>VCKV01000008.1:5000000-10000000 GCA_005876975.1 Drosophila orena | reverse complement strand
TGCAGCTTAAATTCCAAGCACGTTTCACCCACACAGTTCGATGTTTTAAACGCTTTTCCGGCCAAAATTCGCATTGAATGCAATCAGATAGTCATGCACTTGGCGCTTGGTCAAAATGCCCAACGGGCCGTAATCCTTGTCAACAACTATCGCCTTCTGGGGTCGAGGTGAGAACGGTATTTGGGCGAGTTGGCAGGGGGCTGGGAAATGGGAAATGGGAAACGGGAAATGTGAAATGGGGAGCAGATACGACTGCCCCGGGGGTAAGTTAAGCTAATTTCGCCAGGCGCTCCATCGAAGGCTGGCTGTTCGGCCGGCAAGTCAAGTGGCCCGCTCCAAGTGAGCAACGCACTCGCCCAATTAAACCCGACCGGAATCCGGCCAAAACCCTTGACGTGGCTGCAGATGGGAGTTGCTGACGGGAGTGGTCATTACTCATGGTTATGGATACTAATCGCATGCACTTGGAAAAGCCAGTCTGAATGCAATCTGAAGGATTGCGTATCTGGCTTCCTCGGATGGTTATTCTTATGCGCTGCAGCTTCTTATAGTAAATATTTCTAAGTCGAAATAATATGAAATATCTTTAAGTTACTTCTGGTGCATACCTTAAAATATTTTCCAGCCATAGCTTGGATTGGCCCGTTCTCTAATCCTTGTATCTGGTATGCAAAATTTCAGTGCAGGCGGCAATTGAATGATAACACAAGCAGCAGCTGCACCGTTAAAACTAAATTGGCGACCAAACGACTGCATGTCTGCTGCTCCCCATCACCCATCACCCACCACCCACTGCCCATTTTCCGCTTTCCATGGAAAACGCCCGTCGGAATCTGTGGGCATTTTTGGCAGCAAATTGAAATGAAAACCTCGCCGCGGTTTTCTGGCTTTGTTCGCCGCTTGGCCAGCGGATGAAATCTGGTGCCGGGCTGATAAAGAAGTCCTGGGCAAGGGGAGTGTTGGATGGAGTTTAGTGTCAGGAGGATTCCAAACAACAACTGAGGGAATTACTAAGACAGTTTTATACCATTTTGGTGATAAAACTTAAGAAATATTTTATGTAAGTAAGCAATTTTCGTTTATAATCATATTTCTAGTGCTCTAGTGGCGCCACAAACGCATATAGGAATACTTTGGTGAATTGGTTTTGCGGAACAGCCTCCACAATCCCCATAATAGCCCTTTTCCCAGCAGCCCGGCAATCTGCGATCTATTCATATCGTAAAATACAAATGCAACTGCGACCAAAGCACCGCAAAACTATTGCCAGGGATGGCGATAGCGATGGCTTCCTATTCGCAGGATATACGCAGCCATTTCCGGCGCCATAGCTGCCAGCTTCCGCTTCACCTTCTCCCACCCAACCCCGCGGGGCACTTTGAGGGGGGGCGGGCGCCCCGAGCTGTCGGGAAATCCACCGTCTGACCCCACTTTCCACTCAGCTCTTATACCCTTCCTCTCAATCGTCTGGCAAACGCAGGCTTGACTTTAAGCGATGGAAATTTGAATGCGCCAATGCGCAATTTATGATTATTTCATGCTCATTTTAATTTGCCCATTCAGCAGACCGCTTTAAAGTGGCGGGCAAAGTGGGCGTAGTGCTCGGGTTGCAGCTGCTGGGATGAGATAGCGGCAGGGCCTCATTAATTCCATGCACGTTTTCCCAGGGAAAAGCGGCGGGGAAATGCGGAGGCCGCTAATAAAACAAAAATGGAAAACATATAAATCAGTGTCCTTGGCACGTGTCGCTGTCGCTGTCGTCGTCGAAGTCATTGAGCTTCCCAGGTGTAGGCCCCGTGGGTCAACCCAAAAGGATCTTCGCCCCAGCATCGGTTCCTCGGTTCCTCGGTTCCTCGGTTCCTCGTATCCTTGGCATCCTTGGCATCCTTGGCATCCTTGGTATCCATGGTATCCCCATTCGCATTACCACTTTTGGACTTGTGCGCTGTCACGTTGTGAATCTCACGAGGGCATGCACACGCAGAGAAACAGGGAATCCGAATCACAGCGTCGGGGAGCAGGCGATACATGCGTGCTGCTACACTGGGAAAAATATCAAAAGAAATTAGTGCTGAGTACCTAGCATATACGGGGATGCGCTGGAAATCAATGTAACTAAGTGTTATTAAGCTATCGAAGATGACAGCATATGGAAGATCTTTATATGTCCAAGCTTTCTTTCAGTGCATTCCAAGAGCACACACCCACACTCAGAGACAGCAGGGTTACCGCGGAGGCGTTAGGCAAAATGGAGCTGTAAAGGGTTTGCCCCTTTGGGGTTGTCCTCAATTCCAATAGGAGCCGATTTCAGCCAGTGATTGCATTATAAATTAAAATACGTCAACGCAGCGAATCAACAGCTGCTATCCTTGCCAGGACACTCGGAAAAGCCACCAGATGCCAAGCATTAAGCATGAGATATTCACGCTGTGCATTAGTTGTCACTGCTTTTCCAAGGGAAAAATGTTTAAACTTAACTAGGAGCCCAGCCATTAATGCCAGAAATAAGATAGTACGACATTTTACATGTTTATAGCTTACATAAGTTCAGGTGGCCATAAAATAGCAAAAAGAGAACCGGGGAAAATGTGTAGAATTCGAGGGCATGTAATATCAACCATTGGCTTTTTAATTAAACGCTGGCAAACTGAGGCAATGTGCAATGGCAGAATCTCGAAATGACAAACAGAACCGAGCAGCTCACAAAGCGGGCCAATACAAATATTGTTCTCGTTGGGTTTCGGCATTTTTACGATACATTCGCTTCAAGGATGCCAGGATGCCAGGATGCCAGGATGCCAGGGAAAGTCGTAGTTCAAAGTCGTAGCAACTGTTATTTGTCCGCTCATCCGGAGTATTTAATTGCATCCCAATGGAGCGCACTTGGGAAAGTGCAACGAGAATCGGTAAACAGCAGCGGAAACTGGAGGAAAAGCGGTGGTAAAAGCAGGGAAAAGCTGCAGTGGGTTGAAGTGGGTAATCGAAATTTCGCCTGCTGCTTCTTTTCAAGCAGACAAAGTTGAAAAAGGGCGAAAAAGTGGTGGATGCGGGGGGCAGGACTCTGCTTTCGCTCTCGAGGGGAACACAACTATTTGCCAGAGTAAACAAATATTTACATATGTTTGTTGAAATTTCATGCTTCGCCGAGTCCTTGCATTTCCTTGACAGTTTCTTTGTGAACTTTCCGGTTTTGACAAATTAGTTGGGGCGCAGTCAGCTTTTCAGGTGGGTAGTGCACACAATGGAGTCATGTTCTGTCGTGGCATGAATTGAATAATCCAATCATCTCACAGATTTCTCCCCTATATTCAATTACCACAGAAAACCACTTTGATCGCATCAAAAGCTTAACGAAACCCATTAGATTTCACTGCACCTAATGCACCTAAGACCTTTGGCCCACATCATAATTCAACTTTTCATCTGCTAAACCTAAACGTTGAATCTGAGAATTCCGGGGCCAGAGTTTTAGCCACTCTAAGCGGAAATTGTGAAATAAATTGAAATGCAAGGCAGGCACATAAATTATTTGCCAGTCAACAGCTGAGGCAAATAAATAAAAATGGAAATGCATTTTTTGGTCAGATCCTCAAGCTCGGGACATGTCTCGTTGGCAAGTCCATAAAACTATCAGCAAATTTCGGTAGAATTAAAATATTTATGCACTGTACGTGTGCCACATGTTTATGTGTCCCTAGCTGCATTTTCCTTTTTCCATTTTCCATTTTCTATTTTCCATTTCCCTCTGTTTTATTTTCCTCCTCTGGCAATGCAGCAACATGATTTGTTTATTGTTTTAATAAACGTCAGCAATTTTCTTGGGCCTTTAAAGTAGCATTTCGAATAGGCTACATGTGCGTATGATTAATGTGGCATTGTCAACTGAATTAAAAAATAGGAAAAACGCTTCGCTCTTTCGCTGCAAGCTAAATGGAAAACGCAAAGGGAAAAGGGCAAAGGGAAAATGGAAACTTTCAATGCAACCAAATGCAATGCCACAATGATTTATGGGCCAACTTGAAAATGGACGATTGTTTCACCCATTTTTGGGGGTTTGGCATCCCATGGAAATTGTGGAAATTGTGGAAATTGTGGAAATTGGCGGGATTTTGGGGGCGGCGGGGGCGTGTCCCGTGGTGCTTATGGCCATCGCCATTTATTTAAAACGTACGCGAACATCGAATCGTGCTGCGATTTTCCCGATTGGGAAAATTGAATTATACCCATTTGATGAGCTCAATAAAAACTGGCAGCTGCCTTTGCCAATGAAGGGATTCCCGAAAGGTTGAAAGTTCGCTTAAAAAAGCAGTGTAAGTTTTGGACAGCCATCATGAGTATTATGAGATTAAGGCTTATGATTGTTTTTTCCCCCAGCTTAAGTCGCCATTTCCAGCTGTTGAATAAAGTTTTAAGTCCAGTGCCATTCATCCGGTTTCAGCCGTCGCCACATACGCACTTTTCACATTCGCTTTACGCGCCGGCGGAAAATTTCCACCGCCGATTGACGCGATAGCTTTTAGCCAAGTTCATTGCATGAGAAGGCAAAGCCAATAAAAAAGGCGAAACGAAACAGCGCCATTTAGCCGGAGGCCAGGCGATCTCCATGCCACTGTAACTCGCTCAATTGAATAGACAAAGGGGGGCACTCAGATGTGGCGCCCCCCCTACAACATCCACTCCTTGCTGCCCCTCCACTCCCCCTGCGGAGGAGGTGGCATTCCGAACAGGCGCTCAGCAATCGCAGACAGGTGCTCGGCGCCCGGAATTCAGCCGAAAAGGATGGCGGCACAGTGACAGCGGATTGCAGGGGATCAGAGGGGGCCCAATCGAGGGCTATTACACTGCGACAAATACTGCGAGTGTGTGTTCAGTCCCTTTTCAGCACTCATTACAGCTTGTATTTTAATGGCCAAACAGGAGGCTCATTTGTTGAAAAATAATAATCCGAAGGAGGTTTGTGGGTTTATAATGGATTTATGTATCAATTTTATTAAAAACCTGAGTGTAGTGGTGGCTTAAAGTAGCAGCCAGCTGAGGGGCAGAGTCCTGAAGTTTGGCGACGGCGGCCACCGTTAGTAATCCACTTTTTCGTCCTGCTCCTCCTGCGCCTCCTGCCGCCGTTTGCCTTCGTTTGGGCCGCAAACATTTTAGCTTTTATGGCCGAAAGGCGCAAAATATGACTGCCAGCCAGACTTTGTCGGCGCACACATGCAAATGCAATTTGCAAACATTTTTCCGCCAAAAAGTCGTGCATGAGAACGAACCCAAAATTGTTCGTTGTTGTAGTTTTACGTCGCTCGATGCCAATCCCAAGCCCAAAAACAAATTGGGAAGGGGCGGCGCAGATACTCGTATTCAGAAAAAACTTTCCGCTTTGTCATAAACCGATTTGGTAGCAAATTTTATGTCGCTTAGACGGAAAATTTCCATTTGACTGCCCTTCGCGGGCATCAGGGAGCTCAAGTAGCTCAGATCGAGCTTTGTTTGCTTGATTTTTCAGTGACTTATTTCCGCTGTTGCATTTTATCGCTAATTGACATTACCGAGGGTCAAAGGCAACTGGAATGGCATTCGACTAATTGAATTCCGGGTGGGCGGTGAGTGGAAAAGCGGGAAGGGTATTCATTAACCTTTGGCACTTTGTTAATGGATTTAAAGTGTAAGTGATACTAAGCGGTGTGGAATGTGAAGTTTATAACATTTGAAAACGATTTAAGTACGCACTCTGTGCGACTGAAGGACATCAATAAGATACGCATGCTTCCAATGAAATTCAGCAATTTGTATTCAAAAAATAATGCAACAAAAAATGTACATTAATTGGCAGCAGATAAGATTGTTTGGCTTCAAGTTCTGAATGCATTTTAGTCTTATAAAAACTGCACATGTTTTTTGCATTGCATTTTTTGTGCGCTACTTTCCCGACACCAAAACATGGCCAATTCGCATCAATGGGAATCGGAATTAAAGGCAGTAACCGTATGTGCAATCGAGTGCATCCGGCATCGGATGCCGTGCGGTTGATGGAAATGTGAGCCTGTTTGTCCAGATACCAGATACCATATACACCAGACACCACATCTATGATGTGTGTTCCGTATGCTCGGAATGAGAGTGCGAGTGTATTTATTTTGCGTATGGCGCGCACTGTACCCTCCACTCGACCAGCAATGCATAAGTAAACGAAACCAAATTTGCGAAATTAATTAAATCGACAGCAAAGTAACGTGTGCGCTTTGCGTTTTACGCTTTGACTGCGGCCAGCTTACAACCCAAACAATTCGGCCACCCAGCCACCCAACCACCCAACCACACATTTTCCAACATTTTCCGATGCCACCGAAATTGTGAATTGTGCATTGTGCGGATGACGCGGCTGTGCATCGCTTCTCTGGCAGAGGCCATGGAAAGCTGAGAGCAGCGAACAGGCTTAAAGTTTATTACAATATTACCAGCATTTCTACAAGCGGCTTAAATGGAGCCGCTGTCTAGTGCAACCCAATCAACTTAATAAATACATTTCATATAAAAACTATCTGAATCTATACAGCAAATGAATATAATACATGCAATGTGCTCGTATAAATTGAATTGAACCTTAACGGTTTCATTGGCCAATTAATCCAATTGGCTTGTAATGCGTAATCGCTGTATCACATTAATACTTATTTAAGATAGCGGCTCAGCAAACTATTTCAGCCAGCTTTAAGCCAATGGCCGAGTACTGAAGTACTTATACACAAATCCCCATAAATCAATGAGCTAGGATATAATTTAGTGCCTGCTGCATGAGTGTATGAAACGCAATGCCTCGACCCCGCAGGATAATTCCAGCGAGTCGGCCTGTCCTGCGGCTGTATCCGCCTATCTGTACATCGGAGCATCGGCTTAATCTCTGCCGGGAGCAGCGACATCGGTCGGTCCATTGATTTGCATTTGCACAACTCATTAGGGATTCACACTTGAAGCCCCCTTACCCCGCAGCTCACACACACACACACACACACTCGCTTAAATAATTTAATATTCAGAGTGTTTCGACATCGAAATTTGCACTTCGATGGCCGGCGCTGCGGGCGTTTGATAAGCGGCCTCCATGTTGGCCAACTCCCATTATCCAGCCCGTTTCAGCCGGCAATTAATGCCACTCCAATTGCCCGATTTGCCTGTACCGGCGAATGGGGTAGCATATGGCTGGATTGCGAAAGAATGGCCGGCTCATTAATAACCAAGCCCAAGGACATGCATCACTCATACGTCATACGTCACGTTGGTTAATCCCATCGGCAGATGCAGAAGAAGGATGTGTGATACAGTCTGT
Organism: Drosophila orena; assembly: GCA_005876975.1. NCBI lineage: Eukaryota > Metazoa > Arthropoda > Insecta > Diptera > Drosophilidae > Drosophila > Drosophila orena. The sequence continues at coordinate 9,992,679 of VCKV01000008.1, read as the reverse complement.
CTAATTTCCGTCAATGGATGTGCTCGTCACCCACAGCCTGTGTTTGCGGTATCAATCACAATGCTAATGCCGATGTTTAGGCCAGATTATGAGGCGGGTCGAAAGGGTTGTCGGCTGTAAACAAACATCGTGACTGATGGGTGAGTTACTTACAGATAAGCGAAAATTTTAATAGACTGCCTTGTATACAATCAATTCTGAAACCTAAACACGACCGTAATCTTATCTTAAAAATGGTTGATCAAGCTAGCCAGCCTAAAAAGTCATTAAGAATACGTAAATCTGGGTAACTAAATCAGGGCGCCAGCCAATCCCCCCAAAAAATATGGCCAAGAGATCCGTAGCGCCCATACCCAAGACCCACGAGCGCACTCCAGGTCCCAGGGGACAGGATACCAAGGGCAACAACGAGCTCTTCCTGAAAGAGGTCTTCGATACCACCAATAAATATCGGGCAATGCACGGCTGTCCGGCTGTGACCATTAATGCTGAGCTGAACAAATTGGCCCAGGAATGGGCTAATGTAGGATGAGGGAAGTAGAGTTAACTGGGCTGTATAATAACTTGGATCAAATTCCAGCATCTCCGGGATCAGAACACAATGGCGCACAGGCCCAATCCCAAGTACGGCGAAAACATTTTCCTATCCGGCGGAATGGATGTGACCGGAGATCTGCCGGTGGAAATGTGGTATCGGGAAATCAATAGCTACGACTTCAACAAGGCTCAGTTTGTGCCCACCGCAGGACACTTTACTCAGCTCGTCTGGAAGTCCTCGACGGAAATGGGCTCGGGTGTGGCCCGAAAGTGAGTCTCCATGTCTTTTATAGTAATACTATTCATACATACATATATGTACTCGTATTCCCATAGAGCGGACAGAACTTGGGTGGTTTGCAATTACAATCCTCCCGGCAATGTTGTGGGCTTGTTCAAGGATAATGTGCCCCCCAAGCAATAATCACTGGATTTTCTCGATCAAAATTTTAAGTATAATAAATACGTTATCTAGGTCCAGTATTTTTGCTTTATTTAGTATGGCTAGTTTATCTAGTTTCCTCATCATCCAAGTCCGATTTTGGTAGAAGGAGTTTTCTAGGCAGGACATTCTCCGTAAAGTGATCGCTTACATTTCCAGGCGGGTTGTAATTGCACACAATCCAAATGGAGGAAACACTAAATGCAAAATTAAGTTAGTCTCAGAGTTTTGTTAGAATGACTTTAGATTGTGAACCCACTCGCATGCCACGCCCACTCCCAGGAACTCCGTCTGCCTCCAAACCAACTGGCTAAAGTGCCCAGTGTACAAATCAAAGCCTGGCTTTAAGTAATCGTAGTTGTACTTTTCTTGGTACCACAGTTTTAGTATTTGCTCCACGGAGAAATTGGATCTCCGCACACACATTATATTCTCGCCATAAAGTGGAGTAGGTCGAGTTTCCAGCTTATTCTGATCAGCCAATTGCTGGGGGATTCAAGTTTAAATGAATTTAGCTAAGTTGTACAGTTATAAAGGATTTTTTGAACCTACATCTGCCCACTCCTGGGCATAGGAACAAAGTTTCTCATCCATTTTCAGGGGATTGGCGTTGTGGAGCCTTCGGTACTTGTTGGTTTCCCTTAGTATAGCTTGTTTTATAGGCCTAGATCGAAGTTTGGGCATTTTGTATACTTCAAATTCCTTTAACCGAGCGTTGCTATCCTGTTTAAGCTTTCTGGACTGAATGGCAGTCCTGGAAAATGCTTTGCACTTGGGAGCTGTGCATTGTATGCATCTTTTACCATGGGACCAATGCCACGGGGACTCGTTATCCTTTTTCTTGTTAAGTGAAAATTGCGCTGGCAGAGACCTTTTGGATTGCGAACTTTGGACCTCGCAGGCCAGATAGTTCCGGGAGTTATGGTAAATCTTAAGGGGCTTGCGGCAAAAGGGAGCAAGGCAGCTGCGGCACTTTTCCAAATCGCGATTGCTGGAATCGCAACCAATAAACGTAACGTCATTGTGCTGAATTAACTGGAAAGGACATTTCTCTGGCGACTGGGCGTCTTTCTTTTCATACTCCATTTCATTTTATGTATTCATCGTAATTTCGGGAATTTTGTAAGTGTACATTATTTTGGAAATGAAGTAAAAGAGACTGGTGGCTGGTGCCATATTTTCCTAGACTTTCCGCTTTCTCCACCCAACTTTACACTGACTTCCCTTTTTTATTAATATTAATTCAGTTTTTTTTTTCGTTTATTTTCGCGACAATTTCGCGTCACACATCATTAATTTTAAATTCCCGCCATAAATATCAACGGGGCGTGTATGAGCAGCGGGTGGTGACGGGTCACAAAGGTGTCAAGGTGAAATTATGGTGGCAGCAAGCGCCTCTCGCCGTGACCTCTGACCTCCCCCGAGTTAGCCTGCTTTTTGATTGACTGTTTGTCACTTTGGCATGAAAATTAAAATGGATTTTTTTACGCCCGCAGTTCTGGGGACTGTTTTTTAGCGGACTGTTGTTGAATTGATGGAGATAAAAATATTTATGATTCAATTTCCATGCTCTATTTAATGATTTTGAGCTCAGGTCGTTAGGTGTATTGCACTTTCGTAATGAATATTTAATAGATGGCTACTTTTCATATAAAGTCACACTGCAACAATTGAAATCCTTGAAATTTCTAGGGAGTGTAGACTGTTTGAATGTTTAAAATGTCACTAACATTTTTAAATCAGATTGCTGGTGTTCTCCTGCACTGATTCGTAGAACCTTAACATTTTCCGACTTTCCACTTTCCGTGCGGCAGGAGCTCTATTTTGTAGACCCGTGACCGTAACCGTTAACCCAATAAACCACTTTTGGGGGCGACAGGAGAACGGCAAGCGACTTTCGCTGTTGGCTTCAGTTTCACACCGTCAACAAGTGACAAGCACACCATCGCAAATATCCATAGACACACAGACAGATACGTATACGTAATACGTGTTACTGGCATCACGTCAAAGTTGGTTGGCGTGATGCCACAGAAATTCCAGCAGGCTGCAACAAAAGCGAGTCAACTGAAATGGGGAAACGGTCAAAACAACAGCATAAAGATTGGTAAAATTTAAAGTCACACACACACACACACACACAAATCCCAGCAGGAAGAAAACGTGATCATAGGGGCTGCCCCAAAAAGTATACTATGAATTTTTATGGCGCATTTTCGGGTTTTTTAATTTCCACAAGCCATCGCAAGAGGAAAGGGGACCCCCTGGTGTCCTGATGTACGTGATGACTCCATATATTGCGCTACTGAACCCATGACCTCCCAGAGGTTACAAAGGTACTTTTTTAATCGTGCGTCACCTAGGTACAAATATACAAATATGCTTAAGTGTAATTAATTTTTACAATTTTTCTTTTTTTTTATTAAATTATTAGTTAGTGTTGACCTGCAATATTATATTAAATTAGTTGCGGTTTTGCCTGATGAAGCCCTATAATATTTTAGTTTCAGACATTTATGGCATAAAATGCATTTGGCTTTAATATAATAATTTCAACTCTTGAGGGAATAAGCCGCATTTACCACTTAGTTTCCGCAGCCGTCACACAGGACTCTTTGTGCCATTGTACACCTCGTCGAATGGTTAAATGCGTTCAACTGTCAAAAAGCCGCAGACAAAAGTTCAATTTAATTACCACAAAAGAAAGTGGGCCAACAAAAGGTGTGCAATTTCCATGGGGAGCCCAAAACTTCGGATCGCACTGTCTGCCAATGAATCCTACCAACTGCCAATGAGTTTTACAATGTAATTAAGCAGACAGGCGAACTGTTTTCTCTTCTCCACCCATCCCCCCCTCCACCCTCCTTTTGCCCATTAACCCGGGGTAAATGAGGTCAGGGGGCGTGGCAGGAGGAGGCGGAGACGGAGACGGAGACGGAGGCTGTGGGGCAGGAACCGAATGTCGAAGGGCGAAGGAAGTTCCTCTCAGTGAAAGCTTTCTTCGTTATGCATTGTAATTTGCGTGTAATTTTCAAGGCGTTGGGAAAAACGTGGAAATGCTTCTGCAACAACAGCGGCAATAATAATTGCAACTGCAACAACAATAACAACAATTACAACAGCAACAGCAACAACAACGACAACATGAACAGAAACACCTGCAACAACAAGAGCAGCTGCTTAAAGGCAAAAGTCTCATTTATTTTAATGTGTCGACGCTGACGACGTGCAAATGTCTGCCAGTTTTCCAGCAGGTTTTTCCCTTCAGTTTTTCACTTCGCCAGCGAATTTCCCATGTTCAAATTGCACGCAGATGCAGCGGCCATTATTTGTCAGTGTGTGTGCGCGTGTGTGTGTGTGCGCGTGTGTGTGTGTGTGTGAGAGAGCGGCATTCGGCGCGTGTGTATGTGTGCGTTGTAATTATTAAGCTGACAATGCAGATGCTGCTCTTCCCGCTGATTTGAGTTGCATGGTTGCAGTTCAGCCGATTTCAAACGGATCCAGTCCGACAAGAAAACTATATATTTTCATAATATCATAATATCCTAATGAAAATGAAATTATAAAATGCGCCAATGACTAAAATGTTGTTAATTGGTTTCGCAAAAATCCATTATAAGTCGTTTTAAACCCCCCTCCCCCCCCCTGATCAGCACCCCTGGCTTTAGTGGCTCAGCCAGCCGCTGTGGGTCAAACCCCTCATGGCTCATGGCTGACAACGGTCATAACAATGCCAATTTTAATGGCCATTACAATGAGGCTCATAACCATAAAAAATGCACAGCCATCCAGAGAGAGACAGAGAGAGAGAGAGAGAGAGAGAGAGAGAGAGAGAGAGAGCTGGAACCAAAATGAGAACAGCGCGGGGAATCATGGCATTTATTGGGCTTTTGGGCCGTATTAATAATGTTCATCTGTGCCTTTCTCTCCCAGATCATAGAAAAAATCCAAATGAATTTAATTTCAATTTCGCAGTGAGAGCAGCACATAAAAAACAATGTGTGCGTGTATGCATTGTATGGGTAAGCGAAAACAATTTGCCATATTTTTGTGTTGGCCAATTGTGCGGGGATTTCCCTGGGGATTTTTGAACTGTATACTTTAAAAGGTGGTGTTTACATTGATCTGCTAAAAAGTAAATATGCCTAGCCTATTTTAAATATATTCATTAGCTTGGCAGTGGAATCAATCCACACTTTGAGCACAGGAATATTGGCATATATAGTAGATTCCTTAATGACGTCACAGGCACTTTGCCACGAAAGGATTCCGTACAGTAGATTATTGGCAACCAAAGGGGCGCCAACGAATCCTTGACAGGCGTAGGGCACTTTTCCCGTGGGAGCTGCGCACATCTCGTCCATATGGACAAGTCTTCCCTTTAGAGCATGGTCCGTCGCGCACTTCAATTGATCTTGCATGCGCACATCGACCCTCAGTAAAACTGCCGGCGAAGGATTCAGGGCAGAGAGATGTCCCCAACCCGAAACGGAGGCATTTGTTCCGGGAAGTGAAGTGCTGGCCAAGGGAATGGTCTGAATCTCGCCACCCAAGTACAGTGGGTATCTCAGCTGAAGCAAGGCCAAATCACTCCGGCGCAGACCAAGAACTTGTAGCCTCATCTTCCTGACCGTCAGCACGCTACCTCCGGCGTTTATCTGGGCAGATCCCACTCGCACCGAGATGAACTCCAACCTGGCCTTCCGCACACACTCGGCAATGGTTAGGATGATATCCTGGCTGTATATCACTCCCCCGCAGTGGTGTCTGTCGTTGATTTGCACCGAAGCCAGCCAGGGAGCTTGTTCGATGCCTATGGACTCGAAATCGGCTGCTATTTGGACAATGGAAAATAACAGAAGGAAGCCTTTGAGCAGCATTTCGATGAACTACTTTCTAAATCCACCGCGTAGAGATCACTGAGTGCAAACAGAATACATTTCACACCACCTTATATAGACTCATTTTGCAAAGCCATCATTTTTGGCATATTTATCGGCAATTGATTGTTTAGTCACGCTTTCGTTCTCAATTAAGTTACTTATGACTTTTGAATTACGACTGATACAGTTTTAGAGCATTATTTTAGAGACAGATGTATTCGTAGTCAGGTTGGCATAGTAATTAAGATGTTGCCTTGTCTTTCTATATATACTTTTCAGAGCAAATTGGGTGTCCAAATATAGCCATTAATTTCCTGGTGAAATGCTTTTCCTTTGCCATTTCTTGGAAACCTCTTGCAGTAATTGCGATTATCAAGCATACGCAGTGGTGACCAGCGAAGATAAATTATTTACAAAAGTGGCAAGCAAAGTTTATCTTTCACCCGACAGAAAACAGTTGCCATTTGGCTGTTGATTTTTATGAAAGAATTATGGCCACGCCATGGGGGTGAAAAGCCGAACTAAATGGCTTCCTGTGGCTGCAGTTTTTCCGCCTGCCGCCTTCCGCTACCCGCTTTTCATTGTTTTCCCCCTTGGGAAACCTGCTGTGCAAGACGTATAAATGTATTTCGCAAATTGTAATTTAAAGCATTCTGGAGCGCGGCCAAGTAATAATTTGTGTTGCAATTGTGCATCCTCTCGTCCTGGCAACGGATTCCGCATTTTGAATGGTGAAATGGAAATGGAAATGGCGGAATTGATGCGCTCCGCTGCACTGAGCCCGGATCTTATCCTTAGCAGGAGCCGAGCTGGGTGGAGCTGGGTGGAGCTGGCATTGTTATCGCATCCCGAGTATATTTTCCGCGCTTTCCTCCATTTTCCCCGGTGGCGGCATATCAATGCGACTGCTTGAGAATAGCATTTTATTGCTTCAAACAACATGGAAAGTCAAGTGTTGCAGTCCCCCTATTTTTTGTGCTTTTCCGCATTCGCCCCGGATGCGAAATCGTTTGGCGAAATCGGTTCGGCGCAATAAATTCTATTAAAATGCAATTTGAAGGCTCTGTGATTTTAAATAATGCCAGGAGCAGCCATCGGGTTAATGCAGACAGGCGGCATCCTTGGCGCTTTGTTATCCTGGCAATCGCTTCCTTTCCCAATTTTGTTCATCCCTTCCAACTGGAGATTTATGCAATCTCCCGCTGTTGTTTGTTCGCCGGATATTCGAAGTATTTATGGTCTGCCCGGGGGGTCCTTAGCTAATTGGGTTGTCAATTTAATCGGAAGTTGTTGAGGCTTATCCTCGCGGATTTCCCCGCCCCATTTGTGGGCTTTCTTCCTTTCTTCCTCTGTAAATACTCCGGCGTACGTGTATGTGTGGGAAAAACCACAGCCAAAAGAAATTGCAATTTAATTAATGCCAAGAGAGAGAGAGAGCAGATTAAAGTAGTTGAAATGTCATTAGCACAGCAGCCGAAGGAGATGATAGGGTATGAGGGCTCAGGCTCTGGGCCAAAAGGCATCGAGGGGTCAACGTGTTGACCACACAATTGTGTGGTCACGTGATGACTTTTTGGCGCTGCTCTTGTGGTCATCATTTTAGCCACAAAAAAGCGAGGAGATGGAGCAAGGAAACCACAGGCGATTCGCTGACTCCGGGAATTGTCTCCGGCTTCTTTTTTGGCTCCTGCTCTTAGAGTTGCGCCGGAGATCGTGTTAAAAATTCATTAGGAGTTTTAATTAAAATTCTCTCTGTGGCCCACAAAGGCGCGTTCAACACTTAGCGTTCCGACAGCCCACAAAAGAAGTTTGCGGCGGAAAGCTCGAAAATAAAAATGAGCACAGAACTTTTTTTTCGGCCAGCCATTGCCCTCACAGGCTCATAATTTTCCAGGACCCAAATGTGGGGGAAAAGCTTGGGGAAATGAGTGAAAAGCAGCTCGTGGACAGCCTCCATATGTGACCGTCGGCACTTTACATGCATGAGTACGTGTCCTTTTAATATCCTGCACACAGGCGCCGCTTCGCAACTTCCGCTGGCAAATATAAGTAAATAAAGTATAATAAACACGCAAATACATCTTTTTTGTTTTGTGTGCCTTTTGCGCATTATGTTTGTTTTAATTACGCAAATATTTGGTACTTAATGTGAAATATTAAAGTACAACGTTTAACTAGGACAATGATACTTTTTCTAGTTAACTTTTCAAGCTAAGCTACTTTTAGTATTTCGTTAAGTTCATTGGGCTTGGCACGTCAACAATGTCTGTGAAATAACCAGAAATTGGAAAACTATTAACCAGTCTCATTTTGCATAATGAAAGCTGTCAATTTTCGTTATTGCGGCAGAGATTATGTTCGTTTTTGAAATGCCGAGGCCTCAGTCCCCATCATTCAATGTCATCAATAATTTGAAACAACATCAATTAGGGCATTTCGTGTTTTTCGTGTTTTTCGTGATATTTGAATACTTTTATCCATGTAATGGAATTCTCCAGTGAATGGCGAGGGCCACGCGTCATTTGACGCATGATTGTGACATCCTGGCCTCGATTTCGGTGGACATCCCATCGACAATGCGATGCTCATCGCATAATCATAATTAGTTTTGCATAATTTGACCCACTCGCTGGTGTTTCGGCTGTGAAATTTTCGTTGTGTCCCCGAACGATATTCAATTACAAACGTTGCCCAATGTGCTAAGCATTTCGAATGTCTGGCCGAAATTAATTTGTTTGTGTAACTGGGCAAACTAACACTAGTCCTGTTCCTGCTCCTCATCCTGCTCCTGCTCCTGCTCCTGCATCCTGTGGCCTGCTCCCTTGGAGGTGGAGGTGGAGGTGGAGGTGGAGGTGTGCAAACAAATTGCGTACGTGTACGGGCGGCGAGGTCCTTTTGGTCCTTTGGTAATTGTAATGCGAGCAAATAAACGAGCGAGTGCCACACGAATATTCATACAGCAACAGCACACACATACATACGTGTCCATATGTGTGCACAAAGTACATTTGTACTCACACACACACATTACAACACACACACACACACACACAAACACACACACAGGGGAAAATGGAGATGGAGTGAAAGGCAAATGGCGAGAGGACAAGTGCTTGATGTGGGTGCCTTGTTATTGTCATACCCTCGAACAGCACAAGTTTTTAATTTCAATTTTTCCGCTCGCACTGCCGCCACTTTCAGTTGCAGAGTCCGAAACAAGTTGTGTTACAAATTTGAATTTATGTCCTGCCAACACCTGCGATATCCTGCTGTGGTCACCTCCATTCAGGCAGGGTTTCCGTTTCATTTTCGTGCTGATCGCATAAACTTTTGCCAGCACATTAGCTACATATGACACCTTAAAGTGTTTACCTGCTCTGGGATCGCCGTGCTAGCCGGGGGAATTCCTTGATTGGATCCGGGTGTGGAAGGACGAGAAGGACGAGAAGGACTTGCTAAAATTGAATTCAAAAAGTTATGAATAGTTAATAACTGCGGAGCGCAGGAGGATGTTATGGGTATGTGAACGGGAGCAAGTGGAAAAAAGGACAGTAAGACATTGCAACAGAGCGAAGCCCTTGGGTGAATCGTCGAGGAATGTTTAAATTGCTACTTGATATCAGAAGTGAAAGGTGTAATAAAATACCCCTCAAATGGTATGTCATATGTGAGCATCGCATAACATACCGAATTCCCTGATGATTTACATGCCATCAATGACAACGTGGTTAAGACTTTAAAGTTGTGCCACCCCTTAATTGTTTTAAAAATGAGTCCTTTGGAATCGCGGACATTAAATCTCAGCTGAAACAATAGGTGTTGCTCCCTGCATATCTCCTGTCACATCGATGTTTAACTGGCAGTGCCCCGGGCTGCGCTATGGTGGCCAGACTTGGTCGAACCCTGACCCGAATCTATCCAATCCATTGTTCCGACATCGCCTGAATTATTAATCAAAAATAGGAGCGCGCAGAAGAATGCCAGTGGAACCTAACACTTTCCCTCTGTCAAATTCGGGTTGGACATGTGCCGAATCGGGTATATATATACACGTACATATATCCCCATATGCCCCGCCGATACCTGACTGCTGTCAATGCAATCCACATTTGCCAGAGCCTTTTTCATTAGAGCCATTTTCGTTAATTACTGCTGACTAAGGATGGGAAAGCGGAGGAAAACACTTTGTTGCCACGTCCGTGAAGTGTATGTTTCAACTTTTGCGAACCGAATAATGCAGAGGGAGAAATCGTAATAATAGGATTTTGATCAAGATCGAAAACTGTCAACTTTATCTTGATGTTTAGCTATCACAAATGACACACAACTATCTTGTGGTTCAAATCAATTGCTTCTATTATACTCACGGTTCAGGCACATTTTTCTCTCAGTGCCTCAGTTCTTTCAGCTGCAGTTCCTGTCAATCGTTGTTGCAGTTGCCGGACCTCGATTTCATTTCGGTTTCGCTTTTGTTTTCCTTCTCGGCATCGGTTTGGCATCTCTGACCTATAAATCATCTAATGGCCAGGACAGGTTGGGTTTTTGTGGTGTTTTTTGGGCGGGGGATCAGGATCAGGATGGGCTGGATGGGCTTGGGCATGGGAATGGGGATGGGGTTGGGATTGGGGATATTGCCGCTGAAATCGCCCCCGCACATGTGTCAATATTTGTGCGAGATGCGGCCGCAGTCTCATCGACACAAACACTCTCCATCATCCACATTCGGTTTTGGTTTTTGTGGGTTTTAGTTTGTTGCTCTGCGAGTTGCAGCAGCTTTGTTGTTCGCTTTTAGTTGTTTAAATTTAAGTTACTGGACAGCTCAAAAAAAATAAAAATAAAAAAAGAAATACAGCAGAAATACAGCAGAAAGATAGCAAAAAGATAGCAAGAGGTCAACAATCACATTGAATACTTGATCTATTATCGTCTGGCAGTCGACTTAATTTCCGTTTGTATTTTCATTGCCCGATTCCAAAGTTCGCAGCTTACATTTGTGAACAGATGGACATCTGTTTTGCACTTCATTTGTTATGGAATTGAATTTCTTGAGGTTTTCTCCGTCGGCTCCTTCTGCTCTTCGCTCTGCGTTTTTCTTCTGCACAACGTGGCGTATGGGCAACTTATTTGCCATCTGTCGTGGCTGGCTTGAGAAATGAAATGAAATCAAATGCAGTCGACTGAAAAATTGTTGGGAGGAGTTTTGAAAGAAGTTATTTTTCTGTGCTTTTTGCTCAAACTTTCGAGTGGAGCAACCTTTGAGTGGTGTAAATCATTCGATGCGTTGTGTAAAACATTTACCAAGCAATCAATTCAGTAAAAGCAAACAAAAATGTGTTTGCAAACTAAACCAGAAAATATGACGTAAGTTGTTTGTTTTAATTTGTTTAGCTATCTGAGAAAAATTTCTTCATTTTCAGCTTGGCAATTTGAAATGGCAAAAGAGCATTTTCATTTGGCAATTCCATTACAAGCTCCGCAGCTTGCCAAATGTATTTCTTGCTTCCTGGACCAAAAACACAGGCAACAATTAAAAGGCAAATCTGCAATTGCTTAAACTTTAAACCCTGTGACCACAATCCGGGACAATGGATGGTAAAAAGAGCCCAGTGGAAGCAAACCGCAGAAGGCAGAGTGGAAAAATCTAAGAGCATTTCAGCCGCAAGCTGCCGCAGGTCCCAGAATAGTCATAAATTTCGAGCGTTTTTAACAAGGAGCAGACGGCAAATGGGAAATGTAAAGGGCAAGCGTTAGAAAGATAAAGAAAAACTGAAAGCCGGTAGAATAAGTATCTGGAGAATAAGTGGAACAACGCCTAAGGAGTTTGCTTTAATTTACTTTTTTTCCCCCCTCGCTTTCGGTTTCTTGCGCCCCGTCATCTTCGTGACACTTTAAAAATGCCCACAAATGTGTAAGTCATGTGCTCGCATAAAGTGCAGCCGGAAATGTAAATAGTTAATGGCCATTGAAGAGCCATAAATGGCCAGTGCGAAAGTTGACGCAAATATATTGTTTTTCATATGGCAGCAACTGCAGCTTGCCGCAGAAACCGTGGCAAAGCGGAGCACCCTCGTCCTGCATTTCATATTGCTAAAGCGCGAACATTAAGTGGCAGTGTCGTCCTTTCGGCCGAAAGAGGGAGCGGGACGGGAAGGAAGTTAATGCAGGGCATTTGCCCCAGGACGCGTGAGTGTGGGTGAGCGCGTGCGTGTGTGTGTGTGTGTGTGGGAGCTCAACATTAAAACTGGAAAGGAATATATAATTAAATGGTGAATATCGAATGGAAAATGCCCTGAATGAGCTGGAAGGCATTAATGTTGATGTTTTTTAAACAAAAGCTATACAAATATTTTCACTTCTCATTTAAGGTTTGTTTTTCTGGTTAACTATTGATTCGATTACTTCACGTTGACTTTTACGCTTTCACAATTTTAACTAGAGGGGAAAGGAAAGGAAAGGGGTTACATTATGATTTTTTGCAATAAAATTGATAAAAATTAACATTTTTAAGTTGGAATGCAGTTAGATTGGAAATTTTATTACGAGATCAACGACGCATAACACTTTTTCCTCCGATCATTTTTGGGAAAGTTATGCAAAAAATAATGATTTCTTTACGACAAAAATTTACTATTAGCGAATTTTCGACTTTTGGAAAGGGGTTACATCATGATTTTTTGCAATAAAATTGATAAAAAATTAACATTTTTAAGTTGGAATGCAGTTAGATTGGAAATTTTATTACGAGATCAACGACGCATAACACTTTTTCCTCCGATAATTTTTGGGAAAGTTATGCAGAAAATAATGATTTCTTTATGACAAAAATTTACTATTAGCGAATTTTCGACTTTTGGAAAGGGGTTACATCATGATTTTTTGCAATAAAATTGATAAAAATTAACATTTTTAAGTTGGAATGCAGTTAGATTGGAAATTTTATTACGAGATCAACGACGCATAACACTTTTTCCTCCGATCATTTTTGGGAAAGTTATGCAAAAAATAATGATTTCTTTATGACAAAAATTTACTATTAGCGAATTTTCGACTTTTGGAAAGGGGTTACATCATGATTTTTTGCAATAAAATTGATAAAAATTAACATTTTTAAGTTGGAATGCAGTTAGATTGGAAATTTTATTACGAGATTAACGACGCATAAAACTTTTTCATCCGATCATTTTTGAGAAAGTTATGCAAAAAATAATGATTTCTTTATGACAAAAATTTACTATTAGCGAATTTTCGACTTTTGGAAAGGGGTTACATCATGATTTTTTGCAATAAAATTGATAAAAATTAACATTTTTAAGTTGGAATGCAGTTAGATTGGAAATTTTATTACGAGATCAACGACGCATAACACTTTTTCCTCCGATCATTTTTGGGAAAGTTATGCAAAAAATAATGATTTCTTTATGACAAAAATTTACTATTAGCGAATTTTCGACTTTTGGAAAGGGTTTGCAATAAAATTGATAAAATTTAACATTTTTAAGTTGGAATGCAGTTAGATTGGAAATTTTATTACAAGATTAACGACGCATAAAACTTTTTCATCCGATAATTTTTGAGAAAGTTATGCAAAAAATAATGACTTTTTTATTACTCAAATTTACTATTATCGAATTTCCTAATTTTGGAAAGGGGTTACATCATGATTTTTTGCAATAAAATTGATAAAAATTAACATTTTTAAGTTGGAATGCAGTTAGATTGGAAATTTTATTACGAGATCAACGACGCATAACACTTTTTCCTCCGATCATTTTTGGGAAAGTTATGCAAAAAATAATGATTTCTTTATGACAAAAATTTACTATTAGCGAATTTTCGACTTTTGGAAAGGGGTTATATCATGATTTTTTGCAATAAAATTGATAAAAATTAACATTTTTAAGTTGGAATGCAGTTAGATTGGAAATTTTATTACGAGATTAACGACGCATAAAACTTTTTCATCCGATCATTTTTGAGAAAGTTATGCAAAAAATAATGACTTTTTTATTACACAAATTTACTATTATCGAATTTCCTAATTTTGGAAAGGGGTTACATCATGATTTTTTGCAATAAAATTGATAAAAATTAACATTTTTAAGTTGGAATGCAGTTAGATTGGAAATTTTATTACGAGATCAACGACGCATAACACTTTTTCCTCCGATCATTTTTGGGAAAGTTATGCAAAAAATAATGATTTCTTTATGACAAAAATTTACTATTAGCGAATTTTCGACTTTTGGAAAGGGTTTGCAATAAAATTGATAAAATTTAACATTTTTAAGTTGGAATGCAGTTAGATTGGAAATTTTATTACGAGATTAACGACGCATAAAACTTTTTCATCCGATCATTTTTGAGAAAGTTATGCAAAAAATAATGACTTTTTTATTACTCAAATTTACTATTATCGAATTTCCTAATTTTGGAAAGGGGTTACATCATGATTTTTTGCAATAAAATTGATAAAAAATTAACATTTTTAAGTTGGAATGCAGTTAGATTGGAAATTTTATTACGAGATCAACGACGCATAACACTTTTTCCTCCGATCATTTTTGGGAAAGTTATGCAAAAAATAATGATTTCTTTACGACAAAAATTTACTATTAGCGAATTTTCGACTTTTGGAAAGGGGTTACATCATGATTTTTTGCAATAAAATTGATAAAAAATTAACATTTTTAAGTTGGAATGCAGTTAGATTGGAAATTTTATTACGAGATCAACGACGCATAACACTTTTTCCTCCGATCATTTTTGGGAAAGTTATGCAAAAAATAATGATTTCTTTACGACAAAAATTTACTATTAGCGAATTTTCGACTTTTGGAAAGGGTTTGCAATAAAATTGATAAAATTTAACATTTTTAAGTTGGAATGCAGTTAGATTGGAAATTTTATTACGAGATCAACGACGCATAACACTTTTTCCTCCGATCATTTTTGGGAAAGTTATGCAAAAAATAATGATTTCTTTACGACAAAAATTTACTATTAGCGAATTTTCGACTTTTGGAAAGGGGTTACATCATGATTTTTTGCAATAAAATTGATAAAAAATTAACATTTTTAAGTTGGAATGCAGTTAGATTGGAAATTTTATTACGAGATCAACGACGCATAACACTTTTTCCTCCGATCATTTTTGGGAAAGTTATGCAAAAAATAATGATTTCTTTATGACAAAAATTTACTATTAGCGAATTTTCGACTTTTGGAAAGGGGTTATATCATGATTTTTTGCAATAAAATTGATAAAAATTAACATTTTTAAGTTGGAATGCAGTTAGATTGGAAATTTTATTACGAGATTAACGACGCATAAAACTTTTTCATCCGATCATTTTTGAGAAAGTTATGCAAAAAATAATGACTTTTTTATTACACAAATTTACTATTATCGAATTTCCTAATTTTGGAAAGGGGTTACATCATGATTTTTTGCAATAAAATTGATAAAAATTAACATTTTTAAGTTGGAATGCAGTTAGATTGGAAATTTTATTACGAGATCAACGACGCATAACACTTTTTCCTCCGATCATTTTTGGGAAAGTTATGCAAAAAATAATGATTTCTTTATGACAAAAATTTACTATTAGCGAATTTTCGACTTTTGGAAAGGGTTTGCAATAAAATTGATAAAATTTAACATTTTTAAGTTGGAATGCAGTTAGATTGGAAATTTTATTACGAGATTAACGACGCATAAAACTTTTTCATCCGATCATTTTTGAGAAAGTTATGCAAAAAATAATGACTTTTTTATTACACAAATTTACTATTATCGAATTTCCTAATTTTGGAAAGGGGTTACATCATGATTTTTTGCAATAAAATTGATAAAAATTAACATTTTTAAGTTGGAATGCAGTTAGATTGGAAATTTTATTACGAGATCAACGACGCATAACACTTTTTCCTCCGATCATTTTTGGGAAAGTTATGCAAAAAATAATGATTTCTTTATGACAAAAATTTACTATTAGCGAATTTTCTACTTTTGGAAAGGGTTTGCAATAAAATTGATAAAATTTAACATTTTTAAGTTGGAATGCAGTTAGATTGGAAATTTTATTACGAGATCAACGACGCATAACACTTTTTCCTCCGATCATTTTTGGGAAAGTTATGCAAAAAATAATGATTTCTTTACGACAAAAATTTACTATTAGCGAATTTTCGACTTTTGGAAAGGGGTTATATCATGATTTTTTGCAATAAAATTGATAAAAATTAACATTTTTAAGTTGGAATGCAGTTAGATTGGAAATTTTATTACGAGATTAACGACGCATAAAACTTTTTCATCCGATCATTTTTGAGAAAGTTATGCAAAAAATAATGACTTTTTTATTACACAAATTTACTATTATCGAATTTCCTAATTTTGGAAAGGGGTTACATCATGATTTTTTGCAATAAAATTGATAAAAATTAACATTTTTAAGTTGGAATGCAGTTAGATTGGAAATTTTATTACGAGATCAACGACGCATAACACTTTTTCCTCCGATCATTTTTGGGAAAGTTATGCAAAAAATAATGATTTCTTTATGACAAAAATTTACTATTAGCGAATTTTCGACTTTTGGAAAGGGTTTGCAATAAAATTGATAAAATTTAACATTTTTAAGTTGGAATGCAGTTAGATTGGAAATTTTATTACGAGATTAACGACGCATAAAACTTTTTCATCCGATCATTTTTGAGAAAGTTATGCAAAAAATAATGACTTTTTTATTACTCAAATTTACTATTATCGAATTTCCTAATTTTGGAAAGGGGTTACATCATGATTTTTTGCAATAAAATTGATAAAAAATTAACATTTTTAAGTTGGAATGCAGTTAGATTGGAAATTTTATTACGAGATCAACGACGCATAACACTTTTTCCTCCGATCATTTTTGGGAAAGTTATGCAAAAAATAATGATTTCTTTACGACAAAAATTTACTATTAGCGAATTTTCGACTTTTGGAAAGGGGTTACATCATGATTTTTTGCAATAAAATTGATAAAAAATTAACATTTTTAAGTTGGAATGCAGTTAGATTGGAAATTTTATTACGAGATCAACGACGCATAACACTTTTTCCTCCGATCATTTTTGGGAAAGTTATGCAAAAAATAATGATTTCTTTACGACAAAAATTTACTATTAGCGAATTTTCGACTTTTGGAAAGGGTTTGCAATAAAATTGATAAAATTTAACATTTTTAAGTTGGAATGCAGTTAGATTGGAAATTTTATTACGAGATCAACGACGCATAACACTTTTTCCTCCGATCATTTTTGGGAAAGTTATGCAAAAAATAATGATTTCTTTACGACAAAAATTTACTATTAGCGAATTTTCGACTTTTGGAAAGGGGTTACATCATGATTTTTTGCAATAAAATTGATAAAAAATTAACATTTTTAAGTTGGAATGCAGTTAGATTGGAAATTTTATTACGAGATCAACGACGCATAACACTTTTTCCTCCGATAATTTTTGGGAAAGTTATGCAGAAAATAATGATTTCTTTATGACAAAAATTTACTATTAGCGAATTTTCGACTTTTGGAAAGGGGTTACATCATGATTTTTTGCAATAAAATTGATAAAAATTAACATTTTTAAGTTGGAATGCAGTTAGATTGGAAATTTTATTACGAGATCAACGACGCATAACACTTTTTCCTCCGATCATTTTTGGGAAAGTTATGCAAAAAATAATGATTTCTTTATGACAAAAATTTACTATTAGCGAATTTTCGACTTTTGGAAAGGGGTTACATCATGATTTTTTGCAATAAAATTGATAAAAATTAACATTTTTAAGTTGGAATGCAGTTAGATTGGAAATTTTATTACGAGATTAACGACGCATAAAACTTTTTCATCCGATCATTTTTGAGAAAGTTATGCAAAAAATAATGATTTCTTTATGACAAAAATTTACTATTAGCGAATTTTCGACTTTTGGAAAGGGGTTACATCATGATTTTTTGCAATAAAATTGATAAAAATTTACATTTTTAAGTTGGAATGCAGTTAGATTGGAAATTTTATTACGAGATTAACGACGCATAAAACTTTTTCATCCGATCATTTTTGAGAAAGTTATGCAAAAAATAATGACTTTTTTATTACACAAATTTACTATTATCGAATTTCCTAATTTTGGAAAGGGGTTACATCATGATTTTTTGCAATAAAATTGATAAAAATTAACATTTTTAAGTTGGAATGCAGTTAGATTGGAAATTTTATTACGAGATCAACGACGCATAACACTTTTTCCTCCGATCATTTTTGGGAAAGTTATGCAAAAAATAATGATTTCTTTATGACAAAAATTTACTATTAGCGAATTTTCGACTTTTGGAAAGGGGTTATATCATGATTTTTTGCAATAAAATTGATAAAAATTAACATTTTTAAGTTGGAATGCAGTTAGATTGGAAATTTTATTACGAGATTAACGACGCATAAAACTTTTTCATCCGATCATTTTTGAGAAAGTTATGCAAAAAATAATGACTTTTTTATTACACAAATTTACTATTATCGAATTTCCTAATTTTGGAAAGGGGTTACATCATGATTTTTTGCAATAAAATTGATAAAAATTAACATTTTTAAGTTGGAATGCAGTTAGATTGGAAATTTTATTACGAGATCAACGACGCATAACACTTTTTCCTCCGATCATTTTTGGGAAAGTTATGCAAAAAATAATGATTTCTTTATGACAAAAATTTACTATTAGCGAATTTTCGACTTTTGGAAAGGGTTTGCAATAAAATTGATAAAATTTAACATTTTTAAGTTGGAATGCAGTTAGATTGGAAATTTTATTACGAGATTAACGACGCATAAAACTTTTTCATCCGATCATTTTTGAGAAAGTTATGCAAAAAATAATGACTTTTTTATTACACAAATTTACTATTATCGAATTTCCTAATTTTGGAAAGGGGTTACATCATGATTTTTTGCAATAAAATTGATAAAAATTAACATTTTTAAGTTGGAATGCAGTTAGATTGGAAATTTTATTACGAGATCAACGACGCATAACACTTTTTCCTCCGATCATTTTTGGGAAAGTTATGCAAAAAATAATGATTTCTTTATGACAAAAATTTACTATTAGCGAATTTTCGACTTATGGAAAGGGGTTATATCATGATTTTTTGCAATAAAATTGATAAAAATTAACATTTTTAAGTTGGAATGCAGTTAGATTGGAAATTTTATTACGAGACTAACGACGCATAAAACTTTTTCATCCGATCATTTTTGAGAAAGTTATGCAAAAAATAATGACTTTTTTATTACACAAATTTACTATTATCGAATTTCCTAATTTTGGAAAGGGGTTACATCATGATTTTTTGCAATAAAATTGATAAAAATTAACATTTTTAAGTTGGAATGCAGTTAGATTGGAAATTTTATTACGAGATCAACGACGCATAACACTTTTTCCTCCGATCATTTTTGGGAAAGTTATGCAAAAAATAATGATTTCTTTATGACAAAAATTTACTATTAGCGAATTTTCGACTTTTGGAAAGGGTTTGCAATAAAATTGATAAAATTTAACATTTTTAAGTTGGAATGCAGTTAGATTGGAAATTTTATTACGAGATTAACGACGCATAAAACTTTTTCATCCGATCATTTTTGAGAAAGTTATGCAAAAAATAATGACTTTTTTATTACTCAAATTTACTATTATCGAATTTCCTAATTTTGGAAAGGGGTTACATCATGATTTTTTGCAATAAAATTGATAAAAATTAACATTTTTAAGTTGGAATGCAGTTAGATTGGAAATTTTATTACGAGATCAACGACGCATAACACTTTTTCCTCCGATCATTTTTGGGAAAGTTATGCAAAAAATAATGATTTCTTTACGACAAAAATTTACTATTAGCGAATTTTCGACTTTTGGAAAGGGGTTACATCATGATTTTTTGCAATAAAATTGATAAAAAATTAACATTTTTAAGTTGGAATGCAGTTAGATTGGAAATTTTATTACGAGATCAACGACGCATAACACTTTTTCCTCCGATCATTTTTAGGAAAGTTATGCAAAAAATAATGATTTCTTTATGACAAAAATTTACTATTAGCGAATTTTCGACTTTTGGAAAGGGTTTGCAATAAAATTGATAAAATTTAACATTTTTAAGTTGGAATGCAGTTAGATTGGAAATTTTATTACGAGATCAACGACGCATAACACTTTTTCCTCCGATCATTTTTGGGAAAGTTATGCAAAAAATAATGATTTCTTTACGACAAAAATTTACTATTAGCGAATTTTCGACTTTTGGAAAGGGGTTATATCATGATTTTTTGCAATAAAATTGATCAAAATTAACATTTTTAAGTTGGAATGCAGTTAGATTGGAAATTTTATTACGAGATTAACGACGCATAAAACTTTTTCATCCGATCATTTTTGAGAAAGTTATGCAAAAAATAATGACTTTTTTATTACTCAAATTTACTATTATCGAATTTCCTAATTTTGGAAAGGGGTTACATCATGATTTTTTGCAATAAAATTGATAAAAAATTAACATTTTTAAGTTGGAATGCAGTTAGATTGGAAATTTTATTACGAGATCAACGACGCATAACACTTTTTCCTCCGATCATTTTTGGGAAAGTTATGCAAAAAATAATGATTTCTTTACGACAAAAATTTACTATTAGCGAATTTTCGACTTTTGGAAAGGGGTTACATCATGATTTTTTGCAATAAAATTGATAAAAAATTAACATTTTTAAGTTGGAATGCAGTTAGATTGGAAATTTTATTACGAGATCAACGACGCATAACACTTTTTCCTTCGATCATTTTTGGGAAAGTTATGCAAAAAATAATGATTTCTTTACGACAAAAATTTACTATTAGCGAATTTTCGACTTTTGGAAAGGGTTTGCAATAAAATTGATAAAATTTAACATTTTTAAGTTGGAATGCAGTTAGATTGGAAATTTTATTACGAGATCAACGACGCATAACACTTTTTCCTCCGATCATTTTTGGGAAAGTTATGCAAAAAATAATGATTTCTTTACGACAAAAATTTACTATTAGCGAATTTTCGACTTTTGGAAAGGGGTTACATCATGATTTTTTGCAATAAAATTGATAAAAAATTAACATTTTTAAGTTGGAATGCAGTTAGATTGGAAATTTTATTACGAGATCAACGACGCATAACACTTTTTCCTCCGATAATTTTTGGGAAAGTTATGCAGAAAATAATGATTTCTTTATGACAAAAATTTACTATTAGCGAATTTTCGACTTTTGGAAAGGGGTTACATCATGATTTTTTGCAATAAAATTGATAAAAATTAACATTTTTAAGTTGGAATGCAGTTAGATTGGAAATTTTATTACGAGATTAACGACGCATAAAACTTTTTCATCCGATCATTTTTGAGAAAGTTATGCAAAAAATAATGACTTTTTTATTACTCAAATTTACTATTATCGAATTTCCTAATTTTGGAAAGGGGTTACATCATGATTTTTTGCAATAAAATTGATAAAAATTAACATTTTTAAGTTGGAATGCAGTTAGATTGGAAATTTTATTACGAGATCAACGACGCATAACACTTTTTCCTCCGATCATTTTTGGGAAAGTTATGCAATAAATAATGATTTCTTTATGACAAAAATTTACTATTAGCGAATTTTCGACTTTTGGAAAGGGGTTTCATCATGATTTTTTGCAATAAAATTGATAAAAATTAACAGTTTTAAGTTGGAATGCAGTTAGATTGGAAATTTTATTACGAGATCAACGACGCATAACACTTTTTCCTCCGATCATTTTTGGGAAAGTTATGCAAAAAATAATGATTTCTTTATGACAAAAATTTACTATTAGCGAATTTTCGACTTTTGGAAAGGGTTTGCAATAAAATTGATAAAATTTAACATTTTTAAGTTGGAATGCAGTTAGATTGGAAATTTTATTACGAGATCAACGACGCATAACACTTTTTCCTCCGATCATTTTTGGGAAAGTTATGCAAAAAATAATGATTTCTTTATGACAAAAATTTACTATTAGCGAATTTTCGACTTTTAGAAAAGGGTTACATCATGATTTTTTGCAATAAAAATGATAAAAATTAACATTTTTAAGTTGGAATGCAGTTAGATTGGAAATTTTATTACGAGATTAACGACGCATAAAACTTTTTCATCCGATCATTTTTGAGAAAGTTATGCAAAAAATAATGACTTTTTTATTACACAAATTTACTATTATCGAATTTCCTAATTTTGGAAAGGGGTTACATCATGATTTTTTGCAATAAAATTGATAAAAATTAACATTTTTAAGTTGGAATGCAGTTAGATTGGAAATTTTATTACGAGATCAACGACGCATAACACCTTTTCCTTCGATCATTTTTGGGAAAGTTATGCAAAAAATAATGATTTCTTTATGACAAAAATTTACTATTAGCGAATTTTCGACTTTTAGAAAAGGGTTACATCATGATTTTTTGCAATAAAATTGATAAAAATTAACATTTTTAAGTTGGAATGCAGTTAGATTGGAAATTTTATTACGAGATCTACGACGCATAACACTTTTTCCTCCGATCATTTTTGGGAAAGTTATGCAAAAAATAATGATTTCTTTATGACAAAAATTTACTATTAGCGAATTTTCGACTTTTGGAAAGGGTTTGCAATAAAATTGATAAAATTTAACATTTTTAAGTTGGAATGCAGTTAGATTGGAAATTTTATTACGAGATCAACGACGCATAACACTTTTTCCTCCGATCATTTTTGAGAAAGTTATGCAAAAAATAATGACTTTTTTATTACACAAATTTACTATTATCGAATTTCCTAATTTTGGAAAGGGGTTACATCATGATTTTTTGCAATTTATTGCTTTTGCACGAAGGCTTTCTTAGAGTTTTCCATCCATCTCGTGGCAGTCGAATGCTATACCCTTTCTTAGATAGGGTACCCTTCCGCTGCTCATCATCGCCGGCATCCGGACCACGCACGTAGTCCAGACCAGGGAACTCATACACTCCGAAAACTAAGGAAGAGGGGCTTGGGGAGGGGGGCGTTAAGTTGGGGGTGGTTGGTGGAAGTGGGTGCATGGGTTTTGGGGCGAAACAGCACGGGCATTAAGCACGTCGGCAACATAAATATTTTAATTTTGCTAAAAATTTGTGCTGAAAAGTCGCTTTTTTGCATTAGGAAGTGCGAGGCAGGGACTTCCCCGTCAGACACACACACGCCCACACACACACAGCCGCACACAGCCGCACACTGACACCCAAACACACACAGACACAGACAGGCACACACACGCACACACTGGCACGACATAAACTAAACAAAATGGCGTCGACGAAAGGATGCGCCACGCAGCTGAGATGCTCGCTGTTGTTTGCCTTGTTTTTCCGGTGCTCCGGCTGTAATGATAAGCGCTGTTAGTGTTTCACTTTAATAGGCAAAATTATGTGGCCACACAAGCGCACACACATGAACACACATACACAGCCACACACAGACAAAGGACTTTGACTCAAACACGGCTCAAAGGCATAAATTATTGCGGTTAACTGGCGTCGCTGGATCCGGCGAATGGAGCACGGAAAGCGTTGTCAAAGCCCGGCTGGCTGACTCCTTTTGGCCAATAGTGTTCCAGATTCTGCTCCTGTTGAGTTGGTTAGTTACGGCATAATAAAAGAAATAGCTGAAAAGTGTGGAATATCACAATTTTCGTTGAATTTTTGCACAGTTTTAGTTCTGCTCTTCTTTTTATTTCAAACGCTTGCAAAAGTTGGCCGAGATTTATGCAAAGAGTTTGGGCTCGTTTGGCTTGGCTGGCGATTTCTAGGCAATTTCGTTTGAACATCGATGATTAATGGCGCATTTTCGAATATAGTTTATACACGAATCAAGGGTGCCTGCAGAAGAAATTGAATTTGGGAAATATAATTAAATTGGTGATATGATTTATGCAGTGAAATTAAGGTTCACTTACTGTAAACCTTTATAATATGATATAAAATTTAAAATATAATTTCTTCGTTGTGTAAGCATAATCAGAAAACATCTCTGACTTGCGGAATTTGCAGTGATTACTTTTACATATTAAATTGTGTAAATACCTGAAATAATCCTAAGCCATTCATCAACTTAATTAAGTGGCGATCGAGTGCCTGAGTAAATACCTTGCATACACAAAATATTTGAAATCAAAGGCTCAGCTAAAGTTTATTAAGGCTGCTTGCGGTTTATTACATGAATTTTAATTGGGCCCTAATGGAAGGCCCTGCAAATATTTGCCAAATTGCAGTTTACGAAAAAGTTGCCAATTTGAATTTTCGCATTTGCTGTTAATTGAACACTCGAACTTGGCTTGTTTGCACTACGCATTTGTTGGTCCTGCAGACAGGCCAACAACAGGCAAATAAGTGTGCAAACATGTGCTGGCCCACAAGCAAACATGGACAAATGAATGGTTAAATGTGTCACTAATTACGAAATGGCCGGCAATCAATCAGCGGCGGAGGGAAAAAGTGCTGGCCAAATGGCCGATTGGGGGACACTTAATGGCGTTTAATATTCAGAAAAGGTTCTCAGCATCTCGGGTGGCGGTATAATGTACTCAATTAAAATGCCAGCAAGACCAAGTATCCGTTTACCCAGACACTCTATCTGCGACAATTTATGTGGCACCATGGCGTATACTTAATGTGACAAATGGCCAGCAAAGCGCGCCAGTTTCAGTTTAGTGGGGAATTTATTTGTACCATTCGCCTGGCAAGTTGGCAGTTAGATGTTTATACGCATCATAAACATTATTGATAAGAGTAGATAATAATTAAAAATGCTATTAAGGCCGACCATTTTTGGATTGGAATCGAGTATTGTATAATGGTCTTGATTTTCTATTTCAACACTTTGCACGCTAATTGCAAAGGAGTATTGCAATAGGAGTAGTATGGTTTTATATACCAAAAGTCATTGGCTGACAAATTGAGTCATTGAGGATGACAAATAATTATTGTATTTTCCACCGCTTGTCATCCGTCATTGCCTGGCATTTAAATTACTGATGACTTTAATTATAGAGTGTCGATGAATTATGTTGAGCTTTTAATGGGTAATTTACAATACATTCGCAGTGAATTAGACGCAAAACAATAAGACGACAACAATATCATAACAACAACATATCTCCAGCCGAAATGAAATGAAATGGAATCAATTTTGCAAATCGAAAATCACTGGCAGGCATCAACATCACATGTCTGGCTGAATGGCTTGACAAATGTTTGCATTGAACACAAAATATTCGTAGACAACGGACGTCAGAAATCGGGACTGAGTTGCACTTGAGCTGCATGTCTGGCTAAAAAACCTGAAGGATGCATCTCAGCACCGACTTCTCGATATACGTCTGTCAATCTGCTCTCCAAGTCGAGTGCTTGGCTGTCTGTCAATCAATGATTGACGTGTGCGGGGCGTGTCAATAAACCGACAAGTCAAGTGGCGCAAAATTGAAAAGAACCAACTCAAAACTGCCATTCAATCGAGAGTAAGAAGGAGTGGTTTCGGGCGATAAGTCGAAGGCTGGTAATCCTTTGAGTGATATTAATTAAAATTCTAGATTTTCTATATATGTACATGCATCAATGTAGTACTGCAAATTAATATCCAATCATTTGCAAGAAATTTTCTTGACGATTTTCATGATTTTAATTCGAGAGTAATTGAAAGCCATACATTTTATTATATATGTTAAACAGTTTTCCCGTTCGCGGCTCCAAATTGTTTGTACTTTGCTTGCCCTTCGGCCGCCGGTTTTTAAAAATACATGGCGTATACGTAATGTGGTTTTCGAGCTTGTGTTTATCGTCTGTAGTTATTTGACCCCCGGGCAGTTTGTGTTGCCAGTCCACGGACAAAAGCGCGCAAAATTGTTAATTATAATTAAGGGAGGCGTAGAAAAAACGTTCGGGCGGACCAGATGCAATTAATTAAAGGGCGCCACTTGCTGATGGATGGCGAACCACGGCGTATGTGTAATTTAAAATTAATTTGCGCTAAATGAGACCCACCCCTTGCAAATGACTAGTGGTGCTGGGTGCTGGGTGCTGGGTGCATGCCACATGCAATCGCTGTGCCACATTGCGTGTGGTGGAGAAACCTTGAAATGCATTTAAAATTCTTGCCGCCTCTTCGCGTTCGTATTTTGACACGAATTTTTAATTGTTTCCCATCGATGGGGGAGTGGGAAATTGGCACATTCGGTGGGCATTTTGCACTCTGCGGTTTTCTAAATAACTAAATATCTTTGGCCCACAGCCGCATTTGTTGGGGTTTTGGTTCAAGTGGGTCTCATTGAGCCACTTCTATGGCTGCCGCGCCACCGCCTCCCCAGCATGTGTTCCACATTCTGTGGCTCTACTGGCCCCACTGCAGTGGGGGCAAAGTTTCCAGATATTATCGCTGACCATTGCCCGGTCACCCGGTCTCTGACCAGTTTCCACTTTCCCTTTTCCCTTTCCCTTTCCTTTTTCCCTGGCAGCTATCCCAGTCCACCCATGCCATTTAGACATGGTCCTCTGCAGCATGTTGATTTATATTTATATTTGCTGTCTAAGTGTATCTCGGTCCGGCTCTAAAGTGGGTTATGAGGTTGCCAGGGGCCATAAATTGAATTATGACACACCGAATGGATATGTCGCGAGTGCAAATTGTCGTCAATAAAGTTGCACATTAGCTAGTATTAGTAGCATTAACTAATTAATTATTGTTTTTTTTTGTATTAAAATCCTACTAAATTCAAGCACTAAACTAAAATGAATGGTAAAAAAAGTAGCGCTAGTGACTGGTTCCTGATTTTTCAAGTTACCAAAACCCTCAGCATGAACTCACACAAGTGCCCTGTGTAAAAACAGAAAGTGCATAAATATTTAAATAAATCAATCAGACAAATGAAAGCTCTTGTAAATATTTGTAGTCTGCTTTCGAGGGCCCCACTTACACAGGCACACACGCCCACTTAAATTTATACAAAAACAATCAATTGGCAGCTCAAATCACACACACAAACATTCGCTCTTTTGTTTCTCTTTTGTATGGGCTATAAATGCCGGCTAAAGAAGCGCTTAAAAAAACCTCACCAAAATGCTTGAAATGTAAGATAAACAAACCGGCAAAAAGATTCACCAACGCACACAAACGCACTGAGCACACGCACACGCACACGCACACGCACACGCACACGTACACGGACACGGACACGGACTTTCACTCGCACACTCGTAATAAAAGAGAGTTTTCCAGCTGAACGCAAACTCACCAAATTTCCCACGCAAAGAGCACGCTGGAAACTAAGAGCGGGAAGTTTTCGCTTTGCTTAAAACTATATTGTTTTTTGATAAATGCGGAGTAATAAATTAAACAATTAGTATTCTTTATATATAGTTTCTATTTATCAATTGCATTTTTCACATTCTAGTGAGCGCTTTTTGTAATTAAATGCCATTTAATGTTACTGCACAGGTCACATCCTTTGGCCTTATTTGTGCCACTTGTGTTTTGGAGCACACATCGCTGCAGGAGCAACAAAAAATGTAGCACACTTTTGGGGGCGAAAAAAATGGCTTACTAAAATGGCTTTATAGGTGCTCTTGACGACAAGCCGAAGGTAGAAAAACTAACAAGAAACACAGGCACTGCAAACAGGGAAAACAAAGCGTAATAAATTTGGTATTCTTGCTGGCGTGGCTGCTGCACTTAATAATTATAATTTATGCAAGAGTCAACAATTGTGGGCGACCAAAAACGATGCCGCACAAAAGGTGCACTTTCTGCACTGGGGAAGTGTAGAAACTTTCGCCGAACACTAAATTTGCATAGTTTCGTTCCTTAATTGCCCCACAAATGGGCTTTCGTTAAGGATGAGTTATGTTCCCCAAGGCCTTGCACTTGATAAGAAAAATGTACAAGCATAAAATTGTGCATTTTAAGTATTAGGAAAAGCCTGCATGTCGCATGAAGATTTCCATTGTACAAACTTAGATACAGAAACGCAGCCACTCTCTCCGCCATATTTGTATCCTTGTAAGAAGGTGATGAGTTGCCAGTGCAATTATCAACCAACTGATAGACGGAGTTTCGTCCAGGCGCTCCCATTAACATGTTGTTGGGCCTTTTGCGAGTTTCGGCGCGGAGTTAGCGGTTCTCGAATTGATGTGCTCCAATAAATTTCAGCAGGCATCGGAGTCAACGAGGTGTGTGTCGATGATGATGATGATGATGATGGTGGTGGTGGTGGTAGGGATACCCTGGATCCCGAACTCCTCCTGCCCGCCACCGAACGCTGGATGGGAACCGAAACCGCAGCTCCCCACCCTTTTCGATGCCCGCAAGCCCAGTTGACACATGTTGCAGTTAACATGGCAAGTGGATGTGGCAAGGCCTGTATCCCGTGTGGAGGAGGCTTCAAATGCCAGTTCAGTGGACTCTGTTTGCGGTGCAAAGTGATTTGCCATTATAGCACCACCCGCCCAGGGCCTGACCCACTAACACCACCGGCACCACCATCGACATACCACTTTACTTCCCCTCGGGACCACTGTCTTTGGCACTTTGATCATTTGCCATTTGCCTGTTTGCGTTTTAATTAACTTACACCGGCTTAATGAACTTTCCAGGCCTCCACACCGAAACTCGATCCGAAAGAGGCTGCTTATTAGCTCTTGACACGGTCCCATGGCCATCCCATTGTGCCCCGGATATTTACTGGGCCATTCGCAGATGTAATTGTCGTTGCGGCCATTCGATCTGATGGCCAACACCTTGGCCATAAGGCTTAGGGCACCTCGTAAGCTGCTTAACTGCTGAGCTCTTGATTTCCAAATGAAGTTGTTCGTTGGGGGATTGATGGGTATATTCGGGGTATTTTGAACATCTCGAGCTTGTATCAACTGAGCTCCTGTTCGCAGTACTTAAGCACTTCTCCTCCCAATTAGGTTTATGCGAAAACAGCCAACTTATTTGTTTCCTAAACGTTGTTGTTAATTGCATTTAATATTAATGTATCCATAAGCGAAACATCCGTCACAAGCATTAGTAACTAACAAACAAATTAAAATGTCATTAAGCTCTGGCTACAATTTCTTAGCTCGCCAGTCTGGCCATTCCACAAAAATAATTTTTGTAATTGAGCCAGAAATTCAGGTTCTGCCATTAGCAGAAATTTTCTACGAAACGGGAATTCATAAAGGAAAATCGAGGAAATGAAAAAAACTTTTCATTAATTTCATCAATTGAATTTGTATGTTTCCGCTGGCGGAATTAATGGAATTAATTCTCGTTGAGTTTTTTGTGGAAAACGGCCCGCCACTCAAGGGATGACATTTTTCTTTCGACAGCTTTTCCTATTTGCACTTTGGCCCCCCGCGGGCTGTCAAATATTTGATTTGGCCTTGGTCTAAGCCATTTTGAAGGCCGTTGGCCACTTGAAATGAAGTGGCGCCCGACACGAAGGCCCTCGAATTGTACGGCCATTCGAGTGGAATTTTAAGATTAGTTGACTGGAGATGGAGCCGCCTAATTGGGCAGCTCATTGAAGCCCCCAACTAACTGGACGCAGACGTGGCCATTGAACTTGAAGTTTGGCCAACTTCCGGCAGAGGAGAACAGCTGCTGGCTGGTAAACTTTTGCCCACTTACGGCCGAGCCTTAGCCCCATAAATTTCCATTTCCATATTAGAGCTAGCAGGAAGCTGAACAAACATAGTTGATCCAATTAACTAGCTAAGAATCACTTAGGTCGAAAGTTTGGCCTGGACTCCACTCCACTTCACTTCACATCGCTTTGAGGCATCAAAGTTATCCCCTCAAATGGGTGCTCAATCCACTCTTCAACTGTTCCGCAGGGGCGGATCCCTCTGCGAGTCCTTGGCTTCCTTGGAGTCCTGCCACGCACACATGTCCCCCGTTTCATTGTCCTGCGCTTGCCGCACAGGAAGTGGGATTGCGGCCTTTTGACGAGACAATCTGTATTCATTGCCACTTTAATATTTAGCGATGCGTAAGCCGCCGCCGTCAGTCACTCCACTGTGAAGTGATTTTTTCCCTTACTGCTCGCTCAGCGCGCCTCTACTCAATTTTTTTTCCAGTGCTTTTAAGTGCAATAATTTGCATTGCAACTGACACGATATCACTGCGAAGTGCAGTGCTTCCCGCTGGCACTCACCGCCAATTGACGAAACAAACACGCTAGTTGAACATGGCAGAAAAAACCAGTGAATTTAAATTGCCAGAGTGATATTTGAATTAACACTTCCGAAAACGTACGCAATAATTGGCGCATTTTTATTATTTTCACAAAGAAATACCATACAATCGATTTTATGTCTGTTCCGTTGGCTGGCTGGGAAATAAATAAATAAATATAAATATGCTGGTCGTTTAATGTGTTTATATGCTTTTTATACTTTAATTAAGCGAACATTCCATTTCCCGATGTTTTTCCCGATATATACATCTAATTATTTAATTTCCATCAAAGAAAAGCACATAAAATATGCTAAATCTTTCTATTTGTATCTTTAAACTATATTTATCGTACGCAAAATGAGTTGCCCATGAGTTTTTTACAATTGTGAAACGGCTCTCACTCTTTTTCTCTGTAGAAATATAAATGTTGTGTTCCCCAAATGTTACACGTCACCCTCCGTACTTTATAATCCTTTGACAGGACACCCTTCTTCTTTGCGTTGCAACTCATTAAAAATGTTAAAGCGGCATCAACAAAGCCAAACAAACGGAAAAGGCGGAGAACGCGAGAAGGGCGGTGGAAAATCAGGAAAAGATGCCGTGGCAAATGGAGGAAAAGGAAAAATCCGCGAATGAGTCAAGGTGAACACACTCACTTTGGCCCACAGATCCGTTTTGGCAGGCAAATGAAGCCGGGTACTACGGACTACGAAAGATTTCCTCACCTCCCATTCGTCGGAAAACTCCTCACACACCCAGCTTACGTTACCACCCACATCCACCCACCTTGCGGAATGCATTTCCTTTAGGCTTTTGCCTTGTTTCCTTTGTTTATTTGCTCAGTGCGTTTTCAGTTGACTGCATTGCTCGTCGGGAAAAATCGGGGGAAAGGCAATGGGAAATCGGGACTCGGTGGGGGGAAAATGCAATAAGTCACCGATTGGCGACAGGCTGCACAAATGTGTGGCCTAGTGCGAAAAAACGTTGCGTACATAAAAATGGGTTACCAGTGCAAGGCTGCCCAAGGCATATTACGTATACGTACGTATACGTAATGCAGTTGCCCAGCGTAATGGAAAGCCATAAAAACGATTTATGGCAGTGGGAAAGAGTTGGCAACAGGGCAGGAGCGTTTAATCAAGGTCAGAATTCCCTGACACGTCTTTAAAACTCTCATTCCCTGCTTTTATGTTTATTCGATATATTCTGCTTTTGATGGAATGTGATTTGCAGAACAAGTAAGTATGAATTCTTGCAAATTATTTGTTTATTTGAGATTGAGATATCAAAATAAGTCCAGCACTACAAGAGTTTTTCCTGCTTCTCAGTGTAGCTTGATATAATCTTTCCGCCCCACAATTGATTGAGTTTGGGGATTTGTAGATATCATTAGCTGTCCCACATGACATTTGTGTACGTCCCAGTCCGATTTGGCCATTTATATACACATTTCCAGCCCCCAGGTCAACGAGATCAACGAGATCTGGACTCAGTCGATGTGGGGTTGCAATTAATCGTTGAAAGGATTACCCGCCCCTCGGAGCAACTCTCATCTGGCCACTTAAGTGATGCTAATTTATGGGCCCAGCACATCTTGTTTGCCCGTTGTCTCCGATGAATGAGCTTTTCCCCATGGACTCTTCCGCTGACTTTGCTCGTTTCGCACTCGGCTTGTCCGGTGGCATCACCAGGAGTTTTGTGGTAAGTTTTAAGCCGAGATTAGGCGCCATTGTTGCCAGTTATGTTCACCGCTGTCTGCGGCATGCTTGCATTTCAAGGGGATGACTGCAAAATAGGAAAATAATATCTGACAGATGCCGTAGCTAAACAAGCGTGTCAATTCATTATGACCATACAAAGTTTTGTTCTCTAACCTAGAAAGGCAAAAACAAGTTTAAATTATTTCATATTATTTGCCTTACTAAGAAATATTAAAGCATATTAAGCTAGTCTTTAACCCAAAACAACCAGGCTCTTATGCGAACATCACCAAACTCATTCCGCCCTAATGAAAGGCATTGCAACGGGTTAAAGGACACCTTTGTGCCATCCATTTGCATCCTGCTTCCAGGCCATCAATTTCAGCTGATTGTTATTGTTGTTATGGTCGCGACACCAAACTGCAACCGCATCCGAGTCCAAACCGCCTAATCAACGTGTGACTCGCACACTAATGAACTACGGCCGCCAATTAGCCAATGGCCACGCCCCCCACCTGCCATGCACCACCGTACACCCACCACCCACCACCCACCAACTCCCCTTTGACCCGCGATTGACCGCAGAAGATTGAGTGGCACTGACCTGTCTGTCGCACAGCTCGATTGACCCATTGGTATCCATTGAAGGCCCAGCAATGTCATCGGTCAAA
The DNA here is from genome assembly GCA_005876975.1 of Drosophila orena. Lineage (NCBI taxonomy): Eukaryota > Metazoa > Arthropoda > Insecta > Diptera > Drosophilidae > Drosophila > Drosophila orena. Next base: position 9,960,123 of record VCKV01000008.1, on the reverse strand, counting down.
GGATAGCGCAGCTCCTTTGTGAAGTCCTTGAAATGCTCCAATAACGCTCCGTGCAGTAGGAACTTGCTACAATGCCCCCGTTGCTATTGGTCAAGCTATTTCTCTTCAATGCTGGGTACTGGGTACTGGGTACTCAGTTCTGGCCGAGGCTGCACCACTTGCACTGTAATATACAAATGCATACATCTGTCAAGCGTTTAAAATGAACACTAAGTAACCAAAGCAAGTCCAAAGCAATTCTCCGCGGATTGAATAGATACGCTGAGATCACCAAGTTGCTGGCATAATCGAAAATAAAATAAAATCGCAATGTTCATTGGATTCATTGGATGGGTGTTGATCTTATTTGCAAGAAGCTCCAGTGCCATCTATAATGGAGTAGAGGCAAAGTTTGACTTCTGGACCTTCATTGCATCCGTGTCCGTAAATGGGTATCTGGAGTGCGGCGGAAGTGTGATCGGCAGTCGAATAATCCTAACAGCAGCCCAGTGTGTCAAGGATAAGCCGGTGAAGAAGATCACTGTCCGTGTGGGAACGCCGGACATCTATAGAGGTGGTAAAGTTATCAAGGTGACTGCGATGGTGGTTCATGACAAGTATAAGGAGTGGGACAACGATATCGCCCTCTTATGGCTGGAGAAGCCAGCTCTTTCCGATCGAGTGACCACAATTCCACTGGCCACCAGAGAACCCTATGAAAACGAATATCCCAGCAATGCGGGATGGGGCGAAAAACTACTGGAGTCCTACGTTTCGCCCAGAAAACTGCAAAATGGAGTGACCAAAATCCGTCCCAGGTCCTTGTGCGCCGATGAACTTGTTGAACCTATTGGCAACGAACTCCTATGCGTCTTTTACGCCGAAAACGATATTTGTCCTGGCGATTATGGAGGTCCCTTGATTCTGGCCAACAAATTGGTTGGCATCGCTGTGCAGGGACACGGCTGCGGGTTTGCCATTCTGCCCGCACTTTACACGAACGTCTTCCACTACCTGACTTGGATAGAAGAGAATTCGAGGGAGCTCAAGAAAAATAAATAAAAGTGGTATTAAGAAAAAAACGTTGTAGTTCTATCACAAAAGAACTAAGTGATTCCCAAAGCATTTTGCATTTCACTTTTTGCGTATAAGCAAAACTTCAAAGATTTGTTTTTAATTCTTTTTATTGATTTGCAGGTATAGTATATTTTGACAGTAATTTTCTAAATATTTTCTTGAACTGTTTGCATAATCCAGTTGCGGAAGAATGCAACATCCGCGTAGACCCCCGGATTTGTACCACAACCTTTTCCCCAGCTAACTATACCAATAAGTTTCCTAGTTTTCATATCAACCATGGGGCCACCAGAATCACTGCGACAAGAATCTCTTCCGGGTCCGTATGCACAGATCATGTCGTTAGTTAATTGACTATAAATATCCTGACATTCCGTTCTATTCAGAATAGTTACGTGGACGCCATGCAGTACTGGCCATGGGAATGCAGAGCCTTCGAGAGTAGATCCCCATCCGGAGACTAAGGTAATTGTTCCAGCCTTGGGAGTCTCTTCGGCTAAAGAAATGTTCCTTACTGCGCCACCAAGTTTGAGAGGGGCCTCCAAAATCAGTACAGCAACATCATTCGGAAAAATAGAACGCAGGTATTTTGGATGTTGAATGGCCTTTAGCACTCTCAGCACCTGACCACCTTTGCTCCAATACGAAGATCCAGCGCGAACTGTTAGATCCTTAATAGTTACAGAGTTAAGGCAATGAGCTGCAGTTAAGATAGCCCGATCACTGTAGATGACTCCACCGCAGTGATGCCTTGCAACATTTTGCACCGACACTTGCCAAGGCACATCTTCGATGGGAATGAAGTAACCTCCTACAATCCGTTCCCATGGCCCAGGAATCTGAGCAGCGGAAACCAGGCCAGCAATGGATAAAGATAGTATGAGCTTCAAGCACATTATCGAGTTGTTTGACTTCTGTTTCAGATGTTTTAACTGAAAATCGCGCCAGTCTTTTATAGTGCTACCTGGTGTCAAATAGTGAGGTCATATAAGTCACTAAGTTTATGGACTACTTATCTTTTCACTTACAACTTGGTGGTAAGTGTGGTTATAACCTATGTTTCGGTTATCTATTATTTATTTTCTAAGTAGCTTAACTTGTGACAAGCTCTTAGCTTTCATAATGTTATAGTAAATCTATATACGAGTAAAAGCTGTCCAACAGTGTTTCAAAAATGTAAAATGTAAAATGTAAAAACCGCTAAAGTCAGTGAGCCAATGATCACAAGCTTGGATAGATGACGGCTTCTAGGTTTTCTCTGTTCCGCAGGAGCTTTTAGCCTATTAGCACAGTTTGGATAGAGCCCTCTAAGATGTAACTCTTTATCCACATTATTTTTAACAAAACCACGGAGTGAATCCAGGCCAGAACTACCCAATGGAAAGGGCTGGGCCTCCAGTCGAACTGGTAGACTGTTCGAAGAGATTTCACTGCGGGAAGCTTCGCGAAAAATCTCTAAAATTGTCTGGCCATTTATGTGATATTGAGGAGCGAACATAGATACAATTATGAAGAGGTGATTGTATCTCACGTCCTCGTGGAAATTGAAGCACTTCAGACTTATGATGACCTCGCTGGAGGAATAGGGTTCCAACTTGCCGGCATTGGGATTCACTGTATAGTGTCGCCAAGCACTTGATTTAACCTGCAAAACTAGCTGGAAATAGTTGGCAGATACAAATAGGAGGTACTTGTTCTCACTTTGAAGAGTACCTTCCTATCGCTGGGATTCAACAACGTCAGCATTCGCCATTGTCTGTGATCATAAGGGGCATGAAAAGTCAGCAGTTGAGGGCTCACGCTGAGCAACTCCATGCTCCCCTCCAAAGTCTTTCCCTTAAATTGATTTGTACTCGTGCCTCGTTCCCTGTTTTCTATTTTTTCCATTTGGAAGGCAACCGAAATGTGTCGGAAATATGCCAGCTATCGGAGTGTTTTTGACAGCATTTGCATATGCCACCCATCGATCCGGGTGCAGTTCATGCTTTCGCATTTATGGCCACCAGCAGCCGCACCCCAATACTCCTCATCCCAATCTCTCCCAGCGAATCGCTGACCACAGCTGGAGGCATCATCACGCATTAGCATTAGGCACTTTCCATGTTTTGGGGCAGCGCTTTGAAATTATTTGCAATCCATTGCACTTGTTCTGGGCGGCCAACGTTTACCATTCCGATTCCGATTCCGAATCCCACTACCAAATGGATGATGAACTCAGCTGTCCAGTTGCCTTTTTGGGTCATTAATTTCCCTGCGGAGTACTGGGTGTGGTGAACAATAGATGAGGCCATATGTGGGGCACTCTGGATAAATAATAGCACTGAGGGCGGGGTTTCGATTGATTCACGGATGCCACTTTCCAGTTTCATTTCATGTTTACTTTTACCAGTTGAGAACATTTTATGCAACAATACCAGTGGAATTAGAAAAAAGTATCTAAAACTTATCATATTTTTTATCAGGCTGTCGGAAAGTTAGCGATCATGTATTTGGAAAGTTTTCTTTTCAGTTGCTTTTCGAAAACTTTCATCTTTCTTTTAAAATGCACCCTTTTGGACAAGGCGTCCCACTACAAACATTTAGGTTTTCCTCTTGGAGTTTTTATACATACATTTATTGAAACACGCTTTTCACCTGTCTAAAAATATTTTTTTGCCGGGCTATTCGTCCATTTACAGCTCCTCTGGATGACTCTTTTCCTACCGATTCCCCCAAGTTACCCGTGAATAATGTCATGAATCAGCTTCTTGTAGTCGACCAAGCCCTGTTCGTTGATCCTGCCGCTCAGCAGCTCGTCCACTTCCAAGCTGCTCATCCGCTCTCCGGTCGTGGTTAGAATTCGCCGGAGTCTAATGGCGGACATCCAACCGGAATTATCCGTATCGAAGAGCCTCAGGCTGGAAATGAACTGTTGCTCCTCGATCAGCTTTGTCCTGGGACTCGAAACGCCGCCGTGTTTGCCCAGGCTACAGTAGATGGTCATCACCTCATCGAAGCAAATGCGCTGCATGGTGGAGGCCTCAAAGAGGCGGACATGTTTGCTGACCACCGCCTCCGTGGGATTGGCGCCCATCGCACGGAGACAGTCGCCCAGGTGGCGGATGGATATCTTATTGTCGCCGCGAGTGTCGTGCCCCAGGAAAACCGCATGCATCTCCAGGATGCGGCTTTTCTCTGGCTTTGGGTTCGGATGTGGAGGAGGAGCTGTCATGTCGCTGCGCCCCTTCTGAATGAGGTCGGGTGTGGTCGATGATGGACGGATTGATGGCGCGCCGAGTTGATTGCCTTTCCTGGACATCGTCGGATTGATTGTACGAGTAACGCTCACGGTTTATGGATTACGGATTTCGGATTTACGGATGGGCGTGTGCAGCCAATAATCTATGTTATGTTTGCGGCTAAGTGACACACATGCCTTTGGGCAAATGGCAAACAATGATTGGAAGGCACAGAAATATGATTAGCCCGGACATGCTGACAGGTGAAAGACGACTGACTTGATAAGGTTATATGGAAAATAGTCACTACAAGTCACTCAGTACATGAGCTCCTTTCAAGAACCTGGTCTGCCATTTCCAGAACTCACTCATCTACGAATTTCTAACCACATTCGCAGATTCGCAATGGAGGACACCAGTAATCCTGGGTAATAGGCACAGCTGGTTGACTTTTGACCAAGCTCGTTCTTGCAACGAGGTAGTAGATCATCGTGAAGTGGATTCAGCCATTAAACTAATGGAGTTAGGTCACTGGGATCGACGTAAGAACGAAGTTATCCACTTTTTGCCCTCAATTGCGGTTGATGGCACAACTCCACATATCCTGCCACAGCTGTACACGAAGTTATCTCGAGTGAATAGTTTCGTGCTGCACCGGTGGATAGATGGATTGGCATCGATGTCCTGGCCTCCTGAGTGGCATCCGTGTGACCTTACCAAGTTATCTGCTCGGTTTTTGCTTCGCCCACTGCTCATAATGCACTTTGCATGTAAAATATTTAATTAAATGAAAAATAGCAAAGACCAGGGGAGGCACCTCCACTCCGCTGGCCGTGGCATCCGCATCCCCACATGCCCGCATCCTGGCGAGGCCGCAAAAAAGTTTATTTGTTCCGTGGCTGCCTCAGTCAGTCTTCATTTATTGTAAATGAGTTTGCCCGGACAGGATGGTGGGTTTCGTGGGGCCACGGAGGATCCATGCATATATGCATGCGGGCCAAAGGATGCATATCGAATAAGAGTGCTCCGCAAACGCACACACAACTGACATTCCAATTCAATTCCGATTCCCAATGCAAATAATTTGCAGCTGAATGCCATTAATGACGAAATGCTGGTTGGCGACAACGAGACTATGGCGAGTATTTTAATAACATTTACTAAACACTCTGCCTTCGAATAATTGCACGCGAAATGAGCTCGGGCCTGGAATATACTTGTAGTATGGTATGGTATGCTAGTCGCTGGGACTCTGGATCACCGTGATGAAGTAATCCTCCTGCGGGCACAGCATCAGCTCGTGCTGCTCAGTCCGCAGCCGCAGGAAGGTGAACTCGTTGGTGGCGTCCAGATCCAGGACCACCTGGCGCGCCTTCTCCCGCACGGTCTGCATCAGTGCCGCATAGTGGAGGGTCAGGTTGTAGTCGAGGGTCGTCTTGATGGGAATGCCGTCGTTATCCACCACAACTATGCCGATTACGTTCTTCATGGACTGAAAGCGCTTCAGCATCTCCTCCACTTCGGCGGACATTCTGACTTTTACTCTATTTGAGAATTTCGATGCTGACTAGTTTGCAAACGAGTTGTTTTGCTGCTACTACCCACAAATGCAAATGAATGACAGCTCAGGGCATACTTGGAGCAACTTACTCACCTCACTTCACTTCACTTCATGTATGCCAAACCAAAGAAATAATGAGTTGTATTCGTTATGCGAAGGTATTACCCTTCGAGTTCAGCGAATGTATACGTTTTCTAATAGCAAATTATGATAAGAAGTATTGTTCCATGTGCTAGAACTAACTTTGCATATTTCCATTTTGTTTCCGTGTAATTGAGGATGCTTTGTCGTCGGACGGGTTCATTTCATCTGCCAGTTTAACGAGTCGATGCAAGTTTTATGATGTTCGGCATAATCCGGGAGATTCTGGCGCTGTTGTGTCCGTAAATAAGCATTCAAGTTGGCAACAATGCCGGATGTCGGACTGCAAAAGTTTCGCTTTTGTGGATGGCAAAAGTACGGAAAATTAATTGAATGCTGTTGATGCTGCCAGTGCTCCATCCTTGGCTCCTGATCCGGATTCCTGCTCCTGCCTGCTCCTGCTCCTGCTCCTGCCCCCGTGACCACTCGAAATGCAGATGAAATGTTTGCATCAAGTTCGAGGCGGTGCGGAAATTATGCCACTCTTCCGGCTCGTCCAAACTGGGCCAGACAAAAGCCGGACTACTGACGACTACGTGCAACGGACTCCGGCCGGAGTTGTTATGAAAAAGAGTGCAAAATTGTTCACTTTTTAAATTAATTAAAAGTCTTAAAACTCATAATGAAATTACTCAAACGAGCTGACAGCCGGACAGACATACAGACAAACAGACATACAGACATACGGACGTAAAAGGATTTGGGCAATGCATATGAAAATTGCTGGCCAGACTTGGGGGAAATGAAACTTCTTATTCGACTTCTGGCCGGCAAGGAAATTCATTTGGTAATTAAATCAATGTCCATGTGAAAAACCTCAAATGCAATTTGTCATGCAATGCCGGAGAATTCAGAATGTGGAAAATGCGCTTCTAACTGCGTTAAATGCGGCTGGCAATGGGCGGGAAAATGCGGGGAGCGACTATGCATTTTATTGCATACATACACGTATTTGTTGAATAAATAGTTAGTTTTGCACGGTGGGTGAATGGCAAAACAACACGAAACAACACAAAACAACACAAATAGCCAAATTCGAATGCAACAGGACTCGGAGTCAGTGTCCTTGATCCTGTTTGGATGTTGGCTCTCGCTCACGAAACGAAAGCTGAAATATTTACAAATGTTTTTGCCATCTGCAATATGCAAACTGCAAACACTCGCTTTTTAGTGGTTACAAAGTCAGGTGGAACAAAAACATGTTTTTTCGGCGCACAAAGCAATTTGGCCAGTCTGATGGCGATTCGAGTATTTGTTTAATGCGAAATATGCTGCAATGTAATTTGATATTTATGAAAACAAGTTCGTCCTTCGCATTTAATAATATTTCGAGTGCGTTATTTATGCACACAATTCGGTCCGTCATAAATCACATTAAATTTGCTCTGCCCCTACGACATTCAGCTTTAAAATGTTGCCTGAAAAATAATTTGAAAGTGACATTCGAGCGATTTAATACATTTTATTTCGCTGATATTTGACTCGCTTAATGAATCCGTAATTAATTGCCAATTAATTGATTTTTTCTTAATAAATATATGGCTGGTTGGCTTGCAATCATTCATCTGGCACTTCCTCCATTTTGTCACCTCTCGCATCCTGCACTCACTGCATTTGCATAGCGCCATTAAATAAATCATAATTTGTTAATCAACGAATCATTGGCCGTATTTGGACACTCCTGCAAATATTCCAACAATGCCGCAAGGTGATAATGAGATCAACAGAACCAACAGAACCAACAGAACCAACAGAACCAACATAAACAACATAACATGGCAACCAACCGATCCCGAGGCCTCCGATTTCAAGTGGCAAATTCGGGTAAGTGAATTACGGCCAGGCCAGAACAAGTTAATGAGAATCGTGTTTCATTTGCAATTAGCAGGAGGAGCACACGACGCATCAGAATGTCCTGTTCCCCGGCTTGCCGCTCTCTATGGCGGGTAATCTCGTCCTGGCCAAATTTAAATTATGATTGAGCAATGCTGTGGCTGTGCACGTGTCAGCTTTGTTCTTAATTGAATTTTAATTAATTGCCGTGTGTGACGGAAGCCGCTTTAAAGGGCACAATAATCATGTCTGCCGGTGGAAGAAATCGCTAAATTAACTCTCATTGAATTAAAATTAAAACTCCGTGATGAAGCCGATCGGCTTTAGGCTGGTAAATAAATTTAATTACTTTTTGGACACCAATCTACGCGATTTCGAAGCACTACAGCTTCGACGGCAGATACAGATTTAAGCAACTTTAAAGTGTCACTGCGTGACTGCTTTCGTCACTAATTTGCACTGCGTAAGGTTATTCACAAAATCCCAGTAGCTCCCAGAAGCTAAATATATCCTCCAATCGCACCTTGAGTGACAGAAGCGTTGAGACACGGCACAAATCCAGCAAAAACGCTTCCTGCCCCCGACTGCAATGCAATCTGATTTGGGGATACTTGAGGTCCTTGGATGAAGCACTTCGATACCGGGGATCTGGTTAAGTGCGACACTTTTTCATTTGACGCTCGCTTGCGTTCGCAAAGTCATAAGCAAAAATTCCCGGGGGTTACAATTTTAAATTAAATATTATAGCGTGGGCCTGTGGAAAGGAGCCGCTGGGCAGGATAAATGCGCAAACAGGATGCCCCACTGCGTTCGAGGACCCCAGTGTCTATGTGTCTGTGTGTCTGTGTATCTGTGTGTCTGTGTGGCTGTGTAGCTGTGTGGCTGTGCGTCTGTGTGCGTGGGGTGTGAATGTGTTTGTCTGCACCTGACGCCTTTTTGTTGGCCCTTTTGGTATTTTATTACAATCTGCTGGCTGTGCGCTTATTTGTGGATGTGCGTGCTTTTGCCCTTTGAACCTATCTCATCGTGATAAATGATATGAATGTTTGGCAAGGGAAGTCATATTATTACAACTTTAATCAAAGTATCATCGTCTGATGTATATATTTTATATAAATTATTTTTTCTACATTACAAGCCACTTTTCAGCTTCAGCTTCAACTTCAACTTAATGGCCAGCAGAGCCGTCGCATTTTCCTATCAAAGCGAAAAACTTCTATCATATTTAACTGAAAAAGGTCAACAAAGAATAAAATGGGAAAAAGGAAAACCTTGACATCACCTTTTTCAATCAACTAAAAAGTGTCCTGTTCGCCACGGACATCCTCCTTTCTGCGCGGCACCACTAGAACCACCAGCACCACCGACTCAATAAGCCGGCATTTTATTTGCATTTTTTTCGTCACTTGCTCGTCCGTCCCCAAGGCTGTCTGTCGTCATTTCTGCCGCTCCGCTGGCTGCCAGCCGGGTTTTTCACTTTGTGCCCCCAACGATTCGCATCACTTTTTGGGGCGAGCATCGAGCAGGGCGTGGCACAGTGGGCGGGGGGCAGAGGAGGCGGGGACGGGCGGCCGGAGCCATTGGCGGCAGCAAATTCATCATCGTCTCAGCACGCGTCTGTCAGCCGCGCTAAGGATACAATAAATGTCTTTCGCGGTCGCCATTCTCGCAGACAGCGTGTCCTTTTGCAACGTGTCCCGATGGCCCTGCCTACACAGAGAAAAAATGCTTGCCCATGCTACCCATGTTTGCATGAATAGTGGGAAGAGCGGTGAAATTCTTAATTGATTTCTTGGACTTATGGCAGCTATTTAGTTTAGATGCAAATTCTGGTCTTGAAAATGAAATGCTTTAGTGATCAGTCGAAAGTGACACATCTTTTGTAGCCAGGACACCCTGTACGGGTGAGCTTGAGCTTGAGTGAAATACTCTGTCGGATTAATATGCAGTAGCGCTTTGCATTTTTCTGTAGCCTCCTCTCGGTTTGTATCGTCATTTTCCGGCGCTGCTGGTTTATTCATTGCCTTTGCCTGTTTTTCCTTCTGTTTTCATACATATATATTTATCTTTTTTTGGTCTTGCCTCTCAGCCCAGAGGCTCAGGTGCACTTTGGGTATAACAAATTAAACAACTTTATGCAAGTGGAGCTGTAAAAATTGCGACGAGTCTCAGAATATGGATTCACTCGACATACTAGTAAGGTGGTTTTTCTGGATGGTCTAGTATTACGATGGTTTCGATTGGCCCTGTTCAAATGAAATTAAAAATGAATTTATGAATTTATTTATTTATTTAATTTATTTCCCAGGCAAACCGGAAACAGAAAGCTTAGAATTGTTTGTCTGCGCCGCAGAGCTCGTGGAATTGGGGAAACTCCAACTTGCTGATGCTCTTCAGCTCCAAGAAGGCCTGCTTGGCCATCCAGTGAATGACGGGGCTCTTCCACTCCCTGAGGACCATCTGGTACTTCCTGTCGCCGGTGTCCTTGGACTTCATCACCTGGCTGTAGTGGTACCACACGTAGATCATGCAGCGCAGCTTGAAGATCCACAGGTGATTGGGCACAGATCGAATGATGTCCTGCAGCTGAGCAGTGGCTTCCATCGAGAGGTTTCCAAGGACATTGCGGTCCATCATGGTGTAGATGATCTTCAGGTTGCCCAGATAGTTTTTACGATTCTTTTGAAGTGCGACAATGGCCATCTTGATCAGTTCGGCGACAGGGGAATCGCATTCTGGCATCATAAAGTTGTACTTCACATTGAAGCAATCGAAATTGGTCAGCTGATCGTTGATGTCCATATCGATGTTCCTGAAATCCTTCCACCACCCCTCCCAGGTTCGGTAGTTCCTGGCGCGATAGATCTTGGTCCACTCATCGGACAGACTGCTGGAGTAGCCGGGTAGACGGCCCTGACTGTCATCGTACAGATCAGGGAAAGATATCATATAGTTGTAAATGTGCTGGACCATGGGCATCTCCTTGGATGGCTTGGAGCGGATTAAATAGTCGGGCAACTTCTTAAAAAAGCGCGCTGCATATGACCTCCAATCCGATGTCAGTGGTTCATTGGTCACGAAGGGCATTTTAAAGCCACCGATGGTAAACATCTTGTCCAATATCCGAGGAGTATGCGGGACTGGCTCACGTCCACCGTGATCATGGCCATCACGACTAGGCTCTCGGCGTTCAAAGTCCGTCTTGAATTTCGATGGTGGTTCTAAGACGTCCGATTCGAAACGCTGATAGCCATTCGCATTGAAACCCTCATCGCGATCCATATTCATGCGAGGATGGTTATTACCAAACTGGGCTTCATCAATGCTGCGTTCCATATTCATGCGAGTATGGTTATTACCGAATCGGGGATCATGATTCTTATGATCCATATCCATGCGAGGATGGGTATTACCAAACTGGGCTTCATCAATGCTGCGTTCCATATCCATGCGAGGATGGTTATTACCGAATCGGGGATCATGATTCTTGTGATCCATATCCATGCGAGGATGGGTATTACCAAACTGGGCTTCATAAATGCTGCGTTTCAAATTCATGCGAGGATGGGTATTACCAAATTTGGGTTCATGACCGCTGCGTTCCATAGCCATGCGAGGTGGAGGTTCTTGAACGGGACGATAATACGATTCCTCCATAGTGGGATTTTCTTGCTCATTGAGCACGCCCTGGCTTAAGGAGCTCCCTAAACTGGATTCCCAATTGAGATTCACGGGTGGCAATGGAGGAGCAACACTCGATTCGAATTGCCCATTGGAGTTGCTGTCATTACAGGCACGAAAACCGCTTCTGTCCACAAACATGCGACTATTTGCCGGACGTCTGATCTGGACTTGGGAGCTACCTATGTTCTCGAAGAAGTTGCGCTGCTTGATTTTCTCGACAGCGTGAGCTGGCAAGGGGTTGGGCTCACTTATGGTCATCCTCTGCCAAAGTGTATTCTGTATTAAGTATTCCCGAATTTAGAGCCTTACTTACGCGCTTCCTAATCGGTTGGCTTCCCAGAAAACTCGAACGAGCAGACATTTTGCGACTTTCTTTGAAAAGTTAGGGCTTTGATTTGAATGATTTTTCGATTTTTCCGGAGCACTTTTTAGCATGAGAACGCCACGAAATAAGTTGTTAGAGTGATTCCTGGCCATAAATTTCTGATGAGCTAGAACTTCATGGCCTCCTATGTTCAGATACTCGAATTTGAAGCTGTTTAACAAATTTCAAGACTGGGCTAGTCATACCCTAAAATTCAATCACATTCCCAAAAAGTTATAGTTCAGTTGAAGCAATTTTGCAGAAAGTTGCTTGAAATTCGTAGTTTTCTACAAATTGAATATTTTCTATACGAGACACAATGGAAGCAACGTTTATGGTTGCCATGTTCATTTCGGTATTTTGCCACTGCACCGGACTGTTTTTCAATCCCGTGGAAGCCAGCACGGAATCGACCATCTTTTTGATCATCGCCATAATGTTCCTGCATAAACAAAAGTCGATGCTCGGGCCAATTCTCCCGGAAAGCCTAATGGGAGCAATCCTCGAGGTTCCGCTGCTTTGCTTCGCTGTCCAGGTGGCTCTGGTAGTCATTTGGTTCCCCGCGTTTGCCGTCCTGCAATCCTCGGTGGACTTGGCCTGCAGGAATCTGCGAAACTGCCTGGGTGACGAGCTCGAATGGCTGGTGGAGAGGATCAATCCACTTATGTTGTCAATGGTGCTTCTGATGATGGAAACGGCCGCGTTTATCGTGGGCTTTGAGATCAAGGATGTGCAGAAGTTCTTCGGCTGCAAGGACGACTTCGTATCACCCAGTGTCCTTTCCTTTGTGGCCGCAGAGGAGGATAAGGTTTTGAAGCGGCAGTGGAAGAAAATGCAAAACAGGCGTTTCATTAGGGCCCAGAAGAAGAAGTGAAAACAATACAACTATTCTGTCAAATAAACAATGGTAGTTAAAAATATTTGTTTAAGCTTGTCCAATTGAATATTCGCAATCTGAAATGAATTGTTTGCCATTTTTTCGCTTCACTTTCTACTCTCGCTTCCTTAAGGAAAAGCGCTCTGCTCCATTGAACGCGATAAACTTTCGGTAATAATTTATTGCAATCACTCAACTCAATGGCCACGTCAATGGCCAGGGCAAAAATAAGAGTTAAAATGGAAAAACCGAAAATAAGTGCAGCTGCAAGAGGAGCGTGCAATATTTTAAATTGCTTCCCGCAGGATGATAAAAATAAGAGGGCACCGACTGAACCTACTGAACCGACTGAAAATATTCGAAAAAAATGTGCCGCACACTCGACACACGCGACACATTCGACACACGTCGCGCCAACGAATGTGCAACAAAAAAATTGAAATAAATAAGATATAAAATGGTGGCACACACACGCGATTGGGGAGCCAACAATTTATGCATCACCGATACATATAGGGGCAAACACATACACGTATATATTTACGACTCCCCACTCGATGCGATAAGTGTGTTTATTTGAGCCTGCCCAATGCAATATTTACAATGCAGCGACACCGAATCTTGGGGCATCTCCTCGGGCGCACACGGCGTATGTGGAATGCGCGGTACATGGATGCGGGGGAAAAGGGAGGGAATTTGCTGACGCGGCTACTCTCGACCACGCCCCCTTTGCCGCTTGTCTATGAGCGCAATTAAAGCAAACAGCCAGGGGAAGCTAATCTCGGGCGGCTCGTAAATTCCGAGCGCGCATTCCTGTGGGACACCCGAAGGATGTCAAGGATGCCACCATACCCCAAGAGCCCCCAGAGCCCCCAGAGCCCCAAGAGCACCAAGAGCTCATCCTCCTCATACTCATCCGGCAATTGAAGCTCGGCACGAAATCTGCGACGCCGGCGGAATGACAAAGCTGCCTTTCTAATTCCTTCTCGGTTTGTTTACGCTGCCAGCGAATCTGGCAGGGCACTCATCCTCCTCCTCCTCCTCCTCCGGCGAGCAAGTGGCCATCGCATGTGGATCCTGGAGCTGGGCTAAAAGTGCCATATGCTGTGCGCATGGGATGGTCTGGGCTGCGGCATTGAAATGCCGAACCGAGGCGGCATTTGCATATTAATTAAATGTCAAAAGGGTAACGCCAGCAAGCAGTTTGTGCCCGCTTCCAATTAAATTCACTCGCGATGAGTGCGATGAGGGGGGCCAGCTCAATCAAGGTCAGCTGGAAACTAGATCGGGATGCCATAGAAGTAACCATCGAATCCCGCCGAAAACATTCGTCCAAAAATTAGTCATTTGCAGCACACAGATTACGAATTGTGGCATTTTTCTCAGAGCCCTCCTATGCAAGCAATTCAATTAGCTATCGAATACCTAATCCACAAAGCCCAAAGATTGACTCTCCAGCTTTCATTGTAACGCAGCAAGTGTGCAGTATGCGCAGATGCCAGAAATTGGCAGGAATTGGCATCTGTGCATGGGAAAGCCCACTGCCACTCACCAGATCCTTTTGCCATTTTCAGGTCGTCTTCTCGGCATGAAATGAAAATTCCATAACCCGCTTATGACGCACTGCTGATGGGAAGAGCCGAAAAAGGATGCAGAATGCAGAATGCAGGCCGAAGGATGAGAAGTGGTTGCGGATGAGGATGGGGATGGGATTCGGTCTGACAACGGCAAGTGACGTCTTGCGTCAATGGCCAAATGGGTTTCACTTTTCCTGTGCTGGTTAACCCGAAAATTTCTCTGGCTAAGTCTAATTGGCAGATGCACACGAAACAATTAAGAATCTGGCAGGAGCCAAGTGGATAGATACACAGGCACAATGCTTCTTCGGGCTTGATTTTCGCTTTGATAACACAGTGGAGGTTAGAAAATGTGGTAATGTTATGATTTGCAACACGTGGCAGCAAGGATTGACTTCGGAATGGCGTTGATTTCAGCTTTGATGTCCCATCTCGGTTAATCTATGTTCGTTGGTTAAACTTAAACTTCAACTAATCTCCATTCCAGACAGGCGGCTCCGCAATTCCCCGACATGTCAATTAAGTGATGAAAATTCCTTATCTACCCGCAAGGCAGTGGGTTGTTTCCCCCAGCATCCCCTTCACTTCTCTGGCAAGTGCCACCGTCTTGGTCCTCGTCTTCGTCTCCGTTTCTGGTAATTTGCCAGGCCAAAATGTCTGCTCGAGTCAAAAGCCAAACTCGGCAACCGCAGGAGCAGCAACTCGAGGAGCAGCTGTCAAAACGTATAGACGATGCGAAGTGGATACATGGATACATGGGGCTCGCAATAGTTGAGAACGCCACTGAGTTGGGCACTTTCCCCAAATCCTAGCTTGCATTCCACATGCTGCGGCTCAGAAGATATGCAAATCGTCGGCGCTGGTGGAAATGTCAAGTGAATTCGGCAGCAGGAAATTAGCACGCAACTTACAGCCAAACCGACATCAAGAGTGCAGTTGTAGATGGGCTTGCTCAAGTAATTACATTTTTTAAGGCGAAGATACAGCTTCAAATTGGCTTGAATAAATTTGTATGTAAATATCAAGGAACAGTCACAATAGCACTTCCAAGATGACAATGGAACCTGCAGGTGCAAGGCGTTCTTCCTTTTCATATTATAAGGTTTTATTAGTGGAGTTACTTGGAATGTGTGTAAGTATTTGCCAGGGGGCTTTCCACGCTCAGGCTGTAACCGAGCACTTTCCCGGGCTGTCAGCAAATCCAGTTACTCAGCTTGAGCGGCATTTTCCGCTTCAACGCCTTCTCGCAGAAAGGTTCCTTCGCATTTGGGTGTTCACTTAAAACGATTTTCAGTCGCCAGTCGAGCGCAAATAAGTCAAACGGAGTGACCTTTGGACTGGAGTCGGATAAATCGCAGCAAGGGCATTTGCCAATTGTGCACTTTCAGCAGCTGCGAATTTTCCATTTGCCCACTCAACCCACAAAAGTATGCTAAACACGTGGCAAACCGTTTTTGCGGAAAATCAAATTATCAGCAAATTTATTTAATGCATAACATCGGGGATGGCCGGCTCGCAAAAAATAAATGCGCTTTACACACGCAATTAGCAATATTCCGGCGGCCAAAAAAGCCATTGAAAATTTATCGAAATCAATGGCAATTTCGCGTGGTATTTTCGGTTGATTTTTCTGTGTCATCCAGATAACCAAAAACTGGCACCGAAAATGCCAAACCGCAGAAGCTTTCAGTGTCGGGGGGACAAGTGTGCACTTATATACGTGTATAGAGTATAGGTTAACCCACAATAAATGTGTATCAATGAGCCATCATCAGCTAATGGAAAATTCTTTGCATAAATCAAAATAATCAATTTTGACTTGGGGGCAAATTTGAGATGAGATTGGGATTGGGATTAGGATTGGGCGCTCCAATCTCAAGCTGAGCCCAAACTGACGAGTCAATTGAACACATGAACGCCTATAAGCCAACGACTTTCGGACTTGCAAAACAGCCAAGTACTCAGGGCGCAAGCACATTTAATTTGGCATAAAAGCCAAGTTTAGAAGTTTGCGGGAGCCACATTTTGCTTGCCTTCACCCCGTCGAAATGGAGCTAGACCGAGTTGATGAACTGTAAATGAACTTTGTGTTTGAATTCGATTTAGTTTTATTGCAACATGCTTGAGCAGCACTCCATCTAGACATTTTCTCCATCTAGACTTGGACATGCAAGGATGCCAGTGCCGTTGGAGGCAGCCTGTTCGCTTGCGGAATCGAAAGTTGTGGCTTTTAATAGCAGCAGCTGCAATTTGTGGTCCCTGATACAGGCAAAGCACACATGGTATCCTTGTGAGCGGAGCAATGGGAATGCAATATAGGTTTGTACCCAACAGCCTTTCAGGCATAAAGGGCACATTCCCCCTGGGGATAAGTAATGAAAGTCCAGTACCAAGAAGTAGAATGGTAAGGGAATAACATAGCAAGCTAACGCTGGAAATGCTGATAAGATGGGGTATTCTTATCATAATGTCATTAGACAAGTGTCTAATCGCCAAATTGGAACAATGTTTTTATTGTACTCATCATATATCGCAGCCCCGCTTTTCCCACGCCTATTTTACTTTTTAATATCTTATCATATTTAAGTGGTGGAATGGGCATACAGCATAGGTTTGTGGCAAGTAAATTTTCCTTAAGAACATTGGGAATGAATATGGAGTAACCAAACAGGAGAAGCAAGAATCCATAGCTAGGTAAGTGGCATCCCATGGCAACGCTGCGTATGCGCGATATTCAGCGAAGCCATCAACACGAAATCACCAACTACGAACAGCTGTCAGCGGCAGTTAAATGACGCTCATCATTTTCAGTTATGTGCTTTTTAAATTTCCCACTTAAAATGCATGACAATCTCACAGATCTCACAATCCCACAGCCGACAAATGAAGACAGATGAGTTGACAATTAATCCAGCAATCGAGCTCGAATTTATTCTCCTTCCACAACTATATATATACTGGTATGTGGATGTTTAAAATACGTAGAAAACTTATCAGTCAAATGCAGAGCGGGCTTCATCCGCATCAACTTCACTTTTATTTACATTTCCATTAAGTCAACACGAAGAAAAAAGAAATTGGGGAAAGAGTGGACGAGGATTGAAGCGAAAAGCCCTACTTCAGCAGAAAAAAACCGAGGTGGAAAATTTACTGAAACAAAGTCAACACGAATTTGCAATTTGGTATAAAATTTCCACTGCGACTGCTGCACAAATTGCTAATTCGCTAAAAACTTCAAGTTGACACAAGAAATTTGTGTGAATACATTTTTTATGCGCCTCCTTTGGACACCGCGTTGAATAAAACACAGAGGAAGAGAGAGATGGCACGATTTAAATAGACAGAGATGGCAAGTGCAAAGTAAACGTCTCGGAAAACTCAAGTGTGAATGAATTTTCCTCGACGACTGCCTCATTTTTGTGGGCATTTGGAGTGCCGCATTGGCTTGAATGTTGAAATGTTTTGATACAATATCATTTAAACTTTTTGTAAGTAAAACTTATGGTAAATTTAAATGAACGTCTGAAATGTTCTTATCGGTATTTGAACAAGGTTATCAAGAATAACACACTAACGAGTGTTATTCACAATCTGTTTTATTGCCGCGCCTTTTTTCACACGCTTATCGCACTTTGTTATCTCCCCTTTATTTACTTTAGCCGGTCTTATAAAAATCAAAGCAAATCGCCCGTTTATAAATATTTGTCCGTCACTCGACATTGAGTGGATACTTGACACGGCTTTTATGTGGAAGCTTATCGCGAACAGGGATTTGCGAATCCTCCGCGCTGCTGCACAAGGGAAATCCTCGAAATCTGCAGCTGGATCACAAAGGAAATGCATTTATCTTGGGGCCCCTGATGCATTGCTAGTTATTAATACGTCCGATTGATAAATACCCCACTACTAAATTAAAAGTGTCAACGGGGAAACCTTCAATGCGCCCAGCTCAGTTCCTCTTGCTTACCAGCTGGATTTTCGACAACAAAGCATTCGACATTAGTTGAGATTTTCAATGCTTTTAGCCCGTCCGCATTTTCCCCATTTCCCATACCCATTTCCACGGCGTTGAAAACGTGTCAAATGGAGCAAGCAACGCGGGGGTTTCGGAACCTAAGAAGCAGATTGGTTCGGTGCAGCCATAGAAAGGCATCTACATCATCGCCATGACGCCGGGTCTAAATTGTTTGCCAGCTCGCCAGCTTGCAGCTCGGCAGCTTGCAGCTCGGCACTTGGTCAAAATCTGGGGTACAAAGTTCGCCAAATTGCAAAATGCCAGGCGGAATACAATGGCAGAGGGGAATGGCAGAGAGCATAGAAAACAATGCTTCTAAATGCCGCTCAAGGTCCTTTGCCTTCGATTTGATTTTCCTATTCTAGTCTATTTATACATTTTAATCAGATAACAGCCATAACCCAGACGAAACTGAGCCCCTTGGCGACACTTCTGCTGACACTGGGGCTTGACTCATTTACAAACGCAGTTTGAAAACAGCTAGCGTGATTCGAGAAATCTTGCACAAGCTGAATTATCAACCAACCAGTCACACCCACAACTCTCGTGAGCCTTCAGAGAAACGCGGATGTGCGCAAAGTCACATTGCCCAACTGTTATGGGCCATGGTGACTCAAGATATGGCTTTCAATCGGGCTAATATCTCTCGGGGTCTGTCAACAAAAAATCCAAGAACGTGTGTGCATGCATTAAATAACATTTCCGTTCATTGATAACACTCGAACTTATGATTGTTCTGGATGTATGTCACGTGAAAAACGAACAAAAAAATATTTAACCTTGTGAAAATATTGGAAAACTTTGCGTAAAAGCAATGGGAATTACATTTATATTTCCAATTTAATACCAATACGACGTATGCATGTTACGCTTATTTGTCTCAGTGTTTAACTTTCGAAGTCTTAACGCTCTCACTATCATTTGGAGCGGTGTCAAGTCAGCCCGTGCCATTTCCTGCGGAGTAGTCCCAACTGTTGAATTCAATAATGACAACCGATCTGGTGCCCGGCGAGTAAACAACGGCATTAGGAAGTGGGTGGCGGGTGGCAGGTGGCAGGTGGCAAAACTTTTCCACAACGCCGGCGTCGGGAGGGGTGGGGAAAACTTATTTGCTTCGAAATTACGTGTCGCCAAAGTTGGCCGATGCGACATTATACAATTTATATGCACGTATTGCGCTCTATCCAAGATGAAATGTCGACTCTGAGGCTGGGGCTGAAGCTGGAGCTGAATCTGAAGCTGAGACTGAGCCTTAGTCCGTGGCTGCTGCTCATCAACGTCATCAACGAGAATGTAATTACATTTTCCCGATTCATGACAGTTTTGCATAACCAAGAGTCCCGTTCGTGCCCTCGTAATCGTCCTCGTTTCCGTTTCCTGTCCTGTCACTTGCCCCTGTCTGGGTTATTGCGTTCATTAATGAGGCAGGCGCTAGTGGCAGCCACAAAAGCCGAGACGGGTATATGGAATCTGGATGAGGCAGCCACCTCCGGGGTACTGAATGAGTTTGCCGTGAGCCGTCAAGAAATCTCCATTTAAAGTCTATTTAAAGAATCCGATTATAGGGGTTACCATAATGACAAAGTGATGAAATTCTCAGCTAATGTTATTTTAGCATTGAATCATGTAACATTCTTATTGGTTACACGCCAATTAATAAATACTTATTATCGTTTTTTTTAATCTGAAGGTTTCCAGAGATAAGCATTTCGATATATACGAAACTTTCAAGGTGCGGCAACGGCATCTTAATCATCGTACCCCGTTCATTTTTTTATGCAGTCGACTGGGCTTCATAACCCAAGTTGTCAGCACGCGATACGTTGCTAAATTTGTGCGTGAAAGTTCGTGTGAAATGATCGCGAAAGTCCAAGCCAGGATATTCAAGGAGTCTGAAAAAGCAGTGGAAAATACATCTTTCAAGACGCACAGATCAGCAAAAACCCAATCAGTGCCACCGACTCATCTTAACTTGTAAAGTTTTGAATTCGATTGGAATTCTACATTACTGTTAGCTTAACATTTCCTACATCGCACCCGCCATGTAGAATGCGTGTTAAGCAGAGCGTGAAGTGTAAAGTGTAAAGTGTAGTATACTTGTGGGGATCACCATTTATGTTAAATGGTCTTTGGTCCTGGTTTTCCCTTAGGTCCTGTCGTGAGTTAGTCCCACAGCCTGTGTTTCTTGTGGAGATTAATCCCAGCACGCGATTTAAATTTTGGCACTGATACGTGTACTGAATCTAAGCGGCTTAATCACTTCCGGTAAGAGCCGTCGCGAACTGATAAGAACTGAATAAATAGGCTCGCTGATCCCCACACTACATCAGTTTCCAAAGTGCCTTCAAAGTGGCAGCGCAAGTGAAAATTTAATTTCAAATTGACTGAAGTGAAACGTAAATATTAAACGGCATTATGAACGTTGAACAAGTAAGAAGGAGAGCAATCTAGGATCTTTCAGCTCCTTAAAATAAAATAAGTTTTGTATATCCTTGTGCTTGTTATTGAAATTTCCAATTTCAGTTCGAACAAGAAATTCTTAACTCCCACAATTCATATCGGGCCAAGCACGGTGCTCAACCACTGACTTTGAGCCCCGCGCTGAATAAGTTGGCTACGGAATGGGCCAATGTGAGTGCTCTTTAGATCGTTAACTAATTTAAAGCAACATTAACACGACATTCCACTTATGCAGCATTTGCTGTCCATAAATCGCATGGAACATCGCCGGAACAGTGGGTATGGTGAGAACATTTACATGGCCTCCGGTAATTGTATGGAAGGAGCCGATCCCGTAAGATCCTGGTACGAAGAGATTCAGGACTACGATTGGAATAATCCGTCGTTTCAAGGAAGCACGGGCCATTTCACTCAGCTGGTCTGGCAGGGCTCCACCGAGTTGGGCGTGGGTTTTGCCGAGAAGTAAGCTCTAAACTTTATAATCAAATCGTTGACTAAGCATTTTCTTCAGTGACAGTGCCATCTACGTGGTGTGCAACTACAATCCCCCTGGCAACTACAACAACATGTTCAGGGAGAATGTCGCACGCCCAATATGAATATATATTTGAATATACTTCGTCATATATATATACATACTTATAGCAATTCCGAACTATAAAGCCGCACCAGTGAATTACTAAGAACTTGCGATGAGCGAAAGCTTTGCCATATGTACATAATTTTGATAACATTCCAAAGATATTTAAGAATTTGATAACATTCCAAGGATATTTCAGAATTTTCCATGCCAAAGCAATGTGTTTCAAAAGATTTAAGGCCAAAGAAAGGAATACAAAATTCTTCTTTTGTAAAATTAAAGTAAAATTTGTGGTTATCCATTTATTAGATGTAACTACAATAAAGTCTTCGAACGGTTGCAAGCACAATTTCTCGCCAATAGATTAATTACTCTTCGATGGTGCAGAGCGTGGGCCGTGGGCGGGTGGCAAGTCCTGCAATACTGCTGCTGGAGTATCCTTTCTTTGAGACCTTTTTGCTGCTGCCCAGGCCATCGCACGAGTCCGAGGGGTAGGAACTTGGAGGAGTTGCGGATGCTGGCTTACTGCGGTTTTTGGGCTGCTGGCGATGGACGTAGATGCCGCTCCTGCGGATTTTGCGATACAGCGAGATGTACTTACCCGCCGTCGTCGTCCTCGGCACAATGCACTGCTCGCAGAAGGCGGTCTTGCTGCGGGCGGCCTCGCTCAGGTGGGCGTGGCCCAGGGCCTGCAGGAAGGCCAGGACGAAGGCGTAGCAGTTGTGGCTCTCCTCCGCATAACTGGCGATGGACCAACGCACCGATTGGGCGCAGATCTGTGAATGCGAATGCCCAAAGGAGCGATAAGAGGTTTGGGATTTGCATTGATGCACAGCAGGGTGAATGGATTGGTGAAGGTACAGAATGCAATCTGGCAACTGGCCATATCTAATACTCTTCACTCTGCTTGCTTCTTATTCATCGAACTGACAACTGTTTGTTTGGCTGCTTCAAGTCGAGGCACCCTTTAATTTCGTATTCCGCACTCACCTGCTGCAGGACCTCGTCCCAGAAGTCGTGCCACGGCTCCGGCACATCGCCCACCATCAGCGACTGCCGCCACTCCGGAGGATTATCATCCCGCCGATGGCGGCGCAGGCCAAAGCGATCGAACTCCACGATGTCGCCGCCGGATGTGGTCACTGCGATATGCAAATCGGTGGCGTTGCTGTAATCGCTGCGGAAACACAGCGCATCAAAAATATATTCCAGCCATTAAAGATACTCCAAAAAACACACCCAACAAATATTCGGTTGGCACAAATTTGTTCGGTTCGAATTTTAGAGATGATTCTGGCTGCGAAATGAACGGTGGCAAGCCGCTTGGCATATTCAGATTTTGGCTTGGCTTCGTTTATGGCCATTTAAATTTTTTTTTAAATTTCAAACAAACTATAGAACATAACTTTAGAACAAACTGGGTGTGTAAATGATTTCGATAGCGTACCACTCCAGTTGCAAATGCACATTGAAACTAATAAAAACATTTCGTTGATTTGCTGGTGGATTTGAATGTCACCAGCTGCAGCAAATGGGTTTTTAGAAGGGTTGCACCATACTCACTTGAGGAAATCGCCGGCGGAGGGACGCAGGACAATGGCGCACGGATGCTGCGTGGCCCGCACAAAAGGATATGGCAGGCGGAAGGGCAGGAGCAGGAGGCGTGGCACGGCCCTGTCTAGTTGCGCACTCGGATCCGCATCCCCATCCCGATCCACATCCGCATCCGCATCGGCATCCGCATCCACATCCGCGTCCAGTGGGGCATTGCAATGGGGGCAAGTGTGCGGCAAAGTGAAGCAGAAAACTTTCACGTTGCAGTGATGAAAACAGAGGATGCCCGGATCCGAGGTAATTGTGGTTGTACTTGTCGTAGCCAACATGTCTGTGTGTGAGTGTGAGTATGGTTGTCTGTACAGTTGCAAAAAAGGAAAAGGATATCAGAATATAACAGTCATATTGCTCACAAGTCTTTTATTCAGTTAGAGTTCGTTTAAAGTCTTCGATTCACTGTTCAACTAATCGAGAATTAAAATGTTACAACCAAATACCTTACATAATATAGATACACTGTAATTTAATTAAAGCCCTTTTTATTTGCGACCAAAGAAAGGTCATACCTTTAGTTACTTTTCTCTTTGTGTTAGCTCCAACTCCTGGACTCTGTTGTTTTCCGGCTCCTGGCTCCTGGCTACTGGATACCGGCTCCCCTTCCTTGCCCCCCCGTTGGGGATTCTTCGCCTTGTGCCCGTATTATAATTGATACACTTTGTCTATTGTGCCACTCTACTCGTCCCCGTGGCCAGATGCCTTTGGTGCTTGTGGCTTTTGGCCAGGCCTGAAACGAAACGTAACGAAAAATTGTTGTAAATAAGCCGAAACCAGACGAAGTTGCGACCAGAAGCGGTTTGCCTGGCACATTCAGGCGTTGAACAGTTTCTGTGGTTAAAAGGGCAAAGGTCAGGGGTCATGGAGAGAACTAACAGGGAGTTGGAGCCTTTGCCATATTTGTCATCATTATTGGCTGGTCTTGGGTGAAGTTTATTTAAGAGCTTTTCGATTTTGGCACAGCAGTACTTGTGAATTCAAGTTGAAATAGGTACAAAATAAACGTATTAAATTGAGCAGAAAACTAATTCTAATACTAATACTAATAATTGAATTTATTGTATTTACAATGTTGCTTAGACAGGTCTCCGTCGACAAAGGAAATGATTACCAACCCTTGTTAGCGTGTTTGGAACATTGTGACTTACCAAAACCGCACCCTCTAACCAAAGTAAAGCTCCTCAATCAATTTAGAATTTAGTTTTCGTAGGAGAGCCACCCCAAAGGGAGCAGTCATATGTTGGCCAGCGAAGAAAGCCGGCTTGAAAGAAAGCGGGCCAACACACAAAAACGTAAACAAACCGGCAAAATGCGAACCCACCACCTGGCCAAAGGAAAAATCGGAAAACTGAATGCCAGCGAATTGCCCAAAACAAGAAAGAGAGCAAAAGCGCTAGCTGAAGAGAGCCAGGGAAATTCTGTCATCGTAGGTGGAAAATGCATTATTCACGACGGAATTTCCCCGCTCGGTTCTGCGGACTCGGCTTTCCGGGAACGATGGCTCTAAGGAAGCTCGAGGCGAACCAGTTGACGGCGAGCCGTGCGAGCAGACGGTCGTGTTCCAGTCGCAGTCCCCCAAGGATCAGTTCAGCTAGTCGGGAAGCCCAAGTGGAAAAGGTCCATCATTAGCAACGACCCAAGTGCAACGGTGTGAAAAACAGAACACAGAAAACTGTGTGTGCGATTTCGTGTAAAAACGCAAGGATATACCGTCCTAGCCAAGGCAGGATTTGAAAACATAAAACAAAAAATCGAATATCGAATACCGAATACCGAATAACGAATAACGAACGGATTTTGCTTGTTTACAACTCTTGCGGTCAGGACTTTTACGGATTTTCAAGGGAGAGTTAGTCGTGCTAGTTTGTGTGGTTTTCCGCCCCCGTTCCCTGGGTGTTTGTGTTGTGCTGCTGCAAAGTGGAAGATGCCATGGCAACACATTGCTAATCGATGACGTGACCAAAAACAACAAAAATAGCCAAAGGAGCCAAAGGAGCCAAAGGAGCACACAGCAAGCGGACGGAAAAACAGGGGAACCCCCTGTTTGCCCACACGAGTGATAACACAAGAATAATGACCAGATACTGACTTGGTATGTGACAATCAACATTTTGACAGATAAGCCCGAACATTCGCCTAACGAAATTCATTTTTGATAGCCACAATTGCCATAATTTAATCCTCTTAACGGCATTGGCAACCGCCTTTCCTTTGCCGTATACCGCATTTCAAGATTGAGGAAAAGATACGCCAGAACGGAGAGTTGACATTCCATTTATTTCAACTCTTCCTTTTCGCCCCTCTTGACCCAATTAGTGGGCGTGGCACTTGTTCAAAATTGAAATGTTTACTTGGCAAACTTGCCAAAATAGTGAGAGAGCCACTATTCATGAAAACTTCTGTGAAAGATTTAGTAGATAATTTCTCGAAAAGGGTTGCCAAAAAAAGAAAACATTTAAATCGCTTTAAGCGTTGGCAATTAATGAAATAGTAGTTAATAAATGTGTTAGTGAGGTGTTTTAGAAACATAAAATACATAAATGTGGGGACCTCGTTCTCTTTCATAAATATTCAATGTCCTTTGAGCATGAAAACTTGTGGAATGACCTTTTATAAACACAGCAAGCACTTTCGCAGCAAGTTTCAATCTCTTTAAAGTTAAAAGCCTGCAAAACTAATTCTGAAAGTTATTTGAAAGTTTTGCCAAGAAAATATGTAATTAGAATAACCTGACAGAGGACTTAAATTTAAATTGGAATTAAATGCAATCTGCATGGGAACTGCCCATATTAAAAAGGATTATAACCTAGTGCAAAGATAAATATTCAATATTTTGTGAAAGTGATATTCAAACAAATTAGGTTTGCTTTACTGATGAGCAAAAAGTTAAATTGGTTTTACTTGGGGATTTTGTGAATAAGCAAAATAAGCTGGCCAAGTAAAATGGACGCAATAAATTGTTGAGTTTCGCTTTAAGCCTCGGCAAAAAATCGTGGGTAACAAGCAGGATAACAAATGCAATAAAGGAAACGACAACAGGCCTTGGGAGACTCAAAATGAAAGTAACCAGAGGTGGAGGCAAAAATGGGCCATAACAGCAACAATTTCAGTGAAATCCAAGCAAACTTTATCTCTATGTTGTTTGCCAACTTGAATTAAACACGCCCCCCACCCCCCTCCCACTACACCAACACACATGGAAAAAATGTCCGGGAAAATCTCAAAGAGTTGCGAGAAATGAAATTACAACTTGCATCCTCGTCCCGACATTTTTTTTTTGGCAAAGCACTTGGCCAGGACCTTCAAAAGGAATTGTTTGGCCAAAGAAAACATAGAAGGGCACATCATGAAAAAGTACGAAAAAATTGTCTGAAATCAAGTTAAGTTTACGCATTTTGTGAGGAGCACAAAAGTAAGGAATAGGGTATTTCATGCCATAAGGTATTTTACAAATGGAGAAGCGGAAAAATAGGTGAATGGAATGTTTTTTTTTCGGCCAGTCTTTTCACTCAACGCAGTCAAAGAAAAGAGGTGAAAATTGTTCAGATTGTCTGAAACCAAATACATCCCAAAGAAAAGTCATTCATTTGCGCTTAAAGGTTTGCTTACAAAAACTTCAACTTAACGAGGCAAGCGAGAATATTTGTTAAATGTTAAATTTCTCTTAAAAAAAACAGTGAATAATTAAGTGCGAGTGGAGAGGCAGTCGCCAGTACCTGCCAGTAAGTAAATTTAATGGCAGCAACTGAGGGTAGAAATTGTTCAAAATTTGATTGTCCTGTGCTTTCCCCTTTGCTGGGTCCTTCACGTCCTTTTTCCGGAATTCTTTTGTTTTGTTCGGTCCGCAGCTGGTGACGCAGGATATAAATTACATTTGGAACA
Organism: Drosophila orena; assembly: GCA_005876975.1. NCBI lineage: Eukaryota > Metazoa > Arthropoda > Insecta > Diptera > Drosophilidae > Drosophila > Drosophila orena. Next base: position 9,933,267 of record VCKV01000008.1, on the reverse strand, counting down.
ATAAGAAACAACAACAACAATGCCAACAACTACAGCAGCAGCGACAACAAGTGTTCAGTGAATTAATAACAAAACGGCGACAATAACGACAAAGTTGAAAATCCTGAAGGGCTGTCCAAATGAAATAATCCGAGTTGACAACTTTGCAGGCGATGCCTCCTTTTGCCCCAAAAGAGGAACTCAAAATTCCCCGCAATGCGTGAATTAATTCACAAGACACAGGACTCGCACACGCGATACGCAGAGTTTTCTGGAGCGAAATGCACGTGCGTGCGGGAAAATCTTTTAGGGGGGGTGGGGATTCGGGCCATACTTTCCCGTTTCCGGTCGAAATAATCGTGACAGCACACGAAATAATGTAATAGGACACCATTTGAGGGCATTACTCCAAAAAGTTACGCGAACTCTGATATAAAAACACAACTTTTTACGAACCCTTCATTAACTTTGAAAGTGGAAATGCTACTTTTTTAAGTTTGCATATTCTAATTCCTTGTTGTAGACACTTTTAAGTATGCGATGGCAGAGCATCACTCCCCATTTGATGCGCCTCTGGCTGAAGGTGTGCTTCTGGTGTGCCGCATGCTGTTGTTACCTCACCTCCATTTCCGCAACCCAAGTGCCGCGCGCCCCCTTTCCCTTCGTTTTCCACCACTTCGGGAGAATTTCCCCCCTCAGCCCCTCGACAGCTTCATAAAGCCAAGTGTTTGCGCTTTGAAGTTTCCGCTTCCGCAGCGAACAACGAGGAGTTGTTGTGGCTGGTTGTTGTTACTGAACGTTGTTGCTATTGCGGCACAGCATAAAACATACTTATTTTGAAGTTGGTGGCACATCCGAAAAACACCGGGAGACACACACTCTCAAACAGCCGCGATCCTTATGCACAGAGCGAAAATGGTTGTGCTTTAGAGAAAAATGTGTGTTCTGTGCCCTGAAGGCCCAGTTTAAAAAGAATAGAGTGGGCTTCAGTCTTAGTTTTACAGCATGACTTACTTTTACCGAATTTTTCTCAGTGCAGCAGGAGCATGCCAATGCTGAGCACTTGGCGAATTTTCCATTGCCTGCATTGTTGTTCACCTTACGGCGTCGCATCTGGTGCTTAAATCACGCGAAATGTAAATTCCTAATTTCTTCTCGTTTTCAGTGGGTGAAACGCCAAAAGTTTCACTAAATTGATGACGCGGCTTTGGCAAAATGACTTGATTTCTTTAAATTCCTTATTTCGATTTGTTTGCTCAAGGGAAACTGAAGTGGCAGGCTAACTTTGGAGTAAATATTTGCTTTATTTTCGGGTTCTGTACGCAAATATTTGTTTATTTATGGCTTAGCGACGGTCCATCATTTAATCATAATTATTTTAGCTGCTTAATGGAAACTGTCAGTGGTTATGGTAACTTTCACTCGTTATAGTATAACAATGAGGTCAGGGAGGAACTTAAAACACACTTGAACTCCCCCACCCCTTTCGCACTTTTCCGCCATTAATATTTGTACACGTTGTGGTCATAAATAACGACAGATTCAAGCGATTTTATTACACACTTTTATGCGCCAAGCCCAAAATCACAAATACCAGGCAGGGTGTGAATAAAAGTGCGGAGGATTCTCCGATTCTTCGCGTCGAAGAGGGAAACTCGATACGAGTGAAAGCGCTGGAAAAGGGCAGACACTTTCACTTTGTGCCCATTTAAGGTCGTGTATGGTGGCGTTTTCCCTACGTACGTGCAATAAATAAGCGACTTATTTATGCCCCTCACACAGACACCGCCAATAACAAAGTATTTGGGTTAGTAATGCCATTTACGAGGCAAACAAACATAAAGCTAAAATGTAAAAAACAGCTCTGTTTACCTTTATATGTATGTGTACACATTATACACATTCCCATACCCGCTGGTAAATCCGTCTTCAATGTAAGCTCTGCTAAATCTTAAAGAACAAAAAAGAAATAAATATGGCAGCGAAAACCCAGGGGACGAGCTTTCGTCTATTTAACTAACTGTGCATAATTCATAATTTAATTAAGAACTCAGCGAAATGAAAAGTTACACGAGGGACATTGACGCGCCCCCTCTCCAGCTTTTCCACTCTTTCCGCCCCGCTCTCCATTTACCATTTTCCATGTTCCCCTCGTTCCAGCCTGTGTGTGTGTGTGTGTGTGTGTGAGTCAATGGCTGGGAAGCCCCGCTTTTCAGTGGAAATGGCCAACGCTTTTCACTGCGCGGAGGCCTGACATCTTAGCCATGTGGTTGTGTCCGCAAATGGCCAACTGCCAACGAGGGTCCGATGGGCCATAAGTCAAGGAAATCTCCGCGTCCAAATGGCTAGATTTTCCGCAGTTGAGGGAATGCATTAGCACAGCTCTGGCCGGAATTACACTTTCCGAGGCGTAAAAAGGTTTGGCAATCCGAAAGATGCAGTTCTTACAGGGTGCTTTAATAGCGACAATTATGGTCACTGGGAAATGTGGGGAATGTTGGTGCAATAGCAAATAAATTCAGCGAAGAGCACGGCACATATTAATGGTGCAATTTTGCCACAATGGAAACAGATCCATTCTATAACAACTAATGAATTTAACATTAGAGCTGGTAAGTTTCAGCTATAAATATTAAATGCATGGCCAATAAATTACCGCGCACTTCCGCCGCAAAGTCGGCTATTGATTAAAACGCATTCCGGTGGTTCCTGAAAAGAATTCGCCAGAATCAAAGCGAAAGTGGGGGGGTGGTCGGAAACCTTCAGTGGAAATGCCATTCAAACCGCAAACGATTGTCCAGAACATTGTCAATTTCTCCGCCAACCCCTCGCACAATTTCCCCGCCCCTTTTCCACTTTCCACCGCCAACTTGTCACTGCAGAACCTAACAAGCCGCACAAAAGGCGTCCCTGCGACTTGGTCAGCTCTTCATTTGGTCAGCTGCCGACAGCAACCGCCATTCGCCACCGAAAACACCACCGACAACATCGCCAGCAGCAGCACAGTTTGGTGGTTTTCCCCGCTTTCCCCGCTTTCCCAGCGCCTCCGCTTTCCCTGCTCTCTGCCACTCGCATCGCAACCGAGCTTCCATGGTTAATTAACTTGCCTCGCATCGCGTCGACTTGCCAGCGAAAAATTCCTTTGAGCGGGTTTCATTTTTATGCTCCCTTCGCTGCTACAAAGTTAAACGCTTTGACTTCGCAGAAGACAAAAGGGAAACGATTTTCATCTACTAATTTAATTGCTGCGACGTGATATTGGCGGACAAAAAAGCTAATTGGCAATCATTTCAAGGCCTTATTGATTAAGAGTCAAACGAGAGTTTAAAGCAATTAATGCGAACGTCTAGATTCACGGCTGATTATTTTGCAGTAAAATGCCATGGGAGAGCTAATGGAAAATCTAGGAAAATCTTTAAGAAACCATTTGTATTTCGATGAGCCAAGCCAAAATGCATATTAAATATTGTTTGCTTTCCGAGATCTCTTCCTTGTTCTTGAATCTCCTCCACATAATTTATATTCAAAATCTTCTGCCTAGCACAAGCGAAATACATGAGCATTTGCATTTTCCCATTAAACTTAAGCAAATATGAACAAATTCGCAGCTGCCTGGGTAAGCGAGTTGCATTTAAATTAACTTAATTTTCTGCTCATTTGCAAATGCAAACACTTTACTCCTCGGCGCAGACGTGTATGCAATTACAGTCGCCCACATAAATATATGGCCGAGGCATTCACTTAAGTTGCACAATTTTAATTACAATTGTAGCCAAAGACACAGACACCAATGAGCCACGCCCACTAAATGCGGGTGTTAAGCCAAAACTGAAACAACAAAAAAAAGGGAAACATGAGGCAAGTGCAATAATAAACATACAATGCGAGTAAAACGGAGAGATGCGGGCGGAAAAAACGAAATTTCACATTGCGGAAGCGAAAAATTTTCATTTAAAGCGATAAAAACTTTTATTACCACTACGAAAAATGTTGAGAATGTTTTGGGCGCCTGGCAGTATGCAACATTTTCGCTCCGTCGACTTTCGCACACACACACATCCCATACTCGCACAGTAAGTGTGTGTGTGTGTGTGTGTGTCTGTCTGTGTGGAAGGAGCCATCGGAGTTATCTCCGCCCACTACACTCGGCTTCCAGCCACTTGTATAATCGATGTATCCATGCCGATGCCTTTCTGCCTACGCCCCCACAGCCACGCCCCTGGAAAACCCTTTGTGTTGTTTATGTTACATTTGTGTGCTGGCTGGTTTTATTGCATTTGCGGCGTCGTGATTTTCTGGCGAAACTGTTTTTGGCTGTTTGGGGCTGGGCAAGGAGCTCCCCTCGAAGTGGAGCACTTTTCCCCATGCGGAAAGCAAACGAAAGTAGTGCACAGGATTAGCCGAGCAGCGAAGACCACACATTTTGGGCTTATGAGCATTGCCAGGGCATATTTCATGCTCATATTGATTTTTGATGGCAGCCAAAGCCAAGAACGAAATGTGAAAATGAAAACGAAGCGAAGGAAAATAAAGCGCAAAAATAAGGCATTCTCTCCCCGATGGGGGAATTTGACAATATTAATGAATTAGTTTTTGCTTAAGGAATAGCAGCTCCCTAGACTCCACTTTCGAGGGAACTACTTAATCATCAAAATGTTCCCGCAAAATCGACCAAGCTTATGCTACACAATGTGGTTTGCCTTGACCAAAGCCAATCAATTGAATTAATTATTCAAATCGCAAACGTGGATGGCCAAGCACAGTTACAGCAATCAAACCAATGTGTCCACCGACTTCACCTCAGCCAGACAATGTTCGCAGATAAACGTATAAATACCCAATTCAAATTCAATTTACGTTTGTTGTTTCGCTTGCCAGATGGCCATCGAAAGCGAGCGAAACGAATTCGAAACAAAAATTGGGGAAGTAAAAATGCAACGCGATGTGTATTGAATTGAGTATGAATTGCAAGACAAATACGCTTAAATAAATCTGCCGGCAGCACAGATTGCTTTAATAAATATTCCAGGGGTCAGGGGAAAGTGTTTACACAGGCCAAGCGGGCAAACACAAAGAAAACCAACGACAGCATTCGAAACATTTTTAAAACACATTTAGAAAACAAAGAGTGAGAGCTAGCAGGGCACACTACAATGTTAATGTCGCAGGTCAGCAGATGGGACGAAAGCCGAGAGAAAGGCGCCAAAGTCAAGAAAGGCGAACACATGGCGTATACGCAATCTTCGTGTATCGTGTATCGCGTATCCTGCTAGCGGCTCCTTTGTGTGCGAAAATGGAGCGCGTGCTGACACTTAATCTTGGAGCTGGCGCAGATGCAGCCCAGGATATGGCAGTCATATATCTCGAAGGCTTTGAACTTCCTAGGCAGCGGATGTCGCCTGTTATCCGCCTTCCAAAGGGATCAACGCCAAAGCGGAGCAGAAGATAATGCACTGGGCACGGCGTTTCCTCCTAGCATAAAAAGGGAACCGTATCCCAAATGGGTGGACTCAATCGGAAGTTGGATGCTTGGAAGCTTGGTTTTTCGACCTAGACCTCTTCCATATTTCCCCCATAAAACCCAAACACTTCAAGCTGTTCATAGGGAAAATTATCGCAGACATTATGCTATATTTTTATCGACCATTCCCTATTAAGACATGGTGCGCCACTTTTTTTTTCCCCTGCAAAGCAATTTCAACCCCCATTTGGCCCACACTGCGTATGAGTTATGAAAATCATTTCCCAACATCATGAGCAGCGACTGCGACCGGGAAATGCTCACGAATACTTCAAAGTCCGAAATTGATTTAAGTCAATTAATTATAACGACCCGCAACAACGATAACAACAAAAGCTAGACCGATTGGCCACGCCCCTTTAGGGAAAGCATAAGCAGCCCCCCCCCCCCCTTTGGGGCACACCCCCCGCAAACGACGTCACGTTTCTACACTGCTGTGTGAGTCGAGATGCTTTAGATATACAGGGATAAGAGATAATGAGTTGGAATACCAGGGTGCTCCTGAATGTTATTAGAAATTTGTGTTCGTAATGAAAGCGTACCAGACAAATTCAATGAAATATCCAACAACTGAAAAAGGATTCTATTTGTTATTATACATGAAATGTAGGAAAATGATGTGCTGGATGCTTTGTATGGCTATATTTTTGGGGCGGCGCTTTTCTGGTGGGCTTTTCATGTGGGTGGATGGAACAGGGCATGTAATCGTATTAGCCAAACGGAACTGGTAGCTGGTCGAGCACGTGTTTGCAGAACGAGGAAGGGCTGAAGGAAAGGGACAGGGGGCAGGGGGCAGGGTAGAGGTGGGCGGGAGGTACATACTTAAAGGTAATTGTATTTGTGCAGTGCCCACATGGCGTGTTTTATGAACATAGAGGAGAGCGAGAGTGCCGTGTGTTTGCTCATATGTCTTGTCAAAGACAAGTTAATTATTTTAACATGTGTGTAGCTCTGCGTTCGTGTGCGTTCGTTATATTGTTTATTTTTGGCCATCGATTTTCACACGCTCCACATTACAGGACACACGGGCAGCGCAAAGTGTTCGGAAAGATCCTGGCTCAATGGCTCGGCATATTGCTTGCCTTATTATAAACGCTCGCTGCTGCCGCTGGCTGCTGAGTTGTTCCAAATATTTGCACAATATTTGTCAGAATTAATTAACAATATGAGTGAGAAGTGGGGGATGGAAACCTCTGTTGTCTCAGCATTTTCAACTTTTTACGCCAGCACTTGTGTACTCAAAAGCGCTTTGCATAAATTGCACAACACAAGCCGACAAAAAAATGTGCACAATTTAATTAAATTTATGCGAGCAAATTTCTCTGGTCTAAGGAATGGCAAATAAACTGAGCAGCGCTCTAGGAAATTTCTGAAAAGTATTTCAAAGAAATGGAGAGCTTAAGTTGAACGAGTTAGCCATAGAACTAATTGTGTTTCTTGATACGGGCAAACCGGAAGGTAATTGCTTCTGAAGGATGATTTATGACTATTACGCAATAAATCATAATAATTAGTTCAGATTCAATACTAATTTGACGCCTAAGTAGGCTAGATTGCAATCCCTCAACATCAGTATTTTCGCATTTATCTTACCAACTTCCTGAGCCTGTCTTCCTAAAAAGAAATCCTGTCACTCTGCCGCTCATCACCGGCTAACGAGGCCGTAGAAAACCTGTTTATAATTACCCCACCAGATTACACATTGCCCAACAAGGCCCATTCATTAATGTCATCAAATTCTTGAAGGACAGGCGACAACGTCTTCCATCTCGTCCTGCAAATCTGCAACATTATGTCAACACACAGTTGTTGGCAAATGGCTCACGTTAATGGCAAAATCCTCGGGTCCCCAAGTGCCCCCGTAGTGCCACCTCCTGGGATTTCCACAAAGTTGCAGTTGCTGCAAATGCCATAAAAAGCCAACAGGAACGGCAGCAACAGCAGTGGCAACAATAAAAGCAGAAACATCTAGGCTGCGGATCTCGGTCTTGGCCTGGCTTTCACCCAGGTGAACGACGAGAATTTGCCGAATGAAAACGTTTTGGTTTTATGGCCCTCCCCTCGCTGGTTAACATTTTCGCAGCGGAAAATGGTCCTGGAGTATGCAGGTGCCACCAATTTAATGACATTTCCTGCTTAATGATGGCCAAAAACGTCAGTTAATGTTTTTAGCCAAGGCAATCGATTTTGCAAAACGCCAGGGTCTCAAATGTTAATTTGAAATGCTAGGAATTCTTCTTGGTTTACTTTAAAAAGAGCTGTAGCCTTGGATTTCGCTATGATTCCCAACTGATTTGTCAACTTGAAGGGCCAACATTTTGTTTGTCTCGTGCTGAATGGCGAGGAAAAGCGATGGAGGATAAAGTGGCGGATGCACTCGGCCATCTCTCTGTGTAACTGGAACAACTTCTGGCTTCTTCTCCGGCAATTCGGGATTGCCTCTCCAGCACCTACTGCCACGCCCACCGCCCCCTTTTGGCTCTCGGCCAGTTTGAGCCGTTCGTGCGCATTTCATGCTGCCTGTGTTTACAAGCTAAATTCATTCACCGCCGCTCGTCGCCTGCCGTCATCAGCAATGTGATGATATCCGTGTACCTCCTGTGGAAAACCCACCCCCCACCACCCATTTTCTTCCCTTCCAGCTAGCGCTTTTCCTATTGCTGTTCTTGTTGCTGTCCCCACTGACAATGCAGCCTGCTGATGGGAAAATGGATGCAACAATGGCAACACGAGCCTCATCAGCATCATCAGGATCTATTGCCTGGCGTCAACCTGACAACGGAAAGTGCACTTGACGAAATTGTGCCTGTGGTTTGCTGAAATGTATTTGGTACAGCTCCTAAAACAACTTACTTATCACGTTGTTTTTGGTACTGCTATTACGAAACCTAATGAAAAGCTCTCACGTTGTGTGTTTTGGTATATTTTTGAAGTGCACCCTGCGTTTTCTTCTGCTACCATAACCATATGTGATAAGTTTATGCAAGTTAATCAACGCTAACGTTTGCGTCTTTCAATTTGCGCCTGACTCTAATTTCCAGCTGGAAAAATGGCCACCATACATTGGCTCCTCCTCGTATTAGCCGCTTATAATCCCAACGTTACGACTGACGCTGGCCATATAGTGCTCCATTCAAACAATATGGTCGAATAGTTCTCCGACCCCCAAAGCGATGATGAAAGACTGTGCCAGTTGCTTGGTCGTTGGCCAAGTTAAGTCGGATTTATGTTGATGGTGCAGTCGGGCTATGAGGCGCTTGGCTGCAAGTTCTGGTCGGGATACGCAATCCAAATCCCTCCTCCTGTGTCCCAGTGTCCTGGTCAGTTGTCCGTTGCCATCGCACAAGTCTGCTGCTCTGCTCTTCTGCTGTTCTGCTGCAATTGACGTGGCGAGTTACTACTTTGAAATGGTCCCGAAAGCTGTCGCTTTTTTTTAGCTTTTTAACTCTGGGAAACATTCTGTAGCAGCCATAAAAAATATTTATTTTCTGACTAGTGTGTGAGAAGGAACGTTGCTAAGTTATTAGTCTGCATATTGTGCATATTGTGCAAGGAATTACAAGTACTTTCTCGGTCTTAAAGCAGAGGAAGGCTCGTCGGATGTCAACTGACCAGCAAGTTAATCTAATAAAATGGAGCCCCTCATTTTTATTTTAAAGCATTTCTTTTACTGTATGCTCTTGGCCTATCTAAACATCCAAGTACCCGAAGCCCCAAAACTAACCCAAATCCATGCAGCGCATGTGTGATATGCGAACAAGTTGTCGGGTTTATTTTGACACATGGGTAATGGGAAAATGTAGTGTACATCTGGCCAGCAGACGGAGCGCAATGGGATGGGTATCCACATCCACATGGCGGCATTATGGATTAGATGTGTAAAACGGATTTCGACTGCCACACAAAGTGATGTGCTGTTTAAGGATTTGGGTTGGGCTTTGTCAAAACTTGTTTATTTTCGCAAATAGAAACAGTGTCAATCAGCGCAGTATTAGGCCGTAATATAAAATCAATTAATATTACAAATGCGGTCCCGCTGATTCGCAAATGCATATTTACCTAATTAAGTCGTTAATGTAGGAAATGATATTACAGCAAATCACAGCGTAATATGGCACAGATTAGTTGACAAAAAATATATACCATTTTACCACTTTAGAGCGGCGAAACATTTGAGGGCCGCAAATATTATCTCAGAATACTTACGATTGTTCTTTGCGCTCTGCACTTTTTACAGATTGCAAATTGAAATGGCAGCGACAATGTGAACGACCAGAAGAGCCACAATACGCCGCTGAAGAGCTCTGAAAATAAGCAGCAGGAAAAACAGGAAATAGGATATCAGATAGAAGCGGTCGAAATCATAAACTAGAATGCCAGCCACTTGCGGAGGACTGTGAGGAGTGCAAGGAGTGCAAGGAGTGCAAGGACTGCAAGAACTGCAAGGATGCTGATGCGATGCGAAGGCGACGCAGATTGCATTCAAGGACCGCTGGGCCAGCAAACAATCAGTGGGGCAGACAATGAGAACTAATAAAGCACTTAAGCGGATAGAGGACCAGCAACAAGGACGCCCAAGTGGAAGCGACTCTGCAGTAGCATCAATCAAAATAAGATTTCCCCAGTCACGGGGCGTATGAGCAACGCGCATCAGTTTGATACGCAGACGATGGCGGAATCGCCTCAAATTAGACGCGACATGGGTCGCCGATGTGCCACGTTGCCTTCGAAGGACTCTGAGGACGGGTCCGGCACAGCATTGGGGGCAGCCACACCGCTGACAGCGAACGGATCCACCACCACCGGCCTGAGTGTTACACTTGCCCCGAAGGACATGCAACGAAACCACCTGCTAAAGATGCCAACATCAACAATAGAGAAACCAACGATAACAGCTACCAATGCTAGTAACAGCATCAGCATCAGCACCAGCACCAGCACCAGCACCAGCACCAGCACCACTAGAAAATCAGTAACAGCCACACGGAGCTTGAGCCCGAACCCGAACATCCTCCTTCCGACACTAAGGATATTAGCAAGGGGTCTGCTGCTACCCGCTCTGATCCTGGCCATCCTCGTGGGCAGCAGCCAGGCAGGATTCGCCTGCCTCAGCAATCCCTGTGTGTTCGGCGTGTGCATCGATGGCCTAAACAGGTGAGTTCGGGTGCAAAGCCCTCTTACAAATTTCTAGGGATGGCAGCTGCTCTAGGTGTTTATTCTTATTCATTTCCAGGGGGCTTATGCAAATTTAAACAAGCTAAATATTTTATTACCAAAATATCAGAACAGAACAGAACAGAACATTAACATTACTAGCCCGACTAGTTGTTGCACACCAATTTGGGATAGGTAATCTTGGTTAAATTCGACATATCTGGATGCAGTTCTTCGACCATCCCCAAATGGGTAAAAGCACTCCCTAACCGTTTTACTTTTCTGCTGATTATCGGCCGGGCAGCGACCAATAAACCCGTCCAGCACATTTCGAGTGGCAATAAACTTGTGCCACTTGTGCACATCAGGAGGGCATTCAGCTTCAGTTTCAGTTAGCCCGATATATGTACCTTTCCATACCATATTTTCCAGGCGATATGGGGAACCCTCGATGTTGATGCCGCCACTTAGCAGGGAAATGAATTGCCACAGCTGTCCTCCGCCCTTCGGTTTTATTTCTGCTCCTGTTTCAGGGCAGGAACACCCCTACCCATCGGCCTCGCATCCTTCACACTTTTTAATGCATGCCCGTTTAAATGGGGTTAAGTTGCGGCCACTGCAAGTGTGTTGCTGTGGGTTGGGGCGGTAAAGCCAGGGGGCGTGGCAAAGGGTTAAGTGGGTTTCAATTGCAAGCAGCTGGAAAATTATTAACTTGGACGGGCAGCCGAAGTGCATTCTTAATGCAGAAAATTTATGGCCAAGATATGCAAAATATTTCAAGTTTTATTAAAAATGCAGCGCCCACAGCTGGGGAATTTAATTAAGTATGCTGTTGTTCAAAGATAATCAAGTTTAAAGAATATTGCAGCTATTTGCATCCATTGGCGTTCGCAGTTACATTTTTTAAATGAATTCAGGCAGTTTTAAGCCAAGAATACACTCTTCCTTGCACAAATTCAGATAAGAAAGCTATGCAAATCCCTTACAAATATCGCCAGAGTCTGCACTTCATCTCAAATTCAAATCTAAGTAGCTCCACAAATTGCAGCACTTTCAGCCATTCGGCGGGCTGAACTTTGAGGCTTAACTGTCAGGGATTCTACCATCCAACCTTTTCCCAGAAGTACACACATACATACTCGTACATACGAGTGTACGTGTATGTAACTCAAAACCGATTGCACAAACAAGTTAGAAGACGAGGCAATCCTTCTCCTTGACGCCATTTATACGACTAAGTAACTGCCATTTTATTTTTCTATGCTCACTTCGCGATATATGCAAGCGCTAATCCCATCCAGAAAGCATCCACAACCACCCAACCACCCAACCACCCAACCACCGACGGGAAATGCGGTTAAGATATTTTTTACGATAGCTGCATGGGAAAGCTGCAAGTCAAATGCGAAATGCGAAAACCAGAAGCTTGAAATCGCTTCCCGCCTGCATTTCCCCTCCCAAAAAAAAGGAAAGAGAGGAGTGGAGTGGAGTGGAGTGGAGTGGAGTGGAAAAACTCAGGCTGGCCAAGGCGGATGGATGGGAAAGTTTATATGCTGGCAGGCGAAATTTATAGCTGCAATTAAATTTAACACGATGCCATGAGATTTAAACGGATTAACTGAATAGTTTTCGACCAGCTCAAACTTTGGGGTCGACTGCGTCGAGGGGGAAATAGCGCGAAGGAGTTTACTGGCTTCGAAGAACATTGATATTTTATTGGTTTATCCTGGCTTACTCGAGCGATAAGATGGCTCTTAACCGTTTTATGACATCGCTCCGAAGACTCCCATAAAAGTTGGCTGTTGAAGATGAGCAGACGGATATGATTTGCTTGGCAAATTGCTAAAGGCAATAATAGTTCACTTCATTTCGTCCTGAAACAGATTGAAATGTACAAAATGTTGAATGTTGTTTTTAAATGCTTTCAATTGGAGCTTAAATTATTAGTGAATAAATGAATAGCAATATTTATAAATAGAATCCACTCCACCGAGCGTCCAATATCTTGATGGCAATAGCCACTCTGATATTCCGGCCGCAAGGAGCCGCTCCAATGCCATTACGTAGTCATTTCCCAATTGCTCCTGGCTGAGCACAACAAATCAAATGGTCTCCCGGGTGAAAATGTCCAACTGTAGCCCATAATCAGCCGGAATAGAATCTCAGGGGCTTCACCCGCACTCGGGTGAACTGAAAACAAGGTTCGTGCCAAGACCATAACAGACATGTGCACCGGGAGCCATCAGCTGCCTCCTGCATCCTAATGTAATCCATTATAAGGGACAACAGTAAGCCAACGTTACTTACCCCACTCCCCAGCCCCACTGGCCCATTTACACGGCAAAGAAACTTCTTTAATTAAGCCGGTTACCTGGCAGCCATCCTCCTGCCATGTTTGCAGTGCTCCTCGGCTAACACTCGGCCACAGTTCCCCTGACACTTTTTTCGCTCTTTGCATTTCCGTTTCAATTCGAATTCGGCTTGGCCAAAATAGAAATAGGAATGGAAATGGAAAACCCAGTCCCAAATGTCTACCAAATATTTATTTCCACAACTCCTCAAGCCCAATGTTGCGCTCCTTGAATGTTTATTGCACTCAACTGGCCGGCGATTTGGCTGTAGGGTATGTGAATGTAGGAGATCCAAGCCTAAAAAGTCAGGGAAATTTATTCAGGAAAATACGGGAGTGCAGGCCAACTCAAATGCGAGACTAGGGTGTATTTTCATATTTGTGAGTATTAGGATAACAACAAAAGTAGGAGTTATCCAAGATATACGTGGTAGATAAAATACTATATTATAAAATGTTATAGATGGACTAATACAGTTTGAGTTAGATATATTACTGGGAATGTTTACATTCATAGCATATCGGAACGCTATCTAGTTGTGTGGCTATAGTATTAGGTATATATTCCAGAAAATATCTGGGCGAATTTATCCGCGTCCGCCCATCTCCACTTCAATTACCGCCCACTGCCATTATAGTACTGCTGTATCTGTATCTGTATCTGCACTCCCGAAACAATTTCTATCCAAAGCATTTTGTTCGTTCTGCCACTAAACCTGCGTTTTCTCTGTTTTCTTTTGCTGCGATGCTGCTATCCGGCCGTTTTTTACCACCGTTTGATGCATCATTGACACACCGTTCCGCACACCCACCGCACCCGGATGGAAACAACTAAAACAACAGCTCGTACTCGTGTTACTGCATTGATGGCTACACAGGGATCCAGTGCCAAACGAATTGGGACGAGTGCTGGTCGAGTCCTTGCCAGAACGGCGGGACTTGTGTGGACGGTGTGGCCTACTACAATTGTACGTGTCCGGAAGGATTCTCTGGTAAGTGTGCCCATGCTATCTATCCGGGATTCCACTGGGTGGGTGGCGCTTTCCGGGATGGGGGCAGGAGTGTGTGCCGCCGTGCTGCCTGAATGCGGTTTATTTTTGCGACCAGCAGCATCCAGCTGAAATGCTCGTATCTAAAACGCTCCGCGTGCACGGAAAATCGGAACTTTCAATATTTTATGAGCCAATGAAAAAATTGTTTCACTTCAGTGGACATTCGAACATTTTTCACTAAGTATAGTTAGGCATAAAATTGTTGCAGAGAAAAATAAGCTGTGGTTATAAGTTGTGGTTGCATAGTAACCATAAAAGTTGGCTGCTAAGTAGAATATTCCTGTTAAAGTATTAAGCGAAATAAAGTATTCTGCGAATAAGTCTACTTGCTATCAGAATATCCGTGTGTAACGTTGAGGATTTTCTTCGCAGTGCATTTCCACAAATAGAAAATGCGGGGGAAAAGGGTTATGCAGCAAAGTGGAGTGGCAAGCCAGTTGAGTGGGTGAACTTCCTCTTCCGTTCCACGTGCGAAATGTATTTTTATTAAGCCAACATAAAAAACTCAGTCTCGCTTGGTTTGCACTTGGTCGAGAGCCTGAGACAGATCCCCCAGCAAATAGAGAGGAATTCCTGCCAGGACGCGCGCACAGGACTCCCTTTTGGCCCCAAACGTATTTGTAAAATTTACGCGGCACGCGGAGCCACTGCGAAATAAAAATATAACGTACAGTGCTCGTTCTTACTTATTTCCCCGGCATTTGCTCACATGTGTCTATTCTTCTTTTTAACGCGCACTGAGGGCTTGGGACCGAGGGGGAACGGCTAGGAAAATCCAAATATAATATAGAAAAAGCAAACGTAAAGAAAACAGGCAGTCATTGAAGTGCAGAAGCCTTTTATACCCTTAAAATGGTGTTGATTCGGCAGGGAGAAATGCTCTCGAGGAGTTTCCGATAGCAAGGGTTATTTTTGCACTTGATTGAATCCTTTTAAGATATAGATGGAATACTATACTTCAGCCGGACAACGCCTTAACCAAAAATAAATATAGGTATTATTTCGTTCTACTCTCTGATCATTTTCAATATTTTCTTATTACAAGCTAGCAATATTAATTAAGCCGAGTATCTTATTTCCATTGGAATTCACGGTTATCATGCCTCAGATTTCCTTTTTAGTAAGGGTATATGATTAAGTAAGATGATCAGAGAGGAGCGAGCAAAACGCTTTGAGAGATCTCCAAAGGCGTTAAGACGAAGGCAATCCGACGGGGCGAACGAGGAAAATGTGGAAAAGTGGAAATGAGGAAAATGGGAAAGCCGAAGCTGGCAAACCAACTTTAATGTTGTCTATTGTGGTAGTCAATGCTGGGTGCTTAACTTGCCACTTGCCACTTGCCTCTGCGTGTGTGTGTGTGTGTATGTGGGGCGCCGAGTATCTGAGTATCTGTGTTGGCCAAGTACGGAAGTCTAGCCATGGATGTATCTAATGTTCATCCTTTGGCTTCGTGTACGAGAGCACACATAAACACATTTACGTATGGTACGTGTGCGAAGCACTTAGTGTCCGTCCATGCATTTTCTTTTCTTTTTTTTGCCACCCCTTGCTGCACAAAGTTGACTTTATAAAATTTAGTGAAATTTATAGCCAACGTATATAGGTGTAATATGTGCTAGATTCCTATTTGTAGTCGGATCAAAGCGAGACTAAAACCGAAATACAAATTGCTGCAAATTTGTTCGGGAACTTTGCTGATGAGTTCAACGAGTGGAACACCAGCTGAACAATCAGGCCAAGGGAGGTGGCCAAATGATATAAATGGCCCGGGGAATGGGGATTTAAAAGCAGACCGAAGCCATTGACTGACTCTTTTGGACCAAAGAGTCTTGGGAATAAATTACTGAGTTTGCCCGGAACAACATGGACTACATGTGTTTTCCGGCTGGCTGAATGCATTCAAATTGATATAATGGAGATGAGTATTTGCGGGAGATTGGAAAAGGGATTTCAGTTAAAACAAGATAAAATGCTATAGTCGAGTTCCCCGACTATCAGATACCCGATATTCAGCTAATGGAAGTGCAAACGAGAAATTTCATAATTTTCTGGAATATCTGTAGTAGTTTGGGTCGGTTGTGGGCGTTGGAGTGGGCGTGACAAAAAGTTCTTGGCAAATTTATAGAAGTTTACATGATATATTTAAAAATGAAAAATTATCACATTTGTGTTGGCGTGGCAACATTTGCAAACATTATTGCGCTGTGGTTATGTCTCTGGGAGCTGCATGCTTAATCTCAACATTCTAGCTTTTGTAGTTTCTGAGATCGAGGCGTTCATACGGACAGACGGATGGACGGTCAGACGGACATGACTAGATCTACACGGCTACTGATCCTGATCATGAATATATATACTTTATATGGTCGGACACGTTTCCTTCTGTCTGTTACATACTTTTAAACGAATCTAGTACTCTACGAGAAACGGGTATAATTACAAAAAAATTTAATTAAAAAAAATTTTCTAAATTTGAATGCAGATTTTTAGGGAATTGAGGTTTGCCACTTCAAAATCTGATTAAGATAACTTGAGTTATGGATTTTTACATACGTAGATACGTATACTTTATATGGGCGGAAACGTTTTCTTCTGCCTGTTACATACTTAATACCTAATTTGCCAAACACGACAATCAGATAGCTATGAAATAATATAATAAAAGCTTGAAATATTTAAATAAGCAATCAGGACCAAGCTCATCGCAGATTATGATAATGCCCATTTATTTCTTTTAAACTCAGCAGAAATCGGGAATAAATGCTTTAGCTCCAGTTGCATCACTCATACGCCCCGTTAAACCATTTCGCTCCCCCATCGCAAAACAACTTTTATCGTCTGCAAGCGAAACAATTGCATTAATTTAGCATAAATAGAGCGGAGCAACAAACGCAGGCAAACAAAGGCCCACAAAGCATAAGCACTGCAAATGAAATCAACACAAAAACAAATAAAATTATGCTCTGCTCCCCCATATTTGCAGCGATTTTTCCGAGGAAACTAAGCGATTCCATTGCAAATTGCTTGCAGGCCCTCGAAACAAAAAAGACAAGACCGAATGTAAATAAAGCAAAAATTGCATAACAAATGCAGCGCATAAAAAAGAAAAGCGACCCATGTTTTTTGCAAAGGCAGCCGCAAAAAATATATATTATATATACCCAGTCATATATAATAAATAGATTTTTTTGCCAAAAGCACGCGAAATGTCGGAAATGAAGCTATAAACCGAGGGGAAAATGCGACCCAAAAAAAATATGTTAAAATGCTGAAAAATTCAGCGAAATTTCGAAATGAATGCAGTCCATGAATAGAAGTCTAACGCAAAACAAAGCGAAAGTAACGGATGCAAAGAGTTCTGAAAAGGTGGGCGGAAAATGGGCGGGTGGGAAAAGCGGGAAATGGACAGACGCTTCGGGGCATTATTTAACCGCTCATTGAGTTTTCGAGCGCTTTCACCTTGGCCAAAACCACCCAACCCCACCCCCAAAAGAATCGCCGAATGCAAATGAAAGGGACCGCAATAGAATGTAAGAGCGGGACAGCCAGTGCTCTAATTAATTTTATGAGCTTCCTTTGCACTGCGCGTATTCTCGCGGCCTTTTTGGCCTATTTATTTTCCGGGCTGGTTCGTTTGGCTTCAGCGCTTATGTTTATGTCCTTTTGAAGTGGTTGCGGCATACATTAGTGTATGCGTCGGCCTTTCGTTCCACTTACCAACTCCTATGACTTTGGGGATAAAGTCGCTTGCAGGACCAAAATGTCGGCGGTGATTGCAGTCTCACTCAAATCCTTTGACATCCGACCTACTTCGAGCTGGTTTCAGCAGGCTAATTACGAGAGCTGCTGAAATTAAACAATAATAATCATGTGCATATTTATTTTTAGCAATTGCAAATTGAAATGTACGTTTGGTCATGCATCATTGATTTAAATGGTTTCTGCACTTAGGCAATTGATCAACTCATCAAGAAGCATGGAAATTTTTGAAGTACTGCCAAATGTTATAGGACTTCTATTAGAATGTAGTTTGCTCCGTGCTCCTTGCTTGATTTTCAAGATCACCCTTGGCATAAAGACATTAGCAAACGCGTCTACATTTGGCCAAGAGGCTGCCATCCTCTCCGCAAACTGCAATCACCAACAGCTTAACCTTGCTCTCCTAACACACACACATGCGTGCCCAACTCACACCATCACAATCCAGTAACAAAGCGGTGGACCTGCCTTTGTCCTTTTGCTCCTTGGCTCCCTGGCTCCTTGCCTTTATGCAATCATTGCTGGCAGCAAGTGAAAAGTGCAGGGAAACGGGGGTAGGGGCTTTCCCGCTTGGCTTCATGGCAGCGCGAAAACAATAAAAAGGAGGAGGAAAAGGGGGGATTCTGCGGAATGGAAGAAGGTCTTCCTGGGCCTATTCACCATTGAAATTTCGCATTCCGCATTCATGCAAATGCAGCAAATCAACAATGAAAAAATAATAAAGGATTGCATTCAAATGTGGTCAGAACGAAGGGGAGAATACTCTATATTGGGCAGCTTAGTTGCAGAAAGTTAAAGTAAATATTAAGAGAAGTACTTGGGTATATCAAATATTTTCTGCAAAACAAATTAAATAATGTTGCCTACTTTTAGGCAAATAGCTCAAATCTACAAAATGTGCACGAATTTCACCTGGTTATCCAACTTTCTAGGGTATATTTTTTGAAATGCATTCAAATTGCAGCAATGCAGCTTGTGCCTTCACTCCATTTTTTGCCCAACAGTTTTCGTTCTGTTTTCACACTCACTCACTTGATATTTTATCGTAATTTTCCTGGCAGCAGGTCCTTTTTTTTAGGACTGCTTCATCAGCGTGTTTTGAGCGAACGGCTGCGTGTGTGTGCATAAATTTGCACCTGTTCACCTGTTCGCTCTACTTTTTCGCGTTCGGTGGCAATTTGCACACATTTCCACGTAGCCGGCGAGATACATTCAATCAAGTTGCTCGGGTTGCTCAGTCGCAGGATCATTCTTCGATTGGGGGATTCGTTTGGCTTGTTTCTCTTTCCCGATTTTCCGGCACCGGCAGCGGCAGCGGCAGCGGCAGCGGCATCCTTTAATCAGAGTCACATGCTTTAATTTCTGGCAGCTCCTGATTTATTCCGTTAAATATTCAACCAATTTTCAATCACATGAGTCAGCGATTCGCATGCATTTTTTATCCCAATTACCCAGCGGAGAACACGAGCCGCTATGTATTCGTGTTTATAAATAGAGTTCAAACCGAATTGTTTCTCATTTCGCAGAGGTTGCTAATCAATGGTCCTTTGGGACTTGGCTTCGCTGTTGAATTCAGTTGTTATTCAGCGACATCGGGCTAAAATATTCATGGCATTATTGATTTTATAATGTCAGCCCGAAAGTTTGATGAACTTTTCCCAGGCGTGGCAAGTGAGATATTTTTGTTTGCTTTGTCGTCCTGGGATTAGCAGTGTAATCGAATGCGATTAAGATTTTTATTTGCCCACACAACAGATGTGATTAAATAGTTTTGCGGCAAAAGGGCTCAATTGGCTTTAAACATCAATGGAGCGGATATATCAATTAAGTACTCTCAATGCAATGATGCTCATAATCCCATTACGCAGTGTTAATCTTGTGGGTAAAATCATTCGATTGTTTTCAGAGTATTTAAAATGATTTTCTGGGCATTCGAGAGGTCAACGCCAAGGGGAAAGGATTCTGGTACACTCTCTAATAGTTGGGATTTATGTGCTCAAACATAATACTTTCTTAGTTACGCAACTGATGAGGACGAGTAGGTAGGAAGGTTCCTCGGAAAATTCAATTGCAAGGGAAATTCAATCAGAGCAAGCGAGAGATTGTGCGAAATGCAATCAATTAAACGCACTAATACCCGTTCGTATCCCAAACCTGTTTGTGGGTGTAACAGTGTGCATCAAGATTCCACGTGAAAATGAGCTACACTTTCCCATTTCCTCAGCTTCTCATTGTCAAGAATTCCTCGCTGAGGAAAAAATAAATGGAAACTAAGCAATTGGATGAGCAACAATGCGCACCACAAGACATTCAAGCGCAGGCCAACCAGTTCACATCAAGAGTACACTGTGATAAAATTTTGCGAATGGCAGCTTACAAAAAATCAAATACTTATAACTAAACGATGTCTGACAGAATGTACAAAAATTCAGTCCAGCTCATTAACTACCAATTCAAATAGTATTTTCTTCACAAAAATATTTGTTTGCTAATTTCAAGATTATTTTTTGGGTGTAGATATGCGAATTGAAATTGCTAGATTGCGAGCGACATGAATTGCTCGGGTTTTCGACTGGGGGGGCTGGCTGAGTGAATGGATCCCGTGATTAGTTTCCCCGCTGCATTCGAAAGCAGCCCCAAATCCGTGCCATCGGAGTGGGTTGGGAATCGGTGGCAGGAGATGGACCCAAAGTGCATTTCATTGCTCACTGTCGCAGGTCGCAGGCAGCGATTTGCGACGATGGATTCGAAGGAACGGCTTCCTGACCCGACCCCAAAAACAGTGGATCCCACTCCTGCCCCACTCTCAATTCCAATGATAATGGATTGCTCTGGCTGGGATTAGTTTCGCATACAAATTGCGGGGCGACGTGGCTGAAATCCCAACAAGCTAAATACTGTTCTTGGTCCCGGGTAATTGAAGAGTTTGAAATGAATATACCAATATATTAAACGGATTTAATTTTGGGGAAAATAAACTAATTTGCGATGGGGGCAATGAGAGACTGATGCATAGTGTGTCATTATCTATTGGGTCCCAAAGTCATCAAGTCAAACTCGGTTATCAGCTTAAAACACGGCTTATATGGAAGTCCTTGAAAAGCTCGCTGGGAAAATCAACTTTTGATTCCAAATTCATTTCCACCAAAACCGAATCTAGCCTTCCTTGCTTCCGTGTGTTCCTTTTGCTGTTAATTACGACCCAAAGCGAGACCTGATCTTTGTTATACTGAGCACTCACTCGTTCAATAATGAATTCATTCAGAGATTTCAGAGGAAGCTGCAGAAAAGTACCTGAATGTACGAGCATAAAATGCGAACGAAATGTGCAATATTTTCAAATCATGCACCTTTAGAAACGAAGCCAGATTTTGAATGCACATTCGCCCTGCCCTCCACTTCCTTTCGCCATTTCTCACAATATACGTGTATATCTTGCATGGGAAAGCTAGCCGGCAAATAAGAAGCACAAAATGTGTGCAGATAAAATTCAAATTTCAATTTCTGCATCGACTGGCGGGGGAATCGGAATCAGAAAGGACGAGCTGCCCCAAGGACTCGGGGGGCGGGCGCTGGAAATGGCCATGTTTATTGTGACTCGAAGCCAAAACAAATGTTCGTACCTTGTTGCACAAATGTTTACAGTTCGCTGCCACCAGCAAGTAATAACAAAAAAAAAGGAAATACATAACAAGAAACAGATGAAGAGCAGCATGACAGGCAAAAAGTTTGAATAAAGAATAATGGGAAGCGACTAAAGTGGAGCTAAAAATAAAAATGCGCGAATATTTCTGAAAGTACAAGCAGTACAATAAATGTAGAAATGTTATTTAATAAACTTAAAAGAAGTATTTAACAGCCACTTAAACCTTTGTAGAACAGGAGCATTTATCAATATTGCATATTTTGCAGACCTTAACCTGATCAATATTTGAGCAGCACTTAAAATTTGATTAATGGTTTATTTTGCCTATCTTTTTCGATTCAAATATTCCAACAATCGACATGAAGAATGTCAGAATGGTGCGCCTCTTTTTATTTTCATTTCCAAATTCCCAAATGGAAAACGAGGAAAACCGGACAACCAAAGCCCGTCCATTAAACAAAGCAAAAGGGAAAAAACCAAGAGACAGAGGGCAAAATTGTGCGTCCAATTCGAAAAAATTCATTCATAAAACATGGCTCGTAGATTGCGGCAGTGAGTGGAGCATTTTTCATGCCCACAAAAATGACCGATGCCGCCCCCACCCCCTCCCGACACCTTTTTTAGCCCCATTTTTGCCCCCCCCCAACCCCGTAGATGGTGAAATAAAATGAAAATCGATTTTCACTTTAACGACTTCACACATTGCACGGGGCCCAAGAAAATGTATTGCAGAGGGCACACACCAAAACCACAAACGGAGCCAAAACAATGAACAAGAAAAACCAGAAATCATTGTGAATGCATTGAGGAAAGGTAAACCCAGACGATCCAAGAAAATGGTATATGGGATCCATGGTGTTGGTTGTGCGGTGTGCGGTGTGGGGTGTGGGGATGGTCAACAGAATTTGGGTTAAGAACTGTGCGTGAGGGGTTTTCTGGCTGGGTTTCCTGCTCAGTATTCTCCGGGCTTTCGGTGTGCTCGACCACTTCCTGTATTTGTGCATGAATTGGACCGTAATGTGACATTTCATGTGGAGCACACAAATCGGGAAAAAGAAGAGTCGGAAGAGCTGCCCACTTGGGTGTTTCTCTTTCAGAGGGGCAACATGTCGTATGCGCAATAAAGTGCATTATAAGAGTTGCTAAAGCAGAAGCACAGATGCCGTGCATTATTGCACTTTCTTGGCCAAGTGTGTTGCATATTTGAAAAATAGCTTAAGCTGCTTAGCCTTTAATTTTACAGCGATCATAAAGAAAATCATTTAAATGTTTGCAAGACTTAAAAGGCTCTGCAAACACGCCCCATAAAAATCATAAAGCAGAATGCGATTGCCTCGCTGCGATGGCCATAAACAAATTGAAATGTGCAGCGACTTGATGGCACTTTATGGTCAGAATGGGGAAATTGAAGCTGTTGCTTCGCAGTCATGGCAGTGAAATACGAGAAAGTGCCAGCCCGCTGGAAAATCCATTACTCAATTGAAGAAGGGGTCGAACGGGCAATAAATTAAATACGTTTTTTATGTGCCCCATAGAGCGAGAAATGAATTGTTTATAAATCGGTATTAAAGAGTTTGATGATTGCAAGTGTCTATCCAAAGCGATTTGTTGTGCAAAAAATGTTGAACATGCCGTGGAAACTTCTATGCATCTATGAATTTTAAGTACCACCTGTATAATTAGTTGTTATGATAAATGACACATATAATGCCCCAGCTGATTCTATTCTCATATGTGTGCAACATTAATAAATTAATTTAAATTAGCTTCAAAATTAGCATTTCAATGCAAATGCAATCAGTGAGCCAGAAGCCTGGAAGTATGCAACGCAAATTCGAGATGCAGCCTTAAGGACACAAACCGCACTATATTTGCTAGGTAGACATACCAGAATCCGAGCTGAAATCCACAAAAGCACACAATGGATACAGATGCACAGTCGTATAACTACAAGTCAAAAGATGCATATGTATATGTATGTGTGTATATGTATATGTATATAGTGTACCCCTCGTCATAAGGCAAACAAATGACATCGACTGACATCCTGTTCAGCTCGCCAGGATTTTGAGTTGCCTTCTTCGTTTTCGGGATCCCCTTTCGTGTTGATTTAGTGCTTATGCAAATTTAATGTATGTTCAGAGCTGCCCCATTTGCATAGACTTACATTATTGTTGCATTATAAACCAGACAGACGGACCAGACACGCACATTTATCTTTTATGACCGCTCGGCAGCTGCATTTCTATTCGAGCACTCTTCTTTTTGTGCCCATCAGTGTACGTATTATGTATAATTTATGAGCCCCAGTGATAAATTGTGCCCCCCACCCACGAAAACGCCCCCTCAATTGCAGCTCACTTGAATGCAATTTTCTGCCCTAAATTAAGAAGATTTTCACCATGCTTCTTTTGTTCGTTGCCGCATTAATTTGGCCAGAGTGCAGGGGAATTTCCACGCCGACTTTTTTGACACTTTTGTTTCGACACTTTGAAGTGCTTTTTTCATGAAAAAAAAAGGAGAAGAACTTTTCCTTCGGCTCAGACAAGATAGGCAAGCAAACTTTCACGGAGTGCAGGCGGAAAAAACTTTAAGCATATTTCTCGCCAACTTGTTGCCAAAAAGAGCTTGCCAAGAAGGTGGCAGCGAAACGAAAACAAAGGCCCAAACTCCAAAAGGCGTTTCTATGCCGGGCAAATAAATTCTGAAACTTCAGGCATACAAAATATTTCGCTGGCTATAAATTTGGCAAAGAAAAGCGCTTCCAAGCACACACACACACACACACACACCCAATAATATCACTCATACGCAGCGTTGCACTGGCAATACTGACAAAGCTCAGCCGGAAACGAATAGGGGTTTCCACCACCCCACCCCCCCAATTTTCCCAACGCCAATGGCAAAAGATTGTCTGTCTGTCTAACAGTTGCTGCCTTTTGGCAAAACACTGAGACCAAGTCAACGTCGCTGCAAGTTGTTGAGCAGAAAATTGAAAAGTATTTCCAGGCATTTGTTGCCATTGTTGGCTGTCAAACTAGATACCCCCAGCAGTGCAGATTGCTCCATCCAAAAAAACAGAGCATTTTGTTTCGAACTGTGGGCATTCCACGCTGTTTTAATAGAATTTCACTTTAAGTTTTTGAAAACTATGCCGATTTTTCTGCTCTCGTATCCTTAGCACTTCAAATCGAATCTGACCTGCTGCAATAATGGATTGTACTAGAAAATCAATATAATATTAGTTGTATAATAGAAAACCTTAACAAACTCAAAAGATAGATGTTAACCATGTACTTTTGTAAATGAAATACAAAAGAAAATGACAAATTTTTAGGTAGATACATTTATGAAGGGCATTGCTTTTAAGTCCCATTCTGTCCACTATTTTCCAACCATTTTTCTTTGCCATTTCGCACAGACTTTGAAGGACAGCTCCAAATTTCTGGCATGTGTGTTGTATATCCAGTGTGTGGGTGGATTCAGTTGTGAGTGTGCGTGTAAATATCCTTTTGAATTGTTTATATTGCTTGCAACCAAATCAGCACTTGCAGGGTTTCTTTTGATTGCCATTGATGCGCTTGCATTGAAAACTTTTCACTTTCTTATTTTTCATTTTGTGGAATAAAAAGCATGGAAATAGATTGAAGGCAATAGGATCGAGGCGGAAAAAAGAGAAATATCCGTTGGCAAATACAGTGAAAGGTCATTCAATTGCACTTCAATTGTGCGCACTTGTTTCAAACGTAGTGAGTGCAAAGAGAAACTGCTTCTGAAAGAAATGAAGGGTTATTTGAGGACTGTAGGAAAATATATAGGAATAATTGAAATAAATTCCTTTCCACCTCAGGGACTGATTTAAATTGCCTAAGTATTTGGCTAACTTTATCCTTAAAAAAATATTTCAATTAAAATTCATGCATAAACCGCAAAGTTGAAACAATTAGTCGTTGGTGAAATAGGTTAAATGCTCATTGCGGCTGGCAAAAAATAATTAAACCTCAAAACAATATCAATATCAACATCAGGCATAAATAAATGAATTCCATCTGCAAAGAACTTTGGCCTGCATATTTCATATTTCTATAATTAAAATCAAACATGACTGTGGGTGGCTTTTGACCTCCAGACAAGTCAGCTGGCCACTCGTATTCACATCCTTTCATGCGACTTCGTTCCAGGATCCAACTGCGAGGAGAATGTCGACGAATGCATGTCGAATCCCTGCCAGAACGGCGGTCTCTGCCGGGACAGAACCAATGGCTACATATGCACCTGCCAACCGGGCTACCTGGGATCTCACTGCGAACTGGATGTTGCTGTCTGCGAGACAGGTGAGTGCGATTCCGGATGTGAATGGCCAAAACATGGGCAACATTGAGATTTATTAAGCAAATACGGAAGGCATTAAACGGACGCTCCCATTATTACAAATTATATTATTTTATTTAAGACATAAATTATCTAATCTTTACAAGCCATAATTACTTATTATATTTAACTTTGCATATTTTGTGTGCTTTGTAGGAACTGGTGCTCGTTGCCAGCACGGCGGTGAGTGCATCGAGGGTCCTGGGCTGGAGTTCACCTGCGACTGTCCAGCGGGCTGGCACGGACGGATTTGCCAGGAGGAGATCAACGAGTGCGCCTCGTCGCCCTGCCAAAACGGAGGCGTCTGTGTGGACAAGCTGGCGGCCTATGCCTGCGCCTGTCCCATGGGATATACGGGCATCAACTGCGAGGAGGAGATCCTCATCTGTGCGGACAATCCGTGCCAGAATAATGCCTTGTGTTTGATGGAGGAGGGTGTGCCCACGTGCTATTGTGTACCCGACTACCATGGCGAAAAGTGTGAGTACCAGTACGACGAGTGCCAATTGGGTCCGCGGTGCATGAATGGTGGTGTTTGCATCGACGGTGTGGACACCTTCTCCTGCTCATGTCCTCCTCTGTTGACCGGCATGCTCTGCGAGTGCCTGATGGTCGGCGAGGACTCCTTGGACTGCAACTACACGGCACCGGCCACGCAAGCTCCGCCACGGAGAACCACCACCACATCCACAATGGCTCCGCCCACAGTCAGGCCCGTCACTCCGCCAGAGACAACGGTACCGCCACCCATAGTTTCAGAAGAAGTGGAGATTATAGTAATTACCACATCTGCTCCTGCGGAAGTGGTCACCTCTGTGGTTTCCCCATCATCATCTTCTTCATCGGAGGAAGGCGTTTCCGTGGAGATAAAACCAATGACTGTGGCGCCCCCAGAAAGCGATAGTCATAGCATATCTGTGGAGCAAACTACGGCGGTTCCAGCACAACCCGAACCCGGATCCGAATCCGAACAAGAACCAGAACCTAAGCCACAACCCGAATCGGAGTCGGGGTCGGAAACGGAAACGGAGGAGGAAATAATACCGGGAACCACAGCGCGAGCACCAGCAAGCAGATCCACCAGTTCTTCGGAGGAATCTCCCAGCATCTTCACCACCTTGCCTCCGCTACCAGGAAAGCCTCAAACCTCTGCCTCGTCGGAAAGTTCCGGCGAAGTGGTTACCTCCGAGGAGTACACCACTGTGCCGCATTTCGAAGTGAGTGGCAGCAAGAGTGGAAGTGGCAGTGAAGAGGTCACCACCGAGCGACCCACTGCTGCACCGAGCATCACAATTTCGGTGGACATCACGTCATCCGGCAGCAGTAGTAGTTCGGAATCAGTGGAGGTAGTCACCACAGCAGCTCCCGTTTTCGTGCAGAGAGTAACCACGATCGAAACTAGCATCTCTATAGACTATGTCACACCCACTCCTTTGCCGGAAACCACCACACGAGGGGTGGTGCCGCTGCCCAGGCCTACATTTGCCCCGGAGCCGCCACTGGATGTGGTGGAAACGACTGCCTCCACGCACCACCTGTGGACGGAGGTGCCCACCACGGCGGCTCCCTTCTTCACGGAGTATCCGGCGGAAGTGCTGATCACCACACATCGAACGAGTGCTGGCAGATTCACCACAGTTCAACCACCTGCAGGAGTCACCACCACCGCACCCACTGAGGACTCTTCCGTTGAGTTACCCACTCCGCACACGCCCCAAATTGTGGTCACCATATTGGATTCAAATGAAGCCATACCTTCGCTGATTACAACCACTGGAGTACCGACAACCCACCATCACCACCACCATCATTCACACCACGAAGCCGAAGGAACCACTCTTCAGCCTCTCGAAGAAGACGAGCACCACCATCATCATCATCATGACGAAGTCACCACTCCACCACAGCCGGTGGAAATAACTACTGGACATCCTTTGCAAACAGAGGACCTGATTGGAGTGCAGGAACCTGCCGTGGTGACCACAGAGGTGCCTTTTGTTCCGGCCGAGACAACTGTGGTTCCTGTGGTGGTGCCCGCTACGATTGCACCACTTGGAACCTTAGCACCACCAGCCACCAGAGCTCCTGTTCCTCCAGCGACTACCGCTCCTCCACCGTCGCCTCCACCACCATCTTTAGCTACAGAGCCACCTACACTGCCACCCACTCTACGCCCTGTTACCATGCCTCCAGTTACCCTTCCGCCGCCCACGATACCACCCACTCCTCCATCCACACAGTCCGCACAAACTTTACCGCCACCGACGTCGGCCATAAATGTTTACACCACTCCCGAAGGACCGCCCACGGCTTCCCAAACGAAGCCATCTGTCACTGAGAGCAGCGAGGAAGTGGAGGGCACCAATACGGTGTCCACCGGCGGCAGGGGATCCGGCGGAGTTCCCGAGGAGAAGGCAGGCGATGTCGATTGCATAAAGCTGGGCTGCTACAACGGCGGCACCTGCGTAACCACATCCGAAGGATCGCGGGTAAGTATCAATTGAATAAGAACACTCTACTGCTTTGAGCAGTAACTCAATATCTGTAATATTATAATATTATCATAATATTTTGGTATATGAAAGTTATATAGGCGTAGTTTTCTCGCTCCTTATCTGTTCATCAATTTTTAATCAATTCACGATTCGTACTAGTACTTTTTTTTAACTGTAGCCAGACCCAGTAGGTCAATCGATAGGCACCCCAGCTCGTTGGCACCTTTACTAAATCGAGTTGTTTGTTCGATGCCGAAACAAGCAAAGCAACCAAAAACTAGGTAAAACGAGGCATCCTACGGAGCGGATTGTGTGAGCAGTCAACTTCACAATTTTCAACCCCATTGAGTTGCTAATTGGCCGTGTTGGAGTTGAGCGCCACCGGGTTCCAATTCCACCCATCGACCATTAATAAGTCATTAAATATGCCAGGCAGAGCTGCAATTGCCTGGGCAATAGGTAAATAGACCAAGTAATTGGAAAGGCATTTGGAAACGGACTTAACCAATGCCCTAAGGAGCCGAAAAAGGTTACCAACTTTCCATAGATATGTTCAGTTATTGAAAGCCCATAGAGTGCATATTTTTACAGCAACTAACAAGTTTCATTGCCAATTTAATGATTCCATCAGCTGGCTCTCTTTAACAATAACGTAACTACTTGAAAATTACTTAGTTTATTGGTGCAACAAAATATCCAAGCAACTCATAACTGGGTGAATTATAACAACGCCAGCAACTCTGTTGCCAGCTCCCAACTGAGCAACTCTGTAAATACAATTTACAGTCTGTGCAATCCGAGAAGCTTTAACCCTTTAATAGGATACTCGGCAAACGAGGGCATTAGCATTACGTACTCAATGGCCACGCCCACGGGCGATGCACTGGCGCCAACTAAATTTGCAAATTGACAACCTGAAAGGACCTCACAGCTGCCCACGTTCAGATGGAGATGCAGATATGGGTCCTCAGATGTGCTCCACTTATACATAAATAATCACGTATTTGGTGGGCCAGGTGTGGAGCAAAGGCAGTACTTGTAAGCAGATTTGCCGAGCAGATTGTTGCTAGGCCAACGGGGAGTGGAATAATCAAAATACTTGCTGGCTTTGGAAATTATTCCAGTCCAATTTACGTGGCTTAAATGTAATACTTTCTAGCTTTCTGGCTTTAAAAAGGCTTTGAGAGGCTATGGTTCAATTGGAAAACCACCTTTGGACATCTTTAGTTGCGGCTGCTGATGTCTAATTATGTCGAAAGTTTAAGCGCCTCATCTTGTTCTAATCAAAATCAAAGTTTGGCCAGAAATATTTTTCTGCCCCATTTTCGGTGGAAACTTTTGCAACCTACCCATTTCCCAACGTTCTGCTCTCGTTTTATCTTTTATTTTTGCAGTCGGCTGGCTGTAAGTTACCAGAAATGCCAATATCTCTTGTAAATGAATACTTAAAAACCTGGGAAATAACAGAGGCATTAAAAAGAGGAAATTTCCAGGTACAAAATCAGACAGCAAATAACAAAATGCCGAAGAAAATGTTCTCCAGGCGAAACCACAAAAGCCCTCCCCAGTGGTTTCAGTTAGGCTAACAGCCAACAATGGCAGGCCTGCCAAAGTGTGCCTATTCAACTATTTATGAAAATACTTGTGGTAATTTTAGAACCCCCAAAAAAAAGTAGCAAAAAGCTGGAAATATTACTGAACAAGGGAGCAAATATCGAGTTTTTGGGCGTCGACTGCAAGCTGAAAGCCATTAGATGTAACTAGCACACATGTTCATTTGCCAGGGAGGCACGAAACAAATTTCAAATGCCTGCAAATAACCGGAAAATTGTTCTCAAATGATTTCATGATAGTACCATAACTATTTATTTTGAACTTTCGCCTGCAAACTGATAATGGACACGGACTCCCCTGACAACTGTGCAACTCAGTTGTTTCAACGGATAGCTTTTAAAGCAAGAAAATTATTTAAAAATGGTTTGGGTCATTAAGTACTAACATGCCCAACAAATTCTCACCAAAGACCTTTATCAATTTAGTATTCATCCCCTTTTTGAAGGTCAAAGTATCTCAACACATGCAGTATCTGAACACATCGCAAACAGTATATATGTACATATATTCCCCCGTTGGCCAAATTAGTAGCGCCACATGCAATTCCAGTTTTTTACGAGCAAAACGTGAGGCCAATATGATCTGACTTGCTTTAATATATGAGCTACAAATAGAGTTAAAAAGGGTGGATATCATCCTATACGCTGTAGTGAATGTTTTTAAGCCACCACTGGTGTATCGTGTAATTAACTAAATAGTTTCAGACAATACGTATAGATAAAGCAATAGCATGCTCAGTTTCAAGCAACTCATTTATTCTTCAGACCCAGTTAATGAGTTAGCAAAGCCAGCTGGCAATTTATTTACAAACTTTACTTGCTGCACACGTAGATCTCCAAAGTGTACCTATGAATCACGGAAAGCCACATACAAAAACGCGGAAAAGCCAAGGAAGCACGAAAAGTACAAGGGATGAAAAGCCGCCGCATGTGGCCAACAAGCTAACAAGAAAAAAATTAAATTTTCATAATAAATTTAGCGCTTGAGTGAGTGACACTCCACCGCAGGATGAATTTGTTGTTGTGCGACACACTCACTCACACACCAGACACGCACACAGTCACTCACACTAATGCAGTACTAAGAAAAACTAAGGCAAATAGGGAAAAGGTGTGAGCGGAAATTATTTCACAGAACATACGCCACTTTATTGTTGCCAAGTAATTTAACTAACTGAACAAACACTCACTGCATTCACACTCACTTCGCATTCAGATTCACCATTCTAATGCACTTAAAAAATTGCATTAGCAGGCAAAGGAAAGCGTTAGGAATGTGTGAGTGAGAGTATGCAGCAAAATTTAAATTTAAAATATGATGTTGCATACTTTCAGACATCTTTATAAGTGTGATCTGTAAAACCTGCGAAATCTGCGAAATATTTGATACCTTGGACGCTGAGGAACTTTTCCTCAGTGCTCGTTGATTCGCCATCTCTTTCCATTTCGCCTTTTGCATTCGCATAAAGAGACAAAAAACAGACTGGCAGAGCGACAGACATACACTTACATATGTCAGCTGTCATATTGGTTAGGCGAGTGTGGGAAATGCGAGGGGAAAGTGTGTGAAAATGGGGGCGTGGCACGGACGAAGTGCAGGCAAAGTGGCACTCGCACTCGGCGAAAGTCACTCGTAAAGTGGCATTAAGCACATTTCAAGTGCTGCCCCGCCGAGTTTTTGGTTTTGGAAAATGTTTGCCTGGCTTCTGAGCACCACCACGCCCCGCCCCCTCTGTTTTCCACTCCCTCGCCCAATTTTCCCGAGGCTCAGTGTGTCTACTGTCTGCATTGCGTTGCTTTTGCCACCGCCAATGCCACTAATGAAAACTTTGTTGAGCCCTTTTAGGCTCCTCCATCACCGCCACATGTCTCCCTGACTTAATGCATCCTCCACAGACTCGTTTCCCATTTCCCAGCGCTTTTCCCCCAGCCAGCCTTGCCCACTTCCCCTCATCGTCCTCATCGAGAAGTGCACTTCTGTCATTCAGGCCATTCCAGGCATTTGCCCGTTGACATTTCCATTGGCGTGTTACAATTAATTTTCTCTGGCCAACGCAATCAAACGCAAATGGGGAAAAAGGGCACCAAATCTGACTTATATAGTGAGAAACCAACTTAATTCACCAACATTTAACTGGAAATAGTTATTTATAATATTTTTAGGTGGACAAAGAAAAAATTAATTATTTGCAGATACATTCGCTATCTTTCTCTCCTTTTTAAGCTAAAATTAAAAAAAATGGGCATTAGTAGACCATGAAAATCCTCTTAAAATCTTGAATTTCAAGAGCCAGAGAATATTCATATTTTCCCTCCTTAAAGCAGACTCATTTCCGCTTGCACTCCAACCACACGTATTTGAATCTTAAATCTGCCACATGTTTTCCCCCGGCTCATTTCGTATTTCATATTATTTCATTTTTTGCCGGCCAACATTCATTATGCGCCGGCCAAATGCCGCAAGGTCAAAAGCTTTAATTAAAATGTTTCCTGTTGGCAGGGCACATGCGAGTGGAGGCAAACAGAAAGGGAGAGCAAACAGAGTCGGCTAAAATGTGCGAAAACTGAATTCAGGCCACTGGGGCCCTCGATACTGAGCACCACCCACGATCCCCATTTTTCCATTCCGACTTTTCCAGCCTCATTTGTCTAACAAGAGAGGCACTAACGCGAAGTTGGGCAAACAAAAACAAAGTTCGCGAATAAACTGCCAGCAAACACTTCAAATAATTGTTTTGAAGGCTGCATGCGCCTTTGCAGAAAAGAAAACTTTTTAATATATAATATCTTTTCAAGGTCAGAATTGGCTCAAAAGTATGCTATGAAATGCTGATATGGGCTGCCATCTTGGCCTCCAAACGAATTTGCAATCGGGTTGTGTGATGGAAAACATAGGCGCAGCAGGAGGCGATTTTAATGTTTTCCACCGACAAACGAAGCGTGGGAATAAAAACAGGAACAGCGGAAATTCGTTGGAGAGAAGAAAGAAATGTTGGTAAATAACCATCTGAGCCATCTGAGCCATCTGAGCTCCATTGTAAGCTCCAGCATTTAACAATGTTTTGGGATTTGGTATTTCCGCCGAACAGCAGGGAAGTTGCAAAAGGGTTTCCGTCTGTTAAAGCTTGGATATTGTCCTTACAGATTGAAAGATAAACCCTCGCTTCATAAACGCAAGCCAGGCGGCATAAATAATCCAGCTTTATTAACTATTAGGTGCCCACAAAGTGTAATTAGAACTTTAAGTGTCTAAACTGCAGTCATTTCTATTTCACTGCCTGTCCAAGCAGATCCAATAAATATACTAGTAGTTTATATATAAAGCCACCGCTTTATTGTTTTCAACGGTAATTTAAAACTTTGGCCCTTGTTGTCGTATATTTTTGTGGGGGTGCAGGTGTACGCAAGTTCTTCAGACAACTCCCACCATATGGACAACTTCCCATTAAGAGGTTGTCATTCTACCGCCCCCACCAAAGGCATTGTCCAACGTGACTGTTGCGCTGCCTTCCCCTCACTTAATTTGCTCAATTTGAGGGGTGGCGTGGAAAAATCGGGGAAAAGTTTCGCTTCGACTCCCGGACTCCCTGACTCCTGTTTTTCCCGGCCCGCGTGCTGCAGTTTTCTGGTGGCACTTGCAGTCGTCCCTTGGCGCGGCATAAATTATGAAAGCCAGAACAATGGACCAGTCGAAGTCGTTGCTGCGCAGGGGCAAAAAGTTAATTCATATTACTTTTCAATTTATTGGCATTTTTGGAACGTGCTTTTCTTATTGAAAAGCGACCAGAAGTCGTCGCTTTTCCGCAGTAGTGTGGATCGAAATTAAATTAAAATTGTTCAAGTTTCGTGCAGCGTTCTGGTGCTACTTTCCCATAAGTTCTGGGCGCAAAGTTCGGGCTGTAAATATTTTGTAGCTACTCGAAAGTATGTGCGTTGGGTAAGAGAAATGCTTGGGTAGCTATTAAGTTGATATCGCGTGAGCTTCTTTGTACTTATATTGCTTACTATTTCTTTCAGTGTGTTTGCCGCTTTGACCGTCAGGGCCCTCTTTGCGAGCTGCCCATTATCATCCGGAATGCCGCCTTCTCCGGCGACTCCTATGTGTCGCACCGCATCTACAAGGACATCGGGAGCCACGAGTCCTTGGACGCCGTTCTGCCGATGCACATCCAGCTGAAGGTGCGAACGCGGGCCACCAACGGGCTGATCATGCTGGCGGCGGCGCAGGGCACCAAGGGTGGCCATTACATGGCCCTCTTCCTCCAGAAGGGACTCATGCAGTTCCAGTTCTCCTGCGGACTGCAGACGATGCTGCTGAGTGAACTGGAAACGCCGGTGAACACCGGCCACGAAATCACCATTCGAGCTGAGTAAGTGAAAAGTGTCGAGCGCAGAATGCAATTACGCATGTACGTGCACTGGGAGAAATCGGCGAAATATTCGGAATCTTCAACCCTTTTCGTTGAGGTTTTGCATCAATTTTGGGCTCAATCAGTATTAGCCTTAGAGAATATATAAAGTTCACTAAGATTTAAGATAAACACTCCAACTACTGAGTAAGAAGTACCCGTTTTGCTCACTGCAGGTGCGAGGGTATGTAAGTGCGGGTCACGCCCCCATCTGGCGGATGGCTGAGGGGGGCGGCGACGACTAGCGGCATGTTAATTAACTTTTTAAACTGCGCACGCGGCAAGGTGGAGGTCAGCATATGGGTCAGTGTCAGGGAGCAGGCGGTTGGGTCAGGACATTGGCCATTAAACGCGGCCCCGTCGAATCCCATTTCATCCTCCGTTCGTCCGCAGAGGCCACAAATTATAATGCTTCAAGTGTAGAATAAATTGCACTTTTTTAGCTCCTCTTCTGCCCAGGACCCTCCACTTCCCGCTCCACTTTCCACTCCACCGCCCCGTTTCCGCTCGGCCATTTGCTCGAACATTAAATCCTGCGGGGCTTCCACTTCTGCCATCCATGCGTAATTAGTTGGAGATTTTTTCTGGCTGCCTCTTCTTTTATTTTTCCTCGGTTGAGAAATTTAATTTACCGCATTTGCTAACGGGATGAGCGGGCGGAGTCGTGCGTAATTAATCGTTTAACTAACATTTCCTGGCCAAAGCGGAAAAAAGGCGGCCGACTTAAAAGTTATTCAAATGTTTCCACTGTCGCAGCGCATTACATTCGCAATGGAAAATAAAGTTGTAATGCATTTTGGCTTGCATCAGATGCAACATTGCTCAAATAGCTGGGATACAATAGTTAAAAGTTGTTAATTCTATTCTAGATTATTAACGAAGTAGAAGCCACTTATAAATCAATCACCCATCCGACCTGTTGAATTTGTGGTCATCGGAAGGTCCTGCAATATTCAAATGGCCGCCACTTAAAGTCGTCATTGAATTGGCGGCGAACTTAGGGCCATAATCACTCAATTGTCCATCAGGAAAATGGGTTGTTTACCATTCAGCAGTTACTTAAAAATTGCCATCAAATTAATGGCTTAAACGCATATGGAAACTCAGCAAGTAATCGTTTTCGGCGTGTAAAACTTGGCGAAGGCCAAAGTCAAATCTGGGAATACGAAACTCCCGGGGCGAATCAAGGATAGATGAAGCGCTGGCATAAACAGGACATTAAGGAATAAATATATATCCGAAAGTAGGACAACGAGTGAGCGAGAAGGCTGCCGTATAAATAATTTACCAGTGGGGGACAAAAAGCGAAAGTAGGGGGACACTTTCACATTTTACGACTATCGAATCGACCACAAATTTACTTTTTAGCACTTGGTCCCAGCTCCGGGCGATCCAATGTCCGATGTTAAGGGTTCTATCGTCCTATATATAGGTGCACAGAAAGAAATATGCGCTCTACAAATTTCATAAGTAATAATAATATTTCACTTCATTAGAAAGTAGCTCACATCATCACAGAAATCAGGCTTATTCCTTTTAGAATGCATGTAAAGTTTTCTAAAGTTCTTTGTGCTAATTTGGTTCAGTGCTGCTATACTATATTACTTTCGTTGCCTCGCGTTCTGGGGTGTTGTTTTTGTGTTTTGGCCTGGCGAGTGGATTTACGAGCAACAAATTTATGTTCGTTGCCTATTTTTATTTGCCTTGCGTGCTTAATCGCCCGAGCAGAAGGAACAAAAAGGACCTTTTCGCCCAGGGCAGCTCAGCAGCGATGACGATGATGAGGATGTCGGACCGTCGATGAACTATAGTTTCCCTTTGGGCAAATCCACCCAGTGGGGTGGGGGCTCGCAGTGGGCTCCACTCTCTAATGAGCCTAATGCCCGGCACAATTGACATTTTACTTAAGGACCTACATCGAACTGGTGTTGCGCACAATTAGTGTAATTAGAAAGCAATAATACTTAGTCTTAGTTGAGCCTAATTGAGGCCACATTTCTTTCCACTTTCGACGGGAATTTCGTTTTAATTATTGCGAATTTGCCTAAAACAATTGACGACCTAAGTTCATTAATTAGAATGCCTGGAATGGATTTCCTTCGCAGCTTCCGCAGCGAAGAACTTTTCAATAGCGTTCAATTGGCCGTGCCAATAAATTATATTCACGGATTTTCCACCCACTCACACCCGTGAAAAATTAGCTTCCCTTCAATGTAAACAATACTAATTTAATTTGTTGCTCAGTCAAGTGCAGCTAATTGAACTTTAAACAGCATTGAAAGGAAGTTTGGATTTTTGGTTTTTGGCTCGTTAATGGAACTATAAATTGCAGGAAGCGGTAATTAATTGGAAAGTATTAAACTAATGGAATGGGCTACTAGCGAATGAAATATGTGTGCTTTAAACTTGTAAAAGGCAGAACTTCCACCTTCAAAACTTAAATAAACAAGGACAAATAAGTATTTCAAGTGAATGTGGACAAAAATGCTTGCTGAAGGATACGAAAAGGAAAATCAGAGTTAAATACATTTTACACATGCTGTAAAAACTAAATGCAATCAGGAAAAACTTTTTCCATCTGGCCAGCATATGGGAAACTTTTTACAGCTTTATCCAGCCTCCATAAAATAACAATAAAATATGTGTCCTTCTGCAGGCATTCACTGCACTGGCTTTCTGGCATTAAAATATCTACATTCAAATGCAATAAACGCGAAGATATGAATCCCAGTTCGTCCATCCGCAAACAGACATCTCAGCCCCCAAGCCCAACCAACAAAAAAGAGCAAATCTCCTCCGACAAGGAATAAAATCAGAAATACTGCGGATGAGGCCTCCGAACAAAGCTCATTCAAATAAAAGCAGGTGACATTCGACCAAGCGGGCCAATAAAAACTGGCGGCCCCTCCTTGCGGGGGGGCGAAAAACCCCTAGTAACCCCATCAGATCCTTTGCCTCCATCACATCAAAGGACCGGTAAAAAGTGCCATACCATCGCAGGCGAAACAAAAATTTGACAGTCGATTGACATTACGGACAATTGCTGGGCGGGCAGAAAAGGACATGTCCACGAAACAGTGGTCTGGGATTAGGCTTAACATCAATTACAAAAATTATTTTGAATATTATGTTTATATATACATATATCTATCCCTTTTTGGGTACAGTATCATGTAAAACATTTGGCAGCAGCTTAACCGAGATTTTAGGCAACCTTCCTGCGACAAAAATCAAGCCACTGTAAATGAATACCTTGGTTCTGGAAAAGTTGCGTACGCTGAAAGGTCAACTGGCAAAAGGTAGTCCAGGATAACAGATTGCTGGCAGGACCCTTTTTGGGTGGATGGGGGAATTTGAACGGGCAGGACGGTGGATTGTGGTGTCATAAATATTTTCACGCATCGGCATGTTGGGAATTTCCCCTTAAAAGTCGTCCCAAAAGCCAGGAATGCAGGGCGTGTCGCCCCCGCGCCAAAGGGAAAGTGCGGGGTATTAAATATTTGATGCACTACAGCAGCGTACAGTGCAAATAGATTGAAAAGTGAAAGGCAAAAGGCGAAAGGCAAAAGGTAAAAGCGCTAAAGGAATGCCTCAATGTCCCTTTTGCAGATTGGACTTCAGCCGGAATTACACACACTGCAACGCCTCGCTGCTGGTGAACGACACGTTGGCCATGTCCGGGGATCAGCCCACCTGGCTGAAGCTCCTGCCCCCGCGCCTCCACACCCCGGAGGCCATCCTCAACACCTGGCTGCATCTGGGCGGAGCGCCCCAGGCGCCGATTGGCCTGATTATCGAACTGCCGCCGGCCCAAAGTGGAACCGGCTTCACCGGCTGCCTCCATACGCTGCGCATCAACGGACAGGCTCGCGAGATTTTCGGGTGAGTTCATTTTCCATCAGACCCCAAGGGAAAGAATGAGTATCCAGCATTCCAACTCACTCAAAATGATAAGATAGATTCCAACTCACTCCAAATGATAAGATACTGCATCTTAACTAAGCTTTAAGCACAAGAAACCCATACTGATTACAGTGAACCTGTTACCTGTTACATGAAATGTATCATTTATATTGCTTTAGATAAGTTAATACTGAGATAGATTATTTTGCTTAGATACTTAGATAGATTTCTCCCAGTGGCCACAGGCCACACACCCATTCCCAGTTTGTTCGTTGATCGCTGGACCACGGCTAATGAACAGCTCCCAGAAAGTTACGACTTCGTTGGGGCAGATTTGGCGGGTTGGGGAAGGCATATACGTGTATGTATCTCCGGCGGGGGCACATCTTAAATGTTAATGCCGCATACAATCTCCCAGAGAAAGAAGAGCAAGCAAAGGCAAGAAAGGGCGGGAATAAAATGGAAGCATCAAAATGCCGCCACACAAAGTTGCAGGTGGCAAAAGCCCTGGAGGAGTTGCAGTTATGGCCGGATTATACGACCACCGGGCGTTAAAAAGTTTTTTCCTTGCTACACGAAAAAATTAACTCTGCTTACGTGCGGCGATAAACGTGGAAATGGTCGAAGGTGGCACATATGGCATATATGGCTAATAACCGACGGCCACATACGAGTACACCAAATGGACTCGCATGT
Organism: Drosophila orena; assembly: GCA_005876975.1. NCBI lineage: Eukaryota > Metazoa > Arthropoda > Insecta > Diptera > Drosophilidae > Drosophila > Drosophila orena. The sequence continues at coordinate 9,894,319 of VCKV01000008.1, read as the reverse complement.
GTCCAATGGGAGTGGCGGAAATAAACAAAAATGCAAGTAGTACGTAAACCAGAGCCGTGGTCCTAATTAAGCCCTAATCTTATTTGCATTATCAAGTAAACTTCAAGTGGTGCTTTTAAGCGGCTATCTTGCCACAGGTCTTTAAATGTCTTAAATGCACAAGAGGTTCTAACGAATTCCAGCTAAACCTCAAGTTGGTTTGCCAAGGAAACTTCTTCAACATAAAAGAAATAGCCTTGCTAAAAGCTTATATATTATGGCCTCTTACCAAGTTTGCCACTGAAAATGCAGCCAACCCGATGAAAAGGACATCTCAAAGGAGCTGGAGGTGGGGCTGGCGATGATGGGATGGCAAGGTGGGGATGAGGACAGCCTGTCAACGAATGCGGAAGCCATTCGTCAGTGTGCAGCGTTCATAAAAGCGCGAGTGCAAACAGATGGCCCAAATGCAGAGGGGCGGGCCAAGAAGGGGGTCACAAATGGGCGCAAGAGGGCTCGGAGGGGGCACGGGGTGGGGGCGGTCACATCCGTGTCGAAAGCGCTGACAGCTGTGGGCTGTTTGTCAAATGACGCGCAAGGATGGCGAAAAGGACACTCTGTCCACGGTATTGGCATGTTGAATTAGCCACGCTCATGAAATTAGCTGCAACACCTAACTCATTGCCCTGTCTCAGTTCTGCACTGAGAAAAATCACATTGCTAATGATCAATCATAGTTTCAATATTTACAATGATCATTTCATATTTCTGCAATTTTTAAAATTAGTTCAGAGAGTGTTTTAACTACGCTTGATACTTCCAAGAGCCTTTTCATACTAAAACCAAATTCCTAACCAATTTTCGTGAATATTTTCCGGTGTAGGGATGCCCTAGATGGCTTTGGCATTACGGAATGCGGCTCATTGGCCTGTCTATCGAGTCCTTGCCGCAATGGCGCCGCCTGCATAAAGATCGAGACCAACGATCTGGACGAGAATGGCGAGAAGGCGGAGAAGTGGAAGTGCAAGTGCCCCACCGGCTACATGGGACCCACCTGCGAGATATCCGTGTGCGAGGACAACCCGTGCCAGTACGGTGGCACCTGCGTACAATTTCCGGGCAGCGGTTACCTCTGCCTGTGTCCGCTGGGCAAGCACGGCCACTATTGCGAGCACAGTGAGTACTCCCTCCATTCAGAAGACCTATCAGGAAGTTACCCTTAAACTGGTCCATCAACTAGCAATTCTGCCACGAGCACTCTGAAATATACTTTTCATTTAGTTAATATTTTCACTTAATATTTTACTTTTTCAGATCTTGAGGTGGCCCTGCCTTCCTTCTCCGGCAGCGTGAATGGACTGTCCTCGTTTGTGGCCTACACGGTGCCGATTCCCCTGGAGTATTCGCTCGAGCTGAGCTTCAAGATCCTGCCGCAGACCATGTCGCAGATTTCGCTGCTGGCCTTCTTTGGGCAGTCGGGCTATCACGACGAGAAGAGCGATCACCTGGCGGTGAGCTTCATCCAGGGCTACATAATGCTCACCTGGAATCTGGGAGCGGGACCACGTCGCATTTTCACCCAGAAACCCATCGATTTCCGGCTGGATGCACCCCGAGTTCCCTACGAGATTAAGGTGGGCCGGATTGGGCGACAGGCATGGCTTTCGGTGGATGGAAAGTTCAATATTACGGGTCGATCGCCCGGAAGTGGCAGCCGGATGGATGTGCTGCCTATTCTGTATCTGGGCGGTCACGAGATAGCCAATTTCAATACGCTGCCGCACGATTTGCCACTGCACTCGGGATTCCAGGGATGCATATACGATGTGCAGCTGAAGGCGGGACAGGTCACGGTTCCCCTCCAGGAGACGCGTGGGGTCAGAGGGCGGGGCGTGGGCCAATGTGGAACCAGGGAATGCCATCGACACGCCTGCCAGCACGATGGCGCCTGCCTGCAGCATGGAGCAACCTTTACGTGAGCGCCTCTCTTGATCTCTCCCATTATAATCCTCATTACATGTTCGTAATTCACTCCTTATTCACATTAGTTGCATCTGCCAGGAGGGCTGGTATGGCCCACTGTGTGCCCAGCCCACGAATCCCTGCGACTCCTTCAACAACAAATGCTACGAGGACGCCACTTGTGTGCCGCTGGTCAATGGCTACGAATGCGATTGTCCCGTGGGACGCACAGGCAAAAACTGCGAGGAAGGTGGGTTTCCTTTGGCACTCTCAGCTCTATTTAATACTAACACTGCCCTTTAATCCGTAGTAATTCGATCCCTGAGCGACGTATCCCTGACTGGCAGGCGATCCTATCTGGCGGTTCGCTGGCCATATCTGTATGATGGCGGCGACAAGCTGGGCGCCAAGCGCTCCCAAATGGTCAGCTACCGGAACTTCACCAAGAAGCTAATGCCCCCGAAGCCCGTGACCACGCCCAGCACCCACTTTGTGATGAAACTGCTGAATGAGGTGGAGAAGCAGCGCAGTTTCTCGCCAGTTCCGCTGATGGGTTCGAAGTCCTTCGAGGAGCACCATCGCGTGCAGTTCTTCTTCATCGAGTTCCAGCTGCGCCCGCTCTCGGAGAGAGGCCTGCTGCTGTACTTTGGAACCCTGAACAACAATCAGGACAAGAAGATAGGATTTGTGTCGCTATCGCTGCAAGGCGGAGTGGTGGAGTTCCGGATTTCCGGGCCCAGCAATCATGTCACGGTGGTGCGGAGCGTTCGCATGCTGGCCATCGGCGAGTGGCACAAGATCAAGATGGCGCAGCGGGGCAGATGGCTGACCCTGTGGGTGGAGGGCAGCGCCTCATCGGCCTTGGCTCCTTCGGCAGAGGTGCTCGTCGAGCCCGACTCACTGCTCTACATTGGCGGGCTGAAGGATGTGTCCAAGCTGCCGCACAACGCCATCTCCGGATTCCCGATTCCCTTCAGGGGCTGTGTCCGTGGCTTGGTGGTCAGTGGAACTCGCATTGTGCTCAACGAAACCAACATTGTGGGTGAGTACAGTTAATGATAGGAACCCACTTGTAGACGACACCTTACTACATCACTTGAAAGCCAAAACGATTTCATTTTGATTCTTGAAAGCTAACAAGTATCTATCGATTCAACTATCCATTAGAATCGCGCAACATTCGAGACTGTGATGGCACCGCTTGTGGCGGAGATTCCTGCGAGTCCGGAGGACATTGTTGGCTGGACGAGAAGCTGCAGCCGCACTGCATCTGCCCGGAATACGCGAAAGGAGATCGATGCGAGTACTCGGAGACCTGCAAGCTCATTCCGTGCAAGAACAATGGCAGATGCCTGAGAAGTGGACGCTGCTCGTGTCCAAATGGATGGGGTGGCTTCTACTGCGAGATTGGTGAGTGGCCGAAACGGACAACAAAGTAACCAAGAGTTCAATAACCATAAGCGCGGCTTATGATTCAGTCAGTTTTGAAAAGGCTATAATAGCAATACATCTTATTAATGCGGAGAAAAACAAGTTTCATAAATCGTCGCACGGCTCCAAGTTCAATTCCACAAAAAAATGTGTCACGAGTAAAAGTTGGTTTTCGCAATTCCTACAGAAGCTTAAATGATTTTATTATTATTTTCTGTTTTTTGATCTCTTTTCGTGAGCTGTGTTTTGCGGAGTTGTGGGGCAAACAAGTTTCGCGGCCCCAGAGTAGAACAACATTATTATTATAATTAGAGATTGACGGCAGCAGAAAATAACCATTAACAGCGGCATTTGGATTCTGGATGGTTCAGTGCACAGCGGGGTCAGGAAGTTGGTTGGCCAAAAAAGTAACACAAAAATTAGCGATCTGTGATTCACAACGAAGCCAGTGGAAAGCACTATAATCAGAATGGGGATAGAGTTGGGGAATAATTAAGACCGATGATTCCATGCCATGATTCAAAGTTGAATGCTCTCGTTGTCGGAATTAAATATGCATAATGAGCCAAAATAAAGTTCATATATGTATATATTTAACTTATTAGCTTAAACAGCAAATACTTCCTAAAAGTGTAGCATTTTGCATAGTTATATAAGACATTCATTCCCTTCCATTCGCATTAAGTCAATTTGTCATTCTAGCGCTAGAAACTCTCAGCGTAATTTTCCATTATCCAATCAGTAATTTTAAACTTTTAATATCCCCTTGCGGTGCAACATTATTCAAAATTATAATGACACCAAGCGAAACATTAATCAACCATCTGCGAAACAAGCTTTTGATTATATGAAATCGGCAGATGCGTTTTTGCTATTTCTTTATCCATCGGATGTTTTATGTGGAGATCCAGCTGTCTGCCTTTCACTTATTAGCAAATTGTGAATTAACATGCCACACAAGCAAGTTTAAGTCGGGATTGAAGAAATGCAAGTCGGTGAAGGGAAATTGAAAAGAAAATATAAATATAAATATGAGGAAAAGCTTGGAGGCTACATATATCAACGAAAATCAAGAACTTAGGGAAAGCGAACAGGTGGTAGACAAAATGATAAGAGGGGGAAAAGTGTGAGGAAAATTAATAACCACACGATAATAAAGATTAATCTTTGCTTCAAGTTCTAGAACCTGAACTTGATGATTCAAAGGCAGAAAAAACTGGAAAGTGAGTTGAGTTGAAGAAAACGCTGACAAATGGGAGAGGGCAATTTTAAGCACTGAAGTGTACACTGTGCGCACAGTAAAAAGCAACAAAAGATCAAGTTGAACATTAGATAAATATATTCCTTTGTTCATTCTGTTAGTAATTAAATACCCACCTCGTTATCAGGTAATGGTATTGGGACAAGCTTTTCTTTTCGAAAAACAGGTACCTGATAGTAAATTAGAAAACAGATTAGGCAAGCCTAAGTGCCAGGTGATGGTGGGCTTATAAACGAGATCAGGGTCTGCAGACGAAGATACAAATTCAGATGAAGATTCAGATTCATAAAGTGAAACAAAAGACGAAGACGAAGAGGAACAATGAAGATGGAGCGGCAAGCTGATGCTGTAATTTAATTATGTGCCGCATGCAACATGTTTAATGCAACGCCACTCGAATACCCCTTCCCCTCTCCCAGCCCAGCAACGCGGCCATATTATGTATGTCTTACGATTTTTTTCCGACTTTTCTAGCCATGAGCAAGCCGACGACGCCGAGCTTCCGTGGCAACAGTTACCTGATCTTGCCGCCGCCGCGAATTCCAATGAAAGACAAGCGGCGGGGACCCTCCCTGTATGTCCGCCCCCGCGAAGCCATCCAAGTCTCGCTGAACTTCTCCACCATCGAGCCGGACGGACTGCTCCTGTGGAGCGAGCACGAGAGGAGCAAGTTCCTCGGCCTGGGCCTGGAGGCGGGCCACCTCAAGCTGGCCAGCAACCTCCTGGGCAGCACCAACGACACGGTCCGCGCTCCGGCCAGCGGCTTCATAGCCGACGGCGCCTGGCACTGGACAAGTGTGGTGCTGGACCGAACCAGGCTGGAGCTGCAGCTGGACGGCGAGGTGATCTTCACCGAGAGATTGCCCGAGGCTGGACGGTCCCTGGGCTCAACTACACCGAGAACCACTCTGGCGGGCAGGCGCAAGAATTCGAGCAAGGAGCCAACGATTAGCTACGAGGACGTCTTCTACTTGGGTGAGTCTATTCTACTACTTTAGCTATTATTAAGCAGGTGTGTTCAAGATATGATCTTATGTATATGATCTTAGGCCCATTGCAGTGTCGTATTAATTATGACATAAACTTATAAGAATGATCGGCTTACCGGTTTTTGATTTGTACCACTGATCCGAGTAGTTTTACTGAGTATCACGTTCACACGCACCTTAAACAAACAATTGCACAAATGGAGACTTTCAGTTCACTTCAGCTGCTTCTGTTGTTCTGTGTTTATGAAGGGAAAGCCCGGAGCGAAACCCCCAAGCGATCCAGGTCCATTTGATACCATTTAGCGCAGCGAAGCTAAGCCGCTTTGGTCAAAGCTGGAATAAATGCGTATCCGAAAGCTACGAGTTACTTCGAAAGTAACAAACTTCGATTCCAATCGCCAGTTGTTTTTGAGTCGCGATCCGAATAAACACTGACTTGGGCTGGGCTGCCAACTCGTTTGCTTGGCACAGCTGTTGGCTCGATAGGTATTGAGCCATATCAGCTGCTCTTTATACTTATGCAATACCTTAATATATAAAATCTCAAACTTTTAATTTTGTTCTAATTGTTCAATTATGCAATAAAAGTTTGAGCAAGTGACTGCTATTAAGGGAAGGAAGGTGTGCTGTTATGTGATTGCTAACAGACTGCTGTTATCTGCCGCATAAACAGCTTGCCCAACACTGGCACAAATTCAAATTCACGTTCAAATTGACACGAGCTAATTTTTTATTCTTTGCACCCCAAACAGGCGGCTTTCCCAACTCGGACTCGGTGAGCAGGCGCACAAAGGGTCGCTTCTTCGATCCCTTCAAGGGCTGCCTGCAGGACATCCAGTTCGGAGCCGAGCCCACAGCGATTATCAGCGACTTCTCGACGTACCAGGGCGAGAATATTGGATCCTGTGATCTGCACGGCGATGAGCCGCTTACTGTATAGGAAACGAAATCAAAGGAAACGGCAAGGTCGGAGTAACGAATCTATGGAACACTTTGATCAATCATCTGGACTTTCAGGACTCGCAAACTTCTTGAGAATCTAAGTGACGTCGCGGTATATAGAGAGAACTACTTGTAAGCTAAGTGATAAGCGAGTTTATATAGAAAGTGGGCGAATGGGGAATCCCCTTCCCCGAAATCAATATATACACACAGTTTTTGGGCAAAGCTATCGATAAAAGACAGACGAATAAGACGAGAAATGAACGTAATTTTGTAAATTTTATAGAAATAAATGAAAAACGAAAAAAAGACAATGTTTAGACTTAAACCGTGGAAACAAACGACAAATTAACTGGTTTATCAAAACAATACCAAGAGCAAAACTACGACAAAATTTTAGATTAGGATCTAAATCTAGAAAATACCGATACCAGATACAGATATTAACTTCTCTTACGTAAGTGATATTTCATGTGGAATAACGATTATGGATGAACGATCCAAAAAGCAAATTAACTTATCAATATGTATATTGTTTTCGTTGAGCCAACCTTTTGTTATGCAATCGTTAGCATTTGTGTTATAACTCGAAATCTCTCCTAATTTCCCCGACTTTCTATACTCAAACTATATACAAAACTGCCCTTAACAAGCTTCTGCCATTTTAAGTTGCTCAACTTTAAAGCCTAATTTAGCTAGTTGGATGGATATTCTACTCCTTGTTATCTCTGTACGTTAAATAGCATAAACACTCCTGATTGAAGCCATTTAGTTGCCTTGTAGTAAGTTAGCGCATACTCTCTATCATTTATCTTGAACTAACTCAAATCGAAGTCGACTACTCTAACAAGAATTCAAGGCGCATGTGAAAATCGATGCAGTCATACAATATAATTATTCTTATAAATGGGAAACCAAGTAGCGGAAAGATACAAACAAAAATATATATACAACACTTATACAATACGAAACCAAATGGAAATTGTAACCAAAACTGTAAGTTAAGTATGTATTTATTTCGAGAGACATCTTAATCAGTTATAATTTTAAATAAAAAATGGGAATTAGAAAAGTTAATAAACTTAAACATGCCTTCTGTTCATTCATTGGTGTCGTGGGAAGTGACTGTGCCACTTTTTCTTCAAGGACTTTCCGCCGCTGAGAAACTCCCACAATGAGTGAAATAAATCTATATAAATATATCCATGGAACGAGATACTTCGTCTGCTGACTCATTAAAAAGACGTCTAGCAATCGGTTAAGTTACCTTCTTTATAAAGCCAACAAATAGTATCTTTGGAACCCATAAACAAATACGATTGTAAGCTCACTTTCGATTCAAATCGAATGACTGTATATATATACGGAGTCATATATATATAAGTATATACGATGTTTTCATTTATTATAATTTATAAATGTTAAATTTAAATACATACAGACAACATAAAAATTGTGAATTGGAAAGAAATAAGCATCGGATCATAGATGTTTGTGGAACGATTTAAACAAGTAGTTTACGGTATTGTGTTGTTCGATTGGTTTTATTCATTTATTTTAATTCATTTTACTTCCTCCGCTTAATTGCATACTAGATGTAAGTTTAATTTTTATGGATTACGATAGTTTCTCCGTTCTCGTTTACGTTTAAAGATAGTAGCATTAAATCTTCGATTGTTGCTAGAATGTGGAAAATAGTTCAACGCAAGGCGAAATTAAAAAATTTGAAAGTATGCATAATTGGTTTTCATTTTTTTGTGGTTTTTCTTTTCTTTCATTTTCATATGTGTATATATAATTTATATAAATTGCAACTATCACACGTGTCCGCCGCGACCCGGAGTCGAATCATCCGCGTCCGTAGCCGGATCTGGAGTCCGGGCTCCGGAGCCGGAGAGACACACACATTGCCACAAACCGAGGCGAGCGAGGATCTTCAGCCGCTGGCCTGAACATTTGCTCCTTGTGGTGTTTGTTTGTTTGTTTGTTTTATTTGGAACGCTGCTGAGAACAACTGCAACTGGAATCTTCCCCTCACTTAATGCTCAGAAACTTACACGAAATCTAATCTTTACAAATATTCTTTGCTCGCTTAGATGGTTTCGGGGTTTCTTTCTTTCTATTTTTACAATACGATTTCAAACTTTCTACGACACGATGAAATCTCCAAAAAACCTGCGCTTTCTTTTCATGTTTTATTAATTTGCGTTGTTATTTGAAATGGTTTATGTTTGAATTATACTGATATTTTAGCTCAATTGCGGGGGTGTCAGTATGTTTGTATATTTTTTGGACAGATATCGAGCGTAATGGGGGAAATCGGGTGTGGGAATTTGTAACTAACTTTCTTTAATTGCAACTTTCGTTTATGTTGGGAAGGGGAACTCCCTTGTTTAATGTTTATAATTCTTATGTGGTCTTTATCATTATTGGTTTCGTGGCTCTTCAATGAAATGTGTCCCCTGGGAGAGCCGGCTTTAGGTATTTCTTTCTGATTCTGTTGAATTTTTAAATAATTTTTTTATTTATAATTATCAGCATAAACTTTTCAAATCTCTCGTTGGAAATTTCATTTTCTGCAAAACCAAAGAGGTACGTTAGTAATGAAACCGCCTTTCCGCCGCAATAAACTAACCTACGAAGGGACATCACTTGCAGCAGTTGTTCGTCGGTCGATTTGTTTCGGTTCCAGTCGGCCTTATGCTGGTTCCCTGATTGTTGGCGCCATCGTTCTTAGGTAGTTTCTTGGCTGTAATTGGGGTAGTGATTAGCAAGATTCCCCAGCGTTTCTGGCGGACCTTCATCGCTTACCGATGGCCAAGAAGATGTCGTTCACATTCATGCCCGTCTTGGCGGATGTTTCCATGAACAGCAGCCCGTTCTCCTCGGCATATTGCTTCGCTTCATCGAACTCCACGACGCGAATGTTTGACAAATCTGCCTTGTTGCCGGCCAGCGCAATGACAATGTTTGGTGAGGCCTATGAAAAAAGGTATATTAATTTATTTTATATAATGTAATGTAAGTATCGCGTGAACGAATATCTCGAATCAAGTTCATTGCACCCACTGAGGCAAATGATGAGCAACAATGAAGAGCATATAAATGCATTCAACAATGAAACGCTCTGCACGATATAGCATTGACCTGGATGGCTTGGGGCGGAAGTAATCCAGGGTTTCCCCGATGACACTCACTTGTTTATGCAGTTCCTTGACCCAGGTCTTCGCACGCTGAAAACTGTCCTGATTCTGTATATCATAGACGACAATAGCGGCCTGCGCACCTCGATAATACATGGGAGCTAAGCTGTGGTACCTATCAAAGCACATATAAAATATATGTCAGATTGCTCCTAGTTAGGTTTAGATTTATCCGTCGATACTTACCGCTCTTGGCCAGCCGTGTCCCAGATCTCGAACTTGACGACGGTGTCCTCTATGCAAATGGTCTGTGTCAGAAAGGCCGCACCTATCGTGCTCTCCTGGTACTCGTGGAACTGTCCCTTGACGAAGCGCAGCACCAGGGAGGACTTGCCCACAGCGGACTCGCCGAGGAGCACCAACTTGAATTGGCAACTTTTGTTCTGCGAGGTGCCATTGGGCCGCTGCGCCGTTCCAGTGCCGCTGGCACCGCCGCTGCGTGGAGTGGTGGCCATGATTGGTTCGGGTTGGATCGGATGCGAATGCGGATGCGCTCTTCCTCCTCTGAGATGGCAACTGATATTTGGTTCTACGGACGGTTACTGCGACTCACTCCCTCTTCTGCTGAGTAAGCCTTTCGGAAATATTGATGCTGAGTGTGGATGCGGAATCTGCAAAATACAAAATATGCATATGAATATTTATAATAGAGTTTAAAAATGCAATAGTCAACGTTATTGAGTGTTTCTTGTTATTCTGCAATAGTGGTACGTTTTTCGGGCTTAAATTCAGTCCCTTGAGAACGTGTTGCCACGTTGATGAATGAAAAACCCACATCAAACCATCAGAGGACTGTGTGGCGCTTTTGTTTGTCTAATGACGCCCTCGACAAGCCCAGTTCAATATGTACATTTCCGACCATATGCACAAAAAGCCGGCGTTATCCATCAGCAAATGAAAGAAAGGAAAAGAGAAGCGTCTGCCAATGGTCACTGATAAATGTAATTGAAATTGAAAGCAGTACGCCCAACAAAAACTCACAGTTTATTAAAATAATATAAGTTTATTTCAATAGCTTTACAGATCAGAGCACACAGCATTATTATTCGTGTCACTTGGCAACATAATAGTGCTGATAAGCATGTGATAAGACAATCAGTGAAACCATTAGTCCCCTGCTAGAATGTTCAATGTTACGAGTTGTGTTCAGAAAATTCCTTGCGTGACTGCTTCAAACATCCACAAACACAAACATTGTTAAGTGCATGTGCAAATACAAACCCATCAACAACTAAAAATACTTTGGCAAACACAAAGGGGAAACCTTATAAACGCTGTTTAGGCGCAATTATTGTTTTTCCTTTTCTTTGTGGCAGATAAGGGGTTTAAAAGTAATCGAAACTACAACATTCTTATCGGCCTTTTGTGTGGGAAATCTAAGTTATCGTAATTAATATTTATTGCAGCTCCTTTAGCGGCTACCACACAATTGATAATGCTCACACTTCCTGGTGGAAAATATACAAAAAATAAATTCGAGGGCGGGTTATTTACAGTGCGTGTAGCATTCACAATATTTTTGTTATCAGTGCCACATTTATGAATCATACGCTCCATTATCCCCTACACCACAATCCCACAGATACGTTGATCCCGAAACAAGATATCGTTCTAGACATTAGTATCACTAACAAAAAAGTGTCCCTGCAATCTTCACAAATTTGAATAGTCAAACAGAACACAGAATTTCAACGAGTTTTAAAATATTTCTGGTTGCATACATTAACTAAGCAAAAATCGGGTTAAAAACTTTTTAGATACTTAAATATTCGTTCTTATGGCGGACGATGGGAATTCTCAGAATTCCGACTGAAATTAATTAACACATTGAAGCCAGACTGTACAGTGGAGATAAATCTACGAAGATCGGGGCATGGAATTCTACACGAGACTTGTTTACTTTGTGAGAGACGTGAGCGCAGAGCGGAGAGATTTCGTAGAGTGAGGGCGGAAGCTGTGATAAAAATCAATGCAAAATAAATTAACGAGGGAGGGAGGCGGAGAAAGTAAAAGCGTGACAAACATATACGCAGCTGTTGTTGTTGCTGTGCGGCGTTATTAAATTAACAAGGGGGGAGAGAGCGAAATATGCAGGCCCTCTCTTTGCCATTAAAAATGCAGTCAGTCAACAATTGTTTGTTTCCTCGTCTCCCTTCCGAACCCAAAAGACTTTGGAGCAAAGTGCACAATCACACTCACACACACAAAAGGCGACAACTTGCTCGCTCTTTTCGAAAAACCGCTCTCGCAAATGCGATAAAGAAATTTCGCCTACAATTACTTTTCATTATCCAGCGATTGACGTATTTTCCATTTTGTGGCGTCTAAGCCAAAACGAAAACTGCACTTTCAATTTAATTAAAACAAGCAGAGTCTCAGTAAGACAATGCGCAATTTTCGACGAGAAGGAGACAGCTGTCAGTAAATAACTCACCGCTAATTGTATAATTTAATCGAACTCTAATGCGGTTTAAAGTCACTTGGACAATAGAACTGACTTTCGCGCCCGTCTGCGGAAAATTCAATAAAATATAAAACAACGTTCAGGAAATTACGGTTCTTTTAGAACAGCTGACGATGCGTCATTCACGTGTACTAATACAAATGCAAGTGAATCAAAAGAGAGAACGAGAGCAAGAACAACAACACCACGCAGGCACAGCGATTATCAATGAAATAGGTGCCAGAAGTGGAATATGGCTAAAAATGTAATTTTAGATTTCACAGGAGTTTAACTTAAATATAAATAAAGGAGGAAATCTAATTTCATCAATCAACTTTAAAATACGTATTTTGCCAGTGGAGCATTAGGCCTCACAAATTATTACGAATAATGAAATCAATGTTAAAGCAAAACTGGGATATTTTTATTATATTTTTATACCATTCCCGTTTTACTTTAAAATTGATTTCATTATTCGTAATAATTAGCAAACTTAAAAACAATTTTTATTTTTATTATATCAGTTTGGCCCTATTCACGTGTGCTTGTCTGTGGAATTGCCTCACTCGAAAAGTCAACAAGTGCAATTTTCTCAGCACGCATATTTGAAGCACGTCTAGAAAACGGAGAATACAATTAGCGTTATATTTACAGTCTCACACATCACTCGGTAAATATATATGTAAGTATAGCATGACAATTGCGATTCTCCCATTTGCAAAGAGAGCGAAAGACTAAAATAAACAAATAGAAGTATGCAATTTTGTTTACATTTGGGCTTTATGGAAACATCATAGACAATGGCACTTCTTTTTTTAAAAAAAAACTTGTACGATAAGAGAACGGATTGCCGATAAATACACACACACCCGCACTCTCTCATAACTTAAGACGCAAAACAGGCTGAACAAAGAACAAACATTTTTTCTCCGTTCTGGCGGTTAAAGCGCTTATAAATCGGGTGATAATGAGACCACGATCCGATTTTGTCAGCTTTACTCCATGCTAAAGTGCACCTGCAGTGTTCTTTATCACTCGACAATGAAATTCAAGCAGTATCTCAGACCCTGTGACCCACTGTACACGCTGCACTTGGAGCAGGTCGTACGGACGTCTCGCTCTAGCGCCCGTCCTCATGGGCAACGCACCCAAAATTCAGGGCCACCTATCACGCTCGCTCTTACACTCGCACTATGGCGGACGGGGCGAAAAAATTTTTACAAAACTTTCTTAATTAATTGCGGGGGGTAAGCAGCGAAAACAACAACGCAAATTCACTCGATTGTCAACCGAATTACGCACTCTGAACACGACACTTGGAAACCAGTTAACTATTTGCATTTACGTTTTTTCTTTTCAATTGTGTGCCCCAAAACAGCCCCAAGAAACGAAACGAAACGAGCGCAGAGGGAGATAGATAGCGACTGACTCGCCTCTCGCAAAATTATAGTCGCGTCGCAGCTCTTGTTTTTGTCGATTGACTTCCTGGGCGACGTCAGCACTGACTTTCCAACTATTTTTCTCTTTTTTATCTGCCTTGTCTGGCTAATGGCGAAAGAAATTTTTGCCTGGTTTATTGGTAAACTTAACTTACAACTTTCTTGGAATTTTATGTGTGACCGCAGCACGACTATTTTAATATGCCAAACATTTCCTAAGCTCTGTTGATTAGCAAAGGCTCCAACCAACGATACATATTTCTATCGATTAGTGGGACCAACATTTCGCACTATTAATATATATAAATTAATATAAACATTTCTGGCTTATCTTGAATATATAAAACATAGTTTGCTGCATATGTCAACTAATCAACTATAGAACGGGTATACTTAACTTATTTAAGTTCTTATTGTAAGTTGATGGAATCTAATAGTCTGCACGGGCCGGCTCAATCGGTGAACTAATTTAGGCATACAGGTATTGTGTTTCTTCTGAACGATATATTAGCGAATACACAAACCAACTTTGATGTTGAGTCATATTCACATAATATCGTATACTCTTTTATCGATTTTCGCATGGTATTTTTGAGTATATTTGCATTGGTGTAAGACAGGTATATTGCAATGGCCCAGCAGCGGGCACACTGAGTAGAAGAAGTAATAACATTGCGAGAAAAGAAGCATTGAAAAATTGAGAAAAAGTTTAGGGGAGTGCAAAATCAGTTTAAAGAATTTAATCTAAATTTGAACCGCAGCTAGGAGTAGAGCAAAGTGATTGTGTTAATAAGAAAAATACCGAGTTTCGCGTCCTGATTCGCCTCCTTCACGCACACATTCGCACAGCCTTGCGCACACACGCACACAGTTGCGTCTTTCGTCATCTCTCTCTCTCTCTCTCATATTTTTTGTCGCAGCTGCAACGCAAATTCCAAAAAGGATAATTCCCACCGATCTTGCGAGTCCTGCCGTTGGCCTGGCAGCGAAAATATAGCCGCAAAGGTGAGCCCCCAAAAATCAGCTAATCAATATTGATTTTGGTTAGCGGTGTGTCTACTTTTCGGGTGTTCTCTTTTATTGTGTGCGAAATTCTCGGGGATCCAGGATTTCAAAGGATTCTGCACACGCACACCCATGCGAATACAGTGCTTACTCGAGAAAGTGAACATATATGTGAAAGAAACATTCAGGCGAAATATATATTTATAAACCATTACACGTACACAGAAAACAATTGATTTCATACGAGCACTATAATCAATTTTGTACATCAATTTCTATTTCGTTTTTTTATAAAGATAAATTAATATTTTTAAATATTTGAATTAGATATACAAAATACACCCATTAGACTTTATGTCAGTTTGGTAATTTCTAGAGTGAATATAGGACTTGTGGTCAGGGGCTCTTACGAAACCTCATAATGCTTAATTAATTCACTCAGAAATAATGTTTCGCATTCCCGGCTGTTCTCTCTCTTGAATGGACACTGTACATACACACCTGATCGATACCTGCGTAAGGAAATTTCATTATGTAAAACGATTTCCCTATCTTCTTGCAGATGTTGACCAAAGGATATTTAAAGATCTAGGGACTTCGACACGGATAGCATGTTCAGTCCTATCAAAAAGATATTGACGTACATACAAAAAAATGCGAGCGGCTCCAATATGTTTAGCCCATCAGGAAACACGGCCGCCGGTCAAAGGAATGGGAATCCCAGTTTAAGTGCCCACGACGAAGGCGACAGGAAGGATCAGCGGAGTCAGGATCACAAGGATAATCAGAGGGATCCGGATCAGCAGCAGCATCAGCTGCCAGTATTTCCCCCCTTGGACGATGATGAGTACGACATCGAGAGGCAAATCAAGACCTCCATAATTGACGCCAGCAAGGTGCACGCAGCGAAAGCCAAGGCTTTGGCTTCCTTACCCATGCCCCTTGAGCAGCTGGATGATGAACTGGCGGACTTTGCGCACGGCCCTGCGGACACCGAACTGGAGGAGCAGTTCCTTGAGCTGGAGAACTATCCTAATAATGAGATTATCGTGCTTGGCGATGCGGATCTCAACTCTTCAATAGCTTCCGACGCAGTGTCCGAGGATCCACTGGCAATTGACAACATTCTTGACTCTGCGTCGGTCACCACAAACGAAGAGGTCGACACCAGTGGCGAACTCCTCTGGCTGAAGTTAAACAATGAGACGGAAGTAGCCACCAGATCAGCGGAGGTGCTGTCCAACAACCAGGAATCGTTGAAGCCTGCCCAGCCAACTAAAACGAAGGAAGACGAGCTTAGAGATGGTGGGTCAGATTCTGGTCTAGGTAGTGAAACCTCCGCATTACTCAAGGTACAGGCGGAGAAAGAAGCCGAGCCGGAAATCCAGAAAAAGCTGGATACCAAGCCCATTAGGTCCAACCTTAAACGGAGACTGGAGGATTCGGAAAGCGATGCTATAGATCTGGTGCCCGATATGTCTGCCCCTCCAGTTGCTGCCCAGAAGCGAACTAAGCGCTCCATAAACTTTGACGAAGTGAAGGTGTACTACTTCCCACGACAACAGGGCTTCAGTTGTGTGCCCACGGCTGGCGGATGCACCTTGGGCATGGGTGCCAGGCATATAGCCTTTAAGACAATGACCCTGGCCGAGCATGCAGCAGAGTTGAGGCGGGCACATCGCAGCCAGAACCAAGAACTCCAGCCTCGGGGTTCCAGCAGCGACGACAGCGAGGAGTCTGAGGAGGATTACCTAAGCGAGGGTAGTGGCTCCGATGCCGAAGACGGTTCCAATGGCTTTCTACAGCCGGTGACGCCCAAGCAAAGACGGGCACTGCTGAAAGCGGCGGGCGTGCGCAAAATTGATGCCAGCGAGAAGAGCGAATGCCGCGATATCAGAAACTCTAGGGAAGTGTGCGGCTGCTCCTGCAGGGAGTTTTGCGATCCGGAGACTTGTGCCTGTAGCCAGGCGGGTATAAAATGTCAAGTAGATCGAGCCATGTTTCCTTGCGGATGTACTCGCGAAGCTTGTGGCAACACAGTCGGCCGGGTGGAGTTTAATCCCACAAGGGTGCGAACCCACTACATCCACACGGTGATGCGATTGGATCTTGAGCAGCGGCAGGGATCGGTTCAAGGCGTCCAGGGAGGACATCTCCAGCCGCAACAGCAGCAACAGTCCCAACAGACCATTGGCTATTCCCCGGTGGGAACGGCAGCCTCAACATCCGCGTACTTCCTGCAAACGCAATCAAACTACAGCTCCGGCTACGCTTCTCCGGCTTACACGCCCGAGAGCAGCGTGAGCTACTACCAACAGCAGGTGCAGCAGCAAGGAGTGCCCACTACAGGCCAGGTGATCCCCCAGCAGCCGCAAGCGCAGAGCCAGAGCTTTGCTGGATACGCCCAATTGGATAGCCTGGACTCCGGGCTCTTTTCTAGTGGCTCCAATGCCACGCCCTCGTACGGAGAACTATATCAGTCGCTCAGCTATGGCAGCACTCAGGTTAGTTTCAATTATTTTCTATAATTAAATAATAATGGCGGCTCTATATCAATATGAAGCAAGCTAATCGACTGTCCATCACAGATCACTTCCTATACGGCCGCCTACCAGCAGCATTCATCGTCACCCGCAGTCGCTGTCGTTCCCGGAGCCCCCAGTTCGTGTGCATATAGCTCCTGTGCGGTGCCTTCTGTTCCGCCGTATGGAATTGCAACAACCACCGCCTCCAGCAATGCTCCATACCAGACCACCGCTGTCTCCATGACCGCTGCCTCCACCTCCGCCTCGCCGTCACGACTTGTTGGAAATTCAGTTGGTTCAGCAACAGCCTCGCCAGCCACTGTGACATCTTCCCCTTCACCAGCCAGTGGCAATGAATTTATCAGTTTGAGCACACCGATCGCCAGTTCCTCGCGCCTCTCACAGATTAACGATCTGCTGCAGCACAACCGCAACACCACAGCCGCATTAGTTGCCGTCTCCGAGGGATTGAGCGGTGGTAGGACCTCGTCCAGTGCATCCACCATCGACTCCATCGATACACCACCCATTGTGGACGACGGGCAGCAGCGAGGATGCATGAGTTTCGAGGCGTTGCCCCCGCCGCTTGTAAATCCAGCGCCCATCGTCGCCGTGGTGGAGAGCAAGCTCCCACCGATGGCTTTGCCAGCGCCACATGCTCCACCATCAGACCCTCAGCCACGCCAGCCGCTGGAACAGCATCATCAGGCCACAAGCGAGTCCTCCTAGATTACCCAATGCGATTTGGACCCGGTCTTAGTAGATTTGAAAATATGGGATGATTACTTCTTTGAACAATTCTCAGTGACTATGAATTGAACGCTATTTTTGATTTTATACAATTACATTTATGCCTTTTTTTTGTTTTTAAACTATCGCTTTGAGTAGATTGCTGCTTATCACAAAGATCTGTACATAACTAATATTCTTCTGTCGATTTACTCTTGTTGTTTACTTAAGATTTTTATTCTGTTAATTTATACTACTGATCTTTCGTCGTTTTGAAAGTTCTCTAATTTAATATTATATTATATTATATTATATTATTTTAGTTGAACAGCCAATTTTTTTTTTTTTTTTTTGTACAAGTGTGTTTCACGGCCTCTGGACCAATTGTACCCTGAGTTGCCATAACAATTCCCTTGAGAATTGTGCAAAGCACAAAGAGACCCACCCTTCAATCGAAACCGGAGGAGGCAGCTAGAGAGCTGAGAATAGTTTTTATAGCAATTTTACACAGCAAAAGACTTCATTACGTTTAAGGCGGCGGCGGGCTTGGCTGGAGAATAATGGGAGGCAAAAGGATAAGCAGGGGCAGGAATCAAAATGGACATCGTTGGCGTCACTCTTCGACTTCAGGAGACCTCTTCAGTAGCGGCAAGAGTCATCTAATCGGACTCAAGCCGCCTTGTATATTTATACATTTTATTGTTAAATTCAAATTAGTCTCTAAGTGCATAGTAGTTTAGTTACTTTGTTGCTTAAGTTATGTTCACTTCGCAAAATCAAGTCCCTTCTACTCATTTCTTATTTTGTAACCTAAAACGAACAAATTAAGAAAGGACACTTTTTACCGTCGTTACTTGCGTTGCTCCAATGAATTTAATGAGCTGAGAGCCCCAAAAACCTTTCAATCAACGTTTCAATTCTGTGTCAAATTTGATTTAACCCAGCTTAACTGAAATCGCTTGTTAAACGATTTTGTGTTTTGTATTTGCATTTAGTTATGAAGCCAACTAATTACCTACTGAGTTGTATGGGCCTATTGTAGATTTATCCTCGATTTAGCTGCGTTTAAGTATTCATTTAGCTCTTAAGTTCCTTATTTCTGACCCTTAACGTATTAGGCCTAATGAACCAACAACACATGGCAGAAAATACAGACAAAAGCAACCACAACATGCAGTACGATGTAGAAATACGTATATGCAACTTGATAACGACAAAAGGAAAAATGAAAACGAAAAAATAATTGCAATTATTTAAATAAATATTGAATACAAAATATCAGGATTACCTCGTATGTTTTTGCCTATGTATTTTAAAGATAGTTTGTATATTCCGTTGCGGTTGCAGATTCAACATGGTTATTTTAACAAGATGCCTCAAACAAATTCAATCTTATTGGTGATGTATTGATGATGTCTTTCAAGTACTGATTAATTACTAAGAGTTCTTCACAGCTCAGACATCAGACGTCATATACTACACCGATTTGTCGTCGGATCTCATCGGCAAGGGCTATTAGTTCCAGACTTTCGGCGTGCGTGAATTTTGGACTCTCGAGCAGACGTTTCTCTATGCAGCGACGCACTTCCTCCGCCTCGTATCTCAGTCCGCAGGTGTTTGTGTAGTGGAAGTCAAACTTGGCCCGTGGCAAGGGCCACGATTCAGGAGGCCCATTAGAACGGCTCACCTGGGTGCAGCACCAGTAGTTGGACAGCTGGAAAGTGTAAACAGTAGAGCTACGGCAGCTCCATTGATAATCCCCTGATCCAGAGGTCAGATCCGGAAATACACGGAGATAAGCTCACCCTAATCTCGCCTTTTGTGCCCGTGATGACGGCATCGTTCTCCAGATTCTCTAGTCCGGTCACCAGAGCCACCAGTCTGCGACCATCTCCATAGTCCAGCATGAATTCGCTCTGCACATCCACGCGATCCTTGTTGAGCTGCGTTCCGCTGGGCAGGATTTTGACGGGAGACACACCGAAAACAAACTGACCCAGCTGCAAGGCGTAGATGCCAATGTCCATGAGAATCGACCCCCCCAGAGACCGGCTGCACACTCGTTCCATGTGGGCCAAGCGAAAGCCATGCTGGATCTTCACCTGAGTCACCTCCCCAATGACGTCGTTGTTCAGGAGTTCCCTTAGACGATCGTAGCTGGGAAAGAAGCGTGACCACATGCCTGAAAACAAGCCATTATCAACTATTAATATTCTTCTACTTCTGTTTAGTGGGCTTGTTGATGTTATTACCCTCCATGAGGAACACTCCCCGCTGCTCGGCCACGGCGTACAGCTCCTTGGCCTGCTCCAAGCCCAAGCACATTGGAGTCTCACAGAGCACATTTTTACCCCTGGCCAACATGAGATGTACGACTGCATAGTGGTATGGATTCAGGGTGCCCACATACACCACATCCACCTCTCGATCCAGAGCCAGAGCATCGAACCCATCATAGTGCCTGGGTATCTGATTCCTCTGGGCGAACTCCTGGGCCCGCTTGCCTTCCACATCGGCCACGGCCACTACTACATGGCGGGACTTCTCCACGGTTCCCAGGGCGGTGACAAAGTCCTGCGTTATCCTGCCCGCTGCCGCGATGCCCCAGTTCAGATTCGCCTGGCTCTGCATTACGCCTTCCGATGTGCTGAGTGCTATGTGGGTATCCGTTCTGCTTTCGAATCGAGTCTCGCGCGGGCCCGTGTCCGGGCAACTACTGACGCCATGATAATGATACTGAGTGCCAGTCCCGAGGGTCTCCTATCAGTCCCTGGCATCTGCATTCATTGCAATTTTCGTATTCCATTGCATTCCGGCTGATAAGGAAGCAAACAGATCCGCACTCTGGCGCTCTAAAAGTTGCATTTTCGGGAGACAATACTTGGATTCTTATATACCATATGGAACATATACCTTCCCGTATTTGTATTTTGCATCCCTTCACTATCCTTTTTGCTGGCTTAAATCTTGGACTCCTCTGACCCATAGGTTTCTAGTGCTTAGGCCCCACTAGGTTCGTCCATAGTATTTCCAAACTGATCACAAGGTTTTTCGAATTTTTAAAAAGCCCTTGCTATGAAGTGTTCTTGTCTACGCAATTGCACTTATCTTATCTTTCAGAACTAAGACGAGCCCCCCTTTTTTTGACCACTATCTCAAAACCTACGATTATAAAACCTTAAAAGTACAGTTGGTTAGAGCAGAATACGTAGGAATATATGAAATATAAGATAATAATGAGAACTATGTTAAAAGGGTTCTAGAACGCTTTAAAATATTAGTCTAAAAATATAATATAGTATAACATAAGAAAAGTTATACTTCGTGGTATAATCTATATTAGAGATATGTGGGTAGACATTAGAAAACCCTGAGATAAGGAACCCCTGCGCTTTTCTACCAGCCCCTAAACTAAAAGACGGTATCATGCGGCAAAAACGTGATCGAGAATTCTGCCAAGTCAGCCACGTTAGTTACACCCCAGGCAGAGTTCGACCTAGTGGGAATGTCATCGCTGCCGTTCCACAATCAATAGGTCCCCTTATCGCATTGTTTGCTAATCCTTGATATAGAGTGGGGCGTTGAAAAAACACCACAAGGGGGGAAAACTTTTTGTAAGACCAACTAGAAACTTTAAACTATATTGCTTCCTTATATAATAGAATAATTATGGAAAATATATGTTCTGTTTATTATGTTAGGGTTACACGTTTATCTATAAAATCTACATTTACTGCTCATCGTACTTGTTGAGCACACCGATCTGCTTTCGGATGGTGTCCTCAATCTCGGCAAAGAGCAAACTGTCGGCGTAGGTGACGTTCTTGTTCTCGACATCGCCGGCGATGATGGACTGACGCACTGCCTCCGCCTCATAGCGCATGGCCTCGGAGTTGGCATAGTTGGTCTCGTACTTGCCCTTGGGAGGCAGCCACTCCTTCTCCTGGCCATCGATGTCGATGAGCTTGTTGGGCGTCCAGAAATCAATCAGCTGGTAGATAACATGCGACTATTAGCTTCTGTTCAATCACGATCGATTAGATTACTTACGGTGACTTGTCCTTTGGTGCCCTTGATCACGGCGGTGTTGGAGAGCTTCTCCTTGGAGGAGAAGCGCATGCGAGCAGTGCGTCCACCACTGTAGGTCAAAGTGGCACTCACATCATCGTCGATGCCCTCGGCGTTCACGGTTCCCTTCGACTCGATCTTCTCCGGCTTCTCCTGGAAGGCCCACTGCGAGACCTGGATGGTATAGATACCCAGATCGTAGACCACACCGCCTCCCAGGTCGCGTTTCCTTTAAGTGATGAACAACATGAGGAAATGGTATTTTATGAACGATCTGTGTACTTACTGCAAGCGGTCCACATGGGCCAGGGGGAAGCCAAAGTTGACCTCCACATCCTTGACTTGGCCCAGCTGTCCGCTGGAGATGAGCTCCTTAACGCGCTGGTAAGAGGGGAAGAATCGCGACCACACGGCCTCCATGAAGAAGCGCTTCTTGGCCTTGGCAGCGGCCAGGATGCCCTCCACCTGCTTCTTGTTCATGGCCAGGGGCTTCTCGCAGAGAACGTGCTTGCCATTGTTCAGCATCAGCACGGCGACCTCGTAGTGCTGGGGATTCAGGGTGCCAATGTAGACCACATCTGGAGAATTCAATTAAATTTTTTTTAGATTTTTTTCTAAACAGTGCAATATGCACTTAATGTTGTACTCACCGACATCAGTGCTCTTGGCCAGCTCCTCGTAGCTTCCGAGGGCCTTGGGAATGCCGTGCTTGGTGGCGAACTCCTGGGCGCGATCAAGAGCTCGTGCGGCTACAGCCTGAACCTTGTGGTCGCTGGCGGGCAGGGTGCTGAGGGCGATGACGAAGTCCTCGCTGATCTTGCCGGCTGAAGCGATTCCCCAACGGATGAGTTTCGACATGTTGCTGGATTGTGGAGCTGGCTACGAATGAGTGGGAAGCCGAGTGGATTGTTAGTTAAATATGGGTGGAATCTACAGAGAGCCCTTCTTATCAGCGATAATGCGAGAGAATCGAACACTATATCTCACTCCCTACCGGCAGTTTATCTCTTTTTTCAATTGTTTGAATGAAAATCGACCAGAATTATTTGTGCTATTTCACAATGTTATTGAGTTTGACCTTGTTTGAGTATTACTTGAATTATTCTGGATGCCACCTGTACGAGAATTCAAAGTTATCAGTGATTGAACGAGCCCTCCTCTATTGGCCAATAGTTTCCTCATTAAGTAAAAACACTTGTCACGTTCGCCGTGCTACACAGAGATCAAAATTACATAAATAACATTTTAAGTCATTTAATTAAAGTTCTGGATTAGTGATCAGACTCTGACTTTTATATTTTATGTATTCCTATATATATATTTTATTTATATATTTAATATTTTGGTTGAAGATGTTTCACTTGAATAAGGATTTTTTCAGTGTAGCGATCATTCCTACACAACTAGTTTACATGTAAAGTTTATTATGTATTTATTCAACTGGCAACTACTAATTTTGTTATTTACTTTTCTTTTTCCATATAAAAATAAACTACCTTAGAGTTTTAATGAGCCGGATATGTGTGGTAGGTTGTTTATAACAATAAGTTATAATAATATGATTATAATTATGCTATTATTGAACTCCCACACACATTGTATATAGCAAAGACTTACGCTGAACTTGTAGCAGAACTAAACGATAAAACTTTCCACTGTTGTTTTTATGCGTGACAGTTCTATTTATAAACAATTTTCTGTGCACCCGGCGAGAATAACAATTCAATTCGTTCGATTTACTAGCCAAGTAAGCTTTTGACGCTTAAGGTGGGTGTAGCAGCTAATCATGCCGTTGTTCACGCTTCGTGGTGAGTGGCGTTGCAAAGAAGAAGACATCAGCTGTTCATTGTTTTGCTCGCAGATTCAAGAGGACATCTCCAAAAATGCTGCGAAAACTATTATTTAACACTCAAGTTGTATTAAAACAGCAGCCAAAGGTGAGTTATATTTAAATCCATTAGATAGAGATGGCATACTAATTGTTAATTTCCAGTTACATCACATAAGGCACTTGGCAACACCCAAGATATTGCAACTTGAACAAGTTCACATCGATGAAGCCATCAAAATAGAACCCACGTTATCTATATACTCACCTGAGATCTGGCGAAGGGCCCATCAAACTTTTCAAAATCACGGCTTGGAAACAGGGAATTTCCTTAGAATAGTTACTGGTAACCCTGCGATTCTGAAAAGAACGCCGGACAAAATAATAAGCAGCCTAGAGATCTGGAGGGCCTGTCAATTCGGCGAGAATCTACTTCACCTTCTCCTTACGAAATATCCGGAGTTACTGGACGTAAGCGACCATCATCAGTTACTTTCCCACATCGGCTTTCTGAAAAGTCGCGTCTCCACCAGCAAAAATGTGTGGAAGTGTTTGATGAACAGTCCGGACTTGATAGCACAATCCGAAGAATGTGTTGAGGAGAAACTGAACTTCATAATAGACGTGATGCGCATTGAAGTGCCAGAGTTGGTAAAATCAGCAGGCCTGACATTGTCCTTCGAGGAGCTGCGTTGTCGCCACGAGTTCCTGGTTCGCCTGGGCCTGTTTAAGCCTCGACCTCCGAAATCTGATCCAAATGAGCCGACTACGAATCCCAAACTGTATCAGATTACGGACACTTCCGAAAAAAGTTTTGCAACAAAGATATGCCACGTCACCCTGCCGGAATACGAAGCCTTCAAGGATCTCTACGCCAAGGAACTGGAGCAAAAATCCAGAAGGAAGGAGGAGGATGAGTTTAGCGACGAAGATGACTAAATATGTTTATTAATTGCGCCAAACAAAAAACAGCTTAGAAAATAGGAAAATAGGACCTGTTACTATAATTTTGTAGCTTCCTTAAAAAGACCTTCATTCATAAATATAAATTTATTGACTTCTCATCAGCGGAACTGCTTTTTATAAATATACGCTCAGTAAATGTTATCGATAGCAACTGCAGCGAATACCTGTAAGACTATCGATTACATATCGCACTTAATCTGCAGCTGCAACAAATACAATGTAACGTAACGAGACGCGAGGTGCCATCTCTGAGCAAATACAACGATATTCATAATATCATTCTTTAAACTCGAAAACGCGAGACAAACTAGCAAGGTTTAATTGATTTCATCAGAGAATCAATTAGGCTCTACAACCAAGTCGCGTTTTTCGAATTGATCTGGCATTTTCCACCACGGGGCCGGCCAAAAAACCGATTTATCTACGGGTAGGGTAGAACGGTAACCTAAGCCCACAACAAATAAACAACAAAACATGGAAGTGTGTTAACGACGTAAGTGTCATTTCATTCCGATATCATTCGGCGTCCGACTAAAGTTGCCTGCAAGCATTTTAAGTGATTTTTATTTTGTGATTTTCAATCGTGTGCTTTGTTTGTGTTGCGTTGGTGTGGGTAAGTGCGTGAGTGTGTAGTGCGTCGGTGTGAGTGGCTGCGCATGTGTGCGGCAGTGCGAGCGAGACGGCGCCACTCGAGTAGCGGTTGTCAAAAACAGCTGATCCGGCCCAGGGGTGTGGACGGAAAGGGGAAGGCGACCGCGGGGGCGGGGGCAGCACTCACCTGTAAGCTTTCGCTGAAAATTTACGATACAAAAAAACAGTTTGTTGAATTTCAAGATTCATATAAAAATGGTAACATCCTCATAAAAGTTCTGCAAAACGTACAGTTTTCAGACCCCCCCCAAGTGGTTTGTGCGCTGTGCAAGATTTTCCGTCGCTACGAATATATATTTATATATACATATACATATATATTCAGGGTCAGGGTCCTGTGGGCAATGGATAAGTTGTATATGTATAAGTGAGAGCTGCTGACATCTATTCATTCAGGACTAGCGATAGTTCGCTACTATCTAATCCTAACGTGCACCAAAAAATTATAAAGAATTAAAGAAAAATAAATAATTAAATTAATATGTATATAATATGATATATGAATGCGATGTATGAAAACTAGTGATGATATTAACATTAGCATGGGATTCCTAGGGATTCCGTGATGCAGGCTCATGTGTGCGGGGTTTCTGATGTTTTTGAGCAGTGATGAAATGTAAGCTGGATGGAATGAAAACCAACACAGTAGCATTTAAAACGCTGTCAATATCAAAGTTTCTCTAAAAGTAATAAATCAATCATATCAGGTGCTTTAAGGGGCAACTTTGCTCGAGTCTACCGAACCGTCGGATCCCGCGAGCACAGCTTCTGTCCGGAATGCCCCTGAACGATGTGGGCCCCGCCGGTGGTGGAGCTTATCCGGAAAATGGAACCAAGCACAAGGTGTCGGGAATGTGGAAAACGGACTCGTCAGCCGGCCCCAATTCCGGCTCGGGATCGGCGGGACTATCCCTGTTCGGCCTGCAGGGCCAAAAGTGGCAGCAGGTCTTTGACATGGAAAAGGTCATCAAGCAGCTGCGAACGGCTGAGAAAACTTATCTGCGTGGTGGAAAGAACTCCTCCGCCGGTGATCAACAGGCAAAGGTGCAGGTCCAGCGGCTGCAATCGGCGGACATGGCCTACTATGATCTGGCGCCGAAGCTGGCCAGCCGCGATATAGTACTCTGTAGTTCCTGCTCAGGATGTTACACGAAGGCAGGTTTCCAGCACCACATTGCGCTGCAGCATCCTAGCGTATGGGAGGCCACATCCAGCAAGGTGAATCCCAATCCAAATGGGACAACCATATCCAGCGACTCTCGTCTCACTGCCACGGAAATCAGCCAGGAGGGCGGCGCTATTGTGCCAAGTTCGCCGACGGACACACTTTCGGCCTCGACGCTCTCCAGCTGCTCGAACGGATCCAGCAGCTCGGCTTCACTGCAGCATCCGGCTACTGCGGGTTCATCTAGCACCACTTCGTCATCGTCTTCGTCGCGTCACAAGAGCAGCAGCAGCAAAAGTAGCAGTTCCTCCTCGTCTAAGGGCAGCAGCAGCACTTCCGCCGGAAGTAAGTCGCGTTCCAAGTCGTCAAAGAACCGCCACCACACCTCGCCAGCTCCGGCCTTGCTAGAGTCCAATCACAAGGAGTCCAAGGGATCAAAGAAGAGTTCGGCCATAGCCGCTCCTCCCATCGTCGCTGCTGTTGTTAAGGAGGAGCCACCATCTGTAGGCTCTGCTCCGGCTATAACCGTGTTCTCCTCCTCCAGCAACTCATCCTGCAGCTTACCGCCGACTCCCACGTTGGGAGTTGCCTCCAGCGAGGTGGCGATGGGGCTCAACTATTCACCTGCCCAGCTTCAGACGGATGCGGAAAAGCTTTCCGAGCTGCAGCCAAAGAAAAAGGTATTTCATATAATTTTATCTCTATTAACGCAATGAAACGATTACCAATATCTTTCAAACTTTAGCTGAAAGGCTCCAGCGATCATCGAACAAAAGCGGATAAGGAGAAGAACAAAGACAAGTCTGTGGTGCAAGTGCTCAGCGAGTTGGACCAGGCAGTGTCTTCCATCACGGGAGCGGTTTCCGCCGAACGGGTGGCACCCGATGAGGAGGAACTGCCTTTGCCCAACACCTCCGACGAGAACTCCATTTCGCAGACGCTCGACGAAATGCTGGACAGCAAATTGATCAACGAGATTCTAAATAATTTCGATGAGAGCGCTCTGGACACATCGCAACAGCAGTCACAACAGCAATCGCAGAATGGAACTCTTTCGCATCCCGCACAGGCCACCAAAAGGCTACGCTTTGAGGACGGAACGATTGGCGAGAATTACGCCGTCTATCAGCAGCAGTCGGTTCAGCAGGTTTACGGCGAGGAAGAGCATCAGCAGGAGCTGACTACCATCGATGCCATGCAGTTGCAGCAACTGATCTACCAGCAGCAGCAAATGCTCGAGCAGCAACAGCTGCAAGAGCAACAGCAGCAGCAGCATCAGGATCAGAAGCTTCATGATCATGAGCAACAGCGCCAGTTTAGCGTCTACAACGTGCCATCCCTGACGGATGAGGCAATGGTCAATCCCCAGCAACAGCAGCTGGAGGAGCACATGATCCTGCCCAATATTATATACGAGATCACCGAGTCGAATCCCGTTTCTATGCTGGAGCAGAAGGTCTTAGCCGAATTCCTAACCAATGCGGGCTACGAAAACGTGGACGTGAATGTCGTGCAATCGGGCGGCATACAAACCACCTTGAGTACTGTAACGGAGACAAACCAACTGGCGGATGAACTGGGCGACTTTGAGTTCAGTAAACTGGAGACTGTTAGCGACACCGTAAAGACTGTTAAGCTGGAGGCCAAGGCCGCCAGCCAGCCACCCACAACAAATCCTCAAATCAATCATAATCCATCACTGGCCAATGCCAAATACCATGAGGACAGTTACTTCAATGTGATGCTGTACTCCGGGGCGCCTCGTCCCTTGGCCATGAACACGTTCGGCATGGTAAAGTTGCCCCAGGGCCTGGGCGTTACCTTTCGCAAGAATCTGCTGACCACGCGGAAGGCGAACAACAATTTGTTATCTTTGTCGGGTGGTAGTCATCTGGGCGTGGTTGGTCAGCTGGCCCGCACACCGCCGCCACCCTCGCCAGCGTTAAGCAATGGTTTACCTGGTAAGAATCCCGCTTCGGGCAGAACCATTTACGCTCAGCGGTCGAATGTCATTGCACAAGATCGACTAAGGTGCAATAAGAGGGCGCTGGTAGGAGGAAAAGCTGGAGGTGGATCTAGTGGAACGCCGGGAGTCATGACGGCCAAGCGTTTGAATGAACTGCTAATGGGAAAGGTCAAAAAAGAGGAGAAGCCACCACCGGAAAGCGAGGATGGGGGCGAGCAGCCGATTAAGGACAAGGAACGCGACAAGGAGGAGGATAACAAGCTGACCTTCAGTTTCTACGAGAAACGCCGCCGCCTGTTGGCCGGCAAGCATGAGCAACTCCAGCCCCTCGGCCGTCCGAGCTTCACACTGCCGCTCCAAACAAACCACAACGCCAGCCAAAGTCAGAGCCACTCGCCACAGCAGCTCCTCAAGAAGCAGCTGCTACGCACCTTATCTGACAGCAGCAGCAACATGAACATCAGCAACATGAACAACATCAGCAATCTGAACAGCAGCAACACTCCCAGCGCCAACAGCAATCCTCCCTGGAAGGGGAACAGTTCCAATCCGGGAGGCAACTCCACTCCAACCAGCAGCGACTTGATGCGCGTCTTCGTCTGATCTGATCTGATCTGATGTGAAGGTCAGAACTGCGGACTCGCATCCCTAGTTATATGTTTATACAATACGATACTATTACGTGCAGCCTCTTCTCTAAATGCTAAATTAATTTTGTAATAATTTTTTAAATCAATGCTTCAGTTTTTAAAAGTGATAATTATTTATCGATTAGTTGATTGTATGTAGTTCTCTGTTTAGTCTATACCCTAAGTTAATTTAACAATTATACACATTATTTTTTCGTGGCTAAGCATTACGCTAGGTACTCGTAAATCATTATTTATACACGCTGTAAACTTTTTAAATACAGGAGCATGCCTAAGTTCAATTATACTTCGGATCGAGCGCTTCTTCATTGTGTATATCTTTATCCAAACTTGCGGGTAGCAATGTACTGATGTGTATGAACAGATTTGGGTTGTATTGGGAGCAGTAACCGGCGAGCAAGGCAAAGCAGCTTGAGTTATCTTCTGCAGTTCAGTTTGGTGGCGATAGTCGGTCAAGAATGTCGCATCCTCTGCTTTCCTATAAGGGAGTAGTGCTGGCACTTATGTTCATATTGTTTTGTGGGCCTGCCGAGGGCTGCGATGAGGACGAGGAGTTCGAGTGCCTAGAAGATGGCAGGTGCATTCCCATCGAGAGCTTTTGCGACGCCAAACCGGATTGTCTCTATGCCAGCGATGAATCTTTCACTGTCTGCAAGGCCCATCTGTCGGACATGATGGCGGATAAGTACCACTGTGCGACGGGGGCAGCCATCCCGGCCAAATTGGTCTGCAACGACATCGTCGACTGTTCCGACGGATCCGACGAGCTACCACAAGTGTGTCAAGGTGATCCGGGCGATATGGAAGAGAAATTTCGAGGCAACTGTACTGGGTAAGAAAAATTGCAATGCTAAAGGGTGTTGCATTCCTTTGCATCTGTTGCTATTATGACAGGGATACGGATTTGGAGTGCCTCCCTGGGGAATGTGTGTCCCATTCGGCGAAATGCAATAACGTGATCGACTGCTCCAACGGGCGAGATGAGTCCCTGGAGATCTGTATGCAGGCCTGCGAGGCAGACAAGTGTTTCCAGTGCGCCAACGGAGTTTTGCTAGACAGTAAGGACCTGTGTGACAACAAGATGGACTGCTTGGACGGCTCCGATGAGTTGTCCAATGTTTGCGGAAACGCCATCAACTGGAAACAGGTTCCTCCGGCTGTTTGCCACGAGACTGTGGAGCACAGGTTCACCAATAGGACAGTCTTTCAAAGAGGCAACTCACAGCGCTTCGTTTATGCCAATCAAGCGGCGGAAGTGCAGTGCTGGAACTCCGACCGGAAGTCCTGGAACGTGTGCATGAACAATGGCTCCTGGTTCCACCACTTCCCACCGTGCATCGAGAAACTGGTCAACAGAAACCCAGACACAAATGGCACAAATGGATGTCCGATTAACTGGTACAACAACGAGACTATGATAATAATCAATTGGAACGACGATAGTGAAACCATGGCCTTGCCGCCCATTCAAAATTCAAGAGTGACCTTCAGATGCAAGGAGGATCTGATTTTCTTGCCCTACGAGCTTAAAGATAAACCTGTCACATGTCAGGCCAATAAAACATGGATAGAACTGGACTTCCATCCCCGATGTACCAGTAAGTGTTCCTAACAGATATATCAGTTTATATTTTCACCACTCTACCACATAATGCTAATGGGTTAACTGGAATTCCAGGCCTTTGCAGTCCACAGCAGATATCCGAGATGTATAGCCTGACACCAAGGTGTTATAATGGCGACAATGGGTCACCGATCAACTGCCAGGACAGGTACTCTCTGGTGCCGAAAACCCAGGTCAAATTCGAATGCGCTAGTGGGTTTATCCACAGGACCTCGGATCCGATGACGGTGAAGTGCACAGAGGATGGTGAGTGGGAGGGTCTCAGGGAACTGTGCGAACAGCAGGAGAGGCATTGCAACTACGAGTGCGATCAGCGACTCAATTACACGGAGGTAACGATGAGCAAAGGAGGTGATGCCACGGATTCACTACAAGCCTCCTGGTTAGTTCCAATTTACAAGTGGAACCGCACGACAACCAAGAACGAATTTGTGTGTTCCGGGAACTTGATCCGCTTGGATATCGTGCTCACCGCAGCCCACTGCATAAATGATATGAATTCCAGAAAGGAGGACTTTCTAGTGGGCTCCTCGGGCAACCGATCCTCCTCCACGGATCTCAAGTACCTACACCGGGTTAGACATCTAGAGGTTTACGTGTACGTGAGCTTGCAATTCCGAGGTAACATTTAATATTCATTTTGGCATTCTGGATCACAGCGCCTACAGCAAGGTCAACCACATATACGACATTGGAATCGTTGTCTTGGAAAAGCGGATGGATTTCAAACAAGATCAACGGGTCGTCTGTCTGCCCTACAATGTGGGTTCTCACTTGGATCTGAAGGGCGATGCAATGGTGAGCTCCTGGAACTCCGATGGCTACCTGGCTACGGTCTATGGCCGATTAAGTGAGCCCAGAAATGGTGACCTCAACGTCGTCCTGCATGACGGCTACACTCTGTGCAAAGGAGACAGTGGCAGTGGAGTTATCACCACCTGCGGCCTGGACAACCACAAGTGCCTGGTGGCTGTGGTTAGCCGAAATATGGGTTCCGGCGACCACGGAACCTTCTGCAGCAGTAACGTAACTGCAGCTACTTTGATATCGCCTCACCTACAGGATTACATTGAGCAACTCATCAGGAATAACATAAATTGCCCTGAATAGTGTAAAGCCTTACAAAAATACGTCTTAAAATAACGGTCGAAAATGGTTTAGGAACACGAAACAATTTCTATCGAAGTTTAAAACCTTCTAATCCTTACGGTATGCGGCACAATAATAGATGTTCTTGAAACAAATAGTAACTGAAAACTTAATAAAAACATTTTCTCTGTGACGAATAAATAAGATACAATTTAAAGAAATAATTAATTATGTTAGCATTATTCAGAAATTAAAGTTAGATTTGAGTATATAGCCTATTTAGGTGTCGGGGAGTGTATGCCTTGGGTGGTTTTCTGAACTGGCAAACGGTCACACTGGCGGACAGGTTTTTCTTTGGCGAACAATTAACATGGACAATAACATTATCCCGCTCATAATCGTCTTCTAGCCGCTTAAGGCCAGGTGAGATCATCATCATCGCTGGCCGTGAAATGCACCTGAAGATGCTGCCGTGGAAAGCGTGAGAAGCAGCAGGGAAATCGCTGGAAAGTCATTTGCAACGAAGTACTTAAGTAGATGAAACTGAACTGAAGATGCCAATCCTGCCAATGCTCATTGGGCTACTGCACTTGTCCCTGGTGCAGGCCCATCAGGTGGATGACGCCAAGCACCTGGATGGGTTCACCCTGCCCAGCCTACCCTCGGAACACCTCATCCGGTACCTGAACACCTTTCCCAAGCTGAAACAACAGCTGCCTACGAATCTCACTGGTAAGGGCACCATTTCATCAGCCTGCTGGGGACACGAGCGAGACTGCACGCCAGCTGGCCGCTTTCAGACACCCCAGTGCCCTGGGGAGCACACCGGCTGGGCTAGGAGCAAGGAGGCACAGCTGAGGACCTTCTACAACCAGGCCGACTTCGGGTACATCCAGGAGCAGCTCTCCCAGCTGACGCCGCAATGTGTGCCAACCTATTTGGGCGATTCCTCGCTTGAGTGCACGCACTATCTGCGCTTTTGTCGGGGGCGGAATCTTCTCTTCGATTTCCGGGACTTAGTGCACCGGGAAGAGCGCATTCGCTATCATATGGATGTGCTGGGACCAGGACAGCTCCTGGGGCATTGCAAGCTGAATCGAACTCGACTCGCGGGCGAAATGGAGCACATTGGATCAGCTCTGCAGTCTTGGGGTCCGGAGTTGCGCAATTTTGATGTCTTACCACATCCCCTACTGGAGAGCGGGCTCTGCGATGTGGTGGTGAATACGCCCACTTTCATCATGAAAATCGATGCCACGTACAACATGTATCATCATTTCTGCGACTTCTTCAACCTGTATGCCTCGCTCTTTGTCAACCAGTCGCATCCGGCGGCCTTTAACACAGATGTTCAGATTCTCATTTGGGAGACCTACCCGTACGATTCGCCCTTCCGGGACACATTCAAGGCCTTCTCGCAAAGACCAGTGTGGACACTCAGCGATGTGGAGGGCAAGCGGGTATGCTTTAAGAACGTTGTGCTGCCGCTGCTTCCCAGGATGATCTTTGGCTTGTTCTACAATACACCCATAGTAAGTGAAGGCAAACGTGTGACAAGGTATTTCTGTAGTGGCCTTCTTCTTTTAGATCCAGGGCTGCTCGAATAGTGGCCTGTTCCGCGCCTTCTCCGAGTTCATCCTGCACCGTCTGCAAATTCCTTACAAGCCGCCACAGCAAAGGATCAGAATAACATATCTATCGCGCCGCACAAAGTACCGGCAAGTGCTGAATGAAGACGAGCTGCTGGCCCCCCTGGAGGCCAACGATAAGTACGCTGTGGAGCGTGTGTCCTACGAGAGGTAAGGAATGATCAAAGCTTCTCCTTAGTCTTTAGTTTGATGAGTTTCCCCTACAGGCTCTCCTTCACCAACCAGTTGGCCATCACACGGAACACGGATATACTCATCGGCATGCATGGCGCTGGCTTGACGCACTTGCTCTTCCTGCCCAACTGGGCCTGCATTTTCGAGCTGTACAACTGCGAGGATCCGAATTGCTATAAGGACTTGGCTCGCCTTCGGGGCGTTCGCTACCGGACTTGGGAGCAGCGGGAGTTGGTGTATCCTCAGGACGAGGGTCATCATCCCGAGGGCGGCGCACACGCCAAGTTTACCAACTATAGCTTTGATGTAAAGGAATTTGTGTATCTCGTCGATGAAGCCGCCAATGAAATCCTTTCTCACAAGGAATTCCCTCGTAAGACATCAGAAAATCCCTCCACAACGCAGCACAACGAGCTGTAGATTGCCTCAATTGTGATTAAATGCATTTATTTTGCTTTATGCCAGACCCAAAATAAATCGGTATTATACAGAAGATTTTCCTTTTTCGATTTGAATTTATTAAAGTGTGACCAGATGCTACGCTTCTGTTATGTTAACTGAAAAGAGCTGGCTGCTGCAAAATCGCTTATGTTATCGGCTAACTTACATTTCTATTTGTTTTTGTTTACATTTTTCAGCCGGCTTTAAACAATCTTTTATAATTTATAGTTTTATATGTTAGTTTAAGCTCGAGAACTTATAAAAACCAAACAAAATGGAGGCCGAGGTGGTCAGCTTCGTCGAGCACGAACTGAATGAAGTCGATTTAAAATCCTGGAGATCTATCAAGGAAAGTTTGGATAGCTTCCTAGCCATACTACCTACGGTATTGGGATTTATCCTTTCCCGCCTGCTATGCGGACATCTGCCGATGCTATCCACGAGGAGATTCCTTCTGGAGCTGCTTCTGATTGGATTACCCACCGTAGTTTTGATCACAGTGGGGAGTGCCTATAGCTACACCTACTCCTTGGTAGTTTTATTAGCTGTTGTGGTCTATATCTACGGAAATATCGCTCCCAAACCGCCAAATTTCGCATATGAGATCGGTAAGAGACCCATAGTCTTCACTCTGCTGAGAGCAACTGCCTACAGTGGCACCTGTGCCGCCATCCTAGCCGTGGACTTCCCTTCGTACCCTACGGATTACCGGAAAAGCCGGACCTTCGGAGCAGCTGTGATGGATATGGGGATTGGGCTGTTTGTGGTGACCATGGGATTGGTTTCGCATCGAGCTAGGAGCTTCACTGATCTCAGAAAGCTGAGGAGATCTGTTATTCCATTGCTGGTCTTAGGGCTTGCTCGCACCATTGTCATCACGTATATCGACTATCACCAGGATGAGACGGAATACGGCAGGCACTTGAACGCCTTCTTCATATTGGGATTCACAAAATTGCTGGGCAGTTGCTATAGTCTTTTGGTAAACTCTGATGAACAGCTCCTGGGACTTTCAATAGGTAAGTTCAGGAAAAATGAAATAACGCAATAAACTTTTATTTTCTGCGACTTTAGGTTTGCTTCTCCTTCACGAACTGGTGCTCCAACTGGGACTCTCCAAATTTGTCATGTCTTCTGCACCCCATGAAGGGTTTTTCAGTGCCAATCGGGAAGGCTTAAGTTCCCTACACGGATGTGTAGCTCTCTATTTGCTCAGCACTTACTTTGCTAAGTGGTATACCTCCTACCATATCCTCAGTTATGAAGGACTCATAAGAAAGTTAAAGAGAATACTTTTCGTGGCCATCCTCTGCTGGAGTTTAGTTTTCATAAGTTCTTTTCTAACGGGAATAGCACGTGTAACTTTTAGTTTTGGCTATGTGGTCTGGATTTTCGCTGTCTCCCTAAGTCTAATAATGATATACGCGTTCTTCTTTGAGATAAAACTTGCACGACCAAATAGCATATCCTTGCCCACCTTTGTTGAAAGCCTGAACATGAATGGTCTGACCCACTTTATGATCTCCAACTTCCTTACGGGAATGGTCAACATGTCCCTCGACCCTGGTCATCGAAATGATCTAGAATCCGTTGTTATATTGTGCATATATATGTTTGTTTGTGCTGGAGTTGTGTTTCTTATGCTGAAAAAGGGCATACGTGCAGCTTAGTAATAAGAAATTGTTGTATAAAATAAATTAAAAAATAAATAGTAAAGGTGAAGGTTTATTTTTAACTGACCACATGCTAAAAGTATACGAAACGCCTGCAATGTGTAATTCTTTTCTCCCCTAAGGACCGCCAAGAGACTCAAAGGGCATGATGTAACCATTCGGCATGACTAGGAAAAGGATGACGGGTGCCTCAGATCTGATCTTGGAGGGAGAACTGCCTGCATCGGAGTCCTTGTACACCTCGTATACCATGCATCCATTGTTGCCACGAATCAACCGGGTCCACAACCACTTTTGGTCTTTGCGTCCTTGGGATTCCTCTGATTTAAGCTTGTCTTTCAGCTGCTGGCAGGCAAGCGAACAGCTGGAAATGGATCGAATCATCCGATCCTTTATCGTGGTACTACCCGCGCTCTTTCTCAACGGAATATTTTCCGCCGGGTGATCGAAATCCACCCTAGGAGTACGCTGCCGAGGACAACAGGCGGCAGCACTTAGCCGACTCGCGGTCTTGATGCAGGAGGATTTTGGAGTAGGCTTAGAGCAGCAAGGCACTGGAGAACAGCATCTTGTTGCCTCGGGACAACAGATAGTCGACGGGTTGGAGTAGCAGGTCTTCCAGGCCGAAGAGTGTTGAACCGAGCTGCTTGCGGAACTGCAATTTCTTGGTGTACAGGGTGCTGATGGGGGGCAAGATTCCTTCTTAAGATCTGATCCTACGGGGTATATGTTTGCTTTAGACAACTTTTTCCGTTATAACCATCGAATACAGACTTTGTTTCGCCAACTCCAGCATTGGAATAATTTTTGTGGCGCCCGATAGATAGAGGATGCGGTCCAGGATCGTCATGATGACCTCATCTGGATACGGACCCAGCATGTCGAAGAGTGGAGCCTGCGTCGTCTTCTCCAATACAAGACCTGGCTGACACTCACAACGCGTCGTCTGAGTTGCACAGCAAGAGCTCATGGTTTCGTCTGCTACTGTTGGTATAAATAAACACCCAATTTTTTCAAATGATTTTCTCCCAAAAAGCCGGACCGGAAGTAAGAGTTCTCTGAGTGCTCAGCACGGAGCTGCTTTGTTAGGAGCCAAGGGCAGATGTCAAAGGTGCGATATCCGGCTTAGGCACACGGCGAAGGCGTCACAAAAGATAAGATTTCTATTAAGGAAATGACTGGAATTGCTGGCATTGTCCCTGGGCAGCCAGGATGAGCACAGAGGCCGAGCGGCTGGGCAAGGATATTTAATTTAACGGCGCAAACAAAGACCAAATCAAAGTTCAGCCTCCCGGGGAAGCTAAGCTCACAAGTGACCAGGGTTTAAGGACCGCGCAAATGGCCAGCAATGTGCTCCTTATTGCTGAAGGAAACACATCAAAAGGAGTTTCAGCTATATAATAATCTTTGTACTGTACATAAAAATTAGAATTTTAATATCACATTAAATAGTGTCTAGTCTTTGGTATCAGACTTTTGGTAACTTTTGAAGTAATATGTAAATTAGCATTAGTGATAATGTTTTCCATATAAAGTACTTACTATACTCATAGCCACTGAAGGGTATCTGGCTTTCGCATAGCCGAGTATATGTTCTTTAGAATTTTTTCTATCCGACTCGAATGTAATTACGGCAACAGTTTCCGCTGCTGATGCGTAGCCTCTGTTCGCCATTCGACTTTGATGCGCTTTTAATGTCATATCCTGGCCAAGGACGAGGGCGTCGTCGGTGAATCTTATCTGATTTGGGCCAGCACAAATGCAATTTCCGTCCGCCAACCTTTCAACCCTTCCTGCCCACAAGTTATGCAGAGTTAATAGCTGGGAACCAAATGTAATCATATAGTGTACCAGGAGGCGTGTCCAGAATAAAGCAACAGGATAAGGGAAAACAAAAGGCGAAGCACGAGCACCTGTTCCCATAGGGGGTGGCTTTTTGGCTTTGATGACAGATTATTTTCATTAGCAAAAGCGGCGAATTGTTGTCCATTTCTGGGGAGAGTCGAATTATGAGCGTTAATTATTATGTTCATGTTTTTCCCCTGCATGTAGAACATGACATCCTGATTGATGTGGCCAACAATCAGGTTGAGAATTGGTTTTCCCGCTTACCGCATCTTTTTGAGCTGCCAATTTGCTGACGAGTTCCTTTTTTTCGACTGCTCGTCAAATCGGATTCCATTCAGCAGGGTTTCATAAGAAGAAATAAATAAAAACCCAAATATATCTGTGCATATGCATGAGTGTGTCTGCGTGAAGGACTAAGCTCCTGGGCCCTGGGGAAATCGCTTAAGCCGTTCATAATGAATATCATGTGTACATGTGTATGTGGGTGTGCCAGTGTGTGGGAGTGTGGGAGTGTGGTGACTAAGCCGCAGGACCATTTGGCAACCGGCAGCAGAGAATGTGCAATAAATGTCTGAAATATAGCATACTTTTGAGGGCACCTCGCTTGCAGGACACCTACAGGGTCCTGTTTAAAGGGGAAGACTTAAATGAATATTATATTTTAATTCAGTTTCCTTAGCACTAGGCAATATATAGTAGTATACGATTGAATAGACCCCTCCTATGCATTCAGAATTTCCTTACAATTTCCATAGAACTTTGCAAAGTTCCACATCAATACTGATTCGTTATGGCTTCCTCAAGCGTTTCTCCGCCTTGAATCCTGCATATCAGCCCACCGAGCTACCACAGGAGTTCGTGACTTGGGCTGAGGCACAGACGCCCTAACAACTCCAGGCACATGGCAAACAAAATGCTTATCGAACAACAGTTTTTATCGGAGCTTATGCGTCATGGCAGCGGGCAGAAGAAGCCCCACTCCCCAGGACCTTTGAAATGCTTTTAGTGAGCGAAATTGCGCAATTGTGGGGCAATCAATGCGAAGCCAAAAAAAGTGTTGAGCAAATCGAAAAGAAATCCAGCACACAGAACGAAATATGGTTTATTGGTCCAAATATGCTTGGCTTATAATAATTATCTAAAATATTTTTTAAAACATTAAAGCTACTGGTGAAAGGTATGCAATAATCCACATATCCAGGTTTTTTTGTAAGCATGTTCTTGGACATCCTCTTTTGTGATGGCAAAATACGAGCTATTTAGTTTAATTTCCCTTGGTTAATTTCCCTTTAATTCATTTAGTTCGCTACGATTTTCGATGTTTTTCCAGTGTGAAAATCCAGCGATGGATGGACAGACAATCGGTTGCCATGCTGACGCACTCGGTCTGGTCCGGGTGCCATCAAAATTGCGTTGCTGTTAAATCGTGCGGAAGCTGATATGATTATGGCCTTCCGAAGTGCACTGCCATGGTCGTCAGTGGAAACCCACTGCCTAGTTGCAGTCTCAACGATTGCAGCAATTAGCGAATATTTTCAGAAGTGCCCCAAAATAGAACTCCTTTTTTGGGCAATCGCATTAGGTGATTCCGTGTCCTAAGCACTCTACTTAGTGCCCATGGTTATGGGGCCCAGGCATTAAGAAGATTAATTCGCAAAGTCGATTGTTGTATTTTTTTCACTTGGCAAATCTCAGATAACGCTATGCATCATTGTGTCAAAGATTTGACAAATCTTTGGGAGGCCAACAAAAAAATAAGGAACTGGAACAATTTCACATTTCTCAAGTTGAAATGCGAAACCAGCCGTCGGTTTTCCCCCCATCGATTTGGGCTTCACTAAAAGGAATCATTAAATAAGAAAAGTTTGCTTGGGGAAGTTGCCCCCGTTTTACAGGAAAACAAATGTAAGGAGCTTGATAAA
Source organism: Drosophila orena (assembly GCA_005876975.1). Taxonomy (NCBI): domain Eukaryota; kingdom Metazoa; phylum Arthropoda; class Insecta; order Diptera; family Drosophilidae; genus Drosophila; species Drosophila orena. The sequence goes on along the minus strand of VCKV01000008.1, from coordinate 9,854,697 downwards.
CTCACACAAAGACCGAAAACATTGCGAAAAAATCGCAATAAAAAGCCGAGACAGGACATTGCCCCTCAGCTCAGTGCGCATTTAATAAAGCCTCACAAATGGAATGACTTGCCTCGGCTCTCCCTTCATTTTTGCCTCATTTTTTTGTTGTTTTTTTTTTTATTTTTTGCGGCACAGCAAAGTCAGCAGCGTAACCGCAACACGTTAACGGTTTCGGTTTCACTTTGTGATTTACAACAACAGAAATCGGGGATTGTATATCCCAACCCCTCGTCAACGTCTGCCATCCTGGCCTCAGTTTTTTTTCGTCCTGCGCCTGGCGCGCTCATGTGTGAAAAGGTACTTTGGGAGTTCCCTCAGACGACAATCGTTTTCCCCAGGATCTCCGGCTTCAGGCTGTTGCACTTGCCAAGGAAGGGATATCTGAGAGATATGAACACCCTTCAGATACTATTTGGCTATGGGTGCACCAGTACACAAATTACCCTCCCAAGGGTATCGATTGATTTTAGCCGATTAAGCTGATATCCCAGATCAGATTTTGATTTCATTTGTACCTTTGATTTGGAAAAGCAATTATCTAAATTCCAATTAAAGGTTCTGTCTGGTAAATAAAGAAATTTTAAAATGTTGTTGGCACGTCGATAGAACTTCAGAAAACAAGCTGCGAAATTAAAATTCAAAATCGGTAGGTGGCCACTTCCAAGTCATTAAATTCATTTAGAATGGCAAAGTTAAATGAACGAAACTTTCCACGTGCCGCACATAGATAAAGATAAAGATATAGATGGCAACAAGGGCGCTCGCGTTGTCCCAACAACCTGGAAGGGAAGGACACCACCCATCCTTAGCCTTGGACCTTCCACCCCCAAAACCCATGGCATTCTTCGAATGTTATCGGGCGGACAGCATCATGCATATATTAAGCGTAAATTGCCTTGGCATTCATTTCGAAGAGCTAATAGAAATGTCTGCTAGTTAATTTGGCGTCATGAAGTTGAATGATTTTTTTTGGGAGTCGGTTGCTCAGGAGATGAATATACTTTGAAGTGGTTGGGGCGGTAAGAGGATCAATATTTCAGAAATCGGTCTAAAAATGTCGTAGAGCTAAAAACTCGACTGTTTTGTGTTGCCGACAACCAATGGTAATTATACAAATCAGTTTTTGAAGATTTGGAAAAATTTTATTTTTTTCGATTTTTTGCATTTTTTATAAGGGGTTACATCATAAAATTTTGCAAAAATCCTCAAAAAATAAAAGGTTCAGACTTGAACTCCAATCGATTGGGCGTTTAATTACGAGCTCAACTAGGTATGACATTCTACATTTTAGCCATTTTTTACGTTGTTTTGGCAAAATTACGGACATTTTTATGCCTAAAAAGGTGGATAGGAATAAGTTGCCAGACACTAAAATTATGTAAATCATACTCTTTTTGTTTTTACATGTTTTTATGTGAGGAGGAAGGCTTTTCATCAGCATTCTCTTTTTCTTGAATATCACTATTTTTAAGTAAGTCCGTTTCGGTGCTTTCTGCGATATATTTATCCGGCCCCTTAGTGTTGTCTGAATCACTATTTGATATATTTCTGCGTATTGTTGTTTCACCACTGTTATCACCTTTTTTTGTTAATGATTCCGTATCTTCATTGGAACTTTTTGGCATTTCTGTATCCATTTCGGCTTTCTGGTTTCTTTCTGTTGGCGTTTTCTTAGGGGTATCGTCCAGTGAGATCTGTGATAATCTAGGCAAGTCCTGAAAAGTTTTAAGAAAATGTCTCCTAAACTCTTCCTTGGGATCTTCAGCATCGTCTGTTTGCATTAAATCTCTTTTCTTTTTCCTGGCAACTAATTCACTGTTATCTAAAAGCTCCCCACTAAAATCAGAATTGAGTTCTGATTCAATGGAATCTGCACTCATCCGGCTCCCACGACATATACCTCCATAGATTCCGGAGCTATCAAGGTGTTTATCGTCTGTTTTATGAGCATCTTCAGGCTTACACTTATCACATAAAACTAATGAACATGATTCGGAAACAGTATCTGGAATTCTATCTTCATTAGTGGCGATGGAATGCACATCATCTGGTGAATTATATGTGTGTGTGCTGAGTAACACTTCCTGGGAACTGTGTGTCACAGGACCTTCACCAGATTCTGTAGGGGACCTTCCCTCCTCTACATCGGTATTGGAAACCTCCTCCATTATCCCTTGACTACATTTTTAAAAGTGTATACAAGTATATTTTTTCCGTTCTTCCCTTGGAGCAGAGCCTACTACTTCAGTACAAACATTCTTATTTCCAACATTTTGAATAATAGATCCACACACTTTTTCTTACATTATGTGGGTTATTTTTCTTAATTATTTGCCATTTTCCAAATAAAACACTTTGTATTCCGCTTCCACAACCAATAAAATAGTAATAACAAGATAGAATGCTATAGTCGAGTTCGCCGACTATCAGATACCCGTTACTCAGCTAGTGGAAGTGCCAACGAGACATTTCAAAATTTTCTGGAATATCGCTTAAAAGTGGAGGAAAAACAATAATAAAATGAAAAAAAAATTACAAAATTTTTTAGAAGTGTGGGCGTGAGAATTTTGTCGACTCGGCTATTGATCCTGATCAAGAATATATATACTTTATATGGTCGGAAACGTTTCCTTCTGTCGGTTACATACTTTTCAACGAATCTAGTATACCCTTTTACTCTACGAGAAAAGATAAAAAGGAAAGCAGAAAAAGCTCATAGGACTGCAATACGAGGAGGAAAACTATGAAAGCTGTGGTCCATTGACGTCATCAGGCGAGAGTCTACCTCGAAACGCAATGTTCAAAAAAAGATATGGCCATTCCGTGCAATAACAAATCTGAAAACCACCCTTTCCAATCGCGAGAAGCACCTTTTTGGCGGTGGGCGGGGCAGCAACCCTTTTTTGCGAGTGGGCGACGGCGACACTCCATTAATTGAAGCCCCAGGATTACGGGAAATGGCATTGTCTTCCGAAAGAACACCCGCTGCGAAGTCCCGTACAAATCTTTATAATCCCCGATAATTTCGTTAATGGCTTTAATCACTTACTCGCAGGAATGAAAGGATTTGAGCGAAGGAGCGGGCATAATTTAAATAACATTTAATTTTATGCGGAGCTCGGCGAAATTTTCGAATGGCGGCCATTGCGATGGAAGGTCCTGGCTCCTCCTTTTGCTCCCGTGTCCTTGTGTGCATAAGGTCAAACACACGCACACACCCACGTTGTATGTGCACGGATACAAGTATGGTTATTTACCTAAACGCTACAGGAGCGTGTAGATACATATATACGCCCAATTAGGCGGCAACAATTGTTGCCACTTGCGTGGGGAAACTCAACACTCTCCTCGGCCGAAACTCAACACGAAAGTTTTCCATTTTCCGGACGGGGGTCCAAAAAGCTTCGCTTTTGCGGCGGCAGCTATAAAAACCCCGGCCCAGTGACTGGCGCCACACACAAACCACAAACGACGCCCAGGAATCGGACGTAAGAAGGGAGCAGGTCCCGGAAAAACAGGAAAGCAGAAGGAAAACAAAAGGGGAATCCCCCTCGACACATCAAGGACATGCCTTGGCAAGGACCTCGACTCCTGTGGCTGCACTGCCGGCGGAACTGGCGGACGTTTGGATATGGAAGTGGAAGTGGGAGCCCAAGGAACCAGCTCTCAGTTGCTTGGAGTCGATATCAAAGGATCCCATAATTCGGGCCAAGTTCTTGGCGCTGTGCCCAGCTAGTATATCTCTCAATGAACCTAAAGAATATCATAGCAACATCATATCAATCCATATCGATCTAGACCCTATGATTAGTTAGTTGTTTTATTGTGGTATTGTTTTGTACTTGTATTGGAAAACAAATGTGATTTTATGTAAATAAAATGAGTTACTTGTAATCAAAAAAATAATCTTGGAAATTAGTATTATTTTCCATACAGAAACCTCTTGTTAAAAGAGTCTAGAACATAATATTTAATTCAGATATCTTACGTTTTCGTTAGGTTTATGTTTTGTGCTTATTTGAAACTTATTCAAAAGGTTAGTTAGCAAACAGCAATTAATTAAAATGTTGATGAATATCTTAACTCGTAAATGATCTACCTAAACTCGAAGTATCCTTTTAAGTTATTCAAACTCTAGAGTAATAAAGGCAGCAAAGAGCAAACAATCGATGCGATTGAACCGCCTACAAAGGCGACCATCAAGTTGGCAAATAACCAGGTCCATTCCGACTCCTCCAGTATGCCCAAAAGTAATCAGAAAAGTTTTGGGAATTGTGGTGGGCGGTGCTGAAAATTTGCATATGTCAACAGGAAAGAGCAGCACCAATTGCCCTGGAACACAATTTATTTGCCGAAGAATGGAAGGCAGTGAGGCACAAGAGATACATTTGCTCGATGAGCAAAATTGAAATGTTAATTACACTGGGGTTGTTCCACGATACGGAACCGCTTGGCAAACAGTTTAAAAAACAGTCGAGAGCGATGTTTAGACACTGGCTAAGCAAACAAGCCGGCTGGTTCGTGATTTGTTTGCTCAGCTCTTAATCGGACCGGGTTCTGAGGAGCACTCCTCATCCAGAGAAGCCAGCGGCAGCGAAAGTTTAATATGCCATCGATAACCCCGGGTGGCAATATCAGAAGCTAAACGCTTCCAGACAAAGTTGGGGGATGTTCTGCCGTATCCTTCTCACTACCCCATTCCATGCCATCCTATGCCATCCCAGAAACATCCTTCTGTTGACGATGATGAGGTGTGAATGCCACCGCAGGATCTGCCTTTGTTTTATGCCTTCATCATGGCGAATCCTGCTGTTGTGGCATCCACTTGAGGTTAATTGAATTTCATTGCGTCCTTGCTAAATGGAAAACGTTTTTTCCCCATTTAATCTGGTTAGCTGAAATGTGTGAGGTACCTGCATAGCAGCATTATTAATTGAATCCGATGGTAATTGAAAAGTTTTCAGCCTTCCTAATTTGATCTGTGCAGGAACCACTCTTTAGTGCTGTTTCAGAAAGGTTTTCGGTTGAGCTTCACTTATTTCCAGATTTATTTTAGTTGCTCATGCTAACACTAAATTTAGGATATGATTATGTTCTGAAACATACATTTTTTCTTACTACTTGACAACTTCCCACATCGAGTTTCCCAACTTTGGAGACACATTAAGAGGATTTGGCGTGGCACGTGCTCTCGCACACTTGAGATGGGTGATGAAAAATAATAGAAAACGAAAGTGGAAACTTGAGGAAAAGCGCGGAATTAGCATTTGCTTCAAAGAGCGTGTTTATTTGGCTATTTATTCAATTTTAATTTCAATTTTTTCCGCGTCTTTCTCCCTTAGAACAATCAGTCACGGCCGCAGAAGAAATAGATGCGATTACATTTAATTGAATTTTTCCGCGCTGTGTTTGCTCAAGGAAAGCCAAAAACAGAATTGAACGTATTGTATTACCAATCGAGAGGGAAAGGAAAAAATAATAAAAATGCGTATCGCGATTGCCAATACAGGGAATAAAAGAAAAGTCGGAAAACGTGATGCGACCAAGTATTCAAATTACCGACTTTGTGGGGCAAACTTGGGGGCGAAATTGAGCTGAGCTTGTTACATTAAAGTTGCCTCATGCATTATTCATATTGGAACTAACAAGCGGCAAGTAGTCATAAAAATCCCGCACGGAAATTACCTGTTGATGAGCCACAACTTGCTAGTTTAACCCTCAATTACCGAAGTTCGGGGTGGAAATTGAATCACATGAGCGGGGAAACCGTTGTGCTCCCTGGGGGAGAAAATTAAAATTTCATCAGGCTGGCGGTATTAAGAAACTCTTGGCGCGCTAAATCAATTTGCCATTTTATAAATCTTCATTTCGCACCTGGGACGTGATCCTGGCGAGCGGAAGCCACAGGTGGTCCTGCCAAAGGAAGGCCAGGAGCTGTGGGCTAAGCCCCAACTGGGACGTGACTCCACGCGGCAGCCAAGGATTTGCACTTTTACTTGTATTTATTTTTTGGCAAGCATTTTATTTGCCCGCTCATTTCAATTAGCTAAATGCCCTGTTTCACACCATTTGCCTGATTGTTTTCCTTGACCAAATGTGTGGGTATGGGTATATGTGTTTTTGGGGGTTCATTGCCCATTTGGGGGCATTTTTAATTTGTGTAATGCCCTTTGTGATCTCTAAATGGTTCGCTACTAAGTGCACTCCAGTTGCGTATTATTGTTACACTCATCGTCGACGACAGTGAGCTTTTAAGAAAATTATACAATTGCATTATGACGCCGCACTGACCACTTTACAGCCTCATTCCTTTCATGCTCACTGCTATCTCTAACGATAGAGTTTAAAATTGCCAACGCATCGAAAAGCCAGGGGAGGTCCTTTGGGCCTCACCACGCCCCCAAAAGCGCAGTCGAGGGAAAGGATGGATGGGAGATGTACTACAAATCGCTCGACGGGCGGCCCACGAAGGACGACTGTCAATGTTTTCGCCTTTTCGCAGTCGGTGGGTGGCATAATTTATGGCCGCCCATCGTTTCCCGTACTCCGAATCGAGTTTCCCGCATCTCCACTGCGGTTATTAAAATGCTCAATGCTCTTACCCATACCTATGTCCTGGCCACACTCCGGTCTTCAGTCACGGACGCCAGGACATCAGGACTCCAGTTCGCATTGTCGTCAGACAACTGCAAAAAAGTGTAGCACACTCGCCGGCGCCGTCTAATGGCAGTTGAAGGACCAAGCACAGTGGAACTTAAACTAGTTTATATAAAATTTATTAAATGTTTTTAAGATGTATAACAAGGGCAGATTGCTTACTATTAAATATGAATTAACTTATAGGCAATAACTTTGAACTACTTTTGGCAGGCACCACTCTTTTTCTGCCTACTTTCAGATACCCTCACAAATTTTTTGAAGCCATGGACATTGGAAAACGTTTTATAAGCTTAGCATTTAAAGTTGTCATTTCAATATCATGGCACATTGCCCACTGTCTAAGCTTCCCTTTCGCCTGATAATCAATAAAATGTTTTGGCATTTACTTTCATTGTTTGCTGCTGCCGTTGCAACGCCCCCTTTGCCACGCCCACGCTCAAGGACTTTATTTGCATATATTTCGAGTGGCAACTGGCAAGGCATATTGCCGGGCCTTATATCCTGCCGCTCGCCGTGCTCAAGTCCTTTGCCACCGGGCGTGCCTCGAGAATTGTTTCACTGTCGTCGTTCATTTGGCTTGATGTCCCAAAGACTGAAGACACAACATGAAAGTCGCTTAATCTACTTAAATGTCTTTGAGTTTAGAATCTCCCCCGTTCGGCCACTACAGAATCGTACACTTAGAAGTACAAAAAATAAGCTGTGAATGTTTTTGGAATCATTTACAAAAGGTGTCCGGAAGTGAGCATCCATATCCTTAGAGCTTCATGATCTGCTTGTGTAAGGAACTCTGTGAGGCATTTGGCATTATTCAGCACTTCATTTGTGCACCAATTGTTTTCAGTGCAGCTGGGTCCCTGCGAATTGAGACAGGATTGCATCCCCTCTGACAATGGCGTTATTAACATGGATTTATGGCGTATCGCTGGCAGACTTAAGGCCGCTATTAGCGCTCTAAGATGTAAACAAGCTGAGACCGAGGGAAACTTTCCAAGGAGCAGGACGACTCACATGTCAATCAACCCAACTGCAAGGTAACAAAGCAGAAAAACGCAAAACTCAGATGGAAATTCGCGGGAGAAGCCGAAAAGGTAGCATCGGATAATTTCAATTAAAAATGCCTTTGAAAAGGCATTCGGCGGCTGGCTGGCAGGGCAACCATGACAAAGCCTCCTATTGATGTCCTTGTACCCCGAAGTCCTCAACTGCCGTATCAGCAGTTTTAAATCAGGGGAAACCATGGGTTGATTTGGGATGGGGGCGATGTTTCATGGGGTGGTGACTGCAGCTTAATTGAGTTTCGCTTTGACGGCAACCGCATAAAAGGCAACAACTTTTAAGTATTCGCATTCACAGCAATTAAAGCCCTGCGCCATCCATGTCCTTTTGCCAGGGAGATCTGGACTTGGGCAGAGGAAATTTAATATTTTCCTAATGATGACAAACACATTTTGTGGTTTCTTCGCACAGATGACCAAGGGGACAAGGCAACTTTAACTGAGGGCTGCAGCTCAAGTGATATCTTCTGGTTGATCTAAATGATAAATACTTTAAAATTAACTAAAATGTTTAAGTGCGACAAAATCCTTTTCAAGCTTGATGTTTCTTTTCTTAGCCTTATTTTCCATTATTTTTATGCTATATCATATATTATATATGATTATATATTCGCAATGATTCTATTTGAAATCTATTTTACTTCTGCCACCCCGTAATGCCTAGATTTGCCGACTTTTGTGGGGGTGTGTAGATGTGTGTATACATGTATGTCTATTTACAGCATCATAAAGTTATCAACTTGAGGGCTTGTTGTTGCGATGACGTGGCAAACAAATTTCCACAGTTAACAATGGGCACGTCGTCGCTTCTGTTCCGGCGGCACCGCGTCCACCACGCCTGTCACTCCATCCTGGAGTCATTTTGTCAGCCCGTCGGACCCATCCTCCCACTCGTCGTCCTGCCCGATCCTTGATGGCAGCATAATTGATGCACTCGAGCGTAAGTGATTAGATTCATTATGATGCCTGGCAGGCAATGGCAACGGATCTTCTTCGGGCAGGCAGCCGAAAAGCTGAAAGGGGGGTATCAGGTGTCCAGCGGCGAAGTGAAATGTTTGAAAATTCATAATAAATGTATTTAAAGCGATTTGGGCCCCGGAAAAGCACGGACTGCCCTTTCTTGCTAAATGATGTGTGACAACATTTTTATTGCCCGCTCTCGTTCACCCTTATCCTGCGGTGGAAGGGGTAAAAGCCAACGTGCGCCAACATTAATCAAGGCATTCTAAAGATTCAGACTCGCATTTATGAGTAAACCCATGCATTTTGAGGGTAAAACTCAAAAAACGAACGCAACAACAGAAAGCGGCACACGCCGGGCGACAAAAGCATTTGCTTCCGGTTTGCCGCCGCCTGTCACCAGGACTTCTACACTCGACAAAAAAAAGTGCCTTAGTGTTGGGAAGAAAAAAAATACATTTACACTTAGTAAATAGTTGGGAATGAAAAATCAAGTAAGCTCTTTCTATTTGTAGAAACGTAATGGAGTTTTTATCTGCATACTGATGAGTACTTCTTTCAGTGTAATAAATAGGAGGCTATGTGTTTTAGTAGGTGGGTTGCCTGCGCATTGTAGCTTGAAATAAAGTTGCACTGACTGACGCTTTTCGCCCTTTGTATTCTGCTCTTATTGTTGTGCGGCAAGCGAAGAGAAAAATGTATTTCGAGTGAATAAATGTAATATACTTTCTATGACCCTAATGGATTTCGTTGTTGTCGGACGACGAACAAAGGAGTTGCCCTAAATGGAGGCATATGCTAATTAGGACGGGCAAAGCAATCCGTCCATGTGGGGTATAAACTACATAAATATATATGATAGTTTCATATCTCTGTAAAGTGAAAATATAAAGGAGCCATAAGAAAAATCTGCCACAAAACAGACATCTCAGAATTCCTCAGTTTCATCGCTTCCCCCTCGCAGTATCCCTCATATCGCAGACGCTTCCAGCTATTTGCACACAAACAAAAATAAATATTAAATCTCAGAAATCGTTTTTGGGCAGGGACACACCCTTAACCCCCGACCTGCAAGCCTCCCCCATTCCGAAGGATTCGAAATGTTGCTCCGCTTACTATGTGGCACGCTGCACGCTTATCGACGAGCACAGCGTTTAGTTTGGTGATTGAGTGGGTGGACATGTGGATTGACAGCATGAGTCTGTTGAATCCACAGAAGCTCATCAATTTCCCGCCTTGGTGGGAAAACCACTCCAATGCTTTTGCGGATTTTGAGCTGAAATTCGATAGCTTTAAAAGTCGTCACAGTTTCGGCTGGTAATTAAAACCGCGTGAAACCCTTTCACCGACGGTAAGCCACAGACGCCCATTCCTATTCCCATAATTCACTCATAAATCAGACAACGAAAAGCCATACATCATACACACCGTGGGGAATCCCCCGAAAAAAGTACACAGAGATGACAAAGCTGCAAAAGTTATTTTGTAATTAGTGCAAGCGGCAAGGACAACGGGAGGCCGTCGCGTGGATAAGGACACAACAGGCCCAACAGGATAATGATGATTACGCTGGCGCAATGAAATTGAAGACGACTTTCTGCCGAAGCTGCACTAATTACCGCTGACGTGCGATGGGAAGCGGGCGGGCAGCGGAAGTCCTTCCCCGATTCCAGGACGAAACTCCGTCGAAGGGACTGTCAACTCAAGTTTGACACTTTTTTGCTGACAATTTATGAGAGCGGGCCAACAGCTAAGGTTACGGATTTGTGCACAGTGGGTGTTGAGGAATCATATACCATGATCAAACTTATAAATTTGTTATATGTATAATAACAAATTAATACAGCTTTGGTATCACACACATAAAACCTCTTGTACTATAAAGAAATTATATTTAACTACCATTTTTGGGGCTTGAGTTTTTGAAATAGTTGAATGGAAGTTGGTTAACTTTCGATATTTTCCACCGTGCACCATGGGCACTGACTGACACTCGATCCGCCCGACAACATCGCCACTTAGTTTAGAGTTTTATGAGCGCAATTCGCAATTCGATTATTCTTCATTTATGTCAATCAACGTGGATGGCGCTTTTAGCCGCTGGCCGCGCACCCTTAATCGCTTTGTTTAAATAGTAAAACGCCGCACGGATTGGGCATTTTTTGAAATTTAATATCGCAGATGAGCGGCTGTTGATGTGGCTGCTTTTATTGTGCCGCCGTCTTGTCTGTGGAAATCTGTCTGCCCCGAAGTCTGGCTCATCCCGTAGATGTAGATGTAGATGTAGATGTATCTGTATCTGTATATGTATCCCTTTCGAATGCGAAAATCCCGCTGCCGTTCTGTTGACTTTCCTTTCATTTCCCAGCTCGGCTGTTTCCTCGCCCTGCTTCTTGTTTATTTCGCTTTGCTGTTTACTTCCGCAACTTTATTATAGCTTTTGGCTGAGTTGCAACTGTTTGCTGGCTGTTTGCTTTATGCTTATGAGGGTTAGGCCAACGCGTCGTATTAGCAACGTGGCCAGGACATCTGGAGGGGGTCCTGGAATGGGACTCCAAACGGAAGCACGGATTTCTTTGGGGCATGGACTTTTTGTGCGCTATGAATCGATGTGGTTGATGCGAATCGAGGCAGTTGCTCACACTGTTGACCAAGATTATTAGCCACTTAAAGTGGCCATTGAGAATAGTGGAGTTGAGCCAAACTTACACACATGGTCATTACCTAGCAAACTTAGTAAGTAACTAACTAAGTTACTAAGTAACAACTTCAATGTTAAGAACAATTGATAACTCTTATATAGTTTTTACTTTGCCCATTTTCGTTTCCCACTTGGATATCAATTACTCCTTTCATATGAGAATCAGACCATTGATTTAAGTAATCGCAAAGCTTTTAAAGATAAATATTATGCATTACATGTATAAAGTGCAAAGTGAAGTGCAAAAACTAACTAAATGAATAAGCCTAAAAATGGAAAAATCCATTAAAGCATTTTGCTAAAATTAATGACATGTTTTGTCGCCGTTAAAGTGCACTGTAACTAATGATAATCCATTAGATAGATTTCAAGCTACCAAATGTGCGAATATAAAAAGCATCACGTCCGACTCGAATCGATCAAATCCAAGAGCAAAGGACTTTCTTATTTGTAGCTGGTCATTCATTGCGATTCATTTGTAAACGCACATTTATAAATCGGAGCATTTTCCAAAAATTTACCAAGTTTGAAGGTATTCTGAGCCCCCAAGCAGACAGGGGAAAACATCCAAAATGGCTGACATTCTATGAAAAGTCGGCAGAAGGACGCAGGACGTCTGTGTGCCAGGAGGAAAACAATGGAAAATGGCCTGGCAACATGTTAATAGCATTTCACGCACGACTGAGATTCGCATGCCAACCCAGAGGAGGACATTCCCATGTACCAGGACCTCTGATTGGTCCTTTTTGGTCAGGTGGCGTGCCATTCCCCCACAGCGGACCCCAATCTCAACTGCTACAGTTGCCATCCGCCGTCGACCAATGCCGAAGGACGAAGGACTCTCGAAGGATTCTCGGGCCTGCGCAGCTGTCGTCTGCGTGGCGAGCTTTTCACCACAGCGGGTGCGAACGGGACGGATGCGTTGATTATGCTGCGGAGGAGCATAATCCTCTGGCAGGACATCCATCTGGGCAGACAAGAAAGGCGAATGCGGGCGCTTTTAGTTTCACTTCGTGCGTTGTCCTGCTGAGGCCAAAAAGCGAGCCTGGAGCTGCGGGTATATAGCTGGGAAAATACATCTAAAATCTATCAATAAATCAGAAAATATAGCTCAAAATATCCGATTAATCGTGTTAATATAGAAAGTGTTTCGAAAAAGTGATGGCCTGCGGCTGGAAGTTGAGAAATCTACGTTTTTCTGACTACACCCCGTAATACCCTTGAAAAGAAAATCTCGCACATTCCAGTGGTTGAAAATTTCCAGTGTATATACTACGCTCCTCCCACCCCGCCCCATACTCCTCCCACCGTACATACTCCTGTATGTGATACATTCCAGTCCGGGATGGCAGCTTATGTATGCTGGTTCCGCCGCCACCTGTGCTCCGCCGATCTTTGGCTGGAGGTCCACATCGCGGCTGATTTTGAGTTGGACGTCACACAGTCTTCAGACAGAGTTGGATACGGATCACCATCGTCCTCGTCGTCGTCGCCGGTTCTATAGACAACCTGCCGCCGGTCTCGTGGTCAAACTCTGTCTGGATGTTGTCGTCCCACGTACTGAGTTCTTAATTGGTTTATCCAAAGTTTTAAGTTTTTCACTTTAGATTCATTTTTAATTTTTGCGGGCGAGTGTTGCGCAGAAAATGTGAGACTTTCTATAAATAAATAAAAACCTTCTATAGATTATTTAAAATAAATTCTAATAGATTACCCAGATTACATATATTCTTAAAAATAACCTTCTAATTATTTTAAATGACTCCTAATTATAAACCCCCTTTTTATCCCATTTGCAGCGTATCGCGTAGTGAATAATCAAGCTATATAATCTGTTATCTGTGTACCTTATTTGTGATATCCTAACCAACAATAACATAAATTAAACGATTTTCGTTGCCTACTAAAAACATAATTTAAGCCAACTTAATCACCAAAAATATCTGTGCTTACGTTACAACTAGAGGCCGATTATATAATCTTGCACCAACTACGAAATGGATTACGTAACTCTGGTGTGGCATGTAAGTAGGCGTTGCGGCCAAAGGTCAAAAGTACAACTTTCTTTGGGGGAGGAGCTTCCACTGGAATCTTTTTGGCATTTCAGTAAAAAACGCCAGAGAATGCGCAAATTTGTTTTAACTACAAAATTATTTCAAAATTGCTGATCTTTTCACTATGAAATAAAGTGAATGTACTTCCTAATCATAACTTATAATTGTAAGAATTCCAATTAATGTACCTCTAACTCTTTTGATAGAGAATACCCCAACCAAAAGAGGTGTCGAATTTCTTGCTCACACCAAATGAAGCATAAAAAAGCTATCAAAATAGCACACAATGCCAGAAATATTTACAAAATGCTCTCCCGGCTTAGTAGTTACCCCTCATCACAACCATCTCGAAATCCTCGTGAATTTATGAACATAAGCGGCTTACAAGAAATGTGCAAAATGATGAAATTGTACGAGGCTTTTGCTTATCAGCAGCAGAACACAAATTGCTGGACCCATTAATAGTCGGGTACAAATCTCTTTTGCAGGCACTGTAAATGAAAATGCACAAACTCCACGAAAATCGAAATTATACGGCGACCAAGTGAAAATCCCCCCGCTGAGAGAACGAGCCAACCCGAAAATAGAGTCATCAAATTTGTGCTGGCTTCACGGAAATTAACCGCCGCCGATTCGCCACGCTTATATACACGGCAATCCGCCGTGAAGTAGGCAACAAAATACATTTATGCGCCCAAGTGATAACGGCGCAAAGGCAACGAAGCACAACAGACGCTGACTTGGGCGGAAGGACAGCAGCAGGAGCAGGACCACGACCTCGACCAGGACTCGGAGATCCGGAGGCAGGGGCGGAGTCAGGACAGGAGAGTGTGGGCAAATCAGGACTACTAGCAGAGCAGCACCATGAAGGGTCTGACGGCGTTTAAGGAGAAGGCGACGGGCGTGTTTGGCGGGTGAGTCGATATGATATATGATACGATATGCTCTAGTAGCGCCAGCCAGCAGGTTTTGGGTCTTAAGCAATATTACACATTTTAGGAGTGGCTATTTAAGCATAATATATATATTTTTTAAATATTGCTACGCATTTTTGCTGGCAAGTGTAGACCGATGACGGGTGGCAATATGCCCGAAATGAAATATGATTGCAATCAAATGGACCTGCGAAAGAACAAAAGGGAGGGAGTTTAATTTAACGCAAGGATGGTCGGAGCTCGTGGTTGGCTGAGCTTGACCATGGCGGGATGGCAGGATGATGCAGTAAATATGTACCGATATTGATACGCACTCCCGGCTAGCCGCCGTCGCGAAACTTCGGCACGTGTCGCGCCCCGGAAAGTTGTAAAATTATTGGCATGCTTAACAAGTCATTAGAGGGGGTTTGGGGATTCTAAGGACTTTGGACTTTGGACTTTGGACTTCGGACTTTTGGCTTTATCACTGGTGACAACGAACGCAGTGGCATGCGGACGAGCTCACCGGTGCCTCAGGAATTCCGGGCACGTTGGCAGCACGTGTCCGGGAACTTCAACGCCGGCACCTTCGATTGCGAGCGAAACGCAATAAAGTCGTGCCACTGGGACATATTGGGCAAACAACTCGATGAATGTGTGTGGTTATGGTATGCAATTTTATGGGCACACCTCTCTCCTCTGATTTCTCAAGGACCTTGGGTGCTAAATTGGAAATTGGAACAATAGGTGGCACATCGCTTTCATTAAGGAATGTGTTGCATACCGACACCGAAGGGCTGCTGCAGCGCTTAAGGCAAATGAAATTGATTTTTACGAGCTGCGAGCCGTTTCCGCTTTCGTTTCCGTTTCCGTTTCGGTTGCCAACAGGACCTGCCGCTGAAGCGCTCGAGTGGCACTCGGCGCGAAGAAATTGAAATGCCTCGTCGGGGGAGTGCTCAAGGAGTTCCTTTATCCTTGCCAGTGAAAATGAAATTAGAATTGCCATTGAAGACGCGGTCGTGTCGCTGACAAGCCCCCGTTTTCCCGCCGCCCCCAGTGCCAGAGCATCTTCATCACAGTTGTCAGGGCAAACAAACTAATACACTCCATACAGCTCTATATATTATATTTATATATATATCTGCGAATGTGCCCTATTTACATCTCTAATGGTCGCGTTTTTGTGGCCACGTTAAAGTCAAAGGCGAATTGCACAAAAGCCTTCAGCGTGTGGCGCCAGTTATCCTTAATCTGGGTGGCGCCAAAAAGTCTGCAACATTTTTACTGACAATCAATGCGGAACTTTAGCGCCAAGGATAGTTTGGCGAGTCCTCAAAAAAAGTGGTGTCTAAAAAAATCCGACGCTGAGATGTTCTTATTTGAAAACAAAATGTTGAATAAAAGTAAAAAATTGGAAAGCGTCAGACTTCTTAATAAGAATCCTTAAAAAGTTAGGTGGTATTTCTATTCCAAACCTTTAAAGACCTGTTCCCGCTCATTTTTATTTGACTGATTTTTCAAGCATGAGCATAAAGCCAAGGTCTTAGAATATTACCTTAAAATGGTAATCGAATCCTCTTTGTCCTATAGCAGACCTAATGGTGGACATAACGCAGTCCCCTTTTGCGAAGGGCATGAAATTGGCATCCGCCTTAAAGTCGGTCAAGGCGCCAGTTGTTCGAAGGACGAAGTCGTTCCCTCAGCTCCTTTTTTTGCTCTTATTCAGGAGGTCCTGCGTGACCAGACGAGGGTAGCTTTGGCGGCAGACAGTTGAGTTATGTGACAGGCGGCGACTTCGACGACGGCAAAGTTATATCCACTGTAGTGGCTTGTTTTTGACTGGTGGCTGCTTATTAGTTTGTATTGCGTACTTATGGGGACTTTGTCTGGATATTTATGAAGAAAAATTCCAAATGCCGTAGAGAGTGAGAGGGGCCATATCTCAGTTGATGTGTCACTTATCTCGGGTTAATGGCTTGCTCGGGTGGTTGGGTGGTTGGGTTGTTGGGTGGCCAGGTCACCCCAGTTATCTATCAGCCAGGATATCAGCTAACACACATCCATCAATCTGGTCGGTGACAAGGTCTTTTAACTGTGTTTAAACTGGGAAATCAAATCTGGAAATGCGATTGCGGATTTCTACCTGCTCCAATCAACTTTAAATACCCGTAGCCCGCCTATCAGCACTTAATAAAATTGAATTTTATTCCACTCCCAGGACGAAAGTTCTGCCTGCGATTCCTACCCCAAGTCACCGCAATTCCTCTGGGACCCTTGGGAAAACAACAACCACCTTCGGTGGGCGAAATCGGAAGGGGGTGGCAGCTGTTGCTGCTAACAAGCCGAAAATATTTGTGTTTTCACGCCCTCTCGTTGACCTGTTGATTTGGCCAGCTATCCGCTCTAATTGGCATGAATTATGCCCCAGGGGAGAATGTTCGGAATAAACTACTGGATTGCTTTGGGGAACTCTTCTGGACAGATCGTGCTTAGCCCAATATTTTAGGCCATCCAAACGTAGATACATTTTAATGAGGATCTTGTTTGATTCGCACCCGCAGCCTGAAGCCCAATATGGAGAAGTTCGAGATATCGCAGAGCTATCATGGCGGCCACGGGGGCTACGAGGAGATGGAGGGGGGCGACCGGGAGGGCCGCGGACCGGGCGGCGGCCACGCCTACGACGACGACGACGACCGGCCCGACTCGCCCGCCTCCTTCGAGGAGATCGAGCGTCCGCCGCTCCGCAAGATCGACAAGTACTGCAAGGCGGAGTGTCCTTGCATGCCGGCCCGCTACACCATCGCCACCATGGCCTGCGTGGGATTCATGATCGCCTTCGGCATGAGGTGCAATATGTCGGCGGCCAAGCTCAAAGGGGAGCACAATGGGGTGAGTACTCACTGGGAAGCAATCTACCAGCAATCCGCTTAGCACTAAGAACTTTATTTATGTTCAACTTGATTTCTTTAAGGTTTTAAATTTGCTAAAATTTAAGTTGTTCCTTAAATTACTTGCGCAATAAATTGATTAAATTGTCGGCAACAAATGAGCATTCATAAATTCTGGAGCGGAGCTATCAATAAAATTCGCTTCATTTGACGAGAAGCTGTTGTCAATTAGGGGGTGTGTGTGTGTATGTCTGTGTGTGTGGGTGGGTGGATATGACTCAAAAGTCATACATACATGCACAATAGACACGCCCCCACACAGACCCATCATAGAAGCCCATTTGAAACTCTGAATCCGGCTTGACGCTCGTTAATAAATGCCTGGAGCGGTTTTTAATGATTGTTGAGCTTGCGTCACTCACTCCGTGAAATGTGTGTTCTCGATTTTTGCAGACTGTTTTCATGAACTGGACGGTCGCCGTGGAGAGCCATGTGGACTCGTCCTTCTTCTGGGGCTATCTGGTGACGCAGATTCCCGGCGGCTTCATCGCCTCCAAGTTCCCGGCCAACAAGATATTCGGGCTGTCCATCGTGAGCTCCGCCACGCTGCATCTCTTCGTGCCGTTCGCCATGACCCTGATGCACGGTCATGTGGTGATTTGCGTGAGGGTCCTACAAGGACTCTTCGAGGTATGTAGCCCGACCGACCTAACAACTTGCCCAATTCGATTTTGCCACAGATCAAAGCCGGGGATTACGGCTGCGTGATGTTGCGAAAATGGGGAGGGTTAGATTTTGCTTTATGATAAAGCAAATATGTGAAATGGAAACATGTCCTAAGCCCTCAAAGGGATGGGGTCCTGGCAGGGCAGGGGAAAAATAACAAAAGCATTTATTTTAATGCGATTTCTTTGTGCGAAGGACTGGGGAGTATGTCATTTTTCTTCAACTCGAAAGGGAAGGAATAATACTTAGTAAAAAGGATGTTTCCTTACTCGATTTCGGAAGTAAATATATTTTAGATTTATCTTTTTAATAGAGATTCCATAACATTCAACTTTTATAATTTCAAAAATCACATTTCCTTGGGGATAATATGAAAACTGATTTATAGTTTAGAGACTGATTGGAATAATCCATTTATTTCACCATATCCTCAGGGCGTTACCTATCCAGCTTGCCATGGTATCTGGCGCTTCTGGGCGCCGCCCATGGAACGCTCCCGACTGGCGACGCTGGCCTTTTCCGGTTCCTATGCGGGCGTGGTGGTGGGACTACCGCTCTCCGGTCTTCTGGCCGATACCGTGGGCTACCAGGCGCCATTCTACGCCTACGGGGTGTTCGGCATCATATGGTACATGTTCTGGATATGGTTGTGCTTCGAGAATCCGCGCAAGCATCCGGCCATCAGTATACCCGAGCTGAAGTACATCGAGAAATCGCTGGGGGAGTCGGCTCATCCGACGATGCCATCCCTGAAGACGACTCCATGGCGAGAGATGATGCGTTCGATGCCGGTGTACGCCATCATTGTGGCGAACTTCTGCCGCTCCTGGAACTTCTACCTCCTGGTGCTGTTCCAGTCCTCGTTCCTCAAGCACAAGTTCGGTTTTAAGGTGGAGGAGGCGGGCTTCGTGGGCTCCCTGCCCCACTTGATCATGACCACGATAGTTCCATTTGGCGGCATGTTGGCGGATCACCTGCGGAAGAATGGAATCCTGTCCACCACCAATGTGCGAAAGCTTTTCAATTGCGGCGGCTTCGGCATGGAAGGCCTGTTCTTCCTATTCGTGGCACATTCCTCAACGGCGGTAAGCCATGAAGAAATTTCTTTTTTTTCCTTTGCTTACTCGAACTTTTTTTTGCAGACGGGTGCCATGTTTGCTTTGACCTGCGGCGTGGCCTTCAGTGGTTTTGCTATATCCGGTTATAATGTCAATCACCTGGATATTGCTCCTCGTTATGCCAGTATATTGATGGGTCTTTCGAATGGAATTGGCACTCTGGCCGGCATCATTGTGCCCTATGCCCTTGATGGTCTCATTCAGGCTAATGTAAGTTTTCATTCATAGATATATAAATGATTGAAATATGTTTTAGATGTAAGGGTGTTCCTGTAGCTAACACACTAATTATACCCGTTACTCGTAGAGTAAAAATGTATACCAGATTCGTTGAAAAGTATGTAACAGGCAGAAGGAAACGTTTCCGACCATATAGTGTATATATATTCTTGATCAGGATCAATAGCCGAGTCAATCTGACCATGTCCCTCTGTCCGTCCGTCTGTCCATATGAACGCCTCGATCTCAGGAACTACAAAAGCGAGAATGTGGAGATTAAGCATGCAGCTATCCGAGAACTGGACGCATCGCAAGTTTGTTTCCAAATGTTGCCACAAAACTGTCACGCCCACACTTTTGTAAAATTTGATATTTTTTAACTTTTCTATGTATCTTGTAAATATCTATAAATTTGTCAAAAAATATTTTGCCACGCCCACTTCAACTAAAAACTCCTGCGGAACAGAACCTAGAAGCCGTCATCTATCCAAGCTTGTGATCATTGGCTCATTGACTTTAGTGGTTTTTACATTTTACATTTTACATTTTTGAAACACTGTTGGACAGCTTTTACTCGTATATAGATTTTCTATAATATTATGAAAGCTAAGAAGCTTGTCACAAGTTAAGCTACTTAGAAAATAAATAATAGATAACCGAAACATAGGTTATAACCACACTTACCACCAATTTGTAAGTGAAAAGATAAGTAGTCCATAAACTTAGTGACTTATATGCCCTTACTATTTGACACCAGGTAGCACTATAAAAGACTGGCGCGATTTTCAGTTAAAACATCTGAAACAGAAGTCAAACAACTCGATAATGTTCTTGAAGCTTATACTATCTTTATCCATTGCTGGCCTGGTTTCCGCTGCTCAGATTCCTGGGCCAGAGGAACGGATTGTAGGAGGTTACTTCATTCCCATCGAAGATGTGCCTTGGCAAGTCTCGGTGCTAAATGTTACGAGCCATTACTGCGGTGGAGTCATCTACAGTGATCGGGCTATTTTAACTGCTGCTCATTGCCTTAGCTATCTAACTATTGAGAATCTATCAGTTCGCGCTGGATCTTCGCATTGGAGCAAAGGTGGTCAGCTGCTGAGAGTGCTAAAGGCCATTCCACATCCAAAATACCTGCCTTATCCCAATCTTCCGTATGATGTTGCTGTACTGATTTTGGAGGCCCCTCTCAAACTTGGTGGCGCAGTAAGGAAAATTTCTTTAGCTGAAGAGACTCCCAAGGCTGGAACAATTACTTTAGTCTCCGGATGGGGATATACTCTCGACGGCTCTTTATTCCCATGGCCAGTACTGCATGGCGTCCACGTAACTATTCTGAATAGAACGGAATGTCAGAATGTTTATAGTGAATTAACTAACGACATGATCTGTGCCTACGGACCCGGAAAAGGTACTTGTCGCAGTGATTCTGGTGGCCCCTTGGTTGATATGAAAACTAGGAAACTTATTGGTCTAGTTAGCTGGGGAAGAACTTGTGGTACAACTCCGTCGTTCTACGCAGATGTTGCATTCTTCCGCAACTGGATCAAATATACAGTTCAAGAAAATATTTAGAAAATTATTTTCAAAATATACTATTTACTATATCATTTACCTGCAAATAAATAAAAAGATTTATATAAAAATCATTTCAGTTTTGCTTATACGCAAAAAGTAAAATGCAAAGTGTTTTCGGGCATCACTTAATTCTTTTAGAACTAAAACGTTATTATTCCCGTTACTCGTAGAGTAAAAGGGTATACTAGATTCGTTGAAAAGTATGTAACAGGCAGAAGGAAACGTTTCGGACCATATAAAGTATATATATTCATGATCAGGATCAATAGCCGAGTCGATCTGGCCATGTCTGCCTGTCCGTTGGAAGGCCTCGACCTCAGGAACTACGAAAGCTAGAATGTTGAGACTAAGCATGCAGCTTCCAGAGACATAGACGCAGCGCAAGTTTGTTTCCAACTGTTGCAACGCCCACTCTTCCGCCCACAAACCCCCAAAAACTGTCACGCCCACAATTTTGAAAATTTTTTTAGTTATTTTTCATTTCATTATTTTTTCCCCCACTTTTTACCGATATTCCAGAAGATTTTGAAATTTCTTGTTTGCACTTCCACCAGCTAGCTGAGTAACGGGTATCTGATAGTCGGGGAACTCGACTATAGCATTCTACCTTGTTTTATATCTTATAGATCTACATACAGGTATATGTACATAATATATTCTAATGTTTCAGCCCACCGGTTGCTGGACCACTGTCTTCACCCTGGCCGCATGTGTTCACTTGGTTGGCTGCACTTTCTACGGCGTTTTTGCCTCCGGAGAGCTGCAGCCGTGGGCGGAACCTCCGGCGGAGGAGCAAAAGGTGTGGGCTCCACCACCAGGTGCCATTACCAACACGGATCCTAGCCAGGCGGGCATGCTGGGCGACTACATGAAGGAAACCTCATTCGTAAGTCCAAAATTTATAATATTATTGTAGTATATCGTTACTATTCTTATCAATCCAGCAACTAACTGCAAAGCGTTTTTGTATCTTTTTTTCGAATAGGGTGCCCCCGAGTACACCGAACAGAGCCAAATGCAGCAGTCGAATGCCATTAGCTACGGCGCCACAGGACACGTGGCCAACAATCCCTTCGCCATGGCCAGCAGTGCTCCGCCCATTGCGGAGGAGGATGTCCCACCGTCCTACGGGGATGTTACCAATCCTGGCCAGTATGGATACACGCAAGGACAAATGCCGTCCTACGATCCGCAGGGATACCAGCAGCAGTAATGGGTTCGCCAAAGGTCACCGATATATATCATAGCTTTTAGTTGTAGTCGGAAATCGTTTGACGTTTATTGTTTGTTCTTGGTGTGCCGTTCAAGTTTTCCCCCATTCTCTCTCTATTTGTTGGGTTCCAAGGATGGAGGACCCCTCCAGGACCTTTCAGAAACATATAAATGTATAACTAAAGAGTAACGAATTTGTCAGCGAATAAGGGGATTCCACATGCCACACTAACACAATGAAACTATGTACCTAACAGAGAAACTACATATGCATACACAGCAATACCGATAACCACTACCAATACCATTAGCCCACATAGACCCAAACTGGCCTAATCGATCTATAAAGCATATATACTATTAGGGTCTCGCTTACGCGAATTTCTATTTACAAGCTCCGAAAATCGAAACTGCAACACAAGATAGGGAAAGAACTGGAAATATATACTCAACACTTGTGTATATCATAAATCACATAATCCGAACAAAGCCTATGATAATTATATTTATATCGGTATAATCGTATATACATATATAGCCAAAGATTGTTGTTGAACTGCAAACTGCAAGTTTTATTACCGTTGATGATATTACAAGTATCTTCTGTGTAAAGAGAACATTTTAATCAAACCCAAGCAATTGTTGATGTTCGGCACGAATGATAACCATAAAAGGAACTAGCTAATCAAAAGTCATAAGAATACTCTGTTAACTAATTACTGTTTATGTTTGATATTATTTGTTTCATTGATATTAATGCACCGTATGCTTTTGTGTTAAAATAACATGAGCAAGGCATGATGTAGGTACTAAAAATAATACTTAAGTAGATAGCCGTAGGCGCATATAACCTCAGACTTGGTCTTCATATGCTCACTACCACTAAATAATATTAAGCGAATGGAATACTTTAAATAAATATTTAAAAAGGGTTCGGTTTCTTCAGTGTTCTTTCCAAAAACCTATTATACAAATTAGTTTATACTAACGACGTAATCAGTTAATTTTCAATCTAATTTTAATTTACTTCTACTAATTGTCATTAATACTTTTGTAAGCCTAAGTAAATTTAAACTAAAATGATTACTGTATAAGAAGTGTTAAATCTCTCTAAAGTAATAAATTTAACCAATTTCGAAATATCTAGTAGATTGTAAATAAATTGTTTTACGTAATTTAAACCTTTTCGTTAACATTATTCTGCACAACTTTGATTTTAAAGCACAAATTTAAATTACAAATTGCACTATTCTTTTTTTGTTGTTCATTAGTTTAAAGCACCACTTGTTTATCTAAAGTTGTTAAATATTAATTACTGTTTAGTTGAGGTTTTCAACTACTGCCGCAAATACATATTTAGACGCACTTACTTTCGCATTGTACCATTGAATATGCAAATTTACACAAATTATTTCTAGTCGTCTGTATATTACCCGATCGTATTAAGCTAGCCACAAGTATTATAAATAGCTATATAAAGGTAATTTAAATTATTCACATTTAAATCACTATGTATTAAAAACGTGAACATTTTCTAACTAAAAGAGTCAATTCTAATACCGTAATTTGTACAGCGCAGCGAATAAATAATCACACAGATACTCGTGTAGCCACTTAAAAATAGCTATTATATATTACAATTTTAAATGTTATTGGATCAAAGTTCCAATTGAAGAAAACAATACTGCTTGTGTAAGCGACAATACCTAGTGAAGTAAGCCTAGTTAATAGCTAAAACATTTACATTGGTCTATCATTTTTATTTACTTACCATTATGATTCGATTTTAGGCTCAAATTTTTAAACCAATGCTCATGCAGGCAATTTAAAATGTTGGCCATTGGGGCGTATGTGTAATATTAGGATAGTGTAAAATCCATTCTGTATATAAAACCGATTCTTCAATTGAGTGTGGCTCTTTTAATCTGGAGACCATAACAATAGAGATTTCGATTTGATTTCCCTTTTTTGTTTTTGAGAGATACTCAAGCTCTCGGGGCTGTGTGGACAATAATGACATAAATATGTTAACCAGAAAGCCACGGTTAAACTTTTGCTTGCTAAGATATAAAAAAAGTAATGAAAATCACTTGACATAACAGTTTGTAAATAAAGCGTATCTCGTAGTCGAATGCCATCATTAAATGCTTTTGTGAGTAAGTTAAGTGTACATACGGCCAAGTCGAACCGAAGCATAACTTAAACCTAAAAACGAGCGCAACTTTATCAGTTTTGGCCATAACCAGTCACAGAAAAACAGGTTGCATCTAGGGTATTTTAACTTCTAGCCAAACATTAATGTTGTGCATGAAGATAAGTTGAAAGCGTGAAGAATATGCATATACTTTCATACAGAAATATAGGCGCACAATACCAGATATACACGTATGCTATTAAAATAAATCATAAATAAATCTTCAAATCATTAATCAAATGACAAAGGAGCTGCCGAATCGCCTCCACAGAGTCTTCTGAATATTTAAAAGATGTAGAACGATATTACCGCTATACTTAAACCGTGTATATAATTAGTAACAAAATATTCTTTGTGTTCACTGAGAGTTCTGTATACACAATATAAAGTATTGAATCAAAATTATGAATATTAAACGCAATCGGAGATCCCTTTTCTGGCAACACTCGCCCATGTTGTATAATTTGTATGGTAGCTAAGCCAAATTAAAATAACACTTATATATTTCAGTGTATGATCATTAAAAAAAAAAACAAAACGAATATTTAAAAACATAACCGAATAAAGGAGAGTTAAACCCCTATTCATTTCAAAACGGAATAAATCTACAAATCGTCACCAATAACACTTGAATTTCGTTACCAAAAGTAAAGATATAATGTCCTTGCATGAGAATACTAATGAATACCATAATGAAGGTCATTAAACCACAACAAAATTAAGCCTAATGAAATGTATTTGGAATTCAATAAAACGAACATGTTAAAATTATGCCAAGCAAATTTGTTTTTATTCCACATCAACTTTCGGCATACGACTTAACTATTTATTTGTATAAGTCCCAACGAAAAAATGGCTGCATTTAGAACTAATAACAAAAATATGAAATAAATAGGTATCAATTAGGAAACAAGCTAAAATCACATGAATGCTACGGTGTAAAATATGCATAAATTGAGGCGCTTTTCCAATCGATTCAAATACACACTATACGGTTTCGCCACCCGATTTCGAACAGCATTATCTCCGTACTCCCTGGTACTCCCCATTGGATCGTCCTTTTCCCGGAAATCCGCGAGCAAACGGCGCCTTGGCATTGGTGGTCACATAGTAGTTTCCTCGTGCTCTGCAGATAGTTAAAGTATATTTATAATAATATTTATAGCAATGTGTGATAAGTTGTGTGTTACTTACTTGTGTGAACAGTGTTCGCCCATTAGCACATACTCCGAGTCCTTGGGCTCACACCAACCAATTAGGTAGGAGAACAAGTTGGCACAAGGACCCGCATAAAATCCCCGAGCTGTCGTTATGGATTCAATAAAGTACGGCGTGACTTTTGTGTGATCACAAGCCAATGTTTCTGGGGGATAAAAAGATAGTAATGCTATAATATATCGTGTTGCAATTTTGAAATGATTTCATTTTCATGCAATCAAATTTTACTTACGAAACAGGGTTGCGGATCCCACACAAGCTGGTTGCCTGGTGCCTCCGTTCACATAGAAGTCCGCATGACCACTGGAGTGCCACTGCCCCAGGATTCCAGCTCCGGTGTGCAGGACATCCACAAAGTGGGCATCCGTCGTATCCAGATCCCTGGAGTTGTTGGCCCCGGCATAGAAGAATATCGTTGGATCCAGGGCGGTGATCCTGCCCAGCTTGCCCTCCTCCGGCTTCAAATAGTTGGCCACCAGACCGGCGATGTGGGCACCCACACTGTACCCAATGAAGTGCAGGTCGTCCGGCTGGACGCCACGAGGATGTCGGGCGAGGTATTTGACCAACTGCGAGATACACAGGCTGCCGAACCGAGGAGCCCAGTCCATCTGACTCAGACAG
The DNA here is from genome assembly GCA_005876975.1 of Drosophila orena. Lineage (NCBI taxonomy): Eukaryota > Metazoa > Arthropoda > Insecta > Diptera > Drosophilidae > Drosophila > Drosophila orena. Next base: position 9,828,525 of record VCKV01000008.1, on the reverse strand, counting down.
GGTTCCTTAACGGCATCCGCGTAGTCCACTATGATGATGTTGTACTCGCCCACACTGAAGTAGGCCTCCCGGAGATCCGGACTGGGACTCAGAGTTCTGCCGCCCCCGAAGCCATGGATTATGATCTTGGTGGGATGGCGTGGATTGAAGTGGGTGTAGTACAGGGCGTTCGGATCCAGGACATCAATGAACTCCGGCTGTTCCTGGGTGCGTCTTGTATACAGATAGAACTGGATCTTCGGATGAGGACAGCGGTACGGCTTTTGCAGGCAAGAATCCGTCACATAGACCTGGGTTTGGTTTTGGCCAGCAGCCACGGCAGCTGCCACAACTCCCGCATTTTGAGCAGCTGTATGGAGGATGTGAGATACAAGATACAAGATCTTAGTTGACAAACTTGTTTCGCTCTGCGAGATATTACATTTAATTACATAAGCCGCCGGCAGCGACATTGAATGCTTGCAATTTGGCACGCTGCAAATGTCATGCGATTGCTGTTGCTGTTGCTGTTGCAGTTGCAGTTTCTGTTGCAGTTGCAGCAGCAACATTCGTCGCAGAAAGTAAAAGTCAGAGCCAAACGGAAGTGACGCTATTTTCTGTGGCCTCCTGCTCTTTGTTTGCGATTTGCCACCAACGACTGGGTTTATTTTTGACAAAACGCGCTGCTCATGATATAACTGGAGCTGGCTGTGGAATGAGTATGCGTAATTTATTCATCCGACTCACGGGGGAAGGAAGCCCGTTTGAGATCGACTTATCTGACACTTGGCTCGTTGCCTGCGAACAGATATGCGCCAAGTGGTTCGGATTCGCAATTGTGATGGGTGGCTTCACTTGTGTGGTTAGGCTGCCTGGATTTTCCATTAAAGTATTGTGTATTATGCGCATCTATGATTTTCACAGTCAATTTAGATATCTCTTAAATTAAGCTAACTAGCTACAAAATCTAACAGATATTGTTCACCCAAACTGGTTATTTAGAACCACATAGTAATTATACTGCACTTCAAAGTTCTTTACGAGAGTTGCGAACGAAAGGCGAACTGTAATGAAGTACCATAAAGCAAACAAGTAGTGATATTTTTTGAACGGCCTTTAGCTAGCTCCAACTATTTTTCCTGTCCGCGGTGTTGAGCTCACCGCATGCGTAAAAAACCGAAGTGCGCTTTGAATGTAAATGGCCAAATTAAAAATCTAACGCATCAGACCTGAGAATCGGCCTTCAACTGGCTCAGTTGGTGGCGCCAAAATGTTGACTAGCAATTGGCCCACTTGTGGTTGGAGTTAGCTTGTAGTTAGCCGATAACCAAAAGTCATGCAACCGGTCTATGAAACTATTGCAGATGCTGACTCTTGCCGGTTGGGTGGCCACTGGAAATACCCGAAGATATCAGCTGCCTTATAGGGCACATACATACATGTATGTACATATATTATATATACCCCAGCGACACAGTGAACACGGCTTGTTTCACTCTCATTGCGATGACGAGTGTTTGTTAGACCAGCAGCTGGTTGAATTAATCATGCAACAAGCGTATTTTTACATCACAGAAGGCAGCATAATGCCACCCAACCGCCCACCGATATCCGCGATACAGGCAAAGATAATTATATGCTATAAATGCAGAGTTATGAATTCGTATTAACTCAACCATTTGACGTGTTTTTCTATTGCCAATTCCTGTTTTCATTTTGCCCCTTCGTAGGACCCCAACTAACATCCTTTTCTTTCTCTGTAACCATATCAGTTTCCACCCGCACTCCACCTACTCCCCACTTAGCAATGGGCTGTGGTCGCGGTCATGCCTCAATTGTCTTGAGCTTTGCTGCTGTTTTTATTGGTTTTTCACAATCGTTTATCTCGGACTTCGTGAGCTGCTTTTTCCATCTTATGTAAGTCCACCTCCTCCCCTTTTCTATTTTCTTTTCCATTCGGGCATTACGCACGCCAATTAAGTGACTTTTTTGGGTTTGTTTATATTTTTGGCGGGAAAACTGTATGGGGAAATTTCGGGACCGTACTGGCCGGAAAACACTGTCCAACTAACACAAATCAGGCCCGAAACGGAAGCAGTCGAATGCGGAAGGAGAAAAGAGAGTTGGACTCGAAACACGAGATACTCATCGCCTGCTAAGTGAAAGATTATTTCGGGTTGTCTCGCTTTTGAGTTTGTTTATTTGTGGGTTTTTGTGTTTTATATTCGCCATGAGTCATGGGCATTGTTTGGCTTCGCTTTTACGATAGGTGTTATTGGCCAATTGACTTCGAATCGATATCGAGATTTGTGTGTCACAACCTTAAGGCTTTGAAGTGCTGGCAAAATACTGGCAAAATATTGCATGTCTTGGTTGTTAATTAGATAATCATGTGGGCACAGTTCTTAAAATATTTCTTCATCACAGGCTGCAATATAAAATTAACTGCTACCAGCTTTCAACATATAATTGACCTGCTTTAAGGCTATAATTGCTCGGATTTCCTTGGGTTCATTAACCAGCAATCTGGCCTAATGACAGTCCTCTCCAAAAGCTGTTATTCTATATCATCTGATGACCGTGGCCCTCTGAATTCAAATCTTGACACGCAGGCCGGCAACGCGTATTCGCCCTGTATGACACCTTCGACAGCGGCTATAAAATAATGCCAGGCCCTAAATAAATTTTAAAAGCTACAAAGAGTGTCAAGGTGCAGGGACAGAAAAATATGAATACACTAGGTGCATAAAATTTTCGAGATTTCGGGGCGGACTTAATCGGTAGTCGGGTCAATTAATTAACTCGGCTACGCGAGATTACAAAAGTCACACCATGACAGGCAGCAGTTTTGTGTGGGATGAGCCCCGTGAAGTATTTGGTACTCGAAGATAGGCCTTTCAAGATATTAAAATTGTTGTTGACCAAGATATGAGGCAAGGTCGCAATCGGGAGAAGAAAATGCTGGTAAGCATTGTGCAACTAGTTAAAAATGAAATTTAAAACGACGCCAATTTGAAGTGTCAACAGAAACAGAAACAGCAGACACAATGACAGGGCCAAGCGAAAGATATTGGGAAGAAATAAGTGCCAGCCAGGGCGAAAGTAAAAGTTTAACTTAAATTTGTGTCTTTACGGTTTTTTCTTTTAGCACAGCATATACGAACCGGCGAATTCCAGGCGAAAGAGTGTTAAGCTCATGCAGAGCAGCTGCAGCCAAAAGTCTGCGCGTATTGGTTTCCTCACACACTGTAACCACATGCTTTTCCTTTTTCGGCTTTTATGTTTTGCAAATTCACGCTACTTTTAATTTCAATTGCAGTTGCAAGTGCTATTATATAACTGGGTTGTATTTAGCGGAATCTCTGATCTCTTCTGGGCTTTGGGTCAAGGCCTGCTCGTTGTCTCAAAGTGCAAAACTCTTTCTTGGGCACCAGCTCGAGAGCTGGTCATTGGACTCGATTTCGATTTCAGTGCACAGCAAGACGACGGCAAAGCTGGCGAGGCATAATTCCGGCTGCCTCTGCGCAGAAATTGATTCAGTTTTGTGTTTTACCACACGTCTTTAACTACTGCGGGCACGCGCGGTATCACAAAGAGATTGGCCACCAATCGATCTTGGCTTTCACCGCCCGAAGTTCGCGTACACGTGCAATTTGATTGCGCTACGGCGAGCCACTGACTGTCGAGTTCGTGTTCGAAGTCTTTCGTTTTTGGGGCTGCCCAAAAGTTTGCGCTGCAGCGCAAAAGCTCGCTTGACCTGAAAAGCTTTTAACTTCGTTTTGGTATTTAAATACGACTGAAAGGTATTTTCAACGGTCTTATAAATCTACCACAAGACGAAATTTACTAAACGTATTCGCAGCGTACAAAACTAATACATTATAACGCGGCTATCTTATATACTGGCACATGTCATGCCGTGGCTGAATTCCACAGGCAGATGCCACGTTATATACTTTATCTTGCTGCAATGTTGCTCAATGTAGTTCTTGGATTCGACGTCAATGTAAGCCATGATCTCAAGGTTGACGGAATCCCGGAAGATTACCTTAGAATCATATGTTTCTGAGCAAGGATCCAAAGGAGTCGTCTTCATCACGCACCATTTCCCGGTGTCAAGGCCGCAGTTTTGGTTTTCAAATATGTGAAAGACACTGCAGAGCGCCCTTTCCACGACCATTGGTATAACAAATGTGCACCGCACCAGCTCAAAATGTCTGATAAAAGACATGCATCTGTATGGTGGACACATGGGTTGGGCTACCCGAAGAAGCCAATCACTGGACTCAGTGTCCTCGGCAACGAGTAGCAAAAAGCCGTCGAATTCAGCTACCGGAGTACATTGGCTAAAGCTCAGTGAGGCGACGTCCTGCGTAGTATGGAATGCTTCAGCCAAGAACTCTAAGATACAATTGAAATTACATTCGCCGGGGCACTCCTCATTGGTGATTACTACACCATATCGGCGATTTTCGGGCATTACCCTAGCGTACGGAGGACAATTATCCTCGCAGCACTTAATTTCGCATGGGTCCTCGTATACACAGGTATTCCCGGCGCTATTAGGACAGTAGGCTGACCTTGAGCTCTGGGGTGCCATAAAGCAGCTTCTCATACTAGAGGAGTCACTAATACTTGGCTCTGAACTATCGGTAGCTGAGCACCCACCGGCCAACCGGATGGTCTGCGGCCCAGCCTTATTGGACAGCTCCATGTCCACGTCCTGGTCGTTAAGCTTCAGCATTGACCGGCTGCGGGGGTCTAAATCATCCAAAAACTGGATACGACCAAAAAGCTCATTATTGTGATAAGCCAAGAGGTCAGCATTACATTTCTTCGCCACCTTCGACAAGAGGTATTCGTCCTTGAGGACGGTACCAAAAAACATAATTTTTTGATGTTCCACTGGAATTTTGGTGTGCTCCCTCAACACAAGTTTTATATCAGAAATTTCGTAGTCTTCTTTAATACTTATTACGGCAGCCCGCCGATACTCCCGATTGGTTTTTATAAAAACTTGTGCAAACATTGTTGAAAAACTAAAGAGAATAGGGAAGGTGCTTATCGAAAGAGATCGAAACTTATACTGAGCAGTTATCCATTTCGACAGTGTACAACGGTTTGATGTGTCCCAGTTAACCTACTTTGTTCAACAGTTGTACAAATTTACATGCATGCTGTGGCTTTTTAAAAAAACCAAGTATTTCGAGTTCCAGTTTAAAGAAATGCAATGCCATTAAGTGCATACAAAAATATATATAATAATTTCCACAAGCAGTACTTATATCAATTCAAATCCGTGAAATTGCGAAATTCCGAAACTTCAAACTCGACTTCAACAAGAGGTCCTTTGGCAAAAGGAGCAACCTCGTGGGTGGTGAGAAAGTACGAGCCCGAGGCACTGAAAAGTTGAAAGGTTATCTCATAAAATAATATTACAAATCAATTGATGGAATCATACTCTGCTGAGACAAAGTAACCCATTTGGGTATTGGGCATATTGGAGTAGTAGCTGCATCGCTGCGAGAAGAAATCGAACCATCCGCCGCATTGCTGGGCCCAAAAACCTCTTCTCGATATTATCGACTCGCCGTAGTATACGGCTGCCCGGTAATGGTTACAGTTGTAGAACCTCCAGTTGCTGATGTAGCTGCATCCCCGTTGATTTAGCTGGTCGAGATTGGGGTAGAAGTCTGCATGACCCATGGGCGGCAGCATGGAAAAGAAGAACGGATCGGTGTGTATGATGTCCACAAAGTCGGCATCACTGGCATCCAGTTTTTGCTGCATCGAGGGCTGCATCATAAAGCCAGGACCCGCGGGATCTAGTCCAGTAATCCTTGCCAGAGGTTGGCTCACGTAGTTAGCCACCATTCCAGCCACCTGGGCACCCAAGCTGAAGCCGATCAAGTGGATATCCTCTCGTCTGCTGATGCCGGCTGAGATTAGATTATTTATCATCTGGGCCAGACACTCAGAGACAATTGGTGCATTATTCACGGCCCAAGGATAATAACATGGCCAACGCACCAATGTCCCATAGTCCACCGATATCACATTTACTGGCTGAGCTTGGAGCAGCACATCCCTAACTTCCAAGTTTGGAGTCAAGTTCCTGTTTCCAACAAATCCATGGATGAGTATCTTTAGTGGCAGACGCGGCTCGAAGAAATCCTTTTGCGGATTCAAAGGATCTAATTGCTTGGGATCGTCGCGTGTTTGGCTGGAAGGTAATCAGAACTTAATCCAGATTATGTTAACTTGTATATTTATTATTATTATCACTTGGTGTAAAGCCAAAACGAAACTCGTGAATTGGGACACTTTTGCTCGCCGAAGACACAGAACTCTGGCAGCCAGCCACGCGTATGATTTTCTCCTTCGCAGAAACCGGAGATTATTGTTAAAATCAGGATCAGTGCGCTGTATTTGCTCATGACTAAAGTCGAAACTGCTCTAAGCTCGTATTCTAGCGCCAATTCTATTAAATTTGCACGGCCTAGCATTGAAAATGGCATACAATATGGGGGCGCATTGAAAAAGACTAACAATACTGGCAGGTGATAAAGAGTCAAGGCTGCCGATGGTGGTTGAGACCCGGCGGGTCAAGGTCGCTGCGGGTGGGGCTGGGTGTTAGAAACGGGCAATAAACATAACGTAGTGGAGCGCGGAGAACATAAAATGGATTTGTTAAGGAAGTTTTCTGTAACTGATAGTTTGAAAAATTATGCATTTCAACAAATTAAAGAAAACAACTATTCCAGCCAGAACTATGTATCTTTTTTATCCAATTCTAAAATTGCATTTAAGCCAATTATATGAGCCAAAACTATTTATCATTTTTATATATTATTTAAAAATGCATCTAAGCCAAACTATTTATCGGTTTTATCTATAATTTAAAAATTGGCTTACGTCAATTTGTTGAAATCCAATATTTTTCAAATGATCACATACAGAAAACTTCCCAAAGAAATTCATTTTTTTTTTATTTCCAGCTTCTAACACCCAACCCCACCCGCAGCGACCAAGGGATTTTTGTTATATTTATTTATTTACATAGTTTTTAATGCATTCATATATTACATTTTGCATAAATTACCTACTTAATCAAATTTTTGGACAAAGGTTCCTCTTCCGCACGATCGATCCAGTTCAACTGCGTATCCAAATCGGATTTATCCATTTTGACAACCACTTTCACTGCCTCCAACTCGAGGAACGCCTCCAACAACTGGGGCTCGTAGCCATTGTCGATTTCATTGTGATTGAAATTCAAATGAAACTTGGCCAGGGTCTGACTATTGTCCACATCCGGCATTTTTCCGAGGGCAAAGAGCGATTTACTTGCGGTCTGGAGGAAGTACGAGCCCCTCAACTTATCCGACACGCGATACCCCATTAGAGCCTGAGCTCCTGTTGTTGGACAAAGTGTAAGGATTTGGACCAACCAACTGGTACATAGCCGCCCCCAGAAGCCCACGGTGGAGTTGATGGACTCGGCGTAAAAGCGAGGAGCCCTATCGTGATTACAGCTACCAGGATCTTGCATGTTCTCCTCCATGCAGCCAGGTTGCTTGACTCCAAAGTTTGGATAGAAGTCCACATGACCAGCGGCGCGCAGATATCCGCGACCGAAAGCATCTGTGTGGATGACGTCCACAAAATCGGCATCTCCCTGGTCTAATCTTCTTGAATCTGGTCCCAAGATGAAGAGGGGCTTCGCAGGATCCAGACCAGTGATCCTCTTCAGCTTTCTCTTCACATAGTTGGCCGTCTGCCCCGCCACCTGTCCTCCCAAGCTGAAGCCTATCAGGTGGATTTGGTCGTTTGCGACGATTGCCCGATCCACCAGGTTATTGATCAACTGGGCCAGGCATCGACTCACTAGGGGAAGATTCTGAACGGCCTGAATGTAGCAGGGATATGGCACAAGTGGTCCATAGTCAATGGAGATAACGTACACATCTTCGTGATCGAGGAGCACGGGACGGATGTAGGAGTTGGGAGCAAAGTCACGGTAGCCTGTGTAGCCATGGATAAGTATCTTCAAAGGACGTGGCGGTTGGAAGTCCCACGGATTGAGGTCAAGGGGATTCAGCAGTTTGGGGTTTTCTCGGGTGGCGCTGTGGGAAAAGTTATTATATCTGTTGGTTGTTTAGTTATCTGCGTACCTACTTCGAGTACAGCCAGAAGGATACGTTTTTATTGGGACATTCTCCCTTAACAACTTGGCAGGCTGGATCAAAAAGGCCCACTAACGGGTTGGCACTGGCACTCCTCCAAATGAAGGCTGTTGAGGTAGACACAATGTAATAGACTTGCTGTGTGGCTTCGTTTTGGATTAACTTACTCAGCAAAGGGAGCCACACCGTTGACTTCATGTCCCATATACTCGCACTTCTAATGCCGTGCATAAACTGGGTTCCGGGCAACAAGAGCGGTTGGTATTTAAGTGGAGCAGGTATCGCAGCCGGCGATCTTTCTATTGGTAACTGATTGAGTCGGTGGCATACATATGTAAGCACCCACACAGGGGCATATGGTGGTGTCCAATGGTGGGCTCCAATACCAATTGGTGTCAAACGAGAACGAAAGTGGTGGAAGTTCGCGTTGTTGGCGGGGCTGTCGTGTTGGGAAAAGCAATGCGATCGAGTGATTTAGTAGGCTAATATCAAAGGGCTATAAGTAAATATTTGTAATCGCTCTAATTGGCCGCGCATTTAAGGTATAAAATCAGATTTTCCACACGTTTTTGGTTCCAATCGGTTAGTTATAGTCTGCCGGTTATATGAGCCGATATGGGTGAAACAAACAATACTTTGCTTAAAAGTGTAAATCTGCCTGGTTTCATTGGCATTTTCACGGTTGAACTGTTTTCCGATTTAGTGAAAGTAATTTACTAACTATTCCGTAGCGCTTACAACAAAACATAATCAATAAAGCAGCTAGTTGGTTAATTAGTTTGGCTAATTGATTAGCCAACACGTTAAGAGATTTTCATTTACTCAATAGCCTCGTCGAGGCTTATTTTGAATGATAATACCACTGCACCGTGTCATAAATTTGAACTTTCTTTAAAATAAATAAATTATTTTCCGGCTTTGTAATTGTAGAATACTTCAGTTGCGTTTGATTTTCACTTTTGAATTAACAGTAGCATTTAACATTACTCTAAGCACTGCGTGACATAGCAGCCAGCCTGCTACATGGGCCATTAACAGAATAGGGGGACTCCGCGTTAAATTGAAAATGATGTTAAAACGTTAAATTAATAAAATTTTAAATCAAACTCTTTAGAATGTTTATTTTATTTTGCTTAAACCTGTACTTAATATTCGCCTATCTCAATCGATCTTAAGTGAAGTTATTATAAACCGCCCCCTAACATTTTGGTGTTTTTGAATCTTCCGCCTGAGGTCGCACTAATAAATATATAATATCTTCAACTGTTATGAAAATGATAAGTAATACTGGAATTTCAGCATCGCTGATTAGGATCGCCCTGTCGAAAGCACCTTTACATAATGGCCAAGCGACAGACTTGGGAGCAGATGCGCCAGATCTTTGTCCAGGCGGTAAACGCCGTGCATCCTGAGAAGGTATTCGCTGACTTCCAAAAGTTCGATTTGCGGCCTCAAATCGGCGAAAACCCAGCGGATATATCCATAAAACTCAATGGAGAGCGACAGGACATCAGCGGAAAGACGTGCCACATAGTTGGGTTTGGCAAAGCAGTCCTGGGAATGGCCAACAAAGTGCAGCAGGATCTGGGAGCCTCCTCGGCCGGTGGAGTCCTCAGCGTTCCGGTGAACACCCTGAAGCAGTTCCAACAACCTGTTGCATCTGGCTTGGTTGTCCACGAAGGAGCGGCCAACAATCTGCCGGATGAGAATGCTCACAACTTTCTTTAAAATAAATAAATTATTTTCCGGCTTTGTAATTGTAGAATACTTCAGTTGCGTTTGATTTTCACTTTTGAATTAACAGTAGCATTTAACATTACTCTAAGCACTGCGTGACATAGCAGCCAGCCTGCTACATGGGCCATTAACAGAATAGGGGGACTCCGCGTTAAATTGAAAATGATGTTAAAACGTTAAATTAATAAAATTTTAAATCAAACTCTTTAGAATGTTTATTTTATTTTGCTTAAACCTGTACTTAATATTCGCATATCTCAATCGATCTTAAGTGAAGTTATTATAAACCGCCCCCTAACATTTTGGTGTTTTTGAATCTTCCGCCTGAGGTCGCACTAATAAATATATAATATCTTCAACTGTTATGAAAATGATAAGTAATACTGGAATTTCAGCATCGCTGATTAGGATCGCCCTGTCGAAAGCACCTTTACATAATGGCCAAGCGACAGACTTGGGAGCAGATGCGCCAGATCTTTGTCCAGGCGGTAAACGCCGTGCATCCTGAGAAGGTATTCGCTGACTTCCAAAAGTTCGATTTGCGGCCTCAAATCGGCGAAAACCCAGCGGATATATCCATAAAACTCAATGGAGAGCGACAGGACATCAGCGGAAAGACGTGCCACATAGTTGGGTTTGGCAAAGCAGTCCTGGGAATGGCCAACAAAGTGCAGCAGGATCTGGGAGCCTCCTCGGCCGGTGGAGTCCTCAGCGTTCCGGTGAACACCCTGAAGCAGTTCCAACAACCTGTTGCATCTGGCTTGGTTGTCCACGAAGGAGCGGCCAACAATCTGCCGGATGAGAATGCTCACAAGGCAGCCCGGGAAATCAAGCAGCTGGCCGAGAAGATGACCGCCCAGGACATCCTCTTCGTCTTCATCTCGGGAGGTGGTTCAGCCCTTTTGCCGTTGCCCCGGTCACCTCTGACTCTGGAGGACAAGCGAAGCATTGCGGATAAGCTTATGAAGCGCGGAGCCAGCATCCAGGAGATTAATTCTGTCAGGATTGCTTGCTCGGACATAAAGGGCGGTCGCTTGGCTAGGTTTGCCGGCAAGGCGGGACTCTTGGTGACCTTTGTACTCAGCGACATCATCGGTGATCCCCTGGAGCTGATAGCCTGCGGTCCCACCATACAACCCGAGACGGGAGCATCCCCATCGGACATCCTCAAAAAGCATCATGTGTGGGAGGAGCTGTCACCCGAGATACAGCGGGTGTTTGAACAGCCGGAGGAGCAGATGAACACCTCGCTACCCGAGCACAAGGTCTTTGTGGTGGGCAGCAATCTGATAGCCACTTCCACAGCGGCCAAGGAGGCCGAAAATCTGGGTTATATTCCCTGCGTGCTCAGTTGTGCTGTGCAAGGAGACGTGGCCCAAGTGGCTGGCGATTATCAAAGATTGCTGCACGGCATCCAGGAGGCCAAGCAGCAGGGCATACTGGATCCTCAGCTCAGAGAGAAGTACGCCTTTGGAGAGAGCAGTTATCCGGCTTTTCGGAGGGCCCTGGAAGAGCACATGGGCAGCAAGAAGCCACTGTTCCTGATCTGTGGAGGAGAGCCAGTCATTAAAGTTTGTGGCAGCTACTTCAAAATGGTCATCAAATAATTAACGAATCTTCTACCTTAGGTTTCTGGTCAAGGATTGGGCGGCAGGAGTCAGCACTTAGCCCTGCTGATGTCGCAAGCTCTGCACCGCGACGAGGCCATACGAAACTGCACCTTTCTGAGCGCCGGAACTGATGGCATCGATGGACCCACCGATGCGGCCGGAGCTATGGGAGACAGCAGCGTGGTGGAATCCTATCTGGGTGATCACACCCTCGATGAACTGGCCGAAACAGTGCGGAGCTGCGACAGCTACAACTTTTACAAGAATCTCGCGCAGGGAGAGCACCACGTGCTCACTGGGCACACGGGTACCAATGTGATGGATCTGCATTTCCTGGTCGTGCCGTAGAGTAACGCCCCCGCTCGCCCATAAATCCATTTAGTTGTATACTTGCATACATATATACATATGTGGGGCAGTTCGTTAATGGAGCTGCTCTTGAACCGCAGACGGGCAATAGTCGTTTAAATTTGTTTTTACGATTTTCCTCTTTAATTTTGCTCTATGAAATTTTTACGACTTTTTTCATTAACATTTTTAATATCCATTCAAATGAAAATAATTTTGTGATCTTTATGCTCTGAGACGGTCTTCGGTGACAGCATAAAACGGCAATTAGCTTTCGTCTCCGGTTATGAAATCACCGAATCACTGGAATTGTCTTGATTGTAATTATGTGCCATGCAATAGGCAAACCGAACGACATATGTGATAAATCAATTTGTATATGCGATCACCGCGGAGCATAAATATATCTGAGTAATTTCCATTTCTTTTGTACTGCGCCTCATAAAAATGCGCTGCTAATAAATCATCTTAATTGTTCGTAACGCCAAAGGCAAACAGTAGCCAGCGAGCAACTACAACAATAGCCAGCGATAATTGCAATTAAAAATGTAAATTTATTTGCTTCGCTTTATTTTTAGACATACTGAAAAACTAAAACGCGACGAGCGCCCAGTTGCAATTTTAGCGATTTTTACTTGCTAACACTTTGACTGCATATTTCTCTAATTGTGATTGTTTTGCTCGCTTCTATCAACGCTTCTTATTGTTTACTTCGTGTGGAACACCAGCGCATATAAGTGGTATAATTATTTTGCCGCGCATATGCAACAATTATTAAATAATCACACATTCGCCAGTCACTCTCTTGTGCTATTTTTGCTCGATTAGGATTGTTTTTAACTGCATTTTGCAGTGCACGCCTTCTGAGATGACTAAGTTCTGGTTCCTTTGAAAATATGCTATGACAAATCTTATATATCTACAATCTACTTACTGCGCACAAAAGTCAATTGTCTGTGTGATGATTTTTCCTGAGATACAACTGATATGTTTCCAGTAACTCCTTCCTGTAGGTTTATACCTCTAAAAAGTGTGCTAAACCTTAAAATGTTATTAAAAGGGAAATTGTAAGGCATTTCAAAATGTATAAAATGAGATTTCAAGAGCTTGCTTCTGTGATTAAAGACTATCAGGAAGTGCCTGTGTCCAATTAAGAAGTCAGCTGCCCACTGGTGGACACGAAGGGCCCACTCGAAGATCCGTGCCTGGCGATTAGAATCGTTTCCGTTTCCGGTTTGATGGCACAGATGTCATCATCATCGGCGGCAGCTATATTTAACATTTTTATTAGCCACTGACCACCAGCAAGCAACTCCCCTCCCACAGACGTGGAATGTCGCGTCAATTTGTCTGGCCCGGCATGGCAACAATCTCGGCAAGCATCTCATCCTCCCCATCACCAACACAATGATCAACATCATCATCAGCATCACCATCACCATCAGCATCAGCATCACCACCACCATCGGGACAGCAGATACGGCCATCGCCAAGATGGAGTGCAAGTGTCGCGTTGATTTATTAATTAAGCATTGGAGCGCGGCAGCTGAGCAACGCGTGGCAGCTGACGACGATGCTAATGAAGTACTCGCTGGAAATTTTAATTAACGATCTCCGAACCGATCGCCATACAGCATAGATTCCTCTTGTGTTGACTTATGACATCACACCCAGAATAGCGCAACACCAGCTGCCAGCGATCTCATTGCCAGACAAACTGACGACGCTTATCACAAACTCGTATGTACAAAAACACCCGAACAAGTGGCACTGGACAACATTGCGTATACGCCGCGTGGCCCCAAGCCCAACAATTAAACACTATTCAACGCACCGCCTGCGGGCGACATACATAAATTTCATTCGGTCGCCGCTGCTCTTAATTTGTCTAGACAATGGCAAAGTTCACTCCGAGCAAATATAATATAGGCAAAGTTCAATTGACACTCTTGTCAGCTGCCTTAGTTGGGGGCAAATGGACACAAATTCCAGAAAAGGAACGGAAAGCACTTGCATTCTGGGGGAATATAGTCTGAGTCACTTTTGAAACTTTCGGATGGAATCTCTTAATTTGAACCAGATGTGTGGGGCCGATTTTGGACCGATTTTGGGGCACAACGAACTCTTGTGGCAATGAACTTGACACTGGTTACTTCGAATAGGATTGATTGAGGAACCAGAACCGTTTACATTAATTCATTTTCCCTGCCCATCACTTTAACTAAGACCTCATGTTAAGTACTTTTATTTCAATATAAATTTCAAAAGGTTAAAGTTGAAAGGCTCGTATAAATTGAAATTTTTCACGCTATGGATAGCCATTAGGCGTGCTGAAAATTTTAGATACGCTCCAGTCTAAGTAGAATAGTGTATGAACTGATATAAACTTCCAAACATTGTTGCTGGCCAGAGATCCTTAGCAAAGATGCACTGGCTGTCGTTTCTGCTCCTTGGAGTCTCCTTCATAGTGCTGATGGCCGAACACACACCATATGTGTGCGATGGAAAGGACGACCGGGTCTGTGACGAGTATCGCTGCATGTGCAGAAGGAAGACGTCAACAGAACCGTATCCGAGAACAGAGTATGAATTTTGAAACGGAAATAAGTAAAGGTGCTAACACTCGATTTCTTCCTCCGGGGGTATCACCTCTGGACATCTCATTAAACTAAGGAGTTTTGGAAGCATAGCCAGCTTCAACGTTTGATCGCCAGTTAGCTGACGCGCCAGATACAGGAATGGCTTATCCAGGTTATTTTTAAACTTTACCGAAATGTCGTAGTAGACAAGGTTCCTCCGCCCAAAAAATATTTGTAGGTTCTTCCCCATGCGATCCCTCATTATCCCATTCTTGTTGCCGCAGATTACCACCGGGATTTCACTGCGGACGCGCCTCAGATCGCGGTGCCAGTTCTCAAAGGATGTGGGCGAGTTCACGTCGATCATAATGATGGCGCACTGCGCCCCGATGTAGTAGCCATCGCGCAGACCAGCCAACTCCTCCTGGCCAGCGGTGTCCCATACGATAAAGTTGATATCTCCGTGGTTGGTTTGAATGGCGAACGTGGTCAGATCCACCCCCTCTGTTGGCTCATACTTCGCCAGAAACATTCCATTTGAAAGGCGGTTCATCAATGTCGTCTTTCCCACCTGCGCGTCGCCTAGAAGTACTAGTTTATATCCATTCATCGTATGTTTTCAAGAGTGTGTGTTCCTATCTTGTATCTCGTTCTGTTTTTGGATTAAGGGTCTGCTGTTTGGAAATGAAAAGTTCAGCCTGCTGTAACACTAAATAAGAGCTCTACGTTGAAATGTACAAATTACACCACAAAGTTGTAATCGGGAAATCATTCGACAGTGTAATACTTTATAGGTCACAAATGCTTCCAATCTGAGTAGAGGTTGTAAAAATTGATTTCTCTTTTAAGCAATGCCATCAATTTTAAAAGGTTTCCACAAAGCTCTTAGCTCACCACAAGCCTTTTCCGATCTTGCAACACTTGAGTACCGATGCTCATCGCAACAATTATGTCTAACCGATGTTGATGTTGGCATTAATAATTTCGGGCTGCTACTTGCCATTTATCAAAAGCACTGATCTCCCCATATGCCGAATGGGCAGCTTAATGTCAATCGGCTCCATTCCAAGCGCTTGGCTTCTTTGCCCCCGCTCTCTCGACCATTAATGCATTACAAATAGGTGCGGCAGACCGCAACAGCAACATGGGCAAAGGGACTTGGCCACAGACGCTTCGGTGCCGTTGACCAACGTGACTGAGATTGAGATTGAGGACTGCATCTCGCTCTGGCCACGGCTACCTGAGTGGAAGAGGCAGAAAACTGAAATCCAGGCAGCAGACGACCTCAAGTGTAAGGCAGCGCAATCGAGTTGCTGCAGCGGCAGCAGCAGCAACATGCAACATCCATAGTCCAGAAGCAGTTCAAGTTTGCGCCGAGGAATTCCTTGCCGCTGAAATAATTAAGCATTGCAACATTGTTTATTGTTGCTGTTGTTGCTCCTGCTGCTGTTGCTGCTGTTGTTGCTGTTGTTGCTCCTGCTGTTGTTGCTGCTGCTGGGTGTTGCAGGCTCGTTTAACAAGGCAGCCAAGTTCTCAACAAGTGCCTCCTCCTGTTCTACAAGTTTTTGCCTCTCCACTCCGATTTTTTCATTTGTGCGGCTGCTGTTGGTGCCACTCTAAGGAATTTCCATTTTATTTACATTTAGAATGTGCCGAACGGACTCGTCGCATGTAAAGCGGGCCAAATCGAAAGCTATTAGACCTATTAGCATATCAGGCTGGAACATGGCAAATTTAGTGGCAACATTGTTGTCGTCGCGATAAACGCACTAAAAGCCAAGTCTTCATGTTTATTACCGCATCGAAGTGCCAGCATTGTGTCAATCCGAAAAAAAGAATAGGAAGCGATCGTTACTTTTGAAAAATATATATTGATTGGCGTTCATTTCATGGCGTTTACCTGATTGTTGTGGCCAGCCCACAGTTAACTTAATTGCCACTTCCCAAGCGCTTTATTTACGGAAATACTGGCGGCTAAGCGAGTATTTTACACAAAGAAAAAATGGGTGCACTTTTGCTAGTCAGGTATTATGCAGATATTAACAAAATGCATACATGTTTTATGATCTCTTACCATTTACTTACATTACACATTCCTTACATTTACTTATTTAGGGATGGGTGATGGTGATTATTATTAGTAACATTAATTTCCAACCTGTCTATTACAGAATTGAATTACCTAATTTTAATATCTATATTTCTCTGGGTGCATCGACTGTGTGAAAGTGTTGTCAATGCTGCCGCTTGGCCATAGCCTACAATCGCGATCTGCTGATCGAGTTGGAAAGGAAAACAGCAAGAAATCATAATAACAACTAAAATTTTCCATAACCTTAAAAAATAGAAAAAAAATGCGGCAGCTATTTATAAAATGCGCAATCTGCGAGATGCGTGCGGCAATCTGTCCGTCGGTCCGCCGATGCCGCCAGCTGTGTGCCAAGACGCCGCTGGTCCCCGGAACCCCCCTTGGAGACCCCTTGGAGCCCCTTGGAGCCCCCTGGAGCCCCTTTTGGAGCCCCCTCCCCACTGCGCTGTGTTGTCTGCGTTTATTGATTTATTAGAAAATTCCAATGAACAAGTTTTAATACACGACACACGGCGAACGATGAAGTCGATGTTGTCAGCGTGCTTGTTGTGCTTTTTCTGCTCCTCGGCTGCTCGTTTTGTTGCACTTGTGTTCCTGTGGCAAAGACAATATACTTCGTATGTACGGGAAGAAAGGCTGTGGGAAAGAGACAGGGCAGCAGCTGGTAAAAGTAACAAGTGCAATATTTTAATTATATCAGCGGCAAGAACAGCAACAACATCAGCGGCATCAATTAAGTTTGCTGCATGGATTTGGGCAGCTGGCGTTGCCAGATGGGCACACGTGGCGTATGATTGATATGGTGGATATGGTAGAAGGAATCTTAGCTTCAAGACCCAAATAACAGATGTACCATTTTCAAATATATCTTTGAGGAACAAATGAAATTCTAAAAAATGTGTAAGCTGGGCTCTTGTATAACTTATCAGCTGAGCCTGACTTTTGTACTCCGCCTTCATTAAACTCTCACTTTAGCATATCTCAAGACGATTACTAGCTATAGGAGCTGGAACAAGCAAAACTATCCGGCAACGCCGATCGACTCGAAAGATTGTCTGCTCGGACTCTAAGCATTTTGCAATCAATTTAGATTTGCATTAGCTGCGCTGCAGTCTCGAGAAGTCCGTGGCTTAGTCCGAGATCTAGAGCCAAAAATAAACCGAACCAGTTGCCGCAGCGCCGAAAAGTCAAATGTGTAACAGCTCTGTAGCTTTGGCTCGAAGAGAGGCTTGAAGAAAGTCGAGATATCGCAGCTGAGGCAGAGGACAGAAGACAGAAGACAGAAGACTGAAGACCAAAGACTGAGGAGCGAAGACTCTGTGTAGACTGTAGACTGTGGACTGAAGACGGCGACTGAGAGAGCTGAAATATTGTAATTGTGAGTCTGGCTTGTTTGTTATTGTTGCCTTAGCGGTTGCTTGTTGTTTTTTTGGCTTGATTAATAATTAATCGCACTCACACACACTCACAAAAACACACACAGATACAGCTTGTTTTAATTACTCAACTTAAATGGCGCTTTGAGCGACTTAAGCAACTTGCTTTTGTGGTCGGCAATGTGTGTGTGCGATCGACTCTCACTACTACGAGCTCAAAACTAACTAACTAGCTGCTGCTTGTGTTGCTGTTGCTGTTGCTGCTGCTGTTGTTGCTGCGGCTGTTGTTGCTGCGGCTGCTGCTGTGCTGTGCTGTGCTGTGCTGTGCTTTGCTTTGCTTTGCTTTGATGTTGCTGTTGCTGCTACTCGGCTCTGCTTCTGCTTCTGCTTTTGCTTTTGCTTTTGCTGCTCCGTCTCCGGATCGCTTTTGCCTGCCTGTTTGCCTTGCCTCGGCCGCTTTGGACGCTCATTCAGTTTTTTGCGCTCAACGCTTGTTGTACGGAACCGAAAAACGCGTTCGTTCGTCCACAGAGTGTCGCCAAATCGTGGCGAAAGATCGCTTGTTACAACCGAATGTACAGCCTCTAATCACTTTTTTTCTGCTCTGTAATCGTTCGCGGTTTCTGCGGCCATAAAATAAAGTAAATCCGAGTTAAACGCTGATAGTCGCGCCTGAAGAACCACAGAAAAGCAGAAAAAAATCTGCCGTCGTTCTCTCGTTTCCGCGATCGCTCGTCAGCGCCATCCCAAGCCTCTCCGATTTTTGATACCGATTCGGTATCAGATAATATATTCGTAACCATCGCCATTCTTGCGAGTGTGCCAGTGTGAGTGAGTGATGTGTCTGTGTGCCAAATCCAAATCGAAAATAGCCAAAATCTGAGCTTGGCCACCAGCAGCACCGTCAGCAGCAAACATGTGAAGTGCCAGTGATTTCCATAAGCCAAAATCGAAGTCGAATCGAAGTCGAATCGAATCGCAGCCGCAGAGAGATAGATAGGTCGAAAGTATCTGAGTGGATATCCGAGTCGAACCAGTGTATAATGTATGCGACGTTCGCGAACTGCCAGAATTGGTTGTTGTTGCAG
Source organism: Drosophila orena (assembly GCA_005876975.1). Taxonomy (NCBI): domain Eukaryota; kingdom Metazoa; phylum Arthropoda; class Insecta; order Diptera; family Drosophilidae; genus Drosophila; species Drosophila orena. The sequence goes on along the minus strand of VCKV01000008.1, from coordinate 9,809,533 downwards.
TTGCAGCCAAAGGATTTGTGGATTTTGGAGCGTAACTGAGCGGCGTGCAGCAGGTGCACCAGGTAAGCCAAGCCGAAGTGAGTTAGCAAATAATGCGCATACGCCATGGTGGCCGCGTGTCCAATTCGAGATCAATCGAATCAATTGAACGGCTGTAAAACAGCTGACTGGGGAAAACTGGAACTGGGTGCAATGCGTGAGTCACATATACATACATATACGAGTACATATGAATATTATGCATATGGACAGGCTGATTAATTATATAAATCTGAAAGAAATAAATACATGTAACCCAGAAGTTAGTTGATAGCATCTGAAACAACAGCAATTGAAGAATATTATATTCATTTTTTTATATCGCAGACTGCTAAGACTGTTAAGTTTTCTATTGACAAAAGTTCCAACCACTTAACCGTACAACTTTAAAAGATTCACACTAATTTACCGACACCTCCAAAACAATTCATATTTTTATAACAAGGAAGTCGATGTTTGTTTTAAAAAGTTTGCCATTAGATAAGTCTCTTCCGCCAACTTGATATCGCTGCATAAAGTTTCGACAGATTTCAAGCAGTCTCCGGGGAAAAAGTGAAATTCTATCTCTAGACCCCGGACATTATCAGCAGAGACATGTGGATATCGGGTGTCACTTGCATATTCATGGGGGCCAAGTGATGAACTGAACTGAACTGAACTGAATCAACGGCATTCCACACCAGTCACAATTAGCGGCTGACACTGACATTGGCCATGGTAAAAACCCTTTGACCATATGCCTTATACTCGTTAATTTATGACGCCATTTGGCTAATTGAATAATTATATGTGACTGGCTGGGCGTGGCTGGGCTGGGCTGGACTGAGCTGGATTTGCTTCGCTTTGCTTCGGTTTGGTTTGATCGATCACGATTGCATAAGCCATCCCACATCGAATCGGAATCAGCATCGAAATCTGAATCTGAATCGAATCTGAATCTGAATCTGAATCGGTATCTGTATCGATTTATTCGATTTGCCTTGCTAATGCGACTGGGTGCACTAAATCAGTGTTAAAGTTCACCCCACTAGGCTCAATTAGTTTATTAACTGCGATTTGCACTTGCAGTCGCTAAGTGCAGCAAACCCGTTGGCTAGGTGGGAAATTGTCAGCTTCGAAATGTGCAAAAGCACAAAAGTCAAGTCCGATAACAAAACTAAGCTATCGCAGCAGCAGCAGCAGATACATAGAAGCAAAACAGCAGCAATATAATGAGATATAGCTACACAGATATGGCAACAGCTGATGAAGAGACCATGAAGGTCTACCACTTTCGGAAATTCGACGAAAATGAAATAAAAATCGTGAGCACGCAATGAAGCAGCCAAGTTGAAGTTGGCTTCCACTTCCACTTCCATCTCATCCCATCCCATCACCTCCACCACCACCATCGCCATCTCCATCTCCATCTTCATCTTGGCCTGGCAAATCACGTTGCTGATAACAACAACTGAGCAATGCGGCAATAATTTGCTGCCCATGCCCGCTTCGGCCCGCTCTCGGCCAAGTTAAGTGGCTACTGGTCATCAGCAGGCAGCAACAACTGGCTTAGGCCAACATTTTTATCAAAAGTGGTGGCATTAGCAGCCCCATCCCTCCTGTTGGCCAGCGAACGAAACTGGTCAGTCTCTGGAGGCTTGAGACTCCCAATAGTTTCACTTATTTTACACGCATTTCTTAACGATAAATAAATTCCACAAGCAGATGCGGCCAGCAACAGCGGCAACAGCAACGGCAACAACAACAACAACAACAGCAACAACTTGGCCCGTTCAGCAACAACTTTTGCTATCACGTTTCCATGCAAACAACACACAACACACAGCCACAAAAATATTTCCATTGGTATTCGCTTGTACTTGAATTGCCGCATGGCATAGTGCGGGGTGCGGGGTGCGGGGTGCGGGGCGGGCGAGGGGACGGGTGCAAGAGGCTGCAGCAGGTGGCAACTGCAACTGCAACTGCAACTAATGCCTCAGGTGCTTTTGGCCCGGACTTTGCACCTCAGTCTACCGTTTGGGCCATTCTGATGCCAGATTTCCGCCTGATGTGGCGCCCCAAGGCGGCCGAGAACGATATCCGATATCGCTGGCTGCCGCTCGATGGGTTTATGGTTTATGGGATGCACCTTGACTGGAAAACCACTCGGATTGCACAAGAAGTGTGATCTGATAGGTGCTAAGCTTAAATTAAAATTGTATTTTAATAAATCATCATCAATGCAAGAAATGCTGACTCTTGAAGATACGATTGAAGATTTTGTTTACGCTTTAGAGTTTCGATTCAAAAGAAAGTCCTTTTGTGCATTTTATTAGTATAGCTGCAAACTAATCCATTTGTTTCAACTTTACTTTGGAATATTAGTTGCCCGCATATTGTATTGTAGTCAAAAATCGAGCGAGCCCAGCTCAATCACCTGCTAAACTTCTATGCTAAACGAAGATGAATGAACTCAGCTTCAAGGTGGCCAAACGAAGCGACACGATTTGGCAACGATCTTCTGCCTTCTGTCTTCTGTCTGTCTGTCAAATCGAGAACTGATCAATTTTGCTTTTTATTTTATGAATTCTCTCTCGAAAAAATATATTGTATAAGGTCATCTTCTTCGAGAACCCGGCCATACTGGTTTTTTCGGTCCAGAAGATGACAAGCGCCGTAGTTTCACTCGGCGTTCAACGCGGCGTATGCCTAATATGCGAACTTGAGTTACTTTTCCAATTCACTTTTGCCACGGCCTTTCTCGCCGCCCCAGTGATTCGCCCAAATATCGGTATATGTATCGGTATCGGTATCGGGATTGGTATCGGTATCAATTTCGCAGATACTCAGATACTCGTATACTCGTATACTCGTATACTCGTATGTATTTTTATTGCATATGATTTATCATGTCTGACACTTGGGCCAGACCACTTGTCAAATGGGAAATAGCCACGACAGCATGCTGTGATTTTAGATAAATTCATAACTCAGCCCAACTTGTCTTGCCTTCAAAGTTCAAATCACTTGGCGCTCTCACATGGACACCACACTCACACATACGAGTATTTCATGTTAATTATTTATTTATGAGTTATTTTTATTCGATAAGCCTCAAATGGAGGAACACCATTTACATTTACAGTTATGCGTCGGACATATGTACATATGTATGTACATATATACATATATACATATTTTCAGCTTTTATTTTTTCATTCTGAATTTAATTTTCCCATCCATTCGCTTGGCACTTCGAAGGAAGCAAGTCAGCTGTTGCCGCTGGCGAATTCGATTTAACGAACTTGAAATCGCCTTTCGAGCTTCTGGGGAAACGATAATAAACAGCCACCGCAAATCACAGACGAGTATTTTCTTATATTTTCGCCTTCTGCTCGGCTGTGTTTTGTAGTCTACTGGCAATGGGACACTAATCAGTGGACTTCGTAACAGAGCTCAGTTGGAAGTACGGAAAAGTAGTACAGCAGGAGCCTTGTAGTTCCTCAAACAATTGTTTTGGTTTTTGATAAGTGGGTCAGCAGGAAACTCGCACAGCAGATTGATTAGAGGTCGTTGTTTCCCCGGGGCTTTACACTTGCAAAGTAACCATGTGGATAGCAATTCATTCATGTCTCAGCTATGCCAAATAAATAGTACATAAACTTACATTTTTGCTCTTAAGATCTTTCCATTTTCAGAAGTCTTCACGCCCATTTGACGACGGAACACGTTCCTCGGGCTATTTTATTCCACTATTTTATTCCACTGTTTGTTTGTTTGTTTGATTACAACGTCGTGGTGATCATGATCATCGGCGAGAGAGATAGTTATGGACGGCTTCACAGTTAGCTGGATACGGCAGTTGAAACCACTTTCGGTTGGATTCGAAAAGCGTAAACTAGATTCGAAATCCAGATCTTTGCAACCATTCAATAACAAGATTTACATGCCTTAGTTGCCAACCACAAAAATTCAAGGAAACCTCAGCTGCAACAAATACATAATTGCAACGCAAACAAACCATAAAGTGCATGTTTTCATAGCTGCATTTAAGTTTCAGTTTCACAACTCCCCAGTGGGTCAATGAGGATAAATATTTATTTCTAGTTATAATAAATACCTATCGTAATAGGGGATTTTCCAGTTAGTGTAGAGTGGCTGTAATGTCAACATCCTGCGGTGCATTCACATTTTTGTCTCCGACTCCAAAGTGCTCCATTTTCATTGATGCAAATCTCTTATCAAGCCAAGAAAGTGCCAGTGGCACAAACACACTCATTCTGGAACAGGGTGTTGAACGAGTAGGTATATAAACCTATAGAACTTATAACTTATAGAAAATATAACCCACTTTCTTGGCGATTGCACTTTAATAGACTTCGTGATATGTGCTGAATAATTTGCATATGTGTAATGCTTAAGTTCTAAACTGATACAACTTGATAGTAAACTCCCTGCGTACTGTATTAAATATTTTAATTAATTGCTTAAAATATTGCTTTGAGGTATTTCGCCATTGTGGACACCCTGTTCTTTGGGTTCTGAGTGGGACACGCGTTTATTCCAGCTCCGCTCTGCTTCTGCGGCTATCACTTCAGTTGACTTCACTTTTAAGGCGGCGGTAGCCTCGTCGTCTCCGCCGGTCCGCCCCTGCCCCTGCCCCTGCCCCTGCCCCATCCCCTCCTCCGTCCAGTTACCTCGCCGCCCCTGATAAGCGCCCACTCTCCCCGTCCCTGTCGCCCCTTTGGCATCACGGCAAAAGGTCTTCTTTGTTGTGAGTTGGAAAAGGGGAAAAAATCATAACAACAGCGAGCAGAAGAGGATCGCCAAGAAGGGGCTGAAAAAGCAGCACGAGGTTTGCTGAGGCGGCAACGGCGCCTGGTTGTTGCAATTTACAACAACATCAACGGCTGCACCGTGAGAAAATGTTGTATGAAAAACAAAGAGCTATCATCGTCATCTTTCATTGCAAACCTTGTACCTTTAGCTTTACTAGTTTTAAGCATTTAAATAACGGAAAATAGGCCCAAATTTGTCCCTGTGTACCCACTATGCATATAATAAAAGCAACAACTATACTAACAACAGCAACAATAGCAACAAAAAAATGAAAACAACAACAAAAACAAAAACAACGAGCGTCATCGACGACAACAACGAACGACGACAACGACGACCACTCCACCAACTGGCATGGCAGTGAGACGTTGATTGCCACGGAATGCCGTCAAACAGGTTAAAAATGTAGGTAGAAATTCAATTAAAAATTGGTTATTTATTTATTTTAGCATGCACAGAGATCGACTCCGCACACGTTCATATATATATATATATATATAGCAATAGCCACCGCGAGCTCCCCTTTCTCCGGCTATTGCCTCCCCTCAAATAAACTCGAGTTTATTTAATTAAGCTTTATTTGTGGCGCCCAAACTGCCGGCTGTCAATCAGGCGGCGTCAAGCGAGCTCGATTTGAAAGTGAAAACCCCGAAAAGCCCAGCAGGTGGCAAGATATCTGCAGTGTACTCTCAGCCACTCAGCCGCTCAGCCACTCAGCCGCTCAGGTGCAACAGAGGCAGCCCCACTAAGACTCAGGTGCAACTCGTTCCAAAGAAATTTGCAATAAAAACTAATGCGGCCGACATTTTGCATGCAAATCAATCATATACGGGGGAATTCGGCGGGGTAGTCTCCGACCTGATACCCTGTAATATTTATCGAATAGGAATTCATTTTTATACAAGCCAATTAAATGAACAAATCTAACGATTTCGTGTCAAGCATATTTCTAGATCTATAAATTGGGTAATATAATATTAGCTACTTCGATTCCGCTAACTGGGGCTAGTCGATCTTGATCCGAATCGAGCCCAGCAGATCGATCTGGTTGCTAATACACCAGCATCCAGTTAAAACCGATAGCATTTGCTTTTATTAATGCAAACCGCAAAAAGCTAATTTTAGCTGGGCTATTTTTAAATTAGCAGCTTTTGCGGCCCACTAACGATCGATCGAGTCATGTGCGATTTGCCCATATACGTAAGCACAGATATAGTTACGACCCCAAAGCCCGTAACTGGTTGCAGATATTACGAGTGCGATCTGAGGTCCCCAAACGGACAGAGACGCATAGAGAGAAAGGGAAAGAGACGGCGACAGTGGCTGAGGGGCGAGAATCATCTCAAATTTTGCCTGATGGATCGCTTCAATTTGTGACTGTGACGGCCATGATTAAGATACTAATGCGATCGATTTGGAGACCGCTTCTGCCCAGCTGGAAGCTGCCTGCCTGCCACTATCCGACTTTTCTGCCCTGTGACTCTGAGTGATCTTTGCCCAAAATCAAAATTCACACTCAAATTCACTCGAAACGTTTCGTTTTCGGTGGGAATTATCCGAAAGAACTTCGCTTCCAGGAAGTTCACCTACCAGGGGATTCCTAATCTCGATGATGGAAAAGTTTCGCCTACGACCCAAAGTGAAAAAATATTCGGTTGCTTGTCTGGATCCAATAAAATTTCGCCAAGTATGTGAAATAGTACATTTCAAAGAATATGCATGACATGCAAAATTTTGGGAATTGTTTTCAAAGACTTTGAGAATGGTGAAATGAATCCCAAGAATCATAGTTTTGCTGAAAAATTTATTGAACAATTTGTCTGTTTTCATATTTCAATAATTGTTTGTATATTGTTAAATGCAATTCAAATAATAATATAATTATACCCGTTACCCGAGTGAAAGGGTATACTAGATTCGTTGAAAAGTATGTAACAGGCAGAAGAAAGCGTTTCCGACCATATAAAGTATATATATTTATAATCAGGATCAATTGCCGAGTCGGTCTGGCCATGTCCGTCAGTCTATCCGTATGAACGCCACAAAACTCTCACGCCCACACTTTAAAAAAATTGTTAACTTTTTTCAATTTTATTGCTTTTTCCCCAATTTCTACCGATATTCCAGAAAATGTTGAATTTTCTCGTTTGCACTTCCACTAGCTGAGTAACGGGTATCTGATAGTCGGGGAAGTAGACTATAGCATTCTTCCTTGTTTGAAATGCATTGAATTTTCGCATCAAACAAAATAAACTCACACCAAATCCATGCCAATTATTGTACCAAACTGATGGTCATGAGGATCTTTGATCCCTCCGCACCGTTTTAATCAGTTTCATGGTACTCCAACCTATAAAGTGTGCCTATATTTCATCAAATCTGCGCAATAGTTGGTCCAAGGCTCTCCGCGGGTAAATGAACTATCGGAACTGCCATGACCATCGAGTTGGGCCTACCAAATGATTCGCCTTGGAAATTTTCATGCAACTTTCAGCGTGTAAATAATTAAACCATAAAAGTCAATTGAAATTGAGAATGTTCCAATCGATCGGAACGCTTTGAGGGAGCCACTGCGAGAAAAGAGTACTTATTTATGGCATTTATGGGCAGGGCCATAAAAACTTACGGATAGCCGAATTCACGGATAAATTAAAATAATTGAAATACTTTGAAAACTTAATTGCGATAGGCGAGGCGAGCTTGTTGATGCTAATGACCAAACATAAATTTCAGTGGGCCAAGAGCAGGCGAAGATACAGATACATGTGGAGAGGGAATAGCAGATACTTAGATATAGACACAAGTGTATATTTTACCGGCCGGCAAGGCGCGCATATGTATGCAATATGTTTTTTCTCTCTTTTTGGTTTTTCTCGCATTTTTTTCAGCTGGCCTCGAAAGCATTCGCCTCATTTCCATGAACGCATTTTCATTGCGCGGCCACAAATCATAAATGTTTCGTTCTCCCAGCCACAAAATATTTAGACAGATTTTGTTGCAAAAGCCGATTGTCCGATTACAGGTGGCTGCGGAGCTGCGCCGCTTTGAGGCGCTTTGGCTGGGATATTTCCTTGGAGAACCCACTTTGCAGCATCATCATCCCAGCTGGGCGGCGTGGTCAAGGTTAAGCGGCTACTCCAACTATGCATATCTGTATCTGTATCTGTATCTGGATCTGTGGCTGTATCTACACGCGGAAAAACAGAAGCAAACAAACACAAGCAATCGGTGCTTTGATCATTAATCCACAGCATTTTCCTCATACATTTAAACTTTTGTTTAGAAAGCCTTGCTATCTGTACATCTTTAATACATCTACGTAGTAAATGGTGTACATACGCTATTAAATAGTCGTCTTCCTATAGTTTTTCTCCTTGTGTATATCTGTATCTGCTGGCTGGCGCTGCAGGACATCATCATCATCGGCAGGCGTGCGCTTCTTTTAACGATTTCAACAAAAATATTCCGCTTTCTGCGCTGCTCATTAATTCGTTTCGATTAAAAATTGCCTTTTTTCCCCTTTTCCCCTGATTTTTTTTGCCGCTCATCTGCAGCTTGTTGTGCATAAAAATCACAGCAAGAGATCGCCTCGGAAAGTCCCAGCTTCCTTGCCCCGCGGCATAAGTATCTCACAATCGCACTCAGAGTATCTCAGAGTATTTGAATTTGGATTTGGATTTAGATTTGGCGTTTCGTCTAGCGGTGGAATACAAGTTGCCGTTGATGCGAGTGCCTCTGAAATTTTTATGGGCCGCTTTTTCGGGTGGTTCGGGTGGTTTGGCTGGACTAGGGGCTTTTGTTTTGGTTTGTTTATGTTTAATACGTACGCTACGTGCAATTGCTCTGGCAGCCCATTTGTTTATTATAAGGTCTGCGGCAGACTTCCCATGCGTGCCACTTGTTCTCACTTTTGGGGCATTTCGATTTGTTTACTTTGGATTCGGCCACTTAATATACAGAAATATACTCGCTGCTGCTGCAGACTCCTTATTTATTTGTTTTTGGTATATTTTTTAGACGCAGGGTTTTCTCCACTGGCGGCTCTCTCTCACGTAATCATTGCAAATATTTCGCACTGATTTGGAATCCCAAGACTTTGTTTCTATTTTCTATTTGCTATTACGCTATTTTCCGACTCGCTTTGTTTATTTGCCAGTGGCCCCGCGTTTGTGTGTGTATTAGCTGGAAATAATAATTGAAAGTGTATTTCCAAGAATAGAATTTCAACAATTTGTAAGTGTTTTAGCCAGTTTTTAGCGAGTGCAAAAAGCAGGAAGAAATATGGCATGATGTTCTCCATAGGCACTCGATTCGATAGAAGTTTGCTCGCGGAATTAATGGTTTGTTTTCGATTCGAGTTGCACTGATGAATGTGTGGCAAGGTTCCCCAGAAATTGGATCAGTCAACGGAAGACTGTGGGCAGCTTTGAAAAGGAAACCAAGGAATTCATAAAGTAGATACACTCGTTGGGGAATTCTTGGGGTATACTGAAATTGAATTTATTCACAGGAATGTTCGAAATTGTTTCAAGGATGAACTTTTTTCCATTAAGGCTTATAAGTTAATACAGGAAATTTAGCCTAATCACTTTCTTTTTAGTACAATTCAAAGCCCACAACGCCTTCCGTTAATCTGAATGAACTATGTACAAAGAAAGCCAAATCGCAGCTTGGCCAAACAACTCGAACTCGGCCAAATGACTCGACAAATATCACGCATACGCCGCCTGAGATCAATGGGCATTATCGGTGCGCTTTCCACAAACACACACCCATCGCGGGGTGTATTAAAATCTCATTACCAATGCTAATTAAAGGAGGGAGCCGCCCATTTTCGAATCGTCAAGTTCAAAATCACAATTTTTCTTTACACTTCTCTAGGAGATTTGTGGATGCACCCGGCGAGCGATGTTTGTTATTTTCCAAGTGCCCACACGCTCTTACATAAATTATTAACAGCCGAAGGCAAATAAATAAACAAACACTGGGACAGCTTCTTCGGATTCGGATTCGGATTTGGATTTGGATTTGGATTTGACTTTGGATTCAGATTCAGATGCGTATCTGCAGCTACAGCTGCAACTGCAACAGCGAGTGCCGCTTAATCGTTGATCATCGCAAGCGCTAAAGCTGTCATCATCCATACTTTCGTACCTGACGATTCTCGATTGAGCAAAGTTCAAGTGGCTAAGACTATCTATCTATGCAATAGCTTCATTGCGTAGAAGCAATTTATTTTCGCAGCAAGATATCTCACTTGGTACAGGGTAATATTCGAAAATATATGCTGTTATATAAACATTACCATATTTAATCCGTTTTTTTCACTGCATGCTCTCCTCCGTGTTTCTGGACTGCCCGTGTGCATTACCGACTACTTAACAGCAAATCACTAAACATGTTTAAATATTTTAACTTGTTCGGTAGCCTGTTTGTCATTTCCCAGCCACATTTGCCGAGCGGCAATCTCTAAACGAATGTCTCTCGAACGTCCCAACGCCTTGACAAAAGAAATGAACTGTTTTAAAGTGCTGCAAGTCGCCTTCTTCTCGGCCTCGACTTCTTTTTCTGTTTAGCCGGCCAAAAGATCAAGCCAGCGGAAAACTACAAAACCCAAATTGAAAAATCATCAACCTCGTCAGCTCTGGATCTTCTTGCTTGCTTGGCCCTGGTCAATATTTGACTAAGAAATTTTTCACATTACCAGCGATCGCGGCGAGGGAAGAGCGGAGTGATCTTGTTGCTGCCCAGCACTCGTTTTTCAAGGGGGTATTGGTTGATTAGTTGATAGGGGGAAAGCGTTAACAAGGTGCCAAATTGGTTCGATTTAAAAAATACATTCGAAAGTAACTACAACTATTTGATCTTCGATGATCGAATCAAATGTGTGTGACCATTTGCATCACCTCTTTGATCAGTTACCTGCTGATGATTGAGCTGGTTAGCTAACCATTAGTTATCAGCGCGGCTGTGTTGCGCCGCCTTGAATTTAATTAAATCCCAGGGTACCAGCACTTCGATCCCTTCCCCTTCAGCAGCTCCTTCGACCAAAGCATGCTGAGTGAAATGTTAGCGGCGCACACAGACACATTGCCTAGGAATTGTTTACATAGCAGTGAAGCCCAGCCTCGAGATCGAGATGAGATCTTGGTCTTGGTCTTGGTCTTGGTCTTGGTCTTGGTCTTCGTGTTGGTCTTGGTCTTGGTCGCTGGCTGCCTGTTGCCTTGTGGCTCTTGCCTCTTGCCTGTTGCCTGGCCAGCGTTTTGTTTGATGTCGGCCTCGTTAAGAGCCAACGAAGCCAGCGAGCTGAGATGGCCGTGCGGCGAGCTCCATGTTCCGTGTTCCATGTACAACCTTGTTTGCTCATGAACAGTTGAGCGTTGTCGTTGTTGGCCGCTTACTTTGCATTAAGTTATTTTCATTTTCAATAGGCCGTGGCCATAGGCTGTGGACTTGGATGGGCTGAATCCGAGTCACAATTTGGATTCCGATCCCGAGTCATCTGCGATTATTCCTGGCCACTGCTGGAGTGTTTTCCTTTCGACGGCGCTCTCGAGTGCTCTCCAAACTGTTGAACTTCACTTGTTTTCCCCAAGCTATTAAGCCACTTGACGAGCATATATTTCGCCCCGATCTTCCCCGATCTCTTCCCGATCTCTACGGATCTGTGGGCATTTTCGGCACGATGACGCTGCCTTCCTGGAATTATGCAAATTTATTGTCGAACATTGCGTTCGAATGCCTTCGAATGATGAGCGTGTGATTTATGCCCCTAAATCGCTCTAGCCGCTACTTCTGATTGCATAATTAATGAAGCTCGGCCCGGATGACAAGTAACTATTTTTCGGTGGGAAAATACCCATCATACCCATCATACCCATCATGTATCCCATACCACAAGCACTTAATTCCCCCACAAGACAGCAACAAATCGCATCCAATTCCAGGGCATTTGTTTATTTTTGTTCCACGAGCAGCAGCGATCGTCGCTTTTTGCGCTGCCCGCTGGCACAAAGTTGCAAAAATTTGGCCACAAATCAGCAATCGCAATTATCAAAAACGCTTCAAACAGGCATCGCTACCTGTGCGACCATAAATTAGCAATTAAATGAGCTAGTGCGAAGAAAGCTCATTTCCAAACTAAATATTGAAACGCAATAAGTTCCCAAAATCACCATGGGCCCAGGTGGTCCAAAGGTATGGAGACAGTGGGAGAAGGGTTAAGCACTACAGTGTTATGTTTCATGGAAGCCATTCTCAGATACCAAATAACAACCCTCAAAGTTGATAAATGGTAATAAATTAAATAGATTATTGTTAATATTTTTTCGCTATGCTATACAATGTATTCAATGCATCCTTGTATACTCTTTCTTTTTTGCCATTTATCGAACATTTCCATCACACTGTTTTGCATTTTCCTCGCTGTCTAACCTCCATCGAATTGAGTTAGGAACTTGGCCCTCTCTGGCTGGGAATCTCTCGATCCGAAATCTTCCCCGAGATGCTGGGGGTGGTGGGGCAATGGGAATGGGTGGCAATGGGGCTGGGGCTGGGGGTGGGGGTGGTCAGTCGACGGGGCCTTTACGGTGAATTGCGCTGCTCGTTTTTGGCGCGTTTGCGCTTTGCGATTAATGCGCTTGTGTAAATAAACAATAAATATTAAGTGCGCTACACGCCGTGGGCAAAACGACGACGAAGAAAAGGAACAATCCGTTGGCTTGGCGGTGGGGGATGCTACTTGGGGATTGTAGCTGGCGATGGATCGCTTTGGCGCGCAATTAAGTGTACCACTTTATGCAGGGCACGATCCGAAGACAGGAAGGCCCCCGGATAACTCCCCACCTGGTGGGTGGCATGCGTTTGCTATCAGGGACACGGTTACCCTCAGCCCCACCACCCCATCACCATACGATTTTGAGAGGTCATTGGACCGCGGAAACTTTCTAAGGCCACTTTTCTAGAAGCCCTTTGCCAGGTAGCCTTGATTATAACTAAAATGTAAGGGTTGAGGAACAAATCGTACTTCCTTTAAATACCCAATTCGTGCATTCAACCTTGGTATTACATAGAAGAGTGTTCTTACAAGTCCAAAATAATACAAACAATTGGCTGTGTGTTAACCTTTTCCTGATCCGCACGAGCTGCCTTTGGCTGACATGCCCAGTTGGTTATTGCCGGCGTACCGATCCTAACAAATCTGTGCACTCCGCCCCCGCTATATGCCTCTCTTTCGTCCGCAGTCTACCCCTCTCTTTCGTCTGTCGTCGCATCCAGGCGTAACGCACAAATTGTATTGATTATGCGGCTGCCATGCACTTTTCTTGTATCTTGTATCTGGTCGCGCCGTAAATGTTCATCTGATTTGCGAAGCAATCTGCTTGTTGTGTAATAAATTAATGCACTTGATTTCAACGCTTGGTCAATGTCTGCGATCCGGAGGTGGGTGGCTTCCACCGAAGGTGTGCGAAGTTCGAGAGCAACTCACCCAAGATCCGACGGATCGAACAGCTGTTGAACTATCGCCATTCAGGCGTGTGCCTGTGATCTTTAAAGTTCAAAGGGCATTGGCTGTGACGACGAGTGGTATCCAAGATATACACGATTCCTAAGAAGATATTAAGATATCCCCAAAGTGCCCAATATGCGCATTTGATTTTAGTTTATCGCCGCCTATTACCCCTGATGACCTTGACTTACTCTTTCGCTGTGGTAGCCATAATTCACTCATCCTCAGATGGATGGATATATTTTCACGGCAACTGTTTACATGTACATTTAGTTAAATGCAATTCGGTCCATAAATTTCGCGCGTTCTACCCGGAATCGGTTCATTAGATAACAGTTGTAATTGCATATATAATGCTTATATAAGCACGCTGGAATAAGGCGCACTGAGTACCGCGAAAAGCAATCAAAGGTCAGTCGAAAAAGTACAGACGCTTTTCGCTGGAAGGCGCCAATAACGCAGAAAAGCGTGGCGGCAACTTGTTCCATCGTGTTTCGTACTTAGTGGGCTAATGTATCTGTAATACCTGTGTACCTATTCCACATCGAAATCTGTGCTCGCAGCTGTATCTGTATCTGCACATAATCATATTGGCTGGCGGACCGGGGAGCGCTTGCTTTTGATGTTGATTAATTGCAAAAGCTGCTGATTGATTTTTATTGCAAATATTGATAAAAAGTTCTGTATTAATTAACGTGAAAAACACGCGTTTCGTGTTAATTGGAAAATGGTTATTGAAACTAAACAGAACCCAGAGCCAAGTGAGCGTACAAGCTACGCAAACAAACAGAGCAGCAGCAGCAACAAACAAACAAACAGACCGTGAGATACAAGATACAAGTTGCATTTTGTAGAACGTTCAAATTAACGCAGCCAAAAGCCAAAAGCCGAAAACTGAAAACCGAAAACCGAAAACCGAAAACCGAGAGCCCAACTGGATAAAATGTCGAAAAATGAAAAGTTTCGACACGAGAACAACGAGAGTACCTCTCAGTGCCCCTGTATCTGTAGGATATGTAGCAGCCAGCATTTGATTTATGCTCAACTTTGATATTTACCGCCTAATAAACAAAAAATTAACGCAAACGCAGCTAGCCGCATTATAGATGTATCTATGTATCTGGATCTATATCTGTATCTGTATATCTGTATCTGTACATGTATCTGTTTCTCTATCTCTATCTCCATCTGTATCTGTATCTATTTGTGATTTTCGCTTTGATTTGTACTTGACATGCGTGCGTCTGTCAGAGCGGCAATTAAACAACATCACCGGAGTGCCAGCTCGGGATTGGGCTCGGGATCGGAATAGCCATCGTTGAAAGGGCAAGCGCTAATATTTGGTATTTGTTTGGGAACCGGCTCCCGAAATCTACGAATCCAGGAGCTAGCGCCGGGCCACCAACGTGGCTGCTGGAAAACGGGTGGAAGCCACAGCCGGCGAGCTGTGAATGACGTCCGAAAGGAGATCATACTTGTCAAGAGACACCATCCTGGCTCCTGGTAATTAGTCAACTGAAGTGGCCAAGAAGCGCGTCAGTCGTCATCCATAGGCGGTGCTCCTTGAAGTGTCAGTTTCTTAACTTTACTTTTGGAAACAAGTGAATATAAAACTAACCTTTTTGGATACTTGTTATAGACCTTTATATCATTAAATATACTATACATATTAAAGAAAAGTTGGTAAGACGCCATATTAGGCTGGGAGATTCATATAAGCCAGTCCTTATAATTTTATAAAAATACTTTGAAGGGTAATGAATCAGTGTTTCTTAATCAGACGTTATGTAATGAAATTAGGAATATTATAATCTTTCTGAAAGAAGCAATTACGAAGAATTGATCTTAGCTTTCCTAAGATGGAATGCAGGACCTAGAAGATGAGGGCCCACAGACGCCCGGCAGTCTCTCCTTCTCTCAGAGGAGCAGTCATAAATCAATGATGACCAGGCAGCAACATCGCAACAGTGCAACATTGCAACATTGCAACATCGCAAGCTTGCAGCATTTCAGCATGTCAGCATCGCTGCACCGCATTGCTCCTGGCCAGAGACAATTGGCATGGCTAATGCGAATGGCAACTCATAAATTTATTAATTTTTAATTAAACTTACAACGATTTGTAATTCCAACATGGTACCTCCATTTATGGCCCAGACTGCTGATGGCCAACAACTAGTTGAGCTGGTCAACTCTGAATGAATCTCCTCCAGCTGGAGATGGGTCTGGAGCTGAAGCTGAAGCTGGAGCTGGAGCTGGAGCTGGAGCTGGAGGAGCTCATTCCACCGATGTCAGCCCGGAAACAACTCATTATCCTAATTAAAACGTGCGCCATGCGCGCCCGTTGCCATATATGAGCAATGCACGCGATCTGGCAATCGAGGCGAGTCCGAGTCTGCGGCTGCATGCGAAATTAGAAGATTGCCAAGATCCCAGATTCGAGATGGCACCTCCGATAAGATCGGCCATCAGATGCTCAGATGCTGGAGAGTCTTGATTTATCGCCATGGATTGTTGTAAGTTCAAGTATCTGATGCTCGAGGAAAGGAAGTGGAATGGGGGTTTTGTTTTTGGAAGATTGTAATGCTACTTATGCGAATGAACCTTATATATATTGCTTCCTAAATGAGTTAATATTTGTATGCTAATTGAAGATCCTATTAAATCAAATGAGATATAAAAAAGAGTTCTTTGCAAGTTGAGAATAATAACTAATAGTTGACTTATTGTACAATCTTCACCATTGCCAACTTTAAGGATATGTCTACTGGTCATTATCGAAGGCACTCACGCTGCCATCTCCGATCGCAGAGCTGATGACGAGCGGCTGTCTCCATTCATACGCACTGTGGACAGCCAGTCAGCCAGTTAGTCAGAGCCATGAGCCATGAGCCATTCACCAGACGAGACTAGAACGGATCGGAGGAGAATAGCTTGTCCTGCCCAAAACGGGATGGATCGACTGGGATGGGGATGAGGATGGGGATTGGGGACTGGGGACTGGGATTGGGTTGGGGACTCGGATGGGGCGAGGCGCAGGTTGGCTTCATTGTCATGCGGCGCATTTACAAGATGCCAGCTGGCAGTGGCAACATTTCGCAGCAATTGGCCGGAATTGTTGCGGCAACATTGCGGCTGCTCAACATGTTGCTGCCCCATGTTGCATACTGATGGATGCGGCTCCTTTTTGCCGATCCTGACATGAATGGCTTTAACCATTTTTGGGCCTACAGTTAAGTGCTGCCCGGTGCAGCACATCTGTGCCGCGCGGCACTGCCAATTGCATTTGTAATGAGTGAGTCGAGCCGCGGATTCCCTATGAATGAAGCTCGTGAATGGCGAGTGCATAAGTGTATGGATTGCGCGGACAACAGAGTTTATAAATTATTTTCAATGTCAAACACAAGCCTCATAAATAAACAAGTTATCTGCCTGGTGGCGGGGGTAAAAATAGACCCAATATGCCACAATCGAACCGAAATCGAGGCTGATTCGCAATCCCTCTTTCTTTGGGTCAGCAACAGCAGAAGTGCAGTGCAAAAACCGCGCGAACAAACAAACAAAACTGCATTTGCAGTTCGCTCAAATTGAATTTCATTTTGCGGTTGCACTTATTTCGGCGATCGCAGCAATAATTTTGTTTACAATTTACGAGATTAAGAGTATGTAAACTTTAGTATTAGTACCTTCCCAGACTTTCCTTCCCCTTCCCCTTCCCTATTTCGATTTCAATTTCAATTTCGGTGTTGATTGTGTGTTCTTGCCGCTGATTGTACACGTATGTATGTTATGTTCCACATCATCAACACCTCATCTTTCGCTTGTTTTGTGGTTTTTTGCCACCTCGAGCTGCGAATTTATTGCGACAAGGCGACAGATTCTCAAACGATTTTATCATCTTGGCAACAAAGTTGGCAATATCGTGTCGAGTTTAGCGCCCGCCTTTGTTTGGATTGGAGTGATCGCTAGATCGCCTATTTTATGGTGCTTTTGATGGGGCCAGAGCATGGCAAATGTAACATAACTTTATGGATCCGCCGATGTTTACTCTGCTCGAATCGGGGGCATCTCTCAGATAAAAAAGGACGAAAGTAGGAAGTGGGTAGAGTGCGAAAATGCATGGGCCTCTACCAGTTCTTGGCAGTCTTCTGAGATTTCCCACAAACAGTTCCTTAGAACTACAGGCAGCTCTAATAACAAAGAATATCTTCCACTGTTTCATATTTCTAAATTAATAATTTCCAAAAATATCCTCTGTTTCCCAAAACACCCTGCAATGTGAACACGAAAAACAGCTTTCGTTTTATTGCTCCCAAAAAATATGATGTTCAATTAAAAGGGAGGGAGATGTTCAATAACCGGCACAAATCGAGTGGAAAACAAAAGCTAAGTGCCGATGCATAAAAATCAACAATGGATATTAGGCAACATTTATGTAAGTGGCGATTATTGCGCCATTACGAGTAGTTTATGTGGTAGCTAGCAACAAGACCAGAAGATAACGCCAAAGACTTGGCAACAGTAAATGAAACGAGTGTTTACAGCCCGAAGACAAAGTAAATTAATGTGTTCTGTTGCGGGATCCGAAATAGTTAGTGTAAACAAGGAGGCACTCTTGAGAACGAGGGGCAACTGTAGTGGAACTGCCCGAGATTGAATCTCTGGTTAAATATTTATGAAATCATAAAATTTGATGTCTCCCTTCCGTTGGCCACTTGACAGTAATGCGACCATTACGGGAATGTGTCGAAGAACCCCTAGTCCCGACTCCCGACTCCCGACTCCCAGATCCGAGATCCCAGATCACGAGTCCCAACTACCAACTCCAGAGCGCCGGTGCTAATGATGATTTTGATGTGCAGTCAACGGATTGGCTGCAGACCCACGAAGACCCGGCGATTACGTGGAGTACTACCCATTTGGAATCCCATTTCGATTTCCCCATGCCCATTTGCCCGTGCAATGTTTGTTTTATGCACGATCCGTTGTTTTACAATCGCTGTAAATAAATAGAGGCCGCAGATCAAAGGCCTATCAATTAGCACCCATTTCGATTATGCTGCATGCTGCATTTGCCGCACTTGCACTGCCTGCAATTCACACCCAATTAGTAATAAATTTGAATGCGCGCTGCAATTTGCCGCCATTCGGCTCAACAGTTATGGTGGCCATTAAGTTTTATCGATGGCGCTACAGCTCCCGATCCCCGATCACCGATCCCCGATCCCCGATCCCCGATCCCCAATCTCCCTTACCCAATGCCCAGATTTCCATGCGATCCCCGGATCAGGGAGCCAATTTGATTTGTGGCCCACTCGAGAGGGCTTCGAGCCATCTACCTTTGATATTCTCGCACATACCCCCACAAAAAGATACGTGCATGCTTAACCGAACTTAATTGCAATTGACTTTTAATGCTTATGCGGGCTGCCCGCTGTGTTAATTCGAATTCAAACTGTTTCCATAAAGTGGAGCCATGTGGCTCCCTCCCTCCCCACTTCCTATATGGATTGCTTCACGCCGCTGACGAGTGCGAGAAGTCTTCATTATAATGCACAGAGTTATATAGTTTCCTCTGATAGGTATACAATGTCTAAGAAGCAAACTACTACGTTCAAGTTAAGAAAGTGTATCTATCACAAGAGAAAAGTATAAAAAACTCTAGTCAATAATAAAGTATAACTCGAACGCCATCATTGCCATCAATCAAGTTAAGGTAATAGACTTCAGAGCATCTTTTATGAACCACCCATACTCAATTGCACTTAATTTGGAGCTGGCCCGTAGGAAATTACAATGTTCCCAGGGGAATTATTAACTGGCGCTAATAAAACGCTTCAAGGTCTCGGGTTACCATCACAAAATGCATAAATCAAGTGCCGATCCTGATGGCTAATGGCCGGCGAAGGAGGAGGCGAAGGAGGAGGCTTTGTTACCAATTTATAAACAAACAAAACGATTCCGACGACAACAAAGGAAGGGACATCGGCGGCAGCATCGAATTACCACAAGATCCCGGACTCCGGACTCCGAACCCAAAACCAAACCCAAGCTAAAAACCCAGACCGAAACCCATATCCATGCCCCGCTTCTTACAAAACGTTCAGGATCAGCTTTCACAAGATGCAACTTAGACTTTGAGTCCCCAGTTGCAGTTTACCGCCAGTTTGTCATTCATCGCAGAGCGAAACACACAATAATAACGTTTTAATTGAACAAAAGACGCAGTGAAGAATGGAGAATCCAGAGACAAGAATCCAGGGACCCAGTCGAGCAACAATTGATGGTCGTAGCAATTGGAATCGGATTCGGACTCAGATTCGGATTCGGATTGTATCTGATGGTGTTCTTGTATTTGTTATTGCAGTTTTGCGGCTGCCTCACGGGGCTCGGTTTCTGGTTTTCCTGAAGTGACTGCGACTGTCACCTTTCCATCAAACTGAAGGCAGTGAAAGGCTCTCGACGAATGTCCACGTGCCAAGCGGCATTGTTTGGCGACTTTTGTTCGTTTTGGCTGCTTCTCGATGGTAATTGATTAGCTGGCCAGCAGAGAAGAAGCGGAGCGATTCAATGGACACGTATAAAGGATCCCCTAATGAGGTCAATTTCTTGGTTAACCGCACTGCGTGTGTGTGTGTGTGTGTGTGTGTGCAAACAGCTGAAACACTAGATCATGTAATAATAGCAACATAAGCCTTAATTGGGAGAGGGAAGTTTTCGGGAAATAGATATCTCTATTAGGACACCCTTATCTCTATCATCCACTTTCGGGTTGAAATATCATGCGGCTATATTTCATAATTATGGCTTTATTTAGTAAAAGATATTAAAATACGGATTGAAAGACTGAATGATTTCTAACATTAGAAGGTATATTTAGAGGCATATCATGGAAGGAGTTTTCACAGAAGAAGGACATTGTATAACACCAGCATTCCAAATTCATTTGCACCTAAATGATCAAAGATAGTTTCTGTCAAGTATGTCCATCTCCTAGACTTTGATTAAACTATCCCAGCTACGCCAAGGCACCCGCATCCTTGCAGTTCCCATCCACGTCGAGCACAATTAGGACTCATGCCCCCGTTGCGTGCGAGGGAAAACAGGATGCGAAAAGGGATCGGGACGATCCTGCTGTGCCCGAGGTCCTGGCATGTGGTCAGTAGACCGCCGCCTGGTACCCCGTCCAGGATCGGGATGAGAAGCATTCCCATCCAGAACTCGAGAGTTTTTGCGCTGCGAGATGCTTTTGCCAGGCACTTGCCTTTAACAAATGACACACGAGCACTTGATAAATGAACGGCAGCTAAGATAATGGATTTCGTATTTGGAATTTCGGACGTCACTTGTTGGTTTCCTTGGTCCAGTGAAAGTAGCGCCAGGGATGGCAAGCGGCGATAAGCCGCCCAAGGACTCAGATTTCTGGTGGTCCGATAAGCCGGGCCGTGCGAAAGGTAATTAAGTGCCATTAAAGTTGAGTGGAGAGCCGGCATTCCGCAGGGCCAATGTCTCTGTATCTGTTTATCTGCCGGATGATGCAGCGGCAGAGCGAAAGAGCAGAAGATACCAAACGAATCGAAGGAGGAGCACAGAACGACACTAACACCAACACCAACACCAGCACCAGCACCAACACCATCACCATCACATAACCATCTCAAGAACAGCAGAAGAGCAGAGCACACAAAGACAGAAAGACGGACAAATCAGACAGACGATTAACATACAAAAGGATCTCCACGAACTTTGGAGCCCGCCTTCTTCTCGGCAAATGTATCTGTATCTGTTTCTGTATCTGTGTGGCGTGCTCTGGAGTTTTTCTGTGCGCCAATGGGCATGAATCACCGCGGGGAGGTGGGGCATCATGGGGTTAAGCAGCCAAAGCGGGGACTCACAGCCATATACATTTCTAAAGAAATTACCATTTGAATCGCAAAGATGTCTTACACTACTGTACTGTACACGGTGATCAGAGTTTTGGAATGTAAGGATGATATTGATTAATTACATAGCTTTGCATTTTGTGCGCATCTATGGAACTATAGTTTAGCGCAGTAGTCCTGTTACGGAGCCGTAGAAATAGCTAGGAAATTCGATGCTCGGCATAAGTAGAGAAGCACAAGAGCCGGACAGACGGCGACAAGTGAAGAACTGGACGGGAACAAAGGCTACTTAAGCAGCCTTGGCGCCAGTTGACCATGTGTGGCGAGGAAAGTAAAGTACATTGAAGTATAGCCACAATGTCTGGCAATGCTCCATTTGATCAGTCTATCGACCAGACGACGCCAATGGTCTTCAATGGAATAGGACCAGGATCTGAGTAGGCCATAAACTGGGATTTCTCTCAGTTGAGCTTCATTTCCGGCGGTCAAACAAAGGCACCTTATTGGACTTACTTTGAACACATTTTCCTGGTACTTTTTCTAAATCTTAAAACGAAACCGACAGAGGAAAAGATTTATTGGAATTTAAGGAAGAGATATCTGTCGGTAAGTAATTTGGTAGAGAGACACACTGGTATTAGTGAGCTTACGTAGTGTTTACCAGTCTCAAAATGAATGTAAAAGAAAGATACTATCGTTCCCAATCAGACCTTTTGGAACGCGAACTAGCAGCTTTGGCTGCAACCTTTTGGCATTGTGTGAGTTTGTAAGCCAGCTCCACCTACCAAGCCCCATTATCCGTCGTCTTCTTGGCTGGTTCGCAGCACCTGCTCAGTTGGTAATAAGTGCAGCAGCAAAAACTGCAACAACTGCAACAACTGCAGTAACTACCACTGCAACAGGCCATGCCATCTGCTGCAGCAGAGCCACGTTGGCTGCGCATGCGCGGGTGTTCGGAGGCCCAAGAAGACTCGCATTCGAGTTGAAAGAAAGAGCGCCGAGTTACTAAACGTAGAGTCATCTTCACAAACAAACAAGTGCAACAACAAAAGGCAGTTAAAATGCATTTATGTAGCTGGCAGTCTGTGTATGTGTGTATTGGTGGCGCGAGTATCTGTGTGCCTGAGTGCGAAAGAGCCGGCATGTGTCATTCTTATGGCTGCCACCGCTGCCCTTTTTTTACCTCTTGCCTTCCGACCAATAAAATTATACTAATTCCTGACTTTTTGATTTCATTTTCTGTTTGTGTTGTTGCCAAGGATTTCGTTACCTAAACACACACAACCAGAAAGCGAGCTCTCGCTCGCACTTGTGCAATCCGTATTGCATGGCATGTGCGGTGGATTGGTGATCATGATCGTGATCATCGTCATTATACCATCGCTGCCTGGCTGGCTGGCACATCTGAACCTCCGAGCATCGGAGCAACTGAACTTCTGAACATCTGAGCATCCGAGCTCCCAGACTCCAGGAATGCGCAGACAGTTTGGTTTCATACTTGGCTCATTGCGCTCGTGCAGCTCTATATCCCAATCCCCGAGAGCTAAATGCTCCACTCTGCTGCCCGAAGGAAACGACTCGGCTGATTGGATACTTAATTCGCAGGAGTGTCAAATGTAAGTAGGGGGAGATTGTGAAAGCGATTTGCGAGCTATAACATAATAAGTAACAAAATGGGCTAAAGCGCAAAATGAAACATATTTGGTTATCTTATAAAGTTCCATGGGCATTTCCAAAATATATAATAAAACTATTGTGTACATTAGTCACAAGCTTGCCTAAAAGGAAGCACTTGTTCAAAACATTAATCGAGAGCAAGACGCAATGCTTTTATTAAGGGAAGTGATTGTTCCCCAAAGTTGTTAAAGGCCATTCAATAATATCGCCTTTTACTAAACTTCCAAGCATTTAATAGATTGTGCTTCAAACGCGAAACAATAAGAATGTTTTTGAAGATATTTTTTAAATATTTCGGAATTGTAGTTCAGAATATTTTCCCCTAAAAGACTCTTGTGTGTATTCTACATTTTAATAGGCGTAAAGATTTCATTTCGCCACAAGCCTAACCCCAAAGTACCAACTTAGAGATTTCCAAAATGCCTGCCCTGAAGCCCCAAAGATTTTATAAAGCTCAGAACGTTGAGTGAGATTTTCTCTCTATAGAGAATAAAAAACCACTCAAAACCTCGGAGAACGTCGACCAATTAACTGGTTGAGTGTGTGTGTGTGTGTGTGTGTGCGTGTGGTCACTCAAGAGAGCGGCGAAAAAACGAGGAAGATTTTGACGTCGCGCTGGCTGGGAATCCGAGTCCGAGAAACGCTAGACGAGATGCGTGATCATGATCGCGATAATGATGGAGATGGGGCTAAAGCCCCAACTTTCCGAGTTCTCCTCTCCCGATCGGCGACTCGACTCTCTCGGCTACGACGGCCCTCTCTCTCGTGAAGTGGAGCTGCCGAAGTGTGTATCTGTGTGCTCGCAGCGCCGATGTATCTGTAACCGAGCCGAGTATCTGAAGTATCGGAATCAGGTAGAGGTAGACAGAAAGGCGTTAGTCGTTCAACAGCGCTGATCGAGTTTAAATCTATAGCGAAATGAGCGGCGGAAAGTGAGCCACTTGGCGTGAACTCAAAGCTTTCGAGGAAAATTCTCGGGCTACCAAATAATATCAGAAATATAGGAAAAAGTATCGGACAGATTCGCGACGCGAAGCGTTACGATCGCCAAAAAGATCTCCGTGCGGAAACAAAGAAATTGAGGTACTAAGAGATTGTTGTTGTGCGCGAGTGTGTGTCTTAAGCTGGGTGTGTGGAATGTCAACTGACGGGTTGTAAAGGGAAACCCTGAAATCCGAACAGCCAGCCAAAGCAAATAAAGCTGTGAATACGAATTAAGTACAACAAACAGATACTGAAACAGATACAGATTCGGATTCGAATAGAGAAACAGATACTGGTGATGCCCCCAGAAACAATTCAATTCAATTCAACATAGTGCGTTGCGCGAGTGTCAGTGGTAAAATATGTGGATTACCTCCGAACCGTCCGCCCAAGGAGCCGCCGGGTGACAGGTGCATCCCCCAGGATACCTGCCCGAGTCCAGACCGAGATCCACATCCAGATCCCGACCACAGGGTGCCAGTGTGTCATGTGCCGCGGCATTCGGACCGCAGCCACATCTACCGACCAGGTGCGCCTCGAATGCGGCAACACTATTTTCAACAAGAACTCGATCTACTTCATCTACAATTATCGAAGGAAAACAGTAGCCGACATCCCTATCAGATATTTACACAAGCGTGATTTATTTGAAAAGCGAAACGGCCGTAGCGCCATAAACATCTGTAAATTGTGCAAATATATCCAAGTGTAACCAAAAGCCGAACGCCGAACGCCGAAAGCCGCTCGCCGCGATAACGGATTCCATTCCGATTCCGATTCCAAATCCGAATCCAAGCCGATTCTGATTCCCCGATTCCCCGATTCCCCGATTCCGAGCCCCGTCATAAATTCAGTGGAAAAGTGCACGAGACAGTTGGTCGCTCCTATTTTGATTGCTTTCCTTCACCTTTACCACTACCACTACCATTACGATTATCATTACCGTTACTATTACCCTTACCATTACCATTACCAACCGGGCGATCCATCACACGGCTTTCGAATTAATAACCGAACACATGTCGTATCGATATTCGACTTGAGCGATACGGGAACACGGAGATCCAATATCAAGCGATACCACTCGACCATAGGAAACTTTATAAGACTGAGGTGAGTGCCGTGCCTTCGTCCACTAAGCTTATGTAAATGTGTCAAAAAAATATCAGTAGTGCAGCGAAAGGGGCGGAGGTGAATATCTGAACTTGTGAGAACTGCACACAAAACCCTTGCATAATGGCAGTCGTGCATTCGATATCGAGCCAAGTCCATTTGATATTGAAAATATGGTACTCGTCGATCCGAGGAATTTTCGGGTTGTTCGCCTTGTCGATGGCATGTGGCATTCAGTCGTGTCATTCGAGAGAACTCAAATTGTCCATAGGAATTGGTAATGGGATATTTGGCGAATGTGGTTGGGCAGAACTTGTTCTCAAAGTCCATTGGCTTGGCGTACTCATCCGCACATTATGGGAATGTTTAAAAAAAAAGTGTTTTGTGCCAGAGGAAAGGTATAGTTTTCTTCACCAATGGGGCGTGAATTTGAAAAGGAAACTATCCGAATTCAACCTGTTCCAAACCAATTTTATGTAGCGCTTAATCAAAATATTTCCCCACGTACATCATCATCGTATTGTGTCCTGGCCTGGGGTGCTGTTCTAAGAACTCCTTTAGCCTTTGTTGGCCAGCACAATAAAGTACCGTTCTGATACACAACTAATATTATAGATGGACCCTCTCGAATCTTAAAAGAGCGAACATAAAAAGCGGCGGCAAACACAAAACAAAAATGTCAATATCCTCGCACATAAATAACCGGGCAGAATATAGTCTTCGATTCTATTGTATCTTCTGGATGCGTGAGTGTCCAAGGGTTTTGAGACCAAGTTGGCGTTTATTATTCACCAATCTAATTGCTGACGTAGTGCGGCACAGATTATTTTATAGTTTAGCGATGGTATGGGTGCGTTTGGGTGATGGGTGTTGGGTAACCGGAATCAAAAGTTAATCATTAACAATAAAAATGTGTCAATTTGCGAAACATTTCGGAGTCGTTGGTGATGTGACAAAAAGCTGAAATTTGAACTTTAGCAGCCGCTTGCGACTTTTCATGACTCGAATTGAGCTGAGTGCGAGTTATAGACATAGTATCGTATCTGGTATCTGGTGCGCGTAGTTCCACTGAATGGGCGGCGAGCTTGGAAATTCCGGATAGCGCCTGGCATTCATCCGCTCGGATGTCTAGGGGAAACCCCCGTTTGTCCCATATCGCCTGCCATCGGGCAGGTAGTGAAGAACCTATTAATACTGCTAAACTCTGGCTGGAAACTGGGAAACTGGAAAACTGAGAAATTGAGACTGAAACCACACGCAACCACAACCCACGGAACTTGGAATTCTGGGAACATATTAAAAACAAACAACAAATTATGAACAAATCATAAACGTATTTATGAAATTCAATTTCATTCACCCTTTCCCTCCACGATCCCCTCCAAATTCAACCAATTTCAACCAATTTCCCTCGATCCGCCTTATCGGAGGCCCAAGATCTTGTGCACCCCCCAGCGTGTGCCATCTTTTCCAAATTCCAATTTAACCATTTTCGAAAGATCCCTTTGCGCTTAAGCGCCCTGCCATATAACAAATTTTTTTAGTACAAGATAAGATGGTAATCTTTATGTGAAAAACAACATGTAATTTGTTCTAGGTGTGTGCGTGTGCGTACGGCGTACCTTTCTCAAACGCATCTTGAGATAAAATCTGGGAAATTTATAGCCTATAACCAAAATATATAGAATACTTCTAATAATTTTCATAAATTTTCTAGATAAGTTTGGCTCTCGGGGTTTTTGAGCATTGCCGCCTGTTTGTAAATCAAAGCGCTATAGCGAGCGATAAGTGGAAAATATGACGATCGAAGCTACTCTAATAACTGAAAAATGCGGGGGGGGGGGGGGTGGGGATTGAAGTTTGGATTTGGTATGGGGCTATATTGAATTTCTATGCGTAGACACAAAACGATAAAGCTGGTCCCAAAAGATCGTGTGTCAGTGCAAAAGGTGCAATGTCCGCCTGCGATTGCAACACTTGCCGAAGAGCAAGTGAGAGGGGTGGCCAGTCAGAGCGAGAGGGGAGAGCTTGAGGAGGAGAGACACCATTTTTTAGTTGCACCTTTCACCCCGAAGGGCCATCCGTGGTCGTAAAACTTTGGCCCGGCGCTCTCTGGTCTGGTCGGTCTGCTGCGCTCTCTTTTCCCCTCAAATGGGCCAAAAGGAGGCGACGTCGCTGTCGCGGTCGCAGCGCTGCCGCTGCCGCAGCTACCGCCGCTGCAGCCGTCGCTTACCTGCCGAAGAAGAAGAGCAGCGTTCAGTCGCGCAGCGCACGTCGTCCAACGCACACACGCTCAGAGACACACCGACACGCACACAGATACAGATACATTTACGTTGAGTCGCCGCCGCGAAAGATACCAGATACTATCTGACAGATACGAAGAGTTGGGCCCTATAGTCGTCCCGCTTGCACCCATGGCCGCCTGAGTGTGAGTGCAAGAGCGGATTGGATTGAGTGGAATACGAACGCGATTCCATTCCGGTCCACATCCGAGCCCACATCCGAATCCTATCCGAAGCCACCTAACCCTTGCCGACCAGCGCTTAACCCATGTCTTCGTCTTTGTCTCGTTTCAGAGTTGCAAGCGACCATGCGCGCATGGCTTCTACTCCTCGCAGTGCTGGCGACTTTTCAAACGATTGTTCGAGTTGCTAGCACCGAGGATATATCCCAGAGATTCATCGCCGCCATAGCGCCCGTTGCCGCACAGATTCCGCTACAATCAGGATCAGGATTAGGACGATCTGGATCTAGATCGGGAGGAGCCTCGACCAGCACAGCATTAGCAAAAGCATTTAATCCATTCAGCGAGCCCGCCTCGTTCAGTGATAGTGATAAAAGCCATCGGAGTAAAACAAACAAAAAACCTAGCAAAAGTGACGCGAACCGACAGTTCAACGAAGTGCATAAACCAAGAACAGACCAATTAGAAAATTCCAAAAATAAGTCTAAACAATTAGTTAATAAACCCAACCACAACAACCACAACAAAATGGCTATCAAGGAGCAGAGGAGCCACAAGAAGAGCCACCAGCATCGCAACCACCAGCCAAAGCAGGCCAGTGCATCCACAGAATCTCATCAATCCTCATCGATTGAATCAATCTTCGTGGAGGATCCGACACTGACGCTGGACTACGAGGTGGCCTCCATCAACGTGCCCGCCAACGCCAAGGCCATCATCGCCGAGAAGGGCCCGTCCACCTTCAGCAAGGAGGCGCTCATCAAGGACAAGCTCAAGCCAGATCCCTCCACTCTAGTCGAGATCGAGAAGAGCCTGCTCTCGCTGTTCAGAATGAAGCGGCCGCCCAAGATCGACCGCTCCAAGATCATCATCCCCGAGCCGATGAAGAAGCTCTACGCCGAGATCATGGGCCACGAGCTCGACTCGGTCAACATCCCCAAGCCGGGACTGCTGACCAAGTCGGCCAACACAGTGCGAAGTTTTACACACAAAGGTGAGTCTCCATTTCAAATATCAAAAACCATTTTAATATGGAATTATCATGGGCTATCATGGGCTACAAACCCGGAAGCGGATATAATCAAAATAAGCATATTATTAATATTGTTAAGATATGTTCTTCAAGATATTTGCAAATCCTTTTCGGATTATTAGGCTATTAAAACTAATGCAATGATCTCAAGCCACAATAGTTACATTTTTGCGTTTTGTTATGGGCAACTTTCGAATACATTTAAATTTAATCAAACCTTTTTATAAATATTTCCATTTTTATTAACCTCATACTGGTTTATCTAGATCGCTTGGTATATCTTAGGTTTCCATATAAAAGAGCCAGAATTCAAAACTATGGAATTTTATAAGGAAATATATGCGCAGAAAATCGTACTAACTTGCCCCTTTTATTAGGACATAAAAGTAATCCAATGGCTTGGATCCAATTACTTCCTATACCTGCATTTTCCACCTGCCATCCGCCTAGATTTTTGTGCACCGCGAAAGGCTTCGATCTGTATTACCCGTAATTTATATTCCCACTCATCGCAATGCGTACTTTCCACTACCAAAATGCGAATGAAGAGCCAGCCGGATTTTCCCTGAAATTCTGTTTCATCTAAGCGATTTGCATACCTGCAAATACCTGCGATCCCAAGATCCTTCTGTCCCCGATCCATCGATCCACCCCTCATATCATTCACGCAAGCGCCGTGAAATCACGCGGAAATTCCACGGCTTTCCAAAATGAACAGCTAAAAGGACACGAGAGTCCTTTTACCTGCTCTGCCGCGGCGACAGCTCGACAGTGACCTTGAAAAATTTCCTCGGAATTACACCAGGACCGTTTAGCGCATGCGCTAAATGGCTTTTATATTGTATTTGTAGGAATAACAATTATTATTAAAGCGTATTTCGCATTATTTTCCGCAGGATTATAGGCTCGAACAATAAAGCAGTTAAGAGCAGGTAACCAAGCCGCACAAACCAAGTGTCTAAAGCCAAGTGTCTAAGCCGGCTGGCGAGTCGAGTTTGTCTTGGTTACGGTTCAGTTCTGGCCACGTCCTTAGCCTGTGGCATCTGTGCCGTTGTTGGTTTCTGGTTTTCGGACTCGGAGACTCGGATCCCAACCCTCCGGTTGATTCCCGCTTCCCGAAAGAATTTACGACTCGCTTTGCTCTTTGTGCGAGGTACTTGAAAACGGCAGCGGCGGCGGCGTCGATTCAAATTAAGATTTTTCGGCAAGCGTGCAGCGTTTGCACCTTGCCGCACAGATATATATACATACCCATATACACATATATATATATATATAGACGGATCCGAAAAGGTAGGCCGGTGTGGGCCAGGGTCTTTAACACAGGCGCCAGTCGTAAAAAGGCGGCTGGACAACTGGAACGTGCGATTTTCGACCTACCTTTTTTGTCCCCGATTTCCCTGCGCTTTCTACGCTCTAGAGTAGTGGGTGTATTTAAGCAGGGGTTACTTACTGGTCCAGGAATCCAGGTAGTTGCGCTCGAGGGTGTGTCTAATCATCCGCACGGAGATCCGAGCCGCGTTATATCCCCACAGATAGAGGCTCATGCACTTGATCCTCCGGATTGTCCGGTTTTATTCGCTGATTCCGATTTCAGGTGGATAAAGCAGACAGCTGGAAGTGGTTGTTTTTTAGAAACTGATAAAAAGTTGGGGTATAACAAAGGCAGCCCATTTTAAAGTTAAATAAATAGATATTTGATTTATTTATACCAAACTTACCCGCAACATCCGTCTATTCCGTATACTTGCAGATAGTAAAATCGACGATCGATTTCCGCACCACCACCGGTTTCGGCTGCACTTCGACGTGAAGAGCATTCCCGCCGACGAGAAGCTGAAGGCCGCGGAGCTGCAGCTGACCCGGGACGCACTCAGTCCGCAGGTGGTGGCCAGCAGATCGTCGGCGAACCGGACGCGCTACCAGGTGCTTGTCTACGACATCACGCGCGTCGGGGTGCGTGGCCAGCGGGAGCCGAGCTATCTGCTGCTGGACACCAAGACGGTCCGGCTGAACAGCACGGACACGGTGAGCCTCGATGTCCAGCCGGCCGTGGACCGGTGGCTGGCGAGTCCGCAGCGCAACTACGGACTGCTGGTGGAGGTGCGGACGGTCCGCTCCCTGAAGCCGGCCCCACACCACCATGTACGCCTGCGCCGCAGCGCGGACGAGGCGCACGAGCGGTGGCAGCACAAGCAGCCGCTCCTGTTCACCTACACGGACGACGGGCGGCACAAGGCGCGCTCCATCCGGGACGTGTCCGGCGGAGAGGGCGGCGGCAAGGGCGGCCGGAACAAGCGGCAGCCGAGACGGCCGACGCGGCGCAAGAACCACGACGACACCTGCCGGCGGCACTCGCTGTACGTGGACTTCTCGGACGTGGGATGGGACGATTGGATTGTGGCGCCTCTGGGCTACGATGCGTACTACTGCCACGGGAAGTGCCCCTTCCCGCTGGCCGACCACTTCAACTCGACCAACCACGCCGTGGTGCAGACCCTGGTCAACAACATGAATCCCGGCAAGGTGCCGAAGGCGTGCTGCGTGCCCACGCAACTGGACAGCGTGGCCATGCTCTATCTCAACGACCAAAGTACGGTGGTGCTGAAGAACTACCAGGAGATGACCGTGGTGGGCTGTGGCTGTCGATAGATTCGCACCACCATCGCACCATACCACGCCATCCACTTTCCGAGTGGATGCGATGGGAAATCGCGAGCGAGAGAGCATCAAATGCTGTTTGGTTCCAAGCCGTCAATGCTTTAAACACAACGCAAACAAAATGGACTGAATATTTGAATTTTAAGTGTAAATCGTTAGACTTTAGCCGTATCGAGTAACGAGCAACAGGCGGCAGCCACGCCCACGCCCACGCCCACATCCACGTCCCCACCAAAACCGCCCACCTTGGAGCCTCTGTCGATTTCCCCAGCCAGGCTGGCGAAAAATCCCAGATCAGAGTGCAGATTTGAGAGCGCAGAGTCCACTGTATATAGCCGCCATGCCACGCCCCCAACCGAGGATAGTCCCCGCCCATCCGCCAGATACTTCAGATATTAGATACTTTCGTATCTGTGTGAGCTGCTGCTGCTGAAGATGAAGTTAAGGGAGAAGAAGAGGAGTATGCTTAGGTGTAAGAGCGACCAATTGAACAAATTGTATAAAAATGCTAATATATATTAAAAAACCCTATCGATGCGAACTGGTATCTTTGTATGTACATGTATGTGGAAAGGAGACCTATTCTACTAGCCGTTTTTTGTTAATAATTTTATAAAGCAATAGCAATCCACTTGTAAATTAAACTAGCGAGAGCATAACCGAATAATGACTTGAAATTACTTAGGAACTATCATCCTAAACACATAGCTGTAGAAAACCAGAAAAACAAACAGATATTGCATATGTAACTCTCTTGTATATGTACTAAACACCTATATACTTTATATGCGATACACACTCACTCACCCATAAGCAAACGCACAACCACAACCACACACACACACACACATATCGACGAAAGGGTATTCAAACTTCGTTGCGCATTCAACTAAACGTAACTGTATAAACAAAACGTATGCCCTATAAATATATGAATAACTATCTACATCGTTATGCGTTCTAAGCTAAGCTCGAATAAATCCGTAAACGTTAATTAATCTAGAAACGTAAGACCTAACGCTTAAGCTCAGCATGTTGGATAAATTAATAGAAACGAAAGAAAAGAAAAGAAAAGAAAAGAAAAGAAAAGAGGAAAGCCCACAAAAAGAAATCGCGATGAATGGAAAATATCGATTCGTGCCTGATGTTGCAGAGCACGATTTGCATATGCAGTTTGTCATATAAACATTATTATTTTATTTATTTAAAACAAACCGTATTTTTGAGGACGACGATGATGATGATGATGCAGGAGCGAGGATGAAAAGAAAGATGAAAAATATAAAAGAAAACAATTTATTAAAAAAAATCTCCAATGCTCTTTATTTACCACGGATTGCAGGTGAGGAATACTAAAAAGTTGGGTATTAAATCTTGTAAAAAAAACTATCCTTCGAGCCGGATTTGAACCAGCGACCTATGGATGCCTGCTGCATTCGATCACCTGGACAAGGTGCGATGCATTTTGAACACTTCTACAGTCCACCGCTCTACCAACTGAGCTATCGAAGGCGATAGCAGCTCAGGTGTCAATTTAAAATTTCGCCAGCTTATCAAAATTAGTTCAAGTACTCGGCAAAAAAAACAACATTGAAGTGAAACAATGCCAAAAAGCTTATCGCAGCATTTAAACGCAGCAACAACACCGTCACAGGTACGAGTATACCCCAAAACGCGTTGATAAGAGTAGCAAGTGCCAAGCGCTTCGTTTTGTAGATTAAAAACTAAAAAAAAGAAAAGCATTTATTTGCTAACAAGATCGGTGGAAAGCCAGCTGTGAAACCAGAGCTTAACGGGTAATTTGTTAATTAAATGAGCCAGCTCGAAACGGGCGATAGAGATCTGCATGCATATCAACTTTCCTAGAACTGTCTAAAACGTAACAAATTGCTGGCAAATGAAGTGATAGGAATCTGGAATAACTATTCAAACAGCTGAATGAACTTTGATGCTGATAAGGGCGGGCAATAAATATTAATTATGCTACATTTCAGGTCAAAAACAAAGTTCTACTGTGTGTAGATTGTTTAGATCAATGTCAAGTGAATGAAATTGCACCACAGCCTTATTTTTTTCCATTTCAAGTTTTCAATTAAATTAAAGAATATTATACATATGCTCAGCAATTTTAGCTTAATTTAATGTGTACGTATAGTAAAATAAAAGTGTAGTCTCAGCGTATTTTGAAAATCGGAGCTTAGCTAATACTGATTAGCATGGGGATTGCCCGCTTTTAACCTTAGTCTATTAATAGCTCAGTCGATTAAATTCCATTACAAAACTTAATGAAATGAAAATCAAGAGCTTGATGCAATTCCGTGGCAGGAAGGTTGAATGAGTCACGCGGGGATGTTGTCTGGGTTTATCGGAAGAGTAAATTAATTTACCCCTTCCAAGTGGCACAGTGAATTTTCGGGCTCAATTAAATGACTCATCAGGCGGCCGAAAACGAGGATCTCAGCATTTCCCTCGTTCGGCTTGCCACACACAAGTCGATAGAAGATAAAGTCCACTCAGGGGTCTAACGCCTTGCCAAAATAGTCCTCGGTTTTCCCAGGAACTTGGCAATTTTTCGTAGGCCATGCCAGATCTGTTGGAGCGATAGGACAACGCCCACATATTGAGATTGGGACTGGAGTTGGGACTGGAAAATTCATTCAATCATAGCGGGAAATTGATACCAAGATCAAGAGCCCTCACCGACCATTTCAGATCGAAGACGGCTGATAAGCAAAAATGGGTAGAAATTCTAAAAGGTAGATAGTCATTCTTAAAAATTATGAACATTTGTTGTAACATACCTGAGCAAATTACGAATAACTAACCCAACTGGCTGACCCCTCGCCGCGGGAATCATTTTTCCTTATCTAACAAGACGTTTTGAGCAATCGATCCACTCGCACACCAACACACTCTCAGCCCCGAAACCTTACTCAATGGATCACACACAAGTCGCCGCTCATGGCGCTTAGCCGTCCCGCTTTGCCGCTTTCCCCGTCCCGCTCACCGCGTGGCCGTTGCCGTGGCGCTCACCTGCCCCTCATCCCAGCAGCCCTGCATCTGTGTGTTTTCCTCGGTAATTATCCGTAAGCTGTCAGTTTTTTCGCTCCGCTTCCTCTGATGCACTTCTTGGCCAACCTTTTTGACCATCTTGAGTGCGCATTAGAGATGGCACAGGGAACGTTCCGATTCAATTTATGCGATGGATGTGCTTACATAAATTTGGCCTAATATTAATATAATAGTAAAGGCATCTATTCAAATGGCAGTAAATGGCTAAATGGCTTGAAACTTAAAAAATATATTTAATATAAAATAGTTCCATCTTCCTTTACGACATTAATGATTCTGGCCCGCTGCCATCGCTAAATGATACTCTCATATAGATAAGACGATATTGGTCGGATGCCCGTTTTTGGTTCTCGATTTTTATGACTTGCCGCATTTTTGGCATCCTAATTGGTTTGTTAAGTATTTCCCTGCTCTTTCCTTGCGGGCCGTCAAAAACTGCCCTCCGTGTTATCGGGAACACACTTTGTCCGAGTGCTGCTGCTAAGATACTACGTGGTCATGTGTCCTAGGCCCCCGGGCGAGCTCGAATCCCCTGGACCTCGGGCCACTTGCCTGATAAGACGGATCGTGTCTTCTGCGCGCCTGTGGCATGATTCACTTGGTCCGGTTCCCGAATCTTCGGGCCACAGGCGATGCTGCTAGAGTAAACTTGGTTCCCCGGGGCGATGACTCACAGCCGGCGTTTACTAGGTGGCCACGTTAATTGTCGCCCCCGATGCGCACTGTCTGTGTTTACACCCGACGCCCTTCTTTCATCTGGCCGAAAAAAACAACAAGAAATCCGAAAACAATCGGCTCGCGTTCGATATTCGATATGCTGGCTCTGCATAAAGCGAAGCTCATTTCCCCCCAAATCACCGCCACGCCGTCGAAATACCGCCACTTAAATTTGTCTCAGCTGATAAGTTGTCTTTCACTCGGGTTGTTGTTTATGAACTCGTTTTGCAGCGAGCCATATATAGACCTTCGATAGCTCAGTTGGTAGAGCGGTGGACTGTAGATTGGCATTACGAGTGTAGACATCCATAGGTCGCTGGTTCAAATCCGGCTCGAAGGATCGGAACATTTTTTTTTTCTTAGCCTGGGAAGTATTGCGAAAAGGTAAATTACAATTCTGCAAATACATTTTTGAGGAAACATTGAAGTAGAGAGCATATATCTTAAAGGAAATCCATCAATTTTAACCCAAAACCTATATAGACCGATACATCAAGCATTCATTCTTCTAAGAAGACAGTCTCAAAAGGACGGAATTGTATCGCAAAGAGCACTCTGAGAAATCTGAGCCAGATCATAATGGAGACAACAAATTGTAACAAAAATTACAGGCCTCAATTTGCATTTGTCCTTACACAAAGGACCACAAAGGAGCCACAAAGCCAACAGCCGAGAGCCAGAATAATAACAACTGGCAGCCAAAACGGCAACAAAGACCCAGCATCATCAGCATAAAAGTCGGGACTTTTCGACTCACATTCGCTGAATCGAATGGCTGCCGACGTCCTGCCG
This sequence comes from Drosophila orena, assembly GCA_005876975.1. Lineage (NCBI taxonomy): Eukaryota > Metazoa > Arthropoda > Insecta > Diptera > Drosophilidae > Drosophila > Drosophila orena. The sequence continues at coordinate 9,773,768 of VCKV01000008.1, read as the reverse complement.
CTTTGGCTGCCGTTTTCTCCAGATCTCCAGATCTCCAGACCTCCAGACCTCCAGACCTCCAGATTCTCCTCCGCCCAAAAACAGATGCTATCAATACATCATTTGCCTTTGTGCGGCTGTCACAAATTCATTCACCTGTTCTCGGGCCACGACTTCATCATCAGAAGCCGGAGCAGCCGGGCATCCAGACAATTATACTGCGTTGATCTCCAATTAGGCTGTCGAAACTCCATTTACACGGCCAACGGGCGTCCCATAAAACATCAAGACTGGGTCTTTCATATACGGATATGTATGGATGTGTGCCTGTAAGGGGGAGAGACGTAAGGGCATAAAAGCAACAGATTCGGTTCTCGTTAAGTTGCAAGTCATCTTCGCATCTCCTCCAGCGGCACCATCATCATGCGCATCCTCAGCCTCATCCTCATCGGCGAGTTAAGTAAATACAAATATGAATGAATATGAATTGCTCACTGGCTCCTTGTGAAGATCTGGATCTGCATCTGGATCTTGGCAGATCATCATCCGGCATTGTCTCAGCCGTCATTCCCCATTCCAGTCCTCCAATCCAATTCCAAGTCGAGTGTTCGGACGTACAACTCAAGAGTGTTTGCCCTTTCAGCGATCTCGATCTCGATCTCGATCTCTTGGCCATATAACAGTTGCACTTTTGCCTCGCTGAAGATCGAAATTCGTGTAATTTCTTAATGGCTCCCCTACATACCGACATTACTGGATATACACGTACATATACGTATGTATGTATGTGTGGCTGGATTCCTGGACTCTGAAGCCATATATATGGGTCTGGTGTGCTCGACCTTAATTAGTTCAACACTCGTTAGATATTCCACAAGCCACAGGCATTCGCGAGTGCACATTTGCATGCCGATGATTGAGATTATGACGATGGCATGCAGTCCAAGAACTTAATACTCGCCTTGGAGAACAGCTCTTCCCTCATTACTGAAATTCCAATTTATCGAAAGGAACCTAGGTTGGCAGTATCGATTCCAAGGAATACCCTGTTTTAAACTTTAAATAATAATCACAATTTGTAATTCTCTTTTTACGTTTTCTTTCTCTGTTCAGTCCCAACTTATTACTCAGCCAAAAATAACATTTTCCCCTTAATTACTAAAATGAACATTGTTCTTTGTTGCCCTGCTGTGAAACTCTTAATACCGTACATACAGCAGATGTCTTGGATCTTTAATAACCACACATACTTGGGTGTTAAAATGGGGCGCCACAGCCATGGAAAGCCAGTGCGGTTTGCGGCGCGTCGCCTTGTCTGCAGCTTCGACTGCTGCAAAAAAAAGTAAATTGAAGCAAAACAAAGGCTGAGAATGCTTTCCAGCTTTCCCCGGCAGACGGGCAAGAAGAAGAACGTACTCGCCGGGAGCAAGAAATCTTATTAAAGCGTAACTAAATGCCACGGATTAATGTCTAACAGGCGGTGGCAGGCAGCAGGTGCTGCGCATAAATGCCAGTTTAGTAGCCGGTCTGACAGCAGGACACTCTGGGTGGAAGTGAACGTGGTCGTGGGCCTGGACGTGGACGTGAACGTGGACTTGGACTTGGACCCCACATGAGGATGCCGATGGGGCATTAGCATATAAGCCTTGGCCAGCTAATGAAGGCCACTGCAACGGCAGCAAGTTTGCTGCCTAAGTCTTTCGTTAGAAGCTGGCTGCAAGTTCGCTGCCTAAGTCTTTCGTTAGAGGCTGGCGGAAACGAATGTTTTGATGATCGCAGAAAACGAGGCAGTAACAATTGCATAGTTGAGTGTAACCAAAACAAAAACAAAACAATTAATCGACAGAAACGGCAAAATGGCAATGACTTTGCCTGTGAAATGAATATATTTATATTTAATATGCAATTAGCATATCCGAACGTGTGCCCTGCTATTCAAATGAGGCGCGAAGTTAATTGAATGTGAATTCATTGCTGCATGTTCGAGCCGTGTGAACTCAGCTGGAGTTTGTGTCTTCCAGATTTGCTCGTTAGCCGACTTAATAACCCTCGCCACTCGCTGTGACATTTATAGGATTGTTTCACCAGCGCTAATGACTCACCCGAACTGGGCCATAAAGTATTAATTTTATTTCCTGCTCCCACAGTGGCGACCGCCATTAGAAACAAATTGAATTTATCTTTACATAATCTTTATACATAAATTAGTATTTAATTGTCCCTTTATTTGCAAAATGCACCATAAAACGGTTGCCACACAACAAAGAGAATTGCAGTAGATCCGTATGTATGCAAATATTTGTCATTTAATAATTAATCTGTACATTTTATTGCCATCATATTGATATAAATATTTGTAGGTCTTACTAGACAGTCAATTTAATTTGTTTAATTTAATTTAATTTGTTAGCTATTTTAGCATGAAAAATTGTAGTAGCTTTCTCAATAATATTTGTAGATACTTAACATTGGTTGATAGTTTCATCATCCCCCATTCATACCGATTTCCCCACTAATTCTGTGTACAACACAAGTTCTCCCTTCAAGATCTCTGTCACTAATTGCATTGAATAAACAAAATAGTTGCTTATATGCGTAATTATGAATCGCATCAGCCAGAGCAAATTCCACAACCCCTCCCCATCCCTTTCAATCGTTTCAAGCAATTAATAAACTAAAGACTGCATTTGAATTTTCAATTTGACACAAGCTCCCCGCGTCCGACCGCTGAGTGTTAGTTTGATTTATCATTTGCTAATTGAAAAATTATACTGTTTTGTATTTGTCAGGCAGTTAGTTAAAATGTTGTCATGTGCGGGTGACTGGGGGGAGGGATCTGACAGTGCCAATTTATTGAATGATTGGACTTGGAATCAAGCGCGCACGTTGTAAATGATATGGCCGAGGAATTTTTCCTAGGAATTTTGATTGAGTTGAATAAGCAATCGAATGGCTGGATTTTCGTATTTAATATGTAAACGAATTGTGTAAGTGCCGCTCTAAAAATAGCCACTGGCATAGCAGACTTGCCGACTGACTCGTCAAATTCCAGGCGTGCAATTCCGAGCAATCGAAAGACTTAGGCAATGAACTTGTAGCCCCCCGAACAGAACTCATTGTTTTCGGCTGGAGCAGATGCGAGGTGGCTGTATAGCGGGGAAAAGGAAAATTTATAAGCTACCCGGCGAATTAATGCACATAAATAAACAAAATGTGACGTTGAGCGAAAGACAAGCACTTGAAGTATTTTAATTGTCTAAATGCCAGCGCTGATGATCAGCTCCCATCGCCGACTACAAAACCGAACCGAAACCGAAAGCCACCAAGCAATTGCTCGGCTCTTTAAAAGCACACTTTGCAACAAAAGAGGGGCCCATTAAGCATACAACTCGTAGGTACTTGAACAGTATCATAAAAGAATTTAAGGTTGGAAATTAAATGTTGTATAATCTGAAATTTTAACTATATAATACGATAATATCACAAGAGAATGAATTATATTGAAGCGAATTATATGCTCTCCAAATTTGTATGATTATGTAATATTAAGATGACTGAAAATGATTTAATAATTGTAGACATTGTTTAATTGGGAAAAATCACTTTCTGGCCAGTGTAGTCGAAAATCGCCACTCAGTGCGCCGACTTGGGACACTTTGGAAGCTGTGTGGCGGCCAGGAACTTCTTGCCCGCTTGCGCCTACGACAATTTATGTGTTGGCTCGAAATTTCTCACAGAAAACAAAGGAAATTCCAGTTGGGCCTGCGGAATGTGCCTCTCGCTTGCGCAGTAAGTGTCCCGCTCGCACCGCCATGCGATTGGGCCGCCGCCGCTGACATTTTGCATTTCGTGCAACGCATTCCTTGGGGCGCTGCTGGGCGCATGCGTACCACACACCAAGGACCATGGACCTGGAGCATGGACCCTGCATCCAGCATCCAGCATCAGCATCCAGCATCAGCATCCAGCATCAGCATCCACCATCCAGCATCCAGCATTGACACTGATGAGTCCGGCGGACCAGCAACCTCGAATGTCGTTGCCAGAGGCAGCTTTCAGGTCTGGGGATCTGAATCTGAATCTGAGACGAGGACCAAGAGCCAGACCAGCATCATCTGGCCGCCAAGGTGGTCACCCCAAATACAACACGCAACAACAACTGCGGCGTGATTGTTATGGCCGTGTTGCTCGGCCCAGCTCCCTTGTTGCCCCAGCCCCAGCCCCAGCCCCAGTCCACAGTTGCATTGTAAATTCGTAAAACAATAAAGAAATAAATTACTTTGGGCCCCAAGTCCAAGCTCAAGAACTCTTGTCCAGGCCGGGGGAACCACAGATACAGACTCAACGACTCAACGACTCTACAGCTCACCAGCTCACCAGCTTACCAGCTCACAGGCTCACAAAGAACACGACAAAGCGTTGAAATCGTCGTGGCTTTTGTCCGAACAGGAACAGAGCAAACAAACATACAGATACAGCAATACAGCAATACAGCAATACAGCAATACAGGGTACAGAATGCGGCGGGAAAATGGCCGTTCCCTCAAATCGCCAGCCAGTGTGGCCCCGCAGTTGGTTTGTTGGCCAGGTTCTGTTGGCCAGGCTCTGTGCATCCATCGCAGCCCATTCCATTCGAATCCACTCCACTCCCACAACTCCAAAGCAAACATAATGTCTGACATGAACTTTGCGCGCTGCTGAAATTGCGATTTTAATGCAATTCGTGAGCCAGCCAATCGTTCAAGTCCAAGTACAATTGGACCACCCCGGTGCAAGTTGCATTTGGACTCGGGATTTGGAATGGTAAAAGGGTGGGGATGGGGATGGGCAGGTCAAGTTCTTGGCCGGGCGAAAGAAGCCAGAAACACCCGCACCAAGCGCTCCAAATGATGATGAGGCCAGCACACGAATATGTGCTGTCTATTTTTTGCGGAGGGAGATCGAACAATATGTAGATTTGCAAGCTTACCAAAACTTTAAAATATTTTATGGTTTTGCCCCATATATGTAATATAAGTTTGATGATGTCAACAAATACAAGCTATAAATCATATAATACATATTAAAAATTTGTTTTTAAAGGTCAGGTAATGTGCAAGATAAGAAAACTAATCCGATACAAGGAATACAGAAACTGCCCTCGTTTTTATGATCTTCCGCCCCGAGGGCATGAAGAAACACAAAAGCATTTGGCGTTGCCAACATGTCTGCCATGACAAAAGCTCCACGCTCCACGCTCCCCAGTCTTCAGTCTTCAGTCTTGAGCCTTCAGTGCCGAGTCTCCAATCTCGAGTCAATGATATTGGTGGGGAGTGATCCGGGGAGAGATGTGGGACGGGGGTCTGAAAACCGAAATCTGAAAACTGCGACGGAGCTGCTGCTGGAGTGTCATGAAATGCCAAAATGTCTAGCTGCGAACGCTACACACGAGCGATCCAGCATCGGCACAATGATTTCAATAATCAACGGCGAGCATGTTGTTTCTGGATGGCGATGTTGATTTTCGGCTTTTGATTTTGTGTTTTTGGCCCGAGGGCCTAATCTAGATATACACACACGGAAAAGACCGAAGAAAATCATCGACAATCAACCGAAAAAAGTGCTTCAAAAATTGGAATAAAGGCAAGTCGAGGTTTCCCCCCCTTTGTTGTTTCTCATCGTTTTTTTTTTCAGTTGTTTTTTTTTTTTCTTGAAATGGGGGCCCCAAGTGCCACGCCCCCCGCCAAAGCGATCAAGCGAACAACTGTTCAATACATTTTGCGTCTTTAATGGAATTCTTATCGTGCAGCAAATTATTGTTATTAATTATTTTCAATTCAATGGAGCAGGTACGATCGCTTCGAACCGATCCGAGCAGCCACATCAATTGCTCAAGGGTTGGGAGCGACACGCTGTCTGTGAATTGTGACTGCGAGTCCCAGGCAAAATACAAAACCGGAGAAAAAAATATGGAAAAAATGAAAAATTTCATTAAAAATTTATTGGTGGCCCGGCAGTGTTTGCGCTCGTGTGGAATTGAGTGGATTCAAGTGGAGTGGCCAGGCACACCTTGTGGTGCAAATTAGAAATCGCGCTGATTGCGGATTAGCCTCCAGTTAAATGATGTTTGACTGATGTGGATGGGGATGCCGTTGGAGCTGCGACTGGAATCGGAATCGGAATCGGACTTGGACTCGCACTCGGACTCGGATTCAGATAGTGGTTCGAGGTGGGTCTCAATCGCCAGCGCCCTGAACTCCGGCTCATATTTCAGCGGCGATCACTGTTTAATAAATTGTATAATTGACCGGACAGCAGCTGCTAAATGCGAGGGTGCTGCCAGTGGCTTAAAGCCTTCAATAACAATTGAAATATCAGTGGGCTTTTACCGATTGTGCAATTCAAATGAAAATATTCATATTGAGTGAGAATTTCGTTTAGTACATTTCGGAATGCCCTTCCCACCAATAACAAAGCTTATGGCTTCATAAGCCGCTGCTGACTGCACTCGAAATGAAAACAATGTTCACTATTCATTGCCTTCAACGATGGCGGCATTGTAGCCTTTGGAGGTATCTCTTCTTTCTTGCGCCCCATGGAGCGCCAAAAAGTAGCCAAGCGTGTGTCGATCTGCGATCTTTGGGATTACAAATTAGAAAAACCAACAGCGGCAGTCAGCAATCGGCAATCGGCAATCGGCAGCTTTTGCAGGACAGGATGGGGAGGATGATGAGGCTCTCGCAGCGTGATGATCGTTCATCATTATCATTTATCATGTTCAGTATTCAATGCGTTTTGCGTGCTCAGCAAACAACAAATAAAAATGTCTGTTGGCTGGCCTTATGACAGGCAGAAATGCCATAAATGTGTTATACGACCGCCACAGCAGCAGCGAATTCAACATTATTTTAATGATTTGTAATGGTTGTCAGAATTTTGGAGGCTGTGCTATATGGGATGGGATGGGATGGGAGTGCTTGCGTTGTTGAACTTTAAACGATCACATTGATGGGAATTCCTCATCTCGTGAATGTTCCTACTCGTTCAGCGAATATGCCTGCCAGCAGTGATTACCCGAGAAATCAATTGGCCAATGTCTTAACTCGGGCCGTAGCTGACTAGCTAACGTAACTGTCTGGTAATAAATATTTTTAAATTTATAGATTTTACTACCCACTTAGCCATAATTTTAAAGTCATGTTTCAGCTCGTTAAAAAGCTATTTGTGAACGGATTTCCTCATATATATTTCTGTGTTCGTTTTCAGGCCATGATTTAAATTAGTGCACAATTTCTGGTCCTTCTATGCAAAGAACTCTGCAGTTAGCCTTAAAAACTGTTTTTTTTATGTATCTCAAATGAAGCCATTAATTTTTCTAACCGCTTTTGCGGTCGAACCGATTACTAACTTCCTTTTCAGCACCCACTCAATTAATTTGTTGCTATTTCTGACGGCCGGTCGGTCAGAAGTTCTGTGTGGTCGCAGTCATATCTCAACCGCAAATTACTAATCAGCCCGACCCGCAGACACACACGGAGATTCGGAAATTTATGCGGCTGATTAGCGCTTCCCAAACATTTTTAGCAGGCAAGCAAATTGGCCCCACTTAAGACCGTTCAGAAATTATTCCGTCAAAGTGAGGAGGAGACTTCCCAAAAAGCGAAGCTGGCCAACACCCGAAGTGTCTATGCGGACACCTCAGCAACATCCTATGCCCAGCTCCGATTCGATCCGATCCGATCCGCAGTCGAGTTGAAGTTGAAGTTGAAACAAAGATATACAAATAAAAACAAAAATCATATAAAAATCGTTAATAAATTTCACAGACGGACAGAGGTTCGGGACTGGAGCTGGATGTGGTTGTGGATGTGGGGATATGGAGATATTATGTGGATGGGGATCGGTTCGGATCGGATCGGATCGGGTTGGATTGGATCGGGATGGCAGCTGCAGTCGATCGTGGAATGGGTAGAGCTACCCTTTTATGCGGCCAGCTTTGGGCCCCGAGCCAGATAATCTAAAGTAAAACCCGTGGAGCATAAATAAAAAAGAAATTACTTAATTTCTTAATAATGTTGATGCTGTGTTGCTGTGTTGCTGTGTTGTTGCCAATGGCTTGTTTCGACAACTTTTTTATAATCCTTTTAGGGGCTCTCCCAGGCGGCAGCTGCACTGTGAGAAATGATGCCTGTGCGGGCCGCTATTTAGGGCTTTTTGTTTTACATTCTGTTGAAATGAAATCTTTATTTCCTTTCGTGACTATAATTAATAATTTTGGTTGCCTTCTGGGCGAGGAGCGGCGGAGCAGCCTCTGACCAGCGATCACACCACACACGCAGATCATCATTATCTCCATGACGATGATGATGATGATCGAGTCGAGGTCTCTCTGTCGTTCTGCCTTTGCGGCCAGCTAAAATTGTTTTATGTCTGAAAATTGTTGGTTTGCCACAGCCCTTGATTTTGTTCCTGGCTTTAATGTTTCCATGGTGGCCAGCATGTCTCCTGCGGTTTGGCTTTGAGTGTCTTCTCCAGCTTTTTGGGTGTTTCCCTCGCCATATGTGTATTTGTACGGAGTTTGTAGTAAATCATTTGCTAATTAGCAGTCAGGATCGCAGGCTGGGGGCGAGTAGGCAGGCAGCGCTAATTTGAATATAATTGTAAGGAAACATGGAAATATACAATCTAAAGGAATACGACGTGTATGTAGAATGCTGGCCTAGCAGATTTCATACCAGCGAAAGCGATTTATTTTAATAGTTGTTTGTTTTACCTACTAATAACAGTATTTACTTATATTACATTTAAAAAGATATTTGAGCACCACAAGTCAAATAATTGTTCTTTGGGTGAGGTTATCTAAGAATATTTATGTTAATTTACTAGTGGTGGAAATTAATTGATCGATTAATTATTGTATTCCAGCATTCAACAAAATTCGTCCCAAAATTTATACTCGTTCAAATTTGCTTGGGAATTCCCAAATGCGAAAGCACCTCTGGCCAGTTTTTTGCTTAAGTCTTTTGTTTGGGCCACCACTAAGCTTCACTTTCAACGGCATTCCTTTCGATTTGTGGCTGCTCAGCCGAGAATTAATGTCTTGCGATAGCAAATTTAATTTATTGCGATAATTTTTCATTTTTATTTTTGTCAACAGCCAGAAGGGGAACGGAACGGCTAAGGAGGCAAAAAAGCGAACTTGCAAGCTGAAATTTGAGAGGGGACTACCAGAAGGCCTGCACGTTGGAGTAGCCTGCGATAAGCGGTACTAATAATGGCTAATAAGCCCATTATAAGGGTATAAATTGTTTTGTTACCACTCTCAATAAATTTCGCACAAAATTGTGTGTTTCTCCTTAGTTTATGTTAATGGAGGCTCAGCTACAAATTGCAATGTCTCTGTTTCGCCCTTTGTCTTTCGTCGACGCCATTCACTTTATTTGCCGCTCGATTTTTATTATTTGCATATCATTGCCAGCAGATTTTTAATAAATTTTCGTGTTTGCTTCTTCTCCTCGGCTTTTCCACTTGCTTGTAGCATTTATCTCGGCATCCGTCCGCTGTCCAAATGTCCCCGAGTTGCCAACATTTTGTCGGCACTTTTGGTCTTTGTTCTGCGCTGCGGCGGCTGCTGCATTTCGGGCTCCTTTTTTCTTATTTTGTATTTAATCGATTGTTCATTGTTTTGTTTGTTGTTGCTGCTGTTGGGGGTCTTAATGTGGCAGCCGCATTTATTATTTCGACATTCTTAACGAACTCCGAATTTATGAGTTAATACAAAAATAAGCATAGCGATTCGATTCTTGGCCAGGTCTCAATTTGTAACCGGTCTCCCCGCGGCGCTCATCTCCAGCTGGTGAAATTTTGCTTCATAAATTACTCACTTAATCGCCAATTTGCACTTAATTTTTCCTTCTCCGCCTGCAGTTAATTAAGCCGCTTCAGCCGCATTGCGTATACGCAGCGTGTGCCGGCTTTGCGAACCGAATGCAAAGGCATTTCGCTACGCTCTTCTGACCTTGTCCAATGTCTCGACGCACATCGTTGCGGTTATTATTTATGCGAGCTCAAGATGTGTGACCCCCAAGTGTTAAATGGGAGCTCGAGAGCCAAAAGAAAACTAAGCAAAGCTGGCCAAAATCCAAAATGAATGGCTAGAAATGCTTTACACTTATGGCATTATATATTTTTGGCTTTAAGTCGCTGGAGACGTGTTGTCTGGCAGGCAAGTCTACGCCGAAACTAGGCAAAACCAGCAAAAATAAACAATGCTGTGCACGGAACTATTTTATTTGTTCGAAATCGAAACCAGTATTGTGGTTTTTGACAAATGCTCAACATGCGACAGCTGTTTACCCAATAAATCCATTAGCTGTACAAACAGCAACAAAAAAGACAATAAATTTAGCAATTGACAAACAAAAGCAGTGCCTGCTGGGTGTGACCAATAATCGGTAATTGTAGCTTAATTTATTATAAATAAATTCAAAAGCGTCATAAAGGCGAGAACAATCTCGTGTTGCGTAAAAATACGTTCATTAGCTACTCTTTTTATTCAGACTAGGAATATAAGTTCATTATTATTTGAAAATGAAATACTTTAAACGTAAATTATAAATTTTTAATGAGATCTAACAAGTTTTTTAGTGAAACTAATTTAAGTCAGCTTTCCGTCTTTGACTTTTACAAAACCACTTTTAACCTCATGAATTCATAAGCAAATTTTTGAGCAGATGTTGACTTGGCAAATTAAATGTGACTTTAGGTTTATTAGCTTCATAACCTTTTCACATATTTCCCTACGCAAAAACCCGATTTCGCATAGCTTGCTCCACTATGGCCGATCGTTTGAGTTTGTACATTATATTAAGATAAGCAAACGCAAGGCATAAACATATCAAATAGTAGTTGCCATTGCCGTTTATTCACCAAACGGCGTAGACATCGCAGCGCCAACGATGAATGCCGTTGTCACGTTAGCAACAGCAGAAAACAAAAGACTCAGGCCACAAACGCTGTGGCACATTTCTCTGATAAGCAAATTCTCTCCCAGAGCATATACGTGCTTGTGTGTGTTGTGTGTTGTGTGTGTGTGTGCGTAGCGAAGCGTAGCTGTATCCTATCTGGCCAATCAATCTTTGTTGTTTGTTTTAAACACGTTTCATAAAAATTAATTTTTTTATTTATTATGCGAAGGCATTTGATAGCGTGCTGTGAATGATCCACTGCAAGAGATGTGCGCAAGCGAACGTGTGCTATACAAAAACCATCAAACACTGAGAGAAAGAGTGAGTCCCGAGGGCCAAGGGGTAGAAACACCTGCTGGGCAACCCTGCCTCTGTCTTGGATGAGCTCTCAAAACCCAGCCCTCGCTGTTTGTTGTTGCGTTATTATCATATGATATCATCACCCGAAATTCCTCGCTCGCAAATAAATCCTACATCTAAATAAATTTCAAATTCTTGGCTCAAAACACACACGTACGGGTTAGTATCTCCCGCTGCTTTGTTTGCATAGCGTCGGCAGCGCTGCTCAACATCATAAAATATTAATTAATTAGTTGAGGAAAGAAAAAAAGGTCTGTCGGTTAGAAAGCGTGCTCGGGCAGAGAGATATAGGAGATCTTGGCAGTAAAGATAAGCTTAATCATTAATTTCCTTTGTATTTGCTTAGCCTTAAGCCCAAACAAGTTCAAGTTTATGGCCCGATCTGTCGCTCGTCTTCTGACGTCGATCGCCGCTACACTTGCTCTTGAAGAAGTTGTTAAAGTTCTGTTTATCGACTCGGCCAACGATGAGAAAATCAGCCAAAAATTGTTCGTCCCCCTGTTGGCTGAGCTGATTTGGTCGATAAGTAATTTTATTTTTATGCCATGATTAAATGACTCTTTATGTGAGGAGTCGAGAGCACGAAACTTGTTTCGAAGCCGCATTAACCCACTAACGGTTTTCTTAGTTCCTATAATGTTCTTGAGTGCATTCAAGGCATTCAAACTTCTTTTAGATGCACAGCTAATAAATATTATTTTTATATTTAAAGAAAACCTACTACATTTAATGCTTAACAAATGTTATATTAAGCTGTTTTATTTTCTTAAGATAACAATTCGTTTTGTGACTTTCAGGGGTTAACAGTTAACCGACTTCACACGGCGTATGCGCAATAAGGAAATGTCAGCCGACTTAAAAACTTAAAAGCCTTTTTACGGCAACCTACGCCCCACTGCACCATTGAAGTTCAAGTGCAGACAAAGAGATGCACAAACTTTACATAGGTGGAATGCAAAGCAGCATAAAACTTAATTGGTAACTTAAGATGAAAGGCTGCCCACTAAATCAAACTGCAACATTTAATGATAATGATTAATAAAATGTTGAGTATATGGCTTATTGCTTATTGTTCCTATTGATTTTTCGCACTGCGCGATTAATGGCGTGCACGTTTTTGTAATATGTCACATCAAACTATGCGCAGTCCGTTGCATTGGCAATTAGGCGACGGCAACAACAAGTGGGAAAACAACAAGCTGCAGTGCAACCGCAAATTAAATTGCTAACAAATTACAAAACAATTTAGAAGGCATTCCGAAAATGGCATCCCACGATCCGAGACCGTTGGATGCGCCAGGCATTTTAAGCGAAACAAAAATTGATTCAAAGGCATGTGGCATACACTACATGTGCAGCTTAATATAAAATTGAACGAATTCAACACCTTATTCTTACTATAAAAACAACCAATATTAGTTGAAACATGCAAACAAATATATTTTTTGTTCATATTGCTTAAGCTTCAAACGTTAGTTAATATACCCTTCGGCATTTTTTCTAGCTTGTATAAACATCAGCCAAAACTATTTGCGGCATTTGTCGACAAGTTTTTCCATTTTGTAAAAACAGATTTAATGCGACAGCCGCAATTTAAATGGCCAACAACATGTGCAATAAGACAGCTGGAATTTTCAAATATTTTTGATGGCTTCACCAAAATTGGCCTCCAAAATACAATTTAATTCTCGAATAGTTCTAACGAGTTACTCGGCCTGCTGGTGGTCCGCTGGAAATGGCCGGCTCACGTTTTTCAACTCATGGAGGCTTTTCGGTCTACCGAATCACTTGAGCCGCCGCTGCGTGAAAATATTTTAAATAGTTTTCTAATAGCAGCCACGAATAAAAAAGCGGATGGATTTCTGGGAAGAAAAGCATCTCATGACCATAAGTGACTTAAGTAGCGATCAGAGAAGCCAAAGACGGAAGAATTCAAGTGATTATCAGCGGCAAAAATGTTATGAAGGCTATTTTTATTATTTTCTTGCATACTTTGCTTACAACATATAATCACTTATTTTCTATTTCACTTTTTAAATGCCATTAGCTCTTCAACGCTGGCGAATTCTTAGATCGCGCGCCGCGTAGTCTGCGATGCGTAAACAAGCGACTCCAATTGCCCCATAAAAACTCAATTGCAGACAAATTGTCGCCAAAAAAGCTGTTTATCTTCGAACACAACACGTTTTCATTCCCGATGTGTGGCTGTGTATTGAAGGGAAGTATCGATTACAATTGCACCGAAATGTTTACGTTCCGTTTTTTCGGGACATTCGTGCCGAGCGAGGCCCCACAAAGTCTAGCATCATAATAAGCCCAAAAACAGCAAACAAAGCTGGCCAAATGCGGCCCAATGCGGCGTGCTGGGGGCGATTTGCTGGGCCGTCCCAATAGTTCTTTTTATTATTAATAAATAAGGCTTAGTGGGCCTGTTTGTTGTCGTTGCTGCTGCCACTCGGTCTGCTTGTATTTGATTGTACTGCTGGCTGAGTTCTGTTCTCTTCGGTTGGTGCCAAGTAAACAAAAGGCGTGTGTCGCCGTCGATTTCATTCGACTGGCCAAGGCTTTGACTTTGAAAAGCGTTTAAGCCGCTTGGAGCTCGCGGTTCGCAGATCTGTCAGAGATCTTCGCCGCTTGGGCTGCTGTCATCGCTGAAAAATTTCGCCAGCCTTTATCTTTCTTGTTTGGGTTTCACATTATTATTATTATTATCTGTTTGGCTTGTTGCCGTTTTTTTTTGTATAAATTTTTAGGTGCTGCCTGCTGCTGGGTGTGACAAATTAACGTCGTGCCCAAGCGAAAGCACCTTAAAAAAATCAACAAAATCCTCAACGAAATCGCGCGACGTCGGTACGACGTGCAAAACTTGTGGAGCCAAATTGTCTGGTTGGTTGTTTGCTTAAGCTGATTTGTTGCTGCCAGTGATTTGGAATGTATGAAAGTCGTAATTTATAATACTTTATTATAAAATAAAGCACATATTCGATTATTTATAATTTTATGTCACTCAAAAGTTTTATTTCATATGTGAGTAAACTATGTTCGGAAGTGTTTTCTGACTTCAAGCTTTCAATACATTTTGGTCCATCTCCTACTTTGCCATAAATATCTGTGGTAAATATGGTGTGATAACCGAATTTATAAAATGCCGTATAAAACAAGTCAAAGTCAAGTTTTTGCTTTTTCGAATAGACCAAGACATAAATTACCATCCACTTAAGGTTTTTGATTATTTTTTAATGTTTCTCGCTCTCCGTAATTTATTGCATTTTTATTTATGAAATGCGCAATTCAAACATAGATATGCGAGTGGCTTCGGTCCCCTCATCAAAATGGGTCACTAAGCCTGACAGTTATAGGGCAATATACATTGGCCAAGAAGTTGGCAGAACAAAAGACTTAGGCAACAAACTCGTTCTAGGCGCTGGTACCAGCGTACTTCCAGATCCATATTCACAATTAGTCATGCAAATCAGGGTTGTCAACGTAATTAAAACGTAATGACCGACGGATCAGCTAACGGTTCATAAACTATATCCATTCGGTTGACGAGGGCGGCGGTAACTGGGAAGGTAACTGGGCCGTAATGGCAAATTAAAGCCACAAACGCGTTTCCCAGCAGCAGCGTTTTCAGCACACCCCCACTTCTGGCCAACGGCGACAGTTTATTTTATTGCATTAGCTTTTCGTATCTCTATTATTTCAGGAAAATAAAAAGCAAGTCTGTATCCACATTTGCGGTTTCGTGCCTATTATTTATGCGCTAGTTGGGGTGTGTTTCGCGTGGGCGGCTGTTGGTGTAGCCGGCAACACTTTTCCGAGGTGTTGGTGCCTGAAAACCGAGCTCAAGTCCCAGAGAGATTAAGGTGGCACCAAAGCGGTAGTGGGTGTGTAATTAAGACAGCAGCAACAGTTTTGGTGTTATGATGGAAGAGCAAAATGACCAAGAAAGACAAATATAAAATAAATGTAAGCCATTTATTGATTGCACAGACAACTCAGCATTCAAAACATTTATTTCGGTTGCTATCGCGATCACAGCTCTAAGCCAAGCGAAGATTATTTTTCTTAAATAACAGGATTTGCTTGGTTGACTTGGGCGACAGGTTGGCTCTAATTGTTCCCGCCTAGGTATTACTCATTAGAGCAGCCGAGCCAATTTTTCATCATTAAAAATGAAAAGTGTTGGCATTAAGTGGAGTTAGTCGATGCAAAAGAGCGGCAAGGGGGCGTTCGAACTCTGCGCATTACTCATACGCAATGTTGCACCTGCTGGAGCGGGCAGGCACACTTAATTACTAAGCAGGAAATATTAGCGCACATACGTGTAGCTAAGCAAATAAAACTAATGAACAAGAAATATTAATTTGACCAAAATGAGAAACACGCGAGGCTGCTGCAGCGATCACCAACTTTCGAGTGCCGCTTGCAGTTTCAGTTTTCAGTCCAACTCGGAACCAGACCCACAGACCATACTTTGCCACAAAAAACCTGAACATGCATTTTAATTGCAGTGGCCCAGGCTCTGCGATCCGCGAGGCGAAGGCAAACAAAATGCTCTGCCACAATTTGTTTAAGCGCAGCACCGGCGTGAAAAGGAAAGTACTGCGACTTTCCCGTTCGCAGGCTACTGGATGCTCTCATAGCGGTATAATATTTGTATATCAATAAATAATACAGAAATGCATGACCTTTTATTACTGGATAATAATAACATTATTTAAAATATATTATAGAATCTGATAATTATGTTCATTTATAGACAGCTTGCAAAACTGTAACGATGAAGAATGGGTTTCCATAGAGTTTTCCTTGGCGGTTGATAAAGTTATATCTACATATTCGACCCCAAGGCTCGGATGGTACCTTTTCTATAGGGTATGCCAAAGAGTTGTTCAAACAATTGTCTGCTGCTTGTCTAGTCGTCATAGTCATCGTCATTGCCTCTCCGCTCTGGTTGTCTGGTTGCTGGGGCTTCGCTTTTTGCACGAAGCTAACGATGTTTGGGCCCAGGCTTCAGACCAAGTTGAGCAATCAAATAAAAATAGTGAGCCAAAAATTGAGGAGAATAAAAACGGAGAGAAAAAACATTGTCACGTCAAATTCATGTCATTTAATTAATTTTGTTTACTTGCCGCAACATTAATTTGTTTTTGCTGCCGCTGCAGTGGCGACTTGTTGTCTTTGAAAAAATTTTCCATCGTCGTGTGTGGAAACTGCCGTTGCTGGCTGAATAACACGAGTATCCAAGTATCCATACATACGCTCGTTGCCAACTTGAATGGCATGCCGAAAAATATTTTCCCACATGACTGCACTTTATGCAAATAAAACAAGACAAGAAATTCGCCTGAAATCAAAGTTCTCGTCGAGTATTTGGCCTGGCTTTTCTTGTCTCGTTCAAAGATTTGCCGACAGACTCTTGACGGCCTGTCAAATAAATGTCGCTTTATTCAAATTTCGCATTCGCACTAATTGTCCGCCGAGCTGCCTTTTGTCTCTGCAAAAGGAGCTGCTAACGAGCCCCATTTCCAGCTTGGTCTTAAGTGCAGATTAGCCCTGAATTGGGCAGACTTTGTGTCTCAACTTTGCGGACTCACAAGACTCACAAGCTCGGCTCCTCAATCAACTTTCGATCAAAAAAGCAGCCGCAGCCGCAGCCGCAGCCGCGCTTCGCTTTTGTTTCACACACAAAAAGGTTCGAGTGGAACCTTTTTGGCGGCATTTCGCATTTCGCATGGCTCATTTGATTTTTGTTTTAGATGCGTTCTGATAGATCACATAAGATGCCCCAAGACAATCGCAAGCACATTGGTTGCAGAGCATTAAGAAAGTACAAGAATTTTATTTCTGTCGGTGAACTAGCCCGATTGGCCAAATGGACGACTGCTTTTGGCAGCTGACTAACCAAATTAACGATCCCTATCACTATTTGGTTTTTTTGGAAAATTTGGGTTTTTAGCCAATTTTCGCATTTTTTGTAAGGGGTTACATCGTTAAAGTTGCAAAAAATGGGTAAAAAATAAATTTTCCAAATTTGAATGCCAATCACTAGGGAATTTCGTTACGAATTCAACTAGGTATGACATTCCACTTTTGGACCATTATTTTTATTGTTTTCGCAAATAAACTGAACATTTGTAGGCATAAAACTAGCATTAAAAAAAGTGAGAAAAATGTGTTTTTTTAGGGATGGATTTAGCTGTATAATAGGGAAAAAAGGTCCAAAAGTCATGCGATCAACTGTTTTATGCAGCTGAGAACCCAAACTAACGATTCCTATCACTATTTGGATGATTTGGAAAATTTGAGTTTTTAGCCATTTTTCGCATTTTTTGTAAGGGGTTACATCGTTAAATTTGCAAAAAATGGGTAAAAAAAAATTTTTCCAATTTTGAATGCCAATCACTAGGGAATTTCGCTACGAATTCAACAAGGTATGACATTCCACTTTTGAGCCATTATTTCGCAAAAAAAACAATTTTTTCCCCTGTATATATGAGCTAATGGACTTAATGGACAAAATGGATTTATGTTATTTCGCTGTTTTAGCTGTAACTATGTAAAAAATGCCCGCAAAGTGAAATGGTCAACTGTTTGCAGCTAATAATCCAACTTAAAAGGTTTAGGTATATTTTAATGAAATAAATATTGCTCAAATTAAAAGTTTTACTTACGAAATAGTTAACATTTTGAAAACGTTTAAAGTGTAATGTGAAAATCTCATTTTTTTAATACACAAATGCTGTATAGCATTTTAAATCTACATATCACTGTATCCGAGGCTCATTGAATTCGAAAAACGGAAATTATCAAACGAAACGAAAGAGATCCGAGACCCGGGAACATACGACACCGGATGTCTGGGATGGCCGTGTTCCCGGGCATTTGAGGAGCAGAATGCCAACGGATATGGGGCCAAAGCGACTAACTGCCTACAAAATGCCCGCTTAACCTGCGGATGAGTTAATTAAATCTGTCAATACCGGACCTCAAAATTCGGGGGGCGGGCGAGGGGTAACTGGCCATCTAACCATGTCCCTGGCCATGTCGTCGTCCATTCAAGCGACCCATCATCATCCGCAGAAGCAGCGGTGGCCATAAAAAATGTAGCACGCCATGTGCGGGCTTATGGCAGCGGGATGGATGATCGAGGATCAAGAATCGGGGATCGAGGATCGAGGATCAAGAATCGAAGCTCGAAGCTCGAAATCGGGAACTAAAACTCGGCTCCTTGCCTGGAATGTAACTCGATTCCTATTAACTCATCAAGTCGGGCGGGCGCTGGGCATGGGTTCAATATATATGTACATATAAATGTTTTTGTTATTTTTACTGTGCCTCTGGTGGCCTGCCGGATTGAGAAATGAGCAGAAATTAAATCAGTTTCGGTTAAGCGAAGGGGAGAAGGCTTTAGGCAATTTGTAGCCCTGTGCGGTCCTTTTTCACCATCCTTCCCGCAGGTGAGACTGTGTGCGAGTGTGTCAATGTGTGCGCTGGCTTTATAAAGGCAAATATGTTCACACACTTTGCTAATAGCTTCATAAATAATAACCAAGGAGGTCAAAAAGTTGGCCCAAATGCACTGCGAGAAACGTACCTGGCAGGAAATTGTATGTTATCACTTTGTATTTGGTAATTGCTCGCCTGAGTGGTTTTATAATTCATTTTCTATAATATTGTTTTCATTTTCTTATAACTCAAATAGGTGTTTTTTTTATTTGATTGAAACTCTTAAGTATTTTGCTCCATTTTGGTAACAGGAGAGAGAGCAACAGAGGTTCCAGCCGCCTTGTCAGCCAGTCAGTCGCACATCCAGTTCCTTGGCCATGTGCCCCTTTTCCCTTTCCCCTTTCCCGCTTCCCCTGCCCTTCCGATTCCGCCCCACACGCAGTCAGTTTTGCCATACACTGAGCAAAATAAACAGCCAACGAACATTTACAGTTAAATGTGGAAGACCGAGCTCAAGAACATAGGACATCGAACGATGAGGCACTCTACTATTAAAATGTCTTTGTTCGCCACCCGCGGGCAATTCAATTTTTTGCAGTGCAGCTGCAGGTGTGTGCGTTTACGGAGGACTGTGCGTCTCAAGTTTTCAACAACAAGATATAAGCCAATAAAGGAGGAACATCGGCGAAAAGGATGAGCGGCCAGCCCAGCACACCGAGCACTCCGAGCACACCAAGCAAACAGGGCACAAAAAGAAAGCGCTGGCAGGGAGAATATACCTTAATTACGGTTAATGGAGCGTTCGAAAAAACAAAACCGATGGCTTTATATGTGGCCCGGTGTGTGTATCATATGTTGGATCTTCGGCCGAGTGCCACGGCGAAATAACTTAATCACATTTCGAGAAGAGACGACCGCAAAAATCTGCGAGCCATGTTCGTAATTTTGTATATAAATGAGATGCGGCCACCTAATGAGCCTGATTAACCAACCGGGTCCCGAGATCTTGGGTTCCTCACGGGCGGTCTCTCCTCCGAGCGCCGCTCCCTCCTCCCTCCTCCCTCCTCCCTGCTCCCTCCACCCTCCTCCCTCCTGATCGAGAAAAAGAATGGGTTGCGGTGTTTCGCTTAACTGCTTTCATGCCACAGATCGCGTCGAATGGGACGCGTCCTTTTGACCTCGAGCCGGGTTTGTGTATCTGGGATTCGGGACCTGAAACGCCATGAGTCCCCATGTTCCCAGCTCTGGAATTTACAGATCTGCGGCGATCTGGAGCTGCGACTTTATGATCTGGCTGCGAGACGCTTTTAATTTGCATACGATGTGTCAATGATGTGGACGACGACAACGACAACAGCGTCGCGTGTGGTTTTCCTTTGCCCTGCTGTCGCTGTGGTAATAAAAATCGGTTTTGCCTTAAATGCCATAAACAAAACGCCCGAACATTTTTGCTGACAGATGTCTTCATTGAAAATTATACATAGCCCGGTTTCTTGGCTTATTGCAGGGGCATAGTAGGGGCATAGTAGGGGCATAGAAGGGGCATGGTTGCCTCATTTTTTTTGTGCCAAGAGATCGGCATCCTGAGCCCGGTGTTTTGGGGCTTAGTACCAGGCGTCAGGTGGCTTAAGCGTGAGAAAGTTTTGCAGAGGCCTTTTGCAGTTTGAAGTTTTTGTCGTTGCTGTCCTGGACCAGAGGTATTCGCATTTATAAGCTTTAAGTAATTATTTTGGTAAAACTAGACATCACAATTCCCATTAGTCAATAGGAATAATCACCATGGCTTTTAAAATGCTGTGTAATCAATATATCCCACATTTTCTTGGCCAAGCATTAAAATCACGCAAATTCTCTTAGTCATTTTAGGGTGTCCACACCGTTCATCACCACCTCCTCCGTTCCAATGTTTGCTTTTTTTTTTTTTTGGCTGCTCTTAGTCATGTTTTGGCTATTTGGAGCTAACTGCCTTGACTCATGGCGATGTGGATGTGGAGCCTCGTTCCCTCGCCGGGATCGCCACATAACTTAATCATAACTTTTTGGGTGGCCCCCAGTGGCCAAAACAATGCTGAATTGTTCTGGCCGGGCAAAAAGCACACACAGCAAGTGGATCTGAGGGGGATGCAGAGGGGGATACACTTTGATTTCAATCTGATGCTGGGCCAGCATAATAATATTGTATCATTGTATCGCAGGGAGCTCCATCGCCGCCGAAGCGGACGCACCGTCGTGATCGTGGGGGTTTTCTGCGATTGTGTGATTGTGGCTCCATGGGCTGGTTGTTGGTTGTTGGTTGGCTGTTTGCTGTTTGCTGTTTGCCATTTGCTGTATGCTGTTGTTCTGGCCCATCATCATCTCCATCATCAATGGCAGCTGAGGGCCTACCGTACAAAGGCCCATTCGGTCCTGCAATGCGCCGAGGAGCCCTCCTCCCTTTTTGGCCGTCGTTATGTGGACCGTTCTTTGGCACGCTGAAAATTTTATGACTTCATTTGCTGACCACCAAGCGAGCGGAGCAGAAGCCCCAAATAAAAAAAAACACAGCCCAAGATTGGCTCATAATAGGCCGCGTTTTTGCCTTTTGATGGCCAGTTCAGGGCGCTTTTCGGCTTTTCGATTCTCGGGATGCAATACCCGGAATTTCGTGCAGCGGCAACACAATAGCCCAAAGGATTCTCTGAATTTCGATCAGCTTTCCGTTTGGGTGGCAGCCCCTCAGCGCTTCAGCCACTACCAAATCCTTCCTTCGATCAGAAACTTACCGGATTATTATTTATTTTTAATGGCATCTAAGTCATTGATTAAAACCACTTACAAAGTATTAATACATTCCAGAAAAGAAGGAAATTTGATTGTGAATAAAGCACTACTACCCAGATGTTTCTCTATACCCGGCAAACTTGCTCAATAAAAACGACAAAACACAAGCACGTATCGTTATCTGTAATTTATGCACTTGTACTTTGAATCACTTAGTTGAATCACTCCTGTCCTGCTCCCCTCCGCTCCTCTCAGCTCCCCACCCCTTTTATTTATGCCCCTGTCAGTGGCTCATTGTTGTTGCTGTTGTCACACACACACACACACACACACACAACCGCACTACACAGAAGTAGCGATTAAGGCGATGCGATTGTGATCTTATCAACAATGGGCAACGATCAACCACAACGACAACACCACGAACAGGACACACAAGGAGTTGTCGACGGGAATGGGTGCGGTAGGTGGAGGAGGAGCAGGAGGAGGGGCAGGAGCAGGAGCAGGAGCAGGAGTTCAACCCAAACAAGTCACCAGTTGAAGGGGTGCGTGCGTAGAACAGCTTTATAAATGTAAATTAGATCTCGTTTAGCATCGACTATGGGCCTCGTAAATAAATGCCAAATGACATCATTATCATCAATGCTTTGTTCGCTGCACACAGTGGATTCGGCCAGGAGCTGGGCACAGTGGTGCAGAGACGTGGGAAAATCGGAACTAACTGCATATGAAAGGTTCGAAAAATGTGTAACTAAATAAAGAAACGATTTATTTATAGTGTAAAAGTGTATCAGTGGCCTATCATAATTGCCCCAAAAAGTATGCAATTACTTTTGCGCTGTGAGTTTCGAATGTCCAAAGATAGATAATTCCCACGCTTATTTATATAAATGTTTTTGACCTTCGCAATCGCTTAAATAAAATTCCAACTTAATTCTTGTATATAGTTATGTGAGCTATATAACCAGTGTAGTTTTGAAGCCCCAGCTTCGATGCTCGATGCTCGATTCCGATGCCGATCCCGATTTGATCCCTTTGCGGATCGCTGTTGCTCCCGTTTCGATGGCTCTGCTGCTCGTTATCTGCTTGTTGTTGGCTTTGCCTTTGATGTTGTCGATGGGAGCGGTGATAAGGAGGTGGAGGGACGGGGTGGCAGGATGCCCTGACCAGGAGATATCCTCGCGTCCACCATGCAGACCCTTATCAGTGAGAGGCGATCGGCTCTTGGCCGGTGATAATGACTTGTAAGTACAAAATGGGTTGTCAGGATGGTTGCTGCTGCAGATGCAGATGCAGATGCTGCTGCTGATGCTGCTGTTGCTGCTGATGCTGCTGCGTCTCTTGCGGCAATCTTCCGCAGCTCGCTGCACGCTGCATGCTGCAATTCTGCCTGCACATCACTTCAATTAATTTCGCTGCCTTAATTTGCGTTCTGTTCGGAGTTGGCAACTTCAGCGGCTGTTGTTGCCGCAGCCTTACAAGCAAGTCGTGCTCGACGGCGTCCGTTCGTCTATGCCAGCTTCATTATTTTTTCTTTCTCCATTTGCTTTTTGCCCCAGAGTTTCCTTTTTCCCCCTTTTTTGCGGCTACAAGCTCGCTGTAAGCGGCAACTGCAGCAACATCATGAAAAATGCATTTTCAATGAGAGGATCTGCAGGCACAGCCCATCGAGGTAGACTGTCTGTCTCTCCAGCCTCAACTCACTTAAAATTCTTGGGCCTTGTACGCTGCAGTTGGCACCGGGGGGCGTGGCAGGGGCGGTGGCGGTGGCACTTACAACCGGCGACTGCGAACTTTTGTCAAGCACTGTAAAGTCGTTTTGGCCAGCCGGCGCTTGGGCCTTAAAAACAAAAGACGCTGATGGCAATGAGTGTGTGACCAGGATGCGATTCGAGAATCGTTACGGGCTGCACTGAGCGAAAAAGCAGCCGGTCAGCAATAAATTAAATAATGTGCAGGAATATTCAAGCAGATGATCGTTTAATAAACCATCAGCTGAAATGAGTGATTCATAAAGTTAATACTGGTAAAGCCATCAAATTGAGTATTTTAAGCATTCGAAGTATATTTACTTTGCCTTACTTCCCCCGATTACTACCCGATTTATTGGGCAGTGTAAATCGACGTTCGAGTTAATGACTCCCTATGCTGAACATGGTCAAGAGTCGGCGGCCAGTTGCTCCTCCAACTCCCCGAGTTGCGTATGCATTTTTCTTGGAAAACCCTCGCCCACATAATTTCCCATTTTCGTTTAGCTTAGTGACTCTTCGTTCTGGGCGTTCTCGGCGCTCTGACCACCGGATGTTGACGATTGCCGCTGCGGCTTCTAATTGCCGTCGGAGGGGTCAGAGGGCACTGGAGGTGCCTTTCACTGGGACATCTGCTGCTGCGGCGGGCAACAAATTTTCAGGCAATTAGTGAAAATGTTTCAATTTACAAAACATCCAAATGATAAGCGGGAAATTAGTAAATAAAGACATCAAAGCGCAGGGGAAGCGGCGCTAATGGCGCTAGAGAAAGAGGGAAAGGTGGACAGGTGGACGGAGGGAATCGGGGTGTACAACAGGTGATTAATTATAAACACTGACAAAACATAAAAATAAAAAATTAACCACGCACACACATAACCTTCTCGCAGTAGAAGAGCCGATGTGTAGGCAGTTGGAACAGTTTTATAACCCCCATTTCGAGGGTATGTGTGCGCCCATCAATCGCAAGTTAATTGCCTACAAAGCGGCAGCTAATTGCCCGAGTTCTTTGAGAAACCCTTGATGTGGGGAAATGGATGTTGGGATTCCTACCTCGAATTCTGGGAGACTAATTCATGTCGTTTAGGGTCAGGTTCGAATTATCTGACAAGCATCTCATAAGCACATATCCAAATACTTTATATTACCAACATTTAGAAACACATATTGGCTTCATTTAACTTCATTTGCCCTCAAAGTAAGCCATCTCGAAGCTCCGCCGCCACAAAAACCCGAAACCGATACGTTCTGTGACCACATGTTGGTTGGACTTTATTATCCACCAGTCTAAAACAAACCGCACGCAGAAATAAAACCATCGAGCAGCAAAAACTACTTATGCCCAATGGAGCTGGATGCGGGACGCGGGATGCTGCGATGCTGCGATGCTGGGAGCTGGGCAGGTTGGCTGGGTCCTCGCTCCTCGTTCCTCTGCCCAGGTTCCCAGGGCACGCAGATGCGGCAGACGGAGCCCGAGGAGCATCTTCTCCGGCAGACAAAGCGGTGCGTGTGCAATTGCCAACTGCAGCCAGAGAAGCGTCAGCACAGGCCACCAAGCTGGCCAAGATGCGGCAGGATCAGGGGCATCAGGGGTGCTCGGAGGGGTGCTGGCGAGGATGGGGCTTCGACTGGGGCTGTGCGGCATAAATTGCGCATAAAACATGGAAAATGAAGCGATAAACTTGAGATACGCGATCGTAAAGCAAAGGCAACGTCGTCGTCTTCGTTGTCTTAGCTCTCCAGTCCGATCCGAAGATTCGAAATACACTGAGAGCTGCAAGGACCCAGTATATGCATTCATTTTAGGAGGTACAACGAAGTAGTACAATTCCTACGTCTTTTATCTACCTTTTTATATATGATAGGTGATGATTATCCCATATGCTTTATACCGATATACTTTAACATACAATACTCTTTGAGTTCTCCCCCGATTTTTCTCAGTGCTCGCGGGCAGCATGTGGGGTAGGAGCTGAGCATGTCCAGAGTATTTGTTTATGTTTGATGAAGCTGTTGGCTGCTGTTTGTTGGTGGCCATTAGGAGCGGTCGGGCGAACAAAAAATCGCCCGGGGCCAGGATAATGAAGACCCAGAAAAGTAGGGTTCCTCCCTGGGAGAACCGCATCCTCCCCCCAGCCGCGGCTCCCCCCTTTGGGGCCATTCGCCAGCCGGTTACAATTTCCCTGCATTTATTTCGATTTTGTTTTCGTTTTGTTTTAATGATCGCTGGGGCGAAGGGGGCGTGGCCGGCCATGTGATGCGTCACGCAATAAGATTTTTGTTTAAATCAATTTCTTGTTGCACATCCTCTGATGGCTTTAGGAAATGGCCCACAGCCATGCGGGGTCCTCATCTTTTATTATTATTTTATTTCACATCTCGGGCCTCCTTTTTGTTTGCTTATTTAGCATGTTTTTGGTAGCCGGGCTAACAAGCCGCTAACAAGCCAGCTCCTCACACTCCTTATCCTTCACCTCGAACTCCTCCCACTCCTACTCCTTGCAGGATGATCCATCCAGCCAGTCCGCGCTGCTCCTTTATTGCCGGCAAATATTTGGAACCTCTACCTCTGCGCTTCGGCTCGTTTCTTCTTCGTCGATGGGTGCTGTATTATTATTTGGCTGATTAATTAACATGCCGCTCCCGATCTCCAAAAGCGGACCACCGAGGACGGCGGTAGCACCAGCACGGCTGAGGACAACAATGGGATATTCCGACAAAACGCTGACAAGGATCATACAAGGGTCTACTGGGGGCAGCTGGGGGAGTCCAGAGCTCTGGGGCAGATCAAACAACATTAGAATGTAAAGTCGAGGGACATGGGTAATGGTGTTACAGATGAAGTGAACTCTACTCTAAATATGAAACTCAAAAGATACAAAACTTAACTTTGCTTACAATAGCATGGATGTTCCATAAAAGTAGGGAAAACTCATGAGTTTCATTTACCAAAACCACAAGGGTTATGCCTTCCAATGTGAGCCCAGATCTCTGGCCAGATCTCGGCGGACTCTCCACTTCGAGTCCATTCATTGGGTCTGGAGATCCGAAGCTGAAGATGAAGCTGATGCTAAAGCTAAGGTCTGAAGATCGCCTTCTCTGTCTGGCCGGCCGGCACTTCATTTTGTGGGATCGTCCGACCGCCTGACTGGCTGTTCGAGCCCGGCTCCTCGAATTTTGGAATTTGTTCTGCCTTGTTAAGAGTTGTTAAGATTATGATATATGTATGGGATGTCGGCGAGTGTGTGTCGGTGTGCTGGCGGAGATTGGGGGACTGGGGCACTGCGGGAGCGGGCCGGGCCGGGCCGGGCGGATCCGGCAGAGCCATCCAGCAAGACGACGACAGCGGCAGCCATTATGATTCACAGCAGGAATGTGGGAAACGGCTGCCTGACCATTTTATTTTTTCCTCGATTTTTGGGTCTCGACGGCGGAGGAGCTGCGCCGGCTCCGAGATCCACACCACACAGATACTCACGCACACTGCGACAGTTGCATTTACCACATAATCGATTCATGCATGTGGCAAGTTAAGAATTTCTTTCATGTTGCGTTCTCGTTGTTAGTTTCTGTAGTCGTTTTTCCCTCTCATTTTTTCCTTATGATTTGTTTGAGCCGCATCTTTTCGGACCACCCGTGAAATCACTTTGGGTTACCAGTTTCTGGCTGGGAGTCCGACTTCTCGTTTCCCCCTTTCCTTTGGTTTTTTCTGTTTTTTTTTTATTTTTACTTTTTTTGTGGAGTCTCTTGGACTTTTTGGGGTCTTGGGCTTTTGTTAAATTGCTCTTGTTTATGTTAACATTTAAATTGTGGCCACGGGTAGTCTGGATAGTAACCCAACCCCGGCTGCCCAACCAAAACCAATATTTAAACTCAACGCTCCATGAATAATCATCGCCATCGTCATCATCTCCTCTGCGGCCTTTCAGCGGGGCCATCAATTCTGATTTACCAAAAGTGTTAATTAGGCCTCGGATCGGTTTTTTCTTCTCCATATTTTTCTCATTTTTTTGGTATTTGTTTGCCGCTTATCTCGGGAAACTTCCTACAGTGGTCTGGATGTGGTTGGAAATGTTTTCAGATCGAGCTTTTCTTTTTTCTTGGGCAGAATTTCGGTAGACCTTTAAATTTGGGAAAACCATTACGATCACAACATGAAGTACTTTCGTACATTGGAAACATGTGGCATATGCAAGATTTGCTTTAATGATATAAACTTTACTATTTTTGTACAATCTTCCTGTCTTGTAGAAGCAATTGTATGGACATGGAAGTTGTTATCTTCTTTATTACAACTAATTTCTACCATTTTTGATCGCTCAATGAGGTTCTTTAAACATTCATTTCGCGGACACTTATATTTCCCACTTGCTAGAACTTTCATTTACATACGAGTATAAGGTCCATTAACTTCTTTTGCAAAACCAAACCGAACCGAAGTTGGGCTTTCAGGGATAATTTAACGCTCTTCCTTGATGGACTTGCCCGCCTGCCCGTCTCCCAAGGAAGCGACATTCAATCAGAGCTGCAGTGCTTCGAAAAATCCGCTGAGTGCTCCAGTGCGCTGGCCCTGCCATCGACAGCGACAACGCAACGACTCGCCTCGGTCCATTCATAGTTGGCCAGGGATAGTGCTAATTGCTGGGTGCTGTCCCTGCCAGCTTCTGCGCCTGTCCCCAAGTGCCGCGCATAGTTGTCGCCCCATAATTGTGGCACCGCCGCCGAAGGCACCGGGCATCCAGCCGGCATGGCTGGGCCATCATCGCCTCAGCCGTTGACTGGTTGTCTGTCAGCTGTCCATCAAAGCGTTGCCAAGTTGGTGTTAATGGGTGCCTAGAATGCGAGTGCCCCTGCCCGCCGCCAAGCTCCCATTCCAGCAGCTCCCGACACCAGCTCCCTGGGCTTGTTCTACACGAGGCTACGCATGTTTTTGCTTGTTGTCCTTCGGGGATTAAGCGTCAGGTTGGAGTAATTGCCGAGTGCTGAGCTCTGCCGTTGCGTTCGCTTGCTTCTCTTTTTTGCCTGGCATTTAATTTATTTTTGGATATGCTTAAAGTAAACGAAAGTAGCCACACAGACACACATGCACATGCACCCAAAACCCGGTCCACTCCGCTCAGCAGCAATGGAATCGGAGCAGCCGCTCCTAACTCGTCGCAGTCGGCGACTGGATCTCGCCGCCCAAGGCGGAAAGCTCCTTGAGGAACTGCCTCGCGTTGGTCAGCGTGGAAGCGCCATAAATGATCCGCCGTTGCACATTGGACGTTTGCTTCTGTTTGATGAAGTCCACCAGATTCTGGTACTCGATGTAGTTGCCTCCGCCGACCATAAACACCACGGCGTCCTGGAATGGAGCCCGGTTTTTGGGCAGGACGTCGCCTCCTTTGAGCAGCTTGGGATCCAGATACAGGTAGTCATCCGTTTCCGCATTGCTGCGGCACTCCATCACCTGCTCGGTGATCTTGGTCACGGGAAGATTCTGCAAGAAATTTAGATATTGAAGGCCTCTTTGTATTTGGACAGAAAAAACCTACATGTCGCTTAACCACCAGATTCTTGACGCCCTCCATCACGAAGGAGCTGCCCTGTGAGACGAGCTTAGTGAACATGGACACAGTCTTGGTGCCGCCACCCTCGTACTGGGTGGCTTGGCTGATGCTCGGCGATCGGTTCATGATTCCCTTCCAGCGCTGCACGTACGCAAGGGCAGTTAGATCGCAACCGGCTGCCTGCAGCGCCTCCTTGAGCCGCTCCTGCTCCGATTCTGGTAACTGCTGGGCACAGATGAAGTAGATGATGTACAGGCGCAGCTTGTCCTCCGCCTGGCCAAACTCTCCATCCCGCAGTAGGTCCAGCAGCGGTCTGTCCAGTGTCTGCTTCGACATGACCTTCTCCTCGATCTCAAAAAACGAATCTAGTCGGCGAGCCTTAATGAAGTTCAGAATTGCAGTGGCGATCTTGGTGTGCATGTCGATCAGTCGCTTCTTCTCCATCAGTTGGGGCAGCGAATTGACGGCATTGGTGAGCCGGGCCGTGGTGTCGTTAACCAGAGAGAATGTAATGTCAGACTCGCCCTCGATACCCATCGATGTCTTCAAGCGCTTGATCTCCTCCTCGGAGTTCCGATAGGACTCCAGCTCCTCCTGGATGGCTTCGGCCACCGTGGGGAACGGACTGCCTTTGTGCGTCATCCAGAAGCGGTCGTTGCGGTCCAAATCGCAGGCCTTGGGCTTCTTGCGGGCTCCTAAAAAATAGGAAAACCATAGTTGATGAGTGTCAACCAATCAGGTCTTGATTATAAGCAATTTTACTTGCCCGCACTAGCCGTCTCATCTTCCACGTAGACCAGATTAAGACCCAAGTCTAGGACATCGTGCACCAGCGCCTGATACGACCAGGTGTGATGGAGCGGTGTTGCTAGATCCATGTTCCTGTCCAGCAGCAGGAGCACAGGTCTCTGAAAGCTGAACACTCCGCCGCCGGCCTGCGTGGCATCCATGTGGAACAAATTGGCACGCGCATCCCAGAGGTTCTCGCGCAGCTTTTTCTCCAGCTTGCGGGCCACCATTTCAGCAGCACTGTTCCGCGGACAGCGGATGATAGGCACATTGCCCAGGGTCACAAACAGGGCGAAGAGCGAGTCCACAATGGAGTCCATCAGGGCCTCCATCTCCTCATCGCGGGTGTTGGCCCGGTTGATGGCGTAGTAGGAGAGCTGATCGCTTTGCTGGTGCTTTAGGATAAAGAAGTCATCCTCCAGACTGATGAAGTTCACATACTGATCGTAAACGCGATGGATGTTGGCCACGCAACCGGCATGCAGGGCTGCGGCGGCAAGATTCTCGATTTTGCTGCGCGTGATGGGCGCCAGGAAGTTCAGGTGGTACACGTCGTATAGTCCGTTCGAGAAGTCCTGCTGAATCCTGTCCAGATTCTCATCTGTGGGCAGGCAGAAGTATATAGCCGGCACATCCGGAATGGAGTCGCGATCCGAGTGGAGTTGCCTGCAAGTATACTAATACATAAATTCCTGGATTCCTGGAACATCTGGCACAACTTACACATGCAGGGTCACGCCCAATTCGCGCAGCTCCTTGATGGAAATAATGGGCGATATGATGTCCTGGCCAACGCGATCGTAGATGAGGATCTTCCACACGGGCTCGGCAGCTAGGGCTTTCGGCTGCTGCGAGTTCAGATTAAGCATCTGCTTAATGGCATCTGCAATGATTAATAGGAAAAGCCATTAATTAGGTTTTCCCCTCAACGGAGCTATTGTTTTCAAAGTTTCTCACTGATTTGGCGCTCCCGCAGGGTCAGCATTATATGGTCTGTCTTTTGCCTGTCGTTCTGAGTTGTCT
Organism: Drosophila orena; assembly: GCA_005876975.1. Lineage (NCBI taxonomy): Eukaryota > Metazoa > Arthropoda > Insecta > Diptera > Drosophilidae > Drosophila > Drosophila orena. The sequence goes on along the minus strand of VCKV01000008.1, from coordinate 9,743,162 downwards.
TGAGTGGATTTTTAAAAATCTATGTCCCTTTTAGTAGCTAAAAAACATAGTTTACAAAAAAACAACACGTCACAAGCGACTGCGGGTCAACGCGTTTTGGCCAATTTTAGTACATAGTGCAGGCAACAGCTGTGCGGCTAGTGCGACCGTATGCAGTAAAAACACCGAGAGAGTATTTAAGTACTAAATCCACTGAATGTGGAATTAAATATGTTTATACGTAGGCTGGTTCATTATGGTTTTTTCTTCAGCTTTACAAGGTGCTGAAGCGATATTAATGTAAAATTATATATCTATAAATATGTATGTGCGCGTGTAATGCCGCTATATTCGTCTGGTATATTTCGTAAAATCCAAATTAATTGGCAGAAAGTTGGCAGCCCTTTTCGGGATTCCCGTACGGTCACACCTGTCAGCTGATTTCGAAAAGTCACCTTCCAGTGAGTTTCCCCATTTTTCGTCAGTTCTTTTTCTTTCGTCGACGCGAGTGGTTCGTTGTTTCGAGTGATTTTATTTACAAGTTACAGTTGGTGTCGCATCGCAATGATCCTGAAAGCGGCGCATCCGCACCAGCACATCGCAGCTGCCGCGAATGCTGCAGGCCAGGCGCAGATCCGCTGGCGAGTGAAGCATTTTAAGGCGCTGAACCGCATAAGAACACCATCGCAGGACACTTGCTGCGGTCGCGTCGTTAGTAAAAATCACTTTTTCAAGCACAGTCGCGCTTTTCTGTGGTTCATGGTCTGCAACCTAGTGATGGGCGTGGACCGCGCCCACTCCCAGCTGCTCATTAACGTCCAAAATCAGGTGCGAAATCACAAAAATCACTTAGGTCCCAAAAACGCAAAACACAACAACAACAAACAGTGACGCTGGCAGCGCTGCCCATCTGGTTTTCGAACATCTCATTTCGAAAATGAGCGCGCCAAAACAAAACAATTTAAAAGGCGAGAGAATGAGAGAGCGAAAGAGTGGTGCTTAAGATAAATAAACAAATCTGCCAGAACATTTTAATGGACTAATATAAAAAATATAATAAATCAATGACAGTAATGACTTTTAGGCAGCCCAATTGTCATTTTGGAAAATATATGTACATGTCATTATGTCATTATCTGTCACACATAATGACACTAGCAAATGTGAAAATTTAACGAGTCATTGCGAAATGAATGCCGCACTATATTTTTAGAATCGACAAAAATTAGTTAATTATAATACAAAAACAATTTAATTTGATGATAGATAAGCAAGTTAGTTCGCTGTTGAGTTGACTCAGGTCATGGAATGGAGTAAATCTCATAAGTTGTTCAGTTTCCCTGACAAATTTCAAGGATCGCACACAAGCCTAATTTGAATACTGATTTGAATACACTGATTAGGTTTTCCCATTTAGATTCTCGCAGCACAGGTGCACAACAAATCAAGTCCCCTACTGATTTATGCAAAATATAGGATTGTCCGAATGGGAACGTGTTCCGTGTTTGGCGATATCTAATTAGTGGACTGCCAAGTAGGCCAGATAATCCATCGATGTCTGATGACCATAGAACGCAGCACAGTTCTACATGCTTGCAGCACCATTAAGTATATCTATGTACATATCTACATATTTACATGCATATGTGCAGTTCAATGTCAGTATTGAAACTTTCACTTGCCTGACGTTTCGTTTTTCCACTTTAATATTAGTTGGCTTTGTTTGACTGGCTCAATATTGACACTTTGCTTTCGGCTTTTCCATAAATTTTAGATTAGTTGGCCGAAAAAGCACCGGGCTTGAAATGAAGGCAGCCTCTCTCTCTCTCTCTCTCTCTTGCGCTTTCGCTATCTCACTTGCACACGGCGTATTTTCGTACATCTTTGTTTACATGTGACATCCTTTATTGTTCTCTGCGCTCTGTCCCTGGCCCCAAAATGTCCTGATGGCTCTCTTCCCTCGCTCCTCTTATCCTCCATCCTCCATCCTTCCTCCTCCCCTCCCACTTTCCTCGGGTATTCTTTGTTTACATGCGCCTTTGTGCAAACACACGGAAAACACAGCAGCAACAAGAAAACACCAGGAAGTGTAGGCGTTACGTGGGTCGAAACGCGAAATACCCTGGGAAACCCACTTCCTAGTAGTTCCATGCTATAATCAGTCGCAATTCGTTGCCATCTACTGAAGGACATCAGTATTAAACCTAAAACAAATGCATTTACTACCAAAAGTACAGACCTACCATTACTTTATCAAAATAATTGATATTGTTAATTGCACTTAAAGTCAATGGTCTCTTGTTTAGCCACATAAAGACGTAATACTTTCATTAAAAAACTATTAAACAAACTTTTATCCAAATTCGTAATAGTCTAGACCAGGGTATCCTAACAAAAACAACACCCACATCCAACAAATTTGTTTGTGTACACGTGTAGAGGGCAAATACTGCTGTTGCTGTTGTTGTTGAACTACATTTCGAGATGTTGTGGGAGGAGGAGTTGGCTCCTCCGCTCTCGTCCCCATCCCCATCCTCATCCCTATCCTTCCCCTTGCCAAACCCCATCCCACTCATCTCCTTTTCGTTTTCGTTGGCAAACGCCATCGCCCCCGCCTCCGCCACCATGTTTCCTTTTTTCTATTTTTCAACTCTCTTGACTCTAATTTGGTTCATGGCCGCCCAGCTTCAGGAGCTGTCATAGTTAATTTAAGTCCTGACAACCTAAGGAACCCCTCTGCATCATCTCGTGACTGCCTTTGTGCCGTATTAATATTTTAGCTGGCTAGGGGAGGAATGCCGAGAATGTAATTTAACACTTGTTGCTCTCTAATCCGTTTCATTTCCGGTTTTCTTATATTTTCTGCAGGGCGGCGAGGTGATCCAGGAGAGTATTACCTCCAACATCAACGAGGACCTGATAACGCTGGAGTTTCAGAAGACCGACGGAACGCTCATCACCCAGGTCATAGACTTTCGCAATGTGAGTTCAGAATCCGAGGCTCTGGAGAGCATGGTCACATCCGAAGTTTAAATTGAAACACTCTATCCATCTTCCCCGCAGGAGGTTCAAATCCTCAAGGCCTTGGTTCTTGGCGAGGAGGAGCGTGGCCAGAGCCAGTACCAGGTCATGTGCTTCGCCACCAAGTTCAACAAGGGCGACTTCATCTCCTCGGCGGCAATGGCCAAGCTGCGCCAGAAGAATCCGCACACCATCCGCACTCCCGAGGAGGACAAGGGCCGCGAGACCTTCACCATGAGCAGCTGGGTGCAGCTCAACCGCTCCCTGCCCATCACGAGGCACCTGCAGGGACTCTGCGCCGAGGCCATGGACGCCACCTACGTCCGGGATGTGGACCTTAAAGCTTGGGCCGAGCTGCCAGGTGAGTTAGGAGCTGCTTCTTTGGGGATGTTCGGTGCGTGGAATTGGTTAATATTTAAATGGAATTCCCCGATAAGTACACTTTTTTCGAATGTTAACCGCGGGGGTTGAATGGTTTCCGCTACTTTTTAAATTTTTTTGCCATTCCACAGTTCAATTTTTTTGAGAATATTAAAACCGCTTGTGCTTCTGATTATTTAACGTTCGACATATAAAAAGTTATTGCGTGCACTGTGCAATATGGCTGAAGTTTGGCACAAACAACATTAATGAAACGAATGCATATACGCAGTACTGAACGAGTTAAAGCATTCAATTCCAGTTTTAAGTGCCTTTAAATTGAAATACCATTTGCAAGATATTTATAAGCGAAAACGAAAACATTCGAGAATGTTAGCCGAAAGTTAGGTCTCAAGTTAGGGAAATCTTGGTGGAAATCTAGCTAGAAAGCGAAGGAAAACTTCAGTACAGATATCGACCAGTTCTGGGGGTATTTGCCACTTTGAAACTTTTTGTTTACGTTTTTGTTTCGCTTTCCGTTCGCTGTACTCCTGCGTCCGGCAGGCTCCTCGATTTCCAGCCTGGAGGCGGCCACCGAGAAGTTCCCGGACACGCTCTCGACGCGCTGCAACGAGGTGAGCAGCCTGTGGGCGCCCTGCCTGTGCAACCTGGAGACCTGCATCGGCTGGTATCCCTGCGGGCTCAAGTACTGCAAGGGCAAGGGAGTCGCCGGAGCGGACTCTTCGGGCGCCCAGCAGCAGGCACAGCCAACGAATTATCGCTGCGGCATCAAGACCTGCCGCAAGTGCACACAGTTCACCTATTATGTGCGGCAGAAACAACAGTGCCTCTGGGATGAATGACGACGCGGCGAGCTGCAGCTGATGCAGATGCAGATGCGCTGCGCCAGGCGGCGGAATGGGAGCGTGGTTGAGGATGATGCCAGTGCCACCTGCCCGGGTGGCGAAACAAGAGCAGCTACCACGACGGCGATAATAACTGGCGGGGCAGCTGGGGGAAGTGGGCAGGATACAACGGCAGCGACAACAACGACGACCAACAAATTACGCCAACTGCTCTTGTTGGTCCAGCAGCAGATGCCTTTTGCTCTGTGGAGTTTTCCGGTCCATCACATTTCCCATCCCCAGTCCCCGCCCCATTCCAAGTCCCAATCCCAATCCCAATCCCAGTCCCAGTCCCAGTCCCAGTCCCAATATAAGCCCAACATAAGGAAGCAGCAGCAGCAGCAGCATCAGCATCATTTTCAGGTTGCCCCCACATCGCATCACCAGTCATCACCATCATCATCATCATCATCATCGTCGTCGTCGTCATCGTCATCGTCGTCCGCAATGGCCGCCATCGTTGCGTGATAATGAACGCTTGAAAAACCCAACCTCCCCAATCCACTACACGTCCAGGAAAAAAACGAGTGCTGACACTTTTTCCGCTCACGATTGAAGATTCTGGACGCGGACATTCGAATGCAAGCCACTGGGTGGAGGTTATGCTATAGCAAGAAAGGAGTAAAACGAAATAAATGTAAAAATGTGCTTCTGTATACTATGTATATATATGTATATTTAACGATGATTAGCTTTTTGCCAGCTCACGTTTTACGCTTATGCCGGATTTCGTTTTAGACCTAGATTAGGTGTCCTTATTCAATTTAATCCTAAGAGAGCTCGCTGAATTAAAGGTTAAGCACTTTACCGTCTAATCCTTTCATACAATTTGATCCTTTATAAAATGTTTTACATTTTCTAAGACATAGCTTTACAACCTAAAACTTATTGATTTACCTATAGTGCAGCACATTTCCTGCAATTATCTACCACTCTTCAGATCTTTCTTAACTTCTTCCAAGGTATTTGAGAATTTATAGCAATTTTTCCTCCCAGCTTTCTTTGCTTACTCACCTTTCAAGCCCACTTTCAATTTGTTTACTTTGCCCGTTCACTCCACACTTTTTCATCCACATTGTGTGCAGCAATTTCGTTTCAATTACCCTTTCAGAGCGCTTTATATTTCCTTTGTTTGCCTTTATCTCCACTTCACTTACCTTAACTGAAGCCTGATTAGATGTATTAAGATTGTTGGACACAATATCACGTTCCACACCCCCTCCACTCGTGTTGCGTTGAGCTCAAGAATATTAAATAGGTATAGAAGTATAAATGAATTAAATGTGGCCTTAGCATATTTTACGAGCGGTAGAAAAAGGACATTAATTGAACTAAGGAATGTGTCAGGCGTTGGCAAAACTCGAAATTAATTGTGCTCATAATAGTTGTAACAGAAAAACCGCAGGAATAAGATATATTGCCATTTGGGGGATGGTGATGGTCATGGTGAATGTGGACTAACCAAAACGACTGCCGCATAAAAAGCTTTTGTATCTTTCCACTCGAAAATGGCTGTTTGAGATACCCAACCCGTTTCTTTCCTCCTAATCTTTCCCTCTAAATCTAAACCTACACGTATCTAAATCTCTAAACCTTAATAACTAGACCGTAAACACGCCTGCCTTTTTGCCTTTGACTTGTAACCTTTTCCACTTTGTATTCGAAACAAATGAAATACCTTACGATGGCAAAACCTTAAGAAAATTGATTGATACCAATAATAAACAATACCAAGAACAATAATCTATTGTATAAATTTCAAGAACCTAGTCTACTTAGAGTGTTAGAATGGCATATTTTCCTAAAAGCGTACTACAAACAAAAAAAAATCAAACCAAAACCAGAAGTCGTAAACCAGTTTCGACAACAAGAAAAACCAACGGTGATAATAATTTTTCTACGATATAGGAAGACAGCTCCTTTGACTCACTGTATAAAATGTAATGGAAACGAATTGATCAAGTGTAAAAATTGATTAGTATTACTAAGCATTTAAAACTGGTAAGACTCGATGATCTGAATTGTGTAAAGAGCATTTGCCAATATTAACGATTAATCGCCTAGTCCTAACTAAGAAATTGAAATTAATAATTAGTCTTAATACAAATGCTGACGAATTCTACGTTTTATAAAAAAAAAAACAAAAAGACGGTAATGAAAAACTTACACAGCGACTTTTATTGTGAATGGAATTTCTGTTTCAGGCTTATTTGCATTGATTTCGACTGCATCGATGGAAAGCCCAGTGTGGCAATGCATTTCCTAATCATTGGAGGGCTCCCCGAATAGCCAACCTCTCGAATGCATTAAAATGCCCGGCGTGCTGTGCGTTGTTTGCCCAGCTCCTCACGGCTCCTCCGCCAGGACCAGGATCCTTCCGCTGCGAGGCCCGCATCCGCATCCGCATCCTCATCCGCATCCTGTCTGCAGTGCTGGAGCTGCACGGCTGGAGCAGCTCGTCCTTGCCGCTGTCTTGAGCCAGTGGCAAATCCTTTATGCGATTTGTAATTCATGAGCAGAGCGCACAGATTCTTATCATTTATTTTACTGCGCAATCGGTATCCACGCGGGGCCTCCAGGAAGAGCGGCGGGTAACACGCAGCCCATCGACATCTAGACAAACACTTTCAGCCAATAACTATATTCATGGCGTCGACTGTAGCCGACGATAGCTTAAGACGTGCGGAAACCAAATCGGCGTCGTAGAAAATTGAATTTGTTACGATTTCGCAGCAGCAGCAGCAGCAGCAGGAGTGCCAGTTGGAAATGGCGCTGGAGTCCTGCTTCAGGACCTCCTCGAAACCCAATCCGATTCCCAATCTGATGGGGAGCAAACGTATGTGCATGCCTAATGAGCCATGAAATGCCAGAGCCAGGATCCCTTTTCCCCTTCTCCCTGTGCCCTGCTCCTTTTTTCGGTGGGTCATTTCCTGGCGGGTAATCAGCGACAGCTGGCTGCTCGGAATACACCCTGGTGGGCTGGCGGAGGTCAGGGCCACCCGGTGACCTCGTCCCGACCCACGCCTGTTTAATTAAAGCATGCAGCTGCTGGCGTGTAAATCAAACAAAATCAACTCTCCTCGCAGGCTCTTAATTAAGTTTACACTCTCGCAATTCGATTTTCCCATCCATATTTTTGGTTTTTCCCACTGTTCAGCCGCGCACCCAGCAAATTTGGCGGAATCAACAAGGTGAGGCATATGCGATATAAGTATAATTTAACAAAATAGAAAATAATATTAATAGATATTTATTTATTTAGCTACTCAAGCGTAGCAATTTCCGTACTGCTTTAACCTTACTTTCCCAACTTTCCCAGCGAAATCCTTCACAAATCTCCGCTCTTGACATTTGCAATCGTCGGTGGTGGTTGGTGTGTGGTTTGTCAGTGTTTATTATCAGGCCAGCGAAAGCAGCTTTCTCCGCCGACTTTCGCCCGAGAAAAGTTCTCGAGTACGAGTACGAGTACATGTGCCTTCAATGCTCGTGTGTGAGTGGCCGTGTGAGTTTTTCCTATTGACTTTTCAGGTCAAAAGGCGGCTGTGCGCTTAATATTTGCATAACTACTTAAAGCGGCCCACACGAACACGGAATCACGGAATGGGGGGTACTTACCATATATCAGAAGGGCTCGAATCGGGTACGCGGTCGCTAGGCATTCGTGTGTTTATCTCTGCGTTAAATTAAAATCACTCATACGCCGTGTAATCATTCCAAATAGGCCCTACACAGTTCGCTGCTGCCGCAAAGTTCAAGGCGCACTTAAAGAGTGTGTTTGCAACTGGGGGCGACTGGGGGCATAAGCGCCCAAAAGGCCCCCGTCCAGAAACCCCACTAATTTGGCCGAGTCACGTAGGGCGGTGGAAACAAAAGCAGTTGCAGAGCCGACGACTTGCCAACTACTTTTGAAATGTAATTTTCGCTTTTGCCAACTTGACAAACTGACGCACAGACTGACATTCCGCCAGCCCCTTTGCCATGGGCGTGGGCGTGGGCGTGGCGTTGAGGGGGGTGTCATTTGGTTTGCCCCCTGTCTTCGGCGTAATTGAAAGTTTTAACAATTATCAGGGATCGTCGAGGGTACAAAGTACAAAGTTTATGGCAAAACGACTGCGCCTAATGGTAGGCTATGATTATTGTTTGTGTGACCCTTGAATTGAACTCCGTTTAATTGCAAATGGCTACATTAAGTTGAGGGTCTGCGGCCTAAAATCATGAAAGTTTCGCTTGTCTTGCTGCAGAGTGTTTCAATGGACATTTTATACCAAAAGCAATTTTGTCTGCCAACTAAATACTATCCAATTAAACGCAATAAATTTCTAGCTCAAGGTTTTCCATGGATATAACTTCGTAAACAATTATAACCACATTATCCCAAAAGAGCAATCGCATTAATAGAATCATTATTTTTCCGCTTGGCAAAGTCTGCTAATGCCCACATTCATTTCGAATCAAATCGATTTTATTTTCCAGAACACCTGCCGTCTCCATTTGTAATTGTCATTTGATGACAGCTAATTGAATTGCCCCAATTGGATGGCCACAAGGCGGCTGGTATATTTTTAGGGACCTTTCTGGGTCCTTCGTCTTGGCCCTGTCATCATTATCGCTGCCATTATGCGTGTGGGCGGCGGGATTGGTTGGTCAGTCCTCGTTCCTGCCCCCCAACTGCACTGTACATAAATCAATGACAATCAAAATTCATTTCTTTGCCCTGATTTATTGCTTTTGTTTGATTTTGTGGGGGCTGCGATGCTCTGCCTTATCAGCAATGCATATTAATGTGAGTTATGTGTGTTCGTTGGAAAAGAAAGAAAACAAAACAAAACAAAACTAAGCTCCGCTCAGCTCCGCTCAGCTCAGCTTCCTTTCTCCCATTTGCCCCGCACAAATATTAAGTATACGCAGGGAGCAACGGCATGTGCACGCCCTCTTCAGCTGAATAACAACCTTTTCTCCGTTTTTATTTCAGAGTTTTTGCTACTTTTCGGGTCCGTTGGTTTATACCCAAATCCACGCCCCCGCACTGCTGCCAAATCATCAATCAAACGCGTGTGATTTGCTACAGTTCAAATTTCGCTCTCAGTTCAATCGTTCAGCTATTCAAGCAGAAATACAAATATTTGCTTTTTTCCAAAGTACAAAAGCAGCCCGAAGGCAGCGGAGTGGGGGGGCACTGGGAGAAAAGTCAGTAAGTCAGGATTATCAATGTTATAATGTTACTTCACAAATTTTAACGAAATATTTATTGATTATTCAAGTACTAGTTGGATAGGTTAACTGAACTCAATTGTACGCTTGAGTATTTCATTTATGAATAGGTTGGTTTTTTAAGATAGGATTTTTCCCTTATTTTTGCTAGTGTAATATGTGGGCGGTGGGGAAGGCAAAGGACTTAGTCCTGACTGACAAGGCTTAAAAATCGAGGCCTCTTCTTCAGCTTTTCCCGTCAAGAGCCGGTAAAAAAGGGTAAGCCACTCTTCGCTCACAGGTAGCAGCTGTTACTCCCGCCCGCTTTTCCCAGTCCAGCTGAGCAGCGCCCCAGCTTTTCCATTTTCCGACTGCCTAATCTCCTGTGTGATGGGCTGGCAACCTGTTACATGATGCCCCGCCCAAGCTTTCCGCTTTTCCGAGCCGAGGCCAACAAATGGCCTCCGTAATAAGGCGCTGTGAAATTATTTAGAAAATTCAGCTAGCCAAGGGCAGCACCTTTTGGGGGCTTTGGATGGGATTGGCTGGGCTGGGGGCACAAAGTAAAATGGAATTTGTTTTCATCTCGTAGAAAAAGTTTTGCGGCTGCAAAGTGGCAAGACCAAGAAGAAAGCTTAAAAGGTTTAGCTGCTTAATATAATCTCCCAAATCATTTTCGGCTTACCCTAGCAGCCTTCATTCACTGTGTCGTGGAAAATTGAAAAATATCGCTTAGAAATACTTGTGAAAACTTTTCAAAAGGAATTTTTAAAACAAATTTAAAGATAATTTCGGACAAGCTCTATAATCCTTTATTCAAAATATAAATAGGTCATAAACAATACGAATTTAATAGTTTTCATAGCCACTCCATCCAAAGCCCCCACTGTGCGACCCACAATTAACTTTAGTTTCACTGCAAGCCGAATTCCGAGCTCCGTGGAGCAGTGAGCAGTTTCCGGCAGGAGCCCTAAGAAGCCAACTGGAATTGCAGGGCTTTTTGAATTGTTGCCAAAAACAATTTATGGCAGCACACTGTGTCGCTCTGAATTTTGCGCACAATTGGGAATTGTGCAATTGCATTTTGGGCGGGCGGAAGACGACGAGATGAAAGGGAAATGGTTGTCCCAGCTGCCGCTTAAGTTTTGCATATTTATTCGATAACGGAATAAGCGGCAGTTTAATTGTAAATAAGATGTGCAGCAGCTGGCGCTGCCACAATAATTAAAAACAATACGCCGGGAAATTATGCTTAAAAGTTTAATGTGCCGCGCTGGCAGGAGAAGATGTCCTGCAGGACAGCAGCGGAAGGAAGCGGCAGGAAGCGGCAGGAAGCGGCAGGAAGCGCGCCAAGACGAGACTAGCAGACGCATAAATCTTGAAAGTGCTCACTTGGCTTCATAGCAACTGCTTTTCTCTAGCCTGCACTGAGAGAAATAGGCCAGCTTAAGCTAGTGCGTTCCATAAATATATTACAAATACGACTGTTGTACTGCATACTTGCATGCCTAGCAAACGTTGAAATTTCAGCCTCTAACAATTTGCTTATTAGTAGAATATTTTTCCTTGTGCAGTTTCTTTCGCTGCCGCAGTCTCGAGTGCATTTGCTAATGACAAAGTCAAACAGGCGACAATGGTAAGCGCCTCGTTTATTGTGCCGCATCCTGAGTCCTGCGTCCTGCGTCCTGATTCCTGCATCCTGAGTCCTGTGTCCTGCGTCCTTGAGTGGCCACCAGCCGCCGCTGGCGATTGTCGTGTAGTGCGGTGGCAAGTGTTGAAGGCATGTTAATTGCTAACCGTAACACCAGCAACAACAGCAACTGTGCCACAACTGAAACTTCGCGCCAGCTTGACAAACAAAATCGCGGGGAAAAAATAAGGTAGCAAGGCGCAAGATGTGGGCCCTTTGCTCCACTTTTACGCCAAACATTAAAGCCAAAGCACAAAGTGGTGGAAAACACTGGGGAAAATTATCCTTTCCTGAGGAGAAGTGAATTAGCCCGTTTTACCATATCGAGTATAACTGCTTATTTAATGCACAAGTACAAAGAAACAAATAAGTGGATTTAAAATAGAGAGCCATAGAATTTGATTTGCGCCTTCTGAATTTCGTAAGCAATCCAAGTGGATTCGATCAGGTAATCTCCTTCAGGAAAGGGCAGCACTTCTGTCAGGTGGTAGTTCACAACATCGACCGGAAGCTTTTCCAATCGCAGATCGTGCTGTAGACCAGGATATAGTTCAGCATGAGCTTCATTATTATGGAATGGGGATACTCACATTGTAGGGACACGAGTGATTCAAATTAGAGTACTTTACAGCAAAACCGTACCAAAAGTTAACAAATGGACTCGAACTGGGATTTTTCAAGAACCGGCAGAAGTCCACGGTGACATTGTACATAAAGGGCCTATAGCCACTGAATCGCTTGAAGAACGCTAAATTCATCTGAAGTGCAAGCAATGTAGTCGTAAGATACTTGGTAAAGTGACTACTTACTTTTATTTTAGTCACTGGAGTTTTGTATATGTTGCACTTAATCGATAGGTACTTATAGCTCCGATTCACCGACTTCAGGTAGCAATATTCGAAGTCGCTAAACTCCTTGTCAAAACTTGTGCACTTGACATTGGTAAACTCGAATCTGGAAGCTATCTGCAAGTTTATTTTACCAAATTATTCAATACATACGAATATACACATTCGCACTAACCTGAGCTACTAAATATAATACAATGATTAGCTGAATAATTAAGCACTTCACGTTAGACATTTTAAGCCATCTAAAATCAACTGAACAACATTCAAATTTGGGATAGTTTTAGATGGCCGCTTCCGCAATTGGGTTTTCCAGCCCGATGGAATTATAATAGGTAGGGTAATTAGATTAAAATCTGCAATTCAATTCAATTCTTCGTATTGCAGTACATTTTGCTTGTCATTAAAGCACGTGGCTGGATATGGAAACCCGCTTTCACCCTGCTCACTTTCTGCTAGATCCATTTTCCCTAACTAGGTCTTCAACGCTCTCGGAAGCATTTGTCGTGATATTTATCGCATAGGCCATTTCTCTTCGGGCGGAAAATTGTGAAAATTTAATTGAAAACACAGCCGGGCTTTGTGCCAAGTGGCCTACATGTACTCAATTCCTGTGAAAAAGAGCGCAGCTAGGGAAAATTGAGGGGGTCGCTCTATCTCATCAAATATTAAAGTACATTTTTTGCATAATGTTATTGATTTGGGTTTTTTGGCAACAGCTGGCACAATCTGTTGCGAATATTAAGCAAATAAACATGATGTGCCTAAAAATGGGTCATGGCTGACTCAAATTAATATTGTTATATGAACAAGCAGCACTACACTCTCTTTGAAAATAATGGCATTTATTTTAATTACTTAAAATGCTTCAATTAAATGATTCAAAAGTTCTCCAACGTAAAGGGAACATATATCTGTAATCAGAAAATTATTTGTTGAGTACGAAACCAATACATTTTTGCTGCCACTGAAATTTTATTTTGCCGAGCATATCTGGATGATGAATTAAATTTGCAGTTTTTCTAAAAGGTTTTGGGCCCGTTTTTGTGTGCGCTCTTACTCACGCTTGTTTATGGACTCCTGCCGTGTTTATTTCATTTCAATTTTTATTTTACACTTTCGCGCCGCATCGCCACTCTCTTTGGCGTAAATTTTTTATATCCCAACTGGAGTTGCATTTGAAAATCACAGCTGAAATGCTGTATCAAATAATGAATTCTACGGGTGGAGTTAAATGGAGCGGCAAAGTCCATGAAAAAATCTATTAAAAGTGGACAAAGTGGCCGCGCCCGACTCATTTAATACCAGCTTTAAGGCATATAACTTTTTAATTAAAAAGAAAGTCGGCGAAAAAACGAGTCTCGTAAAAATCTCGAGCACATAATCCTTTTTAAGCGGCAGCAGAAGGGCAAATAAAAAATCACGTACATTTCTGCATCCGCAAATTAATTTGTTTACTTAGGCTGCTGATTTTGCGGCTTAACATATTTGCTGACAGTTTCGCAAAAGGCTTTTCAACCCTTTTCAAGCTGTATAAAAATACATCACATTTTTCTGGGCTCAGCCATAAAATACAATCGCTTGCGATAACGTGCATAGGAACAGAAATATTTAAACAAATTCTACGACTCTGTGAAGTTAAACAAAACAAAATAGAATGCTATAGTCGAGTTCCCTGACTATCAGATACCCGTTACTTAGCTAGCGGAAGTGCGAGAGAGAAATTTCATAATTTTCTGGAATATCGGTAGAAATTGAAAAAAATTAATAATAACGTTTTAGTTCTAAAAGAATTAAGTGATGCCCGAAAGCATTTTGCATTTTACTTTTTGTGTATAAGCAAAACTGAAATGATTTTTATATAATTCTTTTTATTTATTTGCAGGTAAATGATATAGTAAATAGTATATTTTGAAAATAATTTTCTAAACATTTTCTTGAACTGTATATTTGATCCAGTTGCGGAAGAATGCAACATCTGCGTAGAACGACGGAGTTGTACCACAAGTTCTTCCCCAGCTAACTAGACCAATAAGTTTCCTAGTTTTCATATCAACCAAGGGGCCACCAGAATCACTGCGACAAACACCTTTTCCGAGTCCGTAGGCACAGATCATGTCGTTAGTTAATTGACTATAAATATTCTGACATTCCGTTCTATTCAGAATAGTTACGTGGACGCCATGCAGTACTGGCCATGGGATGAAAGAGCCTTCGAGAGTAGATCCCCATCCGGAGACTAAAGTAATTGTTCCAGGCTTGGGAGTCTCTTCGGCTAAAGAAATTTTCCTTACTGCGCCACCAAGTTCGAGAGGGGCCTCCAAAATCAGTACAGCAACATCATACGGTAAAATAGAACCCAGGTATTTCGGATGTGGAATGGCCTTTAGCACTCTCAGCACCTGACCACCTTTGCTCCAATACGAGGATCCAGCGCGAACTGTTAGATCCTCAATAGTTAGATAGCTAAGGCAATGAGCAGCAGTTAAAATAGCCCGATCACTGTAGATGACTCCACCGCAGTGATGTCTTGCAACATTTTGCACCGAGACTTGCCAAGGCACATCTTCGATGGGAATGAAGTAACCTCCTACAATCCGTTCCTCTGGCCCAGGAATCTGAGCAGCGGAAACCAGGCCAGCAATGGATAAAGATAGTATCAGCTTCAAGTACATTATCGAGTTGTTTGACTTCTGTTTCAGATGTTTTAACTGAAAATCGCGCCAGTCTTTTATAGTGCTACCTGGTGTCAAATAGTAAGGGCATATAAGTCAGTAAGTTTATGGACTACTTATCTTTTCACTTACAAATTGGTGGTAAGCTATTGGTGGAACCTACGTTTCGGCTATCTAGTATTTATTTTCTAAGAAGCTTAACCTGTGACAAGCTTCTTAGCTTTCATAATATTATATAATATTATAGATAATCTATATACGAGTAAAAGCTGTCCAACAGTGTTTCAAAAATATGCATGCGCTGCAAAAGGTAAAAACCACTAAAGTCAATGAGCCAATGATCACAATCTTGGATAGCTTCTAGGTTTTTTCTGTTCGGCAGAAATTTTTAGTTTCAGTGGGCATGGCAAAAAGTTTTTTGGCAAATTTATAAAAATTTACAAGATATATAAAATAGTGAACAAATATCACAACATTTTTCAAAAGTGTGGGCGTGACAGTAGAAGTGGGCGTTTAAAAAATGTTTCTGCAAAATCTGTAGAAATTTACAAAATATATACAAAAATTAAAATATATCAAAAGTTTTCAAAATTGTGGGCGTGACAGTTTTGTAGAAATTTACAAAATATATAAAAAAAATTGAAAAATATCACATATTTCAAAAGTGTGGGTGTGACAGTTTTGGACGGTTTGTGGGCGTGGCAACATTTGGCAACATACTTGCGCTGCGTCTATTTCTGTGGAAGGTGCATGCTTAATCTCAACTTTGTCTTAACGGACAGACGGACATATGCAGATCGACTCGGCTATTGATCCTGATCAAGAATATATATACGTGTACTTTATATGGTCGGAAACGTTTCCCTTTGCCTGTTACATGCTTTTTAACGAACCTAGTATACCCATTTACTCTACGAGTAACGGGTATAAATAGTAATTTCGGTTCACCAAATGTATAAAATAATAATTTTGGCTCACCAAACATATAAAATAATAAAAGGTCGAGCTTAAACAGCACTGTTAAATTTTGTAGCATTTTTTGTAGCATACTTTTGGGGCGCACCGCCCTTAATGCTGAGGCTAAGCATAAAACCATTTACAAGCACTTAGTTTGCATATAACCTCAGCACAAATGGAAGAGGTAGGGTGGGGGGTGAGGCAAGGGGGGTGGCGGACGCATTTGCATGTGAAATATGCATGAGTTGGCCATCTCCCATCTGTCTGTGTGTGCAAATAAACATAAATGTGGGGGGAAAAACGCTGAAATTGCAAATGACAAGTTTTGCACTAAGCAGCAGCGCAAATACACAGCGGACAGTGGGGTGAGGATGGGCGGGAAACGTGGAAAAGCGGTGGAAAGCGGGAAAATGCTGAGGGTACTGGCTTGTTACATTGACACACTTACTGCATGATGAAGCAAAATGAGTGACAAACTGACTGCGCGATGTTGTAAGCTGCTTATTAAGCAAGGCGAAGATGAGGATTGCACCACGCTGCGACCCAAAAAAACAACAACTGTGCTCCAAAAAACATACACATATATGTGCATGTGTATGTGCACATACAAGTATAAATGAGCCTGCAAAAGCGGCCAACTTAAAGTAAATAAATGGGTTACTTTCGCTGGGGCCGCTCTCTTTCGAGACCCAAATCAATGTCAACGAGTGCTCCCCTTTGGGATCCATCCTCCGCTCGGTGAAAAATGAACAACAAAATGGTTTGTCAATTCGAAAATATCTAGTGCTTTAAAGCATTGCACCAGAAATGGGTCAGATTAAGTTATATAGATCTGCACATTTTAATCGAATTTTAATGGCAATCTGTGCAATCACAGTCTCTTTCATACTCACATTTTATTTTAACTTATGATAGACGTATTTCTAATACCCATTAAGGTGCCAAGTCGAAGGCTAACATATTTTTTTCAGTGCACGTTTCCACCAGCACGTACCTTTTCGTGATGAAGTTGCCAGAGCTGGGAGTTAAAAAACAGGAGATGGGATGCCTTTGAGACTGAGTTAAAAGCCGAAAAACTTGGCGCACGCAAAAGGTTTAGACGCACCGCCGAGATTTCTTTTGGCCAGGGAAAACAAAACTTTCTACATTGCTTCAATAAATAACAAAATGGCACGCAAAGCAACTTTAAAGAAAAATCGTTGGAAGTTGCTGAACAAATCTTGAGTAATATTTAATTTAAAAAAAAATAATATTTAGGTTTTAAATTTATTAGAACCAAGTTTGATTTTCTCCCCATTTTTAATTAGGTTCAATAAAGGATTTAAGGAGCGTGTAACAATAAAAAGCAATGAAAGCTCTGGAGAATGCACTACAATTTGCACAAAGCCCTTTCATTAGGAGCAAATAAAAAAGAAAACACTCGCTTTGCTCGCTGACATGAAAATGTGAGCGCTGTGTTCCATTAATTTGCCAACAACAATACGAAAAGCAGGAAAAAGGGCATCGGTACCAAGAACTCACTGATTTTCATGCCTGCCTGCAGCCATTATTGCTGTTATCCTTATCCAGGATGCTGTTCCTTTGACGGATTTATCAAGCATGGCTTTCTGAGCACGCTGAACGCGTGACGCTAAATATTACTCATACGCAGCGTATGCCGAGAGGAAGGCTAACCGCGACTGCTCAGCCTTTTGTACGATTGGTTTACATTTTTGAAATATAAAAGTCTCTTTAAGGTCACTAAATGTACTCAAATATTCCTTGCAACTTTATTTTCGGTAGCTTGTACCGGAGTGAACAACCTAATACTTCACGTCTTGCGTGAATGGGGGCAAAAGTGCATTTTGACATCTTCATGCGCTTCGGTGATCTCGAACCGAAAAAGTTAATGGAAACGCATTTTCGATGCGGGTCTGCGTGGGCATGGTGTGTGTGTGTGGGGGGGAGGGGGGCGTGTGTGTAAGGATTTGTAGCTCTATTTTCCAGGCGCCTGTCAGTGGAACAAAAGGATTCGGCTTTCAGCTTCAAGTGTTCGATAGCTTTGTACAGGTGAGTGCGCCGCATAAGGGGATAACTCACGTTCGGTTTACTTTTACCGCCTGCTTTATTCAGGCCAGCTGGCATTGTTTTCCCGGCTAATTGGTAGAACTCCAGCCGATATCGATTTTGGATATGGCCCCAAATCGCTTGCATTCTTTTTAGTTCTGCTATTGCCTTTGTAATATCTGCAGCTGCTGCATCTGGCAAATATGTATGCCGAATGCCGGACTCGGCTGGGGTTTTGCATTTTGAATTTCGACATTTTTTGTTCCAGCCTTTGCCTATTTCAGCACACAAGGGCTTTCTGTGCAGTTCAAAGCCTCGAATTTAATTAAAATTTTGCTTTATGCCCTTGCAACTGAATCGTTGGCAGTGAAATTGGAGCTAAAATAAATCAATCCAATAAATTGAAAAAATATAATGCAAAACCTAATGGAATATGTTATGTATCTTTACTAAAAAGCACTGCCTTGAGTAAGCAATGTTTATGTATCTTAACTGCTTGTAGAACGGCCTGAAAAGTAAGAATCAATTGATTACATCAACATCCGAGGCCGTTATCACTTGGTAATTGCTCCCGTGAGGGAACAGGTGTACTTCAGGTGTCGCGTTCGCAAGCTCGCGATGTTGCACATTAATTTCGACTTATGGAATCTCTTTCATATTTAACTCTCTCCCGGGGGCTTGGAAATGCCACGCCTCCGGGGCGTGAAAATGTTACACATTAAAACCTTTTTTTTTGTGTTGTGCTTCAAAAGTCGTAAAACCGAGTTTTATGAATGCGATTAAGCCCGTGAACTGCAGAAGAGCATACTTCTCCTTCGCCGGACTGGCTTCCCAAGCCCACCTCCATCCATTTAACTGTCTCATTTTGCCGGCTTGGGTCGTCCTACTTTGCTGTTGTGCCCGGAATTTGTCATTTTTAATGACTGTGAAAAGAATGCGTTCGTAATTACATGGCAGAAACGAAAAACTTTCAGCTACGTACTCGTATTTATGTGTGTGTCGGTCTGGCATTCTTCTGTATCATAAATTATTTTACTTATTATACTCTTTTGGGCTATGGGACGGGTTTCTGGGCTATTTCTGCGCAGATAAGTAAACGGAAACCACAAAGAAATACATTTTATAGGGAGCTTGTGTCGTTTTCCAAGGCTTCTGTTTTATGAGGCAGAGGTTCTTAACTCTGTAAGCCTTCAATGTATAAGATATGCTCAAAAAGGTAAGTAATTATAAATGAAGGACTATTTAAAAGGCATCATCATCATCATCATCATCATCTGTCGACTGCCTGATTTTTGCTGTACATAAGTTTTGAGCATAACTAAGTGGCACGAAGCAACTCGAGATGGCCATCTTCCCACCCGCAGATCTCAGCCATTGTTCCCCCACTTAAATCCGTATCCAACTTGGCCGCCGCCGCCGCCGCCTTTCGCCCGCCTGCCTTTCATCCGCATCCTTGTAGGTGGCGACTTTTCTGGCGCTCTCTTCCTGTCTTCCAGACCCTTTCATCAACCTGGCCACCACCCACCACCCACTGCACTCCACCGCCCACCTCCTGCGGTTCTGCGTCCTTCTTTTTCACCACTGGCTTCGCTTTCTTTTTATTTGTCGTTGCATTCGCACTTAAGTGATTTTGACACTTGTCCTACTTTCCATGCGTTGATTTTTTGTGTCAGCAGAACAAACGCCGCCCCTCGAAACTCTATAGAGGAATACTTCCTGACGAAGTTGTTCACCTTTCAATAATGCCATGACAGACGGCGACGGATGTGCCATGGAGCCATGGAGTCTGGAGCAGAGCTGGAGTAACACAACTTTTTGCACCACTCATTTCCACTATTTTCCACTCGTTTTTACACCGAAAGAAGTGCACGTTTAAATATGTTGTAAAAGTCAAATAACTCAGCTTGACATTACGTTGAAAGGTGGCGTTTTTTTCAGTGCAGCTCATTCGCGTACGCCCCAAGTACTCGCCTTCGTTAGTTGTAGTTGTTGTTGTGGTTCCAGTTGTCATCATTCCGTTCATAATACTCAACGTCATCAGCGTCTTTTGGCTTTGCACTGCGATGATGGGCGACAGGCAACTGAAGTGCACTTTTGCGGATTTGCCTGATGATTTGTCGCTGTGTGAAACCCCCTGCCCCCTGCCCCGTCACTTCCCCCGTCTTTCGTCCTTCCTGAGCATCTCCAACTGGCTTTCTGACTGCTTGTCAGCCTGTTCTTCTGTCTCCTGGCTTTTTGCCCGTTTGTCTTAGCCCCACTTCACATGCACATCGTTGGTTTTCCGGCTGAGAGTTTGCTTTTTAGCTTTAACTTGACTTTGCATGGGGGCTTCTAGGTAGGAGTCACTGTACAGTGCAGCTTCCATTTGCTTGTGTGTGTAACAGAAAGTGATATTGTGATACTATTTTCATTGAAATTACGTTGTCTAAAAGAACGCTCCAGGCGCCAATTAAAGCGTAGTGAAATAGAGTCCCTTTAAACTTTCGTCTTTCCAACCTCGTAGATGAAGGATTCCATTCAATCGATATCTGCTGAATATAAAAAGTTTGTATCGGAAATTAATGACATCACTTAAACTTATTAGTTGGCACGTCTCTTACGCTTTCCCCACATAAAGTAATAGCAAAACTTGGCCAGATTAAATCATTTCCTGCCCTAACCCATCCGCATCCAAAACACAGAGAGACTAAAACTTTTCATCGCCCAAAGTTTTGACAAGAATTTCGTCTTCCTTTTCTTTTCGGTATGTGTTTTTTTTTTTACCCGCTGTCAAAGTATATTTTACAGCTCTCTAAGCCTCACGCACACAGCGGCGGAACCACAGGCACACACACCCACACAGATACACACCAGCGAAGTCACTTTGGCATTAAAAACTAATTTTATTTCTAATTAATTTTGACGTCTCGTCGTTTGCGGTTAAATATTCGGGCACGCGAGCAGCGACTTTGTGCCATTGTGCTGCGGGTTGTGGGGCGAAGTCATTAAAAAAGTTGCCAAAAGACTGGCTGAGCACAACTTTCGGCACGTTCAAAGGAGGAAGCAGGTGGTGGGCGGTGGGCGATGGGCGGTGGGCGTTGGTTGGTGAGTTGATGATGATGGGAAGGAGGCTGGGAAGGCTGCTTGTGTATTTAGTTGTCAGCCTCAGCCTCGGCGATGGTGCACATTTTAAATGCCTCAAATGAAATTAACAAAGAAAAAGCCGTAAAATGTCACCGCAGCAGGTGTGTACACACATCGCATATCTGCCACAGACAGCGACCATATAGTAGCAGGCACCACTACACGTATGTATGTGTAGCTACACACATGTACTCACATTTCTTGGGCGGTTCAGTGAGTGTCAGTGGCAAGGCAACGGCATAAGTCTCTTGGTTAAAATTTAAATGAACTTGGCTTTTTCAAGATGTGGAGCTACGGAATGGTGTCTCAAGCCGGAAAGGTGCTTACATTTTGGCTGGCTGATTTGATATTGAAAAGTAGATTATAGGGGCTTGCTTCAATTCAGACTTTATTTAATACGATATTTAAATAGCGACGCATATTTCGTTGGGCAACTTAAGCAATGAGCCACCCACAGCAGCCCAAAGTACTTTGCCCCCAAAGCTCCCATATTTTGAAGGGCTTTATGACGTGGCCCTCGTTTGCAACCCAGAGTAAGCCATCGTTCGCAGCTCTTTCAGCTAACCGATCATTGTTATGTCCACTGCGGCCACTGCGGCGTATACGCAATATATTTTTCGGCTTTTATTTGGCACTGGTCATATACAACAATGTACGTGTGTGTATGTGCATGCAAATAGTGTGGGTATATGGGTGTGGCAAGAACACCAACCCCGCCCCGCAGCTCTTGAATTGTAAACAATATTGTCAACAAAATGCCCCCAAAAACACACACAACCGTGCACATAAAGCGCTATATTCCACCATCACATTCAGCTATATACAGCCAGGCAAATAAAAGTTGCACTGCCGCGCTGCTCGTTTTATTTGGCTTTGCCAAAAGGTTTAGCAATGGCAATGGAATTTCTGATATGAGCCGCTGGAACGGAGGACGAAATAAGAAACCGCTTAGGGATTATAGACCTTCAGGTTACTGCACCTTTTAGAATTTAATGGATATTCTTGTTCTTCGAAAAGGTGCCTGTATTTATGGAATTACTTTTGTTCTGATGGAGTGATTAACTTGCAGTGCTCTTAACGTTTACTTGTTATCCATTTAAATAAAATGCCGATGTTATCTGTGTCACATTGTGCCTTTGAGTGTGTTTTGACCTCTGTACGTCCAGGGTGTCAAAACAAAGTGACGTTGGGCATAAAAAAAACGATGGGTCATTTGCCAAAGCGCTTAGTGTCACAGTTTATTTGTTCACGCGTGTATGCTTGTGTGGATTGTAGGCCCGCCCTTTTATGGCTTTATTAAAACTAATAAACAATGGTGTCGGCCAACACCTTCTGCCCAGCTCCATTCACCGAGCTCCATCGATTTCTGGCCCCGGACGGAAATCGGCTTTCACTTTTGGTCTTGCCTGCTTTTTCCATCCGATTTGGCCGATTGTCACTGTTAATGTCTCCGTAGTGGCCGCTTTTTTGCGCAATTAACGCGGGTAATCCCGTGGCACCGCTCGGTTTAAATGCATTTATTTACTTAAGTCGTGTAAACAATTGATCAATGCGCTGCCGTTGCATTTTGTGAGCGAGTGAATAAACACGCTGACGGCCGACGCCTGATATATTCAATTAAAAGTTGTGAAACGAAACAATTACACAGCGAAAAACAAAAGCGCATGTTCACGTCTCCGCATATCGAGTGCAAATGGAACAATGTCAACAGTGGTGGGGCTTTCCACCCAAAGGACCTCCCGGCGGAAGCCCTGGCACCACAAACCACACGGGAATGGATCCGCAGCACAGTAAACCACATGAAGTTTTTCGCGCTGCATTTCTTTTTAATCACAAGAACTGGCTTAATTTAAGCACCTCATACATTGTTTTTAAGACTGCAAGATGAGGATAAGTTAAACATTTACTGGGTATTCCAAAAAACTTGTAATGGCATGTCATAAATCTTTTTAGTTGTTTTCTGTAACAGTTGATTACGCCTTAATACATTATTTTGAATTTAATTATTTGATTAATTATTATTATGAGTAATTTTAAGTCACTTAGAGGCTATTTTCCGCCACTGTTCCATTTTTTGCCGAGGTGCGATGCACTTAATTGTGCCGTAAAGTGAGTTATTTCTGAAAAATGATGAACATTTGCTGCCTCTGATTCGGTTTTTGCCCTTACTGCAGTAACTTCGCTCTTGTTGTTGCTGCTGCGGTCTGCTTGGCAGCTCGTAAGTTGGCTTTAATACGATGGCCTGCTATAGAAAATAAAGAATGCAAAAATTAATTAACTCCCTGGGCAGGGCATTCGAACGGAAAATGCATAAAATCAACGTTAAAGTTCAGTGGGAATTGTGGAAAAGTGACACCGCTTAGAGTCCTGAAATGGCTTCAACTGCTGCATAAGTGCAAGGCAATATTTTGGAGGTTGGCCGTTCTCTTGAGCTTTTCGTGGCTTTTGCCGGCTTCATTAGCTATTCCACAGTTGGCTGTATATCAGGCGCAAGATTCATCTTAATATCCGCCGACTTTTCGGGGCTCCAGGCTGCAGGATGCGCCCGTCGTGGCCATAATGTTTGCATTGCCTCCTCAGCTTTTTTGGGTCGCAAACTTATGCCGCACATTATGAGCGTCGTTGCCGTTGAGCGTCGTCGCCTGCACATAAATTAATGAAAATTTATTTATGCCCCGAAAAGTGTGGAGCAAACAATGGCGCCAGCCCAAAGGCCCCAAAGGAGACGGGGGCAAATGCTTTTCAGTTTCCAGTGCATTAAGCAATGAAGGCGACGCCACCAAAGGTTGCATATATCACTCCAGAAAAATGTGTGCGCCACTTCTATGAGCAACTGTCATGCAACGTGGCGACTGCGGGGCAGGAATTCCAACTAAAAAATCAATTTGTTAAGCTTCAAATGGGAATTTTTCGCTGGAAGGACCAAGGCAGGAGCATCCCCTCGTCGCTTAGATAATATGCTTTTGTGTCGGGTGGAAATATTTGCCAGGATAACAAGCAAGGTGTTCCGTGTCGGATCCTTCCTTGCAGCTGAACAAAATGACTTTTCGTGCTGCTTGCCAAATGGTCAACATTACATTTCCTATCTCTTCTCGCCCTCCGCCCTCCGCCCGCCGACGCTCTTCTTCTTTTTGCATGCAGTTTCCGTTTCCGTTTGACTTAGTTGGGTGCCCATCCTGCCCACCCCATCCTGTCCACGCTTTGCATGTTGTCACGCCGTTCGTGTCCTGCACTCGAAATGCACTTATCATGCAGAAGGATGGCTGGGGAGTTTGTTCACTTTGCTGGCGCAGTTTGTACATGTTTTGTCGAAAATGTCAACAAAATCCAGGCATTAATACCATATTTAGACGGAAGCCCATAAGCCCTTCGTTCGCATGCCGTTTTCCTTTTTATGTCCCTGCTGCCACATCATCAATTACACATTTTACAACTGCTCTGTGGGCCCTGTGTGCTCTGTGTGCTCTGTGTGCTCTGTGTCTTTGACGACCCATTCCATGGGGGGTCACTGGCAGAAGAGACATAAATCAAACATTTCCCACGTTGCGAAACAATTTCCGACTCAAGACTCCCACTTTTCGTGTCTATCTGCTGGCTGTGTTTTATTTATGGCATCCGCCAAAACACAAGCTGAAACACAGACAGACATTTGATAAATGTATAGACAATATGACTTCAGTTAGAAAATTCACTATTGCTTTTAACTTGATACATACTGGCAATTGTTGTTGCTGCTGCTGCCAGTTCGGCGCATTGTATTGCATTTTGATTTGTGGTTTATAAGCCTTTGTTTGGCCCATAAATTTGGCTTATTTCGCATGCCATTCTTCGTGCTGGTTTTGTTTGCCAATTGAATGAAAACTTTAATACGAGCTGCACAATTGCATTCATGACGTATGCGTATTATTCTAGAACTCCTATTGAGCGTACTCAGATTTTGTTGGATGAATTTCATTACCAGTTTTGCTTCGTCCAATTATGGAATGAAATGCAATAGAAATAAACTCGTGCGACTTCAGAATCAATACAAATATACAAATACTAAGGACATAATATTATACTTACTGTCTAAGCAATAGAGTGTGCTGTCACTCAAAACTATTGAATTATTCATGCTCCATTAAGGGCTGAAATCAATATTTAACATTAAATCATGTTGAATTATCTAGTCTCATTTACGTGTTTCTTTTTCGAGTAACTTATTTTGTCTGTGCTGTCAAACTTTCGTCCCTCTATTTTAACACAAGTTCGTGCCACCGTTTCGCGAACTTTCGGCTTTTTTCATTTTGGCAGCCAGAAACCGTGAAAAGCAACTGGCAGCAGACAGAAAGTGGAACAAAAATTTCATTTGCTGCGCAACATTTCATTTAATTCATTTCTTGATTATTTTCATTATTGGTCACATTTTACGATTGTTGTTTTGCCCGCAAAAAGGGGGGCCTTTTCAAAGGACCTCTTGGCATTTGCGGCATGCAGCTTAATTTAATATGCCCTTCGCTCAGTCCTCACTTTATTTTCCCGTCTTCCGCCCCTTGATGTTTTCTTTATGGCGGCATTTTATGTATTTATTTTCGGGGGATTGAAAGGGTTTTGGCCCCACACGTAACATCGCCAGATGTCCAATCTTGAGTGCCTAAATTATTTATTAGCCATCTTTTGCGACAGCTTACGACCTTATGAAATATTATATTCTTTGTGCCCAGCCAGCAATAACAAATGAAACACATGGCCCGGCAGGCGGCCAGTTTAGTGGGTCAGCTCATAAATTATGTGTTGGCTTGTGTGACCCACAGGTCAGGCATAAATCCAATCAAATTGACAGCAAGTCGCCGCAGACAGGATCTACATACTCATTAGGCACTCTGAAAGGCGGCACCTAGCCAGGGAAAATGTATTCAATTTGCACGTTTTCGTTCAAATACGTATGTCTAAAATACAAAACTATACATTTTTGTTGGTAAAAATTCATTAAATATGTGAAAAACTCATGGAACTAGGACGAAATCGCCTTCGAAAACGTAGTTCCTTGCCGCAGAATGACGCAGGGCTATTGGAAAGTGCACACTTTCATTAAAATAACCATGAGCTCTTTGACATCAATTCCAGCAGCTCTTAAATTATTCATTTTCATTATTGTTTGCCATTTGCCCAATTAAATTGGCCACAAGCAGACTTTATGTTTATTCATAAATTATACATTGGATTGCACAATATTAAATGGAACCCACTTGACTGAGTCGAAAGTCGAAAGTCTAAATTGTATTTGCCTGATTGGCTTGAATAGAGAGAGCTCAATGATCATCGGTAAAATTTGTCAAAACAATTGTGGAAGCACGGTGTGGAAAATATAATACATTTATTTTCACGTTTTTCAACAGTAAACTACACATTTTCCCCATTCGTTAATCAAAACATATAGGCCGGCTGGTTGGCAGCACGGGCTTTTGGTCCTGAAAATGCAGTCTGGCGGCAAATTGGTAGTTTATATCGTATGAAATTTATTTGGCCCGCAAAATGCAATCTCAATGCCAGCCGCAGGGAATTTCTATCCTCCTGTTTGTGTTTTTGGGGGGCAACAAATTTGCCATATCTTAATGGAGAACAAAGACACATAGACCAGCTCACGGCTCTGTGGACTTGACTAAGGGAAGTCGAGCAAATATTTATTTGGTCTTTCGTGCCAGTGGGCGGAATATTACTTATCCTTGCCACCCAGGACCCTCCATTTGCACCTGGACACAGCTGGGCTGGGCAAATGCAGCCCAGCACCTAATGTATATTTTAATTGAATTGTTCCTGGGCGAACTTAGCCACGGCCCAGTGGAGACTACAAGTTGTAAATTAGCAGCTAATTGTATATGCAAATTAAATTGCAGAGGTACTGCAACGCACATGGCATTTAAATAATAATTTAGCCACATTTATTATTTATTTGGATTTGCTTTTTCGAGAACATGGTAGCTGGTCAACAGAGTGGAATTAATTGCAATCATACAATTTTTATTAGGACTTACTAATATTTGCACTTCCAATATGTAAAATATGCGGCAAGGTTATAGGTGCAGCAGAATCTGCTTGAAGCCCTAGGTAAATCTTGGCCAAGTTAATTTGCCCATTAAATAGACACACAGTTGGGAAAATTAACAAAGCGTCATAAGCTGGCCCAAACAAGGAAGTTGGCAAACAATGGCCCATGCGCACACATAAACATATTGGCCAAGTTGGAGGCGCAAACAGGCCCACAGTTAATAGATTTATGCAATTGAAGTTCCCTGACAGCGATAAACTCAACAAAGTGGCATAAAGCTCGGGTAATTTCCGCCGCCTGATGGATGGAGGACTCGCTGTGCGGAAGGACCTCGAAACGTCCATCAAAAACTGCGACCACGCCACACCAGCACTGATAAGATATGAAAAGCAATTTACGTTTGCTGTCAGCGACAAATGCGCCCTCGTTTCGTTTTATTTGCACATTTCATTTAAGCACGATTACGTTTATTGACACTTTAAAGCCATCGCTAATTAATGCGCCTGATTATGTGGTCGAAGAATATGACATATCCATAAATGGGCGAGTAATACGTTTTGCTGCTAGCGTTTTTCGAGTGCACGCAGTCGCAGGAGGCGTTCACGCAGAACATCTTGTGGTCCCCCATATGCTGAAGCAGCAGACTGTGGACCCTCTGGTTCATCACCCGGAAGTTGTCGCTGTTGTTGAAGGACACCCGATTCTGGTGCCAGTCGTAGTAGCTGAGATGCAGCTTCGATGGCCTCAGCTTCGTCCTGCCCTCGAAAATGCCCCGCCAGTCCACGTAGCTCAGCGAGTTCTCGCACCGCGACTCCCGCAGACTCTGCTCCAAGTCCAGGAAGCTGGACACCTCCAGACCCTTCTTCGAGCGCATTATCAGGTAGACGACGGTCTACACAGTACACTAAGTTACCCATTTTACTGCACACATACGTGAACGTGTTAGTTTTCTTACCGAAATTTGCTTTTCGAGCAGCTTTTTCTCCCGAATGGCAAACTGCTGGAGCACCTCGTCGTCGTTGTTCAAATAGTCGCCGAAAAGTTGGAGTCCTCGTAATCCCCGTGGCTTCAGGAGGACCAACTCCTTCTCCTTGCGCTGCTGGAATTGCTCGCGGGTGAGCAGATTGCCCAGGCAATTCTTTCCGCATGCATTCTGGATCAGGTTCCTCTGGATCTCCTTGTTGCTCAAGTAGCGAGTGTCCTGGATGGTTATGAAGCTGTCCACGTAGTCCTGGTAGTGGTTAAAGTTAATCAGACTCATTGCACGAAACTAATTATCAAAAACTAATTATCGCAAAGTATTGCTCCACAAACGTAACTGAAACCAAAAGCTGCTGAATGGAAGGAAAACTGTGCTGTCGTGTAAATCAAAATGTGTAATATTTTGAACAAGTTTGAGCAAAATACAGTACTGACAACAAACTGCCAACTTTGGTTCAAAAGGCAAAACTTTTGCTGGGCCTCAAGAAGCAGAGCTCTTCTCACATTCAATTTCGAAGGGAAATCGCTGACTCTACCATAAATGAAAAGAAATTGCAAAAAATATTCATCCCAATTTTCAGAACCGCCGGAGAAGTCTTATCTTAATTGAAATTTGTTTGAGAAACTGATAACCGGAATGGGCTGGAACAATTTGTAACAGCTTTAACTTCATGTGCGCACAAATAATTAAACATTGTCCACATAGAGCTCCCTTGCTAGAATCCTGAATTCTGCGCCGTTCGTGTGGCAAATTTAATAAATGGAAAAAGTTTCACAATTCCCAAGCCCCGACTTTGCCCAGAATTGTGGGTATTTTCAATTACACTTTCCCATGTGCCACGCCCCACCGCCCGTCGGGGGCATTTCGCATATTAAACTAATTACTTCATCAACATTTTAAGCTGCCAGCCAGCCAAAGGGAAATTTGCATTTTCAGCCTGTGCGTATGCAGCGCTCTTTGTCCTTTTCCGCCTGATATCCTGTTGAGCGCACTCTGTCGTGGATTAGCAGTCTAACAACTGACACCTAGTGCTCCGCACTACGCCCTATGAATCCTAAGGACTATGACATCGGATGGGATATGCACATAAACGGATGCGCGTTGATGAACTTGCAACAAATGGTTTGCAATGTACTGGATCACGTGCCTTAAAGTATGAAACCGTTTTGTAATAGTCGGAAGCCATTTTCCAAACTCTCGAAAAGTTTCACAGCATGAAAATAAATAAATAAAGAATAATCAGCAGGTAAACCAATTAGCCCAGTGCCAGCAACCGCTAATCAACCTTAATTTATATATCAAATAGGGTGTGTAAGATGTCCTGCACTTCCTGGCAGATTTCCAGCTCGCTTTTCAATTTCCACACACAATACGCAGCCAGATTTTCCCCTTGGCTGTGTGTGGAGGTGTGTGTCTGTGTGAATTTACGCTATTTAGACACGCTTTCCCACTGTTTGCAGTTGTTGCTGTCGTCGCTGCAGCAATTAACATGCAGCCGCTGCCGACACTTGGAGCTCAGTGCTCCGCCACTCACTCTGCCCCCCCGCAGAATTTTCCTGTGCATTTTCCCAAGCCTTCTGACAATTTCCCCTTCCCATCCCAGTGAGGCAACAACTGCTGTTCCGTTTTGCGTGCTTTGTCACCATCTTGCCGCTTGCCGCCGTCTTGAGCGCGTAAATTGCTACTTCGTGGGCCAATCCTTCTGCTCCCCGCCGAAGTCACGACACTTCCCACTTCCCAGCAGTCTAGTGCCAGGAACTACAGGACCTGCAGGACTGGCAGGACTGGCAGGACTCCCATTCCGCCCGCTGCGTCTTGGCCGTGGCCATTGTTTGACTTGGTCATTAGTAAATGTACTTTGTCGCAGCATAAAAAGGAGTTAAGTGCGCACTCTAAGGATTTATGTGCATTACCAAAGAATGAGGCAGCAATGCTCAATGCTGCCCGGGAAAGCCGAGGCTGCCTTTGCCATGTGTTAAGTGCACATTTCAGATGAATGAGTCGGCCTGCTCCAACTGCATTTCAATTGCAGAAAGTGCTGAATGGGCTGAGGGCAGGAGTTCATAGCTGAGCAGTTGCCGTCATTATTACCGGGCATGCCAATCATCCGCTCGAGAACTTGCACAGATTGAAGTTATCACAGGACTTCTGGAAACATTAATCCTATTTGTTTAAGCCCTCAATTCTTATGGGTATGACAGTAGCCCAAAAAATCGTAGAAGAGCATACTGCATGCTTTGGCAAGTAATGCAGGAAGGCCTTTTTATACTTCCTATTTTTAATTCCATTTTGCAGGCACAAATCGCTTGCTCCAGAAGTCCCAGATTTTCAGTGATTGCCATTGCCACTCTGGAGTGCAATTTCCTTATTCTAATGACGTTTGGCTGTGGCTGTAGTGCCACATGTCCGGCAAATAAATGGCTTGCAGCCACGAGTCCTTTGAACTGTTGGCAAATGCTAACACAAATTATCAAGTTACCATAAATTGCCCTCGCCCCAGCCGTACATCTAGCCAATGAAATCAAAGCCACATAAATTGCGCAAATAATTCTGTCTTCTCTCGACATTCTCCTCTGTTCGCCAGGGAAAATGGCGCCCAACGAAATGCAGCCAAGACAAAGGACGGGCCAAAAGAATCATCACTTACAACTGACCACAAAGCTGCACAGCCACATCCATAGCCCCATCCAAGCCCACGTCCACGTCCGCATCCTCATCCACATCCACATCCACATCCACATCCACATCCACATCCACATCCACATCCACATCCACATCCACGTCCCTTGGGAGCGGTGGTCCCGCAATCGATCAAAAGGAATTATGTCTCAACACAATTGTAAATAAATCTTTGCGGCTATGTGGACATCATGTGCATGCCGAGGTCCTGGCCAAAGGATTTGGCCAGGCCGGCAAAAGGGAGCTGGGCTATGGGACAGCCTCAAATCCTGCATATCATAGACACTGGGTATATGAAGATTGAGTGGTAATGTGTGCAAATCTAAAGCTTTCCCCCCCAGGATCCCCCGAATTTCCCCAAATTTCCCCGAATTTCCCCGAATGCGGCTGCTTCGATTCCTGTCCATTCGTTGACATGTTGGTAAATTGCTCCTTAGCTGATTGCATCGCTTTCGGGGGCTGGGTTCTAGCCAGAAACTGGGGAATTAAGTGTAAATGCCGGAAATTAATCTGCTCAAAGGCAGACACAAGCAGCAATAGGCCCGAGCCCAAATGCAATATTATTGAAAATGATTTTACAAGTGCCGTTGGCAGTAGGAAATCGCCCCGTTGTCCGGTTCCTTTTCAGTGGACGAGTATTTATAATGCGCATCGATAATGATTTGTAATTTAAAGCTCAAACAAATTTCCGGCAATTTCTGCGTCAGACACGCGCCAAGCATTTTCCTCCTCCTCCGCCAGCTTGTTTACTTTTCATCTGCCAGGAAAAACAACTTGGAGGCTGTGTAAAAAACCGAACTTATCGGCGTAATCATTGAGCCAAGGAAAAAAACATTAATTTGTTTCTTGTAAACTGCCTTGCCGCGGGCTTTGTGCAATCAACACGAACGTGAGCATCTTCAATGGCTCGCATTCGGTTTGTTTGGCCTGGTTTGTTTGGGAAACTCCCCAGCCGGAAATTCGATAGCAGGAAATGTGAAATGGCCGTTAATGGCGTACACAGTGCGTATGCGTAATGGTCCAGGGTCAGGCAGGGATAACTAGCCTTTTTGTGGGGAATTCGTTAAAGACGCGTACTACATCGCAATAACAGGGAAATGAATCATCGTTCACTATAAATTAATAATCTTTTTTGAGTTTATTAATTGATTATTTATTTTTGACAATAAAAACTACATCATTTTAAATCAACAATTATATTTGATTTCGAATAATTGTCAAAGACTGCTTTATTGCCTTCCGTTTGTTGATTGCCTGTTGATTTATATGTTTAAAGGCAGAACAATATATCATCTTTCTCGTTTGACGATAGTTTATGTAGTTAAGTGAACTTGTTATTATCCATGCTAGGTTATATTCACATATTTTAAGCCTTTGAAATTGTTTCCGTTTCTTTAAGGTAAGACACCATAATGTAGCATTATCCAACTTTCCGACAAACAGGCCTGTTGGTGATTACCAGTAATAGCGGCACATGTTGATGGAACATTAGAGCACATAACTGGGGGGCGGCTGGAGGCAGTGGGAGTGGCACTTCAACCGACATCTGCTGCCGCTTCCTCAGTCGCTTGTCATGTCTATTGTTAGTCGCCCGATGCTGCCTGCTCCTCGTCATGTCGCCCATTAAAATCGTGTACACCATATGCCAGCCATATTAATTTTTTGCCATCCGGAAGTCGCAAGTGTAGGTGCCACGCCCACCGCCCACCGACCACCGCCCGCCTCCCCAATTGGTAGGCAGTTGCTGGCGATTACGTGGCGCTGTTGCCGACGACACGTGAGGCGTGGATGGGCTTACGTGGTTACGTGGTTATCGTGCTTACGTAATTTCCTTTCATAATGGACATTGTTGTCGCACTGCCAATTAAATCGAATTGCTTGCTGCCCAAAAAGGATTACGGGCTATTGAGTCTTCAGTAATCTGCTTAAAACGTATTTACTTCGCATTGGCATCCATCCAGACATTAAGAGGTATTTGTCGAGCGGATTGAACGTTGAGTGCTTCACATGAAAAGATCAGAGATCATCTGCGCATTATATTACGGCTTTCCTTTTAGCTGCCTTAAAGACTTCCACCGACTTAAATGAATCATCTTTACTACATGAGCTGTCTAGCTTGCGTTGTCAGATGTTTTATTTTTGAAAAAATAATTTACAAGTTCTTGAGAAGCATATCCCAGCCACATCATTAAAATCTGCTCTGGCACAAAGAAAAGTTATCTGCCCGCAAGTTTGCTGCTTCCTAACGCTTTCGTAATGACCGACCAACATCAGAGTCGTCGGTCGGGAGAGCTGGAAAATCCTTGCAGTTAACCGCACACAATTTTGTTATTTTTGCGGCAGACGAGCGATGTATCCAACTTGATGGGGGAAACCCACAGCAGCGAGGGGCATTTTTCCGTTTGCTGTCAGTGGCTCATTTGGCTGCTGAAAAGGCCAGAAGTCTGGACGGACTGGGGACGCAGTGGTGGACTGGCCAGGACGGGGGAGCGGCTCATCCGCATCCTTTGGCCGCAGTTTATTTTCGGGGGAAAACAAAAAGTGAATAAGTTGCTGGCAGTGTTTGCTTCAGACTGCAAAATGGCCTGCAGCTATACCCGGAGAAGTGTTGTTATCAAAGCCATGTGGCACGAATGGGGGATCCTTCTAATCCCAGTTTACAAGCTTATTTCCATACATGTATGAATTTCTCCGTGGCATAACTCAATTTCAGTCTGTTCACAGCAAGGATAATCATGTGAGTCACGATCTCTGGAGAATTTCCCTCGCCTCACAAAGACTCAAAATACGATTTTAATCATATTCCCAGACAAGGAAAGATTCCCCCGGCCACCGCCCCTGCCCTGAGTCTTAATAATGCCCAAAAGCGTTTTACCAAAATTGAAAACTCGTGCAAATAATTTGCATAATGTGCGAGATACACTCTTCTCCCAAATAAAAAGGAAGCTCGAATATTGTCTCCTTGTTCCTTTTGGCTGTCAACACACTCGCAGCTTGAGTTATGTTTTTATTTGGTTTTATTTATGCATATGAATGCATATAAAACAGGCTTCTTTGCGCACAGTGGGTAGTGAGCCTCAGAAGCTTAGTGTAAATCACCTAAGGGTACATTTGTCTGTTATATGAAAAGCTTCGCATAAATTGAATATCAATCCCTTCCTTAGGCAACGATTATGTAATGTGTGCTAGGAGTGTTACATTACTGGAAAAGCAGAAATAACTGCTCAAGTATATATGTTATATAATATATATGCAGTATAAGTTTTTAAGGCATAAAACTTGTCTCTAAAGTTGTAAGCCATTTCCTTCTGTACCACTGTGCCTACTTCTTTAATATGCGAGACTCGAAAATATATATCACTTGGAAAACGAAATTAGCCCTAACTGGTTGGTCGCCCGAGAGGGTTTAATATTAAGTACTTGACCCACTTTCTCCCACTTTTCTCTCACTTAAATGACGTGGAAATACAAGTACAATTATGGAAAATACCGTCGCTAAATGGGCCATGTACATATATCCGACAGCTTATTGTAGCAGCTTCAAGTGCAAATTTTCCCATGTCCCCCATGGCTTCGGTTGCAATTTATTTATATTGTAGACCAAATTGTCTGGCCATCTTGCCCACTCTGGAGGACCTGACTCCTGGCATTGGCAAAGCTTCAATAATTGCTGCCAAATTGCTGGCGAAGAAGTCAGCTCTGCGGCAAATGGCCGTCCCAGGGAAAACTTAATTGAAGTGTAAGCTGTTGAAGATGGAAGCTGCCTTCGGTCAGGTTTTTCCGCCCGCCCACGTTCTAGTGAAGCCATCGCCAGGTCACGTCAAGCAGGAAGGAAAAATAGGAATTAAAAAGTTCAGCAAAAAACGGCAAAAAAGCGGCAAAAACAGCAAAAACAGCAGAAAAAAGAATGCTGGATGCAGAATGGATTAATTTACTTTGTCGCAGTGCCAAAGCACTTGAAATTAGAAGGCATCAGGGCGTGTAAAAGGTTTTTCTGGCCTGCCATGCCACGCCCACTCTGCCTCTGCTGTGGAAATTCCCGCTTAAATGGCGCCAGTCGGCGTTGCACCTAATTGAAATGCTGATGAAAAGAAAATTGTTGTTTAAAAACAATAATCAAAAGTGGAAGGCACTAAAACGTTTTCCCACACTCGCAAACACACAAACACACACACACACACACACACACACCTACACACCTACACCTACACCTTTGTTTGGATAAAAAGGAAGCGAAACGCCAGCTAAACAAAGCTGAACAGCAACAACAAAAAGGAAAGGCAGGTAACAATGTAGCTGGCCGTGTTTTTCCCCAATTCCCGAACTAACTAGTTGGCTGAAAAGGACGCTGACGATGAGGACGACCAAGTTTCCCTTTCAGCCTGCTTCGCTATTTATAGAAATAACAGAGCACCTACAAGGCCTAATAAATATGGCTCTGTTTTCACCCTACATTAACTAATGGTGCCTTGAACAATGCGAAAGATATATATTACAGAAGGAAACCCTTATTTTATACTGCTAACTATTAACACACACTTTATTTGCGATTTTAAGCTTTAGAAAAATATTATATATATATAAAGCAAAAGTTTTCTTCTATCGACTCCTGCTCCACCTGTCGAATATACCTTCTGGGTATACGGGTTCCCATCTTTTTGACGCCCCCTTACATTCTCCGTGTTCCGGCTGCCATATGTTGGTCAAAAATAAATTGAAGTGGTTTCCCTGCGACCCTGAAATTCCGGCAGGAATCCTGCTCTGCATTACGGTGTCCTCGTGCTTTTGTGTCTCGTGTGGAAACCGCAAGCATTTAGCAAGAACGAGATAAAATGCCCTGCAAAATGGAGGGTGGGCAAGAGGTGATGGCAATTTCAGCATTAAATTAGGTGAATCCCCCCGTTTTGGCCAGGTGGGACAGCTTAGCCTTTGCGACATCGTGTACCCGCATGTAAAGTAGTTTTTATGTGGCCTTGCCCGCCGTTGTGCCGCTGTGAGTGCATCATTAATTTTAATTTGTATTGCCCAAGCCGACAACACGGCCAACTGGCAGCCACGGCAAGGACACCCGGCCACCCGGCCATCGGGCCACCAGGACTAGCAGCCAGGACACTCGGCCATCCAACACAACCCTTCCTCTGGTAGTTCTCCCTGCATTGTGGCAACCGCAATCCGACAACGTCACTTGCATGGCTGTTTAGTTTCACTTAAAGTGCCTCTTCGTTGTCTCTCTTGATGTCCTTTTCGTCCTTTCCCGCCCGCTCCCTGTGGAACAGGATACGATGCGGGGCAGAAACCTGAATTAGTATACGACCAGGGAGTTATGAAATGTGAAGAGAAAGTATTATGCACCTTGGGATGTCCGTAAAATGTTTGTGCCTTCTCGCTGCCAGAAAATACCACAATGTATTCTGCTGGTTTTATCCAATTTTTGCATCGGCACACAATGTCTACATAAAAATAAATATCTCGACTTTTATTCGAATAATGAATTGAATGAAGTTTTGGCCAAATGAATTTTTGTGGTAAATCTCAAAATAGATCGTGCGGATGTTGAGGGAAAAATCTAATATTCTGTATCAAATAAATTGAATTTTAGCCAGTTGGTGAAGTTCCAAAAATAATCTAATAAATGCACAGCAAACGACTTTCATGGTATTAAAGCTAGCATACAACTAGTATTTAATAGCACTGACTATAAGAGCTCCTCTGAGTTTTACCAGGACAAATTTAGTAATTAGAAGTTTCATTGGTGCTCGTATCAATGAAGTACAAATGGCTCTATTCCAGCCAATGCAATTAGCCCACCTTCAGCAGGTTAACTAATCTACTGTCATTCCAAGGGATGGTTTCACTAAATATATAGCACCGATTCAACCACATGGCACCCCATAATTAGCCGAAGCTTTTGCAGCCCAACTAATTTTCATTAGGCCTTAGTTGGGCCAATTTCAGCAGCCCAAAGCTGAGAAAAGAATTTTTTTTTTTGGGGAAAAGTTTTCTATGGCTGCCTATCTTAAGAAGAAGGGTTTGCTATTCGGGTAAGATAGTTAGTTATTCATATGGGTACGGAGCAAAAAATTAGTTAAAACAGCTCTCTGGTAATGTTTATAACTTTTTACGGCTCGGTTAACTGCATACATGTAGGGTTTTCCTCTGGTATACGATAGACTCTGCATATAAGCTTCCTCAGCCCGAACTGCCCCATATAAACTAGCAATCAGCGGTTATGCAGACCTCTCCCGACCCGCCCATCGCAACAACATAATTACACTTGTCAGTTCATTGTACCGCAAATGCTCCACGCACATATATGTATAACGCACATGGCCATACAGTACCGCCTCCAACCTGATTTTCCGGGGAAACTGGTACTGGTGCTGGACCAACTGGTGCTACTGATGGAGTGGGCTTACTGGGCCGACGGACATTCTGTGTAACCAAAGTCGCATGTTTCACGTGCCAGCAGCAGAGGACTCGACTTCATGATGATGCTCCCTGGTACTGGTACTGGGATTGCGATGACGACGATGATGGTGATGGTGATGGTGATGATGATGATGATGATGGTGATGATGATGATGATGGTGATGTTGCTGTTGTTGTTGCTGTTGCTGGTGATGATGGTAATTTGTTGTGGCTAATTGCGTTAAAACCGCATGGGCAGGCATTGAAACGTGACACATTTTTGCGCCATTTTCGGGTCACGCCAACAGCCAACAGTGAAAAGCGGTCTCGCAAACGCCAGGAGTAGTTGCGAAAAATATAAAATATGCGCAAATCAGCAAACACACACAAACACCCTGACCCTCAAAAGGCTTCGCCTGCCACAACATTATGACTAGAACATCCCCCTTTCAGCCGGGCTCATGCAATCCGTTGGCAGACAGGGCGACAGGCATTGAAACAAAGTCATTCCGGAGCAGGGAAATGTTTTCAACCTTTGGCAGGCAGAGTGTCAGCTTCAATCAGCCATTCACTCGGGCGCACTCATCCGCCCCGTTGTCCCTGCAACATTCGTGTGTGGGCAATAAATTTGTCAATTTTTATTTATTATCTTGCTTATTTGTTGTCCCTTGTGCCGCGATGTGCACATATTTTTTAGAAGTGGCTAAGGCGAATATTTCAGGAATACTTCCGCTTGTATTGCTCCTCTTAAGTTTGTGCCGTGTTCATATACAAATAAATCTACCAGAAACAAAAGGTATTGGTTGAACTGTAAAAAAACTATGCAATTAGCTTGAATCTAAAGAGCTAAAGCAGCTCGATGAACTCCTGCCTTAAAGAGGCTTCCGCAGGACAAAGGCCTGGAAACACAGATCCCGATGATTTGGATTCTGTGTTGATAAACACGAAACTCTATAAACTTGCGGCGCTTGAGTGTGTGTGTGTGTGTGTGTGCGAGTGTGGGCGCTTTGAGGTATGCTACCATTTTTTCTTTATTTATGTGCGGGCTTCGCATTTTTTGGTGTGTTAGTTTCCCGACACACACACACACACGCAAGCCCACACACATATCGAACGGCAGCAGCCATAAATAAAATTTAAGCTACACCAGAACGACGACAGCTGTGTGTGTGTGTGCGACTGAGTGTGCCAGTGTTTTGGTGTGCGAGTGTGGGCACTCAAGCAACAAAAGGTAGCACGGCGCAGTGGCATGTGATTTATGATTGCTCACCCAGTGAGGTTAAGACTTTGAAAATATTTTCACAGACACACAAAACACCGGAGACCGAGAGGACATTCCTCGGACTGGCGAAACGCCGCTGGAAGTGGCAGGGAAGTGCGCCAGTGGCATAGGCTCAAGTTCAATGGCCTGACATCAGTTCGCCTCCGTTGTCTCCTGCTGTTCCGTGAGGTCCTGTCATAAAGCTTTTATTAGTTGCTGCTGCTGCTGCAGCGTTGTACTCCTGAGTCGAAATGCACAGCAGAGTGCGCACTCGACTTCCTCACACATCCGACTGCTGATCCTGCTGTTCAATCTAATGGGCGCACATGTCAAAAACTGTGAAACATTTGCCTAAGAATCTCGCACGTTTCCTGCTCCAGACGCAAGGCACTGAGAGAAACTTGCGTATTGAATTGGCTCAGACATTAGGTATAGAGGTGATTAAGAGTGTGTGCCTTTAGACAGCTCTTTAAATGATATAAAATGAAGCGATACTAAGTATTTCGCTCGGTGCACATATTTGAGGAGCTGCCTTTTGCCGCACGTGCCTGTTCGCTTTATCAGGCCAATAACGTGTGTGTGCGAGGCAGGTTGCAGCATAAGTCTGGCCTAGTTGCATTCAACACTCATAGTTGCTGGCATTCCCGTTTGCTGGTGGCTCTACATTATGGAAAATATACTTGCATATCTCAAGTGCGGCCCAGTGGCAGCCTTCTGGCCAACTGCTCGTTGTGTTTTAAACGACTGTGCCAGAACTGAATCATTTGCAAAACAATTAAAGTTCTATTAGGCGGCAAATGCAAATTCAGCTCGTTTCGGGTGCCTTGCCCACACAGGCGACTGTGCACTTCTCTGGGATTTTTCAGCTCTGTCGCATAAATGTGTTTGCCAGTTTAGTGCTTAAGCCGTTTTAATTGTTTCGTTAAATGAGCCAGCAGCAGCAGCAGCAGCACTGCGCAGCTTAGCCATAAAAAGTTTTCGGGCCAAAAAGGATGGAGAGAGGGAAAAGTGTTGCATGTTCTCTTATGATATGCAGATTGCTGGAATTTTTTAAGAGCAAGTGCATAAGCGAGCATTTAGGGTAGATTATTACTTAAAGGTCCTCCGAGTTTGAATAACTTTTTATTAAGCACAGATATCAGGTCCTTATATTAGTTGTGTTCGTTGTATAGACTCAAAATATGCATAAAGGACTGAAGGACTGAGGACTGAAGTTCAATGATCATCAATTTCTTCATACGCTCGCTGTGGCCAAGTCCCCATTTTTCGCAACCATCCAAGTGTCGTATCATTTTCCCCCACAATTTGTCCTCCGACATTTTGGCAACAATATCTGGACCACTGTCAGCAAACTTTTACCTCTCACATTGTGCGCAGCATGTGCATCAGTGGTGAGAAATGCATTTTATTTGCGCAATTTTTTGCCGAGACAGTTACACAATTTGTTTAGAGGTTCGAGGCGGCAAACGTTTGTCAATATGTTTTTATCAAATAGCAACAATATTTACACATGCATAAATTTGTCTGTACGCGTGAGACGCAATGTTATATTTATATACACTCGATTGTATGGGTATATGTTATGTGGTATCGTTTTTGGGCGAGACACGTCCATTGGGGAATTTTGTGTTTGTGTCAATAAAGTTTTATTTTATTATTTCGATGCGGTGTGTGTGTGTGTGTGTGTGTGCAAGTTGCCATTCGCATGTTTGCTCTATTGAATTTATATGCAGCACACCCCCGCACACCTTTCATTTTTTATCCTTTTGCCAACCATGTGTGTGACTGTGTGGCATGTTGTATACGCACGTGGCCGGACCAAAATAAAACATGTTGCTGCCCCACTCCCAAACTTATCGAATTTATGTTCGTCTGTGTATTGAATTTTAATGGTCTTTGAGGCAAACGCACAAAATGCTTCTGGGAATTTTGCTGGCGAACTACTTAAAATAAACTCATCGCCCTCGTCGTTCTCTTAAATTGGATTTTGTGCAAAGGAAGAGGCGAGCGAAATGGAAATCGCTATGTGCGTTTGGGGGGTAAATAAATTGTGTAAAAAATATGTTTGCCGAATAAAAGTATCTGCAATTGCAACCGCAATCAGTGGAACTCGCAATGGGGCCTGCCTTTGCCTGGCATTTACATGAAAGGGGAAGAATCAAAGGCAGCTGCAAGGATAGTGCCCGCCCCCGTGCCATTAATATTAGAATTTATGGATGCCAACTAACAACAGCAGCAGCAGCAGCAGCAGCAGCAACAATGGCAACAACTTTGACAACTTGCAACTACAGCGACAACGACAACGACAACGAAAACAACAAGGCGCAATGTTAACGCCAGCGTGCATTGTTAGCAGATTCAAGTGTCTGGCGTTGCAGCGGCAACAACAGCAACATGCAACACGCAGCAGCAGCATCAGCAGCAACTGCAGCGCCGTGCGAAAGCAGCAACAGCAGTTGCTGATAACCATAACATTGAGTGATATACGAGAGCGGAGAGGGTTGATTGCTCGTGTGTGTGTGTGTGGGTGTGTATCTGTGAGCAAGGACCTCCTTTACTTGTGTCGCTGTGTGTATCTGTGGGTGCTGCTTCATTGCTTAACGCAGCATAAGCAGCATCACACAGGCAGTCAGCCAGACAGCAGCAGCAGCAGCAGCAGCAGCGATGTGGAGGGGTTGTCGATGGCCCCACTAATTTCTGCTGCACATGCAATTTTTTTATGCCGCCCACGCACCCATACACTTTATTTCGCCCGAACCACCCACACTTGTGACGGTTTTCAATACGCTTTCTTCTGCGAGAATGGCGAATGCAAATGCGAGGGGTTAACAAATCATCTGCGGAGCGCTGGGAGTGACAAGTGGCTCCACTGATATATAGGATGTGCATTAAATATGTTCATTTATCTACATTTGGAAACAGCTAATAGCACAATCAACATAATAAATAGTGAAAGTGTTGAAAAAAAAACTATGACTAACTACAAAGTACATGCTTTCAGACAATGTTTCAGTAATTTATTTCCTATTCCCTTCTGCATTACATATTTTCCGTTGAAAGAGTATATCCTTCTGTGACCTACTCCTGCTCTCTGCTTTTTTCGCTTATGTCAGCCCGCACACTCCCATTCGCACACACACATGCACACACTCAAGCGCAGTGAGTGTGCAACGGAACTGCATTAAGCGCGCTCGATTGTGCGCTTTAAAAATTATGGCGAGCCCGATATTTTGTTTGGAGGTCAGCCATATTGTAAATTGACTGCCTAGAGCTCAATCAAAGTTTATATTACCCCAGAAAGGGCACCCACTGGGGCCAAGAACACGCCGCTGCCAAGAAGTTGCAAGGCAAACTCGATAAGGGATACACGAAAATATATTGTATGGGTTTTTGTGACTCGACATATAGATTGTTCCGTTTGCACACACACTCGTGCAAACGCTTGTTGGTATTGTGGGTATTGTGCTGTATTTTTTCGTTATTTTCGGTGACTTTGCTGCCTTGTGGCTTTTATTCGAGCTTCGTGCTGCTTTCAACTTACGACGACTGCAGCTGCCAAATGTCTGGCAAATATATAGAAGTCTATTAAGTTAATGTCGCGTAATTTAGCAAACTGTCAAAATCGCTGGCAAGTGAACAGCAACTGAATTCGGTACCATTCAATAAGTTTTCTTGACATTGCCAAGTTGTGGATGTGTGGATGTGTGGATGTTTTCCCGACAATGGCGTTTTGGCTTGAACTTTAGAGTTTACTAATGCGTTTAGCAGAGTTTACTGCTGTTCTACTGCTCAACTGGGATAAATGCGAATATCAAAGAATTAAGTAAAACTACCAGTAAATAATTAAAAATGATTCCCATAATCAACATCGTCTGACCGCCGGCATAACCTTCCAGCATTTTGTAATTTAACCTGTCATAATAAAAAGTTCGCGAAACAAACGAAAAACTCCGACGGGCAGCGCTATGAAAAGTACGCAAAGCATTTGAATTATTTACCATAACTTTTCCTTTTTCCTTTTCTCGCACACAAAAAGCAGGAGCAATTCCTTTGTACAACATGGTAGATGTTTTCCCGCTCTTCCAGCTGCTCAATTGCTGTTGATGCGTGGCCTGTCCATGCAAATTTTATAGCATACTTTTACGGGCATTTCCGTTTTGTAAGCATGGACAAAGCGGAAGTGGGGAAAGCGGAGTGGCAGAACTTTATATGATTTTTATTTGAAATACCGAAATTGATTTGATGCGCTCTCCGTGCGAAAGGAAACTTGAGCATGTTGTCAGTTGGCGAAGAAACAAAAAGGAAGACAGGTGCTCAGGCAAATTGACAGCATCAACATGAATAGGGGTCGCCTCACTTTGTTGCAACTTTGGCTGTGCTCAAGAATATCGTTGTCATAAATTGTTTGCCATCACCATAATGTTTTATTTTTAAAAAAGAACGATTGGAATGATCTTCCCTGCTGCACAATCTACAGTCGTCGAGCCTGGATTAGCTAATTGGCGAAGCGTATGGCTGATGTATGATGCGATTTCGAGCCAATTACTATGAATAATATACCAAATTCGGCATAAATTTCAATTTTCTGGCATTATCGTTCGATTGGCAATTGGGCGAATGGTTTGTCAATAGGCCATTTAAACATTGAATACACTTGCCACTTAACTGGCATTTCTGATTAAGCGATAGCCCCGCCGCAGACAATACTTTGTTTTATTATTGTGCATGTAATGCATTCAACATATAAACATTTTGCAATTCCATTTATCATAGATAGCTTGCAATTTATTGTGTGTGTGTAAATCGATTTTACGAATTCACCGCAAATATATATAATAATTTTAAATGCAATTAGGTATGTATTGAAATTGTATTTACACTGGCTTATTATTTATTCTATTAGGAATGTGGGCTAATAAACAAAAAAGTTGACTAATGCATTAACGTCAATTCAAATCAAAATGTTACAATTCACAGTGTGGATCGCCAAATCTAATTAAATACCACGTATACATTTCAAACTCTAAATATCTTCATGCGATTTAATTTTCCCACTTCCCCTCAAATTTAATTTGTCCCAAAATTTCGTCAATTAGACCGGGCCGTGTCCGCCTGCCTTTTGATCCGATGCGTGTGCATTGTGGCTTAGCTTGAGCTCTCAGATGACTCAGATGCTCCTGCATCCTGGACTGGAGGCTTAAGGCACTGCCCCAGTCCCCGGCACCGTGCTAATTAGCTGGCCCCGACGGAATCCTCCCCCGGCAGAGCTCTTTGTTAATCAAGCGAAGCTCTAAGCCTGCGCAGCCCGGAGCAATGGAAACCGGAGGAGCTGCCGTAACCAAGGATAACCAGAAACCCCTTTGCGGTGAGCCGGCGGAGTCAATCAATTTTGCGGCCGGCATGTGAATCAAACTAATTAAATATTTACAAAAGGCATCCAAAGCCCATCAAACAGGCATTGAACCCCGTTTTGACTTCATTAGCCGCGACTCCTGCGGTTGGTCGTCTCGCAAGTCAAATTTAATGGCAGCCAAATCTATTTTAACTTGAAATGGGTACTCTTTAGAACAGGCGGAAATATTCCGGAGTTAAATTTAAGATATGTGCCTGCCTACAAAAATAATAAAAGATAAGTTAGGAGCGATTTTTAGTAGTTTTTGAGTCAAGAAACAATATTTTGGCATTGTGGCAGAATAGTTTTGTACGTTGTAAGTAAAGTCAGGTGAAGTTATGATAAATGTAAGCGGAAAAGCGCTGGCAACAAATCATGAAAAAATAACTAAGGAAAGTTTAATTTGAATTTCAAGTTTGCGCGAAAAACTTTCTGTCGCAGTTTTCAGCTTGTCTCCATTTCGTCCTTTTTAGCCTTTCTCTCCTTCGGCAGTCGCTACTCTATTATAAACTTCCTTTCTGTTTGCGGACAAATGCTTGGCAATTACTTTTTAAGGTTCCCCGAAACAAATTGATTGCCATCGTGGAGTTGAGTGGAACGGAGTCCTGTGACTGCACTGGATTGGAGTGGAGTGGAGCGGAGTAGAGTGGAGTGGAGTCCTTGTGAGTCCTGTGAGAGGCAGCAAGGTGAAATCAACGTTAAAATAATTCACATCGATAATGGCGCTTTAATCGCATGAAACTTCCGGCAATTTGCCGAAGAGTGTTGAGTGCTTGAGTTGAGTTCTGTCTTCCTGTTCCCGCATTGATTTGCCTGGGGCAAATTTTAGATATTCACTGAGTGGTTGTGTACACTGAAATAAATAAGAAATCGATGTTTTACGTTTGAGAATGCATACTTAAGCATCCCTTCAATCCCAAAGCACACTTCAATTTAATAATAATCAAATATACGGTAAAACTAAATCACCAATTCATTTTATTTATATTTACTTGACATACCTGCGCACTTTGTTCCAAGTGTAATCCTATGGAAGCCCCAACTTTGGTTGAATGCTTTGCCGCGCTAATTTTGTTAATGTATCCTTTATACCTACAGATACACACACAGACACACTCACACTCACACTCACACTCACACATAGATACCGCCTGGAATGTGGGGATTCTCCGTTCTTAATTTCGTGTTTTGCTTAACTTTTCCTGTTCTGTTCCGCCGGGGGGGGGCAAAGGTGAAAACGCGGGAGCCAAGTCGTTGACTGTGCAGCCGTCCACAAATCCGGCGGCTTTGTGCAATCAGCGTTAACTTGTTTTCCCTATTTCACATTTATATTTGTTCGCTCCCCGTTCGTTCGTTGTTCTTCCC
Source organism: Drosophila orena (assembly GCA_005876975.1). Lineage (NCBI taxonomy): Eukaryota > Metazoa > Arthropoda > Insecta > Diptera > Drosophilidae > Drosophila > Drosophila orena. The sequence continues at coordinate 9,698,253 of VCKV01000008.1, read as the reverse complement.
CTTCGTCTCTCTGGCCTTTATCCCGGCTGGTAGATAAAAAACGAGCCAAAGATATGGAAATGTTTATTTAAAAATCCGTCTTCTGTTTATTTGCGTTGCCTCGACGAGCTGCAAACACACGGCGTATACGTAATGTGAGCTGGCAAGTGAAAGCAAGTGTGCGTATGCGTACTCTTAATTTCCTTTAACACTTCATTAGCGCAAATGCGGTGGGTGCCCTGGGGAAATCAATCGAGTGGGCGCTTAGCATTTGGTTGAATTTTAATTTATCTCAGCTGGGGGTATCTGTTTCCTCAAGTTGCTTTGCTGTGATTACTTAATTTTATTCAAGCATCTGGGGCAGTAAGAGATAAAAGCATTTCATACCGTTTTTACCTTCTACTGGTTGTAACACTTTCTTGCCATTCCTACACTTCGAAGTGCACTCTGTCAGTGATTAGTTTGGCCAAGTGAACGCATTATGTTTGCTCAGTTCGCAAAAAATGAACGCCGGACTTGCTGCCATATGACAAAAGATGAAGCTCGTTGGAGAAGTCGTGACAATAAGATAAAAAACTCATCTTCGGTGGTACGCATTTGGACAGTTTGAATGGGTTTCCCTGCAGTTCAACTGTCACTAATCGAATCGGAGCAAAGGGAGTGGTAAATGAGTATCTTTCGCGGGATTGGGATTTGAGGACGCGAGGGGAGGATCCAGCTCCAGATCCTGCCATTCAACAGTCACTTAACTGCGCAGCTCTGTGCATCCTTAATTAAGCGGAGAGAGGAATTGTTTAATCTGCCTGAGAGTGTCCTTCGTCGTCGTCCTTTGGCTGGCCGTGCAATTAAGTAATTGAGAGAGAAAGCTCGGCGAGGGAATCAATTTTCGGGCAGAAGGTCAAAATCAATATTTCACTTGGCGTAATGCAAATTTTCATAATTGAAAACTAAGTGCTCGGCAAAAGTTGGCCTTTTTGCAGCTACTGACTTTTGCTTTTAATGGCATAATCATGGCCCACCCCACACCCCAGGGATTATATTTTAAGCGGGTTCTGGTGTGAAAAACGAAAACACGCGTCCAACTTTTTGCCTTTGGGGTCCGGAAACTTTGCCACACGCATAGAATTCGACTTTGAAATGGGACTCGGCAGGGGTATCGGCACTTTAAAGTCTTTTGCCATTCAGCCATTCAATTAAGCTGAGTGTAGTTTTCAATAAACTCTGCGCAAAGTTCCATTTGAAAAATGGCAAATAAATGCGAGCTTCATCTCCTGCTCGCGGATTCAATGAAGCAGGCAAGGGTTGTTCGCAGTTCCAGGAAAACTAAACGAGAAAAACCATATCGAGGGTCGCCAAATGCAATTTGTGCTGGATACTCCAGTCGCAGTTACAGCTAAGCGGATTGCCCCGGACATGTATATAGAATATTTATACACTCTCAGCTTAAGCAGGAAAAACAGAGGACCCAGCAGCGGGAAAACAGAGAAAATCGCCACTTGAATGGGTGAATGAAAACTGTTGCAACGGGCAAACTGTTGCTTTCGTTTTGCTTGCCGCACTCTGTAGTGCTTACTCGTACTGTACAAATGTGCAGGGGATTTACTCAATGGACGATACACTGTGATAATGATGAAGTTGGGGACTTAATTCGAACTATGCCATCTTTGTCATTTAGAAGGTGAACAAAAGAGAGAAAGGCATGTCACAAAATAGTTATCTTACGTCTTAAAGCGAATAAGAAAAGTTTTTAAGCACCCTATGCAGTTTAATAGGGATATATACTCGTATAGAAAAATAAAACTCGCTGGCTGGGTCTCCGCTCCATATCGTTTTCAGCTGGACTTCACATCCCCTGCCATTTGCCATCCATTCCAGTTACACATCGCCATACAATACTGGTCCCTTTTAGGGTTTACTGTGCGATTTTTCACTTCTCGGAGCGACATGTGCGTGGCCCTTGTCCGCCGATCGGAAAACTCAACTGTCGCCCCAAAAGTTGATTGTCAAGCGGCTGAAGCAACAGCAGCGGATTGCGATAAGCAACAGCCTGCAGGGCGGAAACGCAGCTGGAAAAGCCAGAGGAAAATGCGAGGAAAACTTTGGCGAAACTTTCCGCGCGGAAAAGAACTGAAACTAATTGTTTGGCAAAGTTAGTTAGGGAACGTGACTAAAATATCAGGCGAAGCGTATCAATTACCGGGGCAATGAGCCGGCAAAAAGCCATCGAACAACCGGCCATTCAACAAAGTGCAGTGGAATTCGAAATTCTGGCCAGGATCCGACAATTGCCGCCTGCATGGCACATCATCAATAAAACATTTGGTTTCGCGCATAAAAACCTAAACCGAAACTGCGGCCAAAAGGGGTTCCCAGGCAGCCCGCCCTTCGATCAACAGGCGGACATAAATCAATCACTTCCTGCCTCTGGAGCAATTGGCCGCTCACATCGAATTGGTTTTGCATGGCGAAATTTTATTTATGGCCCTGGAAAATCAGGAAGGCTTCTTCGTTCTCCCCACCAGTGATTTCGGTGCTCTGAATGGTTATTTGTGCGCTTTTTGATTTGTGGCACATAATCGACACATAGTCTCTAATAAATATGATTTATGCCCTGGCCGAACCGGATACGGAAGTGGAAACACTAACAACTCACTCTAATGAGACATTTCGCCCAATTCGCCCATCTCGCTCTCTCGAGTGACACCACAAAAATGTTGTTCCCAGCTTTGGGCTGGGCAAAAGTTTACAATTTTTTGATTGACTTTGCGCCTGATTGATGCTCGACTGCCAGGATTCGATTGACATTGATTTATAGCCAGCAATGGCTGGCATATTGCCTAGACATTGGTGACAATTGGTTCGGCACTCCGTTTCCACATTTGCAATTGTTTTCGCAACTTTCCGGCTTGGCAAGGCATCAATCAATTCGATTTTGCCAAAGTACTTTGATGACTTCTACTCGTGCTGAATGAGGAGTTCTCTATTTGAATCATTTTTATATATTTTGTTAAAACAGTATACAAATATATATACTAGTCTGTATAAAAAACCAGACTTGCTGCAACCTGTAAAAATTACCACTTAAGAGTGCAAATAATGTGTTCGAATCCATTTCAAGAAAGCAAACATGTTTTAAGCCACGTCCATTAGTTTTCCTCACCGTAGGTGGACAGAAATATTTCCTCGTTGGAGTTGGTTGACACTTAAAGACCATTTAAAATATATTCCCCCCGCCAGCGTCCCTGCTTACTTACTACATTATGCACTCACAACACTCGGCAGCTCATTCATTTTATTTATTCTGCACTTCAAAGCTGTGTGTTCTTTGCTAAGCTCCACCCACAAGCCACGCCCAGCCGCCCCTTTCACCTGGCCAAACAGCAAACTCCGTCGAGCTGAGGTGAGCGAAAAGAATTTGCATAAAACACAAGGCTGGCAAAAACTCGACACTATTTCATTCCATCCTGCATTCAATCCTGCCCCTTTTCACATGTGTGTGTATGTGTGTGTGTCTGTGTGTGTGTGTGTGTGTGTGTGTGTGTCAGTGTGTTTTGACATCAGTTTTTCATTACGATTGTCACGCTCTCGCGACTTTTTTGGGAAGGATGCGAAAGAACCGCAGCTTTGGTAGCTAAAAAAGAATCCCAAAGTCCCTTTCACAAATACATTTTAGTTCGCTCTGATTAAATATGAATGCGGTGGCTATTTGGCGGCATTAAAGTTTAATAGGCAGGGGAAATCTTAATGGCTTGGCTTCAGCTGAAACGAACCGACAATCAAATGATATTTTTGCTATTTAATATTTTTCAAAAATAAAATATTTGTGATTTTTTAAGCAATAGCTTTTAATATGAAAGAAGTTCTGCCATTCGTCCTGAAAATATATTTCATTTGCATATTTCTGCTCCAGCTCTAAAACAGCAGTCACGTGTGGAAACGGGTTAGGCGGAAATTCAATTTAATTTCGCTTTGACCCCTCGCAGTCATTTTGGAGGATCCTTCGGTGGGCTGGGCCTCCTCCTCTGTGGGCTGCGAGCGGGCGGCACTATTTGGCCACTATTTTCCGATTTACCACAAGAGTCGTTCCACTCGTACCAGTGGCGGCTGCTTTCGGCTACATTTCTGGTTCATTTCCGGCTAAAAATGAGCTGCTGCTCCCACCCGGTTAGCTGTAGCTGTAGCTGTAGCTGGCTAGCTGGCTATGTGGGTATCCGTAACGAGGATTCACGTGTGGTTCACATTGCCATCGATGGCGGATTGTTGGGCACTTTGCTCTGCCATTTCTGCACGCCTTTGTGCATAATTTTGCAATTACTATCAATAAATTGCCCCATTGCGGGTGTTCCTTGGCCGGAGCGGAATCTAAAATTTAATTGAGAAATTATTACGCCGCCATAAATTCGTTTAGTTGCTCCATCTGCACTTTAATTACCGTTTAGCATTTGCATTTTGGCCAATTTTTAGCAGCTGCTCGAACATCGAATCGAACTGCAAATCTCAATGCTGCAATTCGTGCTCGGCAAGCAAACATTGCATAAATTGCTTGGCAATGGCCACTAAAATGCCACATGGAATGGCATCACGACTTTTGGCCATCGCTTTTCCATCCAGTTTCCCTACCCAGTTTACCCTGCCCTCCCTCTCCTTTATGGTTTTCCCAGCTTGGCCGTAAACCAGAGCCAAGAGTATGGCAATTTGTAGCTGGAAAAGTTTCGCTTCCCTGCAAGTCAGTTGATTTTGCGGGAATTGCGACAGAGCTTCCTCCTGTGGAGAACGGGTGCGAATGTTGCAGATAAAGATACAATATTCAGATATGATTGGCGGACACAAAGTTTGCATGGCGTCCCGATCGAAAAAGAAAGCCAGTCAATCTGCAGAGATGGATTATAGTTGCTTGTGCTTTAATAGAAATCCAGTTACACAATCTGGCATCTAGTCTTTTCAAATTCTTAGGCGAGTGCTGCCTTAAATTAAATTCCAAAAATATCCCGCAGCAGAGTGTGTATCTCAACTTACCCAAGCAAAGAGGAAAGCTTTCCTCGAGCTACTTTAACCTTTCACTGCCACGAGCAACTGGCTTCGACTTTCCTATGCATTTCTATGAGGCAGCGGGGGCCTGACGTGAATACATACACGTATGCAGCCCCAGCGCAACCTTGATGGTCCACAATCATCAGGGAAATCACAAATCCCCCCTTTTCCGCCATACGCGGTGTACGCTGGTGTTTTTGTCTTTGAATCGTGTGCCTGCAGTGAATGCGCAATGAGCTGGTGCACCTGTTGCGCACTTCGCCCACTAATTGCCCCGAAAACTAGGCAACACAAATTGTTTCGCACAAAGCGAAAAGTCAATAGGAAAAGCGGAATGGAGCAGGAAAGCCCGCACAGAAGCACAACTTGAAACTTAAATACAAGGAGCGTGAAAGCAATTTGAGGAGCAAATTTGTAGCCACCTCTCGCTGTCTCCGAACTTTTTCTTTTCCCGAGGGAAAACTTTCACGCTCGCCTTTTGTCCTGTCTCTCCACTAGTTTCTTGCACATTTTTTGCACTTTCTGTTTGAGGCACAACAATCGCATTTGCCAACTTCATTTATTGTTTTGTTAAGCTGCTAACTTTAGTTTATTGCCAGCCAGCAGCGGCTGGATGACTGGGAAAGTTGCCCGCCATCTCTCCGCATATAATTTGTCATATTTTTTAATGACTTTTCAAGTGAGCTTCCTGTGCAGTGCTGTAGCTGTGGCTGTAATCGCAAATGAAAGCCGAGTCAACAGCCACATGGCCAACATGAATTGTCATTTTTGTTGGCTAATCTGTTGTCTGTTGTCTGTTGTTTTCTGTGCTATTCTATGTTTAGTTGGTTTTAGTCCCTTTTTTGGGCGCACGTGTACACGTAATTTGCGGTTACCTGATTCCAGTTTATTCTAGCTGGATTTTACCAGCCCCCCGGCTTTGCCACCACAGTACGTTTGTAATTTATTTCATACCGACTTGCCATTTATTATGCAAACGGCCGCTGGAGTGTGGCCAACACAGTTCTGGGCCATAAACGCAGACAAACACCAAATCTGGCACACAAATCATTTTCATTATGTAGTCAAATACAAGCCCCAACTCAAAAGCCGCCAATTCTAGCGAACGAGCCACCGCAAATGGGTAAAAATAATTGAAATTACGCATAGAATCAAGTGGAAAATAACATTTTTCACTTTCAATAAAATAGAGTTTATGTTTATTGATTTCACCTAGTCAAACAGAAATTATTACAAATTAAACGGGGCCAATCGAATTGGACATACATGCATATGAAATCATAATGTAAATGCACATTCTGAAAACAAATACCATAGAAATTGCGTAATTAAATTAAGTTTTGTGTGGGAATTAGCGCAGCTGACATCAAAAGTATGAAAAATTCAGTTTATTTAAGGCAGCTACGGTTGAACACTCTGAACTCATCAAATTGATGGTTGAGTTAGATTAAAATACTTCAATTTAATAACTATTTTAAATGAATAATAACACAGTAGATAACATTCAGTAATAGATAATAAAGATTTATAGCATAGGCAAATAGTATTTATGACAACCCTTTTTAAGTACACAAATTTACAATTTGTCTGCATTTATCATTATACTCAATTTATCGAATGAGTTACATTTCGTTTTCGGTGTACGCGCTCAGGCATTAAATGTTAATTGGCAAGGAAAATAGTTTGATTAAAATTCCATTGCTGGTATAACATTTTTCATATTTTGCTGAATATTAAAATCCAATTTCCTTAAGAACTTGAAATACCTTTGCTGCATTTAAATGTTGTTTTGAGGTGTATGCATCTTGTAATCTTGTTAGCCCTCTGAACTGCATCTAAATTAAAATCATCATGGCCCAATGTTCAACAAGTTGTGACACCGAAGTTTTTGTGCTTTCGCTTTCTCCTCTGCATTCTAAATCATGTCCTGCAGGACGGCATCCTCCGCATCCTGCCGCATTAATGCAGCAGTGTGTAAACACAGGCGGGCAGACAGGCGCCGGTCTCCTTGGCTAAACATTTATTTGTTTATTTACCGCTCGCAGCTCCAGTTCGCAACTTCAGGCACGTCAGCAATGTCAGCGGCAGGAGCTACCAGAAACCGCGGCTGTGGACCGCAAAGCATTCTCCTGCAGGCGCCGTAGGATATGCCTCGAAATGGCAACGGAGGAGGAAAGCCAGCAAGGACATTTTGTTAAATCCCGGCTAATGCTTTTCAATGTGAGCTGGAAACGTGCGGCGCACCAACACGAACATGAAATATTGGCAGCCCAAAATTAATCGTGAAGGAAGTAAAGAACAATTCCAAATTACCTTTAAAAGGTTTTAGGTTTTTCGTTTTAAACATACACTTTTCATAATTTATGAACTCAGCTGCCTCTTTCAGACTGGCAGTTTCACACCAAACTTTATAGACGAACTGGCTTTCTTGGCACTGAATACGAATACACCTGTTCACATATTTTATCCATACTCTCTGGCGCCGCAATTCAATTAAAATTTGCTGGAAAACTCATTAGGCGAGTCAAGCGACCATAAAGTTGTCAACTATTCCCGGCAAACCGCAAGCGGGCGCACACTACGTATACGTAATAATATTCTGAAATTGCACTCAATTGGTTCGTTATGAGGCCCGAGGTGTCAGACGGAACCCATTCTCCACCCACTCCGCCCTATTCATCAGGATGCCTCTCCGCCATTTTACTTCCCAACTTCCACTTCCTGCTGCCACTTGCCGCTTGCCACCCACCATAGATGGATATTGTCGCTTGGCAATTTGAAAAACCTGCCGCTAACAAGAAAATCGAACACCTTCTGGCAATGGTGGGCGTGTGTGTTAGGGTGTGTGGGTGTAAGGGTGTGGATGTGCTTGGGCACGTGTGTGCGTGCGAGGACATCAACCCTTGACAACTTTGCCTTACCAGACAATTTTGTAAAGTTCTCTTTTCTATGCTTCCTTCGCTTTCCACTGCACTCAAAAAAGTGTTTTAACACCTCCTACAAAAACTTAATTACATTTTCTGATAAACTGTCTAAAAGCATGCATTGTTATTATGACTGAGTACAGACATTTTGTATATTTTTTAAATTCTTTACATTCTTTACTTCTTAGTAACGAATTTTTCAAACTGTATGATCTGAACGCTTTCGTCGTCTGAACTTATCGAAGGAGTTAGACGAACATGAGGCGAACTAGCGTGCTGGCAAGCACACACACACACACACACACACACACACGCAGGCCATTGATAACTATATTAGTAGACGTTAGTATGTCATGAGTTTCAGTTCGCCGCTTATCGACAAGCGCACACATTGAGCTGCCTTCCCTTTATGCTTATTTTTTATTTTTCCTGATAATTACTAAACGTTTTTATTGCGGCGACAACTTGATAAAAAGCCAGAAGGAACCGCCCCGAATATTAGCCCTCCTTTCGGAATTTATGCTAATGGTTTCCCAACGCCTTTTGGGGCAACCTTTTTTTGGGCACCAAATGTATTTCTTCCCTTGCCCCCCCCCCCCCGGGCCGGCCCTTCGAATATGCACGATAATAATTTTATAGTGTTAAATGGGCCACAACAACATTGGCCCACGAACAGCCGAAAGAAACCCTTTTCGAGTCGTTACAGGACATTAACTTTTGTGCCAACGGACGCAATTTGGTTCCGACAAAACGCTAAGCATATTTTCTTATCACACACTCCCACACTCCCACACTTGGAGAAACATATTTCGCCAGGTTCAGCTTACATAAATCATGTGAAATGCTAATTAACCGCCCAGGTCTCCTGGGAAACGGACTCCACTGCAGATTAAGGCATCCCACGGCGCTTTTCTTATACCAAAAGTGGGGGAGAACTCGACCGCCGCTGGGAAATTCGAGCTCGTATTCCATTCACAGGAAATCCCCGCTTTGCTGCTGCTACTCAGAAAATGATTTGCGCTTTGTTGGCCAATTGTTTTGTCGACGACTGCCGTCCGCCCGACTTGTCGATGTAATTTAATTTGACAGCTCAAAATTCGCAATTTGCATTGGAATTGCCGGGGGCCAATTGGCAGGAACAGCGCAAAGTTGAAAGTAAATCCGGAAAATCGCTTTTACATACAAATAATGAAAATGACATCAGCAGCGCGACCGCGAGGGAAAGTGGAAAATGGAAAGTTGAGTGCAAAAATTACGCGACCCGTGCGTGACTGAAAATCATTGGGAAATAACCGAGAAAAGCTTCAGAGGAAAAATGCAATATTTAAACATTGTTCTAGAATGCGCTGTTTATGTAAAGGAAATAGACAATTTAAATGCACAAGTAAACTACTTTCATTGCACACACAATTGACGTAATATGCAATATGCACTCCTCTGAGAATATTCCCATTATGATATTGATTTAATTGTTTAGTTCCATATATCATATCCATGCCACTGTGCAGCCAATCTGCATTAGAGCCAGCTGTTCCCAGTGCCTCCCTTCGAGCTTGGAGCTTGGGGCAGCGCGGCTCATTAAGGAGCCATCAGACATCCGGTGGCGAGTCCTTGGCGAGCAACAGTCGATGTTCTGATCCTGCCACTGCCACTGCCACTTCCCCTGCCCCTGCCCCTGCCCCTGCCACATCGAGGTGCCCAACTGTTCGTGTAACAGGAGTGCATGAAATGGCACAGGGACCCAATGAGTGAAGTGCTGGCAAGTGCAGAATCGGCGAACTGGCGATGGTCATGTGTTTTATGCAAATTCAATTGTTTCCTGTTGCATTGCAAATTGTTTGCCACTGGCAATCGCAATCGATGCCGATTCCCCCTGCCCCTCCCCCGCCGCCGGTGGATATGCATTTGTTGCATGCCTCGCAGCTGAGTGGGTGGAATGGTGAAGGGCTGAGTGCGAAACGCCGTGTGCCCGAAGCTGCCACTCAAGAGATGCGCCTGCATTAATGAAGTCGCCATCAACGGCGAAAGACAATTTGGCTTCAGGGAATCGGGGTGCAGAGATTACGGACTTTAAAAAATTCATTTCGAACTTTTTCATGAACACCTACTTGCACAATGTATCTAAATTACTTAACAAGCTTTCTAAAAGAATGCTTCGCAATTGAAACACAATGTGTTGCATCCTTTTAGAAGCGCTTAAAAGTAATTTCAAATGGCAGTGCACACTTTTTTCAAGTGCAGCACTCGTTTGCGCTGCAGGATTAAATCATAAAGTTTTTATTTGATGCACCCACCCACCAGTTTACCCGCCGCAAAATCTGTGTGCCAACAGCAGCGGCGAACGACAAACAGAAACCGAGCAAACAAATTAAGCGGCAATGACATGCAAGTTTAGACGCTCCCACAAAACACACACGCACACAAACACACAGCAACACAAGCAATCGCACGCACACACTCTCGTATTCAGGACGCCACACACTCACACACTCACACTAGCACACTAACTCGCACTCCCATAACTCTGATGCCGCAATTTATAAATGCCATAAGCCCCGCTCTTAGCCCGCTGGCGACTCCTTCCACTTGCGTGTGCTTGACAATTTGCATACAAATGTGTACACAAAATAATACCTGCCAATAAAAATAATTGACAACTGACAGTAAAAATAAACAATGCCACACACGCACACTCATCTGTGCGTTGTGTGCCGTGGGACGGAAGCAGAGAAAACATTAAATAAAATATGTGTATTCAGGCAGGATGCACAAAAAGCCTGGGAAACTTTAAGCAGCTGTCAGATTGATTGGCCAAGTATTGTCGAGAGCAGGGCGCTCAAGTGGCTTATGCCTAATAAAGTTGACATCAGCACCTTGATTGGGATACATGAGACGTGATTTTCATTTGAAACAGCTTACATTTGTGGCTGTAGAGGGCATGCATGTGCTGGCTTTACAATAACAAGTTATCAAAGTGAATTTATAAATAAATATGTTATTACTTCCTGGTTAAAAGTATCGCCCATCAACTCCATAAATATCTTAATTAAGCAAATAGTCCTGCTTTAAATCAAATGGAATATCGCATGCTAGGAAACGCAGCTCAGCTTTTAATACTCCTTACAAGAGCCACGCCCACTCAAACGCCCTAACCCCCTTCCTAACCATCAAATCCACCCCCTGTCCACAGAGTTACTTGCAATTGTGTGTGCCCCTGCTTTTGTGCACTTTATTTGCCGCGCACAACAAGGAAGCCCCACGCATACACTGAGAAAAAATACATTTCTTTCGTTAGGTATTTTTTTTTAATACACAAGTATGTTTGCTGTTAGCTTTTCTTGCGGTGTACTCGAAGCCCACTATGTTCCACCCTTCGGCCACGCCCACATGGGCTTTAGTTCACTTTACTAGCCATTTGCTGTAACATTAAGGTTAACAAATAAGACTTAAAAAGTGATTGCGTGTGCACGTGTGACGCCTCCACAGTGCCACGCCCACTTAAGCCCCACTATTTAAATAGATATGCACATATACATATCTGTGCTCCATTAATTTCTTTAATTAGCTTATGCAAGCTTTAATGTAAATAATTTAAACAGCCACACAATTGTTTCCCTTAAAGTAGAAACGATACCCAGTAATTAATTGTATTAAGTCGAATACCATGCTTCGTACTTTTTCTAACCAAAATGAATGGCATTTTCGGGGAGTAATTAATTAGAGCACGGGGAAATGGATGTCCCAACAACCAAAAACTGACACAGTGCCATGCTGTCTGGTAATTGACAGGCCATTATTGTAATTAAAATAACTCATACGCAGCGGTGACGCCGTCGGAAAACGAAAGTGGGCGTCTGCACCGCATAAATCATGATGCGCTGGTGGTCGTCACTTGTAGCTTTGCATTTATTTATGCAAAACAAACCATGACCTATGCCATTCGCTTGCCACTCGCTTTGATTTCTGCGGTCAGAATAATTGTCGCTTAGGTAATAAAATTTGATTTACTCTACAGCACCCATCCAGTCTGTTTTTAATGGCCACCGCGAACTCTGACAGCGCGGCCACAAAACAAACTTCAAAGCATTCAAATTCAAAATGTCCAGCAAATGCCCTCTCTCCTGTGGGCAATAAAAACGGCGGAGGAGTGTAAAATAAAATAACCATTTAGCAAAAGTGGGCTAAAGAGAGCTCTTCTTCGTGGGATTTTATGTGCACCTAATAGTCGGAATATCTCTGTAATCTCAGGTATTTTTATACCTGTTACTCGTAGAGTAACTAGATTCGCTGAAAATTATGTAACAGGCAGAAGGAAACGTTTCCGACCATATAAAGTATATATATTCTTGATCAGGATCTATAGCCGAGTCGATCTGGCCATGTACGTGTACGTCTGTCCGTCCGTCTGTCAGTATATATAATATTATAAAAGTCTATAGGTTTGCAAAAAAAATATTTGCCACGCCCACAAACCGCTCAAAACTGCCACGCCCACTATTTTGAAGAAGGTTGTAGTATTTTTTAAAAAATTTGTACGTAATAAATTGTACGTTTTTTTTAATTTTAATATTTTTACCCAATTTCTACCGACATTCCAGAAAATGATGAAATTTCTCGCTTGCACTTCCACTAGCTGAGTAACGGGTATCTGATAGTCGGGTAACTCGACTATAGCATTCTATCTTGTTATACATTGTAATTGTGTTATAATACTTTTATTTATTTGAAGAAGCCAGTTGAATCGTAGATATGATGGCATTGCCCACTCTGTTCCAACTAAGTGATGTTCAAAATTGTGCTGGCTCACAATGTAATGGCCAGAACATCGTCAATATCAATAGCTGTCCGGTGTGATAAATGCAGCAAGTGCGGCAAAAACCGCAGCATGAAGCGAACACAAAATTCAATTAAAAAATACTTTCTGGCATTATTTAATGCGGCAACATTTGTTACCCACTGAAGTCGGGCAAAATCACTGCATCACCGCCAACTGGGGGAAAAAATCGCATTAAAAGCCTGCGGAAAGAAAACAAAAGCAGCAATCCCTTTGCTTTTCCGCATTTCCTTCGTGTTGTGACTCGATTTTGTTGTTGTTTTTTGTTTGTTTTTTTCTTTGTTTTGTTTTTTGGCCGTGTTTTGCTTTGTTACCCAAAGCGCATTTTTCACTTAGCTGGCAGTTTTGCTGGCTCGTCTCTTCTCCGGCGGGCTTTGTTTGCGTCTGTTTTCCGCGCTGGCCAATCACGCATCTGGCCAAAGCCCAGTCCCGGCCCAGTCCCGGCCCAGTCCAGGCCCAAACCGGCCCAAACTGGCCCAAACCGGCAGATAAGGCCCACAACAGCACCAGAGCCAGAACACAAAAAGCGGGAGCAGCGAGGAGAACACAGAACACAGGGCAGAAACAACAAAATCGAATGCAATTTATTTTCTAGTTACTGTTAAGCTGATTGCAACTGCGATGGCGAGGACGATACCGATCCGATGTCCTCCAAGCCTCCAACGGTTCGGCTTCTGGCTCTTACACGGCAACAAATACCTTAAGTATCTTAAACTGTGATTATAATAGTACCAGTTGAGGACATGACCATAACCATATAATGTACGGTTTTTGGAAGCCCATTGCATGCCATTTGCATGTCAGCAGTGATGTACCGATGTGTACGTTGTTTTATAACACATTTGAAGCGGCCTTTTCTCTGTGTAAACTCTGGTCCTGTGAAATCCTTTGATCTGCACCTGCTTTCCCTAGTCCTTTTTTGACCCCCATGATTCTGCAGTGAACGCGCAAAAAAAACTTTGGCAGCCGCGAGCTTGCTTTTAAAGGCCAAAAACGTCACTTAAAAGCAAATCAACAGAGCACCAATGCTGTTTGGCATTGGAGTTGGAAGCCGCAGTTCCGAAACTGGATTTCTGTAGATCAGGAAATAATTATCAGGAAAAAATTAAAATGATTCATTTTAAGAAAGTATTTATAATTACAATTTCTTGATCTGTTAACATAACTAACATTTTAGTTACGTGTAAGGGCCTATCCCTTTTATATTGTCTAGCCCTTTTATATTACCAACTTGTACAGCATTTCAATGGACAACACTTTTTGAAACTAGTTCAGTTGACCCATCTCTGATTTTTTGACCACCCAGTTGACAAGGCCGAAAGCAAAAATTCCAATTTAAGCGTCGTGTCAAAATGGCAAATCAAAGTTTAGGGTTCCCGGGTCCGCAACTTTCACAGAGTGTTTGTATGAAAATTGCTTGATTGAATGCCTGATTGAGTGACTGACAACTGGCTGACAGCGATGGAGGCGCACACATAGCGGCCAGAATGGACAATTGCCAAATCGCCCCAATTGTCCCCACACCCGGATTCAAATGGGTCTGAGGTACAGAAAGGAAAAGGGTGAACCAAATGGTCGGTTAATTTGGGGCAATCAGAGGACAAATTGAACCCATAGCCATCTCAGAAACTGCAGTAGTTTCGTCACTTTTATGTCCTCGATTTGGGGGTGGTATTACAATTGCAGAAAGGATCAACCAATGATGCATATTGATCCAACAGAGTTCTCTTCGCCCTTGCCTCGGGCAGCCAAATGGGATTCACAATCCCCACAGTTTATGCAAATATATTTTCAGATTGATTGGCTAGACAAACTGTATTACAGACAGAGAAAATCTATACGCAAGATATGGAGTAGTGCCTTAGGCTGGCAAAGGAAATATTATTTAACTGTTCCTTAAATCCCGAATATGCTAATTTAAAGCCTGAGAGGCAAAATCAAACTATGGCATGTGTTATAAACGAAGGCCTAGCCTAGTTTGTAATTTTCCAGGTCCTGCAACACGTAACGGGTACTTGCCCCATGATCGTATCTTGCAACTGCCATACGGGACTTTCTGCGGAAGGAGGTACTTGAGCTCAGGACCTCCAGCCATTAACACGTGCTATTCTGGCTGAGGGTGAAGTCCACCCCTGATTTCCTGTCAAACGCTTTCGAGGGGAACAGCGCGCATGTAATTGTGTCGCCAGGACAGCCTAATCCGTGGCCCGTGGCCACTTTTGCTGCTGCCACTTAAAAATCCACTTAATCCCGGCGTCTTATAAAAATAACAAAAAATAGGTGGAGGGGAGCAGGAAAGTACAAATCCGGGGGACTGAAAACGCAGAGCCAAGCTTAGTCCCTCGCTCTGACGTATTCAAGCTGCAAGTCGATTGTTATTTTTACGCCAACGGCGGAAATAGACATCCTGCCTCGCGTCCTGCGAACAAAAAAAAACTTTTGCAAAACTTTTGTGGAAAGCGCGGATGGGCAAACGGGGAAATGGCCAAGGAAAAGCCGGCAAGTCAATGTCGGCTGAAGGAGTAAATTTTGTGCGGCAGTTGGCCAAAGTTTTTCCCCCGACTGGGCATGCTATATGCTGTGCAGCAGGACCTTGCCATTATTGAAAGTGCCCGTTGAGTAATTTAAAAGTTAGCCCCCGGGTCTCAACTTGCAGTCGCCCATTGAACCAGCCGAGGTATCGGGGTCAAATTGATTCTCAATAATAACAAGAAATCAGACTTTAAATCATGTGCCTGTGCAAGGAAAACTTGTTGTTTCCGCTTTGCCGATGCATGCAACCGATTGCCTCTCAAGTACATAAATTCCTCAATAATTTCAGCTCGCCGAAAGTTTTTCTTTGGCTTTGTAGTTCATAAAAAAAGGCCAGCGCACTAGGGCAATATTGGCTTAACAAAAGTTGGAGATGGCAAAGCGAGGGAATACCAATGGTATTGGTATTTTAGCAATACAAAAAAAATATATTTGTATATTTAACACAACTATAATATTACTTCATTATAGTAATGACTTCGTGACACTTCGCTTCGTGACACGAACTAGTTTCTAGCTAGCCATCCCTAGCACTCGCTTTTCCAATTCGATTGCTCCAAAACAAGATTAGTGTTTGGGCCCAACGAAATCCGCTTTTATTACCAAACGCATTAAATATTCTTGCGTCATTGGACAAAAGCCCGTCCTGGGAAAAGGAATTTGTGGTGCGTGGCGATGGATATACACACAGGAATGGGAATCTGGAGAAGGGAAAAGGACTCAAGGCGACTATGTGTCGGGGCCATTTGCGATTTGTTTTACAATTTAGTCACGCGCCTGGCTCGTTTCTTTTTACGTTTCGTGCCCACCTTTTTAATTAATTTCTCCTTTCGCTTTCGCCGCTTTTACCACGTCGGGAAAGCCATTTATGCGCTTCAAAGGATGCTCGTTAGGGATCTCTGGTGCGCTAATGGCGATGTCCATGCAAATCAAAATGGCGACACGGCGACTTCCGTTTCCGGCGCACACTTTGCAGTGGCTGCACGGTTTCCCAGGCTCCAACTTAATCCTTCTTCCTCCACATTTGTCGCATGCGTTAATTTATGTTTGCCTAGTTTGAGTCTCAGTCTCAGTTTCAGTTGCTGCTTCCAACTTTGGCACTTAATTAGCATAATGAGAGGTTCTCGGCTGCCGTTGCCGTTGCCATTGTCCTGTTTACTGTTTTACCTGCTGCAACACCCGAAACGAAACTCCTTCAGCAGGAGTGCATTTAGCTAGTTTGTTGACTTTTCGAGTGTCTGGCAGTTGCACACTTACGGCCAAACTTTGATCAAACACTGAAGATTTCATCAGCTAAACAATGCCGCAGCCTTAAAGTATTAAGGCCTGAAAAAGTAATTAAGGCACGAAGGCCCAATTCATTTGGAAATGCACATCAGCAGTCACCAGGTATTTAATATATTCAAATTACACCACTTTTCTTATAGCTTATCTGGATTGACCTCAAATATGTTATCTTCTCCTGAATAAACTAGTACGTACATATGTAGTTTTGGCCGCATATTAGGTAAAGTTAAGTACGACTTGCATTTGACTGAGGTCCACATTCTGTGCATTCAAAACTTCATAACGCCCAAGAAAGTTTTGAAGCATCCATCCACATGTTCAATTGGAGTTACAACTTCACAAACTTGAACGGCAAAATGTTTGTTTTTTTGGGGCTTTCGGCAAAAGATTTCATTAATATTAAAAGAGGGGGGCTCCTTATGGCCACAGAAACTAAATGAAACGCTTGTCAGAAAGCTGCAGGAGCACATACACATACATATACACCCAGCCGAAACTTGGCCAAAAGTTTGCCCACCGCACCAGGAACTCCTTTTCAGAGTCGAACGCAGCCAGCTGTGCAATTTGCTGGCAAAACTCAACAATTTGTGTCTCAAAAGCATAAGGACTGTCCAGGAAGTTTGGGTGATCCCCCCGCTGGGAGTTGGTCCTCGAAGTTTTGGCCAACAGCCAGCTGATGAATAACCCTCGATTTTATTCAAGAAAGAGATCGGTGCACATCTTAGTCATCGGGTATTTCACCATCTTCCATGGACTCCTCATTGGCCAGAATTTTGGTGAGATCCACTATGGCACCTTCAGTGCATTTCCTCTTCCTGCTTAGTGTCTGCGTTTTCAATACCACTTCCATTTTGGGCTTGGGCATAGGAATGTTGCTGCGAGCCCTGACAGCCTCCTTCGGTACACTTTCCTCCGTAAAGGAGTTCGTTTCGCCCTTCTTTAGGCGATCCACCCAATCGTAAACTCCATTGGCCATGGGCATCCAGAACACGACTAGCAAGTTGCTGCTCACGAACATGGTGGCTCTCGGATTGAAGCGCAGACATCGAACAGGACCCACATTGTTGCCTTTGAGGACTGCCACAGGATATCCATCGTCAGCCCGCCAAATGTGAATCCGGCCCTCATCCGCCCCTGAAAGGATGAACTGCGAGTCCGGCGTATAAGAGGCGTCCAGTGGCAGCCTTGATTGATTCGAATAGCCAGTAAAGGACTGCCGGTAGGTGCCATCAAAAGCCGAGACACTGAAGCACCATGAGTGGTCCGTGCTCAGCAGGAGGGTCTTCCCGTTGGGAGCGAACTGCAACTGCGTCCAGTTGGCCCTGTCGTTCACCTGGTACACGAACTTCTGGCACGGCTGCCCGCCCAGCATCCTCACATCGTGGATCTCGATGCATTCCGTGCCCGTACTGGTGGCCAGGACCAAGCCGGCAGGATCAAAGGCGCACAGCGGCCGCCGCAGCTTTTTCATGTGGTGTGTGTAAGTGCTGGTCCGGAAGTCCCACATGTAAACCTGATCATCCCGCCCGGCACTGATGAACACATTCTCGTTTCCAGGCTGAGAGACCAACCTATGGACCCTCTTCTCATGACCCCCGAAAACTCGGACGTAGAGTCGGGTAGTCAGATCCATACATCTGATGGAGTAGTCATACTGTCAATGGTAAATTTAAATATTCATCAATTTTCATTTCGCATATACGTGTATACAAAGATTTATAGGAATAGGAAAATGTAATATTTTGAAGTAGAAAGATTTCATTTCATTTCGGCAATTTGTTAAATTGAAAGCCAAGCCAGCATATTTCTCCCAGCCCTTTTGCATCAAACCGTGTCCTTTTCGGCCATTCACTCTGTGTACCCTACCACCGTGCCCCCCCATTAAAGCCTCTTACCTTTGAGGTGGAGTGCAGGACGCGCGTATCCTGCTGGGTGAAGCAGGCCACGTCGGGCAGGTAGTGCTGCATGTCCACATGGCAGAGCTCCACCTGTCGAGTGCTGCTGAAGATCGAGAGGGCGGAGTGGTCGCAGACCAGCAGCCGCAGTCCATCCGAGGAGAACTCTAGCACCAGCTTGTGCTCGTCCGTCTCCTGGAACAGCTTGGCCACCCGGAACTGGCGCATGGCATCGTCGTTCAACCTGATAGACATTTTCGTTAAATCTGAGCTGTGAAAGAAAACGCTCTTCAAATAGAATGTGACGTTAAAGGCACTGGCACTTTGGATAACTGATACAATTTATTTAAAATATTTCAATCTACCATTTAATAGAAGCCATTTTCGAGAGTATTTATTAGCCAGTTTATTATCCAAGGCGATGGAAAATCTCGGCTTTCTTACCAATTAAACTAAAATAAGCTAAACCTAAACTGATTTTCTCTCTCACAAGCAAATGCCACTAACTTTATTTCAAGTGGCTGACTTTAAAACTAAATTAAGCCGATTTGAGTTTGCCCCGGATCAAGTTGATTAAATCAAGTGTTGAACCGTCTGCCACGCCCTCCGGATCGCCCACTGCCACAGCTGGGGATGCATTTTAATTTCCTTTTCGCGTCCGACTCCCAGATAGCCTTGTTCCCCATCATTGCGCCTCATTAGGGGCGTGGGTGTTGGGTGTTGGGTGCTTTTGGCTGGAAATTGAAGGAAAAACTGTCTGCTGAGTTGGCAACGCAGCCCGCCATCCGCTCCAATCTCCACTTGTTGACCAAACGCCAGCAACTTGTTATTTAGGCCGATTTGTGTCATTAGTGCAACGAAGGACCCGCTCTCCTCCAAAATATTTTCGCTGCGGACGCTGTCGAGTGGGCAAACATTTTGGCAAAAATTGAGGAAAATTCCCAGAGTAGAAAGTGAACTTTTAGTCAGCGAAGTTTTCTCTATCTCGACGATTAAGGTTGCCAAAAATGAAAAGTTGTTACTCTGATTTTAGCCACTTTGATAAGCTTATCCAGCTGGGAGTGCTGATTCTATAATAGCAATTAATTATTTTTCTACAGTTGCATCAATATAACTGTTGCTTATAATAAGTCCTTACTTTCCAGGCACATTCAATTCAATAAGAATCGGCAAGGCTGCGCAAATGTCCTTGGGTTCGCCATCAAATGCGGATTTGTGCGGCGACCTCGGACTTAGCACCTGCCCCCTCGGTAGCCACCACCAGGTGATTGCGATTGTGGTCGCAGTGGGCTGGATGACCCTGGCAACGAGGATGCGAATGAGGATGCTGATGCGGATGCTGATGCGGATGCGGATGCGACTTGGCCCGAAGGCAAATGTAATTGTAATGTAAGCGGAAATAAGCGACGCGAGGACACGCAGTGCTCACTCCCATCTGGCGTCGCGTTTTAATTAAAATTTATAAGCCTTGGTCGGGGATTTGGCAGCGAGCCACAGGATCCACAGGATGTGGATGCCGGCAGGAGCCGAAGGCTGGATGGCAGGACCCGGAGCAGGACGAGATGGCACGGCGTTTTAAGCTTTTAAGTTGCGGTGGATTTGCGAGGCTGCGAATCGGATTTTATGTGAAAATCAACTGCGGTGCGCATAAATTAAAAATCAGCCGCAACAACAAACAGCACATGGGTGTGTTTTCCCTGGGACCCAGTGGGCGTATTATTTGTAATTAATTTGCAGTATTAGCTTTCTCGCAGAGCCACAGGTATTTGCATTGATCCCAGGTGGAAAAAACAAAAACGAAGAAGGCACAAAAAAATGGGCTCTCAATTTGCGCATTTGCGGCTTTGTTTGTTGAATTAAATTAAATTTTTTTCAACAGACACAATTTCGCATTATCCTTATTATCCATTTCGATGGCTCTCGCCATTATTGTTTTCGATTAAATGTTATTAATAAAATCAATTATTATTATTGCAGTTATAAAATTGGAATTAATAAGCCCTGACCCCCACCATATGCGCAAATAAAATCCTTTGACATTAATAGGGTTATTATTCGGTTCAGAATTAACTTGTTTAATCACCAATTGGTTTAAATCGCCTTATCTAGCCTCGCGTATGCCTTGATTGTGCTGCAAAAGTACTAAGCTTCCACTTTAAAGTCCACGAATGTTGCGTTTGACCAGCTGCCACCCACTGGTCATCCACTGGCAGGGATTACTGTCCTCTGGGGTCTTATCATGGCACCACACGCACACCGAATGGGAGCAGGAAACCCAAACTGGTGGCCATTAATTGCCGCCTTTCGATTATCCTTGCGACAAATATCCATTTGGCAGCCGGCCAGTCAGGATTTCAGTTAGCCAAAAGCCCCGCTTGTTTACTAATGTTGTACGAGTATGTGCCATTCCACATTGCCATCGCACTAATTGCAATTTTAGGCACGTTCCCTGGCCATTTGCATAACACGAATTCGCCATATAATTGTTCAAAAAATAGATGCAAAATCGCACATGCACATGTCATCGAACGTGGTGTCAAAATCCCAGGAAGATGAGGGAAAAAATCGAATTATAAATCCGTTGCTTGTTGGCCAGCGCTTTAATTGCGCCATGTTGGTTACAAATCGAAAATCCCTGCCAATGGATTTTTGTTGTTAAGCCAAAGTGCAATTTGTTGTCGAGTTTTGAATGAATTCCTTAAGAGAGCATAAATTTTACAAGCACACGGCACTGGGAGCTCGGGAATGGGAGTGAAGTGAAGTGAAGTGGGGATCGGGAATTGGGGCGTGCCCGGTGAAGTGTCAAGTTTATTACGGACTGGTGGAAACTCGACTCGGTGTCAAAATGGC
The DNA here is from genome assembly GCA_005876975.1 of Drosophila orena. Taxonomy (NCBI): domain Eukaryota; kingdom Metazoa; phylum Arthropoda; class Insecta; order Diptera; family Drosophilidae; genus Drosophila; species Drosophila orena. The sequence goes on along the minus strand of VCKV01000008.1, from coordinate 9,676,921 downwards.
AGCACAGCTAAAAATTTGTGCAAATTTTTCAATTTCCAGTACTGCGTGTGTGTGTGTGTGTGTCAGTAAATCCTGGCGCCTGTGCGTATGTCAAGCTGCCAGGAACAACAATTGCAATTCCCATACCGAAAGGCGAAGTGAGTCGAAAACCAAAGCCCAAGTTCAAACACAATATCTCAAAAATGCACAGGCAACTGCAGACTTTTCAGTGGTAGTGGTGGCTTGAGAAATACACTGCTACAGAAAATCTATAAGAAACTGTATACTTAGAAAATAGGTAAACGAATTGTTACTCAATTGTGTTAATAAATTATAACAAAGAGTTGTTCACTTTTAAAATGCTCCACTAAAAGTGCAAAAAATAATTTTTTCATGGCTTTCGCCAGTGTTCGAGTGCGTTCCTCATGCGTTGCTCAGCCGCTGCCTTGCACCTCTGGAATTGAATGGTCGAAGGCCACGCCCCTCCGAGCCGTAACAGAAGATAAATGACAGAAGTGAGCCATATCAGACACAGTCAGCAGCCAGGACGAGGTCGAGCACCAGGACTAGAACCAGAAACCAGAAACCAGAAACCAGCAACCAGCAACCGGCAACCGGCAACCAGCGACTCTAACTGCTCTGCATTTGGCCCTGCAGGTCGGCCATAGAGGACACAATTTGCCATCTTGAGGCTGCAGACGTCAGCCGTCGTCAAGTGGAGTCCTTGTGTCCCGCATCCCCTCGCTCCTTGGTCCATAGTCCTTGGTCAACTTTGCATTTGATTAAAGTCGGATAGCCGCCTCTGATGAATTGCACATGTGGCAGCTCTCGCCTTTGTGCCCTTATGCCATTATCAGGCAAAGTCACGACAAAGAGGCGTATACGTAATGCGCATTACGTATACGCACTCTCCTTTCCAATTCCCCGACTCACCTTCACCTTTCGCTTGGCCTAGAGATTGGTCTCGCAATCTCAATGGCGGTGTGGGTAAAAAATTTAATTTAATATTCATACGACTGTAAAGCGCTACAAAAGTCGCAATAAATGAAACGGGCAGAAAATGCTCCTTAAATAAAGCAAAAAGACCAGCACATAACTGCGAAAGTACATATGCATGGAATGAAATGAAGAGTAAAAGGAAGACATTCATTTGTCGCCAAAACGAAGGTAAAATACGCTTGAACTTACCTCTTGTCAAATCAAATATTACTACATAACAAAATTGTAGCCATTGGATAAAATAATAACTTTCATTAGATAGGTGAATTATTTGTATGGCATTTTAGTTGAGACCAACCATACATTTGGAAATTTAATTGTCGAAATATTTATTATCAATAACTTAAATTCCTAACTTATACTCGCTTAATTTCAGAGAGTAATAGCAACGCACCATGACCACGCAGTCGCAATTCTTTCCGTAAGATCTGTCACCCAAAAATATGACACTGAGCCGCAGAGCGGGTGGTTTTTCGGCGGGATTGCGTCCCCAGAACGTCATACAAAGTAAACACGCTCCGCGCACTCGGCAATGACAGTGGGCATGAAAATTTATGGCTCCTGCCCCCGGAACTCCAGGCTCCAGGCTGCAGGACTCCCGTCGCAGAGCGCCAGGCGTCGGAGTTCCGAGTCCGCGGCGCATTAAATTTTGGACGGCAGGACGATTTTGGACAGCCTGCCATGCAACGCGGCAAACTGTGGCACTGACAAAAGTTGGAAGTGTTGGCCATGGCCAAAACGCGGCATGCGGTAGAGAGAATTGCGAACGCAAATGGCAATCCAGGAAAATGAATTCCAGCGCATGGAAGAGCTGTGAAGGATCTCCTTGCTTTATGACTTTTGTACTTCGAAATATACACTTTTTAATATGCATAAATTGCTCACTTATATTATTTGCTTTTATATGCGGCTACGAATACCTTCGTAAATACCCTTTACAAATATGAATGAATATGCGTTTAATCCTTGAAACTTTTACTTTTTTAGTAGTTGTACTTGACGATAGTATCATTGTAAAAATCATTTTTTTAAACATTTGTCTGCCGCTTATTTTTATGTAAAAACAAGTTTGACTGTTTTAAATCCACTTTATGTGTGCATAAATTCAAAGTAAATACAACTTTTAGCAATGCATATAATCGAAATCATGAGGGAAAAACGCTTATTCATGTGTATGAAAGCATGTGTATACATTTCATATCACAATAACGAGTATATGTTCATGAATTTCTGCAACAGCTGAAAAATCGCTCAAAAAAGTTAAGAAGTAAAGCGGCTTGGGCCTTCAGTGCTGACAGCGAATTCCTCACTGGCCCACAGTAATTGTCCTTCCTGTTATGTGTGTGTGCGTGTGTGTTTGATGTCCTGACAGTTGTCAGTGCTCTTGACAGCATATCCTTACATATGTGTGCGTGTGTGTGTGGCTGTGCAGTGAGAGGGTGTGTGTTTGTCTATGACAGCAGCTGCCGCGAAGCCGTTGACAGTTGTCAATGTTATTAGCGATATTAAGGAAGCGCCGGAAGTTGCATGTGGCAGTGGCCATGTGGCAAGTATCTCACGCACGATTCCCACAAGGGCATCTTTTCTTCAACTCAAAGACTCCTCTAAACTCGTTTTCAGCTATTAGTTTTGATTGGTAAGCTGCCGTCAGGCATAAAAACTATTTTCCAATTTGCCTTGAACTTTTAAGTGTCTACTACTTTCATCCTTGAAGGGAAAATATATTTGATCTCCCCGATGTGCATGGAAGTCGGGGTAAGGGGCTGCTATAATCTTGCACAAATTGTCGAGGACAACCTTGGCATCTGAGAGATATTACGCACTCATCCCAAGTGGCTTTGGACAACAGATTATCCGTAAAGTTAGTAGGTTATAAAAAGCAAAACAAATATCGGCAGACTGTTAATCAAGGCCTTCCGGGACTCCCCCACAGTTCACTCTAATTGAGTTTTGTGCGTTGGCCAGATACAATTTTCTCCTTGGCTTCGTGCAGCTTGTTTGTGTTTGTATCCAATATCTTGTGGCAGATTCCCTTGAAGTCAAACAGCATTTTCCTTATCTACAACCTCCCACGGACCACAAAACTTCATCCATGCTCCCCAAGCAGTATATATCCCGCCATTGACTGCACACGTAGTTGCTGATTGCGAAGCAAATATTGACAAGGCCGTAGGAGCCATTCCAAATTCCTGGCCATTTTTTCCAGTTTTCTGTAGCGACCATTGTTGTCCAGTTAGCTGTGCTATAGGTTTTATTCGCTATCACGAAAGGTACTCTTTTACACGTATGTTTAAATTGGTAACAGCTTGACTTTCATTTAAGTAAACTGACCTGCTATTAACTATTTCATTTGGCTCAGCGCATGCATACATTTTTCCATCTGGCGCTGGCCCCACTGTGCAAAATCCACAGAGACGTTTCTCTTATTTTTCCAGTCTGGCATATCGTGTTCCATGTTGACGCACTAGCACAAAGGCTGAAATTATATTTAAAACTCCGCCTTCCTGTCTCTGTTCCCGTTCCCGTTCCCAGTGCTCCGTTGCCTTTTTCTGTTTCACTTCCTTGGCTTGTGGCTTGTGGATGGCATGTTATTTACTTTTGTGGTCATCGTGGGCCATCCTTGGAGGCTCCCAAAAGCCCCAAAGTTATAATTCTTTAAGTTTTTATCTGCCCCACACATACTTATGTATAGTCCAGATGGAGGGCCCTGTGGCTCGCTGGCTGCTTAAGTGGGCGTGCTCGCCATATCTGAGCCCCATGTCTACTGAATGGGGTCCACTCCAGCCATAATTTTAGCATATTAATGATTTATGACGTCTGGTGGAGAGCGAACGAATTAACAGCAACAAAGGCAGCAACAACGGCACTAAAGTTCCTGTCTATTTTCATTTAGAATTCGCTTAATTTTCATTCGCTCCCTAATGAAAATGTCGGACAACAGGCAGCGCGGAAAAGTGCAAATTTCGCCACACTCTTTGTGCCAGCTTCAATTTTAATTAAGAGTGGAGTCTTTGACCCGGTTCATTTGGGGCTCTTCCATTCGGTGTGGTTTCTGCTTACTTTAAGGCGATTTATGGCCACACAACAAATTTGTTGGGATAATGATGCCATTTTTCCTGCCCAAATTACCTGACCAGGCCCACGGGGCGGATGATCCAAGGCATCTCAAGCCAACTCGGCCTGAAACACACTAATAAAATCTGGCCAAAGATGGGAGATGCCTCAAGTCATGTGTGCCTTTTATTAGGAGAAACTGCGCGGAGATGTTGCGAACTAATTTTAGAGCTGGTTCCTTGTACAAATTAGAATAATATATCAAATGTGTAGCTGCACAACAATAATTCTTTTCTAAGGTGATATTAAAAGTGTGTAGCTTACCTAAAAGGCTCATAAAACTACACCTTCATCTGACCAAAATCAACTAGCTTGACTGAAACACTATATTCTTATATTAGTTTGCAAGCTAGTTCTTTTTGCGAAACTTGACACCTTCATCTCGGCCATCGACTACAGTAGCTCAGGTTGTCGTTTGTCCAGCAAGATTTGCCAACTCAGCGGGAATATTTGCTATGGCTTACCGTCAAATAAGTACCTGCCATAAAGGCCGAAGATACTTAACCTGAGCCGTTCCTTATCCGCCATTTCGGGCAAATGGCAAACAAGCAGTGGCTAGTGGAGATGGCTAGTAGAGCTGCAAGAGAACTGGCTCAAATTTCCATTTAATTAGCGGCCACGTTCGTCAGGCCAAATCAGGGTGAATCGGGGCGGCAATGCCATCGCCAGCAATGCAATGAAAGCAAACCGAAGTCTATTAAGCAGGCAAAGCCAAAATGGCAACGTGGCGCTCCGATTTAATGCCAATAAACCGCGTGAGCCATCGACATCCGAGCCAGACAACCGGCTCCCCGTAACCAAGTTAACCAGCCAGAAGCAGAACAGAACCCGGCTGAAACACCAAACCATGTGGGGGACCCTAAACAATGCGCCATCGGGGGCGTCCAGGAGGGCTGGAGGAAAAGAGTAATCTAGCAACTGAGTGTGCAACATGCCAATGCACATGATGTGTTTAATGGTTAAATTGTTGCTAATTCCATTAGCCGTTTGCTGACCTGCATTTAGCCAGCCTCTCAATGTGCTGCAGCATGCACAAGCAGAATTGAACTCGGCTCTAAAATTAGGTTCAACATCAATCTCTAAAGGAAACCTTATTGTTAATGAATAAAAAAAATAAAGAGTTTAAAGTTAACAGTGATTTTCAGCTCTGCAAAATGAAAATGCAATGAACCCAAGCTTTTGAGCCCATAGTTAGTTAGTCAAGCAACTTGCAATGGATTTTTTTTTTCTCATTTTGGATTTTTCTCAGTGCTTAGTTGTGTGTGTAAGGATCTGTTTGCGGTGGTGTGGGTGTCCATGTTGGTGTGTTTGTTGTTGTGTTTGTGGCCAAAGTGTTGCACTGCCCCCAGCTCCATTGATCCAATGAGAAGACCGAGACCGGGACCGGGACCGGGCCAAAACCGAAAGGAGACCCGCTGGCAAATGGAACGTGCACAAATTAATGTTACGTTGACGCAATGTTGGCAAGGCTCGAGTACCGTGACCCCTGCCCCCCGCATCCGTGTCCTGGCCAGTCCACTAAACCACCCACCAGGCCACCCAGCCGCCTCAAATTTGGCACATTGTTTGCCAGGGTGTGCAGATTTGTCAAACGTGTTTCGGGGCGACGGAGGGGGCGATGTTTGAGTACCGGAGCTGATTGGAAATGCCATGGATTTTGGGCCACTGACAAACGTCCAGGAGCAACACTCCCGACGGGTGATGCCCCACACTTTGCAGCCGGAAGAAATTAGCCTGATGATTTTCCAATGGCTTTAAGAGCTGCCGTAATGTGGCTTAAATTGCAGCGAAGTTAAATGATTCCGTTTTTTTTTAACTAACTAAATCGTAACTAAAGTAACTGAAGTATGAGACAAGATACCACTTTAAATACAAATTCAGATATACTTTAAACAAATAGGAGTATTTATGAAACGGCTTTGCCACTTTTAACACTAGTCCGCTCAAATTTATTCAAACGTAATGAGCTCTAACTAGCTAAAAGCCAGAAAAGGTATACTTACAAACCCCTTTCAAGGATTTAAAATTTCAGCATCAGAGATTTTTGGCATCCAGGCGCCCCGAATTAAATGATTTGGCCCACAGAAAGCGCTGGAACGTGGGGAGCACATAAAATTTGTTTAGTATGTGCACTAAAGTAAACGCGACAGGGCATCAGGCCGCACAAATGGTTATGGGGCTCCCGTGCCGCAGGCTGGGTATCCCCCCTTTTGGCTCCACTCCGCCTGATTCATTCAGTAAACGCGTCGCAGTGGCGTAGTTGGCACTTTTCTATTTATTTGCCCATTAACGCTCATTTGCGGTTATCAGGTAAATTGGATAAAAGCCAACGTAGCATGAAGCCTGCTCCTCCTCCTCCGCCTGTGCCTCCCACTGTGGAAAGTCCTGTGAAAAGTCCTGTTTTGCCACTCCTCTCCCTGCTCTTTGCTCTCTGCTCCCCACTGCTTATTTTGGAGTGTTGTTGCAACATGAAACGAAGGCTTTGGCTTTGACGTTGCCCTCTTTCCACACTGCGCACAAAAATTGTAATGAGCTGGTGAAACGAGCTTATAGAGTAAGCCAATTAAAAAGGGAAACTGTAAGCCAAAAAATGTAAAATATGAAAGCGTGCTATGGTTAGCATGAGACCTTTGAATGAGTTATGATTATCCAATTTCTTTCAGTGCCGAAAGGAAATGAAAATCTTCCTTCAAGTACCTCCACCTCCACACCATTCGTATTTATTTCGCTTTCGCGTTAACTGCGCCAGTCATTAACTTTTTACGACTGTCTGATCCCAGTCCGCCAATCCACTCGCAAATATATCAAAATTCAAATGCAATCCAAATATTTGCGGTGACAGAAAGGCATCCTTGGTGTTGGCAAGCAATCCGCAATTTGTGTGGCCTCATAGATAAAACGTTTTGTTGCCGACTTATGGGGCCAAATAAAATTTCATATTCACTTTGTGGCAAATATTTTTCCCCTTCGACGGCGAGCGCATTTAAATGCACCATGTTGCAAAGCTCAAATGAAATTTTGTGGCTCGTTGCAAAACAAAAAGCTGCAAAAAGTAATGTAAATAACAGCGAGGAAAACGCGCTGCAACACAATACTCATGCACATGCGGCTGCATTGTGGCTGGGGATCGGTGTTGTCCTTTGTCCTTCGTCCTTCGACGCCGTCCACTGCATGCGGTCGCTCAATATGAAAGTGGCTGCAGTGAAGGCGCAGTGATGCACTCAGCGAAAATCTAAGGAATGCAGTCCACGTTGAGATAAGCAAATCAATTTTAAGTTATAAAAAATATATTTCGAGTTTTTTTTACAAAGCGTTTTAGCGCGAAAAATGTATTTAGAAATTACTAAAAAAATATTATACTTAAATTTTTAATTTCTATACATTTAAATAAAGCGTTTTAGGAGTGCAAATTATGTTACTATTGTAAATTCTTAAAAAATAGTGATTCGATTTTTTCTCGTTTTGAATAAGCTTTAAGTCAAGCTAAGCAGCAGAGAGGCGGGCGAAAGGGGGCGTGTCAGTTGGTCTGCGGTCGGCTTGCGCTAAATTAAATTTTGCTGCGGTTGCCCCCAAAGTCCAACCACACACACACACACACACACACACACACACACACACTTAGTGGCACACTCGTATACAAATTACTATTGCGCCAAAATATAAAAAGCAAAAAGCCAGCAGCAATCCTCATACGAAGGCAACATCTGCCCACTGCACTTATGCAACATGGTCAAAAAAAGTAAAAAACGAGGGGAGAACTACAAATATAAACGCTTCCTTTTATTTCCGCAGTTTGGTGTATTTCAGTTCGACGTCGCCATTGAGGAAGATACCCATTCCGGAGTCCGCACCCAAAGGCACCTTCTTCGTCTGCTCCACCTGGTAATTCGAAAGGATGTGCAGGATGGCCGTCTTGACACTCAGTTGGCCCACACGCATACCTGAAAGTGAGATTATTATAAACCTATTAGAAACCCATTAGGAAATGTTTCTGGACTCACCTAAACATATACGAGGACCATCGCCGAAGGGCAGGAAGCATCCTCGTTTGTTGAGGACACTCGCCGCTCCGTTCTCGAAACGATCCGGCCTGAATTCACTGGCCTCCGGATAGATGTCATCGTCATGGTGGTACTGATAGGCTGGAACCATCACGGTGACTCCGGGCTCCAAGTCCAGGGTTTTATCATCTCCCAAATCAATCTGAATGGGCTTGGTGCAGATGCGCATGAAGAAACCAATGGGAGTGGTCAGTCGGAGCGATTCTGAAAGATATTTCAGATAATTTAATTGGATCTTGAAGTTGTTAGGACTGAAATAGCATGGATTCCCATTTTCCTGGCTAGAGCACCTACCATTGAAGCACTGGTCCAAATACGGCAGGTTGTTGATCTGATCGTAGCTGATATGGCCCTCGGAGGCCAAGGCATCTAGTATTTCGGAGCGCAACTTGTCCTGCTCCTCGCGGTGTTCGCTCAGCTGATAAGATATATCATCAATTATATGTATATGTAAGCAGAAGCATAGGAAACTGTGAAATTGACTAACCGAATAGAGCATGTGATAGAGCACAGCTCCTGAGGTTTCGTATCCATCCAGGTGAACGGTGAGCGCATGGCCCACCGAGTCGTGGATGGTGTTTCCCCGCTGCTGCAGCTGCATGAGGTGGGATAGGTAGTCCGTGCGACTTCCACTTCCACCTTGCCGGAGATTCACAGCATCCTGGGTGAGTCGCAGGTAGAACTCATCCGTTGCTTTGGTAAAGAATCGCATGCCAAACAGCTTTCGCACAAAGGGGGCCACCAAAGTCTTGTTGAAGCGGATCATCGAGCTGAAGGCGTTGGCAGTCCAGTCCGTGGAGGTCTTCTGGAAGGTCCCGATCTCACCGACTTTGCCGCTGAGTGAGCCAGCATCGATGCCCCATATGAAATCCGCCATCGTATGGGCCGTAAATCGATAGGCTAGCTGAAGAGTGGCATTAGCTTGGTTGAAATAACTTCCGGTCTAGATGCTCACATCTCTGGTTTCGATGACATCGCCCTGCTCCCGCCTCGCCCTCTCGATATACTCGACCAGCTTCCGGCCACTCTGCTCCCAAATGGTGTAGGCGAGTTTCAGTCGACTGGACGTCAATCCGCCCACATTTTCGGAGCGCAGTCGCTTCCATTTCTCGCCAGCGCTAAAAAATGGCGAACCCGCCACGTACTTGTCATCCGGATTGTGGCCCACAAAGCTGCTAGTGATGGTGTCCCGAAAGTGGCTGAACTTGTCCACCAAAATCTCATGGGCCAGGGCGGGATCCAAAACAAGGAGCTGCGGCTGTCGGGTGATGAAGGTTCCGACTGCTCTGTACTTATCCTTGTATTTACTGGAGGAGAAAATGTTTTTAACAATCTCCGATTAATGCTAAAGCTCACTTGTAGACATCCTGAACATCGAGAATGAGACTGCGACTCTTGTTGACCAGAATGCCCGGATAGGTGCCCAGAATGGTCAGTGGCTCGGCGGTGACCAGTCCCCGCTTATCCCAGTACTTGTGGTACCAGGTCAGGTAGAAGTAGACCACGGCAAAGGCCACATGAACAAAGGTCAAGCACGAAACCACTAGGGTAAACATGGCTGCCACCAAGAAATCGAACTGATCCCAACCAGGTTCTCTAGAAAACTGGCGATGGAAATGGAAACGTACTTTATACGTAGGCACTCTACTGACAAGACCAATCAAATTTTAATCGGTATTTTGCAATAATCTGCGTACGTTGTTATGTTTCGAGGACTGCAGTTCAACTTGGGTATTCTATGCTATCAACGCGCTCTAATCATTTCGTAATACTTAATCAGTGAATGCTGGCAATTAATTATATTTATTGAAAATACTACAAGTCTATCTCGAAAAGCGGCGGTACTCGAGATTAACATCTCCCTGCAGAACGACACCAAATCCAGCGTCTCCCTGCGGAATCAGTCTTTCCCTTCCACGCACCACTTGAAAGTTGCTGAGGATGTGGACTAGGGCCGATTTCAGGGTGAGCATAGCCAGTGGAATACCTATGAAGAACCAAATAATAGCACATGAATAGTTGTTTATATTTACGCTTATATGGACTCACCCATGCAGATACGGGGGCCATTGCTAAAGGGCAGAAAGATGCCCTTCCGCAACAATTCCTGGTAGGCGCCATTATCAAATCGCTCTGGCTTGAAAGCCTCCGGTTCGGGGAAATATTGTTTATCGTGATGGAACTGGTAGTTGGGTATCATGATCGTCATGCCGTCCTCAACATCCAGGCTCTTGGATTCGCTCAGCTGAATGACGGTGGGAATTGTGCAGACTTTTGTGTACTGCGGTATCAAGCTGCTAAGTCGCAGAGACTCTAGAATATTGAAATAAATGATGAGACTAAAATAGCAAAACCCACATATGTATATACTAACCATAGATCACTTGCTCCAAGTAGGGCAAGGAAGAGAGCTTCTCAAAGTCGAGACTCTTCTCCGATTCCATGCTGGTGAGGATTTCCATTCGCAGTTTTTGCTGCGCAGCCGGACTCTCCGCCAGCTAAAAATATATGATCTTAGATTGGATTACAGGGTACTTCATTATGTCACCCACATAGTACAGAGCATGCAGGAGAGCTGTTCCCGAGGTATCGTAGCCATCCAGCATCACGGTCAGGGCGTGACCCACCAGATCGTCGTGGGTGGCCTGCTTCTGATCACGCAGCTGCAGCAGGTGCGAAAGATAATCGGTGCGAGTGGAATCACCACCACCCTTCAGGCGCAACTCAATGGACTCCTTGGTCAGGTTGGAGAAGAACTCGTCGGTCTCCTTGGGGTAGAAACGGAATCGCAGCAACAGGCGACTGCAGGGCGCCACAATGGTGGCCATGAAGAGGGTCAGCATGTAGAAGGCGTAACTGGTCCACCTGCTGGCCATCTGCTGCACCTTGTTGGGTTGCTCCAAGGGTCGGGTTAGGGTCCCTGCATCGATGCCCCAGATGAAATCCGCCATCACATGGGCCGTATATCGGAAGCAGAGCTGCAAGATTGATTTTTAAGAATAAGATACTTGTAGTTGGTAAAAGAAGAATAGAACCCACATCTCTAGTCTCGAGGATATTGTTGTTGTTCTCGGCCACCTGCTGCGTCATATAGTCGGTAAGCGTCTTGCCGCCTTGCTCCCAGATGTTATAGGCCTGCCTCAGGCGACTTCCCGAGATCCCTGCCTGGGCGTCAGTACGGAGGCGCTTCCAGGATTGTCCGGATGCCCAGAACGGGTTGAGGCGCGCGTACTTGTCCGTCTTGGCATGCCGGAGGTACGAACTTTGCAGCGAGTCCTTGTAGCAGCGGAAGTTGCCCACCAGCACGTCGTGGGCCAGTTCCGGATCGAGAACCAGGATCTGCGGCTGTCGCGTCAGAAAGACGCCAACCGCTCGGTGTTTTCCCTTGTATTTGCTAGGAGTATCTGTAGTTATATAATTTGAATTATCGATTTGAGGTACTCACTCGTAGATCTTCTGGACGTCGAGAACCAGATTGCTCTTCCGGGTGAGCAGGCCCGGATATGTGCCCAGCAGGGTCAGGGGCCGAGCTGTGACCAATCCCCGCTTGCGCCAGTACTTGTGGTGCCATGTGAGGTACAGGTAGATGGGCAGCACCAGTAGGTGGAGCAAGATCAGGGCCAGCGACACCAGGATGTACATGTTTCCGCGCTCCGTATTGCTGCACGCGCCTCTGGCTCTCGACCAGTACTGACCGATCGGTTGGAAGCCGTAGCTGAATCTCTCCGGCAGCATCGCTGACCGGAATTGATTAGAGAATCAGTTGATGAATCCCAATGTCTCGACACAAGAATATTTGTTGATAGCTGACTTATCAGCTACTCATTGTTTGTATTTTAATCTATTTTTACGCTGAAAACTGGCAGCAGTAGTCCAGTTTTGTTCATCAATAAATGTACAAGCACCTCTCGCCGTTCAGTTTGAACAACTTGTCTGATCCTATATTTGCCTGGGGAGCATTGACAAATCGCCCACCAATTACAGACCTCACAAGATTAAATTCACTGGTACTTAAAGTTTCAACATTTTAAAGCTATATTTTATTCTATCTAGGAACCCGGCTTAATCAGTGTTAAGCAAAGGAATGATGAAGAACTGAATGAATATCTCCTCCTGGCTATCGCCCTGCATCACCAGATGCAGTTCCAGCAGGCCAACGGAGTTGGTTTTGATGGCCACCTTGGTGGCCGACTGCATGGCCTTGTTGGTCATGCGGATCTGCTGGCTCTTGTAGCGAGCCACCACCGTCTGTTTGCAGTTGAACATCATCATCATGGGACTGGTTTTGGCCACCTCGACGCTGAATACCGCCTGCATGATCCCGACTGTGGTGATCTTAAAGTGCGGACGGTTCGGCGATGTCACGAACTCGAATTCCTCCGCGGACTTCTCCAGTTCATGGAACACCTTCGACAGATTTGGTCCGCGTACGAAAATAACATTTAGATCCGGATCCTTAAGATTCTGATCGTAGTCGATTGGCTCATCGCAGTCCATTGTTTTGATGGCGCACTCCGTGCTCACATCATCGTCATCGTGTGGATACAGAATGATCCTCAGGGGATCGCCCTTATCCTTGTACATCATCCGCAGGCTGCAATCGGCGGATCCGAAAAGATTCAGGCACTCTGAGAGCACATTCATTTTCAGGCCGAAGCACTGGAAGTCCTGCACACGGAACTCCATGAATGCTCCCGGCGGCATGAAGAGCGTAGCCTGGATGGACTTGCCCTGCTCCACGGTGATGCGTAAGCCATCTTCGGAGACTTGCAGCATTCCATACTAGTGGTAAAACAAAGTGATTTTTATGAAATATAGTTGGTTTAGGGATTCAGAGACTACGAGCTAATCCTTACATCATTAAAGCAGATTGACTTTATGGCCTGGGTTAAGGTCTTGATGTGCTCCACTCGAGCGACGAATTTGCAGTCGTCGTAGGGCGATGGATCCACATCAGCCATCCTAGTCCCGAAAAACGTCCGTCTGCAGCTCCTTGATATCCTCCTTCCTAAGGGTCTGCTCGGTGGTTTTCCTGCCTGTGTGCTTCAGAAATTGGTGGAGCCTCAATGCCAGGATGTGCTGGCAGGTGTAGGACACCCGGCTTTCCTCGCTCCAATCCTCCAAAATGCCCGGTTGGCCACTGGGGACGTCGTGGTAGAGGATGCCTCGCGGCAACTGCAGCACGTGGCACTGGAAGAACTCGCACTGGCAGAAACGTACACCCGGAATCAACCGGAAGATCTCGTTTCCCTTGGAAATTTCTACCACGCACACGGATCGATTGTTTTTGGCGTGGAAGAAGGTGAAGTTGTGGTCGTCCAATAGGTGCAGCGATCTCAGGACCAGTTCTTGCCCCAATAAGGTGGATAAATCGTAAAAGAACTGCCCACGTTCGTCTATAAAATTGGAAATACTAGGTAATTACTATAAGAATATTCTCAATAGTTCTCACCTGCTGTTAGGCTCTTGGTCTCTGCTTTACTCCGATATAATTGGAAGACTTGATCAACCAGAAGTGGAACAAAACAAGATGTAGTGTTGTCTGATTCAGACGCCATTCAGGACATTATTGAATGGCGTTTATTGAGAGAATTTTATTTATAAACAATACCGCCAAAAAGCCGGCAGGGCGTCATCAGCTGTTTTCAACAAAAATCTGGCAGCGCGGCACATTGGCGATTTAATTATTAGGGTGCCCAGTCCCTTGGTTTACCGTTCAAATTGAAATGAATCCAGTTTTCACGCCAATTAACTTGATTACACAAAAAGTTATAATTGCTTATCTAATTCAAATTGGAACTTATAAAAGTGATATTTTTAACTTTTTAGACATTACTGTCCTTTATGCATGGCATTTTTATCTATCCAGCATATCCCCTTAACTGAAAAAAAAAACACTTCCTGTTGGTTGGGTTTGGTAAAATCATATTCGAGATCTAAAATCTTCTACACGTTAGTACAATGTAGTGCTCTACTATCTATGGACTCTTTTCATAAATCTGTGAGAGTTTAAGCGGGGATTACCGCCGTTTTTTGGTGCTATTCTAGGACACTAATCATTTAGATTTAACAAAATACTACTAGTAAATCTAAATAATGTTCTCCTTTTCGTGTTTGATGCCACTGCTGCGTCGCTTGACGTTCTGGATCTTCATCATCTTGTTCTCGTCGGCGCACTTGGTGGTGATGGCATTGCGCACCTCCTTCTCGCTGGCATTGCACTTGTGGGTCACTGCGAAGATGATGTCCTGGATCTTGTGGGGATCGAGCATACGTTTGAGGGGCTTGTCCTGATCCTTGAAAGCGGGCGACGGCTTGCCTGTCATCGAATGGGTGGCCAGAGTTTCCCGGTCGAAGATCGAAACCAGTAGTTTTCGGGTGGCCAGCGAGGAAACCGTCCAGTTGATGTTCTCGAATACACTGGCGGGCACACAGGTGTTGTTCGGTCCAATGGATACCATCACGTTGTCCATGTTCTGCTGTTGGCTTTTGTTGAGATCGGTTAGACTGCCATTACGGATTTCGACTTGGGATTTGGCTGGTAGTTTGATTTTCTGCCGCGGGACTTCTTCCTGCAACTGAATCTCTTGCAGCTTGCGCCGTTTGATGAACTGTTGTGGAGTGCCAAAGGATTCGACATCTTCCCTCTTAATGCCGTTGCTAATCCTGTACTGCTGCTGGGATTGATGGTGATTGCTCTGCTGCTGATTCTCGTCGCCCAGGCAAATCTCAAGGCGATCTGAATCCGCTGAGCTGCTTAGGCTTTGAAGACTCTCCGCGGCCAGGCGAATTTCGATGGAATCCGCATCGTCGGGTGCCGAGATGATCTTGTAATCGAGAATCTGGGGATTCTGCGCGGGCGCACATATCACCGAACTCGGTGGCGTTAGGATCTGGTGGCTCTGGACCGCGGGCGGCGTGGGTGAACCACTTTCTGCCAGCAGGGAGGAAGCCTGTTGCATCCTGGCGGAGGTGGCATGAATCTGGGAGAGCAGATCCGTGTGCTGCTTGAGTTTGGCCTCCAAGTAGCGCACCTTATCGCGAAGCGCCCTGTTCTCGGCCTCCACTTGGGGATCCGGCGCCGAAATGCTCCGGAGCAGCTCGAAATCCTCGCTAGAAGTCTGCGACCAGGCATTCAGACACAAAGTCTTGCTCCTCCTTGCCTGGGAATCCTCGCGTGCAGTGGCGTTGACTATGCGTTGATATTGCTGCAATTTTATGGGATAAACTGATCAACGTATTCCGACGGAGATTTGATTTCCTGCAGCTACTCACGTTATTCATGTTCAGTCCTCAAAGGATCTGCGTCAACTGAAAATTGGCGGCAGAGTGCGAAAAGCGGTTGCATTCCAGGGGTGGTTTTTCGTTTTCCACCAATTCTCTGCTTCCTCTGCTTTCCTTTCCAATTCCCCGCGAGGCAAAACAATAGTTGTTGCCAGTCACACGAACGATACCTGCACGCACACATGCGCAGCCAAACTGCACGCATGTGCAGGGAAGATGAAGAGCGCGTCTCCCTTGCGTGCGTGTGTGTGTGCGTCTGCCCTCCAGGTAGCCGATATCCTGTTCCTGTTCCAGGACCCCGTCTATTTCCCAACTAGTCCAAGTCCAGCTGTCTTTTCTTTCCAACTTTCGTTTTCGCATGGGTTTCGGGTTTGCGCGGGAACCAGAGTTGTAGTATTTGGTGCTGCATGGCAACCAGAGTTGTCGAGCTGTGCAAACATTGGGCAACGCAATTATCAGTTGGAAGTCACGAGGGTTTTAAATTAATATAATAATTGTTAAGGAATTATCCATGTTATCGTTATTATTATTATGATTATCATATCGGTTTCCACTAAAAAATTTAAATATGTTAATGTAAACTTAAATAAAATTATTTTAAATGTTTTATATTAACGTTAATTGAAATGAGAGATTCTATAGTTATGTGTTAAAACTACAAAAATACATTTTATTTAGGCCGTTTAAAGTAACTTAATTATTATATATGTACCATATTTTGGAAACGTTGTCTCAGAATATACGTTTTGTTACATTTTTGTATTGTGCACTTTGGCGAAGGTCAGAAAATAAGAGAAAAAAGTAAATGTAACAAAGGAATGTGTAAGAATTATTTTCCCACTCCCAAGAACCCAAAAGGACAATAGTTGGTTTTTTGTAAATAACCGGTTTTCAGGACCCAGACTGCATGTATTCCATTGCAATTTGAATGTATTGGGAACCCTCCCAATACATGGGATCCTTTTGGAATATAACTCATCGCTCAGATGCTCTCTGATCGGAAAAAAACACCCTTAAGTTCCATTTTAGAAGGGATACATACCTATTGAAGGGTTAGTCTACTGGAATTCCGCCAGGTAGGTCGTCCATTGTGATGCATTTTAAATATGTTGAAAATAAAGTGCTTTTTGACGAGGTATAGAACTTTAAAATAGCATTACTGTTCAAGATGGCGACCGATTTAACAGCTGTTAAGTGATTATTTCTTAGTTTGGTTTGACAATTCATCATGAATACGCAACGCTTGCAAATAGTGCAATTTTATTTAGAAAATGATTGCTCCGTGCGGAATACGTATCGCGCACTACGTCCATTTTATCGTCGACAAAATCGTCCATCAGAGCAGTTAGTTCGATCAACCATAAACCGATTGATTTCGCAACTCTTTTTATTGATAACTCGCATCCCCCAAATCAAGTGTTGAAAAAAGTCATAGAAAATGGCCAGAAATCATATTTAAAATGCCACAAGATTATGTGTCACATTAGTGAAATGTATTTTAGGAATGCTACTCCTTGTACATTTCAAATATTTAAAGATATGCGTTGAACTAGTTTTAAGACCTCCGAGCTTATTGAAATTAAAGTCGAATATTAATATCATATGAAAATGATCTCCATTCGACGACCTTGGCAGCCCTGTTCGATCTTCAGATACGCAGGTAGGATTGCCATCTGGCTCAAGGAACAATAACTGTTAAGCCGGGCCATAAAACACGGTTCCAAAACCGATTTGCCCAACGAATAATTCGCAAAATAAGCCAAGGAGAGCCAGCCCAGCTGCACCTTTTGCCGCAAATAAACCTTTTTCGCTACCTGTTGCCAATCCGCGTGCAAATGGCCGGCGGATTTCGCCCGTACGATCAGGACTCGTGCCCTAACCTTACAAATAGCGAGGCTCCGGGATTTAGCATGTCAGTCGTTCACAGAACGGAGCCGCACTACTTCCATCCGCAGACCGCGATCCTGCCCAGCGTCCAGTACTCCCACCCGTATCACCACTATCTGAGCCAGTTTGCCCCGAACTTCGTGCCCTACTACTACCGGCTGCTCTCGCGGCCCATAATGAAGCAGGAGGAGATGGACATCGAGAACTACATCAACTACGAGGTGGCCGCCCAGCAGACGATAATGCGCCAGCGGACTCTGAAGCCCCTGGGTCAGCTGCAGATCCAAATGCCGCCTCCCGTAAAGGTCAACCAGCCAGTTAAGCCAGTTCCCGTGAAGGCAGTGCCTGCCCGCCAAAGCTCTCCGCCCAAACGACGCGTAATCAATGCCCAGTTGGTGGCCATAGCAACCGCGTCCGGCATTAAGAACATCGAGCCCACGGTAGAGCCATTGCCTCGCCCGGAGGAATCTTTTAAGCAGCAGGTGGCTAAAATACAGAAGAGTCAGCATCACTACGAACAACTTTTTGGCCGTCTCACTTCCATGCTGAAGACCCTCAATCAGCGGTACGACAACGATGCCCAGGATGTGCCCGCGCCGCCTTCAAAGAGACCGCGCCACATGTCCACCAGCTCGTCGGAATCGCATATCCCAGATACTGCCTCCGAAAAGGACGAAAAGGACACTCTGGTGCAGTACCCACACCGTGTGCAAAAAGAGGATGGCAGCGCGGTGTACGTACTGGGACCCAATGGCACACAGATTACGGCACATCAGTACGGCGGGGTCTTCTGGACTAATGCCCCGGTGGCCACGAGGTGTCTCCTCTGCGTTGTCTTCAGCAGCGATGAGTTGGCCACCCACACGCTGACCGGGAAGCCGTCGCCTGCATTCTACGGCCGCGAAAGACCCCCCAAGCTCCAGTTGGACCAGCGCAAGGTAGACGACATTGTGGTCTGTGTGGGAAACCGGACGGGCGGCAAGGAGCGGGTGATTCGGGCCACCATCACCACCAAATGCGCGGATACCGCCAAGAAGTACAAGAGGCGTGCCAAAAAGGCCCAGAAGGTCGCCATCAAGGAAGATTATTAGTATGGAGTGGACAACTATTGGCTAGATATAATCCAGCTTTGATTAATCCTAAGAACTTCTCAACGACGCGCCACGAAGGCGCAGAAAGCTTTTGTATATATTCGTAATAGGTCCTGCTTAAAGTAGCTGCATCACTCTGTTATATGATCTAGCTGTGATTGAATAAAGACAATATGACAACTAAGTGGTAAACAACGCCTGAATAATATTGAATGTGATATTGTTTATCACTTTTCTACATAAAGATGCAGTTCATCCATTGCCTTAAATGTTCTTCGAGCGCCAAGTCAACGAAATTGGATTTATTAACTCGATCCCGTGCTCTCTTCAATCGCAGCCATTTGCACTTGAATTTAAAAATAATTATAAGCTATGCCACACTACTGTTTCTTCGCCTTGGGATCCCAGGCCTCCACTTTGTTGGGTGTTGTGGTGTAGGGGTAGTAGGCCTCTGCAAAAGGAGGTATTAAATAAGTGGGCTTACGAAAAGGCCGTAGTGCACAATTACCCTTGGTGCCGGAAAGATTCTCGCTGTGGTCCGCTATCCACTTGTGCTTGGGTCGGCATCCATCGCGAATGGGAGGCAGATCGGTCTATCAATAGGTATAGAAAATGTCATAATATGTGCGACAAGATATAGTCCAGCCGTTTCGAGGCGAAACCCACCTTGTAGTGCATCCAGCCGTACCATTCGGCGGGAATCATGGAGCCATCGTAGTCCATGTTGACGTGGGGGGCGAACTCGATCCAGCGGTTGCGGCCGTAGAAGTAGTACGGGTTCTCGAAGTACTTGTTGCCGTACTTGTCGATGCCCACCAGAGTTCCGATCTTCAGATCATCGTTCCTGGAAAATAGTACATATGCGGTTTTCAGGATTGGATCAATCTTATATAAGATCGAGACTCACCTATATAGCTTCAGGTACGCTTGTTTCAGTCCCCCGGCTTCGCGGACGATCTGGAACAGCTTGGTCAGCCGGTTGATGCCCAAGAACTTTGCCATGCTGCCGGGGAAATTCAAAAATATATTAAACGTAAATAATTTCGATTTTCTTGGACTCACTTAAAACAAAAACAAAGTCAATTTGCAGTGTGCCCAGGAATGGACAAACGCCCCACTTTGAAATACCGAAAAATAGTAAGTGCCAAATTAAAACACATCCAATATGATTGGGCGAGAGACTTAAAATATTTTTAAACACAGTTTTAAAGCTTATATGAATTCAATTTAATTAGGCAAGGGATTTCAAAATTCATGTTTTTGGAGCTGAAATGCAAGCTGTGTATTTTCTGGTGCATTGGTAAGAATACTGCAGCTAGTATATTTCACAGTTCGGCCACACTGCCACACATCTGTTTTGCCGTGCCGGATTTTGTGATTCATATTTTTGTGAAGAAAAGTGGTAGGAATCGAGGGAAAACATGGCCAAAAACACGTCCAGCAATGCGTTCCGAAAGATCGATGTGGACCAGTACAACGAGGACAACTTCCGGGAGGATGACGGCGTGGACAGTGCCGCGGCGGGCCCGGATGAGAACGAGATTACGACGCTGCTGACGCAGGGAAAATCCGTTGAGGCGCTCCTGAGTGCGCTGCAAAATGCCCCGCTGCGCTGCAAGAACCAGAATGTGAAGGTGGGTAGCCACAGCTAATCATATCAAGATCCCTATACCGCTAATCCTCTCCGGCATTGCAGGACCACGCCCTGAACATCACGCTGCGGGTGCTCCTCTCCATCAAGTCCACGCAAATGGACCAGGCCATCGACACCTTGGACCAAAACGACCTAATAGACGTGCTGATGAAGTACATATATCGGGGATTCGAAATCCCGTCGGAGGGTTCCAGTGGCCACCTGCTGCAGTGGCATGAGAAGGCCTTCGCCAAGGGAGGAGTGGGTTGCATTGTCCGGGTGCTGTCCGACACAAATCGCGCCTAGAGGAGATCACCACAACCAAAGGCGGTCATAGAGTCACCATCCCAACTGCTCCCTGCCCCTAAAAACCGATTTACACGCATCGCGGAGCATTTAATCAACACAGGATTGGAGCACTGGACATTACATCCTTATCTTCGGGATACGCCACGCCCCAGCTGAAACCCTCTTCTGTTTCTTTGCCGCAATACAAATGACGTTTTCCAAATTAGATTTTAACTGGTATCCAAGTATTAAAGTTTTTATTACGAAAGGTGAGTGGCAGTGATTTCAATCAAGGGAACACACTTCCAGTTCACTCAAGCCACACCTACAGGTAACATAACTTGTAAGAAACGTTTTGTTTTGTTTTTGGTAAAGCTAAACAATTGGTACGCAACTCAAAGCTAAGGTGGAGACCACTCCCATCAGATATAAGCTCATATCCTATTCATATTCGGAGAAAATACAAACTAAAACCGCTGGATTAACCATTAGATCGAACCTAGCAACTTTACGAATACTATGGCTTATCTTATCGACATTCCACATGACTACGTTCTAGTGTAGTTAGTGAACTTTTGGCTGCCATTCCTTCTATATCATTATACGTATGACATAGAAAACACGTCTACTATGTTTGAATCAACCTTTTCTGCTTTATTTGACTATTCAATGTGTAATAAGTGCTTTGAGTAACCTAATCGAACCAATCACGGCATCCACAACTTCTTATTCATTTAAAAAGCGGCGAAGCTCGATGATAGACAAATGCCGGGCGAATAGAAATGCTAGTAGGCTAAATGAAAGGCCCAGAAATTTTAGGGTCGCATGCAATTTGATGATATTTCAGTGCTCGGTTGGGGAAACATTTAACAAAGGAGTTCGCTTTCTTCAAACGCGTCTTCAATAAATAGTTTTTATGTTGCTTATATGCGGGGATTAATAAGTCAAAACGGGTTGCTCTAAAATCGCTGACCAGCCTACCACATGTGGGTCTCGCGGATTTCGCTGATAATGTGATTCGCCCGCGTCAGTGCCTGAAATCGTAGTTAAAAAAAGTTAAAAACCAATCTAGCTGAATTTGAGCTAGCCAAGCTCACCTGCAACATATCCGCCGCCTCTTTTCGGCGCACTGCGATGTGATCGGACTCGTTGAGCAGCGTTTCAGCCTTATCCGATTTATACAGATGGGTAACCAGTTCGCTCTGCAAGTTGTCCTTAACGTAGTTAACCAAGAAATGCATGATGGCCTTTGGTACCGAGTCTTGTATGGATTTGCGCACGATGTAGAAATACGATTTGATCAGGTGTTCTGAAAATCAAAAGTCAGTTCAAGTTAGGTCCTTAAGTTGCTCGAGTTAACTGCAACTCACCGATGACATCGCAATCCTTCTGCTCCTTGTCAGTCAGGCGACGTGGATTGTGGTTGGCCGGCACATCGGGCAGCAGATTGACCGGCTTTACTGGACTCACAATGTTATTGTGAACCGGCGTGTTGTTGGTCGAGTTCTCAATGCTCTCCGGACGCGTTGGTGCCGGTGGCAAAATGTTTGACAGCCAAGTGCTGGCCGTCGAGGGCGTTGAGTTCTCGCCGACGTGGTTCTAGAGCGTAAAGCGAAAATGGGTTAGATACTTTGCATGTATAAAAGCAGAATATGGTGGCACCTGCTCATGCACTTGACTATATTGCTGCTGTGTGTTATTCGGCTGCGGCGGCTGTTGCGGCTGCTGCGACTGCTGTGAGCCGGCACTATGCAATGAAATCTGAGGCGACATGTGGTTGCGGGGTGTGTTGGCCCGCCGCTGGCCCAGATTTATCTGTGAGTAGGGATCGCTGTCCGTTTTCAGCAGACTGGGCACCAAAGCGGCATCCTTGTGGAAATCGGGATGCTTGGTGTTGATGTAGGCCAGCTCGATGGCCACAATGTTCTCCACCATAACGTTGGTGTGCGGCAGACGACGACGCAGCAGCTGGGTGACCACGTCCACAATCTTCTCGTGCAGTTTGGGGAAGCTGTAGCGGAAATGGGTGAAAACCAGTGGTATTCAGTTATCATTAGTTCACATACCGCAACATCTCCTGCTGCACTTCGTTGCCACAATGCTGAACAATGCGCTGCATCTCCTCGTGAATGAGTTCCACGCAACGCAGGGAGGGCTCCTCCAGGCGGCGAATCTGTCGCTTCACCAGCAGCTCGAACGAGACCTCCGGAACGAACAGCGCCGGGCGTGGACCGGTGGCATTCCGGATGGCTGTGAGAATGTCCATTTTGCTGAGACCCGCCAGCGGGTGAATGGAGTCCAGCGTGCGGCCGAAGGTCTCGTGGAAAATGTAGCCCATCCGGGCACCGCCGCACAGCTCGGTGGTCTCGATATTCCTGGCCGTGCCCTCAATGGTGCAGCAGTAGGCGCTGGAGAACTTCGTGATGATCTGCAGCAGTGTCCGGCTCTTGTCGGAGACATCCTCGCCATAGGAGTTCAGCAGCGATTGGAATTGCGTGGCCATGATGTTGACGCGAGTCTGCAAGAATATGGGAAGTCATTTTCTGGAATCCAGGATGCTAATACAACCTTATCTGCTTTAATCGGCTATTGCTTTATCATAGAAAAATATAAATATAGATTACCATAGGTTGCTCAATAGTAGCACAATTACAAATTTTTCTACATTTTCAAAAGTTATTTAGGTTTTAAAAAAGAGAATATTTTTTAGATTTTAATAATTGTATACTTTGAAGTTTGAGACTGGGATTCTGGGATAGTTGGTGAAATTGATATGCAGGACTTATTCCGGACTCACCTTAAGATCTGGCAGGCAGTCCCGGATGTGGTGCATCAGGAGGCGGTTGAGGGTCTTGGCCAAGTAGGGCGTGCCGTTTCGGGTGGCCAGAGTGGGATACTTGCGCTGCAGGAAGGCCGCCTCGTCCTTCATCTGATCGTCGATGTGCTTTTGGTCCATGATGTCCTGCTGCGAGCGATTCATCACGCCGATGATGCCCAGCTTGACGGGAATGACCCGGCCGCACAGAATGTCGATGGCATCGGTGCCGGCGTCCATGAGATCGAGTTTCGTGACCACGGCCAGAGTGCGTCGGCCATCGGGGTCCACGTCCTTGGCCAGCTTAAGTGCCTCACTGGTGGCCATGTCCGTGTTGGCGGCGGTCACAGCCAAAATGATGGAGTTGGGGTTCTCAATGTACTTGAGCACCAAGTCTTTGATCTGCGCCTCGATATCCTCCGGCTGATCGCCCACCGGCACCTTGGTGATGCCGGGCAGATCCACCAGCGTTAGGTTGACCACGTGCGTGGAGAATATCTTCAGGTTGATGGGCTCCGGGCAGATGCCCTTGTTGCTGCCCGCCGCCCGCTCCGTTTCGTTCTCGATCTCCTTGCGGATGTCGTCAAAGTCTGTGAAGCACTTTTTGGAGTGCAGAAAGCGGCCCCACTCCTCGGCATTGGACGTACCTAAGGGGTATGTTGTTTAGCCATTGGATTTCTCGAAGTTCTCATTCCCCGACTCACCATTTTCCGCCGAGCGATTCTCGCGATCGTCCAGTGGGCTGTAGATCAGCTGGAGCACCAATGGGCGACGGGTCACAATGCCAGTGCCTCGGGGCAGAAAGGATCGTCCCACCACGCTCTCAATCACCGAACTCTTGCCGGAGCTCTGGAAACAGGGGGTAGTATTACTTGGAGTTAAGGCGACGACTGATAAACGACGATGACCTGATAAGGGAGCTCCCAAGCGTTTGCAGCAAGGAAACACTTGGAAACCCGCAGATTAACTATTGTTATCTGGCAATGGGAGCAATTCTCTGGTTGAAATTACCCACAAATATACCGAATAGACTTATAATTTAAACATGTGAGGCAGATTCAACTTATTGCGGCCCCACTGTACTTGGTATCAATGAGTTGTGCGAACATTTAGTCATACCGAATCAATTCCAGAGCGTGAATCAAAGTGCAATTAAGCCCGCGATCGAAACATGCACACACACAGACAAAACTATTGGAGTCGCACATGTGTATGTTTGTTTTTTGCAGTGTGTTCGTGGGGGAATGTGTCACATCAGCAGCTGTTTTTTCTCGTTTTTGTATAATACAGGGGGATATTGATTTTCCATGGGGGCGGCGAGCACTGCCAAAAATAATTATATAAACAATGGGGACGCCTCGAATACCGAAAGTTGCCCAAAATAACGATGCAAGCTGAAAACACAACTAAAATGCCGGCAAGCGCACTAAGTTATATAATTTTGCAGGCACTGGAAAAGCAAAAGAGTTGGGGTCTTAGATCGCTACGCCGTATTCCGGTTTTCAGGCGGCACTCCTTTTGCGGAAATCGGGGCTCTATGGATTTGGGGTGCGGATTTCTCGCGCTTTACACTTCGCATTTACCTGACTGCCGAGAACAACAATTTGGGGCAATTGGATCGAGTCGGAGCCCACCGTGTTGAAGACGTCCTGCAGCTTGTTGATGACCGGGATTAGGGCCTCCATTCTGGTTGTGTGTGTGTGCTGGGTACCTCAGATCGCGTTCCACTCGGCTGGCGATTAGTCCACGCACATTAAGGCCGTTCTTTTTGGCTTTTTCTGGTTGACGCGAGCACCGAAATTATTTTTGCAATGCGCCAGTGTTGCACAGCGAATTTATACTGCTCGGTGTAGCCAGTAGGCGGAGCTGCCACACTCCCGGAACTTGTTCACTAGCTAAGGCTGCCACCCTGCGCGGGGGTGTTGCCACTCTGTTTTATTGGTGAGCTTTTCCTGCGCGCCATATTTGAATTTCAGCCGCAGCAAATATAAGCAGCAAATATTAGATAGTTTACCAAAATAGGGCTGTATTTTTCATTTTTCATTACTTGCTGTACAGCAATCTGAAAAGTATGATAGAATTTAGCTTTTTCTCCTATTCTTTGTGTCTCCAAGTTTCCCTTTTTCCTATATGATATGCACACTGCGAAATTGTGTTTATATGGGCCAAGCTACAATCCTTACAAACCAATCTGAAACCTCTTACACACCACAATCCAAAGTCGGCACAATCTCTATATATTCATCGAAGCTAGCAAATAGAGAAACTTCCATGCCTAGACGCATTTCTGAATACCCTTCCAGACTCAAGAGCGAATGTAGAAATCTAGTTCAAATATAAATTTAAAAATATTGTCTTCGACTTCGTTTATCTTCTACTCCTTTTCTACTTCTTGTTGTTATGGCATAATGAACTATTTGAAGTTGGAAAGGACAAGGAAACCTTAAAGTTGCAGCATGGAAGAGCAGGCCACGTGCCCAAAAAAGGAAAAGGGACAATCTGGGGGCCAGCCTCAAGTGCTCGAGATTTGCATGGGCGGCTAGGGTGGGGAATCCCCCGGCTGTTGTAAGAATTCGAGGGCGGTTCTGTGCCCCAACCAGAAAGGGGGCTACCCGACTATTTCGCAACCACATTCGATTGCCTGCCATGCATTGTGGGCGAAATGCCGGGCTCATCTGTCGTTTTTATCGGTTTATTTCAATGTTCGAGGATGCTTGTCGCCCGGTACACTAAGCATTCAAATTTCGATAGTGGCCTGGCCCAAATGGACCAGAATATTGGACGTACATATGCATATGTATATGTATGTATCTATGTGTACGGACGCCCCACTCACGTTTGCATCATCTGTCCTATTTGATAACAGTTCCCATTGTTGTTTGCCAGCTCCTCCTGGCTGCTCTTCCCTCAATTGAAAATGACAATGAAAATTGTTACGAGTTAGCTGATATCATTTTGCACTGCTCGCTTATCTCTTTAATGGCTTCCGAACGATTTGAATATACTTTGGATGATTTAAGATGGCGTGATTTAGAGCCAGGGAAGTGCGGAATTATTGAACTATATTTAGTTAGGGATCTTCAAGATCTATAGTTTGAAGACACTTCTGATCGCGGGATGGTAGGACTGATTAGGTTAAAATTTTAATCATTCAACTGCATGATGAGTTCTACCGCAATGCCTAAAAACTCCATCCACGAAACTTTGATCATTCAAGTTGGGAGGGATACTGACTAATCTCATTTTTTACCCCATTATTATACATTTTGGCACTTTCCGCACTGCAAGTGGGCGTCTTTAGCATTTTCATAGATAAACTTTCGGCTCCCAATTAACAAATTTGGCCGGCAACTTTGCCAGCACACCTCTGCAGTGTCTGTGTGCTTGCGTATCTGTGTGCTGCTTGCGTATCTGTGTGTTTGGGTGTGTTTGAGTGTGTATAAATATTTCAAAATTCCCACCATCAAATTGGCATTGTTGGACCGGGGAACTTTCGTATCTCTGGCTTGACAACTTGCCGAAATGTGCGGCGTGGAAAAGTTCTTGAGTTTGAGTTGACAGTTATTGCGAAAGACGTGGCGGTGGGGATAGGGATGGGCCACGCCCCCTTCTCGGGGGCGGACTATTAATTTGATAATTTCACGGCTGAATGCAAATTTGGTGTCAGGGTCCTTGGCTCTCTAATTGACTGACGAATACTTAAAATATGAATTTCAAATGAAGTTCAACCATTGTCTGCTGGCTTTCTTTTCCTGCTCCCCGACTTGGCGCGCTTAATTATGGAGTGATGATGATGGTGGACCTGGAAATGGAGCTGGAGAAGGAGATGGAGCAGCCTCTGCCCTCCGGTGGAGCATTAATCATGTGAAAGTAATTTTGCGCATTTGCATGCGTTGCAGAAAGCGATAATTTTCATCCATCATTTTCAAGTGTTTCCGCAGGATTATAGTGCTGCAAGGAGGCGCCTGCCTTTTGCTGTCATATCCTGCGTGTGTGCAGGATGGGGGGGAGTCCCCTCATTATCCATCGCCATGTCGTCGTCAATTATACTTGTTCTACAGGCTGCCTGGAAGAACTTTGCATTTAGTTGATGAGCTCTTCTGCCCTGATGGAAACCACCAACTCCTCCTGCTTCCTCCTGCTTCGTCCTGCTTCCTTTGCTGCTGTGCTGCTGTGCTGCTTTGCTCTTTTGTGCCTCGATGCCTTTGGTTTTCGGGACTCGGCTTTCATCTCTCGGCTGACTGCCAGTTGATCAATGGCTCTGCCCGTTTTCCGTGGTGTTTCATGCAATTACGTATTTATATTGCGTATACGCCATGTGGATACGACGGCTGGCTGGAGAGCCCTTGAAGCAGACGGCCTTTCGGAGCGGGGACTTCCCCATACGTTCTTGCCACAACTGCAGCAATAATGAACTTTGATTTCGCCCCTTGCGATCCCCGGCATCATGAATGTGCCACCGCTTGTGGCCTGGCTGGAAAATGCAGAGCACGAGCTGGCAAATATGCGATATAATTGCTGATTGATGTGGCTTGAAGAAGACTGCTCCTTTATCCACATTGCGCACATTTCAATACCAAACTTACCTAAAAGTATTCAATCAAACAAGCTGACTCAAAAGTAATATCCTTTCTATTTTTTTATAATCTCATAATTTTCTGGTATGTTCCTAAATATCTTTTTCGCCCACTCCTCGCTACTCATAACCATTACTTAACCCATTAGAGGAGCATAAAGTGCGGCCATAAGCGTCTCTATCAAGTGGGCTGAGTTATGGAGGCCATGTGTGCAGCCACTTGGTTGGATCTTGGCAGGATGTGGTTAGCATTTAGCAGATGTCGCCGCTCTTGGCACCCACCCAGCTCCTTGGCCATTAATCTGCCTGGGAACGCGGCTGCCAGATGCCTGCAACTGCGAAAAGTGCGAAAGTATCGCACACATGTTTCCCTTATTTATTTTTTGGCAATGCTCTGGCTGCATGTTTAATTGGATTTGCAGCTAAGCGGAATTAGAACTCGGCGGGGAAAAGTGGGGCGCATTTGCATACTCCAGCTGGGGCGGAAAACCTCGGGGGAAAAGCACGACACACTGGAAAAATGGGTATGCAAATCGAATTTCAATGCGAAGGAATACAATAATTTTCTACCTGCTTTGCATTAGTTTCTTGAAGCTCTACCATGAAATAATTTAGTTAAAAATATATACATGTTTCTTGGACTTAAAATTTTACCCTATCAAATGTATTCAAATTGGTTGGGAAATCTTTTTCAGAGTGCCGCTGCGAGGCGACAACAAGCAAGTGTAAATTTCACTTGAACTGATAATTTCACTCAATTTGTGAGCGCTGATGAGCAAAGTTTTCCCATTTGCATGGCACTACGTGTGCCGGCTTTTCCCCGCCTTTCCACGCCCGCTCCATCCCCCAGCAGATGCAAGTTTCCATCTTTCGTTTCTCCTTCATCTGGCGCTGCTCCTGAATCTGATGATTTCTTTTCTGCCATCGTCGCCCCGAGTTGAAGGTGCCAATTAGGGATTTCCGCCTCAATTACTTTCGCGAGCACACGAGCAGCGAGTTTGTATGATTTTCGCATGACAAACTTGCTGCTTTCACATCGACGTCACCATCCCCATTTCCCCATCCCATCCCCATACCCCCTCACCTGCTCGCCCAGCAAATGACTGTTTCCCTTGGCGAAGTATTCACTTCCTCTAAAAATGTAATTGCACGGAGTGCGACCCGAAAATGTTGGGTGTGCGTGATGGAAAAACTCGTTTGCATTCTACATGTTTCATCTGCAGGTGCAAGAACTGGAATGCATGGTTCATGTGGCTTTTCCTGCGACTTGGCAATTTCCATTTCTGCTGAATGCGTTCCTAGCTCCTTGATTGGCTCTGCGATTACGCTAAAATGATTGCAAATATGTGAAAACCTTGATGGACTGCATGGCACAGCAATTGCGAAGTGGCGAGTTTGAAGGAGTTTGATTAGCAATATGCACATTTTTGATAAACTATACAATAGCTTGCTTCTTGTTATATTATATATGATTTATTTTCGTGCACTCTAGCTGCACCGGTTGTCTGATATCAATTAATACGAGAGTCTGCATTGGGCAGCAGGCCGGTAAAAGCCATTTCATAAGCCAACATACAAACGGGTATCTGTAAACTGTAAACTGTAAACTGTAAGTACATGGCCATCGGGTCGAGGGGCGCCTTTCAAATCAAAACCAATAGGTCTAACGACAAAGGCAAACGTTTCCGTAGCTTTTGTCAAGTCACGAAAAGGCCGAGAAGCACTTAGGAATATTGCATTGAATGCGGACGGCATCGAATCGAAGTGGTTAGATCGATATCGGTACAGAAGGTGCAGGAGGTGCAGGAGGAAACGGGGTCAAGTCAGATGTGTGACGATTCCGGATGGATCTGTGGCTCGTCCTGCTGCTTAAGTGTAATTAAATTCACCCAGCCCCACTCCCCAAGTGATGCTCATCAAATGGATTGATTTATGATGATGCCCTCCCGCTCGTCCCGTTCGTCCTGTTCGTCCTCCGGCTTCATCCTTCCCTGGCTGACGAGGCATGACATAATAAATCGCCATGTCCTGGATCCAGAGTCCTGGCTGTCCTGGGTGTCCTGGGTGTCCTGGGTATCCTGGCTGGCTGGCACAATGACAGCCACACACACACACACATGAGCCCAAAGCGCAGAGATTTGAAAATTAATTTGCGAAAAGTTTCGCCTACTCAAATCTCGCCTTTCACATTTCGCATCCTGCGCGCTATATTTATATTTATTATTTAATTTCGCCCCACTGCTGTGTACTTTGGCGCATTTTTACGCTCCAATGCCGCCGCCTCGTTCCTTTTGCTGCGTTGACGGCAAAGTTTAATTTTTATTGTTGTTTGACTTTGTTAAATGATTTTTATTGCCTTTCAGCTGGCCCGCCCAGCAGCCGAGGAGCAGAAAGACGAAGCCTTTGTAGGAATTTAATATAACTGCTGTGACCATATTGCCGAGCAAACAATGCAGCCGCTCCACTTTCCTCTCCCCCCCCCCCCCCCCCACCAATGCCCCTCCATGTCCCCTACTGCTCTAGGATTTATTGGGGGCTCTCCGCTGAGTCTGACGGTTTGTCTTGAGATATGGCAGCCGTTCGATTGCTTTGCGTATACCAGCGTATACTCACTCGCTGCCAAACTGCCAAGTTTTTCGGCCAAGTTTTTTGCGGCATAACTCATAAGCATCTCTCGCAAAATCAAACTGAAAACCTGTAGGTACAGACGTGAAAAGCAGTCTCGCTGGGAAGCCACAACAAAGGAGCCTGGAAATTTAATGAAAAGTCTTGGCACACAGCTGCACTCAACTTAATGGATTACCTTGCTGTAAAAGCAATTCAAAACACAAAAAACAAGTTCCACTTTCGTTAAGAAGTAATGTTGTATCCTAATAAAATGTAGCTCAATTCTTCAGTAACTTTGGCTCTCCCCTTTGACAGTAGCTGCTAGTTGGTTGGCCCGCACTGTAGCCGTAGTCAGTGCTAACTTTTCCGGTCGCCACAATAAAGGAGTCTTCCAAGAGCCTGGTGTTCAAACACGCTTTTTTGTGGTTGCTTGAAAGAGTTTAGCCGCAAATTTAATTACAGCTCCTGAAATGGACCGCATTCAGCTGAGGAAAGCAAAGACAAATAAATGTAAGATATTTTGCAGTTTATGAAATACTTTCACTGCAAATTAGAGGACTTCAATGGGAGTCTAGTTCAAAATGCTACCTGCTACATGGAATGCTCGCTTAAAAGGACATAAAAATAAAATGCGTAGTTTATTGCCATTGGCATAATCGTGGCGCTTGGATGCAAACTGGCATCAGCTTAATGGGTTAATTATCTGGACAGATGTGGTAGCCGGCGGGTTGGGGCTTAAATTTGCTGTCCGCGGCCGTGGAAATGATTAATTGCAGTTTGCTGGAATGCAGTGCGAGTGCAATGAGTGCACGTCAAATGAATTGCATAATCAGCTGTCAATTACAGTCCTGTCGGGGGATTCTGCGATGGTCGAAGGATCCTCTATTCGATGCGCCATCGGCATTAAACAAATTGCTCTGCAGGCCAGCGGGAATGAGTTCTGAATGGTTGCCAAGCGAACAATGGCGGTGACTCTGGATTAGAACGAATAGTTGCCATGGGCTGCATGGGCTGCATTTGTGTCAACTGGATTGTTATGCATGTTTGCATTACTGAGCGGTATATCTTTTTTCCCCAACCACCAACTCTCCCCTGCCAGCAATTGTCCTTCGAAGGACAATGTACGCATTGCGTCACTGCGAGAGATACGCCCATTGTTCGAGCCGAAACAAAGCCAAGCCAAATCCAAAGCCTGCCCTGCGACATTGCGCCTCCGCCCCTCCAGAGCCTTTTGCTCGGCCCGGCTTCAGTCATAGTTTTAATCTCACTAATGGCTGGCAGGCTTTCAAGTCGATGGCTACACAGCCCAGGACCTGCTGCTCATGTCACAAAGGTCCTTCGCTGCACACGACAATTCAATTTCGCCCCCTTTCCCGAAAAGAATACAGATCCCATGCACAATGCGCACATGGCACGGGTTGTGTTCTAAAACTTTGGAAGGCCGTAAAACACAAAAGCGTTTGTGATGTCAGAAAGTTACTTTTTCTGTCGAGTAAAGCAGTATCTGTTTCATAATGCTTTACACAGTGCCAGCAGCACGTCAGTAAGTCAATTGGCACCTTTGTATTCAAAGAGTGAGTGATCCAATCGATCCAATCCAAACTCTTACGAGAACCCAGTTACTTACTGAGTGTCTCGCCACGAAAGCTCGATTGAAAACCTGAGAACAAAACTATAAAACATCAGTAGCACTTGGAATCTCGGCTAGCAAACAGGTTGCTGTCGCAATGGGGAAACTGCAAATATTTGGGTTTCTGTGCATGATTGCTTTTATCACCCTTGGCACTTCTTTCGCTAGTAAGCAGACATAAGCCGCATAATTGCTGATCAAGTAAAACTTGTTCCCAATCGCAGATCCCAGGGTAAAGACCTATGTAAATGACTTTGTGTTTCCCACCGAAGATGGGCACGTCACTCCGCCTTGGCAGCAGTTCACAAATGGGCACTCCTCCCAGTCGAGGGACTTGAAACTATGCAAGTGCAGTGACTTTCGTGGGGAAGACTCTTCTGGAAACGCTCGTCAGCTACAAGAAAGTAGAGGATCCTCTGCAGAGCCTAAACCTTCCGGAACTCGTGGATAGCATAAAGGTAGTGAGGAGTGGGAGATACCGCTTAGAAGCCGCTGAACAGTTACTGCAATCTATATCGCGATCGTCACGATTTCACCTATGAAATCATCACCGTTGAGTAATGATCCAAACTAAATCGACTTTACTTATTAGTTACACTTATACTGCTTAATAAACTAAGATACAACGAGATATAATGCTAAAGGCGAGTTGCCCGACTATCAGATACCCAAATCAGATTCCAAATTATCTGGAAAAAGTGGGGGAAAAAATTAATAAAATGAAATACACTAAAAAATTGTTTAAAAGTGTGGGCGTGACAGCTTTGTGCGGTTTGTGGGCGTTAAAGTGGGCGTGGCGGAATTCAGGTTTTTAGAGAATTGCACCAGAAACATTTAGAGGTTTGCCACTTCAAAATCCGATTAAGATAAGTTGAGTTATGGCGTTAAGAACTTCAGCCTTAGGACAGTTTTGTAATTTTTTCGTATTTCTACCACATCATCACAAATTAAAAAAAAAGTATAATAAAAATTACAAAAAAAATGAATTTCTAAATTTGAATGCAGAGTAACGGGTACAAATACGTTGAAGTGTTGATGTGGGCAGAGATCATTTTCCAACTATAACAATTGATTTCGAGCGCTGAATTATGCGCGAATCGTTATCAGTATAACGTGCCTACACACAGGTGACTCATGCTAAAATACAATAGAGTTTGCTTTTGGCCAACGGCAATCTTCGCACGGGTAATTCCCAGTGGGAGTCACTGGAGTGAAACCTCGTCCAAGGCCAACTAATGTTTGGCCAGTCAAACAATCGAAGCCCATAAATATGTGGATGTGATTCCGCTGGATTCCGTAGCCAGGTGAAGGAGCCACCTGGACTTCCAACACGAATGCAATTAAGTTTGTTCGGCGGCATAACGCGTTTGGTGGGGGGCGTGGCACGGGCATGGGGCGCTGGCTTGTTTATTGACGTCGCTGGTTTTGTATTAACTGGGCTGGGAAGGACGCCCCACGGAAGGCAAAGTCCTGGTTGTTGTCGCGCTGGTTGCGCTCGCTGTTGAACATGGCCACAGTGGAATGGGGACTCCAGGATACCAGATTGCCAGGATACCAGGACACCAGGGATACAAGGGGCACAAGGGGCACAAGGAGCACAAGGGTAGGGGGAGTCGGGAAATGGGCGAGCGGAGCTTTACAATTTACACATTAATTATGAGCAGACATGTGTTGTAGGCGTTTTGGCCAGGATCCTGGTGCGCCTGGAGCCTTGCGACGCGGTAACAGGTGCCTCCTGTGACTTCATTGCCTCCACGTGCACTGGAAAATGCAAATGCCAAGTTCTGCCCCGTCCCCCGTTATTTCGCTCATGCTCCGGCTCTTAATCGCCGCCAACCATAAACAATTTGGTTAGTATTTCTCCGAGTGCGCGAAGTATGCAAATTCTGGCTAGGCAAAGTATGCCCCTGGCCGGCTTTTATGGCAGCGAATTAATGAACGCAGCCAACGAGGCTGGGGTAGGTCATTATTTTGCCCATGTCCCTGCTCCTGCGGCTACTCCCCCCCCTGCGGCTCCTCCCCCCGCTGCAGCAATGCATTGCGGCCTGGTCAGCTTGTGGCTCCATGGAACACCTCTCCGGAGCCCCGGGACCGCCGCCGTGTGCAATAATGACAATAATTTATCACCCCGGACCCAAATTATGCACGAACTCAATTGTGCGTGAAATTAAATTTTAAGCGCAAACAGGACGACTTGTCGGCTCGGCCCCTGTTTAACCCAATAATTTGGCCAATTCCACTTGAGAGCGGCCCACAAGACCGAAGACCGGGCCGAATATAATTGAAAATACTTCCAATTGCTCGGTTGCGGCCACAAGTGACATGTGTACGTGTATGGCCGGCATTTGTTTAGCACTAATTGGGTGTTTCTTGGCCCAAATGCGTTGGCTTGAAGTGGCCCTTTCTGCATTAATCAAATATCAATGCTGCCTTTAATTGTGCTCGGCTATCTGCACACTTGGAAATGCAATTTAAGCTGGCAAAATGCGCTAGCAAAATGTGATGCCTGGGCATCAAACTAGCCATTACACAGGAGGTGTGTCAAATATTTTTTGTTTAGCAAATAGAAACAAAGTGCCCACTTGGTTTCCAAATCAGAGCATCCTTGGGCGTCTCTAAACTTTTCCCAATTTACGTTATTTCCATCGCAAACTTGGAGAGCTCAAAGGCAGGACGTGGGTCAGTTGGAATAAATTGGCAAATTGTCGGCGCAGAATTCTCAGAAGACATAGAATACCAAAACTTTCGATTGCATTTTTGTCGCCGAAGTACCTCTGATTGCCTTAAAAATAATTTATTGAGTCAATTGACTTTTGCAGCGAACTCGCCGCCCTCGTCTCCGCAAATAAACGCACTGCAATCGAACTTACAATCTCCGGGGAACCCCACACACACTCACTTGATTTGATTGTGTTGACTCTGACTGTGAGTCGGAGTCTGCAGAGGGAAATAAACTTAAGTGCAGCAGCCACGTTCCTCAGTTCCAAAGGCACTCGATTCGATTCCGTTCGAAATTTGAAATTTATTGCGGCCGGAGTTCGTTCACATGGCAAGTTAAAGCTCCGCTTGCATTTACATGACCCATTCAAACTCCGGCATTTGCGCACTTGCGCATTTTGGGAATGGGGAAAGTCCGGACATTTGCGAAATTCCTACTCAGACGACTCCGGCCAAATGCGAAGCGAGTCACACATGTCAATTCAATTCGATCGGCCTACGAAGGAGCCCAACTCGAGTCCTTGTTTCCTCCGGGGACCACACAACTCCACTGGAAGCCCACATGTCTGCGATGGCCAAATAAAAACGTCTCCCTTTCGTTCGCATTGATTGGCAGGCGGAGTCGAAGATGGGAGCTGTCTCGTTCAATATGTCCTGTGGCCTGTCACCGACGTATCCTTTATAATTGGAAGGAATTTCCATATGCCAGGACTCACTCCAACGCTGGCTAAGCAGGCTTTCAATAATTGATCGGTCTGAATTGTGTTTTTAATAGGAATGCTGAGGCAATACACGTATGCAACAAAGAAACCAATAGAAACTAATAGTTAAACAGGCTATTTAAACCAGAATCATAAGTTTGTAGTTCATTTAATGACTGAATTATGTGTTTTTGGCGCCTGTCGAAAGGTTCTCCACTCATATTCAGCAATTTGAGTTGAGAACTCACCACGAATTCAGCAGCCACATCGCTGTAGTTCGGCTACAGCCGAAGCAAAGCTGAAGAAAGTTGTAGCTTTGTGGTCGTGTGGAAGGTGAGTTGGTCGCTGGGATTTCGTATAAGAGTGGCGCCGTGTATGAAAACTGATAGTAAACAAATTATTCAGTAAGCCAGCCAGATAAACTAATAAATGCATACATACATAATCAGCCATTCGGAGTAGTTCAGTACTTTGAATAAATATTCAGCCGCTTTGAATCATAGTTTTTAAGTAATTGAATTCATGGACGCACTCAACGAAGCAAGTAAATCTGAGATTTATGCCAGCGTAACGAAAAAACCGCATAGGAATTTATTTGGAATTGGATTTATTGCAACTGCTAGAGCGAAAAGATGAAAAATGTGTATCAATCCGTTGGCGAAGGATGCTGCAAAATTCTGGAGGCAAATACTTTATGGCTTCGCATTTGGCAGTTGTGCGATACTTTTTAAGGGGATTGCTGGACAACAAAATTGTGTGCAATAAATAATGCCAAATCGAATATCATAAATATTAAAAACAATTTTCATTTTGCCAAGTTTTTCGGGCAGAACAAGTGTAAATTGCATTTTATTTCAAGTTAAAATAGGCTTGTGTTACTTACATATAATACATATATTCAATCAATTCAGCAAGTGAGTGTAACTATTTGAAAATATGTATACCCTGTGATAAATGGACACGCTTGATTGCAGCATTTACAAATTTAATTAAGCTTACAGTATGGGAAATATGCCATTAAGTATCTCTTTTGTCTCTTTGTGGGCCGCTTAATTAATTTATTTAATTACACACCCATTTGCATGCATTTTTAAACAGCTGGAAATGCTCCCATTTCACTGCAGTCGTGTCTGTTTATGTTGCCTGCAAATGAATAACAAACTGAATGAAAATATCAGCATTATGCGTCGAGTGAATACTTTCATCATTCGTTGTCGTTTTGCTGCAATGGCAATGGCAAGCTGAAAGCGAATGGAAAATCAATTAGGAAACGTAATGGCCTGGAAGTAATCATAAATTGGGTTGAAATGAATCGCAACAATTTTAAAGCTAATCCCACATAAATCGAGTGAAGTCCACGGATTGAAGGCTTTTCAGACGGCGGATCAACATAAAATTGAAATTTTAATGGCCATAATTATGCGGAGATGAACCTTAAAACCCTTTTACGAAAAGATTTAAAAAGTTGAAAGCCCTCGAAAAAGGGTAAGCAAAGGCAGTTAAGTTGTATCATCAAATTAAAACCGAAGTCGTAACTCGCTGCGAAAACCTTTTTAAAGAAGGATTTCCCTTCCACCAGGTGGTCCCTACTTTTTAATTATCGTAATGCACAAATAATATATTTTGTTAGCTGCAGCCTAATTGACTTTTTGTATTAGCCATGTCTATAATTTTAAATTGACTAAAATTGTGATTGGGACTCTGGTTTTCTGGCAATTAGTTTAATTGCAGCTGTAATTTTTGGTGGCGAAGTTCGGAAACCGCAATTTTAATTTTTGATGCCAGCGAATACTCAATAAAATGTGGAATTTCTAGATTTTCCCAGGACTCATCCAATGTAATAGCCACTGCTATAAATATTCGAGTGACAAGCTAGTCTCAAGTAAGTCGCATGCATTTATGTAGCCAAAGCCAGTTTCACATGATTTGGCCATGTGATTTTAGGGTCTAAAATCCCTGCATCTCTGATTTGCATCGGAATCCAAATAAAGAACCGGGCTGCAGACGCACACATACATATTCAGAAAGATTTCGCATGCGGCGCACATTTTTGAATACATTTGACAATTTTCGTAAGAGAAATGAGAAATATTTGCATTTACTTGAGTAGCAGCAGCGACAGCGACGATGCAAAAATGTAATTTCCATGAAAGCAGCCAACTCCGGAGACGAAATGGCTGGAATCCACGGGACGTGGGCGAGGATGTCGTGCGGATCCGGAGTCACGAGCCAGGCCGGAGTCATCCGAAGTGGCTGCAAGTGCGCAGGCATTCGGACTCGGCTGGGCTTCCCCCAAGCCCGGGGCTTCACTGTGATCCCAGCATGCATGGCTGCACTGCGAGAAACTGGTTGCGCTGCATCCGCACATAAACATTACTATTAACAGCTACCTTTGAGTTGCCAGTTTATAAGGAACCCAAGCTGAGATGTCTTCGATATCAACTGCAAGGGTGCGTGATCCTGAAAGTCGAACTGATTTCTGCAAGTGTATTGCCGCCGAGTCCTGGCAGTAAAACTGTGTTGTGGGCGAGCAAAGTTTCTGGTGTGCCGAGAGGACGTGGCGTTGACGGCGGTGTCTATTGTGCGGGTTAGCGGCGGCTGCATTTGCATCCCGCCAGCAGATGCTCCACTCCGCCATTCGAGGATTGGGATTGGGATTGGAATGAGGCTGTGGGTATGTGCTATGTGCCATGTGGCATGTGGCATGTGCCATGTGGAGGGTGGGTTGTGCAGAGCCTGTCCGGCTGACTGGCTGGCTGGCTGGCTGGCTGGCATGAAATATTTGACTTTTGATTAAAGCACCGGCTCAAGTGCCTGGCGCTCTGCCCTTGCCACTTGACAAGACTCACTTGTCCCTCGAATGCATTTCATATTGTGTTGCATAATTTTCTGCGGCTTCCCAGCTCTAATGTGGGCAAAGCGCTCGAAACCAAGAAAAAGAATCCAAGCTAAAAAAGCGCTCGACATTGTGAAAAGTTTCCCAAGAACTTACTGGGTAACTGGTGCCTTCGTTGTCATCGATGTTGTTGTAGTTGTGTTGTGGTGTTTTGGTGTTGTGGCGTTGCGAATTGTGCATTTGTGCATTGTTTGCTGTGGTGCAAAATGGTCGTTTCCATTTCTCTCCGGCTGGCAAAAGTGTTGCCCAAGCTGCTGCACTTGCGCCAAAAGTGAGCAGTGCGAGAAGTTTTATGGAATTACATGTTCGAGGGCCAAGCTGCCACTTCCCCCCAATGGCAAATGATGGAGAATAAGTTTTGGGGCCTTCTGGAGCACTCAGTACCTCTCAGTCAAGGTAGAGGAGTTATTAATACAAGGCTCGCTTACAAGTCAGTCCAACTGCTGTGTGCGAGAGTATATCCATATGCGATATGAGTTACTACATAATTGCTTCAAATTGAATGGAACTGCATTCACAGGGAACTCAAATATCAATGGAGCTTAATTGGCCCGCGAGTGCGAACCACACTTAAGCGCGGCGAATGCCGAAAAATCTTGGAGGCACCACTTCGTTGAGGCCAGGACAAAAAATTAATCATACGCTCCGGTTGCCAGCACAGTGGAGGGGAATTTGCCGGGGATCAAGGGGAATATTATTGCGGTACAAAGGGCAAATTAATTTTTCATAAAAGGCGCACCACACGGCCACCGCAGTGGGGTTCTGCTCCGTTCTCCGTTCTCCGTTCCCCATCCTCCATATCCTGCGCTCCCCATCCTGCGCTCCACATCCTGCGGTTTGCTGCTCACGCACGTAGGATATGTACCTGCCACACGGATATGCTCGCATTCGGGGCTGGGCGCAATTAATTTTCAATGTGCGCTTTATGCAGCTCCTTGCCGGGCTGGGGGTCCGGGATTTGGGCTCCGGGCTCCGGGCTCTGGGCTCCGGGGGGGTCCTGGCTCCGGATTTCGCTCTCTCCGGCGGCAAAGTGCGGCTGCCAAGGTCCCCAGATGCGCCGGCGAGTGCGGCGGGGCGTGCTAATTGCCACACAAAAAGCGGCAAAAGAAATGCAGCCAGCCCTCCGAGTCCTTCAAGCCCTTCGAACAACTCCTGATCGCCTCGCTGGCTAATGTGATGTGTGCTTAATTTCCGCTCTTCAGCTAATTGGCCTCGTTCGCCAGCGTTTCGCTAATTACTTAATCATCAGCCGCACTGACGGCCCCTAGATTTGGGATGCATGAGCATCAAATCGCTGCTGCTTCTATCTTAAGTTCCTATTAAATAATGGCAAGCCCATGCCAAATAGAGCTGGGCCTGATTTAAGAACAGAAGAGCTGAAAAGATATCATTTACTGGCACTCATTTAGAAACTGGCGTGTTTGCGACTCAATTGCGAGCAACAACTCGCAATCCGAAGCTGATTGCAATGGAGAACAAGTATTTCAGTGAATTGCACTCGCATCCATCAAACTCGTTTGGCTGTCAACGTTTCCGGTCTGGCAGGACTATCGGGACCACCAGGACTGCCAGGACAGATGTCTCGGCTTCGAACTTAGTAACGAGCTCATCCGCAGCCCAGCCACCTGGCCAACCAGGCCAACCAAACCCACTGCTGTCTGTCAAATTGAGCGCAAAAGCCTTGGCATCCAGCTCAGGTGACATCAGTTCCGTCTCGTTACAGTTTGAAGTTTACCGTGTGTGACAGGCCTGGGGTTTGGATGGGTTTGGTCGGGTTTGGTTGAGTTCTGTGGGCGGACCACCGCAGAAAAGTTGAAACGAAAAGTTTTTAGTGCGCAGGGAAGTAAAAACAAAGAATATTTACTACACGCAGAAAAAGGAGTTGTACCAATCGGCCACTGTTGAGATTTTGCAGTTGAAAGATCCCTTTCAAAGCAGATTCACTCTGGAACATGACAGCTCTATTGCTGCACACTCTTAGCCAACTTGCATGGATTGCAGCTTATAAACAAAATAAGGGGAAGACTGAGTTCCAGAGATACACATGTATTACGAATTTGATAGGTTTCAGAATGGGGCTTTTGTTTTTAAATTAGAAAACACTCAAGGAGGAAACTCCGTGGACATGCCCACGCCTTTGTTCCGGAACCATCTCGATGGGGTAAACA
Organism: Drosophila orena; assembly: GCA_005876975.1. Taxonomy (NCBI): domain Eukaryota; kingdom Metazoa; phylum Arthropoda; class Insecta; order Diptera; family Drosophilidae; genus Drosophila; species Drosophila orena. Next base: position 9,636,474 of record VCKV01000008.1, on the reverse strand, counting down.
GGATTTGGGGGCATAAATCGAAATATTATCAAGATGCCAGCTGGTCGCGTCGCAACTAAATTGTTTGCAAATTTCTGCTCAGCTCTGCTCAGCTTTTTTCTTTCGACCCAGCGGCGCCTGTTGGCCAAGAACAAAAACAGAGACAGCGGCAGCGGCAGCGGCAGAAAATTGTGTAAACAAGTTTTACTCACCTATGGCCAGAATTTACAGCCCAAGCCAACAACATTGGCCTAAACATGCTTTATTTTTTGTTCTCCTTCTATTTTTTTCTTTCTTTTTCCGACCTGGCCGGGCTGTATTTCATTTTACTTCAACACTTTGCACGGCTCGTGTGCGCCCGAGGGCCAACTTTGGGCATAATAAATAACACAAAAATGAAGCGAATTCAACCTCAAAGTTCAATTCAAATAACCACTCAATAGATCTGCCGACTACTCCAGGGAACTGGCCTTCGCAGAAGATGCCTTCTTCTTGTGCATACGGAATGGCCGCCGGCTGGCTGGAATAGACGATGAATTTAAATATGGCCAAATTGAGTATTGGGCACGTAATAAAAAAAAAGGCCAATGGGTGGTGGCGGGTGGTGGGTGAGCTGCCGGGAAACGGACGGCCGTTATGTATGGCATCGTAAATAAACCCTTTTTTTACTTAATCCAAATTCGTCCCCGGGGAGCAATTTGTTACACAATTTAAAAAGGGACGAGCGCGTCGGGAAAGGAAAGGCGTTTAGATTTAGTCCGAGTCCAGTCCGAGTGGAGCTGTGTCCTTGTGTCCAGGACTCGAGGACTGGCGGACTGGCGGACTGGAGAGCTGGAGAGCTGGAGGACCCAGGTCAGTTGTGCATACATTGTCCCTACCCGAACTGCAATATTTTCCCCATAAAATATTTATATTTTTTCGCTTTCCACTCTGCCAGTAATAAGGTTTTAAATTTCCATTCCGAATACATATTTGATGTGCTTAGACACAGCGAATGTGCAGGGCAATAAAAACGCAAAAAAAAGTATCCGACAAGAGATATGCAGACTGTTTGAAAAAGATTCGAATGGAATTGCTCTACTGTCTGTAGTTTCTTCTTATTGCGTTCTGCAGTTGCTGATTCGATGCACTTTGCTGGCCTGTGAATAATGCACTCGGCCATTTTGATTGTATCACTGAGAAGTTGAATAGATGGCTGAATACAAATGAGGTTTCCAATCTATGACATACCTTTGTTGCCACTACTTAAGTGGCTGGTCAAGATAGGGTAGCTTGGAAAGATGGTGAACTGAACTGTATCAGCGCAATGAGCTTGGCGCCTAATCAACTGTTTCGCTGCCCATTCATTGCCGGAATGGGCCAGAAACTATAGCAACTTGGCCAGAGACAAAGGCACATGGGCAGAGCAGAGAGAGCCAACTTTTCCAAAAATTAGCGGAAACGGAAGCCAATCAGCTGGCAGCGGAAACCGCATTGTGCCGCAGTCCTTCAGTTTCGTGGCTTCGATTATGATGAGGCGATGGACTCCACGGACGCCACGGACTCCGCCCATCGCAGGACTATGAGTTCGCTATGGCTTTGCGGCCAGAACCGAAAATAATGGCCAAGAGCCAAATTACGTTTCCGCCATTTGGTGGCGGGCAGCTTTCGCTTGACCGGAAATTGTGAAAAATCAACTCGGGCGAAGGGCCACCCCGGGTACGAGTGGGTTTCCCACTCCGGCAAACGAAACTTCGAGGGTTTAGTGGACGGAGCACCCGACTTCGCTGGGAAAATGACCGCTTAACGAGCAAATTTCAATATAAAATAAACTTAAGGCGCATATTCCAGAGCAGCGTAAAGAAATACCCCGGCGAATTGGTTTCACTCGCAAATGAAAGGCTCAAGGAGTTGATTTTCGAGATGGGCGCGTGACTGAAATAATCGTTCATGCGAGCTATAAATAATTAAGATTATAATCCTAAGGTTCGGTTATATAGTCTACTACCACTCTTGAGATGTTCAATGTTCATTTGGAGATGATGCCTTTGCCAATTGAAACCCGTTTCGCGCTCACCTCCACTTGATATGCCATCCCCCATTCCCCGAAAAGAGCCTGGCATCTGGCAAATGTCTGCGAATTTTATAATGAAATTCCAGAGCGTTTAATTATGCCGGGGGCAGTAAGTGCCATCAGCCCCCCTCCCCCCCTCCCATCTCCGGCACTGGAATTTGAACTCTATCCAAACCAAGCTCAGCTCCGCATGAAATGTGTAAAATTATTACAACAAATGCCAGAAGACTCACTAAATCGAATTTGAAAAATCAACAGCCATGTGCACGGAAATTCGGTCCTTAGGCATTCTCGTGCAATTTAATTATGCAAATGTTGTAATGAACATTTATGATTTTAATGGCGCTTCAGTAACGTTATTAAATTCATTAAGTGCTGTTATTTTTTTTGTTTTAATATATGTTCTCGCTGTCGCATTTTACAGTTTTTGTTATTCTATCTCAGAGCTAACAAACAAAGTTGAAAACTTTTGATAAGTTCTGATTAAGTTACAATATCTCCCTGATTTTTAAACATATACATAAAAGATCAAAAAAGCACCAAACCCTTCCAGTTTTTCCAGCTTAAATGCCATCGTTTAGGGCCGTCTTAAAATCCCTTGTTAACATGCTCGTCCTGGCCAGTCCGATATCATCCATCCCCCCCTGTACCTGTAGTTTGTCGCCTTATCTCTGCGACTACGTGAGCCCACGTATGCGCATTCGTTAGCCAAACTAAGGCCGCGTGCAAATCCGCTGCAGACCATAAATTATAAACGGAAAATGTTTGGGAAAAATGTGAAAAGCGGGTGCCTGCGGGTCGCGATGAACGTGAGGGGTTTTTGGTTTTTTTTTTTTTGTTTTGGTGGGCAAATGTGGAAGGGGAATCGCTGTGGCAAGTGGCAAGTGGCAAGTGGAAAGTGGCAACTGTTGCTGGTGCATTCGATAATTAAATAAGGCAAAACAAGATGTCGACAATTCGGGATTTGAATTAACACACATACGCGCACACGAAAGCTATTTAACTTTGCAGACCCACATCCGCTTTTCCGCCGGGGCCATTTTCCAACCGAGCATTTTCCGCGCACGCAAAATTCAAAGCAAGCAAAGTTGAGGCGTCGTGGTCGAGGCTCTGTGAAATTAAATAAGTTGGGGAAACCGCTAACGAGAAAGGTGTCTGGCACTAGGAATTAATGCGGCGGTTATGCCGGGCCGCCGGGCTCCAGGATCCGGAGCTCGGAGTTCGGAGTTCGGTGTCCGGGCTCCCGAGTCCTTGGGAACCTGGCTGCCTGGGATGCAGAGGAGAAGGTGGTGTTAGTGGTGTTGGTGGTGTTGGCGGTGGTGGCGGTGGTGGCAACGCGTAAAATTGCAAAGCACATGTGTTTGGAGCTTAATCTGTTTAGGCAACACGAGAAGCGCCTGCCGACAACTTGGTCTAAAACTTCAGGTAGCACTAACTTCTCCTGGCACCCCGAATGCCAAGGGACTTGGGCTGAAAGTGGGGGTGCCCACCAGCACACCGAATGATGCAGTGCACCCGGCGCACGGCAGATGGAAGCGACTTCCTGCGAGTGGTTTAAAATGTTCAAGTTGCAGCAGTTGCAGCAGTTGCAGCCTTTTGTTGCACCTGACAGGGAATTTATTTTCGATGTCAATTTGTGCAAGTTGTGGCAAAAATTTAATTGCCATTCTGGGCAATTGCATCGCCTGCTGCCTCGGGCATCAAATTGCAAGCAAGTTGGCCAAGACATTTGTGGAAATAAACTTGCTGTTGGCCACAATGACCAAATGCAGTCCAAGCAGGCGGCCACACCTTAATTAATACACAATATTTGAAATTACTGTTTCTTGCGGGCCGAAAACATTTTACTGGCCAACCGCAAAAATTTCGATATGTGCGAAATAGTGAACACTTTCATTTGCGGTTGGAATAATTCGCAAAAAATGTACAAATTATTGTACATGCACAACGATTTGTTTCCCAAAATTCAGCTATTGGCCACAAAGAGAGAAGGAAAGTTTCGCCATTTGTTAAATAGCGTTTTATATAATTAGCCAGAGAATTACAAATATTTTTTACCTCTCAAGCTAATCGGTTTAAGGTATTAACGTTCGCACACCAATAAATACTTCACAGATCTATCTTGCGAGCTGCAAATGTTTGTTCTGCATGTTCCCAGCAATGCCAATGGGAAAAAGCATAGAATTCGCAAAGGACCATTGAAAATATTTGTTTTCCATTAGCAGTTGACATCCTTTGATTTAATTACCTGGCCGACTTAAGTCCCCGGACTGTGCATCGAATTTATCATCGCCGGACGGAGGGAGTCCTGAATGAATTATGCGCAGGGAGACATTATAAGTTTGCCTGCAGCAGTTTTCGTTTGGCATTCGGCACTAGCTCGCTTACCTTTTGGCCAGGTGCAAAATTAATATTCGTTATCAGTTTGTAAGCCCTGTGTGCATGTGACAAATAATGCCAACTGATTTACGGTCTGCGTTCCACACAAAACACCGTCAAAAAGCCCGGCAGGCTTAAAATAGTGGACTACTTTCGGCTCGAATGCAGGTGCATTTCAGGATGTGCCACCTCCACTTGCAGGACGTTCACAGGTCATTCACAGGACATTCACAGGACATTCTCTGGCGAGCGGTAATTTACGCAAAGGACCCGGCCGAAACTCAATTTATGCGAGCGAACAAATCCTCGAGCTGGCATAAGTACAAAAGTAAGCGGGCGAAATGGACAGGAAATATTTGCAGCAAAATGATTAGTTAATTAAAACGTCAGCCATCAGTGGCAATGAACTGTTTGCCCTTCGGGCCTTTATTGCACTGGCCAGGACATTTATTAATCGGCATTTGCACCAGCCTTGCGCCAGGACACCGAATTTAATTGCTTAATTGAAGATGCCAGCTCTGTCAGCCGGCAGGACGAAGAGCCGATTCTCAGTTCGAATGCGTATTGCCAACTCTCGATTTACATAATAAGTCGCCAATCTAAATTAAAATCAACGAATGGCCATGCCACCATTTGCATTAATTAAGCACTCGTTGGCCAGCAGCCAGAGAAGTATTGATTAGGATCGCTTCTTTTCTCCGTTTCCAGTCCGTTTCCAGTCCGTCGGCATCCTGTCATCATCACGGTCCTGGAGCATCACGGAGCAGCGGGAATGGCCCAGATACTCCGCTTCGAGCATTGTCAGCGCCCCTAAATGGTTCAGGTAATAAACATAAAAACTAATTTCCCCCGAAAAAAGCCAAGAATGTTAATCAAAAGATCGTCCTGCTAGATTGCGGCGCAACAACAACCTCCAGGACGAGCACCGCTGCCAGGACACTGCACCCCAATGTGGCTGCCCACTGGATGTGTACGTGTATGTGTATGTGTGTGTATGTGTGTGTATGGCTGTGTATGTCTGTGTATGTCTGTGTATGTCTGTGTATGGGTGTGGGGTACCAGGCAAGTCCTTGCTGGGTGGTTCGTTGGGTGGTTGGGTGGTTCGGTGGTCGGTTGGTGCTCCGACTTCGGTTGCGGTTTCTATTTTGTGGTAATTTCCGTTTATGTTTTTGAATTTTTTACTCACGGCTGCGCAAACACAACTGACTGCTGATGATGTTCTTCGGTCGCCTGCACAGGGCCCACTGTACTTTAACGATTGTCTCCGGTGAACTTCTGCTCCCTCCGCTTGTATTTGTTTTTATGGAATTAAAAATTCCTGCTGGCGAAGGACTTTAATTAAGTGGCGCCACAAAAACGACCGAATGTGTTCATTCCCATTTAACAAAGCGATTTTTACGGCATATTTGCAGTTTAACCCAGTTACGGATTTCGTTAGCCCAGTATGCGAGTATTGTTACCACTTGGTGCAGCTAGTTTAGTTTTGCCTATTGTCCTAATCTTTAAGGACTTTCTTTCTTTTTGGAAATGCATAAATGATTTATCTGCAGAATAAATGCTTTTATTGCTCAGCAGCTTATGCGAAAAGCCAAAGTTAATCCGAATATTGGAGAGCTCTTTATTGATATGTGTTCTTAATTCGTTTAGCTGGAGTGCCCAGCAAACAAACAATTGTTTTGTGCAACCCGTTCATAGGTGTTATTTAAAATGCAAATGGTAAAAGCATTGCTGAGATAAGCACCGCATTTGGCACCTGCAGAACACAACAAAAATATGTAGGTTGTATTAAAAGTATTATTCTTTCACGGCTGCTGTGCATATTGTGCATTAATAAAAAATATGCAATAAAAAATGAAAAACCGAGAACAGAACACAACAGGAACAAAGCGCCAATGCTTTCAACTGTAATGATAAATGAACGCAAACTCCGGACATAAATCAACGGTGGAGGTGGAGGAGGAGGAGCAGGAGGAGCAGGAGGAGGAGGGGCGCGGGCACCTCTGATGCCGCTGATGGGATAAGGCCGACTTCAGCCGCGAACTAACTATATATATATTCATATATACATATATATATATATATATGGGTATATCCCCCCTCTTTGATGATTTAAGAGCGAGTGCCTCGGCTCCGAAATGTGTTGTGGGAAATATGCATAAAAGGAACACGGCGGGGGGGCATCACGGGAAAGCAGAGGAGCACCGGGGAATACATCTGCACCTACACCTACACCTACACACCAACACGCGCACATTGTTGTGTGTGCACGCGCACAATATTTTTAATTTTTCACATTTTTAACAAATGAAAACAGTAGCGAAGGCTGCAGCGCAAGGTGCAGACCAATCCCGGTCCCACAGAGACACCTACGGAGCGCGAAAGACCGCCCGGAGGCAAATGGCGCGCGGCCACAATGGCATCCATGTGGGTCACCCACCCACCCACTCCCTACCTATCCCACCCATCGCGGCGAACCCCCAGTGCCAGCACATCCATATGCATTCGCATTCGTGGCCGTTTCGAGTTGAAACATTTTTTATAAAACTACCCCTTGCAGCGATGGGCATATCAGGCATAAGGGTCAACTGCACAGTAGGGCATATCAGGCATAGGGGTAAGCTCAAAAGTAGAGCAAATCAGACATAAAGTATGGATGTATGGAGAGATAAAAGTACATATGTATGTAACAATATCTAGCTGTGGGATGTTACAACATCTGTATCTTTATACGATCTTTGGGATTTTACAAATAGTTGTTTCATATTCGTAGAAACCAGCTGCTGGCTACTATTACTAGGTACTGCCCATTCGAGCCGCCGGTGCCCATTACCCTTTCACTTGTTTCGAAATTGCATTGTGAATAATGTAGTGTTAATTCTCGAGAGTGCCATGTTCCCTGTTTTATGGGTTTAATGCTTTTGTTTATTGGTCTGCTGTTGCGTCAAGTAAGGCTTCTGTTGCTGTTGCTGTTGCTGTTGCTTTTGCTGTTGCTTTTGCTGTTCCGGCTTTGGATTCGGCTTCTGCCGGACTTCGGGGCAGGGATATGATGTGGCAGGATATGGCAGGACATGTGGGACTTGCAGCGAAAGGGATGCGGATGCTCGGCTCTGCTGCTGCTGACACGCGATAAGAAAGCGCGCATTGTTTGGGCCCGGTAAGTTCGCCTGTTCGCCTGTTCGCCTGTTCGCCTGTTCGCCTGTTGGCCACTTGGCCACTTGGCCAGCTGGACAGCTGAACAGCTGACACGGTTAACAAATTAAATTTGCATTCCGCCGACCAACGCCCCAGCAATTAATGGCCATAAGCAATCCTGGCCGGCCAGTATCGTAAATATGCGAAACAGATACTCTAATGTCAACACCTCACGAATGCGAGTCGTTCTCTCTTTTTTTGGGGGAGTGCCACTATATATACAATGCCAATATTTCTATTTCTGAATTGTGGCGGAATTGATGTTCCCGACAAACATTTTAATCGACGCCTTACCGCCATTCAGCACGAACACTTTCCCTCGCGTATGCATAAATTAAGCCCGTAATGGACAATCAATAATTATGATTGACAATACGCTCGCTGTCGCATTTATTCGCATTAATGGCATTGATGGCCTGACACATTTCAATTCGGCCATACGAGTGCAAGTCCGCAATTGGATTGCCTTCATTTGTTTGATTTTGTTGGCTTGTTGGGCTGGATTGGCGCCCGCCGTAAACATATCGATGAATAAATGCGCAATTCATTTGGTGCGCCATGTAAATGTCATGTGGCGGCAAGCGGCTCCATTTGCAAGTGCCCAGAAATGATTTGTGGCCTAAATAATGTGAAAAATGCAGCGACCGCAGTGGTTAATAATTCGCCAAAATGCCGCAAAAAGCAGATATTTTGTATGGGTTTGAGGTTTCAGATTCAGCATTTTCAACATACATATATACACGTGTATTTAAAGAAGTTATGTTTGCTCAGTTGTGATGGCCTGTGTCACAATATATATATGTACATTATAGATTAGTATTGGGTAAATATGTTTAATTTTTTGAAAAAGGATCTTCCTAACACTCGGCCCGAGTTCCATTTCGTGGGGCGCTCTTGCGTTTAATTTAAAGTTGCCTTTCTGTGCAGCTAACTGCTCGATGATAATGTTTTTGTGCGGCAGGATGCGCACATCCGTGGGCGGCAAGGACACACATGGCCACACACGACAGACCCGAATAAACAATTTTAATAATTTCGTTTTATGAAAATGGCGCTGGGGTTAAATGGCTCGAGAAGAATGTGGGCAACAGGATAACAACGACCTTCCTTCGTGGCGTTTAATGTTTTGCACGGATGCGAACCTGTTTTAGTTCCGCCCCACATGCGGCATGGGTAACCCCCCCTCCCCCCGGGCGACTCGAATTTCAATCATTGTGGGCGCCGGCGAGCTTTGGAAGGCTCCGCGACCTTTGACCCGCCGCGAAACTGGACGCAGTCCAATCAGCAAAAGTCGCCGCTGCAAATCTCTCTTAAATGAGCCACTAATTGCAAACTGAAAGATAATACACAAAGAGCCACGGCCCCGAAGCCCGGCTACAAACTAATCAGGAGTGGGTTTGCTGGAACTGCTCAAATGGGGGCAACAAAAAAAAAGAGCTCAAAAAAAAAACTGCGAAAATCCTCTAGTTAAAGGAGCAATTATCGCAGAGATAGGAAGCACGGGTTTTTGTTTTGCGGCAAGTTTCGGGGATAACTTTGGCTCTCTGTTTGTGAGGCACGTTTATCAGTCGGTAAGTTTTGGCCCAGCCAGCACTCCTTTGTTAACTTTTCGCCCTGCTAATGTCTATCAGAGATGTAGGGCCAAACTTTTATTTGGTAAGCAATGTCGGCTATCTGGAGGGGCTTTCAAAAAGTTACCAGCTTATGTGCCGGAACCCTCACGGATCAACGGACATGTGTATTTACATAGTCTTAATCGGGATGGCTGATTTGCTGGCTGCTGCAACTTGGCCCGAGTGGATTATGGCACATGTCTGGGCCGCAAACTTCTGGACAACTTGTTGTGGTTAATCAAAAAGCGTGCTGGATTCCGAGCTGGAAAAGTGTGAGTACGAGTGAGTGGAGGAAATTACTCTTAATTCCCCCATAAGGAGCGACACTTTTCGCCGATTACCCTGGCACGGCTTGTTTGTACTCATGTTTATGGCGATTTATTATTTAAGTATATATTTCCATTTACAATTTGCTTTGAAATATTTATTCCTTTGTTTTCATTATAATGTGCGCCATTGAATGGCGTATTTTTGTATCTCAAACAAGCAAAATTAATTATCAAACTATTTTTCTGCGCTTTCGGGCTGATATTTCGAATTCATTAGCTGCGCCGGATTAAAATACATATGCGTGTGCATTTCGCACTTTTATATTCCATCTTTTAATCAATTTAATTATGGAGAACCTTTTTAATGAAATCCAACGAAATCTGTTGCTGAAAATTAAATTTCGCCCACACACACAGCAAGGCCAAATAAAAAGGAAAATGTTAAATTTAATTTGATTTATTTGCAGTGCTCGCTTTGAAGTTGTCGTTAAAATGAAGGGCGGAACTCTGATTCGAACTGGGGGACTGGGATTCAGGACTGAGGACCCAGGACTCAGGACTGAGGACTCAGGATTGAGGATTGAGGATTGAGGACTGGAGACTGGGGACTGGGGACTGGGGACTGGGGATGAAGGAGCAGGGCAGGATACACAGCCAGATTGTGTATGATGAGATTATTTGAATTACCTTTGCAATCAAATTGACACCACATAGACGTCCCGGACTGACGGGGACAGACAGTCGGACAGGAAAATGACAGTTCGCCAGTAGGGCGGGGAGCCACTGCCACGCCCCCTTCACCACCACCGCCACCACCGCCACCGCTTGGAAGTGCATCCAGTTGGGGAGCGGAAGTGGCAGACAGCCCCCGACCATTCGGAAGCAAGTGTCAGCCGGAATACTTTACATTATTCATACCAGCACGTCCAAATGAAATTCTCACTAATGCCCAAAACATTTTCATTTGAGACCTGGGCTCCGAGTAGGCCGATAATTGAATGTAACTGAAATTCCAGCCACTGCCGCATTAGCTGCCATCAACGAGAGCACAGAGCACAAAGCACAGAGCACAGCCCGGAATTACCTATATATCGTATATGATAATAATGTCTGATTCGAAAGCGATGTACGACTGGGGTGTGGCTTTGGGTGTGGAGCCGAAGGACAGCTTTGCATCCCAGATATGTGAGGAGCTTCCCAGCCTGCAGCAGCATCGTGAGCAGGTTGTTAGCCAGGCCCAGCAGCATTCCCAGATGCTGGTCGCCAATCCGTTCAAGAACAAGAAGATCAGCTGCGAGAAGCCCACATTTCCGCCGCAAGTGTGCGCTCCAAAGGTACGGCTGACTGAGAAAGGGTTTATCTCTTGGTATTTTCTATTGTATTTCGTATTTCGTATGCACTAGGCCTATGGCTTCAAGGACATCTATTCCAGTCGCAAGGATCGGCTGATACGCGAGTGCCAGGAGCAGGAGCGCAGGCAGCGCGAGTTCCACAGCCGGCCGATGCCCGACTTCCGGCAGGTACACGAACGCCAGGCCTCCAGGGTCGTTGTGCATCGGGTCACCTGTCCCACGACCCCCAATGTGCTCAAGAATTCGCGTGAGATGGAGGAGAAGCGCCGCTTGCGGGTGGAGCAGCTGCAGCGGGAGCGCGAGCAGCAGTGGCAGCTGCACAGGATGCAGGCGCCCAGGGCCAAGCCCATTCCGCTGAGCAGCCGGCAGCCCTTGATGTGCTCGAATCGTCCTGCCTCGTGTCCGCCATCGAATTTGAAGGTCGTGCCCTTCAACCTGACCGCCGATTCGCGCGTCCACCAGCGGCGCATTTTCAACATCCAGACGTCCAAGGCGCAGGAGACGCGGCGTCGCGAGCTGGAGGATCTGCGCCAACGGGCGGAACGGGAGGCCTACCAGGAGCAGCGCCAACGTACCATGTTCCGCGCCAGACCCAATCCATTCTCTCAGACCGCACGTTGACCTGGGGGATTTGCCTCTATTTTTGCGCTTTTCCATTTCTTTTCGGGGTTTCATTTTGTTCGATTTTATCCTTTGTTGCAAATTTGTTTTGTTCGAAGAAATTAAATTACTATAATCACCAGCAGGCAACCGCAAGCTCACTATGGGCGGTACATTAATAGTGCTTTCTATCCCTATAAATTGTGCATTTTAAAATCGTGAGCCATTTCAAATGTACACGTATTTCATTGCAATGGGAAGTGAGATGAGCTTCTATTTTCGCTTTCTTAATTAAGCACTCGCTGCTATTCCTGTGCCCCCTGCTGTAGGTGTGCATGTGAGCTGCCGCACATTCAATTTGTTCATTTAAAATGGCTTAGGTCGGTGGCTCCATCAATCAAGTGGCCCTGCCCCAATCCTGCCACCATATACATATACATACAGCCCATATCCCATATCCCATATCCCATATCCCATATACGTGTATGTACGTCGAGCGAACCGATGCAATCCCGTCCGCAGGGCCACGCCCACGTGTTCCACTACAAACAATTTGTTGTAAGTGTATCAATTGATGCGCCTGCATGTGTGTGAGTGTGTGTGAGTGGGCACTAGTGGGTGTGTGGGTGTGTGGGTGTGTGGGTATGCGGGTGTGCGAGTGTGTGAGTCACATAATCAAAAGCACAAATACTAAAACAAGCACTCAAACTGTCAAAGCGATGATTGATAGTGTTGACATTTGCTTTTTGGCTCCAGCCATCAGCCATAGGATCGACTTTTTGCGCATTGAGCTCCTGTTAATGGGACGCTTTGGCGGCGGCCTCGTCCTTTCAAAAGATTCCATCTCCCATTTCCCGGTCCCTGAAAACCGCTCGCGAATCCCTCTTTCACCGCCAGATCATTCACCTGTGCGTGTGTGTGTGTGTGTGGCTGAATGATGAATTGCATTGCATGTGTTTATCGAAGTACACTGGAACCGGAATTTATTGCAAATTTGCCGAGGAGGCTAAGAGGCGAGCATCCATCACCTGCTCTCGATTTGAATGGAAATTGAATGTGATTAAATTGTAACGAACTGAGCCTTGGTCTTACACGAGCTGTTGAATTACGCAAAGATTAAGCACAAGTTTCCACCAAGTTTAGTTCCTTTTTACAGCAAACTTAACATTGGCCATCCTGTTACACAACATACAGCAAGCCTGCCCTTAACAGTATGCAAACAGAAGGACATGGGGAAAACTGTGCTAACGGTTAACAGATACAGCGGGGTGACTGCTAACATTTGACTGTAGTCAACAGGATTTGATGCGTTAGCATACTGTTTGAAATAACGGTCAAACAAATGTTAAGTCCTGCAGCATTTTTTTTACATAATAGTTAATGAAAGGAAAGTTTGTTTAAACAAATTTAATAGCATGATATCAAATTACTTACCTTTGGCAGCACAACTATCTATTGTGTACTTTTTTTAAGCTCCGTGCAAAAACTGTAACAAGATATGGCTGCAAATGGTTTCATAGATATTTCAAAATAAAATCGGAAAGCCGAAAAATGGTAGTCATGAATACGGATCATGTTTTACACCGATTTGTTGATGAAAAAATGCGATTGATTGGAAATAAAAAGGTAGAAAAACTTGTAATTGAATATATCTTTTAAAAAAGTGTACATTTTGCCGTTAGAGTAATAAATGGGTACCATATTTTTCTGGTTTTAATCCGTTTGGTATCCCGTATTATAATTATAGTTGAAACCCAAAGCTGAAGCTAGCACTTGTCTGTCTGCGGAGCTAGAAAACATTGACAGCAACTTCCTTAAGCTTCTCTTAGCAAGGATTACTACCTAAACAGGATATAAGTCAGCTGCGTATCAGGTGACAAGTATCGGAGTTCATAATGGTGTGCCGGCGAAAGTGCGTGCCTTGCATTCCGGATGCGGATGCAAAAATCCTCGAATCCGCGGAGTGCCTGGAGTTTATACGAGCTAGCAAACGGAGCAATTGCGAATTTCAAGGCGGAACAATGTGCCCAATTTGATGGTGGGGCGGTGGGGCAGAATGTATACGTTTCCCGTGTTATTTTTTGGCTTTTATGGCAAGGAGCTTGCGGTTAAGTGAGACGCCAGGACGAAGGATGCCAATGTGGATGCGGATGCGGACGCGGATGCTCGTTCCTTGGGGAGCGCGGAATTTAATAACGCGCTGATGCATGCAAAATAACGCATAAAAACGTAAAAGTGCACACGCAAAAAAGTAAACAAAGCACATACACATTTATGGACGTACGCCCGCAAAACTGAACCGAAAGGGGGCGCACGGAGAGGGGGCGTGGCGCCGCTGCAACCGCCTCGGTAAAAACAATTTTCGCAGTCAATTTTCTTTTATGAGCAGAAAATATTTCACAGTGAAAATATTATACGAATATTGGCAGCCGTCAGCCGTCGGCGGTTTTGAGCATGCGACTCCAAAAAGGGCGTACGTCTCTTGGCCCGAAAGTGGGCGTGGCGCAGTGCGGCGCAGTATGAACAAAAACTTGTGCAAAAATTGGCCGACATTTTTAAGCGCTCAGCAATATACTTTAATTGCAATGAAAAAACCTTGGTAACAAAACGCCGCCTTTTATTTGGCCATCATAAAAAGTTCCATTTATGAAATATACACATATCTCTTATGGAAAATTTCGTTTGGGATATTTGCGAAAAAGAAGTATAGAAAATGCTGCGAATTGAAATGTGACAGATCCGTGTGAAGCACTCAATATTTTGTACTGCATTTTTTTGTGAAAACGAAATGCACGAAACTGTTTGATTTTATTGAAAAGTGTCTTTTGTGCATCGGATTCACGAAGTAAGTAGATCTGGGTAAACAGAGTATGCAAATAAGTAGTATTAATACTTTTAACAGCAAAGCCTTCACAAAAAAGATGGGCACGTGCGGAAAAAAGGGAAATCAGAGCGCTACAAGGGATGAGCAAATTTAAAGCGAACCAATAAAAGTAAAAGCCAGCATAAAATCCAAACGAACACCCAGTCAGTCAGTCTTCGTCTTCAATGAAGCCCATAAAACGAAACAAAAGTGGCAGAATTCCGAGTGCCAGACGCACACCAATTGCTGCAGAAAGTCAAAGTCATTAAAAAGTAATGTCATCGTCAACGTTTCTCAGTTCCAGAGCCCGGCTTTTACCCACTTCCCCCTCACATTTTCCGAATTTTCCGAATTTCCCGTAGTAGCCCGTGGCGCTTAGTTGCCATTTCAACTCCTTCGGCCCCCGTGCGCTCCATTAATGATGGATGACGACTAGACTCCAGAACCCAGAACCCAGGAACCAGAACCCAGAAACCAGAAACCAGTCCCCAGAACCCGGCCCCCGGACCCCATATCATCTCACTCCTCCGAACTGGTGGGGTTTTCCCACTGCCGCAGCTACGAAAATCTCACCACCCAAAATGATTTGATGAAAACATTTGAAATTTTTATCGGGTGCAAATTTATGCAGAACTGTTGATGTCATCGCCGTTGCGTTGGCCGCAGAAAAATGATGACGACGCCGTTGTGACGTTGAAATATGAAGGCACATTACCTTCCTGCTCATTGCTGATTTACCACCCCGCATTATTATGATCCTGCCTGTCTGCACTCTCTCGTCAGCGAAAGCACTTCCTGTTTTTAACTGTGTACGTGGCGGGAGGCGATAAGAAGTTTCTGTCGCTGCTCCTTTTATGGCATTTAATTTTGATTAACATTGGGCCAGCACTTAAAATTTGTAACAAATAACTTTGAAATTGATTGAATGCAGGCGTTCGTTCCTTGATTTTATATACATCGTAAAGCTCTATACAGTTGAGTAAGCCGCATTTCCAGGCGCTTTCCCCACATATGAGGCATTTCAGATTGGCGGTTTCAAAGGAAACCGTAATTGTTGAGTTCCTTTATGGTAATATTACTTTTTAAGCAAGAAAAAAGTGAGTTGTGAGTCCTGCCTTTAGTGGGAAACTACACTTATATAACGAAGGCAAAGAAAGTGTATTTCTGTGTCCTTGTCTGAAGACACTATTTTGCGCCCTCGCAGTTTTATTCTCTACATTTCAAAGTACTTTAGTCTGAAAATTTTATATTTATTGAAGTTTTTCCACAGACACATCGATGGTCGGGGGCGCTGGAAAAGGACTTTTTGCTTCGTTTGCAACTGCAGGTTTATTATGGTCCATACACCTTGGCGAACTTTTTATTGTGGCGCACCTATTGCATAAACTTTAAGCAAATTGCAAATGAAAGTTTCTGCGATTTTACATGACAGTTTATGGGTTTGAAATGTAAGTGCTCTTGGTGTGCGTTCCCCATGGGGGCATCTCTATGGTCTATGGTCTATGGTCTATAGTGTATGGTGTATGTGCACATGGTCTATATGGTCATGTGGCAGTACTCGTAATGCGAAAGTTTTGCTTTTTTATGCGTGTGCGGCACCCTGGGGGCGAAGTAGTTTCCGCTGTCGGTGGCGTCAAGTTTTATTGCCCCACGGCTTTAGTTCTGGGATGCGATTGTGATGATTCCGGGTGGGTTGGGTGCCGGGTGGGTCAGGGCAGTGGTGGCGGTGGTGGCACGTGCACTCCCACAGGTGACGATGGCCTCGTTTATGAACAAACAGCAAAATGTTGTCAACATTTCAAATTTATTTGTTCAATATACAAACACACAAGCAGATGGCGACATGTGTATGTGGTGGGAGTTCTACACATGTCTGTGTGTCGTGTCTCTTTCGCAGTGTGTGAGTGTGTGTGTGCGGGTGTGTGTGCGTGTTATTAAATTAAACACAGAGCTACCATCAGTGGGCCAAAAGCATTCATTAGCCACGTTTACTGCACCCGTGGCGACCTCCATTCCGCCTGATGAGTTTTTTCCTATTTTCGGCTTTTCTTTTTTTGCTGTCTTCTATTCTGGCAGCGAAACTTTCTGTGTTTGCTTTTTCAATGTACTCGGGCTTTTTGGGGGATATCATATATGATTTGAGGATTATGAAATTGAAGCAAATATTTAAGTACAAATATGCAGCAAGGAACAAAAACTAAAATACAAAAATATTAGTGTTGCAATATTTAACTAAAAGTAAAAACGCAACTACTGTGAGCTCCCTTTTCATTCGGACTTATTAGTTTTATTGCAATTTTTAAGAGATATGCTTAGCAGTTAGCAGCTATTATATCATAATCATTGCCTTAAATGATTTCATGAGCGCTAGAACTGAATGTACGGTATCGGTTAGTCGAATCTGCGCGGGATGCCTGGAGTTTGAGAATTTTTTTCATTACTTTGTCTATTTGCTTAGCATTGTGGTGGCAGTTGCTGCTGTAGTCCTGTTTTTGTTGTCCTGGCTGGCGGTGTTATTATTGCTGTTGTGGCTGCTGCTGGTGTCGCTGGCGCTTCGTGACTTTGTGATTGTTGGATTTTAATATTTCGTCCTTGCCGGGTCCTTATTTGGCCCTACAGAGCGTCACGATGACGACTGCTACGTGAGCCCGTTGGCACACACGGAAATGATTATTGCACACCATTTTGGCAGCCCACCGACCTGCTCCTTCTCGTCCTTTTTCGCTCTGCTCCTCGGCGGAAGCACATTGGCATTTAAATGTAAACATATAATATGGCGAAACGGGCCGGCTGCTGGTGCACTCAAATGCGATTCTGGAACAGCCCGGCCGGCGCATTAATTCTAATTAACTTTCTGCGGTCGTCTAACCCAAAACTCGCTTTATGAGCACTTTTTTGGGTTTCCGCAGAGCAGAACAGAGCCTCGGGTCCGAATTGCGTAGCAAATGAAGTGCAGGCAATAAAAAGCGACAAAGCCAAATGGCAAATGGCGAATGGCGAATGGAGCATGGAGCATGGAGATCCGTAGTCCTGGGCCTCCTTACAGCGTTTTCCGTGCGTTGAGCCATGAAACTGGAAATGAAAATTTATACGCTCTGCGGCGGGGGCAGCGGTACGAAGGACGAGGGACGCAGGACGCAGGACGTCGCTCCAAGGGATGGGACTCCCAGTGAGTTCCGTGATTAAAACACCTGTGCCGACAGCCGCCTGGAACTCACACTCATACAGCTGCCTTCATAAAATTAGTGGTATTTAAAACTATTGTTTCGAAAGTTCCACAAAACTTTGTTTATTCAATTCTGTAACTTAAGTTGTTAGCCAATGTTTGACTTGTTTATTCACATTCTGAAAACATATAAAATAAAGTGTAATGAATTTTTACTTGTAAGCTTGGGGCATAACATAATTTATAATTTAATCACATGCACTTCTAGTGATTTGAACGCGACTGTAGCTGGACCCGTGGGGAAATAGTGTCCAGGAGTTGGCCAGAATAACTGGCTTGATTGTCTCTGGCAGCTGGCTAGGCGATCATAGCTTTTCATTTTGCCGGGCTAATGAAACGTCATGTTATTTATGGCCAGGATGCGCTCTAATGCAAAAGCATTTCTCCTCATTTAGGCCTTGGCCAGATGGCCGTCGAGGGAGAAATTCAGCAGTAAATCGGGTCAGTAGTTGCTCCTTTGGGCGTGCGTGTTTATTGCAGTGTAATAAGTGTGGGAAGGGGTAATGTGCTGTTTAAAATGATCACATTGCTCATATTATCAATTGGCCAATGAAAATGACCCTTCACTGCTGAAAATCACTTATCCCTTGGTCAACAGACAGCCGACAAACGAAGCGGCAGCAATAGAACCATAGATTCGGTTGGCACATAATTCATTCAGCTATCCCAGAAACTAAACAAGCAAAAAGTTGAACTCGAGACTCGAGTCGGGCCATTTGACACGCTGTTCAATTTGTCTTAAAAATCAGTGCAGAACCCCGAATCCCCTCCCTCCTGTCCCAAAATACTATGGAAACCCAACAAGGAGCGATCCAGACATATTGCTCACTTGTCACTTCAGTGAATGCGCTTCACTTCGCATGGGGGCTGGACTTGGAGGGGCTCGGATGTCTCAAGGTGGGGCCAATCCCTGGGTTCCGGACCAGTCCGGGACGGCACAGAGCAGACCTTTGGCAAAGCAGCCCAAACGTGTTTGGCATTGATAAATTCTCGGGGGCGTGATGGTGGGAGGGTGGGGGTGGGGGGAAAGCAAATGACTTCCAGCGGTCACGCCATTAAGAATGCTAATGTGTCTATTCAATGCGAGTTTTATGCAAATGGCAAGGTTAAAAGCAAAATAAGAGCCGCGCTCTGGTAATGCGATAAAAAATTTGACACATCATCACTTTTCAATAAAATCAACAAATTTTATTTAAGTCACCCCCAGAGGAAGCGCCTCGCTGGCCCCCGAAACTTTTTGCTCACTCGTCCTTTTCTTTGTAAGCTTTTCTCTGCTCGTTTCTTTTTTTTTTTTTGGTTATTTCGCACAAAAGCGGGACCAGGAAGGATGTGGATTGGTGGGTGGCTGGAATGGCTGCTGAAATGGCATTGGCACTGGCAGTGGCACTGGGAGCTTATCCATTTTGGCCATACGGTTTTTGCCTCCGCCTTTCTTCTGGCCTTCCGCTTTCGTCCAACTACTGGCCATTGTGTGGGCCACGGAAATAGCCCCATAGTTGGATTGCCTTTCGGGATCGGACTCTGCTCGAAAATACTTTGCATTTGGAAATTTGAAATCCGGTTGAGCTGCTAATTTCTACCCACTGCTGTTCTGGAACAGACTGGCCTCGTCTCTCTTTCTGATCCGGCTTACTGGGGCATTTCAGCATTTCGGCATTTCGGCATTTCGGCATTTCAGCCTCGATTACAACATCCAGCTGGGAGTTCTCAAAACGCTAACCCAAATGTCAATCGCATGATTGATGGCACTGACAATTGAGCCGCCAGCGAAACGGATTGGATTCAGCTGGCGTATACCCTGCTTATGCTCGTATGCAATCGGTTTTGCCGGAAAAGCGCCATTCCACGTCGCTCCTCTAGGCTTTCCACAGCCAAATGCATTTTCCGCTGTCAACTCGAGCCGCAGTTGGTCAAATGTGGCAGCTCAATTACGCGATTAAGCGCACAGAATAAAATGTTCTAGAAACGGAAGCTTTATCCTATCAAGTTGATATCTGCTGTCATGAGCAATTCGATGTGCCAGGCGATCAAATACTTGTTGCGACTGCTCGTACGATTAAAAGCAATCAGTTTTATCTTTTATTTAACATACTATTTCATTAGATTAGCTAGTTACCTTTTAGCCAAAGAGCTGTGTAAATAGAGTTAACACCTCCTTCACGAGAGGGTGGGCCAAAAACATTTACGTTTATGTTCAGGGCTAAATTGCCTTGGTTTTAATTGCCCTCGTTGCCCTTCACTCAATTTGCCTCACCTTTCGTGTAAACATCGCGTGCAATTATTTTACTTTTTTCCGCTGCCCCGAAAAATCGCATTCAATTGAACAAAACGAAACGCTTATCTAAAACATTAAGTCAGCGGCCAAAGTCGCGACAGCAAACAAACAATTAAGATTGCCAAAACAGATTTCCATTATATATATTTTAAGACTGTTACCTACTTGAAGCTGTTACCCACATTAAATAATGTCTCTAATGATACTGTACACGTAATACTTTATTGCCAATTTAGTTCCATAGCCATCCTATTTTCCCTGCAATTTTAATCACGCTTCAGCCCAGATTTTCCCCTATCTAGATCGGCCCCATTAAATATGGAACCCTTTTACACACCCAATCTGACACAAAAGTCGGCTTCATTAAAAGAAAGGATCTCTTTTTGGGCAAAAAATAAAAAAAAGGGGAAATAAAAAGAGAAATGTGACGGCAATTTAATTAAAAACTTATGAATGAGTGAACAAAAAAGTTTGCTCATCCTTAGACCTCAAGATGTTTTTATCGTTGTTGCTTGCACAAATGGAATCTCTCCCCCCACACACACACGCACACACACACACACACACACACTTGTAAGCAAGCAGACACACACACACTCTCGTAGTGAAAGTTTACGCTGTGTGAGTAGTGTTTTGTTGGTGTGTGTTTGTTTTGGCCTGATGCAGATCAGCATACGAAGTCAGCTCGGCATCAAACTTTCTATAGCGTAAAAATATAATTGGAGAAATTTAAAAAGTTTTTGTTTTAGTTTCTGGCTTTTCCCGTCAAAGGACCCCTTTTCCCGCATCAAAGGCAGTGAGTTTCTGCTGTAGAAATGGCCAATCATTCATTCACTTATTCAAATACCCTTTTCTTCATAAAACAGATTGGTAAAGTACACATTCGAATTCAGTTGGTTTATTTACAAAATGCCTGGCAAACTCCAAAGGGGAACTGAGCTTTTCGATTATATTCGCCCGCAAATCCAATTGCTAAATCAATTTCCAAGAGTTTTCGTATTTGGCCAAGGCTCAAGAATGCATTGTAAATGTGTTTACACAATATTGTCTCTTAGTCGCAATTTCACTTGGCACGTTTTCCGTCCGCATTTCTCAACGTTTACCTTCCAAGCCAGAAATCTAGAAATCCAGCAATCCAGCAATCCAGCAATCCAGCCATCCAACAATCCCCCCGGACCAGTGCCAATCCGTTGGTTTAGTTTAGTTTAGTTTAGTTTAGTTCAGTTTCGTTTCGTTTCGTTTCGGTTTGGCTTGCCCATTTCATTGTGTGCACTCGGGAAAAAGTGAATAAGAAAATTTGTTTGCCAACTTTCGGTGTAATTTGTAAACATCAAAGAGAATGGCAAAGAAAACATGTCGCCGGCTGAGTCAAAGGGATCAAGAGTTGCTTTGCGAATTCGTGCGGAAATCTTCTACGTGTGCGGCATGCCAAGAGCCGGAATATGTGCTCACTGGAGTAGCGGGGTAGAGGGGTAGCGGAGTGGCCCCGGGGCGGGATTTTCCGGGGTCACCACCCACTCCATCGCCCAGCCATCGAAACCGATCCCGGAGGGGGATGAGTTCAAGGTGAACCAACTGGCCTGGCCTGGAAACCCTTCCCCGAGCATAGATAATACATTGAGAAAAAGAAGATTTAATATGAAAAGAAAATATTACAAAAATCAAGCTACTCTGTGTGTGTTTTACTGAAGACTTGTATGAGTTATGGGATTTCTATAGCATTGATATGCCATAAGTAGCGGAGACTCGATCGATTTTCCAGCTTGCTGGCCAAACTCGAAATGTCCGTGCTAATGAAGCGTCCGGCCATCCAAAGCGTCCACTCCCAAAGTCGAGTAGTCCAGAAGTCCGGAAGTCCAGAAGTCCAGAAGGCCGGGACGCAGCCGTTCAGTTCACCAAAGTTATGATAACAAAGAACTAATTAAGAAACATGACGTCCTTATGACAGGCCCAGCCTCCGCAGGACCACCCGCCCGTCCTCCCCCATCCATTTCAGCCAGCTTTTGGCCGCATCTCTGCCGCGTTGATGGTCTGATGTACTAATTAAGTTTTGAACGTGACGAGAAATTGCAAGTAGCAATTTCGTTGTTTGATTTTTCGCAGCGAATTTCTCTGGCCTCGATTCTTTGGCCCGGCTATTTCATCTGAATAATTAGCTGCAAAGTGGGCAAGTCTCTGGCGGCGACGGCTTGATGAGCTCCACGTCCGGCTGTGGGCGTGTGGTTTTTCTGGGCGGAGCTGCAAATTAGAATTAATTTCCATGATGCTTCGACAGCTTCACGCATAAGCAGATGAGTTGCTGCAGGAAAATAACCATAGTTGGGGATTAAACAATTACTTTTTGGTGCAACTAACGTAACGTTGTCTATAAAATTGGTAAAAGCATCACTGAAATCACGAGGATACCTGCATCGCTTAAAATCACTCATATAAACGCAAAAAAAGTATGCTACATTTTTTAACGAAGTGGTTTTTGTGGCCACTGAATCAAATTGAATCAGTTTTTAGTTTTATAAAATGTCAAACTGTTGTGAATTAGCCGTTGTCTACGGATATTACCATTTAACCATTTTATATATGTATGTACCAACTCATGAGGTGAATGTGGAGTATGTGTATTCCGTTTCCGCGTTGTCCGCCATTACATTGCTTCTTATATCCCGAAATATTTATAAGGATTTCCCTGGCACTTTCCTCGCGATTCAGATCGCATTTTCCAGAGTTTTCATTTCGCTTTGAAAATGTTATTGCAACGGGAGCGGAACGATTTCCTTTCGGCGCGGCGTCCTTTAATATGAGTTTTCCACGGTTTCGCCTTTGTCTCCGAGCCTTTTGTGTGTGGGAAAGGCGAAAAAGCGATGATAAAAATTACCGTTGCGGGGATTAAGAAGTTTCGCTATTATCATTCAAATTATAATTACTTGCAATTGTTTTTGTAATGTTCATTACCATTTAGCGGCTCCAGAAGCTGCCTGCCAGCGCTTTTCGCAGCAGACATTTTCATAATTATTTTTTAAATTGCCATTTTCCAGTGTTTTCCGCTGGCTTGGGGCGAGGATTTGCGGCAAGTGCAATAGCATGTGTTAATTAGTTTCGGGATCTTCCGCAAGGGCCATAATCCTTCTTAATTTTCCCATAGCAATATACTTGTAGTTGACCTTCCTACAGATCGCAGACTTGGCGAGAGTTTGATGTGACTTTGCCAAGTGTTAAACTTGTGTCGCCTTTTCCTTGTTTTTCCGACAACAAATTGTCCGCAAGCACGCAAGTGTATCTTCGTAGCGAAATTAATTTTTCATAGACACGAAGCTCCCTGTTCAGTCAGCCAGTTGGAGGTGGCGGAGTAGTCTGCTTCAATTTATCTGATGATAGTTTAATTAAATAATTTCCACTCAGTGTCAGTCGCACAAAGCGAAAGTTCAATATGACAATGCAAATGTAAATATAACCCGCTCATACTTCATGCTCACTTTTTTCACTTTTTTTTATCGCAAATCTTTATCGGTGTCTGGCAAATTTATGATTTATTTCGGTTTTTTTGCAGTTCAACGCCCACAATTAGTTCCACTCAAATAAATCAAAAGAAAATTTGTATAAATATTTACGCAGCCAGCAAATATTGCACTTGCATTTACAGTCATATATTTTTATGGCCACGGTCCTGTGCATTAAGCCACAATGAATTCTCTTTTGTTTTTTGTTTTTTGTACTCTGGTCTGCCATAATGCATTATTTATTTGGTATTTGAACATACGAGTACATAGTGTATGTATGTATATGCAAAATTGCGGACCAGCCTGAGAGCAAAAATGAAAGGCAAGGGTTTGAAATGCCTATCAGTGGAGATACTTAGATGGCACATATTAGGCGGCCTTAAGCAAATGACATCGCAAAGTAATTAAGTAGTAGTCTTGTTCAAATGCACGCACACACATTGTCCAGATGCACAAATGCACATTTGTGCACTGTGTGTTTAATTACGTCGGGCATTCGGCTGCAATTGCCATTAATTTGAGTTTACAAAAGCCTATTTGTGATTTGTCAAAATTGAATTTGCTCCTTATCAAGATTTGATTGATGGCCAAACGTTGGACGTGCACTGCTTCCAGTTCCAGCACACTTCAAACTGCATCAGGTCTTCAGGCTTCCACTGGAGGAGTCCCAGATCGGCGGACGAGCACTTGGGTACTCCGTACCCGGTAGTGTGTACTTGGTACTTGCGAGTGCTGAACAACTTTTCCCAACAGCACAGCACTTTGTTCCAGACATTTGATTGAGAGCTCTGCGAAATGCAAATGCAATGCGGATGTCATTCAAGGAGTGGCGAGAAGTTGTGCGGGGCGGCCTGCCTGTGAACAAGTCACTCAATGCCGTCGCCCCGAGAACCACCCACTGCACTCCACACATCAGCACATCAGATTGCATTCGATTGCAAGTTGATTGCGGCACTGCTGCATGCGGATGCAGATGCGGATGCGAATGCGGATGTGAATGGAGTGGCGATTGCGGAGGCGGAGGCGGAGGAGGAGGTATCTAACGCTTTTCAGGCACTTTAAAAGTGCAACGGCCATTACTCCACGGACTCTAAAATGTTTCAAACATAAAATAAATTTCGGTTTTTTATGCACAGCGGGAGCGGGTGTTAGATTTTACAGGGTGGCGGGTGGGTAGTCCATTCATATGCAATTTCATACATTTTTTTTGCTAATATAAATTTCACAAATATTGTCATTCCCTTTGCGCTTACAAAGCGAATACAACGTATCAGTTACTGGACACTTTGCATATAAAAAAAAGCTACAATTTGTTATATTTTTATATATTGGTTTTTGATCAAGAGATATATGAAGAGATATTAGTTTCTAAGCTAAAACTTGATTTTAATCTTCGAAACATGTATAAAATTTGTTGTATTTGCAGCTCTCAGATATAGCTTTACTTACATATTTTGGAAAGATTCCCTTTCTAACCAACTAGGTATCAAAAAGTCCGCACTCCGTGGTCAGCTTTAATCCAGCGCAGTTGTTGTTTTGGCCGGGCAAATCTCAAATGGAGTCACATTTTCAATGGCTGCTGCAAAACTTTTGTCAACTTGTGGGCGGTCAGGGGCGGTGGGCGAGGCTGGGGGCGGGGCTGGTGCCGGGGCCGGGGCCGGAAAAAATGGCAGCCGGAAGTTGAAGTGCTGTTGGGAATTGCAAAAATTTGCTGCCTGCCATTGTCATTTTTGTTTTGCGCCGCGGCTGCGATGGCGGCGCATTCGTGCGTTTTATTCCCGGCCAAAACCCGTGAATTCAAAGCCGTCGGCGCAAAATCGAACAACCAAACCCAATCCCATAGCAACAAAAACAGCAAAAACAGCAACAGCAACAGCAACAGCAACAGCAACAGCCAAACTACCAGCAACTGGGGACTTTTCCAGCCATTGAAATTTCGCAGCTATTGTCAGATTTTGGTGTTGCCTGTCATGCAAATCCCCGGCACAACGTGAGCAGCCCATCAAAATTATGTTTGGTTTGACTCTTAAATGCGAGAATCTGCAGTGTGGCACCTGCGTGAAATATATTTAAGGTTCGAATCCAGCTTAGTTGCCCCTAAGTCCCTCGTTCGATTTGCGAACATTGTGGAGCAAGTGTGCCCCAAAAACCCGCCCGATGTCCACTTAATGCCATTAATGGACTTTTAAGTGCCGGCCAACAGTGCTCTCTTCTGACTTGCTGCCGAACTGTTCCTTTGATTTTGCCGTGCATCTGGCCACGCCCCTGCGGAGGTGGGCGGCTGGGTGGCTCTTGTCCTGCGGCTCGAGGGGCTCTGATCCCGATGATGCCGTTGCTGCTGCGACATTTAGCCCATAATCCTTTCGCTCGATGCTCCAGCACGTGCGAACTTTTCGTCACTCGTCTTGTTTCACTTGGTCGGCGAACTAGCAAAGTTTTCGCCCCAAATGGTATATTTAAATTGAATGATTGCTTAAGCGAACTCAATTATTGGGAAATGGTGTAGATTGGAAGATGCCTGCACCGATATAACGCATTAAAAACAGAGATAGATGGTTAAAATGTGGTAATATACATCAAAATGTGTGGTGTTTATTCTTAATATTACATGTAAATACTTTCAAATAGCCGTATCTATTCTATGACAGGCTCATTGAAGCCGACAGAAATCGATACGCCAGCCAGTAAATGTATCTCCACAATCAGGACCCCCCACTCCTTCTAAGTCCTTCTAATCCCCATAACACAATGACTCCATGTCCAGATTAGACGCATCCAATGGAGCGTAACAAGTGGTTGCTCTCTTGAGGGTTTTGCATTTCAATATGCTTAGCATTAATGGACCTCAAGTTCAACAACCGCATGAAGTACGGTGACTTGGGCTCTTTCCAAGTCCAAATCCATATTTCCCAGGGAGCGCCGCCTGCTGGCCAGGAATTTGTTTTATTTATGATGCTGGTGGGTGAATCCCAGGCCATATGGCCAGCTCATGTCCCATCCGTTTGCACCGTTCGTCTGCCTCTGCCACAAGATATTTAAAATCAAATTTGTTTAATTTACATGCATAAACGCGTCAAATTTGCTTTAGAATTGTGTAACAGGCCGGACAAGAGCAGCGGATGCGGATGCGGATGAGGATGGATGTGGATGTGGATGTGGGTTCCAGCTGGGGGAGCTTGTGTGCTCAAAGGCAACAACTGTTTCCGTTAATATAAAATGCAAATTTTGAACAATTTTTAGTATCGCCCCGCCATCGGTCCCCCCTCCCGGGATGCCACATCCTTTGGTCCTGCGGTCACTTTGGTTGCGAGCCGCACAAGATATGAGTTTGTAATAACCAAATCGGTTGGTTTGGTCGACATGGACCAGCGGGGCACCCCGTGTTTGGCCAAATGCAATGAGTAGTGAAGGGCTGTTGGAAATGATGGCCCAAATTCGCCGGATGTTGTTCATATCCCTTCTGTAAACGCACGGAAATATGTAGCCAGCTAAAAGTGGGAATTTTGCCCAGCAAATGATGTTGGAAAAACAATTTCATGATGTTTTGATTTCAGCCACCATATGTGCGTAAACACGCTCCCAACCGAAAGCCCCCCAGCACCGAGATAAGATCGTCCTGGTTGTGTTATCCTTTGCCCGATTCGATTGACAGTTGTAATTTAAGGCAGGCCGTGAACAATTTACAGACCTCTCGTCCTGGGCAAGGACTCGAAGGACAGCCATTTCATTTCCATACGAATCACCCGGCGGCGCTTGACTTCGATTTTCGCCATATTTTTGCAGTCATTTATTTACATTTTCTCACCCTCTGTGGGCATTTATTTATTTAGTGCTTATCTTTGCGGCGCATAAATGAATATCCAATCGAGTCGCTTCGCCTCGCCACCCCTCGAATGACGAGCCACCACCCAACATCCTTGACGGGACGGGATTGCTGTCCATTTCTATGCGGTTGTAGCCCTGGGCATAGTTGTTAACTTGGCCTTTTTCTAGACAGATAGATCTGCCTTACACTTAATGGCTTCACCCCTGGACATGGAAGTCAACCAGAGCTCTTTGATCGGTTTAGTTTGGCAAGGATGAGCCACAGCGAATCATCAGTGCAGAATGTTGTTTAAATACTTTTTTCAAATACTTTTCAGGACCTTCCTTAAATACTTATAATATTCGGGCGGTATATTTACCTTAGGGAACAAACTGAAAGTGAGGCATCTCTGAGCGATGGCTCGACCCTTCGACCGTTGTCCAACTGTTGGCCAAAAACCCACTTTTGGCCAACTGCGTCCTTTCTTTGCACTCGCTCGAGGGGAAAGCGATACCCTCTGCTTCTCGTTTTCAAATCCGATTAGCATCATTTAGTTGGGCCACTGTTGCTGCTCTCGAAGGGTCTATTATTTCCATTAGATTGATTTCCACCGAAGAGCCCCCATTAGAGTGTCCCAAATGGTTAGCATCTTACAATCGGACTTAAGGTGAACTGACATTCAGTGGAGAAGGGCACCTTCGCCATCTTGTGGATTCTTTATTCCATTTATTTATTCGCATTAACTATTTGGCATATTTGCGAACCACTTTGCATTTGAGGGACCATATCAAACACACTAAAGATTTCAAGATTCAAGATTTTTAAGGACATACTCAGGACCCATACAAAAAATCAGTTGAGTCCTATGTTTAATTGCCTCTCAATTGCCTAAATCTTTGGAACGGAACCGAAATGGCAACGGGCAGACAGACAGGCAGACAAATGCGACCTGGAAAAGTGCCACCTCCTCGACTGAGTGACTTCAATTACCCCACACACTTTCGGATGGCAGATGGCAAAGTGTTTCACTCGCCAAACAAGTTCCAGATTGCATCTTTATCTCGGCCCGTACATATTCTTGCAGGCAATAAAAGTTTCTGGGCAATAAATCTGCAAGTTTCTGGAGCGAGACCTCGAACTGAGTGGAGGAAAAACATCTGCAGTCGGCGATGCACACAAATTGCCAAGGAGTTGGCCCGGGGAACAGGTGGCCCGGGATTGGACGGGATTTTATGTCTTGCAGGTCACTGAGTCACTTGGCCTCCATTCCTTTTGGGGCGGGGTGTGGCTTCCAGGCTTCCAGGCTTCCAGTCTTATCAATAGGGTTTTTGATATTTGCCTCGATAAGGACGAGGCCCACTGGCAGGGGAAGCCAGCTTTTTCGGCTGATGAAAGTGTTGACGCATACAAATTGTGCATTAGCGCAAAAACTCGCAGCTTTCGGCGCATTAAGTTGCAAATGCATTGCCCTCGGGTTCACGGCTTTCGGAGGTTCCCCGGCCATTGGGGTACCCACTCCGGGCCTCTTTTTCCCGGACTAACGCGACAGCCAGTGGCGAAAATCTGCGAGCATCCGCATTTGCATAAATGCAATTTAAAATCTGAATTATTCATGAGCACCCGCCATTTGGCCATTTGTCTGAATGACCACTTGTGGCTTGCTTTTCCCAAATGCACCACCATCATGGCCCGATCCCGGCACATAACCCGATGCCGATGCCGATGCCGCCGATGCCGAATCCAATGCCGAATCCGATGCCCGGCCAGCCAACCGGGCGTATACGTATTTATTTTTTTATGGCACTGGACTCGCCGCCTGCATGTGACAACTTAATGGCTTCCGTTATTTGAAAGCAAAAGCATCGAAACTGCTGATGTCAAATTGTCGATGAGGATTAACTCTTCCGTCTGTGTACATTTCATATTAGCAGCTACACATTTGATTTGGCCAGTCTCCTCACGCCGAAGCGAATGTTTATTCTGGATTTAGAAATTACATCGTGTGTGTGCTTAGTTTATTGAGCAAACACACTCGCCGGATGTCCGATGTCCAATGTCCAATTTTCAATGTCCAATGTCCATTACTCGGAGGCGGTTAAATCAATCTATGTATTTGCCAACGCTTTCGTTAATCACTCACTTTGAAGTGGTAAATGCACTTAGGGCTCCGTTTCCGTTTATTCTAAAACTCGACTACAAATCACTGCAATTAGTTGAGTACATTGGCTCGTGGCTAATATACCAGTTACAATCATCTTTAAGCAAAATCTAAATTTCATTTCGAAATTACTCATCAAAAGCAGATGGAAATATAGCAAAATACAATGGCACCACCCAGAATCTGTTTCGACTCACACCTTGGGTCTTATTTTGAAAGTTTCCCTTTGAAGTCGGCTAGGCTTTGTCAAAAACTTAACCGCACTTTGCAAATTGCCTGATAATGAAAAAATAAATATGAGGAAAAACGGCCGGGAAACCCTATAGCAAGAAACCAAAGGCAGAAACAAAGCCAAAGTTTTCCACTCTGCCGCACAAAATGTGTGGTCGTTCAGCTTCTTCATTTTTCCAGCACTTCGCTGCTTTCATGTTAACAATATTATAAAACTTTGGCGATTTCCTTGGGCCTCGCTTCCAGGTGTAAAAACTTTGGCCCCGCGGCCCCGGAATTGTGTTTCACTTTGCAATTACGGAATGTACTACAGCTGACCCTCATTGGCCCCGATAAGTCCCTGGAATTAGTTGGAATCAGCCTGCGATTGCATCCCATCCGGCATGGCATATCACGGCGTCCAGGGAATGGCAAGGGCAATGGGAATGGGAATGGGAATGGGGATCACAACAGAGTGAAATTGTTTTGGATGCCGGCCAACGAGCAGCAGACGGGCTCTGCGAGATAATTTCCTGTCATTATTTTGTGGTCTTCCGCAGTCGAACGTAAAAATTGCGACTCAAAGGTTTATATCCAGCACGGCGGACAAACAAGCGAGCAGGACAGATTGGGCCTCCGTAGTCCGTAGTCCGTAGTCCATGCTCCACAGTCCGTATTCCGTAGTCCGTAGTCCGCAGTCCACAGTCCGCAGTCTGCTGTCTGGCAGTTGGAAAAATTGACTGCATTGCCAACGGGTCAACAAATAAATTGGTTGGCCGGGCTGCCATGTTGATTTTGAGGTCATCGCTGATATTGCGGATGCGAATCGTTTTTGATTGCATTGGCCAACTGGAGTCCCGAGATGATGACGCAGTAACCGCACCGCCATGGCCATGGCCACTCCATTCCACCGGACAGCCGGACCATGGACTATGGACAACGAACTTGGGAGTCCAGACTCCCGAGCCCGGGTCTCCCAACTCCAATTTCCCAACTGCCCGACTCCGGGCTGAAAGCTGGTCCGGCTCTACGGTGTATTAATTGTGGTTGCCACTGGTGAGAATTTCCATTTGCCATTTTAAGTGCGGCTTGACGTTGTTTTCATTCCCGTTAAGGCCATAAAAAGTCCGTGCGTCAAATATTTATTACAAATGGCCATACTCGCACACACACACACACCCGCCGACGCACATCCATCCATTCGTTCGCAGGATGAAAGACAGTTGGGTTTTTTTGGCCACCACACCTGCAGAATGTTAAATAAATCAACTTACTGCCGCTCACTGCATTCTGGCCGACTTCGAAATACACGTACTTTAAACAAGGCCTAGTGTAGTATGTAATATAAATGGGAATGCTTTCTAACTTTCCTAGGATTAATATATATATTAATTTATTAAATATTTATCATTCACTTTAAAGAGGCTTATTTAGGTATCAAGGAAATGATTGATTTCTTAAGCAACACACAAAGTGTTGCGCTGCCCAAAACAGTATGCTAAACTTTTTGTCACAACCCTTCCAAAGCAATCAGTTCAATAAGGCTTATGGGACCACTTGAATCAGCTGTCTTGTTAGACCTATTAATAAACCCAGTACATCATGACATTTTAAAACGCAGGGTAGCCTTTGTGTGGCATAAGCCATAACACTAGCATCCATACAGTGGCAGACTGAGAGCAAGTGCCCCGTTTTTTGCGACTAACTCACTCCAAAAAAAATGGACACAACTCGCTTGCGAGTGTGTGCGTGTGAGTTTTGGTGAATATTTCACGAATTGAGCTGTCATGCAAATGTGGCATTTCTGTTTTTGAAGTTGACAGGCCTCGAAAATTGCAGCGTACATCTAGATTGAGGCATTGACATGGAGACGAACTCTACCCCGCCTGCGAGGACGAGTGTGCTTGTGTGTGTGTGCGAATGGCAGTCGACTTAGTGTTGCACGCCTCCTGCCGCAATTGTCAGTTCCATCAGTCAAGGATGTCTGACAGCCACTTGAACGAGAACGCGTATCGTCAGCGAATAGAAATGCCACAGTATTCGTTGAAACGCCATTTTCGGTAAAGTTAAATCGGATAATTTCTACCATTTCCACGTCATTAATATGATTCATAGCTTTAGCATAAGGCAGATGGGATATTTAAGAAACACATTCATTTTCTTAGAAACGAAATCAAAGTGTCTGCTCTTTGATTCGTCAACAGGCGATTTTGTCGCAACAACTTTGATTTACTTTTGTCTCAAAAACTTTGATTTACTTTTGATTATACAAATGTCACAGTAAATTGCTAGATTTTAGCTTTTCGAGTGACCTAAGAAAACAATTTCGGTCTTTGGCTGTCGCACAAATTTTGCCACTTAATGCGCTAATAACTCAGCTGGCCGCACCCGAAAAGGCAAGAGCCCAAGAAATGGTAAAAGTTTTATTGAAAGCGCCACACAATTTGTTTGTATATTTAAATTATCATACAATTTCCCAAAGTTTCGCCCGAAATGAGCGCTGACCCGACCCCAAAACAGTACCCCCTTCCCCGCTCATGCTGAAACCCCCCCGTCCGCCCAGTCATTATGGACCCCATTTCGCTTTGGACTCGTTTTTCGGGTTCTTTTGGCCTCCTTGCCATTTTGACTTGCGCCATTTGGTGTGGGATGAATGGCTTGGGTGGTCCTGCAGTCTCGTGGCTGAATTACATTTGTGTAATTTTGCGGAAAAACTTTTTTATTTGCTAATTTTGTTAAATTAGAAGCGAAAATGAAAGAGAATTGCAAATGGCATTATAATATGCGCAGCGATGGAAATTTTTGACAGGCACGTCGACGACGTTGCTGGCGGCCAAAATAATTACACATGTAATTTGAAATTCTTTTTAGTGTCCTGCCAATGGGGAAAACTTTGCAGAAATTCCTTAATTACCCCAAAATGTGAGGCTGTTTCCTTGGACATTTCCACTACTCCGCAGAGCACTCAAACATGGATATATTCACCACTAAAATGCTCAATTTGAATAAATGCTAGTGAATAAATAACGCGTTGCGAGTTCTGAGTGCCGGCAGATGGGTTTTCGGGGCTGCTGACGTGCAGCTTTTATTCTCGTGAAAGGTGTTAATTGAGTGGCTTCATTTGTCCGCCGGAAATGCCCATCAATTAGGGTAATCACGCAACAAAGTCACAAAATGCCACGCCTCCCCGAGGGAAAACGAGACGTGAACGAGGACGAGAACGCGTCTGTCTCATCCTTTGCGGGGCTGTGGCTTCCAGAACACCGGCTTGGACCGTCTAAACAACAAAAAAAAAAAAAAAAAAAAACTGCGTGACTGACATGCCACGCCACGCCACCAAGTCGACATCCACATCCACGCTCAGGTCTATGTGCTGCCCGTCCAGGTTCGGATGCGGATCCAATGTCCACGGGCCCGTATCCTGGGCTTGGCCACCGCCTTTGTGTTTGGCTTTGTTTGCCGGCACAAAAGGCAGAAAGCGCTCTTAATTGGGCGGCTAACTGAAAGTGGCTGCGTCTTTGCCCATTCACATGTCAATCAGGGCAGCACCAGGACACATCCTCGTCCACATCCACATCCACATTCACATCCATTTCTGAACCCGGTCACCCATTAGGGGTATCAATTTCAAAAAGAATCGAGTCCGTTCCAGGGACGGATTGGGGATGGCGATGGGCATGGGGTTCGGAATAGGGGTTCCAGACGCCTCCTGCTGGCACAATCAATTTATTACACACCGCTGCTGACAAGTTCTACGAGTCCTGGGAACACTAGGATCACGGGACAGTGGGAAATGTAGAACCCTCCAATTTACATCTTCTATTCCAGCACACACACTCGGGCACTCACAAAAAATACATTAACCCGCTTTTGCACATTTCCATAGATTTTCCATTTTCCATTTTCCATTTTCCGTAGATACAATAGCTGGAATATTAAATATTTTTTACCTTTTCGTTAATCACAGCAACTAATTTGCATTATTAAATGATTATAAAGGCTTGTAATAGGTTGTAACAAGCCAATTGTTGGACTGCGTACATTTCATATTGAAATCCTTGTAAACAACTCCATGGCACATAGAGATCCCATCAACTCGTTTCTCCCTGTGTACAATGCAAATATTGTAGAGCATAAAATGGGCATTGACGAACGTGCTGCAACATCAAATGATGAGATTATCGTAAACTCGAGCAGGACCATAAAGCAGGCCTAGAGAGCAGGACAAGACCGGAGGAGCAGGAGTCGCAGGAGTAGCAGGAGCAGCAGGAGCAGGAGCAGTAGTAGAGTGGCTGGAGGTCAGGGCCTCTTGTGGCCGTAAAAGCGCTTAATAGTCCATTAAAGGGATTAAGAGGGGCACCAGCACCCGGGGATTCCAAGGAGCCGGAGCCGGAGCCGGAGCCGAAAGAACAAATTTCCGAATCTGTTCATGTCAATAGATGGCCGGCGTTAAAAATCAAACAGACGGCTCTCGCATGCGTATTATTGAAAACTTGCTGGAAAAGCGGTGGTCGGTAGAGCGGTACAATTCTTTATTGCTGCCCATTTGGCCGGGCTTAATACGAGCAAATTAAACTAAGCTCGGCAAATTGCGTTTCGGTCACGTTCCGAGGCCATCGGAAAAATGGCTCCATTTCCATTTTCCGTGGCATTTTCTCCAGCCCTTGCCATTCCAGAATAAACACATGCATAGAACGACGGCCCCCGCTGAAAATAATGCAATAAAAGCGGCATAAAAATAAAAACCAAAACAATGCGCAAAGGAAAGCAAACAGTATCAGTATCTTGGCGATGGAAAAGTGGGAAAATGGCACAGCGCGCAAGAAATCATAAATGTAATTGAGAATTTTATGGGGGTGCCAGTTGCCACCCATCCCTGCATGTTGTGCAAATAAAAGTTGAAATTGTCGCATAGAAATTCTAAGAATAAAGCGGCGAATTTTCCACAAAGCCAAAAGGAGGGCGGAAGTGGGCGATCCAGCAATTTCCACCACCCACCCACTCGCACATACACTTACGCACACACACACACGCACATGCATGACGTTGACGCTTTCCATTTAAACTTTGGTGGGTGGGTGGTGGGCGGAAAAGCGAGGCACAAAGGGCGCCTGTTCGGTTTATTGCCAGCAATCAATTAAAACGGCAAAGTCATTTGTGACAAAAACATTCACAGAAAATTTGACTTTTTGCGACGGGGGGAAAATGCTGCCTATGGCACGCAAAATCGATGGGCACATTTTACACACATGCATACATGTTATTGTAATATTTCAATGTCACGCCCTTGGGGCTGCGGGGGCGGCAGTGGGGGGTACTGCCAAAAAAACTGAGTAAGTCCTTCCATGCACTTGCCAAATTGAATGGGAGAAGCGGTTGAGAACAGAGAGTGACTTTCCATTCCAGGAAAATGCCAGCCAACGAGGAAATACTTCGAAGTGCTAAGGGAAACGAACGAAAAGTCTTTAGGCTGAGAGATTATAGCAAATGCTTTAATTATGTGTATAGATATTTAAATACTTTGATATCGATTAAAGCCTAATGCCTATTAAAGCCATAGCATTTACAGATCATCTAAATTCAGTAATCATAGCATTTTATGTGACTTCTTAATTAAACTTTTTGCTTTCAATGCCTCGCACTTGCTGATTTGAATAAAATAATTATATTTAGCTATCAATTTCACTGCCGACAGCTAGACAAATCCAATCAATATTTCGTTATGTTCAACGAAATGTGTACGCTTTTCACAGGTTTACTGATTAACCCAACCCACATTTAATTGATGCTTAGCAAGTTGAAATCCATATAGAGGCAGCATATTTGCAGATTTAAATATGGAAACAAATCGCACAGCCAGTAGCCCCGAATATCGTAATTTCCCTAATCAGCTTAGGTGAAAACAAGCGGAAATCGGAAAGCGCTTTTCGGGGGGGTGGGAAAAGGAAAAGCGGCATGGGCGATTTCCACGCACAAGAGTCGCCACGACTTAGTTCGATTGCAATTAACTAAATACACGGAAACTCGAAGCGGTTTTGGCACGGCCTAATGAATATGCATGCCATTCATTAAATCAACATTAATTTATGTAATGTATTGTTACAGTATCATTGTTTTCCGTTTTCCCTTTTTTTGCGCCCCGATTCTTACTTGCGCATAAATTCTAATGAACAGCCCATACATGCGTGCCGCAATAATTGATATTGATGGTTGTAATCTTATTTAATCCCTAATTACAATCGCATTCAATGGAATCGAGCAGGTCGTCGGCTGGGGGCCAATATGTGTGCCACCATCCACTACGCAGAGCAAACATCATACATAAATTATTTTTACACAGACAAGACGCGAGGTTCTACATAGACATATTCTATGTTATGTACATACGCCGCCCTCTGAATCGCTGAAAACATGCAAATACTTGGGGGGTACACAGGCCGCCCGCAGGAATGGCAATAATTTCCTAATTAGTTTGATTAGTCGGAGTACTCGCGAAATGCCTCTATTCCTGCCGACTTGCCGCACTGCTCAGATCCATTAATTAGCCCCGCCCACTTGGCCCAAAGCATCGCTTTAATTGGACAAACATCGCGGGGGAGCAGCCATGGTTAAAGCCAGTACTGGTTTTGGCCCAACAATAATTTGCTTGATTAAGAATCAATCATAATTCGATTGCCAAACATTAAAGTTTGAATGAAAGCGTTGCAGTCGGGTGGGTGACTCCCAATCGCAGCTAATTAACATCTATTCTCTAATTAAAAGTCAGTTGTCATCTCTATGCAGTTTTATTTTATTTAATTAAGTTGCTGATTGCAAAGCGTGAAAAGCACTAATCACCACTGTTCGTGATTTATTATTTTGGCCAAGGGCCTTAATTAGTTTAGTGCATTAAATAATGATTGGATATGGCAAATTTGATTGCTGCCCCATTTAAACTCGTTAGCAGCCTTAAATCATTATCGCACACACATTTGCTGTGAAAATTCTGGGAAATTCTCCTAATGGACTTCCAATCCACACAGCCAGACAAATTGCAATATGCATGGGGAAACTTTTTCGATTTTACTTTGCTATTTGCTTAAGTGCCGGGCCACAAGGATTTCCGCTTGTCAGCAGCAAATCGAGAGAAATAAGGAAACAAAGAACTCGCTGCCTTTCGCCCCTGATTTTCCCTATTCCCCAATCAGTTTCCAAAAAAACCTGCGCTCCACTCGGCTGCACATAGTTGAATGCAACAAATCCGCGGAATAATATGGATGTGGCAGCCACGGGGATTTCGCCGACCGGCCAACAGGGATTCACCGGGTTTTGGGTTTTCGCCCATTGTCACATGAGCGGCCAGCGGCGATGTCAGTTGTTGATTAAATAAAAGGGTCCCCCAAATTGTATTATATATACAATATACATATATACCATATAGAGGGAGCAAAGCTTCGCTGTAATAGAAAGTAAGCGGAAAATGTTAACATTTCTCATCGATTCCCTGGACGGTCGGAAAAGTTGGGGGCTGGAAAATGTGGAAAGTGCAGTGCAGCGAATAAATAATGCAGGCCGAAATGTCAAACAGCGTTGTGTCAGGATGATTTCTGCGGAAGTCCTTGCGATGTCTATGTCTCAGCGAGCGCTGCGAACTTTGCAGCATGAATAAGTCAGCTCAGCCATTGTCTGGCCGCCGGGAAACTGGGAAAAACCCCCTGGAAAAGCCCCCCGCCAACCCCTCATCCCACCAAGCCAGCCATGCCAGCCATGTCCTTGCAGCTTCTTCAGGAGTCGTCGCCTTTGTTAAAAAGTTGTTGACGTTGATGCTCTCTACGTGTAAAAAGGTGAACAACATTTGTAGACTACTCCGATCCAACTCCAACTCGCAATCCTGACAATTGAAGTGGCATTTCGCACTCCGGCGTCATCTGTCTGCCAAGTGCCTTTTGGAGTTCGCTCACGTCACAATTATTTGCAGCAACTTGAAATTCATACCCCATCCGCGGCACTCTCCGAATTAATACATCAAACAGCCATCCGCATCCCCTTCAGACCGCAACAAAGCAAAACAAGTAATTTCCATTGGGGGTGGGTGGTTCAGCTGGGTGGTTCAGCTGGGTGGTGCGAACATCCCCTGCGGAGCTCCGGAAAATAAGCTGGACGGGCTGAAGCTCTATTGTGTTTCATTACTGGATGCCAGTTTATTAAAAAATTTGTGAACTTAATGTCCAGCTGGAGGAGATGGCGATGCACGCTGCTGGAATTTAATAAAAACGTCAGAACCGAGAGCCCGTGGCAAGAAATCACAACCCTCTAAACTTGCAGCTAGGGGTGGAATAACAATGTAATGCGCCACTTGGCGTCACTTGCAACACACGAATTTTAATTACAATCCTGCACTCCAGAGTATTGAAATATAGAAAAAAAGTTCGACCACAAATCAATAAATTATTTGTTAATTGCTTTTTATCTGACTGCTTTAGAACTAATTTTAATAAGCGCATGAGATTGAATGAGCTAGCAAAAAACAAAAGTGCATATGAGTACGTTCTTATGAAAAACATGTAAAATGAATAATTGCGTTGTTATTTTATTCGTTTGTTAAAAAGGGTTTGAAAGCTTTGAATACCACGTAAGTGAAGCTGAAAATGCTGCATTTTTGCCATCTCTATCTATAATTGTTTGCCTACCCCTTGCGGAAGTTTCCCTGCCCTGGGGGAGGTTTTCCTTTCCCATTTCTCCGGAGTTACCACAGAATTTCCCCCTCCGTTTTTGGGGTGGTGCAACCCAGGGGGTGGCTTCCGTTTGCCGCCCTCCACCTCCCCCATTAGCCCACCCCTTGCAGCGACTTTCCTTGTTTGCAACTGTTGCTTCTGCTGTCTGCTGTCTGCACCACCCCCCCGCCCCGCCCGTTTTCTGTGGTGCGTGGCAAGGGCCTTTGTTTTTCCAATGTGTCGCATCATTAATTTCGCACAGATATTTGCCTGCATCCTGCCATCGGTGCCCTTCGTCCTGCCAACGAATCACGCCTTTGTATTTGGCCGCTGTTGCTGCCATAAATTTCGATAATGTGTCAATTTATGAATGGCCAAGCCCGTCCGAAGTTATCCATTCACCCGGGCAGCAGGATTTGCAGCTGTCAGCGTCTATTGATTGTTTTATTGATGGGCCCGGATTGACTTGGCCAGCGTTTTTTATGGCCTGCCAAGTGAATAGCCAGACGAGTAAGATAAACAGCCGCAATATATGGGTGAGTAACTTGTTTTGGCTGACAGACGGCGGGCAAGTTGAAGATGTTTCATTTAAATGTCACTCAAAATGAAGCCAACGGACATGGAACAAAATACTACATTTTATTGTGAAAGTTGGAACCTTTTCTCATCAGTACATAATGAACTGTTAAGGGGCCTATAAAATATCATATTTATATTCCTGTTTATACGAAACTTTCCCAATTATTTACCTATCAGTATGTTGCACATAGGAGCTCATTAGACGGCAAACGAACTTCAAAGTCAGCGCATCCTGTGGCTTGGTTTGTCCTGGCTCGAGTTAAGCCAGCAGTTCGCGTAATTAGTTGGCAAAATGCTGGAGCACTTCGAAATGTACGTAAATTGTTTAATTGTTGGGCCAAAGGAACTGAATAATTTGCTCAATTTTCGTTCATTACTCGCACTGTCTTGTCTCGTCCTTGCAACTGGCTTTATTTCAATCCATTCTCCTTCGTCCTGGCTTTGCCCGGCATTTCGCATCACCAACAGCACCAGCGTCCTTGGTCGCATCTCATCTCTCGGCGTCATAAAAGGCACTTCATTTGCATAAATGAATTCTGTAAATTTTGAGTAGCACTTGACGCTGCCAAAGAGATCACAAGCCGAGTGGGGAAGGCACTGGCAGCGCCACTAGGCACTACTAGGCATTCCCATCTGCGAAGGCTTATCCGCAAACCGCAATTCAATGCGTAGGCCAAACAAATTGATATGAATGGCCTCGTTTCGCCAGGACGAAGCCAAGGTCCTCGACTCGAGTTGACTCGACTTTCGAGTGCCATGCATCGGCCCCGTCGGTGCTTTCTATTTAATTAACATGCAAACTCCTCGAGCGTATGCGTATTCAATGTTGCCATTCAAGAGCTCACTTCATTCGCATCTTCATTCGCATTTTTATGTGCCTTTCTCTGCCCTCAATGGGGAATTGGGATGAATACTAGTTGTGGGTGGGCAGATCTGGTGGGTAGCAGCAAAGAAGCCAGCCAAGAACTCAGAAATCACATATGATTTAACCAAGGGAACAGAAATCAACAGGACTTTTAAAGCAAATATGGCGATAACTCTTGATAATTTAAGGACTCCCTCCATTTCTGGTGCAATGATCAATTGCACCAAGGTGTGTAATTATTTATTCCATATTCAGTGCACCCACATACTCGTATATAGCCACGTATATATACTTTTGCTGCAGGGACATTCAACTTTTATCATTATGATGCGCAAACGGCAGCAACTTTTTCGCACGGTTGTAGCCCGCAAAGCAAATTAGTTACAGTTCGCGCTGCTAAGCGATTTAGTTTGTTGATTAAACTTTTCGCATAAACGCCAGGACCTCGCCCGAGGGTCGAGCGGGAAAACCCCCACTGAAAAACCCAGCCCAACTCGTGAATTAATGTAGTAATTTGGGAATTATGCGTATTATTACGCATACGACGTGTGGAACGAACTTTAATTTGCCAAGTTTTAACTGCAGTCTTTCAATTGTAGCTCACATAACACAATTAGGGCCCGAATAGGCGTTAGCAATTATCCTATATGATTTAACGACTCGCAATCTTATATATAAATTTCAATTGTCAAATCTATATTAATTAGGCTGAGCAGTTCAAACTTATCACATATGCAAATGCCGTTTGTAAACAAAAACACAACACACACACCTGCAGGAAAAGTTTGTTTTCCATCCATTTTGAAAAGTGCAATTTGGAAATTACATTTGAATAATTGAAACAACAAATGTTTGGCAGCAGGAATTTTGACATTTTAGAGACTAACGAGGTCGCTCAATTTGATGAGACAAAGCCGGATGAATAATTCATGCAAAAAATAAACTAACTGAGCACCCAGCCTCTCCACCCAGACCACTCAGTCACATGTAAGAGCACTTGTTTTTCGGCAGATCTGGGATCCCGAGACATATGTACGTTTAATATAGCACCCAGGCGCAGGAGGCAGGAGGCAGGAGGCAGGACGAAGGATGAAGGACGCAGGACGAAGGACGAAGAAAGCCAGCACACAATGCCCTGGCATTTTGCTCGCCAGCTGTGGGTAATTTGTAAACGTCAGAAGGCAAACATCGAGTCCTGCCGACTATACCCAGCTCCTGTGCCAGCTCCTGTTCCAGCTCCTGTTCCGAAGCCAGCCTGCCATGTCAGAGATCAGGGCCAACGCCACACGTCCTGAATGAATTCGCACGTGTCCGGAATGAAAGAAGTTGCCCGGCGACTGTTTCATTTTAAATACAATTTATTGTGCATGTCGGCTAGCTGAAACTAAACTGAGCCACATACCGAGCCCGGCATAATCCGGCATTTGCTACCCTGGCATTTAATATTTAATGCGGCCCCGAAATGTGGCAAAAATGCGATTAATAAAATAGGCCACAGAACATGTGTCATATTCGTACATGTTGGCTATGCGTGTCACTCGCTGAAAACTATTTATATTTCTATTTCTATTTCCATTTGCACTGCCATCTCGATTCGCATCTCGATTCCTGTCCCGATCCTGGCAGTGGTAGGCTCCTCCTGGCAGGACTCACGTCTTCGTACGTGTTCGATTCCAATATGGCGCTGTATTTTCCATATTTACCCGGCATAAATTCTTAATAATCCGCTCGAAAAGCTGCCACAATTGATAAGTGAAAAGCCAAAAAGCCAACATAAGTGCCACAGTGGCATGTGTGCAAAATGCTTATGTTCTTCTTCAAAAACTAATGCAAAATGAAACCAATATGCCGCTATTCATTTTTAAATGAAATCTTTTGCAGAGCATAATACATATATAATTTAATTGGCAAATGCCTTTGTATAAC
Organism: Drosophila orena; assembly: GCA_005876975.1. Taxonomy (NCBI): domain Eukaryota; kingdom Metazoa; phylum Arthropoda; class Insecta; order Diptera; family Drosophilidae; genus Drosophila; species Drosophila orena. Next base: position 9,594,943 of record VCKV01000008.1, on the reverse strand, counting down.
TACTAATTTTAATTTGCTAACACCAAATGGCCATTTCCGCGACGAAGTGATTTATAAATAAAACTGACCATTTTCTGGGGAAAAATGTAATTATGAAATAAATGAGTTCCTCGGCATTCAATTAAGCAAAATATGCTTCAGAAAACTCGCTTCCTTAAATTCATAACGACCAGAGCTCATTTCACGTTTGAAATATTTAATTTATTTTAATTGCGAGTCAACTCTTTTGATTTCTGCACTGCCATTATGAGGCAGTTGTTATTTTCGCATTTCTCCTCTTTGGGGGGCGGCAAGGAAGCGTTTCTCGAGGAGCAGCGACAAGTGGCAATTATGTGCTCACCCGGCCACCGAGTAGAGCACTCAAATTGCCGGCAAGGCGGGACCAAAATGCATTTAATTTCTTAAAGGGGCGCGTAATTAGTTTGCCTCGGTGACGGGCAGGTCCTCGTCCTCGTCCTCGTCCCCATCCTCGTCCTCGTCCTCGTCCTCCAAGCCGCACACATAAGCAGGTGCACCACGGCAGCTCCTGTGGAACAGCTCCTATGGAACAGCTCCTTTGGAACAGCTCCTGTGGAACAGTTCCTTTGGAACACTTGCAGGAGTGCCCACTAATGTGTTTCTTTGAGGTTATGCAATTACACACTTTGCAGTCAAGCAGCAAGATGACATTTTTTATTAGCCAGCGATCCAAGGGCTTAATGGTTGCCATTACTCAAAAAATGTAAGTGGTCTAGGCCCTGCTGAAAATGTATGAGCAACAAAAATTAATAAGTTCATTCAGGGGAAAAAGAGGTGACTAAAAGTGTGTCATTTGTTAATTAGTGACTTTTACACACAGAACACATATATGTACATACGTGTATGTATATCTATTAACATCTCGCATATTCAATACAACTTTGGATGTTTCCGTGAAGCAATAAAATTATTTTACCGTGTGATTGGAATTCAGGGGATTCGATATTAACACATTTCGCATTTGTACCCCGACATGCAGTTAATGGCCATTCCTGGCATAGAGCTCAAACACAGCTCACTTCCAAGATGCAGCCGAGTGCAGAGCACACAAAATCAAGCCCACTCCTCGCTCCAAGCGACTTGGGGTGGTAAAGTCCTGGGGCTGGTCATACCACACACACCCACATACACACACACACACACACACACACTGCCGCATTGTTTGGCCGGGGATGAGTGGCAAGGAGTCCAAGGAGGAGCCTGTTCGGAGCCCACGCCACTTGGCACGTTCACCTTTGTGCAGAGGAATGCTGTTTGGCAACATCCAGTCGAGGAGCCACTTGAAGGGAACTTTGTCGCCCCGCCAGCTCTCCATTTGCGGCCCGCAGGCGCTGCCAAAGATCAAGGATCCAAGAAGGAGCAGGGGCACTTCATCCGGGCTGCAACAACACGAGGGGTCCATAACAAAGGCCTGGCCACTTGAACTGCGTAATCGCGCCTTTCTAGAGTCCTTTGGCTCTCTCGGAATTTGCATTTTTAATGCAATGACAATGCAGGTATCAAATTAATAGCATAAAAAGGGCCGAAGTTCAGTGGTCTTACAAAAAGCCTTTAACGAATGCGTTAAGTGCTGGCCGCAAAGGGCTGATACCCACATTAAACCAACGCCCAGGTGGCAAATATCCTGTGGGAATATCCTGGCCACACCTGCCGCTGCAATCAAAGGCAAAAGTCAACGCCCAGGCTTTTGACCCCGACTTTGGACTGACAACTTAATTGTGGTCCTTGGACAAACAAGTTCTATTTTTCGCGGCGAACTTTCAACGCGCCCAATCCCAATGACAACAGCATTAATAATTCAATTTCGTGACGGAAGCGGAAGCGGAAACGGAAGGGGAACTGCCAACGGGACTCGCTGGTGGGAACCAGCCCCGTTGTCTCAATATTTGGCAATTACTTGGCCTAAACCTGTGGCAGGTGCATAGCACAGCCCACGCCACTTGGCTGAAACCGATATCCCAGGCATAATCCGTTTAACCTCCATGTCAACTGGGTCTGCTATGACCCGACGGCAGATGCAATCTAAATTACCACTCCCTCGACTGGGATTGGGTCTGGGTTCACGTTTGGGCTTGGGCTTGGGCTTGGGCTAGGGCCTGGGCTTGGGCGCTCCAGGATGTGTCGTCACATCCTGTCACAGGGCCAAAGTGTCGTTTTAATAAGCGATTCGCAGCCTCACCTTTGTGTGTCTGTGTGATGGGCGATGGGATGGCCTTGTTTTCATTTTTGCTAATGGCCCACAAGTTGGCCATTGTAAATCCGACCTAAGACTTACGGCTCTCCATGCCGGTGATGATGTTCTCAGCCAAGGACATTAACCTGTGTGGCTGGGTGGGGTCGGGTCGGGTGTAGCTGCCTCCGTTGGGACACCCTCATAATGCATTCCGGCAAATGATCTTATTACGCTCCGGCTGCAAAAGGATGTATGAATGGCCGGTGTTCCGCCTCGAAATTGCAAAATCTCAGCACTTAAGGAGTAGCTATCGAACATGTCGTGCCATAGAAAGATAGAAAGTGTACCCATAGCAAACTCTGTTAATGCCATTCTACTGCAGATGCCATACATATGTATGTACATGGGTATCTCACTTTCCATTATTCCATTAGATACTAAAGGCTGGGCACATACAACTCAATCTGGGAGAACAAAGCCCAGGGGTGGATAACTACAAATGCGTTGGGCAATTTGTAAATGTAACTAACAGATACAAATCTGCTCGGAATGCGTGGCCGGAAAAGCAGAGCGCTGGGCACATAATCAAAATTAAAATAAGAATCTCATCGCTCAGCCGCAGATACAGATACAGATACAGGTACAGATACAGATACATTCCGGGAGATATGACACTGGGAACAAACGACCCAAACAAATTACACATTTTCCTCCGCTTTATTGTCGGCAATTTATTCGCAGCTAAATTGAAATACACACCATTTACCTGCAGACAACAACGCACAGCCGCTGACTCCCGGTGACATTGACAAACTGGAGAAGCCGGAGCAGCGAAATGGATGCGAAAGTGGGGGGCAGTTGGGTTTAGTTATGGGAGCAGCCAGATCGTGACATCATCTCCTCCTGCCTTGGCTGCCCTGGAGTCACAGTTGGGGTCAAAGGCGCGATGGTGGATGTGGCGGTTTGACATCAACCAAGCCCCCAGGAAAATTCCATTAAAAATATCAATTTCGATCATCTTGTTAATTAAAGCACTGCGAAATAAAAACGTTCAAAAAGCGCCGTAATCGAGATGGGTCCGCCAAATACGCTTACAAATATTGTTTACAAGAAATAACTCAAATATTTTGCACAACTAAATTTATGATGAATTTCCCTAAATTGCCTAACCAAACATATAACGTATTTGGAAATTTAGAGAAGCAATTAACAGCTGGTAAGAGCGTTTAACTCCTCCTGGCCAAGTGGAGTGGCCACACGTGTCCTTGCCCACTATATGCCCACACTTGTGTATACATCCAGCGACTAACTTCCAGGACAGGGCTCAATTGGCGTGCTGAATGAATGGGGCTGGGTCGGCAGAGTTTTTGATTTTAATTTAGATAAAGTGCGCTATGGAAATCAGTTGCGCTGCAACTTTCCCGTTTATCCGCACTCGAATCCGGGCCCAGGCAACTAAACACTCCATAAATACAATAGCAACAACCGCCGGATAGTGGGCGGGGCAGCTTGGGGCGGGCGAGCTTAAGGTAAGCTGTAAATTGCACGCTTTCATGTAGATAATTAATCACCGCGAGCGAGCTCCACTTTCGTGGGCAGCGAAACTCTTCCATCGGCCATTGAAGATTTGCTTTTGCGGCGAATGCAAATGCAAATGTGAATGTGAATGTGAATGTAAATGCAGTAGCGAGCAAATTTATTCCCGATCTTATCCGTATAATTTTAACCTGGGAGCACAATGCCAGACCTGAAGCATTGTGTTGTCCGAGATTTATTGGCGGCGCCATTTTCGGAGGCATTCGCGGAAGTCAAATCAATTATACGCCCTGTTGGCCGCTCGCTGCACGAGAGGAAATTGAAATTATTTGATATAAATTAATGCAATTAACCATTCAGCTAAGCGAGTTGTGGCATTAGTGTTTTAATGGCACACAACAAGGTTCAACTGCCGGATCAGATGCAAATACTTGATTAAAACATTTATGGCAAAGTTGCCTTTTTCATTTGGTTATTTGGGCAAAAAGGGTATGTTTCGATGCAAATCTGCTCAAACATTGGCAACTTAATTTATTTTTATGCAAGGAGAAGCGACTTGTAGTAGCAAATCAAATGGAATGCCCATTTATTTAAAATAAAATAAATTCATCGGCTGAAGTAAACACATTTATAAAGTATATACACTTCTCTCTAGTCTCTGGCTATTGCTGAAAAACAATCAGCTTCAGCCAGGAGGACGAAGGCACTCGAAACTGAATCACCAGAGCAGCTGGGACTGGGATTGGGATTGGCAAACTGGGACCTCCACATTTGGCATTGCAAGTGGGGAAATATTTAAATGTAACTCAATTTCGAACGCAATATGCGCTCGGAACCACTTCGAGTCCTTCTGCCGTAATACATGATATTGTGATTTGATTTATTTATAAGTTCAATTTGTGCACATTATTTTTCCAATATTAAGCTGTGATGCGGATGCAGTCGAGGCGACTGCAGTCCACCAGGGAAATGCGAACGAAAATCAATTCAATTTGCAGTTGGCAAGCGCAAAGTGAATGCCAAATGAAGATGCCTCATACTCGTGACGATGGGTGCATAAATCCCATCAGCCAGCAGCCGCCATTTTTGAGGAAATGGAAACACGGGCAGGACTCTTTCACACATCGCAAAAAGTTGTGTCCTTTGCATTAGCAACCTCAAGTTCTTCTTGTCGGGCTGGAAAAGTTGCTGGAAAAATGCAGCAGACGACGAACAATTGCCGGCGAAAATGAAAGAAACAGCGACTTTTCCTCTTTTTGCGAGCTGTTTCTTCAGTTGCTGCACATAATTACATGAAAAGAAAATTAGTGTCGAGATTCGCCTTGAGCGGCTCTCCAGGTGAAAACTTTTAATGAGCAATTTTCTCACAAATTCCCAAGTGTTGCCGCATTTAATTTTTTAATGAGAGAATTTCTTTCAGCCGCACAGAAAAATTGAAAGAGAGTGCAAAAATCTGGCAGCAAAGACTTCCATTTCCATTTCGACCACTTTCCCTTTGGGTTCTCAATCAGTTTCGGCTTCATTTAGAACTCGCATATTTCTTTGGCCTTTTGGACCGTTTTCGAAGTGCGTAATTGGGTGGTTAAGTGGGTGTGGATTTGGAAGTGGGCATGGGTATGGGTGTGGGTGGTGGTGGTGCTCCACCTAGGTGTTTGTTTTTATTTATCGGCGGCACAGGGAGAGCGCCCTGACCCATGTTAATGGCCGATTGACACGCCACTTGGCCTTGATGGGGCTTTTAGCTCGGCTCGCACTTGACTGCTGCGCCCAAAAAACAAAGGAAAAAAAGAGAGACTGCTGCTCCACACTTTCACAGGATTAATGGTGGGGGAAAGTGCTCGTTCTCGTCCAGGGGATTCCCACACTCGCCCAACGAGGTGCTAAGCGAGCGTGCTGATTGCTGCCATTTTTGATAAGAAGTCCGCATTAATAATTCCCTTGCGTTGGTTCCCACCGTTTTGTCCAGTTCGGTGATATATGGCTCCGACTCCACCAGCTACTTCACACCTAGCATGGGAGATAATTTAGGATGTCATATACAATTAGTCCTCAGACATAAATAACAGCTCATAACTGGAATGACTGTCAATGCGCCTCTGCAGAAAGCTTTCTGAAAATATCCTGAACCAAACAACTATTACCCACTGTAATTTCAAGTGATGTCTACGATTTTTAAATCAAAGCCGAGATCCAAATTATTCTCGACAAATTGTCAAGCAAATTGAAAATTCTCCACCACCACCAGAGCCGTCTTTCTTCATTACGCTGAGCCAAAGGACTGCATCCAAGGATGGCCGACTACACGAACCTGTTCAGGGCCCACAAGGCAGTGATAATCCTATCTGAGCCCACACTTCCACCACCAGTTCCAGTTCCAGTCCCCGTCCCACCCGCACCCGCACCCACACCCACACCCGCATCCCGGTGAAAGGATGCGTCCTGCTGGTCAAGATTGCGTTCTGCTGGTCAAGTTTGCGTTCTGCTGGTCAAGTTTGCTGCCACATAAACAGTCAAATAAAGAGCCATTTGGTGTGCTTTCATATTCATAAATCTGCTGGCCGGCAAAATAGTTCGACTGGCCACGTCCATAAATCGACATTTCCCCAGAACCAAGCGACTTGTGGGTGGGTGGCTCCGGACCCGACTAAATCAAGTGTCTGTTCGGTGTCAGTTTAATTGCAAACGTAAATTGGATGCTGTCATTTGCTACGTTTTCATTTGTTCGAAACTTGCTCAGCCCTCCTGCGCTCGGATGGAATCTGTGCAGCATGGCACCCCTGGCTGTTTCCATTGACTTTTGCTGCCATCCGTTCTGACGGACACTTCTGCCAGTTGGTCCAGGATCTCAGCTCACAACTCGAATCTGCCAGGAATCTGCAAGCGTTGCACAAATGCCAGTTTTGTTAATTGGACTCATTTTGGTAGCTGGCAGCTTGTGTATTTTAAATTGGCATTTGTGAGGTTTAGAGAAGTCGGACGGTTTTATTAAACATGCAATATGGAACATGCAACATGCAACATGCAACATGCTACCCTTCAGTCTGTTGTCCTAGGACGACTCCAAATTCGTCCTCGTCCCCCACTCCACCGTCTTCCTTCGCGCTTTTCTTCGCTACAAAGTCCCAGTCGTAGATCTTGTCATTTCTGTAGTTCAGGCGGGACAGCAAGCCCAAGAAGGAGCTCCTGATCGTCTGATAGTCCGGTTTCTCTTCGAAGCCCATTTTCCGGGTGTATTCAAGGTATTTGTAGAACTCGCTCGGATGGCCGGCACAAAGGCTCATCGGCGACGTGGACAGCTTCATCTCGATGATCTTTTCGTGCTTCTGCTCCATGCTGTTGGCCACGAGGTTTTGCCAGGGCAGTCTACCTCGTAGCAGGTACATAAGGACGTAGCCCACCGACTCCATATCGTCCCGCCGGGACTGCTCGCCACAGCACAGGGCATTGATGGAGGCGTAGCGAGCGGTGCCGGTCATCCGGGTGCCATGCTTTTGGCGCACGTGCTTGTTCGTCGTCGTGTCCCAGTACTTCTTGGCCAGACCGAAGTCGATGAGATAGAGAAGGTAGCTGCTGCTGCCGTAGCCCATCAGGAAGTTATCCGGCTTGATGTCGCGGTGCAGATAGTGTCGGCTATGCACGTACTCCATCCGCTCCACCATCTGCTCCCCCAGCATGAGCACCGTCTTCATTGAGAAGCGGCGATCGCACAACACGAACAGGTCCTCCAACGAGTGGCCCAGCAACTCCATCACCAGCACGTTGTGCCGCTTGTTCGAGAGGAAGTGGTAGGTCATCGGGATTCCCATTCCATGCCTGAGTAGATGGTACACCGCGTACTCGTTGGGCAATTGCGATTTGCCGACATCTTTGCGCTCCACCTTAAGGGCTACGTGGAGAGCCGACCCCAGGTGCTTGGCCTCGTAGATGTACCCAAAGGAGCCGGAGCCCAGCTTTTTGATCACCACAAAATTGTTTATGCGGAGCATAGTTTCCAGTTCGTAGTTTTCCATCGATTTACTTTCACAGTTTTCTATCCTAAACAAAAAAACAAAATGATTTTATTCCAAAGCTTTACGTCGCTCACACTGTTGTAGCGGACAATGTTATCGATAAACATAGATTTTCTGACTATCAAGCTATGGGGTATTCCACCAACTGTCTTAGCAACAAATTTATCAATAAAATATGACATTTTAAACATCCACATCTCTTGGTCTTAGGAATATATGTCAAACCTATTTCACTTAATCGAAACTATCAAATCAAATAAAAATAAGTAAATAAATACGAAGAGCATTCGAAATGTCTGCGCAAAAAAATAATTCGGGCTTATCCCATTCCCAAGTGTTTGAAAGATTACAATCCGAGTACGAACCTAGGGTGAAGCAACTGGAAAAAGATGTTTACGAGTGCTGCCAAATTCTAAACAAAGTAAAAAAAGCTGAAGATAGCACCACTATATGGAAAAATCACAGGGAAATGGAAAAGTATGTATCCTGGGAGTTGGATATGCGAGATTTTCCCACGGAAAATATTTGCATTCAGCTGAAGGATAAACACGTTTTCGTTCGGGCCTATTATAAGAATCTGGATATCAATCGAGAAATTCTTATGCCCCAAAATGTGGATATCTCAAAACTTACGGCGATTCTGACACACCGCGGAATTCTTACCATATCAGCTCCAATTGTGTTACTGATATCAGACGACCAGAAGCTCAGGCTTTGAAGTATTATATTGGCCCTGCATTATATTCGCTTTTGTGTTGGTTATGTTATTCCATAGAAGAATTATATTTTATTAAATCTTAAACACAACCTTTGGGGCTATGGCTTACTGCAGGTATGCTGAGTGTGAAAGATGTAAGTCCTTTGAAGTGACGAATCCTTAGACGGAGTTCTGTGGCTTGGGGCAAGGTGGCCAGCACATCACAGACTCCGGTCTACGGAATAGATTGGGATTCAGATTCATGTTCGCCCCGGTCTGGCACATGACATCGGGAGCACAGGGGAATATCACAATGTGTGGAGTGGGTCGAAGGAAAGGCGCCTGGCTCCTAATTTGCTGCTCGGCTCTGAAGGTCTGCAAGAGCTCTCGTTTCAGCTCCTCCACAATGCTTTTCGGGCTGAAGGATTCCTTCTCCAACTCGGTGAACAGCTTCGGACAACAAAGATCCCCTCGATTGCTCGATTTTGTACTATCCAGATCCCGCATAGTTGTGAATCTGCTTCCATATTCACTCTGGGGCTGGCTGGCATACGATGATTTGGGATCGTCATCGGGATAGCAAACCAATTGCATATTCTTCGGCTTGTGGCTGGTTTCCTCCGCATTATTTCTTGGCATGGAACCACTGGAGCATCTACTTATGGTGGATTCTAAGCTTTGGGTTGATGGTTTGGGTGACAAGAACCGATTTCCAAATGGTTTCGGATTTGTAATCTGGATCGGTGGTCCTGGGAAACTTCTGGGACTTTGGCGCGGCCAACTACTAGTTTTTCTTGGGATTACCTCACATTTCCGATCCTCGCCAAATTGAAAATTGTGGCTCTGGGACCTGTGGCATTCACTTCTGTCTTCGTCCATCCTGTCCTGATTTTCCCTTGTGCAAAGTGATTTCGTACTGCTACCAGAACTGCACATTGTACCACTAAGTGAACTTTGCGAACTATTTGTTTTCAAGACTACCCTCTTGGGCACTGATTTTTCGAGGTTGTTATCCACCCTTTTTAGGCTCGACCTTTTAGTTATATCGCCTTGAAACAAAGTCGGTGGTCTGGAACACAATTCAATAGTGTGTGATTGGCACATGCCTGGGCGGGAAGGTCTTAGGGAATTTGTTTCTAATTTTTCAGGGGTCCAGCAATGGCCTGGTTCTGGTTTAGAATTATAGGACTTCGACTGACTGGTTAGGCTCCATCTGGTGACGAGGCGATGACGAGGACGAAGTTGCTCCGAAGAACTACCAATACTTTCAGCCATTTCGGGTGGCTTTGAACTCGCCCCAATGCTCTTCCTTTTGCCGATATGCTCTTGAGAAGTCCTGGCGGCTTGAATTCTTGAAGAACTGCCTTCGGAGCTGTTTTGGGTAGAGGAACAACTTTTGTGGACAAAGTGCGAGGGGGAAAACCTGACATTTCTGAAGTGGTTTTCCCCACTAGCACTTTCACAAACTGTGCTTCCACTACTTTGTCTCAATACTGAAAGCTTGGCTGGCCTTGCAAGGGTTACTTTAGCTTCAACATTATTGCCTTTATAGGATTTGCCGCGATCCCCAACGATTTTTGATGATACTATCCTCGGCCTGCCCGTCAAACTCACATCAGTGGCCCGAATCGTAAGGCAGACGTTAATTTCACTTGTCCCGATGGGATCTCCACTTTTTCTCTCACTGTAAAGACTGCAATTTCCACTGGACACGCGATCGAATTCCTTGTAGGAATTCTTTGTAGGCAAATCAGCCGTAGGTCTGAAATATTGACTGGTTCGTTTACTTAAACCCCGATCGAAGTGGTCATAGTCATCGTTATTTACCTTCGATCGTTGGTTGGTTGAGCTCAGCACATTGAACATGGAGTACTGGTGAAAGATCTCGTTATTATTTTCGGGCAGCTGATTGTTGGTTCCCCTGTAAACAGTGGGATAATGGCACTCCTTAGCCCTTTTCAAGCCATATCTTTGGGGATCAGTGTCCTGAGACGGAACCTCGACATTTTCGGACCCCAAAGAGTGCTCACTTGCTACGGGGGAGTTTAGTATGTAATCGGGCCTCTGATTTGTTATTTGAGCATAGTTCAGGTTTTGCGCAACTGGCTTACAATTCTTCACCACTTTAGATTTGTTTCTAAAAATGTTCGATTTCGACAAGCACAATTTTGACCTTTTAAAAAAGCCAGATATTTTCTGCTTCATTGTTTTTCGCTTCCGATGTTTCCCAACATCATAAAGCGATGTTTGCGGCCTAAATGACTTATCGGCAAGATTATCACAACCCGAATGTGATCTTTGGAGTATGTATTCCCCTTTTTGGGGATATGTATATCTTCGTTGCTTCTTTTTATACGGAATCTCGATGGTAAAAAATATCGACGATGGGGATTGACCGCTCTCACGAATTCTGTGCGGAATTTCTGAGCCATCGTTTAAGTCCGTGAAGCGAACAAAGTCAACCGACTTTTTTCTATCTGGTGAGGCGTTTTGATTACGAGTTTTGTAACTATCATATTCCCCATGCTCTGCAAAAGATTCAGTTCTTAAGTTCCTATGCGGCTTACGTATTTCATCAATAACTTTTTTCGGGCGATATCTGTGAGGTAGTTCTTCCTTAAATATTTTTTTATGAGTGCTAGATAAAGAACGTTCTGCGTGGCTGGGTAGTTTGTATCTGTTCTCGGAGGCTCTATGAGAATTCCCTTCCATATTAAATACATCTTCTTTCCCTTTACTTGCATACTTTTTGGGCGGAGCAAGACGTAAAATATCTTTTGATTTGTTTTCGTAATTTATTGGTTCTTCTCTGCCCACTCTAAGATGGTTGAAACCATTTCTACGTAGAACTTCTTCTGGCTGGTTATTTCGCTTACTTCTATTAGATTTAACATGTCGAGTTTCGGTTTCTTTAAAGGGCGATACCTTGACCTCGTTGACTTTAGATTCCCTTTCAGGCTTATAAATTCTGGTTGGATAGGACTGGGAATGTCCTTTAGCATAACTTTTGTAGTACTTAGGTTGAGGTTTCGGAAATGGTATCGGATGTGCTTTACTGGCTTCTTTGTAATCTGTGTATTCGTAGTCATGGAATTCTTCATATGGATTTTGGTAGGCTTCAGCCGTTGGTTCCTCATAATACTCTCTGTAACTTTGGTAATCTTCAGGGGATCCATCATAATCATTGTCACTCCTGTATTCCGTGGAGTCATGTGGGTAATAATTTGGGGCATAGTTGGGAGGCAAAGATCCCGATGCCTGCCTATAATTCTGTTTCATCCTATAAGAGCTGGATCTTAACTGACGGGGAACAGTTCCTCTGAAATCTCGATGGTAATCATCTTGAGTTGGGTGTTCAGGGTAGGTTTGGCGATAGTACCTTTCAGATTCTCTGTGATGTCTTTTGGATAATCTTCGGCCATTAGGGTAGTAGTCATGAGGACTTTCATATCTGCCGTCCGCGTATTCTCTGTTTATTCTTGGATCTTCCTTTTTTTTAGAATAATCAGAGGTTGGGGCGACTCGATGGGGTTCATCCTCTTCGATTTCATAAGATCCATCTGGGTATTGGTTACTATACGTTTTCTCAGTCCCAAAGTCTGGAAAGTGGATCCTTTTACTCTCATAATAACCCGTAGAATCGGCCGATGGAGATGGGGAAACTAAACCCATTTCGGCACGACTTCGTCCTGGATTAATTGGTCTAGCATGAAAGTGACGACGTCTGTCGGAATGGGCAAAGTTATCTCTTCGCCGGCCAGGAGTTCGAGGCGAATAATTTCCATGTTCAAAGTCAGCATGTCCGTGAGTATAGAATTTATTGGGTGCCCGAAATGACATCGCACTCTCCGTAATTGGATTGGTCAATCCTCCACCGGGAGCTCGTCCTAGATTTGCGTTTATATTCGGGTTAGTGGACGTTTGGCAAATGTTGTTAATCAACTCACGCTTTCCATTGCAAACATAGGTCCTTGGCGGTGTAATCTGGTTTTGTTGGTCACGGCACACTCCGCCCAAAATATCGACATTGAAAAACATTAATGTGCGATTCCATTCATCCGCGTCCTTGGAGCTCTCCAATCGGATTAAGCTCTGATTCGTCACCGTAAATGACATTTTCAGCAGCCACGGAACTCATGCTCCCCAGAGGCGACATCAAATTGAACTGCAAATTTAATTCATACCGACTGTTTGTTTACGAGTATGTATGTCACTTTGTCCGATTTTTTGATACTCTTTTCAAATGCGTAGGCTTAACTTAACATTAAGAATTCTTGTGAGATCGGAAGATCCTGAAATCTAGATAAACACAGAGTCCTGCGAACCAAAGTAATATCCCAGCGAATGCCATTAACTTTCGCTTCCTTCGCTGTTTGCAGCTTCCGCATTTAATGCTAGTATAAATGCCTGAAATGGCAAACACAAAGGATGTGCGAATCGGAATGGAAATCTGAATGAGGATGGAATGGTCGTCATTACTTGAAGGGTGCTAGAAAATATGTTTTTAATTGCGGAAATATTTCCATTTCACAAATAGATGCGATAATTATTCAGAATGGCGCGAATTTCCATCACATTAAAAGTGCAGACAATGGGGGATAGTAAAATGCAGCTAGCGGATAATGAAAATCGTGTTCAAGTGCGGAAATGCTGAAAATTATTTCAATGAAACACAACTAAGTGCTTTTTAAGTGCCCCCAACGGTGGCACAAACCGAACGGAAATGGACGCAGACGAGAGTTGGTTGGCTGTTTGCTCGAGGGGTAGGGGGAGGGGTAGGCGGAGGGGTAGGGGGAGGGGGTTTTGGTGACAGGACACGCAGGACCCTTGCGTTCCCCGAACTTTATAAAGTGCACTGAAAAGCGACAAATGCGTGGTCTAATATGGGAGGAAGGCAAGTGACTTATTACTTATGTTCTGCCAACTGATTGTTTTCCTCTCTATTTAAAAACCAGAAATTGCTCAGAAGGCTTTCGAAGCCAGACGAAAATTGACTGAACATACATTTAAACTCATTTAAAATGGAAACCATTTTGGGTGTGAAAGGAAATGATTTCGTCATTCTGGCCTCGGATACCATGAAGGCCAAGGCGGTGATGTGGCTGGATGACGGTGAGTAGGCATTTGACTAAAATTTGCAAGTACTATATTATAGATAGATAACTGTAGAGAAGGCAAAGACCCACCGCATCACGGACAACTGCATGATGTCATCCATTGGCGACTGCGGCGACTGCCTGCAATTCTCGGACTTCATCCTCCGGAACATGGAGCTCTACAAGGTGACCAACGGATATGACTTGACCGTTCGCGGAGCTGTGCACTTCATCCGTAGCAATTTGTCCGCCTATCTTAGGGGCAATATGAAGTACCAGGTGGCGTTGTTGGTGGGCGGATTCGATTTGAACACCGGTCCCGAGTTGCACTACATCGATCAGTACGGAAACTCGATTCCCATCCGGTACGGTGGCCACGGAGCCGGCATCAACTTCTGCACTCCCATTTTCGAGGAGTTCTACAGTACGCACATGAATACGCAGGCAGCCTATGATGTTATCAAAAAGTGTGTGATTGAGTTGTATAAGCGATACGTTATCAACTTGCGCAACTTCGATTTGTTCCTGATAAGCAAAGAGGGCATAACCAAGATGGCTCCCATCAACCAGGAGTCCCTTAGAGCGGATATCTTAGCTGGTCCCAAGCGAAGGACATTAAACACAAAGAAATAATCGCAATCCCTTATATTTTTTGTAGCTTATCAGCGATTCATTAAATTTTAATAAAAATAATTGTATACACGTATATTGTTCTGTCCTTCGTTGAATGAGACATAAAGGGTGTACTTTTTCCCAAGTTTCGGCTATGCCTTCGTGTCCTTGATATAATTACCTTCCACCCATCGATAATGATTTAATTTGCGAGCTAATAACCCCTGGCTAATAGCGCAACTGACACAGATAGGTGATATAAATGGTCGAGCGCCTTTCGAAAGTGAGTCAGTGAAAGAAAGACACCAAGAATTCAAAATGCAGTCGAGCGAAACACTGAAATACGACTATTTTCGACTCCAGTTGAATGCCTGGCGAATTTGTGGCGCCTTGGATCTCAGCGAGGGTAGGTACTGGAGTTGGCCGGTGCTTTTGTGCATCTTGGCGTACCTGCCGGCACCCATGCTACTTAAAGGAGTATATAGTTTCGAGGATCCGGTGGAAAATAACTTCAGCTTGAGCCTGACGGTAACTTCGCTGTCCAATGTCATGAAGCTCTCCATGTACGTGGCCCAACTAAGCAAGCTGGTCGAGGTCCAGAGTCTCATTGGCCAGCTGGATGCTCGGGTTTCTGGCGAGAATCAGTCTGTGCGCCATAGAAATATGACCGAGCACCTGCACAGGATGTCCAAGCTGTTCCAGATCACATATGCCTTAGTGTTTATCTTCGCTGCAGTTCCCTTCGTTTTCAAAACAGAGCTAAGCCTGCCCATGCCCATGTGGATTCCCTTCGACTGGAAAAACTCGACGGTGGCCTACATCGCAGTTCTGGTTTTACAGGAGATAGGCTTTTTCTTTCAAATTATGCAGTGCTTTGCATCTGACTCGTTTCCACCCCTGATACTATACCTGATCTCCGAGCAATGCCAATTGCTGATCTTGAGAATCTCTGAAATCGGATATGGTGTCAAGACTCTGGAGGAGAACGAACAGGACCTGGTCAACTGCATCAGGGATCAAAACGCGCTGTACAGGTAATCCTCCTATATCTATGTATCCAGTTATGATACTTTCGCTTTCTACAGACTACTAGACGTGACCAAGAGCCTTATTTCGTATCCCATGATGGTGCAGTTTATGGTTATTGGCATCAATATCGCCATTACCTTGTTTGTCCTGATATTTTATGTGGAGACCTTGTACGATCGCATTTATTACATTTGCTTTCTGCTGGGCATCACCGTGCAGACATTCCCACTGTGCTACTATGGAACCATGGTGCAGGAGAGTTTTGCAGAGCTCCACTATGCGGTATTCTGCAGCAACTGGGTGGATCAGAGTGCCAGCTATCGTGGACTCATGCTCATCCTGTCAGAGCGCACAAAGCGGACGCAGCTTCTCCTTGCCGGCAACCTGGTGCCCATCCATCTGAGCACCTACGTGGCCTGCTGTAAGGGAGCCTACTCCTTCTTCACCCTGATGGCCGACCGCGATGGACTGGGTTCTTAGTAGCCTAGTGATTTCACTCACATACAATCAAGTAGAACCACTGAACTCGAACACGAACACGAATAATTCAAAAATAAACACACGAATTTCACAGTAGTGTATCACTCGGATAAAATTTGTTGTAACCATGGCGATGGAAACCATTTTGGGTATCAAGGGTCCCGACTTTGTGATGCTTGCATCGGATACAATGCAGGCCAAATCTCTGGTATTCATGAAAGATGGTAACATGCCCTTTTTGCATTACTGACACTAAAAACCTACTAAAGAGATCGACCAACTTTTAGACCAATCAAAAATCCACCGACTATCAGACTTTAACATGATGGCCACGGTAGGCGATGGTGGCGATACCATTCAGTTCACAGACTATATATCCAAGAACTTGCATCTGTACAAGATTTCCAACGGCTACCACCTGAGTGCCAAGTCAGCGGCCCATTTTACCAGGAAGACACTGGCGGATTACATAAGGACCAACACCAGGTACCAGGTGGCAATGCTGCTGGCTGGATACGATGGTGTCGAGGGTCCTGACCTCCACTACATCGACTCCTATGGCGCAGCTCAGCCAATCAATCATGCAGGTCACGGTTGGGGCAGCATGTTCTGTGGCAGCATTCTGCAGAGATACTGGAACTCGAGGCTCAGTCAAGAGGATGCCTACTCTCTGATGAAGAAGTGCGTCCTGGAGATCCAGAGGCGACTGATCATCAACCAGCGGAACTTCGAGGTGTATGTGGTGGACAGCAAGGGAATGCGCAAGATGGAGGCCATCAACCCAGCATCCCTGAACAAGGAGTCGATTAGCCTGAGTTGGTAAAAGGGAAAACATTAAAGTCGTAGTCGGTCTAACTCCTCCGACATCCTCTAATACCTAATAATTGTGCAGTTGGTTTTTGGCAAACTTTCTGTGCGATGCTCGAACAACTTCCAAGGGATTAGTTGACGTGACCGGTTGGATTTGAGTGGCCAGTAGGATGAGGAGGAGGTGGGTGAGTGGGTATGCTACATGCCATGGTCGACTGCCTCCGTGTATTAGCATATGTGGCCTGTTCTTGTTCTCCATGTGAGCCATCTGTCTGAATATGTGTGGCACTGTATTTGTTTGCGCAACAATGACAGAAGCTGCACTCAAAAAAAAAGAAAACGTCGTTCGGTAATATAAGCTTTATCTGTTGTATAGGCATTGGGCCATACCCCACTTAGTTGGTCCCGTTCGCCGGCAAAAGCTCGTCGGATGTAGGTGTGAAAAAGAAATATTTAAAATACGAATATATCATGATTTCTCCAAGTGCTTGCCTCACATGCAGGAAACGTATACGGCTGCGAATCGGAAGCAGAAAAGCCAACATGTCTCTATTTCCCATTTGAACAGCAGTCCGTCAGAACGTCGTTGGTTTGAAGGAGTGAGGGGAGTCGCCAGCAAAACTCATAAAAATGAGCACAGATTGCTGCAAAAATGCACTGAATTGTTCGCTGCTTGCCAGAGGTTTGAGTGGAGGGTTTTCCGAGCTGTGCTGCCTGCATTTTCCCGGATTTCTATGCTAGTCAGCGGGTTTTGTTTGTCCGCCAGCGTGGCAGTTGCCGTTGCTAATTGGCCGCACATGACAAAGTATCGCCAATTGAGTGGACTTGCCCACTTGCGGTGATCGGAACCATGAAATGTCAACAGTGACAAAGAAAAGGTACCGCAAAGCTACTGGTTTCAATGTAGCAACCAACTGGCTCTGCAACTATGAATATGAATATCTAAACTACAATTTTAATTTCTCAGTTTCGAATGAATGCGAATGCTCTCCATGCAGAGAAGCCAATTTAAGTTTTAGTTTTAATTACATTTTTTTTTGGCACAGCACGTAAAACGCTTGTCATTAGAAATTAATCAGCAATTGATGTATGTTAGAAAACACTAATCTATCTTGTCATGCAGTATAAATGTTGCAAAAATTAATGTAAAGAATCGAATATCAATTATTTTCCTGGCTTCCTTTTCGTTTTACTTTAAGTTACGCTGTCGCACAGGGAACTTTTCCGCAGAAAACTTTTGACATGTGAGCGTCTCAAATGAACGCGCCTGTCTCAGGACACCTGTCCCCCCTTTTTTTCCACCTGAAGCTGTGAAATACTGGTTTCAATGTAGCAACCAACTGGCTCTGCAACTATGAATATGAATATCTAAACTACAATTTTAATTTCTCAGTTTCGAATGAATGCGAATGCTCTCCATGCAGAGAAGCCAATTTAAGTTTTAGTTTTAATTACATTTTTTTTTGGCACAGCACGTAAAACGCTTGTCATTAGAAATTAATCAGCAATTGATGTATGTTAGAAAACACTAATCTATCTTGTCATGCAGTATAAATGTTGCAAAAATTAATGTAAAGAATCGAATATCAATTATTTTCCTGGCTTCCTTTTCGTTTTACTTTAAGTTACGCTGTCGCACAGGGAACTTTTCCGCAGAAAACTTTTGACATGTGAGCGTCTCAAATGAACGCGCCTGTCTCAGGACACCTGTCCCCCCTTTTTTTCCACCTGAAGCTGTGAAATATATTCACAGTGTTCAAGGGGAGCAACTTGGGAGGCAGTGGCAGATAATGTGCATGTAACCTCCAGTCACTCCCCCATTGGCGAACCCCCATTCCGACCGGCAATTTGTGACGTTTAAGGGCGCAACGAGGCAGCGACTTCCTGACAGGACATTAACTTTCTCGCATCTTCGCAGTCGTGGCTCCATCCGACTGTCTCGCTGCTTTCTGTTTGCTGTTTGCGTGTGACGACTCTGATGATGATTCATGATGATGATCCTTGCAGTTTTCCTCACTGTCATTTTTCATGGCCCGCGGGAGCAGTGGCTTGGGTTAGTTGCCTTTTTCGACAGCCTATTAGTTTTTATTATTTGCTGCAATTAGTTTTTCGGCCTCGACCGCTCAGCTCCGCTCTCTTATGACATTTTCTTCGCATTTTTCAACGGAATGAGCGTCATCTGTTGCCGCCGGCCATGTTCTGTAGTGTGCACGCAAAAAAAATAAGGGCTATTACTTCAAAACTAACGAAGTATTTTTTAAGTATGCTACCATTTTTTGTACGCACATTCTGTTATATAGTACAGCTTGAAGGATCATTGAATAGAGGTGTCTTAGCTACTGAGTGCAGGTTAACTTTTAATACAATATTTGCTTTTCTCCAAGTGCAGTTGCTGAATCTGCTGTTTTTCTCGCTGTCATTGACAAGAGCCAAACAATGGCCCGCTGGCTGGCTGGTTGGTATCTATGATAAATTATGGCCAAAAGTCAAAGTCATCAATCAGTGGGCCATGTTTTATTTGCCGCCCGCGGCCGTTTGCCATTTGTTTCGGGCCAAAACCAGAGGCATATGCACCAACCAGAGGATGGGGGCTATATGGAAAGAGATGGACGAGGAGGAGCAGAGGTGGAGCGGCCAAAAAAGGATTAAATATAAATCGCAGACGCGTAGACGGCGGTGGCACAGGTGTCGGTGGCTGGACGACAAGCATTTCGATTTAATTTTCATTAAAATTCAGGCATTTAATATGCAAAGGGTAATCTGCGGCAACAAAGTCCTTCTGCCCTCCCGTCCAAAAGCCCATTAAAATTCCTTAAAGACTCTGCCGCCGGGGCCAGGTGACTCCTTTTCATTCTCGAGTGCTTATTAAAATTGCAAAGGTCCAGGATTTGCGGACATTATGATGCGGTGGCTGCGAATTTATGCCGAAACGGTCGACATCAGCTGCGTTTTCGTTCCTCGCCTGTTTAATTATGCATTTTTATCTGGAAGTCGTTGTGGCAAAGGCCAAGCCGTTTTGCTACAAAAAGGTACAAAAACCGCTACCGCTTTTTGCCACTAGGGTTATGAAAATTGCAAATATACGGCATAAGCCAGGAATAACTGAATACTGGAGCGTGAATAAGCCGTTTCTTTCATCCGAGTGACAGATATCCGGCAACGTTGCGTATACGCAACTTGTGATTGAAAGCAGCACTGCCACGTGTTCGTCTATCGATTTGCTGCCTCCTGAAGTTGGGTATTGATGTCGTCACCAGGAGGAGCATCGCTCGTGAGTCCTGACAATTGACAACTAAAGTTGCAATTAGGAGCTATGGCAATCCTTTCTAGCATTTTTCCCACCACCGTATCCTCAGGATTACGGCATAAAAAGGACTTTGCATATACGCATTTGCTCGGATGGAGGTTTTAGTTATGCAGGGGAAAGCCTTGGGGAAATTAACGAAAAAGGAAACATTCGTTTGAAAAGCTTTTTTCGGCACGCTGTTTATAGCACCCAGTTACATCATTAAGAGAAACCTTTAAGAAACTTTGTAAAAAGCTAAAGCGGGTTCTTGATGCGGTTTCCATTTAATACGTTTGATTTGTTTTTATAGCATTTTTCAATAAAAAATAGTAAAGTGGAATAGTTTTTAAGCCTGTGCTTTAAGGGCTGCCCCTACTGATTGATCTGTGAGTGGCCTACGAAGATTCTATTCCCATGGGATTACAAATTACAACATGCATTCAGTCGCCGATAAACGGCCTATAAATCAGCCAGTTGGCCAGCGATCGCGTCAATATTCGGCTCTTATGCAACCAATTTTATTTCGTTGCACTCGACGGGCATAAATCACGGCTCCTGATGGCTGAAGCGGCGGGAAATTGGGTGAGGAGATGCCGTTTCTGCAACAAAATGTGCCCGGAATTAAACACCAGCGATGGCATAATTTATGGGAACGCCGGATACCGGGCTCGCGATGTCCGGAGACAGATGTGACATCAGCAATGACCATCGGGACATTAATACGACCCTCCAGGCGTGAGTTGAGTTCGCCGATGCTAATGGATTGCCAACTGGAAACTGTGCCATCTTGAACAACTCAGCAGTAGGTTTACCATGCTACCCCCTAGTTTTAGATACTCCTCTTAATTGGTTGTGAAATACAGCAAATAGAAAATATTAACCTGCCAGGATAAACATGGTAAAATATTTTCTCGCCACAGTCAGTCGATCCGTTGCGACAGTTGTTGTAAGCCAACATTTTCGAGCGACCATTGTTCGGCGAAAAAGTTGGTGTGTGTCCATGTGATGGAGTCCCTTTCCTGCTCCCATTGCAGGAACATCCTTGTTGATAATCCTTTTGCCTGGGCACTGTGGGCACTGCCACGCACTGCAGTCGAGGGAAAGAGGGAAAAATTCAGTGGGGCGGCGTATAAAAAGTTGCAGTTAAACTTTTCAGCATTTGTCAGAGTCAGAGGATTTGTTTGCCTTTGGGGCTGGCCAAAGCCAACATCCTGCCAGCATTCCGAAGCCTGCTCCTGCGAAGGAGAGCTGCCCCCATCGTTTCTTCTTTTTCTTGTGTGTGTGTGTGTGTGTGTGTGTGTGTGTGTTTGTTTATTTTGCCTGTTCGTCCCACTATTTGTTTTCTTTCCAATTTTGTAATTTCAAACTTTTTCTATTGATTTCTTGGCACGCATGAACACCTCCAGCAGAAACGACAGCCAGCCAAGTTGCCAAGTTTCCTCGAGGGTGGGGATTCAATTTAAGTTGCGGGGACTCCCCCATGATGACCATGCGTGGCAGCAGTGCACACACAGGAAACGAAAGGAGTCCATAAAAATAGTGAAAAGGAACGAGGAATAAGAAAAGCGAGCGGCAGTGGGAAAAGTTTCCAATGCACTTAACACTCTGTTCCGAAGGATGGAATATCGAGGAAAAACTGTCAGTGGCATTGGCAACACATTTATTAATGTGTCAATCGGATTGAAGACTTTCCAAGCCAACGGAAAACGATAAAGTTTTTATACAGAAAGAGATCCGTGGCTTGGATTACGGCTGCTGTTGCGACAAATTATAAAAAAAAAACTTTACTATTGGTCAGTTTTTCATTTGGGATTGGAAAAGAAATACACTTCCCTTCGTTCCTTTGTAAGTGTGGAAAAATCTTGATAATGCTTGGGAAACTATAACTTTCTGAACAAAAGGTTAAAGCTCAATTTTATCAGATACCTGGACAGTTTTAATCAATGCTCCAACGAAAATGGAAACATTAGGAGCCACAAAATGATTACATGACCCGTCCCCGAATCCCAGACCTGAAACCCATTCCCATTCCCATTCCCATTCCCATTCCCATTGCCATTGCCATTTCCATTTCCCCATTCAATTGCCGGTCGCCAAGGAATTGTAATTATTCGAATTGTTACTCGTCGCTTGCCTAATGACTATTAGCTAAATGAAAACATTGCGTGCCGGCGACATTTTATTCGAGTGCACCACCGCCAACTCGCCCCAAAAACCGCCCAAAAACCATCCGACCCACCACGAGCTTTATTTGCTATATTTCATGCCTGCCTGCACTTATCTCCGATTGTCCAGCGGGTGGCAGTTGGGGGTCTCTGAAGCCAGCGACTCGCCGGTTGTAATGTAATTTGGCTTGGCCGGCGCTTCGATTCCACTTTATGTTCTAATTACTTGCACAACACAAAAACGCCACTTCAATTTGAATTAGAATGAGTGGGCACCGCCGGCAGCGGAGTGGGTTACGCCTCCCACTTCGCCCCCCCCCCTCCCCACATGTTGGCCCCATCCCGATAACGGTTAAGCCTTCAGCCTGGCCACAGTTGGCGCCACAACTTTTAATTACAGCGGCGCAAAATTGCAGATGCACTGCCGCGGTCTGGTCCCTAGGCCCCACTTTCAGCTCCATTCCGATTCCGATTCCCATTCCCATATTCCCATTCCCATATTCCCATTCCTATTCCTATTCGTAGTCCTGTTCCCCAAAAGTGAAGGCCCCAAAGCAATGGCCGTGGCAATGGCAAATCCAAAAAGCATATTAATTGCGCACTGCGTAGGCGTCGCCTGTAATGGTCTATAATCGATTTAAGCACGGGCATTATGTGGGCTATGGTCTAAATTGCAATTTCATGTATGACAAATGGGCCATCGGAATACTGGCTGCGTACACTCGAAAATATTGAGCTGGAAAATAAAAATAGTTTTCTTTTTCGCTGCATACCTTTGAACACTTTATGTTGAATGATTTATATGTATTCCTGAGATTATATTTTTGAGATTTTAAGCATAAGCATAGTTAATTGCGTAATATACACGTAACCAATGAAATTTAAATCAACTTAGCTTAGTAGCTATTTTTGCCATGTTCTCTGCACGACACGAAACGAAAACCCAATCGATATTCACCCGTTGGTCCAACATCTTGGCTGTATATCCTTGTTTATTTGGTTATCCCTCATGAAGGTTCCTTCCAATTAGAAGCTGTGGCGCGTGGCAATTGACCATCAAAATCAGTCCGACTGCAAAGACAGTGGCTTCCAATCTGCATGCTTGATGGGTTGACGGGTTGATGGGTTGATGGGTTGATGGGTTGAAGGGTTGATGGGTTGATGGGTTGATGGGTTGACGGATTGAGGGGTTCAGGGCTGGCTGGCTAGTGGTTACCTCTGATATATGGAGTAAACCACCCAGGGCTCGTTATTGTTGCCGCTGGCTTCGCCGTCAATTGCAGCTGGCGATGGTGGCTGCACCACAAAATTCAACGCAATTTGTAAAATGAAATCGATTCAATTGATTGTTGACTTCGGCAAACACACATCCACACCCACACCCACACCCACATCCACATCCACATCGACATCCACACCCACATCTCTGTTCCCCGGATTGTATAACCCGCACCGGCAGGTCGGCAGGACCATCGTAGTGCAGGAGACGATGGTGACAGGTGTCTGGGCGGGTGGACGTGTTCATATCCTTGTCGTCCTGCCGTCTGTACGTGTACACACACATACACATACATATGTATATGTATGTACGTACGGCACACAGTAAGCTCACGCGTGTGTGTGTGCACTGCACTTTGCTTGATTAAATTTCAATATTTACTAAAATGTCGCCGAACTCTTTCTGACAGCTCTGTAAATTTCATAACCGGAATCGACATAAAATATGGTCAACTGGGTGTAAATATAAGCTTGACAAGCGCATAAGTTGACTGAAATGCCACGCTTTTTTCCATCCAGCGCCTTTTGTTGCTGGTAATTTGTTATAGTTTGTCATGTGCTTAAAGCAACAAATGGCTTATAATGGGTTATATCCATCTAGATTTCATGGCTAACTGATATACGGGCTTTGTGAGCGCATCAGATGGCCAAAGCAATTACTAAGCGGAGTGAAAGACAGGACAGGACTCATTTGCATTCATAATTTCGAATTAAAAAAGAAATTAAGACATATTTCAGCTGCTATTACTTATACTGATTGATGGATATCAAGCGATTTTAAACCTTATTGTTACTTGCACAATGGGCACAATGGGCACAATGTTTTTTAATGAATATTAAACAAAAGTATCGATCCCGTTTTGCTTTTCCTTTCAGATTGATTTTATTGCAATCTTTATTTCGAATAACAAATATCTGGGATAAACAACGAAAGTCATTCTCAATGGATTCGTTGGTCACAAGGTTCAAGGCCATACACTACGTGGATGATTTTGAGTGGGTCCTTGAAGGCTTATCCATAAATTCTATTTGTTAATGTGCCTTTTACAGAAATGACGCTAAAATATACAGTCTGGATAAACTTTTTGAAGAACTGAACATACATGAGGAAAGTTCTGCAGTGGAAGACTTGGCCAGCAAACCTACAGAGGCGGAGAACAGCAAAACCCAGAGCTACCCATATAAGGATTACTTTAACAAGAGTCCCATCGATTTTCCGTGGGAAAAGGCCTTTGAGAAGGGAAGTGCAATGGGACCGGACTTTTATATCGACTATGAGAACATCTTCGAGAATGTGGCCAACCTTGCCGAAGTGGAGGAGAAACTGGAGTTGCTCTACAGACCATTCACCTGTGTCATGGATGTCAATTGCCGTTTCAATTTGTTCGATCTATGCCTGTCAATAGCCGAATCACGATTTGAGCCGGGTAATCATCCATCCGTAATTGTGAGGATTACCAATCCCAATGCCCAGGTGAAGATCTATGCGGGGGGAATGATTTCCTCCACCGCTTTGAGTGCCACATCAGCCAGGAGTGCTCTCTTCAAGGCGATCAGGATCCTGCAGGATCTTGACTACAAGGTGGAAATCAATAACTTTACCAAGAACATCGTGAATGCCTCCTTTAGCATGCCCTTCAAACTCGATCTGGAATTGATGAGCCACCGCCATGTGGTCGAGGTGGCCCAAAACAGGAGTCGGCGACCCTTCACCACTTACACCACCGAAACATTGGGCGTGCGATTTGCCGTCTTTCCCACTGGATTCGTTTTGGTCCTTCACTCCGCCAGTCACTTCGAGACACGTGAGGCTATAGCCAACTTCCTGCCGATCCTGGCCAGACTCAAGAACGGATATCCCACGGCAGAGGAGAAAGTGGGACAACTGGTGGGGGATCTTTCCTACAAGTTGTTGTGGGAGAAGCGATTGGAGGAGGACAAGGAGGGCCTATTGCTCTACTCTTAAAATAATATTTCGTTAAAATTCGTGCCTAGCATTTTTTCAAGAATATTGAAATCCAAATCCACTGAAATTTGGCTGTTATAATTTACTTTTAATCCAAATGCAGATTGCCAGTTACCGCATATCCTGTTATCGCTTTGTTTCGTCCTGCGGAGTGCTGCGAACATTTGTCATAAACCAAAGTTCTGCACGTGCCCTGTTTACACTCGCCAGCAAAGTTGGGCAACTTGCTTAAATACGTGATTTATTCGCCCGCCAGCTGCTGAGCGACCACCGAACAACCAGTGACACTCCACTCGGGCCAACCACTGCCACCATTTGCTGGATGGTAGATGGTATAGGGTATAGGGTATAGGGTATAGGGTACATGTATATGGGGACTCGGGGGTAGGCCCGGGGCCAAAGTTTCAGCAAACACTCGCCAAACAAAAACAAGAAACAAATGACCGAAGAAGTTGCAACTGCGAACTGCAACAGGCGCATACATAAATAACGAAACATTTTCGCACACTTGCCGCAACTTTCCCGGGAAAATGTCACATTATGCGGAACAAGTGGCCGCCTTGAACACGTTTCCGACGTGCCACAGCACCTTTCTCGCTGCTCCGGACTTTTCCCCCGAACTTTTTGGGTGTAAACATTACGGGAAGTCATACATTTCGTATTTGCGTAATTACCACAGGTGGGATGGGGGATCAGGGGGATCTGGATTGGGTGATCAGGGGGATCTGGATGGGGGAATAAAATGGAAGCAAACAAAATTCCTTAAAAGAACTCAAGCTTTTTCAAAATAACAAGCAGTTTAATGAAGCACAAGCTTCTGCTTAATACTAATAGATATTTCGAAGAGTAAAAGGGTATACTAGATTCGTTGAAAAGTATGTAACAAGCAGAGGAAGCGTTTTCGACCATATAAAGTATATATAGTCTTCTTCTATATACACATATAAACTCCATAACTCAACTTATCTTAATCGGATTTGGAAGTGGCATACCTCTAAATGTTTCTGACGCAATTCTCTAAAAATCTGCATTCAAATTTAGAAAATTTGTTTCATGTAATTTGTTTGTAATTATACCCGTTAGAGTAAACGGGTATACTAGATTCGATGAAAAGTATGTAACAGGCAGAAGGAAGCGTTGCCGACCATATAAACTATATATATTCTTGATCAGGATCAATAGCCGAGTCGATCTGTCCGTCCATCTGTCCGTATGAACGCCTCGAACTCAGGAACTACAAAAGCTAGAATGTTGAGACTAGGCATGCAGCTTCCAGAGACATAGACGCAGCGCAAGTCTCTAACCCCCACAAACCGAACAAAACTCTCACAAGCCCACAAATTTAAAAAACATTTCAGAAAATGTTGAAATTTCTCGTTTGCACTTCCACTGTTGAATTAACATTCTATATTGTTAAAATTGATTTAGCGGGACTTCTAGTAGATACCTCATTCTCATTTCAAAGTCTGCAACAAAACTTTGTTCATTAGATGTGCACACATCTTGCAATATCAGTTGGTTGAAATCTTTTGCCATTTTAATGTCCTTTCACAACAAGCTGAAAAAAGTAATCGCATGCGCACATAAGAAACTCTAATGTGCCAGAGGATATCTAAATTGAACGAGAAGAAATTTCGATGGAAGAGCAAAATAATACGCAATTTATCTATGTTCATCTGAGGTAGGCGAACTTCGAGGGCCCCAGGCGCAATTTGGCCAAAAATATGCTCGGAAAAAGCGAGCAGAGAAAATGGGTGGGAAAACTACCGATACGATGCGAAGATGTGGTGGCAATCGAGCAGGGGAATCCGGGGAATCCGATTAAAAAGTTGAACCATCAAAGTTTAAGAAAGGAGACGAGCGGGCTGCGGATTATGAATTATGCATTCTTGCCCTGGGACTTTTTGCTTCAAAGCCAAAGCTACAAAAATTATCCAACGTAAAAGGGTTGCGGCTGCCTTTGAAGATTAGACAAGTTTCCTGGGAGTCAAGAGTGCGCAGTAACTGTTTTCGCATCTATAAGTGAGCATAAACTGCATAAGGGCGGAAACCGTATTGGAATCGGAATGAAAGAGTGCCGAGGACGAAAAGGACTACACGCTCGTAAGAATTTATAAGCAGTGTGAACCGATGTCGCCAGAACTGCTGCCCACTTCCATTTTGTGTCTGTGGTTAACC
The DNA here is from genome assembly GCA_005876975.1 of Drosophila orena. Classification (NCBI taxonomy): domain Eukaryota; kingdom Metazoa; phylum Arthropoda; class Insecta; order Diptera; family Drosophilidae; genus Drosophila; species Drosophila orena. The sequence continues at coordinate 9,567,609 of VCKV01000008.1, read as the reverse complement.
GCAAGGATTTCACTCTCCAAAAGGTGTCGCAAATGGACTTTTGCAATTTTAATAACTACTCAAAGTGGCAAACTGGTTCGTTAACTAGCCGCACACACACACACACACACACACACACACACACGGCCTGTGCCGCACCGAAGGACTTTTTGCATATTTAACCGACTTGAATTTAAATGAAAATTAATCCGAGTCCAGAAGCTGCGGCTTCCCAGCCCGCAAATGTGTTTGCTTGGAAAAATGAAACTGCAAACGAATTGTTGCGTATACGGTTTCTCCGCACATGTAAATATTTCATTTGCCAGGACGACAAAGGATTGGTTCGCCACTGCAAACCCAAGGGGGTTTATTCAATCAATACAGAGCCCAAATTGTGAATGCATTATGCATTTCGCGATTTCGCATTTTCTTAAAGCTGGCCAAGATCCCACAAATCCGCAGAATAACTCGGAATATACTGCTCGAAATATGCTAACCCCATGTCAATGAAATGCGTACTTTTGGGAATCGGAGCGGAGGGTGGAAATACATAAATCTAAAATTCCAAGCGCCAATAAATTTTCATTTTGATAAACCCCCGTAAGCCTTTTCATGGCCGAAAACAAACTTCTGTGATTTATGAAGTTCTCGGCTACTGCTCGACTCCTTCGGCAATAAAACACAGAAGCCCATCACTGTCGTCTATGGACGCGATACAAAACTTGTGCCTCTTTTCGTCCCCCCCCCCATAAGTATTCCAATTTTAAAGACTCGATTCGGAGACGCGAGATATAAAAATATGAATCACTAATCTTCATGAGGCGCGCCAGTGTTTTTCTGGCCATAAAACGCGAAAAGTTTTCGCGCAAATAAACCAAAGTGTCGATGCGTTGATAAAAACCGTTCATTTGTTAATAAAATTTTCATAAAAATCAACGATTTAAATTACAATAACATGGCATTTGCTGGCCGTTCGGTCACAGCTTGTCCTGATGGAAATCCATAAACAAAATGAGACATGTTTGCCCCACAATGTTGCTGATTCTCGCCTGCTGTGCGAGGGTTACGGGTTCCGGGCTCCGGATAACGATGGGGGACATGTCATCATGGCCGACATTTGCGTCAGCTGGCGATCAAAGTCAAATTAAATTGGAACAACTTTCCGATGTCACATATTGCGCATAGCAAATGACTCGCTTTGCACAGAAGAAATTGCTTAGTGCCAATTATGGATTTTTGTCTGGAACGTGACCAAATAAATAGGGAAAATAACACATGTGAAAATGGGAAAAAAATGCGAACACTTTTTGCCATAATTTAGTTAATGGAAAATGCGCGCCAGCTCTAATCCCCCGATTATTTCGAAATATATTCACAAATGCATCTAGCTAATTTGCATTTACATTAATCGATTGCCTTTGGGCTTTATTCATTTATTAATGTGTTAATTAGCCCAATTATTGCAGCGGCCAACAGTGCGTATGCGCGATATCTAAACCTATGCCTCTCAGTTTCCCGCATTCAGTTGTTTAGAGAATGCCGACCAATAGTCACAGCCCAAAAAGGCATATTCATAAACATTTCATTAAGGGTGCTTTCCTATGTGTGTACGGCATCTGTTGTTTTTTCAATTTCGGCGCCTTTCGATATGTTCAAGAAACCGGAAAACTGAGGAAACACCAACCCTGCTGGCAATGGATAGTTTTCACCATGTGCATGAAAGCCGCTCTACTTTGCCTGGAAATTCCCATTCTCTTCGTATGCTTCGGACTTACCTATTACTTCATGAAAGGAGATTCAGAAAACCTGGCGGAGAATGGTATCTACTACTGTGTGCACTTGGTGTCCCAAGTAGCCATGGCCACCATATCTACCTTCTGGCTGCTGCTACTGAGCCATAGTTCATCCTACAACTCGATGTTCGTATCTGTGGGAAATAGAGTTCTTCAGATGGATCGCCTAGTTAGGAGATCTTTTGCAGATAAACACATACGTGTACGTTACGATGAGGCGCTGGTAATTACTTTTCTGATCAAAGTTTTACTTGCCTTGCATCATATTGTGGCGCAGTATACGCCTCACGACAAGGTGATAATCAAAGTGCGATTTCCCACAGTGAATGTTATCATATTTGAGCTATACTATTGCTGCTACTTCCTGTATCAACTAGTTCTCTTAAGCTGGCTACAAGCCATTAACACTTTCTTAAAATCTTATATTCAAAATGTGAAAGACAGTGGACAACTCAGTTCCGAGTTGGGCCGCAAGTTAATAACCGTCTTCGATATCTACCGCGAAATGGGCATCATTCACTTCCGGATAACCAGGATTTGGCTAAGGACCTCCTCCATGCTCTTCATCAGCATTTACTATACCGCCCATGAAAGCACCTACACGTTTTACTGCTTGTTTGCCCTGTCTGAAAAGCCAATGATTGATCGAGTTTACGTGTTAGTTTTTCAAAAGCTGGGTACCTGCTTGCATCCACTTCTTGCGGTCCTGCTAATGGGAACCGCCAACGATCGGTTGAGACAACTCGAAACTCAGCTGTCCCACAATATCCTTCTCGTGGAGCTCCTTCACATGCCGGCGGATCACTTAGTCCTGCAAAAGTTTGCCAGACTTATCAGCTGCAAGGTAAGAGCTTGGCATAAGAGTTACATTCGGTTTGCTTACTTACTTTCCCCTCAGCATCAAGTTCTACTGCTGCAGCAGCAATCTGTGGCCTTTCGGAATTTTATCTGGAACAGAAAAATCATTTGCGATCGCGACCTCGTCTTCGAAATCTACGTTTACCTCATCATCAATGCCATAACATTTCTGCAGTTTCTGATAAGTGAAAACAAGAGCGTTTGCGAAGAAGGACTTTAGCACTTCACACATTTATCAAAATTAAGTACTACAGATACAAGTATCTTTTAAGTTGTAATTACAGTTAATATATACGTGTACATGTCATATATCAATGTCAAGTGTAAAGCACTGTGAGTAAAAGAAATATGCCTAGTCAGGATCCAATTAACTAGCTGGTTGTTATTGAGGAAAACAATAGTAAGTTCAGTTTCAGTTTCAATTTCAGTTCATAAAGGCAACATGAAGACTCTGGAGTGCTTGACCCGCCGTTGCCTGGAAGTTATCTTTTCCGTTCTGGGCTTGGTGCCACTTCCTCCTATTTGCCAATTGAGATGGCTGCTTTTATCATTGGCCCTTCGCTGCTGTTGGATAGCTTACTTTATATATTTGCTGGAAGTTGCCGTCAGCTTTACATGGGTGGCCATCGAGAGTGTGGGAAATGCAGTGGGCACCTTGCTGTTCGTGGGAAACTTCGTGCTGGGATTCGCGCTCCTGCTGGAGAGTGTCCTGAAGCAGAAGACCCACAGCCAGCTGAAGGATCTGCGCATCCAGACCGAGTTGCACCTCCAAAGACTTGGAATGTTCGGCAGATCTCAGCACGCCGCATACCTGTTGCCACTAATTGGAGTACAGTTTACTTGTGATCTTGTGAGACTTGTGACCAATTATGGGGAGGCTGTGTCGCCCGTGTTCAGTATATCCTTGCCAATGATGTGGCTACTTCGGTATCGCTATGTTCAACTGGTGCAGCACGTCATGGATCTGAACCAGAGATCCATCCAGTTGCGCCGATCCCTGCTGTCCCTGGCTTCCGGGAATGATCTATGGCAGCCCTACGGAGTCCACGAGTGCCTTCAACTCCAGACCCTTCGCACCACCTACGAAAGGATCTTCGAGTGCTACGAAACCTTCAGCGACTGCTATGGATGGGGAATGGTGGGACTCCATTTGCTGACCAGCCTGCAGTTCGTGTGCAATGTTTACTGGATGATCATGGGCTTTCACGATGGCGGAAGTGTACGTGCCCTGATCTTCAACGGAGTCACGGGAATCGACTTTGGCACTCCGATTGCCACTCTATTTTGGCACGGCGATTCAGGCGCGGAAAATGTAAGTATTATCCAGGTAACTTTCCCTAAAGTTAGCCTTTAAATTCACTTCTGACCACCTTTACACGGCCTCATTACAAATCAGCCATGTGAATTTGAGTACAACCAATCAGGCATGACTGTGCTAAGTGCAAGTTACTGGCAAATCATAGTTAATGAACGATGACATTGATGGATTGCCACTTTGTCAAGTACGTCTACTGAACTTCCATCCAATTAAATGCCATTTAGTAACAATGTTTCCACCGACAAGAGTGCAAGCAACCTCACGAGTGGTCCTTAAGGTTTTCCACCTCATTTTGGTGGCATTTTCCTTGCGATCAAATAGACAGTCTCGTTTGACCCTGTGGTTACGGTTTCTGATTTGGCTGACCTGGTATAGTATCATATGGACTCAAAGCGTGATATTCGCCCAAGTGCTTGACTGCCCTTTGGACTGCACACTGCGGCACATGCTCACATTTTTCCTGACGGTCTCACATGCCTTCATCGTGGCTACCACGTTCCTTAATGGCTTCAGGGTCCAGCAGGACCAGTTGGACGAAGTGAGTGTGTTTGAGGACTGCGATCCCTGGGTGGCCTTCACTGTACTGGCGATGCTGGTTCCCATTTTGGGAGTCGAGTGTTTGGTGTGCTCCAACGCGACTGAATATCCCTTTCGCATCAGGATCTATCACCTGAAAACGCTGCCAAGCTTCCTCGCACTGCAGATGCAGATTATATCCTTTATCCTGGAGGTCATGAAGGTGAACATTCGAGTTCGCCACACCAAGCTGCAGCTGCAGATCCTGGCCAGAGAATTGTCCAGTCGCTGGCCACAGAGGAAGCAGCAGTCGCAGTTTTTCGACCAGCAGACCCATCGAGTCGAGGATCTGAAAAGGCGCTATAATGACCTGCATCATCTGTTCGTTCGGATTAATGGAAGTTTCGGAGGCAGCCTTCTGACCATCATCATTGTGTACTTTGCGCTCTTTGTCTCCAACTCCTACTGGCTGTTCGTGGATATCAGAACAAGACCCCCAAGGATATTTGCCGTCTTGCTCAACTTGGGGTTTATTTTCAATGTGGCCCTGCAAATGGCAGCTGCTTGCTGGCACTGCCAACAGAGCTATAATCTAGTGAGCAGCCTGTGGATAGCTCTGTGTCCCGTATACGATATGTTGTATCCATCTTTTCAGGGCCGTCAAATCGGTTGTCTGATTTCGAAGTTGGTTAAGCCCCAGGGCAGCAAAAGATACAATGACTTAGTGAGCGAGTTCTCGCTGCAAACACTGCATCAGCGATTTGTGGTGACCGCCAAGGACTTCTTCAGTCTCAATCTGCATCTGCTCAGTAGCGTAAGTACATCGAACTGCACTGGGAGAAAGAGGAACTAACTTATATGCCATTCAGATGTTCGCAGCTGTGGTCACATATCTGGTCATCCTCATACAGTTCATGTTTGCTGAAAGGAGTTCTAAGCGAACTAGCGGATGAGAATTCAGTTCATGATAGTGGAATAAAATGCCGATGGTTGTATGTGTATATATTATAGTTTCTTGTATCTTAGTTTCTTTTCCCAAAAGAGTCTGCCGAGTTAGCAGCCCGAATGAAACTATTTAAATGCTCAATGATTTAATTATGAAACACACATTCTCTCGGCAGCAGTTTCACTTTGTCACAGCTCCTATAAGTGTGTAACCCTAATTATTTATGCCGCCCACGAGTTGGTGGCAGTGGGCTGAGCTGAAAGTTAGATTGCGCAAAGTTTTATCTTCGTTTTTCTTAAGCGCATTTTACAAGTCGAAAAGGATGAGGCAGCATGTAGATGTAGATGTAGATGTGGATGCGGATGTGGATGTGGAGGCGAAGGCGAAGGCGAAGGCAGAGGAGGCAGTAGAACTACTTCACGCATATTAAACTGACATTTCACAAGCAGAAAACTTTTTCTAATATGCAAATTCATGGCGACTAGGATAGAACTGGGAGTGGGCTGATACAGCCGCACATCCTTGAATTAACACGTGCGAGTTCGCATTAATTTGTGTAAACTGGTGTTGGTGGTGCTCGGGGTTATTCGCCGGATATGGCAAGGATCTGCATGGGGATCGAGATCTGGATGTGCATGGAGCAGAGCTCGAGGAGCAGTTTTTGTCGTTAGCTATGCAAATGCCGGGCCATGTAAATATTATTTACCGCACCAGCAGATGCTCAAGATGTAACTGTGCCGTCACTTCTGGCCCAAATTAGCATATAACAACTGTAGCAGTCGCTTATAAATATTTATGAGCCGCCTGGATTAGCACCACTTCCCGTGCACTCTTTTTGCCCCTTAAATTACACAGACTGGGCTGCAAATACCATTAGCCGTGCTGGATGTAGCTTACATTTTCGTGTAAGCAGTGTGCCCATATTTTTCCAATACTAGAACTAGTACAACACTGTGCCGATTACTTAACCCTAAACACGTTTCCAAGCTAATCCATCTCTAGTCTGGCCAAGATGACTTGTCATTCATACGAAGAAACTAAAACTGAGGTGAGTGCAAAGGTAGAGATGAAAACTATTGCATAATGCTGACCAACCACTAGATGCAATGGATCCAATGGAGGCCAAACAAATCTGGGAATCGATGAGGCCGCGCGAAATTCCCTTTTCGCAGCCCATGGACGAGACAGAAACCAAGTTGGTCAGGGCCTTCAAGAAGACCCATCATACTGACGCCTTCGAGGCCTCGCAGGACATGGTCACGTCGGATTTCATTTGCAAGAAGTGCCTGCTCTTCATCACCGTCTGCAGGACGCTCGGAAGCCACGTGAAGGAATTCGAGGAGCACTCCATTGCGACCCAGACGATATCCAGAAGGTATTCCAGTTGAAGGTACTAGCCCACGAAGGTCCTGGGAGAAAGGACGAAGATACTTGGATATTTCATTGTCATCATTCGATAGTGTAGACAGCATTGAGTGTTACAATATATTTTTTACAATATATTTTACAAGAAAAGTTTAGTATCTTCTTACTTGGCAAAAGTAGTATAACAAAATTCTTACCTTCCAAACGCAATCTAAGCGCTTTTGCAATTGCTGTTTAAGTTTTGCTAAGGGGGGAGGAGCTGGGGAATGCTAATTGGTTTTTAGTGAATTATTAGCCAATCCAACTTTTAGGACTAATAGAAACTTGCATGCATGAATATTTTATCCACTTTGCGAACTGTTCAACTTTTTTGATGAATTCCCAATTTGAAGGAGGCTTTGTCTTCCCACACAGCCCCGGGCAACGAACGAATCATTTTCGGCATAGTGGGTGGAAGTTTTTAAATATTCATAAAATTTGAACGGACAGAACTTTCGAAATTGAATTAGTCAAATGAACAAAAGTTCATTTACACTCCACGTACGAGGCTCGCTTGTCCATACTTACAGAAAGCATTGTGTGTGTGGCAAAGCCGAGCTCAGAAAGTTGAAATAAATTACTAATTAATGCAGAGTGTTCCGTTTTGGGTCATGTGTGCGGTTTGCAGCCCCATGCCCCATGCCCCGTGCCCCAAATCATCCACCCTAGTTTATACCCAATCGCATAATTCAGGCCTTTGTTTTATAGTTGGCAATCTATTGCGATTTGTTGGCTTGCTGGAAAATATGGTTTTCCCCTATTTCTGCATCCGACGCAGTGTGTGAAAGCGAAATTGAAGTTTTATGCTAATTCCAGCCCCAGCCCCATCCCCACATCCCCATCCCCATGCCCATTCTCCCCCATTCATCTGGCTGAGCCCAGGACCTTATCTAGTTGTCGAGTCCTGTCAACACAAGGCATTACATGGCAATTACGAATTTGTTTATGGTCCTGAATCGTCTCGTCGACGTGCCACTGGCCCACAGCACTCGGAGATCCATCTTTCTCAGCAAACTGAGATACCAACCATGAAAAAATGCACTCGAAATCGGATTCAATTTGAGAGGAGGACCAGGTTTTGTGCATGGAATAGCCTGTGGCCTTATCATTAGCAAGGCCAAAAGAAATCATTCCGTTCCACAATTTGTGGCTATATCTGTTTGAATTTTCAAAATGCTAATTCGGGCATAGCACTCAGTAATGATTGAAAAACCTACTACCCTGATTAATAACAATTAATATTATTTGTTCAAAAAGCTAGAACTTCTAGCAATTTTTTCAAAGTAATTTTAATACCCCCAAGTATTTTAAAATTATGATCCACACCCGATCCCATATGCAATCATTTCCCAGCCTAATCTACTTTTCAAACTCCAATCCCAGATGAGGAATTTAATCAAGAGCCACTCGTCGAATTTGTTGGGGACACATGTACAAATACAAATGTAGTACACATGGCCCATAAGTCAGGCCTAATAAAATTCCACTCTGCCAAATTCGAACGACAAAAGTAATCTCCCAACTCGGCCAGGACCACAAGGAATAAGCGGAAAGTAGTGGGTGGTTTTGGGGTGAAAAAGTGCGTCACTTAAAACTTTTGCACTCACTTGACCAGAAACTTTTATTTTCCGTTAGCAAATTTCCCACGGGTAAACCGGAGAAGCGGAGAAGTAACAAAATGTATATGTGGCCCGGGCATCTTGGCGAACAAAACTTTTTTCGTGTCCACAAATTGAAAATATTTCACAGTCATACTTAATTTTGGCAGACCCCGTTTGGAAGCCCATTGTGCCAGGATCTCAGAGGTAATCAAAGATGCTTGGAAGGTCGGATCCGGATCGGGTATATGCACTTAATTACTGGGTATGCTGCTGGCTGTATGCTGCCGATGGCAGTGATAGGGCTTAAATTTCAACCTTGTTTACCCGTCACGGGGCCATAAAAATGGCAAAGTCTACACGGACAAAGAGCAGAATAATGAGGGCGTGGGAAATGGGAGAGGGCGGGCGGAAAGCGGAGGAAAAACTAAATAAATAATTCAGTATAAAATGTCAGGAGCACTGGGAGCGTTGGCCAGGACAACGGAGATGTCTCGGGAAGTCGTCGCCTCTCAGCTGCAGTCAAGGAAGCAATTGTATTGTCTGACTGCTGTTTTCCACTTTAGTTTGCCACGCCCCTATTGCCGCCCATTCACCTATTCACCCACCTGCCACCACCACCACCACCACCACACCCATCCTGCGCCTCCATCCGCCCGCTGGTAACTTGTTGACGTTGATAGTCGTACGTGCCGAAGGTGAATGGCATCTGTGGACGCGAAATTGAATTCGTGCCTGGCAGTTCCCGTTCCCGTTCCCGTTCCCGTTCTCGTTCCCGTTCCCAATCCGCCGCCAACTGGATTGAGTCGCACTGGGATTGGGATACAGGTGTACAGGGATACTGGGATGGCCAGGATGTGTCAGGTGGCTTTACCTGCTGACTTCAATATTTTGTCGCATTACGTTGACAATTTAGATGTTTGTCTCGCGCATTCTCGCAGGATTCAATTTGGAGCAAATGCAGCCCGTCAGCCAGCCGGGGAAATCTGCAAAGTTACCAGTAAGCCGGTAAGGAGCGTTGGAAGCAGGTATCTGGGCATAGTCCGTGCCCTTCACATGGGAATGACGGGATCTGTGTCCCATTTTTCCCAGTCCAAATGCGAATGCTTACATAAAAATCAGTTGGCTATGGCCTGGCCCAGTCGTTCATTAGAGTTGTAATGCGCTCACTAGACGTCAAATCTTTTCCACAACAATGGCATTTTATAGTTGCGAATACTGGATGTTCTGTAAGTTACTCTATTATAAGGGTTATGACCCCATTCAATAAGATTTATAAACATATTTGGAGTAAGTACCAAATATCAAATCAGTCTTAACCTTTGCTTTTTAGAAATATGGTTTCACTTCTTTAAAAGATACTCTGTACCATCAATATTTGGCGACTGTGCGGTAACTTGACCTTGGTCAGAATGGCCCCTCACTATCCCGATTTCAATTTACGATTTCAGCTTCCAAATACTCTCGCAAGCAAGTATAAAAATTGCCCCAATTCCTTGCTCTCGCTCCAAAAGTGTCACCTTCTCGGGGATGAGGGTCCTTCAATCCTCCGTCCACTTGCCGCAACGTTCGAGATTGTAATGTGACTGTCGCTGGCAGCCACCCACCAGATACCAGATACCACCCACCACCCACCACCCACACCACCCACTATCCTGGCTGGCATTTCATTGTTGTGCTTTTCTTTTCCCATTTTATTTATATAATGTGTCTCGAATGTGTGTCTGCGGGTGTGTGAGAGTTTTTCCATCAAAGCGCAGGAAACACGTGCGGGTAAAACATTTTTCAAGCTTTTAGCGCTGCATACAAATCAACCCCGAAAAAACAAAAAATAAACCCATTCACAATAATTTGTTGAACTTCATAAGAGCCAGCGCTTTGGGTTAGTCGGATCGGATGAGTTGGGTGGCTGGATGGTTGGATGGTCGGGATGGTTGGGATGGCTGGGATGGTTCAGTTTCCAGCTGCCAGCTGTTGCATTATGTAAAACTGAAGGATAATAGATCTGGGGATGCGGGAAAATTGAAAACGCAAATGCCAGGCGAACAGCACTGACGACTGACGACTGACGGCATCTGAAATGGAAGTTTCAGTTTTGGTTTTTTTGCCACACTAATTGGGTTTCATATAATTTGAGGCACTCACTTATCAAACTTCATTTCCGTCTTGCTCAGGCTGCGCGCTGCATATGCGAGTGTGCCCATTAAAATGCCACAAATGCAAATTAATTTAATTGAATCCAATTTGGCATTCGCATTATCTTTTTCATTGTTCCCCCAACTTTACAATTGCGTGAGGATGGAGATTATGTGGGCTGGATTAACCGCACGCTGGGAACTAGCTTGTAATCCAGATTTATAAATTTATGCTAATGTGCGGTGCGGCCTTAAAGCGCATAAACCTTTATGCAAGTCTAAGAGCTTATTAGGAAATGTGCTTAATCCGCAATTTAAAGGTATTTTTAAGATGGCATACATAATTTTTACTAGTAACTGTATTGTGGATTATGCCACAAGCTTGTTCTTATATAGGAATATATTTTATATATATTCACACACTTACTTTTCATATATTCTTATGTTTAAAATACATTAAATATGCTGTTCGCTGCGCGTATGAAATAATTTAAAAAAATAACATGATCTTAGCAGCAATCGAGTAAATTGTTAACAGAATTATAGCAAGCGGGGAATTTCTGTTATGAAAGCGGATAAAAACTGCAATTGCAACACAGCACTAACATAACATTTCACAATTCTTCAGAGAGAGAGAACATGTTAAAGGAGAATGGTTGTAGCAGCTGCTTTCGAGACTCTGCACAATAACAGCGGATAAGCGCGCGTCTGCGCAGTGCGCTTTCTAAAGTCACCACAGCCGAACCCGAACGGCACTCCAGCGAGTCGTACACGGATAAAAATATCTTACATACAGACTCAACATGCATTGACAGAACAAATCCAAGAGCGTCGTGTACGTTCGGGTCACTCGCTGCCGCCGCTGCTGGCGGAGGTTAGTCTGCGTGCTGCACTCGAGTCGCGTGGTGGACGCCACGTCGTCGTTCGGCTATCGGTTTTCGCCGGCTTGTTGCCCACAAGAAATCACGAGCTTACGAGTTTTGGGGGGTGGCGCATCCAGCCCGCTCTGGAAACGGCCTATGGCATTGGCGCTGTGTGCAGAGCATGCTGCAACATAAATTAAGTCGAATTAAATCCGCACAAGATGCACAGTAAAGTGAAAATATTGCAATAATTCGCCTCCTTTGGCTGCTGCACTATAGCGTACATACACGGACATATGTATATGCACCTTATGCCACATTTCAAGTTCGAAACGGAAAGTAAATGAAGCTGAAGGTAAGGCCAGACGCACATGGAAATCAATAGGATCCTACGATACTATTCTGGGACACTCGTATGCCCTGCTCGCCCGGCAGCCACAAAGCTAAAAACATAATTAAATTATAGCACATGAGTTCATAAATATCTCAATTTAATGCCTCCATTCGGGGGAAGTGAACCATATTTCACACAGTCCATAAGGCAAATTTAAAGTTAAAGCTCGCTGGGTGACTTGCTCTCCGCACATCCTGCGCAATTTAAAGTGGAGGACAGTGTTAAATTTATGGCACAAAACGGCCGGCCATGCACACCTATACATACGTATGGAATGGCACGGAATGCCATTGGATATGCGCATCATAAACAACGTCCAGCACCGGAACAGACAGCATATTAAAAATGTGACTATAACCTTGGCTTCCAAACAAGCTGTGGGCGTTGCTGGCCATCTTGATGGTGTGCACCACGGCACCCAGTCCGCCAGTCCACTTCCGTTGCCCGAGATCCCGTCCCGAATCCTGGAAACCGCACCAAGGCCACAGCCACCACGGGCATTGCAATAACCCAGCCAGTGGTGCCCGGCTATCGATGCATAGGAGTTCAGAACTCAGCCTTAATTCGGCTATTAAGCTGCATATTACCTTAATTGTTGAGAGAATGTAGATATTAAATGTAGATATTTCAAAAATTTAATAATGAAATAGTTGAAGTTCATGTACATTTTCATTGTGAACTGGCAGCTCTATTCCCAAATCTGCTCCAAAACTTTTTAGACAACCAAATTTGGCGTGAAAACAGTGGAGACAGCACCTCTGACGCCGGACCTGCTCCTTGGCAGTCCTTTTCGTTCTGCTTGCTGCTTGCTGGTTGCTGTTTGTTATTTGTTATTTTTACTGTACACATGACAATAACGCCAGCGGCAGGCACTGCACCTCCTGCATCTCCAGCATCCCCAGCATCCAGGGACTGTAATGCATCCGAGTTGTGCCGAGCCCATCTGAATCCTTTCCAGCTCGGCCAGCTAGGGGCTTGTGCAATAGTTTCAAGTGGCCGGGCAACTTTTTCCATTATGAATGGTGCGGTTGCGCTTTTTTCCATCCATTATTTACGAGTTTTGAGTGCAAACTTGTTTCGCCAGCAAACAAGTGGCGGCCAGAGGATTAGAACACTCGCTCGACCGCTTTGGAGCGGGAGCGGGAGTGGGCTTTCAATGGGGAGTCCTGGCACTAAGTGCTAAAGTTTCTGCCATAAGCCAAAGACAAAGGCACGCCTTCATACGAAAAGGGCCAGCCGGATATTGTTTGAATCGCAGAACCAATTTGATGCCCCTCAATTACTTGGCTTTCCATATGCATAGAACAGAGTCCTTTAGCATTCCGTTGCCATATATGGTATATGGTTTCCAAATGATTTCTACACTCTAAATAGCTACAATTTCTGTGCTGTTCTGCGAGTTTATGCCATAAAGAATGGCAAAGTTTTTCGCAACCGATACCAGTGTGATGAACTTTTATGTTCGCTGCTTGTTTCTCGTGGACTGCAATTTTGATAAAAAGTTTCGAACATGTCTGCTTGGGCGATGCATTAATGCGTGTGCATAATTTTCAAAATCACTTGAGTATTTTGCGAAACAAAGTCAGAAGTTTCGCCAACTTGTTTCACGCACTTGCAGGCACTGCACCACCCACCACCCACCACCCACCACCCACCACCCACCACCCACCACCCACCATCTACTCGAGAAGGCCGATCCACCCAACCACCCAATATCAGAGGCTAGGCCGTCGCAATCTGCCGCCATACACAAGTTCTCTCGTGCGGAGAGAGAATGTTCTGCATTCTCTGACATTGATAAATGATTTTCCCCCCCGAAAGTTTAGCTGAAGAAAACCCAAAACAAGCGGGCCAACGGGGCGGATGGGAAATGCTGCTCGCAAAATGCATTCATGGCAGCAAAATTGTTGTTGCTCACTAAGCCGTGAACGGAGAATTTCGCCTGCTGGAATTATCGCAGACCGGGTATCCTCGAGGGCCAGTGACAAGGGGCCAAGGGGCAGGGCCTGAAGAAATCATAAATAAAATATAGAATAAAATATAGTAGATGTGCAGTACACAGAGCTGGTACTTGTGCCCAATTTAATTATACTCGGCTGCAAGAAAGAAGTGGCCAGGCCAAGAAATTTCATTCACTTAAAACTCCGGGACCAAGTTCCGCCAAGCGAATGCAAATGAAAAACCACAACGCATGCTCAAGCCGAGTTTTCGGTTTGAGTTGCCCGCCATGCCCCCGCCATTTTCCGGCTTTTCCTTTCCCCTCAGCCCAACGTGTAATTAGAGTGCGAGGAGTGCGCGCGGTTGCCAAAAATGTTGTGGTCGTGGGCGCTTTGATGTATATATAAAGCAATGCATATATACATATATATGCATATATATTGCGACATATGTATATGTATGTGCGATATGTATGTGCGAATATCTGTGGAAAATGTAAATGCAAGTCTCAACATCTGGCTGGCTGGCCGCAAAAGTTCAAGTTTGCTGCTTGTCTGCCGCCGGAGTCCTTGCTCGAGTTCCCTCGCCTGTGTGTAAATTGGACGAATGTGTCGCTATGTCGATGTGTTGACATCCAAAGTGCACGGCAAGGACCCCCAGCAAAATAATAATAAAAAAATGTGGCGAAAACTGCACAAACTTCGCTGCAAGTTGGCCAAAACGGCCATGCAGCCGTTGCATGGTGCGGTCAAAACAGACAAAGTTATGCAGTTGCAGTCTTCCTTTTTTCCAAAAAAAAAAAAAACCCCCACACACTCGAGTGTGCAACAATTTCAGCCAGATGTAGCACACACTCGTATGTATAATATTTCGAAATGAGTCCTTCTTACGCTCTGCGTAGCTGAAATTGAAGGAGTAAGCTGCTGGAATGGACCAGAAAATGGGGATAAATATATTGGAAATTTATATTTCTAGATACTTTGCAACACTCACATTAAAGTAGAGCAAACATTTAAGACCTTTCAGCACTGTCCACATTTAAATGTTTATAGTTAGTCTGCACAGCCTTGCAATTACTATCATAAATAAATGCAAATTCACTAATTTCGAGCGTTAACCATTTAAATGGCGAATGGCGAATGGCGAATGGCGAATGCTCTTCGAGTCCTGATCCTCCCGACTTATTTAAAGCGGATACCAACCTCATCATTAATATCCTGCTCATCGCACATAAACGCCGACTAGTTTATGTCCATATTGTATCGCGTATACTGTGCGGAATAAATTGCTTTTGAAATTTCTGCTCTTTGTGCATAAAAAAGGGGGGTGAATGAATGTTGAAATGCAGTTCCCCGACTCGCATTATTAACGCACATAAAACTCGCATATAAAGTGATTTAAATTTATTAAATATAAAACGCCACCACAACGCAGCGAAGATGTGAGCGCATAACAATTGCAATAAAATTTAACGTGCTTCGATAAAAAGGATATGAAACCGAATGAAAACAAGAGCGGAACGATCCGCTTGCCAGAGGAGAACTTCATTACGTGTTTCAATGGATAGAGGGGGAAAACAAAAAAGAGCCAATATGATGGAAAAACCGCTCACAATGGGCTCGACGGATACGAGACCATACTTCCATATCCATCCAGGCTTTGTGCGGCAACAACCAACAACCAACAAGCAACAACCAGCAAACAGCCAACAAATGAAGCGAATGAGCCGGGCCATCAACAAAGGAGCGCGTTAAATGTTTTATATTTAAGAGCTCGCCAAACAGCATTCAGCCAGTATAGTCGTTTCTCTACTTCTCCACGGCGGCCTCGTCATGAATAATTATGATTTTCAATTTAAAGAACGTTTTCCCACATCACTGGCCATTTAATTGCTTTTCCTTCGATCGACTCGATATGGAAATTGACTTATCGACGTCGCCGTCGCCGTCGCCCCTGCAAAAATGTTAGGGGTGCCCACAAATTGAATTCAATTGTTGAGCCATTTTAAGCTGCTTCAAGGAATCCACTTTATAACAAAAAATTCTCATATTTGTGCACAGCTCGTAGCCAAAATTAAAGTGCATTGAAAACATTGCGAAACAGTTGGAACGGAGTTCCAGTCGTGATTCTAATAATGCTAGAAATCTGTATAAAAGTCGGTTGGGCAAATCAAAAATGTGTTTTTGCCCCGTTCTGCTCATTTGCGGCATAATTTATGCGACAGACGGTAATGTTATTATTGCAAATCAGGGGAATTATTATTGCACTGCCGATACATGCGCATATATAAATGAATATCATTTTGATTCAGCACTGCATGCAAATGGCATAAAAACGTGGCTAATTTCCTTGGCGCCTCCAAGCGAATTCAATGGCAAATGTCAGCACGACATGCCCCCCCAACTGCCCAAAAAACCGCACCCAAAAACTCCATTTCGTTCGAAGCCGAATAAAAACAATAAATAATAGAAAAATGCGCATAGAAATTGCCATTGAAATGGGTGCCGAAATTGGGGTGTGAAAATGTGCGTGACACTCGCTCGACTGCTGGGCTTTCGAAGGTCTCTATAAGAAAAGCAGCGGAATGGAACCAGACTTCAACGTACCCTGGATAATTGGTACAATATAGCTGAGCCAAGTCGCAGATTGAGCAACTATATAGCAATTATAAAGCAATTATAATCAAAATTATAAATGCTTGGAGCTTGCTTAGAAATGTGCTGGAGCAAATAGTATAGTATAGTATCAAAGTATAGTATCATAATACAGTATAGTATAGTATCAGAGCATAGTATAGTATCATATTACAGTATAGTATATTATCAAAGTATAGTATAGTATAGTATCATAGTGCTGTATAGTATAGCATAGTATAGTATCATAGCATAGTATAGTATCATATTACAGAATAGTATGGTATCAACGTATAGTTGGAAGTGTAGCATTAGGAAGCCAAAGCAGGGAGTTCTCTAGTCTAGCCTGCTCCTTCGATTTCGATTTTAAAATGTGTAATTTGTGCCGTTGACTGCGACATTTCTATGCCACCCAGCGCCATATGCGCATTTTCACACAATAGACACTCATGTGCAGATACATTTTGGCGGTAGGCATCCTGACAGAACTGACATCGATGACGGCTATTGATTTACACAGGAAAACGGGTGAACGGGGGAACGGAGGAATGGGGAAACGGGGGAGGGAAATGTGGCTGAAATCCTTTTACTAATTAGGCAGCACATTTTCAATTACGCGCCGCAACAGAGCACAATGGATGGCACTAAATGTACGACGGCGAAAGTGGGAAGCTGCGAAAAAGAGAAACGAATTTCATACTAATGAATCGAAAACAATTGTCTGACATCAAACAAACAGCGCCATGGCATGTCAGAGATATTTAATAGCCAGCCGCAAAATAATTACCCCCAAATAATTTACTATGAATTAGATACAAAGCCAAAACAAAACAAAACAAAACAAAATAAAACACACAAAACAAAAGCGTACAGCTTGCGCAATATAAATTAGAATTTGTTGTTTAATTGGAAATTTGATGCGAATTGCGCTGCACCATCGCAGCCCGCTTAGCCAACGAGCAAATTGAGCTTTTCTCGACGTATTAAATTTCATCAATATGTACCCATTATTCCCAGCATGAGCATCATTATTTCTGAACCTAAAACGTGGCCCCGCCAGCAACTTGCTCATCCTGGATTACTTTACACGGCACCAGGCAGGACCATGACAGAGAGGTCCTGGCCGAAGGATCCGTCCGGTTCGGCCATCAATTAGATGGACCGTCCTGCAATGGAAACCAACCTGTAATGGGAATCATAATGGGCAACCAGCTCGTCTAGGTGTGCATAGAATTTCATTTTAGAACTGGCATGCAGCGAATTGAATGGCAAGACACAAGAGGTGCACAGATCTTTGATATTTGAAACAATCAATGTGCTGTCTAAGTTGCATAATAGTGGCATTGTGGCATTTTATTAGGAATTCTTATGCAATTTTATAAATTAATTCTGCAGCTGACTGAGCGCATTCGGCTTCACCGAAGCCACACGTTATAAAAACACTTCTATGCATCAAAAACATAATATTTAATAAATAAATATTTCACATTTTCCTTGCAGTTCCACCGGCAAAAAAAAACACACACACACGGAACGAATCTAGCAAGGATCAACAGGATTTTAATTAAACCACAACGAATTCACTTGATGGCCAAACATGAATGCGCAAAAAAGCATCGGCCATCCACGTTGTTGCTGTTAAAATTCCTTACTTGCATAAAATATGATATTCATAAAATTTTAATATTGCCATTTGCGTTAATTAAACCATGAGCAATTCCAATCACCGGAGCCACACAAAGCCAGTCGCTTAAAAATGCACACTCCCAAGTGCCGTCGTCCGAGGTAAGTTCTGAAAATAAACACAATAATAATAAGAGATATGGGCCATGTCTTGTGCGTTCTTGAAATACAATATTTTCATACAATTATGTGTGCCGGGGGGGGCGGAGGGGTAAATTTAATAAGAGCCGAGAGCTTTTCTACACATTCAAAATATTTTGACAAGTTTTTCAATAATGCAATAAAGTTGCCAACTCGGTGGATGGGGGGATGGGGGGATGGGGAGATGGGGCCCCAAGGCGCTCCAAGGACACTCCTGATGAAATGAAAATATTGCCCACAATTTGTTAGGTCCTGGCCGAGAACGTGGCCCCGAAGTGGCACTGGTCAGGAGCCGTCGTCCTGGCCATTTGCGGCTACTTGTTTATCTTCCTGCATTACTTGCTCCTTCGGCGTTTCGCGTTTCCCCCGCCAGAAGAAAGATTTTTCAATAGACCAGAACAGCGAACGGGCAGCGCATAAACAAATAATAAAAAAATAACACAGCAGCGGCCATCGCGACCCTAGCAACGACCTTTGGGCCACTCATTTGTCAAGGCGGTGGGTGGAGTCGGGTGGAGTGGAGTAGAGTGGGGTCCAGGGCCCAGGAAGGAAGCCAAGCACCCGCGGCCCCAGGCATTCAACTTGGTCCCGCTCCCTGGCAACCAAGACATATGGCCGCGCTCTGAGCAAATCGCACCACTGCCGTTGGCCAAAACAAATTAAAGCCTCACTTTAAGGCGCAGCCAACAAATCAAGTCCTCTGGCCAACTCAGCCAAGTTGGGCTGAAAACCAGGTCCTGACACCACCGCAACGAAAAACGAGACGCAGGAGACAATTTTTACAGGACTTACCTGACCGGCATAAGTAATCAGAGTAGACTCAAGCTCCAGCCGGGCCAATCGAACTCCAAACTGTCGTCCGAAAACGATTTGGACACAATACTCAAATCGGGATTCACAGGGCAAGGACACGAGGCCATCAATCTATGGGTGCTCTCAAAATCAGATTCACTGAAGAAAATATTTTCATTTAAATGTAAAAACTTTGGGGATTGATGCTGGGATAAGTATAAACATTTCAGACGGGCTTTTCATTTAAGCAATCTCTAAGCACTATTTACTTGAAGAACCCAATTCAAGTTTAACTCGAGGAGCATTTTACAACTCATAATCATATCTCTCGCAAGGAACCCATTCGAACGCCATAAAGTGCCCCAAAAGGTATGCTATAAATTGTGGAACCAAATTAAAGTTTAAGAGTTTCGGGGAACTTGAGCAATTTCCTGACCTGAGACCTCGGCTGGCCGACAATGAAATCGATTAAGCTGTGCATGTCCATGTACACATCCACATCCACGTCCACGTCCACGTCCACATTCACGTCCTTGTCGATGTCCTCAAACATTTGCAGGAGCAACTCATTAAAAAGCATTAAACGCCAGGAACGGAAGTCATTGAGGCTATCAGACGGAGACACGCTTCCGTTTCTCTGCTTGAACAGTTCCCTCCTTTCGTTTTTTTTTTCTTCTCCTCCTGTTTTGTCTTCCTCTCCGGCACAGATTTACGGGCCCAAAAGTGCGTAAAGAACGGGTCCGGGAAGGCGGAGGGCGGAGGGCGGAAACTGGAAGCTGGAAGCTGGAAGATGGAGGGAGTACGTCCGTCCGGCAGAGATTGTCACCGGGCCAATGGTGTTGGAGACTTCAAATGATTTATCGCCCGATAGTTGAGTTCAAAAGCGAGACGCAAAGAGACAGCAGTCGGCGCAAATCCTTCGGATTTTTTTCATCCTGTTCTTGCAGGGCTTCCTGGCCTCCTGGCCTCCGAAGCCGCGTGTCTTGCTCATTGCCAGGCATTCGCTCATTTTCAAATCGGATTTTATCAACTGAATGCCATTCTTGTGCAAATATCTTATCTCGCTGCCGCTGCCGCTGCCGCTGCCGCTGCCACTGTCGCTGCCGCACAGGATAATGGCAACTTTTTTGCGTTCATCTCTGCTCCTTTTGGCTTTAGTCGCAGCTCAGCCTCGGCTTTGGATCCCCGGCTTTTGTATGGCTTTGGAATTATTTCGAAAGCGGAAATTGATTTTCCCTTCTTATTGTGCACCGGTTTTTCGTGTTTCTGTTGCTCTGCTCAGCTTCGCTTTGCTTTGCTTTGCTTACTGATTTCCCCCGACTCGGCGACAGTACTCGCTTTCCATATAAATAATTTGGCCAGAGGCTGGGGAGAAGCAGCTCCTGGCATTTGTTTAGCCATAAATGGGAACTCACTTTCTCTTTTCTCTCGTCCACCCCCCTCACCTGATTTTCCCCTTGCCACGAACCATTTGGCGCCATTAAGATGATAATGCGGCGATGATTAGAAGTCCCCGAAAGCTAAGCGCAAAAAGTGAATCAGTAAAAGTGGATTTGAACCCTTTGCGGATTGAAGCACTCTTTGGGAAAATCCGATTGTTATTGGAAAAGTTGTAGAAATCCATTTAAGTAAGAACTGTACATGAAATTGCATTTATAGAGCGAAAATGTAAGGCTTAAATAAATTGAAATGAAAAATTCTCCATACGCAGTGTGGACACACAACCAAAAAAGTTGCTCATACGCAACGTTGGCTCTGGGGGGTTAACCAAATTTGGGCCGAACAGCACAGCGTTTCTGTGCTTTTCAAGCTATCAGTGGTCCTGCCCTGACCTGGGCCATTCATTCTCGCGCCGGGGTCGAGCCTAGTCCGAGGTCCTGGAGCAGAGCCCCTTATCCTTTGCCGCGCGTCTTTGACATTATGAATGATCAGCATAAATTTCCCAGCGCTACCGCGCCACCAGCTGCACATTCTTCGCCAGTAAAAATAGAAGAAAAACAAATGTGAAAAAAAAATGAAAAAAAAGAGCGGAAAAGCGAGACCAGGGCAAACGAAGCCAGATAACTAGCGAGCAAAGGGGAGGGACGGCTCAGAAATTCATTTCATTTCATTTCCTTTGTACGTGAGCAACATTTTTTATGCAATTCCCTGTAATAATTCTCTGGGTTGTCGCATCTTCACGCATGAATATTCAAGCGGCCGTCCTGAAGGCCGGCTAATGAGACTTTCTATGGAATTTGAAGATTTCCCAAACCGAATCCGTGTCCGAATTGCTTCATTCATTCATTCACGGGCAATGCGAATGGCTTCAAAATGTTTGGCCAACAAACTTGCACAATGGGCCCCAAATAATGTCAAACAAAGGCGGAGAAATGGAAAACTAAATTCGGTTTACATAATATAGCTCATAAAATATTTTTCGCACATTCATTGTCCCTTGAACCCAAAACTAGGCCACACTCCACTGCTCCTCGAACACAATTCGGGCATAAACAATAAAGTAAAACGACAATGGAGACGACGACGAACTTGAGGGCAAAATAACTTGAAACTTGAATATTTACATATGAAACGAAACCACCCACGCGACACAAGCACACGCACACATACACACAGGGAAAAGTGTGTTAAATTCTGGAGGAGATGGGGTGGATCTGCGGAAACCGGGATCTGGGGTCGGGTCTCGAGTTCGAGTCGAGTTCGAGACTAAACAGCACTAAATTAATTCTGCACAATTTGCATTAAAATATGCAAATAAAAAAAGTAGCCGGAGAAACGGGAGGGAAACCACCGTTTAAGGCCTGCTCCGCCAACTATAAAGGGGATCCAGGATCCGGCGGGCCATATACCATGTACCGCATACAGTCAGTCCCAAAAGTAAGCGTTAAGCATATGTGTGCTCCAGTCCTTCCTCTGCAGACAATGGCGGTTTGAGGTGGGGGGGGGGTTGGTGAGTTTGCCTTTTAAATTTCGAATGCCCCGTTTACGGCTTTAATGGGCTCGAAGCTCCGGGACCTGCGTCGGTTTTTGGCTTTCTTTCCGGCTGGCTCGAGTGTTTCGATTATGAAAGTGCCACCCACATCCACATCATTGCATGCGGTGCAGCAGGATGTGCCACTGGCGGTGGAGGAGGGGGAGGAGGTGTAGGAGGAGCAGAGGGATACACAAGGAGCACGGCCACATGTCTGACTGGCTCGTCCGGAATATTACACCCGGAGCAGCTCGTTGCAAATTTGATTGTTCTTGGAGAGCGCGTGCCCCGATGTTGCCGCCAAGAAAACGGGCTCCAAGGATCCCGGCGAATGGGAATCATCTGGAGATGGGAGATGGGAGATGGGAGGTGGGAAAAGAGCCCCGGGCGTCGGCATCCAATGAAGCATGAAACTTTAGCACACTTGCAACAGTTTCCCATTTTTTCATACTCCTTTTCCAACAGCTTTTCCTATTGCTTTCTTCTTTTTTTTTCTTTCTTTTTTTTGGGAAAAAAATGTTAGCTGCGACTTTGGTAATCTGCAGTGGGTGTTGCATATCCGTATGTACATCCACACATCCAGTGAGAAAAATAAATATTAGTGGAGGAAATGCGTGCACAGCAAAGTGCAAGATCTTTAGGCAAGGGTATACATACATACACGTATATAGCCTTCCGAAAAGCACTAGAATAAAACTTTAAAGTAGAAGTTGCTTTTCTTACTCTACTCAAGGATAAAACCGAATGTCAAGGCTAAAAGCCCAACAAATAGTTGCTAAAAAACGTTGCTAAATGCACTGCCAAGTCCTAGTACACTTGTTGCAGTAACCAATACCTGTAGTCCTTCCACTTCTGCAGCTGCAATTGCAGTTCCACCACCACAGATACAAATATATCTCACGGGTTGTCCATGATTAATTTGAGCACGGACATGTCAATATACACGGGCAATGCCGTACTTTATTGCTACTCTTGCCAACTCGCATTGCCATGGTTCATCCTTGGCTACAGGATATCACATACTCATGTACATGGATACATATCCACACATACATATATCTATATATGTATCTGTATCTATGGGAAAGTTGCAAAGCCACAAGCCAACCGGGTATTATTGCTAACCCGCTGCACTCCGATGGATGCTTCAAGTGCATGTATTTTTCGCATTCGGATGTTTCGCATCTGCGAACGTGTGCCAATCGATTTTTAATAAAAACTGCAAACGAAATCTGTAAGCATATTGTTTGGCTATAAAATTAAAAACCAACAAGCGCTCCTGCGGATGTGAATGTGTGTGTGTGTGTGTGTGTGTGTGTGTGTGTGGAATGGCGAGTTTAGCGAAAAGTTGTTTAAAGAGAAGCACACTGAGACAATTTCTAACCAACTGCACTTTACCTACATGTAAAATAAAGATGATCAAGTTGTTATATCAACTCATTTAAATACTGGAATCATTAGAACAGAACCTTTAAATAGACAAATCTAACTAAATTTTCCCATTAATTGGGACTTATTAGTTTTTTTTTTTCTCAGTGCCGACAATAGAGAGAAAAGCAGTTTTATTAGTGCCCATTTACGGTTACATTTCCCAGCAGTGGATTTTTAGATTTCCATTTGCGATTTCGCTGCCCGTTGCCGGATTCCTTGTTATTCTTCCGCAGCTAAACAATTTTCGCAAATGAACGGATTTTTTCATTGTTCTCGCCTTTCGTTCTGGTCTTCTCGCAAATAAAAACACGATTTTAGTTAATTACCGCTGCTGAACAGCGAGAAGATGATGATGGACAGACATCGTCTGCCTTTTTCCTCTTTGAAAAGCTGCAACCGAGTGGCGACTGCAAAATAGAACCCAGAGCCCCCTGAAAAAGTGAATCCAAGGAGTCCGACGAACAATAAGCGCAACAATGCAGTCAATTGGCTCAAAATGAGTTTTTATGGGATTTGCATACGCTGAATAGAGGAATAAATGTAAACAGGACGAAAATTGCCTGCAGTCTGCCGCATTTTCGCTCAAGCTCCAAAATTGCGCACCTTCTTTCAGAGTTTTTTTTCCGGGTTTTTCATGCTGCTCTAGCTTAAAAAACGTTGAATTTGCATAATTTTAATTTTTATGATACGCGCCTGTTTTTCCTAATTGTTTCTCGTTAAGAGAGTCAAGCCACCGCAGCAGTTAATAAAAACAGAACATATTTAATGCGCGCAATTACTTTGCATACGTTACGGCGCAGGACGAAGGTCTAAGGGCGAAGGACGCAGGACGCAGGACTTCCGAGGACTCTGAGCTCCTAAGCTTACGCCTAAAACACTCCACACTCCACGCAGATTTGTGGACTTCGAGTGTGCGTCGGCTCTTTTTACGGCCACGGAGCTGAGCTGCTTGTCCGGCTCTTTACATAATAAAAGCGTAAACACGTTTTCACCATCGCCGGACTGCAGGACTCCGGCACTCGGGGACTCCAGGACTCCAGGACTTTTGGACTCCAAGAGCTCGGACCCAGGACCTCCATTACAATGGCGCCACCAGCAGAAAGAAAGGAAAGCCGCCACTTACGCGTGCCTGGGGCGAATAAAATTGGCTTTTTGTTTGGCCAGTTTTATGAATTGCTTCAATGCTCATTTACCGGTCGGCCTAATGGGTGCATTGCCACATCGCCCAGACACCCACACGCCCACACGCCCAACCGCCCAGCCGCCCACAAGGTCGTAATGCTAGTTCTGCTACCGCAGTAAGAGATCCATAAAGTGCACAAGTTTTGGTACTTTTATGGTCGGTTGTCGGCCTGAATGCGGATTGAAGTACTCATTTTCCTCCGCCTCCAGCGAGGAAAAGAAGTGATTAGGCTGGACTAAAATATGTGGATATTTCAGTTAAAGCAAACACACATCTTATATGAAAAGTACTATGGCTGGTCGAAGGGCACTACAAATAGCTAGCTTTAAATTCTCGCAAATGTTTGATCGAAAAACTCCGCCGTTTCCCTTGAAGGATATACGTTTCCTTTTCCATTCAAGGCACTTGCAACATTTCAAAAACTTTGGCAAGCGTCACTCATTAACGCCCCAGTCACTCCACTTGCAAATCAATTATCTGATGTGCCAAAAAAGTTGAGCAACTATCAAAAACTCCTTGATTTACTAGTTTTGCAATATGGTTGCTCCTGCTATGGCCACAAAAAGTACTCGAGTGTATGGTACGTATCACACGTAGGTACATACATACGTGTATAAAGGAGCCCAACAATAAACTGGGTTAGGAATGCCAGACTAGACCGACACGATTTCAATTTGCTTAGTTGATAAATGCCAAAAATTAATTCAGCCAACCAGCCAGCCCACAAAATGCCTTACTCTTGGGTTCTGTTTCTGGTTTTGGCTTGTAAAAAGAACACACACACACACATACACTCACACACATATTATAAATATGCATGTGTGTGGCTGGAAAATATTTTCACTTTTTTGCTGTGATTCGTTTGCGGCTTCTACCGCGACTGCGAAAGAAAGTTGCCTTTTCTTCTGGCTGTGTCAGGCACAAAGTTGCACCGACTTTGCACCCACCCACTTTCCACCTGCCTCGTTCGCAGATGTACTAAATAGTTTCTCACGTGACTTTCAACCATAAAAAATGGCTTTATTGCTGCACACGTATTCATTAATGGCAGCAGTGAACTCACATGTGAACCCAGCGGCAGCTTGGGCTCCTCCACGAAATGGTATGGCATGGTATCCCAAACCCAGTCGATACCAGCCATGCACCCACTACTTGTTGTTGGCTGGAAAAGGAGAAGGCTGCATTCGAGGCTGGTTGCAAGTCGTCTGCACAGGAAGTGCATATTAATTGTGAAAATTTGTGCGGATATTTCCTCGAAAAATAGCTGCCCTGCTTTCTGCTTTGCCTTCAGCCAGCCAAGTGCATGGCATGCCCCAAAGATATGGCATTAGCTGCAATTCTTGAGAACCTGCATAAAATGTGAGCTTTGCAACTGCACAGAAAGCCAGGCGACATGTATAAATAGTCGATAAGTACTCTCTGTATATTGTTGATATACAGGAGTAATCTTATTGCTTTAACGAAGCCATAAAGTAAAAACATTTTGTATATGAACAAAAGATATACACGTACATATATACAAAAGATAAAACGTTTCTCAAATGTTTTTTAACTGATGCCTCATTTTTAAAAAGTTGTACAAGTTCGCAATCAATCAAATTGGCAAATAATCCGTTGAATCTGCATTAATTCAGCGCAAGATTGACCATTTCACTGCCATTTGCATAGTTTCCTTTTGCGAGGATAGGGATAATAAATAAATTTCCATAATGAGCGAAAAATGTCTGGATGTAAATCACTGAATTTTTCATTGATTTCGGCGGATTGCACACCAACTTGCCCGATTCTTAAATTATCCTGGCCGCCGTTTCAATTATTGGCGTGTTTCGAATAATTCAATGCAGCGAGTGCCTGCGTCCCTGTCATCCGATTGTAATTACGTAATAAGGCAGGGAATGCTTTAAAGCCGCTTAACGTTAACAATCGTCCTGGGTACACATAACTGGAGAAAAAGGCGGCAAAAGTCCTGTCGTCCCGGGCGAAATAACATGTTATTGCACTTTTCTTTTAAATGAATGCAGTGAGCCCGACGTGGGGAGCACACGACAATGGCAAGGCGCTGATAAAAGTCGTAGTGTTTGCGGTTGCTCCTTCGTCCTGCAGCCCGCCCATGTCCTTTGCCCGCCCATGTAGGCAGTCGCCCGCCGGATGGGCAGATGGGTCAGAAAGGGTGGACTGTCGTCGGTAGATGCATTTTCAAACCACAAAAATAATTAAAAACTTTACGCCCTGTCCCCGGGCAGCAGCTCTCGCATTTAATCCTGTCAGACAGTCCCGGACAGCAGGACAGCAGGACATCGGGCCATCGGGACATCAGGACATCGGGACTGGCGCTCGCGTCGTGTCACAGTTCAACCGATAAAAATCAAAGGAGGCAAAGTCTTGGCCTTAAAGCGGCGCGCAGCGGTTAATGAAATTGTCTGGACCATACGGGTCGATAGTAGGCGGTCCTTATGGCAAAGTCACCGTTCGTCTCCGCAACATTGCTGGTTTGCATTCCGGATTTTGTATCCTCGCCTTCACCTTGCCGCAGAAGTGCAAAAGCCAAACGGCTTACGCACCATCGCGCCCGGCTTGTCAAAGGCAGAAAAAAAGACGAGAAAGTTGCTGTTTGTGATTGTGGCCATCTCGAGTCCTTCCTTCCATGCGGCTCCTGTTTTTCCCCTGGCCCTATTAACCCATCAATTAACTGGGAAACGGATTGACCCTGCATTAAAGAGAACAGAAAAATGATATATACACGTGTATATATTAGTAATACTTACTGGTTTTGCAGCTAAATAATCAATAGTTTGACTGTCGTCAGTTGATTTAAATGTCACTCATTTTTCATTATTTATTCATTTCCATTCTCGTACAACAATGCCATATTCAAATAGCTAGCACAATAATTATGCGCAAATTGGAAAGCCTTTCATCAGCATTCCGTTGGTAGAGATAATTTTTAAAATATTGCGTATCCGCCCCGGGCTCCTTCTGGCCACCGTAATTATTTGAGAATTGGCGCAGAGAGCAACTTTTCATTTGGCCAAAAAGAGAATCTGGCACTGCCCCGAAATGGGTTAAGGCCCAAGGCCACCAGACCACCAGTCAGTCATCTTTAACGAAAGAGCAGCCCGTTTTCTGGGGGCTGAGCCAAGCCAAACCAAACCGAACCGAACTGAACTGAACTGGACTGGCGAAAGTTGCTCCTGCTAGGCCCGTAAAAAACATTTGCGCAATGTCAACAAATTTGCGCGCTTATTAGATTTTCGTGGTTGCACACAATTTCGCCAACTAAGACCGCCGCACTAAGATAAAGTGCAGCCTGTGAAAATATGAATAAAATAGCTGGGATGGAAATGGGAACTTTTCGCCTCCGAGCGGAAGTGCATGCTGCGTTTTTCTGTGGCTCCACGAGTTCGGACTCTGGAGTTTACCACCGATTTTCCCGGTCTGCGGTTGAACGGCGGCCAACGCCCACTGTGCAGGCGATTGTGGGCGTGGTGCCACGCCCATTTGCGCGACGGTCACGGTCGCCGGTTCTGCTAATGAGTTTTGTTGTCACTTCTTGCTGGCCAAGCACAAATCGGGTGGTTGGGGATCATTTGGCTGGCCCATGTCCTTGCCTTGGCGTTTCTTTACTTGGATTTATGCGGCAGGACTCGCTCGAATGTGTGTGTATGGCTGGCTGTGTGTGTGTGTGTGGTAAGTTAATATTTGCTGCATAAATTCCAGTGCGTCGGAATTTACTGCGCTTCGTTTCGCTGCTCTCGTTTTTGCTCCTCTTGGGTTGGCCAACTCTCCCCAGCGTTTTGTTCGCTGTTGTCCTGGAATTATGAAAATGCAGTCCGCACCGCACTGTCCTGCGGGATGGGAATCCTTCGGACACACGAACACAAGAATATTAATTACTTTTTGCATTTTTAGCTCTGCGCCTGGAATTCAAATGGGCAGATTTTAGTTAATTTGTTTTTCAGCGCAAATACTCGTACATACACGTATCATTTTTGTGCAACTTAAGCTCTTAATCCGAATCCGCTGCCCAGCACTAAGCTCACAAATCCACCAAAAACTGAGTGCTTACTTGTGTGGATTTAGTTTCCGGATGAGCCACAAAGAAACACGTGCACCATTTGATTAACTTAATTGCACCGCAGCTGTGCAATGCGAATTAAAATATTCATTGCTCTATATTATTATTATGCAGAATGCAGCATTAATGCTTTGACCTGAAAATTCGATCTGCTTAAAGTTGTCATTAATCGGAAATTGTGAAAACTGATTTCACTAACTACCACAGCACCATTATCCCATATGGAAGAGCAAACAGCAAAGTTACTCGGCCAGAAAAAGCGGTGCAAATTACTCGCACTTTACTGGACAATAGTGGTAACTCCATTCCCGCATCCCAACAGCAGCGCCTGAACCACCGAGGCAATTCCGATGAGCTGCGTTTACAAAACAAACACCAAAGGCGGGCACACAAATATGACACTGAATTGTTTTCCATGTCGGCCAGCGCAAACCGAAGCCACCTGGTCGGGAGTGTGGGCAATGGGGAGTGTGGGTTTTTGGGGTGATGGAGTGATGGAGTGATGGAGCCGCCGGTTTCCAATTCCATTTGACACATTTTCGCTACCGATTCGATTTCGTTCGGTTTTGTCGTGCTCGCTGTCACTTTTATTATGCTAGTCGGTGTGCCACCACCTCAACCAGGAGTGCCGCCACAATAACCATTCGAAACCATATCCCCCAGGTGGCTGGGCACTGCAAACATTCGATTTCCGGTCGGAGAGCAGTGGGAAATCTGCATTGTAAATAGTGCGAGTGATTTCGACTGACTCCGATTGTAGGTATTCCCACTTAAAGGCAATGACTTGTGGAGGGCTTGGCGGGATTAGTAATAAAACAAAGTTTTGAGACCCATTTAAAGCTGGCATAAAATCCTCCCCGGGCGTTTTTCCGACATTTATGAGACGACTCCAGATCATGAGAGCTTGAAGAGCAAAACTTTTTGTGGGCATAGAAAATAAAAGTTTATTTTTGAATAATATGAAACGAGCTCAAATGCTATATGGATTATTTAAAGGGATTTACCATGTCGCCCTTCTTCTGGAAATGATTCTCCCATAGCAGTTTGTAGTCGATATCGCCGCTGCTTAGGCACAGTTTGCTTTGATCCTGATTGGGATCCTTCAAGCGGTACAGTATGGGCAGAACGTGGGCTATGGCCAACTGGGTGATTCCTCTAGTGGTGGCAAACAGCACGATTACGAAGCCCGTGGGAAAGATGGCAAACTCGACCGTGGTACCCATCATCTTGTACATCAGGAACGGATGCATCGAGGTGTCGTATCGCGTAAGTACTGGATTTTGCAGGTGGAACTGCCTCAGACTCAGATGGAAGGGCACACTGAAGGTGGCATTGACCGCATTGACCTTCAGCCGTCGCAAACGAGTCTTGTAGCCCATATACCTCAGCTCTTGTATCATATTGGTCATTCCGTCTCGGGCGCTGCTGCTGCTAAAGGCCTGGCAATAAATGTTGCCATGTTGATAGATCTTCAGACTGCAAATCGGTGAAGAGCGCTGAGCGAGCACAGCCAGTTGCTTTTGGGGTTCGAATGTGGTATTTTCCAAAAAATGATCCAGTTCAGAGAGATGGAAATGGGACGTGGTGATGCCCATGCAGTAGAAGGGTCTAAGAGGATGGGATGATAGGATACAAATAGATGTGGTACATTCGCCCTGTGCATTCACTTTCAACTCACTTGTATATAATGTTCAAGTATCGCTCTATGTCCCCCAGTGTGGCCACGTTTTCGTAGATGTTCAGCACATCTTTTCGTCTTAACGTTGTTGGAGTCACAATGGGCAAGGACTTTTTCTGCCTGCCCTCACTTTGACACACTGCTTTCTTAGCCAGGACATGGCAATCAGATGGATTTTTATTGGAATACGACATTTTTGCATCCTTAAATAGAGTTTTCCGGGAGTTCGATGCCGTTTTCATGACTTCAGTTTTGATCGGAACTTCTATGGGCTTAAAGCGTTTTGACTTGTTTCTGATGGTCAACGAGAGTAAGCGGAGGTACCTAAGAGATCTCTAAGTGTAGCTTACCTGGGGGAATCCATTCCAATTCGGTTCAACTTAATGCTGGAATAGCCAATTAAATTATAAGCCTCATTTAGAGGGACCAGATCTTCTTAAGAGCAAAGTCGCCATATCGATAAATCGGTCAAAGTGCAGCCCTGCACTCAATTTGAGGTCTCTCCAAGCGCATTTTTGAGTTTTCAAACATTTTAAATATTTTTTTTGAGCTTTTAAAAAAATTGTTAATTTAATTAAGCGCAAATCAAGAATAAAGTTGTATCGAATTCAAATTTTATCATATTATGCCAAAAAAAAATGTGTATCTTACTAAAGTGTCCTTTTTCACCTTTGATGCACTCATATTTGTGCCAAATAAGTGGTTTTCTTAATGAATTAAAACGCAATAATGCTAAAACATCAAAGGCTATTAAAATTGCGTGTTGAAAAACTCGTTGAATTCTGTCCATTTTAATTTGCAAAGTAAATTATTTAACAATTAATTGACGCTCGACTGAGTCCCAACGCAAAGCCATTAGCTCTATGATTAAATTAAAACAATGCATTCGTATGCATCAATTTTGGGAATCCTCTAACAAACGCAAGCAAACAATCAAAATATCATTCAAATTCAAATCGCAGAAATTGCATAATTGAAACCCCATTGAAGTCCATTAATAACTTTATGCAGCAGTGCAAGTCAAACACACCGACACGAGCAAATCAAACACCCACACCAACTCATATTTCTCAGCCAGAAAAGGAGGCGGCGGCCAAGGGGGCGTGGCAAGGCCAGGGGCGCCAAAAGGACTTGACGTTAGCTCATCAAAACCCGAAAAACCACTTTGCTCAACTCTTTTCAAAGTGCATACATCATCAGCGCTAAGCCAAAACAAAAAAGCAATGCAAAGGGAGCGAAATGAACGATGACGTTGAAGGTGGCGTCGGTGGGTGTAAGTGGGTTGTTAGTGGGCGGTGTCAGTGGGTGGAGACGGGTATTGGCGGCACGAGGAGCGCTGAAAACTTTTGTGCAATGTTGATTTTTCCGCAAGAGTCGTTTTTTGCCAGCGCCGGACGGACGGACGGACGGACGGAGACGGTCTACAAGGTCCATGGAATCCACGGAGTCCACGCTCGACGATGATGGTGATGGTGATGGCGATGGCGATGGTGATGGTCTAGGGAAGCCAAGCCGCAGGCACTTTATAAAACCCGCAGCTCAGCAAAAGTCTTTCAATAATAATAATATTGGGGCGCAAGAGCGACAACAATGGCAAATGGGTGAAAGTGCTCGGCTTAAAACTCCCCCACCAGCACATATCCGCAGGTCATAGGTGAGAAGGTAAAGAAAAATGCCCGGAGAAATAATAAATAGATCTGTGGTGTTACGCTTGATACTCAAATTAAAGCTGCTATCGAATTAAATGTACATACACGTACAGTGGGAAATTTATAATCAGAACATTAAGGAAAGCTGGATTATCTATCTGAAACTCACTTTTCAGTTATGCTTAATTTCTAATGTCCCTATTAAAGTTAAATAACTGCAGTTAAGAACAATCACTATGATATAATCATCCTCGAATTTAGTGATAGGTTCTATGATGGTGAGTCCATTAAAAATCAAATGGCTAGTCGTGTAAATCACAGCCTTGACTTCGCCCCCTACCCTTGTCCCCCAATGACCCATGACCTCTTGGCGGGAATGGGGAATTGAAAATGGCCAGCAATGCGGGGTCTTACACCGGGAAACAGGAAATGGTGCTTGGGTTTGGGATCGGGCTCGAGTTTGGTTTTGGGTTTGGGTTTGGGTTTGGGAGTGATGTTGCTGATGGCGCTGCTGCTGCTGCTGCTACTGCTGCTGCTGCTGCTACTCCTCTTCTGCTGATGATGATGATGACAAACAAAACAATGGAATCAAAGCGGTTAATGGCTTTTGTGTGTAAAATGAATGAATGTGGCAACGTTTCCTGCTTTCATTTGCAGCGTCATTTGCTCTGCTCAGCCACACACACATACATATGCACACAAGTGCCGCCCCTTGACCCGCGTGCCCCCCTCCCCCTCCCCTCACCCACCCTCTACTAACCCCCCCGGGGGGTGGAGCGGGGCTGCGAGGTCATCGGCAACAGCAGTTTTAGTAACTTGCTTGTTTGTGTACATTGTAAATGACACTGAAAGAAATGAGTTACCAGCTCGTGCTAATATTTTAACACTTCAACAACTAAGCGGTTCTAGGGAATTTTGTGTATAAACTTCAAGGGCATTTTTCGCTCAGTGCACTCACATTCCCATAGGTAAAAGCTGTTACACGCGCTAATCGATAAAGGGGCGGGAATTCTTTGCCGGTGGGCGGCTGGGGGGTGGGGGGGAAGGAGGCCCATTGGGGCAGTGTGAAGCTGCAAGGGACTGACATCGCCGGCATTGCAACTCCACTTTCATTATTGGTTTTTTGTTACAACCCTGCAACATGCCGCATGCCACATGCCACAAGGATATGCCCTCGAAGCCCGGCAAAGATTTCGCCCGCCCAGCTCTTTGTACAACCGATAATTAAATCGAACAAAGGCTCAGATTTGACAGTCCCCTGCAGTTCCGCTCGTTTATCAACTGGCAAAAAGTTGCCCCTCCCCCCCACCCACTCACACCGTATTTCCATTCGACTTTTCACCATTCTTTAAGGGATTATCCTCTGGCAGTGGAAATGGATGAGCTGCATCTCAAGAGTTGGTTGTATGGCCTCATGTTGTTGTATGCCAGACGATTAATATCCAGACTTGGCTCCCGTTTGAAGTTAAAGAGTGGGAAAATCAGGAGCAATCCATTCCGCGGGCAGGCAGCTAATTAACCGATCAAGGAATGGCGGGGGCATGTCAGAAAACGCCCCCTCGGCCATGGGCGTCATTAGAGGGGTTAGAAAATCAATAGCTCTATTATTTGGCGGAATGTCGATGGCCAAAACGAGGCAATTCGACTCGACGCGACTCCATTCGATGTGTTGATTGACAGCCTAATTGAGGTTTCTCGACTTCTTCGATTGGGGGTATGCCAATGACCGTTTTCTGTTCTGTTTCTGTGCTAATAATAATATTGTTGTTTTAATATCGGCCCACTGGCGGGGGTATGGAAAGGGATAGGAAAACAGCTTGTTTAGTTAGTCATTAGGCTGGGGGTTAAAACATAGGTCTCACACCCCCGAACCCGCAGCACATTAAATATTTGCCGAAACTCGCACTTGAATGCCCGTTGTTGTGGGACTTCCGTTTTAATTTTTTATTGGCCTAACTGTTTAATGTCAATTGCTGAGCAAATAGCAATCAAACGCTTGGTTTACGCAATTAAGAAGCAAATACCGCCCCGTCTGCAGACATTTCCCGTACCTAATTACCATCTACATTGCGAGCAAAATGCAGCAAGACATCAAATTAACGCCACACCGAATCGCCCCGCTCCTTGTACTTGTATTGATACCCAGCCTTCAGTTTTGAATTTCGGCCTGGGAATTTAGGAGCGGTCATTAAAAAGTCTGAGTGGCCAACAGAGTCGGTCTATTCACAACTTTTCGTTCCGCACAACTCTCTCAATGGGTTGATTGAACTCTTTATTCGTGTAAAAAATAAATAAGCCGGCAGAACGAACAAGTCCTGGTGAGAAAAGTTTACAAACATTTATTCGTTGTTTGGTTCAATGTCCCATTGATGGGGGGGATTGAAAAACGGCGCCGAACTTTCGATTGTGAACTCAATTATGTGGCACATCAATTGGAAAAGTTTTCATTGTGCATTAAAATACTTTGGGAAAAAGAGTATCCTAATTAATTCGATATTCTTACGCTTAAATTTCAAATACCCTCAATGTACCCGCAGACCCGCAGGCAGTTGGCCAAGGAAAACTATCAAGCTGAAATAATCTTCAGCGTAAAGCAGATTTCGAGTGTTTTAAAATGATTTCGAGTGGCACTCATGTGCTGCTCTATCTACAAGGACACAAAAAACATCAAACACAGCGCAGCGCGACTTCCGTTTGTGCCCATTCAAATCGCATGCAAAAGCTATCTAGCATACTTTTTGGCACTCACACCAGCGAAAACACCAAGGAGTCAAGGATTGGAACTGTTCCAGATCTGCCGAAAGCCAGGTCCTTTGGCTCCGCGGGCGAGGGCGAAGGGAAGTAGGGAGCGAAGGGAGCGAAGGACGAAAGGAAATCCAAGCCGAAACGGAAGCGCATAGCGCTGAAATAAAGTGTTGCATACTGTTCGGGGCAACAATAATAAAATATTGCATATTTTGCGGCTACACAAAATCCAAGGCAAGCAATCCGTTTCATGGCACTTGGCACGAGCATATTTACTTTGGCCTTAAGCTTGCCACAATATTATTTATTTGCCAGCTGTAGCAGAGATTTTAATCGCTTTTTGCGGCTTTATTTATGCATTCGAAACTTTCTACACGCCTTTCGATATGGGTAATGCTACCCATAGGATCGCATTTTTTACGAACTTTTGAAGATTAATAACACCATTGGAGATGCTTCAAATTATGCCACGAACCAGTGAACCTTTTTGTACCAATTTTTTCTTGCAATTTACATTTTAACCTCTTTGTTACATGTAAGGGTATACAAGTTAAGCTGTATCTTTATAGCCCAGTCCTTGGACTTTCTTCAGTGGTTTACGCCCAGCTGGCTGCGACCTCCCACTTTTGCCGCCCACTTGCAAAGGCCCTCTGCTTCCAATTTCAAAGTAAAACTTTAATGGCAACAAATGCTCCCCTGCCAGGACCATCGCCATTTTATATTTGATATTTTATTACATTACATTTCCCTGGCTTATTACATTTTGGCTTTTAAGCTGTTGACACAACTTGATTTCCGTGCGAACCGGGTTTTCGGACACAGAAAGAGACAGACCGAGTGCCAGAAAGAGATAGGGAGAGAGAGAGAGAGAGAAACAGAGGGAAATAGAGAGAGTGGCCTGGTCAGTTCCCGTACATCCGCCCACCCACTCAACTCGTTTTGTTTCAATTTCTCCCCTTCAGACAGCTTCGACTTTTTCCCTGCCTGGGATTTCACTTTTTCACTTTTTGGAAGTTGCAAGTCTGCCGGCTGACCCAGAAACAAAGTGTGTCTAATGGGTTTCTGTTATGTTTTTTGACATTTTGGGAATAATGTTTCCGCATCCGGTTTAAGGTGTGCTGCGCTCGTATTTTGCTGCAACTTCCGCCCTTCTCCAGTTGGCCCAGAAACAGGGTCAGCTCCAAAGCTGAATAAAGTAGGAATACAAAAAATCAAGTGAAGAAGTGAAAAAGTGAATAAGTGAAAAAGTGAAAAGTCATGGAAATTGCCGCCTTTGCAAATTCCTTCGCGCTGCGCGAGATCAACATCAAAGATGTGCCGCTCCGATACTGCCAGCTAATTTCAGCGCCGTAAACATGACAACCTAATTATTTTTTCCATTCCGCCCACTCGCGACGCCGCCAACTGTGCAGCTGTGATTAATGAAGGACGCTCGGCTGCGACATTTGCATACGAAATTGAAAATAAATATTTGCACTGATAAATAAAAAGGGGAGCCAGCGAAAGAAGCGAGCTGCCTGCTAATTGCACTTTGACTTCTCGAGCGCGTCCTTGGCCGCATGCAAGCGCAGCATGCAAAAGGACACGACTAACGGATACCCTTTACTTAAAGCCTTAATATGATCTATGGCATTGCATATATATATTTGGCATATATTTGGCATTGCATACTTTACAAATGATTTCCTTTATGTAATATCTTCTTTAGCCAGCTACTAAAATAGCAGGATTAATAGACGAGTTAGGGTTTCGCACAGTTGCACGGGGCAGAAATACTTCGTCACGATACAAGGACAGATGGCGCGCGTCTGGCGCAGGAAAATTAGCAAAGTAATACCCGACGCCAGCTGAGGAGCCTTTCGTCAGGACCTTGAGGCCTCTTCATGTCTGCAGACAGGACACGTCTGGAGGGTGCTCGATGTCCTCGCCTCGCTCGCTTCTGCCGCTGTCCTCGTCTGTGGCGCCATTTGATTAATATATACTTGCCGCTCGTCGTCCTGTGATTGTCTCGCTTTATTTTCGACAATCGAAATTAATTGGACTGCTCGAGGAGGTCCTGTCTGCGCTTTGTTCTCAACTTTTGGTCCAACCAACACCTGGCGGCGTCTGTCAGGGTTAAGTTTGCGCGGAACTTCGAGAGACACTGACATGGCCTGAAGTTTTGCCTGCAGGCACAACAAACACTCAAACAAAGCTTAAAGTGCAAAAATCAATAAATTTAATTAAGGCGGCTATTTAAAGTATCAGTGGGGAATTACGGGATGTCATTAGAGCGCCGGAAAAAGCCCGAAAGGAAAGCCCATGTCTGTGTAGCGGATATTTGTTTAATTCGTTTCGAATTATGTTTAAATTGTTTCAATTAATTTGCTCTTTTGTGGTTACGCTTTGCGCATCGGTATTTAAATGTAACGTAACTAAACAGCATAATATTCAATACAAAAAAAGACCTATACATGATGTTCTAAGTGATAAATGTTATGTAAAACAGAATTATAAACTACATATTTTATTTAAACCTGGCATAAAATTAAGTCAGCCTAATCTCCATAATTATTAAGGTCATTCTTATTTACGAATCATTGCAGAAGTACCAGAGCTAATGGATACTGCTGAGTTTGCATAGACATTCAGCAGTTTTCATCGAAAATCACTTTGGTATTTTTAGGGAAATCATTATATTTAAGAGGCACATCCCGGCAAACTATCGCTTTCATCCTCGACAGTGCCAATCAGTTGCATCCCTTGGGCCAGAGAGCCCATTATGATCCCCGGCAAATGACGGCCATTCATCCGACCCATTCCCATTCCATGGATGTATTTATGAATGTATCTCGCATATGAGCATGTGTACTCACATTTACTATTTGCGTGGGCGTTATTATCGTTATTAGAGCTCATTAGCAGCGTCATTGCGAAGCCAAAAAGGGAGTCCTTGCAAGCGTACTGGTTGCTCCTTCAAAGGATGTGGGCGTGCTCGTCTCAGGGATTTGTGTGTTCATAAATGGGGGCCGAGAATAGCTGGAAATCCTACTATTTTGTGAACGCAGTTACGCTACCAGGAACTTTGATATTAAAATAAATACATATTAAGTTAAATATGAGCTGCGCAAGCAAAATAGGAAGATGTAAAGCTAGTAAGATTTGAGTTTACTTAATAAAGGCCATCACAACTTGACTTGATTCCTATTAAAGGGTAACAAAACTATTACAGCTTACTAGTGCTTTCGATTCTGATAAATCGTTTTACCTGGTTGACCATTGTCCATTGCAACTGGTGCGAAGTTAATTCGCATTACCCCGTTTGCGTCCGAATCTGAATCTGAATCTGAATCTGAATACGCATCTGGATCAGAGTTACAGTCGCAGTGTACATACATGCATACGTGGGGCAAATGACTGCCGGAAATCGTCTGCAATGTGCGAGATAACAATTTTCGTGTCCTGACCAAGGCATGACTGTTCAGCCGGTCCGAGAATCAGCCCGCCCAGTCATCAACCCACCCAGATACCCAGATACCCAACCACCCAGCCATCCAGCGACCCACTGAGCCGCTGAGCCACCGACCACACTCATTATTCGTAAATGGCGCTGATGGTGATGATGACAACAACACAGACATGGCCAACACCACCCGAAAGCAGATGCGAATGGAGATTCGCCCGGACGGGGTTAGGGATTACGGGATGGGTTTGTTGGGGGCAGCAGTACAATGGGAATGCCATTGCCGTATTCTGCATTTCAGAGCCTGAGCTCCAGTATTGCATGTTCGGTGTTTCGCTTGGCAGGACGATCCAGAATGTCGTCGTAACATTTAATTTCCGACAGCGGGCGTTGGTTATTCGAAAAGGGGTTGCGCTGGGGAATTGTATAGACGGATTTCACGTAGACACAACATGTCTGCGGCTAATATAAAGCGAAGAATGCCATGACAAACGAGTTCAGCCAGAACAGACACGCTGACCACACTGCCAACTACACTGGAACTACGTCAATGATGGTGATGAGGACGATGATGGCGTCCCTTATCATTCCACTCCACTCACTCCACTCCACTCCACTCCACTCCACTCCACTCCATTCCGGATACCTTGCCCCATTGCGGCAATAATCATTAGGCACGTGCGTTTCGGATTGTTTGCATTCAACAGTTTTGATTGCTGATTGTGCAGGGGCTCGATGGCCGAAAATAGGTGTGCTTTGTTGGCGAAAGGATTTCCCTAAAAAGGTAATTATTCCTTAATAGCTGTCAGTGCTCAATGATGAAAATAAGTGAACACTAAAAATGGTTTATGCTAGTCAATTAGTAGCTTAATAACAGTTGGTTGAAATATTTCTGATGTAAAAATAGTCGTATTTCTCTTAAAAGCCTCTATATTACAACTCAATAAATCCCTTTTAAATGTATTTATACAATATCAAAAATTCCATGGCGCCCACCTTGAATTTGCTAACCGAAAAAAAATAAAAAAAATTAAGTAATTAAACCGTGCTTAAGGCCATCAGCAACGGCAACAGCATCGGCAGAATAAAAAAGGAAAATATGTA
This sequence comes from Drosophila orena, assembly GCA_005876975.1. Classification (NCBI taxonomy): domain Eukaryota; kingdom Metazoa; phylum Arthropoda; class Insecta; order Diptera; family Drosophilidae; genus Drosophila; species Drosophila orena. The sequence goes on along the minus strand of VCKV01000008.1, from coordinate 9,528,340 downwards.
AATGTTGTCATAACGAAAATGCCGCAGAGAATGGCCCATCTGGACGAGTCGGAGGACCTGCCTCAGTCAGGATTAAGTGCTTTGTTCTTGCCGTTGCTGCCGTAGCTGCCGGAGGAGGCTTCGAGAATGAATTTCAGCATATATTTTATGACACTCGACTTTTATATTTATATTCAGACTCTCTGTCTGTCTGTCTGTCTGACTGTCTGACTGTCTGACTGACTGTCTCACTTTCGCCTTGTTTCTTGTCTCCCTTGCAGCATGTCGCCAACGCTTTCGCACAAGGACCTCGCAGGACTCGCCGGCTGCTCGGCGCTCGCTTTTGTCTTGTACCTAAACACACTTAACGCTGGATTTGTCTACGATGACAGGTGAGAAAAATTTAACCGAATTAAAAATTCCATATGTCAGCAGGTTGACGAAGGTAAATGGTCTCGTTTTTGGTTGCCTCGTCCTTGGTCCTTTGGCTTTTCCGCTTTACTTTGCTGATGGCCAATGGCAACGCTTTGTCGCCAACACGAAACATAAAAACGCCAGCCGAAAAATACAAAAGTTTATTATTAAATGTGCGCCAAGTGCCGCCATTTATTTGATAAAATCACCATCATAAATTCTCGCCCCGCCTAATTGTAAAACTTGAAGCAGACCAGTTGCTGGCTTATCGCCTGGGTATTGTTGATATATATGCGGTGCATCCAGATCCCCTCCCATCCCCATCCCCATCCCCATTCCCATCCCAGTGCCATTGTCAGCATCAGCCTCAGAATCAGACGGCGTTGTGGATGGAGCAAATTAAAAAACAAAATGTTGATTTATGCCCCTCTGAGCTGGGAGCTGAAACCTGGAACCTGGAACCTGGAACCTGGTACCTCCACACAGCACTTCTCACTCTCACCTGGCCGCATTGAAATGCTGCAAACGCAAACGAAATTACCCATAAATATCAAAAGTCATGTACAATGGACAGGAATTTCCCCAAGGACTTGCCCAGCCCTTCCATCGCCTAGGATTCAGGAGTCAACCCGCTTTGCCTTCTGACCAAGCTGGCAAGCAAGTGACTCCTGTTCAGCTCCTGGCTCAACTACAATGCCAGCGAACAATTGTCCTGGCGGATTGGGGGTATATACATGCATACATACATACATATGTATGTATGTGTTGCTGGGAGTGGGAGTGGCAGTGGCAGTGGGCTGGGCCAGATATGCACAAAGTGCTCAGCTCGATGCCTTGGCCGTTGCTCGTTATTTTGTGCTGTCCAGAAAACAAGCGCAAAACTTACCGCCACACACACACACACACACGCGCGCACGCACACACTTTCGAGGAAAATAATAAACGCAACTTATGTAACTCAGCTTCCCCTTGGTGCCACACGGAAAAGTTGGATGCGAGTTTATGTTTTTTGCTCGGGCGGAAGGTCCTGCGGTCACTTTCACGCAGTTGGAACCGCTGCCTGGTGCTGTGCACTGAGAAATAATATACATAGTTTGATACAGATGTAAAGCAAAAGTGCTTCAAAGAGATTCATTATCGAGAATCGTAGAAAATTTCATGCTTCAGCATACCGATTTTTCTCAGTGCAGTCACCTACCTATCGGCTAGTTCCTTCGTATGCTGTGCGGTCATCCCACAACATGGCCACATGACCACACGAGCACAAGTTATTATTGTCAAGCCGGGCCAGACAAAACATGATTTATTAAATGGCAGAATTCCCTTCAATTTGTTTCCTATCAACTGGAAAAAGACCAATGGATTCGGGCTGCTGGAGGGGAAGGAAAATGTTTTTGGCACTGGGAAGCTCTGTTGCTGGCAATTGTTAAAAGGGAGAGATATGAGATTTTAATAAGTTATGGCTGGCAACTTTTTGATAAAGTGTGCCGATCGAGAAGTTTGTCAATAATTGAGCTAATCGGATATAATTATGTGTGATTGGTGGTGCACGCTTTAACTTCCGTTTCCGCTTGTGCCAAATACTTGGGCTCTAACTTTTTAAAGAGGTCCTTGCGACTTTAATATGCCTGCTTTTATTGGTCGCCCGATTCACACCTTCAAGTTGATATATTTCCATTTTCCAAAAAGGTACAAAAAATCCCTGCCAAACAGCCCCCAATCTGCAGTCTTACAATAATTTATGTGCCGTATTAAAAGGACAGCGACAACAACAACAACAACAACAACAACAACAACAAGAGCAGCAGCAGCAACAGCGGCTGTAAAAAATGAACAACAGCAGTAACAACGTTACGTATACGTAATTTTGATGGCACACAACCACCGGACGCTAGGCACTCTGCTCCTCACAAGCGACGAGTGGGTGTTTTGATGGGGTGTTCGTTTGCCGGCAGAGTAACAGAAATGGGCGCTCTTTTTTCTTGTACCTACATATATAAAATCGAAAATTTTCACTTTACATAAGCACAGCGGCAGCAGCAAATACAAATGTTGTGGGTAGCCAGGAAGATGGGCGGGGGAAATGGGAGAGCGGTGGGGCAGGCACTGTACGGAAGGCACTGAATGGTGTCCACATTCGGTGCTGATGCTATGATATATTGTCTTCAACAAAAGCCAACCACAGTCCTGTTTGCCTGTTGGTGCTTTTGTGTGTGGCATATGAGCCACACAGTGGCGTGGAAAGTCCAAATATTTATGCACATTTTCTCGTATAAATGGTAAAGTAAATATTCGGCTAAAGCTTGATAAAAGTGGATTTAAAGATTCAATGAATTGTAAATTAATTACCTTCTATACTCAGTGAGTTTTTTATTAACCAAATATAGCATTCATATATTTATTAATATTTTTATTTAAGTAAGATTCAATGTTCTGTAAATTTGATTGCCAGGCAATGGTCATTGGTTCCACTGTGCAGCGTGTGCGTTGTGGCTGGCTGTTCCTCCTCGATTGCCTGGGACTTGGTTCCTGCTCCTCTGTCTCCGCTTTCTCCGCTTTCTCCTCAGGATCCTGATCCTGTCTCTGGCCTCCTGGTTGAGGTGGGAGTGAAAAGCGAGCGATAAGGGCAGCAACATGCCGCACTTGTAAGCTGCTTCAAGCCGGCCATTGTTGTTGTTGCCGCCCCTCCATTCCGCCCACCTACCGCACTCCCCCCCCCCCCTTACCCGAGTTGTTCTTGTTGCTGTTGTTGTCGGTGGGTGTTGATGTTTTGGTTGTTGCTATTCACTCACTAGTTACGATGATAAAGCACAAAAAAAGGAACTGCGGAAATTCTGCTGATGACGATAATGTTGACGCTGACTTCGAGTTGACTTCACCTTCGACCCCTCGATGGGTCGGGAGCTAAGCCCATCTCCATCTGCACCACCTCCCCCCCATTCTCGTACGAGTATTACCCGCCGCAAATAGACGTCTTTTGTGTGCATCCGCCCTGAGGTATGCAATGAAATTTCTTTTATACTCGAACGCTACCTTGACATCGCCTTGCAAATGAGGCGTGGAAGCATTTTTGGTTCGTTTTTGAGCTGCAGGAAGCTTGGAAACGCTTGCAGCCTGAAGTACTAGTAGCTATATCCGAAATTTGGCTAGGTGTAGTACAGCAACGGCCATAGGATTAGGATTCCATGTTTAATTTTGGCTAGCATAAACACTAATATATAATCGTATCGCGTGAGGCTATCCTTGAAAGCATATAATTACTTACCACCAATCTACGCCAGCAATAATAAAATAGTTTTAGGGGTAGAAAACATGTAAAATGATCTCTTATTGTGTTGAATTGAGTTGTATGATAGAATACCCTGGAATTTCAGCCACAACTGTGCCCAGCATGCGAGTATTTCCGACTTAGCAGCTCCTTCATTTGCGTTCTGTGCTTTTGCTTTGTGCTCTTCCGATAAGAATTTGTTTGCTCTCGAGGACATTTTTGTGGCTGCTTTGGCGCAAACTAAAAGGGATCGAATGATGTGGGGTGCTGGTTTCTTCGGAATGCCATTGGAAGTGAAGTGTAGATGAGTGGGGCTGCGTCCCGCACCCGAAAACCACTTACAGAAAAAGGCACCACCGACGCAGGTCCTTGGCAATAAGACTGCTTTATAGTTGGGCACGTCCCTGCGGCGAATTTGTAAACCCAATTTGTGGCAACGCCATCCTGCACCACCTCGTTTTTTATTACCATATCCAGGCACTGAAAGAACTGCACACACACGTGCAACAATTCACATTTCCGGTCACCCATGCCGTCGCATTCAAATTCGAATGATAAATAAAATATATAATTGAAAACCCAATTTTTATTCAAAATGCTCTCTAACTTATGTGTTTGCACACGACTTTTCTTTGGACTTTCCAACCCACATTGGCCTCCAGGCGCAGTGGATATGTTTCTGTTTGCACGACCTTTGAACTCTTGTGTGCCCCAAAAGAACCTAAAACTACAGCCTGGGGCTGAAAAAAGCTTAAATCAATATCAGTGCACATAACTTCATTATTTAACAGAATGAAATTAATTTTGCCCGTTACTCGTAGAGTAAAAGGGTATACTGGTTCGTTGAAAAGTATGTAACAGGCAGAAGGAAGCGTTTCGGACCATATAAAGTATATATATTCTTCTTCTATATACAAATTTAAACTCCATATCTCAACTTATCTTAATCGTATTTTGAAGTGGCATACCTCTTAATGTTTCTGGCGGAATTCTCTAAAAATCTTCATTCAAATTTAGAAATTTATTTTTTTTAATTTTTTTTGTAATTTTTTTGTGTTATGATGTTGTAGAAATTCGAAAACATTAAGAAATGTTTCAAGGCTGAAGTTCTAAACTCCATAACTCAAGTTATCTTAATCGGATTTTGAAGTGACATACCTCTAAATGTTTCTGGCGCAATTCTCTAAAAATCTGCATTCAAATCTAGAAATTTATTTTTTAAAATTTTTTTTGTAATTTTTCTGATGTAGAAGTTCAAAAAAATTAAGAAATGCCCCAAAGCTGAAGTTCTAAACTCCATAACTCAACTTATCTTAATCGGATTTTGAAGTCGTATACTTCTAAATGTTTCTGCCGCAATTCTCCAAACATCTGCATTCAAATTTAAAACAGTTTTGTAATTTAATTTTTTTGTAATTACACCTGTTACTCGTAGAGTAAAAGGATATACTAGATTCGATGAAAAGTGTGTAACAGGCAGTAGGAAGCGTTTTCGAGTATACATATATATTCTTGATCAGGATTAATAGCCGAGTCGATCTGGGCATGTCCGTCCGTCTGTCCGTCTGTCCGTCTGTCCGTCTGTCCGTCTGTCCGTATGAACGCCTCGATCTCAGGAACAACAAAAGCATGGAGACTAAGCATGCAGCTTCCTGAGACCGATATTCCAGAAAATGTTGAAATTTGTCGTTTGTACTTCCACTAGCTGAGTAATGGGTATCTGATAGTCGGGGAACTCGACTACAGCATTCAATCTTGTTTTACATTTGGGAAATGAAACGAAGCTTGTTTCTGGTATTAAAAATGTGACTTAAAGCGAGCGTAATTAAACGAATTTTATTTATAAAAATTTCAACCATTAAAATAAGCATAATTACTTGATGGGCCAGCCCATATTCAAATGCAAATATTCAATGTAAATACATACAATTTATTAATGGAAAATATTTTGTGCTTCAAGCCATTTGATGGAATTTTAATATTAGCGCCCACAAAGATCAAACAGGACTATTAACTTTTTGCCAAACAGCAAACATTTAAGCTAAAAGTTAATGATTAACATTTACGCAAACCTGTGTCATTTATATCTCGCAAAAGTTATTCAATCGATGAATCGAGTGACATTGATAAATATATTGATGCAATATTGTTGCGGACAATGCTGTAAACTCAACTGAGAGCCGCCCTGTGCGAAGTTGGAAAGTTAATTAATGACATTTGCTGGGCACATCTAAAAACTAATTATGCATAAAATGGCCAAGGTATTATTGCAAGCCCTCTATAAATTGCCACAGAACAGCAGCAACAACGCCGATAACAAACTAACCCTGATTATATGGCCACCTGACCCGGAGCCACTGTGCCGGCCAAATCGATTAGGACAACAAGGAGCGCTACAACGGCGAGGCAATTACCAAGGACCTTCCACCACCCTAATACAATGACACCGGTTCTGCTGTTTGTGCTCGCTTGTAGGTGTGTGTTTCACTATGTGTGTGTGTGTGTGTGTGTGTGAGTGTGTGTGTGTGCTGTTTTACAACAAAGGCACAAAATACGCCAACAAATCGGCAATTAATCAAGTGGCAAGTGCACAGCAAGGACGAGGGGCGGTCGCTCGAAAACGAGGGCGGGGCAGGCGAGTCAACTGTCGCTTGGCACTTTAACAATATTTATGCCGAGTGCAAAAACAAAAGGACAATACAAATGGCCAGACATAAAATTGCCACGAGTAAATACAGCAGACCCTGGCACACGCTATCAATACAAAAAAAGTGTCTTCCGTTAATGAATACGTAGCAAAAACAAACGAGGCTAAAAAATGCCAAGTACTAATTGAAACTATTTTTCACTATTTTAGAATAAATCAAAGTTAAGTACAGTATTATAACCGTTTGCCTAACAAACATTCCCCACCGCAAGTTCCAACCAATCTAAGTAAAATAAAAAGGACACGAGGCGTAGACACAAGTGGCCCCATAGAATTCAGGACTCTCCGGTTTCGTGTAGCAGGAAAGTCGAGACGAAAAGGAGTCAACTTGGGGCTACTTTGGGGCAAGTGCTGATGGGAGGTGTGAGAAATGGAGAGATACTCGTACACCAAGTCCTGGCTGTACAATTAATCATTTTAATTAATTGGACAGGTGTGCCACAGGTTGTTGTTGTCCGTTCCGAGCAGAGGTAATGTGAGACGAACGCCTACATATCATTTTCCGGAAACGAGGAGCCACAAAATTAACACCAAATGTGGCTTATTATAACATACCTATGTCAATTTCATTCCAATTAGTTCAAGAGCGTAACAATATTTAAGGAAACACTCTTGTATTCCATTTTATATACTCATGATATCATATATTTTCAAATTTCCTATTCACCTTTTGTAATTAGAAGTATTTTGTGTCAGTGTACCAGCATAAATCTTTGCGTTCCTCCTTCTATCATTCTTTATTTTTTTGCAGGCGCGCCATCTTGGCGAATGGCGACGTGACAGGAGCTCGCCCATTGGCCAATCTTTGGCGAAACGACTTCTGGGGCACTCCCTTGGAGGACAGCGGATCCCACGGCTCCTGGCGACCGCTGTGCGTGCTCAGCTTCCGGCTGAACTTCCTCGTTGGCGGAATGGCACCCATGGGCTATCACCTGGTCAACGTAATGCTCCACTCTGTGGCCACGTGGCTGGTGTTCCTGGTGGCGGCCACGCTCCTGCCATCTCGCATGGGAGTCCTGGCTGCCGCCGCTCTGTTCGCCGTCCATCCAGCCCACACGGAGGCGGTTGCCGGTCTGGTGGGCAGGGCGGATTTGGCCGCCTGTGTTTGCTACCTGCTCGTCTACCTCTCCTACCGCCGGCACATGCTCAACCGCGAGTGGGGATCCCTTATTCTGACCATTGTCCTGGCGCTGGCGGCACTTCTCTGCAAGGAGACAGCCATCACGGCGCTGCTCCTGTGCGGATTGTGCGATGTCCTGTCGCCTGTCGGTCGGGAAAACAGCGATAAGGTGTGTGTGTGTGTGTGTGTGTGTGATGGATCCTTTGGCCAATATGACAAGTAATTTGATTAACTCCTTTAAACCTGCAGCTCCGCTTGCGCTCGCTCAGCATTTTGGGATTTACACTATTGTGCGCCCTCTATTGTCGACTGAGCCTCCTGCCACGCCCCTCCACCGCCTTTTCGGCCGCCGATAATCCGACGGCCCATGAATCCTGTTTTTGGACAAGGACGCTAACTTTTCTGTACCTGCCAGTGGCCAACTTTCGCATTCTGCTCTGGCCACAGGAGCTGAGCTTCGACTGGGGAATGGAGGCTGTGCCGCGGATCAGAACGCTTTGGGATGCCCGAAATATCCTGACGGCTGGCTTCTACGGCACCTTAATTGCCTTACTGTGGAAGGGATCTGGACTGCGTAGGTCAGCCCCACCGATGGATTTTGCGGAGGTGGCGAACATATCGCTGCCCCTATTGAGGCGATTGGGCGCCAATAGCTGCCACACCTGGCTGGGCCTCACCTGCGACTGCCACCATCAGCTCTCTGCCCCCAGCTATCGTTCTGCGTCAGCAATCTACTCCTCCACCTCCTCCCCATCGAAAAGCTGGACAGCGTGGACAGCAGCCCCCATCTTGGGCACTGCCTTCCTGGTGTTGCCGTTCCTGCCCGCCAGCAATCTGCTCGTCTACGTGGGATTTGTAATGGCCGAAAGGGTGCTCTATCTGCCGAGTGTTGGCTATTGTCTGCTCTTTGGCCTCGGTTTCGGCCGTCTCTGGCAGCGCGTCAATAGCTCCCGGCGATCCCGGCTGATGCTCCTCTGCGGCCTGGGACTGCTCCTTGGTGTCCATGGACTGCGCACCTGCAGGCGCAACTTGGATTGGCGGCATGAGGAGCAGCTATTCCGCAGCGCCATCACTATAAATCCCCCAAAGGGTGAGTGCGTCATTCTTTAGTTATTTATATCAGCAAAATACTATAAATATTTTTGATCTATCTACACATTTTGGCAAAAGTATAATCTATTGCTTTTGTATATTTCTCAGCTCTGGGCAACCTGGGCAGCGTGCTGAGTGCCCAAGGAAGATACGAGGATGCGGAACTCGCACTGAGGATGGCCCTTGGACACCGGCCCACCATGGCCGATGCTCACTTTAATCTGTGAGTAAACACTACCGACCATGTGAGGTGGTCCCCAAAAACCGAAACTCAAAAACCCAAAAACCCCAAAAAGCCGGAGAACCTGAGAACTGAGAAGCGAAAACCCTGTGCATTTTGAAGCGAGACTCGCGCCTTAGCCGCGCAACATGAAACTTGAATCCACAAAATGATGTCAGTTTTTGCTGGCAGTCTTTTGAAAATTCACAAGCACAAAGTGAATGGCTGTCGCGACCTTGGGCATTTGGTTGGTGCGATGGTGGGTCAGTGGTGCGAAGGTGTGGAGTGGTGGAGGTGTGGAGGTGCGGAGGTGCGGAGATGCGGAGATGGGTGGCTTGCTCTTAATGCCGAAATGGCAGATGCTTCTGTAGTCGCTGTTCTGTTCCCTCTTCCGTTTGCCGGCAAAAACGTTCGGACAACATCTGAGGAAAGGCGACAAAAAAGTGGGTGGCTGCTGGGCGAATGGAGACTGCCCAGATGCAGCGCGCATACAAATCAACTCGGTCAGAAACTTTAGCTACAGCGCCGCGCAGCGCAGGGGGCACATGTTTTGCATCTTTTGGGTGGCAATTTGCATGCACTCGGCAGCCATCAACAGCAAATAGCTGCTGGTTTCAGTTTTTTAACCGCCCACAGCCACGCCCCGCCCCGCACCGCTTTTCCCATTTACCCGCCGGTTGTACTCCTTTTGTACCTTTGTGAGTGGGGCAACAGCAACGGAACGGAACCTTTGAAACAATACGACTGAAATGAATGCAAGAGCCATTGCGCACCCTAATCCCCTGCAGATATGCTGTTAATTAGGCCAAAACTGAATGGGCTTACGAGTGAGACTCTGATTCTTCGAGATACTCGGAATTGCTACCCGCTTGCTAAGTACACATGGAGTTGGAATTTCCATCGAAGGCACATGCACCATTTAAGGGGTTCTCGAGAAAGTTAGAATTGGGCCTATACCAATGTTTGCTGGGCAAATGTTTGCTAAAGATTAGTTGGAAATTTGTAAATTACAAATGCATTAGTGAGTAGCCTTCGAAATGGAATACTGGATTGGGAAATCATCCAAAAATGTGCCTAAATCTGCAGAGGTCTAAATATTCGCTCTAAATTATAAGCAGATCCATTTTTGTCCGCGATCTTTGCTGCTCAAAGTCGAACACGTACATGTGTACTTCAAGCATTCGTCAATGCAATAAGGCAGCAAAATTGCATTCCTCGGCATTTCGAGACTTTTTCCCTTGTCTAAAACAATAAATAAACAAAAGCCCCGACACATATAATATCCTGCACGAACATAACAACAATGGCATATCTGCGACTGCGATGGGAATGGGAATGGGAATGAGAATCCGAATCAGAATAGAAAACTAGTAACAACATGGGTGGAATTGGCATTTCTGCTTACAAGCTGCACTTGATGCAACAATATGAGAAAATAAAACTGCTGACGCATGACGTTGGCATCCTGCTTATCCCCCGCATTTCCCAGGCTTTTCCCACCCCCCCCATTCCACCATACCATTTTCCGGGGCCAATGACACTTCTACATTGGACATATAGCAGGCACACTCTGAGCCAGCTTTGTACAGTCATAGTGCAATTTACTCGTTGCATCGACGCTAACGGCGACCGCCAACTGAGAACCCTGTGCCCAGACTGCCACATCCTCTTCCTCATCCTCGTCCTCATGCTCGTGCTGGTCCTTCCACTGGGATTTGGGCAGCAGGACTATGCATTACGAGAGAAGCGCAAACATGCCAACGCTTAACGAATGCCACTCGGCGCCCCATCGAAGACACCCTGGGCAGAAAAGCGGAAGTGCTTGTCGAAAAATGTGTGGAATTCAATTAGTGTGGCAATCAACTAGCAGTGGAAATTGGATATAGTACATCTTTACATTTTATAATAAGTCCAACTATAATTAAATCATCATTAGTAATAGATAGATAGAGCCTTCGAGTCTTCCAGTACTTAGGAACTTACTTACTTACCAGTACTTAGGAAACATCCATGCCTTACCAATCGCTTTGAGTTTTTCTACCATACCAACACCACTGTGGCGTTTGTGAGACGACTGCTCCACTCCTTTTGAATATGCAGGACGTCATTTTCACTGCCGGCCGCTCCTCGAGCTGCTCGCACTCCTCACCCTCCTCATTCTCTTCACCACCCTCATTCTCCTCACCATCCTCATTCTCCTCACACTTCACACCCATTCCCAATAGCCGCGTGTCCTTGCAGCCAAGTTGCTCATACGCCCTGCTGTCACTATTGTTGCTGCTGCTGCTGCTGTCGCCTTGCCGCTTGTTGTTGATTATTGTGTTTGACATAATAGGCTTTACGCTCCAAAAAAGAAGAGCCGAGGACCCACGGAATAAATCCGTTCGCCTTGCTTCTTTGGCAAGTTGTAGGTAAATCCCTTTTCGCTCGCTTGCCAAGTCATTTTTCCAGCTTTTCCGCCGGGGAAAAAGGCTGCTGCAGAGCCCAGCCCAAGCCCAATACAAATAATTGCTGAGAACTCCCGGGAGCCATGGACAATGGCAGCATCTGGGGAACGGATACTCCCACCTCAGTCATGAATACCATAATCGTTTTGCGCCGAATTGCCTTCGTTTCGAGTTCGAGAAAAGTGAATGCTAAAACTATGGCAAACTGGTAAGGGGGAAAGTTAACCCCGTGAGTGTATTAAGCTCTTTGTTTCAATGGAAGCCAAATATGCAGTAATTCTGTTTTTCCTCATTTAAATAAATATTTAACCAGAGCGATTTGGTTCACTCGTCATGGCTCCAAAAAAGTCACTTTAAAGTGCTTATTTGTGTGGATGTGTTGATATATGAGCGGATTATCGGCTTATGGAAGACTGTTACATTAACGCCCACGAAGATTTTTTTTAAAAAGAAAGTGTAGTTTTTATGCATGACCATTTTCTAACAATACCTGAATGAGATTTAATAAATATTTTTCATTTATTGCTCACTGAGCTGTGATGAGTATACAAAACACGAGATGAGCAAAACGAGAAACTGTTTTACTTTTATAAAAGGCGTGCTGAAAAAGGTCCATTGATATGATTTAATAGCAGTATATCTTCGCTTAAGATTAGGTAAACATATTTTATCCCTATAACGATCTGTATTACCCATCTTAAGTCTATTTACATATCTGTTCTAATTGGGTAACAAGTTCTCGGGGCACAATCTACTGCCGCGCCGCAATATCCTTTATAATCCTCGGGGAAGACCCTTGTATAAAATGTGAAAAAGCCAAGAACGGAGGAGAAAGGAGGAGAAAGAAAATACAACTGTTGACGGCTTAGATAAAATTTCAAATAATCTCAATGACATAAAAGCAAAGCGCGAACTTCATAACTGCTAAGGCTTCGCTAGCCTGCAGGTTATTAACTTGGCTCAAAACGATACACTAGACGTTGGAACTCAGTGGGTGAATGGTGGGCAATGGCTTTGGATCCTACTTCCACTCCTACTCCGGATGCCTAGCCGCTGGCACATTGGCCTCTGACCAAGTCCAAAGTGCTGGGAAGCCCAGGCAGAGATTTCATTTTAGTGCCGTGGAAAGTTTAAAACGCTTTTCTCGCCCACTTTCCCACTCCCAAAGGCTGCGTTGCCTCTGCAGCTTATCGAAAAGTTGTCTGATTGAATTTTTGCCCAGTCCACTTGCAGAATGCAGCCTCTTTTCCATGGCCTCCGATTGGGCTACACTATGCAAAATTCCATTTAAAGGAGGAGGTACCATTATTAAAGGAAAAGCGAGCTTTAGAAACTCAAGTCTTATTTGGCAGCGTTGCCTTTAGTTGGCTTGTGTAACCATTATAAAGGTGCTTTTAGCTTTGTTTTAGTATAACGACTGCCTAACTACTTTGTTGCCAACTTCTTTTAGGTACTGTTTTAATACTCTAGAGGTATGAATTTTACAACTCGCTAATCTGAAAGTCATAAGAGCAGATTGAAGCATTTACATAATGAAAGCTTTAAGCGCCGTGGCGAGCGGTGAATTTTCGATGGCTCGTGATGAAGTGGTGGGGTGTTTAAGAATTTTCTAATCGAAAATCAATGCCAGGTGGCCTTCAACCCCGGTGGCTGGTGGCACCCTTTAAGAAGCAACCGGGAACGCAGCTCCGGGGTGCCAGTGCGTTGCGGATAAGCAGCTGTTTGTACATTATTTACTCGTAAGCCATCAATAGCCGGGATATCTCTAGCCGGCACCTTGCGCCCTGTGGCTATGGATTTTCCGATCCTGCCACGTGCCACCTCCACCCGGTACATAAAGCATCCTTTTGCTCCCCGTTGCAAGGAGCAGCTCCAGCTTCAGCTTCAGCTCCAGCTCCTCAGCTCCTCAGCTCCTGTTTCTGTTTCTGTTTCTGATGCGCCAGTCAACTGTCAGGGATTTGTTGTGCTCCTGTGCCGGGCGGGGATGCTCTGATTTTTAGCTGCAAAATGCCAAATGCCACAGCAAAGGATAAGTTGGGTGGTGGGCGGAAATGGGTGGAAGCGGGTGGAAACGGGTGATGGAAAGTCAAAGTAACAGACAGCCAAACACCAAAACCAAAAAATCACTGAGCTGTATAATTCGATTTCTCGTTTTCACTCTTTCTGCTCGTTTTATTTTCGTTCAGCTACCGTTTGCTTACCTGCAAAAGGAAACAACAAAAAAACAAGGGAGGAAAATGGGGGAGACCCATGAAAATAAATAGAATAACATGGCTTGTTTTTCTTTTGGCCCGAATGGCATAGCATAGTATAAAATAGAATACTCAATATTCAGTTGAGCAAATCCATGCGTTGTTCGCTTGCAATTCGCATGCATTCACTCGGCTCCTTTTTTCGCTTGTTTTATTTCCCCCACATATTTTTTTTTTCTTCCTTGCTGTGGAAATGCAGCCCCAACTGCAGCATACAAATTTTAGAGAGCGAGGTCGGAAAATCGGGGAATGAAATTGTGGGCAACGAGGGATTTTCAGCATGGAATGTCGAATGGCTGCTCATTCGAAAATAAAATTTAAACAAATTCAGCTCTCCATGCGGCGGCATATGCGAGTGTTCATTGAAAAGTTTGCTCACACCCACTCCGCAGTGGAGTATCTAGTATCTAGTATCTACTATCTACTATCTAGTATCTGGTGGAAAAGCTAATCGGAAAATCCATGGGGTTGGATATGTAAATTTCGTAAATAAATGAAAGCTTGCTATATTAAAAGTCATCCCATGATGACAATGTGAATTGGTGTAGGTTTTTCTGAAAAGGGTTCCTTATTTGCTATACTAGACTAAAACAACAGAACAACGTGGATTACTTTTTTGTCATGTATTTATTTAATTTGTGGGTAAAGTTTCCGAAATTAAAACAAAGAACAATGTTTATGTAAGATATTCAAATTTGTACTTCTCTTAATCTTATTAAACATATATTTTATTTCTATAATAAAATTATGTTCCTGACTCAAAAATAAATATTTTGTAGGTATCAATTTGGAAAATCCCAGTTCGAAATCTTTTTTTTCGATACATAATCCGCTTTTTGTCAAAATCCGCAGTCTTTACAAACGGCCCTCTTGTTGATTTTATAGCCTTGTCGCTACTCAACACAACATTTTCAGGACTCGCTGTTTGTTTGAATTATTTGGTTGCCGCTGCAGATGCGGCTGGTTTGCAGAAATAGGAGCAATCTGGGCTTGGGTTTATTTTGCACCATTTTGTAGCGCCACAGCTTCTGGAATGTTGCAAACAAAACGCTGCCTTTATTTAGAATCACTTATCCATGCATGCGATCCGTTGAAACTTTGTGTTGTCTATTTTTGGGCCCCAGACATCCGGGTTTGCAGGATGTGTAGCGATGTGAAGGGATAACCGCCAGACGACAAGTGAAATAGGTATATGCATATATATATATATATATATATGGATATATATTGTCCGGGGCTATCCAGCTGTCCGTTGATTTAATGAAGCCGGCTAAAATCAACTTGAAGGTCAGCACTCTGCAATTAGCCGGTGGAAACCGCAGCAAAGCAAACGCAAAGTTAATTTACTTCCAACACTTTTGGAGGCTTCAGCCCTCGAGTTAAGTAACTTTACTTTCACTGGTTTTCTCCTTTCCATATTTTTCGCATATTTTTTCAAGCAACTTTTTCTACGCTGCCTGCTGAGTGAAAGGCAAAAAACTATGAAGAGTGCATTTCCTTGGAAACTCAAGTGCATTGTTCGGCTGCAGAAGCAACCCATCCACAATGCCAGCATGGCTTATGCTTAATTCTGTAAAACATTTGGGTACAATTTAGTAATAACATCAGCTTAGGCCATCAACAACGAGATGGACAGCATAGAAGTAAAGTAACTCTTTTACCTAAGGCATTCGAAAACCATTCACTTAAGCCATGCTTTCAGCATTAAGAATTTAAAACCGAATGATTGGTGGAATTTGGGAACATACACTTTGGATGATAAATGTTAAAGCTTGTTTAACTTGGCATGTTTTAGGGGCGTGGTGCACCAGAAGCAGCTGAACTTCAGCTCGGCAGTTCCGTGCTTTCGCAGGGCCATCGAATTGCGTCCCCAGCTGGCGGTGGCCTACTTGAATCTGGGCACATCCCTGATCTCCCTGGGCGACCAGCGGCAAGAAGCCATCTCGGTGCTGCGGACCGGAGCTCGTCTGGAGGGGAATGGGGTTCGGGATCGGGGGGCCCACGTGGAGGCACGCTACACCTGCTACCTGCAACTGAGTGTCCTTTACCGCTCCGAAGGAAGACTTCGGGATGCTGCCGCGACGCTGAGGGAATCCCTAAAAGCTCTGCCCTTGCTGCCTCAAAGGCAGAGGGCGGTGCTGCATCTGCGACTCGGGGAAATCCTGGCGGAGCTGCAGGATTGGGACGAGGCCGAGCATCAGCAGAGATTGGCGCTGCATTTGCAGCCGGAGCAGGGGGCAGCCTATGTCACCTATGGCCAGACGCTGGCCAGGAATGTAAGTGTGTCACATGCAATCCCAATAATAATGTAGTAACATACTTTAATTGGACTTGCAGGGCAGTCGCCTGGCGGAGGCGGAGTCCTGGTTCAAAAGAGCACTGCAGATGGCGCCACTGGAGCCCAGTTCGCATCATCATTATGGTAAGCTACTTGTACTTATGATGCAATTTTGTATATACGTGTATGACAATAACTTTTCGTTGCAGCCGACTTCCTGGAGCAACAGGAGCGGCATCACGAAGCCCTTAGCCTTCGCTTGCGAGCCGCTGCCTTGGCGCCGCAGGACTACATCCTGCAATCCTGCGTGGCGGATGCACTGCGTCTGCTGAATCGCCTGGCCGAGGCGGAGCTGTGGTATCGAAAGGCCGTCACCCTGCAACCACTGGCTGCCCATGCCCATGCCAATCTGGGCGCCATCCTGCAGATGCGTGGTCTTCGCAAGGAAGCAGTGGCGTGCTATCACAAGGCCTTGCAGCTCCAGCCAGGACATGCCATCAGCAGAGCAAATCTGGCCAGGATGAGTGCGCGCAGGGACGAGAACGAATGAGGAGCGGGAGAATCACTTGTTAGGAATGTAGAATGTAAATAAATTTTAGTTAGAAGAGTATATATTTTGTAAAAATAAAGAATACAATGATTGAAGGATGTTTTCGGTCGCTCGATTCAAAGGATTGCAATGCATTTCGTCAGCATTTTAAATTATTTCTGAGTGCAAATATTTGGTTGCAAGAGCAACAATGTAAGACGCATTCCTTTCAACCGCAATTAGTTTAGCCAGCATTATGTGAAAATGCCAATCTGTTGC
Source organism: Drosophila orena (assembly GCA_005876975.1). NCBI lineage: Eukaryota > Metazoa > Arthropoda > Insecta > Diptera > Drosophilidae > Drosophila > Drosophila orena. The sequence goes on along the minus strand of VCKV01000008.1, from coordinate 9,511,755 downwards.
CGACGCAAATTCCAGAAAGCCAAACCGCGCTGCGAATTATTTCCATATCATGTCTTTCAAGGTTTCATTTACGCAAACGGAGCCAGGTGACGGGCCTTAAACGCAGACAAAAGCCTGATGAGACCAAAGGACTTGAAGGGCATCGAAAACAGAGGCATCTACAAAGCCAGAGGTCCTGGAAACGAGTGGGTGAGCCAGGCAGGCGCTCAACAGATAGACAGCCAGCCGGATGGCGATGTGATAATATCAAGTGGCTGGGCAAAAAGGAAAACCGCAGCAACCAGAATGGTGGTTCGAATGGGGGTGGCCAAAGCGAGGGGTTTCATGCGAGAAATAGTGCTTACTAAGCATTAAATTATAATTAAATTTTAAACAATGAAGCCGAGCGAAGGAGTGGGACGCGGGGCCCCAAAAAGCTCTTAATCACAAACATGCGCAGCCACTTCAAAGGTGAGTCCTCGTCATATCAATGTGGAAAACGGAGAATGGAATTGCTCGGGCTCGGGCTCAGGCTGGCCTGGCTAAGCATATGCGCATATAAATTAACATAGACACCCGAGTATTTAATTAAAATTCCATCAGCAGCACACACACACACACACACTGGCGCACACTGGCGCACCTGGGCACCCGAATATGACAGGTGGATGGAGCCCAGGTAGACACACATTTTAGAGCTAAGCCGAGCAGATGCCCCTGGAGTAAATCCACCAAAAACCACACTCACACACGCACACGTCCGAGGAAATCTGCAAAACGCCTTTGGGCCCTCGTCAGTCGGGAGTGCAAACAAAGGGGAGTAGCCCCCAGTAGCTCCCAGTAGCTCCCAGTAACTCCCAGTAGCTCCCAGTAACTCCCAGTAGCCCCAAAACACACACAACCGCCCCGCAATCCCAGAAGCATAACCAACTGGGCAACCCTTTAATAAAGTGCACCGCAAACAATTAGTGCAATGTTCAACAATTAAACAACAAAAATTAAGCCGCAGAGCATTTTTAGTCAAACTACATACGTGTAGCTGTGCGCAAGTAGCTGCTACTACTATCCTACTAATAACTCTAGCTTAATTTATTTGAGGTAGCACTGACCAGACACACCACTGTTTCTCCAGGTGTAGCGATGGGCGTGCAGTTGGAAAACAGTTGGCGCGGACAGTTGGCGCTCGCTGTGGGGTTTTGGCAGCCTCGATACTGACTGATGAAGTGGCACTTCTGACACCGTCGCCCCAAACACACGACTCCGATGATTATGATGACTATGACTATCATCGGGATGAGCACGGAATCCTAATTAAGTCTAGGCCCTTGCGCCGGCTAAGGGGTTAACTGTCCGGAGCAGTGGGCGTGGGTCTGCAATCCACAATTAAATATAGATTCCAGAGATTCGGGCTTAACCAACTGAGACCCTTGACATTCAACAGATTTGTGCGTATTATTTGGGCCAAGTGAGTGGGCGAGGTAGTCGCCATCTGTGATGTTATCGCAAGTTATAAGAGTGTGTGGTAGTGTGGTAGTTGATGCATAATACACAAAGATATTTATGAAGAAAGACGGATTGGCCTTCATTAATTAATTAATTTTAACATTATTTATGTGCTAATTAGGTTGTTCAGTCGCATACTGCATAGAGACGAAATCAGCCGCATATGGGGTATGTCAAAAATCTCGACCAGTCGCTTGTGGTGTTTTGGGTGAGGCATGCCCCAAAGCTTGAGGAAACCAAACGAATTGTCACCCTGGTGCCAAAATCCAAGTCGGCAACTTGCCCAATGAGTATTTAATGCGTCAAACTGTTTAAATTTCTATTGGATTTTTTGTTTGGTTTTTCCTTTTGACTTTTGTGTTGCCCACAGATGTTGTTGTTGTTCTTTCGGATTGTGCAAAAAGTGACGCTCGGCTTTCAACTTTTCGACCATACACGGTAGAGGAGACGCTTATGCGAACAGAGGACATGCACACCCGGGGGCAAAATGCTAGCAGTCATGCTAAAACTTGCAATTAATTAGAGGGGAAATCTTGTATGCAAATATCGCATTTCAGCTCTTTAATTCACCACTTAGAGTTGCAGTGCTGTACAGATGCTATTCGCTTAACCCGCACTGTGTCTGCCCAGGCACACCACGCAAATGGTCATCCTGTGGAACCATTTATTTTCCACTTTGGCCAAGAGACAAAAACAACAAAATCATGCACACACGGGGAGATACCATAGATATATCTATGCGGGGACATATAGGACGGGAATCGGAATAAAAACTAAAGTAAAACGAAAAGTTTTTAGTTAGCTTTTGATGAGGGTCAACTCGAACTCAACGGGTCTGTGGCGCAATTTTCAAGTGCCCCGCCCCGCCGCCCCGCTGCCACACCGCCCACTGCACCCTCGACAAAAAAGGATGACACACAATAGTTGGGACATTGTTTTTGACATGACTTTCTATCAAAAACAAATTTGCCCTTCTTTGTGCTTCCATTATTTTGTATTTCCCATTTTCCATTTCCCATTTTTTCGTCACAAATCGAGTCGAATATGTGGGGTAAAAGCGAAGGAGAACAGCAAAAACAAGGAAAGTTGCACATTGACAACTTAATTTGTTAAATTTGTTTACAGGTAAAGCAAAAAATGCACAAGTAACGAAATTCTTTTGTATTGCAATTCACATACAAATATTGGAATTCATAAACCTTATTAACATCTTTTCTGTATGCTGTTCTTTTATTTGATAAAATTTAAAGTGCACACAGAACTAGAATTTAAGCCAATTAAGATTGTTATGTACTGCTAATGGTGTAATTGTGCGATATCAGAACCTCAAAAATCCCATTACCCTATTTGTGAACACGGATATGAGTGATATACGTATAAGTGCAGCGTAATATAAATGTGTCCGCCGGTGATGCATTTTCTGGCTGGAACTGGGCCACAGCGGAAAACCGCAACCAGACAGCCAACAAAATGATTGCATCTGACGCATTGTAAGCCGCAATCAGAAGATGCAACAAAAAGTTGTGATGATGAAATGTGCAAGCCCATAAAATCAATGCGACGCCCACACTCACGCACTCCGGGTGGTCCTGCAACTAGGGGGCGGCGGTTGGTGGGTTGGGTGTTGCACGGTAGTGGGTGGTGCAAGCCGCACGAAGCCGCTGTCAACTGCAGCGATTCAGTCTGGGCATTCGGAGCAACGCCAGCTGCAGGAAAGCCAAGCCGGGAAAACCAACTAGCTGGCAGTGGAATCGCGGCTGCCACATGCCACACACCCACACTTACACACACTTTCTCCGCTTTCTCGGGCTGTCAGTGGAGCTGGGGAAAATGGGGAGAGACCTAGTCGAAACAATTAGGTGGAAATTAAATTTTACCAATCGCATGCAACATGCAACTTAACTTTCAGACCGACTAATTGCTGGCGAAAGTGAAGTCGTTTCGGGGTAAGCCGCCATGTCAGCATCAGTTTGCCACTATGGCCAAGTCAAATCAAGCAGTAAGGCGGTGGACAGAGCTCCTCCGGCTGCTCCATCAATGATGTATTTTTGATTGCAGCTGCTCCAAAACACAACAATCAGCAGAAATTGCGGGGGCGATGCGGAAACAAAAAGCAGACAAAATGCCAAAGCACCAAGACACAAAACACAAAACACAGAACACAGAGTAGCAGCAATCATCATAACCTGTAGCTTCAGGCCAAGTGAAGCATCCCCAGCAAATGTGTGAAAACACATTCGACTTTGAGATATCCTGTACAGTACAAGGTTTGGTAAGATTTGAATTGCCTATGGTTTAATAGTAAGCCTAGTAACATTATTACAAATTTTTGTGGCTTTGGTTTCTTGACATACAGCTAAACCTTTTACCGGCGCAACATACCCTTTAAGTGCAAAACTACTGGGCATCGAAATGGCGAAAAACAGCTCCAAGTTGCTGCGAACCCAAGAGCGAAAGTTCACACTGAAATTGAAACTCGAGGACGGAATCTGTGGCATAATCTGAGGCACAAAATGGAGATGACAATAAATTCGATTCGATTTCGGTTTTGATTTAGTTTAGTTTGAGGAATTTAGGGGAGTATCATCATCCTTGGATTACCGCGCACCCGAGGCCCCAAAATGGTGATGTCGAGATGCCAATGATGATGATGATGATGATGATGGTGATGGCGATGGCGATGGCGATGGAAGCGATTGTCGCCTTATGGAGCAGGGAAAGTAAACACAAATAGATAACAGACAACAAATAAAAACCAGCAGGGCGAAATGAAAATAAGACAAAGCACACACAAACAGTCGGACGGATGGGCCGCGATTTTCTTGGCTACCCAACTCAGGGTCCCAGAAAGCGCCCAAGGACCTCCGCAGACCTCTGCACCGCCATTGGGAAACACATTCGCCAAATCCCGCTCAGCTTAAGTTGGCTTTGAAATTTTGATTGAAAAAATCAGGGGAATCGGAAGGGTGCCCGGCCACAGCGAGGGGGCAACTAAGGAAACTAAGTCAGACACATCCCTCAGAAATGGGCGACAAATAGCGAATTGTTGCTATGGATATTCCGATAATGAGGGAATCGCAAATGGCGAGTGGCGGAACCCAAAGCCGGTCGAATGGCCACACAATCTTTGCTCAATAATTCATTTTCATTTCCCCACTGTTGCTGGTATTTTGATTTGGCCGAATTCCAATTATGGTACCCACTTCAGCTTAGCCGCTTTGTCCAACTTGGCGGCGACTGTTGATTCGCAGAGATAATTCCGCAGAAGCAAACATAATTGGAAATGTAATGCAATGAACTCGGAAAAAGGAAATAATCGCCAAATCGTGGATATCATAACACAGTGGTGGACTCTTTTCACCAAGGCTTAAAACTAGTTGTGTTGTTATGTTTTATAGGGAATATAGCAGATAACATCTTAACTTCGAAACTTCTTCATCAGCTTCATTGAACTGCCTCATCAGCTTCTTGGAGGTATAATTACCTGGTACCTGGTCAATAATGTGTGAAGGATACCTCTGTCAATTAAATTCATAGTTTATTACTCATACGCACTGTTACCGCTGATCAAAAATGTACTCATTACGTTGTACGTAGCGTAGACTCGAACCGAACGCTACGTTGTTAAATATATATCATGGAACCAAACCAATCTGGTTTTAGCCTTTGTTAGGTTGTAAGTTGTAAGTATACAATATACACCAAATGTAAAGTATACACGTAGGTTGAGTATAAGAGTTGTAAGGCCGGTTGAACATTTTTTAGACTTTTCCGGCACAAGATTAATAAATACGAATTCAAAACGTTGTCAATACTTATGTAGGTCTTAAATTTATTTCTACTAAACATAACGCTTACCCTTTAGACGTAAATCCCTTACTAATGAGTGGCAAACAGATACAATTTAGCAGTACCATAAACCCGACATGGTCTTGCAATCGCTAATTAATACAAATGAGTTTTTCACGTGGAAACGCCTTCCAGCCGAAAGTCTATTGGGTTAAATCAAGTTCAGATTAGACTGGGCATCGCGATCACGTTTCAAGTACTACTGACCAGCTTCCAGGGCCTAAATGAGCGTTAAATTGTTTTGCACTTCCCTTCGCCTGAAATCGCACTGAAACCGGTTGAGAAGGTAAGCGACCGTTTAAGATTAATACCATTAGCAATCGTTCAATTTGTTAATATAAAAATTACAGTGCGAACATAAGGTATAAGTATGAATACGTTAAGGGCGTTTACCAGACAATGTAAGTATGAATAAGATTAGGGCGTTTACCAGACTTGAAATGGGTTAGTTTGTATGTAAAATAGGCGATCAGCCTGTATAAAGCAAGCTACTGTTATTTGATAGCAGCATCTTAATTAGTTACTGTTCAAAGGTAACGTACGTCTGGCTTAACTATCTCAGCAAGGTAATTTTTAATTACCTCGTTTTATATAGACGAAAAAAGGTGAGCTGGTGAAATCGAAAAGGCTGCGAAAAGCTGTTCTAAAACGTCAAATTAAGTTCAAAATGCATCGATTAAATCCCCTGGGGTGCGGCAAACAACGATTTTTAACAGCTTATTATATCATTTTTATCGAACTTGAACGAACTGGAGTTTGCCTCAAATGCAGGCCCGATTCAAGAATAGCCTGTAATTAAACTCATGCAACTCATGATAACAACTTATTCGCAAACTCAAAGCTGTCACATCAGTTTCGCATTGCACGTCAAATCGAACGGAAGCTAACGTTATCCTTAGTAATGGAAAAGGTGAATGGAATAATATTACCGAAGGAAATTGGAGAGCTTTCGCATTATTGTGATTAAAAAGCCATTAAAAATAGCTATGTTTTAATAAATGAAAATCCCCACTTATGTTCTTCTTGGGAAACTTTGTTATCAAGTCACGACTGAACTTTAAACCTGAAATCAATATGTGTGAATCTATCAATTTGCCACCATATCCGGGTAGCCGGGTAGCTGAAGTGCGACATTGCCTATAATTTGCAACGAGAGGGTCTGTGCCATCTGCCAACTTAACTTTCTGGCAATGATTAAGTAGCCACACGTGAAGCGAATTAAGTCGTGGGCGTAGTGGATCTCCTTAATAACTGGCATTAAGTCAGTTCGTCAGTTTCAGCACGGAACTCAACTTCAAATGTGCGCAAGCGAGGGCAATTAAAATCTTTACGGTTATGATATATTTTTTACACGCGTACGAAGGTCTTTAATAACTAGCTTAATGCTGATAGTATTCGTTTAATATCGCACCTGCATTAAACAGCCACTTAAATATTGTCTTCGAGGACCTCTGCTAACGCGTCGAAGTGGGCAAAGATAGAGGTGAGTGCACTTCCCTCCCGTTCAGTTCATTCAGAAATTGTGGCTAATATAATAGTTGAGGCTGGCTATTTGCATATCGTCGTGACTGCCATGCAAATGATATTGAATCGAATACTTACACATATTTAAAATCAGTGAAATCGCCGTCGGTACTTCGCGAGTGGCTAGAACACATGTCAGATCTTCTAAACTGACTTGCAGTTCGCTGCAGTCAATAAAATTGCAATTAGATACACGTAGTGCATTCATCAAATTGTGATCTTATTCCAATCACAATTGATTTACACAAGTGGCTGTTGACTCTCCCAGGCTTAAGTGATACATGTTAATGTGCCTAATTGACTGCGCTTACGAACTACCAATTACAAAATCTGAGCTGCTAACTAAGAACTAAATGTATTGTGCCAAATACGAGCAAAGTTCAAGGGTTAGGTCAAGCCAGAATAAATAATGAGCTGGAAAAGAAAGTGCCTGGCGGCAAGCATAAAAACTTGGAGACCAGATTCAATTCTAAAATGCGAAAAACCAGTTTTCAGCCAAGTAGCTGGCCATGTCACATCTATAAAATAACTCGAGTTATGGACTCTTGAATACTTCTTATTTATTTATTATAACAATCAAATGAGCAGCAGTCAAGTTTCCTGATCGACGCTCCACAGGCATCGATAATTCAATTTATTATGGCTTCCACGTAAAAAAAAAGCAGTGATTTAATCAACAAAGGGTCGTAATAACACCGATCTTAATGCCTAAACGTGTTCAAACCAAGCGTTATTTAAGCAGTTTATGTTATCCGCTAACGTTTTTATGTTTGTTTTGTATTTCAAATACTTCTGGCCTTATCCAGATGCCTTAGATCAAGTGTTACCCAACTCATTTACCCAAGAATCGCACTATAACCCCTTGCATTCAATCCCAGATAATTGTAGAATAACTTGGGAATAACTTTCGATTCATTAAATGCCATGCCCAAACCATTTGCGTTTATACGATGCAGTTCATTGAAATGTATCTAAGGTGCGCGAGTTGCGCGCTGGGTTCACTCAACCGTAACGCTGCACACGTCGCGAACCCCCAACAAAAGTCCCAAAGTGTCGACTTCTGGCCAATATAGATAGCTATATAGATACCTATATATACAAGGGGGGCTTGGGGGCAGGGGGATCTTGGCGGGGTCAGCGGCATTCCCATCGAGCTTTTTTTTGGGGCTCAGCTTTTATGCTTCGCATTTGCTGCTGGACGTCATAGCTACTATATTTGCTTAATTCCGAGTTTTGTCGAGTAGGAAGGCCAGCCGGTTGTTGTCGTTTCCAAATGTTGTACATGCTTTTTGTCAATGGGGGGAAGAAGATACTCTACCAGTATCTACTGCTGTTAGTGTGCTGTAGCTCCACATGCTGCTTGCGGCAGTTGTCTCCTGTAATGTTGCATGTTTGTTTGCTGTTGCTAGAGTGCTACCATGACTGATCATCGTGCTGCTGCTGCAACTTCTCAGGTTGCTGGTTTGTTTGCTGCCCAAGTTGCCGCCGCAAGTGCTACTGCCACTGGCTTGGTTATTTTTACAGCTTTTTTCACTCTTTTTTTTGTGGCTTCTGGTGTTTTGTATTCGTAGCGTGTTTGTGTGCGCCACTCGCAGCGTACGATGTTCGATTTCAATGTCAATGTCAAACGCGATCGCGATCGCATGTCGGCGGAAAGCACGCAGGAAAATGCTGCCGACGGAGCCGCTGACTTCGCCGTCGATTTGCGGTTGCCCATCGTTGATAAGCCACACTGCGGACTCATCTAAGCAAGCTTGCACACATAGATACAAAGATACTACACTTGGATTGTCTAGACTGCGGACAGACTCAAGCGGCAACAGGTTTAACCCAAAAACGGTCAGTCAGAACTTTCACAAATGGGCAACCAGATTGATACGCACAGATACTCGTAGATCTTGGTCCATCAATCAAAATGGTAATCAGAGCAACGAGCCAACCCGTGTGTCATAATAATATTTATGGGTTATTAATTAATTAATGAGGCTATCTGTGCAAAACGTGTGCGATTCCAATCGATTAGCGAGCGCATATTATTACGTTTTAGATAAGTGTTTGTTTCAATTAAAAATAATCACCCACTATTAAATCTCAATCGGTTCATATAGCATTTGTACATGGTTAACTTTGGTTAACTTTGCCTATCAGCCGAATATTTCACAAAAGTACAGATTGCCACAAGGCAGCTATGCACTTATTATGCGCAATATTTATATTATTGGCTTGGATTACTAAATAAGGTACTAATCAAGGGTTTGGATTACTAAATAAAGTACTAGTCAAGGGTTTGATAAGCCAATCAATAAACAGGTACACACAGACTCAATATGCAGCAAGCTCAATATTAATCAAATAGTGCATCGCAGGAATGTTAGATTCGAAGCTTGAATAGATCATCAAGTATATCATCAGGTGAGACCCCATTTAATGACCCATTAAAAAATTAGGCTTAAATGTGCAATCGGCTAATTCAAGACCACTTTCATTGGCGTTTATGGAGGCCTTATGGCCGTGAGACGCACTGTATGCCTATATATAGGATATAATGTAGCACAACGATAACAATCAACAAGCACGAGTATCTGTTTCTATTACGTCCATTATTATTGAAGTGCAAATAACTGTATTCCCCTGGGCGGGGTTTACAAATAGAGGGTCGTATATCATGACGGACCCAGATATGTAACCCTTTTCAGCCCGATAAGACCGCATAATTAAAAGGGTAATCGGCGGGGCGGCAAATGCCATATGCCGTATGACATTTATTGTGTGACGACGCCAAGTGCCACTGGAGTTTAAAGCCGCCAATTCGGAATTCCCTTAGACAGCTTTTGAAATATTTATAGTCAAGTGTAATTGTCTATTATTAATCCACTGCATTGGCAATTACACTGCATCGCGTATTACAGGTGTGAACAAATTTGTTTCGAGTTAATTTGCTCGTTTTTTTCCATGCATTCAAGGGCTGTCTTGCACCCACACCAAAGGATTAGCTACCACTATATTAATCACCTAATCAGACTGTTATCAAACTGCAAGCGCATTGGAATCGCCAGTAATGCGAACTTTGCACGGCTATATATTTGTATTTCGATAGGGCACTTATAATAGAAAGGGTTCGCAAGCGATAATCCGCAGAGGCTACCGCAAAAAAAAAAATATTCAAGTTCAATCAGCCTGTTTCTCATATGTCAAGTCGAGCAGACGAGTAATTCCCTTTTCAAATGGCTGCTTAACTTCGACCTTCTGTGTCACATTATCACTGATTATATAATCAGTGCTAAGCGCAAAATTACAGAGTGTGTTGCATGGACAACATCAAACTTGAATAGATCCCGGCTGAAAAGGAAATATAATAGATCTACTGGCTACCAGATAAAGCTGCAGCCCTATGACTTGCGGAACTGAGCCAAATGACTATACACTGCGATTGCAATTTGTTCGAAATAATATAAACTTTCCTATAATTTTCCTATAATTAATATTAAAAAAAAATTAAAATAAATAAATTCAACTTAAGTAATCAGATTTTCTGATTATAATCAGCATTCTAGCGCTGAGTGTAGCAATACCCTTTGAAAGAGTAGTTGACGAATGCGAAAATGCGAAATGTGCATTTTGCACATTGTCCCAATCTGCGAGAAAAGCTGAGAATCGAATTCGATTCGCCGCACAAATCACACGGCATATCATAAACAATGGGGCCGCGGCATGAAGAAGCTCCGAGAGACCGCTTTTATTAATAACATTAGGTACAGTGGGCCCTGCCAGCGGGCGAACGGACGTACCGCTCCGCAATACACTACCGCATGTATCTATGTATCCACGCGGACGCCGGCAAATAAACTTCGAAAAATAAGCTAGTCGAGCGGCCCGCGTTGTACTTAGCCAGTCGCTGTCTGAAAGGCGCCTCAGTCTCGCGTCGCAATTCGAGCGATTCGGAAGCGTTTTGTCCACGTCCGAGCTGGGAAGCATATATATTCTTGGCCAGCTATATGCATGGTATATGGTCGGTTCTTCTGCGCGCGTGTTACAAGTCAAGAGTTTGCATATTTCCCGAAATTATAAATAAAATCATCAGTTTCTTCGCCGGTCAACAACTGTGGTGTGTTTTTTGGTGTGTTTCTTTGGTGAAAAATCACGAAAATAACGAAAGTCACAAAAATCACGAATATCACGAAAATCGTTGTGATCGCAAGATCTTATGTTCCCTATGAGCAAATGCAATTTGTGTGAGTCAGCAGAAATAGATGGAGGAAAATTATAGAATATCGGCAAATCAAAATACGCACGCAAATCGAACGGAAAACCTGGCATCCATCTATTCAAATTTATGCCACAAAAATCGTTTCGAAATCGAAAATGCACACCTTTTTGAACTGCGATGGGGGGAATTGCTTTAATTTCCAGCTGTGTTCTATATCCCATTCTACTCACTCTACTCATTTTTTATTTCTTTGGCACGTTCCCCGGTTTTCTGTGTCCCGCTTTTCGGGGCCTTCGCCTCGCTTTCTGGGTCTTATTCTAATTGTAATGAAATCATACAGAAAATAGACCGCAGCCGCACATCAACAAATGAGGCATAACAATTTATACTCGGCCGATTCTTCGCAGATCAAAGTTCGGTTCGTTCGGTGTGCGGGCGATGGTGGAAATGTGTGGAGAATCTATCGCTGGGCCACCATGTCGGCTACGCAATTACCGCAAGCCAGTAATACGCATACGCCCCGTATGTCGTTCGGTTTTAACGACCACAATGTTTGGACATGTTCGCCACGGCGTCTTGATCAAATAAACTGGAGTATTTATTTGCATTTTATTAGTCAGCGATTATGCCCTGCCAAATTGTGATGATGATATCACCCGTCGCCAGAGCGAACGGACATGGCCAGAATGGAATGGTACCAATGCCAAGATGGCCCCACCCTCGTGGACACGACGATGCCATTGTCACCACCGCAGAATGTGGGCCAGCAGGCTCCATTCGGTGGTTGGGGCGGCTCTTATTGTGGGTGCTGCTGGTGTGGAAAAGTACAATTTGTAATGCAATACCCACCGCTTTGCATGGGGCTTCAAGTTCGCGCCCCAATCTAAACACAAGTGCAAACAAAGTCAGCCATTTCCCATGCAGAGAAAGAAACAGCAAGGAAATTAGCTTCGCATTGTTTTTTATTTTTTCTTAAATTTTATAGGGCAGTAATTATGGAAATTACTATATGGGTAATAGCTATTTGTAGTAGCTCATTGTATTTCACATAATTATAGATCAAGGATAGCCCATTTCGACCATTTCGACAAAGCTTAAGAACTTTCTCTGCTTAAGTGCCAATATTTCAGTTTAAACTCTGTCATTTTTATCCCAGTGCACATGACACACAGCGCAATTGGGCGTGAGGGTGCGGCTGTGCAAAAGGCTGACCCTCCTTATCATCTATTAGGGCAAACAAACGACTTATCGGTCCTAGACCAACTGCACCAAGGAAATGGAAGTGCCATCGTCGAATTGAAAAGCGATCTGTTTCCAGTCCAGTTGGCCTTGAGTTCGGATTCGAATTCGGATTCGGATTCCTCTAATCGAGGGAATAGATGATCGCGGGCCAACAATGTAGCCCAGAGCATAATTTGATTTCGTGTAACCTTGCCGCCACTTTATTCGTTATATCTCTTGGCTATATAGTCATATAGTCATACATAGTATATATGTGGTATGTGTGGGAGAATGTGCCTCAAGTGGCTTGAAATCTTCAGCTGGTCGACCGAAGAATTCTATTTTCGGATTATAAAAGCATGAATGAGCGTCACTTAGTGTCTCCCAGTTGTGTTCTTCTCTTGTCTAGAATTGTGTTGCTTTTCTCGCTGTTATCTCTTCGAGCGAATAAAAGTCTGTCTTTTCCAAAAGCCCTATCTATCTAGGGCAGTTGGATTTTTTGCGCTCTTGCAGCGAAGAAGTCTAGACGATAGAACCAGCTATCAGCAGGGGTCAAATTGATACAGTTTTTATGTAAAGCTAACTATCTCACTTGCAGTCTGATTTGCATAGATAATCTCTTAAGATCTAGGAAGTGATTAGCTTACAACTTCATAACATGGCCAATTTACAACATGATTTACAACATTGTTGTTGCCATATGAAGTGAATACCGGAAAAGATTGTGATAAGCACTTGGCCAAAGACCTTGTAAGAGCTGTGCTCAGCAATATTGACCATTATTGCGACAGGAACTACTGGGTTCAATGTACATGCGAGTACTTTGCAATTTTCGCAAGCTTTCAAATGGCATTACTAAATCCGCTGACAGAACCGATGAAAACGCGACACCCTACCTGAAGTTTTGACAGCCGATAATTGCCCAAGTGCCGAGTGTCTTCTCAGTGTAAGCGGCGTGTCGAGATCGCCGCATGAATGAGCTACTATATATTTGCATTTGAGAGTTACGTAAGCGCGCAAAAGCGGCTAATTGAATGCAAAACTTTGTGCCCGACTGCTAAATCACAAAGGGTTGATAGCAGAATAGTAGACGGTTATAGCATCGGGTTATGCGATTATTTATGTTACTTGACTGCCGCAATACCCTCGGATTGCACAATAGCTGATCATCATCATCAACCTCATCATCATAATCAGCGAGTTGAGGAACTTCTGCCATCCGACGGATTGATGGGCGGGCTGTTTCTCTTTCAGCACTTGCCGGTTTGTTTATACGATTTGTTGTGTTTATGCAAGACCAAGATTAGAACGTATTACTATGCCAGGCATCTGGCATTTTTCTAGCACCCGGAACAAAAACACTTGCAGATCGCATCGCAAAGTGGAAAGTGGAATGTGGAAAGTGGGAGTTCTATCGGATGAGTCATGCACCTAAATGGATGAGAAGACGATGCCACTTAGAAGTGGAATCTATACTTAATATGCATTATTAAGCACTGAAATAATGGACTCGCCCTGATAATATTGATTCAAAGCTCCCATTTTCTATAGCTCCTATTAGATTACTTCTTCGAGTGGCTAACTTTGTCTAAAACTACTTGACCAGTACTACTAACCAGTATAATTCCCAGACCTTGCCCAATAACTCACTTGCTCACTCTTTGAGATTACCTATGGGTTTGCTTCAAATTCCCCAGTAAACCGGGGTAAAATGGGGTGAGCATGGGTAAAATGGCAAAGTTTCGGGGAGATTCGCACAGAATGACTCGATTCGAATGGGGAAAAGTCAAAGGCAATGTTATTACAATTTATTTTAATTGATAGCAAGTGGCATTCCAGAGTTCTCGGCACAAGTGTGTGCCTTCCCAAGACATGTCTGTGTTTTGTTTTCGACCTGCGGCGCTCGTCGCCATTGTTATTGTTATTGTTATTGTCATTGTCATTGTTATTATTATTATTATTATTATTATTATTTGTTATTGCCGCTTGGCCGATAGTCGGCTGCATTTGTAATTTTATCGAGCCGCGGGTCAGCAGAGGTTTCAATGGCGAAGGTAGGACAGCTATTATTAATTGACATTATTTTCCCCAAGCGAATAGATAACCATGGGAGCCCCGGACAGCTGACTGCCGTCCATAAGTGGCGGTGGATCATAATGATAACCTCATTTCGTGTATAAAATACTATACTATATTTACTTGCCGCTTCCGTGCGCGCTGTTTTCATCACTTTTGTTTACCCCGCGAAGGTTTTTGTGTGCAGCCAAGTGGCGTACGAAATCTTGAGCCATTAATTCAACGGTCACGTAATCAAATTCTAAAGCCCCCAAACTCGCAGCCCCAATTTGAGACAGACTCTTGTCCATTCACAGCAGGAATTCCGCGGCGCAAGATTCGCAAAATGCGAAACGAGAACAAAAACCAAAAAGTCAGCCGCCAATTACAGTGGTCGCTCGCCAACTAGAAGTCCTCGCTCGTTTTTGGGGGTTTTAACCAAAAACAAAAAAATTATGAAAATCGCGCTTTCGTAATCAGCTGCTTGGCCTTAATTCAAAGTAATTACTTTAAGGTTGCTGGTTTTAATTACACGGCAAAGAGCAGAATTGCATTGGGCATTGTCGTGAAGCTTGTATTACAATTTTATGTAATTAATGTTGGTTTTATAAGCATAAGCTGATGCCTTGACAAATCACTCAATTCGAAATATACTTACGCCATATCGGGTGCGCACTGTACACCTCTCTGTTACACCTCTCTGTTACACCTCTCTCTTACACCTCTCTTTTACACCTCTAACAACTCTATGCAGATTCACTTTTTGCAAGAGTGTCGCCCAACCAGTTTTCATTTTTCTGCCAAGAACGTTCTTTTTTTCGTTTTTTTCAACCATTTTCAACGCTTTTAATGTAATTTGATGCAATTATGTGTTTCGCAACTTCAGCTGCTACTTTTTGGCGGTTTGGCAATCTGTTCTGTCCACTTGTTGCGGTAATCGTGATCCCCTAGCCTCCAAAACCGAGGCATATGGATGCCCCGAGCTCCATTGAGTCAGCACAGAAAAGCACAGAAACCAGTGTTTCCGAGAAGCAAGTGGAGATCATTCCAGTTAACACCATTTGCATACTAACAATTGAGACATGCCCTAAAGTCAATCGTAGGGCAATTTTCCCGCGATCTTTCCCAGCTGCAATGGGTATATTGCGGGCATATTATTTGCGAAACCGAAAGTCACGTAGTGGGTGTTTTCCCTGGAACTGAACTACGTGTGCCATGACTAATTGAATAATTTGCGGAAGTTCTTTGAAAGCCAGCAGGTGGCGAAGTGCGAGATGCACATTTAAATCAAGCCTGGAATTTTCACTTTCCGATACATTCTTGCGGTTGCGATGGCTGTATACACATACATACATACATATGTATGTACATACAAGTATTTCAAATGTAATGGGGAAAATTAATGAGTGGAATTCTCATAACATTTTAGCGCAGAAGGCGATTGAGAATTCGCCCAAATGCCCCACTCTCCACCTTTTGTTTACAAGTGGGTTTCCAGAAATCACATCAATTCTGGTGGATTTTTTGTGCACACACACATAGTTCACATAGTTAGATGTTCTGGTTTTTGGACAAGGTCGTTCGCTGCTTTATCGTATTTATTTTTCATAATTATTTCTTTCCACGCAGGTGTGAGTGAATGAGCTGCGTTATAAAATGCTCTATCGCATGGCAACTTGTACGTTGTTCTCGGCGGCCCAAAAACCAAAAACCAATGGGAAAAATCCAAAATCAAAAATTGAAAAATGAAAATTGAAAATTGAAAATTGAAAACGGGCGACAATCGCATGACTTAGTATAAACTTGAAATTTAACGCCATTCTGCCGGCTTCCATGCGATTGTTGACTTCCAGCGCGTTTTGCATTGCGAGCTGAGTGTTTTTTTTATTTATTTATTTTTTTGTGATTTGATATGCGAGTGTGCTTAGCTCTGCCTGATTATAATTCTTATGCATTGTTTTTGTTTTAGTGTTTTGCTTTCAAGCAGCTGCGTCGGCGCCGACAGAGCCAGCGGCAGCGACTGCGGCAGCGGCAGCGGCAGCGGCAGCGGCAGCGGCAGCGGCAGCGGCAGCGGCAGAGCTCCCCACTTTTTCAGTCGGCGGCGAGTTCTTCCGCAGTTATCAGCTGTCTGCCAACGCGGGCGCATGCGCAGATCGCTAGTTCGGTAGTTCGGTAGTTCGGTAGTTAAGTTTTGCCTTGCCAGGTTTTCCGCGCGGAAAATTCACAACAGTGTAGGGTGCTGGTGGAAAATCAAGGGCCAGCTTTCGTTACGAAAATCGACGAACTTTGAGGTCGCTGCGCTTCGAGACGCGCTCCAATTGGCGCCGTGGGGCATTTAAGTGATATAATTTCGATTCCCGCACACACACACACACACACACACGCACACACAAATTGCAATTGAAAAGTGGGGCTAACCAGATGGTCGGCTAGTAATCCATTATAATACGGTTGTTTACTGCGCACAGCCACTTTGAGAACGATTTAGAGTGCTATTCGCCGAATTTGATATGTGTAAATAATGTGCAAGGCGAGCGAGCAAATCAAATAAATATTCCGATAAGCTTCCGAAATAAATCAGCGTTCAAACGTTTCGTAAACAGCACGGGAACAATAAGAGTACACACAAAATGGATAGCAGCAAGTTGTTGAAGAATGTCTACGGCATCGACATTCACTTCGAAGATCTCGTCTACCAGGTCAACGTACCCAAGAAGCAAGGTAAGTGGCTAACAATGCCAAAATATGTTCTCTAATCAGTCGTTAAGAAGGCCAAAACAAGACCCTAACTCGTATATATCTCATTGGAGGTAGGATCTCTAGGGAATTTGTGAGGTTCACAGTGCCATTTCGTTTCTCGCAGTGCACTCCATTGACTATCTCTATTAGAGCAGCGAAAGTGTGCCGGAAGAAAAGATCCCGGACCACAGGTGATACTCCTTGATAATCCAGAGTCAAGAGAGCAGGCGATTGCCGCAAATGGAGCACATTCAAAGATTGCGCACCAGTCTTATGTGGAACAGGCAATCATATTTTTAGACTGACCCAGCCGAAATGTGTTTGGCTTCTGCTTTACGATGTATGCAGTTTTAATGAGCGGTTTTACCTTAAAGCCTGCCTTCTTAATGGCTCCTTGCCTGTTGACCTCGTTAAGTGCTCCGCATGTAAGAAATACCATTTGATTGGGTAGAAGGCTATGTGGCATGATATGGCCCAAACTATGAGGCAACCTGTGGGTTACACAAACTTAATATAAAGGTTGTAACACAACCCGAACCTGCAATCAACAGTCACTTTAATGTTATAGCAACATATACATATGTATACTAGTTACATTTTTATCTGCCACAATTGAAAAGTAACCATTTAGTAACCAACTATGTTTGCCAACCCCTTTGTATTCACAGAGAAGAAGTCGGTGCTGAAGGGCATAAAGGGTACCTTCAAGTCGGGCCAACTGACCGCCATAATGGGCCCCTCGGGCGCGGGCAAATCTAGTCTTATGAACATCCTCACGGGTCTGACCAAGTCCGGGGTCAGTGGCAAGATCGAGATCGGGAAGGCGCGCAAGCTGTGCGGCTACATCATGCAGGATGATCACTTCTTTCCCTACTTCACCGTGGAGGAGACCATGCTGATGTCGGCCACACTTAAAATCTCCAACAAATGCGTCAGTCTGAAGGAAAAGCGATCGCTGGTAGGCAACCCAACCACACACTCTTAAATTCCAAATAAGTGAAATGATAATTGATTATAGATCGACTACTTGCTGAACTCACTGAAGCTGTCGAAGACGCGGCAGACGATGTGCTCCAACTTGAGTGGCGGCCAGAAGAAGCGTCTGTCCATCGCCCTGGAGCTGATAGACAATCCAGCGGTGTTATTTTTAGACGAGCCCACAACGTGAGTGCAAGGTCCATTGGTGGTCCTTGAAACCAGTTCCGTTCAGTTCATGATGCCAGATTGACACATTCCGACCTTGAATCACCCACAGCGGATTGGACAGCTCCTCCTCCTTCGACACCATCCAGCTGCTGCGCGGCCTGGCCAACGAGGGACGCACCATCGTGTGCACGATCCACCAGCCGTCGACGAACATCTACAATCTCTTCAACCTGGTCTACGTGCTCAGCGCGGGTCAATGCACCTACCAGGGCACGCCCCAGAACACGGTCATGTTTCTCAGCAGCGTGGGCCTGGAGTGCCCGCCCTACCACAATCCCGCCGACTTCCGTGAGTAGCTGCATGATTACTCACTTGGGATCCCAGTTAACTGGCATTTAATGCGACACTTCCCATAGTCGTAGTAGTCTCCTAATTGGACCTGTTCAATACCAAAGTCGGGGCGAGAGATAGGGCGTGTCATTAAAGGTGTTAATCATTTCAGTGCTGGAATGCGCGAATGGGGACTACGGCGATCAGACGGAGACACTGGCGGAAGCCGCCAAGGACATCCGCTGGAGATACGATCAGCAGTTGATGCAGGGAGAGACTGCCGATGAGCCCAGCGAGACGCAGGTGGCCAAGTTCAACGAATCGCAGTCACCCGGGCAGGTACAGGTGCAGGTGCAGAAGATCGAGATCCAGAACATGGAGTCGTCCAAGGAGCTCACCAAGCACACCTATCCGCCCACGGAATACATGCGACTGTGGCTGCTCATCGGTCGCTGTCACCTGCAGTTCTTCAGGGATTGGGTGAGTTTGTTTTGGCTCTCACCTCGCGCTAGACTTAATTGAATCTTCAAACACCCTTCTGCAGACGCTTACCTACCTGAAGCTGGGCATCCACGTGCTCTGTTCCATTTTGATTGGCTTGTTCTTCGGCGATTCGGGCAGCAATGCCACCAAGCAAATTTCCAACGTTGGCATGATCATGATCCATTGCGTATACCTCTGGTACACCACCATTATGCCGGGCATTTTGAGATGTAAGTCGGTTTTGGGTGTGCATGCCATATGGCTCGCTTTATCTACATATATGATGCGTGTTGCAGATCCCGCCGAAATAGAGATCATCCGGAAGGAGACCTTCAACAACTGGTACAAACTGCGAACCTACTACCTTGCCACCATCATCACATCCACTCCAGTCCATGTGAGTCCGTGATCCTTTCCAAATCACCAACATTCACTTATATTCTCTGACACTTTATCTAGATTATCTTCTCGACGGTGTACATAACGATAGGGTATCTGATGACGGACCAGCCCGTGGAGATGGAACGATTTGTTAAGTATCTACTAAGTGCGGTGGTGATCACGATTTGTGCGGATGGTCTGGGCGTCTTCCTGGGCACAGTGCTGAATCCGGTGGTAAGTGAAGCCCATTTTAAATCAGAGTTAGCATTCTTCTTCACTACGACCTAACTTTCAGAATGGAACTTTCGTTGGCGCCGTTTCGACTTCGTGTATGCTGATGTTCTCCGGCTTCCTCATCCTGCTGAATCACATTCCGTCTGCCATGCGGTTCATGGCCTATATATCGCCACTGCGCTACGCCCTGGAGAACATGGTCATCTCGCTGTACGGCAACCAGCGGGGCCAGTTGATCTGCCCACCCACGGAGTTCTATTGCCACTTCAAGTGAGTGAACTGAACTGCAAACTGAATACCCAACCCATATTCCCATACCCATATTCGAGTGATTAATGATTGTATATTACTGATTGTATAGGAACGCTGTGACTGTCCTGCGACAATTTGGAATGGAGGGCGGCGACTTCGGGCACAACATCATCATGATCCTCATCCAAATAGCGATATTCAAGGTTCTGGCCTACTTTACGCTGAAGCACAAGATCAAAACGAACTGAAGGGGGCTATACGCGTGTTCGCTTTAGTATTCGGCTTAATTTGAATCGAATGTGATTTTATGTTACTTACATATGTATGTATATCGCTTAGTTGCAAGTAAACCCAACCTTTTATATACCGGCGTGTGATACTTTAACAAATGCAACGGACCATTGCAATATGCGTGTGCCAACTGTTGCGGCAACCTCTAAGCATAGCGAATCATAGTTTTTATACTGTTTATGTATGGATAATTAACCTTTATATATGTACGTGTAATTATTTGCCTAGTTAACATAATTGTAAGAGAGACCTTTATGAACAAACGAAATAAACAAGAAGCTTAAGTAAATGAGTTGCTCATGATTTTCTATTGCAAAATGCACAAAGCCTTAAAGTCTAAAATGTTGCCTACTTATAACTTAAATCATTTTTTCTGTTGCATTCTTTGCGTATTTTTGAAAATCCGTTACGAATATTCAAAACTTTATGGATTAAGCTTGACGCGTTAGACATTTTGTGCTCATATTTCCGTTGCAAGCGCTTTGGCCATCTGGCAGCACTGCAAGAGAATGTTAATTGATGTGGCAGCACTGGCACATTGCAGAAAATTTCTTTGCTTGCAAAACAATAATAATAAAACTTTCCTGATTTTAGTGGAATAACAATAGAAAACCAGCGACGAGAAGCATCAGAAAAGCACAGAAAACATGTTTCGATCAAGCTTCGACAAAAATTTAGGTAAAAAGCACCAAAACCAAGAAACTAAGCCAATGAGTAAAAATGACTCATCGAAAAACAAAAAAAGAAAAAGAAATTAAGAAGTAACAATAAAAAGGCGATTGAACTCGAAAACAAATGAAGATTTTGCTAAACACACAAAGGCCTAATTATTACGCACTTTCCACTCGCAGAAAATGCCACCAGTCACTTGCGCTTGGAGCCCGACTGGCCCTCAATTCTCCTGATTTGCGATGAAATCAACCAAAAAGATGTCACGTAAGTTTCGGCGATATCCGGTAATCGTTTTAAACAAAGAACCTATGACTTGCAGTCCGAAGAATGCCTTCGCCGCCATCAAGAAGAAGATGAACTCGCCCAATCCGCACTCCTCCTGCTATTCCCTCCTGGTCCTCGAGAGCATCGTCAAGAACTGTGGAGCACCTGTTCACGAGGAGGTCTTCACCAAGGAGAACTGCGAGATGTTCAGCAGCTTCCTCGAGTCCACGCCCCACGAGAACGTGCGGCAGAAGATGCTGGAGCTGGTACAGACCTGGGCCAACGCATTCCGCTCCTCGGACAAGTACCAGGCCATCAAGGTAGGACTGGAACTTACTAGGAGATTACCCCGTTTTTAGGCCACAGAAACTAGTATTCTTGGTAGTATTATCTTGAAAAAATATGGTAGGCTCATCTATGCATTACATTTCAATTATTTTCTATTCGAAATACCATTTTTAATAGGGAAGCCCACTTAAATACAAAACAATTTGTATAGTTTTAGCAAGTTTCAGCATCAGTTATGTACTAAAAGCTCTAGTTTTTGCTTCACCGTAACACATTCAGTTCGAAATCCGGCCCTGTGCTTGACCATTAATCTAATTAGTAGAGAACAACTGTTTGCCGTGCAGCAGACGCCAGTGAAATGTCAGCAGTTGAATAGAAATGAGCTCCGAGGAGGAACTAAGCATAGAGGAGGAATCCCTAGTAGACTCATTCACTCAAATAGCCACTTACCATCACTAACAATCCCATTTACTGCAGGACACCATGACCATCCTGAAGGCCAAGGGGCACACCTTCCCGGAACTTCGAGAGGCAGATGCCATGTTCACGGCGGACACGGCGCCCAACTGGGCAGATGGCAGGGTGTGCCATCGCTGTCGCGTAGAGTTCACCTTCACCAACCGGAAGCATCACTGCCGGAACTGCGGCCAAGTCTTCTGTGGCCAGTGCACGGCCAAGCAGTGTCCGCTGCCCAAGTACGGCATCGAAAAGGAAGTGCGTGTGTGCGACGGGTGCTTCGCTGCCCTCCAGCGTCCGACGAGCGGCAGTGGGGCTGCTAAGTCCGGACCACGTCCGGCGGACAGCGACCTTCCGGCGGAGTATCTGAACAGCACTTTGGCTCAGCAGGTGCAGGTGAGTCACTCTGAAAAACAGCTATCCAATCGCAACAGATTGGAAAACAAATGTGCACGGTCAAGAGAAAAGAACTGCTGATTAATACCAAAACCTTTTTTTTAGACACCAGCCCGCAAGACCGAGCAGGAACTCAAAGAGGAGGAGGAACTGCAGCTGGCCCTGGCCCTCAGTCAATCGGAAGCAGAGCAGCAGAAGCCCAAGGTGCAGTCGGCGCCAGCCGCTGCCTATCGCATGCAGCAAAGATCTCCCAGTCCGGAGGCACCACCTGAGCCCAAGGAGTACCTCCAGCAGCCCGAGGAGACTTCTAATCCGGAGCTGGCCAAGTACTTGAACCGCAGCTACTGGGAGCAACGCAAGATCAGCGAATCGTCCTCCATGGCAAGTCCCTCGGCACCAAGCCCCATGCCACCAACTCCGCAGCCCCAGCAGATCATGCCCCTGCAGGCCAAGAGTGCGGACGAAGTGCAGATCGATGAGTTTGCCGCCAATATGCGCACCCAAGTGGAGATCTTTGTGAACCGCATGAAGTCTAACTCGAGTCGCGGTCGCAGTATCTCCAACGACTCATCTGTGCAGACTCTCTTTATGACCCTCACCTCGTTGCACTCCCAGCAGTTGTCGTACATCAAGGAGATGGACGACAAGCGCATGTGGTACGAGCAGCTGCAGGACAAGCTCACCCAGATCAAGGACTCGCGGGCTGCGCTGGACCAGCTGCGTCAGGAGCACGTGGAGAAGCTGCGCAGGATCGCCGAGGAGCAGGAGCGGCAACGGCAGATGCAGATGGCCCAGAAGCTGGACATAATGCGCAAGAAGAAGCAGGAGTATCTGCAGTATCAACGACAGTTGGCCCTGCAACGCATACAGGAGCAGGAGCGCGAGATGCAGTTGCGTCAGGAGCAGCAGAAGGCGCAGTATTTGATGGGCCAGTCGGCTCCACCTTTCCCCTACATGCCACCATCGGCGGTGCCGCAACATGGATCGCCCTCGCATCAGCTCAACAACGTCTATAATCCATATGCTGCCGGTGTGCCCGGCTATTTGCCCCAGGGTCCTGCTCCGGCTCCCAACGGACATGGCCAGTTTCAGGCCATTCCGCCGGGCATGTACAATCCGTCAATGCAGCAGCCAATGCCTCCGAATCTACAGCCCGGTGGATTAATGCAACAACCCGCGCCACCTGGAAATCCCCAGATGATGCCGCCCATGCCCGAAAATCAGTTTGCCAACAATCCTGCTGCAATCCTGCAGCAGCCCCAAGTCCCACAGCAGCAACAGCATTCGATCGCCCAGCCTCCTCAAATGCCATTTCAACCGCAGCCTCAGCCGATGCCTGGTCAGCAACCACAGCAGATTCCTGGTCAGCAGCCACAGCAGATTCCTGGCCAGCAGCCTCAGCCGATCCCTGTTCAGCAGCCCCAGCCACCACCCCAAATGGGCCACGTAATGCTGCAGCAGCACCAGCCCTTGGCCAACCAGGCTCCTCCAGCAGCACAGGCACCTCCAGTCACCGAAATCGCCAACAATCAAGTCCAAGCAGTGGCTGCTGCACCAGCTCCGCCGCAAAACGAACCAGGTCCCCCGCCCGCTAAAGGTGAGGAGCCAGCTACGGCAGAACTGATTAGCTTCGATTAATCCAAGAGATGTTATTCCATTTGTATTACCCTTCAGGGCTGGGTCAAACAGTTCTCGTGTGGTTTCTAAGCCAAAAAACGTATGTTTTGTTTAGTTCGATGCGGTTATTAGTTACTACGTTAAACGTTTTTGTTGCGAGAAAGGAACATGCTAAATTTTAAGTTTAGACCAAATTTATGGAGGTAAAAAGACAGTTGAGAAATGCTGTACGAGATCTGTTTAAGTCGAAGCCCGCTCTTTTATCAAGTTTTAACCGACTAATGTTATTCCACAATAAACTTAACTTTGTATTTTGAGAGAATGATTGTTTAATTGTCCAAAATGTACTTCGGATAAATGTACAAGTAAAGTAAAATAGGCATTGTAAAGATATATTTTCAGGCATCCGAAAGGGCAGCCACTCCAGGCAGAACCTTACCTTCGAGCAACTCCAGGGAAGCTCCTCCACCGGTGGACACATGTGACACCTTGTCGGCGCCTCCGAACTTCAAGCAAGCGGTGGCCGTATCCCCACCACCCACGATGGTGGTGGCGCCCCTTTTGGTGGCTCCGATTACTGCCTGCAACATGGACTCGGTGCCTTGGGAGAACAGCTCGTTTTCGAATAAGCCTGGCGGTCCGTTCCACACGATGGTTTTGGACGCACAAATGGCGCCTGCAAACATCTCACTGGATACCTGGCCGTGGTCCAGACCCATCATGTCCTTCGGTATACCCCGTGTGACATCCACGTAATCGATTTTATCCGGCTCCTTGTCGATCTTGTTGGCAACGACAAAGTCAATCGGAAATAGTATGTTCACATTCTTCTCCTGTGCCTTGCAGACTATGTCGTTTACCAACTTGGATCCCTTCTCGTCGAAGAGGGATTTTCCAATCTCCATATTACTCAGCACTTTGAGGAAGGTGAAGGCCATGCCGCCGGAAATGATCATGGCCGTCACATTGTTCAGGAGGTTCGTTATCAGCGGAATTTTGTCGGCTATCTTGGCGCCACCCAAAATGGCCAAAAAGGGCTTGGCCGGGTCGTGGAGCACCTTGGCAAAATACTCCAGTTCCTTGTCCAGCAGGAATCCAGCCGCTCGCACCTTGTAGCCATCGCCCATCATGGAACTATGCGGACGATGTGCTGTTCCGAAGGCATCGTTCACATAGATCTCGCCCAACTGCGCCAACTTGGCCCGGAATTCCTTGACCTTCTGGGGATCGGCCTTGACCTTCTTCTTGTTCTCGTCCTTACTGCTGCCCGTCTCCTCGGCGTAGAAACGAAGATTCTCCAGCAGGACCACCGTGCCCTCGGACGGATCCTTCAAAGCTTCCAGTGTGTGATCACCCACACAGTCGTCCAGGAATCGAACCGGCTTGCCCAGCACATTCTCCAGCTCCTTGGCCACCGGTTCCAGGCTAAACTTTTGGTTCTTCTTGCCATCGGGGCGTCCCAAGTGGGAGGCCAAAACCTGATCAAAGAACTATGATGATTAGATGAATAGAAAGTTATTTATATAGAAGACTACAACTCACCAAGGACTTGCATTTCTTATCCAGAGCATATTTAATACTGGGAAGTGCGGAAACAATTCGTTGGTTATTGGTTATTTTACCATCTTTCATGGGTACATTGAAGTCCACTCTAAAAATAAATTTATAGATCATACAACTGGAACATATCTCGCAGGGCTACTCACCTCATAAAAACCCTTTTTCCAGCCACATCTACATTTTTTAAGCTCAACTTCTTTACTTGCTTTCCATTGCAATCGTTATTGCTAAAAAATCGTTGAAATCTTAATTTAGTAAATCGAGATTGAGCTTTATGACATAAAATCTGTCGCAAAATAAGCATATTAAATGAAATCGGTGAATTTTAATAACTGTTTTTGACTGAAAAATAAATGCACGATAAGGAATTATGTGTAAAAATAAATAAATTCAGCATTAACTGTTTTTAAGGAAATTGGAAATAGTTGTAGAAAATTCGAACTGTACGGCAACACCAAGCCAATAATACACCTCTTAACGATCTGGCAGCTCGGCTGAACATATGTTTTTGATGAAAACATTAGAAAAGGAGGGAAAAACTGGAATTGTTTGTAACTTGTTTGTTTTGCTGTTAAAACACAAACCAAACCCAAAATGGGTGGCGGAGATCTTGTAAGTAATATCTCCCAACTTATTATCCGTTAAAAACCATTGATTTTCCCCGCAGAATCTAAAGAAATCATGGCATCCGCACACGATGAAAAACCAGGAGCGCGTTTGGAAGGCGGAGGAGCAAGCGAAGATGGAGGAGCGCAAGCTGCAGGATCTGCGCAAGGAGATCAACGAGGAGCGGGACAGGGAGGAGCTGAGGCGGCTGGGCGAAAGTTCCGGAGTGCTGAGCAATAATGGGGGAGCGGCCGGCGAAGCCAAGCTGGAGTGGATGTACAAAAGTGAGTCATCCAGGTGAATTAACTAATTAAGCCCACTAGCTTCATGTATATCTTGCTCCAGATAGCACAGAGCTGATCAACCGCGAGGAGTACCTACTGGGCCGCAAGATCGACAAGTCCTTTGAGACCCTTCAAGCGGAGGAGAGCCGCCAGGAGCAGAACACGGTGGGGCTCAAGCAGTCCATCAACCATGTGGAACACGACTGTGTGCCCTTCTCTATCCGGACGTACCGCAATCTGCAGTCCAACGAACAGGTGGACATACAGCGCAAAACGCTCGAAGATCCCCTGATGCTCATCAAGCAGCGCGAGATGGAATCCCGCCGGAAACTACTTGAGAACCCCGTCAAGCTGAAGGAAATCCATCGCATCCTCAAGACTGAACAGGAACAAAAGGCAGCCAAGGAAAAGAAGGCCAAGAAGAGCAAAAAGTCCAAAAAATCCAAAAAGAAGAAAAAGAATCGACGATCCAGCGATGATGAAAGTAATGACAGTGAAAGCAATGATAGCGACGACGACTTGGACAGAAAATTAGCCCGCCAAGTAAGCAAACTTAAGGGAGATCAAGGTGAACTTAAGCTGGACAAGCTGCTGGACGCCAAGTACCGCACCATTTCCAAGCAATTAGACATGGCTACCAAGAAAAAGAGCAAGAAATTCAAGAAGAAAAGCAGCGATAGCAGGGACGAGAGTAGTGACGAAGAGGAAAAGCCCAAAAGACAAAGATCTAGGGAACCAGATCACAGGAGAAAGAACAAGAGGAGCCACAGCTCTGAAGACAGAAGTCAGCGAGAAAGGCGCAGGAGCAGAAGCCCACGGGATAGAAAAAAGCGACTGAGCAGAAGCCCGGAACAAAGGCAGAGGCAAAGGAGTCCAGACGAGAGAAAGGAAAGGCGTAGGAGCAGAAGTCCCTTAGCGAGAAGGGAGAGAAGAACCAGGAGCCCAGAGGACAGAAA
This sequence comes from Drosophila orena, assembly GCA_005876975.1. Classification (NCBI taxonomy): domain Eukaryota; kingdom Metazoa; phylum Arthropoda; class Insecta; order Diptera; family Drosophilidae; genus Drosophila; species Drosophila orena. The sequence continues at coordinate 9,484,462 of VCKV01000008.1, read as the reverse complement.
AATCAGACGGCATCGCCCAGAAGAAAGCAAGGAAAGTTCAAAGCAGCGCGAGAAACGTAGGAGTAGGACACCAGAAGAGCGTTCCAGATCAAAACGCAGCAGGAGCAGAAGTTCGAAACGAGATGACATGCGGAGGTTTGCTGAAAGGCCGCCCCAGCGTAGGGAAAGGGAACGCAGTCCTTCGCCCAGCCGTCCCACCGGCAAGCCTAAGCTAAGCGCCGCCGACCGAGAAGCTCGTCTGCGCGAGATGATGGACAACGCCACTTGGAGGGAAGCGGATCGCACCCAAGTGGTTCGCAAGCACCGAGAAGCCTACGCCCGTGAGGAGGCCCAAAACCGTGAACGAGACTTCGACAAGGAGTTCATTAACAAGGAGGTTAAGAAGGCCATTGCCAACCAGAACTCCATAGGCGATCGCATTCGGGCCAATCTCAACAACATACAGCGTACTGCCTCCTCTATGGACAGCAACTTTGCACGCAAATAAACTAGGATTCCTTTATTTCGTATGCATTATATGGTTCCGCAACAAATAGATTCAACACTTTTTAACGTCGTGGTTTGTGCTTACAAGATAAACGATGCGATTAACATTAATTACCGTATATACGCTTAGGCGCTGGACAATGCAGCCACGCCTGGCAGTGTCTTGCCCTCCAGGAGCTCCAGCGAAGCTCCGCCTCCGGTGGAGACGTGCGAGACGAGTGCCTCCGTGTTCCAATTGGCGCAGCAAGAGGCAGTGTCGCCACCGCCGATGATGGAGACGGTGCCGTTCTTGGTGGCGGCCACCACGCCGTCCATGATAGACTTGGTACCGTTGGCGAAGTTGGGGAACTCGAAGACACCGGGGGGTCTAAGAGAGGGAAGCATATTAGGAAGTTGTTGGCAGGATCTTCAGGAAGTTGCCTAGTGCGACACCTACCCGTTCCACACGATGAGCTTGGCGCGAGCAATGGGCGCCGCGAAGAGCTCACGGGTCTTGGGACCCACATCCAGGCCCATGTGTCCATCGGGAATTCCGGCCTCCACGGTGGCCTCGCTGACGGCAGCGTTCTCGGCGAACTTGTCGCCACAGACAAAGTCCACTGGCAGATGCAATTGCACGTTGTTCTTCTTGGCCTTCTCCACCAGCTTCTCGACGATCTTGGAGCCCTCTTCGTCGAACAGGGAACCGCCGATCTTCATGTTGTTGAGGACCTTAAGGAAAGTGAAGGCCATGCCTCCGCCGATGATCATCTCGTTGACCTTGTCCAGAAGGTTCTCAATCAACTGGATCTTGTCGGCCACCTTGGCGCCACCGAGAATTGCCAGGAAGGGATTTGGTGGCTTGTCCAGCGCCTGCGAGAAGTACTTCAGCTCCTTGTTCAGCAACAGACCAGCTGCACGCTGCTCAAAGCCATCGCCCATCATGGAACTGTGGGCGCGATGGGCAGTGCCGAAAGCGTCGTTGACATAGACATCGCCCAGTTTGGCCAGGCTGGCACGGAACTCCTTGACCTTGGCGGGATCGGCCTTGACCTTGCCACCGCTGGCGTCCAAGCCCTTGCCCTCCTCCTCCACGTAGAAGCGGACGTTCTCCAGCAGAATGACGGATCCTGGGGCGGGATCCTTGCAAGCGGCCTCCACTTCGCTGCCGACGCAGTCGCTCAGGAAGATCACATCCTGGCCGAGCAGGGTCTTCAGCTCAGCGGCCACGGGTGCCAGGGTGTACTTGATGTTCTTGTTGCCATCGGGACGGCCCAAGTGGGACATCAGCACCACCGACTTGGCTTTCTTGGACAGGGCCAACTTGACACTATCCAAGGCGGCGACGATCCTCTGGTTGCTGGTGATCTTGCCCTCCTTGATGGGCACATTGAAGTCCACGCTGCAAAGAAGCACGGGAAATGTTTATGCAACTGAACTGAATTTCATGGGAGGATTCGCTTTAGGTTACCGCATCAACACCCGCTTGCCCGCCAAGTCCAGGTTCTCGATGCTCAGCTTGTTGAAGGCCATCTTGGAATTTTTCTGGATTTTCTGAATACTCCTGGTGCGTACTAACAAGCTCCGGATTGCGATACCACTGATTCGGCGAATCTTCTTCGTTCGCAACTGCTGTGCGGCAATGTCAGTGCAAGGTCATTTAGTCGTTGGGCCGCTAGGGTTGCATATCGACTTTCAGGGCGGCAATCTGTGGCAGGCAGTTTTCCGGCGATTGCTTTGTACAATGCGCAGGACACGGATGGGGATACTCCAATTTTGGGGGCCGAAGTTGATATCGGGGTGTATTCTCGTTCGAAAGTTGGATAAAAGTTGTACCAGCCAAATGCAACTCTATGTTTGGCGCCTAAATAGTGTTGGTCAGTGCCGTCAGCGCAGTGCTGTAAAGCATCCATTCCCCAAGGGTGTAGAAAAGGGGTCAAAACTCAATTCTAATAATGTAAAATCTTAATACATTTTTCCATACATATCCTATGTTAAATTTGATTGATAAGTGACAAATATGATCACTTTCACCATAAAATTTGTAATCAAAGATTTACGTATTATCAGCACCCCTTCCAACTATTATATTCTACTCCCTTGAATGTCTGTTAAGTTTAAACTGCAGAATACACATAAAACCAGATAATCCGTATTTTTCCCATTTTTATTATAAAAATATATAATTTTTTTTATAAAAATAATAAAGACATTTTTTTAAATTATTTTTATTTAATATACCATCTACTTCTGAAAAATCAAACGACGATGTACATGCATATGTACATACATACATATGTACATATTTCGGTGTAACAGCCGCCCCTTTGATGTTTGTATGTCAATATGTAATTATTGAATAAATGGTTTCTGCTCAGGCCAACAAAGACAAATCACACAATCATTCTCGGTAGCCGTTGTTTTATTTTGGCTGTGCAAACGGATTCCGCCTATGATGCCATAGCGTTCCGCCTCTTCCCCCAATGATTCATTCATGGGTTGCCCACTCAGTATCTTTACTCATCTCCGGCGTTCCAAGCAACCACCGCTGGCACTCGGCACTCGGCGCTGGCACCACCGAACGCTAACCCACCGCACCACCACCCACAACCCATCACCCAGCACACGGAACACCACCACCCACAACCAACCACAAGTGCTCTGTGCAGCGAAATGCATGACGCAGATGGCAATGGAAGGTATCTGGGTTGGATGGAAGGATGGGGAGCTGGCCACTCAGGGGTTTTCTAGCCAAAATGGCGGGTTCTCTAAAGCCTTATCTCCCCAAAGGACCAATTGCGATGTTAGTAGCATGCTAGAAGGGATGACAGTACATACATATGTATATTTAGACTTTGCAGAATAACGAGATGCTCATCCAAGCATCTCTTGTGCCACAAATAAAGTCGCTAGATTGACATATCTGATGGGGTTTTGGGTGGGGTACTGACACCGATACTGAAGGTGGGGTGCGTATAAGCCTATTTGGGGCATTTCAGATGCAGCCTCGCAGGGGCAGCGGCTGTCCTCCCTCGTCCCTCATCCTTCAGGGACGACGGAAGAATGTCCACTCACATGTCACGGTTGTGCTGAGGCACCACCGAGGACCCGGACCCACTGACGATAACACCACAGCACACTTGCCCAGTCAGGTGGTATTGGAAATCGAAGACAATGGGGCTGGCTGCTTAAATTCATTTTAATAATTGCGTGTAAGCCGCCCGTTGACGCAGGTGAAACGCAGGTGAGCAGGTGAGCCAGGCCAGCATATCTGGTCGCGTCGTGTCGCGTCGCGTCCATGCGGCCCGGCACTCGTGTGGAAACATTAGCACATGCCGGGAAAACGAGACTCGACTCGGAAAGTGTCCAATGCGATCGTCTGTGCTAGCGCTAGATATGAAGAATCCCGAGAGGCCAGCGGCCAAGCGAATCGCCCATCTAGCAACAGTCTAACAATCACTCTAATCGAGTCGTAAACCTGTTCATGTTGTTCTACCAAACCGTCTTGTGTACCTAGGCGCTAAAAGGGACGGCCTATGATGGCTATTTTTATGCGCTACAATTGAATTTGTATCTGAACGTGGAGTTCTGCTACGGCTCATACCTTGTTTTCCATATTAATAATATACATACATATGTAGCTTTCAAAGAAACAGAGTATTCTCTGAAAAACCTAACAACCTGATTAGAGATCTATAAGCACCACCTTAAGCTGAGAGAGCAGAAAACTTAATCGCCGTGGATACAAGTTGATGTGTGTGTTTTAGATACACATGCTTGAGCGTCTGGCTATCGATTGTTTGCATTGAGATTTGTTCTCACCTTTATGCTACAGCAAATTAATGACGCAACGTGTAAGTGCACTGGGAGAAATTCTTGGGGCAGGTCAGAGACGACAGAGACGTCGGAAAAATATGCAGCTTGAAGGAAAATCCCAAAAAATCTTGCGTTAGTTTAGGGTCCGAATGGGCCATAAAACTTTAGAATCGACAGATGTTTGAATTCCAGGAAGCAGGACCATCTTTTCATTGTTGCCTGCCCGAACCATCCTTATCGCCTGGGTTTTGAACCGATGCATAACCTTGAAGTAGCTACGTCGTACCAAGCCGATAACTCGAGAAATTGGCACAAGTTGTCCCCAGGCATCTAGATACCATTGTTCATCATGATGCGGTCGGTCCCACAAGCGCGATGAGCACTACGATTCGTATCGCGAGAGACCCACCATTCTTGGGTGAACCATCGCCGAGCCACTCGAACGGATACTGAGAGTTCGGCGGGCGGAAAGTGCGAAGACAGGCAGAAAACAATGGAAAGCACATGAAATCACTAGCGAAATGGAGACGCAAATCGGCTTATCAGGCAGCAGGGCAGCGATGTTCAGGCAAAAAGTCATCGCCGCTCCTCAAATATGTGATAACTCAATGGACGACGGCCCACGATTACAGGTGTTTACGTTTACCGTGCCGCCTCGGCTGGGATGCCTCCGAACAGGTTCGCCGGCTTTAATTAGCGATCCGCCTGTCGACAGTCGTCCGCTCGCTCTGTCGTCGACCGTATTATTCAGATTACCAACTATATAGCCTAGGTATTCGTATTTGCCTTTGCTTTCGCACGAAAATAGCTGAAAGCGTGAGAGACTGGCGAATCGAAGCTCGACCGTCGGATACCCGGTAAACTGGAACACGGTGGTTATTCCATATTGTTGATTTCCCTGATTTCCTACCTGGAAAAACACCAAGAACCATATTGCAGCTTCCGGTTGAATTCCTCTAGTAGTACTTCATTGGTTGTTATTCTGCTCGATAGTGTGCACATTTTGAATGAACTTGAAGATCAACCTCCAAGTGATGCCCCACTGATAACACAGATTTATAAAGAAGAGCAGTACACATCGAGCACGTTGGCTACCAGGTGATATGGGCGATATGTTATAGCCCACTCGGCAGTTCCAGTTCCCTATATATATTCGGCAATTCCTGAACCCACTGGGTTCGTGTGGCGAACGAAACCATCAAATGGTCGAACCACAAGTGCGGGATCAACAGAAAGATTGGCACATGAAAAAGAAACAAGGGTGGACCCAGTTCGACTAGTGATAGGCATTTGCATTATGTAGAGTATAAGTCTTTGTTGGGGCCAAGAGAACTTAAGGTAGTTTATTATTTCTGGAGTTTACCGATTTAGAAGACTTACCCTTATTGATTTTTGAAACCTATGGGTGGAAAATTGCTTCTTTCAGTTCAAAAATATTTTTTTACTTTTAAGACGCATAATCCCGGAATAGAGCATTTCCCAATGGCGTGCATTTAAATCGTTAGAATCTCAAAAATAGCTCCCCGCTTTCCTGGGCCGCGAAAATCACCTGCTTCCCCACACGTTACCAATCAATTGACCCCAATCCGCGACGACATTGCGTCCCACGCTGGTCCACTCTATAAATACGAATGCCGTGCTGAGTACAACACACAGCACACACATCTGCATCTGCGGCAACAATGCTGCAACACTTCTTCCCATCGGCAACATCCACATCCACTGTTCTGTTCTGCGTTGTTCTGTTCCACCGACGAACGGTCAAAACGCCACAGAGTGACTGACTGCACCACACACACCATACACCACCACCACCGCCGCGACCAACCCCCAGACCCCGCCCCTATGCCCACAAGCGCACCACTGGCGCGCGCAATTTTCAAATTTACCGCCAAACGCGCCCACAACCGTACTCACGGAACCCAAGCAGATTTTGTATGGAATTAATCAGGAAACCCACTCAACTTGTCATTTACGGATCTCGTTTTGATCGCAGCGCCTCGGGAAAAGTTGCAAAATTAAGCGGATACCGTCAGCTATAGCCTCGATCGGTCTCTGAACCGATCTGAACAAAGGTATTTGAGTTATAGGCGAAAATGTGTGCAACCGATTTGGCGCAAGAAGAAGCATGCGGCAATTTCTAGCCATCCAACGGACGTTAAGCTCAGTCTTGTACGAACCGTCGACGGGAGCACATATCGGTGGTTAGCAAACCAAAGGCAAACGGATATTTCATACATCAGTGGGGCCTACGAGTAAATCCTTTTGCCTGCCGTAGCGCCGCCTGATATATGGCACCTCCTATAGCTACTTATACTATATAGATACCATATTATCAAAAAATCACCGCAAAATAATATTCCTAAAAATCCAACGCTCGCTCTGGGCTGTTGTTGTTGTCTTCTCTCTGCGCTGCCGCCATCGACTGCGGCTGTACAAATGCCGCGGCGCTTTTTTGAGTGTATTGTATGAACCAATGGCGTGGGAAAGAGAGAAAGCGAGAGAGTGTCGTAACAAATTTGTGGAGAGCGAGATGGAGAGAGAGAGAGCAGAGAAAGAAGGTTACTCTCGCCGCGAGAGGCAGTGCTTAAATAGACGGCCCGCAGCTGAATCTCATTCAGTGTGTTTTTGTACTTCGTGCGGTGCGGTTCTCTCTATCTCTCTCTCGCCTTCCCGAATATTTTGCGCTGGTTTTTTTGTCAACAACAAGACAACCCACAAAACCAAACCGAATTGTTCTCTATATAACGCAGAAACTGAATAGTTCCGGAAAAACTCAAAGAAACCCATCAAATATGTCGGCTGCTACGGAACAACAGAACAACGGTGATGTGGCCGTGGAGAAGGTGGCGGCGGATGATGTGTCTGCTGTGAAGGACGATCTCAAGGCGAAGGCGGCCGCCGAGGATAAGGCCGCTGCTGCCGATGCCGCCGGCGACGCGGCCGACAACGGCACGTCTAAGGACGGCGAGGATGCCGCCGATGCCGCCGCCGCTGCCCCCGCAAAGGAATCCGTGAAAGGCACCAAGAGGCCAGCAGAAGTGAGTACTGAACTACAAGCATAGCTAGTTGTTTACGCGGTAAAACCGAAACGAGGCGGCTCCTAATGATTCACTCCAATCCAATGTGCGAGTAGCACATCTTGTTCAGGGAAAAATTCTAGAAATAGATATACACACGTTTTTCGGAACAGCGCACTCTCTCACTGGCTTACATATGCCCCAAAAGAGAACGTGAGAGCGTATATCTGCTCGGTTGCGCGTTTGTGTTGTTTACGATTAACCAAGATGATTGCGGGTCCGGCAATCAAAGATTATTGTTGTTAGGTTCAAATCGAGGTTAGGAGGGCCGTACTTATATAGGCGGGGAGTACAGTTAGCCAACAGGGCCTTTTCTTTGTGGGGTGGGTAATGTGTTTTTAATAAACCCATAGGTCATTAGCATTGACGTGTTCGCTGAAAAGCTGAAAAGCATTACACAGCAATAGATACATTATGACTATAACTCATACGCTTGGCCTTATTTATCAGCCACTTGGGCTACGGGAATTGCAATTGCAAATGTAAACGCAAACTCAACGCCAACGATGCCAATGCACTCTCTCAATGAAAACACACATTGCCGGCCGGTAAATTACTCATGTCATGTTTGGCCACTTTATTTTTGGTTAGTATCGCGAAGAGCACGCGGTATTCGAACAAGTTTTGGGGGCCTGAAGCAGTCGCATTCCATAATCGAGTAGCACATTTCTTGATAAAAATAAAATAGTTCGGACAGTAAGGCAGATAAATTGGCAAATCAAGCGCTTTTCTCAGACTCAAACTCGAAATAAAAATGTACAGTTTAACGGGAGCGTGCTCTTTCTCTCTCCCCGGAGAAAGATAGATACAAATAGAGAGCGAGCGCGAGGCCGAACTCTCTCCCTCGTAATTTGTATACACACCGTTTTGTCTGTTTGCGTATGTGCTTACATTTATCTTTCACTTTTTTTCCGCTCCGCTTTATGCGTATTTAGTTTAGTACATAAAACAAGACTGCTATACAGGGTGTCGAAAAAGCTAGTTTTGTTTCTTCGAGATGTAACGATGTAATGATAATCATAAAATAATCAATTGATATATTGATCAATTGATATATATTGGTAAGGATTATTACTTAGTGGTACAGTAACACATTGCATAGATATCCAGCTTATCCAGATTTTGAAAAGTATTAAAAATAAAGTATTAAATATATATTATAATTCCACTAGGGAAACTTCAAAATAAAGTTCTGAGTTTAATCAAGATAAATTGATTACCCATTTGTAACCCCAGAATATAGAATTCCAGTAACTCTTGGACTTAGTCACTTCCAATGCAGATACACCCTGTTCGTCTTAATCCTCCATTGCCCTTTTCTGGGTCTCGTGACTTATGCTGTAAGCGAAGTGTGCGAAAGGGGCGATGGGTGGGTGGCCATTAATTTTGCACATTTTTCCACAGTCCGATTGTTTTTCGCTTCTTCCGCTTTGTAACAGCCTGGTAAATAGGGCCCTTGTATTGCGGCTTCTCTTCGACTTGGGAACGTGACCGCCTATATACTGCCATAAACCATATACCATTATGTGTATCTTGTTGTTGGTTGGTCAGCGGCAAAAGTTAAACCCACGCATGTTGTTGTTTTGCGCCTTTTTTCGCTGCCAACTTCGCTGCAGCAGCTGTCGTTCGGATGGATGTGAGTGAGAGCGAGAGATTCATTCATGCAGTTCAGGTACAGTTTACAGTGCTGCGGATTCAGATACTCTCTCTCTCTCTGCGGCACTCTCTTGCGCTCTCTCGCCCGCTCTCTATTTTACAGGGCACGCTTCGATTCGCATCACACGGATGCGGATACATATATCGCTGCCGGCGTCGCCGCTTATTTATTTTTTATTTTTTTCGTTTCCCCCCCTTATGTAGTAAATATGTCGCCTTGTACATACAGAGCACAGATCTAACACGGCTGCACTTGTAATCCGCTCTCTCGCGTAGTCTCTCTTTCTCTCTGTCTCTTTTTGCCGCAGCGAATTACATTGGCGCGCGCATTTTTCAAATGTTTTTTTACGGCGAAAATAACGATTTTCGTCGCTGCTTGTTTTGTGGGCTGAAAATATACATTTTATGACTATGTACACACGCACGGCAAGTTAAGAGGGGTATTGGATGCCCTTGATCAAGGAGATGTGTGGGTTTGAGTTGGGCGCGTAGGACCATTTCGATGAACTCCAGATTTCCCCTAATTTCTTCTAGTTCTTCTAGCTCTAGAGCAAAAAACTTGCTTATAGTAAATAAATAATAAACCAAAAGAACTCTTCTAACTTTCTCCCTATATTGCATTCTTCCAGGCCAAATCCGCAGAATCAAAGAAGGCCAAGAAGGCAGCGGCCGCTGATGGAGATTCCGATGAGGAAGAAGCTCTGGAGGAAATCATCGAGGGCGACAGTGAAATCGAGAGCGACGAGTACGACATCCCCTACGATGGTGAGGAGGATGACATTGAATGTGATGGTGAGTTTACGGAAACACTTCCTTTTCCACATAAATCTAATCCTCTGATTTTCCCTTACTCTGCGCAGATGATGATGATGATAATGATGACGGTTCCGGCTCGGACGATCAGGCGTAATAATAATGTAGTCAAAAATACAAACAAAAACAAACAAAAATTTAAATTAATAATAAATAAAAGTTACAAGCAAAAACAAAACAAAAAAAATATAATAATAAACCAACAACCAGAAAATAAACCACAACAAGGAGAAGGAGGAGGAGAAAAAACCACAAAAAAATCGCAAAAGTATATAATTTTTATGTTTAAGAAATAATTTTTTATTTCTTACCTTATTTTAATTGTATTTTATGTGTACTTTTTTTATAAAAAACTACAAAACAAACAAAAATTGTAATTGAAGGCATTTTCGTATAAAACGCAACCTATACGGAATCCAACAAAAAGTAAACATCCCCACTATATACAAGAACAAAACAAAACCAAAATCTTTCTTTCCCTTATCTCATAAGTCCTAATTTAAACGCCCAGTTTATGCGTAAAACAAAATATACAAAGATTTCAAATGTAGCGTAAACGAAGACCGTGAATTAAACACAGATACACACCCACACACATACACAATATTCAAACTCATTATTAAATTAGACGTTACATTTGTGAATGATCGAAAGAAGCAAAAATACAAAAGTGAACATTTGAAGTGAAAAAGAAACAGCAAATGCAATTAAATACAAACAAATAAAACATAAAAATTGTATTTAAATAAATCGCAAAAATCATTGAAGCCCCATACTCGACAAGCATTCAATGACACTCAAGTTTTAGCTATGGTTTCAAAATTTTCGCGCCCACTGTGGCCACAGTCACCCGAATTTCCCAAACCCAAGGCACTGGGACTTACTTGGTCTTCGCTTTTGGGGCAAAACAAGAATAAAAAGCATCGGGAAGTTTGAGTTCTATAATTCTGTTTCGTTTCAGCATTTAACTATAAACTATGACTAATCTTAAGTATTTATGTCAGTATTAAAGCGAGGGGTTTATTATTCTGTTGATAAGTTGTGCGAGCGAATCGATGATAAGCCTAATTCATTTGTAAATTGTAAAAAACCAACTCGAGAATCGAATAATGAGCAAGAAAATAAACTTTAAATGTTACATGTATCTATTAGTAAGGGTATCCAAAAACTATTTATACACAACCCCGTACAGTTCTCAGAATATAACGACTGATATTTGAAAACGAATTGTGCCCAGCTGGTCATAATCATGGCACTCGACACTGAAACCACCCAACCACCATACTCCAATCCAACCGATTTGTCCCGGAAAGACATCCACATATACACACAGTCCACCCAGTGACCCAGATCCAAACGCCACAGGCTTAAAGCTGGTATTAGTTACCAGCAACTGAATAACTGAATAATTAAATGCAATAAAACCAATATGCCCAAGATAAATGAGCCGATTTGATACTGATAAAACATTAGCGCAACCACAGACAATGTTAAAGAACTATGCATTTTTGTAAATACCAATATTTCATGTATCTGCTTAGTGCGAAAGAACATCTAATAGCGCGGAATGGCAGAAGACAGAACCACGAATCGAAAATGAGAATATGAAACAATTTTGAACGATGAAATAAAGTATTGTAATTACGTAAAAGCGAAAACCGTACGTATATACCTATTGGCATCTATAAGATGCCAATAAAAAGTTTGTTTCAATTGCTTCCAGCCGTTTTGGGTGGGGCAACCACCTCCTTTTGGTGTGTTAGGGGTAGGAGTTGTTATCCAGGAGCATGTACGTACATAATTCATTGATTGGCCCCTACGTTAAGCCGATCCATCCCTCCTCCTCCCATTGCTCATGTTTGTATCCGGGGGTTGACAGGCTGGTTCCCACAATCCTCCCTATAAAAGAAACCATTTAGTAAGGGATGATGTAGATATTCAATAGGAAAGTTTCCCTTGATTACGTACCTTTTTCGGGCTGAAAATCGATTATCACATGCCAATTAGAGAAAACGTATGAGTAAATGCTGCTTGGAAATTAGTGCCTCTTTTAAAATCTTCCATAATTGAATTCAAATTTAAGCGCCAAAATATCCGATGTTAGCTCCTCAAAGCTTAAATAGAGCTTTTTAGATTGCTCTACCAGTAAAGGGTATACCAATCACTGGTTTCATAAACCATTTCTTTGAATCATTTCAATTTTTATTAAAATTATGCTCCATATTGTGAAGTATCAAATTTAAGAATAAACTTGAATGGTTACCTTCTATTTAAAATACAACTTTAATTTGATACTATTGCACGAGTCATGACGCGGCGGAGGACCTGGTGACCTTCAGTATGTACAGATGTTCGCCAGGAATGCGTCGCTCCATGAACTTAACAGCCCGGAATTCGAGGCCCTCTAAATATTTGATAATTTCCTCAGGCTTGTTCTCCCGCAGAAGAAGTAGGTAGAGAACGCCCCGAGGCGAAAGAATGTCATCCAGTTGCTTTAGTAGAATGTCCGTGACGCGACGCCCGTCTTGTCCACCAGCCCAGGAGAAAACGAGATTGCGATCCGTTGAGGACTCGCTGTGGGAATCGAACTGTTGCGTTTGCAGCTCCGCATCGCTGGTGACTACATAGGGCGGGTTGAAGAGCAGTACGTCCACTGATTGCGGGCGCAGTGCATCCGCAAGGCTGCAGCGAATGCTATCCAAGCGAGCTCCATTCCGAGTCGCAGTTCTTCGGGTGGCATTGCAGGCCTTGGGATTGATATCCGTGGCTAGGCACAGCGAAAAGCAAGCCAGTTTCTTAGCCAGCGCCGTGATGATAACTCCCGAGCCCGAGCCCAGTTCCACGCAAAGATGCGGCTGTAACTGCTCCAGGTACTCCAGATCCTTTTCCAGGGCATCCAGCAGCAGGAACGAGTCCTCCGCTGGCTCGTAAACGTGTTCGAAGTCCTCCAGGCTCAAGTGGTCGGTGTAGGGCGTCTCCATGACGGACAGTATTTAGGTTTAGGATATGTTGGTGCTGAGCGCGGAGTCCAGGAGCGCCTGTCGCCGGCGCTGCTCCTTCTCTATCAGCTTGTGCAGACCCGTGAGCCGCTCCTGGCTGGTCACCAACACGTTGCTGATGACCGTCACCTTGTGCTTCACGTTGAGCAGCTCCTTCACCTTGTCCGCAAACTCGGGTATCTGACTCTGCGCCTTTTCGATGTCCCTCAGCTGGGCGGCCAGGGCGTCAAGTTGGCCACGCAGCTCCGCCTGCAACTGGATGGTGGAGGCCACGCGCTCGTCCAGCCGCTCGATGGTCGGCTTGAAGAGATTGGTGATGCCCTCGGCGAGGATGTCGCGCGTGGGATTCGTGCAAAAGTTCTCCGTGTTCTCCTCCAAGGAAGTGACGGTGCTGTCCGAATCCATGGCAGAATTGTGATCAGAAAACGAATTGGAGATGTTGTTAGCAGCCCCCAATGGTATCGATGAATCGAATATTTCCGGGTGGCAAGTATTTCGATAGTCAATCAAGGTATTTTTATTGCTTACGTGTCATAAACATATGGTAAATTGCTTTTAAAATTTATCAGACGTTTAGATAAATTAAAAATTATATAATAATTATTTTCATTAGCCTATATATTTAAAGCAGTTGACAACCCTGTGGCATTTCAAGAAGTCCTTCAGACTATCGGACGTGCACATTCCAAAGTTATCGCACGCCACCTCCTTGCATTATCGATATACGGGATGTACGCACTCAGCCATCGCTAATAAAGTATAATAATAAGTAATTAAGAAAATTTATGCGCTGATTAAAGCTGCCGATGAAATGGATACGTACTCGGTGGACGTGGTGTACCAAGCGATCAGCGCCCTCTTCCAGGGCAACAACCCCAAGGAGCAGGAGAAGGCCAACAAATGGCTGCAGGACTTCCAGAAGTCGGTGAGTGATAGTCGCCCGGTGAACGAAACCTCCCTGCGAAAGCTAAGTTTTTTGTTGGAATCATTTAAAGATCTATTCTTGGACGATTGCGGACGAGCTGTTGCACCAGAAGCGAGACCTCCACGCCAACTACTTTGCTGCCCAGACCATGCGGAACAAGATCCAGAACTCCTTCAGCGAACTGCCACCGCACACGCACGAATCTCTGCGGGATTCCCTGATCACACACATAGGCCAGATCGACGAGCAGACGGACAATGTGATTGTGACACAGCTCAGTTTGGCGGTCGCGGATCTGGCACTGCTGATGGCCAGTTGGCGGGAGCCGATCAACGATCTCCTGATGACACTGGCGCCGCATCAGTGCGCCATCTGGCCCCTGCTGGAGGTTCTCAAGGTGCTGCCCGAGGAAATAGACTCTCGGTATCTGCGACTGGGCGCCAACCGGCGCGAGGAGGTGCACAAGCAGCTGGACGCCAGCGCAGAGTGCGTCCTGAAGTTCCTGTGCATGTGCCTACAGCGGGAGGATCTCGACCAGCAGCGCGTGTGGAATGCTGCGTTGCGCACCTACAGTGCCTGGCTGGTTATCCATGCCTTTCCCGTCTCGCATGTGTACAACAACGCCCTCACCCAGCTGGCCTTCCGGTTGCTCTCGCTGCCGGAGACTGCTGGAAAGCTGCACGACAATGCCACGGAGTGCGTGTGTGCCTTGCTCTCCTGCATAAACACACGACAGGAGAGCGCCAGTGAACCAGAGTCCTCCTTCGAGGCACAGATCTTCGGAGCTGTCTGCATGCTGGAGACTCCCTATCACTTGAGTGTTGCGCACGAAGACACCGATAAGACGATCAACTATTGCAGGATTTTCACTTCGTTGTGCGATGCCTTCTTCTACGATTTGTTGGCGGATGCCCAGAAGCCACACTTCAGTCTAAAAGGACTGGATCTGGTGCTGCTTTGCGTCGGACACTTCGACTACGAGGTGGCCGAGATCACCTTCCACCTATGGTACAAGCTCAGCGAGGATCTCTTCCAGCGCAACGAGGATAAGCTGACGTCTCTATTCCGGCCGCACATTGAGCGCCTGATAAGCGCCCTGTTTCGCCACTCGCAGATGGAGAGCGACCACGACGGACTCATCGAGGAGAACAACAATTTCTTTGTGAGTGTGTGATTTTAAGACATTTAGAAGCTCACTTTTAACAGATTTCTTTGAAGTTTCGTATCTTAAATGACTTAGCTATTTTATTTCATCAGGTTGTCAAATTATTAATTGCTATCAAGGTGTAAGCCAACTAGGCATTTATACGTAGAACCGGTTTATTTTGAAATTAAGCTTGCTTAGTTCTCTGCTTTTACAACTTTAACTCGCAAGATAATAGCTACTTCATATTTATAGTTTGCCCTGTTGTTGATTACATTTTTACTAAGCTTAAAACTATTGAATTACAGGACTTTCGACGCAAGGTCTCAGATCTGATAAAAGACGTGGCCTTTATCGTGGGATCCGGTGCGTGCTTTAAGCAAATGTTTCATATCCTGCAAGCACCAGAAACTACGTGGGAATCCACGGAGGCAGCACTATTCATTATGCAGAATGTAGCCAAAAATATACTGCCGTACGTATGAAGCTGTGTAATACAATATCAAATTTACAATACTTACCTTTCAGAGATGAGAACGAGGTGATCCCCAAGGTGGTGGAGGCGATTCTTAATATGTCGGAGCAAACGCACATAGCAGTTAGGTACACTGCGATTCTTCTGATCGGGGAACTGTGCGACTGGATTGAGAACCATACTGAATCCCTGGAGGCAGTTCTCAACTTTCTGCTCTACGCCCTGCAGCAGAAGAATG
The DNA here is from genome assembly GCA_005876975.1 of Drosophila orena. Classification (NCBI taxonomy): domain Eukaryota; kingdom Metazoa; phylum Arthropoda; class Insecta; order Diptera; family Drosophilidae; genus Drosophila; species Drosophila orena. The sequence goes on along the minus strand of VCKV01000008.1, from coordinate 9,468,851 downwards.
GCTTGGCGCCAGCTGCGGCCATTGCATTGACCTCCATTTGCTCCGCCTGCCGACAGAAGATGGTGTGTCACATCAGTGGTCTTGTGGAGATCGCCCGCAGTCTGGACAGCTTTCAAATAAACAACGATGTGGCAATAGGACTGCTAAAGGGCATATCCCTTATATTGACTCGCCTGCCACGCGAGCAACTGCAGCCTGCTCTGCGGGAAATCGTCGGCTTCCAGCTGCAACCGCTAGCTCAATTGGTGGACAGCACTGGAGGTAGTGCTCAAAAGGGAGATCGGACCGACCCCGTTTACTGGATAGACCGCGCCTGCGCCATTATCCGACACACAAATCCCGACGTTCCCGACAACGTGGAACACCCCACGGTAGCTATTCTGAACGACGCCTGGCAGCTTATATCACGGGTAATGGATAAGTACCAGAGTGACCTACGTATCATGGAGCGCACCTGCCGACTGATTCGCTACGGCATTCGGATGGTGAGAAAGCAAGCGATGCTGCTCGTGGAACCGCTGATCAAACAAATGGTGGTGCTGTATGCTGTGCAGCACCACAGTTGCTTCCTCTACGTGGGCTCCATACTGGTGGATGAGTTCGCAAAGTCCAGCGAGTGCATTGGCGGACTGCTGGAGATGCTTCAGGCATTTATTGAACCCACCTTTAGCCTGCTGCAGATGGAGAACGGCCTAAAAAATAACCCCGACACTGTGGATGATTTCTTTCGTTTGGCATCGCGTTACTTGGACTGTTGTCCCCACCAGCTGCTCCAGAGCAGCCTCATCACACCGATCTGCCAGTGCGCTTTAATAGCCTGCTCACTAGACCACCGCGAGGCGAACTCCTCTGTGATGAAGTTCTTTATCAACCTGTTGGTTTGGGGCAGATCAAATAACCACAGCCGAAATGCCGAGTGTCGTCCCTTGGTGGTGGAGCTGGCGAGTCAGCATGGCGGAGCTCTGGTGATGAACTTGATACAAGCTTCGGTCTTTCAACTGCACTCCTACATGCTGGTTGATGTGGCCGAGGTGCTCCACGAACTGAAGCAGGTGGTGGGCAACGAGCGGATGCAGCCGTTCCTGGCCCAGGCGCTAGAGGCACTGCCCAAAAAGAACAGCGGTGGCTACGTGACAGCCACGCAGCAACAGCTGGACGAATTCAGCAGCACAGTTCTAAGGTGAGGTTTTGCCAACATACGTTTAATGCAAAACGTATTTGACGTATTTTCTTCTTGCAGAGCGGACACAACGAAAGCAATTTCTCAAGCATTGAAAACCTTCACGCGACTCTTCCGCTAATGAGGTAGATGGATAGAGATGGATTTGGTTGATTCTGTACATTTTGAATGATGTATGTAATGTGGCAAGGGTGCTAGGAATTTGTTAAAAACGCACGTACCCCTCTATTTATAATATAGTTGAATCGATTGTTTGACGTAATAAGTTATATATAATTTGTATTGTACACTTTGAGTGCGGTCAAGAGATCCTCACAGAATTTAGCAATAAGTTAATTACATAATAGGGCACTCCTAGGTCTAAGTTTAAACCCTAAAATGACTCGGAAACAAACATAGGCATAAAGCAAACCATTAAATATATACCATTTAGATTTAATTTACCAAATTCGCCAGTCATTGTTTTCTGTTCTGAAAAAAAACTTGAGTATAATATTTATTTATTGAAAAAAGCAATCACAAGGCATTGGGCTGGAAAAACAACACCGGGAGCTGTTTGTTCGATTTGTCTGATGTTTCTTCAGGCTGATATGGAATTCTAGGCATGGATTTTGAGACAGTGCATCATAGACTTTCGATGATGCATTTGTGATTTACGTTGCGGAAAAGAGTGCACGGTTTAGTCACAACTCCCACTGGATACAAACTACAGAGAAGATATCAAACAATACGCAACATGAAACATAAATACGCTTAGACTAACCTTTAAGTTCCCAAAGCAGTACGTAACGAACATAACTTTCTTATATCGGATTTACATATTAGTCGCAATATTAATGTAAGCTATCTATTTACGTAGACAAGAACCAAGTTTGGTTTAATTATTTTAAAATCTTCGATTGAGTTCTAAAAATTTGATTTAATCTAACATTTTAATTTGAAAATGACAGATTTGAAATAACGAATTAAACATTCAAAGGACAAAATTCAAGACGTACATGTTTTTCAAAATTGTTGGCTAAAATTGGCTGGGCTTTTGTGACACACTGTTCGCAAGAACGGACTACTTTGGAGGACAGGGTTGGTAAATATGCCCGCTACCTTAAAGGTTGATAAATACTCATTTCACCTTAAAACTAATTGCACACATTATCTAATTGCACTTTCCGCCTGACAGCTACTACACAAAACTACAGAACAAAATATTAAACTAATGGATGAAAATTGTAGTGGAGATTCGCGATTCAAATTGTTTCAGTGCGAGGATCGATCTTATGAATAGCCTGCATGAGGCTCTCGGTGTTCGCCGTGTTGATGCCCTGCTTGGACATGTCAGTCAGTCGGTCGGTGATCGGCTTTTGGTCCTGGCCGCGCTGCCACCTGAAAGGATAAGACATTCAGATACTCCTTTTTTGATGTGGAAAGATTCAATTGGACTCACCACAGGTGGGCGCAGGTGTGGAGCAGGGGAATGTACAGCGGCAGTAGATCAATATCGCATAACGTCTCAAAGCGACTCAGTGCCAAGAGGGCCCACCTCTCGGCCGCGTGATGAGGCACTGGCGATGAGGTGCAGGCAGCCACCAGACGGCAGAGTATTAAAAGCACTGGTCTTGATCGATTCATGTATATCTTGTTCAGCAAGCGGAAACAGTTCTCCAGAATGGGTATGGCCATCTCGTTACGCCGCTCATCCAGAAACTGGCACGCCCTGGTCAGTTCGTCGTGCTGCAGGAAGCGCAGAAAGTCCTCCGAGTCCCGAAGTTTCGCCTGGCTTGCAACATACGTGAGGAACGCCTCAAAGGCCGCACTCCGTTCGCCAATCAGCTCGGACTTAAAGTTACCCATCAGTACCTTGGCTGGGAAGTACTTGTTGGCCATTTCTGCCGGATGCTGCCGCTTAAGGCCCAGATAAAGCTCACGAAAGTCGGTGTAGCGGCGTTCAATCTTTGCCGGCTGAGTGTCCTCCGTGGCGCCATCCTGCTTCACGGTGAGCTCATAGACCACGAACCGCTTGATCTTCACATCCTCGCCATCGGGAGGCATTATGTGGGCCAGCAAGATGTCAAAGTGGAGCACGGTGCTCCCATCTGTGGTCGGCTTATACTCAGCACTAGCGGGTCGCTCCCAGACACCTAGGATGATGATCGTTTTTCTATGTACCTACATATTATGCAAATGTGGGATTATGGTTATACAAACCTTTTTGGAGCGCCTTATCTGATTCGGGAGGGGGAATGTCGAGGGCCGCCGCCTCGATGGCTGGGCTGTCCAGCTCATCCGGACCGGGTGCCTCCCCATCGAAGGAAGGCTGGTGGGGCGGGCGCTTGGCCATCACTGCGTGAACTGGGGAAAAAGTAAGGAGTAAAGAGATGGCCAAATGAACGATGAACTGCTAATTGGAGGTTTCACTTTGCTCACTGGGCATATGGGTTCTGTGAATCTCTTTGTGATTTCTCGCTGGGCTGCTGTTTTCGATCCGCAGCTGGGCACTTGCAGTTCGCTTCTGGTTTACGGCGGATTATGCGGTTGGCATAGTTGAGTCAATTTACAGTGACTAATTCCGCCCCAAACAAAAACATTGCAAGTGGGACGGAGGTCTTTGTTTTGTGCGTGTGAATTCCGCATAGGCGACTCTGGAACACCCTACGCGGGTATTGCTTTTGGAGACCATTTAAAATAACTATAATCTAAGCCTTTAACATTTATCCATAAATAGTAGAGGTCTCATACTCAGTAAGCTCAGTAAACCCAGCTTTTTGTAATTGTAATACATATCGCGTACTGATAGATAACTTTAGCAACAAGTTATTTTTAAATAACAGTGTGCATACAGTAGGGTATGAAAACATTAGTGCTCTGCAATCTGGCAGCCTTACACGTCGTAAATGTAGAAGCGGTCTTGATATACCCTTTCTGTAGTTGCGTTAATAAATTTCGTATAGGCTGACTGTGGATTTTGTCAGCAAATTAAAGCAAAGGGTATGTAATTGGGCAATGAAGCTAAGATTTAAAGACCCATAGTTTGACCCATAAACTAATCAACTTCGTCCGGTTAGGTTATGTACACTATTAAGACGGACAGTGTGGCAGCTCCATTAGCACTACAAAAGCCTGGCAACTCTACGTGCGTCTCTGCTTCCTCTTTTCGAGTAAACCAAAACACCCACAGAGGAAAAAAAATCCAGGAATATTACAAAGAGAAGATGACGTTGCCCGAGTTTTTTGGCTGCACCTTCATCGCCTTCGGACCGCCCTTCGCCTTGTTCGTCTTCACCATCGCCAATGACCCGGTGCGCATCATCATTCTGATTGCGGCGGCATTTTTCTGGCTGCTTTCCCTGCTGATCTCTTCCCTGTGGTATGCCTTGATTCCGCTGAAGGAATTCCTGGCTTTCGGCGTGGTCTTCTCGGTGTGCTTCCAGGAGGGCTTTCGCTACATAATCTATAGGATCCTGCGCAGCACGGAGCAGGGATTGCATGCCGTGGCGGAGGACACAAGAGTGACGGATAACAAGCACATCCTGGCCTACGTCTCCGGCTTGGGATTCGGCATTATATCTGGGATGTTTGCACTGGTCAATGTGCTGGCTGATATGGTGAGTCTATCATACATACGTAATATGCTCCACGTAAATACATATATCGTTTTACAGAGTGGTCCCGGCACCATGGGGTTGAAGGGCGGAACTGAGCTGTTCTTCGTTACCTCGGCTGCCCAGGCTTTGTCGATTATCCTGCTGCACACCTTCTGGAGCGTCATATTCTTTAACGCATTCGACACAAACAACTATATCCACATAGGCTATGTGGTGGGCAGCCACCTGTTCGTCTCCCTGATAACTCTGCTCAATGCCAATGAGCTTTATACGACCACCCTGCTGATAAACTACTTGGTCACAATACTTACGGGAGTCCTGGCGTTCCGGGTGGCTGGTGGAACCTCTCGCAGTTTCAGAAAATTCATAACATGCCAGTAAACAATCACTTAGTATTATCAGCCTAGTTAATAGCTTTTGTATAACAACGCTAACAAAAATTACCTTGTGTATGCTCGATTAGTAACACATTCTATGGACTTAAATCCGTCTTACTAAACGGATTTTTTGAAAATACATACATATAACGAGTAAGAAAACATACAGTCCTTTCGACTTCCCCAATAAATATACATAGACCTATGTTTAAGATACATTCTTTTTAATGAGAGAAAACTACTAGTACTAACAAGAGGCGTAGTATGCCGCCATTAACTACTGACAATAGTCCATTTTCCTAACATTAATGCCGTAGTCGGCCAAAGCCGGCTGCAGATCATCCATGGTTAGGGTGAACTTGCGGTCCTTGGCCTTCGATCCGCCCGGAATATTGGTAGTTTGCATATGGGTACGGGCCTTGGAGTGCTGCAGAGCGTCGTCGATGATGTCAGACATGTACTTCTGGGCGGCGAGGCTAATCAGCCGAACGATGCGCTTGTCGTCCGACTGGAATCCTCCCATGTTTAGATAATGCGATGTCACCGCATCCGGAATCAATGGAGTATAATCCTCCAGTTGCGACATGAAGTCGCTGAGATGGGAAGCTGGTGTGGTCCTCTCCCGATCTCCTCCGCCTCCTGAGCTTCCATGGCTTCCATGACTGCCTGCGCCACCGGCGGTGTTGTGGTAAATAATTCCGAAATTGGAGCCCACCATTGTAGAAAAGTACAATACAAATTAAACAGTGCAGAAGTAGTGATGGGAGGTGCTCGTTATCGATGTACCGAAAGCAAATTCTTGCTGCCAGTGCTATATCGATAGATATCGATAGATTGTACTTTTCTTCTTACGGATCGCACTAAAAAAACACAACACAACACAACACAACACAACACATACATACAAGCCAGCTGAGATAACAAACTTTTGGAAATAAATAACAAATAAGTGAAAAACAATGGCTTCCGATGGCGAGGACATCACTGTAACACCCGCAGAATCAGTGGCATCGGTCACGGACACCGAGGACGAGGAGACGGACTCGCCAGCACTGCAATCCGACCTGAATTCCGATGAGGAGCAACTGGACGTGGAGGAGGTGCCAGCGACAGTGGAGGACGCGGAAATGGATGAGCTGATCAATCAGCTGGAGGACTACACGCCCACCATACCAGACGCCCTGACCATGCACGCCTTGAAAACGGTAGCTACATACCGGAAACTACCTACTTGAGCATTATTGATATTCCATTAAACCTGCAGGCTGGCTTCTGCACTGTGGATCCCAAAATAGTTCGCCTCATCTCCGTGTCCGCGCAGAAATTTATCTCGGACATAGCCAACGACGCACTGCAGCACTGCAAGACGCGCACCACGAATATCCAGCATTCCAGTGGGCACAGTTCCAGCAAGGACAAGAAGAACCCCAAGGATAGGAAGTACACGCTGGCCATGGAGGACCTGGTTCCGGCTCTCGCGGACCATGGCATCACCATGCGCAAGCCCCAATACTTCGTTTAGGTTTAGTTAAGCTCCAAAATTTTGAATTGTGCACATACAAAAAACTATTTTCTTTCAAGATATAAAAACACTTTAGCGAGGCACTAGCTTTATTACACTAACTAGAAATTTGGAGCCACAATGTTAAAGAATTTGTTAGCCAGCTCAATGCCAAAGAAACAGGCAGCATTGGCCGGGAAGGCTCGGATCATAATCGGCGTCACGCCGCGGTACAAGGCCAGAGGTCCATCCTTGACAATCAGATCCTTGAAGACACTACGGATGCCGTGCTTGTAGGTGCCTTCGGGAGCCGATTGTAGGCGGCTCTTCAACACGTCGGCTGGCATTCCCAGAATCCAGTAGGCCATGCCGGCCACTCCACCGGCAAAAATCGTTGAGGCAGTGCTAATTTGGCCACTCTCGGACTTCGATTTGGCCACATCCTGCAGAGCCTCGTAGACCAGGAAGTACAGCCCGTTGGCAGGCAAATCCCTAAGCATTGTGGCGCAGCTGCCCTTAAAGACGCTGCGTAGTCCACCCTCCTTGTACAGCTTGCCGGCACAGTCGATCATGCCGTTGTACTTGCGCTGGCCTCCCTGGCCCTGCTGCGTCTGCAGGAGCACCTTGATGCGCTCGCCGGGCGCCATTATCAGGGTGGAGAACAGGCCGGAGAAGGAGCCGGCCACGAAGATTTGCGGGTAAGTGAGTTTAGCGTCCTCGCCGCGCTGCTGCAGCCGCTTGCCCAGCGCATAGCCGGCGAAGCACATGGCAAAGATCGGAGCAACGCCCGTCAAGGGTGCGGACATGCCCTTGTACAGACCGCGGACGCCCTCATTCTTGATGGTCTTGGCCGCACAGTCGAAGGTTCCCTTGTACAAGGGCTGCTCTCCCGGCGCCGGACGCGGCATGGTTTGCAGGCGCACCTTGATGGTGTCCAGTGGATGGCCAGAGAGCACATTGCAGATTCCACCGAATCCGCCGGTGAGGAAGGACTTCACCGGATTCGCTTTGCGCTCCGCGGACACGTTCTCCGTGGTGGTCATGGCTACAGGTTGCTTCTCCGTTACCTTCACGCCGGCAGCTGTTCGATTTGGGAACTACTGGTGTGTGGTTTCCTGACAAGTCAAGTGGATTATTGGAATTTGCACCTAGCCGATAGTTTCGAAGTAATCTTGAGCATACTATAGCGATAAGGCGAGAGGCAACATTACGTCACAAAGTGCCGAATTCCCCCACAGATTCTCCTGATAAAGAATGCGCACTGATATCACCAATTATTGCCACGGAGGAACTTGATCTTCGTTTCAACAGAGCAGTTTTACTGGTTTGAAGATCTTTATGATTTCCATATGCTTCAGCAGGGTTCAAAGTCCGCCTATGTGCACCTACGCTTTATGCGGTTTTTACTGGCCCTACCGCCCTAATTAATTAAAGTGATCTATGGTACTAAAAATACTTCTGTATTTCCCTGTAATAATTTGTTACTTGTTTTTTTTTTTTTAATAATAAATAACATTTTAACGAACGCAGGTGTGAGCATCCAAAATACCCTAACTTTGCCAGTCTGTGTGGATTGCTTGGAAACCCAGTTGGCAGCGCTCTTTCGATGTTCTTGTCAACCGGCCGGAATTTCTTTCGTGTTTTCAGGTGAGTTCGTGCAAAATTCGCTTAATTATCTAAAGTGCCGCGATTATATACTATATTTTGCGTGCAGCTCTCGCCAAGTGGTAACCTGCAGTGCTAGAATGGCGAGCGAAGTGGAGAAATCGCAAACGGCAGCTGCCAGCGAAGACACCATTTTCGGCAAGATTTTGCGCAAGGAGATCCCATGCAATTTCATCCACGAGGATGATAAGGTGAGATGGCTTTCCACTTGGTTTGTTAGATACACTTATAGCACCAGGCATTAACCCTTCCAATCATCCCCAGTGTGTTGCCTTCCATGATGTGGCCCCCCAGGCACCAACCCACTTCCTGGTGATCCCTCGTAAGCCGATTGCCCAAATTTCGCTGGCGGGGGATGGAGATGCCGATCTGCTGGGACACCTCATGCTGGTTGGCTGCAAGGTGGCCAAGGACCTCGGCCTCGAGGAGGGCTACCGCGTGGTCATCAACAATGGCAAGCACGGCGCCCAGTCCGTTTACCACTTGCATTTGCACTTCCTCGGCGGCCGCCAGATGCAGTGGCCACCAGGATAATAAGCCACCTATTGTTGCTAGCAGATCCAAGATCATTTCTACCCCAGGGTAGAATTATTGAATAAAATAAAATACTGAAGAATGTTTCCGATCCGTATCTTTCATGAGCTATGTACATAATTCCTAACGAACAGACCATTAGCCTTTACTCCAATTTAAATGAAACGGCCTAATGAATGAAACACGTAATAATACTTAATTTTTTCCAAAAATATTATTAAAAAATTATTAAGAAACTAAAAAATAGAATCTGAGATCTGGTCACTAGTGGCGGAAACTGGACAGTGGAAATCGCTCTTTGAACTCGACGACGCGGTTCAGGAAGCCGCGAAGTTTGCCCTGATTACGGCCCTTGTCCGCGAAGCTCTCGGGATCCAGACAGTTGACGAGGATCTCGTCGGCGTCCAGCTGGTGGGCAATTCTGCCGCTTCGACGCAAGGGTCGCCGGATCAGCTTATCCAGCTTGGTGCCCACCACCAGAATTGGCACATGGTGGCGTTTTAAAATAGAACGCGAGCGCCGATGGCGATGCTTGCAGATCAGCCGCAACGGATCGTAAAGCCAATCGTGCAGACTGTCCTGGGAGCTCAGATCGAGCAGATTGTACACGAGGACAATGCCGTCAATATTCTTATAGAACCTCTCGCGTTGCTCGCGGCGCATGCGCCAATTGCTGTTTAGGTCGTAAAACTCCACAAAGTACAGGATATCAGTGGTGATGGGCTCACTCTGTGGATACGCATAGTTCTCGGAGCCCTCCGAGGAGGAGGACGTGGTCCAGGTGGGCGTGGGCGGCAAGATCACCGTCTTGGGATACTCATGCATCCGTACCTGGACACGCCACGAGTTCTCGCCAACGGTTCGCGAGGAAGGAGTGGGGGTAATCTCGCTAGTGGCCAGCAAATTGGTCAAACTAGTCTTGCCCACACCTGAAAATATGAACAAAACACTATTTAGGCCATCCATATATATATATATATATATATATATATATTCATGTAATCCCACCTCTGTCGCCCAACATCAGGATGCGAACTGTGGACACATCCTTGAGCTGTGGCTGCGGCATATCGGTTTTTATTAGTGTTTTTAAGGTTCTGTGTTCGTGGCCTTAAAGTTTAGTACTACGCACTATCCATGTTTGGCCGGTACTCATTGGGTCCTCGCCTACTCCGATCCAATTAACTCAATAAAGGACTGCAAGGAGATGTCAAATTGTCATCATTCAAAGTAGGCCCAGATTTGAATACTCGATTGAAATTGACTGCTATAAACACACAAAGCTATAACGTGGTCGCGCCAAGAGTAATCGCTGCTGTCGATAATGCTTCGCAAGCATATCGAATGCTTCGATTAATTTAGCCTTTTCGAAAGTATTCAACATCCGCAGAGCAGTTTTATAATTAATCTGACCTTGTAGCTCAATTGTGGAGAAGAACTATCCGGGTTCGGGGAAATATCAAAGTGTCAGCTTAATTTGCTCGAGATAAGCTTAACTCTATATAAAATTCCTGACTAAGTCCGAGCTTTAGCACACAAATAAAGGCACGCTATTAGTTAGTTAGTTTTCAAACATTTGTTTATTGTTTATAAACATTCCTCTGTGTCGTTCACATCGCTAGTGTTTTACATAGATCTTCTATCTGTGGCTGTTGTCTTGGGGCTTTTTCTTTTGTGGGGGGGTTAGTACGGTTTTGGCGAAATCTGGGGGCCCTTGAGCTCACCTGCGATTGCCGCCCACCGTGCACAGGTGTCAGAGTTCACTGGAGTGTGTGGGTGTGTGTGTGTGGGTGTGTTTTTTGTTAAATTCTTTTGCCTCAGAAATAAAATGCTATGCTTGTCTTGCAATACAGTTGCACATTAGTGTGTGTATATATATATGCAGTTTATTCAGTAATATTCTTCTTTAGCTTGCAACTCTCTGCTTGCAGAGCATCAATTTAAGATTCGTTTGGTAATAGCATTTAAAACATATACATATTACTATCATATATGGGTTTGCTTTAGTGTTATTCTTTGTTTTGCCATATAGTAAATATAATTTATTTAAAATTCAAAAACAGCTATAAACAGTTTATCGTAAACAACAAAACTCCGGAAAGAGTCATAAAATGATATCCGCGAGTGTAAGTGCTGGATGAGTTCCTGTACGTGTAGGTATATATGTATGTATGTAGGTATGGTATGTAGGTATATAGTGTCTGGATCTGAACCGAAGGATGGATAGCTCCTGGGAAAAGTACTTGTGGACCTTATGTCCTGGTGTATATGTATGCATATCGCTCGGTTATGTGGATACTTATGTATTTATGTATATGCCGTATGCTGTGTTCATACTATGCGGTGCTGTCGATGGTTATGTATAATGTGGCTGCCCTCCTCCGATACCCGGGGTATATAAAATGATCCTATCGGAGGGCCTATCTCCTGCACTATGTATGTACTATGTTCGTATCTATGCATATAATGCGCACGCTAGGTGGCCAGATTAACTCATATCAACATCAAACATTGTCCTATATCTTGGGTCTGTTCAACCTATAACGCATATTTCTATATCTTGTATCTTGTATTTGTCGTTACTCATCTTTACTTATACTTTACTATACTCGGTCTTTCCCTCAGGTGCGCTCTATATGTATACAAGCCCGATTTCACGAACGAGTGCCTTGTGCTCCCTTTGACCAAAATAAATGCACTGGCTGACATTTTAAGGGGGATTCCCGGATTTCGCGGATTTTCCCAGTGGAATCGGGCTGTAGCTATGGTGAAGTGTAGGATAATCGATCCGGATCCTTGGATCTTTCTCGATAGTGAATCCTAGATGCGGTTTTATGCTCTTGTCTGGTTCCTAAATGCATAATGCCTGATTTACCTCGAATATAAATTACATACATACATATCTAGAAAATAAAAGTACATGGACTGCTACTTATATTGGTTTTTCCATTTGTTTTAATTTATCTCTGGCCTATTTTAGTATCTTATTTACTTTAATTTCCTTCCTCTACTGATTTGTGCTTTCGTGATGGGCTATGCGTTGCATTCTGCTTGCTTTGAGAACGTTTTCGAAAATAATACAATATATAATATAGTACATTCATGTGTTCGTTCGACTTGCTTTTGGTCAGTTCGTGGGTGTTTCAGTGTGGGTGTATTTATGTGTGGGTGTACTCATGTGTGGTGTGTGTGGTGTGTGTGGTGTGTGTTGTGTGGTGTGTATGTACATGTCGTTTTGGGCTAACACTTGCACTTCGTTTCGCTCAGTGTAACGCTGTGTTCGTATTTATGCGTATACCAACTAAAAGGAAAACACAAATGAAAGTTTTGCTTTTGTTTTGTTTAATATTTATATATAGGTGTATATATAATTTGTTTTATTCACTTTCTCAGTTTTAATTTAAATCAATAATCAACATCATTTTATATAATTTCATATAATTTGTTTAATATGCAAGTATATATAGTTTGTTGTCTTGTTTGTTTCATTTTGTTGCTGTTGTGGTTAGGCTTCGATTTTTGTTAGTAATTTACCATTTCTTTAATACATAATACATGTGTGTGTGTGTGTTTTGTATCTGTGTCTTATTTAGCTGTTTTTGGGCTTGAGATAATTTACAGTAATTATTTGGAAAAGCAAAGTTATTTATTTTTATTGAACAATACTCGTAATAAGTTGCATAACTTGTTCTTCCTGGCGTCCACTTTGATTTGTTAAATTTAGATGAATTATATTACATAAATATTTTTGGTATTTGTTCGATTTGTAAGTTTGCATTCTTTGTTCTTTGTGTACTCCTACGCATTTCTCTTGCTTCAGTGAACATAACTACAACTGTGTAAGTGGGTGTACAGGGGATACACAGATCCCTAACTACGCTTTATCTTTATCATTATCATTATAATATACCATTTACAGGACAAAAACATCTAATGTAATAGTTGAATTTCATTTACTTTCAATATGGAAAAAATCAGAAAATCATGGCTCACTTTTAATCCTTCGTCTCGATTTCGATTTCAATTTCAATATCGGATTATATTTTTGTTAGCTTAATTAGCTAGTTTGTGTTTTAGGTAGGTAGAAGTTTTGCTGCCGCCGCTTTTCCATATTAAAAATCCCAAATTCTTAGTAGGCCTGTGCAGCAGGAGCACAAGTTTATATAAATGTATATTGTTTAGATGTCATATACTTGAATATAATATAAATAGTAATAACTATTATTGTTCTTAATATTTCTTTTTCTGTTTTAACATTTTGCCATAATCATTTAGTTAGTATGTATATTTTCATTAGGTCCTAATATGATTTCTAAATTAGGGAATGTGGTAAAATCGGAAACGAGTAAAACGACTCATAGATAGTTGTAGAAACCTTAATATTCGAGAAAAAGAAGCTACCGAACGAATAGTTTAAACTCGAACGCAAAATTCCAAGGTAACCAAAGGAAAAACTTATTGAAAATGGAAACCTTTCCCAAACTGAGCCATATTTCTACAAAGTTATTTTAAACCAAAGTGTTCGAACTAAATGAATACTCCAATCTGATCCATTGTGCAAAATGTTCGATATTTTCATTAAGTTTAAACTGATGATATATTCCGTTGAAATCACGCTTCAAAGTTTAACTTTTGTTATTTGCTTTTGGTTTTCGGTTTGTTTGGTTTCCCTTCTACTTATTCGTCTGATTCTGTTAGGTCGTTATACATAATATTTATATATAATATATATTTTATGATTTCCCTTCCGTCCTCCTGTTAATATGTCTGCCATGTCCATTTCTTTTAAACACACATAGATTAATACTTACACAGTTAAGTACGTAATGCTCAATAATTAAACATAATAAATAATTTACATAACAGTTTAAGTTGCCTTTACGTTCTTGTTTTGTTTATATATGCATTAGTCAGTAATATTATTCACTAGTAATCCTTCAACGATTGAGAAACAAATTTATAACCGGAAAGATCCTTTTAATCATTGCACTAATTTAAAAACGAAAGTAAACTTAACATTTAAAAATCATACGCTCTCGGTCATCCGTTAAATAGTTTGAGTATATAGAGTTTTTGGATTTAAATAGAACATACTCGTAATGCTCATAGTTTGGAAAATCTCAATCAGGGACAAGAACAAATTCATAGATCTCAGAATGAATTCTCATGTGTGATTATATGTAAAATCGAGCATACTTTTTCGGATTCCGGCCAGTGTAAGGGACACATTGCTTTCTATATAGGATTTCATAGTTTTCACTTCGCTTTGCTCTTCAACCAATGAGATATAACTTAGACACCTATGGTATTACTTAATCGGCATTTTGTGTATTCCAGTATGTTTATGTTGAGATAACTGCATAGATGAACAATTTTTGCATTAACTACGATATTTCGCTGATTGTTGCTTGTCGTTTCGGGTGAGGAGGATCATTTTGTAACCGATGATGATGCATTCGATTTCAATGTCTGACGGTTCGCGTAAGTGTTCTTTGGTTACTTTTATACGTTTGATAGATGTGCTGCAAGTCTGCCAACGATGAGATCAAGTGGAGAGGTTAGTTCTTAAACACCAGTTGGGTTTTCCACGGAAGGTTGAGGTTTCGAGACCCCAGTGGCTAGAAACCGCCTTACAGGTGCCTGAAAGACAACCCAATATATGGTTGCATACTTTCAGACACCTAAGTCATTTCTGTTTGATATCAATGCTTTCCTTAGCAGAGCGAGGCTTCTTGTGCCTCATGGAGTTGGACCAATTCCACTCACCTGCATTGGTTATCCATGGCGCCGCCTTACTTCATGTTCTTCAGGATCTCGTCGGTCTCCTCGGGGTCCTTGAGGGTGTGCCACTGGGCGATGGGCCGCCGGGGCGAGGCCAACATATCCGACCAGTGACGCAGCTCGGTTCCGGTGCCCATGCAGCCAAGTATGCAGCGGCCGATGGGTTCGGAGGTTCCAATACGATCGTAGTCCACGACGGTCACAACGAGACAGATTTTCTGTGCGCGATTGGGAGGAAGATGGTTCAAGGAAAGTACCGGCATTAGTAGGGGTATTCTGCTTGCAGGTACGTTCAATTCGGTCTATATCTCTTTGGAACGGGAGGGGGGCTTCGCTTTTGAGTTGAAGAACTTTTCGGTATTCGGTATTTCGATATACGTGTTCTGTTTGGGTTTCAAGTGGTTTTCGGGAATTGAAGTGGGAACTGTTGTTCGCTAACAGGCAGACACTGTAACTACGAATGCTGTACTGGGAAGCAGGGTATAGACAGAGGTTTTTTCGGCACTACGTGGAGTATTTTCGGCTTTTGAGTGCTGTATATTAGATATAGTGCAGGCTAGGTTTAATCGTGGAGATCGTCGGGTGGAATACTTCCAGTTGCACAAGCACTTTGTTTGTGGTATATTCTTTTTTTGGTTAAACATCTAAGGGCGTTCAAGCATTACAAAAAGCTCCTTCGAAAAGGAATATGCTTGCTGTGGAGTAGTATACCCTTATGGTGTTCATATTTTTGATTGTGAATTAACAAGCAGATCATGCAAATGTCTAAGGCTAGGAATGAGTAGCTTAAAATAATAAATGTTGGTAAACAAACTGAAGAACTTCCTAAAAGCTTTTGATTTGCGTAAGGTGAGAAGCATATGAAGATGTCGGCAGATTCGGATTCATGTAGGGACGAGAATATATATCTCGCCACCTTTAACCTCGGGGACTAATGAACAAATTACTTTTCTCGATACTTGATAGCAGACACTTAAGCTGTGGCAAAAAGAAAAATGTTCATTAAATACGTGTAAACGAAAATGTATAATATTCAATCCCATTTGTCGTTCTTTGGTAATTGGTCATGGCTTGGGGTCCTACTTATAGACAGGGGCTAACTCTTCGACTAGCACACGTAACGTAACCGTAACGCAGTTCTCCCAGTTTCCAGATCGCTTGGCTATATGTTGGTTTGATTCGTTTGATTGGTTTGATTGGTATGATTGGTATTCATGGTGATACGCTATACTTCTCTGTGTTGGCATTTGGGTATTTATTCTGTGTAAACTGTATTTGTACTGTAGCTGTTGTGGTGCGATTGGTATTCGATATTCAAATCAGAAGACAGTGTCAAAATAATGTACCCACTGCGATTTGGTTGCTGCGTGGTGCATTATTGACGCCGCTGGTATAGGAGTTTGCGATAGTTTGTATTATGGAAAGAGTAGTTTAAGTTGGTATTCGAATTTGTATTAGGTTGTATTCACTGTAAATCTCTGGAGTGAGCGTAGTGTGTGTAAGGCACGTGCTTGGCTGCTTAATTGCTTCTTGCATTCTTGCATATATGCTTTTCTGCTCGACCGCTCGACTGCTTGGATGCTAATGCTTTATGCTTTATGCTTTATGCTTATGCTTTTCTGCTTGGTTGCTTGGTTGCTTTTTGCTCGGTTGCGAGCGAAGCGGGCACACTACGGCTTGCTCTCCATTCAAAATGTCGTCTAAGACGGTGTGTGGATTGGGGGCAACTAGATTGCCGGAGTTTACGGATTCCTAAGCCACTAGGCATGCCTGATTGTCATTGCTTTTCCTCTTGCCAGATTTTCTTCAAATCGATCATTAAACATTTAACAACTAAAACATAAACCAAATCAGCTGGGCTAAGCACACATCGAGGCTGTTTAAAACTCAAGTTCAGAACAGAAATCAGATTCCACAAAAATTTCTCAAAGACTACACAAACAAAGGCAACAAACTAAAACATTTGCTAAATTTGTTGGGCTTTCAGTATTCGTTTTGAATATTTACAATAGTAAATCAGGGATTATCAAACATAAAATAAGCTCGAACAAATTTTGGTTAAAATTACAACATTTAACATTGAATACTTTTGTTTTGTTTTTTTTAGGATTTTTGGTAGGTCTTATAGAACACAAAGATTGATTAAGTTAGTTTTTGGGGGGAAGTTTAGATATCTTTATGGGTAATACGAAGATTGGTCTCTAAGAGTGTTCGGTTGTTTGGTTCAGAGTTTGGTGTTGTTGTCGCTTGTTTTGGAATACAAGTATTCAATATATGGATATATATATATATATACGGTATATATGTAGTATAATTAACAACAACGATTGCACGTAAGTAGGCTAGTGTGTGTTTAGAGGGAGGTTGGGTACTCAAAACTCGGTTTAGTTTGGTTTCTTTGGTAGATAGTTCAGAAGAGGACAGTAACAGTAGTAACAGTAATAGTAGTAGTAGTAGGTAGTTTGTATAGGCAGTAGACAGTAGTAGTATAGTAGTAGAGTAGTAGTAGTTGTGGTATTTTATAGGATAGTATAATACATTCTCGCATACTTGTATTTGTTCAAATGGTACTTCAAATGAGAACGACTCATTATAGTAAGGGTTGAGGGTGCATTTTTTGATACTTGTCTTCTTCTTTTTCAAACGTTTGCCATTTTGCATGATTGCAATTTTCACATATGGATCTATAATATTGGAAAGAATTGAAAGAAAGAAAAAGAAAACATTTTCGTTTTTATAACAAAGTAAAATTTCCACAATAATCTGATTAACACATCATATTTTAATTTAATTGCTTTTTTTTTTGTTTTTTTTGCTTTACACACATATAAGTAATGTACACCAAAAAACATTGAATAATTATGTACTTGTTATATATAGAGTAGATCAATTTTTACTTTGCAAACACAAAAACAAATGAAGAGTCCAACGAGAAAACAAGAAACAGGCCAAAGTGTAAATGTTTAATAAAATAAATACATCAATACATATTAATAAAATACATTGGGCGCCACAAAAACATCCAATAATTTGAAACCACACTAAAAAGTAGCTAAAAGTATGCAGTGAATGTGTTCTCACTTCATACTTTCTGAAACTTTTTGAATTGTTTTCAAATCGTCGCAGATTTTTGGAACACAACTGAAAGTGTAATTTTTGACTTTGGCTTGCTGACTTTTTGAAAATCATTTAAGGTTGACATCAATCAGTGATTGTACCATAGTTGAACATTTTGGAACTCAGCAACCTGTTAAACTCAAGGCATTGCTTCAAATTATAATTTATATGAAAAACTTATCCGCTTCGTTACACGAATTACTTGTAACCGATTATTGTTGGAGCATTTCAAAAACATACTGGAAAATGTTCTGTTGTTTGTAAAAGCCTAGAAGAACTTTTAATTGGTTTGGATATATTCGGCGGCAACGCTTTTGATTCAGCTTCTGGCATCTGGCATCAGAGACCCGAAATGATGTCGAGTGTTTAAGTTACAAATAAATTGTACAGATTACATGCAAAAGTGAAGCTAAGCAAGCGATTTTCGGCCATTTTTGATTGTTCGGCATAGAGCGTAAAATCGAATTTGGTTTTTTCTATTGGTTTGCCAGGCATAGGAAAAAACTGTGCGAATATTTCGGGATGGAAACGCTGCCGCACCACAAATATATCCACTGATTAATGAATTAATTGATATTTTAGCGTACGCGAATTGGGCTAAATACGGTAAGATAATATGCAAGTTGATAAGTTGGCGCTAATTGATAGTAGAAAAGTAGTTGACAAAAATTAGTTGGAATAAAAGTAGTATCTCTTTGCTCTCATTGATTTCGCTTTTTTATGTTTTGGTTTTGGTTTTTTTTCGTTTTTTCGTTATAGCAGCAAATGTTGCCTTGCCGTTTGCCACTTCTGAAGAAGTTAGTACGAGTATAATATATATATATATAAGTAGTATATATGTATATTGTAAATGAAAGTAAAAGTATGCCATAAAACCGAAAATAAAACGAACAACGTACGTCACACACCTACATATAGCTAAAATTACAAACACAGAAAGCAACAAAGTCGCGAACAGGACCGCCGCAGGCCCAACAAAATCATCCCAGAGCCACGATCGGTCCCGCCCACGCTTCGGTATAACGCCACATTACCAGACAGTCCGCCCACGTCCATCTTCTTCAAGTTCTTGGCCTCCAGGATGACGACGGTTAGCTTTCCGGCGGTCGGCACGTAGCGCAGCGAGAAGCAGATGTCTCCCAGCTTTTCCTGTGTGGCGAGATCCGGAGAAGAGTTTACGGAAATGGGTTAGTGGGTTAGTTTCGATCGTGCGATTCAGTGGTCTTGCATCAAACAACATGTCACACAGACTCTATTGGTACAATTACATATACATATCCATTTCAAAGTATATAGGGTCTAATATTTATACGAGTATAAGGTTTGGGTCGCCCGAGTTTTTTGCATTATTATAGCCGCATCCTCCTGGCCCAGTAGTGACTTCAAATTAACCACCCGTTAAATGTAACTGCCGGTTAAAACTCAGTTTTGATACTTTTCAAAAATGGTGCCAAGGATGGGGATGCCAGCCACATATTATGCTTAAGAAATTGAATTTATTGTGTGGAGCTTTAACTTAGTTATTTTGCTTTTAGCCACCCAAAGTTATATATCGGTTAAAACAAACGACGAACTAAGCTTTAATCGATATAGATATACGGTTGCAAAGTAACAAGTATATATGATAACCAAGAATATTCGATTATACACGTGGAAAGTAGGAGAAATCAAATACACTCGGAATAAGTTCAAGTTTATGGGTTTTTTTTGGGGTGGGGTGAACAGTACGGTATTTTTACGAGAACTTTAGTTCTTTATTATATTTTATTTTATTGACATAAAACGAAAACGCCACAAATAAGTACATCAAACATTTACTGCACGTCTTAGAGCTTCGATTTTGTTAAGTGTAAGTATATAGTATGTATATACCTATTGACATGTTTTTCAGGGAGCAGAGTATATCCAAAGAAAAACTAAAGAAACCAATGCAAAGTACTCAACTGAAAGTAAACTCGTTGATATTGTTTAAGTTTTTTTTTTTTTTTTTTTGGTTTTTCAGGGGCTTGTGTCTTCTCCGTTGATTATTGATAACTTTACCAAAACTTACAGTTTCACTTCTGAGTAGTATGTTATCTAATATGTTCTATTTTCTTGACTTCATGTTTGTTTTATGAAAACACCCAGCTCAAAACCGACTGCACAAAATGCAAAAATATGTTGGTTTTCAAAAATGTCCTTAGAAACTACTGAGAATAGAAAAATACAAAGACAGAGAGTTAAGAAGTTGAAATCAAGCATAGTTGAGCCGATTTGTATGTACATTTCAGAGACTAGCTCTAGTAGGAATCGTTTTTGGAGGAACATCGAAATGAATAAGAACTTTAAAATGTACATGATAATTATATATATTACAAAAGAAAAATCTATCTAGCTAATACTTATAACACATATAGGACCCTAGGCTGGTTCGAACCGCTTGCAGTGGTGGGTTTTTATAGATTTTACTTCGATTTCTGGGTGTTATAACACAAACCAATCCGATGCCAATTCCTCGATCACTTCTCCAAGGGCCAAACTAGCCCGGGAAAACGAAACTGTATTTGTTGAACTATAAATGCTTAGCTATGGGAAGTGTGGTTGTGTGTTATTTTGGATTAGTTAAAAAAGTTTCAAGACAGAGACAGAGAGCGAGCGAGCGAGACAGAGACAGAGAGCGAGCGAGCGAGCGTTATAGAGAATTTATAGAGTTTTTTTTAAATCGGAGTCACTTACCGCAACTTTCTAGGGACTTAAATATTTTGATTCTCTGAATTCGATTCAAGTTCAGTTATCATTTGTGATTTTGGGTGCCTTTCGAAATATTCTTTGTTAAATGTTTGGTGAATGTCTCATGGTAACAAAAATGTCCATAAACGAAACCGAAAGTAAGGTAAATCGAACGAAATATCGAAATTGGAAAACAAGATTATTGAGCATTGTTTTTTGTATTTGACTGTCATCGAAGCTCTGCTTACACATTACAGTACACAATCAAGTTATGCAACTCAAAACATAAGTACAGTACACACACATCGGGCGAGACAGCGACAGAGAGCTAAACACAAAATGTAAGACTTAAATAAGCGTTTTACGTATATAATATGGAATATGGTATTCGTTCTTTGACTGCTCCAATGGATTGGCTCTCGATTTAGATTGGATTATACGTTTAATTTGGCAGCTCGAACAGAATTTGAACACAAACACAACGAACAGAACTTTGAACACATTTATGACGACAACAACCAAAGCAAATAACGATAATTATGAATCTTCGTTCCTTCGATCGTATACTTACATGGATTTTTGGGCAAGTTTCAGGTTTCGGATTGATTTCCCCATGGCATGAGTCAAAAATTTCGAGTACAGTTTGGAAATGTCGAGTTTTCGAATTTTTGAATTTTCGAATTTTGTGATTACAGATTTGGATTTGTTTTTGGTTTGTTTGGTTTTTTTTTAGCGATACGTTTAAAAATAATTAAAGAGAAAAATGAAGAGCGTATTAAAAATCATTGAATTCCATTTCCAGTAGAATTTTGATAAGTATCAATGTGGTTTTTGCAAATTTCGTATAGTTTTGTAACAAATCAATGGTCGCATGTCCGTGTTCAATGTTTTCGTGTGGATTTCTAATACTTAGTGTGAGTTATATATCGGTATAAAGTCGTAAGCAAAAGGAAAGGCATGCAGTAGAGTAAAAATTGTTCAGAATGGTATATTTGCAGTGTTTCTAGACTAACTGTAAGTAAGTTGTAATATTCATAGTAGGAAAAGTTACAGTATTATTCTGGTAATAAAGCTTATGCCTATTTTCTTGGCATAATGGTATTGGGCCAGGCTTAAGCATTTGCTGGATTTAAATTGGCTTAGATGTCGACTTCTCGCAAGGACACCTACATATTAGAAATTAAATAAAAATATCAGTGAAATAAAAACAAAATATAATATCTTAGCAATAGCTAGTGCTATGCGTCCATGGTTTTTAAATCGGAAACCTAATTTAGTAAAAATATTCCATTAAAATCCAGCAAATGCCTTCAACTTTCGGCTTTCCGAAAACATTCGATTAGACAATACCATTTCTTTTCTGGCATTCACAGGCGAAAAATTAAAGCTGTTTTCCATCTCTGAAATTGTGTTCTTGAATCTGTGTGCGTGTTTGTTGAATTGTGTGTGAGTATTTGTACATGGCTTTGTGTGTGTTTCTGTGTATCTGTGTGAGACATTTTTAGAGCATTCATTCCATCATATGACCAATTCAATGTAATCAATGCAAATATTTTACAACATTTTCATTTATTTATATAGCTTATCATTTGTTACTTCAGAGAATTTCTTCTATGCGTTTTAGTCTGTGTGTGTGTGTGTGTGTGTCTGTGAGTTTAATAGAGAAAAAGAGAGCGTGTGTTTCGGGTGTGTGTTTTGGATAGTAAAAGTTTGACAGACTTTATGCAAATAACTGGGGTGCAAAAGTTGATTACTACTGTAAGAAAGATATGCAAAAGTTTTCAGTATTTTTGACGTTTAATTGTTCCAATCCAAGTGCAAACAAAAATTGTGTGACTTGTGTGTGTTGTTTTTGGGGGTAAAAGATTCAGCAACTAAACAATTCGATCAGCATGGTCAAAAAATGGCAAAGGATAATTGGCCCGAAATCGGGCGAAAAGTTTTGAGGAAATGGAGAGGGCTCGAAGTTAATTTGTGTGGGAGGGAAAGTCAGTCAACCATGCTGATTTACTTTAGCTTTTCTTATGCCACAGGTTTTCTCAACAAATTAATATTGCAGTGTGATCATTTGCATATGGAAATGTGAAAACATTTGTCATTTTGATTACTCGGTTGCAAACAAGACAGCCCAAACATAGATAAATCGCTTATATTAATACAAAAATTCAACTACAATATTAATGATGCGAGAAAGTATGCAGACGCAACAGTATAGTTATTGGATATATAAGGAAATATAGTAGAGACAGAGAAAAGTCACAGAACAATCGCTCAAGACCAAATTGATTGATTATTGTGGGAAATAGGTAAGAAATTGAAGATTCGATTGGTTAGTTGTGGTTGGTTAGATGCATTGGTTATTATAATCGTTGTAGACGGCTTTTGTGTACAAGAGCGACAGTTCACAGGTTATTTGTTATAGAGGGAAAATCATAAACTCAAATCGCAAAGGTATGCAAAGGTGTTAGAGTTTTTGGGTTTTTGGTTTTGGGTTTTTTGGTTTTTGGTTTTTGGTTGGTTTAAGTAAGAATTGAAAGCATGTTTTTGTATTTACCTTCTACAAAAGTTCAAGAAAACAAGAGTTTATATGTTTCGAAATCAATTTTTTGGATTGTTTCAGAGGGGGGAATTGGAGAAAGAGAAATTTAGAGTTTTATTTTTTTTGTAATAGTTGTTGTGTCGGTTGAGGGCTTTCAATGAAAATTAAAAAACTGTCAGAGTGCGTGGGGAAAAATCAAAGGACCTGTGCCATTTGATTTGCCCCCTGCTTGCTTGCTGTTGGTTTTCTTGTTGAGTATTGCTTATTTAAATGGTAAGATAATTTCTTTGATTTATTTATTTATTTGCATTTTGAACTGGGTGTGTAAAAAGTTTCGTTAGAGACGCGAACAACTTTTGCTTGTCTGTTCCACGAAGTTTTCAATGTCTTGTTGATATTGTATCTGTTTTGGAAAGTTTTCACTGTAATTGTCTTTGTTTCCTGCCCTTAAAAGTACTTCGAGGGTCTTGGGGGGTGGGTTCGTTGACTTAAAAACAAATATCGGTGGGTGTCGAAAATGCTTGGATTGCTTTCTGCTGTATTTTCATATATATAAATATATATATATATTTTTTTTTTTTTTGGTCGTGGCTGAAGTTCGAATGCAAAATACACACAAAACACAATCATCGTACTATAAGTAGGTGTTCGAGATTACAGAACAGAAGTCAACAAATATCACACGATTTCAGTGTTGGCTTGCCTTCGGCTCCAAAAAAAAACTCAGAGCATTACTAACGAACGCATAAGAAATCATAATCATAAGGTTCGAATCATAAGAGTACGATAGACAGATCTCAACTGATGTTCTTGAGTTGGATAAAAACACACTTAGAGGCACATCGAGTTGTATACATAGACAGAGAGAGAGTTACGGATAGCTTGGATAGTACTGGTGACCCCGCAGTGGACCCCGGCCCAGCTCTACATACCTGTCCGCCCTCTCCTTCAACGCTGACCAGGTCGCGCCACTCCTCGATCGTCTGCGCCAGATCGATGGTGCACAGGGGCACCTTCACCTCGCCGATCTGGTCGTGCTTCGAGAAGCGATCGAAGTCGAATATGGCAAACACTAGCGTCTTGTTCATGGCATCGGCGTAGGGCAAACTCTGTAACATTATAATATATGTTTATAATATAGATCTTTATAAAAATCAAACTTCAAAACCACTTAAAAGCGATACTTTAAGAAGTTTGAGTCTGTGGTAATCTCACCTTGAAGGTGAACGTCTCGTTGAAGACCGGACTCAGGGTCTTGCGGTGCACCTTGGTCTCGAACTTCTTCTTCTTGTCGGGCAGCAAGTACACCTTGACATAGGGATCCGATGTACCGCCCATATCCAGGGCGGGAAGCTCCTCAGCTTGGATCACCGTCACGGCCAAACTATTGGAGTTAAAGTCGTATTCCAGCTAAAAAGACACAGATTCGAAAGGCGGCAACAACAGGGGTTTTGGTTTTCGGCCAAAAAGAGACAATGGAAAACAATATATTAGTACAGTGGTAAAAGAAATGCCAGTTTAATATAATATGTAAATGTGGTGGCTAGATCTAATCATGTGGGTTTCGCACAAGGAAAGATTACCCGCTAAGTGGTAAAATTTGGGCTTTCTGATATGAAATCTAGTTGGGTAAAATGTGTTTTCCACATCGAATTTAATTTGCAAGAATATAACCCAGTGGAAACGCAATTTTTAGGTGAATGTCATTTTGTTTAGTGTACATGAAAGATTATAAAGGAAGTTGTTACAGTATTCATCGAGTATTCATTATTGTCCTCTCTGTGAGTGTGTTTTTCATGTTTAGAACAGAACATCAACTCTGCCCACACTTATAGAACACCTATCTGAGTTACGTTTGGTTAGTCTCGTATGCTGGGGATTAGTTTTCGGGGCTGCTTGTGGTTGGGTGGTCCTGGGGGGAATTGGGAACTGGGAATTGGGGGACCTACCTTGAAGTTGAGGCGACCCAGCTTCTGTTCGCTCTGCTTGTCCTCCTCGTCACCCTCCTCGGCATTTTCGGTGAGTTCCTCCATATCAGGCTGAACCTATGACATACCAGAACCCAATAACTACTAAGATTTGATGGCGCGTCAGACACTTACTTTCTCCTTGTACGCCGATCCCAACAACTGTACCGACTTCATGTCGACACCCTTCTTACCCTTTCCATCTTTGGTTCTTCGCTTCTTCAGGAATCTCCGCACACAGAAGAAGATTATACCAAAGACGACCAGGAACACGAGTATGATGATGGCCACCACGCCCCATGTGGGCAGCCCCGTGCGCTCCGCGATCACCTCGGTGACCACTTCGCCTACATGCTCGATCTTTTTGATCACCGGCAATGAGGTGGTGGTGGATTCTAGAATGGGAATACAAGTGAGTTAGCTAAATGAGTTGGCTAAATGAGAATCATTTCGATTGCACTCACCCTGAGCCTCTGTGGTTGCACTCCGTGTGGTTGATTCCACCTGTGCGATTCTTTGACTGGCCGCTTCCGCCGCCTTCTCGGCGAGCACCTCCTGCTCCTGCCTGTCCACCTCACGGAATTTGGAGTGATGTGTTTCTTGCAGCTTCTGGTCCACGGACTCCAGTTCCGCAGCCGGCTCGGACGCTGGCGCTGGTTCCGCTTCCGGTTTGGCGTCCGTTTCCGATTTTGCATTTGGCGGCATTTTGTTTTGCTGTGTTGTTGCTGCAAAGTCACAATTATGCATGCATTTAAACTTAGTTTTAATGACTCGCTGATACAAAATAAATATCAAGGATGTGTGTGTGTGTTTAATTTCCAGGCTGTTGCTGCTTTAAAAATAGCACTAAACTGGCCACAAAGAAATCCCACAAAAGTCGTTAGCAAGTTCTCCTACACACGCATCCTTGAAACACTAGAAATGCGCTGACGGCGTCTTCTAAAACGGGCTGTTGGATGGTTGGATCGTTGGATGGTTGGATGGTTGGATGTTTGGGTGGTGGTGGCAGTGGCAAACGCACCAAGTAAAAGTGCTTATCCTTAGCCAACCAAGGGCACGCACTCTCTCCCAAAGCCGCCCAACCACCCACCCATCCACATATATACTCGTATACTCGTATATATATGTTTCTACAATGGCACCCACGCCAAACGCTTTGAATGGCTTGGATCCCCCGTCCCGATTTTGCTCAGTTTTTTCCCCATTTTGCCCTCTTTCGCCTTTAATTGAATTCATTAATATTAACACCGAGCTGCTGGTTCTGTTCTCCAGCTGCTTCGCAGTTCCTCGGCTTGAATTTTCCGCCTTTAACTTCATTCCGTGTACTTTAACAACTTGAGCCGTATTAATTATGAGCGGCGGAGGGCTGTTTGAGTAGGGTGCTTGGCTCCTCTTTTAATATTGTCAGACATCCTTTGACCCTGAACTGCCATTGTTGCAAAAACGGACTCTCGGGTCTTTGGGGGATTGGGGGATTGGGGGATCCCCCAGCTGAAAGTACTTAAGTCTCGCTGATTGGCAATTTCTGCTTTCATTTGAGACCGCAATTTGGGAATCCATCCATCCAAAAAATATGAAAAGTGGAATATTAGAGTGGAAGATCAGAATAAGAAATTTATTCACGACATTAAGCTACTGCTACTTCAAATTGATTTTATGCTAAATGAGATTTGAAGTCCGTTATCCATTGTTTGCACCTTTTGTTTGCATTTCATTGTTTCCATTAAGCACTCCGAGCAAAAGATAAATTAATATGTCACCAAATTCACTTATCCGCTCAGCCAGAAAGAAGAGAAGCGTAATTTAGAGTGAAAATGAGTGGAAAGCGCTGCTTCTTCTATGGCTTTTCTCTTGTTTACTTTGCAAATGACGTCAAAGGACATCCATACCCTGAAACACCAACACATACCCACACCAACAGAAAAAGAACTGGGAAAACTTGGAAAACTCGGAGAGCCGCTTAAATGAAAAGCCCGAAGGCAGCTTTGTTTATTTGGCCCCATAAATATGCTTAAAATTCTAATGTTGTGGATGCCAGGCGCATGGAAAATTTAGATGCAAACTCTGTGTGTTTGCTCAACATAAAGTTTATATTGTGGGTGGGCTGCAAATACAATTTGCATGAATAATGTGCAAAATGAAGTTATGCGGGTTAATTGCCTTCTAGGCAAACACAATTTGCGATTTAATTCAGTTTTGGGCAGAAAAATAACATATTTAAAATCAATAAAAGAGACCTGGCATGTTTCATCTACCACAGGCCTGAATATTTTCTCACTTTTAGTTTTATTTTATTGAAAAATATTTATTGTATTTAATTTTTGCCTGTATACCTTAGCACATCACCAAATTTTTTGACGTCTTTACCTCGCAGTTAAGCTAGAGCGTCTAAAGAAAAGTTCTGCTGGTAGACCAATACACATGCCATTATCACAAAATATAATAACATTGTTTCATAATTTATGCAAATAAAAATTAAATTCTGTTTTCTCTTTTCCTCTTCTTATCGCTTTATTCAATGACAATTCAATGCAATTGCAGTGCAAATATTTAAAGAGTGCATAATTGATAAGAAGACAGCCCATTTACCTTATACCTTTAACATGCTCCATATAAGTAAGTAAATTTGTTTTATTTTGTAGGACTAAGTTACTTATAAAGTCGCCAACCTGTTTTACTTTGGCAAATGGGGAACCACGCCTGTGTGGCCACTTGAGGCCAGAAGGCAAATTCCCGAGAAATCAATAAATTTAAATGCATCTAGGACAAGTTGTGCGGCACAGAAGCTGCCTGACAAAGACTTCTCGAGGTGGTGGAGTAAAAAAAAAAGAAGCCAAGTGGCAGCAAAAAGAGGAAAGCTAGGAGATGTCACGATTTCCGTGTGATCCCCTGACAAATTACGTTGCAGCGCAGTGGCAGATAAATGAAATGGATAAACAGGAGCTTCCTGCTCCCCGGCAGACTCATCCATAATAAATGGGCACGCAACAATCAGAAACACCTACCGAAAGTTGCCAGGAAAATGGCAATCACATAAAAGGTGGAGCACCTTGTTATTCATTTTTTATTAATGCAGCCAAAAATCTCGAGCTAAATTATGTTTCCTGGCAGAAGGGCGAAAATACCCGCAAGAAAAATACCTTTACATTAACAGGACCAAGATGTGCAACTGCTGTGATTTCCAGGAAGGCATAAGAAGGTCACAAATATTGCATGCGGCACTTGCTACTTTTTTGTCATTCTGCCAGCTTTTCGTGCCACTCTTATTCTTTTTTTTTTTGCCCACGGGTCAACGGGGCGTATGGGTGTGCTGGTTATTTTGCGGTGCCCACTTGTCTGGGCCCAAAGAAGTGGCAGCCAAATAACAAACTACGCAGTCCAAGGCGGCTTCGTGTCGGGCTAAAGTCGAAATTATATTTAGGGCCTAAACAGCTGCTTCCAGTGTTTGTTATTGGCACTAAAACTCTTTTTGAGCGCTTGCAAAAAGCTCGAGTGGTCAGTGAGTTCATTGTTGAGGGATCGATTTCTGGGAAAACATTTCCACTAACTGTCAAAAGTGCCATAACCATGAAGAAATTGCTGCTTTTTAAGGGCGGTCTTGGAAAAGCACTATAATTGAAGTGGAATGAGGCAATGAGGTAGTAAAGCAAATTACACTGAAATCTCTGATTACTGTTTGCATTACCAATATATATTACCAAACATCAATTAAATCAAATTCAATTACCACACTTCCCTCAGATTTCACTTTTGATGGACTCACTCCATACTAACAGAACTTTCGCTTCGAGGACCCTACTCAATTATTCAAAGCTCAGTTCGGAGCTGCAATCAGGGACGATATGTGTGCTTTCCTAGTTATAATTGCTACGTTTTGACCTTTGGCAAGGTACCTATAAATAGGCAGCTGTCTGCTGCTTTTCATAAATTGTGGGCGGCGGTGCAGAAAAAGCTGATAAGGGTGCGTGGGTTGCTGGGTGGTGCATTGCGCTGACACAGAGTGGAGCTCAGATATCAGCAATTGGCTGGGCATTTTAGATTAGCGCTGGGCTCGCATTGTGAATAAGATAGCGATAAGATATGTGGGTAAAATGATACTGCGAGCAAGCCACCAAGAAGCCGAGTAGAAATAGAGTGGTCTTCCTGCCGGTCTGACAATCAAGCTGTCACAACAAATTAGTAGGGAATGGATGGACAGGCAGTCATTACCCATTACCGGGTCCAAACAAACCCACCAGCTAGCTGGTCCGCAAATGGAAACTCGGTATCGGCATCGGAATCGGAATCGCAATCCGATTCGGGCTAGGAATCGGTTTCGGATTTGGATCTATGGCAACATCTGTGGAACCCACGCACGTAATACGGGCGAATCGAGTAGAGAATCGCCAGGAGGCTCTCGAAGCTCCCAAATGGGGAAGCGGTTAAACTTTTTGACAAGCCGGAGAGTGGAAAACTCTGCGAACTGAAGGATGGAAAAGCGGAAAAGCACACAGCTCTCTCCCTCTCTCTCTCTCTCGCTCTCTTTCTTTTGCTCTCCTTACTGCGCACATAACCCAGAGAAGGCAACAAAATAAAAACTCGGAAAATGGCTAAGGAAATAAAAAAAAAAAAGAAGTGGACATGTAGGGAAAACCAAGCTAGACGATGAAGTACGACATTGCCTCAGGACAGAAGAATGCCTGGCGGAGAAAACCAATTTTCCACATCATTATGCTTTTCGCTTTCATTGAACAATCGTCTCGATGTTTTCAAAATCAAAATCAAAATGCGAACATTTCATTCATATTCTCGAATGTCAAACAAAATGATTGCAATACATTTTCGGGCCGCAAAGGGTCAAAAGTACGCGGCTGTTCGGGCCAACTTGATTATTGGCAATTATGTGCGGATTCCCGAGCTTGTCTGCAGCATTTTTATTGCTATGCTCCGGCAATGCCCTTAATAGCCTGCCCCCCAGGAATTCCAGCCCAGCTTCGGGCTGTCCAAAGCTAATTAGCAAAGTGGAGTACTAAATCAGGTTTAGCTCTTATTAGACAAAGATAGGACAGGACACGATGAATAAGTGATGTGTGGGATTGGACAGAGGTTTTGGCAGTCTGGCAATTAATCAAGTTAATAAACCTAAAATATTTCCGACCTTTACGATTAAATTCCTGCAAATTCCGTTGCCTAGAACAAGTTGAATCCATTATTAAGCTTTATTACTTAAAAACTCTAATCTAATTAGAGTTTAACCAGTTAACAAGGAAACTATGTGAGAGTAATCTTGATATACTTCTCAATAGAGTTTAAAATCATTTTTCCTCTTTTATTAAATCCTATTTAAAAGATTAGTGTTTCTTAGCATGCCCAAATATATATGTAGTTTTCTCTATTTACTTGATGGGCTGCCCCAAAAAGTGTGCTACGTTCTTGTAAATACCAGCACTCACCCCCTAATCAGAAATGCTGCCAATGTTTCTCCTTTCCAATCAGCAATCGGGATCCAGACTAGCGTTAATAGCTCGTTCGCTGCGGTGCTTAATGCGCTTGTTTATCGTCCGATTTATTAGTTGGATGATGGGTTTTGAGCAGCGTTTAACGAAGCGTGACTCCTGCGAGGGGAGCGGGGAGGGGCGGCAGCAGTGGCGACTGTTTGGCAGGAAGGATATGGTGATGCGGGTCCTGGCGCTTGTCGGTGTGTGTGCGTGAGCTGCTCCTGCTGCTGCCTGTTATTTGTTTTTGGTTTTTTTTGTGGCTGGCTTTGGCTAGTGAGGCCGCGGCTCGCTAGTCTCACATGAATTTCGTATACTTTGTTGTGTCATTTTTAATGAAATTAATTGATTTTATTTTTATTTATTTGGATATTTATTAGGCAGTACGAAGGATGTCAGCGGAGAGAAAGGAAGAGAGAGATACAGAGAGAGAGAGTGAGTGAGTGAGTGAGTGAGTGAGAGGGTGGGAGAGATACGCAGCGTATACGTAACATCAAAATACAATGGTGTGCGTAAATATTGATAGAGCGAATTTGGCTTTGTGTGTGTGTGTGTGTCTTTGTGTTGCGTCTCCTTGCCCAAAAGAGCATGTGTGTGCGTCTTGTGAGTGGGCAGAGAGAGGAAGAGAGAGAGAGAGAGAGAGAGTGGGAGGTTGGCAAATTCGCTTTTTCCTCGAAGAAAGCAAATTCAGGATAGAGATTTTCTTAGGGCCATTTCTTTCGTCCTTTTCAGGGCCTCTTTTGACTTGAATCGAGCTTTCCTCTTTCTCTCCCACTCAGACACTTAAAGTTGATAGGCAAAAATCTCTTATTAATTGCAATTTTGTTTTATTTCATTATAGGGCGCTCAAGAACCGTTTTCCGATTTCCCGAATTCACATTGATATGCATTTAAATGCTGGCTTTCGACTGGCCTACAGCACCACAATTGTCGGATGGGAAAAATCAATATCCCCGCAAGTGGCTCACATGCGTTTTCACTTTCAATGATAGCCCATTTTTCAGCGCTTCTTTCATCTTCGCATTGCACATTCGAATTTTCAATTAAAATTTTCTTGCGTAGCTTCCATTTTTTCTCGACATTTGCTGCAAAAAATTCTGATACACAAAAAATGTTCTCCTTTTTTTTTTGTCAGCGCGTGCTAAACACTCGCACACACACACAGTCGCATACACGCATACACGCACCCACACACATACACACGCGCACAATAGATTTCGGGGCTTTCGATGGCCTTTTCATTTATATAACAAATAGGAAAACACTTTCACCACTTTGCTTTGCTTTCAACCAATTCTGTTTGATTTTCATAATTTTTACAGCACATTTTTGTATGATTTTCCATGGGCATGCAATTTTTTATGGGGCTAAAGAATTTTTCTATCCCATTCACCTTCAGCCTAGCGCTTTGTACTTCAGCAGTCAACTTCCACGGTCGATGTTCATTCGCGTTTTGGCCCACACGCTCCAGGAGCAGCACTGAAAAGCTTGGGCCACTCGCCAAAAAGCGAGAGCGAACCGGTTGGGGCATCGATTTTGGCTTCTCGGCCAGCGGGTGGGCGGTGTGCTGTCCACCATGGAGAGCTTTTGGCCACCGGAGATCTCGGAGGGGAAGAGCCTAGGCCAGCTGGACCAGGCTGAGCCCTTACGATTTTGCTATCCAAAGAATGATAATCACAACATACATAAATTTCTTATGTACTGCTTTTATGTACATAAAATAATTGAATAATTACTAAAAAATAGTATAGTATTTAAAATATTAACAATTTTATTATTTAATATAAATCAATTACAATTATTACATTTACTTTTAAACCATCAAAAGGATGTTCTGGAATCCGTGCAAATCCCGACATTTTGGAAAGCTTCTCTCTCTAGATTTTCCCAAAGGAGGCAAACATCTGACTGGGAAGCACATGTAAAGTTGAAAGCTCCATCGGAACCTGTTCGCATCATGTTCTTCGGTACATGCGTAGTGGGGCGGAAATGCCTCAATGACACACAAAGTTGCCAGCAAGGACATTCAATGGGTGCGTGGGGGCTGAAAAGCTGCAGAAGAAAGCTTCTCTTTGCTTAGTTTCACTTTCCGGACTTTTTCTGATATGCTTACCTACTGCCGCCTATGAAAATTGAGATTTGACTTGTAGATGGCGGCACTGTTTCGTTTTTTGCGAACAAATTGAAACAAATTACTTCTCTAAAGTTAAGTTAACATGGCATTAATGTGACATTAAATCTCTCTCAAAGGATCTATCCGCTCAATTTGCTATGAATGCGCATCATGCAAAAGTATTGCCTACTTTTGGGCTGACATGCCCATCTTCATCACATTTTTTTATATTTTTTTTATTTGCGCCGGAATCATTAAGTGCCTTCTGAACGTAAACGGACTAGCAAAACATTTAACAATTTTACATTTAACAATTATTTACAAGTATTTACAAGTATTTACAATTATTATTTACAAAGTTATACGTGTAGTTAGGAATAGGACCGGCGAGACAGCTTGCCAATATGTTTGGATGCGCGGGCAGCTTGTCGACGTATCGACTGCTGTGGTGATTGATCTCGTCACCAACCAGAGTTATGCGGAGATCCCATAGGATAGTTGGTGACGTACCACGGGAGTCCCGATACACGTCGAGCAGCACGTGCCTGTACAACCCTCAGCCTTTCAAGCTGATGTTTGGAGGCGGTCCCCCAAACTTGGATGGCGTAGGTCCAGGTAGTGCTTATAATGGCTTTGATCAACCGGACTTTAGTTGAGAGCTGAAGCCTGGTTGATCGCAGAAGCCAGTCCAGCTTTTAAAGCTTGCGCAGGCACTTCACCTTAACTGCCGTGATATGGCCTCTCCAGGTGAGCCTGCGATCTAGACCACACTGCAATGTACACTCCCTTGAATCACAACGTATTCCATCAGGTCGGGCCATCACAATCGTGTGCAAGACCCCCATAAATACAGTATTAATTAAGCACAATTTCCAAATTCATCACATTTTGAACGCACAATAATTAATAATATAATTAAACGAATTCTTTGTTTCAAAAGAAGTTAATAATAATATAGTTTTAATATTGTTTTTTCGTTTAAACGATTAGTAGAGAGCAGAGCACTTACATGCACTGCAATGAGCTAATTCATTGGTCTCATTCTAATTAGTTTAGCCGATAAGCTCTTAAATTATAGTGTCTTAAATAGAACAACCTATAACACATTCCTGTGTTTCAATGGGCTTTGTATTGCTGTACCTCTGACGAATCATTAACAATCCTTTACGACGGGCAAATAAATCACGATATTGGATAGTGGTCACCTTCACGCCTCAATCAGGCGGTTAGCCATACTCGGTGTTCGTGATTTCCCATATCGTTTATCTTGGGAACCCTCGGTAATCGCAGCAAAGAACTTAATTTAGCGGCCAGTCCTCGGGCTCAAGACGATTGCGATCGATCGCGGATGATTGATGATTGAAGCGGAGAGCTGTATGTAAACACGCACTCGCTTACGCACTTATCACTTATCAGTTATCAGGGAGCAGTAGTGGCTAGTGGTCACTTGAACTTGCTCCCAAATGGCGATAAGCGAAGCGGCACGCGCTTTATGTGATTTGGCCGTGGGGCAATTGCATTATTGGGGTTGCTGTGTCATCGAGACCAATCGATCTGAATTGGGGCAATTGGGATGATTGGTTCGGTTTGTGGCAACTTGATGAGGTAATGCAAAGTTGCCCACCCCCCCAAAAAATGGGGTTCTTTTTTATTTTCGCCTGCATCACCCGATTAGACTCACAATCAACGAATGTTTGGTTTTTTCCTATGTTTTGCTTCTGATTCCATGTGGTATCAATGGTTTTTGGTGGTCGAGGCTATGGCAAGGCTACACGTGCCACCCATAATGGGCTTATGGTTTGATTTGCTTTGCATACTCGCTTTATTCGGTACTTGCACGTTATCAAGTGCTTATAGTCCAGATGTGCAATGGGCACAAGTTAAGTTCTTAACTTTTTCTAATCACCATGAAACAATTGATAACTTGACCGACCAGGGTAGACTTTGTCTTTATTGCATTGATACATGAATCACGTAGATTGCGTTTGTATATAATTCTTGCGAAATACATATATGCAGATCCCAACGTGTATGACAAAGGTCAATTGGTTAATGTCTAATGAGCTTATCTACCAACTGTTGATTATTAATTATCCTTATCAGTTTGCTTACAAAAGGTTGTCAGGGCTTGTCGTATTTAAATATATCTTTATGATTATAGCACTGATCACTTCATATTATGAAACTGAACCAACCGATTCATTCGACAGCTATCATTCTAATTGTTAACCAAACAAAGAGCGCCCCGATTCCCTTTCCGTGTTCCAAGGAAATACTAATTCTGGTAAAACCTAGAGATACCATCCATTAGCACCTTTCCCGCAAACTTTGGCATGTGGTACGGCATGGCTCGAGTGTCACTTGGGACCATAAAAACTGACCACATCAATTCAAAAATAAGTGGAAATGAAGCGCTATATTCGTGGATGCTAATTTTAGAACGGCTCGCCTCGCACACTAGTCGGCGATAAAGGCGATGTGTTATTTTGAATAAATGCAAAAAGAGGTGAACACAAAGGCATGTGGTGGTCGTTGTCGTTGTCGTTGTCGTCATCGTCATCGTCATCTGGTGGGATGGATGAGCAACGTCACGGGCTGGCAATCATCATCTCGATCGGTTGGGAACTCGAAATTCCGGCAGACACGAGCTGCATGCGTGGACGACGCCTTGGCACTTCGGCAGTTGGCTAATTGCTCTGGGTGCAGCCCAGATGATTGAGTGAATTGAGTGAGGCGATTCGATAAAATAAGATTCGAATTTGGTTCACACACGACTGGCGCATGACTCGTAAGTGGACTTTGCTCCCAAAAAAAGATATTCACTTGCGTGGTTCAGTTTCGATCTGCGACCGATCTCGTCTAGCCTGTCTGTCTGGATGGATGGATGGATGGATGGGTGGATGGTTGGTTGTGTGGTTGGTTGGGTGGATGAAGGGATGGGTGGATGGATGCAGCAGGCGCCTCAACTCGTCGAGTGCTCCAAAGTCCATGCTGTCAATTCCGTTCATGGCTCCGCAATTACTACGCTCAATATCAATTTGTTCGCACTTACAGAGCGAACGGAAAGTTTCCCCAGCGAACTGATTAAGTGCCCCCTCGTTCAGCTGAATTTTTAATTAATTTCACTTCTTGTAGTCCGAGCTGTAGAATTATTTTTGGCTCCAGTTCGATTATCTCCTTGAGGATCCACGCTCAGTCCACATGAACACACCACAATCGGAGTCACACCTGTTCGGAGAACAGCCCTCAAAAGTCGAGCACGCGTTAATTAGTTTGCTAATTAGTTTTCTGGTTCAATTACTGCCTTTAATTTCGATGGGTGCTCAACCATTTTTGCTTGAGCGTTCAACACTGTGATTAAAACGGCTACCTATTGCTTATATTTGTATTAGGTCAAATTATGAGCTTTACAGCTAAAATTTATTGTAATTTTCAACCACAAGGACAGCTTAAAAAGCCAGATTTTGACAAAGTTTCAAAATAATATTACCATTTTGAATGAATAGAAACATATTCAAGCATTTCAGCCTCTTTTAATTGTTTACTATGCAATATGTACTTTACTAATCTACGTTTTAATGATTTTTTGAAATTACTTTTTATAATTGAATCGAAAGTCGTGGGTGTTATCAATGGTTATCAGAATGAATATATAAAAACAGTGTATATTTGTGTTTATGTCTGGCTACTTTCCGGTTGTCAACAAGAAATCCTCTATAATCAGAAGACTTTGTTCTGCTGGCCCTCTTATTAACCTATTTAACAAGGAATTGTAGAAGTGGAGTCAAACCGTTTCAATAACTCTAATTTTCGAAATCATATTATTTGGACTTTACTTTCCGGATCTGTTAAGTGAATCAAATACTTACTAGACAGGCATAGAATTTTCCTGATCAAATGCAAGGCCAAAGTCTAGACGAATAAGGCCATTCCTAATCATATGAAGCGAATATTGAATAAGTCAGAAAATAATAGAATGCACTGTAAGGTGCTTCAGTTAGCTTTAAGCCATATCTTGCAGTTCAAACCTACACGCATGACCAAAGGCAAAGTACCCCTATCAAGGGTATGACTTAAAACAAAAACTTAAAAAAAATAAAATAAAAATAATAATAACTTAAAATAAAAACTAAAATTCCAGAGGCCCGACCACGATAAGCCGCACATTGTGACGTGTTTTTCAGCACGCGCGCCAGATTTGAAAATTATACTCGTTAGTTGGGTGAGATTTTGCCTCGATCCTGAGTATACAAATTGCGAAAGGTATATTGTGCGATTCCATCGCATTATATTTGAGGTGAATGCTTTATTGTGAAATCTCAAGGTAAACAAAACTCGGTGCGGACTTAATCAGTCGATTGGCATGAGGTTTGAAAGTGAAAAACGGCGATACGGAATCAGAATCGGAATCAGAGCCAGCTTTTAATTAATATAAGCCATTTACATATTATAGTCCTTCACGTTAATCACCTTAAAAGACCCATGCTCGGCGAGCGTGAAATCTTCAAAATTAATGATATCACACATGGTAATCAATTGAAGCGGCGCACAAGTCCAAAACAAGAAACCCCAAACGTCGTAAAAGCCACATCGTAAAATGGTCAAGAGGGAAACGGCCAAAAGCTAAACAAAAACAGGAAGGCATTCGTTGGGTGAAGCCTCAAATTTGGGGATACTTGGTGGGAGTGGACTGGATTTTAGTGTAACTCATTGATTGCATCGAATTATGCCGTTCTAATTCCCAATTTCGGCTTCTAATCGAATATGATATACACGTATGGTAACAGTTGTATGATTATGGTTCGATGTCATCAGGACCACATGCTTCCTTCTAGAAGGAATATTAATAGGTCTATTCTAGTCATACACCTCGTGAGTGCCGTGTATTAATAGACTTTGGGACAGCAGAAGAAAGCGATGGTATCGCGTTGGCTGTGAGAACCAATCGCCATTAGGCAATGTCGGCTATCTGGCAAAGGCAATCCGCTGGACTGGACTGCTGCTGGACTTTGGACCGGTTGGATGAGCGATAAAACCCCACCGACGGCACGACGTCAGCTCACGTTTTGGGTGACGAATGCTGCGGCTCGATCCCCATCCCCAACCGGCTCCAACATGGAGCGCCGTGCCATCGAACGTGTTGGATGCTCCAGCCTCGAGTGGCGTGGGTGTTCGATGCAGGAGGCGATCGGATGGGAACCAACCGGACCTAAACCGCTGCTGTGGCCATTATCAGTGTAGCTCTCCCTCTCTCTGTCTGTCTCTCTCACTCACTCTCTCTCTCTCTCTCTCTCTCTCTCTCTCCCAGTCGCACTTGCTGGAAAGCCAAGTAAAATTGCGCATCGCTTAATACGCAGAGCAGAGGAGTGCGCCAATGATCGGCGGCGGGTCTGTTATCAAACAAACTGAAGCTGAACAACTGTCTGCCGCCCGAAGAGTGGGCCATACCGTACTCACACCCATACCGCTCCCCACAGACACCGTTAGTCGTACCGCTCCAGGGCAGCTCTTGCTGTCGCTGCGCCACCCATCATCGAATTATTCACACGCAGACGTTCCCAACGATCGGACCAAAAAATATTCAAATCGTGCAAATCATATATGAAATTTGGTGTCAACTTCTCTGAAAGCATACTTTATGTTTTTTTCAGCATATTTGTTTTGCTCGAACGAAATATCAGCTTGTCATTTTGAGGAAATCAAGTTCAAGTGGTGAAATTCAAAACAATAATGAGTTGGCGAAAGTGATTATTTTTGCGCAAATATCAACGGACAATCGGCTATAAAATCGTTCAAGGACATTTGATAAGCATCCTTTCGCAAAAGCTTGCAAACAATGTGCTAAGTTATTCAGGCATTTCGACAATGGATTATTAAGTTGGGTGAGTTACATAACACAACGGCTTATTGTGTAACCAGTTTTCGTAGGAGTGGAGTTTAATGTGACATAGAATTGTGATGAATTATGGAGTCAACATAAGCGTGGGCTACTTTAGAATTATATCTTTTGTTGAAGCAATGCAATTTTTTGAATGTGAAACAAATGCCCAAGATCAAGTATTACCCAACCCCAGGGAAGTTTCTAGTTTCGCTTTTGGAAAGTCATGCCATGATTAAAAACTAATCATGCAGTAAGTGGTTTATCTATCAGAGGCGCCTATCTATTACCGATTGATTGATAGTTTTCGAGCCTACGGCGCATAACCTCCAAAAGCACTTGCCGAATTTCTGCTAACACTACTGCCACGTAAAGGCATTGGCCAGGTTGAGTGGGTCCCCAATGATGATCCCAGTTAATCCTGCACTTGATTTATGGCAGCATCGCCGATGAGCGTGTGGCGAGAAAAGTATTATGCCAGATTAATTTGCGACGCTTCGGGCTTCGGGCTTCTGGCAATCGGGGCAATCTCCGTGAGCGGTTCCAAAGTCCAGATCGTGGCATGCTCCACACCGCTGATCGTCGATCGTCGGCGTGATCGACCTTATTTATTGCCAAAAACCAAAGGAGGCAGCCGTGCTTTTGTCGCAGTGCATTCAACTGCAGCGCTCAAGAAGTAATGCAAGTGATAATGACCGGCAATTACGATAGCCCCACTTCCTCTACCTCTCCCTCTCCCAGTACCAGCACCCAGTACCAGTGCCCAGTACCAGTGCCCAGTACCAGACCCATTCCCAGTCTCAGCTGCCCCGTAATTAATGCGAAAATGATATGGACAGCCCATGGAAAACCCCCAAGCAGAGTCGCCAACTCGGTTAGCCGCTTAGTCAAGAAGGCATCTCTGCCTGTACTGTAGGCGGCTGTACTTTGCACCTCCACTCGACGCATCTCGAGATCCCCCACTCCCATGTACAGCAGTTTTTTGCTCCGTTTTGCATCGACATGGCAACCGCAGCGGAGTCTTCAGTCTTTTGCCTCTGATCACGCGCTTGTGGCGTGCTCGATGACGTAGCGATGGCTGCCCGCCGTTAAATGACCTTCTTCAACTTCTGGAGCCCCCCTCGTTCCACGTCCCTTCTCCCTGGCCCCCATTACACCGCAGTCGCACGCCTCGGCTGCGATTCCTGCCGTTGATAAGTCGGTCAGTCAGGTCAGTCATTGAGTGGCGCCCAGTGCAGTGCAGGGAGCTCGAGTTACGTCAAAAACGAAGAGTACGTAGAAAACGTGTCACATGTCGCGTGTGTGCTATAGTCCCTGCTTCCTGATATGCTCCAATCCCATCACATCCCATCAGATCCCATCAGATCACATCACATCCCATCAGATCCCATCCGATCACATAACATCCCATCAGATCCCATCCGATCCGTCATCATGGGCCCCCTGCCGTTCGAATCGACGTCAGGTTGTGTGGCTGTGGTGCTAAAAAACAAAATGGAACAGATTTTGGAACGTGGCAAACTACGTAGGTAGTGAAAAAATGTGCGATGAGTTGATAAGTGGTGTGACCTATGCTGAAGGCCAGGACGTCATTTAAAAGGGAAAAGGGTCATTGAAAAAAATATAACGCTTTCAAGGATTATGTAACTTATAGGGAGTTTCAACGGTAGTTGAAAAAAGGGTTCAAAGTTAATTGGGCAAGTCAAAGGTGTAATAGTCTTATAGCTAAAAGTCTGAAATGAAATCTAAATATGCACTTCTTGCAGTTGCAGTTGTTGTATTATGTCCTAACAAGAACTCCCATTAACTTGTTTGCAACAATGTTGCAAGAATTCGCTGAGGCCTACAAAATTTCTATCAATTAAATGATACTCCGTACGGTATAGATCATTTCTATTCGTTTCGATGATCTAATTGATTTTCAGAAAATCACAGTTCGTGACAAGTGAATCGGGCACGTGTTCAGCTTTTAAGGCTAAATCAAATAGGCGGTAATATAACTCGTGATCTAGACGGCCTGAACTGTCGGCCTTCAAAATGCTTTTCTTGACCTTACCCGACTGCTTTACTTTTAGCCGAGACCAGAAATTCTGGCTGATGAAATTCCCAACCGAAATACTCATAAATTTTCCCATTCGCATTTAAATTGGAAAGTACACACGAAGCATTTAAAATGCGCATCTATTAACCGAATCCGAATCCGAATCCAAATCCGATTAGGATTGCCCAGAATCGCATGCTAAGCGTAGTTAATTGGTTAAATGCCGTACTACATACTCGTATTCCATGCTCCCGATTTGTGGACCAAAAGTGGGAAACCGCCCTTATCAGCAACGTGTTCACTATTAATTGATTGACACACAATCGAGTCGGATCATCAAAGTCAAGTTTGATAACGCTGCGGGGTAATTAGCATGAATGGGCCACTCGACTCGAATCGACTCGATTCGATTCGATTCGAGGCGATCATAAATTCACTTGATATCAAAATGCACCATTGTGGCCAGACGAGTGCCAAAAATGCCGCCAGATAGTGACGCCGCCAATTGGGGGCGTGGCATCGTTGGGTGGGCTAAAAATAAAACTGCAATTCAGAATTTTATGCAATTCGGTGGCTTGGCGTTTTCAAGAAGCTGATGCAATGCTGCACCCCACTTGCATATCCAATTGTCTTCGACGAGAGAGAGAGAGAGCGCCATGTAGTTATTACCATAAAACCATGGTCTATAGTCTGGGAAATCGAAATCGAGACCCGAACCGCTCGGCTTCGATCCGAATCCGCATCCGATACGAAACGAAACGAAACGAAACGATCCGTCGGATACGAAACGATTCGAGTGGTTCGGATCGGTCGGTTCGGTCGGTTAGGTTTGGTTCGGTTTGGTTCGGCTGGCGCTGCCACTGCCACTGCCGCTCGCGGAACGATCAATCAAACAAACGCCCGACGATCGTCACATAAATTGTTCTCCTAATCAGCCAACCGCTTCATTCATTCACAACTCGTTTGCGCTGCCGCATGTCGGAAGAGAAAGAAGCTCCATACCACAAGTGGAATATAATACTATATACGCGCGATCGCAGCTATAAGACCCGTGCCGCTCAAGAGTCACTCGCGTTCCGTGTCCGGGTTCAAAGTTAATGCCGCAATCCCCGGCGGATTCATCGGACTCAGCAGATTCCATTGGAGCAAATCGGAGTGTGCTCACCACGGTACGTGTGGGGTCCACGTCCATCTAATTGCCATCTAATTGCACCCGCTTATCAGGGAATCTGCGCAACTACGCTTTCGTTTCGAGCCCCAGTCCAGATAGACTAGTTGCCCCAAGTGATAATGTGAATTGAATAGCGAATTAAACTAAATCTGCCCGGAATTAATGTCTTGCACTTTGATGATTTGCACTTTGCCACCTGCCGTTTCGAATTCAACGATATGGAATAAATGATGCAATTCGGTGCAAAAATTAAGCGAGACGGCGGGCTTAGTGAGTGATAGTGATAAGTGCACCTGATCCGCTGGCATATTAAATTGCAATTTAATTGGGGCAACGCGTTCGACGAGCTGTATCGTTGGGTTCATTAAGATATTTACGATGATATTTAGGGCACGGTTAATTTCTTGTATTGGATATGTGTACGGGATGCGCTTAGAAATCAAATATAAAAGGAAATAAAATAACTAAGTTACCAATTTCTTCTCATTTGCAGACAAAAACTTAACCAACAGTTTTAAATATTGAATATGCATCGTTCAAGCGTATAAGCCGTTGTTATATAAATCAAAAGTAAGCCCATAAACGTTTTAAAAGTGCTAAAAGAAGGCTATAAAACGGCAACAATAAGTGAAACTAGCTGCAATTCTATGAGTTTTGTAAACCTGAAAGCCGGAACAATTGATGTTTTAATGCTGCCAAATAGATAGCAATCAGCCCCAGCCGACAAAACCAGAGTGAAACCAAAGGAGATCCAGAGGATCATAAGAAACATATAATATATCTAGCGATTTGAAAAAGAAGTCAAGAGTACATAAGAGTTCAGAAATGGCAAAGTACTTCATAACCCTGGTGCTGCTGGTGTGCCTGGCCCTGGAGAACAGGAACGTATACAATCGCCTGCACGCCCGATCCCATCCGAGTTCCCGCGGCGACATCCTGCGTCCGCATCCCAAGCACCAGTCGCATCCCCACGTGCAGCACACCTCGCAGCAGCTGCAGCAGCAGCACCACATCCGGCAGCAACGATCCCGCCAGCTGAAGCACCTGGAACCGGATCCGACCAGCGAGGAGGACGATGCGCCGATCACCAAGCAGGAGTACTATGCCCGCCTTAGGCGCCACGTCATCGAGAAGAGGCAGCACGAACTGCAGCAGGAGCTCAGCTACAATCACCCCGGCACCCACTTGGAGCAGCTGAAGGCGCCCCGCCTGTGGCAGCATCTCATGGAGCAGGAGGAGAAGGCACACCGACATGTGAGTCCTCCCGAGGAGTTCCCTATCATGTACGGCGATGCACCCGAGGAGTCATCCCTTCCCGCCGATGACCAGTTCGATGACCTGTCTCCCCTGGACTTTGTGCGCAACGAACTGATGGCCGAGGACCGGAAGGATCACGAGAAGGATCTTGATCTTGATTTGGACCTAGATCTGAAGCCGGAAACACCCATAGAGCCCGAGCCGCAACTGGGTGAGAAGAACATCACCATATCGGTGAAGTCTAGCGGCGGTGGATGCCCCAAGTGCGAGAGCAACCGCCAGGTGGAGCACATCACCGAGGAGCAGCTGACCCACTTACGCATCGAGTTCGTTAAGCAGCAGATTCTGGAGAAGCTTCGCCTCAAGGAGAGCCCTAAGGTGTCGGCCGTGGAGTTGCCCAAGCCCATCTTCGACGGCATGACTCTCTCCCATCCGGACGACAGCACCAAGAACAAGGAGCTGGACGATTACTACGCTCGCACTAGCAAGAAGTTCATACTGCTCAATAGAGGTAAGGA
The DNA here is from genome assembly GCA_005876975.1 of Drosophila orena. Lineage (NCBI taxonomy): Eukaryota > Metazoa > Arthropoda > Insecta > Diptera > Drosophilidae > Drosophila > Drosophila orena. The sequence goes on along the minus strand of VCKV01000008.1, from coordinate 9,425,430 downwards.
AATTCCAGAAATATATCGATATAACCAATTAACCAGATTGTAGCTTAACTTCAAGGATAATCCAATTCCCATTCCGATTTAGCTAACAGAACCTTATCATTTATCCTTGCAGAGGAGGTCGAGTGCAATCGAGCGAGAGACGGGAAATCCAATCCGTCCATGTGCTTCACCTTCAAGATAGACGATGCGGATGCCGAGGGCTTCGACGTGAGCACCGCCGTCCTGTGGCTCTTCAAGAACAAGCAGAATCGCACCGACAGGCCATCGCTGAACAGCACCAGTTCCCAGCAGACGATCGTCGTCTCCGAGGTGGAGGTGGATCAGCAAAAAGATTCCAAGTATTTGACGGCGGCCAAGACGATAGCCATCCAGTCGGTGAATGTGCAAGGTGGGTACACATAGTATACCCTAGTATAGTATACACACTCGATCCCCCCAGAGCGTAATCATGTCCAGAAAAGAAACGCACACGTTTGGACCTTTGGTCAGCAGGCGCGGAACGGCCATAACTGACCCCCAATACCCTCGGGGGACAAATCAAAATCTGTGACATGTCTATACTAGATGGGTGTTATAAAAATTATAAAGAACGCCGATAAGTGGCAACGTTGACAACCGCTTGTTTGTGTTTTCAATTAGACAGATCATTGCGCAGATTCGTGATAGCACTGCCCGAATCTCGAATTCATGTGGGTGAATAACTTGAGAGAAACATTATTCGTGGGTGCAAAAACTGAACTTTGGCCACAACCCACCGTAATTGGGAGTTCCTGGGGTCAGTTGGCAGATAAGAAAGCTGGCTGAAGCATGTGTATGATTCTGGAATAAGTGAAACTAACTGCTCTGTCTTCCCTTTCGCATACTTGCAGATGAGTGGATGAAGATCGACATTGAGTGGCCCATCAAGCACTGGATCAGTGGCCACGAGCTGAGCCACCTCATCCAAATCACCTGCGGCGGCTGCGATGTCAGCGACATGGAGGAGATCATCTCGGTGGACAAGGACTACCGGCCATTCATCGTGATCGACATGCAGAACAGGCGGCGGAAGAGTCGCCAGAAGCGCAGCATCAACTGCTCCAGCGGAATGACCGAGTGCTGTCGGGAGCACCTGTACATATCCTTCCGGGACATCGGCTGGAGCAACTGGATCCTGAAGCCGGAGGGCTACAATGCCTACTTCTGCCGCGGATCCTGCAGCTCGGTGGCGAGTGTTACGCAAGCGGCCTCCCACCACAGCTCCATAATGGTAGGTAGCCCGCTTCTCTGCGCAATCATTAAAACTAAATGTGGCTTGTGATGAAGAAGCTAATGCATACCCTCTTCCCCTGCAGAAAATTCTCTCCACAAGCGGCGCCAACAAGTCGCTGGAGTTGGTGCCCTGCTGCACCGCCAAACAGTATTCCTCGCTGCAGCTGGTCGTGATGGACTCGAGCAACACGGCCACGGTGAAGACGCTGCCCAACATGGTGGTGGAGTCGTGTGGCTGCAGATAGAGAGGCGGATAGGATTAGCCAAGTTACAATTACGTATCGGACAAATTAGTCGTAGACGCCATTTCGCTCCATTTCGCCTCATTTCCGCCAGCATCCAACTACATTTCTCTTCAACTAATTTAAACTCATTTCGCCGGGCATTCACATTAGCGTTGTCATTTAATCGTAGTTACCTGTAGTGCATGTGCTGCCACTAGTTTTAGTTTAAAGCTAAAGTCAATGTACTTAAGCTCTCGAAGTATGTACTCGTATGTAGTTAGTTAGCCAATAGCTTCAATTAATTTAATAGCTATCTTTAAACGTAATGTAGTGATGTTCATTGTTTAAGTAGCGTGTATTGAGCTAAGAGCAGAAAACATGAAAACCGCAAAATAAACATAAAACATAATTAAAAGATGTAAGATATGCATTGGACACAAACTTATTGGAGTGCATAATGGACTTTACTTCATATAAAACCGCATTTAAGTTATGTCAAAAAATATGAGTTTTGCAGTCAACGGGCTATAGCATACTTTTGGGCACTCTACAGTTTGGCAAGCTCTGGGTAACCACGGGCGATTTTCTAATTCTACGATTATTAATTGAATTGTAAAAATGTAAATTGTATTCAACAGCTAACTATCCTGTTCGTAAAACGTCACAGAGTTTTTTGTATAACTGCAGAGTATTTGATTTTAATGGTAGTTGCCCAAAATTTCCAGTTTTTCTTCTTATCCAACATTTACCACCATGTCGTTGTCCGCGAAATCCGTGCTAAAGGAGGGCTCCACCGAGCTGAGCCACATCTGTGAGCTGGACCTGTCGAAACAGGCGTCCCATCAGCGCCTGGTGTCCCTGATCGCTACCATATCGCTCAGTTCCCGGAACGTGGACACCATATACACCATGATATTGCGGGGCGTGAACATATTCCGGCTGAATTTCTCCCACGAATCGCACGAGATGCACTCGAAAACGATCGAGCTGATCAATGAGGCGCTGGAGAGGATTCATAGGGAGACGGGCCAGATTCGTACGGTGGCCATTGCGGCGGACACGCGGGGACCCCAGATCCGTACTGGCCTATTGGATGGGGATGTGTTCCTGCGCAGCGGCGACAATCTGCGGCTCTCGATCAACCGGGATCTGTACGACAAGGGCAACAAGGAGGCGGTCTACGTGGACTACCCGAACATCATTAACCTGACCAAGACGGGCGATCGCCTGTTCATCGACGACGGCAGACTGCTGCTCCACATCCTGGAGGTGGGAGTGGATGGACTGCTGTGCGAGGTCATCCACGGCGGCCACTTGAACAACAACTGCAACGTGATTCTGCCAGAGATCGAGATCGATCTGCCTGCCGTCTCCGAGAAGGACATGTTCGACATCCAGTTCAGCATTAAGGCCAACGTGGACTTCCTCTTCGCCTCCGCGGTGCGCAGTGCCAAGAACGTGAAGGAGCTGCGAACGGTGCTCGGCGAGAAGGGCAAGCACATCAAGATCATCGCCAAGATGGACAGCAAGATAGCGTTGAGCAGGTTCTCGGAGATCATGCGTGCGGCAGATGGACTGCTGCTTTCGCGAGCGGACCTGGGCACCCAGATACCCATCGAAAAGCTCTTCATCACCCAGAAGAGCATCCTGGGCCAGTGCAACAAGGCGGGCAAGCCGGTCATAGTGGCCTCCCACATCCTGGAGTCCATGCGCACCCTGCCCCATCCCACGCGCGCCGAGTGCTTCGATCTGGCGAACGCCATCATCGACGGAGCTGACTGCATCATGCTATCGTCGGAAGTGGCCATTGGGTCGTATCCCAAGGAGACGGTGGCCACCTGCGACACATTGTGCCGGGAGGCCGAAAAGGTGCTCTGGTTCCGAGACCTCTTCTCCGACCTGGTCAGCGAGGTGCGTGGCGAGCTGGACGCGGCCCACTCGCTGGCCATTGCAGCCGTGGAGACGGCCAAGCGCACCAACGCCACCCTGATCATCGTGCTGACCACCTCGGGCCGCTCGGCCACCCTGGTCAGCAAGTTCCGACCCCGTTGTCCCATCGTGGCGGTAACGCGCTGCGAACGAACTGCCCGCTGGGTCTACCTGCATCGCGGAGTCCTCCCGCTGCTGTACACCTCGGAGCCAAGCACGGACTACGCCACCGATGTGGACGCCCGCGTGCAGTTCGCCATGACCGCCGCCAAGAAGTGGACCATCATCGACGACGGCGATCCCATTGTGATTGTGAGTGCCTGGAAGGATGGCGGCGGCTTCACCAACAATATCCGTGTGGTCTACGCCTTCTTCGAGGCGGATCACGTGGACTGCCTGTTCCGGTCGGACAGGCGACGGTCGCAAAAGAACACCAATCTGCAGATGGCCAATCGGGAGGCCGATGGTAAGCATTCACATATGGGTTAATATAGATTTTCTTGCCACTTCTGCTATTTCATGCTTGCAGAAAATAAAAAATAGTTAGCTGTGCCCTGGGAAAATGATACTTTCGCGCCCTAAATGTATTCATAAAATAAAAGATTTTGGAAGAATGTGATTTTATTATTCTGTGACCCCGGTTTCCTTAGTCTTTATCTGTACAAAATTGAAAAAAAAGAGCTACGTGTGTGTTCTAGTAAAATGTTGGAAGGTACTTAATCAGTACTAGGGAATGAACGGCATTTCTTGTGAACTCATAGGCCAAGAAAGCAAAGCGACCAGAATGCTTTACCGTGTATAGGCGCAATCCATAGTTGACAAACTCCAGGACTCCAAGGAATCGGCATCGCCGCCAAAATGATGATTTCTTTATTTCCCTGGAATGAGGTTGAAGCAGTATGTGGATCAGTAGATCGTTGTCCATAATATCCGGACTTACAGCATATATAGCGGCGAAGCCAAAGCCAGTCCCATTAGGTTTCCCAGATCTCTGACAAGTGCAAAAATGGGACTAGATTTATAATGCAAATATGTGGGCTCTGGACACCATTTAAAAGCCTTGAAAGTGGACAATTTATGTAAAAGTTATATATGATAAGGTTTCGAAAAATACGTGTATATAGTAACCTACCTCGCGCACAGACCAATGGGGATCAATATTGAGTTGCAGCTTTACAAAGTACACCGACAGCGCCAATCCTCCCAAGAAGCAAACAGCTGAGACCGCATGGCGTCGTGTTCGGGAGAACAAGTACTTCACATTTGCCTCGAAGGAGTTCAGTGCCCTTATCCCAAAGTAAGTGCCCAGCATGCACTGGTGCAGGAACTCTGTGGCCAGGTAGAGGCGACTCAGCCACATGCCGACCACCATACCAATGATCAGCAGATATATTATGCAGCGGCAGAAGGACGAACGCCAGAGCACGAAGCGATCCCAGCAGCGGACAAAGAAGAACGAGGCCAGGATGAACACGAACACGATGAAGGTCATCGAGTGGGCGCAGGGCAGTCCACCGGTCGTCTCGCAGCTCAGCTGATGGCTTTCCAAGGCCACCTTCGGTTTCTGCGTTAGTTTTTTATTGGCAAACTGCTCCCGCAGAAACCACAAAGGACGCGTTTCCGGACATATCCTGCTCGGAACATAACATACGATATAAGTATATATGCCATTGCTACAATTAGTTCAGGAAGGTTTCTCTTAATCTTCTGGACTTCCTTATAGATGGTGTGGTTTCTTACTACTTACTTACTACTTACTAGTAGCACGAGTACTTACCACTTTTCGAAGGAGTTCAGTGTGCTGATTAGGGTAATCGCCGAGAGGAGATGCAATAGGATTTCCTGACTGAAGATGCCACTCAGGGGGATAAGGATGTTGAACATGTTGCTTGGTTCCAATTGAACGCTGAAAAAACTCCAAAGGGGCTTTCCAAAACTCAAGCTGCAAAATGGACTTTTAATTCACAATATTCAGCCGGAAAATTCAGACAGTTCAAACCGTTCTTGGGCCCATTCGTTGATGAAAAGCTCCCGCGTGAGCATATTATTGTAGCTCTCCGAAGCGAAGTGCATTATAGTCTCCATTGCTGCTAGTTCTAAAATTCTATTTCTCCTACTGACTGTTTTTTGTTTTCAAGTCTTTCTGCCAATATGAAATGTTTACAATGGCTTGCTTGTTTTCTTGTTAAGCATCCTTGAACAGCTGTTATTTTGTGGTCCTGCGCACTACCTGGGAAAATGGGGTGGTAAATCAAGACAAGTGAAATAAGTGTTAAAAGCGCCACTGCTTTCCACTGCTTGATGGCGCCAATATATATCAAAATTGAAATATATTTAAAAAAGATAAGTATTTTAATAAGAAAAGTACTAATTGTCACCTTTTCTCAACTCCCAAAACAAACACAGGTTCTCTTTTACGTATAAAGATAATTGTAAAATTTTTAATAAATAATGTGAACGGTTTACAAAAACTGATAACAAATCATATTTTCAATAAATACACATATACATACATACACATATATAAGTAGAGGCCTTTTTGTTGTTCTTGCTATGATTGCAGTGATTTTGTTACAATGGGATACATTTTCTTAACGCACTAAGCAAAACTTGACTAAATTATGATTATACGATTAGCCTACGATTAAGGAAGATTTAAGTTGTATGTTTGAGCAGCCGAATTCGCTAGAACTAATGAATGAATCTTACGGATAGAATTCGCTTTCGTTGAGGGGGAAACACAGGGAAGCTGGCAGGTGAAAGATTGGATATAGCCAATGGAGCAGACCTATCCAAAGTTCTCGAAGTGGTGAATGAAATAGGGCAGCTTGCGCGTCTTGTTCACTTCATCGCAGGCAGACATCACGCTCTTGGTCAGCGGACGAGGACCGCAGGAGAAGACTCCTATCTTGGAGACCTGCAACGAAACATTATTATCAATGTGAATCCTCAGAGGTAAGCACATGCCCAAGTACTCACGTATGAGTGCTTCTTCTGCACGAACTTCAAGAAGCTAGACATATCTGGTCGACCAAAGTGGTTCACCGCCTTGAGACCCGTGAATATCGAGGTCTTCGACAGTCGCTGGAAGTGGTTCTCGCAGATGTACTGAAAGCAAGAATAACTATTTAAGTACATACTCAAATCACTATCATTTGTATGCACATACCAGCATTGTCGTTCGCAGATCGAACTTGTGGAAGAACTGCGTGATGAATATGTGTATCTCCAGCACGTTGGTCACATCCTTCTTCTCCACATCGCGCAGAACGTCGATGAACCACTCAAAGTGCTTGTGCGACGGACAGATCCACAGGAAGTACACCTTCTTGCAGGCCACGCCCGAGTATCGATTGGTACTGGTGCCGAAGACCAGATCGTTGAGAATGGAGGCGTACGGGGTGACGCCGATGCCGCCGCCCACCATCACGGCCACCTCGAACTTGTACCAGTCCTGGTTGCCACCACCGAATGGTCCCTCGATGCGGATCTTGGGCTGGTCCTCCGGATTGTAGTTGCAGGGATCGAAGTAGTTGCGCAGCTTCCACGTCCACGGACCCTGCGCCTTGATGTGGCAACTGAGGAAGTTCTCGTGCGGCGCCGAGGTCAGCGTGAAGCTGTGCATCTCGTGCGGCCGGAAGGCGGTGCAGGATAGCCTTACCCATTGGCCAGAGAGGTACTTTAGATTCGGTGGCCGATAGAACTTGATCTTGATCACGTCGGAGGGCAGCAGATCCGTGTCGATCACGTCCAGGGCCATGTACTTGGTGCGCAGCGAGACGATCTTGTCCAGGGTGTAAACGATTCCGGGGCCCAGGAAGAACATCCAGAAACGTGGTGGTCCGGTCAGTCGGGCCAGTCCGTGGATCAGACTCAGAAGATACAATCCAATGTACAGGGTGTGCATGTTCCAGAAGAAGTTGTAGGCCTTCTTCCGGATCGTTGGATGGGCGAACACAAAGATGATGCACATGATGATGAACAGCATGACGCCTGTGGTGCCGGTGACCGTCTGGAAGAGCCAGAAGGTGATATCCGGCTTGTAGTCGGAGGCGAAGTGCACTTCGCGGGTCAGGCAGCGCAGGTTCTCATGCGATTGGGTGGACACGTGATAGAAGTTCACTATGTGACCCACCGTGTGCAGCACGGAAAAGAAGAGTGCCGTGCAGGCGGCAATCTTGTGGAACTGTATGTGCGAGTCCAGGGGAATGTACTGCTGGATGGGGAACTCCTTCAGCTTGGTGATCAGATTTCGGGACATGGTCAGCAGCAGCAGGGAGTAGCAGAAGGACAGCGATGCGGCGGATCCCCTGGTAATGGCAATGCCCACGCCCATGATGTGCCGCAGATCGGTGTGCTCCGCCATAAACGAGTAGTGGATGAAGCGCTCAACGAACAGAACTATGGTGACCACGTAGAAGAGGAACAGGTAGAAGATGTTCTGTCGGTTTTCCTCGAGGAACGTGATGTAGGCGTCCCATTTGGCCAGCAACCAGTGGCGTGGCTTGTCCTGCATCGGCTCGATGTTGAATGAAGTCATCCGAGCCACATTGGTCGAGGTGTCCAGGAAGTTCTGCTTGGCCCCCTTGCAGTCCAGCCCGATGGCCACAAAGTCACCCTTGTACTCCTTCATCATCAGCTTGAAGTCCTGGTAGGTCAGGTGGTTCTTGTGCTCGAGCCCCACGTCCTGGAACATGCCGTCGATCAGTTCCGTGACCTGGTCGTCACCCAGGCTCGTCGTCCTGGCAATCTCCACCAGCGATCGCATCATCTCGCTTAGCTCGCCCTTGTCGATGACTCCATTCCGATCATTATCACACATGTCAAAGATTATGCGGAGCTTGTCGTCCGTTTTGCCGCGGGAGAAGAGGACTACAGTCTCCAGGAACTCCTGGAAACTGATCCTGCCATCCTGATCCTTGTCCACAATGTTGAACATCTTGCGCACAAACATGTCGTTGGGTTTCATGCCCAGGGCGGCGGCGAATTCCGCCTTGGAGAGACTGGTCCGCATCACGGTCATCACCTCGCCATCACTGGAGGCATCTGAACGCCTTCGTCTTTCTCCGGGTCGCAGGCCAAAGGTCAGGGCGTAAGCCTCGCGGAAGAAGTACTCCAGTCGCTTTTGGCGCCGCTCCCGTGTCTCCGCCCGCGCCAACATAATGTCCCTATTGACCTCCATCAAAGTCATCTCCTTCTTGTGGAGCAGTAGGAAGTCCTCCAACTTCTTTACAAACTTCCTGCGTGCTCCGTATGATTCTAGCTCTAGCACCAGATCATGATCGCTGGGCACACGCAGCAGGATATAGGGCTTCTTCTTGATGTGATTCGTGGCCGACTCCTCCACACTGACCACGTCGATGTGCTTCAGACTGAAGGTGCGCAGCTTCTCGCCCTTCCTGTCCACCGTGTAGATGGCCGCCTCTGGCCCGAACTTAACCGTGACCAGTCTCTTGTGGTTGGCGTGCAGCCACTCCCTGGCCAGCATCTTGTCCACGGAACCCTTGTGCTGCGGTGCCCTCAGTGCCTCCTGGCGGATCTTCAGCCGACGACGCTTGCTGTTCTGCAGCTTGACCACACAGTAACCGGCTCCGGCGCACAAGATGGGCACAAATCCAAGGAAGACGCACACGTAGATGAACATCAGCTCCGAGCCGGAGAAGTAGTCGTAGCCCTCCAAGTAAGTGCAGGGCTCCAGTTCGGTGGCATTCAGCTGCATTGGCTGCGGACATGGATCCCCAGTGCGCCACATGAACACATCCTTTTGGATCTCATCCTCCTTCACATCCGTGCTGTTCACTATGATGTCCCACAGGGTGATCTTGCGCAGCTCTGCGATCTCCTCAGGAGTGAATATCCCGTTGCGCTCGTTTTCGAACCAAAATCGATCGGCATCTCGCAGCCGCTGGAACTGCTCCTTGATTACGGCAGTGAAGAACTCGCCCGGCTGACCGTAGGATTCCAACATTCCACCCACATAGACATCCACATCATCGAGCTGGTTATCGTACGCCTCCTTCAGCATGCTGAAGAGGATTGGTGAGTCAATTTAATAGAATGCTATCAAAGCGATTTTTACTTACTCCAAGAGCTCTGGCTGCGTTTCGAACAATGGTGGATTGATATCTGTCCAGGTCTTGTGCCTTTTTAGTCCATAAGACTCCCTCGCGGTATTGTAATCCGGCAGGCCATTGTCCCGACCTCTCATTATGTTGAGAGCACCCAGATCTCGTCGTGTGAATTCCATTGGTCCGAACAGTTTGTCCCGCACATCTGAGCAGAGAACCGGATCCTCACGTTCGGATATTTGCGAGGCCAGACCCATCAGTACCTCCTCCACGCTGGTGTCGGCGAAGAATCCCTGAAAAGTAGATGACTCATTAGTAAATAATTCCTAATCCAGATAACCAAAACTCACGCTGGAGTCCCACCAAGTGGAGCAGAGTCGGACCGCCGGATAGCCCATGGGTGTTTCCTTAAAGTTGCACTGACCATCCCGCCTGTAAATTCCCGGCGGGATCATCGTGTGGCCAAATCGAAAGGCAGCCGCCTGGAAGATGTGGCCAATGCCAGGATGTATGTCCTGCCTGTAGCCCTCGTACGGTTGCAACGAGGTGCCCAGGAAGGCGGGCAGGTACTCGTAGACTATCACATTCTGCAGACTGGCAATCACCGTGTGGCGTGCCCGCTGGTAGATGTCCTCATCACTCCAATCCGGATGCACCCGCTTGATCCGCTGAGCCAGGGTGTTGTGCCAGCGCAGAAAGAGGATGGCGAAGGAGAGGATCGCCGGATTCTGATTGGTGCGAGGATCACCAAGAACTGGAAACAAATAGAGACATTTTATCTTACATTGCACTACTGCTACAACTGGCAAACGCATTTAAAACTTACGGAACAGCCTCTCCGGACTGAGCATCTTCATGACACTCGGCACCGGATTGTTGAAGAGCGGCACCCGCATGGTGTTCCGCACCGGAAGCTTCCCATCCTTCTCGGTGAGCAGAGTGCCATTGTGGAAGGAGCGCATGGCATTGAGCCAGGCCTCGGAGGTGCTGTAAATGAAACTGCCATCAATCCAAGCAGTCATTTGATTTATCTGCGGAGTATGATTTCAGTAGTGGCGTTTAGAACCATCCGATGGTACCGTAACCCACCTGCTCCCTCGGCGCATTCGGACTCTGTCCGGTGTCGCGATCGTAGGCCGCCCGGTGGAAGGGTATGTACTTGTCGCCGCGGCACTCCCGGTCGTACATCTCGTCGCACTTCTCGATCTCGATGCGGTGCATCTCGATGGGGCAGCCGGACTCCGAGGCCATTACGATCTCGTTGGCCACCAGCTGGCCGAAGAAGGCCAGCAGCGCGGTCCGGTTGAACTTTGACCCCAGGCCGTCCTTTCCCCGCATAAACAGCCGGCTGAGCCTGCGGGTCGAGGGCCGGTTGGCACCTGCCATTGAGTAAACCCCATCCGAATAGGAGGGCGGCGCCTTTCGCACCAGGTGGCTATCTGGAAAACAATGGCAAGGGGCAAGGGGCAAGGGTTAGCCTCAACACAGCTATCCAATATGGTAATTGCAAACCGATTCATATGCAAATCCAGGCCAATCTCACAACCAACTGATTCTAATTACAGGCCTAATCGGCTCAATTCACCCTTTTTTCGAAAGTTGTCAACGGCCTGGCGGAAATTCCAGTCTGTCCACTTACCCACGGATCCCCAGTCGGGATGGGCCAGGTTATTGTACCAGCCATCGTAACGCTGTTTCTCGGTCTGGCTATACATTTTCTCTGAAAGATAGGAACACAGGTGACACATGTTAAAGTTTACTGCCTTGAAGCAATTACATTTAATCTATTTAGGTGTGGGAACCGTAGAACAGTCGTTTCTCCTTTATTACCTATTTAACCCATACGTGAGGTCACCGCAAAAGGTCTTAAATATTCATTTTATCATACTAGTTGAGTTAACTTGCATCGACTCTTCAACCCAGTGCATATTATTTGGCTACCAAAATTTTATCAACACCTTCACCTACATATCTAATTCACTACAATCCGAAGTTTTCAGTAATAGAACCAAGGTGTTACGACTTTTCTAATTATTTTGCATTTATTTGCGTAATTTGGTTCAGTTTTATGCGCGTAATTTGAGCTAGCTAGATCTGAAAATGCCTTAAGTGTTCACTTCATATTAGATAAGTAATTTACGCATAAACTTGTCTGCGGACAGTAGCCGGTTTTCAGCAAAGTCAAAGTGATCCGATAAATTGTAGATTGGATTGTTATATTAGACACTGTTTTTGGTTGACTTAGTTTGGTTTTAATTGACTGGAAAATTGATTGACTTGAGGTTTAGATGGCGGAGATTGAATCGCACCCAATGGCACAAATGGCTGGACGTGAGGAATGGCGCCAATTTGCATAGATTTCCACAATCTAATGGTTCTAACAAGTTGCTAAGCAATTTTGAGAAATTATCTACATTCGACTTGTCATCATAAAAACTAATTACAGCACAATATCGCATGAATTTTAATCGAATTTGACTAATCGCCACACCCGGACATTTGTAAAGAATTCCTATTTGTGTTCGGCAATTAGGAAAATGACATTAAATGAATAAATTAGGATCCAAATAGGGTTTAGCTTACACACTTGAGGGATTTAATTAATGTATACTATTCAATTCCGCAAACACAACAAACAAACCCCAATTAATCTAAACTTTTTATTTTGCCCAGCTCAATTTATAATTCCACCTTTTTAGTGCCGACTGTGTGCATGATTCACAGAAAAAAATAACACGAGTTGTAAAAATAAATATTTGTTCAACAGAAGACACCTTTAAGTGATAAAAATCTGCAAGGCGTAATTGTTCTGACGCTAAACGTTATAATTATGGTTTATTTGCGAACAATTCTGAGCGGGGTGGGTAAGATTTACGAGAAACCAGTTTTCAAATTAACAAGCCAATGCCCGCAGCCCAAAAAGAAAACATGCCCAACATTCTAAAAAGTGCTTAGATGGAATACCCATATTAGACATTTAAACCAGTTTATTTGTTCTATTGTTTTTAATACAGCTTCTGTTACGGCATCACCTTTGAATTCGACCATAATTCCGTGCTGGACAGAAAGAAGATGGTTTGTTTATGCCGGATTTTGTGGGTTCTCCATCTTCATCTTGAGCAAACCATGGCAGATATACATACATACGTGTATGACGTTGGCAGCTACAAGTCATGAATATATTTCGTACCATTTTCGAGAGCCAGTGAGTGAGTGAGTGATGGATGGCTAGCTGGCAACAGCGAAGGCAACTAACAGCATTAATTTCCAGGTCTGAGATGGCAAACAGAATCAGATCCGGTTAACCAAAAACGTAGCCAGCTGAGGAGACTCAGAGAGAGGAAGCCTCAGCTGACTCCGTTCAGCTATATGTATATATAAAGCACTCTGCGTTGGCGGCGAACGGAATGTTGGTAAAAAAAAGAATCACTAACCAACACCTGCACGCTAAAAAAGCTTCCACACATAAGCTTCATTTATTTGTTTTCCTTTTTTTTTTCTTATTGTAAAAACATGCACGACATCACGGATTCCCCTAAAAAAAAAAACTAGATATTCACATACTATATAAAAACTACTGGTTTTTGTGCCCAACTCGGTCGGCGCCATCAATTGTCGCATTGTACTTTCTGTGAGTCGCTCTTCAATTTCGTCAGCTGTTTCGCGTTCGTTTTCTAAGTCTTTTGATTCATACGAGTCCGGTACGTCGCAAAATTCACTTTCATCTCGGTTCGTGCGTGACTCTAGCCGTTTAAACAAAAGATGCAGATTTTTTTCACTTGGCATTGCTTAATTAGTTTTTTGGAAAAAACATGCGAGGTATTATACTAATTGTAATGTACTAAAAGTTAAAGCTGAGAGTAAGCTAGTAACGATCTTGCGAAAAGTAACTCATAAGCAATAGCAGTACATTTCAATGCGATAGTTTTGAACGCAGTAGGCCTGATGGGCGTACCTATCTGTCCTGGTCACAGGACCTCCCAGCTGCATATCCTTCCTCTCACCATTAAGCATGGTTATAAGAACGGTGGCATCGAAGTTTCCGTCCCCGGGCGTCGTTTGCAGGCGGACCATAATCTGCGATATCCTGTACTTTCCCCGATAGTCATTTTTAGCGCGATAGGCGGCACGCACTGCCTTCAGGCTTAGAATTCTACACTGCGGATATGGCTTGATGAGCTCATTGATCCTGTTCACTGCGAAGCTGGCAGCCTCTTGAATGAAGCTTTCGTGGGTGGAAACAAAGGTTAGTTTGTTGCAGAGGCAGTAGTGTTGCGGTATCTCAGCGGTTTGACAATCTCTGTTCTGGGGAATGGGTAAAAACAGACTGATTCCGCGCCCGTTCGCCAAATTAAGCGTTCTATTCCTTACATTGGCATCGGTCAGCCGATCAAGATGGATCACATCCTCGAGGGTTTCGTGCAGATCAAATGTGGTAATGAGACTTCTGGCGTTCCGTTCAAAGTTCGACATGGCGAGGGGAAATTTCCTTTTCAACCATTCGGGATAGATAGCAATCAAGAGCGGCTGCGACATTTCATGTTGTCCCGGAGCAGTTCGGGCGAACTTATCGAATCTCAAGCCGTGATCACCCATAAACAGGATCAGCGTGTTCTCCAACACTCCCCTGTCGCGTAGCCTGGTCAATATACTCAGGTAGTCCTTATCCACAAGCTTGGCATATTGAAAGACGTCGTGTATGCCGTGCATATTCCACAAAAATGAGAAAAATAACTGGCGTTCCAGGTGTGGAATCAACTTCGAGACGAATTCATAGTAATACTCTCCATAGAGACGATGACCTGTGCACTTTAGATCGAACTTGGTGCGATATAACGAATGAGATTCGATCTCAACCATCAGAGGACGCATGTAAATATCGGTGGGCTGCTTCTTGAAGCCCCTCTTTCTGTAGATAAAAAGCCCTGCGGTATCCGTGTCCTCTGCAAAGATGGTGCTGTATCCCGCCCTCTTGAATTCATTCCACAAGAAGTTACATTTGTCAAAGTTCAATTCGCCCGTGTAGCAAGATGCCTCCATCTCCGAAACACTTAGTCCGCTCACCAGAGGCATCAAGTTGGGATATGTGTTCAAGGCAACGCGATTATAGCCCCAGAATTCGGTGTGCGGCAGGTGTTCGATGAATTCGGCAACGCGGTGAAAGTATCGCATGTAGTGCATGTGAGAGATGGAATCGACGCCCAGGATCATCACGGACAGCTTTCTCTTCTGGGGTTCTGTAGATCTGTTTTTCGCCTGAGGTGGTGGTGGCAGGAAAAAGAGAACGTCGTGGAAAATGATCCTGCCAAAGTCCACCCAGCACCAAGTACGAATGTTTTGCAGACCAGTGCCCACCTCAAGGTATCTCGTTTCATCGCTTAGCTTGAAAAACTCCAGGGATATATACTTGTTGTGTGCGTCATCGACCCTCAAAAACTGCCGATAAATGCAGGAGACTTGCCTCCATGAGAGAATCCCAGGCCTCGATAAGTTACGCACCAAGTAATTCCTGTCTCCAATTGTCTCGGCAATCAACAGCTGCTCCATTCTACACACAACGGGTTCAATGGGTTCCATGAAGGGCAGGGCAAAAAGCGAAAGTGGTTTCGTCGAACTTATGCGACATCCCGTGGTGTTGACAAAGAGTTCATCTTCCTCATTGATGTAGATCTGGGGCACTTCGCTTATAGTTATGGCTTTATTCCGATCGGAAATGGATGTAAATATTAGATAGCACAGAACCGCCAATAGAAAAACGTTCAACAACCGACTAGCAATTCGCTTTCTCTTCATTAGTTATTTTAGCTTATACCTTTCAGTAAGTTAAAACGCCTACTTCAAAATGATTTCTAAAGTGGCATCATGATAAGTATTATGCTTCGTATGATTCTGTGTTCTGAGAATTTTTTGTACTTGGGAAAAAGAGTACAAAAGTTCAAAACAAAACGTTTGAAAGTTTTTACAGAAACACTTTCGCTTTCGGCTTCAAGCAAGTGACTCAAAACTAAGACTTATTATGGCGATTAAAAAAATAATGAATGCAGACAGTGACATCTATTTGTTAGCTGTTAATTGGTTGCCAAATTGAAAGGCATATAAAAATGCGCACATGACTTAATTTAATTTTACATTCCCGTGCGAGTTCTCGCCCCGCTTAACATCAGTACTAATGAATGCCAAAGAATTTATTTTATCTCTAGCGGCTTAATTAAGCGTTGCGATTCGCAAGGAATGCAGTCATTCCTAAATCGAAGTTCTATTGAAACACTTGCCCAATATATACGATCAGTTCAGTTTACACGATGTCAATGATTCAGTTGGTTGACTAGCTTTTTCGTTCATCAAAATACCATTTGCCTAATTAAAAACTCCAGTATTGGACATTTTTGCTAGTATGTATGAGTAACCACTCAATTCAAAAGTCCAACTGATGATCAATACCAAACGAGTGATTTTAATAAATGGGCGATTTGATCACCACTTAATTGATGGCTGTGATTCTGAAGAATAAGTTCTTGAAATGTGCTAAATAGGCAAGGTGATTTTGATTTATTTAGAGGAATCTAAAAATGACAGTCGCTTAAACATTTATTTAGTGAAAAATGGTGTTGTTTGTTGAAAAAGTATCTAACGGGTTGTTTAGTAATCGAAGCGCTTCTCACACAAAACTCAAATCTAAGTGCCAAGAATTAGTTAAAGAAGCTCTTTCCTGGATATCAAAAACCTCCTTAGCAGCATTTTTTGTGCGTTTATGCCAAT
The DNA here is from genome assembly GCA_005876975.1 of Drosophila orena. Taxonomy (NCBI): domain Eukaryota; kingdom Metazoa; phylum Arthropoda; class Insecta; order Diptera; family Drosophilidae; genus Drosophila; species Drosophila orena. The sequence goes on along the minus strand of VCKV01000008.1, from coordinate 9,409,199 downwards.
GTTGTTAATTCGATATAGCAAATTCAAAATAATCAAAATAATCAATCGATCGAGACTGAGGCAACAATAGGCCTTCGCGAATGCTAATAAATTCGATGGAAAGAAAACAAAATGAAACAAATTATTTGGCGAGTCGAATTAATCGTTCGACTTCCCCAAAGCCACCTGCTGCGATCGGAGGTCCAAAATCCGAGATCGGGGATCACTAACGCCGTCGATCTTTCGATCAGGAAGAGGGCGCACCGCGGGGGGCGTGGCTGGCCAGCACAATGGCCAGTACATTTGACGTGTGTTGGCAGTAATTTAATTTCGCTAAATATTTCAAAATAAAAAAAAAAACAACATTGGGTGGCCGATCGTTAATCAATGCATGAGCAAAATAGCAAAGCCAGAACAATGTAAGTCGGGGTGAGAAATGAGATACAAATGCAAAATCGAGAGGAAGCCAGTTGATCGTGCGTTGACATTTGACTCGCATCGAGTGTCGAGCCACGCCCCCAGCCACCGCATATCCACAGGTGGTTGGTACGTGACCAGTATCGCCAGACATCATGGGATCACAAGCTTAGGAAGACGGATACTGAGCGCAATTATAACTATTATAACTATGAGATATTACTGTCTGTGAGTGCTCTTCGAAATTAGCAATTCCCTCAGTTGCAACGCTAGAAATCAGATGCTATTAACTGTTTCAAGCAACACAAAACAATTTCTCACTGTGTGTGTTTAATACACATGTACAGTTTTTATGCATAATAAATTGCTGGTGGCGGGATCTAATCGGTCATTTTGAAGCCACGAGATCTTGGCACGTCTGGCGATTCCAATGCATGGCGTCTATGGGATGACGTCAATATGGACCAGGTAGTATTTACGGAGTTCAAATATGATGGGTTTATTTGCCTTTGAGCGGCAATTGCATTTAAATCATGAGTTCGATGCCTGGTGCCAGCTAAGCCCACTTAAATATTGAGTTAAGAGCTAAAAAAAAATGTATTTCATTTTTCAAACTGGGGTGCATATGATCCATTCCCAGGCCAAACAAAGCTCCCCAACGCCACGATCCATGTCTATGCAAATGGACCTAATTCAATTGAATAACCATATAACGATATAGGGAAGTGGGAGGTAGTTTGGTACTCACCATAACAATGCACGGAGCCCAGATTCAGAGCGAGACTAATCAGTAGCAGCAGCAGGGCTCCTCCGTAGGTGGCCCCGGGCAAATGGAGATGGGGTTTGGGGTTTTTTCGCCCGGGACGCGGCACTCGATTTTTGCTTTCTGCCCTCTGATGGGGCGCACTTGGAACACTCATATTGATTGCGAACAATGTCTTTTATTTCGAATACTATTCGTTGTTCGCTATTTTGGTGCACGAAATTCGGTCGTTTGTATTGTTAAATTAATTAGATAAACTAACACTTGAGTTTGGGCTTGACTGCGAGGGCATGGGCTTAATTTTGCATTATAACGAGTTTCATCACAGTTGCGCGTTCGGACATTTGGTTTGAGATTCCATGGTTTTCCACTATTGCACTGCGAAGGAAAACAATCGATTTCTTTGAATTCTATGATTCATGCGGAGATTCGCACACTTTTTTTGGATATAATTTCGAACACCGAATCACTCCAATTCTTGTTAAAAATGTTGACGATCGACTAAATTACCATAAAACCTGATGAAGTTATCTACGTTATCTAAGTTATTATTGTTTTCATAATCACTTGCTTGTGCTTTTGAATGACATATAAATGTTTTAGCTCTGTGTTACTCTGCATTTGATTTGATAACTTATTGATTCCGTTTTAGCCACATTTTGTTGTTTAATATACCGAAGATTTTTAAAACCCGAAATCGACTTGACCGCAGAGGTCCAAAAGTAAGTAGCGAAATGCTTCGTTAATGCCGAGCAATTAATTTGATTGCACAAAGTGAGGCGAAGGAATAAAATCGCATTTATCGAATGCAGTGTGCCGAATGGCCAGCTAAATGGCCAAGCAAATAAGGGCCAAGAGGCGGCCCCAAATGGAATTGCCCACAGAGCGATTGACCTTCTGCGGCCTTACAAACCGCAGTCGACAAACGGCGGCCAGATTCCATTAGTCATAATCGACAATGGTCGGAAAGAAGCCGAAAACTGAAGATACAAAGCATAGAATTACGTATGTGCATATGTACATATGTACATATGTGTACATATGGCAGGTAAGGCAAAAAGGCATACGAGTGTAGAAAATGCCATTGCACAACTGCAAACAATTAACATTACAACAACTGCAGAGTGCTAGAGCTAACAAAGTCATAAGGCCCCCGCCCCTCCCCCTCACCCTTTTTCCATTTGAACATTAACTTTTTTTCCGCCCAATGCAATTTGGAGTTTGTTTGGAAACTATTATTAAATGGCCACGCAGAGAAAACTTTTTGTGCGGTAAAAGCCAAATCCAAGTGGTCGGCTCAAATTGTGGGCGATCCACTGGCCAAAATACATACATATTTATACAAATACTTATATATATATGTGCATATATATGTATCTGAAAGAGATCCAAAGAGCGAGCGAGAGAGAAAGTCCAGAAAGCGTGGAAGACTGAACGACCATAATCACTTGGAAATTACGGTATAATACGAAAAATTATATTGCGGCAAAAGGTGGAAGCCACAAGTCTTAGCTTTCCGAGCATTAGCCATCGCCCCCGGCCACTTCGCATTAATTAATAAACATTTCTGCGGCTATTTTCTGAAATTGTTGTCCGCAGCTCGAGCAGAGATCAAATAAATCCGAAATTCCTATGGATCTAAGACGCAATCCGAAAACCAGAATCCGTCAATTTGAAAATAACACGAAAATGGCAAGAAATTGTTAGTGTTTCGAAGGCAAATTTAGGAAATGCGAAGATAAATGTTATAGATCAAATGTTATATGTTATAATGTTATAATCAAATTATAATTCTCGTTATTATGCTGGCATTGAAGTAACTAGCAGTTTATGCTTCGCAGGTTCTGAGAGACTCCATCTATCCAGCATTCGTATATTCCTAGTCTTGTAGATGGATTTCCTTAAATATTTTTGCAGTCGCCAAAATTAAGCAAAACCCGCTTTTGTTGCATGGGAGGCTGTGCAAGAAGAAGCACTAGAAAATCAGCAAAAAATTAAACACGAAAATAATTTAAATTCATGAACGAAAACGTAAGCAAAGCCAAGACGGCGACGAAGCAACGGACAAAGAAGACTCGGAACTCCAAAAGGGGGACCCAAAAATAAGAAGAAAACAAATACAAACACACCAGCGCACACACACACACACACGCACACACACACAGATGAGAGAGAGGGTGAATCGGTGAATCGTTCGTTTGTGGGCGAGCAACAGAGATGGGCAGCACCCGAAAAAAACTATCCACAAAGTATCCAATCATCTCCGCATGTGGGTGTTCAATGTTTATCGGGGTTTTGCACTATTTTCCAAACAATTTGAGCAATTTCGCCTGGCGACAGCCACAAAGAGCCGCACACAGAGCCACGATAACGGTGAAGAAGACGGCGCATGCGCGACACGTTTCAGCGCTTCGGCGCTCCACCGTTTCACATTCACTCTCGTCGGCGCTCGCTCACCAGCACAGCACACCACACACAGCACTCCACACACACGATTCGAATCCGCCTCCCAGTCGAGGGCTCCAACACACGTCCGCAGCGGCCAAGAGTTCGTTCGAAACTGAGCCCAGCTGTGCGGGGGACCCTCCGTGTTGGAGCTCGAATCGGTCCGCAGTGGAACCGGTTATGCACTGAAAACAAAATGTGAGAAGCACACACTACGAATCCGGAAATTGAGCTGATGATGTTCCGATTCGTATTGCGCGAGAAAGTCAGCTAAACTCATTTGAAACTAAATGAAAAAAATCGATATGCATCAGTCTCAGTTCAAGTTCTGGTCCGGGTTCGATTCCACAGGTAGGTAATCGACTTTAAACCATTCCAAAATGCCTAGATTAGTTGCAAAGTTATTTTCTTAGTCATTTGTATCATTCAATAATTTCTTTTTTTAAACCGTTTTTATATTTTATATTTTTTTTATATTTTGTATAAGAGGTCCTTTAAATTACACTTTAACAAGGAAATACTTTGCTTAGTAGCATTTGCTTTACACAAAAATTGACGTACTAGTTCCGTTCTCTCAGTGTGGCCTCGCTCCCGCTCTTGGGGCTCCCGAACCGCTGCTCCATTTCGCTTCGGCTCTCGGGATCTGGGTGGTGGGACTGGATCCCAGGCCATGTCCGCCTTTAAATGGGTTCCGTCATATTCGACATGACGACGTGTCGAATTAATCATTGCCGTGTCTCTCGCCCTTTCTCTCGCCGCCTAGCGGGAATTTCCCAGCCTGGCGGATGCACTGCAACCGGGTGGAGGTGGTGTTAGAGATCAGGCGAGAGAGTCTATCCTCAATCGGTCCGCTCTTGCGGTTCCTGAGTTCCTGTTTGCCCCGTGGGAGGTGGAGGTACCTGCTGTTGGTTCTTGGAGTCGGTGTATACTCTAAATTAGCATACTAATCGAAGTGCCATCCCACTAGTATGATGGCTTCATATTAGGGGTAACTGGAGTTTCTTGACTTGTAATGGATCACTTTTATATTAACAATCCACCTTCAATTGAGTTACACAACAGATATGGCATTTTAGCTTCCAGCACATCAATGTGTACCTAATTATTCGAGTTACTCAAATCTACAAGAACATAGGGCCACATTCAAGCTTCTCAGGCACTCAATCATTCGATGATTGAGCTCTGGAACATTTAACCATTGTCCAGAGGCAATATTTTATGTCAAGTATTCTAGGGGGGCATGTCGACAGCTCACTTACCTCCATGGCCCCGTACTAGCCTCTTCGATCTTTGTTCGGATGTCAGTCAATAGTCAGAAGTCGTCAAATGCAGCTGTGCACATTAAATCAATTAAGATTCTTATTTATCTTCGATTCGAGCCGGGCTTAACAAGTGCAGCCAGGTATTTAGCAGAACGGGCGCATCTATAAATATTTATTATTGCAAGAGAACGATCGACGCTTACTTTTAACACGCATGGAAAATCAAAAAGCACAAAAAAAAGAACAACTTAGAAAAAAAATCACATTTCCAACTTTTGAGTGCACTTTGAATGAGTTGCGCAGAAGAACAAAAAAATGAATCGAACGTTTCATGCTCGATTGTCATTAAAAAAATCGCAAAAATGTATTGAAAACACACAAGCATAAGTGGAGAACTCGAAACCCCAAAGCAATTCAGTTGGATAAGTAATTAAATTAATTAATTTCTATATGCTGCCGATTGTCGTCGAGTGTTCATTTATCTGTGCGTGCAATGAGGCAACTTGTAAATGATGTTTTTTTGCGATGAGGCCTTCCCAGCGGCAATCCGAAGTTGGCTAAGTTAATTCGATTGGTAACTGCAGCTGTGGGCTATCTATCCATTCCAAATTCCAAATTGAAAATCACCCATTTAATGTGCAATAAACTGAAATAGTAGCGATGAGTAATCGCTAAGAGTATTTATTTATTTTTAAAAACATCTACACTTCAGCTTGGCATATGAAGAAATTCTTATAAGTACAAAATTGATCATCCTTAATTTCGATATCACTGAGTTCAGCGCAGAATTCCCTGTTCTCATAGTTATCTGGTTGACCAAGCACTTCTTCGCCGGAGTCCACATCATTGTTGCGCACCCAGTAGTAGCGATAGTTATACAAAATCGAACGGATGGCGACAAGGTCATCCTCGTCGTCAATGGAGGCCAGATACCCTCCCATTGCACGGCATATACGTGCAGCTGTACTCCAGTTTACCATCAAATTATTCTCCACGTAAATCAGCTTCGATCCCAACTGCTCAAACTTCGCCGGTACTATGCTGGCTAATGAAGATGATGATTGAATGGAGTTGAGGCTCTCCTGTATGGCTTCCAATTGGCTAGACAGTGAAGACTGCAGTTGATTGTTGTCCAAAGTGTACTTAATCGCTGCCGTCTTGTCTTCCAAATTGGTAAGCCTCTCATCCAAGTTCACTTGAAGGCTGTTAGCAATGGCATTTCCTATCGTTTCCTGATCCAAGTTTACATTACGGGGGCTGTAAGACATAGATGCCAATGACTCCTGCATGTCCTTTTGCTTGGCCTCCAACTCTGCTAGTTTTTCCAGAGTTCCATGGAGGCGTCCTTCCAACGAGGTTACCAAAGACGACTGCATGTCCTTTTCTTTGGCCTCCATCCCTGCTAGTTTTTCTGCTTCCTTGCAGCGGTGCATTGTAATATAATCCAGTAATGGAATCATGTCTCGAAATGAAACACTTAGCCGTGGTGTCGCAACAAGTTCCTCCGAGGACCTTGCCTGGGATCCGTAAGGATTCCAGACCAAAAAGGCGAAGTAAATAACAGCTCCCAGTTGCACCATACTGCTTATGATGAACGATTAAATTCAACTGATTGTGGATTTACTGACAGACTCCCGAAGATAACCACTGATAAGAATACATACTATTTGTTACGTAAGTGTAGGTATGTACATGTTGTTAGTAGCCTGCGATAAGACGTTGACCTTTTGGCATTAAAAATGATGAATGATGCATTACAGCTTGCGAGCACCAACTACTAATAAAACTCTTTTATTCCGTACTTAATCGCAACTAAGTTACATATCAATCTGTTTATAGCCGGCAATTGCGGAGTCAAAAATAGACCAGTCCAGACTTCGAGTCCAGACTCGAAGTTTCGAGCACCCACTCGAGGCTTTAATGGTACTACCAAGCCCAAAACACTCTCGGCCTCAACAGCAATTACGAGTTCTAAACAAGCTCTCGATCTGCCCCACAACAATTTACGCACACAGAACTCACAATCAAAAAAAAGTGGAAGACAGCAACAATGATATCGCATTCCTGGGCTATGTGTCTTGGCCACAAAAAGTGAAGGGTAAAAAACGAGCAATAATTTCTGTGTTTATGTGAAATGGCCTGCAAATATTCGAGCCACATTAATAATTAATTTATCTTGCTCAGCAAAATCAAATTCAAAGCACCAACAACAGTGATGTTAAATGGTTTAACAACTTTCACGGCATAAAAAACCCAAGCAACCGAAAAAAAAAATATATATACATATATGTAGTGTATATATCAATGAGTAAGGCACGGCTACGCATAGCAAAGTAATTGATTTCTTACAGCTTGGATTTCGGTGTCGATACAACTTCAATTTCAGCTACGAAAAATATTAATTTTAATGGCTTGCAAATCGAGAGCGAGCTAGATCGAAGGTCAGGCCAACGCACAAGGCGGCCAAATAGAAAAAGTCATAAAAACAATAATCGGACAGGTGACAATAACCAGAGCAGCAGCAAAAAGCTGTGAAGCTGGTGTTGGCCCACAAAATGGAACACGCGCCATTGAAACAAACACTCAGCAAACACAGATTTGCGGCAAGAGCAAGTCATAGTTAAGCCAAACGCATTAAGCATACGCACCGTGTGACGGCCGTTTGGGAGCGCTGATACATTGTGCGCTTGGGCAAATAAGTAAACTCAATTAACTAGCCACTAGCCACTAGCCACTAGCCGCTAGTAGGTAGCTGCAACTGGTAGCCATGTTTGCCTAGCTTGTTAGCAAATAGTTGCAGTGCCGAGTTGGTCCGTCTCATGAATTAAATCATTTTCCGCTAATTGGATTCTTTGAGTCAGCGACTAGACTGGATTATCAAGCCATTTGCTCACTAAGGGCTTGTGCTAGCTTGGCATTGGATTGGTGGGATTGGTGGTCATACCAAGCAAGCAAACGTTGCAACATAATACGCGTAAAGAACCCATTCAAAACTGCCACAGTCATTGCGCAAAAGTATATCAAACGATTAAGCTGACTCAAAGGCAGAACCCATCCCATGTCCCCATATCCATGGCACTGCACTGAAGTGTGATGCCAAGGTGCACTTGTGGCCCACTCCCAGCTCTCGAAGCTAAGCGCCCTGTTTGCACAAGTGCTGGAGCGCATTCGCTTCCTCAATAGAGCTTTTCGCATTTATGTTCCATTACTTGCGTTAACCCATTAACACACTGAGCTCATGCCTAACTATAAGCCCCCAACTATAAATGTGGGTAGAAAATCGCAGCGGAACAAGTTCCCTTTCACTTGCAACTCGTACTTAACGAGCCACGCTCGGCGCATCCCATCAATGATGTATCTAATGCAATTTTACCATAAATAGTTTCGCAGCCGGCTTCTAAAAAGTACATCTCTATCTGCTCCGATGGCATTTCGAGTGGAAATGCCAACTGACACACAGCGCGCATGCGTACGTGTTTTTGGATTTAATTTGCTCTGGCTTCGCAACAGCTCAGCCCGTAGATACGTAGATACGTAGATACGTAGATACGTACTTACATATGTACTATGTAGTTCATGTTTGTTGGCTAACTGAAGCAGGTGAGCAGGCGGCTTTAAGGTGAGACTGGGGCATTGACTTTGGTAATGAAAACTCAGCCTAGTCGAGTCGAGTGCAGTTCAGTCGGTCAGCCCTTCATGCAAGAATGCCCCCACTGAAGGATTTCCAGGCGGTACTTGCCGGGTTTCGGCCTTGTTTTCCAGGCCCAATCCCTCCGCTGCTGCCAGTTTTGCCATGTTTAGTGGCCAGGTGTTAGTTAAATACCGCATCAATACCCGCAAGGTCAATGCAATAAATTTTAAAAATATATTACGGACCATGTGCCATCCGCTTAATACCAATTGCGGAATCTTCAATCAAACGCAGGTGAATTGCACTTTGGTGCACTTGAAACACCCTTTACTGCAATAAATAACGAGAAAACAAAGGAGGTTTACCTTCCAGATACTTAAAAATAAAGTAAAGTTTATTTTCATTTTAATTGGGTAATATTTATCCCAAATGGACTGTTTCCATAGGTAGAGTATACAGAGATTCATAACTTTTTATGGGCACTTAATGTTAGGAAAAAACTAGAAAGCACTTTTAAGATAAATCATGCAAATTATCAAACTAAAATGAATGATTATGTTTGAACATCAACTAATGTAAAAAACGATTATTTTACACAGCGTATAGAAATTTTTAACAGACGCTACTTTTTTGTGTGGCCCCTGTCATTTTGTAAAATCCCTAAAGTTATGCAAAAGATTTTACTGCAATTTTTTGAAGACTTGCTTGTTTCTGCTTTTAAAACATTAACGGCTTCGCTATAGAATAATTATTCAAGTATCTTTGGCTATAGTATTTTGGCACTTTACTTGTATCCTCGCCCTGAGTCTAAAAAAATGTTATTAAGCCCCGAATAAAAAAACTATATAATTTAAAGAAGATGTTTAATATCATAAATATATTCATTAGTTCATATCACAATCTTGATAGCTTATGCCAAAGCCCATTTAGGCATCTAAAAATTATCAGGTTTCTCGGACATTTGCAGCAAGTCCTTTATATTGGAGTTATCTTCCAGGGGAAATCGTCTCGCTAAATCAGCTGCAGTCAATCGACTTCTGTGTCTGCTTTCAGGAATCTGTTTAGGATCAAATACTTTCAGATGATAGATTAGAAACTCGTAGAGGAACATTCGCTCTCGACTGGCATAATGAAAGGCCACAGAATAGTTGGAACAGCATCCCAAGCCCTAAAATAAAACAAGTATTACTTTAGCACGTTTGGATATAATCCTGTGACCCACAGTTTCAACTCGAGATTGACTCATCAGGCGCAGCCAATCCGGAATGGTGTAATTGGCGTCCGACATATAGTGCTCCAGATCCAGGGGCATAAACTTTGGTTTTGTGTCTCCATCCACGTTCTGTGTGGAGTCGACGAAGTGGACGCCCACATTCTGCAGACAAATCCCCATGTAAAAGTCCTCGATGCCCATCTTTTTCGGCTGCGGACAAATCACCTCAGACTCGTAGGCTTGTGTTGCAAATCGATGGAGCGCCTCACGACTCAAGATGTACGAAGCACCACCAGACATATAACTCTAGGGAATGGCAAAAGTCGCGGTTAACACAAATTGTCATATTACCATATTAAAATGGTACCCGCCCAGTTGTAAGTGCTTATGCTATTTGCTTCAAAGACCCGAAAGGCCAGGATTTTCCCAATTCAGGTAACTCCATTTAGGTTTTTCACATACCCACCAGCGAAATCAAGATGAATTTAATCCCGTTTCGGAGGTCACTGGGTATGATGTGTCAAAACACGAATCAAACTCACTTGCAAACGAGCAAAGCTCACAAATGAATGGAAGTGAGTTATTGAATTCCATTGTCCCCTTTGAGTTGGGATTATGTGGGATTATGTTGCTGAAGTGTGGCGCATTGGCAACTGACCAATTATAACTCGAAAACTAAGTCGATAAAATGTTTGAAATAAATCCATAATTCATAGGAGCATAAAAATATGTTAAGTGGCTTAGTACGCAAGCCCTACGTTAATACGTTAATAAAACACAAAATTAGGCAGAGAGTCGTGTGAAATAAGCACAGTTGTCAATCACAAATCATTAAGACATTAGGAACCATCAACCCGCGAGATGAAATCCATTCAAATGTGTGTGCTGCAGAGCTGAAACAAAGGAAAACACTTTAAAACAAATATCTTGGTTTCTCAGCTGCTGTCCCCCGTAACTCATTTGTTTACTTTACTTATTTATTCAGCCCAGATGTACTTCGGCTCGCAAGGCGCTTGCTCAACTCTTGCAAATGCGAATGCAAATGTCAAAGGTCAAATGGCGAGGTAAGTCCGCGCCTGCCGCCCAAAAGGTGCGGCTGTGAAAGATGCGTGACAGGTGATCGCGATGACCTCAGGTGAATCATTGCCATTAGTTGGCGCAGACAGACTGCAGCTTGGCTGGCTAATGCGAATTTGATTTCCACCACTTGATCTATGGGCATCTAAGCGAAGACAAGAAGCTTTGGGCCAGTCGAGATGTTAACTGTTTTGCGTGATATCATGCCACCAATAATAGATTTAATGTTTGTTTACCGCCAGACAATGCACAATAAATAGCCATTGGTTGTTTGAAAATTACACACACAATGGGGGACCGGTTCTTCGAACAAAGAGATCCATCCATTTGGGATTAGCACATTTCTTCGGCAAATCATTTTAAGTCATTATTAATTTAAGTCATTATAAAACTGTGAAAAACAATTTCGATATGTAATTGATTGCAAATGAATTAAAATTTATTGACCCTTAAAAACATATTTCGCTTGGAGCACTTTTGGCTTATAGCAAAAGAAATAACTTAAACAGCTTCGAAAAAGCGAAACTGAAAAACGAAAATTTGAATTTCAAATCAGCGTAACAAGCGGGCGACAAAAACCTGGAAGGTGAGCTGTTAATTAGAAGCTAATGCCACCGATTAACAAGATCACTTATTAAATAAATCACGTGCACTGACAAAAAACGCACATAAAGGATGTTTATACTTAAGGAGACTTAATAATCACATTCCCAAACCTTTTTTCCCTGTGCAGCGACGATAGAATCGATGAACTACGGGCGCAGAGCCGGAAGTTAAAGTTAATTAATTGTGTTTAATTACTCACCACATTATACCGCGACATCTTGTAGCCAAACAAGACGGGCGTATCCGGATCGAAGCCACCGAGCAGGTGCTGCAGATTCTCCATGACCACGTATCTGTGCACAGACTCGTACATATTATATACACATATCCGGAGGGGCATGTGACCGGTTAACTCACGTATCATCGTCCGCCTTGAGGAACCAATCGTAGTCGCCAGCGTAGTGCTCCCAAGCGTGGCGGAATCCCTCGCGCGTCTTGTTCCACAGATCCTCGTAGCCACCGCCTGCTGGCTCCACCACCTTGACCACGCCCAGTGGCGCGTAGTCCTCGCTGCTGGCGAAGATCAGTCGACTGCAGCGCTGACCCCACGTCTCGTAGACACTGCTGGCCAGGCTCTGCACGTTCTCCGGACAGGTGAGCACCATGCACAGTATGCGCGGGTGTGGTTCATCCTCGATCGCGGCCATTGTGGCCGTGGATCTGGTGGAGGTACTGCTCCAGCAGGGCGTCAACCTGCTGACATCATAGACGTAGAGGAGGAGCACGAAGGCCAGCACGAATCCCGCCATGAAGCCCGTGAGCAGGTGCAGCTGGGAACGCAACTTCAACTTGGCCGTCATTCTCCACGAGCGTTGTGTTCTGCGCGACGATCGGTTCCCGATTGCCGGCAGTTGGCCGTTTGTTTTAGCCAGACGGCAATCAGCCAAAATCAGGCAGCATCTTGGCATCAGTCAGTTGGCCAGCAACCGGTTTGATTTGTTTTCTTATCAAGAGGCATCAAACTTCTGCGATTCGGTGGGAGATTAGGGATCGCCACGCAGATGGGATTCTGAATTAAGTTCGTTAGGGAATTGACATAAATTTAAATAGTTTATCTTAAGCAATGCGAAAAGTTAGGCAGTATTTAAGCAATATTCAGTTTCATAAGTTTACATCGAGGTCTGAGATGAGCGAAATCCAAATTGTTACATTCTGCTCCACTTTTATTGTCAAAATTCGGCCCAATTCTGATTTTCGACCATCACACACCTCTATGTCATCTTTCAATAGTGTCTGCGCTTACGCAGCATAAAAGTGGTCACAAATTGAAAATGAAAGTGTTACCAATACTTTGTCTCGACTTTGGACAATGGTAAATCAATCAATTGAGGCGCATGACATTGTATAACTACCATCATTGGGTAATGAACTGCAATTGGGATAAAGTATAAAAACTCCGGGCTGCTTCAATTATGACATCAGTTAGCTGACAATTTGTAGAGGCACTCCCACGAAAGGAAGATCCAAACGACTTGAGATGGCAGCTAAGGTGAGTGGCAAGGACTCAACGGATATATTCATGATCAATTCATTCAAAGAACCATCGTATCCTGTGAAAACTGAGATTTATTCCTATGCGTATTTCTAGTTTTTTGCCCTGCTGTCTCTGGCACTTTTGTCCGCTGGCCAAGCGGAGTACAACTACAACGAGAATTCGGCAAAGGTGGCCAGCCCGTTGGAGAGCGGTGCATCCAGTTCTGGCGAGGATTTCCTGAGCGACTACCACACGCCCAGCAACAATGCCCTGAATTCGGAGGCCACGCCCGATGGCTACGACTATGTGGTGCCCACCAGGAATCAGTTCGCCGCCGGCAGCCGTACGGCCAGTGTCCAGGCCTCCAATCTTCTCCAGAATGCGGCCAGTGCCGCCAATGCCGAATCCGTGCTGCTGCCCTCGCCGCTGCCCGTACTCCGCCACGAGCAGAACTCGGAGGTGGTTTTATCGGCGCAGCAGCAGGAGCAGCAGATCGTTCCATCCATTCAGCACCAGCACTCGAATCCGGTGGTAGTCTCCTCCGTTCTTCGCCAGCACCAGGAGCCTGAGGTCTTTCCGCCGGCCAGCTACAGCTTCAACTATGCCGTGAACGACGAGAGCACCGGCGACATTAAGGAGCACAGCGAGACCCGGGACGGCTATGTGGTGCGCGGATTCTACAGCCTCATCGATCCCGATGGCTACAAGCGCACCGTGACCTACACGGCGGATGATGTGCATGGCTTCAATGCCGTGGTCAACCGGGTGCCCTATGCCCTCAAGACGGTGGTTGTACCCGTGGCCCAGGTGGCCCAGGTTGCGCAGGTGGCCCAGCCCACTCCATTTGTGGCTCGGGATGAGCGCTCCAAGTCGGTGGGTGTCATTCGTTCCTCGGGAGCGGCAGCTGCACCCGGCACCGTCCTGCGATCGGGAGCTGTTGCCGGTGCCGGCTCATCTTCGGGCACCGCATCCGGATCCGGATCCGGAACCCGGGTGAGCAACACCTTCGCTGAGGACAGCTACGCCAATGCCCCGCGAGGCCTGGACGCCTCCGGCGGTCCGTACGCCTGAGTCCTGCTCGTGGGCTACGCACTCCTTGTATATTCCTTCATTGTGCTTCATCTACTGCTAGTTTTTTTAAAAATAAATACCAATCGTTGACCATAGCTGATTTCGAATGTGTTGCCTACCTTCAGGCCTAACTCCAGGCTAAGTTGGTTAACAAGAAGCTTTGCGATAGCTTTTCGCTGGCATTTTGAATATTTAAACACAGGTGCTAAAGTGAAGCCTGTGTTGCGGAATAGCTAATAGCCTGTGCTGTAGCCTTTTAAGGAGCCATCCCAATGCAATGTTATGAAAGGTCAAAGCTTGATTGGGAAAAAAAACACTATCTAAATATGCACTTAAGTTTCGCGCAAGGAATGTGATTGATTTTATGATGATTATGATGAGGATGTTGACAATTGAATAAAACATATTTCTTGGATTTGAAGTACTCCCAAAAGCGCACTATTTGGTACAACAAACGTATCTTAAATAAGTGCATATTGTTCGTTGAATCCGTAAGTTTGAGGCACCAATTGAATGGAGAAACGTGCATGGCCATTAAATATCTGGCAACATGGTATCGGGAGAAGCGTTAAGGTATTTCACCAGCAACATTTTCGACTTGGATTCAAGCCGAGTCTGTCAACTGCCGGCAAAGCGTGAAGACGTTGCTAGCTGTTTGTTTTCGAGTTGGCTTTTTCCGTATTGCCTTGGCTCTTTGTTGTTTGTTTATCGAGTCGCGTTCGAAGCCGCGCTTACTTTTATTGCCTCGCCGCCGAGGGCTTGTGATTGATATTCTGTGCCAGTGCGCCGAGGTTGAAGAGTAAAAAAACGATCGAGAAACTCCAAGTATCCGTCGCATAATTGGTGGAGTCAGCGATTCGAAACGGCCCAAATGTGTTTGAAACGGTTGGAAAAAGCGTCACTTGCCATTTGCAGCACAGCAATTGCGAATCGAATTGAACTGGGGCCAATTGAGCCACTCGGCAACTCGGAGTTCACAACTCCACGGCACCACAACACACCTGAGCAGAAAGCCACCTGAGTGTTTTCCCGAAGGTCGACCGCATCTTTACAGGCTTTCGACTCTGCGTCACCGGCTCAAGAATGTGTTAATTCGGTGATTCAAAAACAATATCAACGGCGACTGGTTGTAGCAGCACTTCAGCTTGCCGCCGCCGACTCGAGATTTGCATAAAAAAGTAAACAAATGCGAATCATAAAAATAAGAGAAAATAAGCAGTGATAAAATCGAAGCGAATTCAACAGTCCATACATCAATCTGTTCGCTATGCAACGAGCGTGAAAAATTTTCCAAAAAATTTGTACATCCCTTATTACTGTGACTGTTTAAGAATCTTCTATATACATATGTATGTATGGTATACAAATGATAAGAGATACTTAAAACTTGTCTTTGCTTAGCCCGAAGAGGAGCATCGAAGTGATGGGAGTGCGACCGAATCGAAAGCGCCTGGAGCTGATCCTAATGGTGGTTATTGGTCTGGCATGGGGAATACTGCTGTCCGAGCTGATGAAGCGAACTCGTGGGCAGAATCGTGCGGAGCGGCTGAGGGAGGAGAGCAGTCCCTTTCCGAGCAGCCAGAGGAGCAGGACCCTAGCCACGAACCCCACCACTGCTCCCTCGACCACAAGTCCAACGCGGGACATCCTGGCCACGCGCCTCTTCAACGAGACGCGCGTCCTGTGCATGGTGTTGACCAGTCCGAAGACGCATCACACCCGCGCCATCCACATCAAACGCACCTGGGGAAGGCGCTGCAACAAGCTGATCTTCATGAGCACCAAGGCGGACAGGGAACTGGGATCCGTGGCGCTCAACGTGAGGGAGGGCTACTCCAACTTGTGGCCCAAGACCCGGGCGGCGCTGCAGTACGTCTATAGGCACCATTTTCAGAAGTACGACTGGTTCCTGAAGGCCGACGATGACACGTTAGTGAAATCTAGTTCAAAATATTTAAACATCTATCATTTTTTATTAATGAAATATATTTTATCCTCTGTTTTAGGTATGTAATCATGGAGAACCTGCGCGCCTTTCTACACGCCTACAATTTAAGGGAACCGGTTTATTTTGGAAACAAGTTTCGCCAGCATGTGAAAGAGGTATAATATAAAATTCGCACAATTCTATATGTTTAGTTATAGTCATATATAGTTAGGACTGTTTTATGTTCTCTACACAAGACAAGCAGTTATTTACACAGAGTCGCCGAAAAGTGTGCTTTAGAAATGATTATTTCTTTTCCGATTTCAGGGATACATGTCGGGAGGAGCGGGTTATGTTCTGAGCAAAATGGCCCTGCACCGGCTGGTTAAACTGGGCTTCAGCAACAGCAGCATCTGCACGAATCGCAACTACGGCTACGAGGACGTGGAGCTGGGACGATGTCTGGCGGGAGTGGGCGTGGTGGGTGGCGATTCCCGGGATGAGCACGGGCTGAGTCGCTTCGTGCCCTTCTCGCCACTTCACTGGTATCCCCAGCCGCCGGAGTGGTACCAGCCACTGATCTACTACACATCCCCCAACGTAAGCCATCGCATATGAGTTACCAAACTATTCATTCAATACCATTATCGCATTCATAGAACTCCAGTGACTGCTGCTCGAACTCGGCCATCTCGTTTCACTACAACAACGCACAGGAGTTTTACGTGCTCGACTATATTATCTACAAGCTGCGGGTTTTTGGCTTGAATAGGGAACTAGGTCCCTTGCCAAAAAAGAAAGGCCATGTTCGGCCAACCTCGATCCACTTTCAAACCAAGACGGCTGAACTCGACCTAAACGCTCTTAACAAAATGGTGCCAGGCAAAAACGTCACAAAACAAAATTACAGAACTAAGACCACTTTCAAGATTACGAAATAATATTACCACTAGAATACTTTCACTTGGATTGACTGCAATGGACTATGCCAAAGAGTAACCCCCAAGTAACGTAAAACTGCTCCTTCAATTTAAGAATTTAGCTTACGAGATGCCATTTATGCTTTAATTTGTTATGCCGATTAAAACATAAGTTGTTATATTTGTTTAAGTGCGTATATACTTGTATATAAAACATATTGTACATGTGTATCTAAAATGCGATATTACATATTACACATGTGTATTTCAAATGCGATATTAAAGTAGCATTACATATTATACTGCTGTTTCCTCAGCCCATGTTTCCTCAATCTTCTTGGCGGCGGATGTCCAGCCAGAAGTCCATATGGTCGTCTTTCATACAAAATCGTTTCCAGAAAATGCATTTCGTAGGGAGAGACATTGTGTATCGAAATCGAATAGGTGGAACAGCATTCCATTCCCTGAAAGAAAAGTTCGGGCTCCCAAAAGGTACAAATCCTAAATGACATGCAATTCTCACCGTTCCAGTCGTTTGGTAGAGGTACTCCTGCAGCCAGAAGCCCTCATCATCGCGATTCGGTATGAGAAAGTGTTCAAGCGACAGCGAGAAGAACCGCTGGCGTCCGAGAAGATCCCTGGAGTCTCCCGCCTGGACATCCAACAGCCGCAGGCACTGGCCCATCACATAGTCCTCGGTGCCCTGATCACCTGGCCGGCACTTTTCGGCGGCGCCATGATTCAATAGCTCCACGGCTTTTTTGCTCAGAACATAGCCGGCACCGCCGGACATGTAGAGGGTGGATCCCAGCTTGAATGGGGAGCCAAAGTAAATCGGCTTGCCGGGTGAGTAGGGCTTCAGCAGTTTGCGCATATTCTCCATTATGGCATAGGTATCGTCATCCGCCTTGTAGAACCAGTCCGCCTCGTGGCCATAGTTCCGGTACGCATGGCGGAACGCAGCCTTTGTTTTGCCCCACAATTTGCTGCGTGTGTCGGTGGCATTCAGACCCACGATTTTCAAGCCAGAAATAGTAGTTCCGGTGGAGCTGCCATAGTATATCACTCGGTTGCAGTGGCGACCCCAAGTTTCCCTTATTGCCCTCGCGCCACTCATGTACTTCATGGGCCAGGTCAAAACCAAGCAGATGATCCTAACCGACCTGTACATCAACTTGGCCAGCTGATCGTTCAGCGGCCTAGATGCTATGCTCATTAGAGGATTGGGAGAACCCAGTTGGGGCAGGGGATTTACGTGGCCATAGGGACGCAGGTGGTAGAGCGAAAACTCCAGGACATACATTTGCATGGCGCGGCAATATGGATAGAGGACTGCTCCTCCAAAACAGCTCTCCCAGCTCTACAAATAGCAACATTATATGTAGGTAGAATCATCCTAAATGCAAACCACTCACCTGATTGTGGTAAACAACTCGAAAGGAGCAGGGCCAAAGCCAGAAGTTGTCGCGCAGGCTGTACGGGATCAGCTCGCCCGGAACATGAAACGGCAGGAGCCACTCGCTGGGACCCTTCCTCATCCGTGTCAAGCACTCCTTGAAGAAGATCTCATCCCGCAGGCAGTTCCTTGTGGCCAGCTGCTCCAGTGCCTCGCTACTAAAGATGTAGTCGGTGGTGGAGACCTGACCCACATGGGCGTACACATAGACGGCATGTTCCGCACTAAAGTAGATCTCCTCAGATGGCGAGTACTGGGCCAGCAGGTAGCGCAGATTCTCCATGATGACGTACGAGTCCAAGTAAACCACCAGCAGCCAGTCGAGCTCGTTGTGGTATTCTACGTAAATCTGGCGATATGCCTGCAGCAGAGTCATATTCCTTTGGTTGATAATGGACAGCCGAGGGCAGCGACGACCCCAAGTTTTCTCGATATGCCTTGCCTTCTGGGCACCGAACTTGTAGTCCGATCGGTCCATATAAACCAGGCAATGGACGCGTATCTTCTCCTGAAGGATTCGCGCAATCCGATCATCGTCCCAGTGCTCACTGCGCAGACCAACCTCATAGGAGTTGACCGTTTCCCTGTACGGCTTTTGAACCAACTCGACCAGGTCGGTAAAGGTAGTGCTGTTGTAGAATATGATCGCCTCCAGTACGATAAGCCAAAAGAAAAACGATAGTGTCAGTAGCCGGCAGAAATCCCGTAGCTTCATTTTTTCTACTTCATATAAGTTACGTTATTATGAACAGCTCCTTGGATCAAGTGGAAAGCAGAAAATACACTGATCTTCTTAAAACGCAATTAAGAAGATATGAAAAGTGGTCTTTTATTTCAGTCATAGGATATATTGTATATCGGAAACGTCTTGTACGGCTTATTCAGTTCGTCATTGAGGTGCCTCTCAATCCACGGCCTCATGTGGGAGATGTTCGTGTAGAAGGCAGGCACATTCTGCTGCCCGCAGGACAAGCCGCTGTTCACGATGCCGACGAATTCGTAGAGCGACGGCTGCCCGGGAATGGGACACATTAGCGGGGATCCACCGTCGCCCCAGCAGGCATCTCGTCCCTTTTCGCCGCCGGCACAAAGTAGACTGGGGTCCAGCCGGAAGCTCCTGCCCAGATGCGTACTGCGCAATAGGTCCTCGCAAACGGGCCTGCTCAGGATGGGCAGCGCGATTTTCTTCTGCTTGTGGGAATAGGTCGTGGCCTCTGGATTCTGCTGGCCCCAACCGGCCACCAGGCAGCGTTCCTGATCGAACGACACTCCGGGAGTGGGCCAGCAGATGGGTGCTATGTGGGGCTTGATCACAAACGAAACAGCCAGCACGATCAGTGCTATGTTGTTTACCCCGGTTAAGATACTGAAGCCCGGATGTACTACAATCCTGGCCGCAGTTCGCAATATAATCTTTTTCTCGTACAGCTGGTTCAAGTCCCATGCCCCGCCGACGATCACAAAATCGTTGACGGTCTTACCTTGCATCAGGTGGGCAGCGGTTATCACAACGTTTTCGGTGACCAGCGTTCCAGCGCCAAAAAATTCGACCATATCTTGCATCAGAGCCACAGTCCAGGGGAACTGATTGGGTTTCGCCTGATCAGCGGCCACTTCTGCTTGGACGTCCAGGCCATTGGGATTACTTTTGCCGCAGTTAATCGGAGAGCCGATTACTAACTGCAATTTACATACGCGTATTAAAGCTCTGGCAATCCAAAGTAGTTCACTTCATACTTACCATTTGGGAAGTGTGACAGCAACTTTCCGATTTCTGGCACATTTGCCGAGACATGGCATTTTGATTTGAGGTGTCCGACTTGCATAGTCCTTTGGGCACGCACATCATCTGGAGGCCACATGGTGCTCCCGCCTCAGAAAGCGTCCAGAAACAGAAGCTGATTACTATAACTTTTCGCCACATTGCCAGCATAGCGACTGAACGCTGATTTACAATATAAATCAAGTTCTGAGAAGAAAGAATCGTGCTCTTCGTTATCAGAGTTCATTAAAGTGCAATACAAACGGTTCGATTCAAGAAAGTAAGAGCTTTTAAAAAAAAAATACGGAAATAAATTGATACATACACGTATAGGGCTGCATATGTAAAATATACATTTATTATACCCGTTACTCGTAGAGTAAAAGGGTATACTAGATTGGTTTAAAAGTATGTAACAGGCAGAAGGAAACGTTTGCGACCATATAAGGTACACTATATATATTTCCTTTTTTAATTATTATTATGAATTATTTTTGTATTATTGTGTAAGTTATTTTCATTTTATTCTTTTTCCCCATTTTCTACTGCTACTTCAGAAAATTTTGATATTTCTCGTTAGCACTTCCACTAGCTGAGTAACTGGTATCTGATAGTCGGGGAACTCGACTATAGCATTCTATCTTACAATCAAATTTAAAAATTAAAAAAAAATAATTTTTTTTATTTTTTCTGATGTTATGATGTAGAAATTAAAAAAAATTAAGAAATGTTTCAAAGCTGAAGTTATATACTCCTTAGCTCAAGTTTTACTATTTACATTTTAATTACAGTAGCCCTGGTTATTTTTTAATTGGAAATTGTGTAATGATTTTGCGATGATAGGAAGTACATTTTCTGGCACGCTAAGCACTTGCTCCAGGTCCGGATTTGTCTACTCCCTGAAAATGGACACATGGGTGAAGGTGCTGGAAACATTTCCCTGCCGAAGCTTACGATTCCAGGGAGCAGAAGAGGGCGGATCCTCCCAAGTTATTGGCTCCGCTGCTGTAGTTAAATGCCTCATGCTCCAGGATCTTGATCCCTTGGCGATCCATCGGAGGAATTAGTTCCTCACTGGGGGACAGATTCCCAGGCGCCAGCTCTCCTTGATGTCTTTCGGGATGATGTCATTCAGAGAAATTGAAATGAAATATATATTTAAACTTTTTTATGCTAAAGAGATGACTTGCTATGCATTTTTAAGAGCTGGGCGTGTCGAAATGGTGTGACGACGAAAAATATATATAATATATTATATGGACTCAGAGAACGAGCGCAGTAATGGCGAAAATGGAAGGGAAGGAGTGTGGTTTTCTGGATCGGAGCAATCATAACCAGCCGAATACAAAGTCGCCATCATCCTCTCGCCCAGTGCTCTTTCTGCTCCTGGGCATTGGGATTGGCTATCTAATCACCCAGGTTCTTGTGCGGCCAATAATGGATCTCAAGATTCATAAGAGTGGCACGGAAAGATCGACTTCACTGGACATCGATTTGACCGATGAGGTGCGAGTCTTGTGCTTTGTATACACAAGGCCCACTAATCACAAGACTCAGGCCAAAGCCGTTTTGGAAACTTGGGGCAGGAGGTGCAACAAGCTGATCTTCTTCAGCAGCCGCACTGATGCCAATCTATCCGGATCTGTGGCCCTGCCCGTTAGTCCCAACTACCGGGAATCGTGGCTAAAAACGAAGATGGCCTTGAAGTACCTCCATGAGCACCACCTGAACGAAGCCGATTGGTTCCTGGAGGCCGATGACGAGACTTACGTGGTAATGGAGAACCTGCGATACATGATCTATCCCTACGGTCCACAGTTCTACTTCGGCTCCCCGGGCACTGTGATGAATCGTGCTGCACTGCGTCGCTTGGTCGAGTTGGCCCTGCCTAATCCTTCCAAGTGCGAGCCAAAGGATGCGGGACCCACCGCAGACAAGCTGAGGGAGTGCCTCGAAAATGTGAATGTGCTGGCGGGCAACACGTACGACTCCAAGGGACGCAGGCGCATGTACCTCATCGAACCACAGGCCAGATCCAATCTGTTCCTGCAATATGACCCCAAATTCTGGTTTTGGAAGTTCCTCGCCTACAGGACACAAGATGTATGTGGTCTTAAGATTATAATCTCGATAATACTTTTCTTTATCCCAGGGAATTTTCGCTTGGTCCAACTATGCCGTTTCGTTTCATTACGTTCAGCATCACTATATCTACTGTTTCGAGTATATGATCTATAGATTAAGGACTTTTGGGCGAAAACAGATGGTGGAATCGCTTCCAGATAAGTATAATCGCGCCGAAGAGAAGGTGCCAGGAGCACAACCTATTGATGCTGAGCCAGAAGTTCCAGCTGACTACGCTTACTAGAGGATTACGCTGCATTTTATATTTATCTTTTAACGAAGTAATAAGACGAGTAATAAAATAAAATCCAAGTTTAAATTTGGTCATTTCTATAGTTTTACTAACTAAAAAAGCTGTGCTAACATCGAAAGCTTTATAGCCAAGTTGTAAACTTTCAAGTGACTAACACTGGCCAACAAAAAGTGGTTTACGCTTAAGCACCCCAGTTGAAAGTTACAATACCCTTTAACTGAAAAGATGTAAGTGTTTGAAGATTTTGTGTTAAAAATAAAACTCTCCACTGATCGTGTGTCAATTTATTAAACTTGCAAAATTGTGGACTATACTTAAGTATTAATAAAGTAAGAAATTAATTAATTGTCGTACCTACTTTACAAAGAAATAAGCAGAAAACCATCACTGGTAACTAATTGCTAATTTAAGGACAAAAAGGCGTTTAAACTTAAAGCACTCGTCAACAATTGCTTAGGGTAGAGTAGGTCTATAAGTAGCATTAGGTTCATTTAAATATAGATATATGTATATATTTATATATATATGGTTATGTACAGGGGAGGGTGTAACGTTCTCTTTTCGGGTCCATGTTAACATTTTTTATAGTAATTGTTATCTTTAACGTTATGTTATTGTTATGGTTAGTGTTAAATTCAAAATACAAGCTCCAAGTGGTTTTAATATGAATGATACGGCTTATCTAATAAATAGTTTGGTTTCCTTTGGGGGAGGCCATTAAGTTGATTTTGGACGTGTTCTTACTAGTGGTTTTTCCATCTTTTGGTTAATTTTAGTGCGGAAGTGAGTGTCTCATTGAGCAATTTAAGTCGGGGTACTTCAAATATAGCATGGCCCGCATTCACCTGGCTTCCAATTCGACTCCAAATGTTGGTGTGGATACCATACAATCAGAATCCTCCCATTTGTTTGCCAAATACACTCTCTTCAGCATCCTCTTGCTTTTTTGGAACATAAGGGTATTGTGCATAAAGGTACTTTGGAGGCGTGGTCTCCCAAATGCCTATATCCCCTTACGCCGACAGCGTCTTGACCGTGGACGACACTCCGGATGTGGCCATTGCCTTGGCGCTGCGAGCCACCATCGTCCGTATGCGTTCCTGGAGATAATCACAGATGGAGGTGTACTTTTGCTGGTGCGCCAACTGCAGGGCCGTCAGGCCGTCCTGGTTCTTCAGCAGGACATCGCTACCGGCGGCCACCAGCTGTTTGCAGACGGTCATGTGGCCAAACATGGCGGCGGCGTGCAGTGCGGACTCCCCATTGGGCAGCTGGCCGAGATTGGGGCGGTATTTGAGCAGCACGGTGATTACGGCGGCGTGGCCCTTGTGGGCCGCCTTGAAGAGGGGCGTGGCGCCGTCACAGCGCACGGTATCCACATTGGCGCCATTCTGGAGCAGCACCTTGCAGATGTGATCCTGGCCCATCTGGGCGGCTATCCACAGGGGCGTGGCGCCGTCTATCCGCTTGATATCGATCTCGGCACCGGCCTGAATCAGCAGCGACAGAACTGTGCGATGGCCATTCTGGGCGGATATAAAAACCGGCGTGGCGCGATCCTGCAGCGAAATAGTTGCCTGTTAGATTATTTCTCGTCAAGATCGGGGACTACCCACCTTCATGTGCGCATTCACATTCGCGCCGCAGTCCAGCAGCTCGCGAACGATCTTCACATGACCTCCCTGGCAGGCCACAAAAAGGGGCGTGCCGCCATCCGCGGAGGGCGTGTCCACGCTGGCGCCCGCCTTAATCAGGATCTTCACCACGTCCAGGTGACCGCCTTGGGCGGCAAAGAAAAGGGGCGTGGTGCCCGTGAGACGACGCGAGTTCGGATCGGCGCCCTGATCGAGCAGCTCCATCACGCAGTAAGTGTGTCCTCCGGCAGCAGCCAAAATCAGTGGGGTGGTTCCATCCTGGAAATAAGATCATCAATATAAATGTAATCTATAAAGGTTTCAAAATAATATTACCATGACTGATATACACTTAACCTATACAAGATACATACACGTAAGAATATTCTATTCAAGCAAACTTATGGATTAAAGATTTTTTTTTTGGCATATCAACTAAAGATTGATTGGGATAGTTAGTTTAGGTCCTTAGCCGTAGAAAAACAGTCATTCTTTTATCTGTGTGACTCTTTTTAGCCACTTATTAGCGAACAAAACGTTCATAATAGGTTGTATTTGTCATAAATTTGTATTCTGATTTTCGTATTAAAAATTAGACGTTTTTTCTCAACAACAATCAAAATATTGCTCGAAATATGGAATGTCATACATCGTTGTACTCGTAATAAAATTCCCTTTCCAGTGGCGTTCACAGTTGCAAATGTTAAATTTTTGCCATTTTTCGCAAAAAATCATGATGTAACCCCTTACAAAAAATGAAAAAATTACCCAAAATTCGATTTTCAGATATCAACAAAAACGTGATGGGGGTAGTTAGTTTAGATCATTAGCTTTAAAAATCAGTGATTATTTTATGGTTGTGACTCTTTTGAGCCATCTTATGACCAAAAAACCTTATAAAGCGTGATAGTTTGCCTAAGTACGTACCAAAAATTAAAAACAAAATTTAATGAGCCATTAAAATATTATACATTTGATAAAACAAATTCCCAATCAAATGCCCAGTCTAAGCTAAATTACAAATTCGCAACTTACGTTTGTTTCAACTTCAAAGCGATAAATTATTTAATTGTCTAATTGGCCATCAAATGATTTGAATAGCAAATTGCGATTAGTTTCACCAAGTCAACGCTTAATCGCATCGTGCGGATTTGCATGCAAGTCCGTGGCTCGGACTCGTCAAAAACCAAACAGAGGAAAAACAACAGGGGAAATTGAGGCATGTCCCAGGGGGAAAACCGCGCCACAACTTGCAAATCGCTCTCGATGCACTCGGTCTGCATCCAAATGGGGGAGTCACGTAGTGCCCACCCCATCCGCGGACTCTTGCAGACCAACTGGCATTATGGTACATATAGAAAAATATATATATATGTATATATAGAAATACAATGGCACACTGCCCCCGCAGCCCACTTTCCTTTCAGTTGGACTTGAGTCCATGCTTCGCTGAGTGGCCAGCGAAATTTAATTTCAATTTTCATACACTAACAAAGAGCACTAAAAAAAGAGGCCAAAGTGTCCAGAAATAACAGGTGAAAAAATTACTTGCTGTCAACCAAATCTTTAATTGGAATACTAAGGACTTTAATTTACTTTAATTACTGTATCTTCTTATTAATTAAATACGCTTTCATTGCTAGAGCATTGAAACGCCGTCTGCTTACATTTAAAAACGCAAAGATTATGTCTTTTGTACGTTTGCTGCATTTTTCGTTTTCTTTGCTAATTGGTGCGTACTAACTTAGCAACGACGTGTTAACTGATTTTTACCTGGTAAAGGCTTTAACAAATATTTCGTTTTTGGCTACAATTTCGTAATACTTCACTGACAGCACTTTGAAGTCGCATGTGCCATGCATTGCCGATCGCATGTACAAAACTGAAGTGCATTTAACCGAGTTTATATAACCAAAGTCATGTAATCTGCTTAAGCTGACTTAAATGCTTTTTATAACTCACCTCGTCCTTGCAGTCGACGTGTACTTTGCCGCTGTCCAGAACTCGAAGAAGGGCCACCTCATCTCCCCTCATGGCTGCCATGTGCAGTTGCACATCCGAGGGCGTCTCCTTCTGTTGCCACCGTATCGAAATGGAAACCGAAAACGGAATCAAATCAATTATCAACTTGCCCTGCAGCAGCTGTCGAGTTAGATAGATATTCGGGGAAGTGATGCCCGTGCCCCGGACTTCCTGGCCAAAGTTCCCACCCGGTGCGGTGCCCACTTCATGGCTTCCCCATTCGGGCGCCACGTGGGGAAATTACTCTTCCTGTTCGCAGTAATTAGGGTCAGAGCAGTGAGTGAAAAAAAGTTGTGCCACATTGAATGCATTTCTCCAAAATGAAAGCCAACCCTCAGATGGGCAGGGTTAAACAATGAAATGCAGAGGGCGGCTTACGGGTGGTATGAGTAATATGTGCCCATGTTTAAATATGACGTTGTTATGTTTTTAATTCGAATGAGGGTTAGTTTACCCAGAAAAGTTGCGCCCATGACCACTTGAGTTTAAGGAGGAAATGCATTGAATATTATTTCCAGCTGAATGTGGTAGAAATGTCAACATTGCGTTAATGAAGCGAATTAAGTGGCCCAGATGTGCACGTGTGTCTGTGTGCTTGTGTTTGCTTTTTAGCCAGGTTTCTGTCATTGATGAAGTGGTCTTAAGCACCTGTTGAAAGGCAACGACAAGTGGAAACCCTCGCATGATAATGACGTGACTCGAGTTGCGAGGGGAACAATGCAAATGCTGCTGCACTTTGAAGTGACATAATGACAATGAAGACGGTGATGCCATCGTGATAATCACGTTCCTGATGATGACGACCAAGATATGCATATTTGTGAGTAGCAGCAGGTGAGAAACACTTTTAAAGCTTCAGACATAGTCTGGGCATAAAGATCTGATTTCAAGCCATTGAACACTTTCAATTTTCTCAATAATCCAATAGAATCCAATAGAATCCATGCCAGTTATAAGATATTTTACGCAGTACATGCACATTTCTGAATATGAGTACTTTAAAGTTCTTAGTGTCTTAAAATCACTGTCGTAGCTGCCAAAGCTATTAAAACTCACTACATACTCGTATATAATGCTCGTTTATTTGGTTTTCCCCATTAAAAGAGCCATCAAACTCCGGTTGAGCCAATTAAGTGTTATATAGGTCAATACTTGAGCATTTACTCACCTTAAGCGACATGCCTGCAGCTCCAATCTCTCTCGGCCTCTGGATCCCCGTCTGTTTGGTCTATTTTGTGGCTCTTGAAGCGGCTGCACCTGCCTACAAGCCCGTTTCCATTGACCGATTTTCCGAACTGTAACGCTGCCCCTGCTCCGCCAGCAGCAACAACGACTTCTGGCCAACTATATAGCTATATAGCAACGAGATCGGCTGGCAAGTGGCACCAAATCAAATCACTGCAGAACCAGCAGCCGCACCAACAACAGCGGACAACTTCAGATGCGGCATCATTGTCCAAGTGCGATTCCAAGTTTAATTCCAAGCGACTAGTTCCCAAAACTCAAGAGCACTGCAAATGGTAAGAGGGAAAAGGCACGGGCCACATTAAAATTAAGTTGCTGCGAAAATAACAGGTTTTTGTTCTCCAGAGTTTAGAATTATATGCCGAAATGGTAGGAGAAAGAAAAGTTGTAAAATCATTGGAAGGAGTTTCTCGAAAAAGGCTGGAAACTCTAAGTTCTTGTGAAAGGTGCGGCTTAACTTTTGGGAAACTTTAAATTAGTCTGCTCCTACCCGCAATTCTGATTAAATTGTTCCTTAAGATCACAATTCCCATACATTATAAAACCAACCACACATTTAGCTAAACGCTGCCAGACCAATTTAATAATTCATTGAGGGGCAAATTGAATTTGCCCCAATCGATAAGGCTCCCTGTAAGCAAAATCCCTTTAAAAGGGCCATCAAAATTCAGTGTTTGAAGAGGTTCTCTATATTTGAAATGAGTGCTAATAATTTTAAAAGGCGCACAACTTTTTCCCCCTCCAATGATTTCCCTTTTCTTGAAAGCATATAAAGTATAAGGTGCAAAGGCTTTGTATAGACTTCTGCAACTCATGCGATTTCCCCTATTGCAACAGCACAACAATTATTAACTTTTTTGCATGCTGTAATTTCTCCGTTGTTAATAGGAACTCCCCTTGGAAATTGACAGGCGGCATCTCAGATCGGAGCTGACTTGGCTCAATCAACACGCAACAAGCCAGTCACAAAGTGAAGCATTTTCATTTTCTTTTCTTCTTCTGGGCTCTTACTTTGTGGGTACATTGCTTTATTAATTGCATTTTATGCAGCCGCACTTTTTTGTGATTTTCCTCTGTGCTTCTTGCCTTTTTTATGAGCATCATGGTGATGTTTCCCTTCTGCCTTTCAACTTTTGACCTAGAAAGTGCTTTAGTTTTTCGGACTTCCCTCATGCGGCTTTTCATCATCATCGTCTTCTTGGCCAGGCACGCAATGTGTGCTGCTGACATCATGAGTTCAAAGTTTTCTTAGCTAAGTACGACTTCTTAATTGCCCTATTCACAGAATTTTCTGGGGGAATTTCCATTGGGAATATATCCCAAATATACGTGTACGGTCAAAAAGAAAATTCCGTTAAAGACGGCTTACATATATGAATAAAAGGTATAGACCCGAAACGTTTTAGCACCTTTTAAGCACCCTAAGGTGATTTTAAAAGACAAACGCTTATGTGTAATATCAGTAGTAATTTTCTTACCAACTACGTACGCTAAGCACAGATAAGCCAGCAAACTGATATATGTATGTACTTGTAATATCTGTAATATGGGATACCTCTTATGGTACAGGTACATATGAATCTACTGATTAGATTGTTTTGACAGCCACTTGTTATTTAGTCGAACTTAATGATCAATTGCTTTTTTAGGGCTGGACTTGAACATGATTTATCTAATGTATTTTGTAAGCACAATGATTAGTTTCACTTTCATTTCGTTTCATTTACTATTTTGCCACTTTATTATGGGTCTCGGGATCTCTGCTATCTTGTATAGGTGCTTATAAATAGCATCTCACGTTATCATGATCTCATTTCATTTTATCTTTTTGCTCTCGTCTCGACTAGCTCAGTTCAGGCGCAAACATATTATGCAAAAATATCATAATTTGCACACAGAAAAGGTCAACAGGCAGCCCAACCACTTGTGAAATCTCACCTCAAGAAGTTTCAGTCCCAAACACACAACAAAACACAACTAACAACAATAAGGCAAAAGTCACGCTGTTTGGGATTTTTAAAATCAACCGACGCGAAGTGAACCGATTGCTTCAAAAGTTGGCGAGCAACTGAGAAAGCTAAATCCGAAATCATAAGTGAGACGCAGCTTTTTTCTGCTCTTACCCTGTACTCGCTGGCTATATGGAGTGATGTTTTAATGACACTTTGCTTATATGAATACTAAAATGGTAAGTGAATCTAAAACTATCATTTCAAGTATCTTAAGATTTCTGTATCCTAACCACTAGCATACGAAATTGTTGATTCATTTCGTTAGCATCGAGGGGTATTTAAAGGTCGCTATGTTTTAAATTCCACCTAAACTGACGTGAGAGAGCACGCGATCGCTCTGTGGCAAGTGCGGCATGGAATCCAAGTCCATTGAGACTGACCCCAGAAGTTGAAAGTTCATTGAGTGAGCAACGCCTATAAATAGGCAACGTGGACTGTAAATTCCGCGACATGGCGCGCGATGAAAACAATGCCGCCCACTTGGGGCGCCCGACCAGCCGCACACACACGCGAAGTGGCAATAAAAGTGGGGGGGCTAACGGAATCCGCATCCATTGACGAAAATCGCTGCTGACATCGAGCGAGGTCAAAGGACAGTCGCGCTGAACGCCCACCCAGCAAAGTCAAATCACTGGCTGACTGTTGCAAAATCAATACTCACATGCTGAATAAGTAAGTCCGCGCTGTTGGGAGCTGGCAAATAATATATTGGGGCACTCTAATGGGAGTCATTTACTTGATGCGCCCTCTAAATATGCAATAGAATTTTCCCGACGCGAAATCTGCAGCCTTCGCGGAGGCCCTTAAAAGTGTGACCAGTTGCTGCGAGGTGGAATATGTATCTAATTTGTAATTCATCTGAGTTTGGTATCCTCCACTTAGGCGGGAAAATTGGGGCTTAAATAAGTTCAAAACTATATTTAATTTACTAACAAAACTAATTGAAACCGGTTTTTATTATAAAAAACATTAAAATTGTTTACCTACCAATTAATCTAACGAGAATGGAAATATTTTATACAATTTATAATTTAAAAAATACCAAACATTATGAAAGCTGGTCACCCCAAAGCGTAGTACGCAAAACTTCCGACAGGGGGCGCTACGCGCAGCGCAGCCAACTTCACGTCCAGCTGTCATTTCTTTCTCTTTTTCGCCTCCACCGACGAGTTGCGGTCGCTAGATTTGTAAATTTCTACAAAAAAGTGAGTAAACCAGCACTGGCCACTACTAAAACTAGATAAAAAGCAAACTAATTGTGTCCCTTTTCTTTCAGCCCAATAAAATGGAGAACGACGCCGGTGAGAATGTTGATCTGTACGTGCCCCGCAAGTGGTAAGTGAAACACGTGTTCCCCGCGCAATTCGCCATACGGAATACTGACCAACTGATACCCTTTCCTGCAGCTCGGCGTCCAACAGGATCATCCATGCCAAGGACCACGCCTCCGTGCAGCTGAGCATCGTGGATGTGGACCCCGAGACCGGTCGCCAGACCGACGGATCCAAGACCTACGCCATCTGCGGCGAGATCCGTCGCATGGGCGAGTCCGACGACTGCATTGTGCGTCTGGCCAAGAAGGACGGCATCATTACCAAGTGAGTTTGTGCTACAATCCCTGGGATGGACATCCGGTAATCGCTCATTTCCCTTTTCAGGAACTTCTAAGCGTGGCGTAACCATACCTAGATTTTGATTTGGTAATAAAGCGATTTCCCTTTGTAATTTAACGTATAACGTTCGCAATTGTGTTATTTACTTCTGGCGCAAACAATGGAGTCATTATTCGTTTGGCAGTGCACACCAGGATTAGCTCAAAGCAAGCCAAAATTAAGATACTTAATGTGCTGTTTTCCAATAGCAATTTTTAGGAATTCACAGGTGTGTTTTAAAGAAATTAATTTGCTATTTGGATCATTTTGGCTATGCTATGTCTATATACATTTACTATGTACTACTGTCATCAGAAAACAGCAATTCCAAGTCTACACACTTAATTAGCGAAAAACCAAGGCATATTTAATGAGGGCAATCAAATACTGTTTATTTGCCAAGAAATCAAATTTTATTAGTAGAAATGCTAAATATGATAATCAACTGCAATAGAAGTTTTGATTGAAAACCAATCCTGAATAAACAGAATCAGCAATTATGGTTCCGCAAAAAGTATAAACAAATTTTGAAACTTTTGCTGTCTAGTATGACCGTTGGACGAAATAAAAAATACTGATTTTGGGGATGGGAATTTTCGAGAGAGCGATGTAATCGATAGTGCGATCGATGCTTGTCCACCTCTAGTTTGACAAACGTGGTCACACTGCAAGTTCAGAGCTCGAGTGATTTTCATCGCGTCGCGAAACGAAAAAAGAAAACAGATATATATATTACATTTGCGAAGCATAACAACCATTTTCCCACTCCTGGGGGCCAAAAGTGACGGTGTAGTTGTAGTAGTTTAGGGCACAAGCAGTCGGTTGGTACCAGAACAACAACAAGACGAAAACGGAATCCAATTGCAAACGGGAACTGCGCGTCCTTAAAAATATGTGACAAAGAACAACAACAAAGAGCAAACAAATTCTTAAGCAACTTCCCCAAGAATACAAGAATATTTATGTGATGCAATAGCATAACCACTTCCCCACAGAAGCCACAGCCACCTGGACAGTATTACCTGGACTTCGTAACTTATATATTTCTGCAAACAGTACATGGTGAGTAGTTGCCTACCTTACGAAGCATTACGTACAAATGTACATACATATACATATATGTACAATGATGTGCACCCCAAACAAAAGCATAATAATCCCCTTACTTTTCGTCGAGTTTATCATTCCCGCATTGTCGCGTGCTGAATTTCTGACTCACTAACGAGCGATTCCAGGTCCGCGGTGATAGCCACATAAGCACTACATAAGTGAAAAAATGTATTTCTAATTGCACTACCTATAGAATGCTCTTGAAATTAGTCCGCGGCATCTTACGAATCAATGCCTCAAAAATGAAATAATATATTACAATATATATCGTTGCCAAAAACCAGCCCTATGACCGCAAAATAACAATATTATAAATAGGGACTGCTTACATAAAACCTTGACATTTAAGGTGTGCTGCTTTGCTCCACTGTGCGCCCGCCCACTTTCCGCCCAGTGCACTTCGCTCAGTTTGCACCGGGCGCCTCTCCCGCTGCACTACTCTCCTCACCCTCTGCCCTTTGCCGCGTCATTCGCCATTAGTAACGGCTTTCAAACATTCAAACACACAGGCATGTGCGACATGCACACACATATGATTTTAATCATATTTAGACACAGAAAAAAAGAAGAATGTGAACTTATCTACGTGTCCGCAAATAAATATGTATCTTCTGTCTGTTTACTTGCACTCAAAAGTTGATTGGCGAGTACAGGGAACCCTAGCTTTCAATGACAAACGGTCATTGGGGGACTGGTTCTGTATGACTAAGAATTAAGGCACTGAATTATCTGATAAGTTCGTTGTGATATCAAGTGCACATTAAATCAAAAGAACGATTAGCACGACTACATTTGCTGGACACAGTTTTCTCTTCCTGTAATTTTTCAAAATTGGGCAAAAGTAAATTATTTCCTTTTATTTATTTTGTTTTTTGGGAAAATTGTGTATATTCCACTGTGTTTTCCTTTGAGATCTTCGTGTCTTTTTACTTTTCAATTCGACACACGCAACGCCGAAGCATTTCATTTAAAAGTGATTCAATCAGTTTAATTGATAGTACCCGTGTGTGAACTTTTAGGTAGCTTCATGAATAAGTAAATATGTCAATGTTTTTGTTTACACTCATGGTTTGTCTGCAGCGCTCGCAATTTTCCCGGGTCAGTGCAAACGGTCACTTCTTTTCCAATATATGTACATTAATTCGCTTACGTTGATTATACGATTGTCCTTTCCCAGTCGCGATGACACGCGCTAAAAGACAAGCTTCTCAGGGAAGGCATCACCCAGTAATGTGGGCATGTAGCCTCTGAGAATATCGAATGCAAATGTATTCAGGTAATTCCGAATTTCGTATTCCGTATAAATGGCAGCGTCGCCTTTTGGGTGGGAAAAGCTGAGGAGACGCAGTAGGAATCCGAGTTGTTTGTAGGTTAACTTTTAAGCTAATTCATTAACCTTTTTCAAGGACTTTGGCGCCTCAAACCCTTGGAAACTACGTCTTGGGATTTTCAAACGATAGATGCTACACTGAATATGTGGATACCAATGGATTCGTTACATACCTTCAGTATTACGATAGACCATCTTATAAGCCAAAAATAACATATATGTATGTACATACAAGTCATTTGGCTAGTACCACCCTCTTGTTTATGCCCTGTTTAGCTTGATTTTGCTTTCGAGAGGCCTTGTGGGTGACTTACTCTTGTTTTATTTTCCGATGGCTCAGCCTCTGGACTTGGGGGCTTACATATTCATTTGTGACACACATTTGGCAATCGAGTATATGGCTAACATCAGCGCTTCTCTTTCAGCTTACGCTTAGCACAACTTAGTGGGTCACAGTTTGCACTCATATTTCCCCAATAGGGCTCCAAAAACCGTAGCGCTCAAATGGATACTTTGTAAGTACCTAGAAACAGGTGTTTTGTTCCCCCAAAACCATTAAAAACGCATGACTTGTTTATTTTGTACGTAATCTGCATGGAAATGTTGTTTTATTGTAGTTTCGAGTTTTGCTCGCTGATTTATTACCGTTGTGGATAAACAATTATATAGCTAATTGCAAAATCGATTGAGCTAAAATATGTATCTTTGCTCCCTGCTATAATGGCCACGTCAATTCTGGGATTTGCGTAATATCTGAAATAATAATGCAATTAAGCATTAAAAAATCGTTGGTCATTATAGGGTTTTAGTGGTCTCATTTGCAGTATTTTTCAATTGTATCTGGTCTACGTAGGTACAATTTCGTCATAATGCGCCAAATTGTCAATCAAATTTGCAGATAAAGGTCAGCAGCACTAACTTTCATTCCTATCTATAATTACTTTGAAAACAACCACAGTGATAGGAAAAACAAGTTCCGTGACATCACAATTATCTACTACTTATTTCTTAAGGGGTGATACGAATGGGTGCCTCTCTGGTCAATTATCAATCTTAACAACTATCTTTTGGTAAATTCAATTAAAGTATTTTATTTTGCTATTGCGAAACTGAATTGTTTACTTGGAATTGATTGCACCAAGCGCTTTTCTCTGCACATGAATCACCTTGCAATTAAATCTAACTTCTTTTTTAGTTACATGTGAGTCACGTACATCATAGCTCAAAAGATAGCAGTTAGTCATGCTATTCAAAATTATTAAAAACATGGGAAATTTTTTGGATATTAATATAATATTTGCAGCCCAATCAGAATCAACCGCATTTAAGCTGACAATATTCGTTCGGGCCACGTTTAACTGGCTTCAAACCGGTTGATTACCGGCTACTTTTATATAAACTAGAAGATCAGAGAATATGTTCGCTAATACATGACAATTTCTGTTTGTTTGTTTGTTTTGAGAAGGATTTAATGTGTCGTGGCTTTTCGCAAAACTTGGCTGCAGAATATTCATTCACTCCGTAATAGACTCGATTAGCAACTCGAAACTTTCACGGTCCATGGGCTCGAATAATGCCTGTGAGATTATTTCGTTTTCCCTTTTAATGAACGCTAATGATGGCTAAATGGAAATTAATTGAGTTATGTGCGCCGAACTAGTAGATTTTGTTGCTCAGGGTACCGCTTTCCAGTTAATTCAATTTTAATATGAAGGTCGTGAGCTGGCATTTCGAGTATTATATTCCTCAGTCGTTTGATCAATTTATTATCAATCAATTCAACAAGACGCCTCACGTAGGCCGAAAACAGCATTTAAAATTCAAATATTCTTTGGCTCGTGTCGCAGTTGTGCAGTCTTGCAATCACTAGCTCACTTGCCCTCGCCGCGACGCCCAACCTTCGAGTACAAATGGGTTTGGCTATCTCAAGGAATTAGCGGCTCCTTCCGTCTTGCCAAATTATAGTCCCAAAACTTTCAGCCTGTCAACTCGCCCCCTCAGCCAAATGGGTATCATTATTCGTTCAGCGGCCTTCAGGCACTTACATATTATAATTTTGTTTATGGGCGTAACGGACACGCCACTTCTATATACATTCCGTACTTTATACTTTATACTTAATACACTCCATACTCATGGCGAGTGGAAGTCGCAGCAATTAGCCGCTTATTAAATATTCTATGCCGGGAGAATCACTTATATGTACGAGCGCCTTAGAAGCGTAATCAAATTAAAATTACCATGCATTATTTGAGGCACAATTATGGCGATGGGCGCGCCAAATGGCGTGCAGTCCAAAAGAACGTCCCCCAAAGTGGGCTAGACCCAGGAGAAACACGGGTAGTACCTGCTTATAAAGACTGTTGTGACGTGATCAACATTATGTTTGCACTCTCGGTGCGTGTAAATAAAACACGACAAACCCACAACTCTGCCAAGCGTTCGTTCAACCAAGGGCCCTGAGCTTGGGATCTGTATAGTTATGAGTCGCTCCATCTATAACTATTCGGGGCTCTCCCGAGAGCTACTCAGCTCTGAAAACCTGTTGAATATCACTCAGCTGCGGGCATAGGAAAACTAGTTTCGCACATTGAGCACTTTTCTCCTAGCTTTTTGTAGTATTAAAGTTTTAATTGGGCAGCATGGACAGTTGCTCTGAGGCAACAGAGCTACTAGACGGAAATATTTACATTGTTATAATATCAATTGACACACAATTAATTAAACATTTAATTGTTGACTAACAACCATAACTTTAAGCGCGCACAACTAAGTGCTTTGCACTTGAAGTTAATATTTATTAACCCAGCGACTTGTTTGTCTAATTATACTGCCGTTCCTGCTGCAATCGCTGTTTAAAAATAATGAATGCCTTCCTGCATCCATGCATACTCTTCCCAACTGATAAGGCATTATGCAATTCGAAAATATTCGATCGCAGGGCATTCTTAATTGCTCAAAGAGATAGGCTGTTGGTCCATGTGGCGAATTGAATTTATTTCCATTTCCAAAAACTGACGCGGCTAAGAAATGGCGAGAAATTAGCCTGTTTGTTTATGGATACATTCATTAAGTCCAAAGCGGACGGCCGCCGACTCGTGATGGAAATTAATTGCCGACTTGCTGGTGGGTTAATAAAGAATTCTAGTACGCAGCACTCGAAGAACCGACGGTAGGCGACGATACCCACTCAAAAGTGCGAGTGGAAGAGCACCGGAGAGCCAGAGATAGACTTTGAGTGGTATATGGATTCACGGGCAGGGAGGATCGGCTGTAAATGTACTCACTTCAGTCTGAATACTTTGCGAGTCGGGCGCTGATCGTTTGGAACTTTCGTATCGTTCGTGGCTACTAACTAATCGCATATGTGCAGTGTGTGGCAGTCGCAAGAACTCATAAATATATATCGCCACATATCGCGTAATCTGTTTACTGTCTAGTGCTATTTTTGTTACAATACAAATGCAGATAGTGCTGCCCCGGAAAATATAAAAGCAAAACTATTGGATATGTCCGCTGCGCGCCTGCATTTTCTGGTTTCCCATGATGATCGTCTGTGCCACAAATGAAACCGAAAGCGAAGCGCAGAAAACGCATTAAATTTATTACAATGGTGGGTGACTTTAATCGCACCAACTGGGAGTTACATACTATAGTACGTGTATTTCCATATTTCCGCTCTAATAAACTTTCGCTGGCTGCCACTGGCATCGCCCTTTGACCGAAACAACGACAAACAAAATTCACTTTCTTATCATAATCCAGAAATATTTCAAATATACGTGTATTTAGTCAATACTTGTAATACAAACTATAGCAAATAAGAAATCGATAGCATCGATTTTTGTGATTGTGATATATGTATGTACGTCTCGAACTATAGAACTTTCTTATCACGAAACTCAAACAGTACAATTCTGTTATATAGTCAATTAATTATTATTAAATGCGGTGAAATTATATTAACTTTCAAGTAAATTAATCATTGACTTTGTGTTCCCTTTAAAGGGCCATTCTTTTAGCAGCTTTCAGTTTTTAAAGAAACTTCTTTTCCTGTGCAAAAGCTCCACGTTTTATTTAAAAAAAAACTCTCGCTCAGTTGGCTTTGTCTTTGACTTTTGACTGGCTTTATCTTATCGCCAGTCTGTCGCCGTCAGCAAAAAGCTAAACTAATACGCTTGACTAAAATGAGAAAAACAACCAAATGAGTGTGCAAATGCATAACCTTAACACCTTATTTATGGTTAGTTAGCCGGCTGAGTTTATTATTTGTTTTTGGCCTAAAATGGATTTTTCAATATGGCACCACATGATTTATGATTCGTGATTTCCGTCTACAAAGTTTTGGTTTCCGTTATTGCTAGGATTAATTAAATAGAGTACCCACAATTCTTGAACGAATGTAACCCTTTTGCTTTCGTTTCTGTGCGTTGCGTTGAGCAACACCTCTAAAAATAAATTTATCTTAGGGCCCCGATAAACATTTTAGAATCTTTTGTTCATGGATTTTGTATTTGCTTTTCCCCAAATTACCCATAAAAGTTTTTTTTTTACCGAACTAGGAGCACTTAAAAGAGAGAAGCTTTTTCTAAGAAAAATTTCTTATCAATAATAAAAACACTTGTGCTCCAAACGAGCAAATATATTGGCTGTGACGGACACAACGACCCTATTACAATTAAAAACAAATTTAGCAATTAGCGCAAAAAAGGTTTTTAAGCATTACAGTGTAATTAATATCCCAGTTAATAGGTAATAATTGTCGGTTCACTTCTCTCCAATACGTGTATGTATTGTGACCATTGATCAATCGAGAAGAGCATTTCAATTGGTTAATGTAGAACGACAGCTCAATGGAATTGCAGCTTGTAGCCCGTCCCAATGTTGGATTGGTTTTATTTTTGTATTTCATAGTGTTATATTGTGGGTGTCAGGTTGCTGGCAGGCATTATTATCGATGCCCCAGTCTCTCGCCATTTCAGATGTCCCTGTGTGCTTTTTGATTGATGGACGGACGGATGGACGGCTGGGCTGTGCCGGCTTAGAATCGTTGCTGGCATAATAATGCCAAGTGCCAGCGGGCACAGTTTGCCCATTTACCCATTTACCCTCTTCAAATATTCCTCCGTATGCCATTGGCACCCTTGTTGGGTGTTTGTGGTTGAATGGGTTGAACCACCCCATATCCATTAACGTATTTGTTCTGAGTATCTGACTATCTTCTCAGATATTACATTATTAACAACCATCCCACTCTGGGTTTATTTTATTACAAGAATCCTGAGTAATTCATACCGCCTAAAGAATTCATTGTCTTTGTTGTTAAGCGTAGATGTGTTTATTTAATTTTATTTTTCATCTTGTAGAACATAAGCCAATAGTTTATTCCAGCTAGTTGTCAACCCATTTTGTTGATCAATTTATATTTCACTTGTGCATGCTTTATAAGCCAGTGAAAGTGAACCACACGGTGTACAGAGTACCCCTAATGCCCCCATTGCCCTGGGTCGGCTGTGCAAACATTTGC
The DNA here is from genome assembly GCA_005876975.1 of Drosophila orena. NCBI lineage: Eukaryota > Metazoa > Arthropoda > Insecta > Diptera > Drosophilidae > Drosophila > Drosophila orena. The sequence goes on along the minus strand of VCKV01000008.1, from coordinate 9,370,287 downwards.
ATTTTTTTTTAGAGCGAGTAGCCGCCCAGACACCGAATTCAATGTTTATTTAAATGACACCCTTTGGCTCCACACCGCGGGTATCTGGCTGTTAGATGTTTGTTGCTCTGCCCAGTTGATCCAACCAAGCAATCGATTTGCGCTGCCCCGATGTATTAATTAAGATGTCTGTTTGCTCTATTTGCAGTTGATTTAGCATAGGATGCTGCCCAGCCTGGATACCTTAATGCGTTGCTCGAAGCGAGTTCTGCAATCGCCGCTGGAGGCGGCGGCCAGCCAGATGCGGAATGGGCACAGCAAGTCGGCTGCCGGGGGCATCTACGGCCCCTTCACGCCGGACAACGATCTCAGCTGCTCCGGACGAGGCGATTGCGTCAACAACACCTGCGTCTGTGACATTCGGTACGCTGGCAACGAGTGCGACATCTTCAATCTACCCTACTACGCCGGAATCTCCGCCGTCTTCTACTTGGTGGCCCTCGTCTCACTCATCCAGCTGTTCATCTGCATCGTGGCCGAGTACCAGCGACTGAAGCAGCCCTCCGTTCTCCGCGCCTGTCGCATCACCACCCAGAAACTGCTCTACTTCATGGTCTTTGTGGCGGCCTCCTTGCGAGGTGCCTACTTCACCACACCCGTGAGTAATTCCCATCTCCCATCAATCAGACCGTTTAACCTCATGAATTTCTTTGGATTTCAGTTGGATCTGCAGCCACAATGGGCCGTCAACCTGATGTCCGCCTACTATCCATTGCTCATGACCTGCGCCTCGCTGATTGTCTGCATGTGGGCCGAGGTGAGTCCCTGCAGAGAATAGAGTATATATTTAAAAAATTAGATCTCTAGGTATCAATTACTACTATGTCAGTCATAAGCCAAAGATTAGATTCAACAAATATTAAATAGTAATACCTTATGAAATTACCTGCATATCTTTTGCCCAGTAATACTAACGAAAGCAAGCTCTGCAATGTTTCATTTTATTCTCATCCCTCAGCGCTTTTACGCTTTAGATACAGATAACGTACCTTCGGTGCTACAAACTCCTATAAATTTCGATGATAAGCTAGACTAACTAGACAGTATTTCAAGTCACGAGTCCAGCACTAACTTAAATAGTAATCAGCTAAAAAATGGCAATTGAACGGCCGCGTGACGTAGTCTTATTGGATCGCACCCGAACCCTGAGAACTTTCAGAACTGGGATGTGTATTTCATTATCGCGCAATGTGCGTACAATTGTACTTGCCATATTTCGTATCTAACGAATGCGCGATAACGAGTCGAGTGCAGTTGTACCGAAACTCGATCCAATTTCATTGTATTACTTGGGTCCTCCAAGTTGCCAGGGCAATTAATTAAGCTGTGAGGCAGGCGAGTGTACGTACATTAGCACTTGATCTGCAATATATTATATATAGTAACTGCGGGCGACTTTTAGGGGTAACCAAATCGCCGCATAGGTACTCATTCATATTTGCTCCGTTCGCCGTTGCAGATCTTTCACTTGCGCGACATCCGCTGGGAGAAGTCGCAGTTTCTGTCGAAGAGCTTCCTCGGCTTTGTGGCCTTCAACTTCTTTCTGTACAGCCTCTTTGGCATCGAGGTCTTCAACTCGATAATCAACTCGGAGCGCGGAGACTACGCCCACATCTTCAACGGATGCTATGCAGTATTACTACTGATCGTGGTGGTCTTCTTCCTTATCTACGGCGTGGAGGTGTTCTTTAAGCTGCGCGGCGGCTTTGTTTACGATCAGACGGGCAAGATCCTCGGTCCCAGCGAGGCGATTGTGAATGCCTCGCAGTTGCATCAATCGCGATTCGGCCTACTCTCTCAGGCCGTAATGCTAATCGTGATTGTGGGCTTTCTGACTTCCGAAACTTTGGGCGACTTCTGGAAGACCAAGTGAGTAGAGGCTTTTAATTAGTTTTGCAGCTGAGAATTTGACTAAAAGCTTTTCATTTTTCCACTCCAAAGGGTACCTGTTAACTCGCGCAACTGGCATGACATCATTTTTCGCATCGCCGAGATCGGTGTGGCCCTCTGGTTTCCCTGCTGCCTTTGGAACTCAATGGCTCCTGAACAGCTCTGGATTCTGAATCCTCGCAAGCTTCTATCCCGCCAAATCGATCCATCGATACCCACTCTCAATGCGGAGACCAACAAGCTGTCGCCCGAGGAGGGCCAGTCGTTTTTAACCAAGAAGGATTGCTGGATCTGCTACGACTCCGACAAGCCAGAGCCCCTCATCCAGCCATGCCGCTGCACTGGCGATGTTAGCTCGGTGCACCACGAGTGTCTCAAGCGCTGGCTGGTGGAGAGCTGCAGCAATTCGGAAGCCCAGCTGTCGTGCAAGGTCTGCGGACATCCCTACGAGATCGAGAAGTCCAAAAAGTAAGTGGCATTTTAAATGGATCACAGCGAGATGGCAAAAACTTATTTCTATATTACAGACTCGAATGGGACAAGGGCTTCACCATTCAGCATTGGTCCAAGACGGTTATATTCATCACCTTGATGTGCGTAACCGGAGCCATCGCCTGGGTGGTGATCCAAATGTACGTCGATCCGCTGGTGCGCGTGATGACAGTGGGCATCGCCGTACTCATTGCCTACGTGTGCGTCAAGTGTCTGGGCGAGAACACCGTGGTGGCCTATCAGCGGGCCAAAGTTAGCTCGATCAACATCGTGACCAGCTCGGAGATGGAGAAGCTGCACACCATTTGCGAAGAGGTCAGCGCCAGCACCTCCGCAGAAGCGGTTCGAGCGGGAGCTGCCTCCTAAGAGGCTACCAGACACCGCAACCACACACATCAGCTGAACTTACAGACATTACAACTTACTTACCTAGTTTAGCATGCGTTTTGCACAGGTTTTGCTCAATGCTCAATTATTAGTTTACACATCACACGCGAGGTGGGTCCTAGCACCTGCCTCCCTATCCTCAACCGTGTACATAGGTTTAAATCTCTAGTGAGTAGCCAGAAGAGTAGCGAAAAGCGTTTCGGTTAGCGAGTCAATTTCGTCTCTCAAATTATCATGCAGATTTCCAGAAGCAAAGTGTATTACAAGAAGCCAAATATTACGTAGAATAAGTGTAGGTCAGTATCAGTTGCGAAACAGAAGCCGAAACAGAAACGAGAACATCCTGAGATTATGATTATGAACGCGTTGCCAAGTAGCCTGAAGAGCGAAGAAGCTTAAAGATAGTGCTTCGATGCGCCAGTGAGTCAGTCCATGCTGATCTATAGTTTATAGTTTTGTTTTATTTACAACTAATTTATGAAAGCATTTCGATTTCCTCCATTTCATTTTCGATTTCATCCATGGATGCAAACAAAAAGCAAGCAAAACACGAGTACTTGGCGAATATTAAATTAAGCAAATATGTTTTTTTTAATTTGTATTTGATTGGAATATGTTTCTTATTACCCTTTAAGTTTACTTGTTAAGAAAATGATTTGTATAAGCTGCTCCCATATATACATACACACGAACATATATAATATATATATATAAATTTTATTGTAGTTACTACACAAAATTTGTCAAAGCAAAGAAAAACAAAACCCACAAAAGGAAAAAATCCAACATATAATTTAAGCTACCATTAAATTTTTGTGATAAAACTAACAAATAAAATACAATTTATAAAACTCAAACTACCAAGTAAAAATGTTTTAATCCCATTCGAGTTTGCTGGTTTTGATATCAATTTCAAGTACGCCCAACGATCATTATAAAAACGCAAATTGGGGATACCACTTTCAATTTAAAACAGGGTTTTCCCCACCAGTAATAATCCATTTCAAATAGTTTTCGTTTAAGCCTAAATTTTATTTTACACTTATTTACTACAAAATATATGTGTTTGTATAGCTTACTTATTATGCGTAATAAAAGCCATGTCAAGTTATGAATAACTTTTTAGCAGCATTAAAGCAGAATATCTTTCCTATACTTGTAATTTAAAAAGATCAACAACATAAGAGGTTAACCCAAATCGAAAAGCTCACACAAGCCAGTCGTAACAATCGCAGTGTTAATTTAAATTCACAAAATATAAGATCCAAGCTGGAGCCAGCAATGCACTTACTGATTAACAACTACTGTGCAAGCAATAAATATTTTATATTTAAACAATGGCTCCATCGCGTGGTTAATAAACTAGAGAAATTTTGTAGATTACACTGAATTATCCTAAATTTAGACTTAGTTATTCAGCTTTGGCGACGCTTTGCCTGGTTTAAGCTAAAATTAGAAACAATTCAACTAGTAAGTCCAGAGTTGGCTAACGGGGTTTGAGATGGTTTTGGGGGTCAGTGGATGGGAACCTTGGTTGGAGTTGGAGTACAAGCTTTAAGTGACGACGGCCGATCGCTTGTCGCGATTCTTTCCACGTGATATGGAGCGTGCCTTGAATGCAGCAGCATTCACAAGGTGCTGAAAGAAAAACAAATGAATATGTTACTATTCGGAAACAACGGTTACATTGCAATCAACTTACCCGCTCCAGTTTGGTTGGCTTGACCTTGGCGTTGCCATTGATGCCGGTGTTGGTGGGTCGTGGTCCCAGCTCGAAAATGTCGCGAATGAACTCGTTCTCCTGCAGCTGCGAGGTCATGCCGGGACCCATGACCGTGCACAGGGCCGAATACTGATGATGGATGGACCAGGAATCTAGTGTCAGCGACTCGGTACCAAAGCGAATGTTAATCTCCGGCGAAATGTCCTCCTGCAACCATTTCAAATAGCATTAAATCAAGCTAGGCTTTGAGCAAATATTCGAATCTTATTTCGTATAATTTTGAAATGTATCACTATTAGTTTTTCTCTCAGCTCAACCACACAAATTTCTCGTTTAAAACAGAAACATTAAAAAGTACAAAAAAAAATTGTTTTGGCCAACTCCTGTCTTGCAGATTATTTTTAACTCTTAATCAAGATGATGCTATCAACCTATCAGCATGATTATGTTCCGCCCAATGCTAAACGGTACGAGTTCCTCTCGCGACCCAGGGGCGCCGAAGCCAACAATTTTCCGCAGGTCAAAGAGTGCGAGTGCGTGGACGAGTCCAAGATCAAGATGCCGCCCAATGCGTCCAAGGACTGTGGCGGCGCAGAGTGGACGGGCATAGCGCCAATGGGAAAGCTGGTTGATCCGCGTATCATACCCACCCAGCTGACTCAGGACCAGGTGGACAAGATGGCCTTCTCGGCGGAATCAGATTGCTTTAAGCTGCAGCCCAACCGCTTTCTCAAGATCTTACGCACAGTCTACCCGGATCTGTATGAACGCCTCAAGGTTATGCCCAAGGAGGAGCTGAGCCGCAGGCTGGAGACAAACCGCATGAACACCACCTATCAGATCGATTACTGTGCCATGAACGAGTACCCGGAGGGTATTTACGAAAGCCTAAAGACGGAGGACGAGTCCAAGAACGCCAGCAAGCTGATGAGCGAACGTGGACCCTGCAATGAGTTCCGGTCGAACGTGATGAACGAACTGGAGCGGGAAGCGTCCGCTGGTTACGAGGTATCCAGCGATGAGTGCCAAAAGAACTACAAGCCGTTCAAGACCAGCTTCTCGGACTCCTCGCAGACCATCGAATCCGGCAGCAGTTCGCACTGGAACTCCGCTCCAACCACGTACCGAAAGGTGCCGACCTTCAGCGAGTACATGGATTCGATAAGTCGAAACGGCTGCGTCATTATGCGCAACAAGCTGCACGATCACTCCAAGTGCTTGGCCAAGTACTGCAAGCACGAGCTGAAGTTCACGTGCAATGACATGAAGTAATCGCCCGAAGACAAGTGCATCTCGAATAAATATATGTAACACTATCACTATCCCATTGCCTTAAGCGTAGCACTGGTGCAGATCTTCAACTCACCTCTAGGTAGCGCAGCACATCACGGAAGGTTGCACGCTGCGCCTTGCGATCGCGCTTGGCGCGGTACTTATGCGAATCTGTGGCCAGCTGCTTTACGGCCTCAGACAACTCAGCAATGTCATCTTCCAGGAAATTCTCATCGTGGGCACGACCCGACTCCAAAATCAAAGCAATGGTCTCGCCAGCGGCCATGCGGACGTCCAAATGTGTGGATTGCAAAAGACCCAAGAACTTTTTAATAGATCTGCAATATGTAGTTTAAACAATTAGAGCCATTAGTTATTGCTTACAATTTGGAAGTAAGTTTCAAACAACTTACGGAAACATGTTTTGGCCAGTGGTCATCAACGAAACAAAATCTCCCGAAGGAATAAGTGTAAGTAGGAGCCCCCAGGCGTTCAAAGCCTCCGCATGGAAAGTGCCAGCCTCGGTGGTGACGGATACCGGTGTCTTGTCATCGCCACGCAAATAGCTGCCTGCGAATATGGCCTCAAAGCACTGCATCAGATGCACCAACTCCCCGACATCCTGACAGCTCAGGAAGCTCAGCAATCCCACAGCTGTGCAGCACTTGGCACGGGCATCGAAGCCCACGGACTTGTCCTGCATGGTGTTCAACAGGAACTGATTCATCGCCTTGGAGATGCCCTCATCGCCTCCCATTTGGAGCACCAGAAGAGGGGCGAGTCGTGCGCCCCACACCTGCTCCTGACCCTTGCCCCGACGAATGCTCTTCTCCACGAAGTCCATCAGGGTCATCTTGCGGTCGTCCACGAAGTCCGGCATATAACGGTGCATGAGCAATTCGCTAATCGCTTGCAGGGCCTGCACACGTGTTTGGGCCGACTTCTCGGTGGCCTGCTCCAGGGCCTTCTCGAATTTCTCCTCGAACCTCTCGTTGGCCAGTTCGTCGGTGGCCTCCGAGGATGCGACTTCGGAGACATGGGAGTAAACGCTCACGTTGTCAAAGGACTCATCCTCAGAATTGGAGTCGTTGGTGCGGCCTGTAAGAAATAGTGTCAGCAATTAGTACGGAATTTAGAAGTAATATCTGTTGGCTGAATGCACCTGATACTCAAAGCGAGTTATTTACAGCTTTTTCATAAATATTTGTTATGCAAAAAATAATAGCTTACTTGCACATTTCTGGAACCCAACGAACCCATTGGTTCATAAAATGCATATAGCATTTTGCAAAAGAGAAAAACAATGAAGCAATCATTATTCTATTCTTTCTTAAATGGAGTAAAATATTGGGACCACCCTCGTGGAAATGCCCACATTTCCCCTCAGTGACTGTCAAACCAGCTGAAAAGAGGCATCAAGTTCTGCCGTCTTCGAGAAGCTTTTCAATTGCTTGTGTACTCATTTAGATGGGGAAATGTACGTACATACATATGTATATGCACTGAAATTAGAAATTCAATTACATGCTTTGCCGCACAGCAATGACCTTCACGACAAACAGTTCGGATGGCAATGTTGTGCAACAAGTTTGCTTTCCATCTTTCGATGTTTCACTTTGTTTGCTGGCCAACTGCGTCGAAGAAAACCCGTCGTAGAGCACAACTTTCATTGTGGCGATTTCCCAGTGCCTGTTTTCTGTTTTCTATTTGGGGCAAGGTAGTTTCCGCCTCGTGTTTTTTGCCTTTCACAAAAGCTGCGAGCGAACTACAAACACAAAAGCATGCGGTAACTGCGGGCTAGAAAAACGAATCAAAAGTACGAGTAGTGGCAAACAGCTGGTTTTGCTTGAAAGTTGTTTGGATTAGATTCGGGTGAGTAAACCATCTGTGTTTTGAGAGAAACTAATGCATAACACACAGTTGCATAAGTTTTTAGGTCACATACTAGGTACTTAGATGAGAGGAGAGTTCCCCGAAGGGCCACAGCTTCCGCGTCTTTGTTTTCAAACTAAATATTTGGGGAATAATTTTATGATGACCATATGAATACCCTAAATAAACTACTGGATCTTACACTATATAAATAATAGCACATAACTAAGCATAACACTCAAATTAAATGCATAATATTTTGATAGGAGCCATCTACGCCCTACGAAATTATACCCACTGATACCCTGCACTTGGGTGTTCGGTTATTGGCGTGATTCTGATAAGGTGTCATTGAGTTTCCACATACATATGCCTATACATACATATATGTTTGGCGACGAACGAGTAAATTTCATTTGATAATTCAATGAGCAAATATTCAACAGACTCAGATTTATATATGTATGTCTGCAGTCTAGTTTCATTTTTAAATTTACAAAATTTTGGAATTTTTGCTGAAATTACTGTGGTTTTATTGTTATTATTTTGGGCACAGCTGTACATATGTATATATACATTTTTATATGTAATCAGTAATCCGCTGATTACTTGTTGTTGCCAGCCAGCTGAGCGCGTGAAGCTTTTCGTGCCAGCACAGCAACAAAACGAAAATAATTATTTCATTTCGAGGGTATTGCCAAACAGGTTGTTCGTTTGGAAGCCAACAAAATACACAAAACAGTGCACGGTATTCATTAGTCAGTGCATGACTAATGCAAAGGTCAAACGAAAAGCAGCTGTGAAAATTTCCCTACACTCACCGACAAAAACGACGCAACATAGCAATTATATGATGGTCAATTTACAGCTCTTACAGCTTTTGATTTGATATGCTTTAGACAATTATAATTATTGTTCAGATGTGCGATTTAAATCGTTTCTTAGCGAAACAATTGCTACTTTTTAAAATAACAAGGAAAGCCTCATGTAAATGGTTTTTGAATCCAATCATTTCCTACTGTTTACATAAGCACTTTTTTTAGGCTTATGAAGCCAATTCATTAACACTCGTATCCCATAGATACATTACTCGTACATATGTATATCTATCCGTTCGAAGTCGCATTTTCTTCCGGTGCACACCCACACACTCGCTTTTCTTTGTGACTCACCTCTGCCTGCTGCTGATTTTTTGTTGCGTCGCGGCATTTCGTTGTTTTTGCCTTGTTCAGGTAATTTGTTGTTTGAACTCGACGACGACGTTTTGGTTTCTATTGTTTGGCCTGCTGTTTCAAACTCAAGGCAGAAAACACACACAAATAAACAGCCGAACAGATGCTTTGTAGCCGAGTGTCCTTTTGCTGTTCTTGGTCCTCCAAAGATGGAGAAGAGGCGGCGAAGTCTACACGACGGCGAAAATGTCTACACTTTCGTTGCTTTGGCGGCAACTACTGAAACGCACGTGTTGGTTCCGATTTATTGATTTTGATTCTGTAGGTTAGGAAATTAAATTGCGTTCTTGAGCCGAGCTATCTGGTTTTTAATCTTTGTCTTTCTAACTCGAAACGTTGCCGATCAGGACGCACCTATGCAAAAACTTTGGTGCTTCCAATTTTTGGCAATTCTACACGACTGTCTTTGCCGTTTGCAATTGTTCAACTCCGATCGCGATTCCTGCGGCCGTATTTTATATATAGTCTGCTGATTCTGATGGCTCTGCTGTTGCCTTTTCTGCTGCTTGGCGTTGATAATACAAAAATGTCGTACTCCGGTCGTCGTTGCAGCAAATTTCATGTTTAATTGCAATGCGTTCACTTTACTCCGCGCTGGCAGACACTCCCACTCCGCCCTTAGTTCGCAGTTCTTGTGAAATCCAACCGAATGCCCTGTCTTTCGATCTCTGGTGTTTCTATTTTGCTATTTCCGATTCGGCCAGTGCTGGCGCTACGCGGAATTTACGTTGGCAGCTTTCGGAAAGCTCTAAAAATAATGCAAATAATTAAGCACTTAATTCGATTGCTGATTTTTACGAAATGAAAAAGTGAGTGACCGTATGCGCGAACGACGGAAAATACCAAGAATAGCGGTTAGTTCCATGGGAGATGCTACCTTGTCACTCATTCGATAGTTGACTTTCGATGCTTATTCTTTATTAATTCGCACAACTTTACATATAAGAAAAATGTGGCGAAAAAGAAATAAAAATAAAAGACATTCGTTTTGAATATTAAATGAAATAATGAATATTATGTGAAATATTAATTTATTAAGTCAGCTTATAATTACCTATGATACCTTGTACCTATGGAGAAATCAACTTTTTGTTTCATATTTCATCCCATTAATCAACTTATTACAACTTATTGTCAACTTCTTACAAAATCGAAATTTAAATCTCGATATCCGCGCGGTTATTGCAGCCCAAAAATGCCATCTCCAAGCAGCACCTGTATCGATACTTTCGTTGCAGCCCTGCGCCACCCGCACACATGCACACTCACACGTACGCGCTCAGCGATTTACAGAGAGAGTTTTCTGGTTTTTGTTTAGTTTTATTTGATTGCAACTCGATTTGAACGCCAGCGTCTGGCACAGCGCACAGCAATTTAACTGCGAGGTCGATAAGAACTGGGACCAAACTAAAAAAAGCTCCAGCCTATTCGATTTCGATTCCAAGCTCAGAAGATTGGACTTCAGAACTCGAACTTTGGCACCAGAGCAGCGCCTCTACGAACGTCGCTCCCAAAAATTCATGAATGCCCAGCAGCGGATTTGGACTCGGATTCGGAATCGGAATTAATAGCGAACGACAACAACACAAGGGGGAGCCGAAAGTGGGCTTGCAACACCGCGGATTGCACACAATAATTAGGTAATTTGTAAGCGACGTTCACCTGGGCAAGGTGAACTTGGCACCGCCTCTATATGGCATGTATATCTTATCGATCGAGTGCCCTGGCTAATCTCCGGATAATCTTGCAGGCATGGCGGCGATTGAGGAGCGTTTCCAGGCGGCTGTGAATGTGATAAAAGGCCTGCCGAAAAATGGGCCCTACCAGCCCAGCACCAGCATGATGCTCAAGTTCTACGGGCTGTTCAAACAGGCCACTGAGGGAAGACCAGATGTGGACAAGAAGCCCGGCTTTTGGGACATCGTGGGCAAGGCGAAGTGGCAGGCATGGAACGACAATCGTCACTTGTCCAAGGAGCAGGCCATGCAGCGGTACGTGGAAAGCCTGCAGGAGATCATCGAGACCATGTCGTTCACAGAGAATGTGCAGAACTTTGTGGGCAGCCTCGATAATCTGGGGAACATCAGTCTGGACGAACTGGAGCTGGTCTCGCCCGGCATGAAGGAGCTGGCCGAGTCGCATCCCAACTCGCCGTTCCACTCGCGCACCAACAGTCCCCAGCACGGATCCAGTTGCAATGGCGAGCAGGAGGCTCAGGTGACTGCCGCACCACTGGCCACCTCCGAAACGATAAAGGAGAATGGCCACAGTTCGCCGCCACTGACGAATGGCTATGGACCTAAGTCCACCTCAAACTACACACAACACGACACGCACAATTTTACGAGCAACAGCAGTGTGGCCATCGTGGAGCCCTCAGACGATGAGTACGACGATCCCTATGATCTTAGCCACGAGCTGACCCAGGCGATTGCCCAGAACACGGATCTGCTGCGCCAAATCCAGGCGGCCATCACGCGGATGAACAGCGATGTGGGTGCAGTGCAGCAGCGCGTTCGCAGCCTGGAGCAGTCGCTCAACGAGCTGCGCAGCGGTCAAAAAGCAGCGAAAGGAACAGTGGCCCAGCCACGATCACTGCCCGCCTGGTGGCCCTTCAGGAACATCTCCCCGCTCTGGTTTGCCGTCCTCGTCCTGTGGCCTTTCCTGGTGAGACGGTTTGCGCGGATGCTCCAGTCCGCTCCGCAACGCAGACACTGACGCAAGAATACTATGCTTGCGGAGGGAGGAACATGTGGTAGTAAAATTGTAAGTACAACGCCACTGCACAAAGGCAGGCAGGCATACATTGTCATTCCGGTCTTAAATCGAGTTGCCTGTTTACATTTGAGAGGAATTCCCGCAAAGATTCAAGAGCATCGGGAAACCAGTTTTGCAGCGAAAGCTTTTACATCATACATTATTGTACATATTTGCATTTCATTAACATATTCAAGGAAACGATCTCTATGCAAACTCAGATTGTGGAATATCTTTGAGTATTTGAGCACAGCAACGTGCGCAAGCATCTACTGTTTATACTTACTATCAGTAATACATGTTTCCAATTAAGAGTTTAATTGAATGATTGAAAAACCAGTGCAGTCAGTTTCCGCTGTACTTATAAATACCTAAATAGTTTTTATTTCACCAAAGTTAATGCCATATCACCCTTTTTCTTTCAGTTATCTTCGGTTACGGGCACGAGCTTGGTCTTTAGCTTTCTTCTGTCCTAGAAAGCACTTCAGTTATTGTACAGAGTTGGCCTTATTTATACCTTTCTTACCCCATGGTTATCCAGTTGCAATATGTTTACCCCGTTTATACACGTCTATTTGTATATTGAATGTATATTTATTTCGTACACACAAATCGCGACCTTTTTGACACATTCCCCATCTGATTTAGTTTGTAAGTCGAATGTTTTGGCACTTTTGTCTAGCAGAAGGCGAGTTTTAGCAACCTGAAAGCGCCGCTCTACTGAAAATACGGTTGTAAGCGTATACTTTATTGTGCATTATTTGTTGTTAATTATAATTTTTGTAATAAAGCGAAAAAGTGAGAGATTACGCTTGTCATCTTTTAAGGCTGTGGAGTGGTCCGCAGATAACTCTTTCCGGAGGGAACCTCAATGGTTTCGATGCCATCAGGAAAGAGCCTTGGAATGTCCTCGGCTTTGACGGTTGGCAAGACCATGCACTTGCCTCCCTGTTTCCAATCTGCCGGCGTGGCCACGCTCTTGGTTTGGGTCAACTGAAGCGAGTCGATGACTCGAAGGATTTCACTGCAATGGAAAGAGGATAGTGAAATGTAACTTCTCGGATTAATCGTCGTTGAGGTAGAAAAATTATGATATTAAACGAAATTGTTAAAGATTAGTTTTCAGCACTTATACTTCATTAAACAATTATCTGCTAATGCGATTAAGTGCACGATTGCTAGCTAGCCATAGAGTACTACAGATTTATAGATAATGATGAGTGTTAGATATTAGAGTACGCACTCGAAATTGCGACCAGTGGTGGCAGGATAAAGGATGGATAGGCGAAGCTTCTTCTTGTTGTCCACAACGAAAACGGCGCGACAAGTGAGGGGAATGCCCTCAGCATTGATCTCGTCCTTGTCCAGCATATTAAACTTGAGCGCCAGTTCCCTCTTGTCATCCGCAATGATGGGATAGTCAAAGGAGCTGAGCTCTGCGAACAGACACCCCAATTAAATGAGTTTCCTACCCAGAAATCAGAGACCAAACCCACTGCCAAAGCTCTTGATGTCCTCGATCCATCCCTTATGCGATGCCACGGAGTCGCAGGACAGGGCAATCGGCTTGACTCCACGCTTTTGGAATTCCGGAACCAAAGCCGCCACCCGCGACAATTCCGTGGTGCAAACTGGTGTGAAATCCGCCGGATGGGAGAACAGAATGGCCCAGCTGTCCTGCATCCAGTCGTAGAAATCGATCAGTCCCACGCTGGTGTCGGCCTTAAAGTTTGCGAACTGATCACCTATGTTTAAAGCCTTTCCGGACATGGTGGATATTTAAAAAAATTATGAGACGAGTTACGAACTTTAGATAAATGCGAAACAAAATTGCCGCAAAATGGAAATCAGCTGTTGGGGCTAGAGTGCCCGTTGCTTTATAAGCTCAGCAGCCAGGGCTGCAATTAAACAAAGAACTAGTTTTCGTATGAAAATGTGAAAAACTAATTTTATTGTGTTTAGTTTAATTACATTGAATTTGCAAGCTTTTTCTAACATATTTTTTTTTTCTCACAAGCAACGAGTGGATTATATATTTTGGAATTTTAGAGTTAAAATAGTGACTTGTTTCCAGCCCTGGCGTAACACACACATACACAAAATCACACAAACGCCCAGTGTAAACACAAAAAAGCGAAGAATTTCTCGTCTTATTTGGACCGACGAGGACGAAGCCATGGCAGACCTGAGCATCAGTGGCCAGCAGGTGCTGCCCCCGCCCACATGCACACCCGCGGAACCCTTCCGCATCACAACGAACGCCCCGCACCAGATGAACGACACCAGTTTGACACCAGGACGCAGGAAGCTCCAGAAGTGGCTGGGTCGCGTCCTGCGGATCGTGATTACCGACGGACGTGTGCTGGTGGGATTCTTCAACTGCACGGACCGGGACGCCAACATCGTGCTGTCCATGTGCGCCGAGTACCTGGTGGAGGGCCAGGAGCCCCGGCTTCTGGGCAACGTCATGGTTCCCGGCCAGCACATTGTCTCCCTGAACATCGACGAGCCGGATCCGCAGTCCAGCCTGCTGGTGCAATAGTGCTCCCCTCGTCGTTACACTTCCTGTTGATAATGCTGTTTAAATAAAGGATTTCGAGAGGTCTCAACTCAATGTTTGTGGCGTATTATATATATAAGCTTCATCTGTTTAAGGTTCCTAATTTATTTAAACTAGCATGAGTCGCTATTTTAAATATAAGTTCGTTTAAATTTGCCTGCATTTTTGGGCAAGGTAAGAAACCCTCTGCCCCACTACGCCCCTTCGTCGATCAGCTGTGTGATAAGCCACTGCCGCGTTGCCAACCATCGTGCAGATGAATCAGCTGGGCGCGATTGGATTCTCTTGGTTATTTGTTTGCGCGCAGCACCATTCCTGCCAATTAATTGAGTTAATCAAGCGAAACAGCGCGCAGAAGAGGATCTGCCTGCCACCCGATACTCATTCAATTGCGACCAATCAGCGATGGACTTCACGACCTTCGTAAAGCCCTCAAATGGCGGCGGCGGTGATGCGGATGACGGCGGCCAGAAACTGCAGTTCTGGAAGCATGTAGAGTACATCGAGAACCATGGGAAGCAGGAGGACGACTACGAGTACTGCATGACCGAGTTCCTGCGCATGTCGGGCATCTATTGGGGCACCACTGCCCTGGACATAATGGGCCAGCTGGAGCGACTGGAGCGCAAGTCCATCATTGAATTTGTGAAGCGTTGTCAGTGCCCAACCACGGGCGGATTCGCCCCCTGCGAGGGCCACGATCCCCACCTGCTGTACACCCTGTCGGCCATCCAGATCCTCTGCACCTACGACGCCCTCGAGGAGATCGACCGGGAGGCGGTGGTGCGTTTTGTGGTCGGACTGCAGCAGCCGGATGGCAGCTTCTTCGGCGACAAGTGGGGCGAGGTGGACACCAGATTTAGCTTCTGTGCGGTGGCCTCGCTCACGCTGCTCGGCCGCATGGAGCAGACGATCGACGTGGAGAAGGCGGTCAAGTTCGTCCTTTCGTGCTGCAACCAGACGGACGGGGGATTCGGTTCCAAGCCGGGCGCCGAGTCGCATGCGGGTGAGTCACCCCATCTACTGCCGAAGCATTTCTCGCCCTCGTAGTCAATATCATTTCAATTTAAATTTATTAATTTATCAATTCTACAAAGCTAAAAGTATACTACACAAATAGCTTGCATGTGCTAAATTGATTTTTACAGTCTGAATTCAAAATGCAACATTTTCTGTAGACCTTTCCCAACGAGCTATTACCCATAAACTCTCAATTTAACCCATTTATAAACCGCAGGTCTCATTTACTGCTGCGTCGGCTTCTTCTCGCTGACCCACCGCCTGCACCTGCTGGACGTGGACAAGCTGGGCTGGTGGCTTTGCGAGCGGCAGCTGCCCTCCGGTGGGCTAAATGGACGGCCCGAGAAGCTGCCGGATGTGTGCTACTCGTGGTGGGTGCTCGCCTCGCTGACCATCATGGGCCGTCTGCACTGGATCAGCTCAGAGAAGCTGCAGCAGTTCATATTGTCCTGCCAGGACACGGAGACCGGTGGCTTCTCGGACCGAACCGGCAACATGCCCGATATATTCCACACGCTCTTCGGCATCGGCGGCCTCTCGCTGCTGGGACATTCCGGCCTGAAGGCCATCAACCCAACGCTCTGCATGCCGCAGTACATCATCGACCGGCTGGGCATCAAGCCGCAGCGTTTGCCGAGGCCATGAGCGGATTCCTGGATTCCCTATGCAGCAGTTTTAGCCAATGTGTAGCAGCAGACCTCTGACGTATTCTCACGCTAACCCCTCTTAGTTTTATTTGTAAAAAGACCAAAATGCCACAGCAGAAACGCGTTGCTCGACGCCCTTTACTCCTTTTCTTCTTCGTTGTGCATTTACACAGGATGCAACCCCTCAATAAGCTATTGTTAATATAATAACGAAAATCAGCAATAAACAAATATTTTACTTTATCCAGCGAAGCCATCACTTCCGAAATTATAAGCCATAGCGATTCAGATCAGTTAACATTTGATTTATTTGCAAAAATAACTAAACTAACATTTGCATGTGTGAAAAACCAAGTGAAATGTTGCGCTAGTAGTCTAGGTCGTTATACATATTAGGTAAATACATATCAGTGTGTAAATTTATGTACATGAGGACACGGGTGTAAGGACTAATTAGTTAAGAAGTTAGTTAGTTAAGGCAAAATTGCACTACGAATATGGCGAATCACACAAAATCGGAATTACAAACTAAACGCTAAGTGTAGTCACCATGTGGGTTAGCTCAATTAGAGGCAATTGAAACGAATGTTACAGAGCAACAACAAATATTAATCGACCACATACATATGTAGGCAATGTCCGAGTGTCTCTCTGTGTGTATGTGTGGTATGTGTGGTGTGTGTTGAGATTGTAGTATACTCGATGCACGTCTAAGGCACTCTATAAACAATTTCAGCTAACAATCCTTTTAAAATGTATTTCTTCAACTACTGACTAATGGAGGAGCATTAGGAATTACTGAATTTCTCGTCGCTAGTCAGAACGTTGTATGCACAGCCGAGGGCCCAAGAGATTTCGTGGCCATCTATCTTCTTGTAAAGCTGCAAAATCAATTGGAGTTATCAAAGATTTAAAGGAACTATTTGGGTAAGATCTCACCTTAATCTTCTTGCCATCGTTGAGGCCAAATCCTTCGCGCAGCAGCGTCGAGATAAAGGTGAGGTCAAAGCACATGAAGGGCTGCTCATCGTTGGGTATGGCGCAGATCTCCTGGGCCTTCTTGCGATAAGCTTCCACAGTTGTTTCGCCGCCAGCCAGCGGATCCACCAGACCCGACTCGATGGCCCGCTCAAAGTAGTAGCTGAACGCGGCCACCGCGTGCTGCTTGAGAGTGAAAGGCTTGGGCTTGACCAGCGGCATCACCTTGCTCTTGACCAGCTCCAGACAGGCATCGAAGTCCACGATGGGCTGCTCGGCACTGGATTTGCCGTTCTCCTTGCCACTGACCTTGTACTGCACATTGCCGTATGTCCAAGTACGATTGGCGATTATGGGATTCACGCAGACGCTCTCTAGCACCGAGTCCTCCTTCTTGTAGCCGTGCGTGAAGACAGCATGGCGGGCGGCCATCAGGCCTAGTCCCAGATAGCTGTGCGTGAAGACGTTGATCTTCTTGCTGGAGGTCACCACCTCGTGCATGTACTTATCGTACACGGGCACCTGGTCCGGATCCGTTGGCGAGAAGGTAACCTGCGTGCTACCGCCGCCCAAGTCCAAGGCAGCTGCCTGGTTCGTCTTGGACAGGCGGCCCAGCAGGAAGTTCACGGTAAACCAGCTGAAGATGCCCTCGTCCGTGCCGTCCATGATCTCCACGGCATCCATATCGACACTAAACTCGGACTTGGCGAAGAGATCTCGGACGGCATTTAAAATATTTTCCGCCTTGCTGGCGGGCAGGAGTCTCAGGCCGGCTGTCGCTTTCAGTACCAGCGGTGTGGAAGACCAGTGCTCCTTGGGTATGAAGGCGCGGGCCTCGTCCAGCAGCAGTTTAATGGAGTGGGCACCCTCGGCGGGATTATCCGCGAAGGAGCTCAAACCCGGCTTGCGCTCCTTGAACAGCTCCTCGTACAGCACCAGCTTGTTGTCGATAAAGCTGCGGTTGAACTTGTACGCCAGCACACGGCTGCCCGTTGACCCGGCATCGATGATGGCCGCATACTGCACCTTGCTGTAGCCAAACTTGGAGGCCAGACGGGCCAGATACGGACTGGCGTTCTCGGAGACGAAGCCTGCATCATTGTCAGCCGTTGGTTGATCGTCGTTGGGTTTTTTAGTGACAACACGGCGAACGGGTGGCGGAAAATGGGGTTCCACATGGGCGTAGGGTACGGTAACAGTGGGAAAATCAGATGGTTTGGTTAGTACAACTTTGGGAACTTCGTCTTTCACATAATACAAGTGGTACACACCGAAGACAAAGAGCAGGAGGATGACGGAGATGACCAAGCACAGGAAGGAGATCTTGAGGCCGCTGGGACCGCGGTTTCCACCGCTGCTGGCATTTGGTGATCCACTGCTTTTCCGCCGCGGTGGCTTCTCATCCGTGGCCAGCTGAAAAGGCGACAAACGAATTAGTTTTGGTACCGACAAGTGAGTTATTTGATGCAGTTTCTTGGCCAAGTTCTACCAGCTTATATTCGTATTTCATGGCTCGTTCCGTTGCCTCTGATGGCACCACATTTATGCATGGCCGGTTTCTTGGTCGGAACACATTTCGGCTGTTTGCTGCTCAAATATTAACACGCTGGATGTTTGCTATCTCTTGAAATGTCAATGAATTTCATTTATTCTCTTTTTTTCAGTCTATTATGAGCACGGGCCAGGGCTGCAGAGTCCGTGGCTCGCCGATAACGTTAACCAGGGCTGCAGCGCACCTTTGGCAACGGTAATTCAGGGCAGTTGGCAAAAAGAAAACGGTTACTTTGAATATATTAAACTTTTAATGCGAATTATTTGGATATTTCAACGAGTAATTTATTCAGAACGTAATTCCATATTCCATTTTATATTTCTTGTACATGTAAACTATTTACTTGCTTAATTTATCCTGGTTTTTATAAAAACGGCAGAAAATAGTACAAAATAATATGTTTTTGTGGCGTTTTTAGGTGTTGTATAGTTATTATCGGTAACTAATTCGCTTTTTGATGAAATTTCTGCCTAACTGGCGTAAATCGAGACTTCTCAAAGTTCAAAGTCATGCCCAATTACACATTTTCGCTGTGGAAGCCGCACACCAGTGTTCATTTCACTAGTATCTTATCGCGTAGCCTTCTGGTTACTGATAAGAAGCAATCAGTTTTGGCGTGTCTGGGTACCTCTGGCAAGAACCATAAGTGGAGATCGGGCCACAAAGCAATCTTTTAGCGTGATCCAATATTAAAGGTGCCAAACAAACTTGATGAAATTGCCATTGTTTAAACAAATGTTCCGCTGTTGGTAAGCGACTGACGCAAAAATAGTTAAAGCCCATGAATGGGGTAGTCAAACAAACTACGAATAGCGAGTATATATAATTGGCAGTAATGGAGTTGACAGGGCGACCCTCCATATGTACTATATGTACAAATACAATCTACTGTACTTCCATTAGTTTTGAATACACAGACTACTTCCCAGCAATTACACTGATGGCATAAGTGAAACTCATTAAACATTCAGTGTGTGAACTTATCGCATATGTTTCCAGGCGCACGCTACTGCCATTAATAAGTCTTCTGATAACTGGCGACGTGGGCGGCATTTGTGCCGATCCACAATGAGTAAGAAGTCTTCTGCTATCGCAAAGGGCATATTCATATGGGGGAATGTTTTAATCGGTTCTAAATATAGCGGCTCAAATGATAACTGATTTATTTCAATGCCCAGCAGTAATTGGCATCAGCTGGAAGATAAATCTTTATGAATTCGAACCTAGGCAAGTGTAATTGATAAAAGTATCTTGAACGATTTTGCCAAAGAAGCCGGGAAAGATAGAAAGATAGAAAGTATCTAAGACTGAGTACTCGGTACACGTACACGAGGGCTAAGGCCACGTTAGCAACCAGACACTAACTGCACTCACTTGCAACCGGTTCCGGCTTGATCGCATCCTGTTCTCCACCCACTCGCGATGCAAATCAGACGAAACTATCCAATCCGATCCAATCGCCCCCAAATCGGCCACTCTATGTGTACCTGTGATCTTTGGGTTCCGATGCGAGAAAGCGCTTGAAAAAGTTGTCTAGCGAGATTCGGATGAAACGGCTGCCAACTGAATTGTTGGCTTTTTCTACGCTTTTATTTTTTTATTTTTTTTTATCAGCCCCCTAATGACCTTGCAAATGAGAAAGTTGCTGAGCCTGGCCACCCTAATCCAAATACGAAAATATTTCAAAATAAGCCGGCCGGCTTGGAAATAATATAAAACCTACTGGCTATCTATTTCGTAATTCAAATAAAATTTGCATAATTGTTAACAATAACCTGGTTAGCAGCTATTCCGCATCTATATTTAAATGTCTTGTAAACATACAATTTGAGATGCAAATAGAACTTGAACCGATTATTCGCGAGTCATTTGATGTTTTACTTCCGCGTCAAAAGAGCAACAATTAAAGCGTGTGTGTGAGAGCGCCATAAAATTGGCATAAAATGTGATTTTATGTACTGTGATTGCCCTTTTAACCTTTGTCTTACTTTTCTCTGTCGCACAGCGGTGTTCGTCATTCTGTCGTCGTTATTGTGTACTTAAATTATGTAAATACGCGAGCGTTTGTTTATTTCCGTTCGACTTCTGCCGATCGCCGAGCGGAACGCACTAATGCACGATCTAATCTAATGATGGGCGCACCCGCCGTATAAAAAACTACGATCAGAATGCCAACGCGCACGGAATGGCGTCTTGAAATAAACTAAAAACATTTATTTACCACCTGCTCATTTATATGCTGCAGCCCTATCAGCTGTTCGCAGCGGCGCGCGCTTTCTTCGAATACGGTCACACTGCGGGCGGTACAGCTGCCAATATTTAAAATTGTGAAATTATTCGATTTGGATCCATTTACATTTGAAGCTGCACACATATTTTACATTCTTCTCCGTGCCTAAATCGGCATTTCAATTCAATAAGGATCCCAATCATCAATTTATGATAGATTCATTCATAGAATCCTATCATTATGTCTGAATTTATTTATTAAATATCATTTATAATTATTTATTTTTAGCTTAATATCGTCACGTCAATAGATAAATGGACAACAGAGTTTCAAGATAGGCATGGCATCTATTCGAGATTAAGATAAGATAATATAAGTATTTTATAGTCGTTCTTTATAACTGTAACACAACTTTGAATTTAAAAATACAAATTATTAAATATTAATGTGACTTATACTTTAAAAATTAGGGTTAAAATTTTACTGTTTCAAATAGTGTTCTTCAAAAATGGACCAATTCCAAAGTTGGGTATATTGGATTAAAAATGGAAATAATGCACCAGTGTTGGACATCGACTGAAAACTGTTTATTTCAAAACGCGTTTATTGCTCGAAGAAACACAATCGCAAATAAAGCTCATATCACTAGACAATCGGGCTTTAAAAATCTTACATTAATCAGATAATAACCGTACAAAAATCTAATATTTTTAGGAAAAATGCCGTACCGACATTTTCCAGCACTGGACCTATCGCGGCACAGCTGATCGCCCGCCAATCAGCTGGGCGATAGTTGCCATATCGATAGCCGACCCATCGATAACGATATGTGTATTTTCCTGCTCTCTCTGCACCAACACAAAACACGCAACTAAATTTCGGTTAAAAACCTCAACTAAAAACAATGAAATCGAAACGGAACCAATTAAGTGATTAAGTGGCCAACGCGGCGGCGCCGAAAAGCGAGCGCAGTGAAATTTCCGGATGAAATCGCGTTTTTGGGGAAACTTACACAAACATTTTTTTTCGTAAGCGCTCACATGTTGTCTCTTTCGCACAGCAGAATTACTAGTTGCTGTGTGTGTGCGTGCGTGCGTTTGTGTGTGCCGTATGCCGAGTGCCAGTGTGTGCGTGCGTGATTATGTGTGTGAGTGACTTTGACTGCAGTTCGCGTACGTTTTTTATTAATACACCACATAACAACAAAAACAACAACAACAGTAATGGAAACTAAACATATTTAATGCGAGGAGACCAGAAATCGTCTAAAACTGCAAGGCTTTATCACCATCGCCACCACCACCACCACCACAGCAACAACAACAAATTACTACAGCATGTATGCCAGTGTGCGTGAACGTATTTGTGTTAAATAATGTTTAAACATTTCTGATTTTGCACACAAAACAATATTGAGTTGTAGTCACCAGCAGAGAGAAGCAATTGAAGCAAACGAAGAAGAGGTAAGTGCAAAAAGGAGACAATTGTTATAAACAAAATGTGTCAAAAGTTCGTCATGTCGCGCGCTCTTCCTCTCTTTTAGCTCCTTCTCCCTCTCTCCCTCCCGCCATGCCAAAAAGAAATTAATTTTGATATTTTTTCCCTGCTTTTTTGTTGCACTCTCTCGCTCTCGCAAACTTTTAATTTTAATTTGCTATGCGCAGCGAATTCGCGCGCAAAGGCAGCAAAAAAAAAGAGGCAAAGCAAAAGCAGCAGCAACAACAATAAAGGCAAAGTAATAAACGTCAAAATGCCAGACGGACAATGCCGCCACACTCTCTCTCTTTCTCCCTCTCTCAAGCGCTCTCTCCGTCGCTGTTTGCGTGAGTGTGTGTGTGTTTGGGTTTTCTGGCTTTTTGTTTTTATCAATTATTTAGGTGTTTGCCTTAAAAAGAATTACTGAAACGCAAAAAATGCCAATACTCGTGTACTCCCTATCCAAGGAAAATAGGGTGAAAGGACACTATCGCCTCAAAAAAGAGAATGCAAATGCTATAAGGGCCATGTGTGAAGAGGAGAGGGAGTGTGTGCTAGTCACACGCACACACTCAAGCAATTCTGATAAGAACAATTGTTAATTATTTGAAAGCCAACATTCCAATAGTCCAAGTCCATTCGTACAGCCATTGGAAATAAACGAAAAACTAAAATGCTATTGTGTTTCGACGCTAAACCAGAGATGATTATTCTCCAAGTGATGAAATAAATCTGCCAATTCCGTCAGAATAAATCAGAAAAAGCGGTGTTATTGTTAACATTAATTACTCCATTTATTGTTACCTTTAATTAGACTTTCTAAATTATGTATTTTGATGTTTGAAACACATATTTTTCAATGCTTGTGTATATTGAAAAGAAGAATCGTTTTTGTACTTCACATTAGAAATATGACTTACATCACGTACGCAATCAAAGAAAAGTGTATTGACTATCATCTACCTACATACATAGGTAAGAGTAGAGAAGACTATGAAGAAAATAAGACGGCTTACTTCATTATTGACAAAATAATAGTGTACACGAAATATGAAAAACCTAGGCTTCTACTCTAAAGAATTTCGTAAACAAAGTTCTATAGATCAATAAAAAAATCCAGTAATTTATCGAAATCCTCTGTTTTGGTTAAGTGATCCATATTGCAATGTTGCAATGTTTGCTATAGCTTCTCAGTCTCACTTTCTTTTGCTTTTGTTATTTTGTTATTGTCGACGTCATTGAAATTAATTCATGGAGTCAAATTACAAAACAAACCGAACAAAAGGCATTTACCAATACAGAAAGAAGAAGAAATAGCCGAGGAGAGCACTTTTTCCTTTTGTTATTTGCACGGCTTCGAATTCGAATTCCAATTAGCATTCTCCTCTTTGCTCTCTCTCGAGAAATTCATTCACGACTCAGTTTTCGTTACAATTTGATTAAATATTTAACTATAATTTGCATAATCAATTAACAACAAAATTAAAGACGATCTTTGGCACTGTTAGGTCTACATTGCGCTAGCATTAATGTTAACTGTCTGCTCGCATTGCCAGTCGTCAAAATGTTCGAGAGAGCGGTTCGATGGAGTTTGACTGCTCTCTCGCCACGGGTTTGAATTGCATGCGGTTGATGGCAAGCGAAACGTCGAATAATAACGGTAAAGATGTAGTACTTTTTGGATTTCGCAGCCGGTCGAACACGAAAATCGGCGCCGTTGTCGCGCCGTGTAAAAAATGTGAGCTAAAACAGCTAAATAAATTTGTAAAAATTATAGAAAATACAAATCGCGCCGCCCAACCGAATATCTGCAATTGAATTTCAATGAAAGTGCTTGCCATCTGAAATATAGTCATTTCAAAGAAGTGAGTGTGTGTGCAATCCATGTTTTTTCCGTGTGCAAAGTTCAAAGGCAAAAGCAAAAAGAAAAGGCAATAGCAAGTAGCAAAGGCAAAAGCAAAATCAAATCTAAATCAATGTAATCTAAATCAAATGTTATTTGAAAACGTAAGTTCAAAGAAGTGAAGAGTGTAAATTCTTAAACGAAACGAAGCACATGTGCCACCGTCCCCCCTTCTAACCCATCCCTCCCATCACTCTGTCTCGCTCACTCGCTCGCTGGCAAAATTTCCAATGCAAATCAAATGGAAATCAACAGATCAAATACAAATACAACAACAAATTCGTTTTCGCAAACATCGAGAACAACAACAAATAGCTCGAAAACGGAAAAGAAGAGACTTCAAAAAGAGGAGAGCGCGAAAAAAGTGAAATGCGCATTTTTTATTGTCAATTTTTCAAACGGCACATTCGGACCTGGACCGTGTGATTTTCTTGCTCTCTCACTCACTCGCGCTCGCTCGCTCTCGATCGCACGCTCACTTACTCACTGACTCTGTCGCTCTCTTTGCTTTGCTAACGGAACTGCCGTCTTCTTCTTCACCTTCTTGTTCGTTGTTGTTGTTAGGCAAAAGCAACGCCAAAATGGAAAGGAAAATTGTTGTTGTTGCGGTGCGTTGCCCTTTGCTTGTGCGCTCTTTCCTATAAAAACAACAACCACAACAACTAATGAATGAATGTGGTATCAGAAGAAGCAACTTCAAAAAACAGCAACAGCGCAGATACATTGCGATAATTTTCTCGCTCATCTGGCGTCTTTATGACATTATGTACGCTACATTTTTGATTTTATATTTAACACCTGCTGTTCCTCCATCAACATTCGTATGTGCATGTGCATATACATATGTAAGATAAGTGCATCAGAATGTGTATGAGAGTGTGTGCTGCAATTGCGATCAACAGCTGTTGCAGGGAGAGCAAAAGAGAGGGAGACATAAAAATGAATATCCGTGCCTTTGTATGTGTGTGTCCTTGCTTTTGGTTTTCTTTTGTGGCATTTTGTTGTTGCAGCTGGAAGAATATTTACCGAAAGGGGGTTTTTTTTTGGAAGATTCCAATCTGCCATCGAAACCAAATCTAAAATTAATTTTCTAGGTTAAATAAATCAGTTAACAAAACAACATGGCGAACTGATTGACACATTTTAAATATACATATGTACAATATCGAATAGTTCTGATAATAGTTTAAAGAACAACTTTCATATTTCCAGCCAACATTATGATTAAATTCGCCTCAAATACAAGCAATAATAAATAATATAAATAAATACCGAAAGTAAAAAGTTCAACATCTAGTAAAGAAAGCAAACAAACCTTAAATACACTTTCATTAACGAAATCGTAGCCATTAGCTTTAACAAAATCGCGTAAAAATTTTGAGCAGAACTTAGCAAGCCTATAAAAGTACGCCTTCCAATAGTTATTATATATACACGCATTATATACATATGCATATACACAGCCATAGCACTTACATACATACATATATACATATACAACATCGGTTGAAGGGAATTATAAAAAAAACCCACACGGGAAGCGAATGAACGATACGGAATCGTGGAAAAAGTGCGTTATATGCTAACGGTGCAATCAAATCTTAATGTAGCCAAGCGATACTAACATATAGCACATACTATATACATATATATATATATATTTCTTACATCCATCAAGTAAATCAAGAATTTTTACAATCCGCAAACTTAAGCAGCTTCAAAATCAACCAACGCAATTACTTTAAGAGATTTACTTTATCGGTAAATGAACAAGCATAAAAAACATACGAATATTGGATAAAAATAAAACAAAAAAAATCAAGTGCAAATTGCAACAAATTATTCTAAATATTACAATGAGAATTATACGAAATTTCCAATATTTAACTTAAATTATCCTATTATTCATAGGCCTAAGTAATGAATAATAGATTTTATATATGCGCCCCAAGTGCTTAAATA
Organism: Drosophila orena; assembly: GCA_005876975.1. Lineage (NCBI taxonomy): Eukaryota > Metazoa > Arthropoda > Insecta > Diptera > Drosophilidae > Drosophila > Drosophila orena. Next base: position 9,344,295 of record VCKV01000008.1, on the reverse strand, counting down.
ACAACAACAACAACTACAGCAACAACACCACACAACCAAATCAAGATTAAAAACTATGTAAAACAACAACAACCTCAACAAACAGCGAATCGAGCAATATTATCAATAATAATTCTGTACATTGTTAAATGTTAAAACTGAAATTTAAACAACGCCAGCAACCTGCCAATATCAACAACAAATAAAACAACAACTAATGCGGTGCCCAGGAATCATCGCCCACTTAAGCATCCCGCAACAGGAAAAGTGCACAGAAAATCCCCAACGAGTCGGATACCATCCTCAAGTGGGGCAGGCAACAGGATACGCAGTTCTCGCTGCAACGAAGTCCAGCGGCCTTGGATTAACTAAACGCCCATTTAGGGCGGAGGGCTCCCCCTCTATGAGGCAACCAACACTTGCAGCAGCACCAGCAACGATTTGGATCCGGATCCCCATATGGATATACATATGAAAAAACTAACTAAGCCACGGTAAGTCGATTCAGTTACCTATTTACCTCAGGAATATCACTCGTCCATGTCAGAATTGCAATATCAATAGTATTGAATTGAATTGAACATTACAATTATTTATATTTTTTATTGGTTGTTGATTATTATGTGTGAACACCCCATAGTTCTGTCCTATGGTTTTTGAAATTTGTGTCATAATTTTTGCGACCTAGGCTCTTGAGAAATTGCATGGTCAAGGTAGACGTAAAAAGGGTCAAATTAGGGGATTAAGTAGGGAAAGATACTTCTAAAATGAGCCCAATAGGCCCAATCAATTGTAATATCTGTGAGCTTAATCTCTGGACATTTCACCATTGTCCGTTATTGACAATAAAGCAAATGCTACGCACACGACATCGAATCGGATCTGCTTAAAAGTTTTCTCATTTCTGCGAAGCGAACCGTTTTCTTTCCGGTTCTGGATTCTGGGTTGTGGGTTCTTTTCCCGTTTTCTCATTTTTTATTGTCAATGAGCTGCGGCGGCCACTAAAATGTATAATTGAAAATTGTACGCCCACATTTACTGCGCACACACAGGCGGACAAACAACCAAACAAACGCACAAACAAACAAACTGACAAACAAACAAGCACGGGCACATCCATATAATAGATACGTATAAAGAGCAGTCGCACCAAAAAAGCTGAAAAAGGAGAGGAAAAAGCGGTCCCCAGTTGCTTTTAGCGCCATGCAATAAACAGAGCGAGAGAGCGCAGCGCAGCCAAGTTTTGCGGGTTTTCTTGGCCTGCTCTTTTCCGCCAACTCAGACGGTTGGCTCAAAAGGCCACCAGCCACCCACCACCCACCACCCACCACCCACCATCACCCACTAGCACCCATTTTCAACCATCCGCTGTCGTCTGCTGTCCCACCTTGAAGGAAAGTAGAAAAATCTAAGTTTTCATGCTCGTTTTTCCCTTGAATTGGAAAAAGGGTATGTGGCAATTGTAGTATTCGAATGGGAGAAGGCAGGAAAATCCCTAAAAGGCTCTCAACTGTAATTAAAAGTATCTTTTGGATACAATTCCAGAAAGTGAAATAATTTTTAATTTGTCAACCCTTGTGGAAAGTATTCTCATCCCTATTTATAACTCCATACAACTGATTGTAATATCAGAAACAAAAGTATCTTGAAAGTGAAATGGATTCGAAACGTTGGATTTGCAACTCTTTAGAACGTTAGAGCACACCGTATCCCAAAGTCCGGAAAATTGCCCCATAACGCTCTCTCCAGTTACTTCCCCGCTTTCCCTCGTGTTTCGGTTTTGTTGTACATTTTGCCGGCGTCGCCACGCACTGTTTCCCCATGGCTAAGCCATTGTGCACTTTTCGCTGCAATTTGTCGAAAACTTGGTTTTTTTTCATGCCAAAGTTTAACCATAACAGATTTCTTTAGACCACTTCCTCTTCGTGAAGGGCGGGCATGGGTCTTAAGTTGAGCTTTAGAGCTCCCTAAAACTCTTGAGCCCTCATTTGATGACCGAAAATTTGCCAGGCGCAAAAAGTTGAATGTAAAAAGGGTGCATTTACGGAACATCATATTTTTGGGTTTGTGTTTAATCAGCAGGGTCTTCTTTGGCTACTAGAAATTACATCCTGATTTGGAAAAAAAGGTAAGTAAATTAGAAATATGAACACTTGGTCACTTTATGACTTTGCGTGTCCGCATATTAGGTTGCATCCAGTGGGTTAGGGAACTAGAACTTGGAAGCAACGAGCGAACAAAACGTGTGCGACACTCTCAACAAACTGATAAAATTTTAATTTCTCCAAAATTGAAATTTTAATGTGTGTCTAGAGCGCGGTTTACCCCCTTCTTTCCCTGCATTTCGTCTGCACTTTGTGTCCCCGCTGCCAGGTTTTCCCACCTTGCCGGGAAAATGTGCTACACCCTATGTGTGGCACTCCGCCGTGCACGCGCACAAGTTTTGGGTTTTTGCGGGTTTCCCCAACCCAGAACGCCCAACCACCCACCCAACCACCCACTTGGCTGCCCGCATTCTATTGCATTTCGGTCGCCCCCTCGTTGGCCGACTTTCTATCATTCGCTGCCTTTGGCATTGGCCAAAAAGCGAATTTGCTCCGTTGCGTCCACATTATAGAGTTGAATTATTAAAATTTGTCTGGTTGTGTGTGCCAGTTATGAATAGCTAAGTGGTTTCCAAGGAGTGGGAATAAGTTCATATATATATATATACATATTGGATATATGTATTAAACGGTCTGCTCAAGAATCCCACTTATGCGGATTGCTTGATGGGAAAAGGGGTAAACTTGGCTTATGCAAGGCTCAAAGGTGACCTAATCCAGCAGCGAATTGTCATTCCCCAAATGATTTACAAAAAAAAAATTACCGAAAAAACTGTGCTGTCAAATTGAAAAGGTTAGAAGTAATTATTGTATATACACGTATATTTAATGCAAAACCTTTTACTGGTGTTTTAATATCGGGGCTACACATTCATCAGGCCGCTTCAAATGACCTGACCACTCAAAAGCCTAAAATGTAATCCTTTTTTGGCCACGCTGCCAACTGTGAATCATCAGTGGGCCACCTTGCCATTTCACCTCCATCACATTGGCCATTGGCCCACTTAAACTATTGACCCACACACCTAATTGTAGTCAGCAATCAAAGTGCAGAATTTGTGTGAGATGGCAGAAGCCAGGAATCTCTCTGGGGATTTTGTTTTTTATGTCGAAATTATACATTTTATTATGTCATTTTTATGCTACAAAGGCACACAAATGGAGGAGGGGAGGGGCCGGGTAAAGGAGCGTACCACATGCGGCAACATGCAAACTAAACAGTCATCCAACTTGGCCCTCCCCCAGAGACCTCCATCTTATGTCAGACCATAAATCAGCAACAGTTAGGAGCCAGGACAACCGGGATCCAGTAGTAGATCCTGGGTAGAAACAGGAAGGAAGTGCAGTGCAGGGTAGTCCTGTTTTCGTTCGCTGCGGAAAAGTGGCAAATAGTAGGTAGTCGTCGGAAAGGAAAACAAACGTAGGAACATAAAAAATGTATAACTTTAAATTCCCCCCAGAAGCTGGGAAATAAAATATTTTGCATCTTAGTTATATGATTAAAAAACATTTATCAGGTACTACTATTCTGAGTGAAAAAATATATTCTATTCTTTTGAGTACCGCTTGTATTCCACTGTTTAAGGATGCAAGTTTGGGGAAACTACCCTTCCGAAGTTTCGAATGCGATGGGGGACCATGTAATTTGTATACCTTATAAAATTCAACCAAACCAAACAAAGGGAATCGAAGCAAGATGTGTGCGCACACACAAATGACAGATGTTGGGGTGGAAGTGGAAGTGGATGTGCAGGAGCAGGAGACGAGGTGGCCAAGGAGGGGGACAGGAGGAGGGCAGGAGGAGGACGAGTTTGAGGACAAGGACGAGGACCGAGAACTGTCATTGAGAGGCAGCCAAATTGTTTTATGTCTATCGATAAAGTAAATCACTTCCCCTTCTCGCACTTTTGTTTGCAAATAATTCGCTTCGTACTTTTTACAAGGGGTTTTTCACCCGAGTCCTTCGTTCTTCGTCCTTCGTCCTCCGACTGTTTACGCTTGTACATACATACATGCATATGTATGTGTGTGTACATATATAGGTTTGTGTGCATCTGTGTGTGTGTTTGTGCACATTGGCCGTCGCTTTATTTAATGACCCGAAGCTTGTGCTTGAAGCCCAAACGCAGAACAAAAGCAAAAGGGCTGGGAAAAACAGCAAGCGAATCTGAGCCACAATTGACACGTGTTGGGATTGGCATGTGTGTATGTTTGCATGGATGGGTGGTGATGGCCCGTGAAGGGCAACCCACCTGAAACGAAGCGCATACCATATACCATACTGGAGCCTCTGGGCGAAACCAATTAAACAATATGGTGGACAACAAACTCTGCGGTTGCCTAGTGATCCCCGTACTGAAGCTTCGATCTGAGTGGAAAATGTGCCCTACTTCTGATTTTAGTTGATATAATTGGATTTGGATTATCGAGAGCCTGCTGGGTTGCCCTACAAAAAGCTTATGCGAATTACACTTCCCATTAAGATGAACTACTTTATTGTTATGAGTTACAGGATAGCAGCCTTTAAGTCATTACTTTAGGTTCATAAGCTGCAAAGGCAATAGCACACCTTCCCGGATAGCCACTCCCGGATTGCCCTCCCACTCCTGCCAAGACCTTCACATCCAAGATGTGACCCCCTGCCCACTGTCACCCCCTCAATGATTAACTCTTGCACACCGCGCCACGCCCATCAGTCAGTTGCAGTTAAGCTGAAGGACGCCCATCGCGGACGGGCAGGAGGTCAGCAGTTGGGCGTGTGTGGGGCTTTGCTGCAGTACGTCGTTGTTGCCTTGGCGATGTCCATGTCGCTCTGCATTGGGGCTCCAGCACCACTCCCCAGCTCGGACTCGCCACAGCTCCTTCGATTTTGCACATTTCACGCACAAGTGCCGACACTTTAAGCCAGAAACCCGCGAGAACTGGCCAACTGAAGACAGAAGAACCACTACTGGAACTGTGGAGCACCGTCTCGGGTCTTCCTCGTCTTATGATTTATACCCCTCTAGCCAAGGATTGTATATATTCTGGGAGTTATGATGGTTAAAAGGCTGTCTAGCAGAAGTGGAGCGCCTAGAGTTGTGGCTTAAGGGCATTGCCTTAATATACGTTTACTTGGTTCATTTCTGATGAGTGGTTATTCCTACATCCTGTCATAAAGAACTTAAGATTTGTGCTTCTGTCCAATGAGTCAATTTCTTAAGACTTCAAGGCTTACTTCATCAAGTGGCGAGTGGAAAGTGCTAGATTTAAGCTAACACGTATGGCTAAAGGGTACATAATATGTATAACCATTACTTTTTCTTGTTATTTTTGAGCCAACAGGGCAATAGAATAGGGATAATATGGAGAATTGAACCCTTAGTATTTAGTACCTTATGTAGTAAATGGAGCAACATTTTGTGTAAACAATGCCTTGACATAATAAAATGTATATTTAGACTCGTTGAAAGAGTATCCTCACTTTCCGTCCTTGAAGGGGGTGCATATGTCCTTTGGTTGGCATTTCTTGATGCTCCAGTGTGCACCTCCTTGGGCAAAACCAATCCAAAGCAAACCACCCAGCCACCCCACATAGATGGCCATCCCAGGAAGCAGTAAATAAGTTGCACTTTTCCGCTCACACAGGGGAGGATTTCCCATCAGCCTGCTTCGTTGCTTTCTTTTTCTTTTTTCCCCAAGAAATGGGGCGTTCGTTGGGTGTCCTTGGTGGTTTTTGTTGCGCCGGCGAATAAAAACAAAAACTTATTTGCCATTTATTTGCAGTTGACTTTGTTTCGTCGTTATTAATATTGACAAGCAGCGGGCAAGGAATCAAGGAGGGTCGGCCTGCCGGCCATGGAAAAGTGGGAAAAGTATGGAAAGACCAGGACCTCGACTAGCCTTTGGGGTCCGTTGCGTGTGTTGTGTGTTGTTTTTGTGCTTAATGCGCTAAACTGGACGCTTCCAGCTCCGCTCCGCCCCCTTTCCCTGCCCCTGCAACTCAGTCACTCTGTATCCTTGCCACTTCCGGTGGTGAGACACGGGGGTCTTAAGTTGTGGTTTAATATTGTAACCTGAAGCTTTGCTGAAGGACTTTTTAATGAGTGCTTGCATTGGCAAGGAAGTCGTCTCGTTTCTTGGATTTTCAGCAACATCTCTGCGACCTGAGGAACGTGCTCTCCGCCATAAATTCATCGAATGGCTGTAAATAAAACAAGTATAATAATGCAAAATATATAAGAACGTGGGTATCGCTGGATAGTTGTGCACATCCGGTTTATGAGATTCCAATTTCAATGAAATTCTGAAGATGCTTTTGTGGCAAAAAGATATATTTCCTCTTCTTTACTTAATTTTCTCACGAAATTCGGTTTCTTTTTGAAACAAATTTTTCTGATTGTGATAGGGCGGCAGACGAATGAAAAGTGTTTCCTTTCACCCATTTTATCCATCTTCTTCATTTCATATTTCATTTATTTCCGTTTTGCCGGCTGTCACTTTTTGTTGTTCTCGATCTTGTTGGTTTGTTGCTTTTGCCATTTTCGTGGCGCTTTTCCAGCGTCATGCACACAGACGCTCAACAGCAACAAAAACACTTGGATGGGTGGTGGTGTCGGCATCCCCCACTTGCGCCCACCGCCCACCTCTTATACGCTTTTGCCCGCCTCACACGTTCGCCATAATTAGGTGTTAATATGACATTTTGCTCGACATTCAGCAAGTGAGCAAAAAGCAAGCTAAAATATTTATGCAACGCTTTGCCAACCTGGAATATTTGTGCACTATTAATGCGAGCATGCTTGCACAGAAAGAAAATCATATGACGAATTAAACTTAAGAAAATTGTGAAAGGCTAATACTGTTGTTTGTGCGAAAGACTACGATTGTAGGCACTGGCAGTTAAATGGCACTCAATTTCTCTCCGTGTATCTATTTATTATTTAAGTGCATTTGTATGAGTAAGTGCTTTTTACTTGTAGCGCCCTCTCGCTCTCAAACATTTTGTTGTTGCTTGCTTAACGATCGATAAACTGTCTCAATGTGCGTTTCCTCCCGCCGCGCGATTGTGTGCGTGCGTATCTGTGTGTCCGCATATGGCAGCGAGTCGGTATTGGTACTTTCGGATTACAATGTAATGCTCCTCTTCCGCTGCCTCGCCCCCTCTCGCTCGCACCCGCTGCCTTGGCATTTTGTAAACACTGGGAAATGCCTCAACGTGCGAGCTGTGATGGCAACTATGGATTACAATGAAGTGGATATTCCAGTGGCTGTGAACTAAGCTTATTAGTCCTCATCAAAATTAGATTAAAATTGGCCCGTTGGGGCTACCGCGCTATTTTGATTTGTTCGAAACAAATTAGAGTAGGAATGTTTACATGATATGATTTTAAAATACATTGCTCTCGGTTCAAGAGAAATAGCAAGTATTTGTTTTGAATTAAAAACCACTCTGGTTTGGCCGCACCATCATGCAGTACTTTTCGCTTTTCCCCATTTTTTCCGCCTTCCCTTGTTTATTTCATTGTTTGTTGTAGCTCTTAGTTGAACATTATACGAGACGTTTGCTCGTCGTAAATGTTTATCGATTGCCTATCGAACTGGGGGATTCCCCGCCGCAGGAGATGAACTTTGTGGAACCCCCCATGGGTGTGTGTGTATAAAAAGTAATTGTGGAAATGTGCGCTTAAACAATACGACAAGTGTTGTTTATAATTATGCATGTGCTGTAAGTTTCAAGTGCTATGAGGTGTAAATGGGTTTTCAAAAGGTTGAGGAAGTGTAGAGAAACAATATTAGCTCTAACTATGTATATGTATAATCTGTAATATATAGTAATGACAAGTTATTTCAGAAGCAAATTAATAGGGGAGCCCTGATTGCCAACGCAATTGGATTGTGAAAATACTAACGAAGCTGGAACAAGCCCACATTTCGCTTATGAAAATGTATTCATTGAGTGGAGATGTGTGTCGCCGGCAAGGGTTAGACATTCCCGTTCCCATTCTCATTCCATTTCCATTCTCGTAAATACAAAACAAGAAAAATGAGTGGAACATACCGAGCCAACGAACCGAACCCTCTGAGAAATCGCACAGAGTTGCCCCAGTTGCGTGACAGAGATGGCTAGAGGATGTGGGAAAGAGAGGGGTGCGTGAGTGAATGAAGAGGGTTAGTCAGTCAACCCAAAACTAACCGCTTTCACAGTTTTTGTGGGAAATTCTGGCAATCATCATAACTTACTCCATTATTATTCCCGGAATAATCATAACACGCAGGACATTTGGTCTAATACAAATGCACTAGCCTTTTTCAATTCGGAATTTCCCAGTATTTCCAATGACTATTGTGGGAACAATCATTTAGTGGGAACTTGAATTGGGAAAACTGTGCACAATCAGCACACTCAACTTATAAACGTTTTCTAGCGAAACTAGATCATTTTGTTCTTTTTGAAACATGGATACTATGAACTAAAATCCTTTTTATCATCGTAAAGTGCTACTTAAGGACCCACAAGTGGGGATGTGGAGAAAATGAAGTCAGCTGAAAGTGGTGCTCCCTTTTACACACACACACACACACGCACACACACACACACACACACACACACACACACACACTTGGATGCAGGCCCAACATTGCTGATTAACACTTCATTTGCATGTAGAAACTTCAATCACTGACAAAGATCCAAAGACCAAGAAGACGACAACTACGATGACGTCGTCATTCCGGCAACAACAATGCTAAAAACCTGTCAATGCATGTGCCATGGATGTCGACATACGCATCAGAAAAAGGGGTTTACTGGGGGGTGGAGGCAGTGTGCGGTGTGCGGTGGATGGCGGATGGTGGATAAGGGGGCGTGGCAAGTCGGCGCCCAACGCAGACAACCCAAACAACCGCCCACACATTCCTAATCTGCCATCACGGCAAGTGGCCAAGCGAAATGCCTTTGGCACTAAGGGAAAAACTTTTATATTGGCCGGAATCTGCAATGTGTTGCATTAGCTTTTCCCCATGGGTTTTAGTTTTCCCACTTTTGCTATTGGGTGAGTCTTTAGTCTTTAGTCTTACCTTTGACAAGGTATTACAGACTGGTTTTATAAGTGCGGTTCAATCATTTCTGGAAGTAGCATACTTTCAACTTTTAGCTTTCAGCTTGAATTATAAACCCATCGATGAGAGGCAACCAATCAATTGCAAATCTCCCAAGGGGTGGCACATGTCCTTGCTCATCGGTTAGTTGCGATTTGCTTTTTTCCAGAGAATATGTACATACATATAAACCCATTCAATGCCAAAGCGGGAAAATTCCGCAAAATCCAGATAGACGATGGCGGTGGCATTTTGTTTGCCGTATTTTCTGACCACCCACTTAACGCAAATGAAAAGCAGGCGGCAACAAGAATAACAATCAGAAAAAAAGTAATTTTAGCCAGAAGTTTGTTGTGAGAATGCGCGCGGCGGCTATTTTAAAAATAAACATCGACAAGGCAGCTCACGCGGCATCAGAAAATAGATGGAAACTTAGGTGAGAATGGCCCAGAGAATTGCAGAGCGAGATTGAAATGGATTCACAAAACTAGATGTTGGAATATAAATGCAAGAGAGCTTCTTTCTTTTATATAAATGCAATTGCCGGGAAGCTAATTCTAATACATCACTTAGATTATCTTTCGTTTTCACTTTCATTGTTGTCTGCTGGCAAACAAAAATCTCCTCTAGGTTTATAAATAATTTGCCATAGCGCCATTATATGGTCCTATAATGGCCAAGTGATTTGTGCAATTCTATTTAAAACTTCTACCTGCCGGTGCCTTTTCAAGCGGTTTTCAGCTTGGCACGTTCCTTTAAAGTTCAACAAAACGCCCACATAAATAAAGAACACTGTTTCGCCAGATAAGATTGGCAGTTGCCTAAGTAAACTTATTTTCTAATCACGAGTAACCCGAGCACCCAATGGATTTTTTTGTATTCCAGCTCTGTTATCGCTGCACTTTAGCATCAATTGATAATTCCAGTCGAATCGATTGCGATGAGAGAGAGAGAGAGTGTCAATGCCAAGCAGGTTGGGTATACTTAATTGGCTTTCATCGCACACAAAACACTTTGGCCAGCAAACTTCTTAACTTGACTTGAGTCACCATTACCGTCATAATCAAGTTCCTAGTACTCGTACTTTCCCCATGAGTTTTTCTAAGCAGCTGAGCACCTAGAATTAGGTAGCCGCCAAAGCAGCCAAAGCGGCTCACATGCCACTCAAGGTTAACCAAGTTAATAATCTTTTTTTTTGTTTTTTCCGCCGATTTGAGGGTTTGCTGCCATCACGTTTCATCTGGCTGATAGCGTCTTCGCACGGGGAGCGAGCGGGAGAGCAGACAGCGAGATAGAGGCAGTCATAGGGAGAGGGAGAGGGACAGAGGGAGAGGTCAAAGAGATACGCATTCAGGCGCACTTACTGTACAGATGTCCGATAAGTTGCCACTTGATAAGACAGCCGAGCGAGCTTTGCGATCGCATTGTTATGGAAATTGTGATTATTCTTGGGTTTGCATTATTCTTGGACATTTTTGCACGTTTTCGCTGCGGAGGGCGCGACTCTAAATTTTTCGTTCTCTGTTTGTGGGCTTCGCTATCTGAATTACGCGGATTTTATTTGCACAGCTCGTTCAGTGCGATGGTTATTGCATGCGAAGTGGAAATTTAAGTGCAATCCGATAGTGGAGTTTCATAATGCCGACGATATTGCACAGATTGTTGAGTGTGTTTAGCATTAAAGAGAAATTATACTAAATATATGTACAGATGAACAGATGCTATATAATGACACATGTATTCAATAAAATCTCAGCACGTTCGTAACTTTCCCACACAAAAGTTCGGGCCGTAAATCAAGTCAACTCAATTTGTTATCGATAACTGCGAGCAATCTCATATTAGTTTGCCAATTTTTCATTTATACTTCCAATCAAATTATGACAAGCGTGCGAAGACAGCAGCATCGGCTACTCGAACCAAACTTCCACTTGCACTCAGTACAATGGTCATCACATCCGTTTTTTGTGCTCATAATCTGTAATGTAACCAAAATTTACGAAGTTAGTATTAGAACTAACGAATAAAATGTATTGCAAAGTGGTAATATTTGTATCGAATTTTGTAGGGTCTTCTCAATATTTAATATATGTTTATCATCGGGAAAGTGCGACTGCGACCATGGTGCTTTGGCAATAAATTTGCCTGGCAAACGTCGATTTCATCCGCCCTGTGGGCACATGCTGCGAACTAACCGAAACCTTAACACATTTTCATTTTTTTTCAACGCGCGCGCGGTTGAAACTTGAAGTAACAAATTTAGCCCCTTTCCTTGCCCACCCCGCAACACACAACACACAGCACACAGCACATGACTGCACTACAAAAAATATTTGTGCTTCTATAGCAAAATATAAATAGAAAGTTTTGCAACTAAATGTGAAACAACTAAAAGTATATTAGTAAGGATGGTAATATGCAGCTCCATATAGATATTTGAAATATTTATAAAATATTAGTGGAATGCTCTGCTCACTTGTCTGAGTGCAGTGTGTAATAGCAAGGAGCTGGATTCCGAGTCACGTAATTTAATAAAATGCCAAAGTCCTTGCTGCACACACCAGACAGAAATGCTGCGAGAGAGAGATGTGAGGAACGTGAGTCCCGACAGCCTTGCCTCTTTGCCCCCTCGTTCCTTGGCTCCTTGGCTCCTTGGCTGCTTGGATCCTTCACCACTGCCCAACTGCTCACCTGGTTCACCTGTTTCACCTGCTGCTTCGTCGACTCCCACGCGTAACACCCCCCCTGTCGCCGAAGCTGGCACACGTGTCAATAGAGAATCGGCAAATTGGTTAGGTCGGAAAAGAGTTGGGTATTCGGGGGAGCAGCCCCTGTAAAGGTCATGTGGGTACCCCGTCGTGTCGCCAGTAAAGTATGAAATTCGCCAGCAAACGTCTTATGTATTGCTCACAACTTATGGCATATGATGGCATTGCTGTAATATGAATTTTACTTCTTTGTGAGTGAGTCTCATGGCTTATAAAAAAATCAGTTGTATTTATTACACTTAGGATACTTAAGAGATATATTATCTACAATAGAGCTGGCCTACAACGCTTTAAATATACTGACTGTGGCTTAAACTTGTGAATTTCTTTACGAGCAACTGATTTAGCTATTTCCTGTCTCTTAAACTTCCCCATTCCCCTTTCCCCCAAAACGGGCCTATGCAGACACATGCATTTCCACAGACTCACCTCAATGACGTAAAAGGCTATGCAAATTGCAATTGCAGCATCAACATAAACAACAAACAAAGTGCAAAACTCTCCTGCAGACGGCGACTGTGACTGCAGCTGCATCCCAAGTGAAATAGCAACAGTTACTCGAAAAGGGTTACAGTTACAGGGAGAGGGGCGCCGGGAGGGGTTGTGGCACAAGTTGGGGACGAAAAGAGCGCCAGGGACCAAGCCAGGCCAGAAGAAACCGCACCCAAAAGAGGCAACAACATTTACATTCCGCCATTCCCTCTATCTCTATCTGTATAAAACCGACTCGCCCCCCGACACGCAGCCCTTAACTCAACTTGACTCGCTCGTTTGGCGCTACTTTTGCGGCATATCCTTGCATATCCTGCAGCCTCAACCACTCCATACCGCCCCTCGCCACCCTTCCGCCCCTTTCGTCCCTGCACTCTGTCACTTTCCTTTGTGCCTTTCTAATATGCTCTCGTTCCCGCCCGCCTTATTCCACTCGCTTTTAAGTTGAGCGCCTAAAATGCGACGGCAGCAGTGCAGCAACTGCAGCAACTACTACAACTACTACAACTACTGCAACTACAACACGTACACGGAACACATCCTTTTTACTTTGAAAACGCAACATTGAACTGTCAACTGCCTCTTTTGCCACGCCCCCCCTTGTCGTTGGCGTCTCACAATCCATTGCAGTTTGGCATGCAATTTCCAAATGCAACTTACTCGCACAGCCTACAAAAATGGTTCACTAGCCCCTTTTCAAGGGTCTTGGATGGATACATAAGTCTTAGAATGTGGTAGTACGCACAGGAGATGATATCGTGACGCTTAAAGTGTGCCAAAAATGGTCACTACTTACAATTAAAATACATTCATCTAACCGAATGTACTTTAGCCGTAATTTAATGAGCCCAATTTAGTGCTAGGTAGACTTATAGGAACACAACTGGGTTTGTTCAATCAATTCAGTTAACCACATTGAGGAATCCACTTCGCATGAGTACTCTTGTACTATTGAAACAATCTATATGATGTGCTTTATTTATTTAATATTTGAAGCGTTCTATTGCACATTCCCATCTCTAATCTGTGCATTCCACTGCCACTTTTTGTGTGTGTGCCCCATTGCCAGTCGGTTCGAAAGGATTCTTTTGGGGCATGGTGCATGGTGCATGGAGTCTCTGGTTCGCCGGGGTTCTGGGTTTGGCCTCCGCTTAGTTTAGGGCAAGTTTAATGGTGGCTATAACCCAGAAATTGCATGAATACTCAAGTGCTTCCTTCTGTTCCCATTCCCGTTCTCCTTCCCGTTCCCGGTGCTCCGTTGTTAGGGCTCCTCCTGTAACTCTGGCAGTCCAAGGCTTGGTCCTCGTACATAAATCATCATTGCTTTTCAGTTTGCCTCGACTCGATGTCGTCGTCGTCCTCGGCGTCCTCGGCAATGGCGATGTGAAGTTGTCCTCGTCCTCGTTGTCGTGGGTAAGATCCTTCGTCCTGCGGGGCGAACTCCTCCTTGGGCATCCTGCCCATGTCTTTTGTTTTCGTTTTCGCCGCTTCTTCGGTTCGTTCGTTTTCTGCTTCAAGTGGCAGTTTCATTCTTTTCGGCTTGTAACCCCCACTCAACTTTTTGCCGGGAGTCCTTTGAAGCTTTTTTTTATTCCTGGCTCCCTGCATACTTTTTGTTTTGTTTATGCCTGCCACTGTTGCCACCGCTGCTGATATGTATTTTATAGCTCATTGGCAGCAGTTACGCTTCAGTTTTCCGAATCTTTAATTGAGCGTGTGCAAATGGAGTTTTCCCAGCCCGGAGCGTCCAACGATGCTCACAGATTTGAATCATGGATACGGAACGGAAGTAAAAATGTAAGAGTGGGCAGTGTAAGTCATGGTCATAAAACCAACATGATTGATATGACGGCATTTTAAATATACGCCCATTTCTGAGTGTGTATCGAGTGGAAAAGCCTTTTGAGTAATGTTCTTGCTTAGTAATTGCATTTTTAAATAGGTATTACGATCAATATAACCATCTTTTATTGGAAAACATAATTAACATTGCATTTCCTTCTCGGCGAGAGGAGCTCGTTTGTTGTTATGTTTGCCATGAATACACAATACCCCAATTAGAACAGCAATAAATCGAACAAAGTCAGGCCATTTGGTGTCAATAGCAGCCATTATTTACCAATATTTAATAATATTTACACGCTGTTTTGTGTGTCAATGCGTGTTATTTGATGCGGGCACACAAGTTGGGCAGCAACTTAATCCGATTGTGTGTCAGTGAGCTTCGCAGCGGAATGCAAATGCCAATCGGCGGTTTTTGCACGCGTTTTTGCAACTTGTTCTACTACTCTTTACTGTTCTTATTTTGTTTTTTCTTGTTTGTTTTCATTTAACGGTGGCAACAAGACGGCGCTATATGAAACAAGCTTCTTGAGTGACCGACTTTGCTCAATTCATCAATACCAATTACGCAGCGTATGCACTCTCCTTTATTTTTGTGTCCGCCGTGTCCGTTGTGTCCGTTTAAAAACGCTTACATTGATTGATTACCTCGGAGGCGCGACTTTTGTTGCGTTTTTGCACGCGTGCCCCGCTCATTCGCCATCTCGCTCTGCCTTACTCTCCCTGTCCCCCTCTACCATTGGATCACACATACACATGTGTGTTAATTGTTGTCAAGGTTGCTTTATTTAGTTTATGTTTTTGCTCATTTTCGCTTCTTCCTCATTCGAGCTTTGCATATGTTTTACGTTTTTTGACGTCTGGTTTTAGTATTTTCACTGCTTCTGTTGTTTCTCTCTTCGCTGTTTTCATACCCATTATTTATGGAGTGACAGGGTAATATAGTTGGATGACTCAAAGCATTAAACACATTTCAAACACCATTTGTTTACTTTTTTAAATTTATATTTTAGTTTTTTATATTCATAAAGTATAGTCACTCTAAACTCAATATGTTCAAATGTTTGCTTGTACTATTTTTTCATTTATTTATGATACTTGGAGCAGATGTGATATATTACAGGGTATCTTAAAGTAGTTGCACTAGAGTGGAGCGCTCATTCTTCACTTTTTTTTCCCACTTATTTATATTTTTTGTTTTAGCCGCTTGCTTTCTTTTTGTCGATGGTTGTTGCTGTTCCGTTTCAAGCTTGAAAAGTTTTGTGTTGCTGTGATTTGGCTAATGCAATTTGGTAGCTGCTTTGTTTGTCTTTGGCCTAAATTTTTTGTTCATTTTTCGCTTTTTCCCCACATTTGTCAGTTTGAGTCTTTATATTTTTTTTCTCTGCTCAGAGCTGTGTTGCTGTTGATGATTTGATTTGATTTCACGCAATATATACACAGATTTATTCGCCGCCGAGTGAATTTCGTTTTTGGTTTCTGATTTTTCGGCTTCAAGAAATCACTTTTTATTTTATTCATCAGACATTTGGGTTAAGCGAATGAGAATAAGATAAAAATAATTGAAACCAGGCCACCGAGAAGTGTTGAAGCATTTTGCTTTCCGTAAATATTTTAATCACAATTTGCAGGCAATAAAACACAAATAAAAGCAAGCAAGAAACAAGAATGATATATGTACATACATACATAAATTTCTGCCGACTTTCTACTCATCGAGTGGTGGAGTTGTTGTTTCTTGTTTTTTACTTTTTTTTTTGTGGCCGCCCGCTTCCATTTGTCACTTTCAATGGAATTTCACGCAGTTTGATCGATACAACTTTAAAATAGGCCAAGTATGAAAACGGGTAGAACCAGCATTAAAAACCCGTCAAGGTCGTCCGCACGGGGGAGAAGCAACGAGAAGCAATGGTGGAAAAAAGCTACTGCAAGTCTGTCTCAGAAGCCAGTGAAAATTCGATAAAGCATTTAAGTACGTTCTGGTTTGAATTAAAGTGAAGTACTTGGGACATTGCTTTGATTTCAGAATGCCACAAAAGCCACTAAGATGCGGTGATATTAAACAAATCTAAGCCACTGGCAAAATAAACATTAAATATTTGAATGAATTTTTCCAAGTACTTTGCCTATTTCAATTTAAGAGTTCTTTTTCCCCCTTGTGGCTTCGTGTTTACGTGGACGTAAACCGCAAACATGACAAACTGATAACAGGCTAAAATTATACAATCGAACCGAGAGAGCCGAGCCGTTTAAAAGTAAAACAGAGCGGATCTATAGCGAGTTATCAGGCAAGACAGCAAACAGAAGTCAGAGAAAGTCGAGGGGTAAAACAAGAGGACAGATCGACAGTCAGATTACATGGAAGAATTCAACGGCAAATAGTCGGTATAATCTCCATTCCTTACAAAGTAGCAAAAAGATGGCAAAACTAAACTTAAAAAGTTTTCATTAAAAGTGTAAAAGACTCTGACTAAGTTAAAAGCGCAAATATGTTTACTTCCTAATCTCCCATTTACTAGTAAGCAGTTGCGCCATATCAGCTCATCGAGTATTTCTGGGAAAACAGTTTGTTTGCTAGCACAGGAATTTTGATCCAATTCTTAATAGTGGTTTGGAGTTTTAGGTTAAAAGTACATTGATATATACTTTTTCTAAATTTTATGATGATTTCCTTAGTGAGATGATGGGATCGGTAGCACTCAGTTGGTTTTAAGCAAGCGTCCACGTATCTTTATATAACCAAATGAAATCCAACATCACCTCCAACCACAACTTCCTTTCACTATGAACACAAAAAAGAGTTGTCAAAATTATACAACAATTTTGCATACAAACGTGGCGTCGACCACATTCCATTCGTTTTCCATGAATAAAACCGAGCATTTATTTTGAATTAATGCCCATTTTAATATACCTATTGTCTTTTCTTTTCGTTGCAGGTGAGTAAAACGCATATGGAGTAAAAATAATAAAAATAATAGTAGATATCGAGCCAGTGAATGTAAGTAAGCTCTTCATTTTCTATCTGGCCGAGTGAAAGTTATGGCCAAGTTCTTTCTCTCAAGTCTGTGCGCT
The DNA here is from genome assembly GCA_005876975.1 of Drosophila orena. NCBI lineage: Eukaryota > Metazoa > Arthropoda > Insecta > Diptera > Drosophilidae > Drosophila > Drosophila orena. The sequence goes on along the minus strand of VCKV01000008.1, from coordinate 9,326,954 downwards.
GCAGTTGATAAACCACTTGAGTGGAAATTTATGACAAGTCGCAAAATCGGATGAGTAGGGAAAATTAAAATTTTAACTGCCGCAAAACTTGTGAAAAGTCGCGCCCACACTCGAACACTTTTAGATCAAGAAAGTGACAGAGACGTAAAAACATTGTTGTGGTGGGTGGTGTTGTTTTGCCAGTGTGTTAGTAAGGAATCGCAAGGAAAAGTGCTGTGTGAAATTTTTTATTATAGATTTCACTTTTCACAACGCAAACCTTGCAAGGAAAAGTTTACGAGGCGTATGCTTGATGGCTTTTACGACATTTCGACCCGCTCTAAAACTCCAAGTCACCTCCTCACAGTCGAGCTTATTAAAAAAGGTTTAGGAGCGGACCACAGAAAAGCACATATACATATACGCACATTTTGTCAACTTTGTGGCTTGCAGTGTTCTTGAAATTGTTTTTAGTGTTTAGAATGGCGCTATTTAAGATTTCTATTTAACTGCTGAACCATAGTTTTTGTGCCATAAATTGAAGTTTTATTGTGCCAGTTTAGAGCGTGGCCAGTAGATGGCGCCTCTCGTCTCGTTAAGCTTCTCGCTTCGCCATCAACTTTGACCTTTTCATCAGGCTGTACCCGCGCGTAAACACTTGGTCTGCTCAAACTTCGACATTCTGCTCCGCACCCGTGTCTTCGTGTACTTATTGTGTTTGTCATCATACAGTTTGACAGCCCCTGGGTTTCACTTTTCTTGTCTTTCCACTGGCACGCGATGCGTGTGCCACTTGTTTGGACCAAGTTACCCACCCACCAATCCCCCAATCCCCCAATCCACCTACCCGCCAGTTCTCGACGATGAACTGTCGCTGTTTGCTGCCATTTCTGTCCGGGCTTGTTATTGTTTAACTGGCAATGATTAATGGCAATGAGGCAGAGGCAGAGCCAGAGCAGAGCAAGAAGGTGTGCACCGAGTCTTGAACCGAACATCTCATCACATCGCTGGCATTTCTTTTTGCCACTGACCCAGAAACAGTTCTTCGCCGTCCTCTCATCGCCAGCTGCCATTCGCGCTACTTGAGGGTGATTAGAATTTTCGCCATCACTGAAGCGGGGGCGATAAAAGAGAAGCGTTTTATTGATTTGTCTGACTCATTGGTTGTGCTGTCCACAAATGTGTGTACATCAATGGAGTTGAATCTGAACGATATGGGTATAATTATTGAGGGGATTATGGATGACTTCCAAGCTAAAAATCTAAAATATCATTGTGGAACTGGACTTTCAAAAATGAATCATTCATTTCCAACTGAACCTTGTGAGTCACACAGTTCAAGTTTCGGTGTGTGTTCTTAGACCCCTTCTTATGATTAGTTTCTTCTAGCCTCTCTTGGTTTTCCCTGTAGCAACCTATGAAAATATGTATTTTCGTCAAAAGTTGTAATCATTTCGAATTGATGATGCTTCAAGACGGCGCACAACAGACTTTTCCTGTGCTTTAATTCACTGTGGCATTTCACATGGCTGCTTACATACATACATATGTATGTACTTTACATAGCAGTTACCTGTTTTCTTTTCTTTTTGTATTGCCCGCCTTTTTATGAAGCTTATTTTATTACACGGCGAACGACGCTCTGGCCATACTTGCCTCTCGCTCGCCCACTCTGTGCGTCTCTTTCGCTTCGAGCTGACATCGTCGTTATGTGAAAAACCTGCCTCAAGGTTATTGCCTTCTACCCGAAACCAAGGCGAAAAAGAGAGCGCAAAAACAAACAAATTTCTCCATTACACGATGAGGCGGCTCTTTAGTGTTGTTGTTGTTGCTGTTGGCATCAGCTCATTTAGCTGATGCTACATTTTGTTGTTGTTTTTCCCCTCTTTGGGGCTTTGTGGCATATAGACACCGAATAAAACCGAAAAGAGGGAAAACACCCAAAACTTATCGAGTTTATTATCTTATGTTCTTGAAATTTTCGACACGAATAATGAGGTCAAGGATTTTCATATATCTGAGTGCTGAAGAACACTGCTTATCGTAAATGTTCATAAATATTGAAATCCGGCTCAGAGGACCAACGTTCACAAAGTACAAATGTTGAAGCTTAGGATGCACTAACAGTTTTGTAAGCTATAGTATCAAGAACTGTATAGTTTTAAGAACTTAACTAATACTTATTCCTGTTATAATTTGTGCAGCAGTTAATTACTGATTAATCAATGTTGCGCCAACCAAGTTTGCTAATGTACGAGTACAAGTTCAAAGAACTTCAGCCAAATGTCAACCATAATTTTTCATTAGGCCAAGAACAACAAAATCGAACAATATTTGCTATACTTAGTTAATTGTGTGCGGCGGTGAGGGGGCGGAGCAGGCTGGAGCACATTATATCGGGGTCGTTCGACTCTCTTGCCTTTGTTGTTTACGGCCAACTGTCAACGGTGTCAACAGCACGCTACAGACATTGGGTCGACGTCATTTGGTCATTTGTCAAAAAACGAGAGAAAAAATGCTCAGTTGGGAGCCGGAGGCCGGCAGACAGAGAAACAGACAGGCTCGTGGGGCGAAATATACGATTATTGTGGGTGGTGGGGGGATGCTTTTGGGGATAGCTATCCATAGATGAGGGAACCAAAAGCGTTCCGGCCGAACCAAATCGAAGAGAGTCGACAGTCTTGGCAAAGAGAAACGGTAATATGTAATACTATTATATTAAAGATTTTCCTTAATCAAGAAGATAAACGTTTGTCAAAAGCATAGATACACATAATATCTCAAAGGCCATACCTTATTTTAAATGAAGCCAGCAAAAGCAGCACTATTCTTTCGTTGTAAATCATTCCGACCTCTATAAGATATCCAGCTCCTGCTGATATGGTTAGTTGTTGGTAGTTGGCGCAAATTAAAGTGGCATGCAGAAGTTTTTCTTTGGAAAAGAGGAGTAAACGAAGAAAACGCCAGCAATCACACCCACACAACTTGCCGTGGATGAGGAAAACTAGAGGAGGAAAACTATGGTAAAAAGTAGCAGGAAAACAAGTTGATGAGTCTAAGTGGTTAAAGAAGTTGAAAAGTCAAAACTGGACGATGCGTTCAGTTCAGTTGGGTTCAGCTAAGTCTCCTTAGCTCCTCCTTTCCGAAAGGAGCTGCAGCTAGTTGTGGGGATGAAGTCTGAGCGTTACTTCAAGCAGCTGTTCGGAAAGTTGTGTGTAGTGTTGTTGCTGTTGCTGTTGCCGCTGCCGCTGCGAATTTTCCATTTGTCCGGGTATAGAAAGCAGGAATGAAGTAGTAGTGCCTCATGGCGCTGTGCTTTTTGATTAAAGGATGGTCGAATTTTTAAGAAGCTGACAAGTTGAGAGATACTCGAGTTAAGCTCAAGGGGGGAACACGTGCATGCACAACAAAGTGCAGGATGAGGTCAAGTAGTTGGTTCTTAGATAAATGCGATAAGGCTGGCGTGCAAGCTGTTTGATTATTTGTGATTATTGGCCAAACAGTTTTCATGTACAGACGACAGTACATCGTATGATATCATACGGATCTTAAGCAGTAGAATTTCTTGAAATGTGTAACCTGCTTATATCAACTATATGTACAAACATAAGCATATTGAAAAGCATGAAAAACAGTCGTCGCGATGCTTGAAGGAAACAAGAAGAAAGCACTTGAGCCAAATGGAGCGAGCAGGAGGAGCAATTGGTAGTACAAGGTGGTAATGGATGGCGATGGGGGGGTTGGAGTCTGGTCTTGTGGCATCGGCAGGCTGTGCGAAAATGTACGAAACAAGCTTTTGCCGACGACAAGCAAACAGACGAAATGTTACTGCCGCCGGCTAAATAGCAACAGCCAACAAGTAAAAGCAAAAGCAGCAAAAGCAAAAGCAACAACCAACAAGCAAGCAGCAAAAGCAACAAGCAACACCAACAAAGACAACAGCTTCAACTTCATTTCCAGATGGGCGGTGCTCAAAGGGCAGAGGGAATTTGCGGGCATAAGGTCGTCGCTTTGGTTGCCAAATCTTTTCCCTCCCCCAAAGTGGCGCCCACTTGGCCAGCGATTCAGCCACCTCCACTCCACCTTCTGTTTGCGGCTTCATCCTCTTGCAACCGGTTGCCACCACCAGGAGTTTTCCTTTGAAGAGTCGCAGGTGGAGTAGGTTGTGCCCCCGTCTCCTCCTCGCGGAGCATTTGATGAGTTTTTAATTGGTAGTTCTTTTTTTTCATTTTTTTTTTCAGCCTCTTTGAGCCGTACTTTTTCCCTTTTTAGGTGGCTTAAAATGAAAGTAAGGCATAGGACTGCGTTTCGACTCGGTTTTTGCGGAGCTTTCAGCTGCTTATGTAAATAGAAACCGATGCAATTAAGCAAACAATTCGCTGGTCAAACGCTGTAAAGAGCGTACACACAGCTAATTGATTAATGCCAAGTCATAAATTAATGGCTGAAAGTTGAAGTTGGGCAGGAATTAAATGCGGATTTATCTCAACGTATGTATAGTAGGTAAATTCAAGATGAAGAACATGCACGTATTAATCCAGAGGTAGTTGCCATCAGTTCATAACCAAGATTAGTTATTATTGAGTTTGGAATTACTCTGCACTTAAACCGCTCTTGTTTGTCCCCAGCTCAATTCCGCAACAAAATGTTTATCCAAAGCTGTCTATATCTCTCTGTTGATATAAATTAGCCAAACGTGTCACAGACATTCGTGTCAGTTTTGCGCCAAGCCAAACCGGTTTTGGCCAAAACCCCATTGCCGCACGCTTCCTGGCCGCAGTTTCACCACATGCAACCCCCATCAACTTAATGATGTTTGGGTGAGAAAAATTATTGACCACTCTCTCGGTCTTTTGACTTAATTGATATGGGTTGCCCAGTAAACTGAGTATACGAGTATATGGGTTTGATTGGATGTACGGCAAAACATACCTACTCACAAAGTTGACTTTATTACTTCTGGCCCGGATATTAGGCGTTTGTTTATTTTTATGCACTTGATTGCCCATCAGTGCCCATTAATATTAATGATGCATATAGTTTTTTCTTCTTTGTTTTTTATTTAGTTAGTCGAAAACTGCAGCTCGTTAATTTGAAAGTAACCAACATTTAAATATATCCGTTTACCGTTTTTATGGACATGTAATATCGAGAAGGCTGAATGTGTTAACCACAGTTGTTAATTTCAGTTGTAATCATTTTTGCAATTGTATTCAATTGTTGTGACATTTTAATTGCTCGCAATGTAAGCGCTGTGAGCATAAATTACGTAATTAATTTATGCTCTACGACTTTTAATCTTTATTCCATAGTAAATAACTTGCATTGGTCATTTAACTGGAACGACGTTTTATATGTCATAGTTAAATGAAGCAGAAACTTTTCTGAGAAACATTTGTGGCAGTTCATTCCGTAGAAGGGCAGATTGCTTATCATCTACGAACATGTTCTAGGAAAATAAAAGGAATAGTAGCCGAAACTTAACTTTATAACTGTTAAGGAAATCCGCCGAATCGATCGACCTACAAGGAAGTCGACATGTCTTACCTGAACTTTCAGGGGCTGCATTTAATGTGTGTCGCTTAATGTCAACTTAAATCAATTGAAATGTCAATTACAACAAAACACGAATCGAAACGGAGACCCCAAAGAGAAGAAATGCAGCGAATGCACTCGGAGGTAAAGTTATGGGCAAACTCCCTGCTGTTTTCCTTTCCTTGTGCCATCCCCACACCACACATTTGCCGAAGTAATCGAGTCGAATTGAAGGTGAAATCGGATAGACGGTTCATGTTTGGTGCTGGGTGTTGGGCTCTGGAAGGATGGGTTTTCCTCCTCCTCTGCAGTCCGCTCCATCTATTTTTAGGCCCACGAGGAACGGGCGAGTGGATGTCTCGCTTTGGGTGTCACTTTGTGAACAGGTTGACATCAAAGTTTCGCTGTTTCGCAGTTCAAATGTCATCGTAGTCGTAGTCGTAGTCGTCGTAGCCAGCCAAAATGGCCGGGCATGCCCACAAAATGCCTTCAAGGAACCAAGTCTACGGCTACGGAATTTCCGAGGACACGGCTTACTTTGCTTGGTTACTTAGACCAGGAATTAGCACAGGGGGCATAATCAAGGGAGAAGCATTCAGGGAAGACAGATGGACAGATCGGAAGATAGACAGACAGACAGTGAGCAAACATGAAGCGAACTTGCAATTACACAATCTCTTTCTCATCGGCAAGTGAAAAAAGTTTGTCAAACTCTTGGCTGTCGATTTGTATAAGCAGCTTTTGCCGTTGTGTGTAATATCTTTTTGCCAATTTCTTTTACTTTCTCCCACTTCCCGTCTTGCATTTTACTTTTTTGTTTTTTTTTTTTTCATTTTGTTGATTTGCAGTTTTCCTTTTTCCCTCCTTATGCAAACGGCATTCGTTTGAGATACTTTTTTAAGACGATGCAGCGCTTTTTTTTGGGGGTTTGTCCTCGGCTTTTATTTCTATTTTGAGAGCTGTGTAGCCAAACTATTAATTAGAAGCAGGCTACACACACAACACAACAGAACACAACGTTAGATACATACTCGCTTGTAGATCTTAAAGTAGAGAATATACGATTTAACCGTGAAATGCATCTGTATGTGCCATTAAGTCCCATTCTGAGATGCTAAGTAAACTACTGTGGGGGAAGCGACTGCGTGTTGGATGAGGAACAGGTGTTATTCACGGTGTTATTCAAAAAGCATCGCTTTTTCTGCGCCACTGTTGGTCCTCCCTGTGTGTGCTGCATAAAAAATATCTGTGCATAATTTCATAATGAGGCACTGAACCAACACGTGGGCAGCGTCTGCGGCAAACTAGTGTGGGCGCGGAGTGGGCGTGGCAAGGGGAAGATTTTAGCATATGCTTCGCTTGGCATTTCGCAATGTGCTCGCATTTTCGCGTTTTCGCTTTGAGAGCGAGCAAATTGCTCATACGCCGCGTTGGCCGCGAGATGCGGGCGAAAAAGGATGACGACGGTGAAGAAAGCACGTCGGCTCATAATTATGGTTATATGAGCCGTGATTATTCGTGATGATTCGCTTTTGCCCCTGCAACGACTGCGGCGGCTCCTGTGATTTGGCCTGTGGCAATGACTAACTGACTCGCTGCTGATGTCGCTTGGGGGGAAAATTGGGGATTGGATTGAAGTGATTGACTGGCTGGCTGACTGAACAACTGACGATGGGTAAGCAGCAGGGGTTCTTCTGAAAGTGGTTCGACTTTACAGGCGGTTAATTATGAAGTGAGTTTTGAAACTGAAGAGCAAATGTGAAGGCTTGTGCTTGTTATTTTACCCTTTAATTACATTTAAATCACGTCGGCGATAAATCTAATATCTGTTTTCAATTACATTTTGTTTGTTGACCTTGTGACTCAGCATATTGCGAAACAGTAAATTGATGTACACATACAAGCTTCATGACCGCGCGTAGTTAAACAAATAAAGGCAAACAAAAACCGCAAAAAATAATAAAAACAGCGGAAAATGCAATAGATCCAGAGAGCATGTTGGTAAGAGGGACTCGTAAGGCAGCAAAGCCATATTTCAACTATAATCTTATCAGATTTTCAATGTTGAAATATAGCCCGAAAGAACGCAGTCGGATAAAGAGCAGAAATGCACAGATATTTCTATACAAAAAAAAAAGAGTAAATGGCTGTTTTTTACTACCAGAAATATCAGAGAAGTAGTACATTTTCTTTTTGGCGATTCAATAAACTTGTTTGAATAGAACAGTGAAAAGCAACCGGCGCGAATTCTTCAGAACTGAGTGGTCAGTCCAATCCGAGTGATGTAGCTGATTGTGAGTAACATTGTAGTTGAGTAATGCCATTTTAAAACATAGCTACAAACAGTGTGATATTTTTCAAGGAATTAGTTTTATTGCCAGGCGATATTACTGAAGGGCGGAACAGAAGTCGGATGTTTGCACACATGGCTCTTTGCTGGCCGCATTCGAAAATAAATTTGCATGACGATGGCAGCGGCGGCGGCAAGCCAACAATTGTTGCGGCAGTGTCCTGCCACGCCGCCCCCCACCCCCCAAAGAGGCAACAACGAACAGCAGCCAGTGGTCGCCTGCAGGGATACACTTGCTCATCTCCAGTGCTCTTTTCAAACCAGCCAGCAGCCACCAGCTACCAGCCACCAGCCTGCTCCCAGTTGCTTCAAAATTTACGAGCAAAAGCATTTTCAAGAGTTTTATGCGCGTTGAGTGGCAGGAGGAGCTGGAGCTGGCTATTTAGGGGCTTCGGGGTGGGACGAAAATTTTAACTTTGCAAAAAACGAGGAGCATATCCGCCTGCACAGACACTGTTACGAATAGATATAGACTATATCTATGTGTGTACCATACATACATATATAGATATGCGCAGAGATACAAAAAAAAGGCGGAATAAAATCGCGTTTCATTTGAGTTGCCATCTACTCTTTCATTTTGGGTTTTTCTGTGTTAGTTCGCAGTAGTTGTTGTTGATTTTTAGTGCATTTTCCTAGCCAGTTCGTCAGCCAGGAAGTAGGAAATTTTCCGGTTTTACTGTTGAGCCTCCTGTTGCCAGGAAATCGCTCCTACTGCTGCAGAAAAGCAGAAAAAAACACACCATCAAAACACTCACTCACACACACTGAAAATGAAAAGCGCGGAAAGTCCCTTGGTCCTTCGGCGCCCCATCTATCCAGCCATCCATCCATCCAGCCATCCATCCAGCCATCCACTAACCCCACCAAAGGCAATTGGGTTGACGGGCGTAGTAATTTCAGTTGAGAGACATGGCCAAAGAGAAGGCTCTCTGGCGAATGGCGAATGGAAATGGAGCATTTATTGAACTTTTCGCAAAAGATATTTTTGTATTTTCCGAAATGGGTTAACTGGGTGGGGGGAGGGCGAGGCACAGAATCAGAAACTCGAAATGTAGGCCGTTTATTTTTGGTTCCGCATCCCCGCAACTTTCCCGAATGAGATTGGGCTCTCGGCGAGCGAAGAGTTTGTTTTGCTACCTTAAAGTTTTTCCGCTTTTCCCCATGCAATTGTAATGAGTTCAGATGGGCGCGCGTAATGGCTGCAAGGATAATGACCAGAAGGAATGGTGACCATTATGTCTACCTGTAATATCTAAAATCGCAATGAAATATTAAGCTTGCATTCCTCTTATTTAGCACATCGCCGAGTAGTTCATAAAAAAATGTAAATTAATTAATCAACAACTTGTGCAACAACCGATTATTGGTTACTTTTGTAATTGCGCAGTTGTGGCGAAAACCGAATAAGTTGCACAATTGCAATTCTTATACGACAACTTTTGACCTCGACAACGGAAAAACGAGGGAAATACAGCGAAATTCTGAATTTTCCAACATAGTCAGCAACGATGTCGATATGTCGAGCGAAAACATTCTTACCTCGCTGACAATTAAAGTAAAAAAAAAACTTTAAAGAAAGAAACTGATGAGCAACATACTCGATTCGTTCCTTCGTCTCTTGTTTGCTTGTTGTCAGTGCGAGGGAAAATAAATAAATTATTGCCACTGCCGAGGAAATTCCCCCCCAACGAAAAACGAGGGAGAAAAGCAAGCAGCAATTTTTCCTCTTAATTTGTCACCTGTGAACAAAAATTTGCGGAAATAATTATCGTTCATTCGTTGCGTTGACACATTTCTTTGCCGCTCGTTGACTTCTTCGCTTTATTTGCCTGTAAATTGCTTTTAATTTACGCCAAAACATGAAAAACCATATTGTATCGATGTACAAGCCATAACAACAACAATACCAATAACAATAACCATAAGCAACGACAATCGTTTGGTATTTTTAAAGCGTTTGCCAAATGTTTCATGAATCATTTCATTTGTATGGCCACTTCGGAAGGAGGTTAGTGGCACTTCAGCATAGGAAGGGGGTTGTATATCGAGAAGCTGGAGATTAATAGGGTCGATGGTCAGAGAGCCACATTTGTGGAAATGGCAACAAAAACCCGCCAGCTGCGGCCAAATGAAAATGTCAAGTCATCGGAAAAAAAGCAAACGAAAAATGTAAAAGAACGAAAACACTGTGCTTTGTTGACTCCCTTGATTTGTGGCTGATTTTACACACTCGCATGGTGAGGTAAATATAATTTAAGGCAAGAGTTCCTAACTCAACTCTTATTAGTAGGGAAAGCCCTTAAGACATCAAACAGTTTTCTTTTTTTTGTTGTATATATCACGTAACTTAAACCAATTTGCATTACTGACCTATCGCATAGTTATTTCCGCCGCCATCATTGGTTCGTTTTTATTGCCCTCGAGCTGCAAAACTAAAATCAAGATTTTTCTTTTCGCTGCCTTGCATTTCTCGTTATTCTGCTTTCTATTTTGCACCTAGATTGTTTCTTCTTTTCTTTTACGTTTTACACTATCTGTGTTTTGTTATTATCAATTCACATTTTTGCTCCTTTTCGCTTGCATTTCCCTGGGTCTTATCAAAGTGGGTAACATTTTTCTACAGAAACACGAGGGTCGCGGACCGAATGCCAGTAGAAAAATACAAATACGCCAAAAGTCGCGTTAAGCCAAGTTAGTTGAGCGCGGTCATGGTGGCAATGGGAACACTCTTCAAAATTCGAAAGGTATGCAAATGCATGCGGATCTAAAATGTAGTATTGCAAGTAATTGATTAGTTTTTGTATGTTGAGAACCAATTGGAACTCGCTAATGCAGCAAATGTTTAATATGCTGCCACTTAAATCTGTGCCAGTTTGAAAAGTTCTCGTAACTTTCGTCACAGTGATATGAAAAAGGGTGCACAAGTGGGGAAAAAGTTTTCCTTCCGTGAAAAATATTTCGCTTGCGAGGGACTGACTGGATTTGTTGTTGTTTCTTAAATATAAGTATCATATGTATATATTGTGTACCCTCCGATCTTTTTCGGTTAGCAAGCGCAACAGTGAAATGAAAAGAAGAGAAAATAAATGAAATGAAATGAAAGGAAAGGAAAGGAAAGGAAAAAGGGGGTTCTGGCTTCTGGTGACGTCTTGCGGTCGTTCATCTAACAACCTAAATAAGTTTCGCTGCCTTCGCCTCCATGGAGCGAACACTACACATTTGTTTGTGGGGGCCTATTTTATATTTTATGGTAATGGAGCACAGACCCCGACCATCATCATCATCATCATCAGCAGCAGCACTACCATCATCATCGTCATTGCTGTTGTCGCAGCCGCCGCCAACTTACAACTCACTTGCTGTCCCACTGTTCCACCGACCGACTGATTCACTCTATGAATAGGCCCAGCCTAGCCCAAAACAACATCGAATAATGGCAAGACAAAAAGGAGAGCAAAAAAAGGGGCATTTTTGCAGAAAAAATGGCAAGCGGCGTTGACAGGCAGAGCTTGAAGTTATTTTTTGCACCGGGAGTGTGCGTGTGCGTGCGCGTGTGTGTGTGTCTTGCAACAACTTTGTTGTGGCCGGCTATTTTTAGCCAAACTTCTAGCCAACTGAATTTTCAAGTATGCTCGCTATCAAATTAAATTGAGTTCAATATATATTTAGCAAATATAAAAGAACACGTGTACTTTAGCTTATTGAAAGGAAAAAAACTGGAGAGTAATATTATATGATGTCTACTGCATAGATGGCTTGCTATTTAAACTTCTTTTAATTCTGATTGACTTCCATTCAAGTTAAAGCTCTTATTTATAAAAAAAAAACCACACGAATCCAATTGACTTTGTTACCTACACTTATTGGTATTTCAATCGAAATAAAATTTGAGCTTGATATCGTAAAACTATTTGGCAAATAAAGCTAGTGATATATTCCAGTTTGATGACTCGACAAATAGCCGAAATGTTTTAATTCAACTTAATCTCCGATTTAGCTGGCACAGAGGAATAGAAATATACTAGCATATTCAATAAATAACAAAATAACAGCAAAGATATGAAAAAATTGATGGTCGGCAATTTGAATACTCTCACATTGAATACTCCTGACATAAATATATATGTAAACAATATTGGTTTACAATTAATGCTGCAAACTCTCTGTTCGAAATGAGATAGTTATTGCAAAAATATAGATTGCCATAAATAAATTTCCTACTCAATTTGGGCTCATAAAATGCGATCTACCTTGCACGCAAGGGCATCCGGAAAACTAAAGCAAACCGCATGAGAATCAACCAAGCGACAGTTGGACTGGCAGTCAGTGGAGGAGGTATGGATGGCTATCAATAAAAACTAAATTACAAATACATAACAGATGCAAAAATAGCTCAAAACATTTTTATATGCCGGCCAAAAAATGCAAACACTTCAATTTGCGTTCTGAAGTGGGCTAAATTTGGGTGGTGTTGGCAAAACACTACGTACGTAGCTACAATTTGTTCCAGAGGGAAAACTCTTTTTGAAATTCAAGCACACGGAAAAATAGCTTTAAAAATAAATAAGTTCGGACTAAAGGTAAAATCGCACAGTTCGACACATCGAAATATGGTTGAAATATGATTGATAATGAAAAGATGCCGTAGCTGATGCTTTTCATTTATGGCCTTTTAAGATGTATTTATTTTCATTAACTTTTTCCATCACGTCGCTGGCAATTATGAAAGTCACTGTGCAAAGTGTATCAATATACATTTTCCCCCCACAAAAGTCCTTTTGTTGATTTTGTTTCCTTTTTTTCTGAGTTTTTGTCATCGGAGCCCTGGGGGTTAATGGTTTGGGCTGCAAACAGTACATGCACATTCGCCATTCCGTCAGTTGTTCTCCATCTGTCGCAGACACCTGCGCTCCTCCCCGCAAAAATGGCAAAACAAATAATGCGAAAAAAGTGGAAATAAAAAATAAGTGAAATGTAGAATTTGTTTTGACTGAATGTCATTGCAGTCAACAGTCGTCGGTTCAGTTCTGCCAGCCAGCCATTCTGATTCTGCCAGCCTGTTTGTCTGCCTGTCATGGACTCTATGACGATGATTAAACATTTTTATTTGTTTTTCCTGATTTTGCCATTTGTTTATTGTGCCTTGTTTCAATTGGCTGTTAATTATAACTGACTGCATTTAATGTCACGACTTTTTGCCGTCCGAAGAGAAGGATTTGGTTTTGATGTCGGCCTAAACTCCAAATTCTGATTTCCGGCACACGGAAATCAACTATGAGTCGCCAATCTGGTAACACTGCATAGTTCAGGTGGCAACACCTTTAATTTTAGGAATTTGAGAAAAAAAAGAGTGTTTTTTTTATGGAAGACTGTTAATGTTGGATTTTAATGTGCTCACCTTCTTCGTCAATTTTAGGAAGTGATATAGTAAAGTAGTACATATATACATACTACATATTAGTATATATTCCACTGAAATTTATTAAAAACTCGCAATGGGGCTTTCGAGTTTACTTAGCTGTTTAGGTAGAATGTAGGTATACATTTTTGATTCAAGTGCAATCGCAACTGCGGCAAACAAGCCAAAAACGCTAAAAACTTCTAAACTTTGTTTACTTATCCACATGCTGTGCCACTCCCCCCACTCCGCCCACTTCCAATCCCTCCCATCCACCACTCAAATAAAATAGTAATTTTGACAGCGCAGAAAAGAGGGGAGGCCGAAAAAAGGAGCAGAAAATTAATTTGCAATGCAAATTACTTTTAATAAATTTTATAACATTTTTTTTTGTTTCTTCGCTTCCCACTAGCCAAGTGGCAATGGGGCTCATGGAGTGGGGCAGCTGTTGCTCACTTTTTTTGTTCCTTTCGTGGGGGTGGCTGATGGCATATGGGGTGGAAAGTGGGCGTTGGGCGATAGGCGATGGGCGGTGGATGGTGGGTGGTGTCTATCTCATTGCTCTTGCCAGACAGACGGCGGGCAAAATTAAGCGTCGCAACGGCATTTTATGAAGTGGAGAAGAGACTTCAAACTGGGGGCTCCGGGAAAATGGGGAAATGGGGAGTGGAAGTGGGAGTGGGAGTGGTGGAGCAACCGATGACAGGGTGGATAATTTATGCCACGGGGGTCCACGATGGGCAATGGGCTCGGTTCGCTGGAAGCATTTAATAAAACGTACAGCAGCAGGAAAACAGGGCCAAAACTCCAGACACTTTTTGAGCCAACTTCGGCATAACAGAAAACTTTGCTTCATGAGCACAGCAATGGAAAATGCTTTTTGGCTTCGCTTAATTGATGCTCGCCAAAGTTCATTGGCAATTTTAAGCGATTATCTGGGAAATTTGAATGCTGTGATCACAAAGCCATTCTCCATTGTATGTAACAAATAGAAATGGTTTTTAAATGCTTCTACTTTAATCTGCTTGGCAAGCACTGCAGTTCCATACATATAATAACAGATGTGCTGCATTCATTATTTTATTATTTATTATTATTTCTAATGACATCGCGTGCCAGTCCAATAATAAACCAAGCTGGTCCAACCACGCCAATTTCCGCCACCCTGCAAAATTAGCTTTAATAATTACGGCTTATTGTGTTCCTCTTTTTTTTCAAAAAAAAAAAAAGCTTTAACTTTATTTTTAAATAAACCTAAATGAAATAAACCTGTTAATTTAATGCTAGTTGGCTCTTTCATAGTTTTGCTTATTTACATTTTTTGCATTAATTCATTTTCATGTTGTTTGCTTGGTTTTTACGACCTTTGCATTTCTGGTGTTTATTTTTAGGCGATTGTTGTTCGAGTTGCCTTATTGACTTTTGAACAACAGATAATATTTTGGTTAATTGTCGGTTTGACTCTAGATGTCATAATTCATTTATCTTTCGCTTATTTGCTGGTTGCAAAAAATGGCAACGAAGTAATGGCAACTATTAATCAACAGTTTATCTGGCTTATGCCCATAATAACGAGTTTAACATTGGAAGAGATAAACGATATGTTTCTTCCATATTAAAACAATTTATTCGAATTATTCGAACTGTTTACGGATACACACGATGCATACACAAATTGTATTTAAATCGGCATTATTATTTTTTAGTGAATCATATGAATGCCTGCTGTTTGCTGGCAAACCTTTCATGGTCATTAACCCACTGTTGCCCCTCAGTTTGCCACATGCAATGCGATTTATATTACTCATTTGGCAGCTAATTACAAATGCCGAGCTAATAAATTTAAGTATATTAAGTGCATTGGCTACAACGAATCACGAAGAGAAAAAACCGAGTCGGGAATGAATTTTGCTTGCTAATTAAAATGCATTCGGGCAAGACAGAAGTAAACAAATGGAATAAAAATGCATTGCGCCATTTTATAAGCTGCCTTTTCGAACCACAAATAGGAACCAATAACAAAATTATGTCAAATGCAAATTGAAAGTCCGTGCAAAAAATATAAACAAACTAAAAGCTAAATAAGAGAGCTTTTGTAGTAGCTATCAAATGATGCAAATCAGCCGAGTGATTCCGTCCTTGAAAATTTGAGCGTTGAATCGAACGAAATAATATACATATGTATATGTACACGTATATATAAGATTCCTAGAAAGATGTTTTCATGAATTTTCTGCTGGCTTAATAGTGCTCATATTATATATATTGCAAATAACTTAAACAGAAACAATTAAATGCTTTAAATGGTAGGTTTAAATTTTCCTCTTCAATTTATAAATCATTCAATTAGTTATTCACATTGCTGCAATAAAAGCTGTTCTTTGATTGATTGTTAAACAGTACAATGCAAGGCAATGCAATGCAATACAATACAATTACAAAGTCCTACGCACAATCTACATAAATCAATTGGTTGGCAGGCAATTAAGGGCTTTCTTCGATAATAACTTAAATTTCATAAGCCACTTAAGTCGATCACATTAGTTGTGAGTCGACACCAGTTGGGCGCAAGCAATTCAAAGTACAAGTAGTTCACAGCGAAAACACGATGGATATTGCTGGACAATTGAGGCCATAAGCGGTGGTGCTGATGACGAGCAAGGGCGCACCCAAAAAATAAAAGGGGGTTTTGTGGTTGGTGGTGGAGGGTGTAGGGCGTAAGGCGTAAGGCGTTCGCATTCCGTGCAACACGTTGGCAAGGACATAACAAGTACAAGCCCTCTCACACATGTTGGCTGCCATGCGCTCGCTTTTTCACGGCCATGAAAAACGCGACTCGCAAAATTGTTGCGTGGTCGGTCTGTCGGTCAGGAGGAGGAGGAAAAGAAGGAGTTGGCTTAGTTGGGCGGAAGAGGAATCTAAGGGATGAGGCTTCCGGCCTGCTTGTGCTAACTGCTCTGCCATAACATCACTGGCTACGTACAACATGTGGCACTCATTAACGCGCCCCACAACGACCACGCCCCCCTCTGTTGACCACATCCCCAACAGCAGTCATGTCAGTGTGGGCGTGTATGTGTGTGTGTGGCCAGTTTCGTGTGACAATTTTCCGACGCTTTTCCGCACTTTTTTTTTATATTCGGTCACCGCACTTTGACCGTCCTCCGTCTCTTTGTTTCTGCAATGCTTGTTTGAATGGCAAAACGGAGTTGGTCTATGCTCATACATTTCGGGTTAATCCTCTCATTAGGTTGGTAGGAGGCCATTTAGTGCAGGATCTGTAGGCAGATAAATCCATCAAGTTGTCCTATTTGAATAGATCAAATGGGGTTCGAACAAAAATGGCACTTATTTCGATTGATTGCGCTTGAAAATAACTTTCAGCTTCAACTTTACAATTTTCTGTGGCAACAATGTTGTTAGTCCTTTTTACGCGCGAATCGATCCTCTCAAGCTTTTTCAAAATTTAATTCTAGTTTCATGTTAGTGATTCCCCCGAGTACTTTTCAAACCGGTTTCGTTCCATGAATCATACCAGGTTTGAAATGATACCAATGAGAATGAGTGCCCAACTGGGGTTAAACCATCAAGTGTCATTCGGTATATGTGTGTATATCCCCTTGTCTATAATAAATCCCTTTCCCATCTTCAATTGTTTCTATATTTTCGCTGTTAATTGTTGCATGTCTCGTCAGTGAGGCCAATGAACTAAAAATTGTGGGCACGTGTCCTTTGAGGCGACACGCAACAAAAAGCCCATGTGGTCTGCCAATGTATATATATGTACATAACATTCATATATGTATATTCAAAAGTCGCATATAGTATAACACTTAACAGATTAACCCCCTGAAGGGGTTCAAATCTCATCTAGAAAACGGCGGAAACAGGGCAAAAGTAAACAGCATTTGTGTTTGCCTTACTAAGTTTTAAAGCCCCTTGCTAATATTTGCCAATATTTGTGCTTATCAACAAATGCGACTCGGTGTTTCTTCACACGAACGACGGCGTATGCGGCGTATACGTAATGGGCAATCAATTGCAAAAGTAAAAAAGCAAAACAAAAACATAAGAAAGAGCGAGAAAAGTTGACAAACCGCGTCAAACCCATTCGATTGTCGCTGAAGAGAGAATTGTGTGAGAATTCATTGGCTTGTTTCATTTTTTCTTGCTTGCTTTTTATGTTTCACTTATTTTTGTTCTCGTTGATTCCGCTGCTTTTTGTTGCTTTATTTTGCATTATTTTTATTTGTTTTTGGCTTTTTTTGCATTTGTTTTATTTTTTTTTGTTTTGGCTTTGCGTCACCATCTGTCGCTCTTTTCCTCTCATTCTCCCATTCGACTTCCCACATTGCCTTTTGGCTTTTGTTTCGCTTCTTTCATTCGTTTCGCTGCCTCTTGGCTTACATTTGGCTTGCAAATTGTTGCTCGCTATTTATCGCTTTCTAGCTGATTTAATTAATTCTGTATCTACGAGTAGTGTATAGGCAAACAAGCAAACTTACCTTTGTCATCTAATATTAAATCGAATTCACTTCTTCTCTTTGCAGGTGAGTTCAATAACTTTACGAATCGAACGCGAATGATGAGTGAGTGCTCGAATAAAGTTTAGTTTTGGTTAATTTATAAGTTGTGAGCTTGATAGATACCGAATGGAATAGTCAAATTTCCCAGGAGAACGGGTCTCCCAGTTATCAACTTGACTTCACGTTTGAAATGTTTGGAATTCCCATCATCAACAAGTCCATGTGGAAGTCGGTCGAAACTCCTAAGTGGACAACAAAACCAGCTCCTTTCCTGCGGACAACACACACGGGCAAAGAGCAAGTCTAGTCCAGGATTTGAGCTTTTTGATAGTGGAAAGCCCATTGAGCTTTTTAAACAATAGCCGGCGAAAGAGTAAGAGACAGAGAGAGCATTCAGGCCAGAGCGAGATGGAATGGTATCCTTTCTAAGGGCCTGATGAGTTGACTATTTGCAATGTTAGCAACAAATGTAGGCAGATCCTTTAAAACAACAATGCCAAAACGATGATGATAAAGGACCAAAGAGAACCCCCTAGTAAAAGCGAGAGAACATGACAAAATAACAGAAAAAAAACAGAAAAAAACTGACATATGCTAACAAAAGCCTGCTGTGCTTGGACAATAAAGGGGGGGCGAAGCGGGTTTTGGGCGGCAAAATGGGAGGCATACCAACTGTGTAGAGTGCATTAAACTGCGCCCAAGTCACAGCGAACACACATGCGAGATAGACAGAGACGGAACGGGAATAATACGACCAGAAAGAGAGGCAGAATTGTGCTGGGGCATTCCTTAATACAAACTCTGAAATGGCTAGAAGGCAATGAATCTTTTGCTTTCTAGCCATTTTAGAAATATTAAATATTTATACCGTAAAGTCAAATCTATTACTTGTTGCTAACGTTTAAAATGTGCCCAAAGGTATGCAACATACTTGCATTGCATACTTTTAGACAGTTTCATAAGGTATTTTTGTGGAGCTACTCGATACTCGATATTTTGTGGTGAAGTCTGTAAACAGTTTTTTTTAAATAGAGAAAAGTATTTTATTATTATATTTTATTTGATTTTATTTTGTCTAATTTTCGTAATTAAGGAAAAATCGTCAAGTTAGCTTTAAAATAGCCAGATTGTCATTTCTGTCCGTTCGGGGAGTTGTTCGACGATGGCGACAATGACGACCAAGTCGAGTAGCTCGCGGAGACGGCGATTGGCGGCATAAATCCAATCCACTGGTGGATTTGCAAAAAGCTTCAGCTACATGCCAAAACCCGCGTGTACACACACACACACACACACTCACACACACACTCGTCAAAAACAATAATAAATCTCAGCAGCAGCGGCAGCAATATCATAAAAAAAGTAATGTAACAAAGGCAGTCGCAGGCCCATGAAAAAGCGCAAATAACTCAAATAAAACGAAAGACAGAGAGTAGAAGTAAAATAAAATGAAATAGTCCACGCCCCAGTCCCACTAGCCCCTTTCATTTGATCATTCGTGGACTACGAATCTCATCGAAACGAATCGCATCGAATCGAACTGAGGAGTAGATGCAACAAGAAGTGTAAGACCCGTCAAAGTAAATGGTCGCCAAACCGAAAGGAAAGGAGAAATGGGAAAGAGTAAACTTCCGAAAGTGTGGGTAGATGGTCGGTGTATTTTTGGGGGTGGCTGGCGTATGAAATAATAACAGCGAGGGATACAGAGAAAGCGGAGCTATGCAGGCGGATATGAGTGTGGTTATATGTATGTACACACGTGTATGGCAATGATACAAATGTGCAAAATAATAATAAAAATGGTGTAAGAAAAACAGAGCAAAGGTGTGTATGCGCAATACAAACAGCTAAAACAGCAATCAGGATGGGAGTATCAAAACACAGAAGTGTTGCATACTTTTGAACATCTTTTGGGAGTTTTCTCACTCTGTGAATACATCTTTCTCGGTGACTTTGCATGCACTTACTTAATGATAAAGATATGTATCGAGCAAGTTAATCCGCCCAGTTCAGCAGTATTGATCCCAATGCATTCACCTCTGGGCAGATTGGCCTGGCCCACTATGACAATAACAACACAGGGGTTGGGTGGTGAAAAGGAAATGCGAAAATCCACACACCTTTGGCCGGGTATTCAAATGCATTTCGCTATATGGCGGTCTGTGTACATACATATGTATGTACATACCGGAGTGATTGTTGGCCAACAGATATGACCCGACTCATTTAGACCGGCAAAAGCTGCGGCGGCAGCGACGGCGGTGGCGGCAGCTGGAGTATCAACAAAGTTAGCCATTTATTCTGTGGAGACGGGAGAGGGTGAGCGGAGGGGCTTATAATTATAGCCGCTGTTGTATTTGCTAATGGGATGGCCCTGAATGGGCGTCGTGCGGGGCGTGGCAATTAAAGCACCTTGTCCAAGTGCTGCGATTTCGGCCGGAGTGCAATCAGTTGAATTGCAATTGGCGAATTTGGGAATTGTGCTCTGCAGCCATTAATACTGTATTTATGGGGGTCTTGCACACGATTGTGATGGCCCGACCTGATGGAATACGTTGTGATTCAAGGGAGTGCACATATCAGTGTGGCTAAAGGTTTAACAATTTACTAATTTGTTCAATTTCGATACAGAAGCGTAATATGATAGTCCCGATATGCGGAATCAAACTGAAATCCGTTGGATAAACTGCAAATAAGAGCTCGGCTCCTGGAGCCATTTAATCCAGTCTATTAGCTTACGATGCAGAACTATCAATAAATCGAACATGCCAAAGCCAGCAGAGCAAAAACTTAGTTTGCCCTCGACTGTGTTTGCTTTCCATGCGCCAGCAGTACTCAAGCAATTCAATACCAACTCAATATTGGCTAACCCAAAAAAATGAAAAAAATTCGAATAAAACAGAATGAGGGGCCACAAAAAGTTGCAGTTTTCCAGTGACTTTTGGCCAAGTTGAGTGGGGCACGTCAACAGGATTTCATTTCGCTCTCTCTCTCTATCTCTATCTCGCTTGCTGGACGAAACACATGGCGTATGTGCGATATTACGTATACGCAGTGGAGTTCCAACTGCACTTTAGACATTTTGATAATTGCTTCACAGTAATGTTTTTCTTGTTGCTAGCTTAACTCCTCGGCAGGGTCAACATGTCATCCTAATTTTATGGCCTGGCCCCATCCCATCCCATCTCATCCCCAAAAGCCAGCCAAGCAGCCAAAAGAGTCTGTCTCGTCTCGTCGCCCGGTCTGTGAACTGTGAATGGCCTTTTGTGTATACAGGAGCAGGATTTGGGTGTGGGACTGAGAATGGGAATAGGACATGGCCAGGAGGGAAGTTCAGTGTCCACTGGAGTTTGGGATTTTCCCAACGCCCGATGAGAGGGGCAGAAAGGTGGCCCTAAGCTACGCATTTTTGTGGTGTTACGGCGAGTTGAGCTCTTGTTGTCCTTTCCATGTGGGTACTATGAGTGCAGCCGCAGCAACTTCCAAGTGAATGGACACCCAATGATCGGCCACAAAGTATGGTATAGTTTTCTCGCTTTCCCACTACTTTTTGGTGAAAAACAAATGGGCTAGAATAGCACTCAAAAATCGATGCCAACTTAAAAAGTTCACACGCATATGCTTCCGGCACACATTTCTGCTTTTGGCAATGGAACTTTTTGGCACTGCCTTCAATAAGCCAGTAAATTCATTGATATGGAATAAAGTTCTTTTCTTCCTTGGCAAGAACTGCTGCACACGATTATTAGTCGATGATGTTACAATGATATTACAACACTTTTTGAATGTTATTTTAAATTCCCAATCATAATTGGCTAATAGATCAATTGATGTCCATCTTTTGTGGTAACCTTTTCAAATCCGTTCAATCAATAATTCAATTAGACTGCCAGACAGCCTTTTCATTGTTGGCCATCAATCAGTGTTGCCCATCAGGACTTTTGAAGAACTCCTCTATTAAATCACTGCTACCAAACAGAAATCGAACAGCAGAAAGGAATTCAAATTGCCTGGTCGCCGAGCAAGAAAAGCTCTGCACCTGACACTCACTGCGAAACGAATTCTGCTATTGGATGTAGGCCTAGCTGTTGACCTTATGGCTTTTCCCGCTTTTCCTGCATTTCCCGCTTTCGCCGTTCTGTTTCTCTTTGCATTTTAACCCAGGACTTTCTTGCTTTTCCAATTTTTTATCTTCAACAAGATTTATGCGGCTTTGTGTCATAATTCCTAGCACTCTTCTCGTTGTATTTTCCTTTTTTTTAGCCTCTCTTTTTGGTGTAAACTTATGTCGGACTCAGGCGACACGGGAAGATATAGAACAAAAGTGAAGGGGACGGACAAAGTTGTTCAAGTTTTCGGTGCTACCTGATTTGGTGTTGTACCTGATTTATTTTTCACCTTTTGGTGTTCATTATTTACTTGTTTCTTATGCGCTAACTAAGCTAGTCTTCTTTATTTGCGTAACTCCTAATGCGTTTAATGTCCCACTCTTGCACATGAAACAGAAATTTGGCTTTGTTCGCCTTATGTGTAAGGCCAAAATGGCACACACACGACATTTATTAGGTTCTTTACGAAATCCAGTCTTTATCCTTGTGGATTGCTCTTTTTGTGTTACTGTTTGTTTTTCAGGGTATCTGGTTGAGTTATAAAAATGTTGTAAAAACGAATAGGATTTAATTAGCCCATTAAATGTAACAAATTTGTTCTGAAATGATACACTACATATATATAGAGCATAAAAATACAGCAATACAAGTAAGTTGACTTAATCATCCCGTATGACTAGCAGTCCTCTTGATTAAAAGCGAAAAAAGTGTGAAAACAAACTGCCATTTTTATTTGCGCACACTTAAGTGCTGTCACTAATGTATTCTAGCATTTCCTGCTAATTTCGACATCATTTTGTTTCCCCATTTTGCGTCAGTCATAAAGTCATCGCCGAAAATATGCCAGAAGCTCAATTTGCCTTTGGAAAAACGTCGTTTTCTCATGGATCACCCTTAAGTCTCGCCACCCGGGCAATTATAGCCAGTCCAACCCGCATTTGACACCCAGCTGAGGAGCTGAAAAACGAAAATTTCATCAAAATCTGTCACGTACGTGTGGCCACCAGAATCCACAATACCAAATCCAGAATCCAACGCACACCCATCCACTTAACCCCATGATGATGACGATGTCGTGTTTGCTGTCGCCGTTGCTGTTGCTGCTGCTGCTGTTGCTCCATTGTGTTTGTTGTTCTTCGCCTTTCCAGCTTTGTTGTGCACATTAATTTTGACGAAAACAATTTCATTTAACGGCATTTCCGGCAGCATCAGCAGCAGCACCACCACCACCACCACCAGCAGCAGCACATATCGCATCGCTAGACAGCGACACAAGTACGACATTTTAACCGAAAGACAGCCAGAAACCCAAAGCCCAAAGCCCAGAGCCAAACCCATACCCAAACCCTAACTGAAACACACAAGTTGGCTGACAAGATGAGTTAACCAGGCGCATAACAATATAAGTATGTGGTGGATACAATGCTACAGCAACAAGGGGGTGGGGGTGGGAACCCTTTGGCAGGAGCATCTGGGCCTGGTCAATGCATTTCCCGGCTCCACTTGATTGTATTGTCATTGTCAGGACTTTTGAGTAGTTGACCATGCTCAAGGACTGTGGGTAATTTACACTACTTGAAAGGTGTTGATGATATTCCAAGTGGAGAATCAATACAGAAAAACAGACATTATCCCTGAATGAATTTTGTAAAGATACGGAGCTTAATACTGATAAGGAAATTGATGATGACTGTGTATTGCATAACGAAAAAAATTATATTTTATATTTAAAGTGTTACATGAATAATATTGAATTGACGTACATAGAACCAATGGAAATTACCAATCTCGTTCGACTCGAATGCATTCCAAGGCGATTAGTTCTCGGTACTAGTCAGGGTATATCCGCGTCGTGTTGACTGCCTGGGCAAGATGATCTCAGCATTCCCCGTGCTTATATATTTGCCATATTTGAAATTCCCATTATATTCCCTAGCTGCGTCCGACTGCTCCACTCGCTGGTGTCTAGTGACTTGTAAGGGGAAGTTGTGTCTTACACGCACGTACGACCCATGGCATGACCCTGTGCCCCCTGCCCTGCTGCCCTGCTACCCTGCTACCCTGCTACCCTGCACCACCCACCCGACTGCCGTGGATCCCCTTTCAACCGACTTGACTGGATGTTTTGCTCAATATGCCAGTCAGTCACTTGGCCGAGAAAACATGGCCAGAAGGGGGACAAATAGATGGAGCGAGGGGGGGAACACCGGAGTAGACATTTGGCGAAATGATTTTCATATTTTGCGTGAGCAGGAGAGAAGCTGCTTCTTGGGCTATGCGCCCTCACATTCTAATGCGAAATGAGCTTTGAGTTGAAGGCAGCTGAACGAGTGGGTTAGCGCTCACCCCTTTAGCGATGTGCGAATTAATGAGGCGTGGCTCACTTATGTTTTGTTGCCTGTGTCAATATAGTCGCAATAATATCGTTATTGTTATTTATGGTTGCTGCATATTTACCCAGTGGCCACGCCTCCTGCTGTTTGTGGCCTTGCTGTGTGGGTGGCGGGCGTAAGCCGCTTAAATAATTAGTTAATTGATTTCGCTGGCCACTCTGGAAATTGTGGAATTATTTTACGTTTTTCAGTGGTTTTCACGCAAATTATCATATGTGTAAAACTCTACTATTATTTATCAGTTTTACTTTTTGGTTTTGCTACTTAATTGTGGAATAAGTGGAAGGTAGAACAATTTCGAATGGAGCAGCGCAGCATAAGGTATTTGGATGCATATCTACATACATACATCCTAGAGCTTAATCCTGAGTGATATATGATTTGCACTTTAAATGCACTCCTGCACCTACCTTCGAATGCCAATAAAATCGGTGACTCCTTGGCCGGAATTCACGCTTAATTCCTTTATTTATTTAGCTGCGTTTTGACACTTAATTCTCCAGCACTCCATCTCCAGTCAGTCCATTCTTTTACCCCCTCCATTATCAACATCATCTTCGACTTTTGTCTCGCTTTTCTCCATGGCAACCGCAAACAGTTTAACGCGACCACAGCGTTCACGGTTGTAATCAACTGCCACTCGTCCTGCGGCAATCGACAGTGGGCCGCAGTTGAAAAATGTGCTGTCTCAACGAAATCTTTACCAACTAATGAATGTAAACGGACTTATTATCGTAATAATCAACACCAAATAAAATGAACATCAATTAAAATGAACTCCAATCAAAATGAACACAAAGCAAAATGAACACAAAGCAAGATGAACACAAAATATAATACACCTCTGTATTTATTTTACAAATATTTGAAGGAGATGCAAATTTTTTTCGAAAATCGCGTAAAGCATCCACTGTTCTGCTTACATTTTGTTTACGCTAGCGCTGCGTTCGCATTAAAGGCTACGCGGTTCTTTATTTATGGCCATCAATATTTTATGACGCGCAACGCGCATGAAAAGCCAAGGGAAACCGAGAGGAAAGGAGCGTAGTAAGAAGTGCTTGGACAGACGTAAGCATGCTGTGCTGGGAAAGCAAGTTAGTTCCCCGATTCCCCGCAGCTAGCACTTAAAGCATAAACGCAATTAAGAAAAAATAAGTGAAAAAGCCAAGTCGAAGGACCGAGGACCAAGGACGAAAGCAGGCGAAGATGGCGGAGGAAAACTCTTTGCAAATTAGTTTAATTATAAGGAAATGCAAACAAAGCGTCGGTAAAAGTGTGGGCATTCCATTTACTATTCAAACAACCCTCGCTGAAGTTAGCCATGTGTGATGCTGATTATAGCCTCATCTGCTAATTCCAGTTGCCTTAATTAATATTTATAGGCTACATTTTCATATAATCAAAGCAAAGTCTTCCAAAAACTCTCCAAAGCTGTAGCTACCACATAATTAATGGCGGGAATTTCGCAATGGTAGTTTATTTTTACAAAACGAAGTGCACTTTATACAATGGAAAATATTTAGCATAATTTATGCGGAAATATTAAAAATAACGACACAAAGTAAATATCAAATTTTCATACAAATTGCAAGGAAGGAATTGTAGAAACTTCGAAGGATTGCTATTGCAATAAGCCAGAATGAACAGATGAAGACAACCGGAAATAACTGGGTTGTAGTCTCAGTGGGTGGTGGCAGCTTAAAGAGCTGGCCAAATAAATATGAACCAACCATCTATTATTATTTTGGGCTTCTACTGCTCAGTACAGTACAGTACAAACTATGCAGAAGTCAGTTCAAAGGCCTATATGTACATTATTTCATTGGCCTTTTGGGGGGCAAAACAAATGCTTTCGTGCCTATACTCCCTATAGACAGTTTCATTGGCATTTTTGGAGTTTTTGCCTCTCTTTGCGTATTGCGCTTAATTGTGTTTTGTTGCAATGTGTGCACACGCGAATGAAAAGCCAACTCCTAATGTCAGCTCTAAAGCATACAGTAGTAAAACGTGTGGTGGCGATGGCTGGACCACAAGAATCCCCATTACCCACACGCCCTCTTGTTGTGGGAATA
The DNA here is from genome assembly GCA_005876975.1 of Drosophila orena. Classification (NCBI taxonomy): domain Eukaryota; kingdom Metazoa; phylum Arthropoda; class Insecta; order Diptera; family Drosophilidae; genus Drosophila; species Drosophila orena. The sequence goes on along the minus strand of VCKV01000008.1, from coordinate 9,300,589 downwards.
GCTGGCAATATCCCACAGCCCCACTCCCAGCCACATCCACATCCACATCCATATCCACATCCTGTGTCGGTGGCGCCAAAGCGTCCGCATAAGTTTGTTTTTAATGTAACCTTGTTAACAGCAGTCTGCGTGGCCCACCACCCAACCACCCACTAATGCATCAGCCCCACCGCCCATTTGAGAGTCCAGCCAGCTCGATGTACAATGCGTATATATGCAGATGGCTTTATGGCCAACAGGTCGATGGCGATGGCGATGGGCTTGCAATTGCATTAGCTGGCTGCTAATAAAAGGATCCTGTTACTCCCGCGGTTTTGGGTTCAATAACATGGCGGCATGCAATTAAAATATTTTAGCATTACGTATACGCACCGTTGATCTCCGGTAAAATTGCGCAATTATGGAGATTTTAACTCAATTTCTGCTGTATTGTAAGCAGAGGGCGCCGTGGGTTTTGGATTTGTGTAAAAATTAACAATTTAGATACAAATGATTTTGAACTGTGGACCTTTTGAATAGGGAGCTAAGTGTATTGAAAACTAACAGTTAAAATTAACAATACTTTCGGCCCAATTATAAATAGCTATCTCCTGCACTTTGTATCTACATGTGTAGTTCTGTCGATAAAGCGAAGAACTCGTATCTCTATCTGTCTGTATTGTCGAGCGGTGGTCTTATCACCTCGTATCCCCTACGCAAAGCCCCAAAGCAAAACAGAAGAACAAAGAATGCGGGGGAGCAGCGCGCACATGTTGCAGAAAGCAGCGTAGAAAATACAATAAATTACGACAGATAAACAGGGGAAAACTGGCGGAGGAGAACACACACAACATACAAACGCGGAAAAGTGAAGGCAAAGAAAACAAAAAAAAAAAAGGAAAATAAAAGTTTGCTTTTACGCTTTGCCTTTCTCTGTATTTACTTGGCTGTTTTCCTTACTGCGGATACGAAAATTATCATTTTCAGTTTTGTTGTATTATCGTTTTGTTGATTTTGGCCATTTCCAAATAAGTAATAATAATAATAAATGACATGAATCATCCATAGTACATCACACATAGTCCCATTTGATTTGAAGTTTATAGCTAATTAATAGTTAATAGTCCACTTCTTACGTACAAGATTTTATTTAAATGTAGTTATTATTTTTTAATGATCTTACCTAAAATTGGGACTACCTATAATAACCTAGTATAATAATTCCATTTAAACCTTGCAGCCGACAAGTACATACATACATATATAAATGTTTTTGTCACGTACTAAAATTCAAAGGTTGCATAGTTACACTTATATCTTTTACCTTTACATTTGTTTTATATTTCCTTTTGGAGTTTTTTGTGCGCAACGGAAACCATAAACATGTTTGTTGCGCTGGTTTTCACCTCACGTTGTTGTGATTTTTCACAATTTAATTGAAATTAATTGATTAATGCTGAAAACGTTTTTATTGCCAAGCGCTTGCTGATGGTTTCCGTTGTTATTGCCGTTCTGCTGTTTTGGGGCTGCCATTTTCCAACTTGTTGAAAGTTTACTCTCGGTTTTCCCCGCACTTGCCGCCCCAATAGTTTTCCCTTAACAAATTGCGCGATAATTTATTACGAGAGCGAAGACAACGGCGGGACCTCATCAGTTTTGTAATTATCTCGGTCTCGCCCTCTCTCTCTCTCACTCCTCGGCGGGCGTCTCCCTTTCGCACACACAGAAGATGAATTAGTTACGTGTTGGCAGCGGTATGCGATTTGCGGTCAAGTTGAGGATGCCAAGCCAAATTTACACCCGAAACTCGTATAATGAAAACAGCATTAAATATGAATGGCATCGCTTGTGGGATTATTCGGGTTCATCATTTATTGAGTACACCAGGTAAACTGGTCTCAAAAATCTACTCTCCATACCTATCATTTTGATTTGTATCTGAGCCTCGTCGTCGAGCTGAGACGCAAATGCAGTCGAAGCAGCACTTGTGCATAACTAAATAGTTTTCATTAAGTTAATTGATTTGCCCGTAAGGTGGACGGAAAGCAAAGCAAATACTATCAGTTTAAGCCACTGGAGTAAAACATTTGCACTGCTTTGAACTTGCGTTGTGGGTGGAAACTCTAATTTGATTTGTGCGTATAGAAAGGTTGCACAGAAACATCTAAGGATTTTCGATAAAATATAACGAGTATAAAACGTTTTTGTACACCTTTGAAAGTGATTTTAAAACGCCATTGATTTCTGCTCAATGAACTCATTATATTGCCCGCTTAAAACATCATTTTTATTCAGCCCATAACCACAATGAATACAACCCATTCTTAACCACACGAATATGGAGCCATAAAAAAGCATGTACCGCAAATCGCTTATATCACTCAGCAGCGCCTAAAAGCGGGCAACGAAAAAACAATTTAAAGTTACATCGACAACTTTAATGGCCCAAAGGGCAAAAAGATGGCCATTAGGACGAGAGAGACGGCTAGCAAGTGGGGGGAAATAAAAGAGGCAGACATATAAAAAGGAGATGGACCGACCGACATAGGGATTCGGATGAGGATGAGGATGAGGATTCGCGCACATGTGTTGCCAAACGCAGCGCTGCCAAGCAAAGCTATCTGCTTGGGCATACTCGTATGTGTGCGGATACACACTTACGAACTTGCCTCAAAAGGGGCGAGGGGCAACGAGTTTAGTGGGGGCGTGGCAGATTCGGTGGACGGTCGCGCGACGCACGAGTAAGTTGTCAAAAACAGCGGCAGTGGCAGTGGCACTGGCGGCAGACCCAAAGCGCCAAAAAATGTTGCCCCAACTATCAAAGCGAAACTTTTGTGAAATAGAGAGAGGACGATATAATGTAGATTATACACAGACAAACTTAAAGAGGAAGTGCCAGCCAGGAACCACCACTACCACCACCACCACCACCAGCACCACCACCACTACAGCCATGTGTGTTTCGGCCATGGTGATGGAGCAGTAGATAAAAGTGCAAAACTCCCAACCAACTTTAGATACATTTATTTCAAATGTAGTCACGGCAACAGAGTAACTCAACTAGTCACCATTGGAATGAAAAACATTGAGTGCACAAAATAAAACATCTAGGTGGTCAATTCTCATGTTAAGTAGAGTGTGAAAACTGAAATTAAATTAAGATACGAAATTGCTACTATAATTTCTATCGGAAAAATACAGTGAAGTAATTTACGCACAAAAATATCAAATAAAAGATATCCTTTAAAGGATTAACGACTTTATCAGGATAACACAGAGAGCTTTTCATTTTAACCCCCAGATAAATGATTAAGCAGTGCCTGTCCAACTGTAGACTGGCAATCAACAGTGGCAACAACAAAAAAAGCAAAAAGAAGAAAATGTGGAACAAACAATTGTTGCCAACCGCAAAACTTTTGTCGCTCGTCACTGGCTTTTGTTGAAAATAATATACAAAAACAAAAAAATAGGGGGGGAGAAGTGGAGCCAAGGGTTTTTGTTGCGCGGGACTACTGTTGTTTTTCCCCCACCGGTTTTGTACTTCTTGCAACAATGCAATTTCAATTTAAACTGTTATTATTTTGTACATTTCACTTGAACAATTTCCCTGATTTGTTTTTGTTTTAGCCGGCACAGCTGTGCTCGCCCATCGCTTGAATGGGCATTATTGTGATCCAATGAACGTGCTGGCTTATTGGAAATCGTTCTGACCATGTATTGATATTTTCCCTTTGCCCTGAAATTTATAGAGCCCCAGATATTTTCACAAGGGTTCAGTTCAGCTTGCAGCTCACTTACATTTAAGCTTAGCGAAAATTTCTATTTAAACGCGTGAAAATAGGGCTTTTTGTCACTGAGTTGATTAGAATTTCGTTGGAACTCCTATGATACATGATACATTTGATACATGATTACTCGACATGATTACTGTTTGAATAAACTACGCCGTATATCTTCCAGGGTGTTAAGGTAGAAAATACCTTCTTAACCACGCCCACTCCCTAGGCCATGGCTAGGAGCCCCACGTTTAAAGTTATCTTCATTTCTAAAGCCTGGCAATTTGAGGCACTTGATTCAGTGGCCACGACCAGTGCAATTTTGCTAAAAGATCCACAGAGAAAAGGGAGAGGACCTTGCCACCGGGCACAAAGGATTAGTGGAACAGGAGGAAATTGCAGCAAATGTTATGCCATTTTATTAATGGAATTTTTATGTTGCACATCCTTCTTGGTGGAATCTCAACGCTCTCACTTTAAGCGCCCAAATTTGTTTGCCCCAAAAAGGATGCTAAGCAGACACAAAAGAAGGCGGTAATGATTTCGTTTTCAAGACTCTTTGTTCCTGGTTCTGGCCAGCCGTACAGCAACAGGACTCTATAACCTACATCAATTTAAGTTAAATCCCGAAAACTATTATCATTTTAATCAAATCAAAACGTCGGACAGCGAACGTAACAACAACCCTTGCAAAAGCAAGCACAGCAAATCCAAGCTGTGAGGAAAACGATGGAAAACGATGGAAAACGGTGGAAATCCAGGTTGAAGGGTAGAAGGAAAATGCGATAGAACTCTAGGGTGGTAGAAAAAAAAGGTTGAATAAGTATCCAAGGTGGTAAATGGAAAAGGCGGAATACCCTTTGTTTTATTCAAAGCACTTTTAGCATGAGTTCCCTAAAATATGCTGACAATAACTTTTGTGGTCATATGCACAGCGCATTAGCTAGTAAGAGTATAAGCCTTCAGTACTACTTGTGTACCCAATAAATGACTAATAAAATATTTACTATGTAACTTTTGCAGCAGAGGTATTTAATAGTTAATATTTAAACTTCTAAATTGTCAATGGAAAAAGAAGCAGGCTTTTTTTTAATGCTCAATTCCAGCTCGGAAATAGAATTAATAAACATGGCATACTGCCTGAAGTGGAGCAACCAACCCAAATGACCAAGGATGCGGTAGTGGGGCAGCAAGATGGGGAAAACTCTGACAGGACCCAGCTACGGGGAAGGAGGAAAGGAGTGTGGGGGGGGGGGGGGGGGCTGGAAAGGCGGCTCGAACTAGGACGACGACGTCTCGTTAAAAGCCAACGCCAGGTGGGAACAAAAAACGATAAAAGAGGGAGCCAAAGGAGGAGCCTGCTGAACGCATTGCAGTTTTTTAGACCCTCGCACCGTCGTACGGTAGCATACTTTATGGCAACGTCGCCGTTAATGAAGCAGGAAATATGCGTCAGCATCAATATGAAGCCAGCCTGCCTGCCTGCCTGCCTGCTGCCTGCCGGGGGCTGGCTGTTTGTGTTTCAAAGCTGGCTGGAACGGACAGTCAAGGTGTCCGGACAGAGCGGATAATCGCTGCATGTGCAGATAATAGTCCACACTCTGTGTATATATAGCCATGAAACTGATTCAAGTTGACAAGGAATAAAGGCAGCCCAAGCAGCCCACTCACCAGTCAAATGCGTGTTCATATCAAATTGATTGGAAACTGCTGGCGACCCAAAAAAGTAGGCAATTCAGTTCAGCTCAATCGGGGCTAATTGAAAGACAAACGGTCAGTGGTGTGTCTGTTTGTAAAATAATATGCACAATTTTGCCAATCGACAATTTGTTAACAGTAGATTAGAGCGTCAATTAAACGATAGAAACTAGCTTAAGATACTGCGAATGCATTTTACATCACTTCCATGCGCACAAAATTCGATTAGAAAGATTGTTTTTAATTTTGTCGATACTTAAGGCATCACAACTTGCAACTAACAGATTGATTTTGCACTCGACCGAATGCTAAACTGCTCAAATTAATTAAATAAATTTGCAGCCACAGGACAACAGACACACAAGCTATCTGCTTCGTGCTCAGCAGGTGGAGGACCTTAAGGATATAAATTAACCCACCTAAGCCGAGTGGAGTCGAGTTTGAATTCGAGTTTGAGGCGCTTTGCTGAAAGAAAGTTTAATGACTACCATAAAATTTGTTGACTCTGCTTGTACAGACAGACGAAAGTACTGTGCGCGCTGCCATCCAAAGGATGTTTGTTGTGGGAAATGGCGGGAAATGGTGGAAAATGGGGTGGCGGCAGGACTGTGGCTATGGTCGTTAGTCTATGGCGCCCATTTGATAATAAATCCTGTCCAGCACACACACACACACACACCCCGCGCCACACTCCCAGCAAAGAGGACCTGGCTTTGTTTATGCACTGCCCAACAAAATGGGTATAATTCATCCCCCCCCCCCGTCTTACACCATCTACTTCCCTCTTACTGTGGAATACCCATGTCAAAGGCATTCTAATTCGCTTGGACATTTTCGGAAGAAAGTCATAGTTTTGTTGGAAATATCTCATAAAACGCGCATTCTTCGGCACTTTAACACTTCTCAATATCGAAGATGTAGTGCTTGATAATAAAGTAGGCACACTTTGTGCAAGGGGTATGCCATGCCTCGATCAACATTGCTGCTCCACCTAGATGGCTTTCTTATTCCTTTTTCACCTCTCCAGTTGGCGGCTTAGCGCGGCGTCTCTGCTTGTAGTTGCCATAGGGGAGTTAAGTAGACTTTTGTGTTATAAATTAGGCGTGGCGATGTGTGCAGTGACTGCCGTTTGCCCTCCTTGCCGCTATCCATGCCCATATCCTTGCCCATGTCCTTGCCCGACCCGACCCGTCCTGGCCACCACTCTATCCCGGCCTGATCATCTTGTGCTCTCGCCCCTGCATTGCCGGCTGGTAGTTAGTCTAAATATGCATATGAATATGAAATTAGTCGCATGTGTTCGTTCGTTCGTTGCTGGCTTGGTCTTCATTCAGCCCATCCGGCGTCCTGCCTGCTTTTTATCCTGCCACTGCCGCGCCACTGCCACTGCCCCCTGAATGGAATTGAATTTTCTATGCCAAGAGGAGGAGCCTGTGTCTTGTGTGTTCCATTGGCAGTGTCGTGGTGCTCTGGGCCTTGGTTTCTGGATGTGTTCTCTCGGCAAAAAGGAATTCCATGCGTAATTTAATGTTTGTGCATGCTGTTAAATGATTCACGAGGAGCAGGCTGCAGCAGCCGTGAATGAAGTGAACCTGATTGCTATTAGGGCTCATCAAAACGAAACCCAAACGAAAACTATTCTTGTGCATTGCACACTTTTGCTATTCTTGGCAGTCTATAAAAAAGTGGAGCATCTTGGAGATATGGTAACTGAATGAAGTGCGAGTAGGAAGAAAACAAAACAATGGAACACAATGAAAGCATTTAGCAAACAGCATTTTGCAAAATGACTTTTTCCAATAACTTAAAAGTAACTTAACTTGTTACTTGAACTTTTTCTTACAACGCTTTGGGATACGACCCAGACGTATTTTGTTTTTGTTTGGTAAACTCCCCCACCCCCTCAAAAAAAAACGATTTAAATGTTAATAGAACAGCGAACCCACTGGAAAACGGCAAACAAATAAGAATTTATAACGTCGCGAATTGTGCTAAACTTTTCTGGGAAAATGGAAGTGCCATCGAGGAGTTGGGGACTCCTTCTCTCCCCAAACATATTTGCATAAAATTCATAACATATGCCCCAGCACAAGCGTCAGAGGTGCTATCCTGTGTGAAGTTGCCACTGCCGGGGTCTGCACTCAGCGAAAAACTATATCGAATATGGGGTATATAAGTTTATATTGTTATTATTTATTTAGCCACAATCCTTGCTCAACTTTGTTCTTGTTTATTTATCTATAAGTGAATCTGCCAGACAATTTTAGAAACAGTTTTGAGCTTGCAACTCGGATTTGCCTCGGTGTTTCATCACTCGGGCAACTCAATAGAAACATTATTGGAAGTTGCAAGTCCGCGATTCGAAAGGAAATGAAAGTTTGAAGCGTTAAGGAACTTAGTCCGAGTTGATCTAAATTTAATAACCCGATAACAGAGGTAACCATAGCCAAACACCCGTGAATATACGCAATCAGATTACCAAGTCGTGCGTACTATTTGAATAGTCTGTGAAAATTATTTATAAATGCCACCACCAATGGAATCGCAATCCCCAGGCTAGAGCAAAAGTCAAAATGCAAATAAACCAAACACAAAGAGCCGAATCGCACAAACAAAAACACACACAGAAAAAGGACAAATTATAGTAGCTTTAGATTAAATGGACGCACATTAAAGCAGTCGCACCGAATTGGGAAGGTTTGGATGGTTTTCCGGGTGCTTTGGCGGCGGAGTTCCAGTGGTTTTGCCCCAAACTGGACTGTTGGCTCTGTAAATACATATACACTCGTATATATATATATATATGTATTTACGGCCATACATATAAATTAAGCAATAGCCAGAATCCAAAAAGGCGGCCCAGAAAGTTTGTCAAGCTTTTCCTCCTTCCTCGACTCGACTCGTCGTCTTCCATTTATTTTTGGTGACGTGCATAAACTATTTGCAAGCACTGTTGTGGGGGCAGGAAAAGTTCCTCTGAAATAAAATAATTAAATGTTTGTCTCTCTGGCTGCGCCGCCACTGCTTCAGTTGAGATGTTAACAAAATTTATAAGACAAATAAATTGTAGCAGCAAGAACACAAAAACAAAACAAAAAACCGAATGCCCAAAAGCCAGCAGATTTGTGACTGCTCACATTCTGTCCCTTTTTTGCCGACCGAGAAAATGGGAAAAAGGGTCAGCGTGGTGCTTCTGTGTCGCTTATGACCAGAAAATTAATTTAACTGACACGTTTTTCATTCATAAATAAAAAAGTACACTTTGCCGCACAAAAAAGAAAAATTGGTAGAATGGGCAAGGACCGTAAATAGAAATGCATAAAAGATATGTCCAATTTACTGAAAGCTGTTGAGCAATTTTAGGGCCGTAGTAATAATTTTAAACTCAGTGCAGAATTAATATAAGTTATTAAAGAATTCAAAAAAGGATCTTTACCATTTTGTGAAATTCTAATTTAAGAAGCACCTTTTTCCAACTGAAGCCACCTAGTCTGTGTGGTTCAAGTTGCAAATTTTCCATGAGAATACGTTCAAAAGGACATCGTTGTCCTCCGCCATTCTCGGCTCGAGTGAATCTAAGCGCTGCACTCCAAGCCAAGCGAAGCAGATGCTCGGATCTCGGCTTCCAGTTCTTGTTGCAAGTTCTCCAAATGACGACGACCACTGAGGTCTAAGCACCGAGCACTGAACAGTGAGCACCGAGTACTAAGGACACGGAATGTGACGCGCCTCGTCCATAATCCTCGCAACCATATGTGGGCGGTTTGGGTGTTTGGGTTTCCGTTTGCATAATGAGAAGCCCACTGACATTCACTGCTGCCTGATACACGTACTTTTGTGTTCGGGTCTTAGGGTGAACCTGCTTATATTTTAGAAGCCCCGGGAATAAGTCAAATAGTAATAAAAGAATAAATTACAAAAGAGTTTAATTTAAATTACGTTATTTTCTAGACAAATATATTTATGATCAATCAAATTTGACGCGTTATCATGGTACACCCTAATGCACGTGTGTAGGTTTCTTTGTGGTGAAAGATTCTATTCGGCTTAACTTAAATCACAATAAAAAAATTTCAGTGAAAAAGTTACCACCATAGATTTTCATTATTATATATTACTACTATTTAAAGATAGATTTGTATGTTACAGGGTATAGGAAGGTCGGTGCTCTCATACTTAATTTTAAACTAAAGCGCTCTGAGAAGTAGGCAACTAATTTTGTATTTTTCCTCTGCTTTTCTTTCAGGTACTGCAACTTTATTTTCCCCACTCACACACACACACACACAAAAACACTCTCTTTAGCAACGTACTCAAGCAATAAAAGACTATAGGAGATACGATCAAAAACCCCTACAAACAAATCAAATTCAGCATTTACGACAAAAGTCTGCGTATAGGAAAAACAGGAAAACAAACTAACTAACAAACAGAAACGCAACCCCGACAGTACTTGTCAAACTGCAGAATTCCAAAATGTTGCAAGCGCAAAAGCAAAAGCACAGCAAGAGAAGCAACAACAACAATAACAACTGCAATTGCGATTACAACAGCCACAATAACAACAACCACAACAAAGCGACGTTCCAACGTCGCAAAATTACAACGATAACATAAGCGAGCAATCGAGCGAGATAGTTATAAAAGCGAGTGAGAAAGAGAGGAGAAGCCTAGTTGCACAGCTCCCCATCCTCTTCCAGTCTATATTTCCCCCCCACCCCACATCCCTTCCTCTGTCCCATTCCCTTGGCTGTGTGCGTGTGTCTGTCTGACTGTCTGTGTGTGCTCTCTCAGCTGAGGATAATTTAATTATTTTATTTGTACTAAGCGCGAGTTATGGCACAGCAGCAGCAACAACAACTGCAGCAACAACAGCAACACCACACCAGCAGCATCAACAACAACAACAACAGCATTCTTCTCCTTCAGCAACAACAGCCCCAACAACAGCAACAACTAGATCAACTACAGCAATACAATAACAATTTGTATAGCCAAAATTATAAGTAAGTTTTAGAGTCACTGTGTCTGTGTTTGTCTCCGTCTGTCTCTCTCTCCCTCCCTCTTTGTCGCTCCTCATGTGTGTACATACCTTTACCATAAATTTGTTGCGTTCTCAAGCATGTCTGCACTACTACCACTACTAAACCTTAAAAACCGGGCAAAATCAAATGCAAACATTTGCACAATTCTAACGCCCCCGCGAGGCAAAAACAACAAGCTATCTCATAGCCATCAAACTGTGCTTGCGTGTGTGCATGTCTAACCGTTGACACCTATCGCATGCTTGTCAAACTGTTGGCACCTAACAACACCCATGTCCACAAGGTTGGGTCAAATATTGACAAAAGAACACCATTTAAGGAAGGGGAGACAACGTGTCCTCTACTGCAAAGGAGAAATAGAATATCACGTAGTGTTGGTATGACATATCTGTAGAACGGCATTGAATCAATTACAACTATTTTAAACTCATGATAATTACGTTTGAAATACATCCTAACGAAGGTTAATATGTTGTTACCACTAACCGAAAGAACAAATCGCTTATTTAGGGATCTCGTTTGCCGAGTACTATAAATTAAATTACTAAAGGTCCTGCATCAAAGTGTCCAACAATTTATATAATCTGATAATCTACTTTCTCTTTAGAAGGTATTACCATTATCATCGTTATAAAGCATAGGGAGAGAATAAACTTCGCAAGGCTATGCTAACAAAATGTTTGTAGATAAAAGCGAGTTATGCTTTTGCTCGTTTGGACAACGAAACTAAAGCACGCAATGCATGACAAAATGTTTGTCCTGGACGAAAAATTGGAAAATGCCAGCTGTTTGTTGTTGTTGTACTACCTGTGATGTTTGTTTGCTGTTCTAATTTATGTTGCTTCTGTTTCTGCCACCCGAAAAATAATGGCTTAAACCAGTACAAAGAGTGTAAACCAACATTAAAGACCATAAGTCAAAGTTAAATCAGTTAACTATATACCTTTCGTCCTTTTTGCAGCATGGAGGAGTACGAGCGGCGAAAAAGACGTGAGCGTGAGAAAATCGAGCGGCAGCAGGGCATACAGATTGACGATCGGGAGACTAGTCTATTCGGGGAGCCGCGGCGGCTGACCGAGGGAGATGCGGAGATCACCGCCGCCCTGGGCGAGTTCTTTGAGGCGCGGGTGTACATCAACAATCAGACTGTGGGGATCAGTCGGAGTGCGCCCGGCGCCGGCAATCCGCGACTGCAACCCAACATGCCGCCGCAAGCCAAGTCCCTGGGCCATTCACCCTCCTCCGCATCCGCCTCCGCAGCAGCAGGGCCCACTTCCGCATCCGCAACCACTGCGCTGCCCGGCCAGCAACAACAGCACTACCAGCAGCAGCAGCGACCGCCGACGTATGTGAAGCAGGCGGACAATAAGCCGCCGTATAATGGTCGCGGCGGCTATCCTGGCCAGCCGATGAAGAACGACATTCCGTCGAGTAGTGGCATGGCCCCGCCCCGCGGCCCGCCCAGGTCCAGTTCCAGCAACAGCAACTCGTCCAGCGCCACAAACAATGCCAGTAGCGGCGGAGTCCCGGCCAACACGCCGCTGGGCCCGCCACTGTCCACCCAGATGCCGAATGGGCGGGAGAAGTCCTTTCTTGGTCCGCCAGCTCCAGCGCTGCACAACGGCACCGGTGGACGCTTTGTGCCGCCAGCGGCCAGTAAGCGACCTGGAGTGGGTCAACAACCGCCACCACCGGAGGTAATTATTGCTTACGTGAAAAACTTGTACACTTCGACTATTTCTAAACCATGCTTTCTTTTAACCTCGCAGAAGGATGTCAACAAAATTATCAGCGATATAGCAAATATCTTCACTGTGCAGCCTCTCACCTTGATAGCGGCCACGCCACATGCACCAACGCGCGAGAACTACAACCTGCTGGCGCCCAACAAGCAAAAGTATGCGATGGACATACCCAGCTCGCCACCCTCCGCGGAACCCTCTTCGCTGATGACGCCACTCTTTGCGCCCATTGCCTCGCCCATCGCCCCGCTGGTGACAACTCCGCCGCAGGCCAGCCAACTGCCTCTGGGCGGAGCAACAAGTGGGACGATACTGGCGGGAGAGGCTCTGGCACCCCTGCACCAACTGCCACCCACTCCGCCCAAAGCAGCTTCCGGAGTCACGTCGCCGGGCCGAGCCAAGCCGCTCAAAACAGAAAAGAATCACTCGCTGGAGAAGCAAGACTCATGGTATGTATACCTACACAAAGTGCACCTTTGGCAATTCTAATTGTTCATGCGTTGTTCTATTTCTTAGTCTGGAGAACGATCTGGAGCTGTCCGAGTCGGAGGATGAGCAGCGCAAGAAGGAAGGGTAAGCCGTGTTGCTGTGTTCATTGAAAGTCTGTAGGCTAAATAAATGGTTTTTACTTCTAGACGATCGGCTGGCAACAGCAGCAACAGTTCCGAGTCCGATTCCAGTGAGTCGGGCAGCGAGTCGAGCAGCAAGAACGATCCGCAGCCCCATCCAAACCACCAGCAGCACCATCACCAACTGCAGCAGCAGCAGGCGTCCATGCAGCAGCAGCAAGTCCTCCAGCAACAACAACAGCATCGGCCCCAACCACTGACGTCCAACGGGGCCCAGAATAAGAAGTTTAGGCACGAGATCATTGCCCGTGGCAGCAACACAATAACTGGACTCCTTAGCTCAAGTGGATTCGGGAGCGGAGGTAGTGTGGGACCAGCCGGTGTAAACTCCAGTGCAGTCATGGGCGCAGGAAGTGGATCGGGCGGCACGTTAAGCAGTGGGGGCAGCTCATCGAACAAGACGCCCTCGCCAACGGAAAGCAACAAGTGGAATCTGAGTAGGTTTTTCCACAAGCCAGCAAATCAGACAAATTCCGAAAGCGTCTCGCCTGGCAATGTAAGCATGAAGGTGCCGGGCATCCTGCCAGGCGGAGCCCAGATCATACCCGAGTCCATTGATGTGACTACGGCCATTGTTAAGAATGAGAAGATCCACGACGATCACATGGCCATGGAGGATGGTGAAGAGGAGGATGACGACGAGGAGCACCAACTGCGCTATGGTGGCGGACTGAGTGTCACACCGGTGGCGGTGAAAAAGGAGGCCATTGACTCTGTATCGGAGATGGCTCTTGGAGCGATACCAAAAACTCAAATCAAACGCGAGTCGGCGGAGGCACTGCTTTCCGCCCGGCTCTCGGATTCCGGGACCAGTGCCAGTGGCAGCTCATCGAGTAGCAGCAGTAGCTCGGACAGTGCGGTTGGCGGCGAGGTGGTGCCCATGCCGGGTCCCGGAGAAACCGTTCACCTTCCCGGCGTTCCGGCCACAACGGTTATGCGAATGCCACCGACGCAGTCACAAAAAGCACCGCCGAGCAACAGCGTCACGCTGACGCCGATTCTTCCGCTGCCCACGTCGCCAAAACAGCGGCAAAAGAAGCCGCGGAAGAAAAAGGCGGTTACAAGTGCCCCCATTCTGGACTCAAGCGACGACGATGAGCCGACGCCCAAGCATCCAGGTCTGGATCACACAGCTGTTTCAGTTCAAACGCAACCAGCTACGGATACGGTGAAAAAGGGACGTGGACGACCCAGGAAGCAGCAGCAGAGCGGCGGCAGTGGTAACCTCAGTAGTGCATCCGCCGGCAGCAGCTCCCAAACCAAGGGTCCCACGCTGACCGCTGCCAAAAAGCCTCTCGCCAAGACACCGCTGGCCATGAGCAGGGCGAGGAAACGCGAACATTCCAGCCAGAGCAGCTCCAACGGCAACACGCCCACCAAAAAGGTGGCCACACCCCTGCTGGTTGCCGCTCCCCTGAAGCCGACTAGTGCCACTGCCGGCAGTAGCAGCTCCGACGAGGACAGCTCTTCAAGCGCCGAGTCCAGTTCGAAGTCGAGCAGCTCTTCGAGCAGCAGCGACGACACGGAAACCCAGAACACCAACTGCCGGATAGTCAAGCTGAACAAGACTGGTGCGGTACAGAAGAAGGCGCTGCTGGGCAGCGGGAGCAGTTCACCAAGCAGCAGTGGCAGCGAGCCGGAAGATCAGAGCACCAGATCACAGGTTGGAAGTGGCCAAGCGCTTGCACAGCAGCTGCCACCCTACAAGCAGCTCCCGATCAGTCAGCATAGTCAGCACCTCAGCAGTTCCGAGTGCTCCTCATCGAGTGGAGGCTGTACCGCTGTGTGCAGCAGCAGCAGCGGCGATGAGGATGAGGGTCGGCGTGAGAAGGAGCGCGAACGGAAGCCCAAGAGTGACAAGAATAAGATTAGTACGCTGACAAGGATTTTCAATCCAAAGGAGGGCGGCGCCAAGAAACAAGGCCAGGTCGTAATTGTGGACCTGCAGGAGGAGCAACAACAGGGCAAGTTGGATGCGGCGGCACAGCCACCAGCTCCACAGGCATCACCAGCAGCCCCTGCCGCCATAATGGCGAAGCCCAGGATGACACCAACTCAGCAACAGCAGCTGGGAGTCGGACTGCCATCGCCAGCGAGGACGACAACGCCACACCTAACCTCCTTAATATGCAAGATCGATCTAAGCAAGCTTTCGCGAGAGCGCATTATGCGCCTCAAGAAACTAACTCCCGCCCAGCAAAATGGCCATCTGACGCCCAAGGATCAGGCGACGAATGCGGTTCATGTGCCCAATGGCTTTGCCGGCGACACAAACCCCGCAACGAAGGTCAAGCACGAGCATCCGGTGAAACCGGAGCCCGAGCTGGACGCCGGCTACGAGGCCAAATTCAAGCCCGGCAATGTCAAGCAGGAGTTCCAGCTGAAGCAGGAACGCGACAGGGACAGGGAGCGAGAACGGGAGCGGGAAAGAGAACGTGAACGTGATCGAGAGCGTGAGCAACCTCCTGGGCGCCGGCGGAAGCGCAGCTCCAGTTCCAGCTCCAGTCCGTACAAGGAAAAGAAGCGGAAAAAGGAGAAGGCCGACCAGCTACAGATCGGAAAGGAACTGCTGCCGGTGCCCGTGCTTCTGCCCTCTAACAACCACGAGCGAATGCCCAACCATGACCGATTGTCCTACGACAAGCTGCAGTTGCTACACGAAGACGCGGCCGCCGTTATTGGCGATGTGTCCGCTGCAAATGGCAGTCCCACCAAAAAGCTGCTGGTCATGTCGCCGCTACCGCCTCCACCAACGGTCAATGTTGCGCCTGCCACCTGCAATGAGGCTGTGCAGACTACTCCGCCTTCGGCAACGACAACCTCTGCAACAGCTCCTCCGGTGCCGGCCACAAGGCTCATATACCGCTCCTATTTCGATCGCGATGTGGAGCACCCCAGCGACGATCCCAGGTGATTATCAGTATAGTCAATTGGTCTAACTTATTTACACATCTAATGTATGTACTTTGCCTCATCATCTAGAAAAAACAATCAGTTCCTGCAGGAGGCCATCAGTCGGAAGCATGCCGCCGACTTGGAACGCGACTCCTTTAACCAGGTGACATTGTACCTGGAGGCCGTTGTCTACTTCCTGCTGACCGCCGATGCCATGGAGCGCTGCAGCTCCGAGCAGGCCACTAACACCATGTACAGGGATACCCTGTCGCTAATTAAGTGAGTAAAGTGTGCCAACATATGAGCGCCCACGGATACGGGAATGGTCAGAGCAGCACTCAGCAATCACATTCCATCAACTTGCAGGTTTATCTCCACAAAGTTTCGTCCCTACCAGCAGCAGTCAACGACCAACATTCAGCACGAAACGCACAACAAAGTGGCCATTCTCAGGTAGGTCATCACAGTTAGTAAAAATCAAGTCAATGTACACTTGCTAATGGAGCATTTCCTTTCTCACAACTTAACACACAGTTTGCGCTGCCAGTCGTTGATATCATTAAAGCTATATAAGCTAAGAAGAAAGGATTGTCGGGCCGTTATCAACAGTCTCGCAGACTTCTTTCGCGTTGGCAAGGGGGACATTGCCAACGGCAACACGCCGTCCTCCATATCACCATCGAACTCGGTGGGCTCGCAGGTAAGTCTCCTGGCAGCTAATGATGTGTGATGTGTGATTGATTGTTCATTGTGATATTTTTCTGTTTCAGGGCTCCGGTTCGAATACGCCGCCAGGCAGAATAGTGCCTCCAGATATACACAATATGCTGTGCAAGGAGAATGAGTTTCTAAGCTATCTAAATAGTGCTCACGAGTTGTGGGATCAAGCCGACCGATTGGTGCGCACAGGCAATCATATAGGTGAGTTTAGGCGCCCATCTGATACACAGGCATTCATTAATGATTAATGGTTTTC
Organism: Drosophila orena; assembly: GCA_005876975.1. NCBI lineage: Eukaryota > Metazoa > Arthropoda > Insecta > Diptera > Drosophilidae > Drosophila > Drosophila orena. The sequence goes on along the minus strand of VCKV01000008.1, from coordinate 9,283,849 downwards.
ATTCTTCCTCCCGTCAAGATTTCATACGAGAACTGGATCACGAAAACGGCCCGCTAACGCTGCACAGCACCATGCATGAGGTGTTCCGGTACGTGCAGGCGGGTCTCAAGACGCTCAGGGATGCCGTATCGCATCCGACGCATCAGTCGCAGTAGCGGCAGCGGCAATATCAATCGCAAACGCAACGGAAGCGTTGGCGGAGTCGGAGGCGGAGACGGAAGCACCACCAAACGTGTCTAAATGAAAGTCAGGCCAAATTAGCAACTATTATGTACTACAAGCTACTAATTTAGTTAGTCAAGAAGAGGAGTAACGAATGAAGAGAAATCGAAACCAACAACCTTCCAACAGAACGAAGATAACCACAACAAAAACAACACAAAAATTGATTTGTTATTACTTTATAATTTATATATGTATGTAATTTGTATATGCACACCATTTACTTATTTCCTTATGCTCAATTTTCGATTGTTTTAAGCATTTTAAGCTTTATATTTATGCCTAGTTTTTAGTTGATATTACCACAAAGAAAAACAAACACACATTAAAAGTTATATTAGCTTTACGTCTAGTCTGTAAGCTCAAAAACAAAAACAAACCCAACCAGCCCCCATTTCCTGTTCCCCAAAAACACAAGCACTTTAGTTGAATTTTGTTTTCGTATGCGTACAGTAAGGAGAAAGAACGGCTTTTTAAATTGTTTAAGTTTTAGTTAATTTTGCTTTGCAGCCTTGGTAAAGAAAAAATGTTAGCAAATATTAATATATATATTATGGCCTATATAAAGAAAAGTTATAGTTATAAATTCTTTATAATATTTCAATATGAATTATGTTTAATGCAACTATTTTATTAATTTTAAATTAATTTTTTAAAAGCAATCACAACACGTTTTTAGAACAAAATACATGAATGAAAACAATATATATTTATACTAATATATATTTCAAATATATATACGCAAAAGTATTTTTTTTTTGTTTTATTTCTTCCACATCCCCATCCACAGTCTATCCCCAACATATTCGACATAATTCATAATGGGTGCCTCAAAACTCTCACACAGACGCAACAACTAATAGTGCATTAGTAGACTTAAACGAGTTAAAAATCAATCGAAATAGACTTGCCCTCGAAATAGTTATATAAGCTGTACATATAGCCGCCTATATACAAGAAATATATTTTTAAATGCCAAAAAGTGAACGCTGCTAACTACTTTAAGCCGACTTCAATCAGCGGAATTTGGAGTGGAGTACAGTGGAGTTGGGATATGATGGATGATTGGATAGGATTCTGGAATATAACGGCCGAGTTGGGCAGGCAGCATTTTCTTGTTGACTTTTATTTTGGCATGTACGAAATCGAAACTACGAAAATCAAAGCAAAAATGTAACGAAAAACAAAACGGAAAGCAAAACAAAGTAAAAAGGAATATTAAATTATTATTAGTAATGGTTCTGGGGAAACAAGGCATTCGCTCGCATTCGACAAATGAAACCGAAAACAAACCTTTAAATTGTAGACAAATTTTAAGTTACCACTAAAATGCCGATGGAGAATATGCGCAACTTTATTGTGCAACGCAACTAAGTGTAATTATTATAAAAAATTGGTACACATGCATATGTATTGTTAATTATTAAAACGCTGTAAATAATACAATAACGTAGGCGGGATGACACAGACACACACATGCATATAATTAAATTAAGCATAATTACATGCCTAACTATAAATAACTATATATTGGTATATATAAAGATATATAATATATATATTTTTATATATATACACGATGAATTAAACTAAACAACGTAGAAGTTATAGTTAAATTTTTTCGAAGTGACAAGATTAACGTGCAGCAATAAGCAACCGACGAGAACAACAACAGCAACCACAAGAACAAAAACAAACGAAACGCGCCTAGTAATAGTTAATAATTCTATTTTGTTAAGCGTTATTGTAGTGAAACGAAAAAAAACAAAACAAAAACAAAACAGAACCGAACCGACAGATCGAACAGCAAAACCAACAGAATTAAGTTTTAAGCTGGAGTTTGGAAGGTGGAAAGCGAGTAAAAACCAAAATGAATGCAAAACATGTTGTTCATTGACAAAGCTAAAAGTAAATATATATTTTGTACAAATATAATTAAATTCAGCCGCAGCTAAAACCAAGTACACTTATTAAAGTTTAAGCAACAACAGAACAACAACCAATTTAATATGCAATTACCGTAACAGTAGTTGATAAATCAAACGAATAAAACATCAAAAATTGTAACATTTACATAACTGCCTTTCGTGTCTCTAATTTAAAATTTATGGATGGTTATCAAAACGGAAGGAAATGAATTCGGTTTTTAAAATTCAGTGTGCCCAGACAAAGCCATGTCCATCTGTTTCAAACCAAAAAATCAGACAGTTGGATTTCCTATTTCCGACTCTTTGATGAAACACCTGAAACCAACTGACTATAAAACAATTATGCCTTTCGTGTCTCTAATTTAAAATTTATGGATGGTTATCAAAACGGAAGGAAATGAATTCGGTTTTTAAAATTCAGAGTAACCAGACAAAGTCATGTCCATCTGTTTCAAACCAAAAAGTCAGACAGTTGGATTTCCTATTTCCGCCTCTTTGATGAAACACCTGAAACCAACTGACTATAAAACAATTAATCAACTCATTTCGACAGAGAGTTTCGTGCAATACGAGAAATTTTTTGGCATGGTTAATCGATCAGTGTTGGTAAGTCGCCGAGCAAGTCTGGCAGTGCTGTCAACTCAGCTAAAAGTGTTTTCCTTTCCGCGCTTTCGACAACGTGGTGTCTTTTCTTCGGCTTCTACGCTTACAACTTTATTAATTACTTGATCGTTAAGAATGCACAATCAATTTGATGTTGTGGGCGAGTCACCCCAGTACAATCGCAACAAGCGAAGGCGATTTCGGCGCCAACAATGGAATGCTCTGTCGCTAATTCCAGATCTAAAAAGCGGAGAACCAGAAGCTATAGAGGTAAGCAATCTTCAGAGAAAGAGGCTCATCCAGGGCAACGGGTCTGACTGCTCCAGCAAGGAGGATATGTCCATCAAACGTGAGTTGGACACTTCTACAGACGTCCCAAAGGACACGGTTCACGCTAAATACGAAAATGGGTTCCCGAATATCAAGAAGCAGGAGCACGGCAACACGATCAAGCTGTCTTCCCTAGCTCTACCACCACCACCACAATCTTGGCTAAATCCAAACCAAACCGGGGACTTTCGGAACCCAACATTTTTTGGTAACCAAACCTGGAGCTCTGGCGTCCCATATCAAAATCATCCGGAGTGGAACGCACCAGTAAGCTGACAACCAACTAATCATTTGAATAATTAAAATAATCGAATTTTAAATGCACATCCGCAGCGGCAATCACATGGCAATTTTGCGAACCCACCTTTAAATACAATGAAACAAGGACATTTTCCAGTTCCAACAGGGCATCCGCCTGCACCTCAATTTCGTAGTACGTGGGAATCGTATCTGAAGCCTCTGCAGGAATCCAGCAATCGGATTAATGTCATCGAAAGGTTTTGGAACACGAAGTATATCCATCACAAGTAAGGTACGGTAACAAGAGAATGTATACCCAACTAAATAGGAACCTATTTGCTATTTGCTATTAAGGTAGCTTTAAGATTTAAACTATAGCTGTGTCGTGAATGTCGCAATTTCCTCAATACTTGAAGTTTTATCAAAGGGCCTCAAAAGTCCGATCAGCAAGTTAAGGGTTAAAGGCGCAACATTTTGAAATGCATTGGAATCCAACACCTAAGCAAAGTGAGTGCACGCGTGTTGGTTGTTGTTATTGTGATGGTGTGCAAGCAGCAACAAAACAAACCGCATATAAATAAGGAGAGCGAGGGATTGTTGCATACTTGTGGGCGGCGGGGTGGGGGTGAAGCTGTTCTGTTCCATCCGCTCGCAAAGTTCAATGGTCTTTTGACACAAATGATGATGATGTCAAGTTGAGCTCGTCCTACGCTCCTGCCGTGCTCTCTCACTCTCTCGCTCTCTGGTGCTCTCTCTTGCTTGCGCTCTTTTGGGTGCCAAGTCCCTCTTATCCCCTCTGGGAGCCTTCACTTTAGTTAGCTACCATTGTTGTTGTTGTTGCTTAAGTGTTTGTTTGGGTGCCATGCTGGCTCTCTCAGCTCCAACAACAGCAATGCGGCCGGCTTACGAGCCTCGGCACTCTCCTCCTCTTTTGGGGCTCGCTCTTTCCCGAACGGAGAACCTACCGCAATTCGTTTCGTGTTCACGGCTGCATTTCCTTGTTTATGTTTTGCGAAGCCAAATGTAGGGTACATCGGTTAAGTGCCGAGCAAGGAGAAAGAGAGAGCGAGCGAATGAGTACCGTTATGTTGCCGGAGCTGTTGCAGGCTGCGCAACTTGCGGCTGCAGCTTTTTATTATTTGCAGTCCCTTTGACTCTGGCTTATTCTTCGCGACCGTTACTTCTCGCAAGGTACAATGGTGCATTGGCATTTAAACTTTTCCTGAACGATGTCAGGTTCTAAAATTTTTTACAATTGCAAGATACATATATTCCTTTACATAATTTGGCGTGCATAGTTATTCTTCAGCCTGAACTAATGTAGGTTTCGATGGCATTTTTAGTTTAATTGGGACCGAAATTCGTTATAACAAATAGAATAGATCAACATTTTGGATATATCCAGATTAAGCATTACTATTTGGTAAGTCATATAAGATCTATCTTTGCAACACAAGAAGGTAGAAGAGGGTTAAAGTCCGCACCCAATGCCCGAGGAATTGAATGTGTCCCACTGTGCATGCGAGTGCAAAACTACGCAGTTATGCTATGCATTCGCCACCGCCCCCCTCCCGCTCTCTGTGGGTCCGTGCTCAACTGTACGCCAATTGGAGGAGAGGAGGAGCTCTGCCGCTGGGGCCGCGGACTGCGGCGCAGCAGCGCTGTCGCGGGTCCTGGCTGCAGTTATCCTGGCGGCAATCGAACACTTTAATCATTTAGTTCTTGCACTCTCCGGCAGCAAGTTGTGTTTTTTGATTCTCGTCGTATTGTCGTCGTTTCTGAATTGTTGTATATCGGTATCAAAATACACACATCTTGCATACTCACGCAACTACGCCCACAAACATACACATATACAAGTACGTGTGTCCACTTGCACGTAGTGTTGAATCCGGATCAGTATCGAAATCAGTTCGAAAACCCTTAGTGTGTGCGTGCCCAATTCAGTTTTCAAATTGAAACTACATCATTTGCAACGAAGAACATTTTCCAGTCCCAGTTCCAGATCCACTTTCTTTCGAGCCGAGTTGGGAAAATCGGCGTGGTATACATTGCGGCGCTGGCGAATAAATGTAAGCGAACAGAAGAAGAATGCAGCGGATATGTAGTTACAGTTACACCATTTTATTTGCAAAAGTGCCCACACCCAAAGTCGATTTTTCGCCCTGCATTCGTGTGTGTGTGTGTGTATGTGTGCGAATAGTAAAACGGGGCTCAATGGGGCGGCTCGCAGTCGGCGAAATCTCAATTTCTCTACACTCTGATATATATTTGCCGCCTACACATACATGCACACACAGAAGTTCATGCAGCTGCGTTTCGTGCAGCGCCGGCTTCGCAGTTTTCATTTCGCTGCCTGCAGCCGCCATTTAACCTAAAAAAACGCCGCACAGGAGCGGATTCTTCAGAGGGAGTCGATCCCCAAATATACCAATTTATTCGATTTAAGATACTTGTTTTCCACACATTAGTTTTCTAATGCTAATTCGTAGATTTGTGGCACAAAATTCTATTGAATAGATCTTGATTTTCAAAGACGACAACGACCGCACCCACGTGATTAAATGGTAGAAATAAAAGAAAACAAAATTCGAGAATCTTTTTTAATGCAATTATCACTTTTGTATACTTTAACATAAATTCTTCAATTTCCGTAGTAGGCTTTCTAAGAGTTTTTGTGAGCCCCTGATCTCAGAGGCTCCCCTTTGAGGCGGCCCTGCTTAGGCAGCGCTGTTGAAGTCGACGCCGACGCCAGCTTGCAGTTAAGCTCGCTCTCTGGCTCCCACTCTCTCTGTGGCGCTTAATGGCCATTGCATATCTTGTGGCGCGCTCAGCTGACTGCTGCGCTTCCGCTGCAGCGTGCGCTCTCACTCTCTCTCTATCTCTCCGCCTATATATCCTGTTTATTTTTGCCGCACCCAAATCAAATGCAAGCGGCCTCAGCCGCCGTCCTTAGAAGTTCTGCTACTTTGCTGACCCGTTACTTCCCCAGAACTCCTTTTCTCGCTCTCTTTCTCTCCTTTCATCCTCTGCCTTTGCCAAGGTGTGTCACTTTTTTGTTTTGTTCCTGCCCTTTGAATACTTCCCCATTCTTCCAGAATCCGTGTGTGCGACTGCGAGTGTGTGTGTGTGTGTGTGCCTGCATAGGTATGTGCCATCATATCCATCAATTAGCCGGAAACAATTTCCAACTATTTATGAATGAAAAATATTGGTTGCGCCCCCTTATTTTGGGGGCCTGCATCGAAAGAGGAGGAAAATATGAAGTTTCCTTCGGTTGACTGAAAACGAAAAGGAATTCACTAGCTACCAAAAAGTTTGTGAAATTTACAGAGTGTCAACCAAAAATGATAATACTATAGATGCAGTATATCAGATCTAATATAACTAATACTCCCTTTATTTACTTTTTAGCACATTTCTTTTTTAGTAACATATCAAAGTACATGTTTTTTAATGGCTGCTAATTAGATAGTAAGATTGGACAAATGGTCCGGAAGATGGTCGCTTTGTTTGAGCAACTGTTTTGCAAAACAGATTTCCCCCATTGTGCGCAGCTGTCTTTGGAACAAGAAATGCATTCGTAACTTTGGAGTCACCCAGAAGGAACTCTGTCGAATTTCAATTTGAAACAAGTTCCCATAACGCAATTATAGAAATACAGTGCACTGTAAGTGTGTATGTTTTGCGCAAAATCCAATTATAAATTACCTCCGCCGTCGAGCATCTGAGTAATCCACCTTGCGGATATACTCGTATGTGCTCTGGCTGTAGGAAAACATATAGCCGTGTAAGTTTGATCCATTCCCATCGGGTGGCTTTCTCTTCCCAGAGCGGGCGAAGAGCACCCGACAATGACGACTTCTGTTTCTGGCCAAGAAGCGTCTCTCTCTTGGGGCTCTGCTCTCCCGATTCTTGGACATGTAGCCGCAGTACGATTGCCCTCGTCGGTGGGGCATAAAAATAATTTCCACGCCGCTCGGCAAATCAGTTTATTTCTGTTCTGTTGAGTTGCAGGAACGCGTTCTTTTCTACTTTCCGTTCGGTTTTATTTCCTTATTATTATTGTTATTACGAATTAGTTTCACGTTTCGGTTTGGCTTGGTTTTTTATTTTTCAAACGGCACACACCATCAACACAATTTGATCGATAATATTCCAGATATTATTTGCTTCGGTTATTTCTATTTGTATGAGTACAGCATTTTTGCGTTTGTCCCGTCTTTTGTTTTGTGGAGCGTTCGGTTATTATTAAAAATATAAACCAAACATCGCCAGAAAATTGTTTCGTAATCGCGTAGGCACCTACAGATTAGCAATCACTTTCATTTGATTCTCCCCCGTACAGAAAACAAAGGTAAAGCGGGAAAGAAGAGATTCTCCCTTTATATAATCCGAACAGATATTCCAATATTTTGGCATTTCCCCGAATCGCTGGTAACCAGCTACTTAACCTCAAATACATAACGTCAGCATCTCTCGCATCAGCTGCGATAAGATCGGCCAGATTGTTGTTGCTTCTGAAATATTTTCGAAAATATAATCCCGCCGGCTACGCAGCGGCGCAATTCTATGCTCCTGCATCTCCTCGCACCGTCCCACCATCCATCCGATTGTTTATTTTTAAAATATAACTTTTTCGCACGATTTGCGGCGTTGAATGCAACAACTGCCCAGACAAGTTTCGAAAACTCAACCCAAGGTGGAACGTTCTGTATCTGTACTCATGGACAACGAGAAAGAGTATTAATAATTGAATAATAAGCATTAAATACTCTTGATTGGGTTGAAACACAATTGCAATGTAATTTATATTATTTTATTATTATCAATTATATTATTTATTATATGCAATAATACATTTTTTTGTATACATATTGGAAAAAGGGAAGAACCTTCCTGTGTATTCAATCGTACATTCTTACTAATTGCGTGCCACCATTATAAAGGCCAATTTGAATGTGGGCTAAAAATACTTGTCTGCTTTTGGCCAATTTATTGTTTGGGTAATAAGAAGCAGACCCGCTGAAAGAACACGGCAAACAAACACATATTAAGAAAAGAAACCATACGTCAGTTGGTTATTTTGGACTTTGCAGCTATGGGTTTTACTTGATCATTCAGGTTTTTCACAATCCCACATTTGATTATGTTCCCCATAAAGTGAAAGTCAATGAAATGCCAAATTCAAGAATAGCTTTCTGTAGGCCCTCAATTCAATTAGGAGGGCAATTTTAATTGAATCGATTTTCCAGTCAATGCTCGGGTATTTTGGCCCTATTTGCATTTACCAGGCAGTCAGTCAGCCCAATTCAGTCTGTTAGCCAAGCCAGCCAGCAAATTTGCAAGCCACAGAGGCAAAGAGGCCTCGACATTTGTATGGGTTTGTTCAAAATGTTTACGTTTACTCTTGGTTTTTTTTCCCCCATTTCCAAGAAGTGCAGGCCGGCCCGCATTTCAGTTAAATTAAATTAAAACAATTGATTTTTATTGTAACTTTGTAATTTCTCTTTCAGTAAACTTTCTGGCATACCACATTACTCATACGTAGTGGATATCTTTGGTGTGGCGCTTTTAACTAGGCTATAGTAGGAGGAGCTAAGAACGGGCAGCGGACTTTCTTTAATCCACTGCCGTTGCTAGGAGTGTGCATCTCAAAGGGGTAAGTAAGGGTTGAATTTGCAGGCTGAAGCTTGTACTAATCATTACTATCCACTTGCAGACTTCACAGCAGTATTATATCTACAGCCACTTATTTGATTTACTCGCCATCTATATTTCTGTCTATTGAACCAGTTTTCAAACAAGAAAGCTGTAAAGTTAATCGCCTTCCATCTAAAAACTGCGTTTAAACTAATAGCACTGAAGATTCATTGGCTTAGCTAATGCTTTGGTACTCTAAGTCTTCCAAATTATTTTGTTGTTCGTAGAACTTTGTGGTATTAGTTTGCACCGCATTAGTAAGATTATATCAAACTTTTGAGTCGAAAGAAGTGACTCAATCGCTTGTACTAGATCTAAGTTTGGAGATACATCTGATTTTAAATAAGCACATCCCTTCAGCAGCAGCTACCGCAACATGGTCGAGGGTCAGACAGCCGTGCAGCAGCAGCAGCAACCACCATCCGGCGCGGGCGGTGCCAGCGGCGTGGGAACCACCGGATCTGCAGGAGGACCGACTCCGGCCAACAATGTGACCAACAGTCAGCCCCAAACCAATGGGGGTACCACTGCGTCAACAACTGCCGCAGCGGGTACCGGATCCACGACAAATGCGGCCGGTGGTCAGGCCACAGCAAACAATGCTGCGAGCAACAACAATAATAATAATAATACCAACAACAACAATAACAATAACGCCACTGCAAACAACAACAACAACAATAATAATGAACCAGACCCCAAGACCAATTTGATTGTGAACTACTTGCCACAGACGATGTCGCAAGACGAGATTCGTTCGTTGTTCGTCAGTTTTGGCGAGGTGGAGAGCTGCAAGTTGATACGCGACAAGGTGACAGGTAGGATTGATGCAAAATGAGACATTATAGTGGCTTATATATGAAATACAAAATCGTTGCAGGCCAAAGTCTGGGGTACGGATTCGTGAACTATGTGAAGCAGGAGGATGCGGAAAAGGCAATCAACGCATTGAACGGTCTCAGGCTGCAGAACAAAACCATCAAGGTCTCCATTGCGCGCCCCAGCTCCGAGAGCATCAAGGGTGCCAATCTCTATGTATCGGGTCTTCCAAAAAATATGACACAGTCGGATTTGGAATCATTGTTCAGTCCGTACGGCAAGATCATAACCTCGCGTATTCTTTGTGATAATATCACTGGTGAGTTGTGATCCTAAGAGGCGAGAATATATGGTAGATATCTATGGTTTTAATACGATTGAAAGGATCTTCGACTTTCGGGTGTTGTAGTCGCTTTTGAAAGCATGTCCAATCTAAAATCTATTAAAAAATGTTTGCTGAATTAATTTTAGTCAATGGGTTTTAGCACACTTTTGTTTCTATTTTTGCTGGCGCTCCACAATATATTCTCCATGAATTATAATTAATGCAAATTTTATTTACACTTTTATTTTTACATGTAATACCAAATAAGATGAACATGCTGCGGGTATGTTTTTATTTTATTTTTCCTATGTTTCACTATTTTTTATTGCTGTTCATCGCTCATGAAGTAACACTTATTATGCTATAATAATTCAGACCAGACGTTTATTACGGTTGACAACCTTTACTCTAAAACGCTCTGTGATAATATTAAAATAGCATTGCTTTTATTATTCCACACTAATCAAAAGTTAGTAGTAACGCATGGCTTAAACATATTCAGATATCGTGCGCATTCGCCTTGCTTCTCAGTTATTTTCATCTGCTGCACATATTTGCTTGCATAAAATATACAAGCTCCATATAGATGACCTATCACATGATTTTAGGTCTCTCCAAGGGCGTTGGCTTTATACGTTTCGATCAGCGATTTGAGGCCGACCGGGCCATAAAAGAGCTGAACGGCACCACTCCGAAGAATTCCACCGAACCCATAACCGTCAAGTTCGCCAACAACCCCAGCAGCAATAAGAACAGCATGCAGCCTTTGGCAGCCTACATCGCGCCCCAAAACACGCGTGGCGGACGAGCATTTCCGGCCAACGCTGCTGCCGGAGCGGCAGCCGCCGCCGCTGCAGCTGCTATTCATCCCAATGCGGGACGTTACAGGTCAGGAACTGAGGAACATACACTAAATTATTCGAAAGATTAATTGTAATTAAACTTCCATTTCAATTTGCACTACAGCTCTGTAATCTCGCGGTACTCACCGCTGACCAGTGACCTGATCACCAATGGCATGATCCAGGGCAACACCATTGCCAGCTCCGGCTGGTGCATTTTCGTCTACAACCTGGCGCCCGAGACCGAGGAGAACGTGCTGTGGCAGCTGTTTGGGCCTTTCGGAGCAGTGCAGTCGGTTAAGGTGGGTTCCAATAGAATTTGAGATCATTGGGAGTTCGTGCTACTGAATTATTGTGATATTTCACCAGGTGATTCGTGATCTGCAGAGCAACAAGTGCAAGGGCTTTGGCTTTGTCACCATGACGAATTACGAAGAAGCTGTTCTGGCCATCCAATCTCTGAACGGCTACACACTTGGCAACCGAGTTCTTCAGGTCAGCTTCAAGACCAACAAGAACAAGCAAACGTAATTATTAACCAAGTTGGCTGCTGTTGTCAATGCCAATGCGGCGGCGGCAGCTCTGGCGGCCAATGGTCTAGTCCTCCATAATCATCACCACCACAACAACATCGGTAGCATCAACAATAATAATAATAACAGCAACGGCTGCAACGCAGCAGCCTATCATCTTGGCAAATACGCTAACCACAGCAGCGACAACAGGCAGCACAACATCAACAATAGCACTAGCAATACGAGCAAACAGAAGCCAGCATCCTCGAGCAACAAGCAACATTCAATGGCGCCACCTAAGAGAATGGCGAGCAGCACTGCACCAACAACAGGGGATTTGACCGCAACTGCCACCAACAGCAGTAGCAGCAGTCACTCGACGTCCAGCGGCGATGTCGGAGCCCCCGGCACTGCCGCATCCTCCTCGTCGTCGTCGTCGAGCAACATCCTAAAGACATCCACAAAGTTTATTTACAATAAGCCCCAGAACCACTACGAGCTGTTGCAGCAGCAGCTGCAGCTGCAGCAGGAGTTCGCCCAGTTCTTGACCAACGTGGCCAACAGCGCCGCAACTCCATCCAGCAACGGCTCGGCCAACTCGACAAACCAGCGTAATGGAGGCGGAACCATCGGGATGGGTCTGGGAATGTCGGCCAATTCAGCTGGCGGAGGTTCGGGCAACAAAAACAGTAACAGCAACAACGGCTATATGCCAACCTGGTCTAATTGGTTCTTTTAAAGTTTACTTTGGTTTGTTATCAGTCCATTTCACGGATCCTTTGTAATTTTAAGCAACGACTACTCAGTTTTTGTTTTTGATGGTATTGATATAAGTTTGAAATGCGCAGAAGTTTAAAAGTAACAGAATTGTTCACATTTTGAGTTAAGAATTCGTTTTTTCAGTGAAATAATGTAACCATAATTTTTTACGTTGACAAAGTTTTGAAATCGTTTTTTTGTTTATGCCCCCATTATTTTTTTTAAGATTAGATTCAATTTGTAGAACTTACATCTTTCGGTAATGCACTTTTAAACCGTCTAGTCGACTCTCCCAAAGAGAAAAGCTTCCATGAGGAAAAGGGGAAACAGAAAAGATAATGCTATAGTTAAGTTTTTGTTTGAGGTGTAGAAAACGCATACGGATATTTTTAAACAAGAGTAAAAATACAACTTGCAGGCAAAGAAGTCCCAATCCACCAAAGAATGAAAACAAACTTGACAAATATCTAAGCTATAAATAAATGTATAAAAAGAGATACGAAAACAGAACTGAATGACTAAACAGATAGAGGCGTTTGGCTTATAGTCAAACCACTTGAAAAAGAAGCTAGATGCGAAAGAAAAGCAAACAAAGCAAAACAAATAAGACATACGCGTGTTTATGTTTTATAAATTCAATGTACAACTTTTGCTAAAAAAATAAATGGTGTATGCATAATATTACAATTAAACCTTTTATTCTTGATTACCATTTGTTCAATTGCCCAGTTAACCTTCGCCTAGTCACTGTAATATGTTAACCATTACCTATCCTTCGGTATTACACTTTAATATAGACTCTCTATATCTAGATCTTAACAGGGACATTAGCATGAGGGACAAAAAGCCGAGAGGAAAACAGCCCATGAGAATTTCTTCAAATACAACGAATAAATATTTAAGAAAATTTGAAACCAAGTGGAAATGTAACACCTGTCGAGTCAGAGAGAGAATTCTATGAACAAAAAAGTAACCAGCGATTGTAAAGCTTAAACAAAAGCCAGCTAAGTAAGCTAAGCACGCCACTCCAATCGAAGTTAATGTAACTAAAGACAAAGATCAGAACAAAGTCCCTCCCTAGACAAACAAGTGAGAAAGTGAAATGATGAAATGAAAACTTAGATGACAAAACGCGTTTCAGCCTAACGAATTTGTTTAAGCCCAACTCAACAGCAATAACAAAACACAAAGTAACGAACAAATTAAACAAATTGCCAAACTAAATATAGCAAATTTTAATAAACAAAAATGGACATGGAATGAGAAAGCTGACGGAATGGTGCAAGTTTTTCAAAAGCCTGGCAATGACAAGTTATGAAACGATATACATACATATGATGGTGCTTCACAGAATTCCTTGTAGGAGAAGTTAAATGCAAAGAATAAATAGTAATTATAATATGCAGTTTTCTGTTCCCTTTATTTCAAGTTCATCCTTTCCCAAAATGGAAAAATCGAGATGTTACTCAACATTTACTATGCTATATCTATAAAATCTATAACTATTTATGAAAACTATTACATATGATTAACAATATATTGATGTTGTGTATTGCAAATTTTAAATGTTTATACATACATACATACCGCGAAAATTATTACGAATACTAATTCATGGCATGCGAATAACGGAAATCCATTTTCATGTATACGTCAAGTAAATTTATTGCATACTACTTAAAACTAATTACCATGAACAAATTATATATTCAAGTATATATATTGCGATTATTAGGTATGTATGTGTGTAGTGCATAGAGAAACCGGAACGCCAAGCCTCCAATATTTGTAGAGCTCAACGGCTTTTTCTCCCCTACTCCTCTAAATCTACTAGAAAATGCAAGAAAAGAAAACCCCACATTACTCACACTCATGCGTAAAAGCTTGACTGAAATTAAAATAGAAATTCTGGCTTTTAAGCATAAGGTAAATACATCAATTAGGCATAAAACCTTCCAGCAAGTCTCAATGCAAGTTCAAGAAAACTCAACATAACGTAAAAGCTATAAGGAGAACACCAAATGAAACGTTTTTTATACAAGATGTAAAAAATTGAGGCACAATTTTTGGTGCATGCGTGTGGCATGGGGTAAAGCAGACATACATGAATAGACGTGAATAGACTTGCTTCGGCATGATATCCAGGCATACGCGGTTAAGTGAATGAAAAGCATGAACAACAACAAAAAGCAATCGATTATATACATTTTTTAAGATGAAATGTTTTATAAATGATAAATACAAATGGATGAAAACCAAGAAAGTATTTTAAAAATTTAAATATATACATGAGTACTATATACAAAATATTAAATTATATATACATATTAAATACTTACTGGGTAACGAACAAAAACACCGCACAATAATATACAAAACAAAACGAAATCGAGGAAGAGGAATGGCACGAGAAGAGATGAGAAACATACGTAAATAATAACAAATACCAGAAAAGAATGTCTAACTAAATGCAGAAAAGACTAACGAATCGAGAAAACTATGAAACCAGCAAATTTATAATTTTTACATGGAAATCGCAATAATGTTAACATTTAAAGAAGACGAAAACAAAGAGCATATCTTGAAAACAAAGGAAGAGTTTTGAGGAGGGATCTCAAGCATGGGAACGAAATCGAATACACAAAAATCGACAAGTTACCACAAATTTTAACTACCAAGTGAATGGCTTAATTACGGCACACTTTTATACTTTTACACCAAAACAAAAGAAACGAAACAAAAGCAAAAACCAAAGACGTATGTATAAATGGCGATCGATTTCTCGAGGCACCTTCGCGTTCTGAAGCCAATAAGGTTGTGCAAATGCCTGCAGACGCAACCGGAAACGGAAGTCTGCAGAGCGCCCTCTTTAGGCGGCTTGTAAACGATGCAGCGATGCAACCGTGCAACCCTGCAACCCTGCAATCGCTGCATCGTTTACACTCAGCTTGAAATGTCTGTTTCTCTCACACAGATCACACACACACCCCACACATACACACTCTTATCCTTACCCTCTAGTCTCACTTAAATGAATGTTGAATAGCAAAGAAACCCAGAAGTACCACGAGCAACTCGTGTAAAAACAAAAACTGACGTCTAGCAGTTGCGATCTATCTGAGAAGTGTAATTGATGGCTTTTAGGCGTAGCTACACACATACAAAGAACTGGCGCCTCCAGATCGGTTGAATTATCGGGGCAGGAAGTCGCCTCCCCTCACATTTTTGCCTGATTTTGAACTGTACGAACATACTATCTATCCCGGCCCAGATCTTTGTTTCGGCAGTAGCATCCTATAAAAAGAACCGGCTATCGATCATATTACAAGGAATCGAATAACATTTTGTAGTGCAAGTCATCAGTAAGTTGCGGACGGAAATACGCTCTTTATATATGTTTAAATGTTCAAGCAAGAAATGGAAACACTTAAGATATATTATAAATTTATTAAAACCAAATCTTAGTCGAAACGAACTTAGTCAAAGGTACTAATTTTAAGCACTATTGTTAAACGCAAGTCAAAAGGCAACGGATGAAAGAATCACATTAGCCAAAACGGAAACAAAAATATTGAACTTAACTGAACTCAGAAACTCTAGTGGCATTCGCTCTTTCAAGCTCAACATAAGTTAATGAACATATGAATTTCACATAACAGATTATAATAATTCAAACTTATTTATATTTGTCTATCGGTTAGCTTGCATAATACATTTATGCCACATATTACATATGTATGTATGAAGAACTATGCAACCTTTTTTCTCGTCGTTATAAAACATAGTCGAAATATTGGTGGACAGTATCGTATTGTAGTAGCTAATATGTATTTATCTTTAATCATCACCGAACAAAACCGAAAACAATTATTCCAATTTAATTAAAGTGCATAAATTGTATATTAAATTACTGTCGAGTTCTCTCATACGGACACAAAACCTTAACGTTTTTCTTCAAATTCGCATTATATTACTTAAACGACAAAAACCAAGATACCGAAACAAAACAAAATCACAATATTAAGTGCGGAAAATGTCAAGCAAATTTATATAGCATATTTATGGTATACTCTGTGCAAGATTTATTAAGAATCAATTATACTTCATTATGGATTACTCTGAGAATTTACAAACAACAAACACACACTACACACGATGAATGAAAGCAAAAATTTATTCAAATAAAGCTATGAAATGATGTGTTTAAAAAATATTTCAGTGGTGATTTTTATTGTATATAATAACTTCTGATTTCAAAGACGTCTACACGGCCATTTCCATTTTGATCTTGGGATATGGATTGTAGTCGACTATCTCAAAGTCCTCGAAGCGGAAGTCATCGATGTCCTGCACCTGACGCTTTATGTTCAGCTTGGGAAAGGGTCGCGGGGTGCGCTTCAGCTGCTCCTTCAGCGGCTCGACATGGTTCAGGTATACGTGCGTGTCGCCCATGGTGTGTACAAGGTCGCCCGGCTTCAGACCTGTCACATGGGCGATCATGTAGGTGAGCAGGGCGTAGGAGGCGATATTAAAGGGAACGCCCAGGCCCATGTCGGCACTCCTCTGGTAGAGCTGGCACGATAGCTCACCGCGCGTGGAGACGTAAAACTGTGCCAGACAGTGACACGGTGGCAGGACCATCTTTGGCATATCAACAGGATTCCAAGCCGACATGATGATGCGCCGATCTGAGGGATTATTCTTGATGGTGTCGATCACCCGACGCAGCTGATCAATTCCCTTGCCGCTGTAGTCGTCGTCGCAGGTGGCGTACTCTGCCCCGAAATGCCGCCACTGGAAGCCGTAGACCGGGCCCAGATCGCCAACGGAGCGCTCCGTGAGCCCCAGGCTGTCCAGGAACTCTCTGGTGCTGTTCCCGTCCCAGATGTGCACGTTCTTCGCCTGCAGCAACTTGGCGTCCGTCTTGCCCGCCACGAACCACAGCAACTCCTCGGCTACTGCGCGGAAGAACACACGCTTAGTGGTCAGTAGTGGAAAAGACTCCCGCATGTTAAAACGCATCTGACAACCGAACACGGACAGCGTGCCCACTTCCGTGCGGTCCACTCGCTGCTCTCCATTCGCGAGGATCTGACTCAGAAGATCCAGATACTGCATCTCATCTCGATTGACAGGATCCTGCTGCTCAGTTTCATTTTTTTTTGGCGTTGCTACCATTATCGCAAAAATTTATAATCGCGGCAAAATACGTGGATGCTTAAAAATTGGAGGGAATTTATTATTGCTCTGCTCGATAGGTTTCCAACATTCGAATCGACCAGATAGGCAAGCGATAGCTCGATAACTTTCGATTACATCCATTCCAGCTATTTTCAAATTCTCCATCCATCCAACCGTTTTTAGCACAAAAAGTTCACTTTATTAAAAGTGAAATTACAAATTTTATTTAATTATTATTAATACAATTTTGGATGATCGATCTACAACAGAATGTAATAGAGTAATGACGATTTGAAGTAATTAATTCAGCCCGTACATTTTGTACAGCGATGGATAAATAAAGACAATAAAACCAAAAATGGAGAAAACAAAGTAAAAATGACGATTGAAGAAGTACATTTAAACACAAACGAAGTGTACATCTATATATTGAAGAAAATTGTGATCGGGGAGTGGTCGCTTCCAAGGCATTGGCTGCGGATCTCGTGCTCCACCACCTTGGACACGAATCTCTCCGAGACGAGACAATAGTCCAGACGCCATCCAATGTTGCGTGCTCGCGCATTGGCCATGTATGTCCAGAAGGTGTAGGCCCCCTTGCGGTCGGGATACAAATGCCTAAAGGTGTCCACAAAGCCAAGGCCCAGCAGCTCTGTCATTTTGTCACGCTCCTCCTGGGTGAAGCCGGCATTCTTGGTGTTGCTCTTAGGATTTTCCAGATCAATGGGCATGTGGGAAACGTTCATGTCGCCGCAGATGACCACCGGCTTTAGAGCATCCAGTTTCTGTACGTACGCCTGGAAGAGCTTTTCCCAGCGCATGCGGGGCTCCAAGTTAACCAGCTTTCGGCCTGAATTCGGCACGTACACATTGATCAAGTAAAACTTCTCGTACTCAGCCGTAATCATGCGGCCGACATCATCGAACTCCTCATTGCCAATGCCGTATTCCACGTGTATGGGCATTATCTTGCTGTAAATGGCGACGCCGGCATAGCCACCTGGCATGCACAGCCAATAGGGATGATATCCCGGCAGTCGGGTCACCTCCTCTGGCAGCTGATCATTTGCGCACTTGGTTTCCTATAAATTATATTGGATAAATGTTTTTATTTAGGTTGGATAGCCACGCTAGCACACCTGTAGACAGAAAATGTCTGGCTCCTCGAGGTCAATCAACTGAAGACCATCCTTTTTTAACCAGGCTCTCAGACCGGCCACGTTCCAGCTGCAGATTTTCAAGTTGAATTCTTTGTCTACTGGCAAGGCGAAAGCGTCTTTATGCAATGCTACAGTGGTTTTGGTCTCGCCCTTCTTGGATTTCTTGGTGGCTGGAAAACAAAAGTTGAGCATGGTTTGCAAGCTTTTTAATACGGCAGCTCCACCACAACCGGATTGCTCCGCTAACATACTTTTCGATCCACTCTCCTCATCGACATCGGGATCTTCAGCCTTGACAGCCGCCTTTTTTCGGCCTCGAACTGCAAATAGCATATGATTTGTATAGCATTGATATTTAACATATTTTTGACAATGTGCCCACCTGGTTTACTTTCCTCTGCTGCCTCCTCAATAACTTCGACAGCCTCCGCCTTGATGGGAGCCTTTTTCCGTCCTTTAGCTGCGGATTAAAATAAGGTAATGGTTTCAAAATTTACATTGACTTGAGAGTTGCCCACCTGGTTTGCTTTCAGTCGAGGGATCGGCTTCTTCAACTACACCGTTTTCCTTATCGGCGGCTTTATTTTGCTTCTTCACGGGTGCCGGCTCCTTGGATTCCTTCTTAGCGCGCTGCTTAGTGGGCTTTTCCTCGGCCTTGGGCTCAAGCTCTTCCCCAGTCTCACCATTAGTTGTTTTCTTGGTGCGTTTTTTAGGTGCAACTGCAGTTTTTGGAGGGGATTTCACTTCGTCTTCTACTACTTGGAAATCTCCTACAGTCTCGGCCGATGGTTTAACCGCCCTTCCCTTCTTGGCTCGCTTGCTGGTAATCTTTGGCGGCACCTCATCCACTTCCTGTTCATCGAGAGCAGCTGCGATCTCAGAGTCTGCCAAACGCTTGGCTCCGCGTGCCCGCTTGGGAACTGTCTCAGTTTTCTGAGCCTTCTCCTTACTAGTTGTCGCTGGTTCAGCTTGTTCTATCGATGTTGCTACCGCTTCCTTTTTTGCCCGTTGTTTTGGCGGGTCGGCCGCTTCCGCAGTCACTTCATTTCCTTCTGCGTGCGGCTCCTTTCGCTTCCGTCCCTTGGCCTGAGCAGTTGATGTTTTCTCAGTCTTAGCGCGTCCTTTAGGCGGTGCAGGCACCTCTTCTTCAGGAGCAGGAGTGGGCTCCTTTTTGGCTCGTGCCTTGGACGCCTTTCCAGATGGTGGATCGGCTTTGGGTTCTGCTTCTGCAGTCGCCTTCTTGGCTTGTCCCTTTGGCTTGGCCACCACCTCCATCTGGCCGTTTTCTTCTGTATCCTTCGGCTGCTGCTTCTTCTTGCCACGTGCGGCTGCAGTGGGCGCCTTTTGAGAGTCTACATCCTCGGAGTTTTCCACAGCTACAGCCGTTTTGGCTTTTTTCGCGCGCGACTTTCCTTTCGCCGGAACCCTGGCTTCCTCGGCGGCAGAGACTGCGTTTTCGTCCACACCATTCCCAATGGCATTTGGAGTGGGGTCAGTGGGTTCAGATGCCAACGCCTCTGCTTGTTTTTTCACGACCTTGGCACGCGGCATTATGCAGTTCTACTTCTCGGACTGTGAGTTTTTCAACAATAGCTTGTATGTACTTCCAGAGACTTTTCAGTTCCTTCTTTTGCTTATTTTGCTCCGCGACTGTCGCTTGCTTCAGTACCCGATATCAACAAAAAGAAAACTGCGCGGGCAACGCGATTTTTTCAAGCCGGTCGGCTTGACTTTGGTCCGCTTACAACACTAGTTGTGTGCCATCTGTGGAAAAACACAAATGTCGAGAAAAGTTGGCTGTTTGTGACGTCACTAGTAGTACAGAAATAGGTCTAGCTCAGCAACCTAATTGACATTCCTTATAATTGAAAATCTATAATTACGTTAGGTTCAGTATTGAAATATTGGAATCATATTCAGTGACATGTGTCGATATTTCGAACTCATAGATTTACATATTTAAGCTGTTGTAACTTTTCCAAAATACGAAGATGAGAAATTTATGGTTTACTTCCAATAAATTAATTTATTTTTTTCAATTCATAATAAAGGTCTTAAGTATTCATATATTCAATAGCAAACCAAATTACTGCGCCACCTTTTAAAGAAGTACGACATGAAGCGCTGCGGTGTTTTGCAGCACTGGATTTTTGCAAAATTAAAAACTACATCCCCGCTGTGGGAGTTTTTAAAAAATTTTGTAATAATTCGATAGTTTCTTAGTTGCTTTTCGTTTTATTTCGAGTAATTACACCTTAAACGCGAAACCTTATCTGAAGATTTTGGACGGAAACAACGCTTCACAATGCCAAGTGAAATAATTACTCTGCAGCTTGGGCAGTGCGGCAATCAAAGTTGGTTTATGAGAACAGGACGAGTATTTGCTAAGCTAAAATTATTTAAATGCAGTTGGCTTCGAGTTCTGGAAGAGATTGTGCCTGGAGCATGGCATCTCCCCCAGCGGCGTGCTGGAGGACTTTGCCAACGATGGCATGGACCGCAAGGATGTGTTCTTCTACCAGGCGGACGACGACCACTACATACCCCGCGCGGTGCTTTTGGACTTGGAGCCTAGGGTGATCAATACCATAATGGCCTCGGCCTACTCGAAGGTGAGTCCTTGCTACACAACTTTTAATTCTTACTGCTAACCCCAGTGGTCACTCTCTTAGCTCTACAATCCGGAAAACGTGTACCTATCTAAGCACGGGGGCGGCGCTGGCAACAACTGGGCTTCCGGCTATGGCCAGGGCGAAAAGCTGCAGGAAGAGGTATTCGACATCATCGACCGTGAGGCCGATGGCAGCGATTCCCTGGAGGGCTTTATACTTTGCCACTCGATTGCCGGCGGAACGGGCTCGGGAATGGGCTCCTTCATCATGGAGCGCCTGGCGGACCGCTATCCCAAGAAACTTATCCAGACATTTAGTGTGTTTCCGAACCAGGACGAGATCAGCGACGTGGTGGTGCAGCCATACAACTCCATGCTCACCCTGAAACGTTTGACCACTGCTGCGGACAGTGTGGTTGTCCTGGACAACACAGCTCTTAACCGCATTGCCTGTGATCGATTGCACATTCAGAATCCGAGCTTTTCGCAGATCAACAACCTGGTATCCACCATAATGAGCGTCACTACCACTACGCTGAGGTATCCCTCCTACATGAACAACAATCTCATTGGGCTGATGGCTCCTTTAATCCCGACGCCCCAGCTGCATTTTCTCATGACTGGCTACACGCCGCTGACTAGCGATTCGGATATCAATTCCCAGCAGCCTGTTAATGTCCGAAAAACCACTGTTTTAGACGTAATGCGTCGTCTGTTGCAGCCCAAGAACATGATGGTGTCCACTGGTCCCGACAAGTCGAATCACCACTGCTACATCTCCATTCTGAACATTATCCAGGGCGAGGTAGATCCCACACAAGTGCACAAGTCACTGCAGCGCATCCGCGACCGCAAGATGGCCCAATTTATTCCATGGGGCCCCACCTCTATCCAGGTAGCTCTATCCCGCTCCTCGCCCTACGTGCAGAGCAACCATCGAGTGTCCGGGCTGATGCTGGCAAACCATACCAGCATCTGCTCGCTGTTCGAGAGGGCTCTCAACCAGTATGACAAGCTTCGCAAGCGCGGCGCCTTTCTTGACCAGTTTCGTCGCGAGGACATCTTCAAGGACGACCTCACTGAGCTGGACGAATCTCGCGAAACCGTTGACTGCCTGGTGCAAGAGTACGCCGCAGCCACGCGTGACGATTACATGCAGTTTTCAGTGAAGCGGGGAGCTGGGTCAGCAGACTCCAAGTCGGAGGATGGCCGATCTGTGACCAGCGGCGGTGCCTAGTTCGCTCGTGCCAGAAGTTATGCGTGCCATGCATCTTCACCAATGTATTTTAAAATGTAATATTCTCGAATGACGTTGGGATTCGAAATCCTTAAATAGTAATAAGCCCATTGTTGGTAAGAGCATGTATGTATGTATATGTTTGCGTTTTTTACGAAACTAAACGTTGGTTTCGTTTGTTGCTAATGGCACAAGAGAGTTCCCGATCAAACGTTCAATTTATGACACATTAAATAATAAACTGTTTTAAATGTGATGGCAAGTGTTTATTGAAAAACATATTACATAATTCTTTGGTGTATATCATGATGTATGATGACTAATCTTAATAGGAGGCAGTATGTCCAGATACTGTAGTAAGAAGTCACTTAGTTGCACGAAACTGGTGTTCGTTGTGTAAAGACTATATGTGCCTTGTCCCTCGAGTTTCTTGCCGGTAAATTCTAATGTCAAATATGTCTAGTGTTATCAAGAAATTGTTTAGTTTAAAATGTTCCTATTTGATTAATGCGCTCCAATTATCTGTAGACGAAAAAGTAGTTCGATATTTTAAAAACATTTTATAAACTAAGCAAGTTTTTTAATTACCTTGAGAGCTCCTTTAGTCCTCAGTTAAGGTAAATTCCGAGGAGCATGTCTCATGATGAGAGCTCCTTTAGTCCTCAGTTAAGGTAAATTCCGAGGAGCATGTCTCATGATGCTCTTCCCCATCAGCAGTGTTCTCCTCTTCATCGTGCTCCCTTTCAATGATCTGTACATCACCGTGCTCTACGCCTTGCTCGCCTTCAATGATCTCCAAATCATCCAGCTGATCCTTAGCTACCTTTTCTACATCGTCT
Organism: Drosophila orena; assembly: GCA_005876975.1. Taxonomy (NCBI): domain Eukaryota; kingdom Metazoa; phylum Arthropoda; class Insecta; order Diptera; family Drosophilidae; genus Drosophila; species Drosophila orena. The sequence goes on along the minus strand of VCKV01000008.1, from coordinate 9,260,535 downwards.
TTAACCACATTTATCTCATTTTCATCATCATCATCATCATCATCTCCCTTAACCTCGTCCACAACGGTGAGGTCAAGTTGAGAAATGAACTCTTCTCCGTCCTCCTCGGTTAAGTCAATTTCAGCTGAGTCGACGGTGGACTCGGCAGGCTCAGCTTCTGAATTCGTCTTGGTTGCCTCAAGCTGGTTGACGCGAACAGCCTTAAGGGCTTCCTTGCCACTCATCTCGCGGCAAGTGAGCTGGTTAAAGCGGTAGCTAAGGCAAAAACCATTCTTCTCCAGCAATTTGTATGACTTGCTGCCAATACTGATGGCCACCACCTTGCCTTCTTTGGTCTTGCGAATACGGCCGATTTCCCATGTTTTCGACAGGAGATCGGTATTCTGGTCTTTCAAAAGTTCAAACGTGACCTTATCGGGCTCTTCAGCTGAGTGCGGTACGTAGACAGTAATTCCCTTGGTGGCCGGAATCTCATCCTCCGGACAACAAACAAGCTTAATTTCCGGTAACACCGTGAGCTTGTGAACCACATGTTCCAGCCATTGGCGGGAGTTCTTGTCCATGCAGACAACTTTGATCAGTCCGGAAAGGAATTGGATGCCCCCAAAGTTGAGGCTTGACTTCCAACCCTTTTTCATTTCCTCCACAAGATCGTGTTCGATCTCATACAGTTGCTTATTAGTGAGCACGCAATCGGGATAATTTGCCGCCATTATTGCCATGGTAAAACCATTTTGCTTGGAGCCCAGTGCCTTTGAAGACGGCTCTGGGGCCCGCTGCTTCTTGGGTTCCTCTCTGGCTTTACCGACCGACAAATTTTCTTCATTCGGACGCTTGCGGACACGATCACCCGGAACCGGCTGCTCCTGACGTCTGCGTCCGCGATCAGCCGAAACTGAATTGTTGTACCTCTCGGCCGTACCGATGCGTTTTTCCAAGGCCCTGGTGAGGGCCTTCTCATTGCTGCAGCCCGTGTCCAGATAGTGAAAGAACCACTTGCGCTTGGCGGCGCTAAGGTGTGATAGCTCCTTGCGAATGTGGTCCGGCAGGCCCTTTTCCTCCGCTGGCACCGGCATGGACTGCATTTTTGGGTTCGGATTAGACCACTGGCTGGCATTGGCAGGGCCGCCGTTGGAGGGACCACCGTTGCCGGACCACGAGCGATTCATGGTGTTTGCTGGCTCAGCTTGATACGAGAAGTCGCGATGCATTTCGTTGTTCCAGGTGGGTCGGTCGCGGCTCCAGTTTGAGTTGGCCTGTGGGGATTGGTAGTCCGAGGACATGGACGGCAAGGGCCAGCCGCTCAAATTGCGACCCATGTGACTTTGATTCGAGTTTTGGGATTGGCCCAATTGGCCAGAAAAGCCGCCAATGCCGCGATGGTTGCCATATTCACCAAAGTAAGCAGTACCATTGCCATTAATGGGACCGCGCTCGTTGAGCCATTCCCGCTCCTGCCGGTATGTAGCTTCCATTTTCGAATTAATTCTCTACTCACACAAGATGTTCAGTGCTCTCGTCGACGTTCACTGCCAAAGTGAGGGATAAAGTGTATTTCATCCGATGGCTGTCACTAGCAAGTCCTCCTGGCCTACTGTGCGTGACACGGGAGCCTAGTGTCAAATCCAAGCTCAGGGCTGGCCTACTTGCTGCCCATGCATTATAGTTAGCTATTTTGGGTAATCATTTAAAATATCCTTCACTCGTTCTTTTTCCAGTGGTTAATTATGTTACTGCACAAACTGAGTTTTTGGTTAGACACGATAGTTCACTGTGCCATCTCTATGCTTTCAAGCCGACTGTGAGTGTTGGTAAATGTATAGAAAACCTGTGCTTGTCCTTAAACGTTTTAAATAAAACGGAATATACATATATTTTTAGCCACTAGTTGCCTTCTAAATGGCTGCGAACGAAGCGGTTGTGGAGCAGGCGGAAGAGCAGCCGAAGATTTCCACATTTGCCGTTCTGGACCTGGAGACAAACAACTTGCCCGCACACCAAAACAACCGAGTGGGCATTACGGAGTTGTGCATTTACGCCTTTGAAGCCGCGCTCCTCAAGAAGGAGCAGGAGCAGGACCAGGAGCTGCCAGCGGCACCGCGCGTACTGCACAAGTTGAATCTACTCTTCCAGCCGTCCATGAAGGTTTATCCGGAAGCGGAGAGAATAACAGGTTAGCTACAAAGTGCATCCGTGAGTGAGTCACTCAATGATTTCATCACCCAATAGGTCTGAGCAACTACATACTGGAGCGGGAGTCCAAGCTGGACGTGGACGCCGCACAACTCATCAACGGCTTTCTGAAGCACTTGCCGAGTCCAGTTTGTCTGGTGGCTCACAACGGTTGGGGTTTCGATTTTCCCATTTTGAGACATACCTTTGAGAAACTCAACGTAGAGCTTCCCCAATCCCTGACTTGTGTAGACTCACTACGCGCCTTCATGGAGATTGACGACACCCAACAAAAAGAAACCAGTCACTTGAAAGTCCCCGACGCTGTGCAGGAAACCCAAGCCATTCCGGAACTGAAACCCAATGAGGAAACTGAAGCTGCCCTCAAGGAGATCGATTGGCGAACCAGAAACGAAACCACTCCAAACCGTCCCATTCTGACGCCAAAGGACGCGTTCGCCAAGCGCAAGCTATTGCGCGACGGAAATGAGGATGACTTGGATGAGCAAACCGCTGCGAAGCGGAAACCCGAAGAGTTCAGGTCCCGACGCCAGCTGTTCAGTGGATTCAAGTGTGCCGAAACTAAACGCTTCCCGCCCCGCGGAGTTTATAAATTGGAAAGACTGTTCTCGAGCAAGTTTCAAAGACCAGCAAGTAGTGCCCACCAGGCAGAGGCTGATGTAGCCATGCTCACAAAGCTAATACAGCATTACGGCATTGATTTCCTGGCCTTCGCCGAGGAGCAGGCCATTTCATTCCACCAAGTGGTGCCACTTGGATCTCCTGTTTGTCGAAAAAAGGAGCGCAATCTAACCAATTCTATTCCTGCATGAACTTCATTTTAAAATGTGAACTATTATTATATTTTTTATAAATCACTAAAAACTAGGATTTTAATAATTAATAATCGATTTTATAAAAAATAGTTTTGTATAAAAGCAACCATGAGCATTTTTTTCACTTTGAGGTACAACTTGTTTATTCTTTTTTCCTTTTGAAAACCACTGAGGTTACCACATGGCCTACCTTGCCGCCAAACTTAAAAGTCGGTGTGGGAATGGTGTAGTACTTGACGAACTTCTCGGCGAAGCTCTTCTCCAGCTCGTCCCCGGTCCAATTGCACGATGTGATCACAAACAGGCTGTCAGCAGTTCGCAGCAGCTTTTCCACTGTGACCAGATAAAGAGCACGCTTTTCCTTGGCATTGTCCGGACAGAGGCTGATTGCATCGTAGGTTCCCTTGTCGTGCACCACGTCAAAGTGGCCCAGCTCGTCCTGCGGCTGTGTCAAGTCCGCCACCTTGTATGTGATGCTCAGCTTCTTGTCCTGCGCAATGTTTTGCGCTAGTTCGACGGCTTTGGGGGAGTAGTCCACGCCGGTCAGGTCCCCGTTGAATCCTTCGATTGCCAAGCCGACCAGGAACATGCCGTTGCCGCAGCCCAGGTCCAGCACTCGACTCGATTCCTTGTCGATCTTCTCCTTGCCAAGCAGCCAGTCGATCGTTCGCCATTGGGCGCTTTCGTCAAACCAGATCTCGCCCACGTCGCCGTGGCTCTTGTAGTTCCGTATCTCCCGGTTGTAGCTGGACTCCCAGAACTCCTTGGTGCCCAGTTCCGATCCGTTCAGTTCGTTGTCCATTATTTAGTGGCTATTTTGTATTTATTTTCTAGTAACCAAATCGAATGCGGCTGCAAATGTTTTCGAAGTTCGAAACAGCTGAGCTGAAGGTTCATGTGCGCCGGGTCAAGATAGCGCCGCAGAGTTTAATTCGAAACTAGAACGGGAAAATACGACATTTGGTGAGTTTTATTTTTTAAGTAATTACAAAATGAAGTGGAGATTAATCTTAGAATAAAATACATATTTTTTTTCAATTTATAGGTTTTATAATTTATTGATATATATTTAATAGATTTCTCAGACACTACAACGTACTTTAAATATTAATATATCATTAATATTAGTATCTTTAATTTTAACTAGATTACAGTTCTCTGGATCATTCGCTGATTTTTCATTTTGAACGGCTTGTAAAAGTTCGAATGCAATGTAGACATTAAACAAATGATTAGTCTGCTGCTTGCTTTAATAACCTTGATACAAATCTTCTTTACAAACATATCATAGTGTTTAATTATAGTGAGAATTTGTTGTTGGTTTAAAAGCTTTTCAACGACTTGTTTGCATTGCATCGCGGGCCACCAAACAAACCACACAGCACGCATTCACCAGTTAGGTAGTATAAAAATGATGTTTCGCAATGATGAGCGAGTTAAAGCCTACGATTTATACACAGAAAGTCTAAGATTAGGGGTTGCAGGTATTGCCGCTAATTCCTGGATGATGCAGTGCCGGCCCTCTGTGCGATCGGATGTATAGTATAGTATTTATAGAAGTATGTATAGAAGTTAGCTGCTAGGTATTACTTGTACAGGTGTATGGAGCTACGCTTAACGTAATGTATGCAGGTTGGTTTTTCTGTGTCGAGTGGCTGACCAGGACGATGCCCCGCCAGCCGCGCTTAAGTCTAGGTGTTCTATGTACAATAGACAGTCGGCCTCCAGAGCCGACTCCTCAGGTCTGCGTGCGCCGCTCGTAGTCGCTGCGTCTGTAGTCGGCAGGATAATCACGCGGCATGACCGGATATCCGCGGGGATCACTGCGGTAGCCGGACGATGGTGGCGGCAGGACTGGAACGGATCCATTCGGCAATCCATAGTAATTGGGCGGGAGGTAGTGGCTTGAGTAAGGATGCGGTGGCAAGCCAGAGGGATATCTGAAATGGACGACCACCAAATAAGCCAAATACACAAAGCGAGCCTGGGTGATTGATTACCTGCGCTTGTCAGGACGACGGTCGCGTTCGCGATGATAGCTGCCTTGACCTCCTCCACTGCGCGGATATCCATCGTAGCGATCACGTTTGTATTCCTGGCTGTATCTGCCAAAGTAAAACATATTTAAAATACTATGCAAGGAACAAAGTCCACTTCGATCATTACCTTTCGCGGGAATGCCACCGCTCCATTTCCGAGGTGTACCCGGATGGCGCGGGCGGTGGATCGTAGCCGCCCCGGCCGCCACGAGGCGTAGATGGGGAGGTGGGGCCTTGGCGACGGGAATTGCTGCCGCCTTCATAGCTTCCACTTCCCATGGGTGGGCCACTCCCACCGTAGTAGTCGGCACTGCGATGGTGCTTCTTACGGTCCTCGTGGCGGTCCATATTGAGCCGCTTGAAGGACATGGACTTCAGGTGGTCGCCGATGCCTCCGCCGGGGACGCCAGCTAATCCGCTGCTTGCATCAGCGTCGTTCTCATCGCGCTTACGCTTCATGGGCGAGTCGTTTGCGTAACGACCGGAGGAGGGTGCACCCGCTTCCGGATATCGCGACTGTCCACTGCGTTCCTTGTCCTTGTCCTTTTTTTTCTTTTTGCCCCCACTTTTGTCGCGCTCCTTGTCCCTTTCTTCAGCGGTCACGCCGTTGCATTTGGACTTGGCCGGACTTCCTGCCGAGTCCTTGTCTTTTCCCTTCGCCTCGCCATCGCCGCCTGCTTTCTGCTTGAGTGCGTGCTTGTAGATTTTGAAGAGACGCTTGGCATCCAGTTCAGTGAACTTGGACACAAAGTACCACAGGTTACTGCGCCATTCCTTTTTCTCTGTCTCGGCGTAGGGATTGAGGCAAACATCGATCTGTTTGCCAATTTGAAGCAGGCAATCCCTGGTGTGCTGCAGCTGATCCTGGTCGGACAGACTGACATCCGGCTGGTCCAGCGCCTTCAGGGCCTTTTTCACCGGCCGCATCTTTTCCTTGCACTCATTGAATATGCTGGGATCTAGGTCTCCCAGCACCTCCAAGGCCCTTGGTTCATTGTTCGCCGTAAAGTGCATCGGCTTGTTGCCATTGTTGTCCGAGGCGCTGGTCTTCTTCGATCGCGCCTTGGATTTTTTGGCTTTCTTCACAGTGCCACTGTGCTGTTCCGCGGCTGGAGCATTGTGCGGCGACGCGGTGGATGGATCTACTTGACTGTTACTGCTTTCGATGGCGGTGCGTGCATCGCCACCTGCGTCCTCGCCGTCGTGCGGCTTACCATCGATGGTCGAACTAGCAGACTGGCTTGCCGCCTTGGCATCGTTGGCTCGCGATGCTCGGGGGCGCCGTTGTCGCCTTTGTCCTCCCTTGGTCAGCTCCACGTTCTTCTTGATGATCTTGAGCAGGTACTCGGCACGCGTCTGCAGCTGTTTGGCCTGTGGCTTGCGCGTATCGTTTAGCAATATCTTGTCGGTCAACTTGAGCGTGGGGTCCAGCTTCATCTGCTCCCAGGATCCAATGCCGTACTGGTAAATGCCGCACAGTAGCTTGGTGTCTTCCTCGTTGCCCCACTCCACGTCAAAGACCGGTGCGCGTGTCTTGATATTGAAGCTCCATTGCTGGCGCTCATCGGGCATGTTGGGCATGATTTCATTGAGCGGCTGAAGCTCCTGCTCACAGGCGAGCAGCTTTTTGGCATTAAAAGAGACGCCACCCAGCTTCACGGAGAAGGTGGCGCGTGCGCGGCGCTGCTTGGCGCCCGGCGTCTCGTCCGTCGCCGCAGTCTTACTCTCTTCCTCCTTGTGCTCGTGCAGAAACTGAACGCAGCGGTCATGCAGCATCTCTCCGAGGCGCTTTAATTCCGCGAGCGGCTTTTCTTGCAGCTCAGCATCACATGCGATGGCCTCCATGCGGTGGAGAGGAGCGGGAAACTTTTTGTAACTGCGAATGAAGCGGCGCAACTCCGCATCCGTGAATCCGGTGATCTTCTCCTTCATGGTAGGCCGCCCACGCTTGCGGGGTCGTCCATCGTCACCACTGCCGTCGGAGCCCAGCTCGTAGTCCGAGTCGCCTCCGGAGTCGTCTGCCTGCTGCTTCGCCTTGCCCCCTTTGCCGGCTCCACGCTTTCCTTCGTTTTGGTTAGCGGCAGTTTTCCTGCGAGGCGGCAAGTAGAGATCTTCCATCTCCTTGGCTCGCTCCTGATCGTCGATTGCTTTGCGGAATCCCTCCGGAATGATGTCGTCCCAGTCCTTACTGTCATCCTCCTCGCCGGCGGCATTGTGATCCTGCTTGTTAACCGAATCGCTCGGCTCCTCTTCGAATGCAGCTATGCTGGCCACTTTGAAAGCGGATAGCAGGTCGTCTGCTGGCATTTCCGGGTCTTCGTTTCGGGTCTCGGCCCTGCGCAGTATTTCATCAATGTCACATACCAAGTCGTCGTCATGCTCCTGTTCGTCCTTGAACAGCTCTTCTGCACCAAACTTCAAGATAGCAGACAGATCGTCCTTGTTGAACGGATTCGAGTTGGACGAGTGCCCGTTGCCGCTCTTATCCAGGACAGTGCGTCCGGTTGTGTCCATCCGCTGAATGACCAGGTGGTCCAGCACCATTTTCTGCTTAGCTCGCTCCACGATTTGTTCCTCTACCGATCGCGCTGTGACCAGGCGATAAATGTTAACCTGGTTTTTCTGACCAATTCGATGCGCTCTCGCCTGCGCCTGTAAATCGTTTTGAGGGTTCCAGTCAGAGTCAAAGATAATCACCGTATCGGCTGTGGCCAAGTTTATGCCCAAGCCACCAGCCCTTGTCGACAGTAGGAAACAAAAGTCCTGGCTGCCCTCGGCATTGAAGTGATCCAGAGCCTGTCGCCTCATCTCTCCCTTTATGCTGCCGTCGAGGCGCTGGAAGGGAAAGTGACGCTTCTGCAGATAGTCAGCCAGCACATCCAGCATGCGCACCATTTGAGAAAAAATCAGCACGCGGTGGCCCGTCTCTTTCAGTCGGCAGAGTAGCTTATCAAGCAGCACAAGCTTTCCAGAACCCTTCAGTAGAGTTTGCAGTGCCTCATCCTGCTGCAGACCCATAAGCTCAAACTCGGAGGGTCGGATGAGAGCCGCGTGGTTGCAGCACTTCTTCAGCTCGATGACTATGTTGAGGAAAGTTGAGGTACTGCCGCGCTTTCCCTTGCGCAGCGCATCAAAGTTCTTTGTGAGGATCCACTTGTAGTACTGTTTCTGCAGCGAGGTCATCTCGACCCGCAGGATCTGCTCCACTTTAGCCGGCAGCGATTTCTCCACATCCTTCTTCACTCTTCGCAGAATATACGGCTCCAGCTGCTGATGCAACCTAGTGTAGCCCTTATCCTCTGCATTGCCATGCTGCACCTCGAAATTATCCCACGTGTCAAACTTATCCGGCATGATGAAGTGCAGCAAAGCCCAGAGCTCTTTCAGCGAGTTCTGTAGCGGGGTACCAGTTATGAGCAGTCGATGGTTGGTGTCGAACTCCTTCAGTGACTTGTAAAGCAGTGAGTCGTCGTTCTTAAGGCGATGTGCCTCGTCCACCAGGAGCGCAGCCCACTGGAGCGTACCCAGAAATTGCTTGTCCTTGAGAACAATCTCGTAAGTTGTGAGTATGCAATTGAACTTGAGCCGCTTGGAGCCCTCAAACTGCCACTCGTACTGTTGAATGAGCTCGCGCGATTTAATGTCTCCAAGATACGTGACTACATTCATGTCCGGCGCCCACAGGTCGAACTCCCGCTGCCAGGCCGTCATTGTGCTAAGTGGCACCACGCACAGGAACGGCCCGTACAGGTGATGGAACTTGAATAACGAGTACAGGAAGCAAATAGTTTGGATGGTCTTGCCGAGGCCCATCTCATCGGCCAGGATCACCGAGTTCTCCTTGCACCATGAGTGCAGCAGCCAGTTCAGGCCGTCCATTTGGTAATCCCTTAGAGTTAGTCCCGCCGCGAGAAATTCCGGCTGGTTCTTTATTCGAGAGAACTTTGGGCGATACTTGATCACTCTGCAGTGGCGGGAGGGAGTGCATTTGGATGACTCGCGGTCGTTGAATTGCTCTGCGCAGCGTTGCCACTTGCGCAGCACCAGGGCGGCATCCTCCCACGTGGACTCGGCGTACGGGAGCGACTGCCATTTGCACAGATACTCCTCGGTGCCGTCGTCTGGCTTAGAGCCCTTAGCAATGATGCGGTCCACGTTGTTGTACGACTTCAGCAACTCGTGCTGCAGTTCCAGCTGACACTCGAAGTAGTCGATATCCTCGGGGCCAGCGAATCGGCGCCAGTAGGCCTGCTCCTGCTCCTTTTTAATGAAGTTATCCAGCTTCTTCATGCCCTTGGCCTTCATATCACGCAAGGTGGCCTCAGATTCCCAGGTGTTGTGAATGTACGACCAGCCCTTCCACTTGATCAGGAACTGTGACTCGGTCTCGGCATCTGAACTTTGCTTTTCATCAACTCCAGCATTTGGATCGAAGCCGTTTTCCTCGATTGCGTAGATCGTTGTCTGGTTGCCAGTGCATCCCTTCTTTCCAGAACGTTGAGCCAGGATGCGCTCGATGGTTTCGCACTTTTCCTCCTCCTCCGCTGTAGCAGCAGTAGTTGCTGCCTGGCTTTCATCGTACTCAAACTCTAGCAGGTCCTCGGAGTCGGTGGCTTCGTCCTCCGAGGCCTCCTTGTAGCTAACGGCAGCACCCTTGCGACGAGTGGCGCAGCTGTTTAGAAAAAATGGACATGGGTCAGGGAAAGACAAAAAGGAAAGGGCTGAAATCGTTACCGTTTACTAGCGTCCTCATCATCACTGTCTTCGGAACTGAAGGACTTCACCCTGCGCCGCTGCTGTTGCTGTGCGAGTTTGCTTCGTGAGGTAGTTGCAGCCGGTTTGCGCTTGTAAGCGGTGGACACCTCCTCATCACTGTCCTCGCTTTCATCGCTGTCGTCCGAGTCCCAGCTAGCAAATAAAATGAATGCGTTGGGAAAAAAATTTGGAAAGAGAAAGCTGGCAATCTCACGTTTTCTTCTTGTTCTTGGGTGCTGGAGCTTTTTTAGATTTCTCAGCAGCAGTAGGTGGTTTGCGCGCCTGGCGCGTCCGTTTAGGTCTGTAGTCCTCCTCTTCCTCCTCCTGTGTGAGGAATGGTTAAGAACTTTTTGAGAATTAAACACTGATCCCAACTTACACTGCTGCTGCTGGAGGATGTGGGTGAGACATTGGCAGAACTATCACTTGCATCATCGGCAGAGGCATCGCTGGCTGGCTGCTGCTGACCAGCCTCAGTCTCATTGTCCTCCTCCTCATTCTGCGCCGGCTTGGACAAACTGCTGCTTGAGTTGGCATTGTTGAGGCTCTGGTCCCTTTGATCCGATGGGCCCTCGGCGTCTGAATCGGAATCGCTGCCACTTGACCCGTCACTGGAGCTGTCCTCCTGGTCATCTGTGAAGCCGTTGGTCTTGCTGTCCGCCTGGGCAGCAGCGGCTGTCGGTGGAAACCCTGCCACCGATATAGATTTGTCCCCGGGCTCTGGCGAACTGCGTCCATCGCTAGAGTTGCCCGAGGAGCTGTCTGAATCTGAGTCTGAGCCGGAAGAGCCACTACCGCTGCCACTGCCACTGTGGTCGGTGCCATTGGTCTCTTCCCGAGTGTCATCTTGTTCTTCTGAGCCAATACTATTCGCCGATTCATTGAGTGCCTGGACAGATGAGAAAGAATGTCCAAATCAATCTAGGTTGATGATCAATTACTTGGTTAAGGATAAACCGTAAGACACGAAAAAGTTTGAGTAACACACCGGCTCTGGGCCAGCTAATCCTGGCAAGAAATTGTCCGCATTACAACAGAGTGTTCAATATTCCCCTTATTGAGTCTCCTAGAAGCAAGGAATGGGTTACACAATCAGTGGACTATAGAACATGACTTAAGCTGATAAGAAGAAAGCTCAATCCTGTCCAGGATGAGGGCGCACTTTAGATTCCACGAAATCCTAATAAAACCACGAATAACTTCGAAAACTTGGCCTTTGGGCAGTGGTGAATAGGTTACAAAACAAACCGGCGTGAATAAAGTTTCATTAAAATGCACTCTTTTGGCTTACACTGGACTAATCCTCTCCAGAAATTAGTTTATGATAGTTTTTTGGCCAAAAATGCGAACAAATTGTATTACGTTTTATTGTTCCAGGAAGCCCACGACAGAATCACATGACTACTTTAAACAGATCGCGGTAATCACAAGGCATTTCTTCCTGGTGATTAGAAACTCGGATATCCTTAAAAACAAGCGGGAATTCGATGTTTTCGGCAGGATCTTTCCACGAAAAAGCACTAAACTGTGGAAATAGAATTGGCAAACCGGAAAAAATTACTTTTAAAAGTCGTAACTGTCGAAAAGAGAAGAAATTTAAGGAGTTTTAATGCCGGTAGCCTTTTGGCGGGCTCAAAATCCTCAGGAATTTGGTCAGAAATATAGGAGAGGAAACTTTGCACCTAGCCATTTCTGATTACGTAATCGCTGAAAATTTTCAATTTGGTCGAAAAAGGAAGGAAATCCATGAAAATTAAAGGATTTTTACAGCCGCAATTGATAAAAACAAACCGAAACTCTTGAATTTGAGTAGAATTTGCGAAAATGGGTACCCAATGGATTTTCACAAAATCCACCTTGGCTGCCACGTTGGAGTCTTGGGAACTGTCAGGCACTGTCGGAAGGATGAAACACACTTGGAATAGTGGAAAAATCCATCCTTTTATCCAAATGCTCCGCCAGCAGCCGCACGGCTAGTCATCAAAGTGTAGGTGTCTCGCGACGAGGGGACTTCTACAGACTTCGGTGCTGAACAGCCACGCCCACAAAACGAAGCGTTGGCCCAGTGTGTAGAATTTGATTTACGTTTATACTCACACGACAGCCTGGATCAAACTGTTTTGACTTGTCTGGTTTCGAATGATAAAAGAAATTCATAGTTTTTCCGATTTTTCCACATACACCGACGTTTGACATCCACAGCTTTTTCAAGGCCTACTCACCTGGCTCATTATATTGTCGTGGTAGCACACACAGTTGCCTTGTAGCGCTCATTAAATACAGGGAGCTCAGTTGCATGCGGTCGCTGGCGAATGTTTATGTTTTTCCCGCTGCCCACTTGTTTTTAAATGCACTTTTTCGAAACAAAATTATCGTTTTTCACGTTTTACTCATGCGACGCAGCAGAAATCTTTCCACCATCTTGAATTAGTGTGCCCGTGCGTGCGCAAAAGAGATGCACACTGCGCGATAGTGGTGCTGTGGGATATATGTTGCATAATGTACAACATAAATATATGAATAAATATATGTTTAGTTTAAAAGCGCGACAATATTGAAAAAGAAAATCCATTTAAATTGCAATTTAATTATTTTTTATTGCTATATGCTGTCCAAATGCATATTATTCTTATATTATATGTTTAGTTTAAAAGCGCGACAATATTGAAAAAGAAAATCCATTTAAATTGCAATTTAATTATTATTTATTGCTATATGCTGTCCAAATGCATATTATTCTTATATTATCCTAATCAATTTATCCAGAATACCTTGATGTGTGATACAGAAAACGAGTGTATAATTACGTTAACTATCTAATTTATTGAGGTGTTGCTCTGTGAAACAGTATATAATAGCAAAAACTTAAATTTTCTTAAATAGTTCGAATATAACCAAAAGATCAGGACTTTATGGGTGTCGCTGAACATCAGTAGTTACTGTACTTCGCTATCGATAACTTTTCGCACTGCACAGGTGTCTTCGAAATCAGCTGTGGTCGGTGTACAATTACAAATCGTTTATGTTGCTGGTGCTGGAATTGATGCAATTTAATTAAATTAGAGCGTTGGACATGTAGCGCAGCTGGACCACAAGCGAACATGAAAGAAGTGGGCATCGCTCTGCCCAAGTCCCGCGGCGTGGGCGTGGGAGTTCTTGCTGCCTTCCTATTGTGCTTCATTTTCTACTATTTCTACGGCGGTTACATGACGTTGGCACTCTTCGCTGGAATCATTCTGCGTACGTATTCTTCTCCTGTCTAGCCATTGCGTCGCTAAGAGCCTGCGCTTTCAGTGATATTCTACTATGCCCAGGACCTCCTCCTCTACCACCCGGACTTGCCAGCCAACTCCCGCATTTACATACCCATTCCGACGATGCACAACCTGCCCCACATCACGGTCAGCATCAAGACACCCGACGATGTCACTCTGCACGCCTTCTGGATTACCCAGCCGGAGGAGCGCTCCAAGTCGGCGCCCACGCTGCTCTACTTCCACGGCAACGCTGGCAATATGGGACATCGCATGCAAAACGTAAGGGGGGCGCCGATTCTGATAACAACATTACAATTCTCTGATGCACTTCTCAGGTGTGGGGCCTCTACCACCATCTGCACTGCAATGTGCTGATGGTGGAATACCGCGGATATGGCTTGTCCACCGGTGTGCCTACCGAGCGGGGCTTGGTCACCGACGCCAGAGCGGCCATTGACTACCTACACACCCGCCATGACCTGGACCACTCGCAACTGATACTCTTCGGACGCTCCCTGGGCGGCGCTGTGGTGGTCGACGTTGCAGCCGATACCGTATATGGACAGAAGCTAATGTGCGCTATTGTGGAGAACACTTTTAGCAGCATACCGGAAATGGCCGTGGAGCTGGTGCATCCCGCTGTGAAGTATATACCAAATCTATTATTTAAGAATAAGGTGAGTAATCGCCGGTTGAAACCTCTATTTACATTATCACAATACCACTTTTTGTTTGTTGATTCACATGCAGTATCACTCCATGAGCAAGATAGGCAAGTGTTCAGTTCCCTTTCTGTTTATTTCGGGGCTTGCGGACAACTTAGTGCCACCGCGCATGATGCGTGCTTTGTATACGAAATGCGGCAGCGAGATAAAGCGCCTGCTCGAGTTTCCCGGAGGATCGCACAACGACACTTGGATAGTGGACGGGTATGGTCTGCCTAATAATCATTACTTTCGTATTTATCATAGGTGTGTTGGCTCTTTAGGTACTATCAGGCAATCGGTGGGTTTTTGGCTGAGCTGCAGCAGCAGCCGCTCTCGAAGGCGCCGGAAAAGAGCAACGTCTGGGTGGAGCTGGAGCATAAAATCATTGATGTATAGAACCGAATACATCAAGTTCAATTGACTGTGTTAACACTGCGAATGGTTTAATACTTATATATACACGCATAATATTAATCTGTATCTGACAGGGTTTTAATCCGGACGTTGCTATACGCCAAATTGCTTTTTATGTGCAGAGAATAACGTGCTAGCGAAGATGGCTGTTGATTTTAAGTAACCAACTTAAGTAACTTTGCGCTTAAGCAAATGAATACACATTAGAATCCGAATTTCGATGTTTGTGTTTGTACTGAGCTGTGTTAACCTAATACTTTGCCTAATTGGCGGCCAGTATAGAAATTTATCAGTATTTCACAAAAAGTAAACTATTTTCTGGACTGATTCCTACATTGCCAGATTAGATCAAAGAAGCCTTCATCTCTAGCACGTTAACATTTTGTGAAGGTTCCATTTTTGAAATGTTAAACTAATAACTTGTTAAGATTGCAAAGGAAGCCAGAAAAGTTATCTTAAGTTTAGAATTAGGATCGAAAAAAAAGGAAATTCGTGAAACAATAAACTGCAAACAATTGCTAGAATCCAAGGAAGTCCTCATCGGCATAGTCATCACTAAGGGGCGTAGATGGGCGCTTTCGGCGGTCTGGTTTTTCCTCTAGCTGTTCGGAGGCTGCCTCTGCACCCGCCACAATTTCCTGAGCCTGAGACCGGTGGTGGAAGACAAAAGACACGCACTTGCAATCCATCCAGGCCTGGGCGAGAATATTGTCGGGCAGGCCTTTGTTGTTGGAGCAATGGTACCATTGCGACAAGTGCGAGGTGCAGTCCGTGTCGTCGGGCGGTGGCTTCATTTGGACATTTTGAACACAGCGCTTGCACTTGAGCCTTAAAAGAATGTGTTACTCGAAGGATCAAAAGGGTATTCAAAGCCAGCTCTCACTTGACATGTGTGTCGGACAGAATGTCTGCATCAAATGTAAACAAGTCCTTCAGATCATCGCGGGTGAAATGCTTCTCGGCCGACTCGTTGTTGTCAATGATGGTGCTCGACAGGGACTTTTTGTGCGTCTGTCGCTGCAGGATCTTCTCCTCAATGGACCCACTCTGAAAAAGACTTCTTTTGTTAAACTTGAGAGTTATTTGTACAAATAATTCAGATACGCACGGCAACAAGGCGATATATGTAACAGGGCTTCTTTTGCCCATCACGCCACACTCTGGCCATTGCCTGCTCATCGTTGGCCGGATTCCAGTCTGGGTCGAACATGAACAGGCGGTTGGCTCCAATCAAATTCAAGCCGCATCCGCCGGCCTTGCTGCTCAACATGAACAGGAAGCTGTCCGACTCCGGGTCATTGAACCGGTCAACAACCTTCGAGCGCTTCTTGATGGACATGGTGCCATCGAGCCGGACAAATCCGTACTTTCGTTTCCTCGCGAGCTGCTCAAACAAGTCCAGGGTCTGTGTGTAATTGGATATGAGAACCACCTTGTCGTTGCCGTCTGCACGTATTGCTGCCAGCATGAAATCCAGAAGCATGAACTTGCCACTTAGCTCTGGATTAAGATCCCTGCAACACAACAAATCCATTATTAGACAATGCCATTCGCTCACAACAGGCAGCGTACTTTGCGTTGAAATTGCTTGGCAGCACGTTCTGCGAGTTTTCGAATCCTTTTTCGCGCGCTGTTATCTTCTCATATATGAGATTCGGATGACTGCAAATTTTCTTAAGCGTTGTAATATCCGCCAGAGCCGTGAGCGAAGCCTTTTCATTGCAGTCTTAAAAGAAATGGTAATTGGAATAAACGCTGTTGTAGTATTGCGGAATGACTTACCCGCCAAACTACGTCGAACTTGATCAGACTTTAAAAAATTTGTATAGAGCTCGAGCTGAATAGACGTCAGTTTTGCACAGATAACCATTTCAAACTTAACGGGCAGATATTTGGTGAGAATCTGATTGGTGCGTCGAATGATGCACTGATCGACGAGACCTATCAGCTCCTGTGTCTTCGCTATGGCCCGTTGTCGCTCCGCTTCTGTTGAGTCGGTATTCTGGCCACGCAAGATAGCGCTTTCGAAGTTGCGCTTAAACACGGCCGCCGTGCCTAGCATCTCCGGGTTTACAAAGTTCACCAGGCTGTAGTACTCAGTAAGATCGTTCTGGATTGGAGTGCCGGAAAGCAGGACCCGTCGTTTTGTCTTCAGGCCCATGAGAGCCTGATACGTGAGATTGTCGCTGTTCTTAAGGCGATGGCCTTCGTCGCATATCACCATTCCCACCTCGTACTTGCACAGGATCTCCGCGTAGATGCGAAACGTCTCGTAGCTGATGAGCAGAACAGGTGTCCCCAGGCGCGAAGAGGTCATGGAGAACTGCTCTAGAGCTCGGATGGTGTTCTCTTTGGTGCCGCCCTCCATGGGCAGGCAAAGGAGTCGACCTTGAAGCCACTTGGTAAACTCCTTTTCCCAGTTCTTGACCAGCGACGATGGAGAAACGATAATGGCTTTGTTGATCGTGGGCTTGCACTCGGGCCCCTGCCGTAGAAGTGTCCACACCAGCGTTACACACTGCAACGTCTTTCCGAGACCCATTTCGTCGGCCATGATGCATCCATTGAAGTTGCCCCGCTTTCCCTCCACACACTCGTACATGAAACGCACTCCTTTGCGCTGGTGCGGCCGCAGGATGTTGCTCAGCAGTGGATCGACGACGACGTGCACCAGAACCTTGCTCGGATCCATGCCCATGCGCTCGTGCTCTGTGTAGGCGGGTGGATGGAAGAGTACCAGGGCGTTGCAGGCTACTGGATCGTGAAGAGGTCGCCGGGAAATGCAGCGCCGCACGCCCAGGACTCGTTTACCACCGTAATCCGGTACGTAGTTGTCCATGGGCACCTTGAACTTCCGTGCCAGCACCTTGGCAATGGCCCGCTCATACTCGCTGTTTGCCGTGAAGCGAATGGGCAGTGGGAGCTCCATTGTGTTGCTAGCATCCCGAAGAGCACTCTGTCGCTTCCTGTCCAGTTCTTGTTCACGCTCCAACTCCTGCTGACAGGATCTCTTGTTCTTCTTGAGCAGAGGCGGCGTGAAGGAGTGACGCGACTCGGGACGCAGTGGTCCACGTTGGCTGGGAGCCAGACTGCGCCGCTTTTGAAAAAAATGATTAAAAAAGTGGTAATAAAAATATATAACTCTTGTATTTACCATTTCATTAAATTCAAATGGCGGTCGCGCTAGCAGCTGATAGAAATGCAAAAGTCTGGTCATACAAGCGATAAGAAATAGTGGGAGGTGGAACGCTGGGATTATGAAACATAACGTATTTCATAAAACTAACAAAGATTAGTGATTATAGTACGCGGTATTAAAAATGCCTCAAATAAGGTAAGAGTTTAAAGAAGCAAAAATAAAATTAAATAAAATGTTATTGCTAAACATCGATGTCCGCAATTCTCGATATAGCTCAGGTAAAATTCGAAACATCGATATGTTATATTAGTAGCTGCACATCTCTAACTTTCTATTTCCGTGCAGATATAATTGTAAATATTTACGCAAAATTGCTCTGGAAAACCCACGAAAATAGTGCAAAATGAGACAATAAAGTGTGGGCCGAACTGCCTTCTCTTTCTTGACTTAAAAACCCGCGTCACAAGCCCGAAATTCGAGCTGCAAGGACGCAAATCTAATCCGCAAATCTGCGGAAGTGTTGGTACTACCACTTAATTGTATTTGTAACTGTAATTGCCCAAGTGCCAAAAAAAGCGCTGCGAATGCTGCAAGCGTAAAAACCAATCTAAGAAGGGCCACCTAAACCATAATGGGCGTGGATGCACGATGCACGGAGAGCGGAAAGCAGCGGAGACGATGACGACGATCAAATCCAAATTCATCAGGTGAGCGAGCACCAGCAACAACAACCACACTGAGTGCCCAAATAGCTGGTACACAAACGCAGGTGTGTGCGTAAGTGTGTCACTTGTTGTTCTTGGACCGAACATTAGAAAAAAGTAAATAGCGAATATTCAACTAAAGTGCGTCTTCTTTTAGCTTCTAAATATTTACAACGCGGGCAAAATTGAAATACTCACCCCACTCACACAGTCGGACAAAAGCACAAAACGAGAGATAACAGAGTGCCAGCACCAATTCATGCCAAACGAAACGCACACGGAGCAGTTATCAGCGGACCAGCGCCACTAAAAGCCACCGAATCGCACACACACCGCACCGAAAACGATGTGGCTGCGCCAGAGCAGCGGTGGAGGCGTTGCCTCCGCCGGACACGGCGGCCCACTCCGGCAGCGACCCATTGACGCCGCCACGGACTGCGATCCGCGCGCCTGCTACGACAGCTTCTGCAAGCACTGGCAGCAGGCCTTCGAGATCATCCAGCACAGTGCGCCGCCCTCGCACGACGATGTACTGGGCGTGGTCTCCCACTTGGACTACATGGTCACCCTGCTGCTCGTGGAACTGCATCACTGCAACAAGGTCTCGCTGCCGGCGGCCGAGGCTAGTGGTCCGCCAGCGGCGCCCTGCCTGGAATTCCTGCTCAGCGAGAATCTGCTGGACAAGCTGTACGAGTGGGCCTGCACCACGGGACGGTATGCCAACGCTGTGAGGCTGGAGCAGCTAAAGCTGTACGAACTGCTCGTCAGTCACTCGCGCCACCAGCTGCTCTGTCACGAGCCCTTCCTGCGACCCCTGCTCAAGATACTGGCATCCAGCCAGGGCGAAATTTTTCCGCCCGATCTCGAGAAGCGCCTCGTGATCCTACTGAACCAGCTGTGTGTGGTTCTCATGCAGAATGTCCACTTGCTGGACCTCTTTTTCTTCTCCGCCCAGACGCAAGTGCAGGAGCAAATATTAAATGGCAACGTGGCGCCACCCAAGAGCGGAACCACTACCAAGTGAGCTCATAACTTTTAAACATTTCATAAAGTACATTTGTATACATTTAGTCAATTACGAAGCAAGTTGTTGCAGCATAAAGTAGAATAGCGATAGTGAACTATGATTCATAAACAATATTGCTAAATAAGCCAGATAAGGCAATAGCACAAAAAGTTGACCTTGTAATATTCCAACTATAAATGATGACTACACTTTAATTGTACCATTTATCCTATTCTAAGGCTTTATTATAAGAATTTTCTATATCTGATAAATATTTTATTTGTACTTTCAGCTTCATAATATTTTCGCTGCTTATCCCGTACGTGCATCGCGAGGGCAGTCTTGGTCACCAAGCGCGCGATGCTCTCCTGCTGTGCATGGCGCTTTCGCAGAAGAACTCCAACATTGGAACGTACATAGCCCAGTACTCCTCGATCTGCCCGCTGCTGGTGACCGGCCTGGGTGGTCTTTACTCGCGTCTGCCCAACAGCATCGAGATTAGCTCCATTGACTGGCACCGGATCACGCCGGACGATGTGACAGAGATACCGGAGCTAACGCTCTTCATGAACGCCCTCGAGTTCTGCAACGCCGTGGTGCAGGTGGCCCACGAGATGATCAAGCAGCAGCTGCTGGACTTCATGTACCAGGGCTTCATTGTTCCCGTGCTGGGACCTGCGATCCTCCAGGTGAGTGAAGTCACGCTTTTGTTTCGTCTCGCTCGGTCTCTCTTCGTGAAAATTTGTCTTCGATGCATTTCTGTGGTGTTGGTTGCAAGCGAATCATTTATGTCCTGTCCTTAAGCTAGAGCATTATTTAGATATTGGTTAAGGAAGCGTAAAACTAGAGATATAATGCAATTATCGTTTATATCTAGACTTGAGGGTCATTTCGAATTTGAAGTTCTTAACCAATGTCTTCTTTCTTGGTAAGACCCGTATTTAATCTAGGTAACTGCACCGCCTCTGCTTTCCGTCTCTTGTGTGTTTCTTGTGCCTTTTCCTCCCCCGTAGCTAACCACACACACACCTCGAAATCTCGAAACAACTTTTTGCGCTCCATTTTCGCAGACACTGAAGGGCAAACATTTTCAGACGAACATCGACTCGCAAATCTCGGCAATGTCGTACCTGGACCTGATCCTGCGCTCCATCACGGAGCCCGGACTGCTGCGGGCCTTTGTTCGGTTTCTGCTCGATACGGAAAAGTTTGACGGGGAACGAATACTGGATGCTCTGGTCGAGCGACTGAATTCACCCGATGCCAACCTGTGCATGGTTACGATGGCATTGTTTGACACCCTGTTGGGTCTGCACTGCGAGGACCTCATGCTGGAACTGCTGCTCAAGTTCATGCTGCCCGGCAAGCATGTGCCCATCTCACATCGCCACAAGATCAACAAAATCGATCCGTATTTGAATAGCAGTGAGTTCTTCCTGGACCTCTCGCCCGATGTGATGAAGAGGGCCAGAGATCTGGCCAGGCCAAAGAGTGTCCACGAGCCTGTGGTGAGCGATCTGACGCCTTTGCCGAGTCTCCCATCTCCGGTCATGAGCAAGACGATTGGAGCCAACTGGAACTATTACGGAGTGCACACGGGTGATAGTTTGTATGCGAATATCCAGGCATATCTCTTCGAGGCTCATTGGCGGATCGCCCAGTGTCAAAGGGATTGCCTTAAGTGGGCGAACAGCTATCGCTACCAAAAGTGGCCCCGTCATGGGCAAGGAAGAGTGCACGCCCACGCCTTGGAACTGGCGCGCCAGTTCTTTAGTGAGTTCGGTGGCGGTCCCATTGCTGCCAACGAGACGAGTGAGAAGCAGCTGGATAGCTTGCAGTCGATTGGCGAGTCAAGCGGCTACGAATCCTTCAAGTGGCGACCAGCGGACGAAGAAAGCGAGGCCACGGATACAACTCTGGCCACCACAGCCAGTGAGACCGAACTGGATCACAATAGCAGCAGCCTTAGCAGCGTTCTGGGTGCATCCGGCAAACGGGAGGCATGGCGCACTTCAAACAACAATCGCAACGAATTAATACTGACGGATCTTGACTTCTCGGAAGATTTGTTTGCGCAGGGCACCGTAAGCTTAGGTGAGAATTAACTTGCACTTCTTAAATCCGTATAATTGCTATGTTCCTATAATTCCAGGTCCCTTTCTCAATGCCATTTGGGGCAAACTGCAAACCTTTACGAGCAACTCGCTGTACGTCAATCTCCACCTGACCGGGCTGATCACTCGCTTGGCCTGGTATCCACTGCCGCTGATTCACTCGCTGCTGCTGCGCTCGGACATAGCCATCACCTCGGATACGCCCTCGTTTCACCAGGTGCTGCGCATTCTGAAGCAGCAGATAGATGCCGAGCTGCCAGTGACGGAAGATTCGCTGGAGATCATTGATGTGGCGCGTTCGTCACTGATTGATCGAGAGTTCCGCCTGGCAAACGCGCGCAAGGGTAACGAGGGCTCTCCAATGCATCACAGCCAACAGCAACAGATGGTAACGAACTCTTACGCGACTCTTTCGGCCGCCACGCCCGTGCAGGCCACGCCCACCAGTGCCTACGATCCCTTCAAGCGCAGTGATAAGAAGCGGCGCAGCATCAGCAAATCCATCACCAGCATGTTCAGCAGAAAGTCTGCGTCCACGTCCACAACGCCACCCAATGGCTCCTCCGGTGAGTAACAGAATCGGTTACCTGCTTCAGTGACACTCTTGCACAACTTCTATATTTTTCAAAAAGACAAACCAAGCAAACAAACTAGATATTACCAACAGTTTACAAGTCTGCAGCGTTGGATGTTGGAAGAAAGTTGGTTTTGGGTCAAATTACACACACACTTCACTCACAAAAACACATTTACACGTACTTGAGCCCTGCATTAGCCTGATTAATTTCCTGATTAATGTAAAGTAAACCTGCCAAATCATTGAAACATTTAAATGAACTTACTACCAATGGAATTATAGTAAGCAGGTCTCATTCAGGGCTTTCTTTGGTTGACACACATCTCTGTAAAATGCCCGAAGGCATCGTTTATAATAAATTAATTTCTTTTATTTCTTTATTTTTATCGAATCGAAAAAAAAAATCAAACAAATCTTAGCTTCATCTGGCTTATCACAAATTTACGCATTCTTCACCGGTAAATATTTCACGCTTGATAAAATATTTAAAGTTTTATTCAAACCTAACCCAATATGGCATAGTCTTGTTAATATTTGTGCGTAGTATCTTATTTTCGTAGAGCTTTGTACATAATGCTTTCCACTAAAAAATAGTTCAAAGTAGAGTATAAAAACCATTTGTGGAATCCCATATATACATGTGATTATTGTTGTTTTTCTTTCATTAACCCAAAAGGTCAATAAAGCCACGAGCTGTTGCTAATCCATACTTCAATTTCTAGGAGCTGCCTCGAATCTGGTGGGGAATAATGCCAACAACGATGGAAGAGGCATTTCACAAGCACAGACATCCGCAGGCACATGCGAGACCAGCTTAAGTACGCAGCCCCAAGCGGGAGCATCACGCACAGGAGCCTCCGCGACATCGGCAGCGGCATCGGGAAGCAACAGCAGCATCGCAGGCTCCACTCTAACGCTCTCCGCCCAGTCGAACACAACCACCCACTCGGCGAGCACCCTGCACGGCC
The DNA here is from genome assembly GCA_005876975.1 of Drosophila orena. NCBI lineage: Eukaryota > Metazoa > Arthropoda > Insecta > Diptera > Drosophilidae > Drosophila > Drosophila orena. The sequence goes on along the minus strand of VCKV01000008.1, from coordinate 9,237,847 downwards.
TGGATGGCGGCCCGTCGACGGGTGGTTTCAACTCGGAGCCGGCGTCCCTGGACTCGGTGGCCTCCATGGGTATCATCGCCAGCACGAGTGGCACCGAGCGATCCCGCGACTTGGCCCTATGCGCTGTGCTCATGGACGAGTGGCTCAAGGAGCTGGCTGCCATTGCGCAGGAGCAGAGCGTGGTGCTGGTCACGGAGCAGGGTTCTTTATGATCGCTTAGAGCAGACAGCTTGTGTATACATATTTTACGGATTTGTTAGCCTTTGTTTGTTTTAACCAGCTACTCGTACGAAATTATTCTTTTTACCTGTTAAATTATCAATATTTATATTTAAAAAAAAAACATTTTTAACGAACAATGCAGTTTTGAACAGATTTACAAACTAATGCACACGGACTCAAAAAGAAACGAGAAACACTCAACGCGTCAAACAGCTAGATTTAGGTTAAAAGTTAAAAGTTAAAAGTTTTAGATGGATCAGGACGGTGGATATTAAGTGTTCAGATGTAAACAAATATTCTAATTACCAGCCGTACGCAAGATTTACAACCTTTATAGAGAGAATTATATATCACACATACCATGTACACATATGTATTTTTGCAATATATTTTATGCTTTTATGTACATACCTAAGCAAGATCAAATTACACAAGTTATGTAAAGCCAACTTGAAAGTATTAAATTGGTCCAAGTAAATGCACAGCCGAGAAAGATAACAATTATTTGCTTATAAACTTCGCAACTGATTATATAACCTAACCAGGCTTACGGCTTGACGTTCTCCCACTGGAGAAAGCTCTACTTGTGGATTACCTAGATGAGGTTTTTTTCTTGATAGCAGGGTTTATTGGACTTTGACATCTGGCGCCGATATGATGCGCCCATAAGTAACACCGCTCCAGCGAAAGATTGCCATTTCACTTCTGTCGACATGGACTGGCGGACGAGCTTACTGATTCTGCTAGTGCCCACTTCCTGGGCATCCGACTTTTGGGGCTTTAAGTGTCGTTATGAGGACACACAGCCAGAAGTGGTGTGCACCTCCGACGTTAGGCAAGTGGGAGGCGCAAGCAACAGTAACTATTCCCTGAGCATGGACAGTTCTGCTTACCACATCTGTAAGCCGCCGGATGCGAATGCTGGTGCCCACTGCATCCTACCGCGTCCCACAAGCTGCGCAGTTTCAAACCATACCTTCAGGTTTGAAGTGGAAACCACTGATGAAACACAGAGGCACGAATTTCACCGGACCGACAAGCAAATGACAAGACCACTGTGGGGAGACTATTCACCCAAAATCAGCAGGAGGGAGAATATGGTCTGTGTGGATGGTCAGTGGAGTGCGCGGAATAGCAACTCCACGTTCCTGTGGCGCGTACGCGTGCATTCTAACGAAGTTTATGATGGTACTATAATTGGCCACCTGGAAGCTGGCTTCACCAGTCCGCAGGATGTGTGCTTCAGGATGCCGCCTTTTCGCTACCCTCAATACGAAGTGCGTCTCTGGACACGCTACAATCTTATTAAGTCGCCCTGGACGAGGGATTACTACTCTTTCAATGTATCGGGGAATGCATCTGTACCGGATCGCCCGCCGGAGTTCGTGCCCAATGCGTTTTCGTACCAACCGGGCTCCACCGATCTGTACGTCTATTGGGTAGAGCTGCCTGAGTTGGAATTCGGGGGTCCCGACTTTACGTATGTTTTAGAATCGGACACGGGGTAAGCCATCAGGTATCAACTTGAATGGTAAATCTATACCAACTACTATTGTGATTCCATCTTCAGCAAGAAAGCGCGGCTGGAGACTGATAGTTGTGCAGTCTTCTACGACTGGGATCCGACAAAGGCGGTCACCGTGTCAATTTGGAGCCAGAATGTCTTGGGAAGATCGGTGAATAGTACGAAACTAAAATTACCCATTCTGGCCAACTCCGGGCGGCGAAGTCCACAGAATTTAAGGTTTGACTACATATACAAAATCGTTACGTGGCGGCCACCAGAGGAGTCAAAAGGACTCATTGGGTACAACTTCTTCTCGTGCATCGTGGGCCTACACGGTGGATCCTGCAGAGACTCAAGATCGATGAAGCGTATGGAATTGTTTGAATATGAGGTACAGTTTTCACTTTTCGACTATTGGGGACTATGGGAATTCTCCATTTGGGGTGTAGCAGCGATATATGAGGATAATTCTGGCACTGGAATACACTGGGTCTATGGCTAAATGTTCAAAGCTATAGTAATAATATATATACCAGCCGATTACCCGTAAACTTACACGGATATTCAAGATAACACTTGTTAAAAGAACGATCCAAGATACATTTTCGTGTGGAACGTTAATGTAAACTTTTGAATTTGAAAATGTTCTAAAATATATTAACTGATTTTATATCCACGCTCCGAACCAAACCTATTCGATTCCGATAATTTAGTTGATTACAAAACATCGATAGTCGACAGCACTCACTGTGGTTGTAGTCATCTCATCTCTAGAAATCGGTCGCTTTCAGTCACAAAACTGCGATCGTTGCGATCGTTTGCCGTTCGAAAATACGAAAGTGCGCATCGCTGTCTGAAATATCGCGTTGTATTTATTTTATTGTTAAATATCGCATAAATTATGGTACACTTCTCCCTGGATGCGAAACATTCGCAGTTAGGCGACTAACTACACAGTCCGCTCTTTCGCAAACGTTCTGTTCTTGAGTTGCGAGCGCCGCTTGAGTGTTTTTAAGTGCAGGAACACCGGCTAAAACCGCCTTCACGGGCTTCTAGCTAACCGAAAATAGTTCGCGAAACGCAGCAGGCGACGCGTCTTTTGGGCTCTCGAAAAGGGCATGAAAACTCGCGAACTGCGGCCAATAAAAGATACATACAGGAAAAAGCGATTGCGCGAATTCTCGGCTGCGTGTGCACTGCAAATTTGCTCGTGCGTAGCAAAAACAAGCAAAAACAAACGAAAATAGCCGATGAACAAACAAATACAGCCAGTGTGAAGAATAATCTGCGCTGTTTAAACAATTAGCCGCAAAACAAACGCCGGAATCGAGTGCGAATGTGTGCAAGTGTGTGTGTGTGTGTGTATCTGTATCCCTGGAATGCGCAGTCGCGCATGCGCAAATATTTGTGATTTGTTTTGAAAGGAGAGAAGGAGCTAGAAAGAGAGAAATATAGATAGAGAGAGAGAGAGGGAGCGCGATCGGATTGGAATAAAAAAACATTCGCTAAAGGTGAGTTTTGCTGTTAGATTGGCAACAGCAATTGCAGTTGCCTTGGCCAAACTTGCCATTTTCGCTGCCCACGTTTCTCCACACAGAAAAATGAAGACAAGTTCACAACAGTTTTTTTAAATTTATTATTTAAATGGTTATAGCAAAGGTACAAAATGCCCAGCGGATTGTCATCATCCTAGTACATAATAACCCACTTGTAAGATGCTCAATGCAGACTCTTTAGCTATTGAAACACATTGAATCAATACTTCTCTATGTGTACCAAGCCCACGTCAGTCGGCTGAAAATCCATGGTCCTCGGCCCACGGGAAATTAACTCATTGCCCCCACTTTTCCCTTCGATCCCGAAAATTGCTCTATTCTCTTAGGGAACGCCCACTTTGTCAGCGCTACGCCCACCTTGCCTATTTGTTCTTCTTTTGTCTCTGGTCTTTTGTCTTTTCCCTCCACAGTGCCCAACCGAAGGCGGGTTTTTCCTCCACTTATCGCTAGGCCACTACGGCCATAAAAGTCCGAGTAAAAATCAATTTCCAAAACAAGCAGGACACAAACAAAGGAAAGAGCCAGCGAGGCGTTGTGGCAGGGAGCGGTGAGGTGGGGAGGGGAGGGGATGGGGAATGAAAAGGAATATCGGACGACAATAACATCAATTTTGAGGCATTTATATGCGCCAATAAATTCAACCGTCGCTTCGATGTGTAAGTGAGACGGGCTGAGGAGGGGGTCCGGGCCAGAAAGAGAGGCAGCAGGAGCGATAGCGATAGTATCGCATCCGAGGAAAGCAACAAATAACAGGCAGAAAGATACACGACAACGCGCAACAATAAGACACAAGATCAAACAAAACCAGCAGCGAAAACCGACTACGCTGCAGCATCGCAGTTGTTGTTGCTGCCAATGCTGGTGCTGTTGTTGCTGTTGTTGTTGCTGCAGCAGTTGCAACAGCAACAACCACGCCGCATGCAACAGGTAAAAGCAGCGACGCCACCGTTTCGAAACGAAATGCCCGCGAGAGCGAAAGAGATGGCGCCCAACAACCTGTTACATCGCCCGCTGCCTGAAATATGTAAAGTCAATTTCGTGTATCGGAAAAGTGTAACTAATGCCAGGCACCAGCAGCATTAACCCATTAACGCGAAAGGGAGAAATCGGCCAAGAAATGCAAATGCCTTTTCCATGGGTTAAATGGAAAGGAGAATGCTGCAGTTGGGAAAACTTGGCCAATACCACAAACAATTCAACAGTCAGGCATTGAATACTAATTAATAGTTATAAAATTATTAACACTATTACTTCTCCGACAAAGACTATGTTTCCCTAAGGGCTTAGTTGAGTATTTAATAGTTATTGCTCGAGCTGCGAGCTAAAAACTCATTTTCTTAAGCCATTTCTTGGCCATTTCGAGTCTTAAGGAACTGTGTGCTTTTCAGCAGTACACGTATTTACAAGAATTTCCCGACTTGGCCCGGCATCTTAATGGGTTAAGATCCGCGCCCGTGGGCAACTGAGGCCAAGTTCGTTGTACGCGGCGCAGAATAAAAGACAGCGCAGTCGAGTAAGAAATTTTTGTCAATGAAAGAAAACTTTCTTTTGGGCTTATCCACGCCAATATCGCTGTCAGGCGATCCGTTCACTCTTTCGCTTTCTGTGTTTTGTGTGTCGACTCGCTTTTTATATTCCTATAAGCACCCATATATATCTTTCTGTTTAATTGGGCGGTTTCGAGATTTACGCGCGCCTGCCGCCATCTGCAGAATCTCTTTGGTGTTTGGTGCTTGGTGTTCTTCTGATCTTTACGTCTCCGCGGGCTCTTCATGGTCCATTAAGACTATTTAGGCTGGCTTCTCTTTTCCGGGCCTTCGGGATTCGGCCAATGGACGCGTGGGAGTGGCAGGGGCGGCATGGGAGTGAATGCTGCGTGGGAAGCCTCGTCTCTTTGTCATCTTGAGGCTGTGGCTGCCAGTTTGATTGCTGGCAAGCCAAGGCAGGCCAAGCCAAGTCATCCAGCCAACGAGTGTCCAAGTTGGCGCAACAAGTGTCCCAGTTTGTGGAACGGCCAGAAGCCAGATACTCGAAGCAGAACTAGAACTAGTTTAAGTTTCCTGTCCCGGCAGCCATCGCTGGAATCTCCTCCACATGGTCACATACTTGCACGCTTATAGTGGCGGTGGGAATGCTAGAAGTAGGTTATCTTAAAAGCTTCGCTTTGCGATCTGCAATGTTCTTGGCACATCAGATATCCCAAAAAAGATTATTTAAATATATAATTATTTGATCTATTTGTATCTGGTACATAAGCATTCGGCTTCTTGAGTGTAATTTTTGGTGCTATTCTTTTGAACGCAACTGTGACTTTTCCTTTGGGCTCAGTTATGTTGACTTTTGCTGCCGTTTCTGCGGTCGCCGCACCCTCCAGCCCCCGATCCCCTTGAAGCCTGGAGGAAACCCCCTTTTGGCCAACCAACTCCCGTGCTATTAACCGTTTGGCCACATTTTCTCACACAGCGAGCGCAGAAATACTTCGCAGGCCACTCTGGCAATTGGCGCGCCTCTGGAAATGACAAACGGTCATGAGTATGTGGCTCCGGCCCACGAGGAAGCACAAGGGGGCGTCTCGAGTGCAGCTCCACTAAATTACTGAAATCTAAAAAATATTCTAAGCATCTGCCGGGAAAATTGAATCGGAATAACTGTATCAGAATGCATTGGTATAAAAACAAGTCTCGTCTCGGGATGCTATAAATTCCAGAAATGATCGAAACGGAACCGGTTGAAAACTATGATAAGTGATCTATAGAGCGACATATCATGTTCTGAGCATGTAAATCAGATAAAGAAGACCGCAAATGATAAGTGCAAGTCTTCTTCATGGGACATGATCATAATATTTTATTTCTGATAAAAACCAGTAAGTTGTAGATAGGAAAAAGATGCGACGATACGCTTTCTGATATATTTTCTCTAAGCACCAGGAAGAGATGCCAGATTTAATTGCACACCAAATGGGATCTGCACATACCATTGTAATAGGCAATTGGTCCCATTCGACATAAATGTCTCCGGCATGTAAATGAGACCAGTCGATTGGAACGGACATTAGATCATCAAATGGTCTCGAATCGTATGGGATCTGGCGTTTTTCGCTCGTTTCGAGGGGCGCTCCACTTGAGGTTCATTAGGAGGCCCCTTCTTTACTTTCCATTCGCTCTGCTTCTGGCCAAAACGTTCTCCTGCTGGCCCAAAACAGCCTCACGTAGCTGTAACTGATTTGACCTCCCATCACTTAGCTACCAAAAAAACCTCCTCCAAAAGCGTCGTTTTTCTCCGCTGCTGCCGTTTTGGCATTGTGAATGGTTATGGTTACTGTGGGGATTGGGAATGGGGGATGGGGGATCGGGGTTCGAGATCTGGGCTGGGGGACTGGGGCATCTGGGGTATCAACGGAACCGAGTGGCGGCATTGAGTCTGTTTTGATGCTCGTTTGCCGGAGCGGTGCGACCTCGACAACAAATTTCTATTGCATGCAATTTGGTGAATATCGCATGCACAAATGAACATTAACACTTGGCGGAGACTCGAGAGATGGACAATAAAAAACTACCAAAAAACTTGTTTGTTCAACAGAAAGTAATGACAACAAACATATTGGTAAATAAATGCAACCCACTGACGACGAATATGGCGTACACTATACGATACGTAGTTGCTAAATACCCTTCCATTTCAAAAGCCATTTGTTTGAAGCCCAGCTTAAATTATGAAAATTATTAACTTCAAAGTTTCATTCCAAAAATTGAAGTAAGAATATTGAGCAAATGTAAAGTATAGTTTCAGAAGCACCTCCATTTTCTAGGGTATTAAACATCAAAAACGGCAGCCAGGCGGCAGAGCATCGAGTGAAAAAGTGCGCCTAGAAATTAGAAAGTACGCGGCGGTCTGGAGGAGAGGCTCAATATGAAGTTGGGGCTGGAGCTGAGGCCAAGCTAAAGCTAAAGCTGAATCTGAAGCCCAAGCCAAAGCCACAGCTATAGCTATAGACAAAGTCAAGGCGGCGGGTATGTGAGTGTAACTCGATTTGTGACTGTCATAAATGGCGGAAATTGTGGGGCTCGAGACAAAGCGGGCTTGGGGACTGGGGACTGAGGACCGAAAGACTGAGGCTTTCTGGCTAGCTTTCTGCTTTCTGCTTTCTACTGCCGGCCTGCCGGTCTTCAGCTGCGGCTCTTTCCAACTCCATGCTGCAAACACCAACTTCAGCTGCAGCTCCAACTTCAACTCCAGCTCCAACTCCGGCTCCGTTTTTCTTTCTTGCTTGACTATAATTTGTGCCATCAGCATTTTGTTGTCGTTATCGTTAGTAGAGACCAGAAGACTGTGAACTGAACTGAAGACTGAAGCCAGAAGACAGAAGACAGCAGACAGGCGACGGCAATGAAGCGTACGTTTTGACATTTCTCCAGCTCCGCCAAAGCCTCTCTCTTTTGGCTTGCTCTGGTCTTCATAATTATCGAAGCGGAGAAGAACGCGCTGCCACAATTTGGCCAGATTTTTATTAATTCCCACCTTGCGCCCCCCGCCCTCCCATTTTATGACTTATTCAATTCGCCACCAGCCGCAGTACAGCCTTAATATAGCCCCCACCTTCTCCCAATCGGTGGAGAACCCGAGAACCGGCTCAAGTTCGCCTCGATCTGCGTTTATTATTACACTTAATGTGACTTGATTTATAAACAAGAGCAGCGGCAGAACACAGCCTCCATCGGTGGACCGACCAACCACTGGTCACCTCGTCTCTCGCCCAGCTGTTGCGAAGAGGAGGAGACAGCCGATCGACATGGCTCAGTGACCAAAAGGAACACTGTGCGAAATTCGATCTGATATCGCATCTCTTAAGTTTCTCAATTCTCTGTCTACCAACTGCAATGTTGCCATGCATTTAATGTACATACACTATGTACTGATATAAGTTTTAGAGATGTTTCTTCTGTTTGTTTTCAAAAAATATTTGGTGTACATGAAGTTACATATTTGTAGTATTTATTTCCAGTGCACATACCGTATTGGTGTTGGGTTACCCCACATATTGCGCTTTTCATCGCCGCCCGATAGGAACTGTCTTTTAATTAGTTCATAAATTCAGCGTGGAAAAGCTGGAACGCAGTTTCACCTCCGATGTGTAACACTTCTCTTGCCACAGCATAGCGTTCTCTTTGGGCTAAGCCCACAAAGTGCCTTCCTTCCTGGGTCCCGGGTCTTTGAATAGACCGTTCAATCCGGAAGTTTGTTGCGCTGGCAGACAAAAGCAGTGCGGCTGTAAGCGGCTTTTGTGCCCAAGAAAGGAAATAGAATTCCTACCTCGCCCCTTCCTTTTCAGTCGAGTGAGATTCTCAGAGTCATTTTAATGGTTTCCGCTTTTTATGGCATTGCCCGCCCGGGCCTTATTATTGGTAAAAAATTAATAGAAATTTAATTGGACGGGCCTGCGGAATCGGTGGGGAAATTGGTTCTTTAGGCATTTATTGCGCATGCGCGCCAGCTTTTGCCGCTGTCGCTAATTGTTATTGCTCTGGGTTGTCCGGAGTTTGTAGTTCTTTATGGTTTCTTCACGCTCCGGACTTTGTTTTTATATTTAACTGGACGTGCGGGAGGTTAAAGCGTGCTAATGCTTACATAATGCTTTGTTTTCGGGTCTCTTTATTGTTTCCTACCCGCCCTTCTCACGTATTTTACATGCATTTTCCACGTCTTTTGTACGTGACGTAGGCCCAGTTGGGAGGAAGGGCGAGAAAGTCGAGGACATTTTAGGGCCATCATAAATTATTATCTCGGGTTTCGTAATCCCATGCCGTAGGAAAATGATGAATCGTCCCCGTTCTCATTCACAGTTTGATCCAGTTCCTTTCCGTACCCCAGTTGTGTTGCCCTTTTATGACAGCGAAAAGTAGGAGATGGCACCAGATAACCTTTCATAGGTATAAATCAACGCGTGACTTGATTTATATTGATTCTATTGGGATAATTTGGTATAATTTGTGACCTTCTTAAGGACGATTTTTTGAGAGCCCCAGGGAGAGAAATATTTTAATGTTCGCTGTCAATATTAGCAGATGGCATCATCAATTATCTCATTTATGTACTTTATAACTAACATGAAGTGAATTTTAAAACTATGCTTAATCTCAACATTCTAGCTTTTGTAGTTGATGAGATTGAGGCGTTCATACGGACAGACGGACATGGCCAAATCGACTCAGCTATTGATCCTGATCAAAAATATATTATATATACTTTATATGGTCGGAAACGCTTCCTTCTGCCTGTTACATACTTAGCAAGGAATCTAGTATACCCTTTTACTCTACGAGCAACGGGTATAATTATGCATCCCATATAAGATTAGCCCCCAACTTCACTATACTAAGGCTGAATTCTTGTCAAGTACCACCATATATAATTGATTGTGCTCCGGACACTCCACCCACACTTGTGGCAACCTGTAATCTCCAGGAATCACACCATATGGAGCACGCGCTCTCTACCGCCCACGTTTATTTAAAATTTTCGGGGATTGTTAACTATGTAGAGGGTTTTGTGTTCTCTAAATAAAGCCATTCAAGACAAAAAATCGAAAGTAGCTGGCCGGACTTTAAAAAGAATTTCAGCAGCCCCAAAACTAATGAAATGCCAGAGACAACAAAAGAATTCAAGCATTAGCATACATGAATTTATTCCCCTTTATTAATTTTGTGAGGTTAATTTATGTGGAGAGAGGCATGATGAAACAGAAATTTGAACCGAAGAAATGTTTAGTTTTGCTGATGAAGAATGTTTTTGAACCGCCTCCAGCCCGATGATAATTAAATATTTGTACATATGAACTTTACTGGGTTACGGGGCCAACAGAAAAAAGAAAAAAAGTGTATGGTAAAGAGGAGGAAGGGGACTCTATCAAGTCCGGCTTGATCTTAGCTTTTTATGTTCTAGCTTTTGGCAAGCCGTCTACTTTACAAGTCACTCCATTCGATGCTGGCCTTAAGATTAATGTTTCCCCGTACGACGACTCTTGAAAATTAGCATATTCCGACAATCTGCGGCTTGTTCTGCGTTAATGTGGATGTTGTAACTGCTTGCAGATAGATCCCCCCTTAGATTTTTGGATTTTCAGGGGGCGTGGTAATGAGTTCTCGCCAAAAGATTCTCGTTATGCGATAAATTCGAAAGTTACCGAAACGATTTGGGTTTGGTTTTCATTTGCTAGCAAAGCCTTTGTCCGTCTCAGGTAATTTACATGCATAAACAATTTGCACAAAAGTGTTTGCCGTTGTCTGGGAGTTTCGCGCATGAAATGGCCAAGTTTATGGCTATCGACGGGCGGTCGGAGGTCCACAAATCTCGGGGACTCGGAGACCCGTCTACCCGGCTGTCGTAAAAATCAAATATGCGACGCAGACTTGACACAAATGATACCCATAAACCATAGCAACGCAGAGCCGAGAAATGGTAGTTGTATTCCGCCGATTGAGGGATTGGCGAGAGCTATGGTTTCTCGATTTGTATTCGAATTTGCCCAGGGAGTGGCTCTGAATCGATGCCTATTCAGGTTAATATTGAGTCGCTTCGATTAGGAGTGATTTGAATGAAATATAGATAAGGGACCTCCAAAGATCCAAGATGTGTGCAACACAATTTACATACATATTAATTCTGTTCATAGTTTTATATATTTTTTATTTTGTTCAGCTCAGCACATAATTAAGCAGATTATTAGCTATTAGACCCCTGGGGATCTTGTTTGCGAGTAGCTAAAAGGGGAGAGAGAAAGCATAAAAAACCATATAAATTTCAAGATCTCAAATCCAATAATCTGCCATGATTTTTGAATTAACTTGGCTTGCTTAGGTGTAACTTTGCCAATGTTTATGTCTATATTCATGTTTAATTTATTTAAATATTCATGATTTGGCTAGCACTTGAAATCTCCCAGAAACCCAAGTCACAACTCTTTAATCCCTTTTGGTAAGCCCTTTCTTCTTTCCATTAGCCAGCTGAAAATTATAATTCCCACAGCTGTTTGCCAAGCTACTGCTCCAGTTCGGAGCTTTTCATTAAGAAAAGCCGCCGCATTGGTAATCAACTTAGCCCCCACCATCACAGCTTTGACTTATCGCTTAACCTTCACTCAGTTTTAACTCTCACCTCCCGCCTTTTGTTTTCCAGCCTTTGTCTAACTCGTTAGCTTTTTGCATTGTTTAGATGTTGAGTTTTGCCTACTGTGCTACACACGGCTTTTTAACTTTGTGGCTGGAACATGAAAAAGCCAAATTTGTGGGTGGCCTCCTCGTGAGCGATTGAAAATTAGAGTCAAATAATTTTTGACTTTGTCTATAATCGTGGCGTATGCATTTCAAGCGTATCCATTTCTATGTCCCCGGATTGAATTCTTTTCCAAGAACTCCAGGGCCAGAGTGAGTGTCACGTGCAACATAATCGTCTTTCGATGGTTACAAATCTTCCCAAGCCGAGCCCGTTGATAAATGGAACTTCAGGCCGAGGGGCGAGTTTGTGTCTTAAGTCTTTTGAATGGCGGTGTGGTGTGTGGATCCTTTTGTGTCTGCGCTTCATTCATTCGTTCATTCACGAACATTTTCGCTCTTCCGCCAAAGTTTCTTACTTATTTTATTTTCTTCGAAGCTAAAGGCATAGTCATCTGTATGACTTAATGTCGACGCCGACAGCGACGCTTGTCGTTTGTCATTCGATCCGAGCAGCGAAGGCGTTTGATATATACATATGTATGTAAGTGTATATTCCCCAGGCTTTCCACGGATTTTTGTGGGGCAGCGTTTGAAAAACGATATATGGAGACGGGTTGTTACGTTGTACCACGCGCCTTCTGGTGCGTGCAATGCAAATCCGCAGCCAATTCCAAATCCAATGGAGCGTGCAGCCCCGATCCGGAGACTTTCTGTACTTACCATATTCTTATGTTTCGATGTGGGTGTGCAGGTTTGCTTGTCGCATTCGCCATGGCTTGTGGGTGGCCAAGTGGAGTTGGCGGCGATCTGGCGAGGGCTGAGGTGGAAAATTTATAAAATGAATATAGGGGCATTTCCTGCTGTAAACCATAGGCGATACGAATTAGGCTCTTAGTTACATTTTAGAATCTCTGCGTTAGCTGGACAATTCATATTGTCTGCCTAATATTTTGTATTTATTGTACAATGTTTTGATTGATCTAATTCTTGACCAATTAACGTCAGCCTCCTGCAAGTGCCTGCAATCATTGGTTGGCCATCTCTGCTCTGGCCTATTGCCCTGCGATTCAGCATCGCGCAGTACAACCAGAGCCTGTGCCCTTTCATCACGGACTTCATTGTCTGGGCGCGCGGTCAGTTTTGGATTGTTGTTAAGTAAGTGTACTTAACCCACATGACTTGCGGTTTTGGCCTTTCTCAGTGCGGGCTAAAAACTCGGTTTCTGCCCGTGGCTATCATCACTCGAAAAGGCCAAAAAGCTGTCATTGCCTGCGATCTGTTGAGTTGTGGCCACAGTGCGTATACGTGTGCGTATGCGTGCGCAAAGAGATTTCTTAACCTTGAGTGACTTTGAGCGTTTCTCAGCCAGCCATCCAATCCAATCCATCCATTCGTCCATGTTTATTTATGCTCCCCCTTTGGCTTTGCGTTTATTAACCACTTTTTTCGCTGATTGTATTTTGGGCTTATTAAATTACCGATTGCACGTGTGCGTGTCTGCGTACTTGACTGTACGCTCATTTCCTTAATTAAACACTTGTTTCACGGTCCGTTGGCCAATCCTAAAGGTATTTCATAAATAAAAATGCCAAAGATTAGCAAAAAATCAAGCTGATGAAACTCATTTGCAGAAATAATGATCAATCGGCAAAAAGTGATTATATTCAAAGATTATGTAAAACGATCAACAGCAATTTTCAATGGCTAGCAACAGATTATCAAGTTCACTAGAAAGTTGCTTCATCATTACTTTTAAAGAGCTGGATTTGCTAAAAATATTGACACGAAGTTGATTTGTTGAAAAATATCATTTCCGTGTCATATTTATTTCTGAAGTAAAAGTACTAAAGTAATAAGTTATCCATATTCTCCTTGCAATTATAATATAGGTTCCACTTCCTTTGCATATCGTGCTACCAGTTATTGTTCTACTTGAACTTCTTGCGTGTAACTTTCAGTTTAACCCTTCAAGATGTTTTCCATTAACTTGGCTTGTATCTGACAGTTGCCATCTATAACAAATAAATTCATGGCTAGACCCATTAAAAGCTTATTATGCTTTTTGTGTGCCACTCTGGTTTTATTGTCCATTGTCGAGAGCTGGAGGTTGCGCGTTCCCAGTCTCCCAGTTGAAGAAGCCACCCACAAAGTGGTGGGAAAAGTAATTTTCATAATTTTGCACTCCGACACCTTCACCTTCACCTTCTTCTGTTTGAGAATCGGAAGCCCCCGGGGGATATAATTCTCGACTCGCTGGGGGAATTCACATTTACATTGAGCTTGGCGAGAGCTGTGAGCTGGAACCCCTTATTAAAATGGCACTAATTATGGCAATTTGTTATTGGCCAAAACGAGCTGAGGCCAACGCCCATGCCCACTTCAAAGCCAGGTTAGGTTTTGGCCAGATCAAAAGTTTATTAGCGAAAGAAACAGAATTGTGAGCCGATGGGAGAAGGTACGCCCTCACGCATAAAGTGGTAGAATATTTAAATTATAAAAGGTAAAAACAGACGAGTAAATACGTTGGACATACATAGCTATCGCCGAAGGCCAAACACGCTCTTGTACACGCATATTGAAATGTGTACATTTTTATTTATTATTTTTTTCGGTTTTATTATTTACCCCTTCCCACTTTGGACTCGACTTCAGGCACCAGGTGATGATTCGCTATTTGCTGGAAAGGGGACTCGTTTCGATTCGCCAGGGGTTAAGGCGGGAGTTGGAGAAGGTTAAGACGCAGTATGTGTACATGTGCTACAAATTGAAGGCTTTTTATGGGTCTACCCTTGCCCTAGGGGTTCCTTTGTGGGCCCAAGAAGTCGGGCTATAGATCAGCAGATTATAGATCGTAACTTCGTGGCTAATGAGTCACCGAAACCCATAATTACAGGGCGTCTGCTGATTTAATTAGGGAACTATTAGGTATGTTTTCATTCAGAAATATTAAATAGTTAAAAGCACCTTAGTTCTTAGCACTTCAGTCCAACCGTTATAACCTAGTATTTTCATAGTTAGAGTATCCCGAGTTCTTCCTGTGATTCGCAACTTAAATTTCACTCCTTCATCATTACTTGCTGCCCGCGAAGCTTTTCATTTGATGTCTCCCCTCGTTTTCCCATGGCCCCGGCCAAAAAAGGGAGAATTGCTGGCCGCGAATGGGTCTGGGGGGCAGTTGAGGGTTAAGTATTGGCATTTCCGACTGGGAGACCGAGACTCGTCTTCATTGAAATCGAGCTCGAAGCTGAGAGCCTCACAATCGGACTGGGGACCCAAACGGGGGACTGGCTGGATCCCAGTTTCAACTTGCACACGGCATGGCAATCAAAGCCAGTAAATCTACACCAAAAGCAACAATAGCCGGGCGGGCTAACAACAACAACCAGAGCAATATTTGTGCTCATTAAGCGTAACTGACACACGAAGTTTTTTGTTTTTTGGAGGGTTTCTTCATTTCGCAACTCGCCAAAAACTACGCCAACGGGACTGAGTTTTTTCGGCTGAGGCTGTGACTCAAGATCTGGCCCCCATTCTCCGTTCTTCCCTCCACTTTTTTGAGAGAAGAGTTACTGCATTGTTTTGTATACCCTTTATGAAGGGTACTAGCATTCTTGCGATGCTTTCTGTCAGAAGAACCGCCTTGCATCGTTTACTAGGAAAACGAAGTTTATTAGAAAACTATAATATGTTTTTAATATGGAAACTTAGACACAGAGTAGTAGTTGTGTAGAACAACATCTGACATTACATATTATTGCATACTTTTAGACTCCCCAGATGTTGGCATTCTATAAAATAGGGTATCCGAATAGCTGCCTTCCTGACACTTCACTTTTCCCTTTTTCGCTTTGCATTTTCGTTTTTCCTTTTGGCCAATTTCAGGCCCCCCAAACGGGCTGAGAGCGATTGCTATTATTTTGAGGTAATTCGATGATTTACAACAGTTGCCTTGTTTTGTAAGTTTTCTTTCCAGAATGCCACAGATCCCACTGGCTGTCCAGCGGAGCCTTATTTGTGTGTGTTTCAGACCCCGGGTGTCTGGGTCTCTGGGTGCAACAATGAAGGGCCCAACCTCGACCAGGCCCTCGCCACATTCCTTTGTTATTTTCGCAATGTTTCCCCAGTCTCTTATTGTTTTTTGTAGGATTCTTTTTAGTTTCGTTGGATGGGTACTGCTGTAACTCCCGCATACCCCGAAGATCTGAATGAGTTTGGTGCTCTCAAGGGAAGTGGTCGCCTTTTGTAAATTCTTTCGCGGGCATCTTACATTTCACACCTGTTGTCATTTCCCTCACCCTGATGTGATGTTTGCGTTCAAAAAGGGGGAGTCCTTGGACAAGTTGACAGCCTAAATAGCTCGAAAGGGGAAGAGGTGGCTAAGTCCCACCTACGGCATATGTCAGCTGTAACTGATATGCAGATGTTCGCCTCTCTGCATTGAAATTAAATTGATTACTTTCCGCTCCGTCGGTGGCTATTAACTTAGCCATATTACAGCTTCAATGGTAACCTATATACTACCCAGCTTACATATGAAGATTAGATGATTAGTCTTTATTAATACGGTACGATAATACAAGC
This sequence comes from Drosophila orena, assembly GCA_005876975.1. Classification (NCBI taxonomy): domain Eukaryota; kingdom Metazoa; phylum Arthropoda; class Insecta; order Diptera; family Drosophilidae; genus Drosophila; species Drosophila orena. The sequence goes on along the minus strand of VCKV01000008.1, from coordinate 9,221,768 downwards.
ATAGGCTATTATATATTTAAGTGTATAACCCCAAACATATTTTGTTAAAACGTTCTGATGCAACACCCATCTTGTTATTACCACAAATTGCCCTACCTAACTACCATAATCACGTCAATCTCCGAGCTCTGCAACATTTCAATTTTCCTGCCCCAGAGAGCCGCCATCCATCAAAGCATGAACAATTTCACTTTCCAGATACAAATGCGGTGATATGCGGTGATTCAGTGCATCGGGCTGGCTTTCGGTTTCCAAACCAGAAGCGGAAGCCTCCGTTTAGTCGACGCACATCTGGTGATTAGACGCTTCAGCGCCAGCCCATCCAATCCCAGCCAGAAAGCGGAGACCAACGACATGTTCCCTTTGCCACACCGAAAGAAATAGGAGCCTTTAAAGGTCACAAAATACTTTTAAAATCAAAAATGGTATAAGAACTCTTATGATGGGATGTCCTGACAGAACACTAATTGCAACTATCAGTTGGTAGCAACATAAAACTGCCATTGGTCGTATGAATTGATCATATCATATATGTATATCATAAGTTGGGGGTCCCTTTTTCTCCGTGTGCTGGCGACATTGTGGCGACGCTTCGCTGCACTTTGTTGAGCACTCCGTGGCGAGGACGTGGATGTGGACGTGTGTGCCCGCCTCGTGTGCCATGTCATGGCTCCAGTGGTGCGCTAAATGCTCATTTCACTTTCTATCAGCGTCTCGCGGCAGTCTAATGGAGGTTTAATTATGCTGCTCCGGCGGCGTGCCCTCGGCTGTCGCATAAATTACACCGTGCAATGGCTTGATTTATTGCCGGCCTATAGCTTTTTCCACTTAAGATTTTCGCTAATGCCCTGCCCATTTTTTGTGTGCTATCTTGCAGTGACTTGACAATATGACTGCGAGGTCATAGACTCCGGGAAATAAAGGCGAGGGACGGGCAGAGGACGGAACACCGAAACGACACAAGGCGAACAAGGAACCAACACGAAAATGTCCGGCAATCAACAGCAGCAGCAGCAGCAACAGAAGTCATTAACTAACAACGCGGCAGCAGCAGCAACAAACGAAACAACCACTTTGGGCCATAATTTGATTAAAATAAATAGCGTTGACAAAATAGTAGGCAAAAGTCAGGCAGCAACGCAGGCAATTAACAAACTACAGCAGCAGCACCAGCAACAAATCCAGCAGCGACGCTCATTGCTGCCAGCAACAGGAGGAGCCACTAATCCCCACCAGCCACACTCATCGCAGCAACAAAGCGGAACGCCAACGCCAACAGCTCAGTCGGCAGCCCAAAAACATCAGCACCAGCAGCAGCAGCAGCAGCAACAATCACATCAATTGCAGACGGTGGCCACGATACACCAGCCGCACTCCACGCAGCAGCAGGCATTGACTTCCCGCCTGCCCATCCAGCAGCAATCCGCTAAAGAATTGCCCAATCTAGCCGGCCAGCAGCGCCGCAGCTTCCACTACCAATTGCAACATCAGCAGCAATCTCTGCGCAGCCCGCAGCTGAAGGCACCGGCACCCGCCCACTCCATACCGCCGCGATACCAGCCACCGCCTCAGCCGGCCACAGGGATCCTCAAGCCGCACTTGCCACTCAAGTATCCGCCGGATATCCCCCAGCTATCTAGCATCTACATTCCCGACTCCATCAAGCAGCAACAGCAGCAACAACAGCAGCAACAGCAGTCGCGATATCTACCAGCACACCAGCCGGGAGCGAAGGATATGCTGAAGTTTGTGCGCAAGCCGGACCAGGAACACCCATCGCCCAATGCCTCGGTCACGTCCAGCGGCACGGGAATACCCACGGCCAATGGCGGTGGTCGTCTGACCGCCGAGCAGAACCGCCAGTTGCAGTCGCTGGTCAATGAACTGCGTGCCCTGAAGGAGCAGAATCAGCGTCTGCTGGACGACAACCAGGAGTTGCGGGATCTGTGCTGCTTCCTGGACGACGACCGGCAAAAGGGACGCAAGCTGGCGCGGGAATGGCAGAGATTTGGGCGATACACAGCCAGCGTGATGCGACAGGAGGTGGCCGCGTACCAGGTGGGCTAAGCCTCGAACAGCACTCCAGATCTTTGAATACTAATGACTTCCCTTTCTCTCTGCAGAACAAACTACGTCAACTGGATGATAAGCAGCAGGAGCTAATCACCGATAATCTGGAGCTCAAGGAGCTCTGCCTCTACTTGGACGAGGAGCGTGCCCATGTGGCGGCCAATGCGCTGTGCGCCGGATGCGGAGCAGCCACCAGAAATGCGCTTCGAGATGACGGCGATGGTTCCAGCTCCAGCACGAATGCAGATGAGACCATCACCGCCTTGAGAAACTATGCAGAGCAGCGGCAACTACCCCAGGTGGGCAAACAGAGAAATCACCAATAAGAACGTGACCTAATAGCGATTTCAATTTGATTCCCAACAGGATCTACGTCATGCCCACACGCTGAACGACCAGACGCTTCAGTATGTGCGCTCGCTGGAGCGCCGAATCCAGCAACTGGAGGAGGAGCGCACTACTCCCACGGCACACCTGCAGCAGCCGACGACGCCCACGCCGCAGGCCACGCCCACGCCAACGGCCACATCTGCAGCCACTCCAACCAAATCAGCAGCACCGCCCCACCAGCAGCAACAGCAGCATCACCAGCAACAGCAAGACATCGTGGCCGCTGCAGCGGCGGCAGCAGCTGCTATCCAAATGCCGGAGCCGATTGCCGGGCGCCCAGAGGCGGTGGTCCGTGCCCTCCAGGTGCTCGAGGTGCGGGAGCAGCTGGAGCGAGATCGCATAGGCAACCTGGCTGGGAGCGCGCTCGACCAAATGGACGATGGCGAGAAGGCGCTAGTCCGCGAGATGTGCAACGTGGTCTGGCGCAAACTGGAGGGCAGTCCACATGGGCCGGCGGCCCTGGAGCCGCTCTAAGCCGGCGGAGAGAGCCAAGGGCGGAGACAGCCTAAGGCGGGCTAACACATAGACTCTAATGTTTAAAGCTAACTTATGCCGTAATATTTAACCCTAAACATTGTACAAAGTTCAAACCACAACCTAAGCTTAAGCTACCGCTGAAGGCGAAAGAATACTCAACAAATATTTGGGATACTCCAGCGACTGATTCGCGATGCAGCGAAATAAATTGGGCTAGACATATAGACCATTAATTACTCACTTTTTGAGATCAGAGTTCATTTAATGCATATACATATTGTTAGATTCAGCTTCGAATTCCAGCCTTAACTGGTCTTAAAGCTGTACGATTTGGACGCGAATCGATATAAACTGTTCAGGATGATGACTCCGCAGAATCAAGTAATCAACGCAATTGTTGTTTATCTTCGATTTGGACAAACTTTCTTGGGATCACTCTTTTTAATTAGTTTCTAACTCTGCTGATCAGTTGATGGAGTATGCTCACAAATATTTTATTTACTTATTGTAAACTGTGACTGTTATTTTTGAATGCCAAGAGGAAAACCACTATCATGAAAAATTTGCTAACTCGAAATACAATGCAACAAATATTTCCATACTCATCAATGGGCCTCTGATTCCTTAAGTACTTTAATTGGAATGCTTTATGTCCGATGCCCGCTGATTCACTGTTGCAGCCGATCCAGAAATGTATCTTCATTCTGTGATAGCTTTAAGCGCATTACACGCTTTCTCGCTCATACATGTACTTGGTTTTTGGGACAAACGCAAACTACCGCCGAGCTGTTTAACCTGATTCTGCTTGGCCAATTTGTCCGTATCGCATTCATTCAGTAAGATCGCCGCTCGCGGGACAGGAAGATGCGGCAATAAACGGCTCGAAACGTAAGCCAAACCACTTTTGGCCGTTTTCCCGCTCTTGCTGCTCATCGGCTAATTCATGCATTATCCACTCCAACGCCGGTTTGGACTCGGTCGCGCCTCGCAGATTCCAGGTGCGAACATGTGAGTCTTCACTTTGGGTTCATTAAATATGCAACCTTTCATATTTTTCCCTTTTTGCTGGAGCGGATTGTCTCAGGCGGATAAAAATAAGTTTGACGGAGTGTAAAGGGAGTTGTACTTAAATTAAAATGGAAATGTTTTCTGAATAGATTACTGCTTACGAATGTTGTATGTAATAATCTCTATACAGCAGTAACTTGCTAATATATTGATTATTTTCTGATGAAAAAACAATGTATCATCTTTTGGCATAAAGTGCTACTTTGCATGGCATTCTTTAATCGAAACTTGGCTGAAAAGGCGCCACATCGAATTTTAAATAGCTAATAATTCAAACTAACGGCTCACATATTTTTTTGTAAAATTTTTGATTTTTGAAAAGGGGTTCGATCATGCAATATGCCGAAAAATGGAAAATCCCATTCGATTAAGAATTCAGCGATGTATTGTCTTCCCTATTTGCATAATTTTTTAAGATATTAGAAATACCACGATGTGGATTGTAGCTAATCCTCCTTTTTTTAAGGCCCTGATCCCATCCTATTTTCAAAGGTCTATATATCAGCTGCTTATTTGTGAGATTGAAAGTGATTGCTTGGTTAGCTGGAATGGCACAGTGTAAGTGCAGTTTTATTGTAAGCCAATATAAGGCACATCAAATAAGATGTACATATTAATTTTAGAAGAGTCACTGCTGAAGTATCTTCTTGATATAGCGACCCACTACCAAAAAAGGACGCTGCTCGAACTCGTGCTTCTGGTCCATTGTTATGGTAACCTAAAGAGCAATGGGATTTTAGTTTACGGATTTAAATGTACATTGGGGAATCCCCTTACCTGATCCCCCTTGAGACGATCGATCAGGGTCACGCAAACATCTCCAGCCATGACCCCCACTTTTTGTGTTACGGATGCGAACATGCTGGCCTCCATCTCGATGTTCCGGATTCCCAGGTCGTGGCACTTCTGCAGGAACTCCATCTTATCCTTCTCCGTGTACTCGCAAATGGCTCCGTCGGTGCGTCCCTGACCTGGTTGGAAAAGTCTATCGTGTTAGATTCTTTTGGTTCGGGGTAAAGGTAACACCTACCTTCGTAGAAGCAATCTGTTCCCATTGTGTTGGCACTTATGGTCTGAAATCCGTCGTTGGCGTCGACACCGAATGCAATAACATCCTTGATCACGTCCTCGGAAAACACGGCCGGTCGCACCACGCGTTTTCCGAGAATAGCCTGGAGTGTATTTAAATTGTAGATTTTCAACTTGCTATGCTACTCTATGCTACTTGTGACCAACTGAAGGCTATTTAGAAAAATCAAACACAATTTGAGTTTCTTAAACTGTAACTTACGATCTCATGCTCGTTGCGAAGCAGGCCATTGAAAGCATTTTTGGTGACCACAACTGTGCCGGGAGGCACGCCGAGTCCTCCGCAGGTGCCGATCCGGATCATGACGGGCTCCTGGCACCGCGCGTACTTGACCAGCTTGAGCAGCTCGTGGAGCACGACACTGAAGGTGGAGGATCCAACGCCGTGGCTCACGCACAGCACCGGACCCACCTTGTACATGGCATATCGCTGGCCACGCTCGGACAAGTCCACCGGATCGCCGGACTCTTGGACGCCTAAGACATCTCGTAGGTACAGGGCTAACTGCCGCATTCTGTATCCCGTTCCACCCACGCATATGACCTACAGATTCTCGCACATTACAATCTGGAGGTACATACATATTTCATTGACACTATCTTACCTTGACATCGCCAAACCTGTGCTGCAAATCACTGGTGTCCCGAGTATTGGCCACATTGATATCCAGGTGGTACAAATAATCCAATGTCATGGTTTCCAGGTGGGGATTCCGCAACTTGACGAATCTGAAAGTAATATCTCGCACAGTACTTCCAAAGGCAAAAGAATAATAAGATTCGTAACGATCATAGATTGCACTATGGGAAATTTTACCTGATTTGTTGGCAAACATGAGTTTTTAAACATTTTGAAAACAATTTTATAACGGATTTAGAATTGATCAAAGGTTTAAGTTACGTAACAGAAATGTTAAATTAACACTCCAATGTTAAAAAATAACAGATGTTGCAGACATAAGGCACGTGCCATCGGTGAGCTTCATTTTTTAGTGCCTACTAAAATTCATATCTTTTCAACCACAAGGCCTAAATCCATCAAATTTGAAATGAATACTCATTCTTCAAGTGCGTACTATGTGTTTTTAATAATATGTTGCTTATTGTGAGTGTAAGCTTAACAATTTGTGTATTTAGCAAGTAGTGTCGTCGGCCAACTTTTAAAATAAAATTTCAGCTTTGAATAGAGTTTTAAAAAATTGTTGAAATTTATTGAGTAAGTGTGTTAGCTCATGTTGTAGAGTGATTAATCAAATAGTCGATCAAATAGTCATAGCTTGCGACTTTTTGCGCTTTTTCGCGAAAATTAATTTTTAGGTAGCAACCTCTCGATTAGGAATGTGAGTAGAATGTTAGTAGAAGTGAGTGGCGCACACTAGCTCGTGGAAAACTGAATGCAATATTCAAATTTATTTGTGGGCATATCGACGACAGCATTTTTGAAATTAATTAAAGTCACTTATGGGAGAAAGCGCACACACTTTATGTAAATTTATTGCATAAATGGAAAATAAGCAATAGAATGCTGGATAAGGTTGCATCAAAATACCCGGCATGTTCAAAATCATAAGCGACTTCCCCTTCCGCGAGAAGTCTTTGAATTGTTGTGCGAATGCAAGCGAATGTTTGAATGATCCTCACACATATATGAAAATGACTTATTTTTTAACGTTAAAATAATAACTGAAGAATATATTGAGTAAAAGAAAAATGTTTTTTTTGAGGGGGTGGTGGGCGGTGACCTTCTAATATGCCATTTTCTCAAAAACTGTGGAATGTCATTTAAGGTGATCTAGGAACACGCTCTGCGGGTGGAGATATTATTTAAAGAGTGGGGAGCCGAATTTTCAATTGCATATTTTATATACCTTTTTGAGTCCTATAAACTTAAGTCGCACAAAGATAGTTAGATCTTTCTTATCCTAATATTTTTGCCTTCTTTTATTTTTTGGAATTAACCCCCAAATAACGAAAAAACAAGTAAATAAAAAACATCCTCATGTTCCGAATTCCACCGTTCCGTATCGCCGCTAACTCATCGACGCTAATTTGACGCACATAAATTCCCCCTAGTGCATTGGTTTTGCACTATGCAGACACATTTTGTGGCGGCAATAACTGCTCTCTCCCCTCTCGCGTAAAATTGAGAGCATAAAAATCCAAAAATAGAAGTTACTTGCTTGTGTGAATGAAAACAGTAAGCAAAAAAGTGTGCATGTGTGCGTAGCTGCGCTAGAAGACGATTTTCGGTCCAAAATCAATTTTGATCTATGATACCAATTTGATTAATCTTTTGGTCAATTTCGTTGTAATATGATCTAATCAAATATTTACAAATTGATGACGTGACTATTACATTTTTATAAGAAGTTATTTTAATATTCGTTAGTTACTATATATACATATACTTATTTTTTTTACTTGTATACTAGTAATTTGTACTAATAAATATAGTAAATAGTTAAAAAACTTTATATGCAACCTGTTTATTGCAAAATTGAATTCTTGAGGCAGGACCAGCGCACCTAACTTCACTAACTTCAAATATATTTTCACGTCGCTAGCTGAATACACAACGACATATTTTCTAGTATAAAGTAAATTATGAAATTAATTAGGTATTAATATGTACATTTATTCACCTATTACTATTTCTATGATGTATTTAAATAATTATCATGTTAAAGCAATGCAAAACTAGAGTTTTTTACATGGTGGCAATCGATTAAAAATAATATAGAATGAATGTCCGTAAACTTCTGAAGTGAAGGGCATATTTTGTCACATTTACAATATACATATGAGCACACGTATGCCCACATGCAGTGATCGACTGTCGCTGTATGCGTACAAGATAGCTGCTGACTCTTGAAGAAAAATTCGAGATAGCCTGGAGCCAGCAAAAAAAAATCGTGTGAAAAAAAGTATGGCGTTACGCATCTTATTATTATATTGCCTTTGGTACTTCCATTTAATGAAGCGGGTGGTACTTACTTTTCAGACATTTTGAGTTGATTCCTCCGCAGTTCCTGTTAAACGTGTATACAATTCTGAGTTTTCTACACCTTAGAATAAGCTTTCGTCGGCGATTTTCTGATCGTACGATCTCTTTGAAAAAGCTTTCTATATGAACATATATTTCTAAACAATATATTATATATAAATATATCTTTTATATTTACGATTAATATAAAGAAATATACATACATTGATAGGAAATAACGATTCGTCGCTGGTCACTACTTGAATCATACTGAGTCGTTTATACTCGATGCATTTCCACTCGATTTTTTCACTCTCATTACAGTGCACTATGGGGAATTTACCCCGATTTGTTGGCAAAAATGTGGTTTTAAAAATTTGCAAATTTTGAAAATTTTAACGGATTTAGAATTGCTCAAAGTGAAAAAGTTGAAATTTTACTTTAAAAGTTGGCCGACGACACTACTTGCAAATACACAAATTGTTAAGTTTACACGCACAAAAGAAGCAACATATTATTAAAAACACATAGTACACATTTGAAGAATGAGTATTTATTTCAAATTTGATGGGTTTAGGCCTTGTGGTTGAAAAGATATGAATTTTAGTAGGCACTAAAAAATGAAGCTCGATGGCACGTTCGGGGTAACGACATAAGTCCGTGCGACATATCTCCGTCGATCTAACTCCGCGAGAAGATATGTCGTTTGAAACGTCATATCTGCGCGGATTAATGTCGTTTAGAAAACGTCATACCTCCGCTCGGAGATATGACATTTGCAAAACGACAAAGCTCCGTCAGAAAAAAGCTACATAATTCCGCCCGAAAAGTTTAATAGGCGGAGATATGTCGGCGGAGATAGGTCGCTATGCCGCCACATTCCTTGTCTGCAACAGCTGACTTTACAGCTGTTATTTTTTAACATTGGAGTGTTCAATTAACATTTCCGTTACACAACATATACCTTTATTCAATTCTAAGTCCGTTAAAAATTTTCAAAAACACATTTTTGAACAATACAGGTCAACAGGTTTTTACTTCTGGCTGAATACCGCTTTTGCTGTGCAATTGGATTCCCAGTTGGAGTCGGACTGGTTGGCAAGGTTTTGGCTCGAAGTCAGCGCTTAAAGGCGGAATGAAGTGTTTTCAAGTTTCTGCTAAGAGGTCATTGCATATAATAGCTGATTGCAGTAAGCTATTTATCTAATCAGGTAATAAACCCGTTTTTAGTACGAGACACACTTCTTTCTAAGCTGATTCGAAATATAACATTATACCAGCGAGAAATGGAGAAACGGAGAAAAGCAGTTCCAGACAAGCGCAGAGTCACCATCATCGACCAGCAGTCATCTGGTTCAGATCGAGCAGCATCTTCGCATCTCGAAGATGGAGACGGGCGCACTTATCATTCAACTTCGCACCGAATAGCACGAGCGAATAAAATAATCGGAGAGGAGTCACAGCTGAACACACGCGACATGGCAGTGGACATGGACATGGAAGCCATAAAAGCGCTGACGTCGAGCCAAAACCTTGCCAACCAGTCCGACTCCAACTGGGAATCCAATTGCACAGCAAAAGCGTTATTCGGCCAGAAGTGCAGTGTTAGTAAAAAGAAAGTCACTGGAGCCGGTTGTAGCCACCTACTGCCCTCCCTCGTTGCTGCACTTTGCATACTAATCATCCAGGTGGGACTGGCCCCTCCAGTCGGCGCCAGATCGCCGGCCAACGAAACGGCCTGGCCGCCAATGCGACATTACGATATTTGGGACGACCACTTGGGCGAGCCCGGCGGTCTTGAAGAGAATTCCCTCGCGGAGGAGGCGGACTTCAGGCTGCAAACGGGAGTACAGGGGGAACTGGACATGGAGATGTCGCTGCAGGGTATCTCTGATCGGAATTACAGCCAGACGAACAGCAGACAGGGAAAAGGTGAGATTCAAGTAAATACAATATAATAATGTAGGCTCAAATATGCTATCTTACCTTTACTTTCACTAGTGATCCATCTATTCCCGGTTCCCGTGGACGGCTACTGCACGTCGAACGATGGTCGGCGGATTGGCAACTGCCTGAATGCCTACGAGTGCCGTCAAAAGGACGGACAGGCAAAGGGGGAGTGTGCCATGGGGTTTGGGGTGTGCTGTGTGTTCCTGGCCAGCTGCAACACTACGATCTCCAACAACATGACCTACATTGTGTCGCCCGGGTTCCCCAGTTTCATGCCCAGCAACTTCACTGGCTGCAGTCTGCGGGTGAAGATGATGAGCGACGAGATCAGCCAGGTGCGGATTGACTTTCACCACTTCACACTGGGCCAGCCAAACCGAAGGACCGGAGTATGCGAAGGCGATGTTTTCAGTATAGGCGGTGGACCAGGCGGAAACTTCTCTCTTTGCGGCCAGAACAGTGGTCAGCACTGTGAGTATACATGTGTGTAAGCTGCCTGAGTACTTTCCTCATGCACCTTATTTTTCAGTGTACTACAATGTGGGGGCTAGGGCGGCACCACGACAATCTACTTTGTACGGAAGTCTGCGCCCCGTGGATGCCAGTAGTGGCGCTAGCAACTCCACCTCCACGGGCGATCGCTTCATCGACATCAGTCTAAGCCTGTCCAGCCGCCTTCTGCCCCTTCGTATTTGGGAGATGAGTGTGGTCCAGATCCCTTTCAGCCAGCGAGCTCCGGCGGGTTGCCTACAATATCACACCGGCACCGAGGGCGTTATGCAGACCTTTAACTACGCCGAGAATGGTCGACATTTGGCCAATCAGAACTATCGGATTTGTGTGCGCCAGGAGCTGGACATGTGCTCCATTATGTACCAGCCATGCGATGAGCAGTCCTTCCGCATTGGCGGTGGCGGGCGAATGGCGAGCCGAGGTGGCGGTACTGCCGAAGGAGCGGCGACAACGGCAGCTTCGAGTCCTGCTGCAGCACAGTCGGATGCAGCAGGTGCAACAGCATCAACATTAGGCAATGCTTCAGTGACCACTACAGCACCCACTTCTAGCACCCTCATGCAGATGATAGCTAACATGGCAAATTCCACAACCTCATCGCTGATGACCATGATGACCGGAAATTCAACTTTAGCAGCCAGTTCAGTATCACCCGCCAGTACAACAAGCAGCAGCCCCAGCAATGCTGCCATGAGCACGACGACAACATCAACCACTGCCACACCGCTCCGTTCCAGTACAGAGGCATCTACCACCTCTGCAACACCTGCATCTTCGCCAGCCAGCGATGATGTGGAGGGGTCGGGTGGTGAAGTTGGCGATGATGAGGATGACGACGGTGGGTTTCTCTTCTTCAGGAGTCGGCCCACCACAGAGGGGCCGGCCGTTTCCAGACGTCCGCGACCCAGTGGAGGCTTCGATATCATGGGCATTATTCGGAATGCCATCGATTTGCCGCTGAAGTGGCGACGGCGCCAAGCCCGCCAGTTCTTTAGCACCTGCTCCGACCGTATTACAATGCCGTGCATCATAGAGGATTTCATAGGAACGGGACTGGGTCCACTTCCTGGGTGCGAGCCCATCCACTGTGGCGCCCAATTCTGCTCCTCGGGCGTGTGGCCCTGTCGCATTGAAAGCACTGTCACTCCGTTCTATATTGGTGTCCACTTCGGCAATGGCCAGGGCACTGGCAAGACGAACGCAGAGGATAACGTGGGTGCCTGTCTGCGATATTCCCAAGTGCAATGCATGTAACGACGGGCGGGGCTATCAATTTTTTTTTCGATTTAGTAAATTATTGTTCAATAATCCAAATAGATTCAAAATACTTTGTTAGTGATGACTTAAATACGTATTTTTACTTTGTGGGTTGATATTACCATACCTTGGATAAAATTATGTACAAAATGTTCCAGCTTATTCGACTTTAGTTAACTTTGCATTTACATAAATGCCTGTCTTTGTTGTTCGTTTGCTTATATGATACATAATACATACACAGCTAATACATACATATGTATAATGTGCAATCGGACGAGTTGTAGAGCTTATCAATTTAACTAAAACTGAACTGTGGATGTGCGTTTGTGTAAGCTGACATCACTTGGAATGGGGGCTGCTAAGAGGTAAACATATAGCGATGAAACTTAATAAGAGCTACAATTTTACAGGGCGATGACTTTGGCTTGCAGTGGTTATTCATATATAAATACCATATATTGACATTCGCATGACTTATGCTAGAAGTATTCGCCAGCCGCCTTATACGACCTCGGGCAATTTTGTTCGGCATACGTAGCGTAGGCGTTCTTTGACCCTTGTTTGATGGAAAGCTTGCTCGAATGCTTGTTCCACACGTGCACCACATACGAGTCCTTGCAGCGGGCCATTGTCTCCTCCAACTTTTCCGGGTCAAAGAAGTCTTGCCACTGCTTCCAGGGTACGGCGTAAAAGGCGCCCCGCCCAAATACCTTAAAGCCCATGCAGCGCTTTGGGTCCTCTTGCATCAGAGCAATGTCTTTGGTGCCACATATCTTCTGAGCCACACGGGTTATCACCCCTGGCCCATTGTTGCCCCAGTCTTTGCCGTTAAAGTTGTGCTGAAAGTCGCGTAGACACGACGCGGCGATCTCGTGGCCAAAGCCAGTGGCTGCTAGGTTCATTACGCCAGCGGCCAAATGGGTGTTGGACTCAGCACCTGTATAATTGGGCGGCACCTTCTCCATGTTGCGCAGCACCACCACATCCATGTCCAGATAAAGACCGCCATACCGATAGAGGGTAAGATAGCGGAGAAAATCTGATATGTGGGAGAACAAATATCTGGAAAGGAATTGTCAGTAATGAGTAATAGCTGGGAAGAGGGGTCAAGTCAAACTCACTTTGAACGCGACAGGCGGCCGTCTTTGAGCCACTCCTCCATGGGCGTACCGGATGCGTAGGTCTCGATATTCAGTCGTCGTAGATGTACATTGCTGTAGCTGAGAATGGCCTCAACCAATGGTTGGGGATGGCTATTGTTGTTAGAGAGGCGATAGGTGGGGCCAGCGAACAGGACGAACACTTGGAAACTCGGATTATGCATCGCTGCTGACTCGATTGCGCAGGCCTGGCGGGCGGTGACCCTCAGCGTCTCCAGCTGCCTGTTATCGGATAGGCGACAGCTGGTCTCGTGAAAGAAGATACTGTTTCCGGGCGATGGTTTCGGGTCCGCCTGGAGTACATCCTCCAAAAGATTCGTTTCGCCATCGGTAATTATCGCCTGCTGAGTTGCCAGTACTTGGCCCTCAATGAAGCAGGGGTAGTATTTATTTTCCGAACTGTAGATGTAAAAGCAGCCCACAATTACCATCAGCACTAGAATGATGAACATCCTACGGGCCGCCACAACGGGCAACCGGAGGAGCATGACTGAAGCTAGAACTGAAGGAAAGCCAGAGTACAAACGTCTTTAAATTTCTAACATTGAAGGTTCCAACTCCTTACTCTATGTACGCCACATCGTCGTCATGGCAGGATGACCAAATCACCCTTGATAGTACGGAAATTTCAGCTCCAACAATTGAAAGGCACAAGCCGCAGAACCACAACAAAAAGCACTGTTATCGCGCCGCGGAAGTCAATCGATAACACAAACTCGACCGGGTGGACAGTTCTACTGTGCGGACTCGATAACTCAATGGGGTGGGCAGTTTCCTTGCACAATCGGCATCTCTGGCGTGGAAAGCGGCATTTGCTTTAAGAATTTTCGGATATTTTCAATTGCCGAACGCAACGTGATTTGGCCTGTGCAGCACGCAACGACCGGTAGACGACCGTTACACCCATTACCAATATAGCAAAATAGTGAAATGAATGTTCCTCCTAGCGTGGGCAATGGAGGAGCGCCACCGGGAAGGGGCATGGGCTACACGCCGCCCGGTGCAATCGTGCCGCAGTTTCCACCACCCGGATTTGCGGCACCACCCCCGCCGGAACTGGCTGCCGCCTTCGGCGTGATGGCCACCAGCACCGAGTGGACGGAGCACAAGGCACCGGATGGACGACCCTACTACTACAATCAAAACACCAAGCAAAGCTCGTGGGAAAAGCCGGAAGCCCTGATGACTCCCGCCGAGCTGCTGCACAACCAGTGTCCCTGGAAGGAATATCGCTCTGATACGGGCAAAGTGTACTACCACAATGTGGCCACCAAGGAGACCTGCTGGGAGCCGCCGCCGGAATACGTGGACATGAAGGCGAAGGCGAAGGCAGAAGAGTGAGTAAATTAGTTGTTCATCCCTTGCCACTTGGTAACATGATTCTTCGTCTTCCCAGAGCTGCTGCTGCCGCCAAAGCCGTGGCAGCCATGACATCATCCAGCTTGGCCGGCATGGTTCCACCTGCTGCTCTGGCTAGCATCCTGCCCGCTGCTCTACATGCTGCCCCTCGAATACCCACTCCTGAGATCCACTCGCCGCTGACATCCAGTAGCAATGAGAACTCGTCCTCCGCGATGGACCAGGCCATGGCCGCCACATTAGCGGCTATAGAGGTGCCACAACAAAATGGTAAATAAAATAAGATTTTGAAAATATACTTCATAAATCACACGTAATTCTTTGCAGCTAAGAAAGAGGACAAGTCAGATAGCACTGTGGTGTTTAAGGATAAACGCGAGGCCATCGAGTCCTTCAAGGAGCTACTGCGGGACCGCAATGTGCCATCAAATGCGAATTGGGACCAGTGTGTAAAAATTATATCAAAGGATCCGAGGTACGCAGCCTTTAAGAATCTGAACGAGCGCAAGCAAACATTCAATGCCTACAAGACACAGAAGATCAAGGACGAGCGTGAGGAGTCTCGATTAAAAGCCAAGAAGGCAAAAGAGGACTTGGAGCAGTTTCTTATGTCCAGCGATAAGATGAACTCGCAGATGAAATATTTCCGTTGCGAAGAAGTATTTGCCGGAGCGCGAACGTGGACCGTGGTGCCGGAACCGGATCGGCGCGATATATACGAGGACTGTATATTTAATTTAGCTAAGCGAGAGAAGGAAGAAGCGCGGTTGCTGAAAAAACGCAACATGAAGGTTTTGGGCGAACTGCTAGAGTCGATGACTTCAATCAATCATGCCACCACCTGGTCAGAGGCTCAGGTTATGCTGTTGGACAACGCTGCATTTAAGAATGATGTGACCCTGCTGGGGATGGACAAGGAGGACGCCCTTATAGTCTTTGAGGAACACATTCGCACCTTGGAGAAGGAGGAGGACGAGGAACGTGAGCGGGAGAAGAAGCGCATGAAGCGACAGCAGCGCAAAAACCGGGACTCCTTTCTCGTGCTGCTCGACTCCCTGCATGAAGAGGGAAAGCTCACCTCCATGTCGCTGTGGGTGGAGCTGTATCCCATCATATCAGCCGACTTGCGATTCTCTGCAATGCTCGGCCAGAGCGGCTCTACACCTCTGGATCTGTTCAAGTTCTATGTGGAAAACCTGAAAGCCCGCTTCCATGACGAGAAGAAAATAATAAGGGAGATCCTAAAGGAAAAGGCATTTGTGGTCCAAGCGAAGACGTCCTTCGAGGACTTTGCTACGGTCGTGTGTGAAGATAAGCGATCGGCCAGCCTGGATGCGGGAAATGTGAAGCTTACATACAACTCCCTGCTGGAAAAGGTAACTATTGAGGGGAGGGAAATGTTATTATCAATAAAAATCATGTATGCATTTATAATCGCCAGGCTGAGGCAATTGAAAAGGAGCGGATGAAGGAGGAGGTGCGAAGGTTACGGAAACTGGAAAATGAAATTAAAAACGAGTGGCTGGAGGCGAACGTCTCAGTGGCCGAACCTTATGAGAGCGCCAAGAAGGTGGTGGAGCACCTTGAAGCATTTGCTCTGTATGAAAAGGAAATCGGTGTGGAGAAGATTTGGGAGGACTTTGTTAAGGAAAGCGAAGATGCATGTAGCCATCATCATTCGCGGTCGCGAAAATCGAAGAAAAACAAGAAGCACAAAAAACGAGTACGTTCTACATCTAGATCAGACATCGAGAATGAGCATGTAGAACTAGAGAAGTCCAAGCGAAGACGCTGCAAGTCGCGATCGGTTAGTATGCTCAACGTAACATTAAAATTTAATAATACGTTTACAATAATAATTAACAGCATTCCCTGAGCTCAATCGGGAGCATCGAAAGCGAAAAATTGTTGAAGAGGAAAAAGAAGCGCAAGAACAAACTGCGAGGCGTACGTAGCAAGTCGCCCTAATCCTCGAAACATATAAAATCTAACATGGCTTACATTTCAGTCCTCCTGCGAATCGGAAGTGCCAGGCAACCAGTCACCGGGAACTCAAGCCCTTCTCCAGAACGACTCAAACTCGCACTCACCGGCGAAGAAAAAGAAGAAGCGAACTAAAAAGGAGGGCAAGCGACACAACAGACACAATCGTTCCGGCACCCCCCTTAGTCCTGCACAGTCCGTAGAGTCGGTCGGATCGCGAAACGAGGAGCTGACGTTAAGTGACGGCGAACTGGAATCGAAGCGGGCAGCTCTTCTAGCCCAACTAAGCGAGCAGATGGACGAGTGACCACCTGAGGGGCGTTGAGTCAAAGCCAACATAGACAGCGTGTGTCAGTCTCCAGCTCTAGCTTAGGGAGGAGCCGAAGAGGCAGCTAGCCTTCAGTTGCTGGACAAGTTCTCCCTGCTTTCCACTGCACTCTGCTTCGTTTGGTTAAGATATTGTCCTGGTCCCAGCACAAGCCACACAGCGAACCACTATTGTAATTTCTTAGTCGCAATAAGTTTCAATGTATAAATGAGAATTAAACCTAACAAGTCAAATTTTAAGTTATACGCAAATGATTTTGAGTCTACATCAAAATAAACAAAATCTATCTAAATTACCTAAAAAAGATTTTAGTTGTTTCATTTTCATATAAGCTCATTTTTGTTGACTTGAATTAGAGGAACATCCCAATTTTATAGAAACTGTAGATAGATAGAAACCTTAAAATTGAATGAAGATAACTTATAGTTTTTACTATGTTTAATGACATCCTTGACAAGCGCACAAATGGAAAAATTGTTTTTCTTGTTGTCAAACTAAAACTTGAACTCCTTGTACTTCTTCGTGGTCTTGGCCGGATCCGTTTGCTGTCGCTTGCGCTTCGATTTCTGGCGCGCCACATGCTCGGCCAGCATGTCTGACAGATCCTCCTTCTGCAGGTGATTCTGCTGCTCACGCATCTGTTGCTCATAACGCTGGGCCATTGCGTCATTGTCCAAGTCCAGTTCGCTAGGATCGAGCGCCAATTCCACGATGCCTTCGCGATCTGTGGTTGATCGAACTGGTGGCTGTTTGTTAGCCCCACCGCCACTGACATCGTAGACATGGGTTGATCCCATCATGGAAGCCCCTATGCGGTCGGTCCGCTTTTCGGGCAGCACTTGGTACAGTACGGGGGTTTCATTGCTAGAAATTAGAATAAGCCTATAATCTGGATCTTATCTTAAATATATCAGTTCACTTACTCTTCCATCTCGGCTTCAATTTTCTTCTTGCGAAGCTCAATGTTCTCGGGGGTTTCCATGCCAGCTGGAACACTGGTGAGTCCAGAGGGTGTTACTAGTCCCTCTACTGGCGTTACCAGGCCAGTCTCATCCTGCTGATCGCCCAAGTCCTCGCCATCTTCCTCCTCCTCCTCGGATGATTCCTCTGACTCCGACTCCAGTTCACCCCATTGGTTACGTTCGATATCAGCTTCGTCGATGCCATTCTAAATAAAACATTGAAATAGTAACAACAACAGGTGTCAAGCAAATGTTGCTACTCACGTCGAGGTCCAATATGTTGGTTCCGAATACATCACCGTACAGCGGTTTTCCGTTCTCATCCACTGGCGGCTTACCCCAGCCTCCGGCATGATAACCGAACGAGGTTCCGTCTGGAATCGGCGCATTCAGGCCGGGAATTTTAAGATTCGGATACGAGGGCGGCGGCCCGTAGCGCTGTTGAGCAATGAGCCATGGCGGCGGAATCTTGTGTGAGTTAGGGCCCACGGGCATTCCCAAAGCAATGCGCAATTCCTCGGAGAGATCTCCGGGCTTCTTTTCCTTAAGGCGCGTCTCAAACTCCTTGCCCTCGTAGTAGAGATCGCCATGAATGGTCATGCGGGGCTTGGTTTGCCACTTAAAGAAGGCATCGTGCAGTTTCTGGTAGTCTATGTCAATTTTGCCCATCTTGGGACGGACGCGTTCACGCATCTTGGCCTTGAGGGTCTTTGCGTCCTCTCGTTCCTGCAAAGATTCACGCATCTCCATGATGCCCGTCTTTTTGATGAAGGCGGGGAGATCGAACGGAGGCTTCTCGATACCCCTTTTGCCCTGCAGATATTTTCGCTTGAAGCACCAGTGCCGCGGCACTTGCACTGTGTTTCTATAGGCTTTCAGTTGGACCAGTAGTTTTGGATCTCTGGCTGTGACATCGTGCATCTCCACGACATCAGGCCGAGAGACCAGCTGTTTCAGTTCTGCCACACTAAGGCGGGTCAGTTTCTTGAGTTTTCGCTTGGACAGCTTCTCTTTATCTTCCTTGCGCTCGTCGTCATCATCGCCGTCATCGTCTTCATCTTCTAGCAATTTGTCGGTCGCCTTTTTGTCCTTGGGGCGTGACTCAGAATCTAGTGAAGACTTGTCCTTCTCCGCAGGCTTTGGTTTGTTCTCCAGCTTGAAGATTTCGAACACACGATAAAACTGGCGGTACATTGGCGCCAAATCTGCAATGGTTATCTTTTCGGGCACGTATCTGGGAGGGATACAAGTTTGTTAGTTTATTTCCTAGGGACAAGCTTCTAAGACTTACTCAATGGTCACATCTTCATCATTGGCCTCGTCAGCTTTCTTGTCCGTATCTTTCTCATCGCCACGATCCTTCCTGCGCTTGCTACGACTGTCTTTGCGTTTGTCCTTCTTTTCCTTTTCGGCAACCTGTTCATCCTCGCTCCCCGGTGCTTTGGCCTCCGAATCCTTGGCCTCTGAATCCTTAGCCTCCGGATCGTGCTCATCCGCTTGGGCCAACTGCTGCTGCCGTTCGAACTCAATCTGGTGCCGTATCCTCTTGTTCTGCTTCTTTCGCTTCTTCTTCTTTTTGTTACGCTCCGCCTTGCTCTGCTTGCCGGGCTTTTGGCTTCCACTCCCGTTCACCTGGTTATCCGCATCCTCCTCGCTGTCCTCGCCCACATCCGCTTCGTCGCCGTCCTGGGTAGCACCCCCGCTGCCACCCATCGAATCGGCGTCCACCGTGAACTCGGCTGCCCTTTGATCCTTTAAAGCCAGCACATCCTCCAAGGCCTTCGGCAGGACCAGTTCTCCGGCAGCTTTATCGGCATCTACAGCATCTTCGGAGGCATCGCCGGCGCCATTTGCGCTCCCATTGCCGTTCTCATTTCCATTGGCCGTCGCACTTTCGTGCTGCTGCTGATCGAAGCGAATGGACATGAGCGGCGTGGGATGGCCGGGCTGGAAAGATTGGCATCAATAGATGTCTCGGCGGATGGGCTCCGGAGCTAACTTACCTCGTTGTTCAACTGGTCCGCCATAAATTAAATTAATCTATAAAAACCCAAGCCGAACCGTAATTTTTTTATAAACCACAATTCTAGTGATGGGGCGACAAGATATTTTTCTACCACTGAGGTATATCGATACATTTCGATAAGAAAATAAACGAAGCAAAGACAAGCTGGCACCCCTATAAGACAGGGTGATCTTAGTACGAAAAGCGTGGTTTGTGGCGACAGCTGATTTAAGGAGGTAAATATTAAAATATTCAATGGTTAAACGTTTTAAAATGATAATTTGTTCATTTTAGTACGATAAAAAATTTGCTGCATCTGCTGAAATTAGAAAAGCTTAACACTCCAAGTTTTAGCATGTTTAAATTTAATTTTGATGTGGAGGCGGAATCCTTTGAAGATCCAGAGGCCGTTAAAACTGATATTTTCAGCAAGCAGGAGAATTCGGAAGAACGTCGTGAATCGGGGAACACAAAGGATATAGAATGGTACCAGTCGGAGAAGGTAAAGCCACTAGATAATCTTATCTCCGCAATGGACTTCTATGAGCTGAATGCCAAGCAAATGGAGGTGGGAAAGACATCGATAAAACATCTTGTGGCCGGGTTTCTGCTGGAAGATTTAAAAGAGCAATCCCACTTGGTAAACCTGGATCTCAGGAAGTCTGAGGAAAAGCATTCAGATCTAATTTCCGGTGTCTACGAGGGCGGTGCTAAAATATGGGAATGCACAGAGGATCTTCTACTATACCTATCCGAAAAGTATGAGGACTCGTTCTGGAAGGAGAAAAGCGTCTTGGATTTGGGATGTGGTTGCGGATTGCTGGGAATATATGCCATGAAACAAGGCGCACTGGTGGATTTTCAAGACTACGTAAGCATACAAGTCTTAAAATAATTGGGTTTTAATATGTCATATATTTTTAGAACAAAGATGTGTTGGAATATATTACATATCCAAATATCATGCTTAATTTAGAGGACTCTATATCTGAAGATGAGAAACTGAAATTTTTAGACAAAAGTACAACCTTATATGCTGGAGATTGGACTCATTTTGCTGAACTAACGAGGAATGAAGAGAAATACGATCTTATACTTACCTCAGAGACTATATACAATATCAACAATCAGCAAAAGCTGTTGGAAACCTTTGCTGGTCGCTTGAAATCCGATGGAGTCGTTTTGGTTGCTGCAAAGTCTCATTATTTTGGAGTTGGTGGTGGCCTGGAACAGTTTTCAGAAAGCATTAGGCTGGGAAATGTTTTCCAAAGTGAAAGTGTTTGGCAGGCAGAAGAAAATTTAAAAAGAGGCATCTTGCAATTACAATTTAAATAAAATGTATTTTGGAATTAATTATAACCTAATTCTTAAACATTGTGTTAATGATAACAGATCTAAGTTCAAACATAGCGATAGCATAAAACCAAGTTGGCAGCTCGCTATATGCGGGTCACCCTGTACTTCGTCAGCTGCGTTGTAGCTGTCGGTATTCCGGAGAAATTGTGAGTAAATTCGTTGTTCTATGATAAAACAATTAAAATGGACCCACCCAGATCTGATTATTGATTTTGAAACATTTCTCCAGTCAGCCACTAGGGCGTGTACTAATCTAATCTATACTGTTTCCGTACACGCTGCTCGGAACGCATTAAAAAACGCTCGTGTGTCGCGCCAACTGCTGTCCAAATCGATGTTCTTGATGTCAGCCGGCTCCTCCGATTTTGTGTCTGCAGCCTGGAGATCAGAGGCCGAGGAGTCCAAGGGGGAGGAAAACGGGAGTCTCTGCTGCTGCGAGTACGTGGCGGAGGACAGTCGACAGCGATCCCACATCCTAGGATGCTGTTGTAACTGCGTGGACTTCGACTTAGTTTGCACACGGTAGGAACCACAAAAAAAAAAGCCGGCTACAACTACAATTAAATATCCCACAGACTTATCACCTGCCGAGCCATTGATCGAAGGAACATCGACGGCATGCTCATCGCTTTCCAGGATAGACTGCGCCTGCCTTGGCGCGGAGGAGCCAAGCGAATCTCCCCCGCAGCCGTTGCTCCTGCGTTCATTGTGCCCCTCATGCTGGGACTGGCCACTTTGAACTCAAAGACCGCCATAGTGCTGATGCTCACGCTAGTGGGCTTCACCATCTGGGGCATGCAACTGGCCAAGCGGACCGCCACGCAGACAAACTTCTTTTTGAGCTGGCTGGTCTTCTCGGTGTTCTACATGATTATCATATTTGAGTTTCAGGTTCCTCTTCTAGAGCTGGCTCCGGAGGAAAACTACGCGTTAATGTTCTTCTCCTGCTCTGCGTTGTACTGCCTCTACTCCGCCAAGGCACTGTCGGCCTTGAATCTTGTTTCTGCTCAATATGGAACCACTCCCAAGGATGAGCTGCCTGGCATTGCTGAGGCTTCAAGTGGTGAGGAGCAGGCGGAGGCCCAGACCACACTACAGATGGAGAGTGTGTTAAGTTTGGAAGATGACGAGGTGGTCGATATGGACACTGCTGAGCGATCGGGCTTGATGCACGGTCAACCCAATATCTGTGAGATCTGCCGGAAGGTGACTCCAAGGCGGGCATACCACTGCCCCGTCTGCGGAACCTGTGTGAAGAGGCGCGATCACCACAGCTACTGGCTAAACTGCTGCATTGGGGAGCGGAACTACGTGTGGTACATTGTTGGATTGGCTTTATCGGAGATCGCTCTGCTACTCGGCGCAAACTTGACCCTTACTTCGATTTGCCATCCTTTCATGGTGGTGCGACCGCTTGGATATCCAGTTCTCTTGCCCGACGACTGCAGTGAGGTGTTCGAGGGTTTCGAGTGAGTAGATACTTTGTTTGCAATGACACTTTTTTAAGCAGACTCTGTGTCTAGGCTTGGAATCTCCTTTGTGGTGGCTTGCTACGCTCTGCTCATTTCGGCCTACATAGCCTTTATACTCAGTAGACAGGCTTATTTGTGGTGGAAGGGATCCACCTTGCACGAATACAAGCGCGCCTCTAACGCCGGGGGTCGCAACCGAATCTGGAGCAACTGGCGAGCCATCTTGAAGTGACTACTCACACACCAAAAAGCACAAGCTTGTCGCTAAGATACTAAAGTATTTCAAATCTAAATGCTGTTCTAGGTAGTCGTACTTAGTCGTAGCGCTTTAAGGTCTTAATTGCAATTTAAAATTTATTCAACATAAATATAATTAAGAAACTAAAAATGCACAACGAATAAGCGTAAAAATGGCCTATCAAGTAGCTACCATAAGCTGTCCTCTCTTGGCTTGTAGTCCGGCAAAAGCTCCCAGATTTTCATTCGCCACCGCTGGCGTCGCTCCTCTGTCTCCTTCTCGATCTTTAGGATTTGCGGCAAACGTCGCCAGCAGTCCAGGACCTTCCATTTGAGGTGCCTATTAAATTGGTTCAATTGGAAATGAATAGTACAATGACTTATATTTCACAGGGACTTACCACTCATGGTGTGAGATGGCCTGCCGAGTCTTGGTGTCGTCAATCATTCGGCAGTGTGTGGAATACTTATGCCACCGCCCAAACCAGTGCTCCATGGAACGCAGAGCATGCCAATCGATTGCCACTAGCATCTTGCTCTTCTCGTTCTGCACATACACCATCCATGCATACAGAGCGCGGCGCTTGAGTATGTTGTGCCAACAGGTCTCCGCTTTGATGATCTTCTCGCGCTGTCTGTATGTCGTATAGCTGTGCCACGAACTAAATGCGTTCTTTGTGATCAGCTGCCATTGGAATACAGAAATATGTCAGTGATAAAAAAAATCTAAGCCCATATGAAAGCATACCCGGCAACGGAATTCCTCGCTCTTAACCAGATTCTCCCGTTTCCGCTCTAGCAGTCGTTTGAAGCCCTCCATGCCTGTCCGTTTGAGAAGCTTGCGACTGAACTCTACGGCCTTTCGTTGGTTCTCGATAAAGCGCTGACGCTCGCGCTCTTTCAGCACCTTGGCCATTTTTTCCTGGCGACGCTTCTCTTTAAGGATCTCCATTCTGAGGCGCTTGGCTTCCTCGTCCTCCTGGCGCTGTTTAGAATTGCAGGTGGGTTAAAGCTTTAAATAAATGTGGTAACCAACCTTAGCCTCTTCCAGAGCTTGCTTGGCAGCCTCCCTTTCGGCTTCTGCCTGAGCCCTCCGCTGACGGGCCTGCTCATGACGCATACTTCGCTCTGTGGCCCTCTCCTGCATGTGCTGCAGAAACCGTGGCTGGAGCAGGGCCTTACCCTGCAGTCTGTCCATCTCCTCGTCATCCGCATCGCGCAAGCTGCCGATCAGCTGCAAGCACTTCGCCTTGGCTTTCGCCTTGGGATCCCCGCACCGGATGACCGTTTTGAGTTCCTGCTTCAGATCCTCGCGCGCCTCCTTGGCCTCGTCGCTGAGCTTTGTCAGCTTAAGCTGCATAATAAGTCGCTCTTGGCGCTCCAGCTTGATTCGCTGTAAGTCAATGATGTCCTGCTGCACTTTGAGTCTGGAAGAACAAAGCCTTTTAGAAACATGTGACATATGTGTACAGCAGAAACTTACTTGTTCTTAAACTGCTTGGCCATCTTTACGGCATCCTCGCGCTTCTCCAGAGATTTCTGGGTGATCTTACTAGTCTCGACCCCCGTTTCTGTGCGCTGTCGCCTTTTTTCCTGCCGCACTTTGTCCAGAAATGCGTTGATTTTCTGCACTCGCGTATCTCGCGCCTGACACGATTGTCCTTGCTCTCTCTCGATCTTCTCCATCGTTGTGAAGTGTATCCACTTGAGAAAGTACTTGCGCATCACTACCAGCTGGGTGTTAGCCCTGGCCTGAAACAGCTGCTCGATGATCTTTTGCTTCTCGTGTGTGGGCGCCACATCCGACTCATCTTCACTGGCGCTGGATGGCTCTTGGGGCTCTGGTTCCTTGGGTTTGACCACTACTTTTGGCAAGTCTATCCGACGGATGAGCAGCGGTTCTGGTTCAGGCACGGCCTCAGAGTCTGCTATGGGATGCGGTGTTGGAGTCTTCTTTGGGGGCAATTGAAACTGCACAAGCTTCGGCGGAATGGGCAACTCCTTGTCAAGCTCTTCATTCTCCTTCTCGGCTGCTTCCAACTGGAGTTCATATAGCGCTTCCTCGGCTAAATCAGATATTACGGAGTCAATGCCATCACTGGTGTTTGAGCAGGTGGAGGACTCTCTTTTAAGCGAGGTCGGTTCGCCTTCTGGTTGCTGATCCTGCTTATTCTCCAGTAGCAGCTCCTCCTCGTGGCGCACTGTGCGAACATGGAGCATCTGGCGCTCGGCAGCCGCCCGCATGGGGCGAAAGAACTCCTCGGTGGAAGTAAGAGGACTTGGCGTGCGGCACCGCAAGAGCTTCGCCTTGCTCTCATCTGCCTGTACTTGCTTGGTGAAGTTACGATACTCTAGGGCATCAAATGAAATTACTTGCTCCTCTATAAACGCGGGAATCTCAACCACCTGCGCTTCCTGCTCCGTCCATTCACAATCCATGTCCGCTTCCGCCTGCTTCTCTGGTTCCGCCCTCAGTTCCTGGATCAGGCTCTTGGTTGCCTCTGACTTGGTTTTGGAGCACATCTGTGACATCTCACTTAAGGCCTGAACGGGAGTGTTATAGAAGTTATCTATGTGCTGTGCTGCCTGAGCCAGACTCTTTACCAATGGTCCATTATTCAGTTTAAAATCCGGCTTGGTGGGAGGCACGCGGTGGGACTTGCTCCGCTGGAACTGTCTGGACAACTGCTGGCGAAACTTTTGTAGTTGATTGTCTATGAAACGCTGTTCCACTTCAAGATTGTGCGCTTTGGTGGCTTCCAGGGAGTTGCTATGGTCGTGGGCAATGGTGGCTAAGGGAAGTTTGTGTGGTATCTTCTGAAACTATTTAAATTTCTTATTATTCATTGGTATTTAGGGCTTTTATTTCAAGTGCTAGTGTATATACATAATCTAGATAATATTCCATAAAGAGCATATTTTATTTACCATTTTATGCCGCATGTCCATTATCACAGAAGGATTCAGCTGTTTAGAATCTTTTCCTTCAATTAGAAGCCGCTCCTGTCGCCTTCCAACGTAATCCGCCTCGATGAGGCGACGCACTGCATCCGTCTTCAGTCCCAAAGGATTCGCCTGCAGGTGGCGCTTGCGTATACGGTCCCACCGAGTCTCCTTACTGGGCCTCTCACGCCGCTTGGGATGCGACATCTTTATTCAACAACTTTTTCAAACTGTGAAAGTTAAATTTTCGGTAGTTCTCCTCAATTTGAAAATGATTTGTGAACTTTAGAAAATTTTGTAAACAAGTTGAACATATTGTCCTGACAACGAAAACTGCCGGGGTGACTTTTCCCTAACAACCATTTATATCCAGACCTACATTCTAGATAAAGATCTATTGGTCAGATATTGGTTGGTACAACGCCAGGTAAATAGCCTTTGTAGTTAAACCAACTAATTTTTCAAAATGTGCATCCCCAAATAAGAAAGAACATTGCGAATGCATTCAAAGCACAGCTTGATCCAGTTTAATCGTTATAAAGTTTATATAAATGCCATAAATATTATTTAAGTCGATAAGTAACAAAAATTTTGAGGACGTTGCAAGCTTAGTTTAGCAGTATATTTCGTAGTAAATGATGTGACTTTAGGATTAACCGGCGGCAGGGTCCTTCTTAGTTTTCTCCTTTTTGCCCTTTTGTTTCTCGGCGGCGGCCAACTCCAGATCAATGGGAGCGGGTTTGACGAACGGAATCTCATCCTGGAACTTGGCCGGCAAGTACTTCTTCAATGGCTCCGGCACCTTGATGCCCGTCTCTGTCTGGTGGGTCTCCAGGATGGCGCAGATGACGCGAGTGGCTGCGCACATCGTGGCGTTCAGCATGTGAACATAGTCGACGGCGGCGTTCATCTTCTTAGTCTGGCCGTAACGGACGAGCAGACGACGGGCCTGGTAGTCCAAGCAGTTGGAGCACGAGACAAGTTCTCTGTAAGCGCCGCTGCCGCCAAACCAGGCCTCCAGATCCAGCTTCTTGGAGGCAGCATGGTTGAGGGCACCGGAAACGATGTTTACCACGCGATATGGAATGCCCAGCGACTGGCAGAACTGCTCAGCATTGCCGATCATCTCGTCCATCATCTCCCACGACTTGTTGTCGTGTGGGGAGGTCAGTACGAACTGTTCCACCTTCTCGAACTGGTGGACGCGGAAAATACCGCGAGTGTCGCGCCCGTGCGAGCCCACTTCCTGCCGGAAGCAGGTGGACAGACCGGCATATTTAATGGGTAGCGAAGCCTCCGGCAGCCACTCATCGCGATGGTAGGCAGCGATGGGCTGCTCTGAGGTGGCAATCAGGTACTTCTCATCGATGCCCACCTCCTCGGCCTTCTCGCTGCCCTTGCCCACCACCTTGTAGAGCTCTTCGTCGAACTGTGACAGCTGGGCGACCTCCTGCATTACCTCCTTTCGCATGAAGAAGGGTGTGTACAGGGGAACGTAGTCACGGGCGTACAGCAGATGCAGAGCGTGCTGGATGAGAGCCTGCTCCAAGAAGACTGCGGCTCCGGTAAGAAAGTAACCACGTCCGCCGGACACTACGGCTCCCTTCTCCGCGTTCATGCCGTCGATCATCACGATGAGGTCCACATGCGAGTACTTGCCGCGCTTTTCGCAGTCGCCAAAGGTTCGTTCCACGCGGTTCTCGTCCTCGTCATTGGACACAGGGACGGACTCGTGCAGGTGGTTGCCCACCTCCCTCAGTGAGGTGTTCCTTGTCTGCTCGGCAAGCTCGAGCGACTTCTGGTTCTCCGTCATTGCGTCGTCGATGAGCACGCGCAGCTGCTTGATCTGGTTGACGGTCAGCGGCTGCAGTGTCTCGGCCACAATCTCGGTGAGGTCCTTGGTCACGTCTGCGGGCAGGTCCTCGCTCATGGCACCCACCGGCTCCTTCTTCTTCATCTTCTCGCCGATCACCTTGCTGCAGACGTTCTTCACCTTGTTCAGGTTATCGGCACGGTGGCGACACTGACGCCACTCCGTATCCTTGGCGATCACAGTCTCTACCAGCGCCACATCCTTGAAGCGCTTCTTTTGGTTTTCGCGCACGAGGTCCGGGTTTGCTCCCTTGTCGCTGCGAAACAGATCCAGATCCAGCACCATTTTAGCTAGGCTTTAATTTAGTTCCAGTAGCGGATAAGCTTCGATTCTCGAGTTTCGTCGGCGTTTTCACAACGTGGCTAGGCTTTTCGTCAGCTGGCGAGTGTTGGAAATCGATGGAGGTAAGTGCATATTATGGTTGAGATGATGACGAAGTGCATTCTTGTGACTCATCAAATTCTTGAGTGCTCCTGAAAACTTAAACCAATAATTGTATACCAATGTATCTAAATACATTTAGTTTTACTATTAGCTTCAGGAAATACCCTTTATTACCATATTACGTGAGAAAATTGATATCGCCTAAAACGTACATTTTATTCGTCACAATTTGAAACTTACCTGTCACCCTTTCACAACACTATTTGCTATTACCAGCTGTTTAAAAACAGTCCGATTGGTGAACAGCAGCGTATTCGCAACAGATTCCGACTTCAACGATGAGCTTTATTGACCAGGAAGTCACGGAGTTCCGAGCAAAATGTGAGAAGCAGGTGCCGCACACGAAAATCATTATTTGCTCCAACTCTCTGATCCGGGTTGACATATACCCGGAGCGGCCCAATCGCTCGATGACAATGTGCCTCAGATTTCCAGAACACTACCCGCAGAGCACCCAAATCCTGGTGGAGCTGAAGAGTCGAGTGTACTCCGATATTCTTCTGACTGAACTTACCCGGCTGATCGACGACTATGCCAGGGATTTCCTCGGAAAGCCACAAGCACTGCCAGTGCTGGCCTTCGCCCAACAGTATTTAAATGATAATCCGCTATGCGTGTGCTTGGAGGAGATCAAGCAGCTGAGAGCGGACATCAAGACTGGTGGCACGGAGAGCCAATTAAAGCTGAAGCAAAAGAACAGGAGTGTGGAGCTGGTGGCCAAGGGAGGACGCTACACCTACAGAGTCACCGCTGTTGTCCCAGAGAGCTATCCCATGCAGAGTGTGGAACTGCGCGGCCAAGAGTCCAATCTTCCGGCAGTGCTCGTGCGTTACCTAAACGGCCAGTCGAAGGAGATAGCTCGGCAGTGCGTGGAGCCGCCGATCCGTATGAGCAAGGAGGCACTGGCCAATTTCCGCCCTGTTAGGAGTCTGCAACGCTCGCTCAAGTTCTGTCTGGAGGCCACCCGGGACTTTCACACCGAACGTTGTCCAATTTGTGATAGTACCGTGCTACCGGAGTATCCGGAGGACACAGAAACGGATGACAATGCGGACTTCTTTATCGAGCGCGTCTACTGTGGTCACCTCTTTCACCAGGGCTGTCTTAAGAAATACCTGTCGGAACCTCCGTTTCCAAAGGGCGGAAAACTATGTCCTGCCCAGCGTCGCCACCCTCGTTCTGATGCCCAGACCTATATGGCTGGAGGAGCTACCGTAGCCAAAACTCCGGACGATGCAGTGTGCGGCATCAAGCTGGCCCATGATCGCTGGGTGGTAAGCGTAAAGACCGCGGAGGCTCGCTGGGCCCAGAAACAGGCTCGCCAGCGAGAACTGGAAGAGGTGGTGGACTTCCTGCAATAACAGAGGATCAACTCAAAAACAGCTTACTGTGTATGGTTATGTATTTTGTGATTTCTATTCGAATACGCTTATATTGCTAAAGATGAAATAAATAAAGTGAAGATGAAGTGCGACTAGGTTGGTTTGGGCAAGTGTTTTGTCTATCCTTTCAACGCAATTGAGCACACTGCGGTGTTACAGTCTTTTTTAAAGATTTAAAAATAATAATTCAATTATTCTAAAGAAATTATTCGATCCTTTTGGGGTATAGGTTGTGAAAAGCTCTATAAAATGCTCTATAAAGTTCCTCTGTTTTAGTCGGAGAATTCCAGATTCAGCGGAATAGAAACTGTAACCAGGTGTGGTAGTTCGGTCACGGATGAAGAAATGTGCTGGAAGCTCTGTTCGGTGCAGGCTTATTCGGCTAAACTTCAGAAATCCGTGACTATTTCGTCGTCCTCATACCGCTTGATGGGATCTCCCTTGATCAGGGAGGAAATTAGGCTGCAAAGAGGAGGATAATTTAACTTTGTAAAGTTAAATATAAGGGTTTCAACTCCTAGCTCACCAGTACAAGCCCACGAAGAACATGACGAAGTAGTAGCCCAGATAAATCATACAATTTCTTAGGTGAACCTTCAGCAATCCCCTACTGTGTATGTCCACCGGATCGTAGACACCCAGGCTATCGCGTCGCTGGCGATGCAATTCGTAGAACAGCCAAATCACCATCGGCAGGTTCAGGAGGAACATCACCCAGTGGCCTCCAAGTAGCAGGAGGACGCAGAGAAGGGCATGGGATCCGAACTTGGGTATTACCCAAAAGTTGAGGCGTCGGCAGCACTCCTGGGCATTAAGATAGTCGCACTCCAGGTCCGCCAGTGTCAAGACCTAAAACATTTTACTGTCAGAAAGTTTTTCTTCCGTGGAAATACAAACTCACATAGTAAATCAGGAGCAGGAGGATTGCTCCGTAGACCAATAGGGTGATACAGAAGGTGGCTGTTTCGGGCAGAAACATAATTGCACTACAAATTCGCTTTCTCACTTAAAATTACGATGTTTTTCTATATTATTTACAAAATGTTATGCATTTCGCGTTTGATTTGTTTTTAATTAAGAAATCGTACTATAAAATTCCATACTGTGTCTTGCGAAACAGTGCTGTAAAGCGAGTTTTCAATGTTGCAACCCTTAAATGTCTTTATTCTTTAGTGTGTGCAAATCTCTACTCTCTACTTTTTGTACCATTTCTAGCAATTTACGTAGACTGCTTGAACAATATGTTTGTATGTAGCTATAAAACTTAAACGCTTATTAAGTTTAAATATTGATCAGTCCGTTTTAACGGTCGATGGCCAAATTAAGTTATCGGTATTCGCGATTATTGTTGACATAACATCAGCTGTTTAGCCAGCAAACCAAAACAAAACAAGGAGTATTTTTTGTTGAACAATTTCTCTAATTTTAATTCTTACTACGTTATTTATCAAAATCCCACTGATGACGGCTACCGGCTTTAGTTCAATCCTCTGCCTGAGACAGTTAGTCCGGCTACACAGGCGACAGTTTTCAGCCCCGGCGCAATCCGTGGTTTCCGGCGAACAAACAAATGGCCATGAATCGCCACCACCAACAGCCAAATCCGCGGTGAAAATGCGCGGATGGCAGCTGCACAACTACGGCGATATTGACGAGCTGCAGTTCTCCGACATGCTAAAGATCCCCCAGATCCGTAGCTCCAACGAGTGCCTGGTAAGCATCAGGTCGACGACAGTGAACCCCATCGACCTGGCCATGCTCCGTGGATACGGGGCCACGTTGCTGAACAAGATGCGATGCCAGCCGGGCGACGGCATCGAGTTTCCGCTTATTCTGGGCCGCGAGTTCTGTGGCGAGCTGGTGCAGACGGGAATGGGTGTTTCGCTGCCACTGGGATCCCGCGTCTGGGGAGTGGTACCCCTGCAGGCCAGCGTTGGGTCGCATGCGGATTACGTAGCTGTTCCTTCATACTGTGTAAGTAGTTGAACTACCTAAAAAGGTCTTTAAAGTAACTTGTAGTCCATAGCTTGGTCCTGCACCCAAAGAACTGGATGATTGTGAGGCCGCCAGTGTGTTGTACGCCGGATTGACGGCCTGGTCGGGTCTGTACATAACCGGAGGCCTTGGTGGTCCTTGTGGAGCCACAACAGCTTCCGGTGGAGGTGCCCACAAGCGGGTCTTAGTCCTCGGCGGCTCCGGTGGCGTTGGCACATTGGCCATACAAATCCTTAAGTCTCAAAAAGTACAAGTTTTGGCAACCTGCAGCGAAAATGCCGTTGAAATGGTTCGCAATCTGGGAGCCGATCTGGTAGTGGACTACAACAACCCGGAGGCTATGGAGGAGCTGTGCAAGTATGCACCCTATGACATCGTGCTGGACTGCGCCGGACAAGGAGGTCAGAAGGCGGCGGAATCGAAGTTCGATTTTCGCCAGTACATCACCTTCTCATCTCCGTTGCTGGCCAACATCGATAAGCAGGGACTGGGAGTGGGCGCGCTGAAGAATGTGTTCGATCTGGTCCAGACCAACGTTAGGTCCGTCACTCAGCGTGGAGGTCTTGTTAAATGGGGCTTCTTTAGTCCCGCCCCACAGGGGATTCAATTCTTACAGAAACTAGTGGAGCAGCGAAAGGTAAGAGTTGTTTCCCCGAGTTATTCTGTAAACTAATTGCACTCTGTCCTTTAGCTGATGCCGCTAATCGATAGCAGCTACGGGTTCAGTGAGCTGCCAAAGGCCTTTGAGAAGATGAAATCTGGGCACCTCCGGGGCAAAATTGTGGTGAAGCTGCGAGACGAAAGTGGCGACTAAAAGACTGATATTGTTGTTTCTGTTGAATTAAAGGCTTGTGTTGGTTAATTAAAACACTAGAGCAATCTACTTAGTGAAACAGTACAACTCTGACGCCATTCCAATGCATTACTTGCAGGGTTCAAAGAATGTAGTTCCAGGCCAAGCCACTGACGCATATAAATATTTTCTATATAAAATAATCGACGATCTGCGTGATTAGAGCGCTGGCCTCCGTCAGGGATCACCTTTAAATCACCGTGAAAAGCCGATCCATCGCTTATCGTCAATGGATCTGCAGCGCCCTGCACCTAAAGGTCGTCGTGTAGCTGCAGCTAAATAGATTCGACTTCGGCAAGCTTACTCCTGGTCTAGCTCCCATCGCAAAACTACAAAAATTCCGGGAGCAATGTTGACGAGGCACGACACACGCCATCGGCCTGCGAAAATTTCCGTGCGTCTAAATTTATTCTATCGCCTGGCTGGCTAGCTGCCGCATTAGCGTCCGATACACAGATTCGTTATCAGAGGTTGAGTGGCTGGCGGCGGGGTGATTCCGCAGCACGCGGCTGGCCGCTCTAAGCACATCGCTCACATGCGTTCGCAACGTTCTAGAGCATCGAAACACGACCAGGCCACTATCGTCGGGGTCGAGGCTTTCCAAAAGCAAACAAAAAGCCTCTCCATCGCCGCTATCATCCGACATAGCCGGCGAAAAATGCGAAGAATGCACGCGCCTCTGTTTTGTTTTGGTTTTTATTAATAGCACTCAATTTGTTACCGGGCCCGTCACTCTTGATATGATTGGAGGTGCCGAGTCGATGCTAGCCGATGTGAAAATACCCTTAGAAATAGTCACTACCGGGATAAATATCTACTTAGTAAATTGCTTTCTTCTTTTATGGAAAACATGTTACTTAAAACGTATAAAGTTTAATGGGCGTTGCAAAACTCAGCTGATGCTAGTTATACCCAAACTAGATTGCCTAAGATTGCTGAGGGAAATTTGTAGTCTGAGCTGTCGGAAGACCTTGAAATCCCAGCGCTTATCTGATGTCTGAATGAAATTAGCTATTATTGGGAAAAATTGTTAAGGCAGTAACAAACGCAAGTACTTGGGATATGTAAGCGCGGCACAAGCATTTAAACATAATAGTATCATCCACTGAGTGCTTGTTGTTTTGATAATGGAAGCTTTTCAACGTGTTTACGATGTGCACAATTGTGTTCCCATACGCAATAATATTATTTGTTGTGGTAGCGCAAGGAAGATGGATAGAAATAACTCACAAGTAGCAGAGCTTATCTATAAATGATGACCCTATTCTGGGCCACATACTACACCGAAACTGGAGCAACCTCTTGGGTTTTATGGCGTTCTTTTGGACATTATTTGCATACGATTTAGAGGATTAGGGTCTCGTTAGCACGCATTTCTTTTGCCTGGTGTATTAATTTGATTTAAATTTGTATTTTAAACAGTGATATGGGGGAATCGAAGCAGACGTCTGACATGTAAGCGCTTTCGATCAAGGATGCGTGGTGTTTTAAATAAGTTTTCAGTCGGGGAAACCTTGACAACATCACACTCATTCCACACAAGCTATCTATTTGGATCGAAATAAAACGAAAATAATACGAACATTTCTATTTCGAGACAAGTACAAAAAAATTTGCAATGGATACAAATAAATCTTCTTTGCTGCCATATGTAATGGATATGCTCAGTCGCGAGCCGCAATTGTGTTAGTAACTTCCTGATTCGGCGATTAAAGAATACCTTTAGATCTGATATCAAATTATACGAGCACTCATTCCCAATTTCCAGGCACTACTTTTGACGATTTGGTTAAGAACATCAAGGATATAGTGCTTGAGGAGCACATCAATCGCTTCGGTAGCCTCAAGCGCGCGGTGGAGTTTGCCCTGGAGGCGGGCGTCAACCTGGGCATTATCTCGCTGACCCACGAGCGTTTCCGCATACCCTTCAATTTCCGCCGGAGCCCGCCCAAAACTAGGGTGCCCCTGGCTACAAGGATCTCCCCTCGCTCGGGGCGTCGGGCGATCAAGCAGCGGATGCCGACGAGCACGGCGGCCAAGCTGGTGGCGCGCAAGAAGCGAACGGGACGAAAGTCCAAGAAGACTGCTGGGGCAGCCGTAAGGAAGTGAAACTAGGGGAAACCAAGTGGCGATATGTTCTGTTTCGTTTAATAAACAATACAACTACGAATGACTTGCGATCGCGGCGTGTTATTGAACCAGACGGACGGGTTGCGGAGCAACTGGGTTAACTAGGTGATGGCACACACTTGGACTAATTACCAGGGCAGGGTTACGGAAAAATAAAAAGTAAATGGATACCTCTGTCCTGCTCGACGCCTCATTTTCTATTTCATTTGGTCGTAGTTAGAGACGCGTTTTGCATAGAAATGAATAATTCAGCGGCTGGTTGTGGCGATTTTAGCGCAGTAGTAATGAGATCGGTGGGTTTTCTATAGGCTATGGTTACGGGAAATTAAAATGCGCCTTCTGGTGTCCACCGCCACCTCCGGACCCCGCCAACCGGACTTATATAAGGAATCCGGCGAGTGCAGCCCTTGTTCAGTCTGTCTGCGCAACAAGTCGGATCTATACGTGCCCACCAAAAGGATATATAATCACACTCCAACTAAAAGGACCTACTAGCCCAGCCAATATCCTGATTGTCCCGGAAAACAAACGGCATACGAAAAGGATACGCGATCAGTGAAGTGAAAAAGGTACCACCCATAAATACGATCCGAATTAGAGGTATACGAAATGTGAGTCAAGTGAAGTGTACCAAAGAAGTGGCATGTTCTTAAATGCGAACTATTTTGTATCCAGTCAGGATAAGACGCCTTACAAATGAAATCTACGATATTAAAGTTCCGAATAGTCAGCCTACTTATCTTTAATTCAAAGAACTTCCTCGTGTCTAATGAGAATGGTGAGGTGTTTCAATTAACCGAACGTGGTCGCCTAATCGCAAAATTCCAATGAATTGTGAATGTTTACTGAATAATGTATTTACTATCTATATACATATATGGGTCCTTTGGAATTACATTTTTTTTACTGAAAGGACTCTAAATATTTTGAAACTCAGCCGTTTAACCTGTAACCCTAAAACCCATGGATTGCCAAAAGTTCGCACTCTTAAGATAATACTAATCCAACAAAGAAAAAGTGTTAAAAAACATTCATAAAAAGTGAAAGTCCTAAAAAGTTGTTCCACTTCAATCGCAATTACTTCTCAAAACACTTTAAATCCGTATTCCGGAAACCTTTGAACCCACCAACGCGAACATTCAGTACATTACGTCCATTGTGTGACTTCTGGCACGCGTCCAATTCGCTGATTCGTGTGTTGAGTCCGCATTTGGAGCAATATTCTATCAAAAGCTTATCGGAACTCTGCCCCTCTGCGTTCCCGATCCCGACCAGATGCAGTGCACGCAGTCGAGAGCTGGACGACTATCTCGCGGTCCGACTCCCGTAACTTGGCAACAGGGAACCCAGTGACCCGCACCCTGCTCCCTGTTCTGTTTTGGATTCTGCTGAGTGGCCGAATCGTACGATCCCTGCACGTAGTGTTGATGGGTATGGAAAGGTGACTCTGGTGCAGTTGCTCCTTATCAGCAGGGCGACAATATTCATTAAATCAAGTGGGCAGAATCGCGGCAATCGCGAGTATATTACTCATGATTGGCCGATTGAGCACTTTTTGATGGAAGACCTTATCTATGCACCGAAGATGAGTAGATCGATCGCCTCTAAGGCGATAATCATATGAAGTGCAAGTCACTGAAATTCCATAAACTTACACTCAACCCATTTCTACAAAATCGACAATATCATAAAATAATGGTCTTATCGGCTTACAGTCTTATTTTACTCTTTTGTGAATGTGATAGAAATATTGTTTACATGCTGATAGCAGGAATCCGATTAAATCGGATCGAGTTTGAAGTACTATACAAATTCAAGGTTAAATTTGTAATTGAACTATTCAGCAATTTAGATATAAGGTATAATAAGATATATATAAGATATAGATATAATTTCACTGTTAGATGGATTTTTGTATGCCCAAAACAGTGTTCATTATAGATGCAATAGATTCGTGTATTGTGTATATTTATGAGTATTTACCCTGAGTTCTTTTGCGATATTTTTAGATCCTTGTACAGGTGGACCCTCATACAGACTGAGCCAGAAAAAAGACTCCAGTATGCCGAACAGGAAGAAAGCCCAGGCGGATTCGGCCACTGGCGAAGATGGAGACATTGTGATCTCGGGACTCTCCGGGAAGCTGCCGGAGAGCAGCAACATCGAGGAATTTAAGTACAACCTGCTCAACGGCATTGACATGGTCACAGATGAGCCCCGCCGCTGGGAGGCAGGCAAGTAGCACGCATTGATCACTTTAATGTAGTTAATTTGTGTGGGACACAACACAAACTTATTGCAAACATACAATATTTTCAAAGGGTCTCTTCATCAAAATTTGGCCAAAAAGCCTCGCACAGCTAAAAGAACGGCTGTTTTGTGCAGCTAATTAACTTATCTAACCACTCATATTACTTTTTTGCTGATTTCCGAAAATCCATATTTTGACCAATTTTGCATTTTTGGCAAGGGGTACCATCATCATTTTTTACGAAAAATGCCAAAATTTTGAAATTTCAAAGCTTGAATACAGATCGATAGGAAATTTTATTAGGAATTCGGGGAGCTATGACACTCCACTTTTACATAACTATTTAAATAGTTACAGCAAAAATATTGATTATTTTTATCAAAAAAATGTGGTAGAAATCTTTTTGCGGAAGTTCAATATTTTCAAAGGATCTCTTCATCAAAATCTAGCAAAATAAGGTCGTACAGCAAAAATGGGTGTTTTGTACAGCTACTGAACATAGCTAATTATCCTTATCCCTATCACAATATTTGACTAAAAAACGGCTAAGTGATGGACTGTTTTGTACAACTATTAAACAAAGCGAGGTATCCTTATTCGTGTCATTTCTTAAAATATTTTTTTATAATATACCATCGAACAGCTTCCCTATATAAATAAGACCAAGAAAGACATAACCATATGACACAATATCAATATAACACCCCCCGTAGTTCACTATCTCGATCCAATTCCCAAGAGCACACGTTCTACTTCAGGCGACCAAGTAATTCCCAACTGGTTAAGGCAAGTCCGAGTAGAACCCCCATCGAAGACCAAGTATATCCATGTCTCTGTCGCCGCTTCAGTTGTGGAGCGAGAGCTTGCGCAATGGAGCGGAATGATGAGAAAATATCCGAAGAATTTTTTAGTGCCTGGCCGCGAAATGCCGCCAGGTCGTGAGAAATACATATGAAACCTTTTAAAAATTACACTGTCATATACCTGTAGCTTATTAAATAAATACACTTTACTGAAGCTTTAAGCTCGATTGTTGTATAATGGTTATGGTTGTAATTGTGAAACTTGCATTAATTAAAAGGCATCTATGGTCTCCCCGAGCGCATGGCCAAAATGAAGGACTCCGATCTGGAGAAGTTCGACGACACGTTCTTCAGCGTCCACCAGAAGCAGGCGGAGCTGATGGATCCCTGCATGCGGATGCTGCTCGAGCTGACCCACGAGGCGATCATCGACGCGGGCATCAATCCCACCCAGTTACGCGGTAGCCGGACCGGCGTCTACATTGGCTTGTCCTTTGTGGAGACGGAGCACGAGATCCCCAACATGGAGCCGAGCAGCATCAACGGCTACTGCCTGACGGGTTGTGCGCGGGCCATGTTCGCCAATCGCATCTCCTACACGTTCGACTTTAAGGGGCCCAGCTTCATCGTGGACACCGCCTGCTCGAGCTCGCTGGTGGCCCTGAACCACGCGTTCGCCGACATGCGGGCGGGTCGCTGTGATTACGCCCTGGTGGCGGGCGTGAATCTCATCCTAAAGCCCATCTTTGCCCTCCAGTTCCTGAGGCTGGGCATCGTGAGCCACGACGGCGCCTGCAAGACCTTCGATGCGGCGGCCAACGGCTATGCCCGGGCGGACACCTGCGCCGTTGTGCTGCTCCAGAGGCGGAAGGAGGCCAAGCGGGTGTATGCCAGCATCTTGAATGTGCGCACAAATACGGACGGATTCAAGGAGCAGGGCGTGACTTTTCCGGACGGGCGCATGCAACAGGCCCTGCTGGAGGAGACCTACAGCGAGATCGGCCTCAATCCGGACGATGTGGTCTACGTGGAGGCCCATGGCAGTGGCACGCCAGTGGGCGATGACCAGGAAGCCAACATGCTGAGCAACTTCTTCTGCCGCCCCTCGCGATCCACACCGCTGCTCATTGGATCAGTAAAGTCGAACATGGGGCACGCAGAGCCAGCCTCGGGAGTGAGTGCCCTGGCCAAGATGATTATCGCCATGGAGGAGGGCATTATTCCGAAGAATCTGCACTATCGCACACCCAATCCCGCGGTTCCGGCTCTGGTCGAGGGTAAGCTTAAGGTGGTGGATCGGAATCTTCCCTGGCAGGGTGGCATTGTGGGTCTGAACTCCTTCGGCTTTGGAGGAGCCAATGCCCATGTGGTGCTAAAGTCCCACACTAAACCCAAGGATCCTAAAGCATCCCCGAAGGCTGGGGAG
Source organism: Drosophila orena (assembly GCA_005876975.1). Lineage (NCBI taxonomy): Eukaryota > Metazoa > Arthropoda > Insecta > Diptera > Drosophilidae > Drosophila > Drosophila orena. The sequence continues at coordinate 9,183,006 of VCKV01000008.1, read as the reverse complement.
GCCGAGCAATCTCTGAGACTAGTTACCTGTTCCGGCCGCACTGAGGATGCAGTGCATCAGTTGCTGAAAGTGGCCACCGAGCAGAGGCACGATCGGGAACTGCTGACCCTTATCAATGACATCCACTCGCATCCCATTCCCCTGCATCCGTTCAGGGGATACGCTGTCCTCGGAACCAGTGGGTGCGTTAAGGAGGAGGTGCTGCCCTACGAGGAGGAGGAGCGACCCATCTGGTTCGTCTACGCCGGCATGGGTAGTCAATGGGCCAGCATGGCCAAGGATCTCATGCAGCTGGAGGTGTTCCGGAACTCTATACAGCGCTGTGCCGAGGTAGGTACTTTATTGAGTTTTAGTTATTGCTTAGTACGAGTATTAAATAATATATATTATTTATATATTTTGTGAGATTGTGTTTTGCTTTGATCATACGACATTTTAAAATATTTCATTTCTTTGTTTCCAAAAAAGAACCCTCAGTATTACTGTACAGTTTCTTACCTGAAGTGCTAACCCTCTTCGATTAGCATTGCCTACCTTAGGGTGAGCCATTTTCGATTCCCGTCCCCTATAATTCCCAATAAGTTCTAGCTCAGATCGCATGTAGATACCCTTCGCTGGATATGAAAATTCACTCTGGTTTCTCTTCAATTGTCGAATAAATCTTTCGCCTTTTACTAAAGATTTCCGTGGAGAGGAACACTCTAATGAGTCTAAATGGAATTTTTGTTTAGAGCCCCGCTGGCGTTTGCCTATGGGGCCATAATTTATAAATTAAATCATTATAAAAAAAAATGTAATTCCAGGTTGGGTTTATAATCATAATAAAGATGGTGCATAGTAGTCGAGAGCGATTGCCTGCAATTATTTTCAATCAATTATTTATGTTGAAGTATACGTGTATAGACACTATTCATGGTTTAACTTCTTTTATAAAGAAATTACAATATTACAAGTTATGTTTACTTATAGGAGTTTTAAATTCTACCTTCTTACTTGCAACTCTATATTACTTCACTGCCTACTATAAAAAGAAAGATACAGCAGTTAGCAGAATCTTAAACTTATCCAATTTTTTCCGTGAGTCGCACTATAATTCCCAAACAGTTCTGGCACAGATTAAATCCTAACTCCCTTGGATATGTGAGCAAGTTACTCTGGTTTCTCTTCAATTGTCGAATAAATCTTTCGCCTTTTACTAAAGATTTCCGTGGAGAGGAACACTCTAATGAGTCTAAATGGAATTTTTGTTTAGAGCCCCGCTGGCGTTTGCCTATGGGGTCATAATTTATAAATGTTATACAAACTATTACTTCTCATATTGGCAAATAAAGATTGCACTTAACTTGCACCATGACTAAAATTCTTTATTGCATTGATCTGGTCCCTTTGGATTAACATATTGCAATCATCGTGTTTAATTAAAATTGAAAACGGTCTATGTGCACGGCTAGACCAACAAAAACTGGTTTCTTTCTGCGTAGACTCAAGTAACCTTGAAAATATAATAACTTTAGCGCCAACCTTATCGCTAATATTACATAATATAGTATTTATTTAGAAGGTAAGCTATACATTTTTATTGCCTTCTCTAACTTTTACATAGATTTCAAAAGTTGTTTCTTATCTTTAATACTTACGTGTACATGCAGTTGTATATCTATTAATGTTTTTCTCCTCAAATATTCTTCAGGTGCTGGCCAAGTTGGACTTTGATCTTATAGACGTGCTGACCCGTTCCACGGAGCGAACGTTTGACAACATGCTGTACTCCTTCGTCTCCGTGTCCGCCGTGCAGGTGGCATTGACGGATCTTCTCCGGGTGCTGGACATACGGCCAGATGGCATATTTGGCCATTCGGCTGGTGAGCTGGGCGCAGCCTACATGGACGGTTGCCTAACGGCGGAGCAAACAGTGCTGGCCGCCTATTGGCGCGGGCGGAGTGTCCTGGACACTCCGGACTTGCCGCGCGGAAAAATGGCTGCTGTAGGTTTGAGCTGGGAGCAGATCGGATCACAAATCCCAAAGGATTGCTATCCGGTGTGTCACAACAGTGATGACAATTGCACGGTGTCTGGGCCACCGGCATCCATGGACGCGATGATAGCGGAGCTCACGGCGAAGGGAATTTTCGTGAGGGAGGTTGGCTCTGGAGGCTATGCCTTCCACAGTCCGTACATTGAAGGAGCGGCTCCCATGCTACGCTGCAATCTGGAGCGACTCATTACGGAGCCTAAGAAGAAGAGTATTCGATGGCTTAGTACAAGTGTGGAAGAAGCGGAGTGGGATTCGGAGAAGAACCACCTGGCATCGGCTGGCTACTTTATAAACAACCTCATATCCCCCGTGCTCTTTCACCAAGCAGTCAAGCGGATTCCACCAAACGCTCTGATTGTGGAGATTGCACCCCATGGACTCTTCAGGGCGATTCTCCGATCTGTAAGTCCGCAAATAAGCTATGTGAGTCTGATGCAGCGAGGTCATGCCAATAACTTCGAGTTCTTGCTGAGTCAGTTGGGCAGACTTTACGCTGCTGGAGGGCAGCCGCAAATCCTGAAGATCTCCCCCTCCATTTCCTATCCCGTTTCCCGTGGCACTCCCATGCTGGGCTCCTTGGTGGGCTGGGATCACTCACAGAAATGGAACTACCCCAAGTTCAAAGGCGGACGACAGGCTGGTCAGCTCAGTGTGGAACTGGATTTGGGCAAGGAGGAAAACGCCTATCTAGCGGGGCACACGATCGACGGTAGAGTCTTGTTCCCGGCAACCGGCTACATGACCCTGGCCTGGATGAGTCTGGCCCAACAGCAGGGATTGGACTACTTGCGCACGCCCGTGCTATTTGAGGATGTGGTCTTCCATCGGGCCACGATACTCAGCGCGGGCACTGTGGTGAAACTGGCACTCAACTTCTTTCCGGGCAGCAGCTCCTTTGAAATCTGTGAGGGCACCAGCCTGGTGGCGTCGGGCAAGATCCGTCTGGTGAGCAATGTGCAGCAGGAGCAGCTTCAGCTGTCATCTCTACCAGGAATATCCAGCTCTAACAAACTGAACACCAAGGACATTTATAAGGAGCTGAGACTTAGGGGCTACGACTACAGTGGTGTTTTCCAGGGCATTTTGGAGTCGGATATTTCGGCGGTGACGGGTCAGTTGCAGTGGGCGGACAACTGGATTAGTTTTATGGACACCATGCTGCAGTTTCGCATTCTGAGCAATGATATCCGGGAACTGTACGTGCCCACGGGAATAGAGAGGGCGCTGATAGATCCTCTCAAGCAGCTGGAGCTGGCTAAAAAGAACCAACAGAAATTAACTGTCAACTGGCATCGCAACATTTCCGTGGTCAAGTGCGGTGGAGTGGAGATACACAAGATGAAGACCGCCCAGACCCAGAGACGATCTGGTGGCCAATCTGCACCCAGCTTGGAGCGCTATAGATTCTGGCCTAATTACCAGCACTTGGGACAGCGGGAGGAGCAGGAAAAGTCTAGGAGTACAGCCCTGGCGGTGGCCATTCAATTGATCATCGAGAACAGCGGTGGAGCAGTGAAGCTTAAGGGCGTGGAGCTAGCTGGATCTCGAACCTCTTTGGACGCGCTATGTGCCATCCAGCTTCTCGAGCTGATCGAAAAGGAACCGATTCTGGTGGGGGACATGACAGTGGTTACCAGCTCGACCAATGAACCCGAACTGAGTGAGCAGCTCAAGGAGCATGGCATCCGCGTGATAGCCAAGGATATTACAGCTGGTGCGGTGGATCAGCAATGCCATTTCGTATACTCTGTGAACATGCTAGCTCACAACTCTGTCAAGGATCTGAAGCACTGCTTGGATAGCGTTAAATCCGAGTCGGGATTCCTTCTTTTGGAGGAAACAGCCAGCAGGTATAACATAATTGGGAAGGAGAAGTTGAACGAACTTAAGCTGGTGCCCGTTTTGGAGCAGTTCTTCGGTACGGATCGAGTGCTTGTTCTGGTCAGGAAATTATCAAAGGTGCCGTTCAACGGAGCCCTGACCCTTCACCTAACCAATAAGCAGTTCAAGTGGGTGAACGAACTAAAGATCGGTTTTGCCAAGGCCCAGGCTGAAGCGAAAAACCTCTACTTGGTGGCCCAGGGTGACCCCAATTCAGGAGCTCTGGGCTTGATGAACTGCCTGAAGAGGGAAGCTGGGGGGAATTGCCTACGCCTTTACCTTATTCTTGATGAAGGTCTGCCCCAGTTCTCCTTGGAGGATCCCTTCTACGCCGCACAGTTGGCCAAGGATCTGGTCATCAATGTGTACAGGAATGGAAGCTGGGGTAGCTACCGTCACCTGAAGATGGAATCTCGGCCGCCCATGCTGCCAGTGGAGCAGGCGTATGTTAACACATTGGTCAAGGGGGATCTCTCATCACTTCGCTGGATCGAGAGTCCTCGTTCCAGTCCCACCCAATCGCAGTTGGAGCCCTGCACCGTTTACTATGCTCCGCTTAATTTCCGGGATGTGATGTTGGCCTCTGGAAAACTGGGAGTGGATGCTCTGCCTGGGGATTTGGCCTACCAGGACTGCGTCCTTGGTCTAGAATTCGCTGGCAGAGATTCGTGTGGCCGTCGTGTAATGGCCATGGTCACTGCCAAATCTCTGGCCACCAATTGCTTGGCCAACAGGAATCTCCTCTGGGAAATCCCATCGAAGTGGACCATGGAGCAGGCTTCGACTGTTCCGTGCGTTTATGCCACCGTTTATTACGCTTTGGTGGTCAGGGGTCAAATGAAGGAGGGTGAAAGCATCCTCATCCACGCCGGCTCCGGAGGAGTTGGTCAAGCAGCCATTTCGGTGGCTCTGGCTCACAGACTGACCGTCTTCACCACAGTTGGCAGCAAGGAGAAGCGGGAGTTCCTGCTGAAGCGATTCCCAAAACTGAAGACTAAGAATATTGGCAATTCACGAGACACCTCCTTCGAGCAATTGATTATGAGTGAAACCAACGGAAATGGAGTGGAACTTGTGCTGAACTCCCTTTCCGAGGAGAAGCTGCAAGCCTCCATCCGCTGCCTGGCACTGAATGGCCGCTTCCTGGAGATCGGCAAGTTCGACTTGAGCAACAACACCCCGTTGGGCATGTCAGTGTTCCTTAAGAACACCTCCTTCCATGGAATTCTTTTGGACAGCGTAATGGAGGGGGAGGAGAAGATGCAGTTAATGGTGGCCAAGTTGGTGGCGGAGGGCATCAAGAGTGGGGCAGTGCAGCCGCTGCCTACCACAGTCTTTGCGGAGCAGGAGGTCGAAAAGGCGTTCCGCTTCATGGCCTCCGGCAAACATATTGGCAAGGTGGTGATCAAGGTACGTTTGGAGGAGGAACAGCAGGCGGCTCTCCCACGACTTAGGCAAATTCAGGCCATACCGCGCTCCTACATGCACCCAGAGAAGAGCTACATCTTGGTGGGGGGACTTGGTGGATTCGGTCTGGAGCTGGCCAACTGGCTAGTTTCCAGAGGAGCCCGCTTCCTGGTTCTGAGCTCTCGTTCTGGGCTGAAGAGTGGCTACCAGGCCCTGATGGTTCGTCGCTGGCACGACCGTGGAGTCCAGATTCATATCGATACCAACGATGTGACCACCGCTGTCGGCTGCCAGAGACTCCTAGAGGTTAGCAATAAGTTGGCCCTTGTTGGGGGCATCTTCAACCTGGCGGCAGTGCTGCGGGATGGATTGATTGAAGATCAAAACCCGAAGAACTTTGAAAAGGTAAGTGCACCTAAGCTACTGGCCACCATTCACCTGGACAAGATCTCCCGAGAACTTTGTCCTGCACTGGAGTACTTCGTGTGCTTCTCCAGTTTGTCCTGCGGCAGGGGAAACATGGGACAGACTAACTACGGACTGGCTAACTCCACGATGGAAAGGATCTGCGAGCAGCGGCAGGAATATGGTTATCCGGGCACAGCGATTCAATGGGGAGCCATCGGGGACACCGGACTGATCATCGAGCACATGGGTAACAACGAAACAGTTGTGGGCGGCACTCTGCCGCAGCGGATGAACAGCTGTCTGGCGACCCTGGACCTGTTCCTGCAGCAGCCCCATCCAGTCATGGCCTCCATGGTCGTGGCGGAGAAGCGCAAGACGGAGCAGGCTAACCGGATGAGCTTAATAGCCACCATCGCGAATATCATGGGACTGAGGGATGTGAAGAGTGTCTCCGACAAGACCACCCTCTTCGACTTGGGCATGGACTCTCTGATGAGCACTGAGATCAAGCAGACTCTGGAGCGTCACTTCGACCTGGTCCTAAGCGCCCAGGAAATCCGCCAGCTGACCTTTAGCGCCCTGCGCCAAATAGACGCCCAGGAGCCGCTCTCCACTGCAGTCTCGTCTCCCTCAGCCACTACCAGCCTATCAAGGACTAAGGAGGAGGCCAGAGTGGAGGTCCAGCCTCAGAGCGATGAGACGCGCAAGGTATTCGCCAAGGAAGTATTACCCCAGGAGGTTATGGTTCGCCTCCGTTCGAAGGCGCCCGTGACCAGCGAGGACCCGGCTGTGTTCTTCCTGGCTCCCATCGAAGGATTCACAATAGCCGTCGAGGCGCTGGCCGCCTCGCTCACCTGCCCCGCCTACGGGCTGCAGTGCACGGAGCAAGTGCCTCTGGACTCCATCGAAGCCTGTGCCGCCTACTATCTTCGCCAGATCCAGAAGCTCCAGCCCCTTGGACCGTACCACATCGTGGGTTACTCCTACGGCTGCCTACTCGCGCACGCCATTGCTGTGGCGCTGGAGCAACGGCGCTTCGGGGTCAAGGTCATCATGCTGGACGGAGCGCCCACCATGGCCAGCGGCTATGTCCAGGAGGCCAAGAAGCAAACGGACGACCTCAACCGGCAGCAGTCCATGACGTTGGCCTACTTTGGGGCCCTGCTCGCCGACGTGGACTACAACCAGGTAGGGTCTTTTATTGAGCTTGATCTTTTTAATTCTCCTTATCAATAATTTGATCCTGACAGCTGCTGCAACTCCTCGATGGAGTCCAGACATGGCCCTCCAAGCTCGACAAACTGGCAGACACTCTGGCTGGTCACACGCAGCAAACCAGAGAAGTGGTGGGTCTCTAGCGTTTCCAATTACAATATTTCTAGTTAATATATGTGATAATTAGTTCCCAAAGCACCATAAAGGCGCAAGATTTTGTTGAACATCTATTCAATTGATGATTGAGTGCTGACTTAACTATAGTACTTGTAGACTAAGTTGATGCATTTACCTACACCTATGGGTGTGTTTATAATTTCAAGTAGTATTTAATACCGGTAGACACTGCACAAGTGTGTACTTTATTATTGCCGGAAAAAGTTACTTCGCAATTACCTTGAGGCACATAAAAACATATTGCTACATTATTTTGTTATTATATTCCTAATCTATTATATTATTTAAACATTGTCACAGATCAAAAAGGCCGCCTGCATGTTCAAGCAGAAGCTACTACTTTCTGAGAGCTACAAGGGCGCCAAGCAGCTCCACAGCGATGTGGTCCTGATCAAGTCGGCCGAGCACAATGCGATTATGGCCCAGGACTATGGCCTCAAGGAGGTAAGTGCCTACCAAGTCGTATTTCCCATTTCCCAGTAACCAATGCCTATTTGCCGCCAATCCATTGCAGATTTGCAGTGCCCAGATCGACATGCATGTGGTGGAGGGCACACATCGGACGTTCCTCAAGGAGCCGCACACTCTGCAGATCATCGAACGCGTCCTGAGGAAGCGTCCCTAGTGGAAGAGAAGTAGAAGTAGAAGGAGAAGTTCGTAGCCCTATTCATACGATTATGCTGATGAATTATCCTGTAGAACTTAATGTACATATGTATACCCTAACCAATACACGTAGCAATCTCGCATTGATTGTTTAAGAATAATCAACTCACTCAGTGCGGCCGAACTTCACTAATCTGAACATTGTTTAATACTAGTTTATTTCCAAAATTTATACCATCACAAGTCATATCACAAAGTAATTGGTTGCAGCCACTTAGCCTTTTAAAACGATCAGAGAAGTTCGCTCGTGTTTCAATTTTACTCGCGTGGTACTCGCGTGGCACTCGCATGATTTTCTCGGTGAATCACTGCGATCCGAACATTGAGCATTCTGACCCGTGCTGGCTGGCTTTATTGACCCGACTTCGGCGTACCTTTCCATAATTGATAATGCCGCCCACTATATCGCGCCAGTGATCTCGTCAGACGATTAATAATCGGCGAAAAAGTGGTCCGACTTTGGCGGCAAATCAAAATATCTACATCTCCGTCACGCACACAACAGCTGACCACTTATCGCTGTTAATGCGATTTTAAGCGCCGCACAGAGTCCAGCAACTATAACAGAGGCTTAAACCAGTAACAGTGGCTCCAGAAAGCAAAATTAAAAACACCCTATCCCTGAAAATATTGTAGGCAGTCTGCTTAAACTAGGATTTATCTTTTTGACTTTAATGCTAATGTCACAGCAAGTTGAAACCAATCTTAATCATAATGTCCTTTTTGAACACTAATAACACTATGAGTATAATAATAAAAACATTTTAAAAAACGCGCATCTTTAATAATTAATAGCAGTTTGCCTAAGAAACTTAATATATGCAGAGTATTCTGCTATCGCATCGCCCACAAGGGTTAACATCTAACAGCGGGAGAGCAGAGAGCCGCGAAAAGCTCTCTGCCGTCGTCGGCGTCGTGGCGGCGTCGCGTCGGCGGGCGTCATATAAAAGCCGGCGCTCACCTGATTCTCGCATTTCCGTTCGTCGCAGCATTCCGTCGTTGTCGTGTTTTTTCAAGCCGCTACGTTTGAATCCCAAAGAACATAACCGTATGTGGCAGAGTAATTTGCACAAACTAATAACTACACCACATAACGGCAGCTAACGGAAAACTTTGAGTCGAAAGCAGCAACAGCAGCAGCAGCAGCAGCAGCAGTTACAGTTTCTGGATTATAACGGTTTCCCCACTCAGTCAGGACCAACTGTAAAGGAACACCCCCCTTGAAACCGAAACCCAATCCGCCGCGCAGCCCTCCGCCCGCTCCATTCCAAGAACTCGAAAAACAGCTGTCGAGGAATCGCCTGATTTCTAGGTATGTACAAAAAATGGCAGCCGCAGGAATAAAACAGCCCCTGTTCAAATGTGTGTGTGTGTGCGAGTGCTGGTGTGCTGAAGAGAAAATGAAAACGAAATTTTCGATGGACAAAAAGTGAATTTCTAACGAAACAAAAAATAAAAGCGAGAAAAACGGAAAAGTGTGCAAAAATAGGAGAAAAATGGTTAGATCGCGCATCTCCAAGTGATCAGTCGCCAAGTCGGCTAAAAATACAAATTACTAAGCTCGCACTCGCCCTCCAGTGCTTTTGACCTTTAGGACCCTTAGAAGTGTTGTTCCACTCCAAACGCCCCCCAAAACAGCAGTTCCTGCTGCGCTGAGACACCAAATTACACGCTAATTGCGAGTCGTGGATGCGGTGGTGGGGAAGGGGACTTGGACCTTCTCGCGTCTGGCGTTATAAGGAGTGTTCTAGATAGGGGCTTCGCGATAGGGTTTCCCCTTTCTAATTGCCACGAAGGAGCTGTTTTATTTCTACGATTTCTTTGGCAGACAACGGAAAGCCCTTTTGCAAATATAATATATGAGTTGCACATCGCAAATTCTTTCTTAATATTCCATCATAAATTTCCGAATGCCTTTTTTCCGACCCCCAAAAACCTTCTGAAATGACAAATCCAACAATTTCCTGGTTGCGTGTGGCAATTTCATTATTTTACAACCATGCTAAGCGCACAGCCATTAAGACAGTTACTAAAAATTAAATTTGAAATTGCTTTTAATACGAAAATAGGGCTATCTACGCATTTAGCTAAAGTCAACCAAAAGAAAAACAAATATTATAGATTTTACTTTAAAATTAAATTTGATATAACAGTGATAAATGAAGCAAATGGCTCACCAAACAATAGATTGTGTGCTTAAATACGAAATAAGAGGCACAAGTTAAATTCCTAAAGCAAAATAATTATCAGAAACTGCTTAGTTCTATTAAAAAGCTGAAAAAGAGTTATCAAGCGATCGCTTTGCATAAAACAACAACACCCAGCAACCCATAAAGGCGACCACACTCCCCGAATCGTGCGATTGTGTGATTGGAAAATTTCGAGTGTCTGGCTAATCTTTATCGGCTAATAGAGTCGTCGCTTCCTGAAGAACACGCGTCCGCCGGCGATCAAACATTTCCGATCCAGGTGCACAGTGGTATGAGTAGGCAGCGCTGCCTTATCACTCTCAGCACTATCAGCTCGCTTCGGAATCACCCCATGGCCCAGTCCCAGTCCCAGTTCCAGTCAGAGGAGTCATTATCATCTTGCTCATGAACTTGAAGCGTCACTGCGAGATTCGGTGTGGGTTGGGGATGTGAGTTTTCGGGCTGGGGCTGTGCTGACGCCTACAGGAGTACTTTGGGCCCCAATCGATGGCTGCGAGAATAGGGCCCGAGTGCATAAACAAACAGTGTAGGGCGGAAAAGGGAGGGCTATGTTTGTCGCCCGTGTTTACCTATCCAATGACGCAACTTTCGCTATATGGCCTGATGATAGCTGGATCGATTGGGGGCGGGGGCCAGCGATAAATCAATATGCGCCCGTTCAATTGCTGTAAAAGGATAGTTCTCACCATCGGATTGCAAGTTTATCCATCGGTAGACCAAGCGATCTGGAGAGACTATGAAAATAATACTTCAATGAACTTGAGAAATCACGCCACCTTATCTCACTAAACAAATGGTACACGCGTCAAGCTCGTGTTTGTGTGTGTGCGTGTGTGTACGTGTGCGTGTATGTACACACATGGCGGTGGGAACTTTTGGGCCTGCGACTTGACTATTTGCCGTTCTCTTTGACTCCCACCTCCACCACCACCTCCACCACCGTTTCGGATGCCGCTTACAATAGCAAAACATAAACATAGAGGTCTGGCCGTTTGATAGAGCCAACGGCCTTTGATAGATAAGCTAGCTGAGTCGCCCGACTTTTACCGGCATTTTGCAGTGGCTACACGCGGAGAAATGGATGTGTCATTTGAAAATGGTCCCTGTATTTATATGGATCCATATTGTTGTATATGATTAATAACACGCGGCTGTACAGCGAATCATAACGATTCGTGTTGCATTTTCTTCTGAGTGTACTTCTGACCGCTCATGCTCTCGTTCTTACTCTTCTAACGACGCTTTCGGCTTCCCCAGATTTCAGTTTAAACCGACTCCGTCAGCTCCGCTCATTATATAGTTTCCCTTCTTTTGTTGAATCATTCGATTTCGCACATCGTACGAGTTTCTCGGCGAATAAGAAAGCAGCTTGCCGTTTGCTGTCGTTGCTCAGTGTGAGTGTGTGAGTGTGTGCGGCCTATGTTAACGCGAATGCTGTTGCACTGTTAACGCGGCTGCCACAAGTTGCTGTTAACTGTCAGCTCAGTCGCTTGCTTCAAAGCGGAAAGCCGCCCATAACAAATAATGCCGTGTGCCGGTATATGCGCGGTCAAAGCTCCGCCGGCGCGGCATCACCTGATTTGCAATTTGTACACCAACTTTCCACCAGCTGAACATTCAAACAAAACAAAAAAAAAACTATTCGCCCGGCATCCCGCTCCAGAGAACGAAAGCTCTGCGCTTGCGGTTGATAGAGAGCTTTTGCCCGTGCTAACTTAACATCGAGGGGTGGCAGACAAGTTACAGATGCGGCGGAATGATCACAATTTCAAAATATTTAAAACACCAAATGACAATAATAATAACAAGCTTTTCTCCGCCCCCTTTTCACATTACAGCCCCTACAACTAAACCTGTTGCAAGCCGTGGACCAGCCGCATCCTGTTGCTTTCAAGCCCAACAATTGCAGCACCCATCAGCCCCAACATTCCCCCAGCACCCAGAACAACGGAAAGAGCGCTCGCGCCAATCGTCGCCGCCGCCGCAGACGCAACAAGCAGCAGCAAAATTCGCAGCAACCTGAAGCCTTCCGGGATACCGACGCGCAGCTAACACCGAGCACCTCCTCGTCCACCCCGCACTCTGCACCCAACGATAGACAGGACCACTTAAACTCCCACTTCAATCCCAAATCCATCAATATGCCCGCCCGATTCGCCGAGGAAGTCATCACTGCTGAGCCCGCACAGCGTGCCGCCCCCCAATTGGACCTGGGTGGTGGTCACTATGTGCCCCGCCAGCAGCACCTCAACGATGAGGTCGCCATCTCCGGCTTCTCCGGCCGTCTGCCGGAGAGCTCCACCATCGAGGAGTTCAAGCAGAACCTATTCGACGGCGTCGACATGGTCAACGATGATCCCCGCCGCTGGGAGCGTGGTAAGATCAACTACCAAAGCAGTTCTCATAAAGCATAGCTTTGTTTTCAGTACTTATTAACTTTTGTGCTAACAACCTTTATTCCAGGTCTGTATGGACTCCCCGACAGGATTGGCAAGCTCAAGGAGAGCGATCTGGAGAACTTCGACCAGCAGTTCTTTGGTGTGCACCAAAAGCAGGCTGAGTGCATGGACCCATTGCTGCGCATGCTGCTCGAGCTCACCCATGAGGCTATCATTGATGCTGGCCTAAACCCAAGTGATCTGCGTGGATCCCGCACTGGTGTGTACATCGGTGTGTCCAACTCGGAGACTGAGCAGCACTGGTGCAGCGATGCCGACAGGGTGAACGGCTACGGCTTGACGGGATGTGCCCGTGCCATGTTTGCCAACCGCATCTCCTTTACCTTTGATTTCAAGGGTCCCAGCTACAGCATCGACACCGCTTGCTCCAGTTCTCTGTACGCCTTGGAGCAGGCCTTCTCCGATATGCGCGAGGGAAAGGTCGACAATGCCCTGGTCGCCGGAGCTGGACTGATCCTCAAGCCCACCATGTCGCTGCAGTTCAAGCGACTGAACATGTTGAGCCCAGACGGCAGCTGCAAGGCCTTCGATGAGTCTGGCAATGGTTACGTCCGTTCCGATGGATGTGTGGTGCTGCTCCTGCAGCGCACCTCGGCAGCCAGGCGTGTGTATGCCTCCATCCTCAATGTGCGCACCAATACGGATGGTTTCAAGGAGCAGGGCATCACCTACCCTATTGGCAAGATGCAAAATCGTTTGATCCGCGAAACTTACGAGGAGATTGGTCTTAACCCCGCCGATGTGGTTTACGTTGAGGCTCACGGTACCGGAACCAAGGTGGGAGATCCCCAGGAGGTGAACTCCATCACTGACTTTTTCTGCAAGGACCGTACGACCCCTCTGCTGATCGGCTCGGTGAAGTCCAACATGGGTCACTCGGAGCCCGCTTCTGGCGTCTGCTCTGTGGCCAAGATCCTGATCGCCATGGAGGAGGGCGTCATTCCCGGCAACTTGCACTATAACAAGCCCAACCCAGATCTTTATGGACTCGTTGACGGACGTCTCAAGGTGGTCGACAAGAATCTGCCTTGGAACGGTGGCATTATCGGCCTCAATTCTTTTGGTTTTGGAGGAGCCAACGCCCACGTTATCTTGAAATCGAACCCGAAACCAAAGGCTTTAACCCCCAAGGATGGAGCACTGAAAGTTGTCCTCGCCTCTGGACGCACCTTTGAGGCTGTGGAGCAGTTGCTCGAGTCCGCCTCTACTCAGGCCGATGATGATGAGTATCTGCAGCTGATCAACGAGATCCACTCAAAGGCTATTCCGAATCACTTCTTCCGTGGCTACGGAGTGGTGAGCAGCAAGGGAACCCACCAGCGTGAGGTGATCGAGTCCAACGACGATAAGCGCCCTATTTGGTATATCTACTCCGGCATGGGCAGCCAGTGGGCTAGCATGGCCAAGGATCTGATGAAGATCGAGGCCTTCGCCAAGACCATTCAGAGGTGTGCCGATGTCCTGAAGCCCGAGGGTGTGGATCTAATCGATGTCCTCACCCGCTCCACAGACAAGAGCTTCGAAAACATTCTGAACTCCTTCATCTCGATTGCTGCCATGCAGGTAGCTCTTACGGATTTGCTCAGCTCTCTGGGCATCCACCCCGACGGAATAGTGGGTCACTCTGTGGGCGAGCTTGGATGCGCCTACGCCGATGGCTGCTTTACCCCGGAGCAGACTGTGTTGGCTGCTTACTGGCGAGGAAAGAGCATTCTGGACACACAACTGGCCAAGGGCAAGATGGCCGCTGTGGGCTTGAGCTGGGAAGATGCGCACAGCCGTGTGCCCAGCGATTGCTTCCCGGTGTGCCACAACAGCGAGGACAACTGCACCATCTCCGGCCCGGAGGCTTCCATTGAGGCTCTGGTCGCTAAACTGAATGCAGAGGGAGTTTTCGCCAAGGCAGTAAACTCCTCCGGCTACGCTTTCCATAGCAAGTACATCGCTGAGGCTGGACCCAAGCTACGCAAGAGCCTGGAGAAGATCATCCCCAACGCCAAGAACCGTACCGCCCGCTGGATCAGTACCAGCATCCCAGAATCCGCTTGGAACACACCAGTGGCCAAACAATCCTCGGCCGCCTACCATGTCAACAATCTGTTGTCGCCTGTGCTCTTCCACGAGGCCCTTCAGCATGTGCCCAAGAACGCTATTTCCGTGGAGATTGCTCCCCACGGCCTGCTGCAGGCAATCCTAAAGCGCGCCCTGGGTCCTGATGCCACCAATCTGAGCTTGGTGAAGCGCGGCCACGAGAACAACGTTGAGTTCTTCCTCACCAATGTGGGTAAACTCTTCGCCGCCGGTGCCCAACCCCAGGTACTCAGCTTGGTGCGTCCTATTAGCTACCCGGTGGGTCGCGGAACCCCTATGTTGAACTCCAAGGTTGGATGGGACCACACCCAGAAGTGGCTGGTGGCCAAGTTCGGCAAGGAAACTTCTTCCGGCGAGACCATCGTAGAAGTCGATCTCTCCAAGGAGGATGATGCTTTCCTGGCGGGACACACGATCGACGGACGTATCCTCTTCCCGGCCACCGGCTACATGACCCTGGCTTGGCAGACATTCGCTAAGATGCAGGGAAGTGAGTTGAACAAGACCCCGGTGGTAATGGAGAACCTCGTCTTCCACCGCGCCACTATCCTTAACAAGAATGCAGTGGTCAAGTTTGGAATTAACTTTTTCGATGGAACTGGCGCCTTTGAGATTTGCGAGAGTGGTAGCTTGGCGGTATCTGGAAAAATCACCATTCCCGAGTCAATTGACAACGAGGAATTGACCCTGGAGGAGCAAACTCCCAGCGCTGTTGCCAAGGAGCTAGCCACCAATGACGTGTACAAGGAGCTGCGACTCCGTGGCTACGACTATGCTGGAATTTTCCGCGGCATTGTTCGTTCCGACACGGTGGCCTCCACCGGAAAGCTTCAGTGGGTGGACAACTGGATTAGCTTCATGGACACCATGCTGCAGTTCAGTATCCTGAGCAAGAACCTTCGTGAGCTGTATCTGCCCACTCGCATCGAGCGAGCGGTGATTAATCCCGCCAAGCACTTCGAGTTGCTCAGCGCCCTCACTAAGGAGGAACAGGTCGAGACTGGACTACCTGTGCAGTGGTACAGCGACATTAACGTGATCAAGAGCGCAGGCGTGGAGCTGCGCGGCCTAAAAGCCAATCTCGCCCAGCGTCGTCCTGGCACACAGGCTCCTCCTACTTTGGAGCGCTACCAGTTTGTGCCCAACAACAACACCGCGGATCTGAACGAGAACTCTGAGAAGGCTCGCCTGCAGGCCTTGGATGTGGCCATCCAGGTGATCATCGAGAACTCCAGCGGAGCCGTTAAGCTAAAGGGCGTGGAACTGGCCAACGGACGCAACCCCGACGTGCTGGTTGCCAACCGCCTGCTGCAAATTATTGAGGGTGAGCCCGTGCTCACTGGTGATGTGGCTGTGGTCACTTCTAACAACAATGAGGAGACCATAACCGCCGCCCTAGGAGATTCTGGTGTACGAGTGGTGTGCAAGGATGTGCTGAAGGAACCGGTAGAGCAGAACTGTCACTTCGTCTTTGGCATCGATGTCCTTTCCCGCCCGGACACCAAAACCCTGGAGAACTCCATTGCCAGCATTCGCGAGAACGGCTTCCTGATCCTTGAGGAGACGCTGCCCACTTACACCAAGACAGGGCGTGCCCTGCTGACCAAATTTGGATTCGTTGCCGTTCAGGAACAGAGTCTGGGAGCCACCCGAGTCCTGGTCCTCGCCCGCAAGGCTGTTGATCTCAAGACCCGTAAGTCCGTTGTGGTTGTGGCCACTGAGCAGAACTTCAACTGGGTGGATGATTTAAAGGCCGCTCTGGCTACTTCTGCCACGGAGGAGCAATATGTGTACGTGGTTTGCCAGGGAGAGGAGCTGTTTGGAGCCGTGGGTCTGATGACCTGCATCAAGAACGAGAACGGCGGCAAACTGGCGCGCCTGGTCTTCGTGCAAGATGCCAAGGCTGAGAAGTTCTCTCTGACATCGACCCTTTACCGCCAGCAGCTGGAGAAGGACCTCATCTCGAACGTGCTGAAGAACGGCGCCTGGGGCACATTCCGTCACCTGAAACTGGAGACCCAGCAGGCCACACTCCAAGTGGAGCACGCCTATGTAAACGCTCTGGTCAAGGGTGATCTTGCTTCGCTCAAGTGGATCGAGGCTGCCCAGGCGAATACCGCTGCAACTGTTGACAAGAACCTGGAAACTTGCACCGTCTACTATGCTCCCATCAACTTCCGTGACGTTATGTTGACCTCTGGTAAACTGGCCGCGGATGCCTTGCCTGGAGATCTGGCTGAGCAAGATTGTGTGCTGGGTCTGGAGTTCGCTGGACGCGATACCCAGGGTCGTCGTGTAATGGCCATGGTGCCGGCCAAGTCACTGGCTACCACCTGCGTGGCCAGCAAGCGCATGATGTGGCAAATCCCTGAGAAGTGGACCATGGAAGAGGCCTCAACCGTTCCTTGCGTCTACTCCACGGTCTACTACGCACTGGTTGTGCGAGGACAGATGAAGAAGGGTGAGAAGATTCTCATTCACGCTGGCTCTGGAGGAGTTGGTCAGGCGGCCATCTCTGTGGCTCTGGCCCATGGATTGACCGTGTTCACCACAGTGGGCAGCAAGGAAAAGCGTGAGTTCCTGCTGAAGCGATTCCCCAAACTGCAGGAGCGCAATATCGGCAACTCCCGAGACACCTCCTTCGAGCAGTTGGTCCTTCGCGAGACCAAGGGACGCGGAGTCGATCTGGTGCTCAACTCGCTCTCTGAGGAGAAGCTGCAGGCTTCAATTCGCTGCCTGGGTCTGAATGGACGTTTCTTGGAGATTGGAAAATTCGATTTGAGCAACAATAGCCCACTCGGAATGTCCGTTTTCCTCAAGAACACCTCCTTCCACGGCATTTTGCTTGACAGTGTGATGGAGGGCGAGGAGGAGATGCAAAACCAGGTTGTCTCCCTGGTCGCAGAGGGCATAAAGAGCGGAGCCGTTGTACCCCTTCCCACCTCGGTGTTTAACGACCAGCAGGTGGAACAGGCATTCCGTTTCATGGCTTCTGGCAAGCACATTGGCAAGGTCGTGATCAAGGTGCGTGATGAGGAGGCAGGCAAGAAGGCGCTGCAGCCCAAGGCTCGCCTGATCAACGCCATTCCACGGACCTACATGCACCCGGAAAAGAGTTACATCCTGGTAGGAGGTCTTGGAGGATTCGGCCTGGAGCTGACCAACTGGTTGGTGACTCGTGGAGCCCGCTACATTGTGCTGACCTCTCGTTCCGGAGTTAAGACCGGCTACCAGGGTCTGATGATCCGACGCTGGCAGGAACGTGGCGTCAAGGTGGTGATTGACACCAGTGATGTGACCACCGCTGCTGGCGCCAAAAAGCTGCTGGAGAACAGCAACAAACTGGCTTTGGTCGGAGGCATCTTCAACCTGGCTGCTGTTCTTCGCGATGCATTGATCGAGGATCAAACCGCCAAGGACTTCAAGACAGTGGCTGACCCCAAGGTGACGGCAACCAAGTATCTGGATCAGTACTCTCGCGCTATCTGCACAGAGCTGGACTACTTCATCTGCTTCTCCAGCGTTTCCTGCGGTCGTGGTAACATTGGTCAGACCAACTACGGATTGGCCAATTCCGCGATGGAGCGAATTTGCGAGCAGCGCCAGGTGAGCGGATTCCCGGGCACCGCCATCCAGTGGGGAGCCATCGGAGACACCGGTCTGGTGCTGGAGAACTTGGGTGACAACGACACCGTGATTGGAGGAACCCTGCCCCAGAGGATGCCCTCTTGCCTGCAGACTATCGACCTGTTCCTGCAACAGCCCCATCCCGTGGTTGCCTCCATGGTTGTGGCCGAGAAGCGCAAGTCGGATCAGTCGGCTGGAGTCAGCCTAATTTCCACCATTGCCAACATCCTTGGTCTCCGGGACACCAAAAATATCCAGGACGGAGCATCGCTTGCTGATCTCGGAATGGATTCTCTGATGAGCGCTGAGATCAAACAGACATTGGAGCGAAACTTTGACATTGTGTTGTCCGCCCAGGAGATCCGTCAGCTCACCTTCGGAGCCATTAAGGTTATGGATGGTGGAGCTGAAGCCAAGCCAGCCGCAGCTGCTCCCGCTGCCGCCGCTGGAGCCACAGAGGTAACCATCACCTCTGGAGGTTCCTCGCGCACGGCCAGTCCCATGGGCGATGGAACGCAGGTGGTGTTCACCACCTCCCTCATTCCCACCGAGGCAATTGTGCAACTGGACACAAAGGCACCTGCAAACAGCAAACAGAGTCCCATCTTCTTCATTTCTCCGATCGAGGGCTTCGCCTCCGCATTGGAGCCGCTGGCCAAGCGATTGGAGGTGCCCGCCTATGGACTGCAGTTTACGGAAGCCGTTCCTTCCGATTCTCTAGAATTGGCAGCCAAATTCTTCATCAAGCAACTGCGCACCGTCCAGCCAAAGGGTCCGTACAAACTAGCTGGATACTCCTTCGGCTGCCTGCTCACCTACGTGATGGCCGGTATTCTGGAAGAGACCAACGAGGTGGCCAATGTGATCATGCTGGACGGAGCCCCAACCTACGTCAACTGGTACACGAGCAGCTTCAAGAAGCGTTATACTGACGGTACTAACGCCGATAACGACAACCAGAGCTACGGTTTGGCCTACTTTGGAATCGTGCTGGCCAACATTGACTACAAAGCGGTAAGTAGCTCTATATAATATGGCAATAGTTCGAATTGTTATTAAATATTTAATTTATACAGCTGGTACGTCTGCTACTAGTGATCCCCACATGGGAGGAGAAACTCGAGAGGTTCGCTGAGCTGATGAGCAATGAGATCACTCAGCCCGTGGAAACGGTAAGAACATACAAGCTCCCGCATAGACAGATCTTAATTTACTAAATGCTTTTACGCCAACTTACAGATCAAGAAATCCGCCACTCTGTTCTACAAGAAACTGGAGCTGGCCGATGGCTACCTGCCCACTCTGAAGCTCAAATCGAACGTGACCTTGGTCAAGCCCACAGACAACTCTGCCAAGCTGGATGAGGACTATCGTCTTAAGGAGGTGAGTTTGTGCACAACCCAAAAAAAATGACGCAAGCTCTAAATTTTCATTCATATTCGTAGGTCTGCACAAAGCCCGTGGAAGTACACACTGTTGAGGGCAACCATCGCACCTTCCTCATCGAGGATCAGTCCCTGAAGACCATCCAGAGCATACTGAAGCGTCTGTTCAACTAAGCTAGAAATGGGATTAGCATAAGAGTTGTGGATGTAGCATAGTCCAACTATCCACACGATCATCACCCTCTCACCGTCACTCACACTTAATACTCGGGTTCTATGCACCATGTGGAACCACGGAACACATCGACACCTAGTTAGCATACTTAGTGAATGAATTTACGTTGTTGAGCTGCAAGGAATTGCTCGCCCCATCCCAGTTACGCACAGCTAGAAGATATCGGATTGGCGTCAATCGGATTGAATCTGCCTAACTGCTGTCTTGCACGGCTATAGGCTTCGGTCCAAAATTTAGCCTACAGTCGCTGCGATTCCGGGCAGTTGAAATGATGCAAGATGAGAGGCCCAGTCCATAACACTTAACGCTTCGTGCACCGTACATTTTCAGTACACGACATTCCTTGAGAGCTAGGCGGCACCAGACGTCCCAACTTACCAAATATATCTTTTATGCTCTATCTATAATGTATGTCGCATATTCTAGTTTTATTGCCTAGTTGTAAGCCTACAGTTTGTAGTCGCGCATGTAATGAATTTCATTCCTCGAACTAACCCAAGAAAGAGACTACAACATTCGTTATCTCTCTTGATGTATAAAATAATCGCCCAAAAATTATCACTCATGAATATTGTGGATATTAAAATTACACCATACTAAAGAATAATAAAAACGAATGCTGTTTTATTTGAACATTAGGATCAAAATCTTAGTTTTAGCAAAATTCCAAAGATCCGCCAAATGATGCGCGTAGTCAGATGGTTGGTTGGATGATTTAAGTGGTTTTGGTCCATTCCCAATACACCCGCCAATATAAAAACAGTATGCATTTTTGAAACAATTACTTATTTATTTAAGGGTTTTGAAATTATTTAGCAAAAAATATTTATAGTGATTTTTAAACTGTACCATTTTACTTATTTTCTCTTGCAACTTATTTACAAGTTTGCAAGTCTGACAGTTTCCGCGCCGTCTCTTACAGAATATTCATTTTGATGGGTGCCGGGAGCTCTTAATATCTCACACATAATAAAAATAACATACTTAAAAGTTAATGACAATGCTGCATGTTACAAAGTTAGCGTATCCTGAACCTATACATATAAAACTCGCATATTTCGGACACAATTCAATGATAACAAAATAAAAACGTAACATAAACTAATGTAGTTAGGCTAGAACTAATATATAATTCATTCAATTTCCTTCATTTGCTTAACGCTTTCATAAGGCATTAAAGACTAAATAATAAATACATATATAAAACACAAAATTAAAGCTTAGCTCGGTCGGCGATGCAGCTTCACACCTCTGACACTCTAATTGGTACATTATAATATAGGCGTGGCAGGGGGCGGATACCTCCCCTGGTCCACAAATAGCGGGCATATTAGGTTTTCAATTAAGGACATCGAGTGAGTGGTATATTTGAGCTCAAGAGAGGTTAGTATCTGGGTTGGATCGAGTAACATGTTCGACATCGGCGATTGCGAGTTGCGGTTAGAATACAATATCAATATCGCTAGTCATACAAATACTTATAGTGTGTGGTATAGTAATAAGTTGGTTGGTTTTATGCAAATATTCATACTGCTTCATCTAAATGCTACCCATTACTGTTTTCTGTATAGTTTGAAACTGTTTTAAATACGCAACTATGCGCTCTAAACTTGGTTTAGCTTTGTGTGTGGCTTCGATCCGCGCCCGCGCCTGTTTAAAAAAGTTCTTCCCTCATCCCCTCATGTTCTTCAATTCCCCCCAGTTGCTGTGACGGCTCCGCTTGCTGTGCTCGACTAATTGTTAGATTATTAATATATTTTATGAGCGCCTTCTATGAGCTACCATACTGCTAAATGCAATTATTTACACAATCTTTTTTCAGTTAAGAACGTACGAATTAGCATTATATATTTTTGTGTATCTTCATCATTTCTGCACGGGTCTATAGAAGTGAAAACGCTATAAGCTATGCTTCCGACTATGACTTCCAGCTTCGCCACAAGTGCCGAATTCTACTCCTCTCTTATTATTTTGTTTTACAAATTGGTTTTTACGCTTTAGAAGCTATCATCGCTGTCGCTGTGCTCTGGCTGCTCCTCCCCCACGATCAGCTCATCCTGATCCTCCTCAATGTCCTCACTCTCATAAGCCTCTTCAGCCGCCTCGGCGATCTGGTCGACGTGCTCCTCGTAGGCAGCATGTCATGCCAGTCCGTTGGCATCGGCGGCGTCCTCTGACCAGCTTACCTCCATGGGGGTGCAGGGCAGAGCTTCCTCGATGGACATGCGGGATGGTGGTTGCTTTGGCCTCTTGAATAGGGATCCGCCCGATGCTGTGCTGGAGGCGGAAGAGCTGCGCATTATGTCCTCGGATGAGGCCGAACAGCTCTCGTCCTCCGAATTGGCACCGGAGACCATGGCCTCGCCGGCGGACTCCTGGATTTCCTGGAACTTCTTTGCCTCGCTGGACATTAGCTTCATGGTAGAGCTGCGCGGACGCATCTCTATTCCCGGTGCTTGTGGTGAACTGGCGCACAGGGGAATATCCTCGGGCCAGTCGGCCATGTTCATATCGTCTTGTGGTTTCTTCCTTTGGCTAGGCAATTCGCACACAGCCGAGCTGGAGGCGGAGCCTTTAATGCACATCGATTGGGAGCGAGTCCGGGACAGAGGACGACCCTCAGGCTCCCCGGCATTGCAGCTGCTTCTCAGAAGGGCCGTGGCCGACATGCTCTGGCTAAGGGGATTAGGATGAGTGAGAGAAGAGCCGCCATTTGTGGCCGACCCATTGGAGTGGCCATTGCTCGCCACTGTCTGTCGTCGCTGGATGGGGCACCGGTCGTTGTTGCTTCGCAGTGAGCCCGCCCTGCGCACAATCTTTGATGTGTTGCCCTTGAACGACTCATCGTCGATCTCAAGCGTCCAGCTGACAGAATCATTCCGTTCAATCATTCCTTTCATCACTGGGGAAGTGGGCGAAGAGGTGGTCACGGCGATCTCCAGGTCACTTCGGGTCAAACTGCATTTGCTGTGGTTAGATAGGCTGTTGTCGTGGGAGGCAGTGGAAAGATCATGTAATTTAGACTCAGCTGACTGTAACTGCATGGATTTCTGCTTAAGGTGGTACTGCAGCTCCTCTTTGTCATAGGTCAGCCGGGTGCGTTTGATGCTCTCATATTTGTAGGCCTTCTGAAGTTCCTCCATCTTTTGCTGTATTTCCCTGGAAGAGGATTAGTTTGGTTAGTTTGAACTCAAGTGCGGGTAAATTGGCGAATTTATTTTTTCAAAAGTAAACATCTTGCAACTTACTTCTCCTTTTCGGTCTTGGCCTCCAGTTCGGTGCGCAGCATCTCGTTTCGGGCCTCCAAAAGTGCCACGCGGTTACTTAGTTTGAGCCGCTCCTCGCTTTCATGTATCAGATCCGCCTTGGCCTTGCTGAGGGCGGAGATCTCCGCCTGCTTCAGCTCAAGCACGCAGCGCAGGCTGTCGGTCTCGCTGGTCAGGCGGTGGAGTTCGGCGGACGCATTGTCCGGCAGACTGATGCAGGGACTGCGGCGCTGTGAGGATGTGCGCAGCACAGAGATTTCGTCCTGGGACAACGCCAGCCGATCCCTCAAGTCGCGTTCGTTGTGCTCCTTGTTGGCCTTGAGGGTGTTCAGCTCCTTGGTGAGACTCTTGACCTGGTCGATCAGATCCTGCTCCCGGTGACTGGCCTCGGACAGCCGGGCGGCGTGAATGTTCTCCTTGCGGATCAGCTTCTCGCGGTTCGCCTGCTCCTCAGCCTCCACCTGCTGAAGACGTGTCTGCAACTCCTGGATCTTCTGCTCGGCCACGCGTAGATATTCCTGCTTCAGTGCGAGTTTGTGGGAGACCTCCATGCTGTAGGCCTCCTGCGCTTGTTTGTTCTCTTCCTCCTTGGCACGCAGTTGGGACTCAAGTTCGCAGAACCTTTGCTTGGCAAGCATCTGCACCTCCAATACTTTCTCTTCAGCTGGAAAGCAAAAGGGGATTCATTAGATAAAGATAATAAGAACATAAAAAATCAAAGTACCCACCTTGCTTCAGTTCAGTGCGATGCAGATGATCCTTTTCCTGCTGCCGCTGCACCCACTCGACGTCCTTGGCGTGCAGATCCTCGCGTAGCTGCTCGCGATCCCTTTCCGTCTGCTGTAGCAGCAAAATAGTCTCCTCCAGCGTTCCCTTGGTCCGGGCGCATTGCTCTTTGGTCTCCCTGCAGGCAAACGCATCCAGCTGTAATCCCAAAAAGAAACAAACAGCCACGGTTAGACTCGCTATAAATCCAGCTATAAAATCTGGGTCCTTGCAGGTAGCCTCTTTGGGTAATTAAAAAGAAATTTTGCATTTCGATCTCGAGAGTTTGCGCCGAAGTCGGACAAAGGCAAATTGTTGAGTGGTAATGTCGCGGAGACAATGTCTCTGATCCACGGAATTTCCGCGGGAAGACAATGGTCTTCGTATCATGGTCAAAGGTTGCCGTGGAAATCCCACTCAATAAATTGGTACAACTTTCAATTTAATGGCTGTAGTGATATTCCACTTTGTCCTAACTACTCGTATATGCTAAGCATACCTGTTGCTGTTCGAACGCCTGAGCAAAGTGAAAGTTATCCGTAAATGTAGTGGAAGTCGGAGTGCTGGGCACCGTCCAACTGATGAGATCGATGTCTAAGTCCATGGTCTGTGCCGATAGATTTTCGTTGGTGAACTCAAAATTCTCAAACATGTTGCCTTCGTTCTGTGTGTTGAACACGAATACTTGAAGTAGACTGATGGCCACTTTTGGCCAGCATCCGCTTTTATAGCAGAGATCACCAGGTAGTGGGAGATCAGAGAAATGGACAGCGGAGGAGGACTTCGGCAGGTAGCGAGGGATCAAACAAACATCCCCGGATATGGCCAGCTAAATATTTACAAGGGATTCCGCGACAGACGGACCAAGTAAAAATGCGATTCTAAAAACATGCTGGGAAAAGGGCGAAGGGTTCGGAATTCTTGCTCCAGCATGCACAGAAAAAACTGAGCCATGCAATGCAATGAGTGGGTGTATCCCTTTTGGTGGTCCACGCCCTGCCCTACCGAGGATTTCCAGGGCGGATCGAGCCAAAGGCTTAGCGATCGCTGGCCAACTTCATGTGGTTTGGGATCAACCCATCGATGCATTGGTCACGCGTTCGCCAGCTGAAGGTGGAAAGCAATTTTCCGTTTTTGGGGCGTCCAGAAGGCACTTCAATTCCGCCGTAATGGCGCGCACCTTCTCTGCAACACTTTGGGTGGATGCGTGTCGAAGTTTCGGAGCGCCTCGAAGTATCTTGTAGTGGATTTAATGGGAACGATTCTCAAGTGCCTGTCACAAATTCGAATTAGCTATTGCAAATCGCGATTTGCACAGGAGTTTAGTTCCCACTCAAAGTGACAAATTAGCGCAAAGAACTGTGTATGAACGAGTATAGGCAAATAATTTAGCTGGATTTCCCTACAATGCAATGAAATATACATCGATAAACTCATTGATTTGTGTTTGCAAGATGGAAAGCCCGTGCTCTACAATAATTATCCAAATTATTATTAAACTGGTTTTAAATGGCCACGAACGAATGCAGTGGTAGACAGTCGCCTAGCCAAATCTGATCCCCAAATTAAGAGTTGCCGACCAGCGGTTGCGAATTGCCTCAACCACGCCTGCCGTCACCGCCGCCGCCGCCGATCCTGTCCAGCAAATTAATAGCCATCATGTGGCTGTCTCCGGCGAAATCTCTGTCTCAGCCGAAGTCTCAATGTTTCGATGGGTGACAGTCAGCGTAGATTGTAGATGGCCAGTGGAAGACAGCGACATTTACCTGACAAGGACGTGTTCGCAATTAAAGTGTTGACATTAGTGACTTGCCGCCGTGAAACTGGCTCTACTCGACTGGATTTAATCCTTTAGCGCACTTCGTAATTTATGGATTTATGGATTTAAAGCTATGCCAATGATCCTTCGCATTTAGTAACGCATCGTAAAAACCTAATAAAAGTGCACACGAGCCTGGTCCTTCGCAAACGATGTGATGTCCTTGTCCCTACCTTGCTTCCTCGGTTTTCACACCGAACTGTGAAATCTCGCTGGATCACATCTAAATAAATATTTGTGTTGCAACTATTGCAACATCAGTTTAGGCTTTTAGTGGGAAAATGTTGCGCGATTGCCCAGTTCCCTGGAAATTTCCATCCGGCCAAACAAATCCCCTGCACGTTTGCATTTGCGGCCTAGTCGTCGGTAGCCGCGTCCAACAAGTTAGCCAAATATTGTGGTGTGCTCTCCCGTAATTCCTCCTAATAACACCGGGATTGTTTTTTCGAAACGTGCCTTAAGCAAACACAATAACTCTGAGCAAATATGCAAATTGCTTTCGCACGGAAAGGGTTTAAGTAATTTATTCTACACCACTTAGAAGTTGGGTTTTTCAGATTGGTATATCGGTATGACTTAATGGCACAGTTTTAATGGAACATATGAAACGAAAGCATTGCTAAAATATGTAATTACTAAGGTAAAGAATGGCTTAAAGGTTTTTTTTTGTGCCACCGGGTGGAAGTTCCCAGCTGGAGAATTAAATGATTTAAATTCCTTTTTTCCTACTTTGCAGTTTCCTGCAAATTTCCCCAGCTCAAGGTGCAAAAATTCCGACAACAGCTTAAGGGATTCTCGAATTTTTCCCCCACATTAATGACTTTCCTTACAAAAAAAAAAGTGAAGTGAAAAGAAAAGAAGAGAAGAGAATCGTTTGCAAATGGCCAGCGCAAATGACATCAATACAATGGCACAAGGAATTATCTTTCGTTCTGTGTATTGTGTCACTTTCAGCTTGCGTAAGACCGGCTAAATCGGTTGATTTTCCGGCTGAAGCAGGAACAGCTTGGTCCTGACAATTGTTTCCATTATCCTGACAGCATGCTGCATGTGTTGCCCCGAAGACAATGGCTATACGCAATTGTCGACACTTTTGGCAACACACTACTAAGATGGCTTGGGGAAATGTGTAGCTGCTGCAGATCTGATGTTGCGACAAGTTCACACAAATCGGAATTTGGCCATTTCTACCTAAATCAATTGTGGTTGAGAAGTCAGCAGACAAACATCATCATAAATCGATTTATGATGTACCTGGTTGATGTCTGGAGCGGTTCTTCTCCGCCAATATATGCAAATGTTAAAATAATGTTTTTCGCGTTTGTCGCCGATTTTTATTGCCTTGTTATTGTGATTTAAGTGAGTTTGCCTGCCTGCCTGCAAAATAACAGGTAAAATTGTACAAAAAAAAGCCTGCCTAAGCCGTATTCTTTCGCATCCTTTAACATTAATATTTTTCAAACGGAAATCTCGCCAAAACTCACACGTATACCGGCGATTCCCCGTTTTGTTCCATTTTGAATCCTTTACACCGAAAAATGGCAAACAATTAATTGAATAGCTGGTTCGTGGACCAAGTTGAATGTGCCACCGTCTCACACCCTTTCATTTTCCGCCGGAGAAAGGCTTCCACACAAATCGAAAGGGACGGGTACGGAATGCGGTTAAGACTGGGGATTTTTCCAACTTTTGTTCGACAATTTCCGTATAGTTTTTAATTAGTGCAAACACAAAAAGTGCACCCATATCCCCGGCTCAGTTTTCAGGGGTCCGGCTTAGCCGACACTGACACAATTAAACAAAATTAGCTCAACTTTAAGCGTAGATTAAGGCAAATTTCTCAAACAATGCGGCCCGCATACGAGCACGTATGTGAAACAATTCGGGAATTATTAGAGCAGGTGATCCCAATCCGAGGCGATTCCGCTCATGTGCCTGGCAATTACAATGGGCTGGGAAAAGTGTCTATACCGGCATCTATTCGATTTGCCTTCGAAGGGCTACAGGGCAGGGATATAAATCCCTGGCGCCTGTTTTCTGAGGCAAATCCCTCACTGATCCTTCGCTACTCGCTACTAGCTATTCGCTACTCCATACTTCTTACTCGCTACTCGCTAGTTTAACACTCACCTCTTGGGACATGAACTGCACCATTACGGCGAGGCCCAGAATCTGGCGGTGCTCCTCCTTCCGCTCGAACTGGCTGTCCTGGAAGAACTTTGCCAGACGGGCACAGTCCAGCACTCCGTTCTCCGCGAACGGTTTCAGGGCGGGATACTGGGCTGCTATGTCTACGCGGGGCGTGGCCAGCATCGTCATCGAGCTGACCGAATGTCTGAGTTCGTCGGGCAAGGACAAGGCGTTTGGCTGGTTTTTGAATATACATATGTATAAAAATAATGAGGATTGTGAATATTCTATGCTTTTCAGCAATCTAAGTGATCGAGAATGCACCGACTAAAATGGCTTTACATCGTGTTAGCATTTCACTTTTCGTTTTCATCGTTAACTAAGATTGATTGATTTACCTCATTTGCAGTGGTGAATGTAGCTTCGTTGATTGGGCCACTGGCCTCTGGGGATGCCTGTGGATCCTGCTGGTCCTCGCATCTCTTCAACTTGGCCTCCGTCTCACATGGCAACTCATTTCCGATGGACGAACGTTTCGAGTCCCGCGCCATCGGCGGAGTTGGACATCCGCTGGCGGATTGTCCATTGTTCAGCTCCTGGAGTTCGGTTTGATCCACGCCAGAGCGCAGGGATTCTGAAAAGTTACAACAAATAACGAGGTCAGAAGTGCTGGAAACCATTTAACGAGAAACCATTTTATGAATTGCCAGCGCGAAATCGAAAGTACCATTTATTATCAAATTGTAACCCAACAAATCCCTAGGATTACGCAAGCTTCGTGTGGCGAAAGTCTGCGCTCATCAACTGGCAGATGAAAATCTAGCTGTTGTGAGGATGAGCTAACGATGATGAGCTAACCGTGATTCACCCAGCTGTGGATCAGCCACGCTTCTCCAAAGGCAAAAAAAGATTACATGAGTAATTGCTTCGTGGCCGCAAAGAAAAAAAAAAACCGCAATGGGAGTACTTTTCTTTTTGCATAAGTCCATTGACAGAAGGGAAAGCTATATATCTAGGTGTAAATCGCACCACGCCCTCGGTCACCAGCTAATACCGCTTTGGGTCAGAGGCGGGCCATCATCTCATCATCAATTACACGAGTTAGCCATGGCTCCTCTCATCGGGGGGCCGTCAATTAGAGAGGATGCGTGGCCAATTTTTGGCCCACAAATTGGCCCTGACAAGCCATCCGATTGGGGGGAAAGTGGGGGGAGGGAGGGAGGGAGGGAGGGAGGGAGTTCAGCAACCCCGCCATGATCAAACCATCGATCAGCCAGCTCGACCAGCTTGGCCATAACTTGGCCCGATTTCCTTACAAGCCACGCGCCGTCTGCCCGATTCCAAATCGAAGCTGTGGCCAAAACCCAAAGCTTTACGGCATGGATATACACAAATGCATATCCGATGTGTGGCCATAATCAACCGTTGACGGTTTTATGTTACCGCATAAATTTATAGCCAGAGTCGCGCATACAAAGTTGTCAATGTTTGCACATGTTTGCTATGTTGGCATCGCAATTGCTCGCAGCGAAAGCAAATTTGTAAGCCTTCCGGAGTTGTCGTCAAGATCATTACCCCGGGATGTATGTTTAACAATCGAAAGTAAATTGACTGGTCATGAAAAATAGTAAATAGTATCAGAGCTGATGGGGAATCCTTTCTTTGGGGGATTCAATTGAGATTTGATTTTTATTCTTTGTTTTCCCCAAAAGAAATACCAGCTTATGCATGCAATTCAGCAAATTAATTATTGCTGTAAAATAATGAACAAATTAGTCGAAGCCAACCAGCAAAGTGGCTGAAATGATGGCGTTCGATTTTAGCCACTTTAATTGATTGTGCAATGTTTACCAATGAACAAGCCACTGAAACTGTAAAGCTAACGAAACCCGATTCGCCTGAAATGTGTGTGTTATGTTTAGCAAATCAAAGCATAAATTACTTTAAAGCTGCTGCCTTTCAACATTTCAAACGACATTTTGATTTGAGCAAAGACAAGTTGTTGGACATTATGTAGACATTATTGAGGCACTGATATGGGGTTTTCCCATTGATTGATATTCCCTCAATGTCCCAGAAACATATTTAATAATTAGAGAGACGGAGACGGACCGCATCCTCCTCGACTTTGAGATATCTCAATGACACACGACTGAAACAAGTCTGGCACACGACTTTTGTAGAAGAGAACAAAAGTCAGGGGACATTTCTCATGGCAATTAGGCGATTAAGTGACATTAGCTACGACCAATTAATTGCAAGGCCGAGAAAATTGGCCGCTTCGCAGTCCTGTTGCGGATTTTCCCCTGATTTCACACGGAACGTTCTCACGGCCCTGTTTTGTCCCTGAAGAATCGCAGCAAGTTGACGAGTATTTTTGAATCACCTACCGAGTGATCCAGAGACCCCTGATGGCGATGGGTCTGCATTTTATGGCTGAGAAACCGACCACCTCAGTAGTTATATGGCCGGAATCTATGCTTCCCGTTCGCACTCCCATTTCCCAGCCCATTTCGCACTTGGATTTTTATGGGTCTCGGAAAAACTCAGCAGCGGGTGATTTCATTCAGAAATTCTTCGTCCTGCTTGGTTTTCTTTTCTTTCTTTTTTTTGGTTGACATGGGCGCGTGGAATTTCCCAAATACCGCCGACAATTTGGTGTGAATGAGTGTAAATGCTTTTGGAACAGGTTCGTATGAGGTCTTGGTTACTTGTACTTGGATGATAAAGGCTTTAGTTGCACAAAGGCTATCATCTTTAGTTTTAAATATATTTATATGCTAAAATCCAGCTATTACAGAGTATTTTTTGGCTTAAATCTTTATCAAAAACTGCAGTTGTTTTCCCCAAAAGCAAGTATGTATGTTTTGAAAATAGGCAAATTACATACTGCTTGCGCGAAAGCCAATAGAAAGTGTTGGTGGCTTTCCACCATCACCACTGACATCCACATCCACCAGGTGTGGACAACTCTCCCCCACCCAAGATCAATCAACATCAGCGCACTGAGATTCGGAGCTGGTGTCGCCGTCTCCAGGAGGGTTCGCATTCGGTCAGCCGAGCTCATAATGACGGTTTGGGCTGGGATTTGAGTTTCAGTTTGGGTTTCGGTTCGCCAAAACCCGCCATGTGTCGAGGTAAATGCGAATGCGAATGTGAATGCGATGCTGTGCACAGTGGGCACTGTGTGACACTGAACGCTGTACAGTGGGACTGCGGGACTGTGGGACGGACGTAGATGCAGCACTGGGCGATGGAAAATAATTGAAATTCCGAAATATCTTATTTGGCATTAGGCAGCAGCTGCTGCTGCTACTGTTGCTGTTGCTGTCGCCTTTTTAGCGGATTTTTTTTTGATTTTGGAAAACTCAGCTCGGGCAGCAGAGCAACAACAATGACAGCAACAACCTGTCTTAACCCATGGCGACCCACAAAAACATGTCCCATGAAAATGCGCGTAATTAAAACGAACAACAGCCAGTCGAAACTGGCAACTGGCAACTGGCCACTGGCAAACTGGCATTTCAATTAGCTGCGTTTAGGAGGAGCGAAAAAAAGCAGCCAAAATCACTTGACTCGACTGTCTGTAAATGTAACTTTGTATCTGTTTTATTTCACAGTGTTTTCAGCTGAGGGGAAAAGGGTTTGCACGGGGTGCGTAGCGAAATAGACATCGCTTTAATTGCAATTTAACAACAAATTGTTTTAGCAACGAGACAGAAGCACTTTCAGTGGGCGAGAGTCAAGTGGCTGGCGGCGATTTTGTGCAAATTACTCAGCGTATTTGAGCTAAATATGTTGAGAAGATATACATATCTCAAGTGTGCATGAGATACATTAATGAAAAAACATGGAAATTCCAAGGATCCTAATAGCTAAAAGCTTTTAATAATTAATTAAAGGAAATCTTAAGTGGAGCACTATGTAGGCTCGTTTTGATATACACAATCGATGCTCTAGAATCATGATTATTGTACATTTTACATGCCGGAAGAGCCATCAACATTCAAGAAACCGAAATTTACACTGCCCTCACATGAAATAGAAAACAACAGATGAGCACGCCATTCAAATCGCTTTTCACCGACCCTTAATGAGACAAAATGTAAACAGTATTTGCACTAAATTATGCTTTGTGCCATTCAATTTGTTTGCTTGAAAATCAGGAACAGCAGCTGGGTCGCTATAAACAACTTCCCATAAACAGTGGATAAGAACTAAGGGTGTAATGGGGCCAGCCCATCCTACATACATATGTATATGTACATATGTATTTTTATATATGTATGTAGGTATTATATGGATACGATCGATTTCTGCAGAATGTCAATCAGGCAGAGTCTGAAGGCAGAAAACTCTATGACGGGCAGATCATCGCTTCAAACTGCCCACGATGTGGGCGGTGATGAAAGACGCATATCAAGGGATTTATGGCACACCAGGGCATGGATTATTTATTTCATCCATTTTGGCTGGATATTGTATTTAATTCTTGTTTGTAGTTTGTAGTTCATGATTTTCACTCGGCAAACGCACATTTCAAGGTCGCCCAGTCGTCGCTTGGCGCATTTCCATTTCATTTTCCTATCTCTTCTCGGCGGCTAAATAAGCCTTTAAAACACTTTTTGTTTTTGGCTCAAGTTCTAATGATTATTTTTAGATAAGTCGTGCACGAAAACATTGGCCATTCTGCCTTCGCAAGCCAAAACAAACAAAACACATAAAAAAAAACAACAAAGAGCGCAAATCAGACTAAATCAGTGCAATATATACCAAGTGTCTAATTAATCATTACATGACCGAGTGTGCGTTTAATTTCGATCTTTTACTGCGCATATATCATCGGTTTATGTATGATTTCTAGATTATTTTGCGGTTGCCATACGAATGCAGATAATAACCAAAGTGCCACAATGGAAAAGACGGCAGGAAAAAGCTGACTGGAAAGCAAATGAGTAAGCTAACGAAATTGGCATTGAAATGGTTTGAAAAGTGGCATACCCTGGGCAGTTATGAACTAAAAAATAATTAATATATAAAATGCTGTGAAAGCACCAGCAGTACTTTGTTAATACATATTTAAACATACATTCATATACATTATACCCACACACTGTTGGCGAATTATCATTTCATTTTTTTTGCTACAGGGTAGAATTAAATGTTTATGCCAAATTCATGTTTGTGCTTTGGCCAAAGTTCTAGGCCAGACATCAAAATTTGTACATATGCTTTTTGCTTTCAGTTTTGTTGCTTTTAATATTTGTCGGCCTTTTTATTTATTTTGCACAACATTTATTTTGCTGATATACATACATGCAAAAAGTGCATTGAAATATGGATGAAAGAGAAAAATGGAAATTGCGACGCAACTTGGAAAAAATCATAAAATCTACAGCAGATATTTCCATCAAATTTAATGGAAACAACTTTATAAATTTTATTTTCGCTAAACTATACTGAGTAAATTTAAATAATAAACTCGTTATATTTTTGGATATTTCATTTAGATTTAAGTGAACACAGAATTCATTTGTTATTAAAATTTCCAGCTGTCATTTTGGTTTTATTTCGCATGAGTAGATTTTGGAATCCATTTTTACAGATGAAAATTGCCCACGGTAATGTGATTTACTTTTCACACATTTTTAAAGCCAGTTTAGTTTCAACAATTTAAGGAAATTTAAAGCATTCCCTTATCAATTTCAAATCCCAGGGCTGAGCCCAGCTTACCGCCAATTCCCTCGTCCTCATAATCGCAGTTCACAAACAAATCCGCGTTGACAGCTCCAGTGGATCCACCACCTCCAGTGGATCCAGCTCCACCCACATCGCACAGTGCCATCATGGTGCTTCCGCTCTATTTGCCTTAATTCCGCACTGGGATTTCAATTAATGGACGCGGAGCTGCCATCGCGGATGGATCGATTTTAATTGGCGACACTCGGGGACCTCGCTAATGAGGCTGAACCCTTTCACTGGGCTTTCCAGGCACTGTTTTCACCGCATTCACATTTTCCACTTCCGATTCGCAATGCTCGGCGTACGCACGACATAAAAAATGCTAACCGCCGGTGAATCTTGATTAATTAATGAACAACAACGAGCGATACGATAGCGCAAACTTTTAGGCATAAACTGTTAGTGAATTTAATTCAAACGAAGGAGGCGCGCTTTTCTCGTTGTCGTTGTGTCTTCGTTGTTCATCGTCGATCTTCGTTGTTCGTTCGCGGTTGTTGATCGTTCGGCACGCAGTTGTTGCTAATTTGGGGCTGATTTCACCATGTGGTGGATTATGGGATCCCGCAAATGGCGCTCAAGTACACAGCGGAAAAACTTGGACGCCAATTTCAACTTAGGCAAGAGTATCACCCACGCGAAGAAATATTATAGTAGGAATAGTAAAATATATATATATATTCTATATATATATATATATTTTTTTTTTTGTGTGAAGAACCCCACAATAATGCTGAAACCCTTGATTATTTTTCTAGTGTATTTCATGTTCATGTACGCCGCCTTGCATTAATAAACAGAAATCATCCATAATTAAAAAAGACAAAACCAAACTGTGACGTCAGCCAAACGGAGACTGAGGCACAGTGAATTATCATCGTACTCAATGTAGAGCTCTGGTGACAAAAACAGTTGAGGATGGCGCAGTGCATCACTGGGGGTCACGTAATTGCCATAGCAGGCGCACAAAACGAGCGGGCCACGCGGCGTATGAGCAATGCTTAATTAATTATTTTTTTTTTTTGTTTTGTTTCGCTTACAGAAGCCAAAAGACTGGGCGACTGCTGGCTAATTAATGACCCAATATAAATCAAAATTTAATGCCGCAAAATCATGGCAGCTGTTGTTGCTGTTCCGCAAGTAGCGTGGGCGGTTCACGCAATAAGTTAAATAAGTTAAGTAAAAGCATGGCCCAGTGAACTTGTCAACAAGTGTTAATTGCACTGCCATCGGCAGACACAGTGTACACAGAGCGAAAAGCCAGGCACTTTGCACGTCGCTGCGCGTTCGCCAATAGAAAAGTCGGTGGCATAGTTTATTATCTGGGGTCTGTTCGCTTTTATTTGGCCTGCCGAGCCATTCGCAAAGCACTACGTCGCGACAAATTGGCCAAAGAATCAAATAGAAATGGGGGGAATGGCAGACTGGAGTAATGGGGGAAGACTTTGGATGGGGAACACGAAGTTATTAAATTATCCACGCACAAATTTCAAATTAAAACGCGCAAATGAAGGTTGGGCAGCGTGGCGAATCGCTGGAAGTTTTTGCGAAATTAGAAAAACCATAAAGTGGTGATAGTGATAGAAACTCGTAATTATAAAGCCATTAAGCATTTAATTAATTCAACTAATTATTAAACGTGTTAATAGCTTAAAAAGTAAAGGAAATATATCTTTAATCGACTAAATGGCTAACTAAGTTGCCTATTTTATAGTAAGCCACCTTAATCTTAACCTTAATCTTATGGCAATCTTGTAATCCCCTTTTAATTGTCCCCGAAACCCATTTCATATCGATCAGCGTGGGAATGGTCTTTGGAAAAAGCTGCAACAGGCGCATGGCCTTAATTACAGGGGCTATCGGGGCAATCTTGGCCAGAAGAAAGGCAAGTTCAATGCTTATCTGTGGCAATTAAATGGCATTGCGCATACGCCCAGTGGTCTCCTCCGTTTGACAACTTGGCCGTCGGCCAAAAATCGAGACCGAAAGCCATGGATCAATCAAGTGGCGGTCTCTTTCCACCCGGACTCTCCACTGTGCCGCCAGTGGCAACAATTTGTTGCGCTCCGTTGGCCAGAAGCCGCCACTTGGCTGCAGACTTCTTTCGTTTCTTTTCTGCCTGCACTTGACTCCATTAAAAGAGGCATGTGGTCACAGTTTGGTAGCGCCAAAAAGCGCAACCGCACCGTTAATGAGCGCAGCAGCTATGATTTAATTGCCTTTCGGCATAATTCAGTCCGACCACCAACTCTTTTCGATGTATTAATTCACTTGGGGCAATGAAAACATTAAAAGCCCGGGGAAAACGCACCATAAATGATTCGCAGTTTGGCGGGCATTGTAAACAAGAGCGTATAACAGTGGAGCCTCTCTGCGACGAACTGCGCATGTCCTGCCGCTGCGGCTGTCATATATCTCATACACAATGAGTGTCAGTGTGTCACACAACAAACACACTAGTGAAAAAGTACATTATGCAATTTTTATGCTGAGCCCAACGACAGAGAGAGAAAGTTTTGGATACTTTTTTGTTGGGGTAGCACGTCGCCGATGAGTCATCATCATCATCATCATCATCAATGGGGTAGTTAGTCGGGGTTTCTTGAGATACTGAACAAAAAAATACTAACAAAAGAACTAGCTGTATAATCAGAGACATCTGAGTAGGCGCCTTCCAAAAATCGATACTGGTCCATGGCCAAGAAGAGGAGTCAACCGGCCAGCTTGCGGATTTCCATTTCTTGTTGCGCCTTTCAAATGGCGAGACATGCGCAGAATATCCCACAATGTTTTCGTGTAAAAGTGTTAGGAAACATAAATACTAAATGGCCCCGCTGAGCCTTGCCAATCAGTTAGTTAGGGTATCACAAATGGCAACACATTTGCAGAATTAAGGGCATGGAAAGTATTTTACTGCCAAAGTAGACAAGGAAAGACAGTAGAGATATGCTTCTATTATATAAAGTCACTTTTATTACACTTTGTTCCCGCCTAAAACTAAGGATATCAATGTCTAACGATCGTTCAACTAAAAACCATCAAAACTTTTGTCAATTCACTTATTTGCCTTGGTGATCTCACGATGTGTCAACATTCAAACCAAATAAATGACTTGGCACATGGAAAAGGAAAAACTCCAGCAATTAAGATGTTATTTCTTACTTATGTAGAGTTTATTTTTAGCGGTTCAGCCAAAGGCGAAGTTTCATAATTGAACCAAAATAATGAAATGGCAAAAAGACGAAAAATCGTATTTGCCAAGCTGGGCATAACAACCAAAAAAAAAAAAAAAAACAAAGTGTTGAAGAAGAGTATTACAAAAAGGAAAAAGAAATTAGGAGCACAAACAGCAAATGACTTCAGTGGAAATTATTGTAACGCCTCGTTTGGCATTAGCCAAGAACATAAGATGATGGTTCATACCCTATAACTAAAATAGTTTTCGATGCCGTTAGACTTCCCCTTGCTTTGGCTTGTGGGTCATGCCCAAGCAATTTTCGAATTATACAATGCGATTCGGTGGGTTTTGTGTAGCCAGAATCAAAGAACTCGCATCTTATCTTTCACTCTCTTGTTAGCCAAATAGCCGACGGCCAAAACACAAAACGATGCCCCATTGTTTTCTTAGTGAAGGAGAAGAGGAACAAAATGGGTCACTCAGAATCTGAATCTGAATCTGAATCTGAATCTGAGTTTGAGTCTGCTCCGGGCAATTAACAATTGGGTACAGATAGTGAGTTTTAGGAACATTACTCAGCTATCTAGTATCTATTTCTCTTTGTGCACTGCAGATGGACACAGTATGGGCATTGATTTTTTCCACCTACTCACCGCCGCTTCGCTTCTTCTCGGCCAGCGATGATTTCTGTTTGCGTGGCATGCGAAAGGAGTTCCACAGGAAGGAGCTGGATGGCGTCGAGGATGTCAGCGAGGATTTGATGGACTGTTTGTTGTACGAGCGGAAGATGTCCAGTTCACTGCTGCCGGACGAGGAGGCCGAGGAAGTCATGGACTTTGATGTGGTTGTGGGTATACGCGATGTCTTGGCCATGTTGTTGTTCTGCGTGCTGCTGTTGTTGTTCAAAAGTTTGTTTTGGCCACCGCCATCGGAGGCATTCCCCTTGGTCACTCCTCCTCCACCTCTTCCTCCTCCGGCATTGCCTGCCCCCCCTTCTGCGCATCCGATTCCCGAATATATCTTTCCATACTTAACGTCCTGGGAGTGATGATAATCCTTGAAGCCGTACTTCTTGGCCTGCACATTTTTGTGATTTTTCAACATCTGCTGGAAGTCTTTCCAATCCGCGACCGATGGCAATGGGTACGTGGACGTGGTCGCGTCCTTGTTGGCATTCAGACTTTGTGAGGAGCCGTACAAAAGTGACACAAACTCGTTGAGACCCATTTTCTGGAGCATGCGCCTGCGGCTCTCAGTGGCTCTAAAACTGCACGCCACATGCACTGTTATACACAGTTGTGTGCCACGACGTTATTACTTCGTTATTTGCTGTTAGCCACTGGTCATACACTGCGCGAATAAAAGACGTCCGCTGTTCTCCGCGTTCGTCGCGCAACTGAAGTGTATCCCCACAATGATCGCTCTCTCGATCTCTCTGTGGACGCCAACGTCGCTGCTTTCGGTCGCCGGCTTTAACTTGGTCTTGCGATTTCGATTCCAACTCCAATCCAACTTCAGCTTCAACTTCAGCTTCAGCTTCAACTCGAACTTCCAGCGACTGTGCAGCGACTATATGGCAATAGCTGGCCACCAAATTGTTGGCTCACATAAAGTCATCAAATAAAGCCAAGTAAATCAGCACTTTTGGCGGAACAATCAATTTGAATTTCAAAAACGCTTTGAAACTAGAAAAGCTGATATTATGACAAAAACAATTTTGTTGAAATGTATTTCAATATTTTGAATTTCGTGCGCCTCGCACGACCCAAATGCCCTTTGCAAATGACAGATTTCAGAAACAACATCGATTGTTTAGATTCAAAGTTACCGCCCCTTTCACTACTCTATCAAGGAAAAGTAGTAGCATATCAACCTTAAACCTTTTTGCGGCAAATGTCATTATATATTTTTTGTGTGCTTTTTCAAAATTGTCGCGCCATGACTTTCGCGTCACAGTTGGCCAACAGCAAAAGTAGTTTTTCGAGCGAGTGTATGCAAAATACAAAATGCCCAAACACACATACAAACGTGGAGAAAACTTTATAATGATTACGGATGGTAAGAACACCGGCTCATTAAGAGCCACGCTCCAGTTAGAAGCTCGAGGGCTATAAACTTGGCTTGATCAGTTTTGCGGAGATTAAGCTGGGGATAATTATGGAGCGAGAAGAAAGCATTTCTATTGAATAGAATTAACCAACATGACCCGGTTTCAGCGCACATTCAAGCCAAAATAGACGCAGCCGAAATTGATTTAACAAGGAAACAATCATGGCGTGTGCCGGATATTGAATGTTATCCAAGAAACCGAAAGTTTCGGATTAATAGAAATTCGGGTACTTACGTAAGACCCGAAACAATTGCTGAATCGAAGAAAGCCAACTCTCATTGCATTGCCTGCGAAATTTGGCGAACTGTTTAAAATGTGTATGCCCATAAATATGCCGATTAAAATTTATGCATAACTGCCGCAAATCGCAATTCTCACGCCAAAATATATTATTCAAAGGCGAAATTACTCAAGCCCTAAGAGCAGCTACCAGCAATTTATGCAATATTTGGCTTCGGTTTTAGTCAACTTTTGTGTGCAAATTATAAAACCCACGAAGTGGCCAGAAGAAATCCCCATCTTCTCTACTTGCATAAATTTGTCATGCGAATTGAGTTTGTGAAACTCCCGCTGACAGTTCAATATGTATTTGTGGCTTCATTTTTGTTTGTTTTATTAGGGTAATAATAATAGGGCAATTATGTAGGAAAGCAGCTTTATTGCTGGCATGGATTAATTGGGGCGACACTATTTCAATTACTTTATTTTCCGCCGACTAAAGAGACCACCAGTCTTTGAAGCAATCTGCTAAATGAGCCCCGCTCTTTTCTAGCAAATATTTGGGCTTTCAAAAGCGATCCATGTGTGGGCCCGAAATGAATTGCAAATCGTTGTGGAAACATCAGCGTACTCAATACTAAAAGTAGTAATAGGTTTTCATGTGTATCTGGCTGGGTATACTTTTCACATTGGTTACGCATGGCAGAAACCCGGCGAAGAAAAGTAAAAGTATTTCCAAACAAAAGCCACGAAAGGAGCAACACAAAAATACTGGAAAGGTGCGTGTTGGTGTTTGATTTCTTGTGAAGAGCGGCGGCCATTAACTTTTTTTTTTTTTTTAGCCAGTGTCGATCAGCAATTTGCCATTGCAAAATGCAAAACAGTTAATAGATTACAACGAAGCGTGCCAGCGCAGATGGCTAAAAACGCTTGACAATCAATCGGGTAAGAGCGTGAAAAGTGGCCATAAAGAAAAGCCCACGATAGCGGCGACACCGCTGAAATCAATGAACTTGATGTGTGTAGGCCATAAATTAGAGTGAAAACAAGCGTTTGGCCACACAAAGCCAAAGACACACACAAACCAAGCAAACACAAGCAAACCAACCAAAAAGAGTTGGCGTGCCGTTTTAAATGCCTTTATTTATTCTATATACCCTACCAAAAATATAATTGTATCTAGTTTTGTGATGGAATTTGGTGTAGGAAACTTAAGCTCAGGTGTCTAAAGGTAAGAAGCCATATATAATACTATGAACCCAGACCATAAAATCCTCTTCATATCTTCATGTTTTTGTTCGATCCCATTACTATTTTGAACGACAAGCCGCAGAAGAGCATTCAGATATCATCACAGCTTTCCCAATGTCTACTTCACATGCGGGCCACAATCACGCACAATCAAAATTAAATGACAACTTAATTGATCGCTCCCCCAAAGTGGATGGTGTGAAAGCAATAAATAAAACTCAACAAAATAGTCGAGCTCGGCGCCAAAACAGATGTGGGTGAAAACTGATTGCTTCGCGCTCTGCATTGGCCTTATATTCCCACAGAACGGGGCGAGTTACAGGGCAGAGCAGGGCTGGATTATGCCATTTAACAAACAATTTAACTTCAAATAAGCCAAAACGATGCAGTGGCTCACGAGTTCCAGGGAGGGGGTGCTGAAGTGTGTGGGGGGTCACTGGAGTGTGCACCAACGCCCAGTATGAAAAACAAGAACAAAAAGCACGGCGGCCACAACTCGCTGAACATCAAAGCAAATTTCGCTGGAGAGGGGCACAAGTGAACGCAAAGCGGCATAAACAAGTTGTGACATTTGTGCGCAGTACGACGGGGGAAATTCTCTCAGTGTGTGTGGGCCTGGGCCATAATGTAGAACCACCTGCCAAGTGGGGGTCATGCAAACGATTATGTAAGCACACAAAACACACACACACACACACACACATCACTGGCTTACTCAACTACTGAACGGGCTGCAGATAAAGACCACAACTGATAGGTACAGCCAAGAAGTTCCGGCACTAGAATTGAATAGAACGGGCTAACTTATAAGCCACTAGTGTCTTTTAAAACAACGTTTGTTTTTTTGGGAATTCTTATCATTGGTCTATTTGTAAGCCAAGCTAACATAATTGCTACCTGGAAATTTGAAGAAGAGTCTAGAAGACTCGAAGAAGAGCAAATTAGTTAAACAAGTCGTATAGACGAGTCCCATAAAGATAATCACCGCCTATTAGTGGCGTACTGCCCAACCTCAATGCAAAGCAATCCCAAGTATATAAATATTTCATTTGCTTATAAGCGAACGACGAACCCACAGCCAAGTGCTGAGTTTGCCATTGAAATCGTTTAGGGGCGTGCCACGCATTCGACACCAGAATATAAGGCAAGATAGAACTACTACTTATACGTATGTACATGTAGTATAGCTAATGTGCAGAAGCTCAGTGCGTAATCCCCGAATGGCTAATTAGCTGCCTTAATATTAATTACAAAAGTTACCCAACTTTTGAGCACAAAAACTGTCCCCAGGAGAGCATTTTGCAATGGACCAGCCAACTTTGTTCATCGACCATTGTGTGCCAATGTAACAAATTTTCGGCCGGGCCAGACAAAAAAACTTTGGCGGCACGTTCAGATAAAAATTAATTTGATTTGAAGTAAACTTGAATTTCGTATGCTTTCACTTCGAGTCACTTCGTGTGGCCCAAGGGAAATAGGAAATAAGTAATGGGGTTACAATTTGAGCTGCTCCAATTTCGATTTCCCTTCGCGCGGGTAATTAACTTATTCGAAATCTTTTATTTCGGTTGACACTTACCCTCGGAAAGGCCGACAATTGAGGGGCTTTTGATAATCGTGGATGCTTTAGGTTTTGCCGATTGTTGCAGCTTGTTTGTGGTTCCGGATTTGTTGGCCACTCCTTTGATGGTTGTTCCGATGGCTGCCGGGCTGGCCAAAGTGCCATTTAAACGTTTATCTGCAATGAATGGGTGAAAAATCATTGGTAAATTGGTAATATGATTACGGCGCATGTAAATATCGCGGTATACTTTCAGGCTGCGGAATAAACTCACTGTCCAACTCGTCGTTCTCATGATTTTGTATAATTTTAACTTTACTAACCAATGAAATTTTACTGCCGAAATGCTTGTGAATAAACCTACGTAAGCCCATGTTTCCGTTGGGTTTTATCTCTACCACTCCGAACACCCGGTCACATTCGAAGTATGATAAAAATAATAAAACCGCGGATCAAAATATATTTTTGTTTATGTGATATAAGGCAAAGAGCTCTGGATGTTTTATGATATATTTTTTAAAGAGTTTGTTTTTCGTTTGATATTATTCATTGAGCCTACTTGGTTCAGCTACTATGATAAAAATCCCGCGTTCGGGCTATCAATGCACTTGAGCGGTCAAGTGGCAGGGAGCGCAGAAAACGCAAGAATCTGCATCTGCAACTGAATCCGAGTCTGAATTCGGCTGGGGAAATAGCGATCCCGAGTCGCTGGCCGCCCAGCATGTCATAATTTGACCAAATTAATGAAATCAAAAGAAAACCAGTTTGCATTTCCAGGTTGCAGTGCTTATGCGCTTTTTGCTGCAACACAAGGTGCACAACAGGGAAAGAATGCCAAAACAGAAACACCTGTTTTTCGAGTGGCGTAAAAAAGGCAGGTGCGTGCGGCAAGCAGTGCATGGAAGCAGTGCATATGTTGCTGGACGAGAGAGCGCAGCATGTTGCGGAGTTGAAGTTTCTGTGAGATTCAAAATAATCTACAGCATGGGCATAGAAGTTAAAGAAGTTTTTCAAATGATTTTGATAAATTGTTATATTTTTATGTCATA
This sequence comes from Drosophila orena, assembly GCA_005876975.1. Taxonomy (NCBI): domain Eukaryota; kingdom Metazoa; phylum Arthropoda; class Insecta; order Diptera; family Drosophilidae; genus Drosophila; species Drosophila orena. Next base: position 9,140,123 of record VCKV01000008.1, on the reverse strand, counting down.
TGTAATGCATCGAAATGTTGCTAAGCCATTGTAGGCATGCAGTCAAATGTTGCTAAGGATCTCTCTTAAATCGAAATCCAAATGGCAACTCTCTTAAGTATGCAACTCTCACTCTAACTCTTTAGTTTCTATAGTTTCTCTTGCGCCTGCAGACAATACAGGTTTCCCTGAATAATTAGCATAATTTGCTGCTTTTGTTCTGTTTATTTTCTTGTACGGATAGTACTGTCCACCAACTGACCTCACGACCACTTCCACTTGGGAATACGAATACGAATACGTATGTATCTCCCATACCCATATTGTCTCTGCAATTCTCCAGCTCGTGCTGAAATCTTTTTAGCCCGGTTGTCACCGCTTCGGTTTCAATGCTAACCGCAAAAACAAAAAGGCAAAAAGGAAAAAAGCAAAACACAACGCTAAACAAAACCAGCGCCAGAAGCCATAAATGGCTAGTACAAGTCTAGAAAAAACCGGGCACAAGTACAAACAATGGAATTGTGCAGGCCGAAAAAAGACTTTACAATGCCACGAATGTCAATGTCAGACGAGAGTTCTGAACTTTATTGGAGTTGCCACCACCACCCATGAAGAACAACTATTACCGCAACTAAAACCACATCTTTCAATGGATTAATTCGTGGGTGAACCTTAACCGGATCTCTTGCAACACTTTTACAAAAATCAGGTGCGTGGGCAGCTAATTTGAACGATACAAAGAGGTGCGAAAGTGCCGACGACTCAATCGATCTTGCGCAATTATGCCAATAATCATTTCTTTAGTGGTTTTCTTTGGGCCAACCGGCATACGTGGGTTAAATGCAGTGCAGTGTGGGCTTAAAAATCCACCATCACGTTTGCCCCATCCAGTTGCATGTCCAGTGAATACTGAATAGTTTTTCGATTATGGGCCATCCAATTAGCTGGAATGGGTGTGTTGATAGAACTCCTGCTTATCAGCGGCGATAGTGGCGAGGTGAAAGAACCCAGGGCACGTTTTGGATGATAAACTATTCACAATAGAGTAACTACAAATTGTGTTGGCTTAGAACGGGTAACACTATGGTTTTTTTTTGATTAATCTGCAGAGGCATTAATTGCACGAAATTGCATGTTGGCAAAATAAATCTTAATTAGTACAAGAAATTCCAGCCAAGAGCGTGAGCCAAAAGCCAAAACCACCACCAAAACAAGCTCGTTTTCCCCCATTGAATATGCAAAACACGTTTCCCCATCGTCTTTCATGCTTTTCTGCTTGTGAAAATGGTGCGATAAGCATGTTCACTCTGCAAATTCCTGCTGGACAATGTGATCATTGGGGAATCGGAGGAGATCGGGACAAAAGAAGTCACTTTAAATTAGACCGACTCTTTTGCCAGTTACTTTATAAATAGAATCCAACGGAGGGGCATTCTCTTAGCGATTTCATTTCCAGCCCTGCGACATTTCAAGCAATTTAGCAAGATCTCGGCAGGCGAACACAATGAATTTCCCTATTAAGGCTAATTTATGCAGGCCTGCAAAAATTTGCATGACCCGGACACGATCGTAAACAAAATAATGGAACCCGCACAAAGTCAGGCAAAAGCTTCAAAAAATAAGGAAAATAAAATAAGAGTGCAAAACTGCCACTAATACACTCCGGGAACTAAACTATTCACTTCAATTCTTACTAGTTTAAAAACAAAAATTATAGCAGATCTGTGAATAATTGAGTTTTAGCTTCGGTTGCCCCAGTTTTGTATCAGCAAAAAAAAAACAAATTTATGGGGTCATCGAAATTCGAATACAATGAAGCAAGTATCATTTTATACAAAATATTATATATATATACTTGTACGAATGGAGGCCTCTTTTGCCTTTCGAAATGCGTTAATTGAGCATGTGGCAAAAATGATTCAATTAGGTTCTCCACAGACGTGATGATTTCTATCAACGCAATACTTTATAATTCCCCTAGATGTATGTTAGGGTGATACCAAATAATTTGGGAAACTCTCAGGAAATTGTATCTTTTGCTTTGTTTCGTCTTTTCTTTTCCAGCAGCTGAGCATCTCAACAAAATCAATGAAGCAATTAGTAACTCCAGGCGAAGCAATTACCACATTCATTCCAACTTAAGGGGGATTCAGGATGACTCACCGCGAGTGAGTCAACGGAGCCAAATTTGCGCAGAATTCACAGGCACAGATGGCAACATACGTTGCAAGGAGTTTGGGGCAAGTTGCGTCGAAGGAGCCCGGAGACAAAGTGTCACCTCAGCAGCTGCTGCTCAACTGCAGCTGGCACAGATTTTTCCTAGTTTTCAACTGTGGGAATGGAGCGCTAAATTGTTTTTCCAACTCCAGCTGGAAGCCAACACACGCCCTCAATTGAATTATAGCGACTTCATCGCCGGTCCAGTCAAGATACGACACCTTTACGTTGGACAGTACGGTGAGTGAAGTAAGGGAACAGACCGGGCAGGTGGACAGATTTAGCAATTCATTGAGGGCAACAAGTTGTGCATTTCACCTGAGTGATGATTTCGCACTTAGCCAGCTGTAACTGTAGTGAGTGAAAAAGGTGGGGCGTGGCAGGGCGGTTCTTGACAACAGTTGACACCTTTCAAGGGGATTTTCAAGAAGCCGTCAAAAGTGTCTTCCGTTTGGAACAGAGTAAGCACGATGTTGCAGATTTCGTGGGATTTAAAGTGGCATAGCTCTGGTCACAGTAGTTCAATTGCAACGCAGCTAAAGCTATTCGGTAATGCTTATTCTTAAATATTCAAAACTTGGTAACTCTTGAACCAAATAATAAAATATATGATAATGCTTAAGTAAGCAGCTAAGTGCTGAACCAATTAATATAATATATGATAATGTTTAGTTAATTTGCTCCCAATGTCACCATATTTAGGGCTCTAGCCATTAAGTTTTCAACGTATCCAAATGATATGTAAATCTCTGCACTTACTTATGGATGTGGGCGTGTGCGTGGGCGTGGCCGATGATTTGCTGCGCGTCGATTGTCCCTTGGTCGTCTGTTGGGTTTTGGGTGGCGGACCCAGATCGGTTGGCGATATGCTCAGATTGCGCACATCGCGCTTTTTGGCAGCTCCTGCAAGAGACAAAAATGTGGGGAAAGTGAGAAATATGCTCTGCCGTTCCCTAGGAAATCAATATGTGGATGATGCGGATGCGTAATTTATGCGCAAACACGAAACGTTGCCACGAAACGCAAAGCCTCAAAGTGTCTGGGTTGGGTTGCACTGAGTTGTGCACTCGGATTTCCCATTTAATAACTCAAAGGCAAAATCACACTTGTTTTCAAACAGCTGGGGGTCTCGCTTTTTGGTCGGGCAGGGGAAACGCTATCTGCATTTTAACATTTTGTGGATTAAAACAAAGCGTTCCCATAATTGAAGTGTTTGCCCCGCAATGGATGTACACGTACATATGTACACAAACGGAGGGTGAATTCGTATTATGCCCGTGCAGGCACCCATTAGTTCTCAACGGGTGTGGAGAACGAGTTCCATCGCATATGATCTTGAGATCTTGAGAGCACTTTAGTTCTTTGAAGAATCTACTAAGACATTGCTGGCAGTACTTAAACATATGTTTTAGTTCCAGCACTTGGTATTACAACATTTTGAATGGCTAATGAAAAGCTATGTATACGTGTAAACCACGGTTTCAGTTGGCCAATACGCCATAGTTTATTACTTTCTTTACTCCCAGGACTGGCTAATCTAATTTTCCACTGGCAGTTACACTGCACTCCACTGGCAATCAATCATATTTCATAGCCTAGCTGGGCACTAATCAACTTGGATTCACCTAAACTCGGAGCCTCCTTAACGACCATCTATTGTGTCGATAGTCCGCCCCAATGGTCATCTTCCATCTGCAATTCCAGTTGCCCCGAACTCGGCACTTGTTAGCCACCATTTGTGGGCCAGGCTGGCTGGCCACTTTAGGGCCGCTAATCAACGGAGCCGGCGGGAAAATGCATTTCCGAGTTGACCACAGAAGCAGCTGCGGTCTGGACAACGTAATAAATTGTATTTCAGCTGACGGCTAATTGTGCTGGACATGGACATGGAAATAAAAGTTGCATGCTGGCTGCAACCTGGCTTAGGCCAAATGAAACTGAAAATCTTTTTTTATATCTGCGCGGAGCGTTGCACCGAGTCACGTAATCCTTTTGTGGCATAGCTGGCATGATAAGCGCACCGCAGTTGGAATTTCCAAAAAGCTTAAAAGTGCTAAGGGATTAAGTTGAAATGGAATATGCGAATTGGGGGGGATTTACTTTTGCATGTGGTTGAATACTTAGTACACACCAATTTGAAGGTTTTGAATACTAAACAGTTTTGTTTAAATCCATTCTTTTAAATTTCCAGCGTGGAATTAATATAGTACTATATAGTACATATTGATCCTAAGCTTGCTAACTATTTCCTTACTAGTCTAGCCTGCAGACTGATCTTACAAATAGTAACATTTTGCTTTGGCTAGACAGACTCTTTCGTTTATATTTATCTTGAATTTCCTTACAAAAAGTAACATTTTACTGTAGCTATAGCCAGACCCTTTCATTTATATTTATCTTGAATTCCCTCCTATTTAACCTTAAGCTGTTTGCCCCTTTTGTCACCGAAAGGTGATGGCTTATCTTCTGAGATAGCTGCGTTGATGCTTACGCAACTGTGGCTCTGTCTTACTTACAAGCCAATGCCCTCGCTGTGGGTTTAGCCCATAACCACTCCACTCATTAGCATTTACAGCCCGATCCCCGCCAGAAACTCACCTTTGGTGAGGCCTTTGGAGGCCCGCTTGCCAAAACTTCCGAATCGTTCGCGCTCGATCATTTGGCTGTGGATGTAGCGCTCGGAGTACGAGCGCGATAGTTTCTCCTTGGAACTGTGGGCCCCCATTTTGACTGGCTGGGTTTTCTGTTTGTATAAAGTGTCTTTGATCCGCGCAGGAGTTTTCCGGAGAGTGTGCGCCTGCTCTGATCGATATCACGACTTCAAATTTCACTTTCACAGGCTCTCGATTAATACACCCGCGCACAATCTCCAGACGTCGGCGATGGCGGCGAATTTAATTTGATGTCGCTGACAATTGCCGCTTGAATGCATTTTGCTTTGTGCACTCGATGTACCATTTTTTTTCTTTTTGCAAAACTACTTTTGCTCTATGATTACCACAAGGTTGACATTTTCAGTGTCTGTTTTTTTATTGCTAGTTTAGTTTTTTATTGCTATTTATTTCCTGCTGTAGCTGACATTGCGTGGATTTACAATGGTTAGATTTAATTGGCGGCCATTAACCGATTCAATTAGCCGCCTCATTTAACTCATGACTCCCCCACAAAACCCCTTTTTTGTTTTTGACCTGTAATCCGTTTTAATTAAATTATTGTTAATGGCGCCATCCATGGGTGCTCCGATTTTATGGCATTTTCCACATACTAAAGAGCGGCGAAAGCATTCCAAGAATCGCATTTAGTGGTGTGTAAAATCTTTTTTCTTTTAAAGATGCCAACAACCTAGACACACAAATCCGAAATAGACGAACATCTTATAGCCCAGACATGAATACAATTTTATATTTAATTGAGCGTACAGCTCTAATGCAACTATTTAGTATACCCTTCCAGAGGGTATGCTCCTATGTAAGCTAATAATTAAAAAGTGCCATACTTGAATGGGACATTATCTCGATGTACCCAATATGAAACTCAACTGTGGGATCTAATGCAATCCAATACAGAGTATTTGAAGATTTGGCCGTTCAACTATCCACCAGATCCCATTTTATCCACATTGTGTGTGCAAAAATAAATGCCCCTGTTTGTTGGACTAACTGCTGGCTGCATTTCGCAACATGAATGATAAATGGTCTAGAAAATAGGAGGCTCCTCTCTTCTCTAGGCGATGCGACAAGGCGACCCCGTTTTTTTGGCTGCGGAAAAAGCACAGCAGAGCGAAATGAAGCAGGTGCATGGATGGCCGAGAAAACATTGCAACACAGTCCAAATAAATCTTCGAGTGGAGGAAAATGCCCATTTCCCCCACCCCCTTCAAGTGCCTGAATTTCCGACTTTGCACGGCAGTTGCTGACAGGTTTGAATGTCATAATAACTTGACAAAGGCGAGCCAAAATGAAACCCAAACCCAAATGAGCTGACAAATTGCACGCTATGATTTGTGGCAGAGCATTCGGATTGGGAACGGCGACACCAAAAAACTACTGAGTGAAAAGACAAAACGGCGGAAAAGACACGCGTTTCCCAGCGGTTTCAATAAAAAAAAGGGAAATTTATGCTGGCACAGTGGGTAAGATATGCGCATATTTCAAAATTATCTTCTGCTTGCTGAATACATCAAAAAACAGTTTGTACAATCGCATAACAATGTAATTTACAGCAATAAAATTTCATAACTACATTTATCTATAACTTTGTATAACTGAAGGTAAGCATATCTAGCTACTCAAGCGCAAACAAAGACAGTGCAACTTGGACAGTGGTAAATGCCACGCATACCCGACCCTAATTTTGGACTAATGGGTAGCAATATCCCAGAGAGCAGGCACAACCTCATTGCCAAGAATAGCATCGGCGCCCTCTTTAGTTTGGCTTTTTAGTCAGTTTAGTCAGGCCTGCAAATGTCAATCCGACCAGGCCAACTATAATTAGCCCGAAAATGCAACACAGAAAGGTGTCAAATGTTTGGGGGGATTTCGAGTGGCATTCGAGTTTATTGTTGCCTCCAAATTTAGTCGATTGGAAAACTTTGGGGAGCATAATTCACATGACTTGGCACATCATTCAATACCGAATGTCACATGCCTCGAATGCCGGAAGTTCTCCACCTCAACAAAAACAAATGTGAAACGGAAGTTGTGGGATAGTCCTCAAGGGCAACTCTCTATTGCGGCTGCTTTTTATTTTATTTTTATATTTTTTTTTTTTTCATTTTTGCAATTGGCAGCTGATGAACCCAAATGCCGCGGGCCCCCTTTAAATTAATATGCAAAAATTGAATATGACTTTCAATTAAAAGTTGGCCGTTGCCGCCATGTGGGCGTTCAAACATTTTTCATTGGCAAGCTTTCCTCCTGCGGGTGAAAAGCTGGTGAAAAGCGGGTGAAAAGCGACGGAAGCTGCAAAAGCAATTAATCCAGCTCGGAAGGAACTTTACAGGCAGGACATCACAAAGGCGGAGGTGGGCATAAATCTACATAATTTAAACGAGACAAGTGCAGCAAAACTGCGGCTACGAAAGGTGGAAAGTTACGATGGAGTTTCTGGATTGAATTCGGAAATAATACCCTCAACTAAGTGTGGCTTAAATGCTCATGCTTTGAGCCGATTTAAGCAGCATAAATATTTCCCATGCAGACCCACTTTAGATTGATCCATAAAATCATTTACTATAATCCATTAAAGTCGGATTTTATACCGGATTTTATTTCTTTAAACCTCCCCCACTGGCGGACATAAAAATCATTGTTCCCGATATTACGACAAACATGTATTTTATGTGACCAGCAACTATCGTAAATTGTGAGTTCATTGTCCCCGTAGAGTTTTTTTTATGGGGGACTAGCCCCGGTCGGCCGGCAATAAAAATTAACAATTGCCAATGCGAAAAGGAAAACAAATTTCCCGCTCTTTTTATTAATGTGGCGTGCATAAAAATAAAAAGTGTGCACCCATTAAGAAATCACCATCAGTGTTGGGGTCTGCCAAGGCACATGCAAAACAGTAAATGAAAACTCCACCCGATGTCTGGAGAAACGGTAACAAAATAAAACCAGCCGCCAGACCCCCGCAGATCCGATATAAACAATCGTTAAACTGACAGCAAACTGCGGAAAACTGCATCGGACATTAAAAATTTCCAGTCGACAAGCAACTGAGACATACTCGTAAACCCAAATTCTGATTTTCGCTAAAAATTGCCAAATGATGTCATTGAAATGTTTATTTTCCCCGGTATTGTGCTCCAGTAAATTGAACAAAAAGGGCGCTGGGCCAAATGATAAATATAGAAGATGGCATAGATCTTCAAACGAAAATGCGTGTAATACCCTGTAAGCAGAAAGGAACCAGAATGGAAAGATAGCCGAATGATGATTCATAAGTTGGTGGAAAACTAAAACCACTCTAAGCGGGGTTAATATTCTCTAAATGATTTTAGAAAGCTGCGCGAACAGATAGGCTAATGGCAAAGTAGGGAACTCTCAGGAGAAGAGACACATTTACATAATGATATGCAAGAATCATTTTCAGCTTAATTGCATAGAAATACTAACACTAATTTAAGTGCTCATTTATTCAAATAAAATATTTAAATGGAGAACCTAATTTTCCGGCAAATGATAATAAAGTTTCCATTTGCAAGTACACAAACAGTTGGGCACACAATTTTATTGCCAACAAAAACAAAAATTAAAAGGGGAAAATGCGAATGCGCTCATAATGCAATTTTATTTTTAAAACGCTGTCGTTTGCCACCGGATTTTCTTTTTGGGCGTGGAGAGGGGTATATGTGCCAGCTAATTTTTTCCTTATTTCTTTTTTTTTCATGTGGCACACTTTTTCCTCTGACTGTCGGCGAGCAAGTGGCGGCAATTTGTTTTCAAAATACGCGTATTTCCATTAAATGGGTGCACGAGAAAAGAAATGGAAACTAACAAAAAATGTGGATATAGAATAATTGAATATATCACGATATGATTTAATGGCATTTTATATGGCTTATATTAACTGAAACCATGGGAATTTTCTTTGAGTGCCCTGTTTGCACAGCAAGTGGCTCTGAATGCATTAGACCAATGTGTGAATTGCATAAGCCAACATTTGCCTCATTTTGACTTTTTTCAAACGCTAATTTTGTATTCCTCAGTAGGTTGCCGTCTTCTTTTGGTGGCGACAGCAGCCCCATTTGTTGGCTAATAGAGCTGTCGTCATCACTTCAACTCAAATTTGGTCAGCTTATGCAATTACTATGGCAAGTCAATTCTTATTTAAAAACTAAGTATTGATTCATAAGCAAAGGTAAATAGCTTTCCAGTTGATGTGGGTAAAAGTGGAGGAAAGTAAACGTTTAATTGAGAAGATACAACTTTAATTTAGAAATCAAACCTAATCTTAGTAAAAAGCCAAATCCAATCCATTCGATTTAAGACCTTTACGCTTTCTGAAAACACAAAAATTGCCTAGTCACTTTGGCCGCCGAAACGAATTGCGGCCATCAATTTGTTGGCCACCTGTTAAAACAGTCCCACAGATTTCCATTAGGCAAACAGCATAGTTGTTTGAGTGTTCATGTGAGTTTTTTGTTGGACATCTAACGAGAGTGATTATTAACAACGGCCTATGAAATGCTTCCGGCTGTCTGACGATATTTTCTAAGCGACCGCACGTGCGACCCCCAAAAAGAAACATTTGGCGCCCACCGCGGGGCCCTTGTCTTGGGTGATCAAATAACCAACTGAATGACAATTGTCGGTCTGTAGCACTTATTCCACAGTTTTTCTAGCGACGCTAGTTACGTGCTTGGTCGACAGGAAGTGTGTGGTAAAAGTTGAGCGCGTCTGACGACACAATTAATTTATTGAATTAAGCCGAATACTGGGCACTAAATGCATTTTATGACTCCGCGACGAGCGGATCCATTTGACCAGCCGAGACCCACCAATTGACTCGTTGGGTTCGTCGAGTCCAAGTGGCTTAGTTCGATATGTAAATTGGCCACGAGTGCGTGAGCCAGTTGATGTTGTTGCTTGAGCAGAGCTTAAAAGCATCGGATCTTCGGGGGTCTAATCGCATTTTCCTCTCTTTCACTCGTTAACAACTCGGCAAGAAGACAACGTTCGGCTTTAAATGCTGCGATCAATCAAACACGAAATGCAGGTGATTCTGGGGATGAAAAACCCAATAGGAAATGACCAAGAAAATACCTTATAAAAAAGTGGTAGAGTTTGACAGCTACAATTTATTTAGGTAGTTTTAGTTCCGTTTGACTTTAACACAATTTTTTTCTCAATTTTATTTTTGTTTTAACAGCTCGTTAAGAAACTGACAGCAGCACAAGACTCGACACGCTAGAATTGAAATGCGATATGTGGTACATGCAACTATAACAACGCCAGCCGATTCAATCTTCGTTACCATTATCAACACATCGGCAGCCCAGTTTTTTTTTTTTCATCAATTTGGCTAGCTCTCTGAATGGAAATGGTTCAGTGACCAGTTGAAATTTGTTTGGCCGGCACAAACAGCTGATTTCTGACCATTTTTGGTATTTGTGATTGGCAGGCACATGATGTTCGCGGCTTATAAGCGCTTCATTATGGCAAAATGAAAAGTGTTTTGCCTTCGTTTCTTATTCAACAACGACAGCCATAGGAAATTATGCAAAAAAAAACATAACAAAGTCAAAAAACAGACAATACACCTTACGATTGCATCGATCGAAAAATATCAAGTGAAAGTTGACAGCCATCTAAAGATACATTTTGGTTGTTTGTACCTTGTTCCTGAGGTGAGCTTGCACTTGAATCGGAAAAGGTAACAATTTTTTGGGTGTTCCATGCAATTATGGTAATCGCATTATGGCCAAAAGGTATAGGACTTTAAGGAATTGGAAAGTTATGGGGATCAACTGGTCAATGCGATTTAATCTATTATTATAGATGTAGGTATCAAACTTTCATTTTGTTGGTAAAGAATAATATGTGAAACTTTTTTGAATGAAAGAAAATAGACTAAATTGCAGAAATTTTCCTCCATTTCCATTTTCTTTAAATAACTGACTTGCGCTAAAAAATGGAAATTTATTTGCGCAAACTTTACTTCACAATGTTGGCAAATTGAATAGCAGCCGCAATGCCATTTGAATGCATTTCATTTTTAGTCTCTTTGGTCGGCGGCGTTGCAGTTTTTTGCTGCTGATATTTTGCAGCATAATTTTTACAACATAACGCCCACAACACTTTCTCGCATAGTTAAGCGAATTATACAAAAACAGCGAATGGAAAATGAAAAAAAAGAAATGAAAACACAAAAGTAAAACGAAACGAAACACACAAAGCACAGAAAATGAAAGAAATACAAGAAATATTTCTGTCTAGCATTATTTTGCAATTTCCCACATAATTATTAAGCGCCATAGCAAGAGCGAGACAGAGGGAAAGAGAGAGTGAAAGGGAGATAGGGTGAGGTAGAGCAAAATAAAAGCAAAAAACGTAGTTAAAGAGTGCGCGCTTTAAACACAGATACACAGAGAACAATAATTTCGATCAAGTTAATATTGAAGCGGAATTGTTTAGTTTATGGAGTTATGGAGTTATTTTTTTTTTTGCGTTATAAAGGATTCACAAGGCTTCCAATATTTCAAATACAGATTTTTACCTTTAACCAAAAGATTAATTTTTACTTTAAAGACTGAAAACTCTGCTGGTCCCACTATAGTTTCCAGTGCAGAGACAAAAGCTGAAGCCGCGACCGAGCCCCAGGAGTATCATCTTCCCCACCGTGGCCCCACTGTACACAGTAAATAATAATTTAATGCACGGCAAAGAGAGAAGACAACGGACAACGACAAGCCGAGCAGACAGAGAGATGCAGAAAAAATGCAAATATGATAATAATAATGTAGAAAAAAGCACAAAAGCATGCCAGCACGTCAAGTGAAAATTAAGAAAGAGTCGTTCATGCCGCACAAACACTCAGATGAAAGACTAAGAGAAATGCACACAGATGCCAAGCCACGCACACCACGAAAAGCCGCATGTTTTCTAACAACAAACCAATGAGAACTGTCGACTGTTTGATGGAAATTATAGCCACAGCAGCCAGTTGTGGAAAAATCAGAGCCAACGGCGGAGTGGACTCAAAAAGATGCCCGATGCCCGATCGAAACCAGTAGATACGGCCGGAAACAGGTGTCGTCTTTGGAGGTAAGAGAGTCTAGAATACCCCACCATGCCATGAGTTCGAAACCCATAAATAAGGTCTTAAGCATACCCAACCATATAGGGATAATATCCGTTGAGCTGGCACTACGGATATAGAACATTAGTGAGATTCCTCTATGTGGAAACGGTTGGTAACGCCTACTGACCATTTCCCACTGATGATTTCCGTAATAACATAAGCGGATAAGTGATTTAATAGTCTTCTTGGACTTTACGATCTAGCACTAAAGCTGCTAATCAGAATTGATTCTAGACTAAATGACCAAATTTTGATTCCTTTGCGATCTACAAGTAAGCTTCTGAGTCTTTAGCTAAGCTACTAAGAAAGAGTGTTACACCCATTCGAATTGAGCACAGACAAACAACTATATACATTTATTTAAAGTAATCCGCATTTGCCAACTATGTGTATTTAGCCAGCAAAAAAGAAGCAAAACTTTTATCTTCCATTCCTCTGATGTCACCAGGTGCTGAGGTGATCTCATTGTAATGTTCCGCACACCCAAATCAACGTCCAGAGAGGCTTATACTCCGGCATCATTATATTCATCCCATCACCCCCGACTTAGCCATTCATTATGGGATTACACTTCGCGAAACTTTGGCAGCTGGACAAAGGTAGCTTGGTAAGTAGAAGCCTTTCAGAGCTTCCAATTGAATGCCGATGAAGTTTGATCCCCAAGCTGCGACGAGAAGCACGTTTTCAACTGCCATAGGTAAATGAACTCTTCTCCCCACCCCTTTTTTTCGCCTGGCGGATTCTTCTCCTAGACAAAAGCTAACGGTAATCGGGTCTATAGAGACGAGGAGAAGGGGACGGAGGTGTTTTGCGGCTTCGCAAAAGTTCGTGAGAAAGCCAAGGCACAAACTGTAACAAAACTGATTACGACCAACATAATTTATGGCCAGCAGAAGCCCAGAAGAATTCTTTGTCGGGTTGGGAAGAGAAATGTAGTGAAAGGGGGGAGCACCCACTGATTGATTGATTGGCCTTCCAAGCTAATGCGATTTTTACTTTGGAAATTCTGTACGCTTTTTATATTCTTTGGGTGTCCAGTGTCAACACGTAAAAAGCGAAATAAATACCAAATTGAAATACACAGAGATGACGTCAAGAGCAAAGAAATAAGACCAAATGAATAATGCAGTCGAAGGTGGTTGGATGGGTTTCAGGTTTCGGTGGTCAAAAGTGAGTCTGGAAATGCCAGACGATGCTTTTGTTTCAGCTGAAACCATTTTACACACAATTTGGAAATAAATAAAAACCCCAGCTAACCGGCATTCTATGAAAAAGCTGAAAAACCTGTTTCACAGACGGGGTTAAACCGAGTTTAGGGGTGCAAAAAAGGCTTTAAAGGGGAGTCATTTTATGTAGAGACTATGAATCATTTATGTGAAGAGTCTGACCAGCCTGCAATTTGTAGTTTCAATGGACTATAGATAACACTCAATGATTGATTTTTGATCCATCACTATCACACAAAACACTTTGGGCCTTGTTTCATGACCAATTTCGGTAATTATTTTCCCTCTCGATCACGAAACGCGATCTAATCGAGATCACGAAGAACACGAGAAATGCGAAGAACGGAGAGCGAGCGGCATACGTTAGCATTGAAAACCCGCCGTCAACTGAAGAGACAGCGGCAAAAAGCAAACTGTAGGCAAAAGCCAAATGCCGTTTTATCGACGACACCAGATACATTTGTATCTACGACTTTGACGCTCACGAAATCGCGCTCTTCGCCATGAAACGGAACTCTTACGTGTGCAGCCGCTTGGTGGTCGATGAAAAGCCGGTTCGCGGCTTAAAACTTTGAGCATTCTACTTAGCAGTTTCGAAGTTTGGCTCGAGGCATCCAAGTTTATTTGCGGTGAGAGATAGTTTCGTTTATCTGGTTGTGGTGCACTATACTATACATGTTGCTGCAACACGCACTGCTTGGCTACACTGCTTTGAGCCGCTTGTGCGCAAGAAAGTTTACCAAGTGCGATCAGAAGTTTTCAATTGTGAAGCATACTTTTGGGTTTTCATATTAAATGTATATCTTTTCACGTTCATATGCACATTTTTGTAGAAAACTTAACTTTAACTTTAATTTAGCTAAAAACCTAGCAAAATAAAATGGTACCCTAAATAAATACATATTTTACTACATAATATTATAATGAAATGTAATAAATATTATAGTATACTTACGCAATTGAGTGTTTGCCAATAGCTTTGGCGATCCGTTTCCAGACGCAGAGTTCATTGGCCGGGATGATGAGCCATTGCAAATCAAACTCAAGTCGCTGTGCGAACTCTTGTGGCTGTCCTTGCTGTACGAGCGCCCACTGTAAGGGAAGACAGTGAACAACCATTAGCTACGATTTCAAATGAATTACTCAACAATCGTCTGCCGAATAAACATAAAATTAATTCAACGAAATTATGCCCATAACGAATGCTAACTCTTTCAACCGGTCATCGGTTTTCTTCTTTTCAACCATAATTTTCGCATTTTCCGTAGGCTCTTCAACAATTCGAAAACTTTGCAACGCAGCGACGGCACTGGAAAATTCACAAAGCTGTGAAATTATTGCAAACATTCTTCAAGCGTCGCTGAGCAATCACAAAACAGAAACAAACAAAGCAGGTGAAAATTGGAAAATCAATTGGAAGACGCGTCAAATTTATGCACCGCCTCCTTTCCGTTAAGTGGGTGAAATTTCCTTTTCGTCGCCGCTGTTCAACTATTTTTTCGCTTGCATTTTTTACTTACGACTTCCGTCGACAGCTCGCTAATTGAAAACTTTACAAAAAGAGAAAAATTTCAGCAGGAAACCGCAGAAGGCAAAAAAAAAACGAGAGTGGCTAAAAGGAATTAGCAGTACCAACTGCGTTTCCGCTTGCCAACAACATAACTATAATTTTTACGCTCATCCTGCTAAAGCAAAAAGTTGTTTTGTCGTTCGTCGCAGCAGCCAAAAGGCATTTTTCATTCATATTTATTTACTCGTTTTCCGCAACTGCTGGACAAATCGGAAAATCGTTAATTTTAATTTCTTGTCGCAATAATTGCAATTATAACGAGTTGTTGATGTGGGTAAATTCAATTGTAGGCATTGCTAACATTTGAATTAATGTAATGATTTAAATGCCTATGCCTGATTTAATATATTTTCATTGACAGCTGCCGCATGTGAATTATTTGCTTTTTCTTTTCTGTCAGTTTTTATTATTTCCAAATACACTTGTTTTCACCCACTCAAACGATGGCCATGTGGACACTGCAGATGACGAACAGCGATGAGGATAGTGACTACCGTCTGCCAATCGTCCTGAATCTGAATGATTTGATCAATCGATTGAAGAGTTTCCGACGCTCCAAGATGCAAAGGCTTCCTTTGTTGGAGGCAGAAGTGAACACACTTTGCACCCTGGCGCGGGAACTTTTCCTCGACGAGCCCATGCTGCTCGATGTTCCGGCACCCGTGAGAGTTGTGGGCGACATACACGGGCAGTATCACGATCTGCTGAAAATCCTCGATCAGTGCGGATATCCGCCGCAGACACGCTATCTATTTCTCGGGGATTACGTGGACAGGGGAAAGAACTCGGTGGAAACGATCACCATGCTCTTGGCACTGCGCGTCAAATTCCCAAAGCACATTTACCTATTGCGTGGCAATCACGAATCGCAGTCGGTGAATCGAGTCTACGGATTCTACGACGAGTGTAAGCGGCGCTACACGGTGAAGCTGTGGAAAACCTTTGTCGATTGCTACAATTGCATGCCCGTGGCAGCCATCATTTCCCAACGCATCTTCTGTTGCCACGGCGGTCTGAGTCCGCAGCTGAAGGAGCTCAGCAATATCAAATCGATTGCCCGTCCCACAGAAGTTCCCGATACGGGTCTGCTATGCGATCTGGTCTGGAGCGATCCGGATCGCTATGGTTTCGGCTGGACGCCGAGTGATCGGGGTGTTAGCTACCTCTATGGGCGCGATGTGATCGAGAGGTTTCTGCAAAAGAATGACTTCGATCTGGTGTGTCGTGCCCACCAGGTGGTGGAGGATGGTTACGAGTTCTTTGCCAAACGCCAGTTGGTCACCGTCTTCTCGGCACCCAACTATTGTGGCTTATACGACAACGCAGGGGCTTCAATGGGCGTGGATAAGGACCTAGTTATCTCTTTCGATATACAGCGAAGTGAAAGTCGAAAAGTGGTTATTAAAAATGCGAACGTAACTCCCATAATTGAATGACGGAGCGGAAAGTGTCGGAACAATCAGTTCCTGCAAGAATTTGCAGGGTAGATAAACATAGATTTAAATGTATGTACTATCGTCAAGTAATAATTTCCTTTTGATTAAAGAAAGTATTTCACAACCATCAAAATGGCATTACTGCTTGATGGTACTACATTGAAAATGTATGAATAATAAATATAAATTCAACAATGACAATCCATTGGTCAACGCGTGTGTTTTTCGTGTTTTTTAGCACGCCACTTTCCCGCCTTCTAAATAAACATTACTTCAGAATACCTTATTTTTTGTCGGCAAAGCACCGTGCACAAAGAAAATAAAAGCGAACAGAAATCAATTTCTCTGCGAAAACTATGCCAAGTCATTCCGAGTTTCTGCAGCGAACATTTACAACATTTTACCGGCAAGCCCAGCTATCGTTTGGCAATACTTTATTTTCACTGCCAAGGTTTGCTTTCTGTGTCACCATTTAAGGCGCCGCCTTGGCCAAAGCAAAGAAATAACTAAAAGCCAATCCCCCAAGAAAAGCGAACATTTCCGCCAGAGCAGGCTGAAGTAGGAAACAAGTTCATCAGTCCAGTTAACAAGTGCAAGTTACAAATGTGGAGTTTTGAAGCATTATCAAAGTGCGGGAAAAGGCGGGTGGAAAGTCGGCGACTGGGCGGTAAATAGATTTAATTATGCAAAACGTGAAACGAACCCATCGACACGCTGGAGAATTCGCTGAAGCGTTAAACACTGGCGGAAATCGAGTGAGAGAATCGATTAAACAGAAAGAGTCGGCTAGAGGCTGGCAGATAGAGAGGGGCTATTGGCATTATCCGCCTTATAAACAGATTGTAAATTTTTAACTAGCAACGATCCGATGGGGCTGTTCCTTCGCCTTAATCCCGTGACGTTGTTATAAATATTTATTATATCATCGCCATTCCGGCCACAAAGTGCAAAAGCTGAGGAGCAGTTGCAACTGCAATGGTTTGTAATTAAAGTGCATTATTAATGAAATGCAAATGCCGAGACATTAATGAAAATCAGAGGGAAGACAATAATGAAATTCAGAGAGGAGACAAGTACGCGATTTAGGCACTTGCGAAAGCACGAATATTATGCATACAAAAATACTTCAAGCTGAAATTAAATTAGCGAAATTGAAATTCAATTAATACACAACTTGTAATTCACATTACTTTGGTCAAAGGAATCGGGTGAGCTTGAAGTCTCTCTATTCGGATATACCCCCATTTGAATGGGTATCTCAAAGTGCACTGACAATCCCTTTTGCTCTGGGGAAATGTCACAAGCAAAAGCAAAGCTACACCCCAAAATTTTCACCTTCGCATCTCAGTTGCCAGCACTTTGGGCTGGGAAAACACGCTTACCCATTCACCGATGTTGTCACCACTTTGACGGCAGTTTTCTGGCCAGGACGATTGCGGTTCATGCATACCCCAACACCTCCTGTCATCAGGACCATTAGGGCCAGCATTCCCTTTTTTTTGCAAAGATGTTTTATTTATTGTCATATGCGATTGAGATTGAGATGTTCTTATGTTTTACGCGTTTTATAAAAATAAGTTAAATACAAATATAAAGAGACACTTTATCAGTAGCTTTCTGAATGCAGAATCAAAGAATACTCTTTTTCAATACTTGAAATTTAAAATTTTAAAACTTAATTTCATGAAATTTCTCTGTCGTCACCTGAATCAGGTGATTATTGCAAAATGCCCAGAGCGATTTCCCTCGTTTCCCTCTTTTCGTGCGACACTTGTAAATGTTCACTTTTACAAGCTGACAATTAATTCCAGTTTTTTTTTTTTCTTTTTTTTTTTTGCGAATAGATGCCACTGGCTGCATTTTAATTGCCACAGCAACAAGGACATAGTCGACATTAAGAGCCATGACAAAATCCATAAAAATTCCGACAACTGAGCTGCCATTTTCCAGGTTTTTTCTTTGCTATTTATTATTTGATGGCACTTGGCCAGGCCAGCAATTGATCTTTGGCCTTTGGCAAATGCAAAAATGAAAAGAAAAATCGACGGGGCAATTAGGCGACTTCCTCTCTTTGCCAGCAAGCGGCAACTTCGAATTGCAGTTTCCTCAATAATTCGTCGTTATTGCTCTGCAGTCCCCTGGCCAGTTGCATATATGCATGTACATACATACAATATGCATCTGAATACATTATGCAACTGTTTGCCATCTCCCTAGGCCCCAGTTGGAGCAGAAACAATTCGTACTCTTAATGAGCTTCCATTAAACTTAATTGCAGTTGCAGCTCTGTTTGCACTCAGCTTTGTTTGTTCGTTCTACAAGAAGATGGCAGTGGGATTGTGGAATCCAAACGTTTGAGGGATTTATCCCCCAAAACAACGTCTTTCCCACCGACTTCCGTTGCACTTCTTAGATAATTGGGATTGCATGCCGAGTGCATAGAACATTTGTAGTGGTTATACCAATACGAAGTGTACTTAAATCCGCAAAATTGGTTTTATTTTCATGCATGCCCAATTGAAAACCCACAATTTCAATTGAAGTTTATCCTCTCGTTGAAACATTGCATATTTATCTCTTTTGCTTACTTTCACTTGGCTATGCCAATTTGATTTAATGGCCATTGAAAGCGACTGGCAGTGATTGCACTTCGCGGTTGCCCTCTTAACCTCAAAAGAATCTTCTGCAAATGTAGAATAATTAAATTGTTCACTTCCTTTGCGGAGAGCGGCACAATGAGTTCATTATGCGAGTTCTTGCAAATATATATACACGGCTTTTATCTTGCGAAAATTCTCATTAATCAATTCTTTTGTTCTCGAACGTAACTAGGTGACCCTTTGTTTTAAATTATGCTGGAATCTAATTGGTCGACCCTAAAAAAGACATCAAACAGTGAAGGGGATTTTGGAGTAATGCGCAGCAAAGTAAAACATTAAGTAAGTAATACGTTTAAAGAAATGAATTTTTTTTGACTCAAATGAAATGCTCTTTAGTGACAACATAACCTGACTGACAACTTCAAGAGTGAAGCACAATGAGAGTTGCAATTTAACCGACCAAACCAGACGAGAATCGCGGCACACACGCAGCTTTTGTTTAACGCATGACTTATTAATGAACATTAGCTGCATTTGATGTCGTCGCAGACCGCAGACAATGGTAAATGGTAAATGGTAGATGGAAACAATAACGACACTCGACTGGAGTACAGTGCTCCAAAGGGGTCGCCATGGAGCCGGAGACTCTACATCCGAGCACTAAGGAGCTCTAATGGCAGTCATAGCGAAGGTGGAGTGGGCATAAATCTCTTCAAGTGGCAGGAAGTAGAAGTGGCTCACTTCAATTAGATCTACTCACATAATCCGGCTAATTTCGCACGATACGAGGTGGCTTTAAATGGGATTCGGTTGTGAGATTGGTATAGTATATGAAGATATATTTATAAACCCGAATATTGTAAAGTGGTTACTCAATCAATTCTACTTTTGTTTGCCACATTCTGTTTGCTCAGTTTTTCAGACTTTGCTTAGCGGTCTCAAAAGCATTACCAAATAGCAAAGACCCCTCTCCGGAAGGGGTATTACCAACCAGCACTCCCACTTGTTACCCAAGTCTAATGACTCCGACTCATAGATGGGCATATAGACTGGCTGGCTGACAACCTGCTCATTGGCGGTGCCACACTTTTTCTTCCATACTGCAACAGTTTGTGTCATATATGGGCAGTGGGATATGGCTTACAATAGCATTGGGGTTAGGAAACCATTGCAAATAGCTGGAAATGTTGGATGGGAAGGCAGCACGCTATGCTCGTTGATTCAATGATTGAGATAGATACTTCACAGAAAGCCGACGAAGCGCAGAAATGTGCAAATTGAAGTGACTGCCCGATAAGAAATGTAAATGTTGCTTCTCCATGGCGGTATTTCGTCTACACTCGTCATTTGTCGGGGTGTTCGATTAAGATCTATCGCTGTCTTCGTGTCTGTTTTAATTAGAGTCTATGTTCTAATTTTCTTACAGCTACTTGACACTTGAATGTGGATCAGTGGAAGATCTGTAACTTTGTTCAAAATTACAAAATCCAAAATCAAACAGGAAACAGGCAGTCATAAATACCGAAATTGCATCATATTCCCCAAGGTCTTGTTTGCATTCAAAAATTTTTGATCGCATAGCAATGGAGCCAGCAAAACATTAAAATTCATATTCGTTGAAATTGCGGTCAACTGAAGAATTGCTGAATAAATAGCGATCAAGCCAAATATTAGATTTTTCGCCTCGGTCTTTTCGTTGTAAGAATTATTGTTATTCTTCAAATTGTTTGTTATGACAAGAGAACGCATACAGTTTTCGTTTTTGAGTGCAAACAAAAACAAGATAGAATGCTATAGTCGAGTTCCCCGACTATTAGATACCCGTTACTCAGTTAGTGGAAGTGCAAACGAGAAATTTCAACATTTTCTGGAATATCGGTAGAAATTGGGAAAAAATAATAAAATGAAAAAAAACTTAAAAACTTTTTAAAAGTGTGGGCATGGCAAATCTATAGAAATTTTATATATAAAGAAGTAAAAAAATACCACAACATTTTTCAAAAGTGTGGGCGTGACAGTTTTGGGCGGTTTGTGGGCGTGGCAACATTTGGAAACAAACTTGGGCTGCGTCTATGTCTAATCTCAACATTCTAGCTTTTGTAGTTCCTGAGATCGAGGCTTTCATACAGACAGACAGACGGACATGGCCAGATCGACTCGGCTATTGATCCTGATCAAGAATATATATACTTATTTTCTGCCTGTTACATACTTTCAACGAATCGTATACCCTTTTACTCTATGAGTAACGGGTATAACAAGAGCCAAGTTCGAGCAATGTGAAATGGTTTTCGAGCAGAATTTAGCACATTAGCGCACTCGACTGGAACCGCAAAATGGAAATCCCAGAAACGCTAAAAGTGTCCATTAAAAACATGCATAAATGTATTAATTGATGTACAAAAAGTTTGCTTAAATCGAGCTCTTTCCAACTTTTGATACAAAGCAAAAACCTAATTGATTCTGGGCCTTGGCAACCGGCGCCGTTTTGCTCGAGTGCCCCCCAATATTTTCCATCCATGTACAATGGACGAAGCTGAGCGTGAACATTTCAACAACTCTTTCAATGGAGATTTCTGCGGCGAGATAAAGAATACTGGAACAAAAGATAGTCGAGCTCTGATTAAAGTTTGGTCCAAACCACTTGAAAATACGCTTTCGTTTGAATAGTGATCAAAAAAAAAATTATAATATTATCTTAAGGGATTTAAGCTATTGATCCTTTAAAATCATCAAACATCTTGAAGATTAATACTACAAAATAAATAAAACTTCAGTACAGCACTCTCTGTGAATATCAACCAAATTCTGATATACATGTAAGTCACTATTACATATTTTATAATAATAAATAATATATAATCTATAAAAATCGTATGTTTGCTGGTGTTCTCTTCACCTTGCGGATGTTGCCACATTCACTCACAAACACCGTACAACAAAATTCGTGTTGCTTTCGTATTTCGAATTTCGGAAAAGCCGAAGAGCGAAACAAGTGTTTTTCACGGCGTTGCGCTTCGTTTGGAAAAGCGACGGAAAAGCGGTGGAGCTGAAGATGCAGCAACATTTTGCCGACAGTCCTACTTTTAAATATAGAATTTGAACTAATTTCGCTTGTTTTGTTTTTTGTTGCATTAGTTGGGATAGATGATTCCGTACTACCGATGATGTTTGCTGCTCTTTCGGCCACCGAAACTTTTTTTTTATTCCCATGGCCGGTTTTTTATTTTTTGCCGGGTCTATCGAGCGAGAAAATCGGGCAAAAATAGAGTTTGGGCTGCGCTGGGTTGAGTTTTGTTGAGTTAGTGCCGCGGATAGATGGGCCGCTGGTGTCGTTTATAAATAGATAATGTGATTCATGAGTTGGAATTATTTGTCTGTATAGTGTAATACCCGGCATTGTGCCCTGCTTGTGGGCCAAGCAATTCTCATTTCTATTCCCCGTTTTATTTTAACAAGTCGGAACATTTTGATGGGCGTCTAAGTGGCTGGCTGAAAATCGCTTTGAAGTCCACTGGCCACTGATATGGGCAAATAGATATCATATGGAGATTTGTGGGCGTTTAAGCAAAATTGAAATTGGGGTAGGTGCACTTTGAGTTAATGGAGTACACATCAACCATATTAATTTCAACTTGAAATTGTGCATTAAATTTATCGTAGTAATTTGTCCCTTTAAACTTGAATTACACCAACCAAAATGAAATGAATCAGTGATTTATATAATCCATTGATGGCTCACCTGATGCAACCATGAATGACTTTCGTAATTCCCACGCGCACATCAACAGCAACTTAATTTTCCCTTTCTATAGAACACACACAGCGAAAATAAATTTTTCTTCAACTCTGATACTTTCACAATGTTTAAACAACAAAACGGAAACCAAATCACTTAAGCTCATTAGTTAATATCCAATTTATAAAGAAGCGAACAGAAGCAAAGACAAAAAACTTAAATCGCTTTCGGGCAGCGAGGGGCAATTAATCAAAAATCAACGGGAAAAACTCAAGAAGACAACGCAACGAAAATGCCGAGAAATTTCACCAACTTGTAAAACATTTTCCCCTAAGCACAGATAAATCGAAAAGCAGGCGACAAATTAAAATCGCCAGACGATTTCCACATACGAATTTTCCCATCGACATTACGAAACGTGTGAGAAAAATCGCATGCCAGCGATTTAATGAACTTTAATGGCAGTCAAAATGTTGCCAAAGCCCCAGGGAAAAGGAAAATCTTTCAACACCCAGAAATCAATAAAGAAACAAGCTGGCGAAAAGCGAGGCAAAGTGGTGTTAAGGGGGTCAAAACAAGCGACACATGTCATGGGTTAAGTCAACTGACTTCGGCTTCTTATTTAAGCACACGGACAAACTTTCGATCTCTTTGGGATTGTCTTTAAATAAATAAACACTTATATCTTGCACCAAAAAATATACAGTTAATTAGTTATATTATATATAATTATATTGTTTTTGTAATATTTAAAAGAACATTTAGAATTTGATGTTCATACGTCTGATGACTTAACGTGGATTGTGTAAATGCTCACGTGTCATGGGTGTATTTTCATGTATTTCCAGCTTGCTGATGTGCCTTGACAAATTCATGATTTGTCGTCGATTCCTGTGCGTTTTTCCCTCACTTTCCCACCCGCTGCCTCAACGATTTTCAAACTTTTCCATTCCACCGCCTATTTCTCACTTTATTTGGCTGCACACACGCAATAATTTCCCTTACGGAAGGCAATTTGTTTGCCACGCTCACATAAATTTATGGTTTTGGAGGTATTCCTTCCACTTTTTTTATGGAACCTCAATTCGGGCTATATAGTATGGAATGATGATGTCGATGATGAGCAACGAATGCCGCAGGGCAGCATTACTCAGCTGTTCATTCGGTGGCACTTAAAACGCCATCAAATGCCATTGGACACGTGGGACTTTCATCATCCCAATCCAGAGAGAGTACTTTCCTGGCTGCCAAAGGCAAGCCCTCCGCAAAAATTGAGGTCATTTGCTGCTAATTACATATTAATGTGCCCCGTCTGGCCAGCAAAGGCAATAACACCCAAGCAAACCAGGCAAAGTGACACATATTTCAAATTAATTAGCACAAGGCAAATAGACGGACTGAGAATGGTGGATCTTATCGTAGAAATGAGTTAAATATTGAAAGCACATTTTGATTTATGAGTAGTTAATGCCAGCAAAGGCAATTTCCCTACAAATACAATTTCCTGCAATGCAAATCTAATTGAAAGGCGATTTTAAGGCTATAAGCTCTCATCAGCAAAGATGTGTTTGATTGTAAAGGTGTCACTAAGAAATGATGTACTACCAACTAAAATTTATAATCGCATTTTGTCTGTATTAAGGAGTTTGCCGGTAAAGTGTAGATTTGGAATTAATTGAGGACACACACTTGATATCTTTGGTATACCTTTTATAAGACTATAAATTAGCTTAAAGAAGCTGTTTTTACTTAAGTTTCCTTAATTCAACTCACCAGCCTTCAACTGCATAATTTTTTTTGAATTCTCACTTATAATTTATGCTGACTGGCAACCTTGCCTGGCACCTCCCCTTGGCCCCACCCAGCAGCTAATAAACAATTTTCTCCAGCTACTGGAAAACTTTGGCCGCCGCAAAAACCAACTTCATTACAATTTCAAATTTGCCGTTTCTTGCACACTCAACGAAGAAGCCGAAACTTGTAAAATTGTAAATTCCCCACCACTCGCACTCGTAATTACTCTGTAGAGCTGAAAACCAACAGGGAAAATATAGCTGAAAATTGGCATGAATTGTTAATGCAAATTCGCAAAATGCAAAACTCAAAATGTTCGGCTGGCGATAGTCAACGAGCGTAAATAAAAATTCTAAAGGCATTGCCGGCTGCCAAGGGGAAATCCGATAGTATGGAGGTCTGAATGAAAAGCTTAATTGACGTCAAAATGCAACAAAAGCTGCGATTTGCATGCAGCGATTTCATTAATTCTGATTGACCATTTGATTCGGTTTCGCTCGATTGAGTTGCCCCCTTGCCACAAAACCTTTTGCTGGGAATTTTGGTATTGGGTGCGTTCTGGTTTCAATCTCCATGGGCTAACAACTTTACGTTTGACCCGTAACACATTGCTCAAATCTGCTACAAGGCACAAAACTTGTTTAATTCATTAATAGCGGACCCCCGAGCGACCTCGGATCTGAATCCATCGGAATGGAAACCTTTTGAAAATAATAATACACAAAAATCATATGAAACAAAAGCCTAGCCCGTTTGTGAAACTCGTTACAGCGCCTAAATGTAAATGTGTCCGAGAGATTTATTGTGTTCCATTAGAACTTCGAGCCCAAGACATTTCGACCATTTTTGGGGTCAACCCAATCAGCTTTGCCATTTGTAAGGCTGGCGAAATAAAAATGAGGCTGAACGACTTCCCTGACACATTTTATAAGTCCATTTGGAGCTGAGTATTGACAGAGAATAATTTATAATGGCAAGTTTATTGAAATAAATTAAACATACAGCTCAATAATCCTTGCCTTTAAATTGTTTTCTTGAAAACTGCCGAATACCGTGCAATTTAATCTGCAACAAAATGTATGTAAAGTTCTTTTGTCTTCATTCTTAAAATCACGCAACCGAAATATTCAAGTTGTCACTATAATAATGATTTATGGCCTTCCAGCTTGTTCCTGCACATTTAGGCCACATTTCACACCCAAAAAGTGTCACTCATCAAAAGGTCAAAGGGGAAGTGTTTGGGGTCGTGGGCTTCGGGTTCACAACTCTGGCGAACAATAAATTTTCCACCAAACCCCTAAATGGGCTGTCCTCTCTCCGGATTTTGGAAATTTATTTCATTCAGCCAGAATCGCTCGTAAACATGAGCCGATCATTGATTAGCGCATAAATATTCAGGCAACGCCTAATTGGCTGTACCCCGATTCGATTCGACTGGTGAGCTCAACTTTCTGGCCAAGTTCAGGGTCAGCAGATAAGGTATTATAAACCAGACCGATGGCAACTCATTTCCATTTAGCTGGATGGGTTGCTCAACTTTTGAAACTCCTTTGTTGGTTTTTCTCTTGTACAATTCGCAATGGCAAACAACAGCTTAACCACACTTTCGGCCATTTTTGCAAAGGGATAAGTTCACACGTAAATTGTAAATTTACTCAACTAGTTGCTTGTTAACTTTGGACACTTTGAAACTCTTCTGGTTTGTATTTAATTTTGGCATAGCCGCAGAACAATTGGGCTGCCAATTAGCTATGCGAGTTTCAACTTTTAACAGCATTTGTTGTCAATCAAATATTTAACATTTAACACTTATTGTTGTTCGGGTATAATGGAATCATTGGTGGTTGGCAACAAGCTAAGACTTAATTATTTATTATAATTCACCCATACTCAGATCTTTATTAACTTTTGGATCACAATGGACAAACATGTGTTCCAAATCATGCTGCGCAGATATTTTGCGTTTTAGATTTGGCCAATCAGTATAAAGCCTTAAGTAAACATAAATGAAATTCACGCTATGTTTAATTAAGTATTTAGTGTTGTTCAGTACCCATTCTCATTTTTTATTTCTGTTCTTTATAAAACCTACTTTGATGGCAAAACTTTCGTTCATGATCAAAAGAATGAACAATTAGAGGCAATAAAAATTGTTCTCAGAATCGATTAATTATTCTTAGCAATTCGAATACTGGTTTTCTCAAAGCGCATAAATATTGTCGACTTTATTCCGTTTTTAAACTGGATTCTCGAGAGTATCAAAATATTCAAATTTATATATTGTTCGGCTGCCAAGTCCGTGCAAAAAATGTATCTTTATTTGCTTGCCCAGCGGCAGCTAATTTAATATTTATAAACATTAGTTTCTTAATCACATTAAGCATTAATGAATGGCCCCCGCTGTGTAAACGGAAAAATTGTTTATTAAAAGGGTAAACAAAATGAAAAGAGCCCACAGAACGGACACGACTTTCCACCTTTCGCACTTTTTCTTGTTGTTTGCCAAACAAGTTTGCCTTTTTTTTGTATACACAACTTTTCTCGTTACGGTTGCCGGCAAAATGTTACATAATATGATTTAAACATTAAACTAGCCGAAACGAAACTGGTTGCATTTTCAATTAAAACAGCCCGCGCTTTTATTCTTGTGGGCGTTAAATGGGAGTTCACAGTGTTGACAGCCCTCATGACACTTGTCACAATATTTGCCACCAGACTTAAGACAGTCTCAAAAAGTCTGTCTTGATGTCTGAATATCTGTCAGTTTCATTTTATGCGAATTAAAGTCGGGACCGACTTTTTCCAGATGGAAACGACTTTATATATGATTTCCATGCCATTTCTTGCAATCGCATCGCATCGCAGTCAACGGCGAATCCAATTGAGTGTAATGGGCAACTTTTATTAATAACACCATGACATTTATGGCTATTTTATCGAAGAGGCAGAGACAATCGCCGACGTCATTAGAGTTAAACTACCATATCATTGCGAAAGGTCAAAGTCGTAAACACAATATAGACAGTTTTATCTGATGGATGTTAATGAATGCACGGCGAGAAAACTATTTTAATACCGCAGGGCAATATACATAAAACTTATGACGCTGAGCTTTGTTAAAAATGATTTCAAATGTCTTGATGGTTTAGTTCAGCCGTACGACAATGGGTCAATGCTGAGGTAAAAAAATAGCAAAAATTTTCTTTTTATGTAGCTTATAAGACGTTTGTTTTATGACATCTCAACATAAAATCTTTAACTGGCTGAAACAAAAAGCATTTGAAAAAGCCAAAGTTTCACATGCACGTGTTAATGAATCCGCTTACAAGGCAGAAATTGTTTTTATGCTGAAGCGCAAAACCTGACTAATGTTCGATTTCCAATTTGATTTCCCCCATCCAAGTTTTCATCACTCTGCAGTTTTTATTTTTGATCCCAAGGAGAGGAAATGCCCCATCTATTTCTAGACCTTAAACCAATATTTGCATGTTAGTGGCCGAGTTAGAGTTTGTAGTTTTTGATATCCGGAGGCCGTAATTTTTTCGTGTGCCTGTCTAATTGCTGGTATTCTGTTGACCTTGTCGAAATTTATGATATTTTTTGGGCCAGCTTTGGACTCTTTGCTTTGTTTATCTACACGTTACACGTTGTTCTCCGTGGCTGATAACATGTGTTCGTTTGGATGGTGCTGAGGTATTTTTCCGTTTATTTGCTTTATTTTGTCAGCTTTTTTCTCGAATTAAAAATTGTTTGCGTGTACCTAAACTTGGGTTGTAAATTAATTCTTTGAATTAAGCATGTGATGTTTATTGTTCCCCAGTAGATGATGAAAGTCGTAGCTTACATGATCTCACTGTTTTTTAAACTGAATCATTGTAAAAATCATATTTACTCAACAATTTGAATTTACAAACGCAAACAATGTATAAAAGACAACAAAGAGCATAATCAATTGCTTTGCTCTATAAATATTATAAATAAACAAATCTGTCATGTTTATTGAATGATGTAATGTTCATTACTTTATACTTTTACTCTATAAACTTAGTTATTATACCAGATTGAACTAATGGAATTAACATATAACACATTATTAATGCCACTTTGAAGACTAGCTTTTAATTTCCATTTAAATAACTAAAGCCGAAACCTCGCTTAAAATTCCACTCCATTTGTATTCTCGGCACCACAAATTCTCTCATTACTGGCGAACAATACACGAATTTACGTAATTCGCCGACAAATGCAATTCAAAATAAAAATCAAAGCTACTTCCACACCTTGGCTGTTTGGATATTCAAACGCATATATATTAGCATACCAGTTGACTCAAATTAACTCGCTTTGAGCTTGAGCTTGGGCGTTTTTCACACACTCACGCTCATCGGAATCGGAATCGAAATCGGAATCGAGAGTCAAGCAAAACACATACTCAAAGATACATTCACATTGCTCGGTTTGTTATTGCCGGCTCAGATGATAAATATGTACACGTATATTAATGCCCCTATATATACGTACATATTTTGCCTTGCGGCTGTGGCTTGTTCAAGTAATAGACATCAGATTGAAATTAAGGAAAACTCGTGGTTAAAAAAACAGCAAGTAACTAGCAACTACATGTAATTCCCCGAAGCGTGGCTTACCCAAGATGAAAATCTCTTATCTAATGCATTTTTATGGGCGTTCGTCATGTAAATCCAATTACAACAAAACCGTAGACGAAAGATGATAATTTTTAGAGACAAGCTTTGGCTGGGCTTTGTTAATTTGTAAGCTGTTTACTTTAACCTGCCGCTGCGTTGTGGAAAATTTGTAATTGAAAATGTTTTGCATGTTAGCTGAACTGCGAGAAAAATAACAAAACAGGAAAGACCTCAGCAGAAACAAAAATGTATATATTTAAATGGAAATTCGTTCTGCCTTCTTGGGTCTGTGAACCATTTGTGGGTTGCTTTCGGCACTCAACCCCTGGTTGAAAAGTCAAACTCTGGTGGTATTAAACTCGCCCGTTTGTTTGTGTGACTTTGGTCTTAATTTGTATAATGCATGCACCTCGGGAACCGAAATTATCATTTCAACGACCGCAAGCGATTTGTGTCCACATGACGAAACAGCGCAAACGCTGTGAAATTAGCTGGGTAGTTCGCTCTATATAGGAATCCATATAGATTCCTATTCGCATTCAACTAATTCGTGCTTAAATGTTTCATACTCACGGCACTAGTTTAATAAACTACGTACTTTGGCGTACTTAATTTTCTCTGCGCTGTTGAATAATTCACTCAATCTAATTGGAAACTAATTAATGCGTATTTGGATTTAGTCTGCTTACTCCCTACGCAATTCGGTAAATTACCCATCTAATTAAGCCTATTCGGGCCTGTTTATTTATTTATTTGCTCACACCGACCAGTGACGTCACACTGAGATGTAGCAAATATATTTGCACCTTTTGAGAAAGTTCAGATAGTAAGGGGCGATGGGCATGCCCGATTTCTCATTTTTCACAGCTACTCATTTATTCCTCGCTCATATCTCATTGAATTTCAAAGTGAATCGAAATGCATGATGAATTATTTAAGACCTGGGTGCAATCTACGCTATCTACTCGACGCGCTGTCCAAGTCAAATGACCCTGAACTCATTAAGAGCTGGCTAAGACAGGTGTGTAAATGGCCACTCGATTGGCCTATCGAAACTGCCTCGAAATGTGGAGCACCCAGAACAAAGACAAGATCATCAGCAAAGACTGGTATGATAAGAAAGAATATTGATAAGGTTGGTATGTTGTCTCGTCGCGATAAGAAAGTATATAGAGATATGCTTAAGGCAACGAAGAAGAAACTTTGGGTCATGGGGGATACGAATGCCCTTCTGTGATAGATCGAATTATGATGATAGGATTTTCAATTTTCTAAAGGTCTAGGTCTACAAGCCCATAAACGTTGCAGCTGCTTGTCACACCATTATCTTTCCCTAGTCTAAAACTCGCCGAAATAAATCAAATAGTATCTCCCATAAGTGTTGACTTACCGGCTGACGAGGCTCGACTGGAGTCTCTTGGCGGGCGGCGATGTGGGCGTGGTGGGGGAGGTGGGCGACTTGGGTGTCCTCCCCGCTCGGACGCCACCACCACCCACTGACCCGGCGCCAACTGAGCCTTTATCCAGTGGCTGCCGTGTTGGCGGGGTCGCGTGTGGGGGCGGCGAAGGCGTGGCATTGACCTTGCTGCTGCTGCTGCTGCTGTTACTGCTGCTGCTCGATCGCTTGGCCAGAAGCATCTTGGGCGGCACTTTGGGCGTGGCCGAGGGCGAACGCCGGGCACTGGCACTCACACTGGGACTGGCGCGCGGACTCGAAATGGTACGTGAAACGGAGCCCGAACCGGAAACGGAACCGGATACCGGACTCGAACCGGAAGCCGGGGTCATGATCCGTGTGGTCGACACCTTTGACTTCACATCGTTGTAGTTTGTCTTGATCAGAGACTTATTGCTAGCGATCTTATTCATCACGGCATCCCATTTGTTTGGGGTGTGCGCCTTGCGATTTAGCGGCGATTTGGGTGATTTTGGGGATTTTGGCGTTTTTGGCGATTTCAAAACGCGCGATTTGCCCGCAGAGGTTTTGGTAACCGATGATTTGCACGACTTGGGGGAGGCGATCGATGAGTTCGAGGAAACGGAGCCGCGGAAATTCTCCACCGTGCAGAGCGACGAAAGCGATGCGTGTGGACGCGGCGAGGTGGTTTTCTGAACTGAGAGCGCCGCCGCTGCCGTCGATCGTCCCGCTGCGAAAGCTTCGTCGCCGCAAAAACTTCGGGCGCTGCCGCCGTCGACGCTGCAGTACGAGGTGCGGTTGGAGAGCGACTGAGAGAGCGTGGTAGCCGCCGAGGAGGAGGAGAGACAGCTGCTGGGCGGGCGCTGCTGGGGGGCCAGCTGATTCTGCTGCTGCTGCTGCAGTTGGGTGGGAGTGGGCTGACCTTGACCTAGGAGGAGGCAGAGAGAGAGAGGGCATTAGCATCGGACGCGCTCTTTAGAAGCATGCATACATATCAGATCACCTTACACATAAGTTAACAAGATCAACCTTTAGATCAGCCTAACTATATAATGATAATATCTCACCCTTACGCATCGTCTGCGAGGAGTCATCTGGCGACATGTCCATGTCGACATCCAACTCCAGTTCCGGCTGCCGCATCTCCTCGTCGCAGCGGTTCTCGACGTCCGTGAAAATACCCGACGACTCCATGCAGGAGTCCTCCATCTGGGGCACCGAGGCACTCGGTTGCATCATGTCCGGACCATACAACTGGCCATCGATCACCTGAGCACGGCGATCGCCGCGATGCAGAACATCATCCGCATCGGATTCGGTGAAGAAATCCGAGTCTGTCATGGGATCTTGACGCCTCAAGGGTGCCGGATTTGGAGGAGGGAAGCTGGGCTGGCGACTCACTCGGCCCAAATGGGGTCCGTTGCTTGGCGAGTGATCGCAAGCTCCCCGGGAAGCGGGCCGCGACATCTCGCCGTCGCCCTGGTAGCCCGTATCCAAACTGGTTACACTGGTCACGCTCGTTATGAAGCTGTTGCTCAGCTTCGAGTGCTGGGAGGTGTTCACCTGGTTTTGGGACGCCTCCACCTGCTTGACAATCTCGGACTTAATCTCAATGGGATCCAGAGGTAGTTCTTCCGGCGATGGGGTCTGCTCTATCCTCAACTGCAAGAGATTCGGATGATGCATCCTGACCATTTCCAGATTGTGCATAAGATTGTTGTGTGGAGAGTCCGGGAAATCCTTCATCTGATCGGGCGTAAGAATGCCCAAGCTTTCGTCCAGATCGAAGGAGCTCTGCTTCTTCAAGAGCTGCTGTTGCAATTGCTGCAATTGGGGTGAGGAGCAAAACGAGTTGTCCACCAGTTCGATGGAGCAGTCCAGCGTGGTGTCCGGCAAATCCAGGCCGAAACTGTAGCGGGTTCGTCCTCTAACCGATGTGGAGGTTAGGGTACTCTCCAGAGCTCCATTGCCATCCATGGTGATGTCACCATCCGGCGTTCGAGTGGGCAAAACCAGGGCACTTTGTGCCTGCTTCAACAGAGGTGATAGTAGATGAACTGGCTGAGGAGTGGCTTGACCCATTATCCTCATTCCATGTGGCGTTGTGGTAGCCGACTGGGGGGATAGGCAAAGTAGCGAGTGCTGGTGAATGGATCTACGTCCCGCCTGAAGATTAAGCCTGCTTGGAGTTCCTCTCTCCAGTTCCTGGGTTAGGTTCAACAACTGGATGTGCCTTGGCGATTGCAACGCACTGATGTCCAGCAATCTTTCTGTGTTGAGCGTGGAGTTCAACGGCAACTTCATGTTGGTCCTGTCCGGCGCCAAACTGGTTAACGTCACGTCCAGCGTGTCGTCCGCATCCTCGTCCAGTTTCTCAATGTTGCCGGAACACTTGGAACTCAGAATGTCCAAGCCAGATGGCATGGATATATGTTCCAGCAGGGGTAACTGATCCATGCTCAGGGTTAAATTGGCTCCTTGGTGGATTACCTTTGTGAAGTCACCTGGTTCAATGACGGATTTTGTTAGATTCGCTCCTCTATCAATGCAATTTGTAAGATTGGATGCTGAGTCTATTGTTGTGGTTACATTTTGTTCAGTTTCAATTGTTTTTGTAGTACTTCGTCCTTTGTCTATTGTCCTAGAGACTTCTTCTTTATTATCATTCAGTGTCCTTGTGAGATTCACTCCTCTTGTAAATGTTTGAGTGCAATTCGCTGCCACATCAAAAGTCTTACTTATACTATATTCTTTTTCAACCGTTCTGGTGAG
Organism: Drosophila orena; assembly: GCA_005876975.1. Lineage (NCBI taxonomy): Eukaryota > Metazoa > Arthropoda > Insecta > Diptera > Drosophilidae > Drosophila > Drosophila orena. The sequence continues at coordinate 9,106,923 of VCKV01000008.1, read as the reverse complement.
ATCTCCAGCTCCCTTAAACGTTTTAGTGATATTTCCAACTCCCTCCAAAGTTTTGGTGATATTTCCAACGCCCTCTACAACTTTTGTAAGATTTCCAAGTCCCGAAGAATTGGCAGACATAGTTCTGGTGGCATCCTTGGCTGGAATAACTGGCATTGTTCTACCCATTATTCCTGACGAGTTTATGGAGTGTGTTGCGTTATTTCTCGAACACACTGTCATTTCATGGGTGGTATCCAATGAGCAGAATGTCATTACTGGTGTTTTCTGAGTCGGTCTCACTACTTGAGTGATATCCGCCGAGGGAGAACCCTTCATAATTCTCGTGCCGTCTCTGATCAGAACTTCGGTTTCATTTGGCACTGGTGAATCCATGTCCATGGTTCGTCCAAAGGTGGACAATCGAGTGCTCTCCAGTTTCATTCGATTCGATTGCTCCTCGTCCTCGCATACAAAGGTCTCGGATCTCAGGAGGGGCATCGGCGTGCTGCTGATCAACTGATCGTTTGCCACCATTCCGCGCTTCCCCACCGGAAGTGGAGTAACTGGCAGAGAGCTCGTCATGTTGCACTGACTGGACATCACTGCAGTTGCACTTGCGCTTGATTTGGAACTGAAGTACTTCTTCAGGACGGTGGTGGTCCTCTTGCTGAGCAGGCTCACCGCATTGTTTATCCGCTCCCCACTGGCGCTCTTCTTCAGACTGCTGCCCAAGTCCCGCAGAGCGGCTGAAGATGGGGCATACGAGCTGGCGGGACGCGGCTTCCCAGGATCGCCGGGTGATCGGAAGATTTGCGTGGCCTTGGGTGCGCTCGTCGGTGGTCGTATGTGCTGGGTGGTGCTGGTGGTGGTGCCGTTGGTGGTCGTTCTATTGGTGGTGCTGCCCCTGCTGCTGGCCAGGCCAAAAGTACTCGGTTTTGGAAGGCGGGAGACGCCATCCAGGCGGGGAATGCGCGTTGTGGCCGGATCCTGTAAGGAAAGAGAAAACGCGTAATTAAGTGCAAAATCCGAAAAGACGCTCTCTGCACACAAATTACTCCAGATGGTGTGCGCCCCATCCGCTTGATTTCTCTTCAATTAGATTTTCCATGACCTCGACTCAGGTCAACACTTTGAAAAATATGTGTACGTTAAACATGTTAAATCAAAAGTAATTAAGATTTCACAGCATTTTTAATAACATTCGATTTGAAGGCGATTTAAAGAAACCCTATACTTTTCTTGTATAGAACACATTATTAAGGCATACTTAGATTTTTTTTTCTGTGTATTAGTCTGTTGCAATGGCGCCGCATAGATCTGTTCAGCAATCCGCATTCAGCACGTGCTCAGACTTTTTGGCAGTAGCCAATATGGTGCAAAGTAGTTCAGTGGGGCGTTCCCACTTGGCACCAGTTCAACGCACTTTACAGCAGTATCCAGAAACAGGGTTGATTCTCTCCCAAAAAGCCAAAATTCTTTAGCTGATGTCATGCTCCCTTTTTTGTAGAGTACATATATCCCTTTCAACCCCTCATGGCTAATTGCATTTTAATCAAATAAGGAAAAAGCAGCAACGACTTTTGGAAAAACTTTATGGCCACGCTGAACTGTTTATGGATGCGCGAGAGGGGTGCCAAAAACAGGGGCGTCACGGGTATAATGAATTTATATCATTACGGGGGGACTTACTACGTAGCCAGCTAATTATGCACGTACACGTTAGGAAAAGTGGATGAAAATTATGACAAGGGGAAAACTTTGTGCTACGTAACAGATAAGAGGGACTTTGAAGACATTACGTTTTTATTGCGATTAATGCTGAAATACTCGTCATCATGTACTACTTCGTTTAAAAGTCATTCAAGGCTTTTAGTTTTTTGTACACAGATAAAATCTGGGATTTCCTATAAACTACGAAAAAATGTTCCCAAAGTCGGGGAACACATGTGTGCTTCTTGCAGGCCGTTTGCCTTATGGCTTTAATCCACTGAAGACGCTTTCACCTGTTCATCTCTTTTACTCGGGCGCCCTGATGCGAAACTACATATCAGGAACTAAAAAGGCCATTTCAATCAAAGGAACACAGGAATACAAATGTTCATCTCAAAACATGAACTGGATGAACCATGGAGGATGCTTTAAAGAAAACTACAGTACCGAATCCGCATCCACGGAGACCGCAACCACCTTAAAGTTGAGTAAAAAAGAACAACTGAAGCGGGCATTCAAGGAATATGGAGCCACCATTGTGGTCTTTCATGTGGTCATTTCAGTCATTTCTCTTGGGGGCTTTTATGCACTTGCGTCCAGTGGAATAAACCTGGTGCCCGTACTGGAATACCTCGGAATGGGTTCGTCGGCGTTTGCGGAGAAAGTTGCCACAGGAAGCACCTTTGTTGTGGCCTTTGCCGTTCACAAAATCTTTGCACCTGCCAGAATCAGCATCACACTGGGTATCACACCGCTCATTGTGAGGTATTTGCGATCCAAGGGACTTCTGAAGCCAAAAAGCACATAGTGGCCTATTAAAAGTTATAATATACGTGTATTTCCTCGCTACCTGTACCAATACCCTATTTCAAGTTTTAATGGAAAATTACAAATTGAAAGCATAGATCGGCAGGCCTAAACCTAGTTCCATGTTGTATTCCATTATGTAAATGGCAAATGGCAAATGGAAAGAACTTTTTGGAAAACCAATTTATATTCGCTCCATATCATCGACACCATCGGCCTGAAAAGTTAGTTTAATGTGCTAAATGCTTGCCAAACAATATCCGACCGCAAACTTTGCCAACGCTTAGACTGACAAGGAAAAGTTTCTTCATCTTCATCCGGGGTTCTGTTCCTCTTTTTTTTTTTGGGAGGGGGGCCACTGAGGCGCTGAAATTTGCTGCATGCCACACAATATGAAATGCACTCGCACTCGATGGCAGTTTACACAGGCCGACTTAATCGAAAATGCAATTTCAACAGACAAGTTAAACAAGCGCCGCCTGCGTATCTAACTTTTCGTGATTTCGTGGAGCGGGATGTGGAAATAAAATCTACAATGTGGCTGCCACACCCGTTCCGGCCCATTCAGTGCCCTTGAACTTTTCGCGTGAAAGTTTGCGCCATCCTGTGCCCCAACCGAGTGCCGATTGTTATCAAGTGCAAACTGCACAAAAGTTTCCGCCAAAAGGACGAGGGCGCCCAAAGAACTGCTCCTTTCGCAGTCAACGCCGCCATATGTGGCCATAATTATTCGAATGTGGCACGATAACCGAGGAGCTGGGGCAGCTGTTTCTGGGATATGAAATGTTATCGATAAGCACGCTGGGGAATTTGCATAATGACCTTATGGCAGTGCAATATGAGTCGTATCCTTGGGGCATTCGTGCGCAGGATAATAAAGCAAGCATTCCGATTAAGCGGTAAATTATGGGGCTTACTGGACCGGCAATTCAAGCGAAAACGATTAATGAAACGAATTGTGCGGAAATTTCGGCCTTTTGGCTTAAACTACCAGTTTGGGTATGCTTCGTCATTAACAGAACTGTACTAAGTTGAATGATTTTTTTTTTAGCTGCACTATATCTCTAAATATATCTTAATAAACTGCATTGCAATACCTTGTGGACAGGAAAAACTTGAGTAGCAATCGACTCGATGCACCAAATATTTGTCACAACAACAATGTGTGTGTTTACTAGCGAGGACAAAAAGGATACGACACAATGAGGACACGCATTGGTTGAAACACAAATAAATACTGTCACAGCAAAGCGACAGAAGGCGACTGAGTGCCGGTACTGAAACCCGTAGAATCCGGGGAATCGGGGGTGGAATACACTGTGAACCTGCCACCACCACCGAGTTGCACCAACACCGCACCACCAGCAGTTGCATGTGGGTTAAGCGCAAACGCATGTCCTGTTGTCATGACGAGGCAGCGGAAGTGGAAGAGCAAGAGCTGAGCGGAACCAAATAAAAATTTATCGATTTCCATGGGAGAATTATAATGGATAGCCAAGCGAACCGCCCCTTGTCCACCATAAAACTTCATTTTTCCATCGATATTAATAGCGTGTGGCGAAGGGAGCCGATTTTCTACTCCTAGTAGTGCATGAAATACCCAAGAATGGCTGCTTGTGTTTGTGTTCAGAGCTTATGCATGAATAATTTGCATTGCCATGTTGGGTCCCCTTTCGCCAAACTCAAGCCAAGCCCCACCCTTCAATCAATAGCGATTGTCGAGGTTATGAAAAGGCTAGTGGGGAAAAGGGGAAAATAATGCTGAACTGGTTTAACATTTATTGAATGATTCCCCCCTTTCTCAATCGATTGGAAGGAAAGTACTTTTTCTGAATAGCCTTGGCTGTGATTTCATTTGATATGCATATTAGAAATGTAGATACCCCATTGTACACAGACCATAAATAAAAAAAATACAACACAAGGGAAGTAAGTGAGTAACAAGTTCGTTTTTTATATAACAATAGAAAAATCATTGAAAGTTTCAGCCTTTCGATATACAAATATACAAGTTAAGTAATATACAAATATTTACATTTCGGCGCTGTTGTCCTAGCTTTTCAAGCATACATTCTATACATTCGTTCTTGTAACGTAAACATTTTCATAGTAAATGCATTTTCGTGCTTCATATTTCCCATGCAGAGAACTCCAGCCCACTTTTATGGCTTCAAGGGCACGTACACATATACCCGTTCGGTAAACTACCCTAATGACTTTTTACCACCCACCCACCTACATTCATCCAGAATCGAGCTCAATCAACTTATGGGAACTAAAGTTGCCGGCTCCCCGTTTATTTCACTGGAGGAGCTACAAAAAACATTTTCACAAGCCATTAGCGCGTACCCATCATCAGAGGCACTAAGCGGTTTATCTCGTGCAGGACGACAAGCAACAAGGATGCAACAACAAGGACACCGACGAGGCGAGTGGCAAACATTTGCAATTAGATGGGAGCAGCCGTCCAATATACTTTGCATACTTTGGCGAGCAATAAAAAAGAGCCAATCCGACCGAGAAGAAACATTGCGCAGCTGCAGGCCATTTTTGTAGCATACTTTAATGCGCTGCGGCAGTTGGCTGCGTCGATAAATCGCCAAAATGTCTGCGGAATAACCTTTTTTAATATCTCCGGCAGTGTGTGACACAAGCTGCGCCTTGTTCTCGACCATCATTTGTTGTTTATGATTTTTCCCGAGTTTTTGCAGACGCCAGCTGCCGGCGTGCGTAAAAATTAAATCACTTTTATAGACCTATTCTCGTTCTTCCGCTGTCAACCAGACAATTAATGTTCCCGTCCAGCCATATATATCTCGCACTAGACAATGCCCTTCTGTATCCGTTCGCTGCATGAGATTTATGTGCATCTTGACTAGTTTCAAGTGGCAGCAGTTAAGGCTGAGCTCAAAGACTAAAGAAATTACCCAGCTTTAAAGTTACAAATCAGCAGAGTTCAACGAGAAATATATAGTATACTGCAAGGCTTTGATTAAAGAGGCCCTTGGGAGAAGAAGAACTCAAAGGTCAGAACAAAGAAGTAGGTAGCAAGAAAAGCCCCCAGTTTTCCATCTTAATTCGTTTTGTGTAAACACTGGGAGGGGAAAGCAAAAACTGCTCAAGTGTTGTGTAAACGTGCTCCTTACGATTGCTGTAAAGGAATTTTCATTGTGTGCTCGCCCAAGAGTTTACGATTTATTTAATGTTGTAATTAAGTTTTGACGACATAAAGCTCTAATTAATGCGCCTCCAAGGAGAATCGCATGTGGCTAAGCTGCTTAAGATTATAAGGACTTTAAAGAAATTGCAGTAAGAGGATTTAAGCTGGATTATGCGGCTAATGGATTCATTCAGGAATTCATTTCATAAGTTTGATTAAGATTTACTTTCACTGCTATGTATTGCCTTATAAAATTAAACATATGTCATCAATCGATTTGGAAATTGCCCATTCATTGAAGTGGAAAGTAACTTGAATTTATATTCATTTCCCTTTTATTCTCCAAAATAGACAAGTTAACTTAACTTAAGCACATACCATTCGAATACGTTTCGTTACGACATTTTTAACCCAAAGGAACCAATAGACATCGTCTAGAATATGCTTCCATTTGGTATGTAACAAGCATTTGGGCATAATTTATTATGCTCCAGGGAACAGAACAGAACGGAGCAGGACCAGACCGAAAGGAAGGACAATCCGAAGACGACGACATTTATCAAGTGTGCAACTCGAGCAAGGATCCCAGCGTCTACGTACATACTATATATTTCTCTGCTCTCCTTGACATTGCAACTTTTTGGAGCAACGCAAATTTAAAATGTAAATCGCTTGCTGCAACACGAGTTGTTATGCCCCACGGCCTTTCTATGGGGCATCCATTCTGAAAGGCTGCCCCCTTTCTCGTCTTCATCAACATTTCTTGCTGCATTCGTGCCTTCATTTTCGTCCCCAATCAATTTTGTAAATTGCATTTGCGATTGATTCCAAAGCATGTTGATTCCCTCGCCCACCTTCTGCCACTTCTATGCATTCTGAATAAGATGAGAAATATTATCGCACTGTTGCCTCTGCCGCTCTTCGTAGAAGTGCAACACGGTGTATGCGCAATTTGTTGTGGTCAATGGATGTGGGGGCTGGGAAAAGCCGAGGAAAACCGCTCCGGTTAATGGAATTGCAGCCGTGTGAGCTGGAAACCGAACCAGCAACACATCAATCAAGGTCGGAACTCCATGTAATATAAATTGCACTTGGTGGCAATCTTTCGTTATTATGTGTAAACACATGTCCTTGATTGCCAGTCACTACACTTCATGTCTTTTATAATTGAAGTGAAAAGTGAAATGGTTACAATGGGTTTTTATAATTATTATATAAGGCCCCTTAAAAAGAATAACTTAATTGCAGCTAAATGTATTAAATTAAATACATACTTTCTGAAAATTATTCCTAAATGTACCAAATGTACATAAATGTACATATTTTCTGAATATGAAATATTTCCTTTGTACTTTAATTTCTTTCAAATGCTTCTCCATTATACTACTAATACACATTAAAATTCCAATATTCTTTTATGCTTTTTATGGTATTGGAATCTCCCATTTCACATAATTAAACATAGAATGCAGGGAAAAATGTGCAATTTTTCGTTCAATTGCAAATGGCATTTTCCGAAAGAAAATCGTTGACAATAATGAAGCGAATGAACATTTGTGGTTTTGTTTACTGTCATTGTTGCTGCGTTAGTTACCATCGGTTGGGGTACATTTGGGCCGGTCTGAAACTGTTTGCGTCATTGTTCAGTTTTAGTTCTCTGCGGTTGCCTGAAATTGTCGTAATGCATTTACGGACATCGCACACACATGTGGTCCAAGTGCGGTCTTGTTGCTGGAAATGTTGGCTGTGTACTGTAAACAAGATTTTAGCAACCCACTTGCATTTCTCTTGGGGTCATGTGTCAGCACTCATAATTTTGTTTTAAGGACTTAGAGAAAACATTTATAAGCAGTCCACTATCTGATCAAAAGCTAAAATATATTTCACATATTGATATTTTACAATTTGGGCATTTTAATTTTTTTTTATTTATTCTTCATAGCTAATGATCTTCCAACCCTATTAAATGTTCATATTTGTTTCCCTTTTGGCTGCAAAGCTAACCGTCTACAAATTAGCGCGTTCTGACAATATTAGCCCTCTCATATCTCGTTACTCATACGCCACGTGGTCACGTTTTCGCCTAAGCTCTACGTAGCTGCACTCGCTGCACTTTCCTCTTACGTTCTGTTATTATTTTCCCCAGTACTCGTTAGCCTTGTCTAGTGCCAAAATGAAATGACAATGTTTTCCCAGCGCACAGAACTCAAATCGTAAATCATTTTCCTTTTTTAGGGTGTTGGCAAAGGTAAACAATGTCACATAGGAGCCCGCAGTTGTCTGTCAGTAGAGAAAAAGGCAAAAAGATTAGAGATATATGGGCTCGGAGAAAGGGGCAGAATGCGAGATATATAGCAACTCAAGTTTCTGTTGCCCCCAACTTTGACAGTTACATGCGCTGCACCATTGCCGAATGACAAACGTGGGCAAAAAAAAAAGCCATGAGTTGCACATAACGTACGAGTATATATCTGTCATATTCCAGTTTTCACTTTCGCAGAAAGCTGCAAATTTCGGTTATTGTGTGGAATTATATGTTGCTTTATAGCTATTTGTGAACTATAATAATATAACTTGAATGTATATATTTATACATATATATTCAATTTTAATAGAATACCTTGTGGGTAGTTCTATCTAAAATCTCGAGAATTGGAAACCGAAAAATGCGAGAATTTATCTTTTCGTTTTCCCTCTGTATTTCGCACTTTCCTCCAAACTTTTGGCGTTTGTATGTGTGTCAGTCTGGCTTTTCTTTTTCGTCTCCGTTCGTGACAGCTTGTTTTTTTGGGGGCGTGGCGAAGGGCGGAATGGGTTAGGCATTTGGGTCAACTATCGACTGCAATTTGAGCCTTTCAAACTGTCGCCGACACAAAACGATGGGCTCAGCTGAAAAAAAAACTCATAGTCAGCCAGAGTAAAAGTTGCGGAAAGTGTGACAGCAACTCATTGCAGATGGACATTTGCCTGGTCTGCTGGGAATCCCCTCAAGTGCTCTGGAAATTTGATTTCAATTTCCATATGATTTTGATTTGAGCAGCTGACTAGAGCAATCTGGCTGAAATTTATGCAAATGAGAAGTAGTTTTTCCCTCGCAAACGAAAAAGGCTTCTCCTTGACTGCGAATCAAATCATTTGAAAACACATAAATCAAACGAAATTTGCATTATTTAAACATGCTTGCTTTAACTTTACTTAAGTCTGTGAAAATTCCCTAAATTGTTCAACAAAAATTCCTTCCACTAACTTTTTACATCATTTCGAACAACAAGTATGGTACTAAAAATCTGGAGAAAATAGCGAAAATAGTTTTTAATTTTTTTGCTGCTTCATCGATGTTGTTGCGCTGTTTGACTAACTTTGTAATTTGCACTTGACTGCAGTGAAACTGGTAAATTGCACTAGACAAAAAATATTGATGCTTTTTTCTATTTTCTCTCTCAGTTTGCCGCATTGCAAATTCAGCTCACATAGTTTTCACTTTGAACTTTTGGTCGAGAAAACTTTCCCAGCAATGCAATTGCATCTGGCGAAGGGGGGAAATAAATATGCAGCTTGACTTTTGACCTATGCTGTGGTCCTCAGATCAACCCCTCAAGTTTGTGGCCTCAGATAATGCCCGGCTATATGAACAGAAGTAATTGCATTAAAATTCTGAAAGTTTAAACTTAATCAAGTTAATTAACCATTCCAGTGAACTCACATATGTTGAGACGCACAAATAACATTTTCGTGCACACAAGATAGCATACCTTTTCCCTCAATTTTATATAGTTTTTGTCCGAGCATTTTATGTAGCCCTTGGCATCAGCTTTGCATAGTTCTGTGAAGGTCGCCAGGATATCTGTCTGTGTCTGAGTGCAGGATGCAGGATATTCGCTGGTCTTGGTGCACACACATTTTAGACTCAGGCCAGCAGTCAAACGCTTTGTAAACCTTTCATCTTTCTACCTAGCTTTGGTTTGCCTTTCGTCCTTCCCCCATCCTTCCTTCTCCCGCACCCCTCCCCGCACCTTTTCAATTATGCTGCTCGAATGAAGCAGAGGGACAGCGGAACAAAAGGGACACAAGGACGAAGCTCGTGCGACGCTCGCAAAAGTATGCTACATATTTAATGACTGCCTTAAAATCTTCGAGAACGTCTGGCGGCTGGATACATTAGAAATGCCAAAAGTAACAAAATAATACGATTTCGTCAATGTAGTATATAATGCCAAGTAAATATTAAATATCAAAATACAATTTTAATAAAATATGTGTTTTTCCGAGTACTGCTTTTCTATTTTTGCTTCAAGGGCAGTCAAATTAAACATTCATTTGCGGTGATATCACCGGCTTCAACGCTCTGAACTCCACGCAGAGTTGACTAACCTCGAACTGTGCTACATTTTTTTTGCACCTCCAGCATACACACATTTTGTCGTGTAATTTGCACGCCGAGTCTATTAAATGCACTGCAACCGAGTTGTGTCAGCACCTCAGGTGTGCGGAGCTTTCACTCACACTCATATACAATTCATAAACATTTGTTGTGGCGCCCAACGTGGGGCTGGATGTGCGACGTGTTGTGTTACGCAAGCGGGAAGAAGAAGGTGCAAGTCATTAAGTGAGCTTGTTTTTGTGCTGATTTTTCTCGTTGTGTTCAGGGAAGAGGCCATAAAAGCTTCGTGCACCACGCACACGTGCACACATAATTATAATGGGCATTAAAACGGACGCCTGTGGCCTAACCCTTAGTTTGTCTTGGGCCCCAGCAGGCCCCTTAACCCTCACACTGCCCAACCTGCCACATCTGAGTGCTTTGTGGCGCAACTGGTATAAGTATTCACCGGGCATAATATTTAAGTCGGAATTTCCAGCTAAACGCACAAAATGTCTGCCCAAGACAATCCCGGCTCCCAGCGGCGAAATTCATTTTCTTGTCGCTTGCAAGGTATTTAAAGCAATGGAAGTTTTGGTGACACCCTGATGGAAACTTAAGAACGATGTAGTAATTACCCTCTAATTTGGGTTTTAATATTATTTATTGCCCAGGACAAGGTAGGAGTTATTTATGTATATCACAGCATTGCAAGAAGGATGTCTACAAATTATAAAATTAAAACATTTTTTTCTTTTCCATGTTCATTCACTACGATTGGATTTTACAAATTACGATCAATGTTAAGGATAAATAAATAATTAAAAGGCATTTTTTATACCATGTAACGAAAACCTTCTGTTTTTGACATAAGCTTCTTATTTTCGAATTATAAAAACAACCTGTTATAATTAAGACTGAGTACAGACAAAAAAATAATCCTTTCATTTAGGACGAAAAGCCCCAAACTTTCCGTACATTTAAGCCGAACGTAGAGTTTTCGTTTATTTGAGGGAAAACGCTGTTCGTAACCTCGGCTAAGGAAAATCAACGCCACACACCGACCGCGTTTATGTGCTTGTATTTTGTTAGCTACTGCGGTGACTTGGAGGCGCTTTTCCTCCATTTCTCGCCGCCCAACTTTTCCCGGACGGGTGTTTCCGTAATTTTAGACGCTTTCGTCTTTTATTTGCGCCTTTTGCTCGTTCATATTTTATGCTGGCATCGCGTGTTTGGTTCTTGCAGTGGCTTCTAGTAGTGGTTTCGCCCCCACTCTCCGTTTTCAACGCTTGTTGCTATTATTGTTATTATATACTGGGAGTTAAATTGGGTTAGTAAGTTCTGTTTCCATTGTTTTCCCTTCGGTGCTCCATAGTTTTTCCCTTTTCTCGGTCTTTCCACTTGCGAGGAAACCAAAAAAATAGGAAAACAATTCCCTTTCAAGTGCAAATTTCAGCTGGGGATTTCCATTCAGAGCATTATGATTTATGTTTGTTTCCCTAACAGAAGCTTTCAATTTGCATGAATTGGCAAGAGGGAAAGGATTTTAGAGTATGCACAGGAAAACTATTAACATGCTTTTAATAGCAGGCGAATAAAAATTTTTTTTTCATGATGTCTAATTACTAATTTGAAATTAAGTTTTAATGATCTTAAATACGGCATTACTGTCTTTATTTCGAATACCCCTCATTGCACTTCCGGTTATTCAATCGAGTTGTCAGATCATGCCACAAATTAATTGGTTTATATCCCCGTAGTCCGCGCTCTCACTTCCACGGAAAGTGGTGAAATAATTTACCCACATGGCCAGGACCCGCGTTCCACGTCATCCTTCTTCGCCAAGCTGATTTGAAACAAATTAACCGCACATGGCAGGAACCGCAGAAATGCAGAGCTACAGACACTCGGGGGATTTGGGTGCACGACATGGTTAGTTGGCAATTTCCCAGCGCAGGCAGCAAATCGAAATGCGATTCACCTATCCGTGTATATCCGTATCTGCAAATGTGTGACCCAAAGACACGCCCTATATCTGGCCGCTTAGTATCCCAATGCAGCACAAGTACACAGCGAAAAAACTCCATTAAATACGATCAATTATTATAATATAACTAAAGTTTACTCTAGTACGGTTTAGCTGTGGGAGCAAGGCAACTCTTTCTATTTATTTTGAAAAACGAAATTTATCTCAGTGCATTCAGGCTCTGAACACTTACCGCCTTGGCCCGATGACAGGCGCTTAATTTTCAATTACAGACACATAAAGTGCGAGAAGCGGACTAAATCGCACAACCACCCAATCCGGAGCCACCGCACCACCCGACTGTAATGCCATCATGTGGTCAGGTGCACCATCCACCTACATACGTGTATATCCAGACATATCTATAGTAATACGGATAGTTACACGGTTTTTACACCTTTCAGCACATTCGTTTTTATTTAATTTGGCTCACGGCGATTTCTGTGCTGGAAAATGATTGTAATTTGATTTGGCAAGACTGAGATTAGAAAAAAGGTAGCCAGCCAGGGAGTAATTCAGATTAGGGTAGCTTTTAAAGTTACTCTTAAAGTACATACTTAATGCATTTTAAAGACAGCCTGATTCTTTTATTAACCTCTAACCTGATTTCTCGCCGACACCTTGCCGGAAATTTCCAGCACCACACCTCCATGCTCCATAAAAATTCAATTATTATCTTCGCCTTTCATGTTCAGCGGGCACAGTTAAAAAATACAACCAAAAAGCACTGAAATGACAACTTTTTTATCATTCCGCACACATGCGATTCTACAAAAGGCAGTTCTCTATCCACATGCTACGGTTTACCTTGCCGTCTGTTTTCATTTCACTTTATTGAATATTTTTTGATTGAATTTTCACACGGTTTATGCTGATTGCGCTTTTAGTGCCGCTGGAACTACAATTAATTCAAATTGATGCCATAAAATGTGTGTGCGTGTTAATATTTAATTAAACGCAAAATTATTTGCCCATTTAAAATGATTTCAACGCCATATTTATATAATTAAATCGTTTGCATGGCACACAAATTTATTGTGGACATGAGTATCTTCAATCTACTTTTATCCATTTGCCATTTCTCAAGCTGTCCAAAGAAATTTGCCAAGACGCAAGTCAAGCAAACAAAACACAGAAGTTGGCAGGAAATCGCCACTCGACACAAAAAACAAACAAGGGAAGAAATTGTAAAATTCTAACTGGGGAGGCAAAAACTCCATAAATTTGTGGAGCCCTCAGTGCTGGGAAAATGGAAATTATCTAAGCAGTCTGCATGACCAACAATTGCCCTGTAAAATGCTCAAAATAATACTATAAAGTTTAACTGATATCAGCGAAGAAGGCATTGTATTATATATAAGTAATATTTTCTCTATGCTCGAGCCTTGAGAAATAATTATTTGTTACATAATCAATGAATTATGGCTCCCAGTTGAATAAAACTCCCCTAGGAAGTCAAGCTTCATCCCAAATCCCTGCAGGTCTTGTCCACTTACTTAGAGTATCCTTTTAGCTTAGTGAACCTATTCATTCTGGCTAAATTTGCCCAATGCTAATATACCATTTGTCAGGCCATTTAATGGTCTCCGGGTCGGAAGGACACGACTTGCTGTCTGGGGTCAGCCCCAATGTTGTTCCATGGGTTTTTATCTGCGTCCCCTTTATTTATGCACCCGGTTGCAATTCAGGCACTTCAACCCCACAAAGTCCTGTTTTTTGTGCAACTTAATTAAATTAGTGGTGTAGGGGACCAAAGCACAGGGTGCAAAATGCCGCATTAGACAATTAGCTGGCAGCCTAGAAGAGGCTAGAACATTCTCACATGTCTGTACGTTTATTTTCTTGATTTATGCAGATATCAATCTATCAAAATGCAATCAAGTCACCTAGCACCCCCGCGCTGAATGATTAAATGAAAATTTGTCAGTGGCAGCTGCTGCTCGAGTGCAAACACTATTAATTTCGGCACAACAATGGATGAATGAAGGATATATGTACACCTCCCCTTTCTCAAGAACCTTTCGTCCTCCTCCTTTTATCGACTAAGCCACACATGTGCGGCTTTTTCGCCCAAATTTTGGCAAGGCAACTTTAAGCTCGTTTGACATTTTGACAGCGGTTACACTTTGATTTAAAATACTTAGTGGTATATTATTTAGAATAATCAAAATATAATATATATTTTTTTTATATATATAAAACAAATATATGCAGAGTTGAGGATGTTGCTTATCGTTATATTATAGGAGAAACCTCTTAAACTTTTAGCAGAGGATATGCAACTAAGCTGAGTGAATAAAATAACCGTTTAGCTCTATGAGAAATTCTAGAGTTTTTGCTAGTGTAGCATTAGCATCCAGCGGATGGAAAACTGCAACGACGTCAGTAGCTGTATCTCCACGTCTATAGCCCCGTCTATGTGCAGTTTTGTGTGCATTGTCGTGTCGTGGCCATGAATTTTTAATGAAATTAGCTTAGGAATCTTACAACATTTTGCCGCGTTTCTGGCGACCCACGTGTTTGTCCTGGGAAATTCCGAATGGTGCAAGAGTTTGGTGGAGAAGGAGGAGGAACCTCGATGCATGCAACGCCCACAAATATGCAAGGATAATGACGCTGGAGAGCTTCCAAGCGAAGGATAAGACACATTTCAGTGCAGTTAATTCACTCACTTTCTATGCAGATATTATGGCAAGCCACTTGCATGAAAGGAAGCTTAATTAGGCTGCAGTTGGTTAGATATGTTTTATGTTTTGATAACTTTTCCAATTAGTGAGAAATAAACTTTTCTTTCTTGTTAATAGCTCTCTGAAAATACTAAAAATGTTTTCATATTGCGAAAGAGAAGAAATTGATTTTAAATACAGACATATGATTATTAGAAAAATATTATTGCGTGGCTAACTATTTCCAGATTTTAGCAGCAATTAAACCATATGTTTGTCGATTGGCCATAATTAATTGCAGCATTTCCCCAGCTGCGAACTTTATTAATTAACAATTTCCCAATCATCCAGCAGAGCAAACAAGCCCGAAACCGATGATGCTGCGAATTAGCATAAATTTCATCGACATGGGGTTCACCTGTTTGTTTAATGCGAATAAATAGCAAAGTAAATTCCCACAGACGCATTTCAATATGTGGGTGGAAAGGAAAAGCGGTATCCATACATTCTCATGCATCCTCAAACGCATCCATAAATAAATGGAAAATTACAAATCGCAATGGATGCCAGAAGCCCTTTTTGGTGGCATGCAACGCATTTCGCGTTGAGTCAATACACAAATGCCACCGCCACCAGCATAAATCATAAATGGCAAACCAACAGTGGATCAGCTAGTGGGGATAGTATACATATGTACATATATATATATATTTATAAAGGGGTTCTGGAGGAGTGGATAAGCTCTCCGTATTGAAACAGATGCTACAAACTGCAAAAACGATGCCATTACAAGAGTATAAATTTATGGTTAATACTATTCCCATAGCGAACTTTACTCTGCTGTAGTATTTACTAAAACCTTTAAGGTTTAGTTCGATGTGCGGAACATGAATCTCAATAGTTCTCAATTTATGTAACAGAAATGCTAGTAAAAATGTATAAGTTAACACGAGCAAGTCAGAGGGGTGCGACGACCCGCCGAAATGCCATCCAAGACCGGATGGACCAACAATAACATCGGCGACGCTGAGCCAGCCCAGTACCGCATTTCGCTTTAGCGAAAGCGATGTGCAAGGGTCAGCGTAATGCGAGGCGGGCATGTGCGCGCTGGGTGACCGTCGAAGGCACGGAACTCCAGACGGCACGAGGCGCTGACTAAGCGCTCTGCTGGGTCCGCTGCCTCCAACCGAAGACTTGGCGGCCTTAATAAATTTGATTTGCATTTAGTTCGTAAGATACCAGAATTCAGAGCAGTTGGCTCTAATAAAAAGAACCATTCAATACAAACGTATTTGGTTTAATTGACGCCCAACGCGCTTAAGTGTTGTAAAACCGTAAAATCCGTAGTAAAAAGATCTAGAAATCAAGGTCTCGTAATCGGGTTTTCTTTGAAAACACTTCGGACTCGCGCGCTGCACAATAATAGTGAACAGCAACAAACAAACAAAATTATCTAATACAAAAAACAAAACAACGCTGCACAAGCAACAGTGAAAACCGCTGCATATCAACAGTAATCAGCTAAATCAACGACAGCCAGAGGATAAACGGATCAACCAGCTACCGTCTTCGATGCATTTTTATTATACCAGTATACCAATATAACATGTAAGTGAGATCTTTATTTTCAATTTACCTCTTTTAACGTCAACCAGACATGTGTGTCAATTTTTGAAAAAAATACACATAATAAGTAACAAAATAAAACAAAAAAAGAGTGATTGCAATTAAAAGTTCAGGTATAGCGATTTTCATTTACAAATTTTTTAAAAAAACAAATGATGAAGAAGGAAAATTAAGCTCTTTCTCATACAAATTATAAAAAAAATTAAATTAAAAAGTATCATTGTCCGATGTATAGAAACAGTAACGAAAACAACGACAGTGACGAAGACTTAATACAGAGCTATAAAGACATAAGAAATAATAGCCATCAAGGGGGTTACATTGGCGGTACTGAGACCGACGAAGATATAGAATTAAGTAACTTAATTGACGGCTTTACAGACAAAGTAAAAATGGTTAACGACCAGGAATTTCAAAATCAACATCAGGACCTTCAACAAGAGGCAACAGCAACACAAGAACAGGCGAAAACCTCAGGTACCATTAGTAATAAAGATGTAATTAGACTCATGGAAGCGGCCGTAAATGGCGCACTAGAGCATCAACAAAAAATATTTTCAGAAAAGCTTAAAGAGGTTGAGAATAGGCAGAGAGTAAATGAGGGTGGACCCCTAGTGGTATACGAGCAAATACCACATAACTCAGCTATCTCTTGTAATGAACCGCTAGACTTAGTAAAGTCCATACCAAGTTTTGACGGAAAACAAGACGAGTATGTGGCATGGCGAACCGCAGCAGTTAACGCCTACGAAATCTACAAACCATATTTGGGTAGCTCTAGAACCTACCAGGCCGTAGGAATCATACGTAACAAGGTAATAGGCCCCGCGGGAGTAATGCTTACGTCACATAATACAGTACTAAATTTTGATGCTATAATAGCTAGAATGGACTGCGCTTATGCAGAACAAACTCCAATCGAGGTAACGCAACAACAAATGGTTACTATGCGTCAGGGAGAACTTCCCCTAATGACTTTTTATAATGAGATTGAGAGAAAGCTAACTCTTATTATTAGTAAGACTTTGTTGTCTTATGACACAAATACTGCCGCTATCTTAAATAATAGATCACGGCAGGACGCTTTGACCGCTTTTGTGACCGGGTTAAAAAAATCAGTCCGACATGTAGTTCTCTCAGCTGCGCCCAAAGATTTGCCATCAGCATTGGCTGTGGCTCAACGGGCAGAGTCTTGCAACGAACGAGCCTGGTTCGTTGCAAGCTTTAATAAAAATTTAGAGGACAAATCTTACAATTCAGAAAACCGTCGCCAGGGTAACCGTTTTCATAACACCCCACAAGGTAATAACCACAACAACTCCCAGGGTGTTTTCCAGAGAAACCAAAACAATAATGCACCGGGCACTAGTAACCAAACTAGAGGCTCTCAATTTTCTAAAAACCAAGGACATAAAGGCCAAACGCAACAGAACAGTGAATCAAATAATCCTCGTAAAAACTATTCTCAAAATCTAGGTCCTGAACCAATGGACGTTGATCCCACATCACGTTCTAAATTTAGGGGCGAGCAGACAGCTCGCAGTCGTCAATGGTTGAACCATACGACCCAAGAGCAGTCAAATGACCAGGAGTATAGGGTAAAGTCATCCTACGAAGCAGCGGAAATCGAGGCAGATAACACGTCCGATTCCGAATCATGTAATTTTTTAGGGGAACGTCCCTGCTCCCGTACATAATTCGTACGATAGCGGGGCGGGAAATCAGGTTACTGTTAGATACAGGAGCCTCCAAAAATTACATAAAACCTTTATCTGAATTAAAACACTTCAAACCGGTGGAAACACCATTTGAAGTTACATCAATCCATGGGCACACAAAAATAAAACAAAAGTGTCTGATCCATCTATTCAATGTTAAGTCATACTTTTTCTTGTTAAACAACCTGAACGGATATGACGGAATTGTTGGACTAGATGTACTAAAAAGGGTCAATGCAAAAATTGATCTAACAAAAAACATCATTGAGCATGATCATGGTACAGAGCAGATTTTTTACTCAAAATGCAGAAATGTAAACTTTATTAACATCAATGACGTGGACGTGCCAAACGCCGTCAACGAAGATTTTAAAAAGATGATCAAAAACAGATCAAAAGCCTTTGCGGACCCAAACGAGTCCCTCCCCTTTAATATAAATACGGTCGCCACGATCCGCACTGACGGGGAACCTGTATATTCAAAACTTTACCCATATCCGATGGGTGTAGCCGATTTCGTCAATTCGGAAGTTAAACAACTTCTAGCAGACGGAATAATAAGACCATCCCGGTCGCCTTACAATAACCCAATTTGGGTTGTTGATAAGAAGGGTTTTGACGAAGAAGGTCATAGGAAGAAACGTCTCGTTATTGACTTCAGAAAACTGAATCAGAAAACAATTGATGACAAGTATCCTATACCATCCATATCGACCATACTGTCGAACATTGGAAAAGCTCAGTACTTCACGACTCTTGATCTGAAGTCGGGCTTCCATCAAATTGAGCTCGCGGAGCGCGATCGAGAAAAGACAGCTTTTTCGGTCAACAACGGGAAGTATGAATTCTGCAGACTTCCCTTTGGTTTAAAAAATGCCCCTAGTATTTTCCAACGGGCCATAGATGATGTTCTGAGAGATCACATCGGTAAAACTTGCTATGTCTACGTCGATGACGTAATCATTTTCTCCCAAACAATGGAGAGTCATGTCAACGATATAAACACGGTCCTAAAAACTTTGTGCGATGCAGGCATGAGAGTGTCTGTAGAAAAATCTATGTTCTTTAAGGAGAACGTAGAATATTTGGGATTCATAGTGTCCCGAGGGGGAATTAAAACTTCGCCTGAAAAGGTTAAGGCTATAAAAGAATTTCAACCTCCATCAACACTGTTCAGTCTCAGGTCATTTCTGGGACTGGCCAGTTATTATAGATGTTTCATAAAGGGGTTTGCTAGCATCGCAAGACCTCTGACGAATATTCTAAAAGGTGACAATGGAAAAATTGGTGCAAACCACTCAAAGAAAGTCAAACTAGAGCTGACCAACGAGCAGCGAAAATCATTTGAAAAACTTAGAAACATCCTGGAGTCTGAGGATGTCATGTTGGCATACCCAGATTTCACTCAGCCATTTGACTTGACCACTGACGCCTCTGGAAGCGGCCTAGGGGCTGTTCTTTCACAGAAAGGTCGTCCAATCACCATGATCTCTCGTACGTTACGCGGAACCGAGATTTCAATGGCAACAAATGAACGAGAACTACTAGCAATAGTATGGGCACTCCAAAATCTCAGAAGCTATTTATATGGCGTAAAGAAGTTAAACATCTTCACCGACCATCAACCACTGACCGGTTCAATGTCGGATAAAAATCCGAATCCCAGGCTCAAAAGGTGGAAAGCGTTTGTTGATGAACATAACGCACAAGTGTTCTACAAGCCGGGTAAAGAAAACCACGTAGCCGACGCCTTGTCGCGGCAAAACGTAAATGCTTTAGATAACGATACACACTCCGACATCGCTACTATCCACAGCGAGGAGTCGTTGACCTACACTATAGAGTCAACGGAAAAACCTGTAAACTGTTTCAGGAACCAAATAGTGATCGAACAGGCAGATTTCCCGTCTATAAAATCAATCATCCTTTTTAAATCAAAAACGCGTCACATTGTGCGATTTACAGACCGCACAACACTGCTTCGCTCACTAGAAGATTTAGTAAAAATAGATGTCGTCAATGCAATCCACTGCGAGCTACCTATACTCGCCTTCATTCAGCACGATTTAATCGTCGCTTTTCCCTCGACGACATTTAGACATTGTAAGAGCTTGGTCACCGATATAACAAACAGTACCGAGCAAAGGGAAATTATGACCACGGAACACAATAGAGCCCATAGAGCAGGACAGGAAAACGTAAAACAGGTCCTTCGTGACTACTTTTTTCCCAAAATGGGCCAGCTAGCGACAGAAATCACCGCAAATTGCAGAACATGTTCCAAAGCAAAATACAATCGTCACCCAGTGCAACAAGCCATAGCGGAAACACCAATTCCCGGTTATACTGGGGAAATTATCCACATAGATATATTTTCAACTGATCAAAAGCATTTTCTAACTTGTATCGACAAATTTTCAAAATTCGCTATAGTCCAACCAATCGATTCAAGAGCAATCGTAGATATCAAAACTCCGATACTACAACTAATAAATCTGTTCCCTAAAATAAAAACAGTTTACTGCGACAATGAAAGGTCTATCAACTCACAAACCATACGAACCATCCTAGAAAATAGGTATGGTATACAGGTCTCAAATGCGCCCCCCTTGCACAGCACGTCTAATGGCCAAGTTGAGAGATTTCATAGCACCCTAGCGGAAATCGCACGGTGCATCAAGATAGATCAAAACATAACTGAGACGACCGACCTCATTCTATTTGCAACAATAGAATATAACAGAACTGTCCACTCGGTTACAAATAAAAAGCCTCATGAAATAGTTCACGCTATTCCACCAGATTTTGCGGGCACAATAAGAGACAAGATCAAAGAGGCTCAAGAGAAAACACTTAGGTACTCAAATGAACACAAAGACAATAAGCAGTACCAAGTAGGCGAAAAAGTCTGGTTAAAAACCAACAGACGCCTGGGTACCAAATTAACGCCACTCTGCTCAGAAGAGGTCATTGAGGCTGATCTGGGCACGACAGTGCTTATTAAAGGGAGGGTGGTCCATAAGGACAACCTTCGTTAAGAGGGTGCCCAATTTAATTTAAAATTTTTAAACGGACTTGGAACGAATAGAGACTCTTCTGGACACACTAAAGGTACGTCACCGACATGCCCGTAGTCTTAATTTCATAGGGACTGCTTTGAAAGCAATAGCGGGGACACCTGACTCTGACGACTGGGACCAGGTGAGGCTTAGACAGGGACAGCTAACGGACTCGGTAAATGGACAGATAGAAATAAACGACAAAATACAATTGCAATTAAACACACTGACCTCATCCATGAACTCTATTTTAAAATCGGACAACTTAGACACAGAACATTTGTACGAGACAATTTTGGCAAAAAACCGTGTTGTAATCCAAGAACTTGAAAATTTAATACTTGCAATCACCCTTTCCAAATTAAACGTAATAAGTCCAATAATCCTGAATGACGTTGACGTAAAGGAGATTGAAAGTAAACATCCCACAAACGTTAGCGTGTCAGATATTTTAGAGGTAGCTAGCATAAAAACTTTTCAAAATCGAGACCTATTGTACTTTTTAATAAAATTTCCGAAGCCTTTGTTAACTTGTAGAAAAATAAGAATATTCCCAGTACAGCATGAAAATAGAATCTTAGATTTCGAGGACGGTAGCACGGTCGCGGATTGCGGTACGGAAACCTTCGCGGTCAAGGACTGCAATGTATCAGCGGGCACCACCTTCTGCAGGAGATCGAAAGCGCCAACCTGCGCACAACAACTCATCTCTGGCATGGTCGCCCATTGCAACACCCAGCCTGGACACTTGGACCCAGTCACCATGATCGACGAGGGAATGCTCATCACCAACGATGTAACGATAAATATCACCGACGAAAAGGGAATAAGCCGGATGATATCAGGAACTCACCTGGTATCATATACCGAAAAAATTAAAATAAACGGCACCCTTTACGTCAACAATATCGGAACATCAAAGAAGAAAGCCGCAGTTTCAGCCATGGCTCAAGTAAACGTTCTGAGGCACCTAGAGCGCCTTAGTCTGTCATCAATTCACGGAATGAGCGTTAAAAACCTGCAGCACATCAACCACCTCCAATCCCGACTGCCATCAGGCAACACCTGGATCTTTTGCTCTGTCTCCTCCACAGCCTCAATAACCCTGGTCATCATCTTTCTTATCTACCGTCTGAAAGCCAAACGTCAACAACCATCTAAGACCATTGAATCCGGGGACGACTTCATCTTAAGACAAGGAGGAGTTAACACGAGCAAGTCAGAGGGGTGCGACGACCCGCCGAAATGCCATCCAAGACCGGATGGACCAACAATAACATCGGCGACGCTGAGCCAGCCCAGTACCGCATTTCGCTTTAGCGAAAGCGATGTGCAAGGGTCAGCGTAATGCGAGGCGGGCATGTGCGCGCTGGGTGACCGTCGAAGGCACGGAACTCCAGACGGCACGAGGCGCTGACTAAGCGCTCTGCTGGGTCCGCTGCCTCCAACCGAAGACTTGGCGGCCTTAATAAATTTGATTTGCATTTAGTTCGTAAGATACCAGAATTCAGAGCAGTTGGCTCTAATAAAAAGAACCATTCAATACAAACGTATTTGGTTTAATTTATATTCCGAGGATTTCCTCGGAATAATCACCCTTAGCCTTTCATGAGCGAATTTTCATGCTGTTTTTCTTCATCTTTTCCGCATAAGTGGGTGGTACTAACAACATGTATACTTATACAAGAAAAATGGCTTCAACTTATTGTTAGTTTCGGCCCGTTATCCTTGCACTTGCAGGCAGGTCCTGCGGTTGCGCCTGCTGCTGTTGACACGGAAAAAAGTGTATATAGAGGCGCCCCCCCGTCGACAATTGTATGAGAGGAATATAATAGTGCTACAGGCTGCACATAATGATATAGGGGCCATGGCAAGACGACAAAATGGATGAAAAGTGGGGGAAAAGTGGGCGGCAAGAACTCTGATGATTATGAGGCTGTCGCGGAAAAAGGCAAAGGCAAAAAATAAAACCCCAGTCATTGTAGAATATATATAAATGCATATATACATACATACATATTTTGGATGTACCCTGTACATTTGAAAGGGCGTTTTCATTGCAATGAAAGTAAGTTGTTTAAAGAAAATATACCAAAATTTCGATTCTTGTGCAAAAAAGTGAGACTTTTATTACACTTATTTATGTAATTTTTCAGGTGCCACGATTGATCATCATAAGATTTCATCTCGCTGCTTGGGAAACGTATTTACCCGTCTTGGAAAACCAGTCAAGGACAAGCTATAGAATGCTGGGCACTCCGTACTAAGCACATAATAATAGTCGTATCTCTGGTAACCTCAGTGCCTCGATTGTAAAGTCTGAACTTGACTTGGGGACATTTGGCCGCATTTGGCGTGCAAATCAAAATTTCATAGCCAGCCAACGGAGGGAGAAAAACGGCTGAGTGGTTGGGTAAAAGTGGAAAACTTTAAGATAGAGGAAAGTAATTTCATGTTGAGCGACAAGTGGCAAGGTAATTTATCAAGGGCAAAACAAACCTGTCACTAGCGAAAGTTCTTCAGTTAGACACGCGACAGTGGTTGGGTGGGCACGCCACCCACAGCCACCCACAACCACCCACCCATTCGTGAATCCCACACGTGGTGGGTGATAAAAAATGTATTACCAAATTGGCTCGAACTGCACATATCGAGCCAAGAACCTCGAGAATAATGTGGTTCATTTCTGCCACGAAAAAAGTGCCGGCCAGTGAGAAATGGCTTCACTGCCTCGACGTTCTCCGGACGGAGCTTGATTGGGATTGAGGGCTCCTTGGCATTTTATGCCCTACGTCGTAATAGCGTGCAGATTGGCCCATAAGCGCAATTTTCCCCTTTTCCGGGCGGAGTGGAAGAATAGTGCTGGAGAAACTCACTCATTAGCCTGATGAAGAGCATAGTAAAGTGCTTAAAGCAGCAGAGATGTCGCCAGCCAGGAAACTACGAGAGCTGTTATGTAAGAACTGATATTTTTAGACATATATATCATATCCCATGGTAGTATTTAAAAATATATGGATTTTTTATGGAAACAAGGAGTTTCTAAAACAAGGATTTGTGTTTCAGAACATGTTAGCAAATAGCAAAACTCTAAAATAAAGTAAACAGTTAATCCCTTCCAATTTTACTACCCAGTTTACTCTGTTATGCAGCGTTGAAAGAGTGCGCAAAAGTTCAAAAATAAGGGAATAGCATATTAACAGTTATATGTGTTCCATGTTTTCTATGTCTCTATGCCCCCGATACTCAGCCCCGCTCCCCCTGCTATCCAGCATTCAGAGCACCTTTTGGCATAACTGTTATTATGGTCCCACAAAAATGCGACTCCCGTTCAATTTTACACATCATAAAGTAACGTTACTGGGGAGGGGGGTCATCGATTCCCCGCAATCCAGGGAAATCAATGCGAATCCCCACTGAACATGCATAATTTATACAAACGAGTCCATCCAAAACCACCCACACACACACTTGCACACAAGCAATGAAATAAAAACCAAATTGACAAACATTTTCTGTGGGAGAGTACATGGCGAGGGGGGAAGCCCAGCATCTGTTCATAAATAAATAAGTTCGTAATAAAATTAAGAGCTCGGCCTTTTCTTACCTTTGCCATAATCGTTGTATGCTGATAAGAATATTCGCAAGTGAAATGAGCCGACGGCTTTCGTGAAACTTTCAGTTTCTTAACCTTTTTCTGGGTCAAAAAAAAAAACAATAATGCCAATTAATTAACAATAATTCGTTTCGGTATGTTTAAATATTAGTATTGGAATTTATTTTTCACAAATTACACTTTATTTCGGTTTTCGTAAATTGTAACGGTAAAACGAAGACGCACACACGCACACAAACTGGGCTTAAAATTACGTTGTTTCTTTCATGAACATTTGGAGTATATTTAAATCCATTTACTCGTTGATTGGGTTTCTAATTTTTTATTGATTTTTTAGCGCGTTCTATCAGCTTCCTGGCTGCTATTCAAAAATGGTAATTTATTCGCGGACAAACTTTTTGTGCAGACCGTTTTTCACCGCGACAAAAGAGCATTTGTTCGCAGAAGCCTCTTTCTGGAGGTGGCACTTGGGCCGATTGTGCTATCGATAAGTACCATGAATCGCGCACCGAATTCTGGTTCGGACGTTCGCTATATTAGCCGAGACTCGAACCCAAGCATATTTTAAAATTTTTATTTAAAAAATAAATAGCTGCCTAAAATTGAGGGCTGCCATTTAAATAATACAAATTAAATCAACCAAAACGTATACTAATAACTTGTAAATCCATAATATATATGCAATTCCGTTCCATTGAAAAATATAGAATGCCTAATCCATTTGCTCCATTTTCGTGTTCATATGTTTTACAATTAAAGCTGTTTTATTAACTACTTCCATCGTTCGCTTTACAACAAAGATTTAGATCCACTTAGCGAACTGGCACCCAACTCTCCAGAACCTGGCCGTAGGTCTTGCGTTCTGAAAAGGGGCCAAAAGGATCAGTAAATGGCTAGAACGCCTAGATGCAGCACTCACCCTTCACCGGGAAATCGTCGGGATGCAGCTCGATGTAGTGCCGGAGGACAGCGTCCCTTTTGGCCAGGTACTCGTTCCTCTTCTGATCGAAATAGGTTCCTGCGCCGACGCCCAGAGCTCCAAAGGCGATGTGCTTCTGAATGCCTGCAAAACATTTCGTTTTATTGCTAGTTATAGGCGACAAAAACAATCGTTACGTCACATGGAAGCGAGGCGAAAACTCACCGGAAAACACTGGCCTACGGAAGCCCCAGTTGACGAAAATGGCCACGCCCACTCCGGCCACTCCGCAGGCGATCGGATTCCATATCGGCGAGACGAAAGAGAGCTGGCGGTCGCCCTTGTTCGTCAAAAGTTCCAGCGGATCGCTCACGGCACTCATGTTGATGGGATGAAAAACAATAGAGGTGGGCAACTGATGCAGTTGGCGATGGGACGGCCAGCACTATCAGCTATCGATAGCGTGCGACTTGAACTAGTTCCGAAACGATTATTTAAAAAGGAAGTTATAAATTATTTTAATGATTTAAACAATCATAGGTTTGTTTAAGGACTCTACTGAGTCAGAAAGTCAATGCATTGACCATTGGCAACTGAGCTCCGGGAATCCTGCTGCCTTCTTGAAGTGGCATCATTCCGTCCACATATGGGATGAAAACTGCAAAAACAACACCTTCAATTGTCAGCTCAAAAAATAATACAAAAAAATTAACTAAATTTATATTGGTTTATTGAAACTGTTTATTATATATTATTGAAACACAACACCTCGGCAATCAAAGAAAGAAACGTAAAACTTTGACGCATAATGTTGTCCTGCTGAAAAGTATCTTAGATTCTATCAAAGGTTTTCCGTTGAATACGATTTTATGTTTTACTTTTATTGTTTTAATATTATATTAGTACGTTTAACATTAAGAGGCATGCAAGGCGTATTTAAGGCAATTTATAGCATTCAAAAACCAGTAAACTTCAAGGCAACTATTTCTGTTTCTTGTTCGTTTGGTAATCAGTATCTCTGTTTGGTTATTAAGACATTATTCAATTTGTTGTTTGCTCTACAGTTCGTACAACATCAAGGGCCCACGTGGAATATCAAACAGGCACAAATACACGTATTACACAATATTTTGTTTTTAAGTAAGGCCGTGTTTTGCCCAAGCCTCTAATATACAGCTATTTTTACATTATATAGTTTTTATATCTTAATTAAATTTGTGAGGAATTGCACACTTGCGATAGTAAATAACAAATAAAAGAACTCATGAGTCAAAAACAGGTTTTATTTAAGAAGTAAGCATTTCGTTTGTGTTTTTTATTATAGTCTACTTATTTTTCTGCGCACAAAAAATGTAATCCAAAACAAAATCAGAGAAAATCATAAGCTTACAAAAACTAGTGTAAAATTATACATGTATATTTATATAAAAAGGCAATTTTCTCGTGGTCTAAACAATATTATTTTTACTTAAGATAACAAAAGATCATTGTTTGGAAAAATGTATTGATTCTATAGCGATTTTTCCATTCTTATATTTCGCTGGTATCTTTTCTTGTTTGATGTTTTCGATTTGTTTGTAACTTAAAATTAGTTAAACCATATATTTAAATCAACTATATTGAACATTGAATTCGTTGATCAAAGGCAAACCGCAATTGAGAAGAGTAAAACATAAGCTAGGGGTTTTCAAAATCATTTTAAGAAATGTATTGCAATAAGTGTTTTCATATCCCTATGTAAGTTTCTTGTTCCTTATGTAATTAAAGTTGGTAGGATTAATTAAATGTGTTTTTATATTTAAAGCAGTTTTGCAATGACACATAATTAGCACTTGAAATAGACTTGAACAAGAACTGTTTGCCAATGGGCATAGATCATTAATATTATAGCATGTAGATCATTGTAAATAGTTATACCATTTTGTAAATTGGTTTCTTAGCTCGCTGTCCTTTTTCATTACTCTGTTTTAGCGTTAGGAATGACATTCGCATAGAAAATCATACGATAAACTATAAAATATGGGCAAAGGGCGGGTGCTGGAGTAGCTTGCGTACATCTATATAAATCTGCAGCTGAGTGGCATAGACTCGATCTCATCCTCGGGCACAGATCTATGCTCTCTCCATTGTCCTGTGTTCTCTACGTCTTTTCACACTTAGCTTTCACTCACACGTACTCATTTAGCTACTGGTTTTGTATTCTTTCTCATCCGTCTCCATTGAGGACTTGCGCCTCATCTTAAGCTTAGGATACCGAACTAATTGCATTATGCGGAGAGCCCATTTGGGTGAGCACCTTGTCCAGCCACTGGAGCGGGCCGTGCAGATGGATTTCGATCCAACAGGGAGTCGAGGTCACGTCCTGGCGATGGTACTCCGCCCCCCAGCCCTTCACGAACGACATCCGGATCGTGCACATCTTCGTTAGCTCGTAGACGGCCTCGAATCCATTGTTCACCGACTGCGAGAGCAGCTGAGCAAATTCCTGGTTGTTGAAGATCTTCAGCGAGCAGCCCGGCGGTATTTTGCACACGGTGCTCGGATGGAATCCGTGGTGGTAGTTGCAGTTGCGCGACTGCACGAAAATGGCGGAGTCGGACAGGCATTCAGCGTAGACCTCGCCGGTCACATAGTATAAATGAACGCCCTTGCCTGCGAAAGGAGAAACGTTTTTAGTGTTAAAGGTTGCTAGCAAGATTCTTCAAGTTCATAGCTTTCTGCTGATAAGGACAAGTCATTTTCTAATTTAAGATTACTAAATTACTCAGCTAGATTATACAACTGAGTTGTTAACCACTTAAAGATAGTTGCTGATGGGAAATCTCTGTGAATTGGTTAATTTCGATGACCTAATTTAAGGCTTATTGCCATCAATTAACTGGTACAACTACCCACCTATATGACGGCGTGTGTTCTCGATGGTGCTGTTCCTGTTCACGTTGCTCAGCTGGCCGAGGCAGCAGCGGTCCGAGTTGTTGGAAGGATTCGTGAAACCGTCGACGATCACGGAGTTGTTGTTGCAGTGGAACACCTCGCCCACCCGGCAGTTCAGCTCGTAGTAGGCTATCGACGCCCAGAAGGCGGGCTCCGAGTAGCTAACCTGGGCGACATCGCCCATCTGAGCATCCAGCAGCTGGCCACCGTCGTTCGGATTATTGGAGTTGCCGTCCTCCGAGGGACTGTAGGCGGGCGGCGGTGTGCCCGCCAAGCTGTCGTACGGCGAATTGGGATTGGAGTTCACGGAACTCGGACTGCCCACCGATGTGTTGCTGGTGCTCAAGCTGTGCGAGTTGAATCCACTGTTCGAGTAGCTCACATTGTGCGGCATACTGGGCTCGGCCACATGGTTGAACTGCAGCATCGAGTGTCCGGGCGCGAATTCCGAGTGGCGAGGAACGAGAACTGGCGGTAGCACCGGACTCTCCACGCGCTTATAGTGGTACGGATTGATGCAGACCTCCTTCTGCTTAGCGCTAAAGGGATACTGGCACAGCTCGAGCGGCTTCAGTTCGTGGTGCGACTGCAGATCGGGCCAGCGCCACACGCGGCAGTAGATCACATGCGGCAGACCCTTGCGATGGGAGACCTGAAAGCCACAAAAAAGTTAGTAATCCCAGATGCACAGCTAGCGATGTGGCGTGTGTAATCGTCCCAACCTGTAATCGTCCGTCCAGCGAGCGTGGAATGGTGACACACTTTGAAGGCTGACCGGGACAGGAGAGCGCCCGCTCCAGCTCCTCGATGGCGCCCTTGCGCTTCTTCAGCTTCTTCACCAGACTGTCGACGGCCTTCTCCGCCCACTTCTCCTCCTCGTCGCCCTGCTTCCAGCCCAGCAGCTTCTTCACCGCCGGCGATGTGAAGGAGAATAGCGAGCCCAGCGTGGACATCGCACTGCTGGTGTTCGATTCCACATCGTCGGTGTCCATTCTGCTGCTGCCGCTGATTGGTGTCGTCAAAGTGAGGTGGTTGTTGCTGCTGCTGCTGCTGGTGGTGCTGGTGATGCCACTGCTGCAGATGTGGTTATTGTTATTGTTGATGTGGTGGCTGTTGTTGTTGTTGCTGCTGCTGATGGTGCTGCTGCTGCCGTTGATTTGGGGTGGAGTCACCCGATAACCGGTATAACTATCAGCGGGCGGATAGTCTGTGAAAAGAGCAAGTAAAAGCACATATAAATAATAAATACAAATAGAATTGCATGCATTCATCATCAAGCTTAGATTGTCTCAGTAACGCCCACAACACAACGCATGCAAAATGCGAATGCACAGAGAGAAATATTACTAAGCTTAACTGGAGGTCGCAGCACTTCATGACCAAAAGACACTTTTGAAGGCAGCACTGTTTGATTTGCTCAAGAATGTATATAAATGTGCATAGCCAGAAGTTGGGAGATGATACCCATTAAGTTGAAACTTTTTCTTTCAGTGTCATCACCCGCTTGGCCAAGTGCCCAGCTGAAATCGGAGGAGGAGTGAATATCCATGGGGCCTGGCGGCCGGGCAATACATCGTGTTTTTGGCTTGTGAATGAAGTCGTTGGGAGGTTCCTGTCATGAACGGACTCCTCCCACTTTCGATGTTGGCGGCCAATTGCATGCAAATTGCCTGCAACATTTTCTCATTGAGAATGATGGCTATTATTGCTTCTGTTAACCAGCTAGCTGATTAATCGAAAACCGATTTCGTTGGAAACTTATTTGTATCTATTAAATATGCTTATTGTTCATATTCAATCGCAGCTGACGTCAATTGCGAAACTATTCTATTGTAAGGGGGGATTTTTGGTGCCTGGCAGTTCTTTGAATTTTAAAAAACCACTAAGTTTGGCAGAGAGAAGAATTTTCACTTTTCAACGTTATTAATAGCTATTACTCGGAAATATCACTAATTTTGGAAACAACAATTCGAAGAGGTCTTAGTGAAATTTATGGAGCAAAGATAATAGTTTTATGTGCTGGCTTGCCTTATCGATTCTGAGAACATCGGCATTAAAACATTGGGTAATCAACAGAATTAAACTCGGAAGTCAACTAAATGTTCGGTGACAAATATTCATTGGCTAAATCATCAGATTGGAGTAATTGCATTTAGCTAGGCCTCACTGTATTGCCGTTATATCTGAGCCGAGTGGCGAGAACTGCATCTCATAATTAGCGCAAATGATAACCAAATGGTGTTCAACTTGTCAGCGCCACAATTGTGGGTATTCCCCCCCGGAATTTTCACCACAAAGACAACAATTCCATTTGAATTATGACATTTCAATGTTAGCAGCATTTCTGAGGAACTTCTCCTGCAGTGGTGGCCAAGTGGCTCGAGCTGGCTGTCTTAGCCGCTTTTTAGGTGTGTGTTGGACGGACGCAATCTGGCGTTTTTCCTCAAGGTGTCAGAAAATGTTTGATTAAATTTAAAAGTGACAAAACCTAATTGAATGAAAATTTGTAGTAGCAATTAATTTGTGCAAGCTGGAGCGCTAAAATCACAAAAAAAACACCGAGCCGAGCCACACAAGGCGAGCCACCAAGCGCAACCACCTATTTTCGCGGCAAGGCAACCAAACGGGCCTGGTAAATCCAATTTCAAAAGCAATTAAATGCCGGCGATAAATCAACAAGTGCAGCACTTGGACAACAAGAAAACACCTCTCGATTGGGCCGACAGACCAACTGGCGCATATTTCTGGCCAAATTAGCCGTTGCGTGAATTAATTTCCATTTTCTCGCTCAACTCAGGCCTAATACTTTTGGGGCGTTGCCGTTGATTTCGTACTTTGTTTTTTTATTTCGCCGCATTGACAATTTTATGTTGTCGCCCATGGAGGGGGGCGTGGTCACCCACTTTTCTAACTGGCCAAAGTCACCCAGAGCCTCAGGCGGTAGATATTACTCCGAAAATGCTCCACCTTTAGCTCTACTCTACAAAAATACGTGTATATCAATCATATTACATATTATTATATTATTGATATTCACACAACTACTTTGACCTCTTCCAGAACCAAGATTAGGTGCAAACAATCAGTACCTTATCGAAAATGGCACTCATTCTTTCTTTCCCACTCTAACTAATCCCAAAATTAAACATAAATTATGTCAGCGCACTTATTTAGAATCCCAAGCAAAGGGACGGACAACCAGTTCACATGGTCCCTCCTTTTCGGGAACTCCGGATACAAACGGAGTGGCACTTGGCACTTGGCAGACTTATCTAGAGGGTTACGGGAGATAGAGAACTCCGGGTATTTGCCCAGCTGAGTGGGGCAAACACGACGTGTTTTTAGGTGGCAATGGTGCTCTGGTGGAATTCGATTGATTGTGGGGCAGGCATACAAATTTGGATAATGCCCCGGCTTGTGTGTGCAAAGCTAGACACACGGCTGATTGCAGGTGGGGTTCTCCATGGAGGGAGAACCTCCTTTCAAAGGAGGGGAACGGCACCACTAATTCGCCGGAATTATAGGAAAACTCTATTTGCATGATGTTAACAACATATTCAACATTTGTATGATGTTTATCGACGAATTTGCTGGTTTTCTAAGCAACAAAGTGGCTTTTGTTTCTTGTTTTCCCCACCTCTTGATGCATCTGGAGTTAAACGATACTAAATATAAATTTAACAATTTGATAAGCCATTTATGATCCATTGTCAGATGGTTTCTGCACGCATGGGGACATTCCCCTAATCAATTAAAGATCAATAATCGTAATTTGCAATTACATATTACCCGAGCTCAGATCACGTATCCCATTCCCTTCCTTTTCCCTCCTTTTGCTGCCTTCTGCCCAACCCAAAAGTGGCCCACTCTTCTTACTGGTTCCAGGAAATCCACACTCGAAGAAAAGTCCTTCATTGCTTTAGAGCAAATTCAAATGTGTTGATGGTTTATAGTTAGTTATACTATACTTGGAGCCATATACACAGTTAAGAGAGAAACTAAATTCAAGGATTGCACAGCAGATGGGCTGTGTACAATATTCTGGCTAGTGATACCAACCATCACTAGTTTCCTTTCAGTGCAGCGCTGCTCAGGGACTCGCCGATCATAACTCAGATGGAGGAGCAGAGGAGCGGAGGAGCGAGGACTTTGAGGCACTTTTATGGCAGGCACGCATTCGCGCATGCGTATCATACCATTCCAATCGATAATCAATCATAAATGCGGCAGTGACAATAAGGCGTAAATCATGGGAGCCAGGTAGAAATCAAGGTGGATGGGCACTGAGGCACTGAGGTACAGAAGTACAGAAGCACTTCCGCTGCCATTGGAAGCGGGCAAAAAGCGGGGTAGAGGGTACTACGAGTAGTGCCACAATACAGAAAGAAAAAAAGAGCAGCGAGAGAAAATAGGGACTTGGACCCATGTTTAAAAATAAACAAACAATGCACACACGAAAACGCCGAGATAAAGACCAAACCAAACAGGCGGCCAGAACGGCCAAAGATTCGATTTGATTTGAGGAAAACTCAAAAATCGAGCAACTCGAGGGTACCGAGCAACTACGAGCTAAGAACTAAGAACTAAGAAC
This sequence comes from Drosophila orena, assembly GCA_005876975.1. NCBI lineage: Eukaryota > Metazoa > Arthropoda > Insecta > Diptera > Drosophilidae > Drosophila > Drosophila orena. Next base: position 9,073,749 of record VCKV01000008.1, on the reverse strand, counting down.
TAAGAACGTACACATGATGATGTTGAGATTGCAGATATTATTTTATTTATTTTTATTGCACGCACATACACACACACACACACACACACACGCGCGCGCGAATCGAAATCAGCATCAAAATGTTATTTTATTCGTATGCAAATCGCAAATGCGACCCTCCACGACGATCGGAAATCCAATCTCTTCAGCAGTTACATTTCCGATGCGAGCGTTGATTCAATCGTTATCTCTTCATGCGCCAGAATGCGCTTCCATCATAATAACTTAATACATTAAATACATTAAAGCCGTTTGCCGTGCACTATTTCTTATTTCAGCCGCAAATTACGCAAAGTGCCCAGTGGAAATGGCAGCGAGCGCGAATCAGAAGTCAACTGCACGACACAACCGATCGACAACGAATGCCGAACGGGTTGCCCACGAAACTGAGTCCGCCGAGTGTTGACTGACTGACTGACGAACTGGCTGACTGACTGACTGACTGACTGACTGACTGACGAACTGACTGACTGACTAGCTGAGTGAGTGACGAACTGAACGCAGCCCAAACTGCATTCGTCTTGCGCATCTGTGTGAGTTTCGCCAGGGATGCGACGTAGCAGGCCCACCCTAAAGTATCTAAAGGTGGCAACAGCTTTAGGCAACTCAACGAAACTGCACTTTCAGGTTTACACGCATGTAAATATATATCGCTTTTTCTTTAACTTTCGCCCTTCAGTAGCATACCTAAAGTAATCCAAAGAATATTGAATTCATTTGAAATGGAAATATATGCGAGTTTTGAAAGCATAAACCTAAAATGCTACCTTTTCGCTTCTCTAGTGTACAAGTCCCTAGTTAGTCACTACTTTATCACCAGCTATTGCGCAGCCCTGATTTCTGTAGACGTACTCGTGCTCCTGTGCTCGTATTTTGTTTCAGTGTGTGTTCGGGCCGCCAAGTGCACACCACCACTGCACGCAGGCACTGAAAGTTTTGTTTTAAACAAATCAAATGCCCTATCTGCAGTTGGGGCGCCTGCACGTGAGTGCGAACGTGTCTGTGTGCAGCAGAGCACACGGCGAGAAAAACATGTAACATTACCATTTCGAGTGACAATTTTACTAGAGAAGAACTAGGCTACCACCTTAAACACTCTGCAGTACTCTATAATCATATCAGTAAGCAATTACATGCTCATTTCTTCTACTTCACCCTTTTCGGAGCATAATACATTTTTAGGTGCACACCGATTTGTTTGCAGTGCACGGCCTTTGGTGGTGGAGGTGGTGGCGTCAACCCACAGTCACAATCAAACTGTAAACACCCCACCGCAAGCACAACAAAAATGGGGGAAGGGACTTTCAGGGGAGGCAGTTAGGAGAAGGCAGCGTCAACGAATTTTTTCGTGCGTGGGACCGGCGAGTAATTGAACCTCAAATTCGATGGAGCCGCCCGCTGGCAGAGTGTTTTCGATACGAAAATAACCGGGAACAGAACGACATTCTATTCGCGGATGCACTGCCAACTATTTGATGGGGAAAGCAGGAGGCAAACAGCTGATGGGCGTGCTGCAAATTGCAAGTTCCCTAAGATAATCCACGAAGCTTTATATTTAGCTCATATATTTTCGTTACCAAACCTTTTGCAGTTGAGTCAAGCAAACCTATTGTCTTGACCCGGACTGTAGGGGTGCTTAGAATGCGAGCATGTTTATGTGCGATCGCTGCTCCCTCCGCTTTTATAGCGTGTTTAACACTACTAAACGCGAAGTTATTGCCAACATGGGTAGCATTACACAGTCGCAGTGAAATCGAAATAGTAATGAAGCGCGCCCCCTCGAAAGCAGATGTGAAAACCACGAGAAAATAACAAAATAATTATGTAGTCGCTTTGAAACAATAAAAATTTATGCACGCAAATTGCACAAAAGCGGAAAACTCAAAACACACACGTGCCAAAGTGCCAGCGTCAAAGGGCAAAAAATGCGCAGGCACGGCAGAAAATCCTTTTTTAAGTAAATTAACTCAATTCTAATTGCAAATAATGGCCGCGATAATTGCAGGGGGCCACGCAGAGGCTTTGTCATGTGAGTAATTGAGCTGTCAACACGGGGACACCACCGCTTTTTTGCAAAGTACAACAAATTCGTAGTCAGCGTTGGGTGGTCTACACTACTTGCAAAAAAATAGCTTTCAGTTCCAATATTTATTTTGCTTCATGATGTAAAAGTTTATAAACATTGATGCACATTTATGACTAGTAAGCAACTTAAATTGCTTAGCAACTTGTGCATAGTAACGAAGCACACCATGAGAGTATGTGAGTATATGAAGCAAACTAAACTAATAATTATTAGAAGAAGCTGCATTTGCTTTTACTAACTTTTAACAAGTACAAACAATTATTTTATCTATATGATGACACTTCTCTTTTTTCTTTTCCATCCTAACATCAAATCGAATGGCAGTTCTTCTAATAGAAGTGGACAAATTTCGATGCCAATTAAAGCTCGCTAAACATGTGACAAAAGTCAACTGCCAGTAGCTAAGGACTTCAGTTTTGTTGCGATGTTTGCTCCTTTGTTGCCCCAGTGTTGTTGCACTGTGCCTCTGTTGCATTGTGGCATCGTTGAGCTGTTGTTGTCGTCTCACCGTCACTGCCGACGCCTAAACATGCAACAATTGTTGCGTGTTCAACTGCCAATCAATGCCAATGACTGCCGGACCACAGCAGCAGTAGCAGGAATCAGGAGCAACACCTGCGGCCACAATGATAGGTATCTTTTAATAAACTATAGTGTAAAACAAACAAAATTACTCCAACTAAAGAGTGCTACCTCAATTTACATGTTGTATTTCAACTTAAATAATTTTGTGGCAGAAACTATTAGGAAATATGATATGTAATAAGAACTCTTATTGAAAACCTCTCATCACTATTCTGTTGAGCTCGTCTGTGGAGGAGAGAAGGTCCTAAAGTGCAACGTGCAGCGGAGCAACTGCAGCAGCAGCAAGTTCGTCATCGTCATCGGCATCCACGATTCGTTCGGTTCGCTTAAATAGCCATAAATATGTGGAGTATGCGCCACAGTTTCCGAGATGGCTCCCCCTGCTCCTCGGCCCCCCGCGACTCTTAACCCTTCCGCCTGTCCTGCGGGTTAAACGTGCTGCTTCAGTGTGGCGCCTAATGCGTGCGCCAAAACAAAACGTAAAAGAATTCTTAGAAAAGCGTCGCCGCGCGACCAAGCGGCTTCTGAGCAAGGGGCAACAAAAAACCAGGGACTTTGGGGCGGAGAAGTCCACAATCGAGTGGATTAAATGGCACAAACATGGCTAATTACATGTATTTAACACGCACGGGGCAGTCTGTACTTCAATGTTGGCGATGCGACACAAACAATGACAAGTACCACCATTATGGTCAAAAGCTCGACGGCGATCCACTAGGGATCGCAAAACACACCGAAGCTGGTGGGGATTCAACAAGATACAATAAGTAGATGATCGCCTAGTCTACTGACTTCAAGCCTAATATTGCTATCAGTTCAAAAAGCAATCCAAAGCAAACCTCTAAACTCTGCACTTGATCTGCTAAAATTAATATGAAGAAATCATAAACATACATTGCATTACAGAAGAGCTACCAATGAGTATCCAACTAGTTGCAAGGCAGCTTTCCCGCCACTTAAGCAGCCTTTGATGGATATCTACACCATTAAAATAGGAGCGGCTGGGAATGGTGGTTCTGCCCATGGCCAGCAAACTCCGCGTTGTCAATGCACAAATTTATTAGATTTTAAATGCAATAATTATTAGCATTATATGGGCAATGAAGCGCCGATCGAGAACAGCGCCGGAATATGGAATCAGTCTTGGCCAGTTCACTGTGTGTGGCTAAGACAACGGGCACTTGGTATGCAAGCTGGCCAACAACGATCGCCAGTAGCTGCCAAACTGTAAACTCTACTTACGGGCTAATTTCATTCAAGACGAGCTCGCTTTGCGTGGGTGTTGGCTCCACCGCCTGTTGCATGACTTCGCCGCCTTTCCAGCCCCATCTCGGCCCCCCAAACCATAACTATTGCCATGACAGTTCGGCGACAGAGATTTATGCGCTGCAATTTCCCACTTTATTGCAGTTTAAAGTTGCGTTTTCATAAGTTTTGGCGCAGTTTGTCTCCTTTAGCTGCCATTTGCCTCAATTTCGCGCCCTCAATGTGGCACTTTAACGGCTTACGAGCCAGTCGGGCAGGGAATTTATATTTTTAGGAAGTGTTCAAGGGTCTACAATGTTATTTATTAATATAATTAGCACTAAGTTATGGATTCATGATTCATATGAGAACCTTTGTAATTCGCAAAAGTTTCGTATTTGTAGACCTTAGGCTTCACTTTCTCATAAATTGTATATTTCCATTTCTAAAATTATTTATTTCTTTATAGAAAAGAGTATTTACCACTGCGGATCTGCGCTCAAGGCAGCCACTTTTGATCTTTGATTTAAAAGCCAATGCTGCGAGTTTTTGAACCCAAAGCCAAACCAAGACATTGATAAGAATCTGCTTTGGCGTACTTCTTAATAAAGTTGTTGCCGGCATTATGACAATCAAAGAGAAAATCCTATTGCGACGAGGTCTAAAAATAAGTTCAAATTCGTGTTGACAATTTTTAGGTTGCTTTTTGTCGCTGGGCTTTGCCGAGTTTTGTTTGGCGCTTTATTACCATTGCGCGAACGGATTATCGCGACAAGAAGATCAAAAGCAGGAGGATCAGGCGGATGGGGGGGGGGGCAAAAACACATTTATATGGATATCAAAAAATAACAAGAGGGGCCGCCCACTGACTCGGGTTGAGCAAAAAATGAATACAAAACCGAAAAGCGTAAATCACGCTTTCGATAGATCTAAAATTAGTTTCCTGCGATAAGCCATAGTCAGATTAATGCAGTAGGTTTGGTGGATATAAGCTCAAAGATATACAGCACATAACTATCAAAAATTATAAACAAAATGATGTAATATAGGCTGAGAGAAGCAGGAGGTTCAAAAGAATGTGTTATATTTGATAACGAATAGACTAGGCTATTATCTAATAATAAATATTAAATTATACCCTGCAGTTTTGTGCCATAATTTAGATGGGAATGGGTAGTGGTGGTAATGTCTTGATCACATTTGATTTAGGTTTTTATTAATTTTGCCGAGTTACTGACACGAAAATTTGCATGTTGCTTGTTGCACAAACTGCGCATAAATCCAATTAATAACATAATTATTTGGCAAGCAAAACGCAGCGGTTCGAAGCTCATTTCAAGAGGCCGCCGTTGAGTTTGCGACTGCATTTGCCACTTTTTGTGGTGCGTAGGCTGTGCTGAGCCACATAAACCACCAAATCACCAGTTACTTCGACCAACCAACCAACCAACCAACCAACCAAGCAGCCACCGTCATATGCAAATTGCCCATATGCATTTTGGTTAGTTTTCCCACTGTTGGTCTATGCCCAAATTGAAATATTGACTTTGCGCACTTCATTTTCGGCCTGGCAAATTTGCATTGCCAATCAAAGAGAGGGACGATAAGTTGAAGGTAAATTTCTAGCTAAACAATATGCAACATACATTAGAAAAGCATTTTAAACACAAGGCAAGCCCAACTGTCCTGTGTGGGTGCCAGAAACTTTAGATCGGGGGCGTTACTTCAGACCAACGATAAGTCTTATTGAGAACTTCTTGCGGCGGTTCGCAAAATGATTTGTGGTCTTGCCCCGGGAATTAACACGACAACTAAAATGGGATTGGAAAACCACACAGCCGATAACGAATGCAAGTCACAAATCAGATTAGTCGGAAATTTTTAAAAGTGATTGATTAATCTTTTGAAAAAGATTTGAGCTTTGATAATCTACAGTTTGTCATATCTTACTTTAGCCCTAATCTGTTCACAGAATATTATGCATCATAAGGTTTTGTAAGGGTCTGAGGGCGGTATTCTATAAATTTTTCATTGTTTTCATATATACACAAGAAACCTTTGAGCACTAGCATCCACCTTGGGCCAGTGCTCACTGTCTTAAAGCAGCGAACCAAACCGCAGAAATAGAATATAAGAAAAGCCAAGAGAACCCAGATCGGAACCACTAGAAAAATCAAACCCACCCACCCACACGTCGAGCGGTTCGCCAAGTGGAATTGAGTGCACCACATTGCAAGTATTCCCGTCTTGTGTCGCGATTCGCTTCAGTTGCATTCGACAAAGGAACAGCTTTAGATTTGGCTGCAAGTGCAGTGATGTGCGCCCTGCTTTCCACCCACGAGATGGATATCTTGAAGGTAATTCGGATATTTCTAATGATGATTAGAAAACTCAAAAACCTCTGTTAATTGCATGAAGGATTTATGATTTTCAGTTTCTCTACAATATCTAGTTTTATTGCTAACTGATGAAAGTGAAATATGCTGTTTTTGGCTGTCATTTCTGAACAGAACTGCTGTTGCGGTAGCTATTTCGACTGCAACTGCAATTCCATTTCCATTGCACACGGTTCCCGCTCATTTTCCTCCCCCGCTGATAACGAATAAAAGCGCATCCAACGCGGCGTAACATAGATAAGCACACTAAGTGCACACAAAACAAATAAATAATAAAAAAGTTTATAGTTTGTTGCCAATAGAGAAGGTACTGAAATATTCATACCCTAGGATTACTATATACCTAAACTAAGTACTTTTGAGTACATACAAAACATCAAATCTTAAATTTTGGTTCACCCCCTTTGCTTCCAATTGGAGCTTGGCATCACTGGCTGCAACGTTTCTGATAAGATTCTAGCGCCGCGACGCTGTTTATTATTTACCGTTTGAAAGCCAGAGAGTGGAGAGCGAACTTATCAATATGAAGCCCAAAAGCTGAGTCATAAAGGTGAGAGGAGAGAGCAAAGTTCCCTTTCTAATTCGATTATTCACCCAAATGTGCAACGCATTTCTATTGGTTTTTGTTTTGGTGCACTTGAAATCTACATACATATACTAATATTTAGAAATTCCGCACCTGTGTTGGCGGCAGAGACGCCGACCGAGGCAGCGACAGAGGCTCAAGTGGAATTGGAAGGGAAATGTTCAGACAAGAATTTCAAGTATTTTCAAAACATAATAAAAATTTAATTTTATTGTGTGTATTTATAAGTGATGCTACTTTTTCTTCGTTGTTTTTTGATTTTTCTTTTTCTGTTTTTGGTTGAATTAATGGCGCGCACGCACTTATACATACACAATACACAACGCGAACACATGCACACACATATTGCAGCATATTCTTATAGGAAGAAATCAACGGTGATCGTCCCTGCAAAGAAAAAACAACTACAAAACCAATTCTGTTTTTGCCCCCAATACAACAATAATAATAATAACTAAGAGAACAACAACAACAAATGTGTGGCGGTCGCAGCTATGATAAAGAAGAAGCAGCATCATAGCACAAATACAGCCAAATATTTTTTCTTCTCTTTCACCCGAACGTAATTGCACTTAAAAACCGATTTTCCTGTCGGAAAAATCGCTGAAAACGGGCTGGAAGCTACTCACGCGTGGATTTAAGCACTTGCTGCTCGTTTATTTCGACATTTTGATTGGTTCTTCGCCCCGCAAATGTGCGTAAATTGTTTTTCAAAATTGTTTATCACGAAATGCAACACTCACAACACACATTAAAAACAGTGTGACCATGGCTGGCGAAAAATACTAACTTCCATTCGATCTACCATAACTAGAGATGTGCTATTGTGACTATCGCTTTGCCGGAAAATATCGTTAAGGAATTCCAATTTGAATTAAGAATTGGTTTTAATTTACATAAATTAGAAAACATAAATATTAGAGACAGGCTTCAAATTCAACTAAATATATCGTAAGCCATCGATGCTATGATTAAAGTAAGTCTGTGAACCGTAATGTACGGTACTTTTCTATATTTATTCTATATATTTATTCTATAAATATTATTATATATTATATTATTCTATAATATATATAATTTAATTAAACTAAAGTAAGCTATGCAACATTTTGAATTTTCTTAATTGGCCAACGGTATTTTTGCAATCGATAAATTGCCATCGCCAGCTGAGCGCGCTTTGCTTTATTTTTGTACAGCACTTGCGAAATATTATTTGTGTTAATTGTTTTGTTGTTATTGTTATCGAGTAAAAATATTAAGCAACATGAAGGAGTGTCCTTATGGCGAAAAGTGCTACAGAAAGAATCCCATTCATTTCGGCGAGTTCTCCCATGCCCACCGTAAGTAAATTCCAATAAAATGGATCCCCATATTATATTTGGCTTTTCATACAGTGGATGCCATCTATGAGAAGGGAAATGGATCGGGGGACTACGAGATACCAGCGAAGTACTCCACCGAGATGATCCACACCCAGTTGAAGTTGCTGGAGAAACTGTTTCCCAAAGAGGCAGCCAAGAAGGAGAAGGAAGCCCATTCCTCGGGTTTAAAGCCACCAGTAAATGCTCCGATTGCCAGTGGATCCTCGAGTTCAGGGTCCTTAGACACCAAGCCCAGTGGATCCTCGAGTTCAGGATCCTTAGACACCAAGCCCAGTGGATCCGCAAGCTCCAGGCCAGCTGCTTCACAAGACACCTCAAACCTGGCCAAAAAACAGAAGCTGAATGCCAAGAACATCAAGGACTATATTCCCGTGGTAATCGAAAAGGGAGGGATGGCCAAAAAGCTGGAGCGAGCCGCTCCATATAACATGTTCCTAACGGCGATTACGGACTCCAAGTCCACTCACTCGGAACAATTGAGTATAACACTCCAGGAAATCCTGGACGAGAGTCTGGGCGAGATTGAGAGCACCGTTCAGATCAACTTTATGGTGGACATTGGCTGGCTCCTGGGACACTACTATTTTGCCGGGATACTGTAAGTAATATCTGATTAATATCTACTCATCGTGGTAATGCAAACGCTCATCTTGCAGGGACAAGCCTCTTTTGGTTCTCTACGGCGACGAATCTCCGGAGCTGCTAAGCATTGGCAAGTTCAAGCCGCAGGTGACGGCCATTCGTGTCAGAATGCCCACGCCCTTTGCCACCTCGCACACCAAGATGATGTTTCTCGGCTACAGCGATGGCTCCATGCGGGTGGTCATCTCCACGGCGAATCTGTACGAGGACGACTGGCACAACCGCACGCAGGGCTTGTGGATAAGTCCCAAGCTGCCTGCTTTGCCGGAGGATGCGGATACGGGCGCTGGCGAAAGTCTGACGGGCTTCAAACAGGATCTAATGCTGTACTTGGTGGAGTACAAGATAAGCCAGTTGCAGCCTTGGATAGCAAGGATCCGAAAGAGTGACTTCAGTGCCATCAAGTAGGATACAACCAAAGCATTGTAGCGTACACCTCTCAATTGTTTCCCTCCACAGCGTTTTCTTCTTGGGCTCTGTGCCCGGCGGTCATCGGGAGAGCAGCGTGCGTGGTCATCCGTGGGGTCACGCTCGCTTGGGCTCCTTGCTGTCCAAGCACGCGGCACCCATCGAAGATCGTATACCCGTCGTCTGCCAAAGCTCGAGCATCGGCAGCCTGGGAGCCAACGTGCAAGCCTGGATTCAGCAGGATTTCGTCAATAGTCTGAAGAAGGATTCCACGCCTGTGGGCAAACTGCGCCAGATGCCGCCCTTCAAGATGATATATCCCAGTTTCGGAAACGTGTCAGGCAGTCATGATGGCATGCTGGGCGGCGGATGCCTGCCCTATGGCAAGAACACCAACGATAAGCAGCCTTGGCTCAAGGACTACCTGCAGCAGTGGAAGTCCAGCGATCGTTATCGCTCGCGTGCAATGCCGCACATCAAGAGCTATACGCGCTTCAATCTGGAGGACCAGTCGGTGTATTGGTTCGTTTTAACCTCCGCCAATCTGTCGAAGGCAGCCTGGGGCTGCTTCAACAAGAACTCGAATATCCAGCCCTGCCTGAGAATCGCCAACTACGAGGTTGGCGTCCTATTCCTACCCAGATTCGTGGTAGGTTTTAAAAGCTTACATCAAAGTTCGTTGTAACTGGTGTCCTTTGATTTTCAGACTGGCGAGGACACCTTTCCCTTGGGCAACAATCGCGACGGCGTGCCTGCTTTTCCACTACCATACGACGTTCCATTGACGCCCTATGCTCCAGATGATAAGCCCTTCCTGATGGATTACCTACAAGGCTGAGATTAAGATACCTCTTACGAAGCTTCACCAATAGCTTTCCAATTAATTGTGTTGTATTTAAAACTTGGAATTCGTTATAATACCTGTTCAATGGCACCTCATCACATTTTATATCGGTTATGTTTATTTATTCACTGTATATTTAATTTAAGAAAACACATTTGGATTTACTTTATCAACATTACATTAGTCAGCAAATGAAACCCATCAAATGTCAAGTTGAGGCTACGAATATTCACAAAAAAACGTCCTTAAAATCAGTTGTACTGAGGCAGCAAATATTATGTTATACATTTCGTAACAACCATTTCGTAAAAACAGCTTATTAATTTAAATGAAAAGGATGTCCGGTCTGCTTGACGACCTGTTTTGGATTGAGATTTCCCTGACCATTAGTGTGTGGTCACTACGATTTGGTCAAGATCCATTTGTGCCCGTATTTCTGGGGTCCAAATCCGGATTCTGTTTGTACTTCAATTACGGCAAACTCAAGTGCGCCTAAAGCCAGTGAGTTTAGTCAGTTTTCGGCGACATTCGTGTGTTCCAAGTGCTGTTCTGGTTTGGTGAGCATCAGCTTTGGTTGGCGGATCTTGAAACTTCGATACCACTCCAGTCCTGCCATTTCGTCACGATGCCAAGAGCAAGGACGGACCACATTGACCTCTTTCACGTACTGATAGGCCAGGGAACGGGCCTGTTTCGCCGTCAATCCGAAGTAGTCGTTGGCCACATGGAGAAGGTGCTCCAAAACACCTTCCTGTTGCTCCGTGAAAACCTATGATAGTTACAGGAAGTTATCAGGATTGTCGAGGGCTGACTCAGATCTTACTCTTTTGTATCCCTTCGGCGCTACCTCTAAGTCGTTAGTGTCCAGATGAGTGGATTCCAAGTCGTCCGGCACAATAGTCTCGTTGTTTCTGCGATGGAGCAGCAGTGTGCTCCTGGGCACTCCGAATCTATTGGAGACCGCTCGCAGGGAAACCCCCGATTTCATGGTCGCCACTGCTCCGCGTAGAACGGCGGGATCTCGTTTCGGCGTTTTTCTCTTGTAGTTTCGCATTTTTTGCTTGATAATTATATTATGCTTGTTTGTTTGTTATTGGTGGCTAGAGATGGTAGTTTCCGGGTCAGTTACACGATACGCACAATATACCACAGCTTATTGTCAGCACTGCGAAAAAGTAAATGTATTTCAATTAATTTATGTTTTCATTCATTTAAAAAGCCCACGCAATATTATTATGATTATTATATAATTTTAAACGCTTTCATTTTGGCGCCCAAGCTAAAAATACTGAAAAGTTGCAACCGATAGTTCGGTATTTTCGAATAGCCCCGCCGGCGGTAACACCACATCTATCAGTTGAAAAAATTCGTAGCAGGCGAATTTTCAGAAATTTCGAGCAGCATTTAAATCCGGTTTGATTGGAAAGTGTTAACATATTTTCGCCAGACAAATAAGTAGCAAACGCACAGAGAAGGAAAACAAACAAACACGCAACGCGGATTACCCAGGAAAACACCAAGAGAAGACGCAAGGAGTGCGCAAAATCGCAGGATAAGTGGTGTTCGATTGGATGACAAGGCGGGCCACTTCCTCGGATCCTGGCTAGAAACTCGAAGCACCCAGCGCCACCATGTCCACCGCCTTCCTCACTCTCATCGCCGTCATCGTGTGCATCCTGTTTCGCATCCTCAATGTCCACAGCCAGCCGCTGAAGCCCAGTGTGTGGTGCCTGGACGCCCAGTTCCTGGACTGCCTCTACAAGATCGCGCCCGTCCTGCGGGAACCGTAAGTAATCCGGGAAAACTGGGGCGAAATCGTCTTGAAGTCATCCTTTGGTTTTTTCACCCCGTTCATAACTCATCCAGGGTCACAGGTGTGGCCAAAATTATGGCAGCCTTCGCTTCTTGTAAGATTACTTTCATCGTAATCGGTATGATAGCAAGCACATAGCTGAACTGCAGATTCTTTTTTTAATCCATATAAAATTATATATGTATCATCATCATATCAGTACTATATGAATATAGAGAGCAGTAGGATTCTATGTCAATCATAGAGCTACTAATTTTTCAGGGAGGTTATTTAAGTTCTGAGAAGATAATATTACTCATGCCATCGCAGCTGAGTTGCTAACTATGCCATCAGCATCACAGTCGCGCCAAAATATTAGTAAGTCGGTTTCGTTGATAAGCAAATCCGCCATCACCTCAAATTACCTCAAACCACCAATTAAGTAGCATGTGCAAAATAATAGGTATTGTTTCACGCAGTCCGTCGAATTCCCAGCTGCCGAATGAATTAAGAATGGCAAATTATTGTCGCTATATTATAATTGTCGCTGTCTAAATAATTCAGAAACTCATCAGCATTTGCACTTACTATCTGCCAACCCATTGATTAAATGCAATTCTACCCCTATCTTATTGGCTGATTGGTTTGTGTGACACATGTGTTCAGTATACGTACCCCTCTATAAAGTGCACTCGTTCCTCACTGCGGCTTCGTTATCGGTGAAATAATACCCCTTACTCATAATATATGTATGTACATGTGTACTTTTGCGGTCATAGGCTAAAAATATTTCAATAGGTTTAGTTATCGGGCATTGAAATTGTATTAAATTAGGATTTGTATTTTGCCAGTGTAATGAAGGTTATCACCAGCTTAGTGATAGAGAAATGAAGATTCATTTCAAAAATAGTAATTAACATTTGTATGTAGCTTCCTTGGCAAACATTTCTCGTTGGCTGTGTGTGGACGCCTGGAAAATTTTCATTCGATTTGCAATATTTTGTGTAAGTCTGTGAAAGCCCTAGGCGTTTCTCTTTCGAGCCCCAGAAACCGTATAATTAAATGGACTTTTTCTTTCGTTTTTAATTTACTTTTTGTACATGTCTGCTTGCCAGAAGGCGCGATAAGGATTAATAACAATATAGCTCAAAGTTCGCCCCGCAATTACGCAGTTAAGACGGCGACTAACGCCTAGCAACCCGATTTTGGCCACAAATTTCCCTGTCATTCTATAATCGCGTGGGGTTTCCTCAAGCCATATATACGTATGTGTATATATACACTTCTGTATGGAAATGTAGGTTGATAATGAAAAGATTGCCGGCGAATTGTTGGCGCAGTTTCTTTTTGGCACTTTGGCTTCGCTGATTCAAGTGCCGGCACTACCTGTGAATGTTTTCGCTTTTTGTTTTGGCTTTTTGCCCAGTCGTCTGCCGCTTTTGTTTGACAACAAAGATTGCGTAAGCAGAGTTCTCTCGACCACACCGCAGCTTTCTTCTCCTCTCACCTGCGTTTTCTCACCCAACAAACCGGTTGAAAGGTGAGATTTACTCGGCTAAAATGCTCCAGTGCCTATTAATTTCCGTCACCTTGCTGTGCATTTGTTCTACCCACGACAAGCGAAGTTATGGCTTAGAAATTCGAACAATAGACCCCGTTTTCTAGTGTAATTAATTTTTTCGGATTTTATTTTCATGTTCTCTATGCCCAGAAAGTGGCATGACTTTATATACTCGAATATGTATATTCAAAAGTTTTATTGCTTGTCGTTGCTTTTCCACATATCATAAAATAGGGTCTTTAAGTTAAGTAAATAATTACGTAGCGTTTTACCAAATAGGCTCATAAACAGTGGGATTATACTGCCATTCTGATATAAGAATACTACTAGTATACACAATTACTAACAATGTTAGCTTATGTTGGGCAAAGATCAAGTGGCCAAAGGGTCGAGGAGCTTCTACATTCCTCGAAGAAGATTATTTGAGGGGTGCGGCATTGAAGGAAACCTAGAATGACTCATTAGCACCGCTTGTCGCTCACTTTTAGCTGACAATTTAAATTTAAAGGTGCGAAAGAATTGCAGCTGTTTTTGCTTTTAACTTTTTACAACACATTTCTATATGCACATATACCCTGGCATTATTCATTAAGTACACGGTGTCCTATTGATTACTGTTCGGAAATTCATGCTTGAAACTGATTAATAATTGAAGAGGTAGATACGCCGACACTTGTGCCAGTTCCCAAAGTGGCCACGCCCCTGCCCACGAACTTTTCACCATTTTACTTTGATTGATACTAATTGAAAGGCTACTGTTGCTGAGCTCACAAATGGATACACAAAATTGTATCACGTTTTTGCACGGCTGACATGATTCTTGATACACGCAGGGAAAAATACTTTGTTCAGAGCTTAAATCAACTCAATCAAATAACTTTGATTTCGAAAAAGAGGGCTTTGAAGAACAGGAAGTATATGTATACTTTGGTATAAGTACTCTATACTCTGTTCATTCCAAATGGTTAGAATATACTATTCATTTGGGAGTACCTTTAGTAGCGAACATCCGACTTTCTCCATCTAATTCTGGTGTTGCTGCGTGTACTCAATTAGGTTCAATTGGTTCTAATGCCGTTTGCTGAATTGCGGCTTTGTGCATTTAGTGGCATTCTCTTTTGAATTTGTAAGTCATCGCATTGAAAAACTTGGACGCAGATCAAAATTCAATTTGTATGAATTATATTTGCTCAAATTTGGCAAATTGCCTGCTAACTAAACTGGAAGCAATTGTGTGCAGATTTATCATTGCCATAACTCAAAATGCAATGTCAAGGGCAAACAAGTTCAGAATAAAATAAAATGTATCTATGTACACACAAAACAAATAGCATTATCAGCATTTATAGTAGGTTTTTGACCCATACGATATTTGCTGATTAAGGAATATACGTTTAATATACGTTTCTTTTTACACTTTTCAGATACATTCCCCCAAGACTTTGGGGCTTTAGTGGCCATGTCCAGACAGTTTTGCACAGCATTGTGGGCCGAGTGCGGTGTCCCTGGCCACTCGGAGAACGCGTTTACATGTCGCTGCAAGATGGTTCCACATTGACCTACGACTTGTACCAGCCACTCAACGAACAGGAGGGTGAGTTTGGCAGCTTAATCCTGATTCATTGTCTGTATTAAACGTTCCCAACACTCCCAACAGATGACATCACGGTGGCCATTTGTCCGGGCATCGCCAACAGCTCGGAATCGGTGTACATTCGCACGTTCGTGCACTTGGCCCAGTGCAATGGATACCGCTGTGCGGTGCTTAATCACATTGGCGCACTGCGCAGTGTCCAGGTGACCTCCACACGCATTTTTACCTACGGACACACGGAGGATTTCGCGGCCATGGTGGAGCATTTGCACCAGAAGTACCGCCAAAGTCGAATCGTTGCGGTTGGTTTCAGTCTGGGCGGCAATTTGGTCACCAAGTACATGGGTGAGGACCAGAAGACAAAGCCCAACAGCGTCATTGGAGGCATATCCATATGCCAAGGCTACAATGCCGTCGAGTGAGTTGCCTTCAAACTACTTATATTGAAAAAATGTGCTAAATAGTAAATATCTCTATTTCAGAGGCACCAAGTGGTTGCTTAACTGGCAAAACTTCCGTCGCTTTTACCTATACATCATGACTGAGAATGTGAAGAGCATTATCCTGCGACATCGACATGTCCTCCTGTCCGACGAGGTGAAGACTCGGCATAATCTCAACGAGCGCGAAATCATCGCGGCTGCAACTCTGCCCGAATTGGATGAGGCCTACACGAGGCGAGTGTACAACTTCCCCTCCACCCAGGAGTTGTACAAGTGGAGCTCGTCGCTGTTCTACTTCGACTCGATCAAGAAGCCCATGATCTTCATCAATGCCAAGGATGATCCCTTGATTCCAGAGGACTTGCTGCATCCCATCAAGGAGTATGCCAGTAAGTAAAATGAAATCTATATTCGCTACCAGGTTGCTTATTCAATCTTTCCCCCCAGCCACGCGCCAAAACACAGCCTATGTGGAGGTGGCCCACGGCGGTCATCTGGGCTTCTATGAGGGCGGCTTCCTGTACCCGAACCCTGTGACTTGGCTGGACCGCACGCTTGTCGCGATGGTCGGATCTTTGGTCATGATGCAGGACGTCGGCAAGATAGCCCCTTAGGTCTGGTCGCTATTACACAACTATTTAACGCTTTTGTGTCAAAATTAGTTGTCGCTGTCGGTTATGAATCTTTGAAGGAACCTCGGATCGGGACCGAGCCTGAAAGACCCCATACATATAGTTCTAGCATATGATATCGATGTGCGGCAAGTAAAAATTATCAGCCGCGCAAGCAGTGAAACATAAATTGATGTATACTTTTGCAAAGTGCATTTAAAACGGAAATTGCAGTTTTTTGACAACGGTTTTTATGCTTTTTAATGACTTTTCGAAAAGCAAAAATATACAATGTATCAGTTGAACTTGTACCTTAGTTAGTTAACGCGACCACATGTATCCATGTACTTATGTCTAAGCAAATTCCTATTTATTAGCATTTTCCTTTGTGATCTAACAGGTTTTAATTACGTATATTTTTATATGTGAAATGTACACTAGACACCGCACACAATTTACGATGTATGACAGTAATTATAAATTATAAGTCCTCGACCGCACCACGAACATATAAAATAGCAAGAAGATTGCCTTAGTGTAGACCTCATTTTGTAAGTGTGAATATGATTTTAACTATTCATTTTGTACTACGATGCATTTCACGGAAATCAAAGAGAAACCAAATGAAAGTTTGCCCAACGTCGGCTTCATTTTTGTATACTTTTTCTGAACTTTACCAAGTTGATAGTCAGATGGAGACGCAAATTCGAATTGCTTGCCAATGTGGTGAAGTATGGAGGAATATTTATAAATGTATTTGTAAACGTATTTATAAATGTATATTGAAACAAATAAATAACAGTTGGAAACAAATATTCCCTTTATTAGTGAAAGAATATTTCAATTTTTGATTTTCGCCTATTTAAAATTTTGCCACTATCGGTTATCGGTTTTATTTTACAGTTTGTCTACATCTAAGCTAACATTGGTTTTGACTTCAGTTCTTGCAAGAGCAGTCGTGGCCGAGCGGTTAAGGCGTCTGACTAGAAATCAGATTCCCTCTGGGAGCGTAGGTTCGAATCCTACCGACTGCGATGAATTGACTTTCCTTTTTTTTTTCTTTTTCTCTTAAGGTGCATTTGTTTTTAAACCATACAGAAATTGTTTTTCTTATCTTGACGTATTCAGAAAACATTTGCACTATATTTCTGCCTGCTTTCGCATGCATATGCAATTGTAATAATAGCGTTTTCGAAATATTCTCCGGATAGACTTCATATTTGGAAAACGTAAAAGTAATAACACAAACTTTGGTTTTAAGTTTTAAAACAAATTAGGCTTGAGACTTGTCCTCGTCCACATGTTTCAGTTTCAAATGCTTACGTAGAGAATAGATTTGGCGAAAAGCCCTCTCGCATAAGGAGCACTTGTATGGCTGTTCTCCAGTGTGGCTCCTCCTGTGCTTCCGAGCATCCGACCGCTCCCTGAAGAACTTATCGCACAGATCGCACTTATACGGTTTTTCTCCCGTGTGAATTCGACTGTGTTGCCTTAAGGAAGATGAATCCGTGAAGGTCGACTGGCAGGTGGGGCACTTGAAGGGTCTTTCGCCCGTGTGAGTCCTCATATGTCTTCTAACGGAAGCAGCATCTGCAAATGGCTTCTGGCAAGTACCACATGCGTAGGGTCTTTCCCCCGTGTGGGTCCTATAGTGGCGGCGACAGCTCGATTGGCTCGAAAAGGGCTTGAGGCAGTAGATACAATTGTGTGAAAGTGTACTTGAGAGCTGACTGGCGTTCTTTCTCTTCTTTTTTTCGCCCGTGTGCGTGCTGGTGTGTATTTTCAGTTCGTTGTTGTCCGCTGAGGACATTGGACTGGGTTCTTTGCTCGTGTAGTGTCGCAGGCTGTGGAGCTCTAGGAGGTCAGGACTCTCATAGGACATGTGGCACTGTGTGCAGACGTGACTCTTATGCCCGCCAACTTCTTCAAAGTGATCACTTTTAATTTCTTCCTGGGCCGCCTCTTCAGCAGCGGCTGCCGTAGTTCCTCTTGAATGGACTCCCTCCTCCTCTTCTTTGATGGATCCCTCGTAGGAGTCCGACAGCTCGATAATTTCATCCTCTTCCAGAACCGTGTCCTGCACTTCACAGAAGACCTGGTAGCTGTGTTCGTAGGTTTTTATGATCGCAAACGCACTGTGGGCATCCTGCAGACAAGCTGGGCAAATTGAGGGCGGGAATGAGTCCCCTTTCTCAACTTTAAAGCCGGTGCATTCGGATATCATATGAGCTATTGAAATTCGAAGATCCTGCCTTTCCTCGAAAATGTTTACCACGTTTTCGGAGTCAGCCAGGCAAACTCGACACTTGTTCTCCATTTCTCTGAATTTGAACGAAACGTACATTACTGGGGGTAATCCATTAAATCGATCAAGCGTACTTACTTTGTAGTTAGTTGTATTACTCGATATTATATTTATTAGAGGGAAACATTTGTTCACCATTTCGGCATTGCATTCAGTTTGCTGGTGGCATAGGCACCCTATTCGCGTAACAGTGGGCTGTTAGGCGCATCAACATATGTTTTATCGAACTGTTATCATGTTTGAAAACTTTCTTGAAGGAGTTGAAGACTACAACAAGTTTATAGTTCTAACACCTTGCCGTGACTCTTGGCATGCCTTCGAAAAAGAATCATATTCTTAAGGACTAAGCCGCAATGCTCACATTTAAAAGGTCCTTTCGGCATGTGTACAGATCTGTGATGGTAGAGGCAGGATGAAGTTGAAAAACAGGACTGGCAGTCAGCACACTTGAAGGGTCGTTCTGCCGAGTGGGTCATTTTATGTGCCGCCAGGCGAAACTTATCCAGAAATCGCTTGTCGCAGGAATCACATTTGAAGGGCCGTTCATTTGAATGGATACGTACGTGTGCTATTAGGTTCGATAAGTCCGCGAAGCACGATTGGCATATTGAGCATTCAAAAGGACGTTGCCCCGTGTGGATCCTTTTGTGCTTCTCAAGGTTACCGCGTGCCGCGAAGTCCTTTCCGCAATAGTCACACTTAAACGGTCGTTCGCCCGTGTGCCTCATTGTGTGGCGATCTAGGTGGCTCTTGAACCGAAAGGCCATCGGGCAGGAGGAGCACACGAAGGGTCTATTGTCGGAGTGTATCTTCTTGTGGTGGTGCAGGTTACTTTTGTCCGGAAAAGACTTGGTACAGATGTCGCACGTGAAAGGTCGATCTCCCAAATGTAGGATGCTGTGCCTTTTAAGAAAGGCTTTCAGTCGGAAAGCCAGCGGGCAGCTGGGGCATTTGAATGGACGTTCACCCGTGTGGACACGCTTGTGCGCCTCGTAGATGGATCGTTGTGGAAAGGACTTTCTGCAGTGGGAACACTTGTAGACCGTCCGAGTACCACTGTTGTTGGAATCCAGTTTTTCGGTGGCAGTCTCATTTAGCTGATCTTCAGATGCAGCACTTGCAGTTCGTGGAGTATCCTTGACTTCCTTGACCGATGGGCTGTTTTGTTTGGATCCTTTTGTATTATTTTGCTGTCTAGAGAGATGAAGATCTTTGGTGTCATCGGTTGGATCACATTCATCTTCTGATATCTCATAGATTTCATCGACATTGATGCTTATACTGCTCCCAGCTGCCTTGAAATCGCACTTTCGCTTCCCATCGGTATCGTGGGATGCGCTACTCTCGCTGTCCGATATTGTGTACACCTCTCCGTCTGGCAAATCCTCCTCAAGGACCGCATCATGTGCCTCACAGAAGATCCTGTAGCTGCGCTCGTAGGTTACAATAATATCGAATGCACTCTGGGCGTCCTGCAGACAGGGTGGGCAAATCAGCTCCGAGAGATTGTCCCCTACTTCAATATCACAGCCGGTGCATTCGGAGATCATGTGTGCTATTGAATTGCGTATGCCTTGTTTTTTCTCGAAAATGTTTACCATATTTTCACTGACTCCCAGGCAGACTCTGCATCTGTTTTTGAGTGCACTGAAATGGCGGGGAAGGACTTTAGAAACTTAACCATTCGTAACCATTCTAAACAGTTACTTACACTTTCATTTCTAAATAATATTGTTGCTTGTTTTCGTTTTTGCAAATTCTTTTCTCAGATACTTAACAACAGATATTTTCGTATCGGTTATCGATAACCAATGTAGTGCAATGTAGGGGTAAAAGGGTGTTCTGTGTATGTGCAGTATGAATGAGTTCTCGAGTTGTAAACAAACTGCATTCATATGTACATATGTATGTCTATGAGTTACTAAATAAGGAAATCAAAAATTGAGGGATATATTTCATATTACGAAATCGTTAGCCAAATGTGCCTGGAGGATGCTCGCTATTCATACGGCACTGAAAAGATAAATAAGTTATCAAACAGTTAAAATGAGGAACTTGTGCAGATAGCACAAGAAATTAATAATAAAATTAGATTTTAATTTTGATGATTTATTGGTAATAGATTGAATTAAGATCAAACTATACGGGGTAAATTTTTATAATAAAAAAAAGAAAGGTATCTTCCATCGCAGTCGGTAGGATTCGAACCTACGCTCCCAGAGGGAATCTGATTTCTAGTCAGACGCCTTAACCGCTCGGCCACGACTGCTGTTGCTTCAGTTGGGCAAATCGGGAACTAATCTCGATTGCATGGAGAGTGAACGACTGTGAGTACACATTACGGAACTTCGCGCACTTAACAACACTGCATGGGTGTTATTTGAATTTAAGCGCCAATTTGAATTCGACACGTAAATTTCTTTTGATGCTTCCTTTTAAACAGATATCAGAGATTTAATTTTTTTTAAAAATCTTTATTGAGCGCATTAAAATTTACAAAACCGATTAGGACAATTCTCACGACAGCAACAATTGATGCCGCATTTGGTGTTCATGGACAGGCACTGGTTCTTAGCCATGGGGAAGGAAATAAGACCTAAGCAAATAGTAAAATACGTTATATAATTAAGCAAATTAAGCAAAAATGTTCTAAATTATGAAAAAGACTCACGGGCATATCCAGCTGACAGGCGATCGCTATTTTTCTTAGCCAGCTCGCAATCTGACATACATACGAAGGAGAAGGCCTGGCCTGCGCCACAATGTGTGTCCAGGAGGCAACGATCTACGGCTTTGTTGTTGCAGGGACCGGTATTTAAAACACTTGGACCCTTGTAGACGCAATGGGGTCCGCAGCAGGCATTGTCCCGGGGCGGGAGCTTTGGCTCCTTGTAGCCATTGGCAACGCAGTTGTTCAGGCCAATGAATGGATGGCAGGACTTCAGGTTGCAGCCCGATATTAGGGTCATCAAGCAAGCTAGCAGTTGCAAAATCAGCAGAGCTCGTGTGGCCGTCATGTTGGTTACCAGGTCACTCAAATGATTAAACCAAAAGCAGCCTGCTTTTATACCCACATATCCACCTATATTTACACAATTGGTAAAAAGGCCCAATTAAAAATAGCCCACTTCAAGCTGGGATAGACTATAAAAGGTGCGGCACTCTTGGCACTTCATCTGAGAAGTCTTCGAAATGGTTGCCAAGATTCTGCTGAGCCTGCTGCTCCTTGTTGTTGCCACCGAGCTGGTTGCAGCAAAGTGCTCCCAAAAACTGTGCCCAGTGGTCACGAACTCGAATCCCCGGTGCAAGGGAAAACTTCAGTATCAGTGCGTTTGCGATTTCACCTGCTCCGAATGGGATAAGCCCTGCAATTGGGTGCTTACCTGCCCAGCTGAAATTAATGACATCAATACCGTTCGTGATAAGAAAAACAAGCTAAGTAAGTTTGGGCACTCAAACCCTTGATGAAATTGTATTCCATTTACGTTTACGTTTTCTTGCAGATTTGTTTAGATTGCCCAATAGAAACCGCCAGGAGTGTTTGGACATCAACATCAACACCCACAAGCATCCGAATTGCTGCGACTTGTTCTGCAAGTCTAATTTTAAAGATGTGTGTTTTTAAATAAATGTATGATCGTCAAATATTATCGTTTATAACTTCATTTTGGTATGCGGCGTATTTAATTTAAAGGCGTATTTCATTTAAAGCGTTTTGAAAACATAGTTCAAATATTTCAAATAATAGCTCAAATGGTCAACGATTTTTGAATTTCTAAAATATGTACCATTTAAAATATGGTATAGATCTTTTACATAGATCGAAAAAAAACACTTATAGAATTTTGAAATTGGTGGTTTATAAATAACAAATGAGTTTTTTTAGTAAACGGGTTCGATATACAATAAAATATATTTCTTTAAACATTTTCCGCATTATTCATTTTTTTTAATGTTAGTTTATGCAGCTGATTATTGTCATAAGTGTACTCTTTTTTTATACAATGGCCCATGTATTTGCTTAATTATTTTCCCGTTTATTGATTTTATTTTATATACAGGTTTATGCAGCTGATAATTTTTATTTACCGAAGCACAAAATTATCGAATATTTTTGCACAGGTGTACTTGATAAAGGATGTTTTTGTTTACCTTTGGGTTAGCCTTAAAAATTGTGTTTACCTTTCGCAGTTGGTCATCAATTTATTGATTTTCATGGAACTCTTATAAAAACGTATTTAATTCAACACTTTTACCTAAAAAAAGCTGTTTCGCTGTAAAATCAACACAAAGATATGCCAAATATTCAAATACTTTATTACTTTACAGATAGTCCATGTACACACGTATTATTTGTGTTGAATAGTTTTTACAGCTGACTGGTTTATTGTTATCTACTTATCACTAAATATCCAAGTGATTTACCTAACTTTTATGTACAGTAGTTCCTTAGGCTAACGTTAA
The DNA here is from genome assembly GCA_005876975.1 of Drosophila orena. Classification (NCBI taxonomy): domain Eukaryota; kingdom Metazoa; phylum Arthropoda; class Insecta; order Diptera; family Drosophilidae; genus Drosophila; species Drosophila orena. Next base: position 9,050,766 of record VCKV01000008.1, on the reverse strand, counting down.
ATGCTTTCTTAGTCGCTATTATTCAGTGAAGTCTAAACATATCCTTTGGTACACGACTACTAGTTTAAATCGTACATTAGCTTCTCGGCATTATTGGGTTCCTCGCAGTCGAATGAGGCCATCATTAGTTCTGCAAAAAACAAACAACTTGGGTTGATTATCAAAACACTTGGTAAAAATGGGAAAAACAAGTGCTGCTTGTCCATCGAACTGGGCCGACCAAAAATCAGGAAAATAACAAAACAGTTACTTGAGCTGCTCCACTTGTCCACTTGATTGAAAACGATACTCAAGCGTAGCCAGGACTCAAGGACATGGCCAACAAAAAATAAAAATAAATACATTCACGCAAACACAATACAAATTGTCCGCAAAGATCCCAGTGATGCGTGCCAAAATGTTTGTTGCTCCTCTTCCCAAAAAAAACAAATGTAAATGGTTACTTCATCCTGAAGTCCTTTCACTTTGTTTACCAAAATTGGTTCAAAACGAGTTGTTACTGGCTAAAACAAATAAGTGTGTTTGCATACTTGCATTTAAAAAGGGATATTCAGAGCAATAGAAGCCATGCAAACTCCATTTGCAGGGCATTTAGAGTTCGACTATAAGGTTTCTCGATTCTTATTTATAGTGACCAGTGCTTTCAACCAGCGCGTGCAAAATGCCAGGCCTTTAGAGCCCACGTTTACTTATTTTTAGCAGACCCAAAACTCAGCCAGAAAAAATATTTTTAAATTTGATGTGCACAGCCATTTTAAGCACGTGGAAATCTGTTCGATAATCATTTTAATTTATGCCAGTTAGATAATTTGCATATTCAAGTAACTCAAAATACTTTCTATAGGCCATTTAACATGTTGAGGTCCATCACGAAAACAAGAACAGTATTTAACTATCCATGTTTTAAGCTATGTTTATTTTTGAAATGACTATGATCTTCGCCATTTAGTATTTAAAAACTTGGGGTACATTTCCGTGAAATTTCATACGTCCATTTTGGAGTCGCCACGAGGACTTGGCCCAACTGGAACAGCCCGAACTGGAACTCATTCCGGGTTGGGTTAACTTCTGGTCAAGTGCCGACAAGTGTGGCATCTTTTTTTGGGTCGGACCACTTGCGTTTTAATAGAAGGGAATTTAATAAAGTTGTAAGAAAAAAGGGGTGCATTTTTCCACGCAGTTTTATGGGCAAACTAGAGTGGCGGGGCAGTAGGTGGTGTCCAATTCACACCATGAGTCCCATTAAAATTTTACAATGTTTGGTAGCAGCCTCGTTTGGTCAGCGCTTTTGGCCAGCAGATGTGCGCTTGACTTGCCGCAAAATGTGGCATGTCCTGCCCCCTGTCCTCTATCTTTCACCAACGGAAATCCCCACTCCTATCTCGCCAGCAAGCTGCTGCCTTGGTTTGTGTGTTTATCGGATTTGTGTTCACATACTCCGTATGCTTGGGCACAGAAAATTACAAAACATCCACATGGAGTGGAGTATGAGCTTTTTCAGAGTTGAGCCAGCAGCATGAAGAAATGTGGCCGTTGGTTATGGAACATGGCTAACACCATGAAGGCCCTTTCTGCCATTTTTTACATTTTTTTGTGTACTAGGATTGAGGACCACGGACTGAGCACTTTCTTTCTACGCTCTTGTTTAGTTTTAATGGAGTCGTGTGTGGCGTGTAAATATTACCCCCTTTCGACGGCCCAAACTGAAGATTTGTGAGGCGGCTCGGTTCGGTTTGGATGGTTTTCGGTGTGGTTCGGATGCATTAGGAACTGGTTACTTTAGGTGGCGTAAACATGGTGTTTTTCCCACCAACACAATGCCTTACGAGCGGAAAGCCCCTTGGAAACTGGGAGAAATGTACTCGAGTGCATCTTTTAGCTGGGTGCAATAGTCAATTTGTTTTGGAATTCACTTAGAAAAATAACTGTAAAATAGAAAGTGCACACTCAACAATTTTGTTTATCATTTTGGTAGTCTATTCATTTTGGGAACCGATTAAAAATTCTACTCAATTTTGGTTTGCTTTCAAGTCACCTGACAAAAGACTACATGTCACGCATTTGACCAACAATAATAGATACGCCTTGAAGGCAATAAAAAATGGTCATCTCTGCGTAGTCGGTGAAATATTTTCAGACTCAGTCAGGCATCAATTACTTTCCTCCGGCTCGGAGACCAAACAATGGCCACAGACAGCCGTAACTACTGTAAAATTGTTTTGACTCCGGCCGAGATGAGGGCTTCAAGGATGACAGGCTGGACAGGTGATAGATAACGAGGACAGTCTACGCTCATTTTTCCACACCACAGCTGAAGGTACTGGGAAATTCAGCTTCCTCTGCCAAGCGAGTGATGCAGGAAAGAAAATGAAATCTGCCCACAACTGAATGCCAATAACGTGCTGCTGTCAGTGGGCTTAGAATCCCAAGGGATGTGACTTTCCGGTGGGCCAAAAGGGGGACAGTTACTAACTGCAGTTCCGACTTATCTCTATATACGTGTATTTATCTGGAATGTCTGAAATGTCGGCCGACCTGTCAGGTTGCTGCTGACAGTGACTAAAACAATATAAATCTGCGCATTTTTCACTGCTGAATGGGGAAACAGGAAGGTTGCATTTTGTTTATTAAACAACAGTGGGCCTTGGGAAACCCATTCAAAAGATTGCATTTTAGAAAAAAAAGACCCAGAATCCCAGTAATTTCTTTGCAATAAACTTTATGTTTGGACATCTTTAAGTTGCAACCAATGGGTAAGAAGTACTTTTAATTTGTCTCCTTAAAAATGAAACAGGCTGAAGTCGTACCACTTTGAAATCGTATGTGGCCAAAGCACATATAGCCAAATCGTTTGTACCTGGCCTGCAATTTGGTATGCAATTTATAGTTTCATTTCTCGGCCAAACAATGTACTGAATAGGCCAAACAATGACGATAGTAACGATGATGCAAATTAGTGAATGACTTTGCGCTGCCAGTGAAGCAGGGATAATTTGGCCAAGGATTCCGGCCTAATCCCTTGGTTTGGATTCCAATCATTGGTTCGGTCCTAATTACCATATCCAGAGCCTAATGAGCACAATTGAAATAACGCTTGGCCGGTCAACTCGATGGCCCATTGCAATATGCTGGAGAAATCTTAATTCTGTGGTGTTTGGACAGAATTTGGGGGTGCTTGTGGGAAATACCTCGTACTTGTTGACCTGATTATGTGGTATTTGGCCTGCTCTCGAATGAAGTCGGCTTTGTTGATGGCAATTAACAATTAGTGTAGCACGAGTGCAAATTCCGGGGCTCTGAATTTTGACACCCACTACACAGCAGTGCTACTATTATTTTAGGAGCCACTGGAAAACGCAAACATTTTCGCAAGAAAATTGTATTCTTGGCCACTTTCTTCGCACACCCAAATGCAATTCCTATACATTGTGCTTTTGCATTTGTGAGATGCTTGCCGTAGTTCCATTCTTCCATTTTTTGCTCCATTTTGCAAACGTGCTGCCTTCAATAGGCACATCTAGACTCACATTTTGCTGGCCAGGATCAGGACGGCGTAGTGGGAGGAGAAGCAAAGTTAAAGGACCTGCCTCCCAGTCGAGCGAATGACGTTTTTTTTCCGGTGCCACGTTTGTCCTTTTGACTCCTTTCTCGTTTTGCCAGTCATATCACATGCTGGAGTGCCTGGCTCACATAACAATGCTCATGTCTTCAAAAAAGCAGAGAGTGTGTGCAGCTAGATTTGCAAGGCAAAATAAATAAAATGAAATAGAATAAAAATAAAAATAAAAATAAAAATAAGGCCAGAGAAAGGCAGAGCGTATGGGGAAAACAATTAAATGCGTTTTTGATCCTTTGATACGATTTAAAAGCTTTTTTCCTTTCTGTTGGCTTGCATTTTGAGAACTTTGCTTAAAATGCTATCTTACGTATATGAAAATCGGGTTTGAAAGTAAGCAGGTTCTTATTTGAATGGAAATTATGGAACAAGTGAAATCTCTTTTAGTTTCTCCCTTGCATAGCAGCTAAAATTATCCACCAACGGGCGATAAATCCAAGTTGTTTCTTTTCAGATTTTCCTGATTGCATTTTTCAGGTCCGACCGAACGATGCATTCCACCGACAATTCGCATTTCAGTCGACTTAAGTCCGACATACTTTTCCCCCGGGGTCTTAACAGAGTACACCAGCCAACAGACAATTACCTCCACATTAAGGGGTTGTTATTAAAAAATTCCCAACATGGCCAACATATTTCGCAGTGGGTGAAGTGAGTGCAACACCGAGAGGCGGAGTGTACGTGTATATAATAGTGTATATAATTCGCTGGGCTGCACTTCTGCTGTTTGCTTTTTAATGCCAGGTAAAAACTTTCAAGAATCCGCCTCTAAAGATTAAGAGCATAAAAACCGAGAATAAGCACTTGTTTAGTAGCAGGGAGGGAATGAAAACACGAATGGCTTAAATCAACTAAAATGCAGTACAAGTGGTCTAACGGGGCCAAAGGATAATAAAAAGTAGGGATAAAAGGGAAAAAAGGGATACCAGAGACAAGGAGCAATTATAAAGACGGCAAAGAGAGTTGATTAAAGTCATGTAATTTCGCACAAAGTTTATTACACTTTTTTCTCTTCGCCGAGCTTGACCATCGCAAAAAGAATTCCAGAGCATACACAGTATCTAGCGTAGTTTTCAGCAGCCAGCAGGTGGCGCTTTGGTGGTAACTCTTCCGTTTTCGCTGCTTTTTGATACGATTATGCCACTGTCCTTCGCTGTGTGTGAGGACCTGATAAATAAGACTGCGGGGTACCCACCAGCGTTTCATTAGCAGAAACTTTAAAATGGCGCAGAGGAACCATTTCATTTGGGTCAGTATAATTTAGGCACTGTGAATGCCCTCAGCTCGTCGCCAAGTGATGTAAGAAGGACCAACATTTATTTATGCAGTTTTCGAAAGTGCATCAAACTTGGAAATAACTTTTAGACTCCCACAGTTCTTTTCCTCATGGGACTTGGTTAGCATTTGCGTTGCTGACGTCGGCTTAAAGTTTAGCCAAACTTTTCAACTTGGTGGACAGTTTTTTCGTTTCAGTTCTTAGAAAGGAAACTGATTTAGAAGATGTTCGCTTGACTTGGCTAAACAAGCAACTCGAAAAGAATGGCACCAAGCCGAGCCAGAAAAAAACACAGGAGAGGTGGAAAGCCATTTGGACAGCCTGGAAAACAAGTTTGACATCGATGCAGCATCGAAAGCAAATATAACCACAATAACAAGTCCAACTTTCAACTGGAACTTGGCGAAGTCCTAATGCCGTAAACAAAACGAATGCAAATGGCTTTTAATCCGTTCTTTCAAGAAACTCCAGCTGCTACATAAATTCTCTCGAAGAACTCTTAAGACAGATTATAGTAAACTTGACTACGCCTAAAGATATATCTTTTTTTTTTTTCGTATGAGATCGCTGAAAAGGATTTCGAAATGTGTTTAGAAATCATAAGCTTATTTCATTTAAGTCTACTTAAGCCTACTTCAGTAAATTTAAAGGTCCCTTGACCTGATTAGGAAAATGTAAAAAAAAATAAGCAATGCGCCCTTGCAATACACAAAGAAAAGCGTTCCCCCAACATTTTCCACCTCAAAAAGTTCACTGCATACGTATAAATAGAGTTTTCTTGGTTAGCTGAGCCGTCGCTTTGTGTTTTCCCAGCAAATCTCATTTACCTCCCCGTTATGCATGACATGAAGCGTTTTCCCCGATAAACTTTTCCAGCTCGAGGCTCAGGCTGTTGATTTTCCAAACGAAAAAATGCGCTCCCCCATAAGTTTTCATTCTCCGGCATTTTTTTTCTTCTCATTTTTACTTCTTAACTTCCGCTTCTGTCAAGATGCGTTTTGCCGCAACACCCAAACACCCAAAGACAACTTCTATCCACGCCTTTGTTGGTATTTGTGCTGTTTTCGCCAGTGGCAAAAGCCTTTAAAAGTTGCCTTCTACCGCCTGGGTTTATAATGAGTTCGTGGATCCTACTCGTACACGTATATGTGCCCAGAGTTTGCTTTAGCGGCTGTGATGCCTCAAAGTTTCAAAACGTAGCTAGAAATTTGGGAGATGCTCTCTCACCGGAAGTCCTTTCAGACAGATTGAATTTGAAACTTTATCAAATACTGTTTCAAATTTGATTAGACTACTTCATATTTCTAGCAACTCATGTGCTTGAGAGGCTATGGCTGATTTACTTTCATATGGCCAACAATCCTACCGTTTTCAAGATCTCTTTTAATTTACAACTCGCTGTAAAATAGTTACTGACTTATATATCTTTCTATATGCTATAAATTAGTACTGATAATTATTTCCCAGAAAGGCATAGACATGGAAAAAGCTTATTTATCATCACTGCCGCTTTTCATTTCTGCACTTTCCTGCTTCTGTTTGATGTCTTTGCCCGCTTTCATGCAACATGGCCACGCCCCCCGCACCCACATAGATTTTCAGGTTTTTGTCATGTGCACATTCCGTGAAAAATATATCAACTTGCCGGGCATTGCCGACAGCTCCAAGAAGGATTTACAGGAAAAAAAAACAGAAGAACGCTCGGGAAAACTTTTTACGCTCTTGGAAAGCACGTGGTGCACCTTGTTGCAAGGTTGTTTTGTTGCCTCCTCGGTGGGGGCTGTGTTATATCTTTGTTGCACTGTCTCCGGCTTGAGGATATGGCAAGTTTTCCCAGTTTCTAGTTTGTATTTACCGAGCTGGCAAACACTTTTCTATCTTGAAGGTTCAGGATGTGCGGATTAATTGCACCTTTTATTAGACTTCAACTCTAGAAATGTGATTAAAAAATAATAGAATCACTGAAAGCGTTGTGGTTTCAATAAGAAATTGGTTGAGCGCGTTTATTTGATTTATTTTTGGTAGTTTTTAAAAGCGATTGCACGTTTCAATTAAAGTTGCTAAATGCTGCACAAGGCTAAAAGCATAACTGAAGAGAGCGAAATAGTCGAGCGTCGCGACTATCAGATACCCGTTACACAGATGGTGAAGCGCTGGATTGATTATAGAGGTACCTGTCATATACTTTTCCACGAGTATGGTATACCCTTTAACTCTGGCAGTAACGGGTATAAATTCAGGCATTTGGTTTTTCGTTGCATGAATAAAACGCCATTTAATTTATCATAAATAACAAACAATATTTTCCACCAAATCCTGCTATAATCGCGTTCTCCTTGTTTGCCAGCATCAGTAGTACAAACAAAGCGCAGAGGCAACAGCCCGGAAATGAATTGTTATTAAAACATGGGTTCACTGGGGTAACTATGGAATATGCTGGCGGACGAGGGAATAGAACTAGTCCCTCGCCAAGTTTTAGCCAAGTTCATAAACATTTGGTGGTCGTAAACTGTCTGTCCGCGGTTTTATTGCGGTTATTAATTTGAATTAATTAGCGGCCAATCTGCCTCAAAATGGGTTTAAGGCTAAAGGGATGAAAAGAAACTAGTTATGAAGTCCGCTCTGCAAACATAGACGTTATACTTTAAACTTGAAAGCCATTTACAGCACGCGGAATAACCAAATTTGGTTTACCACAAAAATTGCGGTTCCAGTTCTATATGTTCACAGTCTGGTTTCCATATTTCCCTTGTTTGCGTTTTAATTATCGTTTAGTGAAACGACTCTCAAATTGTCCTGTGCCAGCAGTCGCGAATTTATTTAATTTTTCCCACAGGCTTTTCAAACAATTTAACTTGTGCGCATACATAACTACTTGTAGTTGTATGTATGCAGTTCAGGGAAAGTCCCTTTTCCAGTCCACTTAAAGCCGCCGTCTGTTGGCCACGTTGCTGTAAGAGTGTACACAAACTGAAGGAAAATAAACAAAAGAAAGGCGACTTTAGAAAGCCAGAGTGTGGAATACTCTTTCGATGCGGATTTTATATCACTACCAATTTATTATTCTGAAAGAGCGATGGATTCAGTCTGCAACAACATTTGCACACATCTAAAATTCTAAGTTATTTCATTTACTTTATTTGGTCACGACGTCAAAGTAAAACCGTGTATCTTGAACTATTTGTGTGCACTATGGGATAACCACCTTTTCTGGAAGGGTATAAGGACTCGTTCAGTGACCAAATGCTGGTGAAAAATGTGCAAAAATGCGATAAAATACGTGGAGAGGGCAAAGGAAAAACGAACAAGTGAAAAACAAGTGGAGGGTATGGAGAAAAGTTTTGACCCCCGGCGAGTATTACTTACCCGCCTCGCCAAGTTTCGTTGTTTGCTGCATGTGGCGGCAGAAGTGCTCGTACTCGCCGCTAGATGGCGCCTGGGCCGCCTTCATCGCCTGCATGTGTTTGGTGAATGCCCCAACAATGGCCGCCATTCGATCGAAGGCAGCCATATTGATGTGGCCATTTGCTAAGCTGGAACGGCGGGAAAAGAGAGGAAAGGCGGTGAACATAAGTGCGAGTTGTGGGAAAAGTATGTTTTGCTGCCTGATAAAAAGCCATGGCTAGTGTTTGCTATGCAAAATGGAAAAGGCGCAAAACGCAAAAAGCGCAGCGAAAAGGGCTTCAAAATGGCGGAGTCACAGTGAAAAGTGCTGCTGGTATTTATCACAATCTGCATTCTATCAAGGACCTCAAATGTTTAAGCATACCAATAGGACCTGAAGCGGTCGCTCTTGTTTTCAAGATCATTCCTCGCAATTAGTGCAAAAGCGAATCGCTTAATTAGCGCGTTTAGAAGTCCATTCACGCTTACACGCTAAATTTAATGGTAAAACTCAATGCCTGCATGAAATTTTCTGAATCAATGTGGATTTATTTCGCCTATTTCTGCGGCAACTAGTGCGTTCTGGGTATATTTCACAGAATAAACTGCAGCGACGGAATGTATAGCCTAATGAGGTCAATTCTGACCACCAGTGGTCGGTGGTGCATACTTTATTGTTTATTTGAGCTCCGTCTCGCTTGGTCCAAGGGAATCAATGCGTGTGGGAGGATTTGGGCCCATTAAGGGGATGGTATGGTTGAGATTTGGTTCGGCATGGATTGGCATTGAATGGAAATAGTGTGCAGCCGCAAGTGATCGGAAGGCATATGCCATGGGATAAAATTATATATTAATAGATATTCATTTCAATTACGTATATTTTTGCGAAGTAATTCAAATTATTTCACGTTTTTGTGCTGCCAAATGATTTATGTTTTATTTTTTGTAAATTTAATTATAACCCAATTAAAAGATAAGAACAGCAATTAATGCTCAAAAACTTAAATACCGTTTTATTATTAAGAACATTAAACACAACTCATGAACACAGGCGTTAAAAACAAATCTCTTTTAATTATTTTCTGTTTGTTCGGTCACTTGTTAAAGTCAATTCAATATAAATGCTTTAGAAATGCGAAAAAAATATTCATTTCCACCGATTTCACTCTTCAACGCTTGCCATAAAAACAAATAAATTCACGAGGGGGAAAGAGCTTTATACTCGTATTTATGTTATTTTTTATGAACATCCATTAAAATGATTTTCCGTCCTGTCGTTTGGCACATAATCATTTATTTTGCCACTCTGTGGTTAATTAATTTAAAGCGTAAATAAATACAAATGAGAATGTAAATACGATTGCGCGCTGAGTGAAACGAAGGTCCAGTGCAAATGCGATAGCTGGCCATGGCGGATGGGCCATATATTAATCATACGACCCATTGGCCGGGCCAACATATATTTGCCCTGGATTTGGCCATCAATCAGGGCAGGCAAATTGAACTTACCACTGCAAACAGTTCTCACGCTCGCCCAACGCCAGCTTAACAATATCCGCAAACACTGGAATAACAACCCAATCATTTGGCTTGCCCGAAGTTGCTAATGGTGTGGTTGCTGCCGCCGTCGAAGTTGCTGCTGTTGCGGCACATGTTGCTGTTGCTGCCGCGGCTGCAGCATCCACGTTGCTGCCGCTTGCCACAGGAACTGGAGCGGATTCCTTTGTTGCAGCTGGTTGGTGCACAGGCAGAAAAATGTATACAAATTAGAAACAACATGGAGGGGAAAAACTAAAACCCAACACATCACTATGACAAACTATATCTAAGAAGTGAAATTCATCTTAAAAGAACTATGAATTAAATATGGTATAGATATATATGAGTGATATTTAATGAACTGTAGTTCTACAGATAATCATACATATATGGCATATAGAAAGTATGGAAATTTCTGCCAGTGTACTGCATTGCATACGTACCGGAAATGCCAGCTAAGCCAGCCACTCGGCCACTTGTCGAGGGCTTCTCATCCGAGTCGGGTGTTGTGATGACGGCGAAGGATGCTTGCGCAGGAGCTGCTCCTTGGGCCGCCGACTCCTTGGGCGGCTGCTTATCAGTCTTGAGACCCTCCTGCTGCTCATTTAGGACGATGGCCTGCTTCTGCCATAAATGTCCATGGCCCTCGGCGTGGCGCTGCATGCAGTCCAATTGTTGACACGTCACTTGCAATTTGCTCCACTGTAATCAAATCGAAATCCATAAATGAGCATCGTTTGTAGTGGCTATCTTGATACGCTCGCCCGATTTCCGCCCACTTGGGTGGAGTTTGCTGGCTTTTTTGTTTCGTTTTTTTTTGGGGGGCTGTAAAAGTTTATGGTTTTGTTTGTTCTGTCGGTCTGTGTGAGTTTTATGCTTGTAATTTTCCCCCGGAAAGCTTTAGATCGAATTTTATGGGCTACATTTGGCATTCGCGTGATAACATATTAATTAGGATTTTCCGGGGCATCCGGGAAATGCTTTTGGGGGATTTCACACGCATTAAACTGAAAAAAGGGACAGCATCTTAAGCTGGATCTCAGCAATTTATTGTGCTTTTCATTTGAAAGCATTCGCTTTGGTGTTAAAGGGAATCCGAAAGTTTGCTTGCTCGTTAAGAAACCCATTTATAATAACATTTTTTACACCTCACCATGGTGTATAATTTAAAGTTTGCAGTTTTTTTCGACCACATTTATTACCTTATCCAATGCGAGCACATAAACATTTCAGCAGCAGCTATAGAAATGTATTTGTATACATATATCTCTCGAAAATACAATGCACGCCCACTTTTTGCTGCTCGAATTTTGCATAGTTGTGTAAATTTATGCAATTCCCTTTCATTTTTTATTTGGCAAGAGGATTCCCTTTTTCATTTCTCGCTGCATACTTTTCGCCGCCCATTGTCCATAGAATTTATAGAGGAAAAAGTGCAGCAGCCATACGAATTAAATATTGCACAGAAAAGGTGGACAAGAGTATGTTTGTAATTATGTATAAAGAGTAACTATATCTCAATAAGCGCACTAATTCTCTATATACTCTATACTCTATACTCTATACTCTATACTCTATATTCTCTATATACTAAGTAACAGGCATAATAGAACTTTATTGCGGCTTCTAAGCAAGTTAATTTGCCTGCAACTAGGTTTCATTTGTAACTTCTCTTTCTGACTGAAATGTTGCCAGTACTGTTTGCTGTCTAAATACCTGCACATTTGTGCAGAGCGCGAAGGACACACACAACATTGTAATGGGCCAAAAGAACAGCCATTCATAATGAATAATCAGAAGCCAAAGGCATTTAAATCACCAAAAAGTAACATTGAGCAACTTTTAACTTGATTTTTTCATTATGAGTGGGTGAAAAGAAGGCCTAGCCTAGTGTTAAATTGTGGTGGCAGCAAAGGCTGAAGGCTGAAGGCTGAAATGCGGAATCCATTAACTAATTAAAAAGTTTTTTAATGAAAACTAGCTTCATTTGCTGCTGAATGCACGGCAACACGCTGCGGTCTATTGAAGGAGTGGGCGGAAGGACACAGGACTCAGGACTCAGGACACAGGACACAGCACACAGAACGCAGGACGCAGGACGAAGGACGAAGGTGCGGGCAATGTGCCAAATAAGTGAGTAAATATATAAACTTGATGAAATTGGGCCAACTGCAGCGAAAATGTGGTTGCTTGGGCGTGGCCATTTCTCTTTCAGTTCGCCCCCGCAATTCATTTCATTTTTTTTGGCAGCCAGTGAAAAATCTTTTTATCGGTGGAGGAAACTTCTGTTGTTATGACAAAGTGGCGCAAAAATATTATTTAAATATTTTCTTTAGTAAGTGCCAACTGCAATAACAGAAAGTATTCTTTCTTACAAGTATCTAAAAATGGAAATACCCTCATTTGCAGGTCAAACAACTGGCATTGTCCTGAGCTTCTCCATTACTTCCTTCAATATTTGACTTTAATTCAACGAGCCCAGCCCAAATCTCTTAAGCTCCTTTTCGCCAAAATGCATTAGGCTGCATAGAAATCTGCTGACACGAACAAATATCCAAGGCACTGCGTCCAGTCTCGAGGCGAAAGGATTTTCTTCGAGCTCACACACAGAAAAGTGCAAGAAAAAGGATGTGTTGGAGGGGAAACAAGGATATAGTCACATCTTTCACTTGCTTTATGGTGCATCCTTGGAAAGTACAATTTTACATTAATATCAAATTTCTAGTTTCATGTAGGAATGTGCATTCATTCTCTCTGCACCACTTTCAAAAGTGCACATCTCAAATTACTCCGTTTGCAAGATGCTTATTTAATGGTTGGGCTGCTCTATTGATAAGGAAAGTGTGTTCTGCCCTCGACCAACACCAAAAGCATCGCCCTTTTCCCCAATCCATGAAGGAAAATGGCCTCAAGGCGCTGCTTTCCAACTTTTAACAGCATGCAATTACAGTGCACACATAAGGATCCAGTCGCACTCTCACTTGGCAAAGGGAACCATTTTAACCATTTTATTATCCTTGCTCGTTTCCTTGTATTCTTTGTGCAAATGACTGTACCGACCAACTTTAGCTAAGCTTCAGTTTCAGATCACCGAGTTTATGGAAATTTCCCCCACGAATGTTGGCTGTACATCATGTGGAAATGTCAGCGAATTGATGTCTGGGGCCAAATGCTTTTCCATTTGGCTTACGCATCACATTATGCAAAGAGCGGCGTTGTGTTGTTTAAGTTCAATTAAAGTTTCACTGCGCCATTTGCCATGGGAAATTATGAACCAGGAACCCATTTCGCTGCCATGCCACGTAATTTGCCTATAAAACTGCTGTCTATTTAATTTCGAGCGCTTATTTTGGAAATTTATGAAGCAGCACGTACTGCCCGATATTCGCTATACTTTAAGTTGGAATTGGTGAAAATATAGTTTTGCATTCTGCTGGGGAAGTTGAAGAAACGCTGTGATTTCGTCACATTAAAAAGTTTATCACTGCCATAAGACCAATATGTTTCATATTTTTTTGCTACACAAACAAACAAACTATTCATTTTATTTGTAAATATAATTAAATTGATTTCAAAACTAGTCATTTCTGTCATGAGGATAATTAGATCGAAATTGTATCAATCCCTTTTGAATGTTATCCCCAGCGGCTGGTTAATTACAGCCAACAAATTATATCCCGCAGCAATAAATTGTTCATCAAATTAGTTTTTGTTTGCGATAAATGAAACCAATATAAATTAGATATTATCTGTCGCTGCCACATGAAGCCATACATCAGCCCTATTTTCTGGGGTCGCCATTAATTACAGGATTGCAAAAATTGCACAAATTAAATAGATATTATTCGGCATAGTTCTCGATGGCGAACTCACCGTAATTTTAAGCCGCGCTATGGCCGGCGATTCCAGGGACTCCAAAATGGCCGTGGCACTATTGTAGTTGCCCACCAGGAGGCAATACTGGGCCACTCCGCTCCAGAGTTCCACGGTTCTACTGCGTCCCTCGATTCCGACGCTCTGGAAAAGCGGGCAAAACAATGATGTTGCAACGGGCATGGGCACGGACAAAATGAAAGATTTATTTGATTACGGAAGTTAGTTAGACGATAAGGGGCAGGAGGCAGGAGGCAGCAGCAGGGTGGTGGAAGGGGTGGAGGAGGGGGTAGGGAAAAGGACATCGGACATGCCGGGACCCACGTGACTTGGGCAAAGTTTTAACGAGTCGCTTACACGGCCAACTGGCAAACTGTCAATGAGACAGTTACGAACGGCATAAATTATAAGCCATCTTACCAGCCGTTGTGTATGCAGGCACCCCTCGTGCAGCAGCGGCCACAAGAATAGCAACGATAACGAAAGGTAACTAGAAGTACGCGATGAGTTCGGGTAAAAGGTATCTCTACTTTCACTTCACAGCTGACAGACAGATGTAAATTATAAGTGCCATGGAAACTGCTATTCGTGCGACCGCGACTGTAGGGAGAAGCACTTGGGTGAACGTGCATATTCAACATGCATGGGAATTTTAATTCAATCCACTGGGTCTAAGGACTCGTGCGCTCCGTTTAACTTCAGCACTGGACTTGGATGGATGGATGGAGTGCGGCGCATGGTTCGTGCTGACCCCCAAATGGTTATGAGCTCGTCCACTCACCTGCAGGATCTCGTTGCAGACAAACAGACGCAGACGTGCCGACCAATCCAGATAGGTTTCCAGGTTGCACGTCTTCTTCGGATCCTGGGCTCCTGGCGGCGCGCCCGACGTGGATGGTTGGTCCCACTTCTTCTGCATTAAAGAATGGAAAATAGCACTGGATTCAGAATGCTTGTTGAAATGAGGTGCGCAATGGAACGGCGGGGGGCATTGTTAATGAAGCGGCTTGTCGTCCTTTTAATTGCATGTCCTTGTAAGTCCTGGCTCTTGTGAGTGTGTGTGCGTGTGTGTGTGTGTGTGCGAGAGTGCGATTGTTTATGTGCGAGAGTGCCTGCTGTAAATTATGCAAATCTGCAGATTCTCTTATGTTGACTTGTGCAGAGGGTAACATTGGCCATCAGCAGAGTATTTTGACTTGAAGGATATACTCGTAATTTAATTTAGGCGAAAATATGGCCAGGCTACCGTATATTTTGTAATTTTTTTGATCTAATAATGTTGTAGAAATTCAAAAAAATTAAGAATTGTCCCAAAGCTAAAGTTCTAAACTGCATAACACAACTTATCTTAATCGGATTTTGAAGTGCCATACCTCTAAATGTTTCTGACGCAATTCTCTAAAACACTGCATTCAAATTTAGAAATGGATTTCTTTTTAATTTTTTTGTAATTTTTATGATGTTGAAATTCAAAGAAATTAAAAAATGTCCCAAGGCTGAAGATCTAAAGTCCATAACTCAACTAATCTTAATCGGATTTTGAAGTGGCATACCTCTAAATGTTTCTGACGCAATTCTCTAAAAAACTGCATTCAAATTTAGAAATGGATTTTTTTTTAATTTTTTTGTAATTTTTCTGATGTGGAAATTAAAAAAAATCAAAAATGTCCCAAGGCTGAAGTTCTTAACTTCATAACTCAACTAATCTTAATCGGATTTTGAAGTGGCATACCTCTAAATGTTTCTGATGCAATTCTCTAAAAAACTGCATTCAAATTTAGAAATGGATTTTTTTTAAATTTTTTTGTAATTTTTATGATGTTGAAATTCAAAGAAATTAAAAAATGTCCCAAGGCTGAAGTTCTATACGCCATAACTCAACTTATCTAAATCGGACTTTGAAGTGGCATACCTCTAAATATTTCTGAAGCAATTATCTACAAATCTGCTTTCAAGTTAAGAAATGTATTTTTTTTCGAATTTTTAATTTTTTCTGATGTATGGTGCATTGCATAATTAGTAGGAAAAATGGGAAATTTTAAAGACTTCATTTGAAGTGGTTTCTTAGGTTTTTGAGGAACTTGTTATTGATTTTCCCGTGGTGCTTACCTGCTTATCGAGGAGGACCATGCTGCTGCACTGGAGGAACTCCTCGCCGCCAATGTGCTTGGCCAGTTTCTTTTCCACCCGACAAACGATTTGTGCGTACTGCGTGGCCGTTGGACAGTTGAGTGGAGTTTCTGGTGCAGACTACGGGGAAAATGGCCACAGAAAGGCATAATGGAAAAACAGGGAAAACAGGACAATTGCCGGAGATTAGGCAGATTGCTTTTAGCCCGGTCAGTGCTGTCAGCTTTCTAGCTAGCTGTTCTTGGAAATCAAGCTATTTTCAGAAGCGTATATTTCTTGACTATAAATTTCTTGGCAATAAATGAAAGATTCTTTCCAAGCTGTGTACTACATTTTACGGAAGTATGTATATGCTGTTAAAATATCTCAGATATTTTTATAAAGTGCTTGTCAAAGCTGACACCACTGACCAGCCATCCACTCACCTTGTCGTTGGTCTGGCAGGCTCGTAGGTCCGCCTCATGTCTCTCTAAATCAGTCAGTCGTTTTAGTAAGGCACTCAGTGTTTGGGAGACAGCGGCTTCCAAATGCGAATTGGAACATCTGTGACGGAGGAACGTCGTGGAGGAGCAGAGTTGATTGGGCGCAATTTGGAAGAGGCTAGGCCTGGACAGCAATTTCTCCTCACCTGGCAACGATATGTTTGACATGGCTCATCATCCGCTCATCCCGATAGTCGTAGGGGAACTTCATCGTCCACTCGGCCAGCAGGGAAACCAGGGACTCCAAGCATTCGCTATCAGGTACCGAGTCCAGCAGTCTGCCCAGCAATTCGTGGGGTCGCAGGAACAAGCGGCAGGATAATAAAAACGAGAATACAAATTCCTGCAAGCCGCAATAAACAGACAAAAGCAAGATTAACATCAAAATCATCAGATCTAGGCCACAATGGGAGAGTAGAGCTGGTACAGCTCAAGTTCATCACTCACTATCTAAAGATAGTACCTATAATTGATCTTAGAAGTATCAGAAATTTATTCAAATTATCTTATAATGTGCCCGAATTTGTGCTGTTTAAAGCGAAAGCCAGACACATTTTTTCCATTTTCTAATACATTAAACATACATGTGTGTTTTGTTTATTTCCCCTTGGGATTGAGATTGCCTCAGTGAATCGCCCCAACTAGAAGATCCCCCCAATTAGTGGTGTTTTGGTTGTGTTTGTCGAGCTCTCCCAACTTTTCCCTGACCGGGGGCATTCCACATTCAGCCCTATCAAATTAGCGCTAATCTCTGGATTTGTTTGCAACGAATTAATTATTTTTGCACTTGCTGCCTGTGGCCTCTGAATGGCTGTGCCTACACACAAGAATGTCCTTGCTCCCTGGCTTTTGGTCCTTGTGTCCCTTGTTTCGTTAGCCCCTTGGGCCCGGGGTCCTTGATCCTGGCAAAAGGACTCGCCGGCTTGTCGGTTGCCCTCTGGTTTGTGGCTTTTGGCTCGTGCCAACAAACGCAAGTTGGCCAGTGTTCAAGTCTTTAAGTGTTTGCGACTAAGTAAAAGCTGATTTGTATCCCATTTGGCGTGTACAATACGGGGAAGGAGCAAGAAGGCCGAGCTCGAGAAATTGTGTTTTTAACATTTTTATATACGTGTATTTTTACTGAAAATAGTTCATGTCATCTCTATGTGTGCAAAAATGTTTTTCGTTTAACTTATTGCCTTTTGGCCCAGTTGAAATATGGGTAACGAAATTTCATTTGCCGTTCACTTTATTTGCATGATGAAATGCGATAGCACATGTGAAATGAAAAGCTTCGTATTTATTAAATGCACAGGAAGGAATTTATGAAATATGCACATCGTATATATTGATTCACTTTGAGTATTTATAACGATAAATATTTTTCAAATATATTATCACGCATTTCGCTGCGCTTGATTAAGCCGTTAATTAGGTTTATAAAATACCTGAATCGAAATAAACCCACCTTATCTAAGTCCACAACATCCTTGGGCAGTAGAGTTTCGATGAGGGAGTCCAATGGCCCGGAAACTATTCTACCGTTTATGTACATAATGCCACCGGAGCCCAAAACCGAGCTCTGTGAAAATAGAAACAATCGCCATATGACAACGGGTCAAATAAGAGTGTTATGAAAAATGTTTGCTGCACAACAATGGGAAACTGAAATCAAACCAATTTACATAGCTAATTAAATGCTGGCGTGTTGACGGCTGACTAAAAATGATTATGGAATTGGTATATGGGGACAGCAAACAGTTGTCCCTAATTACCGCACAGCTTACCTCAAAATTAATATCACATTGGCTGCGTTTGTGCGGATTTTTGGGCACATCGTACTGGACCAAATCGTCGTTTTTCGGCCCAATCGAAATCGTGGTGCCAAGCTGCAAGTCAGACAAATTGAAAATTTTAACTTTCTATTTCCATTTTGGCCGAGATTTACAAACGTGTAGTGGAAAACCGCAAGAATCAATGTTTTTGGTGATATTAATTAAATGTGTAGCTAAAGCGAAAGCAAACACATCTTGATGATGATGATGAAAATGATGCTTTTGGACTTTAAATGAGTTCCTGAGGAGTTTCACTCACCTCTAGTTGCTGAAACCCCATTTCCAAATCGTAGGCACTCAGCTGCTCGGCGCTGTGCCGCCGCCTGTAGCGTATATTGCCACCCAGGAGAGCTGTCTCCGCCGTCAGATGACCCGGATCCAGGGAGAATATGCCGCCGGGGGCGCCTTGTAATCCGGCTCCTTCGCCTGCGCCGCCCTCCCGCGAATCCGCTCCCGACTCGCCCATCTCCAGGCAGCAGTCATCCGCAGACTCGCTGTCGGAGCTGCTGCTGTTGCCACTAATGCGGCACCGCCGACGGTGGTGGCGTCGGTGGTGCTGGTGGTGGCCATGTTGGCCACGTTGGCCATGGTGGCATTTGTCCCGGTCGCGCTGACCCCGCGACTTCTGCAGCACGGTCTGCTTGCAACGCGTTCCGCAGGCGATGGCTGATATTTTGCTGGCATAAAAGTACATCGCCATGTGTCACGTTCGTTTCGCCGCTCGTGACGCGGTCATGTGTGTGGGGCTGGGTGTCTTCCTTTTCGGGGGTCTGGTGGGCGGTTGGTGGGCGGACCTGCGGCTCAACTGCCCTGGCTATTTAATGCTATTTAATGCATGGCCACGCGGCGGGCAGGTGGCAAGTTGGACGTCTCCATCGGTCGGGCGCGTCCAATCAAACGTCTATTACGAGAAGGATTAGAAGGATTAGAAGGATTAGTGTAGGCACACGAAGAGAAATCGGTGAGTTGATTAGGAAAATCACTTGTATTAAATATTGTATGTTTTGCGTTAATGCTTCTGTTTTAAGTGTCACTTGCTGTAGATGATATTTAACTGTTTAATATTTATAAACTCAATTTTTTTCGAGTGCACAGGTTTCGTTGAGCGAAGGACTTCCGCCTAATCCTCAATTTCATTCGGCTTCCACTTTGGTTTTCCAATTTCTACCCTCTCTATATGGGCGGCTTTTGATTTTGCGCCACATGGTGGAGGGGGCAAATCGAATATCAAAACTGCGAAAAAGTGCGACGCTTTATGGCCCAAAGGGTCGTGCGGCGTCAACAAGTCAACGTTGCGGTCAATCGCAGCACATTACTCATACGCCGTGTGGCCGGGGCAGGCCAAGAGCTTAAATCACTGCGTGTCGGCCGTTTCGCGTGTGTACGAGTGTGTGGGTTAGGTTATGGTCAGGGTTATTATCCCTGTGGGGCCACTTGCGACTCATCAGCCCATAGACATGTGCGGATCATCAATAAGGGCGTACACAACAGGGGAAGGAGATGGAGATGGGTCAATGGTTCGATGGTTCGATGGCAGTCATTAAATCACTGCAGATGCGTTTGGGGGCCAAATCACAAAAATCACCACCGATGTATTGATGGGTTCAAGGTTATCAATGAGTAAACATTTTCCGGTCTCGTTAAGAGTGTGGGAGAATGGGTGAGAATTGGGCTAGCTAAGTAGCACGGAACTCAGACATTTGTGTTTTGATTATAAATTGAAGTATTTTTGATTCATTTCCTTTATTTCTATTTTTATAGAAGTGAGCACAACTTACTTAGCTCTAGGGAAATAACTTAAATGGCTTCTGTAACACGTACGCCATAATAATAAGTCGAAATGAACACACCCAGAAATAAGTTTTAAGACCTTTTAAAGCAGCAAATGCATTAAAAATGGGCACTAAAAGCGAATAATATCAACAGGCTGGTACCGAGAATGAGTTCATTTCCCAATTTCACAACACGTTCGCGATGTTTTTGGTGCATTCGGAGATGAAAAACCGGCAAACGGCGGAAGTTGGCTTTAATGAAGATTAACCACGCACAAAAGATAACGATGCCGTGGATGGAAACGTACGAGTATATAGATAAAATCTACATATCGTATTAAAAATGCAGATACACGATTCGGAAGACGCCGGGGAAGTGGGCTAAAAGGAATTCCACACACAGGAAGTGATCCTTGGCACCTGACCAGGAAATGAATATGGAAATGAACGAGGAAACTCAATTTCTATTACCTTAATGCTCACTCGGCCATTTTGGCCGTCTTGTGTCAGCGTGAAAACCTTTAGAAAATCAATGTCAGTGGTGGCAGTGCCAGATGGGGAATGGAATGCTCCTCTGATCCACTCCAGATTCATTCACCCTGACATTCTCAGCCACAAATTGGCAATTAAGCCAACACCCTGCTCTCAATGTGTATTTTTATATACATATTATATACTCATGCATGTATGTACATCCGACTTTTATTTTTGTTCTGTGTGATTTGTTCATTACACAAGCCATGCATAATAAATGATTTTTGTGTACAATCTGCATTTCAATTTTGACAACGAAACGGGATTACTGGCTTTGCCATTCAAATAAAATTTATCGTTGGCGAGTCTGTAATTAAATCGAGTGTAATACAATATTGAATGAGTCAATTTTTAAGCTTAGCAAATGGAACCTTCTTTTTTGTGTGTCAAAATGGATCAAAGGATGATTCCATAAGACCATATGACGTAGTTTTCTAAGCAAACAGATGTTGCAGTTTGCTGTTGAACTATTGCAAACAGACTGCTTACATTTTGATGTATTCTAATGTAAGAAAAAAATCTGAAAGCTGCATAATCCAGTAAGCAGTTGTAAAACAAAATGACCATTGTAAAGGAAATGCGACAAGCCTGAAAAAAGAAAGTGCTCACATATGTGGGTATGTTTATAAGCATCAATACGTAGGGATGTGCGCCTAATCTGCATACAGTGGTGCTCAAAATACTAGCAACAAATTTGAATATTAAAAATATGCAGGGTAAAGCTGACACTTTTAGAGTTGAAGGCAAACAAACTCTAAAAAATTATTTTGTGGTGAAATCTTAAATAAAATAACTCTAATAATTATTCAAGCAAGTTTAATTTTTATTGTATTGAATTTATTGTATTTATTGTATTGATGACTTTCTGTCATAAAAATGTTAATTTTAAATTGAATGCTGTCGATGTCCTTGATGCAATTTCCCCACTGTACACAATTTTCGACGCACATTTGTGAATATTTACATTTGGCGTTGCCTACATTTCGGGGCAGCAGAATATTGCCATGCTCAAGTGAGCGTAACAAAGGCGGAACACACACAGAACTTATGATATATATTCGGGCCAAACTTGTGCACACTTAACTACAAGTTGTGCCGGACGGAACCGCCCATCGCCAAGGATATAGACAAAGCACGAGATGGAATAAATCTTTCTGGCATTTTTTTGTTGGTCCGGACAGAAGCTTATTATAATTCCAATCATGTCGCCAGACTGCAGGCTAGAATCTATGCAAAAGGTTGGCAAATGAAATATTTTCAATTTTAATATTGACAACGCTGGATTTTTTTCGCTTTCGGGGTCGAGTAACCCGGCAACAATACAATCGATGGGTATCGCGGGTTGGGGCTCATAGATTGGGTGCATAAAGACAAAATATCAATATGGCTGGCACATTTTATTTCGTTTCAATGCCCATTACCAAACGCCCACTTTTCCTGCTCAAAAGAATGAAAATAAAACAGAATTTATACGTCGGAAAAATCAATCAATTATATGAAGCAGACTAAACTTGTTCCGAGAAGGACGCATACTGATGGCAAGTAACTAAGGTCCTGCGAAATGAATATTAAGTGCTGTGCGGTTCCTTAGGAACCGCAATTGATGGCATGCAAAGAGAAATTCATGGCTAAATGCCGGATTTTTTTTAATAATTACACGAGAGATAAATGTATTTTGATTAGTGTCCTAAAGGCATTCAAATTGGCTACTGCACTGGCAAAATGGCCCATTTGCACTGACCACAACTTATCCTTGAGCAAGGCGTCATTATCACAGACTCAACAATAATTCGTCTTTCGTTTACTCTGTGGCAGGACCGCAAGAATTCTTGTTGGTTGCACTTGCGCTCGGCCACAGGACAAGCTTAATTATTAATAATATAATTAGAGCGGAATGCAGCTGGTGATGGCAGACTGGTGTTTCTGGCAAGAAATAAATTGGTTTGCGGCTCGAGTGGGCACTGCAGACGATGGAATGCCATTGTGCGCAAGTTTGCCTGTTAAACATCATTGCGATTGTTGGCATCGTGAATATTTTGCATATTTTTACGCCAATCTCAACTCAAATTTGGCCACACTCCAAACAAGTCACGGTTTTGGCCCTCGTCCTTGTCGATGTCGTCTATGTCGTCGATTCCGAGCCCCAAGGAGCAGCTGCTGCAAGTGTCCTCGAATCTATTAGCATAAAACTGATAAAAATAAACTGATGTCGTTGTCGTTGTCGCCGTTGTCAACAAGAAGCACTGGCAGTGCAAACAGCAAGCGGCAAACAAACAACAACAATCAGCTAACAAGAAAGTGGCAACAAATTTGCGTTGCTTTTGGCTAAGCACTTTCAGCCAAGAAGAAAACCGCAGACTGGTGTAAAATCCGGGAGCACAACTTTCCACGCTTTTGCATTTTTAGGACTTCATTTGGTCAAGTTATTTTCGCTTTGAATTAAGTTTCCTTTGCTTAAAATATTAAATTTTCCGATGTTATTATCATTTTATATTCCGATTTTTGTTTTGAATCTAAATTAAGTTTTCTTTAAATTATGCTCTGTATTTGATTTAAGCTTTTGTTATGTTTCTGCTTTCAGTTTTTCTGTCTTTTGCTTCATTATATATGTGAATCGTTTTATATAACTATTTTGCTACGCGATTTTAATGGATTATTTACACTTTTCCATTTTTCATTAACGTTTTATTTAAATGTTTTGCTATTTTGTTTACTTCCGATTCGCTTGCTTTGTTTTTTGCCGTTTGCTCTCATTTTTTTAATATTGGTCGGGATTTAAAATCAATTATGCTTTGCTTTATTTCTACTTCTTGTTGTTATTTATTGGCAAATGCTTTTTGCATGGACCGAGCGAATTGGCAAAAAAACATTGATTTCCCATATTTATCACTTTATTGCATTTGCCCCCAAATGGGAATATTTCATTTAATGCTTTGCTATCCATTTATCTATTTACTTACAACTTTTGATTTGTAATGATAGTTTTTTATTAGAGAATAAATGCGATTTTGGTAGGCTTACCGAATTGCAGGATTAAATTGATTTTGATACTTTTTTTTACTTAACATCTGGACAGGCATGCGATTTCTTGTAACGAATTAACTTTAATAAATAATAATAATTAATAAACACTTTTTTATTTCAAATTTAACAAGAGAATGTGTCCATCTAGAAAATATTATCACAGAATAAATTAATATATTAACTATTTATTTACAACACAATTTTTGCTTTCAGATATGCGACACTATGCTATTAAGCTGACCAAAGGGTATATTTTTATAAATTAAAAAGAAATAACCACATTTTACACTCACAAAATTATTCAAAGCCGAGTATGAAAAAATAACAATTTTTCTATTGAATTAGTTCTTTGCCGAGCACTTTAGCAGCAGTTTCTCCACAAAAGTAATTTGGCCCTCTAAGTGCTTAAATAAGAAAGAACTTTTCCGCCATTTTCCACGCTCTTCAGAAGACTACGCTTTTCTTCCCCGAAGCACATCTAGTATTTACATTAGATTTAATTAGCATTTTTCACGCTTTTGTCTGCGGACAGAAACGTGTGCTAATAAAAGTTGCCTTCAAATTACATTGACATTGTCTCTGGGCTTGTAAACTTGGCACCATTTGTAAGGTTTTTAACGAAGGCAAAGTTAGAAAAGCGCTTTTCACTTGATTTTTCCTTCCCTTCATTTACCAACTCGACTGACAACTTTTCCGCCTGGCTGCCGATTTTCACTAGGAACAGCTTAAATGCGAGAAAAACCTCTAAGCGAAAAACTGATAAAAAAAAGCGGCAGGAAAACTGTCAACGGCATGACTCTGTGTGTCATAAAAGTGGCGCAGGAGGAAAACCGAAATTAAATTACTTTGACTTTCGATGGTGGAGCATAAAAAATGCATTTGGGTCAGCGCCCTAAATTCTGGCCAAGTCCAAAATTAATGCAATGCCGGCGACAAGAAACCCAATTTAATGACTTTTGAATTGTTTTATCAGGCAATTTATTACAATCACCGCATCGGCCAGGCAACCGCAATAAACCTAAGCCATGCAAATTATTCTCGCTTCTTTTTTTTTGATTTTTTATTTGCTCTTCACATTTTTATGGCAGCTCCAAAGCCGACAGCAAAAAAAAGTCAGGGAAATCGGCTCAAAGTCTAAAGTATTTTGGGCATCATCATCAATCTTTTTCGCCGAAATGTTGGCAATTGCACTGCCAAGACAATTGACAAATTGACGATAGGGTTTTCCGATGGCATTTTCCTTGGGATGTGTTTATGCAAATGCAGCTGAGAGTTGGTGGAAATCTTTATGACGAAAAAAAAGCGAGCGGAGTTAATGCTAATGGCATAGCTGTACGAATTGGATGGACTTGGATCGATTTGATTTCTATGGGTTACAATGATATTATTCATAAGTATTTATATGTACTTGATATTAACAGGAAGTCTTCCACTCTGCTGATGTATTGGTAAAGCCATAAAGTAGGCAAGGACATTTCTGAGCTCTCGCAATGCGGGAATCTTAATTACAGGATGTATCTGCTCGGTTGTGTGCCAGATATTCCATCAATTAATGATTCTCCATTACGCGATTGCAACTGAAGCCAAGGATTTTCCGGACAGAGCTCCGTGCGTGGAATTAATCGAAAATGCATTATTGTTAAACAGGCATAAGTAAACAGGCAGCCGCTGCTGTCCAAGTGCGGAAATGAACAGTTTAAGCCAACTGCAATGGTGCACGCAGGCGGGTTAATAAAGGCGTCCAACGGGCCCGAAAACGGCGAACAAACTGTTGGCCAAATGGCCACAGTATACATGTGTATATTGACGCGTATATATTGGCATATCGGAGGCAATGAGGCACCCGACATTATCGACATTACCGGTTAACAGTAACGGTAACGGGAACACATAAATTATGCATGATTTTTGCGAAGGGACGCAATGCTGTGTTTGCCAATTTTTGCTCCTTTTTATCGCATGAATTTTAAGCGACTGAAATGCTTCCCCATTTATGCGAATGTGTGCGAATGTGTGTGTGTGTGTGTGTGACTCGGCGAGGCTGAAATTACAAGTTAATCGAACGTTGCATACTTACTGGGGCAGCCAGTCGGCTGGAACCATATGCGATATTGCGTATTGATGCTCGCGCAAGCACACTTTCAGCAATTTAAATTCATATTTATTGATTTTTGGGTTAAGAAATCGCTGATCCAGCTGCTTCCACGAATTACAAGAGCCTTCAATGGGAATCCAATGGCTGGGTGTGGTATTGTCCGATCAATCCATTAGGAAAATGGAGGTGTTTGGTAGTTTAAATATTCTGGCGATAACAATTTAATCCGATCTCTCGCTGGGTAAGCAATTCGCACAAGTTTGTATGGTAACTTTTGACTTCTTTTACGATTTCAAATATTTATTGGCATTGCTCTGCCCACTTGATTATTTATATGTTATCTGTTGGTTTCTCTCAAAAATCTGTGGCCGCACTGATAAATCCGATCTCAGAACCGCACACTTACAGAATCCACGACGAACTGAAGTGGAGTGCCAACTTCGAAGGCATGTTAAGCGAGGTTCGACTGTAACAGAGTCCTGAAACGGTTTGAAGGGAAATTGTATGGGAAAGCAGAACAGGACTTGTGTCATCGAACATGTTGCAAGTGGCTAGAAGAATCGGGCAACTCGGCTTCTGTGGAACCAACACAACTTCCACGCGTTTTCAATGAAGCTTACAGTAAGAAATAATATTAAATTATTCAAAATTCTGTATTTTCTCTTTGAGAATAAATAATTGAAAAGGTTTGGCAGTACATTGTATTTTCTGTGCAACAGCTCTTCTAGGAAATATACATCATACTTTTAGCATTATATATTTTAGGGCTGGATAAGGGTATGTAACACTTTCGTTGTTGAGCCCCTGAAAGTGTTGATAATACCTTTATATCTTGGCAACCCACCTATGTTTCTCGAGTGCCACCTTTTCTTGCAACTCCG
This sequence comes from Drosophila orena, assembly GCA_005876975.1. Lineage (NCBI taxonomy): Eukaryota > Metazoa > Arthropoda > Insecta > Diptera > Drosophilidae > Drosophila > Drosophila orena. The sequence goes on along the minus strand of VCKV01000008.1, from coordinate 9,024,346 downwards.
TGTTCACACGGCCACATTATCCTGCGCAACAAATTGCTTGTCATGTTAACAGCACTCCGCCATCGCATTGCTTTAATTAGCCGGGATCATATGCCCAGTTACAACACCTACAAGAATTTAGAAGAGTGCCACATAAATGGGAGCTCATCTGCTTGATGGGTGGGCGTGGGGCGGTGGCGAGGGAGCTTGCCCCCAACTTATCTGGGACCCAGTAACATCCCATGGTAACTGAGATCTGTGTTTACTCAGCTGCGTTGTCAAACGTCTGGCGGTGGCTTTCACTTACGATTGTGGGCGTGTGCCGAGCTAGATGTGTGAATGCAGAAAAATCGTCTAGGCCAGAGGCAAAAGTTCAGAAAACAAATTAGCGAAATCAATTTGAGAATTTTATTGAGTCTTCTAACTTTGTCTTGGGGTCAGCAGCATTTAGGGCCCGCACAAACACACCTCGGCCCTTGGCCAGAAATTTTTGAGGTCACTGCGAGTTTGAGTTTTGATGCCGGGCTAACTTTCGATGCAAAGGCGAAACTTTTAAGTAGTGGCTTAAATTTTATATTCCTACCAAAATGTATGCCCCCAACCACACCCAATGCGACTTTTTGCCGGCCGCTTTGGCAAGTTTAAATGTTTGCTGGGAATTTTAATTCATTTATAAAATATGCCCGGCCCACTCGGCTGCCGTGTGGATTAAGTGCAGTCGCCTGGTCGACTCTTAAATTAATGAAATTCTGTGTGTTTTCAGTGTGAAATAGCCGCAAGCTTTTTGTCTCTGTACCAATTAGCAGAATGCATGGAAACAGCTGAAAACCATATTTACAAGGACTAAGTGTTGGGCGGGCTGTGATAGGGAAACCGTGTGTGAAAAATTCTCCTTGTGGCTGCGTTCACTACACTACTTAGCAGATGGTAGATGCAGGGAGCAACAAGTTTAAAGTTTCGTGTTTTCTTACTCCAAAGAATGGTCCCTAGTTTATGGAAGCTAGACATTTATATTTTGTAAGGGAATCATTTTGGAATCTAACAATCTAACTTCCGCTTTTATTTCAACCTGACGTTCCACAATCAGCCGGATCGGTTACTTGAATTGGCAGTCCATTGTCTAACCTAATGTTTGCTCTCTTGTGGCCAAGTTTTGGGAAAGTTTTCCTTCCATTTTTAGCCTGGCCAAATGTTAAATGTTTTCGTTCGGGAACTTTTTAAACGCTTTCTCGATACTTGGCCGTGTTTTGCGGCTGCTTCAGTTACCTTTGGCAAAATCAAAGTGCCCAACTTTACTTACTTCTTTTACTTTTACTTCTGTGGTCGCTTGGCAACATCTTGAATTGTATTTATGTTTCCTACACTTGTTATCTAGGCGAAGACAAATCGATGAAGGGGGCACATGGGGAAAGTACGCACTCTAAAGTTTTAAAATTTGTGGCTTACTAATACGAAAATGTTAACACCTATTTTAAAGTGGTGTCTAAAAGTAAACTCTTTATATCACTGCTTACTTTCAAGTTTCAAGTTTGGAAGATATCTGTGGAAATTGCTTGAAATGAAATCTCACTCTGTCTTTCGCTGAGTGGCGTGTTTTCGTGCAGGTCCATAATTTATTGAATTCGAACTCAGGAGGCAACATTAATTTATTTGCCAGCTGCAAGAGAGCTTTCTGTTTACCTCAGGGTCAGCAAAGTGCAGTTGCCGAAGGACTCGGACTTGTAAGGCGGGGTTACTTGGCTATAAGCCTGCGGAATGACATGTCAGTTGGTTGGCTCAGATAGTGGGATTACCGACACATGCAAATTGAAGCTGCTGGACGGACTGAGTGGGAAGACGCCGTCTAATCCAATTTCGATTGCTTAATCCACCATGACTGACACTAAGAGCCAAGTCGAAAGATGGTCGAGTGGGTTATGGGTGGTTGGGTGGTTGGGTGGTTGGGTGGTTGGGTGGTTCGGTGTTTGGGTGGTTAGGTGGTGGGGCTTTTGGACTCCACATCTTTACGCACCACAGCACTTCAAATACTCGAGCTTGCTATTGAATTACGCACCCACACATGTCAACATATCATGTTACACTTCACTTTGTGTGTGCGCTAAGTAAGTTGTAGTTTGGCAGGCCAGGAGCGGAAACGGAAACGTGGCTCCTGCTGCTGCTCCTGCTGCTCCTGCTGCTGCCCCACACACATAAAATCACAATGTTGACCCTTTTATTTCGACTGGAAGTTTTATAACCAAAAGAATCGGGGCTAAAGGAAGCACATACACGCATGGCTCTCACCCGAAAATAAAGCAGCTCAAGCTGTGTTTGCTTAAGTTTTATGTGTGCACAGATTTTACGACCGAGCTGGAACAACATCACGTAGCTCAAGGCCCGGCTTAGTGACCCCTGACCCCTCCTCGGGGTCAGTTGGCAATGGGATGCATTTTAAATGGGCTCATCTCCCTGCGGATGTCCTGCGCAACCTACAACCCACAAAACCAAAATCCACCTGACATGCTGCGATGCTGGAAAAAAAGCCAACCGTCGAATGAAACTCATTAAAAGCCATTTAAAAGATAATTGTTTTTGTTGAATACTCTTTCGCAGTGATAAGGTTATACTGTGAGCTTTATAAAAGTATCCTTTTTCGTATACACTTGAACAAAATAATCGACTTACTTTATAGTATTTTCGAGATATGGGTTTTATGTGCATACGTGTTGTTAAGCAACTATTTTAAGGCATGTTTTTCGTCGGCATATCTGTATAGTTACTGGGTTAAGCTCAAAATTGAGGTAAGCCTATTTTAAAAAGAGCATTCAGCTTGTTTTTTTCGATTGATTTCTTGTACATCCACACGGTTTAATTTCTGTCTCCGATGAAGGATTTTTGTGAAGCCAGCGTTGCGGTTTAATTAGTGCCATCGGCTGGGCGCGGTCAAACAGAAATGCTCTTGGCCGGCGGTCAGCGATGTGACAGCCCAATAAAAAGCGGATGAATTTACGGCTTCAGCGGAATCGGACTTGAAACACGTTTTCAATTAGCAACACTTGCTGCGAAGGCTAATAATGAGTTGACAAATGGCTTGTGTCAAACAAAAGCCGCGCGGAATAAGCAAACAAACAAACAAACAAACCAGACAGACAGACAGACAGACAGACAGAGGGAACACGTCTTGTTGCTGTTGTGCGTGACTTTGTGTGGATGTAGGCAATTGGCCACCCACCCCAAAACCAACCTAGAGCCACCCTAGAGCCACCCTAGAACCACTCAGGAACCACCCACCTAGCTGTCAACTTTGGCGCCACCAGAACACATACTCCAGCCCAAACTGAATTGTCAACTTACAAGGCTTGGTGGCTGAAGTGTCGCGTAATTTATTTTCCACCTCTCGGCGCCGACTGACAAATGAGCTGATAATTTTCCCCGTATCCTGCCATTATCAAGGACAATCGAGGGGGGAGGGGGCGGTCGGAAAATGAGGGGAACAGCTAATTCATGGCCCCAACACTGCCTAGTCATCGGAGGAAGGCTTTGTCTAGCCGTTGACAGGGGAAATTAATTTGTGTTTACTTGCCGGTTTGACATTCGTGAGTTATTGACGGCAAATACCGAATATGGAGTATGCAAATGGAAATGGCTGAACAATACTTACTGGAATCAGTTTGCGGTTAGATATGGCTTAACTAGCTCAAATATATTATAGAACACTTGTAGAAATCAGAGCGACATTCAGGCCAATAATTATAACACACACTTTTCTCGTGCAATAAGTTACTAATTTATCCTCATTATGCGCTTTTTTTAATGAATATTAATGACTCGTATACTCGTTGTAAACCCCGAATGATGTTTCGGTTAATGGCTGGCACTCCAATCTTAAGAAATGGGCTATGTAACCAGACTTGCAAACATATATACTCACATTGTATATCCTTGAAGTTGTTAAAACTTTTTGGGGCTCGTAAGTTAATGACAACTTGTAGGCAGATAAGGTAACAGTTCGGTACAAAATGAAAAGTATATAGTAAGTAAAATAAATAAATGTGTACTTAATTGCATATTTAATATTTGGAATGTCATCTTAGCCCTATAACAGACTTCAAACTGTCGTTAGTCCTTTTACCTTTAACCATTTCCCCCTGCCTTACAGCCATGGCACGCACTGTGTGCCGCGCTGCAATTTGACTTTAATGCATTTTTAATTTGTGCATGCGTCGCACTGCACCTACATATGTATGTGCATCAGTTCCCATATGTTCCTATAGTATGATCCTATAGTACGTGTATATATGCAGTGCACGTGTGTCGGTTTGTATGTAAATAGAAAACGAAATTACCGATGCGCTACTTTGTAGCCTCCTCCATTTTCCGGCGAGGGGCATTTTCCGAGCAGGCTGAGCGAATTCCGTTTATGACTATTTTATGCGAACTGCAAATTCTTTTGCACTTTATTTTCGGCGCAGCTTAACATGCAAATTATTATTTGCCCAGTGTGTGCCGTTCAGCGCTGTTGATGCAACATTGTGAGGGAATTTTATATGTGCCGCTGCCCCACAAAATACGAGGAAAGTGCGAGGATTGGGGCGACTCCTTTTAAGGGTCTGTCTTCGCTTCCGGGCCCCTCAGTTGCACACTTCAATTTTTAATTTGCCACAGTTTTTTGTTGTGTCCCTTCGTTTCCGGTGTTAATTATGTTACTCATTTTTTGTGCTACCAGTGGGGCTAATGAAAAGCAGAAAATAGTTGGGCAAAAAGCTATTTGCCGACGTCAAAGGAATTTTTAATGTCTGCCTTGTCTGCCGGTGGTTTTAATTTTGACAAATTTAATAAAACGAGAAAGTTTGTTAAAATCTAATTTGTCATTCGTATGCAGCATATAATGTGTTAAATTAGTTTACCTCATTCATGCATTAATATATTATACTTTAAATGGGAGGCCTTTTGGACTTTTAATTTCCTGCTTCCATCGTCGCAATCGATTCAGCAAATTGCAATTGATTTATTCCAAGGAAAAGCCAGGAAATTGATAGAAAACGATGAACATAATTTTTCTATTAAAATTCATTTTTTTAAAATTCTATCATTCTGTAATTGAAACATGTCCTCTCTTCGTTGTGCCTGGCAATATAAAAGGGTTAAGTCTTCCTGCGGAAATGGGAAAATCTTTCGATTTGCGGTGGCCCCCAGCAAAGTAATTAATTTTTAATTGATTGGTGGTTGGAGCCAGCCACGATGCACTCCAATTCCTCTCAGCCAGGATTATTATGCAAACTCGAGCATAGGAGGTGGCACCACCAGTCTCTAGGCAAAGTTAATGTCACGCATTGCAGCCGGCTTGTTGCCATGACACTTTTAATGTCCTCATCGCTATTACAAGTCAGCTGGCTGCGTTTTACATGCGCTTACTGCAGTCGAGTGTAAAATGGAAAATGAGTTCGCACTTTAGATTAAAATCTGTAAACATGAGCGCAGCACTTAGCCAAGATTGTTGGCGATGGCAACTCGCCTCGGGCTTATCGCCAGCCATTCAGTTAATCCGTCAGGAAGAGTTCTTAAGGTGGGCGCCGCATCTTGATCGTTGCGCATACTTAATTTAATACTCGTATTAAGTATACGCCACGTCTGACCTGCGCTTATTATCGAGCTGAGGTGCTGGTTGTCATTACAAATGGCATCTTAAAAAGGCTTAAAAGTTTCTGTCCAAGGTGCTAAGAAATTTCAAAGGCGGTTGTGTATATGGCGACATTACGCATACGCAGTAGGTGCTGCCTATAAATTCTTTACTTGAGCATGTTACTACTTTCAACTTCTTAAATCATAAGCCGGTGCATGAAGGATCATTAAGGATGCGAAATCAGCGTGACAAAGTGATTCCTGTTGCCTAATGGAGATAGAATGTCAATTAAGTGACGCAGCACGAAGCGGAAGCGGAAATGAACCCAACGGAACCTTTTCCGCTGACCAAAATGACAAATGCTTGTCGTAAAGCGCTTTGGACTAGCTTTAAGCTGGGAAAATGTGCATTAAGGATGTGTGGCCAAATGCGGAATGGGAAGTGGTGGAAAGTGCGAACATATTTCAATTGTACTGAGGGCTGGCAACAGTTTTATAAATTAATAACAATAATTTATGCAGCAGCAACTACAGCACTCATAATAAATTCAGTGAAACTTTTGTACGTACTCAGAGGCAACAGGGAGAACAACAACAGCCACATCTATATGCCAGTATATGCCAGTAAGTTGCATTTGAAGGCTTACAGGCAGCTCGGCAATTCTCATCAGCTGTGCCACTGCCATTCGCCTTGGGGCCGGGGCAAGAACTATAACTATGCATGTAAATTTATAACCCGGCCCCAGCATCCCCCTGAAATCCCAACCCCCTCCCTCCACCATTCTCCTCAGTTGGGGATATTGCAAAGGGCGGCACGGCGCAAAAAAAAAGGAAGAAAAATCTCAACCAAACCGAATAGAACTTGTTTATGAAACAAGTCCAGGCGAGAAGTTGAAAGTGTGTGCGGCCGGGAAGGGCGGTGACACTTGAACACTGAGAGAAATATTATATGGCTTTTGTATTCATTTGCAATGCACTTGTAGCTTATTGGGGATGTGTTCCAAATTATAGTTACACTTTTGGGTCCTAAGTTGGTTGACACATATTTCTGATTACAGCTATTTTAAGGACTATTAATATAGATATATGTCAGGCTGTTAAAGTACTTTTGATGCAAACCAAATGTATTTTCCGCTCTGCCCGAGTTTTCCTTAACATAATCTGAATATTTCCTCACTAGACTTGAGCTAAGTTTTTTCCTCTCTGGCTGCTGCTGGCACAATAACAACACGTAAATCTGGCAGCAGCTGACAAGTACAGAATTTTAGCTTGTTACGCTGCCCGAAAACGCCATCGCATAGCTCAAAAATTGTTGTGCTCAGCTGAGGGGGGCGGGGAGGGGGTTTTCGAGGGGGTTTTTGGGAGGGGAGGGGGGGGGGACTTCCCCGAAGGCATTGAAATATTAATGCTAATGGCTAGAAGGAAACACATTTCCTTGGCGTCGGGCAATCGCCTGATTGTATTGCTGCCGAACTTTGGGTGTTGGACGAAAACTCTGAAGGACGAACAGGCAGCAGGCGATGAGTTTTTCCAATAAATTAATGAAAATGCAAAAAGCCCTTGCAACAAGCAATTTTCGTCGGCAACAGGAAGGCGGCAAAAAGAAGAAAAAATCCGGAAAAAAGTGCCATGGCCACCAAGCAGCTGTGATGCTTTGCAATTTTCTACTTATGCAGTGGAAATTACAAGGAAATGCCAAAGTATGAAAAGCTATTGAGATGTTGGGGGATAAGTCGAGAAATGCAGCAATACGGTTTTCCCAATGGCTCCAATGGCCATGGAAAACAAAAGTTTTAAGCCACAAAGACCCGCACAATCCGCACAATATTGACAGCTCAAAGAGGGCTTAAATGCACTCCACTCGCTTGGCCTTACACTGACCATCCGCACTGTCACGTGCCTGAGACACGTTCCGCATCTTACACGGTAAAAGCCAAAGACATTTGAAGAAAATGTCACACGTAAGAGGACTTACTTGCCAAAAATAAAAATAAAATTCCTTTCACTGGCACAACAAAATGTTGCATAACTTGGATTTTTCTCGAAGGTAATTGAATCGTAATGCCGCCATGAAATTTTTATTATTCGGCTGTTATAAAATTCAAACTGTTCTTGCTGTCGAAATTAGCATAACTTTACAACTGCCTTGGGAATTTGTCAGCCCAGAGAAGTGCCACAAAAATGCAAGCCAGCACCTGGAATGGAACATACAGCTACCACATAGTGTTGGCCCATCAAGAAGTCACCAAAGCAAGCTAGAATTCATTAAAAGATTCTATCAAAAGTAGCAACGTTTCCCCCCACTCTAAAAAACAAGAAAGTATAATAAATAAACACGATTTTTTTAGGTGACTTTTACTTTTTATGTAAATTGTAGCAACCCTCTGCTGAAATTACCTTTCGAAACTGTCAAATGCATTCAACGTGCATACTTATCTGTCACTTGGAAAATGGCATTCCCCTGTTTTGGAAGTTTGTAGGCCAGATTTGGCCAGAAGATATCGAAGTTGGCATCGCAGCTGGCGAAGACATCAAACTGCGTTCGAAACTTTTTGCCCTCCGCCACAGAAACTTGCACAGCTGCTGCCTGCATCCAGTTTCCTTAGTCATGTGAAAATGTCCCTTTTTCCGCTGTTCGCCGGGTTTTTTGTGCCCTTATCCTTGAGCTGTCCTGTCGCAGCATCCTTGCCGCGTCACAAGGTGTGTGAAAGTTTGGCAGGCAAACTTTGCCGGCCGGGGGGGGCAGAGACAAAAAAGTTAATGCAGGTCCGCTTAATGCAAGACCTGGATGATTTTAATGAGCTTTACCTCAAAGTTTTTGGCAATAATTAGTGCGGAGGGGCGGTATACAAATTGCACGTTTCGAATGGCAAGCCAGGAAGTTTAGGCTAAGTATTAGTAGCTTCAAATATTTTTACGCCATCAATTTCGCCTTTTGGCCACCCAGCTTGCTGACATGCGTACCCAGCCACGCATGTACTGAGAGCTTTATTAAACATTTTATTAACATCATTTAGATAATCTTCGCCGTAGAGCGTGGAAAAAGTTTGCCCAACTTGCCAGCGAAAATTAACAAGTGGCGTCGCGACGTCGACGGTGATTATGATTATGAATGGAGCCTTTTCCGTTTCCGGCGGAGCCAATCTTTGTCTAAAAAGCCAAGTTTGCACTGAAACGTGGCTCAAAGTTTGCTTTTTGCTGGCGAAAAGTTCTACATTTTTGCTAATTAGCTTCGTTTATCTGCACTGCACTTGCAGCATTTGACAGGAGCCTCCAGAGCTGTGAAAATGGCGCTTCGAAAAAATATATTTAATTAATTCCAGTTGTCCATTTTGATTGGCACACCAAGTTCGGAGTTCGGCTCTATTTTAAAATGCAATTTATTTGCCATTTATGGACACGTGAAAGAGAATATTACATACAGTCACTTTCCAGAGCATCTTAAATTGCATTAAGGAATATTTATATAATTTTTATTGACAGCTACAGTTCGATTCCTCGAACTCTTAGTGCTTTGTATGAATATTAAAGTCCTTATCGACACGTTTTTCATTTGGAATGCAAGCAATCAACATCACGAGCAACTTTAGATTGAATTCCCCTGGCACGAGTCCTTGCAGATACTCTGATTTAAGCTGTCCTTCTGCATCATAAATAAGTCAAAGGCCAGGAGATTGATGGGCTTGGGGCGGAACGAAGGGTATAGAACTCATAATTTCCGTCTTGAATGGAATTTGCATCGTGAGCAGAGGATTTAGCAATTTACCTGGCTTGATATTCAGTTATTTTCAGCTTAATTGCAATGGCCTGCGGCAAATGGAACAATTTTACAGCCAACAAAACAATGCATAAAATGATTAAAATCGGCTTTAAGTTCTTGCGGCTCTGCGAGTTCAACTCAAGACCAATTCGTTAGTGTATCTGGGCCAAATGCTGAATAAAATGGCCACTTCTTTTCCTTATCTGTTACCGTTACCGTTACCGTTACCGTTTCCATTTTATTTTGTATTTTTATTCAATTTGTGCGGCACATTCAGTGGGGCAAAAAACCAATAAATTTGCATGTAAGAGACAGGCAAAAGTGTGCAAACCGAGGGAAGCATTTAAAAATTAATTAATTCAATTGCAATGCGACTCTCGTTGCAATGTTCACCCGGCTACCCAGCTACCCAGCCTTCAGTTTTCAGTTTTCAGTTTTCAGTGTTCAGTGTTCAGCTTCCAGTTTTCAGTTTTCCACCTCGGACCTGGACTGCCGTATAATTTGGTCCTGTTCCTGGAGTCCTTTTTGCGCCACCTTTGTGTTAAAAATGCGCAAGTGCGTGTGCGGGCCCTGTCATTGTCCTTGCGAGGAATTAAATTGCATTTTAAATAGGCGGCGTTAATTTTATAAATAATTTATACGAACTGGCAATTTGCAATCGCAAACCCCCATCGGACCAGGTGTGAAAAGTGTCCTGCAACGAAATACAGGATCATTGATTGTAATTTCAATTCATTTCATTTCATTTCATTTCATTTATTATTCAGCTGGCCAAGCCCTGCTGACTTAGACATTAGTGTGCAATAGCATTAGTTAGTCTAAGTACATGGGCTAGGTATTACAAATAGTTGCAGCAATATATTTTGTATTGAACAAGTATTTATTTTCTTAGTTAATAGCCTGACAGCTATTCAGTGTCGCGTTGTTTATGCTCTTTCATTAATGAAATTATTTATGCAGCAGCGAATTGTATTGACACTATTGAATGGACTTATAATTGAGTGTCTGCCGCGTAATTACAGTCATTACAGTCATTATTTTAAAGTGAAAGTGGAGCATGCAGAGCTTTAGCTACCACATTAAATTTCAGCTTGTTTTTCGTGACCTGGGAGGGGCGGAATGCCAAAAAGGTCAAGCAATCAAGCGTTGATAATTTGCAGTCAGAAGACATCACATCAATCATAATGGAGTGACAGATTTTTACGAAGCATTTGAGCAGTTAAATGGAGCAGTAAAAGTCACTTTAGTGGCGTTCGAGGGGCGAGGGGCGTATTGATTTAGAGACTGTCGTTTGGCATTCGATCTGCGGCGCATCGTGTGCCGTTGACTGGCTTAATTAGTTGGCTAATTAGTTTGGGCCAAAGGGCTATCCAGCTGTCATAAGGCATCAAGGCGGTTTCCGCCGGCTCAACTTGTTTACGCATTATGGCATTACAACGGCGCGGATGCAAGACAGTGGGTAATTTGCATAATGCATGCGATAAGCTGACTTGGCCAATTGACAGGCGAACAATGCTGCGGCATGCAAACAGGTAAGGTAAGCAGGTAAGTCTTGCACGGCAATGTAATATATTTACGCATGTCAACGCCAAGTTAATTAACAAATTCATCCATTTACACAGCCAATATTGACTTAAAGTTCGGCCCACGGGGAAAAACATCAGCGGGACTTATCATCTTATCATCTGGGGAAAAGTTTTAAATTAAACTTCAAATGCAAGCCGGGGAAAAGCCGAGACTGCACAAACGCCATTTTGTTCGTGTTTATTTTCCGCAGCACATATGTACATAGGAGTATGTATATAGGAGTATGTCTGTCTGGATAGGGAAGATCGCTGGATGACATTCATAAACCGCACATGTCGCTGGCGTGTGGCAATCATAAAGAGGCGAGGCTGAAACTGCATTGCTGGCCATTTTAAAATTTGTAAAAAATGCACGAGCGCTGTAAAAAACACGTATATATATATGTATGTATGTAAATAAATTACACATGTTTGCTGTCGTTGTTTGATATTTACAGCAATTTATTTCCATTTTTTGCCAGCTTCCCTGGGCCCTATAATTTCCAGTCGATAAAGGGTTAAACCCTCGTCATCGTTGCCATTGACAGGAATCGAGCGGCTTGGCCAGAAGCCCTCTTGGCCAGCCTTTGGGCTATTTAAATGCACTTTAATTTGACAGATGCTCCTTCGCTAGGAAAATCAAAGTGGCCGGGGGCAAAGGTCACCGGGGGCAACCTTTGCGGCCCGCTCACTGTTGGCCGGTCAAGTCGAGCGTTAAAAGTGCTTCCAATTAAGCACTGATTCCGGGCGCCCAAATGGAGGGCAAACAAAGTTTTCATTTCTAATTAAAATCGCATTAAAGCCAACGATAAGAAAATGAAACGAAGTACGTTGCTAAGCCGCAAAGTTTGGCTTTGAATGGCTGCTGTTTAGTCCGCAGTGGGCAATACAATTGATTTTGATTATATTTCGTTCATTTTTTTCCAGGCCCACACAAGTAAATTGGTTTCTAATGCCCTCGGGCTGAGAACCATTCCATTCCTTTCGATTCCTTTCTTTTCTTTTCTCTTCTTTTTTCCAGCCATTTCTACTCAATAATGTTATTAGTCAGGCCAATTTCGATGAGTGTTTTGTGTGTGTGTGCCCTTGGTCTTTTTGTTGCGAAATTTTCCTTTCTTTTCGGCGGCGGGGAAAACACTTTCCCTTACTTAGGCTGATTTCATTGTGATGGATTCCGTGAGCGGATGGCTTACCCTTGGACTAAAATGATTTTCTGGGGTGGCAAGTATTTTGGAGCTCCAATTATCTGGTCATGAATGAAAGTATTAGCGAGCTAGTAGTGCACATACATCTTAGAAATATATTTGAGCGCTGCAGTAGAGTCTCTTATAGCCGCAATTATGCAGCCATAAATACAAGTGCAGCTCTTCCATTCGCCATTAATTGCATGGTAAAAAGTGGGAGAAAAACTATTATTTCACGCTAAATTGCATTCAGCAGCAAAACAGTTTCATTCAACGACTTCACACAGACTGATAAATGGGCTCACCCACAAAAACGGAAAATAGACACCACCCGGAGGGAAAAGTTTTTTCCTTTTTCCGCTATTTTTTTGTATATTTTTTTCCTTTTTCCACGTTGCCTTTTCACGGGATATATTTGTGTGGACTTCATCAGGCGGGACGATGCCTACGCCTCATTTGATCCAAAGTATTGGCACACAATGCGACCTCGTCGCAGCAATAACAATGACAGTTATGAGTTTTTGTCCGCTGAACGCTGGGAAATCGGAAAAACTGCACGTTGCAGGGAAATGAGAGTTTGCGATGCGATCCACGGGAAGGCAACAATCGAAATCAATTAAACTGCAAGCGGAATGCCAGGAGCGAGAAGCGCCTACGGCCACTTTGTTTGTGGGAAAACCACTGATGCCCTCTCGATGGAAAGCTACTATGCTAGTTTACTTAAATTTCAGACACACATTTGCATCGCCACATTTCTTTCTGATATCAGTGCTGTGTTTGCATGAGATATCAAACCAATTCCGCTTAATTAAGGGGCAGCACACAACCTATTCATCTGGGTCATTAGTCCAAGAAACACAGAGATAGATCATTTACCATCATTTGATGGTAAGAAATGTGGCCAACAGAAAGAATGCGAATAGTAGCACAGTTTGTCAAGGTTTTTATGTGGAAGTGAAAACCCGGAACGGCCAGTTCAGCCGACGAGAAAGTCCACGGCTCACTGGAGCCAAAACAAAACGATGACAGTTATGGGATTCTTTTTTCAGCACGCGACGGCCACAAAACCATTGATATCTCTTGAACTGCGTTGATGCAAAGCTTCGCGTCATGCCCATAAGGCGAAAACCCGGGAAAAAACCAAATCGCATCAGTTTATTTAATAACTATAAGCAATTTGAGGTAGCTGCGTTGGATCTGTATGTAGATCATTTTATAAAAATAATTTAGCCTATTTAACAGCGTAACTAAAAAGTCTCTGATTTAATGTTTCAGTTTCTTTGTAATCATTTTTCTATCAATATCAATATCAAAGCTGAAAGTCTTGTGTTACATCAAACGGACTGCAGGCGAGTGGGTGCGGCGATGATTGGAGCTCTTTGAGCCTCAGACGGCCATTATTGAATTACTATACATTTCGGCGCAGTCATGCCGTGGGCTACAAATGACATAATACTGGCACACTGACAGGATATTCCCCCCATTCCGTCCCGTCACGCTGCCAACAAGTTGGCCACTAATGAAAGGCGTTGGCCATAAACAAACATCAAGAGCAGTGGGATCGGGAATGGCAATGGCAATGGACCAGTACACGTTGTGTTGGCCACAAAATTGCATTTGCGTTTTGCTCAAAAACATATACTCGTACGTTTGCCGACTAACGGCACCGAAAACCCGGCCAAATGTACAAATTCCAGGCCCAAAGGATGACTGGCATTTCGAGTCCATGAGCAGCTCCACTTTCATCCTGTTTTAATTAAAACTGTGTCGAATTATTGTCGCTACCCTCGTCATCGAAGGGGATTTGATATGTGTTAGATCTGCACACTCCTGAGTAAATCAATGTGGCTAAGTGCGAAAATTGTGATCTCAGTGTGGCTGTTTAATTAAGAAAGGTAACTGGCACAGATATATTAACAGCACTTTCCTTTGATATTAATGTGCAATTAGGTCTGGAGTTTATGCTATTTGCCAAAGTCGAAAGTTTCCGCTGCGAAATTGTCTTGTAAATTACTTTTGCATACATTTTGTGCGGCCTGCAAAAACTACATGGACAATTTGCACAATCGTGGATAAAGTTGTAAAGTCTCCTAGTGCTGGAAATTTGCTAAGCTATGGTAATATTTATTTGGTAGTTTTGGTCAGCAACTTGCTGACATTGCCATGCAAATTGAAGAGGGTAATTATTTAGTTTTCCCTTTTTTTTTTACTTTACTTTTTTCTGCAATCAAGCTGCAAGTTTAAGGCGAGCCTTCGGGCTGATAAAAATATGATGGGATCAAGCAAAATGAAACCCCATCAACTAAAGCCGAAAGTTGAGAGCCAGGCAAAGGCAGCAAAAATGAAATGGCAAAACAATTGCAGACCCCGAACTCAGCTAAAATAAAAAATATATTTTGATAAAATGTCTCTTTCTTCTCTGAGACCCTTGTGGATTGTTCTTGAGCAGCTTATTTCGTTGTCGGAAAATTGTCAAACAAGTGACTACAATATCTGTGAAGTTTTTTGGACGAAAGCAACTGTTCCACCTTTTCAGTGCTCTTTTAAAAGCTTGAAGCTTGAGATACATATTTCTGTATACAGAACATATTAAAGCGGAGAAGTGCGTCGATAAATAATTAATTGGTTTTATTTGCTGTTGTGAATCGTTAGTTATTCAACAAATAATTATTCTGGTGCCATGAACGTTTATTACGTATTTAAGCATAGACAAAGTAGGCAAAACATATTTATGAAAATAATGTTGTATTTTTTGCTATAAACCAAAAAGTTCTCTTCGGTTGCTTTGCATTTGTTTTTGGTAAACCGAAACATCTACTGCCCAAAAAGCAATAAGGCTTATGAAATGGTTATGCCAGCTATTTTTGTGGTTATTGTACTCAGTTTAAAAGTCCTAAACTGGCAATTCAAGCGGGTTAATATTTCTGCTCTTGAATAATGCACAAGATGACTAAAAACTGAACGAACAATGTGCCATTTATTATTTTAAAAGAACTTTAAAGTTTAAGCTTTAAAGTTTTAGAAAATTGCTGGGCGTTTTGCAGAGCCGTGGGCCGAAACCACAAACTTCTTGCCCGGAAACAATTAAACCAAATGAAAATTTAATTTCTGCCAGCCGTGGCCGTATTTTACTCAACGTTAAAAACTTAAATTTGCACTTTGGCCCCGAGGAAACACTCGAGTCTCGATTCCTTCAGTTCTCCCCCGGACTTTTCCGCTGACAGCACTGACATGCATTTCGCGCCCCAAGAATAAAACAGGCAGACAGTAGCTGGCCTTTGTACATTCTTAAAAAGTGTACATGAATAAGTGAGTGGCGGAGGGGGGCAAGGGAAAAGTTTTCTTGCAATTTCCCGGCGGCTCTGGTGGCTGTCAGTTGAGTGCCGAAGGACCACGGAGGACCACAGAGGACCAAGGAGCGCCACAAAATGGCGCCAATGATGAGCTGCTGGAGAAGTTGTGAATTATTTGGTGTGAGCAATTCGGTGGCTAAACTGATTTTAGCCATTTGGCGTGCTCTGGGCCAAAATATAGACGCGGAGATGGCCGGAGTTCAGTGCACTCTGGCAGGATTATGCGGAAGCTAGGTCCAATTTCATAATTACCATTATTCATGACGAGTTCAAGTCAAACTGGCGACTTCCTTTCGCCAGCCCCGCCCCCGGAAAAACAATGGAACACAATGAGGGAAAACTTTTCCACCAACTTTGAAGACTTTTTAATGTCTTCGAGCGAAGCATTTAAAAGAGCCATAAAAAAGCGTTTTATTGTCTCGACTTCCACGCTGAATTTCCCACTGCCATTTTTCCCCCATGAGTATTCGGGTTTCCTTTGCCGCCTTTGCTGCCTTTGTTTGGTTTGCTTTTGTGTTTTTGGCTGTTCATTTCTTTCTGCGGCATCGAGTCAAAGGGAAAAACAAAGGGCGTGTTAATTAAATTAAGGCGAACTCACCTTGGGGCATGCAACCGCAGTATCGGAAAAGTCTAATCATTGAAAAGGAAGCTTGGCCCAAAATGATGGGCAATAAATATTTGGCTCACGCAGGGAAAAATCTTATCGGTTTGTCATGATCCTGTTAACAAATTCTTTTACCAGTTTCTTAAAAAAAAAAAAGTTCCTCAAAATGTAACCAGAAATTATAATTATATAGAATTGCAAGGTTATAAATGACTTACATGCTGCTCAAAGTTTCTTCCCTTTTAATCAAAATTATAATGATTACGGCCGTTGGGGTTTTACTTCTAAAGAGGGTGCAAAAATGTAGAAAATAATTTCCCACATTTGCACGCCTTTCAGGAGCTTTGGCCCGTTGGCAAGATTAAGATTTAAATAATTTATTTGAAGTACATTTAATTTGCTGGCAACACACAAAGATATCCCAGGCCATTTCCCGCACGCCCATTTATGGGCACAATAAGTCGGGCCAAAAGGCTGACCCATTCGGGCCGAAATGCGCACTTAAACCGGTAACCCGAGATTGCTAGGATGTCATTTGTCCTGCCTAATTCGGCATGTGACCAAAGTCATTAGGCATTGACTTGGCCGGCCAATGGCATTGGCAATGGGATCAATCCATCCGAGGGTCTGCGGGTTCTGAGGGACTTAAGGAAATGCCGCTTTGGAGGCAATCTCACACATGTTTACATTTAATCCACTTTTATTGCAGCCCCAGGGCGGCTGGGTGTTGGACCCTCAGTTATTATGCTGATTGTGTTGACACACTCGCCCCACCAAGTTTGCCCAGATATACTCGTATATATATATATATATATATATATATACCAGTATATACACGGGGGGCCCATGTCAACTTTGTGTTTGTGCTGAGCTTGTCACTAAATATTTTATAAGCGCTTACCTTCCGAGTCCGGTTGCAAAGTAAATAAAAATTCAATTTTATTTTTACGCCCAGCCATTGAGGCCGTTTCGAATAAAGTTGGACTAGTGCACGTGCCCAAAGTCCAGTCCTGACTTCTTATGACAAATTGATTACCAGCTTGTGGCAAACTTGGCCAAGAGTTGAAATTATCCTACAAGCCATTTATAGTCACAGTCTGACCTTTTTGTTACTTTCATTTAATCGATGGCGAGCGCTTCGTCACACTCGAAATCTTTCTGAGCTGTGACGAGGCTGGAAAAAGTTTTCTAGTGTGAAATGAACCCTTTGACAACATTGTGTTTACGTTTTCGTCTTTTTTTGAGTGGGAAAGTGAAAGTCAAGCACTTTGTACCTTGGGTTTTTCGGTTTTTGGGTTATCCTGCCAAATTAATGCCATGGCATCGGGTTGCGATAACTTTTGAACTTTAATGCATCGATTTAGCGCCTGGAGCCTGGAAATAAAAGTCACTAAATGAGGGATTTGCTTTCACTAGTTTTCAAAAGTCATCTCTCATTACTCGAGCTGCATTGTGCCATATAATCCTGAATTTGGGGAAGACTGTGTCGTGGAAAACAAAGGGAAATATTTTCCTGCTTATGCTCGATGATAATCTGCATTTCCGCTGCCTTCGGTTGAGTGGATACAGAATTGTCTGTTGTCTGGCAACAAATATGAACAATCAATCTGTCTGTGGATCTGCTATATGTATTGTGAAGATGCAACAATTTCCTCAGCATATTTCAGCTTTTTTACTTTGCTTTTCCACTTGTTAACTTCCGCTTCTATTGCATATTTTTCGGGTGCGGAAAATGTTCGTGCACGTTGCACAGTTGGCGGTGGCATGTGGCAAGTTGCAAGTGGCTTATGAAAATGTGTGTTCTCGTGCATGTAAATGTTTATTTGACAAGCTGTTAAAGTTGCATTGTCTCCGTTGAGTTAACAAGTCACGGAAATTACTGAGCATTAATAGTCAAAATTCGGCTACCGAATCTCTCTTTGTTTACCTACATTAAACATTTACTTACTTGCATGTCAATCGAGATACTCATGTTTCGCCAAGTGGCAAAGCACTTTATTGCAACATTAAAATGGTAGTGTTTAAAGAGTATCTGTAAGAGTATCCAACTGCTATTACAAAGAAAACAGCCAAAGGTAAATATTTTTAACATTTCATTTGTATGCTACGCAGACTACCAGCTGGTTCAATAAGCATTAATTGCTGGCTATGATTCAATCAAATAATCAAATGCATCGCATCCTGGCTATTCATATTTTATAATATTAATCACGTAGATTGAGTGAACTGGGAGCATCCTGGCTGCACAGCATGTGGACAATACTAATTAATATTTTGGAGTGCAATGGATGCGGCTTCAGGCTTATTTTCAAAGATGTGGGCTGGGTTTTAATTAAGACCATAAGATCTAATCTATCACACTTGCGAAGCAAATATAGTTTTTAATGTGGCACTACACAGCTTACCAATCTATGCAACTTTAAAGTTTAGTTTCGAATGCTTTCGATTATCAATTCTGAATTTTTTATTAAACAATAGCGAAAGTATGTCATATATTAATATCAGCAATTATTTAGTTGCGACTTCGCATGCTGAAGTGACGTGTGTATTTTGCGGTTAGTGTTAGAAATTGGGGCAACCTTTTTTGGAATTGAAAAAAGTGACTGCCGGCTGTTACATTTTTTATGATACGTGTGGTGGAGTAGAGTGATTTTAATCAGAACATCTCCTGGGTGTGTGTAATTAAAATTCAATTTTTCGTAGCATAATTCACTCCTGCGGTTTGTTAACAAATGAAATCATTAAAAATCACAACTCTTTATGTAGTGACGGCACATAATTGCTTGTTTGACCAAAAATTGTGCTTGAATAATGCTTTAATGGCTTTCGCCTGATTTACAACCCACCGACAATAAAAAACAATTTATCAAAAGTTTTTGTCAGCTGAGAGAGCAGGGCAAAAATAAAAAACTCCATTTACTAATTGCAACTTTTAATTAAATATCGACCTTTAATGCGCACAGGACGAAAAAACGGCAAGGACAATGCAGAGATGAAGGCGAGTTACCGCATTTCGGGGAAAACCACATTGAGTTTTGGCATTGGCATCGCAGCAGATACATTTGCGGACTCGGACTCGGATTCGGATTCGGATTCAGATACAGGAACAGTCTGGCCAGATCCGGCACCATAGCTATAGCTATAGATATACGAGTAGATAGATACAGATACAGATACAGATATAGATGGGTTGGCGTTGGCGCTGGCTCTTCCGGTTCGTTTCTGGTCGAGGCAAGTAAACAAACGTTTCCGCTTTTGAAAAATTGCTACCATTTTTTGGCTGAATGACCCAATGGAAGTCGACGACATCACCGAAAAAAACCCGCTTCCTGCTCTTGTTGTTTGTTATTACACCCACCGCACTGGACTGGCAGATAGGCAAAATGGCCAAAAAAAAAAGGGCTGCCACTCCCACAGACATTCTGCTGAACTATAAATAATAGTTACACATTTTTTTGGGCCTTTTGCCGCATGTTTCACCACAAGATCAACACAGTTAAAGTGCAAATGTTTCCATATGCGAGCGCCAACAACGACAACTTTTCCCAAAAAGGGAAATCCGAAAAAGTGCTGTATTTGAACTAGGGCATCGAAGAAGGGGCTAGAAAAATTGTTATAGTGTGTATCACATATTTACCTTATTTAGTGTTAAATTATGTAATATTGCAAAGAAATTCCGGTTTACCAACATGGTTCTTTCACTTTAAATTGAATCTCATTATCTTGCTGTACAAATTTATATTGAATGTAATGCAATAAAGTGTCTCACCCTGACATTGATGTAATTAAAATACATTTGCGGCCATTAAAATGCCATTTAGTGCGCTTCATATCATTACGCCACAGGGCCATTAAACTCATTAAAATTGTGACTTTGGTCAGCACGAGGGCGTGTGACGTAAGTAAACGTAAGTGAAATTTCCGGTACACCGAAGGACCTGCTACTGCCATTCCGTTCCGTTCCATTCCGTTACGTTACGTTTGCCTTTCAATTTATCTGAGTCGGTTTCGGGTTGTCGATGTGATTAACGTTGCTCTTTGCGCTTTTGTCTCCATCTGGGGATATCTGGGTGCTACTGGGTGGTACTGGGAGTGCTGGGGATACTGGGGGCACTGGCATTTGGGGGCTGGAAGCTCAGGGCTGAGCTATGCGTTAATCAAATGTCAATTACGCTGCGGATTTCGCAATGGATGTCTGAAATGGTAGGAATAGTGCTGGCCGCTTTTAAGATAAATGATATTCCTTGAGTAATAACATAGTTTGTGTAGTTGGAAAATACCCAGCTGTTAGTGTCTGAATAAGAATAATAATCAAACCACTAAGCTTAAGCGTTGCTAAAATTTAAACATTTGCAAAAGAATCTCCATATTTCATATTTATTTTTAATATTCTCTACCCATTCCATCCATGTGTTTGAGCCATCATTCAGCAGATTCTGAGCAATTCCTAGCTGGCTGCACTGGAAAGTGGCAGTTCGAGCCTGGCTTACAAGAGACACCCCAATTGTACAATGGGTGGCCGCTAAATCTTGGCGCTCGTTGGTTTTACGTTTTCAGCGATTTTCCCTCTCGGGCGGCCATTCACACAGATACTCCTTTTCGCGCACCCACACACTGACACACGCACGCACACAGTGCCAATCATGCTGGCATAGAGAGACGGGCGTCCTTTACTGCAGTTTTGCTCCTTGGGCCCCGTCACATGCCATCCCATCCCTTCCATACCCTGTATCCGTTATCCTTTATGCAATTTGTCTTTATGCCCCACCCTTTTTGCCCACTTTGCTCACTTGGCTCCGTGCTCGTGCAACTTTGAGTGGTTGGCGGTCATGAGATATGCCCGACTTTACTTACGTTGCCGGCATTTTAAGTTGCCACGTCCCGCGATTCGGCGCCGCCACTCTCATCTTCATTTTGATGGTCTTTAAATATCCCCGAAACAGACAGCTTCATGCATATTAAGCGTTCGCCGCTGCACTAACGAAAAGTATTCCCAAAATCAGACTTGATTAATTTCACAACGAATTTTAAGAATATTCTAGGGATTCTTATTATTACTTCTTTTTCATTTGCTTTGGGTATTAATTGCGTATCTTGTGTTTGCCATGAATTGCATTTTTCTACTTGCAAGCCTTCTTTTCTGGCAGTGTAAGGGAGTTGCTTGGGTGCCTGGCGGTGTTGTTGAATATTGAACAAACAGCACTGGTAATTTGAAGATTATAAATCGCAACATAACACGTCGCTCAAGTGCGCCTGATGATTGGGCCTCGGGGTGCATTTGTGCATATGTGGTCTAATCACCATCAAAGGATGTTTCCCTCCACAAGGACAGGGACTTGCAGTCCCTAGATATCGGTGGCGGCATTCGAAATATCCTTGGGGCTGCCTAATCAGCTTTGGGCAGATAAACAATTCATTGGCCACTAAGTAATCGAATGGTTTATGCTTTAATTTCAGACACATGCCCATATTGTCACACGCATATATAAAGTAATTGCTTTAGACAATAAATAATTAGGAACGTAATGCTGTAGGTTGTGTTCCACACAATTTACTCAGTTATGCAAAGTCAAATAAACAGCCCGATAACAAATGTTACGTAAGGCTTCGTGTTCATTTGCTATCTGGCATTATGGGGCTTAGTCCTGAAATTTTGCCCCAGTCACTCAGTTTGAGTTAGTCATTGTTTACCCAGCGGATAAACATTTTTTCGTTAGCTATACGGTTCCTTTTTTGTTTTTTTTTTGAAGGGGAAACTTTTGTTTGCTATTTGTATATGAAGACAAATCGAAAATGGCAAAAAGATGATTTATTATCCACGAAATAAATGGAGGAAAAGCATGGGCATAAGGAAAAAATGTGATTTATACAATGGCACGTACGCATTGAGGAAAAAAGATCTGCTCTTCATTAAATAACCTTTAAATCTATGAGGCTTTAATTTCGGATAGCAGAAAAATAGGACAAATACTTTTACTTATTTATGATCCTGCCGAGTTAACACGAGACCATCAGTGTAATATTAATAGAGAACTTGTTGAACTGCCCCAATGGCACGCCCATTTTTTCAATGAGCAGCAAATAAATAATATAAATGTAGAACAAAGAGCGCATTTAATGTATTCCATTAGGCCACTCGCTTTTAAGTACATCTAATTTGCAACAATTTGAGCGCCATCCAATGTAATACAGCGGGGAAAAAAGGGGAAAAGCCATAAAAATGTTTATGCTCTTTTTATGAGCACACAAGCTGCGGCATATCACACAGTTAAACAATTGTTCCCGACTAGCCAGGACATTGTTTAGCCATGTTTTGTTTTTGCAGCTCCTTGCTCCTTCGCCGTTGCCCAGGACATTTACTTTTATTGTGCGACTGGTTCAAGGTTCAGGCACTTTGATTATGACGTTAGTTGTGCCACCACCACAACTGGCTGCAGGGCAGGACCAAAGGAGTGGGGCCAGGACGAAGCTCCTTGCCGCTGGCACTGACACCAGTGTTGGCCACCAAGGGGTTGCAGAAAAAGTGGCTAAAACCAGGATTTTAGCCGGCTTAAAGGCAGGACTACGCAGGATTTTGAAAGTGTACAAAGTATACGCCTAAAAAGTATTTGCACACTTTGGCTGGCTTAGTAGTAACCAGTAATAACCAAGGTTTTGAAAACACATAATACAATGTCCAAGTTTTAGCTTAAAAAGAGAGAGAAAAGCGAGTTAATTACTAAAATATCTGCGCTGAAAACTTCATTATACCTCACCAGATATAAACATTTTCGGAGCTTCGATGCCAGATACTGCCGAAACATGCCCAAAAGCTAGCCAGCTTCTCGCCACTACCTGTTTCATTTATGGCCAAGAGGACCTGGCGATGGCGTTCGCCTGTGTGCTGGCAATTGCAGCCAAAAAGGAAATGTTAGCAGCGGCCCAAGGATGCACAAAAGATACTCGCACACTTAGCCGTTGTTATGTTATCTTTATGCGGAAGCTGCCTGCTCGGAAGTGAGCCAAGGAAGTTGTTCTGCGAACTCAAGCTGCCGACTACATGTAGTTGGAGTATTAATTCGGTGGGTTTATTTGCAGGCTTTAAACGTTTTATGCGCCGTGCTCAGCACCAGTGTCAAGTGGCCAAGTGGCCAAGTGGCCAAGTATATGGAAATATGTACGAAGTTTATCAGCTTGTTATGGCATCGAGCATCGAGCAGGGAAAATGTTTGTCCGTCAGCTGTCAACGGTCGCATTCGTTTATCCACCCCATTCCAGGGCCGGAAAAGCGGAGTTCCGCACTTGACTCCGGCATTAGCGGACCGGAAGTCTGTCGTTGTCCTTGTCCGGCGAACTGGGCCATAAACTAAACAAAGGCACGACTGCCCCGCCCATTTATCCTGGAATTAAGCCGAAATTCGGAGAAGACCTGCAAACAAATTGTTTATGTTAAGGAAGTCACGTAAAGTGTCGTGTCCTTACGGAAAATCCCGCAGGAGCAGACGAACTAGAAAAAGCCAAGCCAAAGGACTGCCAGCCAGTCCGCAACTTTATCGTCATCATCATCGTTCTCATCATTCGCTTCCCCCTTTAAGACACAATCTTCTGCGGGTCTCGCCTGAATTTTCCAATCTTAATTTGGAATTTAAGCTTGGATTTGATCGTAAAACCCCGAGCGGACCCTCCGTGCCAATTTCTAATTGTGTTTCCCTAATTAAAGTGCCGCTCCTTCCACCCAACCACCGCACAACTCGTTGGCAACCGCAAAATATGCCAGCACCACAAGGCCAGGACTATTATGAGCACTTTTGGCCAAAATTCTCGAGAGCTCGGGCCACGCATTGTTCAGCAGGTTATTAATCAAATGAGAAAAGTAATTTTTCAGAGGCTGGCATTCATTTGATTGGCATGCCTCAGGCCGCAGGGCAATGAACTGTTAAATAAAATATATCCCAGGCTTTTCACAAAGCTGAAAATAAATGTAAGATGATTCGAGATGGATTTTGTGGGTTTAATCAAAGTGACAAGTGCTTTTCATTATGGCTCGTGGCCTGGGTGGGCATAATCCAGTTCGACAATGCATTTTTGAGTGTACCATTTTTAAATTGGTTTGTGGTCAAGCAAGAAGATCCACCCAACAATTGCCTGCAACTAAATGCTTGACAAGTTCAAATCATGAAATGCCTTTATGTTCTAACAGATTCAACTCGTGTATCGAACTTGTTCGATTGTGGCCGCAGCCTCGAACATGTTGGATGCCAAGAGTGGTAAGCAAATAGTGGGGGTTACTGGGATGAGCCATTAGTTGGGGTCCTGCCAGTAAACATAAAATATTAAACACGCATTTTGACAAATCTGGCAGTCATTAGGGGCAAATGACTTGAGGCTGGGATTTGGCCTTTAAAGTCTTGACATTAATTGCAAGTAGCAAACTTGTTAGTTGCTTGCGTACAAAGGGGTAGCCATTTTCCCCGAAAATTTTCGGGCACGTGCTGTCCTTGAAAGGATGAGCAGCTGGATGATAGGGGTGTTTAACCCATTAACGCATCGCCGAGCTGCTTGGCTTTGCATAATTAGAAAAACCTTACGACCCACGCACGCACACACGCATAAGCAGCGGCCTTTTCACAGGATAATGGCTAATACAAGTTACACATGCCATTGTGCGAAAAGAAGCCCACTGTCCGTCGCCTTTGCAGCCCCCCAGAAACCCCAAGCCCCCATAGAACCCCCAAGCCCCAAGCTCCAGGTGTAACTGATAGCGTTGTTTACTCAGTCGCCACAAACACCTTCTCCCCGTTTTCTCCCCGGATTTCGTCCGAGGACTCCACAAACAAGTGGCTAAGTGCCAGTATCCTTGAATCAGGTGTTAAGAGCAATGAGTGTCGCCTGTGGACGGGAATGGGGATTTGGTCCAGACTGTTTGGTGTTTAGTTACAGCTGGGGAGGTCCTGTAATTAAAGTTGCCTCCGAGTCCTCAATGGCCCAGAAATCTAAATATCCACTGGCTGCCAGGAAAATGGAGCATTTTTAGATAATTCTCTGGCCAAAATTTGCATGAGCATTTGTGAATATTCGTAGCTGACAAAAATGTAACAATCAGATGTGATGGCATTTTTCGTATAAAAATCAATTTTATATGCGAGCCAGCTTTTAATGAATATGCATTGTACCAATTTATACCGGAAATAAAAATGCAAGCTAAAATTCCATATAACAAATTCAGTAGCAGTCAGCCATAAATCGATTTCGAACATTTATTTTACGCAACTTTCTTTGGCCGCATTTTCATCTAAATTTAATGGGCGTGCCATGCCCATCTCGACGAAATTAGCGCAATCAATTTGTAAATTCGTTTTCGTTTTATTCCTCAGCTCAGCGCGTGTCCTTCGGCAAGTTGATTTTGCTGCCATTATTACGAAAATTATTGTGGCCATAATTTGTTTGCAATTTGTTAGCCAAATTTATTTGTTCTAATTTGCATTTGCCCGAGTGTTTACATGGGGATCTTCTTATTCCATAAATCGAATTAAATCGATGACTGTCGTCTGGTCTGTAGTCTGTATTGGTTTTGCCTTGAAAGTAGAACAATATTTATGGAGTGTCTGTTTCATGGAAAATGGAAATATTGGGGGAAATATAGGGGGCGTCTGGAAGAGGACACAATCATAATATTGGTCTGTCTGGCTTTGGGGCATTCTTTTGCTACATATCTTTGCTATTTGCCACGGATTTGGGCATTAATTCGGGCTTATTTATTTTTGTAATCGCTGTGAAAATACAACCGTTGTAATCTTGTCTTCATAATTGTAATCAAAATGTACATTTTATGTAAATGAAATTGGCGCAACCCCCCTCCCCCCCAACGCACACACACACACATTTCTAGTTCGGCAAACGCTCATTCCGCTTCCAAATTTGACAAACACATTTTGGGAGCGCCAAGACTGTGGCCGGGATTTTAATTAAAATTTATGTTTTAATCCTGATTACGTGTCCTCGCCCAATGTTCGTATTAGGAGCACACATGTACCCATGCACCCATCTGTGTGTGTGATTTTAGCCGCCGGTTACGTGTGTGTGTGCGCAAAAGTTGACAACTCTGCGGCTGCTCTCATTTCGTGTGCCATGTTTTTTCCATTTTGGGTCACTATTTTTTGTAACCCTCCTCTCGCAACTGCCATTTTCATAACAATTTTCGGCTTGATATTAAGCGAGTGCTAGATTACCCAAAACTGTCCCAGCTTTTGAGTATACGCGTATACCCCTATTTTTTTCACCCATTTCATTGGCTCCTTCTGCTGTAAGGCAAACCTTAAATTTGTTGGCCTTTTTGTGATGCAGCTTATCTTGGTCTTTGACGTGCTCGCCTGCTAGTTTTCCTGCCAATTAAGTGTCGTGCTCTTTCTAGTCTCTCAGTTCTTTCAGCGTTTTCTTTGACACTTTCAGAGATTGGCATGTGCACTTTTTCTAACAAGAAAAGTAGCTGCAAGCAGCAGCAGTGAACGATGTTAGAAACCTGCACTGATTTAAGAATTCTTCAGCACTTTTAATTAAATTTCAGATGCCGTGCCACTCTGGTACTCGAATACAGCAGTGCTTCGTGTAAGTACTTGAATATTTATATTATTGGCCGTGTTGGCCAAACAACGTGGCATAAAAACCGCGCCGAGCTGAAAAAAAATACGAATTACATAACGTGGCATAAAGTATTTGTTTTGTGTAGCCTTAAACCGCAGCGTGGGTAAATAATACTGTGACAATAACGAAGCACTTGTCACAGTTGTTGTAGGTTCAAAGGAAAGCCCTCAATTTAGCAGCTGAGTGTCACTGTTGTGGAAGAATTCTAGTATTCCAGTATGTAATTAGGTAAAGAGCTTGCTACAGAACGCAAATTCACAGGCTTCAATAAAGCCACTTAATATATTCAAGACCCGTCGACCGAATCTAATGCAAAAAACTTTTTCTTTCTTCACCTTAGGGAACTGGCAGTCCATTCTTGATTGTTTTCATTGCGCCTTTAAGGTAGATTCTCACTTAAGTGCCAGGTAACTCACACATTTTGTAACCCTCTCCGCTAAAGTGCATCAATAATTTCCCACTTTTATTACTGCACTTATCCGGGTCCGTTCGGGTTTCACCTGTCATTTTGTCCATCGTCATCGCCACTCTCTTGGCCGACTTTATTGATGGACAGCCGGGGCGCCTCAATTATGAGTTGATGGCTTTCTGCTCGACCGTGTCACACGTTGCGTATGCGTAATACTTGACACATGGCCAGCAGCCAGCAGCCAGCTGCCAGCGCCATCTAACGTTTCGGCCTCAATCCTTGTCAGGAGTGGAGTCCACTAAAAGCTTTGCCATCCACCCACTCTCCTACAGGTATCTTTCACCTGTGCTGCTCTCCAAAAAGGATTAAAAAGTCGCTGAATCAGTGATGCAACAGGAAAACCAACAATTGCTTGAATATAACATAGAAAGGTATCTACAACTATGCAATTAAAATGCAGCTGCTGTAAGCATGATTGAAAATATGTTGTAGCTAAATTTTAGGCATATTTATAAGATATTAACAAAAAATAGTGAGATTTATGTGAATATTATAAGACTTGACAGTGCTCAACAATATAATTTCTATAACTTATACATATCGCACGCAGAAATGGCCAGATTTGGCTAGAAAATAGGCCAGAACCGATCGACTGGCTGCCAGTGGCTTAATGTCAGTTGGTTGGCGGAAAAGTTAAAGAAAACTCTGTTGCAATCAAGCGCATTGAAGGACGGCCATCACGTAAATTGAGATCATTGTGGTGCAGCTGCACTGGCAGCCAAGGAGTGAACGTGCCTGTTGCGGTTGAGATTCCTGTGGCATCGTGGCCACGTCGAGGTGCTCCACCTCCACCTCCACCTCCAACTTTGCCTCGTGTTGCAGGTTGCAGTGGCAACACATGACCAACAATTTCAAAGTCATTAAGACAAGCCGGGGCAAAGTTTTCGAACGAAAGAAAGAAATTGAAGCGCCGGCGAATTGGCCAGCGAGCTGCAAACTTTTTTACGGCGCTCCAGCAGCATCAAAATGGCCACAAAATCATCATTCACTCGGAGCTGACTTTAATGCGATTTTGTCCCATTTCCCCAGGTGGCATTCGAGTAATTGAAACTCGAATGCAGCTGGCGCTGCAGCTCGTTATGCGTCAGGGCAAAAGTTCAATTGCATTTTAATGAACATTTCGACTGCCGCTGACCGAGCAAAGTTCGAGAGTTCGGAGCTTCAAATTTGGATTCCAGTTCGGATTGGGAGTCCCCCGGCTCGCCAGAAGAAATAAATAGAAGCAAACATGTCACTAACTTTGTCTGCCTGGAAAAGCTCCGGCCGCTTTCCTCCTGCTTTCCTCCTGCTTTCCCCACAGACTTTCCTGTTTTTTTCCACTGGTATCGGCATGGCAAACAAATGCACTTCGGGCTAAACAAGTGTTTATGCAGAGCCTAACTGGGGCCTCTGTGTGTGCTCTTTCACCTCCTGACACCATATCCCAGTGATATTTGCTGGGGAAATGGCACAAATCCATGGCAGAAGGAATGGAACTTCTGTGTGCACTCTGCTTAAGCCGGTTGGTTGGCCTTATTGCCCAGTCAGGAATTTCCATTATTCCGAAACGCCAGTCAGGCAATCAATTTATTTCAAAACCAATAAACACAATTTAAGCACGACAATGTCGGAAGGTTGAAAGCTTTCGCCCTGGGCTAAATTAGTCCTTGCATTCTGATCAAACATCCTCTGGAATTATTCATAAATTTTTCACACTCCTGCAGCTTGACAAAAACTATTGGTCGCATGAATATTTATGCAAGGGTATCGGACTGTGCGAGAGTTTTCTGGGCTACATGTTAAATGCGAAATAGAATATGAATTACTTAAACGAAATACGGGGCATGCAAAATAAATCCCACAGATTTTGTAATTATTTATGAAGCAGTCCAGTTAAGAAACTTCACATATTTGAGCACTTCAGATTCAGATTGTTGGGCTTTAATATTCGGCTTTGTGTCAAAACGCAAACTTTTAAGATAACTTTAAGTCGTGAGAAGTCTTCTGCAGCTCAGTAAAATGTTTTGTTTATCTTGAGCTTTGCAAACTTTATAAATTCCTTAGTTAAAGTGAGGACGTTAGAATGGTAATAGAATTTTAATTGCTGCTGTGCAAAGCTGCTTCAAAAGCCACTGCCAATTACGGCAGTCAGATTTCCATAACAAGCAAGGTGTGCTTTAAATGTATCTTAAAGTTTGCCTATTGTCTGCAGCAGTGAATTAGTTCTGCGAAGTGCGTAAGCCGGAGTGAAAAATGTTTGAACTGCTTGCCACTGCGGTTAATTAAATTGATCAAATCATTGTTCACTACTTCTAAGTTCAATGAACTGAAACTATGGCAAACATTGGCTGCTCGGTGCAACATAATTTCGAATGCCATTCGAGTCTCCGCTCAAGGCAAGTCAAATTACCTAGATGTACTGGCTTTGATGTTTGATTTTATTCATTTTTTGTAGTAAGCTTCATTGCGGCAAACACTGTTTGTTTTCGCATGCGGAAACACACACATACGAGGTGTCAGGCAAATGCATAGGGGCTCCATGTCTGTACTCTTTGAAAATTGGCGATGGCGTTGATTGGTCCATATTTGGAAGTGGGTGCTTCCCATTTATGCACATACATACATATATGGTATCTATTATTTTCCGCATCAGTTGAGCGATCCAGCGATTTTAGAATACGATTTGGCCAGCGAGCAGTCATAATTATGTGCATCACTCAGAAAGTGCATTTGCATTATAAAGTTTTGTTTTTGACTGTGATGGAGTTGTTTTCCCATTCCAGGTCGAGTTTTGCAGTCCACAAAAATTGGCGAATATGCGGGGATTTTCAGCGACAGCTTGACATATTGCGATAAATGATATACATACATATGTATTCCATATAAATGAGTGTGCCAAACGGCTGCTCTTCAGTATTAAAGATACTTTTTACATGTACATAAGTACTTCAGGATTCTAAGCAATCTCATTAAGCGCATTAAATATTTGTGCGATACAATCTGGGCGCTTCCACTGATTGTTGTTTTTAGGTACGTGTCCTTTTTGTTCCTGCGCCAATTATGAGCATTATCCTTGGAGGTTAATCGAGCGTGTGAATGGTGCGCATTGTCAGACGTCGGGCATAACAAACCCAACAAAACCCAAAATCAATCGGAGCACAGACGCACAACAAATGGCCTCGTATCGATATGTGGGTTCAGCGGAGTGCGAGGACTCTGAATATAAATGCGTTTTCGTGGCAGTCTACATCTGTGTTTTCATAACCAGCTTATTTGTCTAGTTGCTCACGTTGCGCCAGCAAATATCCACTCAGATCGCAAAAATATATTTTTTCCTCTCCGCCAACTCGTTCCATATTTATGAGGGAGGTCCTGTTCGACGGCTTGAGGAACAAATGTCGGCACAAATGAAAGCGTGTCTCTGGCAATTTTCTCGTGACTCAATTCCCTGGAAAAAAAATTGTTGTTGCATGGCAATCGGCGTGCGAGCTTGGGGCCAAATTATTTCGTTTTTGATTTGGGGGGCTCATTAACATGAAAATGTTTATTTTACGCCCTATTTATTTTGACAGCAAATATTTTCCTGCTCCTAAATAATTATTTATATATCCATATCGAAATGCGCATCGCTTATAAGTCCTATAATTTAAATGCATTTATTTTCAGTTTTGTTGCAGTATGATTCAACACATTAAAGTGGAACTTGTTTCAACCTCTCAACCTATCTGGCTTAAGACTGAGGCTGTTAGCCTGATTCGCTCCACTTAACCTTAATATTCACTTTCCCTCAATCCTCTCCAGCTCTGCTGCTTATCTTCAGTTGCAGACAGCACTGAGCGGCGTGGCAGGAAGTCATCCTGTTGCCGTCAGTCTGTCAAAGTCGACTGGCCTGTCAGCCGCCGGAGCACTGTGCATTTTTTAGGGCACCTCGACGGGGGCACAGGTGTTCCTTGGGCAGACATTTAGGGTGGATGAGGTGAGCTGCCTGTGCATTGTCAGCAGGGCAAACATTTATATGCTTAAATTACGCATACGCCGCGTGCGCCAGTCGAACAATACGTTACCCAGCCTTTGTATTGTGTCAACATAATTTAATTTGCCGGCGCAGCCAGCTGACAATTCCAAAGTGATATCCGTTTGCATACGTTGGTATACACACGTATGTACTCAACTCCTTGGAGAGGGAAAGTGACATGGACGGCCTGATATACACCCTGTGATGATATACACAATGATAAATACATGCAAAAAAAAACATGCAAAAATTGAAATATTACTTAATTGCTTCCCAGTTAGAGTTACAGTAAAAAAATGTTAAGTAACATTTTTGAAACAAATTCAACTAACGAAGTATGGTTTCTGGAAAAATAGCTGGCTCCTAACAGACTTTTCTTTGCATGCAACGCGGCGCACGTGGCGCTTGCAACCCGTCGAGTGGCACTTATTAAAGCGTCAATTACTCACTCACATTTTGTTTGTTCTGCTCAAGAGAGTGTGCATGTGTGCGTCAAAGGTTGACAATGTGTCTGTGTGTGTGTGTGTGTGTGTGCGTGTGCGTGTAAGCATACATACGTTAACAGGCTTGTTAATTGCGTGGCCATAAACAGCGCTAATTGGCATTGCTGGACGCAGGTGCAGCGATAGTTTCCTAATTGCCACCCAGCATTCGCCACTTATCTATGCCAGTTGCTTCACCAGCAAATGGGCGAAAAAAACGAAGGCGAAGCAAGTGCAGTGGGTGGAGGCGAGCATGCTCGGAAAACTTCGAAGAGTGAAAAGCGTGCCGCAAAAGGCAATTCGTGGAAGAATTCGAATTGCGTGCCTTGTGCTACTCACATTGTCCTGCGAGATGCCATGCCATGACAGCTGCCCACTTCTGCTGGCCATGCAAATATTCACCGACGCATCCGCCACCTACAGACATGGCCAAAATATTAGCAGTGGCCACATTCAAAGGCAACATAACGTACTAAACTACTTTGCCTTCTTAGCATGCAGCCTGGACAGCCATTTTTGAGATACAAATGTGTCTTTTAATATGTATTTTTAAAATGTAACGATACTATTTTTGATTTTAAAAACAGCTCGAGTCGAGTGGCTCGTAAATCGAGTGAACACAATACGAGTGGCGGAATGCAGTTGCGTTTGCAGACTTCTTTTTTCGCTGAGCTCAACATTTTTCAAATCGAATTCAGCGAGTTTTTTCGCACTTGCTAAGTTTTTGCGGGCTCTCCACTTGGATTTAGGCATTTAACGGCTTCCAGCATTTTTATGTTCAATAAAAACTGATTCGATTAAGGAACGAGTTCAACGAGGTATGACTTTCCCATTTCCAACCAAGATATCAAGTTTTGGCAATTAGCGCAACTTTTTCCTTGTACTTATTTGCCAAAACTTGGCTAAAACTTGTCCTACAACCAACATTTTTACAGTTTTGAATAGCTAATGACCTAAACTAACCACCCTCATCTTAATTTGAATGATTTACAAAAAAAAAATTTTTTGTCATTTTTCCAATTTTTGGAAAGGGGTTACATCATGATTTTTTGCAAAAAATTGATAAAATTTAAGACTTCTAAGTTGGAATGCAGTTCGATTGCGAATTTTATTACGAGTTCAATGAGGTATAACATTCCAATTTTCGATCATTTTTCGGAGTGTTATGGTGCTTTTTCGATTTTGCACACCTTCCAAATTCGGCGACTTTGTATTGTATTCATACATATGTGTCCTGAAATATCCTTGGAAGCATTTAAATTCAACTTCTAAGGGTGGAGATCTAAATATACCGATTGCGAGCAGCATTGGCAATGCTGGAGACAAGGTAACGAAAGAAATAAGGGCAGTCAGAGTTAAAGGGCCAAATTGTTGACAATAAAGGTAGGAGATTCGCCGCACAACCACTCAATGAGCCAACCACTAATGAAACCACACTGCACCGCAACAGCAGCAAAATGATACACAACAAAAATGAAGTGGGGACGGGCAACTAATTGGGAATGCTGACCAGCACGGCAATGAGGTCAGATGGCGGGTTTTCCACAGGCAGGCCAGGGTGCGGGGAAAATTCTGGAAAATGCTGTTCAACATCATTGCCCATTGCTCATGTGAACTCGCTCTTGACCTGTGGGTGGGTGGATGGGCGGTGCCTTTCTAGTGGGTGACAGTTGTTTGTTGCTCCCAAAATCGTTTAGTTTTAATTAAAATTGCAAAAATGTACTATGTGATTTGTGGCCTCTTGTCCAATGACAATTTGTTTTTGTTACAGCTTGAACCAATTTGCGATGTTGCTTCTAATTTGCATAGCAGTTGGCCATAGTTTGCAAATTTGCATGCTTTCATGTGTTGTAATTAATCATGCTCCGTTTTGATTGCGAATTGGTAAGCCAATTATATTTGATTCGCACTTAAAATTACGTATACGCCGTGTGGAGTGCCCCATCCTGTCAGCATATACTAGGGCGCAGCAAAATGTGTGCTCTAGAAATATGTGGCACACGCCAGGCAAAATAAACCCAGATATGAATGCATTCACATTGAGTCCTTTATGTGTGCAATGGGTTTTCTTCGGCCCATTCATCTGGAAAGTTAAAATGACACGTGTGTGGCATTGTATTCCCCGACTAAAACTATTTCGTCCTTGTGCTGTGGTAAGTGGTTGAAGGACTTCGAATAAAGCTGTCTGAATACGATTTTATACTTTTCCAAAACGTCTTTAACAAGACGAATAACATTTGCTTATGAGTTACATTTTTAACTGCGAAGCCGTCGCATGTTTCTTGCTTATTTTGGCAATACACTTTCTGGGAAATATGAGCGCGAATGTAACTAAAATGAAAGCTTATTACCCACAAGACGGCAATTTGCAAGTACACATATGAGTTTCTTTCGGCAAATGTTTCGCGTGAAACACCAAAGTGCACTTAAAAAGGGGCGGCCTGAGGCAATTTCAATTTACTTACATCCGGCTGAATAATTCTGGCCAAAACGCGAATGAGTCTGCTGGCACGTCGCATATGCGAGATAATTTTAATCGGGAAAATAGCAGTGAAGTAGATTGTCATGGCGATGCTGTCGGAACAGGGTAACTTTATGGAAATTTTAACATTTTTTGTTTGATTCGACTTCATTGGCATCGACATGGGCATGTGGCTATTTCTTTGTTCAAGTGGTTTGCGGTCCTTCAGTTTTTTCTGCACATTCATTGGAGTCTGCACATCGTCGATTCTCGTCGCTTAAAGGGAAGCAGTAAAAATATTTCGAAAATTAAAAACCATAACAACGGGTATCGCGGGTACAAAGGACTTAACAGGCTAACGAATCGCGAATTGGGCCGACTTTTCCCCCTCCCATATCATCGTCATCATTATGGATTTCCCATGGAGCTACAGCTTTATTGGAATTCATTTATTTGCACTCGAAATGTTAATAACAAGCGTTCATTGTTTGGCCCTTTTGGGTCCGTTTCAAACGATTCGTGTGGCTTCAACTTGTTCTGAATTATTGTTTAATGCTCTTCACAGCCGTTTTATATTTATATTTTCCCCTCAAAATACATTAAATCGTGTTTGTACTTTCTGTGTAACAACCAAGACATGTTCAATTAACCGGAATGTGAGCAATTGTGAATATCCGTCA
Source organism: Drosophila orena (assembly GCA_005876975.1). Lineage (NCBI taxonomy): Eukaryota > Metazoa > Arthropoda > Insecta > Diptera > Drosophilidae > Drosophila > Drosophila orena. The sequence continues at coordinate 8,989,594 of VCKV01000008.1, read as the reverse complement.
GATTCTCTCGCCCAATAATTTGAAGAGGTTTCGATTTCCCTGGAACAAAAGTGCACTGCACTTTGCCTGATTGCAGGCATCACTTTTCGCCCACCATTGCCGCATTCAGAAGTTCCGCATAATTGGTGATTTAAAAACCAAATGAAGGGCCCTTTGCTTCCAACTGAAGGCAGATGCGATGTCAAGCGGAGGTTTTCGATATTTGTACTTCAGTTCAATATTTTCCGCAATCAATTTGAAGTAGAGCAGCGCAGTGGAAACGGGAAAATGAAGTAGCAAAAGGCTTTACGCCGCAGATTGTTTAAAGGATCTTTATTACAATATAACTTTGAGCTGACACCTACCACACTTAAGCCCCCTTCCCCTGCCCGGTCATTTAAAAACTTGGCACCTCAGCCGGCGGCAATTTCTCAACATAATACCGCAGAGTTGAATCCCAGCAGGTGAATAAAATTTCTCTTACAGGTGCCCATAAAGCAGCAGTGAACTGACCATACTTACAGCCACATAAATTTCTGGCTATCAACACTCTGCGGGGCACCAAGGCCCAGTTCGGATAAGCAAACTGGGTCGAGACGATGGTAAATATATAGAAAAACGCATACTAAATGCACAAATATTCTGGTAGTCCATTTTGCTGGCTGAGATGCCTGCGACCTGAGGCGCAGTTTGTGAAATTGCATTGGGGAATTATCGCGGCAGGAGCAGCTGAATGTTCATAGATACTTATGGCATTGCCGAGTGTGAAGTGCATTTTAAAGCAGGCGAAGAGAAATGTCAGATTCCACGCGAGAATATAGCCTGCGGCTGAATGAAATCCTTTGCCAACTATTAAAGTATTTGCCAAATCCTGGCCATAAAAAGAAACGCGTTCCAATGCGAAATGGTAAGCATTCGCAGCCGTGTCATCCCCTAAGACTTTTTTGGGGCAAGTAGAGGGGGCAGGACGATTGTCTTACCGCGTCTTCGCAGGATGTGCCAGCTAAACATGGTGCACAACTCACATGGCCACCCGCCGAGTGGCTCTGGCACTCCGAACAGGACTATTAGCATATTCCCGCCAAGCGGCTGCCACTTAATGATGCAGAAATGTAACCAGAGTCGGAATCTGGCCAAAATCCACGCTCGCTGCTTTCAAGCCATTGATTATGCCAGCTCGAGTCGAGATTTTCTACGCCTGCACTGACAGAAAATATGGGCTACCGTAAATGTGTTTGCTATCGGAAGAACTATGTTTTGGAATTATTAAAGGATTTTTTTAATATTTTCCAGGTTGATGCAGATGAATGATCAAGGCTTTATGAGTACAACTTGTTTTTTCTACTGCACATCCACTTAGATACATATTATTTTTGGCTTTCGCAGATGCTGTTCCGTGGCTGCGATTTTCGCTTGACGAATGAGCACGGGGCGTATTGATCCCCGGTTATATTTACCAATTTATTCATGCCAGAAACGTGAACGGAAACTACAAACTACGGCAAGTTGGGGTTCTGCTCGGCTTTGGATGGTTGCCGCTGAGCAGACATTTCTCATGCAGAGATTTTCATCTGTTCCTGTGTTACGTTTCTGTTTTTGTTATGCTTTCATTACAAAATAGCAGTGCCCAGGCGCCAGGACGGCAGGACGCCAGGACGCCAGAACGCCAGGACTCCAGGACTGCTGGATTCCAGGACTCGAGGTACAAGTGTGTGCACATCAATTTCCCCATTCAGTACACTCGCTCACAGCCAGAAGGCAGAAAGGGGGAAATAAACCTGGGAAAATGCCATTCAAATTCGGAAACTTGCTCTGCCATTTCTGTCTGTGGCTTTCCAATTAAAATATAGCTCAATGCCAGGCATCGAATGTGATTAATCAATCGGGGGACTCGACTCATCGCTAATCAAAATCAGCCTTGCTCTCGTTACGCTTTCTTTTCATTAGTTTTTCTCGCTTTTCCACCGGGTTTTTCCGAGGCTGCTGCTGCTGCTGCTGCCAGCACAAAGGATTAAATTAAATATTCTGCTAATCAGGCGAAAGAATTGTTGCGCAATCTGCGACTAAGCGCCGGAATCCGATTCCTATTCCTATTCCCATTCGGATTCGGATTCCTCTTGAAAATGCCCTCGAGATGTCGACAGTCAAATGATTACCAATTAAGTATGCAAATTGTCTCTGTGCCACACAGACTCGCCAAGATGTTCAATCCGGCTTAATCCTTGGGCTTAATGGCGCATTTTTCTTCCCTTTACCTAATTCTAATTGAGGACAGCACTTTTCACATTGAAATTTAATTAGAGTTGCTCCTTCGCCTTGAGGCGTTGCAAAAAACCAGAGGCAGCTGCTGAAATTCACACAAAAGTTCCTGCCTATTAAAATAATAATCCTTTTCTTGAAAAAATAGAGCAGAGCAAAGAGTGCATGGAAAGTGTGAGTAATTAAATCCGCCTTTAAAGCCGAGATTCCAGACCGCGATTCCGCTTGAAATTGAAGGAGAAATCCATGTTGCTGCCCCAAAACTTCGACGCGCAAAACTTTTGGCCACGGAAACTGTGGCCAAAAACCCAGAGGCGGTCCACGATTCCTTTGTTCGTGGTAAAACCTATATTTGTGTTTTCGGGGGTGGCGGAGGCTTTTGTCGGTTTTTTGGTGACCGCAAGCAGTAGATGTTGCAGGTGCTATATTGTATTGATCCATACCCCCGCTCCCCACCATCAGCTGTACTCATTATAATTTAACAAATGAGCAGGGACGTCGCTCCACTCGAGTTTGCCGGGCTAAAGGGCTTAAACCGTTCAGGAAACAACCTGTAAATCGCTGGCAAGCGGGCCGTGTAATAAATGCGGCGGCATACGCTGCGGCCCAGGTGGAAATCCGGATTACCACCTGGAAAACGGGGTGCCTGGGAAACGCGTAACGAGCTATGCTGATTTTTGCGGCTTTAAGTGGGAGCCGTAAAGTTGATGCGGCCAAAGCCAGCACAGATATTGCACATGTAGCCCATAGAACTCGGCTTTTAGCCGGCGAGCGTTGATTTATGCAAACAGCCGGCGCGATGTGAGTGAATTAACGCGTCTGCGAGTAAAACTCTGCTAATGGCAGTGGCAACAGCCGTGGGGCCAGAGAAGGGTTCAAGACGGGTTCCAAGGGTGCCACGGGTGCCAAGGGTTCCAAGGGATCCAACGCCGGGGTCTGGCGACTTTGAAAACTTAAATTTTTCACATTAATGCCAGTGGCTGGAGCGGCAACCGCACACAAGGATGACTGTGCATTAGAACGAGTGCATACGGGGCGGATGCGCAATGTGGCGAGTGCTTTTTGCACTAATTCAAAGGGACACTGCACGCTGCCAGAGGAGTGCTTTAAAATCGCAAATGCTGGGCAACAGTCTCACAATTAACAAACTCATTTTGTGAAATGCAGTAGCTCTTTTACTTACAACCTTGTATGGGAAATATATTTGCCACCATAAAAATATCTCATGGCTGCAACCAATTCGATTCGCTACATTGTCGCATTCATACTTTATGATTGTTTGCTGGCGCTATGTTTTTATGGGTCACGGTTAAGATAAATGTGGCGCAGAGCGTAATCAAATCACCATATATCTATATCTACATGAGCTCTCACAATATATGTGTAAGGCCTGCGGACAGACCATCTGAAGTGGATGCAATGAACAGGGGAGCTTTATGGGTATTGTAGGTAATTTATGGCGTTTTTCCCCAGTGTGTCGATTGAATATTGATCATGTACCGCATCACGTATACGACCGGTGGACGTGGGCGAAATCGATTCACCTACGAGTATACATATATAAGATGTATGATGGCGATTACAGATTTATAGATTTTAAATTGCACTGGGCCAGATGAGAGAAAAGATTTTAGGAGCAGGCAACGGTTACTTATCCGCACTAATGGTGGCCTGCATTTTTAAGGGCATTAAATTTTAAATTGGTGCAGATGAAACGGATTTTTCGGAGTACTTTGTCTAGTAATTTCACCATCAGCACTCGCACTTGGACAATTCTGTTTGAGTTAGCGAAAGATCCATCCATTTACATCAAAGTAACGCAAATTGCCTTCCGTTCATCCACGCACTTTCTGTGAATCCAATAAAGCAATTTTGTATTGTCAATTTAATAAAGCCTTTTATCGAGTGTATATAAATGGATTATGCCCTCCAAGCCGAGCGCATATTTATTAGAAAAGTTTCACGCTCCGTCGGCTGGAAGGAGGCAAAGTGGATGAGAAGGAATTAACTTGGCCAACAGGGGAATTGATATTTATGGGGATTATCTATCAATTAGGCAGCGCAACTTCTTATTAAGCGACTCCGCGACCAAGTTACCTTCTGAAGAAGACTGAAGACTGAAACTTAAATGAATGTCAGTCTGCTGCGGTCGCTTTGTTTGTTTTGCGTTCCCTTATATTATTTTGTGCTTTATTTTGTTTTGTGACAACTCAGTCCTTCATAGTGGGGTTCCCCGTCAGTTGGGGCAACAATTTTCGTCACGTCATGCCGCACAAAGGAATATCTTGGCACATTCATCAAAACAGAGCAGAGCAGAACGGCGCAGTACAGAAGGCAAGCAGCCGTAATGTTTGCAGTCAACTTGTCTGCAGTCCCTCTGCAGCTGCATCTGAATCCGAGCCCAAATGCGAATCCGAATGCGAATCTGAATCTGCTGGAATGCAATTGTTGACAGTACAAAGGAAGTGACAAAAGGTTCCGAGAGCGTTGCCTGTTCTAGTTGGCCACCTTCTCGCTTTAGCTGGCCACCGAGTAGGCCAATTGGAACGTGCAATTATTTAGGCCACATGGCGGTCGCTAGCCGGGCATGGTTAACTGCAAACCGCCTATGCGTTAGAGCTTCTACACTCAACAAAAAAATGCATTCTTAATGCATATACTCATATACATGATGTCTTATTCACCAAATGATTCTTAACGTGTAATTGAAACAATCGATGGAAGTTGCGATGAAAGGCGATACAATTTGCGATTAAAGGCGGTAAAATTTCGGCTTAAGTAAGCAGTATTTTCTGCAAGTGTCAGAAGGACGTAGGCGCAGTCCAAACTATGACCTGGCTGTACTGGGTTGCCTTGGCTTTGGTTAAAAGTTGGCCGCTGGCAGGGAGGGTCATGAAACGCCTGAATGCGCAATGAGTGAAATTCAAATACAAACCGTGTTTGAATGAATGCGTCGAGAAGTGGAAACCCTGCTCCTGCGAACCCGGCCCCTTAAAAGGCCCCCTCGAAAACCAACGCCCCTGTGCCCTGGGCGAAAGTGAATGCCTGAACAGTTGACTGGGTAAATAAGTGAAGAGGGTTGGTGGGGGGAGGGGGCGGCAAAAGGGTTTGGCTTGCTGGCAGTGGGCGTGGCACGCCCTGCTTTTAGAAATGTCCTTGGCCTATGTGCAGTGGCAATTGATTCCTTTTCCTCCGTCCTTGCGTCCATTAATGTGAATTAAGGTTTCTTTCATTTGATGCACCCTGGATATCAGAACGATGAAAACTCATGAGCCATATGCATATCCACCAAATGCCAGCGCGAGGGGCATCAAATTTTATTTGAAGCCACTGCCACTGAATTACATACTGCGAATTGCGGATATGCGGTCGCATCAAATTTAAGATGCTCTGAAGTTCCTGGAAAACACTTTTTGAATGGCACAATAAAATTTTACTTTTATAAACTACTGGCAAATAGCAGTCAGTAGTTGATAAACATTTTCATAAAGCTATATTATTTTGCAGTTGTAAAGTTGGTAATAACCCACAGCGATTTCAGTTTTCAGCTTTAAGTATAATATTCTGAAATCTATATGCGAAGCAACTTTTGCCCAGTCATAAATTGCTTTGGCTTGCAGAGACAGCTAGAAAATCAAGCCAAATAGCTTAAATAAACAATAAATAACTCATACGCAGCGTGCGCCAGCGGCACTTGAGCATAATACGCGAGGCTAATGCAGCCAAGTGGAGCATAAAGCATTTGTCTAAGCCATGACTTTTAGGATAATCCAGCGCACACACACATTGTCCCTTCGCAGAGTCGCTGTCTTTGCATATACAAGAATATGAGAATATATACAAAGTGTACACGTACATGTATGTACGAGTATATAGCCCAGTTCTCCAGTCGCTGACACTTTCATTCAGTTTCTCCCGCCTGCGATGGGAACTCATATGTTATGGCATTCTTTTGTCTTGCGACGGGCCAAATTATACGCTGACACAGCGGGAAAGCACACAGATTTTCACCCCCGTGGGGAAAACCCCATCCGGAAAAGGGGCTGCATTTTAATAAACTGAATTCAAATGGCTGTCAACTTTTAACCTTTTCGCTGCGTTTCTCTGCTAACGCATCCGACCAATCGCAATTAATTCCAGCCCACACTCTGCATATTCTCGCTTGATGAGTGAATTGTAGAGCTTCGTTGGCAGGATAAGACTATAAATGGCACAACTAGCACTGACAGATACAATTGCTGTTCATACTTCAATTTCAAAGTGCGGTTTTTTAGTTTCCGAAATGGGCAGCCAGCAACCGCAACAAAGTTCTATTGAAATGCAGCAGAATCAAAAGAAAAATCATCCAAATACCAGTGGCATGGGAAAAAGTGCTGCAGAAAGGAACAAGAGAAGTAATTGTGGTAAAGTCGGATCCATTGCAAATGTTGTGCTGTAAGCTTTTGAAACGAACAATAATTTAAACTAATAAACGGATTGTTGGAGTGCACAACTTCGAATGTTATGAATTAGGTAATAATTATAATCCCGATCGAAAAGTTTTCACAACATTTCGTTTATAATTCACAGGGTTATTATGCTCACCCTGCAAAAGCGGAGTTTATAAAATATTTCGAGTATTCAAAACAAAGCTCCCGTTCACCGGACGGTTAAACTTCCGCCATGTGCGCCATGTCTATTGTAAAGTGTTGAACAAAATCCTTTTCGGTTTGGTCGCCACGGGATGTTGTGTCGCCACCTTTCACTCAGTATATATATATGAATACGTACCTACATATGTATATAGGTACTATATGCATAAGCCACCCACTGTGCTGGCATAAAGCTGAACACTGCCCAAAATATTCTGCGCCAGCATGAGTAGCAAACGCATAAGTTGAAAAGTTTGGCAGAGCTACGCAGATCCGCGGTATTCATTAGCATGCAAATTTGAAAATTTATCAGTTTGGCGGTCGAAATCCTTTTTTATTCCGGCGACCAAACGCATCTGTATAAGCCGTGAGTGCGCACACATACGCCGCCGAGGACGAACTTTTATCACAGGACGAGAGTGGAAGAGTATTTATGGTGGTTCGCTGGCTCGTCGACTGATATGAAAAGCATCTGTGACAGGCACTAACGCAAGTAAGCAATTTGCTCTGTCCCACAGAGTTTGCATTAAAACTTCCAAATGGCAGAAACTCGTAAGTTAACTTAATGTAAATATTTTTTCCCAATTAATAGTTTCCTATTTATTTACAACTGCCTTCCAGTTTGCATTGAGCAGCCAGTGATTGCACATTCCCTCATAGAAGATAGAAGGCCTCAGTGGTTAGAGTGGTGCCCTTCTTATTAAACTCACTGTTTGGTCGATCTTTTATCAGTTTACTTTGAAAATACGTGTATATACCCACTGACCCCCCCCCCCCCCAATATTTCTTATCCCCTTGCCTTTGCTGCAGCTTTTCCGGCAGAATTACTGCCTCAACTAATGGAACCGGTCAACAATCTGTACGAATGGCTCGGATGAGAGCACCCTCATATCGGGCACTTGATGCTCTATTTACCTGCCCGGGGCGCAACATCAAAGGCGAATCAGCCGGACCCCGGAGCTATATAGTTGCAGCAATCAACTGCTGTAAAATTGCCTCACCAGCCGGGGGCTTGCCGAGCTCTTGACAGGTGGGACACCCCAACGACGCCCCAATGAACTCACATATTTGCACAGTGTGGCCAAATCCCGTCGGCTAGAAGAAGGTAAATAAATGTGGCCACAACTGGTAGTCATCGTCATTCCATTTCATTCCATTCCACTCCATTCCCAGGACGAAAACGAGAGCGAGAGCGAAAGGACGAGGGGGCTGGGCTGACCGCAGGATGGCCCATCGCCTGTCGAACTGTCAGGTACACTGTCATACTGCCATCCTTGGGCCCCTCGAGAGACGTCCTGTTGACATTCCATTGTCCATGGGTTTTCTCGGCTCAGCTTTTAAAGTATTTGAGGCCAAAATCATTTATCGCCGGCTTCAAATGCATCCTGTCTCCTTTTTTATTTTTATACTTTTTTTTTCACCCCTCCCAACCGACTCCCTGTTCCTTTTTTTTATGCAGCTCCTTTGTTTTGCATAGGCGGTCCAATGAATTGGTGTAAACACTCGGGGCGTCATTCTGTTGCCATCACAAATGCTTTCTGCACCCGTTTCCTGACATCTCAGCCTGCAGTGCTTAGACAATGGTTAAGCGCCGCCCGTTGTCGTCTGGTTAAGCTCCTCCCGATTTGCCCCTCGGAGTATTCATTTTTAATAGTCAGCACGGGAGGCGTTTGTGGGCTGCAGCCTTTTTAATTCATCTGCGAGGCTGGCACGCATTGCCCAGGTCCCTCGGGCGCAGATGAGCAGGATGAACAGGATGATCAGGATGCAGCAGGAGTGGCGCAGGATATTGCGACATTTAAGCAAATATACACCAGGCCTCGTTCCAGTCAACGACTCCCAGTTGTTGCACAATTATGGATGCCCGCCCAGCCGTAGTATTTGCCCAGCTCGAAAACCCCAGCCAAAGGGTTAGCCCCCAGGACCCGAGGCACAATTGAAATGTCATCTGCACACCTGCAAATTAGTTAAGCCCAAATGGCGCTCACTTGCAAACTGCATAAACATTTGTAGGCCAACAATTGATAAGGTCTTGGCTGAGAAAAGGACTTGTCCTTCGCCTTAAATGTAATGCATAAAATTGCCGTAAAGTGCGGCATTATGCAAACGCCTGTCAGAATTTATGACACTCGGCTGGATTATTTTGCCAGTTTGTTGCAGGTTGGATTGTTAAATGATTTTCCCTTAAATTGCATTTGTTTGCTTCCCTTTCATTGTTTATTTCAAATATTGTATTCTTATTATTAGATGGCATGAAATATGATCTTTTATGATCCTTTATATGATTTATATGATTTATATGATTTATATGATCCTTTTTAAACTGTTTTTTATTGTAGAGGTATGTGCATTTTATTTCAGAAATATGATTATTAACAGAAATGTAATTATAATTATATCCACTTTTTTTTAACACATTGTTGCTTTTCCAAAGCACTTGAATATAAGGTTAGATTTACAGCCACTTTAATTTACGTTTCCAGTAATGAAAATGTATTATTGTGCATTTTAATTTTCTATGCTTAGAGGGCGCCGTGTTAATTAATGGAGGCCCCTGGCCTTCGAGGACCAACTTGTATGACTAATTCTCCAGACCATTCAGGGCCAAAACCTGACGGAACCCGGAACGTGGAGCCATCCTGCCATCTCCGCCAGCAACAACAAGTGGTCCCATGTGCTCGTCCTGAAGTGGCGGCGCTACACTAAATTGCTTTTAATTATGCTAAAAACGAAGACAATAATGGTACAAAAAACTGAAAAAATATGCGAGTACGAGTGAAAAGCTCGTGCTGTGCGCTTTATGGCTCCTGGCATACTTCACAACAGGCCGCAGAAGTACGCCACGACCAAGGACGACTCGGTTTCCAGGACCCAGGACCCAGGACCCAGAAACCAGGAACCTGGCTGCAGGACCCCAAAGGGAAGCGGCTGAGTTTGGCTCCTGGCTTGGGTTTCATTTTCAGCTCTGCACTGGCGGCCAACGGAGCGGAAATGAATTGTTGAATGCGAAGACTGGGCAACTTTGCCATGGTGTTTTATGAACAATTCGAGCCAAACTTGGTTGTTTTATTGCCTTCATTATTTCATTTGTTTCAATTAGCGACAGCTGTTTAGAGGCAGGCGAAAAGGAGTCAAGTCTGCGACTGAAATAATGCCGGAGTGGTGCAAAGGTGAATCACAGTGTTAAGTTAAGTGATTAAATTGCAGCTGCACTCTCTTAATCACCTAATTGCGTCACTTAATTGCGTGGCATAGAAAAAAAACCAAACACCTACTGCAGATAAAAGGAACTCTATAATATATCTTTTAACTGCGTTATATTAACTGAAATGGAAATCTCATTGAAGAAAGATTTTAAACGCATTAAAACGACTTTCCAAATGGAACAGCAAACTCGTGACCAGGCAGGTGAAAAATGCGTTCGAGAATTCAATAAAATACGTGGCCAGTCTTCAATGACTGCAAACTCCCTAAAAGTTTAACACATTTGGTACTTCCATATATACATATATACATATAAATAATGATATATATCAGGTGAAATCGCTTCAGAGCTTGAGGCATTCGCTGTGCTGTTCAGTTGCATTCGTAAAACCAAAAGCTATACATGCCTTGTTGTTTAAGCAAATAATTTCCGAAACTTCTCTCGAAATCAAACAAAAGAACTTGCAGTTGAAGGGCCACAAGCGACTTCATTAACAAAACAAACAGCAGCCGCATTTCTCATTTCAACAACAGTTTATTTTGCCCCCAACTTGACCCCAACCCCAACCCCAACCTCCACTTCCACTCCCACTTCCACTTCCACCTGGTGAGGTTACGATTGCAGCAGGCTTTATTCATGCGCGAATGCCGAGTTAAACATGGCATATATGTAGCATGCAGGGATATACACACACACACACACATATCATATAGACCTAGTACGTGTCCACCGACTGGGTCGTGTGACTTTTGCATATTAGCCGAGAACTAGTTGGCTAGTTTGCTGCCAAGTTTCTAGTCGAGTCACGCGCTGCCGCCGACTTCTTCTACCATCTTTGCTCGCACTGTCAACAATGTGTAATTTTATAAGCTCCAATGTTGGCTAACTAACTTCCGGCTTCATGATTGCGCCAACGGCCAGCCAATGTGCGAATCAAAGAAATATGGCAGTAATTGCCACGTTAAAGCCTATGTCAAGCGTTATTTATAGTTTATAAGAAGCAGAAGCATTGGAAATTCACTAAAAAGTTTAGTGGCAGCACAAACTGAATGGCGAAATTATTAATATTATTTTCATATACTCGTACAATTTATTTGGCAGTGCATTGACTGTGAAAACAACCATTGGATGCTGCTTACAATTCCCAACATGAGGCGCCCATGTTTGCTTTAATTTCTGCACTAAAAAACATGACTGAAAATTCCCGAGCCGTAGGAAATGCGGTCAGGGAGCCGCCCTTGACTGACTGCGCCCCAAAAACAAGGACTTCTTTGCCTCGTCCTGCGGCCAGCTGACAAGCAAAAGTGTGGAGCAGACAGACAGGCGGACGTCCTGGCACGTGCCTCCACACAAATATGTATGTAAAACAAATGCTGGAAATTAAATTGACTGAAATTTTATGACCAAACTACGTGAAAGGCAGCGAAATGTTTGTATAATTTGCGAGCAATTGTCGCTGGCAAAACTCGGCCGCAATTTAACTTCGATGTCAGGGCCTTCATTCGTGCTTTAAGCCTGGTATGGTGTAGTGCAATCAGGATTTCTCGATTGCAGTTTTGCCAAAGGATGGCATTAAACTCACTAACGATCTGCAGTCAGACAAAGGATATGCTCTCTCGTTCGAATGTCCTGGCTGTAAACTAACTGGAATTATCGTAAACGAATTTGTTATCTCTGCGTAACATGACAACCAGCTAAAACAATAAAATTTCATCATCCGCTTTTGTGTGCAAGAAGACAGCATTCAAAGGCATCCGCGTGCCTAAGTTGCATTTTCCCTTTATGGCCAAATTTCGCATTCCTAGATAAAGGGCGGGGCCAGGCCGGAAAAGCCGGAAATGCTGGAAAAGCGGGAAAAGCGTATTCGGTCGGAAGCCAAAAGCCGAAAGTGTTTGACAGCAATATATGCGCAGGCAGTGCGAGTACTTAGTGCAACCCATGACTGAAATTATGTCCGCATCAGCAGATATTTATGCAGTCTAATGCATCTGCTGCAATGGCACTCGCAGATTTACGGCTTTTGGTGTGCATTCCAAGGGCGTGTTAGTTGGCCATCGGAAAGTCCCTCGATTTTCGATGAGCAATCGTTGCTAAAGCTAAATTCAGTTGTGGTAAAAGGCCCATGCTTTAAATGTGTTACCCATACAAAGCACACATGATAACTTTTGGTCTGAAAGCCTTTTGCATGAGGTATAGAATACCCAGATATTTATTTAGAATTCCATTATTTCAGTAATGTATAGAATGCAAGGCACCCAGAGGTCTATTACGGCATCATCCCTTGTTGCCTTCGGTAATTAAGTGATAATATATTGTGTACGATAACGTGCCAACATATCCGTGAAAAACTCCCCAGCAGATGATGACGGCAGGAAATCGCCTTAAACAGGCAACAATCTTGGGCAGGAGGGGCAAGAACAGCGTGAAGGGGCAACAAACGTCTGATAGGAAATCTGTGGCATTATTGCAGGCAACTGAGACATCGCCATCATCATCGTTGGTGCCAAGACGAGGGGGTCTTCGGGAGTCAGGGCGTGAAAGCCGCTTGGGGGGGATACATATACATAGATGCGGGCCCATGTTGCAACATTGGCGGTGCTCATGTTCTCGGCACTGCTCTGAATGTCCAGGAGAGCCACTTCCGGCCTGAATGCTCGGGAAGCACAAACAGAGCCTGCTGCCCAAGGACATCCTTTGCTGGACGCTTGCAACACCAACCCGCTGCCAGAGCTGCCCTCCACTCGCCCAGAGATTGCTTTGTTATTCGTGTGTTTGCCTGCAATGTTGGCCTGCCACTTGGAGGACGTGGCATTTGTTTTGGGCCCGGCCCCGAGAATTCCGGCTAATCAATAGTGAGTGATCGGTTGGTTACGGGGGAAACTCAGAGTTTACCTGGGCATTCAATAGAATTGAGTACCTCGAATGTGGAGCACAGAGCTGGCCTGAATCTAGAGGCTTCTGCCTTCCGCAATTGAAATGAGTACACAACACAGAAATGAGATTACAAATGTTGTATGGTATAGTATAGTATTAAATACAAGTATATATACATAAATCGAAAGGCAAACGCATAATCCAAAGGTAGTTAATTGTTGTGTAATTCCTGTAATCCTGCGAGTATCTCCTGCTGTGTAGCATCCGTCAGATTCTTTAGCTTTTATCTCTGGAGCTGCATGATCCCGCTGACCGCGGTCGTTTTTCATCTGCGTTGCGCGATATTCGGGTCGTCAGGAGTTATATAAGCACATGTCACGTCCGAGTCCTTTTGATGTGTGGATACGGATGGTGGTATGTAGGGTGCAGGATGCTGGGTGCTCTTGGGTGGCAACCATGGCTTTTGTGTGCGGTGTCGCCAGGTGACAAGGTGTTGGCTTTCACGTGGATTTCAGTTGCCGCGTCGGGCCGCCACGAGCTCATCACCTGTCCGTGGGCCACGCTCCTCCGGACTGCCACACCTACACAGCACTATCTACACCTGTCGTGCCGGGCTGTGTGATTAGCCAGGTGGCACGTAGCGGACCTGGCAAGCAGCCATATGCTTCTTCAATCAGATGTCAATTACGCTGAAGATTACCAGGGATTTGTGGCTCTTTTGTACGCGCTCTTCTTTTTTCCCGACATGATTATGAGTGCTCAGGGACTATCTGCAATCTTTACTTGGAATGCATATATTTGTATATACGCAGCACACATACGCCCACGGTCATGTCAACAAGTCAATTGCTTACCATAAATTACTCATACGCCCCGTTCAAGCGGCCGCCTGCTATCATTATTATTATCCCCCGGGGACCACTTGGTCCTGCTCAATAGCAGTGTATAAATTTGTAAGCCAAAGATAAATAAGTTTTCCGGCTGCCACGACCTTCACGATGACGCAACATTTCGTACGCTTGGATCGATAAAATCTTTGGTAATTTATAAGGCCCCCAAGGAAATGGGAAAGGCACAATAGCGTGCCCAACTGAATTTCGAAATCCCTTTACTGCAACACCTTTTCATCCCATTCATGTACATTACAAAGCGCGCGCCTGAGTGAAACGCGTAAAAACATTTATTATTAATTTTGAAAAAAACTGAAAGCCACTTTCAGCAATGGCACGAGGTGGGCAACAGCTTGCTGCTTAAAAATCATTGTAAAAATCGTCGTTCGATGAAAGTTTAATCGATATGCAAGCGCGTGTATAAATTTCACATAATATGGCCAGCAACAGTTGGCTTTAATGGATGCGATACGGAAAGCGGAAAGTTGCCTACTTTTTTATGGCTCACTTTTAAGTCTGGTGCGGATGAATATATGTGCATATATCAAACATCCGCATCCGCATACGCATCCGCATACGCATCCGCATACGCATCCGCATACGCATCCGTATTCGCATCGTAACCTCTTTTTGGGAGATATCCCACCTGCTGGCAAGCGGCAAATGTAAATAAGCATAAAATCCAATTTTCTGTTAGCTCCCTGCGTGTTTGCACGGCGTCTTCTGCTTTTTTGGAGCAGCTCCTGCTCTGGAGGTCTCCTGCTCTGCTCCTCCGCTGCTCTGCTGCTCATGTCCTGTCTGCACACAAGGATACAAGAAAGGGAGGGGGCTGTCAAACCCACTTGAAGATTCGCAATCAACGCCCCGGGCAAAAAGCTGGCAGGTGAGCATCAATTGAAACCATTCCCCTTTTGATCTGACAGCCGAAAGCTCACTGAAATTCACCCAATTTGGGTCACTCTGGTGCGTTGGCGGTGCCTCTAGGAGATGTGGCACGTTACGTAATAATTTATGATTACCCCATGTGGCAGGATGGCGGCTGAAAAAGGTTTACTGCCAACTGACAACCGACTTCTGCGGCTAATCTAAATAACATAATCAGATTTGTCAGGCGAAACAAAAAAGTGGCAAGAAACTGACCGGAACTCGCATATGTTACCACTTGAGCTAAGCACATTTGGCAAGCTCATTTGCATATTTGACTTGATAAAAAGGGTGCCCAGCACACAGCTTGTTTTTCCGGGCATTTTTTCCTATTTGCACTTTTTCGGACATCTGTGAGTAAGTACAAGACTCCAGAGTTCACTAAAGATTCCACTGCAAGCTTGGTTATCCTAGATTTATAAATAAATACATTCTTGAAAAAAGGATGTTCGCAGGGTATCATAAAACTCAATCAAATGGTTAACAATCATTATGATTGGTTACCAATAAAACGGCTGCTTGATTGCCTTTAATTGAATCCCCTTTCTGTGAAACATTACGGCCGAGTGCCCTGCATTAGCCCACATTATTCGATTGCCTTCTTTGCCATGCAAACTCAGCCAGTTTTGGTTACAGACTCATCTGTAAATGCATTACCAAGGCCCACATGCATTAGATTGGCTATGGATTCCTATGGTAGGTGGCACACAGAGCTGCCCCCTTGTAATTCCCTGCTCTTATTTGAATTTTGAATGCGAAATTGTGTGTGCATCAAGAAAATAATAGATATGAGGGCATTGTTGATTTCCACAATTTTTGAGTTATGAGCTGGCTTGTTATGGTCTCATGTAAATTGCTTTCGGTACACAATTGGCCCTTTCGGTATGGATATTAAATTCTTCCAGTTGTATAATTTGAAAACAAGCGATGATTATATTCGTAATTTGAACTGAGCTATTTTTGGATTTATTTGCTTGAATCTCTACAGCTTTCAACATACATGTATTTATAAACGTATCTAAAAATATGCAGAAAATAGCAGTTCCATTTCTTATGAATTGCCTTACTCTCCGATACCTTTGTCCGTGATTTAATGAAACTTTTTAGCCATACATATAAATGTCTTAAAATTTGCAACTTTAGACGACGGTGACAGCTGTGGCAAGTGTCTTCAAATCGATTAGCATAAAACTGATAATAAACTAAACTTATGTTGTTGCCGAAATGCTTGAACAGCTGGAACATCACCAGAATGACATGAGTTTTGTCCCTGGAAAATGCTGGCAAACATTTTGGCAGGCAAAAAGCAAAACTTGGCTGAGATACTCGCAATACGAACGCAACAAAAACAGCTTCATTTGAGCACTTTTGCCTTCAGTTTTCGGCCACCTTTTCGACTTTTCCTGCCAGCCAAGGACACTTTAGCCTGCCAAAGATTATCAGTTCCACTTTAAATTATTATGATGGCACTGCCATCACCCCCGAATCCGCCCAGCAAATTACGGCTCGTCCTGGCAAAAAGGAGCATCCGCGGACCCAAAAACAAAGGGAGCGTATATCAATTTGGTGTTTTCCTTTTCGCGTTTGCCGCTTATCTTCATTTCTGGGCCAGCGTTGGGTTTATGGTCAATTTTAGATTTTATATTTGCAGCTTTCGGTTTCTTATTGTTTTTCCGCGTGCTTTTCCACCGAACCCTCACCTCATCGCGAATTTATTTAAAATTTTTCCCCCCTTTTCGTTTGATTTTATCGGCGTGCAAGCAACTTGTTTGCTTTCACTTTGCTTCGCTTTCGTTGCAGTTTTATTGGCTGGATTTTAAATCAATTGAGGGTTTGTTTTGCCATAGCCTTTGCCATTGCTATTGCCAATTTCAATTGCTATTTGGAGTTCAGCGGTTTTCGCTTTGTCAAAGGCAAAATATCTTGATAGATTTCATGTTTTTTAGCTTATTCGTATTCGCTATAAAGTCACAGTTTTGCATTAAAGAGGTAAGCTGATTTTAAACAGAATTTCTGCCATTCAGCACTTTTTTCCGCTTTTCACAATGTATTTGCTAAGCTTTCAGCTGCTTTTTGGCAAGATTTCTAAATCGAAATGCAAATATTCCATTTGTCTAGCTCTGCAGATTGATGATGGCTGATACTTTAAGCCGCTTTGACTCCAGTCTTCGCTTTTTCTGGAACAACATAAAATCCCAAATTATTTACCTAAGGTGGAGAATCTTGTTCTCTTGGCTATAATTTATGTGATAATAATCTAAGGCATTCCCTGATAAGTTAACAATAAATTCATTTGATTGCCTCTCAAGATTTCAAAATTTAGGGCAAGTTTTGCTGCTCATTTACTTTTAAATAATCTATACTCAGTGGTGATCCATTAGGGCTTTTGATTCCCTTTGGTTTCTCTACTCAAATTTTCGAAAATCAAATCCGCAATAAAGTGCGCATTTCAAGAATTTTTGGGCAGCATTCCGTTTAGGCTAGAAAAATAAATTCATATTTTCGTGTTTCGCCAACACTTCAGGAGGAGCTTGTAAAAATATAGGACCTCAGTGAACCGTTTGCTTAGAGCATTCGTTTAACACTAATTCCGGGAACTAACGATTTGTCGGCTAACATAATGTTTCGCAAAGGGAAATTTTTGCGAGGAAAAGGTTGAAAGACCTCTCCCAACCGTGCAACACGTTCGCTGCAACATGTTGCACGGGGACACAACCTTTTATTTGTTTACGCATTGTGTGGAACTTGTCACAGATTCACTGTGTCCCTGAGAAGGAAAACCTGTTGCCAATTATTGGGGAAAATAGCTAGTCAGCTAACTCACGAAACTTGATAGATTCTCTTTGGATCAAACCATTTCGCTCCATCAACCAGCCTGCCACACTCAGCAATTAAGTCATTGTCGCGCAAGTTTATAATTGAAAATTATGAGCAAATTACTATCAGCGCCTAAGTGCATAAGTGTGTTGTGTGCTGAAATGTGTCACTTCGCCTTCGCACATATAAACTACATACATATAGCTGAGTATATACGTGTATATATGGCTGGTAATGACACACAACCTTCATGCGAAACATTGACGAACCGCCGCACTTTCTGGGCGAAAGTTTTTCATTGCCCTCGGAGTGAAACTAAGTGAGGACCCACTTATGCGGCAGGCTCTGAAATTTAATATGTCAGTGCGTGTCTGAATAGAAAATGAAATTACCACTGCCTCAACTTGGCAACAAGCATGGTTTCGACATGCATTTTCCGTTGACAAAATGTTTCAGCACACTAAATAAGTTATGTGCTTGCCATTAAAGGATTGGGTTTCTAATTTTTAAGGTTCGTAGGTTCCACAATTCGTGCCCTATAGGTTACAGCAATTACTGCTAGTTAGTTCAAAGAGACAGTCAATTTGTAAGCGTCCTTTTGGCACAATAATCAGAATATTGAAAATTGAATATGTTGTCACTCACTGGTTCACAGAAGTCCCATTTAAATTTATAAACTACTGAAAGTTTAAACGATTAGTGCGGCGCATAAAAACTAAGCTTCCTCGTTCTCCGTTGAAAAGAAGCTAAGAAACTAAGGGAGGAGGAAAACTTTTTCAATCACTCTTGGGTTGACACACTCAGTGGATAGTGAAAAGCGCAAGTTTTTGTTTTTTAATTAATGAGCCACACACAATAAGCTGATTATGGTGATGATTAGCTGGTGGCCAGCTGTGTAGCTGGCTGGAATGCTGGAAAGTAATCAATTAGGCCAATATCCTAAGTAGGCAATAACTTTTTGTTTCAATAAACATTTCTGATATATGTACGTTCGTTTTATGGGAAATAGATTATTCAAAAATCCTGCACTCAACTTTTATGCTCCATTGTTTATTTTAAGCAGCACGAAATTTCCTTTTATAGCCTTAGAAGCACTAATTTGCATTTTTATGATTTAATTTTCCAAGTGAAACGCAATCAGTAGAAAATTGTCCATATTTATTGCTTTCGACCGCACTTCCGGTACATCATTAAAACTTAATAAAATATTTGTAGCTTTTTGTTTTCTTAAGGGCACTGAAATGCATTTTTAAAATAAGCATCCATTTATTACAAAGGACCAAATATATCTGAAATCTTAGACTTTAAAATTATTACAATCGTTTAATTGTATATTATGCTAAAGTTTATATTGCAGTTCTCATTTCCGTTTTCTTACGACATACAAGTTCTTATTTTTATAGCTGCCATTTCTGCGTTGAGTGCTTTAACTTGGGAACTTTACATTATATGCAGACATAAAAGTAGTTTATTACAGTTTGGTTTTATTAGTTTATAGCAGGATTTGAGATATAATGAACTCAAGATACTTGTCTAACTTGAAGAATAATGCAAGTAATTGGTCGTTAAAGAGCTGTTAAGAAAACAAGAACTAAAGGAGTATCGTTTGCCTGGGTCTAAAATGCTAACTAGATAATTAAAACATTAATATTAATATGTTTTTTTTTTAAATTTAGTGGTTAGTTTTAATATCAATCATTTACCACAAGCAGAGTGGTGCAA
The DNA here is from genome assembly GCA_005876975.1 of Drosophila orena. Lineage (NCBI taxonomy): Eukaryota > Metazoa > Arthropoda > Insecta > Diptera > Drosophilidae > Drosophila > Drosophila orena. The sequence goes on along the minus strand of VCKV01000008.1, from coordinate 8,970,293 downwards.
TGCTAGATTCTTCTACAACTTTAAATGCTCTAAAAGATTATGCCTGACTTCTATTTCATGAATATATTTCGAAGTCCTCTATATTTCCCGTAAGAATGGTATAAGCTTTTTTAAAGAGGAGATACAACCCGTATTATACAACAAATCACCGGAATCCAAGAAATCCTCTAATTCCATTCTGCAGCAGATTGGCCAGCAAATGCAAATTGAGCTGAAAGCAAAATTCTTTAATCAGAACCTTACATCCGCAATCTCCGGCACGCTCATATGTACATACGTTCAATATAATTGTGTGTGTTCCTGGCATTTTTATCTCTGGCTGCAATTCGATTTCAAATCCCTGCTAGTTGTGTGACGCAAGTAATTTTATTGCTGCCTTTTGACTGCTCACAAAAGCAGTTTCTTGCCTTTCAAAACGCTTGTCGATTGCATTTTCCAACCAAAATTTACCTTTACGAGCCAAATGCAAATCGAAGTTGTGGTGAAAGATCTTAAGTTCATCTACCCTTTCTTAGGGTGTCTCTCATTGGTTGAGTTACATGTTATGAAAGCAGTTCCCATTATTTTTTAGGGATTTCCCCATTCATTTTATACCCCTTAGTTTTTCTAGCATTTCCATCTAAGCAGCCATTTCCCCATTTAAATCGTACTATTTTTGGCTTTGAGTAAGCCATGTTTACACAATATTGAGTACAGTTTTTGTGCTGCTGCCTTTGAGCCTTAACATTCGTTTTGTGCACCTGTCAATCGTTTTCTTTTTCAGGTCAGAAGCCGTCGCTCTGCGGTCAAAATGCAATTGTATTCATCTGCTGTCCCGGCCTTAAAGTATGATGAAGCCATCTCGTTTTTTACCCAGCACGAATACACGCGGCGTGTGCACAATTAATCAAACAACTGGCAAAAAACGGCGAGCAAAAACAAGGAATATTCAATTATTCATACGCACTTTTAGCCCGAATGTGTGGCACATAACCACAAACAGGCGTCGCCAAACATAATGTTGATAAGTGTAAATGCCATATGTAAATGTTGTTCGTGCCACGTCCAATTCACTTTTTTGGGGGCGATGCACAAGTGGAGCCAGAGCGATTGTGACATAAAATCGAGTGGGTTAATGGTTCATGGCATGAAATATGCGACAGGCGGTGAAAAAAAAAGGGAAACAACTTAATTCGATCGGAAGTCAGCTAATTGGGTGTGCGCCAGGTAACCAATAATCCTGCCTGAAAGGGCTGATTTTTTAAGTCCACATGTATTATGAATGCGTAATTGGGGAGTACTACGCGCAAGCTTAACTGGGAATTTAGTAGCATTTTATTTAGTTTTAAATTCCATCAAACTTTCGCGCTGTGCGAAGTGCAGCAATGGCGCAATTCAACTATCTAAATTGCAAAAACCAGGCACATGATGGAAAAACGTTAATGGCTCCACTGGGATGGAGCTCGAAAAATCCCAAAAAAGAAAAACAATGAGTGGGGCAACCAGATAGAGCAGCCCGCCCACTTTGGGCATAAAAACAGCATTAGCTGAAGGGTTCTCCAAAAATTGTTGGCCATGTGGGTAAACAAGAAAATTAATTGCTTGCACTAGCACTAAATGCGATAAGGAACTTCGTGTACATGCAGAAGTTGTGAAATAATTAAATGCCCACTGACTCTGCAAATGTAATCTCGTTCTTAATAAGCCTGTATGATAGCTTCTTACCAGCTCATCTGCACACAGCACCTACTCAGATGGCTTCAATTTGTCCAACTTCGATTCAATTTGAAGATTTCTTTAGTCTGGAACACAATACATACACGTACTTACATATTTAGCTCAAACTGTCACTTATGACAGATGAACCAGGGCTACAAAGAACCAGTTCGCAAGTAGCCCTAACAAAATGAATTGAAAATGTACTGCCGCGCAGTGAACTAGTAGTACAAAATTGCACCATGTGCACTTGTAAATAAATAATTCATGCCCCAAAGAGGGTCTGATGGAAATGGAGTTGCAATTGCAGTGGAGCACATCGAAGTTGCATGAATTTTTAGTGCTCTGTGCGACCGAAATACAATAAAAAATATTTTGTGGCGTGGTTTTTGTTTCGCTGAGCTCGAGATGCAATCGCCAATCAGGGGCAACACTTTAATATCGAATAAAAAAAGTGAAAAGCAGGCCAGCCATAGCAGTCAAAGCTGAAATAGATGTGCACACACTAAAATATTCCACTGAAGTGAAAGTCATTCGGAAATCAGAAATCAGAAATCAGAAACCAGAAATCAAAAATCAGAAATCAGAAACCAGACTCTAGAAATCAGAAATCAGAAATGGCACCAGTTCACAAAGTAATTGTAAAGGTAAGTTACTTGCGTTAACAACGAGATATATTCGCATCTTGTATAATCAAGTCTTCCCACGCGAACCTGGTGCCCAAGAAAGCGGAACCTATGCTGTCCTCCGAGGTTGTGTATTGCGTTTGTCGCCAGAGCCACATCAATGGATTTATGATGTAGGTAGCTGTTGTCCTTCATTCTTGCCCCTAACCGCCGCTGTATCTGATCCTGTGTAGATGCTGTGACAATTGCAACGTGTGGTTCCATGGAGATTGCATCGGATTGCCCGCAGATATCGGGGAACAGCACGACACCTTCTATTGCGACGAATGTTTCCACAAAAATCCTCTATTAAAGAGCACCTATAAGGCGAGCCCACCAACCACTGCCAAAGCACAGAAGCCCTCGGATGCCATTCCCAAAACTCCAAAAAAAGCCAGAATTATCAATTCAGCCGGTGTCAGACAGCGACCGCGCAGGAAATCCACGTTTGCCCAGGAACCTTCGGAGGCTCCCCTTCCGAAAACTCCTGCTCCAAAGACTCCAAAGACTCCAAAACGTCGCGGACAAGCAGTGAAGCCAGAGATCCAGCAAGCAGTGAAGATTCCCAAAGGGTTGGTGGATCATGTTGAAGAACAACCTGAAAAGCCAACTGCAGCGGAGAAAAGACCAAAAAGAACTGCGAAGAAAATTGAACCAATCGAAAAGGGAATTCAATGCGACATTCTTACGGAGTTGGCGCAGCAAGTTCACACGTCATCCGATGACTCCGACAAGAAGAGGGGCACGTGCATCACAGCCTTTTGCAGCCAAATCGCACGACGCGATTCAAGATACTGTTCCGATGAGTGTGGCAGCTTCACCACCCTCACAAACGCATTCTCTATACGCCGTTTGCCCAAAATGGTACATGATAATATGACAATGGCTCTCGTTAATAACATGGTAAGGCTATAAGTTAATCAATAAAATATGCGATTTATAATGTTCCAACTTTTCAGCTTCCAACCAGAAGCCAACTTTTGCACAAGTTAATAGAAAAATCAAAGTCTACTGAGCCAGAAAAGGAAAAAGAACCGAAGGCTAAAGAGATAAAGGTAGAAAGAAGGAAGTCGAGATATCGTAGTCCTACCAATAGTTTGGCAAAAAGCCCAGATGTTCGCAAGTCTCCAGCTAAAAAACCGAAGCCCCAGGAAGAACACTCTTCATCAAGGTCTAGAAGCTCACGGAAGTCAGTGGCAGAATCTCGACACATCACTCGATCTGATTCGGAGTCACAACAGGACTCTAAGCATAAGACTGCCAAGGACTCAAAGACTAGTTCCAAGCGAGCTCATTCGAATAGTCCTTGTGGGTCACCCAAGTCTTACAGGACTCATAGGAATGCATCTAAAACAGTACCCAATAGTCCTGTCGCTCAAAAGAAAACTTCTAAACAAAAACATGACACTAACTCCCCACCAGGCCAGTCAAGAGTGGGCAGAAAACGAAAGTTGTCTGTGGATAGTGCATCCACTCATGAATCAAAAACGCCTCAATCAAGTCGCATGGCAAGTCCGGAGCCTACTTCTATAAATAGGAAACCTGTGCCAGCGACATCCAATCAAAGAAAAAGAAAACAATCATTTAGTGAAGCGATAAGCTACGACACAACACTTGAGAATACCAAGAAAACTAAGACCGTAAGCTGCATAGTGTCCAATACGTTACCCACGGAGAGGGCTTTGTTGTTCAGGAAGAAGATGATGAAGAAGATGAGCTAGGTATAGCAGCAGCGACGGCCTTCAATGGACCTAATGGACATTCGGTAAAGATATTCAACACTTGAAATCCCAACCATGTACCACTATGTACCACTATCTGCACAACCATGTACCACTATTCACAACGTAAATATCACAAATAAATATCGTGTTCAGTTTCCTTTTTTGGTTATCTGACGCCCCTCATAGCTGCTGTGAAATCAAACAACCATTTAAAGAATAAATCTCCGAATGTGTCACATTTGTTGACCAACGAAAGTTTCAATTTTGGCACGTCCCCTGGGGCGTATACGTGATGTGAACCTTCCATCAAACTTCCATCAGTCAATGGTTTGGAACAATGGCCGAAACGAAAAAGCCAAGCTTGGCGAACATTTGCGTCTCTATTCTGCACTTGAGAGTATAAATATTACTATACTCGCCGCATTTATCTCACAGAAACAAAAGAAAAATGTATATAGATAAGAGGAATTATTTCGGTTGGCTTTCGGGCAGCGCATTGATTTGTTTTTACCATTTACGATTTTTCACACGTTGAGAAAGTTATTTTCCGCCCATAAAACTGATATACGAGTGAGCTTTTGTGTGTGTTCTAAGGATATGTTTTCATTATTGGGCTGCTGGGATCTGTGCGTAGGCTTATTGACTCTAGAATTGTCATGTGCAGCATTTGCTTTTATTTCATTACTCATATCCATAGTTTACCTACTCCGCCAATCATTCATACGCCATGTGTTACGGCACAGAAATAAAAAGCCGTGACAATGATTGACAGCTTTGCGCATTTCTTGCATCGCAATTGAACATTGTTTTCCAGCCCCCAGAGAACAGAGCAACTGTCGTAAAATGCGGACATAAAAAATAGCTGCAATAACTAGATATGGCCACTACATTTTTTATTGCAAAGATGCCAATTTCCACTGCGAAATGCAGCCGAAGCTCGGTTTCAGTTTAATATCCAATTAGAGCACAGTTTGCACGATTCATTTAAATTTGATAGCTGCATTTTGCGTTTCGACTATCTTTGCCTGTCTACTTTTAAGTCGATTTCGGTTCCGCGAATTTCAATCTTTAACGTAATCTTATTACCGTCACACTGCAATATGATATGTCAGTCATCTCGTCGCCGGGATAAGCTGCTGTTTAATTTTCTACTCAACAAAAAATATTACGTTACATCCTCAAGAGTGTTTTGTATGCTTTCCGGGTGGGAAAATTGTTCCATGTGCTTGCTTTGTGGGCAGATTAAAAGGGAGTTCCCCGTTCACGTCGCACTATGGGGAATTTTACCTGTTTGTTGGCATAAATCAATATCCCGTAAACTATTTAAGACAAGATGATAATTTTTTTTCTTAACAAATTGTTTAGTTTAAACTCACAAAATAAGCAACATATTATTAAAAAAAAACAAAAATGAGTATTCATTTCAAATTTGATGGGTTTAGACCTTGTGGTTGAAAAGATATGAATTTTAGTAGGCACTGAAAATGAAGCTCAGCGATAGCACGTTCCTTATGTCTGCAACAGCTGACTTTACAGCTGTTATTTTTTAACATTTAAGTGTTAATTTATCATTTCCGTTACATAAACCTTGATCAATTCTAATTCTAAAAAAAAATTTTTTTTATTTGCATAACCTTTAAAAACACATTTTTGCCAACAAATCAGGACAAATTGCCCATAGTGCGTCGTTGAGAACAAATTGAAAGTACCCCAAGGTGTCCTTGGTGGCTTATAACAATTTGAAAATTCTTGCCTTACTGTGCTTGCAAAAAAATTAAACGTTGAGATTAAATTTCCACGGCAAGGTGAGCAATTCACGAGATAATACATGGATAACTATTGTTAGTGAGTATAATACATATTGTTTATTTTGAGCAGCAAACTACTCACTTAATTTCCCCCTATTAAATTATTGTACAAGCTTTGTTTCGATGCCCTTTAAGCTGCAACCCAAACACCCAAACCAATGACACCACAACCCGTCAGCAACTGTTGACATCCTCCTTTAAAAAGGTTAATTGTGTCGTCCTAATGTCTTTGGCCATCCGTGTGCGTGGCTTACGTGTTTGGGGTGCAAAAGGCGGGAAAACAGGGGAGCCGCAAAGGATTTGCCACCAGGAACACGTTTTGTTTCAGTCTCTGTCCTCAAGACAGGAAAAATGCTCTTGATCTACGTGATGCTCGTCCCTCTTCGGTTTCATTTGATGGGGAGTGAATGGGTTTATTTCCATTTAGTGGGTTTTTGTTGCAGCTTGAATGCTCTCAGAGAACGCACATTTTCTTGTCAGGCTTTCAGTTGCAGTTGTATCTAAATTTCTTGCCAATTGATTTCATGCAATTTTGATAGATTTCCACTCCGTATATCCGCAAGTTTTCCCCAGCTTTCAGCATTCAGCTTTCAGCTGGCAAGCTGCAACTTTAGGCAACAATATCTGACTTGAAACTTCTTGGCTTCAAATAACTTGGCGTAACTGGAAATTCATTTTCAAATCCAACAAATAAAACATTCTACGCCCCCTCAAAACTTAATATTGCCCGTATTCACTTCACTCAGCAGGACTGCATAAAGTTTTGGCCCCATATGAAGTTAAGATGCCCAGTATACGTGTACACATGGTACTCAAGTTTAGCAGGTCATGGAGTAGGAGATTCTTCACAATAGGTTATTTCATCCATTCAAGCGGATAAATAATAATTATAATAATTATCGAAAACTTAAAGGTACATTTAGTGGCCTCCTGGTCGTACCTCAATAATTCCAGAGTCTTTTCCCCACTTCCCATCTTGATTAGCATTTGTCGGTTGTTTGCCCGCCTTGCTGGCCCATTTGCCCTGTTTTTAAATTTCCGCTTCCGCTGGCGGTGTCAACTCCATGGCAATGTCATTTCCGGCGGGAAAAGGCGCCTGGGAGGCCATCAGCCTCAAGCTGACAACTGAAAACTGAAAGCTGAAAACTGGAAACTGAAAACTCGTCATCCTAGACGTCGACGTGGACGTCCGTCATTGTCCTTAGCGCTTCCGCGTCATTTTCATTTACAAGTCCTTCGCTCGTGCTCTTTTCCCGATTCCATTTTCTATTTTCCGGCTGGGGGGCAGTGGTTGACATCTGGAATTGTCGGTGCGGCGCAATGATGATGGCATCATAAAAAGCGCCATCGACTGCAATTTTTCTCAGCTGATTTATTAATGTTGACAATCGTGGCAGTCTGTTGACATTGCCCCCGCCCCCCGCGAATCCCAATGTAATGGAGTTGTTTCGTCTTGAACTTGATCTCCAGCCAGCCGGTAGTCTGTGCAGTTATTTACACTCTAGATTAAATTATAATGAAGAAGGTTGTGCCGTTTCAATTCGCTTCGCAGTACTCTAATTAGTTTCCTCAATTCGCCGCTTGTCCGTTTTATACTCTTTTACCAGCGATTATCACGTGTCTGCCGAAAGTTGCGAATGGGTTCTAATTATGATGGCTATTCGAGTTTAAGGAGAATTTAAGTGACTTCTAGATTTAAAATTGGTGCAAATATTTAAAATCACATATGTGGCCATTGTTCAGTGAAATCTTAAGATAAACATCTTAAAAGTACCACCCCATTGAAATGGAAAATTATTAAAATTTGTGTTCTTTCCAGGCAAATATTATTTGAGACGATATTTATTTACTGCTGCTGGCATCTCTGCGTTTTTCTCTTATTTGCTCGATAATTGCATATTTAATACGCGAAAGTCACGTGTGAAACACGTGAGCTTCATCCTCTGTTTGAGTTGGCATTAAGTTTCTCAGCACGTGAGAGGAATTTTATTTAAAACACAAATTTGCTTTCTGTTTCTTTGTATTTTAATGTTAATTATGAAGTATAATGGCAGGTCAGGGTATCAGTGGCTTAAAGTCTACTGAATAAATTGATTGTTTGGCTTTGCACATTTTTTTTATTGATATTCCAATCACGTGTTGAGCGGAAGGACGTGATAAAGCCATACATCACTCGATTTGTTAACCCCGAATTGCCCGTTTATTATCGCTGTGTAAGCCACCTGAATACAAATTTTTCCGATTTCCACATAAATACATAATTTAAATGCGCCAATTCATCAGCTTCACGGTTCGATACCTCTTTATTTACCTTAATGTTTCCGTTCGAAGGTCCTTTGCCTAAAATAACCCGCACACATCAATGGCATTCCCAGTACTCTGGGCGTATCAAATGTATGCCCATGACACAGTCCCATTTCGCCGCCCCGCCCCCTGTCACATCCTTTCAATAGCCGCCCTTTTTTGACATTTTTCTTAGCGGTGCACACGCAACAGGAAACGGAAACGCCGATTTGTCAATTGTGTGGCTCAAGATTTATGTGCGCCACGATAAACTTGATACACGAATACCTGATTTTGCTTTTGGATCACGCGATTTCTTACGAGTTGTTCATGGATAAAGGCAATTTGCAAGGTAGTCAATTGAATAATGGGAGCAGCGATGTGTTTACCACAAATTTAATGAGCTATAACTATAGTTTCACTTTCAGCTGATTAAAATGTGTTACCAATTTGAAGTGTCAACTGAAATTAGGCAACCGCAACGTAACAACTGTTTAATCTATTGACACCTCAACTGATAACTAGAAAGTAAACAATTATCACGTAATAATACCGTGACTAAATATGCATTAAAGTTTATAAATTACAACTCTAAAAAAAACATCTTGCTGAATAAATTAAATCTTTATTTTGTGCTAGCAATGTCAACAAATTTCGCACCTACGCATAAATTAACTTATGTTCACAAGTAGTCGGCTGAGTTTTAAACTAACTTATTCCAATGAAAGCTGTAAAAACTAATCAACAGTTTCGATTTAGCCACTAATGCGCCTTGGCCTTGTAGGTGATCTTCCACACCTCGAAGAGGCAAATGGTCGAGTGGAAGCGGTAGAAAATGGCCAGCGGCATGGAGATGTGGGTGATGATCGTCCAGCCCCAGACGCCAAAGAACTCCAGATGGCTCTCCCTGAAGACGGCTCGTCCCTTGATCAGGGTGTTGACGAACCAGATGGCAATGTTGGCCACCAGCAGGAACGTGATGATCTCCCTGCCCGGCTTCCTTCTCACCTGACTGGTTCCCTTGCAGCGCCGATGGCTGGAGTGCAGGATGAACATGGTCTGCAGCGAGGTTTGCACCACTCCAAAGACCTCCGCTACGATGCCCTCCACCCGGTCGGGCACTGTGTCCCATTTGGCAAAGTAACTGCCCAGGATGCTGAACATTCCGTACAGGTACACCCCGGTCTGGGCCACAATCAGCAGGAGATTATCCAAATCCATTGAGTGGTGCTCGTCGCTGTTGTTCTTGATGTAGCGCAGATCGCGCATGAGGATCATGCCTAGAAAGGATGAACATCGTTGTAGGTGAGTCCACACAACAACTTGTATATCCACTCACCCGTTATCACAGCCACTGCGCACATGAAGTACATGAAGGTCTCCCACAGAGTGACCTCCTGGGTGGCCACCAGCTCGTAGCCCGGCTGGGTGTACAGCACAAAGTACATGATCATGGAGATAATGGTCATCACTATGATCAGAATCCCGAAGAAGAGTCCCTTGTGCGACTGGGAGCAGTCCACGGAGAAGTGATGGGCAGGCTTGGCGGCCGCGGGCTTTACGGAATTCTTGCGGCTCTTGTCGATGTCCGGAATCGATTTGACCGTCTTCCACATCTCGAAGAGGATTACGGCGCAAATGAGGGAGTACTCGATGGTGCAGGGGAACAGGAATGGCGAAAGCTGCTGCACCAGAGCACCCATAATCGTGGTGCGGGAACAGCCGCTGAAGGCAGCCGGCGTGGGAGAAGGAGTAATGGTCATATTCGCGATTACGGAGCTCACGTTGGCCACCACGGTGGTACTAAGCGCATGATGGGGATGATGCTGATGCAGTGACTCATTGACCGCAGACCAGTCCGTTCTAGTCATGGAGTTGTTGTGCATGACCAGGTCGTGGGCGGGATCCACTTCGTGCTGTCCAATGTGGAAAATTTCGTGCTTGGTCTCCTCCACCAGGACGTACAGCCACTCGCACAAGTTGGTGGCCACCATGTGCATCAGTCCGAAGCGGGAGGTCACCTTGTGCCGGGCCATGTCCATGTAGGTGGTGTTCAGGAAGATGAACTGCACCTGGGCGATGCACAGTACCATCCGGCAGATGGGTGTGATGGCCACGAAGACATCCCGGCAGCCGGGATGGCCATTCAGCTCGAAGAACTGGCCAAACTCCAGTCCCGAATACACCATAGTTCCGATGGCGAAGGCGATGGCTCCCACTCTCAGGTAAAAGCTGCCAAAATGGGTCACCTTGTGCTTCAGATGCACATTGCTGTTCTTTTCGTCTGCAATCATACGACAATTGTACTTGTATTGATCCAATTATATCAAGAATTCCTGTATAGCTTACGAAAGTCCTTGAGGGCATTGAAAAGCGATCGATTTCGGAAGGCACTGATGTACAGGAAAATCACAAAGAGTATGCTGCCCACATAGAGGTATACGTAGAATCCCTGGTACACATAGGTCGGTATCTGATCGGATATAACTTCCGTGATCGGCAGACAAACACCGAGTAGTACCAATAGCTTGCAATAGGTGGCCGACAGCGCAGAACTTATGGCATCGCTGAGGAGTAGGAGTAGTAGTACCAAGTAAGTAGTAGTAAACTTAACTTTATATAAGTTTGTACAACTTACTTGCCAGTGCGTCGGTTCTTCTCCTTCTGCTGCTTGGCCTGAAAGCTCTTGGCCCCATTGTCGAAAAAGGCGGTGGATCCATTCCTGGCACTGGTGGCTCCACTCTGGAAATTTATGGTTGCTGTGCTGCCGCTCGCTGTTCCCTGCAGGTTACTGAAAAACATTATACATAGATGTGACGTAGTATTAGTAACAGAAGGTCCAGCAAGATGTATAGAGTTAAAACGCCAATTTGGGAAAACGATGTAAAAGAAAAATTACAAATGTATAATAGTGGTTAGTTTCTAATGCGATTTTGATGCCATTTGTGGACTTTGTTATGTTAGGGAACCCAAAAAGTACCCATTTTTGGCAGTCCTTGGCGACAGGAAGCCGTTGCCATCCCTGCGCCCGAAGAGCGGCGGTCGCTGGGTGAGGATCTCCTGGAGGAGCAGCGATGGCCGGCGGGACACCTGCAAGGTGCAGGCGGAGTCCTCATGATGCATCCCGATGGTGGGCAGCGGGAGGAGGGCCTGCCGCTGGCTGGCGTGCTCCACGAGATCCAGGTTGGTCTGCGACTTGGCCAGCGGAGAGATGGGATGCGGCGACATGACCGGAATGCTGTGGTGCCCGCAGTGATCACAGGACGTTCGGGCGTATCGGATCACTTGATTCGAGCTGGCGGCCACCGAGTGACGAGGTGTACCGGGTACCGAAGGGGGCAGCGAGCTTGGAGGGGATCTCGAGAACGAACCCGACTTCTTTGGCGCAGTTATGGTTATGTATTCGCAGGCATCGGAGGATCTGTGGCTACTATTTAGGGATCGAAATAAGGATATTGGAGATCTAACTTTCCGGCGAGTGGCACATATACACGCAACCCGACAGGTTCAATGCTTTCCGATGAACTGAATTTTCTACACCAACTTTGGGCTGGTATTATCAAAATGTTGTCTTCAACCTGACCCTGAAGGAATCGCACACATTTCCAGCTATTTTGCAGCTTTGATTGGATTTTGATCGATTTCTGCACGTCAATTGAGATATTATCACTCAGCTGGCTAAGAAACCACGCGTGTTTCTTCGCAAATACCTCTAATTTGTATATAAGTGGACAGATAAAAGGGGGCATGTTGTCCCATCAATCAAGGGGTAGATAAGTTCTTGGTGTTTACATAAACATTAAGTGATCACGTTTTCCCTTTGCCGCCTGCAATCAGTGTCTGGAATTTGAGCCAGGGCTTTCACACAAAACAGAGCTAATGTCACAGAATGACATCTATAGGGGTTTGGCGAACCCCTGTGATAAGATACAATACTCCAAATATTCAGAATGGAAAAATCTACTATCTGCTACAAGTAAGGAAACTACTCATGTTTATCTTTATCTTCAGATATTCCATATACCAGAGATCGCTGTGGATATGTGCCACTGCAGTTGAGAATTTGAATGCGAAACTAACTCATTTCCCTTCGATATCACATCGTGGTGATAATGGACGCGTTGCTTGGTCCTCCACAGATTAATGGGTTCGTCGTACATGTCTTTCGATTTCAAGTTAATTAGCGACATTTCCGGGCCGAGTCGCAGTTTTATCTATGAAATCAAACGGATCGCGATCACCGATCTCTAAGACGCGATTTTCCGCGCCCTCACAGACTCGTGTCAGTGGGAAGACTGAGGCTTTCTGAGGCACTTACTCCAATTGTCGGAGCTATCGGGCAGACGATATTTGACTAACTGATTAGCGTCATTATTAGCCTGCTATTTTTACCGTACGAGTGTGAGTGTGATCCGTGTCTGTAAATAAATCTATTGCAGTCCTATTATTGCCTTAATTTATTAGCCCATTGGCACTTCATCAGTCCGACCTGAATCATGTACCCGCCTGCTGTACATAGTGTCTTGGCTACTGGCTATTTAAATTTGTTTTGAAATCTGTAACGATCCCATGGCAATATCGCGTCATCACAACAAGCTCGTCAATGTGGTTAATTATCTATCGTATATACAGAGTTGTAAAAAGCTCTGCCCTCCCATAGCAGTACTATCTAGTACTCTTGGCTTGTTTACTGGGTCAGATCTCAAGAAACGCTAATGTTTACCCACATGATTCATCCCAAAATTGTACAAAGATGGTAGTTATGTGACGTAAATTCACTTGGGTGTAAAGAAAAAACCAGGAGGCTGACTCATCAGCTTCAAAGAAAGTTACGTGACAAGTGTTAAAATGTTGGTCAAAATACAATTATTATGAAAGACCTAACACATCTATGAAGCGTCTGAAGTCGAAATTGCAAGTCGAGTTTAAGTGTAAATATTATGCCATATTTATTTAGCTAAATATACAACGAAAATTCACAAGTTTGATCCGGATTAGAGCGCATTTTATTAATAGTTCATGATCACTTATGGTTAACTAACGTGGGAAGTTCTTTATAAGGTTACTTTAAGTTAGGTACCACATTTAATTGTTATAAATTCTATAGTATTTGCCAACTTTACCTGAAAGTAACAGTCGGCATTCTTTCGTACTGAACTCCACTGTTGCGGTCCACCATTAATGTGTTTGTAACTTTTTAAAAACAATTTCACGTAAGAATCGCTTATGCCTCTGCTAATTTTGTACAAAGGTTCATGGTTCTGTAGTACAACCAACCGCTAGTAAAGTTGTGCAGATGGCAGCAAAGTTGTGGGAAAACTGAAACCAAACCCAGACATCGATTCTTATCTTCGGGGTCTTCCTCATGCTTTCAATACCAACATACAGATAGGCAACGCCCTGGCGCACGTAAATTTGTGGCTAGTTAATACCCAGATACTAGCTACCTTTGCTACCATGCCCGAAAACCAAGACAGTAGCAAGTATCTTATCTCCCTAAGGGTCATCATTCCGACCCTGACTAAGCACTCCTTTCGACTGGGCAAATCAGTGTTTATTGGCACTATCTGTTGCCTTAAAATCAGTGCAGCCAACTCAGTCGCCGCTCTGTTTACGTATGTAATCAATAACTTCTGTCAATATTGGCCAAGACATATACACTTTTGTTTTATCTATTTTACCTAATAATTATCTTTGGACTTAGCGATAAGGAACATAGACCAGAGAAGGCGGACCAGTTCACCATTATTGAAATAAAATGCCATGTAATTCGAAGATAATTTAAAACTCGTCAGGTGGTTATTTTTGGGCTAGTAACTTCGGAGTGGGAAGTGAGTAACTATTCAGGGGATCACTCACTGCCTGTGAATCATTACTTATATAAACTTGTCTCAGACAAGTAAATATAACAATATCTGAATAAACTAGGCTACCCATCTGCTTTATAACATTTATGAGTGCCAAAAGCGAAGAATTCATTCGCATCTATTGAAGCACCCAGAACAATGTGGGAAGCCAACTGCCGTCAAGCCAAAGCACTTGAGCATATTTGCGAGGTCATGGCCATAAATATGTAGTTCCCAGAGCAGCTGCTCCGCCAACCCGTTAACACAGAGCAGGTCTGCAGGTTCCTCCAGCTGGCCCCAATTTCGATATGTGTATAATTTGTGCGACAAACTTTGTCATGTGAGCTGATGCAGTTAGTGGAGCTTCCACCAATCCATATGCACTGCTCGCTCCAAGGAGTGCGGGTTAGTTCCGCTCCCACGAGCAGGACCAGGACCAGGACCAGTACCAGTACCCAATCCAGGACCACAACCAGGAGCTGCACGATGAGAGGAAGTTTCAAGGCACTCAGAGAAAAGTGCGGGTCCATTTCAAATACTTTTATGTTAAAATCGATGATTGTTAATGTAATGTTTTAAGGTAGATTGTTAAGTACGGCCTTTAATGATATTTCCTTATTTTTATTGGTAGTTTTTTGCTACGTATATTTTTTTTATCAGTGCAGGAGTGTAGACCACCAGCTGATAAATTTCCAAATTTGCATGCTAATGAATGGCCTGGCATGGCACTGTTGCTGCAAAGTTTTTAACTTGTGCCTGCGCTCCTCGGGTGAAAATTGCAGGGGGAGATTTATGTGGACGCCCAGCATGGTGGTGCCCACTAGGTAAACTGAGGTAACCAAAACAGTTTGGGCCAACGCCATTAATTGCATGTCGAACTTCGAGTGGCTTGCGTCATTAAAGACGTGGCTACAATAGCCAAAACTGCCATGGAGCAGTACATTTCGTGGCAGCAAATTGAAATGATGTTTATCTTTAGTTTTTGCTAAGTGGTGCTTCCTTTCGTGGCGAAACTTTCTGCTAACCCAGCGAGTATTTCGCAGGCTGGCCTAATGAAATAGTCGGTTATGTGCCAAATGATGCGCCTGTTATTGGCCACGCAGCGTATGAGTGCATTATAATGTTATGGCGTGCGATAATGTGGCCAAAAGCTGTTGGCACGTCGGATGGAAAATGGTTAAGGAGCCCATGCACCAAGTGCACCACGAATTCTTACACTGCGAAAAGTTGTTGCCCGCTAATAGGCGCTATAGATAAGCACTCAACTCGTTCCAGGGCATTCAAAATATTCAGCTCACTGCGACAGGGAAGGAGTTCGAGGGCACTTGGCACATTTGTAAGAGCGTTTTAGCCACTCGTTTAATCAGCCAACTATTCACGCGTTTACCTTTCACTTCAGCCCGATCCGTTCATCTGGCTTCTGTTTGAATGTCCCTCGAAATGCATTCATGCATTCCGAAGAGCGCTTTTAACTGAAATATAAAAAAGGGAATGAATAGGTGATGAATAATTGTCTGGGCAGATGGAGAGTCTCAGGTTTTCTATTTTATGATACCTTAATTTTGTTAAGGTATATATGCATTCAACCGCAAAAGGTAATAAACAAGTAGGTTAACATCTTTAAATAAGACTTATAATGCTAACAAAAGATTTATTACTTTTTCGCATGAAATTTGTATTTCTCCATATTCTGCTTCCATTTGTTGCCAAATTGCAAGCCATTTCCACAGAATCGAATTTACCTTTCATTTTTCGCAGACATAAGCCTATTTCGTGTAATTCAATTTGGCCAAGTAGGTGAACAAATTGGTATTTATTTTGGCATTCATCAAGAGGCGGGCATAGAAGTCAATCATGGGATGAACTGCAAAGGTGTATTCACGATTGAATTATGAAAAAATAGCAGAGGGGGCTTAGCAAGGTGTAATTATAAATAAAGTATATTGTTGAAAGAGGCTACGCTTTGTTTAGCGGCTTGAAGAAATACATTTTCATAAATTTCAATTTATTTAACGTCAGAATTGTGGCGTTAAGCTGTACTGTTCGCCACTTGGCTGCCAAAAAGAAAAGTTTCAGTAGAAACTTTAGACACTTAGCTCCAATACTTGAGTTAAGAGCATACTCTTCCAGAGAAATCCTTGGCATGACTCGCGTTTCGCCTGTTGATAACTTGCGCATTCCGCAGAATTGGTGGAAAATCTCACCAATAAGTTGCAAATCCTGAGAGACAGAGAGAAAAATGCATACCATATTTGCAGGGCCAATATTCAGTGCGTGCAGTTCAGGTTCTTAAAGTATCGCTCATGACTCTTGCTTTTATTACGAAATTTCCACACAAATATCCGGCAAAGTGGACTAAACTTGATGGCGTTGATGGCGCATTTCCAGTGATAGTTCTGCACCCCGATTATTTTGCAGTTTTCGATTTCGCAGCACGTTTGCGAGATAAAAAAGCGCGTTCGTCACGCGGCGTCACCTCGTAGAATAACAAAATCAGTATGCCACATCGCAATTGCCAATGACAATCGCTCTGCGCTCCACATGAGATGGCGAAATGCTGGCGAACCGTTGAAATGGAGTTCCACGGCTCCAAGGCTCCACATCTCCATGGCTCCATGGCGCTGGAACGGGTGGCAAAGCTCCGAGTCCCAGTTGTTTTACATTTCTGCATCATTAGGCGAGGAGTTGGCTGCTGCCAATATGCTAATAAATGTATGGACGTGTGTCACACTCGGCAGGCGGGTGGGCTATAAAGCAAACAGCAGGACTCCACATTCGCATGACCCTCAGTGGATCGGGGATTCTCGGTCGGGATGAGCGGATAAGCCACTTGCCTTTGCTGCTGCCACCATGATAACGCACTTATCCCATCCGATAGGTTTGCTGTTCAATTCCAAAGGTCGCATACACGTACATTTCGACATTCGACAGCCAGGAAATGCTGCAATACTTTAAGCTTCAAGCTTTCAGATTTATTAAACTCACTCAGCCGCCGCCTGGTAAACAAAAGTGCAATAAATATTATATGTGTGGTGTGGTGGGTCCAGCGGTCTGGGATGTGGGGCCATTCCCTAATGCAATTGCACAAGCAGCTAGGGACACCGCAATGCGGACGGCAAACAGCTTTGCCAGTGTAATGGTCTGTTATGGAAGTTTTTCCAAGGACGAGAGCCACAAGGATCTTGTGTTTGAATTGCCCCGAAGATGGTTATTTTTCTTGTTAAGCGAAATACCAATAACTAATTTAGTGCGCAATTTGGCGACAGTGCGATAATAACGATCTTGGACATTATTAAATGCATCGGTAAATGGCAATTACCCCGCCGTATGAGGCTGTATTATAAACTGAGCTGACGTGGCACAACATAAAAGTGTCATCAGATATTAATGTGCAATCAGGCAATAAATGCTTTAAATGGCAAAAACGAGACAACGCATTATCGCGTGACAATCGAGGCTCGCAAAGAGTCAAGGAACGAATAAGATTATTTGCATCGATGCTGCCTCTTATCAATTAAAGCGAAATCATCGTAGATCTCCGCGGATTTAATCCATCACCGCGCAATATGTTAATCAACTCTTTGGTGTTGTTTTCTGCAGCTGAAAGCTTGAACATTGCTTTTCATTCGTTGAGTTTTCATATTCAATATACTAATATGCCTAATAGCCCCATCTTTAGCCCTCTATGAGCACTTAAGCAGGTTATGGTGTGGCAAGGACCTGCCTCAGTATCCGGCAGGACCACAAGGACGCCAGGAAGATGGAACTCAGCTGCCTTTGACTTGCCTTTGGTTTTGTGTGTGCCTTTCGTGGCGGAAATGGAATTAGGAACGGTGTGTGTGCTCTGTGTGGAAGGAACTGCAGGGGCAGAAGGGAAACTGGTGCATTTTCCAACCATACTTCAGCTTAAATTAAATACGGACTTTAATTAAACCGCCGCACAGCCCTGCAATAAGCGATGACAATCGGTGGCAGAGCGAATAAAGTATGGCGCACGGGTCGTATGAGCGATGCAATCAGAAATTTCCCGAGCAGTGAATTAATTCGCATTTTATACCAGACAGTGTCAATTAGACAGTTTTTTCGTGTGGCGCTCGTGCTGGGTGCTCTTTCAATGCGGTTTCATTAGTGGCCAAGTTAATGGAGCCCCACTGACTTTTTTATCACATTTTCTCCACTCGCTGCCCCCATTTTCAGCGGTTTACTTTGCGAAACAACTTTCCAGCTCCAATTTTCTCCAATGAAACTTTTGGTTTTTGTGCAAGTTGCTCTCATTTGGCCCTCTGTTCTCGCTTTGTTACTGTCTCCTTGCCGCGTATAAATTGCCGTCAATTAGTTTAATTGTTTTCCTAATGTTTTTTCGTTACTAACCCCTCTCCCCGCCCTTTTCCACTGCACTCCATTGATGGCCGTCATTGATTAGTTGTGCAATTGTTTCGCAGCTGTCATTGCCTTTGTTTCATTTGGCTCCATCTCGTTGTATTAAATGGCCGTCAAATACAAAAGCTGTTGAGTTATTATCGGCGACCATTGTTGACCGAAACTAAATGCTACTAAATGCTTACGGAAAAAGTGCTGGAAATCCTGCGGAGCGGAATTAATTTTCATACGCCTGTTGCGGAATTTTCAATTGTTGCCAGCTTAGCAAAGTGAAAATAAATTCTCTATGGCTTAGTTTGGATTTTATGAGCTATATACGTTTTTTTTTTTGTTATGAAGTGTACAGCATCTCTACTTTAAGTGAATTTGTACAATTTTGTTCAGATTTAACCACCATCTTGGCCTGACAAATGTTTCCTCTTCGAAGTGGAGTTGTGTGCTAAAAAACTTTCTCGTTCCGGGACTCATCCCCAAACTGAAATGCACACATGCATGTGCGAAAACAATGGGGGGTTTTATTAAAATTGATGATGCTCTTCCGTGTTTGCTAGACGTCGCCTCAAGTATGCCATAAATCTTTGTCAACTTCTCTGAACCGACAAAAATAAAATTAAGCCATTAAAATAGTGGCACATACTCAGCGAACTAAATAAATACATTGAATTGCTTCCGAAAGTGTCTACTTTCGTATGTAAACAGCAGTGCTTGTATCTAATCCCCGAAAATTCAATGAAATTATGGTTGGTCTGTGATAATTCAGCGAGAACACTTTTAGTTTGGCCCACATGGCGATTTTCATATTTGTAATATCTGCATTTGTGTGGCTTTTAAGCATACTCTTCAAATGCAATGCAATGCAAGTTTTCAGCGCCACAGGACTGTGGGTTTTCCAATTAAATTTCCCTCACAGTAATGGACACTTTGCACTGCCAATGTGTTGTGACAAAATGCGGATTGCTGCCACAATTTCATTGGAGCTTACAGAAGGGATTAATGTCCGGCTTTGTGGAATATAGATAGCAATTCCAATCGGAGCTGTGAATGAAAAACTATTAATTATGTTACTTGCGTCTAAAGTTTGTCTTGGGTGAACTAAAAATAAATACGCATGTAGATTCCCTCAAGGGAGCCACTGCATCTAATGGCAAACGGATCTGTCAATTTCCTGACTGAGTTACGAAAGCGTATTGCAAAAATTCCAAATTAATTGCAACGAGAGTTGCAAGAGCTTCCTGTTTCCGGTCGCCTGAAAGGATATACGACGAGCATCGCATCAGTCGAACTGAATTACTAATCACATATGCCAGGACACAATTTGAGTCCATTTCAATATGCAACAGACATTTGGGGGAGAGGGGGCAGGCAGATACTAATGAATACGTGCATTTAGGATGCTACTTCAAAGGTCTGATTAGTCTGGGTAGCTAATTGTTGCTCTCTGCTGGGAGTTTCCACTGGAAAAGTTTTGGTGCATCTGGAAAGTTTATTGAAAGTGGCACAAAGCTCCGGCTAAGATCCAATTTATTTGCCTGATTAGGGGATTTTTCGGGCCAATGCCTGGCTCGCCTTTAATTACTTTACCTTGCACTCGGCCTTCTCCTTATAGCGCCCAATTATAAAAGTTTCCCGGCTAAAACTAATACCTCCACTGGACGCTGTTGATTGATGTCGGAGCAGTTGAAATTCAGTAATTTAAATGACGGCTTCTGCGGTGCCTAGTGCACTGGGAGCAGCTGCTTCCTGGCATGGAAAATTGCCCGGCTCCTTTCCAAGGGAAAATGCCTCAAAACTCGGCAAAAGTTGCGATAGAAACAGCAAAATGAAAAATATAAATACTCGCTCATTTATAAGTGGCAGGGCAGGGAGACATTTAGGGCACTTCGAGTGCCCCTGGGAGAACTTGGGCATTTAGACGCCATTTGCCGGGATTACCACTCTCTTATGCATCTTTAGTTTTGGCCCAAAAGTTCCACAATTCCACAATTCCACATTTCCCTTTGACTGCAACCATTTAGACAAAACTGCTCTGCACCAACACCACCACCACCACCCACCACCCACTATGTAAGCTCGCCTTGAAGACCTTGAACCATCCGCACAATAAAAGTGAATGCCAAAAATGCCAGGGAGCATGGTTCCCATGGTTCCAGCTGTGCGATATTTCGCAGCTTGGGCTGGCATAAAAGGAGCATAAACAGATTTTATTACCCCTTTGCCCTTTTTAGAGAATGTAATCCAAATTAAGTACTCAGTACTGAGACGAAGTTATGGCCAAGAGGAGTTATTTTCGGGGCTTTGGCAAAGAGCAGAAACATATTCACCATAAACTATTCCCCAGTGCGTAATCTAATCAGTAGTTCCTGCTATATATTCCCTTTTAGTGTTGCATAATCGGAGCATTTCATATTATGTATATTAACAATATTTTTTTTTATTTTATAGTCATTTAATATTTGTGTATATTCACTTTATTTAGACATTGATTTCCATTCATTTCTGAACGAGAAGCAACAATACCATTATTATTGTCGCTCGCTGAACATGAATCTTTGATTATTTTGGTTCGACAAATGCTTCGTGTCAATTCACCGAAGCAGACCCAAATCAATTAAATATCCATTATGCAAATTCACTGGCCGCATCCCTACTTCATGCATATTTATGTGCCAACTGGGGAAACCGCAAGACCAACCAAAATACATTTTTTTTGGCAGCCACAATGCCCCAGAGTAAACAAGCCGAGACGGACACAATATTGCTGTGTTGTGATTGAGGATTTCCATATTTACTCGGGACACATTTTCAGTGGGAAGCCGGTAAAGAGCTAAAAATAAACCGAAAATGGCGTTGGGCAAAATGAAAGCTAAGCCTCCAACACTTTGTGTTACAAGTCTACAAATACGGATTTCAAATAGTCCAGTGGTGTGTGGCATACAAAAAAAAACTGTTGCTGCTGTATGTTTTTGGCAGCCAACAAACAGGATGCAATTTCAATGGCACGGCAGCCAAACAAGAGCGCACATTTCACTAAAGCCGCAGACAATCGAACTGAATAGCAGATCGATCGACCATTCATAACCGGAAACGCACTGCTTGTGTGCGGTTGTGCAACGGCAACGGAAGCGAGCGAAAGGGTAGTTCACTTCCGGAATGCGGAGCGCTCATTGTTTGGCGGAGAAAGTGGACTTGTGGCCTTAAGCCTGCCGGCAAAATTCATTTGTAATCCACTTAATTAAGTTAACTCGTAAGTCAGGTTATATTATTGCCTAATTAAAACATATTTCAGCTGATGTATACCCGCTGTACAGTCTTTAGTTCATAGTCTAAATAGTTCACATTTCGTTGGGGCAGCATGCGATTGAAGTTGAAACCCAAAGCAAACGAAACAAGAATCCAGGCAACCAGAATGCAATTGCAAAACAATTTCAATTTTATTGTCTTACTTTCTTTGGTTTTCCTTTTTTTTCCGGCTTTTTTTTTGTTCTGCTTAAATTTCCGACATTTTCAAATGGTCCAATTAAACCCACCGCCAAAGCATTCTACGTTGCAGCTGGAAAAGCCATGGCAACTTTTATCCATAAACTTAATAAATGTTTTTGGTAATTGCGCTTGAAAACTTCATTATAATTTCATTTTCGCATACAGTGTCAATAAATTTTACGACATTTTGTTTGCGTTGGCTGCAACAATTAAAATTGCATTAATGGCGAGAAATAAATTATGAAGTGCACAAAATGCGCATAGTCTATTAATAATCCGACGGCGGGCTATAATGTTTTCATGCCAGAAATGCGTTTGTCCTTGCATAGCTTACCGAATAACCAAATAAGCGAGATGGTTGCTCTTTTATGATAAATCCTTTCATTTTAAAAGAGCTGCAAGCTTTGACTAGAATTTTCCGTTCTAAATAGATCTAGCTAGCTAACAAGCCCCACAACTTCAAAGAAAAATCCGTTTTCCATTAAAGTAAATTCACTCTGTACAGAATGTCCTTTCTTTAGGTCATTTGTATATATTCAAATAAAAAAATGCTTTCGTTTAATTGCTGCAGGAAAATTAATTAGAGGAGTAATTGTTTACAAGTTTCAAGGACCTAAAGCCGATATAAATCTCAATAGCAAATAGGGATTATCTGACCCTGGTTCGAGGTTAAGTCCGAGAACCGCTCGTCGGTGGCAAGTGCTACAAAGTGTTCAATAAATTACGCCCTTGCCATTGTTTGTGCCACAAAAGAAGTGGCTGCAACAGCAATCGATTTGTCTTAGCCGCTGCACACGTCCAACATGTCGTATGGGTAACAAGTGTTGCACATAAATTTCCAAGGTTGACGGAGGCGGTGCGGCGTGGCATGCAACGTCTTGAGGCAGCCACAAAATAAATAAATGAAATAAAAGCAAAAGTGTTTTGCCCGCAAAGTTTTGTGCACTTTTCGCAGATATGCTGGATTTGATTTATACGAAAACATGGCAAGTTTGTGATACCATTTATAAAGTCGCGTAAAGCAATTTGTTTGTCTGCCGTGATGCATTTATTCACAGCAATATGTTTGTTTACAGAAGTCCATTGGGGGATTTAATAAATGCATTAATGTTTTATTGGGCACATATAAATGTATGGACAAATAACAAACCCTTAATTATTTAATTACCTTGTGAACACATTATGTTTCAATTATTTCGCCTACAAAGGAACTTTCACTTCGCTATGTTTATTTTATTAAATTCCAGGCTTTTGATCCTGGCCGTAAATACTCAACAAATTTCCACCTACGAATCTGAATACGTGTCCGCATTTTCCCATTCACACCCAAAAAGTTTTTGTTCGCCAGCATTTCTATTTGGGTCATTGGGGATTTACTGAGTTCAAGAACTTTTCATACGCCTGTGCCAACTCAAAAACGAGGCCCAAACTTTTCAATTGGCTGCTTAAATTTTGCAGATATTTCCGATTCACTTTAAAATTTATTTTTGTCTTCGCCAACGTTTGCTATCTGCCCGAATTGTTTGTACTTTAAATTGATTATGGGACGGAACTTTTGCCGTAGGTCTCAAAACCTGGCTTACAGGTGGCTTCTCATTAAAGACAATCAATTTGAGGGCTTTCGCCGGCCCGAAGGACGCTAATTGATTTCGCTCACAGGCCAAACACATACAAGTATATTTCTGAGTGCAAAGCTCAGAGGGAAATGTTCCTAAACGAATTTGCTATCTATTTGCAACATGACTGCGGGTAAAATAATGGAATTTCTGGCCCTTCCGCCGGAAGTTTCGCTCGCAGGCGGCACAAAAAGCTTGGCAAAATGCATTTCGGGCCAAAGCCCAAAAGTGTCGAAGATGCAGAAAGGCCACGGGACTTCAGACTATAGCGGCAGTAAGTCAGCCAAAATTCCAAGATGTCCTTGCCTACATGCTGCATGTCTGTGTGGGCGAGAGTGTGTGTGTTTTGGCTGCAAGTAACGGCGCTTCCAAGGCTTGAATTATGTCGCTGGCAGAAAATAAGTCTGTCGGCAGTCGGATAGAACATCAAAGAGATTAAGGCGCGCTGATATACTTTGAAGTACTTTAATATTCCATCTAAATTGTAAGCAATTGTACGTGATTTCCCGCTTGAATTTTAGAAACTATTCTTTGAATAGAAGGAGCTATGGAAAGCAATTAAAAATATGATTAATAATTAAGAAGGGCATTAAATTAGACATCACATTTTCACAATATACATTTGGACGCAGAGGTTACAAATGTACTATATTAATTAGTTCTAAAACTTAATGTATTTCAAATAAAATTATATTCCCAAATCAAGATGCCAATAAAAATTTTTATGACGAATTCAAGTATTTTGGTTGGTGTCTCGGCTAAGTTGTAGATAGAACCGATGTAGATATAAGTAAAAAATATGTCGAAATGAAGAATGTTTAAAATTCATATCACTTTATTTGCATTCACTAACAATCTCCCTCAAATTTGTTGAAGGGTAATGACCAGATTCCCAACTAGCCAGATCACCGAAGAGCTCGTCGGATGACTGCGCTCAGGGTTACAAAAAAGGCTAGAAGCAGGAGGATGACAAACATTCCCAGGACGGTCAAATCCCAACCGAACTCATCGCCCTGCATTTGGAAGTCCTTGAGGAAATGCTCCGCCGTTCTGTAGAAACAGAAGTTGTTTGTGGCATGGCACTCCAGTTCTCCGCGATCGTATCCATAGATGGCCCTCATCAGACCCTCGAAAATGTACCTAAAGAAGGACACATCGCAGATGGGGCGCAGAAACCAGGAGAGCTCCTCCAGGCGGATGAAGAAGCCGGAGAACAGAAGGAACGGAATGGTGGCACTGGGCACCAGGAATATGGCCAACTGCATGGGGAACAGGGAGCCTGCGATCACCCCGATGAAATGGCCAATGAAGGCGGTCATCACGCACATGGCCCAGCACATGGCAAAGCGCTGGGATTCCGGAGGCTGACCCGTCATGAAGTACCCGATGCTGATGAACATTGTGGGACAAGTCAGCTGGAGGGGCAGATCGGCCAGGACCTTGGACAGATAGTAGGCTCCCAGGGAGTACCATCCGTTGTAGTACTCCCTGATGAACACCGCCGAGTCCTGCATGCACAGCAGGATCGAGGGCATGGCATTGCCGGCGAATACGAAGAGTATCACAAAGAACAGGCAGGATACATTGGACACGATTTTCTGTGCATCGGCACCTATCTGCCAATAGACTACGCCCAAAAGCAGGGCCACCACCACGTGCATCACCAGGCGCATTTGGACAGCAAACTGAAAAATCAAGGAGTTATTTAAGCTATATATAAGCTATATAGAAAGCATATCACCATATCTCTGGACATGGAGCGCAGATGACGTCGAAGCAGGACACTCAGCTGCGTCCAGAAATTAACCTGCTCCTTGCCACGCAGGTGGGACAAGTCCAAGGCATCCTTGTGCACATCAATCAAGGCTGCTGGAATGAAATTAGAGCAGGCAGAGAAAAGCGACAGATAGAGCAGAGAAGATAGAAGTGCAGTAGGGGAAAATAGTAAGTTACGAGTGCAGAAGAATGGAAATAATACTTGTATGAGAAAAGCCATCCCGAGTAAGATACCGGTCTTCATCACTTACTCTCCTCATCCACTTGAAGCTTCACAACATTACTGGCGGTGCAATGCACCATCTTATTCCGAGTGATGAGCGATTCACAGCGTTCTGTGGTGGAGGACTGGCTGCACACTTCCAGCGCTATAAAATATGGAATTTATATTAGTTAAGGTGCAAGAGTAAGGTAAGAACTTACCGAAATCCGCGGGATTGTAGTACTGTGGACAGATGTGGCCGGATTGTGCGAAAGTAGCCAGCATTTCCCGCTGCTCACCAGAGTAAAGGACCTCTCCGTGAGCCAAGACCAGGACGTCGTCGAAAAGTTGGAAGAGTCGCGATCCTGGCTGATGAACCACACACACAACTATCCTCCCATCGTGCGCCAGTCGCTGCAGATGGCAAATCACCTGGTAGCTGCCCACGCAATCCAATCCGCTGGTGGGCTCATCGAAGAACATAATGGGCGGATTCGTCACCAACTCAATGCCAATGGACAAGCGCTTGTGCTCACCCCCGGATAAATTCTTCACCAGAGTCCTGCGGCAGGACTGCAGCTGCAGTATCTCGATAATGTCGTCTATCTGGGAGTTGTACCATTAGAGTTTCCAACCATAAGGGTAAGTTATCAACAAGGCATACAATTTTCTGTTTTTCCTGAGGAACTGTGAAGCTGGGCATCTTCAGGTCTGCAGAAACTCGCAGTGTTTCCTCAACCGTGAGCAGATTCAGCATTACAAAATTTTGAGAAATATAGGCAGACATTTTCCGAAAGCTCATTATGTCCCTGGGTCGTCCATTCAACAGAAACTGGCCCGTAACTCCCTGGAGTCTATCAATGGAAGATACGATTAAGAATATACACAAATAAAGATATACATAATAAAGATACTTACTTAAAACCCGCCAAAGCATTGAGCAAGGTGGACTTTCCAGCGCCCGATGGACCCAAAATGGCCGTAAGTCGTCCCGATTTGAAGACCCCGCATGCCTCGTTGATAATGGGAGTGGATCCCTTTGCGGCCCCCTGCAAACTGTAGCTAACTTGGCTAAAGTGCAGCTCCAGCGCCTTTTGCTTTTGGCCCAGACCATTTGGCTGAGCTTGCACCGCGTTATCGGCCATTAGACGGCGGCTGATTGTTGTTTATGAACCAGATACCCGTGTGGGGAGTTGTTATTATTCGATTTTTTTCGTTTTTAATGCGCGGCACTGAACCTTAATGTGGTCACTGGCTAAGTGAACTGAACAGCAAACTGATCCGTTTTTAATAAATGCAGAACAAATTTGTTCCCAATTACTGATACATTTCGAAGCTTTCACTTAACTTTTATAAGGAGGATCGCGGACAATCTTATCGCTCAAAGTTGGATGGATTGGATCAAGGTCGTCTCGGCCCAACGAACCTGTTGGACAACAACTTGCATGAGCTCGATCTATGGACTCTCCAATGCACTGCACTTCCACCCACTCCGTATCGATGGGATCTTGTCCGAGGTCAGGCGAGTGTAGATTACCAGTGGACTGAAAGTAGTTCTGCGAATTAATAATTTAATAGGTATTGGCTACTGACAGCCTAGTCAATTAGCCTAATAGAGAAAATAAGAATCGATGGAACTGCTTTCTCGCTACATAAAGTGTACTTTTTTCGACTATCGCCTGAAAGCGGGCACCGATTTTGTAGAAACCAAATGACCTTCTTTAGAGAGTGAAATTTACAATTGCCCGACGCCACTGGGTAATTGATACAGAGCATTCAACACGAAACAATGACCGCTGATAATACACACACATTTACATGCAGCCCAATCTGCGTAATATAATAGAAGTTAGGCTCTATAATTGCCTTTGTTAATTTTTGACTTCGCACAGCTGCTGCTTATCAATGATTACAGTTTACCCGGAAATTTTGTTTTTCCAGCAGTCAGTAAAATGCACCACTTGTAAAATAGGGTGGTTATAATTTTCTAATTGCACGACTTATTTTCTTGAAAAACTGGTTTGCATAGGCTTCCACTGATGGGTGCAAATCGGGTTTGCATGTCATTCAATTACTCCATTCAAAGGTTTTCTTATGGTCTTATGGCCATAAATTGATATTTTATTGATATTACTTTTGACCGCGACTTTGTGTATATTTTGTTTCGTACGCCTCTCGCCAATTAAGATTTCAAGTCGTGATCACATTAACCGATTGAAAGAGAGAAAACACTTTGCGATCCCCAATTGGCGACCACTTTCTGTTTATATTCAAAACGCGACTGATTTCAAATGCTCGGAAGTCGAATGCCGGCTACTGCTATTAATCGCAATTCATATGGCAACATGTTTGAAGTGCACTCAGTTGCGATCAGGTTTGATCACAATTCGTGGCATACTTCTGCGATTTATATAAAAATATGATATACATATGTATATATGAATATTAATAAAAAATATAAAAATTTGTACTTGAAATCATTTAGCTTGAATGCAGACAAGCTCGCTAAGCACTCGACTTTATGGGAAATTATTTAAATCCAGAACAATTTAAGGTCAATAATCAATGGCAGGCATCGAGTTACACAGTTAAAAAAGAAGTCTAAAGATTTCATGGCAAAATATTTTTAATAATATTTTCAAATGTATACTCGCAGCCGACGCCTGAAAATCAGGTCAGTTTTACAACTAGTCAATAATGGTTCATTAATACGTTACAAAAATACATTTGTTTATATGCTATGCTATAAAAATGTTCTATTTACAATTATTGATCTCGGTTACCGCCGTGTGTGTATGCTTGTCAGTGTGTGTGTGTATGTGTTTGTGTGAGGGCTCTATGATCCTGTGTTTCTGATATATATCACGATTTCCTTACGCTCTACCGGCTTCTCCAATCTTTGGCACATATGTTACTCTCGAATAAATGCTTAAATAGAAACCACAAATATAAAAGTAAAACATTTAACTGTCGGCGGAATGTGGCAGGTTTTCTTTGGTCCCTCGAACCGTGTACCTCATCTGAACAATCTGAGGCGGAAGGACATGATGTAGAACGCCAGGATGCGCAGGAAGACCAAAATGCTGACCAGAAAGATGAGAGCCACTGTATAGTTTCCGTCGGCCATGTCCAGACTTTTGAGTATGAACTTGGGGTGCCTCAGGTGGCAGTAAAGTTCACTGCAGGGCAAGGGCTCACGATCGTATCCGAAAATGGCCATCATGGCTCCTTCCAGGCTGTACTTGAGGAACGATATGTCGAACATCCAGCGTAGGAAGACCGGGGCGTCCTTCTCCATCAGGAAGAACCCACTGAACTGGAGAAACGGGCAGATGAAGAAGGGTCCCAGAATGGAGCCCAGCTTGAGGCTCAGTGCTGCTCCCACTGCCAGCCCAATGCTCTGCGAGACCAGAGCCGTAACGAACACAATGAGGAAGAACATTCCGAACCGCCAGAGCTCCAGCGGCTGTTGGGTCATCAGATATGTGGGCACTATGAACAAGGCACTGCAGATGATCTGGATGGGCAGGTCGGCTAGGGTGATGGCCACGTAATACGCTCGCAGGGAGTACCAGCGATTGAAGTGCTCCCGCGACACAATGGGGAACTCCAGCGGAACTGCGGGCAATAGAATGATAACTACGTTTCTAGTCACTCATTTCTCATACTTACACTTTACCAGTATTCCCGAGAACGCACAGTACATGATGAACATGATCGTGTAAAAGAGGTATCGGAAGATGTTAAGCGTCTGGGCGGCATCGTTGCCGATCCCTAAGTACAGGGTTCCAATTAGGATGCCTGTGATGAGGTGAATGGCGAAGCGCATTGTGGTCAGCGAACTGTCCCGCCAAATTAGCAGGAACGTCCTCAGCAGCAGGATACTCAACTGGCGGTAGAACGGAGTGGCGTAGATGTTCTGCCTTTTGCACAGATGAGATGGATCCAATTCTATGGCTGGCCGTGATTTATTTTTCTTCTTTGGCTTACAGCAGCTGCCGGCGTTTCCGATTCCCGCCGTTTGACTGTCCCACACGCGGGAGGACAGCTCATTTATGGGAGTGAGTGGCTTAAAGGTGCTGCCCTGCATGAAATGCCCTGGCACGGATGTGGACATCACGGGAGCTGTCACGGGTGTGATCAGTCCCGCTGCCATAAGTTGGTCTACCAAGTATAATGGCTTAGTCATTGTACTTCAATATACTAGTAAATATGCCATTGCCTTACCAACTTTCTTCATGGCCGCCAGTTGGGCCACTCGTGCAGTCTTGCTCTGTCTGTAGTCCTCGTTGCGACCATTGTCCATCAGGGCCACCAGTCTCTTCAGCTGGTTGTCATCCGGCGTGTCGTAGTCATGAGTTGCTATTTCCATTACTGTTAATTAAGTCAATATTGATCATTTCCCATCTCAAAAGGAGTTTACCAGTGTGAACTCACAGTAATCCGCTGGATTGTAGGACTCCGGGCATTGCAGATTGAGGGCGCTCAGGAAGGGCAATAGGTTTTGGGCACCTCCGGCGTAAATGCACTTGCCCTCGCCCATGGCATACAAATGATCGAACATGGCGAAGGTCAAGGCACTTGGCTGGTGGATCGTGCAGATGACTGTGCGTCCCTCGATGGCGAGCTTCTTTAGCAGATTTATCAGTTGATTCGAGGTGGAAGTATCCAAGCCACTGAAAAGTATACGAGTTTCGTTAGTAGCTCCAAAAAAACTGAAAAACAACGTTGCTCCATAACATACGTGGTAGGTTCGTCCAGAATTAACACCGGTGGGTTGTTCACCAGTTCTAGGGCAATAGCAAGACGCTTCTTCTGACCTCCACTGAGCTGCCCCGTCCTCGTGTGCCGGTTTTCGTACATCCCGATGGCCTCCAGGATGCTCTTTACCCTCTCCCTTTTCTCGCTGTGTGTCATGTGAGTGCCGATCTTCAAGTTGGCCGCAAAATGCATCGCCTCCTTGACGGAGAGAAAGGCCTGAAGACTCGTATCCTGGCGGATGAACGCCACGTTCGGCTTGAAGGCCTTCAAATCCCGCCTATTGCCATTGACCCGGAAATCCCCCGTGTAGCCATATGTCCTGCAAAAATTGATTAGCTTAGATTGAAATAAGTACTCAGATGCGCGTTATATTACGTGTATCCTGACAGAATGTTGAGCAGCGTACTTTTTCCAGCTCCAGACGGTCCTAAAACGGCACTAAGTTCTCCTGACTTGAAGTATCCTGTTAATGCCATTAGGACATCCTTGGTTTCTGCAAGGATCAGGAAATTAGGGAAATGCAAATTAAAGCGAAACTTGTGTCGTTAAGTCTACCAAGTAAGAAAGTACTTTATAATCATTTAATCGCAAGAAGTCACACTACATTTATTGGTCGGATTTATGGCTGATTCTATAAACCAGTTCTATAAACTTACTTAATCGTTAACAGCCCTCAGCTTTCAAGAATTTCATTACTCACTAAAAGTGTTAAATCAAACTCGAACTGCAACTATTTGAATTCCTATATGTACATATATTGGTTTATTACAAGATTACTAAGATTATTTTGTATAATATTGAGGGTGGCTGCTGTATATAAGAACATGAATGACTGAACAATATCTTGTATTAATGAATTGCAAATATAGTCCGATTGACTTTGCTTCTATTTATTAGTTTCCCGCACATGTTTTCATTGTAGAGTGCCCCACATTCCCACATCAAGTTAACTCGTACATCCCGAGTGATAAGCAAATCCCAATGCCCGCGATTACTGGCGTTCAATGCTGTCTAATCTCGTTTTGCACGCTTTCTTGAATCCCCAGTGGATGGATGATAATGCCATATAAAATTTATAAAATTTAAGTTCAATATGTCTTTTGTAAGGAGTTCGGTTAGCTACGCCAAATACATTGTTGTCGGCCATTCTGAATGTCGAATGTGCCCGGTTAATCTGTCGATTAGCCATGGCTCCTGTCCAATTTAGATTTCAGAGGTCTGCTCGCCCACTTATCAATCACTTTGTGGTCGAATCTTATCGCACTCAAGTTCTATGACCAAACTCGTCGTTATACTGCGTTTACGCCTTTTTTCAATGCCCGTGGGCCAGATGTTGGACTAGAGTCATAGCTGGGCCAACAGGTGTACAACGAACGAGCCATGTTTATTGCCCTTCCGCCGGAGTTGGCCTCCTTATCAGTGTTTTCTATGGCCTTGTACTTGGAACTGCATTTAGTAAGGGGGGATGATGAGTGGCGACTGCATTTTCAGCACTTTCAGCATATACACAGCATATTACATTCGGATTACCAACTAGCAATTTGAAATCGAGAAGGTCACATAAAGTTATTTCTTATCAAATCGATTGTTAATTGCGTGGTAATTCAATACAATTTCGAGAATGCAACAAGCCTTATCTGGAAGTTTCAGGTTAGATTTACTGCGGCCAAGCTCTTTGTCAGTAATTTTAACTGATTTCACTTTATTCAGAAAACGAAGCAAGCGTCTTAAGATGTATCTAATTGTTCGCGAGAAAGCGAAAGTATCAATTTAGGCCTCCTAAAAAATTCTTAGCACGCACAACCAGATTTCGCCGGTCATTTTTAAAAGCCCATATTTTATTAGTCAGGAAACTGCCCCCAGCAATTATCGTAATTAAAATAGGAAGCTGCAATCTCAAATCACCTGACTCATATCCAAAGTCGAGTTCCTTTGTAAATATATTTAATAGTGTGCAGCGCTTTAAAAACGGAAAATGAGAAAATTCACTTAATTGCTGAGACAATGAAGACACGTGAAGAACAACGGAAAATCTAAGAAGGAATTTAAGTGACTTCAATTAAAACGCTTGCGTCTTTTTTAATAGACAGTAAAATCAGCTATAAATGTTTTCATATCCGTTGCTCCATTCTTTGTCATGTCAGATACGATACATCATAACTAACTGGGGCATATATGGTGTATTATTTTATTCGCAGTCATAATAACATGACTGGCAAGTGTAATGATAACCATGCCGTCTAGTTTTCATATCATTTGTACCTAACTATCCATTTGCTTTCGCCGGCTTCCGACTTTGAATAATCTAAAACTTATTATTATTGTACGATTCACTATGTTATACACACTGTACATTTTATTATCAATGGCTGTTTTGGGCGATAAAGTAGTTTGTAGATATGAAACACGAGCAACTATGGATTGCGTTATGTTCTACCTTCGAATTGGTAAATTGGCCGTGTTTAAAGTTTTTTGTTTTTCGAGTTGCAATTACGCAGGATAGATCACATATAGTACGGCTATCCACCCTAATTAGTCTTGCTCGGTTAGCTTAACACGAACTCGTGGTAATCACCCTCTAATGACTGTCTATGATTTATCATGCATATAATCAGCGAAAGGCACGTGGCATAATTTCCACCAGGATCATAATCGGATACTTGAATGACTCACCTGGGATACCACATTGCGCCACTGCTCAAATATATTTTCGGGAAAACCTATCTATCAGAGGTGCACTTACGTGAGTCACATGATATATGTCCCTTTTTGTATCCACGATAACCGATGGTATTCTAGAGAAGTATTAACCAGCTGCAACTGGGTACTTATTCATGTTGTAAAGGTCGGTTCCTATTGCCATTGAGACTGTTGGACGGGCGAATTGTTAACAAGTAGTATAGTAAAGCCGCCACAGTCCACGATGTGCACATAGGTCCAAGGGCTGTACTTGAATAGGAAACACCTGACCCCAGTAGTTGGCCCTGACCATGCAACTACACCTTTTTATTTCTGCGTGTGCCCAAGATGTGTTCAATTCAATTTAAGAGGCTCTTTGAACCCAGTGATTCGCCCAATCAGCAGCTTGTCTATATACTGAATTGAAGAGTCTCAGATGGTTACATACGAGTATATATATATCTAATAAACGCAGCCGATATTCTTCTCTTTGCGCAGCTTGTTTCCTGCAAAGCGGACTTTGCCCCATATTTAAATCTCATAAACAGTGTCGAGCAACTGATAATACCCAAGTGTCCTAATCTCAAAATTACCCAAGTGCTTAAGAAATTGCGGGAGCAGTTTAAATACCATTATCTCGAGATTGATGAACCGAAACATTATCAGATATCACAAACGATTTGAATAATTGTGGCACTATTTTCGTTTTGATGGTTCTGCCATTAAAACCAATTATTTGACCATTCATTTTAGCGACTCATTCGAGTGTCAGAGAATTTGTTGATTTTAATTGGGTTTACTGGACATTACCACGCTAGTATACCCATATACTATGTAGCAGATAGCCAGCCCTTAATTATAATTGCCGCCAATGCGTGACTGGCAGCAAAAAAAAGCAATTTTATGACCCTGGGGGGAATGCTCTTCTGGTGGCAGCTTTTGTTCAAGTAGGACTCCAAACTTTGCACCCGAAATATTTAGTATATATCCCCATATATCATACGAATATGGTATACATACATTCCTCATATCGTATGTCGAAAACCATATAACTATGGAGAGCCTTGCCAAGCATACATATATCAAAATCTTTTTGGTTCACATCGGAACTCGCTAAGTAATATCATATTCTGTCTGAAATGTCTTTTACTTTGTTTTGAACATTTCGTTCCTTGAAACAATTCTACGAAAATTCGATTCCGAATACTCACTTTTAGAACAACACTTTATAATTATTACATTTTTGATTGCTTTCCTTCTGAATGCTATACAATTTGTCCACTTAAAGCGATGTGGATCTTTCAAAGTGACTATGTCCAATTGAAATTTAAACAAAATGAAAGGACCGAGAGTAGCCACTTACCCCTTTGGAAGACTCCGAATTTGGTGGTGTAGCTAATGTTCTCGAAGCCGATGTTGATCTTCTTGATGGTTTTGTACTGTTCGTGGGGAAATATGGAGCTTCCGCTGGTGGCGGTGCTGCTGCTGTGGCGACTCCCGTCACTACGCTGGCTCGCCTGACTGCGTTGACTATGGTTGGCTGGTGACGAAACGGGTGTGGCGCCCATCGGAGTTCCATACACGGAGTCACTGGTCGAGAGCGCCGTGTTTTCCGTCTCGGCCAGCGGAGCATCGTGGGACTTGGCCTTTATGTTGAGGGTCAGGTGGGGGGGTCGTTTGGATGACAGTTTCCTGGCGGGCACGGGCGTCGTGGGACGAGGTAGTGCTCCAGACCCTCCAGGCGCTCCAGATCCCCGAGATGGCAGATGCGTTTCCGAGCTGGACTTCAAGTTGTTCAACTGGATGACATCGCCACCGGTGACATTTGGCGACACTGCACTGGCCAAACTCCAACTGGACATGTCGTGATTTCAAGATTTCTGGATTTCTAGATTCTATATGTTGTCTAGCACTTTTGATCCTACGGCTTTTTTGGTTTCACTTTTATCTCTATGTTGTTTTAGCGCGCGTTCTCCATTTAATTTCCACTTTCCGTTTGTTCGTCGTAGGCCTGAGTTTTGCGTTAATTTTGAGGCACGTCAAGCAATTAGAATAAATAATATTTTGTATATCGCGGCGTTTGAGTGTGTGCGTGCCTGTTGCTCATTTGAATTTTAATTTCGCTCTCTGTCGTGCCTGTGTGTGTGTGTGAGTTCATTCGCTTTCAAGCTCTTGCCAAGGGCGTTGGGAAGGGGGGGGCTCAAAGGGTGAGTGGCTCTGGGAGACGGGCAGACAACCCATTTAATAAAAAGTCGAACGGCTGAGGACTGTCGGTCGCCTGTTGCTAATCAGACCATGTCCCCAAAACAAGAATAGCACACGAACACATGGTCTCCCATGTAAAACGAGAGAGCATCGGACAGGGGCGGCCTCCAAGACAAATTCAAGGGGGTTTGAAGTTAAATTCCCAACTTTTGTTTTCCGGTATATAAAGACATGCTGGCTCACTAAGCACATATAACAAATTACAGCCTCTGGCGTTCCTGAAACCCCCTTTCTGTGACCCTGGCATAAACAATGTTTGTTGTTGTTGCCACACGTAGAGCCGTTCATAAAGAACGTGCGCCGCGGGGGAGGAGATAGGACACCAGATTATTGCGCTACTGCAAATGCCGCCCAGCCTTTAAATACTTATAGCTATAGCATATATCATATAGCTATCATAATATCATAGATATTATTTGTAACCCTATAAGAACTCGTCATATTTTCTTCCTCTCTAAGATATGTCATGAATAAATAATTTACTTAAATTTCTTTCTATAGGCACATTTGTTAATAGAATATTTTGAACATTGCTCTCCACTCTGTCAAAGTCGATATGCCCCCTTGTTTTGGTTTGTTTTTGTTGTGTAGCGCTCGCCAAATGCACTCGAGCTTCTTCTTTATGATGCAAATCGTGTGTATTTACGTGTATTAAGCACGTCGCTCTCTTTAGCCTTTGTTTTGAGCAACTGAGACGCACTTTTAATCGCACTAGGCCCTATTTTCTGGCGGTGCTCCCCAAAAAGCAGCTGATTTATCTGCGAGTGTATGTGAGTTGGCCCAGCCGACGACTTATTGGGCCCTCCGTCATTTCCACGTCTTTCGCGATGGCTAGCTACCCGTTCGCAACCGTGTTGTTGTTGCTCTGGGCGGCCCAACTAAGTGTTTAGTATGTGGTTCTGACTAAAAAGTATATCAGGTTCTGAGGCTTTTTGTGGCTTATCAGGGCCAGGGGTGGAGCGCTGCGAAGGGGGTTGACTAGACCCACCAAACCACAAAAATATTCAGTTCGATTCTGAGCGATTATCACTGGCCCATGCAACTGATAAGCCAAGTGCAGCTCACACACTTTACACACTCGCACACACGCACACCCGCACACACGCACACCCGCACACACGCACACACAGTTACTGCTACTGGACTGAGTAGTACCGCGCGTAATTACATATATAGATTTCTATATCTTGCGTAGAACCGAAGAACAGCGCGATCATTTGCGGCCGTTGGCATGGCACGGAATGAAAATGAATTCAGGAAAGTTGAAAATATGAACCGCGCTGATTAGTTCTCCCAGGGAGCAGCACAGATAACGTGGGAGAGCGCCAGAGAGTCGCAATCAGCTGTCTTTCATATGAAAACCGAACCCCCTTTCGCAGAACTACGCCACTGTTTTTGTTTAGTTTTTGTTTACTGCGGGGGTGTTTTTATTCTCGCTCGTGTTTTCACTGCTCTTTTTGAAGAACTTCTGATGCGGGGAGGTTTTTCCATTCCAACTCCTTTGTTTTCCCGCTCGTCAGTGTGCAATTACAGTTTGCAGTCAAACAAAGAACGACGAGAAACCAGTCAAACCAGTTTTTTTTATGACTATGGCACTGCTCAACTGGCAAATGCCAGTAATAATGTTTGAAGTCAATAATGTATATACATTTTGTTTGCCAAAACCAATAAATTGCTGTATTGCTGTGATATTTGATTGGTTTTTTGTTTTCATCACTTTCAGAATTTGAAATAAAACGTTTTTCTTTGTTTGCCATCTGGCAACTTAACTCAAACATTCAACAATGCGTTAGCACCTTTGTCGTTGCACCAAAACCCGTCTGCAGCGTTGCCACACTCGATATTTAGCTACCCACATTGGCGGGAAATTTAAATTTCTATTCTGTATACACTTGCAGAAATAATGAATAATATTACGCTTGTTAATTTCAAATTAGTTTCCAAAAAGTCCGCACATTGCATATCTCTCCATAGCGTATACTTATGGCGTAAAATGTGGGCAAAATATGCAAAATGTTAGAGCAAAACTAAAGAATACTTAAGAATAAAAAAAAGTTAGGAGACTTCAGCAGTTGCGCTTCCACAATATTCATGGTAATGTCATATTTCTGACTGAATAATAAACCCATTTTCCTATCAATTTCGAGTAGATTGCATCCGGTTCCTTATGGTACACCACAATTGCCCACTTATCGGGCGCAGACTGTACCATTCACACGCATTCGACACCCAAAATATACAATGCGTGCAGTGGAGCTTTTGCGTAAAAGCTCGCAGTAAATGCAAAAGCAAAGGTTGCCAGTCGGCAATTGTTATCATTCGGCCAAAAGCGCTTGTTGCTTCAACTTGTCCCGGACTCCGCGGCGGATACGTAATTTTTCCCGCGGTCTAGCTGAGTTTTCAAATCGTTTGATCGTCTGAAACACGAATTGGCGCGTAAATTACTCACGAAGCAGTGAGAGTTCGAAATTGAATTTGTGATTAATAATTTAGTAGGCGGAAGGAAGAAATTAATATTGATGCATTATATTATTAGTGCGAGTGCATAAAAAGTTAGTTCGGTATTCTGCGTGTACGAAGCGGAAACGGATATGCAATAAATTAAAGTGCATATCAGATGGCCCAACTATTGTAATTATGGTGAAGAAATCAAGGAAATCATTAATAATAGAAATCATGCGAGATTAAAAATAAATATACAAGAGTAAACAAAATGTGGAAACTGTTTGTGAAATATATATGAACGGAAATATAATTATTTTGCAAATATACCGCATAAGTGCCGAGTATTGGGATATCCATTTCCCGCCCCCGAAAACCATCCAGTGTTTGCTTATTTTATTTTCCCCAAAAACTTATACAAATTCGACGAGTGAATGTTTACTGCCCGGTGGATGGGGAAAGCAAAGAGTCCGAAAAAGTGTTGGGCGTAAACAAAAATTTGAAAACCAAAAATTGTTGCCTCCCAGGCCATCAGCTGAATAATCAACAAACTGGAGGAGACTCGAGCGAAGAGTAAACCACAAATGGTGAGTACCACATAGAAGAATCCCACTTAAAGGCGTTTGGTTCTTCTGCTTTTTCTTGATTTTGGAGGAATTTCTCGGAACTCCCGTAGTAATTTCTCATGTGCCGTGCATTACTTTTATCGTTCGTTATTGATTATCGCTTCAATTGCGGCGCAAACTGCGTAATTGATATTCCAGTTGACTCCGATCAATCTAGATGGGGCGATGGTTTCTCACCCAGGTAATTGCCGCATGCCACGCCCCCTCTTTGGGGACACCAAAATTGGTGTTCTCGTGGTGCGGCACTTACCCCTTCGATTTGCTGGATGGCAGGTAGGGAGGTAGGGAGGTAGGGAGGTAGGAGGTGTTTCAATTTTTATTAGATTGTGCCATTGTTATTTTCGATTTTGGGCTTGCAATTCATTTTTTCGGCGCGGTAGGGGCCACTTAAAGTGATAAGCAAAGTGTCGCCGTTTTGGCCCAGCATTTGTGATTGTGTACGACGCACCATATAGACGCTGTCAGGCCAGTTACTCCACTAATTATTGAACTAAAAATGATCACACCGCTCCAGCATGCTCGCACCTGGCAGGGGTTCCCTCGCCCCTGCGTTTTATTACAGCTTAAAAGCATGTTATTTATTATTGAGAGCATGGTCAACAAAGGTGGAGGCAACGACACAAGTACAGTATCAATATATATACGCTATATACCCAGCACATGATTAAGTAGCCCCATTTAATCTACTTAAACACGCGCCCCAATTGATAAATAATGGCAGTCAAAGACCAAACAGCGAACATTTCTGGGCCCATTGCTTGGAGTTCAGCAATTAGCTGGATTTAATCGCTCAAATTCCTTGATCCCCTTCATTTAACTTTTGAGAACGGCTACGGCTGTTTTTAACCGCTGAGGAATGCTTTTTCAGGAGCCCAAAACTATTTGTCTTTAACCATTCGAGTGCTTACTTGTTTCATCAAAGCGCAAACAAAGTTTATGTGCGAAAAAAACGATTTGAGTTCCCCAAGCCTTGTAGGCCGAAATTCCTTTTAATAGCCGAGAGCAAAACGATTAAAGGGCCACTTTATGTTGGCCAAATCAAAAAGCAGTAAGTCGGAAACAAAGAACTTTCTTCAACAGAACAGCAGAGTGAAGTAAACAGACATTTGTATGAAAGTTTAACACATTAAAGTAATGTTGCTGAAACTTCAAATCTTTCCCTCGTTCTTTAGTCGAAGCTAATGGTTAGTTTACATTGGAACCTCCAAGTTTTTCGATTTGCCAAGCATACGTGTATGTCCATATGGTGAAAAGAAATCGAAGTGATTTCCAAAATAACTCGGTCCTGATAAATCGCAATTCACACAGATGTTTGCTAGCGTCATAGCCCAGTTTTCCCTCTGATTTTTTGTTATTGTCAAATTGTTTTCACTTCGTGTGTATTTCGCGCACTATCTCACAAACACACTACAATGCTAGTACGAGTATATAACGCCGCTCGTCCCAGTATCTCATCAATTATTTTGCGAGTAGTTGCCATTGGCCCCAGACATTGAAAGCTTTAAAAGGCTCCCGCATATAGCAAGCAATTCCAGGGACGATGAAACTCGCACAAACTTTGGGTGTAGAGCGCCCATTTTACTGCTGAATGATTTAACACTAGTTTCTCTGCCCAAAGGCCAAAACAGAAATCAGACTCAAATAAAAGACATGGAGAAAAGCCTTCTAGCAAGGGACTTTTGCATTTATAAATATGAATTATAAGTCAATTATTACAACACTGAGAAATCAAGGTAGTTTTTGGATCCCTAGCCCAACTGGAACTAATTCATGTGGAATATACTCGTATATATTTCCAACTCGCGTTTTATGAACACATTTATATCTGGACATCACCAGTTGGGTGCGCACATTCATCCCTGGTTTAAAGTCCATTTTGGGTACTTAAGGTTGTTTTTCTGGCTTATCTTCACAAGTCTGCGCAGAAATAGCAAACGATACCCCAAATTAGTTGTAAATCATTTATGAACTTCATAACAAAGAGAATATCTTTGAAAGACGCTAATATTGGCATAGGTGCACACTTTGGCCTAAGGAACAGACAAATTTTTAGTTTATGGCTTGCGGCCGCTGAAAGCTGTGCGTTGTTTTTGCCATCGAAACCGGCAAACCAAAACAAATTGTTCAAGTTGCCGTGAAATGGAATACAAATTGAACTTATCAATAAATCGAGTGGGCGATAACGATTAGAAACAAAAAAAAAACAAAAAACACGCAATGACGCGACCAAAATTCGAACCGAGCCCAAAAACCAAAGAGCGGCGAATTTCTACACCTATTCCTATCAAATGTGGGCCCCCAGTCTCAGGTGGAAAAAACAGCAGTGATAGCAGCGATAAGGGCTTAAAGTCGTTCCCCTTGACAGTTGTATACTTTCCATTTTGCACCCCATGCGCCAGCATATGGAAAGCAAAAGTATTGAATCCCTGATCCTGGCAAGAACAGGAACATATACATATGTATGTATGTATATGGACAGCTTTTCCCTTTCTCGTAGGAAATGTAGTGAATAGTAAGTGTGATTTCAGTGCTTATGCTAGCAGCGGCTGGCACTCAGTGGCTGCAAACTTATCAGTTGATTAAAATACAGGCCATTTAATTTATGAGTATCCCACGACTTGGTCTGGCCGTGCTCACCTCTGGCGAGCTTTAAAAGTCAGGTGGTTAGACAGAATCGAAATCAGGGCACCTACCTCACGTTGAAAGGCTGATATGGCTGATATCAGCACGCCTTATTTAAGGCCAACAATATTGGAAAATTCTACGTACATACGTACATATATGCATATGCATTTGTACATACATATGTATGGATGTATGTTGTACGGCCGAGTACCTTTCTCCCATTGATTGCCATGTTCTCTGCACTTATCGCACTATGCGAACAACAAGTTTTAAAGTCTTCCATTTCTCCCACAAGTCATTATCTGGACCGTGTTTATTACCCCAAAATAGCTCAAATGCGTCATGGCTGAAATATGGGAGCACTTGAATCCCCAAATGGATATGTGTGCATACAAAAAAAATGCTGGTCATTCCGCCAAAGTGGACGCGATATTGAAAACCCATGGAGCCTGAGCATAAAAGACCATGGCGATAATGGATTCCAATATATTAAAATAATCTTCTTAAGGTGCTCTCTGTGTTAACTAACCAATATCTCCTGTAAGTGAACACTGAATGAAAGCAGCCATAATCAGAGGTTTTTTACAAATCAAAGTTCAATACAAATCATCGAGGCATTAAAATGCAAATAGTCAATCGATTCCTATCTCTACAAAGTGCAGTGCGTTATTGTGGTCCTTATTTCCGAAAGTCATAAATATGTAATATTTAATCTTTCAATATGTATTTTCCCTTCTGTGGGCCAGCTGAAATAATATGTTTATTTATTTGCATTGCATTCAACCCAATGCTTAAACTCTTTTTGTTAGTATTTTTGTAAAAGAAATATAAAGTCCTTTGCACTTGACTGCAAAACAAGCAAGAAGTCCTCGGGCCACAATATACCCGTTACTCGTTCAGTAAAAGGGTATACTAGATTCGTTGAAAAGTATGTAACATAGGTATCTCTAAATGTTTCTGGAGAAATTCTCTAAAAATCTGCATTCAAATTTGAAAATTCATTTTTTTAACTTTTTTGTAATTTTTCTGATGTTATG
Source organism: Drosophila orena (assembly GCA_005876975.1). Lineage (NCBI taxonomy): Eukaryota > Metazoa > Arthropoda > Insecta > Diptera > Drosophilidae > Drosophila > Drosophila orena. The sequence continues at coordinate 8,928,383 of VCKV01000008.1, read as the reverse complement.
ATGTTGGAGAAATTCTGAAATATTAAGAAATGTCCTAATGCTGAAGTTCTTAACTCCATAACTCAACTTATCATATTCGGATTTTGAAGTGGCATACCTCTAAATGTTTCTGGCGCAATTCTTTAAAAATCTGCATTCAAATTTGGAAATATATTTTTTTTTCATTTTTTTGTAATTTTTTGATGTATGATGAGAAATTCAAAAAAATTAAAAAATGTCTCAAGGTTGAAATTCTATACTCCATAACTCAACTTATCTTAATCGGATTTTGAAGTGGAATACCTATAAATGTTTCTGGCACAATTCTCTACAAATCTGCATTCAAATTAAGAAATATATATTTTTTTAATTTTTTTTGTTATTTTTCTGATGTTATGTTGTAGAAATTCGAAAAAATTGAGAAATGTCCTAAGGCTGATGTTCCAAACTCCATAACTCAACTTAATCGGATCTTGAAGTGGCATACCTCTAAATATTTCTGGCGCAATTTTCTAAAAACCTGCATTAAAATTTATAAAAATTTGTAATTTAATATATTTGTATTTATACACGTTACTCGTAGAGTATAAGGGTATACTAGATTCGTTGAAAAGTATGTAACAGGAAGAAGGAAACGTTTCCGACCATATGAAGTATATATATTCTTGATCAGGATCAATAGCCGACTGGCCATGTCCGTCTGTCCATCTGTCTGTTCGTCTGTCCGTATGAAAGCCGCGATCTCAGGAACTACAAAAGTAGAATGTTGAGATTAAGAATGCAGCTTCCATAAACATGCACGTGTAGACTCAGCGCAAGTTTGTTTCCAAATGTTGCCACGCCCACTCCTACAAGCCGCCCAAAACATTCACGACCACACTTTTAAAAAATGTGATATTTTTCCTTTTTGAATATATCATGCAAATTTCTATAAATTTGCCAGAAACTTATTATCACTCCCACTCCAACTCATATTAGTTCTCCTTTTGTAAAATTATTCATTTCGGTATGTTTTAAAATTGAATTGATATTATTTGTAGGAGAGAAGTGTTGCCACGTGCGTGTTTGCATATAATAACAGTGTCACCCCGACGTGTTTGCTTATCATAATAGTTATACTCTTCTATTGTACGTTGAGTGACGCCTTAAAAGCGCGCGTGTTTTGCTATTTGAACGCGCAAATGGTGTTTGGAGTGCAAATAGATGCGCGTAGGTCAGGGAATCCGCTGCAGAATCCACGGAACATAACTACAACCGAATCGTCACAACCGAAGCGAATCAACATGTTCCCGTTCCTCCACAAACCGTGAGCTTCGGATATAAGAGTGGGGCTAACAGACGCGAAGCGAATCCGGAAGATTTACTGATGTGTGCCGAGTATTACGGAGCAACAGCTCTGGGCAGCGGTCACCACCCATCCAGAAAGCGGTATGACGGATCTCGTAATCTGCGGCTGACTCCGGACTCCCGAACTGCGTAATCGTTGGCAGTGTCTTAGATGAAATAGTAGATGTTTACCCAAAGATTTAGATATGAATACGGTATAAAGGGGTCTTCGCCGCCTATTTCACAAGCCATTTTCGTAGTAAAGCTGAACCGTTGATGTCAACGCGGAACCCTCAAGGAGACAGAGCATGGAAAAAGGACATTTGACCACGAAGTTTACACGCAAGTGCTTTAAGGCAACCTAGGACATCCTTCACACCAAGGCTCTCCAACTGTGATATACGAGATTCAAGGATTTAGCCGTAGACGTTATAAGTCATAGGATAATTAAATTAAATTCCAAGGACTCTCGCCAGAATGCTGCTCAACGTATTCAAATCGGGCATCTTCCAGTGGGAGTATCGCCGGCAACTGCTGGTCTCTTTGAGTGGTATGTTAATGAAGATAAGACGGATTTACAGCTTAACTGGGAAGTGGAAAGTTTTGCATCCATATCCATGTCATGTTGTGGACAAAAAAAAACCTTTTCATAGGCGCGATTCGCGGAAGCCATGGCAACCAAGAGACCCCGAAATTGACACAAACTTGACGGGTGAAAATTAAGTTTCCAATTTCACGTGTATGCCTATGCAAATGAGGCACTTGAGCTGTCCATTCGCCCTCGAGAGATAATGATGTCATGTGCTGATCTGAATGTTCTTGTAGCCACCCTGATAACCTTTTGCCATGGCATCGCCCTGGGTTGGCTGTCGCCCATGCTGCCCAAGCTGCTCTCGCCCCAGGAGACGCCACTCTCCTTCTCCATCGACGTGAACGAGGCCTCCTGGCTGGGAGCAATCATCAGCATCGGTGGCATTAGCGGAAACTTTTCATTTTCCTACGTGATGAACCGCTTTGGCCGGAAAGTTGCGATATACGCCCTCGCAGTGCCGAACACGGTGAGTTTTCACAAACTTTTTCGATGGTAACTAGCATCTCATGTGGTTCTCCCTTGCATACCCAAGTGCATTTGGTTCCTGTTCTACTTCGCCCAGAGCATCGAGTGGCTCTATGTGGCTAGGGTGTGCGCGGGTCTGACCGGCGGCGGCATGTTTGTCGTTTTACCCATCTTCATTGGCGAAATCGCCGACAACAGGTGAGTGAATGTGAAAGTGAAAGTATTGCATTCGCGTTAGAAAAGTGGCATGAAAAGAAGGATAATTGAATTCAGATATTTACTACTACTATACCAAAGCCATTCTACAGTGTAGCTGTCTAACATGTCGTATACGGAATTTTTTTAAAGCCACTTTGTGTCATTGTCCTTGGAAAATGAAAAGATGGCTTAAGATGGCTTAGGCTGTCTGTTAGAGCAACATTTTTGTGACTTTTTTTATTATATCATGAAATGGACATGACAAAATGGCACGTAAAATTATTCATTTTTGCGTGCGAATTTTACAAAATCCTGGACTTGGCATAGATTCATGGAACTGCGGTCAATGGGACGAGGCACAATGGAATATATCAAAATTCAGTTTCGCCAAATAACAGAATTTTTCCCTTAACTCGTCAGCATTCGCGGTCGCCTGTGCTCCTTCTTTACGCTCACCATGAACACGGGTATAATGGTGGGCTTTATAGTGTCCTCGCACATCGCTTACCACGTGATACCCTGTGCCGTTGTGGGGCTGCCCGTGCTGTACGTGTTCCTGGCCACCCGGTACCCGGAGCCACCGCAGCAGTTAATCCGGTGGAAGCGCGACGAGGAGGCCGAGAAGTCACTGAGGTTCTATCGCCGGTGCGACGGACCCAATGTTTCCAAGGAGGCGGAGCGGGCCTATCAGAAGCAGTTGGACGAGATGCGGCTGGCCATCCAGGAGCAGAACAAAGACTCTAAGGACAATGGTCTCTCCATGTCCGATTTCCGTAAGAGGTATTCCGAAATATACACGAAAGCATACTTAGATCCACATCCTTGCAGTCACCAAGCGTGCCTTGAAAGCCCTGGCCACGGGATTGGTCCTGATGATAGCCAACATCTTCACTGGCACCTTCGCCTTCAACAACTACATGTCGAACATCTTTGATGCCGTGCACACGCAGCTGGATCCCAATACGAACACCATTATCATTGGAGCGGTGCAGATCCTGGGCACTCTGGCCAGTATATACTTGGTGGATCGCTATGGGCGCAAGATCCTGCTGATAGTGTCATGTGCGGGCAGTGGCATCGGAACGTCCGCCTTTGGGCTGTACGCCTTCTATGCGGAGGAGCAGAAGGTGGACCTATCGGCCTTCTCCGCCTGGCTGCCCGTCACCGTGATGGCCTTCATCATCTTCATTGCCAATGTGGGCGTCATCTCGGTGACGATGGTGGTTTTGGTGGAGATCCTGCCGCAGAAGATCCGGGCTGTGGCCACCAGCTTCTGCCTGGGCTCCCTGAGCTTCTTTGCTTTCGTCTCGCTGAAGACCTTTCCGCTGATGATGTTCCACCTGGGCCTGGCGGCCACCATGTGGTTCTGCGGCGCCGTCAGCGTCATTTGCCTCTTCTATGTGGTGGTCTGCGTGGAGGAGACCAAGGGTCGTTCCATGTATGACTAATACCCCGCTGAATAAAGTTCAGATAGTATGCGTAGTGTGTTTTTCTCTGGGCTGGGAGGGCATTAAACCAAAACAAAGCACCGGCTGGAAACAGAAGCCACGGGAGGTTAACCCAATAAAGTAGTTGAGCAGACAAGGCTTGATTTATGACCCCCATACTAGCCACCTGTTTTTATTCATCAGCACTCGACGTAATCCCCTGTGCAAGTGTCACAAATATCTTTGGAAAAGTAAAAACTTTTCCAAATACGTGGACACAGTTATGGAAGGAGGTTAAATTATAATATAGAAATAATAGTTTTTAAGCAACCATGATTTTCAATTAATAGCTGAGCTTGAACAGAAAATAAAGGTTCAGCAAGTCATGACTTATGGAGTAAGTTTAAACTTAATATACTCCTTATTGAAAGTCCTTAAGATCGCTTTATAATAAAGGCATTCCATTTTTAAGTTTGTATGAGATTTAGCGAACTCATTGTGCTTGGTCCTCTTGTATCTCAAACTAATTTTAAATTCCAATTCATGTTGGAGTATTTCGTTTGGTTTTAATATTATGAATAGGCATAAATAAAAAAAAACCTGCTGAATCACCACGAATGCGATTGTCATACCGATAGGATCAGCGATAGCAGTGGACTCTTACGATCCATATTTATGATTGCAGAACCGAAGTGGAAATAAATTTTCATATTTTACAGATCGAATCAAAGTATATTTAAACTGTTTAAACATTGATGAACACAATAGTTATGATTTCGATATATATTATCCCTTAACAATAAAATAGCATTTTGCGATACCAACATGAAGTAATTACATTGTGCAACATGAAGTAATTACATTGTGCAACATGAACTAATTACTTTGTGCAACATGAAGTAATTACATTGATGGGCCCTGAAAAATGTGTAACTCGATTCATTAAATTAGGATTTTTACAAAATGCAGCAAATTCTGTGAAATGTATACAAACGAGGAAGCAGTGGTCAACTTGTAAAGTTTTTCAGTTGTCCGGTCCCACGAATGACACTTTTCCAGCGAAGAGAGGTTTTCATATCGCTTTTAATGGACAAAATGGCAAAGTAATTGATAAGAAAGTGGGTGCACGTGCTCCGTTAACGTGCAATCACCTGAAAAGGTATCGCTTTTTGCTGTTTAGTAAACAAGCTTTTGAGTGCAGTCGACTATTTTGAGCATTATTCTTACTTTTGAGCTTCTATTTTGCTTAGAACAAAAAGCAGTTACTGGCGCAAATATTTGGTTCGGGGGAACCTCTGTGTAATTAGTTTGGCTTCTCTTTGTGGGTGTAATTATAATACAATTCTCAAGTAGTTCCTGCCCTTCTAAAAAGTTAAATTAACCGAAACAATTAAATGTATACGACCCTAATTTGGATCCATTTGCTTAGCTTTATCGCCCCACCGGCTCATTTTCCATCCCTGTTTACAGAGGTATTAGGTAACCTACTATAATTTGCGTGCGCAATGCGGAGTTCATGGGAGGATAAGAGGGCAAAGGTCATATTGTGCGAAAAATGTAAGCGCGAAATGGATCGTCCTGTCTGAATGTGTCATCACAAATCGATTAATTAGAGAGAAAATGAAGCGCTTATATGAATAGTTTGGTTAGTGCAGTTTAAACTTGAATCTCTTTATAGAGCGGAAAACCTAGGTAATGCCCAGAAAAGAACGAATCTATAACATAATATTACTTTCTGTTGCAGTGAAAGACGTTAACTATGTGGAAACTTGGCCATCAGAATGCATCATTCGACCAAAATTCAGAGTAGGGTGGTGCTGATTTTCCTGCTAGTACTAGCACACAATGCCTTTGGCCAAGTTTCCAGGGAGAACGCCACCAATCCCACACTGATATCTCTGGTCCAGAGCTCGGAAAAAGAGCCAGAGCACATTGATTCGCATCGGTATGCAACAGGTGTGCCGGAACCAATAGCCATGAAGCCCTTAACCAGGATGCGTCCGAACGTGAGTACGCCCAAAGGGTCTAGATCTGTCAAAGAATATCTTGTAAATGATATGCAGGAGTTATAATAAATGATATATTCTAGGCCGACTTGTTATTGTATCAGATATTAAGCTGAAATAGTTATTTTATTAGGCTACTGCAGCTAGGTAGTAGTTTCCTTTTACAATTTAAACTCATTTTTCAGCAAATGCCCGATGGGGAAATCACAGAGCTGAGCACCAATGTAACGCTCTACATGGAGAAAATTCCACGCCTGCAGGTGCGGTGGCAGGATAATTTGCCAGAGGGTGAGTGTATGCCCTTAATGTGACTTTAATTTAGTGAGTAGACTGTCAGTTGCAAAAGCCATTTAAATACTGGTATAAAAAACTGCTGGGAACCAAAGTAAAGCTTCCTAATCCTGGACATTGCTTTGTTCTGTAGGTACTTCGTACAATGTCCTTGTTAGCGCGGTGAACAACAGTCGTTGTCCGGATGCGCCGTGCAGCGAGTACGGAATCAAACAGAAGAATGTGGATCCGCACTTGGTATACCTGCCAGTAAATCCCAACATGAACGTGGAGTCCGTGGACTGCAACTACATGTTTGGCTGCCAGTACCAGGTCATTGTGGAGACGTCCAATGCGATGGTCAGGAGATCTGCCCGCGTCTACATTCCACGTGAGTGTAATATACATCCTTTAGGGATGTGCAAATGTCCCGTTCTCGTAATAACTTCTATCCCAACTTAACCTAATCTCAACAGAGTGCTTGGAGGGCAAATGCTCGTGCCAACTGGCGCCCACCCCGCCAAAGGTCCTGGCCGTGGCCAAAATGCTTAGTAACGAGACCATCAGCATCAATATCTCAATCCTGGCCAGCGAGCTGTTGCGCAAGGAGCAGGACTCCCATCTGCACGAGACACTGCGGACATATCAAATGCAGTTGAAGTGAGTACTCGCAACGGGAGGTTATTTAGTTAAGAGAGTCCTATAATGGACCCATCATAAGCTTAATTAAAATTGATAATTGTAATTTCTATTTTAACACGGGTAATTAAAATTACTGTGGTAAATGCAATGCCGTCTAGCACTCATGACTTCAGAGTAGACAGTCTATCAATTTTATGCGAATTGCAAAAACATATCACTCTTGTTTGAGACCAATAGAAATCATTCAAAATTATTGAACATGCCGTGCATGTAGACCATTCCTGAGCCTCTGTGGAATTTAATTAAATGAGGTGTGAAATAATAGCTTTCATAAAACAACTAAACGACTGAAAATTGCAGAATCAATGAGGAGACAAACCCCTCGCTTCCCTGGGGCGGAGTATTGAAGCATCTGATGACCCGCGTTTACAAACTTAGTGAACTGAACTTTAGGGCAACTCCCAAGGGATTCGAGGGCGGCATGAAGCTGGGACTGGGCACGCAGCTCAAGGAGAAGGCTTCGCTCAGCCTGCAGGCCGTCATCATTGATCCATCGGGCTGCGAGGGACCACGCAGTGTTACCAAGGTGCCAGGTGAGTGAATCACATTCCGGAAGGTAATCTCCTGTACCCAAAATGTTTATATTCCATATGAAAAGTGCCTGCGAATCCCGTCCTGCTGACTGAAGGTGATAGTGTGGTAAGCCAGGTTTTAATGTCTGTATACGGTCCGAATATTTCCTATTGTTTCCTGTCCAGAGCAACTCCATAGTTGTGATGAGCGCCATGCTGATTGCCATTATCATAGCTGGCCTGATTATTCTGCTCCTTCGCCGCCGAAGAGTCAGGACAACGGCCAAGTTGCGCAAACAGGAGCAGATCTACATCCAGACCTTCGCCACCTCCGCCATCGAGTAAGTATTGAAGGTTGTAAGTGCCTGATGAAGCTCTTACGAGGTTTCCCTGTTCGTTTCAGGATGGAGGACAATGTCAATTACGTAGACAAGTACGTGGAGGTAAGGCATTTGAAAGTCTACAAAATCTGAATCCTACATCTGAACCCACAACTTTCCATCCAGAAGTCGCAGGTCCTCGGATTGGCGGACATTTTCGAGGTTCCCCACTCGGCCATCCAGATTGGACGGATGTTGGGCGAGGGAGCCTTTGGCCAGGTGCACGAGGCCACTGCCATTAACTTGCGCCGGATGAGAGGAACCACGATCGTGGCAGTGAAGCAACTGAAACGTGAGCAATGCTCGAAAGTTCAATTAAACGAATACAGAGACTAAACTTTTCTTTTTAGCCAATCCCAAGGCGGATGAAGTAGCCGAGTACCTGGCCGAGATCGAGATGCTCAAGGGCGTAGGCACCCACCACAATGTGGTCTCCTTTCTGGGCTGCTGCACCATTAAGCCGCCATACCTGATGATAATGGAATACGTAAACAAGGGAAACCTGGTAAGCAAGTTGATGTAATCATCATGTATTGTAACACATAACACATTCTAACACATAAGATATACTGAAAACTGACTATGTTTTGCCTTTAGTTAACCTATTTGCGAACTGTGCGTCAGCAGGCCAGCAAGCTGAGGAAGAGAAATGCCAATTACACATCCTGCCGACCGATTACGAACAGGACCAATAGCACGTCCTCCCCCAAATCACAAAGCGTGAACTACATCGAATTGAAGGCGTCCAGCCAGACCATTGATATGCCACAGGAAGACTCCAGTGGACACATGAATGGCAGCCGGCAGCCACATCCCACCTTTGCCGAAAGTAAGCTGGGAACGCTGGGTGTAATTAGTTGGGCAGTGACTGATACTCTACTTTTAGCCACTTACGCCATTGTCGAGGACGAAGATGCATTCGAGTACATATTGGACAATAAGGAACTGCATAATTTCGCCCTACAAATTGCCAATGGGATGCGTTTCCTGGAAGAGCAGGAAATAACGCACCGGTATGATTTACTGTCACCCACTCTCTGAAAAGTTTATAATGTCTTTTCCCTTTTAAAGCGATTTGGCTGCACGCAATGTGCTTATTGACAGCAATAAGGCCCTTAAAATTTCAGATTTCGGCCTTTCTAGGCACGGAATTTATACGAACACAAGGACGCGAAAGGTAGGTTAGATACATCATACTAAATGTATGCTTTGCGTAAGAGCTCAATCTAAATAGTGAAAGACTTACTTTTTTTATATCTTCGCTTAGCTCCCACTTCGCTGGCTGTCCATTGAGGCGATTCGCGAAAATGTCTATTCCAGCAAGAGCGATATCTGGGCTTATGGCGTAGTGCTCTGGGAGATCGGCACCTTGGGCGCCTCGCCATATCCGACGATCAGCAACAGCGAGCTGATCCCATTCCTGATGGCGGGCAACCGTCTCGAGCGACCGGAGATCTGCACCCCGCAGGTGTACACCATCATGCTGCAGTGCTGGCTTGAGGAGCCGGAGGAACGACCAACCTTCGATGCCCTCTACAAGGTGCTCAGTCCAAAGACTACCTACGTGGACATCAACAGTCTGAGTGATGATTACGTATTTCCGCCGATCAGTGAAAATAGGGAATAAGCTCGTGTACACCTCATACTGCGGAAACAGTTTCCACATCCTAAATCGTTAGTTGCTAATTATGGAACGCTGCCTCTAACGTGCTTATTCGTTAATTGTTATGCGATTATCCGAAGTGTACAAATATCTCCGTCTGTATGTGCATAATGCAGTGTTTAAATGTGCCGGAACAAAGTTTTGAATTAAGTACAACTTGAGTTAGTGTTTAGTCAGTAGGCTTTAGATTGTCAGCTCAGTTTCGGATTAACTTTACGTGCGAAGTTTCCCGAGCTGTTTACGCATTAAGGTAATTAAGGACATTAAACGGACTTTACAATCTGTCACAATCCGTATACGAACGTAATTTTGATGTGCTGTGAGTTTCTAACGATGGAAATATATTGAAATTAATTGTATTTCATATTTTAATGTTAGTCTTCACTAAACGTTTATGCGTTACTTCAGAGTATTAATAAAATTCAAAAGATTACCGTTTTTGTGGCTGCTTTTAATATCGGACACCGTATATTTCATTCCAGGCCTCAAATTGTTTGCAGTCCTCCGCAGAAACACTTTTAGATATAACCCGTAACGCCTGCTTGAAATCAGCAATGGTTACGGCAGGCAGCTAAAGAAATAACAATATTAATTTAATTTAACATCTATTTATGAGCTAGTAAACAGCAGTGCATGCAGTGCATACCTGATGCGTTTCGATGACCTCCATTTGGTCGGGTGTCAACGAGCGAAGGGGAGCCATGGATGCATAGCGGCATAGCGTATCCACATCCGCCCCTGAATAGCCATCGGTAAGCTCAGCCAGCTCGTTTATTTGCATGACATCTAGGCTGTGCTTAACCTGCCGAATTAGCTTTTCTATGATATTCCTGCGCGCCTCCATCGTGGGTAAGGGAACGTACAGACGCCGTACAAATCGCCGGCGTACCGCCTCATCCAGCTCCTGTGGTCGGTTGGTGGCTCCTATTACCAGCACTCGGATTTCCTCATTACTAGCGGCACCGTCCAGGTGAATGAGAAACTCGTTCTTCAGGCGTAGAGTGCTCTCGTTTTCGTTCCCCGAACGTTTGGACAGCAGGGAATCCACCTCATCTATGAATATTATCTGAAATGTATAAAAAGGGTATAAGCTATATATGCCAGGCAGTTTAAAAGTTGGATAACATGACAACATTTTAGTTAATGAATCTGATTGGGAAAAGGCATTGTCAATTAAGGTTCAAAAAGGTTGAAGTGCAGTCATGTATCACATACCGCAGGTTGATGTGCAGCGGCCACGGCAAACAATGTCTTCACCAGTTTCTCGGCTTCGCCGACCCACTTTGAAGTCAGGCTGGACGGATTAATGCTGAAGAACTTGGCCTTTGCCTGGGAAGCAATGCTCTTGGCAATGAGAGTCTTGCCTGTGCCAGGCGGTCCGAACAGAAGAACACCTCGTGGTGGACACCGCACTCCTGTGAACAAGTCAGGCCGCCGGAGTGGCATGATAATGGCTTCGAGGAATGTGGACTTTGCAGATTCCAGACCGGCAATATCTTCCCAAGCTGAAATCGGTGAACAGGTATTTCGTGAACAGAACGGTTAGGGGCCCTCTAATTACTACCAACCGACAGGTTTGAAATCGTGCATGCTTTCGCCGAGAATCTGCTCCACCATCTTGGAATCCAAGTGGGCCAAGGCGGGTGGTATGCTGCTGCAGCGTCTGTAAGGAATTGGATACAATAAAATATGATAGGTCAGTGAATAAATGCACTTTTCTCACGAGCTGGCGGTATTCTCATTATGCGCCACGGGCGAGACGAAGTTTGAGCTGACAGTTCGTTTTCCACCCAGCGTTTTTTTCCTGAAATTCATCATGCCGGATGGGGCTGCATTCATTTCGCCTGCCGTTTGCCCATTTTTTTTCTGTAATATTGAAAAACCAAGGCATTATGAAATGGTGTAATCCTATCCTGCGGTTGAGTTTTAGAGAAATGTATTCTGACTTGACTCGATTTTGGTCAGAATCCACTTTGTTAGAAAGGTGCACCACGCATGCAACAAACCTTCAAATCGTCGAGGATTAGTTGCTCCCGGGCAGTGCGAAAGCCAAAGCCACTTTGGGGTGAGCTTTGTGGCGGGCACTGTTGTGCACCTATGTCCGTTGTGGAATCCTTAATCCTTTTCTCCGGGAGATGCCCCTCCGGTCTCCCCTTAACATGCTGTTTTTCCGGGTTGCTACCTAAAACTTCCAACGGCGGCGACTGCAGATCGCTGGAGGTAACCTCTGTTGCCTGGCAGCTTTCGTAGGAGCCCCTGCACTCCCGCTCAAAGCACATATCAGGGGGCATCTCGTACAAGAAGTCTGTACAGGTAATCGGCGTGCTCGTCCTGCGACTCCTTGTTATTGTTTGCTGGCAGCGCTCTAAGCGCTCCTTCATCGCTGACTCCGTGCTTTCGCATTTCTGCAGCCTGTCGTGGTGATCTTGTAGCGCAGCGAAGTGGGTGGAATTGCTGCAGGATCTTGAGTGGGGCATGTGGAGTCCTTTAGGGGGTCAGGTAAGAATGGGAATGGGAATTCGATCTTACCTGGTCTGCTGGCATATCAGGAGCAGTTGGGTGCGCCACGAGTTCTGTTCGTCGCTCATTTTCTGGCAATAAAAACAAGTAAAAGCTTAAGTTTCTAAACAAAGTTAAAAAGTAAAACTCGCGGCAAATATAGCAATCATCTGTTTAGCCAAATTGCAATAGGGATCGGTGGTATCGTTATCGATACACCCTTATAGCATATTTCCACCAGGTCCCAAATGATAATTGGACTGGTCTGCACTTTCCAGCATATGTGATCGGCTATCGTTGTTATCGAAATCGATTTTTTCTGCCTATCGAGTTCAAAATTAGTATGAAGACATTCTCCCCACATTAATCCAGTTTATTCGAAAATTTACTGGTTTATTATATTCTTCATTATTTTAAAGCTTCTTACTTTATGTTTTTTTCATCTCTTTGGCCTTTCAGTAAGACTGCTTCGCCCAATTAATGTTCAATTGCTTTCAATTGGTTCGCTTCGTTTTAATTAAAAAGCATTGTGAGCCACCCTTGGATTTCACCATAAACAAAACTAGCTACCAGGCAGACGTCCTCAGATCTTATCGCCAAATCGGTCTGTATGCTCACGTTGGGCAAATATACATATACCTGCATATTGCTCATCCCGGCCATCTCAACTGCCAACTATACGAAAACACGTCCGGACACGGTCTACGGTCGTTTCGTGGCCCGTGGATGGGGTTCAACTGGTGGCGCATAGTACGGGTGTTATCTCTGGACGAGGGTGAGATAACGGCGCCGATGCCTTGGCCATAAATACCCCACAGCATCCATTAACTGATTCTCAGTTCAGCAGTCAGTGCAGTGAATTGCAGGTGTTTTCCCCCAGGCTTCCCCATTGGGTTTTGGATACCGAGGCTATAACAAAATGTGCCTGCCGAAAAGAGTGGGTGGACCGGCCATCCAGAGTGTTGCCACGGCTTTAGGTGAGCTCTTCAAGATTCACACTTGCTTTAATAGAAATAAGTAATATTGGTGTTAGTTTGCAACTAGTTGCACTCTGCTTTCTTTGTACGTAATAAAGTGATCCAATGTATTTATTACCCAATTTCAGGCAACATTCTCTGCTTTAACTTTGGCCTCATGTTTGGCATTACTCCGGCGCACATGACGCTTTACGAGTCGGAGGAGAGGACTCCTTTGAACCAGGCCACCGATCCGGCGGGAACTGCGTGGCTGACAGGATACCTCTTCCTCAGCGCAGCCGTGGGAGCCCTGGTCTCTGGATTCCTGGCCCTGAAAATCGGTCCCAAGTCCGTGCTACTCTGCTCTGGACTGCTCCAAATCGTGAGTATAAAGTGGAACTAGAACGGGGGGCATTTGTTAGACTGTCGGCAAGGGGTAAGCGAATGTCCATAGTTACATCAATTTCAGCACATGGTTCGTTAAATCGGAAAATTTACATGTATATTAAACGCTTCTTTTTTTTTTAAAAACCTGTGACCTAGTTACAAGACACATTAAACTGTCGAATAAAATACACAAATATACAAGCATAGAAGGGGCAAACTTTAGTTGCGATGTTTAAGCATCTAAATCAACGCACAAATTTAATAACTCCATATTGAAAACTAGTTAATCACTTGTACTTACTGCGTTTTCCGATCAGTGAAGGGAAAATATTTCCCTATTCATAGAAATAAGACTGAATATTATTATGTGTACCTCCTTCCAGTCTGGTTGGGCCTGCATCCATTTTGGCTACGACATAGTTCACATCTACGCCTCCCGCTTATTTGCGGGCGTGGCATCCGGCGCCGCATTTGTGGCGCTACCGATTTTCATCAACGAGATTGCCGAGTCGCGCGAGAAGGCAGCCCGCCTGACATTCACCATTGAGCTGTGGCGCACGCTTGGCATCCTGGTTGGATTTGTCCTGGGCTTCTATGTGCCCTACGCCTTCGTGAACATCGTGGGCTGTGCGGTGTCCTTTGTGTTCAGCATGACATTTCCCTTCGTGCAGGAGAGCCCCCACTACTATCTGCGCAAGAACAACATGGCCAGCTTGGAGAAGTCGCTGCGCTGGTATCGCGGCATCCGGGACATCGACGATCGCGAGAAGCCGGAGTATCTCAGCGAGCTGGACGAGTTCCACGCGGAGCTGAGGAGCAGGGACAAGAACGTGGGCTCCACGCCCATGTCGCAGGGCTACATCATGCGGCTGGTATTCGTCAGCTTCCTGCTGACCGTGTGCGCCAAGCTGAGCGGCGTGTTCGTGGAGCTGAACTACGCAGCTGACTTCCTCGGCCGCACCGGCTACTCCACGGAAACCAATTACGTGGTTTTGGCCAGCGCCCAGTGCGTTGGAGCGCTCCTCGCACGGCTCGTTGGTCCACGTTTGCCGCGAAAGGTTAGTGTGCAATTAGGTCTCAATTAGTGGTAACCAGCCACAATACAACCTCATTTATATTGAGTACACCATGCTCACCTGCAATTAATTTCCCCTCTGCAGCTCCTGCTGTGCCTCTCCTCGCTGTTTGCTGCGGCGGCCGTCATTGCATTGGCACTATTCAAGGCTTATGGACACCTTTGGCTGCTGGGCAACTGGGCGGATCAGTATTTGCCCATTGTTCTGCTGGCCATCCAGCTGGCTGTTGTCAGCTTTGGCCTTTATCCCCTGGCCGCAGTTATTAGCGGCGAGGTTTTGCCCACCAAGGTAAGCGAGTTCGTTTATTTATCCTAGCAATGGGTTTGTTTAATTCATTTAAACCCATCGTTTTAAGTTCACTGTGAGCAGCTTGTTAGTTTGTGCACTTAACTGACTGCATTCCCTTTGCAGCTCCACGACTTGTTGTACTCACTGGCATCTGCTGTTTCGTGGCTTCTGCTCTTCGGCATGATAGAGGTGGGTGTTCCTGACGAGAGTCCTGGCAATAGGAGTCTATTAACGCGAATTGTTTGCAGGCATTCAATGCGGTTAAGGCCACAATTGCACCTGGGCTGGTTCTGTATCTGTGGGTCTTTGCCGGAGCCTCCATTTTCGTGGGCCTCATTTCGCTGCCTCTTCTGCCGGAAACCCGCAACCGTCGTCCTTCGGCGGTGCAGCGGGAACTGGGATATGTGGACGATGGCGGAGTGGCCAAGGGATCGGCGGTGACGAACGGACACATCGCCACCCACATCTGAGATGCTCGAGTAGTCCCTCCTGTTAGCTTTACCAACGATATTAGTAACGAATTTAGTTTTAGTCCGCCCCAGAGCGCTATTTAATAAATAAAAAATGAAAATAAAGCACTTTCCCACCTAGTATTTCGCCAAGTGATGCTGCCCACCGCAGCTGCCCACAAAAGTATGCAATGATGTATGCTTAATTCGTGATTAGTCATCCGGCTGGCAACGGCAAGATCCGGAATCCAACCAACCGAGTTATATGTGGCGCACGTCACTTTCGTTCTGGGTTTCTGGGTTTTCAGATTTATCATTTACCCCGAATCTTGTTGTTTGGCCACGGGTCTTATCAGCCTTACGGTCTTTGGTCTTAAAACTTTACCCCAAGTGAGAATAACTTTTGATAAAACCTACGGTCTTATGTGGAGAACTTTAAAGAGGGAGCATTCGCTACACTGTAACTTGAGAAGACAGCGAGCAAGTTCACTTCATGCCAACTCATTCGAGTTGAGCCCCCATCTCGTGCTTTGCATACTATCTAATCGGAGTTATACCCCCCAGTCCAATAAAGGAGGATGAGTTTTACCATTTGTTGTTCCTCATTTAAATATGTCTTTATTTGCACTGGGTGCATTAGAGAGCTTGGGACTGCCACATGCTGAGATCACCGAAACACGCATGATTCTTGCTTGGCTAAAATCCGCGGCAGCTTCTAATCCAAATTTACGCGTTTACGGACGACCAAGCTGTCCCAAAACGCCAAATGCGCGACTTTTGTTTGCCTTGGGTATCTCGACTGGCCAAATATTAGCCACGATTAGGGAGCACGAGTAATTTACTATGGTATGGTAGTACCATGGTGTAGTACCCATAGGATAGAGTATAGAGAGAGAGAGAGAGAGTCCCCATTGAACGCATATCAAATCAGGAAAAAGCAAACAAGAGCTGTAAAAACCATTGTAGACGCCGGATTTTCACTGACACCCCGGGCCGTAATTAACTAGATTCCGTGACAGTGCATGTGGATCCGCTTTTGCTCTCACTTGGCCAGAGCATAATGAGGCGCGATAACGGTCTATAATCTACGCCACTCGTGTAGTCGTAGTTCAGCAGAGTTCGTTTACGATCTAGTGCACTATATAAATATTATCATCCAGCCACTGGTTTCGCTTAGTTAAACGCGAACATCTACGGATATTTGACGGCCGGGTCCGGGTGAATATCAGCCTGAACGGAGAACGCTACGGGTGCTATGAATTACCGGAAATAGGACTTTAATTGAAATATTGCCGCAAAATGAGTTCCGCTGGTGGTGACAAGTACCAATATCTAGCTGCCATAAGTGGTTAGTAAAATAGTAAAAGTGGTTGCCACAACCGCAAATGTTAAATGTGCAGACCGTAATTTATACCAATTTATTGTGGGCCAATAAAGCGCTGTGCAAATATTCTAATTAATGACTGTGAAATCTGACTTTGCAACAAATGAAAGGATTTCAGTTCATAGTCCCGTGGACTCAATCGTTGAGTACCAATAGGCTAACTTTACGACACATTCAGGGATAAAAATGCATAATCCCTTGTAACTAAATAAATTCTACTGCTGTTTTTCACATTCCATGCGCAGTAAACATAATTTCGATATCGTATGGCGCATTTTGCGGTTGGCCATCGTCCAGCTTCCTGGAACTGTCATCCAAAAATAGTCCTTTGGAAACGGGTCCTTTGACTCCAACGGATCAGGGATGGGTGGCCTCGAACATATGCTTGGGCGGCCTGGTGGGCACTTTTCTGTTTGCCTGGCTGGCGGACAAAATCGGCAGGAAACGGTGCCTCATGTGGATGGCGCTGCCCAATTTGGTAATTGCATATTGAAATTTTCCAAGGATCTTATTGAAATACTATGCATTTACAGCTGGGCTGGGTGCTAATACCCTTCGCGCGTAATCCAATGCATTTAATTATCGCTCGATTTGTTGGCGGAGCTGCTGGCGGTGGCTGCTTCACAGTGATACCCATTTATATAGCCGAACTGGCCTCTGACAAGTAGGTTCCTCACAGGAATTTAAACAGCAGCCAGTTAATCCAGTTAATATCTTGCTTGTAGCATTCGCGGCATTTTGGGCGTCTTTTTGGTGCTGACATGCAATTTCGGTCTCCTGCTGGCATTCATCCTTGGCTACTACTTCGACTACGCCCAAGTGTCCTGGATTGTGTCCTCGCTGTCCTTTGTGTTCGTCGGCTGCTTCTGGTTCATGCCGGAGACACCGCAGCACCTGGCCAAGATAAACAAGATCGAGGAGGCGGAGCACTCGCTGCGCTACTACCGCAACATAAAATCGAATCCGGCCAAGGAACTCAGCGAGGAGCTGCAGTTGGAGCTGCAGAAGCTGAAGACCACCGAAAAGACCGCTGCGGATGGCGATGACGACGATGGCGCAGCTACCGGCGTGACTTGGTCCGACTTCGGTGAGATCACAGTGAATTTGAATGAAACTGAACGTGGGCTAAATGATGATTGAACAACTAGGATGATTGAACAACTAGTATGATTGAACAACTTCTAATTAACTAGAATTTAAGCTGTCCTGTGGCCACCATATCGAACAGCCAATTCAAAATGGTTAACTCTAAAAGGGACCTCAAACACCTAGGAAGTTCAACACTGCGTATGCGTAATTTCATTTGGAGCGTGTATGAAAACAAGCCACATAGTTTGAGATAATTGAGTTTAAACTGTATCAATTTCAAATGAAGCAAATTGTTATGAAGTTATGTTCATTATATGTTGGCAAGACAGCCAATTATAGTTAGATGCATTTGGAATAGGTGCTATTTTACTGTAGGCACTTCTTTGCACCATATCGCTAACGTATCCATCTCGATTTCCTGAACCAGCTGAGGGCAAGACCCGCAAGGCATTCCTAATCGGGCTCGGACTGATAAGCTTCAATCAGCTGTGCGGATGCTTCGCCATGCTGAACTACACGGCCGTGATTTTCGAGCAGGCGGGCTCCAGCCTTCCGCCCACGATGGCCGCCATCATAGTGGGTGCAATCCAATTGCTGGGCACCTATGCATCCACCGTTTTGGTGGAGCGACTGGGCCGGAAGATCCTGCTCCTGGTCTCGGCAGTGGGAATCGGACTGGGCCAGAGTGCGATGGGCACGTATAGCTACTGCCAGGTGCTCGGATACCCGGTGGCATCGTTCAGCTGGGTGCCCATCGCCGGGTTCTCCTTTATGCTGTTCCTGGCTGCGGTCGGACTGCTCTCCCTGCCATTCCTGGTGGTATCGGAGATAATGCCGCAGAAGATTCGGAGCACTGCTATAATGATTCTAATGTCGATGCTCTGGTTGATTTCCACGTGCACCATAAAGGTAAGATATGCGCAGATATTCGAGTTCAGCAAATAATCAAATTCTATTCTCCAACTACAGTTGATGCCGGTTTTCACGGCAAACCTAGGAATGCATGGTACCGTCTTCATGTTCGCCAGCTTATCCTTCCTAGCAGCTATTTTCATCGCCATTTTCTTGCCCGAAACCAAGGGCAAGACAGTTGAAGCCATCCTGGCCAATCTCTAGTACCTATGACTAGTATTTAATATTTAATAACCACTTGTTATTGTTTTTAATAAATGCGCAAAGAAGTGCACTTAGTGTTCGTTCATTATACCATATACCCGTGACCATAAACGAAGGCACAGTTGGCATGATTGTTATATGGAAATATAACTACTACAATCGGTTGTCTATTCGGCTACCTTGATCTCTCCGAGCTGTCGCCACACAAAAGATCGTTTCAGCTACTAAAATCTTTGATTAGATAAGATCGCTGGCGATAAGGAACATCTACTTTTCAGAAGAGCTTTGCCCATGGCGCTTTTGCTTTAAAACTAACTGATCTAATTCAAATTAAAGCATCGAACTTGAAATAAGTGAATACATTTCAATGACCTACATGCACTACCAACAATAGGTTTGTTTCATACAAATATGGTATACATTAACAAAAGAAAGAAAAGCTCAGTTGGGTGGTTGCTCAGACTAAGGAATTTCTATAATCTAGACAATGCTCCAAAATGTAGTCTGCTTCTGGGATCAGCTCTTCATGTGGATTCCGAACATTCGCCTCACTTACTTACTTAAGTTTGAGTGAGATTTTGATTTGGATTTTGAGAATAATCTTTTGTACAATTATAATCCTGACTTCATTGAAAACCAGGATGTGCAATGTGAAATTGGCTTTCGCGAGAAAATAATAAATAAAACTGCGCAGAGAAAAGGAAGTTACAAAATCGATTTTTTCCTGCTCTTTTATGGAATTGTCCTTTCAACACATTTTGCGTTAAGAATTCCCACTTCAGCTTATTTAACTTTTTGACCAGAAACCTCCCGCCTGCGGCCATATCTACTAAATTGGCTGTTGAGTCTGGACCAACATCGTAAACGTTGCAGCTTAAGGCCAGTCGAGACAGACAAGCCCCTTTTTTGTGGCCTCATCTCCGGGATGCTAGAGTGGCAAATAATTGTTTGACTTGTGAAATGTCTGTTGTATAAATACAAAAGAAAACGTAATTTGAATTAACTTAATCCGCTTGGCGAAGAACAACAGGTGGTCGCAGCTTGCGAAACCTATCTTTACAATGTAATTTGCCAATTCAGAAAACACCACAAAGGTATATGGACAGCGATCTCTAATCTTGCGTATATAAAAATTATGAGGGGGTCCAATTCAGAGGAGCTTTAATCTGTGCTGGGACTTAAGAACTACACAATATCGCATTTGTGCCGAAACTCTGAAGTGAGCTTGACACTCAAGCGGCTAGAATGGCCCAGTTTTATGAGAACTCCCTGCTGCAGCACAAAACCCGCTATCAGCTTTTGGCCACGGTAATAGGTGAGGCTCCCCTCTTATTTCCCCGGCGGAAATCCAATTTCAGTTCATAATGCTCCTTGTCGGCAGTTAACATAATTACTTTTGGCCACGGAGTGGGTGTGGGTTGGCTCTCACCAACACTGACCAAAATCCAAACGCCCGACTCGCCGCTGGACTTTGAGGTGAATCTCGCCGAGATTTCCTGGCTGGGTTCGATGCTAGGACTGGGCAGCCTGTGCGGAAATCTAACCATAGCCTTTCTGATTGAGAGGGCGGGCAGGAAGTTTTGCCTGTACCTCATGGCCGGACCATATGCGGTGAGTATAGTTATTCCTTTAGTTATTTAAGTCATTGGTTAATTGGGAGAGTGTCAACACATCTAGTGTATCTGGATTTTGATCTACTGCGCCTCGAATGTGTACTACTTGTACGCAGCCAGGTTTCTGTGCGGATTTACCGGCGGAGCAGGATACTTGGTGGTTCCGATTTTCATTAGCGAAGTAGCCGATAGCAAGTGAGTTTATGTGCTAAGAAAATCACCTTTCTTATCTAAGCTGTCGAGTTTTAAGCATTCGAGGCGCTCTGACATCGATGGTGATGCTATCCGTCGATTTGGGAATACTGGCTGGCTATATACTGAGCACTTATCTGGCATATCATGTCGTACCCTTCCTGGCCATTATCTTGCCCGTAGCCTACTTTATGGCCAATATAATGTTGCCCGAAACAGCGCCGTATCTGCTAAGGAAAAGCCAGCTGGCTGCTGCAGAGAACTCGTACAGATACTATAGGAATCAGCGGAGTGCAGACTGCGAGCATACCTCAAAGACCACCTTTGAGGAGCTGCGCACAGCGGTTCTGTCCCAGCAGACGCGGAATGCCACGCCGCTCAGTTACAAGGACCTCAGTGAGCGAGATTATAGCTACGAATGGTATTCTTTACGTCCAATTAAATTAACTTATTGCAGCGACCAAGCCCGCCTTGAAAGGATTTGCCGCCTCCATTGTGCTCAGCTTGGGCTACCAGTTCAGTGGCGTATTCAGCTTCATCAACTATATGTCCGACATTTTCAAGGCATCCGGCTCCATTGTGGACGTGAATACGGCCACTATTATCATAGGACTGGTCCAGATCGTTGGCGTCTACACCTCGACCATGCTGGTGGACATCGTGGGTAGAAGGGTTCTGATGTTGACCTCGACCATGGGAGTGGGAATCGGTTGCATTGCCTTCGGTTGCTTTACCTACTTAGCCGAAATCTATGACCTCAGCGATTTCAATTGGCTGCCTTTGGTGCTGATGATTATCATCTGTTACGTGGCCAATATTGGGCTAATTGGAATCTTTTTCCTCGTGCTGGTGGAACTGTTTCCAGTAAAGGTATATTCTGCGCAATATTCAATATTCAAAGAGGTATCATATCCACATCTCTGTTTCACATCCCTCAGATTCGCTCCCTAGCCACCTCGCTGTCTGTGATTTTCCTGAGCTTACTCGTCTTTGGCAGTCTGAAGCTATTTCCTCTGATGCTGCACTACTGGGGCATTTCGTATACCATGTGGTTCTCCGCTGCCTCTGCACTGCTGACGTTCTTTTACTTCTGGTTATTTCTGCAGGAGACCAAGGGAAAGTCAATGATTGAGGATTAACAAGTAGCTGAATTTGCTCTGAGGACTTTAATGCCCTTTCAAACCAATTGTACAATTTAAGAATTCATATTTTAATGCATGTTGTTGATTTTAATTAATTAATAAACGAATTGTGCAATATGCACACAACAAAAAAAGTTAAATCCTTTTAAGCGTTGTGTTAACGCTTAAAAGGCTGCTTGTTGTGTTCATTTAATTATTTATAAACAATGGTGATGGTTGATGAAATTTGGTATGTTCCCAGATAATTTCCGCCTGCGCACAAATTCACATGTTTCGTAAGATATATTTAAGTTTTACAATACAACTTTTACTTATCTCTTTTACCCAAGAAAAAATACTCTTCAAAATAAAGCCTTAAAACCATAAAGAAAATGTGTGAGCTTATGGCTGCCACTGTTTATGTAAACTCTCCCGGATTATCTGACTAGACAGTATTAATTAATCTCAGTCATCGCATAGTAACTGAGACGATAAACTCCTGTCAGCATCGGTTCTTGGTAGCTTTGCTAGCCAAGAGAGAAACTATCTAATTGAGATAGTGAGATAGATAGTTATCTATCAATCATAATCTTTTGCCGTGGATTGATGAGACTCCCTTTGATTGTTCCGCGCTTGTGGGGGACGTATCCTGGAGAGAATCATTGGTGGGCGGAGGAAGTAATCTGGCCAGAACTTTTAGGGATCGTATTGGCCGCAAGCTGGTTCGGATTAGGGCTGCCTTTCCTTACACGACTAGATAAGTAAAAGATAAGTGCCAAGCTATTTCATCATGGAATTCGACGTTATCTAGATGTTTTGCTGCACAGTTTACATTGTTTAGTGCGTTTAGATCACTGGTGGTCCTTCCAACTTCACTCAGTAAGATTGCTGATGACGAGTTAGTGAATGAATAGACTGGAATCCTTTTGAGATACAACATCGACTATAGTTACCATTCCGGTTCGTTACATTAATTTTATTCTTTGTATTACAAAATAAAAAAATTTGAAACAAAAATAACTTTAATAGAAAGCCTTTTCGAGTGTATTTACCCACGGTAGGCGCCATAAAAGTCATTGGCTTATCAGGTTTAGATAAACCGGTCACGAAATATTTAAGGGGAAGTAGATGCTAGCGTAGATGAATCTCGCTCAGTCTGGAGAAAGCATCTCGACCATGACGTTCAAACTGCGCTTATCCGCGGTCTTTGCCAATCCGAATTGCCTACTGGGACGCAGGAATCGGCACCAGCTCCTGGTTACCCTGCTGCGTAAGGAACCAACTGCTGCGAAGGCTCCAGATTCCAGATTCCAGATTCTAGAGCATTTTACTCCGCAGTGAACGTAGCCACCTTCTCGCATGGCCTGGGCGTGGGTTGGATGTCGCCGGTGATGAGGGATCTGCAGACGGAACAGTCGCCTCTTAGCTTCCCCGTTTTCGTGAGCCAGGTGTCCTGGATAGGATCCCTCGTGGGCATTGGCAGTGTGTTTGGCAATCTGATCGCCGGATTACTCATGGATCGCATTGGTCGCAAGATGATTCTATTCTTCATTGCCATTCCCCATACGGTAAGATGAGTAAGCGTTTTTGGCGCAATTTTTTAGCAACTTTTTCTCTCGATTTCCCTGCGATTCGTGTAGACCTTCTGGTTCCTGGTTTACTTCGTCCAGAGTGTGGAGTTCCTATACATCGGTCGACTGATGGCCGGCGTGACTGGTGGCGCCTGTTACGTCGTCCTTCCGACCTTCATAAGCGAAATCGCTGATACCAAGTGAGTCTCAAAGTAATGTGTTCTGAATTATACTATGATTAACTAATTGCTCGTAAATCTTTGCAGTGTTCGCGGTCGCCTAGGCTCTATTATCTTACTATCGGTGAACACGGGTGTTTTGGCAGGTTATATAGTGTCCACGAAAGTGGCGTACTTCACTTCTCCCCCGTTCATCATCATCCTGCCCATCTTTTATTTTATCTGCAACTTCCTCATTCCGGAGACCCCACATCACCTGGTTCGCAAGGGCAAATTCGAGGCGGCCAAGAGGTCGTTCATGTTCTACAAAAACATCAGGAGAGATGACGTCAAGGCTGAGGACGAGTTCGAGGACCTGAAGCATCTCCTAATTAAGGAGCAGACGGAGAAGGCCAAGTCCTTCGACTACAGGGATTTCAGTGGGTAGACACGGCATGTCAAGTGATGTAACTATTTATATTCTTTCTTAAATCCCTAGTTACCAAACCAGCATTTAAGGCCTACGCATCTGCCACCGTTCTGCTCATTAGCAACCAATTCAGTGCCAGTTTTTGCGTGACCACCTACTTGTCGGACGTCTTTGCGGCATCCTACACCACTCTCAATCTGGCCACGTGCACCATTATCATCGGAGTGCTCCAGATCGTGGGCAACTACGTGACCACTCTGCTGTGCGATAAGTACGGAAGGAGGATTCTCATGCTGACCTCCACTTTGGGGGCCTCCCTTTGCCTAACTGCCTTCGGTACCTTCACATTCTTCGCAAAGGACTCTAATCTTTCTGCGGTCGGCTGGTTACCACTTGTGATCTTGTCCTGCTTTGTATTCCTCTGCAACATCGGCTTGGTGGGATGCCTGTTCGTGGTTCTCGTCGAGCTCTTTCCCGCCAAGGTGCGTTTGGCCTACTTTTCCTAAAACTCTACCCCCAAAACTATCATTTATTTTTCCAGATTCGATCTGTGGGCGTATCCGCCTTTGTGGTGATACTGAGCATTACAGTGTTCCTCACCCTGAAAATCTTCCCCATCTGCATGGCGGTTTGGGGCATCTCGGTTACCATGTGGTGCTGTAGTGGCATTACGTTCCTCACTTTTTTCTACTTCAGCTTCTTTCTGGAGGAGACCAACGGGAAATCGCTACTGGAGGCTTAGCTTGTTTACTGGAACGATAATGGGTTATCACATTTGTAGCACCTGTCCGATTAGCCTAAGCCAGTAGTTATCTTTACGGCCAGAGGATAAAAGCCGGATACTTAAACCGATTCCTCAGCGGAAAGCCCTTTCAGTGGTCGGAGATACGTTGCCAAATGAAGACTGAATAAAGATCGGGGTGATAGTTAATTCATATGTTAAGTGGACATTCGATTTTTTGGGGACAAAATGCTGATGCGGTTATTTCAAAGGCCGAACTGCCTGCTTAATCGCAGGAATCGATATCAGCTGCTAACCACGCTGCTGAGTAAGTAGTCCTTTCTTACCATCAAGGACGCACAGTGATTGACATTTATTTCGGACCCTATCCAGTTAATGTCATATCCATATCACACGGCATCGGCATCGGATGGCTATCGCCCACCCTGAGGAAACTGCAGTCCGAATCCCCCGTGGGCTTCGAGGTGAAGTCCGAGTTCGAGATCTCCTGGGTGGGCTCCATGCTGGGCATGGGCTCGGTGACTGGCAATATTCTGATTGGATGCCTGCTCGGGCGCCTGGGAAGCAAGAGGTGTCTGCTCCTAATTGCCATTCCACATTCGGTACTTTGTCAAAATCGAACAATAGACAAACAATCACAAAACGCTGATAATGTGTGTGCTTTTAGTGCCTATGGATCCTGGTCTACTTTGCCCAGAGTGTGGAGTACCTGTACGTGGGAAGACTTCTGGCTGGCATCTGTGGCGGCGGCATGTACATTGTTCATCCCATTTTCCTCAGTGAAATCGCAGATGCCAAGTAAGTGGATAATATATGACTGCCGCAAGGGAATTGTCACGATATCTCGCTTGCAAAAGATTAGAACGAACTTGAACTTCACGAGTTCACGAGAAATGAGCTACTCAAATTGTTTTTCGCATATTAGTTAACACTTACTCATGGCTTCATAATGCGGATTACCTTCCTCACAGCATCAGAGGAACCTTCTCTGCCATGGTTATGTTATCGGTCAATGTGGGCATTCTTGTGGGCTATATCATGGGCACCCACTTGCCGTACTACTCGATTCCGTTTATTGTGCTGATACTGCCTCTGTGCTACCTCATTTCTGTGTTGCTGCTCATAAAGGAGTCCCCCATGCATCTCATAAGGATTGGCAAATACTCCGCCGCCGAGAGATCCTTCCGCTACTACAAGAACATCAAGCACTCAGATAACATTCGCGATCAGAATCGGGCCATGGAGGAGTACGAGATCATGAAGATAGCACTGGCCAAAGGGGATCCGCTGCAGGATGCCATTACGTTTAAGGACTTTTGTAAGTTTCTACATATCTCGATGTAGGTACATATATCTTAATGTTTGTTACTCTGAAAGGCTCGCGACCTGCTCTAAAGGCCTATGGACCCGCTCTGGTGCTTTTGATTGCCAATCAGTTCAGTGGTCTCTTCACCATGGTCAACTACATGTCGGATATATTCGCCAACTCGGGCAGCACAATGGATCCCGACACGTGCACCATCATCATTGGAGCCGTCCAAATCCTGGGCACCTATGTGACCACTTTGCTGTGCGACATCTGTGGACGAAAGCTCCTCCTGCTGGTCTCCACGGCCGGAGTGGCCATTAGCCTGGCGGCCTTCGGAGTCTTCACCAAATATGCAGAGAGTCACGATGTCGGTGAGTACAGCTGGATACCCCTGCTCCTCATGTCGATGGACATTTTTCTGGGCAACATCGGCCTGGTGGGCTGCTTCTTTGTCAGCCTCGTGGAAATCTTTCCCGTCAAGGTACGTTGCAAAGCCATAGAGTTTAAAGCAATATACTTGTGATTCATTTCAATTGTGCTTGATACGTAGATTCGGGCCAAGGCTGCCTCAATGGCCATTGTGGTTTGCAGCAGCTTCGTGTTCGTCATGCTGAACATATTCCCGATCTGCATGAAACAGTGGGGCATATCGGCCACGATGTGGTCCTGTGCAGGTGTCACAGCTTTATGTTTCCTATATTTCACGTTCTTCCTGAAGGAAACCAAGGGCAAGTCCATGCTGGATGACTGAACAGGAATGTGTATATAATGAATTCAATAAAGACATGCAACTGATTACAGAAAAATTAATTGATATGGAATGGCAAATCGTTTGCACCATCCACTCGTCATCACTCATACGGAAACAATTTAAATTAAATGAGATCACACATTGGTGAATCTGCACTTTAAAGCGTTTCAATCGGGGGAAAATCAATAGGCGACTGAAGATTTCAGGTGTTCAGTTTACATTTTCATGTATATTTAAATAATTTTAGTTACATATAATTAGATAATATAAACAAAATACGATTTATGCCGTAGGCTCAAACATTCGGATGCTATTCTATTTTCATTTTTTAATTACATAGTTGGCTATACAATTCATCGGACAAGCACAATTCACTAATGCTGCCCATTTAAAACTAATTAAAAAACTAGCATACTAAATCACAGTGTTTTTTCCCAA
This sequence comes from Drosophila orena, assembly GCA_005876975.1. Classification (NCBI taxonomy): domain Eukaryota; kingdom Metazoa; phylum Arthropoda; class Insecta; order Diptera; family Drosophilidae; genus Drosophila; species Drosophila orena. Next base: position 8,901,294 of record VCKV01000008.1, on the reverse strand, counting down.
GCGAAAAAAAGTTTGCAATATTCTACAAAATTACTAGCATTTCATTATAAACATACAGTATATATATATATTATATATATGTTTGTGTGTGTGTGTATGTGCGCGGGTGGTGTGGAAGTTGGGCAGCCTGCAGCAATATTTCTTGGGGCTTTTAAAACGTACATTAAAACAATTAAAGTTGTAAAGTTGGGCTTTCCACCATTTCTCTATCTCATCTCTATCTCTCTTGTGTTTCAGCGGCAAAATAGCGAGTAATAACATAAACGGCCAACAATTAAAATGCGTAAAACAAAACAAAGATAAACGTCTACCGCCCTACCGCAGACCACGTTTAAACTATAATAGTAGGTGTAAGGATAATGGTAGTTATACTCGCAGTAATAGCTAAACATACATGGTGTGGCTTGAAAGTAATTGAATCACAAAATTGGCGCAATTTAGCAAGTTTGTTCAGTTGTAGCGGCTTAGCAATGGTGGGCACTACTCTAATAACGTATCACTGGTTCGATGTCTGGCTCAAAATAGATTTAGATATAGATATAGATATAGATATAGATATAGATATAGATATGGATATATACATATATAGATATCACGTCTTTTTGGGGCATCGCAGGTAGCGCAACACCGCGTATCCCAGGCACCGGAATACCAGGAAGAACATCATCAGGATCAGCGTATTCAGCCAGAGCGGTGATGTCGAGTTTTGGGCTTTGAGTATTTCCTCGTATGGAATGAATTCGGTTGATTGCTGTTTGCAAATCTCGTAGCTGCTGGGCGATCCACAACTGCAAACATATCATAATATTTAATTATTGTAGAAAATTAGTAAAATTTGGGACTAGCTTACCCAATAGCCGCTCCCTCGCGGAACTCGAGAATCTGCATGTTCTGGTAGGCGTAGTGGATCATGGAGGTGTACCGTATCCAGCTGAGCCCCTCCGGAATGCGGGAAGACAGGTATCCGCCGAACAGCTGGGTGGCCAGCGTGTACAGGGCACTCAGGGTGATGCTCACGTTCATGTCCATGCAGCAGGCTCCGATGAAGAAGCCCACGCTCTGGGCCACAATCGTGTTGATCAGCAGGAAGATGAGCATCAGGAAGAACAGCTTCAAGCTGGAAAAGAACAATAAGCATGAGCTATGCAGTTCCTAATTGTTCAAAGCACCATACTGACCTAGTGCAGCCCAGCATGGGGTAGCTGATCATGAGGTAGACCGTGGGCAAAGTGATCACCAAGGGCAGCTCGGCACACATTTTGGCCAGATAGTAGGCGGATAGTCGATAGGCACCGGAGCGGCGTTCCTTGCTCACCACCTCGCGTTCCGAGGGGACTGTAAGGAACAAGGATCAATAAGGGACAATGATTTCCGTTCGAATTGCCAACCAGACTCACATGAATTGAGGGCCCCGAAGAGGGCAAAGAGCATCCAGTAGGTCTGCGAGAAGAACATCCATCCCTGGAGGTCATGCAGGAACTCCTCGGTTCGCGGCAGCTGGAACCAAATGGCACCGGCCATCAGAGCCAGTCCGATGGTCTGGAACCAATTGAGTTTGGAGAGCATGCGCGGCTTGGCCTCCCGGAAATTGCGGCTCGAGAGGACGCAGAACTGGGTGTGAAAGCTAGTGGGATAGGACAGCCAGTCGTCATCCGTCGAATGTCCTGCCCCACTGCCGGCACTATAGGAATGACACTCGCTGGAGGCGCAGGAACTGAAGTTGGACTGCGAGTCCGCGGCACACCACACCAGGTGCTGGGCCGCCTCCTCGTCCTCCTCCACCCGGCAGACGTTGCTCGTGTGGTGCAGGTTCTCGTACTGGTGATGGTGTCGGTTGGAGCGGTGATTGTAATAGTTATTTATGATGTCGTCGATCAAGATGCTGTCCGCTTGCTTCTTGCCCTTTGCCCCCGTAACGCTGACCTGGTTATGGTGGCTACTCGTGATGCAGTTGCGGTTCAGATAGTTGCCGTGCGATTCCTTGGCGGCTATGAAGAGCTTCTCGCGGATGTCCGGATGCGATTTCAGTTGCTCCACTGGAAAGTAATGGCAAATGGCTTTGAATAATCTCATTTGAAATAATTCAGTAGCAGGGGGTACTTACACACAAAATCGGCGGGATTGTAGTGCGGCTTGATGGTGACCCCGATGTCCTCGAAGTGGCGGTAGATGTTCTGCACGTCACCGAAGTAAGCAGTGCGTCCTTGGTGGAGCAGGAGCAGCTTGTCGAACATGTGGAACATCTGGGACGAGGGCTGGTGCACGCTGATCACGATGGTCTTCTGCTCCAGCTGGGCGTACCGCTTCAGGACCTTCATCAGCGAAATGGCCGAGTGGCTGTCCAGTCCAGAAGTGGGTTCCTGCCAGGGATCACCAAAAACGAATCATGGAAAAGTGCACTTTAAATAGCAAGCCAGCCACTTACATCCAGAAGCATCAGCAGAGGATTGGTCAGCAGCTCACAGGCGATATTCGCCCGCTTCTTCTCGCCGCCAGAGAGTCCACGGTTGAGGTAATCCCCGAACTTGGTCTGCTGACAGCAACCCAACTCCAGGGCCTCCAGTATGTGGTCCACCTGGCGCATCTTCTCCGCCCGCGGCATTGATTCCGGCAGTCGCAGCAGCGCCGTATAGACCACCGTTTCGCGGAGCGTCAGTTGCGGGAAGAAGATCTCCTCCTGGAGGACATAGCCGATCCTTCGGCGCCACTTCTTGGTCAGCGGCTCACGGTTGAGGAACACACTGCCGCTGTCAATGTGGCGCTGGCCACTGAGGCAGTCCAGCAGAGTGGTCTTCCCGCTGCCCGAAGGACCCATGATGGCCAGGACCTCGCAGGGACTAGAACAGACAGGATGACAAAGTATATTATTCATCACGGGCTTCTGATTAATGCCAGCGCTGCCAACTTATCTACTTGCTTTAAAAACGGCACAGAAATGCTAGGAATTCAAATGTCGCGTACATACGAGTACGAGTATGTTGCAGTTCACAGCTGAAAGCCATTTGTAGACTATTTAAATTTCATTGAAAAACTGCTATTTGAGACGGCTTGTAATTCATGTGTTAAAGTTTCAAGAGCACAAGCGAAGTTGGCAACACAGCAGTTAATGAATTATTCGTGCTTTTCAGGGCTCTTGTTCCGTTGATCTTGTTACCTGACGAATCCACTCACATCGGAAAGTATTTGGCGCTCGTTGTGCAAAACGTTCAGGTTCTGGAAGGTCAGCTGCAGACTGGGTTGGGGCTGATTGTGGGTATGGTGGTGTGGGTGGTGGCTGTTGCAGATGTTTATGTTGTGATGCTGCTTCTGCTGGTTGACCGCAGCCTTCTCAAAGTGGTAGGACAACGAGGCCGGTGAGCTACTGCAAATAAGATAGATATTCTATTAAGCATCGATGAAAACTAGATTCCCAGTTACAGCGCTACATTTACAGACTTTCTTCATCTCAGCCAACCCTTATCATTAAACTTTTCGTACTTATTTTCGTGTGTGCTATCAGACTGGCCACAAACCTTTTGTTGATGTTCGTGCTCGTGCGAAACAAAACAAAACACAAGTCAATGTCCCCGTTGCGGGCAGGCAAAAGTAAAATCAGTGCGATAAAAGTCGGGGGATATCGCGTACAATACAGTTACTCGGTACCGCTCTTGTTCCCACTGTCAACTGTTATCGCCGATATCACGTTCACATGTGTGGCGGTCGCATTATCACTCACTCAAACACTCGAACGTACACACACACACACAACCGCACACACATGAACCTTAAGAGAGCGAGATGATCGGCAGGGAAATGGAAAATGGAAATGGAGCCGTGCGTGCTCGTAATTCTCTGCCGATACCCAGTACTCGAATTGAGTGGGGCATATAGGGTTTCGGGATCTCATCTATCTATCTGTAAGGCTAAGGGAGTACAGCAATTTCTCTTTCTTAAATGCACAAATAAATAAAAAATATAAAATTAAAATTAAATTTACAATTTGTGTCACTTGCCTAGCTGCCTTGCTGTCTATTTTTCCAGTGTAAATCTCAGCTTGTGGCTATAATGGCCCAAACAAATAGAATTTGAGTGCTTTTTAAGTGATGCCGGGTATCATGAAGTCGGAAAATCTTACTGGTTTTCTTCTGTCTCTCGACTCTCGGTCAATGTTTCGACTTTACTCCCACTACACAGACACATTGCACGCACACAGATACAACGCACGCACACACGCACACACAGCCAGATACCAAGACGGAGTCAATAGCCTCTTGCACACTGGATTCTACCCTGTTCTTGCGTACCTATCAAATTTATTTAAATATTTCACTCGGCCGGCAGATGGGCCCTCAGCCTTTTGAATAGACCGTAGATAACGCCGTTATAGTTATAACATCTATTTCTGGATCTATATCATCGCCGCCCTCCATCAGCATCAAATTATTCGACCAAGAGCAGCAAATTTCATTTACAAATTATACAGAAATGTAAATTTCCGCCGATCGACTCCGGTAGGCGCCGAAAGTAAATAGAGAGTCCGGTCGAGTGCATTGAACCACACACGCTGCGTGAGTGCGAGCGGGACGGATGAGGCGGTACGGGGGGGCGGGGGCGGTGGCGTTGCCGGTGTCGGTGCCGCAGCGGGAAAGGGACGGCTATAGGGGGGGCCCGAGTGGGGGTCAATGCAGTCAGCAGACAACAACGACAAACAAAGCCAGCACTCACAGATACCCACGCACACCATCGCAGCCAGCGCACGCACTCGCACAGGCTGCATGCAAAGTATCTGATGAATACATTTTATTTTTATGTGCTTTTTCTGCCTGCCATCAGTAGTACCCAGGTTCCCCAAGTTCCCCAAGTTCCCCAAGTTCCCCAAGTTCCCTCGTTCCACAGTTTATTACAATAGCCAATGTCCGGGTCGGGTAGTCAGCACACGACATAGAGGTCCTCAATCTAATTATCTATTGAATGTTCCAAATTTGAACTTCTGTTGAAATAAGTACAATGGGAAATCCTGCTGAAAAGCCTTGCCAGGAATTTTAAAAACTTAAAAAAAAAGTAGAATAATTAGTGGGAAATACATTTGTGCAGAAAAGTAATACCGCTTACAAATGCGGTCTGAAATTTCCCAGAACTTACGAATCAGACTTGCACAGAATAAATGAATTTTGGCAAGGCATACAGAAAATATATATTTTAGCTTTATTTTGAAGTTAATTGGCTCTGCTGGTTGTTTGGTTTCGTTTCTGGGAAACCGAATACTTTCGCCCCATGAAAGAAACCTCGGAACCAACTTTCCAAAACTAAAACGCTGCCAGAAGAGGATGGTGCGTCAACTTCCCACTAAGCAGAGCTCAGTATCAGCTTCTTCGAACTACTGACCCCCTTCCTGTGCACTTTTCGCATGACACCGTTTCCAGAAAAATGCGACTTATGCACAGAGCAACAATTTTGTGAATTAGCTGAGTCTTAGTAAGACGGCAAAACACGTGACCTAGCACTCGGGGTCATTTCACACGAGCCACATGCTCGCATTGCGGGGGAGAAACTGTCGAAGTGCCTGGAAATGTGGCCAAAGTATGCTGGCTTCTGCAACTAACAACCAAACTTTCTTTTAGTTTACAAGCGACTATTCCGCGGAGCTGGGGAGTTGGGTAATGTGTCGTAGATCACGTAGTCCATCAGACCCACCTATTGAATTTGGAGAACGCTGCTTATGTAAAAGATACTTTAAACTGGAACTAGTCAAATGCAGCATCTTCAAGTTTCAGTGATTGGCAGACACCAATTGTATCTCTTAGTAGGACGATAAGTTTAAGAAGTTGAGAAAACTGTACCCTAATAGGCATAAGAACTTGCTGTGCAAGCATTATCCTTTCAGATATTAACTGCCAGTCATAAAAGATAGCTATCATAGCCTAGATACATTTGATACCAGCTAGAAAACTCGTAGATTCGCATCTACAAGTACTTAGCTAGTCAAATATAATCTCATGGCGAACTACTAGCTTCCCAAAAGTCTGGCAAAGACTTTGGCCACACAGCGACTTCCTCAAAGTTTCCCCAGACTCAATTATTTACGTAATTAGCCACCGTGACCTCCTCTGCGGGCCAAGAAAGCTAGCTTACTGACCAAGTAACCGGCTAACAATTTATCTAACCCACGGCTATGATGCCATTTCTTATTTCCTTACTTATTTTGTTTTTTTTTTTTTTGGCTCTTGATTAAGGCCAGCAACGCAAAACTAAAGAGAAAAAACTAAATCTTGGTCTTTTGGCGTCGCTTTCTTGGGGGAACTCTCCTCGAGGAACTGGAACTGGCTTCTTGAATACGCGAAAAGGTTATTGACTTTTACAACAAGCAAAACAGACGCCAAAATAAAGCAGCAACAGCAACAAAACAAAATAATATAATTCACACACATGCAAAGAACGAGGGAGAAAGGTGGAGAAAGAGCAGGATGGAGGTAACGCAAAAATTACGTGAAAGTTTGGCATTGCATACAGATCTCACTATGTGCATGTGTGCGTGCTAGTGTGCGTGTGTGTGTAGCACGCAATCAAAAGAAAAAATTTTTGAAATTCTTATCTCGTTTTTTGCTGTTTTTAATATGGGGGTTTGTTGCCCATTGTATTTGTGAATACATTGACCGATATTAAACAAGTTGCCAAATAAAACAGATGATCGCTGTTATCGTTTTTATATAAATCTCACTTCGTACAGCTCAACTCAAAACTCAAAACTTAGCAGACTTAAGAGAAATTATAAAAAATTTTAAAAAAAATATATGTACCACAGAAACGGAATATAACTTCTGAAGATGTGGAGCAAGTTTATCCAAATTTTTCCAGCTTGCCACCAGAAACACCTATTTTTGTGAACCCAACTGTGCAAGGGCTTGAAGAGTTCATTGACTTTGCCTGTGCCTTTGTTATGCTTTGTATTTTGTTTGTTTTTTGTGTTTCAATGAATTCATAATTTCAATATATGTAAATATAGATGAATAGAAAACAAAGTGATTTAAAAAAATTGGGTCACCGAATTTGTGCAATTTATTTGATGTTCTGCTTTTAATTAAAAATTTGTCGTGCTTTTTGCGTCGCTCTGCTTTCATTGAACTTCCTAAAACATTTGGCAAAAATTCCTGATTGTCGCGTCATTGTGATTGTTTTATTTGTATTTTGCCCAATTAATATGAGTTTTGTTTCGTAGCTATGACCACGCTCAATTGAATTTTAATTTGCTTCTTTCTTTTTGTGCCTGCTCCTTCCTCTTCATTGACTGGTTTTATTTTCTTTGGCTTTTTTGCGTGTTACTGACCCAATTCTTTTGCCAGTATTTTTTTTGATTTTGCTTTTCTTGTATTTGTTGCGTGCTTGATGCGGGTCTTCTTGGACTGAGCATTTTTTTTTTTTGGTTTTTTAGTTTTTTCCTTGATCATTTCTTTTTGATTTGTTATTTATTGCCGGCTTAATTTGTGGCCTTCCACTGCGACCGGGGAAACTATTCAAATGTGATGGGCGTTTGTGTGCGATTTTTGTTTTGCACATTTGACAAATGTGCCAAGGCTTTTCGGTTCGGGTTTCTTTAAGTCGGGACTGGAATCGGTAATCGGGGAAATGCAGGTCAACCGAAAGAGAGTGGCAAGATCGGCGACTGCCGCCAGAACAGCATGTCGTATACGTAATTTATGCATGCATATCATGCATATTGATATCAAGTATCCGCGCGAATACCAGTTTTCCAAAGTTCTCTCTCCTTTTTTCCACCACACCATGTGGGTGTTTCAGCTTCTCGTTTATTTATTTATTTTTCGACTCGTTTAATTGAATTGGAAAGGTGGTCGTGGAGAAGGGGGCAGGAAATGATGATCGCGATAGAAAGCAGAACCCCAACTGAACCAAACTACTTTCAGAGTTGACCAACTTTTGTGGCGTCAGCTTAAGGCAATTGCACTTATTGCGCGTCCTAGAATACTTGAGGATCCTGACTAGACCGCCTCCCAGATGTATGCTACATTTCTTGTGCGCCATTTGTATTGCATTTTCAATTTTTATTGTCAGATGCAAGACACAGAGTACACTGGTGTCAATAAAATCCCTTGTCCGCTGAAATTGCATTGCAGTTAAATGCGGTTTCTATAGGAACTGGTAGTAAGTTGGCTGATGTAAGCACGTGCCCAGCCACCCACTAAGCTGACCTTTAAGCCAACCCAACAACCTGTGTGCGGGGTTACGTAACTTTCAGTGAAATGTGGGGTCAAAGCTATTGAGAAAAAGGGGGGGGGGGGTCTTATGCCAAAGAGGGTAGGCGAAGTCGCGTCGAGTCAAGTGGCACTTGTTGCGCGCCACTTGACTTCGAGAGGGGGATGGGGGTGATGGGTGGGTGCTATTTATCTGATGCCACTTGGGGGCAGGAAGCGAATATCGCGCATACGACATGTGTTCGCTTTTTGTTTGCCAGCAAGCGAATGTGTGTTTTCGAGCATTGCAGCCAGCCGTTGGTTCAAGTTGCAATAAAGATTCAAAACGCAGATGAAATGGCGGCTGTGTCGTGACTCTTCAAGCGAGATATATGGCAAACGAAACAAGAAAGCGCTTTCTTCTTTCGGCTTGGGCTTGGGCTGCCTCCGCAGCCTCATCCACTGCGGTTTCACGAACTTTCACGTCATTGTGTGGTAATTAGCTGAGCTGGGAATTATGCTTCCTAGTTGGCAATTGATTGGCATCCATCTGGGGCGTCACCACCAGCTCACCAGCTCACCACCAGCTCACCACCTCGCCCGGTCACCCGATCACCCGATCTCCCGATTAGCCAGTCGGAGATCTGGGTATGTGTATAATTTAGCATATTAATTGACACAGTTTCTAGTGTTTCTTTCTTTGCCGTTTTTCTGCAGCTCTGGCTCACGCACTTTCTCTCGATGCTTCAAGAAACTTTATGAACTATGTAAAAATTATAAAAATGCTGTTAAAATTGCATGGCATGCGAAAAAACAACAAAAAAAATATGTCACAAGAAAGCAGCCGCAAAGTGAAAGAAAATACTAAGTGCAATTTATTAGCTGAAAGTGTCACTGCAATTGGGTCAACGCAATCACCTGAGAATTCCCATCCAATACGACCAACATATTTCGACCGCGGCTGCAGTTGCAGTTGCAGTTGCATCACCTCATTTAACAGTTAAGACGCGCCAATATATAGACGTAGTTAAAACAAGGCACAAAAACTAATGGTGCGAATTAGTTGCTCAAATATTGAACATGCAGTTGAGTGCGATTTTTGTTGCCGTTGCCGAAAGGGAAATAAAAAGCGGAAAAGCCAACTGCGGCTTTGCCTCAGCCAATTAAAACCAATAGGCTCGTTAAAAGAACATTGTGGTGCATTAAAAAAATCAGGTAAATCAGCGTACGAACTTGTTAAATGGGTTTCTCTAAATGTACCAATAAAGATGAACAGTTGAATAACAGATTGATGTTGGAAAAGCGTAACTAATAAGCCATTAGTTTGAATTAAGCCCTCGCTGCATCAGTGCCACTCTTATTGGAACCACCTACAAAACGATTGTCAGTGAGCTTTTTGCAGCAATTTCCCTAAGAAAAGTCGAATAGGAAGTTATAGTATGCAGCAGAACAGACAAATATGGCAGGCGATAATCAACTGACGACACAACCCACACCAAACGCAATTTGAGAAAAGAAAACCGAGTGAAACTGGGGAAAATGCCGACACAAAAATCTCTTTGACTGCGGAAAATGAGGCAGCGAAATGCCGTAAACAATGCAACCGGCGAAAGGCGGAGAAAAGTCTAAAGTATCTGCAACATTGTACACACCATGTGCAAATTCAGCTGGTTCCCCCATAAATATCGTATCGCATACTTTTCGTGGCCTTGCAGCTGTCAAAAGTGTATCCCAAAAGACATCTGTACTATAGTATCTGCATTTGACAGCTGAGCATCCCCATCCGATTTGGGCCAATTTTCCACTGCGAGCCAGACAATTAACTGAGCATTGAACTTTGCTGGCCCGAAACTGACGTGTCAAGCTTTCCACCACTAATTAATATCAACTTGCTTAGCTTCGTAAAGCCAAATTTGATTTTCAATTAGCATACATTGCTTTGAATTTGAATTCTTTGAGCTACAGTTAAAGGCAAGAAAGTAGAAAATCCCTCTCAATTATTTGGTAATCCCAACACATAAATATGGGTTTAGATCTTTAAACGTGGCGTGTTTTTTTACGTTCCAAATATGATATTAATGCCAGTTATTAAAGTCGTTGAGCTTGTTTCGCTCGCCCATTTGCGGTAAATAGCCAAATTACAGTGCGATTCCGCACGCCCCCTTTCCGCCCTTTTGATTCCGTAATTTGAGGGCGTGGTTGTTAAAATTATATGGTAAAAGCCGACTTAATGACTTCACCCAGTTGGCGGAAACTTCAGCTTAATTCGTGGCCATATGCACTGCGTGTACATGGGGGAAAATCGGTCTGAAATGGCGACTGAAATGAATGGAGTTACAAATTAAGGCTGCATTGAAGAGTTAATAACATTTGTGATCACTTTGCTTCTTGTAAAATGCACACAACTTAATGGTTTAATAATTGTAAGCATCGAAACTCATGCTTTTGAAACATGCTTGATGTGACCAAATGTTGATGGCTCTGATAGTTCTTGAAATATTCTTGCCATGATGACTAATAAGTGAAAAAAGTGCAGTATCAGCAGAAGCAGAAATCCTGCTTCCAGTATATACAAATTCCGCGATCGTTGTCTGGTGTCAATAAAGCCGCCTGAATAATGGCAAATAGCCTGGCCAAGAGGAGGATTGAGAGCGCAATGGAAGAGGCGATGAATAAGCGTATAAAGAAGAGGGCAAAAGGGGGCGGAGGGCGGAATGGGGGGCGAAAAGGAGGATAAGCGAAATAGAATGAAGCGATGCGAAATGAAATGCAACAACGTAAACACAAACCACAAGTTGCAGGGCACAGCAAAGGCGAAAAACAAACAAACAAACAAACAAGCAAACACACAACTGATGGGGCACGGCGGGGCATTGGGGATGAGTGGGGCAAAGGAGGGGGAAGAGGCGAGAAGCGCTAAACAACAAGCATATCGCCACGGGAAGAAGCAGCACAAATGAAACGTGCGAATGGCGCCCAACGTCGGCGCAAGCAGAGGCAGTGGCAGAGGCAGAGGCAGCGGCAGCGGCAGCGGCAGTGGCAGCGGCAGAGGCCATTGAACCTGCAAGTGGAGCTCAGAATTGGCGAAAGTGAAGACCCACTGCCGCAGGCGGAAGCGAGACGGATGCCGTGGCCCGAGCGAGACGCACAACACACGATCTCCACTCGTCACTCGTTGTTGTTGCTGCTGCGATGACGCAGTCTTCAGATGGCAACAAAAATAACAATAATACCAAAGCGCTCTATAGCACTCTGTAATACCCTGTGAAACTGAGAAAGGAGTTAGTAGTAGTAACTGATATCTCAGTACTTGTACTTGAGCTGAATGCTCTTACATTGTACATACTTCTTATAGAGGAATCTTAAGAGCAGCACAAGCTTAGATACCCGCAGCGAGGGTACTAAAACAATGTGATGATGCTGCAGAAACAAGAAGACGCGATTAGAAGAAGTGGCCTGCAGATGCTGCAAGAAGCGGCTTCAGAAGAATTCGAGAGCAAAGAGACACACGGACTGAATAACTGACTGACTGACTGACTGACTGACTGACTGACTGACTGACTGACTGACTGACTGACTGACTGACTGACTGAATGACTGACTCTGGGATCTGGGCATCTTCTGCTTCATCATCATTAAGTTGATTATCATTGGGCCGGCTTTAATGCAGGCGCTTCTTGGAAGTCAACACGACCACCGAAAATAAAAGAAAGAGCCAAAACGGCTTAAAAGCGAAAGAAGCAGAGAAATTCTCGAATTCCCGAATTCTTGATCGCATCGCGCACACGCAGCGTGCGAGTGAATGAGACGGCACGCTGGGAGCAATTTGTTTAAAATGTAGGTCTATGGGTTTCACGAAATCTTCTATGGGGCACGGGGCAAGGGGCACGGGGCATTCAGTCCCCTTGGCAACGGATCACAGATGGCAGCTCAGATGGGTTGGGGCAAAGAACGAAAAGAGAAGGCTTAAGTGGTTTTTGGCTTTTCCTCCATTATTTGGCCAAGAGTTCTTTTCTGGCAAGGCACGCAATGCCACTAAGCAAAACTGGGAGCAACTTTTATGTTTCTTAATAGTTCTTGCCAACTTTCTAGATCGTTTCACTCTTAACTTCAACAAATCGGTATCTTCTTACGAAGATATGTAAATACTATGCATACAATAAAATGTTGTAACTATTTTTTTGGAATTTCAAGCAACTATTGTCTAACCAACGATGGCCAAACAAATAAAACTTAAGACAAATTGTTTGTTTTATTGCGACTGGAAGGTGAGGAGCCTCAAATGCAATTCTCTGGCCTCAGATTCATTTTCTGTTTTTGTTAGTTATTTATTCTGGCCTAATGTCATTACACAAAACGAATTCAGAGTGAGCCGGTGAAAAAAGAGGTGAACCATAGCAATTTGTTTTATGATTTCGGCGTCTGGCAAAGTGCATTTGGCATTTTATTGCTATGTCTGATTTTTATTTGAGATTTTTTATGATTTAATGCTGTTGGCCGGGCCAAAAGGATAGTTAGACAAAATGTTTTATGTGCGTGTTATGCAACAGTTTGCAGTTTCTAAGCGCTTCGGTTTGGCGCGGCAATTATCAAATGTCTGAAACGCCAATTTTTATGGGCAGGAAAAACTTGGAAACTGTTTATACGATTTTGAATTACAAAGTTAGTCATCGGCGTAAGTGCTTTTTTATTTCTTGCCTTAAATACGTAAATGTACTATTTTACTTGTTTATTCACAGCAAAAGCATGGCAAAATGCTCTTGCACACCAACAAAGTTTATTGGTTTATGGGTAAATAAGACACCCTGTTGCTTTAAAAACTTTCAACAGCAGATTTCAGTTAAGTCTTTGACACTTCATACTGCATAACAACTGCATTTAAAAGCAGCATGTGCTTAAAACTAAAGCCGATAGATTTACACCCGCTGCGACAATGGAAACAAAAATACTCATTCGCCAGGTGGGCCAGTGCAAAAAATGCCAGCCAAATAAATCAGCTAACGGCGGCGGGTTCAAGAACGTTCATTCGGCATGAACTTGTAAAGGTCATAAAATCTTTGCCATAGATGTGAATGCACTCGCCAACTATAACAACTATAATTTGAGCTCTTGAAAGCCGGCAATAATAAAATAACGCCACATAAAAAGACCGCTGCAACCGCAATTTAAACTAATTTACAACAACAGCAACACCAATCGGCCACAATGGCAATGACAATAATTTATTTTTGAATTCATTTTTATTCGTTTGCCGAGGAACAGCAGTGGCGTTGACAACAACAATAAAAGGCCACAACATATGCAACTTCCAACCGCAGGCATCGTAAGAGGCACCGTGTCGCGCAGTGCATTAAGAATCTTTAAAAACTATTATTACTCAGAAAACATTACAAATAAATATGCCCTTGAAAAACTGCAAGCGAAACGTTTAAATATATTTCAATGCTTGCTTTCGAATAGTTCATAGTTCAGTACACTTTCCAAAGGTTTTGGAAGCACTGTGCAGGGCACCGCCTCAGTTGGTCTTCGGTTTCAGTGACTGTGACTGTGACAGTGACAGTTGTCGAAGAGCGACGTTGGCCTCCATTGCAGCGACTGCACCCCTCTCTTTCTGCCACCCCCCCCCCCCCCACAGCGCTCTCTTTCTGGCCACCCCCAGGGCTGCTCCCTCTTCTCCTTCCTCTCCCACCCACTTGCACTCCCACTTCGGTTCCCATTGCCATTCTCGATCCCAGAGATCGCTCCCCCTCGCTTTCCCCACATTTCCCCACAGATCGTCAGTCATCAGCGCCCCCGCTTCGCCCCGTCTCTTTCTTGCGGCATAGCCCCGTCTCTTTCGCGCAGCGTTTTATTGACACTGCTCGCCTAACGGTAGATAAAACCCAAACAGGGCAAACAGCCCACAATGTATGCAGCCGTGCCGAACAGAACTGAGCCAGGACGGGAATGGGGATGGGACCGGGAACGGGACCGGGGGCGGGGGCGGGGGCTGGGCGTATAGAAACGGAGGCACCCAGCTGCGACTCTATTTAATTTTCTATTCTAGATTAAATTATAATAAATTGCAATTTTTCTGCCTTATTTACTCTGCTCTGCTTTTTTGTTTTTTTTTTCCATTTTTTGCTAGACTTTTTTTTTTGCCCTGCATTGCGCCATGGGTTTTCCTGTTTTCGGTCGTCTGGCAATTTGTTTTGTCACGTCTCGTTGGGAGATTTTCTAGATCACAACTCGGAACCAAATGCATCTGGACGCCCACGTTTTGAAAGTACTTAAAGGTATCACTATGTCAAATCACTGGACTTGACACAAGATATACTTTCCTCACTACGCTATAATTGATTGTCTTTTGAATTTCGAAGTTGTGTAGAATCCAAGGTATTTGCTTTCTTCCAACCCTGAAGGGGTTGAGTAGTTGCCAACTCCCATTTTCAATAAGCTGCGCCAATTTTAAATGGTAAAACAGTGGTATATCATAGAACAAAACCCCTTTCACATGCAAATGGCAAAAATAGGCAAGGTTCGAACAATAGATATCAGATATCTAGCTTGGGCAGGATGATCATGGGAGGCGCCCCCCAAAAAATTCGGGGAAGATCTTTTATGAAGACCATTTTGACGGGCAGCTGCGCCCTGTCTACCTGGCCCAATTCAACTATTCTGATCTAGCCCTCAATCCTTTCGAGGTGCCCAAAAAAACGAGGCCTGATCTCGGATTTGGGTTCGCATCTTACGTTCCTCCAAAGAGATGAAACCCAACCAAAATTTAGCAACTGCGCCATTTGTAGTATGCCTGCATTTGACGCGCCTTTAGATTTCTCCCCGTATTTATGTGTGTGTTATCATATTAAAACTTGACCTACATACGAGTTCAATAACCGGTTTTGCCAACCATTAAGATGCGGCTTGGATTGCCAAAAGTTTGCCAGCTCTGATCCTGAGGGGTTCTAATTCGCCAAGAGAAATATTTTGTGGGAATGGATTGGAGAACAGATGCTAATAATTTTTCTACTACCATATATTGGATTGGAACACAGAAGTTTATAATGGTTCATATTTTCAACTACCATATATTCTTGAATTTCAAAAATGCTTTGGAATAAACATAAAGAATCATGTCTCGTTTGATGTAAGCGAATCTTATTACAGCATGAAACTTGATTTTACGCCTAAAATCGAAACGCCTCGAGTTTCCAAAAACTTTAGGAACCCATTTGTTTGTGTTATGCTATTTGGTCCACTTTGGTCTACTCCACTTCCAAAATCCAAAATAAAACTTGCCAGAAGCATAAAAACAAAATTGGAAAACAGATTTGGGAATGCATTCAATTGTTTGTGTTCAACAAAGTTCAACAAACCGTAATGGAACTTAAAGCGCTTTAAATTCGAACCACATCAATGGTTTCGATTTTGGGAAAACTTCGTTCCTCTTGTGTTTATCGTCTGAAATTTTCGTAAAATATTCTAAACAAATCTGTGGTCTGTTTTCTCATTCAACCACATATGGCATGAAAGAACTTTTAGAAACCAAAGACACTTTTAAAAATGTTTGAGGAAAATAATGTACAAGTGATGCATTATTATAAAATACAGAATGCAGGCCAATAGTTGAAGAGAATTCATTCCTAGATAGGGAAATATTTTGGTTTGGTATCTAGAGTGAAGTAAAGTAGTGATATAAATGATGAAATTTATTTTGTAAGCCATAAATCCACCTCAGTGTATTATTTCGAATGATCCTTTGATTGTATTTTAGCCTTCACAGTCTGCAACATGTTTTTATTTGGCTCGTACGATTGCTGCCACCAAATCCAGCATCCATCCTCTACCTTTTTTATATATTTTCCTTTTTGTGGCTGCTGAAGCTGTTGTGGCAACAAAAACTGGGTCAACTCTGAACCAATTTCAGGCCAAATTGCGACAAGAGCAACAGCAACAACAACACTCAGTAATAATCGCAAGAGTCTCGGCGAAAATAAAACGTGCCACCAGAAAAAAGGAAAAGATGCAGAAAATAAAATGCATTTAAATTGCTCCACGGCTAAAGAAGCAAAGCAGGGACAGATCTTGGATCTGAGTTCTCGAATTGGGGGGGAGGGGGCAGAAACAGAGAAACTGAGTAACTGAGACACAGAATACCACCACTTTGAGTGCACTCTGAATCGCATAATAATTGAAAATTTATGTTAAATGCACATAATGAAGCCTGCACTCGACAGCCATCGAGCGACCCAACAATGTTCTCATTGTAATTTAATTTACTTAATTTGCCAACACATAATCGAGAGTTGTGCGAACTCGATCTCGGCATTAACACAAAGTCTGTCAGTCGACCGGAGTGACAAACGAATTAAGCTGCAAAACTGAGTTCGCTGGCTAACTTAACTTTAGTTAAAACACCGCCCCTTGTGGATTTTCGCAAGCATCTGGCAATTCCAAATGGCAATTATTATGTTGATTTTCGCAGCGTATTTGCATTGCAGGCAAACTTCAATTTGGCCACCATCAAAGGGCAAGCAATTGGCCAATGGATTTTGGGTTAATTGCATTTATTTCCGCGAAAAGCAAAAGGGAAACGAATTATTTTCGTAGTTAAGATTGCGCATTTTTTTGCTCGATGAGTATTTAAGCGGAATCATTTCGCACAAATCCAAAGGTTTTACTATGTTGGCTTTATAGCTTTGCTTCGATTTTCCACTATACGAAGGAGACCTGCACAAAATCCCCAATTTGGAAATATTCACTGAAATAAGCGCAACAGCTGCTGCCGCTGATGAAAAACTTGTGGGTCACTATAAAAAATGCAGGATGCACTGCAACCGTGTGTGTGTGTGTAGTCCCCCTTAAATGCAACAAAGAGCTGCTCCCAGCCAAAAACCTGATCCTGGCCGAGAACTCAGTTCGCTGAGTAGTTTATTTTTCAATGCGAAAGTGCAGGCATTTTTCTGTTATTCCAACATTTTTCGGACATTTATCCCTGTGAGTGCAGATGCAGTCCCTTTAAACCCTTTTCCACTCCACCTAACGAAGTGGCTGATGTCCTTCCCTCGGCCTGAGATGTAATTAAGCAGATGTTTTTAGGGGATATCCCCAACGAGCTGAGTGATACCCTAGTTATTGCCAGGAAGCTTCAGTTCTAGAACGAGTTTTTGAGCCCATGGGCAATCAATTAAGGCCTACACTGCCTGCAAAAAAACTGATATCCAGACATACATTGTTTCGTTCAATTGAAAATCTAATGCTGTTTAAACTGCACAGACCCCGAAAAGTATCTAGCAATTGATGGCAATATCTGGCAATGCAAACTCGATAGCTGCATTGCAGAGCATCGTATCAGCAAGAACCGATCCAATCCAATGGAACATAGATAGAAGTTATTTGTTCCCGCTCGAACTGTACAAAACGAGCTCCAACTCACTGTCAACCGAATGCAACCGGTTGGAAACGCCACAAATTCACCAGGAGAACTGTTTTTTTGTTTTTTGTTTTTTTTTTGAAAAATCCTGATTTACCCTTGGATCACCTCCACTTTCCCCTCCTTATTAAGACGCACTCTGCATGCAATCAGTGCGGACAAAATACAAAAAATAACACACACACACAACATGAATGGATGTAGGTACGAGCTTGGCTCGAAAATTGGGTCACCGCTGATTGAACACTCACCTTTTGGCATCAACTAAAATGCTTTTGCCCATATTGGCCAGGCCATTGGATGACGTTAGATTATCCGTACTTGGTATCGTTGTCTGTGATGTGTGCGTAAATTCTGAGGATGTTGAGCTGGAAGATGACGACGTCGTCGAAGACGCTGATGACGAGGCAGAGGAGTCGCTGCTGGCCACTGAGGTGGCTGCTGCCGCATCCGATGTTGCAGGTGGTGATGCAGCGCTTGCTGCTGCTGCTGCTGCTGCTGCTGCCACAACCGATGTTGCCGGCTCCACATCGATCTGGAGGCGGCAATCGGCCACTATTTTGGCCAGATTGCGATGGCTGGCACTCACCAACGGTACCTGCTCCGTTGCCTCGTTGTCATTGTCCGATGATCCCATATCGACTGCCTCAACACTTTCCACGATCATCAAATTCATTGGCATTTTTTCGTAATGAGTCGCCGCCGCTGCTGCTGCTGCTGCTGCTGCTGCTGCTGCTGCTGCTGCTGCTGCTGCTACTGCTGCTGCTGCCTCACACTTTGCCTTTTTCTTGGCTTTCAGCTTCTCGGGTTCCTTCGGAATTTTCTGAATTTTTGCCAATTTGCGAGGAGCAACACAGGCGGCAGCAACTGCAACTGTTTCCTGTTTAGCTGGTAGTGTTGCTGCGGATGCTGCTGTTGTTGCTGTTGTTGCTGCTGCTGTTGCTGCTGCTGCTGCCACTTTTAATGACTCCTCTACAACTTGTTCAGCTGCTCCGGCTGTCGAGTTTATTACCAACGAAGTGGCCGTCGTCGTTGTTGAATTTATAATTGCCGGCTGTTGTTGCTGCTGATGCTGCTGCTGCTGCTGATGTTGCTGGTGCTGATGCGGCTGCTGCTGATGCTGATGCTGCTGCTGGGTTGCCAGCGCTGCGGCTCCACCTTCTGGTATGATTGTTGCAAAAATTTGTTCGCCAAATATGAAAAGATCCTTGGAAATAATCATTATCACCTTTTTGTGAACGCTTTAGCTCGCTGTTGTTGGTTTTTGCCGCCACAGTTTAAATATACGTACGTGTGTATTGGGTGATTTTAAATGTAAATCTTGTTTAAATATATCTATGTGTATATGCGTATACAACTTTTTGTTCGTCTTCTGCCTGCACTCGCCTTAAACACGTTTCGTTTATTTTAATGCATTAAACATATTTTTTGCCGCTTTTGGAACTTGGGTTTTTGGGGATTTCTTTAAAATTTCATAATTCCCTGGCTTGTCTGGCTCCTTTTTCTTTTCTTTTCTCGAGTTGAGGCCGACTGTAATGTAGTAAAAGCAGAAAAGAGTGGAGGTATAATTAATATGTAAGCCAAGTGAAACAAGTTGTGATATAATCTAAAATTTTAACAGATTACATGATAACTCCGGCTTGTTATTGAATACACAAACGTATTTACATTGCTAGCTTTAAAAGCGAAAACTTTTCGTTTCGACAATGTTTTCAGAAAGTAGTTAAAAAGTCAGGCAGGCCGGGAAAAAATGTAACGAACACAATTTGTTGCCTAATCAGAATGCTAAGTGTAATTATTCACGGATTATTCATGAAATTTTTCGTTTATTCACTGGAATCAGTTGTTCGCCATCTCTCACCAAATCTATTCACTTTATATTAGGCTTCCCTTGATTCGTAAAAACATTCTCTGATTCTAAAATTTCAATTAAACTTTAAAATGTTTGCCTACACTTCTACGATTCTCCTGAAAAACGCAGATTCTACCCAACTTTTTGGCTTGATAACTTTTCCGACAATTTCCTATATGCACTGCCACCGGCACAGAAAAAGATAATGAAAAGGAATCGGTGTATATCGGTGAGAATCGGTGAGAATCGGTGAGAATCGGCGAGAATCGGGGAGAATCGGGGAGAATCAGAGAGAAGTGGAGACGCCAGGCGAATTTTGTTATATTTGTCAATTAGCCCGCGCGAAACAAAGCGCCAGAGCAAAACGTCAGTTTTCGTTTTTAGCGATTTCAGTGTGTTTGAATAAAATATAAGGTAAATGCAGTAATTGCAATAACAACGCACCCAAAAAGCGAAGGAGGGTAATAAAATTCTTTGTTACTTTTTCGAATTTGATATTAAAAATCGTCAGCACTTTTTTTGCAATTTAAATGATTTCTTTTTCGGTTTCCTTTTGCGGTTTACTTTGTTAACATATGTAGGTTTCTTGTAAACATTTTTGATAACACGCGTGTTAATTTTGGAGGGGGAATTACTGGATTTAAAAAGACGAAACGAAACACGGGACAGATCGAACGAAAAGTAAAGTAACGTAGAAACACGACGAAAAACAGAGAGCTATTCCGCTTTTCCACACAACGCGAGTTCGGCGCGCTTCAGCATTGAAGAAAACATCCAACGGCGCCCGTTGATCCGAACGTACTGAACTGATCGCGGACCGTTAAAGCTAAACGCTTGCGCCAGCGCTCCCAAAGTCGCCGCTCATTCATTCCCGTTCTCTCGCGCTCTCGCTCTCGCGCACTCTCCCCCCATTCTCGCCGCCTACGATCCCCACACGTGCGTATAAGGCTGCACGGAGAAAAATCACTCTTAGTTCTATATTTTACGTTAAGGAATGAAAGCCTTATCTAACTATGGCTTGCATTCCGAAGGCACGTAACAGAAATCTCAAAAGTTATAAAACCCGATTAAGAGTTAAGATAAGTATGCAAGGAAAAAGTGGGTCGTTTTTCCATACAAAACTAACTGATTATTTGGGAGTGGAGTATCCCCGCCCTTCTTTTGTGTAAAATCGATTTGATACGAATTATAATAGTGAGTAGCTCCTTTTTTTTAAGTGCAGCCTCTCTCCCTCGCTCTGTATTTATTACATGAATGTTATGTTATCTCTGCGTACATTGCATTACAAATGTTATGGCCTTACAGCGAGATCACTTCCCCTGCTTTTCCCTAACAGTAACACAGCTCAACATTATACTATCCACATTCAGTTCCCAACGAACTTTGGTAATATTCGTTGAATAATAAAACAAACCAATAGAAGTTGGTGATTTAGTTTGGCTGAGCTCGAATTTCAGCTTGGTGATAGAAATTATGGTTTTGGCTGGCTACCCAGATGTCATTCAACAAGTTTCGAGACGTTTTTAGAGTAGCAAGTTGTTTTCAGGCGATTTAATGTGTCTCGCGATACAAAAGGTCTTACTCATTTCTGAGTCCGTTTTAGGTTTCGATATCCATTGAATAAAATTTTGGATAATACAAAATTTGGTGCTCTGCAAGCCTTTATTCAGGTACAATTAAAACCAAATAAGTCTCTGAAGATTCGCTTAGCCCACTAATTTATAATTTCTTCTTAATGCTGTTAGGCAAATGCCCGCTTTCCAATCTTATCAGTCATTAAACTCGAGGGTAACCGCTGCGTATACGCAATTTGAATGCGTATACGAACCGTGTGTTCGTGCAATCCGCGAATACAGCTGTGTGGGTGGGTTGGGCAGACGGGGGAGGGAAAATAGAGAGAGGAGGAGATTACACTTAGAACTGGGAACGATAATAAACTTATAAGATATAAAATGTGTCAGCTGCGCTGGGTCGTTGACCAAATCAGATGGAATATAACGCACAATTGCATATTAGGCCTAAATAATGATGATTGTTCAGTTTGCAGCGAAATTGTGAAGTTTATTGTGCGGCCATATACTTGGAGCGAAAAAGTCGCCAAGTTGCCGCTATATTTCTTTCTCGTTTTCGGTGCGTAGCTCTCGCCTCTCTATAAAAAAAATTATATTTCCTGTTGCTGTGTTGGTGGCTTTATTGTTGTTACTTTTTTATTTATACGCACAGTGTGCAGAATGTGCGATGCACCCATACAGTGGCACCAATTCACGCACACGCACTTGCTCTTAACCTTGAAAACCACACAGCGAAATTGTTGTTGCCCTCGGCTTCTGGCGGCTTTCTTTTTGTTTTTGTTTCGGTTTTTAACTGAACTTTGTTTTTGTTCTACCGCTGATAAGATTCTTATTTTCTTTCTTTTTTCTCCTTAATTTGCTTCTCTTATTCTTTTCATGTGCGCTTGTGCGTACGGTGCGGCCGTTTTTCTGAGTGTACGTGTGAGCGTACAGCAAATATTGAATTTCTAGACAAATTTTATTAGACGATGTTGGATGTGAATAGTTTCTTGCTATTCCATTTTGCATGTTACTTTCTAAGTTTTATATTAATTTAATTTCTTAGTCGAATATATGTATATACATATATCTGTATATTCTACACAAATGTGTTGAAAATTGTAGCGAAGAAAGACGGCAAGGGTGAAGATTTCAGATTTTTATAACAATTGGAAATGTTGCCTATTTGTACTTACCGCCAATATAAAATCCATATATATGTGTATAATACTTTCCTACATCGAAGAACCATGGAAAGGCCCCGAATTTCACGAATTGTTCCTGATTTTTATGCGGTTTAATGAACTTGAACTCTTATCAGTCAGGTTGGCTTTCTTGATATTGCCCAGGAGAGAGCTGTAATGCAACAAAAGAAGCGGAATAAACAAAGTCGGCGATCTTACTCATTCCATTCGGCGCCATGTGAATTTATTTTAGGATTTTGAACTTGGTCGAGTTGGGAAATAAAGCAGGGCTATCGAAATTAGGTCGCCATTTTAGGTTTGGCTGCCTCGCTGAGGATACTCTTTTTCATGGGATAAATATCACAAAACAACTTTATTTTTGAGGTTACAATTATTCTATAATTTTCTATAAGCTTAGAAAAACGTTGCACTTAAGACTTACATTATTGTTATCCACCAGTAAAACGTTCGCAATACTTTAGTTAAGATATTAAAACTGAACGCCTATAAGTATGCAACAATTTTGTCACCTTCTGGTTCTTTTTTTTTTTTTTTTTTTTTTTTTTAGTTTTATTAAAGCGACGAATCCGTACATGCAGTACGAGTACCATAACATTGCAATTAAACATATAAATAATATAACCAAACCTCTCACTTATCGCGGGAGGACTAACTCACCTTCTGGTAGTGTAATCTTTACGTTCTATGTATGGTATACAATATAATCTTGTATATCTTGTACGGTATAATCTTCAACAATTATAATGTTCGATTGTCTCAAACTTTCTATAAAACTCTGCTTGCTAAGTCAACACATCACATATTCATGGGATTATCATTTCCTAGCAACCCACTTAGCTTGTAGTCGTCCAAACGCCCTTACACTTTTATCACTAAACATTTCAAACAATTTTCCAAGCTTGTATCCTGTTTTAAACAAGATGACGTCCACGCTGGATACGCCGATAGTCTCTATCTTCGATTTGATGGTGGAACGGCATATAAGGCTGCACGGGGGACTAGAAGATGCGGTCACAAGTGGGAATATTCCAACTCGTCGGCTTAGAGCAGAACGTGGAGGTGCCAACGGGAAGAAATCACTTTTCAAATCCAAACCAAGTCCGATGATGTGGCCCTTGCCGGAAGAACCGGAATTTGTGTCTCCGCCGGCGGCAAATGCCATTACTGCCGCACATTTGACCAAGAAACATACTACCCTCAAGATGCAGCCACCGACCGAGAAGGATGCGATCAAGAAACTGGTGGAGAAGATGTCCAACGGACCAGGCAGGACCAGGACCGTGACCGTGACCCCAAGGCATTCCCAGTCAAACAAGAAGAGCAGTGCCAACTCCTCTAAGACGGTGGTCATTGCCCCACGGAGAAAGAAAGCAGCCGGGCAGGGATCATTCCGTGTCAAGTCAAAGATCACCACTCAGCGTCCACCTCTCTCTCCCAGAAGAGCAGAAGATGTGGCTAAGGATGCCAAGCCGCAGAGCAAAGCAAAGCCCAAGAAGAACTCGCTTGAGAAGATGGGTCTACAGTTGCGAAATACCAGGTCAGTAGATCCCCTCGGCAATGCAGATGTTCCTGTCTCAAAACGATGGCGTCTTTAGAATTGATTTATCAGTATGAGATAGTATCTGATAGTATCAGATTTTCATTCGTTCAAACTAATTAAATTTGCACCAAGTGAACAACTTTAAATCACAGTGATCCCTCATGTGATGGACCGCACTGAAACCCATATGAAGGCGATCAAAATTGCAAATGTACTTAAATGCGGTTTGTCTAGTTTGTATACGTGAATAAAAAATATTAAGCTAAATACATTGCAATTAAATGCAATACATTTAATTAGGCGGCTCTTAAAATTATACTTGTATATCTGAAATAACATGACAACCCTTTAAATTTAGTGCCCATTCATCAAATGAAGGTGGTATTTTTTTTTATTTTTATTTATTTGGTTTTGTAATAAATTAGAATTTTCATAGCTGCAGCTTAACATTCGGTTTCTTATTCATGTATGTTCTGTTTAATAAGCCTAACTTGTGACACAGATTGTAAGCCAATTTCGCTAGGGCCCAAATTAATTTGACGAGAGTTAGTTTTTAGAGTGGCATTAACCAACTAATAAATTTTGTTACCTTAGATCTAAATGTATTTTCTTAATTATTCCGGCTTAGTTATCTCCTCACATTCAATTCGCACAAGTTCCTGCTGTTTTCTAGCATTTGCTTTGTTTATTTTTGCTCTGGTACTTTAAAATGCAACTACTACAGACTAGCAATACTTGGCCATATATACGGTTCATATATATAGTGTATATAGAGTACGCAGCTACTGGCCTGGGCCCTGACTTGCGTTTTAGATTAAATAGTTTGAAGCATCTTGTTTCTGATTCTTGTATTGGTATTGGTATCAGTATCTTTATCAGTATAAATATAAGTATCGGTATCGTCTGTAAACGGGCGCCAAAAATCGAAAAGGGTAAAGAGTTGGGAGGAGTTATACAAAAGAACGAAAACATTGCTCGCAATTGTTTCGATTGGTTTTACAAAAGTATTGTACACAATAAGTATTTTGTATAATCGTTTTTATCAAATTTCCCCTAGCCATGGACTGGCAATTACATAATAGTTATAGTTATATACTCTCCAGTTTGCCAGTTTTTGCGCTTGCTCGACATGTAAATGAATTTTCTAAAACAAAAATTCAGGGCGCTCTCTCTTGATTTGTTTCGGTTTTTGGTATGTTGTGAGATATGAAATACTTGAGGATTTGTAGATACATTTGTCTGAAGCAAAGCCAAGCAAACAGGTGCTACACGTAAATGCTGTGATAAAAACAAAAAACAATTGCTCTAATCTAACTAAAATGCATCTACTTAGATCATAAATTACACTGCGCTTTTCTTACCATTAAAACATAATCATAAATATGTATACAAACATATTGGTTTGTGTTCTAAATTTCTTTTTAGTGTGTTGGGATTGTGACTAAATGTTAGTTGAATTTTAAATTCATTTTCAGATTTTTTGGTGGCTTTGCTCTTGGCCCAAAAAAATATTTTTGGGTGCTTTGCTAACTTGTCGAAGACTCATTTTACTTGCACATTTTGTTAAATAATTTTACTGCTAGCGTACAATGATTTCAGCCAAAGTTCTTTCAGTCTGAAAAACAAAAGGTATTTGAGTAAAACGGGTTTAAAGCAAACTTATGTTCTCCACATAAAAAGCGTTTTACAGGGAAGCATCCAAGATACAAATTAGTCAAACATAAAAGGGGTTAGTTGTGAGCGATTGAGTACTTTCTACAAGGGTAAATACAAAATTTAAAATTACTTACAAAAATAAAAGGTTTTAACAGTGAGTTTGTGTGGTGCCACGGGAATCGCTTCCCCATTCTTCATTCTGAATATTTAAATTTCGTTTGCGGATAGACCGAAAGGAGTTCCAATATAATTACAATCGTACTTCATGATACACTACTGTGCTGGCCTTGAGTTTGCTCTACGGTATACAAGACTTATCTCTAAACAATACTCAATACTACTCTGCTGGAGATAGGTTTTGGATACACTAACTTGCAACATTAACCTTCCTATTCAGTGTCGGAGGATGTGTATCTCAATCCGAGAGAAAAGGACATGCACAATTTGGGTTTTTGTGTATTGCTAACTAGGAGATCAGTAACAAATGCCCGCTGGTGCAGTGCGTTTCAAAACTTTCAGACCTGTTTCATCTGCTCGTAAGGAGAGTACATTTGGCGGTAGTAAGTAAGAAAAACAAAAACATTAAATGCAAATAGAAAACAACCAAGTGCTTAAATAAAAAACTAATGCATTCAGTAAAAATTCATTTATCATAACGCTGAGGACGTTAAATGAACTCATTAAAGCTGCCCTACAGTCATGAAACGCGTTGCAAGTATACATGTGTGTGGTGTGTGAGTGTTAAAGTTACAATTAGTTGTCGCTCTTGCTGTTTGCCGAAGTCCCTGATCGCTGCTGTTAATCACCGTCTAATGAGATGCTTAGAATTCAGTGCGCCCCGCCATCGACATCGACTCAATGCTCTGACGCAGGTGGCTATCGTTGGTGATCTTTTCGCAGACAATGCTCACCTTTTTCAGCAGCTCGATGGCAGTTTGGAGCACCTGTTGCCACTTGTGCAGCTCGTTCTCGTGCGCCATCTCCTGGTCGCGCAGCAGTTCCAGCCATTCCTGATTCGTGCTCGGCAGCTCACTGAAACGGGCAGGGCCATTTGCATACCATTAAATCTGATTTGGCCAACAGCATGGATGATTTGGACTCACCTCAGGGCCGCCAAGCTGGGCATGCGGGCCCGCCGATTGAGATCCACGTCGATGCGTTCCTCCAGCCTCCAGAGCTTAAGTAATAATATCACATTTAATGCCAGCATCAAGCACAGCAAGAGTATAACCAACAACCACAAGCCCTTGTGTCTAAGTCTGTGTCCCTGTGACCCTTGACCCGTTGCCAGAGGCTGGCCGTCGCCGCCGCCTAGATGCAACTGCTGCTGCTGTAGGTGCTGCTTGTGCGGCTGAAGGTGGTGATGGTGCATTTGCTGCTGCTGGTGGTGGAGCTGCTGCTGCTTGCCGCCCTCGAGCAGCAGCGGATGACCGGCGGCGGCGCCGACTGCCGCCCCAGGAATGCCACCCGCGGACAGCATTTGGGTCTCCAGGGGATCCCCGGCCGGGGCCGGAACAACTGGGAGGACCATCTCCAGAGGACGAATTTGGGTGGCGGTACCTGCGGAGAAACGGGGACGAGCGGAGGAATGGCATATGGAACGGTTAGAAATCAAACCATTCGAACGGAAGAATCGAAATGAACATAGGCTGGCAACAAAATCACAACATTAAGAGCACAACAGAATATAAATGACTAGTTAATAAATTAAACTGCAATAAAAAGCAAGTGAATTAGGTAAATGATGGTCTTGGTCTAGCAATCGTCACAAGAGGCCTTATATAAAATAAAAAAAACGATGGCATTCAAGTAGGACAACTTCAGAAAAGATTGCATTCTCAGTAGATAATTTTTTATAAAAGGAAGCAAGCCTTGTGGTGAACAAAATTCTGGCAAAAAATTTAATGATTGACATTATACGTTTTCTTCAACGAAATTCGAGCTCGTCGAGTTCTTGTGACTTAGTTGAGGGTAAATTCATTATAAAGGGGGCAAAACTTTAAGCAAAACACGAGCGAAGCCTTATCGAGACTTGATAAAGCAATTAAATGTAATCATTACCAGTATAAGAAATTATTAGATTAATTAAAAGGAAGCATTCCAAAGGAAGGTTAAAATTGGTGAAACGTTTTATGATCGGCAACCTTTATCACATGTGCTCATAAATCTTTGGCAGTGCCAGCTGTGCCTCTTATCAATCAAGGTAAGCAGCTACAGAATATATATTTTAAGTTTTAGATAGAAAGGAACAAGTTGGCCACCTGATGAGCTGACATTTTGAACTAATATTCATAACTTCTTTTCTTGGATAAAGTCAAAAATAATTAAAGATTCCTCCAAAACTGTTCAGCTGAAGTTTGCAATTCTGATTATTTTAATCGATACATCTTATTAAAACTGACTGAATGATCTTTTGGGTTTCTTAAAGAAAAAAAACAATTTTTTAGTACATCATGGCCAAACTTAATTCCTCGGTGGCAATTGCTAGGCTGAAAGGATCCAAATACTTAAGCTGTACCTCTGCTGGACTGCATGAGAGCCTTACGGTGATGCCAGTGATGAGGATGCTGGTGATGATGGGGAAGCAGTGGCTGATGATGAGAGTGGGAGTGCCTGGGGTCGTGGTGATGATGCTGACTACCGTGGTGATGGTGGTGATGATGGTGCATGTGCATGTGCTGGTGCTGATGCTGGTCCTGCTGATCGGGATGTCGCGACTCTTGGATGCTGTCATTGTCCGTACTGGTGGCTGTATGGACCTGGGCACCTGTGGTCGACGTGGATGTGGCGGATTGCTGATTCATGCCTGAGATGTATGTTGATTGTAGCTGGATGTTGCTTTTGATTCTTAACGAGTTGTTTGATGTTTATTGTGGGCATGCGTGCGTTTTGGTGTGGTTAGAAGAAGCAATGGCAATTGGCATTGGCTGTTATCGAATTCGAACTCTGATTTTTTGATATGTTCATTACAGTATTAGAAAGAAATTGCTTTGCTTTGTTGCAGTATTTGTTGTTCTTGTTGTTGTGGTTGTTGCATTGTAGTTAATTGGTTACTGTGGCTAGAGTCGCAATGCTTACCTCTCCTCGGCCTTCGTCCCTTTCCCTTGGCAGGTGGAATGCAGGTCTCGCTCTGGAGCGCATGCAATTGAGCGCCAAAGAAGTCCTCCAGGCCCGCCCACGTGTTCTTCTCAATGAAGCCTTTGACAACGCCCCAGATCGACTTCTTGTACTTGATCTGGGTGTGAATTGAGAGCATAGTGTGATCATCGACAGTTCTATGAAACGGGATAGGAAAGCCAATTAGAAAAGTTAACGTTGAGTGACATTTGTGCACTGTTCATCAAGAAGCTAGTTATCATCGCCGAGTGCAAGATGGGTGACTCACCTGGCCAGGCAGAAGTGTATGAGCACACTGAAACTGTCCGCGTATGGAATGCCTGCATTAACACTATTTACGTCTATGGAATACAGTTCGCCCGGTTTGCTGCACTCCCGCTGCGTTTGGTACTCGGTTACCTAAGGCAATCAATATATGCATTTGACAGTCACTTTATTTGTACTCTTCTATTTCTATTTTGAGGGCAATGCACACTCACCTTTGAGGTCTTGGGGCCCACAGAGGCGGCCAATTGAACGGTGACGTTCACTGTGCGCACTTGCAGACCCTCCTCGTTCTTGGTCCACTCGCCCAACACGAGGTCCGTTGACTTGCGCATGGCATGGAAGTCAGTTATGAATTTGGACTTGCTGAACAGAAGATTAAACAAGGTGTCCACGTTAATTGGCAGAATGGTGTGCACGATCTGGCGGCCCTCGTGCGTCGAGGTGCACTCTGTGGTGGGCACAAATCTAAGTGGGCGGAAGAAGGAGTATGCGTTAGATGTGATCAGCTTTTGGCACCTCGCTACTTACGGCAAATTGTTCTCCTCGGAATCCGACGAGTCGGAGACATCTGTCGGCACACTCTCGGCAGCATTTTTGACCTCTTCGCGCTGGCGATGAGTTTTACCTAGCTTTCGCTTTATCTCCAGCTTGGACTCTAATGCTCCTGACCCGAAACTGGCACTGGCCTGTGATTGGGCGGCTGCTGCAGCCGCCACTGCGGCCGAGTTAGAAACCGTGCTAACCTTCTTCTCCGCGTTCATCTTGTCGCTGCCACTGCCGCTAGCTGCTGCCGTATTTGAACCCGACAGAGATCCCGATCCGGAGCCAGAGCCCGTGTGGTTGGCAATGGTGGAGGAGGAGGCAGTGGTGGAGCTCGCTGTACTGCTGCTGCTGGCGCTGGGAGCGCTCATGGTGACGCTCACTGACAGCTCCGTCGGTTTCACGGAGCTGAGCGTCAGCTCCTTGGCATTCTGTTTCATCTTCTTGTTCAATTTGCGTGAGCTCTCCCTGGTCTTATTATTATCCGATCCGCTGGCCGAGGCGTTGGCCGATGACTTGGAGGAATTGAAGAAATATTTCGTTTTAGACTTGCGGGGGGCAGAGGCTCGGACGCCGCCGCCGCTGCTGGCACTGCTGTTTCCGCTCTGGGGAAGCAGGGGATTCGACTGGTTGGATTGGTTCGACTGCTGCGACTGGCGCTGCGAGTTGCTATCGTCATCGATGGCCGTGTGGAAGTCGAAGTCCGGCTCGTTGTCGTCGTTCAGCGTGGGATCAATGTAGTCCTCGTCGTCAGTGGTCAGGCCCAGTTCGTCGCCGTACCAGGTGTGCACATGTTTCCAAATCTCCTGTGGCGAAAACTGCTTGTTCATCAGCGTGTTCTGCCAGACGCGGAAGAGCATCAAGAAGCTCTTGTCGCGCGAGGTGAACGTGGCAAAGAAGTACTTGTCCTTGCCGCTGGATATCGAAATGGCATTCGGTATGACCAGTGCTGTCTTCTCCTTGGTAATGGCCGTCACATCCTTCCACTTGATGCTCAAGTACGTCTCCCAGCTGAAGATGTTCGCGTGGAAGCACACGTAGTTCTGTGACACATACAGACGGCCCTGGACCAGAATGTCGCGTTGTAGGGCACACGAGTAGTCTGCGGAAGAAGATAATCACTTGAGTCAATTGCTTTAATTAAGGCGTGCTTTTATTAACGGAAATTCATTGATGATTACACTTCTTAGTTCATTTATCATAGGAAAAAAACACCGCACTACATACTAATGTAGAATAAATATTCTCGATTTTATAATGCCCAACTGCATCAGTCGTCAATTATCACAATTAAATTTGTCTCTACTGAATATTAATTCAAAACAAAATACGAGTGAATTTACGCCACATGTACGCTTTGTCATTTTAGTCATATTTTATTGATCATTACTTTCCGAATTGTGCGCCAAAGATTGGATCATGAATCAGAAGGAAATATGAATAACTATGTTATACAGACGCGCTTAACAATGAATGGTATATATATACTTATGAAATCATTACGCTTTTGCAAAGTTTGCCTTTAAAGGAGCTCATGAATATGAATATAATTACCTTTATCGGACTGAATCTGCATGTGACTGATTTCGTTAAACGAAAAGCAAAGGTAATCATTGTGGGCTGCTCCGCGGCCTATTCAAAACTCACCCACAATCAGGCGCTCGTCGTTGGGCACGTCCTTGAAGAGCTTCTTGAAGTCCTCAGCCCGCGACTTGTAGTTGGGATAGATGACGTTGTACCAGGACTTCTTCTTGGCCCGCTCCGAGAGCCTCGACGGCTTGGCCGGCTTCTCGTTGGAGGTGGAACTGCTGCTGGTCACCTGTTGCTCCCGGTCGACGCGCAGCAGGCTCAGCTCGTGCTGGGTGAGATCGCTCAGCCGGTGCTGTGAGATGTCCTGCTGGGAGACAAGCGAGAAGGAGAGCTGATCAAACACCATAAGAATTTCCATTTGCGAACTGCGGTTGCGTGTACAAACATTTTAACTCTAAATGGATCGCGCCACGCAGTTTGATATCGTTGCCTATGACTTTTTAGCCACCTGTTTGCACCAACACTCTGTTTGTTGACTCTCTATTTAATTTTTTTTTTTTTTTGGGGGGTGATTCACGCCCGTTCGTAGGAAAGTCTCTTCGGCGGCCAGGTGTTTGGTTTTACTTCTTATCACCCCACACGCTTCTCGTTCGTTTACGATCCCCAATTATTTACACAAAGTTCGCTGCAATGCTCGATATTAGTATTGCGCTGAGACGCTCCGTCGCTCCGTCGCTTGTCGACTTCTAATTTGCCATTGCCAGCTGGGCAATCGTCAATGGAGGAGCTCCGCCGCACACGAATTGTTATCACTGCCGTTTGGCCGGAAAAAGCTTGGGCCTAAAACATCTATGTAGCGAGCTTTCGCCTCGAAGGGTGATTCTAATCGGCTGCCCCGCGATGGGGTGAGAGGGTAACCAACCACACACACAGTGACACTTGCCGCTTATCGTACAGCAACTAGATGGGGCTGTTAGATGGCCAATATGGAGCCATTAATCCAAATAGCCCATGTCTATCTGTCGGCCCAACTGGCTATCTGTGCAGCTTTCAATCTGTCAATCGCCTGATCGATTGATCGCCGCTTCGAGTGCCTTTAATTTGATTCGAACACTTGGCTCCGCCAATTTCACACCTTTTTCGGGGCGTGTGTGTTGGCTAATGGGCAAAATAAACAATCGGCTAGTACTGAAAGCTCACCGCGCTATTCCACCAAACTCGAAATAGTCTATAGCCCTTTCCACTCGTATAGATGCGCAAAAGGAAAAACATCTAAGCATTGAGATCATTTTATGAACTGCGTGCTAACGACTAACAATTAGTTCATCATATAAACACATAATCTATGGGTTCTCACTGGGTTATCAAATCGAATATTTCAAAAATGTACATGCGAAGAACGTTGATAAAACAACGCCATCAAAAGCTTATGTCTTTTCAAAATAAAAAAATATATATTTGGAAGTCACTACCAACTTTTTTCAAACCTTGTTTTTATGATGCTTAGCCCAATACAGTTGATAAAGCCAAAGGAGACTTTTTAAGTAACATTCAACTGACCTTGCTCTTTAAGTTTATACAATATAAACCTTGAAATATCATGCATGCTTTCTGGTCAAAGAAATGGAATTATAAAAACAGCTCCACTGCCCACGCCAGTATGTACAAACTAAATCATTCTTAGAAAATTTAAGTGGTGTGCAATAAATATGTTATCGCTTAGAAGACTAAGAACTAACCGACTTCACATGACTCATAGCTTGACATGACTAGTAATGCGGAAAAAACTAAACAAATCGTATACCAATGGTATGAAAGCAGAGAGGCGACTTGCTCTGATCTTGGGCTAAATCCCGTACGCTAGCCATCCCAACTCACCTCATCGCGTCCACTGCTGGATGTGGATAGCTTTGCCTGGCTGGCCTTGCCCTTGGAGCTGGTGGAGCTCTTGCGGCTGCTGGGACTGTCGCCTGGAGCAGCAACGCCGTTGGAGTCGACGCCCTGCGGCTGTTGAGACTGATCCCGAGGGGACTCGCTGGACACGATGTTGATGCTCGGGGCGGATCCCGGTGCAGCTGTGTGGCCGGCACTCGAGTTGGAGCCGGGACTAGTGGAAGTGGCGGCCTGGGTTAAGCGGAGAACGCTGCCGTTGGACTCATTGGCACCTGAAGCTGCACCAGCTGGTGGCGATCCGCCGGCTGCGGTGGAAGCGATCTGTTTGGAGGACGTCGATATGGAGACGCTGCTCTGCTCAAAGCTGCCGGCAGCTTCCTGAATGGTCAGGAGTTTGGTGCTTAGACTGCTGTTTGTGGTGCTCGTTATCGTGATCTCCTCGGTAATCGAATCACGCCTGTGAAATGGTAAAAGGAAACGAGATTAGCAAGGACTCAATGGGGCATCCCGAACTACTGCTACTTCGATTAAATGGAAAAACTCTTGAACTAGGCATGCAAATTTGGAAGTATGAATAAGGATTCTCTTACGGAATTGGACCAAGGCCTGGCTGGAGAGTTTCCGGAGCACTGATCGCACCTACCTGTCGCCACCATTGCTACCAGGCGCCTCCGCCTGCTTCTCCTCCTCCGGCTGCGATTGCTGCTGGAGATGATCGGGATTCTCCTGCGCCTGCTGGCACTGTGACGGCGATTGAGACTGTGGCTGGAGTTGGGTTTGTGTCTGTGACTGGAGCTGATCGGGCTGGGTGGTCTCGGGTATCATGTTGGCATTGGCAGGGGTTTTACTACTGCTCGAACTTTCGGCAGTCGTAGCGGTTATGGTTACACTTGATGTTGTTGGGTCGGTTTTATCACTATTTTTAATCCTACAATAAAATGCATATATAAACAAATCAAAATAACGAATGCCAAATCAAAACTCATGCCCAAGACGATGGAACAACGGGACCAACTAAATAGGTCTGGTAAATCCAACAAAATACGTAAATCCAATAAAACCCGAGGGAGTGGGAGTTGGGAGTGGGAAGTACACGTCTGACTCCAAAATCTACAGTGCCACAAGCTTGGTATTTATAAATTGGATCCATTAGACAGCCTAGAACCATTGCAACATTTCCCACAACAATTGAGTGCGATGAAACTCGAAACTATTCAATTGGCACCACTTGAATTTGTATATATTTTCAGTGTTTCATTGTTTTGGGATTAGGTCGAGAGAAAACACCAGGCAGAGACTTTAATGTCTCGCATATTGCACGTGATTTCATAAATTACTTCGAAGTAAATCAGATTTCCAATCAACCACAGGTGGATCCACTTCAGTTGCGCACATTTCAACAGCTACCATATAATTAATTATTCTGAGTTGATAAAGGTAGGAAAGTAGAGACAGTCGCGATTACTTTCACAGCCAATGGTGCATAAATATAGTCACAAGTAGCCGTATAAGTGGCTCAATCGCATTGCATTATTATCCTTTTCCAGGAACTCATTGAGATATCGAAGTGTTTTCCTGCAGTGGCGGCATACTTGATAGGTGTACCAACCACTTGCAGGAGTTCAACGGCTAATCCGACCACTGCTTCTGGCAACTAACAAAGAACCATTAATGCTTCCGCAGCACAATCTATGGCTTTAGTCACCACTCCGATAAGGAAGTCGTGGATGGTAAATGCACGGCGGTTCCATCGACAATTGTCAATTGGCTTGTTAGAAGATAACGTGGCCTCCTCTTAACTGATCGCTGGCTTAAGTAATTTCGCCTAATTGCCCGCATCGTTGATGGCACACAAGAAACCATTTCGGATAGTTTGCTGGGATCTTTCCGTACCCGAGAGCCTTGCGATTCCGGCTTTTTCGCAACGTTCGTCTCAGCATTTTTGACACGTTCATATACGTATATGTAATTCTCAATTAGACGTGCTCTCGCCTCAGTGGGCTGCGACGGAATGGTGTACCAATTGCCATTAAACGATTGTAATCAACTCTATTGTGCTCTACTCTTTCTCTCGGTGTGGGCGTGTGTGTGCGTGTGCGTGTGTGTGTGTGTGTGTGTGTGTGTGCGTGTGCGAGTGTGTGATGTGCCACACAATTGTTATTATTTTCTTAATACTGGCGCGTTTATTCGCATATTCGTTTAGTAGCAGGCACTGATAAGAGCGATAAGATACTCTGGCATTAAGCTTTGCTGAAGCGATTAGTGTGGTTGGGGAAAAGCTCTGCCCCCTAAACTTGTTTAAACAATAAGTCCTAAGCCCATTTAGCATGCACTTTGCAACATTTTCAGCGAAACATCTGCTTATTAAAGAGCAACTGAACTCGAAGCCCATCAAACTCGATGTATGCAAATTGAGCCGTGACACAATCAGATTTAATGTTTTTTTAATCTTTTTAAGTTCCCCAGCACACTACAGTCACAGTCTCAATACGATCGTTCCTTATAATAGTCGCCGCAAAGATAGTCGACCTTATCAAAGCGTTTTCCCTTAAGGACAGAGAAGTTCCAGCAAATAGCTAGTTATTGCAACAGATTCCATATGCATCTTTTAAATAGAGCTAGAGATAAGCTCAACTGGAGCATTCCTTATCACGAAGTTCAGTTCAAGTTCAGGAGAATATGCATACGTGCGCGGATGGAGCGCATTCTGAATAATTTGCGAATCGAGTAAACAAAGCGGCGCAAACACCATTTAATGATGATTCGCACTCATTAAACGAGAATATATTTATAATTGGTAGGAGTCAGCTAAAATGTGTGAAAGGTCAGAGATAATGTAATGGCTCCTAATGTGTATATAAAATGATTATTATGTGCGAAAGGGGAGTTCAAAAATTGTGACGACCGACTGAGATAAGAGCCGAAAAAACTAAGTACTTGAATGATTGTGATTTGGGGAATAATACACTTTGCATTATTCCCAATGGTAAATTCAAACAGGAAACAATGCGCAATTACACAGCATTTTTATTGACGTAACTGTTTGGGCAGAAATTTCTTGGAAAGTCACAAACATGCGGGATGAGCTCCTCGTGACTTAGTGCTAAAAATAGCTTTCACAAACGCCATTTTACTTAACTAAGCTAGATAATTTACTAGACATTTTTAGGGGCGTCTAATGCTATGGAAGTTTGCATATGCAACACGAACAATAGTTTCCTAAATTGAATAAGATACATTTCCTCGAATGTTTGCTGTCTGAATGTCGTAGTGAGATGATCTTTTAAGATGAATGAGCAAGACTGGCCTTTGTTTTAAAAATGTGTGACTGAATTATATAGTATGTGTGTATGTGTATTGCCTGCCAGTGAGTTTATCAATGGGAAATATCATTCAGAAATACAGAATTCTACACAATTACCGATATACTGTGCATCAATAATTGCTACAGACGGCAGGTAATCATTACGATTGCAGTTGCAAGTGCAATTGCAATTGCAGCGCCTG
The DNA here is from genome assembly GCA_005876975.1 of Drosophila orena. Taxonomy (NCBI): domain Eukaryota; kingdom Metazoa; phylum Arthropoda; class Insecta; order Diptera; family Drosophilidae; genus Drosophila; species Drosophila orena. Next base: position 8,865,060 of record VCKV01000008.1, on the reverse strand, counting down.
GCAGCTTAAATAATAGATACTTGTGCCCCTTGAACTTTGGCCTTCGGAACCACTGAGAGCGAACCATTGGCCAGGAAAGTGGGATTTAAAGGCCACTGGCCGCAAAGGAAACTACTTCACCCCGAGTTCGTAATGGCTAAATCAGCAAAACATCGAAACCCACGGCACCTTGTGAACCACTTGGGCCCCTGAGAAAAATCAATAGTGTAGAGCGAACAAGTATTACATTTTTTTTCGCTTGGCCTTCTTGGCGTCCACATTCAGCGTTTTCCTCGGCGGCTTCTTTATTTCCTCCTTCGGCATGGGCTGGCTGTTTGTATTGTCCAAGCAAATCTATGTCATCGCTGCGGAACAACCGAAAAAAGTGGCCAAAAGTGGCCAAGTCTGGTCTCGGCCAGCGCGAAAAAGTGATGACGAAACGTAAACAGCGCAGAAATTATGCTTATTTTTAGCACCGCTCGGCGAAATGTCATTAATTTATGAACTATCCCACACACACACACACACACACACAAATCCAACGTTTTGCAGTTAATTATTTAATTAATTTCCCGTGTTCAGAGCCGCTTTGTCGTTTTGTTTTTACTCCCGATTGTCATGTGTTTGTTTGCTCGCTGGGTTGTTTAAGGCACGCGATGGCGAGATATTTGAGTTTCAGCAGGCAGAACAGAAAACTAAATACTATTAGTATCGGAAAGTGGGAGCCCGTGCCGGGCACGTCATCCCAGTTCGACGTTCCGATTTGCACTCAAGAGCAGCCGTCGAGAGAATAGTGTAGCAGTGCCACCGGTTTCGCACTTTCTCGGGGTTGGAAAATGGTGCCCACCGATAGGAGACCAGTGCATACGCTAGCCGTATTGTTTACCCATATATATATATATATATATCTATATATCTGCCAAACTTGCCACCCAAAGCCATGGCAAATGCATTTTCTACTGGGTATTCCAAACGCAAAATCCAGCCAAGGCCAATCGAAAATGCTCGAATTTTACGTGAAAAACGCTTGGGTGCACAAAACACAAATTGTATATTTTGTGTGGAACAGTGGGTGCAAAATGCTATAAATATGAAAGCCCTTGAAAACTGGTCAATTGCTAACTTTAAAAATGCAACAAAATGAGCACCTGAAATGCCCGACTCTTGAAAGGTTGAACAGTGCAATCGTAAGTTTAATTAAACTATTATTTGGGGCATGAAAATATGGGCAAATGCCGAGCATTTATCTTCTATTTAACTTATAATTTCGAAAAGGCGATTAACTTTTGAGAATCTCTGAAAACTTCCACATGCTATTTAAATAGCTTCATTATTTATTTCGTTATCTATTAATTAAGGCACCCATTTTTCCCTACATTAAGTTCATTCACTAATTCAACTGATAACCAGCGAAGTGCGATGATAACCCAGACACATTGGCTCAGTTTTCCAGTCAAGAAAGCTGCTGTTTGTTTACTGGCTCTTTCCACTTTAGTTGCGTGTCTCACTGGCCAGAAAATCGATATCCCAGGGCGCCTTACCACCACGAAACGCAATGTACCTCTCCTTTCGGTGGGGCAACTGTTGCGCAATAAAGGCAAATGCTATCAAAATGCAAGAAGTAAGAGGTGTGGGGCAATTAGAATGGAGCAACCCGCTTTATCGCGGATTTCGATGGGGTTTTCTTTTTAACGGGGTGGTTAACGCAAACTGAAAGGAACAAAGAGGGGCTTATAAACGACATGCAATATGACTAGCAACGGGTTAAACATGCAAACCAGCGGGCAATCCTACACCACAAATTAACGCGCTTAGCTCTTAGGTTTCTGTTGCACGGAAAGAAATTGGACCGAGGTGCTGCAGTGCCACAGGTAATACCTACATATACATATATCACATATATGCCAATCTCCTAGGATCATCTTGTTTCTAAGCAAAAACGTTCGAGCATATACATATGTATACACCACTTCAATAGACCTGATTTCTACATTCATTATACACACATAATGTACATAGTTTACATGCAAGTTTTACTTTCTACACGAAACATCTTACAACTGGAAGCAATTCGACCAATTTCTTTCCGTGCAGGGGCATAACTTTAGGTTCTAGACCAGTGTCGGGGCTGGTGGGCGTGCAGGGGGCGTGGCAACTCACATGGGCGTCTCATTTAGGCTGGCGGTGCGCTTGTGCTTGCCCAGCGAGGACGAGGGACGATGGAAGAAGCTGTGGGCGGTGGCCAAGGACTTGGGCAGGGCACCCTGGCTGGAGGACTTGCGCAGGGCGGCGAAGCGCGAGGAGGAGCTTCCTAGTCCGAGTCCTGATCCCGGTCCGGAGCACGAGGAACTGGAGGCCAGCGAGGAGCTGGACGAGGAGGTGGAGGTGGACTTGTGGTGCTGCTGTTGTGCCCGTTGCTGTGTGACAAAATGCATGACAACACGGCGATGTGTGCCGCTCCCCCTTCCCCGTCGCCAGCAGTTGAGTGGATACGCCTCGGTTTTGTTTATCGAGTGACCACCGTTTATTTGTTTATTTCACCTATTTCTTTTATGTGGCACTTTTCGACGTCTGCGGAAGTCGCTTTTCATTCGGGTTTGCAGCTGGTTTTCTTAGATCACTATCACTGCTATGTTGCGTTTTCCACGGACTTTCAGTTCATGCACGGTTAAATGCCGTTTTAGATTTATTGGCGAATGAGATTCATGTGTAAATTCTGTTAAATTCGTCTGAACGGAGCGAATTATTCTTCACTTTTTGCGCATAAAAAGTAGGACCGCAGCGAAAAGGCCGAGAAATACTGTACAGCCTGAAAATAAATACCACGTACTCTTTTTGTATAGTGCATTTTGTATAGTGGGGCCGTATAATAATGAATTACATAGGTTTTCCAACACTGGCAGGCCCTCTCTTTGGCGGTTCTTTTAAATTTTCATTCGAAAACGGAAAAAACGATATTTTAGGCAACTTTATTTTAATAATATCACAAGCAGATTAGAATACACAACACTTGATTGGCTCACAACAAAGTTTGCTCCACCTGGCGGAAAAGAGACAACGCGAATCCTATTGAAGGCGCTGCAACGAGAAGCAAATACACATTATTTATCAGTAAAGTTAATAGTAAAATACAAACGTAAATAAGAAAGCTAGAACAAAGCAAATAAAAACAATAAAATCTTAATAATACTCAAGCTAGAAAACCGTTTGGTGTCAGTACAATGCTCGAATTGCCGCTCTTGAGGAGTCCACGAATCAGCGCCAAATCATCGGGCGTTAAGGACCAGCCGTTCAGTTGACCCACCGACTGCAGTTCCGGGCAACTGTCCATTAGTATCTGGAAATGGAGCACATAAGCCAAGTATTCAAATGAGTTATAACCAGCCATCTACCTCCACAGACTGCACTGTTAGCTCCGGGGCTAGAGTGAACCACACATCCTCCAACACCTTGAAGTCATGCTGCATAAACATGCTGAAAAATATATTGATTGACGGCTGTAGGAAAAAGTGAGTGCCTTATGTCATTACCTCATAATATCCTCATCGGTAAACTCCACCGTGTCCACTGCCAGTCTCTTCAGATCGGTGGAGTTGCAGAGGAAGGCCTTCAAGGAGCTGGTCAGTATGGCGCTACTCAGAATCTCCAGGCCCTCCAGTTGCTGGAACTTGGCGTGTCCGGCTGCGTAGGACAGACTGTCGATCATGTAGCAGTCGAGATCGATGAGCGAGGGACACAGGCGAGCCAACTTGCCCAGCTCGAGGTTACCCAGGCCCTTGATCATGGTGAGATGCCGCAGGTTTCTGCCAATCGGACGCTCCAGCAGGGGCAGTAACTCGGCCACCGCAAATTTGTAGATCTTTAATTTGCGCAAATTGCGCGTGTGCAGAGCCCTCAGGCTGCCCGTCTTGGGCGAGTCCAGATAGAGGGTCTCCAGCCTGGGGCACGTCTGCATGATCACCTGCAAGGTGGCTTCATCCGTGCCCGTATCGTGGATGTACTTCAGGCGGCACTTGAACCGATCGTCGACATTGTCGTGGATAAACTTCAGGGAGGCGCCGACAAAGGAGTAAGTGGAGAGCGTCTCCACCTGGGGACAGTGCTCCAGGATCAGGGCAATGTCCGAGTAGCAGATGTTCTCCTCGCCCGGCATGCCCACATCCACAACGGTCAGTGATTGTGAGCACACGCCCTTGGCCAACAGATCGATGCCGATTTCCGTGATGTCAGTCTCGCCGGAAATGTCCAGGATCTGCAGTCGGGTGCAACACTTGCCGATCTCCTCCAGCAGCCGATCGTTGGCGATATAGGGCACATACAACTTGACCAGCTGCTTGCACTTCCTGACTATGTCGTACATGTAGTGCATGTGCTCCTCCTTGACCCAGATTCCCTTGATATTTAGCACCCTCAATCCAGCGCCTTGGGCAGCAATCACCTGGAGAGTGGTATTCCATTCAACGGAGGCTGCTATAAAGCGATTTCTTTGATTACCTGCAGGATCTTCTCGTAGTAGCTGAAGGGAAACACCTCGGTCATCAGGAAAGTAACGCCGCAGTTGAGCAGCATCTGCAGGCAGGTGAACCGCATGTTGGCGTCCAGATAATCCGAGCTGAGGATCACCCTGAGCAAGTCCTGGTATATGTTGGGCGTGGCGCCCAACTGGGCCAGGTACTCGTTCAGCTCCACCATCACGATGTTGATGTCCAGCTGCACGTCCGGGGCATACTGCGTGTAGCTAATGGTGGACACCAAGAGATTGGCCAGCTCCGCCAGAGCGCTGTCGCTCAGCGAACGCACAGTGCACTTTTTAGACATGTCTCTGTTTTGGTTTTGGCCCAGAAGTAAACAGAATACGACGCAGAAGCCGCTGGGAGGTGAGCGCAGATGAGGATTTGTGTTGCTCGTGGTTACATCACTTGGTGAGAGCTACAATGCTGGTTGTTTTCCTGCTTCCTTTGAGTATTGCTAACGTTCCTGGGTAACTACTTGCCCAATATTAGCTTAGGGCCCACGTATACACATGCATTTACTTTATATTTATAGGTAAAAATAGATTCTAAAATTATATAGGCGAAGGAAATGGTAATTCACGCTGCCGACGAACTAGCGTACTGCACGATCCAACAGCACGACGCAAACTGAGAGCCATGGGACGCCAACAAGTTTGGTTTCCTCGGTTCCACATTCTCAATTCGCCGAACCGCGAACCAAAAAATTATACTTAACTTGATTCATTGTTAATTTGATTGGTTGTACAATTGCATTATTTATGCGACAGCATTGGAACAGACATTTTATAGAATACTTAACTGAATCTGATGCAAGCCAGGCAGTTATTCTGATGTTTACAACTAGTAAACAACATTTTAAGGAGAAATCAAAATTTGTGGAATGCCTTTGCTCGGTAAACTACCTTCTAAACTACAATTTCTTGCGATTGCAGTTCGGTTTATAGATATAGACTGTAGGAGAATACTAAGAGAGTGTTGGTCAAGCAGTTTCCAGTTGAGATTCTAGGGCTGCAGGTAACTGGGCAGCTTCATGCGCATGAACAGCCAGGTGGTGAAGAAGGAGACCAGGATGAAAATGAATCCCATGGCGGTGAGCAGCAGGCGGTTGAGGTTCGTCTTTCCCGGCGTGTGGGTTTGGTCCATGATGATGAAACCCAGTCCGCCGACGGTGAACAGGAAGCTGCTGGCCAGACCCTCCATGATGTACTGCCCATTCACGCGGTAGGGCATAAAGGCCACCGGACGCGAGTGTCCGTGCTCGTCCACGGTGGCTCCCAGACTTGGCGGCTCCACAATCACGTCGTAAATAATACCTGCGGGCCAATAAGCACTCTGTTTAACCAATTTAATAAGTGATATCCAGTTTATAACTCACCGCCTGTCACCAGAAAATAGGAAAACAAAATCACACTGAAGACGGCCATCGGTGAGGGCATTGGAATGCTGAATCTGCGGACCTTGATGTTTGGCGGCACGAGGATGTGGAAGGGCAGGTTATACAGTGTCTCGAACATGATTAACTAATAATTTAATTTGTATATATATTAAGTTATTTGAGTTTCTTCAGTTTTCGTGGCGGTGTCGCAAAATTTCGCCGGCGTAGGCGGAGTTTGTTGTTATCTATCGAATAGAGATGGCCACTAATACAATAGTCTCTTTCCATTGGTGTATTTCCACTAGTCAGCATCTTTGCTTGCAGCAGCATCAAAAGCCACGTAATTGTATTATAATGGGTTTCATTTTGAACTGCCTAATGGAACTGGATTCTTTATCAGCCCCAAAATATGTAATGTGCAACACATAAAATGTACCTACGAATGATTTAATTATATTCATTTTCTGCAGCTGCACAGTGTGAACAGACGTAATCACTTTGTGGATTGGCGGCTGACGGCAACGGTCATACTTAGTGATGTCACTATTGCGCTCGCGTCGAAAATGAAGAAGATGCACCCGAAATAACAAACAAAACGTAACTCCCGATCAAAGTAGCAAAATAAATTGAAGTTAAATACCGATACTACGATTATGGCGAGTGCCGTTAACCAAGCAGCAGGTGGGCTTAATGAATTTCTAAAGATGCGACACATAATTAACCACTTGCATTGTAGGTAAACTGCCGGCAATTGCGAAGAGGGTGCAAAATCTGGGCGACATGGGCGTTTGGCAAAGATCCCGCGCCTTCCACGATTTGATTGGATACATAAATGGCACCAGTTCGGCCATTCAGGGCATTAAAACCACAGACGAGATGTTCGAGTCGGAAGTGCTTAAGAAGCTGCTGCGGCTCTTTGATGCACTGGAGAAGTTGGTGGAGCAACATCCTCCGCTGGAGCAGCCTCAGCGGTTCGGGAACAAGGCCTACAGGGATTGGGCGCAGGAAATGCGGGAGCAGTTACCAGAACTCCTAGAGCAGTTGCTGCCAGATGCCAAGAAGCGATACCAGGTCGAGCTGGAGCAGTATCTCATGGAGTCCTTCGGCAATGCCACCAGGATCGACTACGGAACCGGGCACGAGCTGTCCTTCCTCTTCTTCCTGTGCTCCCTGTTCAAGGCCGAGATCCTGCAGGAGCAGGACATCGTGAGTGCTGCACTAAGACTCTTCAATCGGTACCTCGAGTTCGCCAGGCAGCTGCAGCGCACCTACAACATGGAACCCGCTGGGAGCCAAGGCGTCTGGTCCCTAGACGACTTCCAGTTCGTGCCCTTCATCTGGGGCAGTGCACAGCTGGCTGGTGAGCAATGAATTGGGATTCCTCGGAGGCTTCCTCACTGAATCGATCTCTTTCAGTTAAGGGCCCCTTTGATCCCTCAAAGTTTGTGGACGAGGAGATCATTACTGAGTACAAGAATCATTTCATGTTCATTAGCTGCATCGACTACATCTGCAAGGTCAAGACTGGACACTTTGGCGAGCACTCCAACCAGCTGTGGAGCATCACGGATGTGCCCTCATGGGCTAAGATCAACGCGGGTCTGGTTAAAATGTACCAAAAGGAGGTAAGCAGGCGTTTTCGTTCTTCATCTTCAGTAAACTTTAGTCAGTCCTTGTTAACTACTATGAATTATTCACAGATCCTCTCAAAGTTTCCCGTGATCCAGCACGTTTACTTCGGAGAACTGATGGCATTCGAGCCCGTCTCGCCTGGCACAACTCTCTCCAACGCCCGACTGGGTCATGTGGCTCCGCCGCCCTCCAAACGCATCTGCATTGGGACTCCAAGCTTGGAGCCACCAGTGCCAGTTGCCGCAGCTCCTCCTACGACCGCCGAATCTCTCAGCAGCGATCTGAATGTGGGCGACTCGAGCAGTGAGAGCAGCGACAACAGCGTGGTACTGCGTCCATCAACATCGTCGGCTTCTCTGGTGGCGGCCGCCGAAGGATCGGGGGATAAGCCCAGCAAGGAGTAGACTGCGGAGACTACGGAGGAGAACGGCGATGATCTAACCTGTGTTAAAAATTCTTATTAATAGCGTTGGCCAATGGTCCAGTAAAAACTGTTTACACAAGTACAATCGCAATTTCTTTTGCTGGGTATTAAAGTTTCATCTTTAAAATACTTCGTTGAGCACTTTCTCGGCGAATGTATTTCACATCATTTAATCCTAACTTTTCATCCCCAAATTACCAAAAACAAAAATGTAAATCTTAAGCCGAGTTTAATGGCAACAAATGTTCTTCCCCATTTACACGAGAAAAAGTACAAAAGTGAAAAGCGAAGAAAAACCAAAGAGAAGAAATAAACAAAATCAATATGGCAAATGAGGCATGCAAATAGATGAACTTATAGTACATCAACTTTGGCGAAGAAAACAGCTTAAAACAGGACGAAATTGTGGCAAGCAGAGGAAAGCAGGAAAGTGGCAAAATGTAAAACCAGGAAAAACTTTTGCGGGGAGTCCCCCTGAAAGCATAATCATTTATTTTCGACACATCATTTATCAAACCGAGCGGCAGGCGCCAGCTTGCCACGCCCTCTCATTCCGTCACTTAAAAACTTCATCCAGCATAGTTTATTATATTTTTTTTTTACACTTTCTTCGTATATTTAGAGAAACACCGGGTAGGCAGCGCATGCATTAAAACTTTGCCGACGCATTTTGATTGAGGACTTTTGAAAAACATGAAAATGTGTGCTTTTCTCCATTGTTTCAGCACAAAATGTAGCAACGAGCGAGCAACTTCGGTCATGTTCATCAATTTGACCCTGCCCACGCCCACATTCCTGTTTTCGAAAATGGGGTTCAGTTTCAGTTTCGGTTTAGGTATCGGTTCGGTGTCGGTTTTGTGTTTTTGCAAATTGAATGAAATTTGCGGGCGAGCTGTTGGCAGGCGTTCGAACAAGGTCCAAAACATGATTGAAGGGCGCTGGGGCGATAGCCATGATGACTCTGCTGGAGTGGGCGCTTGGCTGGGTGGACCTTTCAACTTGGCCAACTGGCAAATGTGGCCGGCAGCGGGACTGACAAGTTTCCAACCGAGATTCGGATGCCTCTGACCTTTGACAGAAGCAGCTACATGGGAGATCCTGAGCGTTCTCTGATTAATTAGATAGTGAAAGCTAGTTAGTGTGGATTGGTGCAGGCGATGCCCTGATGTACCGCCAATATCCTTATGCTTCCCTCCTCAGTTTAATTTGCTCAACTTGCCCCAACTAATTACGTAAAAGGCCGTGCCCATCTCGACTTCTTACCAGGAATTTGCGAAAGTTCGAGCTTGGCTCCTGCAAGTCGAGCAGTGAAGCAAAAGATGGAAAATGAAGCCTCACAGGACCAAAAGGAGCCGGCAAGTGGCTCTCAAACTGCAGCCTGCACTGCATAGCGGGCACAAAGTTGTCGCAAAAACTTGGATCCGCTCGCAAGGAAACTGAAAACGCTGATGGAGCAACTTTGACGTGTGCTGGGTGAAAATTAGTTATTGTCTATAGGATTATTGTGGTCAAAGGCACAGGAAAATATGTACGTTTACTCATATATTTAACCTAAGTAACAAACTAAAGATAATTTCAAATATTATTTGAATTAATATTCAATATTTGCATTGAATTAACACATTTTTTAACACATTGCGTTAAGTAAATTAACTCAATTAGTTGTGCCATTTTTTCAAGTGTCCTTGGGGGTGGCAACAAATTGTTTGTTGCAGCACCTCATCGAGGTAAACTTAGTTCTTGATCAACTTTCGTGTTTTCTTGGCCAAAAGTCGACCGACCGGCTGGGGCGGAGTTCAACTTGGCAACTTTGTGTGCGACATTGACCAGAGTCCAGCCAACTTTCCGGGCTTTCCATCACGTCCGGCAGTCGCAGGATTTACCCACTCCCAAATTAACTTGGGTGAAAATATGCGAGTGGCTTTTAGGGCTCTCTGCTTCTGCCTCTTCGGGTTGCACAATGTTTTCCTTCTGTTTTGCGACTCCATTCACCAGTTGTGTGTTTAACCAGATGACGCCACAAAACACACAGACAGCCCACCCCCGCATCCTTTATTCCTGACAAGGACTGGTTCCCGAACAGCCACACAGGCCCAAATAATGAATACCAACAAGTTTTGGTTGATACCCCAGCTTTTTGGGTTGGTTTGTTTCTTCAAGAGGCTTGGGATGGCTTACAATATATAGACAATATAATCAATAATAGCTGGTTAGATAATATTAAGCCATGTTCAGCTAGAGAATCCTTTTATGATTCACATTAATCCTAAGCCCTAACATTTCCTAGCCCACATCTAGTTCATCATACCCTGTGCTGCTTGCGGTTACCCCTCGTTTTAAAACGAATAACCAAAGAGTTAAACGTCCCTGAGCCAAACGCATTGTTGCTCCAGAAGTGACCAGGAGGAGATGGGATTGGGATCAGGAGTTAGGACTCTGTTGTGTGGCCCTTGTGCACGAGGAAAATCGGCAGGAAAATGGGAAAACGTACAATACGCCTCTTTCAGTTTTTCATCGAAGCAAAGCAACATAAGGCGATTGGAAAACAGATCTCTGAGTTATGCTCATACTGCTGCTCCGATTTCATTAACAATGGAACTACATACCAGTCTCGACTCTGGCTCAACAATTACCTTTATAATTCGTAAAATTTCAAATAGTAAGACATTAAAGGGGAAATAAATTATTTATTTTTTAAGGATTTGTTGAAGTGATAGAGAAGAGTCGTTTTCATAAATGAACTTGAGGTCGAGCAAGGATTGAGTAGCTTTAAGCGACTGGAATTGGCAGCTCAGCCACTTTAACAATTATTCCGGCTCTCTCCCCATTTTTAGCCACTTGAGAGCCATCCTTAATGCCGTTGGAATTACAAAGATTAGCGCTAATTTCCGACTACCAACTGCGGCTCCCTGGCTGCCTGGCTGCTCAGCTGCCTTAACCCCTGGATACCCCGCTGTTCGCTTAACCCGCCGCGTCATCAAAGGTTACAAATCACTGCCAGTTTGGCCCAACTTAAAATATTAGCCCAAATGGTTTGAGGAAAACTTCGTCATGCAAACATGACTTGGCAGGCTTCAGGCATTAGGGGGGGGGGGGGGGGGGGGGGGTGGTTGTGGTGGTGGTGGGAGGAGTGCGGCTGGAGCTGTGGGAAATTCAGGGGCGGCGGATGCGAACGCATCTGAAATGTGTGCTGCAAGCTGCAGCTTCTTCTTCCACCTTGGGGCTTTTCATTTGGGATGCAGCTCCTCACTGAGGCAGGCTTCCAATTTTGGGAATAGTCGGTTGCTGTGCAATTTAGCCAGAGTGGAGTTGAGTTTGCCTATTTGAAATCAGTTCAGTTTTGAATGTATATGATATACTGTTTTTATTTCCAGTCTATTATGTGTGGCTTTAATATACAAATGTTGCCTCGCCTTAAACGATATTTCCAAACACACTTCCGCTTAACCTTTTCAGTTCCCCCCGCTGCTCCCGTGGCTTCAAGAGATTACATCCCAACGATGTGTGTTTTGGCCGCTGGCCAAGATGTGGGTGAAGTGCTGCTAGGTCCTGCCTCCTTGGCCCTTCGTTTTATTTCCATCCAAATGGTTGGCCATAAAAAGTGCGCGTGTGCGTAGTTTTTGCTTTTGTTCCACCTCCATAGTGTTTGTTTTTAATAACTTTTGCAATTTGTTTATGTGCTCTACGTGCGTGTCCTGGGGGCCTCGTCCCAAGGACCTGGTCAGGTGCTTTCCTTATTAATTGGGCCACAAAGTGTCCGGATACGAGCCCAACAATGTAAGCACAGGTTATTCGACGTGGCAACACTTGTGGGAAAGAGCAATTAAAGTGGGCGAAACCATATTACCTTTTAATTTATTATTTATGGCATTCGGCTGCAAAAGCTAATATAAAATGCGCCCAAAAAGATTCAATTGTTCTTTCAATTCAGCGTTTATACAAAATATTCTCGATTTAAGGCCACATTTTCCACCATTTTTGGCAACAGCGAACTCTGAAAACTCGAAAACCACTGCAGTCCTTGAGCGGATCTGAATGTGTTGACATTTTTATGTGTGCATCTGCTTTCTTAGGTCTTTTTTACCCTTTCTTGGTATAGTTTTGTTTTCGAACTTTTTCGGATGCCTGGCAGAAGCCCACAGCGAAATATGCTGAGTCCCAGAACGGCATTCAAATGCACAATTGTTGTCGCCTCGACGGCGTTTGGACTTCCTCTTCTTCGTCCTGGCTCCCCATTTTTGTGATCCTTTCTCCTGCAACAACAACTTGAGTGTGTGTGTGTGTGTGCACTATGTAGTCCTTGTTTTCAGCGATGTTGTGGGTGTGCATTGGTATACTGGGGAAAATGCGCTTCTCTTTCGCAAATAAATAGGTAATAGCTTAGGCTTAATCTTGAGAATGTGCTTCGTTGGAGTCAAATATCTTACACTTTACATTTTTTGGTAATATTCATATGCACAATAAAGTTGAGTAGATTGCGGTGCCGCGCACACGGCGTATACGTGATATTTGTGAGCAGCTTTTGTGCGAGTGCATGCTAAACATCCGGTTGCCTTTACTACCTCCCCCCCCCCTACTTTCTCCCCCTCCTCCCCATTTCTCCCCTTTCCCCCGCTGTTGAGCTGCTTGATGCTGCTACAGTCGCCGCTTTTTTGGGCGTGAGGCTGTCGCTCAACTTCCGCTCGAATAGAGTGAAAAATAGCATTTTAGTGGGCACAATTCGCCAGGGGCCAACCTGCTCGTGCTTCCGTCCGCTTTCCCCACCCACTTCCCTTTTCCAGATTGACAACACACACATACACACACACACCGGAAGTGGAAGTGGCAGTGGAGAAAGAAGGAAGTGAAACGGCAGCCATCTTGATCCGAACTGTCAGCCGTTAAAGGCTCGCCAGCCATCTTGTTGTAACCAAATTAAATAGTACAATTTAACATGTGTCTGCGTGCATGCGTGTGTGTGAGTTTGGTAATTGCGAAAGTTGCAGGCGAAGTTACTCAGTTATAAAGGGAATTCATATGAACAAACACAGAGCTCACGTACACTGTGGGAAAAGTAAGCAATACAAGCTGGATGCCATTCAAGCCCAGAATTACATCAAAATTTTGAAAGTACATATCGGCTGAATTTTCGTACTTTATTTGAGAAAGATATTCTGAAATTTCTCACTGTGTGTGATGCTGCATTTGTGTGTTATTTTTTATGCGTCGGCTGTGCAAAGAAAAGTGCAGAAATTGCAAACGACTTAAATAAGCAAACAGCAGCGAAAAGCTGACACACTCACACACATGCAAATACACGGTGCATGAAGATGGGATCATTTACGACCTCTCTTCCTAAAAAAAAAACAAATTTTTCGCGCTTTGCTACTTAAATAAACTACTTTTTACTACTGACTGGCTTTTACAGCCGTTTTTCGTTGTTTCTGCTTTACGGTTTTACTTACACTTTTACGTGTGGGCATAAATTGTTTGCATTGTTGTTCTACTTATATTTTGAATGGTTACTATAAAGTTGAGTATTACTTTCGGGTGGCAACACTGAGTTTTGCGTCCACGATGTGCTTATTGCAGGTGACAACTCTGCTAAAAGTATGCTATAGTAATAAATCATCAAATTGAGTAAAAAACATTTGAGATCAAAACTTGTTTCTTTAATTAGTTTATAAAAACAATAAAAACTCTCGCAACAACTGCTTGATTTCCCACGTAAACCTTATTGGCATTCTTTAAACGAGAAAAGTCGATGTCGCAAATCGAATTTTCCAAATATTCCGCTGGTATTGCAGGTAAAAAGAAAAACTGCGCGAGTAACCACATTTTTGCTCTCAACTTTATTGGCGAGTTTAACGAAATAGCTCGCTTCGAGCAGCAACAAATCAAAGTGCACTTGCATGCATTTTTCATTGTTTTTGCCATGGGTACAAGTTTAAAGTTTTAACTGTCCCCCCGATGGCCATCTAATCAGTCAAAGAGTTGGCCAACTTCGGTCCACTGCATCCGCATCCGCATCCGCATCCGCATCCGCACAGTCGCCGTCTGCAATTGTAACTTTGTGCCCGGAGTTTTCTCCGATTGCGTAACTTTACGGCTCTGTTGGAAAAGCCAAACAACTGGCGGCCTTCCAAGCGGACCTCCAAGTGCGTTTGACAGCCGGTCGAGGCTGAAAGGCCGAACCAGGCCAACCATTTTCGGACAGGCCAAGAAAGGCCTCCACTCGCTGGAGGTCAACCCGATTGGAGCCGTGGTTGTGATAAGAAGGACATGTGCATTACTTTCAAGAGCGGAAACTTGAGTTATATAAAGAACAAGTCCAACATGTCGTATACTTAATATTATGAAACTCTTAATAATAATTGGCTGGCACAAGAACTACACTTTCTCACTGGCAAATGCTGCTTGATTGTAATCCCATGACAAACAGTCCTTTTGGCTAAGTAAACCGATTATGGAAGTCGGAATTAAGCTGACCACACATCCAATTGGCGCGCCTAGCCAAAAAGCCCGAATTGCGATAGCCGGGAAAAGTGCGAGAAAAGCGGGAAAATTAGTGGCGATAGAAGGCATTTACTGTTGCACAGCGCACTTAATTGGAATGCACTTGAAGTGCTCCTGCTGCTGAAACAGATACTGCTGCAGAAATGCGAAGCACTTTCGCCAGCGAATTGGCAGCTGGCTGATGTTGTTTTCCAGTTTTTCCCGCAGGGCCAATTACTAAAGATCGGAATTACCACAAGTCGGCAACTCGGGTTGTTGGAGTTGGTGGAAGTTGGGTAAAAACCACTTGCCGTAATCCTTTTCAATCAACTATGGCGAATCACAGGACGAAGGAGAGTGAGTAGACTGCAAGTCGAATAGAATTCGATTTGATTTCGTATTTATATTCAATTTATTCTAGATATTTGCTGCTCTATGCAGCATTTTCCACTCCGATATGCTTTCCTTTGGCTTGGCTTGGCTTGCGCTTTTTTGGCCTTTGCCAAAGGGGGAGATGAAATCAAGTGAAACTTGTGCATTTTCATTTTTTGTTTTGTGCCAAATTGAATCGCATTCGATCCGGGAATTGCAGAGGTTTTAGATGGACTTTTCCCAAGCTTAATGCGAATGCTGTAGCGTTTATGTAACGTAACAAACACAAATATGCGGCTATTTGATCCCATAATTTATGGTCCCAGTCAGTCCTCGGGCGTTTTAAAAATCGCTTAGCGTTTTGGCACAAATGAAACATCAAAGATTTACGAGCCATGATTAAGCCATTTTGCGGCGCCTTAGCAAAAGGGCCAAAAACAAAGGGCTGTGGCTGAGGCCTCAGCGAAAGGAGTGCAAGTGCTTCTGGGCAAAAAGTGTTGTGTGCTGAAAGTGAAATTCTTCCCCTTTTTATTTATCGAATGTGTCAAGCAGTGGGGGGAAACACAGTCGCCGAGGGAGCATTATTTTCCTTCTGTTTTCCTTGCTGAAAACGCTTCACCAGCCATCAAGCTGTGAGTAATTGTTCTCTTTAATTGCGGCCTGGAAAATGTCTTGGCCATTTTTATTGTGGTGTACACAATTGAAAGCCATCTATGCCGCACACGTACTTTTAAAGAATTTTCCTATACTCATCCCTTCTCAAGCAGTAAACTCACCTACGGTATTCTGTAACTTGCGAATTACGTTACTTTGGGTCTTCTATCACTGACCACTCGACTTATCTGCTCCTCGGGAATCCTGTAAGTCCTCCCATTGTTCCCACACGGAAAAGGACTTATTTTGTAATTACCACGAGCTCTGTGACTGGCTGGCTTCTTCGCCAAGGGCCATTACTCATGGCACTCTTTAATTATGCTGGCCAGAGATTTGGCTGACCCAAGCCAAGAGCAAGTTGCTCCGTGTTCCATGGATATGTGCCTTCCTGGGTGTGAGGACCCAATTAAGACGCGCTTATTGCAGGGCAGCAACAAAGTCGATCCCACAGCTGATAACGTGCAATTTGTGGAGGCATCTCTGGGGGATTTCGTTTTGGCTTTGCATTTTTTGTTTATTTGCGGCGCCAATCCTTTGGAGGCTTATAGTTTTGTAATTGTTTCGGGACGTACCTCGTCCTTTTTTTTGGTGCTATTTTCGGACTGATTTCGATGGCTTTATCCGTGCTTGGCACTGCTTTAAATTGCCTGCGGCTTGTAGCGATTTTTATTCCGCTGTTTTTTTTTCATGTTGTTTGCCTTGTGCGCAATTTGCATTTTGGGAAATGGCGGGAAATTGTGCGCGTTTCCAAGCGTGTGAATAATGTGTTAGCTTACCGAGCTTTCTTGCCCCAAAATTCGGATGCTGCCGCTCGGGTGCCGTTGCAAAATGATTTGTAGGCATTTCAATCTAATTAATGTTGTTGAAGTACCCATTTCAAACGGGTGCACAAAATCTCTGCACCAGTGTCCTATATATTGTATATTGTATAATTTGTAAAGCCAAGCTTAAGTTTACCGAAAGTGTACTTTAAATATAAATGAAATGTAAATAATATATAATATATACAAAATGTAAAAGAGTTATGCAATATTTGCTATAAAGGGCTTTAAATTAATAGCATTATTTAGCACAACTGGCTGCCGCGAAATGCACTTTGGCACCCCGTTGCTAATGCCTACCCGGTCTTATGACACCCTGTTTCGTCATTCGTCCTTCGTCCTCCTGCCATTTTATCCACTCCTCAACTTTGTTCTTTTGCAGCCATTACGCGCACTTGTCGTCGGGGTTGTCATTATGCTTTCATGGCTTTAGTTTTGCCCTGGGCATAAGTTTTCTAAAAAACGAAATATGAATACGAAAATCTCTTGAAGGGGTGTATGGAATGGCGGGGGTACGCCAACAGACTTTCTAGCAAATAATAAAAGTTTGGAAAACTCTTTAAATCCCTTTTCGCTGATTGCTAGAAAACAATAACAAGGAGTCACTTTAAAACTGAAATCGATGAGAAAACAAGATAGAGTGCTATATTGGAGTTCCCCGACTATCAGATACCCGTTACTCAGCTAGTGGAAGTGCAAACGGGAAATTTCAACATTTTCTGGAATATCGGTAGAAATTGGAGAAAAAATTAAAAAAGAAAAAAAATTAAGCATTTTTTAAAAGTGTGTTTTTCGCAAATCTATAAAAATTTACAAGATCTATAAAAAAGTGAGAAACAAACTTGCGCTGCGTATATGTCACTGGAAGCTGCATTCTTAATCTCAACATTCTAGCTTTTGCAGTTCTTGAGATCGAGGCGTTCATATGGACGGACGGACGGACGTGGCCAGATCGACTCGGCTATTGATCCTGATCAAGAATATATATACTTTATATGGTCGCAAACGCTGCCTTCTGCCTGTTACATACTTTTCAACGAATCTGGTATACTCGTTATCAAGCCAGTTTGCAGCGACTTATTGGCATTTTGTATACTGTATTTTTATTTTGTAGCTATAGTACTACTCTTTGCATTTATCCTCGCATTCCTTTATGCTATCAAAAGATGTTCCATCGGTGTCGCAAGCCACAAACTTCTTTGAAGTGCAAGCGTTTTCCCAACGTAAATAGCCGATTCGAGTAATCAAAGTGTTGCAAACACCTAGGCCGAACAGCTCAAAAGCACAGCTGGCTAAAAATGCAATCGATTAAGATAAATGGTTCCTAATATTAAACTTGGAATAGTTTTTGTATTTACTCACGATCTTTTAAAGCTGAAACACAGCCAAGTATGGCAACAAAGAAAAACATTACAAGTGTATGCATCTTAGAAATGTTCCTTAACGAAAATGTTCTTTACCTACCAGAGAACAACTAGATGAACAAACACTGCTAACTGTTTTGTGTTAATATAAACCTAAAATCCGCAACTAATTGGCTTACAAGGTGTATTATATCTATGACTTTAGCCCTAAAACACAACCAAGTTTGCAAAAATTGGGAAAGAAGCTTTATTTTAACTTTGTATTGCGTTGGGAAGTACGTGTTCCCTTCGACTACTTGAAAAGACTGAAATGATAATTTTCCTTAGTGGCCGACTACTTTCTTTATATGCACCTAAAAACCGCAAATAATACAATTATACGAGGTGTTAGCGCTATAACGTTTGCCCTTTTTAACTATTTATAAATCTTAATACATGAAGAAATCGAATTATATACGCACTTCGCCATATTACTGATTTCCGTATTTGTATTTATATTTTGAGGTCGGACTCATACACATTTTTATATTCCGAAAATGCCCTTTTATTTTAAAATTCCTTGCATTTAGCTTCACATTCCTCTATGCTTTTGAAGAAAGTTCCTTCGGCCAAACATCCACCCATGTGCACCGTCTTGCATTTGTTTTCACTGGGTATGTAAACTATTTTCGTGATTAGCATTTTACATAGGCCGACTCCTCGATATTTAACTCCGCAGACAGCTAAATGACAATTTAGTAAATGATGTTAATTGAATTACTACGGATATATACAAAGTACTCACGGTCCTTCAAAGCTGAAACACAGCCAAGTATGGCGAAAATTAAGAAAAACATTTCAAATGCATGCATCTTAGAAATGTTCCTTAACGAAAATGTTCTTTACCCAGCAGAAAACAACGAAATAAACAAGCACTGCTAACTGTTTTTTGTTAATATCAACCTAAAATCCGCACCTAATTGGCTTACAGATGTATTATATCTATGACCAAGTTTGCAAAAATTGGGAAAGCAGCGGAAATAAGCTTTATTTTAACTTTGTATTGCGATGGGAAGTACTTGTGCCTTTCGACTACTTGAAAAGACTGAAATGATAATTTTCCTTTCCTTTACTTTCTTTATATGAACCAAAAACCGCAAATAATACAATTATACGAGGTGTTAGCGCTATAACGTTTGCCCTTTTTAACTATATATTAATCTTAATACATGAAGAAATCGAATTATACACACAGTTCGCCATATTACTGATTTCCGTATTTGTATTTATATTTTGAGGTCGGACTCATACACATTTTTATATTCCGAAAAAACCCTTTTATTTTAAAACTCCTTGCATTTAGCTTCACATTCCTTTATGCTTTTGAAGAAAGTTCCTTCGGCCGAACATCCACCAATGTGCACCGTCTTGCATTTGTTTTCACTGGGTATGTAAACTATTTTCGTGATTAGCATTTTACATAGGCCGACTCCTCGATATTTAACTTCGCAGACAGCTAAATGACAATTTAGTAATTGATGTTAATTGCATTACTACGGATAAATACAAAGTACCCACGGTTCTTCAAAGCTGAAACACAGCCAAGTATGGCGAAAATTAAGCAAGCAATTGAAGGTAGTTTCATTTTAATTTTATATTTCCACCAGTAGTAACACTTGTATCTTTCGACTGACTTGAAATGATTAAAAGTTAGCAGCGTAAAACAATTTAATATTAATGCTAATTAAATAAATAAAGATAATAAAGTAATATTCTTTATTGGCGAGTTCAAGGGCTTTGTTTAAACACTTGTTTAAACTCGGAGAGTGCATATGTTTTATAAATATATTTTAAAAACTTCCCTTGCCTTAACACTGCTCAGGTTTCTTGACATTTAATGAAAAAACTTCTTTAAACATACATCCACTTCCTTAAATTTAATCTCCCACTTTGTTTACCCTATTGAATGGGAGTCCTCCGCAATTCCATGAGGACTTTCCCCTGTCTCTTCGACAGAAATCGAACATTTGATACGAGATTTCAATAAACAGATGATAACAACACTTAACCCTCGGCAGCCCACCTGCAAGCCCCCCTTAACCGTTGACAACCAGGTGATTGTCTTTTTCGAGTCCCCGGGCATTATTGCAAAAAGCTTTGTGCAAATTTTCTCATATTTCCTTGGTAAGCTCTCCTCAAGGACAACTGAAGGCGAGGGCAAATGGCATAAAGCAAATATAAATATGCTAAAGGGGGAACAATTTGTGAAGAAAATGTATTCGTACTTTTTGCGTCATTTGCTCTGGTAATTGTTATTTGATACACACAAAGAGCGAAAAGTTGTATTATATCGCTTTTGGCACATTTGCCAAGCCAAACAAACTGCAAAGAGAAAACTTAAAAATGAAAACGATACGAGAGTTTTGAACGAGTGTTTTCTATTAAAGGCAGGACGGGGCCATAAGCGAAATTCAATTAAAAACTTTAAAAGCCGCCCAACAATTTCCAACTGCAATTAGAGGAGAGAAAACACACACAGAGAGTCCTGATTGCATTCAAAACTAGATACTGCTGCAATATATACACGGATGGATACACGAACGCAGCTGAGATACAAAAACTTCGCTTTGGCAAACTTTTGCCTATTATGTAACAAAACGCAGATGAGACAGCAAAACTGCAATCCATACGCCCTTCTCGCCATTTTCTCAACCATCTTGCTCACATTTAAAACGAGGTATTCCATTTCTTCACTGAAGTCCGAATGTGCTCATTTTGCAAAAACAATTTTAATGCCTTAGAATAACCATTACAAAGCATTATAACATTATTTCATAAACTTTGCTTGATACAGGCATATCCTTCTTGTTGATATGCCATCCATGGGACGTCTAGTGACTTCATTTAATTAGGAACTTTACACAAACTAGCGGCACACTCAATATAACTTTAGATGAACAGATGAAGGAGCTGTTGTTTATGATGATCAGGACGCATAAAGTTACCAAAGTTGTTGAGCTAGTAAGAAAAACTTGTGAGACAAATATAATGGTGTTTTCTGAAAGAGAAATAAGCCCTGAACTTTGTCATTTACGTCAGTTTTCCAAGAGCCAAGCACTTCTATTAATTAATTCACAATTATTTGCAAACAATTTTGGATTTCGCCTTACGAAGGCTAAAAGATACAATTTCATTGAAAATTAATAAAACAAATTTAATTCGTTAGTTCATGAACTGTAATCGACACATTGGAAGATTTTTACCACTTTGTAAATGGGCTGACAGCTGTTGACACTTTATCATAGAAAAAATTGCATATTTCCGAATTCTTAATGGCGATTTGAAAGGCTCGAAGTGAAATATAACAATATGGCAGCCTCGAATTTCCACTCGTGAATGTTTTAAAATCCCGAAACGGATATTGGTTGGAAAATGGTGGGTTATTTATGCCATTGTTCGATTTGTTTGCCTTTCAACTCTTCATTTGGTCATTTGTTATACGTGTATATGTAAAATCGGATTTATTTTGCCGCTGTGAAGGGTTTCATTATTATTTGTTTCCCGGGACCATTTCATTCGCAACTTTGCGGCATTTGGCATTTGCATTTTTATGGCAACACTTTCAGGGGCCGCAATTATTTCCCCATCTCGAGTCCTGCGAACCCAGAGTTTTATTGCCCCTGCATCCGATGCCTCGTGCGAGGAGGACCTTTATCTCCTTTTTCCTTTTTCCTGGTTCAAGTCGAGGCATCGACAGTCATTTGGCAGATATATTGCAGTCACAACATCGCATATAACACATCAATATCCGGCACGGCCACGCCCACCCACACATTCCGCCCCCCAGCCAACGATTTGCACATAAACAGGAGCAATAAGCGAGCGAAGGACGCAGGACGAGAGCAAATTGAAAACGACAAAACAAAACTGAAATGTGGCCCAAGTTGTGGCAAAATGTGGGTTGCTGATGCTCTGCGGACATGTTCTGACATGTTCTGAACTACGTAGCTACGCATAGTATTTGCTTACTCACGAACGTTACTATTATTATTTTATTGAGAATAATTTCCTATTGCATCACTATCATTTATTGTTGAGAAACGAATGCGTGTTTTAAGTAATAATGAGTTCCAGACATTTGAAATGCCTGCAGTACCCTTTCACTTCGGTATCTCCCCAGCAGAAGTTCGAATGATATTTGTTGTACCGGATATCCGCTTTTCCAGCATGTGACGGAAGTTTTTGTCCCCCTCGCACCCACTGAAGAATTCAAGTTGGGCCCTGGCAACTTTCCCTTCATTTGGGAGCTCGTTTTTTGCTCATTTTACTGGTTTTTTGTCCGCTCCCGTTGTGGCGAAGTGTTGTACGGCCTGCACAAGATCTTAATTTCGATATTGATGTCAAATTGTCGCGCGGTTTAATTAAAAATGTCCACAGAGTGCAGCAAGAGTGAGCAGCAAAAGTGAAACGGAAACCAGGGGAACGCAGTGCAGTTTCCCAATTGTTGGTATCGCTATTGTGACTTTTCTTTTCGCTCCCTTTTTATTTTTGCGCATTTCTGCATTGTGTTTTTTGCCCCAACATTGGCGAGTGGCTCGATTTGGGGACCAACACGTTGTCAACTGGTCCGTAGTTGCATTGTGGCTCTAGGCCTCAAAAAGTCAGCGCTTGTCCGGCAGGATTTAACTTGGATTTCATAAAAGTATGCCCGATAGAGTCACCATAAAGGCGTTGTCC
The DNA here is from genome assembly GCA_005876975.1 of Drosophila orena. NCBI lineage: Eukaryota > Metazoa > Arthropoda > Insecta > Diptera > Drosophilidae > Drosophila > Drosophila orena. Next base: position 8,842,735 of record VCKV01000008.1, on the reverse strand, counting down.
TTGAAAAGCAGCATGTCTTCCGTTCTTAATAAACATTAATTAATGTATTTACGGGGACATGTGTTTTCAATCATTTGATTTACGTCTGTTGGCTTGCCGCAAAATTCTTGCACAGCAATTCAGTCAGCAGATGTCTGAGCCACATGTAACTTTTATATTTATAAATAAATCCACATGGAAGTTTCCGATTTCTCAATGCCATTTGGGTTGATCACCGCAGCACTGCAGCAATCGGTGATTTTTTCACTCATGATTTCCGCCACGAAAGTCCAGCATACATTATTGATTATAATTTAAAATTTATGTTGCCTGCATGCCATGACGACTGCGATGATGAGAATGATGATGGTAAGGATGATGATAATGACGATGATGATGAGGATGTTGCCAATTGTTTTTGTCTGCTTTCCTTCTGGGAACTCCACTTTCCATTCTCTCTGTCAATTTCAGCGGCAATTCGCTTTGATGGGCAATGAATGATGCAGGGCTTCAATTGTGGATCAAATATTTATGAATTAAATGGAAAATCATCAAACGGATAAGCCCATCGGTGCGGTGGCGGCTGTGATGGAGTATCCTTTTTTGATTGTTGCCAGAACAACGCCAAAGTGGGATAATTGCAATGAAAAGTGTTGCCGGCGTAGCGAAGGCCTGAAATAGAAGTAAAATCTCATGGCTTTTGAGCTCTGAACCGCTCGGTATTCGCGATAGGTGTACATATAATTGAATTATTTGCTGTTTAGCAATGTAAAAACTTATCCGAAAGCTTGGCCAATATAATTAAGCGAGCGAAAATTGAAATACGCAACTGGCAGTCAACGCGGTAATATCCAAAATAGTCCCGCAAAAATATTCACACAAACTACAAACTTGGCGGAAAACTTTGTAAGTAGCCCAGGACGAAAAGGACTTCGCAAGCAGCAGGATGCTGAAGTAACTTCCTTTTCGACTTGTCGGTGCGCCTTAGTTGGTTTAACTGGTAATTGCAGTTTGCAGGGGGGCGCCAAGGCGAAAATTGCCCCAAAAATGTGGCGGCAAGAAAATGAGTTCACTGAGGGGAAGGAACGGGCGAACTTATAGCCTCCGACCTCGGAAAACACAACTCGAGTTTATATTGTTACTTCGCGAGGGAATTAAGTTTCTTGCACTATCTTATATCAGAGTTTCGATGAAGTGCATGCACCAGAAATCACTTGTAGCCAGCTGAAATTGCTACCTTCATTCCCCGTTCTAAATGTTTTGACAGGGACCACGCCATATTTCACATTTCCAAGCCCTTCCGAGCAATTGATTCGATTCCATATTCCCGGCTCGTAAAACGTTTGGCCAAAACAACGCGGAGCTGGCCGACTGTTTCGATTGTCTCTCAGCAAAGTTTTGAGCTGTAAATAATATATGGAACCATTTGGCACACTAACAGTATGTGAAATGGAAATCGTGCCAAGCGGGGTCGGGGTTCCCACATTTTTCCCTGCACTCGCTTTATACCAAAAACAGCGTACGTGGACCAGAAAACGGAAAAAACAATTTCCTCGCTCGGAACTGGCTTTAGTTGACCCAATAATGGCACAACAAAATAGAAACCCTTTGCCAATCTATGCAGCCATAGTTGTTCCCATCCTTTGGCTCTCCTCTTTTTTCGCTTCTTGGCGCCCAACCTTTGAGAATGTTGCAATTGCGAGTTGCCGTCGAGAGCATGTGGCCTGGGTCATTAAAATCATATGCTGCTCTGGTCAAAAACTGGCGATTTGCTGGCAATCTGATAAAGTTGACTAGCAGCCAGCCATGAAAGAAATGGAAACACTCACGCACAGTCCTGGCCTGAAAGGGAATCCCCAAGAATTTGGCTCTAGACAGGCTGCCAAATACCGTGGAACAGTAAAACACAGCTTAGTACTAAGTATACATTAGAAACATGCAACATACAACAATCTCTTGTACTTACAACGTCTGTTGGCCTTCATAAAGTTTAAACTTTTGTTAATCCAAGTGTATCCCGACCGCACTTCTGTTAATTATAGCATGTACTATTTGATGCTCCACAATCCCAATCGACCCGACTTGATTGTGGATCCGCCTAAGGTAGCGTTTATTGTAATAGATGGGCTTTGTTAGAAAGTTTCCAATATCTGTTCAGCACATACAGCCGAGGGCAAGTATGTGGAGACCGGCATTAAGTTGGTGCCCCATTTTGTGGATGCTCCCCGTGCCCTTTTTCCGCCATCTGTGGGCGGCGGGTGGTGAACCTGCAACCCTGTGGCGTGCATTGAGTTTCATGACGTCATTAGCGTTAATGGCTGTCCATGTGCATTATGCAGCAGTTTAAGCGTGCGTCCTGAATTCACTTTTTGTTTAATGAAAAGTTACACGAGCTGCAAATGAGCAGCGACTTGCATTGCAAGTAATGAGCCACAAAGTGTTTGCCATTAAATTTGCGATCTCATGATGGTAATGAGGTGATGTGGGTGGTTTTGGGTTTGGCTTTCGCTACGGCCTTTCATCGAATAGTTGAAAGGATTTGGCTCGTTGTCATGGCGGCTTTTGTTTCCCGTTGCTAACCAAGTCAAGATAAGGGATTAGGTTCCTCGTCAGTCTCTGTAAGCCTCTCAACTTCCACGCTCGCGCTTATCAGCAGCAAACTTCTGGATTTCGGTTAGTCATTAATGGGGCGATGACACGTATGTGGTCTGTAAATTTGTGAGGGGTAAATATCCATGACGTTGCCATGCCAGTGGGATATCATCATGAACTTAAGGTGTGCCGCAGCAGGCTGAAAAGCTGGTGGAATTTGGCAGGAGGTAAATGGGGTTTTGATGCATTGAATGTATATTCTATATGAAAGATAAGATTACGAACAATTAGCTAGGCTACGTATTGTTTGGGCTTCTACTTAAAAGGGTATACAAGATTGGCAGGTAGAATCCAGCAGATCATCAACATATTATTTCCATACTCAAATCTGGCAGAATAACACGCTGAAAATAACATCGAAGTACCATTTTCATTGGCATTTGGACATCGCGATGCTCACTTCTCAGAATCAGAATCTTCCCTTTCAGGCTTAACACGATTTTCCCGCCTAGATGTTGCAGCTGAAAATGGGTGCAATACCCCACTTTTAAGACCCCCTATGTATGGCCCACTTGTGTTCCGCGCAAAAAACCAGCTTGCAAGGGCTTAGTCAGCGCTTACACGCAAAACTCACACACACACATCAGGCAGTCATGGAATAGCGAATATCTATATGTGCACATGTATATATTCTCCGTATATAACTATGCTTTTTTGTTGTTTGAATTCAACGAGGCATGCGAAATGCCACCGAAATGAAATGTGCAAACAGGAGCAGCAACTAGTTGGGCTACGGCTTTAGTTTTAAATTATTCTGCGCAATTTTATTTCGGTCCGTGCACACCACCAACAAGGTGTTAATCAAATGGCCAGTATGTCCTGCATGATAAATGTCCAGACGGGAAAACACATTGTGAGCTGGGAGTGGCCAAGTCCCTGTGGCTTTCCCCTTCTGCGTAAAGTTTTCCCTGGGGCTGAGTAATTTTCAAATTTCGTAACTCGCTACTCATGTGATGTTAACTTAATATTAGTGAATTGTTGCTTAAACGGATGGCTATACTTTTACAGCTTCGGGAGGATTTGCAAGTACTTCAGTAGCATTAGTTACATTTCCAGGTACTCCAATGGAAATTGAAAGTCTGGCGATGTTGCCTGAGTTTCCACTGCTCATCGGCAATTGAGCCAGTTGCCCAAAATGGCACTCGAATACCCGCCATATTAAAAGTTGCGGCTTGGCCTTGTTCTGCGGTTAAGCACGAGCCCTATGCCACATGCCCCGAAAAGTATGCCACGCTGTTGCCGTTGCAAGTCTCGCTTTTTACGCTTTTTTGCTGCCTGCATTTTATGGCTCTGCTACACTGTGTGTGTGTGTGTCAGAGCGAGAGGCAGGGCGTGTGCGATAGAGAGCGCAGTATGGTAATTGTTACATGCATTCGAGTTGACTTGCTGCGGTCTATCTGCAGCACTTCCCCACTCCCTGCCCCTCGGCTCATATGCATTAGCAATTTAATGCCACGACAATGCCGTATTATTAGTTATCCTTGCCCCAGCCCCCAGCCCCCACCCACTGCCACGCCCCCTGTGAAACCGAGCTGTGCATAATAAATTAACCGCATGGCCGGTTCGAGTTTTGCTCATTAAAGCGCATTTGTATTTAGTTGTGCATAAAACATTAAGCGAAAATGAGCGAACGTGACCAGAACCAAACTCATGTCCTTCCCAAATGCCCATGTGTGCGTGTGGAGTGTGTGTGTGTGTGTGGGTGAGTGTCTGTGTGTTTTTCTCTAGGTGTGCGTGCGTATGCGTAATTACACTGGCTGCTCACTCGAAACGAATTCAGTTCAATTCACATTCAGCTGGCCAAGTGACAAGATCGCCATCGACGTGGAATTTGACCCGCTCCTGGGAAATCACCTGTAATTATGTGATTAAAACGCTCTCGACTCGCAGGCCATGTATTGATTTTAAATTGATTAAACTTGTAATTAACTGGATGGCAAACTGCACAGGTGGTGTGGATTTTGACAGAATTGGAGCAAAGTGTTTGAACATACAATGCATTTCCGAGAAGGAATCAATGTCTAAATATTTTCTAATGCCTTATCAAGTACAAGTGTACATCTCTGAAATTTCATTATGAAATATTCTTTACACATTTCACAGAACCAAAACGACCCACATATAATAGTCCACAATGGAACAATAACCATAGCCATAAGTTTCTGCTTTTCAAGCATTACATTCACAGACCCAAAAACTCCCACATGTATAGGAAAGGAAAGCCTTAAATATTATGATAAACTTTATTACTCGAATCCTCTATTATATGCATGAAAATGCAATTTATTCGCTAAATACCGCAGGGAAGGGGGCAAATGACCTTAGAAATCACAACTTTTTCCGCCCCGTCACATTTGCTTAGGCCTTCAGCAGGAAAACAATTTAAACTTTCATTACAGTCAACACATTTTGCCCTTCTTTTCGGCCCTCTCACACATTTGGCCACTCGAGCGACACTCATTCATAAATGCGAGCGTCGCCATGGGAGTGCGAGTGGGGCAATTTTCCAGCTGCTTCACATCCTTGAGCTCCCCTTCCTTTTGGGCCTCCATCTTTTGCTGCTTTTCGGAATGTGGAGTACTCTTTGCAAGGGGGCACTTGATTTGCCAAAACGATGTCCTGGAAATGCAGGGAGTTATCATATGATTTGATTATATAAAATAATATTAAGAATTTTATATATTTGCCATTTAAATGGATCACAATGCAAAGTCCAAGTGTATTTAACACAACTCTAAGCTTCAGCGGCTTGCCTTCCATTTGCTTGTGTGAAATGTGCAGGATTCTTGCGGTGTCTGCTGTAGTTGTAGTGGCGTTGAGTAATTTCCAGCAACATCTGTGGGCAGCCATCGCGTTTCCGCATCCTTTGCACCCTTCGGCGACTTCCACTTCCACTTCCACTGCCACTTCCGCTTGCGCGCTCTTATCATTATTTCTCATCAAGCGTTTCTAATGAAGTCGTAAAAATTGAAAACTTTCAAGGCATGTGAGCGTGTCCTTTATCTCCTGCCCCGCCCATCGGCATGTCCTTTTTGTGGCGTTGCGGCTTATGTGTTCTGCTTTATTGCTTCTCCTTATTTTGGTACATTTTTGCGCTCCCATCATTTTAGCCTGGTCTTCCTTTTTATGCCCCTGCCGACATTAAGCGTTTATTTTTCTGCGGTTTTCCTCGGCTTCTTTTGAATTTCTTTGTATGTTTTCCGCATTTGCTGTGCAAACTCATATAATCAGCTTTAAGCTCTGTGTGCCTGCTGCTTTATAAGCCGGCAGACGCCTGCAAATATTTACTGGCAAACTCGGTTTGTTTGTTTGTTTGTTTGTTTGTTTGGTCTCGACCGCTCTCGATTTAATGCTAATTTGGTGTTTCGACTCGTAAATAATTACAATTGCCCATGGACAAACATGTGTCCCAGGAATCGTTTCATTTCTGTTTGGCTGAAACATCCAAATGTGCTGGCTTGCAAACACTAAATTAATTATCCTCATTTTAGGTGTCAATTTACATTTTTGCACTGCGTTATCTGAATTTCTATTCAATGTTGTAACGTGCACGTACACGTAGTGACGAAGCGCACTGTGCTCGGCAGTTTTCGTAGTGACAGCTTGCGAAGGGGACTTCTTTACACTTTGAGCCACAGAAATGATAATTGGATTAAATAAATTTAAGATTTTTGTGTGCCTAAGTTATTTTTGTCTGAAAAAATGTCACTTTTTGTAAAACTTTTAGGAAAATTCACTGAAATTAAATTGATAAAATTATAAGTCTCCGATCTCGGATATTCTTTTCTTGTCCTTCAGAATGGTGTGCCGCTTTAATCCTTTTTACATTGGACCAACTCCACCCAGCTGCTGCACGGACTTGAAGTCCGACTGCGACTGCCCACCGTGTTCACCAGATACAGGGTATCAGGAGCCTCGACCCGTCCATGAGGAGTGCAACCCGGGTGTGACCAAGAAGGAGACCAAGGAAAGCAAATGCAATCCTCCTTGCAAGGAAGCCCCCAAAAAGGAAAAGAAGGAGAAGAAGGAGAAGAAGTCCGAGAATAAAGATGCAAAAAAACTAAATAAAACGTAGCTTTGCTAGAAATTGTTCTTATTAAAATTCCTATATAGCTTGGCCACTTTTTTAAACACAAAATTGAATTATGATGGATACGCACGAACATCGAAGTTGGCTTCTTAAAATTCAATTACACGCAGCTCACAGCTGCAAACATGAATCAATCCATTTATGCACCATATCAAATCAAAGTCAACCGCAAATATATTTTCAAATTGAATTCTCCCAGAAGAAAATGGCGCAAACGTGTAGAAGCGGTCATAAAAACTCAATAAACGGCAATAAAATACGTATACGTATATATACGTGTATATGTATATGTATATGTATATGTATATGTATATAAATATGCCAAAGCAGACTTCAAACAAAACGCTCGGGCGGCTAACGTTTTCACCCCAAACGAATTTTCTTCGTCCTGATTTTCCCGGTCTGGCAGCGATTCCACGTCCTTTGGCTCCTGGAGGCTGACTAATTTCATTTGCCACCCACTTTTGAAGGAGCTAGAAAAGTGAGGGGCTTGTAATTGATTTCATTAAATCATTTGCTCAGCGAAGGAAAACTTGAGAAATTGCTAGACAATGGGAAATTACAACATTTGACTCGTTTTCACAATTCATTCGCCATTCTTGATGTGTGCCACAAGTTATGGCATGTGTAGCAAACTTTTCCTGCATCCCATTTCCTGTTTGCATTTTTCTTCTGCATTTGCTCGGTTATTTGCTTGCGGCTACTCAGTCATAAGCATTTTTCTTGCCAATTTCCGGTGGAAAATGAAATGCGGGAAATTGATAGTCAGCACTTAAGGCTTAGTTGTTTAGTGCTGTTTACTTAGTTCTGGGGAGACAGATTGTTGATATAAATAACATTTATCTTTACTGATCAACATGTTTTGAAATAGTCGTACATTTCGTACAGAAGCCGTTTGCCTTTAGACATCTTGTAAAACATTTCATAAATGTTGCACTTATTTGTATAAAGCTATATGCATCTCAAAGACATACTTATATTTTTTTCCATTAGTGAGCTGACTTTTATTTCCCAGAATTTGTGCTCCCATTTCGTGGCTCATGTGTCACCGGCATTGTTATCCTTTCCCTTCGCTTTGAAATGGAATACGAATTTTTTGGTCCTCGTCTTCGGAGTGCCAGCAGCTCCGAAAAGCGCCGAAAGGAGCTTCTGCCATCGTTTGAGCACTGGGCTATATCCACTTGGCCCCTTTCGACGTCTTGGCCATTATATATGCATACCGATGCAAATGCTGGCTGGGCTTGGGCTTCATTTATCACTGGCTCTGACTTTTATGCAAGCCATAACTTCTGGGATGCGTCTGTGGCGGACATTGATTTGACTGGCGGATCGAGGGCTTGGCTGTCGACTTTGATTGGCCCGGATTGATGACTTCTGTCCGCCCCCCCCCCCTCCACGTTTTATTGCAATTAATTAGTCTTGTAATTGGCAGCAGGTGTCGTTTTTGTTGGCGTTGCCGTTGCCGTTGCCGCCCATCTCATTGTTGATCCCTGAACCCGACTTGTATTTACTGGCAATTGTGGCTAACGATTTATTTGCATACAATCATGCAATTCGACTCGCCTGCTGCTGAACCCCAGTATTTGCACTCCAAGTAGCTAATTAGTTGAGCAAATTTGCAGTGCTTGATTGTGAGCGGTGTGGGGCAGCTCTTATGTTGCAAGGGTTATGGCTTGTGGCACTCGGATTTATTTCAATCAATACATTTGCTGCCAATTAAGGCTGGTTCCTTTGTTGCAAGTATTGGCTTTTCTTCGACGAACTACCTCTAAGTGTAGTAACTTTGATGGATCCTTTTTGTGAGAAACTCTACAAAATACATAATTGATAGTGCAACAATTTGTTTTTGTTTGCCAGATGCCAACTGTTGCCCCAAATCGACGGAGATTCGTTTTACTGTCCTCGTTATTTATGCATATGACAGTCGAGAGCGGATGGAGTGGAGTAGGGGCAAATAAAATAAAATATTAAATGCCACTATAAATTTGCCCAGCCCCAACCATAAATAGCCGTCGAGCCACTTGGAGTAACACTCGCAAATTATGTATACGCGCCGTTGGCCTTCCTGCGGCGCAGAGTGGGTGGTTGGGTGGTTGGGTGGTAGGTGGTGCTGCTGTGGCAGCTGTGGCAGCTGTGGCAGCTGTGGCTCGGACCAAGGACAAACATTTTCGGTAGTGGCTTGTTATTCCTGCTCGTGCGTGTGTTAATGCCAACACGTCGCGATGTGTTTGCGTCTTCATGCTTTCCAATTAAGTCGAGGAGATAAAACAAAAGCTGGAACAAAGGTGGAAAGCCGGGGCGAAAGTAGACTTTCCCCCCGTTGACTTGGCTCTCAGTTTGGGTTTTGTTTGTTGTCCTTTGCTATTTGTTGCCTGTCAAAACAACTTTAGTTGGTGCCATCATGCGTGGCAGCGAGGGAATACTCGTACATTGCCTGCTTTTGGACGCATTCCGTGTAGTTAACTTTCCGAGTTGGCGAATAGCACATGGAAATCGATTGAATGGCTGACTGTGTTGAGCGGCATTGATAGCACATACACCATACACACATAATTAAGCAGATTATGTTAGAGATTTTAATCACGACTGAGAATGAGTGAAGGCCAGCCAACTTTGGCTAATTCAATGACCATCAGAAAAGAGCCATGCATTTGAGCCACGTTTTTTACCCGTTGCTCATAAGGCAAAAGTAAATTCATTCGCTATGGGCTAAGTACCCGAAAACAAATTCATCCCCAACTTAATCAGAGTTGACAAAAATCCATGGCTCGAGATAATACCCCCATTCATATTGTATACATATGTTCCGCCCGCTCAAGTAACTTAATTATGTGAAAAATAATATGTTTTCTGCGCCTACGCACTCATTTAATGCTCATTAAATATTAATGAATATTGTTGATAGGGGAAATGTTTGTTTTTCATGAGATTTTTTCCGTTAATGAGTCTGGGTCCTTGGGGATTCAATGATGTTTACCAGAGCAAAGTGAAAAGTAAATGATGTACTTAAACGTTAAGTACTCGTGCAGATGTAAAATCTGAGTTTTTTTCAATAACATTCTCATCAGCCAAATATAAGTTCAATCAATCATGGAGAGGAAAATAAAACCATCTTATTGTAATTTGACTTCTGGTGGGCCATAATCAATAGGCAAATAAAAGAACCAAATTAAGCTAAGCGGATTTAGATATCGAATTCGCACTCATACACCTACACACACACACACACACACACACAAATATATATATAGACGGAGAAAGTGAAAGAGAAATTTAATTTGCTGCGTCGCCAGTTTTGTCCCAACGATTTGTAAGCTTTTTGTTTTAATTTAAAGCTGATTTATGTGTTCTGGTTCTGTACCCTGTAAATCTAAAAATATAGTAGTAGACCCGCAAAACTAATAAAAAATATCTCATTTTTTTTTTAGTTTTATAAGATTCTTAAATAATTGAGTTCCAAAAAAAAACATACGACTGCATTGGTAAAAAGCATTCCATATTTTGAGCACTATACCTAATAGAGCTCTTTGTGGGTCCATACTAACTTCATTCGGTTTAGGGAAATACTTACAATGTCCTGATGTCAGGAAAGCTGACTTTGTAATCCGCTTATGTGCGCAAATTTGGTGCGAACATTGAATAATCACTCACACCGACAACAGCCAACAATAAGAAATAAGGCATTTGCATATCTTGCCACGGCGGAAAAGAGAGATTGGGAAAAGGTCTATTTATTTTGAAGAATAAAACAAAGTAAGTAGGCATTGACTGGTGAAATATTTAAATTACATTATTAATATGCATTTACTTAAAGTTCGCATAAGAAGCAAATTTTATTTACAAACAATTTCTTTAGTTGTCTTACCATTTTGACTAGATTACAGAGCGAAACCGACCCAGAACGGAATTTTTGTCAAAAATCCTTATTGATGATTTTTTGTCATAAATAGTCGGTTTTTTGGGCATAACTAAGTCTATGGTAGTCTAAAAGTGGATTGTCATACCTCGTTGAACTCGCAACGAAATTCCAAATCGGTTGGCATTCAAAATTGGAAAATTTGATTTTTACCCATTTTTCGCAAAATTTTATGAAATTGGTCAAAAATTATATTATCAAAAATTTCAAAAAAGTAATTGTCTTTGCTTATATGGGTTTTAAGCGGCACAGTCAACAGGCAATCACTTAGCTGTGCGACTTTTAATGCCTAATTTATAGCTAAAAACCCTAAAATAGACCATTTTTGTACAAGTCCTGTGAAGTCAGGAGATTTATCCATTCTACTTCCGCTTTTCCAGCTCATTGTGATGGCCTGTGCTGCAACATGTCAACTGATTATCAAAAGAGGGCAGATAGGAAAGTTATTAACACGCCACGTAAGCCGACAATGACGTAATGGCGACTACCTAACGAAGCAAACACAAATACCGCAGGACATTCAGGACTCTGCGCTATGTGATTGTGTGGAAGCGGCAGATCCTGCCGGGGAAACTGTATACCAAGAGGAACTCTCGACACCCAGCAGGCAGGCGAAAAGCGGAACGAACTTTCCACGGCAAAGCAAGCGGAGAGGAATATTAGCAGAATGTGGTAATTAAACTAGTTAGCCAACTAATAGAAGGTGCAGTAGGCAAAACGGTTGGGTTCAGAGTGGGGTAACAACTTCGGAGTAATTGAAAAAATAATTGCCCAAGCAATAAAATATCCTCTACGTGGGGTTATATAGTAATTGCTTTCGAAATTAGATAAAGGTTTTTTAGTAGTTGGTTAATTATAAAGAAAAAACATAGATTACACTCTTTAAAAAACTAGATAACGATTAAAAAAAAAGATTATATTAAATAAAATATAGTTTTACAAATTGTCCAGGGATTTAATGTAGGTTTATCGATTTGATTGACTAAAAGCCTCCTCCATTCCGTGGAATACGTAGCTGGGAAAAGTTGATGCCCCGTGATAAAACTGCGGAAGCGGAAAAAATGCCGATAGCATCTGCTGGGTGGGAGGGCGGCGGAGGGTAAGAAACCGAAACAGGCTACAAAGGAAGCGGCAGGATGTTTGCCCAGCCCAGTCGGTTGGGGCCAACTCTCATCCGCAATCCGCAAGTTGGCTTTTTGCGTATGCCTGCCACACGCTGTCTTAAACAAGGAAGCTGCCTGAATAAGGGAAAACTGTTATTCACCTGTCTGCCCACGCACACAACCTTGCACATCCTCGCAGGACCCGACTCAACATATTCCGGCATATGTGGCTGGGTTTCCAGAGTCTTTCATATGGCAGGGGACATAAACGATTTCGCTGACTTGGGGGGCTAACCTTGTCGCCAGTGCCTGCATTACGTGGACCATCTGAGCTCGGCTGTCGAGCTCAGCTTCCGTTCTGAGGCTTCTCGCAAGGAAATCGGTTTGTCTTCCGGCTGCGACATCCTTTTGCTCCTGCACTGCTGCGACTTCCACCGAGTCAAAAGGTGGTTAACGAGCTGAATGGAGTATCTGCAGGTCGGGGATTGTTATTTGGCGTGCAGAGTTATGAAAACAGCGAGCAAGTAAATTCACAAAGGTTGAGACATGACATGTGCACTAGAGGATTACGAGGGCGATAGCCTAGGATATCAGCGGCTAAATATGAATTAAATTTAGGAAACTGTACAAAATGTATTACTAAAGTATTTCACGCAGCAAATCCATTACGAAATTCATCAAGCTTGAACCTCAAATATTTTTCTAGAGCATCCTGCGACCCCAAACAATTTGGCTTATCTCTTAGGGAATCACTAGAAGAGATGACACTTTACTTTATGTTATTCCTCATGCAGGGCATGTTTACCTCATCGCTGTGCCAGAAATAGAAGAAAACCGTTGAAAAGCGTTTTGCCCTGGTTTCAAATGTTTTGCGATGCCAGCATTGCTGTGTTACTTTTTAAGCGCGGCCAAATTAGCGCAACGAACTCGCCTGAAAGTATGCGCACATATTTTGTCGTGTTCACGTGTCGTATACGTAATATGCCAAGTTTTCATCTTGCGAGCTGCTTTCGCAGACGTGCCCCGTACAGGCATTTCGGAGTTGAAAGTTAAGTCGTTTAACCTACATGTGAGCCCAAGTACTTAGCCAGATTTGATGTCAGCTGTGTCTCATTTGTAACTTTCCCACAGCATGTAAGCAATTACATTAAGCATACGCCCTGGTGGCCCGCGAAAGAAAACACTTTGCACTTGCTTTTTAAATGTTTCCATTTATTGTTTCTCTTTTTTGTTGCCTCTCTAGCGGTTTTAAATTAAAAATTCATGTTTAATCATTCGTTTTTGTGTTGCTTACAATCAAATATACAATATTTGGTGTGTTTTGCCAGACATTTTAATTAAGAGAATTTTATGGGAAAAAATATGCTCACAATTCGATTCGTTTGTCTGTCTGTGATAAAAAGAGCAGCCAAATTTTCCTTTTAAAACTTCAAATGATTTATGCATTCGAAATAACAACCAATTGATTGTGAAACACAGAAGGCAATCCAATTATTCCGCTTTTCATGCAGTATTTAAATGTTTAAACCATTTTAACGAAATGTTCACTTTTTTGGCCTTCAATAAACATTCAAATAAAATGTCTTCCTCAATATATACACATACATATTTCACATAGTTGTCAATGATCTTTAAATGATTTCACTTAGGTGTATAATTAGAACTAATGATAACATTTCATGTTTTATTTTAAGTACAATGTTGAGAAGACTCTGAGCTTGGGTATCTAGGTTTTTTGAAACGGACCATCTGTGGATACTAATTTGTGGCATTTTCGTATAGATCTTAATTGACTTGAATGAATGTGTGCCGTGTGAGAATGCAAATTAGTAACAGTTTAGTTTTAATCAGCTGCCAAAGGTTATATTATTTCCTTTCATTTTCATATAGTTTTATGCATACGTGTATACAAAAAATTAATCAGTCTAAGTACATTTTTTGTATGCCCATTATGTGTTGGTTTTTCGTTTAGGTAGCGTTTAACTTTAACCCCCCGGGAGCAGTTGATTTGATTTTAAACTAAAGTTGAACTTATTCCGTATCCATGCAGTTAATATATATGTATATATATATCTATGTATAATGTGTGTCTGAGTGCTTCCGTTCAGCAACAAATGAACATGGATAAATCATTGCAAGTACACAGTACAGTACACATACAATCCGCATCGCGTTAGGTAGGCTTCCTCCCATCAACTTGCACATATATCACGACCGATCTGCATTATCCTCCGCCAGTTTACTCGAAACCAAGTCCACTTCCTCACGCGTACTTCCCGAAGGACCACCGCTGCGTTCCCAGTGCCGAGTTGCAGTGCTGGGCACTCACGCCCTGCTGTGACTGATCCCTGGAGTCCAGGCACACGTTGATCTTGTAGTGCCGCACCAGGCCGCCCTCCCGCATGATCCAGCGCTGATTCTCCGAGTCGTCGCACGCCTTCAGGACCACCTGTGACCCCCGGGCGAAGGTGACCAGGGTCAGGCAGAGGTCGTCGTGCTTGATCTCGCCGCGCTTCGTGAAGGCCCACTCCTGATTGCCGCCGGTATTGTGGCACGGGAAAATTCCTAAGAGTTTACGGTGGAGGAATACAAATACATAGGTCAAGAATATGAATGTACTATTAAAGAACAACTTTTACAGGAGTCTTGAAAATTGTAGATGGCTGCATACTTAGGCAAGTTCTTTCGGTAGCATTCATTTGCTTATTTGACTTATTTACTCAAGAAACAAAGGGGCACTTGTACTCACCCACAGAGCCGTCGATTAGGTGGCCCATTGTGTCCAAGCACTCGGTGCTATCCTGCCGGAATTGGCCAACCTCCTGTGGGTCGGGTGCCTGCAGGTCGGGATAGACATTCTCCAGATACCATTTGAACGGCTTGCAATGCAATTTCTCCTTCAAAGCCAGGCGGTCATCAATGCTGGGTGGCAACGGAAAGGGGCGATACAAGTAGGAAAACAATGTGCAATAAATAACTTGGCTAAAGTATTTCGCTCACTACAAGAATTTATGTGAAACATCAAATATTCAAACACAAAAAAAAACCGAGGGAAGTGAGTGAACTCGAAGAAGGCACTCTTCGATTCCCAGAAGCACAGCAAGTGCCCATATGTATCAAGTCATGTGATTTCGTTCAGTGTACTCACTTGCCGAAGGGTATGTTCTTGGCGAGGGGCACGGCATTGTAGTAATGCTGCTTGTAGTCATCCATCCAGACCTCCGCCGCACGTCGAGTGTTCCGGGCGAAGACGTTGCCGCTTCCGCCGGGGAAGGTGTACGGATGCCGTTTGCGGAACACGTGACCCACCCGGCTGCAGGGTATGATTTCCAGGCTGCCGCCGCACTGCCAGACGCGGAACGAGATCTCCAGATTCTCGCCGCCCCACACGTCCATTTTCATGTCGTACTTGCCCAGTTTGTTGAAGTACGCCTTGTCGATGACGAACAGCCCGCCGGCGATCATCGGCGTCCGGATGGCCGTGGTGGGGTCATTGTGGCGCATCGCCCGCTCCGAGGGACTGAGGTACTCCCACTTGAAGATCAGGTTCCAGTCGAAGCCGCCGCGCAAGTCCGCCGAGGCGCCGATATACTGGAAGTTGTCCATGCTGATCACATCGATCACGGGGCACACGACGCGGGTGGGATCTTCGCGAACGCGCTCCAGCAGAGGCTCCAGCCACATCTCGTTGCACTCCACGTGGCTGTCCAGGAAGGTCAGGACACTACTCACGGCCGCATCCGCGCCCTTGACCCTGGACCTCACCAGACCCTCGCGCTTGTCGTTGCGGATCACCCGCACCTTGTCGATCTTCGCCAGCTCCAGGCCATCCTCAGCTGGAAAAGTGGTTTGGATAATATTGTTAAGTATTATAATCCAATGAGATTTGCCAAACAAATATTATTAATTGCACAGAATCACTTACGGTGGTCACTGTAGTCATCAACCAGCACGATTTCGCGTATCAGGTGCTCGGGACTGCGATTGAGCACACTCACAATGGTTCGCAGCAACGTGGACCTCGCCTCGTTGTGGAAGGTAATGATGACACTCGTCTCGGGCAGATCCTCGCGGTACTTCTTGGTTCGGCACCTGGCGTTTGATCGTGGAAACTAACTTTAAAACACTTCTGCTCGAAATTGATTTACTGCAACACCTACATGGGATTTCTGGTGTCGGGTATATCCCGATTGCTGGGCAGAGCATCGCTAGCCTCCTGATTGAAGCGATTCCTGATATAGGGATCTTCGCCATTGCGCAGAGCGCCCGCCCGAATGTAGCCCGCCTCATTGAAGTACTCCACTTCGGTGCCACGACCACTTGGCGCCACTGGCAAGCGACCAGCGGGTCCACCTGTTCCTCCACTGAGACCCTGGCAATGTTGCATTATAAATATTATTTCAATGCACTTATCCAGAGAAGCTACATATATAAGAGAACCCTACCTGCGATGTCTCCTCCAGAGCCACAATCCCATTCAACTTGAGGCCGTGCACCGCATTGCGCTCGAAGTCCTTCACCGATCCGATTAGGATGACATTGCCGCCGGGATCGTCGGCCCCGCTGCCAGCTGCCCCACCCGCCGCCGCTCCCGGGCCAGCTCCTCCTCCTCCTCCTCCTCCGCCAGCTGGCGCCCACTGGCGGGCGGTGGAGGCTGCGTTCGCCGACGAGGTATCGTCCTGGTACTGCTGCATGGCGGTGGCCACCTCACGTAGCCGCAGCGCTCGATTTTCCACCTAAAAGGACACGGGGTCCACGAGGGGAGACAAGTGTTTTAATTTATTTCTTTAATCTGCGCCACATTGGCGACGTTGACGCCCGTGCGGTGCAATAACTCAACTCAACTGGGAGCAATACTCTTACACTCAGAGAAAGGCAAGATACCAAACCGCTTTACTTTGCCTTAAAGGCTTCACTTCACAATAAAGTGCACACATTTTTCCGCCAGTGCGAATAGGGAATGAAAAGGATTTGGTTCTCGTGCTGGCTTACGGCAAAGTTTCTCTAAAGTTTCAGCCCGAAACACAACAGAACCGAATGGAATGGCATGGCGAGCACGGTTCGTGTTTGCTTCAAGATTAATAATCTATAAATTGCAAATGTTGCCAGGAACCGGGAAACAAAGGCCCAGGCCACGACCACGACCACGACCCAGTTTAAACAATGTCCAAGCTTCCTCGGCGACACACTCGTTCGAAAATAACACGGAAAACCTTTTAAACAGCGGCCTGTAATATTTCCTGCCAAAACTTTGAAAGCCCCTAAAAATGGCACAGAATGGTTAGTAATTATGAGAACGGCGGCATCTTTAAGTTTCTTGTAGATTTATTGGCCGGATTCGCTGCTGGTGCTTCTCTCCCCCAAGTGAAGCACAAAAACCAGACCTGTCGATAACCAAACAAAACGAATCCATGTGTCTGGTGCTCTGAGAAATACAGACAAAACAAGGACAACAATGTCACACAGCAGACACCGAAATAGCCTTGAGACCAAGCCTTAAACACAATAATACCCACTCTCATGGACCTGAATGAAACGGATGGATGTCTCAGCTTGAGGACATTTAAAGTAAATAATTTATAAGTGCAAACTCGATGAAGCACGAAACATTTATAATGGAAAAGCTGTCGGGTGAAGTCTGGCATGTCAAATAGAGCTATGCATAAAAAGCACATTCAAGCACATTATAAAGGGTAGCTTAGTGCTAAGATCGCCTTCTAAATTTTCATCTAAAAGGCAACATATTTCAGGCTGCGAAAGACCCATAATAGCGGGCAACAAAGAGCCGGAAAAAAGGGGCACCACTTAAAATTGAAATCACGCAAACGCAACGTGCAACGCAAAGTGCCCAAGTCAGCTTGAAAAGAAACGAAATCGCTTTCAATACGTCAGCCACACATAAATCAGAGTTAGAGGGCCACCGATAAAGGAGCTTCTGACAAAACTCTTGACAAATAGATTCAACGCACAAGGGCAATTAATAATCGACCGGGGCTATAAGGACCCTCCTGCAGGACCTCCCAAATTGGGTCACTGTTTAGCGGAGTGAAATGATTCATTTGTCAATTTAGCAGGGTCAGTTGGCCCGGCAAGTGGCAATATAGGTTGACTGCGTAGCAGATGTCAGCAGATTCTTTGGATTCAACTGGAATGCCCTTTCCAGACTTAAACGAAAATAAATGGACACAGCTAGTTCCCTGTAATTATACTTATTTATAAAGAGGACCAGATATGCCCAAAAATAACTCCTTCTTGGCCTGCAATGGAAACAACTGTTCCCAGAATTCGCTTTCAATGCGTTCCGCCTTCCATTAATATGGGTTCATATCACGACCCCCTACTGCCACTCTTGAGCACTTTCGCCTTCACATGGCAAACTCCTCGAGGTTGGTGGCTATCAAGCTGTGTCCTTATTCCCTTCCACCACCCACACATTACGCATACGCAGCGTGAGCATCAGGCGGCTAAATAAACTTACTTCGTGGCAGAACCTCTCCACTAAAGTCAAGCCAATTGCAATGCCAGCGCTAATTAACCAGAAATCCGACTCAATTCGCAGAGTTATTTTTATCACAAGATGGTGCAGAATATAAAAATGCAAACTTTCCTCTCCATTTTCAGATTTATTCGTCCTTTGGGCAGAGCAGATCCCACTGCAGGCCACATCTATTTGTGGAAATCCTCGGGGGAGTAATGACTGGAAAATTATGCCACTGACGTCAAGGGAAAGACGAAACTTTTTGCCCACTCAAAAGGTCAAAGTCAAGACTCGCAATCATCTACTTGGCACTCATAAAATTCTAGTTTGCTTCGACTTGTTATTAACATTTGGCAAAAAACTATCATCAACTTTGGCGCCATGCTAAACCAGAGCAACAAGTTGCTATAAATGGTCGCCTTTTGGTCATCACTGGGTTTACTGCTCGAGTTCAATGTTTCCAGCCAAATTCAGATGAAAGAGCAAAGAAAAACGAATTGTTTTGAATTGAGTTCATAGCCATTTAATGGCATTGATTGTTGTTTTTCTGCTTGGGGTCACAGAGAATATATGGAAATTGTGATACGATTTTATGGCGTTCCGATGAAGCTTGTCTTTATTTGGCCATTTTGATGATTTGTGCGCAGAGCAAAGATAATAATCTGCGAAAAGCTAACTCCATCAAATTGCAATAAATAATTGAAAGGATACCAATGGGGCATTCATATTTTTGTAGATTTATTGGATCTTTGTTTTCCAACACATTTGTATAGCTCAGCAGGCTATGGATAGGAAATCCGCTTGGTTTCAACAGTAACTCTCACTGTATAACAATAACAATTCATAAGACAATACAGAATACTTTCAAAATTCGTAGAATTACCATATTCAAATGGCTAACAATCTGAACTCTAAGCAAGTTCAGGAGTTGCAGGAGAATTCCTCGCAACTAAACCTAAAACCGAACTTTTCCGCCGGTTCCGTTATCGATGATATCATATCCAAGTCGCTGCCAACTCGCATCTCATTTCGAACTCTGGCCACAATTATAATGGCTCTGAATGGAAGCCTCAAGAAGGCATCATCAATTCATAGGGTGCAGGACATAGACTACTGGCGTAATCTAGCCGAGTCCCATGAGGAGACCAACAATCGCTATGAGAGGATCATCGAGATGCAGCAGAAGCGCATCCACACCCTGGAGGGCAGACTTCAGATCCTGGTCACTTTGGCTCGCGAGACCCAGAAAATGCTGGCCGAGATTGGGGCCGAGAGGCGGGCCAGCGAGGAACTTGGCCATGGCGAGCACGCCGATTAGATGGATCATTTTGTATCATTTCTATTTCAAATTTTCCTTAGTCTTTCAGTTAATACAAGTTGGTATGTGAAGTTAAATAAATAAGAACTGAAAGTCAAGCGCATCTACTAATTGGCTTACTAAGGTGAGTGACAATTTTCCTACTTTCCTCCATTGCGCTCTGTCCACAAATTGAATTTTCCTTTATAATCTCGCCCATATTCACTCAAGCCGAACCATTATTTGGTTTTATTCTGCTGTCTGTTTGTTTGGGCTAGGGAGTGTGGAGCGGAGTTTTCTTTAATCTCGGCTGGGGCTTCGTGCTTTTTCCACTTCTCCATGGTCTGAATGGGTGCAGTCTTCCAGGTGAATGATTTTCACATCGAAAGAGCTCCTAACTGCATAATTTAGTAATTGGAACGTATCAAATTTAGTTTTCACCCATATAGCATGTAGCATATAGCAAGCATGAAAATGCGAGGAAGAAGCGATTGGACAACACTTTATCATTTATTGCAATCTGTTTTGGGGTTTTCGGTTTCTTTTTCGGGCGCCACTCCCAAAAAACAACAGAATTCAATTAAAAGTCTCTGCACGCCGTTCGAAACCAAAAATATTGACAAATGCCCCTTCTGTCGGCAGGCTGAAAAGCAAACCAACAATGTGACCATTGAACTCGAACCCTGATGGAAATTGTTTATGCCACATGTCATGGGCCCAGAAATCTTGTTTCTCAGTTGTTCTTGGCCGGACGATTTGGCCCACTCTCAACAGAAAAGTGTCTCGAATTTCAGGGAATAAACAAAAAAACTGTATCTATGAAGTCGCTTTAGTTTGTAGTTTTCTGGTAGAATATCAATTACCCATTCATTGATCAAATGCAGTGATATAGTTATTAAAAATAATTGCTAGAAATTTAGCTTTCAACAGTTTCACTGCTAGCAGTTTCTCTTTTTATTTTCGTGAATTCCGTACCAAGTTCACTGAAGTGTTTAATGATTGAGTATAAAATACGAGTTCGTTAATTTTCCAACGCACCATAAACAAATAAGATTTCCATCTACTTTGACATTAATGACATTTTGCGGCCCGGCATTAAAGCAGAGTCTAATGTCAACTTGAAAGTGGTAGACAAAGCCGAAACTGATGATGAGCCGATTGCCGGGAAAAGTGGAAAATCGAGAAAAGTGCTCAGTCCGCCTGGCAAACAAAAGCATAATTAACTGTTTGGTAAATGTTTGGCAAACAGCAGCGATGGATTGACCCAACAAGCTAATGGGAAAGCTCACATGGGTGGGTGCCCCTCGATTTTGCTCCCCCGATTTTTCGAGTCTCTGATTCTCCGTGTGACGCGGTGGCAACTGCAGTTGCGTTATGCAACATGCAACTCTTCTGTGGCATGGAAATTGTGTGCCATGCCAACCAAATTGCGGCCGCACCAGCGCAGCAGCAACAATTGCAAATTGTTTTGGTAGCAAAATTTGTGTGGCATCTTTGTTGTCTCCGCTTCTTTTTTGTCTTCTTGTCTTTGTGTCTTTTTGTCTTTGGTTTTTAGTATTTCGCTTGGCTTCCTCATGACAGCAGCTGCAGTTGCAGTTTTTGGCCAACAAGTTTCCTTTCGCCTTGCAAAACTCAATTAAATACATATATATATAGTTATTCGTTTTTGGTCTGCTCTGATCTTCCTTTCCATTTCAGCTAAGGTCACGCCGTAAATCAGCCATCAACCAACCAGCTTATATGGTTGTTTTTATAGCCACTATGGATCGCATCTTATGGAATTTTATGTGGTTTTTGAATGTGACGATTGGACGGACTGCTGATGGAAAATTTTATTTTAGCTAATATTATTTTACCGCCTACAATAAGTATGCCTTCCCATGGCTCTTGACATTTGTTTCTAGACTTCCAAACTTGCTTAAGCTCATTTTATGCATGTTGCATGTCAAGTGGAAGACGAAGTCATTATCATTACCTAAATTAGTACTCCCTGCTCAACAATTTGAGTCACACTTGCAGCACTTTACAATTTTAATTAATGCTAAACCAAGTGGGTTTTGGCCATTCCTGGCACAGTTTAGCTCAGGGCCAGAAACCGCCTCTGGAGCCTCTGGAGCATCAGGAGCATCAGTTGCAGCCAGTTGCAGCCAGTGGTCCGTGCAGATGAAGCTGCAATAAATTGCAACTTGCAGCCGAGCGGTTGCAGCTGTTGCATGTTTGAGGTTTTGGGCCTGTGTGCTTGCGGATGTTTTGCCTCCAAATTGCCACTGTGAGTGACTTTGCCTAACTGCCCAAGTGCCCCACTGTCCAACATGAAGCCGACAAGACAAGGGGCTACTGTTCCTTGGTTGCGACACGAGATCTCTCCATAAAATATATTGAAGTGTTTTGCATAAATTTCGGAATCTTATGGGCGTCGAATCTGGTTGCCAGACAATGGGAGATTGCATTTCGCCACGCCTACGGGCTTAACCTTTGACTTTCCGGACGAGCGGAGAAAATCAATTAAGGCCAACTTGGAAATTAGCCCGGGAAATTCACGCCTTACATCCATTAACGCAGTTTGAAATCAACTGGTGGCCGCCAATGTGGGTCATCTATTGAAGCGGTCTTGAACCGAAGTCATCTAGACATATAGACAACCATAGCAAATTGTGGATATTGCTCTTTTTTCCATTGCCTTTCCTATTATGTCAGTTGCTATCTGTTCATGTTTGAGTGTTTGAGTGTTGGACTGAATGGGTGACTCATGGGCATGTGAACTTTTCGATGATTAAGCACAAATTGGAGTCCAGCAGCTGGTGACGCCCTCGAAAAAGGATGGATAAAGATAGGCACAGTGGCGCTATAAGAAAGTTTACGTTTTTCTAATATCATTGGTAGCACTTAAAACAGACCCTTTGCCACAAATAGTAACCTTATGAAAGTAGGCTTTTAACTGACTGCAGTGTGACTGGAACCCCCATATGATCACTCCAAGAAGAGTTTGCGATTATTTAGTTGGACTTTCGAAGCCAGTTCAGTGCAGTGTGCGATTGGGGCGGTCGGCACATGTCATCAGTCAGGCTACAGTGAGCTCAGTATAGTGAGTCTGCTATGTGTATCCCAACAATCGCAAAATGCAAAGAGATACATTCGAGGCAGTGGAACAATCAGTTGATGGATGCACTGTTTGCAGAGGGTCGCCGGGGAGGGGAGGACAAGTTGCCAGAAGCTGGCGACCATCGGAGCAGACAGGAAAAAAGACAAGACAGAGAGGAAAAAGAAAAAATAGATGGAAAATAGAAACGACAATTGTGGAGTCATATTAATTTATATCTATCTGCTGGCTGCAGTATATGTATCTCTGTTATTTTCGCTGGCAACTAGATTATCCGCTTTGGATGGAACTAATGCAGATGACCTCAAAACCAGCAGTCGTGGTCACTGCGGTCCTTATTTATTTGCCTTCGAAATTGCTGTTTATTCATTTCAGTGGGCAATGTTTTAATTAGTTTATTAGCAGCGTCGATGCGGCTAAATATTTAACCGCATTTCAATAAATGAGCCAATCACGATAATCAAGCAGATTAAACATTTAGTCGTTGCACTGCAGGTCTATTTGGCATTGATTTATTCGCCGACCAATGCCATTATAATTTGTTATTTTTCAAAGTGGTGTGTCAAAGTCAGTGAAATTAATTCGAAGCCCTAAAAATCCTGTTAAACCAAGCGCTGCTTAAACGTTCACATAAATTTACAAATCTGTTTGAGTATAATTTCAATTTTACATGGCGGCAAACTAAGGCCAATCACTGCCAATGTTCGGTGTTTGCCCTTTTCCACCCGATTCAAACAAGTCAAACAATAAAACACCAACTTCCACCACTGTTGGCCATAAAAAAGGAGAAGCGAAGCCGCAAAAAGCCAACAACAGCTGAGCAAAAAAAATGCGAAAAAACGGAGGTGAATGCCACTACTTGAGTGGCTGGAAATGGCCGAAAATCGCATAGTGAAAAAAATTAAGAAAACCTCACCAGGCAATTTTGGTATTCAGTTAGCTGCGAGGAGATAAAATACAAAAACGAATGGAATACGAACCGTTTTGCCCGGCAATTGGAGACAGTATTACATGCATTTGAATTGTCTTCGCTCTGCGGACTTTCTCGACTTGTTCAATTGTCTGCAGTTGCCATTGAAACCCGTACTTTCACTTGGTCGGGATCGAAAGCCGCATTTAAATGATCATCTCTAAATTGACATTTAAATGTATTTCGATCATGAGTCACGAAAGCAGGGCTCGTCGGAATCAAAATGTCAAAGTGCTGCTGATTGCTGATTAGTTTTTAAATGAGCGATGAGAAAGCCAATAGCCGCATAAATTAATTCTTATTCTTTGGTAATTGGAAACGTGGTTTCTTCTCTTCACAAAAAAATTTCGTAATTTAAATTTATTAATAACGCCGTATTGCAGCATTGTAGTTGATATGAAAAGTTGGCAAATATGTGTGTAATTCAATGAATTTTTATTTGTTATTTAAATGGAGCATCTGAAGGTCGAAACATACATACGAATGGGTGGTTGGCTGACCCACATTAAGGCTGCATCCCATCATGCCACATTCCCACATTCCCACGCCCCCTGCCCCTGGTTTTGATCCAGTTTCAGTTCGGCATCTGCGGCATCTGCTCATTATTAAATAATAATTATTTAATACCCAAAGAGAGCCATGCAATTATGGCCGTGTTTTTGTTTGGCCCTGCTTGTTTGTGTAATCGCCGGCAAGTGGCACTTAAGCGAAGTGTTGTTACTTTTTGCCTTTGTTTGCCTCTGTTTTCCTTTTCGGTGGCTTGTGGGCGCCACCGGACTCCCTCATCGTGCGAGTTGTTAACTGGTTGTTACTTCGCCTCCTACATGGCATAATGAACTTGAACTTTATGACGCAAAACACGTTAAGTTGACGTACCAAAGTGCCGAGCGTTGGGCAAACATATCTCTGGTCTTCAGAGGCTTTATGCCTATTTTTGTAACATTATTTTCGAGACGAGCCTCGTTTAAGTGATGTTGGGTCACTGGAGATACTTGTAGCTGGCGTGTCAGTTGGTCAAGTGGACAGAGGTGAAACATTTCGCTTTTAAGCATTCTGCCTGATGGCTTGGGATCAGCCACGCCACGACTTTGTGGCCCATGACTCCTAGGGCTTAGGACTCCCATCGAACTTGGTTGAATTTGTCACCGATTTCTTATACAGCTTTCTTGATAGTGCTACTCCATTCGACTTGCTGAATCGATATCACTTCCCTGGCCGCATTTATCATTGTTGTGCCATTTGTGGGTCTCTGCTGCTGGCCGCAATAGGAAGCAGTCCAAACGAGTTGTAAAATAAAATAACAATAAAAATCAGCAAATCGAAATTGAAAGTGGTCGACTACCAAAAACTACCAGAAATATGGGCGATAGCGATGCCCGCGTGACCGGTTTGTATACGAGCCAAATCTTCAGATCCCAAAAACGATGAAATGAGCAGCTAGAAAAAATTACTTTTTAATGAAATGCTCTTCATTTCGCTGTTTGGAAAAACAAACTTCAAAAACATACAAGTATATTGTGTTGTGTACTACACATGTCAAAAGCAGTCATGTTTACCAAAAATTTATATCATTCGCAGTAACATGAAACTCAATATCTTTTTTGCTGTGTAAATCGAGACCAGCAATTCAGCGAACGAGGTGGATGAGGCCGAAAGCGAAACCAGACGACCTTGTCCCGATGCGTTGGGTTGCGGTTAGGTTACGCAATGGATGAGGGCAGGAAAAAAGCAGCCGAAGCGGCCGCAGCAGCCAAAGAAGCTGCGGCATCAGCTGCCCAGGCGGCCAAGGGAAAGGCGGCAGGAGCCAAGGAAGCGGCAGGAGCGGCAGCCACTGCGGCCAAGGATAAGGCAGGAGCGGCAGCAGCAGCAGCCAAAGAGAAAGCCGCAGGAGCAGCAGTGGCAGTCCAGCAGAGTGCATCCAATGCCGCCATTGCGGCCAGGGAGAAGGCATCCAGTGCAGCGGAATACACCAAGGAAAGGGCGGCAGCTGCAGCGGCTGCAGCAAGGGAAAATGCAGCATGGGCTGCAGCAACAGCCAAGGAAAAGGCCGCAGCAGCAGCAGTGGCTGTCAGGGCAAAAGCATCAGCAACAGTCATTGCTGCCAGGGAATCGCTGACTGCAGCAACAGTTGCAGCGCAAGACGCAGCAGCAGCAGCTAGGGATAAAGTTGCCACTGCAGCAGCCAATGCGGCAGCAACTGCCAAGTCAAAAGTTACAAAGCCAAACAAGGAGGAAAGCTAGCCATTCAGAGAGTGCCAAATGCATGATGTGTTGCATGATGTGCAAACAGCATCAGTAAAAACTGCAAACCCATTGGCAAAATGCGTGAATCATTTTATCCGCGGCAGCAGCAACAGAAGCTGCAACATAATAAAGAACCATTCTGCACAAATGGCTGGACATCAGCAGCAGCAACAGCAGCAGCAACAGCAGCAGCAGCAGCAGCAGCAGCATCCCCCGCAGCAACACAAAAAGCAGCAGCAGATGGCTCTTCCGATGGCCGCAGGCAAATGAAGGTACAGATAACCGGTTGGGCCCATTCAAAACTATAATACCCATAGCCGGTTGAGCCAGAAGATTGTCATCGGCGCCGACTGTGACCTCTACACTGGACCAAACCCCTTCCCGCCCCACTCCCCTCCACTCCCCTCCACTCCGCCACAAATTACTGAAGAAAATCAAAAGTCAAGCCTGTCTGCAGATTAGCATCGTTAATTATTCATAGTAAATCAAAGCGTTCTCCAAATGCCAGACGCACAAGTAAACTTTGTAAACTCGAGTTGTTCTTTTGGCCGGGCAGGTTGTCATTGACGGCCGAAACTCAAAAAGTCCAAGACGAGTTTTTTGATAAGATGCTAATTAATCTTGTGGCCAAGAGAGCTGTCATTAAATGAGGAGGGTTAAATCAATTGGCATAGGCTCTTGATTGATCTGGTGTACTAGGAACTAAATGCTTATGGTATTCAATTTACCGATGCATAATCATAACCAATTTTATTTTATTTACCATTTAAAAGTAAACACTTAAATGGAACAGCCAGTGCTCAGAAACTGGTCGCATTACATTTCTCAACACTCTTTGAACGAATATTTTCCAACACAAAAACCGGTTTGGTTTCTAAGCTCGATCATCGGCGTCTATTGAACTTAATTGAAATTAATTTCGAGTGTTTTTCAAGTGCAAATTACTTTTTTGTTGGACCTCTGGCATTCTTTTTCAGTCACTTTTTCAGTTTTTGTCCCCATCTGCGAACAAAGTGATGTGGATTGTCAACCAGAGCGTAACTTGCTCGGTCACGCAAATTTTAAGTTTGCTTTTTTCCCCAGCAGATTCAGCGATTTGTGTATGGAATGGTGTTTTTATAGACCACTCCGTGATATGCGGGGCTATAAATCGAATTCATGAGCCGTTAAGGTCTTCGAAAGTATTTCGGTTTGAACTTGAAATATTTATAACACATTTCGACTCTTTTTTCCCTTTTTACAGCAAGGCCATAAAAGTAAAATTGGCAGTCGTTAAAGTAGATTTTCGGAGTGCTGCAGGTCGGAAAGTGGTAAGGAAAAGTTCTGGATATAGTTTCTGGCTGAATTTGCATTTATGATGGCTTCATTTGCATGTGTTGCTGCTGGAATATCTTTTAAATTCAATACCATGCAAGTTGCAGATAGCTCTACTTTACTATACTCTCTTAATTCATGATTTTTAATACCCGGTAAATGTGTCTAGCAACATTTACCACTTTCTTTGCTGTTCTTCATTTAAATTTACCGAAAACATGGCTTAACCGCTTCGCGACCTCAGACGAAAGTGGAAAACTTGGCAACAAAAGAGAAAGTTTGATTTTGAACTCTGTTTTGAGAAATGGTTACCCAGAGTAATTAAAGCACGAATTGAAAGAAGACTAACAAAAAAGGCGAAAACTAATCAATCGGTTATGTAACCAACTCCCGCCGCTAACAATTAAACTAAATTAAATGTGTGATTGACTGGGGGGGCAAGTGGTTTTTTGATTTATTTTCCTTTCCAAATCGTTTCGAGCTCTCGTCCACAGGCGGCCGTGAGATGGCAGAAAACTCGGATATGGTTTTATGAATGAAATGTCATTGAATGGCCAAGCTGGAGAAGAAAGATGTAATCCAGCGATCGAATGGCTCTCAAAAAAGCGGAAAAAGAGTGTAGTGAGACAAGGTTTTGTTTAAGTTAGTACCTAACACTTCAGTGTTCTACCAAAAACAGTTCCAATCCAAGACAAAAAGTGGCAGAAATGTAATTATTTTATTAATAATTCCCACCATCTAGCAAACAGATATTGCTTGAATTTTGCAAGTCAAGCACAATCTTATCAGCAATGCGTGTAGCCTTAATAAGCTTGTTCGAAAATAACTAAATAATTAAACGAGATTCGGGCAGTGGACAGCTTATCAAGAGTGGGAAGTACTACTGCTGGAAATAAACGATTGAAAAACCGATGACCAAGAGTGCAGTGAGTGGACTGCAGCTGCATTTCCTGCATTTCATGTGCAGCGCAAAAAAGGAAAATAAATCAAGTTTACATGAGAAATTATTTCGATGCAGTGGTAAAAGGAAGATGATTGCTATGGTGGCTCGGGGACACCAGCGGGGGACGAGGACGAGGACCCCAAGTGGCTGGAACTCCGCTTTTGACCACGTCGATGGTCAGATGGTCAAATACTCATGATGTCCATGGTGGCCATGATGATGACGTCGAGGCGAGAGTCTGTGAAATTGTATTTGCAGCATAATCGGCTTCATTTGTGCGGATTTACGTTTCAATTTTTAAATACTCTGCATCTCGGCAGCATTTTCCATAATTATCGCTCCACTCAATTGAAAGGCCATTGTTGAAGATCAAAAGTGTAATTAAGAGAGCTTAATTGAATTGGGTTTTGAGTTTTTCCACTTATTACATTTGTTGTACTTAATATGTTCTTAATATACTTAATATTTCAACTATTAATCATTCTTATATGGAAAAGCGTATCCATCTGTCGATTAAGCAAACTATTTTCACATATTTCCACTCCGCCATCAGTCTTGCTTTTTAAAAAAGCTTTTAAAATATTTTAAAACTTGTTTGTGTCGTTTGTAATTTCGTTTCCCATTTTTGGC
Source organism: Drosophila orena (assembly GCA_005876975.1). Lineage (NCBI taxonomy): Eukaryota > Metazoa > Arthropoda > Insecta > Diptera > Drosophilidae > Drosophila > Drosophila orena. The sequence goes on along the minus strand of VCKV01000008.1, from coordinate 8,814,019 downwards.
AGGATGCAAAAATTGCGTATTACACAAAGGCTATGAATGCCAGAACATCTCTGAAAGTGGTCAATAAATTTAAAGGATTTTTTGCTGAACGCATTTAAGTCACAAAAAAAGGGATGAGGCATGCAACGCTTTTTGCAACTCACACTTGCACTGTGTTTTTATTTATTTTACTGAGAATGTAATTTTACCCCGCTCAATGAGCTAACAAAATAGAGTAAAAAATACATTTGAAATTGCTGAAATAAATTGACATTTCGGCTCGTGTGTGTGTGTGTGTGTGTGTGGGGGGGGGGGGGGGGGTGTGGGGGGGGGGGGGTGAATTTCCTTCGTGTCGTGCTGAAATATATTTATTTTTTCTGCAGAAAAACAATCGAAATTTGCCGTTGTTCCCGCTTGTTTGGATAAATAAGTAAACACAAGAAACCAAATTCAATTCCAGTACACGTGTGCGACAGACAACACACAATTTACAACAACCTAGCGAGCAAAGTGAAGAAAGTATAAATTCCAGGTACAAGTGCAAATCCCAAATTGAAAGAAGATAAAATTGTGCTTTTAATGCAATATTTTAATGCCAAAGGTGGGCAAAACCCGCATGTATAGTCGGAGTAACCTGACCCACTTGATGTGGCAAACACGTAAAGATAATTTTAATTGGTGTGCTTTATGACACACAGAATTTGCCTTCCGATAGGAAAGCACACCCACCCCAGATAAAGGCTCATTGTAACCCCAAGCTGTAGCTATAGCTCTGATAAATAAACACAAGCTGACAGTCAAAAAAACGAAAAAAACTTAATTAAAACTTGTAGAGTAAGCGACAAAAATACAGGTGGCCAAGTGATACATGGGGCTAATTACGAGGTGGGTGAGGGGGTGAGCGGTGTGCAGGTGGCAAGAGAAAACAATGGGCTGTCAAGTTGGTGGCAGCAGGCAATCGAATAATTACTATGCAGGGGGCATACGCAACGGTCTCGCAGAGGACCGTCATCATCAAAAAAGATGGTAATGATGACTCAGACGGAAGAGGAAGAGCCGCCACTGAAGGGTGGATCCGCACCAAAGTTGCCACGAATTTCGTGATCAGCAAAGTACAAGTATATATGGGTACATACGTGTATCTCTACTTGTAATGTAAATGAAGTGGCAGATAGCAAGACAAGTCTGCAGCAAAAGGAAAGTGAGCAGGAATGCGTGTAAAAGACCAAGATACTATGATGATACCACTGATGATAAGATATTGGATACCACAATGTATTGGCAGTAACTATCCAAATAAGTTCGTGTATCTTTGCTGCCTTATTAGCCCAGTTGAGTTCGCTTAAAGTGTCCTATGGAAAACTTACCTTTTCTGTGCTGGACTGGAAGTAGTAGACCATCACGAACATCCAGATGATGCTCACGAATACAATCAATTTGATGTTGCGACGCATTGTGGATAGCTGATGTTTATGTATTTAACTGCTAATTGGGCTGAGGACGTATTACGTTCACTTCGATATTTATTTATTTACTTTTTTGGCTTGGTTGTTTTGGCAAATGAATTATGCGGTTTTCACTGCAGGCAGAAGAAATGCATTGGAATGAGTGTAAACAAACTACGAGTATATACTACGAGTATTTATAAACTTAATTTTCGTATCTGTTTCAATTGTGTTTTCATTATATATGCTGTTTTGTTTTTATTTGCTTCGCACTATTTTCCATCTTCACTCGATTTATATGAGTTAATTGCGTTTGCGTTTTAATTGTTCAACTCTGTTCAGCTTAATTCAATTGAATTTAATTAGGCTCGTCCATGAATGCAAAACGATTATCTGCAGCTTTTAATGGTTTTGGCATTTAATTCTCTCCTTTTCACAAATAAATTGCCCGCGGCCAATTTCTCGCAAATGTCGTGTGTTTATTTAAAGTTATTGAGTGTATTTCAGAGCCCGCCGGATGTTATTATTATAAAAGAAGCGATTATTTATAATGCACTGCATTGATTTGAGTGCAAAATTAAATAATACATGCTGTACTCAAATACCAGAAACGAAAAGTGTTTTATAAAATATTTGCTAGTGTGTTTCATCAAATATTTAACCTCTAACTGATATGTAATCAAATTTTACCAGTACACTCAACCCTGAAATGCTCAATGTTGAAGACAAAAGTTTGTTTGCACAATTTATCTAATCCAGGCGGTTTTATCAGAGTCTGATAAGAATTCCAAATTCAAATTCAATTTCCAAACTTTAAACGATTCTCAGGCCGCCAGAAATTAAATCACACACACACACACACTGTAATGGATGCTAATTAAACACTCCTAAATCGAAAGATGGTAGCGTATTGTTGTGGTTTATTTCTGGTCAGCTGGTGGGGAAAGGGAAAGTGAAGCGCAGCTGTTGGCCAAGTTGATTTGAGCGCTTTTCAATTGGCTGTTAAAGCGACGCATTACGCATACGCAGCGTGTTACCGAACATGAGATAAGATAGGAGTTCACTTCTCTCTCTAAACGTTTGTAATGTTTCGGCGTGTAAATCACAAGAATAGGCCACAATTGACCACTGGCATTTCACAAACTCAACCGTTATTGTTTTATCGTTCTGCCATTCGCCATTCACTTGTTCTCATTAAATTGCATTTACCGTTTTGTCGATTATAACGACTGTTGCCAACACGATTCTAGTTGGATTTCGAACGCTGCCCGTGGCAGCCGCGTTGTGCCACCGAAAAAAGCGTCGACAATCGGTTCCCTCGGGTTTTTTTTGTGTTTTGGGCCAGGCCAAGACGGAAATCGGATATCCCGAAGACGAGACACGCGGCTAACGGCGTCGCATCGACAAATGGCCAAAAAGCGCAGCGGACGCCTATATTTTATGCTGCCGTTTCCAATTGGGCTTGGGTGTTAGCCGTCGTATAAGAGTCGCGTTCGAACTTCGAACGCAACATGTTGGACGCCCGTCTTCGAGTTCGAACCGAACCACTTTGGCATTGCATCGAACTCGAAGATAACAAGTTTTAACAGAACCTTTTCTAGTTCTGTTATTTGTCCAATTGGAATATAAATTGGAATCGAACTTATTTATTAGCAATTTAATATTTTTTTAGATTTTGCCACGGCTTCTGAGGACTTGATTAAATGTATTAAATAATTTCATTTATTTTTAAACTAATTTATTTCATTTACTTATAAACTAAGAAATCGTTCAGAAATTAAGGCATTAAAACTTCTAATTCGATAGGTTTTTTAATGGCTGCAATACTTTTTTATTAGTATTTGCATTTAAATCAGAGCTTTGCGCTTTGATCATTGGCATTGTCTATTTTTGCATATTTAACTATAAGTTACAATGATTAATATTTCAAAAGTTTCAATTGGGTTTTGGCTCTCGGTTTGTTTCAGCATAAATAAAATATGTTGCAAACTGTAATTTATGGCTGTGGCTGGCTAACTTTTTGCCTTATTTACATTAAGCGAAGTTTAATTTTAGATCTGTTTTGCGCATTTAATGCAATTCCCTCGGTTTCGGTTTTTAAATGCATCTAATGAAATATTCATTTAAATTGCTAGAACAAATTAAATTATGCAGATTTCCAACAATGGCCAGTTAAAGGGATTGTACTTTCTTTTTTCAGCCCTCTCGCATGCAGTTGCCGTAAAAAAGATGTTCTTTATTTATAAACAGCGTATGTGGGCCAGTCCGAAAAGGGATGTCGGATAGTGGGACGGCTGGACAAGTGGGTTACTCCACTTCCGACCACCTTTCCCCCCCCCCCCATTTAAATTGGCTTAAAAACTCAACGAGCAGGCAACAAAGTCATGAATATGCACATATCCATCGGGAAAGGAAGCGAAGGGTAGGGAAAACAAGGGAAGCGAAGGGATGGGAAACAAGACAGCCAACTGAAGAATTCTCGAATAATTACACAAATACAAATGCACACACCGATACACACACACACACACACAAGCATGGCGAATGTTCGTTTGGCTGTGTGCGTGCGGGTTTTCCATTAGGCGTAATTAGAGCATTTAGCATCGGGGAAAAAGTTAAGAAAAGCCAACAGCAGAAACTGACAGATTGCGTTGCATATGTATGCGGTGCCGTGCTGAACGCCGAGATACCGTTAGTTGAAGTTGCATGCCACACCGCACAGACACACACACACACACACACACACACACACACGCATCATTGGTCTTCTACCACTCAGACAATTAACTTAAAGTTGGCAAAAGTTGCAGATGGCAGCTGTGGTGGGCGCACTTTCTTTGCGATCTAGCTCATTGCGTCTGGTTAAATTTGAAACGAAGTACATTTATTACGTTTAGAAGCTAAGTAATGTAACTAGTGCTCTCCAAGAACTCATAATGTAATTTTTCGTGATGCCAGGTCAAGTATCCGACCTGTTGTATTTGCCAATGGACTTGCTACTAGGCTTTGCTAATCAACACAACCCTTAAATCGACATGAGTGAGTTTCGACGCTCCGTCCTTTAAGTCCTTTACCAATGCAGTGAGTGTGTCTTTCAATCTAATTCAGGAACCGGTTCCAAGATGTGGCACTTAACACTTTGTGTTTTTCCAGCCACATCCTTGCCTCGAATCGACTTTCAGTTCGAGTGCGATAATTAAAAGTTGGCTAAATGTGGCATGAGTTGCAGCTTCCTTGAGGCGGCCCCTTCCCCTTCCTACCACCCCCTCACCCCCTCCCCACGCCATACGGCTACTTGTTAAGCTACTGACGCTGGTCCTGCCTCTTCTTCTTATTCGTTTTTATGGCTGCCAGGCTTGCCACATCCATTTGATTGCACCCCATTTGCCACTGGCTGGTGCATGTGTGTGTGCGTTCGTGGGTGTCTCACCTGGATCTCAACTGCATTGCACATTTAACTGTCAGCTCATTTCCCATAGTGGCTACGTGTGTGCTACACTTGCATAATAATAGTATTTAAATAGTTGCTTAAGTGGATGAAGTGTATAGAAAATTCCGAAACAGAGCATTTCTCCAGCTTACAATACAGTTTTTCCTATTTAGTTTTCATTGATATAACATACTATTTAGTTTCCGACACATTTTCTCTCAGTGCACTTGCGAACTGTGCAAGTTTTTTGCCTTTCCTTTCTCCTCTCTCAGAAATCAAAGTGTAAATGTATTTTGTCAAATGATGGCGCAAAAGTTTCCTGTTCTAGCTTTTAGCCGCCTCGTCCTTATCGCACTCCTTTCACCATCCTGCGGAAATGTGGAAAATATGGCAAGGAGGCGTGATGCTGCCGCAAATTAATGCATAATTGCATTAGTCACTTCATTTGTGGCAAGTGCTGCAGGAAGTCTTGCTTGCAACCGCCGAAATTCGTTGCAATTTATATCAAGTGACTGGGGTGTGGGTGGCAAAATGGGAAAATGGTTGGGAAAGGTGGAAATCTGGGGGTCATGTGTGCATGTGCCTTATGTCCTGATGACAGACGTTGCTGATAACCCACATTAAGTAATATGTTGTTATGTGGGCCGGGGATTTATTGCAATCTGAAAAGGTCTTGAGTATGTGGTAACTAAAAGATGGGGTTCCCTCGAATGCTATAATAGCCAGAGTAATGCCAGTGGTGACTACTTGAGCCGAGATTTTCACAAATTGCAAAGGATTATTGTAAGCTGATTAGTTTAGCATTTCGTGCGAGGAAAGATTGCTTAAGTGCTTGGAGATTTTCAAGGACTGCGCTCTTAATAATGAATTAGACCTTCTTTAGTAATAGAATGTAGTGTTATTAAGACATTTGATCTGAAGCTTAGGTATTCAGTGCATTACGATTTGAGTTAAAGACTACAATAAATACTGATAATATTTTGGCAGTAGCTAGCATATATATTTTACTGCAGTTGGTAACCGAATTTGCAGCAACCTGAGAATTTCTGAAAATATTTTAAGCTTAGATAGTGGCCTATATCATATTAAGAAATTTTAAATATTTTTCTTTGGGGGTGCACTCTCCTCCTTTTAGTGTTAAAATCGAAATAATGATACTCTTTTGGCAGTATCTAGCAAATACATTTTACAGAATCTACATTTAGTAACAGAATCTAAAACTATTTTTAAAATTAGTTTGTTGTCAATTTCACATTAACGACTTTTAACATTTTGCTTTGGGGGTGCTCTCTCTTCCTCTTTGGGTTTATTGCACTGCAATGCCGGCCTTGGCTCTCTCTCTCTCTCTCTCTCTCCCACAACTGCAGCCCTTCTCTCACATTTTCTCTGAGCTTCCACGATTTTGAGGCAAGGGTGGCGCTCTCTCGCGAATAACGGTGGCCAAACCTCTCGCTTTTCCACAACAAACTGTCATCAGCTGCTGTATCCGCCATACAAATACATATCTACACTGTGCTACATACATATGTACATATGTACATATGGGGTAGCACTATTGTTTTTGCTATCGGCACGCGCCTCTTTCGAGTTTGTTTGTCTGCCTTCGATTTTTAACAAACAAACTGCGAAGTGCGAAATGCAGAGTGATAAACGCAAATGCAAGCACACAAACACAGGGCAATGCAAATGCCTGCACATTGATTAGTTGCAAACATACACTCAACTTACACTCAAAATGCCAAATGAACACGATATTTTATCACTATTTTCATGAGTAATGGACCATGATTTTTGCCTATTGCTTGCGCTTTCACACACTTTTCGGTAGTATTAAATGCACTTTGGTGTTTTTGTGTTTTGGTGTTTTGCTAGACTATTTGTACAAGGCGTGTGTACAAAAATATACGTTTCATTATTTGTAATTTGTTAGCATTGAGTTATTAAGTAATTTAATTAATCATCTGCTTAGTGGCTACAACGCGGCGTCTTTCGTTTCCCGTTTCGTTCGACAGACTGAACGTTTTTTATCCGCTGTCTGTTGTGTGTCTGTTTCGGGCTGTTATCCTCCCCTCTTTCTCCGCTTCTCCGCTTCTCTGTTTCTCTGTTTTCCTTTTTTTTTGTTTTTCGGGTGAAGTAACTTTTCTTCTTCTTTTTGTCGCGCATTTCCGTATTTTGCGACCCTTTAGCTTCCTGCTTTCGTTTGCTAGGGGTTGCTTTCGAGAGAGAGAGAGAGGTCCTCTCTCGCTTTCACCCCCTGTGCGCAGGCGCAAGTCTTCTCTTGAGTATTTCCAAATGCAAATACCGTTACAAGTGGATTCGCAACCTGTGACAAGTGGAACAAGTTGTCAGGCATTCAGTTGAGTTTTTGAAACTGCCTGTTTTCTAAAAAAATACACTATACTAAGAAATACAGAGTAAATTGATAGGATAAGTATAACATAACTTTATTGTCAATTGTATTTCCACCTTATTTGATACTTATAAAGTTACAAATCACACCAACAGCCTTTTCATTTTACTCATTTCATATCAGATCATGTTTAACTTCGTATTCTACCAGCCACTAGAATCCACAAAGCAGCATCCTTTACCAAATTCAAAAAACATTGATTCACTTGAGGGGGTAAGTTTTGATTTGCAGGATAACAGAAGTTGAAACCCACACGTCGGCTGACTGCCAATAAGGCCAACGACATAAATTTATATTAGCACGCACACAGAAGTATGTTTACACAAAGGCTCAGAAATAGCCGAACACGAATATATCTCAAACACATATTGTCTATTGATATTAATCGCTTAACCCTTTTGCATATGTCACGTTCTATTCTCACACTCCCCCGAAAATTCAAAAATCCCCAAATGCCAAAATGCCAAAGGACAATGGCGTTGGGTGGAAAAGTCTGTGTACCCAGCGATGGTACTGAACCGATGCGAACTGACATTAAGCTCAAGGACGACTGCTTCCACCCACTGCTGTGCCATTTGTATGGATTATACATGGGTAAATCATTAATATTTTTGTTTTTCTTAGCACTTTGACTTTCTGATGCCCCACAGAAATTTGCATAAAATGGGGTTTTTGTCGCCTGCGCCGAAAGTGTATGTGTGCCATGAAAATTAATAAGGCAGAGGGCTTTTCCCTTCCTTGGGTTTTGATACCACCTTATCCTTTGCCGTTTGTCTGGGTATTTTTGATAAGATTTTGCCATCCCAATTTGCACTGGATCCTTTGCTGATTACGCTGTATCCTGACTTCGTGGGGAGCAGTGCTCTTCCCATCTGTGCGAAGTAATTGCTCAAGTGCATCCTAATTTCTTAGTTTCCAGAACGCGTTGAAATGATATTAATCGTTTTAAGAGGGATTAATTACTAACAAGTTGTGAAATTAGTGCAAGCAGTATAAGTATAAGCTATTATCATACTATACTTTTGTATTTCAATAAAGATATCTTCCATAAACAGGCAATCCGTTTGTCAGAAAGTATGCTACAAAACATGTAACTCAAAAATTATAAATATACTATTAGGTATTTGTTATTGAATGTAATATCATTGTATTGTATTAGTGCTAGCTATGATTTAGCTGGTTCATAAGTATTTGAAGTGCCATTTTAACGACATTCTATGACACTGCGGAAAGCAGACACCTGAACGAAATGCATGGGGAGGTAGGTGCATTCACTTTCCACATTCCGCGTGCCCCCAACTTTCGAATGCATCCCCATGAGTGAACTCGAATAGCCGAATGCATCTCAGTGGAGTCGCTTCCTCGACCGGCCAAATTGCAATATTATGCTAGACTGCAGCCGGCGACGTAATCGCCCTGAGAAACTAGGAAAACGGGTTAATAATGCCATAAACCGCAAAAACACGCAAAAAAATAAAAAAAATGAGGAGCACAAGTAAAGACGACACTTTCGTGACTGGCCGGCCCAGGCAGTCGGTAATGTTTGTTTGTTTGTTTGTTGTTTGTTTGTCGGCGGCTGGTCGGTCGCTCGGCTTGTTTGCCAGCCGAAAGGCTGAAAGTGAAAGGCAGCCAACGCGGATGGTTTGGGCCAAACAGAAACAATAGCAAATGAAATGAGTAGACGGGCAGCCGGGGCTAAGCCATGTGGCCAACACACAATGCCCCCGACTTGTGTGCCTTTTGTGGCCATTTTAATGCGGGGCGCATGCCGAGGCATTAGTGGCTGCCTTATCACAAGGTGGCACACCTGCACTGAGCGAAATTCTATTAAGTTCGGAATCTGGCTTATGAAAAGATAACTAGTGTCCATAAACAGGCTTTCGCCACATTGATACGGATAACGCACCCAAATTTATTTAATGCATTAATTAATATGTTAACTATTTCTTTGTGTGTAAATAGGTTCAATGACATGAGCAGCTTAACGACAGCAGTGCAACATCGTCATTATCACCGTTGTCGTGAGGAATGCGATAATAAATTTCGCATAAAAAGGCAACGCAACACGCTCGAGTTTGTGAATGAGTTTGTTGCAGCTACGAAAAGTAGCAAATAACCAAATTACCTAACATTTGAGCTGGTGTGCATACTATGCACCTGTAAGGACTCAGATATCTTGCCACCTTCTCGTGGCATTCCATCAACTCCGCACTGAGTTGTATTTCATGTCGCAATCGCCTCCGAAGTTATCCATCAGGCTCAGCTTCATTTCGTGCCTTTATTTTCCCGCTGCGGATTTTCCACACGCTGAGCGGCAGAGGGAAAATAATAAACATAAATATTGTACAGCTGATTTTCCATCGTCTGTTGACACAATGTGCAACCGGAAATAAGTGCACTGTAATGGCTTAATTGGTATTTATGATTGCAGCTCGTGGCATGGAATGATGTATTTCGACACGTGAGACATTGAGATAATTGTGATTTCATTTGTTGTCCGTGCACTTGAGAGATTCACATTCGAGATTTAATTTGAGCGCACTCTGCGTATACGTAATATTTTCATGGCGCCTGTGTGCGAAATGTAAATGAGGGCTTGTGCAACGCGTAATGCATTCAAAAGATATTAATTGAAATTTAATTAAAGGGACTTAATTGACCGATAAATTCCAAGGGTATTCATATCATTTTAAACGTATTTATTCTCATTTACCTCAAACTTTCCTGCAAAGCCAGCTGCAATTGTAATTTATCAAATGGCTCTTTTGTTATAAATTTTCTAAGGAACCCGCCTGCATTTGCGAATTGCAATTTGTCGTCGTTATAGCCGCGCAGCTCGAAGTTTAGGGCTCTTGTGACTTTATTGGCAACAAATGGGCGGCCATCGTTAGTTGGGCTCGTTAGCTGAAAAGGTGGCATAAATAAGTACAAGTACGTGTATGTATGTATGTATGTAGTTGCAGTGGCCGTGGCCGAAAGCGCTGAATACTGCATTCCATAATGGCCAGGAGGCAGCGAAGCGTATTGATTTACGCCCTGTCACGTAGTCGTCGGCCAGAAAGTCCTGGCTGGCAGGACTCGCAGCTCGGCAGTGATGGAGTTGTAGTGTCCTTGGTGGACACTTAATACCCGCTTCATCTGCTGCACTCCTTCCATTTCAGCTGCGGAACACAGTAGTCCGTCTTCGAGCACGCCGCTTTGCCCCGGGCCATTAGCATAATCGATGCCACTTTGTTTTCTCGCTTGCCGTATTTTCTGTTGATGTTTCCGTTCCCATTCTTCTCGGCATATGCCCCAAAGTAAATGAATTAATTAACCATGTCACGAGCGTGAAATTTCCACAAAAGCCAGTAGCTCCACAACCACCAGCAGCAGCAGCAGCAGCAGCGGCAGCAGCATAAGGAAAGTGGGAACAATTGCAATGCGAAAATTTAATTAAGTTGCAGCCTGAGCAAACGGGAACTTTTCTTGCCCCCCGGCTCCTTTGGGGCAAGCCGGGGGTTGCAACCGGCGGCGCCGCGTACATATAGATGGAGTTAATATTGCCATTAAGTTTTTCGTGCAAAAAGTTGCCGCGCTTAATTGTAAAACAGTTGTTAATTAGATTTATCGGGGCTGTCTGGCCGCTAGTTTAATGCAGTATTCTTCCTTATTAACTGGGCGAACACTTAATAGTAGTAGTACAAGTAATAGTAATAATAGTTGTAGTAGTATAAGTAGTAGTATAAGTAATAGTAATAATAGTAGTAGTAGTATAAGTAGTAGTATAAGTAATAGTAATAATAGTAGTAGTAGTATAAGTAGTAGTATAAGTAATAGTAATAATAGTAGTAGTAGTATAAGTAGTAGTATAAGTAATAGTAATAATGGCGAATATTTCAAGAAAGGGAAAGCCCAGGTGCCAAATCTAATTACTCCCAAATTCCCGCATTATTATAATAAAAAAGATAATGAGACAGCAGACTTTCAACACACTTGCAACTTAAAGTATTTAATATCAAATATGATTACATCTTAATTTGGGTAATTAATGAAACGCATTTCGCAAAAATAGTTAACGGTAGTGCGCAAAAAGTTGAGTGAACATTTCGCCAACACAAAATTCCGCTGGCACATCATAACTTGGTCAGCATTTTATGCGCTCCGCACTTCACGTCGCCGCCTGTTGCTGTTGCGAAAATGTTGATTTCATTTCCCGGATGCCACGCCCATGCCCATGCCCACAGCCACACCCACGCCCACGCCCCCTGAAAGTGACATGACAACGTTCTAGCAAAATGAATTGTACATAATTCAGTTCGTGCGATTGAAACAAGTTCAACTTTAAAGTTGCGCCTGAAATTAGAGACACGTGCTGGCGGATTTTCCATTCTGGAAAAACACATTTTTCCCTTTTTGTACCAGAAATTGTTATGCACATTAAAATTCTACTAGAGCACACTTGTGTACATGTATTTATTGAAATTAATTATGGGCTTTGCTGAATTCCCGCCTAGGAGATTTAATGAATTCAAATCAGCAATTGGTATGTTTTAAAACTCATAAGTAAAGAAAATTGTTCAGTTTTGCATACCTTTCACTTTAAGTTTTCAAAACGAATTGTGCTATTTAAAAACCATCTACACACACACACACACCCACATATTTGCATATGGAAATCATTTCTCGTTCGATTTCATATGCAAAATACGAATTTTCGGTGGCCAGGACCAAAATGAAATTTGGCCATCGCATTGATGGTTGGCCAAGAGGACGGGCTCAAACCAATTTATCACGAACGCAATTAACTAACATTCTGCATGAGCTTTGACCGCATATTATGGGGCTTCGATTTCATTTGTGGCCCGGACAGGAAACTTAATTGTGTTACAGGAACTTGGCCAACCGAATTTGGCCATAGTGAATTTTAAAGCATCGACATTTGGCCAAGTAAACAAACGCAAAGTACGAATACTGAAAAGCACTGAGGGCGTGACCTTTTCCCCTTTGCTTGTCTTTTGCATTTGCTTTACTCTAACATTCTGAAATGTATTTAGCTATGTTTATCTTGTGTGTGTGTTCCACTATTTAACTTATAGTTCAAATAAAACGGATAGTAGATCTGCTCGAATGGGCACTTTTGGACACCAATGCATGTAAGTGGCGATGTGAAACTGTTTTGCCACACCTATAGTTGTTTAGCCATTTGCTTAGCCATTCCAGGCCAGCTTCCATTTATGTTAGCCACTTTAACGATGTTTTCCTTTGATAGATTTCACCCAAATGCCCTGTGCCGGCTAACTCAAACACGTAGACGTTAAACGATCCTGGCCGCATATTTTATGGCCCAGCAAGGACATCCATTTCATCCGCGTGTCTGTGGCTGCGTGCGCGTGGCAAGCAAATAAGGCGGCGAAGCAATAGGGCCAGGATTCAAGGACAACTGTGCAACTGTTTGGGCCTCTCTATTCGTGTTTGCCACGTGCATAATTTGCGGTCAACACATGAGGCAAAGACAGAGAGGGAGTGGTTGCGATGGGCATGGATAGGATATCATCGCCAAGGATTCCTGCCAGTGAAGTTGGCCTGGAGCAGCCTGCGGCTCGCAGGGTCATTACTCAGGACCTGGCCCAAGTGGTTAAAAGTGGGCAAAATGGCGTCTACCCAATGCCAACGTCACGTAGAAAGTAAAACAAAGGAACGAAAGTGTGGGACATGTCCTTTGCGGCGGAGAAGCAAGATTGCCCTACTTTCACTGATACGCGTACTTTTGCATTTCCATAAATATGCTGACCTAATTCACGGAAATCGTGGCTAAACTGCTGGCCATATTTTAGCATTGGCCAAAAGGGAATGCCAAGCACAGAATCAGAGCATTCAAAGTTATTCAGGAATGCGTCTTACATGTTCAAGTAGTGGATAATATTTCAAAATCATAATCAATTTACGGCAATTTACAATTTTACTTTACAAAATTAAAAGACAATTCCCACGTGTAGTTAATGCAATGCAGAAATGCAATTAAAGCCAATTTATGAGATCCAACGGGAGTGAGCTGACAGCTTTAGCCAACTACAATGTAATCGAATGCCAAACAAATTTATAAATATTATTATTTATTTTCGTTATTGCCGTGACTACTTCACGTCCGTCTGTGACACAAATCGCACTTTGTCTGGGCATAAGTAAGGCAATAAATCAGAGGAATACAATACATCATCTGCAAGCCAGCGGGCCACACCCATCCCAACCTGCCCGCCCACATTCCTGGGAGCATTTCAGAAAAGCAGCAAAAATATTCTCATAAATTATGCCAGCTTTGTTCGCCGTAGGAATATGACATATTTCGGACTTGGACTTTGACACTGACCGGGGATTTCATTTCGGGTCGAATTTATTAGCTGCGCATTTCTCTTTTGTTAACCAAATAAATTAATTAAAGTTCAATTTGGCTTGTCAGAAGAGCGAATTTGATATCTTGTAAGCATTCCCTTTCTATCATTCTGCTTTTCATAGTTGACTGGAAATCAAAGGGAAGCCAATCTAGTTAGTACCAAAGTGGCCAAAGGGAATACTGCATGAATGGCAATCAGAAATTGTGAATAAATCAGTGCGAATATATTTTTAAGCTAATGCGTATTAAATCAAATAATAAGAAAAGGAAAATTCTACTTTAAATATATGAAATTTCCGCAGAGGCGCAACTTTACTTAAGGTTAGTAAATTTGCAGATACGTGTATGTTTGCAGCACTTCCAGCGAAGCCGTAAGTCTTCCACGTCTTTTTAAGCCATAAAACTATTTTAAGTTCAACAGAATCGCAAAACGTATGCTAGAGGAACCCTAAAAAAATAATTTAAAATTGGGCTTTATGGTCCTCACACGCTGCACTTCCTCAAAGCTTTCAGCTACTTAAGCCGAAGGGGGCGAATTTTTATATACATTTTTAGAGCGCCTTTCCAGCGAAATAAGGATAAATAGCCACTTGAGCGGGCGTGAGGATCCTTCGGCTCGCTCTCGAGCATCCTTTGGCTAGTTTCCGTATGCGAAATGATTTGCTTCGCTTAAAATTCTGCTTAGAATGCACGTGGAAAACAATAAATCCTCTATGCACCCATACACACACACACACACACACACACACACACGCAGTGTACGTGATAACCATGAAAGTAATGCACTAAAAATGCGGCTAAACGAAGCCGGAGATGAAAAGCTGGGTGGCTGAAGAGCAGAATCAGGGGATTCCCCAGCCAAACGCTATCTCAAGCGCAAACAAAAGTTGGCGGAACAAAATGCAAACATTTTCGCTCGCTTTTCGCTTTTCTTTTGGCATTTCGCTGGGCGCCCGAAAGAAAATCCAAGGGTGGTGTTTTCGGAAAATGGGGTTTATTTGCACTGCCCGCTGGCATTCGCTTGCGGTCTGCTTCACACATTTACCTATCGCGTGCTTTTCCATTCCTTTTCCACGCAGTTGCTGTGTTTTCATTCAAATTCGCTGCATTTTTATGACGGCAAATAAGTGAAGCGGAAGGGAATTGTTTACCGGCAAAAGCGAACACAAGTGATAAGAAAGTGTTGCATTAATTATGGTCATAAATATTCAAAATCTCTAACCATTTGTTTCTGCTCACATTTTTTGAGGCCACCCTTTCATAGTAGTTAGCCGTCGTAAATGTCATTAATTATGGCCATAAATATTACAAACTGTTTGTCATTTACTTTTGTTCAGTATGGTTCATGGTTAGATATTGTAAATATGTTAAAGAGTTTAAGTAATTTCTGTGCATTTTTATGACTGGAATTTAAATGAAATCCCAGCACATTTCTAACGCTTACAAAGAACTTCAATTGACCCAGCTGGAAATGAAGTTTCGGTTCTGAAATTTCAGCCAGTTGACCCAAAACAAACCCAAAGGTGAATTTACTTATCACACTTAAAACGCATTGCCTTTGAATGGGAAACGGCGCTTGGAGTTGGGAAATTGCGAAAATTCTGCCAATTCACTTATCCGCAGGCAGGGGCAACGCATTGCACCTACCCACCACCCGATCCTCGCCAGCATTCCTCATCCGGCACACATTTGGCTGTCCTGCAGTATCCAATTGCAAGCAATTTCTATTGCCCCTCCATGACTCCCCGCTCCCCCCGCCCCACTCACCACTCCCTCCCCCTTTAACTCGTCCTGCTGCTCCTCCGCCACGCCTCCCCACTTTCTACGCCCCTTCTCCAGTGACCCAATTTCTCACGTTTGGCTTTCATGTTTTCTGCAACCTACAGCCCATTACCAATGAAGGCGGTGTGCGTGTGCACTGAGAAAAATTACAGTAGCACTGAGAAAAAGGAGTCAGTAGGTGCTTAGAAGTAGGTGATTGGTAAGAAACATCATATAAGCAGTAGAAGAAGTAGAAACTTCAAGACAGATTAATATTATTAAACATATACAAATACTTTCCATCCAAAAATTAGAAAAAAATACGTTAATATCTAATATGTAATAATTAATATGTATAAATATAAATATGTAATTATAAATATGTAATAAATTTAAAATGTATTTTCTCAAATACTACTATTTATGCTTGAAATTTAGATGCTCTGATCAATTTGGGTATTCAAAGTAACTTCAAATGACCTATTTCCTCTCAGTGCACCACTAGAAACCAGCTGCCTGCCCCGCCCCCTCCGCACCCCTCCATTCAGGCCCTGCTTGTGGCCTGTGTTACATTTAACGACTTTCGAGTTCAAATTGTACAAAATTTACGACGAGCGGCTATCTTCACACTCACTCCCGAAAATTGCTTTTCCCCTTCTCCCTGACCATTTCCCCGCCCTTGTTGTTGTTGTTTCTCCAGTGGCTTTTCCGCTGGTGCTTCGTTGTTGTTCTTTGCTGCCGTTAATTGAGGCGCAAAGTGAACGTGGAAAAGGGGGCGTGGCACTGGGCGGATGGGGGGCATTTTGGGGGCAATCGGCATGAACAATCATTGCGCGGCAGGCATTTAATTCAATTGGCAACAGCAGCGCCATAATTAATTTGGGCTTTTGATAAATCATATAAATCATATCAACAATAATCAAGCATTATAACCATAATCAAAACGATAATGGCAGATCTAATTATTTGAAAAGCATTGCCGATGGAGTTAATTGCAATGATGTTATGGTAATTTGGCTATGGCTAAATTTAGAAATTGTGCCCTATCATTGAGTATCAATGATGGCGAAATAATTGTGATTTAGGCTAAGACTAAAAAAAACACAGTTTAGCTAATGAAACTAGTTATGCAACTAGATTCAATTTAAGAGCACTTAAAGCACCTGTTATTGATCCATTTCACCAAAAAGCACATTAATATATGCAGCTACACTTTTAAAAGCAATTGCTGTTTGTACACAAAAACAGTTTAGAATTCATTTAGCTGTTTATTATTGGCCAACAAAACCCGTTTTGATTGTTGGCATTCCGCACTTTCGTTCAAATTGACTCCCTCACCTTTCCAGTCGACCAAGTTTACTAATAACAAGCCCAGTGACCTCAAAAAAACATTCAATGTCATGCAGCCTGAATGCTCCACTGCATTTGGTTGGCTGATAACAATTCGCCTCGCTTACCTGGCTTTATTTGTTACTTGTGTTTGCATTGGTAATTGCAGCGCGTTGCTGCAACCGATTTGCCGCACAAAAGGCTTATGAAAAGCCGCAGTCTGAGCCACCGTCTTCAGCTTCAGCCAACAAAAGAGGCCCATAAAGTTGCCGGCTTCACTCATTTGGCGGCCTTTCGGCCCTCAAGTTCATTGCGGCCATCTGGCCATCTGTCCAGCTGTCCATCTGTCCATCTGTCCATCCGGCGACTGCATATTGACCAACAACAGCTCGAAAGTTTGAAAAGGTAATGCAACTTAAAAATATGTATGTACCTATAAACATTATGCCACATAAGTAGTTCATAATGTAGCCAAGCACCTGGCATAAGCTTTATGAATTTGGATTAAACTACATATACACGTGTATTTCATAATAGCCACCTGATTTGTAAGTCCTTAATCCACTGTGCAAAGTTTAAATGAGGTCCCAGCTGAGCGTGGACTTTGCTATTTCTTTTTTGGGTCCGCTTTTCCAACCGTTTTTCTGCAACTTTATCTCTGGCTTTTAGTTTTCGCTTTTCTTGCTGCTGGCATAGTTAGAAGGCGGTCGGCGTTTGGTTCGTTTGCGCAATCTGGTGTTGGTCGTCAAGGTCGTCAAAGATGCTGTGGCCAAAATGGCAGAGGCGAAAAAGCCAAGCACATCTCTACGTAAATCAAAAGCGTCACCAGCACCGGGCGACCAACCAGCCAAGTTGGGCGAGTTGGGCGAGTTGGCCAAGACTCACTTGAGGCGCATACAACGAGCTGGGCCAATTGCATAAGGCGCGCGTGCAAACACGATTTGGCGTTGGGGCCACCTTTTTTTGTCTCACCACCCGGCAAACATCTTCTTCATCTGCTCCAAGCCAACGCAAATGCGCCACGTTTATGCGTGGCAGAAGTCGTGAACAGATGTGCTCAGCATAAACACTTGGAATAACATAAAAATGTCTTTCTAGTTGAGTAAGTTAAGTAATAGTTTACAAAGTAGTTTTGATCGAAAACACTTTTCCCAATTAATGATTACACTCCCCATGATTAGTTCTCGAAGTGCACGCCGCATAAACATTACCCATGCCACATTTATATTCATATCGCAGGCCAAAAACATTCGTGCGAGCATAAATCATCAACGACTACGCTTGTCGCCTGCAGATATATTTCAACCTTTTTTGTATTGAATATATAGTGCAATAGCTCAAACAAAAGCAGAAATAAGACAATGGTTAAGCTGCAGAGCAGCCACATGAGTCAGCAAATGCAAAATCTACAGAAGTTGGGAAAGGAACTTTGTGAAGGACCATTTTGGTCTATCAACTGGAGTCGTTTACATGTGTACACGACTTTTTTGCCCAACTCGCAGGATATTTCGTAATGAAAAGTCTTTGAAAAGGATATGAAACTTAATTAACTTTGCAGGTAAGACATTGTAAAAAGGGCAATATGGTGTTTTGAAATCCTGTACATCCGCTATAGCCGAAAGCTGGCCAGAAGTTTTTGTTTGCAATTTTCTGCTAAAGGGCGCAAACAAAGGGCAAAAGGTATTTGTGCCTTTTTCTAGCAAATCCAATAAGCACTTTAATCAAAGCCAAACAAAAAAGTCCGTTGGCTTCATTCCACCTTTTTGCAGCGAAACAGAGAAACCTCCACGGGGCTTAGAAAAACAAAAACAGCGCCATAATAAAGCGAAAAAATGGCAATAAAAAATTGTCAACTTCTGGCCAGCTGAACTCGGTCTACACGTATTCCCCTGCGGCTGGGCGGGTAAAGGAATAAGCCCAAATGGATTATGGCCGGTCACCGAGCCAGGAAAAAATTGCATTGACAATGGACTTTAATGGCGGTAAGTAACTTAAGCTACTGAATACTAAATAAACGAAAAATATAACTGGTTGGCAACACACCTTTGGAGCAAATTGTAATCACCTAACAGCAATCCCCTAACTTTTCCAAAAATGCATGCCAGTGTTGATGAAACTCAAGTGTCGTTTGCAGTTTAGTGTGCCATCAATTAAATTGCAGTTTGCGCCATCGGTAAACAACAATTAAAACACACTCAATGGGGCGATGCCATTGAAGTTGAGAAGACAGAAATCGCATGATTTACGGCCATTGTGTGGACTGGGCCGATTGTAATGATAATACTGCTGTCATTATGAATTTAATGACTTACAAACGAAAGTGTTTCTTCGGCGTCTGCAGCCCAAGGGCATTTTGAAAAGGTCTCACTCGCGATTTTATCACTCTATTATTATTATTTCCCAGCTTTGGCATCTTTATATCTGCTGACAACTCGGTTTGCGATTTCCTGAACTATTATGCATAATTTATAATGCCGGAGTTCGCAGTGGCTTTCTTTGTTGCCAATCTCACCCAAATACGTGTAAGTCGAAAATGAAGGAAGCCAAAGGGGCGCTAATAAACAATAACAGAGTGCCCATGTTACAAACAATATTTATTTCGCAGCGAACATTACATAATTAACATATCTAATTGAATATTTAAGCATTTAAGCATTTCGCATTGGCAAATTTATCGCACGAATTATTTATTTTGTGCAAGCTCATTAATACATACTAAAAGCGACTGTGTTAGCTCATTAGTTTGCGGCTGGCCAAAAGCCAAATGTATTGTTAAATATTTAAATTGAACATAACAACGAATTTTATAAAACAATTTTCTGTGTGGCGCTTTCATAATGGATGCCCGTGATTTCGGCTTATTCATGGATATTTGAGTACTCAGAGGAAAATGAGTTTATTAACCTACTGCAATTTGTACTTCCCAAAGGTCGTCTAACTTTAAGCCAAGCTAACCCAGTTAGTTGGCCGCAGAATACGTTTTTTATGTTTTTTGTATCAGTGACAGGGATCCGAATAATTATGACGCAGCATTAACCCGGTGGCTATCTTAATTTCGATCATTATTAGACTGGAGTTTCTCGAGCCCAACTTTTCCCCTCGTTACCATTTTCTTTTGATTTGCTTGGCCCCTGCCCCCTGCCCGCCTGTTTTTTTGTTTTTAGAACATTTTCCCTCATTCTCTACGCCTCGCTAAATTTCACATTAAAATCAATATGCTCTCGGCAACGAAGGAACAGAGTGTTTCCAAAATCATCTAAAATGCAGCAAACTGGTTGGCTTTTCTTTCATTCGACACTTCAGAGCCATTTTAATATTCGACTCCTCGGGAAATGCTCGTTCTGTGTGCACTCCTCATTCAGTATTCATTAAATATTTCCATCGACTGCATATAAGGTTTTGTGCCCTCACAGAAGGTAGTGCCACTAAGCAATCCGGTTTGCAACACCTACTTTTTTTAAGTTATTTTTTAAAATGAATAAATAATATACTTAGTAAAAAGTAAATGTGCTGTTTTAACTAGCGCAGTTCCCTGCAACTTTACACTGATTAGATTCTTTGGGTAAGTATAAAGTAAATATATTTAATTTACATTTCTATTAGGGTAATACGATTGCCTTTCCACTTTGATTTCTATTTATTCTGTTGTACATTTAGTTTTTTCATTCTGTTTCTCTCTTGTGTGTGGTGTTTGGTCATTTAGCTGCCCATTTTATTGTCTTTTCCAAAGGTGGGTACAATCAACTTTCGGGTTTCTTCTGCTTCTTCTGGCCAACAGTCGACACCCATCCACATTTTCATACCTCCGGGGGATCCACACACACAGACACACACACACACACACACCTGGCTGAGCTGAAGCAAAATGCATATTGAATTTAAATTTGATTAGGAATGTCGGACGACACACATTTTGGCATTGTTAATGTATGCACTTGGCATCGGCGGTCGCCAGCTGATTGGCTTCCAGGTGGGTGGGGCAGAGGGCCAGCGAAAGGGGTACACCTTTGAATGGAGTAATTACCGCTGAAAGGTAGCTGAGTCCTCCCCTTGCCCCCTGGCCCTTGCCACCCCAAAACACATGCATACATGCCGCACTCGCAATTCGCACAAGAAATGGGTGAATGGTCAAATGGGCAGTGGCCAGGAGTGAGTGGCGATTGAAGTGCGGGCTTCGCTTTTGTCCGCTTGCGTGCACTGCGAGACACACTATGGCTTGGGCAGACACTATTATACAGATTGGTTGGCATTTGTGGCTCTACAGCAATAACTAACAAAGTTGTCTTTAGGTATGCAACAAGATATGTTTAAGTACAAAGAAATTGAAGTACAAATGAACTGCTTAGAAACTTTAAAGTAGACCCAAAGTAAAATGTGGATATATTTTTCCAAGTGCACCGCCAGCTAAACGTGTTTGGCATGAGCCAAAACCGTGCGGCCGAAGCATCGCAAGTGCCAAAGTAAGCGCCCTGCCCATTTGGAAGCCCCTCCGCACCGCCCCCCGCAATCGTACTTACCATGGAGCCCCGCTCGCAACGCTCGAGTTAAGTCGGTCGGGAAACTATAATGCGAAACTCTTTTGCCCAGCCGGGCATATCAACAGTTGGCTCCCCCAACTCATCAGAGCCAACCGATCCGAGCCGAGCCGACTTCTGCCGTTTTATAACACCCCATGGATCTGCGAAACAAAAACTGAAAAAAAGGCCATTGTCTAACTTGGTAACTATATAACCTGGCTATTATGTTTCCATTGACAACTCGATCCAGGTATAATCACTGCGTTGTCAGATTGCCTTCGCCAGCCGTAAATTACTCAATTCGAATCAATTGCCAAGCCGGTGGTAGGCTGTTTATTTATAATTTTCGATTGTTTACTTAATAGATTTTCACATCCCATCGCATTCCATTGCATCCCATTTTAAGCCATCCATTATTTTCGTTTGTGAACTGATTGCTTCACTGTCACTTTTAATTAAGCAGTCCGGCGCAACAGCTGAAAGTTGTTCAACGGCGATATCCTTGTCACTCTGCGCCGCTTATCCTTTTAATGCTGTAATTTCAGCATGCATTTATCCTTAATGGATTGTGCATGTCTGCTGCCGCTGTCTTGCCACTCTTATACTCGCCGCTGATGGCCGTTATTCCCGTATAAGAGTTCGCTGGGCTTGCTGCTAGCCAAAGGCAACTTGTTCGATGTGCAGCTAACCCAGCCCATCCGTAACTTAATAATCAATACAAATATTTAATCTATCTATCTATACTAAACATATATACTATCTATTCTATCTATACTAGTACTATACAACAACAATACTATCTATACAATACTTACTTGAATATACGATATATACTCTCTATACTATACATATATGCTATCTATATTATATATAATACTATCTATATTATACATATATAATTTTTAATTTTATATAATTTTTTATAATATAATAATATATAATACTAGTACTATATTACTACAATACTATCTATACTATACATACATATATAATATCTATACTAGTACTATACTTCTACAATACTATCTATACAATACATACTTGTATAGACTCTATACTCTCTATACTATACATTTATACTACCTATACTATACATATATACTACCTATACTATACATATATACCATCTATACTATACTATATATACTTACATATATACATATATACTATCTATGTTATACATACATATATACTATCTATACTAGATCTATACCATACATATATACTATCTAAACTAGATCTATACTATACATAAATACTATCTATAATATATAATACATATATATACTATCTATAACATACATATATAATATCTATACCATCTATACTAGTACTATACCTCCACAATAATATCTAAACAATTTTCTGATAATTTATTGTTCTTTAACTTATTCTTAGTTCACAGTTGCAATACCTTAAGTTATGATACAAAAGTCCAAGATTATTAATTCTTAATGATTAATTTTTCGATAAAAACTTAGTCTCCCTGGTTTGTTTAGCTTCTCATCTCGGAAATAATAGCACTTATTCCTCTTCCGTCATTACGGCCATAAAACTCAGAAGCACTCGACCAACAATTAGTGAGTGTTTGCAAATTGCTCAACACTGGCCAAACATCTTGAGGTGCCAAGAAGTTTGAGTTTTGCGAAAAGTCAGCCAAGCTGAAGCAACCAGCATCTGCACTGAGAGAAATCAGTGTCGGTTCCTGCTTTTGAAACATTAAACAATTATCACATAGAATTTTCAATTTGTGTATGAGAATGTATGTAGGTAGGAAACTTTTTTTCTTAACTATGTTTTAGAAGGTCCATAGGATTTTTTATCTATCAATTATCAATTTTTTTCGAGTGCAGTATACCCCCATTTGCCACTCCAAATGCGATGCATGAGCAGCGCTTCCCGTTAATGAGCAGATGAGATGAGAGTTGGCCAAGAAGCGGATTCGAGATTGCGGATTATTAAAAATCCGCAGCAAAAACCGAATGAAAAACCAACACGAAAGTGATACATTTCCCAGCTGCATTTTTCGCTCAAGCCATTTATGTACGTAGCACACTGAAAACGTCGGCGTACGTGGCAATAATTAAAAGTTGGTTAAAATATAATGGCCAGGGGAGCGGAGGTTGGCTGGTGGCTAACAATGCATCATCGTGTTGATGTTGCGATGCGAAACAACCGCATCTAATTGGTTTTGCATGAGTTAGTTGCTGCTGCTGTTTATGCAGCGGTGGGCGTAAGGGCGACGGGGGCGACGGGGGCGTGGCCCGCGTTGCCAACACACTGGCGGCACATGTGGCAAAAACCAACAAAACACAGCATCGACCACTTCGAGCGGTGCCAATTGTTTCAAAACTGGGCTTAGACGCTAAACGAACTCACCAAACACGAATTAGATGCAAGTATGAGCGAAAGGATGCTGGAAAACGTCATGTGGAAAAGCTTTGTTTGAACACCTTTGATGGTTTTCCAATCGCATGTATCTTGGTAAGCGGAACACGGAATTCAAGCAAATGCAAATGGAGCATGTTTTTCTTAAGCCAACTTTTACTCTACGAGTAACGGGCATAAATAGAAGGACTAACTGGAGCTGTGTGCAGCTCATTTGCTTCGGGAATTAATCCAAAGACTAAAAGGATCAATTGACAATGTGACGGAGATCTATGCTTGGAGTGATTCCACGATTACTTTAGCATGGATTAATAGTGGTCAAAGTAAGATCAAATTTATTAGAAGAAAAACCGATGACCTTCGGAAATTAGCAAATACTGAGTGGAATTATGTTCAGTCAGAGGATAATCCAGCAGATTTCGCAACTAGGGGAGTGAATTCTAACCGGTAGATCAACTGTGATCTTTGGTGGTGTAGAGACGGTCAAGACATCTACATATGTTGAGTTTTATTTCAAAACTTTTCATATTACGAGCGCTAGCATCGATATGGGACAATCTTTTATAAGATTTCAACCTTCAATCTTAAATGTATTATATGGCATGTTTGTCTACACATTCTGCAAAGGGCCGGGAATTTTACAATTTTTCTTTATTTTGAATTCAACATTAACATTTTAAAACCATTTATTTATTTTACCTTTTTCGGCTACAATTGCTTTTATATTGACCAATCCGCCCGGTATAGTAATTGTTTGTAATTGCCGACGTAGCTTTATTATACCCGTTACTCGTAAAGTAAAAAGTAAAGTAAAAATAAATAAACAATAAATTGTTTATGATGCAGTCTAGATGCAGAAGCAAGCGTGCCAGAACAACCTTTATAAACTAAGTCAAATACCCTCATGTTGGATTCGAACAGTCTATCCCACCTAATATGATTCAAATGGTCCTCAAGTCGTTCTGAAAAAATAATCACGGTGTCTTCGTAAACATAGCAAGCCTTTCCGATTTGATCCCTAAGCACATCATCTATAGCAGGTTAATTAAATATACTGTGTGCATTTTTTAAGCCGAAGGGAAGTCTGCAAAACTCATATTTGCCATTTGCAACTGAAAAAGATTATTTTTCTTTTCCGTTTTCTTCGAGAAGAATTTTATGAAATCCTGACTTAAGACCCAGAGTGGTGAATAACCTAGCTTTTACCAAATTCGAAGGGGTGGAGGTAATATTTAGTATTTATCATCCACGGTCTTTAAGTGTATCTTTCGAAAGTCTATAACTATCCCCTTGCTCTTTGCCTTTCCTGTCGGCTACCCACACTGTATTATTATAAGGTGACCGCGATGGTCGGATAATAACAACGCTTTCGTCTCCTTGCTCACAAAATCCCTTACACCCATGGTGTATGGGTAAAGCCTTGAATATATGGGTTGATTGTCCTGTGTACGTATTGTGGCAACAATATTTGTATTGTATGGCAATGATTCTTACGGCTCAGCAAAAACACCCAATCGGTCTTTTTGGTACGACGGTGTCTTCAATATCGGAAAAATTAACCCTGGTACACCTTACAAATTTAATTGGTTCGACTATATATATTTTACAAAATTTTACACAAGATTAATATAATAATTTTTTCAATGATAATTACTATATAATTTATTAAGTGCCTCATACGAAATACTCTGCTTTAGTTGAAATGACGGTGACGGAAATTTATTGGTGTAACTGGAGTGATATATGATATTAATTAATAATAAGTTTCTTGCTCCACCCAGCCGCCTGGATTTCTTCTTATTAGAAATCGGCGACTCTCATCAAAAAAAAAAATTAATAACCCAAAAGGTAACGCATATATCCACCAAATAAATCTGAAAAACATCAAGAACATCAGTTTTAAACCGTTTTTCATATTAATTTGTACTTACTTTATGGAATACATTCTTAATGTTTTTTCAAATACTGGAACATAGCATAGTATACAGGCAATAATGATTTCAAGAACCAAAGCGAAGTTAAGTACATGATTGCTCATACCTTGTTGTAGGATTGAGTTTCGACGAGTTTTGCATATTAAAAGGTCAAATACCTGTGTCACAACAATCGACACAAAAAATCCGGTACTTGCTCTATATTCAAGAACTTTACGTTCTCTGTAGGTCTAAAAACATTTCAAAAGAAAAAAGGTAAAAAAATAATAATAGAAATACTAGATAAAAATACAGTTACCCATTCTTGTCCGTAGCCATCTTCAAGGTCTTCCACATTTTTTGAGTCCCAGTGCTCTCGAATTCCTTTAAGTCTGGACGGGGGAAATCCATGCTCTGCCATTATTGCAAAAAATGTAAAGAAAGCTGCAACAGCTTGTATAACTCCAATTTGCAAGTAAGCCATTAGAATTAACCTAATGATTTATTTCATAATTACTTTACGGGGTATGTAGCATAGAGTTTTGTAAACAAACTACATATTCTTAAACCTCCTTTGGCAAAGCACTATAAGTTGATATGCACAAAAAATTTAAAAAAAATACTTTTTGAGTAATTTTGCGCGGGTGCATGTCTAACGCCACTCGCTCGTTTGGCAAAAACGAGATTAAATTGCGTTGCTTCAGGCCAAATGATCTGAAGAAATTAACTTTATAAAGTAAAGTTCTGGTAGTAAACTTCGAACATAATAATCTAATGTATACGAATATGAAAAATTATTTGTTTATTAAACTCTTAAGCCCAATGAGGAACTTTATATTAGATACCCTTTACAGCCTAATCAAATTTATGAAAAAATGGGTATGTTTACTAATCTCTAGCCTACAAACGATGATTATAAACTATTTATACGACCACTCTTGACCTGTCGTATACTCCTTGTGTATTGTGTATAAAAACTTACTTTTTATTTACCAAACGGTCTTCAAAAGGATCTCTTGGCATACGCGCCATTATATCAGATTCCGCTTTTTCATAAGCTAGTGATATTGCCGGAAGCATATCAGTGCCGATATCAATGCAAAGAATTGCTATAGTGCCTAGAGCTAAAGGTATATCAAATATCACAAAAAATAAAAACGGCAATATCTCCGGAAGATTTGAAGTCAAGGTATATGCGATGGACTTCTTAAGATTATCGAAAATAATCCGCCCCTCTTCAATACCAACAACAATTGATGCAAAATTGTCATCCAGTAGAATCATATCTGCTGCCTGCTTAGAAACATCAGATCCAGAAATACCCATGGCAACTCCAATATCAGCTCTCTTTAATGCCGGGGAGTCATTAACACCGTCGCCAGTTACAGCAACAATTTCCCCACGTCTTTGACAAGCTTCCACGATTATAAGTTTTTGCTGTGGAGATGTTCGGGCAAAAACGATTTCATTATGATAGTATATAACAGCGTCTAATTCTTCTGCTTTCATCTCACGTAGCTCACCACCGTGGACCACAATAGCAGTAGCTTGTCGGGGATCGATGTCGAGAACTGTAACGCCACGTTCTTTGGCCATGTCCTCTGCAGTAGGCGTTGTAATAATGCCCACACTACGGGCTATGGCTTTAGCAGTAATAGGGTGATCTCCGGTTACCATAATTACACGTACGCCAGCTGAACGGCACTTTGCAACTGCGTCTGGGACTGCCACTCGTGGCGGGTCTATTAACGATATTAATCCAAGAAAACGAAGATTTTCTAATGGAAAGTTTGGAGGATCTGCTGTAAAATCGTAAGAAATTGGATATTTAGACATGGGAAGTAGGAGGTCAGCAAATCCTAATACTCTTTCACCCATACCGCCCATTTCTAAATAAGCTTCTTCAAATTCCATTTTTAATGCAGGCGTAAGTTCTACAGACTGTCCTTGAATTATTATCTTAGTACAGCGATCCAATATTCTTTCTGGAGCTCCTTTCATCTCAACTATAAAGTATCCATCGCTTGAATTAAATTCGTGAACAGAAACTTGATACTTTTCTGTTGAATTAAAGGGAATTTCGGTCAATTTTAAATGCTTTTGACGAAAAGCACTGATACCTCCAAAAACCGATTCAGTGAATTTTAAAAGAGCAGCCTCTGATGCATTCCCATTAACATCTTTTTTAAATACGGGTATATCATCTTGACCTCCTTTAAACTCAGCTGAATTGCAAAGTGCGGCACACATAAAAAGAGCATTAAAAGATTTATCCTCCATTTTAAAGTGGGATCCCCGGAAAGATTCAGTAGTGTCAGATTCAACAATTGTTTGATCATACCATAAGTGAGCAACAGTCATTCGATTTTGAGTTAGGGTTCCTGTTTTATCCGAACAGATTGTTGATGTCGAACCCAAAGTCTCAACAGCCTCTAAGTTCTTAACCAAACAATTTTTGGAAGCCATGCGTTTTGCAGTAAGGGTTAAACATACAGTTACCGTTACTAGTAACCCCTCAGGCACGTTTGCAACTATAATTCCAATAAGAAACACAACTGCATCAATAAATTCATAACCTAATGTTAAACTTATTGCAAAAAATGATAGTCCTAGTATCAATGCAAATATTGTAATAAACTGAATAAAATGTTGTATTTCCCGGGAAATAGGTGATTGTACGTCGTCCAGTCCTGCAGCTAAGTTTGCTATTCGTCCCATCACTGTGCTGTCACCAGTGGCAATGACAACACCTCGGCAAGTACCTTCAAGTACGTTAGTAGAAAAAAAAGCCAAGTTTTTTGTTTCCAATGGGTTTTCATGTGTAAACTCGGTAGATCTCACTTGGGGCTCGGATTCTCCAGTCAAGGAAGAGTTATCCACTTTAAGTCCATGAGCCTCTAATATTCGAATGTCAGCTGGAACCCTATCACCAAATTTAACTTCCACAATATCTCCTTTTACTATTTCGTTTGAACTAATCGTGTTTATTTCCCCTTCTCGTATAACTGTAGCGTATTGCGGAACAAGGTTCTTAAATGAGTCCATTATGGAAGAGGATTTATGAACCTAAATTGTAAATAATTATTAAAACCACTATCACTAAAATGGTAATAATTATTTTCATATAAAAAAGTAGAGTTTCTCAGTACAATTCAAAATATAAGAGAAACCGATATTCGATTCCCTTTATGCAAACAAGAAATTGCAACCCTTTTTCGGCATATCGATAAATATCCTTCTACCTTCTGACATACTTTTCAAGGAATCCAGTAAAACGTTTTACTCTACTAGTAAACAAGACTGCAAGACTGTCCGTTCATACGGACAAACGGACGGACATGGTCAGATCGACTCGGCTATTGATCCTGATCAAGAATATATATACCTTACATGGTCGGAAACGTTTTCTTTTGGCTGTTACATACTTTTCAACGAATCTAGTATACCCTTTATTTATTTACCTGAAAATATGTAAATAATCCAGTGACTATTACCAACACGACCAATGCAATGCCAAGATAGAGATTGTCCTTTGGTGGTTCGTGCTGCGTTTTTAATTGTATAAGATATCCAACGAAACAAAGAGAAGATCCTGCCCAAAGTAGTATAGCAAATCCACCAAACATGGTTTTAAGAAAAACTATCCATTGCGGAGTTGGAGGCTGTGGCGTAAGTATGTTAGGACCATTTATTTCCAATCTTAATTTGGCCTCCACATGGGATAAACCCTATTAAAAAAAATATTATGCATTATAAACGACTTATTATAGATTATCATACCATGTTGGGATCTGTCTTTAAGCGCTCTAATAGTTCGTCTACAGATATTTTATGATTATCAGTTTCCACATCTTTTTTAAAAGACTGAATGTCTTTTTTATGTTGCTTTCCATTAATTTTGCTTTTATGTTCTTTTTTTTTTTTTTGTGGCATCTTTTAAATTTTGTAGCCTACGTTTAACATTTGATTAAAATAGCTATGTTCTAGTGAGAGAATGAAATAGTGATTGCTAAATAAAATAGTGATCGCTAAAAAAAAAAATTGGTTGCTAAATAAAATAGTTATTGCTAAATAAAATATGGATTGCTAAATAATTAAGTGATTGTTAAATATTATAGTGATTGCTAAATAAAATAATGATTGCTAAATAAAATAGTGGTTGCTAAATAAAATAGTGGTTGCTAAATAAAATAGTGATTGCTTAATTAAGTAGTGATTACTAAATAAAAAAAATGGTTGCTAAGTAAAATAGTGATTGCTGAGTAAAATAGTTTTGTGACATAATTAAAGCCCGACACATGTTTGGCTTGCCTTTCCACGCCGTGGTCACCTGTCCATCCGTCCACCTGTCTATCCGTCCACCTGCCCCACTGTCCACCTGGCCCGCTGTCCACCTGACGACAGGTCACGACACCTCGTGGAGTGCTGTTGGTGATGGACAATCGGGTTTGGTTGAGTATGCACATTTAAAATGCAATTTAATGTATGCAGGCATTTACCGTGCATCTATGGAAATCAATTTCTAAAACGGAATGGATGAAACCAAAATAAATAGTTTTCACTTGCAATTTATTCTTTCAGCGCGTGCCAAAGTGCTGAAGATTTTCTGCCTGTCTGCTGCTCTATTGGTTTTCACAATTTAAGCGTCCAAGCAGCTTTACTCTGCCATAGAAGCACTTTCATTCTTTCAAAAAAAATCCTTTGAAATAAACTGATTTATTATCTTCAAAAAAATTGTGTTTGAGTATTGTTGTCTCTCGCAATTGTTTTGAATTTTGTACCAAGATTCCTTAACTCTTTTCTTTAATACGTGTTCTTAGGTACTTATTTTCTTTGCAATATATGTCGTTGGTCTGTATTTGATATGGAATTTTCATATTTTACTAGCATAGTATTTTGCAATCAATTTGGAGTTTTCAATTTGTTGTGCACAGTTTCATCGGCAAGTGTACACGTATATAAAACTCCTTGGCGAAAGCAGACTTTCTATCCATTTCCTTGCACATATTTATTTTTCATTCACACGCTCGCCCATATAGCAACATTTTAATATTTTCCAGGACGAAGATGTGGATGAGCCGGCAAGGCAACGGCCATATTTCACAATTTATTGTGCTTGTCAATTGCAGGCAGGCAGCACAAAAAACGCACCATGCCATATGCATACTCACACTCGTTTCGGAAACGCAGCAGTTTAGGGGAAGTCGGTGGATTTATTGTAGTGGAAATATTGCATTTTGATATCTCGCCTGCAACTGGATGCAATCAACATCATTGCAGCTGCAAGTGGCTGGCTTTGTGACTGCTCTCCTTTGGCCACTGGATCGTACTACTTGGCGTTGCAAACGGTGCAATTTGAAATGTTGCAAGTTCTGAGATCATTAAAATTTTAGTTTAACCAACGTATTCAGTCGAAATGGTAGCTTAAATTAGTGCTCAATTCATCAGCGGATTTTCATATCTAATGTCAATATCTATTACCATCTACCATTTTATTTTACAACAAGATAGAATGCTATAGTCGAGTTCCCCGACTATCAGATACCCGTTACTCAGCTGGTGTGGGCGTGGCAAAAAGATTTTTCCAAATCTATAGAAATTTACAAGATATATAAAAAAGTAAAAAAATACTAAATATTTCAAAAGTGTGAGCGTGACAGTTTTGGGCGTTTTGTGGGCATTGGAGTGGGCGTGGCAACATTTGGAAAAAACTTGTCTCTGGAAGCTGCCTAATCTCAATATTCTAGCTTTTGTAGTTCCGGAGATCGAGACGTACATACGGACAGACGGACGGACAGAATATGAATTTTTATAATATATAACAAGAATATATACACTTCATATGGTCGGAAACGCTTCCTTCTGCCTGTTACATGCTTTCCACGAATCTAGTATACCCTTTTACTCTACTACTAGTAAGTCCACCCATTGTTTATATTTGCAAATGTGTATGGCATAATCGGCGACAATCGCTTGTAAATCCATGTGCACGTGTGCAAACTTGACATTCAACTCTGTCCTGACCTCTGAAGATACAAAAAGTGCACATTAAAATACAAGAAAAGATGAAAAATGTTTAGGGCAGGTTGGTTTGGCTCGGCAGATGACTCGCAAGTGGCCTTTCGACTTGGCCATTAACACAAACTTGACACATCGATGACAACGTTGTTATTGCCATCGTTATTGTTTCGCTATCCACGGTGTCTGTCACCTAACACTTGGCTAAATCGGTGGATATACTCGTACATATATATGTATGTATATATGATTAGATTCATATGTGGGTACATACGAGTATGTGTATCTGTGGATGGATGAACGTGGCGCAGCGTAACTTGAGATTTAAGATAAGTCACGATGTTGCAGAGGATGAAAAATGGCTTCAGCCGAGAGACGAAACGTTTTATGCAATCGAAATGCATTTTGGCAGACAGTCGGTGCTCATCAGGCAGCCAATTAAGTTGTTTAATTGAATTGCAAGTAGAAAGTGCCGAGCTAACCAAACGCAAGCCGAGATGCAGAAGACACCACCACAAAACCAATTGGCAAACGAGCTGGAAAAGGCAACGAATAATTGTGCTGCACTACTTCTATGCAGCAATTATCTCAAAAAAAATATATGTGCAGACTTTTTCTGTGAGTGTGCCACAGCTAACATTGAATCGCTCTTGATCTGGCAATCGAACTTAAAGGGAGTTGGAGCTGCAGAACCCAATTGAATGGGGTTTGTGTATCACAGGATAGATAAAATATGTGATAGTGATAAAATATCGTCTGGTATTGAAACTTTACTTATATTCTCACCTTTCTATGGGTGCTATATGTTTGGGGTTGCTGCGAGCTTTACTTTTTCGTACATTTCGTTCCGCTGAAGGGGCTTAAAGAAAAAACCCATTGCACTTCACGTAATTTCAATGAACCGCATTTACGTTTGGCTCGGTTTGTCGCTCCTCCTCCGAATTTCCGACGGCGCCAACATTGCCGTGACAATGCAGAACTCGTATACACACATATCACCCGTAGACGGGGCCAGCACAGAGCCCTGCACTGAAAGAAATGCATGCGAACTTAGTGGTTCTTAAGAGAACGTTTTTGAAGCATTAACACCAGCAGTGCAGTGCAAAGCCTCATTATTTAGCAGCTGTGTGAGATGGATGTGGTTTCCAGGTGCTAGTGGTAGGGTTTCCGCCCCTAGTTTTGCTCAGTGTAAATAGACTTTGAGCAGGGAGCTCGTGCAGAACGACCGTCATCGATGCTCGCAATTTGTGGCTTTCGCCACGCTTAATGCCAATCTCGGTGCCTCCACCCCAATCGCCCCATCGCCCCATCGCCACATCGCCACATCGCCACATCGCCCCGTCGGCTCCCCGATGGAAAGCACCACCCACTGGACCGCCCAGTAGGATCCCCACCAGCCCCCCTTCAGTCATTCTGCTATCTGCCGCATTACAATTCACTGGCATAATGCAAAAATCGCAGCAAGTCAGGCGCAACTCGCTGATAGGCGTGTTCTGCAATTTCTGTCTGATTGGGAAAGGATCTGCTGGAAGGGGCGGGGCATTGTATTGCGGCATAAAAGGATTCAAGGAATTCACCGAGTGGTGAACAGGCTAATTAATGTTTACGGGCATACTGCCAGAAATCATGGTTACTTTTCAGGTCCAGATAGGGGTAAATGTGGTACTTAAGTGTATGTGTACTTTAAGTTTAGTTTCAATTTATGAGTCTACCTTAAAAGGTTTAGCAAATTTATTAGGTGTTTGCTCATTAATATTCAAGTCTATAAGTAATTAAATTAATTTAGCAATTTATATTTAGATTTAGCGCCTCTAAGAAATATGAATATAACATTATATAATAGCTTCAATGCAACTTTGGTGCCTTGTTTATGGCTTAGGTTTTACTAGAGTCTTGCCTACCTTCGAGTACCCAGTAATTGCATTAGGTTTATTGCTTTCAAAAGCTATAAAATAATTAAACTCAACCCCCTCGGGCGAGCATATCGATTTGCGATAATCGCCCCGAAGAAACCAAATGGACAGCGAAAAGTATATAAATCTAGAAATCTTGGATTTGCGCGGCGCTTTTCTGGTATCAAGGAAACACTAATAAATAGCCCCACTCCACTTTCAATCGCCAGATTAGATTCAACTAAGGCTGATTAATAGGAATTGGCGAGCACACTTAGTTGCACGACCGCCCTCGCAGCCAGAAGTTCAACCAGAAATGCTGGCTAAAGTGCTAACTATTTTGGCCATTGTGGCTGCAGCAGGAGCAGGAGCAGGAGCAGGAGCAGGAGCTGCTGACGACTTTGATCCTTTCATAGATATACCCTTTAAGCGGATCAAGACTTCGGTGGGTTTAAAGTTGGTTAGCAAATCTACACAGCTAACATTTCATGATATTTACGCCCAGTTACGTAACTTCATATTGACAGAAGTCACAATCAATTTGAAGTGCAAAAGGCGTTCCCCATGAGAAGTGCAAGCTGAAATTTAAATCAGATTCATTTCCTATGCTTAAATTGCACACCCATGTGGAGCGCCGATTCAAGTTTGATTTTCGTTGCAGGCGGAACGCATTGAGGAGCACGGCTACCCGGCCGAGTCGCATTTTGTGGAAACCCCGGACGGCTATGTGCTGAATGTGTTCCGCATTCCCCACTCCCCGAAGCACGGCGATGGCAACGCGGGGGAGTCGGGGGAGTCGGATGAGTCGCCCCGCCCGGTGGTGCTCATCATGCACGGGCTGTTCAGCTGCTCGGATTGCTTCCTGCTCAATGGACCGGAGGATGCGTTGCCGTACAACTACGCAGATGCAGGCTACGATGTCTGGCTGGGCAATGCCCGTGGCAACATCTATTCGAGGAACAACACCCGGCTGGATGTGAAGCATCCGTACTTCTGGAAGTTCAGCTGGCACGAGATTGGCTCCATCGATCTGCCCGCCACCATTGACTACATCCTGGACCGGACGGGTCAGCAGTCGCTGCACTACGTCGGCCACTCCCAGGGATGCACTTCCTTCTTCGTGATGGGCTCCCATCGGCCGGAATACAATGCCAAGATCAAGACGGCGCACATGCTCGCACCGCCCGTCTACATGGGCAACACAACGGAGGATCTCATTGTGGGCACCGCTCCACTATTTGGCCACCATGGCATTGGCTCCACGCTGCTGGAAAACCAGGTACTGCTGCCCCAAAACGCGTTCATACAGAGAATACTGGACACCACCTGCAGCAATCAGCCGATCATGCTCAGCTACTGCAAGACCTTGGCCATCCTCTGGGGCGGACCCGAAATCGGAAACCTTAACCAGGTGAGTGATGGGCACCCGGTAGTTTTTGGAGCTTAATGCCATCCATCCAACCAATTGCAGACTCTGCTCCCGCAAATTGCCGAAACCCATCCCGCTGGAGTCTCCTCAAATCAGGCCATTCACTACATTCAGTCCTTCGCCTCCAACGATTTCCGTTTGTACGATTGGGGAACCAAGCGGAACTTGGAGTACTACGGGGTGGCAGAGCCTCCGGCATATGATCTCACCAAAATCACCTCCGAGCTGTATCTGTACTACGGCTTGTCGGATGGATCGGCGAATAAGAAGGACATCTCCCGTCTGCCCGATCTTCTGCCCAATTTGGCACTCCTGTACGAGGTGCCCGATCCCACGTGGGGTCACTTGGACTTTATCTTCGCCACGGAGGTCAAGAAGGTGATCAACGATTTGGTTTTAGACTACAGTAAGGCCTACGATGCGGGGAGAACTAACAATGAGAAATGAAAATATATAAGAGCATATGTATAATAACCAAAATAAATGATTTTTCGCAAGTTAAGTTAGTGAACTTGTGGGACAGTTTTGGCCAGAATGACAAACGTGCAGAGCTAATTACCAGTTAGCAAGTGTCTGCTGGCCGGGCTGTCTCATTTTTAGCCCCAGTCTGGCTGCTTCTCTTAACTTGGCCGTGGTCACGCCTCTGTGATGTACAACTTTTTCCCTCCGCCTTGTTGACAAACATTATCGCTGGCTGGATATCGTGGCTTGCTGGTTTCATCTCCACTTACGTAACCCTTTCCCACTCCTCCCCAAATTGCCATAATTAGCACTGGGCTCTCCGCGAGTTTGTCTGTTTGGCGCTATAGTGGGGGGCACTTGCAAATATGCTTATAACGATGATTTATGTGGTTAGGAGGGCGTTTATCACTCGCTCGGAAAAATGCATTGATAGGGGGATAAAATGCCCCTCGGACTTCTGGGATTTGGAAGTTGTCTTACATAAGAAGTAAACACTTAAATAGGAAGTCAGTTTGGTAGCATATACCTTTGGCTATGTGAGCTGTGGCTTAACCTTAGCCTCTATTGAGTATTTATTTCTCGTTTAAGTGATTCTTATCAATGAGTAAACTCTTTAATCCATAATCTGGAGCAACTATTTAAAGATCAAATGGTAGGCATTTCCTATCGCAGTTGTTATCAGATTTAAGTCCAAAAGCGCTTAGCTGTCGAACCACCTAGATAGTTCACTGTCTCTAAGTAAGTCCCATTCAGTGCCCACTCAGCAGTGCTTCGCACTTTGCCAGGCTTCACTTTACCCCCTTGTCCGCCGGCCATTAACCATTAAAGCCAGCCCGCTGGCAATTAAGCCGCATGCCTTTATTAATCGCAGACCGCTGATGTGGAAGAGGATAATGCCGGTGACGAGGCTCAAGTGCGTCGACGGTGGAAAAAAGTGGATTTGCGAATAGGTTTGTGGCGCAAGGAAATGGCAGATCATCAAAGGCAACAGGGAAGTGAAATTAATAAAGTGTAAAAGGATTTTTGTCGCTACGAGGTAAGGACTGGGGAGAGATAAAGCCAGACATCTGGATGGGTAATAAATCTGGCGGTTTGGGTCGCTCAAAACCTGACCCTATAATCCTTTATTTTCGTTTTCAATTTGTTGGAAAAGGCAAACAGAAAGTGTTAAAAGTATTTCTCATGCGGAAAATCCACAGTGACTGGCCAAGCGCTGACAAACTTTTTCCACTTTCCCCCACTTTTCTCCACTTTTCCGCCCTTTTCCTCTCCTGTCTTTTCCTAAGTGGCTGCGACACTTCTGTATGCATAATTTAAACAAAAGTCGCCAAAAAACTAGGGGGAGACCAAGAGCTGGAAAAACAAGCAGCGGCAACAGAAAGTTGCAATTGCAAAAATTGAAAATTTTCCGCATAAAAATATGCCCCGACAAGGAAACAAAGGAAAAATCGCAGAAAATAGCAAGAAATCGTACTCCCAGCCAAGATGTCGACAAAGTGTCGTGCATGTAGTCGGCCAAATGTTTATTGTCGAAAAGTTAAGCAGAATGCAGATTGCCTCAGAAAAAGAATACATCGCAGGAGAAGCAGAACCCCATTTTTTATAGTTATTAAAGATCTAATGAACTAAGTAATAATTAATAATCTTTTATGCAAGCCAAACACTTTTTCTTGAACATACGTCTTTTTAATTTATTAGTCTAATGGAATTTCCATTTCTTTGTCGAAAAGAGTTTTTTGTTTGTGCCAAAAAGTTTCTGGGTTGAAGGTAATTAAATCTGCATTTACTTAATCAAAAACAAGGCACAAAATATGAGCAACCTTTTCGAAATTATCTACGCCAACGCTTACAAGAATTTTTACATATTGCTGCCTCCTGAAAAAAGTTAGAATATTTAAAGAATGTAATAAGATGAGAAAGTTACAGTAAGCAAAAGTAAAACTAAAAATATGTAATAATTTTTCTCTTGTTTTTGCTCATGAAAAGCCTGTAACGTTTTTTTTTTCAAATTTAACCGTGAATACCGTTCCACAAGCAGTATTTTTAACGTTCTGTTAAATACTGAAAGCTTTCAGACAGCTTTTCTGCCTCTAATTGATTCAGCGGTCTGGTCACACTGCTGGGCGACCGAAACGAAACGAGTAAATTCCGATAATTAAAATTAATTTAAAACAAAATCGCGGAATATAACCAGCAATAATGGAGGTGGAAAGCCCGGAACACACGCGCGACTTCGCCGAGGTAGACATCAACAACGGCGCGCCATCGGGATCGGAGGACGAGGAGGAGGAAGTGCCAGCGCCGGGCAGCGTAACTCTGGATCGGAACGAAAGTGATCTTTTCGTGTCGGCCATGAGTCCCAGCAGCATCGTGGATATACACGTAAGTGGGGGGCAAGCAACGCGGGAGCAGCCCGCATCGGTAGCCCCAGCAATTGAGCTCCCATTTCGGGGCGTCGGTCTCTTTATCAGCGCTCGCTTTGTTTGGTTTTGTGGCTACGTCACGGGTGCCGCCCACCAGCAAAGCTTGTTGCTCCATTGGGACACATTGAATTTGCGTCTTATTGCACTCCCAATCCGCTTCAGCCGCTGCAGGAAGTGCTCACCGACGACGGCGACTACTTTATCAGCATCGTGGTCTCGGATCCGCAGAAAATCGGCGATGGCATGGGCTCCTATTTGGCATACAAGTGAGTCACGCAGTTCCTTATCATAGAACAATTTGAACTAATACAAAATTCTTATCGCCTCCACCAGGGTAACAACCAAAACGAACATTTCCAAATTCAAGCGTAGCGAGTTCAGCACCCTGCGCCGCTTCAGCGATTTCCTGGGCATCCATGATGTGCTGGTAAGCAAGTACATGCGGCAGGGCCGCATCATTCCGCCGGCGCCCTCCAAGAACATCATAGGCAGCACCAAGGTGAAGATAAGCCCGCAGCAGAGCGAGCCGGGCACGCCCATGACCCAGGAGTGGGTGGAGATCCGGCGGGCGGCTCTGGAGCGATTCGTCCACCGTACCGCCCAGCATCCGGTGCTGCGCGTCGATCTGGACTTTATGAACTTTCTGGAGAGCGACCAGGAGTTGCCGCGTTCTGTGAATACCTCTGCCCTCAGTGGAGCCGGTGTAATCCGCCTGTTTAACAAAGTGGGCGAAACTGTGAACAAGATTACCTACAAAATGGACGAGAACGATCCGTGGTTTGACGACAAGATCACCGAGGTGGAGAGTCTGGACGCCAATCTGCAGAAGCTGCACAATGCCATGAAATCTCTGGTCACGTCGCGTCGTGAGCTGTCACTGCTCACTGGTTTGGTGGCCAAGTCGGCGGCCATGTTGAGCACCTGCGAGGAGCACACTGGACTCTCCAGGGCATTGTCCAACCTGGCGGATGTGGAGGAGAAGATAGAGCTGCTGCGCTCCGAGCAGGCCAACTCGGACTTCTTTATTCTGGCCGAGTTTGTCAAGGACTACTTGGGACTGTTCGGCGCCATCAAGTGCATTTTCCATGAGCGCGTCAAGGCTTTCCAGAACTGGCAGTACGCACAAATGCAGTTGTCCAAGAGGCGGGAGAATCGTGGACGCTTCGAGCTGGCCAACAGGGCGGATAAGCTGGACCAGGCCCAGCAGGAAGTGGACGAGGTGAGTGTGGCAAGTAATTTACGTTTTCCCAATATAACATTGTTTGAATGTTGCAGTGGCAGGGCAAGGTGCAGCGCTGTCAGCAGCAGTTTGACGACATTTCGGCGGAAATTAAGCGTGAGATGGAGCGTTTCGAGATGACCAGAGTTAAAGACTTTAAAGTAAACATTATCAAGTATATAGAAGACCAAATGGCGCATCAGCAACAGGTAGACATCCACATTCCTTTACCGAGAACACACTAATTGTTAACGATTCTCTTTGCATTTTAGATCGTCAGCTATTGGGAGGCCTTTGCTCCGTTTGCCCGCGAAATCGTTTAACTTTTATTCCGATTATCGTTGCATTTCCAGAAACTTTTTGCATAACCAACAGCTATGCGCGCTATGAACTTATTCTGCGGGACCAAATTCGATCTTAATCATGCGATTTGGAGCTACAATTTCGCCTTCAGCACTTGTCTAGCAATTTGCCGCCGAAGCTCGTATTTTTTGGGAAACTGCTTTCGATTCCTCTCAAGCATTGAGAGGTTCGACCTTCTCGTTGCATTCACAAAACCCTATCTCTTTATTTATACACAGTAATTATTATCAGAAAGCTGAAAGTTTGCTGCAGACCCAAGACTCTGCGTATTCTCATTCAAAAATGTATTCGCTATTATCAAAAAAACAGCCATGGATCTATAGTTAGTTAGTTGAAATTGAAGAAGACTCATTGGCGATTTCCAAATTGAAGTTTATACCATTATTATTGGGAAATGGGTTTCCCTGTTTACTGTTGGTATACTTATGTATTTACATATATATATATATTCCAATTAAAACATTTTGTATCATGACAAACAGAGCATTTCAACAATAAATTTGTAAATATGTATAGATGTAAATATTTTGGCGTTGTCTTGTATATACGTGGTTTAATATCAGAGTTTTTCATTTTTATGTAATTTTCCTGATGTAAATTTTCTGAAATTCAAAAAAATTAAAAAATCCCAAGGCTGAAGTTCTATAATCCACAACTCAACTTATAATAATCGGAATTTGGAGTGGCATACCTCTAAATGTTTCTGTCGCCATTCTCTAAAAATCTGCATTCAAATTTATAAATTAATTTTTTTTTTTAATTTTTCTGATGTATAATGGTGTACAAATCAAAAAATTAAAAAAATGCCCCAAGGCTGGAGTTCTATACTCCATAACTCAACTTATAATAATCGGAATTTGGAGTGGCATACCTCTAAATGTTTCTGGCGTCATTCTCTAAAAAACTGCATACAAATTTAGAAATGTATTTTTCTTTTAATTATTTTGTCATTTTTCTGTTGTATATTCTTGTACAAATTCAAAAAAATTAAAAAATGTCCCAAGGCTGAAGTTCTATACTCCATAACTCAACTTATAATAATCGGAATTTGGAGTGGCATACCTCTAAATGTTTCTGTCGCCATTCTCTAAAAATCTGCATTAAAATTTTGAAATTTATTTTTTTTTAATTTTTGTGATGTATTATGTTGTACAAATTCAAAAAAATTAAAAAATGTCCCAAGGATGAAGTTCTATACTCCATAACTCAACTTATCTTTTTCGGATATTTAGTTGGCATACCTCTAAAAGTTTCTGACGCAATTCTCTAAAAATCTTCATTCAAATTTAGAATTAAATTTGTTTAATTAAATTTTTTATAATTATACCGGTTACTCGTAGAGTAAAAGGGTATACTAGATTCGTTGAAAAGTATGTAACAGGCAGAAGGAAGCGTTTCCGAACATAAAAGGAAATATATTGTTGATCAGGATCAATATCCAAGTCGATCTGGCCATGTCCGTCTGTCCGTCCGTCCGTCTGTCCGTATGAACGCCTCGATCTCAGGAGCTACAAAAGCTAGAATGTTGAGATTAGGCATGCAGCTTCCAGAGACAGCACAAGTTTGTTTCCAAATGTTGCCACGCCCACTTTAACGCCCACAAAACGCACAAAACTGTAATGGCTACAATTTTTGTAAATGTAATATTTTTTATTAGTCTGTAAATTTCTATCGATTGGCCGAAAAACTTTTTGCCACGACCACTCTACCGCCCACAAACCGCCCAAAACTGTCACGCCCACACTTTTGAAACATTTTTTTTAATTGTTTAATTTTATTCGCAATTTTTACCGATATTTCAGAAAATTATTAAATTCGATATCAAAGTAAATCTTATGTGTAGTCAACAATACGGTAAAGCCTATAATATTTTGAAACTTAAATATTTTATATATTTTTTATTTTTTGATATTCAGAAATATGTAAATCTACAAAGCAATATAAAAATTGCTTCTGCGAAGCAAAAATTAAACAATTTAAATGAATTATTAATTTATTGCCAGCG
Organism: Drosophila orena; assembly: GCA_005876975.1. NCBI lineage: Eukaryota > Metazoa > Arthropoda > Insecta > Diptera > Drosophilidae > Drosophila > Drosophila orena. Next base: position 8,772,663 of record VCKV01000008.1, on the reverse strand, counting down.
ATGTTGTTCTGGTATTTTTGAAATACAGCATTTTCTGTAGGGCGTTCTTTATAACTGACCCTACGGTCACACTGAACACAACAAAAAATAAGTGTTTAGTCATTAACAAACCGATTTGTTTCTCGAAGTTTTCCAAATAACAGCCATATATAGGTTCTGACCCAACTTATCTGCTTAGTGTAAAGGAAAACAGTAACCGCAGAAGTACAATCATGGAATTTCCACACTTGGGACAGCACTGCAGTGAGGCAACCTGCAACAGATTGGGTAAGATCAAATACCATACGCCAACCAGGAAGCAAAAGCTAATTGAATTAAGTTTCATCTATGTACGTCCAGATTTTCTGCCCGTTAAGTGCGACTCGTGCGACAAGGTCTTCTGCGCCTCGCACTACAGCTACGACCGTCACAGCTGTCCGGGAGCCTATAAGAAGAACGTACAGGTGCCCATCTGCCCACTGTGTCGGGAGCCCGTGCCCACGCCACCCGGAGTGGAGCCCGATATCACTGTGGGCCAGCACATTGACCAGCAGTGCAAGTCGGAGAGCAAGAAGATCTACACCAACCGCTGCAATGCCAAGAACTGCAAGCGCAAGGAGCTCATCCCGGTGACCTGCTCGCAGTGCCATATGAACTTTTGCCTGCGTCATCGTCACACTAGCGACCACGACTGCAAGCCAACGCCGGCATCTTCGAAATCGTCGGGCAGTGGGGGATGGCAGTCCATATTCAAAACCTCCTCGGACTCACGATCCATGGCTGCCCAGGCGGCCGAGAGGCGCAGGCAGAGCAAAACCAGCAGCAGCAGCATCAGCAATAACAATTCCAGACCTCGACCTGTGCAGGCCACACAAGTACAAAACATTCAGGGCAATATGGTGAGTTGGCAAGCTGTTCTTAACAGGATACAGCTAGGGATGGGAAGGGAAGGTAAGAGTAGTCGATGGGAAAACTTAATGACTCATTAGTCCATTAATAGAAGCATTTTAAAAATATCTAGACCGCTTTAGACTTCTATCAAACTTCATTCACTACATGTTTTAAATACTTACAGAGCGAAGACGAGGCCCTTGCACGAGCCCTAGCCTTATCAATCATGGAGCAGGATGACGCGGCGGAAAGCAACAGCCAAACTCCTGCACCAAGCAACGCCCAGCAGGTGGTTGTGGGCGGAGTTGGCAATCAGCAGGGAAATGCCAAGGAAAAGTGCCTGCTGTCCTAGTTCTCAGCCAGCACTCAACATATCTATCACTTGACCAGCAGCTAGATATCTGCCCAACTATTAGTTGTTAATGAAACTCTGTTATCGTAATCATTTGTTGGTAATTTACTTCGACTTCGTCACATTCTTCGTGGTTTAGCAAAAATAAATCAATGTTAATTCTACATTTGGATAGCATAGATAGTTATTAACACGGATCTTTGAAGGGAAATAAAGGAATCGACCCTATTGCGAACAGATCTTACTCAGATAAATATGATACAAGCCTTAGCTACATAAATAGATACACGTTTATAGTTATACAGATGCATTGCAAATTATTCGGAATTGGCCTGCGTATGCGTTTCCGCAAGTTGCTCCTCCACGATCTTGCCCGGAGGCGGTACTTCCGCGGAAACCACTTCTTCAACCTTCGGCTCCTCCACCAGCTCAGATTTGTTGGACAGCGTGCTCAACTTTCTGCTAGCCGTCGAACCTTCCACGGATGACGACGTACTGATTTTGCGCGCTGCTGCTGCAAAGCTGGCGACTCCCTCAGCAGCCAAAATACTGGCACTGGATAAGAGTATGGACACTTGTTCCGCCGACGGACAACTCGTGATGATCATATCGTCTGTGGAGTATCCATTGGTGGTCAGCAGTTGTTCCAGCTTCACAAACGATTGAATTATGTTGTTCTGCATAGAAAAATAAAGATGGATTAATCATACTTCGTGAGCAAACGTTGCTAAAGCTTACTCGGATCGGTCTAAAGATGATGAATTCTGTATCACGATTGCTTAGGTAGAGCTGCATGGAACGCTGCAGCACCGCCAACTTGGCTTTGATCAGGCGCTGAGTCTCCTGGATTATACTGCTGATCTGCTGCGGACTGGCCCACGGACTTTGCCTTAAAACGTAGCTGGCTTTCGTCGACTCCGGCGATTGGGACGCGGCTGGAGTGGATTGCGCCAACAGACTGTGCGCCTTATCCAGGAATGTGATGAGAGGGCCCACTAGCATGTGAACCGCATCCTTTATGTACTTCTCGCACACTGACTTTAGCTGGCGGTCCACTTCCTTGCGAGAGTCCAGCAAATGCTCCTTTATCTGCGGCGTGCCCTCCAAAAGGAATTCCAACAGAGCATTATTGCTGCCCATCGAAAAGAGCTGTTTGCGCTTCTGCAGCAGACCAAAGGCAGCCGTCTTCACCTTGCTAAAGTCCAACGACGTTTCCTTCACCGTAAAGTCCACACGAAACGGAGCAATCTGTTCCCGCAGAATTAGGAGATGCTTGATTTCGAAGAGTTCGCCGTCAATGGGCGTCTTGTTGGCTGAAATCTTGCCAGCCGCATGAGACACACTCTGGATGCACAGCTTGAGCGCTTCTTGGGATAGTCCTTGGAAAATGGGTCGATCCACGCAGCGGTAAAGCCTTGAGAGGCACACCAGTGTCCGGCGCACGGTGGGGTACCACATGCCATGCAGATCGGCCGGGGAATCTATATAGTTCAAATGTTAAGTTCCGTTCGGACTGAAAGGCTCCTCATCTTACTCATTTGCTTCACCGTGTAGGCAGTGGCCACACTTTCCGTCTCCACAGCACTTGAGACACTGGATATCATAGAGTTGCGAGAGTCGGAGCGACGCAAAGGGGCAGGTTCTTGGAGGGACAAGGCAATACTCTGAAACATATGATTCATTTTAGTTTTCAATCAATTTAAAACTTCCCCAAGCGACTTACCTCCATCATTTCCAACTTCTCCGGGTAGGCCAAATCTCCCGATGAGGGATTAAAGTTCTGAATATCTGACTGCAGGTATAGATGCGCTCGGAAGACCAAACGCTCCTGCACATCCTGCAGCAATTGGTGCGCGATGGTGGCAAAGGCCTCCAGTGCAACAGCTAATAGATAGAAGCACAATAAAATGGGGTTTGATAAGAACAGGATTATTTACACTTACGGTTCTGTTGGACATGTTCCTCCAGCATTTCAATTCGTAGAATGGAGCAGATCTCCGCCAGCGTTTCCAAGTGATTAATATGTATAATAAATGGTCGCATGGTGTCGTACAGAATGGTGCACAAGCCCTCCAGATAAACCCTGGTGTAAAAAATGAGATCAGGCCTAGATTCCAACTAGATGTACGCAAATGACTTACGTTAGGTGTGACGCTCCTGTGCTGAAGAACTGGTAGAACAGACGCTGTTCGTCTTGGCAAACATGCACCAAAAAGGCGCAGGCGCTTCGGGTGAGAGAGCAGTGATCCCCTTTATTGGCCACTTTTACGTTTTGTATGGACAGATTCACCGCCGGCGACATAACGCTGGCCCTCTGAGCCAGGTAGTGCTGCTGAAGGTCCGCCATCAGTTGGGCGTAGTCGAGGCTATGCTCCGACCGGGCCTCAATCAACTGGGCGACCCGCTTCACCTTTGCCGCGGCCGTTTGATATTTCCCATAGTACAGGGCGAATGCGGCATCTGGTGCCTTGAGGGCAGTGGAGGCATCCGGCACATTATTCTTGGGACGGAGCGTGGCCTCGGTGGCCTGGTTTATCACGCTCGTTACATAGTTGCGCACCAGAGCCGACGCTTTGGCCAGGCACTGCCTGTACTTCACATTGTAGGCGGCCGCGTCCTTGAATTTGGGCTGTCAATGAACGCAATTAGTATATGAATCACCCAAGACGAGCAAAAAAGCTCACATTCTCCTCGATATAGTTTAGGCATTCGTCGATCTTGTTGAGGCACTCCCGGAATGCTTCGCTAGCCACCGAAAGCGTGGGGCTCTGAAGTCGCTGGTTGAGCAACTCCACCTGGCTGAAGTAGTGCAGACGGCGTTGAATCTCGTGACTCAGCTCCTGCAGTCTCTCCTGCTCCTCGATCAACTGCTCGCTGGCCGTATTTAGAGCGCTTGTCTTCTGCGACACAAAGTCGTACTCGTCGCAGAGGGCGCCCAAGCGGTCCATGGCCCCAGCGATCTGGTCCAGCATGTGGGAGCACTCCGCCTTGCGCTGCTCCAGCTGCTGCAGATATTTGTGGTAATCGGCATCGCCACGTTGCTCGATCTCGGCGCTGACGTCCGCGAACCAGAGTAGAAACTCATTGGTGTTCTGGAGTCCCTCCGCAGGCAGTTTAATGTCATCGCCGCTTTGCAAGGAAGTGGCTGCTGGTAAATCGGTAGGACCCGCCTGGGTGGGCGTAGTCGGTACCGGTGCCTACAAAGAGTCGGTTTGCAAATCTCTGATTGCCATTCAAGGAGGAGTCCACTCACCGATGGTCCGCTGTCGCGCCACAGATTGGTCAGGACGTCCAGGTGCTCCTCTTGCTGGATACTCAGAGCCGCCAGCGGGTCCGTTTTGGACTCCCATTGCATCAGGCGGTTGCGAATCTTCCGCAAATTCTCATTCTCGCTCTGAATTCGTTCGACGTCATCCATTTTTCTGCGGCGGATTTGGAAACAATCAATCAGCTGTTCAGAGATGGCAGCTCTGCGCCGCCCAGTGATGCTCAGCTGTGCAGGAAGACCAAGTTAGAACTATGTATAAATGAGTTTCTTTAATATAATTCCGGTTGCCTATTTTTGAATGGTATCATTTAAATGCCCTTTTTTCATGATGGCTTAAATACATCTTAAGCTTATTATTTAAGCTCGCCTGTTTCTTACTTATGCTTGCATTATGAATTGCTGTCCGTTAAGCTTGGCGATAATTTAGCGAACGGAATAATTTATCCACCACTAACGGAACGTTTTCCATCACTGTTCTCTCAATAAATAAAGTTCTGTTCGCTACTGTTTTTATTGAATTTTGATCAGTTTTTTCGGCTAATACAGCATACGATGGCGCCGCAGCCGGTGGTAACGGGGCTATCTCCGAAGGAGGGTCCTCCTGGCACCCGCGTCATCATTCGCGGCGAGTTCCTGGGCACCCGAGTGCAAGATCTGATTGGTAGGCGTAGTCTGGCCCAAATAGCTTCTGTTTTTTAATGACTTGCCGTTCCCCAAAAAAAAATGTAAGGTTTGAAAATCTGCGGTTCAGATTGCCTGCTGTCGGCGGAGTGGAAGTCACCCAATAAAATCATCGCACGCACTGGCCCGGCGAAGGGAAAAGGCGACATCATAGTAACCACTTTGAGCGGAGGAGTGGGCACGTCCACGGTTCAGTTCCGTGCCTACCACGAAACCATTGGTCCGCTCAAGGAGTCCGCCGTGTGGATCGAAGAATCGCCCTCGCAGAATTTTGCCTGGGGTCGACGCACCCTGACCCAATCCGGACTGACGCAGGAGGATCCTCTGGGCCTGTCCATCGAGGGTAACGAGCAGAAGATCCCCGAGGACTTGCGCGATCTCTTTCCCGAAGCCTGTGGGGATCTGTCGCAGGAGCACTTTTCACCGGCCTGGTTCCTGCTTGAGAATCACCTGGCCACCTCCTTTGAGGATCTCAAGGCGGGTCTGTCCTACTTGAAGCGGAAAGTGGAGAGCCAGAAGGAGGGTCAGTTGTCCTTCCTCAAGTCCAACGCAGGCTCGGTGATTGATCAGCTCGATACGCTGATGAACATTCGGGACAAGCTGCAGGAGGATGTGAAGCTGCACGGCAATGAGACACTAAATATCTTGGAAACGTCCATAGAGAGTGAGTGAGGTTACATGGGTAAATTCTGTTCTAACATTTTTCTACTTACAGACTCCATTAGCGAGTCGCAAAAGATATTCACGGATGTGCTGGTGCGCAAGGAGAAGGCGGATTCCACGCGATCCGTTCTGTTCGCCCTGTCGCGGCACAAGTTCCTCTTCTGTTTACCCAATTCGGTGGACCGACGTGCCAAGGCGGGTGAATACGACATTGTGGTTAACGACTACTCGCGCGCCAAGAACCTCTTTGGCAAGACGGAGATTCCCATCTTCCGCAAGGTGCTCGAGGAGGTCGACCAAAGGATTCTGTCCATAAGGAAGCAGCTGCACGAAAAAGTTGTCAGGATGCCACAGAGCGTGGAGCAGCAGAAGAAGCTTATCAAGGCCCTGATCAGTTTGGAACTGCAACAGAGCGGAACACCAATTGGCGATAAACTTCGCAACATCGATCCCGCGTGGGATGCCATCGAGGCCAGAGCCAAGTATCTGGAGTGGACATTTCGCCAGACCTTTGACCAGCACACCAGCAAGGATTCGGGTGCGCAGGAAAAGGCTAAGAACAGAGATTCCAACCAGGCGCCCAACCGGGTTAACTTCTGCGAGGAACTGTGCGACATTGCCGCCTCCCAGCTGCCGGATTTGTGGCGTCTGGGCCAGCTATACTTTACCGGTGAGCTACGCGGCCCTCATGATCCCAAGCCAGGGGACTTTAAGCGTATGGTTTTGAACGCCATCGAGAAGTTCTGTGTCTACTTGAGATTGGCCATCCTCATTGCCACCGATCAGCGAGCCCTGCGACAGTCCAGCGGCTTGGCTTGGCCCATCGGCTCCGCATCGGCAACGCACCAGTTTCTTCCCTGGATTCCGCAATGTCTGCGCTTCACAAGGATAGCCTATGCCACGCTCATAAGCTTGGATTTGCCCTCGGAAGCGCTGGACATCATACAGAAACTGATCGATGAGGTGCGCATTTTCTGTTTCTCAATTATCTTTAAACGGGCTACGGATCGATGCAAAAAGCTAGTCAGCCAGGAGACTTGGGAACTAGGTGTGGAGGAGTATCCAGGTGCCACATTGTTACCCGCTGCACTGGAAACATTGCTCATCGAAACGCTGGACGAGGTGCAGTCTGTATGCATGCAAAGGGAGACCCGAGAGGGCAATCTCCTCGAGCCGCAGTCCGATGGACAGAGAGAGGTGACACAGCGACTGCAAGAATTTCTATCCGCATTTACCGCAGTGATCGAGGAGCTGACCTTTCACTCCCACGACGAGGAGACGCCCACCCACAATGTGTCGCAGCTTCTTGGATTCCCCAACGCCCAGCAGCCAAATTCAGTGGCTGGAAGCGGCGGAGCAGCGGCTGTGACCTGGGAGCAGCGCATGCTCTGTTGTTTGTCGAACTATGCGTACTGCAACAAGATCTTCTTTCCGCGCATTGGTGACATCTTCGTTCGCTACGGTTACCCGCTGCCCACTCTGGCAATCGAAACATCACGGTACACGGTTAACCAACTTTTTACTAACCTTCTGGAGGAGTACGTCGAGCATAAGGGCGATCCGCTGGTCGGCACCATCGAGCCATCTATGTACCTGGGTCGTTTCCAGTGGGATCATGAGATGGAGATCGGCCAGCTGCGACCGTACGCTCACGAGTGCTGCGATAATTTGGTGGGCGTCTACTCCGAGATCTACAGCATCTCACCAGCACTGCTGCGACCCATCCTGGAGTCCATTGTGCAGACCATATCCGAAGAGCTGGCCCGTCTGATGAGCTGTGTCCAGCGGTTTAGCTTCACGGGAGCGATTCAGGCCCACGTGGATATCCGTCTGTTGAGAGACTCCCTGGAGGGTTACGTCAATGAGACTGCCAAGTGAGTGATCTTCATGAAGTTCTTCTGAATTTTAAAAGATGCAAACTAATCCTTTTGGTCTGCATTAGAAACTACTTCATGGAAGCGCTGGAGGCCATTAATCCTCCCCTTAGTGGCGAGCAGAAGCGAAAAGCGGACGAGATCCTGGAACGGGTTAAACGGAACATGCGTCTGCAGCTGCTCTGCTTCAGTGTCAAGGACCCTTAGGCACATTCCACTACAAGGCGCAGCCAATGTAGATAGCGTATACGTTAACTAGCTTGTGATTACCCATGTTCTAGGGATAAATCTTTATTCGATTGCAAAACTCTCTTACTTACTACCGACTCACAAGCCCAACAGCGTTGGGTCGAAGTTGAAGTCGTTCTGAGCCATGGTCTTGATGACCTGCTCCACATCGATGGTATTGAACTTCTCCTGCACGCGCTGCTTGATGGGATTCTCGATGGCGTCCATGATTTGGTAGCGCAGTAGGTTGGGAATGACGTTCACGGCAAACTCCATGACATAGTCGAGGGTTCCCGCTCCGTCGCATCGTACCTGTATGTTGCCCATATCAAACTGCAGATCGGTGATCTGCGCACGCTGGCGTGTGTCCAGTGATTGGCTCAGGCCCACGGTGGCACGTATGTGCTGAACCGTGAATTGTACGTGACCAACGCGGGTCATCATGCCCACACCCACCTCCCACTGGCCGGCTCCCGTTACTTGCTGGGTGCCTATTTGGAGGACAACCGACACCGTTTTGTTGGCCATGCCAGCGGTAATGTTGCCCACCCTGTAGAAGCTAGAGATGCCATTGATCCAGGTGTGTGCTAACTGGACACTGAACACGCCCATGGTGCGATTAACATCGGGCAAGTGGTACGGATCGTAGCCCTTCTGGCGCACCATCTTGCGTGCCATGGCTATGGCGCTATCCAGCGGCGTTATGGAATTGGGCAGCCGGCGATCGCCCAAGGTTTTCTGGATCATCACGTTGATTTCGCTGCGCAGCTTTTTGTCCGCCTCCTGCAGCATGAATGGCTTCATGGCGTCGAATACCAAATTGGGCGCACCGTTCACCACGCTCTGAAAGACACTGCCCACCAAGCCGAGGTTCTGGAAGTCCATTGTCATGTCCGAGAAGGTGATGTCGATCTTGATGCGATCCGTGGCCAGCTGGCCATCTCGTTCGACGGCCAGAAAGGCGGTTGCTTCGGCATAGACGTTCTTCAGGACTACAGTAAAGGGTCCATTGGCTTTCGAAAAGAATGAGCTGAGGGTATACTGGCCCTTGACCAGCATCTGATCCAGTTGGAGGCCGCCGTTGAACTGGAGAACGGAGGATTGGAAACATCAAGCTAATTCCAATTCAACGTGTAAACTCACCTTCATTTCCTTCAAGTCTAGGTTCACTTTATCAATACGGAACTTTGACAATCCGTATGCCTTAACCTGCTTCATGTCTAGATTGGCCATGCCCATGCTCTTCTTCACATTGGGCACCTCCAACGGATCGGGAACGGGCACGCCAGGCAGGCCCTGCGGATCCTCCTGCTGGAAGTGCACGAGCATGGCCTCCACCTGGGCGGCTATGTTGGCCTGACTCTCCTTGATCTTAAGTGCGTCATCCGACTCGCTTGCTTCCTGCTCTACAGCTGCTCAAAGGTCATTAGTGAGTGGCTTAGTTTCCGGGAGGGCTGAGGCTGGAATTGGGCTTACCCTCACCAGGATCCTGGGAGTGGACAATGTGGCAGCTACTTGCCAGCAGGCCAACGAGCACGAGCACTATCAACGGCTTCATCTTTGGGGGATTAGATCGAGCTTCTGCTTATCAGTTGGAAAATGGAGGAAAACGCGCGCCAGCCTCCGTTCTCTACTCGGAGCAAACACGCACTGCCGACTGGCGCGTTAATCAAAAGATAATGATGAGCCGCAGGCGGCGATCCGCTTATCTAAGGGCGACTCTGCTCGCGGAGCTGCTGATTAAACTCGGAATTGAGAATGAGTGACTTAAGTGAGCGGAAGCGGCCAGCACATTGCAGACTCTGTAGCACTCATTGGACTCACTCCACTCGCAAGAACGATGTTCTAGAAATCAGGAACAAGCTGCTAAAAGCAGTTTTGAATGCCAATGAAAATCGGGCATTTTTCAGAGAAGCAATGCTCATATTTATTTAAATATTTATTAGTTATATCTTTGCATATATAATATGGATATATATGGCTTACTTGAATTGTTCTTAATCCTACGTTCACGTGCTCAAAAAAATTCATGCTCAAAAAAAGTCTTAGCCTATTCAAAAAAAAGTCTTAGCCTAGGAAAAAAAAAGTGGTTTTCTAACTCACAGCATCCGCATTTTGGGCAAAGCATTTAAGTAATTCTATAATTCGCTGTTCGTTAAACGATAGTAATATTTAGTATTGACTATTGCTTTGCTCTTAAAAAGATCATTTTTGCGGCAGCTGCAGAGTTGCTTCGCATTGTTATACATATATACGACTTTTGGCTTAATACGTATTAAAAAAAATTGAGTTTTGGAAACGTTTGCTGGATGAATACAAATAGTCTGGGAAATCCTCAGGATGTAGAATGCTCCTAAAAGATATTTAGGAGTTGATTTGAGTGGAAGTTGCTTGAGTAGACGAATATGTAACACAACGAAACCATGAGTAAAAATAAGAGGATCAATGACGATGCCATGTTATGGAAGCAATTCAGTGTTGAATTCCACCATCCATAACGTACAGCAAATATATCCTGTACAGGATAATATCTGGGCATCACTAAGCACAGAAAAAAAATAAAAAAAAAAAGAAGATGAGTCGCCTTGCTTACAAGTCATCCGAGCCCGACATGATCTCCTCGAACAGTGAGTGGGCATTGTCAGTGGCCGATGATCTGTCGCCAGCGGCAGAATTGCTCCTGGATCCACCACTGACTAGCTCATCCACCGTGTCGAGGCCCGAGAAGTTGGCCCTTCCTCGGCGTGTTCTACTGGTCTTGAACTTTTTGGGCGGGGGCTCGATGACTTCTCTTTCCGGAGCAGAAGGCGGTGGTGGCGAAAGAGATGGGGCTGGTGGATTCGGCACCGTGGTCGGTGGCATCATGTAAGCATTCAGGGGAGCGGAACCGTTGGCATCGCTGTGCTGCAGCTGGACGCGTATGAGTCCAACAGTGGCCGGATCAACGGGCTTGCTGCCTCGGAAGATATTGAAGCCTGAAATTGGTAAAGGGTTAGAGAAGATCCGACACATCTTTGGGGAAACTTACCTTGGTAATTGCCGAGCTCATTCTGAACCAGCACCAAAGGATGCTCGGAAAGCAGAAAATTGCTCAGCGGCACTAAGTTTATCTCGTCGCCCGAAGCGTCTGGCGGTGCGCAGTCCGGACTGTTCTTCTCCTGCCTGGGTTCAGCTAGTGGTTCCTCCGATTGGGTCATCGGCTCTGGAACTTCCTTCAGCATTTCGAAATCCTCAAAGTCTTCGTCCTCATCACTCTCAACGTAGTCCTCCTTGTGGGGATTCTTGCAGCACACGCAGTGGCAGCCGGCACAGCTATTGTAGCTCTTGTAGCAGGGGCATCGAGAGTTCCGACAGGTGGTTAGGGTATTGCTCGAGCCGGAGATACCGCAGCGGCACTTGGGCTTCGGAGGCTTAACCTTTTCCTCCTTGTCCTTACCGCGAATCCTGCGAAAAGCACCCTTTCCAGATTGCATTTTCGTCTTGACGTCCGACGGGGTAAGCTCAATTTTGGCTTGTGACGCTTTAAGACTACGGGTTCTCTTTCGCTTAAGTGTTGCCTCATCATTGTCCTCCTTCTGCACTTCCGCACTGTTGGGATGCTGCTCTTGCTCCTTCTCCTTCGCCTCTTCAGCCGCTGGTTTTGCGACCTCGAAGTCTTTCTGCAACGGCTCCTCATGCTGATATTCGACTTGTATCCGGTCCCATTCTGTTTTTGTGGCTACATGCTCCTTCACTGACTCCTCAGCTTCGGCTAGTACAGGTGACTGTGAAGTGTGCACATCCATATGATGATCGTCCTCCTTGACCTCCTCAACCACAACCTCTGACTGAATTGAGGTCTCTTCGGCCTCTTCAACGGTGACCATAGCCTCGTCAGGTTCCGCACCTTCCAGCTCAGTCAGCTGATTAGAGATTTCGTTGGGTTCTTCAGCGGAGGACAGCACTGCCAGCTGGGTGGATGTATCAACAGTCTCTTCAACGGTGGTGGAGAGCACAGTCAACTGTGCGGACGTTTCAACATTCTCCTCAACGGCCAGCACAGCCAACTCTGCGGAGTCCGCCATTTGCACCACCTGGCCGATGTGCAGTTCCTGTGGATCAAACGTCGTGGTCGCAGAGGTGGGCATCACGTAGGACACGGCAAAGTTTCTGTCGCTATTGGGGAAATTGGTCACCGAAACGGCGCCCGAAAGGTCCACCTGATCCGCCCACGCTTGCTCCATAAAGCCCGACTCTGAGCTGTCGGTGGCAATGACTATTTGCCCGGCGTGGGAGAGCAGGCCCATGCGAGATCCTGTGGGCAGCAGGGGTAGAGGCGAGAAGTGACCCTGCTCCGCTGTGGCCGCCGCCTCCGCCTCTATGTCGCTGATGTTCAGGTGGTGATCGTAGGGCAGTTCCGGAGTAGTGGCCGCCGTGGTGGGCGGCGTCTCGGCGGGCAGCGACTTGGGCATGTCCTTGAGGAACGGCAGATCCGGCTGGGGGAGGAAGGTGTCGAACGTATCGGAGATGTTCGAGCCCTCGCGAATAAACTCCTGTGTGGTTTTGGGCGGCAGCTTGATGCGCGGCACCAGCTCCCTGCCCACCTGAGGCCGCATCCCAGCCAGTTGCCCAAATATCGCCGAGTGCAGCAGGTGGACGCACAGCGTCTTGTAGCACAGTAGCTGCGTGCCCATCATGCGGTTCTCCTCGTAGGTCTTGAAGTCGGAGCACCCCTCGCACTGGGTGCAGCTGGGAAACAGATGCTTCTTGCCGCGCAGGCACAGCCGGCACACGTTGTGCTGGCACCGCTTGCCCTTGGGGGAGTACGGATCCACCAGCAGTTGGCAGCAGACCACGCAGGACAGCAACTGGCGCAGCTCCCCGATACCAGCGTTCAGCTCCTCCACGCGCCGCTTGGAGAGATTTGAGGCGGAGCGCAACGAGAGGCGCGTCACCTTCAGGTAGGCCGTTTGGGCCAGCATAGTGGCTATATTTTAATGCCCGGTACTGTACGCACGCCGGTGTTTTTGTTTACGTTTAGCAGCCCGCAAGTGAGACTCCGCTGGCCAAGTTCCTCGTTGGCCCAAGCCACGCCGCCTGCTCCGCTACCTGGTTCCTCCTACGCTAGTTACCTGTTATTCCCCGTCTCCTGGTGCTCAGTTACACATGCTTAGACCGCGTTAATCCTCGATTTTATCATTTCATGGCAAATTCACTGGAGCGCTCTGGCCGTTTTCACTTTTTCGTTGCTGGTATATCCTTATCACTATTTTTCACGTGCAAAAAAAAAAAAAAAATATGTGGTTTATGTTTGAGAGGTCTCAAGTCATTGTTAATGATTATGCTGCACAGCGTACAGCTTTAAAAACAATAAATTAACAACTGAAAAAAAATTACCCAAGCAATACTTTGCTGAGCGAAGCAGTGTGACCGCAGTGTGGCAGTGCAAACATGCTAGCTGCAGTGCGGCAGCGGTGTGACCACTTGCTCAAACAGCTGATTGCTCTAAGGATTTTTCGCGGATACAATCGGCGGTCCTACAACAAATTTTTACACTAAGTTTTTCAAGTAAATATAGTTTTTTAAGTATTTCCCGTCAAAAGAAAGTGGGAAATCATTGAAATTATAAACTAACAGATATTCCGCATACTCCAGGTGGTAGGAAAGCCAGATAATGCCGGAGCCACGCAGTCCGATGGCCAGTTTCGCCGAGTCGGTGCTAAATGTCATCGATGGACCCATAACTTGGTTCCGTGGTACGTAATTCATAGGGATCCCATCCGATATGGTCCTCGGAGTCTTCAGATGCGACTTGGATCCATTTCCTTTGGCCGACGATCCGAAAAACCGGACAAATTCCAGACAATTACATAATGACATAACCTCAACTCGCCCTCCATTTGTTTTTGTTTACACTGCATTGCCTAAATGCTAAATGCTAAAAATCTTCTGTTTTTAGTAATAACTCGTTAGCACAAACTAAATCAGTTATAATATTAGTCGGCAGCCCTTAAAAGCAGTCCGCTACTATGTAACTAATTTAGTCAAAATCCGTATCAAACCATTAACTTCATGTTTTTTCAACATAAATGCATTGAGATTAGTAGATTTGCTGTAAGACATAATATTAATGCGCCTTATGTTAATCCCACAGAGAGCATTGTGGAGCCGAACCAGCAGAAGCAGAATTGGTACCACCAGCGCTTCCGCCGCGTTCCGACGATCGACCAGTGCTACACGGACGATGCCGTCTGCCGTTTTGAGGCCGACCAGCAGTTCCGCCGGGATCGCATGGTGGACAACGAGATTGTCAACATTCTGCGCCAGCGCTTCGAGGACTGCACCCTCTACGAGGCACCCGACCACATGGTCAAGTGCAAGCCGCTGCTTGAACAGTACAATAAGGCCACCGAGAACTGGTTCATCAAGTGTGAGTGGAATCCCTGGCTCAGTTGTATGCGATGTATAACGAGAAATGACCTATTTTAGATGGCGACTTGGGAGGCTACGCCAATGCCAAGACCGCGTACATGAAGCAGAAGCATCGTCTGATCTGGGAGCGTCGTCATGGACCAGTGGGCAGTGGCATGAAGGAGGAGGCCGCCCATTAAACACCGCTTTTATGTGCCCAACGTGCCGATCTGAGCTGATGTTTTCTAGTTTCATTATCCGTTAAACTAAATATACACGCCGTAAAACGATATTCCCGATGATTGAGCTTACTTTCAATTAGTCTCAGTGCGGAAACTCAATTTCTAAAAGGGTGAGAGCTACTACAAATTATTAAGGACTCCAGGAGCTAAATTTGTATATTAGTTGAATTTATTACTAGTCATTTTTCTTTAAAAATAAATATTAATATTTGCGTTTTGACAAAAGATAAGCTAGCTTAAAACTATTAGTTCTCAAGATTGAGAGCCAAGGTTACGACGTTCCAGTAAATTCATAATATAGTGTTCGTAGGCATACTGTGATAAGTTCACAATTTAGTGATAAATCTTAAAACTAGCACCTAAATAATACTTGAGACTTTTTAAAAAATGTGGACAATTTCAAAAAGCATTAGCATTATATTCTCATATTTTGAAAAAGGAATGCGTGGTCCAAAATTATGAAAAAAAGATAGAATAGAATTAGGAAATATACCAATTAGGCTACTGTGAAACTTGATCAGGGCTTTCTGTAATTCAACTAGGGCTTACATTACGTTTAAGTTCAGCTAATCGAGACTAGCGGCTTGTTTATGAGACTCTTTTTGAGCTTAGCTAGAGCGCTAGGTGCGGCCTTGTCTCCTGGCTTCTTGTCCTTATTTTTTGGACCCAATGGTATCATGGTTGTGTCCATTAACTTGCGCCGGAATCCTTTGTAGAATTGCAGCACCTGTGGATTGGCCCACACCTGTTTGGCATCAAAGTCCAGGATGCGAATGGATTGCAGGGATTTCGCACGGGATAAGGCCACATAGGCCTGTCCAGCCTCAAACACTTTGGACAGGGACATCTCCACACAGTCGAGGGTTAGTCCCTGACTCTTGTGTATGGAAAATGCCCAGGCTAACTTCAGTGGAACTTGACGTCGTGTTATATGGCTTCCTGAGGCCGTTTTAATTATCCACTTTTCATGCTTGCAAACGTATTCCTGGTTGTTCTTGAACCTGACTACTGGCAGATCCTTCTCCATTCTTACAACGACTCCTCGAGCTCCATTCACCAGCCCATTGGATATGTTTATATTCTTCAGCAGCATCACTTGGGCATTAACCTTTAAGTACAACTGAGATGGAGCCTGAATCTGTTGATCCAGCGTCTTGGTCATGCTGGCATCGGAATCATCAGCCTTGAATAAAATCTTGTCACCTCCGAGGTTTTCTAGCTTGGACTCGTTAATGGAGTTCGCATCGTTTGTGTGGGAGCACAGTTGAGTGGCCAGAATGCCGTTTCCTTCAATTTTTTGCTTCGACGTAGCTGCCAGTCGACTGGTTATGGAATCGTTCACATGGCCAATTCGCAGGTGGTTAAGGATCTTTACGAACTCCGGATCCGATTGCCGATGCACTTGCTTCAGTTCGTAGACGCACTGGATGCAGGTTTCCCATGCGGAGGATTGGAAGCAGAACCGCTGCTGTGGCGTGGCAGTGGGCCCTGCTCCGAAATCTCCCTTTATAACCGGAGGAAGTTGCAAGAAATCACCGCACAGGATGAGCTGTATGCCGCCAAAAGGTCGATCATTGCGACGAATGTGACGGGCGACGGCTTCAATTTTCTACGAAAAACAGAACAGAGCAAATAGTGAACATTCTTCAAAGCGCATTGGGAAGAAATAGTACCTCAAAGAACTGTCCGTCCACCATGGAGATCTCGTCAATAATCAACCGCTTGCACTTCCTCCAGGTCTGGGCACTCGCGGGTCGGGAAGCCAGCTCCAGACTCCGCTGCATGGTGGCGTCCCCTCCTCCTATGCCAGCGAATGCGTGCAAAGTGGTCCCACCGATCAGACAGGCTGCCACTCCTGTAGAGGCCGTGGCCACCGTTCCATCGGGCGGCAGGGCCGAGATAATCCGGCGGAGCAAGAAACTTTTGCCAGTGCCCGCGGAGCCGGTGAAGAATACACTTTTGCCCGAGGTGCACGCCCGCAGGACTTCCATTTGCTCCTCACTGAGTCTCAGCGACTCGTCGGTGGTCGACTGATATAGTTTCTTGGCCGCGGGCATGGTGCCCCGTTCCTTTTCCTCCTTGAGCTCCTCGAAGCGACGTTTCTTGGCGCCCTGGGGCGACGGCGTGGTCACTGACCCCTTGGACAACAAACCCGCCTTTTTGCGCGCCAAAATCATTTCAGCCGTGGTGACTGGAGAAACGTCTTCGAAACTGCTTGGTTTGGAGGACATCAGGTGTTCGCGGAGTTTCTTCTGCAAGGACGCATCGTCCGGCTGAGATCCTCCCTCGTTTCCGTTCATTTTAATGAAGATCGTCCGCAGGAAGAACATCAAAGTGCCAGGCGGAGCATTCGATAGATACAGTGTGCAGTTTTCCGCCTTGAAGTTGAAGGTGGCTTTGCCTTCGGCCATGAACTTCTTGTGTACCATGAGATCCTTCAGTTTGAACTTCAGGGGCTTCAGTTTCTCCGGCGTCACCTCCACGAACAATTCCCGAAGTTCGTTCCGCACCAGCCGCAAAGTGGCCGTCTTGTAGGCCAGTTTTCGACCCGTGATGCCCACCGCATTAGTCCACTGCATGTTCACCGCACAGGTGAGCACTGCGTCATTGAGATCCATCGCGAAATTAACTTTACTTCAGTCAGTTTTGGATTAAATTAAATTAATTTAACTAGAAAATCAAAATTTCTTCCATGCGCTTGGTCGCCGATTGCCTGATCGATATCAGCGAAAAAGTTATCGATATCAGCGCGGTTGGTGTGAGCGCATCTTGATTGTTCACAAATATAACAAAAACAGCAAAGTTCCACTCCAGGATCAGCTGTGACTCAAACCGAACCGTGGATTGTATTTTCTGTTCAAATTTTAAATTTCTATACTTAAAGATTACAGAACAGCAGGCTAGGAAAAGTAATTCGCTATGCCTATCACCTTAAATTGCACACTAATTAAAAAAAATGAATGTGGATCAAAGATTAATTGCGCGCTTTTTGCTGGCAATTCTATTGACTTCCTTGATAACTACCATTTTAATGGGCAAGCAGATACACAGAAGAATAGTGGACTCCATGGTAAACACAATCGGCCAAAAGAATAGTTTCTTTGAAAGAGAGCTTTCGAAGACGGCGATGCCAGCAAGGCTGCTTCCAAAGAGGGAGATCAGTCCAGAGATCGCGAGTTCCCCACCAATACTGACCTTAAATGAAACCGAATTGGACATACTAAGAATCCAGCGCAACAAAAGTTTCCACCTGCCCCAGCAAGAAGCTGTTAAGGAGTGGCAGGATGGACTCTCCTTTAGCCGCACCGGATTGGGAAGAGCAGCTAAGTTACCACATAGAAAAGAAAATAATGGTATGAAAAGCCTCGACCAGCTGCAGCTCTCCGATCGCATTTCCCTCAACAGATCCTTGCCGGATAGCAGACCTATAAGGTGAGTTCTTATAAAGCATAAAATACTTTCAAATGTGAAGCTAGCTAACTCAGCTGCCGGAAACGCCAGTATCTGGAGAACCTACCCAATGTGACAGTAATAATGGCCTTTCACGATGAACAACTCAGCGTGTTGCTAAGATCTATGACGAGCGTTATTAATCGCTCTCCTGTGGAGTTACTCAAGCAGATTGTCCTCGTGGACGACGATAGTAACTTGCCGGAATTGGAACAGCCATTGGATGATTTTGTGGCTCAAAACTTCCCCAACATCATCCAGATCATAAGGCTTTCAGAACGACGTGGTTTGATCAAAGCGAGGATGGAGGCCATTAAGGTGTCCAGCTGCCAAGTGATGGTCTTTCTAGACTCCCACATCGAAGTCAACACCAATTGGGTATTATTTAACGAAAATTCTATTAAACTGGCTGCTTAATCTAGTTCCATTTCCACCTTATAGTTGCCTCCCCTGCTGGAACCTATAGTTATAAACCAACATATAGTAACCGGTCCCATTTCGGATGTCATATCACACAAGACATTTGCGTATACGAAAGAAATTCCGATGACCCGTTCAGGGTTCAATTGGTGGCTAGAGAACGAGAGATTACCCCTTCTTCCCGAAGATAAAAGTCCTGATTCCACACCCTACCGCACACCGGTTTTATCAGGAGCCTTGGCGATTGACAGGA
Organism: Drosophila orena; assembly: GCA_005876975.1. NCBI lineage: Eukaryota > Metazoa > Arthropoda > Insecta > Diptera > Drosophilidae > Drosophila > Drosophila orena. The sequence goes on along the minus strand of VCKV01000008.1, from coordinate 8,753,972 downwards.
ACTACTTCCTGCAACTGGGAGGATTCGATGAGCAGCTGGACACTTGGCACGCCGAGAAGTTCGAGATCAGCCTCAAGGTCTGGATGTGTGGTGGAATGATGCTGTATGTTCCCTGCTCCCGAGTGGGTCACATAAGCAGATCACCCACGCAATCGATTAGTAGTGCAAGGAACTACAATTTTCTGGCCAGGGTAAGTGGGAAAACAATTCACAACATGAGGTGCGTATACGTAATATTTTTAGCTCTGAAAAATTCAATTATTGTTAAACCAAAGACACTAGAATAATTATTCTAGTAAAAACCAAAACCAATGTATGGCCGTTACGCATCTTATTATTCTAGTGTCTTTGGTTAAACCTATTAATTGAAGTATTAATCTAACTACTCTCCCTAGAACTACAAGAGAGTAGCTGAAGTTTGGATGGACTCATATAAGAAGTATGTGTTCGACAAGAAGCCGAAGCTCTATAAGATGGCGAATGCTGGACTGCTTTCGGATAGGAAAACCATAAGAAAGGCTCTGAAGTGCAAGACCTTCTATTGGTACTTGACAAAGGTGGCTCCAGATTTTCTGAAAAGGTATCTAGCATTGGGTTCGCCGGCGGGCTTCTCCGGGGTCATTGAAAGTGTGGCTTTCCCTGGATTCTGTGTGGACTCCCTGAATCATAGGCATACGAAACCGGTGGTTTTAGCCCGGTGCACTGGGAGTAAATCGAAGCCCGGGGAACATCAGAATTGGTCCTTAACGGAGGATCATGAGATTCGACTGACGAATAGTAAAGATGATTGCTTGGAAGCGCAGGGCTTTAAGTCAAAATCCGTGTGGCTCTTCCACTGCCACAAAAACGGTGGAAATCAGTACTGGTTCTACAACCGCCGTCTGAGGTGGCTCCAACAGGGACAACTGTGGGTGAGGTGCCTGGAAGCCCACTTGCCCAATGGTCATAAGGTTGGCAAGGTTCTGGCCAATAAAATCTGCGATAGAAATCAAGTTGAGCAGCAGTGGAAAGTTGGGCTAAATGCCCCCTATGATCCCCAAAGGGAGCCTAGTTAAATAGAAAAATTAATAAAGCAGTAAAATAAATATTAAAATAGACGGTTAATTAGAGTTATATTCAATTTAAAAAATGTATGCCTTCAGATACAGATGGCGCCAGCTTTTCACACTTCAATGCCCAGCCCAGTTCTGAAAATGACCGAGCAGAGGGCGCCACCATGACGCACGCTCCGCTAATTTGAATTCGCACGCGGGGATATTTGGTTTATTATTGTTCTTTTCGCCCGACTTTTCTCAGGTGAGTGCGAAATCTGGGTCTGGTCTTACACGTCACCGGGCAGCCGTCTCCTCTGCCACTGATTGATAGTGGAGAAGCGTGTTTTTTTTTTGGCCAACTGAAAATCTGAAAACTGCGCCGCCTTATCACTGAGTTGCGGCTTTTCAATTACACTAATGGCTGTGCTTTTTGCCAGGTGTCAACAGGTGGCTGCTCCTCTGCTGCATCGGCATGCCAGCAGTCAGTATTTTGGACTTCCGCCGCCAAGACGTCCACATGGCCATGAAAAAGAGATATGTGAAGCGCCTGGTGCGCAAGGTGGTCCTATTATTGGTGATCATTGTCACCGTGTCCCTGGTCACCACTTTGGTGGTCGAACAGCGGATGAAAAAGGCCGCTGAGCTGATGGATCACCTCGATCCGAATGGAGATCCCATAACGCCCGTCTTCAGGGCTGCCAACATAATTCCAACTCGGAAGGCTCCACGCCCACCCTTTCAGGATCGCAACTCTGTAATTGATCTCCCGAAAAGTGAAAAACCCCAGGGATTCCGACTGCCGGAGGCAAAAGGAGACCGCAAAGATTGGCACGACTATGCGGCCATGGAGGCGGAAAGGAAGCGATCCGGTTTAGGTGAGCATGGAGTAGCCGCGAAGATCGAAAGTCCCGATGAGAAGGCGTTGGAAAAGGAGCACTACGAGATGAACGGCTTTAATGGCCTCATATCGGATCGCATCTCCGTCAACCGATCTGTGCCAGATGTCAGACTCGAAGCGTAAGTGTGTCCCTCATTGGGTGTTATCAATTCTTGAACTGCTGTTATCTTTACAGTTGCAAAACCCGGAAGTATCTGGCCAAGTTGCCCAATATCAGTGTGGTGTTCGTCTTCTTCAATGAGCACTTCAACACCCTGTTGAGGTCGATATATAGTGTGATCAATCGCACTCCACCGGAATTACTTAAGCAAATTGTGCTCGTGGACGATGGCAGCGAGTGGGATAGTCTGAAGCAGCCGTTGGACGACTACGTGCAGCAGCACTTTCCACATCTGGTGACTATAGTGCATAGTCCGGAGAGACAAGGTCTAATTGGTGCCAGAATAGCTGGCGCCAAGGTGGCAGTGGGAGAAGTGATGGTCTTCTTTGATTCCCACATAGAAGTCAACTACAATTGGGTACGACTTTCTAGTGAGCCATATGTTTGGATATAGAGGAATACTCCATGTTTCTATACTTGCAGCTACCTCCCCTGATCGAACCCATTGCCATCAATCCCAAGATCTGCACCTGCCCCATTGTGGATAGTATTTCGCATGAGGATTTTTCTTACTTTGGCGGAAACAAGGACGGAACACGTGGCGGATTCGATTGGAAAATGCTGTACAAGCAGCTTCCAGTTCTGCCCGAGGATGCGCTGGACAAGTCCCAGCCGTACCGCAGTCCCGTGATGATGGGCGGCCTGTTTGCCATCAACACGGACTTCTTCTGGGATTTGGGCGGCTACGACGATCAGTTGGACATCTGGGGCGGTGAGCAGTACGAGTTGAGCTTCAAGATCTGGATGTGCGGCGGCATGTTGCTGGATGTTCCATGCTCGAGGGTGGCACACATATTCCGGGGACCCATGAAGCCAAGGGGCAATCCCAGGGGACACAACTTTGTGGCCAAGGTGGGTGTAGCGCTCAACCATGTGCTGTTTTTATAGATTTCTTATTTCTTATACACGTACATATATTGTATTGTAGAACCACAAACGCGTGGCAGAGGTTTGGATGGATGAGTACAAGCAATATGTGTTCAATCGCGATCCGACGACCTATGATAACGTGGATGCCGGCGATCTGACCCGTCAGCGTGGAATTCGAGAGCGGCTGAAGTGCAAGAGTTTCCACTGGTACATGACGGAGGTGGCGCCCGATTTCCTCGTTAAGTACCCGCCCGTGGAACCACCAAGCTATGCCGAAGGCGTCATTCAGAACGTGGCCAATCCGGTCTATTGCCTGGATAACATGGGCAAGTCCACTGAGGAGGCGGTGGGCATGTTCAGCTGTGCGGACAACAGGACCCATCCGCAACCCAATCAGTTTTGGGAGCTCTCGATTTTCCGAGATCTGCGGATGAAGAGCTTGGACTCAGTGTGCCTGGATGTCCACGAGGCACAGCCGAATGCCACCGTTTGGATGTGGAGCTGTCACACTCAGGGTGGCAATCAGTTCTGGTACTACGACAGGCAAACCCAAAGATTGGTTCACGGAGAAAACAACAAGCGCTGCCTGGAGGGAATTGTGGAGAACGGCGTGGCCAGGGTGGTGGCCAATGCCTGCGAGGAGGGCAATGACCGCCAGCGCTGGGAGTTCGGATTCGTGAACCACACCATGTTGGACACTTTCCACGTGGGATTAAGGTAGACTTTCATCCATACGCCACTACCAATTTGAGTAACCACAGGCCAGATGTCGATCGGCTCAGGTCGGAGACCTCGATCCTCACCGGTTTAGTTCATAGATCGTTGTGAAGGATTCTGAAAGAGAAAAAAATTCGCTAAGTAAATTCCATTTTTCCATTAATTCTTGCCCCATGCATTATTGATATATGGCAGCGGAAAGTGAAAGATCTGGACAAGCAGATCGCAATCGGAATCGGAATCGGAGGATTCAGTCCGATCGCAGGCCACAAGCTCTGATCTTTATTTGCTGTACGTAACATACACTATCTTTAGGTATTGACGTTTTGACGAGATCCGCGATTACTTTTAAAGTTTAGAGATCGTAACTATATAACTATATCATCAATAATAAATACATTACAGATAAACAAGGCTACTGAATATACTCTATCAATAACATGTTGTGAGGGCATCTGTAGCACTCACTTTCCACTGATTTGAATTTTCGACTGTCGCAAACCTTATCAGCGGGGCTGTTGAACTTTCTACAAAAGGCGAAAGAGGAGTCGGTAAGAGGTAGCAGACACCAGATAGAAGATAGAACTAGAGAAGTTATCACCCCTTGGAAACCAGACATATGGTTAAGCTGATGTAATTTCAGACGCGATTGCGCGATTTTCGCAGAAGAGGACCAGGATCGAAGATCCCTGGATGGATGGCAATGGCAGGCAGGCAGGCAGGCAATGACTTAGCGTCAAGCTGTCTCGATCTGGGTTGGCTTTATCCTTATCTATGCAGCTCGTTATCTTCCACACGAAAGCACATGCCAATTTATAGGCAACGTGTTGTTGTTTTGGCTATTTCCTCTGCTTTTTTTCCCCGCGCTTTTCATATTTTGTTTATGCACAAAATCAAATGATTTGATTGTTTTTTTTTTTTGTTTTTGCCCACATTGGTGCGGATGTGGGGCAACACATCGATGGGAAAACCGAACCACACTGAAGATTCTACCACTGTCAGCTGGAAAACAAACGAAGTTCTAGATTTAGAATTCCGAGTCTGCGACTTTTGCCCACCCAGAAGCCCGTGTTGATTCCCGCCTCCGTGCCCCGTCGCTTTTCCAGCTCGTTGAAGGCCAGACAATAGCCGAGTGGCAGGCGGCGGAGTCGAAAGACTCTCTTCGAGCTGTCTGCCAGTAACAGTCTTTCAGGATTTCGTCACATCTCCACGACATCTCAATCACGATTTGCGTGAAGTTCAGGTGACTGAGTGCATCCAAGGACTCTCCCAGGAGCGCATCGAACACGTTGAAGTTGTGGAAACTGAAGCCATCGTAGGCGGTGAGGATGCGATCGAAGAGTTCCTCTTGCGCCGGCGTGATATTGTATAGTGACTTGGTCTCGGGCAGCCGGGACCAGTTCAGTCGGTTCTGGTGATGGATCGAGGCATGTGAGTGGGCTACGGTGGTCTGGAACTGCTTGTTGTGGTATCGCTTCCCCAACAAATAGCTCACGTGGAACAGAACGGTGCAGGCGCAGATCAAAGCCAAGGCCCACAAAACTCTATCAAAGCAAATATTGTTTTTTTTTCCAAACGCTATGTGGACTTGCCAATCTCACCGCATACGGCGTCGCATAGAGGGTAGGAAGAGCAAATACAATCCATGGATGTGCGATCTGGATATGTAGCTATCGAGCAGTGAAGTCCAATTGACTGGCGTCCAAGGATTTTGGACCTGTCCTAAGTCGTATTCCTTTCCAGTTGAGCGAACGAACATTTTGATATGAGTCCTTTAAGCTGCATCATGGCATTTATAACCGAGCTCGAAACGTTTTGATTATTGTAGGGTATGGAATATATCAGACACTTCGCCGCATAAAATAATCCATTCCCTCGCTGATTTCGATTTCGATTTCTAATCCATTGAGGTAGGTTTTTTATCACTGTTTGCAAATCAATTGCGATTGATTGCATTCAATTGAATTTATTTCGATGCTTATTAGCCCTAACCATGACCATTGGCTGCGAATCAGGTTAGATCTCATGGGAGCAGGCAATCGATTGACCCGACCTTTGGGTGACAGCCGGGTCAGTCAGTTATTGGGCTAATAAGGGGTCGGCATGTCAACCGCATTTTGTGAGTTGTCAACGCGCTAAACGGCATCTAATTACCACTGCACTTCAGCACGCATTCCCGACACGGCACATTGGCGGTATAAAAACCTGGCATTCCGTTCAACCAGGCTCAGTGAGTCCTGTGCTGACATGACACTGGTTTACTTTCCTCCGCCAAAGCTGCAGCAGCAGCAGCAGCAGCAGCAGCAACAGAAGCAACAGCCACAGAGATCCAATCGCCTGGCCCAACAGTTGGCCCAGTCCGCCTGGCAGCTGGCCCTGCGCTTTGGCACACGGACCACCATCCACGGCCTGGACAGGCTGCTCAGTGCCAAGGCCAGCCGGTGGGAGCGGTTCGTCTGGCTGGGCACCTTTGTGAGTGCCTTCCTGGGCGCGGTGTACGTATGCCTGATCCTATCGGCCCGCTACAACGCCGCCCACTTCCAGACTGTGGTGGATAGCACTCGGTTTCCGGTTTACCGCATACCCTTTCCGGTCATAACTATCTGCAACCGGAATCGTCTCAACTGGCAGCGCCTGGCGCAGGCGAAGTCCAGGTTCCTGGCCAATGGCAGCGACTCCGCCCAGCTGGAGCTCTTCGAGCTGATTGTGGGCAGCTACGACGACGTCTACTTTGGACACTTTCAGTCCTTCGAGCGGTTGCGCAACCAGCCGACGGAGCTGCTCAACTACGTCAACTTCAGCCAGGTGGTGGACTTCATGACCTGGCGCTGCAACGAGCTGCTCTCGGACTGCCTGTGGCGGCACCACACCTACGACTGCTGCGAGATCTTCTCGAAGCGGCGCAGCAAGAACGGCCTGTGCTGGGCGTTCAACTCGCTGGAGACGGAAGAGGGCAGGCGGATGCAGCTGCTCGATCCCATGTGGCCCTGGCGCACAGGGTCGGCGGGTCCCATGAGCGCCCTCTCCGTGCGGGTCCTCATCCAGCCCTCGATGCACTGGCCGGGGAGCAGGGAGACGGGTGCCATGAAGGGCATCGATGTCATGGTAACCGAACCCTTCGTGTGGCACAACAATCCGTTCTTCGTTCCCGCGAACACAGAGACGACCCTGGAGATCGAGCCCGTCATCTACTTCTATGACAACGACACCCGGGGCGTTCGCTCCGACCAGCGGGAGTGCGTTTTCGATGTGAGTGGCTATCTATTTAATTTCCCACGAGGTTATTACTAATCCTGCACTTTGGATGCCCCAAGGATGAGCACAACAGCAAGGACTTCAAGTCGCTGCAAGGATACGTTTACATGATTGAGAACTGCCAGTCCGAGTGCCAACAGGAGTACTTGGTGCGCTATTGCAACTGCACAATGGACCTGCTGTTTCCACCGGGTGAGCACGACATGATACACGTTTCCAAATTATCGATTCATTGCTTCGATTGGTTCCATTGGCCAGGTCAATATCGGTCGTGTCGGGCGCAGGATTTGCTGTGCCTCGCTGAGCACAATGGTTAGTAGGAGCCCATCAAATGCTTTTATAAACCCAAACCCTCACCCGCAGACCTGCTCGTCTACTCCCACAATCCCGGCGAGAAGGATTTCGTGCGCAACCAGTTCAAGGGCATGTCCTGCAAGTGCTTCCGCAACTGCTACTCCCTCAACTACATCAACGATGTCCGGCCCGCCTTCCTGCCCCCGGATGTATACGCAAACAACTCCTACGTGGATCTGGATGTGCACTTCCGCTTCGAGACTATTATGGTCTACCGCACCAGCCTCGTCTTCGGCTGGGTGGACTTAATGGGTCAGTACAGAATCAAACAGCTTGTACAGAGCTCTTTTACATCCCCACCTGACTAAAGTTACTTTCTTAGGTCCTTACCAGTTTCATAATAAATATGCCTTTTTCAAGGATTATCATTATTATTATTGCTTTTCTTCCAGTTAGTTTTGGCGGAATTGCTGGTCTGTTTCTTGGCTGCTCCTTAATAAGTGGCATGGAATTGGCCTACTTCCTGTGCATTGAAGTGCCGGCCTTTGGACTTGATGGGCTGCGTCGGAGGTGGAAGGCTCGACGTCAGATGGATCTGGGCGTAACTGTGACCACGCCCACCTTGAACTTCAGACAAACCACGCCCAGTCAGCTGATGGAGAACTACATCATGCAACTTAAGGCTGAAAGGGCCCAACAGCAGAAGGCTAACTTTCAAAATTGGCACCGCTTAACGTTTGCTCAAAAGCCTTTTATTGGCAAGTGAATCCTATGAACGCATGAAATATTACGTTTTTAATAAATGATTGTCAAGCACAGTTCGAAATCTTTAAAATTCGACTCGCCAACTTTTCACTTTTAGAACTAAGAGCTTGGCAGTTCTATCTTCCATGAAGCTAGCTAATAACGTATATATTGGACATTAGAAATTCATTTAAAAGTGTATTACTAAGCTTAGTTTTATAATATTTGTGTGTAGTATTTTAAAGTGTTTTGAATCACTATCACTTGTGATAAGACAAAAGCTCTGTGCAAATGATTTAGTTTATTGTAAGCGTGTGCATGATAAGCTGATGGGCTGGGCTTCTATTTCTGTGGCAATTTCCATTAGCATCGATTTCCGGACTCCAGTTATCATATAATTTTTGGTTTTTTAGGAACAGCTTGCATTAAATAAGCCCTTGATTTGTTTACAATTAAGTTAAGTTCGTATTTATAATGCAATAAAGGTTATTGAAATCGTATATTTTAAATGTAGATAGACAGAAATGTGGAAATCTAAAAAAGTAGTGCCTCAATCACATAATTCCCTTGAGAGTTGGTTAATTCGTATGGCTATTATAGTGATTATAGAAGTGGCAAAGTAGGTGATCCAAGCCCCCGCGCTGTCCAAATCCCTTCCTGAACCCGTTGACGTGAGTAAAAAGCTCACCCACATGAGCACAGGTATCTGAACTGGCCGGCACGTTTCTATGATTCTCGTATATTCCGATACGGATACCTCAAGCAGAGTTGATAACACCCAGAGCAAATACCAGGTGTTGACCCACTGACGGGTGGTGTTCCAGCAGCGAAGCACCGCCTGTTGTTAAACTGAACTATCAAACATCGAATCTCAATCTCTCCATAGAGCAGCTATGACGTGGTGGAATGACTGCGTTCAACAGGTTGGTTCTATCTAAACAAAACGAAGCACAAGAGTTGAAAATTAATTAGGGTTTCATCAACCCACAAGCGTGTGTATTTCGTTGAATGTGGATGACTATGCAAAACGCTTAGAGTGACACTAGGCGGAGGCTTTTGGCTCTAAGAAAGCTCAAGGCGAGCAGTCTATTACGCTTGGACAGTGGGTCGCAGTTGAGTTGGCAAAGTAGAACATATTATAAAAAATTAGTTAAGAATATATAGGGTAAGGCAACAAGGTAGTGCAGGGAAGCTGCGGAGACTAAGATATAATATCTTTATTTATTTATAATTAAACAGCCAATAAAATATGAATACACTTCACAACGAAATTCAAATCAAAGTCAACCCACTGTACTATTTACCACCCAATTAGTTTATTTTTACGATGACACCACAGTCATATGAAAAGCTCGGAATCGTCGTATAAGCATTTCCCAAAAAACTAACACCATTGCGGGCAAATATAAAACGCTGAGTTCTACACGGCCGCAGATTCAGTTGGTTACGAAAGGCACGCGTAAAGGTTTCGATCGCAAGTTTACCTGTTTAGTTGGAGATTCAATAGTTCGCGGTGGTTCGACATGGTGGTTATAAGGAACGAGCAGAATATCTCGGTGCCCGAGTATCTCAACGAGCAGTTCTTCACAGAGACCCTCGAGGAGGGTCTGCGGGAGTCGAAGGTGACCCTAAAGGAGATCAACTTTGCGTGGGGCAGTAATCCGGGCGACAACTACTGCTCGGCCATCTATCAAGTCGGAGTCACGTTCGCAAGGTGGGCCGATGGCGGGGAGTCCCCGGCGACGGAGCAGCTTTCGCTGATTGTGAAGACCATCCCGATCACCGAGGCCACCCAGTTTCTGGATGACGTCTGTGTGTTCATCAAGGAGAAGCAGACCTACACCGATGTGTTGCCTCGATTGGATGTCCTCAGCCATGGCGACACATTCGGTGCAAAGTAAGTGGCTGAAAGTTTTTGGTGAAAGTACACAGTGCTTACTAGCATCTCAATCTCACATCAGATACTATCACTCCGTGAAGACTCCGGTGCAGACGATCGTGTTCAGCGACCTCAAGGTGGAGGGATTCAAAGTGGCCTCGCGGGAAGCTGGCCTGGACTGGAACCACGCCTCCCTCATTCTTCAACAGTTGGGAAAATTCCATGCCACCTCCATGGTGCTGGCCAAGAAGGTAACAGTGACGACTCCTCCTCGCACTTTGTGCTGACCTACATTTTGCAATTCCACAGGATCCCGCCATTGTGAAGCAGTACACACGTGGCATGCTCAGCGAGGACATCCTGATGAAGAGCGACACCTTTGAGCATATGTTCGGCGGCTTCCTCAAGGGCCTCATCAAGAGCTCGGCGGGCTGGACCGGCTACGAGAAGATTAACAAGCACCTGCAGCGGCTCATGGACAACTTTCGGACCGTGTGCGTGGATGCGTGCAAGCCGAGGAAGGGGGATCGCTACGTGGTGCTCAACCACGGAGACATGTGGACCAACAACTTCATGTACGGATACGATGACGCTACTCAGCCGGACGTTCCCACGCGCGCCATCTTCGTGGACTTCCAGCTGAGCTTCTATGGCAGTCCGGCATGCGATCTGAACTTCTTCCTAAACACCAGCATCAAGTTGCAGCTGCTGCAGGAGCGCCGCGAGGAGCTCATCAAGGTGTACTATGCGGCCTTCAAGGACGCCCTGGAGTACGCCCGCTTCGAGGACATTCCCACCTACGAGGACCTGCTGTTCGAGCTGCGCAGCCGCGAAACCTATGGGCTCTTCGGCATGTTCGCCTTCCTGCCCATGATCACCATGCCCAAGGAGTTGGCCCAGGACAACAGCATTGAGAACATGCAGGACGAGGCTTTCAAGCAGCGCAAGATGGATGCCATCTTCTCGCAAAAGTTCTTGAACGACCACCAAAAGTGGGCACTGCAGCGAGCGGATTCCCTTGGCGTCTTCGAGGACTACTGAAAAGTGGCATGAGTATTATGGAGGTTGGGGTTCCTCTTCCTTTGTGACAAAAATGGAGGCTCCTCCACGGCACACATCCTTAATACAGCTATATTAGCTTGTCGCCTGAGAATGTAAAGTGCAAATGGTGGGCTTTTAATTTGATTAAAGTACTAAACCTGACTTCGATGTAATAAATCAAAACGAAAATGTTGGGCTATCGCAATTTATGTTTTCTTCGGATTTCAGGAATATGGTATCAGACAACGTCAGACAACAAAGCACTTATCTTTTCAATTCATAGTCGATTTTGTTAACCAATTAGTCGCTAAGTGTACGCTGATATCAGATGCTTCAGGAATAGTAAGGTAAATAGTAAATAGTTAAGTCGCGTTCAACTAGGAACGTATCTGTCGAATGGTTTTGAGTTCCGAAAGTACCTTTAAAATAATAGAGTTTGCGATGGATAAGGAGGGGAAGGAAACCTGATTGAAGCACAGGCAGCTCGAATTGAAAAATTGCACATTATATATTACGCATTCCTACTAGAGAGTACAATCATCTTCAATGACAACGTACCTATTAGATAATAGTACCCCAAGCCTTCACGTGCATTCAGAATTTGATGATTTCATGGTTGTTTCCCCTAAACATTCGCAGTCAGTTTCTGCAGCCTGGGAACATTTTGTTAGGGCTCTCTATCATTAGGTCAACCTATAAAAATGTTTAATAGTGTTATCTCTTGTCTTACTTTTTTTATTAAAGCTATAGCCTAGGCACAACAGATTAATGACGATGACGTGTATTCATTTTTTAATCCCCATAATTTAAGCAGTAGGGTTTTGATATGGTATATTTAAATCTGGAAGGCTAATAGCAACCTTATTTATATGATCGAAACCTTGTGCTGTTTCACTTCGATTTAAACACGATATCTGGCCAAGAAGGAATCACATTAAGTGTAAGGTGGATATTGAATTCAATCATTACGTACAAAAATAATATATTTAGAAAGCGTTCGCGAATAATTAACTTCGGATTGACACTTGACTGAAAGCGGTCCCTTATCAGAAACTCGTTGTACTAATGCAAATTCGAATCAAAACTTGATAAGATAATGAGCTGCCAATCGATGTAAGCGGCATCCATCCACCAGAATTGGAAAAAGATTCAAACTGAATATTGTCGGCAAAGTCTAAAACAGGAAGTCAAATTATTAGTTAAATACGCCTAAAAAGGTCGACGTCTCCGCGTTGCGTGTTTTACAGATATCGAAAAATTAGACATCTCGTTGTCGCCTATTAAAGTCTATATATAACTGAAAATTTAATACTCACATAACTGGATACGTATAACTATAATTAATTGCGCCGCTGGATTCCGCTGGGCAAGATCATAGAGAGCCCCACTGACACGTATATAAATTGAGCAGCGCCCGGTAGCCACTTTTCAAACGATCGCAAGATGTGTAGCATTGTGTTCGACGCGGACGTGGTTGCTCCACCCAGCCACCTGGACGTGGCCTTTTTCGAGGAGGTGCTGGAGACAGCCCTGCGGACAGCCAGGGTGCAGCTGCTCTCCATTCACATCCGGATGGGCAGCAGCACGGGCGAGAACTACTGCAGTCAGATCTACCGAGTGACGGTATCGTTCAAGCGTCCCGATCATCCGGAGCAGCACATGGCGTTCATTGTGAAGAGCATTCCCCACCTGGACTCGGTGGAGTTCATTGATGACCTGCAAGTGTACCTCAAGGAGAAGATCACCTACTACGAAGTGCTTCCCCGGCTGGAGCTGTTGATGCAGTGCAACCGGAGCTTCGGGCCTAAGTGAGTCTTAAAAGATCTTCAGCCAGCTTAAGAATTGGCATTCCGTATTACTCATACGCTCTGTTGCACTGCAACGACGTTGATATATCAATATAAAAAAGTATAAGATATGAATTATAAGCACCAATCCATTATTAATATGCAAAAAACTATTTAAAAGTAGTGCAACATTGATGTACGAAAACAAATTATTTCTGACTAACTATCCGTATTACTTCTAAAGACTTTACCACTGCCTAAAACACCCGGAGAACTCCCTCGTGTTCGAAGATCTGGCCGAGAAGGGCTTCGTGATGGCTTCACGCGAGTTGGGCCTGAACGAGGAGCATTGTCAGCTGGTCATGGAGCGCTTGGCGGAGTTTCATGCCACTTCGATGGCCTTGGCGGTGCTGGTTAGTAGTATTTTTTATAAACAGAGAGTAATGATAAAGCCTTATTGAACCACCTCGACATGCCCAGGATCCCCACTTATTTGATGCATATGGCGACGGAATGCTATCGCCCAGGGGCTTGGCCAAGGACGATGGACTACTGATGCAGTTCTTCTCGGGCAATGGTAAGGAGTTGCACCACCTGGTGAGCACGTGGCCTGGCTTCGAGGGCATCGCCGAGAAGATCGGCAAGTACATGCACAACCAGCGGGCCAACTTGGAACGGAGCCAGGCACCGCAGGAAAAGGAGGTCAAGGTACTCAACCACGGCGACCTGTGGGTCAACAATTTGTTGTTCAAGTATGACGCCGCACAGCGCCCGCAGGACCTCATCCTCATCGACTTCCAGTTGAGCGTGTGGGGCAGTCCGGGCATCGACCTCAACTATTTCTTCTACACCAGCCTGACGTTGGACGTACTGCGGCATCGGCGGACCCAACTGCTGCGCACCTACCATGCGCGACTGGCCAAAACGCTGCTCGATCTGGACATGGGCGTCCCGGTGCCCAGCTACGAGCAAATCCTGGAGGAGGTCCACCGTCGCGAGTCATACGGATTCTTTGCCAGCTACGGCATTTTCCCCACTGTAAGCCAGGACAAGGCCCAGACGGCCGACAACAACCTGGAGAGCTTCAAGGACGCCGATTTCGCCAAGCAGAAGGTGCGGCAGATGTTCCAGTCCCGCCGACTGGCGGATACACTGCGCTACACGCTGCCGCACTTTGAACGCGCTGGAGTCTTAGGTTGAATAACTATTACACTACTATCATATACGTGTATGTACGACTTTAATATAACTACCCAAATAAGGATTTAACAAAATAAATGTATTTGCTGATTTTACAGTGCTTTCAATTGTTATTACATAATGTTGAAATTTAAAGTCTTAAAAACCTTGCCAAAACAAATATATCTTAAATAACAAACAAAATTGCAAAATACCGGCTGTGTTCTACTCTTTACTTTAGTTTTAGTTTAGTTACTAATTACCAATATTTCAAATGGGGGCTTGAAGTTCACAGTCTTTAATAAAAGCAACATGAGGGCAACTTAACTTATTATTGAGCCACAACGTATGCAACCCTTTTTAAATTTTCTTTGCTACAACAAAAATATCTATTTTAACTAGACAAGCTATATTTGTAATGAAAAAGGTATTTAATTTGACGTGGAATACACCCTACATTTCCCTCAAAAATCTGTCTTAAAGGGTATCTGTATGCTTTTTCTAAAGTTTATGGAATTTATAGTCAAATTTTAAATAAATCATAGCATCAAACACACAGCATTAAGAAGTCAACCGTACTTTTCTTTATTTATAAAAATACAATTGCAATGTCATGTTTAATTGCACATCATGTTTCGTTTTTGTATTGAAATCACCAAGAGAATACAAAGAAAATTGCTTGTATAAAGGACTTTAACTAATCTGCACTCGTACACATCTACTTAATCGATAACATGTTACTCCGCTCATTTCATCAATTAGATTCCATCTCAGTTTGTCCCATCAAACAGTCTAGGGCCAAGCTAGAGTCATTTACACTAGACATACACTTAATCGTTACTCATACGTTTGTTGAACTGCAGCAAGAAGTTCCCAAACCAAAAATTACGCTTACATAGCTTAGTGAACTAGAAAACTTTACGCTTATCGGTTGGCTTTTTGATCAGATTAGCTCCAGACATCGGCCGAGTAGCGCTTCTGAGCCTCCATCTTCTTGATATACTGCACGGCGTCAGCCTCGCTCATGTTACCCTTAGTGGACAAAATTTTCACTAAAATGTTCCTAACGTCAACGGCCATGTTCTTCGCATCACTGAAATGGGAATAACGGTTAGTAAGAATATTGTGTACATGTTGGTCCTCTAGAAACTTACCCGCATATGTAGAAGTGCCCCTTATTCTCGCCAATCACGTTCCATATAAGATCTGCGTCCTGTTCAAGCAGGTGCTGTACATAGACCTTCTTGCCCTGGTCACGGGAAAAGGCGGCCTTAAGGTTCAGAGTGCCCTTCTTAACCCACTCCTCCAACTCGGATTCGTAGATGTAGTCCTCGCTGCGCTTACGGCAGCCGAAATAGAGAATCGACTCGCCAACCGTCTTGCCCTCATCGCGTAGGAACTGTCGCTCCTGAATGAAACCGCGGAAGGGGGCTAAGCCGGTGCCAGGACCCACCATTATGATAGGCGTCTCGGGCTTCGAAGGCAAACGGAACTGCGACTTGCGGATGAATACCGGCACCTTTACTTCCTCACTGCCTTGGGGTTGCTTGTTCTTCAGATATGTGGTGGCCACGCCCTTGTTGATGCGCCCTGTCGGAGTCTTGTACTCCACGAGAACGGCTGTCACGTGAACATCAGTAGGATGCAGCTTAGCAGACGACGAGATGGAGTAGTAACGGGGCTGCAAGCGGGGCAGCAGTTCGCAAACGTGATCGATGGGGGGGCGACAGGATTTGATGTCTTCCAGAATGTGGACAATGTTGCGACATGCGTCTTGAATCCAGCTCTGGTACTTCTCCTTTCCTGCAACACAACATACATTAGAATATGTTCTTGGGAGATCATATTAAGTTACATGCAACAACAGCAATAATACTTCTTATAAATAAATTCTTACCTTCGGGACTGATAGAGGCCATGCTGCGCAGCAACTCCTTCTCCTTCTCGTCAGTACAATACTCAGCGAGCTCCTTCAGGATGTGCGTGCGGGGAATAGCCGTAATTTCCAAATAGTGGGTAAGGGCCGTGCGGTACGTGGTGGGGCAAGGGAATGGGTGCTTCTTGCTGCTGTCCGTATCGGTGTTGATCAGCGAGAACACAGTATCCAGATCGGCTTTGCACAGCTGGCCGAGCTTCTCCACGAGACTCTTGTCGTTAACAGGGAACATGGCCACATGGTCTCCGGCGTCGTAGCGCATCTTGGATCCATCGATGCTCAGCTCTATGTGCATGCAGGAGCGACCGCCGCCCTTGTGCAGCTCGCGGTTCACCTTAATGGGGGCCAGGAAGGGGTTCTTGGCGTCGAAGGGCGGACGCTGGTTCTGAATCGAGTGCAGGCGCGCGATCTCTCCCGTGTATATGCGGTCAGGCTGCACCTCTGGCTGTTCCAGCAGACGGTACTGACGGATGAGCACTTCCTCGCCGCCGCCCTCGATGCCGAAGTGGTCGCACACAGCGGGCCAGAAGCGGTCCTTCCACGTGATGAAGTCATCCTCGATGCTGTGAGGAAAATAACGCTTGAGTACAGCTCGTAGTTTTCTTAGTACCCATCCACTTACTTGGCATCATCGTCGCCCAGTCCCAGTTCAAAGACCCGGTTGGCGCCCAGCTCCTCCAGCCGCTTGTCCACATAGATGGCCACCTTGTTGTAGTGCTCGTAGGTCTTGTTTCCCAAGCCAAAGACCTGGAATCAGGCAAGGTTGAATTTAGTTACAACAGAACGGAAGGCAGTGCTGTTTCAGTTAAATTAACTACTTAAAATACATGATGTTTGCTTATATTACTTTACTGTCATCTTGTTGAGGCTCATTATAAGATTGAAAGGGCTATAACTTTCCGATGAGTGACTGCACAACTGAACATCATATTACCTCCCATTCTATCTTTCTTTTCACGGCAGCTGTTCTATTACGTAAACAATTCAAGAAGCCGAGCAAATTGGACAGCTTTTGGTGGCGGAACCTGACGAGCAGGTAAGCAGATGTGGCGATCGTACTCTGCATTTTCCCGGCGACATTTGCCGGATTGATCCGTAGAGCTACCACGGGAATTGTAAACAAATTGCACAAGAACAGGGATCTCCATTGAGCACATTGTTATTCACGAACCAACTAAAAATTCCATGCGACCGCTGCCACGCAAAAGCCGACTGCTACAGCACTCGAACCTACGCACCGCAATTCTGAGCTGGTCGTTGGGCGGGCGTTTTAAATTAGGCAACTAACTGATAACGTTGATAAGTTTACTACCAGTCGGGGTCTGTCGGCAATATTAAAACATGCTATATTTAAGGTGGTTTATAAGACACCGACATTTGATATAAAGGTGCTATACATCCACAAACAAATAGATTTCATTCAATAGATTTCATTCGATGAAGTGCTGGCATTTGGTGGATAGGGATTTCTAATTTCATTTATAAATAACTCTTCCGGGAAAGCTACACTATCAGGTTACAGCCTATCTGTTAATTAGGATCTCCGCTTACATCAGCTGTATTAAAACACAACAAACAACTCAAACCGCTAACATAAGGAGATAGCCAAAATTGCGATTAGGGGTGGAATAAATATCACTTATCAGTGGCACAGTGTTATGATAAGGGGAGCGAACTCCGTGTTTTGCCAGCGGGACTCGTGTAATCAGTATGCATGCAGATAGCGCCGCTTCGTGTGATATCGCCCCTACTCACCGCATAATTTAGCCCGGTCAGATCGACATCGCCGCTGGTGATCCACTCGTAGAACTCCATGGCGTTGTCAGTGGGATCTCCTTCGCCGTAGGTGGCCAGGCAGAAGACCGCCAAGGAGTTGTCGATGTCCTTCAGCTGCAGCAGCTCCTCCATGTCGCACTCCTCGGGATCGGCAACCATGCCCTTCAGCCGGTAACGAATGCCCTCCTTGGCGAGACGTCCGGCGAACTCCTCGCCGGTTCCGGTCTGCGAGCCATAGAAAACGACCAGACTGCGTCCGGATGCCTTGAGCTTCTTGATGAACGAGTTGTCCGACGCACTGGTGGTGCACACTGTGGTGGGTCTGGAGAACGTAAAGATATGCGTTAAAATCTCAGACAAATTAGAATTAGCTAGCGGGCAGGCAACACTTAGATGACCGAATAAATCAAATGAATCACACATTCGTACATTGCTTGCGATGCATGAATCATACCGCATCCACTAATGCCTGATCGATTCCAGCAAATTGGCGGAACATACACGTGTATGGATCTGTGATGTTATATCTATGTTGATGCATAACCTGGCGAAGCAGTTTCAAATTTTGAAATGTGGGCATGATAAAAAACTTGTTTAAATTGTTTTTCAAGAAACTGATTATGGAATCGAAGAATGGCCACGGTTTTGGGCTTCTGAATCCTTTAGATGGCTCAGATCTAACTACAAGCTATACTCACTGTATGGAATAGCTCCTGGTTGGCTCCTCCTCCTTCTTGCGGCTGCGCAGGAAATAAAAGGCTGCTCCGCCGATGAGCACCGCCAGTAGGGCCACGTCCAGCAGGCCCAGGAAGGGTTCGTCGCCGCCGCCGCTGGGGATTGCGGCTGCTCCATCAATCGTTTGCTCGCTGGCCATGGTGGTAAGTGTATGACTGCAAAAAGGGCATAGAATTCACGGCGCTTTAGTTTTCGCTTTGCATAACAATGGTTTAACATCGATTTGCATGTCGCGCACTTTGGACACACACTGTAATGTATTCCACGTATGCCAGCGCTATCGTCGGAGCATCGGCTGTGCGTCTAACGGTAGTCCGTCCGCTTCCGCACTTGTCTTAACGGTGCAAGGTACCGCTCTATCTGGATGTTCCGCCAGCGCCGGCTGACATTGAAATCGCGCATCTGGTTTTAATCGATCGTACCTTGGGGCGTATCCGTTGCACTGGCGACTACGACTACTCCGTCTATCTGCACTGCAAGTTGCTGCACTGGTGCAACTAAAGCTATGAATTCGATTGGATTCGCCGCTGTGGCGACGCAACGTGTGTTTCGCGTTAGGGAGCACTACTCACTGACCGCCGGGAGCAACAGGTTTTATGCACGCGCTTATCGAACGCCGCCGCCGGTCGAGAGATATGATGAAAGCGAGTAAAAGCGTTCGAAATGCGCTGTTCCCAAGCCAAAACTCTTTGTGGGGTGAAAAATAACGAAATTTTATTTCTAATCAATCGATTAATACTTTTACTAGCCGTAGTCATAAGAAATCGTCAAATGCACTGAGCAACTGTATTTTTCAGTGTCTGAGTACTTGTCAATGTGAAACTAGAGATATTTTTTAGTTTAGAAATCGGATTATACCATTACAATGCAATTCTGTGGAATACACTTTTTGAAAGACATTTACTTTCATTAGCCTTTTATGAGTTGAGTATACCATATCTATAAGGTATATGGTATGGATACAAGGATAAACCCCAATATATAAAGAATATTAGGAAATGCAAAATGATAAGACTAACTTAAGTTTGGTTTTGAGTTCTGAAATGCGCACTTGGAGTTCAATGAGCTTCGCCCTACTGGTTCGAGTTTTAAATAGTGCCGAAAGCACTTTTACTGAAAATCTCAAGTTAAGCAGATGGAAGTTTGATCTGGTCCCAGGTGTTATCTTTTGGTTGGGAGGCTTCAGGGCTCTGCTGAATTGTCACCTTGAATTCGGGTTTGACTTGATGCTTTAATGCGCTAATGCGTTACGTGCGTGTACTTTGTATAGAGTCGCGTAATAGTTCTTGTTGCTGTGGTCAGCAAAAGGCAGAAAATAAATATTAAACACATGCGAGGCATATGCAAATCTACGGCAGTTTCGTCATTCTCGTCCGATTTCGAGGATGGTAGGTGTTCGACGCTCCCGAAAACGAACCACTCTATTGACAGCCACTGACAAGTGGAGGGGAACATAAAATTGGTGTCTGTTTATAGGTCAGCCCTGTGTGCTGTTGGGCTGGAATGACGACAGCGAAATGTTTGAACCCAAAACTTTGAGCTGTTTTAAAATTTCGGTTTCAGAATTCAGAAGGGAAGAATCTATTACGTCCAGCTGAGAAGAAATAGTTCAGCTTTCAAGTGAAAGTGTATTTTTCCCCCTAAACATACTTAAGCTAAGTGACTGTTTCTATAGTTTGCTTCTAAGTAAGTAGAGCATCTATGTATTTACGGTGAATGAGCTAAATTCAAACAAAGTTTACAGCCTAGTCAAAACAAACGCCCGTGCACCTAGTATCACATACCCAATTGTAATTGGCGCGATAAGGCTGAGAATCTCGGTTGGCAAATGTGATTTCAAAATTACCCAAACACGATGACAGTAGCGAGTTACTCGTCCGGATCGACGGAGAATTATATAGTAAGCATGACTAGGCATATTTACTCCGCGCCCAATTGGCTTCTTATCATAACCCAAATGGGGATTGACCGAAATGTAACCCCAATCCTGACCGTAGCTTTTTATTGTCACTTTGAGTGGAAGACCTAGGAGTCTAGCTTTACTAGGTAGGTAACCCATAATGGGGTGTCATAATATAATAATCCGTGTATTGAGCAGGTCTTTGAACTTGAATTGCAGTGACATAAATCTGAATTAGAATTTATGCAACACTTACACTGTCAAAACATTTTTATTTATAGATTTTTTGTGTTTTTTTTTTCTATTAATTTGTCTATATGTACATACCTATCGAAATGGAACGACCTTACAGAGTTTACTTAAACAAGGCAGCAAGAGTATATCCACTTCGCCTTTCCGAAGTTAGCCACTTTCAAATTTGGATCTTAGAGAGCGAAGTTGTAATAAATTTGGATACTATGATTTCGTTGATTTCGACATATAACTTTGTGTGTATGATTAATACAAAAAAAATAAATCGGGTGACCTTTTTAACAAACTGCTTTTAATGTAATGGAAACTAAACGCAACGCCGACTCCAATTGGAAAATGTGTACAGTTGGTAAATGTTTTTTAAACGATTAATTCTCTAACTTTGAAAGGTTGATAAGGGAAGTGCGTCGCTCATATCGAGTGTCCACTGTACGGGAAGCAGACAGTCGACAGCTGTTCTCAGCGGTGAGCGACGAGCAGAAAACTGACTTGACGGGCGATTGGCGACCCGAGTCGCGTTTTTTGGTTATGCAATTCGGCCTACGACTGGGTTTGAGACGTGGAAGACGGCAATTCAGCGTGCAAATAGCGCAAATTAATAACAGAAGTAAATTAAATTAAATTACACGCTGCGCTGAAGGAGTGAGCGAGGGCGCACTATCGCTCGGGCGGCGGCGAGGCTGCGCGAGAGGGAGATGGAGCGAGCGCAGCAACAGGTACTGAACTTTAAACTCGCTCGCAGGCGCACATATATGTGCGTGTGTGAGTGCGCGTGTGTGAGCGAGGGAGCGTGCGGTTGCTCCATCATCTGTCCTCGTCGCTGCAACCTTGACCGCCAATGCAGCGCTCAAATATCTAATATCTAAGCAGCAATTAATTATGGACTGAATTTCGATTTGGATAATCGGGTTTTGCCAATCCGATTTCGACTGTGCGTGGCCTTGTCATATGGCTGTCGCACCCAAGTGATCCTCCTCGAAACTCACCGATCGCGATCTCAGACTGCGCTGCTCCTAATCCTCTGTAGATAGACGGCGATCGGTGGATGTGGGTTTGTGCCCCGTCTCTGGTGCTTTTCCTGTTGCAGCCCCTCTCAGCCGCTTGGTAGACGTCAAAGCCCTTGATTTAAATTCGCTTTATTCAGTTACGCAGCGGGGCGAAGCCACGATCTTAATTTTAATTCGTTTTATTCGATAAAACGCTGACGCGGGCGAAGAGTGAAAAGGGGAAGTCACGACTACCACGGCAGCAGCAGTACTAAATTACTGAATTCCAGAGGGACCGTCGCTGAGTCGCGGTGTGGATTTCTTAGTTGCGCGCACTTTACAGCACTGGATTTGAAGCGGATAACAGGGCTCTGCCAACACGCCACCTATGTGCGCAGTAGCTCTGTTAAGCTCGTTATTTTTACTGAGCGCTGACAACCGTTATTTCTTTGCATTGCATGCCAAATTATAGAATTTGTCATTGGTTTTTTAATTTTAAGAAACACTTACATTTTAAAAGATTTAAATATATTTATATTATTTAGTGTTGTTATAAATGCAGATAAATGTATATGTACTCTCAATCAACATAAGAAGTCATATCAACATCTTTAAGCCGTTTTTCCTTAGGATTTTAATTTAGTCACTGCCTACTGGATTGTTTTCATTAAAATATAAGCTGAAGCTATTACTCTAATTTGTTATGTACGATTTTGAATAATTTAAGGAAAAATTGCTACAGTAAGTACTGTACAGTTGTACAGTAAAGCCATGCCGATAGTCGATGCCGCCTATCGATCTATTCGTTGCCAGCCACCGAGGTACCCAGTCAGCACCTGCGTATCGATATCAGCACTTTAGGCTCTTCGTTTTATTGCTTGTGAATTCCTTTATTTATTGTCGCGAACTGTCTAGTTACTATCCCTAACTTTATTTAACTACTACGTGCAGTGCTCTGGCTTGCGTGTCTAAGCAGCTGATTCAAATCGGCTAATTCCAATTGAGCAATTTACTCCCACAAAAAAACCAGTGGTGTCGATGGTGCTGCCGTTTTAGCCAGTTTTGTGAGCCCAGCGGAGCCCCGGTGGAGCAAGATAGTCGAAAAATGCCATTGAAGTTCTTGAAAAAGTGTCGCCAGTACAATGTTACGTCCAAGAGTTTGTTTGTTATATCAGTGCATCACCTGCTGGGTGAGTAAGCCCCACATTTCTAGGGGCTCTACGCCCACCACTACAACAACAGCAATACCAACAGTGGAGACGAGACAATAGAAACAACAAGCAATTGGTGAACAAGCCACAACTTAACAGCTGCCGTCTGCTATTGCAATTGGGATTATTTAATTGGAAATGTGCACAAAAGTACGTTACATGGCGCCAACTTCCAGTTTAGCTGGAATTCGCCTTCCAAGGCACAGACCACAAAAATGGCTCAAACTTGTTGCTTCGCTGTTGCCCTGCAACAGATTCCAGCTAACAGTCGCTGAGTTAACAGAGGCGCCCAGGACACATAACAGCGACCGTTATATTGGAAACTTACAGACTATAAGAATTTCCTAACGTAAAGTAACATATTTTGAATACTTGACAATAACACGATAGTGTTTGGGTGGAACCAAAAGTAGTATGTATTTGTAGTTCTTGTATACATAACCGAATGTACCCATTTGGCAAAGCAAACTGAAGACCTTGACTCAATTAAAATAAAAATTAAAACCTTCAAAATTTCTCCAACTATCAGAAAAGTATTTGGCCATAGGAATACGATACTTAGGAAATACGACAGATGAAAAAAACTATTTGAGCGGCGCCGCCACAATTTCCGTCCATAAAACGTATAAGGTCTCGAAAGAGATTATAAATTTTATTTGCATATTTGCGCGTGCGACGGGCAGGGCCAAGTTGTTGTTGTGCGGCGAATTCAGAGTGCTTGGAGCGGCTTAGGCCGATGCTTGGAGCACGTTTTCACTGTTACCTCTATTGCAGACACCTCCAGCACAGTGGACTGCACGATCAGCTCGGAGAGCAAGGGGCAGGAGTGCCTGGACAACGTTTGCCAGCGCTTGCTGATCCAGCAGCCGGAGTTCTTTGGACTTCGCTACCTGGTCAAGGGCAAGGACAAGGAGGACGAGTTCAAATGGATCGACCTGGAGCGCTCGCTCAGCCGGCAGCTGGAGAAGTATGCGGCGGGGCCAAAGATCTACTTGCGTGTGCGGCACTATGTGACCACTGGCGTGCGCCACTTGAGTGACGAAGCCACCCGGTTCTACTACTTCCTACAGCTAAAGAGCGACATCTACGAGGGCCGCATCGCCTGTGACATCCGCACCGCCATACTGCTGGCTCTCTACTGCCGCCAGGCGGAGTACGACAGCTACCAGGGCGACAAACAGAGCAAGGACTACCTGAAGAAGTCACTAGTCCTGCCGCGCAACATGCAGGGCCTGGCCAACGATGACAGCATGCTGGAGGGACTGATCGTGGAGGTCCTGCAGCAGCAGGCGGGCATTGCACATCTGAGTCAGAGCCAGGCGGAGGAGATGTACATACAGTGCTGTCAGCAGCTGGAGGGGTATGGGGAGGAACGCTTCGCCGCCAAGGACACGCTCGGCAACGATTTGCTGCTGGGCCTGGCCATCAACGGGATGGTGGTGAACGCGGACAACGGGCGGCAGTATTTTCCATGGAAGGACTTCCACACGGTCACCATCGACAAGCGAACGATCAAGATCGAGCAGAACAAGCTGGACGGCGGTGGAAGCATCGTGGGGAGCTTCATATTCGGCGAGGCGGACACGGCACGTTACTTCTGGAAGCTCACCATCAGCCAGCACAAGTTTTTCAAGCGCTATATTGACACCGCCACGCCCTCGAGCCTGGGAAGTGGTGCAGATGCGGAGAGTGGTCCGTTGGGCGTTGATAGCGTGGGTTATGTGGACTACGATTATAATGAAGCGGCGGCCGCCGAGCAACTGCAACAGCATCAGCAGCAGCAGCAACATATTCAGCAGCAGCAACAGATTCAGCAGCAGCAAATGATTTCCTCCAACATTTCGCTTGCTGCCAGCGCGAACCAGATGTTGGGACAAAGCAGCTCCTGCCTAGATTTGAGCAACAACAACCTGCACAGTAGCAGTGGCATGCTGCACCACGGTAGCAGCAACAACAACAATAACAATGAGGAGCGGGAGCGCCTCAAAGCCATGCTGCCCACATACCGACCGGCACCAGACTATGAGACGGCGGTCCAACTAAAGTACCGCACACCTTCGTCGGAATTCCACAACGTGGCACTGGCAATGGCCGCGCCCGGAAATGCCTACTATGCAGGCTCCCAGCCGGATGTCCACAATCCAGGCATGCACAACGACAACTTGCTGTACGGTCATATGACTGCGCATCGTTATCCGGACGTGGCCCAGCCGGCGGCTGCCCTGCACCACCACATCAACCTGTACCAGGCGCAACATCAACCGCAGTCACATCCACAGCCCATGAGCGCAGCCCATGCGTACCTCGAGCTCTCGCAACGCATGCACATGATGCGTCACAAGGCCCCTCCGCCGTATGTCAATCGACTAAGTTCCTCTTCCACTCCCGATCTGGCTGTGGCCACTCCCCGTTCCCTTCAGGGCTATCGCAACTACGTAAGCGGCTCCTCGCCGGATCTAGTCTCTAACCGCACCCTTTTCAATGGCGGTCAGTACGTTGCTCTGCCCGCTGGAGGACATGCAGGCAACATACCCACATCCTCCGGAGCCACCATGCTGCACCAGTACCAGTACGTGAGCCACATGGGCCACTCACAGCCATACCTGCCACCGCACGGCACCTTCGAGAACCTCAACATGATTGAGGAGCAGCCGTCCATTATGTCGCAGCTGCGTCAGTCAGCGATGAGTCAGGCAGCAGCCGCAGCTGCCGGATCCGTGGTAACGCAAAGGTAAGTGCAATAAAATCGTAAAACAAATAATATAACAATACTTATCGCTACGATCTTCAAGTTCTCCTACCCTGCCGCCGAGTGGCTATCGTAGCTCTGTACCCCCGCCAGCCAGCAGCCCGCTTCCACCGCCGGTCGTGGCTTCGTCCCATAAATCTGCGACACCAGCGCCTCTACAGAGGAGCTTAGTGAACGGATCAATCGAGCCAATTTACGAAAACGTACCCCTGCCACAGAGAGCCTCCGGTGGCAGCAGTGGCGCCGCAAATACTGAGGCAATGCGTCAAAGAGCTTCGTCCATTCAGTCTGCCCCCGGCGTTGTTCCTGTTCCAGCTGCTCGAAACGCCAGCTCTAACAACGTGGTTACTGTAACGGTGAATTCCCCGCCCGACGATGGGAACATAAAGCAGTACGGCTCAGATCGAGCAGCAAGCACGGAGCTTCTGTTCCTGGAACCGCAGGCTCCTAAGCGGACCAACAGAGCCGTCAGTGCAGCGCCTGATATGGGAGCCGCACCTCCGCCACGACAACATCGCTCCACAGCCAGCCTAAACAAGTCGACGACGGTCGACATGATCACGCCGGCCGGGGACACACTGCAACAGCAGTTCAGTGCCATGAATCTTTCTGCCAACACATCTGCTTCCACATCCTCCATGTTCAACTCAACGCTGGACACAACGTCCTCATCGGCGGCCAGCAAAGACTTAAAACGCAAGAAGCGCTGGAACTTCTTATCACGTAGCAAAACACCCGACAAACAGAAATCCGCCACGCTGGGCAGGGAAAAGGCCACAACGGCAGGCCAGCACTCCAAGCTGGCGGCGAAGCTGAAGCTAGCTCAAGACGATCTCAACCTGCCAAATCGTTGGTCCACGGGCGTCAACAAGCCGCAGCCCATTTCAGGACGATATTCCAAGGACAAACTGGTAGGTAGTAGTTAATAAATTGAAAGCATAAAAGATTGTTACGGATTGAAATCCTTTCTGATTAACGCGCTTGTGAAATTCCAGTGCCAAATACTAGATCAAAAGCTAAGTGACTCGCAGCTATTCATGGAGTTTGAACGCATACCGAAGCGGCGGGAGCATGCCCTATACGAGTGCGCCCTGCTGGAAGAGAACGAGCCAAAGAACCACGACCCAAACTTTTTACCATATGACGACAACAGAGTGCGACTGACCCCATCGATGGATAACCGGCATGGTTACGTAAATGCGTCCTCCATATCTGTACGTTTAGTGGACACTCACGCTGAAGAACAAATGTTTACTAACTTCATTGTTGAAACGTATTTCTCAGGCCACTGTGGGCACAAAGCAGCGGTTTTACATTGTCGCCCAGTCGCCACAAGAGTCGCTAACCATGCGCATCTTCTGGCAGTGTGTGTGGGAGGCAGATGTGTATTTGGTGGTCCAGCTAACCGAGGATATGAGTTATATTCCTCGAAGCAGTCATCAGCGTCTCGAGTTTGGTCAGGTTTGTGAAGCGTCTAGGCTATTAGTCTCACTTCTTCTGTCTAACGTTCTTGTTTGCAGTTCCAAGTGTATCAGGAATTCTCACAAACCACCGATCGATGCACCACCATTAAGCTACGCCTTTACCACGTACCATCGCGTCGATACCGTTCCGTTTGGTATCTGCAGTACGCTGATTGGGCGGAGCAGAATTGTCCACGCGATGTGAATCACTTCCTCGATTTCCTCGAGGAGCTGAATTCCGTGAGACTGGCATCCACACAAGAAGTTCCTCCGGGTCACAACACAAATCCTCCAGTTCTTCTTCACTGTCTAGAGGGAGGCGGTCGTTCCGGGGTGACATTGACTGCCGATCTATTGCTATACACCTTGGACCACAACGAGGTGAATGAGTGGAGAATGGGAATCTATTTTTCAATTTCTTTAAACATTCTGTTCTTACGATCGCAGGACCTAGACATACCTCGTGTTATCGGGCAGCTAAGGCATCAGCGGGACAGCATTATACCATCCCTGGCGCAATACAAGTTCATATACAATCTGCTGATTACCTATTTGAAGCGCACGAGGCTGATCTGAGGTTCTAGAGAAAATGGGAAACTTGTCAAGAAGTATTTTTTCTTTGTTTAAGCTACAATACTTAAAATCGAACAAATTTTCTTTAGTTCTCGTTTTTAAAAATCAGTACAACTCCGTTCAACCATTTTATATTTATAGTGGCAGCTGACCCTTTAATCGTTAAATTTTAATACCAACTAGTTTTTAAGCTCTAGATTTGTTATAAAAACTGAACACCCCTTCAATGGCCACTTTATACATACATATACTCGTATATAAAAATAGCGCATAGGTAGTTGTTTTGGCAAGCCAGTAAAAATGCCAGTTAACTAACCACAGCCACCAAAACTGGGCTTAGGTTTTAACGCCGATCTATTTATACATGTGAATTTTAATAAATTTCGAAATAAAAAAGAATTGATAAAAAGCAATAAACACATTTAAATCTTATGCAACGTGCATAATTCTTAACAGAATTATAAATTTGAAGTACCCAGCGCCCTTTTCAAAAGAAAAGGTCTGAAAATGCATTTTATTTTTGTTAATTTGGCTTGATGGTCCGAGACATAGTCAATACATACATAATTGTCACATAAGTCTTAAGATATGAATAAAATGTAATTCATGTTAGTTTGGCGATCTGCGAAACGTTTTTATACAATACGTGGCATTAGGGAAGACATATTTGGCCCGTATCAACATCAACTTGAATTTGGAGAGTCATCAGATGGCAACAAGTTTTTGTTTCGATAATAAAAGTAATTTATAATAAAGACGACTCCTCAATGTCATAAAATGTAGTTAAATTTCTGCCTTTTTCCATTGTCAATGGGATATTTATAATAAGGCGTCCCCAGGACCTTTGAAAAACATATTTTCAATGAAAAGACCACTTTTTCAAGGTTATATTAGTTTTTTAATAAATTTATTACTCTGCACCTCTGAAGACAAGTTGCAAATAAACGCTCAACATGACATTGAAAAAAGTCTCGTCGTTTTTCAAAGATTCCTAAAAATCGAAGCATTAAGCTGCACAACATATAGAAATATAAATACAGAAAATCATTAAGCAAAATACGCGATTTTTTATTTATACAGAGTACAATTTAGGCTTCGATCTAATATTTTTCTTAAGCCTTAAAAAGCAAATTTGGTATTTAGTCTAACTTAAAATTACAAAGAGCACAATGTATACATATTTAGCATATCCATATCGTTTGATTTGATTTGTTTTTGTTTTCTTGAATTCAGCAAAACATAATTTGATTTTCTCTTTGAAAATAAAGCGAGAAACGGATCTCCACTCATGGTTTGTATATATATAGAGATTTCTTGTATATAGCTTGTATATGTAGGTTGTATATATATATTGTGTATATCTATGTATATAACAGGCTTTCATGCGCACACAAATATTTATATTTATATTGGAGTTCCTTACGTGTGAGAAAAATACGATCAAAAATGATTATATATGGTTTTTATGTCTCAGGTCTGTCTTTCATAACTTATTTCTGTCTTTCGAGGATGTTGTACTTTGATGTTTTACTTTCTCTTGTGGGCTAGTCTAGGTATTGCTAGGAGTTGTATAATTCTATACACAAATATTGCATTTGTCTGCCACTCTTCCTTTGAATTCTTGGGAACGAATGGTAAGAAATATATTCGAAAATGTTTTGTCTATCTCTCTTTTGGGCTTAATAACTAAATATTTGGAATTGGAGCGAAGGTTTTTCATAATATATATAGCGTATAAAGGAGTATGTTTGTAATAAAATTAGCTTGTACATAAGTATTAAAGAAGTATACATTAATGGAATTAATTGTAGCTTTGAGTTGATTCCGTTTGCGTTTCTATATCAATTGATCGTCTCGTTGTTGTGCTGGGCTTTAAAATTATTTTGTTCTGTTCTTACACTTCTTACACTTGTAAATGCCGACGAAAAGTCTTCAAAAGAGTTTTAGTTGGGTCTGCTGTGGGTCTGCCTGCAGACGTTTTCTTTTAAGAGAAAAGGCAACTTCTACGCTGGCGGTGAATGATGGGTAGAAAATGTGTACAAAGAATTTAGCTAAATTAAATTAAAAATGGTAGGCCCTAACTAAAATTAAATTCTCAGTTACTAAATCTAGATACGCAATACAAATGGATTCTAGTAATGTTGTTTCTGCTCCGGTGAAGGTGTAAAGGTGAGGATTTGTCGTTTTTGATTGCTGACGAACTTGCAACCACAACCATTAACAAATTTTGGCAATTCTATCTGCTGAAATTAGAAAAGCAAATTGTTAGAGACCCGAAAATATGTATTAAGAACGTTTCAGAACCATATGTAATCATAAATAATAGAAGTAGTACATTGAATTTGGAAAAGGAAGAATTTATCTGGCGAGACTATGGCTCTGAGGATAGAAAATGAAACCGGCATACTTACAACTAATTGAATAAACATATAGCGGTTAAAACAGCACAATTTGATTCATTATTGATTCATGGGTGGCATGGGACATATGGTACACTTGGTGCTATCCATAAAGTTTGGCGGGCCACCTGCAGAGGAGAAATTGGCATAATTAAGTTGGGATAAAAGGTGAGCTTACAAAACGTAGATCAAGCTAGAAAAACAAGTCGAACAACCCGGTAACGCCTATTCAGAAAGACCCGACTCAACTCCCGCTTTGCATTTGTTTTGTCGCTGGACGGCGATCTGGAAACGGTCGCACCATCTCTCTTGCGGTCGTCTTACCATGCATGTGGTTCAGGTGCCTGCTGCCAGCAGTGCCCTGGTGGTGGCTGTAGAGACTACCCAGGGGGGGCACATTGTAGGGTGGTGGCGGCGGAGGTGGCATGGCCAAAGATTGCTGTTGCTGCTGCTGGAGCTGCTGATGCTGGCTGCGTACGTGCATGTATGCTGCTGCCGTCGGCGGTGCAGAAAGCTGAATGGTTGCTGTGGGCTGGTTCGGTGGAGGTGTGGGTGTGCTGGGTGGTGTGTTTGTGCTTTGACAGGGACTGTTCAAGTTGCGGGTCACCGCGTTGTTTGATATTTGCTGGAGCAGCCGGCAGTCGGCTGCGGTATAGACCGGCGGGGACGGCTCGTGTTGCGAGCTGCTCTGTTGCTGCTGGTACTGCAAGTGGTAATGCTGCTGCTGATGGACGTAGCCGCTGTCACAGGACGATATGGAACCTGTTGGGTGTGAAATGAGGGTAAAGAATATGTCTCAGATGGCGGCCGTGAAATGGTGACCTCCATACGGTTTTCATTTCATGGTGCCACGTAGTGCAAGTGTGCGTGTTGTTTGCGTGTTATATGTTTGCGTTTGTGTAGCCGACAACCAACCAATTCCAACCCAACCACCAAAAACTATACTTTTCAAATGCAAGCAGGGAACAGAGTCTAAAGCACAACTAACAAGGTATAAATAACTGGCGACTACAATTTTTTTTCTAGGGATCCGATTGTTAAGTATGCTCATGTAGACTGCGTTTCATCTTGAAGTTGTTTCCAAAACGTTCAAAAATGATAGACGAACTACACAGCATACTTAGCATCGGGTTTTAGTAGCAGATAATGACATATTTTTAGTCGATTTACAACTACGGTCTTAAGGTACGGAACTTACCGGAAGTCACGGATTTTCGCAATGGTAAATCGCGAAACGTAGTTACACTACTGCTCTCAAGGGAGAGATCGACCGAGGGTAGAGGCGGCGGCGGAGCTGGAGTGTCCGAGTGCGACCGCTCGTGGATTGCGCGAGAGGGAATAATGTTGCCTGTAATGGAACAAGTTTAGTTAATGATATAACATGAGGCATAACATAATAATCCCTTTACCTGCAGAAGCCAACCGTCGGTGGGAGCAGGGACTAGGACTCGGCGTACACTGAGCATTTGCCACTGCACTGGTTGCCGGTGAGGTGACCACTCCTCCAGGCGACGGTGTGCTGAAACCATGTGCCGCATGCATGTGGTGTAGGGGAGGAATCACCCCAGCCATTGTGCTTCCGTGACGCGGCACGAATGGCTGGTGCGGCCGAATCTTGGAGGACTCTGACAGCGATAGCATCTTCTTGACTGCCTGCGGCGAAGCTGTGCCGAACTTTGGGCCGTTGTTATGCATCTGTCTTCTTTGATGATCGCTGGTGGAACTCGTTGAGCTGGTAGTCGAAAGGGTAGGTGAACTTGGGTGCCTCTTGCGCAGCGAGAGGGAGGAGTTTGGTGCCGAGCTGGAGCTGGTATGCGAATAGATGCTCAATTGGTCGCCGGCATTGATGCTGGAACTGCCCCCGCCACCTCCACCGGAACTGCCCCCGCCAGCGCCACTGATGCTGCCCCCACCACCGCTTCGGTGTGAGGTATTTCCGTGCGAGATGCTGCCCGAGTATGTGGATCCGTGCGCCGGCTCACATTCCAGCGAAAATTTGTGCAAAAGGTCCTCGTCACTGAGTATTTTGAGGCTGTTGAGATATGCTTTTACCCGGCGGACCATCTGCGCCTCCTCAAACATCTTCTTGGGATTGGGCGCCGCCGTCGACTTCTTGCGCCGCTTGATAGTTGCTTGGCCGGCATTGGCGGCAATAACTGTGCCAGCGGCAGCGTTGCTCTGGGACGCAGACATCTGATTGAGCGAGAAGAGAGCGTTGGATGGTGACTGCCCCTTGAGCTCAAGGATCGACAGCAGATCGTATGGGGAACTGCACATGTGTGTGAGCAGGCGTACCTCCTTGGCCAGCATTCGCAGCTTTTCAAAGTTGATTAGGCCGTCCACTCTCGTATCATTGCCCAGGTGAATAAAGGTTAGATCCTTCTTGACGATCGGATAGAACGGGATGATGGGGTGCTGGGCCAGCAGTTCGGCGGACACTAGTTGCCGATACTTGCTCATGTTGCGCGAGGGATCCATTAGATCCTGCAGGTCGTTGAACAACCTCTGGTATTTGGAGGGCAGCTTCTCCCACGTTTGACGCAGCCGCGACACAGCGCCGTGTCCAAGCCCGGAGACGATTGCGAACATGGAGTTAAAGTTGCGGCACTCCTTGCAGTGGCGCGCAATCTTGATAAACTGCTTGACGATCTTCATGCGGCGAACAATGTTGTGCTCGGCGCAAATCTCACTCACAACCCAAAACATTTCGCGATTGACCAGTTCAGCAAACTTGCTCAGCATAGGCACTCCGTAGCGTGAGCGCAACTCGAAAAGTTCGTCCACGTATTCGGTGGACTCAATCTGGCGGAAGTTGGCAAAGTCCTGTAGGGTGAGCTGAATGGCCAGCTCGTATGCATTCAGGTGCAGGAAGTGCACGTTCGACTCGCGTACCAGCTCCAAGGCCAGTTCGTCTGGAACCAGCGGTTCGGTGCTATCGTTTAACTTGAGGTAGTAACGCGCCGCAAAGCTAATCCGTTCGGCCAGGTTCTGCAGCTGATCGGGCAACCGGCGCTGCTTTACCATACCCCCGTCGCCTACACTCACTTCGCAAAGCGAGAAATTCGAGCTGGGATCGTGAATTCCAAACTCCTGCAGTGTCAGCATTACGACCTCGTGGGCCGTCGTCTCCTTGTAGATGAGCACATATTTGCATGTCTGGTCTGCCTTGTACACCTTGAGCACGTGGTCCGGGTAGTCGGGCAAAAGGTGCGATTGCGTCGAGTTTGTCGTCAAAGTACTGGCTGCTGATGGCCGGTGAATGTGGGCGCTTAGGTAGTTTGCTTGCAATCTTCCTCCACCCGCATCGCTGCCTCCTTCATAGTTGAGGCTGGTTAAATCCGGATTCGATTGCGACTGGTATAGCCGGCCACTCCCACTGACCGTACAGCCGTTGATAGATGACTGAGTGGAACTGCTGCACGAGCTGACTGCAGAAAGTTTTGACTTGGGATCGTTGAGCAGCGTATCCGAAGAGTCGTTAAGGCTGCTTCCGTGATTTTGCTTATTGAGCAAATTCATTTTTGCCAGCGCTTTCTGCAGCCGTCGCTTTGGCGCCAGAGTCATAAAACCGCCTTTCGTATCCTGCTGATCCGAACTTGAATTGCCGCCGGACGACTTCTTGGCCGAGCTATTATTAACGCTTTGCAGCAGTTGCTGCATAAAATTGGAGGCCATGTTACCGCTCCCACTCACTGGCGGCGTTTGCGGTGGAGCGCAGTCCGGCTGGTCAAGTAGCATATCGACGGAACTAAGGCGCACCATGTGCGCCCGATTTGAGGCGCTGACGCTGGACAATTCGTCGGTGGTGCTATCCGAGCGACCGTGCAACTTAGCAATATCATTGGCGCAAATCCGACGTGGGCTTCGCACGGACTTGAAACTGCCGTTGCCCGCCGAAATACTTCCGGATCCAGCGGTTCCACCACCATGTTCAAGAGCTTGCATTATCTCCTTGAAGCCCAGCAAGTTGCTCTTAACACTGATGCTTAAATGGGTGGTGCCCGTGAGAATCTCGTGGGCTCGCTTGCTAGTCACATGGTCCAGCGACTGTCCATTTACTTCGTGAATCTGATCGCCGCGCTTTAGGCCCACATCCTGGGCCTTTGATCCCGGTTCGACGTGCGAAATGTATATGCCCACTGCTGCGTTTCCGGTGGCTATGGCGACGCCCCGAAGCTCGTAGCCGCCCACGATGCGAAAGTTGAGCGGCTCGTCACGTGAAGATCGAGTGAGGGTACAGCTGCGCATCCGCGCTTTAGCGGCACAGGCTATGTGCAACAGGCGCAGCTGGCTGAGCAACTTTTTTCGCTCTAACAGTGCCTCAAAGACCTCTAGAAACTCCATCATCTCGTAGTCCGCCTCGAAATCGGTGAAGTGGTTGTTCACCCAGAGCAGCACGACGCGAGTAACGCGATCTCGCAGTTCCTGCGTCTTGTGCGCATCCACTTGCTCCAAGTCAAACCAATTCAGCAACTTGCTGGTCACCTCTTGTGGATTTTGAATAAAGATGCGGTGTGTGAGCAAAAAGTCCTCCACGTATGTGGGGTCGGTCATTGAGTTTTCTTCGACCAGCTGCTGGAGCAGACGCTCCGGAGTACCACGGATAACTACATGACCACGCTTCATGTTCAGCGAAGCCGAAGCTCCTGTCGCCGATCCGCCACTGCCAGCAGAGTCAGCGCCGGCACCGCCAATGGACCGGAGTTCTGTGACCATAACTACGAAACCATTCTCATCCTCATGGCGCCGGGTATTCTCCTCGCCTTGGTGCTGAATGCGGTAGTAGTCCGTCTGCGTGATGCACACAAATTGGCAGTCATCGCACTTTGTTCGCATCACACCCCGGTGGTAAAGCTTGTCCATGGTGGGAAGAATGCCAAAGGAGTCCCCCATTTGCAACTCTTCGCGGCTGCCGTTCGCATGCTCGATCTCCACCGCTCCGTTTATGAGTACCGACCATGAGTCCAGTTCCTCACCATCGGACATGACCACGGTGCCCGCCTTGTCCACCACGGCAAATACCATTACCGAACATAGTGCTCGTCGCACTGCCAGCGTAATGTTTGTGAAAGCCTTTAGGCCCTGCGTGAACTCAAGTAGAACTTCCACATCCTCCTCGCTGCGCTCCGCCGGATCCTTCTCCAGACAGTCACGTACTGCATCGCGCACGGTTAGACTCTAAAGAAATTAGACAAGAAGCCAAATAAATGATCAGATAATGTTCTCTCATTTTAATATTATGACTTTTCATATATATTTGGAAAATATGTATACATTCGACGTTTTGTTCACTTACATCCATGCTTTCCGCTAGATCCTCCTCGTCAGAGTCCACGACGGACTCCACCAGCCCGGAGATGTCAATCTCCTCGGCCTCCAGCGACGAGGCATAGTTCGAGGCCATTGTATCGCTGCCGCTGTACGCCGAACTGGTGTCACTGGAGTGCGAGCCCCGGTTGCATTTTTGGTGCAGTTCCGGCCGGTTGATTGTCGTCGAGCTGCCCACCACCGCTCCTGTGCCTGCTATGCTTGTGGGTGGATACTGTGGGAGAGGTCAATTTAATTTAAGTACAATAAGCAAATCTCCGCGCACTCACATGATGTCTGATATGGTGATACGGATCCATGAGGGGTAGCTTTTGCTGTGGATGCTGCCTACAACGGCATGCCAACCTCGCCCCGTTTGATGTGATATGTGATGAACTTAAACTTTACACGTAACTGAAAAGGTTGAGAAAGGACCATGGCAAGTAAGAAAGGGAAGAGGGGATAAGTAATCTTGTATGAAAAATCAGTGGTAAGCACTTAATAATATGTAAATATCCATTTATTTTCAAAATGATAAGAAATGACTTAAGAATTTCTGTTATTCTATCAAAATAAAGTTCATTTGGTAAATAGATTCAACAGATCGTTCATTAATACAGCACACTATCCATTATTTCTTAATTTTAACATAACAATAATACAGCACACTATCTATTATTTTGTTCTTAGTGCCTGAAGAACTGAAGTTGAACTCCTTATGATCATGGATATAGATAAAACAACAACAGAAGCGACCATTTTAATTGCCATTTGTACATTGTTTGGCTTTCTAACCGAAAACAATTGGCCGAGAGATTAGCCATTGTATTGCGTTTTGGGGCAATTTGAAAG
Source organism: Drosophila orena (assembly GCA_005876975.1). Taxonomy (NCBI): domain Eukaryota; kingdom Metazoa; phylum Arthropoda; class Insecta; order Diptera; family Drosophilidae; genus Drosophila; species Drosophila orena. Next base: position 8,717,975 of record VCKV01000008.1, on the reverse strand, counting down.
AAGGGTGGCCCAAATCGGCGGCTCATAGAAATCGCTGATGTAGTGGCATCTGCAGAGCTTTGATTGCGATGCACACGGCGCTCGAAAACAAAGGTTTTCGAAGCGAAAACAAACGAAATTGCTGTGAGAGTTTGTTAGTCAATTCTTATCCGGCTTTTTGTTTGCTGTTCGCGCAGGTTGCTGCTTTTGTTTTTTAATTTTTGTTTTTTCACTTGACTTTTTGCTGCCCGCACTAACACACTTTCATTTTCCGCCACAACAAACACAATGCTGCCAATAAATTAAGGCAAACAAAAACAATCGGAGAGCGGGCGAAAATTCTCATGGGATTCAGTCTGCGCTGCCTACGCGTCAGCGTCAGCAGAAGCAGAGCAGCGACGCGGCAGAGGCAGAGCTAGTGTGCAAGTGTGTGGGAGCCAAAGCTGCTACTGTACGTGAGAGTGTGTGCATGTGTGCGTGCAAGGGGGCGAGCGACACAGAAAAATAATAACAAAAAACGAAACGAATATTGTAGGCGACGACATCCGTTGCGCGGATAAGCCATACACAGCCATAATAATAGGAGCATTGCAAAATCAAAGCGTAGTAAATAAAACACACTTTGCACCACCCACACAGACAGCACAGGCACCAACACACTCGCACAGCCAGCAGATATGGGCGTGTTTGGTGCAGTTGAATGGTTTTTGAGAGCTGCAAGGGCCTTTCAGTTGCGGGGGGGTGGGGCAGTGTTTACGTCGCTGCACTTGCTAATTATACGCACTTTTTTTTTTAGCCGCAAGTAGTTTCCCAGCTGCCCTTTTTGCGTACACTGCTGCATAAAGAGATTCAGGCAGCGTGTGTGTGTATTGGTATTGTGCTGCGCATTGTTGGAATTTCTTTCACTCACACACACACACACACATCTCGACGAGGAAAAGTGGCTGGTGCACTGCAGTTTTGGGGCGCTTTTCGCTCTCAGCTGCGTGGCCGAGTGTGTCCGATGGTTTTTCGATTTGCTTTCATTTGGCGATTTAGTTTTTCGATTCGAGCTCGACCATTTAATTTAGAAAAATCAAGTAGCTGAAAACTAAAAGTCCGACGCGTCTTACAGTGTGACCACACCGCTCAGTGATACCAGATTTTCTAGACTGTCTATGACTATCGCTGCTCTGCGGTATTTAAGATCCGATGGGCTGTAATCGATAGTTAGCGTATCGATTTGTTTGCTAATTTCGCTGTTGTCCGCTAGTGGCGCCACTGCTGTTTCAAAAAATAACCGTTGATCTAGAAATCGGTTATTTTTAAAACATTTATTTATAGATGGGGTCCAATCAGATGGAGTCCAAATATCAATAAATAAAATTTAATTCAAAAACAAACCTATTCAAAAAAAACCAAAGGTGTCCCATTATATGTTTTGAGTGTTTAAGAAAAAATAGATGCCGCTCGTGAGGATTTTATTTTATTTTATAATCTAATGCAATTTTTTTTCATTTCAAAAAGCGTACAATTCTGAGTTTCATACTTAGAGTTCTTTATTAAACATGATTGTGCTCAACGATTTTCTTTTCTTGTTTCTACGTTTTGCTTATTTATAATTTAAGTTACAAGAGAAACGTATCGTTTAGTTTATGGCTATGCTAAATTAAAATACATAATTATGTTTAATTTACTTGTTATTTAATAAATAAAATAAATTCCTTTGATTCGGTATGGGAATTTAACCATTTTACCATTTTAAATATGCAGAATACATGAAAACCATTGAACTCTTAACTAAAATATTGTAAATGTTGTCTATCATGCAAATTTAAAACGATCTTAGAGCTATGCTTATATTTAAAACTAATTTTCTGAGAGCGAGTTGATATAACTGCATATCTTTTTTCAGCGAAACCTTTTCAAGCTTTTGATAGAATACAAAGAAAATGAAACTTATAAATGATTATTTTAAACTTTGTACAGCACAAAAAATAGCAGGGAAAAGGCACAGTAAAATTTGGTTAAACAAAATACTTTTTTGATATGCGTCTAATTGACTTCTGTGTAGACTAGATTTTTTAAAACGAGTGTCTGCGATTAGCCTAGGTTTTTAACTCGAAAGAGTTTAGATTTGCAGAAATACAAAGCAATTTGCACAATTGTTTTCACATTTCTTTGCTTAAACAGTTATTGTCAAAATTATATGCAGGCGTTAAATACTTTTTTCCATCGCGATACATCGTCAAAATGCAATTTCAATTGTAGGAAAAGGGGCAGCAACGGCAGGTGGACATTACTTAGTTTTTATAAATATAGACTCATTTCATGTTACTCTAGTAAATATGTAAAGCATAATTGATTTGATAGATAGCGTTCAGGTGGAGGAGCGATAGGTACACACATATGTCAATGTTTTTATTTTTGGATTCCATTTAAATATCCATTGGATAGAATGCACAAATATTACCATACGGAGTTTACTACCAATATTATTTACATTTCAACTCTTTAAATGTGTATTACTCGAATGGTTTTATAAGCTATTCACTTGATTGTGTCCTTAGAAGTACAATATTTGTTAGCGATTCCTGTGTTTTACCGTACAAACAGTCGTTACCTCTGATATACATACATAATTTGATCATTTCCGGTTGGGCATACCAGTGGAAAAAAAAGTAACGTCTTAAATTCGGGGTTTGGTTTTCGATTATAAGCTTATCAGCTTATTGAATTTACTTAGTTCTCTACATGCATTTCTCCTTAAAAGTTTGTTATTCCCGGATAGCTGTCAAAATGGATAATTGAATTAATACCTGCTAAAATCGTGTTTAATTCGTGTTTCTACACATAGAATGCTTCAATACATGTGCGTGTGTGTGTGTGGCTTAAAACCCAGATTCTTGCGCTGCAGATACAAATGTATCTCACGGAAACTGGGTCGACTCGACTCGTCCCGCTGCCAGCACTCGCACATCAGATCGTAAATCTCGCGCGGACAATTCGGGGGCATTGGCAAAAGTTCCTAAAAAACACGAGGCAACATAATTCTTGGACCGACCACATTATTAAATGCTTGCATAGCCACTCACATGCATTTTGTAGTCCCGGTATATGAGCCCAATGTTTTCAATTACACTCTTGTCCGACAAATGCTCGTAGGGCTGTTCTCTGGCGAAAGTCAATATTTCCCACAGGGCAACTGCGAAGGACCACACATCCGATTTCGTTGTGAACTTGCCCTGCAAATAGGTTTAAAACATGCGGAAGAGCGAGGAAATCCTTTAGTTATTCCGAAATATGTATAAATACTTTTTATAAACTACAGATAAAGGTATAATAATCAATATTTATGTTGTTAAAGCAATAGAAATCGACAAGAAGTAAGGGCTGGAACAAATACATATTTTTGAAGCGCAAAGTATTCGGTTGTCCCACATGCATTCTGGCTTAAAACCCCTGCTTCGCTGCTTCTGTGCACAGAATCCAGTTCGTGTATCTAAAACCTTCTGCTGCCTTTCATTATACGCAACAGCGTTTCGCATCCCGCCCCCTTATCAATTGCGATTTTTCCTGCAGCGCTATCCACTCATTCGTTCGCTTGTGCTGGCTCTGATAAACCCCTCTGGAAACCTCTGGAAACCTCTGGAAGCCTCTGAAAGCATCCTAGCCAGACGTACTCGTACTTGTATCTGGTCTTCCTGCCTCCCAGAGGCTCTTTGTTTTTATCTGTCATATTGTGTGTGAATGCTTGCGCATACGTGTATACATGTACATTTCAACATTTCTACATTTCAACATTTCTACATTTCGTTCCGTTTGCTTTTCGCAGTCCGCCCAAAAATCTGCTCCCGGTTCTGGTGTAGTTAATTAATTTAGTTGCTGCGGTTTTTGCTCGGGGATTTATAAAGTATTTTACTCGGTTTCTGGTTACTTTTACTCTGTGCTGAATGTTTTTTTCTCTAAAGCTGCGTAAAAACATTTTTTTCGGTAAAAAGGAGTACGCTCACGACATAGAACGAGTTGAGTACCCAAAGGGTTAATGGACTCGCCACGTTTGTTAATTAACCAGCCGCCTAATTGGCGTTACATTTTACATTATTTTACTGATTTGGAACGAACCACGTTAAAATCTGAATTTATTTGCAAAAGTCAAATGCAGAAACAAAAATACAAATTAGATAATAGATTGTTCGCCATGGAGAGGAATTAACCCAGAGAAAACGGTTATTCTGCAGAAATATAATTTATAAGGTATTAAAATGGGCAATTTGCAGCATAGAGTTGTAGGGCTCAATAACTATAGTTACAATTGAGCTTTGAGATTTGTTATTGTACAACCCAGGCGTAATTAAATTTGAGCTCACTTAGCCTATCTCGTCGCATTTTAATTAGTGTTCAGTTGTCCTCCTAATACACAAGAAATGTGCTATAAACGATATTTAATAAAATGGCACTCTTGGCTATTGCTGGACATCTTACACACACATAATCACTAACCAGGTTACTACTTGACCAAACTTTCAATGTTCAGCTTTGCTAGGACTGCCAACCCAAATGCTCAATATTAGTAAATGTATAATATAATATAATATAATAGGTATATCAGTAGATCTTACCAGTAAGACGCTCTCCCAAGCCATCCATCGAATGGGCATTGGCAGACTCTGTCTGCCGGTGAAGCCCTCCAGTTGGCAGTAGTCGGACGCGTAGGCCGAGCGATTTATCACAGTGCCGATGGAGCAGACCTTGACGCACAGTTCGGGGCCAATGATGCAGCTCCTGGAGGAAACGTGGGCAGAAAGGAAAGGTGGGCAATTAAAAAATAAATACCGGGAGGTAAATATTAGGCCAGAGAGCTGACCTTGTCGATCACACACACTCGCACAATGTCAAGGACTTTAAGTATTTGCATTTGCTTAGACAAAAGGATGCCCCGAGTGTTCTGCGTCCAGTTTCTTTTTCAAAGGAGTTGACTTTGGCTTGCAAATACCCAGCTACCCGGTGGCTTATCATCCATTTGGCGTTCACTTTGCAGATTTGGTTAAAGAAGTATAGAAGTGTATAGAAAGTTTTTACTCAATCAAACGTTAATGCGTCGGAAAAATGTCGTGTCTTTTTCCATAGACATACTTTCTGGAATTAATGTACATGTATGCTTGAAGCTTGGTCGACCTCTACTTACACATGATTAGAGGAAATACAGGATATGAATGTGCCTATCTAGAGAACCGTGTGCGCTTTCACGTTGAATTCAATAAGTGCGTCTTTTCCTCTAATCTGAGGAATCAACATCGAAACTAATTATCGACCACTAGGTAGGGAAAGCAGCGGCAGTTTCCTCTCTGACACCGCCATTAAGTGGAAGGCTAATCAAATATGCAAGGACCAAGTGGGCTGAAGGACTAAGCGCCCTGCGTTTCAGGACTAATCTCCTGCAGTGGAGCAGAAAGTGAGCCACAACAGTGAGCCATCAGCAGACCGGTCTGACAAGCATAATTTCCTGTCTCTCAATATTGAAAAAGGATATAGAGTCCTGTCATATTGCAAATAAAATGTAAGCTTGAAGTGCTAAGAGCGACGTCGTTGTCTTGACATGTAATGCGTTTAGCCCAAGCAGCAAACAGCAAGCAGCAAACCACATGTCGAGAAGGGGTCGAAAAGGGCAAGTTGCAACCCTCGGATAGACAACTGTTTCTGATTTCGACGCATTATAGATTTCTATTTCCAGGACGTGTCAACAGCTCGGGCGAGTATGAGGTGAGCTGAGTGAAAGGTTTAATTTTCATCAAACATGCGAAGGGGCGGGAACACTTGGATTGTGGGTCGCTGGCTGAGTGAGTAGTTAAGTAGGCTTGCCAGGGCTGTTTATGGATTGGCTTGAGTTTCCACCATTGTGCCTCAGACATCCACTGACAGTGACGTCGACACGTGTTGAGGCTTCTCGAGCTGAAAACCGAGACCAGTACAAGTGTACACATTCATTACATGGTTCCGATTACTTATGTAAAAGTTGTATCTTCCTGGTCCATTAAAGTTACTTTCTATAACATTTGATTCCGCAAAAGTTAGTAAATGTTTTCAAAAAGTTAGGGGTGTAGAGTTTTAACGTTTGCCAGTGCTTTTAAGGCATTACTCGAGTTGGCAGCACCATGCAGTTTCACGTAGTGACGAAGCACAACGAGGTGGGTGCAAATAATGATAATTAAATATTTTTGTCGGTCGAAATCCCGAAATATTCATAAAAAACTGTGATTCGCAGAGGTTCTTTCTGCAATTTTCTGAATAACAGCGAGATAAATTCAGTTTAAAGCAATTGTTCCCATGGGGAATACATATTATACATACACGTATGTTTGTATATAATATGAATTGATTAATTGGAAAGCTTGTATCAATTTCCATGGGACACTACGGACATTTTACCTACTTGTATGCAGTCGACATACGACAATTAATTAAAACATCAGCACCAACACTGTGATGGTAATAGCCCTCCCGTGCGACTAAAAGAGCCAAGTTCCAGGAATCGAAAGCAAGCTTCGCCTGGGGACTTGGCCAACGATTTCACATGTCAACGCATGCAAAAATGAAACGAGGGCGGAACTATGTCACATGGGGTTGCGGACCTGATCAGGTGGAATGTGGAATGCAGGGGGAGAAGGTGGCGGCCGGAGGTGGTGCCGCTGTTGCCAATAAAGGTCAAATTAAGGGGTCGCAGCGGAAGGTCGCCGACTGCTGCGCATGCATTTAACCTCTGACATGGAGACGCGTTCAAATAAAATGAAAATACAGCAGCAGCAGCAGCAGCAGCATCCACATCCGCATGGCGGGAATGGCTCCGGGCTGAGCTGCCCTCCGGTGGAGCTACTAACGTTGCCATGACACCGCCGGACATTCCGAAATACTCCTGGGCCATCGGAGCTGGAAATAATGCTCAGCCAGGCGGCAGTAGTTGCCATGTCAGAACTATTGATTGACTTCGGGAAGGCAATCCGGGAATGGAGGTAGCCAGGCACACTTCGCACTGACGCAAATTGCAATTTAAGCCCACGAAACGTATAATTCAGCCCAAGAAGTGTCAAAGTGTTTGGCTATGAATGGAATAATTGTATCCAACTGACACAAACACGATTATTAGATGCAGCATGCACTTCTGAGAACTCAGATGCAGTCAGATTCAAATTAAGTGCCATATTTTACGCATTAAGACTTTCACTTTTACTGCAATATTAATGTGCATGCTCTGTTGCATTTTTTGCCATTTTTGAATTTTTGCTGTCTGGATTTTAATTAAAATTTTCACAGGGTAAGAGTTTGATAGGAGGTTGAGGTTACCGCCTTTTTAATGTTGATTTTATGCAAATGACACTTGATTGGACGGAGGAAGTGTGAGTGCTCGCAATTGTGATTAAAGTGATATTAAAAGGCATTTTGTGGTGCTGCTCGATGGTGGAAATCGAAACTATCCATTCCAAAACTCAAATTCTGTCGCACTCTAATATAGAGTTAAGAGATAGACGCCAATTTTCCATACAAATATTTCAAAAAAGCATAAAGCACTTGCAAATCCCAAGTTTAGAAATTTCCAATTTCGCATTTGGAACTGAATTGAACTCGTTTTGCTCTTACTGCTTTTGTTATGGATACAAGTTTTAATACAAGTTTGAAGGCATTTTTTGTTTATGATTTGAAACAAATTTCAGTTTCGCAAAAAATATGCATACATACACGTACGTGTATGTGTGACAAAAGTATTGATTTCATATCAAGTCGCTCTCAGCTGGATTATTGAATGCAATGTCTGAGTCCATAACGCTCAGCATCACATTAAAATTAATTAAACCACACTGACACCCCAAACTCAACTCGATATGTGTGCCTCTCATTACGGGAGTGCTTTTGCGGGCATATTTCATGTCATAAGCCCGGAACATCAGCGATTGCCATTAAAGCAGCCACGCGATGATGCGCAGCTAAAAGCAGATTTGTGGCAGCATCAATTTCTGAAGGAAAGCATATTGCGCGGCAGGACAACAATGGGCAAGTCCAAGCTCGACGCCAACTAAATCCAATTACATTCATTTTGCCGGGGCGCAAAGGAGCTGCCGGGATATGCGCAGGATACGCAGGATACGCAGGATATGCAGAGCACTGCACATCGAACACGTGTGCGCAGCGAATTCTTCCATTGAATTTTTCGGTAATTCGGGGGTTGGCTGCTCCGGCCCTTCTCCGGAGGAATGGGCAAGCCAACGGACGTTGGGTTCGTCAGACATATTGCAAGCCGCCCGCAGCGCGCGCCATAAAGGTTTACTTTTCATTTACGCGCTGCGAAAAGGGGACAAAGGCGCAACCCATACAACTGCACTGCACGCACACTCACACGCACACACACACGCGCATGTGGAGGGGCACAGAGTCCTTTGCGAGGTCCTGTTATGGCTACCCGCTGCACAACGCCGAAAAATTGTAATTAAACTTAATCCGCTCAATTTGAAACGCACACCCAGGCCGTCGAAAGTGCCCTCCTTTCAGCTCCCATGATTACAATGGCAGGCAAAATAGGTCCTTTCACTCGTAAGAGTCCATGTGGATATTTATAAAAACGCAGTTAATTTGGCCTGGCTGATTATAGTCATGGATATCGCAATGATTGAAAAAACGAAATAACAAAATGAAAACTAAAACAAACACGCGTACTTCTTCGAATGCAATTACTAAATAGCAATTATGAATGTACATATACGCAAACAAAATCTATTGTTAATAGAAAACCTATAGAAATAATATGTGATAGTGAAATGGGTAATGCCCTCTGTTTAACAATTTGTTCATTATTTAAATACTGAATAATAACAAATGAGTAAAATAAACTTTTGTTTAATGAACACTACAAAAAAATGGAAAGAGAATTCGCGCATGTTTCGGTTTTCCCTCAAAATAGAGACATACTTAATGGAATGCTACAGTATAATGAGTCATTTAATAAAAAAAGTAACCCACGCGTTCGGATGATGTTCTATGCAACGTAAGTAGCATCACTACATTAGTCACGTCTCCCAGATTTGTCATGTAAATAACGATGAATTATATTTGGTATACTCGTATACAATCCCCAAACTTCGCCTAGAAGCTGTTGCTCCTGAAACGTGTTCGAAGTTTTTGATAGGCGGAGCAACTTTCCGGAGGAGACGGGCAGCTCCTACTGGTCGCTTGGGCAATTTAACTAAAAGCCCAATCAATCATCTTAGACGGGCCACCTCATACCATTGCTTAATTTGCGCCCAAGCCGCCAGAAACCCCCATCCGCGCGCCCCTGACAACTCGTGGACTCCTTTGTCAATGTTGGCACTTCGCGTCCGTCCCTCGCATCGGACTGGAGCTAAACTCCTCATTGCTTCCTCGGCGCCCCAAGAGCTTTAATCCGCTTTTTGGTCGCTTTCCGAACTTTATCCTCCTGGCCCCGCCGCCACCTGAACCAGCACCAAAACCAGAATCTCAATCTGAATCTGTATCTGTATCTGATTGGGGCATATGCTGCAAGCGCTGCTCTGCACACATATTTGGCCAGCTGCCGAAAGGGTTGATTATTTGGGGAGCGGAAGGCTTAGGAACTGCTGCAACGAAAGCGCCCAAAGACGGCTTACGCAGGGCCTAAGAACTTAAAGGAATCGGCATTCGCAAATGTTTGCTCCTTTAAGGTAATTGCTTGGAAATAACCCAAGCTTACCGCCTCAGATTCTCAAAGCAATTTCCTATAATCAGAGTTTTAACATGTAGAACCTTTAATACCCTAAGTCCCTCCCATAATAATGCAATTTGAATGCGCTACTGTAACGATGGATGTGGTCATTATTCGATTAAAGCGTGGCGGAAAATTCATATAAATCATGCTGTTTTCGACTCCTCGGAAAATCTGTGTAAGCCCGGCACTTTCTATCTCTTAAAATCCCTATTGTGTTGCCTCAGACTCAGCCCACTTCAGACTGCAGCCCATCTTACAACAACAAGAACAATCACCACGAGGATATAATTATGTCTGCTTTCTGCAATTATTTCAATTATGAGTATAAATACAAGCTGTTGCATTCACACCAGAAACCATGAAAACTTTTTTGGCCGCCTGGTGCATGAGAATCTTTCTTGCACAATTTTCAGCGCATTCAGACTGAAAAAAAGTCGCGGAAATGGTTTTTTTAGCAGTCGCACTATGGAATACATAGATATATACATAGATATTTAAAAGTCTTAGGAAAAATGACCATTTTATTAAAAAAAATTAAGAATCTTACATTTGAATAAATATCTTGCAAATAAATATCAACCAGGAAAGGTAAAGGCTTTTCCCCGACTAGAATGGAGAAAACTCGCCCGCCATAAGTCCTTAAAACCAGATAATCTGCCATTTCAATGGCCACAGTCTGCACAGGCAGCTGTTGATGTGGAGTCAATGGTCCAGACAAATCTATTAGTGCATTGCTCTCTTGCCGGCGAAAAAGAACAAACATTAGCGTCTAATTCCCTCGCGCAACAAATTCATCAACTGCCACATAATCCAGAAAATTTTTCAGCACTTAAATTTGGACATGACTGGAAAGTTTTCCTTTCTTGCCTACTTTCGGGGCCTCCTAATCCCTAAACTGTCGCAAAACTTTGGCCGCACACAGAAGCAAAAGAATCCAGAAAACACAAAAAAAAAGAAAAAAAATATATATACAAACATAAAGAGAAATAAAAAAGGCCAACGAAACTTTTTCCAGAAGATAAAAGTGCGAAGTTTGAGACCGCGGTAAGGTCGGTCAGGGCGGGGAAAGCGGGTTGGGGTAGGAATTTGAGGCGAAAATTACAAACATTTTCAATTATCAGGCCAAACAACGAGCTTGTGATGTATTGTCTGGGCGCTCATTATAACATTACCGTCATATAATTACAGCCTGATGCCTGTTTATTAAGTTTAAATGGCCTCGTCTCCAAGTGTGTCGCTTGATAAATGACTCTGGCGCAGCTTTTGTGGCGACTGTACCGCTCCAAAATGGCACTGGCCAGCGTGTCACCTGCTCACAATCATTTTTCAAAGGGTTATGCAAAGACAAAGCCAAGACGGTAAGTAGTGGGCGGAGGAGGAGGATGTCTTCCTCTGGATGGCGTTCTGTGTCCATTTTTCATAACGCCTTGCGGTATGCTACACAAAATGTATATTAGTTTACCTTTCCTTCGCTCGCAACTTTTTTGTTTATCAAACATTTTTCAAGTGTCACCGTCAGTGGGTGCGAGAATAAAGGAAAGGTCCTTGATTGAAAGTAATTAAGGGGGGAAATATCCCCTTGGCAGGCTAAGACGGAACTTCAATTCTTTTCTCCTTTGTTCCACTGTGGAATGAAGGCCCATTATGACAAACCCAAACACATAATTCAAAAGCCAAATGCTCTGGAAATGTGTACTTTTACACGGCCATATCGATGCCAAACTATAAAGCTGTATGTTCTAGGAATGAAAAAAATGGTTATGGAGGCTTTTAGCTATTTATTTCGAGTTTTAATCAACACGGGACGCTAATTGTTCAGATTAAAGAGCAAGAAGGCTTGACTGCTGCCCTCAACCCGACCTGGCCTTCAATTAGCTATAATAAAGTAAATGATTCGAATGAGATTTTTATATTAACTTTCTGACAGCTTGATGCGGGTAAGCTGTAGCGGCCAATTGGCTAATTGACACTGGGATTGGCCCCAGGACAAGTAGACAGGCTGACAGTCTCTCGCTTCTTGTTTTATATTTTATTTAATGGCTTCGCAGTTTTTGGGCACATGCCAAACAATGCCATACTGACAGATACATTCTGAGCAAAAATATATAAAAAAAAGCTTCCTTACAGCAAAAGTACAATTTCATTGCTAAACTCTTTCGCCGAGGCTGTTTAAGAGTAGAACACTTTTATTGAACACACACAGCGGAACAAACATTTACAAAAGAAGTTTATAAAGCAATTTCAAATATATGGCGCCCAACGTGGGGCCCGATTTCAAACTTCAGTCCGAATAGAAGACTCTTTCTTTTCAGTTTCGTTTCTTCTACTTACCAAATACTCCAATAGTCAGCGGAAAAATCACCATTGAGAAGAATGATGGAGTGTTAAAAAATCTATTACACGAAAATATTTTATGCATTTCGATTCATAGACGTGTTTGCGGACTCATCTCAACTTCACACTACGAAATGAAAACTAAACACAATTAAAACTACCGAACCTGGCAGAATTTACACCAAATAAATTTGGTTTTAAGCGTTATGGAGCTCATCATATTGCAGGAGCGGGATGCTGTTGCAGTTCCTGCATTGTCTGCTGGTTCTAGTTGATTTAATTAAATGCATTTGAATGCAAATGCCTGGAAATGCGTACCGCCGGCTCTCAAAACCATCGACCATACACACGTATGTGGTTCAGCACAAACACACACTCAAGTGCCGCACACCCACACACACGTGCTGGTAGTGGGTGGGTGGGTGCCTCTAGTTGTAACTAAAACAAAAGCGGAAATGGTAAGCGTAGTGTATGTTGCTGACAGCACCCTCTGGTCTTATTGCATGGCAAAATAAGTGAAGTCATCTAAGGCTAACGAAGGGCCGCACGGGTCGAGTTCAGAGTTCAGTGTGTATATTTTCATAATCTAAAATGGAGCAAACGCACTCCCCAGCAGCCTGGAAATCCAATGAAGCCAAAAAGCTGCGGGCCAAATTCACGTATCATTTGCAGTTGCTCATTTTCACGTGGGAAGGATGAAAAGAGACTTATTTTGAATCAATTAAGTCTTGAATAAACCCTTCTCTAGAATTCACTTCTGGAAAATCTAGGCTATACTACACGCGAAAAGTAGTTTGAATGCTCTTTTAATAATTAATGAGATAGTTATCTTAATTATTTATTTTGAGTTGTGAGAAAGGGATGCTGAAACTGCAGTAAATTTGCTTGATGTTCTTTTTTTAAGAATACACGTATGCTGGGTGTTTTTTTTAAAACGTAACATGCTTAAATGGGATTAATAAACAGTTGTCAGAATGTCGGTAATATGGTAATCGCAGGGATTAAAATAATGCAACAAGATAGCAAGAACACAAGAACTCATGCGATTTTCCAAGCTCGAATAACCAAAGTGTTTTCCTGCAGCTGAAACTATTGGGCGCCCAACTCACAGGAGCACAATGACGAATATATGAAATTTAATTGAACTTTCAGCAGGCGTCTCTTTCCCGGAAAATTCGCAATCTCGCTCTATCTCACAGTGAGCCCCCCGACTGGAAATATCATTTGAGGGCAGTCTGGCATAACTAATTGAATGCATAATTTACAATTAAGTACGTAAGCTACTTTAATATTTATGTCTATAAATGTGCAGGCAACCTAGAGCTGATGGGCAGACGGCCACGCCCCATTCCGCCCCTATGTACGCCCCTAATTCCGCCCACAGCCCACCGCCCACTGCTTGCCGCCATAAGCCCCAGTTTGCCCGTTATCGACCATCATTTGTGCCAACTGCAATAAATGTCAATTATTCATGAATTTTCAATAACTTGAGTCGAGGCAAAATAGAAAAGTTTCTTTACGTTTTTATGCCCTCTTAATATTTTCTTTTTGTTTTTTGGCCACCAGCAGCAATGGGCAGCGATGGGCAGCTGGGCAGCTGGGCAAAAGTTTTTAATAACATGTAAATATGGCCAAGAGCAGGACAGAGATGGTTAGTTGTTGGAATAGAGCAAGGACTAGCTAGACATCGGCGGGCGTTAACTAAGGAGCACATAAAGTATGATGCCAAACAATATGAAAAGGGAATTACTGGGGCGGCAGTTGAGCACACGGGGGCTAGACAGGGAGGCCAGATGGTGGCAGAGCGAGACGGGGCGACAGAGCAAACAAGTTTGCCTTCAAAGGCAGCGAACGTGCTCGGCAGGCACAGCTATAATGGTGAATAATTAACAGTTATTAATAATGACAAAAGCAGCTGCCGCCAATGCCATCGAAAGCAGCTTACAGAATGTATAGCACACTTTTTGGGGCCATGACGGCAGGAGTCCACTTTTCGACTGGCGGAGGACAGAGGACAGAGGACAGAGGACAGCTCACTCGTTATTTCTGCACAACATTTGTGGGACCTTCGATTTAAAATTCACCGCCAATAATAATAAATATAAATCATTCCCCATCTACTGCTGGTCGCAAAAGCTATGCCAACTTAGCCGACTTCGTGTGGGTGGACTTCCACCTCAAATTTATGACCAGCAGGCTTAGCTCATCGGCTGTATTACTATTATTTTAGCTTTATGCCTTATTACTTTCGAGCAAGAGAATCATCAATCTGAAGTTTAGCTTTTGAGCGATTTGGAACGACTTATGCCTACCCTCTGTAGTTTCTTCACGGAATATGATTATTATTAAAGCATAAACCAACAAGTACTTCGTAGTATTACTGCCTAATAAAACTAGTTCGTAATGAGATTCGGCGCTTCAAGTGGACCTCTCCACATAATCCAATTACTCAATCCGCCTCCATGACCCAGGACCCAGGACCTTTGCACCTTTCAAATGGCATCGGCCATAACAACTGCGCCCACATTAAGCCCAATAAAATAAATGGCCAGCCATAAATTACATAACGTGCGTCAGTTACACACATTTAACCATTCATCGCACATAGTGAAGTGCCTCGAGCTGCGAACGAAAGCCAACTTTGCAGAATCGACAAGTGCCGGCGTTTTTTATGCAAAATAATCCTTTGCCTTCCTCGCCGCCATTGATGAATTATAGCAAATTAATTTTACACTAAAAAGTGGCAAAGCCTGGCTCACACACACACACACACTCTTATCAAGCCATTTGCATGGCTGACGCTGCGAAAACAACCATATCAAATTCAAATTCGCATAAATTTAAGAGACTGAGTTTCGAGGGCAAACAGAAGGACTGGGAAAAAATCGATGCGCCTAAAAAGAATTGAGAGCTGCTCGGCTTTCCACAGTGCTGCCGCTTTCTCAATTTCTACACAACAAAAAATAAGACATAATTTATTGGAGAAATATTTTAATCTAATAATATTTTAATAATATTAATAATTTTGAAAATAATAATATTTTCTTTTTAATCTGATCTAATTTTATATGTGGAAATATTCATTTTTATATCGCAAGAAGGATTTATACTGATCCACCAATATAGAATTCATCGTAAAATATTGGATTTATATTAAGCTAATGTGAATGAATTTTAACTGAACCTCCAAAGTAATGCCATGAATTAATACGACATGGTGTTTTAATATTTTAAATATTTTTTTCTGTGTACAGCATGGACCCCTCCCCCCCTGTGACCAAACTCTAACCAAAGTCAAATCGATTATTATTTATCGTCTGCGGCGAGGGGTTGCTCGTCGTTTTGCTGGTTGACGCGGGGTTGTAGAATAAATTCAATTTACTGGCAAAAAGTATCTAAAATTGAATATTTCACCTGCTTGCAGCGTCTTCCCACGTTTACCATTTGCTGAAAAACACGACAGCAAGAACCGTGCGTGACTGATGATTGTTTGAATTTCTGCTATTTTAGTATGAAACGTGCATTTTTCAGAGGTCTTGTTTATTATTTATGTAGCCAGTCTTGCAGGAATAAATGTTACAATAAACAAACTAGGCGATGGGCAAACTAAATTCATGGGGACATACAAAAATAATTATTTATTGTGCATTGTTGTCATAACTAGAAAAATGTAAGTACAAATAACGTTTAGCATGCAGGCTTGGATTTCTGATTTAAATACCCAATTTTCATGAAATACTTGTAAGTGAATGACCTTTAAGCGCCCAAGCAAACTGAAGGTCTTCTAAAAGCAACAGGCAAAATGTTAAATTAAATTGGGGAAAACAGCTTCCAGCTGTTTGAGTAAAATCAACACGAAAGAAAAGGGAATTTTTCAGACAGAAACGGTTTGGTTTATTAAATATTTGAACCTCGGGCCCTCGTCCATAGCAATAAACTTGCATAAATGGCGGCCTGCGGTGCATGCTGAATTCAATTTAAGGCTCGGACAGTGTCGGGAAACATTATGCTAATGACTTCGAGAACGGCAGTGGAAATATCCGATACTGCCACTGTAACAGTATCTGAAAAATTCACTCTGCGCACTCGAGACGGTCTAAGTGGCGTCGGGATACTTTGATTGGGGCTCATGCACAAAGAAGGCGAATCGAATGGCCCCTCAGGCGATGTCCTGTCTAGGTTGCTGTGTTCTCACAAGCCAATCACTGAGCTCCTGGCATTGGGACAGCATCCGGTCGTACCCATACTCCATATGCACGTCCAGGTCGAGATCATTGTACGTATCCTCGTTTTCACCTGCCCTGGGATTGACTCCCAGGCCAATGGCTGCCTTGTAGACCACGAATGTGATCAGGCTCATTATCCAGCCGCACACGGCGCCGAAGGCAATGCAAGTGGCCACCTTGATCAGTACTCCATAGTCGAAGTGTAGATGGTAGTGGAAAGTGGTCAACTGTTTGCTGAAATAGTGCTGATACTCCATATTGCTAACTGGAAATTTTAGTTCTGATGCTGTTCTACACGCCTGCTCTTTAAATGGGAAATGGGAGAGAGATGTATAGCCATGGAAAAGCTGCCAAGGCTCAGAAACTTCTTTCTTCTTTCTTCTTTCTGAGTAACTATCCGAGTAACTATTATCTGCTGTATCAGAAATACTAAAATGTTTCCCAACTATATTGAAATTGTCTGTGTCCACATGGTCCAACCGATCATTGATTTCATGGGCTTCTTACTAATGGAAGTCCACTTCATCGGCTACCTAGCTTTCGTCGCCTTCCTTGGATCATTGCTGGGACTGATCTTTGGGATTGTGTCTGTAATTTGGTATAAATTGACACGGGAGAAACCTGAGCAGAGAATTACTGAAGGAGGAGAGTCGGCCTAATATCGATGTTCCATTTGATGTTCTTTTGAATTAATAAATTAATTAACATTACATACGTGTACGCACATACAAGCGGATCGACTAGTGATCACAATGAAAACCATGTAAAACAAGAACGGGATGGAAGCTTCAATCCCGTGAAGCCCTTGAAATTGTGTACAACAAAGGTCAATTTGGTAACGCCCTTTCAAAGGTAAATGCCTAGCTAAGTACATTTTAATTTCCCAAAGGAAACAGCGGCTAAAAGTGCAATCAGTAAACTTGAACCAAA
Source organism: Drosophila orena (assembly GCA_005876975.1). NCBI lineage: Eukaryota > Metazoa > Arthropoda > Insecta > Diptera > Drosophilidae > Drosophila > Drosophila orena. Next base: position 8,700,776 of record VCKV01000008.1, on the reverse strand, counting down.
ATTCCTCTGCCGAAAGCATGTAATTCTGGTAAAACCCGAGACATTGGCTAAAAAGGGGCTCAGAAGGAGGTTTTGTCAAAGGACACCGTCTTAAGGAGCAGAAGACGAGCCCCCAAGGCGTAAAGACAATTTAAGTGGCCGCTTAGTTCGCGGAGTTCATAAACAGGACGCTCGATAAAATGAAAAACGTCGGTGGTCGGTATTTTTGCAACAAAAATGCATGACGCCGCCCAGGATGAGGAGCCAAGTAAATGGCAGTCGGCCAATGTGGCATCCCCGACTTTATTAAAATTTTGACATCCCAAAGAAGCGGCGGCGGAGGGAGTGGATGATTGGTTTTGTCGTAGTCGTCTGGCGCAGCGAACCAGCAAATAACCAGCAATAAAATGGCCAAAGTTTTCGCGAATGGTAAACTTTGCACTGCCATTGCAAGAACACAAGTCAACAGACACAACGAGATAGGTAGTTTAAGAAAAATTAAGTTTCTGCGCCGCTGCGTTGGCAAAGGAAACGCGTCCTCAAATTAAAGGCGTATTGCCAGCAGAATAACGAATCTCTACGTTTACATTTTAGTTTCCTGTAGTTCTCTATGCGATAGTCGTAGCTTATTTTTATATTTACCGAATGGTACCTAGAAGGTAGAAAGTACTATCCATTCAGTGCCTCATCTAAGAAATAACTAATAAGAACATCCCTGAACAAGGCTACGCACTAGTGACGAGCGCACCTCCAAGAAATGATTTCTTTAAAAATAATACATTAATAGTTCATAGCACTTAAATTGAATAATCTGATATGACTGTACACAAGGAAGCTTTAACTGCAAAGGTATACCCTAAATGTGTACATATATTATTTTGGTTATGGTTTTGCACTGTTCACATCAGTGGGTGGTGGGTGGAAATGAGATTAATGTGAAAATTCCGGGCCCAGACGTCGCACAGTGGGTGCAATTTAGTGGTGCCGTAGTCAAAATAGTATGTTTTCAGATATAATCACTACTTAGATATTTGTTAATTTCCTTAATTTTATTTTCTAGTTCTTCATATGAACCATAACCTTTGGAATGCTTTGATGCAGTGAGCTTTACGACTTCTGCAACTTCCGGACGTTTGTCCTACGAGATCCACTGTGCGGCGGATTGCCAAACATATTCGTCATTTAAGCTCAACCAAATGTAATATGAAAATCGGGATGAGTGGGGATATGTCAACGTGCATTGTGCAGTCGCAGTGGCATTCAGGTGGGTTGGCTTCGGTGGTTAGGTGGTTGGTTTGGTGGGTGGTTGGCTGGTTGGTTTGGTGTGTGGGGCTTGGCTGCTTTTCGCTGGGTATTGTGGAATTTCCTGTCAAGCTAATTTCCTTTGGGTGCTGGTGTTTGGTTGGGATCGCGTTGCATTGCCCCGAGTTGGCAGCCCATTGAATCAATTCACCTGCATGCATAAAATATTTTCGCTGAAAAAACAGCACACACACAAACCAAAATCCATAAAATTCCTTTCTACGTGTATGTATGTATGTACATACATGGTGTGGCATACGAGCGTAGTTGTATGCAAAATATTTCAAACATTGCATATTTTATAGTTTATTGACTGCAGCGCACAACTCCGCTCCTGCTTCATAGATTATCAACTAGTTTGGGACATCGTGTCCTCCTGCTGCTCCTCCTGCTGCTCCTCCTGCCTCCTGCCTTCTGCCTCCTGCTCCTCCTCATGCTAGCCGTTTTTTCCATTTACGTCGCGTAGTTGACACAAAATGAGCGCCACATAGGGCGTCCCAATGGGGCACGTCCCCCTTTCCACTCCGCTCACTTCGCTAGGACCCAACCTCCAGTGTGTGTGTGTATTTGTTTCATTCGCCGCTTTCAGCCTTGACTTGTTTGCCAATTGCAGCAGGAGCTCTTGGAGTGTCGTGTCGCTACGTTCGGGAATTGTTTTGTATGGCAAACACCCACCACATAAAATTACTTACATATATGTTGTACACTGTACGCTGTACACGGGAGTACATGGGAGTACGATTTACATACATGGCAGACCACTCGGGTCTCTCGGCAGGTGTTATTAAAATTTATGTGCGAAAAAGGTGTCGAAAACCGGACAATTCCCAATGGGAAGTGAAATGAAATGGACCACCGAAGCAGGCCCTAAAAATAAGGTAGCAGCGACAATATCATAGATACCTTATCCAAACTGTAAGACAGTATTACGAAAGCAATTATGCGTATATTAATATTTGAATAGTTTTCTCTACATAGGAGGTTTTCTCTACAAAAGGGGTAACTCACATATCTACAAAATTGGTAACAATAGTTTCCTTTTTCTACATTGCAGTTTGTTTGACTATTGCATTGCCGGACATAGACATTTTCCAAATAACAATTTATTATTATGTTGACTTACATGAGGTTCCAAAGATACTTAAGCATAGATAAATAACGTAATAGTTTCTTTTTTTTTTTCCGATTTTACAGTTTAAAACGTCTATTATTTCCATGGAGCGTTTCCGACCTTAATATTTTCCAAGTGCCAGTCCGCAAGATTGTAGTCAATCTGAACTCATTTCGAAAGGACCCACGACCCATTACATGATGATAGGAGAACGGGGAGTGGGGCACTACGTGTGTGTGGTGGCAGAAAGTGCTAGTTTCTGCAGAGGAGGCAAAAAACGGCCAGCGTTGAACTAATTTCAAATTAAACTCAACGTTAGCTAAGCAAAGCCCAAGCCCAAGCCCAGGCCACCCACTCCCATTATCCTTCACAGTCCTTCACATTGCAGAGCCACCCAAGGACTATCTCGAACAATTTTTCAGCATTTAAACACTAAAGTGCCAAGCTAATAAACGATATTAGTGCCAAAGCTCATTTCAACAAATATTGTTAGTGTGTGCGCCGAGTACGTATGTATGTACGTATGTATGTATGCATGTATGGATGTATACATGTATGAGTGGCTTGTGGCAAGGAAACTGAGCCAGAGTCCTGCCGATAGTCTGCTTGCCCCGCCGCCCCACCCGTTGTGCAAACATTTTCCAAACAGTTACCAAATAAAAATGATTAGAAACGTGACTAAGAGTGCAAAAAATGTTATTTACTTAACTGATGTGAGCTCTGGGCCAGCAAACTCAGCTGATGATGTGGCGGGACGGGACAATACACACGGGGACAAAAGTTTGCTGCATTGCAGTTTGCACAAGGATGTTGCAACCATCGACATTTTCCAAATGTTCGACAAAAACTTTCAAATTGTGTGAAAAGTGCGCAGAGCGGCGGCCAATAAATGCATTTTGGGATGGCCTTCATTATGGGCCTTCATTTATTTCGCTCTTCAGATGCCCAAGTATTCATGTTCGAATAAAATATATACATATATAATAATATATATATTTATTTGAAAAATACCACTGAAACTTTGAGCTTTGTTGTTCTTAAGTCGGACGTAAAAAAATATGGATGGCAATACGATATTCTTAGAAAACAAAATAAAATGGACATCGCGCATCCGTCACGTTGGCCGCTTCCATTGCCAATTGCTGTCAAATGGCATATTGCTTACTTATCCAGCATTTATATCTAATTTTATTGTTGTGCCATCAAAAGGGCGGCTTGCGTCCCAGTCCGCCAATTGCGTGCCCAAAAATAGCACACTTCTCTTATTGGATTTCAAAGGAGCATTTTCTCGAGCGGCCAGAGGACAGGTGAGCAGGTGGGTAGGTGGGCAGGTGGGCAGGTGAGCGGTGAGCGGTGCCAGGTAGTCGCCATGTGTACGTATCTATTGATTTGTTATGACTGAAGCGAAATCGGAGGAGGAGCAATGCTCCTTGGCTGGCTGCTATAACAACATTTTCCATAATATACGATGAAAGCAAAAAAGCGAACGAGGAACTGGGAGGAAAATATTCGCATATACCTGACAGGGGGCCATTGCCTGGCGGTCCTTCGTTGCCGGCTCCTCGTTGACATTTTCATTAGCAAATTAATTTTAATTGATTACATTCTATGCGAGGAGGCGCGCACAATGCTTGTGGGTTGCTCGATATATTGAATTACCAGTCTATATAAATACATATACCCTGTCTTTGCCCGGTGTACCTATAAATCATTCGAGTCGGCGACTAGGCAGAGTCGAATAATTCCATTAAAGCAATTCGAGAGTCTTTCTCAGGGGGGCCTCCAAAGATCATACAATATTTGTTGAGTTTGAGGATGTCGAGTTAAGAACCTGTGCTTTTAGACTGACTTCTCCCAGGGGCTAAAAGTTAATGGTGTCTGCAAGGACACGCCCGGCTTCTGGGTAAAAAGTATTGCATTACATTCGATACTCGGCGGATTTGCAGTCGCAGCTAGCCAGATTCGATTTATGTTTTGGCAGTCAGTACATTATAATTCGTATCCTGAATCATAATGGCAACCCGACGTGCAGTGCACATTGTCTGCCTGTGACAAAATAATCCATTACTTCTGGATAATGCCCCACGACACTTCTTAAAGTATTCTTCTTTGTGCCCATAAACACAAAATAACTTCAAGATTAAATGAAAAAATTCGCGTCTGCTTGGAGGGCAGGGAAATCACCTGCTCCCCCACTTGGAAGGAAATTCTTATCTTTGGCACTTACCTTGTCGCCAGATCCCGATGAACGAAATTCATTTGCTCCAAATGCTTCATGCCCGATGCAATTTGTGTGGCAATGTAGACTAAGCACCCGAAGCTGTGCCGCAGACGTGTAAGGATTCCGATTCCGATTGCGATTGCGATTCCGAGTGGAGCATTACGTAGCAGGGGTTGGGGAGCAGAAGTCCAGGGAGTATGGAGCGGATGCGGAAGATGCCAGCGTCAAATGAGAATTTGAAAAGTTTTCAAATGCGACAACGTCGCCAAAGTTGGTGGGTTGAGCGAGCCAAGTAACGAAGTTTCCACATCCGTTGGCGCAATTCGGTGGTTGGTCCATGGGTTGGTTGGTTGGTTGGTTGGTTGGTTGGTTGGTTGGTTGGTTGGTTGGGATCGGTGTTATCATTGAACACGAGGCCGGAAGTGTCGCGTCGGCAAAAGGCGTCGGTACAGGAAGCACGATAAAACGCACCCAGCAAAAAGGGGGAGAAACAACGCATTAGTTGAAAAGCACTTTTTGCTTTTTTCGCTTTTTTTTTTTTTGCGGAGGGTCCTTACCTAAGACTCTTCTTGGCCATCAGTCCGCTGGTCTCGGCCACGTGCTCCTGCAGGAACTGGTTCAAGTCGCCCAGGCAGTGCGAGTAGTCCTGCACAATGCAGATGGGCTCGTCCCGCAGGCAGGCGCCCACCAACCGGGCCACATTGGGGTCGCTCAGCTGCGCCAGCTGCTTCGCCTTGCTGCGGAACTCCTTGCGCAGGTGGTCATTGGCCCCGGGTCGCAGGGTGGCCACGGCCACGAGGGTAGCACTGCGATGGGGATCAGATTCGGTTAGATCGCTGGGAAGTGGACAGTCGCCATTCTAGCTTCTGTGGCAGAACACATTTAACCGAGCTCCAGAATAGTAACGAATGCAACTAACAGTAAACTATGCTTAAAGCCTCGAGAATAGTGCGGATACGCAGCAGCTTCCTTCTTTAAAATTCTACAAAATATCTATTCGAATACAACATATCTATTTCGCCAATACTCTACGCTTTCGTATGTGCATATCTACAGTAGTCTCTACCCCTGCACGCACTTCTGGACCGCACTTCCCCTACGTGGCGCTCAAGTCGAGCTCAGTGCCGAAATATGCAAATACCACAGAAATTGTTCAATTTTTGGTGCGTCCATTCGTAATGTTGTGGCTTTGATTTTCAACGTCTATTATAATTTTCACCTGCGGTCCAGGACAATAAAATCTATCTTTTGTCTGATAACTGTCTCTCCAACTGTCCATTAATATTTTAGCAGACTGTTAGGCCCTAGGGGGCGGCAATGCGAACGCCCTCGAAGTTCCCTCTCAGATGCCTTCCCCAAAATGCCCTATTCCATATTAAAGTCTGTCTGCATGTGTGCAGGTCGCTTTGCCTGTGTGTGTGTGTGGCTGTGTGTGGGTGTGTGTGTGTGTGTTAATTATTTTGCATACGTCTGTCTGAGTCTCGGAGGTTTCTCTGATGGTTTTGCAGCCACTGCAGGGACTTCCCCACTCCACGTGCCGAGCGCCGCAGTGCTGGCCAACTCTGCCTGCTGGCTGGGCAATATTACGTATACGTAATACGTTTTGTGGCTTTCCGACCGCAAAACTATTAAAGCAAGCTGGCAAATCGAATTGTTACGTAACGTAACGTATTAAAATGTGCCAGAAGCAGAATATTGGCCTGCCACCAGGATACTGTTCGAAGCTTGACTCTAATTGATTTTTGCGCATGAAAACCGACGATGGACGGCAACGGCAACGGAAACGGAGACGGTCGGAGTCGGGGGATTACAATAGTCATGGGCATATATTTCAAGTGATGAAAGGGGGTTGAGTCTGCGGAAGAATAATAGAACTGGGAGCGAAGGTTATGTGCAGATCTACACATACAGAGCGTTGCGGTTGTAACATGTTTGATGGATGCATGAGCCTGTCAACCCGCCAGTTACAAGAACTAGAACCAGGGAAACGGACTAAATTACCTCACACAGAAACAAAGTTTCGGTAAAATCAAGTGAACCTACTGTTTAATTGAATCTACTGCTTGGTTGAATTTAATAAGAACAAGGGCTTACGCTGTGGGATTGCCTCGACTATCAGATACTTGTTAACGAGTCTATAATTAGAGATTATAGATTTTTTGCTATTTTATGTTGCTGTTAGCTATCGTAATTCGCTTCTTTTGCAAGGGAAATGTATTATTTGATGCGAAACATCTTTCTTGGTGCATTACAAACTTCAAGGTTAACTAAGCCCGTCTAACTACCCTTCATGTTTGTGCTTTAAGGCCCGAAACTGACTACATACTACCCATTTCATAGTAGCTAGGCTTGGTCGATCTCCGATTTCACAGTTTTGGGCAGTATGCTAAAGACTAGCCCCCATCCCAAAGTGAAATGGGTGTTTGTGTGTGGAGTGTGGAGTGCGGAGTTGGAGGGCATTCCGCTTGCTGTGTGCAGTACTTACTTCAGCACATTTGTTTCGCACAAATGCAGCTCACCAAACACGCCGGAGCCCAGTTTCTCGACGATGACCAGCGACTGACGCGGAAACTCCTGCACTTGGCAATTGGCCCGCTCCTCGTTAATGTCGGCGAAATTTGCGCTCATATCCAAATTGTAATGATGCGGTTTGCACACGCCGCCGCTGGTGGGCGTGGTCGCAGCCGTAGTCGAGGAGCTAAGGGATCCGCTGCTCTGGGAGCCCGGCGGCGCCACGGGCATGGGCTTGCTGCAAACTGGCGTGGCTGCGTAATATTTCTCCGGCGGCGGTGGCACGGGCGGCGAAGGTAGCGGCAGTGTGGCCGCATTAAGAGAGTTGCGAGCGCTGGCGGTCACTTTGCCTGTGGCAACAACGAATTCTGGACTCGACCCCGTTCCAGGACCCGTGCCCGTGCCGCATCCCGTGCCGCATCCCGAGCCGCATGGCGGGGAATTGGGCAGCAGCTGCTGCATGTGAGGCACCGCATAGTCCTGGCACACAATGTCCGGCACATCTGCAATTTGACGGAGACGGGTTAGTGCTAATTTTGTGCGATAAAAACCCAATAACTGCCAGCCTGTGCTGCGAATCGTAGTTATGGAATGCGGGAATTCTGTTCCCATATTGTACCTTTTACCTATTCGGATTGGTAGTCTTCAAAGATTTTCCACAAACAATAGACGAGAAATCGCGAATTCGGCTTAAATTGTGTTTTTCTTTCTCAAACGCAGATAGAAAATATTTGCCTAATATCCAAAGAATTTTCCCCGAGTATTTCAGTGCATTGGTTAACCACTACTTGATGCGTTGTTGAAGACGAGAAATGTTCAAGCAGCTGCATGTTGGCCATAAAAACAAAGTATTTGCTTCCCTCTGCATATGATTCAGTAGAGTTTTCTCGGAAAGTGCAATAGTTTGCATTTTGTGGATGTTTCCTTTCTCGGCTTTTACAAATCTTCGTCTTCCTTCTTTTCCGTCGGTTTCATTTGTTCTGTCCAAGTCTTTTCTGCCTTCAACTTAAAACTTTTCCCATTTAGCCATAAGGAAAAAAGGAATGTGGGAAGAAGGATGGCACAATGGAGGAGCATTTGGGCAGATGAGAGGTTGAACCTTAGGGATAGCAAAAACGGCGTGTGGCTAAAAACTAAATGAAATTAATTGCAACTAGACGCCCATGATTTTACTGTGGAATAAGTGCGCACTCGTTGGGTCAAAATCATCTTATCATAACCGTTAAGAGAAAGTTCTCTGGAAATCAGAGTTAAGTATCAGTTGTAGCTGGAAAATTAGGCCTGATAATAACTCAATAATAGTACTTATATTATAAAGGCGGCACTTGTAAAGATCCGTTCAAAAGGAATTGAGGAATTGGTTTTAGAATTCTTTGAAAATTGAATTTATCTTAGAAAGGAGATTTTAGCACAAATCTATCAAAACGATTTACTTAGCAGTTCATTCAGTACTAGGGGGTAACTTTTAATTTTGTTTGTTGCTTTCGCCTTAGAGTCCTTTGGCATTCGTTGTGGCCCAGAAAATCTAGAAGGACATAATAACATAACAGCCAGCAGACGGGAGACAGATTGGGCCACAGCCGAGCCACAAGGACAGTCGCAGGCACTCAACGAACGTTAATGACAAAACTTTTCGACGAGCGAGCGAATTTCGCATGCAAGTCCTCTGAATGTCTGCACGTGTGTGAGTGTTATCTACAATTGTGTGCACGTATATGTGTGTCTATGTAGCCGAGCAATCAGGACCCTCTAGTTTTGAAGTTGCACTAAAGTTGCTGGGTCCTGCTCGTGGAAATTCAGAATACTCTACTACCATTGACATTTCTAAAATAAAAATAAAAGTGACTTTTAAAATGTATTTGTAAAAATTTTTAAAAAACGTTCATTGAAATCATTAAATTCAGTGTTTTGTTTTTACCATTAAAATAGGTTTTTATGCCAAAGGGTCAATGCTAAGTCATTTATTTGCGCATAATTAAACATGATCTGAAAGCGTTCGAAGATCAAACAAATTTGCTGAGCTCCAAACGAGTTGTTAATCTCCAAGAGCGAAGCGGTGTGCTTTTAAATTGCTTTCAACTTTTTTGCAACTATTTCTGTTCATGAAATCAACATAAACAAGAATTCACGAAATTCATTGCAGAAGGAAGGTAAATTTGGGACTGCGTGTCAGACTGACTGGTTGAATATGGACGACCTGCTTTCAAACGACTTTCGTTTCTCGTTTTCTGCTCAGTGTTATTGCAATACTTATTTGCATGCAAAGTTATTAAGTTCGTGGAATCCTTTTTTTTTTCAAGTCTGTGCCTCACTGTCCTTGTGGTCGTGTGCAAATTGCCAGTTGACTTCAAAAATATAGTTTAATTTGAGTGACTCTAGCCGAGTTGAGCTGTTGCCGTTCAAGAAGTTTTGCAGCCCGCCTGAAGTTTGAAGCACTCAATTTGGAATCGCGCGAGACTGCGCCCCGAGTCGAGTCGAGCCAGCAACTCAGCCTTTTTCTTTTTAATTTATTTCAACTAAATTAAATTAATATACTCGTACCACCAGGCAGACCCACACTGAAACATTGCGAGGTGGAGAACGGCGGGTGGAGGATGGAGGATGGAGGAGCCATGACAAATATTTGCTGCCCAGTTATAAAATGCACCCAAAGGCAACGTCAGGAAACTTTTGGCAAATGACTGGAGCGCATGAAAGGCGTGCTGTAAACGTTTATGATGAGTGGGAGTTGGATGAGCAGGAGACGAGGTCGCTTGGCAGGGAATCTCTACGAGAATGTGCTCAAACAATCCACACTGCATGGTTCATGTCGATCTCATGTGCAGCAGGTAAGGTAAGCGCATCTTACATAAGGTAAGCTCCAGAACTCCAAGCTGGATACCACAAAAATTGTGTAACCGGCCCCTGCGGCCCAACAGAGGAGCATAAGAATTCATTACAATTTACGGATCACAGGTCGTAACTTCTAACTGCAGTTTTATGTCCGTGTGGCAATTAAAACCGTGCACATGTCGCACACAAAAAAGGGGCACACAAGACATTCCACTAGTCGGATGAACTGCTAATACCCTTGGTGGAAAACCCGGTGACTTTGCTGGGATAAGCGGGAGCACAGACAGACAGGAATTTCTCGCCATGATTACATCTACAACCACGCAAGTGTGGTATAATAATGTAAATCATAATAGTCGTAATAAGAAGTCATGATAAAATTGATTATACTTAGAAGTTATTTACAAGTTGGAGTTTCAAGGGAATGTACTCATTAACTTTGCTTAGCGCTGGATATGCCGCATAATTTATAAGCAACTTTCATTGTTCTTGTTTTGAGTACCTCCCTTTCAGCCTGCATACGCATACCCTGCAAAATATTCGGAAAAAACCGCGTGGCTCAGCAATTCAAAATGATGTCCTGCGGTGCCAACAACGCTCTCTGCCGACCCGTTTTTTATCCCCGTCCAGTTTCTTTGGTACATCGCTGTGAACTCCGCACCACCAAACTTTCGGATCCATGTTGTCCGCTAAATTAAGCATTGCGTTCTCGGTCCTGCCCCTCGTTGGCCCTCGCTGCCCCGCGCCAGTTTGCCATTTGCTATCGTGCCGCAGGAACATCTGCATGTCCTGTCACGGCCAGGACGCAAAACATCAAACTCATCAGGAGCGACACCAACAGCCCGGCGTACCAGTCTCTTCAGAGGGGAGTGGGATTGGCAGTCGGATTGGGATTGGGATTGGGATTGGGAGTGGGAGGAGAGCTGTGCCATCAAGTGCTGGGAGCTGGGAGTTCAGTAGTTCCATGGCTGGGGGCAAGAGGCCACACATCATTGTCATAGGTGCATCTGCCATCAGGATCTCCTAACACTCAGCACACAGGTTTTAATGGTTTAACGCTCTTCATTTTACTGTGCCAAAAAATCACATTCGCCCAAACAGGGATGCATTCTCAAAAATAACAATGAGTAAAATGAAATAAAAATAATGCTAAATTTTAATTTTAGCTACACATTTAATGTGCAGCTGAATGCAGAGAATGAAGCTTAACAAATAAGTTTGCAAAAGATTTGTAAGCTCTCCTCACACAACCCCACCAAGTACCCAACTTTTCTCGCAGTGTACATTGACCGACTCACCTGTATAGTCAGGTGATACATGCTGACGCTGCAGGTCATTCATGGGGCAAGCACTCGCCGCACTGGTGTACATGTTCGCGTTGAAGGGCTCATGGTACAGACTGTTCTTGTCAATGGACGACTCATTGTCATCCATTGTTGTGACCACCTGGGGAAAAAAAGGGGTAGTAGATGGTGAAAAAAACGCATGTGTTGCCCGGGGCTCTTTTTGCATTCCGCTGCCCGGTTACTACAGTTTTTAATCATGATTTCTGGAATATGGCCGGCGTTTGTGCTCGGTCCGATCTATTTTTTGGGTTCTGTGCTGTCCTGTCCTGTTGGCCCCGGAGCTGGTGACATGCATCCGGGATGGTGCAAGGATCCAGCTGACCCCGCTCCGCCCGAGAATGCCGGCGGGAAGCAGGGTTGTTATGCACTTTGCATGTTACATAACCCGGCGAGTTTGGCGGAATGCATTAGTGGCAACTCGAGGATGGCGCTTAGGCGCTTACCTTCAGGACACCGTTGCCGTTAAGTGTGTCCGGGTTGAAGTTGTGCTGGAAGGCATCCAGTCCGTTCTCCCTGCCCCTGGCGTGCTTATTGCGAGCCACTATCAGCAGTATGAATGCCACCAGCAGCATTATTATTGTGCCCAGCACTGTGATTATGACGCCGACGAAGCTCGTCTCTGGTTCCTGGTGGTCAATGGGCTTCGGAGATATAACTAGTGAGGGGATTTAAAGGATTTTGCATTAACTTTCAGAAAATAGTGTCAGCTGAGATAATTAACTCGTATTTATTGTTAAGCAACTAAAAATATAATTTAGCATGGGTTCGTTGCAGAACGCATGATGAATTATATCTGCGTAGTGACGAAACGCGCCTTTTACAGTAATTAAATTATGTGGGTTGGCAGGTTTCATAGCTTTTAAGCATAGGTAAAAGGCACATTAAAAAGTCCTTGACAAAATTAGCGAAGTGTTATCTTTATTGAAACAAATCGGGGCTACTTTTAAATATACGTGTATAATACTCTACCCACCTTGAGTCGTGTGCTGGCTTCGTTCACCTCCGCTGCTAATCGCTCGTCCGACTTCATCGCGCTGCAACGGATACTCAGAAGTGGAGGGCTGTTTCTCGCCATTCGGTAGCTCGTCCGTGAAATTGCCGACCACAGGAACTGAAAGTTGGAGAGAAAGTTTTCAAAAATGAGTTCTTTTCTTTTAATTGAGTGAATAATATGGCCAGTGCGAAAGTGCTTATTGCTCTCCCTGAAGGGTATGGGAAACTGTATCTTTGGACCCGGGTTTGTTATCCTTTTTGGAGTGCGGAGGACTTTTAGGAGGTTCGAAAAAAGTAGGTCCACCTACTCTGAACGAGGCGTGGATGCTGTCCGCCTTGATAAACTGCCTCCACTAATGGGTCCTGTGAGCAATTAGGGGAAATGCGGCGTCTGGGAGACGGAGCGACGAAGAGCGATTATTATGATGAAAAATGGCCGAGTGCCTCGCGTCATATCAGCGCAACGACGAGGACGAGGAATGACAAGTGGGTTGTGAAATCCGCGAGAAGCGGAAGTGAGAACGCGGCATTACGATGAGCTGGAGGTTTACTTAGAGGCGTTGGAGCGTACGTCGGCGATTGTTTGCTCCTCCGCGGACTCGATGTTGACTTTTGCCCCGACGCAGACCAAACATATATCCATCGAAAGCCCAAACAGTCGTCAATAACGATGAGCGACAACAATACCGACTAGACCAATGGCCAGAAAAGTTTACCCATCGGTCTGTTGACTTTGTTTCTCCTATATCCTTTTCCATATCGTACAGATGCATTTCCGCCTGGAGCGATTGCTGAACCCTGCTCGCTGGATATTTAAAAACAAAAACGGACAAATTTGTATAAATTTGGAAAAAGTCGAAAAAAACATTTAGCAACTCGGGGGATATGCTAATTTGAACAGCTCTTGGCATTGATTTTTCGCTTGTGTTTTCGGTTTCTCTCCTGCCTTCGCCGCCTTTTATTTTCTTTGGCAACAAAAGTTTTTTGTATACTTTTCGGGGTTTGATTTTAATATGCAAATAGCGTCGATGGAAGGGTTTCGCCTAAAATGTCTGCCGAAAAGGGGTAGCGGGATTACTAAAGACAACTTTGCCGCGACATATGTACGAGGAATCCATTTTAAGATGACTTTAAATTTCGATGAACAGGCAAGCTTTTGACTATCCATACGCTGTTTCCAATTCGGAATCACTCTCAGCTTATAGTTCGGTTGTCATTAGGGAAATTACAAATCGAATTCGCATTTCGAGTGCTGTCAAGGCCAGCTTATGGGCAAAAGAATCAACCGAATTGAGCAGCAAGTTTCCACAGAATTTCCATGCAGAGACATCTTCATCCATGCGAATTTCAATTAGAAAGGATTAAGCGGGACAAGCTGCACAAGGACTTAAAGAGCGAGCAGCGGAGTTATTGAAATGACTTTGAATGCATTCACTCAGCGATTGGGTGAGTGAATGAATGAGCCATCGGATGACTGAGCCGCATGCTGCACCCAAACAGCAAATGAAGCGAAAAAGACGGGACGAGCGTTGAGCAGACACAAAGCATGTGCTCCATTTGCAAAAATATATTGCAACGTTATTGATTTATCTAGGTAAGTGTTCCGGCAGAGCTTAACTACGCTGCCGAGGAGGGGCATTAAGGGATAAAACAAATGCAAAAAAGTAAAAGCGAAACACAAATCTCTCACGAGGACTAAGCCAGCGCCATGGGCAAAAAACGCAAACAGAAGGCTTTGGCATGTGCCACACGCCACACTGGGAATACTCTACAATTCAATTTATCGCGAAACTACTAATGTACTTTTTATCGCATGAATGCATCTATATCTAATGAATTGAAGGCACAATCGCGTGTTCAATTAGTACGAACAAATATAAATGAGCTTTGGCTCCGTTCCTCAAGCGAAGTGGTTAAAACCGACTGCTGACCGTACAAAAATGTTACTTCGAAGGAAGGTAGGATGCATTCCGCATTGTATAATTTGCTCTAGATTTGTTGCGACCATCGAAAACATCGATCGGAGAAGTTACACATGGAGGCCAGCTTATATTTACTGGCAATCATTTTAAAACAAAATGCAATCCGAGGCTGACGAGTGCGATGAAAGCTTCTGGGAATCCGGCTCGGCTGCTCATTGAGTTGCAAATTTCAAATGCACAAAAGGAAGGCAACTCATTTAATTTTTACAATATCCCAGTGCTTCAGTTCGGCTCGGCTCTTAGTTCTGCTTCCAGTGGAGCATATGCTGCCGGATTCCCTGCGCGCGCGCGTGTGTGTGTGTTTGTGTGTGTGAGCACTTCCGTTTCCGCTGCAACCTCACAATGGCAGTCGAGTTGCAGCAGCATCAACTTACTTACCACCCCCTTCAGTGCCCCACCGCCCTGCCGCTTTGTATCACTCTATGCGCAATTGCACACGGCAAGGAAAAACAAAGCTGCCGGCTACTGGTGCTCATGGGTGAGTCAAGTAAAAATCGCTCCATATACGAGTATGAGCCCGGCTGGTAATAAATTTTGCGCCATTGAGCGTGAGTCGAGCCCTTCTTGATCGGGTCTGCCAGCTCGTTTTTAATTAAATGCGCAACGATTTTTAGTGTCAGTGGGAATTTTCAATGGCTGAGAGCTGTGTTTGTTGCTGCCGCAGTTTATGTTTGACTTTGCCTCCGTTGCCCCACGTAGCTTGTTGTTTTTGCCATTTCGAGGGCTTAACTACGTATGCTTTCAACGGCGCTCAAAGGATGCAGGATTCCAAGCAACACACTCACACACACCCACACTCTTTCGAGGCTAAATTTGTAACAGGTAAAACTGTTGGTGAAGCTGGATGTTTCATGACTTAACATATAATACTTTGAAGAATAGAAAGAGCAGTAGAGTATCTAGTCATGTGTTGGCTTTTACCATTTTGTTTGAAGTATTTTTTGCTTACCTGATATAAACGTTATCTCGCTAATCATCATCCAGCGGGCGGCGAAGTATAGATGCAACTGCAGGTAGCGCCCCAGGCGATGGTGCAACTTGATTGTCACGTCGCGGGCATGATCCAAAACCAGGTCGGGCATATAGGAGAACTGCACCGGCTCGCCAGAGAAGTGGCGACCGCCAATGCTGAAGAATACTTTGGCATGGACAAACACCTGGAACAAGGAAAGGGATCGACGTTAGGATCAAGGATCAAAAGGCTTTAAGCTTGTACATAACCAAATTGATAGATCATTTCCCTCTATTTAGGGCGTATGTTAAACATATTTACTTTCAAAGAATTGTTACACCGTTCGGAGCAGCACGAAGTCGATGAATTCTTGCTTGCGGCTTTGCAGCTAGCTTATACAGAGTTCAGATACATAGTTGTATCTAACAACTTCATGTGAAGGCGCTGAATTAATATTCAACTGCCGTAGCTAGCGAATACATGGACAGGTGCGAGTGCACACACCTTTTTCCGATTGTGAGAACTGTGAACCGTATACAATTAGTATGTGTAATTTTATTCACTACCGCCAATTTTGGGCGATGCCACAAATCGGTTTTGGTCAGCTGTGAAAGCGACTTGTAATATAATCAAACAAAAACATCTAAGCATTTTAAATGGTTCGGACTGGTAGTAACGCCTATTTTTGGACAACCGGATGTATATTGTGTGTGAGTTGTAGTTTGCAGCTGGGAATGGCTAATGAGTTGTACAGCTAAAGCCAAAATTGGTAATGAAATGTGTCTACTCACAAAATTGGTAATGAAATGTGAGTACCGTAAACAAAAGCCACTATATTCGTATCCAAGTAAAAGTTTATAAGTTGCTTCAATTGTCAAGTAATCAAACCCTTGTAATCTAATTAAGATCAATGATGATGAGGAATAATTTTATCACAATAACATTTGATATCTTGTACATTTTCTGCCATTTATTATCTAAGCTGTATAGAGTTTGAAAAATTCGTCTAATTATTGGGCTCTGTTTCCTAATAAACCGCAGAGTTTACGACCAATTGGCAGCGACTTTAAAGCTGCATATAAAATTTCAATTACCACAAATCTTGGATTTGATGCCGCCACTCGGGGCGCAGAGGTAACCACTAGATTCACCTGGGCATGGAGGCATGGAGGCATGGAGGCATGGAGGCACTCAAGACCCCATTAGGAGCTCAATTCTGGTTTCGGTTGCCCCGTAATTTACAGAGCCACTATGTCGTCGTCTGTTATGATTTTCATTTTTACGACTTTTCATTACCATTATCATTGGTTGGACCAGGCTTCGTTATCAAATGACCCATTAGTCGTGGAATTACGAAGAGAGCTTCTCAGCTGATCAACGCTGGCCACTTTGCGGTCGTGCCGTAAATAGTGGGAATGCCGTTTATGACGCATTGATAAGCCTCAGAATTACACTGAGTGCGTTTTAATTATGACTCGCGTGTGGCCCCCACACGCCACCTGTTGGATCAAAAGAGAAGCCAACCCAACCGCACATCGTGGTCAGTGGTCTGGCCAAGATTGAGGACTTCTTTCCCATTCTCTTTGATGTCTCTGTGTTTGACTTCGCCCTCAGCATTACTAATGAGCAGCTCTCACTCCATCACAATGGATAACAAATACATTGCCTATATTAAATAGGTCTGTAGCCGTGGCAATCTAAATTAAATAAATATAGCAATATGGAATGCTATTAAAATATGTGCTTTAAAAGTTATTTTCGAAAGATACCTACTGCAACTTGAAACATTAACAAAATATATTTACTGCGGTCTTTTAACAAGGTGGGAGTGTTCGGAAAAAGTAAACAGTGTACACCCAGTTTTGCGGCAAGCAATTTGTTTACATAGCTGCAGTGCTCAGATACAGATATATCTACACTTTCATTTATATATACGCACCACGCACTCACGATGCTTGTTTACTTTCGATAAAGACTGCAGTGAGTAAGAAACTGACTTGATAATGGGTGAACTGGAGTCACCCCCTACTTATAAGTACCCCGAGTCGGACCCCAAGAGCTCCCCATATCAATTTTAGTTTGTTTAGGTTCGATTGCGTCTTCGCCTTGTTTATAAAAAGCGTTTTTTTCGATTTTTTATTACTATTGCTCTGGGTGGAAGTGGCTGGCAAGGCTTAGCTCTTATTTGCTCATTTCGCCGCCAGTTTGTCTGGCGAGGGACCCCCATTTGTGGTTCCAGGCAACCCCAGCGGGTTTTTGCTTTTTACGATTTACTTCAGCGGAAATTTGTAGATGTGGTGATTAAGCAAGTAGCACTAGTTAACGAAGTGAAATAAAAAATTAAGCGGGGCAAGTAAGATTATCTTATAAATATTGAATCATTGATACCACATTTCTCTGTGAGAAAACCAAGCCACCAAACGAGTTTACTAACTCGTAGGTAGTTTTATGTTTAGCTACTCATTTACCTGAACATCTTTGGAAAACATGTTGTTGGTGTGTATGACAACAGCACTGAAATTGCGAACTGTCTCAAACTCGAATATGATTTCCACTGGGCGCCCGAGCAAAGTGTCATTTCGCCAGCCAATCCATTCGTAACCTGCAGAAGTGTTACAAATTTATACAAGAATTTCACTTCGGAATGCTTTGCCTGTCCTACCTTTGCCAAGGCCATTAATATCAGCCCGGAAGTTGTCCTTGCCCCTCTGCCCATCAACGAGCTGGCCCAAACCGTTCACATAATGATCTCCCTCCTCGTATCCATCGTAGGTCTTGTCCGACAGATCGATGTCCATGCCCCTCTGCATGCCCTTGGGAATGCTATACGATACAATTCCCTCTGCAACGGATAAATATATTATTACTTATTCATATTTATGTTGTTAAAATATTGAAATACTTTTAGCTGAAGTTCATGGAAAGTCAAGGCTCAGAATAACATGTTATGTGAATTGAAAGTGTTCTTTCGAATGACCGAAACTTAAGTTTTTAACTAGTACTCTTAAGATTTCGAACTCGTAATAATTTATTTTCTGTCCGACTTTCATTACATTGCAGCTAAAAATACGTTTTCTTTGCGGGCCTTAGGCCACGAGCAAGATCGAATGGGGCGATATAGGGGTCAGGGGTCCCAGGTTCCTATGGAGTGGGAGTGGGAGTTGGAGTGGGAGTGGGGTTGGGGGCATAACTCATGGCAAGCGAATGGGGCACCTACCTTCCCAGGCACAGCCGACGATCTCGGCGCGCAGGCAGACGGTGCGATCGTACTGGCTGTAGGGATAGAGTCGCACCTTGGACGCGAAGACGCTGGGCTGGAGCACGTTCTCCACCTCGCTGTAGGTGTTTATGTTGCCGGGCAGCACCTGGAACGAGAGGAACGAGGGGTTGGGGCGGAATTGGGGCAGGCATTACAAATGGGTGGTTGGCATGTGGTAAGTGTATGTGTGTAGGTGGCAACCTGATCGCCAAAATACTATCATGAGCAGGCGAAATAAAAACAAAAGCGCTAAAATTGATTTCACATCGCTGGCAGCCAGCAAATCGCTGGAACGGGTTCCAGTTCGCTTCCCAGCCGCGACACCTACGCAATTTTCTCAACTCCTCCACTTGCCAGTAATTCGCACGTAAATTGATTCGCTTAAGGATCCAATATCTTCTGCACACTCTCCTTTCGAGTCCAAGTCCCCAGATGGTTCAGATGGTTATCTGCTAGGTCTGGCCTGCTCATGATTAATGTGTGAATGGGCAGAGCATAGAGTATCAGCAACGGACTTCTTCTCACAGAGATCCGATTGGTTTAATGGTGTATTCCCATATTCCTATGAGTGCTTCGCCAAATAATAAGTGATCTCTGTGAGATACTTTGACTTCCCCTTGTGCATTCCCCTTTCCAGACACCAAAGCTTGATTTTCTGCTTTCATAAACGCCTCCAACTCACCTCTTTGCCTTGGAGGCCCCTCCATCGAATCCATTTCTTGAGACCCGGCCTCCAGTACTCAATCACATAGGCTTCAGTGTACTCCTGTCCCTGACCTTTGCCGAAGCGGCCCTGGGTTCGTATGGCGCTGACCAGGTGGACACCTAGCAGGTCGACCTGCAGGTACTCCGTTAGACCACGAGACACCATGTGCTTCGGGCACCAAGCTCCTCCGTTGTTGTCTATTTTAAGTCTGAAATGATATATTATAATACTAAGTAGGAGGCAGTGAAACTATGAAACTAGATCAATTGAGGTCATTTAATTAAAATAAAATTATTTTGTATTTAAAGGTTATGCACAACTATCTTTATTGATGATCTTTCGTTCTGCTCGAGATATGTATGAGCTCTGTAAGTGCAGATGCTTTTATTCACGAAACTGCAGACAAATACATTATAGATATATACTATATACTATATACTCGTACTGTGTACTCCATTCCTTTCATGACCTACATTTGGTTCACTCGGAGCAGCTGGACTATATTCAGTTTGCATTTTTTGTCACTTGGCTCACTTGGTTCTTTCAGCAACTGTTGGCCGCTATACGCTTTATACGCTATTTACGTTAATCGCGGCTTACAGCGCCCCAAGTCAGGACACCATAGGGCGAATTCGTAACGAAAGCCCGAGAGGATCTCCCCTCCACGTAAAGAATCCAAAAATTCAACGATGCCACGGCGGCACAGCGAACCATTCCGAATCCTGCCCAAGGTAACCGCCCTTTTCACCAACTCCACATATTTGCCGAGGAGCGGAGCACACGACGTGTTTTCCAGCATTAATATCAATTTGGTAGTCATAAATCCCGAGGCGAGTGTCCTGGGAACTGTGCCATGCAATAAGGTGAAGGCGGGCAGACAGGACTTTTGCCACTGAATTACTTTCGCACACCGCACACATTCGATGTAACCATACAATAATGGTATAATACTCTATAAACCATGATATGGTAGAAATTATGGCACATTCTTTCTTATTTCGATTTCTTAAATATTTGTGTGTATATATCACATAATTACTGGAGACCGTCTAAATTGTAGGGTATATAATGAGGCTGTATAAACAGGTTTTTATTCCGCGCGTTACTTTCCGTTGCTTATTCCCGTTAACATATGGCTCACCTGGGATTGCATTTCAGCATAATTTTCATGACAACGAAGCTGTGGGGCTCGAAATAAGAACTTAAAATTCCAAACGGAAACATTTTCTCAATGCGCATTTATAAATTGGCCAAATGATGTCTAGAAGTTCTGAGCTCCCGAAAGTCTCGCTAATATAATGCAAGGCTCAAATTCGTGACCCAGAATTGAAGTTTGCACAGCAGAAAATAAACAAGTATAACAAAAAATGTACAAATTTGAACACAGTTAGCGTAGTTTGTGCAAATTTGGAAAGTTTCTGACTGAAAATGTTCCGAACTTTAGGCTCGTCTGGGAAGCTTTCGTTTAATTAATAGTAAGGAAATTGAACTTGCGAATGGCTAGGCTATTGCTTGTTATGCAGCCAAAAATGCCAGCTATATTTCGCTCGGGCCAGCTAACATTGCATTCCGGGTAAGCAGATCCTTTTATTAGCTTCGTTTCGGAGGAGCACTAACGAGGCCGACAGCTCCACTCATTTATTGCGTCACATTATTTAATACCCGAAAACTATTCCCGAGACGACGGAGAAACGAGTCCGGAAAATGCCGTGCGAAAGCTTGGTTTTCGCCCAACCTGCCGGTGCTGTGGTTTCGCTTTACGGAAAATTGTTGCATACTTTGCAAGCGTAGCTCAGGATACATGGCGCGTTATGGTCAAGTCAGCAGAGGAAAAACCCCGTTGAGGAAAACCCTGAACCCGAGCAGCAACATCTGGAGCAAGTTTTATTTAGGCAAGAGCCACTAAAAAATGCCATAAAAGGTCGGCGGCTATCGCATAACTGCAGCACACGATGTTGGTGCCCCCGGAACACCTGGCTTTTCCCCCCCAAACCGACTAAGTGGCAGAAGTTGCATTTACACACGGCCGCTAACTGGGTCTGCTGCCACCTTATGTGCCCGACAGCCAGCAAGCAACTAGACCGAGCCATGTATTCGCAACACATCCGGAGATGAAGATACACAGATACAATTACGAGTAACTGGAAACTAGTCGGGTAGCGAAAGAGCTCCGCTCGTTATTCCTAATCCTCGAGGAGTTAAATACTATACGTGTATGTTAAGTGGGTCAAATTGGGTATCCAGTACTGCTTGGTTATGCTCTTATGTGTTTTCCATGGAAAATGTTATTACGTTAGTTTAAGTATTTACAATTCCAAATAATGCCGTATCATAGTACTAAGAATTCCTCTTACCGAGGAAAAGTAATTGAAATGAAATACACAAGCAGTACATTTGCTAAATTCTTCCTGCAAAATATTTATAACTGCAAAGTTATTTTCCCTGGCAGAGTGCCGAACGTACATATGTATGCCGAAAATGTTATAAGTTCACAATAAAACAGATTTGAGCTCCCCATACTTGTGTGCAAACTATAGGTTAAAGCCGCAAAACAGGAAGTAAAATTCAAGTGAAATTCTTTTATAACTAGCTATAACCAATTCTGAACGCGGTCTGCATGTCAGGTCATATAATTCCGATACTTGAATATATGGTTGCGAAAATACAAAGCAATTAACTGTAGAACTATTTGGGATTCATAGAACTTGATTGCATGAGAGCCGCAAATTTGAAAAACCTGACATTCACCTCAATGCAATTTATTAATTAATCTCAAAGGCTGTCATGAAAACTCAGCTTAGAGCATTTCCCCCTGAGTTTTCCAGCTAGCTTCAATGTCAATCTATCGCCTTCGTCTAGGTGACTAGGCATCCCCTTACCCACTTAAGTAGGTGGAAACAAGCCATTAAAGGCAGCTGGCGCTCATTTGAGGCTAAAAATTAATTTGTTAAAGGATTGCCCCTCAGTTCTTTGACTGCCTCAACACTTCGAGCTTACCAAAATATTTTACCAACTGAGCAGAGAAGAAAGGAGAAAAAATTTTAATTAAAAACTCGACGATGCTCGGATGTTTCCGCTGCCAGTCGCTAGACGAGGCGTCATTGTTTTGGCAAGGGTTTTTGGGGTTTTGGGGGTTTTGGGGTTCTGGGGTTCTGGGCGGTGGAGAAAGTTGGGCGAGAGAGTCGTCTTTATGACAATCGTAAAAAATAATTTTTAGTAGCTTACGAGCTGTTCGCTGAAAGAATTGTTGACTTGGCATTTTAATTGCATGAAGTGCCATTAAAAGCGCCGAACGAAGGAATTGGAAATTAAATGAAAAGTAAATAGGGAGACAACCGACACCCCGTAAGCATCTTACACACTTGTTGAGGCATATTGAAAACGCAAATATTTTACAAGCTCGGCTCAGTTTTTCCCCCAGTTTTTCCCCCAGCTTTTCACCCCGCCGCCCAGGTGAAGTGAAGGACACAATGAAGTAGACATGCATACATACGTGTACATATCTACATGGGTGCCACTGAACTCTGCAACCCGAAATTTGGAACAACCCTTCCCTTGCTGGCGACTACGAAATGGGCTTTGATTGGGCGCATATGTTGGATAGGTTTTTCCAGTGGAAAAACAAAATTTAAGCAGCTTATGTTTGGTGCTCAAAGCAAAAGTTATGTTGCCAAGGGGATACCGGGAGAACTTTTGAGAGGCCCAGCTGCTGGAAATCTGCTTTGCTTTTCATTGGAAACCTTAGCCCGCTTCTAGGCGCAAACTTTAAGTCCTCTCCTGCATAAATTCCACAAATCTCAGATTTATTAGAAGTCCTTAGGCGGGACAACAGAGAAGCAAATGAACCCGGGCAGCCGAAAGAAATAAATTCGATGTAAAGTCTGTAGTCGAAACACGAGAATGGCTTGACTTAGATAAGTACTGCCTAATAAAAATATACTTTCCCCATTTATGCTTAACATTCAGTAATAAGAAATGTTTTTTCTCAAGGACTAGGAATTCGGTTTAATTTCATAAGTGGCACAGGAAATCATACTGGTAATACAATTATGGTTATACCCTGCCAACTGTCTAAAACTTATAAGACCCTTCCATAAAATGCTCAGTCTTTGTAATATTCCAGTGTAAAAAGGACTTTATCCTTGACCTGCCAGGAAGATAATCATTCGCAGAGCTTAAGTCTTGTGGTAAGTCTGGCTCTCAAGGATTCCGTGGCTGGAAAAAAAAGCAAACATTTCAAAATGTGTCTCGTCCTGATTTTGTGCTTAGCATTTTTGATGGATTTTGCTGTGTTTATATTTAGTTAGTTAATTAAATGTACTTTCATACACTATGGCATTTTAGTGATTCAATGCATGTTATTCTCGGTCAACCTCCCCGCTCCCTCTGCCTTCCCCTCCAGCCGTAACCCACATTAGAAGGATGTAGGTGTATGTATGTAGGTGTATGTCTTCCCTCTTGCAGAGAATAATGGCTTTTGTGTTATGCTTTTATGATTGAAGTGAAAACAAAGGGGGCTGTGGGGCTGTGGGGCTCCGGGGGCGTGTGGAAGGTGTCCTCAACCCTTGCACGTCACAAATTGCAAACGAAATGGAGGCCAACTACAAGAGCAGCAAACATATTGTCGTTTGCCTGTGTGTGTGGGTGTGTGTTTGTGTGTGCTTGTGTGTGTTTGTGTGGGCGAGTGTATCGATTTTCTTTTTGGCCATAAAACGCTAATGGCCGACTCCTCGTCGACCCAAGCATCCCTCGGCCCGGCCCCTTGGCTTTCCCGGTCTTTCCCGGCCGCTCTTCCCGTTTCCACGGAAGCCACTGTCGCCATTTTACTTTTCATATTTTCCATTGAACTTTAAGCCGACATCTCCTTTTGTGCTCCTTGTTGTTGCCCCGGAGCCTGAGGCTATATTGTCATCTTTTCCGTGATAGCCGTGGTAGCTCTGCGTGTTTGCCATTTTTTCCCTCGCTTTTCCTAAGCTTTCGCCCTGCAATTTCCACTTGACACAATGGCACACAAAATGCAAAACTCCCCCCATGCCCACCCAGTCACTTGGATTCTACCACTTTCCACGACCACCTCACCACTTTTGAAGTGTTGTCTGCCGACTCCGAAAGCGTTACCGACTTGCATTTGTTATTGTGTGCTTTTCCTCGCATTTTCTTTTGCCTTTCCCGTTTCATCTTCATTTTCCTTCGGTGGCGAAGAAGAGTTGTCCTCTGCATGTCATTTCCCATTTTCTGCCCATTTACTTGGCCGGCTTTTTGGCAGCTGTTTTCCAGCATTGCCAGTCAGCTTTGGCTGATTCTCTTGCGGTTCTGCCTTGTTTTCCTGCCGCTTTCCTAAGCCATTATTGTCGGTCGCAATAGCTGTGACAAAGCCGCCTCCCACTTTCCCACTTTCTTCAGCTTTCTTCAGCTTTCTTCTGTGGAAGGAGGCTGCAGCCGGCCAACTACCAAAGTGGCTCATTACACAGCCCACAGTCCCATCCTTCAAATGGCTTCCTTTGGTCATTGTCGCCTGTGCGGTTATGACATTTGCCTTAAATGCGCCTGACTGCATTTAATTGTCTATGTACACAGTGCAGCACTAAAGGACTTTTCGAAAACGGATTGTTGTCGCAGCAAAACCACTCTGCTGCTGATGGCATAGTTTACCCATAGTTAATTCAATTACTCACACGTAACTGCACTGCTTCAAAAGCATGCTTTGTTTTTTGGCCTGTAAGGCGATCTCAGTGGTGCAGAAGCCCCAATGAATGTGCTCAAAGTGTTAGAACTTTGTGTTGCTGCACAGCTCGATGTTTCTAAACTCAATATCCATCAAAAGGCTCATTAGTCGTTTGAATGATCCCATAATAATGATGTAAGACGAAGGAGATACTTAATGTATCTATTAATCTTTTGCAAATCTTCATTATCCTCATAAAAGAAGTGCATGTCCATTCAATCCAATTAAACACATTATTCTTACTCCAGCAAAGATGTGTTCCCAGTCCACCTGGTCCACCTGGTCCACCTCCAAGCAAACTTAATTGGCGACCAGCGAAACCAGCGAAACCAGTGATCTCTGAGGCAGCAAATTGTGAGGTGCGCATGCGCAACCAGCAGCCCCAAACGAGGCGGAGGCTGGTTAAAGGCAAATAGCCAGGCCAAATAGCCATGCAGTGTTTGCCCCCGGTAATTGAAGAGCAAACAGAAGCTGCAGACTGCGTAAGCACGACTCCCAGTCTTCCGGGTGATCCGTTGGACAACTCAATACGCCTTCCAGTCTGCGGACTGCGCTGTTTACCCTGCCTAGGCGCTCTTGGCTCTCCGACCTCCGATGTGTTGGCAGAAGATTTCACTCCACCAATATATACGAGTACAGTGCACGTATGTACTGCAACGTCACAAGCGAAACTAAGTGATCCGTCGCGATGTCCGGACAGGTGAAGGGCGGAGAGGGCGGAGAGGGCGGGGCTCTCCCACACAGTTGCAGCTTCTTGTCTATTTTTGTTTGGTCAACAGAATTGTTTGATTTTCGGGTGCCGCGTCCGAATGGTTACTTTACAAATACCTATTTAAACAGCTGCAGACGCGGAACCGTACCGGCGAACTTTCGTTTACTTGTTCATCAGGGCACACATTTTTATTGGAAAGCGGCTTTAATGGACAAAGGCGGAAAAATGTGGGAAACTGCTGCCAATGTGAGATACAATGTGAGTGGTGCGCTAAGTATGAACAATTCAATTGCAGTGCTGTCAAAATAAGAAATTAAGCGTAATTAGACGCTGAAAAGTAACTTTACTTATAGTAAAATGAAATGATTTCCAAGCCTAG
Source organism: Drosophila orena (assembly GCA_005876975.1). Taxonomy (NCBI): domain Eukaryota; kingdom Metazoa; phylum Arthropoda; class Insecta; order Diptera; family Drosophilidae; genus Drosophila; species Drosophila orena. The sequence goes on along the minus strand of VCKV01000008.1, from coordinate 8,674,766 downwards.
TGCTGATCAAGAGTCGGAAAACCTGCCTTTCACTTGTTACATACTGTTTTCCTTTAAATGAGCGTGTCAAAAGCAAACATTTTTATAAAAAACCGCCGTCAATTGCCTATAAATTCGATAGAAAGGGCATTTTGAATGCCAAGAACCCACAATGGAGAATCGGTTAATTGGACTCGTGACTGGCACACTGTCTTCTCTAGCACACAGCCTAGTGTACTCCGCCCAGATGCACGCACACCAGCAATCAATTCAATCGGGCGGACATTAAGCAGGCAGTGTTGCTGGGAATGAGGCGAAAAACCAAATCAAACATTAATGCAATAAAATGGAAAACGCGTTAACAGCAATTGCTTCAGTGGCCAACTCTGGCAGCCGGCTGCCAGCACATCGCAATCAGTGCCTAGTCCACGCAGGAGCTGAACGCTGGGGGATTGGAATTGGGATTGGGGCTGGCAATGGGATTGGGCATGTGAATGGGAATGGGAATGGGAATGGGAATGGGGGGCCTAAAAGCAAGCTGCGCCGAGAGCCGAAAGCGAAAATCAATGCCACTGACAGGCGAAGCCCCACAAAAGCGCCTAAGTGAGCGACAGGACGACCGCCGCCGAGTGAGCAACAATGGAAGGTGAATTTGATAAGTGGGTGGCTGGGTGGCTGGGTGGCTGGGTGGCTGGGTGGCTGGGCGACGGGGCGTATGCGTGTTTTCGGGGGAGTGGCACACCCATTTGTTGCGGCCCAGCTACATAACTGACTTTCGCACACAGCCAAAAGCAGCGTCTAATGCGACAATTAGGACGGTGGTTTTGGGGGCACCGTCACAAAGGATGGCAGCTGAAAGGTGTATCCAATTTGGGGTGGCAACTTCCATTCGTATACTGTTGAAACACCATAACTTTGCCATCTAACTACCAGAAGGCATAGCACTTAAAAGCCAGCCTAGTTCCTGCACCAAAATAAATAAAAACAAATGATTTTAATGAACAAACACCAGGCTTAGAGTGCCAGTCAGCATTAAACAACGTTTACAAATTGACAGTAACAAGGAAGTCCTAAAATTGAATATGCCGAATTGAAATATTGATTTCTTTACCAGGAAAAGACATTACAAACTGCCAGCATTTTGGAAGAGTGTGGTGTGCTGCGATGGTATTCCGTTCCCCGCCATTAGTTTATCGAATGTTTTGCCACATTGTTTTGCTTCGGCTGTCGGCAGATCCAATCATCCCCAGTAGCCCCCATCTCCACCCAGGGTCCCAGGTCCCAGCGACGTCTGGAATCCCTTAATGTGTTAATGTGCTTTTTATGTTACAAATGAGTCAATTTTTATGATTTAAGGCCTGTGTTTGCTCCTTTTGCCTCATCGAACTCGAGTTTTGATAACGGTTTGGCATTTCTGTGCCTTGAGCATCGTTCTCAATCACTGCCTCGAGGAGCAGAAAGTTTCTCTGCGCTACATATTTCATTAGAAATAAATTGCTTATTGAATTATTTATATCATTTTATTCAATTTCTCCACCGCCGCACATAATGTCAAAGCATCCGTGGTGCCATTGATGAGGATACTTAAATTGATACTTTTAGAGGGGCGATTTCAATTGCTTTTCCAGTACAAGGTGTGTATGGAACATTCAATACTTTAATTTTTTAAGTATTAAAGTAGGCCACCTTTTACTTGCAACCCCACCGTCTACTTTCCTTAAATTGCTCCAATTATCCAGTGGCGAGCTTGTGGAAGGACCTCTCCATGTTCCACGGATATTCGAGCGATAGAACGTATTAAAGTGTAGCCTACATTCAGGCGATGGAAATTGTGGGTCGAATCGCCTGTCAAAAATAATGTCCAAAATTTATGCCGAGCACATACATATGCATGTGCATACACACGCAAGTGGCTGATGCGTGATAATGTGAGGGGAGGATGGGGGGAGAGTCCACTGGAGGGGCGTCGCATATTTTCATGAAAAGACATCCATCAAAATTCACGCATGGCCTTTCTGTGCATCCCCAAACACGGCGAGTACCGCACATTGTCATTTCCCAGCCATGAAAGTGAAAAAATAGTGGCAGATATCGGCAAATATAGGCACACACTGCCGCTTGCGAGGGAAAGTAAGGCTAAATTAGGCAAAGAGTTTTCGGTCACGAGAGGCTCGTAAAGAACGGGGATGGCATAATTTGCACTCTGCCTTAGTTTCGCCTTTGTTTCTCGAATTGGAGCTCAAATGTAGGCTAGCAAGGTAATAAGTTTCATCGACTCCTGTGGTTCTCCCAAGTGGCCGAAATGCACGACATAAATCTTGGCGAAACGGAACTTAAAGACCAACTTTGGCCGCTTGAATGTGGAAAACAAAGTTTTTCATTTTTCATACAAGAAAGTGAATTTCCCTGCATTCCTGCCCCCCTCACCATTCACCCGTCACCCTTTCTCGCTGGTTTTGTGTCTCATGTGGAGCCACCTTTTCCATTTGTAATAAAATTCATATGACTTTGGCGCATGTTAACCAAAAACCCAGCTCGAAGACGGTCGAGGGCATCATTAGGCTCGGGCACGCACACGCTTATGCACCGCAAAAAATGGGGTCTCAAAACATCCAAATTAGTTGTACAGTTCTTTAAGCCGATAACTTGAGAAAATTGTCCATACCAATCAGATATTAATTTTACTTGGGTATGCACTTTCTTTTTGAAGCGTCTGGCAATGATAACCTTTTTTCCCGGTGCAGTTACTCCAATCGCACGGCAATTTCTTCCCGGCAGAGGGCGCCACATGCAAAGCGCCATGTGTGACATTTTTACTACCAAACATTTGTTTTGCGCACCGGAGCTGCTGGCCCCAATGCCTGTACAAAGTACATACCTCCATATACATATGTGCACAGGGCCGCAAGGGGGTGGGGAAATGGGAATGTGGGCTGGGGTTGGGGTTGGTGGTTGGGTTGCTGGGGCTTGGGAAAATGAAAATAAAGGGGGAGCGGTCGGGGCAGTCAACACGTACCAGGGCACCGTGGTCGCCTGCCTGTCGTTTGCCTGTCGCTGGCCGCTTTTCTGTTGACTTTGCATAATTTTATTGCTTTTCTTTTATTTTTATGCGAGGTCTCCTTTTTCCCGCTCAACCCACAGCCCTCCCACCTCCCACCACCCCCACGCCGTGCCCGCAGGCGACATTGACATTATAATCAATATTTCTGTTACTCCACTCATACACTGTTTGTTTGCTCGTGGATCAGTTGTAGCGTTTGCTTAAATTTTATGGCTGCGCTGTCTGTAACAGTCGTTTGGGAGATGCCTCATACTCTGCCGTCCCAGTTTTAGATTTTATATACATATTCTATTCGCTGGCAAAAGAGTATCAGCCAAGCTTTATTAATCAGATGCTGTCGTTATAAACTGATGCATCTTACTAGTATTATAAAAACATCTGAAAGCCCTGCGACAAAGTATTAACCAATATACATGTAATATTGTCTAATTTATACCATTAGGAATGGTGTATACAAGATTCGTTGAAATGTATGTAACAAGTAGATCGAAGCCTTTTCCACCTATCAGTCCTATGAAGTACCTATGGCTACGCCATCTTGTCCGTCCATATGCACTTTAAGGTCTCGGGAACTAATAGGTATCGTTATACCTAGACACTAGATAACTATATGTAAAGCCAAACGCTTCAGAACTAGTGTTGATAGGTAGGTAGTATTAAGAGCATATGTATTTATACACTGATTATTCATGTCCGTCCGTCCGTATAAACTTTGAAACTTAAAGCTCTACAATGCTGAGACTACTCATGAAGATTCTAAAGAGATTTCCAGATAAGAGTGCATGATTATTAGCTGTATAATATTTCATTCAAACGCAACGAATAACCAATTTCTAGTAGAAACAAGATACTATAGTCGAGTTCTAGTATGCCCTTTTACTGAACGAGTAACGGGTATAATTACAAAATAATTATATTAAAAAATTTTCTAAATTTGAAAGCAGATTTTTAGAGAATTGTGCCAGAAATAATTAGAGGTATGCCACTTCAAAATCGTATTAAGATAAGTTGAGTTATGAGGTTTAGAACTTTAGGCCTGGGACATTTTTTAATTTTTTCGAATTTCTACAACATTATGACATCACAAAAATTGAAAAAAATTTAAAAAAAATGAATTTCTAAATTTAAATGCAGATTTGTAGAGAATTGCGACAGAAACATTTAGAGGGTATGAAAATATCTCTTTTTCGGAAAACAAACGGAAAATTTAATTTTATCTTTAAGACACTTTTTACCCCAATGTACCCCGAGTATGAATCCAAAAAGTTATTGTTAATATCTTGTTTTGTTTCGGAGATTCGTTTGTGCTTGCCTCTTTGAGTTCGACTTTGTCAATATTCCGTGGTTCTTCGTCTTGTATCTCATTCTGAAGATGATTTTAGTGCTCGTAAAAATGTTTACAGAGATGGTGGAAGAGTTTATTGCACAGCACGGCATTATGAATTTGATGGCTGGGATCTTCTGTGTGCGTGGTCAGCCCTTGACTTTCTAAATAATTTCCAGGATATTTTTACCTCTGTCAAGCTTCAACGGATAGAGATAAATCAGGAACGCACTTTCCCACTCTTTATAGCGAGCAAATAAATGTCAGCGAAATATAATGTGGCCATAAGTTGTATCATTATTCTCGATGTGGATGTAAATTTTCTGCACATGTTTCTGTTCGTCTTGTTGTTGCTGCTGTTGTATTTTAATTTATGTCATTGTGTGTTTGGTGTTTCTGTTGTTTTTTTTTTCCTTTTGTCACAAACGACATAAAGGCATTTAAACACGCCATTAAATAATTCATAATAATAATGTTCATGTACACGCAGGAAATGAGAGGAATGTCTTATACAAGTACGAGTATGTACGAGTATGTACGAGTATGTACGAGTATGTATACGTACTATACAAACCCACAGGCACACTCGTATTCGTCATATTATGAGTCAAATTTAATGCATGTTTATCATTTTCAGCCAGCATCAGGGACACGTGTGTGCCATGATATAGGGGCCAGTGTTTTAAGTTCGGCAGCTGGCTCGGTCGATTGAGGATGGAGGAGCTTACCTGGCATGCTGGGGTCCCACATTTCCCATGTCATGGGCCGAACTGGCCGTTATTTGAAAGTCGGCGATAGCGCCGGATTCCATGCCCAAGGCCTGCTTGCAGGTTCCTGTGAAGAGAGACGAGATCTGGTCAAGTGAGGTAACGAAAAGATGAAATGAGATGAGAAATCACAACTAATTAAAGAACGAGATATTCAATCAAGGAAGACAATGCAGCGGAATTCCGTAATTGGAAAACAAATCAAGAGACCTTTCCCTATGCGTAAATTAATTGCTGTATGCCGCGGACAAAGCTCGGAAAATTGGATGCGATACTGTGCTCCTATCATTTCAGCAACTCAATTTTCACTCGCCATCAATCTGTGAGAGGGAATGAAAAGCGCAATTATCATCACCGCTCAAAGAATGATGGGTCCCCGGCCCCCAAGGGACCGCGATGGGGTCATGAAAAGGTCGTTGAGACATCGCAGACATCATCATCATCCCCTCGGCTCTGTGCAAGTTGTTGCTGCTTCCACAAAATATCGAGAATATTATCATTCTGTGAATAATTAGATGCAATCAGTCAGTGCTTAAGCACCATAAGTCAAAGCTGAGCACCGCCCCAGCGCACCAGACAAGGGTTAGGCCCATTCCCAGTCCCAGTCCCATTCCCAGTCCCATTCCCATACCTACTCTCCACTCATCCACTCCCACCGAGAAAGCTGCTTTGGAGGCGGTCAAACGCGCCATCTGCAGATATGGATATGGATATGGATATGGATATGGATACCCATGCTCACAGTGACCCTTTTCGTAGTTTCTTCTCGGGGCCATGGAAAATCTCAAGACTACGAGGGCTGCTCAGATAGTTTTAGAAAGACTAGTGTGTTGAAAATACAACCGATAAACTGAAGTCCCTACAGTATTCAAGGCACTCGGCAGCTGACAAAATACTTAAAATATTTTTCTAAATATTACGCAAAAGTAATTTAAAAAAGAAACCGCTTGATACGCAAATAAACTTCATACATACTTCATTTTCATTCATTGACTGAAAACTCTCTTATTCGGCAACTTGATTGGTGTTACCAATAGAAAAACGATTGATAATTATTGATAAACAAATTTGTTTCAGTATCGCAGCGCATGAAGTCAACAAATATTCATCCGCTTCACTCGCATTGCCCTCGTAATGTTTACTTACATAAACAATATTTATGTGTTCAATGCTTCCAACGCATCGTTTTTCTGTTTTTCCGTTTAACCCGTTCTTTTCGCAGTTCCGAAAACTCATTTAGGGAAAACGCAATAGCTTAATTATGCACAGACGGCTAAACTTGGCTGGAAATGTTGCAATCATTCAACTTCCACTACTTTGAACATCACTCAATATTAACATAAATAAATTATTTTTAATTATTGAAAAAGATACAAACTTGTACAACTGGAGAGATGCAGAAACTGTGGCACTAAGTGTTTTCCGTAATTGATGGATGATCCCGATTTGGACTCCAGCATATCCATTATAACAATGGACCACTCGCCAGCATTTCCAGTCTCCGGAGGACGGAAGATTGCCAGGCAAGTGGAAAAAGTATGCCAACTCAAAGGCGACGGCCTGGCAAATGCTTGGTGGCTTTGAGCATGTTATATTTGGCCGAATAAACAAAGGTGGCGAGACCCGGGAAAACATCTCCCTGGGAGGAAACTATTTTGCGAAACTCTGACGGCGAAATGCAGAACTGCAAAGTGAAAAGTAAACAAAGCTCCGCGCACAGTGGTGCGCAGTCCGAAAACTATTGCTCAAGGTTTTCAGCATGGTTGCAACTGATCAAATCAGTTAATAATGCACAAACAAAGTCACGGAACTCAAACTATAAGCTACAAAACTCAAATTCGTAACCAAAAATATAGAATTTTTAATAATTCAAAATAAAATAACTTGACATTATCAATGACCATCTGAGAAATCCAGATCTACAGATAATATATTTGATATATCTGATAAAGAAAACTCACTTTATGATAATATGTAGATTTATAGATAACCAATTTGTTGAATCCAAAAAAAAAGGTAAAGAAATTATATTGTTTAAGTCTATGGAACAGGTTTCTGGTCACTGTGCGGCGGAGGAACTCCAATTGTTGCTGCTGGAAAAGTTTTGAGCAGAATAAATTGCACAAAATTTAATTAACTGCACTTGAGTGCGCTGCCCGGCCGCTCGTGCTGCTTCTTCCCTCTGTCCGCTGCAGTTACGCGTGTGTGCGATAATCATAATTCAAAGTTCCCTCTTTGGCTGGGCGGGCAAAACAACCAAACAAAGGAAAACACCGCGAAACTTTATGAAATTGAAAATTACACAATTTTACAGTTCAATGCAGGGCGAAAGGATCCTCGGGGGGCCAAAGGTCCTGATATGTGCTATATGGGCTATATGTGCTATATGTGCTATATGTGCGGGGCTAAGCCCTGAAAATTGCTGACAAACAACAGGGATACACTTTCAGCTGCAGCCGGAGTGCGAAAATGGAAAATCTAGCTGCAAACTCAGTTATGAGGGCACTTTCCGGGGGATCAAACCTGTCTGGTGAGCCTTAACCACTTCGCTGTTTTGAGGAACTCAGCTATCAGGAATGTTGATTTTGGCTAAGTGGCATTCTGCGATCGCATTGCAGGGTATTCAGCCGCCGCCACTCCTGCGGAATGGCGAATGTTTGAGTACCGTGCACACAAAGGCAGTGGGAAAAGTTTCTGGGCGGCCGAAACAGCGAGGAAATAGCGAGCAAAACGCGCCAGAAACGCGCTTAATGACGCGTATCTGCTGGCGCTCATAAACAACAAAAGCAACAGGGCGTGCTTTATGACCAGGTTTCTACCGCCCCCTCATCCAATCCAATCCACTCCATCCCATCCCATCGCATCGCATCCCACTGGGCAAACAGAACTTTTGGCCACGGCCTGTTGAAGCTGAAAGTAAGCTGAAGCTGAAAAGGGGATTCAAGAACTGTGTAAACAAATTACGCACGTATTTTAATTGGCTTTCAATTGGGGACGACGAGCGGGAGTATCTTATGAATGCAATTAAAAAGTAGCTGACCATACAACTCTGAGCCGAATGAGCTGTGAAAATTGGCAGCCCAAGTGACAACCCTATTACTCGCCAAATTAAACAAAACAAGAAAGCAAGCTTGATCCGACAAGCCGAAGCTAATATACTCTGCAGATTTTGGTATTTGCAAAAAAAAAAAAATTATTCAATGAAAAAGAATTTACGCTCAAAAACCACGAAACTATGAACTCTTTTCAAATTAAAAAGAAACTGCATATTGTCAGAAAATTCGAATTGGAATTGCTTAAAAACAACGGAACTGTGATTTCTTCTACATTATTTGTATTTAATTATCCGACTGTTCCTATGGCAGTTACGTAAAAAAACCTTCCGATTTGCTGCTCTCCCATGTGCAAAATATGTATGTGTCTGTCTGTATCTCCGTTTGCAAATTAATTCATTTGGAGCTAATTAAATTGCGATCGATCATCATTTAATACAGTTTTCCCCAGCGCCACAAGTATCTTTTTTTGCGCACTCCTCTCCTACAGCTGCACTTTAATTTCCAGCCAGCAGCTGTGGCTAAGTGTCGTATTTACTTTTGATTACCATCGAAACTTTCTGCTACCGGCACTTAAAATGGTGATTTTATGGTGCTGTGGAGTCGCCTCCGAGCTCGGGCCAAATTACATGCATGCCCGTAGTTTCGCGTTCAATTTATTGTGCTGGCCACTGTTTCTGGCAACACAACATCTAATACCCATTCATATCAGGTTTTCGGTCCGAGTTGTTGCGCACCAGAAAAGTGGGCGGTCGGGGCGAGGTATTAACTTGTTCAAAGTGGGCCACGCTTCACATTGTGCAAATCGTTTGGAAATTATACTCAAAATTTTATGCGATTTTCATGGGCTACTACTGCTGGCTAAAAGCAAGGATTCATAAAGAAATATAATTCGATTTTGTCAACTGTAAAACTTCGTCCAAATCAACTCATTCGAGTTGAATGAAATTGGTAGCTTAACTTAAGGTAAATTCTATAGTATTTAAATAGCCCGAACTGCGTACATTTCCCATTTCCCCATCGATTCAGTGTACACATCATTTTCTGGGCAGACACCACTTGACCTCCAAAATGCTAACTGTCGCACATTTATCCCATCGGCTTTTTGGAGGTGGTTTGGATGGATGGAGGGTTTGGGCATTTCGAACCATGGGCCAGTTTTCAACGCACATTTCAAAACGATTTATACGACAATTTAAGCGGTCTGGGCCTCAGCATTATCAATTTAAATACAGAGCAGAGCCAGCGCGGCAACTTGGTCGAAAGGGGACCAAAGTGGTTCGAAGTAATTTTTTATTCGCTCGCTGCAGAGCGATTCGAAAAGCGCTTCAACGTGCCCACGGTCAAATGAAATATGGCAGTCACTTGTCGGTATTTACGTATCGCAAAATGTGTGTATGCAACAACAGGCAACTAACATATCTTTGGATACATATATACAGATATACAGATACAGATACGGATACGGATACAGATAGACAAAGTTGTAGCGGTGCGAACTGCTGGTTTAAAGGACATACGTATCAAACATAAAATCGAAATCCAATTCTGCTAAGTATTCACCATAATTACAAGCTAAAAAAGTGATTTCAGCTATGATTATTTTTGAGTGTGTGCTGCTATCTGGATGCTGGGCCATATATATTGCTGCCGCCTTCCGAATGCTGAAAACAAGTTGACGGCTCACAGCAACCAGATAATTTGTTATGCTCGCCAGACGGGCAGCAAAAAAACAAAGCCCCTTCGGAGGGACCACACACGCACAGGTGAGCGGTGAGCGGTGAGCGGTGAGCGGTGGGGGCTGTATCTTGTATATACACTATATAGTGGGTCTCCGGGTCTCGGCCAATCAGCAATGGTAATGAGCAGCAACAGCCGCCGAGGAGCAGTTGTGTCCGAGCGACCGAAGATGCAGTCATCTATCAAAAGAGCCGCCGTGGAGCTTCGATTTGGCATCCATCTCCATCTCCATCTCCATCTTCAGCTTCAGCTCCAGCCCCACGCCCATTTATCCCTGACCAGAGCTCCTCCTCCCCCCTCTCCGGCTGATGACCAAACTCATGTTTATTAATGACGTCGCCGGACCGGAGTCTACGGATCAATGGCGCTTTGCGTAAATTTCCCGTAATTGGTTGTGGGCGGGTGGGCGCCGGGTGGTTCTGTGTTCTCTGGTCTCTGGTCTCCGGTGTGCGGTGTCCGGTCTCCGATTTCTGGCCGAACCACTTCCTTGGCCCAACAATTATTAGTTACGGTTTTGTGTTATTGGTAAATACTTGAGCAGCCGGCGCTGGCCAAGAACGAGGGACAGAAGCCCTGGCTACGGGATCATGGCCCCTTCCGTTTTGCGGTTGATTGATTTCCATGTTGATTGCTAAATGCAAATGTATCGGTGCTGGTGCCGGTGCTGGTGCACTTGGAGCCCTGCTCTCGACTCCAAAGTCCCTGAATATTCAATGCACTTGGATCGAGATCTGCTCATACGAGTATGTCCATGCAGCTCTACCCATGCATGAGCAATGTAATATTTGGTCACGAATTTCTTCCGCTTTCGAAGTTGTCTTCTTTACGTGCCGAAAATACATTTTAATGTATTTCAACAATTTTCTGTGACTGTTTTTTGTGGAAATGCACAAATTGTGTTTCATGGGAAGTGCACACATAGCAAGATGATTGAAATACGCAACTACAAATATCAGTTTTGCTTTAATTTTTTTGTTTTAAACTGAAAAGATAATAAGTTACAAAAATAATATTTCGAATAAAAACGCATACTTAGGCAAATATCTAGGACCTATAGCTATTGAGTATACTCACCGATTTGCAGTTCCGTCAGCAACCCATTGAATCCTCCGCCAGCTGGAGTTTCCGGCGTTCCGACTGCTGTGCCCATTCCAAATCGGCTGGCCAATAAAATCAAAGTCAGTGTCAAAGTCAGCCAACATAAAGTTTTACTGTTATTAACACCATGACGCTTAATGCGGCAATAACTTTTTAAATAATTTGTTGCAGGGCGCCTCGAGTCGTGCCCCTCGATCCGTTGACTCCGTTGACTCTCCTCGAGCTGTGGAGCTCCAATTGGGATGTGATTCGGCCTGGCGCTGAACTCACTCCGTGAATGAATTGAATTCAATTCTTGTAACTTTATTGCAGGCATTTTGATTTCTCGTATTTTCCTCTGTCCTTGCCCCTCGCGCTTTTCACACGTTTCACATGGCCATTCCGACCTGACGGGTCCCCTCCACATTTTTATGATCGGGCTCTGGAAGAGAAGATGGGCAGCGGGTGGTATAGAAATTAAGGTAAATTCTAGAGTGGAATTGCTGAAAGTGCGCAGCTTAATCGGCGGCACTTTAAGTATGCCGTATGCCAGCCATGCGAGGCCCCGGCCTCCCTAAATACATCATTGTCAGCAAATTAATGTGACGTGACCTTGCAAACTGTCGCGTTTTTGTCACATGACAGCCCCACAGCCCGATGGAGGCGGCAAAGGAGGCGGCAGGATTTCCCGGGCTGAGCCAGCACAAATTTATGTAAAACGTCAGACGCACTCAGGGGACCGAAACTCCCTACGTCCCCCCAGCGGATACGCGTCCCTCGGCGAGATGCCAAAACGTGTCAGAATAAAAAAACATAAACAGCGCGAAAAACTGAGCACAAGTGGCGTACACAGCCGCCGAAGGAGCAGTTCTCGGGGGGATGGGACTCCCCTCATCGTGACTAACTTCTACTATCAGGCCGTTTAAAGTTGTAAAGGAGTTCAGTAGAAGACGGTTATGATCACATTTTTCTAACACAATGAATGACTTTAGATTGCTTTCCAATATTCTGCATATTCTGCAGGCTGCACCTTCACTTCGTCCATTTTAGGCGGCCTAAGTAATGATCTCCTCACTTGTTAAGCAGTTTTAGCCACTACGTGTCCTTGGCCCAACTATACTGCCGAATTTGTACTTACGTGTAAGTGGCGAGAAACGCTATGAGCAAACTTCTAGGTCTGACAGTTTTCATTTTCTTAAACAGTCCCAAGGGGAAAAGATCAAAAGGCTCCATCAAACAGAAATAACATTTTTCACAGCCATTTCGCCGACGCAAAAATGCACTCGAGCAATTAATAAAATGTGAAATGAAAACGGCAGATGAAAAGTTGGGGGAGTTTTGCCAGATGATGACAATGAGGGCGGTAGGTTGGTAGGGCGGTGTGGCGTGGGGTGGGGCTGCTGTGGAAAAACTGGCGCCCACACTTCCTTTCATATGCGAAATGAAAAATTTTACGCCAACTTGACAGTGGAAGTGGCAGCAAAGTTGCAAATGTGCCGCAATTCAGCTGCTGTTGTGCTGGTTTGGCTGTTTGGCTGTTTTGCTGTTTCGCTGTTGGTATCGCTGCTTTCTGGTTTTCGTCGCCAAAGTCGCCAAAAATAAAAGGCATACACTTTTTGCACCAACAATACCACTTGAGCACACAGCGAGTGCAGCGGCAGTGGAGCAGTGCTCCTAGTCGGAGTCGGAGTTGGAGTCGGAGTCGCCGTCGTGGTCGTGCATAGTTTTTATGGCCACAGGGCGGCCTTTTAACGCCAACTTCGCAGATCCGCAGCTCCACAACTCCACCGCTCCACCGTTCCACCGCTCCCCCTTCGCGTGGCAGTTGCAGTGGGGCAACCGTGGCAGCTGGCCGGCAATGTGGACTCCAGTTGCAGTTGCAAATGGTCTGGCCCGCGGTCTGGAAATTTCTGTTTTTTGCCCGGTAGCCGTTGCCACAGCGAATGCCAATTTGCATGTGACGAAAGCGAAGGAGAACAACTTGCTTGCGAGGCGCCTCGTTTCGAGTGCTCCAAATTGTTGGTGACCTGCTGATGGCCAAGGGTCAGATGTTGGACGAACGCTACTGCACATCTATTACAGCTTTGGGTAAGGCTAATACCCATACTAAACTACACGTTTTTTCAACTGCTATTTTGGCGACTCATGGATTTTTAACATTTTTAGGCAGTGTTATATAATATTAGTATTAACATTTTTTCCTATATGTTACAAAGGTTTGTGTAGATATTTCATGTTAAAGTGGTAAAAATGCTCTTAAAAATGCACTTTTTCAGCGTTTTATCTGTGTGGGGTATATATTCATTTCGTGGCTTTGCAAATTGTTCCGTCTATCTTGTTTTTCCTTCTATTTTTGCCTCAGTGCAATCATCCAGCGTTTTCCCACTCCTCCCGTCGCCGCACAACTCCCTCCCAAATCGTCTGGATCTACTTATTTCCCACATAAAATATCCATAACATTACCCACAATTGCCATGCAATTTTAGGACCGCAGAAAGTTAAAAAATTGTCCCACCACCGCTCCCCCTCCTTGGGCCTTCATAATGTTATTGTTGCGGATGCCGTCGCCCGACGCCCACAAAGGGCAAATTAAAAAATGGTTTAAATGGTTTGTGTCTATTAATTTTTCCAAGCTTTCCTTTTTCGCCGGTTTTGGCGTTGCCGCCGTCGGCGACGTCGGCAACATGTGTTGCATGTGGCAATTAAATGGTGGAGACACAGCAACATCCACGGTCCAAATGGAGGCAAAAAACCCAACTGCACTGCTGAGGGGCTGGGAACGGAGGGAAAGTGTAATAATTTACGCGCTGTGCCTGGAAAGGCAAATAAAACTCAACTTTTTAGTGACTCACTTGGCGGCGTTTGGAAATTTTCGGAGCTGGGCGGAGTGCGAAAATAATACGAGCAGCTAGGTACTTGCAACTTGCATTTGGGGGAGGTTGAGGAAATCGGCGGAACGATGCAGCCTCGGCATAGAAAACCATATGAATGGCGGGAGGGGAAGTCTGGGCATCTTTTGTCCGCAGCAGATTGCAGAATGCATTACCCGTCTGCTCTGTTTAAATGAATTCACACCTTAAGATATCTCAGAATACAGGAAATATTATAGTAACTTTGATAGAAAATTGCTGCATAACAATCAAATTTCTTCTCTCAAATTAAAAACTAGAAAAACTGAAAGATTCACTACCACTTAGTGTTCAGACAAACAAAGGCATTTGGTTGGCCAAATAGTGTTATTATAGCCTTAGCCCTAGAGCTTTTCCATTGGCGGAGTCATGAACATAAATCATCGGAGGGCGGGGGCAGCGAAACTTTCGCTTAGCAAAACGAGAAATTCCCAGAGCCATAATTTTTCAATGTCGCCGACACCGCATAATTGCAGCGCAATTTCCCCGTATTTAATTTCAATGTCTGGCAACCTTAACCTTCCCGAAAGTTGAGTTACAACGCAAGAAGAACGAAAACCGGAAATGCAGGTGGTCAGTTTGGCGAAAAGCGGTAAAGGGGGAAATGGGGAAGCGGGGAAAGGACGACGAAGGCTCACAATTTATACGTTTCTTTGGCTTTATGTTCATTCTACAGAAAGTTGTTGAACAGCTGCCCCGACACTAAGATTCCTATGAGCAAGCCAAATAAAAGCGTTTTATCTTTGCTCATAAGAAATTAGGGAATTACCTAGAAACAGCTAAACACGAATCTTTACTTTTACTTACAATAAAATTTTCACTCAATGGCAGAAACATAAACCATCCGAAGGTCCCAGACCAATGCCAAATTGCCTCGTAGCCGAGAAGAAGTCATAAAGGCAACAACCTTTGCCCCGAGCCATCAGAAATGAAAGAGATTCGCCGGAAGACTTCGAGGAGCTTGCGAAATGGCCCACAGAAGGTGGGATTCTGAAATCCCGCCCACTCAGACACACGCATCCCGCGGTGGAGACGGTGATGGAGATGGAGACGGAGGCGGAGGAAACACAACTTTACAAGAAACACCTGTCCACATCCCCCCACCGAATCCCTGGAAACCCGCCCTCGGCGCCGCTGGAGGAGTGGGTGGAGCCGGCTTGCCAGTCTAGTTAGGAAGGGAATGGAATGGAATGGAATGGAGTCGTGCGAATTTGAAATAAAAATGCATAAATAAGAATGATGAAGACGTGAAGGGGGCGTGAATGGAGCGGCGAGTTGGCTGCAGCCAGAAATGATTTCAATATCAACACGAATGCCTTTCTGCGCGGTTGTAACTTAAAGAGTCATCATAATATTTTGAAATCAAAGCTGCACCATAAACCGGACTGGAGAATGGAGGTGGGTTACTTTCCGGGCGCAGCTGGCGTTGACACTACCTCGATTGTCTTTCTGTTTTTCCTCATTTTCCTTCGTGTCTGAATGTCCGACCGAGTAATGGGATTTCTTATTTCCTTTTTCGGGGCACGCCCCCTCGTCGGGGGGAGGGGATAAATCCTATTGGTTGGCAACGCCTATCTAATCATTTTCGTGTTGACACTTGACACTTGAAATAAAATGCTGAGATTGCAATGTCTTCCTCTCGCTCGCTGAGTTTTTCCCAGCTCCCAGCATCTTAGATGAGTCTGATTTAAATTTTATTCCACTTGCCTATCTAGATTTTTAAATGGGCTGGCCAGGCCTTAGAGAACTGACTTGTAGTTGGTTCAATATAGGTATCTTCTGAGAAATCCAGTTGAAATAAAGATGTCGTATGCAAGTTGTACAATGTTAATTGTAAAGTTTTACCCAATGAATTAGAATGATGATGAATGAATGAAAATATTTATATTTATTTGTATAGAACTGACAAGTGCAATGGTGTACAGGCATGATACTTCTATAGCCTCACCCATTTTTTTTCAAAAGTTCTTCTAATGAAAGCAATAAACCGTATCAGAATCTCAAATTGAAGGCGCACTTTTGAAGAGGTTCTTCACCTCACGATCGTTTACAGCGATTAGTGGTTTGTATGAACAAAGTGAGTAGATACTACTAATCTGGGCAGGTGTAGTAGTTTTACAAAGATTTCCAGTTAGTATTCATGCGATACTCAAGCTTGTGGGTAGTAATCAAGCCTACACCCTTCTTAACGGGGTCGTGACGATTGCACCTTGGACATACATAGTTTAAATTTGGTATTTTTTGACAATATATGATAATGCGTTGATAATGAGAAGCGGTTTTCATAGCTACCCCAATAATACATTTTCCTTTCCCTGATCACTTCTTTTTGACTTTGGATTTGAGCGCGTCATAATCTGATTTGTAGGACAATAAATTATGAGCCCGCGAGAATCTTTTGCATCGAATCCGAGGGCCGTTGGGGCGTTGGGGCGTGGCATGCAAAGCAAAGTCCGCGCAAATGACGCATGAAAGCAAAATCAATAAGAGCAGCAGGAAAATGCCAACTCAGACCCTTTCTGTGGTCGGTTCATTTCACAGGTCCTGTCCATTACCGGGGTAAAACACGCTTATTTAAGCAATAATTTCTTGGCTCACTTTTCCTTCTTGGCCAACGCCGAAGGCGAAGTCAACGCCACCGCCCCAGCCTTTTTTTTGTTTTTGATTAATGGTCGTGTTCATAAAGTGACACATTGAAAATTGGAAAGCAAATCAAGCACAAAGCGAGCAGCGCCAAAAAGCCAAGTCGCAGGGCAAACGCATGAAATCAGCACAAAGTAAAAATAAATAAATAATGCCAGCGGTGGGTGGTTGGGTGGTTGGGTGGTTGGGTGGCATAAGATGGCGCTAAAAGTGTAAAAAGTTGGGCCTGGGGCCTAAAGGTCGTCAAAGTAAAAAATTCGATAAATGAAAATGGACAGCAGCAGAGAGCAGGCGCTGCGCACGAATTGAAACGGAAATCCTTATTGAACTTGAGTGAGCCGGCGCTCCGTCTCCAAGGAAGGTCGAGTGGGCGGTGGGTGGTGGGTGGTGGGTGGTCATTTGGTAGGGGGTGTGGCCCTGCTCCGTTCTTGCAGCGTTGGCAAAGCGGAAAAGCGTGCTGCCGAAAATGTGCGCTGCTGAGTGGCTCCACTCGGCGACACACTGGCAAAATCAGTAGCTCATTTTCGGCCCAGAACCCGGATGATCTGCTTATCCCTCTGCCCCAGCCCGCACACATTTTCTTCCAGTGTTGTGCGCTGCTAAGCAAGGCTGGCTGTCCAGCGCCGGAAGTGAATTGGCAGTGCGACAGCAGCGCTGTGTGCCCACACACAAACACACAGAGGAAGTGCGCAGGAAATGGAGGGAAATGCCTTTTTCGATCTGGGATCACCAGTCGCAGCTGTAGTCGCGGCATGTAGTGCAAATGCTAGCTCAGCTTCAGCTGAGGCCCAAATGTATTTGCAGCTAACAGGGATTCGCAATTGGATTGTGATAGGCCATTTCGACTGTGGGGAGGATGTGACATCAGTGCTGTGTTGCCAAACTTGATATGTAACATTTTTTAGAAATAACCCATTGTCATCAGTCAAAATAAGCGACAATAAACAAACATGCTTTCACTTCTTAAATAACTTTAAGTTTTAGTTCTATATTGCTGGAATAGTCTCAATAAATGCGTTCGATTGCATTATTCTGTTGATTAAAGCCCGTGTCCTGGCGAAGGACTCAACAGATTGCCTGGCAATTTCAGGGAATCCTTCACTTATCCCCATCTGGGGATAAGCCATTGGAGCATGAGGGAGATTAACACGACTGGATGCTGGCCAGGACCACAACAACTTTAATTAGGCTCAAAGCGCAGCAGAAAGTTCCTCGGTCCCCGCATCTGAAAAGTCAGCACAAAAACACTCGTCCTTCTGCGGCAGAAAGCTTTGCTTCGCCCACTATTCGAACTGGGGATGGTCCAGTTCCGTCTTAACTGTCAATTTACCCAAAAATGCTACAGCAGATGCAAATTTGTGCCAGTGAGGTGGACCCGGGCCGAGTTCATCCTGCTTAGCCAGGTGCAGTCCCTGTGCCGTTTGTAGCCAGTCTTTGGCCGGGCACAGAGCTCCCCGCACAAAGCCCTCCTCCAGTGCCTCTAAAACTGGTGGACCGCCTGTGGGAGCCCGTAGATTTCAGCATAACGAATTGGATTGTCACGGCAATCGATAAATGTTTGCACACAGGCCGGTCCAAATGTAGGCTAAGTGGCCGGAGCTGCGAGGCCTCAAGGATAACCACCCCCTTACTTGGACACCACTGGGTTTTAGGCTTTGATGGCCCAAATTATCTCACAACGTCCGTTTAATGACGCTGCTTTGGCCCAAATCATTTTTAATAGGGGCTGCGTAATGCTTGGCCATCATGAGCTGATGGGTTTAAAGTGATGTAAATCTTGGTGAAGGATATAATAAGGATGGAGGCAGCTTTTTTATTTAAGGTTAGGTCTCAGCTAAATCTGAATGTCCAACAAATGTTGTGCAATTAATACTGCGAGCATGGTCCTTGTGTGAGAAGACTGCAAGCCAGATCATTGACAGAGAAGTAATTTAATTTAAGGCTGCACAGGCGCTTCATTTTGTTAGTTCTCTATTAGCCAGTATTGAAAGCTCTAAATAAATTTCTATTCATTTCATAGAAAAGCCGAGCTGTACGAGCTGAGCACCACCAGACGGCAGGACCAGGAGCATCTCTGGTCCGAGGGCCTGTGGTCAATATTAAATGTCAGTTGCTCACAGCGATTTCCATGGGTTCTGGAGTAGAAAGTGGAAAGATTGAGCACAGTTTTTCCTCAGTTGTTTTCCCACTTCCCCTCCTGCCTTTTGGGCCGTCCTAATAGAATTTAAATCTGCTAAATCCTCGTACATGACAGTTTTCTGTGCTGGGTTTTGGGTCCTCCGTTTTGGCTCCTGTTGCTGTTTGCCGATGCTCCTCTTCTCAAGCTCGAGTCCTGTGGCCTCTTATTTATTTTTACTTACGACTGCTCCTCGAGCTGCTCCGGCTGAAAGGCGGGACTCCATCTGGGAAGCTTTGGAACTGTGTGCGGTCTTGAGGTGATTTTGATTGAGTGCGATTTGTACTTTGTGTAGGCTACGTGTTTTGATTTCTTAAATAATATTTACCTCGTGTGCTACACAGGCCTTATTGTTGTCTCTGGCCCTTGATTGCACAGGATGAAATGGTCTCAACTTTTACTTTTACCGCCTCTGGTAACGGATATTCGTTCAGATAGTATTTGCTCTTTTAACATTGGCCTTGTTTGCGCAGTCCGAAAACAGGAAATGGATTTATTATGGCGAATCAAATGCAATCCGCATAGGAGTAACTTCGAATTTGCCGTGCTTGTCTTCTTTTTCTATTTGTTCTACAGCATTTTACCCATAGCTCAACATTACTCACCCATTTATATTCTTGGAAACGAGACCGGCGGCTCTCCAAACGCTTCTCAAGTTCAATGAATCTAATGCTGGGGGCTAATGTCCTCTAATTCAGTTCGCAAAGATCCGATCGGCAATCTGCCGGCCTCTGTACGCATATCATAAATATCTTTGTCGACGACGACTATAAACTAAACACATTAGCGCCCAGAGAAGACTACTTAGTGCTAAATCGATCATGAAAGCGGCCGAGGGCAAAAGAAAACCCGTGAATCCATTCAAAAGACTCACTTTACGAGTGTAATAAACGTGAGGCAGCAGTGCGTTGGGCCAAAGTTGATTTACGAGCTGATATGAATAAATTGCGAGTACGCACAGTTACCTAGTTAGGCGGTGAACTTGCAGTGGAAGTAACTCTTTCGTATAAATACCAATATTTATCCAGTGGAAGAGCACAGTCGTCTCCAGAAGCCATTGATTGACATACCATGAGAACCCTTAGCTTCTTGATTCTCCTCGCAGCTCTTGCGGCCTACTGTGCGGCCCAGCAGACCTCCAGTGGCAAGAACAGAAAGGAGAATGGTAAGTCATATTGACCAAAAGCTCAGAGGACTCTTATCCAACACTCGTTCCTGGGCAGCCTTCTCCAAGATCGTTCCTCGCCTGCTGTGGAATATTAGGCGCGGCGACCAGGATAGCAACCGCAACTCCCAGCAGCCCATCATCATAGTGCAGCAGCCCAGCTCGAATCAGGATTCGGATAGACACCACCACCACAACCCCAACTATCCCTACTACCCGTACTACTCCCCACCACCACCGCCGCAAAGCCGTCCTCCGCCTCCTTTTCCCGGCATGGACTGGAACACCATGGGAGGAGGACCCACCTACCTGATCATCAACCCCAACAACATGCAGGGCATCTACCTGCCTGCCACTTCCAACAGCTCCAACTCCACCAGCTCGCGGCGCAGCGCCTTCGTGCCCTCCATTTCTGATCTGCTGCAGGGCCTCAACCTGGACGACCTGGCCGATGGAAGCCTGTTCGAGGACGACTCCGAGGTGGTCAACGCTGCAGAGGATGGGAGCGCGCCGGTAGCCCAGCCCGAAGGTGCGATCACCCAGGCTGACGACGATCGCGACGAGGACTTGATCGGCGAGGACGAGATCGATGCCTTGGATCGCCAGAGCAACAGGGGATTGAGTCCCAAGCACCTGGTCTCCCTCCTGATGCAGGACAAGCGACGTCGCCGCATCCAGGAGGTACTGGCTGGCATCTATCTGAAGAACTACAATCTGAACAGAAAGTAATCGAACGGACACGAGCAGATACAAATTGAAATTGTGCGAGGCTGAATAAATAGCGGGCACCTTGCCCAAAAACAACCCATAAAGTTGGCTCCTTTCTGCAGCTCAGTATTTTGTCTTCATTATGGGGAGCACTTTATCATAGGTCCCCGGAGAAATCTAAGCCAAGTTGCTGGCCCCCAGAGGAGCTACTCCGGAGTCCGGACCTGGCTAGCTGTTTGCTCTAGTTGCTGCCATTCTGCATTGTTACGACTTTCCCAGTTGCCGTAGCACTAAAATAATCTGCAACTGCAGTTGAAATATTTATTTGCAATTCCCCAACCTGGCGTAAGCCAGGATCTGCCAAAAACCAGGAGAAGCTGCTGCCTCCAACGACAGGTGGCACCGGTGATGGGCGGGGATTCGAGTTTGGGGCTTGGGGTTTGGGGTTTGGGGTTTGGGGTTTGGGGCAGAAGTTGGGCGTGATGAGCAGCTGCAGTTATTGTTTCACCCGGAAAACTTTCTCAATGGGCAAACTCGGAGCTAGACAACTTGAAATTATTCGCTGCAAAGTTGAGTTTCAATTGGAGTGCCGAAAATGTGGCAGTTGGGCGACCCAGAGACCACATCTATCTTATGATCGCTTGGATTAGTAATAGGGCATAATTAATACTTGACTCAAAATATTGTGTCTGCTAGATTAAATTCTCAAATGGTAATAATGTTTTCGTTTAATTAGCAGGCCCAGCTGGCTTTTTAAGCTTTTTCCAAGTCCGCAGCCCGAGCCCCTTAATTATATTCATCTGGCCATGGGCCATGGGCAACCCCTCTCCCAGTTTCAGCTTGCCAGTTTTAGGCAATAAACTCTGTTGACCTTAAACCTCTCCTACGGCTCTTTAAGCTTAAATCACAAGCATTTCGCATTCGGGTTGCTTGTGCCGGAGCTATGCATAAACCTGAGCTCAGGAATTCCTTTGCCCCAGCCTCGCAGTTGCCCGTTTCCATTGTTGCCGTGAAATAAGATAGGAGGCGATGGGGGCGGGGACTGGGGAAAAAAGATGCCAGGTGTTGTACCTGCAGGAGCTGCTCCTACTCCTGCTCCTGCTCCTGCTCCGGCTCCAGCTGCAGCTCCCCTCTCCGGCACAAATTCCGCCGGAGTCTGGCAACATGGCTCCTACATTTTGTTGGCAGCATTTTTTCAGGCTACCTGTGTCTGGAAGTTGGCCGTTTGTTGCATGTCCTGCGGCAGGCGAACTTGTTTGAAATTTGACGTGTGTAGTTTGCTGACCAGGAGCAAAATGGGGTGCAGCAACCCGAGATGGGGTGGACGCCGGACTGCAAGGCTGGGGCACTGCTGAAAATTTATATCCAAGCTGCCGTTGCATCCAGAGTAGCTAGAAAAATGTTCATTTCAATTTTTTCCCTCCCTTTTACTAGGTGCTCGCAGTATATTAGATTTGGAATGTACGAAAAAGTTGCTACCCTCTAAATGGTATTTTGACCGACATCCAGTCAGGGCAAATTCGAACTTAATTTCTGGATAAAAATGGTGTTGATAAAAATGAATGCATAAAAGCAGATTTTATTAAGACAAAAATTGAAAAGGTGCTGAGGAGCAGCTCATTGCTATTTCATCTAGAACTGCGAACTGTTTAGTTCAGTAAGGAGTATCTCATATTCGACACGCTGCACCGATGATTCGAGGCTGCTACCTCAGCTTTTACTTTGCCTGGTTTTTGCCAACAAATTGACGAATGTCCCGGCACTGGGATCGAGTCTGGGGAATGCTCTGGCAGGGAAGCTCTGTGGGTAGTGCGATTTGGAGGAGCCTGTGCAAACTTTAGTAAGATGAATGTTGGCACAGGCAAATGACAGGCAGCGAGTGAGTAGCTCCCGTCTTGATTTTTGAGTCCATGATGACATGGGCAAGCTGGCCGAGAAGGAGTGGAGCTGTACCTGCTCACTTAATTGGTTACTGTAGGGCGGAAGGGCAGTGACAGATCGAAATAAATCCTCTGCTGTCAGTAGCTGGACAAAAGTATTATGAAAATCCTTGACCGACTGTAGCAGATATATAAATATAACCCTCTTGCCAGTACTTTTGCCAGTACAATTAATAGTCATGCTTTCGTATAATGGTAAGGCCGTAATAAAATTATATTAGGGACCAAAAGCAGTATTCATCGCAGCGGGCTGTCATCCTGCAGGAAAACCAGTCATTGCCATCCTTTGGCCGAAAAAGAAACCCGAAAAGGCCATCAAAGCCAACGGAATAAGCGGAGGAGGTGCCTCGGTCTCGGTTTGCAATTTTACAAATGGATTTGTTGTAATTTCTTTTGCCACAGCACCTGATGCTCACATAGTGCAAACAGAGGAGTGCAAAAAAGCGGCTAGGAGTGTGGCAAAACACACTAAGCAAAAAACAAACTGGAAAATAGGAGGCAAAACAACGCCAAAGAATCAGCCCTGAAAGCCAGCAGCCACAAACGGTAGAGAACAACTTTTATACTTTACACATTTTCACATATGAAAATATTTTTTGCAAGTTTTTTATCACTACCGTACACCAACCATTCGAAAGCCCCCAAACCCCCCAAACCCCACAAACTCCCATCTAACTTCCCTTCCAGGGGGGCACAAAACATTTATGGGATTTGTGTTTGCCAGACATGTTTGCATTTTGTATATGCGATATGTTTGAAAATCCCGTTTCTGCCATTTCGTGCACAAAGCCAGGGAAAAAGGATATGGCCACGCCGCGGCGAGGAGCAGGGTCCTTTCCATTTTGTTCCTCGTTTTCGGCGCGGTAATCGGGTGTCTGCGTTTGTGCCTCCATTTCTGCTCATGCGGGTGTGTCTGTCTGAGGTTAGAAAGTTTTCATATATTATCGTGAAGCGAGGACCTGTGTGCTCCCGTAGGCGAGCTGTTAATTTGCAGAATGATTAGCATTGCGAAGAGCCGCGAATTTGGTAAAACTATATAAGAAAATATTTGAAAATGCTAAAGTTAATCTTAAATTGCCAACCTAGCGGATTGTGCATGCAACATTTTAAAACAACATCAAACAGCACCATTTCCGCTCCAATGTAATCCCTTTAGCAAACAGCAAATTATTTCTTTAGTAAAAATAAGAAAGTAGTGTGAGGGGTGGTCCGCGTAGTGACGAAGCACGCGAAAAGTTTGAGGGCAGCGACTAGCCACTAAACAGTCATAGAAAATGCGACAACCGCTCACTGGAATCTCCAATGCCGTCTACTAAATATAACAAATGACTTGCATTCACGCCAACTTAATTTTTCATCCCAGTTCTCTATGTTTCATAATTTATCGTTTCAAAAATTTTGTTGCTTGCTTTCGTGTTTCTCTTTCTGTGATTTCAGTGTGATTCCACAACGAATATTCCAATATGATTTGTGTGATCGATAAGCGCTTGATTGAGTGTTAAGTGTAACAACTTAAGATATAAGATACGAAAAATGAGAGGGCACAAAAAAGGACACAATATTCAGAGAAAAAATAATGCAAAATACTTAGGTACTAAAATGGCAGTCACAAAAAATGGGGGAATAATTAATGTGGGTAATTCAACTCCTAGCACAAATTCGCATAAGTCTGCTGTCAATAAAGTATTTTTTTGCTAATTCACGAAAATTGAAATATTTCTGCAGCGAATTATCTTTAACTATTTAACTTAAAAACAGGCCAGTGAAGAAAGCGATACCCATTGCAGTGCTCTCGGCTATTTATATCGTTTATTCTGGTTTTTCCAACGCTGTGCATCCATCACATCCATAACCTCCCTCCACTTCCAAGCGCACAATATGGTACCTCTATTATTAACCAGCAGGTGGCGGTGCGGCCCTTTGAAGTCAGTCGGCCGACGACGACAAAGAACGTGACCAAGGCCGACACACCAACACACAGGCAGCGGAACTCAGTACGCCAATAAATCAGAAAGCATTTGTCATGCACACGCCCGCTGCCCAAGATCGATACTCCCATGCCACAAAGTTGCAGATCCAGCCGACTTGCCACTTTCTGCTGGCCATGCCTGTTGCGCAGGCGCCGATCGTAGGAGCGATAATCGTGGCCAGGACCTAGGATGCAGATGGATACACATGGATACAGATGAACGGCCCAGGATAACGAAAACCGCTACAGATAGTGGTTAGACCATGAATCGGATTGGCCATAGGTTGGCCGTTTTTCAAGTGGTCGAGTCTGAAGCGCACTGCAGCAGACACATAAATCACTTCGGTTTATTAATATTTTTTACTGCGGTTTCCCTTTCGTTTCTCTCGTGCTTTTTCTCTAATTTAAAAATCGATTTTGAAGCTTACAAGCATGTTTGGTTTCTGTTTTTAGTTTTGTTTTGCGATTTCCATCTTTCTCTTCTTATGCTAACAACTTACTTACACATTTTTTAAGCAGCTGCCTATAACTAAATTTAAATACTATTTAAAACTTAAATATTCATGTAATTCGCCCTTACTTTTTGAAGACCTCCCAGGCTCAATTTCTAAATAAATATTCATAGTTCGGTAAAAATGACTTGGAAGTAGACTGACCACTTCAAGAAAATCAGATAAACGAGCCGAATTGAAACTACTTAGTTTGAATTCGTTAAACTTGTTACACATTGTGTAGGCAGTTAAATCTATTCGAAATCGAAATCGAAGTCGGTATCAGCCGCTCACTGAAATATTTCAGAATATTTAAATTAAGCATGGGCATAACCGTTTTTGAGTTTGTGAGTATATTTTTCATTAATTAAGAAAGCATGAATCGGAATAGTCCCCTCGAATATATAAATAATATACGTGCTCCCCACGGAGTTCACAATGGAAATTGCTTAATCGATTAATTTTCTCCAGATAAAATCAAGAGACCCTGATTCAAAGGATGAGATAGACAATCTTTTGCTGGTAAAAAATCATCTTTTCCTTTCCCAGTAAAAGTTTTTAATGATTATAATATATTAGGTCGATGCATATAATATCTTGTTTGGTGTGTCATATGAGCAAGATTTCATTATTCAGCTCTTTTCAGTCTTTTAATAGACGATCGGCTGCACAAACGCTCACGCAGAGAGTGTAGCACTTGTTCTAAATTAATCTTCATTAGGGTCACTTAAACAATAACAAAACCAATGGAGGTCGGGTCATACTGGGCAGATGGGCAACTGGAAAACGGGAGAACTGGGCAGCCATATGTTGCAAGTTTTCCGTGCCGCAAAATAATCCAAACTCACGGAGAGTGCCGCAAACTTTGATTGAATTTTCATTAAATTTTTCGCTGCGGTTGGGAAGTTCGCGCCATAAATCAAAAATTCAACTAGAAAATGTCAACTTTTCACTTTTAATTAGTTTGGCAGAGTATGAAAAAATTTTTAGGTCACGCTTTGCTAGCATAAATCAAAAATTCACTTGCGCAAATATTTGGAGAAATTTCAGTGCACCTAAAACTGTGGAGGTTTGCAAATATGCCGGGCTAACATGGCTTCAGTGCCCTCCACTGCGGGATGTGGATGTTTTTCCATGCCAGCGGCCTTCTTTTTGGGCCATTTTGCTGCATTATGCTGGCGACTTTGTTGCAAACATTTTTTCAACCATTTTTAATTATTACTTGAGCTGCGGAGAACCTGGCTAAAGGGTTGCTAAGATGACTGCGAATCGATTGCTCTATATTATAGCCTTCAATGTTGATTAAGCAATTTGAGACTATGCGCTTTTATCTCCAGTCCAGAATTTTTCTATTGGGGGTCAGCGGTCAGGGGTCAGCAGCAACTGTTACAAGTCTGGCGAAACATGGCAAACAGACGGTACAGTCCAAGCGGTTCTGGAAATCCCTCTGACTTCCCTCAGATTTTCCCCTCCCGCTCGATTCTTTTCGAACTTATCCTGCAGACATGTAAATTACGTTGGTTTTTGGTCTGTTTGCTGAATTTTCAACCAGACAGGACTTTGTCTGGCCACCCGAAGGACCCATTCCAATTGGGTCCCTCGACTCCATTTACATTCCAAAATATTCTGTTGCAGTTCCAGCCTCACAAGCTTACTCCAAAATGAATTTTTATGTTTTCGACAAATTTTATGTACCGAATGCTAATCCTTCAGGTTGGTAACTATGTTACCATGGCCCATTCCGAAAAGCCTTCATCGACAGAACTCGGCGGCAAGTATAAGTATAAAGTATGTGGGATAGGGGAAAAGTCACAGCTTCTATGTTTTTCAGAAAAGAATACCAAAAAAGCTTCTCGATTAGCGCGAAAAGAAAGCTTTCTGCTCAAGGTAGCCAAATGAGATCCATAATTCTGCTCGGCCTTCAGAGCCAATCGAAACCAAAACAACGCACATGTTATATCATCATATGTTTCATGTGTAATCACAGATAAGACGAAGATGGGAAGTAATCCCTCGCCCATGTGTATCTCATACGAGTATGTACAAGTGTGGGTTGCGACTGCATCGCATGTGGCAAGCGTTCCGCCCGAGGATTGGATTACAAACACAATAAAACAACAATTAGTTTTAGTGCGAAAGCAGAAAAATGAGAGCAGGGCAACCGCAGTGCCGACAACAGTGCTCCGTCCCTTTAATGGACGAAGAAGATGAAATACGATGAAGTGGGTCCGCAGCAAGGCCGAGCTAATGGGAGGGCAAAGTTCGTGGGATGTGCCACTCGACGGGGAAGGAGTGGCTGTCCTCGTTTACGACTTTAACTGCTCATGTTGGGCCAAAGCAAATCGCAGGGTTTCTTATCCCATAGTTTAAATCGCACGGACAAATCGGACAGATTTCCCAAAGTGATTTATGTGGAATAGTTACGATCCGATGGGCAAATGCCGGGAAATACTTGGTTAATTGCAAGCTTACTTATTTATTTTTAACACCCTACAAGTCAACAACAAATACTTATGACTACGGTTTGATTGCCTATAAACTTGAACTGAAAGCAATATGATGTTGATTACCATTTCTAGAGCTTTCTTATCTAGCCAATTCGGTTAAGTTTCTTATGAGTTCCCCCTTTCTGTCTATTGCCTATCTACATTCGCTTTTTGCCACACGAGGTTATAACTTAGCTGTGGTTCTACAAGTATGTTCTTTGGTACCTTTCCTATTCCTACAGTCGTATGGCCACGACACTGGCGGAGGTGTGGGGTTCGGATGCCCGCAGGACGATCTCCCCGTGCTCGTCCTTGTAGTCCGCGTAGTCCTTCGAGAGGACGCACTCCATGTGCAGGGCGGTCATGAGGCGTCTGGAGTTCATGTTGGTGCAGGTAGATGTCACAACGGGGTATCCCCGCTGGCGACCCAGCTCAATGGTGGCCTCCACCAGGCGGGTGCCCACTCTCTGACGCCGAACGGAGGTGTCCACACCGAGCATGTAGAGGTATAGGGCCCGCTGCACTCCGTAGTGCTCGAAGATGTTGGCCTGCCGCTCGATCCCGGCCAGAAACTTGTGTATCTTGTCCAGCAGGCACGCGACCTCCTTGTGCTCAGCCTCCTGGTACTCCCTCTCCAGATCCTCGGGCACCTGTTCACCGGCCAGAGCCACGCCCACAATGCGCTCCCCATCGACGGCCACCAGGGAAAGATCCTGAGGAATGAGCGAGCGGTGCAGCTCAGCCTCGGCGGGAATCACCTCGCTCTGCCTGGGATCCGCCTGGGGGATCAGCATCAGCGGCTCCTGCTTGAAGAAGTGCACCGCGAGGAAGGCCTCGACCTCCTCGTAGTCCTCCATTCCCATGGCGCGTATGGTGATCGCTGACATCTTCGCAAGTGCCCCGCTCGCGAACTGAGACTGAGAGAAATTTAGCGCGATTTACTTGTTATATACTTGTGTGCCATGCCATCAAACATGCAGCGAGCTTGCCATCGCCTCGTTCTGAGCTTTTTCCGAATATGGGGCCCTCCCCCAGCGACGCGGAGAGCGCACCGCTCGCCACCCAACCACCCACTGACCCGACGCACTGCTCTTATCAAAGCTTTTTCAAAATGATGTTCGCAACGCAAGCGGCCCCGAGGTTGAATGACACAAGTTTTTTGTTCTGAGCGTGTGAATAATGATCTCAAACATTTAGCGGTCTGATTGACGCCACCTGATTATGACGAGTCATTATTTGGCTTATATGAGACCCCATTAGGCTCGTTGATCTGATCTTAGTATGGGTCTAATTTCTTTGAAACGTTATATGTAGCTATTTTACTTGTAGCTATTTTACTATTAAGATCTCAAGTGTAGATTGCGCAGCTTGGGGACTCAATTTTATATCTTTTCATATTGCGTCTATAACGGGTAAGTCAAGACTCGTATTTTTTGGTGGGTAGTAAGCTCGTGGACGCCATTTAAATATAATTTCGATTCAAGCTAAGATAACTAGCTGGAACTCGACTATAAGATACCCGTTCCTGTTGTAGGCAATTCGTAAAAAAAGAACCCATTACCAGGAGTGACACCAGCTTAGAAGTTGGGTTTTCTTAGGTTTTCAAAATCGTATGAATGATTTGCGACTAAAGACAAGTACTTTAGATATGAAATGTGATAGAATAAATAGAATAATCTCAAAACTGTTAAAGATGTGTTGTTGTTTCCAGGATCATGACGTTCATTTCGATGGACAAGGAACGTGAATAGAAATGCCTCTGAAACATGGCCGACTATGGATAGTTGTTATCTTGAGGTCCCAAGATGGCGAATCCGCTTTCAAATGGTGAATAATTCGCGAAGCGATGAGTGGTCGGTGAATGAAATTGAACAGGTTTTAGGCAGGGCTTTGTGTTTTGCGTTTTGCGCGCTTCAATGCGACACAAGTCGTTGGTTGCGTTCACTCGACAAATTATGAATCGCTGTTCAAACTCAAAATGCTGGTCATTAGTGCAATTTACATCAACCCCTTTTGAGTTTGCCCTCGCGAACTGTCACACGCACTTACTGCACCACATTAACCCTTTGTTGCCGATCGCCGTTTTGCATTCGCCGCCCCCCAGCTGTCTTTTCCAATTATTGGCGGGGTTTGGTAGTCGTTGAGCCCGCTTGAAGTTTCAAAACAAATTTTTTATTTACCAGTATTAACTCTTACGTGCGGCGCTGCTTTTTATATCGTTCGCGGTCTTTATGGGAATTTAATTAGATTTAAAAGCCATAAACAAAACGCTATCTCGCACTGGTCGCGTTTTAAGGTTGCTTTTACTTGGAATTTCGAGTCGGCAATTGTTTTAAATTATTGGCATTTAATTTGTTGCGTCATTTTCAAGGTTTCCACTTCCGATGACTTCAGAGGGAAAACGAAAACGAATTAAAGTTTATTGAAATCGATTTTCACAGCGCAGAGCAAGAGCATTTGTAGCCATTTTGCGCGTTTCAAGTTTAATTTTCTATTTTTATTTTCGTGTTGATGACAACACCCAGAGGGGCTGGCTGGGATGGCATGGGATTTCCCGGACTACGTGACCCGCTTAACAAATTTCTGCGTGTTTGGGTTCGCCCAGACCACGACCCCAGGATCCGACTACCGATAGCGTTTGCGCCACCCCCGCTTTATAGTTATTGCACTTTTATCTGCCTGACCATTTCAAAAGTCACTTTTGGCCGCCACTGTCCGCTCTCTCATTTAATTAAAAGCGAATGCACTGGAGGGGTCAAAGGTCGTTCCCACGATCACCTCGTCGCCTATCTGCGCTGGCATCTTAATGCCTGCGGGGTTTTTAGGCTCTGAAATGGTTTACATACCTTTTGTTGCTCGAACTATGGGCTTTGTATCTCTCACTTAATAGGGCATTCGATTATCATAGCTACGAGGTCCCATAAACCTCAACTATTGAGCTGTGAGTAGCCCTAATCAATCTATTAGTTTGCTTAAACAATCACAATAGTTATGGCCTTTTGGCATGTAACAAGTTAAGTCGAATTTGCTGGCCACTAACATGGCAAAATGCTAATGATTTCATTTATGGGCTCCATTTGAAATTGTTTTCTTAAGAGCATTAGCAATTAGTGGTTTGAGTTATGCAAGTTAAGGAGAGCAAATAATAATTTCATTTTAAGTTGGAGCTTTCAAATTTGATTTGCCGCCAACTTTTCCCCCTCAAATTTTGGCTGGTCTTTAATGGCATCATAAAGCTGCTGGCAAATATTAGGTGCATATTTCGGTGAACATAGTTTTAATTAGTTTCAATTACTTCTTAAACTTTTTATTGGATTCATCCCGACAAAGCGAATTACCGTTAATCACGCCGTTAGGATGAGCTGAACTCCGAAAAACGAAAACTGAACTTTCATTTTCACATAATTAAATCGACAGTAGGATTCGTTTAACTTTAGTTAACTGCAGTTAGGCCAAACGAGGTTAACTTTCGGGGTGGCACCCGGTTCACCCGGGTGGCAAAAGTGGGTGGGAATGCATATGGACTCACCTGGACATTCGGAGGCCTTTGGAATCCTGCGGATGGTCCAATGCTCGCATGATGACGTTGCACATGGTTTAGTTACCGTTAGCACTAATTACGACCAAGGTCAACACACGCGATACCCGATAACGATAGTTTACAATCGATAGGCGATTACCGATAGTCGATTAACAACAGCCGATGACGATAGGTGTAACTCCGCCAGTTGTCCGACGCGTTGCTCCAGCAAAAGTTTCGCAACGACTACTGGCCCGTCAACTGGAGCTGCCTCAACGAGCGCCACAATGTCATCCACTCGCACGCACACACACACACACCAGCGCGGAGGACACCACACACACGCACACGAAAGAGGAAACATTTGCGATTTCCTTGCGCGACGTTTCCTGCCACCGTAAAGAGTGCGAGTAAGAGTAGGTGAGAAGAGCGGCATTCTCTTTCGTCGTTGGCGCAAACTCGCTCGCTTGTGGATCGCATTTGTTGTGGGAGCAGAGTGAGAGTGGGTGGAGGGAGGAGAGTTGTTGCTGGCACAGGTGAGTCCATAATTCTGGCCTGTAAATATACAAATAAAGGTAAATAGTTTCAGAGGCAACCTTTAATACGGCATAATGTCACATTTGCCGAGATAGTTTTAAAAACAGAATAACCATTTTCACAAGTTCGCTGGAAAAACTCTCCCACTGGCGCATTAAATATTTAAAATTATTGATTACATTTCTGGACCTGCTTCACCTTTCACCGCCCAGCCCGCCCACACAAACAAAACAAACTCAACGTTACTTTGTATTAACTTGAACTGTAGCAGAGAGTTCTGTGATTTAAGAGCGAGCTCGCGCTCTCTTCGGCTGCCGTAATTTCGGCCACGAAGCGGCGTATAAGACGGAGCGCGACTGCCTGTTGATAAGCATTTACATTTACATTTTCATTTACATAAGGTAAATAACGGGCTGTGGATCCTAACAGCAGAGCTCCGTTGGGGGTCAGGGGTCATGTAAACAACTACAAAAGTTTTCGGACGCAAGGGAGTTATTGTGGAAAAAATTGAAATGGGCTATCGAAAAAATTAATTATCCTGAACGGAAGCGAATGTAACTTTTTTTAATTTTTAACAAAGTAAAGCAACATGTCACCGCGAAATGTATTCAACTTTTATTAACCAACATAGTAATGGTGTTTTTCTATAGAAACGCCTTACTCGATTTCCGTGGAAGTTTTCGGAGGCTTATAGACAATATAACAAACCATACCATATAATAATTACTCAAATTTTATAAATTGTGATGGTATTCAAGGCAATAAAATTAAATATTTTTTAAAATTCCGAAGGGAACCTACGTATATTAATTATTATACCTTTTCAGATTTTCATTTGAAAAGTTTCCCTTAAAACTAGGCCCGTAACCGGAAAAGGGGAATGACTTCCATATTTTGAGACTCTGTTAAATATTGTAGAAACTCTAACGTCACGCTTGCATCTAATATTATAAGCAAGGGATTATACGGTATTAGTTTTTAGTTTTCATTTTTACACAACTGGTCAACTGTTTTTATTTTTGAACTAGTGGTATAAGAAGTAGCACTAAACGGTAGTCTTTGTTATACAAATGTTTGACTGTTTCTAAATCAATACCGGATTGTATCGATGTAAGAACTTGGTCTTAAAAAATAATAATAACAAAACTGTATTCAAGTAAGAAAATTGTTCTTAACTTTTTTCGTTCATATTTTTCTGGGTGTACCTTTACAATATTTATATCCCGAGTCAAAGAGGTGTAATTAGAAATGGAATCATAAAAAAACATTAAAAAAAATACCTTTTTAATTAAAGCTATGTGTTAAGATCTATAATGTCTAGTTTTTCATTTAAGAAATCCAATGAACGGAAAGTAAGTTGAAAAGAAAGTGTTTAAATTGTAGCAATTAAGAGGAAAAAATAAATATTATAAATATAATTCCGTCAATAAAAGATTAAAATAACCTAATTAAAATCACCTATTAAAATCAGCTGCTGAATTTGACATTTTTAATCAAAAAGCCCTATAGGCTTATGTGCATTCGAATCCTTAAATATTCTATTCGATTCCCTTTTTATCCTCTGTTTGCTTGAAAACCAGTAGTTCATTTACATTTCGATTAATGGGAAAAGTCAATAGCTACGTTTTTGCAAAGGTAAATTCACAAAAATGCAGAAGAGCTCGAGGCCACGTACATTGATTTTATTTTGCCATTTCAAATGTAGTTAAGTGTTTTGCAATAGAAACGTCATGTTTAAACTCTACTTTTTGCGCGTAGTCAATCTAACTAAAGGCGCTGAGTAATGTAACACCAAAAAGGCATTAAAATTAAATAAATGAAATACATACATACATGTGCAAAAGTTGCGTTTAGGGATTATGCATGGGCAATTGGGAAGACTATGCCATTTAGGCAGTAATCAATAACAAACACACTTCATACCTTCTATCTGCATAGGCGCACTTTCAGAACAAACATATGGCTGAGTCGTGTTGCCCCTGGAATTAGTTTTAAAGTAAGTTGCCACTTCAATTAGGGCCAAGTCTGGCCAACGAGCGTCTGGATGGCCCCAGTGCCATCGGCCTGCTGATAAGGATAACTGCCGAGTTAATCCCCGATGTCGTTGCCAAACATTCAATCACCGGCTGTCAGAAGTTGCAGCACCGGGGCTTAACGCAACTTTGAAAACTCCAAAACCCACTAAGACAGAGAGCAATGTGTTTGCAGCAACAAAACAAAATGCATATCAAATTGTTGACTTAATGCAGAAGGGGAAAACAGATTGATGTCGAGCATGAGCCAAGAGTTCTTATCACAAGTTCTCCATTCAGCTGTTTGCTTTTCTTTTCACGCTTTGCAAGCCGTGAACGATTTAATGTCTGCAAAGTTATCAAACTGCTGATAGCGACGCATTGGAAAGTGAACACTTTTAACTTTTGTCTCCCAGACTTGGCCAATTGGGAATAATCTTTCGCATCTTAAGCGATTGCTTTTTTGGGGAAGAAGTTTACTTGAAACGAGATGAGTTAACGCTCTTTAGTGCGTTGGGATTATGTATTGGGATAGATGTAATGCCAAGATTTATGAAAACAACCCATTTAGTTGGAACTTTCGGCGAAATCTGAAGGAATCAACAGTTCGATACCATAATTTTAGGATCATACAATAAATCGATGCGAAGGCGACTGACCTTGGATAGGTCATAGCTGGCCATCAGGGATTACTGGGAAAACCAAAGCAATTAGGTAAAATGATTTGTAAAACGAGAAAGGATTTCAGATCCGACGAGGCACCTACCCACCATATCTCAAAAATCAATGACTTGGCGCAAAATTCGTGGGACGAGGCACTGGAAAAGCGGGAAAAACTGAAAAGAGGCATGCCCTTTGTTTTCCAATACGTCTGACCGTATTGGTATTGCGGGTGTTCGAGGTCCAAAGTCAAGACGTCAGAGTGATTGTCCTGACATTTGTGAAGGCGGAAAATCAATAAGCGGCTAAGAGGAGAAAGAGATAGGCGGCCAAAAACGCAGCCGCCCGACGTGGCAAACTATTTTACACCTGAACTGTCTGGCCTGTCAAGAAAGAGCTCAGGTGCGACTGCGGGGTGAGGTTGCGGGAAAAACAAATAGAAACTGCGAGCTGGGAACGTAACGGAAGGTACAAGCCAAGCGCTCCGGCTTAATGAAGATATTAGACAGTGTCTGGGGAAAGGGTTCCCATTTTGACAGCCATGACGGTCATAATAAGGCAGGGTGTCATAAGCTGTTGAAAGTCGATGGAAAAGGTCGAAGGAACTCGCAGCGGGCCAGCCAACTCAACTACCAAAATATTTCTCGGCGTTGCATTCAGTCGCACTATGGGCTAGTCACTAGAAATTTCGGTCAAATTTAAGAAAATGCCATAGAAACGATGCTGACCACTTTTCGACTGTGAAGCTTTGCCATAAAAGGAGTTCCTAAACACCATGTGCTTAGGTATGAAAATAACTTTTTACGGAGTTTATGACTTGTACTTCTATTTCAAAGAACATGTGTATTGAATTTCAATTTCAAAGATTTAGGAATCTTCTTCATATGGCATATGCCCGCTTTAAAGTGCATGTGATCCCTTCTATTCTGTACACTACGATGTTCGCAGCTTAACTAGATGCAGTGAAACCTTTTGCTCGAGCTCCTCTTGCCCTTTTTGATTCCAAATTTGTTGCTTGCAATTTTTCTGAGTGCGCCGAGCAAAAAAGGGGAATTCCACAGAACCGACAACAACAACAGAAGTTGCCAACTTGTCAGCTGACAGGCAGGCGGCGTTCTTGGGGCTGTCCCGGCGCCCACCCCCATCCACCAATCCTCCAGCCCCCTTAAGCCGTCAACCAACTCGTGTCAAAAGCCCCTTGCCTGCGGCATGTGAGCGGAAAAGGATAAGGTGTGGGGCGATGGGTGGTGGGTGGGGGAAAAACAAAATTCAAAGGCTGCCAATTGCCAATTGAAGCCGTAAAGTATGCTAAGCAATTTGCGTCGTGTGTGTGGTATTCATGTGGATGTGGGTGTGGGTGTGGGTGTGACTGTGTGTGTGTGTGTGTGTGTGAAATGGTGTTAGGGATTGGAGGGGCTCAGTGTGCGGTGCGATATTTATTGTTGTTTCATGCCAAACTTGAGCCGGAGTCAGAATCAGCTGGCTGGCTGGCTGGGCGGGCGAAGGAGCCATGAGTTGCATGGGCACCTGGCACCTGTCGTATCAGCCCCCGAACGCCCCTCCTAATCCACCTGCTGTCGAGGACCCTTCATGAGTCGAACAGTGTGATTTCGATTTTCGTACGTAGGCTCTCGAACAGCCGTAGCTGCGATGGATGAGGCGTTACCATTTCCGGTCCGCTTCCGGCCTACTTCGGCTGGCTGAAACTAAGTTGAATTTATTTTGGGTGATGGATTTTCCAGTTATGAAGCTTGATTCATATTAGCCCGTGTAATTTTCTACCTAAATCACAGCATATTGTAGGGTGGCAATAATTTCAGATTATTCATTTGCCAAGTAATGAGTTTGAGGCACTAATATACCTACTCTTCGGCAGGGCTCCTCTTTTGTTGTATTTCCATTTCCGGCAGACGTCCAGTCACAAAGCTAATCAAAATGTCCGATACATGCACTTCACTCACTCAAACACTCGCACGACTTCCCTCGCACGCACTTCGAGTGCAAACTTTGAATCTCGTAGTGTTGTTCGTGTTGGTTTTTCTTGGGGCTTTGGAGTGCCCTTCAGGGTTGGGGAGCAGGCTTGTTGGAGAGTCCTTTATTGGGCGCCTCGAAAAACACTTCAATGAGTGGCCCTTGCCGAAAGGATACCGATTGATTTTACTCACCTCGTCTGCATTTGCGTAGCTATATTTATAAGTGTACATAAAAATGCTTAAAATAAACGAGAGCTATAATCTCGCTGAACGCTGCAAAAGTATTCATATTTCATTCACTTTTCCTTTTCAATTTACAATTGTATTTCAGCACACATTGAAGTGAAGTTGGCTGCGATTAACACGTTATCAGCGTTGCCGGACTGGCAAAATTTCAGTTAGGTCATGTTCTAGAATATGACATATATAAAATTCAAAAATTGATACAGGTTTGCAATAAAAATATACTAACGTAGCCGAAAGCATTACATTTACGAGTATAGTATGGAAACAGAAAGGGAAGGTTCTCTAACCATTAGTATTTTATGCACGGTTATAATGCCATTATGATGCCGTGACCACTTTTTTCCGCCATTTCCGTTTCCGCTGAAGAACAAAAAGTTCGTGTGATAAATTGCAAAATCAATAAGGGCCGGGACATCGGGAGCTACTGCTGCACTCATAGATAAAGAAGAAAGTAAACAATATGTTAATACCGTAAATATCCGACGCATCGGGGGAGAACAGTCGCCCAAGACACGTTGGAGTTGGGGTGCATGATGCAAGTTTGGAGTGTTTACCCAAAGATTACCGATTGAGATTTATGATAGAGCCTGTCTTTAGCTTAATGGCAGTTTTATGATTGCTCTTCTCCCAGTTGATTGATAGAGCGAGCAAGTTGAAAAGGTGGAAAACTACGAGGGTGGCCGGGCAATTGGTCTCAGCTGTTGTCGAAAATTTGTCACACAGAGGGAAAAGAGAAAAAACTTAAGCGCAACTTACACATGTAATCGAATACATTTCCTCTGCTGTTTATCCAACTGCATCTGGGCAGGCCAATCCATCAAAGGAAAGTGCTAGTGTGTGCATCGCCACTCAAATTACCAACAATAACAATGGGGCAAACCACCCTCAACCCGAAACCCACCCACTCCCAAAACCGAGCCACATATGCAGCGCTCATCCCTTAGGAAAACAGAAACACTTTCTTCCGTGACTTTCCCTGTGATCTGGTGCAGATGTTTGCATTTATTTTGTAATTACTGTCACGCAATGTGACCATCAAATCAAATAAAACGAATTCCCATTTAGCAAAGTGGCGGATGTTGGGCCAGCGGAAGGTGCTTTCACCCGGCTCCAGGAGTTGAGTTCCAAATCTGTTCTTGGCGGGGAAACTTCTTGTTTTGGGTCGGGTTTAAAGTTTCCATCGGAACAAGAGCGGAACAGGAGACAGAGACAACCCTTCAAATAAATGAATATATTTGGAGGAAAGTTCATCGGCAGGACCCATAGATAATGAATAAATGATGAAGCGAATTTTAAGCTGGTGACACAAGCGAAACGGAAAATTATTGAAAACTTACTTAATTACAGATTAATATTTAATTGGGTTTCACGGGTTGTTTAGGGCGCTCATTTTAAATACAAGTAGTTGAGATGACAGCCTAATTGCCCATTTAAATTGGATGCCGTAATCAACATTAAGCCATGTAGACAACAGATTTGTCAGCCTTTAATTTAAACTTGTAGACCAATCATACGTGTATGGAGCTATAAGCAGTTTCCTAGTCTATAACTATAAGCGTTTTTTATAGACAAATCCCGCATTCAAGAGACTCTGAACACTGACTAATAACTTATTTATGAACCGGGTTTATTGTTATGACTACTATTCGGCTGTGGGCATGTCTCCTGCCATATATGCCACGAAAACCATTGGGGCAGACAGCCGTAAATACAAGCGAAAACTTTTCAATATTGATAAACTTTTTCTGCACTTTGGCTCGCCCGGCCGGAAGCGGAATGCATAACACCGGAAATGGCTCAACGCAGCGACGGCGAGAAGGAGAGGGACACAGACAGAGACAGAGACAGAGACAGAGGCAAAGACAAGGAGACAGGGACAGGGACGGAGAGACAGAGACAGAGACAAATGCCATTTACAATTTTTGCAAATAAAAGCCGCTTAAGCAGCGCTTCCCCATCCCAGTTACATGTAATTTGTTTTTATGTCTGCCCCAATACGTGAGATAACGCCACGAACCGAACACATTTTTTCGCCTGCACACAACTTCGATTAACATTGGCAACATCGCAGGCGGAAATCCAGGACGCAGACGGCAGGACGAGGCAGGACGAAGGCAGGACGAGGGAAGGAGTCCTGGGCCGGGGCCAACAAGTGGCTTCGGCCATGGCCCTGAATTCCATATATAATTTCCGCCCAGTGCTGTCATGTGAGAGACGTTGCTTTCCTTTTCGTCCTTTTCGTCCTTTTGCCTCGCTGCTGTATTTTGTTGGCAGCGGGCAAAGTAAAGTGAAAAATATCCTTGTCGTTTGGTGGTGCATTCGAAATTGCAGGCACGAATGTGCAGCGCTTCCTTTTACTCAACCCTTTTTGCCGCACTTTTAAAACGCTTTTTTAGTTTGTAATGGAAAACATAAGTGATTTATATTTTATTCAATGCTGCGGTTATGATTCAATGTACACATATTTCAGCATTTCCAAGCGTCTTGGTAATTGAGTTTAGCACTTTCTATACGTTTGATAGCAGCTCTGAAACTTTGAAACTGTATCAAACAAACCCAACTCGAATACTGTTTAAGCCATTTAAATTTGCCTAATATTTGATGTTGGGCTTTCTGGGGATATGAGCACTTCCAACTTGACTACAACAATTAAAGTCATTACCCGCCTATCATGTTGATAGGGGCAGTTCGGGCCATCAAAGTTGTGCGCCCCTTGCCCCTTTTCCCCTTTTCCCCTTTTCCCCGTTTCCCCACCCCCGCCAAGCAATAATGTCTCATGTGTCCCTCGGTGGGTTCTCGTCTGGCCGAGTTGCGAAAAGTGCCACAAAAACTTTGGCTAAAACCATCCAGCCGCGCCCCCAAATCCCCAGAAAGCCTCCGATTCTCAACGCCACTTCCACGGCGACTCCCCATCCTCACCATCGCCCTGAACCGTTTAGCATACAATTAGCCTGCAAAAGGCAGCGGAAAAGGGGGCTGGATGGGCGGGTCGGGGAAAACGCAGTGGGAAAGTTGAAGCCCGGCGAAAACTTCGGTGAAAATTATTAAAATTTTCGTTGGGTCGTTGCCTTCCAAAAGGGTTGACCATATGGAAATTAGCATATGACAGCCATTTCAGGCCAGGGGGCGGTGCCGACTCCGCCCCCTTTTCCCACAGTTTCCATTCGCTTTCCCGGGGTGGGAGCTTTAAATTTAAAGTCAGCCGCAAACTTTGTTTCCAGTGGATTTTCCACGGGAATGGGGCCGAGGAACTGGGTGAAGAATTATGATTTTTACTTTTTGAGCGTCCACTTCTGTTTTCTACTTTTTGCTATATATCCCAGTTTTTTTTTTCTTCTTTTTTTATGCTTTTTACTTGAAAATGGAAATCCGCATATGAGTGGGTGGAAAAAATTATTATTATTTTGCAAATTTTCCTAGTTGGATTCCATGCAGAAAATGCGAAAATTCAATAAAGATAATATAATTGGGATGGTATGGAAAAACATGGTTAGTATCTAGTCACCATATATAGACCCATTGTTAAAAATACAACTCTGGTTACCCCACTGAATATTTGTCGAGTATTTGGACCCCCTACTGTCCAAATATACATTTGGCATATTGCTCGGCGTAATTACTGTGCGAAGGGCGCTGTGCGCGACAAATGAAGTGAGATTTTAATAAGCCAAATAAGGCAGCCAAAAGTATATCAGGTGAAAGGAAAACATCACGTAAAGTTAACAACATCACAAAGCAGCAGCAGACATTCACCGCAGGGGCATAAGCTTTTGGATTGAGTTTTCCCCGCGCCGAATCGCGCTTTTTGAGCCCTGATATCTATGCCATAGCTCGGCAGCCTCGTTCCTTGATTTCCCTTCTTTATTTTCATATTTACGGGGATTCCGCTGCGCACAGTGGGACGAACGACGAATTTCTCGAACTAAATGGATTTTAAATGTTTTTTACCTTAAAAATAATATGTGGATGTTCCTTTGAGCTGTCACTCCTAGTTTCTCCTGGTTTCAAAATAGTCTATGGTCCTGGTATAGTTTCCCGATCTTATATACAAATTAACGTTGGTTAACCACAATCTCCCAATTTCATGCCTAACAAGCCTTATATATCATTATTTTATATATGTTTCGAATATTATTAGAACCACAGTGCGAGGAGCGGAGCTTAAATAAGCGTGCTACAAATAATAAGCGCTGCATTGTAAATCAGTGCCTCATTTTAATGGACCAAAACGGTCCTTATTGTGCCGGAAACTGGCACGGTCTGTTCCAGGAACAGGAAAAGAGGCAGTCAGTGTTGTTCACACAAATAAAGTATAAGAAATAAAATTGCTTTTTTAGGTTAAAAGCTACATTTTGTTCAGCTCTGTGCAGTTGTAAATGGTTTTACTTTATTTGTTTTCTATGTATCAAAATGTGAGATCTTTGACAACTATTATTAAATGCATTATTTTCAAGAAATTCTAATATCAATCTAATTTAATTGGATTTTAGCAGCTAAAGCTGCCAAGGGTATTAGATATTCGACATTCTAAAGATTATAATGCTGTCATCACTATTGATGTTACCACCAAATGACAAAGCATTGCAGCCATTAAACACGTTTGACGGGCCAACAAAAAAAGCCAAGATGCACAGCTTAAAATAATAATAGGAGACACAAATATATATTTATAAATTTTGTATTTATAGCAAAGACAGAAAACGGAGTAGAGAAGAGACTCCTTAAATTTCGCTAACTACCTGTCCGATTAGGTAAAATAATGAAATAATGTAATGAATATTGTTTCATTTAAACCTTTGAACCTTGAAAGGTCGATTTCTTATAAGAATTACACAGTTGAGGTGAAGAGGATATCCTAAGCCGCCACCTCGGCAAAGTTTTTGAACAACTATCATTTAATTTTAATAATTTAGATGCGGCCTCCTTCATTTCTTGTTAGCATACACCGCAAATACATAAAAAAGATTTCCCAAGCTTGCCGTCATTATGCAGTGCCGTTGGTCCGGGAAACTCTAGGCCTCGTTTGGGAAAGATGGCTTGGTCGCGAAAAACTGATAGAGCACAAGGGGTCGGTTATTGAACCGCCTTTAAATCGCTTGAGTAATGTTGATGAGGGGCAGAGGGCTGTCAAAAGTCACAGCGTATCGATGTGACAAAACAAATTTTGATCAACACGCTCATCCAAGAAGCCGCAGATGCTCAGTATCTGATGTTTCGAGCTGTGATGACAACCTTTTTTAGGAAAACATCACGTTGATTCCTTCCTTTTTAAGCGCATTGATATTGATTATGGGTTTCGGGGGACGGCGGTTCCAACGGGGATAATAATAGCTGCTGCTCACGATGTGCACACAGGAGGGCTGACTTGAGTACTTTTTGATGTTGATTATGGGGAAAGTTGTGCCGCCAGATAAGCCGAAAAACTCTCAAAACCATGAGCGTGCAAATTTTAAACAGGGAGTGGGAGGAACAGGATGCGTGCCGCCTTTTTACACTTGGCACGTGTGTCCCTAAAAGCCGATCTAATCAAATGGAAGTACGATGCGTAAAAGGCGACAAATTCCAGCTTCGACACAACAGCATACCAAGAAGTGAAAACTCGTATTGCTCTCGGTTTTGGAATTCTTCTGCCCAATTGGCTTTAAAAACGTGAAAAGCTTTTTATTGAAAAGAAAAGCCATTTAATGGCTTCTATGTTCCTTGCCGATGTTACAGGGCTATTGAGCCAGCAATGAAAGTAAATAGTTACATACACACTAAACAGTTGCATACTAGAGTTTTAAAGGTACTGCATAAGCATACAAGTACAACAAACATTGATTGATCAATTACTTATATAAATTCAACTTATTCCACATCTGTGGCCCAAGCCTTCTGGATCAAGACAAATAATCCATAACCATTCCAATTTAATGCTTGTTGCATCGTCCCCTCCATGTGATGTGATTAGGCAAGGACCTTGGCTTACTAAACAGCAAAACCCAGGGAATCCAAGGCTCACGTGGGTAACTCGTCAAGGCTAACTGACTGGGGCGTGATGGGGCGTGATGGGGGGTTGGGGGCTGTGGCACATAAAAAACAAATCGAGGAGCCAACTTCTGCAGCCAAGACCAATCCCCAGCGCACGGGAAACACTGCTGCCAATGTCGATGACGTCTGTCCTTGTCAGTGCAACAATGACGACAATCAAATGACGTTTGCATCAATGAGCAATTGGCAAGCAGGATAACGAGCAGAAGGATGTGGTGGTGCTGGGCGGTGCTGGGTGGTGCTGGGTGGTGGGAGCAGCGAGGAGGCGCAAGGGAAAATGATAGCGTGGATTAAACGATTTTTAATGAAAAGCCTTCAGACGGCCGCATGAATGAATGACACAGAACGGAGTGACAGGACCTCGAATGTCGATGGCAGGACGGGGGCAAAGGACAAAGGACAAAGGACACGCACATGGCCAACAGCCCACACACATCCTCGCATGCTGGCCGCGCCCGGTTGTCTGGGGTCTCAGCTGGAAAGCTGGAAAAAGGGAAATTGCATGATTGAAAATTGCACTTCAGGCCTATCGAGCAACTGCCAAGAAGAACGGACGCACAGCGTTTTCCTCATCAGCGGCGTCTGCGAACCCGCCCACCAGATGCCCGCGAACAGCTGTGCGCCATCTAAGCGATTCCAGGCCCTTGTGCACCCTGGTTTTCGCCAGAAGTTCCTGCTCATCGGGTCACTGTTGTGGGTCCTTTCTCAAAGGAAGATGCCGCTTTTGTGCGGGTCCGTCGGTCAGCAGTAAGTGGCCTGCCTGCGGAAAACTCCGGCAAGAAGGGGTTTCCGCCCCTGGATGCTTTGAAGTGGACTCGCATTGTGGCCAAGTTAATGAAGTGGACATATCAGTTAACAGTTAAACAACAAACGAAGCTCGTCCCCAATTGATAAACAGAAATCGGTCAGTACAGAAGGAGTTGGCCGTGAATGGAGGCGGTAAATGGAGAGGGCTGTCGAAAAAGGGGTGAAATTGAAGGGCTTAAAAGTACAAAGAACACTGACTTCAGATCGGACTGAAAGATAAAGTCAAATACAGATCCGAAATGGGTAGGCATGCTATTTCTAGAACCGTGGCCTAATTAAAATGGCATGTGCATGTTGGTCCTTGAAATATCCATCCCACAATTGTGCTAATTGTACTGATATGGCTTGAAAAGGCTTAAAAACGTATGTACATACTCACGTTCCTTTAAGAATTTCGGGATTGCCGACAGGAGTCAAGGATCGCATGCATAAGTAATATGGGCCTCATAGGGCCGAAGATGTTTACTTCCTCCGCAGCATTAGCAAAATTATAATAACAATGCTGGGCTACAAAAAGGGATGCCAATTCATTCAATCCTGAATATTTGCCTGATATGAGCCTGAATGTCCTTTTCGAGTCGGCTAGTTGTGGTGAATGCGATGTCCCGCTGTGGCAAGAGCCGAAATAAATTTCTAAAAATGTCGACGGCACATTACACGCACCAGGACAGCGGCGCAGATGGTGGGGGCTGTCTAATTATGCAGCGTTGACAAAAATAAATGGGAGAAGGGGGATAGTGGATAGGGAAAAGGGAAAAGGGGAAGGGGGGCATAGGCGCCAGGACTCGGGACACAGAATGCGCACTATTAACAAAAACAATTTTCCAGCGCCCGCGTCGTATTTAGCACACATCATATGCATCAGTACTGTTTGGAGTGGGTTCTGCGATGTCGGCTGTGGGTCCCAACTAGAAATAAGGAATAAGGAATAAGGAATAAGGAATCCCTTTTGGCGGCGTGCCAGAGTGCCAGAATATCCTGCAGGCAGGACACATTGGAAACGCAAGACTTCAAGTGGAGCAAGTCGCGCTCGAATTGTTAGTTTAGGTGGCATATTTCAGTAGCGTCGCCTTTCAAGTGTTCTTCCTGGAACTGAAAGATCATCTTACATGAGGTTCCCCTCGGCTCTTTACAGTTTATTCCCTAATTAAATAATCAATAAAATGAGAATCAACATTAGTTCG
This sequence comes from Drosophila orena, assembly GCA_005876975.1. Classification (NCBI taxonomy): domain Eukaryota; kingdom Metazoa; phylum Arthropoda; class Insecta; order Diptera; family Drosophilidae; genus Drosophila; species Drosophila orena. The sequence continues at coordinate 8,630,309 of VCKV01000008.1, read as the reverse complement.
CATGCGATAGCCCGCTCGATCTGGCTGCCAGCCAACCCTTTGCTCATTGTTCAATTTGTCAAGTGATGTGAGGGCGAGGAGAAACAATTAAAAATCTGAAATGGGAAACTCACTGTTTGACTGCCTCGAACGCGACAAAGTAGTCTTGTGTTTTTGGGACATTCCCATCTGGTTTTCTTGGAAAATGGTCAGCATGCAAGGGAGCTATTAGGTATTCCCCCTGGGGGAATAGCTACAATCGCATCGTGGCTAAATAATGCAGCAAATGGAACAAATGTAGGCATTAGTCGGAGACACAAGAGATACAGAAAAGATGGTAAACATGCGATAAGTAAACTGTTTTAGACCACCGTAGCTGCCAAGTCAGTTTTGAAACACTGAGTTTTAAAATGAGATTTTCATTTGACTTAAATTCATATTCATTTATATAAATCAAATACACCGAAATGCAGTCTTTACATTTGCAACAAGCAACATACATACTCATGGCTCAAAAATTGTATACTGTTTGGCCCAAAAAGCCTACAACTGCATGCAATCTCCTCAATGGTTTTGATGAAGCAAATCACAATTGTTCCATCGCAGTGTTTCTGTTATTAAGACGGAATTGATTATATTTCAAGAACCCATTGTTATCGCCATCTGCAGCCAGTTGGCAGCTTTCAGCCCAAACAATATTCTGGGTTGAAAACTGGGGGCTCGCCCAGCTCCTGTCTTCCAATCGTGCACACATCTGGGTTTTATGCATTTCCGTCTAACCAAAGCTGGAGAACCCGGCCTGGAGCCCATTGCTGCTGCTAACTGGCAAACTTACTAATTTTTAGCACCGACCTCCGTCGATTTCCCTTTCCCTCTCCGTCGACCTCCAGCTCCACCGCCACTTCCACCTCCGCCTGCGCCTCAGCCAATGCCAATGCCAAAGTCGTCCTCCTGCCCTCCACTGGCACTCCCAATCCTTCCGGAGTCCTGCACTTGGTTGCGTGTCGGGCGTCTGCCAAAGTCAGTTGCAGTTACCAAGTACTATATTGTTGCCGTCTGGCTGGGCTGGGCTGGTCTGAGCTGAGCTGGATTTCAGAGTCATTGGCAATATGTAGGGGCTGCCGCTTGAGCTGCCGGCAAACTGCTGATAATTAATATTTTATGCACACGTCTGCGTTGATTTCTATCTTTATTGTTGTTTGTCTGCCAGACAAACAGTCAGTCAGTCAGCCACCCATCGCAGTTAGCCTTGATTCGCCTTGGATGGCTTTATTGCCAGTTGGCCAAAAGGTACGAGCAGTAAAAAATATAAATTATAGTTATGGAGCATAAGACTTATACCTAATGTAATCCCTAATGACGTGAATACTCCTGCTTTTTTCTGTATTATATAATAAATGACTCTACTGAGTAAGCAACAGTCGACCACTTTGCGGCACGCTCTTTTTTTTCCATCTTTTCCGCCATTGTTTGGCCATTGCCAAACGCCTTTGAATGGCTTTTCATTTGGAAAATGTCTGCACAATGTGTCCTGCGGTTCATTACACTTTCTGTTTAGCTTGCTACCCCCAGCTGCGACCCCATGAACCACCTGCTCCCCCGCTTTCCCCGCTTTCCCCAATGGCCATTATTAAAAGTTCATTAAAAACTCCCTCGAAATGGCGCAATTTTCTATTGGCAGCCCCCTATCTATATTTGCAATTATTAATGGCTGATTACTGGCAAGGAGCACGAGCACGGACTTTCTTTTTTTTTCAGTACTTTGCTTTATCACCCACTTCGGCAGTTTGTTTGGCTTTCAGCTTGACGGACTGGAATTCATGCCTTATCTGTATTTGGAATATCCCACGACTATTTTCGCATTCCCCCCATTTCGTGTGCCGTTTTCACTTTTAATTTTATGGCGTCCTACCTCTGGGGCTCCTCATATTACACTGCCAAAAGTGGTTGAGTGTTGTGTATATAGTTTTAAGCTTATAAGCTTGATCCCATTCAATATTCAAAGAGTGTAAATTGTAAGTTTATTACCAATTATTATTATTTCAATGCACTTCTCCACAAACCACTTCGCGGCCAGCTGAAGTTCCAGTTGAATGCTCTGAACTTAAATGTCTTGTCTTGCTGGTCTCGATTTTTATGGAGAGTTGCCCATAACAAGGAGCTTTATTAGTTTTTGCCGCCGGGCGCCGGGCGTAACCAAGCAGGCACATCCACCCAAACGGGAGACGAGACTCGAAACACGAGACCCACCCACCGCAGAGCACAAAGGACCTCCTTTGGAGCAAGACAAACAACGGAATCATGCGTGAACATTAATTCGATTTGCGCAGATGTTCGGCCAGCAGGAGTGCGAAGGACCACAAGGATACTGGGGGGTGCAGTGCTCAGCTTTAATTTCGCATATTACCCGATGAACTGTTGACAACGGTGGATCGCGTATCCTCGTCCCATCCGTTCCACATTGTGTTCGATTCCTCGGATGCCACTAGTGGCGAAGGATGTGAGGTGCGTCCTGGCTGGTGCCAGGAGGTCCTGCCAAGTGTCCTGGCTCTGTGTGTGTGTGTGCATTTGATCCCTTGCTCGCTGACCTGGAGTTTTATTTTCCTGTTTGGTGGTTGGTGCGCGTCCTTTTGATCTGGTCACTGGTAATGGTTGGGGTTTGTTTCCGTGTTTGCCGCGGGTAATGCAATTAATGTGATTTTTGGTTGCAAATTAAATGTATTTATCAGCGTTTATCAATTAATTTTCATTTTCATTTACGGTAGACCGTTGCTCGGCACTCGGTTTCTGCGGCAGTTTGACAAATTACAAAAAAATGATTAAACCCGACACTCTGAGTGTGCATGTCCGCCATGTCCGCCATGTCCGCCATGTCCGGCGAGTCCTGCCAACGAGTTTAATTGAATATTGTGCTGGGATTTATGGCTCAATGGTCAATCATCTTCAGGTCTGAATTAATATTCAGTAGTACTGGTATCGTATCACATGCCAAAACTAAACAATCAATCTACTTACAAACACATTCACACACACTCACTGGGCCGGCTTTTTGGTATAGTTTGCTAATTTATTTGTTAGGCCACGCCCCCTGGCTTGTCCAAAGCCTCGCCCCTTTATCGGCCCCCATGCTAATAATGTATCGTAATTTATTTTCAACATGTTGACAGCCAATGCCGCATTTTGGTGCCGTAAATTTTGTTGCGTGCCTCACCCATGACGATTATTACTGCTGCCTGCCATTTTAGTTGCCACACTGGCTGTTTCCTGTTTGCTGATGGTGCTGATGTTGCTCGAACTTGATTTTGGGAAATTAAATTAAAGGTGATAAACTGTTGTCGGATTCAATTTTGAATATAACCGATGCAGATGCAGCCTCACACAATTTTCGGGGCTTCGACTAAAATATGAGAGCCATGATAACGTCAGTGTAAGGAGTGTTTTGCAAAAAATGGATACAAATAAGTTCTAAAATTTCGAATGGAACCGTGGCGATCTCCACTATGGGACCATTTTTTATTAGAGCATTATTTTAGAGCAATAAAAAAACGTACAAATCTGGGTATAGTTTTGTGAAATTGTTTGTCCAAATATGTAGATCGCTTAGTCAAATGAGAAGTATTGACCATTCCTGCTGGAAAACTAAGCCAAGTTATCTTTAATATAAGGGTTGAACCACTTCATGTACGAGACGTGGAGTTGCGGAAAGGCCTTGTGTTGGGAAACCTTGTACGAGTATATCGTTCTATCATGTTTTGAAACCGAACAAAAGTCTAACAAAAGTCGTCGGTCGCTCATTCCAGGTCATTCTGCTGGCAAGGCGTGCGGTAAAAAGCAGAACAAAATTAATTTAAGTTTATTGACATATTGCTAATTAGACAGAACATGACAGCGTATCAAGATTTATAGCGCCCGATAAGCAACAGAAGTCGAGTCCCCAACAACATGCGAGTGTACGAGTATGTGGTCTATGGCGGGAATGGGGACTGCAGGGCGGATCAATGAACGCATTCATTTTAATTGGTAGACATGGAAAATATGCCAAACAAAGGAAAGCGAGGCAAGGAAAAATCATGCGAGCGCTGGAGGGGGAGGAAAATCCCGCTCCAGGCAGCGGAAAGTCGCAGTCGCTCTAATTAAATGCACTTGAGAATGCAGGCGAATGTGTCCCCCCGCCCCGACCCTCATTTTATGGTGCAACGGATGGCCGAGGGGGGAAGGGGGAGCACGGTTCACTGGAATTTATGTGACTTCCCCTCAGAATGTCTCGTAATTCTCAAACCTACAATAAGTGCATAAAGTTTCGACATTTGTTTTCAAACAACTTGATTTTTTATTGTTCGCCTGGATATGCGCACCTTTTAATATGGTTCCCTTCGTCTTGGGAAACCTGGAGTATGGTGTGGGCTGGACTATTGATTGCCCCTACGATGGCATATAAAAAACGAAAATTCCTATAGATAGCGGAAAACACAAAAATTGCTGTTGTGGGTCATAAATTTGCCTGTATGTGCAATCTGAGGGTTTATGGCGGTGGTCGAGGGAGTCGGAAAGCCACTGAGATAATCACTGAAATTGGAGATGGTTCAGTTTTCCGAAAACGTATGCACTGTATAAAAATAATAATATATTATTCATTGTTTTTTTAACACTCTAGTGTTTGTTAGCAAAAGAGGCTCGTCATGTTCCTTCATTGAAAACTAGAAAAAATACCCTCTTTGTCTCTCATGTTTCATTTTTGATTTAGAGTTCGTTTTTTAATCTCACTGTGTCAACCGATTTCTTTGGCATTTAAATTACTAAAAACTTTCAATGACTGTAGTGTTTTAATTTAGGGCCTATAATGTCGTCAAGAAGTCGTTATTCTTCAAAATCCGATTGTTCACATTCCTTGTTGTGTCAAGAGTAATGATGAATAGAGGTGTTCCTCAATAATAAGGATGTCACGGAAAGGTGGGAAATTCATTTCAATTGCAAGGATGTGCAACAAGGAGCTGAAAAAATCATGCAAAGCAACCTGGCCTGCAACTGTTGCCAATTTCCGTTTTTCATGTTGCGAAATATGTCAACTTTGGCAGGATTTGTGATTTCGAACGCACACACAGACGGCACCACTTCTGTTTCTACACATATAGGACATTTGAAGTTGCCCCTTTATTAGTGTCCTGCCTGCCCTGCCTGCTCCTGACTCAGCACATCCTGCGACCCGGAAATTTTTCAACGCATATGCCAATTTTGCTGTCACGTTTTGCAATTCTTTCACTGGGGCCCCCCTGACAGCCAAGTTAACTGCTCGGTCCGCCCATTCAAATGTGTCAATCAATGTGGGCAGACTGAAAGGGTATACTATACTACATATGTATGTACACGTATGTAGGTATTGGCATGGAAAGTCCAGGCTGCACTCCCCCAAAGGGTTAATTGCGATTTGAATGTGGAAAAGCGTGCAGTTGGTGTCCTAATTATGAATTCTCCAATGCAACTTCACTTCTATTTGGTTCGTGACAGCTTGGCGTCTTCGCTGTCCTAGGGGTTGATTTTCCCTCCAGTTCGCACAAATTGAACCATAATTGTTAAATAATAGGGGTGCTGCCAACTGCGGTTATAAAGCAATCAGTGCACTGCAGTGCACGAGTAAAGTTTTGAGATAACAAAGGAATTCGCCGAGGAGAGCTATTACATTAATTGCGGTTCTCTTTGATATGCCAAACACATAATTAAGTGTTTAATAACTTCTGGACATCCTCCTTTCGGTACCTTTTAAGCTAAATAACATTTAAGTGCCATCTGCATTGTCGATATGGAGGTACAGTCAGTTCAAAAGCTCGTTCCCCTTTTAAGGTTAGGAAGCATCTTTGTTTTCCGCCTGTAATGCATTCTGGCAATGAGGTATTGGCGAAACTGCCACCTTTGCATACAGAAGCCATTCCAGATATTGAACCCTGCTTCTGTAGAACTGGCATCAAAGCAACCACAGCTGAGGCTGAGAATCCCCGGCATTCGGCACTTGGATTATTCAGTTTGTTTATTTTTTGATTAAGCGAATTTACGGCGCGCATTCAGTACCGAATGCGCCACGTGTGCACCCCTGGAAACGGAAATTGTGGGTGTGGGAAAGGACCTGCTGCAGTTGAGCCTGAAAAATATTTATTTAAAAAAACCAGCACGCTTGAAAAATGATTTTTGGCAATTAGCAGCAACGTCGTTCGCCAAGAGTAAAGAAAACATTTCCCCCACCCAAAGGGCTGCCACCCATCCAACCCACAACGCGACCTTTCGTCCTTTATTCGCTCTTTTTTCCGGCAAGGAACACGCGTTCGCTTTATTATCCTGCTGCGGCGATTGCAACCTGAGGGATTCGGGAATAAATTATCTGGTTGCACATTTCCCCCTTTTTTTTACCAGCTGCGCGTGCTGGTGCGTGCGCCACGCCCACCTGGCCACGCCCTTGTTCCGGAGACCACAACGCCAAGGAATATAGGGCTGCATAATAATGTTATTAAATTAAATATTTGCTTTGGGGTATACGATTTCATAATTTAATTAATTTTTTACATGCTTGACTCGAGCGTCTTGAAAAACTTGGATGAAGACGGAGCGAGGCCCGGAAAAATATTGAATTTTACGGAGCTTGTTGTTTGATAAATGATTGCCATGGTTGCAACTCGGGGGCGGGGCAGTGGGTGGTTGCGGTGCTCCAGGGTGAATCAGTAAGTGAGTGCTGATGACGAGGACGCCCACTGGGTGGTTGCCACTGCGATTGATTTCCCGGCTGGGCGATGTGAAATCCGAACGCGGCTTTAAGGAGGAAAATGTTAGGTGGCTTCAGATACTGGGCAGCATTTTGTTAAAGCCAGAGATGAGATAATCTCATGTATTCACGAGTATAGTCAGAAAATAAATCAAAAATGACAAAATATTTCTTCTTCTTTAGTATTACTGAAGATTATGATTAATGTTAGATTTGTTTATATTAAAATATGCCTATTATTTTTGATTTCAACAAGCTAATTCAGAACATAAAACTCTGTCAGCTCAGTTTGCTGATATAGCTATTGTATAAAGCGTTGATTTAAGATTGGTTAGCTAAATTCTTTAGGGTTCTTTACTAAATCCTGGTATTTTTCGGTTGTCCTTTTCCTGTCGATGTGCCACTTTTCAGCTTGTTAACTACGCCTTAGATATTCGCTTCTTTTCTTACCCAAGAATTCCTTCCTTTCAAGCTTTCTTCCTGGTCGCCAGTAACTATCCCATTTCTTGTGCAGTTAGCAATGCTTTGGACCGCCTTCTCCCTGGGATCTTGACGACTATTAAGAAACTCATCTTTTATACAATTTGCGAGCATTGAAGGCCCGCGGCTAGAGCCTAAAAACAGAATCCCCTGCGTCCTACCAACTCCGCCAGGCTGAACCCATTCGAGAAGAGCGAGGAGAACGAGAAGAACTTTTAGCTAATTTCATGGAATTGTTTGGGGACCGTGGTGCGCGGGCGAGGGGTGGTGGGGCGTGGTGGGGCGCGGAGTGGCAGCAGCTGCAAATGCAACTTTTACATACATTCTATGCAATTTGCCACGGCTCACATTTCGGAAAACCCTCTGCTCCCCGCGCATTTCTCATTCATCTTTAAAGCGAGGGACTGGGGACGGGGGACTAGGGGGGACTAGGGGGACTGGGGACTGGGGAGTGTGCCCATTCACTGCTAGGAGGTTTTTTGAAAACGTAAAATGTCTAATTTTATTTGCCCAGGCAACTATACAAAAGCATCCTGGCGTGCGCTTATTATCCTGTGCGTGCTGCAGCCGCCCCCGATCCTCCCGCAACCATCCCTAGCACCACCGCCGGCCCAGCTGGGCATTGTCCTGTCCCAGGACACGGGCGCCGTTGTTGCCGCTGCCGGGCATTTGCTTTTAATGCCTATTAAGCCTAGCAATTAGTGAAGTATTGGTTTTTGAATGGGATGCATTCGGCGTGGGAGCCTCGACGGACGGGGATATACTTTTGGCAGGACAACGGAGTGTGTATCCTTGCACTGGGATACTATGATTTATACGTAGTCGCCTATAATTGTTCGATATGGTACAGGCCGAGGAGTTGTAGTGCTTTAATTAGGAAGGGCAGCCATCCAATGCGGGAGGATTCTACGACTGAAACTCTATAAAGATATTTCAAATATTTCAAATAGTTAATGAAAAAATGTAAAAACTTTCAGGTGATCCTCATCAGAGTAATTCCCCTTAACTAATCCGGAATGTTGAGATACACCGAATTATTTTGCTAATTCACAATGAGAACCAAAATTCCAGGGACCCATTGACAAAATCATATTTAGTCACACCAGAGTTCCCTGAACGTAAAGCATTAAAAATAATTTCCAGCAAACTATTTTCAGTCACCTACCTCGGGAGCTTCTCCTAGCTGCGGGCCAGTACATCAACTTTATTTAAACTAATTTAATTAAGTTTAATTTTTAACGGAAAAAGGAATGAAGCAAACAACAACAGCTACCCCGAGGCACAATTCGCAAAAAAGGCGGAAGGACTGAAAGCAGCAACAAAAAATCGGAGCACAGCTCGGAAATCTGAGGAAGTCCTTCTTCTGGTGGTCCGCTGTCTTTGTTGCTGAATCGTTCGCCTCGGGTCACGCGATTTGGAGTCGCGGAAAATCGCGGAACTGGAATTGAAATGCAAATGTCAAATCCCTGGATTCGTTGCTCTGCCATTCCCACTGCCACTTTGGAATCGCTCCCCTCATCTCATGCCAGTCACGTTTCTCGATTTGTAATTGAAACGAATCTTATGCCCACGATGGAATTTCATTGTTTTTGAAGTTTGGCATAATGACAAGATTTCAGAAACATGGACGGAAATGAAAAATGCTTAAACCATCGCTATTGCGATGGTAAAGCGTAAAGAATGTAATATTTTGTTCAGGTACACGCAACACTCATATAACTATGATTTGTTTGTTATACTCGTTACTCGTAGAGTAAAAGGGTATACTAGATTCGTTGGAAAGTATGTAACAGGCAGAAGGAAACGTTTCCGACCATATAAAGTATATATATTCTTGATCAGGATCAATAGCCGAGTCGATCTGGCCATGTCCGTCTGTCAGTCCGTCTGTCCGTCCGTCTGTCCGTCCGTCTGTTTGCCTGTCCGTATGAAAGCCTCGATCTCAGGAACTACAAAAGCTAGAATGTTGAGAATAAGCATTCAGCTTCTAGATACACAGACGCAGCGCAAGTTTGTTGCCACGCCCACTCCAATGCCCACAAACCGCCCAAAACTGGCACGCCCACACTTTTGAAAAATGAAGTATTTATTTTTTAATTTTTTATATATATTGTAAATTTCTATAGATTTGCAAAAAACTTTTAAAAAATATTTAAGTTTCTTTTCATATCATTATTTGTTCCCCAATTTCTACCGATATTCCAGAAAATGTTGAAATTTTTCGTTTGCTATTCCAATAGCTGAGTAACGGGTATCTGATAGTCGGGGAACACGACTATAGCATTCTATTTTGTTTTATTATGGAGCTGGTTGCATATTTGGCAATGCTTGCTTCAAGGAGCTCCTGCCTTTGATAAATATATATTTTTTTTAATTGTGAGATGCATCGGTATAAAGCACTATTTACCATTGAAAGATATCCTTTTTAGAGATATACGGAGCATTTTGGACCATATCAATAAGACACTTATACACGTAAGTTCCTAGCAAGAATAAATATGTCAACGGAAAGTTTGCAAAGTTTCTACAGAAAAGTCCTTCACCCTCAAGGATGCAGGCCTACTGCGAGCAGACCCATAAGTGTGTGCAATGATTTCTAATTATGACTTTTAGCCCCATTCAATGGCAAAGTTCTTTCGCTTTAACCTACCCCTTCCCACTATGTAGAAAAAGCTACTGTCAATGCCTTTCTTGCTGGATTCGATAACAATTAAAAGTTTCGCACTAGTAAAATAAATTTAAAGCAGCTAAGAATGGAGCAAATAGGGATGCATTCATTGGGTATCCTTGATTGCAGAAGAGAGCTATAATTGCTGAAAAGCTGCTAGAGTCGTACGTATCAGTATAGGACAATGTAATTTGGTTATATTACCTGGCCAAGTTCTGGGGTTTCGCTTTAAGCCTTCAGAACACAAGTGAAAGGAAATTCTGAGTGGACCGAAACCAGGCCAAACCAATTAACGCGAAAACCGACGAACTGGGACTGGTATTAGGTTCTTCTCCATTTCCACCATTATTTTATTTTTCTAGAAATCATTAAAAACATCAGTTTGGTTATTATTTTATAAGCATCTGGCAATTACTGACCTCCTTCCCAGTGGATTGACCGCTGGTTTGGGGGTTGCTAGTGCTCGACTTGGTTTAGGACTAGAAAAGTTACTCTGCTCTTGATTAAGTGCCGTGAAATTAGAAACAGTTTGCATAATCAAATTACCATAAGGTTTATGGAGCTGGACTTATAGCACTCTAGAATCCAACCTTAAAATAATTACAGCTTTTCAGCTGCACTCTGCCTTTGTTGCTGCCCCACTCATTTCATCAGAGAGCGTTAAAAACCGAACTGCATAGATGGGTGGGATGGAGCAGCGCCCAACAGCACTCGAAATTTCCTAGGCAAATGAAGGAAATTTTGGCTTTTCCACTGCTCTTCAATGCAACTGCCTCCATTCGACTCCCCCATTCGGGAGCTGCAGTCCCGATGTGGAGGCAGGCAACCCATGCCTGCCCCGCGTCACTTTGCTCCATCATTCGGAGCTCCATCTTCATTAAAAGTTGCTCCTGCTCGGCTCAGTTTTCAATTAGACTAAAGCGCCTCGGGCTATGCGATGCATTGATTCCATTTCAGTTTTCGTTGGCCTAATTGCAAATTAGCTTGCCGATTAACCCCCAACCCCCAACCCCAACCCCACCCACCTATACAGCATCGCCCCCCTTCTCGCCCGTCTGTGCTACTTTAGATCGCGCACTCTTTTTGAAGGGCGGAAATCGCCTGGCAAGCAATTAGAGAAACTGTCAAAAAAAATCCGACAAACTATTTTTAAAGCCAAACAACAAATGAAACAACTTTCCGTGCCAGTTTGGTTGCCATCAAATTTCAAACCGATTTTTCACTAAATCGACAGGGAAACAATCCGTTGACAAAGGCGAAAGGCTCTCAGGTTTCACCCATGTCACTGAATAGATTATGGAATTATTCAGTAGACATGTAAATACACAGGGAGAATCAGTAATGTTGTAAGTAGAGTAGGTACTTGAGACTTGAATAACAGAATTTGAGATTTCAATTGTATGCATTAAAGACAAGGCAAACATATATGTATGTATATAAGAACTTTCAATCCTTTCTGCTAACAGTTTAAAATTGAATTACATTTATTTGAGATAAAAGCCTATGCTTAATACCTTATATTGAATTTGAAATGTTGCAATCATGTATTTATAGCTTCTCTTCTCGAAGACAGCCAGCAGACCAACAGATACATTTTCCTTTACTCATTTCATTTCATTAGAGACGAGGCGTCTCTTGGTGCAGCCAGGGGTTTTTTTATTGAGTGTTGTGCAACAGGAAACAGGGCCAACTGAGAGCTCCTCCTTTTTCCCATGCAGGTAACAACCGCACCTGTGGTCTAAATGCGATTTATGGCCAGATCTGCGGATAAAATGGTAGGGGCCACACACATTTCAGATCCTCTAAACTGGCACATGTGTTCGGTTGAGAGAAACATACAGTAATGACCATTAGGCCTGAATTCGATTTCAGGTAGCTGGACCGATATTTTATTTCGTGGGAAATTGCTCGAAAGTAATTATGTAATTGACTTCCATCTTCCAACTTCCAGAGGCGCAGAAGAAAAGGGAAAGGCGCCTTATGTTGTTTGCCTGTCATTCCCAAGACGTAAGAAGAAAGAAGGACTTCTTACCTTTTTTATTACCTTTTCTTTGTTTTTTTTTTTTGTCTGGGCTTAGCTCGCGTCAATTGTCAGTTTCCGTTCTCATTTGTTATTTTGCGGGTTCACGCACCTTCTTCCTTTGCTCAAATGCCACATGTGGCAGATTATGTCATTTTGGGTGCCTTTTTCGAGGTTTTCCTCCTTTTTGGCCAAATGTCAGGGCCATGAAAATGACGGTAAGGCATTAGCAATTATTTAACGGTTCATTGCCTCGACTGAAATTGTCAGGAGCAATTTTCCCTTTTAATTTTCCAAATATGTCTGCCAAAAAAGTTGGGAAAGTAAGAAGCAGTCATCTATTAAAAGGCTTTTTCTATTCCACTGGCGTTGATGTTGAGCATTTCTGGATACGAGATATTTACCAATGATTGTACCGCATATCTCGACTTGAAGCTGTCACCATAACACCATATTTTCAATTCAAGGATGTGCAAAACAGCACTCATATAAGGTAGTAAACTTTATGCCAGAAAGAGTGGGGCCTTGGGAAAATGGTCCAATAAATACATTAAACACAGATGTCAAGACATAATTAATAAAGCCGGAGAGAACAGCATTTCACGCCGCAGACCTCGGAATATCCGCGATCTAATCCAATCCGTAATCTACCCCTTGGCCCACTGCTGAATGGGAGGAATCGAGTGGGCCGTGCAACCGATATGTTTCAATCAGCATTTTTCGGGGTTCCTCGGGCAATTTGCACCCCGCACGTGCCCGGTCGCATTCCCCGAACTGAGTGCAATTGCAATTACTTTCAGAGCTCGGAATTTAACGATGGGAAAACACAAATTGCACGGCGAGCACTTGGAAGGAAATTCAATTTCAATGAGGCTCATCAAAGTTTTCCGCCGCGTGGGAAAGCGGCTTGTTGTGGTTGGTTGCTTAACTTTCGCACATCCATTACGATATCATATGCGACCGATCGATCCTCAGATGGTCGTCCTTCAGCAGGGGGAGTGGCCATAGAGCTGCACTATGCCCTCTGTCCTACGGTTTTAAATTACTTTTGTGGTGAATTATGGCGACGAGCCCAACGAGGCTACCCCCTCCATGCAGGATATATTCGATTTGAATTCCTTTGTTTTTCGCAAAAACCACTTCGCATTGAATTTCATTTGTTTTTCATGAGCGGCAGGGAGTGGGAATACGAATACGAATACGAATGCGAATACGAATACGAATGCGAATGCGAATGCGTTTGCGAATGCATTTGGTCGCAGGCTTTGTAGGTAATTCAAATTTGTTTGTGCGTAAATTGAAATGCTACGAAAGCGCATAAACATTCCAATCAATTTGTTGGCAAATGAATTATGCATTGAAAATTGCATCGATTGGTTTTGGGCGTTACATGCGTGGGCTCTCACTTGGGATAGCATCGAATAAATGCATCGACGAGCTGCCCACAGTTAAAGCTGACATATGCCATTGCCATTTTGCTACAGATATGCCTAATAGTTTCACAATACGCTCGGTTTGCATTCTATCACTACAGAGAATGCAAGAATTTGCATTTGAGCTAATTTGATCCAATCGACTTGCATTCAACACAGCATTTGCAGACTGCTAAGTTGAAAATTGCATTATATTATTTCAGATCTGGCTTCGTTATATAATACTACAGCATGAATTTAATACTGCGAGGTTATTCCGCAGCCCATTGGGGCCAAGTCCCCTAATCCCCGCGAGTTGACCTCGGCATGGGTGGAAAAGTCTATCTGCTACCTGTTACAAACTCGTGACCACCACAATACGAGTATACCCCTCTACTGTGCGACTAATGGGCTTAAAAGGTTGTGTAAAAACAAAACGAGCCAGCCAAATGGCACTCCCTGGTGGTCAAATAAAATCAATAATCCTTAAAAATACAATATTTTACGCAAAAACATATTTTTTAATAGGCTGCACGCGGCCAAAAACGGCAGCGAATACATTTTGCGAGTGCAAAAAAAGGAGCTCATAAAAACGAGCCGGGGATTTGCAGAATGCATTTTTTGTACCCGGCGACCAATTTGCAATCAAAGTAATTTTAATGCAAATTTTATATGTTGCCGCACGTAGTTGCAGCGCAGATAGCACCGCGTTGGCCACCAACTGGGCCCAGAAGCAGCACGAAAGCCGTAAATAAAAACAAAAAGTGACCGCGCCACAGGAAAAGTCGGAATAGGGTCGCGAAAAACTGGCGCTTAACTGCGGACCGGAGGGTCAGACATTCAGCCGCCCCACTTTCCCACTTCCCCACTTTCCCACTCACCGAAAGCGGTTTGTTTATTTAAATGATTTTATGACTTTTGCGAACACCAAATGGTGACAACTTGTGGCCCTGAAGTTCAGTGTGGTCAAACAAAGAGTACCTAAAAAATGAAAAGGAAATTGTTGAAATATGAAAATCCAAAAAACGAATGTAGCCTGCTCGACATTTATACATTTTTCTTACATTTTTGAGTCTCGTGAAAGATGCCTGCCCTGTATTTAAATGCAAATATCGAATTCATGCTAATAAATACTAGTTCCGGTGCGCTTCCGGTTTTAAAACGAAATGAAATATGGTTTGAATTTAATAGATTTGTTTTTAATCCTGCTCTCTTAGTAACTATTTGCCAGGAGTTGAGCAGCATTTTGTTATAAATAACTGGCATTATTAGCTTGGTTTCTCTAAAGCTTATGTTTCTAATTAACTTTTGCCTTTCTAGAACTCTTTTGTAGTTTTCCACAACCAGATAATCAGCATATACGTCAAGCTATTGGCTGCTATGTAGCCCATGTGCACCAAAGGACTCTGGATGTGCGGTGCTCCTTGGTAGCGCATCACGTATGCCACATCCAGTAGATCAAGGTCTACCGAGCACTAATGGGCCGATCTCGATAGAGATGTTGTAGCCATCGACATCTGGATCACCAAGTGCGACGGACTCAGGCTGGTGAACAGGTCCAGAGTGTTAGCTCCATGGGCTCCGGCAATCAGAAGCACTACCTGGAGGGCGAGGCACCTCGAAATTCTAACCATTTGACTACAACGACGATGGTAAGTAAGCTGGTTCATTAGTTAATTAGGTCTCGCCTTAAACGGAATCAAAGGCATAGATAAGCCTTATCCTTTGTTTTCATTTTTGAATACCTATTAAGCCATTATTAATAGCACTTTATTGCAAGAATTCACATTATTTTGTGGAAATTGAAGAGCTTCTACTGTTTAAGGTGGTAAAACCAGTGCAGAAGATGATATCGGAGTTACTGGGAACAATGTAGTTCTAGTCCATATACTAAGGTAAAATGGGTGTTCGAAGGATAACTTCTTGCATTGCCCTTAAGAGAAGCTGGTATCTCCGAATACCCTTTGGTGTATTCATACATAAAATGATTGTACGTTGGCCAGTCGTCTGAATCAGAAAGATTACAAAGCATCTGTTTTCAACCTCCCAAGACCTAACCACTGAGAAAGCCAGGGTGTGGCTCATACACCATCATCATCACTTTTAAGCCGTGACAACCGTCAGGGGCTTAAGTCCCTCGTTGGAGCTTCCATGACTTGGAGGTCGTAGTAGACTGAGCTGAACAGTAGTGTTTTATACACGATAATGTACAGACGCTCACTTCAGATGACACATCAGTCTGCCGCAAATAAGCCACTCACATCGGTTGCTTTGTTGTGCTAGGCTACGATAGCCCGTTTTACAATTAAGTTCTGCAACTTCACAAGTAGTCACTTATCACACTAAAAATGTTTGAAATGGTTTGAGTGCGATTTTCAGTCCATTCACTTCGTTTAGTAACCCCAACATTATCGGAAAGTCTTTCTCCTTTTAAATCTAATGTGGCAACTAGGGGGCCTAAGCTTAACTCCCAAAGAATTTCCATAAATGGAAATAATGAATAGTGGTAAGGTTATTTCCAGGATTTACTTTCAAGATACTTTCAGAAATGTATTTGAGAAGTAGATGTTGGCCAACTGCCTACATCCTTTACTTAAACTACAAAGTTCTCTGTTGTTCTAGTGTTTTTTCTCACAGATGTGTTAGAGCCTGAGTGTAGGAAACTGATTTATCAATGCGAATCAATATGTATTTAGTTTTACGCACACCATTAATCTATTCGATTATCTTCCGCTTAAACAACAAAACTAATGGTTGCCATGTGCGTGACGAAGGCAAAAGGGTGGGATCCTGTGGGCGTGTTCGCATTTTCGTACCCATTTAATCGTCTGTCTGCCCTGCAAATTCCTAATTAACACGCAAACTCGAAGAAAATAGTTCCAAACGCACACAAATAAATATTTATTGGGTGCGTAGCTCACTTCGCGCTTTTGTTGGTCAGTTTTCCGCCCAGCTTGCGATTTGGAAAACCCGCATTTACCATATCCTTTTTTGATCACAATGAGGACATTTTATCTATATTAACTGCGAGATTTATCGAATGCTGGTGAAACCCTTAATTCACAAAATTAAGATAGATGCTGCATTCTAGATTTCAAAATATCCAACGCGTAAATTGCCTTGTCCGACGCCGCTTGGTTAATAAAACTAGGCAACATTTAATGGAGAAAATGCGGCTCAGGCGAATGTCAAATATTTGATTAGCCCCATTAGAACCACCCCTCGAACAGTCCTTGGGGATCTGGGATCCCCGGCCAGCCCGTCCCACCGAGTGACCCATATGCGAACGCAAGGGTTGTTCGTTCCGCGGAATAATTCATTATAATTCTCGCTCATTAACCCATGGTTCCATGTGCGCTATGCGGTTCTCGGCAAGGACCAACAAAAGGAGAAAAACACTTTTCATAATTAAGCATTGTAATTTTTGTTTGTTTCGCTTGCTGGGGGGGGGCTTTCTACTCCAATGCCACTCGGCTCCACCATATCATAGAACCCAAAACTTGTTTGTGGGGCTTCCATTTCCATGATGGGCGTATGATTGCTTTTGAATTGCGGCTGACCCTTTACTTGCCGCATTCATATTTCATTAACTCATATACTATAAGTTGGGCGATCGATTGCTGAATGTTGAATTTAATTTAGCCACTGCATTTGAGTGCTCGGAGTGTTTGAAAAGCTTGTCAGTTATGGGTGCCAGAGATGAGGAATTTTCAATTAGTGCAACCGAAAAATGTCCGCTCCCAGGATTCCCCTGCCCCACAAAGTATCGTACACCGAGCACCGTACGCTGGAATTTTCATAATTATGCAGAGCTGGCAGGAAGTTGTTGAATTTACATTAATTTTGTAGTAAATTTAATTAGAAAACAAACTTTTCGCCTGCCTCATGTCATATCGAAACGCGCTGCTGTCAGAGAACTCCTTTTCCTAGACTGCCTTTCCAGAAAACCCGTCATTAGAGGGTAGCTACTAAATGCGAACTTACGGCCCAAATGTCTATAATTTCTATGAACATGGCAACCGAAAGCTGATCCCTCCGCACCGCAGTGCTTCGCAGTGCTCCGCAGTTTGCTGAGCATTAGTTATTACTACCAACTATAATTTAAAATAAATGCCAAAGTAGCCGGGCTCTAAGCCGCAGAACCTCGAAACTCAAACCTAGAGCCTCTGCCTCTCAGTCCAGAGCGGGCTATTAAGTCCACCCCGAACCACCCAAACCACCCGAACCACCCTAACCACCCTACTTCACTCCTTCGGTGCCGTTGCTGTTGGCTTTATAATAAATTTATAAATGAAAATATGAAAAATGGTCGCTGCGTGTTTTTGCCAAACTAAGCAGCAAAAACAAGCAGAGAAACCTCTAAAAATGCCCTCTAAGAGCAGGGAAAGCTGAAAAAGCTGAAAAGGAGTTGGAAAAGTGGGTGAGTTGGGACTGCAATCGGGCTTGCGGATAGGTCATCAGTGGGCCGTGGTCGATTTTTAAACTTTTCTTAAAGCAGCTGCCAGCCGAAGTAAGCTGTTGTTATTACAATGGATATTTTGCCACAATCAAAAGGTTTGGGATCTTAGTCGCTGTGGATGGGATGCTCAAGACTTATGCACTTAACGGATAATAGTCCGCAGCGAGAATTTTTTTTTTTTTATTGAAATACGTTAATTTCGCGAGATACTTTCTTTAATGGAAGTTTGAAAAACTCAGACTATTTCGCGTATGTCCGATCCTTCGGGGCCAACTGACCCGAAAATCTTTTTGTGACATTTCAATTTCAGAGTCGAGAGTACCCAACTTAACGAACTTTATCTTTAGCTGACCCGTGGCTTCCACCATGTCCAATTTCATGGATATAAGGTATACCAAAAATACTGGAAAATAAACCAACTGGGCGCTGGGGTGGTGGGGTGGGTACAAAAATGAAATAAACTTTCACTGTATGAAGAGGAAGTGGACGAGAAAAGAGCAAATGGCCGTGAGCATCAGCAGAACAAACAAACACATCCTCGTCCTGTCCTCATCCTGTTTAAAGGGCACATGGTCACCAGCACCAGGACCACCAGCACCACCACAAGCGCAATTTTGATTAGATGTTGCCATGTGTGTGCGTGTGTGTGTGTCCGCGTGTGTGTGTGTGCAAACATATATTTAATGGCTGTTGTTGAATTCTACGGAAAAAGTTACTGCTCAAGGGCTTTGCAACATGTATCAGGAAGCAGCCGCAAAGTTATTAGAATGAGGATTTTCATCAACATCTATTCCAATGGGAAATCTATAGATTATTGATCGAAATCCTATCACACACCGCTGGATAATCTGCTTACTTATAATGGTGAGATAGGAGGTGCCTTTCTTCTTTAAAGTTAATTTAAATAGAGGTTTTTGGTTTATTTATGTAAAATACTTCATGCCTAATTGTTCGGATGCCTTAAAGACTTGCTGCACCTTAAATTTCCGCCTGCTGCGTGATTTAAAGCGTTGCAGAAGGTGGACACTTTCTACTGCGTCTCCACTTTGGAACATGGCTATAAAATACAAGAGAGTGTAAAAACTTTCGCCATTTTCTTTGCCAACTTTCCGTTGCATTTGCACAGAGCGAAATGTCTTTTTGCCAAGTAGTCAACGGTGCATATAACTCAACAGGGGACTCCCCCAGCCAGCTCCCCACTGGCTCCATCTATCTTGGCAGCGCCCTCTGGCGGCAACAGCTGCAACTGCGCTGGACTAAGCTGAGCGTAAAAATAGAAAAAATTTGCATATCCTGTGACCCACTTATAATCATTTTTCATACAACGCCAGCGAGACAACAACAGCACCGCCGCCAGCGCAATATTAGCCAAGAAGCCCGATATAGAATGAGGTTATGTTTGCTCTCGGCCAAAAGCCCCCCACCCCAACCTCCTGGAAGCAACCACACACTTACACACACACACACACACACAGCATCATTTGCATAAATTGTGCATGTCAAGGTGTGGGTGCCCGAAAGACAAATAAAGTCGCTCGTGGGATCGCAAAGGAGCAAAATTCGCAGAAGGAGGCGGCTGAGGAGGATGAGGAGGATGAGGAGGATGAGCACTGTGTTTCCCAATTTCCCATCAACTTGGCCCGAGTTATGGACTGAATTCTACTTTGGTGCTCATTAGCGTAGGCACAAACTGTCAGAGTAATTAATAATGAAAAAAAAATTAGGGAAATGGGAAGGCAGGAGCAAAAAATAAATTGTGAGCAGAGTGCTAAGTGTGTTTATCGTCTCCACACGCCGCAGAATGGAAATTTATTCGTCTGTGATTAATCAGAGCCCAGTGATGGGGAAAAGTTGCACTTCAAATTCACATACACGTACATACATATGTACATACGTGTACATACTAAACGTGTATATGGCCAAAAACTATGCCACTCTCGCCATCAAGCAAATTTGATTGCTTTTGAATAAGCAGCAATAAAGTTGAAATTAATCAAACCGTTTGCTATTGCAGCGATATCTTAATCAGAATAATGTGCACATTCGTTTATTTATTCGAGTCGGCGAAAACACGGCTGTGCCACTGAATTGGGTCAACAACTCTGGCTGCCCTCTGTAAATAATCAGCTTTGATCAAATTTATTTTGGCCAAAACCAACCATCATGCAAATGCACACACACATACATTCGAATATAGCATTTGTGCAATGCATTGCAGATTGCTCATGCTTCACTTTGGTTTTGCTGTTTGCTTTTGCCTTTATGCAGATTTGCACAATTTTTCATTACAGGACTCACACAAAGCGAATTTCGTGAAGCGTCAAAATGTATTCAAATATTCTAATCAAGTCTATTCGTTGGGCACACAATTCTTTATCCACATGTTATGTATCAAATGAAAGTTGTACATAAGTGCTAAGGACATTTTTTCAAACATGGATGCCCACTTTAGGGTGGACCAAAGTGGCAGCTCCAAAGTCTTGCAGGGACATACGAGCTTATTACTCAGGATATTAATAAACGTTACATTTGTAGTGATATTGATGTAAACGCTCTTATACTCTATATTGAATTGATTTCCCAACGGATTGGCATGAAATATTTTGCCATAATAGCCATATTTATAAATATCCACAAGCAACAATTTTATGAATGCCAGTTTATAAACTTGTCGAGTTCAATAGCAAACAAAAATCAATACCAATGTTGCGAATTTATACCCAAAATATAAACTTGACCTATACTCATTCGCAGGCCATCGAGTGCGAGTCTTTCGTTGGAAGTTTGAAGCCAGAATATGCAAATTTTTAACTTTATCGAACTTTTGGCCAGTCAGTTCATCTATCTCACTCCCCCTCACTGGAGCTGGCGAAGGGGCAGCCACACTCATAGATATCGCTTATATCAATCGGTTGCAAGTTTTCGGTTCGCGGCGCGAACGTGACGTGAATGGGACTTAAGTGATTTTAATAGTTCACGTGCTGCTTTTGACAAAACGCCGACCAGATGTGTTGGGGATGGGGATGGGGATGGGGAGCGGCCACTTTCAGCCAGGCACCATGCCAGTACTTCCGCTTCCTCCTGCCCCTACACACCCATTCCCATCCCCATGCCCAGCACATTGCATCCCCATCGAAGGCAGTGGAACCACCGACCACAATTTCCGCGCGGCTTGGCCCGATTCTCGGCGGTCTAAGTAAATTCAGTTGCCTGATTTGATTTGCAAATGCGGCGCAGGGAAGGCACGTGACTTAAAACTGTCAGTTTAGCTGGAAATATGTATTGTCCTTAGTAGTCCCGTCTTCCGCTAATTGGAGATGCGATCGTGATTGGGTTCGGAAATCGTGACACTGGCCCAGGACAACCAACTAAGTCCTCAAGGCCCCACTCGAATGATAACGTTGGGCAACTTGAGTGTAGTTGTTGCCCATTAATGGGTAAAGTAATTAATAGGTAAATATTTAATCTGAAATACATAACAGCTGATTGTTTCACACTGTTGGGCTGACAATTTGAGCTAGTCCCATCTCTAATTCATATAACTTCCCGTATACCTACACAATACCTGTACTTCCCTCTTCCTTTCCCTTTCAGACTGAAATGCGTGTAATGGACACGCGCCGGCTGACTTAATATCAATTTCGACCACAACCCTCCTCGTGTTCACTTTTCTTTTTCGTTTTTCCCTGTATACTCTCCCTCCGTGGAAGTTTTTAAGTCAAATGAATTTTTTATGGCAGCTCGGTCGGCTGTCTTACGTGTTTTGGGTTCTAAATTCTAAGCTCTGCCCACCTGAGTCCAGCTTGGGCTGCATAGCCCCATTTTGAAATAAATCACTTTAAAATACTTTCGATTGGGTTGGGATCGGCTAACAATTTGCAAATGGAACCGGTGCAAAATGTGGCTTTGGTTGGGAAATCACATTGCATGTTGCTGACAACAAAAAAAACCAAGGTGCTAATGGGATTATGAAGTCATCATATAGTTAATAATAGAAGACCTTAAAACACATGCTCCAAAGACTGGACTTCCTATTTTAATTTCGATAACAAGCTGTCCGCTCCCCGGAGGACAATTTCAAGGAGCAATCTGATTAGCAGCAGCTATTTGAAGCCTGACCTTTTGACCCGAGTTCCTGTATTAAAATTGAGTCGTGCCTACCGCAAGCTTGTGCAAAATTCATGCAGTTTATTGAACGCCCAACCAAAACTGCGTGTTTCAGGACTCCGGGGAAATAGAGCCTACACTGAATATATTGGCCAGATGTGTGGTTAACTCGGCTTTTCCTTGGAGTTGAGCCCCCCTCTCCAGCCCTCTCCATCCCTCGGCCAACTTGTCAGTTTGATTTTCCTGCGATGATTAAAGTTTCTCCGGCAAATTTATGACGTCGCCTGCGAGTATTGTCTGAATTTCGAACGTGAAGAGTCCACTTAGCGCCAGCTAATTGAAACTTTGCCTAATACCAGTTTATGGCCTAAGCTGTGACAGGAGTGCGAGGGGTGGGGGGCGGATTGCTGACTTACCAGATTATAAACAGCCAGCTAAGACTTGGCAATAATTTGATAATTTAATTGCACTTAACCTCGTTGAACCCAGCCTCCATGCATACGATTATTGCAACTGCAAGTGTGTGTTTCTGCTCTTGTTGTTGTAGTTGTAGTTGTAGATGTCGCCGTGGCTGTGGCAACATTTTACTACTGGAAACGTATGCATAAATAAGTTGAGCGGAGAGGCCTCACATCGCCTTCGACCCCTAACCCCTAACCCATAACCCCTAAGCTATAAACCCTAACCCCCCGACCGCCACGGCCCACGATTTGTTCGCCATAGCCGCATAATTGTCGGCCATGTATCTTACGAATGCAAATTAGATGCAAATGTTAATAATCTGCGTGGATGAATTTTAATGAGCAACCAAAGTGTTTGGCGACTTGTCGCCGGCGACGCCTCCCCGACTGCCACGCCCCCAACTTCTCGGAGCCGGCTACTTTATAGCTGCACAGCCCACCGAGTACGACACTTTGGACGTGGAAGTGTCTGACATGCTTCAAGGATTAGCCCTGACCAGTGCGTTTTGGCCAGAACGAAGACGAGGGCGTGGAGCTGGCTAAATGGGTTGAGTAAGTACGTTACGTTTCGGTGACATAGGGGAAGGTATGTAGAACGTTACAGTTGAGAATTAACCTTGGAGTGTCTCAGAAACCAACTCCTAACTTATACCATTAAATCGCATTTTTAATTAGAGGTTTTCCAGGCTAAACAATCTGTTTCAAGAGTAATGGCAGTGTTTAAGTCTATTTGTTCAGTTCCTCAGTTACTGCTGCCTATTTATACCAATATAATTTCCGCCTTGTTAGATAGTCCATTTGAGATGGGGAATTCTGGGAGTAACCCCAGCAGCTGTGCCCAGCCAGACATCCAAGAGGCTGCGGCTAATTAACGCGGCTGTAAAAATGGATCCAACCCGGGGCAGTGGACTCCAAAGGACGTGAGGCAGCGGGAAGTGGCATAAAAAGTAAGGGCAAAATACACGTGCCACGGGAACGTGGAGATCCACGGAGTGGCACGGATTGGGATTGGAGTTATGGCTTCTGACACTTTACCGATGCCAAATTTAGACGCGACCAGCCGGGTGACGGCGTCTGTATGATTTCCTCTCCATTGCCCTTTTGGTCATGAGCACGAGCAGATCTGAAAATGAAAACAGATGTTGAAAATCAGTTTCATATTAAGGCCAGCTCATGTGGAAACTTAATTGTTGCCGCAAAATCATCGGAGCCCGCTGCCAGACTTCGATCTATCACACTCGATGTCCTTTGCTACGAGGGTGTTTTAAAAAACGATAGCTTATCACACTTCACTCGACAATTTACTGCAGAATCCTTGATATATTTCTGCTGAATATGAAGCACTTGTCTATCTATAAAAAATTGGTATATTTAAAACACGGTTCACAAGGGTATCATAACACAATGCTTGTGATTATGATAATAGGCAATCATAGGAACTTTGCTTTAAACGTTAAAAATTACACGCGAATTAAACAATTTGTGTAATCATGCAAATGGTTATGAGTTAAATAAATCGCTTCGAGCAAATAATGTAACTTTGCGACCCTGTCGAATCGATCACCGAATTAGTATGCATTACATTAATTTGCGAATCAACACACTAACAGCAAAAACAAAGGGGCATGCAATTTCGACATACGTCGCGCACATGATGCATTTCCCACATCCCGTGGCAGGGTGGAAAACTGGGGGTGGGGAAGGGGATGCACGCGTGCCCTGTGCAACAACTACGCAATGAATCAAACAAATACACCTGGGACTGGATGCGAAAAGCCGGGGTTGATTTGGCTGGACCGTGAGGAAGCGAGCGGGAAAATGATACGGATACCGCGCTGTGGAAACAATGGAAAAATCCATACGGAAGGCGAATGTGAAAGGGAAAATTTTTATTTATATGCGATTAAGTGCAATGGCAAAAGTGGCAGGGGCAGGGGCTGGGAGAGGGGCAGGGAGAGGGGCAGGGAAGCTGGGCGAAGGGAAATGAGAGGCAGCAGTACAAATAATGGATTAAATCACATTTTGGTAACCAACGGAAGGAACTGGGAGGGGAAATGGGACGTAGGATGAAGGATGAAGGATGAAGGATGAAGGGGTCGGCTTAAGAGATTTCCATCGATGCAACTCGAGGACGTCACGGGAAAAATAACAAATGGAGAGGAAGCAGTAAGTGAAAAGTGTGATGTGGTTGGCGGCAAATTGAAGATAAGCATTAGCAAGTGGAAAACTCAGGCGGGAAACCTTCTTGAAAAAAGTGAATTTTAATGTGGCCCGGAAAAACAGAGGTCATCCGCAGCATTTTCGTTTTCGTTTTTCTTTACCGCCTTCCCGTCTCCGGCTAATACTCCTGTCCTGGTAATCCTGTAACCAAGAACCACGGGTGACTCCGGCGACCCGAGAGGAGGATTACGAGCACGCATTAGCCAGAAGTGCGCCCGGCATGGGAATCTGTTCCGCTAAGCCGACATGACCAATGGCGAGCACTTGTTAATTTCTCATACTAATTTCCCGAAATGTCATTTGGGGAGTTGCCGTGGTGCGCCGAGTTTTTTAAGGCACTGCGCCTCTTCATTAATCACGGCGATCGGGTTTTGGGCACGAACCACGACCCCGCACTATTCGCCATCATTTTTTAGGATTTAGCGGAGCTTTCCCAGTGGGAAATCGGTATGCCACTGCCTGAGTAATGTAAATTTCCCCTGGGTTGTGTGATAAATTCGAGGGTTAGGCGCATGATTAGCGCATTTGCCCCATATATCCGTCAAGAACCATCGTGCTTGGCCTAACAAGAAAGCTAGCTATATAACTATTTTTAGCTCAAACTTGATGTCTACCTTGATGTCTTGGCCCCTTTCCCATTTTACCTGTTACTATTTATGCAGCCAATTCCGTTTAATACGTGTATATATGGCATCTATGCTTTAAGTCCTGAGGAAACCCTATGCTCCTTGAGCAAAAATATTATGTTTAAATCAAACAAGTTAATTGTATAATATTTAGAGAGAAAGTTAAGATATATCCCTTCCATTCACAAGGGTAAATATTTAGGTTTTTTATTCACTCTTCTTCCCATCAGTGGTTTTTTTTTCCCACCAATCCACAATATCAGCAGTTCCTCCCATCACGCAGAACTGCTGCCATTATCAAAATACCAACATAAGCATCCCATTAACTAGATACCAGGCTGGGAGCAGGGGCTTCTATCCACTAAGCCGTCTGGACAAATACTTAGATACCCTCCATTCGGTGTTTTGGAAAAGCCGGCGAAGTAAAAATGGGAAAATATGCTTTTTATGCCAGTGGCGCACTTGGCTCGTCCTTGGGTTTTGTTGTCCTTTAGCGAGGCACTCCAACAACTGTGCAAATAAGTAAAAAGTAATCCTAATTACAATTGCAAGTTATAAATAAACATGGACAAGGGCAACGTCGCTGCAGAGGCAGCACTGCCCGAATTTCGAAAGCAGATAATAATGTAAATCCCCTAACAAGCCATAAAAGGGATAAACCTTGCGAAATGAAATGAGTGAGTAAGCCCAGAAACAGCCAGTCACATCTGAGATTCTAGGGTGTGTTGGAGTGTAGCCGATGGCAGGGCGTTCTGAGAGACAAAAAACCAAATGTGGGCATGTCCTTATAAAGCTGGAAGTTATGTCATGTAAGCACCCTGACTTTGGGACGTTGTTTTTATGTAACTCTTACAAAACCCATTACGCAGTAATGTAAACTTTGTCATACTGACTATGACGTACTTTTATAGAACAGCCAGGATTTATTACATACACATTTAATTTTTGGTATACAGTCATCTTATTTTTAGTACGGAACAAAATTCCTGTTAAATTAGTAATGAATCCTTCGTTTTATTTTTAGAAAACCCCAGTTATTTTCGTATAAGCAAATCCATTTTATCATTTGTTGTAAGAACGCAGAACCAGCTTGAACCGCTTTGGTATTAGTAAAACATAATTAAAAATGTTCTATTCATCGTGTTTGTACGAAGTAAAATTGTTTTCAATAAAGCAAATTGCCTAAATAGCTGAGTTCCGGTCTACGATGGTTTCCCCTTTTTACGACGCGTAATTACGAGTGTTCCAGGATCAGCACTGAAAGCCTTTTTCTGACAAACTAATTCACCTCTGCAAATAAACACGAACATCGGCAAGTAGAAGGGATATTTCCAAGCCCTTTTTGACTTTTCTAAAGGATCAACTACATTCGCAAACAATGGACGGATGGGAACAATGGGCAGCACGGCATGGTCTACGGACTACCTGGAAGTTCCGCATGGAAGTTCGGAATGCTAAAAAAGAAACCCGTCATAATCGTCTGGCCATCATGAGGCGGCGAGATCTGCACCCCAGCTGGTTTTCCACGGGCTCTTCCCCCTATGAAGCGCTAAATTGAAGCAATTTGACACTTTATCGTTCTCGTCATCGCCGCACACAATGCCCGGGGTGGATGCCATATTTGCATAGGGAAGTTCTCCCGGCTCGGAGCCGCCTAAAAACAAAGTGGAATACAAAGTCGTCCGTCCGTCCAGTGCAACTAATGCAATTCATGCGATGACGTTTCCCTTCGATCCCACCTCCATCATCTCCGTCTATCTGTCCTTTGTTTGTGTTTGTGTTTGTGTTTGCGTTTGCCCATGTCCTGGCAAACGTCCTGTCTGTCAATTTGCATGTTACCTTGCATCTCACTCGGCTTTCACTTACCGTCTCGCTCCCACCCACCTGCGCTGCTTATCAGGAGCATCAGGAGCAGCTTCCTTCCGCACATCCTTGCCGACTTCCTTTGTCCCGCGTGTGCGGGTGGGCACTTGTATTTGTTTATCTAACTATCAGACTGCTACTGGCTCCAATCTGCAGCTCCAGATTCGAGTGTGTTAATTGCTCCCCTCCTGATCCCTCCTGATCCCTCCTGATTCCTCCTGCTCCTCTCCCGCTTCTCCACCCTGCTGCACTTTGTCGCTTGCCCTGTGTTAATATTTTAATAGCAGACACAGACTTGCTAATCTACCATTGAGTTTTGTATCCCTGCTAATGCTCAAAAACCATTTGCCCACACATCTGCAAACACTCGAGCTGGCTATTTAGATGCATTTCCAGTTGGCTAGCGAGATACTAAATCTTATGTGCTGAGAGATTTGAACAGATTGTTCTGATATTACCGATCAATGCCTTCAAAGAGCCAACAAGCAACTTGCTATCATCACTCAGTTGATCAAACCATTATTCTTTAGAATTATTTATTGCACTTGTGGGGGGCTTCAATAGTTTATACGCATAAATAATTACGTCACGCTGTTTTTTGTAGCCGTGTTAAATGGCCTCGAGTGTCCAACTGGCCAAGGCACACACTCAAATGGAACGAGAAGGGGCGGTTCGAACCCTTTTTTCGCAAATATTTTCGAAAGGTCCACATAATGCGACAAATAAAGTCATTCAGAGGGAGGACAAACGACGAACGACGAACGACAAACGACGACGAGTGTTACAAATTGAAAGCCTGTTAAATGAACAACGGACACAAAACGGACACCGAAAAGTGCAATGAAAATAAATAAAGTTGAATAAAATCAAATAAAATCGTTTAACACTCAGCGCTGGTTTGGGCACAGGTCCCAACAGCTCCAGTTGACAGACAATGCGACGAGCGGCGTAAACTTTTCACGCATTTTTACGATGCCAATGAAACGGCCAAAATCCGTCGGCCAAAAGGAAGAAATAAACACATTTGTTCGCTTTTCCCATCGCAAATGGCTCTCAACTAATTTCGCAGGGCATGTTTGACAGGTGGGACAGCTGGTATGGGCCGCGAATTGGATGGCTGTCAATCAGCATCAGCCGTTCGCCAGTGCATCTATTTATTCGGTCTCTGGTGTCGAAAAATCGAAAGTGTCAATTAAAAGACCGCCGAGTATTTGAATGCGATTATCTTTATCACATTTGATTTAAATGTTTGCCTGGCAGCAACAGCAACCCCCGATTGAATCAAACAAAAAACGTTAACTAACTACGAGTACATCCTTTTGACAGTCTGAAAACTCAACTTTTGGAATCTTGTGTGGAAAACTCTGAGCTGCGAAACAATCAATCTTCGAAACTCCATGGAACTCATGAAAATTATATCACTCTGGAAACTCGGATGAACTTCAGCGTACGTATATAATGTGAGCTTGTTATGAACTTAAACAAACTGCTTTGAAATCCAAATGATGGCATATTTATTGAGCCAAAACGATGAAAGTTTTATCTTTAAGTTACATTACGTGTTGACCAGAACTAAACAGTAGTTTTTTTTCCGTTTGTGTACAACTTAAACAGCGGCGGGCGTTTGATGGGAAATGTGAAAAGCTGTGTTGACTTCATCTGCGTACACTTCCGGGCTCGTTGGCCATCGGTCGTCAATTTGCGGTCAACAGTTTAATTATATTACATTCGATTTCTGCCTTCAATCAGAATTGGCATGAAATGAAAGCAGATGGCAAGTGAAAGGTCTTCGACTCACCCCGATCGGGAATAAATAAAAGCACAAGTACTCGATTAATGCCTCCGGGGACATCAGGGCCTTCTGTACTATTTAAACAGCAACTTATGTTTTGTTTAACTTACTAGATTGGGTCCCAAAGGACGGTTACTTTGCCTGCTTCCGAGTGATGAACCACATATTGACAGATTTTATAGGGTATATTCTTGGGAGGTTGTTTACAAGAACTCCGTTGATGGGCATTTGTTTATCCTTGGGAGTATGTCTGTTTATGCAGTGCCCTAAAATAACGCAGTGTGTGGAGTTTTCGATTGCTGTACATCTTTCCATTTCATTGCAACATTAAAGTCTTTTGAAACATAAACCACAAAGGACATGTCATCGGGCATGTCAGAAGTACACTGCGGAAAAAAACCCATCATATTTGCCTTCCGATGGGTTTATATTCTGTTAACAGTCCAAGCCAAGAAAAACATTGATATTTGCTGTTTAAATAATTGAATACTATATATTTGCCTTTGAAAAATTTACACATAATAAATGCATTTAAATTAATTTAGAAATTAAACTAGTCGGTATATCGACCGCCAAGCGCACCGTAAATAAACAATTTAATGACGTTTGCCGTGATTTCCAAAAGACCGGATAACCATTACATTAGTATATAAGTTTTTACAGTGTACTTTTATTAATTTTTACAAAATGTATTTTTAACTTAATGTCTAATCGTTTTATTTAGCTTTCATTACGTTTTTTAATTTACACAAGTCTTGTAGGTAGGTTCGTGATTTGTTTTTGCTCGATAGTAATTTTTCAGTGGCGGACAGTGTTTTTTCTTGCAGTGATCGATCGTGTCTTGCTGTTGTTGTGTTTTCAGTGGGCCAGTGTTGGCAAACCGTTTGTGCAGTGGAAAGTCGAAAGGTTTAGAATTTGTGCAGAAAGTTGAGAAATACATACGGACATATCTCGAAGCCTAATGTTATTAAATACGTTTGAATATGTTTGTAACCGCTTGCTTAATTTTAAGTTGTATATCTTTTGTTGTTAAAAACTTTGCAAATTCTTGCACAAACATTTTAAACGTTGTTTGTGTGGAGCGTGTGCCTGTTTGGGTTTCTTTCTTTTTTTTTCTCTGTTTTACTATTTAAACTAATTTTTAGTGTTATTAATGGGTGTCGAGTGTCTCGTTTCGTTTATACTTTATGCTATTTCCAACACGCCTATTGTTTGACTATGTATTCGGTTGTTTAAAATTATTTTATCTTTGCTGCTGCTTTTTTAAACTACTACGAAGCTACTACTTTTAACTCTTAGTAAGTTTCGGGTGATACTAATGCGCATTAAACTAAAAAGGAACATATACATGATTATCCATTAATATTAATTATAAATACGATTTGTTTCTTGTTTTATATTCATAGTGCGTTCTTTATAGTCAGAGTCATTTGTTTGCGGGTAGTACGATTCGATAAATTAGAGTTAGCATTGAGAACTGAATACTCGCATCCGCGTGTCTATAAATATAAATAGTTGAATATTGAATCACAAATCATTGATGAAAACTTCATTTTTCTTGGTTTAGGCGAAGTCGCTCTGCACGCTCTCTTGGTCCGTTAAATTCCATTACAATTTTATCATCATCTCCCCGGGAAATCGGGGACTTTCCTACGTAATTTTGCTCAACGCGTCATCGTGTTTCCATCCATAGCAAACAATCTATGTCTATAAGTTTATACACAGAAAATGTACAGTGAGGCTTAAGTAGTGTGAGTGTAGGCGCTTATAGGGTTCATCAGATGGCTCATATAGTTCATATAGTTCAGATAGTTCATATAGTTCAGGTTTAGTCGGGGTAGGTTCACAGGCATGTACAGTTAGTTCGCAGATCGCAGTGTTCTTCCCGAAAGAGTACTACAAATCAGTTAAACATTATTATAAGCTAGTTAGTCGTATAGGTGTTACTCAATATAATATTTCTTGCTTCGTTTTATAAACAAATTGTGTCGCTAAATGCTAGACCTTAAATTCGTCTCAATATTCTCATGATTCGTGTATAATCTTGTCGTGAGTTTTGCATGATGTCCTGGATTCGTCCTTGCAATTCAGCTCCTTGCCATCATATGCAGGTTCTTTACTACCGTTTCCTAAACTCGTATATTTACAGGGTGTTCTTAACATGTTTCATTAGCTACGTTGTTGGCATATTCTCGACCCTACTACTCTATAAATGATTGGTAGGCGACTTGACTTCGTTTTCAATTCGATTCGATTCGATTTGATTCGTTTTCGATTCGATTTCGATTCGATTCGATTCGATTCGCTGCGTTTCTTGTTTGCTCAGTGGGTTCAATTGTTGGGCCTTTTAATCCAACTATTTGTGCTTTACTTTTTTTCCGTCCGATTCGCCATTTTTGGCGTGGACTTAACTCGGTGATTTTAATTTCGGCGTAACGTCTTCTTTTTATTTCCTGTTGCATTTTCAATTCGATCTTCGTTTAGAGGATCTCGCTGTAGACGATATAAAAGTAATAAAACAAAGGGGAGGTTAATGGATATCCCATCACTTGTGATATATATCACTTTACTACTTTCTTAGGTCAAATAAACTAAATATACTTTGAAAATATAACTCAGCTAGAGGAAAACAGTTTTTTATGGGATGGGTCTAAGTTCATATCTATTGAATTCGTGCAGTAATGAAACTCACCTCAAATCCATTCAATATGGGGTTTTCATCAATGATACCACAGCCTGTTGTTTTGTGCCCTCCTGACACCGTTTGCCACTCCGCCTCCCAGTTCATTGTCATTTCCGCATTTGGCGCCGTCCTTTCCGCTGCCGCTGCTGCTGCCGCCTTCCCCCACCAGCCTGGTGACACTGCCCGAAGCCTCGCCAGTGGCGGCCACCGCCTTTGAGCCGGCCTTCAGGTGCACGCCCACCACCTCGTCGACGGACACGGACACGGGCACAGGCA
The DNA here is from genome assembly GCA_005876975.1 of Drosophila orena. Lineage (NCBI taxonomy): Eukaryota > Metazoa > Arthropoda > Insecta > Diptera > Drosophilidae > Drosophila > Drosophila orena. Next base: position 8,598,515 of record VCKV01000008.1, on the reverse strand, counting down.
CGGGCACCAGCCCAACCCCATCCACAGCCTTGAGGTGCTGGCGCTGCTGGAGGCCATCGCGCAGGTGCTTGCCCCCCGGGGCGAGCTTGTTGTTGTGCAGGGTCAGGCTGTACTTGGGCTTGGTGGGACCACCGCCTCCGTAGCCGGCCGCCGTGCTGGCGACCAGGCTGAGGTGCTGCGGCTTCTTGGGCATGGTGGTGCTGCCAGCGGAGGCGGCGGAGGAGGCAGTGACCCGCTTGGGACCGCTCCCAGCCACCAGCTTCAGCGAGGCTTCGAACTAGAGGTTGTCGGGGTAGCTGCGGAAGTTGTAGGTCCTGGCGCGCTGGAACTCCGCTGCGGCGGCCGCAGCGGCCGAGGAGCTGTTCCCGCTGCTGTACGGATTGATCATGGGTGCGGTGGCCTTGGAGTTCATGGTGCCGATGCCGTCGTCGTAGATGCCGCTGTGGTCCGGCCCACCAGTGCTGCAGTGGCTGCTGTGGCTGTGGCTGCTCTTGCCGCCGCCGCTGCTCACCGTGTTGGTGTTGCTGCTGCAGCCGCTCCGCTCCGAGCCCGGTCCCTTGAGCGGCTTGAAGATGGCCGTGGTGGCGTAGTACTTCTCCATGGGCGGCGGCGGAACGGTGGGTGGTCGCGGGAAAATGCTGCTCAGTGGCGGAGGCGGGGTGCGCCGCACATTCACGTAGCCACCACCGCCGGGCGCGCCACCACCCATTTTCGACGAGGGCATATAATCCTGCATGTGGGGCACGGCGTAACCACCTTCCGGCACATCTGTGGTCGCGAAACGAGCGGGGGAACGGAGGAACGAAGGGGGAAAAGTTAGCTTAGTCAGGGGAATCGCCACAAAAATTTATTTGCATTAGTTGCCGGCGACGCCATATTTTATGACTTTGCGCGCCAGCCAGCGGAAACGTCCTCCGCCAACGGTGAGGGTTAAAGGGAGTAATGGGTATAAAGGGAGTGGAGCTTCAAAGGGGGCTTACACACCTGTATAGTCGGGCGTCATGTTGCACTGTAAATCATTAACCGCCGCATAGCCGTTCACACCACTCGTGTACATGTTCACATTGAAGGGCTCGTGGTAGAGGCTGTTCTTTCCAATCGAGTCGTTGTCGTCCACACTGGCCTGGAAGCACAGAGCCGAGGAATAGGGTTAGTTAAAGGCACACAGAACACCAAGGAGCTTATGCCTGAACCTAACTTAACAGTCGGGCTAACGCAGAAAGCGGTTTAAGTCAGCTATATACAGCTATATAGATTTATTGAGAATCTATAGCTATTGTGGCTAGATTAAAGGGTTGATTCAGTTTTGTTGAGAGTGTCATGCTCGCAGTCGATTAAAGCACAACTTGGCCAAACAAGTCCCCAATCCTGGCCCATCTGTTGCATCGACTTCCAGCTGGATAGTTTCGCAGCTGAAAACTCGTGTTCCTTTCTTCAGTGCGATGATAAAGTTTTCCGCACACAGAACTCTTAATTTCCTCTCGAGAAAAAGTTCTTTAATCGAATTTGCCCACCTCCAGTGGGTCGAACTTTAAAGTTTCCCCCCCACTGGCCACTTAAGCATGACCCCCACAAATCAAGAGAGCACGCACACTGTCGCCGGGCGTTGAAAAGTCCCATTAAATAAATGCCGGACGGAGGAGGGCTTCTCACGTAGGACTAAGCAGTGTGGAAACTCCACGCTACATTGAACAATTATGTGGGAATTCGAGACGGGAATTTCCCGTCCACTACGCACACGTATTCCAAAGCCCACTGCCCAGTGCCCAGTGCCCAATGCCCAGTGACCAGTGCCCCATGACCACCACTCCATAATCCCACCCACCTTGATGCTGTTGCCATTCGGGCGGTGCTTGTCCACGTTGCCGCCGAGGGTGTTGGGATTGAAGCTGTACTGGAAGGCGTCCAGAACGTTGCTGCCGCGAGCCCGCTTCGTCCGCGAGACAATGAAGAGGATGATGGCCACCAGGAGGATGATGATGGTGGTGAGGACCACGATGACCACACCGATGAAGTTGGCGTCGTTCGGCTCCTGATCGATGGGGCGTGGCGCAATTACTGCAATGGAAGCGGAAAAGAGCAAAGGGCAAATTGAAATTTAAATTAACAAACGCGCGCGTCGAAACGAAATTAAATGTAAATATTGTTCAACTAAATAATTAGCCAGCATCCGGAGGAGCGAAAAACCAGCAAAAGGTCCGATCGGCCGCATTGGCAAAGTGAGCTGTTAATTGGATTTATCAGGCTTGTCGGCTACTTACACTGCGGCCCGTTGTTGTACTTGTTGTTGCCGCCGGAATCGCCGCCCGCCGCGGCCACGCCCTCGCCCAGGCCTCCGGCCGCGCCGCCCACTCCGTTGGGCTTGTTCCGGTTGGCCTGGTACTCGCTGCCCTTGGTGTCATCGTGTACATCCTGCGCCTGGCTGGGCGAGTTGCTGCGCTGCTCCTGCTCGTCGGTGAAATTTCCCATGGCGGGCACTGGGGGTTAAAGGGCAAAACGCAAAGAGTTAGATTGGAGCTCATTTGAAGCCTTTCAAGTGGCTGCGAATGTGTTATGGTAACTGCCGGACGAGATATAAGAGGATTAGGGCATGATCCGCTTTACAGCTGGAGTATAGAGACCTCCCATACCCTAGGCCAAGTTAATACTGATAGAAAAGTGCACATTCTTTTTGATAAAGTAGCATATAAATTGAAATTGCTACTAATTAGTGAGTTAGAACTTGAACCCAACCGATGCCATTTAAAGGTAGGAGTCAGCTAATCTGCCATGTGAAAATCTATTTGATGCTAACACTTTTCTAACCCCTATAGCTAATATCCTGTGAGGCAACACCTGCACCCTCGTCCACTGGCCACTTTCCTCCAGAGTTCGCTTTGATCTCGCAGGATTCCCATCGCAGCTTTTTTATCCTGCAAACATCTTGGGGGCACAGCAAAACAGAAATGCCTTCTCGAGTGGGTGACCTCGTTTCTTAGACAGTAAATGGCGTAATTACTGTGTGAAGTTCTTGCGGGGACGTCGTGGAGTTCGGGCTGCTGTTTTGAGTTATGTGCCTGGATCTCAGACAGGACTGGATGGTGTCCTTTGTTTCTACACCGCCATTGTCCTTCGGGTGGCAGCGTTTTTTCCCATTCGCCTGCGAAGGGAGTATCCGACTGAGCGACCACAGGGCCATAAAACGTTTAAAATAATTAAAATATTTCGTGCCACATTTATCACACACAGTGGCCAGCAGAGAGGGAGATAGAGATAGAGAGAGAGAGAGAGATAGAGAGAGAGAGAGGGAGAGGGAGGACTCCGGGGGCAATGGCGAATATGCCGCATATCCTTTGCCACAGTGCGCAGATCTCGCTGCTGCTGTCGCATGCCCTTTATAACTAATTCCCTTTGTGTGTCCCCGGGGCCTTTCTCTCCGGTCCCGTCATTGTTTTCTTATTTTTCGGCCTTTGTATTTTTAGAAACCTTTAAGGGCGCAGAGTACGGCTCCCCGACAACAGCGACTGCAATCACCGCGAGCAAATCTCACAAATTGGGGTTAAATCTGTGTACACACTCGCACAGTGCCTGATAAAAATATACGCATACCCTCGAAAGACGCTTCCCTGCCATTTTGGACGTGCGTTTCTTTTGTTTACCCTTACCCTAGTTTCAGCCTCTTCGCGGCCTGCACTCGAGGCGTACGTAATAAAAAACAGCTGGTTGCCCCTGGTGTTCCACGGTTCCAACCCGCTCTCCTCATAAGGTAGGATCCCATCCCATCCCATCCCATCCCATGTCGTCTTGTGTGCGTGACAAATGCTTCGTGGCGACGATTCTGTTTTCTGGCTAGTCATGTAATTGCTGCCCGAATGCGGGGAACTCAGCATGGGAGTTTGGTTTTGTTTATTGTGGCTTCGTTTCTGGTTATCCTTGCTTTTTGCTCCCTGTTCATTCCCACAAAAAACATTTCGCCTCGTAATGCTTTCCGCTAACCACTCAGGACTTCTGATCGTCGAGGATCATTCGAGTGGTATTTCATTCTCTACAACGCTCTGCCATTATAAACCTGAACTGAAGATCGCTGGGTTCCTTTGTGTGAGCTTGCTGAGCCTCTTATGCGTCTTGGGAACTGAGACCTTTGTTGTGCTTCATTCCGAAACCGTTTTCTAATATTTTCGCAAGCCATTCAGCTTATTCCCCTACCCCCAGTACGTCTAATTGACTTATAAAAACGGAGCTGGGTTCGGTTTATGATCAACTTCCCAGCGTAAAACTATTAGGTTCGCTTCCCCTATCAGTGCAATCCCAAATCCAAGTGCCATCTGCCGGGAAAATGTAAAGCACAGGAAATCCCTATTCATACGGCACGCTCTATTGAGCTCATCAATCAAACTCGCCTGCCAGGGCAACTTATCCCCTTGCCCTATTTCACACCTAACAACGGAGGGATTTACGTGGATTCTCCACCGAGCACACAATGAACTTTAGCGATCTTTGGTTCACTGACCGGAGATATATAGTAATTGGCAGAGCGGAGGGTTGCTTGAATCCGGGTCCGGGTTCGATTTGAGCCTTGCACTGGGGAAATTTTAATCGGGACATGTCGGGATATGAATGGAAAACTAAGCTGAAATGCAATGCATACTCGTAGATGTATCTCTACCCTTGAGCCTCAAATTGTTTACATTTTGCAAGCAGACGGGTTTTGCGCATTCAATTGACTTTAGTTTTCCAGGCAGAGGAAAATGTTTGTGTTCGTTTATCTCGCTCGTTCGTTTTTCCACTCCCCCTCCCCCTCCCTCTCCAACATCCAACTCTATGCAGTCCATTGTTATTGGCCAAAATGTTGGAAAAATGTTTTATCCCCTGTTAGGAGTAATGCATTGCCCCTCCCCCCAAAAAATCCATCAGCCCTTAGCCGTTGTGTTGTCGCATAATCGAGAGCTCGAGAGTGAAATGAAGCTGAAAAATGCATTTGTTCGTATGCAATTCCATTTCCTCAAGCGGCCTGCCTCACTTGGCAAATGCAATTCAGTGCAATTCAGTGCGATTCTGTGCCAGATTCATTCGCTTTTACGTCCCAGCATCTCACGTGCCACACTTACCGGATATAAAGCTGATCTCGGAGAGCATAATCCATTTGACGGCAAAGTACAAATTGATTTTCAAATATTTGCCCACCCGGTGGTGCAGCTTGATGGTCACATCCCTCGCGTGATCCATTATGGTGTCGGGCATATAGGAGAACTGCACGGGTTCGCCCGAGAAGTACCGACCTCCGATGCTGAAGAACACCTTGGCGTGCACGAATACCTGGCGAAGATAGGGTATATCATTTAGTTGGCTTATAAATAACGAATTTAGCTATTAATATATGATATTGCAAGGAGTGCAGTGCGTGCTCACCTGAACATCCTTGGTGAACATATTGTTTGTGTGCAGCACGATGGCACTGAAATTGCGAACCGTATCGAACTCAAATACTATCTCAACCGGTTTTCCCAGCAGGCCGGGCGTATCGTTACGCCAGCCAATCCATTCATAACCTGAAATGAATAAAAACCCATCAAAATGAAATAAAATGAACATTTCATACGGCCGCCCCGGTGGGGGAGGGGGGGAAATCAATAGACCAGCCCAGCGGAGGACTGACATGTAAAGCTATTTAAGTCCCCAACCTGGCATTGCCAATGGCACATTTGGGGTGAAGTTTTCCCCAAATACCCCCAAAACAAATAAATGCTCACGGCAGGCGCACGAAAGGGCCTTTTTTCGGGTTGGATTCGGTTTGGTTTTGGGTTTGGGCTTCTATATGGGTATGGGTATGGGTATGGGTATGGGTCTGAGTTTGGTTGGTCTGGTTGGTCGAGCAGGGGGGTAAACTCTGTATAACTAGAAATAATGGCCAATGCGACATTTAAGCCATTTTTTCTGCCGCTGCCTTGTTTGCGTGGCCCTAATTTCAGTGGGGTAACGAGTCCCCTACGTGGGGGGCTTAGAAAGGACTTCAGGGGAGCGAAGTTGCCCCGAGCAGAAATCATGCAATATTAGCTTGCAGCCACTATATGCTTATGAGATTGGAGGGAGAAGGGCAAGACCTAACCAGAATTTATACAATGCCCTCTGTGGGACGGACATGCAAGACCCCGCCAGCCCGGCGGAGTATTGATTCCCACTTATAATGCAAATAAGCAGACGACGAGAAAATAGTTGCCATAAATGCCGAGATATGGGTGCGCCGGGGCTGGAATCCGAATCCGAATCCAAATCGGAATTATGCGCCGGAAACTTTGCCGTTGCAGTGCGTTGCCTTTACGACTCCGTCTCGAGCTCGTCTCGAATTTCCGCAGACACAGCGACTGCATGTCTAATTGTCCAACCGAACTTTGCTCCTGCGTAGAGTTCTCGATTCTCAATAATTTCGATTATTGGCCATTTGCCAATCCATGGGGCATGTGGGGCATGTGGGGCAGGCGGCGCATTCAGTGGAAGTCGCGGGGCGGGGCGACATGGAAAAATATAAACTGGCTGGCTTCGCAAATTCCAGAACTTTTGCATTTTTGGGGCGGAAATGAATGCCAGAGTTGCCATAAATTATCAACTATGCATAATGTTTACATTTTTTACGGCCGCCCATCGGCAGTGGGGATTGGGGGATTGTTGGATTGGTGGAGAGGGGGCGTGGCAGTCTATATCTCGGCCTGGTATCCGGCAAGTTTTACTGCGACGCCAGCAAATGGTCCAAAGTTATTATTTATTTTTGCTTATTGTGTTGTGCAGTCAAATTATTGGCGAGGCCGAAGTTTTCCCCCATCGATGTTCAATGAAGTGAGCTTTCGGCGGCGCAATGGGGGTCAGATGGGCCCCATGCTCCTCCCGTCGCTGAACTTTTGTCATTATTCGATGTTAATCAGTTTTTTCTGTTGCCATAAATCTTTTCGGTTTCAATGGGCCATCGCCGCACTGTGGGCATAATGGTGCTCGAATGGGTGAAAGTGCTTTATTGAGGGCAGAAAGTACTTTACTTGAAGATTGCAAGTTCTAGAACTGAATATTGTTTTCCATAGATGCTAAACGAAATATGTTTAGTTGTATAAGATCACTGCCAATTCTATATCTATAATTCAATTCTATAGCTTGTGTGGTTTTATCTACTGACCTCGACCACAGTGCTTCGTTTGAATTTGTTAGTAGAAAGTTATGGCTGCGGAAGGCAAACCTTTTAGACTCATAGTTTTCAGTTTCAAACGGGAAGCGGATGGGCCAAATGGGACTGTTTTAGCCTGGGAAATTAATGCAAAAGTTTCGCGCAAGTGGCACGGTCCACGGCTCAGTTACTCACCCTTTCCGAATCCATGGATGTCGGTGCGGAAGTTGTCCTTGCCCTTCTGCCCATCCACCAGCTGACCAAGTCCGTCCACATAGCGATCGCCCTGCTCGTTGCCATCGTAGGTCTTATCCGACAGATCCACCTCCATGCCGCGTTGCACGCCCTTCGGAATGCTGTAAGACACGATGCCCTCTGAAATGGAAAGGAAGCACAAGCGGCACATTTAAATTTCGAGTGTGGAAATTCTGGGAACGCAAACAAAAAACTTGAAGACGAAAATAACGAAAATAACGAAACCCGAGCTGCCGACTAAGGGGATTGAATGCGATGGATGGTTGGATGGTTGGGGAAATCGGGAAATCAGGAAATCACACACAAGACATGTCACGTGTGTTAAGACAAATTTCTGACAAAATGCAGAGTTCTGCGGTGCCACACTCAGCCAAAAAGCGCTACTGTTCAGTGCTGCGGAACAAGGACCAACTTGAGATTTATTAATATTCAGATCTGGCCCTGCCTCAATTTGGGGCTCCAGTGTAGCTGCCTCCCCGTTTCGCTGGCCTTAAAACCGCGCTAAATTAAAAGTTTCCACTTTCCGTACTCCCCCAAGACGAGGGATTCGGGGAGCTCCCCTAGGAGGTGAGCAGGATATTGAGTTACTTGAAACATAATTTCGTTTTGTGGCCACTTTGGAAGCACCCAAGCTCCCCCTTGCCTGTCATTTGGTTTCGGCGGTTATGTTGGGCATTAATCGAAGGGGATCGAGAAACTGGCAGGGTATAGTTTTTCAATGTCAAAGTCAAGCGTTATTCTCGGCTGGGGGGAGGGCTGAGTCATGGGCTTCCTGTGCTGGTTGTGGGTGGATTAGCCCGGCCAGAGTAAGAAACCAAGTAACCGAAGAGCTAGGGCTTCAATCCACCGAATGAGGATACCAATCTGCCGGCACTCGCCAACAAACACCTGACACTAATTACAAAATCGAATGGTCGTCCCCACTCCGCCCCCGAAAACAATTAGACCAGATCGAAAAAACCAACAACTCGGGGTTGCCAGGCACTCGATATAATTATACCCTGGCCAAAATAGGGTGCACCGATTTGGGTGAGAGGGGAGGGGGGAGGGGGGGGAACTCAGACACACGTTTAACTAATTCACTAGAATTTCTATTTACACAATCGGGTCACGTGGTGAGCAGGACACCCGGACAAACAAGCTCGCAGGATAGATAGATAGATAGGCGGCGCAAGGCAGTCGTAGGAATTTTCCAATAATTACCAAAAATCACATAATTACACGTAATTAGGGACCACCTACGCACTGGGCGGGCACACATGCATACACGTACATATGTGGATAATGATGATGGTGGGAGCTCAGGTGGCCAAACGACCCTTATCGATCATGATATGGTGGGAGTGGGAGTGGGTGGTTGGTGCGCTCGAACGAAAATATTAATTATTATTCAAGGCCTTCGGACTGGCTGGACCGGCTCGTTTAATTACATGAATTACGACAGAGCTGGCAGATAAGAGCTCCGCCACCACATCCTCCTCCTGCGACACGATATCAAGCCGAATGTAAACGTTATATGGCTTATTTAATTAACTGCAAAGACATTCAACGCAGCGCGTTTTACAATTGCCTCGCTGCGACGAAGTTCACGCAATGCCAGCCTCATGGAGCATGGCGCACTGGGGGGCAGAAGGATGAAAGCCTCCAACAACACCTCCACCTCCACCTCCGCTGTCTGTGTGCCTCGTTATTCGCGTGCCTGCATGCGATCCTTATTTGCGTGTCGCGTCTGTCGGAGGAGCGGTGCTCGTGCGGCCAAAAAATGAGCAGAGCAAGGACAAGTCCTTGCTTAAGTGCGTGGAGTTCTTTATTTTTATGTATATATACATTTTTTGTTGGTCGCCAAGACAGCGGGTAAGTGCAATATATAAAATGTAATTTTTACCCGCCTTTCTTGGATGTGGCACGCAAGTCAACGGCAACGGCAACGGCAACAATGTCAACGCGCTACTTGCTGATGACTCAAATTGAGGATACCAGATGGATGGCTGAGTGGTCCCCGTGGACTGGCCGGAACTCAAAGGGAATTGGAAAGCAGCCTTAAGTGTGGACAAAGCACAACCCATTTAGCTGCCATCGTCTTTGGTTACACCCACCTGGCAGCTCCACTTTCAATTGCCCAACCTCCCTAAGCTGGCTATTTCTTCAGCGCTTTCGAACTTCAGCGCTGCGAGAGTTTCAACACCCAGATAGTGAGCTGGCTAGTGACTGGTAATGCCCTAAGATGGCCATAAATTATGGGCCCTCGAAGCCGTTCGAGTGGGTTCCATAAATCGCCGGCTTAACGCTAATCAGTTGCTGCATTTATAATGCACTCGAGCGAGCATACGCGTATGCAAACCCGATGCCCATTCCAGATTGACGATATCAAGAGCTGTTGTTAAATCGTAACAAATTCCGGCTTAGCCACGCTTTGGATGTCAAAGTGGGGAGATAATCTCTGGCCGCTCGCCCGAACCTCTGAACCCTATTTTTAACGATTGTGGCGCCTTAACCCCAAGCCGTACACTTCGGGAGCGGCCCTAGGTGGGGCCACCAGTTCGAATGCCACCAGTTTCCGAAATTTATTGCCTGAATTTATAAACAATTATGATTCGATTCGGGCATGTTTTCGAGCAGATTAATGATCGCGTAATGAAATCGACGCGGCCACAAGAAGGAGATTTATTGATTTCTTCGCCCACTGACCGTCCGTCTGGCACTTGTCTAGACCCATCTGCTATTGGGGGCCACTGTGGCCACTGTGGCCCACTCTGGACACAATCCATTCCCATCTTATCTTGTTTAATTTGCATATGAAATGCGCCATGTCGGCCGGCTCTCGTGCTCACATTCCCCGTGGCAAATCAAATGATAGTCCGCAAAATGTGAGCGGTCAGGAGGTTTGCATGTCTGCCACCCCCGAATCCACACCCACATCCACATCCATACCACATCCATATCCAAACCCACGTCCCCCGTTTCGGCGCAAATGGGCGTGCCGCAGTTCTCCAGCCCGGCTCCCGCGCACACAAATGGCGCCACTTATCAGGGGAGCTCGTCCCATTCCCATGAGCCAGTTCGTAGTTCCCAGTTCCCAGTTCCCAGTTTCTAGTTCCCTGGCCTTCCCTCCCAGAATTCCCGGGTCCAAACACTGCGTTAATTTACGGAATAATTTTCAACTTCCGCGCCTTTTTCCGCTCCTCGGGGCACTTTGGGGAACTTGGGGGACTTGGGGAACTCGGGGCTCTACAAATTGTCATTAGGCGCGTTTCGCTGGCCAGTTCTGTACTATTGCTGGCGGCGGAAAAGTCCCCGCCCAGCCTATGGAAATCATAGAAAAATTTGTTTGTCCAGACTTGGTTCTGGCCCGTGCACTACTTGACAATTGCGTGCAAAACATCGACAAAGTAAAGGTTAGGAGCAGCAGACCAGGTTGGTCATGTTGTTTGCGTACACTGGGAAAAAAGTGTGGCTCATGGGCGGCCATCATTCAAATTATCTTGAAGATGCAGTGATGGCATCTTTAGCAATCTGATAGCAATGAATAGTGCAAATAGGAAAACACATTTTCGCATCTGATGGAGGTGCATTGTGAACACCTCATTTTAGCAGTGTATTGAGTTGTTTTTAAGTTTTAATGTGCTTTTTTCTTTTTTTGTTTTTGGTATCGGACGACAGACGGGACATGGTGTTCAGCGTGCCCGGCATGTCGTCGTCTGGGATTTCGATTTCGGTCGGGTCTAGCCAGGAGAATCGGATTGGTATGGGATGTTTTTCCAACGTCTGCACGCGATGTATTTCAAGTACAGTGCTCATGGCGTTGAAAAGAAATCGCGACCGTCAAGTTGCGGTGCCCATATGTTGGGAAGGAATCAGGAATGCGCTACACTTGGTTCCATCAGGCGTAGCAGTCACCTTGATTGGATTACGTGGTTCGGGCCAGACGTTGCCTGGATATTCCTTGTTATGTGGATGTGGTGGGCAAAGTCCTCTGGCTTGTGTTCGCCTGTGGGTCATGCGATTTGGGGGAGGTTTTGGTGTATAATGCGGTAAACAAAATCTAATGGAAATTATGAATTTTAGGGGCAGACTAAGTTTGGTGCAACAGGGAAGAGAAATAAACAAAACTTGGAGTGAAGTAAGCTAGAAACTCGTGCCTTTGATGCGATTGTTTAGCTATTTAAAGTGGCTTCGAATCGGAGATCATGCCAAGCCTTATAAGCCATCTGGGCACTCCACACTCATCATTCCCCACTCCCCACTCCCTAGGAACCGCGAATGCCATACAACGAGTGTCCACAAGCCAATCGTGCGAACACTTAAGCCGCTTTTGCTCCTCTAATTGCAAACAGGCTGCCCCTCGGGTTTGGGGCATGATAAATTAGCGCTGACACTAAACCCTGTTAGCCCCTCCGCACCATCATTGCTCATGTCGAGCTCTTATCGCCTCCGCTCGGATGCGGATTCCCCCGACTGGACTCACCTTCCCATGGACAACCGACGATCTCGGCGCGCAGACAGACGGTTCGATCGTACTGGCCGTACGGATAGATGCGGATCTTGGAGGCGAAGATGATCGGCTGCAGGGCGTTCTCCACCTCGCTGTATGTGTTGATGTTGCCGGGCAGAATCTGTGGCGGATAGGAGATGGGATTAGCTGGGGCTGAGCTCCTTCACTTGGTCAGCGAACACCTACCTCCTTGCCCTGGATGTTCTTCCAGCGCTGCCACTTGTCGAAGCCCGGTCGCCAGTACTCCAGGACATAGGCCTCGGTGTACTCCTGGCCCTGGCCCTTGCCAAAGCGACCCTGGGTGCGGATCGCCGTGATCACGTGCGTCTGCAGCAGATCGACCTGCAGGTACTCCTTCAGGGCATTCGACACCATGTGCTTGGGGCACCAGGCTCCTCCGTTGGTATCGGTTTTCAGTCTGGAAAGAGGGATTGCAGACGGCACAAGTTTATTAATCAGGCTCCCTCTACAGTAGCGGCTGAAACCAGTTGCTGGCGCAATGGCGTGATAGGGGGCGATGGGGGATTTTTATAAATTAATTGACATTAAGCGTTCGGCACCACATGGAGCCCCCAGCAACCCAGGAACCCAGCAACCCGGCAAACGAAACGCTGCCCCAATCGCAACCACTGGCGTTTGTGGTGCGTCGTCTGGCAGCTCGTCTCGTTCGTTAAGCTGTTTGCGGTTTTAGACACAGCAGGATGTTGTCTGTGTAATTAAGGATTAATTTAACCTATTCCCGGACGGACGAACTTTAAGCAATTTTCAGCCCCGCTGCCATCGAGTCCATCGATACGTTAACCACTACTACTTCGGCTCTCGGTTTATATTTCAATTAAGTTTTACATGCTTGATTGCATTTCGGCTGCCTTAATGCACGGCCATTACTCATGGGCCTGCTACCAGGCATAGGCCTAGACCCACTTCGATCCCAGTCAAGTTAAGCCAAGTCAAGTGACTCGGTGTCGGAGTTGGAGTTGGAGTTGGGGCTGGAGCTGGAGCTGGAGTTGGGGCTGGAGCTGGAGTAGTCCCACTCCCGGCCTCCTGTCCTCGTTGGCTTCGTGGCAAATTGCTTCATTTGGTCGCTCGAACCTGCGGCTGCCAGCGGGCTATTGGAATTGAATTCGATTGCGATGTTTATTTGCCGGCCAACTGGGATTTTAAGTGCATGCTGGCCGCGGACGGGAATCTCTAAAAAATGCTCATGCTCCGCCCCTGCCTTTGGCGAATAGCCATTAGTAGAGCGCTTCCGCGTGCATTGAGACATCGTTTAGTTGGATTCGCATAAAATGACCATGCAAATGATTCACTGATTCACTGATTCACCAAGAAGCCTCCTTGGCTAATACACATGCCAAATACCGCTCGGAAGTGTCTCGAGTGGGCCAAAGTGGATGAGAGGCGCTGGAAAATTGTAATTATATTACATCCACAGTCCACAGTCGGGCAGAAAGGTCAATTTAATCTTCATAAAATAGGGTTTTCCGCCGCGTCCTTCTTTTTGTCCACTGGCCCAGAGGCAGGCAGAAGAGAGTGGAGAGTGAAGAGTGGAGAGTGGAGAGCGGAGCAAACAAACATCATTTAAAATGCTAATATCCGCAGTTATGTGCCTTTCAACTTGACTTTAATTATTGTTATTGCCAGAGTTAACAATCTGCGCCACCGTCGTCGACTGCTCATTTCGAGCGCTGATGGACTGGCTAACTGGCCAACTGGCTAACTGCCTGTGCTGGCAGTTGCCGGAGGACTCCGACATCTAATCGCTGGGGGTTCGGAGTTTTTTCCCTTCGCATCGCCGTAATATGTAAAAGGTTGTAAACGTAATGGCCTGCCGGCGGTGGTGGACGATGGGCGCGGTAATGAAAATCAAACAGCGCCAACTGTCATTAAACTAATCTCCGTAATTCAATAGCCCCAGACGGGACCACAAACCGTCATCGCAGTCATCGCCGTCATCTCATGGCCTCCTGAGGAGCCCGATCCCCATTTGATCCCCCCAGCCCGATCCCCGCCAGCAATTTCACGTAAGTGCATGTCGAGACCCCCATTCCCGTCCACGAAATGAATTACGTCGAGTTCCTGTTCCTTTCGAGCACATCTTTTCGAGCTAGTTAGTCTAGTTAGGTAAGTGCACGGCAGCCGCAAATTATAATGCTGCCTGCACTTTTGAACTTTACTGGTTGACTCTGTTCAACTTTCGGCTAAGCAAATTGCAGTTCGCCTGATTGGGCATGCCGGGGAAATTGTGAGTATGGGGATTGGATTGGGGATTGGATGGGGCCAGGCGATCGAAAGACAAAAGAGAAAGTTGCTGGCTCCGAGGAGTTGGGGGGCCAAAGTGTTTTCTAGCACTGCATAGTTGCGCCACCGAAGGGAAATTAGTGTAAGGTGAATTGGGGTAAAGTTCTGCAGCTCCAACTGGAGCACTCTTTAAACGGAGCTCTTAATAAACACATACATATACATACTCGTACATACACGTATGTACATACACGTATATCTTTGTGCAGCCCGTGGCGTTCAACATTTTCTCCCCGGGCACTTAGCCTCCCAGGAATCGCAATCTGACATCGTCTGTCAATCGAATCCACTTGGCGGTCCCACGAACCGACTACCAATGCCCATGCCCATGCCCATGCCCATGCCCCACCACGAATTCTGAGATCTCCCCCCACCGCTCAGGTGATTCAGTTGGCATCGACCCCCGGCTGAAGAGTCTGCCCGCATGGCAAACTTATCGGAGCCCGGTCCGATCTCAACTTTCGTGGCCCGTCCCCTGCCCAACTGCTCCTTGCTACAAATTCCGGTTAATCTGCCACAGAATGGAAAAGAGGCGAGCTCAGCCAAATATATTTTGTTTATCGCAGACGTGCTCAACACGCGTTGTCTTTGTGGTTATATTTTAGTACCGCCATAAAGGGGTAATGTTAATGATGCCTTTGTGGTGGTGCTGGTATATGGTGTATGGTATATGGTGTATGGTATATCGTGTATGGTATATGGTGTGTGGTGTGTGGTGTGTGGTGTGTGGTGTATTGTGTGTGGTGCTTTGGTTGTCAGTCAGCCCTGCTCCAGAGTGTTTTTTAAGTGCATGTCTATAAAGGCGGACAGACGGCATATTCTCGCCGGCCAGGCACTAAAAGAAGGGCTAAGAATGGATCTTCACCTTCGCGCAGTGCCCGTCCAATGTGTTTGCATTGATTTCTGGCCATAATTCATGCGGTAATTGACATGTTTATGGCCACGAGTGTGCTGGCCCACTCCGGCAAGATATTCCATACTAATTACACGACAAGTCAAGCCCATCTGATGGTGTCATCAATCACGGCACTGGTCAGCGCAATTGCGAAACTTCCGCCTCAATCTGCGTCCCGCATGGCCATACATGGAACTTCCTGCCCCAGCCATAGCCATGCGATCCAATCCCAAACCCGTTCCTATGGCCCTTCTGTTCGGAGGCGACAATAAAATGTAAACAAAGCTGAAGAACTGAAATTAAGGCAAACTCGTCGGTGGAAAACCAATCGTCTTCCACTCCAATCCTCGATTGTTGTCACAAACTCGGTTGAACTTTGATCGCTCTGCGAGGGAAAACGAGTTTGTGCATTTCGGAAATTGCATTTAATTAGCTGGGCAAAGGGCTGGGAAAGGGTCTCTCTTCGGATATCGACTGCTGTCACATCCATTAAACGCTGGCATATTCATGGCAAGATTTCCCATCAGCGGATGGGATGATCTTTCATGGCCCCTAAAAGGCGCTAGCCGAACAACAAATAATATCTCGAATAATCGGCAGATATGCAAAACAGTTCGATTTCGGCGCTTTGTATCTGGACTATTGGTATTTTGATGGGCAAACTGTTTGTGTCATAATATAAATTTCGTTGTCATTGCAGCGCCGCTCGAGCGGTGGCCAAAGTTTTCCATTTTATTGACTCCGCCTTATCGGCTAACGAAGTTGTCTATAAAATTAGCAATTAAATGGACACGCAGGGCAGCGGCATCGCAGATAAGCCCCATCGCCGACTGTTTTCCAACTTGGGGTTAAATGGTTAATGAGCCGGGAGCTGTGGCAGCGACAGGGCTCCAATCGTAAACCAATATAAAGTCTTGTAATCTCAAAACCTGATCGCTGACGGTATCGATGATGAGTCTTAAAAGGCTAATACTCTGGTGCTTAGAAATTACCCAAGGAGTTCCTAGAACCCGCTCTTCTGCCCATAGCTACGATTCATTTTCCATTACCTGCCGCTTTGGGTTAACCTCTTCCATCAGTTTTTGGCCATTTTTGGGCCAGCTTACCTTGCATGCTGCGGTCCAACGAAGCCCACGTCATGAGCGGAACTCGCTGTGATTTGAGCATCTGTTATGAGTAACGACTCCATGCCCAGGGGCACGTTGCACGTGGCTGGAAGTGAGAGGAAAGCGTATTTTTAACATTAATTGATGACGACGAAAGTATTTAAATATAGAGCCCGTGAATTGTGGTCCGTGCATTGCCATCGAATACATCAAAAAGCCTCAAGTGTCAGTTCGAGTTTGACGATGCTTATAAATGCCCATGTCTGCCGCATTCGCAGGCATCTCCTCTCAAAGAATATCTCATTTTGAGTCAACTAAACACTTAATCATTGCCAAAGTCAGCTCTGGACTGGCGGAACGTCAACTACCTTACTTAATTTATAGCCCACCAATTGCATTTTCCCTGGGAGAGTAGACTCCTCCCCCTCTCATTTGCCTTTGACATGGAGGCTGTCCTGAGCAGATCCACCAGCCCCCCAACCGAATCCTGCGTCTGACAGTCAGTCGCCTGCTGACATTTTCGACAGAATCAACACTGATTTGACATGACTTTTGTTGCCAAGGCCCAGCAGGCTCACCACGCACCAATCCCAATCCCAATCCCAATCCCAATCCCAATCCCAGTCCCAATCCCACTTTTGATCTCCTCCAGAGCAAGGTTGCGTGCATTCGTTTAGAAGTTTATAAATAATCACACGGCGAAGTGTGCGGACTTCGGGGGAGAAGTCAGCCAACCAATTCAAAGGGAGCTCTGTGATGTGGATGCTACGTACATCCATCTACACTGAAGTGCAAATGAATCTTATTTTTAGGTCTTTCGACTGTCTAAGTTAATTGCAGCTGTGTGGGACAATATTATTTGCCATTTTACGAGTATATTCAGAACTCAGATAGTGTGTGGTAGGTATATGGTCTCCAAGTTTTTCCATTCCCATCGAAAAGCTGGCTTCCAGTGCATTCACACTTGATTGGGTTTGATAGCCGGCTACGCAAATGAAGAGCGAAGTGCTCAGATGCTCGGATGCCTGGATGCATGGATGCCTGGATGCATGGGCCAGGTTGGGTCAAAAGCCAGATCTCTCACCCCGACTCTCAATCCGACATGCACTGCATATTGCAAGTGCATTCACTTGGAAAATTGTTGCATGTTTTGCTAACTCAACTCGCCTCGATGTGTCTAGCCCCAGCAACAACAACTAGAACAACAACCTTCGACAGAGTGCTCCTTTGGCATGTGTTTGCTCTTCTGGCGGGGAATGGGGGGGATGGGGGATAAGTGCAAATACTGCTCTGCTAGGGCAACGTCAGCAGTCGAGTTGTGGAACCCGAAATGAACATGTTTATAGATTTGTATTTATGTATTTGGCTTGCTTGATTAACTATAAATATTATGGCAGAAGGATTTCATTTTCGTAGGTTGGCTGGGGCAGCATATTGTGGCAGCTGGAGTTGCAAGTTGAATGTCTTCAATGGTGGAATGTGGCCATCATGGCACGCAACTTTCGGGCTTATTTTCGTACCATTCGATTCACAATTTCCCTCTTCCGGCATAATTATTGTAATGAAGTTCCGTTTGGAAATCAATGGGGCTGCTCCTTTCAGGCCACTGCTTTTCCCTCGCCCCAGGCACTTGGGGACAACTTTTCACTGGCCATGGACTTTATGAGCCGCCGACATGCGATGGCCATTGAAATGGGACGTAATCCTAAGCCAGTGCGCTATGGCTTCATTAAAGCAGACTTCCATACTCCCATACCATACCATACCATGCCAAAGCATGCCTTAAATGCGGCATAAAAATGTCAATATGCCTATTAATGAGCTGGAGCTGAAGTTGGAGCTGGAGTTGGAGCTGCAGCCAAGCCAGATGCCCCACAGCCATGTGGCCAAGT
This sequence comes from Drosophila orena, assembly GCA_005876975.1. Classification (NCBI taxonomy): domain Eukaryota; kingdom Metazoa; phylum Arthropoda; class Insecta; order Diptera; family Drosophilidae; genus Drosophila; species Drosophila orena. The sequence goes on along the minus strand of VCKV01000008.1, from coordinate 8,580,445 downwards.
TGAGGAGAGCCTGCAGCGGCGCTTGAGGATGCTGCAACATGTCCAGTTGAGGACTCCCCGCGGAGCAGTCTTCTGGCCTGGCAGAAAACCCCAACTGCGTCGCCTGTCGCGAAATGACGGGCCGCAACAAAAATGCTTTCAATGTCAATTAAATAAATAAAACCAAGACGAGGTTTTACCCTTCAGCGATAGTCATCTTGGGCAAACTGGGCGAACTGGGCGAACCATTGGGCTGCCATTTATCTGGGCATCTTGTTGTACTCTTGGGGTTATACCTTCTGACTTCTCGACTCGCCTGCTAAGTCAATTCATCTGGACCCGCTACTCACCGATATCAAATGCCATCGTCGTCGGCGCGTTGAGCATTAAGCAGCCGCTGGCGATCACCAGCGTCCAGAGGCCGAGCGTCCAGCGGGAGGCGCGGCTTGGTGGGCGGGGGGCAGCGGCTGTGGGTGTGGGTGTGGTTGTGGATGTGGGTGGTGAGCGGGTTGGGTGGGAAAGGCACTGGCGGGAGAACATGCTGATGTAGCTGGAGGTCGCTTCACTTGGCGACGTGTGCTTCATGGCGGTGATTCTAGAGTGGCAGTGAGATCTGGAATGAAGAAAGGCCAAATGTTTGGTTTAATTCAAACAGAAAAATATTCAAGTAATAAAGTGATAAAGTGACACGACAATAGGTTATCATTAAAACGATCAATTTGCTCTGATAAAGACTTCATTGGGTTAAGGGTCTCGTTCGTCTATTCTATAAAAATTAGAGTGCATGTTTTTGAACTCTTTTGAAAAAGGTTCAATATTATTATATTATTATATTTACGGAAGATTAAGTTAATATTCAATAATCTTTAAAACTTTAAATATATATATTTGGCATACATGTTTTAATAATATTAAATAAAAAGCAGTTAAGTTTCCATTGTTTGCTTTTCACTGAACTAATTTCTCTCCGTGTACTGGGTTCTCACTTCGGTTAGTTATCGCATCGCTCTGCTTTAACTGTGCCCGATTCGGAAACTTAATTGCCGCCAGAAAAGCCAAAAGCCTGCCAAATCTGCAACAGCCTGTAGTCATCCTCTGCGTTGACTTTTTCCTGCTCGACTTGGGGCGGCTTGAATGGATGCAAAGTGAATGTGCGTGACGAGTGAGGAGTGAGGAGTGAGGAGGCAGTTGAGTAGGCAGGGGGGGTTGGGTGAGCTGGGTGAGCTGGAGTTGGGGAAATGGGGCAGCCGGGGGATGACTTTGTGCTTTTCATTAAACATTATTTCGCAACATTTTCTGCCGGGGCAGACATATGAGCAGTGCCATAGAAAGCGGCCACAGCAAACAGACTGCCCGTCATCCTCCGGCCGGTTATCCATTCACCGACGACGACGACGACGACGAGCAAGCCAGTTTTCGCTTTAATTTAACGCCGGCTGGTTGGGAAAACCGGGACACAAGCGCATTTTCAGGCAGAAGCTGCCGGGAAACTTATTTAGCTTATGCAAAGCGTGCGGCAGAGTTGGCAAAAAGGGCCAAAAGGTAGTGGGCGCCCAAAGTGGGGGGAAAAGGGCCTAGAGATAATGAACATGCCGACCGGCCAGTCACCCGGCAAAGGGACATTCTTGGCCCACTGTTTGTGTTTAGTTTGCAAATTTCTTTTGATGTCTTTTAATTTTAATGGGCTCGGATTTGGATGAGGTGACGGCTATCCTAAGTAAAACTCATTAGCAGCCAGAGAAGGGCTCAACCCCACAACCGGAAGTTAGACACAACCTGCGGAATGGCTTCGATCGCTGCAGGATTCAGGTGCTGCATAGGTTGTCCTTCTGCTGATTCCGATCTAATAAATGCGCACATCCAGCTTGTCTTGTGCTTCCGTAGCGAAGGTAACCCTATCTGCCGCCAGGCATGCAAAAACCTTCCACGTCATGGGGCAATTTGTCACGCAGCTGATGTAGCTGCCGGATAGCCAGATACATCCTATACACCCCCCACACACATGTGTGTGTGTGTGTGTGTGTGTGTGTGTGTGTGTGTGTGAGTGCTCCTTGGGCTCTGGTCGATAACTCAGTGCTTAATTGCTCATCTTTCAACGTCCAGGCCCAGATCCCTGTGGTCCGGCAACAAATTGGAAAAATTCTCGAGGAGAGCGGAGAATGGCTGAGAAATGCTGGCTGTCGCTGCGTCAACTTGCTGCAGACTCACGATGTAGGTTAAATTAATAGTGACACTCGCCGCTGCACCTGGCGGCGCTTTGATGCTGGGGCAGCCGATTTCCACCAGCGAATACTTCATAAATTGAAATGTACAGTTAGTTAATTACACGCTCAATTGGCTCCAAAAGAATGGCATTAGCCAGGCTCCACGACCACAATTTCCACCGCCTGTCGCCTATTGGTGATTTATCGCCTATTGGTCGAGCCAGTCGATCCAGCCGTGATCATACATAGCAGGTTGTGTATCTTTCGGATAGAGGCGTTTCTATGCCAGAAAGATATTCGAGTTAAACCTGAATTTAGTCCAACGCCAGCGTCAATTGTACGAAACCATCACTCAAATGCAGGCCCTGCATTTGAAATGTCAACAGATTGGCGGAGCAACTCTCTGTGGAAGTCTGGAAACCTAAAAACAAATTGCTGGCCGAGCGCTAAAATTTAAACATCAAACTGGTCGCTGGGCGGACTTCCTGATTAACTCGAAAGGGCGAACCAGAAAGGGGAAATCTACTAAAAATTCAGCGAATTACACAAATACCATAAACCAATTGATTAATTGATGAAGCACAGTTTTCATGGAAAAGAATCTGGAGCGAGCATCAGACGTACTCGAACCTACAGATACACATGCAGATACAGATACATAAATTCGTTGTAGTTGTAGGCCACATGGCCCGTCGCAATTTGCATAAATCGAAACACAAAAGCGAGTTTACTGCGCTGGAAAACGGGAGCAAGAGATATTTATCTTGCTCTGCCCGCGACGCTCCGAGTGTTTGAATAAGTGTCAAATTAAATTGATCAATTAAGCAATTGACGTGCTGGAGCGAAAAAGGCAAGGAAAATGCGCCAGCCAGATTTTGCTGAAACTGGAGGTGGGTGGTGGGTGGTGGGTGGAGGGTGGTGGGGTCGGGTTGGGTGTTCAAGGCAACTGCTGCACACACAACAAGTGACGCAAATTGTGCAGGATGGGTCGGTCGAGTTGGGCTGAAAATGGGGCTGCACTGGGGGTCGCTAGTTGGGAGTTGGGAGCTGGGCGTTGGGTGTTGGGTGTTGGGTGTTGGGAGTTTGCTGTTGAAGCACACTCTGGCTGGTGACAATTTCTGTCAATTCAGCGACGCTAATCAAGCCAGAGACAGCACAGCATTAAAATGGGGTGTTTAGTAGTGGCTTGTGTTGATGGGAATGGTGATGGGGATGGGGATAGAGTGGGCCCACTCCAGAACTAGACAAATTGGCTGCCGTTGGGCGGTAGCTTAGAGCCAAAGACATGCGGGCCAGTTCCGCATCCCAGCAGACGGCAGGCAGCCAACGTCATATAATCCATCAGCTCGGCAGACAGTTGTTGCAACCGAGGCAGCAGTGGCAGCAGTGGCAGCAGTGGCAGCAATGGCAGCAGTGGCAGCAAAGACGACTCGAGCTCCCCTCAGTTGTAATCAAATCAAATGACATTGCAGACATGGGAGGCAGAGCCAGCAGAGTCAGCAGTAGTAGTAGCTTTGTGGGAGCCCAAACGGAAGGCAGCTGTCTCACCAGGACCGGGAAGTACAACAAAATGCAACTCGTTGCCAGCCAACACTTTTGTTGATTTAATAATAAATGGAACCTACGATTCGGTTGCGTACGGTTGGAGCGCCCCTTCCAATGGCCAGACCTTAAAGTCCTTAAAGCGACGAGGCAACACAGGCATGGGGGGAAAGGCAACAAAGAATCACCGCATTGAAAGTTCCCCACCTTCGATGGCAATTTGCATAGCAGTCGCAAAGCAAAGACAGTTGACAACTTTTTTATTTGCTGCTGTCTGGCGAGGAAGTGTGCCCTCCCAGCGTGACGTATTTGTCTATTATTGTGACAGGCTCGAAGGACCAAAAAGCGCTCTCGACGTTGCCAGACGTTTGGAGGGCCACGGCCGTCGAAAAGTCACGGTGCAGACGGGGCTCGGCATCAGTGGCACTTAAAGCCCGTTTCTATTGATTTGCGACGGCCGCCGGCCCAGTTCATTAAAGTCACATCAGGGGCGGATGTACACATACCAGCCAATGGCCGCCCACAAACCTCAAATAGACACGGCTACAACTGCTGGAGCAACAAACAAACGGGGCAGCCCACAAATCAACGCCTAACCGCAGGGGCGTCGGCCAGCAGGGGGGCGGGGGATGAGGGTGGACAAAGAGAAAGGGGCTAGAGGGGGGACCGAAAAAACGAGACGCCGCCATTTTGTCTGTCCCCGTCGAGTCGGGCGGGCATTAAATATGCAAAAAGCAACATGCGAAAAAAGTGTTGCATACTTTTAGTTGCTGCGTCAAACCGCAAAAAGGCAGCAGAGCAGAGCAAAGCAGCGCGGAGCGAAAGCGAAAAGAGGAGCTACCAACAGGAAGCCGGAAAAATAAATAGAGGAAGCGTCAGGAGAGAGAGAGAGAGAGAGGAGAGAAGGCTTTCCCTGCTCCTGCGCCTCCTGCTTCGTCCTTTCTTGCTTTCTTTCGCTTTGCTCTCCTTCGCGACCCATTCATTAGCATAGACACAGAGAAGCAATATTGAATTTCTATGCCTGTGTGAGTGTGTGCGGATGGGGCTCGATAAGGGGGCGTGGGCGGAGGAGGCGTAAGGGGCGGAAGGGGCGCAAGGGGCTCAAGGGGCGTGTGAGGTCGCAAGGTTGCGAAAAAATGTTTCACGCTTTGCTGAGCTGAGGAAATCACAGCGAGGCAGTGGAGCGTGCGAAGGGAAAGGCTGCCTGCGGGGAGGAGGGCGTTTCGGAATGGGTCCTGACAGGCTCAAGCAGCGCCTTGGGATCAAATTAGTCGAGTTTTTAAAAAAAAAAAAAAAACAAAAAAAAAGCAAAAAAAGTGCGGCAAATTCTAGACTTTATGCATGATAAGTGGCGGGTAAAGTGCTCGAGAAGGGATTGCAGCATGGGGGCAGTCAAAACGCTGGAAATATGAGAGGATAAGGCTGAAGGCCCAGATGGGGCAGCCCGACAGTCGTCACATGTCAGTTAGACAAACAGGAAGCTTGAAACGAGGAGGCGCAAGGATATTGGCAGCAGTTACCCGGCGAAAGGGATGGCAAGGATGGGTGGCAGTACAGAACTTGCAACTCATAGAGAAGGAGACCTGAAACAAGAGGAACGGAAAATGTCCAGGAGTGTTGGAGCTAAGGTAAACTCCGGTTGAATGGATACAATCAGGGAGCATCGTACCCTGGAGGATCCCAGCCACAAAGAAGACTTAACTTTTATATTTATTAATATTTCAAAGAACTGACAAGAGTTGACAATTCTGAGGAACCCGTAAGCACTCAAATATATTAATTTTTAATGATAATCCTAAGCGTGGGAGCCCAGAAAAGTATCATCAAAGAGCAAAGTTCAAACCATTATGTATGAATAAGGGGAATTGGCAATGTATACCCTTATAAATAAGGACGTTTTTAGTTAATAACAGACTGTGAATCAAACTATACGTGTATGTATATGGCATTTAAAGTCCACACCCCATTTTCAGTTCTCTTCGCCGGATAACTTTCCGACTAGATCATGTAGATACATACACTCTTATCTGGTAATATGCGCCTTTCACAACTCCTAACCGCTTCAAAGGCATTCCCAGGGTGTGGAGGGCATCAAAGCGGATCTCCTGTCTGGCTGCCTCGTTCCTGCCATCCAACACCATCCCACCCCCACCAACCCCACCAACCCCCAGGAGCCGCCGGACTACTCAGGTCTGTCAATTGAAGGAGCTGGTTCAACCGAAACTTCGCCGGTCGCTCCGCACAGAGCACATCCTGTTACCCGCTTTGTCTGCGGTTTGTCATCATCCACATTGTCATCGTCGAGTGAATCGTGTGTGGGCCTCTGCCCCCTGCCAGTGAGGGAATTTTTATGAATTATAAGCCGGGCTTCTCGACAAAAACCCAAACGGCGAAATATGTAAAAATGCTTTTTGAAAACATTTTCGGAGGAGGATGACAGCGACAGCCAGCGACATTGACAATGAGGCGGTAGTAAGTGGCTGCCAGGCGCTCGCAGCAACAAAGCGCTGATTGACAGGAAGGCACATCAGGCAGGAGGAGGAGCAGGAGGAACAGGAGGAGCAGAAGGACTGGCGGGACGAAATGCCATCACACAGATGGAACCAGAACGGGTGCAGGCTGCTGGAGTTGGAGTTGGAGTTGGAGATGGAGATGGGGGTGAAGGGCAGAGACTGACGCTGAGGCAGTCGTTAGGCCGATCAACGGAGCGTATCCAGGACATGTGGGCTGGAGGCCTGAGCCCAGAGCTCTATCGATTTTCGGAATTATTCACTGGCCCCGCAGAAAGGGTTCGATGCGGAATCGCGCCCCCGGTTTTCGGGTTCAGTGTGCAAATGCAGCTGCGACCCAGCCTGGCCGGACATTCCCATCTTTAACCTTTGTCTCTCGGCCATGGCAGCCAGACAAATTAGTGACGCATGATTAAGTTTTACTACGCGCACAGTAAGTGATAACAACAACAGAGCACTGCGTGGTTGCTGGTGGCCTCCATCCCATCCAACCCATCCATCCAGGTGTTTCGGCCGAGGATGTGCTCATCATCATGTGCTGTATGATCGAGTGGTAAAAAGGGCGCACAACTAATTGCAGATACTCATACGTAGTCGGTCTAATCGCAGGGCTACTGCCTGTTTGCATTGTAATAAACCACAATTAGCTTGCCGACCGCAAGCCGAAACTCAAGCTGGTCCGTTGGCTGCGGACTTGGCTTATTGAAATCAAGCATGTACAGTGCGCCATGTGCCATGTGCCATGTGCCATGTGCATACGAGTATTTCCAGAAATTGTGTCACAGCCGTTCCGTTTGACCAGACGGAGCTAGCGGTTCTTTAATGGCACCCGGAACAGGGCGGCGAGTTGAAAAACAAACGCTTTGGGGTTCGCCTGCGGGTTTTGCGGTTGTTAAGCCGACTGCCGCTTGTTTGGGCTGCTGTTTGGGCCACTGACGGAAAAGCTTTATTGGACCTGGGTCCTAAGCATATCTTATACAACGAAATGAACATTAAACGAATGAGTCGCACAGCCAAAATGGGGTACTAATGAACAGCAGGGAAGCAGAAAGCTATGTGGCTACACAGAAATATAGATGAGCTGCATAGCACTTTCACTGTCTTTACACACTGAACTAATCTGCAATTTCCTACTTTCTCAAAAATTGATATATCAGAAATGTGTTTTTGAGTTCATCACTCACGATTTGTATTCTTAATGGTACTTTTTTGTACACACGAATTCGCTACCCTCAAAAAAAAAAAAAAAGAAAATCAATTAGTTTGTATTCCCATGGTGGGTTTTTTCAGCTCCATTACATCTGGAGGCACTGAAGCTTGCTCGTATCCCTTGGTTGCCATGCTTTTCCCAGGCCGAACCCTTCCGCTGCAGCGCGCAACACCATTTGGCTCTTAACCCAGTAAACCTGGCTGTGCTCTAATTAAGCAAACATGTTGCCCATTTATTAGCAACCCTCGCCGTTGCCCCAACCCCCTAATGACAAGGTTTACTTTGAACATTGTCGACACCTGACGTGTGGCCCTCGATGGAATTCTCCTGGGAAGCGGGCCGGACCCTTAGATGGCACAGGGTTGATCTGTCCTGCGCTCGGGAAATCGGGTCTACAAAACGGTAGCACACCCAGCCTTTGGTATCGTTTCAGAACGTGTTGACTGCTAAGAATTACGTTGCATGTATGACAGAGCTTTGTCAGCGATTACAGGAGTGGACACTTACAAATGATTCCAGTTGCGATGCATACTCGTATGTGGCCTCGATTTGTGTATTTGGCAACTTAGAGCCTAATTACCGAGCCAAATCATTTGTATCTGAGCTGAGACCTCCCGCATTTCGGTGGTTCTGTGGGTTGGGCTGCGTTGCGTTTTTGTTTGCTCCGAGGAATGGAACTGGAAATAGGGCTGGGTCCAAGGCAGGGCTGGCTAATGACGCTACATTGTCTTGTGATGCGTAAAATGTTTGGATGGATCCCAGTACGCAATCGACGATGTGTATTTACGAGATGAGCAAACGACAGCGACTTGCTTCACTGCCCCTGACAAATCGACGGGGAGACACAGGCCTCATAATGCATATAAGACTGCCCTATTCAGCGATCAGACATGCGGGAATTCGTCGTCAAGTTGATGATGAGCGGCGATTCATTTCCGCCGCGCATCGGAGGGCCAATTCAGTATCTGAAATACACATTTAATATGCAGCGATCGCAATTTTGCGCAGTGAACTGTAACCGAAACTTAATTAGCTCGACGAAATCCTCGCGGTAGAAGTCACATCTAGGGGCACACCCGGTGCCATTTGCATAGCATATACTCGTATGTGCATAAGAGTAGGAGAGTGTTCTTTGGGCAAACAGAAGGGGCCAACCAGATAAGGGTCACCATCGAAAGGAAGCCAAGCAGGAAATCTTAATGGCTGTGTGGTCCGACTTGAGGAAAAGGGTTCGGTCATGAGTTGCTTGGACTTCCCTTTCCAAAGGAAAGGGAAAGGGAAAGTGTGAGAACGCTATCTGGATCAGATACTGCTCGGTATCGGTCGAGGACCACAGAGGGCAACTTTGATGCAGCCACAGTCTATCGTCCATTCCCAGCAATTACCATTAAATTCCATTAAATTTCTTTCCATCAGCTTGCCTCCTTGCTGTCCACTCTCCAAACTCCTGACAGCTTGAAATATTCGAGATACTTTAACGCACTCAACTTTTTCTGAACTAATTAAGCGCCGCAGCAGAGCAAAAACCCAAAAGGAAACGGAGCTGCTGAAAACCTCAAGTTGAGGTCTTTGAGCTTCCAAGACGAAACAACAAATGTGGCAAGCACGCCACAGATTTTGAGGGGCATGGAGCTGGCGCCAAGTCATTTCATTTCAATTCATTTCATTGAAAATTCTCAGCTGCGGATGCGGATATTTATGGGCACTTTGAGCTGCCGAAACACTCAACGTTTTTCCTCACAAGTACTAGACAACGGCAGCAGTAATTATTTTACAAGTTAACACTAAAACGCCAAGGAATTAAGAACTAAAAAAAAAGAAACCAGCACAGGCCATAAAAACCCAGCCAAACGAAACTAACAAACAAAAATGCGGAGTGGCAGCCACAAATTACTGCTCCTGGCGGCATTTATACCTGCAATCGAAGAAAATGTGGCACCTGTGCGCCGTCTTGGCATCTGTGCCTCCAGTTTTCCCAGTATCTGTATCTGTATGTGTATCAGTATGCGTATCAGTATGTGTATTTGTATCTGTATCTGTATCTCACGGAACGGCTATCTCTTTTGTGCGCCGCCTTCGGCGGCTAGCCAAACAAATAAACTTGCGGCCAAGTTATGACAGTCGAGGGCCGCAGGAAACATTATTCTTAGTTAGATGCTAATTAATTAGGCGACGCGGAGGAGTTGGAGTCTCCACCAGCGATTCGGCGGCAGCCATGTGGGCAGCGACACGATCTCGTCGAACCAGCGGCCAAAACGCCCAAAATGCACACGAGAATGACACTTCTTGGGTATAAATTTGGTTGATTGTTGTGTTCGCCAGCCCCTGAAAAATGACCTGGGGGATGCGATGTGTACAGAATGAGGTTAAATGGAAGTTGAGTTCGGTGGAGAAGACACTAATATAAATTGCCGCACGTCGGAGGAATTTTACTTATTTAGAGAAGAAATATACCTGGCATTTCAATTTAAACTTAAATAGTTCAAATGCGACAAGCAGCCTGATATATTGCCATTGGATTTAATGGTCAAATTAAACATTTTATTATTTATTTTTGGCATTGCATGAATAGGCTTTGTATAGATTTTAATGAAAACAAAGTTTAATCAATGCTGTTTAAATGCTTCCTTATTAAAATTGCAGAAGGACATGGTACATATTGTTGCCCCATTTCCATCATAATCCCAGCTGACAAAAGAAAATATTTTCCCCCAAAAATAGGTGTACACATTTCGTTTTCATTTCGTTGGTAGAGGGATGCAGGTGAATAAAAGAGATGTGCGTTTATGCACAAAATAAATGCATAATAATTCCCATGAATTTCCAAACTGCACACTTTGTATATTTATAAATATATTTTAAATACACCTTTTTAAATCCGGAAATATATTTCACATTTTATTCAACAGAGTTTGAGTGCATCACATTTTTTAGATTCAGTGGCAATGAAATAAACGTAGCGTTTATTGCATTTCATAACTTCATTTAACTTTAACTTCCAATTTAATCAATTTACTGTGCTTCTGATGCAGTTTGACACATATCGGATTTAAATAAAAAATGGAATACAATCTGCTAATATTAGCTTTTTCAATTAGTTTCTTCGATGAACTTCTTTTCCTCAAAATCTTTCTCGCACATCGCATTATTTATTTTGGACGCAGTTTAAAGCCAGATGGAGATATCTGCGGCAAATCTGTTCAAACGACTCATTACCATAATATAGCCAACTCGATTCCGCCTGGGCCCGCAACTTTTCTACAATGGCAATAAAGAGTTCCCCTCGCAATCGACCACGAAAAGTTTTTTCAGCGGTATTATGATAATAATTGCGCCCCAAACGGCGCTTGGGGCAGATTGAGGGACTCGCCCGCCTGCTGCCAACTTGTTTACACAAATTTTAATTGGTGTAATTATGATTTTTACACGAAATTAATTATGCATGCGCGATTGCGGCTGCATCTTCGCAGCTCGCGGTAATCGCTACCCATCGGATGCCCAATCTCAATCTTAAATTTCTAAACCATCCCAAGTGAGCAAGAAAAATAACTCGACATATTTTCAAAAGATGATGGGGGAGAAAAGCGAAAGCGAGGTCTGTGGAACTTTAATTGCCAAACATACTTCCACTTAATTACCCCGGAGAACAGCGGGAAAATTATGAAATCCAGGGGCCTCATTGCGTGTCTAGCGGAGTGTGAAGTTGCCAAAGACGCGAGGTTGAGGTTGTTGTGGGGAATATCCAGATACATAACTGCATCTGCGAGATAAGAATCTGTGTGCAACAGCCGTCGGAGGCACAAAGTGTTTGGAGAAAGATCTTTCTTTGGCAGATAAGGGCAGTATCTCAGCGTTTTACGACCTGCCGCCGCTTTTCTTCTTCGCTTCTTATTTATAAAATACAGCAGGTTAGTTTGATTAGCCCCAGATGTTGACAGCTTGGCTCTTTCTTAATTTGTGTTTAATTAATGAGGCCCCTCGCCTCGCCGACAGCCACCGTAAGAAATGGGGAGAACGGGTTGGCAGCGATATCTTTTGATCTCTGGAATGCGCCTTGATGAGATACATTTGATTGAGCAAATATTCTTGGTTTCGTTTTGGATAAATGAATTATTTAGCTAATAATTGACACAAACTTGTTTCTGCCACTCTAATTGAATGCTGGCAACTCAATATTTATTTATGCAATGGAGTCTCTATGGGGAGATCCTGTTTATTAACATAATTGGCTTGAGCAGCACTGATTGTTTTGAAGTTAGGCCTTTCCTCTCACTCCCAACTCACCTAAATATTCCAAGAGTTTTGAATTAGCCTTCGCGTTGTCTTAAGGTGTATATTGATTGTATTCCGTTTGCAGTTTAGTTTGTAGCGAAAAAGCAGCGATTTCTCTACTTCAATTTCAAGCACTGTTCACTGGGGCAGCAAAAGATACTCTATCTGCTGGTTTGTTTCGATATGTTTGAGCACTGCGTGGGCATTTTCTCAGGTAGCACATTTCACACACTTTGCCGCACGCTGCTGGCGGCCGCAGGTGCACAATTTCCGCATCTTGGGTGCCACTTGCACCGTTTCTTATTTCTATGTAATTCGTATCTCTGCACTCGCGCTGCGCGGATTGCGTATCCGTATCTGTCTGATCTCTTGGCGATTGGCTGCCAGCCGATTAAGCCTGAGATGGGTAACTGCGATGATTCGCGACCGCGATGCCAGTAGCCAAGGCGTTCTGTTCTTGTTGCCACGAGCGCTGCGTTGAGACTGAGCGCCGGAGGAACTGACGGGGGCACAAACTCAAACTGCGGCGGCGACTACGACTGCGACTCTTGTAACGCGCGGCACGAGGGTCGACGAGCGATTGAATCCGAATCCGATTGCATGTAACGTGCAGATACGGATACCACTCCGTTGCATGTAAGTGTGGATGCTAAGAGGGCGGCTAAGAGAGCGAGAGCGAGTGCGAGAGCGAGAGCGAGTGCGAGTGCGAGAGCTTCTCTTTTGTGGACTCTGTTCGGTTGAACTGCGAAGTTTGTGTTTGAGAGCGCTGTAAAGGACCTGCAAGCAAATTTATTATCAAATTAACATTCAAATCATACTTGGGAGTTGTTTCTTTGTAGCGTTCCCTAAAAACTTAGCTTACACATTAATTACTATAAATATATTGAATATAGTTGGCTAAAAAATACGTTTTTCAACTTTCTGTCTGTAGAAATCCGGCAATGGGGCTGAGTTCACCTGCCCAGACGCTGGTACTTCACCTGTGCGCTGTGAAAAGCAGCCAGAAACTCCAAATCCGATAGAGTTTTTCCGCTCTCTTCCGGCTTGTATAAGAGATTTCAGTGCGGCGAAGGTGGAACAAAACAAGAGCGAATTCGAACTGTTGATTTGCTTTTACCTTCCCCGACTTTTCTTTTCGCTCGCTTTTCCCGGCGAATCCAAATTGGAAATGGCGGACCACCGCCAATCGCGACTCTGATGAATTTCGAATAATTGACGCCGGCATTGAGCCAGAAATCGCATATACAACTTGTCATTATGGTGATTTCCAGAAAAATGCGATCTTACCACATATGTAGGTACACCATATCATATGGACATGTGTGATTTACGAACTGTAGGCTTTCTTGGGGTATGGGGAATTATAGCTGCGCACTTGTAGATTGTATCGCAGAGGTTGTGGGTTGATTGATTGGTCGCACCAGTTGATCCGACCCTTTGTTCTTCGCCACTTTCGAATGTTTGACTCGGTGACACAAATTCGAGGGGCCCACGACGAATTCCTCGAGTGGATCGCCGCTAATCAACTGATATCGCTCCAGGCTAGATCGGCTATCAAAAAGCGAACAGCGTTTGGAAAGGTGTTATCTGCAAACCGTAACCAATTTGTATCATATATAGTGGCTGTTTATGAAAGAAGTACTTCTTCAGTCCCTTTGTTTCAATTTAGTCTGTTTTCTTGCTTTTAAATAAAACATTTTCTTGTCTGGTGCTTTGGAGTTGGAATTGCTGACACCCAGACAGCTATGAAACGGATATTTATCAAAAATATACACAGCTATTGTCTAAATCTACAATACTCTGTGTAAGAGTACAGGACAAATCCAGACAATCAAACTTCCTTTCCTCTAGTATATTTAACTTTGTAACTAATCTTATTCGTTATGTTTTTTGCATGTTCTTATCAATTGGCCATTTGTCTCCTCGGAGTGCGCAAACAAACGGCAGAAAGCGGCATTGCCAACTTCCAACCATAACTCATACCCAGTCCGGGCGAAGCCGTTGGGCATGCGCTGTATGTCAAGCGGCATGTTAGGCTCTTCTGCTGTGTTTGGCTGCGCGGCAGTTAAACAAATCAGCGGACGAGCGGATGAGCGGCGGCCTAATGGTTATGAACAGGAATTTACACAAAAAGGCAATCAGCGCTGCTGATAGATATACAAAACACATAGATATTTTTACATAGATATTTAACAAGCAACTGTTGCGTTATCATGTATAAATATTTACATAGCGTGTACAAGGACTCAATGAATGCATCCACCTCATGCTGAGATAGTGGCATAGTATCTGTTGCCACATTTGTGTTTGTTGTCCTAGACCTTTTCCACTTCAAAAGTATTTATAGATACTGAAATTCTGGATCGCCATTTTTGAGCAACCCAGCGGAGCTGTTTTCAAAGATTAGAAATTCTATCAGATACCCATTACTGTGTTGACAAATGTGTATGTGGTATGCAAGAGCGATAGCTGTTGACACCAGGTCCCTCTACCTATTGCTCGAAAACCATACATCATGGCATCAATATCGAACAGTTTTCTATATATCCCAGCGCATCTGGAGACAAACAACTTCGGACTGATAGCCAAATATAGCAAGCAAACATAGACCACACTTTAGACTGCGATAGTATCTGGGAATCGAATCGATCTGATAAGTACACTGAGTCCTCGTATGGGCAATGCAAGTATTTGCTCATGATAACGCTGCAGTTGTCGTCGACTGCCCCTCAGCGTGCCACTCTGTATTCCTCGGCAGAAGTTTGTAAATTTATCAGGCCCGCTGATTGCATTTTTGTGTAAATTCCTGTTCATAACCATTTATCCACTGATTTGTTTGACTGCCGGGCTGGCGAACAGCCGAACAAGCCGCTTGACAGACAGCGCATGCCCAACGGCTTCGAGAGAACTGCGTCTGAGTTATGGATTGAAGTTGGCAATGCTCCGGCTGTCGGCCGTTTGTTTGAGCACTCGGAAATGACAAATGGCTAATTGATAAGAATAGACATGGGCGACACATTTGTCGTTTCCTGCAGGAAGCAGTGCCTACCCCTTGCACGGCGTTCTAACGTCGCTCCAAGGCGGCCAGATGAAGATGAAGATGAAGAAGCTTTCCATTCCGCCTGATACACTTTAAGGCTCGCAATTCGGGCCCGCCAACTGCCAAAGTTTCCAGTGACTTGGCTCACAAGTCTGCCCTAATCCTCCCCACTCCTCCATGGAGCCACTGCCGCCCTCCGCGCACATCGATTCAATTGCCCCTCCGACGAGGGGCTCGCCATTCAGCTCACGTACACGCATATCAATTGTTACTGCTGCGAGGCTTTGGCAAATGATGGCCCGGGAATGGGTGAATGGGTGAATGAGTGAATGAGTGAATGAGTGAATGAGTGAATGGGTGAATGGGTGAATGAGCGAATAAGTGAATGGGTGGGTGGGTGAGTGACGGGTTGCCTGCCACAGCTATAGCTTGTCTTGGCCCATCTTCGACAGCCGATGCCTGCCCATATTCAGATTCCATATTCATCATACCGACAGTATGCACTGAAAGAAAACAAGTTTCTGTAACACAAATGTCATTACTAAAGGAAAAGAAAGAATGTTTCTTCAGAAAGTATATGAGCTTATTAAAGATCAGTTTGGAGATTATTTAATTTTCCAGATAGGTTGGTATTTCCAAAGTGTACTTAATTAAGTGTATAAATATGTATGTAAATAAATAGTAAATAAAAACTAATTTACAACCATTTTTCGCATTAAATAAGCAGCTTCCTTCACTCAAAGTAGGATATGGTGCTTTTGAGATTCAGAATTGAAATCTGATTCTGGGCACACCCCAATTGGCCGAAGGACTCTTCAATACTAAGTTTCATAAACTACGCTCCTAAACAGATTTTAATAACTCACTCTGCTGCAATCTGGCTAGGAGACTGCCGGTGGGCATCCCGTCCATCCATCTCCCGAGTTCTTTTGACTACTTTCTAATCCCTGAAGCGCATCAACAGCAGCAGCAGCTGGAAAATGTTCCGGCAAGTGGAATTGCCCCCACCGATGACCAGTTTGTGTTCCGACTGGACTCTGGACTGGGCTCTGCTCTCAACTCGTTGATGTGTTAATTGACCAAAGGTTCGTACACACCAGCTGCAGGCCAGTGGAGGTGGAGACGGGCGTAATGGGATCTGCAGATAGTCGATATTAAATCCCTGTAAAACTTAATTAGAAATTCCATTTTTGGCTTTTGAGAGCATTACACGTGACGCGTTACCAATTATCGACTCAATTCAGCCCGCTTCGCTCTGGTTATTTTTGGCCTGCTATCCGCCTCGGTTCTGTGGGGGATCTGCTCCTCCGCTGGATGGGCACAACTGCCCTGCTCTGCGGCCTGCGCCTGGTATCCGTTGCGTTAAGCTGCCGTATACATCTCCAATTAAAAATGCCTTTGAATGGGCTATGGGCTGGCAAAAATGATGCCGGCAGCAAAAAAAAAAAAATGAAGCACTTATAACATTTACCCAACTCTAACCGGACTGCTGCGCATACTGCTGTTTTCGAACCGATGATGATGAACTCGTGACTCACGGCACTAAGATTGGGATATGAAAACTCAAGTGACTCCTAAAAAGTCCTAAAGCTGTCAAAATAAATTCATTTTGCGCAGTTGGAACTTCTATAATCTATCTTTTATCTATTAAAATTGTGTTTTATTTTTTGTTTTCACTTAAGTGCGCTTCCCTGCGATGTTCCATGGATCCATTTGGCTCGGCCTGGAGGGAAAGGTCGTACCCAGTTTGGAAACGCCAGCTGAACCGCACGTGCGGCTGCAGCGGAAATGCGTTTGCAAAATGGCGCCGACGTGCGTGCTAATGAACGCCATCACGTCAGCCGGACAGGTAAGCAACAAACAAAATGAAGGCTCAGACGGGCACGGCATCAATGTTAATTCGACAAAGCAGTGCCAGGACCAGGTGATCCGAGCCCTGCGAGTCCAGGGCGGCACACTGGATGGCGCCCAGTTGTCTATTGAAAAATCACAGGCCTGAAATTGAACACATTTTGTCCATTTTGTGGTTTGCGATGCAGCAACAGTGCAACATCACAACATCGCAACAGTGGCAGTGGCAGTGGCAACAATTGAAGCTACCCAGCACGGCTCTGGGCGGGATTGGAGGGTTTGTTTAGTATGCAAGGCAGCGAGATGTTAACGTAAAACGCAAACGCATTGCGAAATTTCACTAGATTGCGATGGCCGGACTAGGATTTGGTTTTCGGCTTGGGTCGGAGTAATGACAGTCAACTGTCAAAACTTTGAATGCATGAGCAGCATGATGAACAACTCGGGCGGCGTCCATTAGCCAAGGACCCCCGACAACTGCGGTAATCTGATGGGGATATTTCGGGGAATATTTGAAATTTTGCACAAAATTAGCAACATGGTGGTGGGTGGAAGGGGGGAGGGGAGGTTGATAACAAACAAGTTTAAAGGGGTGGGTGTAAGTTTGGTCTCGGGTTCTAGCAAAGCTAGCTGCCTGGCACACAGCACCTCTTCGGAAGTCATGATTCCATTCGACTAAAGTGTCGGCTTCCTCTGGCAAGCGGAAATTTCAGAATTTAAATATTATCACAGTAAAGCCTGTAATGTTACGACTTGGCTGACACTTTGCGCAACAACGTCGGCCCAAATGGTCGACAGCTGTCATAAAAGTGCCATGGCTGCCCACTCGAAGTACTAATGTTAGCTTTTGCAATTAAATAAAAATGTCGTAAAACGGTTTCCAGTCTTTACGACTTCTCGTGGTCTCAGCCCTTTGCGAGGTGTCAGAAATGAGCGTTAAAAAGTGTCTAATTGGGAATTCATAAACAAAAGCGGAAGCGCAGCACGACTACGAGTACGACTCAGTAAATGATTTTGAACGTGACTCGGTAAAAATCGAATAAAATGATTAAAATATTTACAATGATCCATAAATTGCATGCGTAAACTGCCATTGCACGTTTTCCTAGTAACTTGATGTTCCATAATCTCAATGCACAGTGGTCAAATTCCTCAACTTTCCGCCGATTAATTAAAATTCAATGCCTTATAGCCTATCTGTAATTGATTCATTCGCTTCACTAGCTGAGTAACGGGTATCTAATAGTCGCGACAAACGTCATTGCTGATGGAACGGTGTATCTATAGAATGGGTATCAGAGAGTCGGTGTTGCTTTTTATTGTCACAATGATTTGTACTTTTAATCTGCGCAAACTACTTGTATTATGCAAACAATTTTTTTATTTTATCAGCGTTTTATAATTCATTTCCGAAATGCACTAACGGCATGACCACCATAGACGTCACCATAGACGTAACATGCAAATACTATTTGCCATCAGGTTGATGGCATCCCTGTAATACAATTATAATATGCCGCCCAATCCCATGGGATACGATTATTTTCCTCCGCCGGCTCTCGAATCACTCACACAATCGAAATTCCATCATGTCACTGGGTGACCGACCACTGATATAGAATCTTTGTGCCTCGACTGGATTGTATATGCAACCACTGCGATCAAACCTCACACAACAACACAGAGTTCAGCAGTTGCGGGGAGTGCGGGGAGTGCGGAGGCGGGTGTACAAAGTACAAAGTGGGCGTGGCTACGGCCATGTTTTGGTCTTGGGCCTTTATGTCAGCAACAATTTGCTGGCATGACGTTTTTCATCACCGACATGGCCCAAAGTGAACAGCTCTCAGTGGCGTGTCGAATAAATTGTATTTAAATAAATAAATTTTCCATTAACCGCAAACATGGATTCTGGTGCAATTGCATAAATGGAATGTAATAAATGAAGTAGCCGGTGGGAAATTCGGGGAGCGTAGCACTTTGGGGGTAAACTCCAATTCTCTATTGTTGTTGTTTTTTTGCGGTAGATGGCGTGTTGACGTGGTCGCTTTTAGGATTCCGATTTCCAGGTTACATGGTTCGGTAGCATTTTTAGCACTGGCGGCCCACCATTCGCTTTATTCCGTTTTTTCAAACTGAAAATTAGTTTGTAATTTGTTTAGTTTACATCGAAAACTGCCGCACATTGCATTTGCAAGCTAAACATTATGTTTTGCGGTTTTATTGTGTTCATTGCCATTAAAGTTGTTTCAGTGTTTCCAGTGGTAAGTGCTGTGAGTGGTCGCTTTGAGTTTACAAATTTGAGGCAGTGCAGGATCAGCGATGAGTCTTCTTTTTAATTTTTAGAATAATTTAGTATTTATTTTTATTTTACTTTAATTTTTTCTGGAATTGGAGGTAACATGTCTGTGCATGAGCATAAACAAACTCAGCTTGACATTTAAAATCTGCTTGGGGCGGGCGTCTATATTAAATCAGTGCGGTCGATTTTCCTCTAAAAATTTCCCAAGTGCCACAAGCAGTTTTCGTGACAACTTGGAATACCCCACATGGATAAAAATCAAATTCTCAAATCAATTTTCACTATAGCTGCAACGATATAAAACTTCCCTTCTCGTTATTCCCGCTACTCGTAGAGTGAAAGGGTATATTAGATTCGTTGAACAGCATGTAGAAACCGGTAGAAGGAAGCGTTTCCGACCATATGAATTATATAGATTCCTGATCAGGATAAATGGGCCGAGTCGATCTGGCAATGTCCGTCCGTTTGTCCGTATGAACGTCTTGAACTCAGGAACTACTTGTTTTCCCCAATTTCTATCTAATGTTAACATTTCTCGTACCCACTTCCACTAGCTGAGTAACGGGTATCTGCTAGTCGGGGAACTCGACTATATCATTCTATCTTGTTTTCTATCTGTTCTCGACCGCCACCTGTTAAAAATGCAATCTCATGGCTTCTACATGAACGAAACTGACAAAAAGCAGGGGAAGGACAATAAAAGTTCAACTAACCGCAAAGGATCAGGCATGTCAGTTAAACTTCAAAATGCCACACAAAAAAGGCAGACATTTGGCAAGGAGACAGAGTTGCAAGTGTCAGATGTGCAGGTTCAAACCTCTGAATGCATTGATGAATTCGAGTATTGGCATTTTTATTTGCATACTTCCCAACGAATTTGTATTCGTTCATTTCAGATACAGCAGCAGAAACCGAATGACCAACTCTTTAGCTGTATGCATAAACCTACTATTTTCTGGCAGTCATATGCAAATGGCTCTCGAATTTGGCTTAGTTGCACTCGTAATTAAATTTGTTTTAATTCACCTGGACTAAAGTTTAGCTTACCTGGCTTTCCTCGACTCCGGCAGATGGCATTTTAAGTGAGTGCGTCCAAAGCTGAAGAATGCTCAATGGTAGTGGTCATAATATTGGCCGGCAGACGACAGGATCTGGTGTTAAAGCGGCGTTCATTTCACGGCGGAACAACAATTTACTCCGCCCGTATACTCACACAAATGCAGACGTTGGCGCATAAATATTTAAGCCCAATGCGTTTTCATTCCACAGTCGTTGGCAAATAAAACAAGCTGCCAATGAATATTCCTCCAACGAAAGTCCTCCCAGGTGTACTTGTGTATCTGTGTTTGTGTATGTCTGTATATATGTGTGTCTGTGTGTATGTGGAAAAGTGAAAAAATGCGACGAAGCGTCAGTTGCCATTTTTGTTCGGCACACGTTGCGTATGAATAATTTATTTAATGAACTTGTAGCTGGAACTCGCCATGACTTTTGCTGCCGGCCATTGTGCCACACTGCCATATAGCCATACTTATGGCTGTAGCCATATAGCCAGATCCAGATCCAGATACCAACCTGGCCACCTGCCCACCTGCCCACCTGCCCACCAGCCCGCTTGAGTACCCAGTGGGTATCCTTGTCTCTGCTGCAGACATGTTGTAAGGCGCTTTTTGTTTTTCTTTTGTTTCCGGCGATTTGTTGCCGGCGAACGTTATGTACCGCTCCGCTACGTTCCGATAGTTCTTTTTCCATTTCCCCACCCTCAGTGCTTCCGTTTTCCTGGCATCCCAAAAAATACGAATACTTTTTGGCAGCGTGTGGGGACGGCGGGGAGTTTGAGAAGTTTCAAGATTCTTATTACGTATCGTTTACCTGCCACACTCAGAGTTCAGTAGTAGAGTTTCCCCGCAAACAAAGCGCTTGTAACCTGAATCATCTGTCAGCAGAGGAACTACATCGGCAAGCATTGGCCATATGAACCTTCATCATCTTTAGAGCCAACCCTCGCTGCCGTTCTTCGCAATCACCCCTGAACCCTGGAGCTGCTCGTTCGTCTTTCTTGCGAGTGAAATTATTTATTTATAGTTCATTTGCGAGTTGGCATTCAAAGTTGTAATGTGCAACGAGGTTTCAGCCCAGGACTCCGTGGCGCAGAGTGGAGCGCGGAGGGGCAGTCGGATCAGTACTCTGGTCAGGAGCTGGGGGAATTTATGTGTGCGGCTAAGTACGACGACAAATTGACTTTGGGAGAGGGTCAAGTTCCTGGCAGACGGCGACGGGCGAGTCACAGCCAGGAGCAACAGCATCTGATAGATACTTTTCGGTGGACATTTCGGTTGGGTGGCATTGGGGCGGAGGAATCCTTCAATTAGCACGGCCATTTAGGGCGCAACCGAGCATTAAACAATGAGACCGGGCCAAGTCTTAGGGAGCTGCACTTGCTGCCGGGCTGTGGGCCTCAACAGGCATTAAAATTGCATTTCCCTTGACGAGGACGATTATGCTAGCAAACCGCAGGATGCACAGAGCTCTGGCTCAAAGCAGCCTACTTAATTTAAAATTTTAAAATCCTCTTAGGCAAATTCCATTGACCACACTAAAACACACAGAAGCCGCAAGAGTCTGCTGGAGTCGCCGAAATATCTAAGCCAAGTGGGCTTTACTTGATGTGACGTCCACAGATACATTTGTATCGCATTGTGTCCACACACACACACACACACACACACGCACACACACACATACACACTCACCGAGAACGACAGCTTGTTGTCACATTTACAATATCCTTCAGAGTTCATTCAAGCACACAGAGAGTCGACAGGAGCTATTAGATTTGTAATGTCTTTTGTCTGAGCTTATTTGTTTTCAAGTTTTCTCCTGTCAAATGTTTCTGTATCCGCAGCTGCAGCACTTCATTATCAACACACGCACGGCTGAGAGTTGCAAATGTCCTGCTCCTGACAGCCTCGAGTGTCCTGCCCATATATTGCCATATCGAATTTGCGTCCCAGCCGCACGAGTCAAGTATCTAACGGATACTTTGAAGCCTGCACAATTAATCAAGTGTATATACTTCCTCAAGTCAATGAACCTGGACCCAACATACATATAATATTATATCTTCGCACAGGTCAACGGTTAATTCTGGCAGCAGTATGTTTATAGTGCTGATTGTACCAAGATATGGCGGCACTTCCTATAATCAATGCAGTTCCCTGCCATTTTCGATCACGGATGACTCGCGGGATGCAAGTTTCGACTTTCGACCTTCGACTTTCGACTTCGGCAGTTCAATGAACCGCCTCCACCCGCTTCTTTGCACTACCCCGGATGCCAGAGCGAATATTTCCAGCCAGCTCAAAGCGCCGAGCTCAGCAGCAAATCATTAAAAATGTATTTTCAATTTCGTCGCAACTGTGAGCAACAAACGGGCGGAGGTTTGGCTTGGTTTGAAAGAATCCGGAAGACAAAGGGACGGGGGACTGCTGCCTGCAATATCCCAATGTCGCAGCGCACTGTGCTGACATTCTGCCACGCTTTCCGCTAAGCAAAAAAGTGGCAAGCACTCCGCTGCAACGCTGTCACAAGCGGAAACTGATGACATCCCCCTGCGAGAGGGACAGACAACAGCTTCGCGGAAAGGTTACAGTACAGTGCCCCAGCGAAATGCATCTCCGGCTCGGAATTGGTTCGACTTCGGATGCAAGCAGCCACCTGCATCCATGAGATACACGCCCACCTGCAATCCGAGTCCCGAGGAGCGCGCTTAATTAACCGCCGACTTAGTTAAGACTCGCGGCCATACTCCGGCCCAATAAAACGCATCATCAACAAGTCGAGACCGAGTGTCTTTCACTTTGCAATCTTGACGATGATCTTTCTGCCTCCCCCTCCACTCCCTCCACTACCCACCATCTACCACTCTTCACTGGCGGAGTAAATTGCGTGCACGCCTTTTTAACCCAAATATGAAGTACCCCTTCTTACCCCTCCTTACCCCTCCTTACCCCTCCTTACCCCACCCCTCGCGCCGTTTCGCCGATTGTCGCTGGCTGATAAGCCAAGTCGCGTGCTGTTGTTGTGGGGCAACAACCAGCTGGTAGAGAAGGCAGCGTGAACTAGCCGACTATCGCAAAAAGACAGTGTGGCACACCAATATGCTAGGCAATCTTGCGGGTGCTCTTAAGATCTATAAGATGATAAGATACTTGTAAACGTATTCAGTGGAAGGTGCAAATGAAACCAAGCCATTGTCAAGAGGGCCCATTTTGGGGATTGCAAAGGTAACAGTCACAGAAAAGTGAACTGCGTTCTAAAATTTACCAAATTGAAAATGTTGTTAAGCTCTTAAATATTATATTTTTAAGCCAACTGGATCTGGTCGCTTTGCCATCGCCATCTGGTCGTCGGCGGCCGCATGGATTAATGAGTCGCGATCAGCGATCTGAGAGAACGGCGGCTGGAAAACATTTACGTGACTGAATTTTCAATTATTTTTTATTGCACTCGAGTGCGGTGGATGGGGGCGCAGGGGGCGGCTGGCGGGTTGGCGGGCTGTCGGGCTGGCAGCGGTCGGTCGACTTGGCCTTTAATTGCAGGAAGTTGCATTTTGAGTGTGCAATTTATTAAGAAACTATTTATTGTTGAGCGAAATTGATTTTGAAAGTCGTGTGACTGCCTCGCTGTGTGGCAGGGCTTCCGCGTAATTAGGCTGCGCACATGGAGCCGCAGATGCATTTGCAGTTGCAGTTGCAGTTGGAGTTGGAGTTGGAGTCCTCGAGGTGGCGCGGTTCTAACACCTTGCCCCAGTGTTCCGCCCGTCATCCTGCCGCCGAGCTCCATTTGCACGATCTGCTCCCTGATTTCCTGCCACACCCACTGCGGCCAGGCGGCGTGGAGTGCCTCCGCAATTAATTTGAAATCTGAAATGCAGGAGGCACCGGTGCGGCTCTCTAGCTCATTGCCAACTTTGGAAAAGTGCATGGCGAGCTGGCGTTGAGTAATTGGACTCGCTTTGATCTCCTATAAATAGCAGTTGGCACTTTGAAGTGCATCGGAGTCAGTTTAATTAAAACTGCGCCTATGAAAATAAACAGACGACCAAGTGCCACCGTTGGGCAGGTCGACCGGAGTTCTTCCACATTTTGCACACCACTCCGCCGCAGCGCTGCCAGTTGATATAAACTTGGAAAAGTCTTTGCTATAGGCTATGCCTTGCCCAATTTCCGCATTTCCCCAGCCAGGCTGCCTGCGATTTCATCAAACTGGGTCAGGGAAGTGCGACTTAAAGAGCGGCCTTTCCATATCTCGCCCATTGCGCCTCATTAACCAAATTAAATTGCCGAGCTCGGCCTGAACGTATATTGTCTTTGGGTCAGTGGCATGCCGATTCCCTGCCTGGATAGCACAATGTGCCACCATGAGTGGCCGCGGATGGGGCACGCAAACGATGCAGTGAGCCGCAAAGATTCGCTTGCGACAAGGATGGTGGCTTCTTAGACATGACGCACTAATCCAGATTTAAGTGTGATTTGGATTTCCAGCTCTTCTTGCTCGGCTTAAAGGGTCTAAGAAAGACCAAAGGCCACATTCTTACTTACCTAATATTCATTGTTTGATTCGGTTTATACGAGTATGTAAAGCGGTATGCATTAAATAATGGAATTATCATTAATATTTAGCTGATACTCTGTTTGTTTTAGTTATGCACACCGCAGATATTCCATGAACTTTCAGCGAGAGGCGGCTGTCTTAGACTCCATCTGCCACAAGATACTTGATTTCCTATCAACACGTTTGCACCGCCAACCTGGATATCATTTCGGAGCCCACTCTGCATAGGTGGATGCACAGCAACATATCATTAATGCAATCAATTTGAGGCGCCCATATGCGTAAACTTCAGACGACAGGAGCTGCAGGTGGCGCCCAGCACTCACATCTTGTCCTGACTTTTTCGCTCAATTACGCGACGCGGGTACGCTGCTCCGCCCCCCATCCCCCCTCGCCAGAACGATTGTCTTTCCGGCGGCGTGTGGTTTTCCTGCACCACCTTGGTGGTTTCGAGTGCTCCTCAGCCACGAGCTCTCGAGACACGCGCGCCCCGCATCGATTACGCAGACTGCCAGCATCCCGGCATCCCGGCATCTTGCCATCTTGCCATCTTGGCATCTTGGCATCTTGTTGTGTTTTCCATGTAAATACTTGTAATTTGTCATTTAACGCAACCTGTCACGCCCCGTCTCCTCCAGAGAATTCTCCGTGGAACGGGATGGAGAGCTCCTTGGCAATGGGTCATTGAGTTCCGGCGCGGGAGTTCCGGCGTGAGTACGTAGGCTATGCTAATACTTCCCATTAATCTTCTAATAGCAATTATTAATGGCAGATTACTTGAAACACATTCAATAATAATAAATTCAAGCCATACTTACGCAACCAAATATACTGAATGAATGCGCATGAAAGGATATTTGGTTAGCTTGATCACGGAGGCTAAGATGGCCGCTGCTGAAATGCAAATATTTAAAGTATCTCAATTCCGTGTTTGGGGCATTCTTGAGCTCTTAGTGCAACAAGGAACGCGCCTTAATTGGCTCCAGACACACATTTGGATTGGGGTCAGCATGGCGGCGAGTCGCTCGTTGGAGCAACAATTTCCACTCACGCCAGCTTTTAAATCATTTCGACGCCACGCAACGAGCAGTCTGGGCTCCAAAAAAGCCTGTCAACTCCCGTGCCCAACGCCACTGGCTATAGGGAAACTGCGAACTGGGATCCGAAGATCGCATGCCATTGAGTGTGAACAGCAGGGCCTCCCCTTGTTTCCCACTCTGAGCCATCTTCTTGGCCGGCAGTGTCAAAACATGCGAAAAGGGGAAAAAAATAAATAAATAAAAAAGAGGGACCTGAAACCACATGCTGGCAATGGCATGAGCCTCATAAATTGCCACTATCTGCGGGCATTGTATCTGCTTGGCATTGCGTTTGTATCTCGCCTGCAAAATATGCTGCTAATTGAATTGAATTCAACTTTGGGCTTGCAGTTCGATACATTTTGCACCGAGAGCTTCTTCTTCTACTTGAGCAGCTAATGAGTGAGCAAGTGCAGAATGCCTCCACTTATCCCGCTTAAAAGTGCCTTAACAGCCAAATCCACGCCTCTTTCAGTTCTCAGCCAATTAAACCAGTTTCCTGTCACTTCCCCGTGGCAGAAAAATAATTTTCCCTTTCTTATGCCCTTCCAAGTGAAGTCAAACAATAATTAGCAGGGCACGTCCTTTGAAAGGATACCAATACCCCTTTTTCACATTTAAGCATTTATTATTTTTAAGTATGGTGTATTGGAAAATCTTTGGAAATCTCCAGTAGAAAATGCCATATTTCTGTTCTCCGAGGGTATTCAAAAAGCAGCTAAAGAATATTTTGAGCAGCTCTTTCCTCGTTCATTTGATTGCAGTCCGTTGAAATAACAAGGCAAGGCAAGTCTGTCTGCTGCGTGCAGTGACGCCCTCATAATCAAGGAGGATCCCCTGCTCCCCAGGAATCGCAAGACAAGTCGTCTGCGCAGTCGCAGCCATCTCCGCCGTCCACTGGGAACTGAATTGAAGAACGAAGGAG
Organism: Drosophila orena; assembly: GCA_005876975.1. Taxonomy (NCBI): domain Eukaryota; kingdom Metazoa; phylum Arthropoda; class Insecta; order Diptera; family Drosophilidae; genus Drosophila; species Drosophila orena. The sequence goes on along the minus strand of VCKV01000008.1, from coordinate 8,553,918 downwards.
CGAAAGATACAAAGACAGCGGCACTTAAGCGAAAACAATTTCGCAGAAAACGTGCGAATGTTTACTCACAAGCAAAAAAGCAGAGCAGACGACAAACGAACAGCGAATCATCAGCCTGAAAATTCGAAGGGCACAATCCAAAAGGAACACTTCTGCGAGGAAGTATTAAATACATTGTAAAGTTGTTCACCCCAACGAGCTGAAATATTAATCAAAGACGGTTGATTAATACTATAATATAGTCAATTGATCAGAGTAAACATCGGAATATCTATTCTTGCCTGGGAACTTTTCGAAATTATAAAAGCTGTGCCCAATTTTTGAAATGCACAACATAATTCGATTGAGAATGCATGGAATCAATGAATCTTTTGGCTTGATGAGATACTTTGTGGTCGGTCATCCATGATTTATAAAAAATGCCAGGTATTTTCTCTCAGTACATCCAGAACACTGAGGTAGACCAGTGGCGACTTGCCCCGCATCAGGATTTCCTTTGCCGCTCCTTGCCCAGCGTATTTCAATCAAAATCAAGTGCAGATCTCCATCAGCTCCCAGTTCGGCTTGCATGAAAATTACACGCACAAAACACACAAAACTAATTTTCCAACAAATTAGACGCGCAAGTAGATGTTGAACCACCCCAAAAACTCGTGCCACCCGCTTGTTCATAATTTATTCGCCATTCTTCTCCATTTTTTGTGTTCTTTTTTATTGTCCAGGGCAATTCGTGTGCGTAATTTGCCTCTGTTAAGTTTCAATGTGTATTTTTTTCGTTTTCGTTTTTTTTTTTCGCATAAGAAAACTTTACTTTGATATCCACTGGGGTCGGCCTGCTGCTAATTTGGGCGCATGATAATTGGCCGAACGTGGGGGAAGGTTTCCCAGTTCCCAGATGTCGAGCTCCTACTCCCAACTCCCAACTCCCAACTTCCAGATTCCTGATTATTTTCGGTCGACATACGGAAAGCTGCATTTGATGCGAAAGCGTTTTCCTGCCGCATGCATCGTCGCACATTGGGGAGTACTTAAAACCGGCCCACGTGACATTAATAAGACCTGCCACAAAAAGGGGCAGTCGCAGTACCCCAAATGGGAAACCTTCCCACCATTGTTAAGCATAAGTTCTGCCACTCAGGATTTGCTCAACTAGCAGCCTTCAACTAACTTTTTTTGGGGTGGGCACTTTGTGGCAAATAAGTAGAAGGAGGTAAAACTTGCAGTCTAGTTTCCCTTTTTTAAAAAGTACGTGTACGTGCAATATATCCACCGATATGCAAGGCAACCAAATCAAATCCAGCAAATTACGCATTCCTCGACTAGTAAGTAGCGACTCTTAAAATCACTGAACGACATCGCAATCATTTCATTGCGCCGCATTATTTCCCATTCGCTTTGTACCTTTGAGAGGGCTCTGCCTCAATTGCAATAAATTTCAATTATTTACTTAAATGCACATTAAGCTGAAATGCCGCCGTTCGTCCACGGCTGAGTGCATTATCTCTGATAATGTGAACGGTTACCGGCTTTGAGCTGATTATTAAAAGGTTATTACAATTCTGCGCGGCAGGCACTAGACTCGTATCTATATGCAAACTCCATTTAAACTCTTGCAAAGGGGTTTTTGTTTTCTACTTTATGTAGCTGCGATCGAAATACGAACAGGAACAAAAAATACAAAAATGTATTTGCTCATATATATTTTATATTTATATACCAGACACAGAAGCAAAGAAGCAAAGAAGCAAAGAAAAAGCAATAATAATAAAAATCAGAATTGAAATAACCATATTCTGTATGTGAAGATAAACTTGTACATGTCTTAGGTTTTCTTTAAAAACTATAAAATTATTTTATTACTTAATCATCTAGTACAAGTCTCTTATGCTATAAGTAATAATTAAACCCATAAGCAATGCAGTTTTATGGAAATTTCGATTTAGGCACCTAAATCAAGTGATGCGGTTCCTCCGAGCTGGATCCGCACCAGGTGGCATGGTGGCAGCGAATCTCATTCGCCAACAGAATCGCGGGCGCTGAGTTTTGTTCATTAGTGACTCCACACGAGTGCGTTGGGTCCGAGCGCCAGGACCTTAGTAGCTCCAAGCCCCCGCCCTCCTCCTTTCCTCCTCCAGTGTTTGTTTTCGGTTCATTGCTCTTTTTCCACGTTTTTCGGTAGCATGAAGCATGGAGCATGGAGCATGGGGCATGGAGCACGGGGCATGGAGCATGGGGCATGGAGCACGGGGCACGGGAGCAGAGAGCTCCTGCTGCGAGCAGTTGGAGCTCTGGCGAGTGCTGCTGGTGCTTGAGTGTGTGCGTAGCCCCCATTAGCCAAAGGATTTATATTACAAGCGCACACATAAAAAGCACCGCAGGATATTCGGTTTTATTTGAATTTAATTGTAGTTGTAATCCGCCAGGACGACCTGAGGTAGGTGGGTAGGTGGGTAGGTAGGTTAGTAGTGGCGGCCCATCGGGCTGCCACTCTCAGTCGCACTCCACCTTTAATGATGCTGTGCTCGGCACTTACAGCGTGTGCTAATTTAAATTAATGGCAATGCATTTTTAATAATTGCAGGGCACACCAGTCGTATACGCGATTTGGGCTCGTGCCGCATACGCCCGAAACTCAGGAGTGCGGAAAAGTCGGTCAAGCACAAAAACCCCAAGGACCGAAACTCAACCGAGGGACGAAACATCCCCGCACGAAACATCAATAAGGAGCGGGATCAAAGCGCCATAATGTACACCGAGCGGCCTTTCTTAGTGAAAGTTTTGGGTAATATATTTTAGGTATGCATGAAATATGCAAACTTTTCGCAAAAAGTATCCCAAAAAACGAAGTATTTCAAATGCGCCTAAGAGAAAAGGAAGTTAAGGCTAAAGCCACATTTCAAATGAATGCCTAAAAGTGGGCTGATTAACAACCAATTGTATAACTAGCTTTGTTTTCCTTTTCTAAATGGAATAACTATGTGGTTATAACAAATATCTCCACAGAACCTGATGACAGTTTGCTTGGAAACTGATAAAAACTGGCCGCACAAGAGTAAGTTTGTGGGGAAGTGGAAGTTCTGCGAACAACTTGTTCGCTTGGCCAAATGCAATTCTCCTGGCCCACTGCACTTGCAAAAAGGCTTAGAATGTAGAGTGTGCTGGCGGCCATTGTTGTTGAGATTTACTGACAAAAGCACAGAGCACATGCTAGTATAAAAATTTGATTAAATGCACGTAACGAAAACTTTTGGCGCACTCAATATTTTCAGAGTAGGAGGAACTGAATGTTTGCCATAAAGTTGTGCGAGAAAAGTTGAAAATATTTGTTTCCGCCGAGATACATACAATATTCATAAACACACACAAATTTATCCAAATGTGGCAACAATAACAAAAGGCAAACAACTAAGATAAAGTTCAAAGGAAACATGGCCCAGGAAAAGGAAAGAGAGGGCATTATCGCAGAGATGAAAAGGAAAACAAAATAATAAGAAAGTTATGTGAGCAAAATAAAAAGTTGTTCTGCGGCTTTGACTTTCCCTTTTTCCAGCTTTTCCAGCTTTTCTTTCTTTTTTATTTTTTTTTTGTATTTTTGCAGTTAATCAAATCGCTTTGGGAGCACACGCAGATGCCTGAGGGCCAAATTAGAGTTCAGTATTTGTGCATTTGATATCGGGCTTAGAGGTGATTCTGACGATTTTTCTGGAAAACCCTTAGATACTTATATCTCAGTGTTATGTTTGAGTCATAGCGCCAAGCTGAGTAAATAAAAATCAAAATTGCAAAATGAATTGCATACATTAAAGCGTATCACTTGGCGTTCGTTCGGCCTTAAATTGATATTACAAGAGTATTTCAAACTGTCTGCCGCGGGGGAAAGTCGGGAGTGGGGAATGTGGGAAATGTGGGGAAAGTGGGGAAAGTGGGGAAAGTACGTGGAATAACTGTGCCACGGCCCTGCTTGTTGTTTTTGCTGCTGCCACGTTGTTTTCCCCACATTTCGTTATGTTTCAGTCGGCGGGGCGTGTTCCATTCATTTCCTGTTGCGCCCTAAGTTATGCAAAGCATATGGCGAAGTGAGCAAGGACGCGGGGTGGCCAGGATGCGGATGCGGATGTGGATGAGGATGAGGATGAGCATGAGCATGGGGATGAGCGGGGCTGGCTAAATGGGCGACAGGGCGCTAAAGTAAGCGTGGCATGATGGAGAGCTGGGGAGTTGGCAACGGAAGAGGTCCTGAATGCGTACCAAAGAAATCCAGCTCGGCACGGAAACCATCTCCAATGAAACATTTCTTGAAATTTGAAACTTTGAGTTGCGCTTGTAAAAAAGATGACTTTAATAATGATGTGTTTGTATTTTAGTATGAACACATGCTGTTTGAAATGCAAACTTTCAGAGTGATACACAAATTTAAGAAAGTCACTTTATTCCTGCCACATTCAAAATACACGTATGTACGTTGCTACTAAGGCATTCATTATACCCTTAAAGGAGTAACAGGGAACACTAGGTTCTTTTAAAGTATATATGTACATATATATATATGTACAAGTTAGCTTACTTTATTTTTATAAAATGTATCTATTTTTAATAAATAAATGAACACTTCCCAGCACATTTAACAATTTTGCTGCTGCCAATTAAGACTCTGACCCCAGATTTTCCATTCGTAGAGAGTGTTTGATAGCTGACAGCCATTCCGTTGACATTTGGGTGACGCCCCGAGATGCAGAACCAGAAAGTAAGTGCTCGTGTTGATGTCTGAAGGAACAGGCCCGCTGGGGCTCCTCCCCCTCCGTAAGCCCATTGTAATTGGAAGCAGATGTTAGTGGCATTGTTTCCCTTTTTTTTTCAATCATTCTCTATTCGCAAGTGCAGGAGATGCCCCATCAAGTGGTCGTTACTGTCGGACGCAGCAGCATATTAAAAGTTCGATGGAGTGCAGCAAGTCCACTTACCACCGATCCAAGCTCGGGAAGATGCGGCGTGCCATCAGTTGGCCGCCACGTCATCACTGCCGGGTTGGTGGCGATGGGCAGAGCTGCCTGCGGATCCCGTGCCCTGGCTGAGGCGGCATGCTCGCCCTCCGACCGCTGCTCCTCCTCGGGGCAGGCCAGGTGGTCGTCGGGCTGGAAGCGCGGCATATAGATGTCGAGGGCACGCCGCAAGCCCCGGGATGTGGAGCGCAGATAGAGCCTGGCCGGCGGCACATTCGCTTCCAATGCCGCTTTGGCCGCTCGCCTCTCCGCCTCGCAGGTGCTCCCAGGGCGCACTATCTTCAAGCGGGATCCCTTATCCGCGATGGCCGAGCTGCCCAGCCTGGCGTCCAGCAGGCTGGCAAGCCGATCCCGCTGATAGGGTCGCATGAAGTAGGCACCTGTTGGCCCTAGGGAATGGTACATTGCAACTAACGCTGATACGCTGATAAAATACTTGTTAATTTTTTGACTGACTTCTTTTTTGAACTGCCTACTTATACAAGTAATGCCAATTTTTGTATACCATTGAAATTAAGCAGTCTAATGTGCAAAGAAAATGTTCCATTTGTAGCTGCTCCAATGCGGAAGCTAAACTCATTAATATACGCCATAAAAATAACTCAGGAGCAGAAACGGTGAAAAATGCTTGACACACCATTCCGATTCTGCTGATTACCATACGGCGAAATCGCAATAAAAGTAATTATTTAGATTACATTTCTAACGGACGTCGTGTCAGGCTAATGGTGGAAATGCGCATTTTGTGGGTGGGATTGTGGTGCGGATGGAGATGGAGATGAGGGATCGGGAACGTCAAAAGTCAAAGAGAGGCGAAAACAGACAGACACATGTATAAATAATAAACACGACGGGATAACGGGAGAACGGGAAAACGGGAAAGCGGAAAAATGGTACACAAGGAAGAGAATGCTTCGGAAGTCGGAAAAATGGCGGGGCGGACTCACATCAACATTAAAAATGGATTTTAATGTGTCGCCTGTTTTGCCCATTTGGCTGCTTGTTGTCGCTTTTAATGTCTTTCATTTGGCAGACAAATATTCTGGCCGTGGCGTGACCCCTGACCCGCACCACCCACCAAACCCACCACCCATCAACCAGCAAGCACCCACCCACCTGTCAAGCGGGAGCCAAAGACCATTAGGCAAAAAATCTACATTGCGTTTGTAAATCATAAAATGCTGTCAAATTCCCAAGCCCACCCCATTGTTTGCCATGTTTGTCTTTGACTTTCAGCTAATTACTTGTGATTTAATTTGAAATTGTAATTAGCCGGCAAAATGTAATTTTTGTGATGGCCCTGACAGCCGGTTGGCTGAGAAGGATCGGCCCCATGTGTTGTTGCATTAACGCCTTTAAGTTTCTAATTGAAGCGGAAAGAGTTGGGCGAGTAATGTTATTAATAAAATATTTAATTAAATATCTTACAAGTCTTGTCATTTATTATTTATATTGTTAGCTATGAAACACTTCTTAGGGGAAATCATAGCGAGTGTTCACAGATTTGGTCAAGAACATATTTAGCCATATTCTATCTACTAAGCTTAATACCTGTGTGAATCATTAAACTGATTTCGGCCATTAATTTCTGTGGCAAATTTATGAGAACTTATAATCGATTTGATAGGAGTGGAAAACTGGCAACATCGCAAGAGAAACCTGTCAGCTGCAGACAAAACCCAATCGAAATGAGTTTGCCTTCCACAATGCAAATTCCCCAACGAGAACTTGGCGTCCAACGTCCATCGCCCATCGCCCAGGGTAAGAAAAGCGCAGCCCCACCTGGCCACCAAATCTACCAGGACACACAGCCATCATCCAGGTCTGAGAGAAGGACTTTCGTCCGGGCAGTCAACCAGTCAGCCAGCGAAAGCAGAAACGCTGCTATCTAAAGCTGTTAATAAAGCGCACATTAAAATATATACGTATCTAAGTATCTCAAAGATACAGCTCGACGCTCCTGGCACAGTCAAGGTGGAGCAGCGTCGTGGGCTGGGGCATTCAAATCAAAAACCGTGAGAATCAAAGGAACGGACAAGTGGAGCGGAAAGCTTTCAGTGCGTGAACATCGCAGGGATGGGGCGGGTGTGTCCAAACCGAAAACTGTTGGGGGCACTGAAGTCCCTTCACGATTGTCCTGCAAGGAAGCCCCGCCTCTCGCTGAGTTGTTGAGTTTCGTTCTTTTACCTTACGTTTCATTTATTGCGCAGGAGTTTTTCCTTTTTTTGGTTTCGTTTCGTTTCGTTTCGTATCGTTTCTTTTTTGTAAATTAAGAATTTTCCCTCAGCTTTTTACAGCTTCTCAATGACTGACTACGCTCATCCTCCGCCACCCGCTCGTCCTGGAGTCCCCTGAGCTGGCTGTTGGCGTTATAAAAGCCCAACGCTTCATTGCACAAACATAGTGGAGGACCGGAAGGCAGTCAGGCAGGCAACGTCTATTCTAAAGGCCTAAAGGCACTGCGGATCGGGAGGGGAACCCGGGTACCCGGACCAGGACCCGGATCGGCCAAAGGAGCGGCAACTGGAGCCGGTGTGGCATCGGGATGGATGCGTTCACCACTTAACAGAGCACACAACTTTGCTTGCGGTGAATACTCGGCTCAAGAGTTGTGGCTCTCGAGGACGAGGGGCGTTATCATTTATGCATACGTGAGCATAAAATACTTACGGGCGTCTTTATACACAGTCTGCGGTAAAGACAAAAATTCGAATTAAAATTAATTAATACAAGACAAACAACAAACACGCAGCATGAGAACCCAGGAGCAAAGAATATCTGGGCCAACGCCTAAAGGGAGATGCTGTACATAAGCTACTCAGCAACTGAAGTCTTAAAATAGAATAAAATATGTAACGGGTATCGGGTAGTCGCGACATACGATTATAGTCGCCCTCTTTCATTTAATTATTCATTTATTTTTTATTTAATAACTATATCTACGCTATTTACTTACTCTAGATTCGGAGACTCAAAGGAATGAATATATTTTTTTGCCATTTTGTGATTAAACATTCTTATCTACGTGCAAATATTGAAAAAATAATTAAATGTCAACTGAGATAGCGAAATAAAAATTAACTCGTCTTTCTCCGAAGATTTCCATTAGTTTGCCAAGAAAACTGGGCAGTCGCCCTCCAGAAAATATGCAAAGACAAATTCAATCAGCCAAGCAAATGCTCAGCGGATCCTGTCGGCGGGACGGCATGTCCTTTATAACCAGGCCGCCTCATAAATTTATCAGGCAGCAAACACATCGGAGTCCTCCGCCACTTTGGCCTTTTTTCCCGGGCACACGTACATATACCTTTTATGGACCCACAAATAAACGTACCTTTGTCGTGCATATTGCCAAAACGTGTCCTTGGATACGTTCCGCTCCATTCGTAATGGTCTAAACACGGAACGAGGAGCATTTCGGGCACAGCGACGCAGCCAAAATCTCACGCTCTTACCGGGTTAGGTTATAGAGACTATTAGCTGTCAAAATAATAGCTTCAGTGCAAAATAGGCACACATATTCAAGGCATGTTTATCCCTACGGCCCAAAAAGCATATACTGTGTTCTTTATATTTTATGTAATCTGGCAGGCGATCTACATTTCATTCTCACACTCAACACAGTTCCCTACCACTCAAATATACGTGTTGAACCTCTTTAAAAAATATTATTTTCATTTTCAGATATACTTTACACCTATTAAAATACCCTTCGAAAGCTTTGCAATATTTCTTCTCAGGTGTCACTCGATTCTCGTTTGAGGAGGTGGAAGTGAAGAGCATACTTTTGGGGCAAGAAATAATTTAAATACCAAGAACTTTAAGGAAACAATACCCACAAGTACCAGTAATGAGCAGACTGTATTTAAATTATACCCGTTACTCGTAGAGTAAAATGGTAAACTAGATTCGTTGAAAAGTATGTAACAGGCAGAAGGAAACGTTTCCATATATATATTATTGATCATGATCAAGAGCCGAGTCGATCTGGCCATGTCCGTCTGTCCGTCCGTCTGTCTGTCTGTCCGTATGAAAGCCTCGATCTTGGGAACTACAAAAGCTAGAATGCTGAGATTAAGCATGGAGCTTCCAGGGTCATAGACGCAGCGCAAGTTTGTTGTCATGCCCACTCCGTTCAAATTTGGCACGCCCACACTTTTGAAAAATGTGTTTTTTTTTTCATTTTTTTATATATCTTGAAAATTTCTATAGATTTGCAAAAAACTTTTTGCCACGCCCACTCTTTTAAGAAATATTTTTTTTCATTTAATTATTTGTTCCCCAATTTCTACAGATATTCCAGAAAATGTTGAAATTTCTCGTTTGCACTTGCACCCGCTGAGTAACGGGTATCTGATAGTCGGGGAACTCGACTATAGCATTCTATTTTGTTTTAATTATGTTTTAGTTACAACTGCAGGTTGATTAGACCTTTGTGTTTACAGACCTTTAAAGCGTTTACAGAGGTATTGGTTCTATTGGTAAAAAATAAAAAGGAGAAGCTGCGTGGGGCAGCATAAGGACTTCACCGGCAGATGCGGGCTATTATCAATGTTGCCACTTCATTCAAATTAAGGCAGGACCCTCCGACTGTCGACTGTGACGGCTGCCACAAAAGCGTCTTTTGCCTTGCGCATTTAATCGCATTTCTTGGTCGTGGCCGAGTCCTTTTCACTCGCCTGTCCTTTGGCTTCGACACTTTTGTCTCTGTGTGTGTGTGTGTGTGTGTGTGTGCAAGTGTTTGTGGGAGGAGGTCCTTTGGCCAAGAAGGTGCCGAAGCAGGAAAAGGGTTTTTTCTGCTTCTGTGTGCCGTGTTTCGTGCTTTGGCCCGCACGTCAGCTACTCATTTGTTTTTGTCTTCCGTTTGCTGCGTTTCCCGCAAAATGAAAATGGAAATTGGTTTTCTCTCGGTTACTTACTGTCCTTACCAGAAGCACCGCCATCCCCGCACAACAAACAGAACGGCATTCATTTAAAATGTAAATAAAGTGACAAATTACCAGAATTAGTGACACAACATTCAGCGAGTTTACGTTGCTCGTTTCGAATGCTTTTCGCTCCGCACCTTGGCGTTTTTTTTTTATCCTGCTCGTGAAGTATTTACTTTTGTTTTTATTTTCCAGCGCCCAATTTAGCTGTTGACTTTGGTTAGGTGACTTCTTGGGGTAATTAAATGATTGCCCTTAAAGAGCTAATCGCAGCAGAAAGAAAGCTGACTATATATCTGGAATACCACCTTTTCACTGCCATATTTCCAGAGGAATTTCCCAGCCATCTATTAAATTCAATTATTGCCCAAGCAAAATATTGAATCAACGAGGGTAAGCCATGTATATAAACTTCCCAGTGGCGCCCGAACAGGCTTAAGACCTTCGCACAGCTGTCGTGTAAATATTTAATTTACGAAATTCCATAATAAAATTTTCCCTCAGTCCGACGACGTTCTGTTCTTTTGGTTGCTCCTTGGAGGCAGCTGGGTTTTCATTTCGCATGCCAATTGTTTGGCAAGTGTCAAAATAATAACAAGCCACCCCCACAAGCCAAGATTTTGGGGGAATACGGCGTACGAAGGGCAAGTGTCAAAATATTTCCGAAAATTTTTATGTTAATTTTGAATTAATAAAATAAATATTAAATCAGTGCGGCAAGAAAACGGCGCCAGGGTTGGTGACAAATGACAAATGGCAGGGGCATTCGAGCAGACGACTATATTAGAGACCAAAACCACTAATTTATCCCCAGAGAGAGGGGAGATCCTGCCAGCTGTTGCCCATCCAACCACCCAACCACCCAAACACCCAACCACCCATCCACCCGGTCGAGTCCACCGAATCTGGGCTCGATGAACCCACCACCACCAACGAGCTGGAGTTGGCATTGATTGGAGCTTTGCTCTCTCCTCCCCCCAGGTCGTCGTTAATTTAAATTTCCAAATTTAAAGATCCCTGAGCCAATTTGGTTATTGTATTATTAAATTTAACACTCTCGGCTCGTTGATTTTTATGGGATCCGCGGCATTTTCATTCCTAATTGCTCAGCCAACTCTTCCATTCCGGAATCCCTTTGGCCTCGCCAGCGGCACCAGGCTGCTTTCGGAATTGGGCGTATAATCCGCGCCATTTTATGTGGCAACTAGGCTACAGGACATTGCTTCTAAACAGGACAAAGCAATAGCCATTTGTTACCAACTGTCAATTCCAGTAATTTGTATGCTATATTACACCTATTAAGCCATTATCCTTACGCATGGTTACTTTTAAAATAAAGTATAATTCCCGACATGTTTAGCATACTTCCTTTCTAAGAAGATTCAAAGTGTTCATAAATATTTATTCGTTGCCTACATATTTCTGTTCCCCAACTTAACTTGACTTTAAAAGGCCCATAGTGTGCCATGAAAAAAGACTGAATCCGAACTTTTAACGAGAATAGGTAGCCGCTGCCAAACGATCAGTTGTAATTTTTATCTGGAGCTCTCAAGTCAGGCCGAACAGGACTGAAAATCTCTGAATAAAAATTCACTATCCAAATTCCAAATTGACACCTTAAGTTTTCCCGTTTCTTAATCCGTGAAGCCTAAGTCGGTTTAGAAATAAAGCCTTTCTCTAAAGCAACATTATGTGCGGTTATGGGTGCGGTCCCTATGGCTACGGACCCTCGGGTCCTTGCGGACCATGGTGCGGACCCTGGTGTGGTCCTTGCGCCCTCTCGCTAGGACCCTGTGGCTACTCCTGCTGCGGCGGACCCAGAGGATGCGGACCGAGCGGACCAGCCTGTTGGCCATATGGCCTGTACACCTGCTAGGCTTCAGAAGGATGTCAGAAACGTGTGAGCCATTCCCCAAGAAATGTAATACAGGTGAGTGAGTACGTTGCTCTGTTCGTGAGTGGGATGGGATGCTGTGCAAATTGAAATTTTCTTAAGGGCCAATACAAAGTACCGAGCGTTGGCAATAAAAATTTCACCGACTTTCGGGCATGCGGTTGACTGGGGGCGGGTGGCGTGTTCCGAGGGGCGTGGCAGTTCAATAAATCTTTTGCAAAAAGGCAGGCGGCGGCTGTGGCGTTCGATTGTAATCAAAACTCTAATTTGAATTCTTCAGCTGCAAAAGGGTGAAGCCGATTTTATTTTACAGACCTGGCGAGCGTTTTCGTTTCTGTTTCCAAAAAGAACGCGGAAAAGTGAGGCTGCGGGGAAAGAGGGCCATGTGTTGGCTTTATTGCGAATTTTTCATTCCTCTTCCTTGTTTATTGGCACTGATTTTTGACCGCCTACTGCGAGTGCTTTGACTTTCAACGTTCAGTCCCATTGATTCTAGCCAACTGGAAAAGGAATTGCGTCCCTTAATATATGGCCTATATCTGAAATTGCGAATATCAATGGTCAGTTTGTGACGCTTTTCGGGTTCTTATTGCTATACAATACCCAGATTTCTCTTATTTTAAAACATTAAGACATCCCGTGTACAAGCACTTTTAAATAACAATATTTTAAACATCCTTTTCTTTCAGCTTGGACCATGGCTATTACATTGGATAAATCAAAATAATAAAAAGTTCCTGTTGTTTTCATTAAATACCATAATAATATGTGTTTGCTTATTTGAAAGGGGTATGGAAGTCCTGTAACAAATTTGTCCCACAATCCTTTCGCGAATCCATGGACTTAACGCAAAAGCCTACAACAGAAAAAATGTTGGAAAAGCCAAAGCACACCTTGTGCTTTTGAACCTTTGTTCTTTCTATAGCCAGACGTGTCTTGGCAAATAGCTGGTGGCTGAAAGTATGTTCGCAACCTGTTATTCGCTTTAGGATTTACATATGTATACTGGGTTGTATTTTAATGTAATGCGTTGTCACGTATACATTAAGCTTTTAGCTAAACGGAGTGCGGATACTTATCTATAATTCCCAACTGGTTTACATCTATACAACTTCAACCTTTTTTATGCTTTTATTAGCGCTTGCATCTAATGAAAATTTATTTAATTTTAAAAAGGGATCTATCGGGCACAAATCAAGGTGGTGGTCGGGTAGTGCTCTTATAGGCTGTTTCGTAGGTGATTTCGATCAGGAAGTCATCATGAAGTTTTATGCTTGGGGCTGCATGCAACGCGTGTTCTCTGGCAGATCGCAAATGCCCTTCAGAGCGTTAAAGTATTTATCGCCGCAGCTCACCAACAGTGGCTTTCCATACCGGCAGATATAGTAGTCGGAGCAGCTCTTCAGGGAAGCCAACATGAAGCCGTCGGGCTTGTTGCGGCACACGTATTTTGTATAGGTGGACATACTAAGCTCTTGGGCTTGGGGAGCCGATACCTGATCGATTTTCAATGCGGGACGAACGAGGGGGCGCACGGGTCTCGCTGGTCGCACATTCACGGATGTTGGCCTGGTCTTCGAAGAACCGTGTATTCCGCTCACGATTCCACATGCCGTTGTCGTTTCCTCATATGATGAACAGGTAGTAGTTGTAATTTCTGGTGTACAGGTTGTTGTAGTTGGAATTTCTGGTGTACAGGTTGTTGTAGCTGTAATTTCTGGTCTACAAGTTGTTGTGGTTGTAATTTCTGGTGTCCAAGTTGTTGTAGTTGTAATTTCTGGTGTACAAGTTGTTGTAGTCGTAATTTCTGGTGTACAAGTTGTTGTAGTTGTAATTTCTGGTGTACAAGTTGTTGTGGTTGTAATTTCTGGTGTACACGTTGTTGTAGTCGTAATTTCTGGTGTACAAGTTGTTGTAGTCGTAATTTCTGGTGTACAAGTTGTTGTAGTTGTAATTTCTGGTGTACAAGTTGTTGTAGTTGTAGTTGTACAGGTTGTTGTAGTTGTAGTTGTACAGGTTGTTGTAGTTGTAGTAGTAGTTGTAGTAGTTGTAGTAGTTGTAGTAGTAGTTGTAGTAGTAGTTGTAGTTGTACAGGTTGTTGTAGTTGTAGTTTTAGTTGTTGTTGTAGTTGTAGTTGTAGTTGTAGTGGTACAGGTTGTTGTAGTAGTTGTTGTACAGGTTGTTGTAGTTATAGTTTCTGGTTCACAGGTTGTTGTAGTCGTAATTTCTGGTGTACAAGTTGTTGTGGTTGTAATTTCTGGTGTACAAGTTGTTGTAGTTGTAGTTGTACAGGTTGTTGTAGTTTTAGTTGTACAAGTTGTTGTAGTTGTAGTTGTTGTAGTTGTAGTTGTAGTTGTTGTAGTTGTAGTTGTAGTTGTTGTAGTTGTAGTTGTACAGGTTGTTGTACTTGTAGTAGTAGTTGTAGTTGTGGTTGTAGTAGTTGTAGTAGTAGTTGTAGTTGTAGTTGTTGTAGTTGTAGTTGTACAGGTTGTTGTAGTTGTAGTTGTAGTTGTAGTTGTAGTTGTACAGGTTGTTGTAGTTGTAGTTGTAGTTGTTGTAGTTGTAGTTGTACAGGTTGTTGTAGTTGTAGTTGTAGTTGTAGTTGTTGTAGTTGTAGTTGTACAAGTTGTTGTAGTTGTAGTAGTTGTAGTAGTTGTAGTAGTTGTAGTTGTAGTTGTAGTTGTTGTAGTTGTAGTTGTACAAGTTGTTGTAGTTGTAGTTGTTGTAGTTGTAGTTGTAGTTGTACAGGTTGTTGTAGTTGTAGTAGTTGTAGTAGTTGTAGTAGTTGTAGTAGTAGTTGTAGTAGTAGTTGTAGTTGTAGTTGTAGTTGTAGTTGTAGTTGTACAGGTTGTTGTAGTTGTTGTTGTACAGGTTGTTGTAGTTGTAGTTTCTGGTTCACAGGTTGTTTTAGTCGTAATTTCTGGTGTACAAGTTGTTGTAGTTGTAATTTCTGGTGTACACGTTGTTGTAGTCGTAATTTCTGGTGTACAAGTTGTTGTAGTCGTAATTTCTGGTGTACAAGTTGTTGTAGTTGTAATTTCTGGTGTACAAGTTGTTGTAGTCGTAATTTCTGGTGTACAAGTTGTTGTAGTTGTAATTTCTGGTGTACAAGTTGTTGTAGTCGTAATTTCTGGTGTACAAGTTGTTGTAGTCGTAATTTCTGGTGTACAAGTTGTTGTAGTTGTAATTTCTGGGGTACAAGTTGTTGTAGTTGTAATTTCTGGTGTACAAGTTGTTGTAGTCGTAATTTCTGGTGTACAAGTTGTTGTAGTTGTAATTTCTGGTGTACAAGTTGTTGTAGTCGTAATTTCTGGTGTACAAGTTGTTGTAGTTGTTTTATCTACTGGTGTACATGTGGTTGTAGTCGGTACGATGTCCTGTGGACAGGTTGTTGTAGTCGGTACGTCGTCTTGTGGGCATTTTGTTGTAGTTTCCTGGGCGCACGGCACTCCGGCGATCGAGCCTCCTGCAGGCGAGCTGCTTCCCGATGAGGGCTGAACCTCAATGCAGCCGGTGTTATAGTTCACACATCCCTGGGCCTTAGCATCGAAAAAGCGAGAGCAGACGCTGACAAGGGCCACTCCAGACTGACACTCGTAGTACTTGGAGCAACTTCCGGGGACCAAAGCGCGGAATCCATCGGGCTTATGAACGCACACGTAACGCTTGTAAAGTTGGTTATCGATTGCCCTCACGCCCGACTGCACACTAACGGCATTGATGCCGACCACCGAAAGGGCGGCACAGGCAATTACTGCAAGAATAAGATGGTTTAGTCCTTGGCAGACGCTTTCCTCTATAGAGTGCACAAACAAATTCGTTACCTATGGCCAATTTCATTCTATCGACAGCTATTCCTTTTTGCAGCTCCTTTGCTTGCACAATAATAAGTCTTGTACAGAACAATAAACTGTAATGACTGTTTCGCAAGGGGGTGCCCCTTTTATATGAAGCACTTTGTCACATCTTATCGGAGTTTCGACAAAAATATAGGGAACATACTATTGCGACTTTGGCGGAGAGCGTGATCATAGGGAATGGTAATTTAATGGCTTCCGTTATCTTTCGGATACGAGCGTTTGCCCAAAAAGTTTCAATTTCTTTAATTGTTGCCATTCCGCGGAACAGGAAACGACATGTCGTCGTTTCCATTTCCCCTCTTGATCATTAGCATTTCAATTTCGATTCCCAATCATAACTTCCGAACTGATCGTATATCAGAAAAACCTTAATTTGCTTTTTTAAAATTGATTCGCCTTCTACTATCCTTGTATGGAGAATTCTTTAATTATTATTATAGAGAATAATCACGCTATATTTCATTGTTGCTTTTTAAGATATCATTAAGATATCATTATTAAGATATAGGATCTGTAATGAAAAGTATGCTACAAAAAAGTGTTCTGTGGCAACCCTAACCTTTTAGCACAAAATCTGCTACTTCACATAACGAAACATGCACACAATATATAATTATAGGTGATACCCGCATGATTTTCACTAAACTGAGTCATACCAATTCAAAAGAAAGTGCCTACACTTGCTTTTGCTTATTAACACAATTCTTATCGACAATCGAAAATTTTCACCGAATTGCAAACATGTGTTGGCCAAACTATCTTAACATAAGATCAATGTTTAAAGCGTAAGTGATTCGGAGAAAACTCTAATTGATGTTGAAGTTTTAATTTAGTTCTGCAACAATGGCGAAATTGGCCTGGCTATACCTGGTATCTGAGTGCTAGGCTCTACGGACCTACTCTCACTTCAACTGACAGGTGTTTCCCATTGCCCCAGTGCCTCCAAATCCCATTTTAGCAACCCGGCAACCCCTTTAAATTGGTCCATCTTGGTGAATGGGCCAAAAATACTAAAACACTGGGAAACGTTGAGGCAATTTGCGTTTGCGACCTCAGCGCTGATTATGACGACGACCAGGGCACATTAATGCTGATGAGATGTTGCCGCTAAGTAGCATTCCCAGAACCCATCTCGTTCCCATTTGCAGTCCCATGCCGGTTATACCGAGAATCAGGTAAGCAAGTGCTCCGAATCTGGTGGATGTGGATGAGTGGTGACCCCGCGGAACAAAGAGAGTCTTAGCGGTTGCTAGGCCAGCGCACCCCCCATTCTGCCAACGCTCCACCCACTCCGGCTGTCTTTTTCTCTTGACTTTGCAATTAAATATGCACATTCTCATTAAAAGTTTGCGCCATTAATAAACGCCAACAGGGATGTAATTTAATACGGTTAAAAAGCACAACACGTGTGGGGTAAGAGGAGCCAGGAGCCAGGAGCCAGGAGCCATAAGCAGCGAGTCCTGGCTGGGTGGGAATTCGGTGGGCGTGGTGGAGCGTGGAACACCATGCATTACATTAAACATGCAGACATGTGAGAGCCAGACCCGCCCACTTGCCCACCTGCCCACCTGCCCACCTGCCCACTCGTCCTCAGATGGAACAAAGCTCATAAAATTTGCAAATGTAAATAATTTTCTTAACGAAATTTCCACGTTTGCCCGTCTGTCTGTTTCCGAGCACTGGCTCCTTAGCTCCTTAGCTCCTTGTGTCCTTGTGTCCCTGTGTCCTCGTCCGCATTAAAGCTCGTCAGGATCGGGCTGCAAATTTGTCAACTGAACAAGACACGACACATATGGCCAGCTATGGAGGCGGCCCTCCCCCGCCCGACATAAATAATAAATAATTGAAAATGTCTCACGGGAATGGCGTTCCATTGCCTTCGCGTGAACTTTGCCAGCCAACAACTTGGCCCTAATATTAGAGCAAGTCGATGTCAAGTCGTGGACACCCTGTACTCGGCTGCAAGTGGGGTATATCGCTTCAGTATTTGGGAGTAGGTAATTCCAGATGAATTCAGTTTACCAACATCAATTCAGATGCTATAATTTTCGTTAATTGTAAAATGGAATCAGATAAGATAGTGTGCAGTTTCTTCCCACGCAGGCAATTAGCTAATATAGGAACCTGGTCTTACAAAAGCGGTGGCCCGTTACATTTACCCAGCACCATCTACCATCCCGTGTTCGATAGATTCTTTGAACTCCAATCTATTTACCCACCCCACTCCAAGCACATGACCTGCAAACAACTAGGCGCTGCGTTGGCAAATTGTTGACAGCTCGCTTTCTTGGCCCGCCCGTTTGTGTGTGTAGTGTGTGTGCTGTGTGTGCTGCGTGTGTAGTGTGTGTGGTGTGTACTCGCTTATTGCCTCGGTTTCTTGGGCCAATTCCGGCGGGAAATTAAAGTAAAAGTTTATGATTTTTAGCCGTACGCACTTTGGCCACTGCCACGCCCGGCCCCTCGTGGCTACGCCCACATGTGGGGCGAAATTGCGGCTCATTATGTATTTATGTCAATTTCTGACTCTCCACTATGCCCGTCTCTGTGTGTGTGTGTAACTGTGTCTGTGTGTGTGTGTGTGGGAGGGGAGGCAGGTTGGAATGACATGTAAAACCTTTTTGGGGGAGCCTACGAGTGTGTCTTGGCGGGGAAGTCCCCCACCTGGCCAACAAGCATTTAATGACCTGGCGTGCTCTCTTTTGGGCCGCGTTTAGCGTGTAAATTCACTCTACATTCCCGAGCCGTTACAATTTTTACTCCTTCAGCAATCGTAAATGTGTGTGTGAGTGTATGTCGGTATGTGTCAGTGTGTGTGTGTCTACCGGGCTGTAAGCATATTTCAGGTATTTTTATTCCGGCATTACTTTTTATGCACTCACGAGCCCACACACATATGGACTCGTTTTTTCACAGCATTTACGCTTTTCGTACTTTTACACTCTGGTGAAAAAGCAGGAGACGCTTCTTGGGCTGCAAGGAGCATTGGGGTCCAGATATTGTAAAGGGATTTGCCCCTTGCGCTTGAAAAACCCTGAAGCTGTTACTGAGAGCGTCGTAAAAATAAGATGTTATTTGGTTTTAGCACAGCCCGACATAAATCATACGTTGTCCATACGTGTAGGCCAGTGTCGCCTTCGGATCGGAATTAATGGAGCATTCAAATCATATTTGAAGTTGTTTTCCATACCATCTTCTAAATAAAACATTATTTTTAAAAAAATTGCATAATAGCATTGGAGCTTGATGAAAAATAAATATATACTTAACAGAGTCAAAACGGTTCCTTTAACCATATTAACACATATCAAATACATTATTATGTTTCCAACATATTTTGGGTCTGTCATTTCAAGATCGTGTATGTCCTACTCTTTATAACTATAGCGTACAGAAGGGGATGGATAGTGCAGCTGTGGTCCTTGTCTCGCCAGTACCGCAAAAGTATCCTTGCAAAAACTTTCAGTGCGATTCGTTACTATGCGGACCGCTTTTTACAGTAAAATGGGGCATCTGAAAGACGCACAGCCCCACTTGTTGCTGGAATGTTTGAGTGCAGGTTCGGCATCGATGTTTGCGATACTGTTTGCCAAATTCCGATTTCAGGCGCCTGGCAGAGAGCAAACTCAAGTTTCCGCTTCTTCGCTTTGTTTCTTTTTTGCAGTGAAATCATTAAACTGATTTATATTCCGTTTGACTTGAGTCCGCACTACCTCATACCCTGCTCCTTTCCGCCGACTGAATTTGAGTTCAAGTTGGATAAAAGGGTCGCTAACCCACCCAAGTCAATTTGGCATGTGTCGGGGTTGCTCAAGGGTTAAGTGATTTCTGTTTCCTTTGCTTTCGTCGTTGCTTTTGTTTCTGTGTGCCATTTTTGCCATTAAATCAAATCAACTTTAATATTTATTGATAAAGGTTTAGCGCCTCTTTGGCGGCATTTTAAATAACAATTTTCTAAGCTTAAAACTATGTATTTTTTGAAGTTTTAAAAATAAATGTCACAGAAGACGTGGACACTTTTGAAGACGATTTCATATCAACCACCACCAACTTTAAAAAAACGTATTATTGTGTTAAATTATAAAATTTGTTTTTAAATCGAAATATTTGACATTCTAATCAAGAAGTTCTCGTCTGAGCTTAATACGATAAAGATGGGATCCGGTTAATGGGATCTTAAGTTTAAAATTACGAACATCTATGATACTACTTCAAGGTGTTATAATTGACGAATTGAGAACACAGAGTCAGGATTGCCATGTTTAATGGCTGATACACAAATTGGTTTCCGACTTTGTTCCAGACTTAATATAACACCCCCTCATTCTGAGCAACACCGATGTGTTGCGCATTTCCTGTTCTTTTTGTCTATTTTATGGAAGTGGAAATAAAATGAAATAAAATATTTGGCGCTTGATTTATTCAGAAACTTCCACTGAGATTTGTATGATGGAACAGGAGTTGGACTGGCGCTGCTCTGATGTAACATACAGCGTGTGACTGACTGCGTATATATGCATATATGTATATGTATATGTATATGTATATATATATGTATGTATATTGTGGGTCCTGTGCGTTTGTTATTAAATAAATTGACTGACATACACACACGCACACGGGGCCACAATAGTCCAGTCAGTCACAGCTGAGAGGAAAGTCGAGCTGAGTCCTGGCGCTGGATCTGCTCCTGGCCCTAGGTAGTTCATCATGTCATGAAAATTGTATGGAAATTTAATTGAAAACATAAGCCAAGGATAACAGGCCAAAAAGGACAGGCAATCACACACCCACAGACACATCCTGGCAGAATGGTGGCCACCAGCCACATTGCACTGCATTGGGGCCATGGGGGAGCGGGGGAACGGGACGGACTTCCCAAAATACGGCGATTTCCCCCCATTTCTGTCGGTCCTGCTCATTGTTTCCTGCCGTGCACAGAAAGTGAACGAAATGATATAAATAAATAAACAAACTACAAGATAAAGCTATTTGCAATTTGATTGTCAATTTTCATGAGCCCCAGAACGGCAGGGTGGGGCATGCGGGATCCTCTCGGCTTTGCGGAAAGTTGAGCTTGGATTGTCAGGACGTTTCCGCAGGAAAAACGAAATTTTTCCCTGTGAGAGTCAGTTCATCTGTCAGTGGTTAAAGTCACTTACTCATTGAGGCAGTCAATCAAATTTCATGAGTGATTTTCGTTATGCCAAGGAAACTTTGTTGCTCTTCTGTCAATTTTCATTTACATTTTTCGGTTGATTGCCTCGAATGGCATTTCATGTGCTTTCCATTTCGTTATTGCCTCGCCATTTCCTCCAACTCAAAGTTTAATTGCATTTGGTCCACTTTATTTTCTGGTCTAACATTTAACACACAGTTATGAAGTACTCCGCCCCATACACTGGCCTTTGCAATACACACCACCCACCCACCCACCCACTCATTAAAATGACCACTTCAAAGGCCACACCACCAGTCCCTTCGAAGTCCAGCAGAGAAAAAAAAGAAAGCTAATTAAAAAGCGCTTAATACTGGTTGAACTTACTGGGCGTGTGCTAATTTCATAATCCAAATAAAGTTTCAATTAATTTGGCCGGCAAAAGTTTGAATAAAATTTCCCATTTGAGTCCCTTTCATTTATTTGGGATTATGAAGTGTTTGGCCTCACCAACAAATTGAGCGAACAGCGAATCGCGTAATTGGGGGAGCAATAAAACCTGTATCCTCTCAAAATGGTACTCCATATAAATCAAAACGAACACTTAACGCTCAAGCTCAAGTTTCCAATGCAATTAAAAAAATATTAAATATTTTTCAACACATATTAACAGTGCATAAAGCAAGCTTAGGGAAAAGACTAAAAAAACTAAGGAAGAAGGATTGCTATATATTAAGGTCTCGACTATCAGATACCCGTTACTAAGATAATCTAAGGATTGCTATATAACAATGTCCCGACTATCAGATACCCTATACTCAGATAATCAGCTTGATAATTTGAGAGAGGTGTTGAAGGAAGAAGGATTGCTATATATTAATGTATCGACTATCAGATACCCGTTACTAAAATAATCTAAGGATTGCTATATACCCTATACCCTATACTCAGATAATTAGCTTAATAATTTGAGAGAGGTGTTGAAGAAAGAAGGATTGCTATATATTAATGTCTCGACTATCAGATCCCCGTTACTAAGATAATCGAAAGATTGCTATATATCAATGTCCCGACTATCAGATACCCGATACTCAGATAATCAGCTTGATAATTTGAAAGGAGTGTTGATAAAATAAGAGTTTATCAATAAAATATGGCCAATCAACATATGCACAATTTTTTCAAAAATCTAGTTTGCACTTGCAAAGGATGTGGTCACTTATCCTTACAGGACAAACGCATTAAAATAGACTGACCTCAGTGAACTCGAATCAAACGTGAAGCCCAAAGTGGCATTAAAAATTAACTGGCGGCGTCAATTAAAAAGAGCAACTATCGCGATGAGTTGCCTAGGCAAGTTCAATGGCCAAAAAGCAATCTTACAAGTGCAGATAGCTGGAGTATCCAGCGGATTCAGCTCGCATCAATGGCGGCACCGGCGCGTTTATTGAATGAAATCGGACGGGCGGCGGATGGAGCAGCGATTCAATGGAGTTCCACTGACTGGTCAGCCTGCCATAAGCCTAATGTAAATCCTCCCCAGCTCTCTGCGCCCACCAATGTCGTCACAGTCTACAGTGGAAACGTCCATTAGCTAAGCAGATTAATTGCTAAAAGGTATTTAATTCGTGATGCTTTTATATATCGCCGATTTCACTTTGGCCCCCCATCATCCCATCAGCCCATCAGCCCAGCCATCCATCCATTCCAGCATCCAGCATCCAGCATCCAGACGAATATTCCACAGTGCTTTCCTTTCTTTATTCTATTCAGCTCTTATTTTATTTCATTTTATTTTATTTTCCCAACTCACTTCGCTGATGTGCTTTTTGCACTCCCTCAAAATATGGCGTTAAGTATTTCGTGTTGGCTTCGCTTTCCTTGGATTTTTTCTCGCTTTTTAATGCTTCATTAGCTGCTAATGGAAATTGTGTAACGCTGTGTGAGGACAAGTCAAGATTCTGGCGAGGATTTTGATTTCCCGATTTCCCCGCGCACGGGTATAGCTCAAAAATCGCTCGATAGCGATTGATCAAAATGTGGCCTTACATACATCTTACTTACATCTGCAATGGAGTTCGATGTGGCAAAGTATACAACGCTATTTAAGTTAATGCCTTCAGTCTTTCAAACTTGCCTGTAGTTTCGCAGCAATGGAAATACATTGAAAGGCTGTCCCGCCCGTGGTGCCGCCAAGGAAAATGCTCTGCCACGAAACTTGTGTGATTTATGTGCAAATATAGTACAAAAGCTATGCGAGTTTTATGCCGGGAACGGGAAGAAGTCTATGCAAGTGGCAATGAAGTAAGACGTCAGGTAAAGGTAAAAAAAAAATTAAAATTACCTTCGCAGCTGTTGCCCAGCCAAACAAACAGAATGACGAAGGACGAAGGACGGGCCAGCAAAAAATGTGTAAGGATATAAAGGAGGAACTATGGGAGTGCTCGGTGAGTTGGAGGCGAAACGGAAAAACGTCAGCTGCATCGGTAGTGAAAGCACTCGTGGGAAAGTTTCACGTTTAGCTGGAAAACTTACAACTTCTACTACCTAGTAGAATTGCAAAATACAAAACACCGTCAGTTGTCTGCGGTTTATTTTTATAGAATTTCTGGAATTTGTATTTCTGTAAGCCTTTGTAGGTCGCAATAAGTTCTGTTCCTAAGAAAATAGCACGAACGATTTTGATAGTGAACTTGAAATTTAATCTACTGAATGCGTTAGAAAATAGGTTATGCTGATGCTATATCACGTTCTCGTACATCTTGGGGTTCCTCTGGATGTTCTCCTCCATGATCTTCTTGTGCATCGTCTCCCACATCTCCAGCCTGGCCAGGACATCTGGCAGGACCTCGCGCACCTTGAGCCGATTGAACTCGGGTCCGTCTCGCATGTCAACGTTGGTCCTGAAGTTGTAGTTGGGCGTGTAGCCGTTGAGCTTGAGGAAGTGATCGAAGTAGAAGGGCACGATCTGCTCCTGCATGTTGTCCACGGTCAGCAGCGAGGTGTGGGTGATCTGGTCGCCGGTGTAGCCGTCCTCGCGGAAGGCGCGCACAAAGTTCTTTGTGTTCTCGGATATCACCAGCACCTCCTTCTCCTCGGGAATGATCTTCTTCTTGAGGAAGAGCCTTGGCAAGCGACCATCGCGCTTGGGCTTCTGGTAGGGCGGCTCCAGGTTGCGGCGCACCTTCTTCATCTCCATGTCAATGCGCCGCTCCACCTGGTAGGCCTGGTAGGAGAGCTTCTCCCGGTAGCGGCGTCGCTTGCGCAGCGTGGCTTCCACGGACCGCACTTTCTCAATGTCCATGTGCTCGAACTTCGAGAGGATCTCCATGACCACGTCGCTGATGGCGGCCACCATGTCAGCGGCACTGGGCAGCACGTCGCTGGTGCCGCGAACCGTGTCCGGAATCACGCGGCGCCACACCTCGGCCAGCACGGCGCGGTGCTTGTTGAAGTCCTCGTCCGCTATCGTCTCCTCGATGGGCCGGCCAAGGTACTGGTGGACTCTCTGCTCCATCTCGCGGGCACGGTCCTCCATGAAGAACTTCTTGGCCGACTTGCGGGCAACGTACTCCTGTTTCTCCCTCAGGTCCTTGGTGCACCAGTCGACGAAGGTCTCCAGCCGGCCCTGGAGCTCGGTGTGAATGGACAACGTAAAGTGCATTTCCAGGAGCAGCATGAAGGTCTTGTTCTTGAGGCTATCGAGGCCCTGCAGAAAGGACTCGGCGTCAGGGAAGACCTGCAGGATTGGGTGGACCTTTTGCATGTAGACATCATAGTAGAAGGCGCGGATGGCCCAGGCATCGTCTTTGTCGCGAACCCGAATGTTGACAATGGCTCGCTTTGCAATGGACACGTCATACGGCTCCAGTTCCAGGTCCTCCTCGTCCAGATGCTCAGCCGCTTGCTCGTCGTCGGCCTCGCTCTTGACACTGCTCTTCCGCGTTCCTTTGGGGACCAGGTGTATCCAATCGTGCTCTGCCCGCCAGTCCTGGTCGCCCATCAGGTAGTGGAAGTTCTGCAGCATGATGCAGCGGATCCAGTGGCCCTCGATGAACACAATATCCATGTTGAGCATCATCAGCTCGCGCTCCAGGTCGCGGTACTCCTGCTTGAGCTTGTCGGTGGTCTCGTAGTAGGACTTCACCTGGTATACCATCGTCATGGCGGCGTTGTACTCCTTCTTCTTCCACTTGGCGAAGAGTGCCTCGTACAGATTCTTGGTGTTCTTCATGTCCACCCAGTGGCGCTCATTCATACGGTCGTAGATCTTGGTGCGCACCATCTGGCCCTGGATCAGCAAGGACTCGTACTTCAGCCGCATGGCGTCCTTGAGCAGCTGGATGCTGGTCTTGAACTTGAAGGACTTGATGGTGGCGCGGCTTTTCATCTCCTCAATGTAGTTCTCGTCCAGGTCGGTGATCACCGCCCCGTAATACTTGCGGTTCCCGGGGCCGAGCAGCGTCTTGCGGACATCCGGCACTTCGACTTCCAGACGCAGGCGCAGGCTGTTTCGCAGCCGGGTGCTGAAGGTGAAAAAGGTGTCCTTGGGCCCCAGCATATCGGCCTGCTCCTTGTGCTGGCCCGAAAAGGGCAGCATGCGGTAGGGATCCTCCTCTTCGGCATTCACGTCAATCACCGCGGCGTGGAAGCGTGCGCGCCGCATCTCCTCGAAGGGAACCAGTGGCTTCCGGATGTAATCGAGGGGCAGCTTGGTCTTGTCCTCGATCACCATGTAGCTACCGCTGTCGTTCGACAGATCGGTGCACTCGGAGCTGGTCAACGAGCTGAGACAGTTCTCGATGCTCTTCAGATCCTCCTCCAGCTCAGCGACAACCGCCTTGCGATCCACCAGCAGGCGCTCCTCGCCGGGCTCGATGTCCTTGGTCTCGTAAATGGCCTCGCGCGTCTCGCGCAGCAGATCCAGATACTGCTTGCGGCCTGGGAAGTCCAGCTTGGCCAGCTCCTCGGGGTCCCGCGAGTGGAAGACGAAGTCATATGGCTGGCACAGGTCGGGCACCACTTCGCCGGCAGCCTCCTTGTTGTCGGTCCGGGTGGCGGCCAAGTGCTCGGATATCATTTTGTTGAAGTCATAGCTGGGCATGGTCAAGTCCTTGTTTACATACTTGCTGCTGGGCGGCTTGGCCCGCTCAAATTTCACCACCGGCTGCCGGATCTTCTTCTCCACCTTCGTAATCTGTGGCATTACGGTCTTCGGCTGATACTGAACGTGGACGTTCTTCACTTGGGTCGGCGCCCAGTGGTCGTGGTGGTGTCTGGCCTCGAAAATGTCCGTGTACGGGCGCTTTTTGGTCCTCACATTGGCAAAGCGAAGCTTTTCCGGTTCCGGCTGCTCCAGGAGCGGCAGGGCGGAGTTCTGCAGCACCTCGTTGAACTGCGCCGACGGAACTCGCTCTGCGGCGTAATCCCGTTCCCGTCTCGGATGAATCGTCAGGGTCTTCTCCCGCTCCTTGGGTGCAGGCATATTTCCTCGCCATCGTGCCGGCTGCGACTCTTTGCCGGCAGTAAATCGTCCCATGGCGGTGCCATGCTGACCAGAAGTGACGCGATTAAAGCCGGAACTGCCAGAGTATTCAGCATTGCGAGCGTATCCTGGGACCAGGAATTGAGTGGGTTTCGAATGTCCCTTTGGTGGTCGGTCGCATCCGCCCTCCTCACGCTGATGATCCTCGTTGCATGGCTCGCCCTCATTGTATGGAGGCTCTGGTGTTGGCACCCAGTCCAAGTCCAGTTCCTCCTCCACCTCCAGACAAGGATCCGCGGCCCTCAGCTGCTCCTTCTCGATGCAGGGCAGGCCCAGCAACTGCATCCGGGCGAGTTTCTTCTTTTGGCGCTTGGACTTGGCCAACTGCTGCTTCATATCCAGGTACTCCAGGGTGGTGTTCACCTTGGTGGCGTCCAGCACCTCCATTTCCTCCACCGGAACGCGGTCGTCTGGCACAAGCACCTTCTCGGGAAACACGTAGCGGATGAGATTAAACTTCTTCACGTTGTACGTCGGCTTCGGTTTGACAATTTTCAAGTTCTTGCGCAGCCGTCGGTGGTAGTGGAGTCCGAGCTTCTGATTCACGAACTCCCTGACCGCGCTTTGGCGTTCCCGCCTTCGCACCAGCAAGGGCTCCGGCGGGAAGAGGTCCAGGTTAGGGTCGTCAGGGTCAAGAACCTGTAAAGAGCGAAAATATGGTGTGTGTAATGTGGATGGATAACATCCTCTAGTGTTACCCACCTTAATAATACCGCGCTCCACGTCCAGCTTGATGGGCTCCTTGTGCGGCACCAGCTGGTTGAGCCAATCCTCGCGCGTGAGGCAGCCCTTCACCGTCCGCTGGCCCTGCATGATCTGGTGGCGATGGAGCTTGCCGCGCAGCCCGTCGCCGTGCTTGAAGTGGAAGCCACGCAGTTGGAACTTGTCGCCGATCTTGCCCACCTGAAGGTAGTCCTCGTCGTCGCTGCTCTGCTCGCTGGGCGTGGAGCCCACGCTGCCCTCGATGCTCTCGTCGCAGGCCAGCTGCTGCTCCGCATCCGGCATGTACTTATGCTTGCCAGTGCGCTCCAGATAGAACTGCTGGGTGACCCTTGCCTTGTCGCGGCGCACACAATCCTCGCGGTGCATGATGGCCTTCAGGCGCTCCGTTTCGGTGAGCGTCTTGGGAAAGACCTTGCGTTTCCGGATGATGGGCTTGAGCTCCACGTGCTTGCGGAAGCTGCGCTCAATGGCGTCATCGATGACCGCCACATCGGCGCGCAGATCGGCCTCGGCGACCGTGCGACCCTCGATCTCCTTGACGGCCGCCTCCTGCTTGCGCCGCTCCTGCAGCTGCTCCTCCTCGCGCTGCTTTTTCCGCAGATAGATGTCCTTGTAGCGGGCGGCCCGGCGCCTGCGCTCCTCCTCGATCTTCAGCTTGTTGGCCGGCTTGTCCGGACTGCGATAAAGGTGCACCAGTCGTGGCGATGGGGGCGGCGATGGGGTCTCCACGGGCGTGTCCTTGATTGTCGTGTTGAAGCGCTGCGGCACCGCCAGGCGCTCGGCCTTCAGCTCCGCCTCGACATTCACCTTGGTGTTCTTCTTCGCCTTTCGCCGCGCCATGTAGCGCTGGACGCGCCAGAAGGTCAGCGCGTTCTGCTGCTCGATCTCGTCCTGCTCGTACGTCGTCTTGTAGTCCATGCCGTGAAAGTCCAGGCGCAGCGGATTCTGCAGGTCGATCACCTCGCAGATGTGCGTGTCGGAAGTCTCCGATGCGGTGCTGGCGCATAGATTGTCCCCGTGCTTGACCAGCTTGCTGATCAGGCTGAACTCCTGCTCCTTGGTCAGCGGCTTGTGGCG
Source organism: Drosophila orena (assembly GCA_005876975.1). Lineage (NCBI taxonomy): Eukaryota > Metazoa > Arthropoda > Insecta > Diptera > Drosophilidae > Drosophila > Drosophila orena. The sequence goes on along the minus strand of VCKV01000008.1, from coordinate 8,525,736 downwards.
CAACGCCACCGGATTTACCAGGCAGTGGGTCTTTCGCGGATCCTGGGTGAGAAAGAACTTCTGCCTGGCCGGCGTCAGCTTGGCCAGCTGCTCGTAGTTCTTGGGACACCGGCCGATTCGCGGCCTCGGAGCTCCGGCCACGAAGCTGGCCGGGCACGGTCGTCGCCACTCCTCGCCCTTAAAATTCGGCGGACGCGTGGAGGGCGTGTGCACGGAGTCAACCAGCTCCTCCGAATCGGGTTCGCCCTGGGAAGACTCCCTGAACGAAATGCCGATGGGGCCATTGTCGCTGTGTGAGATCTGTGCCGAGCTCGTGGTGGAGCAGACGCCCTTGCGAATCTTGACCGTCTCGATGCCGTCCCTGAAGTGGGAGTTGCTCGAGCTGGCGAAGTCGCGTCCTTTGCCCCGGATGACGCTTTTGCCGCACTCGTCGCGCTTGTGCAGCTCGGTGCGCTTGATGTTGACGTCGGGAAACTCTAGGTTCTGGACCGTCAGTATGTTGTTCGAGTCCCACTGCCCGAAGAAGTCGATGTTGCGGAACTTCTCGATGGTCCGCTCCTCCCGCGTCTTGCGCTCCGGATTCTTACGCGGCGGACATTGCCGCTTGCCTGTGGCATCGGCCTTCGACTTGGGTTTGCCTCTAGTCTTGGAAATGTCACTGGTCAAAGCCGAGGTACCGGCCACTTTGAACTCCCCTCCATTTTCCTTTCGGGCGCGCATTTTTAGTGTGCGATTCACCGTCTCCATCCTGTAGTTCTTGGCCACCAAGTTATGTTGTTGCATCGACATCGTGAGGTTTTCCGATTGCCCACTGTCCAACTAAAAATATAAACTGGCGTATTCTTGGCGTATTCAAGCAGGAGTATTTCAACAGCAACAGATCTGTGAACTGCACGTAGCTCGATGAAACTTGGAGCCAAGCCTACCCAGCTTTCCTTTCAGTAAGCCGCATTAGTGTGTTGGCAACGATATAAGTATGTAGCTAATGCTACTGATAATAAGCAATATTGCTATTTGAGCCCAACATTGTAGACATTTTCATGCAGCTCTTTCTCGCATTGTCAAAAGTTCGCTTTTTGAACGGTTTTGAGTTCCAGCAGGTTTTTCGCCACCGCCTCCATTAAATTGAATTAAGTGAAAATTGAATCGGACGCGCAAAAATCAACCTGACAGGGAGCACAAAGGCGCGGATGTTGTGAGAACGAAGGTTGGCGATGATTCTGATATTAATGGCACTGATGATGACGAGGTGGTGGCTGGGTCTGAATTCAAACCGTTCAACATTTCCGTTTAATACGGCTTCACTTCCGTACAAATTTAATTAAAAACTGGAATTTTTCTTATTGCGCGTGCTGGTTATACAACTGCCCCCCTCCAGCATGTACATATGTGCATTCAGAAAATAATGAATAATTTAAAATGTCCGCACTCTAAAAAGTAATTAAATTTCATCGCAATAAGAACAACAAAAAATTAATAAGTACAATGTGCACAAGGCGATCGGCTTTGCTTAAATACAAGGAATGAAATTAACTATTTATCGACGAGTTCTGATTCTGATTAATATCATTCTGTTGTGCTATTATCTATGAACCAAAATATGTATAAGTAGAATACATTTTATGAAAAAAGGGAATTTGGCATTAAGGATTGACAATTTTCAAATTAACATTATCATCAACAGATATTAAAGTAGTTTCAAAATATCCATTCTATCCATAAGAAGAATTACTTTTTTTCGACATCTTGTTCGGATCATATCATGGCAATAATTGGAATAATATTATAGCTATAGAAATCTGTGCACATTAGTGATTAAGTGGAAAATTAAGTACCCAGCCAAAATGCAATTGGTGTAATCATGTTCAATAAATTTGCAAATCCGCTTAATTCAATTAGTGTTTTGTCTCTGGCTAATTTACAACAGCACTTAGTATTCGACAGAAAGTATCGGATATTTCAATTGAATATTAATTGACTTTAAGCTTCAAGTACAGTAAGCACTCGAACAACTGATAAACGCATTTTTGGTTAAATTAAATTACGTTTTCAGGCCGACACACACACGTGCATTCAAACACAAATACTCGTATGTGCGCATAAGTACTTTGTGGAATGTTTTGTAAATTGCAATACATCCGTTCCTCAATGGAATTATAATATGTTTAATACACAAAGTTCGGTACTAAGCTTGTACCATTGCAAATAAAATTATAGAAGGAATATAAGTATATTATAGTATAAGTACTTATGCTATAAGTATATAAGAATGATATAAATGGAAATCTCTACAGCCAAGATTTTGATTGGTTTTATTTATATTTATATAATTTGCAGATACCGTAGAATGTTTTCATTTGAATTGGTACCTAACGGTATGAAGGTAAATTCCTTTAGCCTAACTGTATTAATTTGGACAGAAACTACACGAATTCTCGGCATATTCCGACAGATGATGGCTTTAGTAAGTAATACATTTCTTTCCAGAACATATTTTACTACTTTAAGGCGCAGAACTTCATTTACAATGGGAGGGATTCTGCGAAACTCAAGAACCCAAAATCAGCCGTATTTCCACCTGGTGGTAATGGCAACGCGTTTATTAGCTTTTTAGCCTTCGGCTGAATTCTGAGCCATGTTTTCAGCCGAGCGAGCATTCGAGATTTTAAATTAAATTAGCTTTCTTTCATTTTAGAGAAAAACATGTAAAGCATTCGATTCGATTCACATCGCTACCTCCCGTGTGAATTTCTTTTCGACATCCATTTTTTTCAATTTGTGTACTCTTTAGTACACTTTTGTCGTAACACTTCATTTTCTTTGAGTAATTTAAAACCGACGTCGCCTGAATCTTCGGAAGCCACGGTGGAAAAAAGATAAAATAGGTACGGCTGATGGAAGTAAGGACGAAGCTGAAGGGTATGCTCCTTGGAGACCCATTTTCCTGAGTATTACGTTTCACTGACTTCCTTTCAGCAGTAAAAGTTGCTATCTTGGGGGAAAGGCGTTTGTGGGAACTTTAAGGAATATGTTCCTATAACTGCACTCCCCCCAAATGTTTTTCCTCGCACGCCAATTATGGGTATTATTTCAAACAACATTACTATATCTTATGCTTAGCCAAAATCTGCATGTTGAATCTCAATTTTCGTACTTTGTTAGATTTGGACAAAAAGTATCTTTAAAATGTCAAGTATCTTTCAATGTTTCAGGCAAAGGCGTATCCGTTTTTATCAAACAATAAGTGATGGTATACCACAGTCGGTTCCTAAGCATCTTGAATTTTTTGGGTAACTTTTCTTATACATTTTGTCACACATGGGGGAAGAAAGCTTTCTATTTGTCCGTCCTGCCACGGAAGGCTCTGTGAACGGTCTATGTCCTGCGGGCTCCTTCGTTATGTGTGGCCAGTAGACGAATGCAATTGACGCTGCAAATTTCATTACCCATACATTTTGCACTGCTCAGACCGGGCTATTTCTTTTACCATTATATTGGTTTATGGCCAAGTGCCGGCAAGTCTATCAATTTCAACGAGATTCACTGAAATGCACAAAGGAGCTTCATTCCCATCATAAAAATGTGATCAACTACGGTCAGACGGTTTAACCAGTCAGGCGGGAACCATAAAAGCTAGACGAGGTATCCTCCTGATCCCTGATCTCTGATCCTAATTGTGGTTTGCTTGGAAAAATAACACATTTTCGAAAGTTTCGACATTTTTGAAATTACTTTCGATGATTTTCCAACTATTGGTGGCAATGGTTCGTAACTTACTGAGGGCAGACAATGAAAAAGGACATGGCACAGCACGCTGGATGGAGCCTTCGATTGTAATGGGGAAAAAGAGCACAAATGCTTTTAAATGACTGACCTGCGCTTGGCTTTTTGCAGCTGTAATCAATATGCAAACAAACCATTTGCCGCATTAATTACAAAGTAATGCAGCAGCGAGCGTGAAATGTAAAAATAAACGGCAGATGCTCGCGATTTGCTTGATGACTTGCCGGAGGACTCAGCCACGCTGGTGCGGTGGTGGTCACAGTGGGTCGGGATGGGGGCTTGGGTGTGGGGGATCATTTTTGGAGGAGCATATTGGGGTCAGGCCAGGGATGAATGTCTGTGCTGAATGACCGCCATGCGCATGCCAATGATGAAGCCATTAATTTGCAATTAAATCGATGATTGCAAATAAGCGCAGTGAAATACAAGCCAACTGAATACAAAAAGAAGGTGGTGAAAGTGGCAGGGTTGAAAAAATCCTCGAGAAGGAAGGTGGAAAGATACTTTCGGTTACAACTGCGCTTGCACTGCATTATTGACCTGTCAGGTTTGTGTATCTTGTGGGTAGAATAAATCAAAATTTTAAATATTTAGCTAGGTAAGAAAGCTGCTCATTTGGCATAAGATCTTCCAACCCTTAGGACGAAAGTTGTTTGATTTTCAGGCACTGCGGAAATACTCCATTAAATTGAATCTTAATATCGTTCCGCTGAAAGCCCTATAAGGGTCTGTCTGTGTGCATACAGTTGGCCAAAGCGTTTTTCCATCAACTTTGGCGGCTATTCAATTAAAAATTACTTTTTTTGCAATTAAATCGTATCACCAGCTTTTTACCGCCATCTGCTCCCGCCAACTCGGCTCGATTTTCCAGTTTTTCCTCAGTTGTGGGCAGCCAGCCCTATTGGTTTTGTTTGTGCTGCAGCTACTGGGGCTGGAAAAACGCTTGGGTTGCATTTTAAAATGCCATTTACTATCATGACTTTGTTGCTGCCGCTGTCATTTTGCAACTTCCTCTTCGCAGGGGTAAGGGTCTACAGCAATAGCTACCTATGTGTGTATGTATCTATGGGGCTGGCACACAAATCACGGCAATTTATTTATGACACTATTTACAAGAGGCAAAGGGAGCAGGCAACAGCTGGCCGTGGCCGCCCCACAAATGCAAGGACAACAAAATTGAGGGGCTCCCGTTTACTGAAACTTAGCCTCCCCCACCAACCACATCACCCTTGTGGGCTCCACGTGCACTCTACTTAAATAACAATTTCAATATATTGAAATTTACTTTGTCACATGAAAGCTAAACAGCTTGCACTCAGCGTCAGTCACGACAAAGGAGTCCTGGACTGGCATTGTACATACATACATACATCCACGTATATATATAGATATATATGTATATTGTGGCACCATCCTGTCACCCAACCTCTGGAAAACGCCATCATGGTCGGTGGAGCGCCGTGGGATGATGACTTCTTCTCATGCCTTAGAAAGTTTGAAATGTGCTGGAATTGCGGGTTTTTATTTTATGATATTTACATTTTCATATTTATAGACTACGTCACATTTTTACTCGTACTCTTGCAAGGATTGCCATAGTTGCGCCCAGAAGTTTGTCACAGGGTGCAGGAGGCGTTTTCAGTTCCATTAAACATAATTAAATGCCAATTGCTTCTTGGAATAGGTGTTTGCCAATTTGCGGCTCTGGACAAAGGCGGTTTTCTTTGTCTGAGTTCCGATTCCAAGGAGCTAATCAAGTTGTGGCTTCTTTCGTTAACTCCTAGTGCATTGAACTGCCCGTAGAATGTATGTAAGTAATCATACATTAAAAAAAACTGTGAAATGGACTAACCATCAATCATTTTCTTAACTCATTTTGCAAGCTATTACGAGCAAATATCTCTTTTAGGATTTTGTTTTGCTCATAAAATCTATTTGCTTATTATGGATCTAATTGCTTATAAAATAGTTATGCGACATTGTATCGAAATCACTAGCTTAGCTGCTCTGCGCACTTGCTTTAGCTGAGCAACGGGTATGGGATAGTCGAGTCACTGGAGTGCAGCGCTCTTTCTGGTTTTGTAATATTTTGTTCCACCGAACGCTCTTCTCTTATTTTTTATTGTGTCCCATTTCGAGGTTGTGTGCAATTTTTAACGTGGTGAGGGTGAGGCTGAATGACGATAGGGGCTGGTCGTTTGGTTTGGTGTCGCCGTCCTTTCAAAACGACATCAGGTGTTGCACGTTGTGCAAGAGCTTATCTCAAATGATTTATAAACTTCCAAAAGTACCGAGGCCAAAGCTATTGTCATTGCATAAAATATGCTAACAGTACAGAAGTAGGAGGCTTCACATCAAAAATAAAAAAAAGAATTCAAGGAATTCAAACTAAAACATGAAAAACGCCCGATGGAGGAAATTCCCGAGCATAAAAACGCCATATATGAAGTTGTCCTTGCGTTGGGTTCATGGAAATGTTGAATATAAAAGCCACATTCATTTAAAAGAATATTTTCAAAAGTTTTTTCAATGTATTTCTTATTGTTTTGTTTACTACTAACACTTACTACTACTAACTTGGAAAAATGTTCGTATTGCAAAGAAAGATGTTATCGAACTTCAGAGAAACAGGCATGATTTCAATATGATTATTTCGATTTATCGATAAGTACCTTTTCAGGGGCGTAGTCAAAGGAAGGGATATCAGGGGCTATACTATACCCATTTATACTTTGTACGATAATAGAATGAAAGGCGACAGCCTCCCATCAAAAACCAGAAACAGTAATAAATTTCATTTTGGCAGTTGCGGCGCCCACGGCTCAGAAAAATAAACTGAAAAACGAAAAATACCGAGCTGCAGAAAATAACATAAATTAATATTCAGTTAAAAATGTGCAAATATTTCACGCACGCATGTTGCTCCTTTTTCTTTTCCCACATCCCACGGAGATTGGGAGCGGCAGGATATGAAGGGAGTGCAGGAGAAGGCGGAAATGTGTGGATATCCCCCTTTCCGCACTTTACGGTCAGTGGATTTTGTAATTCTTTTTTTCGTTCACCATTTTGTTTTTTGCTGGTCTGTTTTTTCGGGGTTAAATTTATGAATTATTTGCGCGCTTGCTGTTGAATTTATTAAATGTAAATGCCGCTTCGTCTGGCAGCCGACCATTTATTGGGGAAAAATACCGTAGCATACTTTTCTGAGCCAAGTGACTTATCTGCAGGCCAGATTTCATGTGGAGGCGAGTTGGGAGAGCTCTGAGGAACGGATGGCATGAAAAATATCGCCACGAGGTAATTTACATGCATTTTTGCTATAAATTAATGCGACTGCAGGTCATGGAAGTACCTAGAATATGGATGTGCACAAATGAGTGCCACTATGACTGCGTTTTGTGACATATGCAGTTTTTTAGTGAATTTCGTCAGTGCATCCTGCTGATTATTCATAGAATTTTACATGAACTAGTCGATTTATGTACAAACATAGAGATTTGCAAAGAAAAATGAAACAAATGCCAAAACTGTAGTCGAATTTTATCCATGTGATTTATTACACAAGCGTAACAAGTTTAAGTTTGGCCAGGCTTAAAAAAGTAGCAATCATATAAAAATCTTTAATAATTATATATGCAGATCCTGAGAACCCGGGGAACGAAAAAGTCATGTTAATGACAGGGTCACATGAGGGGTTAAAAATGAGAAACAGAGTCGACGTCAGAAGGTGGTACGCATTACCGCAAATGAATGGCCATTTCATTTGCATGTTGGGGCCAACAGAAATGAGAGAATATCCGAAGCTAACCACAAAAATGGACTTTGCTTCATTATGCACAAACACGCCAATAAATGTAACGAGAAAGATAGTAGGAGCGAAAGGCGAGACGAGACAAACAGGATGAAGAGACGACGAGTGTTTTTTGTAACGAAACTCTTAATCGCTCCTTTGCAGGCTTAAGCTGACAGTTACTACGTTTATGCCGGGAATTTCCATATCTCCCAAGAGCGTGGAAATCCAGTTTATGCGACAGACGAATTTGGGTATTTATTAATTCTCACCTGATAGAGAACTAAGGCGATTTTTATAGTAACGAGATGCTAGCATTGAATATCAAATTTTCAATCATTTGATCGCTGTATCTCGGGTAGCGTTTTTTTCTGTGTACGCATGCACTATTTCAAAAATTTTTGGGGCATACCTTTTTTAATGACTGTGACTTTGGCTGGCCAACTCGGGCCGGGCGTACACCTCTAATGGCGATTGCATCCATATGATGACCTGAAGTGACACAAACCACAACGCCAGAGCTCTCAGCTTGGAGCTGGCTTATGGCTCTCAGGATGGGGCAGATCCCGCCGGCTGCAAGCTCCTTTTGACTCTCGCAAATTTCGCCCAACGTCGCATATTTCAGTTGTCATTTTTGCTGTTTTGTCAGTTTTGCGTGTGACACAACTGGCGACTCGGGGGCAGAAAATGGGTGGCGGAGAAGGTCCTTGGTCCTCCCATCTGTGTGTCCATTGCAACGGCATTTCCGCTGGCAGGCGACGCAGCTGCGGTGGCAACTGCCACAAACAATTTTGACATTGCCGAGCAGAATTGCGAAGAGCCAGCTCCGAGCTGAGATGACACCATTGCCTCGAGCAGGATGCGAGCAAGGATATTGTGAAATCAACGTGATTACGGGACATTAACATGCATGCTCCAACAAGCAGGAACAATTCAGGGGAAGTGCAGAGCTCAGATGTGGCACGTAAGGGTGCAACATTATTGCATTGCCTTATGGAAAACAGTGATTATCTTGTAGTATGGACGCCACCAAAGAATTTCAGTCAGCATAGACAGTGCATTTGCTTGAACATTGCGAACTAAAATAGATCATAAAATTTATTTATTAACTTCAATCGATAATTAACGAAATATAATGTAATATAGTGCTTGACTTTGAAATTTTGTCACCTTTGTTGCACTGCACCAAAAACGAGTACCAACTATTTAGTAGGCGAATACCAAGGATCCTCCTTGACCTGCGGAATATTGTACCTGATCTTCACGGGGGCTAGGATGTGCATGATCATGTGCTTGCACTCGCTGGAAGCTGATGGGGATTTCGGGAAGACCAGCGATTGATTGATGCGCTTGAGCAGGATGTGCACATTGGAGCCATCGTAGGGAAGGCGCCCGAAGACCATCGCATAGCAGACGACGCCGCAGGCCCAGATGTCCGACATGAACGGATCGTAGGCCACGCCTGCAATTACATCGATGTTAGAGCAAAGGATTACTTTAGGGATTCGCAGCTCACCCTTGAGGATCTCTGGACTGGCGTAGGCGTAGCTGCCGCAGAAGGTTTTCGAGAGTATCACTTGGTTGTCAGAGGTTCGGGTATCCTTGCGCGCGAATCCGAAGTCGATCAGCTTCAGATTCCAGTTCTCGTCCAGCAGCAGATTCTCGCACTTGATGTCCCGGTGCACCACTCCCTTGCTGTGGATGTACTCCACGGCACTCACCAGCTGCTTGAAGAGCGTGCGAGACTGCGGCTCGTCCAGGAACTTCCGCTCACGGACGTAGTCCAGAAGCGTCCCATTCTCGGCCAGCTGCATGATCAGGTACACCCTGGGTGCAGCATCAGGGAATGGGAACGGGTTCACCATCTACACCATCAAGTATGACTCACCTGTGACTGGTCTCGATGCTCTGATAGAAGGTTATCAAATTTTCGTGGTGCAGACCCTTCACCGCCTCGATCTCTCGCGGCAGGAACTTCTGCGTGTACTCGGAGGGAGCCTTCACCTTGGATATGATCTTGACGGCCACCCGTTTGCCGTACTCCTCCGAGAAGCCGATCTTGACCTTGGCATAGTTCCCAGTGCCAATAACCTTGCCGAGTATAATGCCGTGCTCCTCAAGAATGGTTTTCTGTGGCTTCGACTTGTCGTCGGGTTTTGCCGCAATGGCCCCCGGTGGTGCCGCTGGTTTCGCTGGTGGTGGTGGCCGGTCATTGAAGGTGTAAACCTTCTGCTCCTGGCGACGACCAGAGTTCTGGTCGGTGACGAGGTCCTGCGATGAGCTAGCGCCAATTACTAGAGGAAGTCGAGTCCCATGGTGTTTTGAATAAACCCGAATTTTACTGATAAGCAAGCACTTACCTCCGCCTTGGTCGTTTTTCCTTCTGGAAGATGTCGCCATTAAAAGGGGTACCACAAGTACAGTTCACCAGCAACGCCAATAATACGGGAATATCGTGACCAAACAAAGACTCATTAAATATGTATCATATTAGGAAACCAGAAATTTTGCGACCTTTTCAATTCTGTGACATACAATGAAAATATATATTTTTACAAATTATTTCCTACTTCTGATTAGTCTATCTATGATCAGCATTTCCATTAAAAAAGTTTCCCACAATAAAAAGAGTTGAAGTATAAAGAAAAAAAAGCTTATTTTAGATCTATTAAATAGGCATTTTTAAATAATCGTTATGAATAGAAACGATCCTGCCAACGCGAACCAGTTCCTTTGCCTTTCCGCATGAGTTGGCAGCACCCGCCCTGCTTTTTCGTTACTTTGACAACGGCCAACTGCCAAAACAACGAACCCAAAAATTTAACTCGCTGCCAGTCACTTAAAAAAGCCCATAGCAAAAACTGACTAACAAGCCGACTAATATTAAGCAGGTAGAGCAGATGAATTGATGGCGGAGGTGCACATAATCGGGCAAATATTGAAAGCAGTTGACTTTGCCGAGCCGCACCTGTACTGCAAGTGGAGTCTGCAGAGCGGTGAGTTCCCACGCAGCAGACGCACCTGTCCGGTTCAATCCACCTGATTGCTTTCCATCTCGGCAGGAAACGCCTGGCGCCTGGTTCAGGGCGAGGTGCAGGGTCAGAGTCACGTGGCGGCGCACCGGCTCCAAAGCAGCTCGGACTTCGCCCAGCCGTTGGACATCCACCTGAGCACCGCTTCCGTCCAGGGCTGGCCCCGCCTGCTGGTGGAAGTGTACGCGGTGAACGTACTGCAGCAGTCGTGGCCCGTCGGCTACGGGTTTGTGCACGTGCCGTCCACCCCCGGTACCCATCGCCTGGAGATCGCCACCTGGAAGGTTGCTCCCAACGGCCTGTGGCAGTCGCTGCGCGAGCGTTTCGGCGGTGGAGGAGCAGCCCTCACCAAGACGGATCTGCTCTACTCGGGTGTTGAGCGGTGAGTCAAGGAGACCTGTCTACACTGCTAGGAAAAGCATTGCTATTTCAATTTTATATTTATTCGCCCAGTTACAAGTTGCAAACCCTGAGTTCTGGAAAGGTCATTGTAGAGCTGAACCTAATTTTTCGAAAATTCGACGTATACGGCGTGGAGTTCAAGTAGCCATGAAAGAAGTGCTGCTACTGGCCATGCTGTGCTTGGCCACATACCACCGCACACACTCCATTAAAATTGGAATTTCGCACAATTACAACATCACTATGTCGCCAACGGCTTCCACTACCACGGAGCTCCCAGCCACGACTGGTGCTCCGAGCAGTGAAGCGGTCAGCTCCATCAGCACACTGCCGGAAGCGGAGGTGACCACCACTACTCCTGTAATCACCTTTCCACCGCGTGTCCAACAGAAGCCCAAGGTGGCAGCGGCAGCTCCAACCAAGTCGACGGCTTCGCAGGCGGAGGCGCTACCTTTGAACTCCACTGAAGCCACCTCCTCCTTGCCGAAGTCCGTAGACCATACATTTTACTACTGCTCCTGCGATCTTCAAGCAGGCAGATGCGACCTCAACTGTTGCTGCGACAGCGATTGCCCTCCCGAAACCCGCCAGGTTTTTAACTGTCTGCCAAGTGCTTTGCTCCCGCAGCTTGAATCCCGCTTGGAGGATTTCCAGTACACCCATGGCTTGCCCACCTGCCAGATCAACGATGGCTGGTTATGCGTCTTTCGCAGCAACACAAAACCAACAAAGACCCAGCCACAAGATACGAATATCGACACCTCGCAGTACAGAAAATGGAGGGATAACTTGGAGTACCATGAATCGGACCCCACACAGTCTCGTCCACTAGCTGGGCACTACAAGTACGGGCAGCTCCTTCAGTTGTGGCAGCCAGAGACTAATCAATTAGCCACCTTTGAGTTGCCCGCCGCCTATGAAAGTCCCAATTGTCAGCTGAAGCAGTCAATCGGGCACTTGCAGTCGATCAGGAACGTCTGCAGGTTGAAGGACTCCGCCCAGCTGCAGGAGAGTATTTGGGGCCTACTGAACCAGACTTCCACCTACGAAATCCTCTCAAAACCACGCGATCTGGAGGAACAGGAGGTGAAAGGGCTGATCGTACAAGTCTGCCTAAAGGGAGGGAAAAAGTCATTGCGTTGTCTGGAGCGAGGGAACGACACCCAACTGGACATTATAGTGGATCAAGTGGATCTGCAACTGGTTCACAACTTCACAAATATTTTAGAAGTAAAGCTCCTTCTACAGGAGGCCAAACTGGCGGAGGATGACAACGAGCCTCTTTGGATTCACTACAATGTAGAGTTTATAACACTGAATGAATCGTTGGCCAAGCCCACTTCCGGGCCACTTGGTTACCTAGCTGGCTCCCCCGTAATCCTGTCCAGAATGTCACCACAGAACAGCAGCCAGGATATGCAGCTAATAAGCTACCATCATTCTAACCGAAACATCAAAGAGTTTCACTGGCTTTCCCTGCCCTCCAGGAAACCACGAGGCAGCAGCTGCCAGCGCAAACTGGACCACAGGGAAGCTCTGCGCTTCGGCGTGGACCTCTTTACCCGATGTGAACTGCACAACGCGGCGCCCTTGCTCCAGGAACACGCCAATCACACCGAGTACTGCCAGGACTTGCAGACCAAGATATGGAGCCTGCTGTTGCCCCACGACTGCGCCCATCTGGAGGACGTGGCCAAGATGTTCGTCTCCCAACTGGGCAGACCGGAGCCGGACAAGTGGCTGCCCCTGCAGGTGCGCTATCCGGAGAACGCCAACGAGATGCCACCGCCCATTCAGGCAGTATACGACGAAATGAGGCAGAGCCTGAGCTGTCGGAACATCTTCCTTAGCGTTGGGTACGAGTTCCATGTGGCAGATCTGGCCCTGGTGGAGGGCAGAGCGCCACATCAGCGTGTCCTGCAGCACGCACGCCTGGTCTTGGGCCAGCGGCATGATCTGGAGTTCGACACCAGCGAGATAGAGGTGGCTCTTCCTCTGAGCGTTTCCGCCATGTTCTACCGGATGCATAGGAAAGCCCGCAGCAATGGAGCTGCGGTGGAAATCTCTGGCCATTTAGTGCTACTGGAAATGATTTGTATAGGAGCGGCACTTAGATCCTTGAATCTTTGTCTCTAGGCTAGTATTGGGATGTATGAGATTTTTGGAATAAAAGTCTAAAATTGATAAAGCTGCGTTTAAAAGAATCATATTATTATATTTAGATGGGTTTGAAAGCAGCAGTTTTTCAAGCCTATAAACATTTTTCACTGTTGCCACTAGCATAAACGGTGAAGTAGAGGGAAGTGAAAACTATTTTGTATCGTATAGCGTTGCTTATATTTGTTATACACATTTCCCAACACAAAATAGTTTGGAACAAAGTTCGAAAATTCCTTTAAAATGCGATTACACTCTTTCAAAAACCTTTGGCAAGCGGAAAGTGTATATTTGCTCTCTCCTCGCACGGTCACACTGAGCTTGAGCGGTAAAAGTGAAAGAGATGGATGACTGTAAGTGAAGTTTCGAACGTAAATACCGAAATAAGTAAAAATAAATATTCCCCCAAGCCGCCGATTTAAGCGCCAACATGTGCGATGCGGAGCCGTCTATGCTCAATCAGAACGTGAGCTTCAGCAGCTCCAACGGCGACCTCACGTTGCCCAAGCTGAGCGTGACTCTCTCGGATGCGGAGCTCCAGAAGCTGTGTTCCCGGCCTTCGAAGACATACGTTGAATCGCCGGATGCGTCTGCGGCCATGGAGACAAGCCTGGCTGCCGAATCTGTGCAGGAGGATGTGGATCCGGCTGAGGTAGAGGAAGGGGAAAGCGTCGTCGACATAGAGGACACTTTGGAGCTGACGGCGGACGGCAACCAGGTGAAGCCAGACCTCCCAGAGCCAGCAGCTGCTCCTGGCCCCGAGTACTTCCAGGACTCAATTGTTGAGCTGGGCCGACACTGCTGGACCTCGTCAACGGAGGCTCAGCACTACACCAAGGGCTGCTACTGGTCACCGGACGGAACGTGCCTTCTAGTACCCGTTCACCTCGACGGCATGCACGTCATGGAGCTACCCGGCGATCTCTACTCCACACAAGTGGTGCAGTCGACACGCCCGGTGAACAAGCTCCAGTCGGCGGTGCACGTGCCCGAGGGCGGAACCGTCTACGACTGTGTCTGGTATCCGCACATGAACAGCCAGCAACCAGAAACCTGCTTGTGAGTAGACACCTCTCTGGCGCTCTCCCCAATCTTACATCAATTGCATTTCGCCCAGGTGGCTGGCCACGCGACAGCACGAGCCCATACACATGTGGGATGCCTTCGACGGCACCCTGCGATGCAGCTACAGCGGATATGATGCCGTAGACGAAGTAATGGCGGCCATTTCCCTGGCCTTCTCTCACGACGGCGAGAAGGTCTACGCGGGGTACAAGCGCTGCATCAAGATATTTGACACGAGCAGGTGAGCCGGCTACTTACTCCGTAGACCATTTAATCCAGCTCCAACTCTACTCCACAGACCCGGTCGTCTTTGCGACGATTACCCCGTCAAGTTTGCCATATCCTGCATTGCCCAGACCACTGCGCACCCAAACACCCTGACCTGCGGCAACTGGCATGGCTACATCCAGCACTTCGACTTGCGGTGCAGCCACAAGCAGGGACCGCTCTTCACGCTGGGCGGGCACAAGGGCGGGATCACACAACTGCGCTACGGCGAGATGGGCTCCGGAGAGTGGCATCTGTTCAGTGGAGCTCGCAAGTGCGATAAGATCTTGCAATGGGACATGCGCAACTACAAGAAGCCACTGCTGGAGTTGAAGCGCCATGTGGACACCAACCAGCGTATTCAATTCGACTTCACATCCGACGGCCATTGGCTGGTCAGCGGCGACACATGGGGATCCGTTAATGTTTGGGATCTCAAGGAATACGGAGATCCGTCCATACTGCCCCTTCATTCAGACTGCTGCAGCGGAGTGGCCCTCAACCCAGCTATGCCGATTCTGGCCACCAGCTCGGGTCAGTTCCATTTTACAGACCAAAGTGCCCAAGGGGACAACGTCACCTTAAACTGCTCGGAAACGAAGGTGTTGCCGGTTCTGGGCGAAGTGAATCCAAATGAGCGGGAAGTAATCTACGAGAACGCAGTGGTCATGTGGTGGTGCGGCCAAGTGGATAACACATAAAACTGGTGTAGTCGAGTAAATAATACAAAATCCGTCTTTATTCTTGAATCGATTTGGAAATACTAAAGCATCATGACCGGGCCCAGACTGGTTGCCTTCACCTGCAAGGGTGGATGGAAGGTAAGTTGGCGTCTGCACAATCTAATGGCGTGGTGAAACACTCACCTAGAACCGTTTGAGGAACTCCTCGGCGCAGGTGCGTGCCCTGGCGTTGACCGCCAGTTTCATCTCGCTGATCTCCTTGTCGATCTCCTCCATGAAGCTAATGACGAAGTCCACCAGCTTGTGCTTGTACATCTGCTCCGTGTGGAAGTTGGTGATGAGGAAGCTGATGTCGTAGCCCTCGATGGGCTTGCGGCGCAGTATGACGAACGACTCGGCGCGGCGCATCATGAACCTGGTGAACTTGTGGCACAGAATGCGCTCAATCTCGTCCGCCTGCTTCACCGCGATGCTCACGCGCACCGAGTTGATGGAGGGCTCGATCAGCACCTTCTCCCGCTCGTTGCGCGACACCACCACAGGCGTGAGCACCAGCTCCTTGCTGGAGCAGATCTCCACCTCCGGCTTGTTGTGCCGCTCCACCACCTGCGAGGGGAAGTCCTGCAGGCACATCGCCGCCGTCAGCGAGTGGCGCACGGCGGTCAGGTAAGGCTTCAATGTGGCTGCCATTGTGTGTGGGTGTCCGGTTGTTGTCTGTTGCCTCCGGTCAGTTGTATCTGCACTTTATACTTAACTTATTATGATTCACAGGCCCTGGAATTTATCAGCCCGAAAAGGTGTGACCCTGCGCCGCAGTCGGGAAAAAACCACTGCCGAGGTGCGGTCACAAAGACAGCGTGATGGACTAAAACAAACACAATAATTTAGGGAAATGTAATAAATAATACAATATTTATTAAAGCTTGTTAAAATAAGCAACATCAAACTTATACATTCGATACTTCCATCGAATGTTCAGCTGTGCCCTATCAAAACCTTTTTTGTGTTGTCCAGTGATAAGCTGGTAGGAAACTTGACTATTATCCGAGACCCCACCCATCGTTCCATTTCCATTTGTATCTTACCATTTTGAAATTCTTAAAAGTTGGAAGTTTTTAAAATCCAATTTAAGTTTAAGTTGATATTACATTGCTAAGATCGACGTAAACTGTTATGGAAATCTCAAATATAAGTACACTATAATTATATTGAAGGCCGAAAACTGCTCGTAAGTCGACCCAAGCGAACCAAATTTAGAAAAAACAGCGTCCACCAATTATAAATATTTCATTTATTTGTTTTATGCACTTTTATTATACAATTGTTATAAGTATTTTGCTCGCATATGGTCAGTTATTTGTGGCTTATATGAACTTAAATTACGCGTGAACCTAGAAAGTGAGTTTTTAAGCAATCGTTCAAAAATGTAAACCTTTCCATTCAATACTCAAAAATGTTTCGGCTGATTATTGCATTGGATTAGACATTAATATATCATAAATTGAGTAAATATCAAAGCATTTGTATCAATTGTATTGATGCTTTACGTTTATATTTCCTTTGTTTTTCTTGAGTATGCTTGAAAGTTTTCGTGTCTGGGTAATTTGGTGTCCTGTGCGTGTAAGTTGCGTTGCCAATGCACTTTTTATTAAGAGATTTATTTTATTGATATTCATTTGTAGAAGCCATAGTTTTACACGAGTACACGTACATATATAACGATATAAGATTTAAATTTAAGCTAATCTTTAAAGCGCCCTTTGGTGCAAAATTAAAAATAACTCGCAGGTTTTGGAAAAAATTTTCCTAAATATTCCATTTGGTTTGCCCTAAATACTTTTTATTATAACCCCCACATTCACTCTTCTTAAACCCATTTCTAAAAATAACCCGACGTTAGACAAAATATGCATTTCCATATAATATTATATGTAGTTCCTTTTCATTTATATTATGGTCTATATATCAGCGTTTTTAGTGTTTGTGTTGTATGTAAATAAAACAAAAATTCGTTTCGTGTGTTTTACATTGTATTTGATTTTATTGAATTGTATAAGCATTTCTTATGTATTTTTTCTGTTAGACATTTATTTTATAGATAGAAAATGCGAAACTTATGAAAACAAATGATTCGTTAGTGTAAAACTATATTCAGCAAGTATATGTATCTTGTTGTTGCAAGTTAGTAAATTAAAATTAACACTAAAGTATGCATTAACTTAAAAATATTTTTCAAATTTTTACTCGCGAAAGCCTTTCATAGATGCAAATACAGCGTGCTATTAATATTTTGAGAATACCTCAGTCGATGCCACAGCAATTAAATAAAATACTTCAACATTTAAGACTAAGACTTTGATAATGATAAATTCAAAACTAATCGAAAACTCAGGGTAAAGTTTTAAAGTTTCAACTGAAATTAACGTGAACTTTTAAAAGAATTTTAAATTTTAAATGACAGGCATTCAACTTGCATAGGCTCTTCTGCCAGGGCTTTTAAGTTTAAATGTAGATTTGCTTTACTAATTGTTTTTTGTATTAATTTGCCGTAAGCATTGATTTCTTTTCGCTTTATCGTAGCTTATTCGTGTAAGTGTTTCATTAAAGAGCTCGTGAGAAAGTGTTTTATTCTTAAACGGCTCAACTCGCTCAGCGGTATCTTGAGACTTTGCCCTTGCTCTTCGTTTGCTTTCATAATACTTGGAAATTTTGAGAAATCGGTTTCAGTTTTAAGGGTTTTCTTGCTTAAATATGTGTTGGTGTATTATGCAGTGTTGCTGTTCTTTTTGTAGTCGCCTTTTGTTTGCAGTGGGTGAGCACAGCTCTCGATGCAAAATGCAAGATGCAAGATGCAAGATGCAAGATCGGCCTACTTAGCCGGATGAGGCAATGGCGCTCTGCTGACCATCCAAATCCTGGGCCTGGGCCTTGTTCTGGCGCACTATCTCAGCACGACGTTCCTGAAAGAAAGGAAAGTAGTCAAGCAGTCATTAGTAGTATTCGTTTGCAGCCGGAGGTGCAACTACTGCCAAGTGCTACTCAAACAATAAGGCAAATGGTCGCTTTTAGTGGGGGAACGGAACCTACGAGTTTTTGGACTTTATCAATTTTTTTTTGCAATTCCTTTTCGCGGTTCTGCTCGGCGGCGAACAATTTGTTCTCATAAATGCGCGCTTTCTCCTCGAGCTTTTGACATTCCAATTGATCGTTCTGCGATTTGATTTCGGCAATTTTGATTGTGTTCTAAATGAGAGGATATAAGAAAAATGAAAAACCAAAATTATATGAACGCATGATAACTTATTTATAGTTCGTACACTCAATGACTAACTAAATGGTATGTAAATGCATAAAACGAGTATACATTATTGCAGTCCAGTCAAAATGATGTGTCATTTCAATTTCATTTTCCAGCAATAAATGTAGGTAATGTATAGAATAATTGTGTAGACGGATCCATCCATCATTTTAAATACTTGATTAAAGCTAAGTAACGTAATTTGAAATAATTATTATGTACATTAAATCATGTTACCATACTAAACTATGATTAATGAAAACTTTTGGCCATGCTGTCTTCACACACTCACATGCTCCTTTAGGCGATCCAACATTTTCTTGATATTCTCATCACGAAGAGATTGGGCGATCTTCAACTTCTCTTCGATTGCCTTCTGCTCGTTGGCCTTCTGCTGCTCAAGAGTCTCACGCGTCTTTTCGATCTCCTGGGCATGAATCTGTCGATGAATGTGAAATGGTTAGGAACGGTTAGTTAGGAATCTACTATGGGATGCAACAGGTAACCTTTAGCTTCTCCTTCATGTCACTGATGATGGCCTCTCGCTTCTCCACGTGCAGCTCCATTTTCGACTCCAGCTGCTCCTTGGTCTGAGTAATGAACTCATTGGTGATCTCATCCTTTTTGCGAGTCGCCTCCTCGACCTTAGCCAGCTTGTTGGAGATGTCAGCCATCTTCTTGGCTTCTAGAGACTGTGGCGAAACACAAATTTTTGTATTAAAATTTCGTTAGGTCTTTAATATGCTTACAATACGACGTTCCTCGGCCGCCTTAAGTTTCTGCTCAATCTCCTCGACGCTAACGTTCTTGCCGGGGGTGACCGGCCGTTTGGGAACGGCTACATTGGGTGCCGGCTCGGCCAGGATGACCTCATAGCTCAGTCCCCCACGGGACTTCTCTTGGCAGCGAATCTCTGTGGCTGTGGACGAGAATAAAAGCAAAGGGAGACTTAGAGTAATTCAATATTTGTGCACTTGGGGTGCATCGAATAGTTGTGGTTGAGGGTGAACCTCGTTCAACCCTCCAATTGGCTTTTCCCCATCAAAACACCATGACGTCACTTTTACACTTCCTCCCTTAAAAACTTAACTTTCTTTTGTTCTTTTAACCAGTAAGTTATTACCAAACGCTAGAGAGAATAAGGAATAAGAGAATAGTGTTGCATCGAAAAATTATCGCCTAAATATCGCATATCAGAATCAAAATAAATGGTTGTCTGTTCAATATCTAGACCATCTTATACAGTAATTTGTAGGAAAATTCACATACAAATGAACAAACAAGAAAGAGATCCATCAACCGAGATGCATGACAACGGGAGGACATCTAATGAAGTGAATAATGATTTGTCAAAACAAAAATATATACATACATACTTGGAGATGATAACGATAACTGTAGATGTTGCCACGGCAGCCGCCAGTGGACACCATTTATATGTATCCATATCATTGTTGACACACATTTTGCTATTATTATGGAGAGTTGTCCATGGTGACACAAGCTTTCAAGCAATCACAATTAGTGCGTAATGATTGTTTACCTAATATGTGTGTAGTAAATGGTTTAGCATGTTCTCTAGATCTTCCTTACTTTTCTCCTTCAGCAGGACCACCAACGCAGCCCCATCCGCGGGGTTCAAGTGCATCTCAGACAGGTGCAACTGCAGCTCCTCGGCGAGGAAGCCCTTCTTCCCGCAGAAGGCGCAGTTATAGCATCTCGAAGCTTTGTCGCCGCTTAGCAGCTCCTCGGCGTTAAAGAATTTTTTAAGGAAGGACTGATGGTAGATGACCTTAATGGTGTGGTCGTCCTTGTGCGCTAGCGTGACCTTAAGACAGTCCTTATCAAAACAGTTGCCGCCGTACACGACCTTTGACCACCCGCAGTCACTGCACTCGAACCGCCGTTCAAAGACTTGCTGATAACCCATGCACTTGGTGTATATTATGGATAAATTGGAGCCCATTTCAAATGATATCTCAGATATCGGCTGATCGAAGTACAATTTGGCGTCGTAGCTGGGTTTATCGGAATTTATAATGCTTTATTTATATTTTGTTCAGCTTAATACTCAGATGTCGGAGAAATGGATTTCAATAACAAATAGAATCCAGTCAAGCCCGAAACAAAATGCAAAAGTACTGCCTACTAGATGTACAAATAAGATTTTGTGAAACTGCTTTCACTAGCCAACGAAAACCGAGTACGAGAAAAACGAGAAAACCTTCCTATTACTTTGCAAAACCAGAGAAAGTACGATTTTTGTATGGTCATAGGCGTGCACCTGTTTATTCAAAAATACAACACATGTAATTGTGAAAAAACCGTGAGATATTTTCTACATATGATGGCTGGATGCCTTTCTATTCGTCCTGCATGACCATATCTATGAAGGCGATCATTTGAGCAACCCCAGACTCTGACAGGTCGGAACCCGAAGCCTCGTCGCCCTCATCGCCGTTTTCATATTCGAAGCTATCGTCCTCCTTCTCAAATCCGTTTTCTTCGGCAGGCGATTCGCTGCCCATTTCGTCTGGTGCGCCAGAAGCATCCACCGCTTCATTCCCAGACTGATTACTATTACCACTTTCCAAATCATCCGAGCTGGAATCAGCTGAAAGAATATCGTTCAAACTTGCGAAATAAGGCGAGCCGGCGGGTTCGACTGACCCTTCGATTGACTGGCTGTCGGCTGACATTACGGTCTGGTAACTCATCCAAGTTTTGTACTCAGCAAGACCCCTGTGGAATTGTGCCATCAATTCCACGGGTTGTACAGGATACAGCAATACTTCCCCATTTGGTTTGAAATTGGCTGACGGCTTGACTGCACGGGACATCTCTTGTGTGGCCGAAAAGAAATTCACAGTCCAGGCCAGACCACATGGCATCTGGGCTAGCTCTTCGTCTGCCAGCATCGAGCAGATAATGGCCTCGATAAAACTGGCTTTGAGCAACTTGGTTTCCCACTTTTTGCCATTTGCTTTCTCATCCCAAATTAATTTCGAGCATAGAAAGCGCCTATCCTTGAGCGGCGAAGCAACGACAGTTGTAATCTTCTTGGCAGACTGAGTTCCTTGCGCCTTAGATTGCGTCGGGACCGGTCGACGATTGGATACCACAGATCCCGCCTTTGCATTGCTGGAATACGAAGCCCCCGCCGCTGGAAAGGCCATCCTGATGGGCTCTCCGGTACGCCTAGCCGTCTGTCTGCGTACCGTTCCGATCTGCCGGTTAACCAATGCGGGCGTGCCAGCAATCATTCCAATAGCTGACGCTGCACTAGAACCAGGACCGATTGATCCGGATCGGACTAGCCGATGAGATCCGGATGAGCCGCCCGGACGCTGACGGCGAACGGCCATGCTAGCCACCACCTGATCTTGGATGACGCGAACGTACGACTCAACCGCCTCCCTGTCCGGCATTCTTGAGTTGCTGTACTGCTCAAGCAGAGCTTCGGACTGCCCCAATATCTCATTGCAGTGTTGGGTGAAGTCGGCGGCAGTGGAATCCATAGTGTTCAGCTGCAAAACCATTAGGGCCAGGTTGAAGGCGGCTTCGTAACTCGCGCTGCCACCTGGTAGCGGACGAGCGCTTGCTGGATTGGATGCTCGAACCGAGGGCGTGCGGCCAGAAGCGGCCTGCGATGTCGATTGCCCCATGGAGCTGTTCGCCAGATAGAGGACATTGACCAAAGTCAGGTAGGCCTTGTGGTCACAGTGGGTGGAATGCGACTGCAGCAGGTGCTTGTACAGATCGGCGGTAGACAGGCCGCGCTCATCGCAGAGGGCACACTTATAGCTCTGGTCCACTAAGTGGTCGCCCCTGAATGGCTCGCCGCCGAAGTACAGCTCGTACTCGGCGTAGGCATAGTACACAGTCAGCGGATGGTAGTACAGGTGCTGAGGCGCCTCCGGCAGCAGGTTGGCATCGAAGCACTCGCCGCACAAATTGTAGTCGGTGCAGAACCAGCAGCTATAGCGGCGGCCCAGGAATTCGGATTTCGAGCAGTTCTTGCAGCGGAAGCCATAGTGGCGCTCCGGCGGATAGCGCACCCGATCGGCCATGATGCTTGGGACTGGTGCACTATTACTGTGTACTGCACGTTGGCGAACAAAAAGCGCAGAAATTGCTTTATTTTGTTTATGATATTAGAGGAGCCTGTTTAGAATTGGGTAAATGAGCCGCCTTGCCTTTGTTTTATTAGTTTCAACAACTTACTTTTCCACTTTAAACAAAACGCCTTCACTCGCCAAGAACAATTATTTGACTGACCTACTGTACGAAATCGAAGCGAAAAATTAGATTGAAAGCTAAACTCTCAAAGGCGCTGCCAACTTGATTCTATCAGCAATCCTCGTAAAAATACCGAAAAAAAGGGAACACGTGGACGGGATTTTTTTTTTTCTGAAAATATTTTTTTGGCTATCTAAGCTACTTAAAGTAGCGATATGTGCTATTGAGATGTACAATTAGGCAGCTATAGCAAAACACATATTTTTCTATGCCTGATTTGTAGCTATTTGCTCTTAAGAATCTGTTGGTTTATGCGCCGTAATAACATGTACATCACAAAGCTTCGATAAGTCATCGAAATAGTGGGATTTTGATCACAGTTTCGTTTCTTAGACCTTTTTATTTATTTTAAATTAACTTAAAACGTTCGCATTTGCATTTTTACACGTTGGCAAAAAGGTTTTAAGCCCATGCATAAAATCAAATGTTTTTTGAATTTTAAGATATGTTGCCACTTTTTTAAGAGGAAGTCGAGTAATGGGTGTCTCAAAGTAGGAACAACTTGAATAGAACATTCGCATGGCTTGTGTATAAATTGTACATACGTGGTTTGTATATGTATTCGTATTTCCTAAGTAAACTTCCTGAGTCATTACTGTTTGTTAAGTAATGCATTTTATGTGCTGATGACTGTAGACTGCCATATTTTGATTTTGAATTTCCGTTTCACTCTACTTAAGCATCCCACCTCTTTAGGTGAAACTAAAAGCCTTCATTAAAATAATAAGCATCATTATTATAATGAAAAGCACCGTAAAATGCATCCACAAACACAAGCACAAAAATGTATGTATGTACCATGCCACGCAATGTTGGCCTCAATTACGCGAAAGAGAAAGCGAATAGGTGGTGCACCGACGTGTATTTTGTATTTTATGTAGTTTACAGAAGGGTCTTCCAAATTAATATAGTAAAAAGCGCCGCTGACATTTCAGGATTTTAATTAAAATTCGAGACCCATTTCAATAGAATTTATGGTGTGTGTTCATGGGCTGGTTAAATTGGAATTCTATCAACTATGTCGGTCCTTCGAAAACATTGTTTCCGATCCCTTGACAATATAGTTATGTAAATCAGTGATTTTACTTACAAACAATAGTGCATGAAAGCACTGAAAGCAAAATTGTTTGAGCCAAAAGCTGTAGGAGTAATAAAAGTGAATCTCACTTGAACTGGAATGCGAAACTCTTGATGTTCTCAGGGTAATGGCAAAACCAAATAGCACTTTAATAATTATGGCACACAGACGAAAAATGCAGAGCAATGAAAATGGAAAATGTGCTAAAAACTAGGAGGACGAAAATTTCACAGGCCCTTAAGAACTTTGTGTCGTCGCCTTTTCTTAATATCCCTAAAAGCATTTTAATTTGCATTTAATTAAATTGTTCGCATGAGTCAGCAGGATTGCTTGGAGAGCGCACACTAAAGAGTTTTCCCCCATTTTCCAATTTAGTCAAACCAGTTAAAGTCAAGCAGTTATATTTTCGTTTTTATACGGAAGTTTAGGTTTCTATTGAGGTGGGTGTTGAAAGGTTTTAGGTAAATGAAATATTGTACAATACACAGCAAACAGACAATTTTACTTACTATTCAAAGGCAAATTAATGGCCACCATTGTAAAATGCACACGGGGATACACGAGACGACGAATAGAATTTTTATAAAGAAATCAATGTTTTTTGTGTTGCTCTGCAAAAGCTGTTGTCGCGCAGATATTCGGTGGCCAACTGAATCGAGTGAAGTGATGAGTGTGATGAAGCCGGCAACGGGCCACAAGCGACATAAAAATGTTGGCTACACTCGCGCACACACACACACATACTTTGGACCTGGCCTGCAGGATCTGCACTTTGTATTTCAGTCGTGTAGCATAGTTTTCGGCCTGTGCTGCAAAGCCGAAAAACAAACGGCGGCCGTCGCTCCCAACGATGTACACATATTGCAGTTGCTACTTTCCGGCGACAGACGACTGCCAAGTGGACCCCTTGCCTTGGCCCTTGGTCCTCGGACGGCCCCGCCGATGGAGCAGTCCATTGGAGGGGCCCCTAATTGCTTTCGGTTGCCAGCTGAGCACGACGATATCGCCGGGAGGAGCAGCTGATGAGTCAGCCAAAGCAGCACTACTACGATGGCGGCATGCGGTACTCACGAAAATTCTATTAGAGTTTGAGTTCTGCTGTTGCTGGATCGAAACTCAAGAATTTAGTTTCCATGTTTGGAGAAAGCTAGCTGCAAATGTAAATTCCCAACAACTTGAGCTTGAATGTCGTACATTGAATGCATCAACTATCATCGGAGTAATTCCTTAAACAGAGTATTTCAAATAAATCCATTAGATACAAAAAATGCCCATACTTAAGAGAATAAAATATACATTTCGTAATCTTCAGATAACTAATATACTACTATAAAATCGCCTGATGATTTGCTTAATGCGAAATATATTCCTTGAGCGAGTATAACATGTACTACGTTCGACAACGTGCCACAATGTTGCCCCTTGATTTTTCGTCTGTGGCACGTGACTTTTAGTCAGTCTCGCTGGCATTGATTGCCTCAGATGTCGCTAGCCTGACTAAAAGACGATTTTTAAATTGAAGTCTGGAAAAAACTGCAACTTGCTATGCCAAAGAGAAGACACAAGTTAATGCTAACACTATAAGTTTGGAAGCTAAGGCCAAAAAACTAAAAATATTTTAATATTTTGTAAGCTTCATATTGCTGCGCGTTTAAAAACCCTCACAATATTTTACACTTTAGTATGTGCCAGGTCCTTTTTGTGGCATATAGCGTGGTAAGCCGCTGCACGTGCTGTTTTAGGTAGTTCAGCAGAACTACCCTGATGGTTCCCTGGGGTTTAAAGTATTGGCCAGGAACAGGAACAGGCAAGACACGAAAGAAGGCAACTACACCCACTTAAAAGTTTTTGCATTATGTAAAGAACATACATCTGTACATACATCTTATATATTTCCCTTCTTCAGCAATTGAAAAAGACGCAGTGACGTGTTATTTGAAAAAAAAAAGCAGTAAGAAATTATACAAAGTCAGTCGGGCAACAAAAAACACACATTTGTTGGCCACTGCAGTTTATCACCTTGGAAATGCGGCTAAATGGCTATACAACTACCACCTTTCCTTTACCTGTGTATATAAATGGGAATGTGTATGGAAAAGGCTAATGCACTATTGATTTTCCGATAGTTTTCCCACCGCTATGTACATTTTCCTCTATTTTCTGCGCTTGTTTTTGCTTTTCTTCGCACTGACTGCGAGAATGAAGGGTCCTGTTGGTGTGAGTCAAATGTTAGGTGCTCTATAACACCACGCATTTTAATGTAAGAAGATTTCCAGTTCTAAATATGATTCTCTTTGATTAGTTTAATGACACTCTGGTGGCCAAATTCGTTTTGATAGATTGTGGTCAAAAACTGGGAGCACTCGTCTCATCCCAGTTGTGCATGTGTGTGTGTGTGGCAAAACAACAAGGAAGAAGAACAGTGGAGAGATGGCAATCCAAAGAAGGAAAAACTTAAGCATACTTATGTGCGCTTAATGAAGGAAACGACATAAAAGCCCCGTCTAAGTAGCCATTGTTCCCTCGAAAAAACGGGAAACAAAAGGAGTGAAAACTACTACCATACCGAGATGCACAAGAGTCGCTTGAAACAAGAGTAAATAGTGTTTGCATTGAAGGCATTTACTTGGGTCCCAACAATGAAAGCCTAATTTCCACGAAAGGCGTCGCCGGATTTAGAGATGAAGGGGGAACTCAGCAAGGAAAATGCAGAATTACAGGTAATGGTTGCAAACAACTGTTGCTTCTAAAATTATGTGTTGTACTTCCAACGCTTGGGCTTAAAAAGTATTGGCTTATTGTATCAAATTGAGAGCATTTGCAGAAAAAAGTGACTCGACTATCTGATACCGGTTCCTCTGGTAACATTTGCTCTGCACGATACCGCAGTATAAATATCTTACAAATATTGGAAGAAACAGGAAGTAAGCTACGTTTGTTTCTTTATTGGGACTTCTTCGACATTTTCTAGATCTCTTTTTGTAATAAGAAGCAACCGGAACCGGGGTCAACCTGTTCCACATTTATGTTTGCAAGTTCCACAATTAAAATTCCCGATGCTGTGTGTCACAAATACCATTCCCTCTTAACCATGACTCAGAACAGGCGCATCCAATTTTCTCCACTAAGTCGCCATACAAGTATACGTGTCTCGTAGTTCGGTTTTATGAGCGTTTAAATTAGTTGGTCGCCATCGTAGTTTTTGCCATTGTGGTTGTGGCGGCTCAACCCCCGTGACGATGGCGATGGCGATGGTATTGTTTGCCAAGATTGTTTTATAGCCGGTTGCCGTTTACTTTATTAGTCGCCAACATGCAGGTGTGGTAAGAGTCCTTCTGCCACGCCGGATATTCCGACATACGAGTACACTAGTGTGCGTGAGTGCTGGATGGCCGGCTGTAATTAAAACCGAACCTACGGAACCAGATACCAAATACAGTCGTCAATGTGGCGCCGCAATTAGAAGGCGAACGAGGAACTTTCCATGACGAGCTTCAATCTAATTAAATGGGGTTCTTTGATTGAAGAGCTTTGAGTATCCTTTCGGTATTTGATTGATTTAAACCAATGGATACCAAAGTTTAGAAGCAGGTAAATATTTTGAAACATAGCACTCAACACCCTTCAAAAATGGAATTGTTAAGCAGAATTCTGATAGAATTCACACCACAAAAAAGACGTTTTCTGTTGCATTTTTATGAGGATTCCGTTGCATTTTATAGGCTCACCACGCCTGTAACGCATAAATAACAATTTTGAGGAAGACCAGTGAGGTCTCTTCTCAGGGCAGCAATGAAAATATTTGCCAGCAACACATAACATAGAATAGGCATAAATCCATGACAGCAGATGTCAAGCCAGTTTTGGCTCTGCTTCATTCGAATATTTCTGGTTCCCTTTGGGCCCTGAACATTCACATTGGAATGTGGCTAAAAGCACACAGATAGGGCGATTTGGATTACTGACTCAGTGGGTTTCATAGAAACACATCGAGAGGAAACAGTAACCAAGAAGACGACCCTGTTCACTTTATTCTTATGCAATTCATAAATTGTGGAGCGCTGCAGTAAAATGTTTTAAGCGAATGTAGAAAACTGAACGAGATAACCATTTGTCCTCAATGCCCCAGCTGCACCCTTTTCACTTCACAAGGATTTCCCATGTCGCCCATTTTGAGGTCAAACCTTCTCCAATCCCATGCAGCTCTCATTTCCCGCAGCTTCCCAACTCTGCTCGAGACATTTGTGGATGTCATTTTCACTGCGTTTTACTATCAGCGCATGTCCTGTTTTTACCCATTTTCCGCCTCTTGAATTATGCGGTTTGCTTTCTGAAATTGAGTTTTTATAAAAACCATATATGGTTTGCACTTCCACATACTTATGCACATATTCATTCCACCCATTTTCACTTCCATGATTTTTTGTTTTTTATGCATTTTATCTGATTCATGCATTGCTGGACAATACATTTAACATAATTAAAAACTTAAGTGCTCAATCCAATCACGTGGAAGTGCTTAAATTAAAGTTTAATGCATTTTCATTAAGGCCTATTAAATATATTATTGTGTAGGTTACAGTAAAATGTTTTATTTATAATACATTCGTTATAATACATTTGTATACTTACTAATAAATTTAACTTTCTTGCTGAGACGCGGCTGCTTGGAGCGAATCTTATTATTTTTCTTGATTGGCGCAGATCTTCTCGACACTATTTACATGTTCCAAAGATAAATGCCGCATTTTGGATTTAGAAAATATATTTCAACTTATTAGAATGCCATTAACTTATTAAATACTTGTTGGTAACTGTTTGACCCTCTATATTAAAAATCTTAAAAATCTCAGTAGTTTATTTTTCGAGCATTTGCACTGCAGTCGGATAACCGACTCTGAAGTCGACTACTTTCTTTGATGTATAATGATTTCAAGTAAATAAATAATATTAGAAGGAGCCAGTGGCTTTTCACCACCTTCACAATTTTAAAACGTGTGTCAGGAGGAAAAGAACGAGCTTAATGGGCGAATGTCAGTGTCGTTGTTGAAGTGTTTGATTGCCGGCAGAGGGATTGGATTGTCGTAATGGGAATGCAGCCATGAATTATTCAACAGCAGCCCACTAGAATCCTGCCCAAGTGGGCGCGAATTTAATGGGCAGGAGTGTCCTTTCCGCATAGCATACACAGCGTAGGGATCCTTGCTCACGGAAAACAGAAAACATGCAGTTGCAAGTTTTGACAGGCAAAAAGGAATGCGAAGATCTTGTGTGGAGTGAATAATGTCTAGACAACTGAGTATCTGATAGTCCAGCTACGAACGAAGTCAACGAAGTGTTGACTAAAGCTGACGTTATCGGAAAATGAACGCGTGATCCAATTTATTGGCATCCGCATGAATGCTACTGGGGAAAGGAGAAACTCGCCTAAATATGCAACTTCATTAATTTTTTCAGTTGGCGACGTTTGCGAAACAGCTGAACCGGAAAGCATGGAAAACCCACCAAAGGAATGAAAATTAAGTAATGTTATGTATGCGTCTGTTACGTGAGCCGCATGCAAAGGAAGAGGGTGGGGAAACAAAGGGAACGGAGGAGCCTCCTGGTTGAATAATATAGAAAAATGCGCCTGGTACGTGTCACAGTTGAACATGTAGTGATAAGATATACTCGTATATCTCGTAAACCGAGTTAAAAAGTTGCTTTACGCCTCGGGTAAAATGCGGAAACAAAAAACTCAGTTATATGAGCTGATAAGAAGAATGAGAGAAACTAACTAAAGCGTAAAGGAAACAATCGAGTTAATGGAAGCCGCACAACTGTACGTGATTTAATTAAACAAACTTAGGTACAACTTTGGACTCAGGGAAGAAGAAATAAGATAATTAATTGGTGTTTAAAGTTCTTTAAGAGGTAAAGTGACAATAAAGAAACCGTTGATGACCTGTCGATATTATAACCAAAAACAGAGCAATCATTGAATGCTTTTCTGAATGCTTTTAATGCTCATGCGGACCTACAGACATGGCCTAATCTAAACTACTGATTCTGATCTGGAATATACATGCTTATTTAGCCTAAATGCTGGTAGTGCCCGTATCTCAATTTTGCTTCTGGTTGCTTCAAGGACATTTCGTTAATGAGATGCACCTTCAAATTCCCTTGCTATGCAATGCACTTCAAAATGCATCATCCTGTTTGCAAGCTTCATCCTGTCGAGAAGATTTGAATGTGACTTAACCAAATTAATTTCCTAACCGACCTCAAATTATGTAGATGACCGTTGGCTCTGCGTCTTTGTGTGTTGCAATGTGGTTTAAACTGATTTATGCCCCAAAGGAAGAATCTGTGCAGCTGTTCCCTTAAACTCAAAAGCCCTAAATGGTATTAATGCAACTTCTGGCGTGCTTTGCGTGTTGGGCGATTGTAATTTATCTAATTGCTTCTCGGTTTATTCATTTCTCTAATGAAGTTTGCCATGCTGAGCATTGTGATGGATTAGGTTTCAAAATCACCAAGGCTCCATAAACACAATCAGGTAGTCAATAGATTTCTTGTGGATGGATATTCAACCTAAACACAATTTATCAATTTATTACCAGAGAATCTCTTTTGAAACAATCAATATACACGTATATTATAGATCCCATTATTAGGAAATTTCAATTATGTGCACATCCCTTCTTAAATGCCTCATCGTTCACTTTGATATTGAATCCAGCTCATAAAGTTAACATCTCAATCGTCACGTCTTCAATGACAACCAGAAGTTATGCATTGTGGCAAGCACCTCAGAGGTCTTGGTCCTTCTCTATAAGGCGGGGCCCCATTCCACCCATCGAAATAGGCAATTTCGCATGTCGTCAGACATCGCTGCTCTATACATGGCCGTTTTCATTGTTTTTTTATATAAGAGCCGACCCGGCGCTGTCAATAAATCAATATACGCCGTCCTTTGTCGTCATTTCCCTTGTGTTCGTTGGTCCGTGTGAGTATTGCGCAATCACTTTGCCTAATGTGTGTGAGTGTTTGCCATTGTTTGCGGTGATTACTGCGACTTAATATCCCAATAGAATAAAAATAAATATAAAAATAACATGTATAAATCAGCACATAACCGAACTAAGTGTGCAATCTAGACATTTGAATGCACTGAAATGAGCCTGCAAGGTCCTGGCTGCCATGGTGTGTTGCCCAAATTAAAACCCAGCTCCACCAACCGACGCTGACTCACCGTTGCCGGCTGACTGGCGCCTCAAGCGATGTACGAAACGAAAAACTCCTCAGTGCCTTACCCCTTCCTTGGGGGTTTATATATTATTTTCCGTTTCCGTGCCGTTTTCCCATGCTACAGCAAGATTTTTCTACCGCTTCGTGTATTACACAACTGATTATCAAAAGATCTCTGGCGCAGTAGCGAATACATGGCAAAATCAGTTCATAAATTAAGGAACAGAAAAGATGTCTTAGATGTCTATAATGTAATCCTATTATCCTGAAAGGAATTATTCATGTTTTCAACTTAAGGTCGAGTCTATTTCTTTCAGTGCATCCACATTTGCTGACGTGCAGATTGATGTATGTACATACATATTGTCTATTTTTAGGGGGCCTGGCCCATTGCGGATTTTACGGACGGACTTGCGCTCAGACTGCGGATGATCAAGAGCACCCGGTTAGACGGATTGCGTTGGGTCAAACAGTTACCAGGACTCGAATGCGCAGTTCCAGATGATCCTTACCCGCTGGCAGAATTCCAGGTGCTCGGCACGTGTGGCAGAAGCACTGCATCACCGAGTCGCGTACTAATCCAATCAGCATCGTGGTATCTGGTTTCTTTCGCACAACTAAAGAACTGGTAGTGTAGATTGCTGGGATATGTGTGGTCGGTCTGCTTGTTGCCGGTGTATTTTATTTTACTTTATAGCCTTCCTCGCCAGCCCAAAAAATCAATTTGTTGCACCGCGAATTGGATTCGATTTTTTTGTTTGTTGTTTTGCAAGGTGGAGAGCAACCACTTGCTGCTGAGCGGAATTGAACTTGATTGATTCGATTAATGCGTATTGCCGCAGTGTAGCTGAAAAGTGTGCTACGAAATTTGTATTTGATTGCGCGACGGTGTGCCTTTTGTTATTGTTATTGTTGCCACGGCCCTAAATCCTGTGTGTCCTGTGAAAACGAGAGAAGGTGGCGACGATTCGTAACGAGCACAGCGAAAGACAAAGACCAACTAAATTATGCCGAAGTTAATTTTTCAGCAGCAGGCGAACGACTGACGACCACTTTTTGCTGGCGCCAGCGTGGCGTCGAAATTGGATTCCGATTCGGATTCGGAGTTTTGGCGTCGGCGTCGTTGACGTCGTCGTCGTCGTCGTCGGAAGGCAAGGCAAGGACAGTGCACACACAAAAGGACACAGGACACGGGACACACCACCCTGGGGGGCCTGGCGGGGGTGTGGCAAGAGCACCCCCAACTCACAAGCGCAAAGAGAGCACAGAGCGCAGAGCGCAGAGCGGCCAGGAGAACGAGAGAGCGGAAAGCTTTGCATTTTTGTGGGGGTGCATCTGGAAATGCAATTGGCACTGCCGAATACTTGAACACAACTTAAAGTCTACGTAGTAAAAAGGCTCCTATTGGAAAATTGGAATTGAGATCGTCTGTCTACCGAACTTGGTTTTGAAATTCGAAAATTTCGAAATCGCCGTTTTCGAAATTCCAAGCCTGCGCAGTGGCGAAAAGCGGAGCAGCAGTTCGCACCGAGAGCAATCGATTGGGAGAGCGGAAGAGGAAGAGAGCGCGCTGAGCCGCATAAATGCATTCGGAAAACCGGCTGGTTTTTGTATACCGAACCATTGGAACCTTAAGCCAAAGCAAACGGATATGCACCTACACCAGCGGAACCATCAAACACACTTGGAAATCTTACAAAATACTTACAGCTTTAATAAAAAATGCAATTCTGGTTAAAGATTTTATTAAAAATTTTGTATTCAAAGTCACGAAATAATTTAAGTAAAAAAGATTTTATAGAAAACTTGATATTTTTATTTTCAACTCTGAAAAAGTGTTGAAAAGTGCGGAATTTTGATCGCTAAATGATTTATGTAATTCGCTCGAAGACTTAATTTCTTTCCATGCTTTGTGGATGCCCAAAATTCTCGTACAATCAATGTTAAATTCAATTAGGCGCACTGCAAAAGTCAAAAATGAGAGGGCGAAGAAATTTGGAGAAAGGCGGTAGAGGAAGGACGAAGAGGAAAACTGTCTAGGAACAATAAATAAAACAGCGATGACTCAAATGCAAAGCTGGAGATGAGACAAATTCGTAACTGTGGGAAAAAAAACTCACTTTTTTTAAATATTCTATTTTCACAAAAATGCCAAACAAGTTACGAGAGTTAGAGTTGTTTAATGGAAACATGGTTTAAACTTAGCATTATTTATATTAATCATTCTGTTTCCTAAAACTCCAACTTAAATGTGTGAATTTGTATTTTAAATTGAGGTCAACATTTTGTTTTATATCCATGGCGGATTAAGGCGTCAGATTCGGTCAGCCAGGACACGATGAAGCTGACAAGGACATTGAGCCGCAACTTAAATGGCAGAACGGCGCCAGCAGAACTCACCACGCTGCAAAACGCCGATGAATCACAATGTGGATCAAGGGAAGAGTGCAGGGGGAAGAACTCTGTCCGTGGTTTTCTTTCTTGGCATAACAAAATGGGGTTTTTCTAAAATTTATATGTTTACCAATCATGCTAATACATATTTTTATAACGCGAGGGAGCAAAAGTTAAATGTAGGCTAGATACGTTTTGAAATAAAACGATCTAGCCCTGTCCGTTTCTCCATCTCTTTGTCCGTTAGTCCGTCCGTATAAAGCGAAATCTTAAATTTAACATACAAATTTATTTCGAATTTTAATTAATCGCTAAAATAATACAAAAAATTAAGTAAGAGGCTTAAAATTAGATACACAGTACAAAAATCTCACCTGAAATGAAAAAATAGCAAAATAAATGAAGCCCAAAGTTTTAATAAATAATAATTTATATTCATAGTAATAATAAATTTGAATCACGGCTTTCGGGGAAACATGCTAATCTCTCCTACTTTTGTCCAAGTACACACAAAATTTTTTGTATAGATTCGCTGTCTGCTGACGACTTATTTTGTTGTTGCCCCAATACATGACTCACAGGGACAGACCCCCCATCCTCGTGCCCCCTCGTGCACTCCATCCATCCCCACCCACGTGGACGACATCCCTCCGGTGCCTCAGTACCCAAAAAGGCGCAACTAAAATGTTTGTAATAACAACTGTCGCCGTCGTCGCCAGCCTCGTCGTCCGTCGTTTTAGTAGTCTCGTCGTGGCCTGTCGTTGCTGTATAAAAGCTACAACCCCCGGCAGTAGTGCAACTAGCCTCCCCAATCGATTTCCCCCTCTTGTAGGCGACAGGTAGTGCAAAATGAACAGCTGAGCAGCAGCGGTTGAAGTTCAATTGCATGTTTAGGGCACATTATAGGCACAAGTCCTCAGCTAACCATACAGGCAGCACATAGTATATACTCGTACATACCATATAGCATATGTATATCACAACCTTTCACCACTTTATATTGGATTGCAAACTTCGAGCCTTTTCGGGCTTACCTACTCTGCCAGTTGCGTTTTATTTGCTTTTGCTTGAGAGGGCTTTTTGTTTGATCAGGACTTCATTAGCCTCTGCGGGTGTTTCTCTAAGATCTGAGATACATTTACATTACAAAGTGTTTAAATTTTCTATTCACCAACACTGACTAAAACAACAATTAAGATTAACAATACACAACTTTAAAAGCTGGGTAATAGGTAACTGGTAGTCAAGAGCCTTACATTACAAAGTGTTTTAAATTATTTTTTATCACTAATACTGATTAAGAACAACAAAGTCGAGTAACAATACACAACTTTACAATGTATAAGCTGTATAATGAGTATCTGGTAGTCGAAGACCTGAAGGAATACTTTATGAAATATCGTTTTTTCAGGGCAACCAAATCTTTGTTTTTGTCTAAATGAAAAGTAAGAATTAAAGAAATACCGTTCTCTGTTTTAAGAAACTATCACTGCATTTATTTTTGCAAGTGTATGTTATGGATTCAAGTTCAAAACGAGCGTCTGTTCCGGCTGTAACTGCAAACCCAAATTGCCGGTATCAGACAATGCAGCCAATGTATGCTTCCTGACATGCTTGTAGGGACGAGGAGTTGAGCAAGGACGACGTTGTAGGACACTATTGCAGTTTATCGAGGATATGAATCGCGGGTCATCACCGGTACTTTGAACTTTGCGTAAGGCTACACCAGCTGGGGCGTCCGATAATGAAGAGATCAAAGGGATAAAATATTTTGCGGAAGTTCGGTTCGCTTTAAGGCGACTACTGCGGCATTGGCCGTTGGCATTTCCTTTTGTGTTTGTGGGGGGTTTTGTGTGCATGAGGCTCTATTGGTAATAGAGTAATTCGATATTGGGTGTGGCAGCCACTGCAAACTCGGGTTTTCCCGTCGCTAGCTATTGATTTTCCCTTCTGCATCTCATAAAACTCCTTGCTGCAATTCCTAAGAATGCTTACTTACTTACAACGGCACCCAGATGGTTGATTTCACACTCTTTCGGTACGATGCTATCAAAAGGATTCAATGGCTGCTGATTTTTTCAGGACGTCGTTGACAATCCCACACCCCGCATATAAAAGGTCTAAGCCGGAACAAGTAAAATCGGCGTTGATGGAAGCAAAGAAAAGCACTTGAGGAGTTCTAGACCCAGACGACGGCAACGATTATGAACATTTCAAAGGCTTTGGTAATCGTGTGATGCATGAAGTAAGTCACTTTAAGTCTAAGCAGCCGCGGAAATCATGGAAAAATTAAAATCACTTGTTTAAACGCAACGAAGATGACGTTTTCGAGACCATACCACCCACCATCATAATTTTTGTATCGATAAAGTAAAAAAAAAATCATTCAATCCTACCACGTATATGTGGACTAGAAAGTCCACTCTCTCGGGTCTAGCTTAAATGAGACAAAACGCTTTAGTCGACTAACATATACCCATGACTCTGTTTATTAAATATACAGCAAAAACGCTTTAATATACAAGTTAAAATTGAAGTTCTAAAACTATTTTTGTATGATTCTCATCAAAATCTGCTAAGCTAAAATGTATACCTGCCGCTGCCATGTTCGATTCTCCTTTTTTAATAATGTTAAAACGTTTTGTTGCCCACAATGACAAGCGCAGCACTTGACAATCAAACGTTTTCCCCTTTGTATGTTCTGCCCTTTTTAATGCGCATAAAGGACGCTGTGCAGGAGGACTTTGCAGGAGCAATACGCAGGGGATCAGATAAGGGTTCAGAGTCCAGAAGGGTTATCCCTTATATGCTCCACCTTCAGCAGGTCGAATAAATTTGCTGGCGATTTAAGGCGCAACAGCTTAACGTCGAGGTTGCTGAGCAAATCAAATTCTAGGGCACAAGCCACACTGCGTCAAATGTGTTTTATATCCTGCCGCGTCCCACGACTTTCTGTTTGCCATTCCGGTATCTTTTTTTTTTATATTTTTAATGCCTATCTCCTGTGCAAATTGCGAGGTGCAGTCCTGTTTTAAACCGCCGGGGATATTGTTTAAAGTCAGTCTTGTATGTGCACATAACTTTTTATGGGTAGAAAGGGCAACAGAATATATCCGTGCACACCGCTGCCTTTCTCTTTCCCTCGTATTGCCAGTGTGTACTGCATGTTAGTGCACGGATGATGGAAAATTTCAGCTTATGTCACTGGAGAAATTTACGTGCTACCCATCAACGTGGGCAGTCTGGCAATTGCAGCACTTTAAAGAGCAGTGTCGAGGGTGATGATATCTGGTATAGCCGTGTGGAACCTCTGGAGCTCAAACACATAGGGCTACACATCGCTGGTGAGTTTGGACTTCAAAAACCTGGTCACAAATATCATCCAATAGGTGGCGCCTCTGGGCAAGAGGTAATATATATTTTGAAAGTTGTTAAGGGAGAGAGGACTAGCAGATAGTCGAAGCACTCGCCTACTATTTTCTAGCACTTCCTTCGTACATAAATCCTATTCTTTCGAAAGCCGCATTAAATATTACTTGAATAACTTATTCTAGTTTTCTTAAGCCGCTGAACTTGTGTATAATTTTTTATGGGGGATGTTTGGTTGTGCTTTTAGGGGTTGAATCACCTGTAAGTGTGTTGTGCTCCACCAACATGTTGCAACAGAAGCCCCAAAAACGACAGGAAACAGCTCACTAAAACACTGCCTTGCTGTTTCAATGTAACCACAATACAAACTATACACTAGTCGAAATATATATTCTGACTTATGGACTTTTGAAACCTAATGTTTTTGGTTTTGGTTAAGTCTAGAGATTAAGGTGACAAGTCGAAATGTATGCAGCAAACTCCTTTTGCTTTTGACTAGTTAAAGAGGTATTTGCTTACAATTTTCGCACATGATATGAAAGATCCAATGGGAAAGAAGACACCATTCAAGTGTCTTCTTTCGGGTATCTTTCCTGGTTTTTTCTAGTGCAGAATCTATTCGAATTTAAATTGCGAATGGACAGCACTGAGAACTCAACCACCAGTTCCCCAATGTAATGACCACCATATGCCCCCCAGTCCTCCAAGCAATTCCCTTTGCACACGTGACGCTTTACGCAGAGCTCGTCCTGCAACGTGCGTGATGCACACACATCATTATTAATACATTTGCACACGTAAGTTAAGGAGCGAGCGAAAAGGATAAAAGAAAGTGAGTCGAGGGGGTGCTCGATTCAGCTTCAATTCAGCTTCAATTCACCTTCAACCCCAAATGGCAGTCGGCTCCTGTCGCTTTCCCCTAAGCCACTTGTAGCATGGCCTTTTGAACTTTCGGAGTGGGTAGGAAATGAAATGCAGAGACGAAATCGAGTTCACAAATTAAATTCAATGCCCCATGGGTCTTCCCGGGCCAAAAGCTAGTCCTTATAGACGCTGCTCGTGAAATAAAATTGTGCTTGTGCAGGGGAAAAAGAGGCATTTTCCACGCTTCTTGATTGACAGTACCGGTGGAGTCGATCTAGCCAATTAAGTATTTACGCCCCCTATTAACGACCTATTCACGGACTATGTTCCACATTGAAGGTAGTTAAGCTTTTACATTGCACAAATGAGATATACATATGTATCTTTAAAAAGTAAACACTTTTCCCGCTTTAAGAAACAGCATTATCCTGCAGGTTGCTCCTGTTCAGTCTAGACGCTGTCTGCTGGGTATAAAAACGTATATAAAGGTGTTTGGTGGCCGAGTAATTGCGAAAGGATTTTAAGGATGCCTTAAGTGCTCGTTTCTCAATTTTATGGTATACGCAGTTTTATGGCTGCCAGAGGCTGGACACACGTACATTGTCGAACTGAATACGTAAACGTGCTGCGTTCTTAAATGTCTTCACAAAAAAACTGAAATACATTTTCATTGTATCTGCGCAACAAACTTCTTACCAAAATTTCTAATAAACTTTACAGGGGGACGTTCCTAATTTTTTGTTGTACATAAAGAACTTACCAAACTCCATCCCTCCAAACTTCTGTGCTTTCAGCTGTCATTTGCATCACTTAAACAACAATTACGTGGCCTCAGGACATCTCCTTGAAGTGGAGAACCAAGCAATAAACGAGGCCTTCTGGTGACAACCGAGGAAGTTCCGCTCCCCAAAATCACAGACACAGACTCCGCCGTCATATGAATAAGTAATGCCAGAATTGGTAAGCGGAATCGGGAAAAAAAAGAACCTTAAGGCACAGCCCCATCGCCTTCCCTTTTCGACTTGGACTTTGAAATTTCAGAGAAATATGATTTGCAGAGGAGGAAAAAACTTAAGCTTAACATGGCGAAATCCTGATCCACGCTTGCGGTACAGACATGCAGCAGACACATGACCGGAGCCTTGGGACAGAACTCTGGCCGGAGTGGTTCCATGTCCTGGATGCGCCGCATTGTTGCCGCATTTCACAGGCGGAACCGCCACTCAACTTCCGGTTCAATAAACTTTTGCGAAAAGTGTTCGCGCACATAGTATGCCTCTGCCTTTTCTCTTCCTCCCTTCGAAATTGTATATAATGATAACGATTTTCCCCTTGCTGAAGCCTTTTTGCTGTGAGTGTGGCAACAACTGACATTTATTAACGGCCTTTATGTAGGTCTCCTGCGTTAGAGTTGCACTGTAAGTGCAGGGGCAAAGTTCCCTGCCCCGATTTGCTGCATTATTAACCTTTTCCGGAGTAAATCGCCCCGTTTTGCGCAAGGACTACGAAGTTGTGTGGCTAACCGTGCATTTGCTGCGTAATCGTTTTATGTGGCAGTTGCAATTAGAGAAATATGCAGTTACCTTAATGCCCCAATCCTCACTATCCAATAGCACTTGGCGGCATTTATTGGTTTTTAAATCATTAGGTGCCACCAACTGTCCATATATTTGGCTTCACTTTATGCTTTTCAATCAAAAATTAATGCAATTTGATTGAAATAAATCAAACAAATCTATAAACACAAGCACAGCTCAAAGCGAAGTTAAAATATTCCGTCTGCGAAACTCGGTCAACAGCCATAAATCAGTTATGAATTTATTGGCAAATGTCGTAAAGCCAAAGGACCAAGTGCGGCACCGCTTGGCCACAGAAGGGGATTGCTGTTGGTAATTACAAAGCCATAATACACAAATGCCACCGCAAAATATGCGGTTAATGATTCCGGGGTCCATTTCCGCCAAAGCCGTCATCATCATCAGAAATCAGGACGTGGGGAACGATAAACGAAAGCTTATTCCCTATTTAAATGAATTTTATTTTGGATTAGGCAAATGGATTCAGCTGAAAGAGCGCTGGTATAGCTCACTTTGTAATACATATACATATATTTAAAGCATGACTACTTTAAAAGCGTTCCAAGCATAAAATCTTCAAAAATGAATTAGTTTTGTTGGAAAATGTACCTTAACAAAACAAGATTTGCTTTAACTTAATCACTCATTGGGAAAGTTCACAAAGTTCGACCAGAAACACAAATGCAGTGAAGGAACGTACAAACATACAAACATGGTGTGCGAGTTTTAGACCCTCCTCCACTTCCCGACTTGTCCACATCATTATGTATTCCAGTCATGTGGCTCCGGAACATGTCATAGTCTCAGCATTCCCCCGGCTGAAGACTAACTAACAACTTCGGTATCTGTATTTTGCAACGATATTTGTTATTTGAACTAAATAAGACAGTGAGACGGTCCTGAAAACCTGCAAAAATCAATATCGGGCTGCCTGCTCTGAATACGACTAGTCCCCAATCAGTTGAGTTTAAAAACCAAGCTCGCCAAAATGATTCAAGTGCAATAATAAATAACGCGATATAGAAAAATAAAAAAAAAATGTTATATGACAAATAATTTGATAAATAATATTGAAAAAGTTATATCCACTTCATTTAATAAGTACATATAAATGACACTGCTGACCACAACAAAATAAACAGGAAAATATGTATTTCTTATGAAAAAACTTACCTTCTGTATCAACAGTGTTGTTCACCATTTTGAAACTTTAAATTAAAAATGTTACAGAAAATAGATGGGGTATCAGAACTAAAGCTCTGCAAATAAAGAGAAAAAATAATACTTTACCAAAAACTTTAAATACAAATATATGGTTAAATGCTCAAAAAATTCCTTGCACTAAGCCCATAATTAACAGACCTTAAATTGAAGCTATAAGCTATAAGCACGGCCTATAAGACCTTTAACTGATAAAGTTTATTAATCCAAACAATGAACAGGATGTTAGAAAATATAACAGTTGCGTTGTGCAAAATTTTGTACAACTAAATATGTATGTATGTATTTAAAGGTTAGACTACTAGAAATTGACTCTCATTTTAAATGATCAAATCAAAAATTATCGTTGAACCTAAACGTGCATGTATGTATGTGTGTTCGCCACAACTAAAGCGTTAAATATGTACATACATACATACAAGCTTAAGTACGTTAAGGTGAGTATAGATATGCATATAAATTAAAGAAATTTAGATAGTCGCTGACAGCATTTCCAACTTCGTTAGGGCATTCAAATTACATTTAAGTAATACATATATGTATCATATGTACGATGTACCACCACACAATGTACATATGTATGTTCATATAATGCGTACATACACACCGATCTGCACTTTGTTACGGGAAAACGAAGAGGTACAAAGCGCAAGGCAAAAGCAACAAAAGAGATCTGCGCGAGTTGCTGTTGTTGCAATTGCGCAGTTGGGAAAAAAGGGATCTTGCACTGGATCAAACCAGATTGCATTCGAGGTTCAGAGGCCACTCACCTATAGATTGTTCTCCAATAAAAAAACTTCCACACGCACAGTTAATAATAGTATTCAAATAACAATAGACACACTGGACACTTTTGAATTGTTAACAGTTAAAATACGTTGAGAACTTCGGCAGTTGTTTTTTACAGTTGTGATCGCGTCGGCGAAAATTGAGCGAATGACCAAGGAAGAAACAGAAAGCAGAGAAGAAAACGAAAGCAGCGACGCGGCGTCGCGGTCGGTGGGCGCCAGCTGTGCTTCGTTGTTGTTGCTCGCCGGGAAGCTGCGCGAGTGGAAAAGAGATGGCGCCAGTGCGTCTCTTTGTTTCTGTTTGTTTTCTTTTGTCGGTTGCAATTCAAATGATAATTTTGAATTTATTATGTATGTACGCCCCAAAAGTTCGTTAGGTCGTAAAAGTAACGCCCTAAACTTTGCCAATTATTTACCAATAAATGTTGTTATACTTCAAAGGGAACACAAGCACAACGAACTTGATCAAGGTTATGTACATAGTATATATGTATTTACATAATTTATGCACATACATATGAAAAATTTTGATCATTTACATATGTATCTGTTTGTATCTGTTTGAATGTCAAAGGATCTATTAAATTACTCAAAATATCATATACAAATTTGTAACAATTACTTTTTTCTCCTACTTGTTAATTTGTTGTTCAAAATAAAAATAATACTTGATCTAAATATTATTATGTACATATATCGAGTTACTTAAGTTGGTTTTTGACTTCACAAATTAGATTGTAAATGATATAAATATTTATGTATGTACATATGCATATCTCATTATGTTCTTCACGTATTTCAGTACATAATTTTTGTGTTCTTAAAATAAGTAAATCGAATTCAAAATAGTTCTTCGGAAATACCATGACTCCGAGGCTTAGTGTCTAAAAATGAATCTTCGCTAATAACTAAATGCACACTTTAATCAGATTACCAAAATTGACAAATCAGTTTAGCCACCTTGACTTTGATAAAAGTGAAATTTGATCAAAGTGCCGGAAAAACTTGTTCACGCACTATGAAAATAGTTATAACAAAACTAGTTCAGGTGCGTAGACAGTCGGCAGTAGACAGTTTTCACTCCGACGGCCATTAAAACAGGCTTTAGATTTAAATACAGCCTTTGGGAAAATTGATGGAAAATCGTAATTGAAACCTGATAAAGTTAGAAAAAAAGAGGTGACAAAAGTGAGAAAATAGCAATAACAGCCAAGAGGGAATTGGCGATGCTGCAGATTTGAACAATAACTCGTTCAACACGTTTCACACCTTTGTCTTATATACATACATACATATGTAGCTATGTATGTATTTACATAACTCCCACGTAAAGGAGTATATAAGTATGACTTCTGAGCCGCCTTTGTGCCGCCCACCAGTGATCGAAGGTCATCTGCTCCACAACAAAGAACCAGGAAGACCACTGCTGAGCTCCACCACAGCAATGACAATCCTGAAAATGATATTCTCTTGTTTCATTTGGAAAAAAAAGTATTTTCTCAAGCTGATAATTTGTTTTTTTTTTTCATTGTATTTTATTACAAGTACAACAAGGCCTACATCGATCAATAACCCTATAATACAGGTACTGGGTACGAGGTACAGGGTACGTGGCACAAGGTACTAGGTACTTTGCACAAGTTACGGTGTACAGGGTACATGGTGTGTTGTACGGCAAGGTACGAGCTTTACGGTACGTTGTTCGGTGTACAGGGTACAGGGAACAATTGCACGGGGCGATATATCATCGAAATACTTGAATTTGTATAAGCATGCAAATGAAAAATAAATAAGCAAATAAGTTTTATGCGATGAATTTCCAAGTAATCTTAGCTATCGATTGGGCTGCAGCTTCATGCGATAAAACTCAAAGTTAATTATCGATTAGGAAGCAGCTGTGCATATTTTGATATTTCCAGCTGTTAACGTTGAAGTCCAGCAGCTGTTCGTACACCGCAGCGGTCTGGCAGCCCTGTGCGGAGGCCGAAAACAGCCGACTGCTATGGCACCCAGCACCATCTATCTATCGATGCCTACCGATGTATCGATAGCTCGCCCTGCCACCGCTATTCAGTGTACGTGGATTTTTAAGACAACTTTCTCGGTAGCAAACACAATAGTAATTACATAGCTACCCATGAGCAGCGCCCACTGAAGCGACCCACAACTGCCAGCCACACAATTGGACAGCCGGAGTTTGCCAGCGGTCGACCCACTTAGATGTGCCTGCCCCGCGGCCAGAGCTGATAAACTCGAGTCAATCACTCCAGCCCCAATCCCCCCCGCCCCCCGGCGCTCGGTCGATTGTGATATATTATTGATAATGGCCCACACCCGCCGTCCCAGCGACGGCCTGCTGGCCCGCGTGAACTTCCCGCTGTACGCGGTGGACATGCTGACCAGCCGCCACATTCTGGTGGCCGGAGGCGGTGGCTCCAGCAAGACGGGAGTGGCGAACGGCTTTGTATGAACCGAACTCGCTCTGGCCATCATCTTTAGATGTTTCTAATGCAACGGCTCTTCTTTCCAGGAGATCTACGAACTGTACCACAATGGCAGCCACTTCTGCGCGGAGGAAGTGCTGCGTCATGAGACCGGCGCCAATGTGGTGATGAACTTCGCGGTGCGCAACGGCGGCCGGAGGGGCTACCTGTGCGCCGGCCAGGAGGCGCACTGCCAGATGTACTATGTCCAGCCGCGCGTTCAATCCGAGGAGGATGGCAATGGAAACGGGGTCGGTGACGGAAAGCCTGCTCCGGAAGAGCGGCCGCATGAGAACGGCAACTTGCGCCAGCGAAATGCACACTCGGGTGTGGAGCCGGTGGCCAACGGTCATAGGCCACCCCTGTCCACTGCTGACATATTGCGGCAGTTTCAGCGACTGCACTTCGACATCCAGGCGGCGGATGTGGTCCAGACGGACTTCCTCAAGGGCGCCGAGCCCCTGCAGCGCGTGGTGCGCATCAGCGGTAACGGCCGGCTAATGGCCACGGGCGGCACGGACGGAAAGCTGCGCGTCTGGACGTTCCCCCAGATGACGCTGGCCGCCGAGCTGGCGGCACACAGCAAGGAGATCGATGACCTGGACTTCAGTCCCGACAGCATGCTTGTTGCCAGCATCTCCAAGGATGCCCAGGGCTTGGTGTGGGACCTGGCCGGCGGCCAGCTGCAACACAAGCTGCAGTGGAAAACGCCCGAGGGGGCCAAGTACCTGTTCAAGCGGTGCCGCTACGGAACCGTGGAGGCGCAAAAGGACCACTACCGCCTCTTTACCATTGCGAATCCGCTGGGCAAGGTGGGAAAGCAGCGTGGCTTCCTGCAGCACTGGGACTGTGCCAGCGGGCAGCTGCGTCAGGCTGTTGCCATTGACGAAAGCCTGTCGTCACTGGCGGTGCGGGACGACGGTCGGTTCGTGGCCGTCGGCACGATGTTCTCGGGCAGCGTATCCATGTACATTGCATTCAGTCTGCAGGTGAGCAGGGTGGCTGGTAATCACACTGTACTTTTATGTCTAACCCGGTCTTGTGTTTGCAGCGCGTGCTCCACATTCCCCATGCACACTCCATGTTCGTCACTGGGCTCCAGTTCCTGCCTATCAC
Organism: Drosophila orena; assembly: GCA_005876975.1. NCBI lineage: Eukaryota > Metazoa > Arthropoda > Insecta > Diptera > Drosophilidae > Drosophila > Drosophila orena. Next base: position 8,480,840 of record VCKV01000008.1, on the reverse strand, counting down.
CAATGAGGAAGGACCGCCCATCTCCAGCGACACGGAGGCAGCCGTTCTGTCCATTTCCGTGGACAACAAAGTCTGCATCCACAGTCTGCCCCAGAGGCGTAAGCATTCATCGAGCTAGCTTTAAAATTATCTCACTGCCTCCTTCTTTTAGGTACAATCCCCGCCTGGATTGCCATCGCCTTTCTGATCGTCATGATTTTCGCCGTGTTCGTGCTGTGCTCATACATTGGCATCTGATGTTCAATGGCCAGAAGAAAGTTAATCCATTTGCATTATTAGTTTGTAAACAGGGTTTAGTTATTTTCAATAAGCCACAACTCCCCTCAGCACTCCGCGTCGTCCCACCCTCCATCATGTTAATTAGTTTAAGTGTATAGTTTGTGCCGGCTGCCTTATCTCTTATACTAATTGCAATGTTTGCTTAGTTGTATCATAATTTGCTTATCTCTCTAGCCTTGCTCGTTTGGCAGCTCTGCCCGTTGTACATGATTTTATAAATTTAATTGATATTTCACTTATACGAAGGCAAACAAAAAATACTGACTTTTAAAAGCAGTCAGATGAATTGTAAAACCATTTTTATAATCAAAATGTTAGCTAATCGAACTGTGGTGGGTTAAGCACACCATTCTTACAGTCACAAGTGAATGATACATAAATGCATTCAGTAACGAAGTTTCGTTTTTTTATTCGTCTTCAATGCGATGGCACAGTGAGGAATAAAGTGTTTTGGAAATTTGTAAGCACATAACTAAAAGAGCAAGATTTGAAGCAGTAAATGGAGGAGAAAACTCTGCCTGCCTTTTAAAGGAGCAGGAGTTGCAGGATTCTGAATGGAGTCTATGGATATAGTCATAGTATATCGTCTGATGCTGTTGGATTCCGGAGCATTCCTGGCTAGGAACGGTAAGATAAGATAGTCAATCTCTGTCATCACTGGAATCAGATAAACGGTTGGATTTCTTTACTTTCTTTTCGCATGTAAACGTTCCAATTCCATCTTTATCCTCAGCATATGCTGTTGAGTATCTAGCTGCCCTAAATTCGAAGTTTCCCGCTTAGCAGGGAGATTAGATTCCAGAGCCCACCTCCAGGTTCTCTAATCGGTTGTTTAGCTTGTCGAGAATCCTGATGCATTTCCGGTACGCACAGGAGACATATTTCAGCGCTTCCCGGGGCAAAATGATCCATTAACCTTTGACACCCATCGGATTTTCATTAGCAAATTCAATCAAATTACTTCATTGCGTATTTCCAAAACGAAGTGGTGGGTATAAAGCATACAACGATTGTGTTTATTTCACGCTTGTTTATTGACTTTCATATTTCATTTGCGTTTCTTCATGCAATATTTGATTTTACAATTTAAAACTATGTATTAACTCTGCGTTTACAAAAACTATGCTGACGCTCTTAATTATATTTGTTATCTTCTGGTTTGAAAATGTGTAAACCTAGTTATGCTTGCGTTCTTCTTGTTTATCAGTTCAATATTCTCCGTGTGTAAAATTAAAGTTACCGATCCTTTCCTCAGTTTTCCCTTATTTAGTGTATAAAATGCATATAAAATGATGGGTACATGATGTCGAAGATGCTGTTGACACTAATGGTGGAGGGGAAGGAAGAAGTTTGGCGAGCAGAGTTTATAATAAATAAGTATTATATTATAGGTATTTTATAAATTAAATTAAGCGCCAATATGGCCATTGTTTTTCGTTCTCATTAATATGTGTGTAGAATTATGCACGTAACTTATTATTGTGTACGGTTTTGGGATTGGGTGTCGTTAAGTGATCGATCGTTTACATATAATTAATTAATTAACTTAGTTATGCTAATGCCTAATATGCATAATGCCAATTGTTGCAATTTGACTAAGTGACAACACAGGAAAACAAACTATACCTAACATATGTATGCATATGCTATATGCCAAACTAAAATGAAATTTTGCAATATTGGGAAAATTGTTCAAATCAAACACTCAACAAAAATCGGATCAAGCCAATAAAACTCAATAGGAGGTAATATTAATTTTAAAACAAATTTTTTCCTTTTTAATACTTTTGGCATTTCCATTTTCGCTGCTTGAAAACTATCTCTCTGCCATATCCATCCGTCTCTTTGTTTTTTTTTTTTTTTTTTTCAGGCCTAACCACGAACCTCAGAGAAAAAACCTAAGCTAATTTCAGTTAGAATTTGTTTGGACAGTCTTAATGCTGATTGAGGAGTGGCCTTGGACCCCTACGAGGCCTTGGCGAACTGAATGACCGAGCTCATACGTATCACCTTGGACCCGGGTCCATCCCCGGCGCCAACGGAAGCGGCGCCACTGGCGGCGGAGGAGCCATCTCCGCTGGCCTTCTCCGAATCCACCTGGCCGTCGTCGCCCTTGTTCATGTAGTGCTTGCGCTTGCGCAGCGGCAGCGTCATCACGTTCCGGTCGGCCATCATCAGGGAGTCGCTCTCCGGCGAGGAGCTCCGTTCGGGCGACTCCGTGCTGGAGCGCAGGCCGATGGCCGCCTCCAAGCGTCGCACAACGTCCGGATTGGGTAGAGAGGATCTGAAGGGGAGAAAGCAAAGCGATAAGCGATTTAGTTTGCCTCTAAAAGGAAGAAACAAGCATCCGGCTTGCGGGACCAAAATACTCACTCATATTTGGGCACTGGTGCATAGCCCTTGTGCAGACCATGGCGAGCGAGATCGCCCCGCTTGAAGTGCTCGATCAGCACGGTGGCTTCATGGGTGTCATCGTAGTTGGCGGCTAGATCGCTGACGTGCAGAGTGGGAACCTGTGGCTGGTGGTTCGGCGCCTCCTGCTCCGCCGGCGGTAAGGAGCCGTGGCCGCGGCGCAACTGCATCATTTGCCAGGCGGCTGCCTGCACATCCTCATCCTGCACCTGGTCATCGTTGTCGTGGTGGCGACGCGCCATGCTAGCCGCTTCGAGCAGGGCGGGATTAATGGTAAGACCAGCGGCTTGGGGCTGAAGCTCGAGTAGACTCGGCGGGGCCTGGTAGTAGTCCACGGTGCTTTCCGGCACCTGACCCTGGACCTGCTGCATGCTCAGGTCTGTGGGCTCCTCGTCCGCATAGGTGCTGTGGGCGGGCTGGGCGCTGGACACACCGCTGTCCCGGCTCAGGGCATCCGCGTCCATCTGGACGGGCAGGTAGTGGGCCGACGTGGGTGGAGGCGAGGCCAGGCTGCTGGCCGATGGCGAGTACGTGGAGCTGAGCGAGCTGGGCGAGAGCGGCGAGGAGGTTGGGATGGAAAGGGTAGCTGCCGCGGTTTTGGAACCACGCGGCTGGCGAGCCTGGCGAGGTTTCTTTGTGGCCGGTGGCGAGCTGGGCGGCGAGTGGTTGCTGCTCTCGGAGTTGCTGCTGACTCCTTGCAAGGACGGCGATCCGGCGGAGGAGCCGGCGGACGTCGATGCTCCTGCCGCTGCCGCCGCCTCCGCTTCGTCGTCGGGTACTTCGTTGGCATGGCCCTTGATGTGGGCCTCCATCTCCTTCTTGTTCTTGAACGTCTCGTCGCAGATGGTGCACTTGTAGCACTTGGAGCCGTAGTGCTGGACGCGGTGCAGCTTCAGCACGTGGTTGTAGCCAAAGTCACGGAAGCAGATGTCGCAGTGGTAGGGCTTCTCGCCCGTGTGCGTCCGCGAGTGCACCTTGAGCTGCTTGGAGCAGGTGAAGCCTTTGCCGCAGCCCGGCTCCGGGCACTTGTACGGCTTCTCGCCGGTGTGCGTGCGCATGTGGATCACCAGCTGGCCGGACTGGATGAACGTCTTCTCGCACACGGAGCACTTGTGCGGCCGCTCGCCGGTGTGGATGCGCATGTGGCGGTGCAGCTTGCCGGAGTGCTCGAATGCCCGTCCGCACACTTCGCACTTGTACGGACGCTCCTTCGTGTGGATGCGCCGGTGCACCTGGAGGTTCTCCTTCACGCTGAACAGCTTGTGGCAGAACTCGCACTCGAACGGCCGCTCGCCAGTGTGGGTGCGGTAGTGGCGGATCTGCAAGCGATGGAGATACAATGATTTGGTGGTCCAATAGTACGTAGATTGAATGAATGCACAATCTACCGAAGGCTTAATTTATAAAAGCTAATCCCTCTCTGGGGACACTTACCAGCCTGGCGGGTACGGCAAATGTTTTCTGGCAAACGTTGCACTGATACGGATCCGCTCCGGCAGCCACGTTGGCCAGCGGCTTGATGGTGGGACTCTTGGGTATGCCCACCGGCAGACCCGCTTCATTGAGCTCGATGGCCGCGGATGAGACGGGCACAGCGACGCCGGCTCCAGTGGCGCCATTCAGGGAAAGATCTTGGTTCTTCGAGTGCGACTTGGTGTGAGAGGTGTGCGCGGACTTGCTGCCGAAGGTCATGCCGCACTGGTCGCACTTGAACTGCGGCTTGCCGGCGCTGGACTTGCGCACCTGCGACACCATTGCTGCCGCCGCTGGGAATCCGCCGGCGGCCTCTGTCTTGATCCGCTGGGCTGATGTGGCTGCCGTCGGAGCTGCGGTAGTAATACTATCATGTTGTTGCTGCTGCTGCTGCTGCTGCTTCTGGTGCTGCTGGATGGCCAGTTGGTAGCTGACGAACTGCTGCTGCTCCTGGTGGTGCTGGTCCTGCAGCTGCAGCTGCATTTGTCGCTGCTGCGGCGTCTGCAGCAGCTCGAAATGCTCCTGATGGCCAGCGGGCGGCGGTACTCCGATGCCCACGCTCGTGGTCGTCGCCGTCAATGGGGGCGGCACCTGGAGGCAGAACTGCGCCTGACTAGATTGTTCCGTTTTTATGAGCAGCTGGTTGGCGGAGTAGTAAACCATTTTGGTTGTGGCTGAATCTGAAAGAGGGCGGAAGAGGGATCCACATTAGATTTGAGACAGTAGGAAGTAGTTTGATCGCCGACCAAGATAGTCGGTTGAAATCTAAACCAAGTTGGCCTAAATAGATTTATTAACTAGATACTTTTTTTAATATGATAACTACTTCTAAGTTAGATTGGTTGGGACATGGTTTATGTGGCTATTCAGAGCCAGCTTGACCATAGTATAAATTCGACCTCCTTTTCACCCATCGATTCAGATTCTGCGTCTCAGGAAAAACCAGCAAGCAGATAGAAAGTGCAATACGGGTGGTTAGGAAAAGCCCCCTAAGAGCCAAAGAAAAAAGGGCGTAAAGGGGAAAACCCACCCCGTGAATTCATACTACGCACTTTCTGTTATTGCCGGATTGTGAGTTTCCACAATAAGGAAAACCCAATGAGCTTATGTGGGGAGGAAAAGCGAAGGAAGGCGCAAGAGAGGAAGAGCCAGAGGAAGTGGGAACAGTTTCATTGAGAACCCTGTCTGGAAAATGTCCCACTTGGGATATTTGGGAGACAGCATTACGAATCGTACGGTTTCCAACCGGCATTTCCCGTTGCCATCCTGCTCGCTCTCACTTTCTGTCTCAGTCGCGCTGAGTCGTGCTTTTTTTTTCTTTGTTATGATAGTATGAACGCCACCACTTCCCCCAAAACAAGAATTGCGTATACCAAAACAAAATGGCGTCGTGAGGGAACTTTTTCGGTCGGAACTTTCCCGAAAAGCATCTCAATTACCTTTTGCCGGCGATTTCTTGACGGCAACAGCCTTGGCCGGACTCTTGGATATATCGAGCAACTCAGTGCCCGATTTCTTGAGAACATCCTTGATCCAAATTTGTTTGGGAGCCCAAGATTTCGTATCATTCTTGCTTTCAGTCATCTTGCTAACTGCTTCATGTGCTTCCTAATAATACTTTACGATTGTTAAAAACCAATCATTCAATTGCAAGCAAGTCTAATTGTGTTGTTTTTTATATTTGTAGAGATCTTTTCTTATTAAATGTGTATACTTGTAAATTTATTCATTGATTTGGGTTTGCAAAATCAGACTTTAGCAGAACTTGTGTCAGTTTTTCAGTATCAGTCCCTCGATTTGTCTATCAGCAGTCTTAAGATTTATTCATTCATTTATCTCATTTATCTCGTTTCGAGACATTTTTAGACAAGGATTTTCATTTGACGGGTGATTTTCTCCTTGATCAGGTTCTTCTTGATGATTTTGATGATTTTCTTCAAGTCCTTCGACTGTTGCACGGGATAGGTGTGTTGGTAGTGCTGCATATTTTGCGGGGGCTGCTGTTGATGCTGATGATTGCGGTATTGGTGGTGCTGACCGCCTTGGCCCGAGCCCTTATTCATGCGCATTTTCCTGAATGATCTCAAAATATCGTTCATTGAAAAGTCGGTCATTTTCGAGGTGTGGACCACACACACACATACACGCACACGCACAACACCCGTACAAACAACACTTAACGGAGTAGAATGGGATTCGGATTATGTTCACATCGCCGCTCTCGAGGTTTTCGGTTCGATGGTATAACGGAGACTGGTGGGTGAGTTCCCGAAAAATCAGCCTCAAACCCCGTCACGGAAAAACCAACCACCAACAAGAAGAATGTTCCCATTAGATCCGAAATTTCCCTCAATTGGAAAATGTTTGAGTGCAATGTCAATGGGTATTTTCGAGTGTTTTTTTTTTTGAGTTTGAGTATTTTCCGACCATTAAAATTTCCCCGCGTTTAGGGAAATTTCATTGGTATCTGAGACATCTGCGACGTTTTGTATTTCAAACTAAATGAAATCATGTACACAAGTATTGAATAAACTTTGAACTTGAGTGATTTCATTTTAGTGATGTAATTAGTTGGGTTTTTATTGATAAGATTCCAGCATTTGAGCCATAAATGCAACGAATTAGGCAATAAGTTCTGATAGTTCTTATCGCAGTCCATTTGTTATTATATTTCAAAGTAACAAAGTTCAACTTAGCATGCCAGTTAACTTATAGTTTCGACAATTATGCGTTTAGAGGCTACGAAATCTCAGGGATCCATCGAGCAGTCCATCTATAGAAAGCCAACGGCCAGTTTCCACCTTCAACAACCGAAAATTTATAAGAAACCCTCCCAAAAAACAGAATGAGCACGAGAAGCAAATGTTGAAATACAAAAGTTTCGGTGAAGGCAGGTTCAAAAAACTTTATCGGCTTTCGTTGTTATTGTGCCTGATGTTTATTCGGCTGGCTGTGCGTTAAACTAGCGCAAAAGTTCATTAACATTCGACACAAAAACTATTTCTGAGTGAGTGTGGTGTTGTTGGAGGGGAAGGGCGGAGAATGATCCCCGATCCCCCGATTCGTGCGCTCGTGCTCTTTTGGGCTGCCCGACCAAAAAGTTTCTGAAGGTACGAACGACACAATATTTCGGGGGGAAAAAGATACATTTATCTCTTATGAGCCAGAATGGGAAAAACGAGGGGAGGGGTCAGCTGTGGCTCGGAAAAGTTGAAGTGCCGTTATTTTGTTGGGATAGCTCTGAAATAAAGCGACTTGAAACTGGTCTTGGGTGGAAGTGATCGCCGTGTTTGGATAGATCAGTAAAGTTGCTTGGCAGGCAGTACGAAAGCTAGATACAAACTTATTAAACAAAACAAAACAAAACAACTACCAGAAAAAAATGTTTATTTTAAATATTATTAAATGCCCTTAGGATTACATCCAAAAATACGCTCTACGCTTTACACGTAGCTTTCTTACACGTGGAGATACATACGCCACAGATACAGATACATACATTGACTTGGGCGGTTTGGATTCGGTGTTGGTTTTTGGTGTCTTCTTTGTGGACTTCTGATGGGGTCATTGAACACTTAAATATAAGCAAATTGTAAGCTTTTCCTACGCTGCTCCCCGATTTGTTTATGAACTTATTTCTGCTTCCGTCGAAAGTATCCATTCCAAATGGAGGACTTCGGTACAATTTTACATATTCTAGCGGAGGTTCGATGAGCCTGATAAGATAAGGCGATAAAACACGACACGCTCGCAGTTTTTCAATTCAGTGGAAGTCTCTCAATGAAATTGTGCACCAAAATTTGAGCTCTGGGCAGACCTATCACACGAGAACCATTAACAGCGATAAGATATTGAAGTTGAACGAATAAAATTGGAGTGACTGGAAATTCCCTGGGACGAAATATGGCCGGAAGAATTGAAAATTCCACCTTCTGCCTTTTGATAGGCATTTATTTACCTTAATTGTGGTTAATTTTGTTATTTATAGTCTAAAGCACTATTATAAAAGTTGAACTATTAAGATTCGAGTGATAGAAATGATACAAGTTTTAAAATAGATACATAGATATTAAATTTCACACTGCCTACAAATTGTAGGTTGGTCTTCAAAGATATATATTACGAATTTTAAAAATGTCCTAATGGAATTGCTATTATTATTTCGAAAACAAAATCGGTTTTGTATATGGAACACAGCGTTACTAATACATGAGAGAGCTGTATGAGTGAGCGAACATGCCAGATTTAGAAATTTTAGCATTCTTCTTTAGTGTTGTGTTTATATTGCGAAGGTCTAGACACGAAGTCTGAGCTTAGGCTGCGCAGCTGCTGCTCTGCCGCCGCTCTGTCGCCGCCACTGCCGCAGTCTGCGTCGCCGCTGACGAGCCACGCACAAATTGCGTGGGGCAGCGGTTGGCCTAGGTCAAAAAGCAAAGACACGCACGCAGGCAGGCAGCGAGTTACAGTTACAGCGAGCGAGTACGCACGCACACACACACCCACACACTCTAGGGGTGGAAGGGTGTGTGAAGGGAACTTTTCATAATCGCGAAGCTGGCAAAAGTGGCGTAATATTCCCAACTCGCGTTGCGCTAGTTGGCGAAATTGAATACTAGCGCTAGAATGCAAATACAGATAACACAAGCATACACATATAGATTTGCAGAAGTGACACCCCAATGACGTGTTTTCACTGTTTCAACATCTGTGTATCTCTATATGTACATACATACATACATTCATATGTACCGATGTATGTATGTACATACATTCAACGCTTGCTACAGAAATGGCGCAGCCAGGAAACCTTCCCTTTCGTTTGGCCATCCATCCAACACCCCACCCACCCACTGGGCGTTGTTGTTTGTGTTGTTGCTGTCACTGCAACAGTCACCGCAAACAACATGCTTACTCATTGCAGAGAGCGAGAATGAGAGATTGGGGTGAGAGAACAAGAAGAAGAGCGAGCGAGCGAGCGAGCCAACACGCGCATTGATTGTGAGGCTGTCGAAAACACGCGCACGACCTCCTTACGGCAGCCCATGTTGCTGCTGCCCGACGAGCGAGTCGAAAACCCATGCACGCCCTCCACGTGTAGTTCAAGTTCAAGACAACAGCGAGAGCGAGCCAGAGAGTGTGAGGTGAGTCGACACGGCGCACACAATGTCGCTGCGGCTGCGACGCGAGTGTGAGAGTGCAGTCGATTTCTGCGGCCGCGCTGCCTGCGTCAGCGCTGCAGTTGGCGCTGCAGGCGAACTTTTTCTATGACTCTGTGTGTGTGTGTGAGGCCTAGGCAAATTTTGCATTGCATACTTATTTGAAGGACTTAATTAGATTTTGAAGTTAGGATTTAAAGTAGGATTAGGTTAGGTTAGAAAAATATTTATATTTTTATACATATATTTGATCAGAAAAGAAACGTTAGTAGTGAAACCTCTTCAAAAACGGGTTTAACTGCAGTTGCAGGATTGCCTAACGCAGTTCCGCTTCAACTTTAATTCTGCTCGATAAAACGCTGGCATCAGCGGCAAGCGACGTCTCTGGCGACGGAGCAACCTCAATCCAGCGAAGGGTTAACGAACTACGAAAAAAAGCTCACAGCGATATTTTTTCAAAAAGTGTAGAGAAAAGAGATCCAAAAATTAAGTATGAGAGTCTTGGTGCCGCAAGAAGCCCCAAAAAACACTGCTTTTCAGGGGGCGGGGATTCAGATCGAGATACAGATACAGATGCAGATACAGATGCGATCGGAGCTGGGCAACCACAGTCAATACATAATGTTTTGTGAAAACCCCAAAATAAGTACGATAAATAATACGAGCAGAGATCCCAAAAAAAGAATCAACAAAGGGGCGGCATGCACAAGTGCCGCCTTTACGTGCCGAATTTTCTGTTCTTTGTCCGAAAGGGGGATTGAATTCACTTTACATACTCGTTCCTTTTGTTCTGGAACCAAATTGAAGCACGGTTTTTACGACACATTAAAAATAACCAGGCAAACGCATTCGGGTTAACTTTGGTTTTTGGGGGAGTGCCGAAGCTTTCGATATTTTTGTAGCTGCATTAGGGGAAGGAAAACGAGTTAGCCGAAAGCTTCCGGCATTACGGATAACACTCTGACTAACGAAATCGAAGGGCCCATCATTCCGGGGGCGTGTTGCCAGAACTGGTCGAGTTTAAGTGATCGTGATCCGCAAACATCAAGCGCCAATTTATATTCTACACCAGTTACCCAGCGGAAGATTCCAAAAGCGGTGTGTATCTTGCGGATACATTGAAGATGGCAAAAGGAGCCTGAGAATGTGTGTGTTATTTTTTGGCAAAAACAAGTTTGACAGGTTGATTGCCATTAACCACAAAAGTGGTGTCAAGTACTTGCTCGAAGTGCAGCCCTGTTTTCGAATGCACTTTATTGGACTAACCTAGCTGCTCTGGATAAAGCGAATTGTTATGAAATATTCACATTTTACTGGTCATTGATGGCCATCGATGCCTTGAACTTGAATTTCTGTGCAGCGCAACTGGCCTTCAAGCGAAGCTCGGTACAGTGAGCACTCGGTACGAAAGAGCCCAGCTGTGGCGTGTACAGCCAACGAGCAGCGTCAAAAGCTGACGCGACGCTGCAGTCTTGTCCTTGAACTTGGCAAATATAATCGCTGCTGTATTTTGCACACACACACACACTCTCGTGCAATTCGCCTTCAAATGCACACAGCTGCAGCTGCAACGAGCGCGCATTATGCATGTGTCTGCACACATACTCGTACGGCGCTATGTACAAATTTGCGTATCTGTGTGCCACACACATATCCATGATGTCCATGATATCCATGATTTTTATGAAGAACATTGAATAATCATTGCGAACCTTAAATACATTTGAATTTCGAAATTCGCCTTTGTTAGAGTGAGCTGACAATAAAATCGCTTTAATCACGAGCTTTTGTAGTTTCGGAATTTCGCAAAATTATTCATTTATTTGGTCAACTTCTGACTGTTGAAGAATTTTCTAAATGTTTTTAATCATAAGCAAATAATATTTATATTATTTAACGATTTCCGGCAACTGATGAAATCTTTGTAATAAACACTTCAATTCATTCGTATTTTTAATAAGTAACAATAGTCTAGGACACAGTCACAGCTGTGTTTCCCATTCAAAAGAGCCTTATCATGCTGTTTTCGACACTCGTATAATATAATATCAAAAAGTTCCCGAGAACTTGGGTACATTTGAATACGAAATTCACGAAACACTGACCATAGAAAACTTTTTGCCGAACAAAAAATGTATGTATGGGGTATTTTGGCAGAACCGGCAATTAGAAACAAGACCCAAGAAAGAGAACATAAGCTGCTATAAAATTTGTTAACCAAGGTCAACATTTTTTATTTATAAAAGTATCAAAAGAGCAACAATTGGAATGGCGAGAGGGGGCGGGCGAGTGGACATACATCCTAAATATATGCATATATACATATATGTATGCCTGTATATACATACGCCACCCGAACTTGATAAACAAACAAGCGATAGCAGCAACAACGCTTCTAAAGAACTTCCAAAACGGCACCAGTAACAAATTCACAAAAATATGGCGGATTTGATAGGAGGCAGGGTAGGGGAGCCATGGGGGTGCCCAAAGAGATACAGGCATTTTTGGCACCGCACACAGATACGCGTGCACGCACACACAGGCGCAGGTTTTACGCATGTCTGCGAACCGGCTTTTTTTCGCTTTATTCCCCATTTGCGTTAGAATACCTCGGCCTGGAGACTCGAGTTAGTGCGTTGTGTGTATCTACCAAAGATACAGATACATTTACAGATGCAGAGCAACAAAAGTCTCCCTAGTTGTTGCCGCGGCCTTCCAACATAAAAATCAATGGGGTAGGCAAATGGTAGGTCGGTCGCCTAATCAGTCCAAAATCGAGGGTTTCGCCACGAGTTGGTCATGTGACATGGTAATCGCCCCAAAATGTGGCAGAAAATATTGCGAATATACATATATATGTACAGCGAAATGCTATATAGCCTGCATGAAATCGGAGAATGCCAGATAAGGCCTCCGCTTTCGCTTTCGCTGATATTTGATCGCAGTTTGCGCATTTATGACCAGCGACATTCATGCTGTGCACAGCTCTAAAAATACTTCCAGTTATAAATATCGCTTATTTGGTTTATGGCTAAAGTACTAAGAATAATTGCAGAACAAAATCAGCTCCAAAGATAGAAAACGGTACGATTAGAAAGGGCGAAGGTGTTATGCCTAAAATGCTGTACAGATACAGTTCGGAAATATAATAATTGAATAATGATGAAGGAATACTTAACAAATGTCGATTGATGCAGAAAATACTTTGAATTTAAATTGATTGCAAAAGCTCAATTGCAAGTTATCAAATGCGGCAAAGCAGAGACAATTCGATTGTATTTCGCCTGCTTTATCGACCAAAACTCACTATCACTAGTTAGCATTTCCGCCTTCCAACTTTTAATGGCGAATTGGCAGCATATAAGCCATATAATCGGGGAATCGGCCATATATCTGGGCATCCACAACCCCAACCCCAACCCCAACAACAGCCCCATACATCTGAGCACGGTACCATTCATAAAGCACCTGATCCCACATCAAGCGAACATTTTAATATCGCCAGAGTGATTTGATAAGAGTTCGGCCAACTGGTGGAACGTGAATGAACGCAGCTACGACAACCCAAGTAAGTCAGTGCGCGGCTCGAAAAGAAAGAAAGTCGAATCAAATCAGCTTGGCAATGGACGCGATAGCGATACCAGCATTAAGTTATTGTGTTTTTCTTGCTCTATAATCGGTATTTTTGCTTTCGTGCCCTGCGACAATTCGGCGACAATTTCCTGTGAACATAAATACCTAAATATCAATTCTCCGAGATTAAGGCAGAAAAGAATTCTTCGCAACCTTCTAGTCGGTGTTACTTTCCGATTTCTTGGGGCTCGTTCATTTGTTCTTTCGCCTGACTTTGGCACTGACCTTCGGACACAAAATTGGCAAATGATTTGATAAAAGGTGTTATAAAATCAAATTTATGTTATTTTTGGGCAAAGCTATGGATATGGATCTGCCATCATGACTGGCAAGTTGAATACTTATTGAAAGCAACTTGAATTGTCATGGTTACTTCCCTAATGCTCTGGTTACTGCCCAAATCGTCCTTATATGAATGTTATCGATTCGCAATAAATATTTTGAAGAGTTGTGATCGCATAATAAATATAAATCTTTCAGTTCGCCAGGGATTTACCTTTCTATGGGGCTTCTGGTTAACAGATCACCTGTTGATATGGTTTCGCTATCACAGTTTGATGGCATGATCCTGTCAAGTGTTAAGACCCCAAAACAGTGAATCATCACATTAGTCACCAATGCCTAGGAAACCCCTCTTGAGGATCGATAGAGCCAATATCAAAAGTGGTGAATACGTAGAACGATTCACATTAGCCTATTGTCACGATGACTCAAAAGGCCGATTCTAAGCTAATTGGGTTTTGAGTCACCATGAAGCAGCTGGTCAAGTTGCTGTGGAGGTGTGTTTTTGGGACTTTTTCTATGTGCCAAGAGTGCGGTAATGGGAGTGCATCATGGGGCGTATGTGCGATATTTTGTATTGATTGCGTATTTATAGATCTGTTGTTATACTTTTTCGGGGCTTATCATTGCCGTGCCATATTTAGTTTGACGCACATAAATTGCGAGGCATTTTCAGGCGCATGTATTGCGCATACGACACGTTGAACATTAGAAGAGGCGAAAACGTAAAAAATAAATTAAGCTAAATGTTTTAAGCTTAGTTTTTGGTACACGCCTACTTTGTAATGAGCATTTACTGATATAAAATATGTAAATAATTTTAAGTGGACGATATGCAACCAACTCACCATAAAATTGATCAATAAAATCCGAAGAATTTAGTTTATAATCCAAGTTGGCGTTCTGATGTGTGATCACTTTTCTGCTGTTTCGCCGATTTTTCTTCTTTCTTTCGCAAGTTCTGAGGGAGTCGCGCGTCCAAACACGCAAATCGACCAGAGGCAAGTGTTTTCCGCCTAAACTTTTTCACTTTTTCACTGCGCCGCGTAACCGTAATCGCATTCGCAGCGACAGTTCTCTCTCACTCTCTCTCTCTCTGCTTTTCGCAGTCGCCGATGACCAATTACAAAATTCAGTGAGACCGTTAGAAGAGGAACGTTTCTGTCTTCCGTTCTGTTTTTCGCAGTAATGTTGTTGTTTTTGTTATAGTTATTGTTGGTGGTAGCTAGCACTGGTAGCTGGCTCTGAAAGGCGCCGAGCAAGCGATCGTACGTATACTTGATGTGCGGGCGTTCGGGTTCATTCGGCTCTCTTCGGGCGAGCCACTCGTCACTCGTCCGCAACCTTCGCGCTTTGATATTATAAAATTATTAGTTTCAAGTTTAGAATCGTGCTGCTCTCTTGCACTCGTCTCTGAAGCACTGATGTTTGTTTTTGCTTTGGCTGTTGTTGTTCTTTTCCGATTTCCGTGAATATGTTCTAGTCACGAGTGTGTGGTCCAATGTGCGTGTGTGTGTGCCTGTGTGTGTGTGTGTTTATTATCTGCTGAGCAACTAGCAATCGTTATTGTTATCTCTGCGCACATTCATTCACACGCCACTTTAAACAGTATTGACCTAGGTTGTTATGTAGTATTCGGGCTATACATACATGCATAACGTTATACAGCTTTACTAATTCACTAATTCTTAGCACTTCCTACCTCTGTTTTGTGTCAGCTCACCGGAATTGAACTTAATTTCGGCTTTCCGATATATCAGAGCTGTCAGTCTTTAGTTGTAACGTACACACAACGTAAAAAATTGATTTAGAAATTGCACTTGCGTTGGAAACTATAACACTAAACGACCACCACTTTTCTTCTACTTGATAAGGCAAACGAGATCGATTGGTAGGTAGTATTTAACGATTTGATTATGTTCTTTGCGATTCGCAGCTGCTGGGCATTAACTTTCTAAAACTACTCGAGGTCCAAGTTCCCGAGAAATTCGGTGAACGTCCGTGCGCGTTGCCTGCTCGTCGAGAAATACGAGAACCGAAAAATTCGCCGAGAACAAAGCTCGCGCTGGCAGCGGCGTCGACTGCGCAGCCAGCGCAGAACGAAAGTCGCTGCGACGTATGCCTATGCCTGCATGTGTGTGTGCGTGAACCGGCATTTGCCGCAGCTGCCATAACACACACACACACAAACAAAATAAGTTAATAAAGGTGGTTCGCCGCCTTAGCAGTTTTTGTATTATTCGCAATTGTTGTTGCTGCCTCTGGTGGCAGCGACGTCGACTGCGACGGGGGCAGCACCGCTCAACTTACTCAATAAAATTTTTATTATGATATCGCCGTCTCGTAAAAAATGTCGACGTTTTGAATTGTCGTTGGGCTTTCGGCTCCCCGTTCTTATCGCCACACTCAAATTCGCCGGATGACGTATGTATGTACATATGTACATACATAGCCCTTGGAATGGTCTGAGCATCAGATTTGTTAACAAAGATTATGGTCGTTTCAGATAGCCGGTGATTTGACAGTCACCGTACAAGGTTTATAGATTCGATTAGATACAGATCGAAGATGTACATAAGTAGCTGACCCCCAAATTAATTGCAATGTACACATTAAGGTTCAAAACTCACGCCAAGAAATGTTATCCCTAAAAAGTAAAAGTTTCTTTTGGAGCTATCTCTTGTTACGTACAGGTAAATAAAGTATGGATTTTCTCTAAAACATTTTTAATATCAACAGCAGAAAAATTCGAATTTTATCAAAATTCCAGGGAAGTTTTTTTTAGCTTAATGTTCAGTTAAAACAATACCATAGGAGCTGGTTACACTAATTAAGTGTAATTTATAGTTATAAAGGCTTTTGACCATTTTATACATACTCAAATGTTCGGTCCCATTCTGCCATCCAATCGCAGACAGCATTTACTCCAACCACCCGCAAAATGCATTCGTACTTTGTTTTATGTACATTTGTTATTACAAGGAGTGTATTGACCTGCGATTTCTTTTGTGGCGACGATAGCGTTGACAAAAATGAAAATGGCAATATTAAAAGAATGGCGTGTATAAATAAACGGTGCGCTGCAGAATTCGAAGAACCGAGAAATTTCTTAATTTCCATGGGCGCAAAAAAGAAAGAGCCCAGCAAATTTTTTTTTTTGGCGGCGAAGAAAGCCGAACGCATTTCCTGCGCTGCTGCAGCGCTGCCACCGCGCTGCTGCCGCCACTGCCGCTGCCAAAAGGGTGGGAGTGGATCGCGGGGGTCAGACGGTGCAATAAATTCGGGCTTCATCCCTACTGCGAGAACAGCAACAGCAACAGCAACAGCAACAACGACCAGCAGCAAACTCAAACCCGAACCAGAAGGTCTGGCAACTTGCAGAAAGGGCAGCTGCGACGCCGACAGCGCAGCCCGCAGCGGCAGCATCGTGCGCAGAGTTCGCGTGGCGGCCGTGCAACGGTTTTCGACGCCATCTAGAGGCCGTGCAGCGATTTTCGAACATGCTGCACATGGGAATGGAAAATGGAAATCATGCATATGCGCTTCACCATGGTGTGGGTATCCTCCATGGCCATTTCCCGTTCAGCCGCTGCGCAGTCGCTGGGCACAGTGGGCGTGGGCATCGCGTCAAGCGCCAAGAATTTCGCCTTATTCACTTTGTGGGTGGACCGTCCGCCAAGGAAGAAGCATTCATTTAGCTGTTCATTTTGTTGCTTTCAAATCGGCTCTAATGCACAGACAAATTGGCGTAGAACAGACGCAGTACTTGGCATTTAAAGTGAAATTATGCAATATAACACACTAAAAATAGAAAAAAACTGAAACCTGATAGTCGTAATATACGTTATGCACAGTATGTACACACGATGAACAGATAGGAATATTATTGCACTTTTAACGTGTGCAATCGGGTGCCTTATAATGTGCATAGTACTAACTTTCATCTGCCTTTTATTTCAGTTGAAATGCGAATAGGCGAAAAGGGATTATTATATTTTTAGAGAAAACGAGGATGTGTTTACTAACAATGAAGGTTTCATTTTTATAACATACATACGACGTAAGGCGATGTATGCACATATGTACATACATATGTATGTAGACGCTGATCAAGAAGACACATATTTACCTTATTGGTTCAGATATAGAAGAAAGTACTTTACGGAAAGTAAACCAAAATTAAATTAAAAAATTAAATTAATGGGTAAAACGTTTTTGACCAAAATGTGAAACGCGGAGAATCGTGGGCTCGTTTTTGGCGTTCCATGAGACTAGGGGCTTGTTGACTTTGTTTACGCCTAGATAACAATGAAAAATAGTGCGCCATCCAGAATGCGGTTGAAATTAGATACGAGGGGCTGGCTGGGGATTGTTCGCAATCAGAGTGGAAATATTAGGGAATCACAAAGTAGTCGTAGTGCCAGCACTCGTGTGGAGCGTATTGCATTTGCCGAGTGCGCAACAAGTTGAGTGTCATGGTTACTGCAACATTGTAAGTGCGCTATTATGCATATGCATACATATGTACATTACATCTACAATGTATGTATGTACAGGCCCTTTCGTCCAAGACACCTACTGTGTTCTGCCGTGCTGAATGCTTATCGCGCCAGACTTGCATAACTCGGGTGGCGTTAAAGCCACCGGACCACTGAAAACTTATGGCATTTATGTACATGCATATGTACATATCAAGGGTCCAACAATCCGATTTGCATATGTACGTCTTAGTAAATGTGTCTAAATAATACACAGAGTGTAAAACTATAGTAATGACTTTATTCCATCTGATGTAATTCCTATTATTGTAATTTCTATAGGGCAATAAATTTGTTTACCAAGATGCAAAATCAGCGAAGGCAAATGGACTGCGATTAGTTGGCTTGGTCCGGAAAACGCTCTCCACGCTCTCTGCCTAATTTGCATATTTATAGTGCATACAGGCATATGTACATGTGTGCATCACTTCACACATCGACAAAGGTAGTATGTGAATGAATGCATCTGCGGTTTCATTGTCAATGCCAAATCACGTAAGGTAGAGGTCGTTGTAGGTATAAAGCCTAGGCCTACGGCTCTACAATTCAAATCCATATTGCAAAAGAAATATGTAGTTTATATTGTAGGTTATCATTGTATCTGGTAATTGGTTCTGTTCTATGTTTTTTTACGCTACCGGATTTAATTTAAGATTCCCTTTAGTAAACATTTAATTTACTCATACGTAAGTTGAAATTTTATGTAATAGAAATCACAACTTATTCTGTGCATTCAATGCTAATATGTGGAGCTTAATAATATCAATGCAGTGTGAGGGTTTTTCTGAAAATCACGCTTTACTAAAGCTTAAGCTGTTTTTTAGTTGGTACTTACATAAGCAGAAACGTAACTTGTATTAATGACAAATTACGAAAACAGGCTGCACGCGAAAAGAAAAGATTACAAAACACATTTCGCAGTTGCTTTCATTTGTTTTTCCGACTAATCCATGCATATGTACATTCATAATGCAACTGGCCTTATACCGCAGGCGCCATTCGTTTCTTGGCTGAATTATCGCTGGGGAATTGTCGGTTCTATTAGGCATGCAGTTTGTTATGTCACTACTCGCTGCTGCAGACAATGTAGCTCCACTGTACTGATCGATATGATCGATAACTTGTATCGATAACAGGTGGCTTGGTGTGGAGGGGAGGCGCCGAGGCGGCATTGACATTCTGCACGTAGACAGACTGCGTCAATAATAACTGCATTAAACGGCAGTGCGCTCTCGCTCTGACTCCGTATCTTTGCTCTCCCTGCACTTACACTTACATACACATCCACATCTGCTTTTCTCGCTCTCTCGCCCATTCGGTTCATTGACCGCCAACACGTGCATCGCAAACCATTGCACGTCCTCTTCCATTTGCAATGGACATCGAATGTCGAAAACCCGTGCACTGCCTCCCCACATTACACGTTGCATTTTATCGCCTGCACATGCTGGCTGCACCCCTCCCCCACACCCCGCCGCACACTCCATCTCTGTCGCCCAACTATAGAACGGCTTATAATAGCTAGACAGCACTCCCTGCCCCTCTCACACCGCTCATCCATCGTTCTCTGCAGTTGCTGCGGTCTTGCCGCCTGATTTTTCGATTTTCCGCTGTTTGCCTTTCTGCTGCGCGTGGCCTGTGTGTGTGTGTGTGTGTGTGTGAGCGCTCGTGCCCCCGCTCTTCTTTCTCTTCTTGTTCGTGCTGTTCCTATCTCAAGGCAAATTGCAGTTGACGAATACGAGTTCAAACGACTGCTAAAACTCGAAGTTCTTGAAAATTGATTAACTTTTTAAAAGACAAGTCCCTGCAGAGGGGCTGGGGAATTCGGGGTGCTAATTACAATTAAAATCTCGCTTACAATGTAAACGCAACGCGGAAGTAGTATTGCCCATAGGCAACCTTGACCATTCCACAAGGCCAATTCCAGCCGGGCATTGACTTCGTGGCTTCAATGGGCCGGCCGGACCCACCCCCTACCTCCCACCACCCACCTCCCACCTCCCACCGCCAGCCACTTGACGATCGGCTTCGAGCTGCTTTTACGACAACACGCGCCGCCTAAGCGAACGTAAACGTCGCAGGTGAAAAATGCAATGTGCCAAACGTAAATGCGAAACTGCAATATTTTCTATTACTTATGATGACACGATCTATTAGTGCAGCGGGCATTGCAAAAACTGTGCACAAATTTCGTTGAATTCTATTCCACAGATTTTACTCACGGTAGTTCCAGAGCTTATTACTCTATTCGCTTGTAGATGGGAAGAACGTGTTTGTTACGCAAAAATGAATATCCTAATATGCCATAAACACCCAAAGCGAAAATCTTAATTTATTGTGACTTTCGACATTATTCGAGAAGTAACATACATAGTTGATAAGGTAATCGCTTTCCAGTTGGCCTAAAATTAGTTACTGATATCAGCTCACTTCGCTATGAATAGCGCGAATAATATTTGGAAAATAAAAAGGTTGTGGATCATTAAAAAAAATGTAAGCGATATTCTGATGTTTGTTGGTGCAAAAGTGGGCTGCATGCATACATATGTACGTAAGAACTTTATTATATAACTTTATTATATAAACTTTTATTAGACATGATATAAACGTATATGTATGTACATGTGCCTAGTACTTTTACCACATTCACAAAAGCGCTTTACTTCGCGGTATAAAAATAACTTTGTAATAATGTTGTCAGCGTGTAAACGTGGAATCAGAGTGCAAGTGATAAGAATTAGTATTTAATAAACAAATACATCAACGTAACACGTATTGTCATGTAAGCTACTTGATGTTTCTAGTCAGTTATAAGCATCTACACTTATAATCTTATTTTAAGGTTTCAGTAATTATGATTTAAGCAATGATGACCTACAGCTTTAACTAAAAACACTGTGATAACAATTTCCTACGCTTATAATAATAACTTTGCGTAATTACGCAATTGCGCCATCTAAATATGCAATCAGTATAATGACCTTAAATGTAATAGGCTATGCGATAATGCATTACACATATTACACGGTTATTGCTGTATTGATTATCACTGTGGACGGCAGCCCAAGGAGTGACGAAGCGCACCAGGAGAATGTGCCAAGCGAACGCACAGCGATCGTCACTATTTTTAACTTTCTTTTGATAATTACTTATATAAAAAGTTGCGAATTTCAAGGTCGATTGCACGGCCTTGCTGCTTGCTAAAACAAAAGTTCATTGGCTGGGGTTACAGAGCTTTTGTAAAATAACAAAAAAAAAACCGATTAAAAAATGCTCTTCAGCATAGTCCGTATGCAAACGGATTGTTTTTTTACGATTCTCTATATGAATATTATTATGATTTAAGTGTTTTTAATGAATTTTTAGACTTCTGCAGGTTTTCCCAGTTTCAAGCCATATAAATATGTGTCAAATTGCCCACCTTGAACGTATTCCACCCCGCAAGTTCTACATTAAGTGCATGCCACGCACAATCTTCCAGCGCTAAAAATTTCCTTTTCTAGTTTTGGGGTTGGTTTTAGATCTCGAGGATTTTCCTGCCGCTTCTGCGTCTTGGGTTATTAGCTTTTCCTTGGGTCAACGACCCCGAACCTTGCAAATTTTCTTTTCGATTTCTTGAAACCGAAATTTTCCTTCTCGGGGGTGGACTTTCCGGAAAGAATGAGGTGCGAGGGTGGTTTGGCCCATTGACATGCGCATACTTTTCCTTTCAATGAAATGGGGGACTTTGCCCCTTCCCCCAGTACCCCCGTCCCATTTTCGATTCCTTTCAGCATAAGCTTTAACCGGCCGGCTTTGTGAAATGATATCCATGAATGGGGGTTATGAACCCCAATAGCCCTCCATGTGGACAGATAACGAATTTCAAACGCGTAGAATATATATTTTTTAATGTAAGTGGAGCTGCACTTTTCTTCATTTTTGTAAAACCATTTGAACAGCCAAAGACTAAAGATCAATTGGATCAAACATAACATTGCCACTTGAGAGAAGATATATGTATATGGGTATGGGTGCCACATAGTAAAGTAGTACCTCCCCCAACCTGAAAAACTATTTAAAAAGCATGGAAGTAGACAGACTGCGGGTAGAATTGAAAACCAGATCGTAATGGTGTATAGAAAATTACCAGGGGAGTAAGATGGCGAGCAGGGGAAATCCGCTGAGCAACTTACATAATACTATGGATACCGTTAGCCAAGAGGTCACTGGCCACAGCCAAAAAAGAAAAATAAATAAATAGAAGCACTTGTACTCCAACCAGAAACCACTCAAACGCACTCACATGCGTACTCACAGCCGGTTATGTCATGCCCATTAAATGCAATGGGAGGGAAATTCGATTTCCCTTTGAGCTTGTTTCAACCGATTTGAGGCAATTTTGTTGACTCCATTTGGGCGAATTTCCCCTTGACGGCATTTGAGTAGAAACTCTATTTGCTTGAGGGAAATTCCCTTTGCGCTTGTTTTAGACCGTTTGAGTGAAACTTTAATTGTTGAGGCGGGATATTGATATTTCAAGCAAGTTTGAGTAGGAAAAAGTTGATGTACAATACAATTGAAATTGCTTCGGGGGAAATTCTGCGTGGTTTTCTTAGAGAACATTTCCAATTGAGACTGGGGAAATTTTTCGCTTTGGAAAATGCTCAAGCCGTGACCCATTTTCGTCCAACATTTGGTGAAGAGTTCAAAGACCTCTTCTTCTGGCTTGTGGACGGGAAAAGGGAACGGGAAATGAGGCGGACAACCCCAAATGCGTGGGGCTTATTTTTCAGTTGTGCTTTCTGCTTTCGCTTTCGGTATCTAATTTGGTTTTCACATTACACTCACGAATGCGAACAGCTAGTGCAACTGCTTTTCGGGTGTTTCTTTGGGGGCTGACATGATGTCATTTGGGAAGTTCGTTTTATTTATTTCTTTTTTTTGTGGGGGACGACGAGGGTGGAAATGCATGGATAGGCACTCTGCTTTGTAGCCAAATTTTATGCGTGTCCCAGGCCGAAAATTTCCAGGGGGTTGCTATTCGAACCCACATGCCATGCAGAGAGGTGGACTCCAGTTGGTTGGCTTGACCCATTTAAGCCCATATTTGTTTGACTCAAAGTTAGCAATAGAGTTCTTATTTGATAAACGAGATAGACGGAATTACATTGCCAAGATTCGTAGTGATTTGGAGTAAATAAGTACCCCCACTTTCGATAAAATATTTTGTCTATATAACATAAAGTATCTCCAATAAGTACATAAAATTAATAATAACTTTATCAAACACAAAAAATAATTAGAGTACATGTACATATAACAGGTAACATATACATACCTCCAGTTTCCTAACCATACTCAAATAAGTCCCTAAAATTATCAATAACTTTATCAATCTCCAAAAAATTAAGTTTATGTATAACTACCATTTGCTTTTCTCCTATTCAGATTAGGAAAATAGTTAAATAATAAATTCCATGAGTTCAGGTCTAATAATTCCCTTTTTTGTATGCTTCAGCTTTTTCCCCAAAAGAACGGAAGCTACAAATCAATGCCCTTCCTTTTTATTTAATAAAGAACTTAAAAGAGCTGAACAAATTAAGTGAAACATAATCTTCGCCACAAAGTTCCTCCCGCTGTCTTCGGATAATCGGAACAAGAAAACAAATCTTTGACAGAGGTAAAGTTCAAGAACCCCATGAAAACATCAACACGCATATGAACATGAACGTTGCCTCGACACAGACACCACTTCATGCCATAAACTGGCTCACTGGCAGTGCTGTTGGACGCACTCCCTGCCTCCGTGCCGCCGAGGAAAAGCCCCTGCCCCAAAGTTTTCCCGGCACTGAAAACGAAAGTGAGTCGTTCCACCCACAACAAAGCTCGGGCGCCTTCACCCTCATTCGGGCGAACATCTTTTTTGGCGCTGTGCAAGAAGTTCATTGAACTTGGTGGAAATTCGGAAGCAATCCAGAGCCAACGACAAACTCCCAACGCCCTCGCCTCACACCCAGAAATCATTTCATTAGTGTCTGTATGGGTTGATGGTCCGGTGGTGGGAGCTTACATTGCTCCAAACCAGTCCAGCCCAGAGCCCGCAGCCCGCCATAGTGATGCAAGCTTGAATGAAAACATCGACGCCGTTATCCATCTATGTATGTATACAAAGGAACATCGATGCATCGCCTAACATCGGTTTCACCAGAAACATCGACAAAAAAAAAGATGTGCTCGATGCATCGATGTTTTTTAACTAAGTTTTTTTCAAAAATTTTTTTTTCTGTCAAACGATGCTGATGGAATTCGGAGGTACGCGATCATTTCAACGATATCCTCGATCGATATCCTAATTTGTACTAGTTGATGTTGATGATTGCAAAAAGAATTGGAATTCATTGGTTTTGTTGCTAGGGAGTTTTCTATGTTATTGTTGTTTTTGGCGATCGGAATCAGCATTGATTTTTTTTTATGAAATAGATGTAATAAAATGTAATAAAAATGTAATTTCTTAAAACGTGAATCCAGAATTGAGAGCTTAAATGAAAAAAATTGAAATTGAATTAAAATGAAAAAATTTTAAAAAATATTGAATGATCATACTGTTTGTGCAATAAGTTCCTCCGCTTATTATTTTTGGTGCTTCCTCAAAGGGACACGCAATCAAGAGAATATCATTTAGAATATTTTTAAGCTCGAAAAATAGTCAACCTTATAATAGTCTGTTTTGTTTCATTTCCACCTCGGCATTGTCCTTTATAATCCTTCTTAATGGACAGTACGCAGGTGATCTATCATGTTACTGAAGTTTCCAGCAGTTTTAAGTTGTTTGGCGCCCATGTTGGATTTTACAACATTCCTGTAGAATTTTCAGCAAAAGCGTGTATTTGTTGTTATTCTGGAATACATAGATTTGTAATTTCAATATTTGCAATTATTTGTATATGTATGTTTTATATAGTAAATAGCTAATATACTTCGGCTTGCAATGTAATTTCGTCACTTGAACACCAAATGCCAGGAAAAATGTAAAATTAACCGACCGATGTTTTGGCAAAAATGCATCGCTTAATATCGGTATGAACAAAAACATCGGAAAGTATCGACAAAACAGGTCGATGCTCGCTGCATCGAAGTTTTTTCCATCACTATCCCGCCAACCACCGCCCAGTGCACTCAGCTCCTTCCGATTGACCCATCACTCCACATCCTGGACTAACCACGCAATCAAGGTGCTATCAAGTTGCGTTAGTAAGATGCATCTGGTAGCCGAGAAACTCGACAATGGCGGTCCCTATGGCTTTTTAAATCTGTGAACGATAGTGTGTCAAAAGTATCGTTTGGGTGGTAATAGTGCTATCGATGATTGTGCAGCTTTATTTTAGATTCGTGAGCTTTGACAACTCTGGAAACACATCGATTAACGTAGCTGAAAATTGTTTTATGTTTAATTAAATACAGGCGAATTGCCCGAAATCCATTTGGTGTTATGAGCGTTCAGAAGTCACCACCGTTGCCGACTTAAAACTTAGCTTACTGTTGAGTTCGTGCTGCAGTTGCCCAATCTTTGAGAAGAGAAATCAAATTTACTAGTACTTCGGTGTTGTTGCACACACACTAAATTTTCATCGGTGGAAAATCAAATTCGGGACCAGACGCAGAAGATTCGCGAGGATGACGACTAAACACATTTATTCCACGACCAATTTATCAGATCTGCAATTGAAGGAGCAGGGAAATTGCCTATTTGCAGCCCGAAAATATGACGACGCAATAAACTGCTACTCAAAGGCCATCGTAGGTGTCCCACATATTATGTTATTGTAATGTGTATGTTGTTGTTCACATATGAACTATGCTCCATATAATGTGCAGATTAAGAACCCCACAAACGCCACGTACTTCACAAACCGCGCCCTCTGCAACCTGAAACTCAAGAGATGGGAACTGTGCTGCCAGGATTGTCGGCGCGCCCTCGACATCGATGGGAATCTGTTGAAGGGACACTTCTTCCTGGGCCAAGGCCTCATGGAAATCGACAGCTTTGACGAGGCCATAAAGCACCTTCAACGGGGTTAGATAATAGCTGGCCTTAGACGTGCTCTACACTAACCATATACCAAACTTATAGCTTACGATCTGTCCAAGGAGCAGAAGCAAAACTTTGGCGATGACATTACACTGCAGTTGCGACTAGCTCGCAAAAAGCGCTGGAATGTTATGGAAGAGAAGCGAATACAGCAGGAGATCGAGCTGCAAAGCTATTTAAATCGGTAAGATGCCATTAGAACTCTGCAGTTGCCTTTGCAAAGCGAACTTAGTTACTGCATGAAGACAGTTGCAGTGCTCAGCTAATGGAATAGTTGTTTTCGGCTGGTTAAATTGTCAACTAATTGTAGATAAACTTAACTCTTGTGTTTCAGTTTAATAAAAGGAGACATGGAAAGCCGTTTGGCTAACTTAAAGCGTAATGGAAATGTGCACGATGAGCAGCTGAAAGACAAGCAACAGGAAATTGAACAAGAATGCGTAAGTCGAACTTTAAACATTTTGTAAAGCTTAATTTACACACTATTATGTAAGTAAGGAACGATTTTTAATGTCTTTTACTTTTTTAGGACGACCATGTTAAAGAACTAAACAATATATTTTCTAAGGTTGATGAACGTCGAAAGGTAAAAACTGAAGTTAACCGATTATAAAAAACGGTGGTATTATTGTTACTTACACATTACAGAAACGTGACGTTCCCGATTTTCTATGTGGCAAAATTAGTTTTGAAATATTAACGGACCCTGTGATAACTCCATCTGGAATTACCTATGAACGAAAAGATATAGAAGAGCATTTACAGCGCGTTGGACATTTCGATCCTGTTACACGCGTTAAGCTCACTCAGGATCAACTAATACCAAATTTTTCAATGAAGGAAGTGGTTGACTGTTTCATTGCGGAGAACGAATGGTCTTTAGATTATTGAGTTATGTTTTAGTTGACATTGTCATTGTAATTGATTAGATGTTAGAACCCAGTTCCCATTGTCTAAAATCCAGATTAGTGATAATAAATATGGATCTGCAACTGATATTTATATTGTAATTGGATAATTTGTAATTATTATTACATTGAACAGCTGAATGTTAAAAATATCAAAGAAACAGCAAGAGCGCGATAGCAAGCTGAAGCTATCGATAGGAGTTGAGCGGTAGTGTGAAAAGAGTATCGTTACGATGGACCCGCTCCAATCAGTGTAAGCATGGTGATATCTTGACAACACTAAATATCGATAGACAGTTGTTTACAAATTTCCCGAAATCATTTTTAATTTGCCTTAACTTTAATTTGATTTGTTTGGTTTTTAACTAAGAATACTATGGATTCGTCACAAAACCAATCCCAAATGGAGGAGTCGGCCGGAGACGCACGCATTTTGCGTCTGCGAAATCTGATCGAAAAGAATATTGAGATAGGTAAGTTGATAAGCTATTGTATGTAAAATCTTAAATAAAATAACTAATTGTTTAATCTATTGCAGAGCACCAGATTGAAAACAATACCTTTGGCCAGTCTATTGCGGCCATAGAGGAAATCATTCAAACAGCCAACGATATCAGCGAGGGACACGACGCCATCCGTACAAACTCCACGGAACTTGTCCTGGACACGGAGTTACTGCGACGCAATCACGAAGTTGTGGGAAAGGCTATCCAACATAACACCAACTTCACGGACCGAATGCTGGTCACGGCGATCGTGGGTGCACTGTGTGCTTTATTTATGCCTTGCCGTAATGCTTGATCCTCCTACAGAACGATTTGGTTTTCCAAGAGCACGGAGAGGATTGGGATGCTGTATGTTCATTGGCTATTCAGTTCGGAAGACCGCTCTTCACCAATGATAGTATGCTGCCCTTCATAGATGTTACTCCAAAGGAGGTGGTTCAAAAGCAACGTGCTCCCCGCAAACTGAAATCTCAAGTAAGTCATTAGTTAAACAATTCCACACAGTATTATTTGTTCATATTATTATTGGTATTGTAGGCAGAAGAGAAGCGCCCCGAAAAGAGTGACCAATTGGAACGCAAGGACGAAGGAGCAGCGTCCGTCACCCACATGATGAAGCAAATAAGACAAATATATCGAGAGGGCAATCAAGAGCCGATCCCGTATTTTAAACTAATTTGCAATCCAAACAACTTTATGGAAACCGTTCAGAACGCCTTGCAACTTTCCTTTCTTGTCAAGGAGAACTATATTTCCATTGAAAATGGCGAGGATGGTTTGCCTTTGATCCGCGTTGTGAATTCAAAATCAGTCGAAAAAAACGAACCTGCCCAGGCAATTTGCTCCATAGATGTATCCTTTTGTGAGGTTTGTACCGCTGCTTATGTCTAAAATATTAAAATTGATAAGAATTACATTACAGAAAATGGTAAATCACTACAACATACGTGAGCCAATGTTGAAAAGACTTCCAGTTAGTGAAAGCTAGATATATTAATAGTGTATAATGTTATTAATAAAACACACAGAAAGTTTAAAGTTACTCATCTTACGCATTCAATTTTATGCTACCATCGAATAAGAACACACACGAATGTTATAAATAATCGGGTAATTGAAAGTGTTCTTCCCCACAAAACATCAAGTAATTAACGTAATATGAACACAAAATCATTAAATGAATTTTATTACTCAAACAGTTACTTCATAGCTCAAACAGTTCCCCCAATATTTTACTACGAATCCGCCCCTGCCATTATGTCAATTTTTATGACCGCCTACAGATTGTGAAATATGTAGTAGGGGCACTTGTGAAGTTATAGCAATAATTAGAAACTAAATACTTATATGCTTATTTACTCTATACACGTATTTAGATGTACAAGCAAAATCGTATGCCTTAAAAAATGTTTTGGATTATATAGATACTTTGATACGTCATTACTATGACGCATATCCGCACATTTATTGTTACCTGAACTCAATAGGTGGCATAAGAAGAATTACACTATTAAATTACTTTGCACAGTGGAAAAATGAATGAACTGCTCCATTAATTAAAAAATCACTCGTGCGCTTGAAATAAGTGCACTTTCGGTTGCACAGTGCCATTAATTGAATTCCGTTAACTTAATTCCACAAAGAGAAATTAAGATTAATTAAGATTTATTGCACAATGAAGCTTAGGGTTAATTGCATCTTTGCGGTCGACGGAGTTTAAAAGGCTTTCTGTTAAGTAAAGCCTTTATAAAAGGGCAGTGGTTCTATTCAAACTGGATATAGTAGATCAAATTACTTGAAGCACCATTGTCCGAGATTTTGGGCCTTCTGCTTCATGTAGGCGAGCAGAGTTGA
The DNA here is from genome assembly GCA_005876975.1 of Drosophila orena. NCBI lineage: Eukaryota > Metazoa > Arthropoda > Insecta > Diptera > Drosophilidae > Drosophila > Drosophila orena. The sequence goes on along the minus strand of VCKV01000008.1, from coordinate 8,451,728 downwards.
CCTAAGTGTGTACGAAACTAAGCTAATGTGTAATTATATAGAAAACCAAAATGAAGATTTATTGCCCCATATCAGCATAGCAACAAACGACCCAATTAATAGCCACCCAATCTTGAAAATACAAAATTAATGATGCACAAGCCCAGTTTCAATAAGTTGCCAAGATGGGCTTTGTCTTAGTAAAATCCACATTGAAGAACTCTATTTTTATGAAAAACCAAGCTCTGAGTTTGATCAAAGGAAAAAAAGAATTTTTATTACTGCAAAATGATTGAAAAAATGGCTAAAAAGGAAAGCTTTTAGATACAGGATAATGAAACAAATGTGTTCTAAAAACAAATGATTAATTTGAAATTGGAATTACTGAATGGATATTTGCTTAACTCAGTAATACTTTTTTATTCCAAAAATACAATCTAGCGTTATAGTAAAGGAAGTTAGACGTTCATATCTCCAAGTTTTCTTGTTTATAAAACCAACTTATTAAGTTGGCATTTTGGCACCCTTCCTCTCTTAGTTTCTGTGTGGGAAGCTCAAGTCCGGATTGAGTTCTGCTAAATTATAACCATTTTGGGCTCCATAAATTTACCCGGATCACTTTCGCATTAAGCGTTTGCGTAAGGTTCGAATGTACATTTGTTCTCGCATTGATATTCCGCTGAAAGCTACATAAAGTTAAATGCATACATATGCAGAGACATCACCCACATTATTGTAACTCACCCGTGGTCACAGGCACACCTGCGGTCAGCGGAATAGCATCACGCATTTGGATAAGGTGCGAGCTCGAAACTTTATAGGTATAGTAAACTTTAAGATTAATAATTAACTAATAACTAATTAATTATTAAGTCGCAACTCTTTAGCTATTTCCCATGACCCAATTGAAAAAGAGTTTTTAGCATTATATCTGGTATTATCTTGCCTTCAATGATAAGTCTAATGGATTTTTTACAAGTGATAATTTAACTGGGGAAATGTCAATGAAGGTTAGGGTTATAGATAAATGTAATAAGAAAGGAAAAGTACCTTGTTCATGCCGGCTAAAATAATTAAGCAAACTTAAAGCTCACCCCAATTGTTCAGCCTTAGATAAAATATTTATAAATATTTTAAAATATTCGATTAGCTACTTTTTCGACCACAGCTGTGCAGTGGATGTGCGCCTATCTGTATGTACGCACGTTTGGCTCCAGACTTTTGGGTGGCGCTGGCAATCGACGCTATGCCCATGTGAGTGCTGTGGTTGGGTCTGGGGGATGGGGGATGGGGTCTGGGGTCTGGGGGATGGGGCACCACTCCTCCGCCTCCTCCGGGGAAATCGGGGAGCCACGGGTGCCGTTGTTAGCACCACATTCGATCGCCAGAGCTGCGCTGATGCTCGCGGCGCGCTCTGCCTCCAGCACTTTTGTTCCCAAAGCGGCTTTCCCGAAAATTCAGTTCGGATTTCAGTTCGGATTTGAGTACCACGCGATGAAGACGACGGCTTCAATTAATCCAGAATTAGGCGTGCAGTGATACACGGGGTGCTAACTTTTTTGCAAATATCTAATCGAGCCAAAAATGCAGAAAATCTTAGAAAATTGACAAAATCCCTGTGTTTCCTGTTAAGTGATTTTGTTGCAACATTAAAGCTGAGATCCTTTTGGTTGATAGCCAAATCACAGTTGTGTGATTCAAAAAGCCAATTTAAAATTGTTTAGTGATCGTGACGAAAGAGCAAGGTATTCTGATAATTGATCGTTTTGAGTGACATATCCTTTTATTTCTTTGAAGACCTTTTCAGTGCACCAATGTTCATGTTCACAATGGCTCGGTTTGTTAACTCTTGGCCTCTTCAAAGGTCCGAAGACATTTTGAATACGGGCTTAATTGCATTTTGGGAAATGCGTTTAATTGATTCGGGCTTTCGTTTTGGGACACACCAATTCACCTCCATCAAATCGAGTCGTCGTTATCTGCCCGATGACAGTAATCACTCAAGTACTGAATGCATAATGAAAGAAAGCCTCTGTCGATGGGGTTTTCGATTTCCCAAAAGACAACATTATTTTGCATGCCTTAAATGTGGCAGCGTAATTGCAGTCACTCGGTTTTGGGATCGATCGGATAATAATACAGGCAGGCAGGCAGTGAGCCGCAAAAGTAGTTGTCCAAATCTGAGAGCGAAATCTAATGACAGGCACTAGCATTTCAAATCCCCTCCAAATCCCATTTCAGTTTAAACAATCCCATCTGCGCGCACACATATGTTTCGAAATAGTTTCCCGTTTTGCTAATTGCGGAAGTTTCACATGTAATTTATGGAGAAGCGTCAATGACGAAATACAAGAATGCGAGAAATACGAATATGACATGTGTATCAAAATATTTTGGGGCCTGGGTAATTTGCCTTCCATGGCCGAACGATTGAACATTTTCCAAACACTTCAGTTTAATGCAAGTTCTTCATAATATCCGCACTCTTTGAATTGAGTGTTTCTGAGTTCAGTGGCGTGCTGAAGTGCTAATGCCATTGCAACACACATGGGCAACTGCAGTTGCACTGCGCGATTGGCTCAAAATGGCCCTATTGACACAGATAAGTAGGCAAAGTCCATTGTGACATTAGGAACTCGCATACCCGCTACTCGCACACTTCTAGGGTATGCAATTGCCGCCCAAAGAATGTGTGTCACTGGCGGCAGAGCACTTTGCTCTTTATAAGGAGTCTCCTCTGGAACTGCTAACCCCATATATGTATGCATATAGAACACCATGATGTGGCATTAGGGCAAAGATTTCATGTACATGTAGCTCATGTGTAAAAGCTGGGACCTATCTAACTATGATAATGATATACTAAGTCTTTACTCAGTTAACTCAGTTATTTTCCGAATTTGTAGTTCCTACACGTTTGCAGTCTTCTTACAGAAGATGTTATATACAAGAACCATGGTTTAGGCGAAATTCCTAGGCCCCAGCCTGAGAACCGAACTGATTTATATAGTTATATAACATATTTGATGTGCGTATTCGTAGTATACGCAATAGTTGTGTGCTCATACATAATGTAGCTCCAAAATGTTGAGTGGGTGTGGAGGCTTCTAATGAAATACGCCCTTCCCATTTTTGTTCACGGATGTTGGTAGTGTATGCTATTTGCTATATGCTGCCGAAAGTACATCCATTCCAGTCGAATAGTCACGGTCGGTTTAATCGTAATCAATGAAAATAATGGAGCTCAAGTTCCTCTATGGCGAGCTGCTAATACAAAGCCTGTACATGCGTACTGGTAAACATTAAAGATCGCTTAAATCGCTGGCGAATTTATCTAAAAGTACATAGAAAAATTATCCAAAAATAAGTACTCGTATGTATGTAGCTTGTAAAATCTTAGGCTTTGGTATATGGGAATTTCAAGTGCGCGGCACGTTTCAGTTCCTGAAGATTTGAATTGTGTTCGGATGAATTGATTTAATAATAATTTACATTAAATGTGTCTCCTTGACCTTTTCAGGCATAGAAATGGCGAAGCTGTGCTTGATATTCAGGTAAGAAAATAGTATCTCGAAACCCTGTGAAGCTCAATCTCTTCCGAAAACCAAGTAAATGGTTTTTTCAATAGATACAAATTTGATAGCGAAAAGAGGGCGGGGTGAACATCTTGCTCAGCTGGATTTAATCAAGATCTGTTTGCCCTGCCGCCGAACAGTGGCTCGTTTTCACAGAAAACGTTGTAAAAAGTGTAGATCTAGATACTTCAAAGGAGTTTTTTTTTGCCTTTTAAATTGCACTGATGTGTTGGGAATCAATCGGAAGTGATTCAGAGATGTGATTGACTTGATGAAACATTCAATTTCCGCTCTTAGATAATTTGTTACTTAGTTTGCGGTTTTGCTTTGCAAAAAACATTTTTTATTACCATAAATTAATATTAATTGATTAAATTCTATTTGCAGTATTCTTACAATTCTCGCAACGATACACGATACTAGTTTTGTGCAGGCGGACTTAACAACTAAGGAGCGAATAAAGGTAGGACCTTCGATATGAACTATAAACTACAAAATGTACGATTTCTTATATGGTTTATTCTAATCACTTATTCAACTTTTTCATTAAGTTCGATGCCCATTTGTAGTGTTATAATAAATTATCACTGTTGAAAAATATGTCATGTTGGTGTTGATAAGCTAGAAGTTCAATAAATTTGATTAGATTTGTGTTAATGTCAAGCTAATGGTGCTTCATGTCATAAGTTTGTTGTAAAGTGCTTTATTAATTGTCATAAATTTATGAAATCATTGCTATATGTTTATTATTTTGTTTTTTGCTTACTTTGTGCGTGTCTGGCTGAACAGAAACATCAAGATTGGCTTAGAGAGCACCGAAAACCTAGGCCGAAAAAGAAAATCTCAAGCAACTCGTATTATGAGCTAGCAAACTTGTGGCATACGAGAAAAGATCTATCACCCAAGCAAAAACCGAGCAACAAGGAAGAATACTTGGAGAACGAGACAACTAGTAAAATATCCAACAAAACCGATGACAAAGTATTAAGGTCAACGATTCCATTCCTAAATGGCACCAATCACGGTACATCGACATCCAAATCGGATGTGGAAACAACTACATTACCCAGTGTGACTACTAAGGATCTCTTCGAACGTGGCAATGTAGCGACCACGCGACAGACTCCAAATGTCGAGGAGGTGTTCTCCTCCCCCAATCCACCGAAGGATGCAACTACGAAGAAGGCGAAGAAGAAGGTGTATCCATATCCTCGTTGGGACAAATGGAGTGACTGGAGCTCCTGCTCCCGGAGTTGCGGTGGTGGCGTAAAGTACCAGGTTCGGAAATGCATTAATCGGTGAGTTATATAATAATCTACTTCTACAGGGTTCTTGCTATTATTGGATAGTTTTCCACTATCTTTATCTTGAACTTATTTGTTTTTCACCGTGATCTATGCGCTTGTTACATACATTGTCATGGTTAGGACTCTAAGCACTCCAGTCTCTCTCCGATTTCAGAAACCTATTGACGAATAATCAGCTTACGAGTAATGCATGTGTTGGATACTTCAAGCGCTATCGACTGTGCAATGATGTGCCATGTGACGAACAATCCCCGGATTTTCGGGCCTCCCAATGCTCGACTTACAACGATAAAGAGTTTCATGGCCATCGATATAGGTGGGAGCCCTATGTGAAGGGTATGCATTAACCGCGATCTGTAATAAGGTTTCTTTAAATGGGAATGTATAAGTAGGTCCACACATTACCTTACCCAAAAGTTTCTATATATTTATGTTTCACTCTAAATCCTACAAATCGTGTTAATCGAAGCTGTTAACAAGTTTAAACACTTTGATTTGCTTATAACCATTTATAGATGACGCTGAATGTGAGCTCAACTGTATGCCATTTGGAATGAAATCTTTTGCCACACTAAACGAATCCGTAATTGATGGAACGCCTTGTGGACATCCAGCTGAATATTTTAGGTCACAAGTTTGGGATCGCGCTGTTTGTGTAGATGGTGCTTGTAAGGTAAAGTAAATACTGCTAAATAATGCTAATCCATTTATATTTACTTTACAAAATAAGATAAATGTGCCACCACCAGCAACAAAGCAACGATCGCACATTAAAAGCACTCATTTTTCGATACTAGAGCTTTTTCAAGTACAAGAATCGCATTGAAAACTTAGTATTGGTTTTACATTGAATCAAAAAGCACGCAACATTTAAAGTGATCCGCAATGGAATTCAAATTTAAAGACATTTCGGTGTACATAAAGTGTTAAATTTTAACCTTGATTTTGGTGTTCAATCTCTTAAACTACGTATCTGAGTTAATTCAACGATCGCATAATAAAATTGAAGTGAAGCTGATAATTAGTTAACAAATTCATGACTTATCCAATATAAGATATAATTGTACCCTATTTAACTTGATTTGCAATTTAATTTAATTTGCATTGCAGTTGGGACCCCTTTAACCTGGTTTTCAAATTAGGTATAGTTTGTCCAAGGCTTCAAATTTTCAAAATGATTCTTGAGAACCGGAATAGGTCAGCAAATCAAAGTAGAAATAATTTCGTGAAAGCAAAAAACTGGAATAAGTCCAATGAGCTTAATTTCAATGAATTATTTTAGTAAACACATTGCCGCAGTTGTGCGTACAGAAAGTCCATCCAAAAAGCAATTGCTTATAGAACATATGCCCCTTAATATGGCTGACCGAATGTATTTTGTACTCGTTTATTTTTTGTATATCTTGTATGCTTAATAAGTGGCCAATAAATAATGTTTTTGCAAAGCCCACGAATTCCACTCGTATTACCCTGAACTTACTATATATAAGGCGTATTCTTAATGTTCTTCTGCAGAAGCTGAACATAGTTTCTGAGGAGTGGATCGCAATTAAGAATACTCAACGTTTTTTATATAGACAAAGTAGTTCCAAAGTAGTTTTAAAGTAGTTCCAAAATTAACAGATAATAGATATTGCTATGATATCATTGTTACCCTTACTGTTGCTGGTGAGTAAGCATAATTGTTAGTGAAAATGCTAGTGAATGTTGTATAATATGGTTTCTAATATTTCATAAAAACCATATCCATTCTAGGCTGTGCAAGCCAGTGGCGAAATCGATGGATTGTATGCCCACAGTGGATCCGTGAGCTGTGGAGGATTACTTTGTCGGCCTGTGACGGGCATCTTCACGCGAGATCCCCTGCCGGAACATGCCTATGTCCACGTCACCACACTACCAGCGGGTGCCTCCAATATTTCGATAACTGAACTCAAGAATAGCATCAACTTGCTGGGTAATACTTCTCTCGATATTGCATAATACCCATGGTTTTGAAATCTCTCTTTCGTTCTGGCAATCCAGTGCTGCGCACCTCCAAGGAGGTGTCCATTTTCAATGGGGAGAACACTGTCTCGGAGAGCGGATCCTACGAGGCGGTTGGTGCCGTCTTCGACTATCACCGAATCGACGGAGCTGAGGACAGCAGCGGGGTGACGGAGTGGATCACGAGTATTGGGCCCATTCGGGACTCCTTGCAACTTATGGTAGAGCACCTTATATACAACCCTCTTACTAGATGTCTACATTAGCATTTGGCCATTCAGGTTTTCACCAAGTCTGCCAATAACACTGGTGTGAAGTACGAGTACATGCTGCCCATAGTGTCCGAGTCCGAGGAGAACGAGATGTCGTTGGAGAGCAGCGATGGCCTGCTGAGATCCGGCGTCGAGGACACCAGTTCATCCAGCAGCTCGAGGGCGGGTCGCAAGCGTATCTTTAATTGGAAAGTAATTGGGTTCAGTAGTTGCACGAAGTCCTGCGGAGGCGGCACCCAGACACCCATTATACGCTGCATCCGAAAGAATCCACTGCGGTATTACTCGCAGCGCCGTTGCATGCACTCCGTGAAACCGGTGTTGAACGAGAACCTATTGCACTGCAACACGCAACCCTGTCCGGCGTATTGGAGATTGGACGATTGGGGCGAGTGTCGCTGCTCGTCGAGCGGCGGCCTCCGGCGCAGGGAGGTCAGCTGCGTCCAGGAACTGGCTTCCGGTCTGGTCATACACGTCGATAAGGCCGCCTGCATGGAGGATCAGCCACCCACCCAAAAGCAGTGCGAATGTCCCAAGAACCGGCGACGCAATTTGTCGCGATATCGAATGGCAGGCGGCTCGGAATCCTCATCGAATAGCACCCAAGTGAAGAGGAGCAAAATCGATGGCACCGACGCACTGGCCATCTGGTTGATGTCCGAATGGAATCAGTATTGCTCGGTCACCTGCGGATCGGGCGTTGAGTATCGCACAGTATTCTGTGATCGCTCCAAGGCCGGCGAGCAGCGATGTGATCCCAGCACAACTCCCGAAAGTCGCCGCCCGTGCGAGAAGCCCACCTGCGAGATGGGCGATTGGTTCACCGGTCCCTGGTCCTCGTGCAATGGCGACTGCTTCGACCTGGCCCGCACCCGCGAGGTGCTGTGCATCCGGAACCAGCTGATCACCGAGCACAATGAGTGCACGCCCGAACTGAAGCCGCAATCCGTCGAGAAGTGCTCCCACGAGGAGGTGGAGTACTGCGCTGCCCGTTGGCACTACTCGGATTGGTCAGAGGTAGCAGGGACTATGTGATTTGTGTTCTCTTTGGTCTTTGCTAATGGCGATCGTTTATTGCAGTGCACCAAATCCTGTGGTGGAGGAACCCAGCGACGCAGCGTGAGGTGCTTGGAGTACGACATAACGATGAACGCCTTGCGGGAATCAACGCATTGTCGGTACACGAACAGGGAGCCCATATATCGCGATTGCAATACGCAGACTTGTGAAGGTGGGTTTCTAACTTAAATATTTTGTGGAATGTGCATATATTATTAATTATACTTTATTGTTTACTTGACAGAAGTTAAGCCAACTAAAGCGGTTTCAACCTGCGTGGATAAATTCCCGAATTGCCAATGGGCTTCGCACGCAAAGTTATGTAGCTACGATTATTACAGCGAAAACTGTTGTCTTTCCTGTACGGGTGGCATTTAAAGTTCGTAGCTCGTAGGAATCTACTTAATTTATGAATCGACTATTTAACCGCCGTGCAGAATAGCTGCAAAATATTATCAAGCTTTACCCCGCATATGACATCTTGTTAACTCTAGAACTTAGTATTTCTGACACTAAAGCTCAAAGGCAAGCTTGCAGGGAAATGCAAAAGTTAAATGATCGATGGCGAAGAATGTATTAACGCAAATCAATAACAACATACTAAAGTAAACTAGATGAAGACTAAAACATAATGTTTAGTGCAATTATAATAATCTTAAATGTAACATTAAGAAACGAAAAACGACGTTGTTTCATACGCAACCACATGAATTTCAATAAAACAGAGATTAAATGAAGGCTTTTACTTTTCTCGCTCTGGAAATAAATACTCATTATGTAATAAAAAAGAACAAATGAACTTTAGAGGGTGTAGCCCCGTATTTGCCAGACTATCCTAATTGTGAAGAAGTATATAACTTCAACAAAGCCCAGAACACTGAATCCCAGGAAAAGTCCGGCTGTTCCGCCAATTGAAACTTGAAAGGGAACAAGGTGCGTTAAATATTAAATAAATAAGTACTAAATTATATAATTAGTTACCCAAAAGATCGGTCAGTGAGAATATAACCTGTCTCTTAAGTCGACTTTGCGGCCAAGTTTTTACTGACACAGCGCTTCCAATTCCTCCCAGTAATTGTTTTGCTCCGGTCATGGGCTAAAAATTAAAAAATTTTTGTATGATCTTTATTTATTAAGTGCGGCTAATCCTGTGACCTACATTAATGGACTTCATTGTAACTACTGAATCGTGGCAGTTCTGTTCGCAGTAACAAGTAGCTGGTTTTTCGTGTTTGCTATTTGTCTCGTACAACTGCATGAAAAAACCTTTAAAAGGGGAACATATTTTATTCTCCAAAAACATTATTTTATTTAAAATTCGTTGGCTTTTTTGTTTTGTACTTACTTGCATGATGGGGAAAGCACGATCTTAAAGTTTTATAATCGCACACACGTTTGGGGTTTGTGACTGCATGAATGAGTCAAGACTTTAAGATTTATATAAAAGAAAAGTATTTTAAAAAACTTACTGCGATTGGGATAAAAATGTGGTATACATTTGCAAATGCTGTATGCCAGATTGATGCGGCACTCTTGCTGGCAAATATTTCTGGTGTAGAAGGGATAATGGGTTAAATTGGATTCGTGCGAAAATCGGCATCTTCTCATGGCCACCGTGGTATCTCTGTTAATTATTACATTCCTATAGGTTTTATATACCTTCTGAAAGGTACTTGGAACTCACTTCTCTAGGTTGTCCTCGGAAGTAATCTCTTCGGTGCTGAGATCGTACAAAACACCATCGGAGGCATAATCGGAGTTGGAATCCACCTTCATTACTTCAAATGCTGAATGTGCAAAAGCCTTTGAAGTGTTTAGCACTCAAGGCGTTTAGTCTTAGTAAATAACTAGTGTAAATAACTCACAATTATTGCGGGACCCTTGAAGCCCAGTAAAGAGTATTGCGTATCCTTTTGAAAAAACGAACCAATCTGATATTGAAGGCGGATGTTTTCGTACTCGTACTTGTTGTACTCGGGATACTTTCCGTAGATAAAATATCGCGAGCTGTATTCTTCGGATAATTTGGAATTGCACAGGTAGCACAGTCCCCACTCGGTGAGAACCTGTCGGACATAAACATAAGTCGAAAGCTTGAAAAGTTTGATTTCAAGAACCTGGCGGACATGTATAAACATCGCCCCATCCATACATCGAATGCGTTCATTGTAATTGGGTTCGTAGGTTCTATCGTAGGTTAGATTGTAGATTAACTCGATGTAGTTTTCCGGCTTCAGATCAATGTCCTTAATTATTTGATCGATCTGCTCGTTTTCGGGAATGTTCTGAAAGTTGATGTACGTCGAATTGGCCAAGTTCTCGAGAAACTCCCACAAAACATCTTTCTGCGGCCCCTTTATGCCCTTGTTACTTGAAATGCATTGTAAATATTATAATATGAAAGAGTAGAGCACAATTAATTGCATTTAGCAATTTACCGGCAATAGTCCCCGAAATATGTGATATTAAGTCGATCCACTGGGCAAACTGTGACACTCGGCAGGGTGGTATTCCAAAAAATAAAATCACGCTATAATTGAAAACAATGAATTATTTTTGGATTTTAGTTTCAGCTATTCAGCGCTACTTCGACTCCGATATGAATGCTTTTGGTGTAGTAACGATCTATAGATGATAGGCAGACAATGATACAAAAGTATATCGAGGCAACCAGCAGGATTAGCCACAGGAATCTAGAACACAAACATATTTTAACCATTAATAATCAGCTTAAGCAATTTATAGCTTACTTCTCGAAGAGTATAAGCATTGAATCCGTGAGGTAGCGAAATCCATGTATGCAACAATTGTTGAAATACAATACAAAGTAATTGACAACAGTTTTAGACCACTTCCATAACTTTGAGGTCTTGGGCACCATGATGCTAAAACTCTGAAGTTAATTATAAATTATAAGCAATAGGAGTGTAGTTATCCAGTTCTTAGCCGACTAAATAATAGTTTTCTAGGCAAGAAATTTTATACTAATTTTTGCTCTTGGAAAGCAATAAATTCCTTAGCGTGACTAAGCTCGAAAATGGCTTTCTGCTATTAAGCAGCAGCTAACTTCATTATTTATTTAAAACTATTACATTTTGCACTTGTGCCACTCTGCCATTTGGAATGTTAGATGTTTATTATACCATACCTACGTGTACGTGTAGGCCATTATTTCAAATAAACTGCTGCCCAGTTATAAACAAATCACATTTTCTTCAACTATTTGTTTCAGGAAACTACTGGGAGAAATGTAACAAGTTTGTATAGTAAATGAAAGTCAGTGAGCTATCTACTTTCTATATGATCAAAGGTTAAGTTTAACCAGATTTAAAATAATATTTTAAATTTATGAGCTGTTTTTATTTTATACAATGTCTCTACATTTCCTTATTGCTTCATGATGGAATATTTTTTTGCTGGATTATAAATGTGCGAATCTGCATTGGAACCAGTGTGACCACGAATGCGTGGGCGTTCATCGTTGAATTGGCCGACAAGGGTTTGTGAGGTGCATAATAGTACTCAACGGAGGAAGGAATAGTACCGGAGTCATCTGGGGTAAATCTGAATCTCTTCACGTCCTCCAACAGCATATTGCCATCCAGAGTTGTTTCCCAAATCTGATCTCCGGCTAGCGACTCAAAGAGGGGGTATATGTTGAAGCTAACTACGTTTCCTTCCGTGTTGAAGTTCTCCACTCGTATCAATATTTGGTCCTTCGAGTAAGGTTCCAAGGAGAGCAGTTCGACGGATTTGGGAAAATCGAAGAAATCGGGAATCATGTGCCTGTTTACAGAGGCGACGCTATTGGACTTGCTGAAGAACTTCCAGAAGTTTTGGTCCAACTGGTGTTGCAGCAATCTTTGATTTGGTTTCCCTGAAGCAGCCTCCAGGATTAGGGATATCCTTCCCCGTGCGATTAAACCAGTTCCATATTGCATCTCATTCAGGGCCTCGCCCACTCCAAATGCGTCATCGTTCAAGAGGCGACGGTGGAGCATGAGCTCCAATTCGCCATCCTTCAGGCTGGATCCTCCCTGGGCCCTATCATTTAGCAGAGCGATTCGCTTTTCGTCGTCTTGTAGGGAAATTTGCCCAGTTACCGGGTAATAGTTTCCACTGATGGCCTCCGACATATCCGGCTCGAAGTGCTCCCGCTGATTTCTCTCACGTGCCAGCATTTCCCGACCATTTGAGTCGGTGTAAAACTTGCCCTTCGAGGATATATTGCTCGAGAACCGGGTGACTATCTCCTTGCCAACTTCATCATCCGCCGGAATCGGACCGACTAGCCATTCGAATTCAACGCGATTGACGTCCTCATAGATCCGGATCACCTGGGATATCCATTCGTTCACGTGCTGATGCACTTCCTTAACCCTGGTGCCATTATAGACCGATAGCTCCACCTTATAGTCCAGTACTTCAACCGCGCCATACGGACGGAAGACATAGGCGCCGGATGATCGGTTTTTCGCCTCACCATTATTGCCGCGATAGCCCTTGTATATCCCAAAGAACTGCTGAATATTTTCTGTAATTCCGTTCATTTCCACAGCTTTCAAGCCACCCGTAGTGGTATCAAAGGTCAGTTTCACCAGCTGAAATGGGTTAGTTATCGTTAATGGCGTACATACGTGTATTATAAGTTCAAGCTACATCCTTACCGAAGTTGCTACGGTCAATTCCTGGGACTCATCCTGTATCTTTTCTACGGGGAAATAAAGTTGATCTTCTGCAATATTTTTCGGCGAGGGTAGTACGCGAATCAAAAAGCTGGCTATTTTATCAACGCTGGCTTTAAAAACCAACTCGTGTTGGGTGTCATTTGGTCGATGTTCCAGTGCCAACACTTGCCAAGGAACGGGAACCACTTCGGAAAACACTTCACGACCTATTCGAAGTTTTGAAAGCATTAGTGCTCATTCTGCATCGATATAAAGGGTATACCTTTCTCATCGGTGACTATGTAGTTCTCGTTCTTAGCCGGAACACGCACATATTGCGTTGAGGTATGAGCCAATGGATTCACTAGGGTCACAAGCACATTGTTGGCGGTATGCTGGGTGAAGGCACACACACTTATGTTCAGTTCCAGGCAGCTCTGGAACTCCCCGGTGGTCAGATTGGTCAGAGATCGCAGGGCATCCCGGGCACTGGTTTCGGCCCCAACGATGGCCTTGAACAACATGCGATCGTAGTCGCTGGCCACCGCCTGCTTCTCGGTGCCCGTAACCGCGTCGTGGTGCTGCATTATGCCCATTGCCTGGCTCAGATTATCCAGATCGTCGGAGTGCTGGGCGCCACTCAGCTTGGCCAACACACTCAGCTGCTTAACGGTTTGGAAGAAGTGGTTTCCGTCCCTGTGAAAACGCTTTTGGGTGGGACGTGAGGTGAAGTATCCGGTCCAGTAGGAGTGGGAATCGCTGGAATACGGAAAGAAGTCCTCCGTTTTGTTGGGCCAAGTTTGCATCAACTGATGCAGTTCATAGAGATAACAGGAGGGTGTGGAGTAAAATACGTTCACTTGGGAGCCCGCCGATTGGCGATCGTTGACGTACCTGATAAGTGATTCAAAGAACGCCGGTAAGAAAGAAAGTAATGTGGAATAAAACTTCCTGATGTACTCACTTAATAAGTTTGTCCATATTCTTGAAATTAACTGCCGCATCTTCGTACTGAAAATCATCTCCCATGGGCACCATGATGTGAGTGGATCGATAGGACTTGGACATGTTCTGAACATAGTCTATAAAGTCACTGACTCTGGCATCCACGTTATTATCATAACTCTCGCCATCGATAATTGGAGCATCCTCGCAGTTGATATCAAAACAGAATCCCGGAGGAGCAGAGTAGTGATTGTAGAGCATACCAGTGAATATATTCGAGCTCTTTAGGGACTCGCTCGACTGCCAAATCATCTCCATTTCCAGACCCTGCATACGTTTCTTCTTATCCACGTAGTCCATGCGAGCGAAAAATTCACCATTGAATGCCATTTGTGCGAAAATGGAGGCCATTTCCCTGGAGTGACCAAACGGATCGATCTGCCAACCAACTGTGGGACGTCCACAAGCGCCGAAGGTCTCTTTAAGATATCTACATTAGAACCAATTATGAACATACGTATATATCTCATCGTTGTATAGGAGTGAACCTACCTTAAGCCCAGGTTAAACTGATCAATAACACTTTGGTAGTGAACGGTGGCCTCATCGTTCATACTCCAAGCTCCTCCAGCGAATTGCAAACGTCCTTCGGCCACCAACTTTTTCACTGCCCTTTGGACAGTGGCGGTTTGCTCCGAATACCATTTCGCGAAGAAAAACGTTTCCACCTGGATGAAGCGCCTCTTCGAGTCCTTCAGCAGCTCCTCCACTACGGTGTCCAATATGTATTGGACTCCAGCGTGCTGAATCCTGTTCTGGCTGCCATAATAATACTGATCCACTGTCTTCAGCCATCCAACATCGTCGTGCGAATGGGGCACCAAGTGCACATTGATCATGTTTAATTTGGGTGCGGGACATGCCTGGATTCAGAGGAAGCCCCTCGTGATTTGTAGCTTGAAACAATTATGTACTTCAAGTGCGTTACCTCAAAGCCACAGGTTGTCTCGCATATCGCTGTGTTCACTAGCAACAGAGTGATAAAAGCGAGGGTACCACTGAAGTATTCCATTTCGGTGAACGCAGAGCTCCTCCTCGGAGGGGTCTTATCGGCACCGTTGAGTCGAATAAAATGAAACGAGAAATGAGGCAACTCCTTAGACCCCAGCAATGTGCCACTTGAGGCGATAAACCTTGTACTGCGATCGCATTAACTTGAGTGGGATTATGAAATTAAAATCCATTTAGGAGCACCGGCGATAACCGTTTACAGCTCAGTGCACCCTAGATAGATGGGAAACACTCATTGGTTTGGCTTACTATTGGTTTGTTTGTACTTTTGCCAGTAAACCTACATTCAGGTTCGCTAACAATAATGCTTATGTATGGAAATGAACTTTCGGTTTGGCGCTTATCAGCTAAACTTTCAAATGAAACATACATATTCGCATTTGTTTATGTTTAATTTCTAGTCAACGACTTTTGTATTTTGCATTATACTTCTTATCACTGCTGCAATCGTCTCAAGTAATTAATTATTCAGATTACGAATGGAAACCGCGTAGCTTTATGAATTTGTACTCAATCAAGTGGTACATACATAAATACATAGATGGTCTTGTTAACTCTAAAATTTGTACTATTCGTTATACTTTTTATAGGGGTCATGTTCGGTTTGCTTCTATAATGCTGTTTTCATATTTATTCATTAAAACCAATTTTTATAGGAATGATCACATTAAGTATAAAAAACACTCTATATCTATATAGTATTCAAGGTTTGTTGGAGAAAATGTTCTAGAAAATAACTAAATTTCCAAACATTCATTCATTTCAGTTTAAGAAAAGCCATAGATTAAGTGAACTGAAATTTTGGAGGTCAATTTATCCCCTACCACCTGTTATAGACTAATGGGCTTTATTTACATAAATAGCTTTGGCTAAGACTTCCGATCATTAGTATGTAAACACTTCTCAGATATATGTAAATATACATAAGTGAAGATCTAGGTATAATGTACTTAATGAACTGTAGGGCTTTATTGTACTTCGAATACTGCTTAGATATTGAATTATTTTCGTACTACACATAAAATCTTCCACAAGACTACTTCTAGTTCATAAACACAGAAAAAAATTCTTGGTTCCAATATGTCAGTTTCTTTAAGTGGTAAAATTAATAAGGAAACTAAATATTATTATATTTCTACGATTTTCTATGCCCCTAATATAGTGATGTTTTTAGCAATGAAATGGGAATTTGCCCACGTATTTTACTGGTAATTGAGATTATCAGTATTCCATCAATCACCTCTCGCATCATCTTTACCTATTCGCTCGATCTCTTGAACTCACCTTAACAAGCACACCTTACTGAGAAGTAAAAGCCTTTATAGTTTTATTGCTGCTACTGGGCAACCATAGTTCAGCAGCACTATGGAGCCTAGGGTTATTACCTCCTGTTTCTGAAGTGCACCACTCAGACCCTTTTTCGAGTTTCGATAGTAACGTGGATTACTGGTTATCATGAATGCACTTGTGTGTAATCGGTTTTCAAAAACCAATTAGGCACTTGAACAATTTATGGTGTGGAAACGATTAAATGGATCAATCTAAAGCCAGTTTAGCAATCTTTGAAGGAATACTTAAGAGCGCGCATGTACATACTTTTCAAGCCTATCAGTATTTCTACCCGGCGAATTGCCGCACAAACCTATACCCACAAACGATCCCAAGTACAAACAAACGTGTATTTGAGGGAATACTGGCTCACTTTCTCAATGTTCGTATGTAAAGAATCATTCTCAAGTAGGTCTCGAGCTGAGTTTGCGGTCTCAGTTCGAGCAGTCCGCATTGAGAGGCCGATGCGATCGCTTGGGACGGTTGGAACTTCCTCTATAAGTCGGTGGTTCCCTCAGCCTGTGTGTGTGTGTGTGTGTATATCGGGCAATACTGAAAAAGTGAAAAATCAAGAGCTGGATGTAAACAGCACAAACGTAAATAACTAATACGAAAAGTGCAATGTCTGCGAAGACTTCGGTGTGGCTGGCGGTCTTTTGTGCCCTCGGCTGTCTAATTCACGATGCCGATTTGCGGAGCATTCAACAAAAAGCATCCCAGTGCGGCTATCAGGTAAGTTGCTGAAACCATTCTTGGAAAAGGGCATAAAAGTGGCGGGGCATGCAACATGTTGCTAGCGCAGCCTTACAACTATAGAAACAGGTAGAGTTCAAAGTAAGAACTGCTTACTGCTACATTGTACCTAGGGTGCCTAGGGTATATACATTTTGCCGGCCATCTCAGCCCTTAAATCTGAACACAGTACACTTTGTTTCATGCAAATGGTACAAAATAAAGAGAGACCTGTTTACTTTAAAAGCTTTTCGTTTTTGCACTGATAAGCGAAAGAGAAAAAAGAGAGGAAACCAGACAGCTGAGTGCCGATACACTGCACTCACTGAACTATTATAAAATCGTAAAATATATAGATTAAATTATTGTAATTTTTATAAGCTATACATAGCTAAACTGTTTTGCGAGGGTAGAAAAGGGGGATTAAATAAATAAAAATTTGTAAAAAAACTATATTTATAACTCAAATTGTCTTTTCAGAGCTGCCATCCAACGAAACCCAACATGCTGAACGTGCACCTGGTGGCCCACACCCACGACGACGTGGGATGGCTGAAGACGGTCGACCAATACTACTATGGCAGCGAGACCAGGATCCAAAAGGCTGGAGTCCAGTATATAATCGATTCGGTGGTGGAGGCTCTGCTCAGGGATCCCGAGAAGCGATTCATCTATGTGGAATCTGCCTTCTTCTTCAAGTGGTGGAAGGAGCAGAAGCCCAAGGTCCAGGACGCAGTGAAGATGTTGGTGGAGCAGGGAAGACTCGAATTCATTGGCGGCGCCTGGAGCATGAATGACGAGGCCACCACCCATTACCAGAGTGTGATTGATCAGTTCTCCTGGGGATTAAGGTATGTAACGGGCCAATGGTACCGGGCAATGGTAAAATATTAGCAATTATTAACAGAGTTTTCCAATTGAAGGCTCTTGAATGACACCTTTGGAGAGTGCGGACGTCCGCGGGTTGGATGGCAAATTGATCCCTTTGGTCACTCCAGGGAAATGGCATCCATGTTCGCGAAAATGGGTTTCGATGGAATGTTCTTCGGTAGACTGGACTACCAGGATAAGGACGAGCGTCTAATGACCAAGAATGCGGAGATGATATGGCATGGATCAGCCAACTTGGGTACTTAGCTCTCTCAACCATTGTAAAACCTTTTTATAAATCTACAATCTTCATTTCAGGAGAGGAATCGGATCTGTTCAGTGGCGCCCTCTACAACAACTACCAGGCACCAGATGGCTTCTGCTTCGACATCCTATGCAACGATGCCCCCATAATTGATGGGAAACACAGCCCCGATAATAATGTTAAAGAGCGCGTAAGAACTGATACCATATGGGGGCTAATTTATGTTTTTCTTTTGGCATTGGTTGAGCTTCTGTTACGTCTTTCATTCGTGTATTCCCGTTCCCATCATTAGATCGATACGTTTTTGGATTTCGCAAAGACCCAATCCCAATACTACCGCACCAACAATATCATTGTCACAATGGGCGGTGATTTCACATACCAAGCTGCTCAAGTCTACTATAAGAACCTCGACAAGTTGATACGGTAATTGCATATTGTTATGTCCTTGCGCAGCTAACTGTTAAGGAAAGCCCCTTCAAATTCCAAATTGTTGTGTCCAAAACTGTGCCGTCGTTTCCATCAAAACCCCAGTTAAATTTGACTGCCATGTGTGTGAAAAACAGGTGGATACCTTCCTGGCGTACGTTACGAAAATGGCCGAACACTATCGCACTCCCAACGTGATTCTGACCATGGGTGAGGATTTCCACTACCAAAACGCTGATATGTGGTACAAGAACCTGGACAAACTGATTAAGTAAGTAGGGGCTTTCCTTGACAGAGCTAAGCGATGTGATAAGGCATGGTCGGTGCTATATACTTAGTTCCCGTTTCTACCGACCCATAGATATGCCAATGAACGCCAGGCAAACGGTTCGAACATAAACCTTCTGTACTCCACTCCATCGTGCTATCTGAAATCCCTGCACGATGCTGGTATCACGTGGCCCACCAAGAGCGATGACTTCTTCCCATATGCCTCCGATCCACATGCCTACTGGACGGGATACTTCACATCGCGACCCACTTTGAAGCGATTCGAACGGGATGGCAATCACTTCCTGCAGGTTTGCAAGCAGTTGAGTGCCCTGGCGCCCAGGAAACCCGAAGAATTCGATCCCCACTTGACCTTTATGAGGGAAACGCTCGGAATAATGCAGCACCACGATGCCATAACTGGCACCGAAAAGGAGAAGGTGGCTCTCGACTATGCCAAGCGAATGAGTGTTGCCTTCAGGGCCTGTGGAGCTACCACTCGCAACGCCTTGAATCAATTGACGGTCCAATCGAAGGATAGTGTCAAGGATAAATCGGCCAAATACGTTTTCGAGTTCAAGACCTGCGCCCTACTGAACATCACCTCATGTCCCGTGTCCGAGGTGAACGATAGATTCGCCCTAACTCTCTACAATCCACTAGCCCACACGGTCAATGAGTATGTGAGGATTCCTGTGCCAGAGCCCAACTACAGGATCATCGATAACAAGGGTATGTTGCCAAGCGAAAACTGCTGTGGAAAGTGGTTCAGTATAATAGCTTACCATTGTTTTCAGGTGCTACTTTGGAAAGCCAAGCTGTTCCGATTCCCCAAGTGCTGCTCGACATCAAGCACAGGAACTCCACAGCCAAATACGAAATTGTTTTCTTAGCTACCAATATTCCTGCCATGGGATACCGCACATATTATGTTGAGAAACTGGATAGTACCGAGGGTAATACTAGAACCAGGGCTTTGCCGAAGAGGACTTCCGGCATTACAGTGATTGGAAATAGTGTAAGATATCTGATTAACACAGTTCTACATCATTACTTATAATGTTAATATCTATTACTATAAATTTCTACTTCTAGCACATCAAACTTGGATTCGACACCAATGGTTTCCTTTCTGAAGTCACAGCTGACGGCCTAACCCGATTGGTTAGTCAGGAGTTCCTGTTCTACGAGGGTGCTGTTGGAAATAATGCAGAGTTCCTGAATCGATCATCCGGTGCCTATATCTTCCGACCCAACGAGGACAAGATTCACTTTGCCACCGACCAAGTCGAAATCCAGGTCTACAAGGGCGATCTGGTTCAGGAGGTGCATCAGAAGTTCAACGATTGGATTAGCCAGGTGGTGCGTGTTTACAACAAGGATTCATTCGCTGAGTTTGAGTGGCTGGTTGGACCGATTCCCATTGATGACGGCATTGGCAAGGAGGTCATTACTCGCTTCAACTCGGATATCTCGTCGGACGGCATTTTCCGCACCGATTCCAATGGTAATTCCTAGGGATATCATAGGTGTCAGGATCAGGTTTTCACGCCAAATTACTTCTTACAGGTCGTGAGATGATCAAGAGGAAAATCAACCATCGCGATACGTGGAGTGTGAAAATCAATGAAGCAGTTGCCGGCAATTACTATCCCATTACGACAAAAATAGATCTGGAGGACGACACAGCCCGTATGGCCATCCTTACGGATAGAGCCCAGGGAGGCAGCTCCTTGAAGGACGGATCCTTGGAACTGATGGTTCACCGCCGTCTGCTGAAGGACGATGCCTTTGGAGTGGGCGAGGCCTTGAATGAAACCGAGTTCGGCAATGGATTGATTGCTCGAGGCAAGCACCATCTGTTCTTCGGAAAGTCCACGGATCGGGAAGGGGTTTCCCTCAAGGGAATCGAGCGGCTAATCCAGCTGGAGAAACTGCTGCCCACATGGAAGTTCTTCAGCAATATGGAGGCTTACAGTGCCGATGAATGGCAGACAGCATTTACTAATATCGTAAGTGGCTGGAATACTTCATAAAATATTTTATTTTATTTGAATTTAAATCTTGCAGTATAGCGGAATTTCATTGGTTCTACCGAAGCCCGTGCATCTGCTGACCTTGGAGCCCTGGCACGAGAACCAGCTCCTGGTGCGCTTCGAGCACATTATGGAGAACGGCGAGGATGCATCCTACTCCCAGCCCGTTCAGTTCAATGTCAAGAACGTGCTGAGTGCCTTCCAGGTCGAGGGCATCCGCGAAACCACTTTGGATGGCAATGCCTGGCTGGACGAAAGCCGACGACTCCAGTTTGCGCCGGATCCTGAACAAGCCCAGTTGAACACATATGCCACCTTTTCGAAACCCGCTGAGTCCGTTCACCTACTAAGTGCAGGGAAACCCATGTTGGGTGTTAAGTACGCAGATGAAGCCCTACCGGCTGGACAACTGGGTGCCGAGAGTAACCGCATTAGGCGCGAAACAGACTCCCAACAGGACAAAAAGGACGAGGGACGCAGCTCCAAGTCGACCGAGGGTCCCTACAACTCCTTCAAGGCGGATAGCAGCAATCAGGAATATATTATCGAACTGAGTCCAATGGAAATCAGAACATTCATTGTATACTTAACACCAGCGTAAAATGCTTTTTAACTGCAAGGCAACGAAAGTATACATACACGTATGTCTAATAAAATTTAATGAGTAATCTAATCCATGAATGGTTTCTTAAGGTTTCACTATTTGTTGTATCTGCAGTTCTACCGCAAAATTCCCAGCAATTTCAGAATCTCTTGCTGCTTCCTTGAATTTGTGTGTATAGATACTTACTAGTACAACAATAGATTCCGGATTATAAATTAGAATGACCAACAACGTAAATTTCAAGAAGAGAAAATCCTTTGTCCTCAGCCGATGAGGCTTGATTTATGAGTTTGGAGTTGTCTTAAGGGCGTACGCTTAAGATTGCGGTCAGAAAAGATTCTCTGAGATAATCATCCACCGCAAAATAGTTTGTATATTTTCATTCTTTACACTAGATCAGCCCCAGAATCTAGTACACCAATATACTAAATGCTACCCCTTCTTATTACCCTGCAATGAGAATTTCAGCAACAGAACCGAATTGCAATGCAGTTGACTTAATATTAATCATGCATTCATATTTAATAAAGCTAACCCCAATTTCAATTTTAAGCCAGGGGCACGAACTTACTTAAATATACATGTGTGGTGTGCGAACTGCAGTCATTGCCCAAATGTTTAATAACTTTCGTGCCACAAGGGGTAACAAAAGTCCATATAGTACATATAAGGGTGCAAGTGCCTGTATGTTTACCCTCTTTAATAAAAAATGCATCTATTACTTTTGAAGGAGAAAGAAGTAGTAGAATGCAAAAGCGCAATTTAATGAAAAAAGTTGAAAACTTTCTGGGCAAAGGGGTATGTCGTTTTGTTCCATTTGTTAGATTTAATTGCGTCTACTTTTCTCATTCGTTGGGTTTTCAGGGACTTTAACGTTTAACCACTTACCATCCAAACACTATTTACATACACTTATATGTTTATTGAATGCTCGAATTGCTTTAAGAATGAGAGGCACATTTTCTAAGAAACATTTGTAAAATTTTATTTATATTCACTTTTCCGTATATGATTTTGCTTTACACTCATATAAACTAATTTCTATAAAGTTGTCTATTCCGATTACAGTATATATTGCCTTTCACATATCATTAATTCAGATAAGTGCATGTCTTGTATACATATAAATATACCTAATATTTTGTAGTAAAAGCTTCGAATTTATTTGCACGTCTTTTCAGCTCTTGAATTAGCCTATTTTGTGGTTGATTGTGAACTTGATAGGATCCTAGAATAATACAATCGATCTAAACGCCTTTGTGTACGTAAATATTATCGTATAACGCATTAACAGAAGCGTACGCATGCTATCCAATCTTAAAGGCACATCTTTTATGTATGATATAGATAATTTTGTTGATTTTGGTCTGTTTGGTTGCTAACATATGCAGTATTGTGTACTCATGCCGAGTCTAAGTGGTCCCAATCGTTGCGGGCCCAATTCGGTAACTCCGTTTCGTACTCCCATCCAGGGCCCTAAAAAAGTTGGTTATTATATGATTAGAGTCCATATTTTAGGCCTTAGATATAATCGCATACCTTGTACTTCCATGCGTGCAGATACATTATAAGATCCTTGGATTTCGGATCACGATAGTGCACTTTGCACTCGTAGCAATGCTCATCTACTGTTACCTTGTTCACGTTGCATCCACCGCCACTCAATGGAGTCTCCACTGCATCCAGTGGAGCTGGGCAGATTTCCGAGGAAGACTTCTGTGCCGCTAGTGGATACTCCTTGACTGCATTTGTGCGTTCTATTAGTTTAACACTATTTTCGGACTGCTGGGACTCAGTGCATGGTGGTGTAGTTTCCCGGGAGTTGACGCACCCATCATCATCGCTGTGATGAACCACTGAAAGGTGTCATACGATATCAGATACCCTGCATCATAAGGTACGATATATGTAGGTCAACCCACCGGAAGTGTGCTCACTGCTGAGACTTTCCCGATCCGCCTCGTCCTTGGTGTTCTTGAACATGGATATGTCCGAGTCACAATCTATGCCCAGCCAGTTCTCCGCGTTGTGTATGTTTATGAGATCTCGTATAAGCTCTTCGTCCGACTTTCCACCGATATCTCCGGATCGTCCCTTTAGCGGACCGAAGACTTCGTGATTGTACAGTGGATCGTTCAGAATGGGGTAACCTTCGGAAAACAACACTTTCATTGAGTAACCTGGTTGGGAACAGCTTCTTCCAGATTATCTCACCTAAGTATTGCAAGTGCACTCTTATCTGATGCATTCGGCCAGTGAGTGGCTTGCAGAGTACCACACTGGTGGTGCCGTTTTGGGAAAGCTTCTGGAAAGTCGTGGTGCAATCCTTGCCCTTTGAAGATACTTTGCACACGCCGATCTTGTAGCTAACTACTTCGATGGGCTCCTTGCACTCCACGATGCCACTGAGAATTAAACAAATGCTAGCTTAAAGACCTCTGAAGTCTCTGGGAATTTAGCTCACTCTGGAAAAACGCCCTCCACCCTGCAGATGTACTCCTTCTCCACCTGCCTGTTGCGAATCTGCTGCTCCATTTGACGCGCCTTCTTTGGACTGCGTCCAAATAGTAGGAGTCCCGATGTCAACCGATCAAGTCGGTGGATTGTGCGTAGGTTCTTGAGATTGAACTCCTTGGCCAGTATGAAGACTACGGTGTTGTGCCTATAACGTCCACAGGGATGTACCTGTAAAAAGGGAGGCACACGGAATACTTAGATATCTCATAAAATAGCTGATCATTAAAATCGGCGTATACAGATGTGCAGGAAGTAGGTTTTTCTGACAGTGATAACATTAAAATACAGCCTAAAGTCGAAGTAATTAACTATTTCTGTATTAAATGTGTAACATGGCGGTCGTTTAAGCCACTTACAGGTATCGATGCTGGCTTATTTACAACTACAATGTCCTCATCCATATGCACAATTTTAATTGGTTGACTAGTCACAGGAACTTCGTGTCTGTAAAGATAGCCATGAAACTGGGGTTAGTTCGATATATCATCTCCGTCGGCTGTATCACTAGAGATCGGTAAGATTATTAAGATATGCTAAATGGATGGATGGGCTACTTTTATGGGGCCATTCATTGCCTCACTGAAGTCTGTTTTAATGGGCTGTATCTTGAAACGCTTTTCAAATATTATATATGGTTAGGGGTATAACAAGTTTATGTTACTTTTAATTTCTTTCTAATGGTATATAGTTTTACAGAAAAAGTCTTTCATTTGACTTATTTAGTTTTGTTTAGTTATGACTTGTAAGTATGTTTCACAAATTACAATTATTCCTAATGTTAAAAAGTCAAAAAATCATGAAGAGGTTTTTGAGTCATTAGGATTTTAAGTGAGGATTATTTATTGATATTGATGATTTTGGGACAGTACAAGGTACATCAATCTCGACAATGTAAATCATTTATAGCGTTACTTTGCTTTTTTGGTGACAATCACATTTAGAATAGACGAGTTTTGTAAAATAGATAAAGTATAAACATTAAATTACCTGTGAACTATATTTGCGAGAAGATCGTTATGTTTCAACCGGTAGTCAATGGGTACCTTCTCAAAGTTGACTGTCAGTGTGCCAGTTTGGATACAACGTTCGTATTCCTCGGCGGGATGTGCCCGAAATTCCCGGGAGAATATGTCCAATATCTTTTCGCCCACCCAGCGACCCTTTGTAAATGTTGTGAATGTAAAGTAGTACGGATACACCTTGCGTAGAGCTATTTGCAAATGCATTCCATAAAATAATTCTTCTGGGATGTGCCGAATGCCTTACCGTTCTCCATATAGTAGGATGTTTCCTGGTATCTTTCATCCGTGAATCCCGGTCTCTTGGCCTTTAATGCTTTTGTCTCCAGCTTAGCCTTGGGTAAAATGACATCACTTTTTAGTTAATGTACTTCAAAATGATGTAAAACCTATTATGGAAAGTTTGGGTACACGTTACTTACTTTCTTTAGTTCTTTTATTTGATCGTTATCATCTGTTTTCCGCTTTTCTGGAACCTTGATTTTCAGATTCTCAGAGTCCCTTGGAGAAGTAGTCTGTAATAAGCAATATATAAATAAATACATAATTGGGAGTAGATATATTATATATAACTAACTGAATAAGCTGCTCATATAAGAGCGAAAGATATTCTCAACATTTTACCTCAGCGTCTAAACCTGATCAACCGCAATATTCCCGAAATCTATTTTCACCTTCTCCTCCATTTCAATGGGTATCACTTTGTTTATTTCCCCTCCATTAATCTTTAGTAGACCTATTCCATTTGGGTCAAATTGAGATGCTCTTGGTGGGCAAGTCAGCAGGTCTTGTGTTACACTATGCTTTATATTACGTAAGTTCGTACAGATACCTAAATATTGTTCTAGGAACACATATATATTTATAAACAGTTTGGGATATGTACTTGGCTTCGACGCTTATATGTCTGGTGTCTTCATAGAGCTACTATTGGCTGACGTTTGTCTTTTATGCGCGGTACTCGAAGGTAAGCAGAGTATATTGGACAATTTGAAATAGACATGTAAACAGCAAGGACGTGTTTTCGAAAACAGTACATAATCTTGATGTATTCCATTTCTTATTTATTATTTTTTAAGTAGTTGATAAAACTGCTTAATGCATGCACAGATCTATTGACCACATCCATCTAAACACCACCAAGGGAAAATCACTAAGCAGCTTCCGCCCTTTTCAAAAGCCCCCACAAGAGGGTATATTATTTTCAAGTGCCCGGTATCCGCTAGTCGCATTACTCCATTATGGCATTCCGCTGCTCGTTGCTTTCGTTGGCAGTGCGCCCAAC
The DNA here is from genome assembly GCA_005876975.1 of Drosophila orena. Lineage (NCBI taxonomy): Eukaryota > Metazoa > Arthropoda > Insecta > Diptera > Drosophilidae > Drosophila > Drosophila orena. The sequence goes on along the minus strand of VCKV01000008.1, from coordinate 8,425,511 downwards.
GGGTGATGGAAACATGTTGCATGCCCAAAAAGTCGCGCGGGAGAGCCACGGACCACAACCACGACCACGACCACGGGGGATACCATGGGATACCATGAGAAGAGATGAGATGCCGTCCGGTGCAGCGGGGTACGATTCTCAGCGAAATCCCCCAGTTACAATGGGTCTAAAACGCGTGGATACACAAATGCATGACCGTGTACACCGTGCATATTTGAAAAACAGTCTCAGCCCAGAACAATGCACAGAAGATACACTCGAAGTATATGAATACGTTTTAAATTTAGATCATTATGAACAGCCGAGCATATACTAGCGCCGCTGTACTAACCCAAAATAAACCTAAAACCATGGTAAAAGCTAACTGCAAGTCTTTTTGGGGCGAGTTTATGATATCTTATTTACCATAATTCCCATTGAGATTTCTATTTCTTGGAATCATATGTCGAAAATTTGATTCAATTCGAATGCAATAGCAATGGAAACAGCTGTTCCTTTGTTGTTAAATTATTGCCGGATTTACTGCGAAATGAAATGTTTAATATACGGGCTTCAACTCTTCTGGAATTCCGGTTAAAATAAAGTAGGTAAACGTAAATATACGATATGGATCCGCAAGTTCCAGTATCTACGTACATCTCGCGCCATGTAATTGCCAGCTTTGATCAACTTAAGATGAGACTAGCTGATAATTGTTTATTTTGTTTAATTTCAGCAGTAAACACCAGCTGGCAACGAGTTTGCGTTTAAACAAGGCAACTAAAGTGATGTACAAACAGGCGGCAGTAAATATTTGCTACGCCACATTAGTGCATGTCCTCCACTAAAAATAAATCACTTCTGATTGACACAAGAATTTAAAACACATCAACTAATAACACCCGAAACCCACATGCTCTTGGCAGCGTTCAAAGCCGAAATATTCCCCCCCATTGATTTTGAAAAGAAACATGAAATCTGATGATCTCGAAATTAGTTGCCTCAAATTTGATCGCGCAAATGAAATGCGTACTGCGATCGTGTTGGCCAATTACCGCTGCTGATTTCCATTGAACACAAATGAATGAAGACCTCCTACACGCTTTCCACGTCCACTCATCCATGGTGGCTGAGTATAAACGAAGATGATCAATTAATTGAATCATTCAACAGCGGCGACCTGTTGCCAGCGATCTTGGCGCACGGCAGTCCCCATCCACATCCACATCCACATCCACATCCCCAACCCACATGGCACTTTCACATCCACATACAATGATGATCGCAAATGTATATGGAAATTCTATAAGTATGTAGTATATATATAAGCAGGCACTTGCATATATGTACATATTCATGAGCATATGCATATACAGAGATATACAGAGAGTGATAATGCATATCCAATTATACCTGATGACTGCGGGCACGGAGTATATTGGTTACTCCGGAACTGCCACTAGGTTCGCATGCATTTCCGAGGTATTCTGCGGTCGGGAAAGTGTGCAGTTCACCACATGGCTCTTTGATACAATCAAGTGCGGTGCTGGCGATGCCGGCCCCTCGGTACATATACTCGTGGTGTCTCGATCTGGCACCCGGAACATATTTATGAGCCCGCCCACCCCAAGGCTGATCATGGAGAAGCCGCGGGGGCGGGGGCGAAGTACAAATCGCGGGCGGCACGCTTTTATCGCCTGCACACCAACGTGTTGGTGTTGCGCAAGGTGCGAACGGATCGGCGAATGTCTGGAAAAGCGAAAAACTGAATGGGGAAAACTGAAAACTGAAAACTGAGCACTACACGTGACCACCACCCACCCATGGCTATGTTAATTATCTATTTTCAAGAGCACTCATTATACAGTGTTAGTTTTGCCCCAAATCGGCTGGCCATTCTTATTCAACATCAATTTTAAAAGCGATTGCGCATGGAAAAGTATATTCATACAATACGCCGCCTCTTGTAAACAAAACATTTTTCATAAGCCTGAACTACGTCATTCAAATGGCTGATATAATAGGCTTAAGATAACTAGATCTGTATGCCAGAACATCGAAGAAAAATGGAAAACAATAAAAAACTTGGACAATGTGAGCCAAGTGACACTGAAAATGGTTTTAGTTTCTAAAAATGAAATGGCATTGGCGCTTTGCTACAGTAGACTAACCTTTGGTATTGAAAACTCAGTTTTAAAAACGCTATCCTTGGAGTTTATTGAACTTTCATAAATTCCAAATCGACTTCACAAACACTTGCAGTCATTCTGAGAATTGCGATAGCGTACCACTGCCAGCAATTAAATTGCCCAAGAGATTTGTATCGGGCTTAACTGTATAAACTTAAGCCAGTTTTGATTGAGTAAACTAGATTCCAGTAAGTGGGCTTATTCCAAACAAGGCAACTTGTTGACGAATGCAGTTAGCCGGACGGACAAGTGTAAGAACTCAGACGATCAGGCTGCAGGAATGGTCCAGTGACATCCTACTCAAGTTGTCCCATAACGGCGCTACTTGCCTACTTAGCCATAAATGATGCGATTTTCCAGTTCTTGGCGGCTGTGAATCCAAAACCAAGATAAAAACTCTGAAATTCTAAGCCATACTCGTATGCCAACTATGTGCAACGGGCATCCGCTTGCAGTGGCTTACGTTTGGGATTTTCAAGGGGCTATCTCGGATGGGTTATTATGAATGATTGCAATTATTCCATCACGAAAACTGTTAATAGATTTCTGGCAGACTGCTTGGAAGCCCCCTTGTAGAAATCAATCAGCAATGTAACCAAATCGGTGTGGGCGATACCTTGCCCCTTGAACCAGCTACATCCATCCGTCAGATACTCCCCGCCTATGCATCTATAAACGTGCGCTATCATCCAGCAGATGCAACTAACTTGATTTTCATGGTCACTCGCCGCCGGCAAGTGTAAAGTTATAGACACTGCGCTCGCTGTGTAAACAGCCCATGTGCATTAAACAATGGAAAACATCGTACATCTGGGAGGGAGCTACTCTACTAGTAGCTACATGTTCGGAGTAAGGCTACAGCCGCCTATAACCTTGACCAGCTCATTCGGCTGCCCGCTCACCACTTGGCTTATGAAATCATCGGGTTTCAAAAGATAGCCACTGCGGCACTGCAAAAGCGGGCAAGTGGGTATATTACGGGTATAAGGCGGCTTTAGCCATGCGGAAAATCTGAGAGCCAAGAGCTTGATGTACATACATACATGCACGTACATGCCGAAAAACGCAACTGGCTCCTAAGACAAAACGAATCGAGAAGATTTTATTGTTAAATAATGTTGAGCCAACCAGCACTCGACCATATGCTTTCGAATGCGAAATAATTCGTTATTAATTTTGACATCGCTGTCGGTTTGAATTGTGCAACACCTCGTTATGGGGCAACATCAGCGCTTGGAAGACCAATTAGTGGTGGTTAGGCTTTTATTTGCTCACTCGCGGGATTACATTTTAATTGTGGATTATAGAAAGGCAATCGAGTGCACTTCGTGCATTAAGTGTGAAATCGCAAATCGCAAATCGTAAATCAGTGCCATGTTTTGTAAGCACAGGACTAATTAATCAATAATAATAACTAAATAATCAACTAAACTAAGCACAGTTTTTATTTATTTGCTTTAGGAATTTAACTTGGAATTGCTCTGTAGGTACATCAGGAACTCAAGTACTTCTTATGTATTTGACTTGATTAAACAAAAGAAGCAAAACAGTGATCCATCAACTATTTTGCTAATTAAAATCATTTCTGTTTCTTGTTGTGAACTAAGAAACATGTACATATATTCTACAATGATGTATTGAATGGTATGATAAATAAATCTTAGGCTGCGCGAACAAGAAAACAGAAAAACGATGATATTCCCAATTGCTCCTCCCTTCTACAAGAAATATTTCTAGCATAAAGATTATAATTTTAACAACAGGCTCCATTTGCTACAGTTTTCTATATTTACTCTCAGTGTATCTGTCTACGTAATTTAAGTACTAGCCTTCGCTCAAGTACGAATAGTTCCTATCATTACAAGTACTAAGCAAACTTTTATAAGGCTCACCTTTTTATTAATCGGCACCTCGGCACTTGGCAAGACCTGGATGGCTGGGAGCGGAGGAGCCGGACTGCGCAGCAGGTTGAGATTGATGGACGACAGGTGATTCAGTTCCTGGTGGGGCAGGCAGTTGAGTGGCTGGACCATGGAGCAGGCGGCAGGAGCTGCGCGCTGGGTCATCTGCACCGGCACCTGGAAGGGCACTTGGGCAGCCGCCTGCTGGGTGGCCAAGTGGCCAGCCGGGGCTCCTCCAGTGGCGGCCAATAGGGATTGCTGGGCAGCCGATGTCAGGGGGACGCCACCAAAGGCCGAGTGAGCTCCGCCGGCGGCGGATGCATAGTAGGCTCCAAGTGGCAGGGAGGGGAACATGGCGTTCTGGTTCAGTTGTCCGGCGTTCAGAAGCTGCGGCGCCAGGTGGCTGTATGGGGATCCCATGTGGAAGTGTGCTCCTGGAGCGGCGCTTGGATGCAAGGCGGGCTGCTGGTAGTTCGCCGGCGGTGCTGCCGCCGTATTGGGCGACAGTTGCTGCTGCAGCTGCGGCTGGCCAGCGAAGATGCCGCCCAGCGAGGTGGCCCCCATCTTGTCCAGAAACGGCGACTGCATCTGCAGCATCTTCTGCTGGTGCTGCTGGGCGGTCAGGGGCCAGGGCAAGTACCAGGCACATGGAGCCGGGGAATTCTGCATTGCTAACACGCTCCTGGGCTATTATTCACTTCACTGAGAGGAAACTGCGGATGGGATGGGTTTTATTTTCGAAAATGACATTAATATCCGTTCGCTTGGCAAACTTCACGGATCCGTTCCCGAATTATACGATCGTCTGTTTACTTTGATTACGCAGTCCATACACTAGCATTATGGGTCTTAAAGTCAATTAGAAATCGTTGTGTACGTGTTTACAGATTGTTTTCGCTGCACAGATGCTACTTCGACTGTTTTATTTGAAAACTCGAAGCGATTTCGGGGTTGTACGAGTATTATGCGAATTAAAAACCTAAACAAACTGTTTTTTCTTAGTTTTTATAGTGTTTATAAACACCTATACCTTTAGGCACCAGCGTGTGTATAAAACTTGGATATTAGGCTCCACGAAATGCGCTAATTTGCGGTTTATATTAGCGCATTGCCGTTAAAAAATAACCCATCGAACATAAAAAGTCGGAACAATATGTTGATTAGCTTTTGTATTAACTTTGACAATGGGGCGATCATGTGCGCGGTAATATGTTTTTTAGAATAATATTTTCCTTGGCTATGGGAGCATTGGATCAAAGAAATTCTTTAGCCGCCATCCATTCCATCCCCTGAGAGTGGATGAATCCTATACGAAATGAAAGCCAAACGATAACCGAAACTTTGAAAATACATTTAGAATACACGCGGGGGCCATCTGCTACTTGGCTACTCTAATTGCACGAGACAAAGTCTAATATATCCTCTAAAATACGTATAAACCTACATTCAGAAGCGTCAGATGCGTCTGTCAGAATTCTGGCAAAAGATGAAATGCGTATGGGTGCCTGCCTATACACGTATATCGGGTTGTATGGATGTGTAATGGAATCATACGCATACTCGGACGAGGCAAGGCATTGGGATATCGGCTCACAAATTTTGAATGTTTAAAAAGCATCGGAATCAGGTATATACATATGTACACGCGTCATACATACATATATGTGCATAGGTATATATACCACCTACTGAGACAAATGGAACAAAGGCGCACGTGTAAATATTTTCATTTACGCTAGCAGCTTGTGCTAAATTAAGTTTTTGTGTATTACTAGGTCCACACGGTATCGACGAGATACCAGAATTTCAGAGAATTATTCGAGATTTTCGGTGTCTTAGGACGCAAGAATGTATGTACAGCAGTATGTACGCAGATATAGCCACACTCATTTTTGTCATCAGTCTTCTTTTGTCTTAGTTCCATTTTATCAGCCACAATTGTGTATCTTCATCTTCTCGAGTGGTTTTAGTACATTTCTCAAACAAAATTCTTGCATAACTATATTATGTGGACAATGGGAAGAAAGAATTTTTAAAATAAAATCATCCTACATACATATACGCTCGTGTGAACGTTCATGTGTAAGTCCCCAGATCTCAAAATCACCAGGATGACAATAGATCATGGGCTTAAAAGCAACAACAACACTTTAGTGAGAGCTACTTCTATATTTATAATATTTAGAAAATTTGTATACATATGTGCGCTAGCAGAAGGTAAATTCATTTCTAAACTATTGGTAACGAAAATACTAAACTAAAACGCCTCAAAGAATTTCATAGAGCACAACACAATATTTTTAATGGACCGTTTTGTGCCCCAATGGAGAATGTTATTAGTTTGGGTTTTCCTATTAATAAGCGCATTATAATTTGTCTATATAGCAAGAAATTCTAACAGATGCTCAATTATTCGCACCATTTCATTCAAAGATCCATAGTTTCAGCCACTAAAAGTGCAATAAAATGTCTCATAATATTATTGGTTATGGAAAATTATCGTTTCTTTTATGAAAATTTGTATTTTTCTGTCAAAATGTCGGCGCTTTTGATCGTTCACAACATATAGCTATTATGTTGTTCAAGTTATGTCGAAAACATCATGTTTTGTATTTAGTACTGTATTTTTAGTGTACTTTGCGTGAAGGCTCCTCACATTAATTATGCTTTGAAAAATAATAGAACCATCACTTCCACATCAATTTGAGTTCAATACTGTTTCAGATCTTTTCCACAACGTTCGCAAAGTAATCAACGCATTTCCAATGTTTTTTGAGCACAAATTGTCTACAATCTCGGAGGAATTTCACGCGAATGTAGTGTCACGTTTTAATACCTGACCGACGGTGGCATTCACGCGGCAGCATCTACTTCTACTCTGGCCGAATCCAAAACACCGAATGAAGGCTGAAGACTTGGGGCAACCATAACAAACTTGGGTTGCCGTTCGCCGTTCGCCGTCGTGGTGAGTTTGCCACTGCACAGTGGGGCAGAGCGCATTTGTGGATGTACACATTTTGGGTGGAATCATGTGCTAAATGCTTTATCCGATTTACGCAACTCTGGAATTTTTATTTTAAAATTATATTATTTTTAAATTCAAATTTATTTTAAGCTTTAATGCCGTGCTTTCTTCTTTCAATGGGAATAGTTATCATGATTTTATACAGTATTTCATTAGTTAAATATATTCTAAAATAGTTGTTTATATTCATATACAAGTAAGTCTCTGTAAAAGCCTGATACGACATCATAATTAGAAACACCTAGTACTATTCAAATAAAATATCCATTTCTCAGCTTTGTATATAACAATTTTTTCTTAAGAAAACATATTCTGTTCCCCACAAAATGATTTTTTTGTCCACTGTATAGTGGTGGGTTTGGTTGCGATTGCGAACTTTCGTAACTTGTTTGATGCAACGGTAAGTTGCAAAGCTTGTAACGTTTATCTTTTAACTTTTTTTATGTTAGTTGCCTTGTTATTAATTTTCTAGCAGTATTTTCTTCTAACGCAAATCTTTAAATAATATAAAATCAATTTCAAAAGAAACTTGTCTTATGCGCCAAAAAGCACTGCGAAAGAGAAAATAATAAATATTTTAATTTATTGAGCCTTGTCAAGTAATTGCGGCTGCCTATTTTGAAGTGCACCAATTAAAGCTATTTATTGTTGCCTAAACCATTAAAGTAACTATTAATTTGATTATATTTTTTTTTGTGTTTTAGGTCCTTTGTTAATCCAAAATCCACATTTCGCATTCAAGTTAAAATTGGTTTTGGTTACATTGGATATGGAACTGCAACATGCAACATATGGTTGCCTGCTAGCATCACATTTCAACATTACTTTATTAGAATTTTTGTAAAATAAAGGATATTTTATAAATTAGGCCAGGAATCAGTATTGCAATCGTTTTTTGACATACAAACTTTAGTTTGAACATTGTTTTCAGTTGTGGAAAGAACTTTCAAAACAACTATTTGTAAGTAGTCAGTTTAATTCCATATTATTTGGAATAAGTTGCTCTTGAATTTTTCTATCAACTCACTGATGTGCAGGCAAAGCCACAGGGGTCATTTGACACAATTTCTCTAAACAAATGGTAAGTGTTCTCCGGCACACCCACATTTACTCATATAAAATGAACTTTGCTGGAATGCCCGAAGCAATTTCATATTCAACATCACGCTTCTGGTGTTGCAGCCACAGCCTTATAAAATCGGTTACGACTTGCACCAAATAACCATTCGAAATAATTCCTCAAAAACTACATACCAACATGTATATTTTGAAAACAATGCGTTGCCTTTTCCGTTTGACACAGTGATGAAAACAAAACAAATGAATGTTTAAGCCGATGATGATGATGATACGCAACAAAGGATTGAGAGATCTGATTCACCAAAAATTAAATTTGTTAAGTAGAGCTTATAGAGCCTTATTTTGCAAAATAGTCTTTGTTTCAGAGACTGGATTATCTTTATCATTGAAAGTATGGTTGTTTTTTATTGAAAAAATTTTAAAACTAATTTTCAAGTTTATGGAGAATCAAAATAATTCAAAATATATTTTGGATTTTCAAACAAGGTGCATTCACTAGTTATCTTTTTCGAGCGCCGAAAAGTAGGCAACAAATTAGAACAGCAAATTCTCAACCAAGCTCATGTTGATCATTAGATAAGCAAAGATCATTGCAACAACTCCAAGATAGTAACATTAGTTTTAATAATTTTTCCAATTAGCGGCAGCCAAAATACAGAAGGCATTATGTTTGATCAAATTTGGGCTAAGGCTCCGCGAATTGCGTGTTTGACTGCGTGACTTTTGTTTTCCGAAACTCACCCACTTTCGCACGGGCCATTCCATTCAGATCCAGACGCTATGGACTATATAGAGTGGAGGTCTCCTTGAAACGCGGTTGGTCACGAAAGCGAACAACAAAGAAAAGGCTTGCCCGTCATTTGAGGCAACATTTAATGGCCACTGGCTATGGGCTATATGGCTAAAAAGCTATAGGGCTCATCCTGAATAAACAGGGGTTGGTGTGTGCGTGAGTGTAGGTGTGTGTTGGTGTGTGTTGGTGTGTGTTGGTGTGTGTGTGAGGAGTTGACGTTCGTTTGTGAAAACGAAGAAAGTGATTAAATCAGCACGATATTTTGTAGGTGTGCGCCAGCTCACCCATTAAATTTCTCCCTATCCGCATTGGTGTGTGTGTTTGTGTGTATGTGAGCCCGCGCACACCTGCACCTTTGAGCTACTGTTCTAAATTGACTTTTCGCCTGGACAAAACTAAAAATGACGACATCGCGTTTTTTTTTCGCTTTCATAGAAAAGCTTTGCCTCTAAACATGCCCATCAACCGCGTGTTTATAAACAACAAAGATCTTTTACCAAGCTGTATATGAAGTATATACATACATATGTATATAGAGTATATATAGAAAGGTGTGCTGGGCCTCATATTACACTCCCACATGCATGTTCGCACACATGTATGCAGTTACCAAATATGGGAACACGTTAATGTAATTAAGCCTTAAGGCTGGATAAAAAGTAACTCGGGTCATATATTATACGCGATATTGCAGGCAGTTATAAATTAACTTTTTATGACTGCTGCTAATTCTGATTTTTAATTCGAGTGCTCGTTATTTGGGTATTACTTTAAAGGAGCTGTATGCTATGTTTTAATGTTTAATTTCCATATCCAGTATTTTAAACTGTAAGCTGTGCGTAAATATAAAATACTAAGTGTAAGCTGTGTATAAATATAAAACACTAGGTAACGCTAATATCCATAGAATTAACTGTATTGTCTTAAGAACAGACGTGATCGTGTGATCGAGGAGTTGGAAAAAAAACGTGAAAAAAGGAAAACTTAAACAGGTCTTTTAAACAGCTTTTACCAATCCCATAATTCTTAAAAAAATTACAGCTAAATTATTGATATGTGTCAATTGAAATCTGCATATGTATGTATTTCACACCATTGATACCAAAAGAACCAAAATAAATGAACAAAATTTGAAACAACTTTTAACATAAGTTGAACTTGAATTCGTTTCTTGTTCTTCAGCATTTCGAAAACGAATTCGAAAACGATTAAGTTCCGTGCAAATACCCCTAATGCGGTTTAATTCCCTCGAATCAGTGGTTCGCGCGCTTATCGATAGGCAATGTTTTGGTTTTGGTTGTTTGCGGCATAAAAACGTAGTTTTCATGCGGATTTTGCGGCAATTTACAGGCGTTTTTCGTTTGGCAAGTGCTGTTTGTGCTATGAATTAATGTATCAGTTAACTTATTTCGTTGAATCATCGCTTCAAGAAGAGTGTTTCTGTATTTTGAGCTGCAGTCTGCGCACGTGTTGACTAACTTGTTGTTACATTTATAGCGTTGCCTAGATATTCTAGTAAATCGGCGGCCGCAAATCAAAAACTATAAACAATACTCGTGCTTGTCGAAAATGCAAAGCCCTAAACTCTTGAGAAACGCACAGACCCAGCATGGAGATGTGGACGTGGATGTGGAAAACATATTCCTGCACCGCCACATGCTGTCCACAAATCCGACTTCGGGGGGCGATATCGTTGATCGGGAAGAGTCCCCCGAATGCGTGTGGTTTCCAGATGATACGGATGGGAATCCAGCTGCAAGCAAGGATCCACCGGTGAGTAGTGATATGATCTATTTGTCACCTTCTAATCCGGTTACTTAAAATGTGTTCTATCATACATACATACATGTATCTTGACTATAAATGCATTTACATATGATCGCATTGTTTGCTGAGTATGTATGTATATCTTGTGTACTTTCACAAAAGAAAAGAACATTTCGAAAAATATATATGTATTGTATAAGTTTGTTGTACTTTTCATTGGGAAATTACACATTTAATACCAAGCTATAAAAGCCTCATTTCTACTACACAGCAAGAAAATTAATTTGATATTTGTTCATTTTCTTTATTTAATACTATCAAATGTATAGAAATTTTATAGAAAGATACTCGAAGTTCTTTGTAAAAATATAGATAAACATATTATGATAGAACACTATAGCTGGAAATATTTTTATATACTATATATATTCTTATATAACTATTACAATAGTTACTCTACCGCATTTTAAAAGTTATTCCTTTATAACATGTTTAACCTATTATCAAGAATGTATTTAATCGAGCTGGACTTGGTTAAATGCTGTTTTGTTCATGCACTTAAATGCATATTTGTTTACCATGGAGTGTCCCCTCCATTATTAATGCCCCTTTATTTACCCGCTTCACAGCGCCAAGTCAGCAAGAAAACCGCGGTTTGCGACCAGTTCTCGAACTTTGACCGATTCGCAGCTAGTAAAAGAGCATATTTATCTTGAGGGAATCGAATGCCCAAAACAATTTAGTCGGGTCTGCTAGCAAATTGTGTGGATTCGGATTCCTGTCCTCACTTACACACACAGTATTATTGGTGTCCGGGGAAATTTCAATGCAGCAGCTCCAATCGCACACTTAAAACTTAATTAAAAAGCTAATCAGGGAGTCGCAAATGCAATTTGCTGCATTAATTTAAACAATTAATTAGGGCTAAATTAAGGCTCAATTGCAATTGCTAAATTGGCTATATATCAATACTCCATTATACTAAAATAAGTTGAAAATTAACGTAATAAACTAGAGACCTGAGTATTAAAGTTGCGCTTGTTATTTTAAAGTCTTGCAAAAAGCTCGTCAAACACGTTTGTTTGTTTAGATCGAAGCTGAAAGTGGTGGGTTGTATTTATTTTTTAGAACATGTAAAGAATTTTTATGTTTTTGAGGAAGTTTCAAACCAATTAATACTAATAAGTAAAGGCAAAGCTTGAAAATCATTGCGTGACTCCCACACGTTCGTGTGCACAAATGGGTTTATTTCAGTTTTATTCTATTATCTTAAAGTTTCGAAAGTCATAAAATTGGATATAAACATGCGGTGAAGCAAGGAGGAGTGCCAGCACCTAGGCACCTGGAGATTTAAGCTACTTTTACGAGACTTTGAGTCACAAATGCCCCAATAAACGAGACTGCAGTGCCTGCAGAGTCAACGTTCTGGCCGGCAAAGAAATTTAAAGCCACCCTTAGGCGTCAGTACATTCTTAAAAATGTAGGGCTCTGCTAAGATGTGCAACAAACACCAGATTTTAGACAAAACCCTTAATGGCCCACAAAAACCGTACAACCATGCAAGTTTTGGGCTTTTTGTTTGCTGGTTCCTCCACCTCAACGTACGTGACAGTGGCAAATGGCCTTAAATATTCAGCCAGAGTGTACACTTTAAGCGCAAACCCATTCCTAATTCTCTCTCGCTAATTAAACAATCAATAAACTATAAACCGGGTATCTTGGATTAACATCATGTTTGCATACGCATATATGTATGTATGTATGTATATATTTTATGGGGGATGGTTCGAGGATATCGTCGTGGTGTGCTCACGCAAGGAGTTAAGTTATGTGTGGGGACCAACTGGACGGAGGGACTGGATCTACTTACCCACGTATATATTTTACCGCGGATTTGTCATAATTAGTTCTTTTTGGGGGGCCTCAGCGGGTTTCTAGTGTCCCGCCATCGCGGTGTCTGCCTAACGAGCTACTTTTGTCAAGTTGGTCTGTTGGTCGTGATGTTTCCGCAATTATTAGTGTCAGTGCCTCGTGCTTTCAGGCGGGGCAGGGTGGGTATCCTAAGTGCGGTCCTCATTGTTTCCGCGATGCGCCTTTTGGGCCAGTCGTTTTTATAATTCTTACAATACCATGTAAACACACATTACGAAAACCGCCACGGATGGCGGCTGGATGCTGGACTGGTTGCAGGATGAGGGAAATCCCTCTAAGACTCGGTCGGCTGCAGTCCTTGCCATTTTCCATTCCACTGACACTCGCTTGCGCCATCAAACTGAAGAATTAAAAAGGAAGAACGGCTGCTTTTGGGCTTAGTGGCTTTGTGGATCAGGCACACTTTGCGCAATTAACTAAATTATAAATGTATAGAAAAGCAGTAATTAGGAAAACAAAAGCCATGCGATTCGAACATATCAAATGTCCTTAACTCTAGTTGAGCTTTTTTCACGGAAAGAATAATTATATCTATTTTATTTCATGTACGCGAAATCAACCTAACTGTGTAAAATTTTTGTATTGAATTTATTTTAATGGAATTCAAAACCCATTAAATGATAAGCCTTGATTGTATCCCCACTTTAAGTTATGATTTCAACATAGTTTTGTGGCAATTTTTATATAATTGACTTGGGACAATCAAAAGCATTCTTTTTGAAGGCTTGTACCCTCAGCCAAAAAAAAAAAAAACAGTGGAACAGTGTTTATCAAATAATATGTGTAAATTTCCTAGATTATAGTAGAAACAAAAAGGAGAATACAAAATTCTTTAGAGATGAGAATTTAGAATCTCTTGTGAAATCTCTAAAGCGCCAAAGAGCTGCCCCAGTAAATTGGTCTGGCAACGCTGTAACAAGGCTGCGTGTGTCATCAATGTAGGTGAACATGGAGAATCGCGGATTTGTTTACAAACAAGGAGCAAGCGAAATGTAAGTTAGTTATAAATTGTTTGTGTCGTTTTTACCCCGAAGCCAGCCATATTTTGTAGGTGCAAGCATAGAACACGCCAGCACAAGGACAACGCAAGGAACTGTACGCGTGGCTACAGATTGGAAGTGAATGTGGTCCTGTGGTCCGCAATGTAAGCCGGTTGCTATCCAATCCCTATGGTCATTATGCTCAGAGGTGTGGACGTGTTGGCAATGTGCTATCAAAAGGAAGTGGGCTGATAAGAAGTGGCCCCAGAAATATGAGCAAGTGAGCCAATCCTTCAGTGGGATAAGTTCCAAGACGGAATATCAATGAACTTATGGGGCTTTCCTCCTCACTGCTTGCCATGGTGGAAATGTGGCAGGGAAAGCCGGCGATCTGTACAAAACAGAAGGACCTATGAGCATCGAAAGGGAGTCACAAACTAACACCAGTTCCACTGACGAAACAGAAACTAATTACAGGGCTTATGGAACCTCCGAGAAGCCGACCAAAAGGAGTGAAAATTCTGGTAGCCTAAGCCACCCACAAAAGAGAAGGAAAATAGAGTCAATCAAAAAATCCAGCAGCAAAGAAATTGCATCAAAAGCATTTTCTGCAAGTACCAAGAAGCAGTTCCCAACGGGGTTAGCTCCTTTAGTCTTTGAAACTCCGCCTAAAAGTATAAAAAGCTTGTCGAAACCGATTCTGCCAGCTGATACCAGGCTCAGAGTAAGTTCTGCTGGACCAGAAGACAGTGCTACCCCTAAGGAAACTGCCGGGGAGCCTCGCGCTCTAAATGAAACTACCAGGAGCGTCGCAGAATCAATTAGTCTATGGTAGCTCAGATGTGCCACTTTATAGCAAAAGTCCAGGAGGAGCGTAGGCACACAATGCTTTAATCAAGAAATTGTTTGACCACAAAAAATGAAAACAAATGTTTATATTTTATAGTTTTAAACTTTGCACAACCCTAAAACAACTCAAGAGAAATGGAGTAAACTGCCATACTGCAAACATGTTACCTCCCACCTGTTTTATTAGACTTTTGTCTATGTTTGCTTCCTGGCTAGAACATATTGGCTGGTAGACCAGTAACTAACAGAATTCTGCTGGTCCGAAGCCCGAATTTTGTAATTTTTGTTTTCCTTTTGGTGTGCAACAAGGAAAGCTAAACCGTCTGTCTGAAAATTATGCTTAGCCAGCGAAATGAAGGGAAGGAGTTGTTTGCACACAAACACCGGAAACAAGGCTCATATGTGTTAAAAGCTGATAAGCTGATAAGCATATATGATGGCTTTGGCCCATAATGGTTTCGTATTTTCTGCATCTGGAAGTGGTGGTACTTACATCTAAGGAATTCTTAAAATACTAAGCAGCTGTCAAGCTTAATTTTAAAACAAGATAGAATGCTAAAGTCGTAGTAATTAAATTTTGGTAAAAAGTAAATAGAACAGAATTTAACAACGACATTTATTACATTTATATACTTTTCTTAATCATATATACAAAATGGAGCTGAGAATATTTAATTAACCTTTTACCGCTGGATTTTATTTATTTTACAGATTTCTATGACAGAGCAAAAGTCTGAAACACAATCAAAAGAAATTCTGCCGGAAAAACGAAAAACTAGCAGCACAGATGGTGAAGGTCATGTGAAAAAAATAAAATTAGATGCCAATGGGCTTAAAACCAAGCGTCCGGGATTCAGCGATGAAAGATACGACGAAACATCGTATTACTTTGAAAACGGTATGCCACACGTTTTAAGAAACCACCTTAAAAATGTCCTATGATATGATAATCCAATCTATAGGTCTGCGAAAGGTGTATCCCTACTTTTTCACATTCACCACGTTTGCCAAAGGACGTTGGGTTGACGAGAAAATTCTGGACGTATTTGTCCGTGAATTCCGGGCTGCTCCGCCGGAGGAATATGAGCGCAGCCTGGAAGCTGGAAAATTGACTGTTAATTATGAGAAGGTGCCCAAGGACTACAAAATCAAACATAACGATCTGCTGGCCAATGTGGTTCATAGGTAAGCATCAGTAGGAAACCTCATTTGAATATGCACACATTTGCATTCTAGACACGAAGTCCCTGTTACTTCACAGCCCATCAAGATAGTGTACATGGACAAGGATATTGTGGTTGTGAATAAGCCAGCATCGATACCAGTGGGTATAGTAATTTGAATGCCAACGAACATAATAACAATCGTATCTTTTCAGGTACACCCTTGTGGACGATATAGACATAACACGGTGGTTTTCATCCTGGCCAAGGAGCACAATCTGAAGAACCTGCGAACCATCCACAGGTTGGATCGACTCACATCTGGTCTCCTTCTGTTTGGACGGACTGCTGAAAGAGCCCGCGAACTGGAGCTGCAAATCCGAACTAGACAAGTGCAAAAGGAATATGTTTGCCGCGTAGAGGGACGCTTTCCAGAGTAAGTCAAGCAATTACTTTTTAATACGTATCTTTAAAATTCGTATTCATTTTGCATATCTATCTCAGTGGCATAGTTGAATGCAATGAGAAAATCGATGTCGTGAGCTACAAGATCGGTGTTTGTAAGGTTTCACCTAAGGGCAAGGACTGTAAAACCACATTTAAGAGAATTGGCGAGGTGGGCAGTGACAGTATTGTTTTGTGCAAGCCACTTACAGGACGAATGCACCAAATTCGAGTGCATTTACAATATTTGGGTGAGTAATAACGATATGATTCCATGCAATTATAACACTTGTATTCCACAGGCTATCCCATTTCAAATGATCCCTTGTACAACCATGACGTTTTTGGTCCATTGAAAGGGAGAGGGGGAGATATCGGTGGAATATCCGAGGAACAGTTGATCAGTAACTTAATTAGCATCCATAATGCCGAAAACTGGTTGGGTTTGGAAGGTGATCAAATCGTATCGTCGGAAATAAAAGACGGAGCAGCCAGTACTTCAGTTGTAGAAAACCCTATCAACGGTGAGACCGCCAAGCCAGTGATTTCGGAAACCCCTGAACCAAGTAATGAAGTAAGTAATTTAAAAAATTTTCACAACTCTGTCTGGAGAATACAATGTTTATACCCTACTGTACAGACAGCCACCCAAACGTGCTATGAAGAGCCAGGCAAGTCCTTTGATCCAAAAAAGTCAACTTCGGACCCTCAATGTTCTGAATGCAAGATAAACTACCGAGACCCTGGCACAAAGGACCTCATAATGTTCCTGCACGCATGGAAATACAAGGTTAGTTACCAGCTCCGTCTTTTGAAGATTTAATTTCAAATTAAAACTTATTTACAGGGTGTTGGTTGGGAGTATAAAACCGAACTGCCGGACTGGGCTTGTAATTCGAATATTGATTACGAACAATTGTAAATGGAAGAATTCCTTGCAAACATGACGCTTTAGTAAAAAGTTGAATTTTTACAGGGTATACAAAAATTGTGTTTCCATCTTATAACTCGGTGTTCTCCAATGCTTTCCTTGTAGCATTGATTTATTTGTCATATCCTAAATTTTATGTTTAAAATGAATGAGGTTTTGCTCTTCTTGCTTTGTTTGCCAGTTGTATCGATTGGACAACTGCTTCAAAATTTAGTTAAAGATATTGATCCCAAAGTACTGAATTATTTTCTGAAGCAAGGAGATGTTCTTGTCGAGTATTACTTATCGTCGTGCAGCGGGTGTCCTAGGATGCAAACTATCCTGGATGATACTCTGCAAAAACTTCATCTGACCACTCTGCTCGCAATGGTTTCAATTGACTGTAGGAAATATTATAAGCATTGCATAAGAAGACAAATTAATCAATATCCGCAATGGCTTTACATCGAAAAAAGTGGTGGGATAAGAGTTATTAAAAACTCAGAAAGCCTAATTGAATCAATAAGTAAATACAACATATCAAATGATAATTCAAAATATAATAGTTCTCCCATGCCAATTGTAAACGAAAATGTCTGTATACCTGGCAAGGTTCTTAAGCTAAGTTATAGTAACTTTTACTCCGACATGAACAATGGAACCTTCTTAGTTAAATTATATTCACCGAATTGTATGTCATGTATCGTTTTATATGCAATTTGGAAAGAACTTGCTTTAGAATTGGTAAATGAAACCAAAGTTTGCATTGCGGAGTATGACTGCACAAGTGGAATGCAAATTTGTGAAGACTTGTATATTTCGCGGGTTCCTTCCCTTATTTGGTTTAAAAATGGGCAATATGTGGAAAAGTACAGTGGAAATCAAGACAAAAAGGGTTTGAGAAGTATAGTTTCCAATATGATCACTTCAAAAAAATCCGCTGCTCGTCAAAGTACATTTTCAAATATTTTTATATTAATCGTGTTACTTAATTGCATTAATTTTATGATTGTATAAAATATCAAGAAATGCAAATGAATTTAATTTGAATAAATGCAGCGAATTCTAAAAATTTTAAATAATCAGTTGGCGGGAAAGGAATGCCCCTTATTATATCGATTAGTTGGTTGATATCGATAATCAACGGCTCGGAAACGGTGTCATCTCTATCGGACATCTGGCGCAAATTGAATCCAAATCCCGAAATTTAGCAGCGAAATAATGATACACGATTTGTTATTGGCTTGCCGGAGCCATAACCCGGAGAAGATAGGAATAAGGGCATTCAATGTAAGCAAAGCGATCCCAACGCATAATTAGCAAAGCCTAACACGCGAACTTCCTAGGACACCACAGTCATTGACCAGTTCATACATCCTTCCGAGAGGGAGATATTTACGGGCATTTTGAAAATCATTAAAGTCTACCAAGAAGTTGAAGAGTTTACCCATTCAATGGGACCGCAGACGAATACACTTGGCGAACTTCCAGGTACAAATGGCAATATACATAGGTGTTGAAGATTTCAAATAGTTCTACCGCAGATCATTCGCGTGGTTACTACTTCCTCAATTTGGTCAAGGGCATTGAAGTGGCTCTGCAGGAGTACTATGCGGAGATCACTCGCCTGGAGAAGTATTGTCTTGGAAGCAAGCGCACCTCGCTCTCATATGTCCACAGTGCCCTGCAATTCCAGCTGCCCCTGCTGGTGTTCCTGCGGAACGTCATCATGGAGATCCAGGTGCTGCAGTTGCGAGGATGCGTCTTGCTCCATAACCTCCATCAGCAGTCCATGCACGGCGACATGCAGCTGGCAAACGCCATGATGAGGTAAGTGATAACCAACACACAAAAAGTATTGTTTCTATAATCCGAATACTATCCATTATGCAGAGTTATGAAGCCTGTTAAGAACGCATTTTTCTCGAGCCTGGCTCACTGGCTGTTGTTTGGAGTGATCGACGATGTCCACTCGGAATTCTTCATTAAATTCACCCCAACGGATGCGGTTGATGGTAGCTCATTCAGCAAATCAGCCAGTAGTTCCCTAATGGTAGGAACTTTACAAATGATTATCATTTCCGCATGTTATATAGCATTTTTATTGGCAGAGTGCAGGAAAAAACCCCGAGGACTACATATGGCAATATGAGGTGAATATGGCTCAGATGCCTGGATTTCTGTCCGTCGTTTTAGCTGAAAAAGTTCTGTTTGTGGGACAAACAGTGCTGGTCTTCAAAATGCGGCGCAACGTAAAAGTGAAAAGCAAAGCGGACCAACTGGCAGAAAAGCTGGCTGAGTTGAATCGTGATGATATCTATCAGCTATGGAACGGCAGGGAGTCTGAGTTCTTCCAAATGGTCGTTGGTCTGAGCAACGATGACACAATTAATATGTTTCGCGTCGAAAATGTTATTTACGATATCAAGACTTACGTTAGCAACCGCTTGTCCGAGATCGCTGTGAATGAAGTGGATCTGGAGCGGCAAATGACCCTGATGAAGGACTTCTTTTTGTTGGGCAGGGGAGAGTTCTACTTTGAGTTCTGCTCCCAAATGATCGGTACCATGGAAACATATCGCGTAGAGCGTTTTAAAAACGTCACTAGATCCTTTGAGGTATTGTTTAACCATAATATTCTTTGATATGTATCTTAGATGTACATTTTTACCTTGTACTCAGCTTGCAGCTACTATCACGGGAATCTCCGATGACTTGGACAAGTTTTCACTGAGCTGCCAAAGAACCACTGGTGAACCAGATGAAAATTCCGACTTTCATTTTCTGCAAGGCCTCAGCCTGAAGTATAAGTACGAGTGGCCATTGAATCTTTTGTTCTCCCCAAAAACAATTGAGCGGTACAACAAGATATTCCGATTCTTACTGATCATTCGAACTCTTCAATACGAAATACAAAGGGTCTGGGCCAAGCAGACTTGGAAGGCAAAGCAAGTGGGTGTGCCTTTAAATAATAAAATCATAAGTCTCCGCAACTATCTATTGTTCTTCCTGAACAACATGCAGTACTATATTCAAGTAGATGTGCTTGAAAGTGAGTTTTGTACGTAATACCAAATTGCTCAACAATAACTAGCATTTTGTTACAGGTCAATTTGGAATTTTGTTGAATGTGATCAAGAAGAAGACTGATTTCGAAGAAATACAAAGGGCTCACAGTATATTTTTGGCAAATGTTCTTTCCCATTGCTTTCTGATTACCGAATCAGAGACCCAAATGAATGTCTCTGGATGCCAAAACCAAAATCCCATTTATGGAACCCTTCTTAAACTCTTTGGCATATGTGAGAATTTTGTGCGCATGACCCAATCGAAAGATGCGCCTGATGACTTAGTGGCTGAAGTCGACCGACTTAATGAAAGGTAGGTGTTTAATTTTTGTTAACCGAGTGATAAATGAAGTCAATCGTTATTTACTTTATCAATTATTATGGGTAATAGTAACATAACTTTGTTTTTCTTATAGTTTTGGTGTTCAAATTGCGAGCCTTATCCAACTACTAGTCGATGTAAAATCAGCATATTGCTCGGGTCCGCTTTCTCAGCTGCTTTTGCGACTGGATTTCAATCATTGGTTCAGTGCCAGTCGGAACACGTCCGAATGAATACAATGTTTTTGCCTAAAGTTGTAGCCGCTTAATGTCTTCTATACGAAAGTCGTTTCTGCAAATCAATTAATTACGATTAATAAAACCGAAGAAAGTGGTGTATTTTAAAAAGTGCTACTCTTACCTTAATGTTAAAAATGTGCGAACTTCGTTAGGTGTTAGATGCCAAGATGACATCTCCTTATTATTCTCGGGATTCCAATACTCTGTGAGCTCCGAAATCTTGTCCAGATTGAGAAGGGTAGCAATTTGGGAAATACGTGTCATCTTATCTCTAACCGACCAAGATGTGGCTCCTGTTAGGTAACTGCCCAAGGCACGAACTTCCTGATCAAGCACCAGACCGCCGAGCTTTTGAATATATCATGTTGGGATAAACTCTACAAGGTGAAATTTATTTGCTTAGATACATACTCTGTTAAAGCTGATTTTTTTAATAGCCCGTTCCAATTGAATAGTCACTTCGGTCGCCAAAATGCTAACGAGGGCATCATAGTTTCGCGGACTCAATGAGTTCTTAAAAGAGTTGAGGAGTCCATCCAATTGCACTATGAAAAACTGGACGAACGTCTCGCCAGCTTCGTAAGCAGCAAGTTCCTCCTATAAAAACCGATTGCATTGCGATCTCATGCAGATACTTCAGTCCAAGTTCTTACCTCATTCAAATTGTGACTGTAGTTCAAGAACTGATTTATCCAGGGATTGAGGCGTGGCTTTATAACACTGGAGCGCAGCTGCTGCATGCCAAAATCAACAGTGGCTTTCAACGCATCCCGTACAGCTTTAAGTTCCGTGAGGCAGCTGTCCAGCAGTTGACGCTCCACCGGCGTCGTTTGTGGAAATGTCCCAGCAATTTCTTGTTCCATCGTCTGACACAGTGTCTCTATATACTCCGTCGATATGTCGGCATTGTTCAGCTGCACCAGGAAGTTAGCTCGACCACGATCGGCATCGCTGGAATGTAGTTTGCCCTGCTGCAGGGTCGTTTGGATAGCATTATAAGCCTGAGCCAAGTCGATGTAACCCGATGGGTAGCCGCTCTTCAAGGGCGCCTTAAGTGCGCTCACAAAATCGCCATCCAGGCAGGCAGCCACGTTGTTGATCACAGCACAGGTTCCGTTTATCGATTGGGTTGTCAAGGCCCTTCGAATAGATTTGCGAAGAATGAAGAATACATCGTCCACCATGGATGAACACTGCTGCCCAGACTCGTAAGTGTCCAAGCCGATGGCCTTAAGAACGCTCTCCTCCATGAAATATCTAGAAGTATGTATACAATAACAACCATTAAATCAGTTTAAAATACTATTCGAAATCTACCTTTCCAGTAGCAAATATGTACTCAGAATCTCTTGCATTTGGCGGCGCAGATCGGAGTTCTTCATGATCTTCTCATAGCGTTCCATTATATCGAACTGCTCTTTTTCTGGCACGCACGTCTCCACATGAACCTGCAATACTTATAGTTATCTAACCATTTCATACGAGATTTTTCGACTTGCCTGCAAGCGTCTTCGCATAAATCGGAAGTACAACTCGACCCTGGCGTGCATGACGGTTATTTCAGCTATAATGGCATCGATTTCCTTGGGGTTGAGCTTGTCCACCGAGCCGCCAGACGGTTTCCTATAATGACCCAGTGCCTGGATACTGTTGCTCCCGAGATTTCCGCCACCGGCCGTCCGCTGAGTGGATTCATTTACTTGCTTGCTGCGGTACTGAATCTGCCGGTTCTTGTTGAACTCCATAAGAAGATTCTTTACCTCCGTATCGCATTCGTGCTGCAGAATGGCCACCATATCGATCAGTGACGATGAACTGCAGGAGAGTCACATATTATATTTTAAAAGATTCTGTCTTGCCATAAAAAAGCCACCTACGCTTGTCCGTAGAATGCTTCGATTATCGGCTGATTGACTTCCACCACCCTTGCGAAGTTTTCCAGAATAGCAGTCAGTCGATCTGCGTAGGCCAGTTGCAGGCGGGATTCCGCCTTGGCTATGTCCTGGGCGTTCCTAAGTTCCTTTTGAGCCTTGTTCGCAAGCTTCTGGCAAATGTAGAGTGAGAACTTTTCGATCCCGGTGCGATGGCAACCAACTAGAGGAAAGATTTTGAAGAATCTTTCCACAGAGGCCAAGTCATCGGCTTTGACCGCCTCATCGAAGCGCTTGGCAATCAGGACACGGGTCTTCTCGGTGGCATCCTCCAGCGTCTTCACCGCATCGCTAACCGACGTTATGGAGCCCTGGACGTCGTCGGCGGTACGCCGCAGCAGTTGCTGATCCATCGCCAGGAAGCGGGCGATGTGGGTGGCGCTCTTCTCATAGTCCTCCTCGCCGATGGCCTTCACCACGCCCTGACTGCACAGATGCAGATCGATCAGATCGTGCACCCGCTGCTGGCACTCGGAGGCTCTGCACCTGGCCAAGTCCAGGCGGCGCACCTTGGCGCTCACCGATTCGGCCAACTGGGCTGTGTTTACAATCTGGTCGTTCAGCTTGTTGGAATCGCTGTCCACCGTGTGCAGCAGGCTGAGGGACCTCCCAATGCCACTCATTCTGGCCTCAATCTGACATTGTTTGGCCAGCAGCGACTCCAGTCTCTCGTTAACTTTTGCCTAAAACGGTGGAAACACATGACACACAACCGAAGTTTTATTGTCTTGGCACTCCACCTCTTCGTCGGCAATCCGCTGCAGGGTTTCGTCCACCTCCTCATTTGTGCCGATGTCTAGAGCACCCAGCTGTTCAAGAACACTCATCCTGCTACCGTCGGTCCGGATTTCCGGATCTCCTATATTTATTTTTAATCTATTTTCCAATTGGATAAATGATCAGATACGTGGAATGAAAAATTTGTTTTGCTTTGAAATAGCGATGGCCATTCTGGGTTAGATGTATCGGAATGTGGTCTATCGATAGCTGAAAACGCTGGCAGCGCTGTTAAAATGCTGTTTTCAAATTAAATGGTTTTAAATAATCTTAGATAAATCCGCGAATCGAGCTCAAAAAATGTATTTTCCAAACAAGTACAACTATTTATTCTTAATTAAAATACAATACAATACAGTTGCACTTAGACCATACGTTACAGAAAATACGGGCACCCTCGGTTGACTGAACAGCTGACGCAGAATTCAAAGCTCAACAAAAGTATTGATTTGCAATTAAAGTAGAATTAGTCTTAGCGTAGCATTTCGATAGATAATCGTAGGCCTAGTCATGGATTTCACGGGCTTTGAAGTGCGCAAGGTAAGCTAATCACCCCATGCATCTCGAGTGAAGCACTCCTTATCCTTGCTTATCCTTTCCAGTGCCCACCGACCGTCATGTACATTCCCAACTTCATCACTTCCGAGGAGGAGCAGCGCATCCTGAGCCACATCGCGCGGACTCCGAAGCCTCGTTGGACGCAGCTGCTGAACCGCCGGCTGGTGAACTACGGCGGTGTGCCGCATCCCAACGGAATGATTGCCGAGGAGATTCCCGAGTGGCTGCAGATCTATGTGGACAAGGTGAACAATCTGGGGGTGTTTGAGTCGCAGAACGCCAATCATGTGTTGGTCAACGAGTATCTGCCGGGTCAGGGAATTCTGCCGCACACAGATGGACCACTTTTCCACCCCATCATATCCACCATTTCGACGGGTGCTCACACCGTGCTGGAGTTCGCCAAGCGTGAGGACCCCTCGGTGGAAGCAGAAGCTGGTGAAGATCAGCCGCTCCAGATGCCGCGTGAAGTGCGCTTCAAGCTGCTCCTGGAACCGCGCAGTCTGCTCATCCTTAAGGACACGCTGTACAGCGACTATCTGCACGCCATCTCCGAGACCAGCGAGGATGTGCTCTGCGACCGCATCTGCAACTATGATCTGTGCGAGAACACCTACAAGATCGGTGATCACCTAGTTCGCCGATCCCCGCGCATCTCCCTCACCATCCGCAACGTGCCCAAGACCAGCAAGATGAAGCTCAAGTTCTGCTAGGTTCATTCCGTCATTAGATGTTGTTTGGCATTAGAGATTACAGATTACACAGATGTTGACTAGCCGCACGTTAAACGAACCCACTGAAGAGATCCTTGGGATCCAAGAACTATGATAATCTGCAACCTGAATCTTCCGCTAGATGTTTAAGCACTCCGCACTAGCAGCACACTTGTTCGCAAGCAAATCCATGTTGGCCCACACAAAAGTGCTTTATTTATACCGCTAGCATTGTGTACATATATAAAAATGTTTGTATTACGTATTACGGAGCAATAAGTTGGCCTGATCGGCGGACAGGCTCGAGCTGTATCCTCAGATTCCACCTGTGCGCCGGCGGCCTTTAGATTTAGTTGTGCGAGCAATTGATGGAGGCAATCCATGGCCTAGTTTTGTGAAATGTGTGGTTAACTTTGTATATGGGTATGCGCACGAACTGATTTTGGTTATGATTGGCCTAACACTGTGCAGATTATACAGAATTTATGCAAGATCTTTATGATTAAAATGTTCCTTACGTTAACTTCTAAGCAAATCAATTGTAACCAAAGCAAATCATAATGATGATCAGTTGACGAGGTACCCATTATATGTATGTTGAATGGAGCAGACAGCACACTGGATACCATATTCGTGTGCTCCATGCTCCGGCCTCCCGTGTCCAAGTGTATTTTTGTAACCGTTTTTTCCACCGCGCACCGCAAGAAAGAGCGAAGAGTTGCCAATAAACTTTTTTGTCCACCCACTCATCCTTTAAACCCTTTAATCCACTAGGCTTCCGCATCCTGCCACTCCAGCCGGAACTCGCGCTCAAAGACCAGGCGATCGTACAGCCGCACCTCGCTGATTCTCGCCGAGATGTCCAGCCGCAGTTCGCTGACCGCCAGGTGGAAGTTCTGACGCACCGTTCGCTGCTTGTCCGGTGTCAATTGATTGAGCGGTTTCCGGAAGATGCTGATGATGCGCTGCAGATGGTACTCCACGCTGGCACAGCGACCGATGCAAACCCACAGGTTCTCCGGATCGTGGATGTTGCCCGGGAAGCGGGTGCGCTGGTCGAAGGGCGCCTTGCCGGACAGCAGAGCTCTCACCTCGGCGACGATCTCCTGGTGCGTCCTCAGATCGCGTGTGCTGAGAGTGGTGAACTCATACTTGTCGCAGAAGTACATGAGCTCGGAGATGGCCACCCACGACTGGGAGCAGAGTGTGGCATGGTGATTAGACCAATTGGTGTAGCCAGCTGGACCGGCGGACTTGATGGCTACTGCAGCGGCTGACGAGGAACTTGCATTGGGAGTCGGAGAAGTGCTCGGTGGGCTGCCTGTCTTGGTCTTGGGCGTATCCGAACCATTTATGATGGACCTTCGCTCTGTGCGCTGTAGCTGCTCCATTTCCCGCTCGTGTTCCTTGGCCCTCAAGTAGGCCTCCTTCTTCTGCTGCAGCTCCTGTAGCTTGGTCATCTTTGGTGGCGACATGGATTTTGTGAAGATCGAGGGCGCTGGCGGCAGAGGAGCAGCCGGCTCGCCGTCAGTGTGAGCAATTGGAGAGCCGTTTGTGTCCAGCGATGCACTGCGTCCGTACTTGACCCTGTAGCGCTCCAGCGTGTCCAGCGAGAAGCTGAGCTCCTTCTTGATGGCCTTCTGCATGGTTCTGGTTTTCTGGCTTTATGTAATCACCTTGGGTGCTTCGATGCTCCGAATTGCACGCGTTCCCTTCGAGAATTTACAGGCGAATGCGAGCGCACATTCCGCATAAAGAGAGGCCGATCTCTTTATTTTTATCTTTTATCAATCGGCGGCGAGCCATGTGCACTTTATTTCGGTCTCTGCCAATACATTTTGATCGCATTCGCATACGAATGCGTACGGATACGTTTGGATTTGAAGCACCATTTGAAAAAAAAGATTCACAGATGCAGATACTTGCAGATGCTGAAATGCCGAACGCACAATTTGGGAAACTCATGACGAAATGACCGAAATTTTGGATGGGTTCAATTCAGCTCAAGGTTGGGATAAGGAACTTAAATTGGATTGCAATCCTTAACATTCCTATTATGTCCATTTCATAAGGTATCTCGTCTATAACCTATTGCTTTCTAATAATGAATGCGCAATAACCACCTTTCAAGTACAAAGTTTGCAGCTTTTATTTCGTATATTATTCAAATAATATTACTTGCAAATGGCACACATATGTTTGTGATTTCTCGCTTTAAGTACAAACATTTTACTGAACGTTACAAATTGTTTCGTGTGTGCTGTGAATCATATTTGAAGAAATGCACAAAGTACATTTAATACTTTTCGTTATCGTGTCGGCCAGCTCAACCGGCGGAGGGTGTCCTCTCACATGGATGTTAAATAAATATCGCCTTAACGCATACGTAATAGAAAAATGTACAAAATTACAATCAAATACACAGAACAGATAAACAGATAGGACTAACTAGAGGACGTTTTAAAAACTACAAAGCGGGTGCTTGGCGGAAGGCACGGTATACACAGAGTCGTCTTGTCCTTGGTGGGACAAATGGGTCACAAGTAGAAAAGAGGGCTGACGAGCCCCTTCTTAAAACTAGGTTCTCCATAATTTACAGTACAGATGGGTGGAGTTGACCCCGCCTAAACGCAATACGCCGCCGGCACCTCGAAGATGATGTTACCCTCTTTATGGTGGAAGTTGGGCACCTCCACATTGGACGCCGCCTCCACGATAATGTTACGAGGCTTGCCATCCAGGCGGCAGGCAATATTGCTGCTCACATTCACACGCAATTCGGTTCCGGTGAGGCTGGAACGGAACTGATATTAATATCTGCAATGCTGACTAAATGGGGCTCCACTTACTCATGGTATTTCTTGCAGACGATGCCCACCAGCTCGCCAATGCGGTCTTCCTTGAGGGGCGTGTACTCGCGCTGCAGGGAAAACACCAAGTCCTTGTTCTGCGGCGAGTGGAAGACGATCAGTTGATCACGACCTGGTGAGACGCTGATGGACGTCAACTGTAAGCGAAGTCAAGATAAAGAATTAATGTTGCATTTAGAATTGTATTATTTGAAACCGCATTTTACTCACCTCCCTAATTTTAATGTTGCGACTCATGTCCTTAAATTTCTTTTTGATGCCTTCCAGTTTGTAAATGGTCGAATCGGAAACGATGAAGGCGCGATCAGACTGTTTGTTGCGATGGTTGAACTTCTTGGCGAAAGAGGAGAAGAGCACGTGGTGGAAGGTCTCCCCGTTGGCGAGTTTGTTCTTTATGTTCCTTACGATCGCATTGTACGCATCATATCCGCTGTTGTCCAGCGAGTTGGCCAGGTAATCGCCCACCCAGCGGCGCGTTTGACCCCAATATGGTCGTCTTCCAGCCAGCGCAGTGGCGGCGATAATCTGCAGTCGCAACTGCGGCCACTCACTGCGAGGATATTTGTGCAGGATCATGTAGGCTCGCCAGAAATTGAAAATACGGCGCAGTTCAGCCTCCGCCTTGCGTCCGGCGAGCGGCGGCTGTGGCCACTGGATGCTCTTGCCGTAGTCGCGCATCTGCTTAGCATTCCGGAAGCGGTTGGCCAGCTCCTGGACGTAGCTGCGCCGCTTGTAGGCCTTATAGGCGCGCATAATCGTAATGGCCGCCTTCATCTTCTTGAAGTTTCTCCTCACAATCCATCCACGCACTCGCTTTTGGAGCAGCGTCACAATGTGTGGGATCATCTCGTTCCTCTGCTGCTCCAGGGCGAACAGGGTCTGTGGCGAGCGTATAAAGATCTTTGTGTGGCCGTACTTCACGTCCTGGGCGAACTCTTTCTCCTCGATCAGCACACGGACACCATCGCGATCGCTTCCCGCGCGGAAATTGGGCCAAGTGTACTGCGAGATCATCTTGTAGCGCAGCAGGAACTTATCATAGCGCTGGCGATGAACGAATCCGGCTCGACGTACGCGTAAGTTCTCCAGTAGGCCGAGGTATCGCACCTGGTGCTGCACTCGCTCCTCATCGAAGACGGTGGAGCTCTTAAGGTCATTGGGCTTGATGCAGCGCACATAGAAGGGTTCCTTCTTCAGCAGAGTAACCACTAGATCAGCCATCGATCTCTGGAACAAGGTGCCGGCTGTCAGTGGCCGCTTGGTGGTTTTCTTAATATCCTGTGCTCCCTCGGGCCACATCTCGCTCAGGTTGGCGTCCTTGGAGTTGTGCAGCAGGCGCTTAAAGTCCTGATACAGCGTATCCTTGTTCTTCTCGATGAATCCATTGATGTTGTAGATCACATCGCCGGCGTAGTGGGTGATACGGAAATCCTCGCGATGCTTCAGCTCCTTGTCGGTTGGCTTCAGCTGGCGACTGGTGTAGTGCGGATGCTTGCTCAGGTTCTTGTCCATGGCTCCCAGAAGGGTGTCGTCCGTCACCTTGCCCACGCTGAGGCAGGCCTCGTCCATGATGGCAATGATGCCCTTGTGCGGCTGCTCCACGAGATCGCAAATGATCTGGAATCGAAGAAGTTTTGGGTTACTTTATTTCACTTACATATTCGCTTATTTTCTGTAATCAGCAAGAGCATCTTTTACCATTCAAATGTCATTCTAAATTCATATGAACGTGTGTATATTTAGTTGGAACTTACCTTGTTGTTGAAGTATTCAATATTGGTCCATTCTATGCCCTCACGCTGGTATTCCTCTTGCTCCTGCTTAAGCACCAGTTCTTTGGGGAATGACACGGATCATTATGATATTATCCGTAATAAGAGATTCCATTATCTTACCTATGAATAACTGCTGCAGTTTCTCGTTGCAGTAGTTGATGCAGAACTGCTCAAAGCTGTTGCAGTCGAAGATCTCAAAGCCGTAAATGTCCAGCACTCCGATGACGGAGTTGAATCTTGCCTGTGTCTTGCTGCCGCGGAATAGGATCGCCCTGTTGATACGGGAGATGATCCAGGTGAAGAGCCGGTCGTAGATGGCCTTGGCCAGAGCATCCTTTCCGTACTCCGCCTGCGTGGCGTTGTGATCCTTCTGCATCACATTTCCACCGGCAGCAATGACCCGTTTGGTCAGTGCAGTGGACAGCTCCGATTCGGTGACCTGGAGCAGCTTGGCGGTGGACTTCAGGTGCTGCTTATTGCTGATCACCAGCTCATCCTCAATGGCTGCAATGCGGAAACAGGAAATGTAGGACGCATCCATTTGGGATGTCAATCTTAAACCACTTACTTTGGAACTCCACGTTTCCCAGATGCAAGACAGCGGCGATTGTGCGCCAAATGGTCTGCACCTCATCCGTGGAGAATCCCAGGGTCTTGAAGGCGTTGCAGGTGCCCTTGTAGTCGGACTTCTCCGTCAGGATGTCCATGCTGCCCTGGTTCAAGTAGTGGTACTTGCCCGTTTCCTTCTGCAGTTCATATTGCCGCAGTTCGTTGTCGTTTGCTCCGCGAAGCAGCTATAAATGGATGAATTGGTTGGGGGTATTAATTAAGCGATTCCAACCATTTGAAATTAACCCAACTTGGTCACTGCAACATGACCGTATCCATGTCCCAAGAATTGGGCACACCAGACAATTAGCAGACGTGCTAAGTGTAATTGAACTTCCGTTTCCTGTCGAGCGGATTCCTATTGCGGATTCACATTTTCTAGAGCCTAAACACGTGTTCTTAAACATAATTTAACGTAGATAACTTTAAGTTAACTACATTTCTATTTTTGCCGAATAATTCATCGCAGATAGGTGAATTGATATCATATCAGTTGAGTAAGCTCGCGACTTTTAAAGATCATTGGCGTTGGGAAACCCATAAACTAGGTAATCAATCAAAATCTACATGCTTATCAGCGTTATTGCAGGTGTGAGGTAATTGGGCATTGTTTATTTCAAGATACCCTGGCTAGTCATAAATTATATATTGGCCAAGCTCGGAATTTATGACCGATGCAGACGAGGTGCTAAAGCATTTCGTAGAGCCACCCATTCCTAAAGCAAGCATTCCGTAATATGGGCAAATATTTATTTTGACTCAATTCACAAATAAACAACTTGCACTTTTCGACAAATAAACGAATCTTTAGAACTCTAGCCAGAACTCAAAAGCCAGATGACTTGATTAAGTGTTTCCAGATGATAAATGTGCTAAAAGTGTTTCGAATTGATCACATCGGATCACAATAGCGATCAATTATCACCTCAGCAGTTATATTTACCAGATCAATGGGTGCGTTTTATATATTATACTCGTATATGGAGGGTGGTTACCGCCTTGAATGATGAATAAGCGATTGATTCGTGACGTGATATTTTTCCAGTTTATTGAATGAGTCTTGGCTACGCCTATGCTATCATTTCGTGAGTGATATCATCAATTTCTTGATACCTAAGAAGTGAACAACCAGCGGCCAGCGAATTTAATTAAATGAATTAACATTTTGAGACTCTAAGATAATTGGCAGAGGAATCTGCTCTTTTTTTGCTGCTAGTTTCTGCTATATATTACTATAGTAATAAATATAACTATAATATTACTAAGACAAGGGTCATAGCAGGCACTTTACAACTTGCTCTAAAATATTTCTATAAAGTAGAGGGTATGTGATTTATCATGGCGAGGCTTTATCAGTTGCCAAGCAACTTAGTCATCATCATAATAAAGTTGTATTACTACTAGGCCGCATACAACGTATATCCCCCTACAATATCCCCCTCATAAAACTGTCTCAACACTCAATTTAAATGCCCTCCACAATTGTTTACACGGAAGGGGGAGAGCTGCACCCACAAAAAGCGAGCGACAATAACTGTCTAACCAGCCGAAAAGAGCAACTTCATCACGGCCACAACAACCTGACACCCCCAGGTAATGGACGCCCCACCTGCCACCCACCACCCATCACCCACCTTTCGTCACCTGGCACGCGTCACGCTGACTCACTTGGTAAGTAATCGCGTACTTAGTGCCACACACGACTAGTTCGGACCCATCCCCGCATCCCACTCACCTGGTAGAAACTGTGAAAGTTCCGCTCGCCGGGCTGCTGCTGCACCACGCGCGACTTCTCGAGCAGATAGTTGGTGATGATGCCACCCACGGGATCCGCCTTGTAGTCGAACTCGATGTCCATGTACTTGCCGAAGCGGCTGGAGTTGTCGTTGCGGTTCGTCTTCGCGTTGCCAAAGGTTTCCAGGATCGCATTGCTCTGGATCAGGACGTTTTTCACTCTGGAGAACATTACGAACGTATAATTAATATATTATATCTTTTAGAATTAAAAAAAAACGACCCTTTTCTATAAAATCTGCCCTGCTGTAAGTGACGAAGGCATGAATATGATTTCTGAGTTGTAATCTACCTAAATAATAATTAATTTTCATGTCTGAAAGACTATAAAGAAGACCTCATTAAAACCAAATCGACATAATTAAAAACGAAATCAACACAATAAATACGCTCTTAATGCTTCTTAAATTCTTCCCCCCACCCCCCTTTGTAACCAAGCAATTTTGAAAATGACACTCACCCTAATCCCCGAAACTATATAGTAAATGTCGTTTCGAATTTCATTCGAGACACTAAAAATTGGCAATTTAGAGGGCCATTGTGTTGTGGGGCTTGGCCATGGAGGTTTCAGCGCTTTTATGGAGCACCTTAAACTACGCCCAAGTGATAAAAGTTCCTTTGGACAAAGTGGTTTGCCGTGGTGGGGCAATTAGTGGGGCAATTAATTTGGCAACTTAAGCTGCAGTCCGGCACTGTGATGTCATCCGGGGTCATGGGTCACGCGATGACCATGTGAGCGATTATGACCCATCTGGGAAATGCTTCATTATCCACTGGCACCTGGCACCCAGCCCAGACCCAGACCCAGAGCCAGAGCCAGACTCCCGCAATGAGAATTCCATTGCGCACTTGCATGCAAAACAATGGAGGCTTTCTCTGGGACGTACATGTTATAGATCGGATGGAGGTTCCCATTGTCTGGTTCACAGTATTGTGATAAGGCCGAAAGCGTTCCATCAACCTATGTAAATATGTGGCCCAGCTTGGTGGCCAAATTAATCCACTAACTTACTATGCAATCAGTGCAAACTGCCTGGGAACCATTAAGGGTCATTGAGTAAATATATTTGCATTACCTGGTATTTTCTGCTATTGGTTTGATTTCCCTAAGACCATCGCTAATTAAAGTTGCACTTCCTAAAGATTTAATCACTTCTTAACTACAATTCATTTCAGGTAAAATCGAGTACTAACCAAATCTTTATTTATTGGGAATATGCTTTGTTTTTAAATCTTAAGTAAGTCTTTAATATATGAGAACTTCCAGCACTTACCTCTCGATTTCGTTCTGACCCTGGGCATTCGTCACCGCCGCAATGTACTTCATGATGATCTTGGAGGCCTCCGTCTTGCCCGCTCCGGACTCTCCGGAAATCAGGATGCAGGTGTCCTGCTGGCGCTGCTTGAGCACCCTGTATGCGGAATCGGCGATGGCGAACACATGGGGGGCATTCTCGAACAGCTCCCGACCCTTGTACTTGCGGATGGTCTCCGGACCGTAGATGTTCATCTGTCTGTAGGGGTTCATCGAGACGCACACCTCGCCGATGTATGTGTAGATGGACCCGTTTTGGAATCTGGCGGGAGGAAGAGTAATTAGTTGCTGCTCGCTCATTAGTTGCTGCAGTGTTTGGAAACCCATTTGCCCGAGATTACAAAATACATTTCGACTGGATGCGGAGTGCAGGTGAGTGGGAGTGAGGTGTGAGGTGTGAGGAGTGACAGGTGGGGAGCCACCACCCGCCGTTGGCGCCTGTAGCTTTCAATTCGGATATTGCTTTTTCAGCATACGGGTCTATGTGATATACCCGCTCCACATGAGGCCGACGATCGATATAATCGAGCGATGTTATGTGGATCAAACTGTTGATCTCTTTTCCCACTTTTTGATTGACTGCGATGGGGCGTACATGTGGATGCATTTACTCCACACTCGATTTGTAGGGCGCCAAAAGATTGGGCATATAAAAGTGTGTTGTGTTCATAAAATGCATTTGCTTCGCCAAGTGGGTCATATAGACGATGAGGAATAGAGCATGGGCTTCACTTGAAGACTACTTACTATATTGGGTTTATATTATACCGAACTAAATCTTAGGTTGATAACAGAAGTGTGTTAATAAGTCTTTGCCATGATACAGGTTATCTTATCTGTCGCGATTGCGTGCACTTGAAAATATCAATTCAACTGTAAGATTATTGTTGTAAGATTGATACGAAGAATTGACTGAAGATAGAACCCATCTATTTGTTTCGTGTTACTTCTTCAATAAAGTAAGCATTTGGATTAAAAAGGTCTTAGAAATTTGAACGTGACCGTGCTATTTTCTAGATTTTTTTTGACAATTGCCTTGAGAACTCTTCAGATTTCACTGCATTTCAGAGAAATTGGAAAATAATGAAGCAAGTTGAATGCAAATTGCGCGTTACGTTTCCCCAGAAAATTACCCAGAGCGTTCCGAAAGTAAGAGTTACACCATCAGCGATTGCCAATTAACCCAGATGAGCCACATAACCAAAAGTCCAGCCCAAGACTGTGCAACAAGTGGGTATTACGAAAGGCTGGACCTAGTGTTTTTCCCTCCCAAAAACCAGAAAACAAAAAGCCGAAAATGGAAATGAAAATGAAAATGAAGCAGCAAATTAGCAGACAAAGAAGCGGAGAAATTGTTTAAAGCCAGAGACCAACTCAAAAACTAAGCCGAAACCAAACAGCCAACAGTTTTCGTTAGCCCGAAATGAGGGAATGAAAACGATTAAAACAATACACTTAATACGCGCATTTGTTTGTATTTATGTTTTGGCTGCTGGTTCGGGGCCCATTTTTCCCTCGAACACATGTTTTTACTTAACTTTTCAGTGCTTATTTATAGACTCGGGTGTGCTGGCTTTTCAGCTTTCTGTTTCGTTTTGTGGGCCTCTGGGTGCCGCGGGCACTTCTGCTGCCTTTTCCACACATTTAGACTTCTGGGTCAAAAGTGTGCGACGAGTGACAAATGGCCATCTGAACTCCAGCCCCTGTCCAAGAAAGTGACGCCGTTTAGCGCGCTTGCAACTTCTTTTTGGGGCCATCACATTATGGTAAGTATGAGTTGTACTCAGCGGCAAAAGGGCAGGCAGCAAATGGCAAGCCTCTTACAGGGAAAAGTAACCCAATCCGCCACAGATTTCTATGAGTTCCCCATATTGACACCATGTGCTCGCCACTGGGAAGGGCGGAGTGTGTGTGTGTGTGTGTGTGTGTGGGTGTGTGTGGGTGGGGATCGCCCACGGGGCGTATGATTGACATTATGTCAAAATTTGCTGTTGGCCCGCATGAGCAGCACACTCGCCTTTTGCGGAGGAGGGCCTAATGGGGCTAAAGAAATTGTTGGCCAGGTACTACACGTATGGCCAAGACTCAACGGACAGGATTTGCTAGCTTGATGGAACCGAAGATTTCGGTTTGGTGTCGGTTTGAATTATCGGGGTCATTGGCCGATTTGTATAAGAAAAGAAACTATGTATATTGAAGGAAATCATAAAGTACGTACCTATTTACATATGTACATTTATACAAATATGTAAATGTAATTACAATAAAAAAAAACCTTTCAAAGAAGTAATAACACTGGTATGTTATGATAAATGATTGTGTTTTTTTATAAACACATCATTCGAAAGCTTAACATTTTAGTTATTTAAATTTGTGAGCAGTTTCTAAAAAAAAACATTTAATACACTTCTAATCTAGTTACAAATCTGACTCATAGTGACTGAAAAGCAAAAAACTCCAAATGGCTTATCACTTCAGAATTTGCTGCACCCCATTTGCCATATACTCGTGTATAATATATAATATAGAGTTACTTGCCCTCCAAAAATCACCAAATACTTCTCATGTTTTTTATTTGCTCAAGTGCCAACAGACAGTTTTGGGTTCTCTTTCGCATTCGGATTCCCCAAGCAAAAAAACATTCATAATTCATATTCATCTTGCTGGCTTCGCACATTTTCACATTTTCAGTCTTTCGCGCGCTTCATAAACGCGACTGGTTGTATTCATTTCATCGACTGTGAGTGTCTTTCTTTATTCCGCCTCCAATGACGTAATCGAGATAAAAGCTAAAGACATACATATCATATATTTGAAAACGAATACATCGACGCTCGTACGTACGAGTGTATGTGAAATTCCTGAATACTCAGCCGCAGTTTGTTTTGATGCATTACTTGGCATTACTATGTGTTTGAATGTTTCACATCGACAAGTTGAATATTTTTATTGACTCATCTTTCTGAAACTGTGCAATTTTTATTATTTAATAACAAATTGCTGGCTTGGAGTGCTAGCACCATGACTCAACATCGGATATTCAAAGTGCGATTTGCATAGAGCCATTAATAGTTTGCCACGCCTTCTAGCGCCTCCCGATGAATCACTTACTGCTGAGAATCGCAGTTCAAGCCCGCAATTCAAAGACGGAAAATCAATAAGTTAATAGTGCATTTTTCATGGCCAAAACCGACGAACATGCGTTCGGAAAATGTTTGCTCCAGGCTGACGTCACAATTGGTCAACAAACTTGGCTTTTAGTGGGTCAATGTTTTTATTTGCCTTAATAGGGGTTTGTTTACGCTGTTATCTAATTGAATGTGTGCTATTTATTGACTGAAACTTTAGTGTAAAGAGGAGATGCTATAATGGGAATGATTAATATATGTATGTAATATCTGGTAACATATGCTAGTAAATATATTTAAATATATATGAATTGGATGCTTTTCTAGCACACAGTATACAAACTTAAAGAAAACAATTGCAGCTGATAGTAGCTATGGTAATAAATCGCTCTAGAATAGATAGAGATATATGTTACGTTTAGATGATTCTGTTCCCAGCACGCCAGACTACAACAACAGAAAGAAAATATTAAGATTAATGGAAAAGATTCCCTGAAGAAACATGTGCAGCGATAGGTCAAGTCCCTTGCGATTTTCTTGAACGTCTGCCAATTCATGGGAACCGCAGCAGATCGGGCCAGAAAAGCGTTTCCCTCTCATTATGGAAATCATTTTCCTTTGGCCCGTTCCGCTGCTGTCTACTGATCATCTGCATCATTTTCTCCAGACTCTTTTCATCGTTGCTCCTCGTCTTCCTATAGGAAAGGCATTCTTCTGTATTATTTTCCCCTCAATTTGCGCAATGCAAACAATTGCATCTGGACCGCGGCAAGGAATTAACTTCAATTTACACCCAGGCCAATCAATTAACAGGAGCGGAAAAGTCTCGGAAAAGTCTGGCAGGCAGGCCGCTGCTAAAGATTTGTGTAAACGAAGTGCAGATGCCACTGGATTTTCCTCCTCCAAGTAGAAGTATATAAGTTATTGCAATGCGAATGACAAACATTGCCCGGCTTTGGATAAACAAACAGAGTGGGAACACTAAGGCGTCGTCTAGACGGGATTCTCACCCAGGTCGTTCTCCCTTTCTTTTGCTAAAGCTTTATGCTTTTCTTCCGAGAATTCGCATATTAACCAAGTTTATGGCATGGAAGCGAGAGAAACACCGGCCATCAAATCGCTGTGGTTATGCTGGGGTAAATTATAGATTTGATTTCCGTTCCGGTATCAAAGGTGCTTATCTTGGCAAATTGACGGGCTTGATTATCGCTGGCCCCCTTATCGCTGGAATGCCTTTATCGCAGGTTGGAAAATGGACTGGAGGATTGGCTGAGTGTTTGCCAGATGAAAGGCTCCCTTTGAACTGGGAGAACTACAATGCTCCTGCACAAATAAACAGACAAACTGCGATTGCAATCGGAAATCCCAGAAGCGCTCCTCGACTCTTTAATAGCTTTCTTCCCCTACGAAAAAGCTATGAATTGTTTACGTCTCACGGCTTCTTTAATATTTTTCCACATCACACGGCTATCAGCTGGGAATGTATAAATAAATATTCGATATACGTGTATGTATGTAGCACCCTTATAAATGGAAACCCAATCCAATGGAAGGTCGGTCTCCCCGCTACAATTGCGTAACCAACAGTTCGCTTATCACCCTGCCAGCAAGTTTTGCCCATGGCTATCGAACTATATGGTATAGGTGCCGATATGGCGACAAGTTTGCTGGAAGTTTGCAATCTTATCGCCACTTTGGTACATAAATATGTGCAAAGGTGGTATGTTACCACCTTTAGTGGCTGGAAAGCTGAAAAATTGGGGGTTTTCTTCACTCCTGATAAACACGCAGTATCAATTTGGGCTAGACGATAGCACCTATCAAGTGCTGCCTTCTAAAACACAAAAGTCATTGATCAACTTGGAAGCTTTCCTAGAAGTCACCACTTGCAGCTTTATTTGCATCGCTTAGCGATTTTTAATTGCCCATAAAAACAAAGCGGAAAGTATTTCCCTGAGTGCACTCTATCGTCGCCTGTGGAATACTAAAATCAAAGCCTTGACCGAGCCAAAAACTCAATAAAATAAAATCGCTAGGAGCACAAGTGGAGGCAAAGTGAGTAGCATTTAAATGAAAATGAAATGCAGTTTGTCGTTAGCATTGAAAGTGGATATCGTCATGTGTATGAATCATCAGTTTGTTTGCTAAAACAGCTCATATTTTCTTCACTCGATTTTATGAAGTGCCTGATGGGTAGGCCCACTTCGAGCTCTTAGCAAATTTGCTTAAGTGGGTGTGCCACGATAAGCTTTGAGCACTGATAATGATGAGGGAGTGTAGTACAGTCTTTCAAGAAGTCTTGTAATTTACGGCTCAAACACCTTATTATAACTTATATGTATTGGCAGAAACTCAAAAGTTATTCGACTTGCGTTGTAAAAATATATATAAATATATAAAAATATATAGCTACGTTTAATCGGCTTCTTCACCTCGTCACATTTATAGAATATGGAATTCCTTCGATGTCAAACAAATCACTTGGTAAGACCCGAGAATAATGCTCCAGTTTCATCGACCCCAGTGAATGTTTTCCACGGGGAAAGCAGTTCATGGAAAATGCGAGTGCTTTAGAAGCTAGATCCCCTCGAAATATAAGCCAAATAAATGCGTAAACAACTGTCGGAAATGAAAACAAAACTTATCGGCTAAATAGACACGAAATGGGGCACTTGAAAGAGTTGCATGTGATGCACTGGGTGCTAAAAGGGTCAGAGGGCAATCGATCAGGCATTTTATGGGCCACTTGGACACTTGGCCACTTGGCCCTCCCATGAGGACACTTGACTTAATGACAGTCGTAAAAGATCAACTTGTTCCAATCAACTTGTGTCTGCTTCTTTGGGGGATTGGGTATTGGGGAATATGTGGGATCGTTTGGGGCAGGAGAAACAAGTTTTCTTCCAAACACACACATACACGTACATATGTTTGTACGTTTTTTGCTTCCTCTATTTTGTGGGTGAGTCTCTTGGCCAAACTGACGCCATCAACCGGTTCGTATTTTGGCTACGCCATGGCATTTTTATTTCAGTTTTCTTATTGTTGACTTGAGTATCTGCAAGATACACAGTGTGAGTCACGAAGCATGCAAATATATTTCATTTTTCTAATAAAATATACAATTTTCGAGCTGCCAAAAAAATGTGTACATCTGATGTCATGCGGCGAACAAGTAAACTACATATGTGCAGCGAAATGCATTCATTTCCCCATTTGATTGAAGCCAAATGAAAGTGAGTTTATTTCGCTGCAACGCTTTTATTTCTTTCACGTTTTCTTGCGCATTTTCCAATTACGTGTGTTGGTTTTTCTCCGGTTTTTGGCGCGTTTTTGACCCTCAATTTGTTCAGGAGCTTTTCCCAACTCGGTTGCGTTTGAGTTTTCCGGCTTTCCTGTTAAATATTTATTAACAAACAGCAAATTGATTTGAGTTATGCTACGATTATGCCGTGTAGTAAGACATAAGACATGCTTACTGTGATTATGTAATTAGTCCAATTTACACAGCTTAATTTGATTGCGATGCCTTGATAAGCGTTTTGTGAGCCACCGAAGTGGGTTAACGCATCTCTGGCAGTTAGTGTGCCTTAATTACAGCCTTATGCAACCCACTAATCAACCATGGGCCTTTTACCAGCTCTAAGACAACTGGGTTCCCTCCAATTGGTTTCCTTTTGCGATGGCAATTTCAATTATCGAGCCGAGCATTAGCTTTTGTCTTATCATACCAATCCAAATTGCGATGAATCGTCCGAGTGTCTTTGGCAACTGAGTCTATATAAACAGATTAGATGAATCAGTGCCACCATTTAGGTATTGGCATTGCAAAATATTTGGAAAAAGATAAGTCAAAACAATCATTGCCAGAAATGTGCCACAGTTTTGCAAAGCTCTGCTAATCTGTTGAATAAATGTATGCGGTGGCGAGAACTTTTCCCGATAAAGATCGTTTCTACATGAAAGTTAGCCAGCCATGCAAACCAGCGACCCGGCGAATTGGATGGGGGATCCATCCGTGCCCCAGCTCCAAAGGAAGTGGTTGCGGCAAGTTGTTGACACTCGGACCGAAATGATATATGCGGTCCATGTGGGTTGTGCTGCGTGGTTGTCGGGGGTTAAGGAACTTTACATAATGGTCATGTAGGTAACCACCTGGAACCACAGTGCCGGCCACACAAATATTGACACGCGAATGGGCGAATGGGCGGTTGGAAGTTAGTCCACAGTGGGAATGTGACAGGAATTTCACTTTCGTTAATATTTAACCTAGATAATGGTAGCTGTGTAAATTACAGATGCATCTGCCACTTGGAAACTACTACATTAAACAATAAAATTGATTCTTTGAGAGGAAATCATCTGAACACTTTAGTTTGATTACTAAATCATTTTCTAATATCTATACATTTAGTTCGTATTTAAAACATATTCTATTGCTAAGAATATATAAAATGATATTCCCAGTGCTTGTTAGCAACAAAAACCTTTAATTATACTGTAAATAGATCCCATTTCTCGGGAATTCTACCCCCATACCATAAAATCTATTACCACTTCTCATTCCACTGCCAAATTGAATTGAAATGCCGCTAATGAATGCATTTAAAACCGAAAGTCATGGCACAAAAAGGAGAGTTTAACACTCCAAGTGAGCATGCAAACGGTCTATTGAGTGCCCTCTGGAGTGGAACCGAGAACTCGGATGGAAAGGGTTAAATGGGGGAGATAAGGTCGGCTTTATAGTAATGGAATCGGCGATAAACAAATCCAGTTTAATCGAGGCGGAAAAGCCGAGAACCACAGGCGAACCTGTTTTTCCGCTCGCCAATCGATCAAAACAGAAGCCTTGAACTAGACCATCGACTGGTGGAAAAGTGGTTTTCCAACAGGGTGGAGTTCGCGGGGTGGCGGGTGGTGGGTTGTGGTGATGTGGAGTAGATGGACAAGTTGGCGGAGGACAAGGCCACCTGAGGAATTGCCTACTGATGATATTGGTGGCCAGCAGACAGCTTGTATTACTCTTTAATGTCACATTGCTAGTAAGCAATTTACTTTTGAGGAAGACCGATTTTTGATAACAATATGAAAAGGAAATTCTATTGTTAACCGGAGTGCTCTTTTTGGAAAGAGTTTAGCAAGTAATTCTGAATTAGTTTAGCCGGTTTACTCACCGCTTTCTGAGGTTATCCATGAACTTCTCCATGGTCACTTGGTCGAGGAGGACGAAGTCCTGCACTCCAACTTCCCGTTGCATGGCCATGCTGTCCTTTGATCCTGTTTTCTCTCGGTTTCTTAGATTCTGGCTCGCGAGCGGAGGGAGCGATATTCCGGGGATCGAGGGGGATGCTAATTGCCGGCTGCAAAGGTGAGAGGTGAGTTTTTACTCAGGTAAGATCGAAAGGAGCAGCCCGAAAAACACGCCGTTCACTTGGTTTTTGTTTTGTTTCTTTTTTATTTGCTTGTTTTGTTTGCCTCGCCTTTCGCGTCTCGTTTCGAATTTTAACTATGTGTACAAATATAAATATATATACATATACATATATATTCCGTGTGGCTGCTGCCAAGCGCTTTTTTATGTTTTATGAGCCTATTCGGGCCGCTTCTGCTGATTGCGACGAATAATTCTCGGCGAACACGAATTCAGCAATCAATAAAGAATAATTCTGGATTTCTGGACCGATCGAACGCTTCCAATTGGAATTGAGCAACCATAAGAACAAGAACAAAACAAGATCGGGAGCAGAACATATGAATATGACGAGAACTCGATCAGCAACCACTATCTACCTCACTGTTGTTTATTGAATACCGCAAGTTTCGCGACGTCGCACGATATAAGCATTTAGTTTTGGGGATCTCAAGTTTTCGATACATGTACATATATCTAAGATCGGTGCAAACTTGTCCGAAATGCGCAGCTGATGGTCAGTGCGATTGCCCACCTGGATTCAGTTTCGTTTTCGGCGGATTAATAACAACAATCGGCCGTCGCACAACCGCGTTCGACCGAATTCAAAGAGGGACTGTGGTCGAATTGCGATTTCAAACGGCGATTGCTTATTGGATCTTAGAGATGTGACTGCGAAGAAATTATCGAGGCCTAGTGGCGGTCTGAAATTCGTCATCGATAGTTCCCTAGAGGTGCGTCACTCGGTGATGCTCTATTGCATTCAAATTGGTAGATCGACTTTTATTCATCACTGTGCACAATTGTAAAATGAACAATCATTCATTTTAAAATATTCTTGCACTTTGAAGTGCCTGTGTAAAATATAAAAACAAGATTATTATTTAATCGCGCACAAATTAAATTATAAATTAATCTTTTTAAAACATATAAATTTGGAAATATGTTAACATAACATAACATTAGAGAAATGTGTTTGGCCACACTGCACTCAACTCACCACGAGCAGCTGTTCTGTGGTGAACACAACCGTCGTTCTCGTAACATTTAATTTAACTAAAGTCGTTGAGTATCGGCATAAAATGAATAAAATCACGAGTGCCTTCATTAGAGTCCTGCGCCAGAGCAGCTCCTCGGGCGGCGCCAGCAACCTCCTGGGTCGTCAGCTCTCCTACAAGAGCGATTTATCCCTCGACAAGCTCTATCCCAGCGCGCGTTTGCAGATCTACACGCCGCCCCCGCCGGTAAGTGGATGCAGTTCCCCCAGGGATCTCAGCCATTGATACATACATCCCCCAGCCCAGTGGCAGCGACAAGTTCAGCGGCTTCATTCCCATGGACAAACTGGAGATCACCTACAGTAGAAGTTCAGGACCCGGCGGTCAGCACGTGAACACCGTGAATACCAAGGTGGATGTGCGCTTCAAGGTGGCACAGGCGGACTGGATACCCGAGCAGACGCGCCAGAAGCTGCTCCAAGTGATGGCAAACCGGATCACCAAAGATGGCTACTTCTACATCAAGAGTGACCTGACGCGCTCCCAGCAAATGAACCTGGCCGATGCGCTGGAGAAGCTGCGCACGGTCATTCGCTCCCAAGAGGCTGTAGAAGCTGCGCCGCCCAGCGAGGAGACGGTGGAGAAGCTTCGCAGGCGCCAGGAGCGAGCGGCCCGCGAACGCCTCCAACTGAAACGTGGTCGAGCCCAGGTCAAAGCGGATCGACAGGGACCCAGCGGAATAGACTTGTAGTTTTTATTGGAAATTGTTACACAAAGATGCACATTACACATATACGCTTAACTATGCTATGGACGCCATTGCAGGTTAGCACTGTCACAGATCTTGTATGGGCATACCCCCTGCTGGAGTATAACAACTAATTAACTTTACAAAATTGACCCTAACATTATTTAAATATTATACACAATCTGTGAGAGTGGAAACCCAAATGGACTTGACAACATTCTAGGGCTGCTCATCAACTCGAGCTGGTGTGACTGTAAATCTCTTGGAGCTGATCACTTGGATGGCTGCTTCCCTCGCTGGCTCGTCCTTTGCTTCCTTCACTTGTGATGGCATGCTCGCAAAACGTGGACGCTGGAATACACGAAATCAGCGCTCGGTATGGACAGGACTGGGAGCTACTTACTTGTTGAGGAGGACTCCACTGGACGGAGACCTCGTGGCTCCTTTGCGAGGGCCTGCTCACTACACTGTGGCGTTGGCGGCGTTCTACTGCTGCTTGACTACTACCAATTCTCGACGCGTACAATTGTTCCAGGCGGTGGATGGTGGAGATGCCGGCTCCGGCCGGTTGAGGCATTGAGAAACTGTGTCGGTTGCTGAGCGGCGACCAAGTGTGCTGGTAGTTTGACTCGTCCAGGTGGCGCAGAAACTGACGGTTAAGGGAGCCCAGCGCGTGCTTGTCTTCGGTGGCCAGGTTGGCTATTAGCTCGTTGAGAATCTCCGACTCCGTCTCCACTTTTCCATGACGCGCCAGCTTTATGTCGTGCTTCCAGAACTGCCGGTTTTTGCGGCCAATCACCGGGGCGATCTCCTTGACTTTCAGCACCAGGATGCCCATGAGATAGACGCACAGGACGTTGGACAGAGTTAAGCACATGCTGATGCCGCCGAGCACGGCCAGTTCCTTGGCCTGGTTGTCCGAGTAGCGGCGTGACTTAATCACATCCACGTAGAGGGAATCGTCGTTCTCGAAGAACTTGTAGATGCAGGCAACTGCCCACAGCAGACCGGAGTTAACTGCAGGTGGCAGCAGCGAGGCCGATATGGCCACGCCAACCAAGGAGCCAATGTTGCCGCCCAGGATTCCTATGGCAGCCGCCGCTCCCGACGGGATGGCCGTGAATACCCCAACGATGAGGGAGTGCAGATCGCAGCGGGATAGCATCTCCTCCGTTAGCCCCTCGCCGATCCCGTACTTGCGATCCGTGGTGCAAACAACCAGGCCGAAGAGGAAGCCCACCAGAGTGGCGGTCAGAATACCAATCAGCTCGTTCACCATGCCCAGCCTGCGGAGCGATCGGTC
This sequence comes from Drosophila orena, assembly GCA_005876975.1. Classification (NCBI taxonomy): domain Eukaryota; kingdom Metazoa; phylum Arthropoda; class Insecta; order Diptera; family Drosophilidae; genus Drosophila; species Drosophila orena. The sequence goes on along the minus strand of VCKV01000008.1, from coordinate 8,380,941 downwards.
CTGGATCACAGTTCCGAATATGGCCGCGATTATGGGACCCATGAGCGGGGAAATGAGCATGCTGGAGGCAAGGAAAATCGTGCTATTCTCCACCAGGCCAAAGCTCGCCAGAACTCTGTAAGGGAATACGTGGTATCACAGGTGTCCTACAACTGGCAGATATAGAATATTGGATTTCGAACAGTGCTGGAACATTTCTCAGTCATTCAGCTGAGGTATTCATTACTAATTAAGGTTTTTAACCTTACAACTTATATACTTATATACAACTTATATACTTATCCACTTCTCGAAATTCCAATTCTATAATAATTATATTTAAAGTAATTTCTTACGCCGCCGATACGAGGAGTATGCAAAAGTCGAAGGTAATAGCCGCATCCTGGCGCACATCCCTCACGATCTGGGCCACATTCAATCGGGAGCGCACCGAGTTCATGAACCGATCCCAGACTCCTTGCTTCTGGGCATTGATGTATCTGCAGAAAGTGGATCCTGTAAAATGTAGTAGCTTGAAATTTCCCTTTCCATCGGACTTACTCTGTGCTAGAGGGCTGGTCCTCCTGCTCCTCCGTATCCTCGCGCTGAACGTAGGATCGGTGGGCCAAGCAGCTGACCACGGATACCGCAGAGCCCTCCCGATCGCCGATGCCGAATTCCTGCAGAGCCTCGTAGAGATTCTCGTAGCGCTCGTCAAAGTCCATGGAGAAGCTGATGTGATGGGCATTGCCCTCCAGGCTGGGCAGCCAAACGGCATTGGGAATGTGAAATTTCCGCAGAATCTGGCGCACCACCTGCTCCTGGTCCGTGTCCAGTGGGATGTCGAGCAGCTGATCGTGGGGCGTCTGAATTTGGATCTTTGGCGGTGTATTCAGGACCTTGTGGCTCTTCAGCTCCGGGGATTCCCCGATCCGAATGGTCGACAAGCTTTCAATGGTCGAGGCTCTGCTGGTGGTACCCACGGACGTGGCCACCTCGCCATTGGCCACCTGGACATACGCCTTCTTCAGGCGCTCCTCCTCCGCCTTGGTGGGAATCGTAATGTTGAGCAGCACTGCCGCTGTTCCCGTCATCGTTGCGTTCGGACTTGAGGTAATATTGTGCACAATCATCCGCACTCACACGTGGACAACTGGGCGGATCGGACCCGGCAATGCAACTGCAATAATCTTCTTTGCACTGGAAGTGATTTGAAGCCTCGCTTGTTATTGCCGCCACTGATAACGGTTCTCGACTAGGTGCTGCTTCCCGCCGATCTGCCAGTCACCCGGAAGAGTCACCCACTTGGCCATATTTAGGATCTATGTGGGATAGAGCTTTTGCGCCTTCCCGCCCTCCAAACTATTTTGAATTTTCCATAGCTTAGTATGAAATGGAGTAGCTCTCAAACATAAGGCATTAGCATCAGATTTCTTAAAGTTATAGTGTTGTGATTGTACTACACCCATAAAGAAACAAACGTTTAGTTCTTTTAACCATTTTTTTTTTATAAGCACTTCACTACTTTATTGGGTTTTGTTTTATGGAAGACTGTGTAACATTATTCTTCTAAAATATTAAAAAGGTCCAAATCATTTTCCGGTTGAATGCTGCTACAAATGATAGCACTAGTTGAAACAGATTATACTGCTGGAATAAAATTACCCAGTAATTGCTGTCAATTAAATGGCTATCTCTAATCGTGTGATAATTAACGAGTAAGCAGTAAGTAGTCGTATTCTCAGCTTGTCAAAGATCATAGAAAACAGAGTAGACCCATAATTAAATTAAGGGCGCATCTTCTATAAAGCGTTATTGTCGTTAGCTGATTCATGCATTGTATAATACTATTAAGCATTCTCGTTAATTTATGCCTTCGCTTGCACTTGAACGTCGGCGAGGTTCAAGTTTGGTTAATTGAATACTCACGGCATGGGTATGAGTATATTTCTGTGCATCGATCTATAGCAAGATCGGAGAGTCGCGCGAATCGCACATAATCATTTGTATGCAGGTGGAATGGTGTCATTCTACGGCACGATAAACTGGGAATTCAAATGCGGTCCGTGGTGAAGGAATAAACTTTATTTGATACAAAAACATCAGAGCTTCTCATATTTACAGGCAAACGCAGCGAGAATGGAAGTGTAAATGCCACTAAAACTGACTAAACAATAGCTGAAATTGCACTTAACAAGGTTTTTTAGCACGCTAAAAACAATTAAAATGCGTATAGGGGACTATCATCTACACAAATGCAGATGCAACTACGTTTACGTTATATACGTGTATGCTTACGATATACAAAAGTGTAATGTTGACATGGAAATGCGCTTCGGATCAAACTCTGCCAGGCTGAATGATCTCTGGTGCCGATTTCCCCCGTTTTTCCTCTCCTAGACTTAGTCTTACACACTAATTAACAGCATATCGGGCAAAAGGCAAGGCTCAGACACAACTCTATTGCAGCTCTTAGAAGCGGACTTCGTTGCGCTGGACCTGGTCGTAAATCTGGGGCGTGAGCAGCTCGTACCGCCCCTTTGATGTCTGGTAGTACAGCGAGTCCTTGATCGCGTTCGGGTCGTAGCCCTCCTTCTGCAGGTCCACCTTGCGCAGCTTGAAGGTTCCAGTGAGGTCCACCTTGGTGAGCAATCGAATGATCTGGGGACGAGCGTACGCGGGCAGCACCTTGGCCAAACTAGCGGCGAAGACGTCGAGGTCCAACTCTCGCTCCGGATCGTAGATGGCGGCCATGCCGGCCCTTCCCTCGGTGTGCGGAATAGTCACGCCGTAAACCACGGTATCCTTGTACCCGGCCACATTGCTGACCTGTGCCTCCACCTCGCTGGTGGACACGTTCTCACCCTTCCAGCGGAAGGTATCACCGGTGCGATCCTTGAAGTACAGATAGCCCTTCTCGTCGGCAACCAGCAAATCACCGGAGAGGAAAGCCATATCGCCGTGCTTGAAGACATCCTTGACAATCTTTTTGGCAGAAGCTTTTTCGTCAACGTAGCCAAGGAACTCGCGGGAAGGATTTCCCTTGACGATCTTGCCAATGAATACGCCTGGCTCGTTGGGAGCGCACAGCTGGCACAGGCCATTCCTATCCCTAATGGGCTCCCCGGTGTCCTGATCGGCTCGAATGATCGAGATAGGGTAGATCTTGGGTAGGATGCGCGACACAAAGCCGATGGCGCCCACCGTGTTGTCATGGTTCATGATGTTCGCATTGCCCTCAGTGGCGCCATAGAACTCGCCCACCTTGGCGATGTTGAAGCGCTGCACAAACTGTGGCCAAATCTGCGGTCGCAGTCCGTTTCCAAAGACTAGACGCACTCGGTGTTTCTGGTCATATTCCGAGGGTTTCGTAGCTAGAATGTAGCGAGCCATCTCCCCGATGTACTGACCAATCTGGAAATCACAAAAGCCGAATTAGAGTGTGATTACGTTAGGCCATAAATCCCACTTACGGTTGCATTGTACTTGGCGCAGTCGGCGAAATAGTTGGATGCCGAGAACTTCTTGCGAATGGAGACCGTCGAGCCGAAGAGCACCGACTGACCCATGCACATGATGCCTCCAGCGGTGTGGTACAAAGGCAGGGGCGTGTAGAAGATGTCCTCCTCCTGGAATCCCATGGTGTAGTGGATGCCAGCAGCGATAAACAGATAACTAAAGTACAAATTTGTTTAGAAGTTGCGCAGTACATTGTACTTAATTGTAGATTCAATAAATTTTCCATTTACACTTAGTTCAGAGAAGCTAATAGACTCACCGGGAGTGAGAGATAACCGCTGCTTTTGGCAATCCTGTGGTGCCGGAGGTGTAGATGTAGACCAGTTTGTCGTGGTGGTTCACCTGCGTCTTGTTAGGCTTCTCGTAGCTGGCGGTAGTCAGCAGAGCATTCAGGTTCTTGGCCCGGGGGATGTTCTTCTCCGTTTGGCTGTTGTTGTTCTCGTTGTTGAACTGGAAGAGTGTGAGGTCGGCAGGCAGATCCTTGGCTACATCGGTAACCGCTTCCAGGAAGTCCTCGCCGTAAATGAGAGCCGTGCAGTGGGCCACCGTGATGCTGTGCAGCAGGGAAGGACCGCGCAGATTTGTGTTGATCAGCGGAGTGATCACACCGATTTTGGAGAGACCCAGCCAGGTGGCCACGTACTCGGCGCGGTTCTCCAGCAACAGGGCCACCACATCGCCCTTTTTGTAGCCCTGAGCCTGCAGCACGTTGGCCACTTTGTTGGCGTGCTCGTTCACCTGCCGGAAGGTCCAGCGCTGCGTCTCGCTGACCACAGCCACCTTATCCGGATGGGCTCTAACATTCCCCTCGAAGACGTCCGCCACCGTGTAGTTGAGCCGCTCATGGCGCTTCGTGTACCTCAGGAGCTTGATATAGGCCCAGAGAGCTCTGTTAAAGAGAATGGAGTTTAAATTTGGTTATCTAAATCCATTTGAGTATATTTTTGTTTCAATTGCAAACCTAATAAACCGAGGAATGTAACACAATTCAAATTTGTAGTATGCTCAAAGAAGAAAGTGCTATATGAATATGATGGCTAAGCAATACTTTAATATTCAGCTTCTTTGTAATGGAAAATTTACAAGCGACTTGAAAAACCAACGGATATTGATATGTTACGCGGTTTGGGAGGGAAAGTGTTTGATTAGCTACTAGTCGACGAGGGTAGTAGCCGTACCGGCATTATCTTACCCATCAATCGCGTGTGTTTTACGACTAGTGGTTGGAGTCGGTATAAATAGCCCACAGAAATCGAAGCTCGACAAGCGCAACAGCCGTGATGCGATAAACCTAGAGATAAGCCCGCCTGAAGTGGCTGCAACCCAATCCGAATGTGGTAACCTAGGCCGACCAAGCGAGCCACAACTTAATGACGCTGCTAATTTTGAGCTGAGTAATGCAAAGTTCACGGAAAGGTTGCGAAAAATCGTATTTATTTAGCTAGTTTCAAGGGCTTTTGGATTTTCCTGTACGAATATCTTAATCTGACGGTTGTATTTTCATTTTCAATCGTATTATCACTGAAACAGAACTCTTACACACCGTAGTATCTTATCTTTTATGAGGATTAAGGGAATTACTGCGGGTTGACCCATGTTGATCAATATGGAAGAAGCTATCGGCAAAATAAATACTAAGCCAAGGCAGATAATGTATATCATTGACTTTCAGGTTGAAATAATCGCACTTGTCTGAACAAATGCGTTCTAAGAGATTTGATCATGTGTATTTGTTATACAGATACATAGCATACACCGTATTAATAAGTTTTTCTGAATGTATAAACTATAAAGATCTGCTTCTGTAATTCTTGGATAACAGCTAAAGTCTACAGCCCGTTCCACTTCAAGTTCTAGAAAAGCTAATGTTACGGTCTGAAAAGAGAGATTTAATACGATAGGGAGAAGCATGAGGTAAGACTAATCCAAATCGCTCGGCCCCCCAGGCAAATACAATAGTTCGATGGGCCCTGTACTAGAAAAGGGAAAGAAACTTGCACTCGACTTGGGACTCAGCCACAACGACGATCTCAATTTGAATTCGCTTTGCACCCGTGCGTACTTTGCACCGCCAACGGGGCAGTGAAGTGTCGATAAGATTGCCGGCTACAGCTAGTTAACTTAGCTTAGCGCTTAACGCACATTAGCCGCGTGTTTATAGGGGTTTAATCAGGCCTTATGACCCCCATCGAGTGCTTTGTTTGGGTATTTTTGGAGTTGCTGCACAGTTTGCTCTGAGATAAGTCTACTTGTTGGCCGAGCAAAACTTCGATACGTGGCCAAGGCTGACCGGCCAGACTTGAAGTTGATCTTAAGAATCTGCTGTGAGCGCGAAATATACGAATGGGGGGCATATAGACGAGCTGGGTACATAAATTGGAAACCCGTGTTGGCCTTGGCATGGAACTTGATCTGTTGAGTTTGACTCATTAGCCGAAAGCTGCCGAGCAAACTAAATTCTTAACTTCTGCTGAGAATACTTACTTACTTATGGTCAAAATATGTTTATATGCGTTGCATATGTGTGAATTATATTACTAAATATGTAAAGACTTTGTAATATTTGTAGAGGCTAGAAGATATCAATTGTAGATTAAATGGAATCTTGAAGTACTTAGTTAAAATAAATGGTGTTTGGTTAAAAAAAAACGGATATAACTAATATACCTGTGCTAAAAAGCAATATCTATAGCCGTCAGCTCTTCGAAATACAAGGCGACACTTCCGCTTTTTTAATTATCGTAAGGCAAAGCCATACACAAGCTATATTGATGATAGTATATACATCATTTTGACAATCTTTTCGTTCGCTTATTGCTCGGTCTGCGAATGAAATAGTTTGAACATGGCTGTGGGTACCCTGGAATCGCAAAACTTCCACTGCAACCAAAAAAAGTGAACCATTCTAAAATTAATTTAATTAATTTTATAAAAGTAATTCTTCTACCGAAGAGGTAAGCAAACAAGTTTTGAGGTAAATCTTATATAAACCAAAAAAATGCAAGAAATTCCCCATATAACGTTTTAGTCATTTAAATTGTAATGCGATTCAGCTGGTTAAATATTCTGAATATTTTTAAAACTAGCCAGCATGGCAACCCTGGAAAACAGAAAATTTCGAACTGAGGCGACACTTCCGCCATCATAACTACCTGAGCTTTTGACTTTCTGGCGTACGTTTTCAAGAACAGATCGGTTAGTGTGCCAGGGGTCTTCCGCCTGACGCACCCGATCGGATTCGGATGATTAGTATGCGCGGAGGGTTTCGCTGGGCGACGATCGTACGAAGTCAATGGTAAATAAAAGCGAGTTTTGTTTTGGTTTCTCGACTTTTTTTTACTTTTCGGCTGGGCGACCTTGAACCTGAAGAAGTCAATAAACTGCTCGCAATCCAGTGGCAAAAACTAATAATTTGCGCTGACTATTTGTCACACTGGTGGATGGATCTGGATGATTTCCCCGTGAAGTTTTCTCTTTTGCGGTTTTCCCAACCGACAACGGACTGGTAATGAATGCTGCAGCTGGCGACCCAAATAGATGGAAAACGAGTTTTTTCTTTGTGGCTTCTCAGTTTCGTGTGCGAAGTGAGCCTCGCACTCGGCTGATTTTTCAGTTCGCTGATGTTCTCAATCGATTCACAAAAGAAAAGCCCAGAGATATTGTGTATTGAAATGCAAGCCGCACGGGGGCGGTATTGTAAACCTATCACTGAACTGTCTTGGGTACAGTGTGCCCTCGCCAATAGGGAACCCCTCCGCCCCTCCGCACCAACACCAGCACTCACGTCAGATCGCGACTAGCGGTCGCGCCCGCTATGTAGAACCATCGCCAGCCGGGTTTCGTCAGCAGCAGAGCCACGAGTGCGACGAGCACAGCAAAAATCCAGCCCATTGTGTGGAGCGTGTAGATGACGCAGGCGATTGCCAAGCCGAAGGCGACCGTTGCGCAGAAAAACCGAAAAATGACTAAAAACCGCTGGCGTCGTCGTCGCTGCCGATCGTGCGATGCGCCAGTTATCGACTTTCGATCAGCTGGCCTCTTGGCGTTGCCAGATCAGCGGAAATGAAAAGATCGTTAGTATTCGTATTGGTTTTAAAATTTGAATTCATTTCAATTCTTACATTGGTGCTGTAGAGCGCGCAGTTGTCAATGTTTATTATCACATTGCTGTTCGCATAGTTGTCCAACAAGCTGTTGTGCTGCAGAAACATTTCGGCAGAAGAGCAAATCAGTTATGACACTTTTTACAAGTTTCTTAAAATATTTCAAAAATCTAGTCAGTGCATTGCAGTTTTGCAAATTTGAGTATATCGAATGCCCACTGTATTGCTTCATATGTTGCACCCCTTACTTACTGTAAGCTCAGGCCTCGGTTGACCAATATTGGAGCTGTTGTAACGCAATCGTTGATATCGTTCGTTTCGCTGTCACAAGAATCCATTGAACATGTAGAACGGCAGAAAGTGACGGCGCGCCTTGCGAAATAGCATTTTCCGGTATTTACACGGGAGTTTTTAAACGAGTGTCGTTGCTTGTTTTGGTTTTGTAACTTGTCCTGCGCTGTTTGATTTTCTTGCGAAAGCTTTTATGCAGAACTTCGAAACTAGTTCCAAAAGTCAATCTTCAACCATCGGTATGTGGTCCACCCCCAACAATCGCGTGGCAGCGCGATATTATCAGCTGTCCTAAACACCAGGTGGCAACTCTTGAGGCCAACGCAAATGATTTGTTTTATTTAGCGGTTTTTTTTATGTTTATTGTCTAAACATTGCCTCGCCATGAAAATTTTGTGCGAGGTTCAGGTGGTTAATCGCAGCACCCAGTCCAACAAGACGCCGCGTGCCGTGAAATCCACACTGGCCATTGGCTATAAGCAGAGCGCCAAAGACGCGAATGGGAACACCAAGAAGGAGCTCGAGATGGTGCTCTTCAGTGGACAAAACAAGACTGGGAATCGCTACAAGGTCAAGGATAACATTCACGCCGTGCACACCAAGTTTGTGCTGGATGGGAAGGCCACCATTGGTTTCCTACAGCCGCCAGATAACCTTCTGATTAAGTGCGATCCCATTCAGCTGAAGGGATTCCTGCAGACCCTCTTACTTACTGTAAGCTCAGGCCTCGGTTGACCAATATTGGAGCTGTTGTAACGCAATCGTTGATATCGTTCGTTTCGCTGTCACAAGAATCCATTGAACATGTAGAACGGCAGAAAGTGACGGCGCGCCTTGCGAAATAGCATTTTCCGGTATTTACACGGGAGTTTTTAAACGAGTGTCGTTGCTTGTTTTGGTTTTGTAACTTGTCCTGCGCTGTTTGATTTTCTTGCGAAAGCTTTTATGCAGAACTTCGAAACTAGTTCCAAAAGTCAATCTTCAACCATCGGTATGTGGTCCACCCCCAACAATCGCGTGGCAGCGCGATATTATCAGCTGTCCTAAACACCAGGTGGCAACTCTTGAGGCCAACGCAAATGATTTGTTTTATTTAGCGGTTTTTTTTATGTTTATTGTCTAAACATTGCCTCGCCATGAAAATTTTGTGCGAGGTTCAGGTGGTTAATCGCAGCACCCAGTCCAACAAGACGCCGCGTGCCGTGAAATCCACACTGGCCATTGGCTATAAGCAGAGCGCCAAAGACGCGAATGGGAACACCAAGAAGGAGCTCGAGATGGTGCTCTTCAGTGGACAAAACAAGACTGGGAATCGCTACAAGGTCAAGGATAACATTCACGCCGTGCACACCAAGTTTGTGCTGGATGGGAAGGCCACCATTGGTTTCCTACAGCCGCCAGATAACCTTCTGATTAAGTGCGATCCCATTCAGCTGAAGGGATTCCTGCAGACCCTCAAGCTGGGCATGGATGGCAAGGACGCCGTCAATCTGAGACTGAACATCGCCGCCGCCACGGCCATTCCGCAGAAGGCACAGCCCCAGGTGCGCATGGTAATCAGCAAGCGCAGCGAGTATCCCATCAAGGGATTTCCGCGCACCCTCAAGTCGCTGACCATCAACAACAGCCAGCTGGTGAAGCTGAGCTTCGAGATATGCACCCTGCGCAACCTCACAAAGCTGGATGTCAGCGGTAACAAGCTGACCAAGGTGGATTTACCAATAAGTTATCATCTTAGTCCACTGACATATGCTTTATTCTGCCTTTTAGATTCCCTCGGAGCTGGGTCGCCTTGCCTTGACCTCGCTGCACCTGGGTAGCAACTTACTGGGTGAGCAGAATGATTGGTGCTGGCTGCGGGGCACTAAGCTGAGTCAGTCGCTCGGCGAGCTGGATCTCTCGGGCAACGGGCTGACCTATTTTCCTCCTCCGCTGGTTAAATTCGAAGCCCTAGTATCGCTAAACCTCAACAACAACCTTCTGAGTCGGCTCCCCTTTGCCATTCGTCGGTTACACGCACTGCGAAAACTATACGTGTGCAGCAACAAACTGGAGTCCCTGCCTTCTGCCGTCGAGGATCTACGGATCGACCTGTTGGATGTGTGGGGCAACTGCTTCAAGGAATTCAATGCGGATGCCGCGCAGCAGATGTCTCAGCAAAAGGTGGCATCCAACTCGCCGCAACCTCTGTGGCTTCTGGCAGCCCGGGCTGTGGATAAACATAAGCTGCCTCTGCCGGCGGGCTCTGTGCCCGCAGTGCTCATCGACCTGATTTGTGAGGCACCCAGGTGCCCGTGCGGCGAGCTCTGCTACGCCCAGCGCAAGGAGGACCTCTTCCAGCGGGTTGTTCAGCCGAAATTCACCTCCATCAAGAACCTTACATATAGTCGCGAGCATCAGATCTACGCGGATGTAGTTCTCTGCGGCTCTAGTTGCAGTGCATCCGTTCAGCTGAAAGAACTCTTCAGAATAATCTTTTCTTGATTGGGCCAGGTGTGAGCTGGTGCATACTTGTAGCTATTAGTCAAAGATTTATTAAAATCATTGATCGAACGCATTTTATACGTATTTTTATATCCTTAATTGATTTATATTATTCAGTTGTTTTCATTCACCCTATGCATTCATCATTTTGTTAAACTTGTACTGCCAATAAATCGAATTTACGATTATAAAACTTAAGTTTTAAAATACTGCATAAGTTACTATGTTTTGGTGCAAAAACCAGAAGTCTACGAAAATGTTCACGAATTATATGTATCCAAGGAATATGTATAGGCCAAACAACTTAAAAATACGGCATTGGTTTCTCTTTGGGCAATAAGTTAAATATTCCTTGGATGCAGTGAATCCTGCTTCACACCACAATTTCCGTGGCATAAAGACATTCACACGCACGCTCGGTTGCTTACTTTGTTTTCGTATTACAGAAGCTCGTTGTTTTTATTATTAAAAGCTTCGTGCGTATGTGACTTGCATAAACGATTTTTTATCAGCCGGCTCACCTACTCACTCCACTGTGCGGCTCCTCGCTTTGCCACCACATACGTCCATCCATTTTACTACACTACCTGGTTGTCACTTTCCTTTCTCACTTCATTAGAGAAATATCTGTAGCATATCTATTATTTTTTTTTAATATTTATGATATGTTTATGCCCTAATACATCGCTGAAGTCATTTAAAATATATTATTTTTACCTTAGAGATTTGCCAGGCACATGAAATCAAAAGAGTTCAGCACTAAATACGCAGGATTTCATTTGTATATTTTTAGTGCCTTTGAAAGGGTATCCGAGTATTGGATATCTCATGTTTCCTGTGAGCCTCCTTATCATTTGCTGTTCCTTGCCGTTCTCTGCTTTTCTTTTGCTTTATCAAATCAAAACTGGGAGGCGACGCCACTTTTTTAAATAAGCATAAACAGCGACACAGCCTTCAAGGACCTCTGCCACTCCAGCTCCGTCGCTGGGCTTTAATGTGCAGCTGGGGAATCAGGCGGCGAAGGCAAATATCCTTTCAGGGCGGAAGGGATGAGGATGAGCCATGATTGTGGCAAACTCGAGCCTAACTATAAAAATGTTTATCAGCATTCGTCTGTTTGGTGGTGGGGGGGAGTGGAGCACTTCTCTAGGCTGCTCCAAATCCAATTTTGAGCAGCATTTAAGTGTCCTGGCTCCGCTTACGCTTCCGCCTCCCGTTCCCCATCGTCATCCCCGCCACTCCCCTGGCAGACTTTCCTTTTTGTTTGCTATGCAGATGCGTGAGTGGGTGGTTGGGCGTTTGTCGATTCGTTCTTGTGTGGGTGTGTAAGTGTGTTTGCCCACACGATGTCCTTTTTGCTTTTCGGCCCTGACTTTGTTGCTTTGTGTGCGCAAATATTTGGCATGACTTTACATTTGACTCGGCCAGCAAGCCCAAAAGAGGCAATAGGATCGCCTAATGGAGGCAAATCTCTGCTCTGTGCATATGGAATTTTGGCTTATGGTTGAATGTGATTGTAATGCTTAATTGGAAAAATAAATATTTACGTAGTTTGCAAATGTTCAAAATGACATAACAGGTTCAGGTGTTTTTTAGGAAATAGTACAAAAAATAACAGAATTTTATATATATATTTATGGAGGACATTTATTTGTAATATTTTTAAAAAGCATTAAGCTGTAGAACATAACATTTAAATTATTGGTCTGTGTAATAGAATAAAATACCAAAGTGTAAGGGCTACTTAAAATACTTTAAAATCTCTTTAAAAAACAGAAGAGTTTAATGCCATCCCATTCTTTTTTATAATTTTCATTTTGCATATTTTGCTCTGTAAAGTTCAGGACCTTAAGGGAAAGGACGAGACTCCTAACAACGTTGTTGGCTCGAAAATTTGTATATTTTATACACCCATAAATGTAAGAAATCCGTGTAAACCATCCAGACCATATAAAAACGTTCCGAAAGTTGGTCTGTCTGGCCTCCATTCCCATTCCCATTCCCATTCCCATTCCCCCGATAAAAGCAACCAACCCCGAATCATTTGCACTGCGCCCAAAAACCAAAGGCCAACATCAAAAAATGTGCCAAGTCAGCGAAGGGAATGGAAATTTAGCGAGTCCCCCAAAAGAACCCCCTCTGCCACATAAACTCCACGTTGGGAGACAGTAAAAACTCCATTAACTGTCATCAAAAATGCATTTCGCATGCATCAAACCGAAAACGGTAATGGCCAGGGTATCATCAAATAGAATAGAATGAAATGGCGCAAATCAAAACACATTGGCATAAATCAAAGGGCCAAAAAAAAAAATGAAACTGGGAGACCACTTTTATGGCTAATCCTCGACGGAGGCTAGAGATGACTCCCCTGGCAACATTTTTATGCGCAAATTAACTTTGCAATTGCCGGGTGTTCTTGGGGGGCAGATCCAGGGTGAATCCGGGGTGGATGGATGTCTGATAGTCTGGGTGTCACTCCCCCTGCATTACGTAAAATTTATCCCCAATTTGCGTGCAGCGGGTAAACATTTTATTGGACTCGTCTGGCGCTCTGCTCCACTTTGGCTTATCAAATTTTATTAGCAGGCCGGCAAATTGTGCAACAACAACGCAGGAACACCACATTACGGCCCAAATAATCCGTGGAGCCACAAGCCACCCCAAAAACACACCAAACAGCAAATGCAGCCCCAGTTCCTCGGCCTCCTCTCAAGGTATGATTTGTCGCCGGCTATCAATTTCTTTAACACAATACCAACAACCCCCCAGGAAAAGTTGGGAAAGCCGGCCGGAAAAGTGCAAACACACGCGAAACTGTCGGCGACCCCCTCTCACTTTTTTTTCCTTCACTTTTCTTTTGGGGCGCGTGCAGGGATCTAATAAAAACGTTTTGATAGGCTTATGACCGCCTTCCATGAGTCCAACTCCCATTCCTTCGCTCCCTGTATATTTGTCTTAATAATATTTCAAATTTACCCGCTAACTGTTACAGCAAATTTAGATAAGACCCACAGAAAATCAATAAGCTCACTCGAAGAATTTGCCCAGGGGGTTGGAAAAAGTTGACTTACCTTGGGGAGGGACTGAAGGAATGAATGGCTAAAGACTGGTATCTTAAGTTACTGGTGTGGACAAAAAATTAGGAAAAACAGAAATTAATAACTCACAGCTATTCGAAAATATATGCTTCATCGCTTTATTCAAGCTAAGCTTTACCTAATGGGCCAATGATATTTTATATTCCCATGTCTTTTTAAAATACGTTAAAGTCAGTTTGCTAAGAACGGATAGTTGGGTAATACTAGCAAGAAAAACATCAAAAAGTGCACAGAAAAACTTTTGGTATTGGTTCCTATATATTGGTACATTATAAGAACACTCGTATTCCCATCCGAAATCAGATAAGAAATCCAATCTGTTCCAAAGCAAAGGCCGCCCAAATAGGGGATACCATTTTCCTTGCATTTTCATATTTACGATACAAGAAAAAATCAATCGGAATGGGCAATCCTTGAATATGGATATGGAATCGAAAGTCACTGAGGCGCACTTATGTTGGCAAATGGTCCCAATCCCCAACCACTCGGATTCGACATCTCGCAGAGAATTCCCTTCCATCTGACCGCGGGCCAAAGACGGAATCAATCGCAAAAAAACTGACCAATCCGCGCAGTTAGATGGAGAAAAATCAAATGCTAGACAAACAGCAAGGAATTGCGAACACTCGAGCATGGGGGAAAATCAATTTTCAATTTAAAATTTAGATGCTCATCCCCTCGAGTCCATTCGGCTTGCCATGCCATAAAAGATAAAGATGAAATGCGTTCGAGCGCAAAATGTAAATAGAACTCTCGTTTAACCGAAACTCAGGCAGGCGAATGAATGCCACAGGTTGTATTTGTGTTTGTCTTTGTGCTGCTCCGGTGGGTGGTTGGGTGGTTGGGTGGTTGGGTAGCTGGGCGGTTGGGTGGTTGTGCGGTTGGGAGGTGGGTGGCACTGCGTGTTGGCCACGAAGCGATTTCAAAGCAAAATATTGCCGCATAAATCGGACGCAAAAAGTTTTGCTTTGCGGTCAGCAGAGGCGGGCACTCCTCTAGGGTATTCCGGAAGTTGGTTAGGTAGATTAGGCCATTCCAAATCTATAAGTCGATCTAAAAAGCGTTATATATTGCTTAACTTCTATTACATAAAATATGAAGAAGAAACTTATTATAACAATTTATAGTTATATTTGAATTTTTAAATTTTGTTTTTTATAAATTCTATTTCTACACTTAATTTCTACAGTTTATTGACCAAATTACACTATATTAGTATTATACGAACGGAAATAAGACTGGGTATCCTACAGTCGAGTGCAGTTCCCTGGCCATCCCATTGAATCCAAGTTGGCAGATATTTCCCTTTGATTTTTATCGTTTGGTGAGTTTTTTTACGAGCTCTTAGGCAGCTCGATTCGACGACTGTGGTCCTTATTGTTGTTCCCGCCCCGGAGTTGATTATTTGCCCAGTTTTCCGGAGGGGATGGGGGCATGGCGGAGCGTGCATTTCATTAGCCGAATGTATCTCGCAGATACTGTGTCTCACAGATACCGCATCTGTATCTGAGCGCTTTGGCATTTGGCAAACGATTTTATGCCGCACCGCTTCGACAAACAAAATCAAATCTGTGACTAGGAAATTGCTTTTGCCTACTTCCGACTCCTTCTGCCATCCGAAATATTTGTTTAATGCAACTATTTAGGGAGCGTTTCCAATTTGAATTGCCCCCTTGTGTAAACAGGGGCCGGGAGATGATTAAAATTTAACAACGTCAAATATTTGCAGCCGTCTTTGATGGGCTACTAAAATGTTTAATAATAATATTAAATGCATAATTCATTTTGGGGCCCCGTCTAATAGGAGTTCGTTAAGTTTAATGCACTCGCCGGCATGTCTTCGGGCCAACGTAAATGTTAAATATCAGAAGCAGTTAAGAGCGGCAAAGTGGCAGGGGGACCCAGCTTTATTGCAAGGTTCCTGCGAAAATTAATTCATTAGCATTTTATTACTTTGGCATAGTGACGACAGCAGCCGAGCTTTCGGCTCCCGTTACCCGGTTCCTGGTTCCTGGTTCCTGGTTCCCGGCGATGATGACGTACCTCTCCCCATAGTACCATTGATTGCCAACTCCCATCACCATCCCACAACCCATCCTTGCGCCTTGATCTTCTTCGATGCTTTGATGTGTAATTAAATCAATAATCACTTTGCGCTGGGGGAAGTTTATTAGTTGATTGAACCAGCAGGTGGCACAGGTGGAGCGATGAAGTTGTCTGGGCTGGAAACTACACGCAAGTGCAGTTGGTATCCAACTCATTTGAAACTTGTTATTTAAGCGATATTTCGAGAACAATGTTAGTCGGAAATTAAATTGTATATAACGAGAGACGAGAGAGATAACTATTACATAAAAGTACCTTACATGAAAAAAAAGCATGAGAAACACAGCCGAAAAAATAGACCCAGCAAAGAATTTTCCATTTAATGCCCAATTAACGCATTTTCCACTTGGGATTCACCGAAGCGAGAGATTTGTATACCTTTAGCGGCAAAAGGCAGAAAAACAAAACGCAAACAGGAATCGTGAACGTGCCACAAAGCAGAAAAGGCCACAGAGTCGGCGGAGTCCCAGATCCCGGGAAGCCGGCTCCTTCACTTCTCCGGCTTTTCTGGGTTCCCCGAGTTCGCCGAGTTCGCTGGGTGCTCCACCACAAATGGGAATGCGCGGCATTTGTCGCTTGGCTGCAATTGCAAGCTGGATGAAGAAAGGAAGTGGGCCCGGTGGCGAGAACAGGAGCTGCACTTCATTAAAAAAGGATGCCGGGGCAGAGGCAGCTTGGTCGTTAGGAAACTCCCGACTTACAATCACAAACACACAAGCACTTTCGCAAGGACAGGCGCACAGGCTGCTTCGAAATGAGTGATGTAATGTGCCTAACAAGGATCTCCCTTCCATCCTCCGCCCCGTTCCACTCCCACTTGCTCATTGTTGCTTGTTGACATAACGAATGCCTTAACATTTTTCGAGTTGCCTTCACTTCACCTCACCTCAACTCTGCCCCGCCCCTCACAGTACGCCCCCTGTGTGTGTGTTTGTGTGTGTTTGTGTGTGTGGGAGGGTGCACTTCCGCTCCACTTACACATAAGTCGCCTCTGCCGACGTCGCTGCCGCTGCGCATCTGGAGATGGGTATTACTTATAGTACAATAATAAATAATATGTTCCTTCCTTATAGGTGTCCAATTTTAAAATCATTTTGAAAACAGCTTCAAGGAATTTCAAATAATTTGTAGGTTAACATATTCCGGGGGTAAATATTTTTGAAATATAACTACATCAAAGGCATCAGGAACTGCAAAGAACTTATTTTATTAAAGTAGATGGTATAGTACGAATATCTTTTGCAAAGAGAATACTGCAGATAGCAGAGCATAAGCATATCAACTTTAATATAATAATTTTCTTAACTTATCCTTACAGAATCATCTTAAAATATCTAGAGATAGTACCATATGGATTATTGTTAGAAACCTAAATATCCTTTCTTTCTTCTTTAGATATATTGATATGTATCCCATCGCAATTTGCATATATCCGGGATAAATACAATATTGATTATTGTGGGAAACCTAATAAGATATCTTTAGATATATTGATATGAATCTCATCCGCATTTTCATATATCTAGCAATACCATACTGATCATTGTAAAATATCTGAATATCTCTTACAATCCTTCAGATATATTGATATGAGTTCCATCTCTAGCTGCTCGGCTGACGTTGGCGGTTTGTCGAGTTAATGACTTTGGCCGCTGGAAGGAGCAGCAGTGGATGATGGCTGATGGCTGATGTTTGGGCCTGTCAGCGGCCCTGAGGCGTGCAAAAATCATTTTTCTCGCACATTTTTATAAATCACCCTGCCTCCCCGCCGCCAAACAATCGTCAAAATTTATTTACATTTTTCATTTCTCACATTTCCAGAGGCAGCCAGCAGGATTGCCTATAATCTCCAGTGTAGGACTGCCGATCCCTCAAGGTGTCGCTTAGCAGGAGGGAAACGGAAAAGCGGAAAATTCCGACGTGTGTACGGTGCCTGCAGTTGACAGTTAATTATTGGTATAAATCGCTGCAGATGTTGCGGCCATTGAAGGGTTAAGCTCAGACGCAGGGAATTAAATGTATTTGAATTGTACGTGTGCAAATGTGCGGAAAAATTGGATACATGACGTATTTCAAATATTTCAAGTATTTCGTTCAGGAATTTGATATATTTACTTTAATATTTACTAACATCTTTACAAAATGTATGTAATTATTTTAGTTATTCAAATACAAACAGAAAACGAAAAAAACAAGATATTCATTTTATGAAAATGTATGAAAGAATTTCAATATTTTTGCCGTATGTTAATTGATTAAAGAATTAAATTGCAATACCCATTAATAATTGAAATTGATTTTTGTGGCTACGCTATTCTCATTCTAATTTCTTGCCCAGCATGAAAATACATTTCTATTTAAAGGTAATATATCAAGCCCCCTTCTTTTGCCAATCGAACGGGTATCGCGTTACAGGATAAGGATAAGGATTGATCCTGTTGCTCTTTGTTCGGTTATCCTTGAGCCAGCCCTCACTTTTTCAGCCGCTTATCAGGGCCCTGCAACTTGAAACAATAAATATTTTATGGGCCCTTTTTGGCGAGCGCATAAATCTTGTTCTGGAAATTGATCCCAGCAACGAGCTGAGTACTGTACTACGAAGTACGTACGTGCTTTGGAGGGTTAGCGCTGAGGTGCAGATACAAAGAGATACAGAGAGATTCACTGATGCCAGATACAGATACATTTGCCACATTGACACACTGAGCACTTACGGGCTCAGCCTCGCACTCGGGTATATGCGAAATTTGTCTTCTGGCGAGGGAATTCCCCATTATACCTATCACACCCTTCGTACCCATCCTCCCCAATTCCAGAGGTCCCAAAACGCCCGCATCCTATGAGATTTGCACATTGATTTCGCCCCCTTTTCGATGCGAAGTGTTTAGTAGGTCGCCGTTTCAATGCTTCAACAGATTTCTTGTGTGTGCTTTTCTAGAATTTTCGGGGGCTCTTTTGAAGTTAAAGTATTTAACATTGCGGAAAAGGAATTTAACTTGTTCCCACAGGCAAAGTTAAAGTAATTTTAATACAATTTACGTCAAAGAAATGGCATATTTAACAGCGATTTTAGTAGTTTGTCAGAAATATTTGGCCGTGGAGAATTTTAAGATAAGGAGATAATCTATTATCTTATATTTGTTAAAAGAAACTATTTTAAATGAATATACTATATCTAAAGCGATGTTCTATGAATATAAACAAACGTACTGCCTGACCTACTTAAAACAAAAAATGTATTTTATAATCGCATTTCGTTTTTCACAAATATTCAGATAGACTTATCTTCAATTACTATTTTTGCTGACTCATTTTCGCATAGCTTTTGAATAATATTTGTGATTGGATTTCCATTGAATTTTTGGGATTCTACGCCAACTTCTGTGCCTTCCTCTTTGGGAAGTAATAAAAGTTTGAATGTAACTTTTTAAGTCAATCGGCGTCAGATTGTGGCAGTAAAAATCGCCTGCGGCTTGTGGTCACTGATTCAAATGCCCAAGCGGAAAATTAAAATGGCCAAAAACCATGAATTTGTGGGGTTCGCAGTGGAATTTCAATATGGATTTTTCTCCAACTGGCCAGTGAATAATTTCAAAATTAACTTCAAATGTCATTGAATTGGTCAAAATCTCGATTAGTGATGGCAGCATGTTGCCAGCTGCCAGCAAAATGTTGCCGAAACAAAACGAGTTTTGGGCAGAGTCGGATAGCTTTTCATATGATAATGCAGTTTGTAGCTGACATTGCAAATGTCCGATTGTAAGGGAGTTCAGAGGGCGGGGTGGGGGCGATAATAACATGCATAAATTTATACATTTATGCTCAGCAGCCCATTTAATGAACTGCGCATTGTTCGCTCTGATTTGCATAGCAAGTAAGTGCGTGGCTGTCGCCGCAAATGTAGCTGTATCTGCGTATGTACACTGAGAGAAACTAAAAAGTCAAAAGCAGGGAAAACGAAGAAGTTGAGCAACTAGGCAGCAACAAAATGTTTCATTTTATATTATACAAATTCTTAATATTACAAACATTTCAATATTAATCAGTAACCATTAAACAATTTGTTTGTGTGTATGCAGCAATTTTCGATAATTTATTTACATTTCGTAATTTACCGAAAAATACAAATAAATTTTGCCGATTTTCTGCGAGTGCATGTAATATTTTCGGTGTGTGTAGTATCTGTGTGACAAGCTGCCACTGTGTGCGAGTGCGTGTTTATTTGCTCGTTAAATGCAGAATGAGCTACACTTAGTAATTGAATAACACTCGGTTCTACTTAACTCAACTCCCACAAATGGTCAGCGAGATAAGCAGGCAGCCTATATTCTATGATTTTCCCCAATTCATCTTTATTTGTGTTTACCTCTGGCAAATACGAAATTTCTAAAATTAATTTCAATTCGTGTGTCTGATTTGGATTCGGTTATCGTGCCCTTGCCACGCCCTCCGCTAAAGTGCGATAAAATTTATAAATGTGTATAGATAGCTGAAATAACACTCATATTCGTTGATTGCACTTTGATCGGTAAATAATTAATAGGTAATCGCTTATTTTGTTGCCGGCGGTATGCGTATGAGTAACTTGTTGACCAACAACTTCGGGTTCGCTATGAGGAAGGTTGTTATTCCATGTTGATGAGCAAGAATGAAAATTCACAGCGCAACTGGTATAATATTATTAAAAATCTATGCACTAATTTGAATAAATCAACCAGCTGCGACGCTTATTTAAATATTTATAAGAAATGAAGCTAATCGCATTTCAAAAAGTGTGAGGATTTTTAATGTTCAACTTGTTGAGAACAAGATTTAAATATTAAACAATATAAAAATGTAAAAATATTTCATTTATAAATTTTAGTAATTTGTTTTGTTTGCTTGAAAAATGTTAATGCTATTATGAACAATATATATTTTTAAGCCATGTGTAAAATGAATTTTTTTCTTATTAAGGCAGCATACTGATTTTAAGTCAGGTTTTAGCTTACTATTCAATTGTGGTTTTGATATACACGTATTTTGCAAAATTAGACCTTGATTAGAAATCACTTAGTCCGCTTGATTTTAAATTAGCAGGAAACTTTTGCTTTTGCCTTAGCTAAAAGCACTTAACTGTTTAATTTAGGCTAACAGAGTCATATAAACTATTTTGACGAGTAAACCATAAATACAATTGTCATAAACACATTTATTTATTACTTCTCCAGTTCAGGCAAAGCTTGAAATTTGTATTTACAATAGGTAAAGTTCATATTGATTTAATAAACTAATATGACTAGTAACCTATCAATAAAACTGAGTGTGCTGGAGATCAAGGAAAGTGGTAGTGGGTCTCCCAACTCAATTAAAGTATCTGAAGGTCTCCTAAGCCAGATGAAAACGATGTATTACGTTGATAGTTTAATTGATGGTTTTTATTTATAGTCTCAGGGGTGGACTTTGCCTGATTAATTCTAAATCAGTGCTAATCTCCACAGAACTTATGTTTTAAAGATTACAACTTAGGGTTAAGGGGTGCTATTCTAATAAAAGTAGTAATAAATAGTATGTGCTGATTTGCATGCATCTGGAAAATGAGCCAGCAATGAATCACGGTTTTCAGAAAGCGTGGTTGTAATTAATAATATTTCATATTTCTCTCTTTCCGGCTGAGCAGAGCAACAACCAGTTGTTATTTTTCCATGGGGAGAGTTGAGTGGAAGAGCTGAGCTGAGCTGAGCTCGGGCGAATCAATTGGCCTGGCAACATGTTGGATTGTTTGTTTACCCGCCGAGCGAATGTTGCCAAGGTGGATCCCCTTGGGGGTATGGAATCGAAACCAAAATCGGAATAACGACAAAACATCTTCTTCAGTTGCCGCTGGGGGCCGGCGGATTTGACATCTCGTGCGTAAGTGGTTCCAAAGTCAAAGCCATTGCGAGCCGGACTCACGGCTTATCAACTATTGGCCAGTGACGAAGGCAGTCAGGTTATCAGTGGGCTTAGTGCGGGCTACACTGTGCCCCAGTGATTCAATTCCCTCGAAAGTATTGTACGAGTGCTGATTATTCGAATATATGTCGTGTGGGCAGTGTCGAATTTCTCGCGTTCACAGAAGGTTTCTTTGTTGCCGTCAATCGGGACTGCCATCAGTCAACAATTGTGCCTCGCACCGATCGCATCCACATCCACATCCACATCCACATCCACATCCACATCCACAGAGCCATAGATCTATTGTATAATAACATACCCGCTGAGCTCGGTCGTAAAACTGCTGAAATAATGTCGGCCAAATTGCTAATTGTGGCCCTTAGTCTCTGCCTACTGCAGTCGGGCATCGTCGTGGGCATATCATTATCACTTGGAGACATAACGCTGTTCAACGTCAACTTCAAAACACCGAACTTTTTGGGAAGATCTGTGGTGCTGGACAGCAATGTGCGGCTGGAGACCGCTGTGGATCCCAATATTCAGGAGGATTCACATTTAAATACGGTAAGTTAGTGCCAATAATGGGTAAAAGTTAAGGCCAATAAAAGAGCTAGTTGTAATATTACAAGTTTACTGCTAAAAGGTGTCAAAATGTTAGGCAAATGCCGTCATCGCATTAGTTTTCCAGTATTTCGTTTGTTTATTACATTTCCGTAATTATTAGGAAAAATAATTGCCTTAATGAATGTGGGCAGATAAATTTAATCATTGATTAAAACTGACGGTAATAGATTCATACACTTAAAAAATTCCTATTTTAATCGAATTAAAGAGAGCGAAATAGATCAGCATGGCACATATAATAAAGTCGCATAGATCAATCAGAAATCAATCTAATTATGGAAAATGGATACAAGAAAACATTAGATTAAAACATAATAATATAACTAATTAAATTAATTAAAACTATAATTACGTCTCTTTTTCCTTCTGCAGTTCAGTCTGATCAAAAAGTACGGCTACCCAGCGGAGAATCACACCTTGGAGACGGATGATGGATACATCCTCACCCTACACAGGATCGCTAGACCGGGAGCAACCCCAGTACTTCTGGTGCACGGACTACTGGATAGCTCGGCCACTTGGGTGATGATGGGACCGAACAAGGGACTTGGTAAGATCATAGGCTATCTCCGAATGTCCCATACTGATTGATTGCATTGCTCTGTTCCAAAGGTTACCTGCTCTACGATCAGGGGTACGATGTCTGGATGGCCAATGTTCGGGGCAACACGTACTCGAGAAAGCACGTTAAGTACAGCACTCACCATGCCAAGTTCTGGGACTTTACATTCCATGAGATGGGCAAGCACGATATCCCCGCCACGATCGACTACATCCTCAATTCTACGGGGGTCAGCCAACTGCACTACATTGGCCACTCCCAGGGAACCGTGGTGTTCTGGATCATGGCCAGTGAGAGGCCGGAGTACATGGACAAGATCATTCTGATGCAGGGATTGGCCCCAGTGGCATTCCTGAAGCACTGCCGGAGTCCCGTGGTCAACTTCCTGGCTGAGTGGCACCTATCGGTGAGCGTAAGTTACCCCATCCTATTTATCCCATCCTTGCGAAGAGCGTTTTTGCATTGGAATATCGGTTATATTGAGATATCCAAAAAAAGGGTATTTCAGTAAATAAAATTTGTTACGATTTTACTATTCCAAATGTTCTATCCAGTGCAAAATATCCTTCTTCCCCATCTCTTCTCATTAAACTTGTCAACATGTCAACTTATATTATTTTCTTTTTTAGTTGGTGCTCAAGTTGATTGGCGTTCACGAGTTTCTGCCCAAGAATGAGTTCATCAGCATGTTCAACCGGATCATCTGCGACGAGACGACCATTACGAAGGAGATCTGCTCGAACGTCATCTTCCTGACCACCGGATTCGACAAGCTCCAGCTGAACGAGACTATGCTGCCGGTGATCGTGGGTCATTCTCCGGCCGGAGCCTCCACCAAGCAGATGCAGCACTTTGGGCAGCTGAACAGATCTGGAGCTTTCCGGCAGTACGATCACGGATGGCTCAGGAACCACTGGATCTACGGCACCATTGAGCCGCCATCCTACCGCCTGGAGAATGTACGGGCCAAGGTGGCCCTGTATTATGGCCAAAACGATTGGCTGGCCCCACCAGAGGATGTGGAAATGCTGTACCGCAAGCTGCCCAATGTGGTGGAGAAGTATCTGGTGGAGGACAAGGAGTTCAACCACTTGGACTTCATCTGGGGCATCGATGCCCGGGAACTTTTATGGGACCGGATGTTGGAAATAATGCAAAATCATGAGAATTCAGTTATCTAAAGGGGTAATGGGAATATGGTTATTATTTAGTTATTCACAGTATATTATATTTAGGCTAGTTAGGTATTTATTGTTTATTTAAAATTAAGACTATTTTACAGTGATGAAAGCGAATAAAAACAAATTACAATAATATTCAATTCCATAAAGAGTATATCTTAAAAAATTAAATCATTATAAATATGAATTCGATTTTGTCAAGCAAATAACTTTTTGCGTTATTAACATTAATGATATTTATTTAAAAATGTATTCAAGTTGTGACACAAGCGCTTAATGCAAATTTGATGCATAGATTAAAGTTTTGCATTTTTATCGCCTTCGTAGAAACGGTTTTTGTACCCCAAAATTTTACTTCAGTTTCCACTTGGAACTTGTATTCATCGGAACAATAGAGTTTTCTTCTCCTGGACAGTTCCTACACCTGGGTGATTTAGGTTTAATCGAACTTTATCTTCCAAGCGCACTCAGTTTGATTTTCTCCCGAAGGATACATGCTGTGTGAACGACAGGCTACGACGTCTGGATGGCCAATGTGCGGGGTAAAACCTATTCGAAACGTGTCTGTATTTCTGCCGATGATGACGATTTCTGGAACATTTCGCTCCATGAGATGGGCGTTTTTGATCTGCCTGACATCATTGATTTCGTACTGATGAAAAATGGGTTCGGTCAGTTGCACTACATTCGGCACTCCCAGGGATCGGCTATCTTCTGGATTCTGGGTAGCGAGAAACTGAAGTACATGGATAAGATCCTTATGATGCAGGCTTTGGCTCCAGTGGCCTTCCTAACCCATTGTCGCAGTCCCATTGTGAATTTGTTGACTTTTCAGGATACTGCAGTTGCCGCACGTTTATGAATCTTTAAGCTTTTATTACATTTTAACCAACATCTGGCTTATGGCTTAGTCCTTCCTTAGATCGGCTGGATACAATGAGTTTCTGTCCGGCAACAGTGTGATAAACATGTTCAGGCGATTTGCCTGCCAGGATATCATTTCCATCAGCGTCTGCCAGAATCTGTTCTTCCTCATTCTCAGATTCAATAGCCAGCAACTGAACCAAACGATGTTGCCGATCGTGGTGGGTCACACTCCGGCCGGATCATCCATGCATCCCGGAGCAGATGCGGAACTCTGGGAAATTTCAGCAGTTTGACTAGGCACTGTGGAACAACCTCTATTATAGAAGCCTGCCGCCTCCTCCTTATGAACTGGAGAAAGTCAAGGCAAAGGTAGCAATTTATTATCCCAAAAACGATTGGCTTGCTCCTCCGGAAGATGTGAAAATGCTCTTCAAGAGGTTGCCCAATGTGGGGAAAAGTACCTCGTCCCGAATAAAAACTTTAACACTTGGATCTGGTCTGGAGCAAAGATGCAATGAAACTTCTCTGGTATCGAATGCTTGGAGTTATGCATTCGGTAGTTTCATACTCATACATTGATGGTGATAGTATCAGTAGTGTGTTTGTAAATCGATTCAAATCAATGTTTCAATCATTCAAATAAAAGCATTCGTCCTTACAACTTTTCAGTCTTTAGGCAATAAATTTATTAACAAATGATTTTTCCAAAATTGCCGAAGTCGACAAGCTATACCCATTGATAAATCGCACTTAATTTAATTATGACAAATATATTCTTGTATATATATATATATGTATATTCTTGTATATAAAAGTTATCGCTTTAAGTCACTATCCTTGGATTTCATTTAATTGCTTTTCATTTATTTACTTGTACTGAATTAATGAAAGAGTTTAGGAGCGTGTTGGCTAAATAATTATTTTCGCTTGGAAACCGGTTTCGCTCAACATTTATTAGCTTCAAATTCTATGGCTGTTAACAATAATACTCGTATATGAGATTTATCAGTTTACCAATGCTTTCACATCAATTTTACGCGACCTTTTCCAACTGTCAAGCTGTGTTATATCCACTTCCATTTCCACACGCCGTGCTGGGGAGGGAAAACTCGTTTAATGCAATCTAAACAATGAGAGGTTGCTATTTTATGCATATTGATTGACCTGATTCACGTGAGATAGATTCGGTTCAAGGAGGGGAGCGACTAACTAGCATCGCCAACTTAAATTAGCTGCTCGTATCAAAAATGGCACACGACTAAATTCCATTGCTCAGTGGCAATTGATCGCGCACCGGGAGTGGTTCTAATTCAAAAAGCTTTACGGCTGCCAATTAATTGCAGGAAGTTTAATCGGACAGGATTTTGATTGGGAAAATACAAAACTATATATGGGATGATATTAGAATTTTGATTTATATAACAAGAATTATAAATAAAACAAAATCACAAATAAGTGTTAGAAATAACTGAATAGCTAAAAATACTGTGGATTGAAAAACATTACAAAAATTAATCTGTACAACTAGTTTAAACAGAAATTAAATAAATGATTTCGATGAATATAAAAGGACTAATCGGCTTCAATAACCAGAGGTTCTAAGAGTAAAATAATAAACAAAATGTAAATATTTCTTATAAGCAATTGTTAATAACATTCATGGTAAAGATTAAACAAGAACAATATAAAAAATCTACAATAAATATATTAATGCAGTTAATTAAAGTTTTAAAAATTAAAAACGGACTCAAAACCAGTTTGCGTATCTAATAAATGATAATAAAGATACCTGCTATAAATATACATGACACTCGTATTAAATATACTAAAATATAATATAAATTATAAGTAAATGTATAAAATTATGAAAAAAATAATTTAGTTACTGTGCAATGCAACTAAACTTAATCGGAGAGTAAGCTAAAATGTCGGAAAAAAGGACGGAAACAGCAAGCAAACCTTTCTCAAATCGATTAAAGGCAACTTAAAACAATTTTCCACATGCACTATTAACACAATCATATCCGGCCCAAAGTAATTGATTGGCCAATTTTGTTGGCCTGCATTAATTCCCGCATTTCAAAGTGCATGCTGCAAATAGCTGAGATCTAAGTTAAGTTTTAGGAGGGCATAATGTTTACAAGCTGGTGGGGCAGTTTGATTTGCCTTTTCATTTTCTGTGATACCGCTTTTGGCGACTTGATTAAGGTGGACAAAAATATATTGGAGGATGCCAACCTGAACACGGTAGCAACATACAATTATCATACATAATTCAAATGATATAACTTAATATCCTCCCAGCCGGATCTGATCAGGAAGTATGGGTATCCGGCGGAAACCCACAAGATCCAGGCAAAGGATGGCTTCGTCCTTACGGCTCATCGCATTCCCAAGCCCGGAGGACAGCCCGTGTTGTTGGTACATGGCCTGTTTGACAGTTCGGTGGCCTTTGTGATACTGGGTCCCAAAAGGTCCTTGGGCTACCTGCTCAGCGATCTGGGATACGATGTTTGGCTACTAAACACGAGGGGCAATCGGTATTCACGGAAGCACAAGCGATACCACCGATACCAGCAGCAGTTCTGGGACTTCTCCTTCCATGAGCTCGGGATGTACGATCTTCCAGCCGCCATTGATTATGTCCTTGCGAGGAGCAAGGGCTTCGATCAGCTCCACTATGTGGGCCACTCACAGGGCACTACATCCTTCTTTGTGATGGGCAGTGAGAGACCGGCCTACATGAAGAAGATCAAACTTATGCAGGCTCTGGCTCCGGTTGTATATTGGGACTACATCGATTCACCGATTATTCTCACTTTTGTAAAGTATATGAGACCATTGGTGGTAAGTAAACAGAATACATATAAAACAAGATGGCATGCTATAGTCGAGTTCCCCGACTATCAGATACCCGTTACTCAGCTGGTGGAAGTGCAAACGAGAAATTTCAACACTTTCTGGAATATCGGTAGAAATTGGGGAACAAATAATAAAATAAAAAAAACTTTAATATTTTTTAAAAGTGTGGGCGTGGCAAAAAGTTTTTGGCAAATCTATAGAAATTCACAAGATATATAAAAAAGTGAAAAAATACCACAACAATTTTATAAAAGTGTGGGCGTGACAGTTTTGGGCAGTTTGTGGGCTTAGGAGTGGGCGTGGCAATAAAGTTGCGATGCGTCTATGTCTCTGGAAGCTGCATGCTTAATCTCAACATTCTAGATTTTGTAGTTCCTGAGATCGAGGCTTTCATACGGACGGACGGACAGACGGACAGGCTATTGATCCTGATCAAGGATATATACACTTTATATGGTCGGAAACGCTACCTTCTGCCTGTTACATATTTTTCAACGAATCTAGTATAATCTCTTACTCTACGAATAACGGGTATAACTGTAATACGAATGGTGATTATACTATATCACCAACCTATTCTATTTGATTTTCAGTCCATCGCCAGATCGTTTGGAATCTACGAATTTCCGCCGGAGAACGAAGTGTGGCGAAGTCTGATCCATAAGATCTGCAGCTTCGCCTTCCAGAACACCTGCACATACTTCATTATGGAACTCATGGGCGTGGATTACTCACAATTTAACTCCACCCTCCTTCCGCTGATCACTGGACATACATCCTCGGGATCATCGGTTAAGTCCTTGGTGCACTATGGCCAGCAGATCCACAGTGGAGGATTCTTCAAGTACGATTACTACAGCACCTGGGAGAATCGAAGAAACCACGGAGCCGACACCCCGCCACAGTACAAGCTAACTAACGTCGACTGCAAGGTGGCACTGTACTACAGTAAAAACGATCGCCTTACATCCGACAAGGATGTGGTTCGGTTACGTGATATCCTGCCAAATGTAGTGCTCGATTACCTGTTTCCAGATCCTCTGTACAACCACATCATCTTTATTTTGGGGAATGACGTGAAAACCGAAATCAACGATCGCGTGATAGAACTTATGCGGAAAGTGGACAATGGCGAAGTGTAGGGTGACTAAATTTAATATTACATCAATCCAAATGTACGTCAATATCAATTCCTTAAAAGTAGGACCCCATTTTCTGTGTTATCTAAATGTTTAGTTAATTTGGCTTTTAAGAAGCTTAAGAAGCTTTTTAGTTTACTTAGAAAAATGTACACTGCTACTACAATTAGTAATGTTTATATTTTTAAATAGCTCACTTACAGCTTATTTTTATACGTAATAGTTAATATAAATAAGTGGCTTAATTACTAATAATCATTAGCATAATTTGAAAGATAAAGCGATGTTAATTGAAGTCAAATCAATTTGAGTTGCTTAGTTGAATTGCTATGTTTGCTCTAAGAGACTTTATACACCACAATTATTAAGCCCGAAATTACTCTGGCATAGCTCCCAAGTTGGCTTAAACGTGGACGAACTGAATCTTTAAAGTAATTATTGTGGGCCCAATTAAAGTGCCGAACGTCACTTGAATGCATAAATATTCAGAATGCAAAGCTGCTGTAAATGCATTTGAAATTTTGTTGCTTTCTTTGCGCACTGACTCACTCAACAGCAGACTTATTGTAAATTACCATGAAACGCACTGAAACATGAAATCAGATTAAATATTTAAATCGGACAAGAGGCTTGTGGCGTGCCAAAAAAAAAACAAGAGTTGCCAGCATATGCTGATAATATATTTCTATAGAGCTGCTGCAAATTTATTGCAAGTACATTTTATTTAAAACTCCATTGCATCTGACACTTTGAAGGGGGGGAAGTCCCCTCCAGGACTCCCATGCAGTTGCCAAAAAACCGAAATTGCCACTGACACCGTGCATACATATGTCTGTGTACGAGTCTGTGTGCGAGTATGTGTGCGAGTCCTTTTTCGGGGTGTGCCTGCAAACCACAAGAAAATAAAAGTGTCACTCCATAGATGCAAACTTAATTGTTTGCAGTCTGAGTCCGAAGCCAGTAGAACAAACAAGCATTCGATACGCCGCCCCAGAGGACGGGCTGCCACTAGTTTCAATTTCTAAAATAAAGGCCGAATAAACTGCTCACAGAAGAATGTGGAGAATTCGGGCTGATTGCACAGAAGCGAGGCTTATGCTGGAAATCATATTAAACCGAAAATCAAACCAGCTAACTCTGAGTTGGCTGTGCGAACTCGACGGATCTTTACCCTGGAATGAGGATGCTCAGCACGCTGGCAAATGTAATTAACTATTAAATATTAAATAACTATAACTATTAAATAACTGATTTAGATCACTCGTTTCACTGCTTGGTTTATTTTAACTAAAGTATATACAATTATATATGCAATTTCGGTCTGTTTTCTAGGCACTTTTACTGGTCTAATGTCCCATTATTATCTTAACCCCTTCATCTCAACTTTAATTTCAGGAATTCCCTCCAAAGGGAGGACCAAATCTTTGAGCTCACGACCTGCTTGAGTTCCTCTTTTCTGGTAGTCAGCGCTGGGAACAAAAATCATTTTACACAACTTTGTAAGCTGCAACGTGTCGGCTACTTGATGTGATGCGCCGCTCCTCCTCCCCCTCGGTGCATTGTTCTCCGTGCCCGGCTGCATGTCCCGTCTCCATGGGCATGTCCGTCTGCGGACTCCGCCCGTGTGTCGCCACCGACTGCTGGACATGACCGGAGATGTCACAGCCCCGGGGTGTTGTTTTTACGCCCGTAGACAACGGGCGAGGCAGGGACATACCCACATCCACTGCCACGTCCACGTCCACGTCCACTCTCACTCCCAATCCCAAACCCAAACCCAATCCCGAGCCAATGGAATCATTCAGACGCCTGGCGCCCGGAGTATCAATCATGTCACTTGACCGAGCGGAAATCGAGTTCTCACAGAAATGCAAATGGGACTTGGCCTCATAAAGTTTCAAAAACAGAGCAAGATATGGAGAGGCACTGGAAAGGGGCACTGAAAACAACGCTCAGCAGCAAATTAAATTGTCAATTTGGTTTTTGAGAAAATTCGTTCAAATTGTGTGCCCACCATTGTTTAATGCATCCACATGTTTCTCCGGAGTCCGATTAGAAGTGCCCAAAGACAGCAGGTCCTTTGTCCAGGACCTCTCTGCGTGGCACAGTTTGCCGGCAGAAACAAAAGCCGAGGCCAGAAAACCAATCGAAGCCATTTGAAGATTTGCGCACCGATTTGCATTTGAATGGGCTACAAAGGGGTAAACTTTGAGTGTTTGGCTTTCTTTTCCAATTCTGGCCAGGCTTAGGTCAAGCACCAGCTGTTGTGGTTGGAGAGGGGCCTGGCCACGCCCACCGCATTGTTTTGCCATTGTTTTTGGGGTGGGTGAACTACCAACAACTGGAACTAGCCGAGAAATAGCCCCAAACTCTTTGGCTTGTCAGCTGCAACAACGGTCCAAGTGTTGTCTACTTTCGGGAGTCCGAGTTTTGAAATTAAAGCACAGCCGGATTAAGTAGCCCGCAACTACTTCAATTACCACTAAGTTTACAAAATATAATTGCATTCTAATTTAATGGGTCATTGTTTAAATGCTTCTTAATGGTCAGCAGTAATGCCAACTCAAAACTTTGGCCAATTGTCTACTTTCTTAGTTTAATATTCACGAACTTATAATTTTGTAAGATCTGATATAATATATTTTTGTAATCTTGGTAGGGGAGAAAAAGTATTTGGTATTTATTTATTTAACATTTATCTGTCAACTTCTGGCAAACAAACAAATCGATGCAGTTTATTAAATTATTAGCTGTCAAATAATATGAAATATTTAATCAGTTTTCATGTGCAAGTGTGCATGTTAGCGTAGAGTACTTTCTGTCACGTCACTACACTTAAATAATTACAAACAAGCTAAGTATATTTTAAATGCATTCTTATGCTGAACACGTAAAAATATGAATTTAAATCAATATCTGCTCCGCATATGTGTAAACTGAACGTGTGCTTGGATCGCCATTTTTATCCGCATCTGTGCCCGATTTCCTTGCATTTTTGAGGCCAATAAGGAAAGTGGAAAGCGGCAGAGCAGCGAGTTTGGGAATCGAAGTAAGAAAACCATCCATTTCCCTGTACAGCAGTTGTGTAGCTGGCTAATTGAAAATAATTTTCACTAACGATACCCGGTGAAAAGAAAACCAACAAAGAAGTGACTTACGCTGCAGCTCCCCCTGAAAACTTAATGAAAAATCAAACCATCACGTGGGAGTCGATGGCAGTGGAAAATGGGGATCTGTCAGAAGCCAAGAGGTGCAAGTGCGGGTCGAAGCCACAGTGGATGCTCCCAGCCCCCCGGAATCCTTCGAAGTGGGGAACGGATGTCAGGTGAGCAGTCGAGCAGTCGAGCAGCCAACCGGAAGTGCTTAACACCAACACCAACACCAGTGCACAAGCACGTGCACGAATGTGGCCATTTTAAGCTCACCTAAACACACACTCACACACACACACAAAATTATACTGCAAGGAAAATGGGAAAAACAGAGTTCAAGTCGAAGGAAGAAGAGCACTCTTCGGTTTAGTTTTCCCTGGCAAACTAACTGTAAACTAAAGTAAACTGCAAATAATTTTTGTAAATACACATCTAGCCATGAAAGGTGCTTATGCTAGAGTATAAATTCGCATCCACATGGGCCACTGCCGTTGAAGTGCCTGAAAGCCAAGTTAATACTTGGAAATAATTCATCGAGTGCATTTATAATTGATGTTATGTGGTTCTTCCCTGGACCAACACAACTCATCCGTTGCTTACAGCCATCGGATGCTCAATTCGGTGGGAAAATGTACTTTCAATTACTGTTGCAAATAAAAGTGAATTTATATCCATTCCATTGAGTTTTACGGGGTATTGGCATTTTTAGATTACCTCGGCGTATTAAAGAACTATCTTTTAAAATGCGTAAAATGTGCGATATTAGATACGGGTGCTACCCCAAACATCGCAAAGCAATTACCAACAATATTAATATACGTTTTGGCAGTGAGAACTGCAAGCCCAAAAAAGTATCTGATTTCATAATCAAAAGCCCAATTTGATTTCCACCCACCAAAAACCCACCCGACTGGTAGCAATAACTTTTTTTTACAACTCTATACGTGGTATTCCCATATCGTCGACACTCGTCTCATGTTTTCCTAGCCAGACAACTTTGCTGGCCATCTTTTTTTGGAAAACAAAGGATGGCAGGCCAGGGGGAGCTTTACATGCTGCAGTACATCAAAATGTCTAAAATTTCATAATTGCAATGAAGTTTCCACCATGGACGCCACCAGATGCAAGATTTGCTTTGGCTTTCCCTGTGTGAACTTTCCCGCAATGGAATACTCACAACGTATTTAATTATACGTGCTCTGTTTTTGTTTTTGTTTTGTTTATTTTGAGGTTTGGGGTAGAACTTTGAGCAGCTGTTTTTGGTTTGTACTCTGCGGTTGGATTTTTTATTTTCAGGAACGCAGATACAAAGGATAAGCTTTCGGATTTCTGTAAGAAATTGCATTTTAATTAATGTAATTGTAAATGCTGGAGCAGTACAACTTGGAGTCTTACTTACCATAAAAAAGCGTTAAGACTTTGTAGGAATGTTCGAATTCAAAATTGCCAAACACAACCTTGGAGATAATTGAAATTCTTTTCTTACAAATTTCACCGCTCAGACGACTTGAATTTGAATCCGGCCAAAAAGCCGCGAAACGGATATTGAAGTTTCACTTGCATCTCTGCACCCAAAAATGAACTGCAAACGATTTGTCAAGGAGCATAACTTTCGGTTTATCTTCGCTTTAACTCGTTAGCAAATGTGTCTGAACACTCCACTCCACTCCACTCCCCCAACCAACCAAAAATCCTTGGAAAACCCAATTTAAGGCTGGTGTGTCAGTTGCCGAACCTCAGGCGGTGGAAACGTAAAAATTGCCCCGAAATGACAATGAAAAAAATCAAAAAAACTAATTAAAAATTGGCTGCAATTCGAGATAGTCTGGGGAACGCCCAAAAAGCCCCTTGCCTCGCAGGGACAAACAAAAAAGCAATTACAATGCCTCAAACTGTTGCAACTTCCTGCAATGACAACAGAGGCGCTAAGCATGGTACACAATATTAGCAGTCTACCCCCACCCACATCCCCCCAAAATTCCCCTGTTGAACATTTTCCCCAAAAACGAAAAACGAATAAAAACCCACAGAATGGCTACCCAGCAGCAGCAGCAGCAGCAGCAGGAGCAGCAGCAGCGGGACAGGACCTCATCCCGCCAGTGTGGATGGAGTCCGAACGGACTAACAGGCAGTCAGGATATCCTACTGGTAACCAGTTACCAGTTACCAGCTACCAGTTACCACGGTGCTCCGCTCTTGGTAGCAGTTTCAGTTGCGTCCGTCCGTGTTAAATACGCGAATGTCCTTCCTAATCTCATTTGGTGATGTTATCCTGAACGAGCGAGCGCTGCAAGGACTCCACGGAGCAACAACTGTTCGCCAGGCTGCCTGTTTCCCCTCTCCACTTCATCCTCGTGCGCTATTTCTCCACGGCTTTGGCAACTCCATTCTGTAGTGTTGGTTAAACTTTTTACATATTGTCCGCCGAAGTTGAATGAAAGAATCCCGTTGTGATACCCTGCAATTTCTTTTTGTGCAGCTGTCATTACTGCCTTCGTAGCCTCTCGAGAACCTCTCCTTTTAAGAGAACCAAAATAAAAATACATAAACCAACAAATAACTGGCTTTAAAAGACATAATAAAAAGTACAAAATGTATGTACTAACGTTCAAAAATTATAAATTATATACTTGGAACAGGACTTTAAAAGCGGCTTACCAACAGAAAGGGCATGCAAAAGGTCTTTGCTGATTTCCATTCGGTTATGGTTATTATGGCCAAAGTATTTTTTGCTGTTTGCGTGTGTGTGGGTGTGGGTGTGTGTGTGTTTGTTAACCCGACAATGACGACGGATAGCGAATCATGCCCGCTCCTGTGGCCGCTGCCTCCTTTTGGAGCTCGACGAAACGCACGAAAGATTCAAAAGGGGGAGTCGATGGGTGTACAGCCATGTACGCGTTTATAAGGGAAACAAGTGGGGTTTGGAGTTGGGAGCTGCGGAGCTGCGGAGACACGTACACCAAAAGCCAGGCTAAAACGCCGCCAGTCAAAAAATTTGCTGCTCTTCTTCGCCGCGCTCCGTTTTCCGTGTCCAGCTTTCCACGAAAAAAGCAGGGAAAAGTGCAAAAAATGTTTCGCACCCGCGGTGGCCAAAGTATTTCTGCTATTTCGGGATGGCGCCCGAACAGGGACCAAGTGGAGTGGAGGGGAGTGGAGGGGAGTGGAGTGGAGGGGAGTGGCGAGGACACACTGTTATTATTGCGTTTTTATGCATGCGCGCATATGGCGAATGTCCTTGGCCATGGTTACACCACATGATATACGGCATTAAAGTGGACCAGAAAGGCGCGAGGATGAGGCTAGGATTTTGGGGTGCGAAAGTGGTTTTGGCTGCGATATGTTTGGTTCCGGCAGTCTTAGTGGCGAGCGAGCGTGCTAAAAGTTTTTAAATATTTTAAGCTGCAGTGAATTATAGGCGTTGGTCGATCCCAGGGATTTTCTCGGCCAAGGCTATCTGTAAAGTTAATTTTACAGATGGACATTCCATGCGATATTGGTTAGGATATGAGGTGTTTTGCTTAATCAAATTCCAATTCTTCACTTTACTGGCTAAATTTGTATGTAAATTGTGTATATTGTGTGATAGATGAACCAACAAACAGTCTGTTTATCTGAGAATTACGGATGATTCTGTTAATGTTATATTGAATATTAAGGGCTTAATTAGGCGCCATTTTACATAAATGCTGCAAATTAGTACTTTAAACATTTTCAAGTAAATAATGTATAAATCTGTTCACAGTCTAGTTGAACATTACGAGTCTTTTTTTAATGCTGCAATAATTAAGCATGTCATCAATCCCAGTTAAGGCTATCGTTTTTGTAGATACTTTTCTTTGGCGCCACCTCCCACCCAAAGTTCACACATAGGTCAGGAAAATATAAAAATCGATACCACGGCAATTAGGCGCCCAGCTCGTTCCCTTTCATCGTCACTGGCTGTCCGATTTTGTGATTTATTAGCAAGTCAGAAAAAGACTACAAGACGGCAATGAAGGACTCGGATGGGAAAAAGCTAAACAAACAACAATAAATTGAGGCAAATTAAGCATACGAATGCGTTGCCTGTCAATATTTGCATAGTTCAGGTGGGGAGCCACTTAACACCTCCCGTTTTCACCGATTCCACCGATTCCAAATCCAGATCAAATACTCCAGCAGGAACGTGGCTTATTAAGTCGAACGGATTACGCGCTGCTCCGGCTGGGTATATGGTGGAACTGGGAAGGGGGAGTCAGGCACTTTCCACGCCGCACGACTTTCTTGCTCCGCTTCCACCATTTTCCTGAACCGTGCTGTACAGCGTACACTCTAATAAATATCAGTTAAATGTTAGAATATCATGAATAATTTCTTGCTAATATATAACAAAAAAAAATGGTTTCAATACAAACAATATATTTGTTCTAAGATTTATGCAGCGCATCCTTGAAGATTTGTTAGGATATAACATTTATAAACCCCTCCATGAGGGGTCTTAAAAACTGAAGAAAGCAAATTAATTAGCACCAGCTATTAACATGTTACAGATTTTCTTTCTGTGCAGATAAACATCTAGAGCAGGTCACCTATTTGTATTTGGCTTTCCGATATCGAATGTCAGTTACCGTGGGGCATTCTTCACCATCCTAAATCGCTGGCTCTCGATTTCCCGCTCGGCTGGCCGCTCCGGTGTCAAAACAAACTGGAAAACTGGCTGAGACAGGGTCCGATTCTAAATCAGTCAAACAAACAGCCAGGTCCAATAATATTTGTAGATCGTAGAATCGACGTCGCTGACACCTCCATTGGGTAATGAGGGATGTACGATACCTACATACTGTATAAGCATTTTGGTCTAGGAATGTCGCCATGTGCACGAGTGGGTTGGTGGCCGGCCGGGCTTATCAGTGGTGCAGTGGTGTGGTGGTGTGGTGGTGTGGTGGTGTGGTGGTATGGTGGTGCTGTGGTGGCACCGACATTACCTGCCCACTTACCTGAGCCACTCACAGTGTTACTCCAATTAATAGCTCTTCAAGTCGAAGTCAAAGTTGACAAATACGTGTAGTTTTCCCAGTCTTCTTGGGGTTCCTTGAAAAACTTTTCCTGCTACTTGCAACGTTGTACAATAAATACAATATAAAAATATATTAATTAGGCAATGAGTTAATACGGTTTTGCCATTAAACTTTTTTTGATTCTTCAAAAAATGTTGTGAGTTGCTACTACTTTAGCAGCTGGTGTAAAACAAACTTTGTTTATCTTTATCAGTTTGTCATGTTATACTGCTTGAGTTTAATCTGCCGATAAGGCAATTCGTGCAATATATAATGAGATAGAAAAGTTGAATACACAGTTGTTCTCAATGCTTAGTTGAAACAACTAGACTATTTTCCTTAATATCCAAATCGCAAATTCTCAATTTCATGTGCTTACTTTTTGAAATCTGCTCATAGCAGTGCCTCTCAAACTGTATTCGAACTGTTGAGCTAGAAGGCTCGCATCAAACAGCTCGTGTTCGAATCGAACTCAAGTCAACAATTAAATATTAGCATAACAAATGCAAAATAATAAATATAAAAGAAAGGGAATACATTTATTTTACAGTTTTAAGTTTTACAATAATTATTTTTGCCTATGTTCAGTGTTTATTACACAGAAATTTAATTTCATTCGAACATGTATCGGTATGAAGTTGTTGGTTCGCGCAGCCGAACGCATTCGAGTTCGAATTGAGACCTCGACTGCGGAAGCAAGTTGCTCCACGGCCAGTCGTTCAAAAATCTCAAGCGAGTCGGTCGTGCTGCGGATGCTCAAAATCGGAATTCGTCGCGTTCAAAAGTTAGGCGCGTAATCAAAGTGGCAAGAAAGTTGAGAGTGAGGAAAACAATCCGGAAATTTTAAAAAACACAAAGGACATTTCTAGAATATTTGTGAAAAGTGTTTTTTTCCGAGCACTGGAAAACATTCTGAAATTAAATTCCAAGCCAAGCTAACTCGCAAACCAATCCTTGGTTGGTAAAAAGATTGAGCTAAACAGAAAACTACGGACTACAAAACTGAGCAAGTTTCAGAAGTGAAAAGAAATTTATGATTTGGTTATAACACTCAAGGTGTAAACAAGAAACAGGATTTAAAACGTGATTTTATTAAAGTGGAAACTTGTAGAGTGTTAATTCGGGGATTACCAAAGACATGTTGTCCCACAGTGTGCAACCCAACTAAAGAGAGGATATAGCCGACTCAAACAGGACCTCCGAATCCGCCATCTCAATCCGAATCGCATCCCTCTTGCCGATTGTAGCCACCAGACATGGAGGACGAACTGCGCTGCCCCACGTGCAAGCAGCTGTACGCCAATCCGGTGCTGCTGCCCTGCTTCCACGCCCTTTGCCTGGGCTGTGCCCTAGACATCCAGACGCCCTACAGTCCGGGATCGGCTCTTCCGGGCGCTGTCAACGGAGCGGGCGCAGCCTCCACAGCGGGACACAATGGGCTGCATGGAAGTGGAGGCGGTGCCGGCGGAGGAGCAGCTGCTCCAGGCACAAATCCCAACGGACCCGGCACGCGGCACAGCTCCCACAGCTCCGCTGCCAGCACGGCCAGCTCGAACACCGGAAGCGAGAGCGTCACCTCCGACCAGGATCAGTCGGACAAGGTGAGCATCTTCAGCGAGGCGGACTCGGGCGTGGTCTGCTGCTCGAACACATCGCGTCCGGTGTCCTATGCCGGCACAGGACTGCTGCCAGGAGTGGGCAATGTGGTGGCACCGCCCGGAGCCGCCTACTGCCTCACCTGTCCGCTCTGCCGCAAGCTCGTCTTCTTCGACGACGGGGGCGTTAGGAATCTGCCCACCTACCGCGCCATGGAGGCCATCGTGGACCGCTTCTGCGCCCGCGAGGCGCTCCGCTGCCAGATGTGCGAGACCGATCCCAAGGTCGCCTCCCTGATCTGCGAGCAGTGCGAGATCCGCTACTGCGACGCCTGCCGCGAGCTGACCCACCCCGCCCGCGGAC
This sequence comes from Drosophila orena, assembly GCA_005876975.1. Lineage (NCBI taxonomy): Eukaryota > Metazoa > Arthropoda > Insecta > Diptera > Drosophilidae > Drosophila > Drosophila orena. The sequence goes on along the minus strand of VCKV01000008.1, from coordinate 8,342,060 downwards.
CGCTGGCCAAGCACACGCTGGTCAAGCCGCGTGGCGCCGCCCAGCAGAGGGAGTCCGTCTGCGGGGAGCACGAGGAGACCCTCTCCCAGTACTGCCTCAGCTGCAAGGCTCCCGCCTGCGGACTCTGCATCGGAGAGTTGCGCCACCAGGCCCACGACGTCCAGTCCATCAACGTCACCTGCAAGGCTCAAAAGGTGAGTTTTAATTAGAGTTCAATAGTCGCTACTATGATTGCAAATTAATGATTGCATAACAAGAATTATTCCTTATTAAATGCATAAGCTGGTTGATTCTTTATTACTTTCCAAACTTATTCAGAGTCACATGCAAGTATTTATTGAATTAATTGAATAAATACCAATACAGCAGGCCATACAAATACAAATATTTGTTTAATTTATTGGTCAGCAAAGTCCTTTTATTAGGTAGGCAACTTAAAGAATTTGTTATTTATGCAAGCCAGGTTTGTGCAATGTCAATGGAGCGAATGATATGACCGTGATGTCCGGAAATTCGTTGCCAGGAATCAAAGGAGTCCTTTCGAGGGGAAGAAGAACACGGCACTAAGACAAACTAATTAGGCACGAAAGTAGGGACCTCGGGAAATAAATATGTATTTGCTGGCGAAGCCACCGCATATCCTGGCCACATCCTGACTCGCTTCCTCCTTTTCAGTTGATTGTATTTCGGTTCTGCTTTTGCCTTTCGTCTGGCTTTTTTGTGGAAAATTTATGGCTTGTCTTGTGGCCCCGAACATTTTTCATGCAACATTGTTTTGGTGCAAGTATTTGGGGATATTGGTGCTGACGGCAGCTTGGAGATGCTAATATGAAGGTGAAATTGACGGCATAAAGTAATACAGGAATGTATTGTACATTTTACAAATGCAAGTCACAATTATAAAAGAGGTATCTCTGAGTCTGTTAGTCAGCTGAAGTATTTCATTAAATAAAATTCCCTACAACTCCTACTCAACCTCGCCAGCTTTTGTTTTGACGGGACACTCAAAGCGCCACAATCTCGCAACTTTGGCACGCTAATTCAGCGATAAGTTTCGCTTTCCTACCTTTCGGAATTTCATTTCACAGAACTTCAGTGGCATTTTTTTGTTTTGTTCGTGGCCCTCTCACCTGTCGTTCGCTAGTTGAATTCATGAATTCCCCGTCTGTCGTCGAATCACTGGCAATTGTCAACGACAACAATTTTAATATGGCAAATGTTTCGAGTGCCTGCACATCCTGTCATCCAAGGACAACCCAAACCGACGCCAGCGGAAGAGGACGAACTGCGGCAAGGATAGACCCAAGTGCGAAAAGTGACAGATTGCAGCGGCAGGCAAAACAAAGGATGACAGCGAGGCAGGGAATCAACTGTCGAGTCGGGTCAAGAAGGACATGGCCCGATGGGAAAGCATTTTTGTATCCTAAAAACAAATGCGCAAAAGTATTTCACAGTCTCTGGCTATCCAACCTATAGTCTATGTAAGTAGGAAGCCTAAGCAATATTTCCAATGGAAGCTACTTATACGAGTAGATTTATGAACGGGTTAAAGTTTTATTAAATTAAATAAGAACGATTTTACATATGAATATGGAGTATTAAAAATTGCTCAAATTTGTTGTACCATTAACTGGAATATTCCAGTAGATACATTTCATGCACATTTTCACCGCATTTCATAGTTGAAGAGCAATCGCTTAGATAACAGTATCTGTAGCGTATTTCGCCCCATTTGTATATCTATTTGGGTTGAAAGTGTCCCCATCAAATTACGCACTTCGGAGTCTTATCAGTTTTATCAAAATCAGCCTCATTTGGCAGCCTCTGTGCATACCGGCATGTTTGTTGTTCCCGCTGATGGAGTTTTCTGGAGTAGTCCGTCCTTCCCAGATATCAGATTTGCCATTTCCTGTCGGCCTATCTGGCCCGGCATCTGGACGCACATCTCCATCCTGACGCATCTTTTCAGCCAGCGGCGGCCTGCAACTGATTTTCAATTTCCATTGTTCAGCATCTTCGCCTGCAGGCGCAAAGTCAAAATTTCGCCCGAACAATGCCAAATGCCAAAACGCATCCCCATGCCCCGGGCAGCTGATCCGAGGCAGCTGCTCGCCGCATAATGGTGACCTGGCACAGGCCAGGTGAGGTTCCTACCTCCAAATGCCAGCTCAGCCCCGCATGAATGACACACGCACGCAATCCGGAGTGACGCCTCCACCGTTCCCCCAAAAAGAGTTGATAAGATAACCGAACCGAGTGGTGGTGGTCATACTCGTAGGGTCACTTGGAAAAACACAACTGACGTTTTACAAGATGCCTACAAAATTGGCAATCATTTACCTTCATTTATTATGAAAAGAACTGAACTGAAACATCTAAGTGTGCTGCTCTCCCTTGTTTAATTTGTTTAAATATTTATCCAATTCCCTTAGATTTTGTTTTTCGTGCTGAAGATCGTTTGTTGCCCGTGTTTGTGCCACTTTTCACACCCAATTGTGGGCGAGTTCTTGTTACCTTTCTACCTGTCACTTTTGGAACAGGTAATCGGAATTCTGCTGGCCTGGGACTTTCCCAACTTGTTGTCGGGCCTCTGTAAATCATTAATTTCGCTGTTTATTATGGAGTTGCTTATTCTGCGCCGTATCCTGTCGAGTTATCCTTGGCCTGCTTTCTGCACCTCGACATTCCTCATTGTTGTGTATACATTTTTATTTCCTCTTCGCTCCTTGTTCCTGCTCCTTTGAGATTTATGACACCATCAAAGTGCAGTTGTCCGCTGGCAGTGGAAAACATTCTGAAATATTTTGCAACATGTTTCGTGTTGTACCCACCACCACCACCAACACCACTCATCATCAGCACCACCAACCACCCGATCCACCCGATCCACCCCACATGCCTCGTTTTTAAGGTCCTGCCAGATGATTGCAGTGCATTTGTTCCGTTTAATGTGGCAGCATTCCATTGTTTTTCCACCACCAACCCTGGGGCAACGTTCTTTGGATGGATGTGTGTCGAATCCATTGGAAACCGCCCAGAGTTCAGGCTGTAGTTCTTGGCAGATCCCAACAATGATGGCTTTAAGTAGGTTATTCAATATATGGTTAGGGCAGCTGAAAGCATTCACAATGGCGCTGTTGCGAGGAAAGTGTGAAAGATATTTGTATGACGATGATATATTAAGTGCGTTCTTGATCAAACCAGCACTGAATCTTGGCCAAATTCGGGTTTTCCTTTAAGTCGAGCAACATTACTTCTACCTACACGAATTTATTTCCGCTAATTTGGGTGTTATTCTTGTGAGCATGCACACAAATTCCTTTTAGAAGAAAGAGCCAAGCGGGAATACTTCCTGAAGGCCCCCACTTTCACGTCAGGCCGTTCAGTTAATTACAGTCCAATTACACGAACTTTATGTGCAGATACATTTGGATTTCTGACGCTGGCTGCCTGTTCCTTCCTCTCGCAATATAATTAAGCGGAAAAATGAATTACATAATTAATAAACAACATTCAACGCCGTGCTAATTAACAGACCACCGTGTCTTTGGGGGAGGCTAAAGAAATTAAAGCTGGCTGGAAAGAAAACTCAGTCACATGAGAATAGCACAATCCCAAAAATGCCAGGATAATGTGTGTTGCGCGAAAGCCAAGTTAATTGCATAAGGCAGAGAAGGGGAACATGAAAAATGAGTAGGAGAAAACTGGTGGCAATAAAATGAAATGAAATGAAATGGTGACAGCCAGTCAAAAACAATGAAAATTCTGAAAAACAGGAGAGCGGCTCATGTACTTTTCCTAATTCAAATAAAATTTCTGCGCAACTCTGAAATTATTTTGTCACGATTAAATTTCACTAAATAATAACAAACTCTGCAAAAGAAAAGCCACCCTGAAAATGGGTTATAATTTTTACCTGGCTATCCACCCAAACTGTAATGTTGGTCCAAATAAAATAGAAGGGAATTTCTTTTCCCCAGTGCATAATTGTCAGGCATTTTTCAACGTTTGCTTGGGTGTGTCCCATTCCCCACAGAGGGCAACTGGACTGAGAACGGGGAGTTTTCCACACCATTTTCCGGGGCTGAGTGGGTCGAAGAGCTGAGCTGAGTGGCAGTAAATGCTTAGCAGACCTGCAGACATATGCATGCATGGAGTCACGTGTCCAGCTCCATCTGCACCAGTTTAATGACCAAAAGTCCTCAGCAGTCAGCCATAGGTATTCCCCGGGGTCTTACATTGGGCCAACTTGTCCTCGGCCCATCAACATGGCTTTAATTGGCACCCATTCGTCGTTTACTTTGCGATGAGCAGATAAAGCTTTGGGTAATTGATATTTTCAGATCTTGATAAGCCTTTGCAGGAGGGTTGTTCAGCAGGCTTACATCTTTTCTGTTTGCTGGCTATTGTTTTCAAAGGCCATCTGAATATGTAACCTTTATGTTCATGGCTTAAAACATTAAGTTAAATGTTACCATTACCTTATGGCAATGCCATAAGCGGAAGGATATACTTGTGGCATACTCGTGAAATATTTGAAATATTTTTGAAGAAAATCTTTAGGTTCTTGACTAGAACCTAACACTCTTCAAGAGCACTTGGCTTTTAAGGTCTATTGTCTGCCGCCCAATTAAAACCACAAAGCCAATAAGCGAAGCCTGTGCAAATAAGGCAATTGCGTTAAGGACCTTTGTTGTTCTCAGCTAATCCGAGACCGCAAGCCAATCGCATAAATATGTGTTTATTCATATACTTACCCCTACACATGATTTCCATTAGCGTGGCGGGGCTTTGCTTCACTTTCATGTGGAAATTTCACGTGGAAACTCCTGCCGTTTCCCATTTTCCGTGAAAAGCCCGCTGTGCAAGCCTCTAATTATTTCCACCATAAATGTCCAACCAGATGGCTGGGTGGGCCTTGGGTGGCTGTGGTAGGTGGTAGGTGGTAGGTGGTAGGTGGTGGGCGGTGGGCGGTGGGTGGTGAGTGGGAGATTGTTGTTGTGCTGATTTTCGACGGTCAGGATCGCTTATCTGAAAATTGCTTTTCGCGAGCCTTTTCAACGCTAAATGCGAAATTACAAAAGTTGGATAAAATAATTCCCCCCTCTCGCTGTAATTTATGCGCATTTTGCATGTCCCAGCGCAATTGTCAAGGTTTTTTGTAAATGTTTCTGTTTTTTTCTCGTTTTTTGGTTTTTGTTTTTTTGTTTTTTTTGCGATATAATTACTTTTGTTTGTTCACCCGACGACCCCGCGACCCAACGAACATAGAACAACTTTGACCGCAAAACTTTTTCGGTTTGGCCACCAAGGAAGCCGGCTGGCCATGAAAATTGCGTTAAAAATTATTGGATTTTGTGGCTCAGTTTTTTTTCTGGCGTCAGCATAATTCTGAGGGCATGACCACTGAGTATCCGCTATCCCACATCATCTCGTATGAAGGGTCCACCCATTATTGATTTAATTTAATTAGTTTCCATTCGCCGCTGACCAATACCAACCAATTCACTGATTTCCGAATTTTGTTTGCCCGTCTGCGTTTTTAGTTTTTAAAGTTTCAGTTTCTGTTGTGATTGCAGTGTTTGCGTTGAGAGATGTGGGTTTGGTGACCCCGCGTGGTGACCCGGCCGAAAAAGTTATTAAAATTTTATGGCCATCACATCGAATTTTCCCATTCTCGGGAGTCACTTTTATTGCTTTTTGCCGCTACTTACTGTCTGTGGGTTTTTTGGCCTGCTTCTGAATGCATTTTCATGTTCTAGGTTTTATTTGAAACGAGTGCAAGAAGAACAATAAAATACTTGAAATTGACGTAAATTGGATTTTATTTGTTGTTTTTTTTTTTCAAAAAGCTTTGTTTGTTTATTTGGGAAATTTGGCTTAACCCTGCGAGTGTTTCGCAGATCTTTCAGCAGTCTTAAATTTAAAAGTGCTTTTATTATCAAACCAAACTACGTGTATGCAAATAGTTTTATTTAGAAATAAATAACTTGCACAATGAACAACAAAGTGGCAACATATTGCTCACTGGACAATCTATAAATAAGCTAAATGCAACAAAAACCTGATATTGCACTTAATTTATGTAAATTCCATTTGTGCACGCCAATAAAGAGCGCATTTTTGCACTGGTTAATTGCAGAAAGTGTGTGTTTGTGTATTTATTTAAGCGCTAATTTAAATGGTAAATAAATAAATAATGTCGCCGGCAAGTGCGGTCCACTGTTGCTTTATTTAAATAAATAAATTATCGCCTGGTTGAAAATAGTTCTGTGCCATTGCGGTTGGCAACTAGAGTATATGTACATACATACACTATATGGATATATATTGAGATATTATTCATGATTTGTCAGCATTAGCGAGATAAATAAAGCACTAATTTCGGCAACAAATAGTTGAAACACCTGTGCCCCTTTTATTTATGGATTTGTGATAGAAATCACAGCTGTATCTATAGTTTCCTTTAAGATACATAAGCTGAAGTAGAAGTTCTTGAAGTATGAAATTATCAATGTAAATTATCAGTACACTTCTCAAGGTCGAATACAATTTAAATGCCTAACTACAGCCCTATCTGCAGGCAATTAGCCATCGCATCGCAATTCGAGTACTTTGAATGGGTTTCCTTTCCTATCTGCCAGGTATACACGTACATATGTACATATTTGTCGATAAGGCCGTAGCCTGAAGTCATCTTGGCTGATATTTGCCTTCGAGCTTCGGTTCATGTCAATGCCTTCCAGAACATATTGACAAATGTGTGTTTGATTTACCGATTCCTGAGGTGCGACTCAATTTGCTGATTGATTTGGTCGGACCAGTCAGCAGCACAGGCTTAAAAACAAATTAGAGCGTTACCGTTACCCAAGAAAATAGTATTAGGTTAATTGCGGAAAATTGTGTTTTTATTTTAACGCACTGCTGCTGCCGTTCAATTAACAAGTGTAGAGGGGATTTGTGTGGGTTTGTGTGTCTGAGGCCATAAATAAAAATCCGGGAGTGCGCTTTAAACAAATTTACAATCGATTTAACAATAATATTATCCAAGCGTTCGTACGGATTTTGCCCATATGCAAATTAATGGCAATGAAATTCAAACAGTTTACAGCCGCCGCTGGGTGGAAAAATCGAAATTGGAAATTGTTTTTAATTATGCGTAAAAAAAGTAAAACGTAAATCAATGCAACATTTTCGCGCAGCGATTTTTGTTGTTCCTTGGAGTGTCAAAACGGAAGTTTTAATTTACATGCATATGCAAATTTTCCAACTAAATGAACTGTGCGACAAACAAAGAATTCCAGCACGCAACCAAAAACTTAATGAAAACCCAATGTGGAAATTAAATAAAGTTCTTTGTTTGCGAATGCATTAAATGGCTGAATTCGTATTAAATTTGTGGTTGGGCGGCGCGCTTTTATGACTGTTAAGCGTTTGACGCTCGCACTTAATGGGGCCGTAAAAAATATTCCCGCTGCTCGTTTTTTGTCCGCCTCTTAGTTTTTAATTAGCCGCCGCGTAAAAAGTCACCCCGCAGAATCAGCCAGCATGCCACATGTGGCACGAGCGACATGAGCAGCAGTTGTAAGGTGTCGTTAAAAACTACAATGTGCACACCCGACTGCACATACACATATACTTGTATATACATCCCATATCCCTATATCAGTGTATCCCTATACATGGCATCCCCATTTTTTACGAGTCCTGCACAGCGCCAACTGTCAACGGGCTTGTTGACGTTTTAAATTTCTCCGCTGGCTGCGTGTGTGGCACGTGAATGTGGGCCAATGGAGTGGGCAGTTGGCTATCGGCCCGGGCTGCTATGTGTCCCGATTCCAGCTCCGCTCCTCCGCCTGGTCAAGTGTTAATGGCATAGTTAGGCGAGGAATTACAGGGGATTTGCTGATGAGATCCAGGGAATCTGAGGCCGTGACTTACGAAGCTCAATATTTAAGGATAACATGATAACATGATAACATGATAAGGATAAAACATGAACTGTATAAGAGCTTTATAACTTATAGTTTTATCAGTATTAATGAAATTTATTAGCCTGTGCCAAAGGGAATTTCGGAAGCATCATACGTGTAGATTGCGGTCAGTTCTTTGATAAGCAGGCCGTAAATCAAGCCATATCAATTTAAGTCTTGCCCCATAGTGCATTTTTCATTTCAATAATAAATCCAATAAAATGTAATTATTTTAATCGCTGCCCCTTCTCTGACAAATTTAATGTCTGATCATAAAAGTGCGTTGCCGTTAAATGAGAGCGTAAAACGGGCGACTTGATGCTCCAATCCGCATAATCGAGTGTACATATCTGGGAGTCTCCATATTTAGTAGCTTCGGTGGGTGCTGTCACCTGGAAGCCGAGCTCGTTAGGGATCAGCTACTTGGGCATTCAGCGCCGCACGAGGGTGCAATTACATGCTGCACGTATGCAAGCCATAAAATATCTGGAAGTGAGTGGAGGGACCCCATCCCCTAATCGACCCACTCGCTGACAGAGTGACAGATGTTTATCAACATCGAAGTTTATTGCATTTCACAAGAATCACACTATAAAACTGATAAAGCGACAAGCGGGCCAAGGAGTGGAATCGAAAAGGTGGGGGAATTGAAATCAAAGCACATCACTGGAATCGATAACGAATAACGTTTGCTTTTATGGGCCACATTGAAATTATTAAGGTTTGCTCCCAATTATCATGTATCGCAGATAACTTAATGGTTTTCCATTTGGTTTTCATCGTGGGAGCGCATGGCTTAATCGAGTTTTGTAGATGTTTTCCAGTTCCTTGGGCATAGAAGCATCACCTTGGCTAGTCCCTGTCAATTTGCCAATCAATTAGAGTGGAATGATAGCTTTAAGGCTACCTCTGTCACAGAAGATAACAAAGTTATGTGTCCAGATTCATGAACTGCATGAAAGGTCGGTAGTAAAAAAGATAGCTAAAGAAACAGTGGTCTTAACTATAGGATACCTATGGCATACTACATATACTAATAGGTATAGAACAACACTTAAACTTCATTGTTTTTGTTGAAAACTGTTAAACTTAAACTGTAGATACCATCCAATTACATAAGTGCAATAAATCTTCATGACCTAGCCAAGATCCCATTTCCATTGCACTGGGAGAGCACTGTACGAGGCATGGGCATGGGCATGGTCATGAGCATGGGGCATGGGGCATGGGGCATGCTACGCCCGACAAAGTGACAACTTCATGAACTATTCAAAGTGCCTCGCCTGCTTGCCACTGACGCTGCTTCTGGTGCTGCCTCTCCTTCTGCCCAGGTGGGCTCCCCAGGTGAGCAGCTGCAGCGGCTGCGCTCGTATCCTGGTCTTTGGCGTGTCCTGTGGTCAGGGCGCGTGAGGGCCCCTCCTCCGGCTGTTTTATTGTTGGCCCACTTGGAGTTGGAGTGTCTAGTGGAGGATTCCCTATCTGTGCGGATTGCGGATTGCGGCTTGTCAGCTGTCAGCGTTTGGCCGCTGTCCACTGGCAGTGGACTTTGGTTTGGAGCTGAGTTAAGCCCGCTTTTGGTCAGGATATCTCCACTCCATTAGCATGTTTCATTTGTGCCGAAGGCAGGCGGCATTAATAATTCAATGCTGCTGATTTGAAATGCAATAACAATTTGATTTATTTACAGATAGTAGAGTGGTAGTAACTTTGTGGGGCGTTGACTTGAGTTGATTACCACATGGCTGAGTAAGGGGCTGCTCAACTTGTAATTTATTGTGATTACTATCGGATGGAATAGAAGCCTTAATTAATTTAGTGTCGTCTATCTAGTCTGGCATCTTATCTGATAGGCTTAGCAAAAGTTTCGGTGGCTTTAAGTATGATGTTCTTCGGTTTAGATAAAACTTAACAACTAATTTCTCTTTTTCTGCTCTTTTTTCCAGGTACGTAAATCTCGCTTCCTGCCAGCAACGTCCACTTTGATTTTTCAGGCGCAAGTAAGTCCTTATTTGCCTTTTGGTCATTTCGCTTAATGGAAAGCAGAATCAAAGCATTCGAGTGTCATTGTAATCAGATTTTCAACACGTGGCCAAGGACTTAAAAAAGCCCGTTAATCTCAACAAAAAGAGCCGCAGAATAATTTTTATTAATTAAATTTCTGTGGCTTACCTCGGCTCACATCATCGGCGCTCTTGGCCGCTGGAAAGCCGCTTAAAATCACAATTTTTGTAAAGTTTTCGCAGCGGCCTTTGAACTGAAATTATGACCCCGGGCGTACGGCTGTCAACAAGTGCACCCTGGATTTTTCTCCCATTTTCCTCCCCATTTCCCGGCTGTCTGGCGCACGTCGAAATTTTTTAATCAATACACAACCTGAGGCCATTGTTGATAAACATTTTGACGTGCCCCTACAGCAGATATGAATTTATATCATTCCGTTCGCCAGCGGCATTTTGTGATGGAATCGAATCAGCTATTCTGAATATTCAATAGGGGGAGCAAAGCTCACACTAGTGACGAAAGCAGGCGATGTACGTTTAATATGCACAAAAATAACATTTCAGATGTACACACCATTTGCATGCACATATTAAAGTATCGCCATTTTTTGTTGGTCCTTCAAGTCTCAGCGGTTTTTAAGCCCAACTTGTACAAATTTAACCTTTCACACAACTCCAAAATAATGAAGCAATTGTTGGGGGTTGACTTTTTGAGCGAAAAAAACAAACACGGAAAACCTTTTTGGCGAACACCTGCCCAAATGACCCCAAATACCTTTCCCCTTTTAACCTCGCCCACAACACAAACAATTTTTAATTTGTTGACTCTTCGTGCGGACCTTTGACAAACATTTATTTTAATTTGTTTGGCCCGACTAACGAAATAATTTAGATAAATGCGAACACCCCTTGGAGAAGACCAAACTTTCCACGAACACGAGATCTAATTAAGCGCATCCATTGCTTGGATCCCTTGGAAAAATTCTCAAGCCTGTCCGCCAGAATTGATTACTTGACCCGTTTTCGTCTTGACGTTTTCCCGAGAATTGCCCAGCGCATTTTAGCAGTTTTTCACAATTTTATCAGGCTATTTTCAGGCCCATTTTCCCATTCACTCGGTTTTCTTGGGGGAATTCGCCTTTTCTCTTCGCCTTTTCTTTGTGTAATGTGCCAAAATGTAGTAACATTTTTTATTTATGTCAACCGCTTTGCACATTCAGCTAGCAAAAAAAGGTCAATGCGGATCTGGGCTTTCTGAACTTTCCCTTATTAGATTATTTCCCACTTTTCCATCTAGCCTTTTGCTCGTTTGAAAGAGATAAAAGCCCAAAAAGTGACCAGAATAATATTGCAGATTTCCAGTTCCTTCGCAGTGGGGCATGAATAAAAAAAGTATTTGACAGATATGTGTGCGTTTTTCAATACTGGAAACTAATGTTAATTTTTGTAAACTTTAAAGCATTTTGTTTAGGAAACTTTAATTAGGCATAGAAGTGCTGCTCGCTTAACAAGTTTCCATTTCTCATTTACTTTCTGCTGACGAGATTAGGTTTTCCCAGCCACAGAAACACACAATTAGCCGCAGAAGAAATTGCATTTGAAGATTTGTGAATGGAAAATGCAAATAGATGCGCATAATAAGCGAACTCGGACCAAAGACAAGCCCCGTGCAATTCAATTAAAAACTGCTGACCCAACCAAATCGGCAGGAAGTCAAAGTGGCAAAGGGATAAGACAAAGGAGAGTCCTGCCTCCTGCCTCCTGCTTCCTGCGAGTGGGAGTGCGTGCTGATGAGATGACTGGCATTAGGCATTAGACGCAGGACACGGGACTGGCAGGAAGCGCTGTCCTCGAGTGCTCGGCAATTCGTATCTAATTATAATAAAAAGGCCGGGCTGGGTGAAAATGGCAAGGACCGTAACAACAAATGGGTCTCGAGATGATTAGGCTGCGATAGCTGGCAGAAGCTCCAGTGCCACCAAGGACGACACAAATTACACAAATGGCATGCTGATTAGGACGGCGGAGAACGTCGAAGATATCGACACACAGGAGGCGACTTTCTTTGTCCTGATTGTGCCATTTTAATTAAAGCACGGAATGTTGGCAGTACAAGAAAAAAAAGGAAAAGAAGTTCTCGACATGTTGATGTTTATGATTGCCGAATCCAGGATATACAAGTAGTATTCTGCCCTGTCCTGCTGCCACTTTTAATTCAATTACGCTTTCCGTGTTATCAAACAGAATGGAAGCGCTAGAAATTAATGAGCGCTAAATTAGTGAAGATTATGCCATTAGGGGTTGACTTCCCCCACCGATTCCACCGACTCCACCGACTCCACCACCTCCACCCATTCCTGCCCAGCTTGAATGTCCTTTTCCCTGCAGCTTTATCGAGCTGCCGAGCTGCTCATCAAGTCTCAGCGTTGTCTGATGATTTTTATTGTTTGCCTGACCTAATTTTCCTTTTCTTTGCATTGACCATTTCTGTTTGGCCTATCTCTAATGTCTGAATTGCCCACAGAAGAGGAAAGAAAGGCATTCCAGAGTGCTCCCATCTCCCATCTGGCCATTCCCCCCCACACTCGACTTCCCCTCCAGGCAAACACACACAAAAATGTTTATGAACAAAAAGCTTTGGCATCCCTTTGTGGCTGTCTCTTTTCGGCCGGATGTATGGCTGGCTATCAAAATTTAATATGAACAATAGCCAAGAACTAAAATATCCTGGCTTGTACACGTATTTCGAGACAGGCTCTTGTGCGTCGAGAAAAGTGCCAGTATCCTGCTTAAATATTTTTAATTTAATGCATTTTTGATGCTGACGCATAGGTGAAATTGAAATTGAAATTGAGTATTGTGGAGTATGTGGCGAAGGGAGAAATATTGCTAAAATATACAAAAAAGGAATGAAAAACTATTTCCAATAAAGAATAGCTCAGCCCGATATGAGATTTCTCACAAATTATGGTACAATATTGCCTAGATATTGTTGTAAGTAGTTGGCCTAAAACCCACATCTTTGCTTTGAATTTCGAGGAAGGAGGAATGAACGCTGCAATTCCCAGCTTCCCTGAGCCCATTTATCAAACTCACAACCCGCTCAAAACTCAGATTGCCTCGCTGGTAACTTTACATATGAAGTTCATTGACAAGGTTCGTGTTTTGATCTCTCCAAGGGGGCCTGCATTTCCTGGCTACAGCCAACCCTGCGGCAAAAACAATGACAGCAGCCAAACCCAAACCCTTAACCCATTGTTCTCATCCAAAGTCGCATTTAACATTTTAACCTTTCATTTTCGAAACAATTGCGTCTGCTCATAAAAAATAGATGCGAAACGAAACGAAACGAAACGAAACGAGGCGAAATACCAAGAGAGATGGCCGAGTTGAAGGGAGACTGCGCCTTGGAATGGGTTGAGATGATGATGTGGAATGGTTCCTCGTAGGTGGAGGAGGGGTCTGTGGTAAATGGCAGCAGCATGGAGCTCCATGCGGGGAGCCTGGATGTGTCCTGGCAGCCAGGACTCGACTCGCTCACTCAAATTAAAATGTATAAAACAGAAGTAGACTGATTCGAGCTGCGGCATGCAAATGGAATTAGGACTGGGAGGCGGTTGTTTGGCATGCCGTGCATATTCCCAAAAGCAATAACGATGGCAGTCGTGACGGAAGTAAAGAACTCACTTGACTCATTTGCACCGCGGAAAATATTGCAGGAAGCTTTGGGATTAATTTCAAGGGTGTAAGCACACAATAATAAATTGTAATACAGCTTAGCTAAACTTTGTTTTCAATGCAATACATTTGCTAGAAACAAATAGTTTTTTAGATTGATCTATTTAATGGTTTAAGGTTTCAATTGATTGAATTTGAAATTCGTTAAGTTTCTTTTGTTAAATTATTATGAAACTTCTCCCAGTGCAGCGATGTTCGGCTCTGCTCCACATCAACCTTTGACTTCTCCGACTTCGAGTGGGTTATGCATGCCATAGCTCTGTGGCTAACATTTCAATGCATTTCATTCCGCTGCAGATGTGCAAATTTGATTCCGAGTCGCAGTTGATGCGCAGCTGTTGTCTTTGGCTCGTGCTCGTGCTCGCACTTATTACTCATACGCCCGGTGTGTTGACATATTTCCAGGTGGATGCCGGGTCCTTGCTATGCCTTTGTAGGCATCTCGCCCAGGCATACCTGCGCAGGATTACAGCCAACCTCTCAGCCTCACCCCACACACACACACACACACATACACACACATACACACACGTATATCGTTGTAACTTTGTGTATCGTTTGCTGTTTTCATTTGCGCTTTGGCATAAAAACTTTGCATACTTTGTGGCGTCTCTTGCAGCTTGCGGAATGTTCATCTCTGCTGCAAATAATTGTGCGCGTGTGTGTGCGACTGTCCCCGTGGAGTGGGGATGTGTGTGGGCATGTGTGGAGCTGACAAGTGCAATAATATCATAACGACAACACGTTCGTACCCTTCTCCTCGACTGTTGTTTTTCTGCATTGTTTGTTTTTTGAGCTGTTTTTTCGCCCCGGGCTGTTTGGTCTCACAAGTTCACAAAACCCACAAGTGCAGCAATCCCCAGCTGCCCCACTCTCACCCACGTCCTTATCCTCCTGCTAGGACATATGCGTTATGTGATTAGGGACTGCAATTTTTGCGACCAAGAAGAACACAACATGTGCATTAGAAGAGCATCTCCTTAATAGTAAACGTAGGTAAAATAGGTACCTTAAACTTTTTGAATAGGCTTCGGGACATAGACTTTAATTGAGACTTAATTTGCTTATACACCATTAGAGTTTTTGATGCAGCCGCTGGCAAAGGTTGCAAAGTATTTCACCATCGCAAGAGTAATTGATTTAAGGTTTCAACTAAAAAGTAAACCAGTTAGCTGCCCGGTGAACGAAGACATGGTGTTTTAATTGAATTTACTCGTGTCACACAGTAAACTTGAATATCATCATTGTCGTTCTTTGCAACTGAAACCGAAGCTCAGGCGGCAAATGTTGGCGAGTCACCTTGCGACATGGTAAATTGCAGATGTGCCACGCCCCAACCGCCTATTTTAAGCGCTTTCAAATTTATTTACTTGCTGTTGCTGGTTTCTGTTGCTGGTTTTCCCTCCAATGCAAAGGCAAAAAGTGCAGACCCAGACGACACATAAATTGCCGGCATACGTGTGTGATGACAGGCGAACGAATGGATGAATGAATGGTCGGGCGGACGGCTGGAGGGGAAGCGGTACGGACGGACAAACGGACGCACTGACGGACGGACTGACGGACGGACTGACGGACGGACGGACGTACGGACGGAATGCAGACATAGCAAACATGCATACATACGGCTGTGTAACGGTGCCATATCCACCAATACCAGAGCGCAGACGTTGACAAATTGATTGCATTCTTTTATTTTCTATGCCGACGACATCAGTGCACCATGCACCACATGGCGTATGCGTTATACGTTTTCCCCCCTTGCCACAACTTTGGCTTGGGCTCCTTTTAATATGGTTAGATGCAGTTGATTGAGTTTTAAGTGCCGTTCTATGACAACGTTTGTCGTTGCCTTCAATTAAAATGCAAAAAACAAGACACTTTGAAATGTTTGCCAGGGCAAAATGAAGTTAAGACACTGCCTGTCGTCAGGCAATGGATTATTTTTATTGGAAACTAATTGATTTACTTACTATTACCCAGTTGATGGATATTTTGATAGCGATATTAATAGATTCAGGGACTGCTAACTAATAAATACCATTAAACTCGTATTTCCCGTCTTCCAATCTGAGCTCATTTTTGAAAACGCCTCCTTATGTTTTTGACAAGCTGCCAGACGCAAAAAGAGGTCCCTCGAAATCAAACACCACCCCAATTTATATATAATACATCATTAATAATTTATAAATGAGTGCACATCACGGAGTGTGGGAAATGGAAACTCAAGGACTTCTTTCAGTTGAATTCACAATTGAAAACTCTTGGCGTGGGCTGAAGAAAAATCCGCTAAACTGTATGATTAATTCATTCTTTATTTATGACATTCACAGATGGTGTGTAAAAATAGAAAGCGAATTTCCGATGAATGAATACGTGGTCCTTGTAGGTGTAGGGCCATTCTGCCATTCGTCTTGGCCCTTGGATCCTCTGTCAGAAGAGAAAGAAAAAGCGTAATTTTCTCGGCCTTGCACGCATCATCTGTCG
Source organism: Drosophila orena (assembly GCA_005876975.1). Classification (NCBI taxonomy): domain Eukaryota; kingdom Metazoa; phylum Arthropoda; class Insecta; order Diptera; family Drosophilidae; genus Drosophila; species Drosophila orena. The sequence goes on along the minus strand of VCKV01000008.1, from coordinate 8,325,862 downwards.
TGGCGAGGGGAAAACCCCACCACCGCCCACCACCCACCACCCACCACCCACCGCCCCTCGTTAATGCTATGCAAGCAGAAGGACCATCCAGTCGCCTCCCCCCAAAAAGCACGCCCACATAAATATGCATGGAAAATGCCTAAAAGTTAATTACCGTCAACATTCTGAGTGGCGGCCGTGTGGGAGGGGGAGGCGGTGAAAGTGGGGGAAAGGGGCGTGTTCCATGGGCGTTGATTTTAATTTATGGCAGACAAACTTTTCTCCCCACCCATAAACATCTATGTGGCATCTATGTGTGAGTTGCTAATTTAATATTCATGACCGTGTTAAAATCAATGCAAAAGACGCAGGCATGGCAGTTGATGCCACTGGTCCGCGTCCGTAGCAATCTAATTAGCAATATTTTATATTAACGACCTGGCTGCTAATTTTAATTGAAATTCTATCCTTCCTTCTATCTTAATTTTTTTGCTCACCCCTTCGGTCGCTTCCTATCCATTTCGGCTATAAATCTCGGCTTACCCCTTTTACCATCCAACTCAAGCCCTGCGGAGCCTGCCAATAATTACCCTCATCAAAATTGGTGTACTTCAGTTTTAAAGAGCAAAATATTGTGCGGGTGCTTCAACTTTTTAGGGCCCTTATAGAACATATGAGGGATTCTTGGGTTAAGTGGAGGGATTGGTAGGGGAGCAAATGTACATAGGGTACATAGGTACGATCAAAGCAGGGGAAACAAGGCGAATTTTCAGTAATAGTGCATAGATGTGGTGTTTAAATACCTTTTAGGGTAATGGGTATGAAATAGTCGAGGCAGCCACAACGGCAATAGGGTTCTTTGGTTTCTGCTCTTTTGGTTGTCTTAATTCCTCCATACAAATATTATTCTGTCTTTCACACACACACACACACTCGCAAATTACCATTACGCCATTTGACATTTGCATTTCAAATGATTCTGCTTGTTGACTTTAATTAGCTGAGATTTGTTGCTGCTCCGGCACCCCGCCTCATTTTCTCGCCCACATGCTAATAGCTTTTCCCCAGACCCTGAGAAAACCAAAAATAGTGAAGAGTAGCCTTTCCAGGTTCCTTTGCCAGTAATTGAACCAAAGGACTAAGCTCTGTTATTTACCTCCCATTTGCATAGTTGCGAATTCACCCGAAACGAGAAAATTGTGCTCTTTTCCCTTTGGCGTTTTCCGTTTTGGTCATGGAAAGTCTCATTACCGGAGCAACAACCACAACGAATCGATTTCCTGGGCGAGTTTCCCACCACACCGCTTTTCCCGGGGCGAGCTCATACAGGTGGAAAATGCGCAAAAATTCATTGTGCAGAAAAAGTTTCCCTTAAAGAATACACCAAAACACAAAAAAAACAAACAACTGGCGGATGGGTGGACCTCACCTGCCATCGGCTGTTGCTTTTTGCTCTTTGCTGGCGTGTTCGCTGGAAAAGTGTATTAAAAACGCAGGGAAATGCTGTCTTCGTTTTCCCAGCTGTGCTCAGCTGCTTGGAAACAAACAAGGGGTGTTCTGGGCCCCAAGCTCCCCCCATTTTCCTGCAAATAGCCGGGGGACTTGCCCGCTCTCCAAACTCTGCGGTCTGCCGCTCGGTAATAGAATGCTCTAAAATTAAGCATAAAATATTTAAATTCAAATTGTTTTAGCCAGCAACATTTTCGGCTGGCTTTAATGTGCGGCCAGACTTCTGTAAACTTTGCCGATTCTATTTAAATTTGCATTTTATTGCAATTTGTTTGATATTTGCCATTGCTCAGCTCTAGCACATAAACTCTTGTTTTATTTTATGTTATTTTATGTTATTTTATGTTATTTTATGCATTTGGCTTTTATTACCCATTTTTCCAGCCAGGGCAGCTCCTTCGGCCTGCTTTCGAAGGTACGCAGAGTGTATCTCGGGGCTTTTTGTTCCGGCTCACCAAATGATAATTTATGCAAATGTCTGTAGTCCCGTGGAAGAGGACAAAAAATCGCTGAGGGTTGCAACAAAAAGCCTCCCGAATTCGAGGAGCAGCGGATCCATTTTCCATTTCCATTCTAGTTTGCTTTGTGCTGACATGCTTTTGTCATTTATTTTGTTTATCTCCTTTGCACTGTGCTTTTCCCATGTAACAAATTATTATTATGTTTCGGGCATTTTCAGCTGATCCAAGCGGTTCACCGAGCCCAGTAAATCACAAAAAATCGGGGGTTTTGTTGCCGACCTTTTTCGGGGTTTTTCTTTTCTGCATTTGAGTAATGAGCTGCTTATCGAGAGGCCAAAAGGTAAATCTCGGCTTTTCTTGCAAGTTAATGATATGGCATCCTCTCCTTTTGCAAAAGGTTAATGCCGAGCTCATGCTTTTGATACAAATTATGTCCTGAATATTTCCATTTCGCTTACAGCCATAATTTCAGTGTAAAATTTGATATCGCATGCATCCTTTCGCTCCATTACATCGAAGTCTTTTTTGTGTAGTTCTAAAGGGGTCTTTTCACTTTTGCTCAGCATACTCGTACCTACCAGCATCTATCGATGGCACTTTGCCAAATTCCTGCATTAGTTTCGTTTACTTTTCAATTGCTTTGGCATTTCCCTGCTTTTCCGTTGCCATGGGTGATGTTGCAACTGCACTAAGTAGCCAATTGACAACTACAAATTGAACATTTATTTTCCAGCTGCAGCTCAATGTGCAAGTTGCCCAAGGGAAACAGGGGGCTAAATGCTTTACATACCCATGTAGTGGGTCTCAAAGGACTCAAGTGGTCGGTCATCTGTTAGACAAAGTGAACAACTAACTGCTGGGAGTCTGAGTTGCAGTTTGAGCAGCTAAAATAATAGAATTTTCCCCTAAATTTGGCCAAAGACGCCTCACTGAAGCAAATACGAGGAGTAAAGGCAGAAGCTGCTCCCGCTCCATATGCAAATGTCTAAGACATGGGTGGATGACTACCACAGTCATCCTCTTCGTCATCGTCATCGTCATCGTCATCCTTCTTGAAGTTTTCCTCTATCAAACGAAGGATACACAGCCCGATCCCATTTGTTTATTTGTTTACTTTTTGCCATTTGCCTGCATGCGAGTTTCCCTCCACTTTCCCGTATTTTGGTTGTCGTCATTATTTGTTGGCCTTTTTTTCCTGTTTAGCCATGAATATTTTCATACTTTCATGTGACCACTTTTGGGTTCCTCTGACTGCGACTGCTCACTCCTGTGTCTCCTGCGTTATCCTGGCAATTGTGAGCAAAACTTTCGGCTGCTGCCTTTCCTTCCTCGGAGGTCGCATGTGTAGGACCATGTTATTTAATAGGCTTCTGCGACTCGGAAGACGAGCACCAAATGGCAGGCAGCTCACCACAGTGGGAAGGTTTGTTAAAAAATCACAATTTCTTTCCACTTTGAGATTTGTTCGCATGTGCCTAGTAAACTCAACTTTAGTGAATGGTTCTTCTGTAAGTTTGTTATTAGAATTATTATTTACAACCAGATGCAGTTTCATACATATCCATCTAGTACGTTTGTTTCTGTTCCACTGTCCAATAATATGCTCCTTGGTATCACAGGTCTCCTCGCTGCTCCCTGCTTCTCCTGATATATTTCCATCTCACCCTCGTTGTTTGTTTTGTCTGTCTGTCTGGAGTCCTGCGCCTTTTGGAGTCGTCTACATGTGTCTGCCCCTTGTCGCTATCCTTGCAACCCCTTGGTGCCCCAAACCACAACCGCTTTCCTTTCTGCTTCCGCTTGTTTGCACAGTGGCTGCTGTTTTGGTAATGCGTTCAGATTATTAAACATATTTTCTGATGCCTGACAAATGGCAGGACGAGCGGTGGCAAAACTTCTGACGTGGGAAACAGAGTTGCATAGTCTGATGTTTACGTTGGAGTTTGTGCAATTAAAAGAAACGCTAGTTACTTTAAGTGATCAATAAAAAGCAGGAACAGTAAGTAGGTCAGGCCATTAAAATTGCCACGCCAGGCGAAACAGAAACACACACTCTGGTTACACCCCAAAAGAGATTTATGTGTGTTTCTTTGGAAGGAGGAGGAAGGAACACTGTATCCTATATGGTATCCTGCTCCTTGTTTAATCGTTAAAGGAATTCATGGTTTGTTTCTGGTTTTTCCCTCCTCCGGCAGTTCAAGTTTTCCCTTGCGTTGACACACCAGAAAGGGGAGCCCCTCCCCCTCCCCCCCGTACACACTATACTTGGATCGGAAACACACGAACTTGCAACTCGACCATAGAGGAAGCCACCTGGCGTCGACAAGCGAACACACTTTGGTTAACTCGACTCCCCTGGGACTCTCGCTTTCAGAAGTTGCTGCTAAATGCTTTCTGATTGTTATTTTTCGTGTTTTCCTCGGTTTTCCTCGCTTTCCTCCTCCGGCAACTGCGAAATTACAATTATTACACGGACCCAAACTCAAGTTTTCCACTTCTTGCAGTTCGCTTCTGCCTCGGCAGCTTTTCCTAAACTTTGCTTTTTGCCGCTCCAAATGCAAAATCTTGTAATGTAGGCGTGTTTAACGCAAACTTAAGTTGTTCGTAATGACTTTGTAGCGGAATTCGGTGGAGATGGAGGCGGATGGAGTGGTGGGAGGATGTAGATTAGGGCGGTACAGGAACTTAGGATGCCATTCTTAAAGCCCTCAGACGAAATTAATGAAAAAAGTTTGCAATTCGAAAAGGACATCCAATGGAGAGGCACAAATTACATGATGATGCGATAGGCCAAATATGCAATAAAGTACTAAAAAAGTAATTTATAAAATGAAGATACATATCTTCTAATAATGAGAGTTATTCTATCGATTCTATCGAGGCATTTGGGGGCAGCTTTGCTTTTCTCGTCGGTAGCACAGAGACCAATCAATTGATTCAAATTTCCAAATTCAAATATAGTTAATTCTCTTGGAACACACCCAACAAGCAATCACCGAAATCATTAAGAGCCATGGAGGACGACCTGGAATTCCTTATCAACGCCCTGTCGGTACCAAACACTCCACTGACCGAGCCCTACGATGAGTCGCAGCTTCTTGAGATGCGTGAATCCTTCAAGACGCTGCAGAAGCTCCTGCGCCGCAGTTCCCTTCCCGTGGAGGCGAGTCTGCGTTCCATGCCGAGATCGAAAGCTGGAGGACAAATAGATGCATTCCCATCCATGCTGGCTCTTGTGGACAAGGATTCCGGGGGGGCCAGCGATCAGGTGTGGAACTCAGCGAACAGCGGAGCCGGCTCGTCGCCCATCATTTCGGAGTGCGGCCTGCGTGATTGGGGAAAGGAGAATCCTTCCGCCGATATTGGAGACAGGGCACTGGTGCCCTACGAGGAACTGTGCAATGAGCGAAGCAGCTCGGATACCACAATCACCAGCGGGAGTTTCGCCTCGTCGGGAATCTCGATTAGCATACCTGTTCATTTGGTATGGAACAACAAAGAGTACAATCAGCAGAGCACGGACAGTGAAACCACAATAAAAGCGGACAGCTGCAGATACAGGGTGAAAAATTAATCATAGTACCATATTAGTTTTCAAAATTGGTGTAAGAGGTTTGAAGTTTCATACATAGTTAATGCATGCTGCATGGTGAATAAAATTCAAATGAGTCTCGTAATTGCTATAAATATTTCAAAAATCCATCCAAGCTTTCCGCTTGGTGAAACCACTTCGACAAATCCTCAACCAGTGAAGCGCCTCTCTATGCGATTCTCAACAAGTTCAGCTAAGGAGTGGATAGTAGATCACGGATCCACGTCATCAAATTAGTACGCATGACCTGACCCCAGACACAGTTTTAATGAGTGAGCATACCAACATGGGGCTTTGACCCCCTGCTTAACCCATGCCGGCCACTCTGAATGGTAGCAATGGAACTTGTAAAAGTGATTAAAACGGAAATTTAATTGAAATGCGCACATTTGCGTAGGCATATGCCCATTTCCGTTTGACTGGGCACGCAAACCACTCTCGGATGCTCAGATACCGGCATACAGAATGCCAAATGTTTGTCTACAATCAAATGGCCTGCGGTTATTTTGCACAGAAGTACTGGGCGATATATATATTTTTGAATTCTGCGTTCCTGGATGTAATTTCAATATTTTCTGGTGTTTGCGTGCGTGCAGCAATTTCCTCGACAGCCCAAAAAATCTAATTTCATTTCGTATGAAATTTGCTCTCTGTCCGTTTCCACTGCCGCTTTCATTTGTATTGAAATGTTCGCCAGGGACTGGCTTGTACAGGTGATGGCTTCAAGCAATTTGCTTTCGCTTTTCCTGCCTTTGATTTTTCCATATTGCCGTCAGCTAGAGAGTTCGTTTGTGTGTATTATGTAAGTGTTTCCCTGACTGCTCCTTTGGCGAAATTGAGGTCCACAGTTGGGGAACCTGTGCTAGTATATGGCCATTTATTGCTATGCATATTAAGCGGTGGTATGTAAGGCATGAAATTCCGGCATAGAAGTCGGCAAATGCAATAAAAATGTTGTATGCCAGCAATTAGTGTAATGGTCGATCTGGGGAAGGGATATAAATGTTTTAAGGAAGTGAGAATACCTCACGATTTCTGGTTCTGATTTTGTTTGGTTGCACTCTATGGCTTCCAGAATTTCAATACATTTATATCGATTAGTACCGACCTGTATCTCAAAGCATTACATGACCTTAAGGTTAAGTTCGCGCCTTTCTATGCGCTTCTCAATGCGTTTACTTGGCGCTGTTATCTTAGTCAACACTCGTTCAATTATTTTGCTCTTTTCAGGGACTTTTCCATTCAATTTTAAGACCCTTCGTGTATTTTGCCTTTTATCCGTTTAGTCAGCTCTTCTCTTTCAATACTAGCAGTACTGCCTCGCTTTGGCCCACCACTTTTGTGCTGTTTGTTAGTCTGGCTCTTGTGGGGCGTGTAATTGCAAATCCAATTAATTTACGAACTAGTCACAGCAAATGTGCTACTAAGTAAGACATAAATAGCACAAGACTCCCTACTTTGCACTCGAATCGAGCAAATGTGTGTGCCTCGTGTGCCTTGTGTTCCAGAATTTAAAGTGTTCGTGCTGGATTCAAGTGTGGATCTTCCATGGCTCTGGACAGATGGAGATGGAGAGGTTCGAGAGTTTGACGTCGTTTTTGGAAGTGCTTTCGTGTGCTCAGGTTGACAAATGCACAACAATTAAGGGAGTAGTACCTGGGAATTTATGCTGAGGAAGATGATGGCCCCGGGGCTGCCTTGGAAATTGAAAAGCGAGTCCGCCTCACTCCTTCGGAACATTTCGGGTAGATGAACATCCATTTCGCTTTAATGCTTCCGTGGCGAGCATTAAAAAACCTGAGGAAGAGAAATTATGCTAATAAATCCGTGCGACACGTGTCGTTGTACTCTCGTTGTAGTCCCTTTACCCTGTCCATGCTAATGGACAGGCGCCACGAAATATGCATCGAGTATTTTTCAAAATGCCACATTGTTGCACTGCACCGGATTATTATGAACTTCGGGGCACTCCTGCACGTGGTGTTTACACATCATTTACATAAAACGAGCAACAACTTTTTGCAATTTCTTAACGAACAGCGAGAGGAAAGCCCAAACGGCCCAACAAAGTTGTTAATTATACTTGACTGGACGACACAGCCCAGTCTTTTCTTTCTGTTTCGCTTCACAGGAAAATACAAGAAAGGTGCTTTGCTCACCCAGCCTTTGATGGCTAAAAGGCGGGGCAGGGATTTGCCAGGACCTGCCCGCTTATGACGTGCTGGAAGAAACCATTAATCAAAGCTGCCGCGTCTAGCACGGCAGTTTTACATATACTTTCCCTGCTCAATTCTTTTTTTTGTACTTCTTATCCGAAGCGGACCATTTTAACGACTCGAAATGGGAAGTTGTTCTTACCAATGTTGGGTTCTCTTGGGTCGCGTGCGTATCACTTGGCAGGGAGTGCGGCCGCGGCCCTGAATCGGTTGCCAGATTAAACAATTTGAGGGCTAGCAGAAAAAATTTGTATGGCCTAATTGTAGTAATTAATGAGTTTAGTTTACAGCTCCGATGAGCTATGAACCACGAAATTATGCAATGATTAATGTTACAGCCTAGCTTGTGCAAAACGCATATAGAAAAGGTGGGCAGGAAAGATAAGTGGTAGGAAGTAATTAATAAGACCCACTAACTGCCCTTAAAAGCATGAAAACAAGAAAAAAGTAACTGTCTTTCGCCAAATGTTGTACGCGGAGAACATATAAAACGTTGTACTCCCACATCCTTTGGCTCCCTGCTGAAAAGGCGCAATCCGAAAATGTAATTACATGCCCCAGCGAATCGTACGTAAAGCCAGTTGACGCAACCCGAGCATCCACAGACAATGCCCAGTTGCAGATATAGTACTGCAAACAAACAAGAATTTTTAATAAGTGGATGGCTCGAAGGGTTTCTGTCATACACGTGCGTAGTAGTCCCAGCAACCAGGCAGGCATCCTTGCCTCATCTTCTAGAATTTGCAATAAAACGTATGGCTGAGCAATTGTGCTGCGGACGAGTAATTTATAAATACTCGTCCTGTTCTAAGCAGAAAATCCTTTATTTTCCAATGATGCCGCTGTTGAGCCAAACTAATTTCCCGGACAAACATGAAACGGCCCCGGCTGCATCCCCTTTGGACAAGCACACCCCTCGGAAAATGATGGAAAGCGGAAAGGAGGGGATGCGAATTTCATTGGGAAGGTAGGTAGGTGTGTGCGTGTGTACGTAGATCGCTTTTAATGCCGCTTTCCGTCTGCGAGATTTTCGGTGGTGGCTGTGTTGCCATGGTGGATGCTTTTCCCATCGACTTTTCCCAATGGCCAAAATCGCTTTTTTTCCACGTCGCTTAGTTAATTTCCACTGCACTGCGACTGCGAAGCGGTGCATTCAAAATTAAATCCTCGCCGGACTATTTGTCATTTTTGACAGTTGAAACTGCTTTGGGGGCGCAGTAGCTCGACTTTCGCGCAAAAATTGCGGCTTATGGTGGGACATTCATTTTCCTCCTTCATCGCTCGACTTTATACTCCCTCAGCGCAGCAACTTCTGTCGCCAACGCGATCTGCTGTTGTTGCTTGTAATTAGAGCTATCGGAAAATATTGAATATGATCTGACCTGCGGATGATTGATGAGGCACGAGGCAGTCGGCAAATTCGTAAACAGTTGGAAAAGTCAACAATTTTCTACATAGTTACGAGTATTGTTTCCAAATAAATCTATGCTTTAAGCTACTTATATTAACCAGTTTGCATAATTCACACCATGCTGCCACGACAGAGGCCACAACTCCGCCACAGATCATTGTCGAAAACTTTTCTCATTCACATAAATCTCTGCTAATCCCCTTCAGTTATAAATATTTGCTTTTTAATCTGCTGCCATTCGCCGATTCAGCAGATACAAAATACGCAATTCGCATTGTATTCCCAGAGGGCGGTTAGAGATTAAAATCAAATCATCTCGTAAATTGCCACAACTCTTTTGCCGCCCAGTCCATCCGGCAGACAAATCCTGCACCAAGGATATTAACGCCTTAGTCCGCTTAATGTAGCCCCTTCCAGGACCTACCCCCTTCGCCCAGAATCTGCCGAAACATAAATCATAAAATATAATGGACCAGGCGCAGACATAAAAAGCGAAATTGAAAACGAAATTTGCATTCAGCGCACATGACGAAATTCGGCTTTAAGTACATAACAATCGAAAATTATGGTTTTATGGCGACGGGTGAAGGGTTCGAAGGGTCCTTCCTTCCCGGGATTCCTTAATCTGACTGAAGCTCGACTGAATCCTGGCAACAGTTGCGAATCGAATCGAACGGGAGCCACAAATGCCATTCGTTTCCATTGTCAGTCTGTGAGTGGGGTGACTTCCCCCCATTGGAAAGTTTTGTCAAGTTAAATTACCAAAAATTGCAAATTGCTTGGATTAAAAACGACGGCGAGCAGGGACAAGGACATGGCCACTTTCACTTCCTGTCGGCCATTGTGTGGCCAAAGGATTTCATACACTCAATATAATTAAGGATTCGAGCCTTGGGCCTCGACTCTCCGACTCCGACTCCATCTCCTTCACCACCTCCTCCTGGCCTCCTCCAACTTTGTATCCTGGCAACAATTTTGGCCAGCTTGGCCATTGTGTGGCCCTAGTTGTTGGCCAGAGAAGTTGTCGCCGGGCATTCTGAATTGTATGTTAAATTAAATTTTACCACAGAGACCAGTCTGGCCAAGTCATTGAGCCTGTGGAGTCGTCCTTCTCATCCTGTAACCAGTGGCTGCTCCTGTGGTTTGATGGGATTGGCTGGTCGGCTTGTGGCATTAAGTTGTCAGTTTGTTGAGCTTGACAGATTTTTCATTCCCCGGATGAGGGGGGAATTGGTGGTCGAAGTTTGTTTGCCCTGTGTGCTCCAGGTTATAGATAGGCATATGGAGTTAATAGTATGTTATATCACTTGTTCTATGAAGTTCATTCTGCACAAGCGCTGTGTATTCCAGTTAAATTCTCTGTCTAATAACACAATTTTCCTCTCATTGCAGGTAATTTTCCAATGTTTCAATCCCAAATTAAGTGCGTAAGTTGAAATGTCTCAAGTGGCACAACCCAGCCACTGGCTGTTACTTACCTATAAATCAATAAAACAATGACAACCTAAGCGGACCCTAAGCAGAGTAGTCTCCTTCGTGGGCCTTCCTAGTTCTTCGGCGGCTGAAAGTGCTCTGCCATATATCACTTGACTATTCGGCTGATTGCCATCGCTTAAACGGCCAGCGGAGCATTTTATTTAACTGTCTTCCCGGCCAACGCTGCGTATACGTACTGCGTACGTACTCACATGCCTACTTACTTATGGTAGTTGTGATATGTGGAATTGATGTCGAGTGCGGTCGCCGAAGGAATTGGAGGCAGCGTTTCCATTTAATAGGCGCACATGAGACTCCCGACACATAAAAACCAATTTCGCGTAAGTGATAAAAATGCAATGAGCACTCGCCTCCAAGTCCCACACGATTGGGATTCTGATTGCGATTGGGATGATCATCATCATGATGATGACAATCATCAGCTGGTGACGCAGACGCCTATGAATTAAATTTACGATGGCACACAAGTAGTTTTGACACATATATCTTAAAGAACATCGTGGCGCCATAAAAATCTGTGGCCAGCCCTAAATGGGAGTACGGGATGGGATGGTGTGGGGCCTCTGCGGAGCTCTGAAGTGGGGATACAACACAGCCTGTTTTCCTTTTAATTGTTTAATTCGTATGCCGACATCAGCGAGCGGATGCCACAAGATGACAGCAAGAGATGAGCTAGTGTTCTAGATATATATCTATACTTCTATATATACTTCTGCGCAATGTACTTCGGTGATGGCCAAAAGTCAGGGATTAATGCAAAATAATATAGGAAATATATATACATTTCTATTCAACCATCATTTTCAATATTATTTATGTTAATTTTATCAAAACTTTTATTGTAAACAGAAAAAAACACAAAAAAGTGTTGAAATATGGCCATAGATATAAATGTATCTATTATCCGCAAATATCGTGAGCATCACGCTGTCATGTCTAATAATTCCTTGCCTCTCCAACCGATGCAGCTTTCAATCATCATCAATTTCACATAAAAGTGTCGCCCACACGACGCAACTTGCAGACGTCTTTGCCCCCGAGATCCGCCAGGTTCCCCCCGGATCCCTTGGAGCCCCTGGAACCCCTCGATCCCGGGACTATGGTGTCTGCCTTTGGCGACATAATGACGAGATCATATCGACAACAGGGAGTCGGAGTCCCAGAGTCGTGGCATTTTATTTCCTCCTGCTGCCGATGGATGCCTTGGCTGGCTTTTGTGTAATCGTGAGAGCCTTGTCATTGTCATTGCGCTGCCGCCTGTCTGCTGTGCACTTTTCAAGTTCAATTTCAATCTCAGCTCTGCCCTCCAATCACTTGCAAATCAATCTGTTGGACACAGCGATGACCAGCCAGTCAGTCAGTCCGTCAGTCCGTCAGTCAGTCAGTCCGTCAGTTATTCATTCATTCATCTAGTCAGCTAGCCATTCAGTCAGCTAGACATTGGCAAATGACCGGCAGCTCGTTTTATTGTGCGGGGCCTGTCATATTTCCTGTCTGCAAAGTGTTGGGCGAAAGTTTTACGGCTCTTTGATGGCACCCATTGATGCGGCCCTCCTCCCCAGGAGTTTATATTACAGGAAATCCCACGGCAGACCTGCGAAATTGATGAGACTCGCGCAAAGTTTTCTACGTGATTTGTGCAAAGTTTCGCACATGCTACTTATGTTTCCGCTTGGCAGCACAACGTGTTTACACCAAACTAGTTATTCAGAATTTTTAATTTACAGTTGTTAAACATTTAAGGCTTGGAAAAACGATGGAAAAGTATTTAAAGAGGAATTTAAGTTTGGTTAGTATTTCCCTTTAGTAAAATAAAACTCTACAGTGGTTTAGTTTCTAGGTCTTCAGCTTGCTGCCTCGACTTCATTCTCCTTAAGATTTATAGATAAAATCTTTGATTAAAAACAGGATTTAAACCATGTTTAGTTTATTCTACTGAAACTCTTACACTCTTAAGTGAAAGTAGAATGGGTCCCAACTTACATTCGATTGATTGGCTTTTTTCTATCGCAATGCCTCGGGCGGCAGACAACTGTCAGCGAATTGCGAGCCAACATTTTGGCCCTAACAACTATAATTACCCTGTAGACAATCAGTACGCCCCAGAGAATGTGGATGCGGATGGCACAATCGAAGGCGATTCAAGGCGTTGCCAATTCTGCAATCGATAGAGCTTTACAGGGAAATTGACACATTTGTTGAAATGCTGAAATAAATTCGGAATCGAGTACTTTTTTGGCCCGCGGCGAAGGGCATAATTGAAATTGACATATTTCATTGTCGGAACGGTGCGTTGCAGCAATCCAAATTGCCAAAGTAAATTTTCAATTTCCAATTTTTATCAATTTTTAGAGGGGGAAGTGCTATAGCCGCGCTTTGATTTACTTTGATTACGGGCTGGGAGTCGGATTTTGATTTCCAATTCAACGCCCGCTGTCATCGCTTTTGGCCCTTATTTACCATTTCGCTTTGTTGTAAGCCGCCGCAGGGGGCGGATTGGTAGGCCGGGGGCGTGGCCCGTGGGCTTAGGCCTGAAGCTTTGTCTGTCTGTTGCTAAGCGCCAGCCACGAGTGTCCGACCGCCACTTTGAGCCCAACCCCCTCCCATCCGGACCATCAACATTTTGTGCGTCACATGGAAGGAAAACGGCGGAGATTTTTGGCAGCTTTGAACGGATTAGCCTCCCGTAGAGCTCTGCCCCCCACTCACCACCATGGTGATCAACTCTGGTACTTGCAAAGTTTAAAGTTTTCCTTAAGCGGAAAAATCGTTGTGGCAACTTAAAGCGCAAGTCAGTTGTTCTATATATCCCAAAGATACTCATACAATTCTCAGTATCACAGGGAAACATTCCTGCAGAATTCAATTTTAAAGCCAGTGTGACAATATGAACTGAATACCAACGGACACCTCTTGTTCACTTCGCTGCTCCACTTTTCCCTCGGCGGCTGCGACCCCAAAAAAGCCCCACCCTCACTTTCGCAGTCCATAAATTACAATACCAAAGGAGCAAAATTACAATAGAGCCAGGTATTTGGGTCAATTTCCATTGTCTTTGCTTTTATTTCGACATGCAAAACAGAAGTGGCGCAAATTTAAGGTTCGTGGGATATACAGAGCAAAAAATACTGTTGCATACTGCGGGGCGTTCAGAGTGATGACTGTACCGTCGGAACTCAGTAAATGCAGAGACAGATGCAGATGCACTACTTCAAGATGCAAAGAAGCAAGTGCACACAATGAATGCAAGAGGTACAGTCCCATTGAATCCCGCCTTTGTCAGATCGTTCCACTTCGTAGCATTGATTTTGGGGCTATGGTTCTAGGTTACATTCCACTAGTTCCTCAAAACCATCTACTTTTCTGAATATTATTGAAAATGGAGTAGAGTGTGTCGTAAAAACTGTGTTCGTACTGAGTGCGTATTGTGAGGAGAATGTATCTTTGTGGATAAGGCAAGAATGGAGACGCGTTCTATATACTTGATGATGCAGCAACTATCTAGTAACTGATGGTGTGAAAGTATCCTATCTTTGGCGGGTGGATCCACTTATTTCTACTAACTAAACCTCTTCTTTTTCACTGTTGTGTGTAGGCATCTCGTTTAAAGAGGGGCTGTTTGGAGTCTGGTTCTTGATGGAGTGGTAGTCGATGTACAGTTGCTGGGCCTCGCTTTTGTAGTTGTTTTTCGTGTCGTTTTTCAGCTGCTTTATCAGCTCCAACCGATAGTTGTAGTTTTCCTTAAGGACGTACATTTTCCTTTTGAACTCCGCCTTGGCTGTGCGCTTTAGAATGGCTTGTGCTCCGTTTTTTGGCGGCTTACCTGAAGAACTGCTGTGACTTATAGAAATATTAGTTGATGGTTATTATTGGTTGATCGTGCACTTCTTACATAGTGGTGGATAAGGAGGTGTGGGCCACTGCTAGGAGCATTCCCTTCCAGGTTTTCCTTTGCTGCTCGTCTCTTAAAATTGCCTCAGCTTCCCTTGCATTCAGGTCGTCGCTTAGTGTCTTGACCTCCAGAGCCTGAATGCCTTTGAAATATTCCTCCATGTCCTCCCTGATCTTATCCCTGGGGTTAATATTTTCGCCTTTACCAGGCGTTATTTCGTTTGGCCTTTCCATTTTCTTCTCCTGAGTTGCTGATGAAGTACTTGCCGCCATTTGATCCAGTTCACTGATTCCCACTTGCTCGGATTTCGCTATGGTGTCTAGTTCCTTGGACTCTTGATGTTCTTCCTTTGCTGGTACTTCTGGTGGGCTCGTTAAATTTTCCCCAACTTTTATCCTTGCTTCTTTGGGGCTAAGCAACGATTCTTCTTCAATTAACTGGTGTGATTTTCCGGCGTTCTCCATGGTCAACGCTTTATCAGAAGCAGCATCAGAGATCTTGTCAATAATAGTACCTGTGTACTTGGTCCTAAGTATTTCTGACCTTGCTTCTTCTTGGCCCTGTTCCTTTGATTCTGAAGAATTAGTTGAAACAATATCCCTTTTTTCTTCCTCTTTTATGGAAATGTCCATCTTTTGTTCAGTTTCTGGGGGTTTCGTATTTTCGTCTGTATTTTCTGTTTGTTTTTCCTGTGCTCGACTTTCTTCCGAATCGTGCACATGTGATTGCTGTTTCTTAAGATCCTTGACCGCATTGAAATTCTTTTGGCCAAGTGATTCCTTAGCATCTATAGAATGTGGGTAATCCAAGATGTACAGCTCGTTGTGTTCACAGTGTGCACTTGCTGGTTTCATCTTGTCTGTTAGTGGCACATTTTGATTTTCCAGAACTTTGGTCTCTTCCATTTTGCAGGTCGAAAATTGGAGTCTAGGTGTTTTGTTTTGTGTACAGAAAGAGTGACCCGACCGGTTTCACATTATTCGACTGACTGGCTGAAACTCCGTTTGGCAGCTTTAACAAAAGTTCAAAGGCCAATTCGACCCTTGACTCTTTCCGATAGCACTGAAACAAAAGCATTCTGAGCGGAAATCTTCAAAGCCTAGGCAACTGGGGCCTCAGCTCGAGGCATTTGGGATCTGATTCGAGCGCAAAAAGTATTTGCCACCCACAAAAGTTTCCTTTCGAACGCCCCTAGGTATTCCATAAAAATAAAAGGCAAGAAACATAAATATAAACAAAGCCGGACAGCATTCTTATCGCCTTCATTTATTATGCAAACTATGCTGGCCTATGAAATTTTCCAGCTGCATGCAAAGGTCTTAAAACTGATTTTCCAGCCCGGCTCGAGGAGGTTTGACCCGGGATCAGGGTTAATCAAGGAGCACATTCATCAAATTGCCACGCAACACGAGGCCGCGGCATGCAATGCCACAAATACGCTCAAAAATGTTCAGTAAATTGTGATAAATGTTTTTGAAATATGCAGAAAACACATGTTTTCTTTAAAAAAATTAAAATCTAATTTTAAGAGGAGTATCTTACCATATAAGTTCGAGCTAAGGAGGCTGGGACAATTTCATTTCTGACAGCTGAAATTGGGGCTGTAAAATTTTAATAAGTTTTCCTTCTTTGGTAACGGCTGTTCCCATATCTAAGCTCCTCATCTGCCACATTTGCTTCCTCCATGGCTCTCTAGTCTATAATGCAACATTTGCGCAACGAGAACGATTTTTTTTCGGTGGCATAGAAATGGGTTTTGCGTCTAGACAACTGGAGGGCAGGGAAATTGGGGAGGGGGGTTTCAAATGCTACTACTCCTGCAGCTCCTGGTGATGCGGCATTTTCGCCCCACGTATCCGTCTGGTGCGATTGTGTGTGGTCTGAGATTTGGAATACAGTCAGCTGGCAGATTCGGGGGCCTTGTGTGGCTTAGAATGGCTCGAAGGAACATGGTCTGCATGGCTAATAAGCCGCTGCAGCCAGTTTTGGTAACAGGCATGGGAAAGATAGTAGGGTTGATATTTCCTATAACTGTGTGGGAATATGCTTTATAAAAAATTTTCTTGTATTTAAATTTGTAAGATATTTTTCTAATTTGGATATACGATAGATAGCTGACTATTGGTTTATCCTTCTAGACTGTTTTTACGGCTTTATTTTTGGACTCCGACTTTTCGGCTTTGCTCTGCGATGAGCATGCACATTTAAGCAGCCACACTAACCGCATTTGGGGCCAAAAGCCCCTCGAATGCAACGCCCCAAAATCAATGCGAATCAATGTGCCAATGAACTCGTCAATGAACTCGTTATCAACGCTCTTTGGCGGCTAATAGAGCGGCTTTTCCAACCGTTTTTCGACATGCGAGCACGCGAGCCGAAAGTTTTAAAAACCCGGTAGCTGCGCAGCACGTGCCACGCCCCTTGCCTGTCGACGCCCCAACTCTGGCGGCTCACGAAATTATTACAATTATTATTATTGTTATTTTTCTGGTGCTGCTTATCCACATTTAGGGTCACGCACGATGCGGCAAACTGTCAGCCGGAAACGGAATTGATTATCGGCGCTACCGAATCCGGCTTTTAGCAGTTCCACTCCCCGAGAATTCATGTTTCATAACTCTTATCTGTTTGCGTGCCTTGTTGTCGTTTGGCTAGCTGCATTCAGAAGTCGGTGGCATTTAATGACTTAATTTGGCCAACTGGGCCATTGGTATGCCGGAAAATGCAGGAAAAGTCGGCCGCAGTCCTGAACTCGACTGTTTCCCTTAAACGAACTATTCGCTTCAGAATAATGTTTCTTTAAATATCAGTTTCGGATATATCTTTTTTGTGAGAGTTAGGGATCTAGCTGTCCACGACAATGATATCACCACATTTGCAATAGTTCCGACAAAGCTCCCATTTTAGTTTTCCAAATTCCAACAAAATTGTAACGTAAGCTCTTGGCTGGACCTAAAAATTTGATAAAGCCAAAATGTCCGACAATAAGGCGTAAGTTACAGTTAAGCAGGCACTGAACTCTGCCACTATTGCTATCCTATTTTTTGTATGAAGATTCTCGTCCCGAAGCCGCCATCCTGTGGTGCAGTTCAGCACCGCCATGGGAACGCCGGAAACCAAGCGCAAGATGCTCCTCTATAGACGACTATTGAGCCGGGAGTTGGCCCGTGATGGAAAAAATCCCGAGGAAATCGCGAGGGCCAGAAATCGAAGGCTTCAGGAGCAGGACCAGGGCATGTTTCCAAAATCCTGAAAATGTAAATCCATGTTCAGGATATTATTCGGCAGAAGAGTTTACGTTTTAGCAGTCGGGAGCAAGTTGTCCTGCTTATTTCGGTCCTATTTAAAAAAGAATTAAATTATAATTAAATGGTTTTTATAAAGCTGCTGTTTTCCTCATGATAAATTCATATTTCAGCCACGTAAAAAAGCGCGGTTAAAATAAATAGCTGGCCATTTTTGCGACACTGGCAATTGGACAACGAAAACAATTTTGTTTAGCCAGTGCACTTTTTGCGGTTTCAACAGTTTATAATAAAGTGCCAGACACACAAAACAATCCAAATAAATAACAGTGGCATCCAGAGGAGTCGCTTTTTTAGCATCCCCCGGTGGAAAAGATACACAAAATACAAAACAAGCCGTTGAGAGTGGCGCAGAGGCTTTTAATTGCCATCAGGCGCCAACTGTTACCATTTGTGAACTCAACCAACTTTTATTTATTTATGTAAATTTACTTTGCCTTTTTCGGGATGCGCAATATTTGTCGCGAAATTGGCAGAAGCGAGTCGCAACTTTGCCCATTTTGGAGTCGAAAACACCGGCGCTTTGATGGCTGAAAATACAAATTGAAATTGTTTTGACAATTGGCGTGGCATCAGTGTAAAAGTTGGCGTGGCAAAATGTTAGAAAGGCAATTTGCGACGGCCTATGGCCTTCCTAATTGGCTAGCAAATGGAGATCCCAAGAGAATGGACAACTTTTGGCCACACACACTTAAACTGGCCACATTTTTATTTCGTGCTCCAGGCGATCCTCACGTTTTAGTTCAACTCACAACTTAATATCAACTTTATAAAGTTAATAACTGCATATTTTGGCGTAAAATAATCCCTAGCGACGAATCGAGAACATCTTAAAGTTGTTTACGGGCAATGGTTCATTCTCAGAGAATACAGCCTTTTCGATCACCGAACGAGGACTTCCCTTGTGCTGCAGCCAGTATTTCCTAAGAAACCGATATGTTTTACTATAAAATAGAATAACCCATCTTTAGACTTAGCTTACATATCACCCATTTGATCTAAGGATCCTTCGAGCATTCCCTGAACCGTTCCTTGAGTTGTGTTCATGCACCAGCCAGTTATGCCCAGCTCATTGGCCTTTTTTTGAGTGTGCTTTTTTGAGTGGAATAATTTAAATATTGAAAAACAATCATAAGTGAAGCACTTACCTTGCGAAAGAAGACACCTGCGAAGGGAAGTATTCAATTAGAAAATGGGTGACCTGGACTAATTTGGCTTATATTTACCTTGCACATGACCAAACACTTCGAATTGGCAACTGAAAATTTGATTCTTTGCCGCAGATTTTGGTGCTCTGCTTGGAGATGATCTCACCAATTTCTTGGTGGTCGTCTTTGACTTTTTAATTTGACTGCTCATTTTCAAACGAATTTGTTATACTTTCCAGGGCAAGCGAATGCTATCAATGAGTGTCTAGATTTAAAATAGTTGAACTGCTGGGTGAATATTATTTCAACGCTATATTGTGGTCAGTTTAGTTGAGTCCTAAAACTATATTTGCCAGCCATTCGAATTTGTCTTCCATGAAAAGTAACAATTTTTCACGCTCATTTGGCATCCATCATATCGCCGAGTACTTAAACACTTTACTGCTCTTGAGCAAGAGAAGACCTTTCCCTTAACCACTTCCGGTTCGTTAAGTCTGACGGCTGGCCGCGGAGGAAGGACTCCATCCAGAGGCGGAGGAGCGGGAAAAATCCGAAAGGTGGCCAAAGGAGCAGATGACGCACTGCGTTCGTCGGGTTCGTCGGGTTCGCCGCCTCGTTGAAAACTTCAATAAAACGTTTGACGCCGGAGGCGAACTGACATTTTCCATTAAGTGCAGACAGCTATCGAAAAAAATAAAATGGAAACAGCAGAGTGCCAGCAGCTCATTTGGGGGAAAACTTTTATATTCCTGAGAGTTTTGTGGTGTAGTCACGTGTTGGTCGTTCGTTCTTTTTGTTGACTGTTGATTATGATGATGCCCTAAGTTCTCCAGCCTCTCCAGCTACTCCAGCGAGTATCCAAATGCGGCCCAGTCACGGCAAGAAGCCGACCGAAGGATCCGAGAGGATCCGAGTAATTGAAGCTGACCAAGTTCTCCTCGGCCATCAGCAAAGTACCATCAACAGGATGTCCCACAAGGATGTCCTTGCTGCTCCTCCTCGTTCTTTATCAGTTGCAGTTGCGCAAGCAAGAAGGCAACTTTTGTTACAATAACATTTATTTTGAAAATATTCGTCGTCGCCTTTCTGCTGGCTGCTCTGTCAGCTCTTTGGGGACATTTTGAAGTGTTGCCAGTGTGGGAAAGTAATCAGAAAATATTTTGTCAGCTTCAGTTGCACTACAGTGCTGTAGCTGGCGAAACTTTTCACCCGCCACTTAAAGTGCTCCAGTTGCGCCAGTTGCGCCAGTTGAAACTGAAGAGCGGCACTCGAAAAAGCCGCAGAGTTTCCCAAACTTGTGGCTCAAATATTGGATTAGCAAATTGACGTTTATGCAATTTGATTTACCTACCGCACAGGGCAAATTAAATTTTGCAGCCTGCGGCGGCTTTTTCGAGCCATTTCACAGCGCAAATTCGTTACAAATTGCTGACACAATGGAAATTTGCATAAAATTTCCATATGCATTTGTCGAAAGCGAAAGGACAAATTTGGCAGAGCCGTGATGGGTGGAAAAAGGAGCAGGACTTACGAACTGTCGCAAGGTAATTCCCGTGTGAGGCATAAATTTAATGGCCAACAAAAAAAAAAGGGGCAGCCAGGTGGGACGGACCAATCCGAGGTGTAAACAACGCTCTTAATTTGCATTCGCCTGTTTGGCAGTTAATTTATTTGCAAGTCGCTCTAAAAAAGCCGCAGTGAGAGTCGGCCAACTCGAGTTGCCAACCAATTTTCATTAATGCTTATAAATTGTTGTTTATGACCCTCCAACTTCACTCCGTGGACATCGTAAGCCTCGCCTCCCAAAGGGAATCTCTCTGTCTGGGTATCGTCGTGGGCTTTTGACTTCATTTCATATTCATGGACGCGCCGAATTCACCGAAACTCCATCTTCCGAATCCGCCTGCAGTTTGGTCCTTTGTACTCTCACCCGGGCTCTCGTTTTTGTTTCCGTTAATAAACTTTGGCAATTACCCGGGCTGCCTGTTGCCGTAAATTACTGGGATTTGAGGCGGCAAATCGAGACAGCCGGAGAAAGGGATGTGTCTAAAAAGATAAGAGCAAGTTTTCACTTTCCCCACGGGAAAGCTCTTTGATACCAATATGGATTCTCCTATAGTTTACCTGTTCCCATCCATTTAGCCAACAGCCTTCAGTGCGATAAGGGGAAAAATGTGTGCGGGAAAAGTGAAAAAGTTGTGACAGAAAACCTGCCTCAATATAATTGCATTACTCGTGGCTGTCGCAGGTGAAGAAGCAAAACTACGAGAAATCGCATTCACATACCGACACTTTTGTATATGTATGTATTTCATACACCGTAAGCCGCAAGGACCTCAGGACCGCAGTGAGACCACAATCCTCACCTTGGCAGGGGATCCCAACTCAGTTTCCCCAGCAAGACGACTTTTCATATTTCCCCCCCCCCCCCCAATGGAGGTCGGGGGTTTCTTTCCACAGCTTTTACACAGCAAGAAAAGAAAGCTGCTGATAAAAAGCTGTTCAATGCAGCCTTCCCAAAGTGCGAGCATTACTTTCCGGTGTAGCCACACAAAAATCCGGCTGGATACGGGGGAGTAGCTCCTTGGGCGCTGGCAAATCCTTTTTCTTAACCCAAGCGTGCACATACTTCAAGTGTGCTTAACCCACACTTAGTCTCTGTCTGAGAAACTCCGTCCGCCGCCAGCCGGCGATTCCGTGAAAATCTGCCATGTTTGATGTGGTCTCTGCACCACAAATCACCAGGGCGGCAGTGTCTGGAATTTATGCGCCTTCTTAGGAAGCTCCAAATGTTCCCATACCTATCCATGCACACTTGCCCGTACATACGAGTATGTACATATGTGTATGTAGTCAGAAGTGTGTGTGGGTGGCGGTTATGTCTGTGATTTTGCCCCGGTCACGCCCTAATCTGACACTGATGTACACCATCATCCCGGTGGGCGGCGACCACGCATTCGAGCGGATCGCTCCGAGCTGGGAGACATGGAAAGCCCACTTGGTTGAGTGGCTTCAGAAAAACGTAGGACAGTTGTCACCCGCTCAGTCACTAGCTTTTCCCATTTTCCCCATTCATTTTTCATATTTCGCTGGCTACATAACTTTCATATCTTCGATGTTTCGGGTCTCGAGTTGTGTAAATATTTTTACAAAATCATTTTACGCTTGATTGGAACGTGAAGCGGAACAGGAAATAACTTATGACATTTTTCGCTGGTGTGGCCCTATTGATTTTTGATTTAGGGTTCAGTAATTTTGTGGGTGACAACATCGTGTGAATAATGAAAATTTTCTCCATTTTCCGTCATTAAAGGTTAACGTGAAATGGAAAAGTTTTTCAAACTGTTGAGCAATCCTATAATTAAAATAGCCCATAAGAAGCTGGAAAACGCATTCTTACAATGTAGCTTGTATGTCTTGTTCCGCCAAACTTTACTACTTCAAGTTACATAATTTACAAATTATCCGCTCTCAAGTGGCGAAGCTGGCATCATCTTGTGCAGCTTGTTGCCGGCTACAAAGTCCTTTTTCCACTTTGCTCCTGCTGTTTGCCTTGTTGCAAGGCTACGAGGATGCCAGGCTGCCAGGATGCAAGGATACAAGTTGCATATGTATGTGTATGAGTGTGTCCAGGCGAATCTATTCTCCAGCAGGCCCGTACAATAAACTGATTGTAACTGCAATCAGTTAGCAGACAAAGCAACAGAACTCGACTCGAGCCATCTACAAAGGCGACGACTGTTTGCCAAGTTGTAATAAAGTTTGGTAAACAAGTTGCCGCACACACACTCCGGCTCCAAGTCCAACACACAATAAGCAGCAGGAGCAGATGCAGGAGCAACCTGTAAGCCGAGTCCCCCAATCTGGGAGCTTCCACTTCGGAAAATCCCCAACCCATTGCCATTACTCACACTCCGGTTTCCCTGGCTGCTTCGAACTTATCTTAAATTCTAATGCAATTGCAGGCGGGGCAGTGGGAGTTGGGAAATTTTCAGGTGTGCTCTGCAAAGATTTCGTACTAATGCCCTCCGTATCCTTCCACATCCTTGCAGGTACGTTCCATCCACGTGGATCCGCCATTTCGCTATCCCTTTGTGTGTGTAAGTGGCAAACAAATGCATCCTTGTGGCCCACTGCTATACGGATAATAAAGCACTCGGCAATCGGTTGCCCAGGCTTTCAGTTCTCAGTTTTCCACTCACAGCTGAAAAAATTGGTATGGTATAGTACAGAATGGTTTCTGGCGTGTGCTACGTGACGCTTATCAAATGCATCGGATCCCGAAACCGGAGAACATTTTCAGGAAATGGGAAAAACATTCGAACACTACACGTACATCCAGGAGGTGTGTGCTCGAGTTTCCTCTTTATCACGTCGATGATTTTTGATCGGGCATTTGGTAGCTCTAACGAGCCATTGTTTATTTTATAAATATATTCGTATCTTTTTTCGAATTATAATATCCACGTGAAAGTCCTTTTCCAAATAGGATTCTGAAGCAACGTAACTACAAATGTTTTTTAAAGTTTATATTATATTTCTACCAATCTCGCCTATCTGGCAGTTCGTTTTACTAACCCTTATAAAACTTTTAGTCAGAGAGCATAGTAGATATTAGAGTATCCTGTATCCGCCTTGTTGTTCGTTCGTCCTTTTGACCGCCACACTTTTTCCCATTTTCTCCGCAGTGTATCAGTTTTGCAGCCTTTATTCCTGCCGGCTGTTGTTTGGCAGTTGTTGTGCTGTTCGCCAGTTTGTTTATTTAATGCTATTCACTTATCCGGCATGTGCAGACCGAGTGACTAACTGGCTGCATACTCACTGCTCACTATTCACCATTCAGCATTCAGCATTCAGCATTCGGCACTCGGCATTCACAACTCACTGAGGCTGAAACGTGAGGATGAGACTGCCAGGATGAGGTGCATCCGAGTGAGCAACTCGAAGCTGCATGCGATAGCCGCATTCATTAGCCAACTTAACGCCTCTAATTAAATGCCTCAAGATGCAGGAGCTCGGAGCTCGGAGCTCTTTTGCCAGTACCCCACTGAGGACGATTACATGATGATGGCATTCCAATTACTCTGTGGCCTTTAATTTCATGCCCATATTTGCTAATGCAATTATTGCGCATAATTATGCGTTTATTGAACAAACGGAATCAGTGCTACTGGGTGGGGAAAATAATCGACGGACTGAAATGGGCCACTGAGCGGCACAGAGGGGTACAGAGGGGGACAATAGACATCGGCGGACAGTTGGTCAATCGACATAACTCCGTTTGATAGGCCCTCTAGGCAGCTACTGCTGACACTGCCATCCGGGGGGTTCCCCCAGCCGGAATGAATCCCTTCTCGTTTTCGGACTCATCTATTGTCTGTGCAAGCCGCCAGCTGGGCGCAAGTTTGTTGGCCACAAGCGAAATTGCATTATTGGTTAAATATTTTCGGCCAGCTGCGGACTCTGTTGCCATGGCCAACTGCAGATCGCTTCCGATGGGCATTGCGTTTTCTGCGGCCCAACTTGGCGGCTCCCCATGGAAAATCTGTTAATGAAGTGGCGCATAAGTGGCGCTGGAGCAGCAGTAATGATGTGTGGTGGTGAAAATTTGGGGAAAATGTCTGGCCAGCGAATTCTAGTGCCGATGGGAGTGGAACGGAGCATAAACATTGTGGCAAACTCAATGAGCTACTAATGAAATGGCTGCATAATGCATTCAACTATTGTGGCTTTTGTATTCCAAAACGATGCGTTTTGAGGGGATTTCCAGACAAGTATTTAATGGAACGCGAGAGTAAAGGAGAGTAAATATGATATGAAGCCAGATATGAGTCAGTAAAAGTTGCTAAACTTTAATTACACATAGAAGATAGCAGATTAAACCAGCCATAACCCACTTTTTCTAAACTCCTGGCCTCAAATTAGTTTAGGTACTCATATCCAATGTGATATTGCATTTGTTTTGTGAGTTCTAGCCACATATGTACCATTTTCCCGGGATGGAGCACATTAAACGGTCAATGGCAAAACGGAAGTTTACGCTGTGCATCAATCGAAAATTCGCTGGGAGGGAGCCTTATGTGGCCTCCACTTCAATTGACTCCAGGCGCACAGAAGAACAACACAAGCATTTTCCGGTGCGACGAAGTCTTCGAAGGAAGATGGGGAAATTGTCTAATGGAGCAGCTGGATCTGGATCCCCTTTGGCTCCTTTTCTTTTGCCGTTTGCTCCTATCTGGTATCTGGTATTCATGAAGTGCAAATTGTGAGCAAAGGAAAAATCAACGCGATGTGGGGATTAGTTGGGAGCTGGGGAATCGAGGGGCGGTAGGTGGTGTGAGTGGTGTGAGTGGTGTGAAACATGCGGAAATAACATGAATTTAAGTGAGTTTAGTGAAAGAACACATCGGCAAGAAATCAGCAGGAGCAGAGCACTAGGTCCAAAAATAAGACTGCATCAGTGGGACCTTCACTTGGACTCATTCTCCTCCAAGAGTCTGGAAAATGGCCAATATAAATCTTTTTTTGGCACACAAGCAGCAGGCCAGTTTTCCATTCGCTTGTTTGGTTCTTAAATAGAGCTGATAAATGGATATGTGACCCGATTAATTGACTCTGGCTGATTAGGAGAGGTCTAGTATAATAAAGAAGCCTTTGGAATGCTGAGAGGATATCAAAACATGCTTGATATTTATTGTTTTAAGTGTAGCCACTCCAGCCAATGCAGAAACCAATAATTTGGACTGGGATGTTGGGCTTCTGCTACTGTCAATATAATATAATATCTGCCCCGTTCATGTTGGTCGTATATCAAGAAAGTTCTCATTTCCACACATTAAAATAGCCGCTGGCCATAAATTTCATTTGTCCGAGTGGCGAACTGGTGGGAAATGGTGACTTGGGGGGGTGGGGGGCAAAAGCGAGCGAATGGCAAAAATGTTTTTGGCAAACTGCAATTTACTGCACACATCGCATCAATGGGCATGCATTGCCTAGCCTCGACTATTGTCCATGCGCTTCATCGAAATTTACATATTTTTCCACTCAAAAGGCAATTGAAATGGAAAATTCAGTAAATTTCCATAAAAAGTATATGTGGCTCAACGTGCTCGTTATTTATTTACCACACTGAGTCAAATAAAGCATTGCAACTGCAGAAGTTTGCCCGCTTGGCAAACGACAGACAAATACCAGATTTGGCCAAATCCCCATGATTTTGCACTTTATGCTGGCTGTGGAGCTGTGGAGCTGTGGGGCTGTGGATACGCCATTGGGCAATCATCAGAAACTGATTCATGTGACCCACTGAAAAGTGCAATAAAAAAAAAAGGAGGCAACACAATAAACTATTGCTTATCACTGCAGCAACAAAAGGAGTCAATTGCCGCATATCACACTCGAATTTATGAGCAGCGATTATTCATGCAAAGTGTTTTGGACACCCAATACCCAATGTTCATGGACTTCACAGTGGGTTGGGTGCGGTTGGCGATGTGGAACGATTTTGAATCGGCGCATCGCAGACTGATTCCATTCATCTTTTTTTTTTAAATCAGTTTCTGTCACAATTTATGGATACAATTATGCGATTTTTTTGAAAGCGCATGTTGCGGACTTCGCTCCATTAGATTCTCATAAATATGGAGTTATTTGCGAATAAATATAGAAAAATTAACTTTTAGTAGCTGACAAATGCTACTCACATGCAATGTTTCTTTAAATATTTCCGTGCAATATATTATACAATTTAAACAAATTAAGTTTCAATTTATAAGAATAAATTCCAGGCACTCTGAGAGCTAACATTCAATTAAGACAGATTCAGCAGCTTTGGGCGGGTAAAGTAAAAAGTAAACTTGAAGTTGGTAATATTTGTCTTAGGGTATTTGATTCGCGCAGATAGAGTCTATCCCAGATACGAGTGGAATCGACATCGCTTTGAGGTGTGTCCAGGTCCAGCTCCTTCGAGGTCTTGAGAGCGAGCACCATCGACATGGTCGTGAGGTGGGCTGGGTCCCCGGATTGTCGGGTAACTGGGATCTCTGGCCTGCTGGCACGCATGACTGGCCAAAGCCAGTCGTCAGCTGCATTTAATGCATTCGTAGGAGCTGCAGCTTGGCACCCACTCCCTACTCCCCACTCCCCACTCTCCACTCCCCGCTCCCCGCCAGCAGGCGAGGAACATTACCGATATGTGTCGATACTCTTGTAGCAAATGTCATTAAAATTGCTCTTCATAAATCACACAGAAGGCACACACATCGACCGAAGTAACATGTTGCCATCGCAGTCGCATACCGAGCATAACCTCATTTTCCGGTCCATGAACTATGGAGCTTCCGGGCCAACGGGGGACACCTATGTGCTCCTCGTCTCGTGGAGTCGGCGGAGAACGATTGGAGGCCAGACATTGACTATTGCCAGATTTCTCCGCTGGAGTGCAGTTTGATTGTGCCACATGCACAAAGTGCGCTATGATTTTTTGGAGGGCCTGCCACTAGGTAGCAGCTGGCTAAACGGCAGCCAACTCAAGAGGACACTGCCAAGAAGCTGCGATGTGGCACGAAGGGCAGAAGTGGAAGAAGTGGGGCTGAAGATGGCAGCTTTGGAGGATTCGGTAGATCAAACTGAAGATGTTCAATAGGAAAACCAGCAGAACATGACTAAAAGAGGCTTCAAATCTGTATGAAATGCGTATGAAATACGTTGCTTTAAGCACAAAGTGTTGCAACCCATCTTAAGAACTGTCAACTGTCAGGTAAAAAGCCATTTAAGCCAATAAAACTTTAAAATTAAAACCGCAGATAGGGAAACTCTTGTGAGCGATAAATTACAATTCGATGTTCTTATCACCTAATATTGCTCCAAAGCAAAGACCATAAATCAAGTAGAAGTTCTGCCCTCCCTAAATTTTGGTATTCCTTTCGGCAGAGTGTGAAATCTTGGACTTTTGCTGCGTGAATAATTAAAATGAATTGCTTCGAGCTGTATAGCCAACCCTCCCTCAGAAGTATAAATATATCCCACATTATCGCTTTTTAAAGTTATACACAGTATGGGGGGCATACAATATGTGAGTAACGCTTAGGTTTTCTAATATTATGATGGCCTCCGAGTCAAAGCAATAAATAAATTATCACCAGCGGCGATGATGATGCACATCGCATCGCATCGCATTGAAAAAACTGACAGATGAATGGAGTGTTCCGAGTAGGGGGCACATTTAATAAGCTATATGATCTCTAGATTTCGGTCCCCAAAATAACACACACAATACGAGTATACCATCCATTCAAGTTCGACCCATCGAAAGCCAAAGTGTGGCGGCAATTTGTATTGTGATTGATTTTCGTTTTACCCGTTTTGTTCGCTCTGTTCATCTGGGGACCCCATTAATCAATGGTCGCATTTCGTCCCGCTTTGCATACTGCAATTTGTTCCGCTTCTGGATGGGGGTTTTCGGCTGTGCAAGTGAGACAGCAGGCGGTAGTGAAGGAGTGAAGGAGAGAACAATGCTGGGTGTCGGAGTCGACGGTACGTAGTTTTTTGGCTGCCACTGTTTGGGATTTATGACCCTTCAAAATGCAATTAAATTTAATTGAAGCGCGAACAAAAAAGCTCACGCAATTGCTCGACTTTTTCACACTTGCACACCACTTGCTGGATCGCGTATACGCCCCGCTGGCCATTTAATTAATGGGTTAAATGTGTTTTTGCAGTTGAAGGCTGTCGGCTGTCCGCGAGATGCGAAAACTGAGCAATACAATACAATTAACAAAAAAGAGCAACAAAAAACACACACACACACAAATTTATCTAGCTGCAGCTTTCTCCTCTGCTGCTGGAGTATATCAGACAGGTTTTCCTAGTGGTTTTCCCAAACTTTGCCAAAGTCTTGCTTTGTTCGCCCACTTTTAGTTGCCTGCTTATCATTTATTCATTTGCTGTCCTTGTGGCAGGACATGATTTATAGGCTGATTGCTGCACCTGCTTGGGCACATTTAAGTGCAATTAGCTTTTATTTGCTTATTTGCATTCTGAGG
The DNA here is from genome assembly GCA_005876975.1 of Drosophila orena. Lineage (NCBI taxonomy): Eukaryota > Metazoa > Arthropoda > Insecta > Diptera > Drosophilidae > Drosophila > Drosophila orena. Next base: position 8,296,812 of record VCKV01000008.1, on the reverse strand, counting down.
TGCGAAAATTTGCATTTAATTATTTATTGTTGCTGCACTCGCAATTGTTATCATCTGCTGTTGGTTTATCCTTTTTGCGGTTGGTTGAGGTGCTTGCGGTTCGTCCTGTGCGGTTTTCTCTCGTTCGACTAAAAGTCGCTATAAGGACTTACAAAATTAAAGCCACACTTTGAAGGGAGGAGAGGCAGAGATGACTTTTTTTTGCAGCCAAAATGTTAATGGTATGTAGAAACAACAATGTAAGTCAATCTAACAAATGGTTCGGCAGTTACCATTTGCCATTCGAAGCCTTTGGTAACCCACTTTAACCGAAAAACCGCAAAAAGCTGAAAAGTTCTATTCATATTTGCGTTATCCTCAGCCAGAATCGCACTCACTCACTTCATTTCATCATTCCATCATTCCATCATTCCATCATTCCATCAGCCATCATTTCAGCAGAGCAGCCGCAATAAGACTTGTGTCAATATTGACGCTCGAAATCCTTTTAATTTTTGAAAAAATATTCCACATTGCTGGCCCCGGATGAGGAGGAACTTCCTCCCGAGGGGAATGGCGAATGGCTGACCCAAGCGTTTTTGTTTAATTGAAAGCTCGGCAAATATGGGATACATAGGGCTGCAGATGGAAGTTGTGGGGTGCAGAGGATAGTGGCTTGACTAAGCCTCTAAACTGATTAAGTTTTGATTGCAATTTGCAATTCGATTTGCAAGGAGCCAAAACTTTGCCGTCGGGTGTAGACTTTTCACTTTTCACTTTTTTTTTTAATATACCGAAGGTCATTAATATTTCAATAATGCTGTCTGGGATCTGAGGCCCCAAGTCTGCAGCTCTGCGAATGGCAGTTTGAGTTTATTAAAGCATAACGCAGGACGCCTTGGCTTTGTGTTTCCTTTTCCTGTTGCCTGCATAATTGACTTTGTCGCTTTTTCCATTCGCCATTATTCCTCATCAGGCACCACCCCCCCCCCTCCCTCCCCCCTGGCGTGTATTTATTTTAGTTGGTTTCCATGAGGAAAAACCGGGCAGAGCGAAATAGGGATGGCGAATGTCCTTCCCTTTGCTGATCCTGGGGTCCGACTAGTCAGACATGATTTATAATGGTGCTTTCGCCTCTCCTACCTCGCCTAGCTCGCCTAGCCCGCTTTTCCATTTTCCCCACTTTCTATTAGCCCTGTTCCATGTCCTGCAGCGGGCACTTGTTTTCCTTGTTGTGGTCCTGGTCGCTTAGCTTGTCCTTTTCCATTTTGCAGCTCTGCGGAGCCAGTTGAATCACGTTTTTCCCATAGATTCGCCCTCATATTTTTTGCTCTCCTCACTTTGTCGCCTCATAAGGATTTCTTCTTGAATAATATATAGTAGTATATATATTTAAGCTGGCCGCTCTTTTTATTTATTGAAAATAATATTATTTTTTCAGCTTCCTCTGTTTGCCTTGTGTGGCGGGTCTCTTTCATTTGCAATTTATTGCTTATATTGACAGACATAAATTATTCAAATGCAAGCACTTCAATCCTTGCGACTTATGAATAATGCTAATTGATTGTGGTTGCATTTCTAGCAGTATTGATATTGGCTTTAAATACGCTTATATACAAGTATCAAGTATCTTTTTTTTTTATTGCAAAACTTACTTCCGATTTCATTGGGTTTTCCAAGACTAGTTGCTGTGATTCATGGCTCAATCAACAGTATGTCGCCCAAGAGTACATTACCTTTATTTCCACTTGTTTTCTTTTACTTCTTCCTTTCATTGACACCTGTCAAGCCTTCGGCTTCTTGGAGAATTCTCGAAATCCCCTTCAAAGCTGCCTGCGTAAATCTCTCACTAAATCGCATTTATCCAGCTGCCTGAAAGGCAGGAAAAAATGTCAAGTTCGCCCACAAATAGACACAGACATTCGCTTTCGTAATAAATTTTCCACAACATTATTTACAAAAAACTTAAGCGACGTGATGCGATTTTTTAATATCAATATTTGCCGCTGGAGTTGGGGCTGCGACTTTGAATTGAAGGCCCAACAAAGGCTGCTGAGTGTATCAAATAGGTACAAAATAACTGTCGAAGAAGGCCAATTCGGGGCGGAGTATAAGATGGCTCGTTAGGGGCGTGGCACCGTAGGAAGTGAGTGCGTGAATGCGAAAAGGAAAAGTGCCTACACTCTTTGACTTTGACGGCACAGCCGCCTAAATGAATCAACAGAAGTGAAGGCGACACACATGTGGCGCTTGTCTCGCTTTTCCAACGTCGTCGACTGTCAAAGGACAAAGTGCCGCGGGTTTTCCTCGTCGATTTTCCTTTTTCCCTGCACGTTTTCGTCCATTGACTCACCCATTCATCCATTCATTCATTCATTCATTCGGCTCTTTTTGGCTTTTGCGTGAGCCGCTTCAGTTCTGCCTTTGGCTTCTCGTTTATGGCTTGAATTTTATTTCATTTCCAGACATCGAACCCGAACAGTTATCCCCAAGCCCCCAACCCCCCAAAACCCCGAAAAGAAGTTGCGTCTGGAAGTTTTGGGTCATTTATCAAATTTTCAAAGTCACATTTGGTATTGTCACGCTCGTTTTTTGTTTTTTTTTTGTGTTCGGTGGAAATCGAAAAGGCTTTTCAGTGGAGTTACGCTTTTCCAACCCAACCATTCCTTGAAATCGTCGCGTATCCTTGGAGGTGTGGCCAAATTGCCTTGCGTGCTGCCTTCGATAAAAGTGAGACGTAATGCATAAGGAAAGAAATTGGTTCGACGACGGAAGGAGCTCGACAGAGGGTCACATAATGAGTTTCCATTTTATTTCCCTCTTTTCCCTGTTTTGATTAGGGCAAAGCGAATGGAAACGAGGGAATGAGGCAAGAAAGCCCCGTGAAGGGAAAGTCAAAAGTCATACTCAACCAGCTAATAGATTAACAATTCTCCCGGGTGACTGCTAAAAATTTAAGTTGTTTTTTATGAACACTAAAAAATGATGGATGTGTTTCCAGATCACTTTAGTTGTCTATTTGCTTTAACATCTATATGAAAATAGTGAGCTTCACATTCTGTTTTTATCTTTCACAAGAAACTTGATTTTTCATCATCATCTTATGGTGACTGCTGTCGCTTCCTTAATTTAATTAGTTCATGGTAAGTTCAAGTAAAGTGCGCATTAAAGTAATCTTTGGGATTCCCTTGAGGCATAAAGGCCATGTTTAATCTCCCAAAGTCAGCGCCTTTGTCATCCTTCTGCAAATAGGCTTTCCTCGAGCATCTGCAGCACTAAACATGTTCCTGCATAAATTGTTTTGGCCAAAGGGGATTCCCAACCAAACCAGCGGAGGCGCTACAAAATGAGTAATGGACAAACTTTATCACCTGCGCGAATGGCAGACATTAACATAAAATGCTACAGCAAGGAATTAAGCTGCATAAGAACAAAAGCAGCGGGAGCAATAATTTTTAATTTATTGCGGAATTTTCATAAAAATGACAACAGAAATGAGCTGGATGTGGCGCAGGCACCCGAAGATGACTGGCGGAGCCTAAACAAATTATGAACGCGTGTCTCCTCCTTGGTGGCGTTTTTATGATCTTCCTGGTCTGGCATTATTTTCCGCATAAATGACACGCGTTAATTACCTGCGGAGTTGGAGGAGCCCTAGTGATATCCTGCCAGGAGACGGATGGACATAATATTGCAATTAGTTGACAAGTCACGTAATTGTAGCTGTCCCTAATTTTTTACGGTTCACGGGCCATATTTCTTAGAACGCTTGCTATGATTGTTTTTCTGATTTATGCGTTCGCAGTGAGTTGAACTACGACCTAACACTAACTAAGACCATCTCTATCCAGCCTTGAATTATTTTCAAAAATTGAAGCAGGCTAATGAACTAAATACAGTGAGCTCCCCCACTCTTTCATTACACAACTTAGTATGCTAGTCGCACGCCGAGGAAAAAATTAATTTCTCCCTTTTCGAAGCCCCGAAAACCCCGGCCTTCTGTGCCGAACCCATCCTAATCAATATAATTACACTGGCTATTCGAAAATGTCGCACACGTAGCACAGCACAGCACAGCACAGCACACAGTGCACAAGGAGGAGAAAATAGCCAGGACTAAGTGAGCGCACGTAGTCAAGGAAATAATACACATACGCACTGTGGGCCGTTGAGAAATTGTAGGCAAACATTCGGCCAGACACAGAAAGTTGGAAAAAAAGAACGAGGGCCACAGCTGAGGCAAGTAATTGACAAACATGCCACATGCTACTAAACACAAATTAGAGAGGTCGGGCCAGGACAGGGACATCAATTGATTTTCCAGCCGGCACAAGGATCATTCACCAATGGACCTGCCAGCGAGTCAAAATGTCAATTAGGAAGCCGCATTTACATTTTTATGCCATTTTTTTTTTTACCAGAGCGAAATGGGCAAACAAATGAATTTTATGCAAATTTCAATTCCTGTTTTCGTTGCCTCTGGAGTGCCATTTTATTTAAATGTGCTTAAATATTATTATTCGGCCAAATGGATGCCATTTTGTCGGTCCATAAAGACATTACGCGCCATAAAATAATTTCTTGTGCGTCGGTGGCGCCCTCTGTCGCCGGACATTTTGGCAGGCTCCATCTGCTCCAGATATTCCCCATATACACGTACATATGTATGTATGTATATCCCCAAGCAGTTTGTCAGTCTGGTCCGGCTTGGACTTGTAGTTTTTATTATCGGCCGGGTCCTGCGACTGAGCGGCTCGTTTATCAAGGGCGCATTAAAGGGATCCTTCGACAGGCGGATGGGGTAAGAGTCCTGCCATGTGGCGCCCTTTGCAGGCCGGAGTTGCCAAATTGCACTGCCTGCATATCCTGTTGGTTGACAAACGTGTTTGCTCGGCCAACAACGAGAGTAGCACGAATAGGAACGCCAAAGGATTCCCAGATACGTATTTCGAATCGGTCGCGCCATATTTGTTGTGTTTGCTGGCGTGGGAAGGGTGGTGGGGTTTGGGGGGGAGTAAGGTTTGGTGAGGGGGACAAGGGGTCAGGGGTCAGGGGTGTCTGGCAGACTGCAACTAATATCCGTTTCCGTTGTAGACAAAATGTGTTGCCATTTGTAATGCCAAAGTGTTTCGGCGGGGCAGGAAGCAGGACCAAGTTTTCTGGATGCGAAAGCAACAAGCACAAAACAATTTGTTTTGTCCGCAATAAAGCGAAAAAGAAAGAGGACTACACATTGACTAATACGTTCTAATCGATTAAATAGATATATTTTAGTGAGCTCTGTGTATAATAAAAGAAGATGCGAAATGATACAGCTGAATGAAATTATTATTTGAATACAACGATTAGCATCACTTTTTCCAAACCAAATTTTGGGGAAAAGTAATTGTTAACCCAAAACTCTTTGGATACATATGCTACTAAAAGTCAACATTTTAGTAATATTCAAATACTTTCTTAAACCTGTTTTGGTTTTTGATTGTACGTAACTCGTAACTTGATAACTCGTATATCCAATGCAATATATTTCTAATATTTCAAGATGTTTGTTGCCAAATTTGTTATACGATATCATGCCCATCCAACTATGCATTCATATTTCCCTCGCCTGAGAAGTCTTTCGCTCATTATGTAACATCTGTTGCCAAAGACGATTCGGGCATATACGAAAAATCTGCCGGAGACAGAGACAAATGGAGTTATCGAAACCTCATTATAATGGCAGAATAGCAAATGCTGCAAACGAGTCGGATTCCCAACTTCAAGTTGGAGGAAAGGCAAATCGAGTCGGGGGGAATGGCAGAGTGGATGGTATGAAGCAATGCAATACATCAAATGTCAAAATGCACTCGAAAATCAACAGCCAAGATCTGGGCATTAATCACGCTGTACAATTGACCAGCTGGAGCGGAAAAGCAGGGAAAGGCAATGTGCGGAAAAGCGGGGAAAAGCCCTTGTAAGCTTAGCGCTAGAACTTTAAAGAAGATGTGCTGCCGCCATTCATTCCGAACATTGGATCGCCGCCACTTTGCAGAACAATTTTTCAAAATTAGCCAAAGCATCTCGCCGACGCCGTCTTTTCTTAGCCCTCTCAGACGAGTTGTTACCGGTATTGGTGGGCATTTCCCATGGAAATGCGCCCAGTGGGAGGTGCCAAGTGGGTGGGGCAGCCAATCGAGCACGTCGCAAGCTAATTTCTCTTGATTACGCGACGTCTCGCGCGAAGAAGTTGGAAAAGAAGAACGCAGCGCATCCAAATCGGCTTTGCCACCGCCGATTGAACGGATGGGTTGCCTCTTCAGGCGCTCGTCTTGCACTTCACTTTCTGAGAATACACCGAGCAAAATACATCACAAAGGAGCACACTGCAAATTCAATTTATAATGTTATAAGCTGGGGGATAATAGAAATATTCTAACAAACATGTTCAAACAATGCTCAATACAATACATATTGATGGAACTAATCCTGCTCCATTCTCAAAGTATAATTTATCACTTTCAAACATCTAATAATAATTTCAAGTGCTCCCTCCCATGTAATGTCACTTGTGGCCAAAGGCAGACACGCGTTTCTCACTTAGCAACTGTCGCCGAGCGCTGGGAGCACTTTAAATGAGTTACTGAATTCTGAATCCCAATCTCTCAGCTGGAAAATATGAAAAACCATCAGACCACGAGCAGCGCGGATTCTCGTCTTCAAGTGCCTGTCAAAATAATTAAATAGAATGGCCGCGGGACAAAATGCAGCCAAGCGATGGCTCGCATCTCATCTAATCAAAGTCTTTGACTTGACTAATGTTGCATTTAGGATTCGACGAGGAGTTGGGATTGCTGCTTCGACGAAGTGCGGAAGTGCCAGTTAAATGGGCGTAGAAAATGAGGGAGTTCTGGGGGAGATGCAACCATTTTTTATGACTCTGCCTTGATTAATGGAAGGTTACGTGATTTCTGGCATAGTTTGGCGATTAACTTTGGCCCCGGGATGCGGGAACTTTGGCCTCCTCACACGAGACCACTTCTCAGTTCCCACTCCCTCGGGGTTTAATGAACTCTGGGGAGAGTGTAATGTGGGTGGGCGAGGGCTTTTAATAATAGTTATGCAGATGATGAACATGTGACAGAGTAGAGCAGCCGGGACTTAATTGAAAATTCCAGGCCCTCATTCTGGGGAAATGCTGTGATTTCAGACCTCCTCGGCAGCTTAATGATTTAATGAAAGGACGGGGTTATATAACATTAAGTACCTGCGGTGGATGGGAGTTGCTGAAGTTTCGTTTATAGAAGAGAAGAATTTGCAACTCCGCTTAAATAAGATGTTAGCTTTGCTCATCAATCCCATTGATTGTAATTATCCATTTCAACCGCCTGACGTGAAACACAAACTAATCCCCAAACTTTCACTCTCCTTTTTGTTGCAGGTATGTTACACAACACTCGGTTAGACCTTAACCTCTGCCACAAGGACCTGGCCTATCTGTCTGGGATGCCGTGCTGATTCCCCTCGGACATTTTAGCCCACAACACCCACCTGCAGTGCCAATATTTACACACACTCAGGACACAACAACAAGCCAAACAAAACGAGACGAGACGAGTTGGTCCGGGCACCGATGTGACATGGTCTGCCTCGAATGGATCGACCTCTGACCTTCCGGGCAGCCACCCACCCACCCTTTCGTTTTGGGCAGCTGTTAAGCTGTGCGTTAAATTGCTAAAAGCCTTTGCAGGGCTTAAACTAAAAGCTTCCCGTATGTGTGTGGCCAATACCCCCCCTACGCGGGGATTCCCCCGGCTTTTTCCACGTTGCTCTGCGGCTATTAATCAACTAAACGTTGCAACTATTTGAAAATGGTCAGCACACAGACGCACGACGCACACAAACAGTCTGGTCAAAGTTGAATGTAATCAAAATTTTAGACTGGCCAAGCTCGTTTAAGCCGAACACAGCAACACCAACGAACAACGGCAGAATGTCAAACGAATTTTTCATGCTTCCTGTAGAACCGAAAAAAAAAGGGTTAGCATGACCAAAATTCGTCGCACATGTTCATCAATCAAAGCCATAGCCCGTTGTTTTTATGGCCGACGCCTCGAATATGCAAATAGTGTAGTATATTTTTTATCCGGCAGCCACGTTTTTCGAAACTGGATCTTCATCAAGGGTATGCGATAGACAGAGATTTGCCAGCGATTTGTTTTCATAGTTTGCTGATTGAGCGCGGGCAGCTGTGCGAAAAAACCAACATCGATGGGGAATGCCCGTCGAGATCTGGCCCAAACAAAGGACGCATGTTTAAAGCCCTTTCCGCTCTGCTCTGCCATGGATTTTAATGCTCCGCCGCGCTTTTGTGTCATTGTCACCGCACTCTAATTGCGCTAACCATCAGCACACCTCCATTCGCAAGTGCAGCCCCTCCACGTCCACTTCCATTCCCCCTTCCAATCCCGCTTCCAATCCCGCTTCCATTCCCACTTCCATTCCCCGCTGGGGCGAGAAGTGTTGAAAAGCACTTGAGTATCCGAATAGTTCTCTTTTTCCAGTGGACAAAAGGCGAACAATGCACTCGTAATTGTATGCGGTTAGTGAGTTAGTTCCCATTGTACTTCCCATCGCTTTGTTCTTCGCGCCCTTCCTCCCCTTTTCTCTCAGTGTTGGGACATGTGAGAAGCTTATCGGCTATTAAATCACTTTAATGGGTTTCGGTTTTTTATTGCAATCGGTATGATTATTCAATGCTGGCGTATGAATAATAGAATGCTTTAGATCTAACTTGGTAAATCCCTAATCACACTTCCTCCAGTTTTGTTGTCTCCCACAGAGACCCTAATTATTTTAAGTAATTCTGTGAAATGAAAAATATTTCTCAGGCAGCCAACTTACGAGCAAAAGCCCTTGCAAAGTTTAATCCCATACAATCTCAGTCGTATGAATACCATATGCTACCAACTCGTCCGCTTCTTTGCACCTTTTTGCTTCTGTGATAAAGTTTTCCCTTCTGTTTCTGTTTTCTGTTTTCTGTTTCTTGCCTCTCGCTTTTCCGAGTTTTCCCTAGCACCACCACACCCGTAATCCCCTACAAATGGGCCTTATCTTTGTGGCACAACGACGTGCAGGGGGCACCAAAATATAATCCATGCGGCTCATCAGAACGCTTGGCAACAATGGACAACAGCCAACAAAAACTCGCAAGCCATGAATGTGGAATTATGAAAAACACACATAATTCATAATTCGTTTTTAATAACGCAGCGGCGAAGGGAATCACTTGCGCACACGTGCAGGAAGCCCCGGAAAACACTTGGAAAACTCGAGGTGGCGCACAGGAAAACCTGGTACAGTCGACTTTAATCCGTTATCTTGGAAATGCTTTTCCCTCCCCTCCTCTCGCTTTGCGACAAAGTTTTTCCCTCTTGATTTTCCAGCTTTTCCACGGCTAGACGCATTTGTCATCCTATTCGACGTCAGTTGTTGTGTATTTCTGATTGCATTTTTCGCATTTCGCCATGCACTTTGCATATGTTTTTCCGATTCCTTCGGCGTCAGTTGGTGTTTATGGCGTCGGGGGATTGTTTATGGGACCAAGACTAACCGCACCAGCATAGACTTTGTTTACGCAGAACACCCAGCATGCAGTTCAGCCCGCCTCCGGAGTGATTAATCCTCTGCATAATCGAGTGAACGACTTCCAGGAAGTCGCCAGGAAGTCCGAGCTGTGGCCTGGCGAACTCCATAATCGGATAAGCTGCCTTAATCTTTCAATATCGTTAACTTCACAATGGGCCGCAGCGAAAGTGCTGCACTTACTCACTTACTCACTTCGCATCCCCTCGTCAGAAATTGGGCACTTTATGGATCATTCAGCTTCCCAAGGCGTTGTGTACCATATATGTACCATATCGGCATATATCGCAATCAATTTGGTAAACATCTGTCGATGACGAAGCCTCCGCACGCGTCCCTGGCGACGACCGATGCACATCATCCCGCTCCGAAATGCACACGTCGCCGATTCCCAGATGTGTCCGGATTCTGGGTGCCACTGTATTGTACTACTGTCGAGTATTTCAGTTTTTCTCCATTTCAGGAGGGTTGATGACAAAACGTACGCCACACAGTTCTCAATACTTCTCCGTATCCCCCTTAATTTTTGAAGATTTTCCATCGCCGCTCGGGGGATTCTCAGCGTGTCCCATTAACACTTCGCCCAACTACGTAGTTTCCCAGTGGAAATGGAGGGTGGTTCTTAGGAACCCGAGCCCGAACCCGAACTATGGGCATACCTTTCGGTTAGGAGAGCATTTTTGGGCTAGGTAAACATATTTAACGACCCTTCCTGTTATGAAATGCTTAATGAGGCCCGACATGTGTGCATCCGAGCGGGGGAAGTGGTCGGTGGAAGTCGGGTAATAACTCCCTGCCAGTGGAAATTTTCAATTAGTTGAATTTATGGGACAGTTCCGTGAAAATATTCCTTCGGCTGGCCTATATGACTTGGGCGATTTTCATTCTTTGGCTTTGCCTCGTTAATTGGGAAAAATTGGTTCTGGTGGGGCGACATTTTTCTGTGACGGCGCCAGGTAATTTGTAAATTTAATTACGATTATCTGAAGAATTATATTTCAAATGAGCCACTGCTGTTTAAAAAAATGTGAGTATTTGCGCAATACGAAATTCATGAAGCTGAGTTCATCAAAAAACCCGAAAACGTACTATTTGTAATGTAAGAATGTACCAATGTAGGTGCAAACTAGCAATTGATTGATGTAGATACATGTGTACCAGTGACGTTTAAATTTATGTTTTCAAGGGGCAGAAAGACAGTCCTATCATATCACGACTACCTCGCTGCTAGGAGATTCAATTACCAATCCATAGCCCGCCTCACACACTTCGATCCCATTTGGCGGGCCATAAATCTTGCAACACGCGCCTGCCACCAAATCGCGTATATTCGATCTCTCGAAAGGCCCAAATTCAGAACGTCCAGGTCACGTGGCGCACGAAATGAAATGCAACGCGAAGGCATGAAAAATTGCATCGTTCCGGCGAAAGGAGAAGGGAATCAGCAGGATGGCAATAGGGTCAGCAGCTTGGGTTCCAAATCATCATCCTGTCAGCTGGAAACCTTTCTGGCTCAGCTGCCTCATTCCCGAGATTGGCCAAAACTTTTAATTAAAAATTAAAACTGTGCAAAAATCATAAACGGCCGGGAAGCGAACTGCAAACTGCCAGTTGCGGCTGTCAAAATGTTTGTGGGTGCATCTGCACCTCGAAGCGACTTATGTAAATGTACGTGTATATTGCATATCGGGTAGATAATTGCCCGGGCAAAATGAATAATGTGGCATTTTGGCACTTTGGCACTTTGGCAGCATTTTCAATTAATTAAGGCCTGCCAAGCATGCTGTGCAATGCGATGCAATGCTGTTTGCCATCCGTCACTCAAATTGCAGTTCAAATGGCTTTGGCCCAGTTCGCTGGCAAACGAGATGCATGTTCATCTCGAGACGTCTTCATTCGTCGCTGATTTATGGCCTATTAAATTGCATTTGGCCCTGCGGCTAACGGCCGCCCATTTGTCAGCTCGAATTTCCCAATTCCCACGCAGCCAGCTCAACGTGGCCAATTCAATGTCACGTTAACCAAAAGGCCTTTAAAAATGCAAAATGCAGCCGTCGGAGGAAAGGCAACACACTTGGCCACATTTCCTGCGGGTGCTAAAAACATAAGCCAAAAACCACAACGTTGTTCGTTGGTTTGGGCCTCTTCTCGGTTTGATGTCGAACTTGCTGTTGATGTTGCCCACGCAACCGCAATGGAAACACAAGGCCTTCAATTCCGTCTGGGCAGCAACTTTTCTGTTTGTTTGGGCCCTTTTCGCCCAACTGCAACTCCCTGCGCGGCATTTATGCGCCCCGGCGCTGCATGAAGTCATTTGCATTTCGCGTTAATTGTACATGCAAATAAATGTCGTATTTAAATGCAATTAAAATTGTTTACCCGGCTGCATTCCGCCCAGCAGAGAAAGGTACGTGCGGAAGGCTTCGACTGGCATGCCTTCACATAAAGTTGCGAGTCCTGCGAGTTCTGCGAGTCCTTTCAATTCCCCCTTCACCAGAGCCATCCTGTATTTATGAATCCGCAGAAAGCTATGCGTGGATTTCAGTCGTATTTTAATGGCTTAATAGTCTAGAATATAGGAAAAATAATGAAATACCTCATCTGTCTCAAGGATAAAGAAAAGGGCTAAAGACTACAGACATTCCACTACATTCTGAACCGCTTTCTCCACTGACTCATTGGGCAAACTGAATGCGAACAAAGTCATCTGTGTGAGTCAGGTTTGCCGATCAGATTTCACGTCTTGATGACAAAGTTTTTCGCTTTTTTAGGCCAACCTTTCCAGCGAAATTCATGCAACCAAATATTTATCTTGCAAATTTCCTTATCGAAATGCCATTAAAGCTTAAAAGGATTTCGGTTGCCAAAAACCCCTGTATCGTGACAACAACCACTTGTTGCTGTATATGGTTGATGCCCTTGTTGTTGTAGGTGCTACAAATGTTGTTGCTACTATTGTTGTTGCTGTTCTTGTTGTTGGTGGCGGTGGCAGTGGCGGTGGCATGTGTGAAACGACGGCACTCGAACAATTTTCGTCGCACAACAAGCAAATTTCGTTGTCGAAATACGTAAAATTTTTTCACAGCCACTTCACAAATTTGCCAGTTGTTGTTCGGCACTTTTGTTGTCGAGTGTAGGAGTGTGCATGAGTGTGTGTGTGTGTGTGTGCGCGGGTACACTGTGCTACCTAGGTGGCATTGTCAGCGGATCGCAGCTGGCATCAGCTCTTTGCAACCGGAGTGCCGACCACTTGACATTTCGCCAAATTAGTTGCGCCTTGATTTTCGATGCCGGCGATTTGGTTACTCAATTTGACTTTTCGGCTTAGTGGATACGGATACCCTTGGTTACTCATCGGATTTTGCGACGGACTCGTCCGCCGGGCAATGTATCCATTTGCTAGCCACTTGTGTGGAAAATCTCAACCTCGTTGTTGTCACATTAGACACTGTAAAAATAATTGGTGCAATAGGTGATTATAAAGGCATTATACTAGATAGAATAAATAGAATAAACTTAACTGATACCTATAATGGCATATACTTTTTTTCTTTTCTACTAGCTTGATCGATTTTGTATGTGTATAGCTATTTTACTTAAGTTTCATGAGCGCAAATGTTTTTTCGAGTGCCTAATCGATACAGTTTAGTAACCACCTGCATAATCCTTGTTTTGACACGCTCCATCGAAGCTTTCGCCGCTTGTTTACACTGGCAATCCGAGGTATCCACTTGGATCCCGGTTCAATTAACATGTTTTCTCGCTTTATGGCCGGCTGGCTGAAAGAAATGCGAAGCTGGCAGCATTTAGCCAGCACTTAACCCGTCGCTGGGACGTCGTCCAAATGGCCGCCGCTCCCCATAACACTTAAAGTCACATCTCGGAGTCGCAATCCAGCTGGAAGCCATGACCAAGACCACTTTGTGGGACATTTAGTGCAGAATGCGAGCAGGCAAATTATGGGAGCCATCAATATTGTGGAATCGCAAGGCGGAGTGCCGAGGAAATCAGTGTAAATATTAGTTTTTAAATGAGGCAGCCAGTTGTTGGGTGGCAAATCGAGTCACTTCCAAGGAAAATAATAACTCAGGCCGCCAGGAAAAGTGCAGGGTTAATGCACTTTTGTTGGCAATCATAGGGAGTGGGAAGTCTTTTAGTTGCTTAGTTAAATTATTAGCACACACAATGGAAGGCACAGAGGAACTACTCATTCCTTCGTCACTGGGAGGCTGGTTTATAAATTCGATTTCGATCAAACCGTTAATGAGACTTTATACTTTTAATGAAATGGGGCAAAGGTTTGCAAGTACCCATGACCATCTTGGAGGGAGAGGCGTTCCTCCGAATGCCCGGCTAATTAGGGACTCCACTCCCGTTTTAGCTGCAAATTGAGGGGCTCTTGACATATTGGGTAAATTTATACAAATTAAATTATTAAGGGGCAGCAGACATGCGCCCCGTTTTCCCAGTTGGTCGTCGGTTTGTCAGGCTGTCAGCATTTTGCTGGATGCTTCTGGTATGCGGCTTGTCACAGCCAGATCGTTCGGTTTGGTTTGGTTTGGTTTGGCTTGGTTGTGTTGGATTGGATTGGGCTGGGCTGGGTTTCGCCCCAAGCTCGGAGTTCTGCAGCATTGTTGATGCTTTTATTTTTGTATTTTTTTACCCCCTTTTGGGGCAGCGAATTCTGCGGGCCGCAGCCACCGAAACTTATTTTTACTCGCATGATGCGGCAGGAGGGTTCCGGAATAGGGGGACTTATCCCACGAGAGTCCGTGTCAAACATGTTTAACAGAGGACTACCACAACAACAAGGGGAACAACAAGGGGAACAACAAGGGGAACAACAAGGGGCACAACAATGCATCCGACAGCAATAACAATAACAAACAAAATAAAAACCAGTTTGGGTTGCCCTGCTGCCGCTGTGACAATCAGAATAAAAATAATAATACCCAGCACAAACACAGCACATCGCCGAAAAAAGAGGCACCGAAAATGTTTGCAACTGTCACTGGAACAACGCAAAAAGTTCTCGAGTTTTGTTTTCGTTTCGGGTTTATTTTCTACGGTTTCGGAAAAAAGAAATCCGGCGATTGGGATGATAAAATAATGTTTTATTTCCCTGCAGCTCTGCGGTTTTAGCATACATTTAAAGATTAGAAACATGGTTTAGGAATTCAGTTGCGATTGGAGTATTCAAATTCGTGGGATGCGATTAGGAAGTGCACAAAAGCAATCTCCTCGACTTGGAAATCAGCCCTTAAACAAATTAAAGATGCCATAATAATACCCTTTCATCATTTGTATAAACACATACGGATTTTTTGTGACGCGATTGCAAGTCATGAAGTCACCCCTCTAATACCCCTAATGATACTTCTTTTTGATATACGCGTACAAGTTCCCCCATTTTGGTGAGCGAGTTTGCGCATTTTTATGACACTAAATGTCACTAATTTGACAAGAAATGTCAGCGCAACTAATGCGAATATGGAATGTGTCAGAAGAATGCATAACTGGCAAGCTTTCTACCAGCTTTCTGTCGCATTAGTGGCCACAAAATGATGGGGCAACATCAGCATATACACATACGAGTGTATGCTGACTATAACGATGCGAAATTAGGAGCGAGAAAATGCAGACGGCAATTGCTTCTTAGTTGGTCCCTCAGTGACCACCATCCGTATATGGAGTGGAGTGGCATTGCCGCGAAGCAAATCCAAATAAGGTCAAAATTGCGAATATGATTTCCGCTGAATTCCCCCTTTCTCCAGCCAGCCTCATGCCCTAATCCTTATTTATGCGCAAGTAATGATGAAGACTGGCGTTGTCCTTTCGCCGCAGAAAGAGTGGCTCAGTTCTGCAGCCAGCTGCCGTTCTGCATTCTGAGTTATCCGGAGTCCGGAGACAATGGGGTTGTCAACCGGCGAATGTCTGGCTGTCAGTCTGAAATTGACTTTGGGTCAGCCGAAAGTCGGAAAAGGGCTTAGGTTCGAGGTTCAAGGCGTTCGTAATGAATTGTAAACGCAGACACGTGTTCCGCTTCCTCGGTCGACGGGTATTAGCAATTTCGCAAAGAAGGGGTTCTACATTGACGGATCGAAAGTTCTTTAAGAATTCACCCCTCTGCGGTTATGACTTGGCCACTTCCCGTCTCGACTTTGCCCATTCTCACTTCCCATTCCGCTTGATTGGCTAGCACACTCAGAAAACTATCTGTATCAATTCTCCAGCAAATTCATGGTCTTATTACTTGGAAGCCTTGTAAAGTAGTTCCTTATATAGATTTCATCCATTTCTTAGAATTTCGGATGTACTATCTATTTAATCAGTACATTTCATGCATGAGCACTTTTAAAGTATCCACCATAATGAGTTTTTCTTAAATTTATAAACAAGTTGAAAAGTGGACAGGAGAATATTACGTTCCCGCTTCATTTGTTTAACAATATTCCAATAACATTTTCTGTAATTCCTAACGAAGTTAACAACAACATTTACTCTTCTTTTTAGTTTTAATTGTAAATTTTTCGCTGTGCAGAACTTGTTTTCCAGCTACGGCAAATGTGCTGCTGACCAAATGCTGCCAACGTGTTCCACTTCATGGCTCTGTTGTTTTAAATTTGTCATGAAAATATTTTGATTGTTGCGCATTCGTTTGGTCCCCTTCGCTGCCTTCACCTTTTCCCCCTCCGAATCCGAGTCCGAATCCGAATCCCCGACGAGTAGTTCAAATATTGTTTCACACACTCCCGGGGCATTTGTTTGGCATGGATCCCCTGCTCCGGCAGATGACTGCACATGCTCTACGAATTCCACATACGTTTTCCAAATTAGATTCTGCGGTTTTCAAATGTCTCCTTGTGTGTCAGTCTGTGCTGTTGCCCGCCAGGGGGCGCCACACCGGATCGCAATCAATCGCCAACGGGGGATTCCCCCTCGTTTGTTTATTTGCTCGTTGTTTTGCTTTCCCTTCCCTTCCGTTGGCCGTCTATTTCATCAATCTATTTCCATGCTGATTTCCAATCTTGTTTATTTTTGCCGTTCCCGAGTCGCTAATTAATTAGACGAACCAGTAGCTCAATAAGCTGACATCTTGACTCATTTTTAATCGCCAACTTGGCATGCAAGCCAGGCAGAAAACGACGCAGACGGAGCCAGAAACAGAGACTCATAATCCAATTTAAAAAACCATCTCCGTCAGACGCTTCCTTTGACTGCCACATAAATCAATGGGACGCGCGCTTAAAATTCATATCTTGTCAGAATGTAAGTTGTATTTTAAGCTTTTTATCGGGCCCAAAAGGCGACTGCAACGCGCCTCACATTACTCATGCCCCGCCGACTTGCAGCCAAGGAAAGGAAGCAAAAGCGGTGGTTATGAATGGATAAACGAGCCGAAGGTGCTTCAGTGGTGCGGTGGTGCGGTGGTGCGTGGGTGAAGGGCGAATCTGAGACGGCACAAGTCAACTTTTTGGGCCAACTGAGAGGCCCAACCGAAACGGCACTTATCCACGTTAGTTTTTTCGATTAGGGTGATTCATGCTTTTTAAATGGGATTTGTTGTGAAACCCTTCCTTTAAAAATACTTATACTTCATTGTATTTATCTAATTACAACAAATATGAGATTAAATACATGTCTTTTGCTGATATTAAAGAAAATACCGCTAGCAATTACGAGTACATCGTAAATCTGAATGATATTACTTTGATCCTTCTTGGAACTTCGTGCCGCAACTAATCATTTTCATTGGCATTGGCTCACCCTATCAGCTGCGAAAGTCAGACGGCGAGGCACATCATTTTTGTGGCTAAGTCTTTTGGCCATTTAGGCTATGTGTGCGCCGTAAGAAGAGCATCAACAACTCAATCGCCAGGGCCACGTGTTGCATGTGCAACACGAAATGGCTGTAAATATTATTTATGTGCGTTAATGCCAAACACCATACTCGGATCGGGCTCAAAGTGAGGCGAACATGTGTCCAGAGTGCCGGCAACACGAGCTACTTAAGCGGATCTCATATATCCGCGGCTTTATGGCTCAAATGCGTTATAATTCAAGCCGAATGCCCGGCCACCTGTTCGTCGGATATCTGAGTCGTTGTCACGTCGCTGCCACTCCACTCCGCCACAAGTATTGGCAACTATATGATGACATGGTTCATGGTTTACGCTGCTCTGCTGATGAGTTCTCATTTTGGGAAAATCATCGCACTTTCAGCGCCAGCTTTTCATTGCCTTATTGCCTTATGTTGCACAATCCCAAGATAATGGCTCCTCCTGCAACGCAGATCTCCGATTTCTGCCTGGCTAATTCCCTGCCAACAGGCACGCAACTAATGAACCTCAGTCTGCGGCACGATCCGAGCTGCACAATATGGTTTATTTATAGCAGAACACTGCACCGCCGCGCAACTGAATTATGGGCAACATTACATTGCAACACTGCACTACAAGCTAGACAAGCTAGACAAGCTACTTCAGCCATTATCTAAAATGCTTGTACTGAAAACTTATTAGTGGCACCATTGGTTAAAGTGCAGAATGTTTCAAAACTAAAAAGGTTTTCTTAAAATTATTTAAGAACTGCATTAAGCAAAAATGGAAGCGAAGCTATTGTTTCTGTCTGTAAATATAAGCATATTTAAGTGAGGATAATATAAAATTCTTTTTTTTTCTTTTTTTTTGAGGATGAATACTCCTTAGTGCATGCAGGCCAGTGTAATCCCACTGTACAGTAGCTAGCAACTTGTTGCCAATGGCGGCGCCAGGCAACATTCTGTTGAATTCACGACTGCAATGTCGCCACAAAGTCTGCGATTCTAATCTTTGCCTTCGACCAGCCTATATCCCCCTGTTAACTGTGTTAGGTGAGTTCGAGTGGGGCAGGGAGCGTGTTGTCAACGCTTTTGTACTGCCTTTTGGCTTATTGCCATTTGCAAGAGATGGCATCTGGCATCTTTATAGTTTAGTGCGGGACGCAGACGCATTTAGCTTTTATTAGAGGCGATAAGAAAATAAGATTAGCCAGCTCTCAAGTTACTGAAAATGCCGCACCAATTGTTTAATTATTACAGCGAACTAAGCTGCCTCAGAAGTTAGATTGAAAGAAGTTACATTTTTGGTTGTTTTAGTTAAATGAATCTTGTGCATGGATTTTTCCGATGTCTCGCTGCTATCTGAAATGACATTCAGACAGGAAAATTACATTATAAAGCAGTAATATTTTATCATCCACAGGGAACATTCAATATGCTTAACTGCTGAATTAAAGCCTACTTTCGATGTTTCCCGCAGCTCGTGAGCAGCTTAATACTCGCAATTTTATGGGTAATTTCTTGTCCCATCTGGCGGTGACTTCCCGTTTTTAAGCCGCCCATGCTGGCGCTCACTTTCAAGCACATTGTTGCAGCGTTTATCATATTAATGTGAGTGAGTGACTGCCGCTGTTGGCCGCGTCTCTTAACAACTTAATAATTTATTGGTATCCCCCGCGGAACATGTGTCACATGGCCACGTCAGTAGCTCCGAAGAAGATGAGGGCTCTTGAATTATTTACACGATTTGCATGCGTGGCAACTTTAAAGGGGTTCCGTCTGTGGAGCATAAACATGTCGTATTATTATTATTTTTACTCGCTGATAGAAGTTTTGCCTTCTTATGGCGCTGCGTCATAAAGAAAAGGAATTCTGGCAAAAATGTTTTGAAAAGGACTTTGAGCAACAGGAGAGGGCAGCTTATCAATGCAAAACAGACTCTCGGCTTTATGCCGCCGACTTCATATTCGAAATGCCGGCCCTCTTCATATTTTCCACCCACACATTTCCACCGTTTTCATCCATTTCCATCTGCATTGTGCATGAAGCGTTGAAGCAACCCTTGAGGGATTAAATTTCAACAGTTCGCCGCCCGCGTTGCGCATTCTTGGCCAGCACTTTCCCCTTTGGAAAATCCCTTTTCCCCCAGCCCCCTTCAGTGCCTTCAGTAGCTTTGCTCTTGCCGACTTTTCGACGCTTAGCCATCTGTCTGTGCATTTTTGGGAAAATGGGTAGCGCTTAAATGGGGATAGGGCATACAGCTAATGAATGTAATCGTCATAAGCTGCCCTTTTCGCTGCGCAAGAGCCAACTCATTACGATTGCCTGTCTACAGAATATTTCCTAGTAATTGGGCTGGATTTGGGGGGTGGTAGCCG
Organism: Drosophila orena; assembly: GCA_005876975.1. NCBI lineage: Eukaryota > Metazoa > Arthropoda > Insecta > Diptera > Drosophilidae > Drosophila > Drosophila orena. The sequence goes on along the minus strand of VCKV01000008.1, from coordinate 8,277,012 downwards.
AATCTTTCGGAGAATTATGGACGCAAATGCATTCAATTTAAATCTGTTCTCGGGCGCTGTCCATCAAAGTGGTTGTTTATGGGAGGGTTGGGAAAGTTTCTGTGAGAAGGATTTCTAAAGAATTCGCATCGATGTAAAAGGCCGAAATTTGTAGAAATCCTGTTGTGATTCTTTGTTAGGTATTTTCAATGAGAAATTGTATCTTGAAGTGTGCTTTTGCGGTTAGTTGGAAAAGAAAGCTTTAAGGTTGGAAATGTTCCTTGAATATATGTATCCCTAAAACAGCAAACAAGCTATGAGTATACCGAAATTTATGCATATATCTGAGATGCGCCAAACACATTCAACCGTAATAAAACCGGGGAAAGCAGAATAGAACCCTCTTTTTCCCGCTTGGTGCAAGGCCATTGTAATGTCGTACCTGCAGCTATTTTGATTTGATAAGCAAACAAAGGCGACAAACAGTGGCAGCAACATGCGGAAAAACACAACGACGACTGGCAAATAGAATAAAATAATCAGAAAACAAACGCAGAAAGTGGTAATGAGTATACGCCGTGTCGGACAAAGGGGCAAAAAGTGGCAAAACGGGGGGGAAAAGCAGGAACGGAACTTCGTTCCCTGTTTCGCTGTGTTGTCTGGAAAAGTGAAAAGCTTGTAAAGCCCGAGGGCGGGCATTATGAGGCACCCCAACCCGGATCCCGCTCCCATTTCTATGCCCCACAGCCTGTCTGCCAGACACTTGAGCCATCCAGGCAGCTCCTCGACATCCAGCTGGACAATAATTGTGCGAGGGTTCCATGCCCAAGTGTCCTGCGGGCAATGGCAGGCCCGTAAAGAGGAGAAGGGGGAAAAAGGCGGGCAGGAATGGCATATTAAGCAAAGATTCGGATTCAGAGCCCCAATGCCAAATGCTAATGAATTGAAATTTGTTGGAGGCGCGGGGGCGTATGAGCAATTTAATTGCTGAGCAAATTGCGCGCTGATGAAAATTGAATTGTTCTTTGGGTGGCGTGGCATGTCATGTCACTGTCACTGCCAAGTGCAAATGTTTCCAATGCCGCAACATCAACATTGTCTCCCCGAAAAACATTCGCATTCAACAAATGAGGTTTGCCAATGAGGTCGGTAAATGGAAATGGAAAAGCTTGCGTGTTATTTATTATTGCTCGCCTACAACTCAGCTCGGCATTGTTTAAATGATTTTTCAAGCGATTTATTTGCGGTCTGTCTTGGCTGTTCTTTAATGAATTTTCCCCGCGGAAAAGCTTTCGACTTTGACGTGCAACTATGAATATAAAAACGTGAACTGTCACCGCGGGCGTGACTAAAAGTTGCCATAAAAGCAACCGTAACCAAAGCCGTAAACTTTTATTACTGCACACTGCATTCCAGCTCTGTTTCTCATTTTAATTTTCGCGCTGATGTCATTGTCCTCGAGCCTGATTTTTGCATATCCTTCGTATTCCCTTCCAGACGGAGCTCTCGCACAATCTGCAACAATTGTCGGAGAAGGCACGTTCCACGACCGAGTTCATCCAGCGGCTCAAAGGCATGAGCGACAAAGTCACGGTAAGTGGGAAAAACCGGCGAAAATGCCAGCAATTCGGCTAAATCTGTATCTCATCCGTATCAGGAATCCTGCATGGAGTTCGAGCGCCTCGTCCACGCCCAGTGTGAGGCCCTCATTCAGGCCATCCACGACAGACGCGAGTATCTGCTGGAGGCCATTCGCATGGACAAGGACACCAAGATCAGGATACTCAAGGTGGGCTTTTCTTCCCTACTACTAAAGAGACCAGCAGGAATAGGCAACCCTAAGTTATAAAAATGATAAGCTACCAATATGTACATATATACGAGTATAAATCCAACAAGATAGAATGCTATTGTCGACTTCCACGACTATCAGATACCCGTTACTCAGCTAGTGGAAGTTCAAACGAGAAATTTCAACATTTTGTGGAATATCGGTAGAAATTGGGTAGAAATATTATAAAAAAAACTTAAATATTTTTGAAATGTTTTTTTGCAAATCTATAGAATTTTACAAGATATATAAGAAAGTGTAAAAATACCGTTTGTAACTGTTATAATTAGAAAAAAATTAAATTAAAAAAATGAATTAAATTTGATTTTTCCGATTAAGATAAGTTGAGTTATGGAGTTTAGAACTTCAGCCTTAGGACATTTCCTTTATATGGTTGGAAACGTTTCCTTCTGCATGTTACATACTTTTGAACGAATCTAGTATACCCTTTTACTCCACGAGTAACGGGTTTAAAAAGTATATGCAAGTAAAACAATGTTTGTCACTTATCCTGAAAGACATTGTAGTTATATTACTAGTAATAAAAGAATATAGTTCTAAAATAAATACAATATGCTATTTAACTAACAGGACCAACAGTCGAATTGCACTGGCAAGTTGCAGCAAACCACAGGACTAATTCAGTTCTGCATTGAAGCTCTGAAGGAGACTGACAGCGCGGCATTTCTTCAGGTGCGTTTTTGTGTTCAACAGCTAATCAATCAGTCCATTAGTTAATAACTAAAATAATTCGAATTCCGCCGTGCAGGTGGGCTCCATGCTCATCAATCGAGTGACCAACACGGACATGACCTGGCACCAGGAGGTCACCAATGCGGCCCCTCGAGTCTCCCCCATTGTGGACTTGACCCTGGATGATGCTGCTTTGGCACGTGCCATAGACAACTTGAACTTTATTCAGATGAGAGGTAAGTGCCAGGCACTTCATGAAAAATGATGCTTAGAATATTTACTCTAATAGCTATGTTTGCTAGCCAACGTACTACCATTTAATAATTATATATGTAGGTACACAAATAATAGAATCCCTTGTAGAAAGTATAGACCGTATATGTCACTAGACCTCCTTGAGCATTTATATGTGGATAATTTTCCCAGCTATTTTCGAGCTACAGACTCCATGCTCAATATTATTGTGTTCTAACCAGCGGTGAATTATTGAGCCCAACTGTATGTGCTAGGCAAACCCACCTCATAAATATTGTCACTAATTACGCACAAACACACAGACCCACCCAATTGGCCATAGGTGTGACTTTGGGCCACCGGCACAAACACAAACATAAACAAAAAGAGCCCTTCAATCGAGGGTCGTTTAAAAGTTCCGGCTGAAGGGCTTCAAAAATAGTTCGGGAAACTCCCCAGGGAAATGGGGTCTCAAATTTAGAACTAGCTGAGTGTTGGGAAAAGGCAAAAAGAGTTGGTGTTGACAACTTCTGGGGGAAAGGAACCCCCGAAATAGATGCTCGACAATTAAAGTGAAAGTGTTGAAATCGGATAGTGCACACACAGACTGCGGAATAGCTATTAAGATACATTAAACATCTGATATGGCTAACATATTTGTGCTTTTCTTGCATCTTCCTGTCATTCTGAATGTGCCGCTTGCTATCATTTAAATGATTATCCTCATAAAACCAAACAAATCAATTAAAGCCGTCAAAGATGGAGATGAAAGATGTCCGGCAGGTGAGCAAAAACCACAACCACTTGAATGCAAAAATATAAAATGATAAAATCAATACACAAATTAAGTTTTCGTACACAAGACGGAGACACATGAAGCTTGATTCCATAATTTTTGTTCTGTTTTGGGAAAAACTGATTTTTTGGTGCTTTTGGGCTCTCTCTCCCTCACTCACACACGCTCATTTACTCACTCCCACACACACACGCACACACACACACACACACACACCGACCTGCCTTGGGGCCATTTTGTTTTCATGGGTTTTGGCCATTGCTTTCTACCTTTGTTTTCCGTTCTTTTCCGTTCGACGGGCACACGCCTACGCATAATAATTTTTCATTTTCATTTAAGCCACTAGCTGGGTATAAAAAATGCCCGAAAATGCGGCGAAATATTTTCGGCATCACTTCCGTTTCCTGGCGAATGTCAAAAATGCCCCGCCGCAGCCTGTCAACCCTTGTGGGCGGTTCCAAAGGGAGGGCGTGGTCGGCGATGTCATTTCAAGTGACATAATTTTATACGCCACGTTTTTGCCTTTGGCCGTCGCTTTTCATTTGACTCCTCTATCCCATCTTCATTACTTCATGCTTGAGCTTTTATTTCGCATTTTTCGTTTTATATGTGTTATTATTTTTATGTACCTTAGCCCCTTTTTCTGGTATTTTCCCTCGCAATTGACCCTCTTCAAGCGGGCTGCTTAGGCTTAGGCTTATCCCTTATACACTTTTAGCCCGATTGCCGGGCACCTTGATTTCAACTTTTTACTTTGTACCTCGCTTTTTGTTTCGGTGACATTTGACAGCTTTTGGCGCCTTTTTAATTCGACGCCTGTTCAGGGGAGCGGAAATGCCCGAAGTGTCGCCGTTTTTATGTTTATTTTGCGGCATAATTTTAGGCGCTTCACTTCGGACTCGCCATTTGTGTTGTGTCATGAATTTTTATTACCAGGCGTTGGTTTTATGCCCCGATTTTACGACACCTGGGCGTGGCTCCCTCCGGGCAATTAATAAAAAGTGAAACTTCAACAAACGCGCGTATCTTTCGGTTGACAGATTCGTTGATTTTGGTTAGTCCAGGGATCAATTGGATGTCCTTGGGCTGTCAGCCATCGAAACTCTTTTATTGGTTGTGGTGTTGTCTTAGTTTTACTGATAATTTGGCTTACTTTTATTTTACTACCTCTATACTGTTACTAACACTTATTTGGGGTTCTTATTCATCGTTTCCCATCTAAAGATAACTTTTTTATTCTGCCAACAGCACCCATGACACCAACTATACTGCCATCGGATTGCTCAGCCGAGAACAATTCGGTTACCGTTGCGTGGCAGCCACCAAATCACTCATTTGTCGAAGGATATGTCCTGGAACTGGATGATGGCAGCGGCGGTGAATTTAGGGTATGTAAAATCAGAACGAAAATAATAAAATTAGCAGCCATTTTAAGATAGTTTGCGAATTTAAGATTGCGAATTTCCTTACTAAAGTTATTTGACAAGCGAAAGGAAATGTTAATAAAATCATGTGTGAATGAATGAGTGAAGCCAAATGAATGCCAAAACAGCTAATGAATGGCTGAACTGCTGATTGGCTGAGTGAATGGCTGTCATCTTCCAATTTATTAACCCAGAACTTTAATTTGATTGCCTGCCCCCATTCAGGAAGTCTACTGCGGCAAGGAAACAATTTGCACCGTGGACGGACTGCACTTCAACTCGATGTACAATGCCCGGGTGAAGGCCTTCAATTCCGCCGGAGAGGGTGAATACTCGGAGCTGATTGGACTGCAGACTGCCGAAGGTGAGTCCCGCTTTTCACGTTTCCAGCTCTACTAGCTTTTTCAATTAAGCTCCACCACGCTCGCCGGTGAGCTACTTTCCCAACTGTTTTATAATTTAATCCTTTTCGGTCATGCGCCACCCCAATTCCATATCCACCTTTCGAGTTCCCAGTTCCCAGTTCCCAGTTCCCAGTTCCCAGTTCCGAGTTCCGAGTCCCGACTTCTCCTGGCTTCCCGTTCGTGCTTTGCATGTCAAACAGCCATTGACCCCTTTTGCGTCTGCGGGGCAGGAAAATGTGAATTGAAATGAGGCTAGAAGGAGGAGGATGTCTTCTCTGCACTCCAATTCGCACTTGATTGATGCATGCGCCACCTGACAGCGGCTCCTGTTCCACCCGGAAGCACATCCACTCCTAGTTCCACTCCCACTGCCCACCACAAGCGGAACGCCGCGTAAAGTTGTTTAATTTATAAAATTAACAGAACGCTCCAGGCCACATTCTCTGTCCGTCGTTATATTAGTTGGGCGCCATTAATTCGCAACTTTTAATTGATTATTCCTCGCTGTCTGCGAGTGGCCTTCAAAGGGGGTCACAGGCGATTTAAGCGTATCCATCCGAGCCCGAACCCGAACTCGAACCCGAAACCGAGCCAATCCCACTGCAAATTGCCATTTTATAAAGTGTTTACACCGAGCGCGTGTCCCTAAGTAATTAACGGAAAACCAGTTAACAGTTTATGGCTCGTGACATTTGCGGGTGGTCGCCACTAATGGGTTAAGTCGGACACCTTAAGGACATTAGCAGAACAGTTCGCAAGACGACAGTCTTGGGATATGAAAGGGCTCAGGTAATTTCAATTAGGCCAGCTGAGATGCGGTGGCTTGGTGACGTGACAAATTGAAAAATAAAAACGGTTCAAAATAAACAAAAATATATACAAAGCTATAGTATAAGATATCTTCAAAAGATAAGCCATAGTATTAAGCCAAATCCTTATCTTTAAGATCTTCAAACTAAACCTAATAAACCAAAGCCGATTAAAGACCACTTCTAGTCCTTTTTAATAGGCTTCTAATCCCAACTTCAGACGCATTCACTTGGCAAATATTTTAGCTCGGTCTTCCTCTTGGTTATCCAATTAAGCAACTAGGAACAGTTTATAACAACTAATTAAATGGCTGGCCATCCAGGACCCTCGGTTTATAGTGCCTGGCTCAAATCCCTCATAGTTTTAATCGCAAAGTCATATGCCCGACATAAACAAAACAATGGCCAGCCGGAGTCCTCCTGGCCCAGATGCTTGCTTTGTGGCTTGTTTGGCCACACAATTGCCTTTGGTGGCCAATAAAACAGGCAACGTCATCATCGTCAGCAGACCGAGAAGTGGAGCCACGGCTCTCTTTATACACATACACGTATACTTGTATATATAGATGTATAGCTGGTCCGGTCCCAGCTGATTCCGGACTAGACTTGGCCACTTAATGCGGCCACAACAATAAAAAAGGAAATTTAATAAAGCACTCCACTCGACTCGCCACTCGTTGCCTACTTTGCGGCGCACAACAGCGTGAACTGCAAGGAACCAGCAACTTGGACTCCGAATTGCACTGGCCACTTGAGCTTTGACAATGGGGAAAATTGCAACCGGTCCGGCTTTGTTTTTCTTCCCACTTGCCACTTTCCACTTTCCACTTCCCACTTGCCACTTTCCACTGCCCCGCGCACTGGGTAAAGACGATGGTCTTAAATTTAGAAATGATAACTCGGTAATGGGATACTATTGGAGCGTAATCAGTTCATTGAGGGTAGTGAGGAATGCCAAGAAGAAAACAATCTTATCTCATTTAAGCTTGTTTGTTAGCCAACATGTTTAATAACCAATAACCAAAGGGGAAAATAAGAGCCCTGGCGATTCGGTTAACTTAGTGGTATTGCAAAGAGACTTCTAAGACAGCTTTCTAAGACTTATAGCGCTTGCATTATTGTTTCAAGTGTATTTATCGACTATGTTTTGCTCCATTCCATTGCAGTGGCCTGGTTCACGTTTGATCCCGTTCTGAGCGGCGGAGCCGGTTCTGGCTTAATCTTCAGCAAAAACAACGCCACCGTGAGCGTCGAGGGCTGGGAGCACCGGGTGGCCCTCGGCTCCGTGGGATTCTCCCGCGGCGTCCACTACTGGGAGTTCACCATCGACAACTACACGGCGGACACGGACCCGGCCTTCGGAGTGGCCCGCATCGACGTGGCCCGCAACAAAATGCTGGGTGAGTACTTGGCCACTTCCCTGCGGCTCACCTTGCAGTGGGTTACTGGTCGCAGTTCAATTAACAATTCAGAGCAGGCGCCGGATGGCCAGGATAGAAACTTTGATCGAAAATAAGCAGGGGTGAGCCGTAGTGGAAAATCTGCACAACAAATAGATTCTGGCGTTGACAAAAGAGCCGATACGTATGCGCAAAGTTCGCACAGCTAATAGACTGGGATTCCGGAGGGAGATCGGGAGATTGGGAGATTGGGAGATTGGGAGCTTGGTTCGGGAACTTAAAAACTTTGCCATTTGCCGCCTCGCAATGCGATGCCAATAAAATCGAGTGCCAAGTAATAGGGGGCGTATCGAAAACTTTTGCCATTTCTTGTTGCATGTGCGTGGGATGGGGTGTCTTTCGTTACCAGCCTGAGACAAAGACAAATACAATCACAAGCACAAGCACAAGGACTTGGCAGAGGCGCCTTGAAGAATGCCTCGGCAAATTGATTGAAAATGTGCGTGGTTGCGTGGGGGGAGTGGTTAGAAAGTGGGTGCTTTCCACAGGCGACTTGGACTGCAGACAAAAGTAATTAAAAGTGCGGCACTTAAACTTTTGTCAAATGCAAAAGTTTATTTGCGGCAGCGCATCCCATGCCACATTTTTTTCTTTCTATCTTTTTAAGTCTTTGCACTGTGCCGTGTATCCTTTTCACTTACACAATTTATTCCCCAAGCTGCTCACGCGCCATTTAACACGTGCCCGCCAGCATCGCTGGTCCGCTGCTGGAAAACTCAAGTTTTCGAATTAAATTTTCATATGCAAAGCGTAACGGAGCAGGTGGCGCCCCCAGCGACTGACATTGACACTAACAGTTGCAGTTTGCCAAGTTGTTTTACGACCCTCATGCGTTCTATAGATGTATGTATCTATACTATATAGCTGTGTGCACAGCGGCCCCTACTTCCGCCCGCTCCTGTTGCTCCTGCGTTTGTCAGTTATAATTCCGCAGGACTGAAACGACGGACGGGAAACTGACAAGTTGGGATACGGGATGCGGCGAGTCGGGGGAGCCATCGTGCCAGCCGGAGTTTAAAGTTCGCAACTTGGAGCTGGAACTGAGTTCAGCAAGTCACGGAAACGGAGAGCGAGGCTTATTTGGGGCATTCAAATTATCTACAAATTCGGGTGACGATTCTTGGGGTTAAACGGCTTTAAATATGTATTTCTGAGGAATTTCCTATTGAGTCGTAATAAGTTAATCGGTATTCCGCTTAAGCCAATCTAATTCATGCAGTTCATAGAGCTCCACTTTACTTTTGATACCAATTACAGCTTGTATATAATTAATGTGTACTTTTCAATGTAATCCTTAGGCAAGGACGAGAAGTCATTCGCCATGTACATCGACCGCCAGCGATCCTGGTTTCAGCACAACTCCGTTCACGAGCGGCGAGTTGAGGGGGGCATCACCACGGGAAGCACGATCGGAGTGCTCCTGGATCTGGAGAGGCACACTCTGAGCTTCCTGGTCAACGAAATGCCGCAAGGATCGGTGGCGTTCCGGGACCTCTACGGCGTCTTCTATCCAGCAGTGAGCATCAACAGGGGCGTCACTCTGACCATGCACACGGCCATGGACGCGCCCAAGATGGACTACTTCTAGAGGGGATCGGACGGGGTAACGATTAGCAAATTGTGTACATAGAGCTCGACAGCTTGACATTTGGCAGTTATCGGTGTCTATATAGCATTACCTTAATACGAACAGTTTACTCAGACAGCTTACATATATGGGTGTATGTGTACGTGTAGTTTCGGGCAAAGTTCAGCGACATATCTCCACTTAATCGTATCTCTATTCGTAGTTTTAGGCACTGTTTGTAAAACGCTGCGCCAAATCGGAGAGTAATTATTAAAAATAATTCAAAGCATTTAAAGGTATCTCGATGTAAAATACAATAACAAAACTCTCAATGTTTTTCAACACAAAAATAGAGCCAAAAATCAAGCACCGTGCAACAAAAGAGTTATAATAAAATCGCGAACACCAAAAAAACAAATCTAATTTAAACGCAAGCGAATAAAAACTAAGGTAAAATCCAATTAGCAATTAGTGTAGCTAAAAATCTGCATTTGTATGTCATCACACGTACGTGTGTTAAGGTTAATGTTTATGGCTAACACAAACGCATTTGTTTGAGGCTAAAAAAATCAAAATCAACGTGTTGGTGGGAAGTTTTTATTTTAAAGACTGAAAGTACATGTTTTTTATAAGTACGGTAGGAAAAACACGGCAAAAAGGCCTCGTTTCAATGTGCACAACCAACCACTGCAAAAGCAACGTAAATTTTCCCAAAAATTAATAACTTTTAACATTTAAGAGCACTGCAAATGCCGCATAAAATAAATGTCCCCAAAAAAGACGAAAACAAATTTAAAGCCAAGAATTTTGCTTATAAAATCAAATATGCATCGGAATATTAATACTTAATGTACCACTAAGTTTCCTGTAAATATTAATGTATTTTTTAATAAACGTTCGGCTATTTTAGATTTTTTCTATTTAAGGTGTAATGCATAAAATGAAATTCCAATGTATGTACGGACTATTTATACTTTTCAACTTAAGCCTATTTACAGCAAAAACCACAATTAAAGTTAATTACCAGTACTATGCATGTTTAAATATTTATAATAGTAATAATAGTAAAGTGCAAACAAACCGAAGAGCAAAAAATGTAATTGCGTGCGCAACTACAAGCACACATATAAATGAGTTCATTTAAAAAGGCAGAAACAAAATAAATATGAAAAAAATGATAATAAAATTAAAGAGCGTTTTTCTTTCAGCATTCTGTTGCAATTTAAGGCGGCTTGCAGCTGCAACCAATAATTAACAATCAACAAACTATGCAGTTTTCACATATTAATTAGCGTTTAGTGTACGGTTCTTTCTTTTTTACACAATCGTCACTTTCCCCGCTTTTCATTTGGTGACGCATTAGTGGAAAAGCCGGAGTTCATTGTGCCAATTTCTGAGCGAGTTCCCGTGTTTGTTCTGCAGCTTAGTTGTTCCCCATTTTTTGCTGGGCACAGCATCTGAAGCGGGAAATGTGTCGCCAACGAACAATATGATTCCTGTTTGTTGTTTTGGCATTCATGCACCGCCCACAAACACCACCCACCGCCCACCGCCCACCACACACTTTCACAAATTACACACTTAACTTTAGCACTACGATGGCTTGGAAAACAGCATGTGTCAACTGCCAGAGTCGGCATTCTAGAATGTTTTTGGTGTGGGGAGATGCTCCAGCTCCATTGTTCGTTGGGTTTGACAAAAGCGAAATTTTAATGAGCACGGCGCAGAAAAAACCGCCAAAGAAACTTTTGTTGTGTCGGCGCCACATTGTTTTCACTATATTTATTTGTGAGTCGCATATAGTTATGTGCCAGGAAAACGCATCAAAGTGCAATTTTTATATCCGGGTTGCAGTTGGGAAACTAACAAGGGAAAGCGCTTAGCTGCACCCTCCCCACATCCTCATCCTCATCCTCATCCCCATCCGCATCCGCATGCACATCCGCATCCGTCGACGGAGACAGCAGACAAGAGATGGAAGACAGGACACAGGACATGGGAGATGGGACATGGGACACAGGACTTGCAGCAGCTGCTCCATCGTCGCCTGCTTCATAAATCATAAAAAACTTTCGCCGCACGTCGCCGAACAAGAACAACTCCCGACAAGCCGCCATCCCCCAAGCCCCATTCCCCCAGTTTTTCCTCCCGGGAAAACTTGCCCCCGCAAACTAACCAACAGCTGCTAAGCGTTGAGTAAATGTTTTCGCGCCTCGTTGCCCTCTCAAATTCCCAAAACGTTTCCAGTTGGTGGTATTAGTGGGGCTATATGGCCGATGTGGCACGTGATTGCTGCAGTTTTCCCCAGAAACTCCCATACTCACTAGTATACCGAGAACAGCTGGAATGCCGAGCTTCAAGTTTTTGAGCGTTATAGAAAATGGTAGATAATATTGCAATAGCTTGGACACATTTTCATTGAACTTGATGAGCATATTGTTATACGGAATAACTTAACCCTTTTCTTCTTTCATAAAAATTGGTTTTTATTCGCTTTAATTGGTTTACAAACCACTGTTACTATTACTACTAAAATTAAAGTTTATGAATTGTTCTTATTTATTTATTATGCTGCGCAAAGTTTGACATTTGAGAAAACACAATCATATGAGCCATCGAATCAATCGTTGCTTTAAAATGCTATATCCGTTCCTTACAGATCCTACAGTTCCGAGGTAGGACTGGTGGTATCTACATCACCATCTTTCTCCTCCTGCCCACTGCCAACTTCATCCTCCTCTTCCGGTTTTCCTTCCTCGACCGGAGTCTCCGTTGACAGCTGGGGCACATCCTCCTCCAAGGGTGAGCCAGTGGTGGCATCCTTGGCTTCTCCTCCTGCCTCCCAGTACTGCATTACCTGCAGAATTCTGGGCTGAATCGAACGTCTTGCACTAATGCCCCAGATCATGTCCATGTGGTTCCACTTGCGGTACAGGTGGTTCTCGACCACATTGGGCAGCAATTTGGCCAATCGCTGCACATCCTCCACGGCCGACAGGTAGTCGTTACTGCCGTAGTACAAGGCAACGGGAACGCTGATCCTTTCCAGGCGGTAATCCGGCGGAGTGGAACGTCCGTAGAGCTTCTGGTTCTCCTTGGAATCGTATTCGAACTGGCAGAAGCGATCGGATTTCTGCAGTTGGAGGTAGTGGAGCGCTTGTTTAATATTGGAGCCACCGGGAAGATGGCCCAAAACCACAGGGAACATGGTCTGTAAATATGGCGATTGTATCAGAATTTCAAATGGAGCTTCATTACTTCAATACTTACCATATTTTGCTCCTCCCGATTCTTACCCACAATCTGCCAGTAGAATCGCATACAGGTCCTTAACATGGCGGCCGAGGAAAGACAATGGTTGAGGAATATATCCGAGTGCGGAAAGAGCTCAAAGTTTTCGCCAAACATGTTTATTCCCATGCGGGCCATTCCCATAAGTGGTGCCTTCATGTGCTTCATAAAGGCCACGGGTGCCAGTGCGCTCATCAGATGGATCTTTGCATTGTACTCGGGTCTGCTGGAAGCCATCACAAAGAAGGAGGTGGTTCCCTGGGAGTGACCGAAGTAGCTCAGCTTCTGGTATCCTGTTTTCTGCAGAACACTATCGATCATCGCTGGTAGATCGTACATGCCAATCTCGTGCCAGGAGAAGGTCCAGTAGGACTTCTCCGTATTGGCGTTCAGCTTCACGTGGCCTTTGGAGTAGCGATTCCCCCTGACATTACCCATCCAGACGTCGTATCCGTTGGCGTAGAGGAAGTAACCCAGGCCGCTTTCTGGACCCATCACGATCCACGTGGAAGAGCTGTCCTCCAGTCCGTGAACCAGCAGAACTGGCTTGGCCCCAGGTCGGGGTATGCGATGCAGGGTAATGATGTATTTATCATCCGTGGTCACCTGGTGGGTTTCCGCTGGATGCTTGTACTTCTCCAGCAGTTGTATCTATATGGAACAGCAGAGCGACAGCTTGATGAGCTCGGTGCCGCCCGATGCAGCATGGACCTAACTTACCGTGTTCAGGTGGGCATCCTCAATCACGCTCGCCGGGTAGGTGTCCTCCATATATCCACCCAACACTCCGCAGCCATCGAGCGTGGCCATCGCGACCCAGAGCACCACGAGAAACCAGATCGCATGCGGCATGGCGTTCGATCCGTGACTAAATCGAGTTTAGTGCGCTCACTGGCCACTAAAGCGCTGTAATTAGTACGGAATATGGTTTGAGTGCTTTTTCCACGCTTATCGTGTAATCGAATCGTGGCCAGCTCATTTTCGGTTGTACGTTGTATGTGACGGGAAACGTTTTTAAATTGACGCAAATACAAATGCTTTCAAATGGCACTGGCCAAAGTTCATTGTGTCCACTGGCGTTAATTGCTGCGATCTGCAGTCATTTAATAATCAATAAATCCGAGTTGTTCGAACAGTAAATCAGCTGGAACGGCTAGACGAGATACCTGCAATGTCATATGCTATAACCAAAAGTGACCTGATTAACCTCTAAAAAGACAGTTACTCATCCCAACTATTAATTTGTTAATACCTTATGAGTTTCACTATTACAACTTTACGTATTAAATCACCAGTCATTGTTTTTCAATTAATAAAATACATTGAAATAAATACTTTACCTTTTTAATATTCCTTTTTTTAAGTGTTAATGCCACCATCCTAGTGCCCACACTTCGAGAAGCGTATGATCCTAGAAATGTTTGCCGGCTTAATTGGAAAATTAAATTTTTAATTCGGTTGTGGAGTGAACCGTGTCCACTTGCCAAACATCTGAATTCGTCCCTTTCATTGCCTACGTCATCGCTTTCTTTTTTCGCAATTGATTGGCAAAAATTGATTTCGGCTGCTGCATAAAATATTCGCCGCTCCTTTATTTGCAGCAACTGCTGTCACAACGACGACTGACAGGCTGACAAAGCGGCGCGGATGGAGCGGGTGGAGCGGAATCCCTTCTAGACCCGGTCCGTGCCCGGATTTTCGAATCGGACTCGGATCCGACTCCGATGACGGGGGATTCGTAGGCTCGATGTGTGACTGTGTGCCGGCCAGCGTTTCGACATTTGACAAATAACTTAATTCGCCGTTGTCACCACATGTTGGCAATGCCATCACAAAAGTGGGTGGAAGTGGTTGTGAGCGGGTGGCGGTGGGCTAAAGTGGCAGCGATGGCAACTTGACATCCCATGGCAAGCGGGTCGGCTCAGGGGCTCAGGGGGCGTGGCTGTGTGGGTCTGCGGCTCTGCACAAGTCAGTTGGCAGGATGTTGAAGTTGAAGTTGAAGCCTCGGTTTCATGCTCGATGGGCGAGAACTTCAAGGGACAATGCCTTTTGGGCTGCCTTTAAAATTAATTTCCCAGAAGTGTCAATTGGCATAGCTTCACCAGCGGGGAGCATTGTTCTTGAAGTGTGGATAGTTTTCCAAAATATATTGTTTTATCAACCATAAATCACTGGGCTACCTTCGTACTTTAAGCAAGACCTCCATGTTAGTTATCTTCACCTTTAACAAATCGTTGCCCTTTTGACCCACTTTTTTCAGCCGACAAATTTAGCTGTCAGCTTAGTTACCAAATTTCCTGGTCTTACCTTAATGGTCGGACCAACGAGGCGGTTCCTTGAAGTCCCAACGACGCGTGCCACGACAATTAGCCATTTGCCCAGCCAGTTTCCCAGTGGATTTGTGTTATTATGGTGCCAACTGCCAATCAGGGGACAATCAACTGGCCGAAAGCGTGTTGCAACTTGCAGTGGACTGAGGTGCTGGCCAAAATCGAAGCCCGCTTGGCCAGCAATGAAAACAAGACCAATCGATTGGCCAAAGAGCCCTTGGTGGGAGCTAAACTGAGACAATGGGAGCACCACTCGTGGCCTGCAGCACAGCTAGCTGAATACACTGGGAGAAAAAGGTGGATTGAAATGGT
Source organism: Drosophila orena (assembly GCA_005876975.1). Classification (NCBI taxonomy): domain Eukaryota; kingdom Metazoa; phylum Arthropoda; class Insecta; order Diptera; family Drosophilidae; genus Drosophila; species Drosophila orena. Next base: position 8,261,882 of record VCKV01000008.1, on the reverse strand, counting down.
AATGAAAGAATAGAATTGTTGTATGACAACCTCTTAATATTTATTAAAATATTTTTGAAATGCCAATGCATGCAAATATTTGTAGTGCTTCAATTTATTGAAAGTTCTGCAGCTATCTTAAGTACTTTTGGTAGTGTTGTTGGCCCATTAATACCTGATTCCGTCCAAAGGGCAGAGCAAATCTGTTTGAGTGTTCCAGGCTCGTTAGTGGCAGCATCTGGCATGGTCTGCTGAGATTACGATCAGCATTGTTCGCCCGTCGTGGACTCGCATTAGCTGCAGCAGTGGCTCAAATCCGGCTCAGTTCCCCATCGAGGACCCCTTTATGTTGGCCACGCACGTGACTTTTAATCACGCGCGCATAAAATTTCATGGGCTATCTTTGTCTTGGCCGAAACGGAGCAACTGCCTCCGAGCTTGGGCTCATTACGGCGCCAGGGAAAAGAAAAGTGCGTGAAGCCCCATTGAATAGGTGGTCTGTTCGCGGGGTCGGCCTGGGAAACTTTACGACTTTAGCAAAGTTTTTGGTACCGGGCCAGAACAGGACTCCATTCCGTTGGCCAGCCAGCCAGTCAAAGGAGCAACTTCCACTTTAGCAGAGGTCATAGTCAAGTGTTGGCCAGACAAGTGGGGTCGGGGTTGGCCATATTGTAGTCACTTCCAAGCGGCTTCGCTTGGTGCACTGAGAGAAAAGCAGTGGAAGATATGAGTTAGTTTGTACTTGTGCAAACTACTTGTACTTTTTTCAATACATACATACGAAAATATTTCGTTGGAATTTCGAACTAAAATTCAAATTACACTGACAAACAAATTACGCACATGTATCTTGCGGCATTTTTTCGTTCAATAATTACTAATCAATATTTTTTACATATTTAAATACATTTAGATAGTCAATAGGTAGCACTTAGAGTTGGAATAAAATATTTTCTGTGCGCGGAACTTGGCTCTGAGGCAATTACAATTCGTTTTTTAGCTGTCAGCCCCACTCAACTGCCCCTGGCCACGCCCACTCGCTGTAAAGGGGATGCCGCCCCCATTTTGTCTGCGTTTTGTAATTACTTTTGTGCACGTGCCACAGTACATTGATCTGGATCTGCCCTTAAAATTTATTTCTGCAGTGCGACAAGTTCAGGGTCATAGTCGTTGAATCTCAGCCACTTTCAGCCATTTTCACCCATTTTCAGCCATTTTCAGCCATTTTCCTGAATTTAATATTTAAGTTATGCAAAATAGGCCCGTGCAGCAATGAAGTGGCGATGCAGAAGGGAACTTAAGTTAATTAATTTCAAAATTAAGCGCCATTTATTGTTGATTCAGCTAAGGGAATCGGCGAGAATGGTAGCCATCAATTGTCCTCCATCCCTATGACCTGTCGACTGCTTGTTAATTTCTGGCAATAAAAAATATGATGCGCTTTCCATTAATTACGCCATTATTTGCGTATTGTCAGGGGTCCACAAATATCTGGAGCCGGAGAATCCTGCCGCATTCGCTCGTGGCCATCAATAAAGTGAGCGAGTGATAAAGGATTACTACTGACAGCGCCGTTGGCCGCGGAATTGATTAATTTATGGAAAACGAGAAGACTTTCAACCGAAAACATGACTGTTTTTCACACTGCCCAACAAGTTTGCAGTCGCAGCCGAGTGATGGCAATCGATTTTCCAATTTATATCCACGCATATCCACCGGCTGAGGTTTTTCCTGCAGCCGTGTGTCACTTTTGGGCCGTGTAAGAGATGCATCGTTATTTAATTTAATGCGATTCGTAACTTGCAGCCATAAATTAATTGAATTAAGCTCATTTAATGAAAACTTGTTTGTCCGACTAATTGCGTGGAGGAATCGAGCTGCTCTCATCGATTGATTTGCCGTTGATTTGTGGGAAAATAAATTATTTGGCTCCATAAAAATATTTCTATATGTATATAAATGAAAAAAACACGAGGAAAAATAAAATGTATGCCAAAATGGAAGGTAATTCCTTGCCATGTAAATGCATTTCAAAAACTTTTAATCTGAGGGTAACAAACATTAACCATAGAACATAAAACATTTGCTAAATTTATACGATAATCCCATATTCTCTTTTTCTTCTATGCTTCCTTATCATTTAAGTAACCTATTGTTTTATGCATAATGCCCATATAATGCCAGTTTTCCAAATACCAACATGTACCTATCACTTAAAAAAAGTATTAAAAAGCCTTTGGGGTTTAACAAAGGGACTTGGAATTATGCTTTTGCATGACCATTATGTGGACTTCTATAAATATATCGCACTGCCCATTTCTTTACCAATATCTGAGCGGGATTACCTGCTGCGAGACAGCACGAGAAATAAATGTAATGTGCCGTAGTCCTTTTCATTACGATAATGAAATATTTCAAGAGCAGTTTATGGGGCTTACTTACTCAAATGTTCGAGGCGCATGCAAAAAGTGGATCCCGGAGTCCGGACAACCGTGAAAACACGGCGAACAGCGCGCTGAGTGGGTGGGTAGGAGGTCGGGTGGTCGGGTGGTTGGGTGGTTGGGTGGTGCTCGAGGGATAGGCAGCGAAAAGGGACATGCGTGCAAATATAATCGGCGAGGAAAAACCGCAACTATAGCACGAGCCGTAACGTTGAGCACGCCAAGGCAGGGGCATAATTATGGCATTATCACACATCCACATGCAATCCTGCCCCACACGCGTTGGAGCCCTCCCATGGAAAACTAACGATAATCAATTGAGAAATGTTTATAATGAAGTGGCGCAGCCAAAGGGTTCTCCACCACAACGCTAAGCCTTACACTTCAACTGCAGAGGAGTGCGAATGCATACCCTTTCGTGGAACTAGAATTTGAAGTAATACACACAAATCTTGTGTACATTTTGAAGGATTTTGTGTGCATTTCATTAAAGTCATTTATTTTCAGATATGAGATTTCCTGGCACGTTATAATTATATATATATACTCGTATATATCATTAATTTCTTGAAGAAATGTACATAGTTTCCAGTGCAAGTTCCGCGTTATAGCGAGTAGCCTGGCGTTAAGCACTTCATTTCGCCATCAGCCCTTCCTTAAGCCCTTCCCCAAATTTTGCGATGGGGCGTGTCGGCTAAAAACGCCTAGCCAGCAATCTACCGATAGCGTGTGTGTGCCAAACGCTCATTGACCAGCCCCCACCGCCCACATCCCCCGGTTACCCATATTCTCCCGCAGTCCCCGACAAGTGTGCTAAGTATACGTTGGCCAGAGAGATAAACATGGCCAACACACACACGCACACGCACACACATCGACTGCTTGGCTGTGTGAGTGTGCCGCACTCATGACAACGTCCATCATAATTCATTGGGCATTGAGCTGGGTCCTGCGGCTGGGCAAGGACCCTTCAGCTGCATTGTAATGAAATTAGCATGCACAAGACAAAGTTGCCAGTCGCGCATTCAGCGATAATTGAGTTTAGCATTAGGGATACACTAAGAGCACTGAGAAAAGTTAACTGAAACTATTTATATATTTTGTAGGTTTATTACTTTATATCACAGTGCGTGGAATCCTATTGTAACATATTAATACCAAGCAATCGTGCTTAGATATTCGTGGCTGCAAGCTGCCAGCTTAAGATACTGTATATTCTTCTTGAAACGTGAATCTTTGAGCACCAACACATTTTAAAATGTATCTATGAGCCTAAGCTAGCTCTTTCATACTATTCAAAGTATTCAGATTTGTTCTCAGTAAAGCTGAGCTATTTAAAAAGGGCCGGGCATTGAAATGCAAATGCAAATGCAGTCAGTCAGTCAGACCGCTGGACAGGGAGACTGACAGGAAGCGGGTCGCAGCTTCGTGGGCTCAGCTGGGTTAATTTCAGTCCAGGTTAACCCGGGATGACACCGCCGCTGAAACAAAGACACGCCTCGAGCGGCACATGGAACCTCCTCCTCCGCCGTTGGGAGCCAGGAACTTGGAAACAGAAGCCGGGTGCCGCACAAATGGCAACCTATTTCCAAAGCCGCTGCCGCATCTAATTTATGCCAAGAGCAATCGCAACTGCCAATGCCGGCTTATAAACGAGGTGAACTTTTCGCTCTGGCCAGAAGTTCAGAGGGCAATAAACTACGCTGCTTGTTTATTGTTTTAGCCTCAATGAGCTCGAAGCGGCTGTGCCTTCACTTCCACAATTTAAAACTGTTGGGCTGCTATATGGTTTAGTATTCAAAGGCTAAATGGAACGTTGACGTGCAATTTGATGGCTTAATTTGACTCGCAATTCTCGATTCGCCTACTTAAGGGGAGAAATACCTAGGTTAGCACGGGGTTTGAATGCAGTTTTGAAGGGAAGGAAAGGATAAGTAACCAACAATGACTTGAAAGGTCAAACGTTCTAGACCCACATTTAATAGCAATAAATATTGCGAAAGTGCACAGTTCCCGTTCAGATAGTTTCATTTGGACTTTTTTATTGTTCCCTTTTGGCTAGGGTTTAGGTAATTTTATTTAAACATTTTCCCAGTAGTCGAAGCATTATCTGATCTCTTTTCAATTGAGTTTTATTTCTCGTCCCTTGCCCTCCAAAATCAACAATCAAAACGTTTTGCCGATGGGTTTGAACCACCAAAAAGGACTCCAGCCATCGGGAATACAAAACCTCCTGGCAAGTGTCACTTAAAGGCATATCGTTTGTATTTTCTGCCCCGAACTCTTTTCCGCCGAAACTGCAATTCGAGAAATGCAGCCAGCGTTTTTCCGCCAGTACCAAAACACTTTTCTTTCTTTCATTTCGGCTCTCCGTCGCTTCCAGCGCTTTCAATTTGTGTGTACATAAATTTCGAAATGGAATTCTCGTGTTGGGGCGTCCGACAGGAGGACAGAAAAAAGTGTTTAAAAAAATGCAAACAGAACTACAAAAGTCGAGGAAAATAAATAAAAATGGAGTGGAGTGGAATGGAGTGGAGTGGAGTGGAGTGGACCGTAACGGAACGGAGCGGAGCGGAGAAAGCCCGAAAGAAATGGCGAGCGGAAACAAGTGGCCATGAATGCAGTGACATAAGAACAACAACAGCGACAGCTGGAGATAGTATTCCTGTTCCATGGAGAAACTGCATAAATATCGCTACAAGGACCCTGGAAAAGCGCCAATCGAAAGTTGCGTTGGCTGGCTGAAGCGCAGAATGCACGAGTCTCGTTTCAAGAACTTAGAAGTGCATAAATTGCGCCTGGGAATTAAAATATATTTCACGAGACGCCCGAAGTGCCACAATGTGGGCCAAATTGTTAGCATTCAGCGCGGTAGTTGTATAACTTCAGGCCTTAGCTAAAAGGGCGAAGCTTTTCCTTTGATTGTGTGGCGATTTCTTTGGCCAATGGAGCATGAAATTGCAGAGGGGAGTGTCAGGGAAAAGGTCTTGTTGTTGTGTGAACATGGAAAATGCGCACACACCCAGGCTAACAACTACACTGTGAGAAATACATAGCATTCAAATCTCACTTACCTCAATTTACAATCTCATTTCCCGAATGAAACTATTAAAATGGTATTAATTCCTCAAGCGACTCAAAGCGACTCATCCCTTTTTAAAGTCCAACATCAACCCCCCACTTGTTTAAGTGCGCCAAAGTTCGAATGCTACAATCTTCATATCACTTAAGACTGCGTCTGGTTCTGCTCGAGTGCAAAGGGGTCCGATCGAAGATTAAACTCAGCTGAGGAGCAACTGAGCCGGGCGAAAGTCACACCAATTGCGATGGACTGCTGGTCCGGAAGGTGTCCATCGGGCGTGACACTGGAGGTGAGTAGAACTACATGTGTGGGAAGCCAAACAAAATGCATTGAGTGCCACAAGAACTAATAACATAAAGAGCACTCATATCAATGCGATACGGCAGTGAAACCGATTTCCACAGTGGTATTACTAATTGAAAATACTCGTGACGGAATCCGATAACCGGTGGCATCCAAATTCAGGCCATAAAGGGTGAAATCGCTCGTTAGCCCTCCACATGACCGTTAAGCGTTCGCCCAGCCTGATTCCTGGAACCCAACCGCCATATGCTTATATGGCATGGCGGCTGTGGGTTGAGCGCTCCAGTGTCATCATTACCATGACTAGGATTACGATTACTGTCATCGTCGTGTCATCACAAACACACGCAGACTTAGCGGGCGTCTTTATGGCTTTTGGCGCTGAAATGATAAGTAAAGTTTTTGCAGAACGTAGCGAACATTTTCCGGACATGGGGCTTATGTCCATGCTGGAAACATATGGCATATTGCCAGGCGAAACATTTAATGGTCTGCAAAATGGCCTGGCCCGGGACATTAAAAGTTGCTTAACCTTCATTAGGCGCCCGATTCCCCATCCGCATCCCCATCCGAGTCCGAATCCGAATCCGACTGACGACCAGATGAAATTTAATATATGTCAGGTCCCGACATCGGAGGGCTTAATGCCCCATTTGTGCAGGGCGGCACTGCATCCAAATGACGAGTCAGAAAAAAGAGCAAATCACCGCAAGTTGGCATGGAGCTTTAATCAGCCCAGCAGGCAAAAGGGCTAGAAGGCGAGCAGGAGGGGGAGGCATTAAAGGGGCGCTAGGACAGTAGGCAAACTCAATTTCCAGCTTGTTTCACGGGACGACGACCACGCCCACCCCAACCCACCAGAGGCGCTAATGCGGCGACATGGCATTATCCTTCTTCCTTTCGCGACTTCTTTCCCGACTTTTCCGACTTTTCCGACCGCGGCTGCACTCTCCTTGGGTATTTTGATAATCAAATTTGCGCAAACAAGCGAGTGGCGTGAATTTGCCAACGCCACCGAAACAAGGACGAAACAAGGACCAAGGATAATAACGGTTGCGCCTCGTGCACTTGTGCAATTACATTGGCAAAAGTTCAGAAACTTTCCTTAAACAAAAGCGCCTTAAATTCTCTATGGCTTTTCTCTAAATCACTGCTACACTATTTATGATTTTAGATGGCTATTAATCAAAATACGTAAACATTAAAATTCCTATACTTTTCCACAAGTTAAGTTATATAAGTTCGAATGAAATGGCTAAGCAGGCGGATTAAAGCAAGAAGCCCCAAACTTCAGTGAAATCTTGTGAATGGTATTGCTCGGAATAGGGAAGCTAAAGTAAAAATCTCATTTTCCAGGATTTTCCACAGAAAAGGGTTTCAAGAAACCTGCACTTCCTGCTGTCCCAACAATCAATTGCCAATTGTGATGTAACATCGAGGGATAATCCATTTAATATCGCTTTATTCCATGTGTTATTAATTTCATGGCATCTTATTTGCGAGCCTATAAAAGGTTCCTGTCCGATTCGCTGGCCAAAGTAGTGTCTCAGAATGCAGGCTGGGCTCCTTTACGCATTCGTCGCACTTTTGGCGATATTTCAAGTGAATCCCAGCGAGGGAATTATTAATATAAACAATCAATTTAACACTCTGATAGGCGTTCCATTACTTCCTGCGCTAGACAGTTTATTTAATGTCTATGGCCGTGCAGCATCAACGGGAGATGGGCAATCCGTTGTAAAAGATAGCTCGGATGTGAGGTTTCCAATGAATATGATCACAATTCCCGACATTCAACTTATTGCCGTCGAAGATCAGCCAGAGCAAAATTCTATTGGTGAAGTGAAATATTTGGTGTTAGATCGTGGGAGAAATCAACTGTACAATCGGGGTATTACACTGAAAGAGCTTTTTCGCAACTTTACCCTTTCTCAAATACGAAAAATAAGGAGTTCGCAAACATCTTTAACAGAAATGAAGGAGTTGTATATGAAACTTCTCAAAAATGCTATAGATCAATCGGACATTCATCCGCAGTATCTAAATAACAACTCACAAGCCCAATCGCTTAAGCAAGCGCTGGCACAAGCGCAGCTTCAATTCCAAAAGCAATCCCAATCGCAGGCTCAAGGTCAAGGACTGAATCAATCACAGCAACAATTCCAATCCGCAAATCAACCTAGAAGGAAGTTCCAAAAACAATTTCAATCGCAGCTTAAACGGGAAGGACAAGGTGAAATACAAGAGCAATCCCAACAGCAGGTTCAAGCTAAATTACAAGCTGAGGCTTTTAATCGAGAATGGCACCTTCAAGCACCACAGCAATCGGAAAGTATAGCAGAGGATCAAGTCCAAGATGAAGCACAAGAGCAAGACCTATCACAACCTCAGGCACAGTCACAAATTCAATTGCAGGATCAAGCACAGTCACAGGGTCAAGCCCAATCGCAAGATCAATCGCAGGCTCAGGATCAAGGATTAGCACTGCCTCCATCCACAAAGCAATCATTACCAGAAGCAGAGGATCAGGCAAAAGAAGACCCCGTAGATCAATCACTTCATCAAGCCCGAGCTGAAATAGAAAAGCAAGTTCTGTCTCAGAGTGACGCTCAATCACAGGATCAAGCTAAAACGCAAGCTCAAGTTCTCGATCAGGCTCTGGAAGAAGCGCATACTCAATATCAATCGCAGGCTCAGGATCAAGGATTAGCACTGCCTCCATCCACAAAGCAATCATTACCTGAAGCAGAGGATCAGGCAAAAGAAGACCCCGTAGATCAATCACTTCATCAAGCCCAAGCTGAAATACAAAAGCAAGTTCTGTCTCAGAGTGACGCTCAATCACAGGATCAAGCTAAAACGCAAGCTCAAGTTCTCGATCAGGCTCTGGAAGAAGCGCATACTCAATATCAATCTCAGGATCAAGGATTAGCACTGCCTCCATCCACAAAGCAATCATTACCTGAAGCAGAGGATCAGGCAAAAGAAGACCCCGTAGAGCAATCACTTCATCAAGCCCGAGCTGAAATACAAAAGCAAGTTCTGTCACAGAGTGACGACCAATCACAGGCTCAAGCTAAAACGCAAGCTCAAGTTCTCGATCAGGCTCTGGAAGAAGCGCATACTCAATATCAATCTCAGGCTCAGGATCAAGGATTAGCACTGCCTCCATCCACAAAGCAATCATTACCTGAAGCAGAGGATCAGGCAAAAGAAGACCCCGTAGAGCAATCACTTCATCAAGCCCGAGCTGAAATACAAAAGCAAGTTCTGTCACAGAGTGACGACCAATCACAGGCTCAAGCTAAAACGCAAGCTCAAGTTCTCGATCAGGCTCTGAAAGAAGCGCATACTCAATATCAATCTCAGGCTCAGGATCAAGGATTAGCACTGCCTCCATCCACAAAGCAATCATTACCTGAAGCAGAGGATCAGGCAAAAGAAGACCCCGTAGAGCAATCACTTCATCAAGCCCGAGCTGAAATACAAAAGCAAGTTCTGTCACAGAGTGACGACCAATCACAGGCTCAAGCTAAAACGCAAGCTCAAGTTCTCGATCAGGCTCTGAAAGAAGCGCATACTCAATATCAATCGCAGGCTCAGGATCAAGGATTAGCACTGCCTCCATCCACAAAGCAATCATTACCTGAAGCAGAGGATCAGGCAAAAGAAGACCCCGTAGAGCAATCACTTCATCAAGCCCAAGCTGAAATACAAAAGCAAGTTCTGTCTCAGAGTGACGCTCAATCACAGGATCAAGCTAAAACGCAAGCTCAAGTTCTCGATCAGGCTCTGGAAGAAGCGCATACTCAATATCAATCGCAGGCTCAGGATCAAGGATTAGCACTGCCTCCATCCACAAAGCAATCATTACCTGAAGCAGAGGATCAGGCAAAAGAAGACCCTGTAGAGCAATCACTTCATCAAGCCCAAGCTGAAATACAAGAGCAACTTCAATCACAGAGTCAAGCTTCTGGTCCACCACTTTCTCAATCACAACAACAATCCCAAGATCAAACAGTTGAAGAGCTTGTACGATCACTAACCCAAGCCCATGCGCAAGTCCAAGAACAAGCTCAATCACAATCGCAATCGCAAGAGAAAGCCGAATCACAGACCCTATCAAATTCACAAGTTCTCAATGAGAGGCTTAACCAAGAGAAATTGCAATCACAAGGTCAATCGCAAGTTCAATCAAGGCTCCCCATAGAAGGTACGCAGGGTTCCAAATTTGATACGGTCCTTTATTCAAAACCTCAACCAAGGACATGTTTAAAGTGTCAGCAAGCTAGAAACCCACAATACATTGCGCAGGTGGACATCGAGATTGACGCCAAGTTGGAGACGGTGAGCCATTCCACATAAGGAATTCGACTTGGACAGCAAGTGGAATGAAGGTTTCTATATATTTTTCTATCCTTTGACAGCCAAAGTTGATCTCAAAATATGGACATCAAGTAGAGACCCATTACGCATTCACTACCGATAACTACAAACTCTGCCTACATCGAATTCCGCGGGCTGGAGCCACACCCGTCCTATTGGTCCATGGCCTGATGTCCAGCTCGGCCACTTGGGTGCAGTTCGGGCCATCTCAGGGCTTGGCGTACATCCTGTCCCAAAGCGGCTACGACGTCTGGATGTTGAACACTAGAGGTAACGTCTACTCCGAGGAGCGCCTGGCCGGACGCGAGAGCGACAAGGTCTTCTGGGACTTCTCCTTCCACGAGATCGGGCAGTACGATCTACCCGCAGCCATCGACTTGATTCTGCTGCAGACCAAAATGCCGAGCATCCAGTACATTGGTCACTCGCAAGGATCCACGGCCTTCTTTGTGATGTGCAGTGAAAGGCCCGAGTATGCCACCAAGATCTCACTGATGCAGTCCCTCTCGCCAACAGTTTATATGGAACAAACACGCAGTCCAGCACTCAAGTTCATGAGAATATTTGGACGTGGCTTCACAGTGAGTGCAGGAAATTCCTAGAATATAATATACATTTAATGTTGTTAACTTTTTCCTATAGATGATGTTGAATATCCTAGGCGGCCACAAGATCTCCCTAAGAAACAAAATCGTTGAAATGTTTCGCAACGAGATCTGCAACAAGCTTATCCCCAGTCGCATTTGCGCCATCTTTGAATTTGTGCTTTGCGGATTTAACTTCAACAGTTTCAATATGGTGGGAAATTTATCACTGTTTGGATTTCATGGGTTAATGTTACTTTTCTGTAGACTCTATCCCCCATCTTGGAAGGACACGCTTCGCAGGGAAGCTCCGCCAAGCAGATCCATCATTTCGCCCAGATGCAGGGCAAGTCTGTTTTTCAAAAATACGATTACGGCCTTATTCTGAATAAGATACGCTACAACTCCATCGTCCCCCCAATTTACAACCTATCCCAGGCACTCTGCAAGGTGGCCCTTCACCGCGGAGATGGCGACTGGCTGGGATCCGCACCGGATGTGCTTCGGCTCGAGCGGAACCTGCCCAACTGCATAGAAAACAGGAACATTCGCTTCGAAGGATTCTCTCACTTCGACTTCACGATCTCGAAGGACGTTCGACCCTTGGTGTACGATCGCGTAATCGATCTGTGCGGCTCAAACCGTTAACAGCTTAGGAAACTTATTGAACTTTTACATTACAAATGATATATTAGTAAAGCAATTATTAGATTTTCTTGGCACAGATTTCAAAATGTCTTTATTTAAGGGCTCGGCAATTAATGTAATTTATAATTTCTACACATATTTTTCGATTATCCCTGTGTTATAAAGAATTTAGAGTTTATTATTATGGCAATCGATGAATGGAAATGAATAAACTAAGAAAAATAAAAGGGATCTGTGTTTAAAGTGATGTGTTCGCTTTCATATTAGACCCGTGGTAATTTTATATGTCACAAATTAATCATAAATACTGAATCCTTACGATTCATATTTTATGTTTAGTATAACATACTCTTACTCTTACGACGAATAATGTTTGACCTGTAACTCAAGCCCCATCAAGAGACAGCCTTTGTTCCAATCACCAGTTCAGGATCGAGGTGGCCTCTGGCTTAAGACGGATGATGAGAAAGCAAGTGCTTTTGCTTCGCACTTGTCTTCCACCTTCATGGCCTTCAGTTTTGCTTACCCGCTTGATGGAACTGCCGCAGGTAACAGAACACATCCCACAACACCTATTCGGCTTCAGGAAGTCTCATGGTTGCCCCGAACAAATCCATCGCCTCGTAAAGCACATCTCGCATGGCTTTTTCGCACAGTCGGCGTATTTTTGGACGTGAAACAAGCGTTTGATAAGGTGTGGCTCGAAGGTTTGCTATATAAAATGAAAGATCTCCTCCCAGCAGCCCATTATGCCATTCTCAGCTCCTTTATCGCTGATAGGACCTTCGATGTTGCAGTACGAGACTCTCGGTCTAGCCTGGAACACATTCTTGCAGGGGTTCCACAGGGAAGTGTGCTTGGACCCTTCCTGTATACTCGTACACTGCTGACATGCCAACTCCCGTCAACAACACCGATAAAACCACCCCTGCTCAGCTGCTCCTGGCTTCTCATCCTTGCAAATCGCTTCCAGTGCAGTTCAGGAATGGCTGCATGCAATCGAGCGATGGACTGCCAAATGGAACATAGCCATTAACTGCACTAAGTCGGCCTGTGTCACATTTACCCTGCGACCTCAAGCCTGCCTAGGTCTTTTCTTCGACGGAAATATCATCGACTTGAGACGTCGATGCTACCTCGGAGTTCACCTTGTTCGGACGCTGAGTTGGAAAGCCCATATCACGGCAGTTAGAGCCAAATCCTCATGGAAACTGAAAAAGCTGGACTGGCTTTCCCACTCAAGCAAACTCCATATGGCAACTAAGGCTCTCTTAATAAAAGCCATATTAGGTCCAACACTGACCCACGCCATCCAAGTGTGGGGAACTAACAGCCTCTAAGACTCAGCTCAATAGGCTTAGAGTAATACAATCGCGAGCGACACGACATGCATCCGGACTACCCTGGTATGTGAGCAACCGAGTCATTGAAAGGGACTTAAAAAGTTGTCCCACTGGGAGACCAAATAAGCTTCCACAGCAGCCGATATCCTGACAGACTTACCGCCCACCAGAACACGTTGGCGAATGATCTTGTCGACCCCATTTCCTTTCGACGTCTGAAGAGATTACATCCCCATGAACTCCGTACACGAAAGATAGCATAATCCCTCCACTATACATTTGTATATATTATAATTAAGGAACATAATCCATAATATTATCTGTTGAGCTACACACTAGGCTAAGTTCAGAAAGAACTGAACGATTCCTAGAGACTTTAAGATTAATGAAATAAAGAGTTTAAAATAAAAAAAAAAAAAAAAAAAAAAAAAAAACTCAAGCTCTCTAACTCATGTTACGAAATCTTTCCATCTTGATCTACAGGATTTGCGAATTTAAGAATTAGTGTTAATCTAGTTATTCACTCCAGGCATGAACATTTTAATTTCAAGGTAGTTTATAATTTATCCTATAAAAGAGTTCGATTTCATTTCATTCCATTGGGAGTAAAGAAGAAAGGGACGGAATGGCGATCGCATTTAATCTGGCGATCTGTGCAATCATTTTACTCGGTACTGTGTTGCCCAGCAAGACTCATGCATGGATTGTATTTCCCAACCCAAAACTACAACCACCACCCACAACAACCCACAACCCGTTTCAGGTAAACCCAAGAGTGCAAATCACTTAGGGATGTCAAAATAGATGGTCCTCACAGTAAGATAAGCAGCCTTATAAGTCTTAATCTCCCGAACCTTTCACATATCAGGACTTTATACCTAAGTCCCATCGACGGTGGCGATTAAAATGCCAAATCAATTATAGCCAAGCTTAAATAGAAGACAAGTTCAACCACAAATTGAACCGCTACAATACTCCACTCAGTTCTAATAGTTCAATCGTTAGTACAACTACTAACTCACACCCATGCTTCCTGCACGGGTAAACTCAATCACAGTCGCAAAGTTTATTGCAAAGACCAGCTCAATCACCCATTAACTACAATCGCAAGCTTAATCAAGCGTAATTCTAATTTCAGAGTCAATGGCAGTCACAATTACAAATTAAAGGCCAAGTTTTACCCCAGGATCCCCGTTTTCATGTCCCTTATTATAATCAAATAAGGACATGTTTAAAGTGTCAGCAAGCTAGAAACCCACAATACATTGCGCAGGTGGACATCGAGATTGACGCCAAGTTGGAGACGGTGAGCCATTCCACATAAGGAATTCGACTTGGACAGCAAGTGGAATGAAGGTTTCTATATATTTTTCTATCCTTTGACAGCCAAAGTTGATCTCAAAATATGGACATCAAGTAGAGACCCATTACGCATTCACTACCGATAACTACAAACTCTGCCTACATCGAATTCCGCGGGCTGGAGCCACACCCGTCCTATTGGTCCATGGCCTGATGTCCAGCTCGGCCACTTGGGTGCAGTTCGGGCCATCTCAGGGCTTGGCGTACATCCTGTCCCAAAGCGGCTACGACGTCTGGATGTTGAACACTAGAGGTAACGTCTACTCCGAGGAGCGCCTGGCCGGACGCGAGAGCGACAAGGTCTTCTGGGACTTCTCCTTCCACGAGATCGGGCAGTACGATCTACCCGCAGCCATCGACTTGATTCTGCTGCAGACCAAAATGCCGAGCATCCAGTACATTGGTCACTCGCAAGGATCCACGGCCTTCTTTGTGATGTGCAGTGAAAGGCCCGAGTATGCCACCAAGATCTCACTGATGCAGTCCCTCTCGCCAACAGTTTATATGGAACAAACACGCAGTCCAGCACTCAAGTTCATGAGAATATTTGGACGTGGCTTCACAGTGAGTGCAGGAAATTCCTAGAATATAATATACATTTAATGTTGTTAACTTTTTCCTATAGATGATGTTGAATATCCTAGGCGGCCACAAGATCTCCCTAAGAAACAAAATCGTTGAAATGTTTCGCAACGAGATCTGCAACAAGCTTATCCCCAGTCGCATTTGCGCCATCTTTGAATTTGTGCTTTGCGGATTTAACTTCAACAGTTTCAATATGGTGGGAAATTTATCACTGTTTGGATTTCATGGGTTAATGTTACTTTTCTGTAGACTCTATCCCCCATCTTGGAAGGACACGCTTCGCAGGGAAGCTCCGCCAAGCAGATCCATCATTTCGCCCAGATGCAGGGCAAGTCTGTTTTTCAAAAATACGATTACGGCCTTATTCTGAATAAGATACGCTACAACTCCATCGTCCCCCCAATTTACAACCTATCCCAGGCACTCTGCAAGGTGGCCCTTCACCGCGGAGATGGCGACTGGCTGGGATCCGCACCGGATGTGCTTCGGCTCGAGCGGAACCTGCCCAACTGCATAGAAAACAGGAACATTCGCTTCGAAGGATTCTCTCACTTCGACTTCACGATCTCGAAGGACGTTCGACCCTTGGTGTACGATCGCGTAATCGATCTGTGCGGCTCAAACCGTTAACAGCTTAGGAAACTTATTGAACTTTTACATTACAAATGATATATTAGTAAAGCAATTATTAGATTTTCTTGGCACAGATTTCAAAATGTCTTTATTTAAGGGCTCGGCAATTAATGTAATTTATAATTTCTACACATATTTTTCGATTATCCCTGTGTTATAAAGAATTTAGAGTTTATTATTATGGCAATCGATGAATGGAAATGAATAAACTAAGAAAAATAAAAGGGATCTGTGTTTAAAGTGATGTGTTCGCTTTCATATTAGACCCGTGGTAATTTTATATGTCACAAATTAATCATAAATACTGAATCCTTACGATTCATATTTTATGTTTAGTATAACATACTCTTACTCTTACGACGAATAATGTTTGACCTGTAACTCAAGCCCCATCAAGAGACAGCCTTTGTTCCAATCACCAGTTCAGGATCGAGGTGGCCTCTGGCTTAAGACGGATGATGAGAAAGCAAGTGCTTTTGCTTCGCACTTGTCTTCCACCTTCATGGCCTTCAGTTTTGCTTACCCGCTTGATGGAACTGCCGCAGGTAACAGAACACATCCCACAACACCTATTCGGCTTCAGGAAGTCTCATGGTTGCCCCGAACAAATCCATCGCCTCGTAAAGCACATCTCGCATGGCTTTTTCGCACAGTCGGCGTATTTTTGGACGTGAAACAAGCGTTTGATAAGGTGTGGCTCGAAGGTTTGCTATATAAAATGAAAGATCTCCTCCCAGCAGCCCATTATGCCATTCTCAGCTCCTTTATCGCTGATAGGACCTTCGATGTTGCAGTACGAGACTCTCGGTCTAGCCTGGAACACATTCTTGCAGGGGTTCCACAGGGAAGTGTGCTTGGACCCTTCCTGTATACTCGTACACTGCTGACATACCAACTCCCGTCAACAACACCGATAAAACCACCCCTGCTCAGCTGCTCCTGGCTTCTCATCCTTGCAAATCGCTTCCAGTGCAGTTCAGGAATGGCTGCATGCAATCGAGCGATGGACTGCCAAATGGAACATAGCCATTAACTGCACTAAGTCGGCCTGTGTCACATTTACCCTGCGACCTCAAGCCTGCCTAGGTCTTTTCTTCGACGGAAATATCATCGACTTGAGACGTCGATGCTACCTCGGAGTTCACCTTGTTCGGACGCTGAGTTGGAAAGCCCATATCACGGCAGTTAGAGCCAAATCCTCATGGAAACTGAAAAAGCTGGACTGGCTTTCCCACTCAAGCAAACTCCATATGGCAACTAAGGCTCTCTTAATAAAAGCCATATTAGGTCCAACACTGACCCACGCCATCCAAGTGTGGGGAACTAACAGCCTCTAAGACTCAGCTCAATAGGCTTAGAGTAATAAAATCGCGAGCGACACGACATGCATCCGGACTACCCTGGTATGTGAGCAACCGAGTCATTGAAAGGGACTTAAAAAGTTGTCCCACTGGGAGACCAAATAAGCTTCCACAGCAGCCGATATCCTGACAGACTTACCGCCCACCAGAACACGTTGGCGAATGATCTTGTCGACCCCATTTCCTTTCGACGTCTGAAGAGATTACATCCCCATGAACTCCGTACACGAAAGATAGCATAATCCCTCCACTATACATTTGTATATATTATAATTAAGGAACATAATCCATAATATTATCTGTTGAGCTACACACTAGGCTAAGTTCAGAAAGAACTGAACGATTCCTAGAGACTTTAAGATTAATGAAATAAAGAGTTTAAAATTAAAAAAAAAAAAAAAAAATAAAAAAAAATAAACTCAAGCTCTCTAACTCATGTTACGAAATCTTTCCATCTTGATCTACAGGATTTGCGAATTTAAGAATTAGTGTTAATCTAGTTATTCACTCCAGGCATGAACATTTTAATTTCAAGGTAGTTTATAATTTATCCTATAAAAGAGTTCGATTTCATTTCATTCCATTGGGAGTAAAGAAGAAAGGGACGGAATGGCGATCGCATTTAATCTGGCGATCTGTGCAATCATTTTACTCGGTACTGTGTTGCCCAGCAAGACTCATGCATGGATTGTATTTCCCAACCCAAAACTACAACCACCACCCACAACAACCCACAACCCGTTTCAGGTAAACCCAAGAGTGCAAATCACTTAGGGATGTCAAAATAGATGGTCCTCACAGTAAGATAAGCAGCCTTATAAGTCTTAATCTCCCGAACCTTTCACATATCAGGACTTTATACCTAAGTCCCATCGACGGTGGCGATTAAAATGCCAAATCAATTATAGCCAAGCTTAAATAGAAGACAAGTTCAACCACAAATTGAACCGCTACAATACTCCACTCAGTTCTAATAGTTCAATCGTTAGTACAACTACTAACTCACACCCATGCTTCCTGCACGGGTAAACTCAATCACAGTCGCAAAGTTTATTGCAAAGACCAGCTCAATCACCCATTAACTACAATCGCAAGCTTAATCAAGCGTAATTCTAATTTCAGAGTCAATGGCAGTCACAATTACAAATTAAAGGCCAAGTTTTACCCCAGGATCCCCGTTTTCATGTCCCTTATTATAATCAAATAAGGACATGTTTAAAGTGTCAGCAAGCTAGAAACCCACAATACATTGCGCAGGTGGACATCGAGATTGACGCCAAGTTGGAGACGGTGAGCCATTCCACATAAGGAATTCGACTTGGACAGCAAGTGGAATGAAGGTTTCTATATATTTTTCTATCCTTTGACAGCCAAAGTTGATCTCAAAATATGGACATCAAGTAGAGACCCATTACGCATTCACTACCGATAACTACAAACTCTGCCTACATCGAATTCCGCGGGCTGGAGCCACACCCGTCCTATTGGTCCATGGCCTGATGTCCAGCTCGGCCACTTGGGTGCAGTTCGGGCCATCTCAGGGCTTGGCGTACATCCTGTCCCAAAGCGGCTACGACGTCTGGATGTTGAACACTAGAGGTAACGTCTACTCCGAGGAGCGCCTGGCCGGACGCGAGAGCGACAAGGTCTTCTGGGACTTCTCCTTCCACGAGATCGGGCAGTACGATCTACCCGCAGCCATCGACTTGATTCTGCTGCAGACCAAAATGCCGAGCATCCAGTACATTGGTCACTCGCAAGGATCCACGGCCTTCTTTGTGATGTGCAGTGAAAGGCCCGAGTATGCCACCAAGATCTCACTGATGCAGTCCCTCTCGCCAACAGTTTATATGGAACAAACACGCAGTCCAGCACTCAAGTTCATGAGAATATTTGGACGTGGCTTCACAGTGAGTGCAGGAAATTCCTAGAATATAATATACATTTAATGTTGTTAACTTTTTCCTATAGATGATGTTGAATATCCTAGGCGGCCACAAGATCTCCCTAAGAAACAAAATCGTTGAAATGTTTCGCAACGAGATCTGCAACAAGCTTATCCCCAGTCGCATTTGCGCCATCTTTGAATTTGTGCTTTGCGGATTTAACTTCAACAGTTTCAATATGGTGGGAAATTTATCACTGTTTGGATTTCATGGGTTAATGTTACTTTTCTGTAGACTCTATCCCCCATCTTGGAAGGACACGCTTCGCAGGGAAGCTCCGCCAAGCAGATCCATCATTTCGCCCAGATGCAGGGCAAGTCTGTTTTTCAAAAATACGATTACGGCCTTATTCTGAATAAGATACGCTACAACTCCATCGTCCCCCCAATTTACAACCTATCCCAGGCACTCTGCAAGGTGGCCCTTCACCGCGGAGATGGCGACTGGCTGGGATCCGCACCGGATGTGCTTCGGCTCGAGCGGAACCTGCCCAACTGCATAGAAAACAGGAACATTCGCTTCGAAGGATTCTCTCACTTCGACTTCACGATCTCGAAGGACGTTCGACCCTTGGTGTACGATCGCGTAATCGATCTGTGCGGCTCAAACCGTTAACAGCTTAGGAAACTTATTGAACTTTTACATTACAAATGATATATTAGTAAAGCAATTATTAGATTTTCTTGGCACAGATTTCAAGTTGTCTTTATTTGATGGCTCGCCATCGAATATACCTTATATTGCAAAAATAAATAAAATAAATAAATAAAAGCATCAAGGCTATTTAAGAATATGTATATCCATTTTAACAAATTATTTAAAGAATAAGAATTCTGGGAAGAGGAAGAAAATACTTGTCGTGATCATATAATATTTCTTAACAGCTTGGGAAACTATAAACTAAATAAACTAATATAATACGGCGTTAAGTACAATTTACCGCAGAAATTTCCGTATGTGCAAACCATCAATTCTGAAAATACTATTGATCCAAAAAGGCTTAAGTAGTTACTCGAATCTATAAGGAAATATATTTAACGCCAGTAATCAAGATTTAATCAAGAATTAATACTCCTATAAACACTTTTTCAAGGTTATCCGGCTGGCAACCTTTGTTAAATTTTTTTCTAGTGATGCAACATCGGTATGTTAATTTAGTTTTCCACTCCAAGCATGGATATTTTAATTTCAAGGTCTTGTATCTTTTAACCTATATAAACGTTCGATTCCTTCGCTATGCAATGTAAGTTCAAAAACGGAATGACTATCGCATTAAGTCTTTCGGTCTGTGCTTTCTTTTTACTAGGTAATGTGGTACCCAGCAACTCTCAGCAATGGGTGCCATATGCGAATCCTTGGATAGAACTACAGGGATTGGTAAGCACTAGTTGAAACAGTTGAAATTCACCTGAAGCATCTGCATAATCCGGTGTTTTAATATAAGGAAATTGGAGTTAACGATCAAAATCTGGATAATTTTGCACAGTCGCAATCTCAATCGCAATCGCAGCTGGTGTCACAGATACTGCCATCTGATGCTACTCTAAGTGGAGGTCAACCATTTAATGGTATTAAACGACTTTCGGAGGAAGCGATTGCTCGGCCTCTAGTCCCAGAGATCTCACAAACGCCTCAACTTCTGCTAATACCGGATTCAGACAAATTATCACAAAACTTTATTCAGAGGCAGATACAGTCGCAGGCACAGAAACAGTCCCAGTACCAATCACAGTTACTGTCCCTGTTGCAATCACAGACACAATCACAGTTACAGTCTGATCGTCAGTCACAGTGGCAATTACAGGACCAACAACAGGCTGGGATACAGCAGTTCGGTGTTGGTCAATTAAGTCCCCACGTATACAGGCAACCAATTTATATCTTAGATTCGCTACCACAGCCACAACCTCAGTATGTGCTACTTCCATCTCAGAATGGGATAATTCCGAATTGGTCACCCAGCAGAGGCCGGGATCCATTTATTATAGCTCCACCTTATAGCAAGGTACAACCTCTACCTCAGGAATTAGACCCACGTTTACTGATACTTAATGCTCAACTAGATCCAAGACCCAATGTTCATATATGGACTTCACCGAAACAGATAAAATCGAGCTCCAGCTTTAACACTGATCAATTACTAAAATGGATCCAAAATAAAAAAGACCAATTGGAAAGACAGATAAAGGAACTAAAGCAACAAAATCGTATTGTTTTACCTACTGATCTCCAACTAACACTAGTAATCCCAGTCGATGAGCAACTATTTCCATTAGAATCACAGCCCCAGCTGCAGTCACGGTCAAACGCTCAATCATCTGGATCACAGTCCCAGTTGCAGAAACAGTTAGGCTCCGAATCAACTGGATCACAGTCCCAATTCCAGTCACAGCTAGACTCACAATCTTCTGGATCGCAGTCCCAGTTGCAGAAACAGTTAGGCTCCGAATCAACTGGATCACAGTCCCAATTCCAGTCACAGCTAGACTCACAATCTTCTGGGTCGCAGTCCCAGTTCCAGTCACAGCTTGATTCAAAGTCAGACGCCCAATCATCTGGATCACAGTCCCAGTTGCAGAAACAGTTAGGCTCCGAATCAACTGGATCACAGTCCCAGTTGCAGAAGCAGTTAGGCTCCGAATCAACTGGATCACAGTCGCAGTTCCAGTCACAGCTAGACTCACAATCTTCTGGATCGCAGTCCCAGTTGCAGAAACAGTTAGGCTCCGAATCAACTGGATCACAGTCCCAATTCCAGTCACAGCTAGACTCACAATCTTCTGGATCGCAGTCCCAGTTGCAGAAACAGTTAGGCTCCGAATCAACTGGATCACAGTCCCAATTCCAGTCACAGCTAGACTCACAATCTTCTGGATCGCAGTCCCAGTTCCAGTCACAGCTTGATTCAATGTCAGACGCCCAATCATCTGGATCACAGTCCCAGTTGCAGAAACAGTTAGGCTCCGAATCATCTGGATCACAGTCCCAGTTGCAGAAACAGTTAGGCTCCGAATCAACTGGATCACAGTCCCAATTCCAGTCACAGCTAGACTCACAATCTTCTGGATCGCAGTCCCAGTTCCAGTCACAGCTTGATTCAATGTCAGACGCCCAATCATCTGGATCACAGTCCCAGTTGCAGAAACAGTTAGGCTCCGAATCAACTGGATCACAATCACAGTTGCAGAAACAGTTAGGCTCCGAATCAACTGGATCACAATCCCAGTTGCAGAAACAGTTAGGCTCCGAATCAACTGGATCACAGTCGCAGTTCCAGTCACAGCTAGACTCACAATCTTCTGGATCGCAGTCCCAGTTCCAGTCACAGCTTGATTCAATGTCAGACGCCCAATCATCTGGATCACAGTCCCAGTTGCAGAAACAGTTAGGCTCCGAATCAACTGGATCACAGTCCCAGTTGCAGAAACAGTTAGGCTCCGAATCAACTGGATCACAGTCCCAATTCCAGTCACAGCTAGACTCACAATCTTCTGGATCGCAGTCCCAGTTCCAGTCACAGCTTGATTCAAAGTCAGACGCCCAATCATCTGGATCACAGTCCCAGTTGCAGAAACAGTTAGGCTCCGAATCAACTGGATCACAGTCCCAGTTGCAGAAACAGTTAGGCTCCGAATCAACTGGATCACAGTCCCAATTCCAGTCACAGCTAGACTCACAATCTTCTGGGTCGCAGTCCCAGTTCCAGTCACAGCTTGATTCAAAGTCAGACGCCCAATCATCTGGATCACAGTCCCAGTTGCAGAAACAGTTAGGCTCCGAATCAACTGGATCACAGTCCCAGTTGCAGAAACAGTTAGGCTCCGAATCAACTGGATCACAGTCCCAGTTGCAGAAACAGTTAGGCTCCGAATCAACTGGATCACAGTCCCAATTCCAGTCACAGCTAGACTCACAATCTTCTGGGTCGCAGTCCCAGTTCCAGTCACAGCTTGATTCAAAGTCAGACGCCCAATCATCTGGATCACAGTCCCAGTTGCAGAAACAGTTAGGCTCCGAATCAACTGGATCACAGTCCCAGTTGCAGAAACAGTTAGGCTCCGAATCAACTGGATCACAGTCCCAATTCAAGTCTCAGTTAGGTTCACAAATATTTGGTTTACAGTCCCAATCGCAGTCACAGCTCAATTCCCAGTCTTTAGGATCACAGTCCCAATCGCAGTTACAGGCAAGGTCACAGTTATCAGAGTCGCTAGTACACATTCATGGGCGTTTCCCGCATCAGGAAAATTTAGCTGAATCCAATCGACTAAATAGTTTTAAAAATGCTAAAATCAATGTGGTTACGTCTGAATACAAAGTATACAATCCACCAAATTACCTCACCCAGTCGGACATTTTGGATAATTCTAAGCTGACAACTGTGAGTTGAAACATCTATTGCTCTGCTCCTATGCGTATTGAATAACCTTTTAACGAAAATAATAGGTTGACCTTATTGAGAAATACGGCTATCCATCTGAGACCAACTACGTGACCTCCGAAGATGGCTACAAGCTTTGTTTGCATCGTATTCCGCGTCCTGGTGCTGAGCCAGTTCTGCTGGTCCATGGCCTATTGGCCAGTTCTGCCTCATGGGTGGAACTTGGCCCCAAGGATGGACTGGCATATATCCTTTACCGGAAGGGTTACGACGTCTGGATGTTGAACACCCGAGGCAACAAATACTCCCGCGAGAATTTTAACCGACGACTGCTGCCACGAAAGTACTGGGACTTCTCCTTCCACGAGATCGGCAAGTTTGATGTACCCGCTGCCATCGATCATATTCTGGGTCACACCCATAGGCCAAAGATCCAATACATTGGCCATTCGCAGGGCTCCACTGTTTTCTTCGTGATGTGCAGTGAAAGACCCAATTATGCACATAAGGTGAATCTAATGCAGGCCCTTTCCCCAACTGTTTATCTGCGGGAAAACCGCAGTCCAGTGCTAAAGTTCCTCGGAATGTTTAAGGGAAAGTATTCAGTGAGTATAAGTCCTTGATTGGCAATTTATAATTTTCATTCTATAATAATTAAACAATATATATTTCGCGTTATATATCTGCGATAAAAAAACATGACAAAGGGCTAAAAACATCTAATTGTGATATATTTGTTCCGACCATTTCATTAGATGCTTCTGAATCTTCTGGGCGGCTACGAGATCTCAGCGAAAACGAAGCTCATCCAGCAGTTCCGCCAGCACATTTGCTCCGGTTCAGAGCTTGCCAGTAGCATCTGCGCCATCTTTGACTTTGTGCTCTGCGGATTCGATTGGAAGAGCTTCAATAAGGTGAGATTTTAGATTATTTCCTCTGATTTCATTACCTCCCTTTCATGCACCTTAGACCCTCACTCCCATTGTGGCTGCCCATGCGTCCCAGGGCGCCTCTGCCAAACAGATCTACCACTATGCACAGCTGCAGGGTGACCTGAACTTCCAGCGATTCGATCATGGAGCCGTCCTGAATCGCGTTCGCTACGAGTCCAGCGAGCCACCAGCCTACAATCTTTCGCAGACGATCAGCAAGGTGGTGCTCCACCACGGCGGAGGCGACTGGCTGGGATCCACCTCGGATGTGATCCGGCTGCAGGAGCGTCTGCCCAATCTAGTCGAGAGCCGGAAAGTCGGCTTCGAAGGCTTCTCCCACTTCGACTTCACGATCTCCAAGGATGTCCGTCCTCTACTCTATAGTCACGTCCTGAGGCACATGTCAGCCCATCTCAGTGGATAGGACAATGCGGCATTAGCCGCTTGAAAGAGTCGGTTCGATTTCATGAGTTTAGTAATTGCGTTAAAAATCTAGCTTCACTATAATATAAGTGCAACTAATTATTACATATACACCTATGTACAATATTATCTTGGAATTTATTCCATTCTTGGGGTAACCACTGATAGTATAGGCACCTTTGGGGAACATGTCGTTCAATGTATCAGCCCTAGGCTCTTTCCATCAGCATCACTCACTCAAGCAAAGGAAATCAATGCTTACGAACAGTGAGGAAAATTTGCATATTCCTGGCCCCAAGCGCTGCCATAAATTTCGCATCCTGAACGCATATTTACACGCCGCGAGGCCAAGTTTTCAAATTAAGTTTGCAATCGAAATGAGGCGAGAGGAAGCCAGTACCAAGGCTTTAAATTGCTCACGTGTGTGACACATTTCTTTCGGCGGAGTCACAGCGACAATGGCGAAAAGCGGAAGCGGAAACGCGAAATGTGAAATGTGAAAAATGCGCAGAGCAAACAAAAGATGGTCGAGGGTGTGCGGCATCGGGGGAGGTGGATGGAACGTGTCGCTTAACTGTTCCACGTACGTGGCCCACGAGGCCCAGACCACCCACAAATTTTGGGTCACCACTGCCAACCTGGCTCCTTTTTCGCTGACATACCCTTTATTAGTTAGGGAGTCGTTTTGGAAAATAGCTAAAATCTAAATTTATTCAAGCAATTAAATTTATTCAGTGAAATATTATTTAAAGCAAAAAATATAACTGAAATATAGTTACGATAGAAACAAAAATTCATACTCTTCTTGGCTTGTAGCGAATATGGTATAATGAAATAAGTATAAATACCCATTACAGAACGATTATACAAACACCTATGTAAGTTTTGGCTATTTCTAGCGATTTCCAGTTGGCAGCACCACATCCCATACGGTAGGCCCTTCTCGGTGGGGTTTTTCCATCTGTAAGCCCCAAAAGGCCCGGCGTACGTGTGTTATTTAATGCTTATCTTTATCCTTTTCCCATTAGTGTTATTGATGTTGGCAGCGGGGAGCTCGATGTCATTCCGTTCCCGAAGCTTTCCCACAGGTGCACCGCCGCCCCGCCCGATAAACTTGCCCTTCGGCTGAGAGCTGACAATTGATGCCAAGGATATGCCGACCAAATCACGCGCTAAACATTATTTTAATGTCCCCAGGCAGTCACATATGTATATTCGAGTCGGCAGCTGTACCCTCTGTGTTCAAATGCGTGGATTTTCCCGGGAATGTTTAAAGCCCTGCCAACTTATTTCCCGGAACTTGCGTGTGCGTCAAGAGGACTCTTGGGAACAACCATTGTGACCGGATCGAAGGAGGTCGCGTCCTTGAGGGATTCGGCATTGAAATTTAGGGGAAAGATTGTCCTCTAGAATAAATTATGAAATGCTGGTATTTTTCCTTGATTTTTCTTGATTTTAGTGTTCAGGTGCCTGCGATGATGGCAATCCTATCACTTTAAAATACTAGAGAACATTCCCAACACGGATGAAGGAAGATGCACCGCTGTAGCATGACAAGTGAATATCTCGACTGGCTCTGACGATTCTATCTAAATCGGAAAATACTTGCGTTTTGTTATGTAGCTTTCGACTGCCGGAAAACTCGTTCACACATATTTTAAACACCGATTCCCAACAAATTTAAATGTTTTGCCAACATTTCGTATTATAATAGTAGCACAAAAAAAAAAGAAGTGGTCGAGGAATTTTGCGCGACCCAAGTGAATCAAAAACCTTTCAGATTTCGACGACCAGAGCTCTCTATTTTCTATGAAAAGCGACGAGCCTAAGAACTAAAAGAAAAGCAGAGCAAATCCCAGAGTCAAAGAGGCCATTAAAGGAGCAACGCAGTCGGACCAGATGTGGTAACTAAGAATCCACGTCCACAACCATTCCCAGCCAAGTCCCCAAAAAGAAGCCATAAGCCAAGTCCCCAAAAAAAAGGCATAAGCCAGTGCGTAAGGTATCCACAATACAGAAGTTGCCATACCGCAGGATATGTTGTCCCACCGCTTCAACTTGCATCCGCAGAGGCGTCTGCCCGTCATCCACGAGCAGATCGCCAAGCAGTGCGCCCTGAACATTGTGCGCGTGGCCTCCGCCATGCCGCAACCGCAGCCCCGCTGCCCATCCGGTCATGTGGTCGTGCTCGTGGAGCTGCGCCGGACGGACGAGCAGACCGTGTACCGCTACCAGGTGAATGTGCCGCCAACGGGCTGGCCCAGCGAGGATTTGGAGGAGGAGGGTAAGCGGGTCCAGCAGATGGTGCTCCCCGGAACCCTGGATGCTCTGGGCCTCAAGCTGCCTCAACCAGAGCGTCCTCCGTGTCCCATGCATGGTCGGTCCCTTATGGATATTTGCTGGTCCCCGAACTCCAACTCGGGTCCGCCTCCTATGCTGATGATGCAGTCTGCGGCACACATCATCAATGGGCAGAATAGCCCCACGGACTTCAACACCTTCAGCGAGCCCGTTGTGACTGATGCATCACCGGATTTACTAAGATCGCACTTTGTGGCCAGTCTATACCACCAGGAATCCAGTCCGCTGAGCTACTCAGACATCTGGGTGTCAGAAGGTCCATCGAAGGGCCTGCCCAGAAGTGAGACCCTCTCCACGACCCATTTTCCACAGCTGTGCCTGGGTGAGAACGACGAGTCTATGCTCGCCAACAGGATACGACCTATCAATGGTTATCAGGCGGCTTCAAAACCAATTGTGAAAAATCCTCGCCACGTCGCCGAACTGTGCTTGGACAGCAATGGAGAGTATGTGCTCAATGAGCAGCTGCGTCGTCCATTCATCAACTGCCATCCCAATCCGGATATTGCCAATGTCGTGAATAGGGAGCAGCCCTACTTCTTCCAAAATCAAGGCCACCAGGTGGAGTCTCCCATTAAAAGACTCAACGGCTACATGAGCGATCTATCGGGCAATGGTTACATCAGCCCTGAGTCTGGTAAGCCCAAAAATGGTTACAGGGATCAGTTGGCGGCCTTCGCAGATCAACGGATTGTCCTGCACCCAAATTTTGCACAGGAAAAGGGAAACGCAGCAGTACCCGGGATTAGACCCAATCACTTGCAGGGTCGTGTGGCCACGATCGAGCCGCGCATGCGCCAGAAAGCACTGGTGAGACCACTGGAGTCAGGTGAGGACAAGCCGCGGCCGCTACATAAATACATGAAATCGATTACTCGCTTTGTTATCCAATTATATAAAAAAAAATACCATCTCTTTTTAGAATAGTTAAGTGCTTTATGCATATAACTTATGAATTTTACAAATATCATCTTATCCGCATTTAGTACTGGTGAATAAGAACTATCT
The DNA here is from genome assembly GCA_005876975.1 of Drosophila orena. Classification (NCBI taxonomy): domain Eukaryota; kingdom Metazoa; phylum Arthropoda; class Insecta; order Diptera; family Drosophilidae; genus Drosophila; species Drosophila orena. The sequence continues at coordinate 8,234,124 of VCKV01000008.1, read as the reverse complement.
CCTCTCTTAGGCTTGGCGCAGGCGTCGGATGAGCCTCCAATAAATCTCCAGGAGCTGCAGTCGCTCTTCCGCTGGAACTACTGTGCATTGTGCCACGTGGCCATACGGTCGGGACAGAATGCCATTGATCACTACTCGTCGCGTGCCCATGAGCGCAAGGTCAGCTCGTGGCTAGTGCACCGGTGCTACGCAAGCCTTGCTGGACAGGATGGGGACGCCTTCGGCGGGTCCATCGGCCAAACGGACTTCTACTGCAAGATGTGCGAACTGAGGCTGACCTCGTTGTCGCACGCACAGCAGCACTTCTTTGGACGCCGCCACCGAATGGTGGCCCGCCACAAGATCAGGCCGTACGGTGATGGCTTCTACGATCGGGAGGGCAATTGGGTGCGCACGGACGCCAAGTACCCCATGTGCGAGCTGTGCGACGTGAGCATCACCTCGGAGTCCCAGATGGCCATGCACCTGGCGGGGGCACGTCACCGCAGACGTATGCATATTGCCTATGCGGGTGACCCCGACGGGGGCATGGAAATGGGCATGGGTCTGGTCCCGTTCGATGGCACGCACATGTACCGCATAAACGGCAACGGATCGCTGGCCCCAATAAGGCCCTTGGGTCTAAAGTTCGTCCGAGACACCCTTCCGCTTCCCCTGGACGATCCCAGTGCCGCCTTCTACTGCGAGGCATGCAACATCACGCTGAACCACCTGAAGTCGGTGAAGCAGCACGAGCAGGGTCGCATGCACCGCCGTAATATGTACAGATTGCCTGGCCAACCGGTCTTCTGTGAGTAACCTGGAGAGTGACCTGGCAGCGCCCTCGGCGAAGTGAATGGGGGCAGATATCCGATGAAAAGCAAAGTGGAGCCGCAACCGTACTAGTCAACGAAGAAAGTGAGGAAGGTGCCTGGAGGAGGTTTTCAGAACGTGATATTTGGATACTTATAAGATATATAGTATGATGTAGTCTGGAGTTCCCGATGGCCCAACCAACTTCCTGCTGCGCTGTGTATTTGCTATTTATTTTTGATATATCTACCTTTTTTATATGATTTGTAGTCGTTTAATAAATATGCCCCAAAAATCGTGTTTTTATATTCCCCTTTTCAAATAAGCGAACAAAAAGTGAATGTTTTTCTTTCTTCTAATCCCTTACATTAAATTTAAATAAAGTCACAATAGAGACGTTTAGGTAGCAGAACACCACTTTAGAGGCTTAAATCAGTCCTTGTGCCATTTGAAATATCCTCCAGCGCAAACATTTTAATGAGTTCCCCACACACATGTCGTTGCATACTTCTGGGCTGCAGGCGATATGCCGGCCAGCAACATGTTGCCGCAACCAACCATCTGCATCTGAACATGTATCTGGATCCGGAGCGCGGGAGTGGTAGGAACTATCAACACTTCCGGGCATGGACTTAATTAATGATGCGATTGCGATCCAGTGGCCACCCACCGCCTCACACCCGCTCATTTTGCGGTGGCAGAAATGTGTGGAATCTTTGCTTTTAATTGCCAGCCTGCTTATGCAGAGGCACGCTCCTCCGGCCGCTGGTTTTTGGTTTCAGCCAGACGGAAGTGGCATAAAATCCGATGGGCTGCCGATGGCACTGTGGTAGTGGCAGTGGCTCCAGCCTGCAGACAATGGGTGGCCATAAAAAGGAGTTATCGCTTGACAAATATCGGAGAGAGTGTCAGTCAGCGCGAGTCTAGACAAACATGGCGCTAAATAAATAAATAGTAGCGCCAGCATGGAAAAAAAAACCCCACTCATTGGCAACCACAAAAACGGAACAAGAACGGAACAGGGACTTTGCCCCGAAATTTATGGCCAATTTTTGCCGGACTGTGACTTTGTTGGGGTTTGAAGTTTGCCGCCATGCAAGGTCAATAGCAGCCGGAGGCGGCGTGGGAACTGTGGGCGTGGCCAAGGCCCGCCACATCCTGAGGCCAGACAACACGGCTAACTGCTGTATTTATACCATTTGGTGTCTGGTGTCTGCGTCGGCAGACGGCAGAAGCTTCAAACATGTTGTCGCATAAATTAAACTTCTTATCTGGCTGTAAAACATTTGACGCCATGGCCGGCATTGTTGCATTTCAACCGACTGCAGCCCGGAAATGTGCATTAAAGCGCCCATAATAAACACTGAATAAAACAACAAAATAAAAAGGCAATAGACCGAAGGATGCCACCAAATATAAATAAATATTCGCTGGATATAAACACTTTTATCGATGATGCAGTTAATGATATAACCCTTGTCCAAATGTACAATCCATATGCGGCTCGATGACAGTCTGGCATTAAGTTTGTGGGGAAACTGGCTGCATAATAATTCATTTTTAAGTGCTTCCTCTCAAATGAAATGGCAATATGACAAAGAAGCTGAGATACACGTATGTACAAATATGTTTTATGTATGCCTTACAATTGTGTTTTTTTTAGTTTACAACTGAACTGTACTTTAAGACCACCAAAATAAATTTATATGAATTTCTAGCGTGCTATTCTTTTTGGGACTGACCAGGTTTTTGCCCACATCCCTATTAGTTGTAGTCCAGCCCCCGGAAAATTGCGTTGAGTTCGTGTACAACTGTGTAAACAAATTAATTATGCAACTTTGTGGCCGAACAAACGGAGCCCCTTCACTCATTTGCCCCCGCCCCCTTGATCTCGCTCAATAAAATATCCTTTCAACATATTTCAGCATAAACATTCGCATTTCCACACTACCCCGCCTCGTGGGCCATTTGCAAAATGGTCTCCTGAATCGCTCAGGCATGAGGAAATTTATGCGTGGCAAACCAAACCCCAAGCCCCCACCGAAACCAAAACACATTCTCGGGGGCAATCCCTCCACTCTGGCGTCTAATTTGCATTCGCATGGCACAGAGATACGGCCACCTTTACGCCGCAAAGATACAGATACAGAGGTCCAGATACAAATGCAGCTTGCATATGTGCAATTAACATAATTTCGGCTAACGCTCTCTTGGACAAAACGCTGGGGCTGCTCTGAAAATTTGCATTTTGAAAAACACGTGAAACAATTTAAGTGTAGCTACTGATGCTTAAATTTATGTTCCTATATCTAACAAATGATCTTTATTTGAAGTAAGACTGTTATAAGCCATTTCATTTCCTGATCGTATACGGCCTGATATGAGGCGACATATTGTCTCATTTACCATATCTTTATATTCATTTAGCTAATTTTAAACAATATTGCACTCAGATCTTATCTTCAATATGCTACACAAAATCTGTATTTGCACACCGCTAAGTTCAATCGCATAATATCTAATTCGTATCATAACTGCTTGTCTTATTATCTTCGGCCAGTCTCGGTTATTAGCCATATGTTATGTGATCGTTTTCTTGTCAAAGCCTAATAAACGTTTTTTATTTCTCAGTCTTTCTGCTTGTGGCACTTATTATTACGGGTCCGTCGAAGCTGTGTCAAAACTAGACTCAGATTTCCCAAAGGGTGTGTTGGGGATCAGCGAAAAGGCTTAAAGCGTGTGAAGTGCTTATTGTTTGGCTGTCTCTGCGGTATTATATAAAATGCTTTTAATGTTTTTAATTGTTACGTGTTTCGCGCACTTTGTGTGTCACAAAAAGTGAGTGTATGGCGAAGGGGGCAATGTTTATGGCGGCCAATAAAACCAGAACCTGCTTGGGGAAACACTATTACATACACGTATACATACGACTGCTAATTAACCGTGCTCGAGCTCGCTTTTTATCAAAATTGGACTACTTATGTTTTAGCTGGCAAATATGCAAGGTGTCTAATGCGCTTTTGTATAGGCCTTTTTGGATTGCAAAAGCCTATTTATTTTGCCATGGATAATGATACCGGTCTTTTGGAAGCATAAACTTTAAATGAGGATAAACTTATTTAATTTTATTGAGGCTCGGCATAGAAATTCAGGTTCATTCATTTTGAATAAGGGCTAAAAAAACTTTCGTTAAAATATATTATATTTAAATGGTTTTGGCGAATGCAGCGGCGCCTTAGCTATTTGCGAATTTTGTCATTAGACATCATCTTTCTGCCTTGTCAGCTGCAACAAGCGACAGCAAATTGAGCAAGAAGACGTTGACTAGAATCCGCAACTGGCGACATTAACAAACCAATCCCACGTCCAGGTTATATATCCCCATATCTATTCTTTGGGATGGGATGTGTGTCAATCGAACGATCGAGGCAACTCAACAAAAACACTCACTCACATCAGGGGGCGCCAAAAACCTGCTGGCTGGGAATTTGTTTTTGTTTCGGAATTTTCGCCCAGAAATATTGCAAGATATGTAAACAGGAACAGAGGCGGTTGCCTGGTACCGTGACACATTTACCAATATTTTCGATATTGTTGTTATTTTTGTTGCTGCTGTATCTGGCGGATGACAAATCTGGCAAGGCATTCGGGCCACCTGTTGTTGTTGTTGTTGTTGCTGTTATTGTTGTTGTTATTATTGTGGCACGGAAAAGCTAACAAACAACACCGCTGGGGCTCTGCCTCGTGTCTTGTGTATCATGTCTCGTTTTGCCAGCACAGCCAAAATAAAATAAAAGTTGGCTAAAAAGCTGCAATAGACTCGATTTTGAAACAACAAGCGGGAATGCCCTGCCCCAAATCGAAGTATTTTAATATATAATTTAAAATCCTATCAAATAAAGTTTTTTAATTCAATTTAAGGGTGGCATTTTCTCGAATCTAATATTTTATATACTAAATGTATAATTTAAATATTATTATTTGTATATTTTCTTGCTAATATTTTAAAAAAGGATATTTTTAAAAGTTAAGTTCTGGACTTAAGTTCTCCAAAACCACTAAGAAGCACCATTTCAAGTCAGAATTCGTAACCAAGATTGTATCCAAGATTGTATCTATCCAAGTAAGCAAGTCCCATTATTTGAAGCCTGAATTGATTTCAACACTTTCCCTACTCGTAAAAGCAACTTTCTGAAATTCAATTGTATATTAAAGAAGTTTCTGAGTATTTCAAAAATTAAAATCCTTTTAAAATGGTAAAAACGAGACGACTGAAGAGATCAAGGAGGGATTCCGTGAGTGGTGTACCTAACATAGAAGAAGATCCCGAATTTCAAGCCCTAATGCTGAATATTGTTCGAATGCTGGATGCAATGCCCGCAGCAGGTTGATGGAAATCCTTGTTAAGATAAGCTTCCTGCAGGAGTTACTTTAATTATCGGATATGAGTGAATTAAATTTTGTTGGTCAAACAGCTTGCGTGTTTGTGCAGCTTTTTCGCTCTGTAGAGTACACTTGAAACGACTTTCGATGTCGCCATTAGCAGAGTTTTCTCTGTTTGGAAAATGTTGTGTGCGAGCGGAGTGAAAGAGACGGAGCAGCTCTGCCGCCTGGCTGGAAGGTTATATAATAACAGGCCAGTCGATGGAGAGAAGCGACCCGAGTGGGTTGCCACTGCATCTGCGACTACGACTGCAAAATAGTTAGTGCAATCAACCTGAAATTGGAATGCCATGCAATTGGAATTCGTTACCAAATATTGATGACAGTAACAGCCGCCGCCGAGGGTCCCAAGTTTCTGGGACCCAGAAATCACTTTACATAATCGCCGGGAGAAGAGCCAGCTCCCGAACCCAGCTGAACCGCTAATGAAATACCACAAGACTACCATGTTACGCAGGCCCCAAGTTGGGTGATAGAAAACGCCCCACTTTAGTGATTGTAGTTATTTAGCTGCGACTTGCCGTTTGAAGTCGCTGTTAACGTGGGTGTGCGACGGGCGCCACAATTAAGTGGCGGTCTGCTTACCCACAGGACGTATCCTGTCTGGATCATTCCGCAGCCGACCCAGTCTGAATTCCAGCTCTGATTTTGGCGGAAGGAATGTAATTAGGTGGGTTCAGAGGCACGAGAAATTAGCCTGATTCATAAAAGTAGGGTAAGAGTCTTGTTACTACGCGTATCTGCACTGTAAACTTTCCGAACAATATAACTATGCAGTTCGAAGTAACATTATAATTCTCAAGGTTTTTTTTTTTTTGGTTCACCCTAATTGCAACTAGAACGTTAAATTGACTACTAAAATTAAATGTCCATTAAAAGATGAATATTCCAATGCCTTAGCGTTTTTTTTTTTAGCCCAGGGCAGTGCTAGTCGTTCGGTCGTTCCCCTCGGGCGAGAAGTTCGAGGCAATTGGGAGCGGATTAAGAGCCATTAAAGTGTAAGCACTATAATTAAGGCGCTCCCGAGTAGTTAAACCCAAGCCCGTGGCGATGTCAAGTGCGCTAATTAAGCACTTCTGACACTTTGTAGATACTAGCGAGCGCAAGTTGGTATGGAAATGAGATGGTCGGCCGGAAAGTGTGTCAACCATTGGGCAAACACAGAAAAATATGCCACCACGCACTCCTGACAAGGTCACTTACGAGAGGCTGAGGACAACAGAGATATTACAGACGCAAAAAAGTTTACCCTTTTCGCTCTGCTCCCAATAAACATTTTCAGTGTCATGCTGTGATGCGGGATAAGAGCAAAACAAAAATCACAAAAAGTCGGACAGCAGCGGACAAACAAATTACAAGAAAAAAGTTAACTCGCGCCTTGCGACCTTGAGATTGGCGGCATTAACCTATTACGCAACAATGGGTAATTTCCACAGCGCAGCGATTACTTTTGGACGCGGGAATGCGCTTTTTTCGGTTTTCGGCTATGCGATTTCTAAAACAACTTTCAAACTAAAGTTAAAACTACTACATTTTATAAAGAATTTAACTTTTTAAGATCTAATTTCTCCGATTATATTATACCTAAAAAATGGCAAGGAAATCATATTTTCTGCAAATTGCTATTAATATATCATGGCATTGCATTGATCTTAGTGCTGACCATAAATAATTTTGAACATTTTTGAACATTTTTTAAAGCTCCATTCAACGCCACATTTTGGGATAATTTTCTGCGCTAATTTCGCTGCCCGAAAATCCGACGCACGAAGTGTTGTAAGAATCCCAGTGAAGCAAAAAAAGCCCCAGATACTCGTAATTGCAGTCGTAACAATCCGTGCAAGATAATAACGAAAAGCACAGCAGCAAGAGTATAATAATCACGGCACTCAAAAGAAGTGGATGGCCCTGCTCCTGCCCCACAACTGATTGCATGTGGCACGTGTTCATGACATTCCTCCAAGTCCAAGTCCGATGGCCATGCGATTCTGCAGCACACTTAAGTGCATTGCTAAGAGTTTGCTCGCCTTGAAGCTGCAGATCATATACGATCATTCGAAATCGGTGATCGATTCAGTCTCAATTGCCTGCACTGCACTGTTGACTTCAATATGTATATCGAACTTTAAGAAAAGCAATTTGTAAAATAAGCTTCAGATTCACTGAAAATATCTATATGTAGCCCATAAATCAATCAAGAAGTGCACCGCGAAAATAAATTCTTCGAGGGCATTTTGGACAGCGTTCGCGAAGCTTCGGTTTTTATTTTCGCCACTTTTGATTGCTTATGGGATGTGGTAAGAATGCATGTAAAAATGGTTATTGAATTTATGATTAATGCCTGAGCGCAGTTGTCATTGAAGGCCCGACAAATTGGCCGGCCAAGGCCAACCGGTGCGGCAAGAAATCGGAGATAAGCGGGAAGAGATCGTTGCCATAACTGGTGGGAACAGAGAGATAAACACAAGGCCCAACGTATCCCAAGATGCAGATGGCGAACCAGGCGGCGAAATATAAACAAAACAAATGACGGGCAATCACAACAAATCGCGCAATGATATATGTACACATGCACATTTAGGGGAGCGCTGCTCCCGAACTCCCGCCTTCAGCCAGGCGCGGCACAAAGCAAAATAGTGTGTAATTCAGCCTGCATTTTAATTTGGCCAAATGCAGACGTAACCCGATGCCAGGCCAAATATTTCGTCAGTCGGGGTCTTCGGATGGGGGCTTCAATTGCAATTGCCTTGGCGGCAACCGAACACGCAACCAAGTCACTAAGACGTTCGGTACGTGCCAAAAGATCCAGCGATCCAGCGATCCAGCGACCCAACGCCTAACAGATAAACGGATCGAACCCAGAAACACGCCGCATCCAACCAAAAACTTTTGCGGCCGAACGAAAGCGAAACGAAACGAAAGACTTAGGCAAAAAACTTGCTTGGCACGCGCCAAACTTTGAGGGCGAAGTGGGCAAGAGGGGAGGGAGTTGTGTTGCATTGGGGGCGTCGAACATGTCGGTTTGATCAGCTGACTAATCTGGGGGAATTGAGCTAGGTCGCAAAATTTACACTTGGAGAAAATTGTGTGACATACCAGCATAATAATTTGAATTTAATTTCTAAAATGCAAATTACTACATTATAATAATGTCCATCAGCTAAATTTAAAGTCGACTAGTTTAGCATGACGTAAAGCCAATAGCAATCTTTAAAAAACAAAGACATTTTATGAAATTATCATAATTTGTATATTAACTCTAATAAGTATGTATTTTCAGTGCATATTCACACAAGTGGCATCCAAGTTACCCTTAGTCTCGAGAAAAGAAACAAAAGCCCGCTTTAAAGCTGATCATTACGATCCACAAACTAGCGATCCACAAGAGCCGGCTCGAACAAGTTGGCCCGCAGATCGTGGCTGCAATTCGAGCCTAGCTCAGCTCATTCTGCCTACAAAACGGCCAGTCGAACGACGAATCTCAAGCCAGACGGTTGCCAACGCAGATTGTTAGTCACGCGCCGAGATCAAGTGAATCGGAATATCTTACTCAAGCATCGCGCTCTTCGTGGGAATTAGTTCCACGATCCAAAGTCGATCCGAAGGATACCGGCGAGACATTCGGAGTGCCAAAACGCCACACGTAACTGACAAGTGTGACGAAAGCGGGAGAAAAAAGATAGTGGCGACGTAACCGTTACGCTTAAGTGCAAGCAACAGTTGCATTTGCCAATTTGCCCCATTTTGTGTGTCCGACTGAGCGTGAGTCGGCTGGCCGGCCAGTGAGTAGTGAGTAGTGAGTGTCTGGAGTGAGTGTCGAAGTGAGTGTCGCCTTGAGTGTTTGTCGCCTTTGAAGTTTGGGTGCGATTGCTCCCCTGCCGGCCTTCCGATGCGGCCCACCGTCGAGGTCAAGGGTCGCCTGCTGATGACCCTGCTGCTGCACTGCCTCGTGGCTCTGGAGGTGTGCGGCCGGGCCGACGCCTTCACCCTCCTCTCGCCCTTTAGCTACACCTCCCTGAGCTTCAAGAACCTGCTGAACTCCGTCCTGCTCTCGAGCAATGCCAATCTTGCCGGCGGCGGAAGGAACCTCAAATCGGATGTCCTCGAGGATGCCTCCCTCATCACGGTGAGTCTTTCCTAATAGAGTGCACTACGAAAGGGATAAATCAAATCATAATGTCTATTTACGGCATCTTACATCTGCTTATTATTGATTAGCCACGTGAATAATACCAATTTATCTATAAAACTGTAGACGCTACAACTGGTTGCAACGAGTATAATTACACAGACAAGTACAACTATTCTATCTTACTTGCCTTTGAAATGACTCGCAAAACTTTAACATTATTGATTATATACTTATAAACTATTAGCGTGGCTAGAATTTTTTTACAATCATTGTTTTTTCTTTTATCGATTCAATGCTTTTTGTTTACTTGTACCTAAAACAAGAATTCGAAGAAAGCTGTTTTGATATATAAAAACGGCCCACCAAGTCGGTCAAAACTCCACGCTTGAGTTCCTCCTTGCATTGACATTGGTTTCTTTGGTATCTATAAGACCGCTGTATACAGTTTTCTATACGGCATTATTCTGTTACGCTGATATTTACTTTGGCCGAACAGTCTTTGTGTGTCATATAAATTTACACTTTTCACTCCACGCCGCCGAAAGAAAGTTCCCGTTCTCAGGGTTCGTTGACTCGACATATTCGTGTGAGAACCAAGTATTACGGACTTTATTTGAGCTGTCTAGTGTCACCTGGTAATGGTCACCTGTCGTGATCAACTGCAGTTGCCACTGCACTTTCCATCCGCTTCCCTTTGTTTTATTTTATTTTTTTTTTTGAAGAGAAAGGGGGAGTTGCCGCAACTTGTGTACATTTCGTAGCCTTTTTATGGCGTTAATCATGTCTAACTTCAGTGAGTGAGTTAACGCAGCTGCGAGTACGTAACTGATGGATTTATTTCTAGAGTTGAGGCTAATTAAAAGGTTTACAAACTATCAGTGCTGGCGTGAAGTAACGCCGAGCTGTATGACTTAATAGGTGACAGAATGAACTGCATTGGGGATTCCACTTTGGAAGAAATCAAATCAAGTTTTATATTTGTTTGCCAATGGTTGTCAAACCCACTATTACAAAAAAAACAAAAGCCGGGCTTAGCCTTCGTTGAAATGGATCCAATACGAAACAAGCGTTTTATGGCAATCAGGGAAATCAGAGTTCGTTTAATGAGTTGGGTTTTTAGAATTGATAGCCGTAATGAGTGCGAACTGACCTTGAGCTCATTTACAACGCTCACGTGCCCAGCAATTAGATCAACATTTTCATTGGGCATTTGCTCACACAATTGTTAATGCTTGCGGCTGCTTTTCCATGGGTTTTCAAAAGCGAATTATCTCAAGGCCAGGAAATTTGCATTTCACATGGTGTCCCCGTGAAACACGAGAGACACCAGAAACATCATTTAGCCAGCTAAATATCAAAGACCGCACCCAATCGTGGTCGCTTTCAGGGTGGGGTCAACAAACAGACGGGCGAAAATTAACAAAGCCAATAAGCCAAAGCAAAGCCGAAGGAAAAGAGTTATTAGCAAGTGTTCAGGCATACATTTGCCCACGATAACGTAACGTATTTATGCGATTTACGTGATTCGAGCCGTTGCGCAGACCCAGAAACTAATAAAGGGAGAAATACATATATTATATATTCGTGAGTACATATGTGTTTGTAGTGCCTGGCACATTGTCAACCCAAGTGCCACCGTACTCTTCAAGTGAATCTTATGCAAAGTCATGGTTGGGCTTTCGAACGCGTTCACAGGCGCGTGTCTGCAATGTAACTAAATTCGGAACAAAACACCAGGCCTCTTCACAATTTCTGCACGTTGCCAAATTGCATAATCAAGGGGCTTGGAAGATGGCCAGATTTGTATCTATCTATGTGTATTCGTATCGCACAGGGGGACACCTCGCGCGGCAGACAATAACAAATTGAAATTGTCAACGCCGCACATTGATCAACGTGCAATTGGGCTAACCTGTCCACGTCCGCAGCGCTTGACTGACTTTGAAATATGGGTTAGCAGTCCGTCCGCCTTCCGCCTACCGCCCACAAAACAACCACCCACCACCCACCACCCAGCACCCACTGTCCCCCACCACTCCCCCCAAAATGTCAACGAAGAAAGCCCAAGGCATTTTTCCCCAATAATAAGGAAATAGTTTCGGCATTTGGCTCGGCTCTGCATATTTTGCGCTTTTGTTTTGCATAAAATTGTCTCGTTTTTGCTTTAATTTGAATTAAAAGATTTCCGCATTGTCTTTGCTTTGGAGGCCCAGCATGCCGACGGTTGGCAAATATACGTCATTTGGACTGATTACGACTGGGTGTTGTAATGGGTGGTAAAATGAACTTCAAAGGCTTGAACGGTTAAATCTGAATATTCTTACTTAAATACACACTGAAATGGACACACTCTTAACATGAACAATACTTACTAGCTCAACCAAATTTCTATGATCAATTAACAACCATATTCGCTTAACACATTATAACCACTTGTTGGTATTCTAGCCACCATAATCGATTGAAGTAATTTGCATAAATTTGAACTCGCTGCTCCACTCAGTCAGCTTGAGAGCAGGGTTCAAATGTGATTAACCTCTAAGATTTTGATGTCATTAAAACGATGTCAGTGGGCATCGGAATAGAGTCAGCACGGCGGCACAGAAAATGCATCCAAAGAGCCAACAGCGTAAATCGTGCGAGAGGAGGAAAAACTGGTTGGGGTCGGTGGCGATGACATCGAGACGCTTCGAACCGAACGGCAGTCATTATAATGACTGTGATAAAAGCCGAAGTCAATATCAAGGCCAGTTACAAAATGAGCGATGCCAGAGCCCATCCAGCCGTCCGTCCATCCCAAAAACTCAAGAGTTGTGTGTGGGTCTTCTCCGAAATTGATCCATCCACTGACGAGTTCGGCTCAAGTTCGGGCTGCAAAAGTGTTTTATGCAAATTAATCAAAGGCACGCCACAAAGTCCCCTATGAATAGTCGCCCAAACGTTGACACTGCAAAATTTGCATTGGGTTTTAGAGGAAAACTACAAAGCAAACGAAATCATGGAAGCCGATGCTCATACACGCCCAAGGGTTATTACAGTGAGTACTTCGCCTCTGCGACTTAACTTTGTTGCACTGAATAAATCGAATATACATATGGATGGATACATATGAAAACACAGTTAAGATGAGTGAATTTATTTAGGGAAACCGGTTGTGATACGATTATAAGAAATTGAGTTGCTCTAGGTCAGTGCTCACTGTACAATCGAGCACACACAACATTGCCAATTAGCATGGACACAAACCGGAGGCAGGCAAACATAAAAATTAGTGGGTCATGATGAGCATTATGTTAATCGCAACTCAAGACGATTTTGTAGGTGCTAATGAAGCATTTGCGGCTTTCAGTCGAATGAACGAAAAGTTCAGTTAGCAAAACAGTAAAAATATGAAAAAGAAACCGACGATATGGTGTTTACAAAAAAAAACGACTTACCAGCAAACAGCCACAATTCATTTTTGTATTGGCCCAGGTCGAAATCAGTGTAGTTCAACATTTACTTTTCCATCGGTCTCTCCCAGTCCCTGCTTCCATTAAATCCACTCTTATTTATTTAATTATAGTTTTTCCATGGTTTGCGCACATTGTTTGCCCTGCAATTTATTTGATTTATTTACTGTGCGTTTTAAAATTGGCGTTAAATAAAATAGTACAATATTTGTTCAGTTTTATTGTACTTTTGTCTAATTGTTTTCTGTTAACAGCTTATTTGATGTCCATATGATTGAATTAAATCATGGAATACGTCATTATTTATTTAAGCACAAAATTATTAAAAAGTCTATGTTATAATAAAATGATTTGATTCTATTTTTTTTGTGCTTGCGACAACGTGAATTTATTCATTCGCTAATGTACATTTTAGCGATTTCTGTAAAAAATATGTAGCCCTTTAATGCTAAACAATTAATAACTGGACATTGTATCAGTATGATTGTATGACTGTGATTAAATGAATTTATTCACAACGCGATGATAAATATTACAATTAATTTGATACGTTGCACACAGCCATTTTTCTTGTCCACAGATAAATATTGCAGAAATTTTTATTGCTGAACATTTGTCGTGTGTTGCGAGTTTCAAAACTTCCCAAGATTGGCCAACACGCTGGGCGGGAAAATCCAGCTGCCGGCAGCACTTTGTTGCATTTTGAGCATCTTGCAACGCCTTCTCGGCGCTTCGCAAATATTGGCCGGCTGTTTGGCCAAATGTGTGTCAAGCTAAGAAAAACAAAAACTTTGCCGGGTAGCATCGCCAGCAGCTGTTGCAACTTTTTCGGGGCTTGGCCAAGTCACTTTCTGTGGCCTCTCTGCACCCCGTTCGCACGTTCATTCATTCTCGAAACAAAGAAATTGCATAAGACAAAAGGCAAGGAAATTGCCGAAAAAAAAACACAAAAATAAGCTGAAAAAAATACAAATAAACCAAATTTATGCTTAAACATTTGGCAAAATCGACCGCATACGAAACATGCAGAAACGGAGCAGGAAAAAAACATTTCGCTGGCTTACTTTGTGTACCACTTCCTCGTGCTGTCCAACCAGCCGGCAAGTCAATTGACCAATTGCAGTGTTTATATTATTTTCTGGCCAACAAAAGGAGGGGCTATTCGCTGCCAAGGTTAATTAAAATGCCAGTCGGCCCGCAGAGCATCTCTTTCTGTAGTTTTTTCACTCATGCCAGCTGATTTTTGTTTGTTCGCTTTGAAATTTGGGTAATCGCGTGCTTATAACTTAGTTTCAACAATGGTGTTATGAGATTTTCCTACGTCCACCCACTACCCGACCGGCTTACATAATCCCACAGACTTATCAAACGTATCACGGACTTCTGAAAAACCTATAAATTCATTTGCCAGCAGGAAGAAAAATATGCTGTCATACAGTGCGTATGCGTGATACGTGACTGGGTTAAACTATGGCGATGTACTTATAGAGGTTGCCGCGTGGATTTTGCGTCACCTGGAGTTCCAATAAAGCATTGCCAATGTTTTGCTTTATAGTTTGCCCGATACTTTTATTTTCATCGGTGTCGATAAAGCTGTTCTATAAGGTTCTGTAAGTCCATATAGTTGCTGGAATGCTATTTCACCTGTCTACCTCTGAAATAATCTACTGCAACTATTCCACTTAGCTTTAACTTTTCTAAGATGGAAGGGCTAACATCCAGGCTCAAACCGTATCCTCTCAAGTCCTGGACCACAGCTTGTCTGGTAACTTTATTAACTTGTTGATGCTGCAAATTAAAATTCATTACTTCCAAATGACTGTGGTTAAGGCCAGGCGATTGCCTTCATGATGCAGATACGGCTGCAAGTGGAAACTTGGTCTCCTCCTTCTTCTTCGGGTCCCTTCCATTTGAACTATGCAAATTAACGGGCTAGAAACAAAAAACAGGGAGGGCAGGCGGAACGTGGAACGTGGAACATGGCAACTCAATTTCACACTATCATGATTTGCACTTCTAACACCTTTCTCTCACTCTGACGCATTTTTTCCCTCCATTTTTTCGCTCTTCCAGCCCAAATTAATACGCAAATATGGATATCCATCGGAAACCCACACGGTTGTGACGAAGGATGGCTATATCCTGGAAATGCATCGCATTCCCAAGAAGGGCGCTCAGCCGGTGCTCCTGATGCACGGAATTCTGGATACCTCCGCCACCTGGGTGCTAATGGGACCTAAGTCCGGATTAGGTAAGCGATATCAAAAGCTGACTATATATATTGGCTCAAGTGTTTTTTTATTGACTACATTTTTGGCTTCGAAAAAATGTTCTTAAAAATGTAAGCAATTTAGTTACCAACTAACAGAAAACATTTAGCGAAAAATTGATTTATGATTTAATATTCAATAATATTATATTTGAGAATCAAGCTTAAGAGCAACTATGTGATATATCCGTTTTAACTTTAACATTTCAATATACACTTAATTATGTACATGTTGCGTCGCTGGTTTTTGCAATTTTCAGTACTCCTTTTGTAACATATGCAGAGGTATTTAATAAAATTTCCAAAATGTAAATTGAGTACATGCATGTGATGTTAATTAATCAAATTCAATATGTTACCCAGGATACATGCTCTCCGATCTCGGCTACGACGTGTGGATGGGCAACTCGCGGGGCAATCGGTACTCGAAAAACCACACCAGCCTGAACAGCGACTACCAGGAGTTCTGGGACTTCACCTTCCACGAGATGGGCAAGTACGACCTTCCGGCCAATATCGACTACATCCTGAGCAAGACGGGATACGAGCAGGTCCACTACATCGGTCACTCCCAGGGAACAGCCATCTTCTGGGTCCTGTGCTCCGAGCAGCCCGCCTACACCCAGAAGATAACCTCGATGCACGCCCTGGCACCCATCGCCTACATCCACGACATGAAGAGCCCCCTGTTCCGCACCCTGGTCCTCTTCCTCGACTTTCTCACGGTGGGTGGTGGTTCAGGTTCTGGATTTGGATTTGGATTTGGGCCTGGGGCGCCAGATGCGGCTGGGCCATTTTCCATTTTCCGCGCCGTATTTCCACCCGTCTCATGCCGCGTTTTTTTTGCAGGCCGCCACACGAATGCTGCGCATCACAGAATTCATGCCCAACACAAAATTCCTAGTGGACCACAGCCAGGTTGTGTGCCACGACAACGCCATGACGCAGGACGTCTGCTCGAATATCCTGTTTTTGGTCGCCGGCTACAACTCCGAACAGCTGAACAAAGTAAGCAGGGGCACTGTGAAAAAATGTTGACCTTTATTCTGGATAAAAACAAATATTTATTTCTAGTTTACGTAAGGTAGGAAGTGATTTTAGCAGTTGAGCTTAATTTAGAAACTTGAAACTACGTTTTTCTTTTTTACTCAATTTAGTCAAAGTCTTAACTCACTTGTCATGTAATTTTTCTAAGAGAAAAGCATTCAAGCACATATTTTCCAGTGTGCTAGATCTGGTAGTGTGATCCGTATATGGGATTGGATTACGGGTGTGTTTTGGCCACGATTTCGCGTGACTCGCCAGACAAACTGAGAGAGGCATCGATGTGGGTGTTCCCTTCGATTGTCTTCATTAAGTTGGCACTTAATTAACCCGCCTCAATTGGATTGTCGATAGGGATAGTTTGCATTTCCGTTTGTGCCACAACATGTCGGAGCGGAATGTCCTTAATTGCTCACGACCGTTTGTGAGCCCAAATTACGTAAAAAGTGTGCAACTCAATACCTTTTTCGGGACCTGGGTGCCCTTAGTCCATGCACAGTTCAAATGGGTCCTCGCAGTCAGTTGGGGCTGCAATTATCGATAGGTTAAACGTATTTAAACACTATCTTAGTCCCCCAGGCGGCCACGATGTTTGCATTAAATATGCTCAATGCCCTGGCAAAACTTTGCCCGATAATCGACCGCAAGCTAAACACCCGCAGAATCGAAATTATGGCCCACAAAGTGCGGCTGGCTTAAATTACTTGAACATGATGTAAGTGTGGGGCTATGGCTACATGTGGGATACAGAGTGTAGGGGCATGACCTGACCTGGTGTCTGCCATTGAAAGGGTGTCATTATCTATTATGTCAACGGCCGCCAAGAGTGGGCGGCATCTTCTTGTTTGAAATTGGCATAATTAACTGGCAGGCCGGGATGCCGTAATGCCGGGATGCCGGAGCTCCGAAAACAAGCGACAATGCATGCAAATTAGGCGCGATTCCATGGCCCGACATGAACCTGGTCACCCAGTGGCTCCTCCTCCACTCCTGCCTCCATGTGCTATAAATGGGGGGATAATGCCATGCTGGGCATTCGGAACATGGGTGCGCTGTTGTTACATTGTCCAGGAAACAGGTGTGGGCTTCAGAATGGCTAATCATACACTTGAAATTATCACATATGTAATTATGTTTTTCTGGGACAAGACCTACCATTTAACTTACCTTTTATTAACCAGGATAACCAGATTAACCAGGATATAAGAATAAATATTAAGTCTTGTTGTGTTTTTAAGTTTACTTACATAGTTGATATATGTGAAATGTGTTCTACAAAATATGAAATGAATCCCTTTCAGACCATGCTTCCTGTGATGCTGAGCCACACGCCCTCGGGAGCTTCGATTAAGCAGCTGGAGCACTTTGGCCAGCTGATGAAGTCGGGTCACTTCCGGAAGTTCGACCGCGGCTATCTGCGCAACCAGCTGGAGTACAACCGGATGACTCCGCCGGATTACGACTTGTCCAGGGTGAAAGTGCCGGTGGCACTGTATTACTCGGTGAATGATCTGCTGGTCTCCACCACGGGAGTGGACCGTTTGGCCCGGGAGCTGCCCAATGTGATCGACAAGTATTTGGTGCCCATGGAGCGTTTCAACCACCTCGATTTCCTGTGGGCCATCGATGTGAAGCCACTGGTGTACAATCGCCTCGTGCGCAATGTGCGCCGGGTGGAGAATCATCGGGCCAAGCTCACGGCCAATTTGGCCAATTATCTGGCCATGCAGCTACAGCGCCAGCAGCTCCGCCAGCAGATGCAGCAGCAGATGATGGAGGGTCTGCCGCCCAATGTGCACCTGCCCCACGGATTGGGCATGGAAATGTTGGCCAGGGCAACCACCTTTGCTCCAGCCACACATCCCACCACAACCATGCCCATGCCTATGCCCACAACAACGACGGAGGATCCTGCGAAGGATGAGGTCCTGACCACCGCCGCCTCCGCAACGGAAGTTCCGGCGTGACTTTGACGCCGCCTGGCCAAGATCGTTTCGTTCCACTTCCATATGACTGTGATGACATTTTTAACAATTTACCGATCGCAGCATCGCCAAGTTCTCCGGCTGGAGGACAGGAGGTGCAATCACTCAGGCACAATCCATTCCCATCCATCCAAGAAGCATCCCACAGAGAGCCCCAACTTCGATACGTCCACTTTTTACACCAGAATTGTTCGATTCGTCTTCTGTGCTACTCTCAATACTTTAATTTATGTGTACAAATTTATGAGTAACTTTAAATGTACGTCTATTTTTAATAAAGTAAATACTTTAAGAAAATCTGTGCGAATCATTTTTGGGAAAGAAGAAACATGAAGAAAACTAAGTTTGGATTATTAACGTTTCAGAAATGGGATTTCCATTTGAAATAAACTAGTTAAATTCACCAACAAAATTAGGATAAAAAATTATTTATTTGTATAATGTAAATAAATACTTTAAAAAATAATGTAAGGCATGCGCCTTTATTTTATATGGATTATTATTAATTTTACTATCTTTGTCTTCTAGTTTGACCGTAAAAACGAAGAGTTAAATTTTACATTTTATAACTTACATTTTATTAGCCAAAGTATGCAATGGTTTTTTGCTGAATTTTTCTGAATGCGCCCATTATCATACTACCGCCTTGATTCATAAGCCATGTGATCTTATAAAATCGATTTGAAATAAGATACATTTAATAGCAGACTCTGCCAAGATATTGAAAACTTTTGATAAGGCAAGTAATATATTTATATACGTGTATAAGTAAGCAAGTATATATTTTGGCGAAAAACCCACTGCGGTTTCAGTCTGCCCCAATGGCGGGAAAGATGAGGAGCTTTTCAAGAAGGAGCGGGAAACAGCACCAACACTTAATTGCGACTTAAAACGCAACTCATTTCGACAGCCAGGGTGCAAAACTTTATCCTGGTCGCAGCAGGAGTCACAGCCACAGGAGCAGCATCGGAACTACACTAGCAAAAATTATGGAGAAATTTAAAAATCTGTAAAATAGTTTAAGCTAAGATATTACTTTACTCACTGTACTAAATTCGCACTATATTCATAATGAATTCTGGTGGCACTTACAGGCATATTTTCTTCCACACCATCTTTAAGCATAGGTCTACACACTCACCTAATTCGCAGATTTTGTTGGAGTGTAGGTCCAAGACCAGGACTTGGCCTGGGAAGCCCTGAGAGCCCGTGGACCGCAGTTGTGCACTTGCAGCGACAACTTAAAGCCGCATGCCCAATGAATTGCCTCCATTTGTCGTCGTTTTGGCGTCTGCCAACCGGCGGCACAAGGAGCGAATGGCGAAAAGAAAACCCAGACTGCGACTGTAGGCAAACTTACCGCGCGCACTGTTGCTGAATAAACAGGCAAACCCAGGCGCACAGTGGGTGGCAGCAGGAGGGGATTAAGGTGGGGCCGGGACTTGGATCGGGACGGGACCAGCATGAAAGTCACAACTTTCAGGTGATAC
Source organism: Drosophila orena (assembly GCA_005876975.1). Lineage (NCBI taxonomy): Eukaryota > Metazoa > Arthropoda > Insecta > Diptera > Drosophilidae > Drosophila > Drosophila orena. The sequence goes on along the minus strand of VCKV01000008.1, from coordinate 8,214,517 downwards.
TGCCTCTGGGCTGACTGCCAGCCGAAGGGAAATGAAAAATGCAGTTCCTGCCGGTGGCTGCTGACTTCTTGTCGACTAATGTCGAATTGCATCCGCTCCATAGTCAGGAACGAACGTAAAAAAATAGCTCAGCCGCAAGAGTTTTCAATAAAAATGTTTGATAAAATATAACAGCCTATGAAAATGCACCTTAACAATATTACAATTAGATAACTCTTCAAAAGCTTGGTTGAAGTAGAAAAACAGAAATATAGTTTTGAATGAAATTTCATACGTTTAATAGAAGCAAGTTACTACCTCAACATGACTTCCTCCATATGGCAGGGAATCCTCGTTTGTTTATCCTTGCTGTTGCTGTTGATGCCAAAGGAAAATAAAAATCCACCAGCAGCAGGCGAAACAAACGGGCAACCACAGTTGCAAGTTGCGAGTTGCGAGTTGCGAGCACACAACTGACACAAATTCAACTTTAATTAAAGTTTAGCAGGAGGATGCGCTCGCAGAAAGAGACAGAGCGACAGCGCAGAAAGAGACAGGCAGATGAAGGTGCTCTTTTCCCGCTAAGCTATGGCAGCCCACATGTTTACACATCGCTTTCAACCAACTTTGACAGGCTTTTCTTCTGCTTTCTACACCGGGAAAAATAATTTGATATTGCAAATAAGGCGCTTAAAAGGCGTAACTCTTTGAAATGGTTTCGATCGTTTGATTTGAATATACCTTATCAGTCTTACACCTACTCTCTCGATCCAATTCGTATTACCTAAACGGAATTGAAATAATTTTATCTGTTTTACATATTTTGCAATTTCCTACCACTATTATTCTGCAATTTTTTCCATATCTAGCTCAATGTACTCCCACTTTTTCCCCTTTTCATTCCCCATCAGCTGCCATTTTTTGCTAATACTTCTCTGTTTTTGCTCTTAATTTGCCTTTGTTGTTTGTGATTTGTTAGTGCCCCGCCCACATTGCCACCGCCTTTCTCCCCAACTCTCTATTTCTTGTCCTCTTGTAAACAAGACATTAAGTACAACAAAATAATTAAAGTCAATTAGTGGCTCTTGCCTGTGCAACTAGCTTTCGTATATCCCCCTCTTTCCCGCCCGCTGTTCCCTTCTCCCTCTAAGCCTTGGTGAGTTGGCTTTTGGCTCAGTTGCCGTTGATTTAGTTTTGGCCTTTAATGATATTGTAGAGCTCCTTCAGTGGCTGTCATTAGCTCCATTGATGCACTCACACTTTAGTTTGCACTTCAGGAAAGCCACACACACACATCCAGGCAGCCGAACATCATAACTTATTAAATCAACTATAATTTTTGATGAACTTCGCCCTTTTAGCTACAGATATTGCTCCTTTAATGTCAGCTAACCTTAGTAACGGATAATATAGCTATATAACGCATTTAACTATCATTGCAGGCTGATGAACACATGAAATGTGGAGAAAAATTAATACAGATTCATCGCAGTAAAATATCTGAACGAACCCTAGTACTGTATTACCTTAAACTTACAATAACCCAATAAGATTTAAGTTCCAAAATAATGTTGTCGAAACAGTTTAAAAATACGCAATTCTTAACTGAAAAATGAAATAGTCAGATTCCGCCGTATAATTTTTATCATAACGCATCAATTTAATTAACCAAACATAAGTTAATCCGAAAAGCATTACTTCTTCTCAAGGGTAAAAAGTGTCACTGAACGGCTTAAATTAATATTCCTGTATTAATATTCCAATGAACAACAGTTAAGTGAAGCTTTTCAATTGCGGATTAATATGTAAATGCACGCGAATCTATATGAATATCGATAATCTCTGATATTTATTTCGCTCTGATTCGATAATTGAATTTGCAGCAAAGACAAAAGAGAACATAAGGCCCACTGCATTCGCATAATATTTTTTTCAATTTATACAATAATCATTTGTTGTAATACAATTACAATGCCCGCATCGAGTTGCGCTTTTCCTTGTTTCGTTTTGTGAACAATGGCACAATAATCGAAAACAATGCTTGCAATCGAAAATTAAAAAATAAACAGAGTTGCAGAGTTTCAAGTTCCTTGGAATAAAGGGCCACTAGAAAGGAATTGGAGCCAGACAAGTGGCTTTTGTGGCGGGGAATAAAGTTTCTAGGGCTTATTGATTACAAAGTAATGAGGTAAAAGCACAGCTCGCATTTTCCAACACATACTGGCAGTTGCACCCCGAGTTGATTGATTTTACTTCGGCATCGGAGGGAATTTACAATTCCATTCGAAGTAATTTAGAAATAAACATTACCGTCGGCAGCCAATGAAGCGCTCGTAATCGTTAAGCAATAAAGTGCCACGCCCTACGGACAAATTGCCTCAGGACGACACTTCAAAGTGCTGGGAAAGTCGATAGGGAAAATTACATTTGTACGGAACCGAATTTGCATGCGAAATGTTTTCCTAATGATTTTCCGAAGCATTAAAACTGAAGCGGAGCTTCCATTTCGGATCGGGCTAACAGCTTATTTCACTTCGTATTTAAATTACATTTCTCGTTTGGCCAAATCGTAAGTACTACCAACATTGATTTTGGTCGGTCGGCGCCTTAAAATTAATAATGATTTCAAGTCACTTCCCGGCTGCCTGCTAATGACTTCTTCTTCGTTGGGTCGCCGCTGCCCACAGGGCGTATGATTAATACTTTGTTTACACTCGAAGTAGCCGCCGCCGAGGAAAATTGAATTCTCGATTCATCACCTTCCCTTCAGCTGCGTACATTTTGCATAAATATTTCGGCAAAGTGCTGAGAGCCAGGCACCAGCTCCATCATCAGTTTAACAAACTAATTTGCTTGCCAAAAAGTCCTTTTCGGGACCATTTTATAAGTCATATTTACGTTGGACGCCTGCCAAGTAGCCTTTGTGTCCGGCGTTCCGAAGGCAGGAGCTCAATTTAAGTGAGTGCCAGCAGCCTCCTTCCTTCCTCCTTCTGCGCTTAATGATGTTATTCAAGTTGGCCAAAGGTGTCTGCTGGGCATTTCAGCCGAGTGAGTGGCAGGACTTAAAGTAGCCGAGGTAGCCAATCATTAGATAAATCATATTGGCCCAAACACGCCTCCAGCAAAGAAGTATGTATTAGCTGACTTCTCAGCCGACCACTTTCGCTGAACTAGGCAGAACCCTACAACTAGGCGGTACAGTAAATATTATCCTACAAATTTAAACAGGAATACGTAAGATTTAAGTGCCCAAATCAGTATGTAGTACGGATTAATGTTCATATCTAACTTTCACAGTTCCCGAGATCACAGCGTTCAGACGAGGTAATGTAGCTGAATTCATAAAAAGCGGAATATCACTCTCTAATATGCAGCGCTATTAAGTTCGTAGTGCGCTTATACAAATTTCACCCAAGTCAAGCCGCACTGTAGTTCAATGGCAGCCAGTTTATTGTTATTGCCCTGCGTAGTTGACATTTGTAGTTGTTAGTGCCTTATCGCCGTTGGTGGTGGCAAGATGTTAAGATTTTCGACCACGTCCAGAAGACATTTTCTGTCGAGTTGACATAAAACTTGTCCTTATGGTCAACCATGTTTATGTTGTTGGCCAAGTTTGCCGCAAACGAGAGTTTTGTGGTCGCTTTTCTGGTTCGATAAGAACTAATTATGAAAGTTCCTCTTTGCGATGGCTAACGTAGTTTGTTGCCACCGAATCAATTTGCGGGGTCAATGCTGCTGGGGGAATTTATGCGTTTAATAGAAGTGACCAACGGGAAGATAAGCGTAATGCGAGGAAGTACATTAAAATTTCAAACGAAATTGGCTAGGAAAAACAACATTGAATATAATGGCTGCTCTGGAATTCCGCTAAAAGCTGACTCACTACCAAGTGTATAACAATGACAATCAGCACAAGCCACTTGACAAAATCCCCAGACATTCCATAAGTTTGCTTTTATGGCAAATGTCAAACACTCACAGCATTAGCAAGAATATTGGCAAAAGTTTAAGAGAGTAATGAATAAAATGCATTGCAAAAAAATTGAAATCTTACAAATGATTAAGAATTTGTAAAATGTAACAACAATATAATTCGCAATTCCACGCATTAAATATATTTTAAAATATTTTCTTTGTTGTATTATCAGCTACCCTACCAATTTTTTTAAGCGCACCGGAAATAGATCAGGGGATTAAGTTTGCTCTTGGCATAACATTATTAAACTGGAACTAAAACTGGAAACGGGTTAGTAAGACAGCTTGGAAAATTCGATTTATAGAAAACGCTTTTGATCTATTATCCTGCCTAAAACTTTAGGGAAAGTATATCGAATTACTTCTTGGACCTACATATAAAATAAAATATTTATTATGTTATATGTGTGTATCCCTCACCAAATTCAAATCCATTAAAGTGCCCAGCGGATTACTGGAGAAGTGGAAAAATGTAAATATTGTCTGTGTTTATAAGAAATGCGTGGTTTACTCTAAAAATTCCAATCGCATAACCGTCCAATTACTCCGACCGTTCAATCGGCAATCGGACACTCTTTCAGGCCGCGACAATGGACTTGGCTCAAAGAGGCCACTTGGTTCTGATCGAATTAATTTAATATAATATCAATAACAAATGCGAGAGCGTATCGGAGCAGAGCGTTGAATAACCGCGAATTATGAGAGGTCGTCGAGTTGTAACCAACTAATTGCCATACCAGAAAGCCGGTTTGCCACTCCGGACCCAGCCGAAACTGAAAAGCCACAGCATCGAAAAGCAAAATCAATATCAAAAGGTGAGCGAGCACAGGTGAGTGCGTTGAAAGTGAAATTGAACTGGAGAGGGGGAAGTGCCATTTAAGAGATGTTTTCTGGGCCAAGTGCGCGGCGCCTTGTCTCCTCAGGCCGGCCCACCTGCACTTCAGGTCCATCAAATGTGCCGAACCCGAGGAGCAGTTGGCCACACACCTGGGCCGCCAGAAGAAGCGAAACCCAAGCCAAAAGCCCCAGCCCGGGAACAGTTTTTCAAACGCCTTAAAAGGCCGAGCCGGAGCTGAAAACGGTTTAGTTCCTCGCCGCAAACAAAACTAGTCACAACAACGTGGAGCGGAAGCCAGCAGCCCCAAAGTGAACCAGTTAACAGCCAGAGATAAAGTCTGAGGTAGAGACACTCAGCGAAATACGATCGCAAATCATGAATAAATATAACATACTCGTATAGTGCACTTTTTTAATGTAAAACCATAATCAAAGTGAACAAACACATTTGGTGCATTTATTAAAGAATTTTAAAAGAATGTATAGAGTTGTGAAAAAATGCAAAGAATGTAAAGAGTTGTAAAAAAAAAAAAGACAATGGTTTAGAAAAATACATGATGTTCTTATAAGTAAAAGCTGAAGAGATGTTCATAGCATGGTTCAAAAACTTATATAAACTGTGAATAATATGCAGCTGTTTCAAGTTTAAAAGTATTCATTTATTCCCAAGATCCCATCCTCTCGCAATATCGTAAAGTTATACCACCTTTTCTCTCTGCAGAAAGAGAGAGCTTTTGGAATCAGGAGCAAGTTTGTCAGAGCCAAAGTGAACGTAGCTTTTGACGCGTTCGAACCACACTCGTTTGATTCATTGCCACCGAGCCACTGAACCGCCTCGCATTCCGCACATTCTGCACAATACCAAAAAAAATCCGCCGAAATGTTGCGGACCTTTGCCATTCTGCTGCTGATAGTAGTGGCTGTAAGCGCGAGAGCTGCTCCTCAGAAAACCACCGTGTCGCCGGACTATGAAGCCACCGAGGAGGTGGACTCCTCCACCTACATGTCCGTGGAGGAGGGCACCATCACGGTGGACGTCGACTCAGATGTGATATTAACCACCAGTCCCGAGGGGGAGGCCTTCACCGAGGCCAGCCCGATAGTTACGACGGAGGAGCCACTTCCGGATTCGGTGGTGCAACAGCTGGAGATGGAGCGTGCACAGGAGGAGCAGCTTATGAATCCCGAAGAGCCGGAAGCCGAGCTCGATTCTGAGTCGGAGGAGGAGGATCAGACAACATCAACAAATACGGAACCACCAAAGTCTAATAATTCAGAGAGCACCACCAAGCGAAGCTTTAAGTTCGGAGCCACCACACTGCCACCGAGTTTCATCATAACCACGAGTAACCTGGAAATCACCACTGTTCTGCCTACTGCAGAGACCGAGGAAACCACCGTCAAGGAGGAGGTCAAAACCACCAGAAACTACTTCCAGCGGAAGCCCGCACATATGGAAGAAATTGAACTGGACGTGGCGGAGAACCGAATGGAAACTACCACAAATGCACCACTCCATGAGAACGCGGAGCTTTCCATGAGTGTGACTACCGACGCCGCATTGGTGGAGGAGGATAACAAGCCCAGAATTGAGACTGACCAGGCGGAGTCGTTGGAAACCACAGTGGTGCCTGTTTACCAATACGTTAGCAATGCGGTTTCCATTGTCACAGAGTCGCAGACCGAATTTACTACGGTGGTGCCACAAGTAAAGGAAGAGGTGGCCACCACTGAGGTTGCGATTGAGAAAACTACAGGTGTGTCTTCAATTTAAAAGTATAAAAATATATAAAATATATTTCTTAACGTAACCCATTTCCTTGCCCACGATGAGCTCACGAAATCCTTTTTTTTTTTACAGAACTGCCACTAGTTTCGTCCACCACTGAGGCTGAGGAAATCACTGCACCAGCATCTAGCACCACCACTTCAACCACCGAGACTGTTCTGGTCACCACCAAGTTGGAAACATTGCAGAATGTACAGCCAGAAACCACCACGAGTGCTTCGGACACCACGACCACTGAGGCTCCAACTACGATGAGTATCACCACAACCACTGAAGCTCCAACTACGATGAGTATCACCAGCACCACTGAAGCTCCAACTACGTTGAGTATGACCAGCACCACTGAAGCTCCAACTACGACGAGTATCACCAGCACCACCAGTGATGAAACGACGACAACTACCACCAGCACAACCAGTGCTCCAGCCACAACCACCAGCCCCACCAGTGCTACAACCACCACCACCACCACAGAACGTCCCATTCAGACGCGAGCTCCGCGCGTGGAGCGGATCTTCAACTCGGACGGAGTGGAGGTGCTCTACGGATACTCGTCGGTGGTGCGGACCAACCGCTCGTGAGTGGTCGACACCACACGACCTTGTCAAGGTTGGACAACTTGCCATTATGTGAAGATTGATGCTCGGGTTATTTTAGGCAATTTTCAATTCTAAACGAGTTATAAACAGAAATATTTAAATTTTATGCGACGGGCCGCACAGTGTGATAAACCAAAAAGAAAAAGAAACAAATAACGATGCGTAAGAAGATATCGGTGGAGACACAAATCCGCACAGACATTAAACAAAACGAAAATAATATTGTGCAAAATTTGTGGATGTCAGCCAAATGACTAAAATAAGGAGAAATGCGTGAGATAAGCGATTTTATAAATTATAAATAAAACATGAACACCCATCCTTAGTTTTGTGTTTGTTTTGGCGATTGCACAAAGCGGTAGTAGGTATTGTAAACATTGTTGATCCGAAAGTCGCTCTCCAAATGGGACATAATATTGCAGCAATGTGATTGCTTAAGATGATCCATGAGATACCCTTTAATAGTAGTAGAAGGCTTTTTACGTAGACACTGTACCCTATGTCGAGCACTCAATATAGAGTATTTCCCAGACCATTTTCTAACCCAATTCACTGAATATGATTCATTTTGTATATTGTTAAAGCAGCGCACCCAAGAAATCAAGTCAAACACAAGCTCAGACATTCAGCAGCCCACAAGCTGATCGCTGCCCACCTGCAAAAAACAGAAAAGAAAAAGCGGCAATCTCCTCAAGACTTGTCGTCATACATTTTTGGGCTTCATGTTCCGGCATGGACGCAGTTAGTCCGACGGACAGACACGTGGACCAGCCCGGCTGACTGGTTTGGTGGTGTGGTCAGGTCTGAAGGCTTGGGTCGGCTGGCAGATTATTCATTCATCGATCCGATCGGCATGTGAAAATCCATGAAGGGGCACAGGGCTTTTTTGGGGTTTTGCAATGAGTATCACGTTTGCTATGCCTCACTCTCGGTGGAATTTGAAAGCAATCGGCTATAAAACAAACTCCAACCGCTAATTTCCATTTGAACTTGAGCGGCAGGCGCTAAACTGCATGTTGAATGTGATTCGAATGAATGCGGATCGAAGGTTTTGGCGATACGGGTTTTTTTGGCCACTTGACTTGCCTTTATTTACTAAGTCAACTGACTTACCGTGCTCTAGGTCGTGGGATGTACCGATACCAGGCAGTTAGTCAACGGTATGAGAAGAGAAAAATATATAAATATAAATATTAGATGATGACGATTATAACAGACTTGTTCTCATGGAGATACCTTCTCGTAGTCCTTGTTTTTTAATAAATTTAACCTCGACTTTTAAGAACCCAGTGGACCACACATAACTACAGTAAATTGATTTAAAAAACCAAAGGAATCATATATTTTTGTTAATATTTCTCACAATATTTTATGCTTTTATTTCATTGGGTTTGCAACAGTGCTCTGGCTCTAAAAGCTTCACCAAAACATTGAAAACAATTTCTTTTACAGCCAAAAACTATGCCACTTATATATTCTAAACTCCGGTAAACCATTGTCAACCATTTAAATCTTTGTTCAATTATGGAAATGAATTTGTCATAGGAAAAAAACGCCACGAATGGGGGACATCCCAATCAAAAACCTGCCTCTGTCCAAAAAATAATAATTTTATTTATTTGATTTTTACGAATTAGCATAGAGAAAATAATTATTTAAGCCGGGCGCTAGCCAACTGTTAAAACAAGTTTAGAATGCATTCAATGGCACTACGTGCAATTAAAGAAAGTGGCAGATGACTCAATTCGATTTGCATTTAGCATTAAAGTGTCCATCTTCCCATAAATAAAGCAAAAACCTGGTCCAGATCCCGGATCCCGATCCAGATGTGTGTATAAAAGAGTCCCCTATTGATCAGATGGAATAATAAACACCCACGATGAAGTTCTTCGCACACAGCGCTTTCCTGCTCCTTGTCATTGTGGCAGTCCAAGGAAATCCCGGAGGACACGGCGGCTTTGGACACGGCGGGTTCGGAGGACTCGGTGGCTACGGAGGACTAGGTGGATTAGGAGGACGCAGTGGCTTCGGAGGACTTGGTGGCTTAGGGGGACGCGGTAGCTTCGGAGGACCCGGTGGCTACGGAGGACCCGGTGGCTACGGCGGAGGCGCAGTAGCCAATGCCAACGCTAATGCAAACGCAGTTGGATACGGTCCAGTAATTACTACGGATAAGGAAATATGATGATCGCCGTCCAGAAACTCAACAACTACTTTTAAAAATAAAGAAATGTACACTTACTGCATAAAAACTGTAAGACTTTTTTTTACCTGTTTAACAAAGTATTATTACCTTTGCCAAAATCTATAAACAGAATGGGTTTTGCCTTTCATAAAATATAAATTTATTGATTTGATTTGCTACGATGACTAGACTTTCTGCAGAATAAATTAAATCAGAAAGGTTCTTATTATGACACTGCTTTTATGCAATTCATTTTAACTTGGAACTTAACCTTAATTGAATATAAACTTACATAACTTAACTCAGATGCGTTCTTAACTGATCCGTTCTTAAATTTGAAGGTGAATTATTAAAGTAAATAATATAAGCTGTGAATTTTTCTGAGAAGCAAACATTTAATAATAGGTAAAAAAATGACTTAACAGACTTAATTCGAAAATGATATTCTCTAAAGGTATATTCTTAATTTTAAATAGTTTCAATGAAAATCTAATCTGTCAAAATGGGTATTTGAATCATTTTTTTTACAGACACATCTGCAGATGAATTTCGGAATCAAAAGATGTAACGTCGCTGGAGGGATGGTGTCTAATATTTGTAAAAAGGAAAGCATATCTGCGTATTTACATGATCAACTAATTTTAACAGCTTTCGTCATTATGAATTTATCTAAAAAGGGTTTTTTTTTGCAGCCCGGAAATATGCTTCACCTACCAAAATATGGCTTCTCAACGCTAACCAGTTTTCAATTATTGATGACAAGTATATTCGAGTTAAATAATATAAAACATCATGCGTTTTTAATATATGTCTAATTAATGTGCTAATCGGAGTCTCCCATATTTGTGCAGGCACTATATCGATTTTGCGATTTTTTTCTTTTTCGAATAAATTAGTAGTCAACCTGTCACAGATGCTGGTATAAAAGGGGCTGGCACACGCTCACAAAGCATCACAATCTCTAACGATGAAGTTCCTGGCTATCTGCATTTTTCTAATCATCGCCCTGGTTGCCGTTCAGGCCCATCCTGGTGGATTTGGTGGAGGCGGTAGAGGTGGAAGTGGTGGTGGCTCTGTTGCCACCGCGAATGCCGCTGCAACCGCCGACAGCAGAGGAGGCGGTCCAGCTTCCGCATCAGCCTCGGCCACTGCAAACGCCAACGCACAAGGAGGAGGAGGAGGAGGATTAGGAGCACCTGGCCGACGTGGATAAGCCTGAAATGGATTCACAACCGCACTCTCGAAAAGTGGGCACGTCCGCGGACAGACCTCCTCAAGTGAAACGATACCAATACCAATAAATGTTGAAATGCTAATTCTGTTTCTCGGAAATCGTAGAACTCGTTTTCTTATATTTGGTAATAACCAGTTTATGAGTACGGCATAATTTATAGATCTATTGACGTCAAATAAGATTTATTTTGCCTCCTAAAAACAGACTAAGTCTACTCTTAGTCAAACTATGGTTTAAAACTACTGTTTAAATTACCACTGAAAAGTATGTATTATTTTATAATTTACTTTAATTTACCAGATTTCCCCTTTGATCTGGGGCATTGCTGCAAAATCAAACTACAAACGCATAGAGGTCTTGCAAAATCGTGCAATGCGTGCCATCACCAACTGCCCATACTACGTACGTGGCTCAACCCTTCATCGGGACCTGAATCTGCATACAGTGGAAGAGCAGATCTCAAGGCACACAAGCAGATACAGTGATAGGCTTAAAAGACACCACAGCATGCTGGCAAGACGCCTACTCCCTGCCAGGCCTCTAAGAAGGCTTAAAAGAAAGGTCTTTGCCAAAACAATTGGACACCTTTAAAGACCCTCTCGATGTTTGAGATTTTGTTGTTAGTCCTCCCGCGAAAGTTAGAGGTTTGGTTATATTATTTATATGTTTAATTGCAATGTTATGGTACTAGTACTGCATGTACGGATTCGTCGCTTTAATAAAACTAAAACTTAAAAAAAAAACAGCTTTCCCCGTACGCCTTAATGAATATTTAAGAAAAAAAAACTTTAATTTAAGTTAAAACATAAATCGGAGATGCCACCGAATCCTCCACCTGGTCTTCCACCTTGTGCTCCGAATCCACCTTGTCCCTCATATCCTCCTGGTCTGCCACCTGTTTGTTTTGCTTATCCGGAAATCCAAACATTTTGCGAATTGTTGTAGTGTGACGTTATTAAACTCGTAACCCACAAAAGTCTTGAATTTTACCACTTGCACACTGACACCCTCAATTTCAGCAGCTTTTAAATATACATATGATGACAAGTGGAAGAAATTTTGTTCACATATTTTGATTTATTGTCAAGCTGCTTAAAACACGGTTTTGCCATATTTTAATTATCAGATTCACATCTGGATATGTCTCTACATTTACGGTAGCCAAACCGTTCCGCAAAAACAAGTTTTTATACCCCTTTTTCGTAGAATAACAGGGTAATCTTGGATTGTCAGTCTGTCTGCCTGTCCGTATGTACGTCGAAATCTCCGGGACTGTAAAAGCTAGAAAGTTAAGTTTTAGCATTTAGATTCTAGACACGCTACAGTTTTAAAAAAGGTTTTTTATTTTTCGCAGCTTTATAACCTTTCCTTCCAATTTGAATTAATATTCCAAAGAAACTAGGTGAGTTATGGGTATCAGATAGTCGAGGAACTCGACTATAGCGTTTTCTCTTGTTTTTGATTGTTGCTTTGATTTGCCTAAATTATATACATATTATTATCATAATTAATTTTTGCACTAATCAACGCGAAAAATCTGCTTTAGCATAACAATGATGTTTTTTTTATAAATGTCTGATCTTTTCCGTTGCTCTAGAAAGTGGAACAAACATAACCGTTTAAAATCAAAATTGGTAAATCTATAGATTTTAATATTTTTCGCTGTATATATTTTCAAAAGACTACAAAAATGTTCCTAAAATGCGTTTTCAATGTATGACTTCCAAAACTTTATCAATTTATAACCATTTAATGCATTTATTTGTAATTTTATCAGCGTAGAAATAATTAGATTTATGACAGAATCAATCAGGTTCTGTCTGATAGGCTTACAATAAATAAAAGGAACATTTTCACTTATATATTTTTATAATAAAAGTGCAAGCCTCAGGCGTGACAACTATTTATACCCGTTACTCGTAGAGTAAAAGGGTATACTAGATTCGTTGAAAAGTATGTAACAGGCAGAAGAAAGCGTTTCCGACCATATAAAGGATATATATTGTTGATCAGGTTCAATAGCGGAGCCGATCTGGCCATGTCCGTCTGTCTATCCTAATGAAAACCTGGATCTCAGGAACTACAAAAGCTAGAATGTTGAGACATAGACGCAGCGCAAGTTTGTTGCCACGCCCACTCCAACGCCCAAAACTGGCACGCCCACACTTTTGTAAAATGTTGTGGTATTTTTTCACTTTTTTATATATCTTGTAAATTTCTATAGACTTGCAAACAACTTTTTACAACGCCCACACTTTTAAAAATATTTAAGTTGTTTTTCATTTTATTATTTGTTCCAATTCCAAAACCGTTATCCAGAAAATGTTGAAATTTCCCGTTTGCACTTCCACTAGCTGAGTAACGGGTAGCTGATAGTCGGGTAACTCGACTATAGCATTCTATCTTGATTTTTTTCGGAGCAAAGTGTTTCGTACTAAAAAAATATGACTTACAAATTACATAAATTTAATTGGATTTGTCCCAATGTGCATGTTTACTTAGGTGAATAACGCTTACTTTTGTTCATGTACCTTCCTACTGTGATTACAAGTCTTCCAAGAATAGGAACTTTTCATAGTTTTGTTTTTTTTTATTTATATAAATATTAAAAAACTAATCAGTGATGAAATTCGGATCCAGTTGCTTATTTGCCGGCGTTGGAGACGGCACTCGCGTTAGCACTAGCATTGCCACCTCGGGAGTTGGCGTTGGCATTAGCGTTGGCATTGGCATTACCACCAAATTCACCACCTTGAGCGTTGGCGCCAGCATTGGCACTGGAATTGGCTTCGGAGCTGCCACCGAATCCTCCACCTGGTCTTCCACTTTGTCCTCCGAATCCACCTTGTCCCTCAAATCCACCTGGTCTGCCAGCTGATCCTTCGAATCCTCCGAATCCACCGTGTCCCTCAAATCCTCCTGGTCTGCCACCTGGTCCTCCGAATCCACCGGGTCCTCCGGGTCTTCCACCTTCGAATCCTCCGATTCCACCTTCTCCCTTAAATCCACCTGGTCCTCCGAATCCACCGGGTCCTCCGGGTCTTCCACCTTGTGCTCCGAATCCACCTTGTCCCTCATATTCTCCTGGTCTGCCACCTGGTCCTCCGAATCCACCGGGTCCTCCGGGTCTTCCACCTTCGAATCCTCCGATTCCACCTTCTCCCTTAAATCCACCTGGTCCTCCGAATCCACCGGGTCCTCCGATTCCACCGTGTGCTCCGATTCCGCCTGGTCTTCCACCTTCGAATCCTCCGAATCCACCTTGTCCCCCAAATCCGCCTGGTCCTCCCGCACTCTCGGCATTTGCGTTGGCATTTGCGTTGGCATTGCCACCACCAAACTGCGGGGCGGCACTGGACACGGCCAGGATTACGGCGAGAACGACAAAGACCTTCATGGTGATCTGCTTGATCGGAGTGACTGAACAAACTTAATGCCCAATGCCCCAGGGCCCGGTTTTTATAGTGGCCAGACGGCAGTCAGACGCAACAAAAAAAAATAAATAAATAAATAAAAATCTACGCTAGCCTCGGCTCTTTGGTAAAAATTAGCATGCAAACAACAGTCACTGTTGAAAAAATAATTTTAATATTATTGGTGATCAGAGATAGATTCCCGATCTGGGCAGGGCTCCAGAGCGGGACGCATAGCGAGTGAAAGAGTCAGATAGTGCTTTGATGAAATGCAATGTTTAAGGAAAGTTTGGAAATGTCTTTAGACCAACACGAGCCGTGTGCGTGGTGGTTTACTAAGGAACCGGTTTGATGCTATCAATATTTAAACGATTTTTGATACTTGTCTTTGTATTTCATTAAGCCAGAATATTTTTTTACTTTCGGCACCGTCATCTCGTCGCTTTCAGACGGAATTAACATAGAGGGAGTTAATTATCACGGAATTCTCTTAGGTACTTCACTATTTGCTATTAACACTACAATCTATTGTCTGTTTTATTTTCGTCAGAATAAGGATGTTAGAGTCCTTACAGAAGAAACGCTGTTCCGGAATTGAGAATATACTACAATTTAAAAGCGTCAGAAGAATCCATTGGTTATCATGACAACATCCTAAATAATCAGTTCAGAATCCTGGAGGGTCATAAACAGATTTCTAAATCCAATGGTACCAAAATAAGAAATTACTGTAAAAGATTATCACATTATATTATATTATAATATAATATTTTCTTACAAAGTCCCACATGCGGTCTAATTAACTATTTGCTATGCGCTTCCTTGTTCGACGATAAAGATAATATTATTATTCCAATATTATTCCATATTTTGAAGCAAGCCCACATCTGTTTCATATCAATATTTCTGTAATTTACCGGCACATAAAATTTACATATTTTTATTAGCGATAAATATACGTTTGTATTCAACTTTATTTACATTTCATACACACACGAATTGGGCGCCAGATTAGCGAAATAAAAATGTTAATTTAAACTGCGGACGTGCAGATAGTCGTGTCAAATCTAACAAGAAAGGAAGCTTAGCTAAAGCTTCTATACCCTTGCAGTACATGTGTTTATTTATTAATATATATATTAAAAAAAAATACAGTTGCTTACCGAGTAAGAGCACATTATAAACAAAATCTATAAAACTATGATTTCTTTTTTATTATTATACCCGTTACTCGTAGTATAAGAGGGTATACTATATTCGTTGATAAATAAGTAACAGGCAGAAGAAAGCGTTTCCGACCATACAAAGTCGATCAGGCCAAATTCGCCTGTCCGTTCGTACGCATGTCCGTATGAATCCCTCGATCTCAGGAACTATTAAGACTTCAGAAACATAGACGCACGTAGCGCCCGCTATGTATATATTTAAAATATTTAAATATCTATATAGAATGGATAGATATAGATATAGATATAGATATAGATAGATATAGATAGATATAGATAGATATAGATAGATATAGATAGATATAGATAGATATAGATAGATATAGATAGATATAGATAGATATAGATAGATATAGATAGATATAGATAGATATAGATAGATATAGATAGATATAGATAGATATAGATAGATATAGATAGATATAGATAGATATAGATAGATATAGATAGATATAGATAGATATAGATAGATATAGATAGATATAGATAAATATCGATAGATATAGATAGATATAGATAGATATAGATAGATATGGATAGATATAGATAGATATAGATAGATATAGATAGATATAGATAGATATAGATAGATATAGATAGATATAGATAGATATAGATAGATATAGATAGATATAGATAGATATAGATAGATATAGATAGATATAGATAGATATAGATAGATATAGATAGATATAGATAGATATAGATAGATATAGATTAATATAGATTGATATAGATAGATATAGATAGATTTAGATAGATATAGATAGATATAGATAGATATAGATAGATATAGATAGATATAGATAGATATAGATAGTATAGATAGATAGATATAGATATAGATATAGATAGATATAGATAGATATAGATAGATATAGATAGATATAGATAGATATAGATAGATATAGATAGATATAGATAGATATAGATAGATATAGATAGATATAGATAGATATAGATAGATATATAGAATATAGAATATATATATATATATATATATATAAGAAAACACGTTTGGGGAAGTTTCATCCAAGTGGATTTATAGACTCGGCGGTTAATACTGATCAAGAATATACATATGTATATACTTTATCTGGTTTTCATTACGTTATAAACTTCTGACCGAAATCAATATGCTCTCTGCAAGGGTATAAAAAGTCAACCAGAGTTTCAGTATGGTCTCAAGTGCTGACAGAAGCTTCTTGCTATACATTTTAGGCCAATGTTTTATACTTATCAACTATTAAACCTGATTTGTATAGAAATCTTACATTTATAAAAGCTGATATAATAAACGGGGTAAATGCTTAATTCGATTTTTGATACTTGTCTCTTAAAACTAATTGGTTTACCCAAATTAGCAAATACTCAAAAGGAATACCCTATGATACAGACAGAACTTGGAAAGCACAGATCTTAACTGCTAAAATATAACCTTCGCATTTTATTGCATTATAATTGAACTATGCAATTTTAGTCGTTTGCCATTATTAAAGTGTAAGTCTATTTGTAAAAATATAATTTAAAAGAATGAACAAATTACGTACCTAAATATTTATGCACGTTTACCTATTAATATCTTTTCATATACTTCATTGCTGCAAAGCAAATATTAAAAGACAAATACTTGTATAATTTTAATTTATTTATATTTTATTCACAGTCATTTCTACTCGCTTAATTGCCACTATAGTTTGGCTCGCTCTAACGGCCGAATCTGCCACCTGAAGCAGAGGCGGATGACGATGCAGAAGCGGATCCACCGCCACCACGTCCGCCACCACCTGCCGATGCCGAGGAAGAGGCTGACGCTGAAGATGAGCCGCCGCCGCCGCCACCAGGACGTTTACCGAATCCTGGGCCTCCAAAACCTGGGCCTCCGAATCCTGGGCCTCCGAATCCTGGGCCTCCGAATCCTGGGCCACCTCCAAATCCAGGACGTCCACCGAATCCTGGGCCACCTCCAAACCCTGGGCCACCTCCGAACCCTGGGCCACCTCCGAACCCTGGGCCACCTCCGAATCCTGGGCCACGTCCGAATCCTGGACCTCCAAAGCCGCCCTGACCACGGGCATTGGCATTCGCGTTGGCGTTAGCGTTGGCGTTTCCACCAAATTGGGGTAGGGCCGATGCCACAGCCACCAAAACAGAGAGCGCGATGAATAGTTTCATGTTGAGTTGTTGCCTTCTCGAGGGTGATCCAAACACTTGGCCAATGCACCGCCGGACCCGGCTTTTATTCCGTTGCTCGCCGGCGAAGAAATTCGTTGATTGCTCGGTGATCCACCCTGAAGCGTACTCTCCTCAGCGGCAAAAGTTGATAAAAATGAGAAAAAAGAGAAAAAACAGAACGAATTATTAATATTTATAGCTCAACTCATTAGCAGGTTCGTGGCGTACGACCGTCGGACCCTACGCTCAACAATCCGGGCTGCTCGATCCCCCACTGCAACCGGTTAATCCCAATCTCGGGAGCACTTAAGACGCGCCCCTTCTCCATTCGTCGGATCCATCGGAGAGGCAGCATAACGATGGGCTTTGGACCAGTGATGTCATGGACCGAGTAGTTAGCGGGATCTGTGGGGGTGAGAAACTTGTTATAAAATCAGTGCAGGTAGATTTCCAGTTGGAGGAATTCTATTCAGATGATCCCAAACTATATCTATATGTATATGACCAAAACTATACGTGGATATGTATATCCAAATATTAAAGTAATCCCATAATGTTGAACTATTCCAAAATATATTAATGATTATATTAAAACCTTCACTTACTTAATGTTGAAGACACTATTAAGTTTACTATTAAGTTTGATATTAGTACAAGCTATTTAAGCAATTAGGAACTAGTTCTCTTCGAGCATCTCTGGGGCGTTATTATTTAAGTTTCACAAACGTATCAAGAGCAGTTGACTGATTTTATGTCCGCCATAATTTATGCAAATTTTGTGTTGCCTTTCTGCCACCTGTTTAGCTTTAAACTCTTTCGCTTCGCGAAGATTTTTAATTGTTTGTTTATATAAAAGATATGACTGAAAATGTTAAAAAACGTGTATTTGTCTTAATTCTGAACGTTAATTATTCTAATTAATACGCGAGGCATCATCATGGCAGGAGAAAAACAACATCCCAAAAGCATTAGAAATTCAAATGAATCGGTTTGATTAATTTTGCTTGATCGACGTGGGGGCTATGAAAGAGCTATCAGCGAAAGAGTGGCTCAACAGACGGGGATTCCCAATTGAAAGTGTGCCAAGTAATGTTATGTGATTTACTCGACCACATAAATATGCAAAAGGGAGCTCAAAAGTCTCCTACACTGGATGCCCGCATCTTTGGCCACGTATCTCAGAGCTTTGACAACTGAATGTGCAACTATTTTTATTATTTCTTCCGGCTTATTTGGTTAAGCCAACGGCAATTTTATGCAGATTAGTCCTCATCGTATGGAAGTCTAACCATATTGTTCACATACACTGTAACTGCATTAGTTTGAGGTAGGTAGAGTCATAACTTAAAAAAAAAAACAGAATTAGCTGTCTTCTGTAAATTATTTACTAAGAAGCTAGTTACTGAGAAACTAAGAAACAACTTTGGGCTTGCCTAAACCAATAACTGTTCAAAAATGAATTGTTTCCAAAGTGCTCTCAGATCAGTATCAGATATATCAGTACCTATTTTACTAAACACTAATCACTTAGCTAATAAGACTTCAAAACAATAATTTAGCTAATTAGATTTAAAAAAGTATATTTCGATTTTACCGGAGTATGATTTGTTTTCAAATTAATAAGCGCACAAAAATCAGTTTATTACACCTCAGATTGAAGCGATGAAATATGATTAAAAATGCTTCTTATTGCATATGTGCTTTTTGTGTGTTTTAAATTTTTTTTTTTATTTCAGACTTTTTCAGCATTAACAGTAACTTAACCTCTAGATAATCGGCTTTCTTGCAGCTTATCCGTAGAAACCACCGCCGCTAGCGGAGGCGGATGAAGAGGCGGACGAGGAGGCGGCTCCACCACCAGCTGCAGAGGCTGACGAAGAGGCCGAGGCAGAGGCTGCACCACCGCCACCACCGTGTCCATGGCGTCTTCCTCCGCCAAATCCGCCAAATCCGCCATAGGGATTGCCACCGAATCCGCCGCCGTATGGGCCACCTCCGAAACCGCCGCCATAAGGACCACCGCCAAAACCGCCTCCCCCATATGGACCACCGCCAAAGCCGCCGCCATAGGGTCCTCCGCCGAATCCGCCACCAAATCCTGGACGTCCAAATCCGAATTGCGGTAGGGCCGAAACGGCGGCCACCAGTAGAGCGAGAACGATCAGAGTCTTCATTTCGAGATTTCGAGAATTCTTCTTTGAGTTTGATGGATTATATTTGTTGCGATCGCTGGGTTGTCTGGGCTGGAACTGACAGACTCTCAGGTGAGTCGCTAAAGTATTTATACCCGCTGCATTTTTTCGAAAAGTCGTCACATACCGGCGATCAAATGTTTATAATTTCGGCGGTTGGGCCGATCGTCTACCGGTTTTCTTTTTATTGTGTTCCACCTCACATCTAATTACACTGGGCAACATACATATTGCTTTTGGGTAAGCCGATGACGCATGTTATATTGGGATTAAATTAACCATTAAGAAATAGTACTGAAAATAAAAATATTGATTTTAATATTGAAATCAAACAGGTAGCATTTAATAAAAATATCGCATAAAAAGAGCTTGAATTTTATACAGTTCACTATAAAAACGGTAGCATAAGAGAGTTATTTGAATGTGTACTTACTAAACCATTATTTATTATTTTAAAAAACTTTATCCTTGTATTTTTTAATTGCTTTGTGCGTAGTGCTGCCGCGCTAAGTGATGACGTTGTTTGCCGGGGGATTCCCATATACACACTTCCAAGAAGGCGCACAAATATCGACCCCCACTCAAAAGATGACCCAGGTGGTAGTGTTTGAAAAATGGCAGCCAGCATGTTTACAAGCTCTAGCGATATATATGGATGTAGTTCTTCCTGATCTGCGTAGTTCCCCACCGAGATCAATAGTACTCGTCGCCGGTTGACTTCGATCGTCTAATGCCGATCATCTGACAAGTTCATCTTGAAGAGTTTATTCCCCCTATCTTGTTTTGTTCGTCGGAAAGCGGTTTCGATGGCGATGTTTCCAAAAAACACCGGTCGATTGGAGTGGGCCAGTTGGAGGTGGTGAGATCACTGACTGATCGCCGGCGGCTATTGGGCATTTCTCCAGGTCTCGCGGCCATTCTGCTCAAGAGAAGGTTCAGTCTGCCTCAGAAAGTCTTCAGTTCCGATCGTGCATCAATTTTTTTAAGTAAAACCGACTAGTCCAAAACATATTAACTGAATACAACTTTACTGTACAGCCACTATTTATTGTTAGTTGTGTGTTGAAACGAAATGATCAAGAAACTACGGCCAGCACATTTTAATTGCTGTATTGATAATAGCATACATACATATATGAATCATTACAAATCGAATATATTATTAAATTGATCATCAAATGCTTCCCAATCTAAAAGTATCAATATCGGTCAGCACTTGTGATTGGTTTCACTAAAACAAATAAAGCCCTTGCAATGTATAATATATAGTATCGCAGTGAAATCTCTCATTCATGACTAAGTTTAGGTTTACAATCTCTCAGCAATATGATATGTTGACACTGATCGTTAGAGGGAAAAAATCACACATTTTAATGAGACAGAGCACGATAGCAAACGCAAAATCCCCATAATTCGGGCTCTTAGAGATCTGAGTCTTAACAGTCCATAACAATAAAGGCTTCCAAGCGCGTCGAACAAGATTGCAGGGGCTGTTAATTAGTAAAAAAATCATTTCTTTTGAGAATATGAATACGAAACCCGTTTGGGTGTCGTTACAGTCAACTCTGCGATACAGCTGCGATCGAAAACACACGTATGTGTGACGATTAGCGACTCTCATCCAAAGGGGTTTTCCTGGCCAGCATTTGTGAAAATCAAATTAGCATCGTCGTTAGAACTCGGTGATTTTGGGGCTCGATTCAGCCCAGCCAAAGGTGAATTATAAGAAATCAAATCTTACTTGAACTTTGAATTCCCAATAAAAAAGGCATTAATTCCCCGCCCATTTGAATATTGTTTTCGTCTTTGGCTTATGCAAAAAGTCCGTAACATAATCGCCTAATGGAACCGGTCGGACTCGGGATCGTTTATTTATTTATATTTTATATTTTTTGCCACATTTGCTATGAGGCTTTTTTGAGCAATTATATAAGGCTGAGCTCCGGGCATTATGTGATTTTTCCCGGACCGACTTCTTCGTGCTCCGTGATTAATGGCAGTGAAATGGCGCAGTATCGCCGCAATTGCCAAAACAATTGCAATTGATTCGGACTCTTTACATAATTAGCTGTCTAAGCTGGCAGTGCAAACGCATAACTTCCGCATTGGAATGCATTTGCGTTGAATAAATAACGAGAGCACTTAAATAATGAACTGCTAGTGCAAATATTTGTATATTAAAATCAATCAAATTCAAATAATCCGAGCCTGGTCAAAATATAATAATATCGCATTAGCCGGCGGGCAGCATCGTTTTCCATGGCGACATGAAATATTATTAAAATGCCAACTAATGAACGTCATGTTAATTATGTAAACACACAAGCGCACACATTCAGTGCCCCGTAATATTTTCGCATTTTAAACGCCGCGGCGCTTATTACTATTGGCATTTCCCATAGTTTTTCCTCGCCTCTCCACTCAGCAAATTGAATTTTACCCGCCCGGCCAGGGCAAACTTTTCAATTATGCGGCCAGCGGGCTAATGAACAAAACGATCTGACCAGAAAACCATTTGGCCACCATGTCGATATGGATACGAGCCAGTCCACCACACATCTAGCTCGATTGTGCAGACTAAATTATTTAATTTTAATTAAATGCCGGGTTAAACGGGTAGTTCCAAAATGCATAGCCTATCTTGGGGCCAGTAGATCGCTTTTGAAATCGAAACCCATTGTCGCATACTTTGAGGCACCACCTGAGATGAGCCGGAGCACGGAATAAAATTGGCATTGGGGGGGGGGGGGGCGCTTTGATAAACATTTCACATTTATTTTATGGCCCAACATAAATTGCAGCAAACAAAGGGCCCGGCCATATTGTCAGTTCTACAAAGGCCAACAACTGTTGCAGCAGCACCAGCGACTGTGGCAAGCCGCCAACAGTCTGTTGGCCCAAACTTCCGGTTTTCCCGCTCCTCCGATTTTCCGACTCCGTGTTGCAAAACTGCACCGCAGGGGTTCATCGTCCTTGCGCAAATTGGTCTCGCAGTTTATTGCCGACTGCGGACCTCGGACTTGGGACTCCAGACTACAGAGTTCAGACTTTAGACTTCAGTCCTCGGAGCCCAGGAGCAGATGCTGCTCCTCCGGCAATATAAGTGCATTTTCAGCCTGCGAGTGAAGCCAAAGCTGAGGCGAAGGCAAAGGAGCTTGCTTAAGATTTCAATTTGTTGCCATTGTGTGCAACAATTTGCAATAGTAAAACTTAGCTTAATGATAAATGTTTGTGGGGGACACATAAAACTCAAGAGCAGCGCAGTCTGTCCTGGCCATTTAAGAGATTTATGTGGCCATGAGTGGCATCAATGTCTTCGGCCGGCGCAAATACAACTCCAAGCCACACCACCATTCCCTCTAATAGGCCATTCATTTTGGCGGAACTTTGCATGCCAGATTTTCCGACCGCCAAAAAGGGGGAAACGTCTTTCTTGGCGGTCGAAAACTGCTCAAAGTACCATCAAGGACATCACGTGCCCCTTATACATTTAGTCCTTACTCTTTATCCTAACTTTTAAGGTTTCAGTAACGAATTTCCCAAAAGCAATCACCGAATCCAATAATATGCTAACAAATGATTTTACACCATAATTGTTGAGTACAAAAACTGTATTTGATTGATGTAATACTTTAAGTCACTGGGAGAATTACAGGTATATTGGGCATTTGGTTCACGAGACTAGCCATGATAGCCGCCGCCTGCTCCTGCTGAAGCACTGGCACTGGCTGAAGCAGAGGCTCCGGAGCCACCTCCGTAGCCACCACCACCTCCTGGTCCGCCTCCGAAGCCGCCTCCAGGTCCGTAGCCACCACCGCCGCCACCGCCACCACCACCACCACCGCCGCCGTATCCACCTTTGAATCCGCCACCGCCTCCGTGGCCTTTGTTCTTGTGGCTTAGACCACCTCCAAAGTGTCCACCACCGGATCCGCCTCCAATGCCAGGGCCATATCCTACTAAGCCGCCTCCACCTGGTCCACCGCCGTGACCTCCTTCAATCACTCCAACCAAAGATGATGCAGAGCTTCCGGCGCCGCCGATTCCTCCACCGTGTCCAGGACCACCGCCAATTCCACCGCCTCCACCGAAATGGCCACCTGATCCGAATCCAGGACCGCCTCCGATTCCTCCTCCGGAATGACCACCTGATCCGAATCCAGGACCGCCTCCGATTCCTCCTCCGGAATGACCACCTGATCCGAATCCAGGACCGCCTCCGATTCCTCCTCCGGAATGACCACCTGATCCGAATCCGGGACCGCCACCGATTACGCCTCCGCCTCCAGAATGGCCGCCGGAAATAACTCCTCCGCCCGAATGGCCACCTCCAAAGGGACCTCCTCCAACAGCGCCGCCTCCAAATCCTAAATCACCTCCAGAGCCAAAGCTGCCAGATCCGTGTCCTCCAGCACCGTGACCTCCAGATCCATAACCTCCGCCGAGCTTACCGCCTCCATCGCCGCCGCCAATCGCACTGGCAGAAGCGGACGAGGAAGCGGATGCTCCGGCGTGTCCACCGCCACCACCTCCGCCTCCACCGCCGTAACCGCCGGCGGAAGCCAACGCCACACAAACACTCAGCACTACAAACAGACGCATCGGAACCTTTGCCTGCAGCTTACTAACTGGGCTCCCTGGAAAGATGCCGGCTTTTATAAGAGACTCTCCGATGTGCAAAAAGTACAAATAATAGCAAAATACTTGCAAAAATTTCGTAGAGCGCGAAAAAAGAACAGAACCCAGTCACGTTCCGAATGCTGAGATCCTAGGTTCAAGCCAGGCAAAAACTCAAACTGCACTGGACAACAAAGAATATTCAAATTAATGATTTATTAATTTGATTTATTAATCATTTCGGTACCATATTTCTTACAAAGTAGTTTGATTTCAGGTTAATTGTACAACACCCCAAAATATTTACCCATAACGGAGAGTTACTTATTTACTATTCTACAGCAGTGAGAATCTTAAAACACTTCTTTTAAACGGTAACTATAGGCATGTAATTATAAATGAGAGTGCACACCTGTTGCACAGTGTAATTTGTACCCGTGGTAAACACAAACGAGTTCCATTTTAATATTCTCGATTGTCTATAGTCGGAAATTACACTATACCCTAGGGAGAACCGAATATTTGGAAGGCGTGTGCAACCCGCGGGAGATTCATGATAGCCATCAGCAATGATGAATTAACTTAATGATGCCCAGCCCGATTTCCATTGTTTATTAGCCAAAATGAACAGATAAGCTAACAGATATTCCAAATGGATGATCCAATGTGGCTTGAACATGGATTAGCGAGAAAGAGGGTATTTCGACCTCGTCACAACCCACTAATCAGACGCTCTGCGTTATGTAAACCATTTTAATCATCGATTGCCTCGGCATCAGTTGCATTGATTCTCGACTCGCCCAAGATTAGATTTATTTTCAATTAGATGATATTCGGAGGCGGTTGATGGTTACGACAATGACCCTTAGGGCCTACGTCACTCTGCTTTGATGGAGTGGCAATACAGACGCCACACAGAGTGATGAATTATATAAAAATATTAAACATTTCCAGCGACCATCGTATTGTTTATTTCGCGAACAGTTTAATTAGTACACGATCGTAAAGCACACATTTACTGTCGTAATTCATTGCAGCAGTACTTAATGGTGTTATTATATTCCAAAGTGGCCAAATAAATTTCATTCTCAGCATGGACTTTGCACTTGCAAAACGTTTAAGAGCACAGATTGATGATTATTGGTTAGCGTCACTTTTTAATAAACTTCAGATAAAATCTATTATGTCAGCTAAATGTATTGTACAATGTGAACTTTGACTTTAAAGCTCGAGTTGAAATTTTACACATGCACTCAAAGAACAAATGTAATGCACCTTAGAAAATCGGCCATTTTCGAATTGCCATGCATTTGATTCCAATACTTTCTAAATCGACGGGTAACTTGCCTTTAAGCTAAGGACATTCGGACATAAATAAGAAAAAAAACAATAAATTATAGGGATAGAGAAGTTTCTCATGCTTCGTGCTTCACTTTATTCGCAAAAACAGGAAAAGCTCATAGAGATAGCAATGGATATGTACTCCTTATTCGCCGAACTTTCGGAAATTTTCGGCATTTTTATGAGTGTGCAATTTAAATATAGAATACTTCAAAATATTAAAGCTAACTTAAAATTAGCCAAGGAAAAGACCGCCGCCACGGTTAATGGATCCTCCTAGGTGAGCGCCACCCAATCCAATTCCGGCACTTCCTGAATTTCCACCGAGATTGCCTCCAAGACTTAGTCCGTTTCCTCCCAAACTGATACTTCCCTGGCGATGTCCTCCTTGGCTGGAATATCCGCTCGATCCCAAAGATGCAGTGTTACCACCGAGTGAGAGACTTCCTGAACCCGCAGCAGGTGCCAGTATACCACTGGCGACTCCATGGGCCAGAGACGCAGCGTCATGGGCACCGGCTAGTCCAATCGATCCAGCTGTGTTAGATTTGTGTCCGTTTGCTCCAAGTGACAGGCCATTCGATCCGATTGAAGCTGATCCGGCATTGCCAGAGGATCCGATACTACTGGCAACTCCATGGGCCAGAGACGCAGCGTCATGGGCACCGGCTAGTCCAATCGATCCAGCTGTGTTAGATTTGTGTCCGTTTGCTCCAAGTGACAGGCCATTCGATCCGATTGAAGCTGATCCGGCATTGCCAGAGGATCCGATACTCAAATGTCCGGCATTGATCTTGGATGATCCAGCTCCAGAACCAGAAGATCCAGAGATTCCGGCTGATCCGATGCTCAAGTGACCAGATGAACCAGTGGCAGAGGATCCCTTAGAGGTGGAGTCAGTTGCTCCAATGTTCAGATGTCCAACACCAATAGATGCGGTGTTTGAAGCAGCTTGGGATGATCCGGTAGTGCCAGCAGAATGGATATTCAGATGACCAGCACCGATGGAAGCAGAACCTGATCCGGAGTGCAAGGAGCTTGATCCCGACGATTCAACTTTCTTGTGCTCTGTCTTGATGTGGGCAGATCCAGCGTGTGTTCCAGAGGCTCCGATAGTTGCAGATCCAGAACTAGTGTGGGTATGACCAGCACTAAACTGGGATGATTCGGTTTTTGAGGAATAGGTGGTTTCCGACGACTTAATGTTCAAATTTCCTGCTCCATGGGAGCCAGCAGAGCCAGCAGAACCAGAACCTGTGGCACCAGTTGCTCCAATACTCAGCTGACCGGTGGTTGTGCCAGATGAGGCGCCTCCCGTGGATGCATGTCCAGCAGAGATCATCGAGGACTCAGCTTTATGATACGTGGAGGAAGTTTTCATGGCACTGGTTCCAGTGGCTCCAACATTGAGGTGAGCAGCACCAGCAGTGCCGGAATTTGAGCCAGAGGTTTCAATTTTTCCATGACCAGCTGTGATCTTGGCAGAACCAGCCTGTACAGATGCAGCGTGGTGTGCACCAGTTGACGAAGATCCGGTGATTTTAGCAGTATTGGCGCCGGAGGTACCAGAGCTGGATCCGGAAATTCCAGATGACCCGATGGTCAAGTGACCAGAGCTGGATCCGGAACCGGAGGATGCACCGTTGGCAACTTGGTTTGCAGCCTGAACTCCATGAGCGGCAGCAATTGATCCGGCGGAATGGACCACATTGGCTCCGGCTCCTGCAACTCCCAAAACTCCATTGACGGCTTGGGCTCCATGAGCGGCACCTGACGATCCTGTTGCTCCTGCACCCGCTGCATTCAGCACTGCATTCGCTGCATCGACAGTAGCTGAGCCGGTGCTATGGTGGACGCCACTGGAACCCGTGACACCGGAAGAGCCGATGGTCAAGTGTGCGGCATTCGTCTTGGAGCCACTGTTGCCAGTGGATTGAATATTCAAATGTCCAGCTCCAAGGGAAGCAGAACCGGATCCACTGTGTTCAGAGGCTTTGTGTACGTGATCCGCCGCCGTGGAACCTGCAGAGTGCACAGCATTGACCCCAGTCGCAGCAGCTCCCAGCACTCTGTGGGCATCTTGGGCTGCGTGAGAAGCGGCTGCCGATCCGGCAGAGTGCACAACATTAGCTCCAGTTCCTGCCGCTCCCAATATTCCGTTCACTGCCTGAGCTCCGTGAGCTGCGGCTGTATTTCCGGCAGAGTGGACGGTGTCTACTCCAGATCCAGTTGCTCCTAGCACTCCATGGGCAGCCTGAGCTCCGTGATTGGCAGCTGCAGATCCGGCGGAGTGGATTACATTGGCTCCAGTTCCTGCGGCTCCCAATATTCCGTTCACTGCCTGAGCTCCGTGGGCAGCAGCTGTAGATCCGGCAGAGTGGACGGTATCTACTCCAGATCCAGTTGCTCCTAGCACTCCATTGGCAGCCTGAGCTCCGTGATTGGCAGCTGCAGATCCGGCGGAGTGGATTACATTGGCTCCAGTCGAAGCAGCGCCCAGAAGGCCGTTGGCAGCCTGGTTCAGAACCGATCCAGAAGCTCCTCTGTTGTATTCCCCACCCAGACTCAATCCAGGCAGGCTTGCTTGAGCAGAGCCACCACCGTTTCCACCTCCAAGTCCAAGGCTGCCACCACCGAAGCCCAATCCGAATCCGGCGGATGCCAAGGACACGCAGCAGGCAGACAGAAGTAAATACAATCCCGCGGGAACCATTGTCTCAATTTTACTAACTGCTTTCCGAGAAAACGGCTAGCTTTTATAGAACCGAAAATACGCCTAGCAGTCATGACTTCAAAGCCACTACAGGTAAGCTTCGCTACTCCGAACTCGCCATTGCCCTATACCTTACAGCTCCAAATAAATTAGATTTTTTTAGTAGTTAATTTCATTTCGCCATATTAATTTGTTGATATCTGAAATAAAATTACTATTATTAACTCAAATGCGACAAGCTAAATGACCTGATATGGCAAAACTATAAACTATTTGATTTGTACACTAACAGAGGTTAAACTGTAAGTAAACAAATTTGGTGACGATTTCTTTGTTAATTAATTCGAAAAAAACAGAGACAAACCAGTTTCTTAACATTTATCATAGTTTTTTGACTGGGAGGTGCTCATTCTGTTTAGGGGATTCACTAATGTATAAATATAACACGTGCTATGAAGAAGTTGCCAAATTAAGGTCAATCCGATCTTGGAGAAATAGTCACAGGGAACTTTCCACTCTTTTAATTTGTATCATCTTGCTTAAAATCCAGCTTAATACAATATAGGTACTTTGTAGCTTCTTCATAAAGGTTTCATTACCCTATAGTTTGCCTTCAAATCTTCAACTCATGCTCATTAAAATATACATATACAGAGTATTCTGGCATCGCATTAAGTTATTCAAGTTATTCGTGCCTATATCTATCCCATAATTAATTTCCCTCACCCAAGCGTCTTAAAATTAGCATTATTTTTACATCTGCTATGGCGACTATGGTAGTCGTCAAAAATAATCGAATTCTCACTAATATTTCATATGTGTGACCAGTTGAACAAGACTTACAGCTTAAGCACTGTACACGGAAGTTTTTCTACAGATAATGATACGTCTAAGTAGAGAACTTGGCAAATTCTGTTCTGTACAATCGATCTGAGCCACGAGCCAGTTGCCATTGTCGCCAGCTTAAACACAGTTTTTCACTTAACTTGGCTGCTGGTGTTGCAGGAAAAGCGCAGCTGAGCAGAGCTGAGCTCCACCCAAATGCAAATGGCAAGACAATGTGGGCTAAGAGCCCAAGGAAGTGGAAAGGCGGGAAAGGCGGGAAAGGCGGGAAAGGCGGGAAAAGCGGGAAAAGCGGGAAATGCGGCAGCTTCTTGGCCCCGGTGTCAGCTGTTGGCCCACTTGAAAGCACTGGGGAAAATGGAAAATTGTGCTCACAGGAAATCTGCTTACAAATGCATGTATCTTGGCCCGCCAGCTGGCTGAAGCTGATGCTGATGCAAAATCTGTTACGGCTTTTGTGGGGCGAAAGAAACACTTGACTTCCGCTTCCGCTGGAGTTGGCCATGCACACTTGAGAATGCGAAATGCTATGCAAATACCGGCATCTTTTCCATATTTAAAGCCAAGTACAACGGAGAGCAAATAAATAAATAAATATTTAAATTGGGAGTAGTCGAGTAGCTTTGTTATTTTTAATATGAATCTGATATCGACACGGTGTGTTGTGTTTAATTATACACTTTTGGGCACAGATTTCTCTGACACAAGAAAACTAAATATATGAAATGCTAATAAATACGAAGCTTATGGTTATATTTTGGTTATCCAAATAAATACTTATAATTACGAGGTCAATTTACCATACTCAAGACCGTATGAATCTTCCCCGGACTTCCCTTTTGGATCGATTAGCCTCTTCTTGCGAGCCCTCAGGCAGTTTTCCGAGCACCTGCAGCATTCGCCGGTAGAGCATTTTCCGCACATCGATGGCCCAGAGGAAGTCCATGTGGTTGAACTCCTTCTGCGGCACCAGGTACTTCCCCGTTACGTTGCCCAGATCATCGCACATGGACTCCACATCCCTGGGGTGGCATAGCAGATCGTTGGTGGAGTAATACACGAAAGTGGGCACTGTCACCAGTCTCAGATTGTAACGAGGTGGCAGGTGATCCCTGTACAGCTGCATATTCTTGTTTGAACTGTAGCTATACGGCGCAAAGCGACCGCTCTTGATGATCTGGATGAAGTGCTTCACCTGCTTGGCAGCCACTCCCGCCGGATAGTGACCCAGAATCACGGGGAACATTTTCTGCAACACAACTCGGAGGTTAATCTGAACTCTTTTTGTAACTCAAGCATAAGGTTACCCTATTGAACTCGTTCCAGTTGCGACCCACGATTCCAAATACGGCCTCGATGCACAGGCGTTCCGTCTCCTCCGTCATCCGGCACAGAAACCGGAACTCCCCGTTGAACATCTCCCTAATCGAGCTGCCTACCAGGCTCTGAAAAAATGTATCGTAAAGGATTAGTAATTGAATGGCAAGAAGAGGATTAAGCTGCTTGCATATGAAAATAAGATACATATGGGGATCCCTTATATTTACTCATTAGATGAACTAACTATTTCAAGCCAAAAGAAAGTACTTTTGTGAATCCGATGCACCGATGCACCATGATATACCATGTTCCGCATCCTGTTATTTCAACATTACTCACATTAAAGTACAGACTGATGGCCCTGATGTAGGGATGGTCCTCGGTCTCCTTGGCATAAACAGCGGGGGCGAGGGCCTGCATGGAGACGACCTTGGCGTTGTAGGCGGGACGCATGGAGCACATCACGAAGAAGGAGGTGCATCCCTGCGAGTGACCGGCGTAGTGCAGTTTCGGGAATCCAGTGACCTTTAGCACGTGATCAATCATCGCCGGCAAGTCGTACACGCCGATCTCGTGCCAACTGAAGTCCCAGAACTTGGACTCGTCCGGGTCGAGGGTGGTGTGGTTTCTCGAGTAGCGATTGCCCCGCGCGTTTCCCAGCCAGACATCGTAGTTGTGGTCGGCCAGCAAGTAGGCTGCAAAGTGGACTTCGCTTGTAATCACTTGGCCATTAATCACGGACGACGCGGATGGCACTTACCCAGGCTCACGTTGGGGCCCATTACCACAAATCCCGCCGAGCTGTCCACGAGTCCGTGCTGCAGGAGGAAGGGCGGGGCGCCCTGCTTGCGGATGCGGTGCATGGTGAGAATGTATCCGTCCTCGGTGGTCACATGGTGCACCTCCGCCTCGTAGCCGTACTTGGCGATTAATTTGTCCTGTTGACGAAATGGGTGAGAAGTGATGATAATGGCCGCACCGAAAGGAATAATGCATCCTTCGGTAATAATTGGGGAGTGCAGGTCAATATTTTCCATTATAAACCTGTCTCTTTAAGATATAGATATATATTTATACTTTTTGTTATATTATAAAAGGCTTAAGTTTACACGATGCGAATCTTAAAGTACATTCAAAGAATAACCCTTGAACTTTTAGTGATTACAAAAAATGGACTTAAAGCAACAAATTTGTAATAATATCATTTACTGAAAAATCAAAAATTACATCTTTTCCTTTTTCATATTCTTTTAATATCACTGGAGAAGTATAAGTTTATATCTAACCACACTGAGAGTCGAATCTTGTTTGATGTTTTTGCGCTGCAGTCGATCCTCCGGCGTTTCGTCCTCGACGCTCTCCTCCTCCTCTTCCTCCTCCTCCTCGTCCTCTTCGTCCTCCTCGCCACCAATCAGCTGGCCTTGGACTCTGGAGATGAACACACAGAGTCCCAGGAGCAGGATCAGACGCAACCTCAGGCTGCACCGCATCTCGATTTAGCCACAAGTATCTGCGAGTTTCACTTTCACGGAAGCGAATCTCTTCGAGGAATTCAACCTCAACCTCAACGCAGCGCGACGCGAACTCAACTGAAGACCAATTCGAAAACTGTCAACGGTTCGAACCACCGATTACAAAAACCACACCGACCAACTTCTGCAGAGACCCTGCGGCAAATACAAAATACAAAAAAAAAATGAAATAATAAAAAGAATGCCGAAATACGAAAAACTTTCGATCAGACAACAACATTGCGCACTGTGACGTGTTAGCTTCTTTTGTTTACATTTCGATTGCGTTTTACCTTTTCGGCCAGTTAATTAAATATGGGTACAAATCAGAGGGTATCCGAGGGGAGGGTATACTTCGAATGCGTAGGGCGTATCAATCGGAAACAAGAAACTTATCAAGTGCAGCAAGTACAGTGAAGCGTCGACCCAGAGACATAATCATGTCAAATTAAACCATGTTCCATGGAGCCACCAACTATCTTATCAATCACAAATGTTCACAAAACTGCCGACATGTTTTATATGATGACACAATGAAATACTTGTATATAAGGCATATAATGGCTTCTGTGCTATGCAAATTCAATTGAATTGAGTGATGATAAAAAACAGAAATCAAAGAGATTTAAGTGGCTTCTGATAATAATGATATTAAAAGTACTTTGTTTATAAGCTGGACATACCACCCACCGCTGTAAAGTCAGTCCAAACATTTCAACTAAGGTAATTACCATTATTTATCGTCTCTTATTTGATAACCGAAACCTTTTTGGCTAAGCCCACCACCACAACAGATAGTTTTATTGTTGGCCATCAAAAGAAAGTAAAAGTGTCGACCAGTTGTGGCGGCTGCCTTTTTGAATTATGCATCTGTATGTATATTTTTTATGGTTTGGCTACCGCATTACATAATTGGCATTTTGGACGACTGCCAAGGTAAATAAAGCATTTCGCTGGGCAATTATTTACTGTTGTTTCCATTATAATGGGTCTTTTTTATATTTGGCGGTCATTCAATTACGTAGGGCAACCGCCCCTCGAGAAACTGTTCCATTTGCTCGATTAATTTGTCGTTGACCAGACTCTTGACATCGCCGGACATCAGGAAATCCAAGTGATTGAATTTCCTGGAGTTAATCCTCCGCACACCCCTCACCGACCCCAGCATTTTGGCATATATGGTACGGACTCCTTCCGGTGTGGCAATGGCATCGGTCTCCCCGAAATACAATATGATCGGCACCGTGATCTGGCTCACATTGTAGCTGAGGGCCTCCACGCTGCGATATAGTTGCAAGTTCTCCGCCGTTCCGAAGTCGTAGGAGATGAAGTCGCCCGACTTCCATATCTGCTGCAAGTGTTTGATCTCCCTCGGGGAGCCGCCCTGCAGTAGGTACTCGTAGTTAAAGGGTTCCAACAGCTGAGCGGGGGATTTTGGGGGTAGAGTTTGTTGGTAGTCCTTAGATTCATTATTATTGGTTACCTTTTTGTTGTTTTGGGCGCTGCCTGCAAGCTGCTTGGCGTAATATTCGCAAAGATCTCGTTTGGCTGGGCATATTTTTCGAAAGTAGCCAGGTGGAAAGATCTCGAACTTATTTGCCTTTTCGCGTTTCTGGAATTAAGAAAAGCCGCTGTATTGCAAAATAATGAACATTCGGTCCGAAATGTTTCCTTATACAGAAACTATAAAATATATTTATTATTTTAAGGTAGTTATTAATAAGCCTTCATTTCAGTATTTCGCTTATCTTCTCTAACCAAAGGCTCTTTATAGAAAACTTCCACTGGAATAGATTCCACTCAGCTGATTTGTTTCGCTTTCCCCAGCGTCAAGATCCACCAAAACATACTTAAAGTCACACCAGGGGGTTATCGCCGAGTGTACTCATTTCTCTAAATAATCTCAGAGTCTCTCCTACTCTCAGAAGTTCCCTATCTCCGGGGCGATGTCAAGTGGTCGGGGTGTTATCAGCAACACTGAGAAAAACATATGGTTTCCTCGAGCAAGCAACCTTGTAAAACCCTAAACTAAATCAGTCTAATTATTGTCTAATATTATCACCCCTATATCTATACTAATGTAACCGAAGTAGGAAACAATAGAAACAATAAATATGTGCTTCAAAGCTAAGTAAATTTCCTGCAGTGTATCATCTAGAACAGGTCTTGGCAGTGCTCTCAGTCTGAGCTTCAGTCACTGCATGATGTTCAGACTAAGCTATCGACTGCCCACCGCCCTCGGCGGTCTGCGCCACGCCTCCTCCGCCGCCGGCGAGGGTCAGCGCACCGCCCTCTACGATTTCCACGTGCAGAGGGGCGGCAAGATCGTGAACTTCGGCGGCTATGCCCTTCCGGTTCAGTATTCGGATCAGAGCATTATAGCCTCCCACCTGCACACCCGCCAGTTGGGCTCCATCTTCGACGTGTCGCACATGTTGCAGACTCGGGTGTTCGGCAAGGATGCGGCCGCCTGTCTGGAGTCCGTTTGCACAGCGGACATATTGGGTACTCCGGAGGGCAGTGGTGGCCTGACCATCTTCACCAACGAGGCGGGCGGCATCCTGGACGATCTCATCGTGAACAAAGTCAGCGAAAAGGAGCTGTATGTGGTCTCCAATGCGGCGATGAAAGAACAGGACATGGGCATAATGAGTGCAGCAGTGGTAGGTTGAAGTCGTATTACACTGCGCTTAGATGGATAATATATGTTTCGATTTCCCAGGACAACTTTAAGTCCCAGGGCAAAGATGTAACAATTGAATTCCTCACACCCACCGATCAGTCCCTAGTTGCCGTCCAGGGTCCTCATGTGGCAAAGGAGCTATCGAAACTACTTGCCAAGGAAGCTTCTCTGGATCAGCTCTACTTTATGAGTTCGCTCATCACCAGCTTTGCTGGAATCCCCAATGTCAGGATCACGAGATGTGGTTACACCGGGGAGGACGGTGTGGAAATATCGGTGGAATCCAGCCAGGCCCAGAGGCTCACCGAATCCCTTCTCGAGAGTGGAGTCCTCAAGCTTGCTGGTTTGGGAGCCAGAGACTCCCTGCGCTTGGAGGCGGGTCTCTGCCTGTATGGCAGTGATATCGATGCCAAAACAACACCCGTGGAGGCAGCTCTGGCCTGGTTGGTATCCAAAAGACGCCGCAACACCCGGGACTTTCCAGGAGCTGATGTCATTCTCGGCCAGCTGAAGGAGGGCGTCAGTCGGAGGCGAGTGGGTCTCCAGATGCTGGGTACCAAGCCACCGCCAGCTCGTTCCGGAGTGGCCATCATTGGCCAGGGTCAGCAGGTGGGTCAGGTGACCAGTGGCTGCCCAAGTCCCAGTGCTGGACGCAACATTGCTATGGGATATGTACCGGAGAGCCTTAAGGCACCTGGCACAAAGGTGGAGCTCAAGATTCGAGACAAGCTCTACGAGGCCGAAGTCACCAAAATGCCTTTTGTAAAAGCGAACTATTATAACAGGCCAAAGAAATAAATGTGCTTAATAATTCAATAATGGTGAAGTTAATTCTAAATGGAAGTTGAGTTGATTTTTAGTATCTGGAAGTTAGAGTACAAAACACCAAACCCGCTAGCCCGCATTGAAATTCCCAGCAATTACCTTGATAAACTTCATGAGGTGGCGCACCTGGAAGGAGTCGAACCTCACATGGCGATGCAGTCGAGCCAGAGGTGCCAGTGCCTGGATGAGCTGTATGCGCTGGCTAAAGCGTGGATGCACAGCACAGAGCACCAGGAACGCATTAAAGGCCTAAGAGCGTTTCTTTAAGGATGAGTTAGCCAGCTGACCCGCCGAGCTCACCTGGGAGTGTCCAATTAGTACCACCTTCTGGTGTATTCCCTCCTCATCCGCCCCAGAACCTCCTCTGCTGGCCACTTGCTCGCCGCCTGTGACCTTCGACATGTGGTCAATTATGGCCGGCAAATCGTAGGCGCCATGCTCGTGGAAGCTGAAGCGCCAGAACTCGACCATCACGTCGGTCAAGTCGATGTGTTGCCGTCCGTAGGGCGCCACTCCGCGCAGATTCGCGAGCCAGACGTCGTATTCGCGGTGGTGCAGCTGGAAGGCTGTACACGGAGAAAAATATTGGGTTTCCTAAACAGACACTCGTATATCGAGGTGCATTCAGTCAGGCCACAATTTACAAAAGTGCATGCAATACAAATGAGAATTCCCACTCACAATGAATTCCCTTAGGGATTTAACTACTGACTTAAGTGTACCTTAGGTACTTTAGGTGTGCTTTAAGTGTACGCATGTTACCGGAAGTGCCCACTTGCTTACCCAAACTCCGTTCAGGCCCCATGCAGACCCATCCCAGGGAGGAACCCAGCAGTCCGTGGACCAGGAGCACCGGTTTGGCTCCCAGACGTGGCAGACGCTGCACCTGCAGCTGGTAGCCATCCGCCGTGGTCACATTGTGCACTTCGTGGCTGACATTCTGGGCCTCCAGCCAGTCCATCTGATAGCGATGCATAGAATGTTTGCTTTTTTTTTAAGTGTATTCAGGCGAAGGGAGTGTAGTCGCTATTAGCCCGACACTCACCGTAGTCCACTTGTAACGCGACTCCGGCGGAGAGGAGTGGGCAGTTCTGCCAATGGCACACACGATGAGCATTACTTTGATGGCGCCGATGCAGCCTAACCCACCCATTTCACCCTTTCAACTAAATCGGGAGCCAGCCCCATATGGATGCACTAATTGCCCGGTTCCCCAGATCATCTTTACACTTGACTAGGCTAAGCACTCAAAAATGTAGTTATCGAGCAAAATGGTTACTCGTGTGCGAAAAGCTAATAACTTTACATATTTCAACCGGCTTGTTATTAAGTATTTGAAATATCTGAATATCTGAATATCTGAATCTGAATGATTTTAAAACCACTAACGATGAACTATTAAAAAGATTACTGAGCCCCCAATTTGTTGTGCAGCATTAGCATTAAAGACTTACCCAAATGTGATGTAATTCAACTTCAATCAATACACTTTTACATCCAGACAAGTGCCAGGCAATGCAATTCGCAATTTGCAATTAAATAAAGCTTAATGGAAAGCTTAAATAAAATAGATTGAAACCAGCATCCGCACACATCCGCAGCCGCATCCGCATCCGCAGTGGGATCCGTATGGCAACACTCACAATTAATTGCAGTCCCCTGGTCTTATCACTCAGTAATATTCATACTCGCAAAAGGGGGAGAAGTCTGCGAAAAAGGAAAATGCAAAGGACTCGGCCATCCAGTTGCAATTGCAGCTCAGGAGCTCAGGAGCTAAGGAGCAGACCGCTCCCCAGTCCACGTTTGTTTGCTTATCGCCGGGAGATTACAATTGACTACCCGGACAACAAAAAATCGCGGCGAACTTTATTAAAATTACGCTCGAAAGTGACAGGATGGGTAAGGAAGCAGCCGAATAAAAGGCCAAAACCAGGAGCAAGCGCCAAATTAAATGGAATACAAAAATGTGAATGCGAAAAATAACCACAAGGCTACGGGTGGCAAGGTGTGGGGTTCACGAATGCGACTGGCAACAAAGGACATGCACTGGCCACAGGTCCTGGGCCCAGGATCCAGGCTCCACGGCTGCCCATTCAGCTTTCTTCCCGTCAGATATTCACGGCTATATGCGGCTACATACGGCTCTTTTGGCCAATTGTGCAACCGCAACCATACAGCTTTGTTCTTTTGGCATCTCTGCCAGGATCCCGGAATCCTGGCAAAAAAGGCGGCGGCATCTGTGCGCAGTCAACGGGATGCAAAAGTGCAGTCGATTAACGGATGGGAATAAGGGGTGCGAGATCCACTGACCGCCCCGACCGTCGGGGAGGGGGCGTGGCAGGTCGGCGCTGGCATATGTATGAATTTTTATTAAATTTAATAAAGCTGCAATTATGCAATTTACTTTGTCTGCATTTGTCACGCCCACGCGGCAGTCAGTTGAAAATTAATTTGGCTGCGGTTACGGAATTTAAAAAATGCATTCTACGAATTCATGAAGCGGTGACCAGAGTTATGCAGACTCGTGGCAGATGGAAAGCGGTCAAGTCGATACTCCACATGGAAACAAACTGAAATGAACACTAATTTAAGGAAATATTTTTAAAGCGATACAGCTGCTTTAATTGTATTTACTTGATGAGGTATTTTTAATGAAATGTACATGTATATGTGTCATATTGTGTACCTCTAGAAGTGTTATTTATAGAATTCAAAGCGGAGTTGATTTGTGACACCTCCGTAAATGTACTTTCGATAAAGATAAAATTTAAAATTTGCATTCATGTGAAACACACATCATCGCTTTAGATGATTTCCCACCCATGGAACTCTCCACAAATTACACGTATTTATCTGCTCTAATGACACTTTTTACGCCCCGT
The DNA here is from genome assembly GCA_005876975.1 of Drosophila orena. Classification (NCBI taxonomy): domain Eukaryota; kingdom Metazoa; phylum Arthropoda; class Insecta; order Diptera; family Drosophilidae; genus Drosophila; species Drosophila orena. The sequence continues at coordinate 8,176,178 of VCKV01000008.1, read as the reverse complement.
AAAACATGAGCCGTAAACGGGGCTGAATGGAGCGAACTCGGCACGCACCAATTGACATTTTTGGTAGAAAGGTAGCAGTGGTAGCTAGCAATGGGCCAAATCGACTGCGATTTGATGGAAAAATCATTGTGGCGAGTAAATAACATCGAGGTAAACAAGTTTGCGGCAAAGCAAGGAAAGGCCAGACAATGGGACGTGAAAAATGAAAATAGTAATGAAAATGGTGATGGCAAACAAAAGTCAATCACCGTCGTTGTTGTCGAAGGAAATTGTCGAAAATATTCGGAAAAGGAATCGCAGCAAAAGACACTTTGTATTATTAAACGGCAGATAGACAAATCAAAATGCGACGAGGGTGACAATGGCGACGGCCGGGTTTTCCGCTTCCCCCCTGACTTTTCACTCCCGTTTCCGCTGCGCTTTTCCGGCAGGTGGAAATTCTCGCAGAGACACAACCGCACACGAAATCAATGTAATTGACGAACTCACTGCCACTGGCTGGGTGAAGTGAGTGAGTGAGTGAATGAATCGTGTCGTTTATTGTGGCAACAGCTTTTCACAGGGGCTCGCCTTCGATTTCCCTTCTTCCGCAGAGTTTTCCTTTGCCATTGTTTGTCTTTCAACTCAATTGCATGGCAACTTTCGGTGGGTCGTCTCCATTTTTCCGCCTACGGAACTCGCTTCTGTATTTGTTATTATTTCCTATGCCTGACTGTGAATTGCTTTGGAAATGTTTGCGTGCCAGTTGCGTTGACAGTAAAAGCTGCTTAATGATTTCATTTTGGTTATAAATAGGATTTTTGCCTAAAAATGCTCGAAGAAAAGGACTTTGTGTTCACTTGGGGCAGGTTATGTGAAATGGAGTGAGTGTGCGATTCAAGTTCATTCACACAGTGAATAATTCAATTCATAACATAACCTGTAGTCATTCCTATACAATTTTAAAGATCTTCCGCCTTGGCAAACTTCTAACTGCTCAATTTAAAAATTTCTTTGTATAGGGATAAACTTCAATATCTACTTAGCACTGAAATTTGGGAAAGTTCAAGCCTTTATTAGCTATCAAGTGCCCGGCATTTATTCGCCGAATTGTGTGCGCCTTTTAAATAAACAAAACGTGAGTTTTCGAGCGGAATTAAAGCAAGTTCTGCCAGCAAATTTCCACGTTATCGTGTCCGAGCCAAGGAAAATTCCATTGGCCCGGCGCAGCAACAAGGGCGAAGTTTTCACATTTTTGTTTAACATTTTCCAAATGCCGTTTTATATATATTTTTTTTACACTTTTATGCATAATGGAATTAGTTAAATTTCTCTTTGCAGCGAAACTTTCGCTGAACTTGGGCCAAAAAGTTTGCTTCCTGTTTTCCCCCTTTTCTGAAATGTTATGCGTTTCTGATGACGTTGTAGAAAACGTTTCCGTTTTCCGAGCCTGCAACGTAAACTTCTTAACTTAGAACAACACTGGCCTCGCCACTCGCTCGAATTTTAATTAAAATATTTATGAATTTGTCTTCGAAAAGAAACCAAATTGACAAGAAAAGCAGCCAAGAAACGTGCGCATACTATCTTGATTCTGGGCTAAATGAGTCAAAATAATGGCCAAGAGAAATGAGCCAGCTGGCCGAGATTATTGCCAACTGTGAGTTCAAACCCAAAGTCTCTCATGTGAATGAGTTTCTAATTAAGCCAGGCAAACTGAAAGCCTCACGCAAGTCAGAACAATAACAATCAAGTAGACTTATATGTATGTTTTGTAATTAAACTTTTTATTCTCGTAAAACGAACGGCGTATATATTGCTATGATGTCACTCCATCAGGCACCCACTGAAAATAATTCATTAAATTACACTGAATACGTCACTTGAGAAATTCAGCTATCAGTTACCGGGATGAAAATCGCATTCGAGGAAATCCCCCTATTAGCCATTAAAGTCTAGACTATTGTGAGTTCGTATTTCACACAAACTGCCGATACGGGCAATTATTGATTTGCATATTTATCACCGACCGGCTAATAAATAATCATTATGGCCTTTTATTTCGCTTTTTGCGTTGATTGCTAGCAGTTCTGAGACGATCCGGGTTGTCTAACCAGAAATTATCCAACCAAGTGATCTTCAATTTGTTTAAAGCAATTAGCCAATGTTTATTGTTTTCGGTTCCGAGTAAGCGACAAGTGTTTGATTCTGAAGGAATTAATCAGCGTTTAAGTATAAATACAAGATGTGAAACGGACGGTCTGAAGGTCGGAGTACAAAAAGAATGGAGATATCGGGGTATTTAAAAGAAGCGAGCTGCGTACATGTTGGGCCAATAAGCACACTGAGCTCTTTGAGCTGTTATTTTGCAACTAGTTCAACAACTGTTGAACATTTAAGGACCTCGTTGCGCAGAACCCACATATTGAACACATACCCCAACAATTTGCATTTCTTTATGGCCCTCAGAAGTATTTTTCAGCCAAACTCCCCCACTCTCGTTACGCAACGCAAACAGCTTCCAACTAGTGCTCCACTGGCTGCTTTATGTCTTTCCATTATTGATGACTTAATTCCGCTTGATTTATTGAGGCCACAAACAGCCGGTCAGCCAGCCATGTTTTGCAATGGCCAGAACCAGGAGTCAGGACCTGGCCAGGATCCCATTTGGTATGCACACGTTCTGGGCCAAATGGAAGCGCTCGATGGAGAGGCCGGATAAAGCAGACCCAGCAGCTGTGCTTCTCCAGAACGTGTTTAATAAATAAGCCCAGTTAATATGGCGCAAAGAGTTGGGGCCAAAGCAATGTAAGTCGAACCCATATAATGTAGAATTTAATCACCCGCACACAGCGAAAAATGCATTGCATATTAAAAAGCACATTCAAATTAATTGTTACAAATTAATATACATACAAGTATTTTTTATAAACATTTTATGAAAGCTTGAAGCCCAAGTACATCATCTAAAAATAGGTAATATTATTATTAAAATGGGGAAATCCAAATTTATATATGCTTTAAATTAAAGTGAAAAATATTTATAACATGAAAAAATTATAAGAAGATACTTACTTGTACTGGCTTACTAAAACAGCGTATAGAATGGATAGAAGCTACATATCTCTAATTATAGGTATTATAACGGGGCAACACCTAGCCAATTTCTCCCTGTACATGCCTCAAATGCACTTGGCATTGTCTGAGCAGTATTTATTTCCGAGTTACCCTTCTCGGTGCATCGACCTCTTTGGATGGGCAACAGTTAATGATGTTAACAGGGGGCTCGGGCCATGAATGGCCAGCGGCAACGGTGCATTCAGCCGTTCCTCCATTGATCACCTAGAAAGGATGAAAAACGAGCTGTTTTCAGATGGAGATACTGCCACAAAAGTTCAGATAGAGGAGCATGCGGTGTAATCGAAACGGGCGCAAACTCGATTGCTGCACGGTAATTAAAATTTAATCATTGGACATTAGTATTCCCATGCTCGCAGAGGTTGCTGTGGGCGACTGGGCGACTGGGCGACTGGGCGTGGCTGGGGGCGTGGTCGATAATGCTGCGATGGAGGCTTAGCCAAATGGACGCGTTCGATGGGAGGGGTGTGGCGGGGAGGGGAGGGGTGGGGCCAGTCAAATGAGCTCGCTTTTGAGGGCTCTCGACCTGGTATCTGCATACATATATGCACTTACTGCGAACTGCATACTTTCGGGCTTGTAAATGCACAATCTGCACCTGCAATTCTGCGTGTAAGGATAAATGTTTGATTTAGAGGTTTGGTAACTCGTCGGTTTGTTTGCTTGTCCGTTTATTCGGTAGCCAAGGTATTTAAGTCACCGCTGCTTTTTGCTGGTTTCGCATCGCTCCGGGCTTTTAATAGATTCCTGCTAATGACATGCAATTAATTTTGTGGGCTTTCAGCCGGAATCATAAACTGGCAAAACAGATATGTGCGCGTGTGAGTGGAGTTTTTGTGGCAGTAGTAGCTACCAGTGGTTGATTTGGGATAACTGCGGCTAACAAAGTCAATTCTAACAAGAACTTGCACTGAGTGTTTGGCAACAGCAAAAATAATAAAATATTATCACAATTTGTTACATATACTTATTGCTTTTTACCATATCTATTACTTTGAAAGACTTTTACTTTTCAATACTAAGAAAGCGGAATTTCCAAGCGCAAGGTACGCATTCCTTAAAATAGCATTCAAACAAATATAGGAAATATCAAATTTTAGCAAACATCATGTGTGCCGAGTTTAAATGGCTTTCAAGTGAGTGCTTGGCCACTCATTTCGACTTGACTTACCAACGCGCAGCAGTCACTTTTATCAAGAAAGTGCATTTTCCGTTGATTGCAAAGCGATGAAAGGAAGGGCCGACGACCCACGGCACATCTGCTTTTCATTTCGAACTTTTATCTAACAACAAAGCTCACACATGGAATAGCCAATGTTTTGACCACTGCCACAAAAGGACAACCCCAATTGCGAGTTGCCAACAGGGGATTTGGCCGGCAAATGGCCAGCGATGGCAATTAACTTTATAACATTTGCATGGCCCATGTGCAATTTCCTGGCCTTGTTGTTGCGGGTGCATTACCCGCCAGTTGATTAATTGGAAATTGCGGTTAATGGATGGTCAGATCGGAATCGAAATCGACAATGGAGATGAACAAGTCGCCCTGGAGTCTAGACTAGACTTTTAATTAGACCAGGCATTTGAGCCTAGTTGAGTCCCCTACTCGAAGCATATGCAAAAAAAGTTTGCTGCAGAAACTTTGTCACTTGCCATTGAGTTTTTTCTGCAGAGCCAGCCAAAAAAAGTTGACAGATTTGCAGCGGAAAATTAACAAGTTCCGTGCTAAAAACATATTTTCTTTTTTTTGAATAAACTTTGCCTTCGTAAAATTCAGTTAAGAAGTCAGAAAAAGTATGCAATGCTAAGAATGTGCTAAAAACCATGTACACGAAAGAGTTTTATAGGATTTTTTGTTTTTCTTTTCTTTTTTTTTGATGCAGCTGTTATTCGGCCAAGTCTACGAAAACTTAAAAAGTCGTAGACATCGCCAGCAGTTTTGTGTTGCCGCATTTTTATGCCCTTCTGGCAAACCAGAGTTTCCTGCTCAGATCGCTCAACAGCCTAGAAACGGAGTTTGCTGGAAATGAAGTTTACTCGATGGGTACTTCCAGTTGTTTGCCCAGCAGACGCATATTTTTCCCAATCCTGTGGCCACTTGCAGGATGTCAGGAATAATGATTTCCTAACTGCTAAGGTTGCCAAATAAAATTCTACTTATATAGTAATTGCTCTTAATTTCTATCAACAAACTTATCCTAATGAGTTTGAGGATCAACAACTGATAGAATAAGGAAACAGAAACACAAATATTCATTTACTGTAGTCGCATCTTTATAACTAACTTACTTATTCAAAACCAACAATTATAAGTTTATATGCAGGTAAATGCAGTATCTAAATAAATAAAAACAAATAGCATTTAAAGTACCTGCACTTTATTTGTGGCAACAATTCCGTAAGAAAGGTTCAATCTGCACATCTAAATTCAGCTCAGGTTCAGGAGGCGCGCTCAGCTGGCAATTGCCTTCGGTCCAATTATCAGTTCTGATTTGAAATGAAGGCAATCGGATAAATTTTGTATAAAAGCACATAAGGGCCGAGCATCTGGAATGTGCTACTGGTCAGAGCGACCGGCGGCTGACCCCAATAAATTGGAACCGTAAAACAGGACCACAGCCGGCGGAGCAAAGTTCACATGGGTGGCGACCTTTTGGCAGCCTTGAAACGCCTGTTGATTTATGCAAAAGGGGATTAGCAGGGGCATCTGAATGGGGATAAACACAACCTAACCGCAGACATAACATTTGAAGTTGCCGTCGGAGCAGGAAGACCGTCTCGTAATTTTAGCCAGTCGTCGGCACATTTGAGCCGCAGTGTTCTTTTTAACTCGGCATAAAATAAGACAAATGAGCTAATTTCGCTGGCGGAAAGGATAACAGGACATCGGGCCATCGCCTTGGCCTTGGCCATAATAAATCGCGCACAAATGTGATATTTATATGCATTTTTTATACAGACATAAGCGCAAACACACTATACGGCGGCACTCGGTTGCCATTTGCCATAAATCTATTGCCGCATTATTACTCATACGCACTGTAGACGCTGTCTACCCTAATATATCAGGGAATTACCATGGCTATTACTCTTCCTTTCTTTCCATCGGCATGGTGTGCCCTTTCATTCGAATAAATATTCATTTATCTTGGAAAATGGCAAAGGTTAAGCTTTTCGAGAAAGTTTAAAAACCATGTGCTTAGGGTTTAAGAAGATGCTCTGCAAAGTGCATGTTTTCCCTAATTGTTCCACTCCACACTGTGATGGCTAATCCATAAGTAGTCCGCAATTTGCACAGCTCTGGCCCAGTCGAAACCAGTTTGGGCTTAAACTACTATTGAAAACCCCGAAGCAAGTCAAGTACCGAATTCCCACTCCAAATCTCTACTCTCGGTGCCGTGTAGCGTGACTTGGGATTTATGAACTCCATTTCGCATGTTCGCCATTGTAAAGATTAATTGCCACAGCTCCGTACCGCTTCCCATTGCGGCTTGTTGTTATCATTCCGCAGCAGGCCATGTCCGTAGCTCCAGCTCCTTTTTGTTGGCCAACTGACAGGGTGAATCAGCACTGGCGAGCTGGAGAGCTGGAGAGCTGGAGAGCTGAAGAGCTGCGGAGAATAGAGCGATAGCAACGACATCGACAGGCGGGGGAGTTATGTGCCAAGCTTAAAGTCCAAGCCAGCAGTGTAAACGCATTGGATAGAGCCATTGTCAACATGGCAGTGTTTGATACAGAAAAAAGCGTTGTAAAATCAGTTCCAAAGGTCAGTGACCCAAGTGGTATTCTATAAAAGATAATTCCAACAACATTCAAGTAAGAATTATTAAATAAATTAGATTAAAACACAATACATCAATTGAAGTTGGTACTGTACAAATAAATTTGGTGAGTACCAAATGCGTACATTTATTACCACTTCAAATTGATTTAAGGTACCCAACTACTTACGCACTCAGACTCCGGATGTTTTCGGCATCGTTGTTAATATAATTTCGATGTGCATTGTACCCAATTAAATGAACCATAATCCTTGGCCACCCAATGCAGCCGGCTTACCGTCATAAAAGTTGAACTCCTTTCATTATACTCCTTAAACTTTCATGATGGGGCTTTTGCTCTTTGTTTGTGCTGCTGCTGTTGTTGCGAGGCTTTACTGTATTTTAATTGGCTTTTTATTTATATGAGCCGAGAGCCGAGTTCTCTCCACAATATTGGCACAATAAATGTAATCCGGTTCCGGTTCACATGCCAGGGGTTCCAAGGGCTGTAAGTAATCAAGAGACGTCTGCCGCAAATGCAGGAAATAAACTTTTTAAAAAACAGCTAGGGGGGGCCAAGTTTGCTGGGAAACGGAAGTCATTGAACGGGTTTGTTACCGTAACATAATTCCTGCCTTTGCGAATAAAAAATTGAAAGTACTTATCCGGATTCCACCTTGATTCCGCTAACAAACATTGCTCATGATGATAACAGCTCATAGGAAACTGCAAAACGAGAGCTGAAAATATTATACTTTGTATACTTTTAACAAAATCTAGAAGGATTTTCTATTCGTAAAATTTATTTGTTACGTATACGTCGTGGTGTCCAAAGCGACTGTTAGGAAACTAACTGCTTTAGATGTCACCATTTAAAGTGCAGACTTGTACGAGTTATGCTTGAAAACATAAGAGTAAAAGTTTGTGTTGTACAAAACTAAAAATTGAATAAAAATCCTAGCTCTTCCCTTACAAGTGCACCATGTTTTTTTCTCCTGCCAACGAAGCGGTAGAAAGCCATAAACAAAACCAGCTAAGCCGATAAAAAATGTGTTGACTTTATGGCCAGAAGAGGCAAGGCCGCAACAGGCTAGATACCACGCATAAGTCATTTTCCCGGAATTTATTGAATTTATACGAACGATCGCAAATTGGCAAAAGTTGAAAATACCAAGAACGAGCTTTTCTTTTTGCCAACTATAAAGTTGATTTCCAAGAAAAAGTAAGTAAGCAAGCAAGAGTTGAAAGAATTAAGTTTCTAAATACAAAGCAAAATAAATCTACAAGTCAGCCTCACAAATACAAATCTATCTTTGTCGCCAAGAAACACAAAAGTCATTTAGAGAAATTAGATATACATTAAGTGGCAGGAGACTTACACCTGTGTCAACATATTCTGTCCAGCAAATCTTCATCCCCGGAGATTGGCGTGCCCAGAGCCCGGACAATCAATCAACCAGGCTGATTGCCACTAAGTCCGAGGTGCCAAAGGAATTCCCCTGCTCACCTGGCACGCCAACAGCTAAGAATTAAAAAATTGGATTTAATTAAAACAGAGCCCGCACCCCTTTGGCAGCCAAGGTACAAAAGTCTGGCATTTTCCACGGCGAATGCAAATCATTTTAATGCGATTAATTAATATGAGGCAAGGCAGAACTTTCCGCCTTCCTCAAAGAAAAGCGAAAAGCACACAAGTTGGAAATCATATTTGCCACCGCCCTATTCTGCTAATGGGGCAAAGTGAGCACACACAGACGCAAAATGTGAGAGGCTGGCAAATTGAGTGCTAATTAAATTAAAAACTGAGTAAAAACAGTTTCGCAAAAGTCAGATCCCCTTCCTTCCTCCTCCTGCTCCTCCTTCTCCGTTCGGTTTGTTCTACTCGTCGTGTAAATGAGCTCCAACTTGCTGTGCAAATAACGCGTGTAGATAACTTTCCAAAGTGGGTACAAGCAAAACTGCCAGGCTGTAACTATATGCAGAAACGCATATACACTTCACGGCCTCTTTTTTGATGCAAGAGTAAAACAGATTTTCTAACCAATAGGTAGATTTATTTTATGACCTCCCTAACGTGACACATGGAAATTATAAAATAAAATTATTATATGAATGAATAAGTATAATTGATTTTTTTTGCCTACCTTTCTCCCAGTGTCCCTTGAGCTATTCAAATCCCTAGCCGAGGAAAAACAATTTCGAATTAAGTATGCGCATATGTTTGTGCAAATGGCAAGCAAGTTAAAAAAGCCAAAGGAAACAAAAAAACAACAGGACAACGCAGAACAAACCCGAAAAACAAGCTGAGGCAGCAGTCGCTGTCCCTAAATCCTTTTCTTCTCCCCCACAAGCTAACCGCAAGGACCACGGAGGCGGAGTGATTGCAAACAGGATGAAAATGCAGCCGGCAAGACGAAAGCCAACAAACTGAAACGCTTGAGTCAAGTGAGATGCGAAGGACGAGCGGCAAAGGGCAACCGGAAACGGAAGTGCAAGGAGCTGCGCAAGAAGAAGCAGCTGCAGCTGAGCCAAGGAGCCGGGCTAATGCTGCTGAGCTGCTCCTTGAACCGCTGCTACACAAAAAAATGGGGACTCTGGCTTAAGCTCTAGTTTTCATTTAAAATGAATTATTGAGTGGAAGTTCAAATGCATTTTCACGTTCATTTTTATTTAAAACTTTTCTTTTAAGGGTATCTTTTTATTTTGTACGCCTGTATATTCATATAAAAAGTAGCGTTTGATTTTAGTATTGTGTTTAACAATTTTTGATGATATTTTTGATAAATTCATGATTCTGTGTTTAAGTGTCCTGTGTTTGTCCTTTAGCCGCAAAAACAAGGAAAGAGCAGATATTTCTCTCCGTGTAGCCACGTTTTAGGTTTTGTTTTTGCCTCAAGCACGCTCCAGATGCAAAGTAAATGCAAAACCACAGCAAATTATGTTGAGGGGTCGGAATCTGCTGGGTGATGTCTACTGGCGCGATAAGGACGGAGGCCCAAAGACCAAGCACCAAGGACCTAGAACGGCAGAACGAGGGAGCTTGGGGCCTCCGGCGGAGCCGCTCAAGTGATTTTCCTTGAGTGGTGTGGAGCCTTGAGCAGGTGTCTGTTTAACCATTATGTTTAGTTGCAGGCAATTTGTTCCTCACCGTGTTGCCAAGGTAAACTATTTTTGCACTGCTTCCCCAAATTTCGCCCATCGGCTTTGGGCTAAACTACACTTCACTGCTAGTTTAATTCTCACCGACACAAAAAAAATAACTCAAAGCCTCAGTAATTGATATTTTAAGTAACAGGTTAGGTATGAGGTTGTCAATTCTCAAGGTCCTTGTTTTATTACCTAAATATTACGCGTTAAGTATCGTAGTTCTCTCTGTAATCCTTGTTAGCAAATATAACAAAGAAAGAGGTATGCAAAAATGTGTTAAAAGTTAAAAGTGCATCAGCCCTTTGAAAAGTTCCCATGTTGTCTAGTGCTTTCACTATTTCCGAGAGTATTTTCCACAGTGCAAGGCAGAAGGAGATTAAGTTGCAGGAGGTTTACAGAACTTTATTAAAATAGCACTAACAGAACAGCAGCCATTGCTCACAGCTCATCATGGAGCAGGATATTCCTGTGCTCGGATAAGCGGAGGTGGGCCGGATTCCTCCATATCCTTTACCTTAAGTTTCTGCTGCAAAACTGCACAAGGAGTCATTGAGCCTCCTCGGTGTGTGGGATAGAACAAGGTGCACTGTTCTCAGCGTATCGATGGGAATGCATTTCCTCATATGACGAATGGACAGCAGGACTTTAAAAATCAACTGGAAGTGCTTTATGGATAAAATGTGACCTGGCAGGTGAAAGAATAGCCACAGAGGTAGTCGGTAACCAAGAACTTAAGCTTTCTTGATAGTCATATTCCACACTATTGCCAGGGTATAATTGTCGGCAATATCCATAATTATTTTCCAATCAACTTGTATTATTTTAACTATCTAACCGTTATATATCTAGTTCATTTGTAAATAAACATTTTTACAGTGATATACTCCTATACGTTTCCAAATGAAATAGAACCATGCCTAGGATCAAGTTCTAGTTTTTTTGCCATCACTGAGTGAAATAAATAAAGCGGCCTAACCATTTTAGACATTCTAATCTGACAAATGCAGGCACATTACACTGAAAACAGAAAGACAAAGTAGCAACAGCTTTGCAGTCATTAAAGGGTAAAGTGTCGCCATATCGAGTTGGGCAAATTTCTAACGAAAATAAACAAGTGAGCCTCACTCTGCGGATCTTCGGTAATCGTTTGGATCGGGTGCAAAAGGGCTAAGCAAATATTTGCAGCGGCAACTTCGCAAATGAGCTTCAGCCCAAAAGACAGAGGACACACAGAGATGATGACGACGACGATGACGATGACGAGGACGAGGACGAGGTCGAGGACGAGGACGAGGACGAGAACGATGAGGAGTTGTCGTTGCGTTGTAGCCAGGATTTCAAAAGGACCTCAACTCTGGCGGAAACGGAAACAACAACTTTCCCGCTCTCCAGGAACAGGATGGATGTGAATGGGTTGGAAGGAGGGGTCGCCTGTCGTGGCTGCCATTTAATGACATTTTTGCGCCCATTTGAGCTTCCGGGCCTGCTGTCTGCCTGTCGATTTCAGCAATAATTTACTTAAGAAAAGTCTAAATATGCTCGCCAGCCAGCATCCAGTACCTCCATCTTGTGGGCCGGCAATTGTTTATTGCGTTTATCTGTCCGTCTGGAGGCGATAAAATGTTGTGAAAATCCAGCGACAATATCCAATAAATCGTTGTCCTTCCAGGGGGGTTTTGTGGCCTGACCTTCACAGCTCTGTTCAAATTTTGCTGTCCCGTGTTTGTTTGTATTTGCTTTCGCTCTGTCTGCTGCCTGGCTTTTTTCAAAGGGTTTAATTGTCCTTTTTGTTCGCCTCTTGTTGACATAGGTGGCCGGGAGATGAGGCTGTGCGAAATAAAGGTCCTTCCCATATGCCGCTTGGTCGTATTATGAATGGCTTCGGCATTCATTGTATTTTTGGGGGTAGGCCAACAAAAGTGTTAATTAACTTGTATAAATCAGTTGGCAATAGACTTGTGGAAAGCGACCGAAGGTTGTAAATTCAACTTGAGCTAGATTGAAATGGGATCGAGTTTATCCTAATTGAGCCGGAAGAGTGAAGAACTTAAAGCGAGCAAAATATTGTAAATCTGACATCTTATAGCTGGTTCGCTTTAAAGTTAATTTGCTTGCCTAAACTTTCAATGTTTCAATGTCAGCAGTCACTCTTAATCTGCGCGTTCTCCTCCCACCTGGCCTCCTTTAACCAGCCACAGTGACTGCCATAAAGCATTTCCGGATAGCCAATAAATCCGCAAACTGTAAATCTCAATAATGCGAGGCGAGGCCATTAAAAGTCAATGGAAGCTGAGCGGAAAAAGAGCTTGTCAAAGCATCCGCATAATTCAGCCGAGACATTTCACGCCGTCTCCACGGGACACCCACAGCACCACCCAAAACACCCACAGCACCACCCAAAACACCCACAGCACCACCCAAACCACCCAAACCACCCAACCACCCAGAGTAACCGCTGAGCTGAAGCTGAGCTCATAATTCTCGCGTTTCCTGACATCAGATTGAATTTGCGCAATGAACGCGACTTTGTGCTCATGATAAATGCATTTTGGCGCCAAAACGATTTGTTGCGCATACTTTGCTGCAGTGCGAATGCGAAAATTTATGCGACTTTGTAATGCAATTCATAAGCTATGCGCTGCACTTTTCCAAAAGTTGCAATTTATCGTTGGTGGGCCAAGTGCCCAGCTCGAACAAACAAATTGCCAATCCAATGCATTCGATATTGCGGAGCTAGAACTGCTTTATATGTTAATCCAAGTGATATTTGCAATAAAATGGAAATTATCGCTTTTGTGTCTTCAAGAGCATCTGTGTCCTCAAAATCGCGAGTGAAAATAAGTTTCATCTTCCGCATTATTTCGATTGCATTACAATTCTGAAAGCAACATTGTATTTTGCTTAGGAGACCCAATTTGTTGCGTAAAAACGTAAAAAGTTATGAAACTTTACCGCTTGGGAAGTAAAAGTTCTTGAATATTTAATTTTTTTTGCATTTGACAGTTCAGACGAAAAACAACTTCTTCCTACCCAAGCAAAGTTACAAAAGTATATAAGCCAGTTATAAAACGCAATAATTACTATCAATTATATTTGTTGATAGAAATGTATTTGCATTAATTTTAGGGAAACTAGAGAACTAATTTGGTTGCCATGTATCTTCAACTGCAACAACTTCTGTTCGCATACTAAGGAATTTTCGCTCATAGGCTGCAGGATCCATCCTTCTAGCCCGACTTCTGTATCCTTTTGGCCGAAGCCCTTTCCAGGGCCAGGTGTACTGTGACAAGTTTAATTATTGCCGTACTCCGACGTACTTGGGGTTTGTTTGCGCAGTCATTTAGCCAGTCTGTCATTCAGTCAGTCTGCCAATGTTGACGGCATCGCCGCCGCTTAACGCCTCACTTGGCAGCTCCAGCGGGAATGGAGACGGGAATCTGGGGGAGCTGGTGATGGCGACGGTGATGGAGATGAAGTATTAAAACAATTTTGTTAATTAAGTAGGAAAAATTGTTAGTTTATTTACTCGTCAACTTTGCCAGAGCCAAACACCTCACACACACTGCCTGCCATTCCCAATGGATATTTTGTGCCGTAGCAGCTAAGTTTCAGAGTTTACTCAAAAATTCTCAAGTGCACAATTAATTAGTAAAGTTGCGCCAAAGCAAAAGCCCCCCCTCCCCCGGTTTTTCCCGGAATTTATGGCCCATTTTGATTAGACTCGCTGAAAAGCATCGTAAGTTCTGGCCAAGTTTAAAACTATTCGAAAGTAGGCAAAGCTTTTCTGATTATTTTCCATTGCGTTTGTTGGGAATAGGCAAGAAATTGAAAATTGATTGCGACTTGCATAAGTAATGAACCGATTCAGTGGAATTCCATTCTCGACTTCGTCGTTTAAGGAAGATTATATAACTGCTCAAGAGTAAATTAAATTGGAATTGAAAAGCCTTGAGTTGAAGAGGAATTGTGCCATTTCTGGGTAGAAAAAAATATATTTCGGGTTTTAAGTCGTTCTATTATTCTTTAGAGAGCCTGCATTATTAAAGAAAAAAAAACATCCAAAGATGTTTTATCGAATTCGGATTTTAAGGGAATATAAAACTGCTAACAGGGCAGTTACGATTTATTTTCGCCCTTATTGTGGGAGCTAACTGAAATATCGACTCGCTGAGAAAAAACATATTTATGCTATCAAGTGCATAAAATGAAAATAAAGTTACAAATATTAAGAGAATATATTTATTTAAGGTATATGATTTTCGGAGAAAGCTCTGTAAGCTGGTTGAGTAATTCGGTAAGCTTTCTGTTAACAACATATGTTAATATTTAGTAAGGATCTGCACCATTGACTGCCTGCTACATTGCTATTCAATATTTAAAGAACTAATATTTTATCCCTAAAATTATATAGATTCATACAGGTAAAATATCAATATGATAAATCTTACTTTTGTGATATTTCTTCGTAGATATATAGAAAGTTTCATAGTACTGTGACTTGTTATGCAACCCATTGCAACAAAAAAATTTAAGTAAAAGTTATTTGTATTACTTGAGGGGTTTTCTTTTGATTTTAAAAATTTACACTTCTGTAAATTTCACGGAAGCATCCATCCGGCGTTATGCCCCATAACTTGGCAAACTTTATGGGAAAATTATGGGAGTGAATGAAGCCAAAATTCGTCATGGTCAAATAATCAGCAATATGTGTAATTTGCAAAAGAAAATGCAAAAGTTATTTCATTTGTAAACTAATTAATTGCCAACCAAAAGATTATTGAAATCTGCATCGAAAAACCAATTGCAACACATTTAATTGGCGAGACAATTAGTCAGATTTTGATCATAGTTCGAGTAATAATTAAAAGGGTTATACTTTAGCCCACAAGGCACTAGCTGGCAGATAAAATCGGGGTGTGAATTATAACTAGTTCGTATCAGTGCAGTCTGGGAAAATGTTATGCAATTGGCACTTATTCTTCGCCAACCGCAACCAGATGAATGAACAATTCAAGGCATTGCACCAAATGCACAAAGATGCAGTAACAGCAAATTGGCTGAGATCTGCAACCATGACAACAAAGAAAAGGCCAAAAATAAAGGGGCGAACTTGACTAACAAATACTCTTTTTATACACAACTAGAGTCAGCAACTGAAACAAAAAATATTAAGAAAGGACAAACATTTTTACAGCTATTATATTAGGCCCTTGAATATTAAATTAATATAGTGAAAGCCCTGACCAGTTATTGTTTGATAGTCATTAAAAGAATAGAGCAACAAACTGCAAAATAAATAGAGGGGAAAATGCATCTGAAGTTTTTCGTGTCTGCGCTGTGGTTCCGTTTTCGTTGTACGAGTATATATTTTCCTTTCCCTCGAATGGCTTTACTATATCAAAAACCCACGAAAATCGTTTTTGCTGCCTCCAGTTGACTTTAGCCCCGTTTTGCGGTGTTGTAGGGCAACAAGCCCATTACTTTCAATTAGATGCATTAGCCGCAGACTCAACATTGTTTACTTTCGTTTGGAAAATCGCCGCCTGCCGGTAGAAAAAACGTTTGATGTCATTTTGGAAACCGGGTTTTTCTTTTTCGTTACTCAGATCTGTTTCCCTCTCGTGGTCAGAATTAAGTGTTGTCGCTTTTCCTGCCCCCTTTTTTAGCTAAGGTGTAGGGAAATTGTTTGGCCTGACTTTTGAATTGGACTCAAAGGTGGAGTTCATTGGACTTTCTTAATTGGATCGCAATGCTGCACTTGTAAAGTTAGCCGGTTTTTAACAAGTCAATTGTTGTTTTCGACTTAAAACCCCAGCATATTATCTGATTGATATATATCACTTTTTAAAAGAAATGTGACGTGATAGCGTTTGATATTTTTAAGATCATTACCATACTTTCAACACCCACCGACATCTGTTCAACAATTTATTTGTGTGCTATTTATGAAATGCTAAGCTTTTTTAATTATTTTTATTCTTTATTGCTGTGGATAGTGGAGCCTGCAGGTGGCCAAATCTTGCAACCAATAGTCATTTATAAGCAAATGTATGGACAATTTGCAAAACGTTATTACACGAGTCAACTATATGATTTTACACCCCAAAAAATTGGCCTGTGATTAAGTGAAAAATGAAAGGAAATGTTTATTATAATTTTAGAATTTAATAGCTATTTAAACTTTACCAAAAGCTATTTACCATTCAATTTACAAAAGTGAATATGAAAGGTAATGGAAAAAATAATCCAATTTCATAACATTTATGAAGCGATTTAAAAAATGTAATGATTTTTTTTAATAATTATAATCGATTACAATCTGAACAAATCACTCTGATCTTACATAAATACTTACTGTGGGGCTTACAAAATTTATATATTTCAGTTAGCACGATGGATGAAAATTCGTATAATGGTTAAATGCTTTGTTCATTTATTGATGATCTGCATATAGAGGGATCATTTTCTTTTTTTGTCTTACCTTTGATATTGGATATCAACTTTTTGGAAAGACTACTCCATTTTCCTCAGTGCACCTGGCCGTATGGAAATCGAGGTTCGGTTACACGCAACTTCTGTGCACACGAGACCAAAATATGAAAACAGCCGCCTGGTGCCTCCCCACAGAGCAATGTCACCCAATCCACAGATGGCGCCGGGTCGTTCGTGAGTGTCAATTTTCGGCGATTTTCATTCGTTTTCCATTTTCTAGTGCGGATGCAGCTTTTAAAAGCTCTTGGCTCCTTAGTCTGACAGTACCCGATGCGAATGGCTCACTCAATTAGACGGCTTCCATTTAACCCGATGTGTCGCGGCCGCCTCCGTGATACCAATTTAAATGCGGAGTTCATATAGACAAAATGCTGACGGGCATTATCGTGCTGCTGCTATCGCTACTTTCCCTAAACCCCATTACGAAGGCTTGTAAGAGAAGAAGATCGCGTCGCCGATAAGGATTGTGATTTGTGTGCTTAGCTGGTTTCCTTTTTTATAGCCAAATACCACAGAGAGGCACTGCAATTCTTGTTGCGCAATGGAAACTTCGACTTGAATCCACTTAACTGTCACATTTTATTGTGGGAAACGTGCCCCAAGCGATTTATAGACTATCAGCTGTTTACAAGGTAAGTAAAGTGAGAAATGTGAAAGTGACAAAAATGAATAAAACCAAATCAAGAAATGGAAAATATGGCACTTGAAATGGTTAGCGACTAAATTATTTTGAGGAAAAAATATATTGAAAAATATAGCTGGATTCAGTGCGGTTTTTATGAAATCAGCATTAAACCCGGTGTTGATCTTAACCAAAATAATGCATTATAAACAACTAGGTTTTAGGTTTAAATGGATGAATAATTCTATACATATATAAAGCAAGTAATGCTGTCATCTAAATAAACAGAACTTCTGTAAAGTTGATATGCAGTAGAAGCGAAAGCCAAAGAAAACATTCCAATCTTTCGCTTTTCCGCGATCCAGATAAGCTTTATAAATGATCCCATTTTATCCCTGACATCGTCCCTTCTATTTTTCTGGCCTTGGACCACGAAACGAGCAAAAGGCAATATGAAAGGCTAGCCAGTCACCAAAAAGATGAAAATCTGATAAAACTACACAATCGCATACCTAAAACGAATGACTTAGGAAACAAACTTGGCAATTGTCGTCGAATAAAATTATAAGAATTTGCATTAAATGC
The DNA here is from genome assembly GCA_005876975.1 of Drosophila orena. Classification (NCBI taxonomy): domain Eukaryota; kingdom Metazoa; phylum Arthropoda; class Insecta; order Diptera; family Drosophilidae; genus Drosophila; species Drosophila orena. The sequence continues at coordinate 8,158,454 of VCKV01000008.1, read as the reverse complement.
GAATGTTATGTAAATAATAAACATATGAATTACAAACCGCAGACACCATGAAAAGGCAATGGCATTGAGCTGGGATACGAAACCGAAAGCCACCATTTCCAACCGAAAACTCATAATCAAAATCAGTGCAGCGTTGCGTGTGCCGTTGATTTTCGTTTCATAGACGTCGCCAGGCAGCAAAAGCAGCAATTGCAGAAGCAATTGCATCAACAATGAAGGCAACACAACAGCAAAAGCAGCACCAGCATTATTCAGATATTAGCCAAAGTCGTTCACGTTTTGAGTCGGAGCTGGGCAAAGTCAAGGCAACAGGCCTTGGCGGGCTGAGCCATTCTTAGGCCAGTTTTTACTGTTGCCGCTGCTGCAGCAGCACCTGTTGCTGCGGCTTCTGCAGGCGTTTGCTGCGTTTTCCTTGGCTGCGCATTTCGCGCTTTTGCAGCGCATTTACAGCGCATTTGCAGCGCACAGCGCGAATCTGCAAGACGTGGTGCGGATTGCTCGCGAAAAAATCAAAATTGCTAATTTCAATGCAAAGGATTACAATGAAAACGCTTGGCAAACACAAATGGATATCAATTAAAGAAACATGTAATCGGAGTGCAAACTGTCAATTTAAACGGAAAAGCGCAGTGGAATCTGTTTAAATATACGAAAAATGTGAAAGGCGATTAAAACTCGCAAAGAGGAAGGCCGAATATCCTCGGAAAAATAACTCATTATAAATGAAAATAAAAATGCCCGCATTATTTCGTGAACAAAGGCAGTAATTGAATAATTAATCAGTAATTGAATTTAAATGCTTTAGTTGATTTATACAAAATTGTTGTGGTGTCTTTAAGAAATTTAAAATATTTTAAAAATTTTGAAAGATATGTAACTAACTTTATATGCATGAGTTTTTTTTAACAACCTCAATTATGAGCTCAAAATTCTCATAAAAATAAATACCCAGTCAATGTGGTGATAATGTAGCATTTCTAATGTAAACATAAACAAAAACCATTGAAATTCTTCTTTTGGCTTTAATAACCTTAATAAATAAAAAAAAGAAAAAGTGACAAATTAAAATGAAACAAATCGTCGTGCTTTGCATATTCTCACTCTTTGCCAAAGGTAAAATACCTGAGTAATACCTTCCACATGAAATGAGTTGATCAAGCTAACAAGAATGAATTACACAAATATTTAGTTATTGTCGTTCTGTTCAAAATTCTTGATCGATCATTTACACATTTTCAAGTGTTTTTTTGCAAGGGCAAAGAATTTAAGATCCACGAAATGCAATTGCAGATGCACAAACACTGCTCCTAAGCCAAATGGATTGGAAGAATCTGCGCAACAGTGGAGCCTTGGACCTAAATGTCTTGCGCTGCTTTTTGCGGGACAAAAACTATTGTCCCAGTCCACATATCGATCACCGTCTGTATGCTCCGTAAGTTCGATTGGATTCAGCAAGGCTGCTTCTCATTTAAATATTGAGTTCGAAAAAGATAAAAGATATTTTTAAAACTCCCAAAGTAATATTCTTTTTTGAGCAGAAGGAAGTTTAGCGGTCATATTTTCTATTAAATTGGTATTAAGTCCATAAAATGCTCATAAAAATATTTGTAAATACATATATATTTTTAAAGTACTAAAAATGTGTTTGATGTTTAAAATCAGTATTATTTAATTCAAAAATTGAGGTCAAAAGCACTAGAATTTGTTTATAAATTAAGATAACCATTTTTATTTCACCTCTTCTATTTTTTACAAGTCGTAGGTTTGACAACTTGTATTAATAATTTAGTCGCTGGCGGGGGAGAAAGTTCCTCAGGTGTTGGGAAAACGGAATTTCCGACTCGGTTAGTGTGTCAACTGCCGAAACACTTGTCGCAGTGCACTTCGGCAACCATAAGGATATTAATCGGCAAAAAAGCAGGAAAAAATAAGAGTGCAATTAATGGGCGGGCAACCCGTTTCTCGAAACCAGCCACTGACCCACTAAGGAGGAGATGCTTTTGCCAAAGAAGCCCCGCTTCTTCCACATTGACCACCAATCTTGGCCAGCGATGACATCAATTTCAATGGCCAATGCCAATAAAATGCATTGTAAACGGCTCATTGGTATTTGGCCAACTTGTCTGGGCAAGATTACCTGCAACTCTGGAGGCGAGACAAAGTCGCAACTGGTCAAGTCCATTTTTGGAGAGCAGACGGGTAATTGCCGTGGTAACATTTAACAACTGGGGGGATTACATGATGGTCAGCTTTTACGAGACTCCTCCAGACGCTGATTGATGGTTGTATAACAGCGGAAAATTACCGGATTGACACCTCCGTTCTGGGAACTCTAAGAAGGAATACAAATTGCTTTCTGCAACTATTTAGTCTCGTTAAGAGTTTCTGGAGCCGTTCGGCTCATAATTGCTGATATATTCTAAGTCATAGCTGTAAAGCTCTCCACTTGATCAACTTTAAATTAATTCTTTCATTATCATTAGCTCGATTTTTAATTAATAGGCTTTTAAGATTAACTAAAGTAAGAATACCATGATTAAGTAGTGCTTGCTGCATTAGAAGTTTATACGGTTTTATACACACATAGAATTTCAATTGTTCCATTTAAATGATGGGCAAAAAAAACCCAGAGATATCTGCAATCTACTATTGCCATTTATTTGAAACAGCATTTCCTTTTAAGTTAAAACAATTACACTTTTTAAGAGCAATTATTTACGCAAAGAGGGTAAAACAAACTTGGTTGTGCTAATTTCGTAAACTATAATATTTTATTTATTAAACTTTATTTATTTGAATTAGTCTGGAAAGGCATCTATAATATCAATAGATTAGCAGTAATAATTATTAATATGATTACATTTATTTACAGCAATGGGCCGCGTCGTGGGATACCGTTAAATGTCAAGAACCCAATGTCCCTATACAAAGGTGGATTTAGCAAGCACCGCGAAACTGTCTTTATAATTCACGGATTCAATGGAACTGCCATAGATATTCACCTGCAATTTCTTAGGGATGGTAAGGTTATCTATCTAATGCATTATTATAACCGATTAGGATCATTCTCCCTTTTTAGCTTACCTATCACGCGATTTCAATGTCATCACAGTGGACTGGCGACCTCTGACCCGCTATCCGTGCTACCTCCACTCGCTAATCAACACCAGACTAACGGCGCAGTGCACCGCTCAAATCTACGCCTTTCTCACCCACTATGGAGCTGTTCCGGAGCGGATAACATGCGTGGGTCACTCCCTGGGCGCCCACATCTGCGGCATGATCAGCAACCACTTGACGCGGAAACAATACCGCATCATTGGCTTGGATCCCGCACGGCCTCTGATAGAGCGCATGAAGAGCAATAAGTTCCGGTTGTCCATCGATGATGCCAACGTCATCCAGGTGATCCACACCAATGCCGGATTCCTGGGACAAGAGGACAACTCCGGGCACCTCAATTACTGCGTCAACGGTGGACGCATCCAGCCGTTCTGCAAAGGAAATCCAATCAGTAAAGCCTCTTCCTCTAGAAAATATAGTTTATGATACCTTATATATATGCATATACCTTATTGTTTTCAATAATGTTGCATTAAACCTTAATCTTCTCTGTATGAAATACATTTTCTCAGGAAAATCTCGGTGCTCGCACTTCTTGAGCATCTGCTACTTGGCCACTGCCACGTTCAAGCACAAGAAGTTCATGGGAGTACCGTGCCCCAATGGCTGCCTGAATCTCAGTGGATCCAAGAGGCTGCCAGTAAGCGGAAAAGTGAATCCCTTCGAGTTCGCTTCGCTTCTACGGGAGTACCACATAGGCAATGACGCTCCCGATGAGTGAGATTATTGAAAATCGTCATATAATCTTTTCTAACCAATTTGCGTTTCCTTTTAGCGCCCGAGGCTGCATTTGCATTGATGTGCCGTATGCCAAGCACTGCCCCTTTACGGACGCGTAGGAGCTGGTCTTCAGTAGGTTGTAATTTTATGATAAAGCTGTCGATAATAAATTCAAGGTATATTATTATTGGGGTCTTTTTTTAGCGGATATTTTATTACAGAAGCTGGGCCAAACTGAATTTTAGCTTTCGAAAAAGTCTAGTACAGATGGCGCTGCTTGGCTAATTAAAAAAAATACAATGAGAAGCGCTGTAATTCAGTTTCTCGACTATCAAATACCCCTTACTCAGAAAAAGAGGTCGAGCGAGGGAGATGGAGAAAGCGAATGCTTCTGGGATTGCACAAGAGCTGTTGTTCCCTCCAGTTTTAGTTTTCAATTTTCATTTACACGTCGTAATATTATTTTAAATTAATTATTTTAATTACAATTTCGATATAGGGAAGAGTAAAATAAATACGATATACGAGAAGTTTGTTTCCTCTTAACACACCATATATCGATACACGTTACCAATTTTAAAAAGCATCGTTGTAATCGATGCGTCCATCTCGTGTTTTACCATCTCTATAAACATTGTGTATATAAACGTCTTGTTATTGCTTATTTTTACATTTACTACAAGAAAGTATTTAATTATTTAAATCCATTGTTTATTTAAAGTGAGTATCTTCCGCGTAACATAAAAAACCATTGATAAATATCCGAATCGGCTGTTAATCGTATATTCCAGTTTGCTCAACAAGAAAATCTTCAGATAAGGATATAATCATGGGATGCGATGGCGGAACGATTCCCAGGCGCGATGAGCTGGTGCGCGTGAAGCAAAAGCCGGAGCAGGTTTGTCAACTTAATGGAGCACCTCATAGCCGACTAAATAACCTTAATCGAACCCTACAGAAAGACAAAGATGCAGAGAGGGAGTTCCGTTGGCGGCACTGCACCTTGACCCAGCAGAGCCTCCAGGAGCCGATCGCCATGTGCGGAATGGGCAGGCTCTACTCCAAGCAGACCGTCATTGAGCGACTTCTGGAAAAGGAGCCCATGCCAGAGACGGCTGCGCACGTGAAGAGCATGAAGGACATTCGCCAGCTTAATCCCACACCCAATCCCGCCTTCACCGAGGAGGACAAAACTGAAGGACTACTGGACACACGACATGCTCCTTACATCTGCAAGCTGATTGGCCTGGAAATGTCCGGCAAATTTCGCTTTGTGGCCCTATGGAGCTGCGGATGCGTTATGTCCGAACGTGCATTGAAACAGATCAAAGGCAGTGTGGCCAACACTTGTCCGCTGTGCCAGGCTCCCTACAGCGTAGAGGACGTGGTGGTGCTCAATGGCAACGAGGAGGACATGGAGCTCATGCGGGTCAAGATGGAAATGCGTGCAGCCAAACGCAAGTCCTCCAAGAAGGACAAAAAGGAAGCTAAGAAGGTGGAGGTGAAAGCTGAGCCAGCAGAGCCACAGGAGCCAGTTGCATCCACATCCAAGTCTTCAACCTTGGAGAAACCCACTACTAGCACTAAAATCAAGGCGGTGGCCCAGGTCAAACGACTGGGCGCCGTTAACGCAATGCAGGATCCTGAACTAAAGCGTCTCAAGAGTGACTTCAGTGTGGCCAAGGACCCTAAGGCCAGCGATGTCTACAAATCACTTTTTACCTCCCACAAAACCGAAAAAGATCAAGAACGCGCCCACTGGGTCACCTACAATCCATTCTACAATTAGTCTAGATTTAGTTTAAGATTGCTGTGTTAAATCAGTCATTTGTGGTTACCTGCCCGTAGCCTGATCGTTTAAACCAAACACAGTTCAAAAATATACAATCGACAATGTATCGTTCAGCCTACCAAAAAGGTTTCCTTACCGTGCTTTACAGCGTGGGCAGTTCGCCCCTTAATAACTGGTCCTCCTATGTGAGTATCTGAAATTCAATGCTCCTGCATCTCTAGAAAGATTCATTGGGCAGACCAAAAATGGGTACATCAAGCGGATCTACGATGAGGACATCAAGTCCCTAGTGCTCGAGATCATGGGCTCGAATGTGTCCACCACTTTTATACACTGCCCCAGCGAATGCAAGGAGCAGCTGGGCATAAAGCTGCCCTTCCTGGTGCTCCTGATAAAGAACATGCACAAGTACTTCTGCTTCGAAGTTAAGGTAAGTCAGTGTTTCGAATTTATAGTAAACACTGTGCTACACAATGATGTATATCCTCCTTAGATTCAGGACGATCAGCGCTTCATGCGCCGCTTCCGGGTGTCCAATTTCCAGAGCAAGACCTCCGTGAAGCCCTTCTGCACGGCCATGCCGATGGGCATGTCTCCAGGCTGGAACCAGATCCAGTTCAACCTGGCCGACTTCACGCGACGTGCTTATGGGTCCAATTACCTGGAGACGGTCTCCTTGCAGCTGCATGCCAATGTTCGCATCCGGCGCATCTACTTCGCCGATAAGCTCTACACAGAGGCGGAGTTGCCCAATGACTACCGTCTAATGGGCAAGCCAAAGGACCTGAAGAAACCGGAGAAACAGTTCAAGGTGCAGGCCACTGCGCGTCCTCCGTCACCTTTGAACACGGGCCGCGGGGAAGCTGGCCCCTCCAAAGACACGGAACCAGAGGCAACAGAACCTATGAGTGAGCCGGAGCCTGTGCTACAGAAGTCTCCGTCGCCACCTGTTCCAACGAAGGCTCCGTCGCCAACAGCTTCCGCTCCACCAGAGCCAGCCACCGAGGAACCTGCTCCCCAAACGGAGGCCACTGAAGAGGCCTACTACTAAGTTACGTTTCATAATTGCTTGTTTTTATCATTCTGCTGACACGCGACTGGGAGTGGCACATGTTTTAAATTTCCAGTCATAGCAATCATAATCAAAAGTGTTTCTTTCATATAGAACTAGGGAATGGGCATATCCTTTGGTCTTCCATGATGAACTGATTAGTTTCCTATTGTATACACAAAACTTGCTTTATTTTAACCCTCTTGGACTCGAAACAAAATCTGCTTTGTTACATTGTGAATTTGCTAAAATATGTTAATTAGGATGATTCCGCAGGTGCGCTAGCGATAGCCAGCATGTCAGCGTCAATGTTCTTGAGTGCGTTGTGGTACTCGGTGATCTCGAGCGCCTCCCACTCGGCCTTGAAGGCGGCCTTTGGATCCTGGGGCATGGTCATGGCGGCGCCCGTCATGGCATCCGCCTGTGCCTGCGTCTGGTCGGCGTGGTTGTTCTCACCAAGGACTAGTGTGTAGATGGAGCGCAGGCCGAACACGTTAAGGAAGTACCAAGAGGCGGAGGAGACCCAGGCGGCGTCTAGCGAGGCCAGCTCTACGCCCCGCTGGAGCATGGGCTTAAAGCGCAGGGTCAACGGGAAGGGTACCTTTGTGGTGACGAAGCCCGAAAACATCCAGTTGATCCAGCCACCGATCACGACCATGGGCAGCACGTTAATAAAGTTGCCCTTGACCATATCGGTAAGCATGGCGGATGAGTTCTGGGCCACAGGCGCACGTTTCTGAGTCTTGAAATAGCCGGTTTCCTCATTGTTGAAGTAGTTCTTTCGCATGGAGAAGCTCTGGGCGCTCAGATACTTGCCGTTCTCGCGGAGCAACCGTGCCCGGATCATCGCCTGGCTGTGAATGGAATTGCAGGTGTCACTAAAAGGTGTTCCAATGCCCTTTGTTCCCTCACCTGTCCTGGATCTGGGTGATCTCGGCCTTCTTTTGCGTGGAAATCAGTATGGAGACGTAGTGGCGCACAATTCCCACCAGGAACGTGATCAGCACGATGGGCAGGAACACCCACACGCGGATGTCCGGATCAATCAGAAGCTCTGTCATATTTTAATTGATCTGTGAGATTTTTCTGTTTTTCGGCCCAATTTTCACCCAATTGGCTCAATTGGGTTGGGGATGACAGTCGATTATTTACCCGATAAATGTGACAACTTTCCAATCGAGTCACGTTCGTGACAGAGCATTCGTCGATTCTTTACTTAGACATATTAAGTAAATCGATTCATAATATTACCTACGGCTTGTATGCAAGTCCATGATATTAAAATTCATAGAACTTAATATATATACCATAACTTATTTGGCATTACGTTATCCTACTGCTTTTATTTGTAACTACACTTTTACAAAATAATGGCATGGAATACCCCAACTATGTGAACAAATCTCTGGAATTCGATACATCGGTTAAACTTTAAATAATCGATACCCGACATGCATGTGGCAACTCTGTAGACCGAGAATGTAAATTTTGATCGAATCGAATTTGTTGGACTGCAGTAAAGACGCCAGGCAAAAATCGGGATTTGCTGAACACCAGGAAGACATTGCTATGGAGGCCAAGACCGACGCACCCATCTCCCCTGCGGCCACACCAAATCCGCCGGCTGAAACTGGCAAGGAGCCAAATGCGAGCAGCAACGCGCAGGCCAACCCGACCGCTCCGCCGGCAGCGCCTTCAACCGGAGCCACTGCCGATGGTCAGTCCGCGAATCCAGTGGCCCAGCAACTGCAGCAACCGGCGGTGGCCAAGAAGCCCAGTGGCGAGACAAACAACATGCCCACGCGACAGTACCTCGACCAGACGGTGGCGCCGGTTCTGCTCCACGGAATGCAGGCACTCGCTCGCGAACGACCCACGGATCCCATCCAGTTCCTGGCCTCCTACCTGCTGAAGCATAGCAACGGATGCGACGAGAACAACGCCGCTGCTGTGGACAACAACTCCTAATCCCTCCATCTACCTCCCATTTTCCTCCTCCTTAGTTGTATAAGTGAATAAATAATAAACGTTTAAAGTTAGAATGTAATCGCAGAACACAATGTACTAGGATTGCTAAATTGTTATAGGATAGCCCCAGGGGTCCAATTTCGAGTTGAGCAGCTCCAGCGAGGCGTCGGCGATCTTGGCCAGAAGCTCCGCCAGCTTGTGCTTCGTGTAGACTTTGTACAACTGCCGGCTCTCGCTTGATACCTCATCCGCTAGGCGCACGCAGCCCGCAAAGTCTCCAGACTTGAACATTACTTCGTTTAGGAGCAGGGCGATCTCAGGAATGCAGATAGAGCGCAGTTTCTCCATCTGCAGTAGGCGGTGATCCCAGTTCAGCTGCACGGCGTTCTCGGGCTGCTTGGCGATGAACGGATCCACCAGCCAACCCTTATCCGGAAACATGAGCACATTGTACAGGGTTTCGATGGTTTCTGCATGGAAAGTACGTGGGTTATTTGCCCAAAGATCAAATATAAAGGGATCCAATTCACTTACGCTTGGCCTGCTCCTTAACCTTGTGCTCCCAGCGCACGACATCCGATCGGTGGGCCTGCTCCTTGCGCTCACTTGCCATGCGCTCCGTAAAGTTGTCCTGTATGGAAGCAGTGTTTGCAGACTGCGGCATCTTAGGCCTGTTCTGCTGCAGGCGGTTCCATTCGACGAAGCTGTCGACTCCCGAAAGATACACCTTGTAGCAGAGATACTCCTTCAGGCAGCACTCTTCACGCGGCGGAATGTTGTCCACCGAGCTGTACAAGTTGACTATTTGCTGCACTATGTCAACCGGCACCATGCGGAAGGTCTGGCGCATGCACTCCATCTTACTGCAGGCCAGATAGGAGCGTATCATGGCGTTGGCCTGCCACAGCAACTCCCCGCGCTGCTCCGGCAAATGGATTAGCCACTCCAATGCTGAGATCTTGCGCTGATCGGACGACTCACCGAATTCCCCGTGTGCAGGATGTGCGAGGCGAATGTTCTCCACGGTGATGCGTGTAATCTGTTCCACATCCAAGCCTGCTTGCAAGGCGGCATCCAAGGCTAGCTCCCGTTGACGCTTCTGCTCCACTTGCTCCAAAAACCGCGAGTACAGCATCACCTGCAGAGGATTCGAAAGAGATGCGGCATAGTAAGCTATTAGCTGGGGCTCGCCCCTCGCAATCAAGGCCTCCACATATGCGGCAATGATCTTCTCCGCCTGCCGCTCCTGCTCAACGCGCCCGATTTGGCGCAGAAACAACACAATGTGGGCCATAAAGCGCAGTTGGTGGGGCGATTGTTGGCCGGCATCCTTCTCCACCCAGCGCACCATGTGTTGCAGGAGCTCGCCACACGTATCCAAGATTAAATGGCGCTGGATAATGCCCAGTTGACTGTGGGCGAAGTCCCGCACCGACGCATCCTTGGCAACGTTCAGCTCGTCGAATATCTGCTCCATTGTCATCTTGCCGTTCCAGTACTCATCCGGCATCGGTTGGTAGCGCTTCAAGCAACAGCCGCGTATCTCCGACTCCACGCGGATGTCGATCTGCACCTTCAGGTGGGCCCACAGCAAATCGTGCCAGTCGCTGTGCAGAAGTGTTTTCAGAGAGCCCAGGTGGCCGGAAAAGACGCCCGCCGTCGCCCGGCTGTACTCGTCATAGTTCTTGGAATCCGCCAGCATCCAGGCGCACCGCTTCCAGATATCCCTCCTGGGATTACCCTCGATGGGCAGCTTTTCGTGCACCGCCGAGACGTTCTGCTCGAAGTTGGGATCCTCGTGAAGACGCCAACCCTCCAGGATTGCCGCCCGCCAGGTCTGTCCGTAATGCTTACACAGCTTGAGGCCATCGTCGACGTGTCCCGAGCGAATGGATACGAAAATGGCGCGGGACAAGCGCTGGTTGTCCTCCTCGTCGAGAGCATGCAGCGGTCGTTTCTCGCGTACGGGTGCATCCGGATCCAGGCGCGATACAATCTCATGGCCCTTGCCAAAGGCGGCTCCCTGCAGGTTCTCCAGCTGGAAGAGCGTGTTCTCCCAGGTTATCATGCGATCGTGGCAGTGCAGTGGGTTTTGTTGGCCCCCCTGGTCATAGCACGCCTCCAGCCAGTCCACCACCAGCTGGTACTCACGCAGAGTGGCATTGATGGTGTACAGCTGATGTATGACCTCCTTCTCGCTGCCGCCGAGTGTGGGGCCATCTTGCATCTCATCTTCCGCCTGGGTGTCCGTCTGCAGCAGGATGCGGTCGTAGAAGAGGGCGTGCAGCAGGCGCCACGTGTATATCTCCTGCCGCAGCCAAGTGAGCAGAACCTCACGCTGCCGTGCGCCCTGTTCCCCGCCCATGCCGCGCTCGATCTCCAGCTCCAGCTGCTCCATCACGCCGCGACAGACTTGCGTAAGGGATTGGATCACCTCGAAGGCCTCCTGTCCGCTGCCCTGGGCCTGCAGCACCTCGAAGAACTGCGGAAACAGCACGTCCACGCGGCTTTTGCCGCGATCCAGATCATCGCCGGTGTCCTCGATCAGCGATCGATCCTCCTGGGCCGCGTTGCTCTGCTCGAGGATGAGCAGCGAGTGGGACAGGTTCTGCGGCGCCATGGAACTGTTGAGGGTCGTGCGGAGCAGGCCGCTGCGGTTGCTCATCGGGAATGGGCTATCGGCCATCACTGCACACTGCGTTTCCAGGCTATCTACTACTTGACATCAATTCAATTAAGTAAAACAAAACAAAAATTCACGCGCTGTCTGCTAAAAATGCCGGGAGCGAACAGTGTTACCAGATGCTGGAACAGCAGACAGCTCTGCATCAACCTTGCATTCCCGCTTGGAAATCAACGTTTCTCACTGATTTCCAGATTTACTAGAAGCGAAATTATTTTCACTGCATACAACTCTTCTACAAAACGACTAAAGAACACCGTGCTAGCTAGTATCCGTAGAATCACTGGAATCAGCACTCGGTACCATCATACCACTATCATCACGTAACTGAACTCGTACCGGAAACGTAAATGAATGCGTACCACAATTACGCTATAGAATGTCATACTGAAATCACGTAACGGCGTTCCATACGAGAATCACGTAATAAATAACGCACCATAATCCGAACTTGAAATTCAAAAGGCATATGAAAGTTAGGGATTACTAAAAAGCTTTCTTTAAGAAGCCCAGGAACAACATATTCTACTACTTAATGTTGACTGTGTACAAATAAATGCCGATGATGAGGCCGTAGAGACCAAGCACCTCCGCGAAAATGAGGATCAGGATCATGCCGATGAAAAGGCGTGGCTGCAGCGCAATGTGTCGCACACCCACTTCGCCGACCTCACCCACCGCATATCCGGCAGCCAGTCCAGCGAATCCCACCGAGAGTCCGGCGGCCAGGTGCACATAGCCGGTGGGCAGCGAGTAATCGGGAGCTGGTCCCAGTTCGCCAGACAGCAGCACGGATACTACCAGGCCGTATATGGCAATGATGCCCGCCATGACCACTGGAATGATTGACTTCATCACCAGCTCCGGACGCATCACCGCCGTGGCGGCGATCCCAGTTCCGGATACAGCAGTTCCGTATGCCGCTCCAGCCGAGGTCAGCACACTGGAGAACACCACGCCCATCACGCCATAGAACGGCGAGTACGGCGGAGAGCGGTCCAGCGCCTGAGGCGATGCACTGGATTCCTTCAGATTCAGACTGTCGATCAGCCCCGGTACGTCCAGAGATCTCGATCCGTTCCAAGCTGGCCAATTGTAGTCCATTTCCGGCTTGGCACTTGCTTTCCTTGAATATGTAATTTACTTAATCAGGAGTAGGAACGCTCTACGTTGCTCTCTGGGGTTTCAAACTTGTGGTTTGGCTTGAATACAAATCCAATGGGAACGAGATCAGCAGATGAAAAGCGCACAAGCAGTTCGTTTGATGTATTAAGTTAAATTAAGATTAAGATGCTGATATTAACGAGTTCGAATGTTGTTAAATCCACGAATCCATGAAAACATTTAATAATCGAAATCGATTTGAATTTGAATTTGAAGCAGCGCGGTTTATCGGCCGTCATGCTGGCAGATGGACGTGCACGTCGCGCTTGCATGACGATATGCTGCCGTCTGACCGTGCAAAGGCCGCCCAACATAAAACATTTTTCTTTTATTTGTTGTAAGCACAACGAAGACGCTTGCAACTGCGATTTTGCCACTTGGCGCACTGGCGACTGCCCAATGCGCTACTTCCGCTCGATGCGCAGCTCCTGGCAGTCCCAGCTCACCAGCTAACCACCCAACTGGCCGGAAGACGCGAAGCGAGTCCGGCGAAACCAACGGAACTGAAACTAAGCAGCTAACTGAGATTCCCTTTTATTTGGTCGCGCATAAAATGGAACGGAGTGGACAAATGTCGAGAGCCCTGAGAGAAACACAAAAGCACGGAACCTGAGCAACACACCAGTGATATAATAGTAGTCTACGGAACCCCCCGATCCACGGTACTTCGCATCCAATCTCACCCAAGGTACGGCATTGATTTTTCTCCCCGCGGACGCGCATTTTTATTATAGAGAAAATGTTGATACGCTCGTTGTTTGTTTTTGTTGTGTTTCTCCTTGTTTGAATTGCACAGCCTTTTGGCAAGATGGCCGTGCAGCTGAAACAGAGCTACCACCACCTGCCCCTCACGATCACGCCGATCCTGCAGCAGACGCACATCCTACAGCAGGCGCCCAATCCCCCCCCGCAGCCACAGCCGCCGGATCTCACCTTCCACTGCATGTGCTGTGCGGAGTTCTTCGTCCATCCGCTGGCCCTGTACCAGCACATGAACACACTGCACCCCAATGAGCCGGGCAATGGACAACAGGAGCAGGAGAGCCCGGGCGACGAGGGCGAGGACTACAGCTGGATCTTCGAGCCGGTTTGCGAGCTGGCGGAGGATGGCAGCGACTCCTCGGATGGGAGCGATTCCTCGGGCTCCGACAGCTCCTCCTCGTCGGACGACGACGACGATGACGACGACGACGACAGCAGCTCCAGTTCGAGTTCCAGCAACTCGAGTTCATCGAGCTCTGTGCCGACCACCACCAGCAACTCCAACACCCAGCAGAGCCAGGAATCAGGGCAGCCAGTGCGCGGCCTGGTGGCCGGACCTGGCTACAATGAGTTCCAGCTGCAGATGGCAGATCCGCGGGAGTCCACCTCCATTTTTATGGTGCAGCCGAGCGTGAGCCTCACGCCCTTGCAGCAGCTGCTACCGCCTGCTCCCACTGCTGGCCTGGGACTCTCCATGCAATCGACGCCCATCAAGCGGCGGCGAGGTAGGCGCAGCAACATCGGTGCCCCAGTGATGGATCCAGCGTTGAATGGCAACCAGAAGTGCTTCCAGTGCACCCACTGCGAGGCCAGCTTTCCCAACGCCGGCGATCTGTCCAAGCACGTGCGCTCGCACATCACCAACAAGCCGTTCCAGTGCTCCATCTGCCAGAAGACCTTCACGCACATCGGCAGCCTGAACACGCACATCCGCATCCACAGCGGCGAGAAGCCGTACAAGTGCGAGCTCTGCCCAAAGGCCTTTACGCAGTCCAGCAGTCTGATGGTGCACATGCGCTCCCATTCGGTGCGCAAGCCGCATCAGTGCGTGCAGTGCGACAAAGGATTCATCAACTACAGCTCGCTGCTGCTGCACCAGAAGACGCACATCGCGCCCACGGAGACGTTCATCTGTCCGGAGTGCGAGCGGGAGTTCAAGGCGGAGGCGCTGCTCGACGAGCACATGCGGATGCACACGCAGGAGCTGGTATACCAGTGCGCCATCTGTCGCGAGGCCTTCCGCGCCAGCTCGGAGCTTGTGCAGCACATGAAGAACCACATGGGCGAGAAGCCCTTCACCTGCTCCCTGTGCGACCGCTCGTTCACGCAGTCGGGCAGCCTAAACATCCACATGCGCATCCACACCGGCGAAAAGCCGTTCCACTGCAAGCTGTGCGCCAAATGCTTCACCCAGGCCTCCAGCCTGAGTGTCCACATGAAGATCCATGCGGGCGAGAAGCCCTACCCGTGTCCCATATGCGGCAAGTCCTACAGCCAGCAGGCGTACCTCAACAAGCACATTCAGGCGCACCAGATGGCGTCGGCAGCCTCCGCTTCCTCGTCTCCTGGCTTGATGGTGGCCAAGCAGCCGCACGAAACGCTCGTTTGCATTGTCTGTGGATCGCTGCATGCGGATGCCACTGCGCTGGCAAGCCATGTGCACAGCCAGCATGCAGCGCTCCTGGACACGATGAAGCAGTCCGGGATGAACACGGCGCAGAGCGGAGCGATTTCAGAGGGCATGTGCAGTGCGGAGGAGCAGCAAGCCTATATGGAGCGGGTCCAGTGCGTCTTGCAACAGATGAACCATCAGCAGCAGCATCAACAGAATCAGCAGCAGCAACAACAGCAGCAGATGCAGCTGTCACAGCAGCCCAAGCTGCTGGCCATGGACTCCACCGGCGAGGATGAAGAAGAGCCCGACGAAGCGGGGGAACCACCGGATGAGGAGGAGGAAGATGAGCCAGAGCAGGCGGCAGAGGTGAAAACTGAAGTGCTGGGTGCAGATGACACTCTCACCAATCCGGGCTATCCCATTCCTGGGCTCCAGGAGGAGCACATCCTGCTGGACTCCGACATGTACTACGAGGACTTCGCCGACATGGACGTGGGCTGTCAGGAGGAGGTGTTTGGCGACTTTGTCGTGAACGAGGAGGAGGTTTACACCGATGAGCTCACCTAGATCTAAGTACTAAGATTTGGCCATAGTTTACGAAAGTATTTCATATTTACATTGAAAGGCACGACAGCTCTTAACTTCGTTGGGGTCACAAAATGTGCTGACCTTCATGGATTTTTCATACAATTAGTTTGGTTTAATAGCTGAAGAAGTCGTGAGGTATTACCGCAGAACAGAAAATAACTCGTCAAGAGTGTTCCAAAAAGTACTTAACTCACAGCTTATCGTTTTTAGGTTACCATGTAGGATTCCCGGAGCACACAACAAATCTTCACAGTTCCAACTCGGCAATGGAACCACCAAAACCCTTTTTTTTACTAATAAGATCATAACCGATTTTGTGAGCATTCCCAGTACAACTTGTTGCACATTTGGGGCAACCAAAGCGCAATTCCAGTTTTGTATCTCATATCACACAAAGCCCACGCGAGAAAAGATTATCCAAGAAATGGACGTTTTGTATTTGCACACTGTCTTATAAAGATATTACCTTTTGTTAGTATTAAGCCCTACTTTACGCTGCTCATTTTACATCCCAAGGGATACATACCCCTACCCAAGTTGGAACTACAACGATTCCAACTATTCCACGTCGCGTATTTCCCATAATCGCCTGAAGAGATTACATTAATCGTTATATTTAAGCACCCAGACTTTTCTTTTGGGCGGCGCAGTGGATTACTTCACTGTAATAACAGTGAGACTCCGGTAAAAGGTACAGATCCAAATGGTTTCTAGTGTGCATATATCAACACGCTTAGTAAAGTTTATTATATCTGTGTGGATTTGTATAGCAAGTAATTTTAGATCCTAGTGAAATTTCCCGCCGCAGAAGCTCCCATCCTGCCATACTCATTCAGATCCTGCGCGGGATCCGTCTCTGCCACGCCGAACATCCCAGGCAGCAGATAGCCACCGGCCAGCGGATCGTCCAGTTCCAGTTTCTCCGGCGGAGCGATGATGACGTCGTCTCCCTGGTAGATGTAGGGCAGTCGGATGATCCAGTAGGCGCTCTGCGACAGGCGAGGCGGGACGATGGTCCCCAGGGTGAATGTGTACTTTCCCTTGCCCACGCACACCTTGGGATCCACAATGATGTTGACCGGCGCCTTGGGCGTCACCACATGGATGCGCATCAGCTGCGCAAGATAGCTTGTCTGGGACCGGCAGGGACAGGGATAGTAGAGCGGCATGTTGTTGTGCACCACCTTGCTGCAGGTGTCCCGTTCGATGTCCGCCCCACCGCGCAGCACGCGATCCGGGGCGCACATCATGAACCGGTGTCCGCGGGAGCACTCGTACTCCATGCCCACGAATATTTTGAGAGACATCCTATCGCCTTGCTTTTTCCAGCGCTGCTGCTTCTTTCCAAGATGCTGCTGCTTGGGAGCATGGACTAGCCGCAATTGGACGTCCCAGGGCAGCAGGAAATTGGCGCCGGACAAGAAGCCGCTCTGGAAGTGCTCCTGCAGCCCGGTATTGTGGCTGTAAATGGAACTGGGACCCACGCAGGCCAGCGACCAGCTTGGGAAGAGCGGCAGGAGGCCAAAGTTGCTGACAGTGTGCACCAAGCCCGGCAGATACTCCGTGGTGGAGGTGGGCAAGGCATCGGCGGGACCGGCGTCTTCGCGAGTCTCCTTTTTGGCAGGCTCCTGGAGCTCAACCACAAGTTCGTTTTCCGAATCGGCGCTGGAGGTGCCACTGCTCGTGGTGTTCTGCTCGGAATTGGATAGCTGCTCGGTACTAGCCTGTGACTCTTTCAGCGAGGCTCCAAATCCGGCAATGGACATGTTCAAATCGGACCCAAAGGTAGGCGAGAGGGGCTGGGAGCAGCCGTTGCTGGCGGTATTCTGCCTCTGCTCTTCCGCCGGCTGCTTTTGCTCCTGAACCTCCTCGTCCTCCGGGTCGTCATCGCCGTCTTCGTCTTGGCGCGCACCACTTTTTGCCGTGTGCAGCAGAGGAAATGCCGCTTCAAAGGCCGCCGCCCGGTAATCACTCACCGAGGGCTCGAAAACAGGGAGCTTGTAATGCTTGACCTTAACGCATAGGTTGCACATTTTGGTAATGTGCTCGTAGAACTCGTAGTTCGCCTGCCGCAGGTTGAACGGATCCTCTCGGCGGCCCTGAGTGCGCCCGCAGTTGCAGCTGGAGATGTGGATCACTGAGCTGTTGTGCTTCTCGTGCGGCAGGTTTTTGGGCAGTGTGCAGGGATGGCATCGCAGGCTAGGCTGCTCGCACTGCTGACGTCCATCCTGCCAGTACTTCTGGCATATGGCTGCCATCTTCGCCAGTGCCGCCTTTGCCTGTGGACCGCGACCATCCTCCTCGAAGGCAACGGTGGCATCCGCCAGAAGTTGTCGGTGCGTTGAGCTGCCATAGTTCGCGGGTGCAGCGTTCTTGTAGGCTGCGATGCCCTTCTTCAGGCCCAGTTCGCAGAGGTGAGTCCAAAATCTGCGTCAAGCTTAAGTTATAGAGGGCATAAACGCCACGCAAGTAAAATCAACTTACTTTTTCTCATAGTTCAAGCTCTCGTCGAAGCTTTTAAGGAAGAGTTTCTATAAAGATCAGTAAAGGTGAGCAAGCTGTCTGGGTAAGTGTTATATTGCTCACATATTCCTCATTGCTGGTTTCTTGGTTGGGGTCCTTTGCGTTCTCCACCAGCAACTTGTGCAGCGTGGCCATGCAATCGTGCCACTCCTGGATATTAAGGAGCTGGAACTGCCCATGCTGGGAGTGCTGCTTGAAAGAGCCCTCATCGAAGCAACCTAGCAAGGCGTCCTGAACGTGCCGCTGCAGAAAGTGCCACACGGTGTGGTCCTTTTCGTACTGCTGCTTCTCCAGCTCCTTCTCATCGACCGGCAATTTATAGGGTTTGACGAAGCCATCAAAAGGAGCCAGCTCCAAGATCTCCAGGTCTTCCTCCTCCTCTTTGGCATCCGGCTTGTACATTGACTGATTGAGGCACTCAATGGCCTTCAGCAGCTTGTCCTCGTGCACCTGTTCGTGTGCGTTGAAGAAGACGAACTGTTTGTTGTTGGGAAGCGCCACAAGCGAACTGCTGCTGCTGTTGGTCACGATGTTGTGGCGACGCAACAGCTCGTAGATGCAGTCCTCCGTCTGGAACTCGTAGGCAGAGACGCATTCGCGCGTCTTGGGCTCGTTGCGCGGAAAGTTCTCGAAAAGGAAGAGAATCCTGGGCGCGCACAGTCGTGCCTTGTCGCTCATTCTGGCGGCAGGCGTTTCCCTAAGCATTTGTGGCAGGAACTTCATCAAATGCTGTTCCCTGGCGAACTTGAGCAACTGGAAAACGGTGACCAGCGTGGGATCAAAGGTCTGCCCAGTTTCCACGTAGACCACAATGTGGCAGGCATGCAGGGCCAGCAGCATCATGCGCACGAAGCGACATCGCATCCTCTCGTAGAAGCTATCGAAGTCGAAGGGAGTATCCACATCCTCCATGCAGACATCTATCATCTGGCCCAGAATTGACTCGTCGTAGGTGGTTTCGAAGTGTAGGAGCAGGCAGGAGGTGCCCGGCTTGTAGTAGCACTGCACCTGCCCGTCCTTGGCCGTGTGCTCTATGGGCGGTTCCATGCCGAAGGCTAGCATCTTGTTGGCCTGGTCGCATTTCGACCGGCCAACGATTCCGACCACAACCAGCGAGCTCTTCAGCTGCCGCAGCTTCTGTCTGAGGGAAGTCCTGGATGAGATGGTCACTGCAGTTTCCTATCAGACTTACGCCACATCTACGGGAATATCCGGGTAAGTCCAGGTGTAGTAGTCCTTCATCATTTTCGCTGGAAATTGTTTACAAAATTCTGCATCAGCTGCTCGAGAAATATGTGGCAGCACTGTATAAACTGTCATCGATATCGAGGCTTCCGATATTTTTCCGTTTTATGGCGCGCTTTTTTAAAAAGGCCCCAACGTAACATAAATTTAAAAATGATATAAAAATAAGACCCTAGTTTACCTATTGTCTGCTTATAACCACAATGTAAATTTTGCAATAAAACGACAAATAGTGTGTTGTTTAAAGCAATTAAATCTTTATTGTAAACTTTTCTGTTGCATTTTATAAATATTTTCCGCTAGCCTTTCATTACAGCTCTTCGCACTATTTAGCGTACGTTTTTGTGTGTGCTTTTCCGATTTGCTTTTAAATGAGAGTTATGTGCATGATTAAGTGTGAATGGTTTAATGCTAAACTCGCTTAAATAATCGTTATATGCGTTCTTTTAATGTTGCAATGGAGATTAATGCGGTGATTAATTGGTTGCTACTAGTATGCAAATAGCATTTTTAAGAAGATACTAATTCGTGTTAGTTCTGGTAGAGAGAATTAGGTTTTGATAGTCTAGGTGTGCTAAAACTGAATCATAATAGCGGTGTATCTTTTCTCTTCCGCCTATATTGAGCACAATTAAAATACTTTTAAGTTGTTTTCGATTGCTACAAATTGTTTAGAAACTACTACGAAGAGGTGTAGATTTCGTGGAGTGAAGAAGTGTTGATGCTTTCCGAGGGTATTTACAAATTTTTGAGGGTCGAGCTGTAGTGGATTCGTTAATTATTTTATTTACAACTATTACGTGTAGTTCGGGCTTTCTAAAATGCAATTCTTTTTATGGGTTGTGAATGTTGTTCATTTGAATTCGATCGATCGCTCAGATCGGTTTTCGAGAACAAAGTTTTGGATGTGTTGTTAAAATTCCGTTTTGCCAGGCCTTACTGTGCTTCTGTATTCCGTATTCCGTATTCCGTATCCGTTTGTACTTGTTGACTGCGCATACAAGATCTTCCTCCTCCACGTTTTGGCAGTGAACCTGAGCTTTCATCTTTGACTTGGTGATCGCACACTTTACATACAAAATGTTCTTTAAGATACTCATATATATGATTTTCAAGGGTCTATCATGGTATACTCGTAGATAGGGGATTAAATGAAGCACACACATGCAAATAAACTAGTTTTGCAAAACAACCGAAGTGTTGTGGGGGATAGGAATCCCACCAAGATTGGATCTAATCGTATTTCTTTAACTACACTGGCTTATCCTTTTGCCATGGTGTTCAATTCAAATGTAGCTGAACATTTGCTTTTGGTTTTTTCGGGGCATATCATGTTTGTGTTTTATTAAAAAAATATCATCACAAAATTGATGAAGTATTATGTTTTTGGCGGCATTACACCTTAAGCTTAGGGCTAACGATCTTCGTCGTGTTCATCATCATTTTCATGGGTAGCTTAAATTAGGTTAGACTTCAAATTAATCAGCGCAAAGATACAAACTAACAACTAAAGTACATGGAAAAAATCAACACAGTGTTCGAATAGGTAGATTTCAAGACTCGCAACCCGAATTCTTCGTTCTTTGCCTTCCAAGCTAAACTTAATGATCTAGGTTTTGTTATTTCTTGTTCTTTATCTGCATAATATATGTGTAGGTCTGCTGGATGATTTTTCAAATGCGGCATCGCATTTACAGGGTTTTTGCGCGATCCAGCAGATCGCCAATGAACTTCGATATGTCTGATTGCGGGCGTTTGCAGACTGACAGTAATCTCTGCCGAAGAAAAGATTATTAGAACGGTGTTATTGGATCTACTACTCAGTTAAGTTATTTTACTCACAATAAGATGAGATCTCCTGATGTCATCTGTGTCCATGTCCAGTATCTCGTCAATGTCCACATCGATGGCCTCGTTCTGTTGGTGGAAGTGCATGCAGACAAGGAGTTTAATTTGCAAATAACCTCTTTGAACCCCCGATCCAGCTTAGGCACTACTTACTGGTGGATCGAAAAGCTTCTGGAGCTCGTCGTAGAGCCACATCTCCACGGCCAGCCGCTTGCGGATGAGGCTCATCTGGTGTGACCCGTACTTGGCCGTGAGGAACTTCTCCCGTCGCTCCTTCACCTCCGCCCCCTTCTCGTTGAAGTTGACCCGGAGGTTCGTCCGGTTCGGCGACCGCTCGCAGTCGTTCATCTGCTCCAGGCCGCACTGCATCTTGGGCGATCGATTTAGCGGTACAAGCTGCGCTGATTGAACTTCAATTTGCGGAACGCCTTAATCAGTTGGCGTGGCGGCTGCAATTGAGGAAAACAGTTGGACACATGAGACTCAAGTGGCTGTGTAGTTGAGTCAATTATTAATCGCCTGTAACTGTGGAGCTGTCGACGAGCCGAGCTTTCCAAATGTGCGTCACACCCATTTCTCTGCTTCAAGACCCGTTTTTATGCCCAAAGGCATAACATCCAACATCCCGCATCCGTGACTCAGCCAGCTCTTGTGCCCTGCAGACCCTGAGCTCTGATTCATACATTCCATGATCTGACCACTTGAACGCCAGTGGACTTTTTCTATGTCCAGAAATAATGACGACATGCAATCCGAACACTGAGCAGGAATAATCACTTGTGTCACTTGGTTTTTCCTAACACATACGTGTATACATATAAAAAATTATGTGACAGCTAATTAAATTAATATGTAATCCCGACATTTCACTGTGGGTCCTCCAGTAGCTGGAAATGTGATTTGAGCTACACAAATGGTATATTGGTATATAAATAACTGAAGCCAAACCAAAGTTCACGTCGATTTGTTTATTTGTGAAAATAGTTCTTGACACTCTTTTGCGATATAATCCAAAGCTATTAATATTTTAGAACTGTTTACGTAACTGCAGTACCGCATGCATAAATAAAGAAAAAATGAACTTTTCACTATGATACACTAACGTGACATATTATTGACTTTTCCCATTACTTATAAGCATATTAAATCCAAGTGACACTTTTCCCGTGTTTTCCTCAAATCGAGGGGGGAAAACAAAGGTTATTTGGCCACCCAAACCCGAGTGTCAATGGCAACAGAGGCCGTGGTGCCAGTCACCAGGAAAGGCCCCTTAACACCTATCCACCCCAACCACCCAATCCCAAAGAAACTTGGTATCCTTGATCTACTAACACAAGCCATCCCCAAAAAGCATTCGCCAGCCAACTCTGAGCCTTGAAATTTCCAATTTCCCCCAAAAAAAGTGAGCAAACTCGATTCACTCTCATTCTTTGGGGCCGAACTGAAACGAAATTGAATTGCAAATACTCGCAGTCGAGTATTGAAATAGTTTTCGTTGCTTTCTTTATATTTTCCTTTTTTTTTGTGAGGTATTTCGAAATCGTGGGCCATGTGGCAAACGTGGCAGCAACAACAGCATTGCATGCATACACACAAAGAGTTTTCCGCAGTCGCCGCTAAAAATACATAAACAACAAAGCCCGACCCCGCTACATTTTCACACAGCTGAATTTTCCAGCCCGTGCGAAATCTGATACCAGATTTGCCCGAGAGCCACGAGCAATTATGAAACCGGCGTTTAACTTGTCACTCGCATGTCGCCCGGTTAGCGTTCTGCTTCCTCGGGGGAGCGAAGAATCCGGAGATTTGTTTTGCTTTTGAAACATGAGCCGCGCAGATCTGACGACCCTCTGGGGTAAAGAGTTCCATGCCCCAGGCCAGGCATCCGTCCAGCTTTAGTTTTTCTTGGGGCTCTGGCCCGGAAATTACCCTAAACGAAGTTAATTGTGTGGATCCGTTTGGCCTACTACCACCTGGAGTGGGGGACACTCCTACGGGCTTGCTGCTGATGGACTGGCGACATGATACCATGTTAGAGGTCTGGAGACCCGTGTGAAGCGGAGGATGAAATTACCATCTTAGAACACCCTCTGGGAATAAGCGAGATCGCTGATGTTTCGCTTCCGATCCATTAGGCCATCTCCAAAAGTTGGTAAAATTCTGTCGACTATAAGTAGTCATATTCCATAAAAATGAAGAAACCCAAGTCATTACATTTTAAGTTTCAAATAGATTTTGGCATTAGATTTTTTACACTATTTGATTACAGGGTATTGTACACCGCGGCAGTCGCAACAAAGGTGTATTGTGTGATCGTTCTGCTGAGCCAACGGTAATTGTGGGATCTAATAAATTATGTTGACTACCGCAAAGCATATCTAAGGAATTTCCCAGATAAGATTTTCCCAAAGACAACATGCAGAAACGAGAGCAAAAACTATTTGACCGAAGACTTCGAAGGGCGATGAAGTTGAAGAGAGGGGGCGCTTGGAACCAGAAGGCAAATTATACCTTTATTATTATGGCTTGCCACATCTGATGTTGCAGCTTTGCATAAACACTATGTTGAAATGCCTATGGCAATGCGGCAACAACATGCAACATGTTGCATGTGCAGCGGCAGCAGCTGGCCCAGCAGCAGCAGCGAAATCGGCGCTGGCTGCGAATAAATTTGTATCGAGCAACCCCCTCTGCCCACGCCCCTGCAACGCAGTGTTGCAGAAACTTCCGGAATTGCTGCACAGTGGAAAAATTATAAATAACAGAATTAATGTTCTAATATGTAGTAGTGGGAGTACTTTTAGTTTTTGCATCTAAAAACCAAGAGTTTTCTCAGTGAAATACTATATGATAGACAAGTAACTACTGTAAATAGCAACTACAGGTGTGCTACTTTTCAGTGTGTAATATTTCTCAAAAGTTGCATGCCACCGGTGCAACTTAATTCGATTTCAGTTTGCCCTTGCTTTAGTGGAGGAAATTAGTGCGGCTGGTCAGAAGAAACCATTAGATGAACTGCATGCGATGGCAATTTTCGGAATAGTTTCATGCATATGATATGTGTTCGATATGGGCAGGAAGCTCTTCTCAATTTCCAGCCCCATTCGAATTAAAAATGTAAATTGGCATTTGGTCTGCCGCTCCTCACTTGCCACAAAAGTGAAATGTCAACGATACATTTTTCATTGGTTTCCAGGCACGAGGACATGCATTGAAATCCTGCAAGCGTTTTCAATCAGCACACATGATTCCATTTATCGCAGACAGTGCAAAGAGCCAATCGCTGAACTCAAGAAGATGAACACTAAACGATGATGTTTCCATTAGAGCGGGCCAATCGGATTTCCAGTAACAAAAGCTTCAATTAATAAACGCAAATTTGATGACCCATAAAATGGGGAAATAAAGTCAAATCCCAACTCAGAACCAGATCAAGTTCAAGACAAAGGCCCACTTTGTTCACCTTCATCGGCGGCACATCCAAATTGATTTTTAAATGCCCCGCCCTGCTCCTCCCTCATATCTATATACTCGTATATATTCCATATATAAGCTGCATGGAGCATTTATGGGTAAATGCAAATTGAATGTGTCGCAATCGACTCGGATACATTTTGTGGATTTGGGCTCCCAAAGTGGGAATAACTTTTTTGGGCCGGCGCCAAATGACGACTGCAGAAAGTTCATGTTAATTTCAAGGTAATTGTGGATTAATTATACATTTATGTAGTGTTCACAGCCACTTATATGGCTGTAGCTCCATAAAACACTTTGCCACACCACTTAAAAGTGCTCTATAAAATAAAATGGTCATTTAGGCGATTGCCAAAGAAGATTGCCTCCTTATGACTTGGAAAAATACACATTTATCACACTTCTCAGACTTTTATGCGCATTACGCGGCAGATATAGACATGTTCTAAATCTGGGCTAATGGTTTCGATTTCTTTTTGGTCCAATTCGGTCCAAATTTACATATCCAGAAAAGAGGGCATATACATACATATGATAAGAGCGGCCGAAACTGAACTATCAGGTTTATCTGCCATATAGGAGAAAACTCTGGGATCCATGAGATCGTCTATTGAATGTTTCTGAAAAGTTCATTCAAGCCGGAGTTTTCACATGTTCGGGGGAAAAGTGAAATGTGACGGTTTAATGCTAAAGAGCCTACTTTTGTGCCGCTCACAAAGGGGTAGCGTTTGTTTAAGCAAATGCTTTATGATTCGCGGGCCGTGAAATCCCCTGGAAAAAAACCCAAAAAAAGAATTGAGAAAATTGGGAATGAAATAAGCTGGAACCAGTTTATGAAATCTCGAATAGAAAGAAACTTAGGGCCTAAGTTCATTAATATCGAGCGGTCGCAGTTCCTGCTATCAGATTTGGTGTGCCTCTATTAATTTATATTGTAAATATATTGTTTATTAATACAGCGTTACACAACGGTGGGCTTATCAGCCGGACAAAAAACACCGAATGCGTATTTAATAATCTGCTATATGAGCTGCTGTCGCACTTAAATAAGCCGATGTATTGCATAATTAATCTTGATAACCCGATGAGTCAGGCGCCGTGCACATTGAAGTCGAACATCCTTCTAACATATTTATATACAAATTTTAGTATAATTGTGTGTTATTTTTGGCAATCTAGCACCTGGCTTCTGATTGATGGGTTCCCACCTTTTTAGACACACGTCTGTCTCTTGATAATTCTACTGTGATCTTACGGACTTAAGTCGCTGGTTAGTTTGTACAGAATCCAAAATCCACATAAAAGCCAAGAAATTAGCTAAAATACGAATTAATCATACATTCAGGTAGAAAAAAAAGTCGTTGATTTCAAAGACTTCTAGTTGCGGCCACTTTAAATAAATAAAATAAACGTTTCACAGTAAAAACCCAACGAATGAAGCCAAAACACAAGAGCCGAAAAGTTTTCACAGTTCTGGCAAAGTTCTGGCCAAGTTGAAACTCTCGGATTCTCAGATTGAGCAATCATTCAGTTTGGAATGTGTGTTGACTCATTTTCGGGAGAAGGTAAACAGAAATGTGTTTGTTTCGTTCGTTCTTTTTTTTGCAAAATTGAAAAGTTAATTTGGCTTATTGTTTATCCGTTTTGGACAGCCCCTTTTCAGACATTTTTGATTACCCAAATGGGGTTACAAGCCGCACAAAGCGAAAAATGACCAAAAAAGAGGCTTCGAGTGCGGCAGCCTTATGGGTAAATAATTACAAGTGAAAAAACTACACCTACGTTACCCGCGAGCAGTTGGGGCAGTAGCCAAGTGGCCATTAGGTGGGCAGTGGCCAATTGGCCAAGTAGCCGCCTCCGAGGTGGTTGACCCCCAAGGAGGACGACCCGGGGGGCCTGGAGATGGCCATCTCATATTCGGACTGCTTACTGGGCAGTTGCCAAAAGCGAATTGTCATGGAAAAATGATACACAGCATTATTTGGCCGGGCCAACAAAAAACCGAAAAGTTTTCCAGCATAAATTACCTTTGCCAAAGCAAATGTTTGCGCACTTCGGTCGCGAGTTCTCCGTATTCCTAAGTCCGGATAAACTCAACTGCGACGGGGCGGTCCACTTGACATGGTTTTCGAGGCGGAAAAAATCAAATGAAGTACAATGGGCTAAACTGTTCTTGCGAGCTTCGTATTTGCTGGCTAATTCAATGTTTACGCAATGTTTTTGTCGTTCTTGGCTCGCTGCGAAATTGCGTCACGAACTATGGGAAAATGCTCGACTAGGTGTGAGAAATCTCGCTGAGTGATGGTCGCAAGTGGAATAAAAGTTTTGCCATTTATAAATAGATGTCATTCCGAGTCATCGTGTCCAACGGACTGACCGACATTTGGCAAAGGTGACCGAAAATAGACGTTGTGGAAATGTTTCGAGGATCTCCAATGGAGATGGTGCAATGCGAAAACTCATAGTCCACACAATATAAGCACTTAGAGAAGACGACTCATTGTGTATATTCCGAAGATATTTCGGAAAATTTTAATACGATTTAGGGGAACCCTTTATATAGTAAGTTTTCCACAAAACCGCCTATTCTTGGAACTCTGTTCCCTGTTATCTCTCGATTTCCTGTACATGTTTATTGCTTAGGCCCGCGTGTGTTTACTTCATAGTTGTGCTGTACCCAGCGGATGAAACCCCCATCTGCCCACGCCCCAGTTCAAGTTCCCTACGGAGCGAGCTCCAAACTTCGGCAATGAGATGTGCCCGAACTCAGGGCCCCACTCCAGAAATCAGGTAAATCGATAATATGAGCACACACCGCACGCATTTCAAAGTCACAAAAGGCATGGATGAGGTTTGTTGGGGGTGGATTCCTATCGCGGGTGGATTGTAAAGGCGGGGAAAACAGAGCAATCAACAAATATGTGCACTTGCATATTTACGTCTGGCTGCGTGTCAATACTGAAATGTCTGTGAATAACAGAGGCAAATATGTGTGTAAGTAATAAATCGAGCAGTATGTAGGAACCCGATGAGGGGGGTGGTGAAATCACGGAAACCACACGCAAAATGCACACAGCCAGTCAAGTTCATTGTACACTTGTGTTTATGATTACGGTGGTAATGGATCCACTATGGTATCCAAAGTTCTCGGGCACTGCCAAAGTCATAAAACCATCAAACAAATGGGTCCGCGCTGCGTTAGTCAGCTGCACTGTGAGAAAAGGGGCTCAGTTAAGCCGTGCATGAACTATTTCTCATCACAAAAGAAGCCTCGAGTTGAAAAAGCACATCGTTTCAGAATTACGCCTAAGCTGGACCCAACCTTTGTATTTATATGTATTTTTAAATAAGCTAGAATAATCAAAATAACGGTAAATTGTATGTTTCTACAAATATACTGCTCCAAGTATATAGTACTTAGTTGAAATACATTTATATTGTAATATAGAGGCGTATTTTCCGGAATAAAGCCTATTATCTTTAAAATACCTTTAATAAAATTTATATTTATATATTCCCATTATTGTTTGGAGCCATTTGTGCGAATACGATTATGTAGAAGTCATTAGAAAGTTACTGTAGAGCATAAACGATATTCACATACTACTCCTTTTTATAGTTCGCTTTTATGCACACACATCATAAAAGATGCAACGAGCTGCGAGCACTGCCACAATGGACCCCCTCCTTTAACATACCGCGCACACACATCGGGGCACGCAGATACTCGTAGTGTATAGTGTATATGGGGCTATATAGTTGTGTTTATAAGTGCGGCTTTATGGCAGCAATCACATTACACATACGCCATGTCGGCCGTCGTCGATTGTCAGCTGTCCGCAGTGGGTTAGAGTTCAATGATTGCACGATTCCTACATGCACATACATACACGTATGTACGTATATCCGCTACTCCAGTGATTCGGATTCATTTTCAGTGTTCTTAAAGAAAATGCAGTGCAACATCAACTTGCTTCTGATTGGAAGCCGTGCTGCAAGTTATTTATGAATTCAAATGTATTCAACTGTTCTGTGCGCTCGTGCGGCTCAGAGCAGTAACTTCTAATTAAAGGCATTACTAGTATAAAGTGAGCATGAATTTATTTATACTTCCGCTTTGAACAATAATTATGAGCCCCTTCAAAGGTCCATAACAATCTATCATCGTTTCTGCATTGGCCATAAATCATATAAATGGTGCAATCTGCAACTCATTCGATTGAACACTCCCCATACTCGATTGGCATACAAAAGGTTCTGCAGAGTGAATTTATCTGTCATATATCACTCTTTTCCTACCTGCTACACATGCGGGCCATCCGTTAGATTTCAATTTCGAGCGAGCTCTCAAAACATTTCCGTTGCGAGATATACATAATTCGGTGTATCTCCAGATAGCATTATGCCGAACACGTAGGAATACAAAGTAAGCGGCAACACGGCCCAAAATTGCTTATTAATCTTTTTGACGAAATCGGCAGAACGATACATTTGAGACGTTACGTTTGCTCTGCCAGATACAAATACATATGTGTATATTTTTTCCGTTGAATTTGAAATGTTCTTTGTTTTTCTCTGGGCTATTCTTAGACGGCCCAGGATGCTCGCAAATGCCCAGTGGTTTGATGTTTGGTTTCGTCTGTGAATTATGGTCGCTTGGCATTTGGCGCAGCATTCGCTGGGGTTCAAGTTCATCTGGTGATCTACAAGCGCGGTGGGGAAACTTCTTGGGGCGACCTTCGCGGCAGACAAAGCGCTAATCTGCAATCTGCCAGCTGAGCTCGTCGTTGGTGAGTAAACAAACAAGCAGCTGCTGGGTCTGTATCTCAAAATCGATTTTCTACCCAGTCTCGAGTTGCGCCAGACAATGGAACCCAATGGAACCCAAGACCCGCTACGGATACACCCGCAAAGAGCGTGCGTAATGAGTTAAAGATACATTTGCCTATCGGTATCACTAACTGTATCTGTATCTGTATCCGTATCCGTATCTGCATCTGTATCTCTGCCCGTTCAGCTGCAGCTTTGACACGCTTCTGAGCACCCTGTAAGCACATATCGATTGAGTAGGAAAAGCGAAAAAAATAGAAGATAGTGTAGCAAAATATGTAAGCATGTCAGAATCATTGGACGTGTGTCCAATACCCAATGTACATATCTTGTATCTGTATCTGTATCTGTATCTGGTGGCGTGCTTGTTTTACTGCACGGTGCACAGT
This sequence comes from Drosophila orena, assembly GCA_005876975.1. Lineage (NCBI taxonomy): Eukaryota > Metazoa > Arthropoda > Insecta > Diptera > Drosophilidae > Drosophila > Drosophila orena. Next base: position 8,128,679 of record VCKV01000008.1, on the reverse strand, counting down.
GATTAGACACAGGCGGCCGCAAAATGTTATGACTGCGAATAAAACCAGGTTACAAAACGCAGCAGACACAACATAAAAGAAATTACGGCTGTCGACACACATTATGCTGCCATAAACTGGCACCAGCATCCAATATAACACACACCACTTCTGTGGGCCGCGGAAAAGCGAGTCTGCGATTGATAAAAAGTCAATTAAGCCGAATTGCAGTCTTGCCCACTGGAGTTGTGGTGTTGAGCTAGTCTGGCCAAGGAAGTTGCCATCGCACAAGGGATTCTCATTCAGCGAAATGGTAGACCGTACTTGAGAGTACACAGAAAACTACATTGATATATTTTGTGTTTCTTAGCATAATTTGTCATTAGGTTTATAAAAGCGAAATTCCAAAAAAGAAAACTTGAACCTTTCCACATTCAATAAATATGCTGTAGGAACATGAATTGCAACTATCTTGTAAAAGTCTCAGCTTAAATTATAATTCCTTGAAAATATAGTGATATGCGGCATAGTTTCAACTTCAATAAGCGGTAAATATTATATTTAATTACATATGTATGTATGTTAATACCTTTTAGGAATACAATTTGTATACATAATATTTAAGATTATAATATGTGAGAATAGGAATTAAGGAGCTTTAAATTTGTTTGACAAATACCGGTCTGGGGAGACTCCAAGGGTCAACAAAACCTCTATTGACTTCGCTTTTCTGTGAAGCAAGCCGATGTTAATGCTAATATTTGCCAGCTAATTTGGCAGCTCAGACGGCGACTTGTGTGTTTGGATTTGTGGGCTAGCACAAGATCGCCGTCTGGCCGAATCCGAATCCGAATGCGAATGCTAATCGGAATTCAAGCGCATCCCGCTGGCTGGGTTCTACCTACCAGAACTCCCCGATCCCCCCTCGGAAAAGCGACTGCCAGTTGGGAATTGGAAGCGTGAAGCGCAGTTGCGTTTTCGTTACGTTCCGCTGGATGCGTGGCCAAAAGACCACCCTTCGCTGCCAATAAAAGTTTCGTATATGAAGTTGTAAAATGGGAGAGATACTCGCACCAGTTACAAATAAAAACGTAAACGAGGCAGCAAGCACTGCATAAAATTCCGCAGCTCAACACGCAAACGGGCCGACTAGCTCTTGCTCCAGGTTTTCAGCTGGCCAACTCGGCCAAACTCGGCTTCTGTGCCGCAATGTCTGCGGGTCTTAATGGTAATGGTACTGGTACTGGAAATGAAAATGGCAGGGGTGTGGGTACTGCGATGGGGATGGAGAAGGGGACCAGATCTGGCCCCGAAACTGGGAGTGGGCCTTCGCCTGGGACTGGACAGGTGGCTGTGACGGGCACGCTTCTCCTGGACACTGGACACTAGCCACTGGCCACTGGACACTGGACACTGGACACTGGCCACCGCCAGCTGAAACAAATCGACCCGATCGACTGGTCTACGAGCAGAACAAAAAATAAAAAACAGACATGCAACATTTTCCGGTTCTCGAATGCGATGAAAGTTCTGGGTGTAAAACATCATTTTCATTTTTTGTTCAACAATATTAGCTGAAAATGCCCAGAATACCAGTGACAGCTTCTTATTGGTTTCTGACAAAATATATTATACGAATCCCCAAAATGATTCTTACATAGTAAAAGATCAACAAAATTAAGAATCAGGATGTATACTCTTGTCTAGTATTTTTAGCATTTGAACGTCTTAAAACACATCATTCAAACACATTTTCCATAATACTTTACAACACCTAATGAACTTCATGCATAAACTTCATTTTGTGATTGTTAACATATCATATATCGTTACGACACACATTTTGTGAATTAATACTAATTTTGAAATATTGACATAAAATTTACTTTTGGCAGTTTTCCAGCGGGGGACTCGTCGTGGTTCGGTCTGTATTTGGCTTAATTGCAGCGTTTAGTTCTCGACTGAAATTTCACTAGCCGAGATTTTTAATTTATTTTCTTTTTTGCTGAGGCTGGCGCCGCTTTAGGATTTTCCACTTTTCTACTGCTGCTGCTGCTGCTGCTGCTGCTGCTGCGACTTTCTGCTCAATGAAATTTTCATTTGCACGAGAGCACAATGAGGGCGAAAAGCACAGAAGCACACACACACGGCGACGTTCGAGCGGTCGGTTTGTTTAACTGTTTGTTTATAAAGCGGCAGCGGATTGCCCGGAGTTCGGATACTGTATCTGAGTGGTGTGGTTGTGGACCTAGCAGCTCGGAGCTTAGCACGCGCAGCCGGTGAGCACCAATGAAAGACTGAACTGAGTCGGCGAATGGAAAAGTATCTGCCGGATACACACCACTGTTACACTAACAGTGCCCTCTCAGCCGCTGTTAACTCTCTGTGTTTGCTTATGTGCGCGGATTTGACTGCTGATTTGCGGATTCGTGGAGCTGGAGCCGCGTACTATGGGTATGTGGTGCCACTGACGACCACCGGCTCAGCACCCAGTGCTTCGGGCTCCAATGATTCCAGCTAGATAATCCAAAGCTGCGATCTTTAAATTTACTATCTAATCGTAAAATGTATTTATAGGGTTTGTGCTATTTCCTATTAGATTCCTATTATACTGCTGAGAATTGCCTAAGTCACACTCTTACTAAAATTAGTTTTATGGCATTCCTTAATTTACGTAAGAGATCAACAAACTATCTTGTGACTATGTCGTAACACAATACAATATGTAAAAAAAATCTAATTAGATTTAAATTGTAAAATATAGTTTTCCATCTTAAAAACCCCGTGAAGTAATTGCAGCTTACAGTATTTAAATACAACATTTACAAATAATTAAATGATAAAATATGAATGGAATAAATGAATTATACGATTTCGTGCACTATTTATTACATTTTATTAGGGGTAATAAAATATATAATTTATTTTTACAAATAAAATATTGAGATGGGATAAGATTGAAGATGAGTGCTTATAAATTTAGATAGGATAGCATGGAGATCCGGTCCAAGGCAAAATTTTTTTTGAGCTGTGCTACAAGAAAGTATATACATATATTTTCAGTATCCACTGGGTTCTATTCCAAAACTGTCACGGTTTTGAACACTGTCAGCGCTCCAGCTTAGAATTTCTAAAACAAAGGCCGCATCGACTGCAACATTTTGGGGGAGGGAATGAGTAGTAGCGTAGAGAAAGAGAGAGAGAGAGAGAGAGAGAGAGAGAGAGAGAGAGAAGAAAGCAGCAGCAGGCCAAACTGGTCAAAATTTACAGTTGGAGCGGAAAAAGCGGCTGTGCAGAGCCATTGACCATAAACTTGAAAACATAACAGAGGCTGAAACGTAGTCAACTAACAGTGATTGAGAGTTAACAGTGGCCGAGAGTCATCAGAATTTTAGCCACATTCGACTGCCAATTATGCTCGGCAACGGAGAATGGAGATGGAGAATGGGGCTTAACACAATGTGACAGACGTCACTCAAATGGCCAAGAAGCGAGCGGAAAAAAGTGAGCACAAAGCGTTTAAGAAAATCAATAAATAAATATTTGAAGAGCAGAGCGGATGTAAGGCTAAGATGTCTCGGGCCTTAATTACCTTTCTTTGACTTTTTGACAACGCATCATCTCGTTGGCCACGAAAGTAATAAGATATTTATGCGGCACGAGCTCCACTTTACTCATACACTTTAAATATTAAAGTTAACCGCTCATTGTGTTGCATAAGATACACTACTTGAGACGGCTGACGGTCAACACTGCGTATGCTTAATTTTGAAGCACTTGAATATTCAATTGGCAGAAGGGTCCCTTGAACCCTGCCTTTCATTAATTCGTCCTGGCTTCGTTTTTTGGCCAAATCATTGAACCCAAGTTCCAGAGTTCATCTCGGGGCAGCATCTTCTGGCCCCTGGAATTCCATCTGCTCTTAGCCGTGTTTATGGCCCCTTGTTGCGCATTTGCTGTGCGGTTAAGCCAGTCGTTGCCAACCCACGAAACCAAGGAGCATCGGCACTGGCTTGTTTCTTGACGCCCCAACTTTTTGTTTGAGAAATACGCTTTTATGCTCCCCATTAATCCCATTTGGCCACCCTGCCTGCCTGCCGCTCAACCTCTCGAAAATAACGAAAATAACGAAAATTACGAATATAACAAAAGCTAAAATTGGTTTAATAGTCGCGACGAAGTCTGGCCATTTCAAAGTTTTTTCTTCATTTTCCTTTTGCATATAATTAATGATTAGTTGGGTCAGTTCATCAGCCCATGGTTTTTAGGGGCTTGGCTTTGGGCATCAGTATTTGCTTTCATTACCTTTTTTTCGGTTTTAAAAGGTGGAATAGGTCTTGATGAAAAGTGTGACTAAGCCCAGTGGTAATGATTAATGTTGAAATGGCTTATGTCCTTCAGTTACAGTTTAACATTTCATTAATTTCATATTGTCTTGATTTATCTACAAAATTTGATTGTTTTTATCTTGATTTTAAATTCATCATTGTTTTGTTAACTATTATAATATCTTTTTGCATATTTTCCACACATTTTTCTTTCACGTGGTCGGTCCAAGTTGTTTTTAAAGCTCTATTATGCAAACTGGGCAAGCATTTAATTTTTCATTCTTTTCGTGTCACAAGCTCGATAAAAGTATCTTTGGCTGCTTTAACTTTAACTTAATATCATGTCCAACCATTTAAACCCTATTTATGCTGAGCTCAAAGGCTTAGTTTGCTTTTCAACGGGGGATCTTTAGGTATAGATACCCCCTTGATGAAGCCTCTGATCTAAACGAAACCCATATATCTTGTTGGTTAGTTTGTGCTTCTGCTTTAGTTGGAACAGGCTGTGAGATTCATTCAGTTGTTGTGTTAGTAGCTTGGCTTTTGTGCGGGCTAAGTGCGGGAATTAAATAGGAGAGAAGCAGCTAGTAGGAGCTTTCTGGCGAAAAATGAAAACACGTTTTTCGGCGGCAAGGCCACATACAGAACAATACAAAATACCATCAGGTATGTACATCTGGCCCACCTGGCGGCTGATGAAGATCCCGGCCCCGGCACGTCGTGTCAGTCACATCGCCCTCAAAGCCCATTTCCCACTCCCAATTCCAGAGTCCCCCATCTGGCCATCGAGCTGCCTTCTTTGTGGTTCGTCTGGCGAAATTTCCATTTCGTTAAATGTGGAGAATTTACGAGCTCGCTGGCTGCACGTGCATATGTCCTTTCTGTCCGAAATGCTTTACGAGTCCTGGCAGTCATTTGGATTTTGGGAGCTGCGCCCCGGGGGCGACTGGGGGATTTTCTAAATTTTTCTTTCGGTCCCCGACTTCAATGTTATTGAACTTTGGCGTCTCGACGTCTGTGACATGAGCGACTAAGTTTCTCGGATAACGCAAATAAATTTGGAGGAGCCCACAGACTTGGGCCAGAAGAAGTGCAATAAATAGATACAAATGCAAGGATATAGTAAGCATACTCTTTGCGACGGGGGCATTGTGCACTTGTGTCAATAACCCTTATTAGTTACAAAGCACAAACTCCCACGAGTCATGCAAGCTCTAGCAATTTTCTTGGAAATTCGTCGAAGGACGACATTCTGCAAATGCTTTGTGGCAGACAAAAACTTTGACTGGAAAATGATTAAGGTATAGGTATACGGCGGATAATTGGTTTAAAAAAAGTCCCTCTTTCTGCAGCAATTAGAGGCAAACCCTCAGCCATTTCAGTTCGGTGCTAAATATAAATGCAAATCACTTTTTAGTTGCATGTAATCACCAGCCAAACACCCTGCAACCAACCCAACTTCCCGAATGCCACGCCCTGCTTCCTGTGCCGCCCCCTGCTCCTGCACTAAAAGCATTAACATTGCCAGTGGCAGCGGAGCAAGAACTGAACTGAAGATGCAATTCAGGCGGATCTGCTGGGACTCGGATTCTCTCTTAGTTGCACCACTTTAAAGGGTGTAAAGGCACAGGGATTGCATTTTTCTGCTACTTTACTTTAGTCGCACTGTGGTGAACACATGAATCGTTGGTGGTATTTCTACTACAAAGTGTGTTGTAAAACTAAACAATAGTATTCAACTCATATGGTCAGTGTTTAGAAACGGAAAACTGAGCAATGGTGTTTGATGTTGATTACCCAAGTTATTCATTGCAAATGAAAATTCCTATGAATGCCTATGAAATTCCTAATCCAGCAACTGTCGACCATTAATTACAGGGTACTCATAAGGTGCAGACGACGCACTCGAAGCTCCCCCAACTGTACACACATACATACATCCGTGCAGAGGATGCCCACTTGGGTGACGTGACTCCGTGAAATATGCAATGGTTTTTTGTTATGTTGCTACCAGACTTTCGCATTTTGCCCACTTTATGGCTCCAAATGCTGTTTCCCCTTTACGACAGCCCCTCCCCCGTGGCTTTCGTAACCCCCTGCCGCCGCCACTGGGATTGTGTTGTTGTCTTGCAACTGGCCCAAAGGGGTTGCATACTCGCCGCTGCCGCTGCCACTGCCGCCGTCTTTGTGTTCGCTGGGCTTTTGTGCAGCAAGTTGGTCGGGTGCAGCCGGGTGTTTTAATGGGCGACAGGGTGCAGGATGCAGCTGAGTGCTTAACGCTTTATTTTCATTAACATTCCTAAGTTGCCTCTTCAGCGGCTTTAAGCTGTGCGACGGAGCGGCGCATGCGCCGAAGGCGCTGTTAGTGCACAGAGTGTCCTGCTACAGGACCTGCAATTAGCAACTCGCGATTGGAAGCCCTAATGACATGAAACCATACGTATATGGGCATATCAGCATGCCGTGTGCTTTTGGTAGTTCAGCAAACCCGTGCGATGAAACCTGCTGTAATTGAGTTCCATCAACCCGTCAACCGTCTTTTCACAAAGGTGAACCACCACCAGCACCACCTACTGCCATTCCGACACCCGCAGTTAAATTATTAAAGTATCTATAGACAAGGTAAAGGGTAAAAGCTTTTATCGATTTTCATTGTCCCACGAAAGGACACTATAAGATTTAATAATATAAAGTGATGAATTGTTTTTCACATAAGGATGTTACTCTTATAATACTTCATATTTATGAACTATGTATAATTATAGGACTTAATGAAGATTCTTTGGTGATAAGAAGATATGCTATCTTCTCTTCCATTCTAGTGTAAATACAACTTTATAATCTTTATGAATTTTCGTTTCTTTTCTAACAATTCAATGTGCTTAATTTTCAGAAACTATTTCTCTCTGTGTGGGCCACGTTTGCGGTTTCAAAGCACAGACACATACGAAAAGAATGCTGTGAAAGGTGGGTCGACATCCCCGGATATTATTGTTACCAATTGACAATATGCATTACAAGATCTCCAAGGTTGGGGTTGAAAGCTCAAACATATGTTAGCTGCGCTGGGGAGGAAAGCTTTTTATATCCAGTGGAACGTATGGGGGTGGTGGAATAGGCACTGGAACTCAACGCTATCGATACCAAAGCACCCCAACAGCTGATAAGGAAAGCTTCATGTTGCTGGGGGTGAAAAAGCTGCGCGAAGAGGGTTTCCCAGTTTTCCGAACTACTTCCATTGGTTTACATTTCGGCAGCTATCGTGTATTTGTCACAAAATCCAGAGAAAACAAAGCAAAAAGTATAAATAATCAGTAAAATAATGGAAAAGCAGAAAAAGTTCACAAAGTAATTAGATTCGCGTACTCAAGTGAAAATTGAAGAAACGCGTGCTTTGGTGGTTTTAAGTTTTTTCGCAACCCGAAGAAAGGCCAAAAATCAATAGGCGTGTTAAATTTGTAAACACGGCAAGCCCTCGGACCAGCCTCTTTCGGTTTCCTGGCCACTCCAACCCCCTATCCCCCAGTGAACTGTGACCGCCAGCTGCCCGAAAAGAAAAGGCCCAGTCGTGACCGAAAAGCCGCAAAAATAACCATTAGCCAGCGAAATGATTGCCAACTTGGCGTTGCCCTTCCTGCTAATGATCGCGGAAGCAGCAGCCACTGCGGAGCAGGTGGAGTACCTGGAGTACCTGCAATCTTCGCCGGCGGAGCACCGACTCAGCAAACGCATGGATCTGGAGGTGTGCATAGGTGAGGCTTACTTCATTACCCACATCCATCTTGATGGCTGGCCAACTGTTGTAGCTCGGAGTCTTTTGTTTGTGAGTCTGTGCCCATAATAACTCAATAATCACCTAGTAATAATAATAGAAGACCACAAACTCTGACATAAGACCATTTACGAGCTTTGGCAGTTTCCTTTGACTTCTGCCAACAGGCCACTTTGACGTGCATAAAAACACCATAATCCGAACGGGAGAGTCCCAGGCGATTGGAGGCAAGTACCTGCAGGGCATCGAGTTGGACACCATCGAGGAGTGCGAAAGGCTGTGCTGCGAGACGGACGCCTGCGATGTGTACATCTTCGAGCGGAAGGCGGGTGGCTATTGCTACCTCTTCGAGTGCGGTCCTCCGGAGGATTTCCGCTGCAAGTTCACCAGGCACGCCAACTACACGAGTGCCGTGCTGAACCCCCAGCCGAAGCCCGTCGGCGAGTTGGTGACCACACCGCGACCGCAGCTGCCCCACATCCCCAGCAACAATGTGTCGCAGCAGGAATGGGAGCTGAGCAACCTGAAGCTGAAGCCGGAAGCGCGCGACAAGCCCACAGTTTCCACCGCCGCAGTGGTGGCTCCCACATCGGGAATGGGTGCGGGCTTGGGTGTGGGCCAGTCGCCAGTTTACCAAGCTCAAAGTGGTGAGTTGTGGCTGGGTTTTCGATACCCGGTACTTCATATACTTCGAGGGTATATGCGACTTGACTCTTAAATGAAAATATGTAACACAAATTTGTATCTGAGATCTAAATCAATCTAAAACTATAAGAGAGAATGTCGCAGTTTCTAATATAAAGCAGAGAACTGATATCGAAATTGTAATTAATATACTTTATTATATTTTCCTATCATGTTCTAAACTTTCCAAGCAACTCTTTTGAAAACCTAGGAAAAATTGACCCTAAATTAATGATTACCTACTAGTTTTGATTGTTCCCCTCTTTCATTTTGACGAGCAACTAACGTAACCATTTTCAGTTCCCGCCGCGCATTGTGGACGCTTCCAATTCACCTGCCACTCCGGCGAGTGCATCGCGGTCTACAATGCCTGCGATGGAATACCCCAGTGCGAGGACGGGAGTGACGAGGGACCGGAAGTGAGTTGCACTTTCACCTCCAGCCATACACACACTCCCTCAACCGTTAATTGCTAACCCCATTTTCAGTGCAACACCGTGCTGTCGACGGCCACAAAACCGGGCACTACCAGCAGCAATTTGGAGCCCGCGAAGCCCATGGTGCAGCAGTATGTGCCCGTGCAGAACGTGCAACAGCCGCAGCAGGTCGTGGCCCAGCAGATGCAGCAGCAGCAGCTACCACAACATGTCATTGTTCTGGGTCCACCACCGCCACCGCCGCCTCCACCGCCCATGGTGAACAATCGGGAAGATGCCGCCGCCTGGGCCAACCGCAAGATGATTGCCGAAGGGCAGCAGCAGCAGCAGCAGCAGCCACTGCCGCAGCAGCAACAGTCATCGCAGCCAAAGGCGGAGCTCATAAACACGGGTAAGTGTAGATAGTGGGGCGTAGGAGAATATACGTGTAGTTAAGATTACCAGGTAGATTAGAAGTAGAACAGAGAACTCATTCCAAAAGCTTATTTGCTGGGAAGCTGTCGTATCAAAACAATATTATTACTCAAAGATTCGATTTTATGATCATTAGGAGTACAAAGATTAGAAAACGAGACACCATTCCTAAATGGTGGCATATTCCTTTGACTGCTAACTAATCCATAGAATCTTCAACGCCAATGATTCGAGTTTGGCTATGACATGAACATTATATGGCTTTTTTCTTGATTTATATTTTATTGTACTTACTTTATTTCTCACACCCAAGTAACCCAATCCTAAAGTAAAGCTGCTGCAGCACTGCGCCTGCTGCATGAAGTTGTTAATTAAAGTCGATTGAATGTCCAGCACCAATTAGGTATAGCCAGCGAGTCAGGCCGGGCGAAACTAAAAATTGAGTAAATATTTATGAGGGAAGGGAATGGCGAATGATTCCCGGAGGCTCCGGCGCTCCAGCGCGACATTAGCACACAAATGGCCGGCACAGCACACGCAACGATCCCACTGCCAGGGCCTCTTGGCCACTGTACACTTGTCCCCTTGTTCCGGGGATTTTCTGCTGGGAAAATCGCAAGTAGCCCATCCGTTTTCATTGTGTGAAATGGGAGCTGCCGTCGCTCGAAATTGATTTACGGATATTTGTGAACTGTGCGTGCTGTGCCTCTGTCTGGGCGTAATTAATTCAATTAGCTGTGCGTTAACCGGGAGACACACTTCATGCTTCCTTGTGACGCTTCCATTTTCTTGTAGATGCGCAGAGCCACATATTCAGCCACAAAGGCGGCCTCCAGCTGCAGCAGCCGGCAAACGGACAGGGTCCCCCGCCACTCCAGGTTCCGGGTCAGGTTCAGGTTCAGGGGCAATCCCCACCCATCCAACTGCCCGGCTATGAGGCCAATCAGGCTGTGTATGGGATGTCACGCTCCGGAATCTACTTGCCACAGCAGCAAGCTCAGCTCCAGGCTCCTGCTGGCCAGCAGCAGGTGCAACCGAGTGTAGTGTGGCCACAAATGGCTCCATTGGCCCCGCAGCAACAGGCGCCGGTGCAGCAGGCACAGTCACTGATGCCGCAGCAGTCCGGTCATGTCTATGCTGCAGCTCCGGCTATCCAATCTCCGCCAGCTGAGCAGCACGTCATGTTGCCCGTCCTGAATGCAGCTCCCGCATCCGGAAAAAATCAGGGTCCAGCGGCAGATGGGGATTATGATGACTATGACGAGGAAACATACACAGAGGCACCAAAAAAGGTAAGATCTAAGGAAGTAGTATAGATTATCGTTGAACCTTCCCCGTTAAACTCACAGAAGCAGCACAAGCACAAGAAGGTCAAGACGAAGACGGCCAAGGATCCCATTGAACTAGCCTTGGAGCAAAATAAGCTACAGCCGGATGGACCACTTCCAGCTCTGCCCGTTCCCGCTTCTCCAGTCCACGAGCAGTACAAGATGATTCACGACAACCTGGCGATAGAGTTCCGCGATCACGACGGTCACTCGGAGCGACCTGGTGGGGCAGTCCTCTCGCTGACCCTGGGCCTGCTGGTGACCGCTGCCCTGGCCATTCTCATCGGGTGCAGGATGCGGACGGTGACCCGGAGAGCACGACGACTGGGCGGCAAGACGCCCTACTCGCAGGAGGCGGACTTCCTGGTCAACGGCATGTATCTCTAAGCCGGATGCCCGAGGATTAGGTCGGGGGCTTGCCAAGATTCGTTGTGTTGTTCCAAGTGAAGGGGAGCGTGCGCAGATATATTTACGATTAATTGTGTAATGAAAACGTATTTTATATAAACAAAGATATATCAAATAAAACTAAAACTTAAACTGAATGATTGCTTACCTGAGGACCGATTAAAAAGCCGAAATTATAATTTTATAGTATTTTTTATTTAAGTTCCTTTCCATTCTCGTTTTTAGTTTTGTTTTGGTTACGAAAAAAACTTACAATTACTTTGTTACGAAATCTTGTTCTCAGTTTTTTCAATGATGTGACACTGACTGGTTTAGTCATTAAAACTACAAAATAGTAGGAAGTTGGTTTTTATTTATATTCTTGTTTTATCCTTTATATATCAGCATTGTCCTCGTAATTGCCTTCGTTTAAAATAACAAATTTCGCTGTGGTGGAGCCCTTTTAGTGTTCAAGTCTAAATCATTATTACTGAAAGGTTTTTGGCCATAAAACAAATTTCGAACGCTTAAAAATATCACATTACAAAAAATAAACCGAATCCGATTTTATATATAAATAACAGAAATTCATTTAATTTTGTTTTGGAATTTGGAATAGTTTGTCTTAAGTTTTGTATACATAGATTTATTTTCGTTTTTCGTTTACCACTTCATTTCAAGTCTTTTGTTGTTGAGAATTTTTCTTGCTGTGGCCAGTTTTTGAATGAAAATCATCTTTTACGAAGTTTACTGCCCTGACATTGGTTGCATTTATATTTACGCATTAAAATAGGCTTTTCTCTTTACTCGTTTAGCTCCATTTTCACTTAACACTGTACACATATAATGTAAACTAATTGTATTTATATTTATTATGCAGTTGAATAGTTTATAGTTTAATATGTCAATGTGCAATTTATGATGCAATTCTTCATCGAATGTGTTCCTCTCGTTTGACTCGTTACAATGTTTTCGGTTGCTAAGCGATCTAAAAACAAAACTAGTTTCCGAAAAATACAACTCAAGAAATCTCCAAATGTTTTTACAACTTCTGTATTAACGCGATATATATATAGACTGAAGTGGATCGACTGGCTGTTGGCGGTTGCTGTTCGTGTTACGGTAGTTGTTACTGTTAAATTATTAGTTATCGTATTTTAATATATATTTATAAAATAGACTTTCTCCGTTGCAAGATGTGAATTTTCGTTTCTGTTGTTGCAGTTTTCGGTTTGTGGTACATGTGCGATGCCAGAACTTACGCATCATGTTGCGTACCTAAAAAGCGAGGACACAGATTACAGAGATTAGTTGGTTCACTCGGTTTTCTAGTGACAACTCACCTTTTTGTCCAAAGACGCGCAATTCGATCGTGCTCCTCACGATTCTGCAAATATTGCGTGGCGATGCTGCCCACCAGCGGATCGGCTGTAATAGCAAAATATATATACATATAAGAAATCATATTTATTACAGCCTTAAGAAGCGAAATCAAAGTGGACAAAGTGAGGCAGTCTTTGTAATGTTTAGAGGCCAGCAAAAACGTATTTTACCTGGATTACAGTCTGTGAGCAGGGAGCAAATTGACAGCAAGACCTTTGATATGGTCAGCGCCGGCGACCAGTTGTCCTTGAGTATGTCCAGGCAAATGACGCCCTGGCTGTTGATGTTGCAGTGATAGATGCGCGTGCGGAACGTGACTTTGGGTGGCTTGAAGGGATACTCCGGCGAGAAGTGTATGTCGAGGAAGAAGACGCCGCCCTCGTAGACGGATCCTGGTGGTCCCAGAATGGTGGAGACCCACTCGTATAGGTTGTCGCCCTTGGGCCCGGCACTACAGTTGGGCGGCGGGTCCAGTGTGATCTCGGCCAGCTCCTTCTGTATGCGCTTGGCCGAAGTACCCAGCGCCTTGGATATTCTGGGCGTTGGTTTGGTGTCCTTGCGCGGCTCATCTCCGCCACCTGCATTGCTGCCGGAGGCACCTCCGTTGGCGTTGCTGCCCCTGCCACCACGTGCCTGCGGCGTTCCGGCAGACGTCGTCTGGCTGGGATTGTTCACGTTGCTGGCCGTTGTGCTGGGTGCACTTGGCGCATTTGAGGTGGCACTGGAGGTGGCCACCTCGGCGGCACTTCCCGCTGCTGGGGTTGAAGACATTTTTGGTCGTGTTCGAACTGCAAGGAGTAGATGAATGCACGGTTAGATTATGGTTCCAATGAATTTACACAGTAAGGTTTATAATCAAGTCCACCCAAGTCCGAAAGTAAAGCTCCAACGATTAGGGCCACTAACATTTTTATGATTTAGATTCGACGGATCTACTAATTTACTGGTTCAAAAGGGAACTTCATTAGAACTGGTGAAATATTAAGTCAAAGTTGATGCACTAAATTGTAGTTTGAAATTTAGTTTCAAAGTGATGGATGCATGCATGTACATTATTTTTGTGTACGTAAGGATGTGCCAGGAGTGAAAAGTGGGGCCAATGGAGACCGGCAATTGTACGCAAATCTTGGCCGGGGTTTCTCCAGGGTCCTTGACCTGGTTTTCCACCCAGGTTGTGCCCTTTATGATGACAGGGGTTTGCTTTTTTCGCACAAACGCACGCATTTCTATTGAGCAGCGGCAGCGGCCATTTTGGCAAACTCCCGGCTGGAAAAAGTGGGATTTGCCAGGGATTCGTAGTTAAGCTGGTGGGTGCTACTCCCGACCAGGATCAGGTGATAGCTGGACAGCAGTTTGCCAAGTGAGTTTCGAGAGCATGTGCTGCATGCCGCAAAAAATCAATCAGCAGACATTTGCAAAATGCCGCCGCCGACAGCGGAGGATGATGATGATGATGGCGCTGCTTCCGCCGCCGCAGCTCGATTGCACAATTTCGCGGAATTCGGACGCCGATTAGGTGGTGGTCTATCTTAGGACCAGCCCCTGCTGCACTATACACACCTCACTATCGCAGTTTCTTTCACTTTTTTCTATCACAACACTTGCGAAAATGATTCTGCCTGTGTCGCCTGCTGCCCTCTCGCTCGCACTCTCGCGCACACGGCCTTCGCAGTGGGTGCACGGCTGTTCTGCTGGCGTCCTCGGTGGGTGGCAGTGTGGGCGCTCCAACTCCTCGGCGGTTCACTGTCGCGATCGCTGTTATTTGGCTAAAATTACAGTTGGCAAATTACGAGGCGACGCAGAACCGTCTTTATCTTTGTTAGAAACTCGATAATTTGTATGTTTGTAGCGAGCTATCGCTCCGGGTCCGTCTCTAGGCGCTCGCGCTGGCTGCTCATCCCTAGAGCGCTATCGATATTCAGCTTCTGGCATCCTCTTTTGCCCTTTTCAGCTCTCTGGCAACTCCGCAGCTCCGATTCAGAACATTTGCAATTGAAATTTGTAATTTTCTGATTAGAGTTAAACAAATTATGAACCCGTAAGTACGAATTTTTGGGGATCTCACTTTACCGCCCTCGACAACTTAAGTGTACAACTCGATATGCAATATTGTTTCAATATTTACTTTAAAGTTTAAACTAGTTGTGTATTTATAAAAAGTTTACAAATTGTAGAATTACTTCGCTTCCGTATCATCTGCTAGCGCCTTGCGTGATTTGAATACGCGCACCGTGTTATCGACACCACCGGAGACTATGTACTTGGGATTGGACCAGTCGATGTCCAGGACCTTTTCGCCGTGACCCAGCAGATCGTAAAGTGGGGCCTTGGGACTCCTGCAGTCCCACAGCTTGTTCTGGTTGTCATAAGCCCCGGAGACAAATAGGAACTCCTCCGTGGTGGACCACATGACGGTCTGCACCCAGGCGTTGTGTCCCAGGTAGGTATTCCGCACCACAGATCCCTCTGAAAGAGCAGAATTATATCGGTTAGGTATAAGTTCATTGGTAGTATTAGAGAATCAGATCCTACGGTTTGTCCTGGGATCATAGAGCCGCAGATTCTTGTCCGCCGAAGCCGTCAGTATCAGGCGATTCAGCTTTGAGTAGCTCGCATCGAATATGGACTTGTTGGTGGATATTTCGGTCTTGATGCCCTCAAGACTGAGATCCCACACCTTGAGTGTGTGATCCCAACTGCCAGTTAGCAGAGTGGATGCATCCATCCACTGCACTGCGGAAACGCTCTCACGATGTCCCTGCAGCGTAATTTTGGGGGTCTAAAAGGAATTATAAGGCTGAGATAAACCTATTTATTAATGTGAAAGACTACTCACTCTCACACCGCTCTCCTTCATCCGCTTCGAGCTGCCCTCGACCGCATCCTCCAGCTCTGCTGACCACACCTTCAACATAGTGTCCCAAGAGCCCGTGGCAAATCTCAGGCCATCCGGACTTACGCTGACACTATCGACGCCTCGCTCGTGACCCTTGCACACGGAGACGCACTCCGCCGAGTTGGAACCCACGTTCCACTGCCACAGCATGGCGGTCTGATCCTGCGAGGTGGATACAAAGCGTCCCGCCTCCTCGTCCAGCGATATCCAGTCCACCGCTTTGATGGGGGCCGTGTGACCAGAAATAGTGAGAATGTGCTTGCCCTTGTTTGTCCACAAATTCAGGGTGTTGTCATAGCAGCCGGAGAGGATCCACTTTCCACTGGCTTTCACCGCAGACACCCAGTCGTCGTGAAGCAGACAATCCTGGGGTTCTGGTGCCGGAAACCGCTCTACGTACTCGATCTCGATGGCGTCCTCGAAGCTGATGGCCTTCTCCCGCAGGTGATCGCACAGCCGGCCGCGCAAGTACTCATCAAACACCAGGAAGTCAAAGTCGGTGTCGGACGAGCCATCTTTTTGGCGCAAAAGTGCGTTCACGAATGTGTTTAGCTCTGCGGTGGTGACGGTTCCATCGATGGCATACGGCACGTCCGGCACTGCATAGCTGGAATAGGGTATCTTGGTTATCGTTTTATATTAGAAGAGATTCTAGATGGACACTCACTGCTCCTGCTTGGTTTTCAGGTGCACCTGCACCTGCCCCTCGCCGTTTTCAACATCCATCTCCCGGCCCACGTGCGTTTTTTTTAGGCTGCGGATTGGGGTGTTCCCGCGTGTGCTTACGACGGTTCTGACTTAACTGCTGTAGGTGGGACGAGCTGCTGATCAGTTAACAAGAGGTTGTTCCTTTGGAAGATCGTTGTGTTAAATAAAATTATAAAGAAGCGTGTTTTCAAATGAACGATGGTAAACGCAACAAATACACGCAAAAGCACTAAAAAAGGCCGAAGTGCATGCCGGAATCAAATCTATCGCATTGGTATCGCCGTGCTTTTATCGAAATGGGTTTGCTATCAACCGTTACTTTCAATCGGAATTTTCAAATTCAAATTCCAGTACATTTGTTTAAACAGTTCATTATTATTTATTAAAACAAGGTAAGTAGGTAAAATATTTATTAAAAAATTATATATGTATTTGTACAGTGAATGGTTTGTTTTTCTTAAATGTTGCACATCTAATGCCTTTCAAATTCGAAAACTGCCCGATTGCATTGCCTCTGTTTTTTGTTTTCCTTTTATATTACAAATAAATACAAGCACTTACAGAGATACGAGCCAAATTCGCAATACTGATAATTAAATATTTTTTGCAAGCAAATCAGACGCTGATGATTTGCTGTAATTTAGCCACTAGCTCCTTCTCTTTCTTTTGCTCGTCTTACGCAAAATGGAAAAATAAGAAATAAAAAATGACCAGTCGTGGCGGCAATTTGTAAATGACTCTTCAATCTTCAAAGACTGGTAATTGTTAATTTTTTACGTACAGGCTATTAATATGAACCAGATAGCACCTGAAAGACCACTTTGCGGCCGAGTGTTCACTGGAAGGTTAAATGCCACTTGACATTTCTGAAGTGGCGCTTAACCTTCGCATTAAAATTGGACAAATGCCCAAGAAAATATTTCCAATAAAAAATGTATTTACCTTAATGGGTCGATGGGGATATTAAGCTGGAAGTAATAACACTCTTTTCGGTACTATTATTTTTTGTTTTGCTGCAAGACGCTGGCTGCCATTGCGGCTTCACGAAAACCAGAAACGAAGCGAAATGAAAGAGCTGAAGCTTTCCAGATTTTCGGGGCTTCCAGCGGCGCAGCTCAGCTTATAAAACGGGCATTGCGCCTGCGCAGCCGAAACATTACAACAAACGACGCGCGCAAGGTAAGACCACAACCAAGTTCGAGCTGGTCGCCACTGAATCCGGCAATCTCTTGCAGTTACATCCCCCCGAGAAACCACAAAATGAAAGTGTTCGCGCTGTGTTCGATGTTCGCCCTGCTCCTGGCTGGCGCCCAATCCCTGCCCCAGAACCGCGAGGGCGCCGCCTACACGAACGAGGCGATCCGGCAGGCGCAGCAGACGCTGCTCATTCCCAAGGATGCCCAGATCCAGAACGTGCAGGAGGGCATCGAGCTGGGCGCCTACGAGCAGATCCCCGGCAACCAGCGCATCAATCTCTTCGAGATCCTCGGCGACCAGGTGCCCTCTGAGGTGATAAACAACCTGCAGTCCCAGGTCGACCAGATCGGTCGCAACTAAGTCGTAGGACCATTTCCTTGGTTAGCTCATTGCATTTCGCCCTCATTGTTAAGTTTCTCAGTAATAAAACGAAATCATTACACGTATTTAATCGCAGCGTTTACTTATCACTCCACAAAAAAACCGAAAAGTTATAGAAAGCGAAAGTGATCCTCCCCGAAAACCTGTTGGTTCCTCTGCAAACTCTCGATCGAATCGTGTGATTTATTGGACTCTTTGTGGCTTTTTCCTAACGATCTTCGGTGACTTTCTCCTCGCCGATCCCGCTGCGCATACGAATTAACAATAAATGTCGGCACATTGCTATCGTACGGCATGGTATCCTATCCTCAACCTTGTTACGTAAGCTGGGGATCGGGGATGGAGTCGGTGGAGTCGGTGGTAACCCGAGTGGTTGCCCCGCCGGCAACTTTTGTGCTGCGGTCGTGATGCAACAGTTGTCGTCGTGATTGTTTTCCTCGGCCTTTTATTTTGTTGTATTTTTTGGCTTTTGCTGGGCTTCAGTTTGTTTATTTAATTTCTGGTAATTGCCTCCACATGCACTTGCATATGTAATGAGTTGTACGTGAAGGGGGCGTGGCATGCCCACAGGCACAGAGGTGCTGCTTGCATAACACCTGGGTGGGACCGATGATGATCGTAGGGTACATTTAGGGCCTACTACCCCGATTTTGCATACCTACACATATGAAAAACAAATCAAATCTGATATTATGGACCATCTAAAAAGCTTATTGATTATTTTCCTGTAGCTTTTCCACTAACTCTAAATTATAAAAAATATGTTTTCTGATCCCTGTGTATATTAAATTCATACATAAAATTTCCATGCGATTTTTTTACTTATTTTATTATCCTTTCCAAAATAATTCCACATTATTAAAACTCGCAATCTATGTATATTTCCATTTTTATACCATTCCATTTTAATATTTATATTTTATATATATTATATATTATATATATATTATATTTATATATTATTATTATAATATTTTTATATTTATTCCATTTGTATACAAACCGCCAAAAACGGTCACGCCCACACTTTTGAACAATTTGTTTTTTTATTTCTGAATTTCGCAATTTTTACAGATATTCCAGAAAATTATGAATTTCTCTTTCTCACTTCCACTAGCTGAGTAACGGATATCTGACAGTCGAGGAACTCGACTATAGCTTTCCATCTTTTTTTTGTAATTTTTTTGAATTAGGAAATGTCCCAAGGCTAAATTTTTAAACTCCATAACTCAACTTATCTTAATCGAATTTTGAAATGGCATACCTCTAAATGTTTTTGGCGCAATTCTCTAAAAATCTGCATTTAAATTTAGAAATCTATTTTTTTTAATTTTTTTGTAATTTTTCTGATGTACGATGTGTAGATTTTCAAATAAATTAGGAAATGTCCCAAGGCTAAATTTCTAAACTCCATAACTCTACTTATCTTAATCGGATTTTAAAGTGGCATACCGCTAAATGTTTCTGGCGCAAATCTCAAAAAATCTGCATTTAAATTTAGAAAATTTGTTTAAGTTAATTTTATTGTAAATCGTAGAGTAAAAGGACAAAAGGACACAAAACTGTCACGCCCACACTTTTAAAAAATTTAGAATTTTTTTTCATTTGATTACTTTTTCAACATTTTCTACCGATATTTCAGAAAATGTTGAAATTTCTCGTTTGCTCGTCCACTAGCTGAGTAACGGGTATCGGATAGTCGGGGAACTCGACTAAGCTACATTTATAATATATATACACATTTGTTTCTGTCCTCATCCGCTGTCCATTAAAACATTTATCTTGTGTGTTTAGGATTTCCTCATTTTTATTTCGTAGTTCATACATTGTAAATGAGCTTCAATCTAAATTTACGCTAGTTAAAGTATTTGCATAATGTAGTTTAATTATCTCAAAAAATCTGTGTGTATGTGTGTGAGTGATAGTGTGCACGATCATCGCCTAAATAAATTATGTTCATATAGGTAATTATTTATTATATGTACTAACTAAAGAATGACTGCGTTTTTATTTTGACACTTTTCTCCGCTCGTCAGCTTTCAAAATTCAGGCGAGCTTTCGAACTCCATTCAAGGAAAATCCTGCGATAATCATCGACTCAATGTCAAAGTAAAATTTGTTTAAATTGTATATAAATTATGGTTAAAGTAGGAGTAAATTGCTTTAAATTAAAACTTTGCCATATTCAGTCTAAACTTAAAAGCTTTTCAATTTAAAGAGGACTACACAGTTGGCCATTGCATCAAATCATTTCTCAAATCATTTCTTAAATCATTTTCATTCGTTATGACATAAATTACAAATTAAATAAAATCATGATGGGATAAAACAAGTTAAATAATTTCTCCTTCGTTTATGCTGCGACTTATTCGATGATTTCCAAATGTGGCAATGGTAGTTGAATGGTAGTTTTGTTTTCGGTGCACTTAGCTCAATAGGTATAAATTAAAAATATAACTAAGCAATATGGATTG
This sequence comes from Drosophila orena, assembly GCA_005876975.1. Lineage (NCBI taxonomy): Eukaryota > Metazoa > Arthropoda > Insecta > Diptera > Drosophilidae > Drosophila > Drosophila orena. The sequence continues at coordinate 8,108,311 of VCKV01000008.1, read as the reverse complement.
CCAGATAATGGAAACATTTCGTTATTGCATTTGGGGAGCCCAGCTTTGCTAATCATACATTAGTTAATGATTACGTTCGTAAAGTTGATAAATTCAAAGGTCGTTCATGCAGTCTATGGAAATGATAATGAAATCTTCTTCCCCTTTTTTCTGGCTACTTAAACCTAACACTCTGCCCTCTGCCACTCTGCTCACTTGAATGCTTGGATGTTCGCTGCTTTCCAAGCCACTAGGCCCTATGGTGTCTGTATGTACAATAAAAGGGTTAGATTTTCCACGTAAACCCCGCTCCAGCCGGCGATCCTCAGTAGATCCGCTGGAGGTATAGACGCCCCAATGGCAGGGCCCGCTCCACAAAGCTCTTCTCGGCCCTCGCCGACGATTTGTCCAGTGCACTGGTCCTGGCCACCGTTTCCTGGCTCTCGTCCAGCTTCAGGCTCTCGGCATCGGCCTTGGGATCCACACCACCCACCTGGCCCGCGCCCGAGCCCAGCTCATCGATCTCCAGCGTGGATACCGAATTGGTTTTGGGTGTGATGGGCTCCCTGACCTCCCCGCTGCCCAGCTCCACCTCCTCGCCCTGAGCGATCTTCTCCAGCTGCAGATCACTGCCGTTCTGGATGCGGGTCTCCCCGGATATGTCCTCGCCACTGTACATAAGCAGTGGCACCAGGGAGCTCTTCTCGTGGATGGATGAGCCAGCCGCCATCATTTCCTCGGTGGTGGAGGTCTTATCCTGGTAGAGATCGATGTCGCCGCCACCACTTCCGCTGCCACTGCCATCCAGGCTTGTATCGGGCGCCAGTTTCACATGCCTTTGGTCCACCTCGAAGGGACTGGGTATGCTCCGAGGCTCATCCTTCTCGGACTCGGCTATATCCTCCAGCTCGACGAGCGGAAAGTTCACATCCCGCAGACTGAAGTCGTCCTCGGGCAGGGAGGGATAGGCTGGATTGGATTCCACCTGGGGCACATCGTCATCCACGTCCATGTGATGAGTGGAGCTCGCGGGCGGCATCTCACTGCTTACTCCGACGGAATCGGAGCTGCTCTCGACATCTGATTTGATCGTGTTTGGGCTGTTCGCGGTTTGGATGGTAGGTGCGGATTCGCTGGGTCTTGGTGGTCCATCCGTTGTAACTTTGACCACGGTTCCAGGTCCCTCGGTGGTGGATATGATGTGGTAAATGTTGTCACTGCCCGCCGTGTCGGGCTCAAGTTCCGCATCGGACGGCTCCACCAGCGAATCCCTGAAGCCATTCTGCACGAATATGGGCAGGGCGGACTCCTCGTAGTTCTTGGTGCTCTGCGGGGATCCCTCTGTGGTGTACTCCCGCTTGATGTTCACCTTGCTGGGATCACTGCCGGCCAGAGGCTGCAGTCCGTCGGCGTTGTAGGTGACCAGCGGCTTCACCTGTTGCTCCACGATGATGCTGCTGCTGGGCGAGAGGGGTCTTTCGATGTAGCCCACCGAGGCGATGAGCTTTAAGCTCTCGGTGCCGCCTGGAAGTGCTTTCTGGTTGCCGTCTTGGCTGGCCGTTGGTGTTGCCGTGGAGTCCGTTGGTGTGGCTGCTGTCGCGGGCGATGTTGCTGCTGCAGCACTGCTGCTGCTTGCCGGTGCTGCTGCTGTTGTTGCTGCTGCTACCGCTGCTCCGGCCGCTCCTGTTGCTCCTGTTGCTCCTGCTGCTGCTGTTGCTGCTGCTGCTCCTGCAGTGGTGCTCTCCAGCGAGCTGCTGGTTACTGGTGGTGCAGGTCCCTCGGTGGTGAGCATCAAATTGCTCTGCTTTCTGGTCAGAATCGATGGCTTGGCCTTGTTGTCGTCGGTTATGCGGATCTCCGTCGGCTTGGTGATCTCCTTGATGGTGATGTTCCAGTTGAAGCCAGCCGGCTGAGCCAGTGCCAGCGGTTTCGCTGTGGAAGTGGTGGAGCTGCTCACGGGTTCGCTGGCCAGCGGGGGATTATTGTCGAGAACTGTGGGTTGGGAAAGCGATTTGATTTAGTGACCACTGCTTGATCGGCCTGCACCATTGGCAAACTCACTTGGACAATTGTCGTACTCCGGACAACAGCGACCGGGCACGTACTTGGGCATGCAGTCATCACGCCGGAAACAGGTCACCGGGCTGCAAACAATCTCGCCTCCTGCAACAAATGGAGTGTGTTTAGGCACAAGTGTTGGACCAATAGTCGAAAATTCTACGGCAATATTGCAGAAAGAGGGAAAGAGGGTGTGAAGCGGCCTTTTAATACTTGCTGCACTAAAAAAAAACATTGAAGCTCTTAGGTACCAAAAGCTATTGATGATCTGATCCGAAAATATAGAACTATTGCTTTTTTTTGCTTTAATTTTTAAAATGATTCAATACAAATAAAGGTATTTAGATACAATTTTTACAAATTGAACTAATAATAACTGACTTATTCATTGAAAAGTGTATTCAACTATTTCAAATATCTCAAAGTAGAAAATTTGGTAATATCCAATCTCTTTTTTGTATTTAATCCACCCTAAGCACTTTTTTAAAAGAATTCCAGTAATGCTGCGCATTTTTAGCCGAGCATTTTGTATGATTTTTCCTGCCTCCAGCTACAGGTACATAAACTAAGATTAGGAATTAAATGGAACCAGGCAATAAAACTTTCCAAAGGCTCTCCACACCCAAAGATCCCACTATAATTAGCCAAAGTTGTGGGCTAATTGGCAGGCAGCTGGATGCACTCACCTTTGCAGTAGCACACGGTGCACGGCGTGTCCGGGGCAACCAATTTATCACCATTGGCATAAGTTTTGCCATCCTTTTCGCAATCTGGAAAGGAGCGCAGAGGGGATTTGCATAAATGCATCCGAAAGTGGGTGCGCGGCCATGGATTCGCTCACTTACCGCATTTATAATCGGGGCAGCAGTGGCCAGTGCGCTGGATGGCGCGGCAGCTAGTTTGGTATTGGCAGCGGGTCGCGGATTCGGCCACCCAAAGTCCATCCTGCAGGCATTGGCCTATAAACAATTTGAATGGAGTGCGACGCGGCGCATTGTTTGCCGTTTAGTTGTGGGCGTGGGATTAGTTTTCGGCTCTTACCCTGCGGCTGCTGCTGCTCCGGGGAAGTCGAGGATGGGGATTCCGTGGAGCTGGCCGCCATTCCGTGGAATCCGCCTACGCTTCCGCCACTGGAGCTGCTGGCCGGGATGCTCGGCGTGACCGCGACCGTGACGACTGCGGAGGATGCACTGCTGCTTTCTATGGCGGGCACTGCAAAAAAGGAGAGAACACGAGTGTGAAATGCGAGCAGATAGAAAGTCAACAAAGGCCATTGAACAGAATGCTGCACTGGGCCAAAAAGGTGGGGCAATCCCTGAAAGCCGGGTTCATAGGAAATAAAGTTCCACAACACCCACGCACATTTAAAAGGCTTAAAGTAGTTTGCATATATATATTTATATTTGCTAATTCTGAAACGCCCACACTTTTGATAGTTACGAAGCTAAAAGGATTTCACCTATATATCAAACATGTCCTTTTTCAGTTCGTCCGCTTGACCCGAGGCAGGCAAACACAGGTGTGTTAAGATTACCAAAGTTGTGGCAGCTATATAAAGTGGGTTTCTTGCGTGGAGTATGACATTTGAACCAGAATTAAAAATAGTTTTTTAACTCTCTGAAATATTTGTACAGATCTTAGAGTATTGCAACATTTACGAGAACTCTATTCACTATTAGGTAAGCAAAGCGTAGACAGATAAATACGTATCTTTATTATGTTTTGAAGGAATAAACAATGTAATTTATGATTTTAAAGTATTATTGACAGGCATTTAAGGTGACACTATGGGTAATTGAAAATGTGTATGTTGTGCAACCGACTAAAAACATTTTGCTGGGGCCAAATAAGAAAATGATCAAGAACAACCTTTTTTTCTTAAACAATAAATAAAGATTTATTGAAAATTTGTCAAGTCTTAAAGTAAATATGATGTTTTGAAACTTATTTCTCTTCAAATGTTTACCTTAATGTTACAAGTTTTTTTTGAGTTTATTTGCACTGTTTAATTAGTAGAAATTCTTGTAGTTTATACACATGAATAAGAATTTTTCCAAGAATTTGTCCTTTTAGTTGACTTTAATTGTAGAAAAATGCTTGTGCAGATTATTAACAAAAACTGTCCTCCACCTTGTGCACAGCAATCGGGATCTCCCTCAAATGAAAAGAAATGCAAATTGCCTCATGCTTTAATTTACAAATGTAATTGGATTATGTTGCTCTCGGATTTTTGTAGTGTATCCAGGAGCGAAAGGGCACTGGCTGGAGGAGAGGTGCGGGGTGTGGCTGGAGGAGTGGAGGACTGGAGGAGTGGGTGAGGTGAGGTGATGGGCAGTTGTCCTTTGCCCGCCCTGACACTGGGTACACATTTGAATGAATGACATTTTGATAACAGTTGTTTGTTGTTCCTGTTGCTGCTACTGCTACTGCTGCTTCTGCTGTTGGCCAAGGTAAAATGCTATCAAAATACGGCAAAGTTAAATGAGTTTAGTTTTAGTTTGGCTTTTTTGTTTGCCCAGTTTGAGGCGACTCCCAATTGGAAAACCAAAGCGAAGCGAAGTGGAGCACAAGATGGAGTGGCATCCGCTTTGTCTATGCCCGTTGATTGTCCAGTTGGCGTATAATTCCGATTGACAAGCCTTGCCCCTCAAACTTGCCCAAATTGTCCAACTTAAAGGCTTCGTTGGCAACACAATCTCTTGAGCTCGGTTCATGTCATTTGGCATGAAAAATGATTAAATATGTTCGGGCATTAATCATACGCCCAGTGGTTCTGTTTTATTATGTCTGTTTCGGCCATCCTTTACTTTGAGACCCCATCCCTAAATGCTACCCACGTATTCCTTAACATACAAGAACCCAATGTAAAATGTTTTCCTAGCGCTCATTAAGGGAACTGCATATGCTGCTCCCTTTTCCTTTTGCGCAAAAAGGGTGGAAATTGTTTTCATTTACTTTGGTGCTCAACTGGGGCGAGCGAAACTCTGCAGAGCTGCTAGATTTAAAAGTCGATTTATTTCATTTTATTGCTCTTTAGTTTTGTAGAAATTAGTTTCTATATTCTGAACCATCTTTACTAGTACTTTACCAGTAATCATCAATCGCAGCTAGGTGAGTGATGTCTGCATATTCATCCCTTGGATTTTACATCGCACCAACTCCTTGTTGCACCCAAGAGCTCCCAGTTGTGCCCCACATCATCGCTTGTGCAGTGGGCTAAGTATTGGGAAATCATCTCTGCCGTCTGCGACTTTCGTTTAGCCCCTTTGAGCACTTTTGCTTGTTGCACGTTATTCCGAGTCGGAATCAGAATCAGAATCAGAATCACACTGAGACTTAGAAATAGAAACTGAAACTGAAACAGAAACGAGGCAGACACACACATGGATGAAACCCGAAACGCTGCAATTAGTGGAACAGCTTCCCGCTTTGCGCTCTGTTTTCATTGTGGAACGCAGCGCTAATTCCGCGACTTTCCATTGTCTCTGGGTCTCTGGGACTATTCCGGGTTTTTCTTTTTTCTTTCTTCTTTTTTTTTCCTTCCCCACTCCTCCAACGTTTTTGTGTTTTGCGGTGATTTTTGGCTGGCCAACACGTTTCAAATGAGCAAAATGATTATGCACATAATGTGGAGCAGTCGCTGGGACGGCTGACATTTGTCTGGGACTCGGGTGACACGATTCGGTCAGATTACGTATACGCCACCGAGGCGATCTTGTTTTAGATTTTCTTGCCAGCTGTGCAAGTGCTTAAATTCTGTAAGCCGCTGAATTATTTTCGTTTCTCTCTCTCATTCACTTTGCTTGTCTCGGACGAGTGACAATAAATTGCTGGCTGCGAAATTGCATTGTAAATTAGCTTTTGATTGTTTTCCGCAAGGCAGAAAGTTATTATGCAAATGCCTGTAAATGTGACGCGATTTGCCGCTGCAATGGCTGCTGATTCATACCCATAAATGCCATTGATTCTAAATTAATGTTGTTTTTATTTTGTCGTGATAAATGATAACCACAATTCCGGGCAATTGTTATAAACAAGCGGGCAAACAAGCGAAATGCCGCCCAAGAACCACAGCCCAGAATGGCTTTCAGTGCCAGGGGCGTTGGGATAAGGGATTTGAATGGGCTCGCCTAGATGGTAGACACCCACTTTAGACTGGATTTTATCAGCTAAATATCCATTAAGAACAACGCGAGTTGGTGCAAATTTTTGACAGCCCTCCCCCGGGGAACCACGCCACTGAACCGCACTATTAATAATACTTAGCACCATTGATAAATACGAGCGGCTATAAACGCCTATATAGCCGAAACCAACAGCAATAACAAATCATCCCGCGAAAGCCGAGCCAAGCAGCGTGGAAATTGCGGAAAATTGTCTGGCCCGCCGTCGCCTACACTTCATAAACTACTCAACTTCAGCGCCGGCCAGAAAATGTTTTCCATCATTATTACATTTCCACCAAGTGGCTTTCCCGCCGCTATCCGCACCCCGCACCCCGCACCCCGCACTCCGCTTTTCCGGCGCATTTTCCCGAGCTTAATTCGAGCCGAGCGTTTAAATCGTTGCGGCGGTCGGTTCATCTGGTCGCTCCTTCAGTTTTCTTAAGCAGTTTGCGGTTAGTTAGACAGGGGAAAATGTGCTAGTTTGACATGACTTCTGCTCAGTCGAACGCAATAAAGAAATTCCTGGCCCACGAATTGTGAGTGTAATTGCAATTTTATCGGGGCCAAGTTGTTCGAGGCTGCGAGCCATGAAACAATCGGGTTTCCAAGGGGACAGCTTCAATATGAATTATAAAACAGGCATTAGTAGCACAGCACAGCAGGGTGAATGTGTAATTGCATAACAAAAAATTGGTTTAAGTTGATTCTAAAACTCATAAGATTATGCATGTACCTCAGAGAATTCAACTGAACATTTAATGAAATATATGAAATATGCAAACAATAATAATTTTAATATGCTTGAATGACAAGCAATGTGTTAGCAATCCGATCTCTGCAAGCATGCCGAACGAAACTCAAAATTGGTAACAAGAACATGCCGTCATGCTTATAGCCATAATGCTGTAGTACAAGTATATGTACCGCTGATAATTCCATTGTTTCCATGGGGAATTTCAACGGAAGCCGAGAAGCCAGCGGCGCGTAAGTCAGGCAGTTGTGAATGCGATTTCAAATTGACGCTTAAATGGCATTCAAAACGAAAGCAAAAACAATGAAAAACAATCAAAATACGGCGGTTGGATGGATGGACGGACGGACGGACGGACGGACGGATGGACGGATTGACAGACGGACAAATGACAACAAATGAGCTTTTTGAGTGTTCTGAGCCCGCTGTTGCACTTGTCATCATTCTGGACAAAGATGATGGATGAGGTGGGCCAGGCGACCAGGCGACCAGGCGACCAGGCGACGCCAAGCGAGCGGCAGACACTTTTTGTCTCAAAATCCCCAGAAAAACACAACTCATCGTCCAACAAGCAAAAACCTAAGAAAACAAATTATACGGTTTAATGGCAGGTGATATGCGCGAAGCGAAATAAGCTGGCTGATAAAAAAGGAGAAGTGGAATTCGTACGGCGCAGTGAACAAAGTTAAAATTGGCCACAGTTGGTATTATGGCGGAATCAATCAAGACTTTAACGAGCTTTAAAGAAAATGTTCCGGTATTTAAGGAAATTGCCTCATTTACATTGCTAGAGCTAAATTAAGAGCCAAATTAAGTTGCTTAATGTACAGAACTAAAAGTATTAGTTTGCTATTATAAGCTATTGGGTCGCATGAACTTATTCGTTTCAGTAACATTGCTAAGCTTGGCAAACTAGAAGATGGAGGAATACAATACAAATATATACTTAATCTGCTTGCATCACTTTGGTTGTAAGCATTATGATTATTTTTAAACCAACAATTTACAAAATTATTTTGTGTAATGTAATTATCACACACAGCATGGTAATTCAAAGGGCTTGACATATTATCGAATTCTCAGCGCAGTGAAATTTAATCACTTGAGTGTTAACTCAAACAATTTGGCGCAGTGAGAACTCAAATTAGTGCCCGGAATTTGCATGTCGGCAACGGAAGCTGTGTGCCCAGCTCCAATCCCTGAGTAATCCCCTTTGCTGTCGCCACCTCGTCGATGTCCATGGGCCATTTAAATTAATAATGGCATAACCCCAGCTGCCATTAGGCGCATTATCCCTCCAGCCCATGGCCAAGATCTGGGAACTTTGGTGGACCAATGGAGAGATAGCCTCTGTCAGGCTCACGTGCCCATCCGCCCTAATTGTTGCACTTTGAGTAATCACATGTGGGCATGTGGGATGGCCTGCTTATTGGCAGATACATTTCACGGGGAAATAATGTTGCACCGAGTGATTTATTTCAGTAATCAAAGGCAGTGCCAATAATTACGCCGCTGTACGCGAGTTCATCTGAAATGGATGTTTCCATCTGCGTGTGGAAACTGGTTTAAAAAAGTTCAAATAAGGCCATAAGTCAGCGTTTAACCGAGTGATTTGATTCTAAGTAAAATGATTATAATGAATTGTTTAAATGAATTTAAATTCACGCCGCTTTTTATTTTAAAATGTCGTATTAAATGCAAGCTTGCTGCAAAGCAAAGTAAGCCGTGTGGGCCGCCACAAAGCCCGGTCAAATGTGAGTCCTCGGTGGAGTGGCCAACTGTGAGCTCCTTTCAGTTTACCCCCAGTTGCCATTAGCAGCACTCTTTCTTTTTTTGCCAGGCGAAGAGCTCTGCAGATCGGCGTTAAAGTGTAACACTCCATAAAACAGATGCCTCGCCGGGACGTGACCACAATATAATTACCCGCAGCGCCACTTGTTGGCCAGCGTCTCTTGGCTTTTGGCTCTTCAAAAGCTAATTTACATGCCGGCTTGGCCCTTCGCTCTAGGCCAAACCAAGCCAAACCAAGCCAAACCAAGCCAAGTCAAGCCAAACCAAACTAAAAATAACAAAAGCAAACAGAAAAGGGGAAAAAAGTGAGACAAACCAGCACGGATTGAAAGTAAAAGTTTTTAACACTTTTCATTTTAGAAGCTGCTGCTCTCCGCAGCCCGCGACACGTGTGGCCTTTGTGTGTGTCTTTTGGCCTCTGTTTGCCTTTCGCATTAGGCCAAAAGAGGATGATGTTCGGTGCTCGGGCCCATTATCAAGTGGCAGCTGTTGGCAGCAGCACGTTGGCATTTGGCTTTTGTAATTGGTCGATCGCCGGCTCAGACGGGTTACAGCAATGGTATGTGTTACATGTTCGGCTCGTTTCTGGCTCGTTTTCTTGGCCACTCTTCAATTGGCTTATTTTGATAAGATCTTAGCGCTGTTATGTGAGGCGGCCTGGGGTTTCACTTTCTGGGTCATATTTGCTTCGTTTTCCCACTTAATTGATCAAATTATTCGAAAAGCGATTTAATCTATATGCCAGAAATCACTTTAAATGGTAAATGCAAGTTGTGTAATTGGTGGCCCTACATAATTATCAAAATAACTTAGCCAAACATGGATGTGCAATTAAAAACAAAAATTATAAAATAAAAATTGCTTAAATTGCTGGTACTTATCTGAGACCCTCTGCACTTAAGTGCCTAAATTTGCATTCCCTTTAACCGAGCTACCTCAAGTTTACTTGGACACAGCAGCCAATAGGCAATTATTTCAATGGACTCATAGGCATAGGCACATGCCGCAAGCAACGCCCCTCCCAATAGCCACGTATTCCTTCCGAATTCCGGTGCTCTCCGTCCCAAGTCCTATGAAAACAGCAACAGTTTCGGTGTGCCCACTGGTCATGGGAAGGGCAAACAACACCGAAAGCCACAATTACACAAACAGGGAATCCGCAGACTCATCCAACAACCACATGCCCAGTCAGTTGGTTCCATTCGGGGTGGTCCAATTCCTGGTCCTGGCCAGATTTTGCTCAGCGGGGCGTGCTCATGACCACTTAAAACCGCTTTAAGCTCCCCCGAAAAATACATGTGCCATCGTCACCGGCAGCGCAGTTCATATTGGGGCTTTTCCTGCGACGAACTTCCTTGGGGACTAATTTTCCGATTTCACACACAATTTTACATCGACAGCAGCAGCAGCAGCAGCGGCAGCGAGGGGGAAACTTCACTCCGAGTCGGTTGTAAGTTTTCCCAGATTTGCTGCTGTTAACCATTTGACCTGGCCCGAACTCATACCGAAGTTGAAGCGCCCGTTTGCCAGCATTGTTGTCCTTAAAGGACCCTTTTCCCCCGTGTTATTATGCTTATTGCTGCATCTAGAGCACGTATTATGACAGTTAGTTAGGGGTGGAAGCCAAAGTTTGTACATATTTGTGGCCAGTATGCTGCTTGTTTGCGCACTTTAAGTGACAAAAGGTGAACTGCTTGGCTACAGCAGTCCGACACTTTAAATGGTCCTTAAAATGCATTATTGGGACTTGCAATACATGTGTGTATGTGAACTATCCCTTTCACTTGAGACAATACACCAATGAGCACCGAGGACCCGCAATAAAGCTGATTTTCCGCTTGCAAACTTGGCTGCAAACAAGGATAAACTTGGTTACGATCCAGTTCGAATAATTTCCGCCAAAGTTATGGCGAAACTTTACAGAATTACCTGGAGGAGCACTGGGAAGGAAATGCCAGGCACGCGTTGAACCAGAGCTGTTCCTAGCCCGTTTGCATATGCCAAGGGTAAGGGTATGGACTCATTTTTATTGCCAGACGTGACTACATCGCTTTCGGCATAGTTATGGTGCTTGAACTTTAAATTACAAAAATATACTTTTCGGCATCAAATCCCAAATGTGTGCCACAGCCGAGTGTTTGTATCGAACATCAATGGGAAATGCAAACGGATAAATATTGCCTGTCGGCTTCTGGTGGGGCGTAAAAGTTTTTCTAGGATTAGGCCACGTAAATGCTTGAATAATGTGAACAGATTTAACTTTTGCCATTGTGCAAAACTTTTCCAGCTGCCTGATGAAGTTGAGGGAGGTAGTTTTTTCAGACAGGTTAATAAAATGGCAAATTGAATGCGCTGCAGTCGAGCCGATAAGCTGATAACAGCTGGGAACCTGATAACGATGATCATAATGTATCCGTTTTACCTTTAAGTGTCTGGTTCTTTTTCGGTTCGATTCTTTTCGTTTTTTTTTTTTTGTGGCCCTTTGTTGGGCTTTTCTCCTTTGACCAAAGGCGACAATTTGTTGGCATTTTTTACGACTGCCAAGTGGCGTTAAATTAACGGGGCGGAGAAAGTGGCCGTGGACCGGAAAGGAAAGGAAAGGAAAGGAAAGGTGAAAGCATCTGCCTTCGACCCGCATTTTATTTTATGCCGTTTTGATTTTTCCTTTTCGTTTCCGCTCCTTTTTCGCCTTTTTTCCGCTGCATGTTCTGTTGTCGTAAGACTCCATTAAACAATTCAATTAAGCCGCGAGGGGCAGCTGTTGTCTTTAAAATGTCAAGCTGGACATAATGCGGGCAGGAAAAGGGGGTATGTCCACATCCCTGGCCGGTTGGCTGAATTAAAACATTTTATGCAAATTTTAGCGCTACTTTCCACTGCGTTTTGCTCGCATTTTATTTGCCGACCTCCGCCCTCAGATGGCTTTTACTGTTTGGCAACCGCTTAAAGTATTTACTTTAATTTAATGGGTAAAACGAAAACAAGAAGCTCCGCAATTAAAAACGGAAACGCCCAGAAGCTGGCAACTGTACAGAAAATCTAACAAAAAATAAAAAGGAGCAGAGACGGAAATTAAAATATTTCCGGCTTGCTGAAGAATTTTTTTCGCCTACTGATGGCCAAAGCTACGGAAAAGGTTGCATCTGCCAGACTTAAAACATTGTAATGCTAATTGAAGTTGAATCGTTTTTGGAGGCAAATTGGTGGAAGTTGAAGAGTCCTTCGTTGACCATAATAATTTATGTAGTGTGAATAAAGGGAAGAGTGCTCCTCTCAATGAAAACCAGCGAATCAAAAGAGAGTCAGCATTCGAGTGATACCTCGGAGTATCTTAGTTTTACTAATCAGTATAAAAAATGTATAGGCATGATCCATATCGCAGCTTATTGATGATTCTCGGTCTAAAACGGAGCAATATGGCTGATGGCTTTCGCAGTGCCATTGCATATAAATGTCAGATAAATAGTTTGCCGGTTGAGGGCGTGGCCATAAGCCATAAAATTGCAGTGGCGCGGCCAACGCTGCGTATACGCAACGCCAAGAAGACAAACTCGAGGCGCAGATGGGTGGGCGATGCTGGCGGATGATGGCGGATGATGGCGCAGCAGAGGCAGCAACGCAACTTGGCTAACAAAGTTATGACAAGGATTTATGAAGTATGCATTAAAAATGAGCAGCTATTTGCTGTTTTGCAGTTCAAGTGTGGCCAAGAATTTGCTTAAAGCTTTAAGCCAAAGTCCCAAAAAAAAAAGAAATGGCCAAATAAAAATCTCGGGCTCTCCTTGAAGACGTTTGCCATTCCCACGCAGTTGAAACAAAACATTGTCGTGTGCTTGTTTGTTTGCTTGCATGTTTGCATGTTTGCATGTTTGCCAGTCGCCGGGTGTTTGCCGTGTGTCCCGTTTGTTTGCATACAAATTCTTCAGACGCCGCCGCATTTGTTTGTTTGTCGAGGCAACAGGCAACAGGCAACTGACAACTGCCAAAGGAGTTGTCTCCTGGGTCGGATCCATCCCTCGGATACGTGCCACCTTAACTGTGCATATAAAAACTCGCATATAAATCAGCGACACATGCACATACATACATACATACGTGTACACTTCTCGCCTCGCCCAGTGCCATCTGTAAACATATCGTTATTTATCCATTTACCCCGTTCCACGTGACAGACGCCCAGGTTGGAGGTACACGTAGTGGGGTTTTCACTGTAACAATATGTGGGCTTGCCGGCTGTTCGGGATGCAAGTTAATAGGGAACATGATGTGGTTGCGGTGCTCAGTCTTCTTCGCCAGGAGGTTGGTCCAGAGTCAATCAATTGCAAAGGAATTGTTTTAATTCAGGAGAGTATTTTGTAGGGAAATGTTGTTCTCGCACAAATAAACAAGGTTGCTGGAGGAAGTGGTATGTTTTGGTTGGTCGCTCAATGCTGTAAACACTGGGAGCACAATGTTTTCCTCGATTTTAGGTAAATAACAACACAACGTCTTTGTAGGAAATCTATGAAAGGCGAATTTAAGGTGGCTGTACATTTAAATTTCGTTAACTCGCTGCATTTAGTTCATTGCGACTAAGCTATTCGGCGAAGTCTTCTATTCCCACGTCGAAAGTATTAACAAAGCACTTTTCTGCGCACTCCGCATGAATATAAATCCAGTTGCTTAGTTTTCTCCTTTTCCCGCTCAGTGGTGCTCATTATCAATGCCGTCGAGGTAGAGTGGAAAATATATATTTTTATATACACATGATGAGCTCGATTTTCATTTTCTTTCCATTTTCATTTTCATTTTCATTTTCATTTTCGTAATAGCGCTCTGACAATTTTCATGTGAACTGGCGACGATTTTTCACCGTCACTTTGCGGTGAGCAGGAGCAGGAGCAGGAGCAGGATGCAAGGACCTTCTGCTCGACATTCGGGGCTTTCGAGGGAACTATCCTCGGCGACTGCAAGGATTTCCCACACAACAACAGCTGGGCAGGAACTTAAGCAGGAAACAGGAAAAGCAACGTATCCAGCTTCTCTTACTTTTCGCCAACCTCTTCTTTGTACGTGACGTCTTTCTCTCGAGACGTCACTAGATTTATTGTATGCAAGTTATGTGTGTGTCTGTGTGTGAGTGTGAGTGTGTGTGTGTGTGTTAGTAACTGTGTGTGCCTGAACGTGTGTGGGTGATGTTTGCACTTGTGTAAGTGTAAATATGCAAATCGCTTTTTTCAACACGCTGACGACTTTTTCACAGCAACTGAAATGTGCTTAAAATTTGCAAAATTGTAGTTCATTTTTATATTCCATCGAATGGTGTCCCTTTTTTTCTGCTTCCCCTTTTCACCTTGACAATTGTCCTGGGGCCAGGATTGCTGCACACAGAATACAAACAGGGTATTTTCCCCTCCCACCCCACCCCCAACGGTTGTGTTTGATTTGGCTTCACCAGATTTTCCCAAATGCATCCATTTCTCATCGCTCCTCCTGTCCTTTGTTTGCATTTCGGTTTGCTCTGCCTCTTCACTGGAGTTTGAGTGCCATTATTCGCTTTGGTTTTCGGTTTATTGTCGCAAATTGTTGCCAGGTTCGTAAAATGGCAGTTAAAAAGAATCAGGCATTTCCGTGACCGTTTATCCTTTGTACCCTTTTTTCCACTGGGTACTGCTGGCCTCACTCAACTGAGTAAATCAAGTGGATTTTATGATTTTAATTCAGTTTTTCAAGCACTTATTAAGCTTATTTTAATTAAGGATAATTTATTTATGCGTATATGTTTATACCACTTCATTTTTATTAAGTTAAAAGGCTCGCACTAAAGAAATGTGAAAGTGTATTCAAGCAATAACAACTTCCTTATCCCTTCTTTATCCCTTTGGCCTCAGGTAAATTCCATTTCTAACGATTTAAGCCCTTGCTTTGGTACTTAATTGAAAATTAAAAAGGTGCACATAAAAAATTAAAATTAATTTCGTGCCGTTTGACCAGAAACCATTCGACCTTGTTGTTAGGCCGAACGCTTTTCGGACTTACTTGCCTAACCCACACTTAATTCGCTGGATGAAGTGGGCAAATTCTGCACTGGCCATTTAACTTTTGAGCAGTCCTGATTAAAAAAATGCATACTAGGCCACACCGCTGTTTTGTGGCTAAGCTCGCTAACTTTTTTCGCCAGCACAGCGCTGAACTTGAACATTTTCATTGGGGACTGAACACAGAAGTCCTGGCAGGCAGAGCATGTAAAATGGCCAACGAAAATTGCAGCTGCCAAGCAAACACATGCAAAAGCCGCATCCGCCACTTTCGCGAGTGCCAGTCCGGGGAACCCCAGGATCCGCACATCCGCACATCCGCATATCCGTACATCCGCACATCCGCTCTTCCCGCCCTTCGTCCTGGGATGCCTCATTTGGCGGCTCGTTGTGGCAAAGAGCTCAAAAAAAAATTCAGAGCACAAAAAAGGGTCGAGTATAGCACACTCTGTTTTTCACATTTAAAAAAAAGATGAGAAACTACGAATAGGAAAACCTTAGACTAATTTAAAAAAAGATAATTCATATTTAGTAAAGTTTTTGTGTTTTTTGTTTAAGTTAATGAAGAGATAAGCTTGTTCCTTATACGTTATCAAATTATTATAACGCACTTTGATTACAAGCTTGAATTGCATTAAAAAAGATGACTGGCTAACACTAGAACGTGCATACCCTTACCCATTGCGGGGTATCGCCCGTAACAACGGACGAGTTAGCAAAAATGTTTAAACAGCTGGTAAAATACAAAGGACAAAAGGGGGGCGTAGTTAAATTTATGGGGCGGGGCGTGGACCTGTCGCAACACAAAATCTGACGCCTAAACGCAGCTTAGCCATTAAAGCGCTTTTCAAACTTGGCCCAAGGGGGACTGTTGAGCGCCCAAAGGCGGCTAGCATTTCGTTTTCCCCTCTGGCCACTTTTGCTCCATGTTTCCATGTTTGTTTTGGCTGGGAGAACAGTGGCCCAAAGCGAGCTAATGCCGGAGTAGTGTTAATTTCCCTCCAAACTACAGCGACTAGTTTATTTTGGCCCGTTCTTTTGCCATCTACTGCATGCTTTGGGGCTACTGCGGTTGTGGATCGTTTTATTGGGGATACACATGGACAAACGAACGCTCAAAGTGTCTAGATGAATTAATAACCCTGCGGATAGTTCACAAGATAACTACTGAAAAATTAAGTTAGCATTAAATGAGCATCTCCATGTGATATTAATTTCGCCACATTTCCCATTTCATTGGCAGTGAACAAGTTGAAGTCATTCTTACTGTCTTGCTCCGATCAATTTGTAATTTCCCCCCCCCCTTTGGATGGAACAAAAACGAGCTGCATAGTCTCGGATATTTTCCTTTTGCAGTGGAGAAGAAAAGCTCCTCTCCGCATGCGAATGAAAAACCAAATGTAAAGCAAGTCACAGTCACAGCTTGCGACATTGCCAATGTTGTTGCTAAATTGTTAAATAAATCAAAATCCGAATCACAGGAACCAGACCCTCAAGCTAAACTGGCACGCCAAGTGCCAATTGAAGGGGAATCACCGGGCAGATTGGGTGGTTTGGGTGGCTTGGGGTGGTTTGGGTGGCTTCGGGTGATTTGGGTGGCTTGCCAGATGGGCGGATGGGTGGTTGCAGTGGGAGGCGACTGTTATTGATGTGCTTTTAATTGAGGCTTGTGTGTCGTGTCTGCTGCATGTTGCTGTCAGCTTTCAGTGCCCCGATCCCCCCAATTGGCATTTGGACACCGCACCCCACCCCCGTCTTGCACTGTCAGTTGTCCAGCCATTTGGCTCATAACGGAATTTTATTAGTTTTTCAGTTTTCAACACTTACCGGCGGCAGTCGATGTGTTGGCCATGCAAATGGTCAGCATCATGGCAGCCAGGCTGATGGACCCACGGATTCCCAGCAGATTCCCCAAATCCGTTCGCCTTCGACGACCTCGTCGCTGTTGGTTATTATTGCATTTTTTTCCAGACATTTGCAGATCTGTTCCGGAATCCTTCCGATGAAACTCGAGGCAGACTCTCGGCTGGAATGCCTCCGAATGGTTCCCTGTTCTGTGGATTCTGCTCCTGCAAGGCCAGATCGAAAGCGAAATGGGTAATTAATAGTTAAATTTTAATTATTAAGCTCGAATTTATTGGCTAAATGCCACGCATTGCCAAAGTTTTATGGATTTTCCGTAATTTATGCAAAGTCTGCTGCAGCAGCCAGAAACTTTCGGTATAAAAAATGTCTGACCAATTTGCTACAAGTTTCTGGGGAAAGTTTATAAGGAAAAGGAAGAGTTCGTGGGTCAAGGCGACTGTTGCAAAGAGTATTAATTGGAAAAAGTCAATTGAAAAGTGACAACGTGCTAGTAAAACGTGATCACTGACCCCCAAATTAAAGTTAAAGAGTAGGCCCAACATTTAAACATCACTTTTTTAAACAATGCTGCTTTTAAATAGGACTTCTACACTTTGAATTATTATTATATAAACTTTGTTAAAACAGCACAAAGCGGCCATTAATTTAAACGATATAAGCTTCAGCCAATCAAAACCAGGAAATTTGCATTCATCTACTTTTCGCATTCTTAACAGCGTTCGACTAACACAATAAAGATGTTAAATATTTTATGATAAGTGATTTATATCGCACATGCCATGAATATTTCATGCCAACATAATTTGGTTAACGGTTAACATTTTTAGTGGCCCGAGGTATGCGAAAAGCCTAATTTGATAAAACGCTTTAATTTCAATCAGATTGGACACGCATAAAATTACAAGAATTTGCCATTTGTCAGCCAAAAATTAGCCAGAGAATTCGGCTTTATGTAAATTAACGAAGAGCGTATTCGCCAGATACATCGTATAACATCAGATAAAAAAAAAAACTATTAGTGCGCAACTGAAAACTGTGAATCGAATTCCGCCAACGAGTAGAACAATGCAAAACGCTGTGCGATTTGAGGCAAATTAAATATTAATTAGTAGTGTGGCGTGTGCATAAAAGTTAATTAATGTTTTTTACGCCCTAGGTGTTAATAATTAATCAGCATGAGTGGTTTTTTTGCCCCCTGGCGCCCTGTCTTTTATGTCTGTGCGTTGAAATAGCTGTTGATTTACGGATAATTAAGCAGATTGTAAAGTTATGCAAATAAATAAATATTTAATCAATCAGGGAATCACTGTGTGAATCACTGTGGAAGTGATTCATCACTACCATCAGCTTCTATCTTACCCATTAAGTGTTAGTTTGTTTAAACGATTAATATAATAAATATGTATCTTTTTACTCATCACATACTCCGAGAGTTCAATGTGTCGTTTGATTATAGAGTTAACATGGCTATGTTTCATTTCATCATTCAACTGCTCTCGGCACACATGCCTTTTTTTGCTTCCAAAAATTTGGTATTGTCCTCCAAATCGTAGATACTTAAATTTGCTATTGTCAAAATTGGCTTCAACGAATAATTTGTAAATATGTCGTCTAGAAACTATGGTAGGTGGGAACCTTAATCTCTTATCAATAATAAGCACATCCTTTCTGTATGTTTTAAGGACCTGGACCTGGAGCCTACATGCTACCCAGCAGTTTTGGACAAAAAGGACCGCAGTTCTCCTTCGGCCGCAGAATAGATCGGAATAGAGATGTTAAGCCTGGACCGGGTCCTGCTGCCTATAAGGTGGATAAAGTGACTCGCTACGGAAACTCGGAGGGTCCACAGTTCTCCATGTATGTTAGGAACTCGTAGATGAAGCCCCTTCCTATCCGGCTCTCCTAGAGATTCAATCCTGATTCGTAGTTAGTGATCAAGAGAAATCTAATACTAATCTAATTCGATATTCAATTTTGTAATGCAAATAGTGGTGAAATGGGTAGTTGAATCAATAAATATTTATACTAAGACTTTGAGGACTTTGAGCATATCGTTCAGCTGGTTGTCCACTCAATTCGCCCGCATTGCATTTCCAATTTGCCCCAATTAATGCCCAAGACATTGATGCACAATTTCCATTCAAATCGATGCCATGGCAACGGGTATTGCTAATCGCCCTTAACTCTGCAATTAATTCGACGACACATCCAATTCGAATGTAGATGTGCGATTGGCGATGGATGCACCAAATGGAAATTGACGGCGGGATTGGGCAGCCGGGAGCCGGGAGCCGGGAGCCGGGAAATGGTAATGATGACAGTCTGTGGTGGCTGGTGGCATGAGAATTGATACACAATGCGGCGACAACCACTTGTTGGACCTGTTGAAAGAGCCTTTGGCCAGGACACTTCACTTCACTTCACTTCACTTCAGGACAAGGGCTTAGATGAGGGCACTTCGGCTGTTTGCCGGCTTTGTGAATGTGCCCGAGCGGACGACTGGTGGACTGGTGGACAGTTGGACTCGAGGACTGGTGGAACTGTAATGAAGCCGCTGGCCGAGCTCTTAAGTAACTCACTTTGCAGTCCAGTCCAGGCCAGTCGTCCACTGAGTGACTGAACCGCGCCAAAGGAGCAGCTTCTGGCATCTAAGCGAAAGCCTGTTATTTTCCCGCTGCCTGTAATAATCACACAGTAAACAGGCAGTGGTCCGAAGACATGACTGGGGGATGGCCTTCTTACACTGAGAAATATTTCCGTTTGTTGTTCGTTACCTAAGATACAGATACAGGAAAGCCTACAAAATGAAGTAGTATCCATGCTAAAAAATCCTTTATACGCAGTAATATTAATAAATCATAGTATGTCGATACAGTTACCCTTCTTTTCTCTCCCTGTAGGGAACTTCGGCGTGGGAATGGCCAACAGAAAGCCAAAGAAAGGAAAGGGCTTTGGACTAACTGAGTCCGCCAGAAGAGAAGGCCCCTCCTGCTCCTTCCCCTTCCCCCATCTCCCATCTGGCCAGTTGTAATTGCAACGTCAACGTAAATGCATGGCACATGCAGCAGCGACTCAGGAATTTCACGGATGTGCGATGTGCGTGCATTTTGCAGATGCTCGAGCTGACCGCCGCTTGGACATCACGTATTCGCACAGACACACGGACGCACAGACAACGGACCGCATTTGATTGCATTTTCGCTGCTCCAGGACGCGGATGAGCCCGGGGGGGGCAGGAGGAGTAGCTCGGGAACTCTGGCACTTGGGAACTGGGAACTGGGAACTGGAAGCCCTGCCCTCGATCCACTCCTCCTGCCCAAGATTTATCTGTGCGCGTTTATTTTAATGTTACGTTCTGGCATCTTTGCTCAATTTTGCCTGCCGCATACCCTTTATCAAAGGTATTCTACCTGGTGGCCAGAATCGGTAAGCAGAATCCATTTCAGGACCAACTAAGTATTGAAATATGGATGCGAACTCAGAAATTGCGAGTCTGGAAAATAAATAGCATCTTCAAAACAATAGCATCTATCTCAAGAGGTTTTATTAAGATTTATTCATAACAAAAATGTATATAAAAGATGCCATGTGATTTGGAATTTTCTTTGAAGCTTAATTAAAATGTCAATCTCCTTGAATTCAAGCTACTACCGTGCACAGCACTCGTTTCAAGTGCATCTAATCTTCGCAAGATGGACGTCTGCTGGGTTTTTGGTCTGCTTAAGCAGCCTCTTTCGATGCATTGCCCATTGGCTGGATGTCTTTGTGTTTATGGAGCCATGTCCGCAGGTTGCCATCTTCATCTGGCCATCAGCAGCACCAGCACCAGCCCCAGCACCATCATCATCATCATCATCAACCGAATCACCAGAAGCAGGAGCAGGAGCCGAAGCTGACGCAGAAGCTGCATCCTCGATGGCGTGCCATTCCTGAACGTGGTACGTTGACCGCTCGGAATGTTGATTCATCTTCTTGGGCATAACTGCTGCCAGTTTGCACGGACTACTCTCTGTTTTATTTTCCTATTTTCATAACTCCACTTGCTCTTTTATGTCAATCAGCAGTTTGGCATCCAGCTCCTTGGCCGGCTGCTACGCGTTTATGGGCCATCATCGTGGTCATCGGGCCGGTTGGAAAATGGTTGCGTCTATTTTTAGTGGAGCACATGCGTCGCTTTCGCCTGCTCTATTCTATTCCCGACCACCAGCCGCCGCCGCTCGACTCGTTCAGTATGTTAGATCCCCAGGCGGGTCTCTATTATTCCCATAATAAGCGAAGATTGCCCTTAAGTGGCTGGCGGGGATTGAGCGCGTACTCGCAGTGCATTCTTCTTTATTTTTAGCACGATCTCGGCCTGTCTGGGCCTGTTACATGTATAATTGCCAGTTAGGTTTCCAGGCCCACATGATCGCCGTGGATCGTACATATATGGGCATAGAACTTAATTGCATTTAAATGCCGGCAGGTGTGGTTAGTGCACAAAGTTAGTCCACGAAATTCTGGCAAATTAAATGCTTCCGAAGTTACAGCTACATTAAATCACAGTACATTTCATTAGAACCAATTATTGTGGGGAGTTATTTTAAAAATGCATTGATATTCTACGAATTGAAAAGATGTCGTAGATATTTCTTGAATTCACATTGTACCTGTTGAATGCTCTTCAAAAAGGTTTTATACAAGAGTTCATTACTTTTATTGTTGTTCTTCAGAACATTTTGATGCACAACCTTTGGCTTCTGAGAATAAGATGTGCCATTTTAATATAAATTTGGCAAAATTCAGGGAAAACCCTAAATGCAAACCATACCATGCACGACTTGGCAGCCCTTGCTTTATATTCCGGATATCCTTCCTATCCGGATATACTCCTTTATACCTGAATCCATACGGCTGACTGTCATTAGCAATTCGGGCAATCAATGAAACACTATTGGCCAAACAAAACGTATGCGTAACAAAAGATAATGTTAATTTGACAGCCCCCGGCAATTGATTCCCAACCGACTGACAAACGCACAGACCCGCTGATTGAAGGGTCATTACAGGGTTAAAGGAAGTCGCAGCAGCGGGCTGACCTCACACGCATTTGGATTTATTTATGCCATTTCCGATTTTAATTGATATTACTGAATTGGGCTGTTGTGCTTGGTATAACCTCCCCTTGATCAACCATAATCGACCCTGTTCCACGCACGTGACTTGTTTAAGTGATGGCTTAAAATGTAATTTCGCCTATTTAATGTGCCTGCCAAAATTGGGGAAAATGGCGAGTTAATCACAACAAATAAAACCATTAATATGAAATCATTTAATTTCGCTGGCTGACCCAGTTAGCTGCTGGCAACATCGAGAACTTCCTGGTCAAAAAGCTCATTTTTGCCATACCTGCTTTATTCAGCTTTTTTGCGATAACTTTAGGAGGTTACCTTAACTTGGCTCATTCAAAATGATCCTCATTAAGCTGCAGTAAGTCATCGTTGGTCAGCTTCAACTAAGCTAACGCATTAAAAGTTTTCAGGAATTTAAGACCATTTAATGTGAGTCAAAAAGTCAATAAACCCAAGCGCTCGACTTCTTCCTGCTGCTCAGCGAAAAATAAACCAAAAACCAAAAACCAAAAAAGAGGAGAAAACAAAAGTGGAGCAACAAAAACCTGTCACGTTCGACAAAAGTGCATTCACATTTTGGAATTCAAAGCGGTAGAGCGAACTTTTAATGTATCTTCGATGAAGCATCCACCCTTGTCCGCCACCACATTCAGATACATTTCTATCTTAAAGCCGCATCCCGACAACTTTCGTTGTTGGCCCAACACAAATTCGGCCAATTGCTTTATTGCGTTGAGGTTTTCTGGTTTTGGCTCTGAGTCTCGGTCTGGGTCTGGGTCTGGGTTTTCTTGGCCACCTCCCTTCTTTTGGGCTCCTTTCTCGGCTGTCTGGCTGCTGTCGCCTGTCATCAGGTGAAAGGCAAATAAAACGTCAATTTGTGTCGCCAGTTGTGTCCTTTTCATATTATTCATATGCACATTAAACATTCTGAATTTATTCATGCCGTCGAAGCAGCCTTTTTGTGTCAATAATCATTTACATGTTTATCTAATTTGGGCCGCGTTTCCCGTCGCCCTTTCATGGCCGCAGCTTCAACTTGAACTTGGGGTGAAATTGCGATTCGTGGCAATTCAATTATAGCCAGCCAATGTGGGCCACGGCACAGATACACGCTACACAGATTTCGGACTCCAGATACTTTGGCAATGCGCCACTTTTTGAGTTCCGGACGCCGCTTCCTCTGAACTTGTTGCCAGGCCAAAAAACGAGTTGCTGGCCAAGCCGCACAAATGTGCACTGCAAGTTGTAAAGCGGCCAATAACTAAAATACACAAAAAGTAAAAACGCAAATACGAAACAAAATCAACCGATCCAGTGCCAACGAAACGAGCAACTTTGTTGCCGCCTGTCATCGGCGGCTGGGCAAGTGTTATGGCAGCAATTATTGTGGTTTCCGTATGCGAATTTCATTTTGACAGCCCAAAGGACGAGGCTCGCAGGATGTGTGCGAAATGTCCTGAATAATTCTTGACGGGCAGGGCAGGATGCACACAGCGCTCGAAATCGATAAAGTTTGTTTCACAGCACTGGTGGGAGAAGGTAAAATAGATAAAGCCATGGGGTGTGTGACAGGACACACTCAATTTTTAAGGACAAAACTTTAAAAAATCTGGTAAAATATGGGAGAATAGATAAAACAATTGCTACAATCTATATTATCTATATTTATATGATACAATTATTATAAGTTACTCAATTCTTATAGTTAAATTCTCGTGTGGCAAGGCTGCTTGAGCTGCTGCCATAGAAATAATATGCAATGCTAATGCAAAACATGCTGAAATGGCCAACTAATATGCAAACCAATGAGGTACAACTTCCGCGCACCCCTGCTTCCTTTGGTTGGTTGTGGCTATTTGACGTAACTACCCTTTGACTGAAGACAATGACTCCATTCCGGAGTACGCCTGTGTCAGCGCCACGTTCCATTCTCGACATTTTGTTTAAAATGTGTGCTCTGCATTTTGCGACTAGCCGCCACATCGCCAGCCAAAAGCCAAGAGCGGCGGCAAGTTGGCAAGACGAAAGGCCAAGAGGGCTGTCCAATTTGGCTTACATGTGCCAGCCGAATCCGTGGGTCGTTCACTTCGTCCTCAGCTCGGGGCGGGCTGTCTAAACGCCTTCAAATTTGCGCTGATTTGACACAAAAATGTGATGTAAAGTAGTCGCCGTCTCAAAATGCAAATTGTGCATGAATATTTACCCCTGTTCCGACCGCCTGTCGTTAAAGGTTTTTGTTTACGCTTGTTTTGCTGTAACTACGATTTTTGACACGGGCAGCGATAAGGTGGAGAAGAACGACGGGCTTTTGGGCCAGCTCGAAAGTTTTCCTGCTCCCTGCTATAAATTTCGTATCCAGCAGATACTTACAACAGCTTTGTGGCACTTCGCCTACATGTGGATACTATGGCAACAAAAAGGGAGCAAGAAGCACCGAAAATCAACAACTTGCAATGCAGAGAATTCACTTGGAGCCAAGTTTCCGCTGGCTAAACTTTACAGCAAGTGATGATTGTCAAAAGAATTGTTAGCTACATTC
The DNA here is from genome assembly GCA_005876975.1 of Drosophila orena. Lineage (NCBI taxonomy): Eukaryota > Metazoa > Arthropoda > Insecta > Diptera > Drosophilidae > Drosophila > Drosophila orena. The sequence goes on along the minus strand of VCKV01000008.1, from coordinate 8,084,033 downwards.
GATACTTTTAACTTACAGGATACAATCCCTAATTTGTTGATTAGTTTGGTATTATCAAGTTGGGACACTGTGTGGCACTAGTACCTTCCGCAGTCCGTGTCCAACTGCCAGGAAACAGCGCAGTTGTTCCTGACCCTTATCGCAAAGTATATTTTATGCATTCAGCCGACATTGATTAACCAAAATATCACGCCTTAGCGCTAATTGAGCATTTAGCTTAATGGGAATTCATAAATAGCCCGAAAAGCGCCATAAAGCACCATAAAGTCGAGACGAAACAAGTCCACCCAGACGAAACTGTGTATTTGCGGCTTTATAGGGCAGATGATTAATGCCGGCAATAATAGTATTGCCGAGAAAAAACCCGAAACTAAATACGGATGAGTCAAAATGGGGCTGGACAAACACAGCCCAGTTGGTCGGATCGATATTCAATATCATTTCAAAATGAGGCCGCCACATGCGAAATCATTTTTACACACGCTTCGAAATTGTTGAGGGCACCTGGACGATTTTCAATATTTGTGCTTCCGAAAGCAAATTAATTAAAAATACACGTAGTGTACGAAGGTTGATGGGCGCCCATATTGAATTATTTTTGTGGCATTTTCAATGCTGGCCAAATGGCGCCACACATTCGTGTAATTTGATGCGCATTTTTGGCAGAATTACTTCGCTGATCCAAAATGATCTAAGCTGAAAAATTTCCTAAAAATATATTTGTTTGCATGCCCATCTCTTTTCGACCGATAAAATATTGATGTTTTGTTATGATTTTTGGCTCGAGCAAATAATATATATGGAAACAGGTTTGGCCCAAAAAAATATAAACAAAGCCCGGCTCAAGTCACTTGTGAAATTTGTATCGTTGAGTTCATGTGAACGCATGAATTTCAGCCGAAACTGAATAAATCTTGTTTAAAGGCCCTTCTGCAGAATTTTTGCATCTGCTACGTAGCTTTTCCCTCCCGACTCTCTTCAAAAATATTTTAAATGAGTCAGCTAAAAAACACATTAAGTTGCGACCGGAAATTGAAGACGCTGGTTAAGTCATCTTGAGCAAACTTAGCAAAAACACTCACAGGTATTTGTAAACAACTGCTTACCTTGTCGAGGGGCAATATGTTTTAACATATAAGCGACACTCGTCTCAGGGTTCCATTGCAATCTTAAATGTAAACCAATGAACTTTCAATAAAGTAAGCAAACAATTCAATTTAATGTATCTGGGCACAGGCATATCGGTTGGGTTGATTCTTGGACGCCATTAGTGTCGCTATTTATTTCCCTATCATTAAAAGTTGTTTGCATTTATTTACCTTACGTTTTTGGGCAAAAAACGGTCAAAGGAAAAAATTCAATATTTGACATTTATTGAAATTCAGTAAATTCATTCGAATCGGGCGGGCATTTCAGATGAATCGGGCAACTGGGTATTTTTCAAAGCCAATTGTGACGTAGGAAAAAATAAAAAATATGAATTCGTTTCCTGGTAACCAATGTGCAACAAATTAATTGATTTAATATGGAGTCAGCGAAAAAACAAAAAAAAAACACTTGAGTGTACATCCATTTCTGCCTTATTTATTTACGAGGCTTAAATGCTTATGGCAATTTTATGTTTTCACTTTTTATGAAGTGCGTGGCAATTAAACGAAAATCATATGTGCGGGTAGTAACACCGACTTGGTTAATCTGCTGCATTTTGCCGGTTTTTTTTTTTAGCCACTGAAAGACTTTGTACGTAAGAGGCTTAAGTCTTTGAAAAATGTTCATTATTATTTAGCCATGCAAGCCATGTACATATCTCCTATGCCACGCAATGTGTGCAAAAAACAAAAAATAAAATACAAAATCCAAATAAAAACAGATCGAAAAAAATGGGAAGACGACGGCGAGGGCAATTCAAATTCAACACATTTTGCGTTTCATTCATAAAAATTCACAAATATTTTTGGCTATATGTTGGAGATATGCGCGATTTTGGTTTTATTGTCTGTCTGCACTACTTTAAATGGGTCCACGTGCCGAATTCGTGGGCGCCGGAGGGCAGTGGGCGGTGGGCGGGGCCCAAGTGCCCCTCTTCTGCAAAGTTGGTAATGAGCGTTGTTAAAATGCGCTAAGTGATTTTTTGCACTTTGCGACTTCTTCGCTGTCGCCCCGTCTTGGCCGTTTTGCAAGCCGTTTTGTGCACCGTGTTTGGTTTGTTTGGCAGGCTGCCTTTTAGTATTTGCCTATGAATGAAGTGGCTGTATCTAAAGTGGCAACAGCTATGTGCTAGCCATATATTTCATTCATTTCTCGAGCTTCTTTGCGGCGGCTTCACTTTGCAGCAGGCAGCAGGAAGTCCCAGTTTAGTTGGCAAAATAAACGCATATGCTGGGTGGCGAATAAGTCTATCAGACACATAGGAATTGTGCCTAGTGAATGCGCTGAAGCGCACTTACCACTCTAAAATTCAGCAGTTAACTCATCTACATACGGTTGACAACCTGGCTAGCTGCCTTCGCGCACGTGGAAGATATATAGTGGGGTAGAAATAAAATAATACATCGCTGAACTATCATCAGCACGCGATTTCGTCAGAGCATATGGCTTAATCTCACGTAACAGAAATTATTCTATAATAATTCTCAACGCTCTACGCGGTCGGACAAAAGATTTCGCATGCATTTAGTTGAATGATTTATACCTGTTCGTACGTACGAACTTCGGGCACTCACAATTCATCTAAATGGCCATCCTTAACCTTGAACCGCGGGCGCATTAGAGAGCCAAAGTTAATAATTTAAATCAACTAATTGCGGCCTTAATAGGCGAATTTATTTACGGCTGACTTTGCGGCGCATGACCGACCGACCCACCGACAACAAGCTGCGAAAATATCTATAATCGGCAAGAAGCGACGCTTAATTTGCAATGAATCCCCAGAAGCCGCACAAATGAATGTGCCAAAAATTGAGGAACCAGATTTCAATACAATACCGTCTGAATTAACACGCTATAGAAGCTGTCAGGAAAGGAAAAAAAACGGAAAAAAAAAAGAAAAGGAGAAAAACCCACAAGAAAAGTTCACAAGCCACGGCTAAAAGGCAGACACGCGTGGCTTGCCATTTGTTTATTGTTGATTTACTCGCTTTATTTTCGTGGTAGCTGGTAGTAGGTAGTTGGTAGTTGGTAGCGGGTAGCTGGTAGCTGGATAGCCCAGCGACAATGCCATTAGGCTTAATGTTTATTATCTATACAGCAAGCCTACATGAAACTGGGGGAAAAATACAGTGACGAGTAGCAATGAACCCTGTAAGGTCTGGGCTGCTGTCAAATGGCTTTATTTCATCTGCCACACACACATCAGTGCTGCAGCGGCAGCAGAGTCGCTCATAAATTATGAATACATTTCAAACACCTGTAATCGTAAAAATCAGCACTTAGTCACCGCCGCCGCCGCCGCCGCCGCCGCCGCCACTCAAAATCCAAACAATTTGCGAACGCCAAAAGTACACAGAAATAAAGAGCAGTACCTAACAATAATGGTACATAGTTCAGGAGCGTTTCAATTGTTTGCCACCAGGGGTATTGAACAGGTAATTGAACCATGTATGTAGTTAAGGTATACGAATCAAAACAATCGCATAGACACATCATCCTTCACTTACTGCGAATTAACCATGCGATTTGTTCGAACAGCTTCGCGGATTTCACAGGAAATGTGGGTAATCGGTAAACATATTTCAGGTATTTCTTTGAAATGTGATCGGCTAAAGAGCCTCAGCTCTTAAACAAATTGTATTTTCAACAATTTCTGTTCACGCTCACTGGAATTTTCTATCATTTATAAGTTCGCTGATCTATTAAGGTTTTTTGTCTCAGTTTTTGGTTTCAACTTGCCACTTTGCCTGCGAAATCCAGCTTCTATTTAGTTTCAGCTGCTTCTTTTCACTTTCGGCTTGCCTTACCTTTAATTTTTCTTGGAATAATTCTTAAAAATATCCCCTAAAGAATATGATATTTTTCTTGAACCACTGCAATGGGCTATATTTCCTTGGCTATGGCAGCACAACTGAATATTTACGGCGCGTAAATATTTTGGCGCATTTTCCCCCGCTTAGCTGGGCCCAAATCACCAAGCAAACGGATTTCTTGTCCAATAATTTCACTCTTGGCAACCGACTATCAACAACCTTTGCATTACTTTTGTTGCCACTGCAATATTATTACTACAAGTGTCCCCTGGCTTGTTGTACAATGTTGGCCACAGACATGTATGGCACACATCGACTTGCACATGCAGACACTTACATTTGGGCCGAAATGAATATTTCGCGCTTTTTCGATTTGAGGCGCGCGATGGGCTAAAGAAATATTTTCTGATTAGCGTCGAGCTAGTGGTGTTGCTATTGCTGCTGCTTTTTAGACGGTTTTTGCCTCGCTTTTGGCCTTACCCACGTTTCTTGCCGTTTTCTTTTGCGTTTTTGACTTCTTTTTTGCTTTTTTTTTCGAATATATATTTTACATATATGTATGTTATGTTTTAGTGCTTTTCCAATTTCTTATTCACTTCATGTCTGCGCCCGCACACAGTCGCACACTCACCGACGCAGTGGGTTCACCATAGGCCGTACGCACTGTAACTTATGTGAGCTTTCTGCCGCCTTTGGCCGATTTTCGGTTTTCGATTTTCAACCGCGACGTCAACGTTGAGCGCTCGAAATCTCGTTACTAACTAAAATAAACGAAGCGCGGCCCGACAAAAAAATCGACATCAGAGTGGCGATGTTTTGCCTTTTGTTGTTGCAGCCGTCGGCGGTAACCAAGCTCGCTCGCACACCTGCCCCTCCCCTCCCCTCCCCGCACCGCACCAACCCGCCACGCCCCCTCATGCACGCCCCATCTTCGAACGGCGGCAAGTTCAAGTCGCAATGTTAGGCTTGAACGGCGATGGCGGTCTAGCGCATTTCTAGCCAGTTTTTTCCGTCCGAAAAATGCACGTTCAGCCAGCTAGTAAAATATCATATTGAATTTTAAAATATTTGCTAAGAGACGAGTTATATTTTATAAACAGCAACATTTTTCATTGGATTGAACTCCTTTTTTTGGATAGAGTTTTTAAAAGGTACTTACAATGTTCTGCAAAAGAGTGAAACGATTTCTGCGATCATAGATTTTTATTCTCTTGCGACGAAGTTTCCTATTTATATAATAAATAAAAAGATAAAATATAAAGAAAAACCCTTAAATACAAATGTAAAATAATTTGATCAAGAACAGGCCTAGCTTGTTTATAGCCATTTTATTAAAAGTGAAACATCTCTGAGCTTGAGCCGTCTGAGTCGGCGCTGATTTAAGTTCGAAACGAACTTTTAGGATCGAAGTCGAAACTTGCGAGCCGGCAAAAGTGAACTTGCGTGTTGCTGGACTGTTCGCAACATGTTGCTTCCGCTGGGAATTTCTTATGGCCAATATACAAATTTTAATTGGAATGACTAATGAGAAATATTGTTTACTCGATTGCTTCAACCTTGATTGTTCCTGTTTGGGTAACCTAACTCAGAAAAATACTGCGTTCGTTAGCCAATTCAGAATCATTCTTCAGACGTGCTGAGTCGTCCTGCGATTGCCAAAAGTTCCAATTCCAATCCTCGCTGAACTCGACTTTGCACCTTGGCTTTGTGCACTCACCAGACAGCTCTTCGAGTGAATCCCACCAATTTGGTTGCCAGCGGCAACCGAAGCTGCCCCATGACGTCTAATTTTCCCGAACTCGTTTGCTTACTCACACACGAAATTATGCCAGGAATGTTGGTGGGACCCGGGGCATCTGAACGGTGGTTGTTGTGAGGCTGCCCGTTGAAAGTCGGTAGATTTATTCCGAATCGAGAGTGTATCCATGAAGTGGAGTGTCTTCGAAGCGAGCCCAAAGCCGGTTAATGTCAAAGCCAAAATGTTGGTCACTTGGCAAGTAAGACGCGTGCCATGGGTAGAACTGCATTCCATTTGTTAATCTGGGCTTATCCCGCCGCACAATTAACACAAGTCCCTTTGCCTTTCGCTGACTCATGTTCTGGGTAAAAAAGATCAGGTGATTTCATTTGCGGGTCGAAAAAACCCAAAAAGCCATTGACATCAGTTTACGATTACCATTTCTGCAGAGTTTTACAATCGCATTTCGGTTGGTAAAAGCAAACTTTACTGATTTTACGGCGCGGTCAGCATACGAGTCATTCGAACCAAATTCAGCGCAAACTTGTGCATTTTTCTTTTTAGCCACGCGACGTTATCAATTTCCTCCGAATTTGCATAAGTTAAATGTAGCAACGAAGCAAAAGGTCAATGAAATGGGCAACTCGTCTTTAATACACCTTATATTGCTACAAAGTAGGCAAAATGTTAATTCTCAATAATTGTCAATTTGTATATATAAATAACCGATGAGGTATTAACTAGGTTTGGTCAACTTTGGATTGTATCAATAGGTATCATCCAAAGCCTTTGCTTTTTGGCAAAAATGTCCATTAAACCTTTCCATTTCCATTTCCTAAGCAATATCTATCAGTTTCCTGTGTTTCTGCCATTGACATATGTCTAAACCTGAAATATGAGAGAAGGCTGAGTTGATTGAAAGATATACTCGTGTTTTATCTTAAAAAACGGGGAAAATGTCAATCAAAAGTCAAACCGCGACTACTCACAGCAGTAGAAATTTCCGTTAAAAAAGAATCAAAAAATGGCTATTCTAAATGAAACAAGTAAGAACACATCGTTAGGTGGCTCGAACACCACGATACCAATTATTCAAAAATTACTTTTCGGCTGTTTAGATTCCATGAATCGACTTTCCTATATAAAATGCATAAGCCAAGTCTATTTGCTTCATATTTTTTTTGTAGCGAGTCCCAACGCAATTTCTGGCTTTTCCGCGCTGTTGGCATATAAACAAATATAAATGCTAACTGAAACGCGCCATTTTCGTGGGCAATTTTCGAGCATATGGCAAGATAAAAGCGCAAATACCCATGCGCCACGCAAATGGCGGGTATTCCCAAACCCAGCATACCCTATATGTGCACGCAAACAAGAACAAATCAAACAGAAGCCAAGCAGCGCTCACAATTCAATTTCAGCATTGAAATCAGATACTCCACCTAGTCGCAGTCGCTTTGGTCGAAGTTGGGATGTGGATGTGCGGATATGTGGATATGTGGATGTTTAGAATTTCGCACAAGGTACAAATCTGTTAACGCTTTGAAACCGCAGACAGCCACCGGAATGTTGGCGCAGCCACCAAGTTGTAGATGCACTGGGGGCCTGAGATAACAAAACACTCTGATTGATGAAAATATTCCCGGTGGGTGTCCCATGCTTTTAACAAGATATTATTGTTCCTCATTTGGCTAATATGTTCATTTTTGTAACTTCAATATGTGAACTGCAAAACAGTTTTTTCCATGCATGATTGCATGAAATTCGTCCAAAGTGTAAGTGTAATCTCAGGGAAATAATTAGTATATCAAACAAATCTATTTAATTAAAATCAACTGAATTGGAACCACGGTAACGCTAGTTTTTCTGTATGCATATAGTGTAAAGCGAATTACGGAAGGTAAATATATGATTGCATATATATGATTCTATGATTCGCCTATTTTCGAGTCTGGCATTGCCGAGCTGGTAATATTGCCTGTCTTAAACCAAAGGCGATCGGGGAAAATCAATAAAAATGGAAAGTGAGTATTTATTTTAACAATTGCATTTTCTGCACAATTTGCCAAGCGTCCAATTTCCATTTCCCTTCAGCCAGTTTAAGCCGCTTAGCCAATGGCCCTCAGTTTGGAGCCGAAACTGGAAATTGCATTTGACTAATCCACGCTTTTCCTTCTATTAACGACTTGATGGAGTGCTTTTTCGATTCGTTTATTTGAAATATATTTCAACATTTAGATTTTGATTTCAGAATTGATTTGTACATTAGAATCAATAATAAAAGGTAATTTATTTAAACGTTATCCATACGAATATGTAATGAACAAAGCGACAATATTTAATTGCATTTGAATATGGAAGAAAAAAAGGATAAGTGCTCGCTGTTGCTCTCTTATTTGGATATGTCACCCTCCTATTTTGATTACTTCGATTACTTCTGTCCTTAGGGTTGGGAGGCCATCCGTATCCTGGCCGTGGCCCTCGACTTTGTGTGTATCTCAGCGGTTCTCAGCGTGATGCCAAATATGTCCTCGTGGTAGCGACTTTCGTCCTGTGGAAAATCGAAAGAGCAGTGCAACACAATGTATGTAGATTCGCTGTCATCATATGTTGGTGTACACTACATTGTTCAAAACTATTTTTGTGCTAGCTGGGAAATATTGCTCATACGCCGAGTGTGGCAGGGCGGAAACCCCTCCACTGTCGGTATTTATAGCTAAAGCTCACATTATACCGCTAAGGATACTTACCCGCAGTGTTAGCAAAAATGTCTCAACTTCCGCCTCGCTTTTCTGCTCTTTGCCGGCAATGCACTTCCTGCCAAAGAGAAAGGAATATGGTAAAGTTGAAGTGTGTATAGAAAATACAGGAAAATTGTGAAAAACTGTTTATTTATTCGCACAGGTTATTCGCATGGTACGTAATCTGTGGGGACGTTGCTACAAGATTTATAAAGTGACGAGCTGAAAGGGAAGCTGTACTCCATTGTTCTAAAGTCTCTGTGGTGGCATTCGCTAGATGTACTGAAACCCATTTTGCTTTGCTCTTTAATCGCCGAATAACCTCTCACTTATTTATCATTTATACTTCTTCATAGTGACAAGAACTATGTAAAGAAGCATATGGATTTTCCTCTAAGAACATTTCCAATTAGCAAACGCAACAGATGCGACAGTCGTAGCTGTCCTGGTTTCAATTAAACTAAACCGCTTAATACTACGAGCACATTTCCATTGAAATCCATCCGTAAGGACAGCGCCATTATGCAATATCCTGTGTGTATGGATTGAGACAGCCCCTATTTCACAATAAGGCACTTAATCAGAAGCTTTGGAAAACTGCGAGGCAGAGAAACGAAATATAAAAGCCAAGCGATGGCAAAATACCTGACCGTTGGGCATTGGCAAACAAAAAACTCCCAATGGTGTCTCAGGGGAAAGGGTCCCGGTCCCCCGTCTCCGGGTCCGGGTCCGGGGAATGAGCAGCACTCCGGCCCACTCCCCGGCACAAACACACGAAGGCAATCAAACTTGGGGCAGAGCAAACCTTACCTGATGGTCTGGTACACATGCTCGGCCATTGTGACATCGCCGCAGACGTAGATGTGGCCCCGCTCCTGGACAATCAGCTGGTACAACGAATCGAATTCCTGCTCAATCAGGTCCTGCACATATGTCTGCAATGCACAGGCGATTTGATGCCAAATCGAAAAACAAATCATTATTTAAGCGGGAATTGCTCAGGTACAGAGGGAATAATTTACATTCTTTATAATATACGAGTATATTATTGTTGTTAGTGAAGTTTTGTGGTAAAATTTATTTTGTATGAATTTAATAACTATAACACATGAAAAGTTTTAGAAGTGTTTTCTGTGTAAAACTTATTGTGGCGGCTTAAGAAGCCCAAGTTTTGATTGCTAACCCCATGAAAACTACATACCTTCGGAATGGCCTGCTCCCTGGACAGAGCGAGAAAAACTCGGTCCAGGATCTGCTCCTTCTCCAGCTCCGCCTTCTCCTCGGCGTACAAGTCCACATCCCGATTCCGGCAGCCGAAGAAGAGCCACATCTTGGGCAACTTGGCGATGGGATCCAGGTCGCGTAGCACCTGGAACTCCTGCCAGAAGGAGCGGAATGGAGCTATTCCAGTGCCAGGACCAATCAGAATGATGGGACGACTCCGGTCGCTGGGCAAATGAAAGCCCAGGGCGCTCCTCACGAACATGAACAGCTCGTCGTCCGCCCGCAAACCGGACAGGTAGTTGGAGCAAACGCCGTACCGCTCGTCACCCTGGCCATCTTCGCAGCGGTACTTCACGATGGCTACCGTCAGGTGGATTTCGTCACTAACGCGGCGAGGCGACGAAGAAATGGAGTAGAAGCGAGGCTGCAGCGGCGTCAGTTGGGCAAGCAGAAGAGGAGCCGGTGGCCGGCACGAGGGGAACTCCTCGAGAACATCCAGCAGGTGGGGCAGTCGCCAGTGCCGCCAGTCCTCGTAGGCCGACGAATCGTTGACCAGCAACTCCAGCCGCTCCTTGTCCGCCGCGTCCTCACAGAAGCCCGCCAGCAAAGTGAGTAGCTGTCGGGATGGCGGAGTGGTCAGGTCGAAGAATCGGGCTAGAAGATTCCTCAGAGTATCCGGCGGTATTTTGTCGTGCGGCTCCCAGCACTTGAAGATCCCATTCGATGTCTGCTTCTCCTTCAGCAATTGCAGCTGCAGCACCTCGTCGGGATTATCCACACCCACCAAGCGGTTCATCAGTCCGTCGACCAGTTCCGCTCGATTTGCCGGAAAGATGCCCACATGATCACCCGGCTCGTACTCCAAGCCCGGTGCACAGATCTCCAGCAGCATCGTGGTCTTGGCTCCCTCGCTCAAGCGGGTCAGATTGTGCGGCTGGGCCTTCGCCTTGCAGCAGTGCACCTTCTTGTTGTGGTACTTGGACAGACTGCTGTCCAGGTATCCCTTGTTCACCGACGGCACCAGACGCACCGTGTTCACAGTCAGGGAATCGTTCTGCAGGGCTAGCGAGGCATCCGAAAGGCTCTCCTCGGGATCCAGGCAGAAGGTCTCGCAGGCCAACTGAGGATGGAACAAATATTTTATCGAATAGGGATTACCCATTTTAAAGTTATTAGCTGAATTGGATAAATACTGCACTATTATCTACAGCAAAGCTTCATTTAAAATACACCATTGCGTATACGCACTGTTGTCTCTTCACAACCGTACTTTAAAAACCTGGCCAATATCTGAATTTCAATTTTTATTATTATTATGTTTGTTTAGAAATGAAGCATGTAAACTATTTGCCTTGAGAATATATAGTTTAATGTTATGTTAAATGTTAAAGTCTCTTTCCACTGTAAGTACGTTGCGTATACGCACTGCTTTCCTCCGTTTTATCTTCCTTTGAAAACTTGCAAATTTCCGCATGTCCCCAGCACAGATTCCGCATGAAAGTGTCACTTTAGACCGCCGCACTCACCTTAAATACCTCGGGCGCCCACTTCCGGAAGGACTGCTCCTGTCCGCACATCTCGTCGCCGTAGGCCACCCGCAGCAGGCGTTCGCCGCCCAGCTCGCCCAGAATGTTGTCCACATACTGACCGAAGGCACCGAAATTCGGATAGGCCGAGGAGCCGAGGGCGAAAACGGCGAACCGGACATTGGACAGGGGGCCAAAGGTCTCCTCGGTGAAGGTGTCCGAGGTGGAGCCCCGCAGCGAGTCCCAGCGGTCGATTCGCTTCACCTGTTGCAGTGGCAGCTTCATGAACTCCTGCCGCGAGCTGGCCTTCATGAAGGACTTCGACGAGCCAATGCTGTTTGGGTGGGCGGAAGAGGAAAGATTTTGGGTGAATCATTTGGCCCATAGCTAGGAGCAAATTCCATCTCCCAGTGCACCTCCTTTGGAGCAGCCCCAAGTATGCAGGCCAGTTTTGGAAACAGTCCCCAGAACACTCAAATTAAAATGGGCCTGTTAAGAGGACTTTCCCGCCCCCCGTTTCATATTTCACAAAGGACGATCTAACAATAGGCAGGGGGCGTGGTCAAGGGCGGCCGTCCGCTTCTGCTGTCGCTTCTGCTGTTGCTGCTGCTGCTGCTGCTGCTGTTGTTGTTGTGCAGGAACTAAACAATGAACACAACACGCCAAAGGAGGCAACAATAAAAGAAGAAAAGCAGAGGCTGACAGCAAAGCATTTATTACGCTTGTCATTGGATGTAGTGAAAAATACGAGAAGAAACTGAGGAAAAAAATGAAAATGAAATGTGCAAAAACTGCCAAAATAAAATGAGCACAAAGTACTGCTGTAGTGCTGTAGTGCTGTAGCCCGGAAGAAAAGACAAGATGTGGACTGGAATTCAGAGAAGGACATGGACTTGGACATGGGCAATTCACTAAAAAAACGTAATCATGCGCTCGTCAGCGGCAAGCTGGAAAAGCTGGAAAAGCCCAGCATGTGGGCTATCCCCCGCGCAATCTGCAGTGCCCGAATGTTCAGTTGGAGAGGGAAAATTTGAGTGATGATTCAACAATGAACACTGGCAGTCTTTAACGAAAACCCAAAGACCGACGAAAAATCCGCTTTCGGCCAGACTGCTCAACGGCTCAACTGCCAACTGCCAACTGCCAACTGCATCTGGCCAAGGCCATGGCCCACTACCAGTGCATTTAAAACTATTTGAGCTCCAGCTGCTCAGCTTGGCTTTGGGTCAAAGTTTATTGCTTGGCTGGGGTCGTAAAAACCTGTTGCCCCGAGCAGAGGGCTCAGCACCCGTCACGAATGCTTGGCATGGAGCTTACAAGTTGTAGAAGCTTGTTAACAGCGACTGATGGAGCGGACCCTGTCGGGGATTAGGGCCAAGATGAAACTACCCTACTCTTCATAAGGCGATGGTCATGGAGAGGAATATTAAATTGCGGCATTGCTACTTAAGCGGCTCAAGCATTTTAGTAACGAGATCTAATCCTCATTATATCTAAATGGGCCTTGCAATACTAACTTGCGCCCTGAGTTGCTTTAATTAAGGGCAGGGCAAATATTATTGGGAAATATTATTAGATAATCAATATGTAAGCATATGCACATCAAAAGTCAGCAAGTCAGCTTTACCTTGGCATGTTGTTTGATATCAATGAAGCATTTACGAAGGAGAAGAACCTTATCTATATAATCATGGCAAGAACTTTTAAATCCCCTTTAACCCTTGTAATTATAAGTAAACGTAATCCCACTCCCACTCCAACCAAAACACATGCCATTCATCACGACGGCAGCAAGCACAACTCAACGCTTCGGTGCTTAGCCAAGTTGTAAGCTGTGTGACGCCTATCAACTTAATCACATGCTCCTTAAAGCGGCAACAACAACGGGCTGGAAGGATCCACCGAGCACGCAAACAAACAGACATCCTGTTCACCCAAAAGTGCAGCATTGCGTGAACAGAGTGTTGTAATTTACAGCTCAACTTTCACCGAGTGGGGCGGGAAAATGGGGAAAAAGAGCAGGTGGCAGAGCAAAACTATTGAAAGCGAAAAAAAATATAAGCTAGCAGGGCCAAAGAACGAAGAGGCAGACTGGAAATCCCGGACTCCGAATAATTAAAACGAAACCGTCTCCGTTGAGAATTGGCTGTACCTTTGCACCAAAACACTGCTATAAAAGTACTACAAAATAATATGATAAATATATTTAAAAAGTGGAAGTACTAATCGGCAAATTTGCAGACTTTCATTGATTCATTCATTTGGCAAATATGTTTTGTAATAAAAATGCGACATAGGCACATCTAAACTATACCAGGCACACACTGCGTATACGTAATGTTCGCAGTGCAGCCCGCAGCATCATAAATTTGCCAAGTTGCCTAAAAGCTGGCAGTGCCATTTTCGCCCGTATTTATTCAGTCTGCTCTAGAGTCAAGTGGCTCCATTCAACAACTTGAGCTTGTAATTATTTTTGTGCACTTGAAAATCTGCTGGAAGCGGGGGCATAAAAAAATACACTAATGATTTTGAGAAGCGTTTTGTGCAAGTGTTTGGCTCCACTCATTATGCAAAGTGGAGTAATTGCGAGCTTATAGGTGCCATCATCAGTGTGAAGCCACTTTTATGGCAAATGCATCGCACCCACCTGTCCTTAATGATGACGTCTAAGGCCGGATAAGTGCCCCATTCCGTGCTGCTGCAGTTTACAGACAACAGGATACGGATGTCAGGTGCTCACACATAAAAACACAAACATCCCACCCACACAGCAGTCACTTAAAAGGACACTCAGAGGCGTTGATGGCATAATGGACTGCAATTAAGTGTGCTCGAGATGACAGTCACTTGACTCAAAGCAGGACAAGGCCAGTATTTTTAAACGAATTGTGCTCTTTTGTGGTTCTCAAGCAATGTCATTCCCAACCAGTGAAGTCACTTATGTTAGGCCACAAATATTGTGCCGAAAGTCGCAAGTCCTCGCCATTTATTGGCCAAAAGTCTTTGCTAAGATTTGACTTTCGACTCGAAACTTTGCGGAAACTATTAAGCAATAGCTTGAGTTTTAGTTTCAGCAAGTTGCCCCAGCAAGTTTGCAAGTTCTGAGCTTTAAAATTAAATCAATCGAAGCAAACAATTAAGAGCACAGCAATTTGCGAAGCGACAAAATGCCTCGAGAACATGAGAAAAAAAAACAAATACAAGAGCCAAGCTCACTCGAGTGTTTAAGCAGCCAAAAGAGGACCTTCAGCAGCCCAGCACATGCTTTTGATAGCCTCCCCGAAGCGGTTTTGGTATCAGGATGCGAGGCTTGGTTGTTTAAATTGCTCATACGCAGCGTGGCACCCAAAAGGCAGCCAAGGAAGCAGGGTTCCATTTCTTTAATGCTGGCCAGGCAGAAATTGCAATCGATTAAAGAGAGTGCTTGGAATGCTACCAAATAATTGAAACGATTATAGCCGAGTCCTATACAAAAGAGCCTTAGATATATTATATTTGCTATCTATATTTGCCCGACAATTAATCATTATACAAATAAGAAACGTAGGCTGAGAGATGCTAATTAACTCAGGTTTGGCAAAATTCCTGCGAAACTTCCGCCCCAATGAGCTTCGCGCAATTCAACAAGCAGATAAATACAAAATGAGATCCAACGAAGAAGTAATAAATCAAATTAATTGGTTTTCACAGCACACAAAAGGAGTGAAACTAAAAACAAGGGGAGCCTGCTCATCACAATTCGCCCATTATAATAAACACAAATTAATAAGCATGCCCAATCGATACAATAAACACGCACAATTATGTCAGATCAGAGAATCCCGTCATTATTTTTCAATTAAATCATCTCCCTTATCGGAAGTGCGGAAATGCGGCCGCAGGACATTTTTTACAGCCCGACTCTCGTAATATGTTATTGAATTGGCTTCCGTCCGTGGGGGCGTGTGTTTGTTTCGGCAGCCCCGGGTCCTTCCGCCAGCCCCATATGAATTTTCAATTTCATTTTCAACAGGCGACTACCAGCTTGTTTAGGTATAAATTTAGCCACCAAAGAATGGCTGGAGTGTGTGTGTGTGTGTGCGTGTGTGTGTGTGTGCCCCAAGTTGTCAAAGTTGTCAAGCGGAAATCCCCTTTACATCATAAAAACCCACACACAGACCTACATACGTGAGGGAAAATATCGAAATAACAAAATTATTGTTATTGTTTTTTCCCCTTCGCGGCGGCGGAAGGGAAATTGCGCGGATTTGTCTGCTCTCTCAAGCGGCACGCACTTAAGTGCGTGTCCTTATCCCTGTGTGCATCGGTATGTGTGCGAGTGCCCATGTGTGTGTGTGTGTGTGCCTTTGTAATTTTACAGGCGAGTATGCGGGACAACAACAAGAGGGGCCAATTAATAATACAAAAATGCCAAATATGTGTCAGCAATAAAGCCAGCAACTCTGGAATCGCAAGTAGCTACAGTGGGCATACCTGATGTAGGCCCGGGGAATTTCATTGATTTTGGCCTTAGATAAATATTAAAAACGCCCACATGACTAGCCCCCGTTGCATTAAATTTCATTGATATTTTAAACGTCAAATTCAAATTAATGTAGGACGCCATGGTTTCCTTTATTTTATGGACTACAATTTGTATTTCCTAATCTAAAAACTGCACAGAAAGATTTGAATTTGAGGATTTGTTTTATCCATCTTATCAGCTTTAGTGCACACTATTTTGGATCACATTCCAAGCCAGTCCAGCTAAATAATTAATTAATGCGGCTTTTCTTTCCTTGCCAAAGACAAGGGATTAAAATCTCATTGCATGCCCAACGAGGTATGCAATAAAAATTGATACGAAAAAAACCGATTTGCATGAGCTTGAAATTCAAAATGAAAGAAAACTTGCTTGAAAAGCAATTCAGTTACGCCTCCCCCTTCAGTTCGTCCCCATTTATTATCCTTGCTCCTTCCACTACATCGAAGTAACCGCAAAAAATTGATTTATACGAAATTTATGCAAAGACTGCGCCAACAGAATGAAGAGATGGAGGAGCACCCAGACTAGAAGAGGGTGGCAATTTGTTGACTCACCTGGAGTCCTGCAATCCCTGCTCGCCAGACTCCTGGACACGCATCGCATACAATTCCTGGGAGAAAAGCTGCGCGGCAGGGACGAGAAGTTAAAGTTCACATTTCGGGTCGTTAGGAGGCGGCTGGGCCTAATCCATTAATTAGTTTAGTACGATCCGGGGGGAGTACTTACCTCGCCATTTTCGGGGGGATCACCGTTGCCAAAGGTGGAGGCCACAACAATTAACAATGCCTCGTGCTCAATGGAGGATATATCGTAGTCCGACATGCAATATATCTAAATGAATAAACAATTAAGCCCTCTGGCAGTGGGTATACGCTTGTATTGTATGTATTCATTTCTTTCCTTTTATGCTAGGCCAAACACTTTTGTGGTCATTAGACAATCGGGCCCAAAACACGCATTATGGACAGAGAACCTAATGAGCCTGGATTCTGGCAAATACCCTGTGGCTTGTCACAGGTGTTTGCAGCTTATCTTATTTTGCCAGGCAGCCGGCAGATGCTTCTTACACACACATGTCGAGGAAACCAGGACTACGACTGGGCCAGGTGGACTGAATCCTGTGGATCGGACGAAGTGGAACCAACCGGACACTAAGCTGGCACAAAAAATTTAAAAGTAAATTTCGGTTTTATGCTAATTTGTCTCATGTGGCGCTGGCCTTTACGGCAAGTCTAAGGTCGCAGGTTAAATTGGGGACACCCGAAACGGGGCTAATTTTAGATGTAGGGTAAAGCGTTTTATAATGTCAAATTAGGGATGTCACTTGGCAGCATGAAGTAGCTCATTTCCTGCGCTCACTTTTAAGCAAATTTGAAACTAAATGTGTAAACTAGCCCTGTTTATTGCTACTTCATTTTGTCATAATAATAAACATATTTTCAGATCAGTTTTGAAGCTAGAAATTCACTTTGATCGAAGACCCTGCGAAATGAAACTTTCACTACAGTAGGGACAAGCTAGAATGTTTGATTTCTACTATATTAAATACCTCGTGCTGAACTCACCTGTGCATTGAATGCGTGTCCCAGTAGCTCACAAAGTTGCTTGGCATATTGCTCCGATTTGCCAGTTTCGGTGGCATATAGCACTGTTGCCTTTATGCGTTTCGACAAGGCGCGTCCAAATAGTTTCGATGTAAATTTCACAGCCCTGCAACGAAGTGGGAAGAACCTTGGTTTAACTCGTACATTTGGGCAAATGCTGAATGCCTTAAAGCTGCACGACCAGCATCCACGGGCATAAGACCCATAAGCCTTCTTGTCGAGGGTAAGACCATAACATGCATATGTAGAACATAAGAGCCGCCGGCTGATATAGCCACTTTGATTGACATGCCAAGTAATTGGAAAATTTGCTACAAGTGGGGCACACATACACGTATGTATTATATTTTCGTCTAAGGATCCGCACACATGGTTAGTCAATAATCAAAAGGGCGCAAAAGAATTTTATTCCATAGAGTCCGACGATGCGATTTTCCCGCGCGCCCCCCATTTCGACATTTAAAGTAGGATCGCATAAAATTTGATGCACGGCGAAAGGCGAAGGAAAACAATAAATGTCGAGGAATTTTCCTGCGGAAAATTAAAAGCCAATACATGGGAGGAAAGCCGTCTGCTGCTGCAACGGCAGACTTTGTTCAGCATCCTTTTGACTGTATTATATTTACTATTAAAGATATTTTAAGTATATTAATTGCGTAAGTATGCAGAATGTAAGATTAAATGGTAAAATGAATTCTATTAGTTACTCATTGATTTACGTCTACTTTGAACAAAGACGTTCTATGGAAAGCGCCTGAGTATCAACCTAGGGTATTCCCTAGTTCGAGCTTCAGCATGCAAGATTCCCATTTATTATTTTCCTTGGGATGCCATTGTTTTCTTGGCTCTGCGCCGGCTGCCTCCAGTCTGCTCCTGGCAGGGAACTACTTTTTGGGATAAGAGTGCAAATGGATGCTTATAGGCAGTTTAAATGTAATTCAATATGTCTGGCACTTCCACTTTGCAGCACCTCGTGCCCAACGATCCCCTGGCGTTCCGTCTCCTGCTCCTCCACATCCATCTCCAGCTCCAGCTCCATCTGCACCACTTCATCCACACGCATTTCACTGCACACTTTTGTGCGAGCATGAATATAATTTCATTTTCATAAAGTTGTCGATGTCAGCGCTGATTTAATTCCATTTCATCTCATCTCATCTCATCGGAGCTAAGAGCCGCGGCGCGTGCTGAAACAATTAAACTTAATTATGTCTACGGCCTGTCCTCCCAACATGGATATATGTGCGGATACGTATATCCTCATAAATACGTAAATACGTAAATACGTAAATACGAATGATTTCATTTAAGCACTGATAAAAAGTTGTGCCCCAAACAGGCGTCGATTTAATGGAAGGCCGTACATGTGCAGTTGCAACACTTTTAATTGATAACTTTTTAATGAATTTGTGAGCGCCATTTGGCAGTTGCTTGTTGGCCACGTTGTTGGCTTCAACTGGCTTCGACTGATTGCAGTAAATTAAAATTAATTAGCATGCAAAATACGCTGGTGTGGACAATGCTATTGCTGTGCAGCGATTTAAAGTGCGGTCGTTAATTAATCAATATAATTCTTCACGCTTTATTTAACAGCAATTCTCATTATATCATATGTTCTTTCTCTACCTGCTTAATAGTGTAATTGGTTTTATTTGTTAGGGCTCACCGCAGAAGTTTGTTTGAGCATCCGATTAATGGATAGATACATGAATAGGTGTAAGGATTAAATGCAATTCAGCTTTGCATAATTTGAATAATGAATAGTTTGCTCGGATTTGCAATCCGGTAGTTTCTGCTTCATTCTCTTGTTCACAAACCGAACACTAAATTGATTAATATATTTCGTGTACAATGGGTTTCTGCGTCAGATTGTATATTGTATTGTAAGTTTACTTCACTGCAAGTTAACTAAAATCCCAACCACCAATTCGTTGAGATCATCGGTTTGTTTACTGGGACTTTAGAGTTTAAATAAACTCGCTTTCTTCTGATGGCTTTCAATTTAAGTTCGTAAAAGCGAAAACTAACTTATAAATGTCTCAACATTTTACCTCGCATAAAATGAGGACATCAAATTTGCATAACAATCAACCTCAGCCGCACATATGTTCCCAATTCTCCTGCTAAATCTAGGGGAGATCTCAGATAGAAAGGACGCGGCAGTATCCCGGCAAATAACATTTAAAATAACAATAACGGCCACAACAAACATGATGCAATGTACCAAATTATCCGGGCGACTTGATAACACTGGAGCAGATGGAGCCGGAGCAGGAGCTGCGGAGCGGGAGCTGCGGAGCAGGAAGCCCCATGGCAATAAACCACAATCCATGTAATCTACTTAAAAGCTAATCCCTGCTGATGCTGTCGTGTGACACGGTGGCAAAACGACCGAACACCGTTCCGCAAGCGGGGACAATTACACGGGCAAGGATGCGAGTATCAACATCATCATCATCCACCGAATGCCGCACGATAATGGTGGGAGTATGGGCAGGAACTGGAACAGGAGCAGGAGCAGGAGCAGCACCAAAGGTCGCCACGTTAACGGCAAGTACTTACCTAGCGATTTGTTTAAAATTGAATTTACGTCTTGGCTTCTTGCCCTTGCTCTCGCCACGCCCCTTCTTCCACACGTGGGTGCGCCAGGCGGGATCCTGGTACTCGAACGAGGGCTTCAGGTAGTAGAGAGCCATCTCCTGATGGAACACCGGCGTTATGGAGCCCGACAGCGGCGGCACGATCCAAATCCAATCAGCGGGACACCCATTCCTGTCGAGAAACAGAGACGAATTCAGCACCGGTAAGTGATGGCCTTTAATTGGCGAGTGGGTGGCTGAATCCTTTGGACTCATTTCCAGCCCAGCATTTGAAACACCGAGTATTTTTAGTGCCCCAAATGGGAGATTACCATTAACTAAGTTAATTGTGGCTGCCCCGCCTGTCGTTGCCATAAAAATAGACGCAGGGCTTATGGTTTTGATTTAGTGCTTGTAAGGGGAGACTTTTTAAGACTGGTTTGGGGATTCCAAAATAGCCCATTTCAACAAAGTTGAGGACATGGGAATGTTCTCCGAAGCGGGAAACCTAACTATACCAAGTAAATAAAGAAATGAAATGCGAATAATGTAATACTTATTTTTAAATCCAACGGCCAGGGAACTTGGCCGCTTTCCCAACGAGAATGAAATAAGTTTGACAAATTGTGCGGCATTTATGTGTCTCGCGAGCACTTTACATAAACGCTGGCGACAGCAAATTGGAAACAATAAATTTACTTTCGCACCTGCAAAGAGTTTTCCGCGCGATTTTCCCTGCGGCGGCGCGAAAGTCAAATAAAACACGTTACGCCATAAACATGCGGTTGGGATATGGATATGTGTACATATGTGGATACGCATACGGATGCGGATACGGATGCGGAGGTGTCATAACTGCAAGCCCAGCCAGGCCATAAACAAACACACAGGATATAATCGCCGATCTGGGGATTCACTCACCTGAGCTTGGACTCGTTCTCGAAATGCTTCATGAAGCTCTCGCTGGCCGTGTGGTGATCCACAATGGTCACGTTGCGACTCTGGTAGGAGTGGAGCACGGCGATGTTCATCTCCACGACGGCCTTGTCCTTCCACAGGGATGTGGGTGTGCGCGTGTCCAGGTTCATCTTCAGCGCCACCGTCTGCGGTCAGTTAAAAATCAATTTCGTTACTGCCTAATCGCTCTAATCGAATAACTATGTACATTTTCGGTTTTCGATTACTGTTTTCGGTTTTGTGGCCAGCATTTATTAATTACCAACTTCTGTGGTGGTTGGGCCAACAAGTGGCCCAAACCCGAAAGCACCTGGCCACTTGCGAGTCAGAAGCCACACCGTATGCCAATTATTAATTTGGCCACAGGCCATCGAATGCAACGAGTGGAGCTGTTGCTTGCAACTGATTGACTTTGATGATGACAAATACCACAAAATAATGGGAAATGTTTGCCATAGCGCCCGCATTTCGTCACTTCACTTAAAGCATATACTATATACTTCAATACTTTAAGTTAATCATCACTAAGGCCACATTTAATAGCTGTGCATATACAATTTATAGATACGTAACGTACCTAAGTACATGTTCTACAGTTTCTGGGTAAGAAGAACTGTTAAGAACATTTTGATTTCGATGAAATAAGGGCGGAGAAAATAAAAAACACTTTTTTATATTTTTTATTTTATTTCATGAGTTCCATCCACACACATCCATCCTACCAATGCACCTGTGCACCGATGGCATTTTGCTGTCATAAAATGGAGCCTGATTTCCGGGGAAGTGCTAATGGCGTTTTCATGCTGCTGAAATCTAATTAGGCTGCTGAGATCGATCGAATTTTAAATGCATTGCCAGTGTATTTAGTTACAGGTCAGAATCGAGCACATCATGCGTGAAAGTACTTTCGTTTTCAGTCCGTAATTATTGGCCAAGGCAACATTTATTCAAGCCTTAAAGAGCCGCCGTTCTTAAGTGCTGCTAGCCAGCTTACACCCGCCACCCAGTGGAGGAGCACATAGCTGGTGGGCAAAAGAATGCTGGCCCAGAAAAAAGGGCTTTATGTGGAGACAGCAGGAATGATGGGGGGGAGTCCCCGGTTGCCGGGTGCGCTGCACATTATGCGGCCTTATAATGAAATAAGCGCCACATCGCGATACGGCGACAAAGACATCAAGGACATCGCACAAGGACAATGTCAGAAGGGGGAGGGGGCGGATATCAATACTAAAATTACCACAGATACACATGGTCGCATGTCTTTTTACTCCAACTTACCTCGAGCATATTGCGGCGATTTGTGTCGCATAAATTCCGGCTGCCAATCTCTGTCGACATGTACCAACCGCTGAATGTGGTGGCCGTAAACTGGATGCCGCCCACATCGAACAGCATGCTGGATACGGCGGGCAGGGCGTACCATCGCAGTCCCAGATCCGAGAACCATTCGAACCTGCAATGGGAGCGCAAGAGTACGGGTAGTGGGTGCTTTTATTTCGCCAGCTCGGTTCATATTGGGAGATATGCTCGCTGGCGTGGGTGGGCCAGTGGCCACAGGCCGCGATTGTGGATGCAAATCCATTGGTTATACAAGCCATCACCCGACCAGCTGATGTACGTCGGACTTAATCCCGACATGGCATCGAAGCCGAGCTAATCGAGAAGCTAAACAACATTACAGACCCAACTGAACCGACTGATATGTGCAGATGATTTAGAAACCTCTTTTTTATGCATAACTATGCAGTGTAATATTGTATTATTTACTAAACGACAAATGAAGAGATACATTACCTGTGTGTAACTGAATTTTTAATTGGGTGCATAATAAAGCCGATTTAATTAAAGAGTCACGTTGTCACGTACAGCATTACCCATAGTTTCATGATACTTTAGCTCATACTTACCATATAACTAAAATCATATAACCGTCAAGTTATGGAGTACGTTATATGGTGTTATACGGAGTGTAACCTAGTTGAGTATTTAAGCTGCTTTCCTTGCTTGCAATAGACACATTAGTGTACAAGACGCAGTCATGCAAGTCGGCCATCCAGCAATTATACCATTATTTTTACTGCTGCTTGGCCACTCGATGGCCCAACTCAAGAGGACTCCCATCGCTCGCCAGATCAACCAGAACAAGACCCATGCAAATGTGAAGGCGGAGAAGATCGTGCTGGCGGCCAAGTACTTTCTGGTGGACAAACAAGCCGCACAAACGACGCAGATGGTGGCCAACGGATTCAATCTGGAATACACCATTCGGGTCTGTATCGGAACACCACCGCAGTGTTTTAATCTCCAGTTCGATACTGGATCATCCGATTTATGGGTGCCGAGTGCCAAGTGTCCAAGCACCAATGAAGCCTGCCAGGAGCACAATAAATACAACTCGACTGCGTCGAGCTCCTACGTGGAGGACGGGACAGGATTTAGCATAGAGTACGGCACAGGCAGCTTGTCCGGATTTCTCTCAACGGATACGGTGAACATAGACGGTATGGTAATCAGGAATCAGACTTACGTCGAGGCCATCGAAGAACCAGGTTCAGCCTTTGTGGACACCATTTTTGATGGCATAATTGGATTGGCATTTGCGTCCATTTCCGGCGGAGTCACCACTCCCTTTGACAACATCATCCAGCAAGGATTGGTCGAACGTCCGGTGTTCTCCGTTTACCTCAGGCGCGATGGAACCTCGCAGCTTGGCGGAGAAGTCATCTGGGGAGGAGTCGATCGGAGCATCTACAGGGGGTGCATAAACTACGTTCCAGTATCGATGCCCGCCTATTGGCAATTTACGGCTAACTCGGTGAAAGTCAGGGACATCCTGCTCTGCAACGGATGCCAGGCCATCGCCGATACTGGCACCTCGCTCATTGTCGTTCCACTGCGAGCCTATATAGCGATCAATAAAGAATTGAATGCCACTGATTCTGGAGACGGAGAGGCCTTTGTGGACCGCAGCAATCTAAGCCGACTGCCGAATGTTAACCTAAATATCGGTGGCTCTACCTACACACTAACCCCAAAGGACTACATCTACGAGGTCCAGGCGGAGAACAATCAAACCCTGTACCTGTCGGGCTTTACCTACTTGAAGGGAAACTTATTATGGATACTGGGAGACATTTTCTTGGGAAAAGTCTATACTGTTTTCGATGTGGGCAAGGAGAGAATTGGCTTCGCTAAACTAAAGAGGAGTTCAACCTATCGTACTTATCCCCCCACCTATGTAGAAGCACCCGCTAGCTACGGCATCGATTACTCTTTCTACGACCATGAATACTCCAGATACTTTACTTGAGTCAGTTATGCATAAATTTCAGACTAGTCTACCTACTAACTTTTTCTCATCACACGCCTTTTGTCAAAACACTTGTATTAAAAAAGATGCCTAAAACGAGCAACAAATATTTGCCGATTTCTTTAATCTCTAAGACTAAAGGCCTTTGTTTCCGAGTCAGTGTGCTAAGTGTGCCAACAGAACTCGTGGACGTCATTAGCTTCCATAAATAGGAAACTTTTGAATATTTGCAGAAAGACAATAAAACGCGGGAGAGCAGACAGAAGTTATTTAAATTCCGAACCCATTTGGAATCTATTCATAGTCGAATTTCAGCCGCAGACATGAGACAGTTGTTAGTTTTATTGGTGCTTGTCGGGATTGGCTATTCCGCTGCCAAGTTGAATCGCGTCCAGCTGCACAGGAACAGGAACTTCAAAAAGACCCATGGAAATGTGAGGGCCGAGAAGACAGTGCTGGCGTCCAAGTACTCCTATTTGTCGGAGACCTCCTTCAGTACCAGCTCCGCGGGTGCCACCGAAAGTCTGCAGAACTCCATGAACAATGAGTACTATGGAGTGATTACCATCGGAACCCCTCAGCAGGGATTCAACATTCTGTTCGACACGGGATCCGCCAATCTGTGGGTGCCAAGTGCCAGCTGCCCGGCTTCAAATGCCGCCTGCCAGAAGCACAACAAGTACAACTCGACGGCATCCAGCACCTATGTGGCCAATGGTGAGGAGTTCGCCATCGAATATGGAACTGGCAGTCTCTCCGGCTTCTTGTCCACTGACACGGTGACCATAGCGGGAGTCACCATTCAGGATCAGACGTTCGGCGAGGCACTCAGCGAGCCGGGCACAACCTTCGTGGATGCTCCTTTTGCTGGAATCCTGGGCCTGGCCTTCAGCGCGATTGCCGATGATGGAGTGACTCCGCCGTTCGACAATATGATCTACCAGGGCCTGCTCGATGAGCCCGTCATCTCCTTCTACCTCAAGCGACAAGGAACCGCTGTCCTCGGTGGAGAACTGATCCTGGGCGGCATTGACTCGAGCCTCTACAAGGGAAGCCTCACCTACGTCCCCGTTTCGGTTCCTGCCTACTGGCAGTTCACGGTGAACACCATCAAGACCAATGGCGTTTTGCTCTGCAACGGATGCCAGGCCATCGCCGATACTGGCACCTCGTTGATCGTGGCTCCCCTGGCCGCCTACAGAAGAATCAATCGCCAACTGGGCGCCACCGATAATGGCGATGGAGAGGCATACGTGAAGTGCAGCCAAGTTTCAGCCCTGCCCAAGGTCAACCTGAATATCGGTGGTACTGCCTTCACCCTGGCACCCAGGGACTACATTGTCAAGCTGACCCAGAATGGCCAAACCTATTGCATGTCCGCCTTCACCTATATGGATGGTCTTAACTTCTGGATTCTGGGCGACGTCTTCATTGGCAAGTTCTACACTGTGTTCGATAAGGGCAACGAAAGGATTGGTTTCGCCAGGGTGGCGGACTATTAACTACTTCTTATCGAATAAGAAATACATGCAATACATAAAAACCAACTTTGAGTATTCCTGTGGGGAGGCTGATTAGTTAATTTTTTGAGAAATGCATGCTTTCCGCAACATCGGTTATTAATATTTGAGTTTTATTGGATAGAAGTCAGAAGAGTGAGAGTAAACTGTAGTAATAGCCCCCATATGGATGCATCTTATACTCACTTGGGATGGGTCAGCGGCACTTCCAGTATCAACTCGGGCGGGTAATCAAAGTAGTCCGGATCATGGCCATTGGCCGAGACCACCAGTGGCAGTATGTCCCACTCGCTGCCCTTGCTCTTCCAGCCCAGCTTGGTGCAGACCTGATGGATGGAGGAGCGATGGGATTGGACATCAAACAAATGTGATTCGGAATCGAAAATCAGCATAAGGCCAGCGGCAGGCAGTGGCGGACATAAAAGTGACATGTGTAAAAATAAATGGGGATACTTTGGGGCTCGGTTTTATATGCAAATACTTGTACACCACGGTGGGCATGGGGGTGTGGACTACGGATTGACTGAAACCATGGATCGCAGTGTGCCAGAGCGGGCTGCTGAAACATCTGCTACCGTATTTGTGCTCGTATTTATTGACAGCTTTGTTGTTTGTTCGGTTTTTGCGTATTTAAAAAGAGATTTATTACAACGAGTTATAGAGCGAACTTGCCGCTGCTGGGGGCTTTTGGGCCTTTTCCAACTTGTTGGCTCGACAAAAGGTCGCCACATGGGAAATTGGGTGGGTCACAAGGGCGGCTGAGGAGTTAAGGCCAAAAGCAGTTGATGCGTGTAAATATCGTGATGGCTGAGCAAAAAACATACACGTATATTTATCCATGTATGATATGTAAATTGATAGGTGTATTGCGCAGAGCCATATGAATAAATAACAACTGGTTGAAAAACAACCGTTTCTATAACTTTGTGTTCAAATAAACAGGAAGTGAAAAGTCAATGATAAATTATAAAATATCTTAGGATATCATATCATATTACGAGTATTAGGTACCTCTGTAAACTCGACATTCATGGGATCGCCAATGATTTTCCCATCCGCCTGCTTGTAGCCGGCATAAGATATTAATTGGTTATTCCAAATGCGATAATCATGCTTGGCATCTGTGCGTTGGGGAAATATCGTGATGGCCGACCTGAAATATAAAATCAATTTATTTTACACAAGGCGACCGCAAAACAATTTGTGTACCCAAAACGTTAAAGTTCGCCAAAGTTCAATGGAACTTTTGGAAACAGCCAAAAGCGCTTTGCGTCATAATGTGCGTACAAGTCAAAAGTGCAACACCAACTGAATCAAACGGGGAAGTTGAAAGGGATGGTGCCTCGAATATTCGCGGCATCAAATTGGCAGCAGCCCCCTTCGCTTTCACCCACTCAATTCAGCCAATTAGCAGGCCAAAACCCATAATTTGGCAATCACTTTTCGCAAACATTCCACCGACGCCTGCCACGTAGCGAGTAGATTATTTGAAAATTTCAAAATTGTGTGTGCCAAAGAGCATGGGAAAATATTAATAATTATGTGCAGCTCAAAACGATTAGAGGGCTTCCAAAATTGTCCGTTCGTACTAATTTCCATGAGCTGGCAATTACGTTTTGCAGGCATATTTAAATTTGCATTCCGAATTGCGAGTGTTAATTGTTCAATCGCAACATTTTGGGCACTACGAGTATATAATTTTAATATTTCTATTAAAGTGTGCCAGTGTTTTGAGTTCATTTTTCTTCAAAATACAAAGCCTGCCCTCGTATTTCTAAGAAAACAATGAATAAATATTTAAATTAGCCAACACTTGACCGACAAATTCAATTACCTCAGGTTGCCTTTATTTGTTGCATATTTAATGTGATTGCAAATGGCTTCAAACATGCCACTTGTTGTTGTCACATACCGACAGTCAAAGACCTGCAAAATACAGCATATAAATAATGGAAGTATCAGCTTGACAACAACGAATCACTTTTCAGTGGAACATGCATAAGTTTCCACCCAGAGGGGCGAAAAAACGCGATTCCCGCAGAGCTTAAATTACCTAAAATATTCAAATGCTCGCAGCTGGAAACTAGAAAAAATAAACAGCACTTGCGGATAGAAAACTAAAAGTGTAAACAATTGTTTGTTCATGAATTTTAGTTGCCAGCCCCCAAGCCCTAAAGCTGTGCAACACACTTAGATTTCCTTTTTTATTCGCCCCGTTCAACGGGGCGTATGATAAATGTGACATAAATTTGTGTGTAACTTCTATATTTGTTTTATTTGCGGCATGGGATCGCATAAGAGAGTTGTTCGCAACTTGTTCACACACCGAAACCCTTTTTCAATTATTTCGCTTCAATGAATTTTTTGCCATATTTCTGTTTAAGTGCCGAACTCACACTCTTATTTTTGCCCCTGTTATCTGGCTCCGTACAATTGTTTTTTTTCCACACCTGCCTTGTGGGCTTGGCTGTTTTTGGGTCTAGGCCAGGATGGAGTCCCCACAGTTGGCTTTATGGGATTTCTATGTTTAAGCCACTCGAAACTGAAATTCATTCCTGGCCAAGGAAAGCCCTTTTCATTCGATTTTCTGCTGTGTTGGCTTTTGCCATGTTTTTTTCCGTTGGCTGCGAACCAATGTACAACGAGTTTCCTAATTAAGTTTGCAAAAGCGCACAAAACTGAACCCTTTTTAAGTGCTTATGCCACACATACTTCATTTAATTTAAAGCAAAGTTCGCCGCTTTTTTGTCTCGCCGGAGTGGTATTGGATAACTTTGGAAAACTTTTACATGTAATCAAAAGGCAGCGCCAAAAATTAAATTATCATGGCAAATATTTATGCTGCTTTGTACCCGCTTGTTTTACTATTTAACTTTTTACTTTTAGTTAAACAATTGAATACTATGTTGGTTGCTTTTGTTATTGTTGTTACTAATTCATCGTAACTCTGTGGTTGTTTTAAACAGCTTTATTTAATTGTAAGTGAAACTGACATCCGTCTGCAGGTGCAAAGTATATTTATTTGGCATGACTACTTGTCTTTGGAAATCAGATTTGCCTTCTCGAGTTCTAGGCTAACAAACACACGTGAATCATTCAGGCGGAAATGCAAATCGGTTTACACTTTGCTAGGCACACACACACACCACACACACACACAGTGTCAGCCATGTGCCAACTACTTATAATTTGCATTTGTATACGAGTATGTAGATTCGGGTGCATGGGAATAAATCTCCGCCTTGGGCGCCATTTCTTTTGCGAGCAAATTAAAATTTACGAGGATTTGCATTTCAAATTTTAGCTTTGTCTTTGTCTATTTCCTCTTTGACTCGGCTCTTCGCCTTCGACATTTGTCATTTGCTTGAAACACGCATAAATCTAGAATAATGTGGCCCAGACAAAGGCACATATTATATTATATATTCGTCTGTGATTTGTGCTCTGACAAATTTGGCTGACTACTGCGACGGGTATATGGGTGTATTGCCCATATAATTTTCTGGAATTGCATACGTTTAAGCCTAATGTGTCTTGATGAATTGTTGTCATATTTTGTGGCTAATGAACGCTGTTTTCGAGTTTCGCATGACCTCTAACGGTCATGAATCACTGATAAATCCATCTAAGCCTTATGAATTACGGGTGTGTAGCTTTGCCAAATAAAACTTAAAGACGTTTATCTGATAAATTGCATTTCCCCCAAGTCTGTCTTCAATAATTTCGATTCATATAACATAAATCAGCATGCGGAGCACTCACCTGCAACTTTGACCATTGTATGCGGCCAATGCAACGTGAAGAATTGCGCCAGGCCAATTTGGCACCATAAATTAACTCCGTTTCGGTTAGCTGATAATGTCCAGTGGTCTCGATGCTCTGGCGCACCTGTTTCCACCGCGTCTCGTGGGCGGTAGATGATGTACTACACTCGCGATGGGAGATAAGATAAGATTATGAGATGGTATATTGTTCTGGTGCCTTTGAATCTTAAATGGCGTTTGTCAGGCTATTCTTACGAGTAGTGTGCTCTAATTGTGTTATATGCTCACCGCTTTATCGATGTGAAATACTGCTCCAGGAAGTCCTTGGCGTGCTCCAGGATCAGATCGGGCTTCCTAGCCTCCACCGCCGCATTGCCAATGTTCATAATGCTGCTCGTACAGGTGGCCTTCGAGCAGGATAGAATCTGAAGGGAATAGAAGAGGGAGCCCAACAAATAGGTCATCAAGTCGGGATGAATACAGTCTGTGCCCCATGTTTTGACAGCTTTAATTAAACAAGCGTAATTGCTCATTTTGGTAATTAAATTTTTATTGGCACTTGCCCTGCAGCGACAAATGGCCATGAATGGCAGTCGGAGAAAGCGAAAATACAGGCGGCAACGAACTGGTGACAGTTGAGGCACAAGTGGAGAGTAACAATGGAACAAAAATTAAATTGATAATCAAGATGAGGACGGCCACAGGTCCTCGGGAATCCGCCCCAGCTTAGAGAGGAGCGTTTTAAAAGCATTTCACCGTCAATTGCGGATGTCGCTTTTCCTCCCCGCTTTTCCCGTTTTTCTTGCGCGCTTTTCCTCAACTTAAGCCAGCTTCTCTGTTTGTTTTTTATGATGCGTGTCGTTGTAATTTTCATTTCCACTGCCGCAGCTCACCTCGGATTCCTGCCTGCAGAGCACTTTCCTCCACCTTTCTTCTCAGTTTATTTGCCCGACGGTTTAATTTACTCAACGCCACGACTTCAGTCTGTCTATTGCTCCCTGGAAAAGCAGCCGCAATCCGCCCAAGACACCCGCGGCCATAATTAGTTTGTTTTTCCAGGCAGTTGAGTTCTCGAATTGGCTTGGCAAAGTGTGGCATAAAAACTGCTCAAGTGTCGCAAGTGTCTAACTACAAAATTTCATGCGGCTATGCTCGCTACAATTACGTCAATCATACGCAGTGTATGCCGCGGAAAAGCAGCTTGTTGAAGCTTACGAGCCAGTTTAGTGGGTAAGAATGGTAAAGGACACATTAACTGCTGAAATAAGGGCATTACATTTTAAAGTGAATAGATATAAACCAAGCCAATTAAAGAACCCTTGAGTGACTCGTTGAAAAGTCAATTCAAAAGGAAAATTATTTTCAGAAGCGTCCTAAATAGAATCTATGAAGTGAATGTTGTAGTTAACAATTGATTGTAAAATGTAATACAAATAACAACTAATACACGTAATTAAAACCATTTCATCAAATAAACTTTCTTGGAATATATTCATCTTATTTAAGTATAAAGTCTTATCAAAGTTAGTGTGAAAATGGAGTTTCATAAGACTTTTTATACCCGTTACTCGTAGAGTAAAAGGGTATACTAGATTCGTTGAAAAGTATGTAACAGGCAGAAGGAAGCGTTTCCGACCATATAAAGTATATATGTTCTTGATCAGGATCAATAGCCGAGTCGAACTGGCCATTCCCGTCCGTCCGTCCGTTTGTCCGTCCGTATGAACGCCTCGATCTCAGGAACCACAAAAGCTAGAATGTTGAGATTAAGCATGTAGCTTTCAGAGACATAGACGAGCACAAGTTTGTTGCCACGCCCACTCCTATGCCCACAAACCGTACAAAACTGACACGCCCACTTTTAAGCAATGTTGTGGTATTTTATCACTTTTTTATATATCTTGTAAATTTCTATAGCTGTGCAAAAAACTTTTTGCCATGCCCACACTTTTAAAAAATATTCCAGTTTTATTTCATTTGATTTGCTTTCCATCGATATCTAGATACTCCAGAAAATATTGAAATTTCTCGTTTGCACTTCCACTAGCTGAGTAACGGGTATCTGATAGTCGGGGAACTCGACTGTAGCATTCCATCTTTTTTTCTCCTCACTTTGGAATATAAAATACTTAATAAAATAAGTAGTAAAAGGTGGATTAGCATAGCTGCATCTTACAATAACTTAAAAATCTGTATTGGTTGTTAAAATGTAATACCTTTCCAACACCCTGTCGTTCCAGCAGTTGTTGAGGTAATAAAAGTGGTAGGGCTAGTAAAAGTGGTAATGGCAGTAAAAGTTGGAAAGCAATAGCAGTCAAAGTATCACAGTTGGCAAAAAAGGTTGAGGGGAAATTCAAAGGATTAGTTTGTGAACGTACTTCAATGTTGAGCTGCGATTTCCACAAAGGCACATTAATTTTAGAACTCTCTTGTTTGCAACCGCCTTGGCCACAATAAAGTGCAGTTGCAACTTAAAGGCAAGCCACATACTTTGCCTTGTATGCACATGGCAAAAATGCAATTCCTCCCCCTTTTCCGTGCTGCCCGCCCACATAAACTTTGCCAATTTTCACTCAGCTGCACAAGACAAATTTATGCACAATGCAAACAGCAACCGAGCCAGGGAACCAACCAAAAACATCACCCAAAAACCGGCGGCACACATGACGAAAATACGTCAGTTAGCAACTGGAAGGACTTATTATCCTAATAAGCTGGAATCATGTGAGGAGTGCGTGTGGTTAAGTGGCTAAATTAGTATTTTCCGTGGGCGGGAGCCTCATAAGCTAAACAAGGCGTCATATTATAAAAGCGCTGGCTTTTCATTTTCATTTCCATCTGCAGCGGAGCAAATGAATTTCTTGCTGCCCGGGTGGGAATGCAAATAATTGCCAGCGCGGAACTGGTTAGCACTCAAAGTTGTCCAAAATTGTTTTATGTAAATATAAACAGGAGGAGCGGCGTTTGCAGCGGAACCGGAAATTGTTGCAGCTGCCGAAATAAATACGAAGGAAACGCTGGAAGGATTTCCCACCCACCCACTCACACACACACACCCATTTACAAGGCGAGGAGCTTTAAGTTTGGCGTGTAAGTTTGGTTTTCCGCGGCCCACGTGCCGCCCAACTCCACTGGGTGGCACCTCCCCAAGGAGCTGCACTTTCTCCGGAAGAGGAGCACGACTTGCTCCTTAGTTTTTCGCTTCTCCTCGTGCTTGCAGCAGAATTATGCCCTTCGGCGCGGGAAAGTGAAAGAAGTGTTGCCGTTTTCACTCGCCACGGGGCATGTTTCCTTAGAAAACAACGACCTGCGGATGCCCTTGCTTGGATTGCACTGAATTAAACAGCGAAAACCTAAAGCGGATTGCAGTTCTAAGCTTAGCACGGAAAAACAAGGGCTTTCGCTTAAGGTGTTAAGGTGTGCAAACTACCATTCTCATACTATATATCCTGTTAAATACATCAATAGTTAAATATTGAAGAGAAAGTTGCATATGTTGCAGGTGTTTCGAAGTCTTTATGTGAAATGTCAACAGAAAGTTAACCAAAAGCAATAAAAAAGTTATTGGCAACATGACAAGTGCTCTCACCGAACCATCCCAAAAATAACATTTTCCAGCCAATTGAATTTCCGGCCAAGCCATTGCCATAAGTTTCCCGAGATGCCAGTTTTCTTCCGGAGCAGAAGCATAATCACGAAGGAATTCAAATATAAGCTGCATTCTACGGCAGTTAAGTTTGTTTTGCCACCTTTTGGCCCACCTTTTGGCCATGAAATTCAAATTGCACTGCAACTGGCACACAAATTAAGTGGAAATGCTGTCTGCGGTAATGAAAAATGCAACGAAAATATCTGCTCAAAGTTTCGGTAGTCGAGTGCATGATATTAAAAGAGCTGGGCACCGAAGTCACTGGAGCCAACAGCAGGTCACGGATTAACCGAAAAGTGTGCGGCAGTAAAGTTTCATTAGCTGGTAAGGATTAAAGACCCTGTTCACATGCTCGAGTCACAAAATCCCGAGTGTTAAACGCCCCGATGTAAACTTAATGCTTGCAACTTAAGTTGCCGGTCCATCGCTTGAGCAGAGCTCCATTATAATTACCTGGGTGTCGGAAGTGGGGGTCCTTGGGAGCAATTTGCATGTTGTTGCATGGAGTGCTTAAGCAAAATGGCACAGTGGCTCATATAAATTTGTGCATTGCATAATTTCGAGGGCATTAAAACGCCGCTTGGTGCGCGGGCGGCGAAAGGGAAATGAAATTTGATTGTGAAAAAGGATTCGTTGCGCCACTTCCGCTGTTGGCGTTGATGCTGACTTAATTAGCATAGAAAGTGTAGCTGAACTGCAAGTGCAGCTGCAACTGCAAGTGCAGCTGCAACTGCAACTGCAACTGCCACTACCACTGCCTCTGCCACTCTGGACTTCTGGGGGTGCCGGGCTAATTGGGGTTAGGTGTCCCAAGTTTAAGCCGACTTCTGACACCGCCGACTTGCCACTTCACTTCTGCAATTTGCCCTTTACTCCTGCCACTTCCACTCGGCTTAATGAGGTTCGAACCAATGGAGCGGCGGTGGCTGAATCCGTTTTGGCCAAATTAAATTATGCAGATTGTGGCGGCAACATCGCTGAAAGGTACCCAAAGACATTTGCCTAATGAGCATAGCGGGTTTTCAGCACTGACAGGTACTACAAGTTAAATTTGAGTCAACAACAATTAGAAAATGTTCCTCCAAGCTACTAGAAAAACAAACTGACTTTATTTCATTCGCAACACAAAAGTGTATTATTCACTAAGCTGATGAAAACGCATTTCTGTATTAAGTTGTCTTACTTTTTGTTTTCATTATTAATTATTTTCAGCTTGGAAGGCAAACAGCTTATTCCGGCCAATTTTGTCGTACGTAATAGCTCAACATTTTCAGCAAAAACGAACCACATTCACCACATTAGCCCAAAAATAGTATATAATTTAACACCCACAAAGCAAGGAAAAAATGTTGAAAAATGAGCCAACTTCAGGCCACTTTATTACGATGGGAAAACTTTTGTGGACTGGCACGAAAAAAAGGAGCAGCCGGGTCCTTTATTTAATCCGCCATCCAGCCTGGGCACGCACTCTGCCAACTTTTGCATAACAAAACTGCTGTAAAACGCTCCAATTGCAGATGAGCAAGCATCACACACACATATGCAGGCTGCACCCACACAGTAACACACACACACGCACACATAAAAGGAAAGGAACAGGCAGTCACACAAACAATTACATGGCAGTCTTACATTAAATAACTCCTGCAAGTATGCAATGTTTCTTGCGCTCGTTGGCCAACTCACTTTTAACGCATTCCTCCGGCTGAAACTTTCTGCTCTTAGCCCGAGAATGGTTTTACTGCCCTTTTATGGCACTCCCGCTCGTGCATGGAGCAGTGGCTTCTTGGCCACGTGCAATGGCTAATTATTGCCAGGACTCCCAATCCCCCCCTGCAATCCTGGACGTGACTCACCTCGCGACCCTTGCAGTGCAGCGTGTCGTAGACCTCCGGCCTGCCCTCGATGTTCTTCAGTCTCATCGGCTTGCGCATCAGCAGACTGCGTCCCTCGTCGTCCAGGTGCATAAAGCTGCAATTTAGAAAGTGATTTCAGATGCGGGTGGAAGGTGCGAACCTACTTAGGTGCCACGCCAGCGAATCTGAGGGCCATTTGGCCACTAAGCTTCGCACATTAATCGCGCAATTTGTCTAACCGCTTCGAAATCCTTAACCTCCGTCTACTCTTGAAAAATTAAATATGCAGTAAAAGATACGGGTTTTATTTCCTATGCAAGATGATTCAATTGTCTGGATTATAACTTAGCCACACATTTATAGGATAGATGATTTTGTAGGCGCTTTTAAAACATTAAATCCACACACAACTTAAGTGCAATGAGCCCCTAAAAACTCAACTTATTTCGTTTTCCATTTTGCCTATGGCCAATTGTTTAATTTTAAATCGTTTAAATAAGGAAAATTAGCACAATAGCTTAGGTGTGGTTCTCTTATTTTTGAAACTCGATTTCGCCCGACAAATGCTATTTACCAGCATCACCTGCAAAACCCACCTAGTTCCCAAGCTCAACTAGCTCTGCCATCCTGTGGCTGCCCCAAACAATTTATCAGTCATGCCAGCAGTGCTGTGCTCCATGTACACGTATGTGTGATAAATGCAATCCTTACCTGCCGGCACGCGACCGATAATCCTGTGACATCTTTCTGGGCTGCTGTTGGTTTTTGGGCGACGGTGATAGTTCCCGCGAACTTTTTCCGGACGCAGTGCCACTGCCCGAGGGAGGACATCCCGCACCCTGGCCACCTGCACCTCCACCGCCACCGCCACCGCCACCGCCACTCCCATTCCCGCTGCCACTGCCATCCAGTTCGACCACGATGCTGGTGTTGGTGCCACGCCGTTCGCGAATCGGAGGCGATGCTGTGGAGATACTGGCGCGCTTGTGGTGCCTCAATGGCGTGCCACTTGAAGATGGCAAGCCTCCTGCTCCTCCTGCTCCTCCTGCTCCTTGAGCTCCTCCCGGATGGTCCACTTCATGGCTGGGCGAGGAGTCACCTCCTCCGCCATTTGGATTGCAGCTCAAGAGCCCATTGCCATTCACCGTTGGCGTAGCCTGAGTTTTGATTTTTCTGCTGTTTTGTTGCTGTGCGGTTACATGTGCCTTCTGTTGCTGCAGTTGCTGCTGCTGCTGCGTCTGCTGCTGCAGTTGCTGTTGCTGCTGCTGCTGCTGCTGCTGTTGCGCATTTGTCGCACGTTTGATGGTCACGAATCGCAGGTTCTCGAATATCGATGTGAAATGCTGCGACATCTTGTCCGGGGACCAGGAGCAGCTCCTCTGCGCTGATTGTTTGCCTCGTTGATTTAAAATGCAGCCAACAGGTGAACCACTTGGACAATTTACCCTCCAAGTTTTTGATTAAATTCTGTTCGTAAACTTTCTGCGGCTCTCTCTTTTTTCGGGCCACACTCAATTGCTTCACTGAGGATTGAAAAGTTTTCGGAAAGTTGTATTACTTCGCTTGGTCGCCACAGATAAAGGAACTTAAAATCATACTGGACTAATACTGGAGTTTAATGAGGACAATCGGCAGGAGAAAGTTTGCTTATGTCTTGCCATTGTGTTAGTCTTAAGTATATGCAATTCTTGAAATGGTCTATAATTTACATATAAAATAATCTTCAGCTGACTTTGGTTTACTTGTATTCGCATACAGTGACATCCCCCCGTTTGTGCACTTGGATGAATCTATACCTTTGGCTTAAGGCTGTTCCGTCGAATGGAATCAGACATCATCGAGTTGTCCAGCTTTCTGCTCCTTCGGCTCCTTCGGCTCCACTCAAAATGCCTGAGAGCGACGGAAGGAAAACAATAAATGGACAAAGGCTGGCTTTTAGCTACAAAAATAGACTTATGCACTCAAAGCCAGCCGGCCAGCTAATTGATTGATTGATAAGGCAAAGCAAAAGGCATAGAGGCACGTACTATACGAGTATGTGTGTGCAAATGCGCACGGGGCATCGTGGAAAAATAACACCCGGCGAATCAAGATAAGCCGAAATTTGCGGTCATTATTTTGATTTGGCAAAGCAATTTTCCAAAGCCGTCATTAAACAAACAGCACAAACAAGAGCCAACAAACAATGGGTGAGTAATTAGAAAGCGATAGCCTTTCATTGGACATTCTGTGTGACTAACTGCGGGAGTGCCCTCAAAGTGAATGATTCGGCGGCATTTGATTTCGAATTTAAATGTGCGTGGGTGCCCATGGAACTTCATCGATGGAATGAATGGATTCCACCAGCCAGGTTCCCATGTCAAATGCAGCCACAATTGGGGGTTAATCAATGGCGGCGGCTCATCGGTTTCGGATTTTATTCGGCCCAAGCACACAATAGCACCTGTCCATTACCGATGCTCGGAAAGGGTTTTAAATAGATTTATCCATTGCAATTCATACAGCACGCTTCTTTAAATAGTTGCTTAATAACATAGTTCATTAATAGTTTTGAATAGTTATTATAAGTTTATGATTCTCATTTTTGAATAAGTATTACTTTTGAGTAGAGTGAGCAAGCAATGACTAAATGTAGGCTTGAAGCTTATGTATCCTAAAATATCAAAAACTACATAGACCTGCAAAAGACATAGTAATTTTGTACTTTACCCAGAAACACTGCCTATCATATTCTTAGTGGTTTTTAATTAAATTTCTGCTGTGCGAAACTTCGCTTTGCAAATCAGCTCAACTGATGCGTCATCTTTGAAATTTGCAATTTTTTCAAGCGGTTGGAGGTTAGACAAATACTCCCAAGCAAATGAACGAGCCGCGAATGGAAATGGGTTTTTTTTAGGAATGGAAAAAGGAAACAGCATCTGGCGAGGAAAAACAGCGTGCAAATTGGCTGCAGAATGAATGATTAAACCCTTTCGAGGGCACAAACCAAAGGGCTCGGCAGATGTTGTCTACAACTTTTGCAACTCTAATCAGAAGCCTCCACTTTGCCACACCTCGGCTAAGGTGAAGGCTAAGGTGAAGGCTAAGCGGAGTGTGTAAATAGGCCAGGTGCCGGTTCACCCACCAAATTAAAGGTAAACTAATTGAATTTTCATAGAGCGGAAGGGACTTCGTCACTTTTTGATTAAGAAAATTTATTACGGCGCTTGGCGGCGTGGCGGCGCGGAGGCGTCTGGTTTTGTGGTTTTGCAACGGCAAATTGCCATAAAGATGCTTTTAATTGCTACAACTGCTCAGCATTGCCTGGAAAACCCGGTGTCTGCTTTTCATTTCCGCTCGCTTTTCCTCGCTGCCTGCTTAATCAGCCCAAAGGCAAATACAAATGCTGGGTGTCTCTGGAGTATTTGAGTCAGTGCCTCTGGTTATAGTGGCTGTTTGTCAGTCTCTGTTGTCTTAAGATCTAATGAGCTGAGTGGAAATTAAATGCTGTAAAGCCATAATCCTAAAAGTTTATAACAACTTATGGAATGCAAAATAATAGGAAACGAACAATGTATATTTATTTGAACATTTGGTTATAAATAACATGAATTTTCGTTATATCGCTCATACGCAGCGTTGTACATTCGTATACATTGTGGGTGGTGTATTTATCTATTTCTACTGTTGATTTAGCAATAAATATTTCGATATGGCCAGGCTAAGGCTAAATTTAGTGAAAATAATGAATGCACCTTGAATGCTTTCGAAAACAATGCCTTCAAAATGACTTAGAAATTCAAGTCCGATTTATGAACCGAAAAAGGGGGAAATCGTAAAATTTCCCGAAGGAGGCTTTGCGCACAAGATCTTTCGTAGGAAACACAATTCAATCACATTTCCCCGGCAGCAAGTGGAAAATCTCAGATTTCCTGAACTGTCAACACTTCAGCTCCTCCAGCACTCCAGCTCCACATCGTTTTAAATCCAATCAATTGCTTTAAAATAAACCCTTGAATAAAATCAAAGGCAAAACCGTAACAACGACGGGCGCTGAATGCTTTTCGTATTATCTCAAATGACAACACAGCCGCGCGAAGAAATGAAAACCAAAGGAAATCGTACAATTGGGGGACAAAGGAAAGCGGTTAAAAAAACCAAAAAAAAAAAAATGCTGCCAAGTACAATGCAAAACTGTAAAAAAGGAAAGTGGGAAACCAGCAAATCCGCTAAGAAAAACCATTTAAATGGTAGACACAACACAGCCAGCACAATGGGTATGTGGTTTCCCACCCACACAGGTGTAAGCTGGATTCAGCCAAGGATTTGGCTTGTGGTCAAGTGTGAATCATGACCAGAATAGGGCCCGGATTTGGCAGGATATTTATATCTCAGGCAAATAAGGCGGGCGTGAGTTCTTTAATTAGGGTATTTTTATTCCTAAAATGTCTAAATTTATATAACAATTGAGCTGTTGCAAATGTGGTGTAGAATTTTAAATGGTAATTACCTCGATGAATAATTAGCGCAGCAGTGTGTTGATCACACAAAAACAATTTTATTGGCAATTATTTAAGTACTACTACAGAAAAATACTACTGTCCTTTTGCACATACGTGATGCACTTCAAAGCGTTTAAAGCTTCTGAATTGCAGAGCTCTTATAAATTGGCATGTTTTCACGGAAAATTGTTCTCATCGCTCAAAATTTATTTTATGCTAATGCAAATTGTAAAATAAGCCAAAGTCAGCTGAGGAGCAGATACCAAGTTACATTTACAAAATGAACGAAAGACCCTTCGGTAAATAACACATCATTTTTGAAGATTCCCGTAAAGTGAAGAAAATCCTTTGGCCATCCCATCTGGATGGCTCCAGAGAAGGGTAAACAAGTTTTATTCCCCCCAAATGCTGACTATCCGGCTCTGGATTAACATATGAAAGGGATAGTCCTGCGAAGGATTTTATGCCTGTGTAAAGGATTTGCCGAGCAGCAGATCCAAGTACGCCCACATCCTTAAGCAAGTGTATTAAATATTCACACATAATGTTGCAAAATTTATACTCCTGTCGTCCTTTGTAATGTCAGCCTCAGCTGCGGTTCACATTTTGATAGTCAATATTGAATGTTTATTTATTGTTATTCAAAAACATGCCGAGTATTGCATATTACGTATCTTCCAATGTGAGGTGTGAGTAATGGAAGTTCATCTGAAAGGCTCATTTGTTTGGAAATTGATTTGGGCTTGCATTAGACATGTGAAAGGGGCAAGTCGCCGAATATCGGGTTGTATCTTCAAAGGGAAGATCCATCAATTTGAAATAATTTAGCTAAAGGTTAAAAGGGATGCCTTAATCATCCACAGTGCAGTACTACAAATAAAAAGGCAGGCATAAGCTAATATAGTTTTAGTGGACATTCTGTTGTCCTTTTTGTTCCGGATTATACGTATCGCTGAGTTTCTATGGGAGTACCTTCTCGACTATGCAATATACCATGGCCCGCCAAGCATCAGGAATATTATAATTATCTTAACAACGAAATGAGGAAAACTGGCGAAACGTGGATAGGAGATGGGACAGGAAGGATGAGAAGGATGGGTCCTTGTCAACCGTTTGACATTGGCAGCTGCGACAGCTCCACAGGAAGTTGGCCCACTGCCTCCCAAAAAAGTTTTGCTTGGCACTCAATTTGATGTTATTTTTTACTGCTAATTGTTTTTCAATTTTGTTATAAACATATTTTGTAGACTGCATGCTAAAGAGTTAATTTTCGCATCTTTGAGAACCTTAATTACTTAATGGGGTTTCGCGTTTCTTAATTCAATTTGAGTGTTTTGGCTTTGAGTTTATTTATTAAAGATTAATTTTTATTAATTCATTTCCCTTTTCGGGCTAAAGCACTTTACTGTTTTTTCCATTTCCAAATGCTCGAATAATACATTTAATTGCGCGTTATATCATATTGATATTTTTAAGACATTATTCAAATGACTGCTTGAATTAGAGGGTTTTTCGGGTTGACATAATATGTCAATAATTTGCGAGCCAACAATTAGTTAATCAATTCAAAGTTGACATTGTGTTCATCTTAAAGTGATTTTCCTGACATTTCTAATAAATCATTGGGTTCATTGTCATTCTAAATACTCCATGAAATAATGAATGAGTTTACACTTATATTGTGAACTTAATTTATTAAATAAAAATGCTATAATTTGGTAAGCTTGCACGCTACTAATCAATTAATTAATTTGCTCACTTATTAATTCTAAGCTTAATTTAATTTATTATAATATACTCTTGTATACTTGCACGTACGTTTAAAAAAGATTCAATCATATTCTAAAAAAATTAAGGCAGCAGTGATTTTAATTGTTAACTACCACGTTTCTATTCGTTAACTTAAAAATTGTATGCCGCATTTCCTGTAATTGTTTATACAACTAGGCTTTTGTTAACGATCACATAAATGTTGTTAAATCCGTAAAATATTCTACAACTTTTATTGAAAACATGGAATTTGCTAATGCAACATGAAAAGTGTAAGTGGACCAGATTTTTACAAATGATTAATTTATTTTCGTTATGTCGAAAATGGTGTCCAAATTTGGCGATATAGTTTCTACGACGAGTTACTTTTTACTTTTACTTTTTTTTATTAAAAGTTCAGGACTTAAAATAATATTATTCAGCATACCTAAAGTAACCGATTTATGTTTTCGAAAACTGTGCTTTTTTTAATTAAATGGATTCATTGGAGGTAACTATTAACAGTATTTTATTACACATCTTAACAAAGCAAAAACACAATATTGCTAGACACTTTTCGTTGGGTCACTTCACTCACAAAAAGATTTAAGGACTCTTTTTGAATTGATAGCTTCTTCGGATTATCTCTGTGTGGTCCTTCGATTTCAGTTGTCAGCGCGATCCAAAGAACTCAAACGCCGCGCGTTGACTGAACCTAAGGCCGCAACGCAGCATCCTTAAATAGCGGCTGAACCTCCGACAGCATCCTTTGGGTGTTGTTGAAAGCTCGGCTGCCACACTCCAACAAGCTCTAAGTGGCGTGGGTCCTGGCTAAAGCTCCTGATTCGGCGGCAGCTGGAAGGGGATTGTTGGAATAACGACCTTGGGCTGAGAGGGAAAATTCACCAAGAGGAAAACACTAGTTGCTTTGTTTTGTGGCGTTTATTGTTTATTCTTAAAAGCGGGATAATAGCTCTCCCATTTCATGCAAACGGGCTCCTATGGATGCAAGACCATAGTTAGCGGTGCTTTTGAAATCTTGAATTCTTTTCAATAAGTTTCCAACATTCAAGAAAATTAAAAATAAAGTAACAGTTAAGCTTAGCCTAAAAATATACCTATACACCTAGTCTTTTGTATAATTACTATAGTTATAGTTAGGATTCTTGTCAAACTCCCTCTAATAAAAGTAAAAACACTGCGTACAGGATCTTAGCCAATTACTTATGTGGTACCCCGAAGACTCCAAATTTTTCATACAATCTGCTTATTAAGTAGGCGAATTAAAATTGGAAGAGCTTACAAATGCCGTGCATATCTGATGACTTGCTGAATGCCTTTTCACGGATGTTTAGTGGCGACGGGGAAGACCAGGTTGAATTTGCCATACTCCAAAACGTTGAGTTTGATCTTCCGATGGTTTTACATGCAGGCTGGATCTCATTGCAGTTGTAGTTCGTGGTGGTGGTGGATTTGATGGTTGTATATATATACAGGTATACAATAGAGAGACAGAACATTAGTATAATCCTTTTCAATAATTTAAATAAGACAACAATCATTAAGCCTATCCTTAAAACTAGTTTAAAAATGAAGTGATCAGACGGTGTATAAAGGAATAAAAGAAAGACAACAAAACAAAAATGGTTTCTCTGTCCAAAGCTTTTGGACTATTTGAGTTCCGTGATCGCTTCTGATTTTGTTTATCCTCTTGTGTATTATTTCATGTTAGTTTTGCGAGTGTTCCTGTTTAGTAAGTTTGTTATTTATGAGGGTCGTAACCATATTTAGAATCAATTCACTTAATTCTTCCATTTTATATGTTCATTGGAAGGTCACGCACTTTAGGATTCAGGTTAAATTGTGGCTGAATTCAGACGACTTTGATTTGGGGATCTTGCACGATTTTGGTGGTTAAAAGTATATAAAGGTTGTTGCATTTTAAAAGTAGTGTGGACCAACACTGGGACAAAAATATGCAGCAAAGCGCGCCAAATGATTAAGCTCCAATGTTAAAATTATTCCAACATAAATTTTTCCATTTTTAGTGATCCTGGAAAAAAGTATCCGTTGGTGAATCCATGTTGTATTTAATCCACATGAATCCTTCCATAAAATCGGCATATCCGTTTGCTAGCATTGAATTATTTATTGCCGGAGTATGGCATCATCGATAATAGAGTACGCCTACTAAAATCCAAGACTACTCCAGATGTAATCCCCAGTAGGCGGTATTATTTACATTATTCAACATTGTGTTGAAATACGTAAAGTATATGTTTCCTGTGATGCGTTCTGTATCCTTTTCCGTTGAATTACTTTCCTTCCAAAAACTTTAAACCGTACTAAGAAGAGTTTGTCCTAAAAAAGCGAAGACTTCAGCTTAAGAATGGGAGTAAATCAAGTCCTAACTTTGTAACGAAAGAGAATCGCGAACTAAAGAAATATATACAATAATTGCTGAACAGGGCCAAGAGAGGTTGCATCCGCAGTCCGAAAAAGGACACTAAGATCCGAAAAGTTCGAAAACCAGGTACAAAATCGAATGGGGTTTCATGGCAGCTAGTCTGCTCTATATGAAATTCGCCTCAAATAGCAATAGCAGATGCATTTTTGCAATCAACTTGCGCGCCATTGGCGGCATATGGCAAACTAAAAGTGTCAAGCCATTCCTTGCACTTTTCTAAGCTATCGAAAGCCAGGATATTGGCAATATATTCAACGCTAATGTTGGGACGATAACTGAAAAATATAATGATTAGTAACAATTACAAGGTACTAAATACGAGTTAACTTACGATTTAATAATAACTCGCAATGCATCTTTGCGCTCTCTCTCCAGGAACCACTCAATCATATGGCCGGACATTAGAGGCGCCGTCTTGTACAGGGAAAACAATTTGCAGTAGTTCCCCAGCGACCACGCAGATCGGAACTGAAGAGCGTGCGCAATTGCAGGATTTTCGCGTTGATCAGCCGTAATCGATCGCATGACAGTGGTGATGTCTGGAAGCAACAAGCTGCGTTAATTTTAATCGAAAATATATGATAGGCAGTACACCATACCCAGAGTATTCTTTGTGAAAATGTAGTAGAGTATGCGATAGGCGGTGAACTCCAGGGCATTGGCGTTTTTACCACCGATCTCCATGTACAGCATCTTAAGTTGCGTCTGGCACTGATTAAACTCCTCGTGGTCACCCTTCTCCATGGCAATGCGAGCGTGTGTTTCGTACACCTCCACCGTAAACTGATCGCGAATACCCTGGACCTGTGAGTAAATTTGAGTTAGCACTATTTTATATCTTTACTCCGCGAATACTTACTGTCAAATCCTGTCTTATGGACTTCAGCTGATCACACGCATAGTGATAATCCTGATTGGCACGCCATTTGCCTTTCACATTAACAAGGGAGTGGGTGAGCACCTCGACTGGTCGCACCTCCGATGGTGACGGCGCCTTTGTAAGGCGCAAAAATGATTTCTCTAGATCCCTACAAGTTCCTACAATGTGCAAATCGAGAAGATCTAAGCC
This sequence comes from Drosophila orena, assembly GCA_005876975.1. Lineage (NCBI taxonomy): Eukaryota > Metazoa > Arthropoda > Insecta > Diptera > Drosophilidae > Drosophila > Drosophila orena. Next base: position 8,039,312 of record VCKV01000008.1, on the reverse strand, counting down.
GCTAGCCGCCTCTGTGTCCTCGAAGAAAGCTGACCGATGGTACTGCTGCTGTTGCTGCATCATTTTCTTCTTGTTCTTGGCCGTGGTGAGACCAAACGGTGAGCTTGCAATGGCGACGACCGATTTCTTGGCCGAGCTGGAGCCCTGCTGTGAGAATCGTGCCGCACGCTGTTGCAAGCGCGCTGTGTCATCATCAACGGCACCACCAACAGACGACTGGTTGGAGTAAAAGTGAGGTGTTTCCTTTTTTTTAATCAGTGCGGAGGCCATGGCGGCAGCGCGCTTGCCCTTCTTCATTAGCATTTTCTGCTGCTTGCGGGATAAATTCGCGGTGAGTGGTATGAAATTCAAAGATTCGTTCGAGCCCGATTTGCGGATAACCTTACGCGCCGGGGGATTGCTGGCATCGCTACTGCGGGAGCACGATCGAGAGCGGGGGGATCGCGAACGGGAACGCGACCGAGAGCGCGAACGCGAATACCGCTTCTTGCTTGAGTACTTTAACGAGTTTGAAGATGACGGCGACCTGCAAAGGGTATAAATACACTGGTTTAGGCTACAATTCAGTAGAGATCAGTAGAGATCATAGAACTCACCGCGAACGACTCCTGGAGTACTTGGACGACGAAGAATGATAATGAGAACCGTAGCCGGATGAAGACTTGTTGAATTGATTGCCCTTCTGCTTGAACTGATTCACTATACCCGAGGAACCCTTGGCTGGCGACTTATCCGCTTCGCGCTCTCTCTCTCGCTCCCTCTCCTGCTCTTGCTTCTTCTGAAAGTAGTTGCTTCGCTGCTGCTGCGGCGGTGCCACATTGCTTAGCACTACATCGATGCCGTCCCTCTCGCTGTGCACCGTCGGCATGGGCTCGTTGTCCCAGTCACGTGTCCACAGCTCGTTGCGATTGGCCGCCGCTATAATCTTGCCTTTCAAACATATGTCAATCTGATCCTTATCCAGATCCGTGTTGCACTTGGAGTAGCAACGGGCAACATATTGGTTGAGGGCATCGGGCCAGGAGTCGTTAGACGCCATTTGAAAACTGTTTGGCCTCTTAAAATTGGATGTTTGGGATGGGCCGGGAGAAGCGGCTGCATTGTGCTGCTGCTGTTGTTGCTGATTTTGCTGTTGGGGATTCTCTGTGGGTGCCACAATGACCAGGGGTAAAGGTGGTGGTGGTTTGCTCAAGTCCATAGTGATTGGCACACCTACATCGCTGGCGCTTATGATGGGCGGCGGTGGAGCTATGGGAGTTGCAGGGGATTGATTGGCAAAGGGATTGCTATATGCTGATTGCTCGAAGTTCTTGTTTTTGTTGTTGCGCTTGCGCTTCTTTTTGTTGCTGTTACTGTTATTGTTGTTATTGCACATTTGCATGGCTGGTTGCTGTTGCTGTTGTTGATGTTGTTGTTGTTGAAGTTGCTGCTGTTGTTGCTGCTGCTGTTGTTGCTGCTGTTGTTGCTGCTGCAGGGGATTGGGACCACCGGCCAAACGCTTTTGGTTTAAATTTAAATTAAAGCGTATGCCCCCGAAATTCTTTTGCTGCTGCTGCTGTGGTTGCTGCTGTTGCTTGTTTTGGCCAGGTGGCAAACCGATTTTCGGCGGTGGCGGAGGGGGCGGTCCTGAGGGTAGGGGTGGCGGTGGCGCCAGCGCATTGCTGAAGCCCGGCGGCGCATTTGACGCACTGACCGTCGAGGTTACCTGCTGTTGCTGCTGCTGGTAGCGCATGTAATACTGGTAGTACTGCTGATACTGCTGCTGGTAGGCTGCATTCTGGTTGGCATACCAGGCGTAGTTGTTCCACTGCTGGGCGAGCTGGGCGGGAATACTGCCCAGCTGCTGCTGTTGTTGCTGCATCTCCTGCAGCTGCGGAATCAGAGGCGGCGGAGCACTCATGGCATCCGACATGGTACTCCCGAAATCTCCCTCACTTGGTTCTTTGCTAATTTCTTTTTTTACCTGAACTTACCTTTGGGTTTTTGCGATTTCAGCCCCTGATTTCAAGACAAAGGGCACGAAAAATGGGTAAAAATGTGCGCATTAGTTGTACACGTATGTATGTATGTGGGTGGCATGTGACGCCATTTTTATTTCTTACCTACTTTTTGGCCTCCGAGAACTGGCACTTTTTGCTTTGATTATCGCGTTTAAAACGCCGTTTTCGCCACGATAACTAAGTAAAACGGTTGGGCAATGCAAATATCTATCTGCATACGCACGAAAACACTCGAAGTACGCAACTTTTTGCTTGATTTTAACACGATATCTAAACACGTCTGAGCAGTTGAACTATTTTTTCGTATGAAGAAAAAGAGACAGAATAATCGATTATAGAGATGTCACGAACGAAGTGTGACCACAGTTTGCTACGTCGAAAATCCTGTATTTCATATTTGGGGTATTCCCAGGAACTGTTGAATATATTTAAAGAGTTAAGCCTGTATTAATTAGAATACACTTTAGATTGGACATTCCTTTTGATTTGTGTATCTTTAAAAATGCACACACAAAATATTTTTAAGCCTTAACTAACATTAACTAAAAGCAACGAACAATATCATTTTTAGTTTCAATTAAAACGGAAACATGCAGTGAGTTACAACAACACGTTGCATAAAAAGTTCTTAGTTATATTTATCATAAGTAGGAAAATCAAAATCCAAAAGGTACACGTTCTTTTCAACAGTGAAAACCCCAGGAAACTCCAATCCTGTGGACTCCACCTATGGGGTCTACCCCATCAAAGGCCAAGTGATAGCCAACATCGATGTTTTTTCCGATCTTTGACTGGTAGACGAACCCGATTCTGGAGTCCTCCCGCAGCTTGGCCTTCACCATGGTGCCATTCTGGAAGTCGTACTGAACCCCAATGGCAAACTGTTTTACATTTTCCGAGCTGTAGAGGTTCGACTTAATGGCAAAGGCCCAGGCATCGCCGATTCTTTGAAAGATCGATCCTCGCAGGTCCTCGAAATTTTCGCTACGAGTGAATATATTATTCCTATATTGCCTATATTATCTAAGTTATTGAAGCACCTACAGTTTCAGACCCACTTCGGTCCTGCCATTATTGTAGCCCAGGCACAGAGCGTGCTTATCGAATCCCTTTTCGTCGAAGTTGTACTCTGTTCGATATCCCAGCACCCAGTTCTCCACAGGCGCCAACAGGACATAGCCCAAGAATAGGGGCTCGTTGTACAGAGGCACCACGAGTTCCACCTTCACGGGATCGCGCTCCAACCCGCACTTCAGCTTCGTTTGAAATGTCACTCTACAGGTTTAATGTAAATTTGTATTGTTTGTAAGGAAATGCTTAAAGTAGAAGACACTCACTCGTCTTCGGTGCCAATTGTGGACTTCAGCAGCCCATACAGCCGACTGCCAAAGCTCATGCCGCGCACCGCGATCTCCGAGAGAAGATCATTGTTGGTAAACCAGCAGAGCGCCGTGCTGTAGTTGTCCACTTCCTTGAACACCTCCATGCCGCCAAAGACGCTCGCCATGGTGGGATATGCCTCGCCGAAGGTGCTCAGGTAGAAGTCCGTGTCCGTTCGCGTGGTGCAATGCATCTGCCAGGCGCCGATCTTGAAACCATTGATAAGGCATTCCTTCGCCAAGGAGCCCACATGGAAGTAGGAGGGCATTTCGCCCTCTGTCGGTGGCGCTGGTATTATCTCTATATCGATTTCCTTGGCTGGCTTTTCGGGCTCCTCCTGCTTAGGTGGCTCCTGCTTGGAGGCATCCTGCTTACCTGGCTTCTGCTTGCTTGGCTCCTGCTTAGGTGGCTCCGGATCCTCCTTATTACTCGGTGCTGTGGTGGCTCGGGCGCGCATTTTGTTCCGGCGGAACAGGTTGCGCAGCCGTTGTTTCATATTAGTCATTTTAAAATACGGTAAAAAAAAAATAGCAAAAATTAGGTAAAAATTTAAAATTTTGGCGAAACTATCTATCTGACACTTGAAACAAAAACTTTAAGTTTTCCCCCTTAAACTGCAAGAGGATTGACATTTTTATAACTTAAAAAATACAAACAGCGTTATATATTTTGTAAAAGAATACAAACGTATGCTAGCCAGCCATCCTACACATTAAAGTACCATGAGGAGCCGAACTTGAGATTCCCATTAATGGGATCGCTTCCCTGGAAGCCAACGTGGAACAGAACTTCGATGTCTTCGCGGAGTTTTCTCTGCAAGATGAACCCTAAGCGGGAGTCTCCTCGCAATTTGGCCTTCAGCAGGGTTCCAGGCTCCCATTCGTACTGACCTCCAATGGAGATACTCTTGGCACTCACGTTTCCATACAGGTTGGCCTTCAATGCCACCGCCCACTTTTCACCAAGGCGCTGGAATATCGATCCGCGGAGCGTCTCGAAATTCTCCCTAGAATATACAGATGTAGATTATTGGAGGAAGTTGGGAGTAACGTACAGTTTCAGTCCGACTTCCGTGATATCGTTGCTATATCCTCCGCAGAAGGCGTGCATACTGAAGTTCCTATCCTCCACATTGAACACCGTGCGGTAGCCCAACAAATAATTCTTAGCCGGCTCCATTAGAATGTAGCCCATTAATAAAGGATCCCTGAATAGGGGAATATACATTTCGAATTTTCCAGGACTTCGGTCGAAGCCAAACTTCAGCTTGCATTGATATTTGTATCTGCAAGGATTAAAATTCGCTTACATTTTATTTGAATTTTAGTATTGCCCTCAAAGGACATAGGAATCCCTTCGATCGAAGTCGAAGGAATATCCTGTAAGGTAACCCCGACTTACCCTTCATTCGCGCCGACCATAGACTTCACTGTAGTGAACCATGTCCCGCCCAGCACATCACCACGTGCCCCAAGATCGGATAGCAAGTCCCCATCCGACAACCAGGCGAGGGATGCGTGAAAGTGGCCATGCTCCTTGTACGCTTCCAGTCCTCCGTAGACAGAGTTCCACGTCGGGAAGCCCTCGCCGAAGCTGCTCAGATAGAAATCCCTCTCCGTTTTCGAGGTGCACTGCAGCTTCCAGCGTCCAATGGTGTAGCCGTGGGTGAGGCACATCTTGGCCAGCAGACCCACGTGGAAGTAGGTGGGCATCTCACCCTCCATCGATGGAGGCGGCAGAATCTCCACCTTGTTCTCCGTCTTGGCCTCTTGCGCACTGTCATGGGCATTGCCACCACCCTCATCATTGGGCTCCTGGTACTCGGATGCCGCGCGCTTTCGCTTGTTCCTCCTGAACAAATTCCGTATCCGATTTCTCATGGGCATTGTGGCATATAAAAGGTACAACACTTTAAATGTTTTGTGTACCTTGCAAATTTGATATAAATATCGAGGCAGCTGTGACCTAAACAGAATTGAATTGTTTTTTTTAATCCTGTATTTTATTTATATATCCTTTACGTGCTCGAATTATTACTCAGATAATTGTATTGCCATGATGAAAAACGAAATATATTTGTCATTTGAAGATAAAGGTAAACCAATTTAGAAACTGAAATCGTTGACTGATTGGCAGCCACATCAGCACTGGAGGGCAATGCCCACGCCGAACCGGTGGTTTCCGTCCTTAAAGTTGTTGCAATCCAGCACGGCGGATATGGAGGCGGTGATGCCCTCGCGCAGCTTCTGCTCATAGCCCAGGCCCAGCTCCACAAGGTTGTTGACCTTGGCGCGAATGAGGGCGTCTTCCTCCAAGTGATAGATCATGCCTAGGTTGACGACCACATCTCCGCCCTGCTGTTCGCCGTCGCCCGCGGCGTCGCCGCCTCCGGCTCCTTTGGTGACCTCGACACCGACATCGACCTTCTCGCTCGCCTTGTAGAACAGCGAGGCCAGCCAGGTGTCTCCGTTCTTCCTGCAAGTTGGAACATGGCTTAGGACGAGGCCCTGGTAACTCCCAACCCCTTTGGTACTTACAGCTCGCCATGGAGGGTAGCCGTTTCATTCTTCCAGCCAAGGGCCACCTTCCAGCCCTTGAGTTCGGTGTTGCTAACGTCAAACTCGGTGCCCACGCCGCCGAGGAACTCCTTGTGGCCCACAACCAGCGAGCAGTTGAGTATCGGCTCCGAGTTCAGTCCAATGTCGGCCAGGAAGTTGAAGTTCTCATGGGCATAGCCCATCTTGAACTTGCCATCCACCTCGCTATTAACCACAGATGTTTAGAAATAATTAATTAATTAATAAATAACTTAAGAATGCTACCAAATGAACATAGCCAATAGAACATAACCCCCTTACGCACTTTGAGCCCGGCTGGAACTTGGCTTCGACGGCCAGCATCAGGCCCTGGGCCAACTTATCACGATGCATAATCTCGCCAAAGAGCCAGTTCTCCGTGTTCCATCGCTCGGTGAGGGTCAGGCCCTGGTCCTCGATCTTGTACTTGCTCTGCAGCGAGCCGGACACCTTGCTGTTGTCCTGGCTGGCGAAGCCGGTGGTGAAGAACTCAATGCCCGAATTGGTCAGCGTCTTGCAGTCGATCTGCCAGATGCCCGGATGGTAGCCGCGCTTGAAGAGATCGCGGGCCAGCTTGCCCAGGTCAGGGTATGTCGGCGTGGTGGTGGCCATTATGGGCGGAATGAATAGGTGGTATGGTATATAAGGCCCGACTAATTTCGAAATTTTTTTGTGTCTACTGGTCAACAGCCTCGATTAGCCGAAAATGTATGTCTAATGCTGCCTGATCAGTATCGAGTCTTATTCAGGCCAGAGACCTGTGAACTGAAATTCATGGACTCCTGTGCCCGCCTAGCCGAAAAAGTCAAGCGTCTCAAATGTACAGTGCTTAGGATCAGTATAAAGCAGCATATTGTCATAAAGATTGTCCTTTCTAGCTTAAATCCTTAAAGTAGGTTAGACTTTCCCCAGCGCCTTTCACCACCAACGCCGCAACCAAGATGTTTCATTTCTTCTCGATTTATTTCTCAGGTAAATGCACAACGAAAAGGCAAAGATTGTTAATAAGGATGTGGTTTGGTGTTATGTGTGGCCTAGTTTCGCCGCGAGATTTTAAAGGCAATCGCTGAAGCCTTGAGAACTGAAAAAATGCAATGCCTTTTGAGCCATAATATTCCTTTTCCATTTTGTCTTTTGTTTTAATAGGTAAATGTATTTTTACTGCACTTTTGCCAACAACAATTTTGCTAATATTCAATGCACTAATCAAAGCTACATCCAACGGCGACGGACTGACCGACCCATCGATTGAACCACCCATCCCCCTGCGTCGTTGTTGGCAGTGTCTCTCCTGCAGATTCGGGTGGCTGGGACAGGGAGTGGGCGGATGTGGAGATGGCCGGCTGACAACTGATCCGATCGAATCGTTAAGATGTGCAGATTTTCTTTATATTTGACTGTGTGTTATTTTTTGAAGAATATCGTATCTTTTATTTTGTTTGATCTTGTTGTTACTGCACTTGTCTGGCTGCTGTTGTTATTGTTGTTGGGCGTGTGGGGATGTTAGACAACGTTCAAGGATTCCACGACTGGCGGAAAACCAAGGACTTAGGCCTCCAACTCCAGACCAACACCGATCTTGTGGCCGCCGGCGTTGAAGTTCTTGCCATCGACCAGCGTGGACAGGGTCAGGGTGACGCCATCGCGCAGCTTCTGCTGGTAGCCCAGACCCACCTGGCTGGCGTTGTTCACCTTGGCGCGCACGCTGGCATCGTCATCCAGCTGATATTTGGCGCCGATGGCGAACTTGGTGTTGCTGGTGCCGCTGGCCCACGACAGCTGCACACCCACGTCCAACTTGTCCGAAGTGCGTTGGAAGATCGAGCCGCTGAACTCCTGGCCGTCGTTGCTAAACAGAAAAAGGCAACCATTAGTTTGGATTAATTTAAGCCAAGTGTGCCAGGTGTAATACTTACACAGCTGTGTGCAGAACAAAGTCCTTGGTGGTGTAGCCAAGGGCAAAGTTGTTGGTGGTCAGCTTGGACTGTTGTGTGTCAAATGCGGTCTGGTAGCCGGCCAACCATCCCTGGTAGCCAAGCACGGCAGAAGCATTGATCAAGGGGCCCTTCAGATCAATGTTCACATCCGAATCGGCCTTGACGTTCTCATGACCGTAGGCAACCTTGAACTTGCCGTTCTTGTTTCTGACGGAGATGAAAAATAATTCAAATTAGTAATCTGGCAAAATCACAGAGTATAGTGAGCAAGCAAGCTTTGAACTATTGAATGGTATGAATTATTCCTTTGCAGTTATAATAACATGTATGTATTTCTTACCCAGACTGGGGAGCGAAGTTGCCCTCCAGGGACAGCTTCAGACCCTCGAGGAGCTGATCCTGGACAGCAACCTCGGTGAACAGGGTGTTGTCTGTGTTCCACTTCTCGGTGAGGGTGAGGCCGTAGTCCTTGACCTTGTACTTGGTCTCCAGGGAGCCGAAGACCTTTCCAGATTCCTGGTTGGAGTGTCCGGCTGTGTTGAACTCGATGCCCGACGTGGTCTTGGTCTTCAGATCGAGCTTCCACAGGCCAAAGTTGTAGCCTTTGCTGAAGATGTCGCGAGCCTGTTTGCCCAAATCGCTGTATGATGGAGGAGCCATCTGGAATGGATTGAAATGGAATGCATTTAGTCGCACCGCCTGTGAGTTGGTGAATAATCGATAATAGTGACGATGATGGCACTTATTGCGAAATTACTTTTCTCGGCCGGCCTATAATTGCGTTTAGAGAACGATACATTTTATCTTATCAACAACATGATGATTATTACTTTTTGCTCGACTTTATTTCAAAGTGTTCAATCGGCCGCAATTGAAGAGTGGAAACCTAAACTAAAAGAAACAAGTAACAGCATCAACATGGCCCAAGAATTTCGCGGGCCATTTCCTCTTTTCACTTTGGCTAAATGTCAATTTTGTGCGGCGAAAATAAATAAATCAATTTAAATTAGTGTTCAAGGCGGCCACATGGACAGAATCACCAACTGAAGCAGGAAAAATAGTGAGTGACTGAGGAGGGGGTCATTGCACGTCTGTGGCAAAAGAAAGTGGCGAGGAAAATAGGAGCGGAGAAAGAAAACCAAAAGTACAACTCTATTGGATTCTTAACTTTCCCAAGAGCGGTGAGTTAAGGATACCAATGCTTACTTTAACTATTCAATTCTGCATTTTTAATATTCGGATTCCTTTTTGGACCATTTATTAATTTAAAAATATGTGTATTAAAAATACTGATCCCAACTATCTGGCCACAGGTGTGCGTGTACCTTCTATGTTTACGTTCCGTTCTCGCTGGCATTAATTGCTGGTCAATTCAGTCCGTTAGGCTAGCGATCATTGACTCACAAGCTAACTGCACGTTTGCAACGTGTGCTTTGGTCTCTGCTTCGCTGTTTCTATTTGCGTGACGTCAGGAATGCGACATACAGTCGCGGTGGGAATATTAGTGGTGGTGAATTTGTATCCATTTCCAGCCTAATAAATATTTCATTTAACAACATCGGACAAATATATCCCAAAATATCTAATTGAATTTGTTATATAGATATAAATATTTCATGCTGTGTAGACTAAAGGCGTAGTGGTGAGGTGGGAAAAAATCAACGCAATCAAGGCGGAAAATTATGAAAAGCGGCGGGCAGCAGACAAAAGTCTTTATGGCCGGCAGCCAAACGTTAAATAGGATGATCTCTTATTCTTCCGGAAGTCAGGTGATATAACCTGGTCAGTGTAGCTATTGAAAAAACTACTATCAGGTGGATATCCCTGTGCAAATGAATCAGCATCTCGGTGATGATGACCTTGACAAGCGGGTTATAAAGTGGGTGGATGGGTGGATGTGCAGTGCATTTTTTTCGCTAGTTGCATAACAGCAGGGAATCGATGGAAGACAGAGGGAAGCTAAGTGAGTAGCAGCACGAAAAGGTGGGCTATTGATTTTCCAGGTGACGTCACTGTGAAAATACCACCCACAATCGCCAAGTGCACCCACCTCACATGACCACAAACAAACAAAACGGCGATTAAGAACGGTGGATAGCGAAAACGTTTATTGAGCGAGCTGCTGGCTGGTGGATGGCAACATGGCGATAACGAACGGAATTGATCAAAACAATTTAAACGAGAGCACAAACACATTGGCTGCGAGTGCGTTACGTAACAGAAATTCGCCAGGCACTTTTCCATCGTTTTATCTGCTTCTTTGCCCCCTTTTTTCGCCGGCAGCTGCTGCCAATGAACTGTGAAGGCATTGGTGTGCGTGGGGTATGCGTGTGTGTGTGATAGCTGACCGGCTTAATATCCCCTTTAGATTACTGAATTATCAATCAATTATTGTATCATTTAGTGATAACAAGCTCGCTCTTCGTCAGCCAGCAAAAAGTGCTCAGCCCTTTTGCTTTTCGTTCATGCGCGTGTCTAACTTGCAATTTTTTTCATTTCGAGGTTATGAAATCACTGGCACCGAAAATCCTGATTTCCCTCTCATCCATAGGGGTATCTATTACCTTTCACTGACTTTTTAGGGGGTTTGGCTCTTGAACTACTTACTTTTGATGAGTTTTAGTTTGGTTAGAGTGTAATGCGAAACGCAGAGGAACAGAGACAACCACGACAAACGTACACCACAAAATTTTGTAATTCTGTGCTGCAGTGTTACCAGCCGGAGATATTCATCCAATGCGTTTTGCCCGAACTAAGTAGCGAAACATGTTGTCTGGTAACACTGCAACCCCTCGGTGGCTTATGGTCACACTGTTTGTAACGGAATTTCGAAGACAAACGGTAATTTAAAATTATTGTTTTAGTTACATTTCAAATTTTCTTTAAAGAAATTCGTTACATCAAGAACATAGCGTTTTATAGAAAATAGTGAGAGTGAGAGTTTAGGAGTTATGGATAAGCAAATGTTCTTTAAAAGAGGGCAAATGCGAAAAGTAATCAAAATGCAATAAATATATTACAACTTTATTGATTGACACCAATCAAGTGCATCGCCTTTATTTTTAGATGAATCTGCATGCACTCGTGCAGGGCAGCCAAGCGACCGAGTAATCCAAATCGGATGGGCTAAAAGCGAGACCAGTGCATTTGCCGTGCGGCGACAGAATGTTGAAGGCCCGTCTGCAGGAGGACGCCCTGCTGGGACGCTGTTTGGCCACCTCGTGCTCCGTGGAGCGGGGCGAGCTGGTGCTGGAGGAGCTGCCCTTCGCCCGCGGACCGAAGCGCGACAGCGGCATCGTCTGCCTCGCATGCTACCAGTTCCTGCAGTTCGGCGATGACGGCGATTCGCTGGACCGCTGCGAGCTCTGCGATTGGCCGCTGTGCGGATCGTGTGCCGACGACGAAGACGTCGCGGAGCACCGCGGAGAGTGCCAGGTCTTCTCCGCCGCACGTGTCACTTTCGCCGGGAATGTGAGCGATGATGGCGTCTGCCCGCAGTTGGATTGCATAACCATATTGAGGTTAGTTCGAGGGCGCTCCAGCGGGACGGGGATGATGGTGCTGGCGGATCCGCAGAATCGGGGGCTACTGGGGGAGCCTGGGCGGTCTGTCCGAATATTAGTTTTGGCAGCCGCGGCCCATTTCTCGGAGATCGCATGCGAGCCGGCAGATACCGATTCTCATGGCGACGACGTCAAAGAAGGCGGATGGATGGATCAACAACACTGTGAAGGGGACAGTGGAGCAAATAGTTCAGACACATGTATTCAATAAGTATTAAGTTCATAGAAGATAATATAATATTATTCAAGCAAAGGCGTGTGGGTACAAATTTTTGAATAAGTTAATATTATATCATTTCGTTGCAAAAAGGACTCCAAAATAACGGTACCATCTGATTTATAGTGTTTCATAGCACTGTGCATTATTATTTGAATAATGTGTGTTAACTAATCCATCGCTCATGTTGAAATAGATGGGTACATGGTCATAGAAATAGAACCAAAAGACTTAAGATTTGTATTAGGATGGACCTTGTAGCGTAAGACTAAAGTTGCACCAAGTTTATTATCTAAGCTAATTTACTTAAGCTTTTTTACTTTACGAGTATAGCTCAAAATGAAATATTACTAATAGAAATAGAATTGCTCACCTAATTTAACTGCAGCCCACTGTGCCCAGCAAATTTGATGCTTTATGTCGGACCGGGCAACCATGTAGCGGTGTAGTGGGGCAGATGGCATCATCCGTGAGGTTTGCCCAAAATATGAGATCTGAGATCAGTCAGCGAAATGACATCGCCGCCAACGCTGTCGGTGAATCGGACAGCGGTTCAGTGGAGTCCGGTCTGCGGACGCTATCTGGTGGCCAAGGGAGCGACGCTTGGCCACGGCGTGCTGATCGAAGAGCTGCCCCTTGCCGTGGGACCCAAGTGCAATGGACCGGTGGTGTGCCTGGGATGCTATGAAACCGATCCGGATCCGGAGGAGGAGCTCTGCAGCGAATGTGGCTGGCCGCTGTGCGCGGAGTGCTCCCAGCAAGCGGATAATGCCCATTTCAAGCTGGAGTGCCGCGAGCTGCGGGATGCTCGGGCACGATTCTTTCCCCTGCCCAGCGGGAGCAGCCACTGCCCGCAATTGGACTGTATTATGCCGCTCAGGTGAAGCCCAGTGGGAGGAACAAAAATAGACCTAGGCACGACCTAGAACGAACTGATAGCGTCACCATTTTATCCGCTCATACATATCACCTTATATACAAATAGATTTCATTAATAATTGGGATGTTGATACTTATAATCATAGTATTCATAGGTTACTTGTCCAATTTGCTACTTTCAGGGTTCTCTTGGCCAAGGAGGCGAATCCCGAGCGATGGGACAACGAGGTGGCGCCCATGGAGCACCACGAGGAGGAGCGGAAGAAGGACGCCGATGTCTGGCATGCGGATCGCGTAAACATCGCTCAGTACTTGCGCGGTCCCTGCAAACTGGCATCCCGATTCAGCGAGGAGCTGATCATGCAGGTGGTGGGCGTGCTGGAGGTGAATGCCTTTGAGGCGCGGAGCCCCAAGGGCTATCCACTGAGGTGTCTCTTTCCCTACACCGGCATTCTGGCACACAACTGCGTGCCCAACACATCCAGGAGCATCTATCCCAGCGAGGGATACAAGTGAGTTCCAATAGATTTATATATTGAGTTCTCTCATCCAAGAAGTCTAGAATTACATTTCCGCTGTTGCACGTCTAAAATAAGTCATTCTCTCCCAAAGAATCAGACTGCGTGCCATGGTGGATTTGGAGGAGGGTCAGCCCCTGCACCACAGTTACACCTACACATTGGATGGCACTGCCCAGCGACAAAAGCACCTGAAGCAGGGCAAGTTCTTCACCTGCCAATGCGATCGCTGTCTGGATCCCACTGAATTGGGCACGCATTTCTCCAGCCTGAAGTGTGGTCAGTGCGCCGAGGGATTCCAAGTGCCCAGGCAGCCGACAGGTGAGCAGAAGAGATCCTCACGGAATTGATTAGCTGACCAAGCATGTAATCCACTACACAGAGCCGGACACCAGCTGGAGTTGCGCGAGCTGTGGCTCCGACACCAGCAGCGTGGAGGCACTGGCGATGCTCCAATCCCTCCAATCCGAGGTAAATGCTGTGCAAGCGCTGCCAATGGGAGCCAAGCGGCTGGAGGAGGTCGAACGACTGTTGCGCAAGTACAAATCCCTGCTGCATCCGCTGCACTATATAGCCACTGGGCTGAGGCAGCTGCTCATCGAGATGTACGGGCGAGTTCAGGGCTACGAGATGGTACAGCTGCCGGACCACCAGTTGGAGCGCAAAGCAGAGCTCTGCCGCCAAGTACTAAGAGTGCTGAATACCTTCGAACCGGGTTTGAGCCGCACACGCGCCATGAATCTTTACGAGCTGCATGTACCACTGGTGCTCCTGGCCAAAACTAGCTTCATTGCTGGCAAGCTGAAGGGCGGTGAACTGCGAGCACGCCTCGTGGACGCAATAGATCTGCTGAAGGAGTGCGTGGAGATCCTGGCGTTCGAGGACAAGAGCTCCCAGGAGGGAGTGCTCTGCGTCGTGGCGCAGCAGGCTCTGAAACAGCTTACACTGAGCGTGGAGGGACTGGGAAGCGAGCTCGATTGATTACTTATGCATATCGGTTAGCTTTATTGGGAACAGTTCTAGGGACACAAACTGCGGATGTTGGTGTTACATTAAAATCTTAGTGCTGGGCGATGGTCGTAAATGTCAAAAGAACAATAAACTACAACTAAACAGTGATTACCACTTATTACAAACTAATGCTGCACACTATTTTAGATGAGTGTTTGATCTCTGTTTTATTTTTGGTATATGCGCCATTCTTCGGGTATATCGTAAATGCTTTTATAAGGACTTAAATCCTAGCTCGGTACATAGCTATGTAGTATTGTATACAGTTGAGATTTTTCTACGTCTCAAACTAGAATGTGCTGCTTACTCGGATACAGGTAAAAAATAGCCCGGGTGGCCGAAGAATCATCAGACATCATTGATGTTCCTTCACATCGGTGTACAAATAATCAACGCAGGCATTCTTAAACAAGCAGCTGCAAAAAGTTCCTTATAAAATATCCGTGTTCATTTTGAGTATGCTCCTGCTGTTCGCGACGCTGCCTTCTATATATTTATAATTTTAAATCATTATAAACTAGGGCATAAATTAAGTTGGAATCTGCATATAATACACAATACGAAATACGATTCAATATGACTGGCTGTGGGTGGGGGGATGGGGTGTTTAAAAAAATCACACATCGATTAAAAACTAAAAACACTCTTGGGCTCTTTTGGCCGCACAGTAAACGCAAGGACAAAATATAAAGAATATTTCCTGACCCTAGACCTCGTGGCTCAGAAGAGGCGTATCGTGGTAGCGGGAGGCGTGGTTCAGACTGGTGCACGGCAGCAGCCACAGCGCCGGGTGTCCGCGTCCGAAGACGTCCGCCAGCAGCTGGTACTTGCGCCTGTTGGGCCGGTAGGTGCCCTTCTGCTGTATCGCCTCCACGGCCGTCTCGTCGTACAAAATCGCGTGCAGCTGGTCCACCATGATGGCCGTAACAAACAGGCCGAACAGCGCCGACACCAGCATTAGGATAACCGAGTGAATCCTGAAACGGACATGGGATGAAATCAGTTAAATATTACTCATCATACACTTTAAAACTGCGTAGCCAAGCAACCTAATGAAGGCACATATCCAACTGACAATGCAATTAATGCAATTCCGCTTAGCATTCGATTCAGGCAATCCCAAATATGGTTCTAGGTTCTGCTTTTGTTGTGGCATAAGTAACTTACATGCGCAACTGGGTTTCAATCACGTTCTGGCTGCACTCCTCGCAGGGCCACACCCAGGAACCGACGATAAGGGCAATGGAGTAGAGCGACAGCAGAGCCACGTAGATGAGGAACTGCAGGAAGTACTTCTGATTGCGCTCGCCCACGCAGTTGTTTATCCAGGGGCAGTGGTGATCCATGCGCCGGATGCACCGCTTGCAGATGCGACAATGGTGAGCGCGCGGTGGCCTGTATGTTTCGCAGCGGGTGCACACTGTCCACTCGCTGCTGTGTCCATTTCCTGGCGGAGGATTGTTCTTGTTGGTGGTGTGCAGGTCGGAGAAGTCCAGACGGTTGGCGGGTAGTGGCACAGTGCCTGGATCGGAGAACACGGCCTTGGAATGGGACATGGCCAACAGGAAGACGACGGTGTTGAAGAGCACCACATGGAAGGACATCCAGAGGCTGTCCCCGGGCGGGAGATATATATATAATTACGTCTCGGAAAGTACTGTACGCATTACTCACCTGCCCGGCATGGTAGTCAGGATGATCCAGCGGATGACCACATAGTCCGCGTAGAGAACTGCCCCGTAGGTGACCACCAGACAGGCAATGCCACAGGGATCCCGGATAAAGACCATTGCTACGCTGTCTGCGGTATATTGGACTGACCTAGGTGCTATTGTCTCTGCCCCTTCTATTTAATTCAATTAGAAACCGAAGGGGCTAATGTTCCCAGTCCCCTCCCCCTGAAAATCGACGGGCGAAAAATAACAATTGTTGCTGTAGTTCCTCAGCTCGTCTTGCGACCCTCCATCCACTGCTGGGCGGGATTCGCGGCTCCTGGTTCGCGGTCTCGTCGGCTGCCGCACTTTGCCCACTCACTAGTGGGTGCGCGATTCACAAATCGAGCGTTTCATCGACTTTTTAGGGTTTATTTTACGCTTGAAATTGTCATTTATTTATTTAGGGTGACCGTTTGCAGAAAGGGCAAAAATATTGCTTTACTCACGAGCGGGAACTATCTTACGCTCATGGGCGCAGCACCATTAACTTAAGGGGGGTTAAATTAGTAAACTTAATGCTTAAAACATGTAATGAAATAATTACAGTAATTCGATATATTTCAATCTGTTTTTGAATGGCTCCAAACATCATTACATCTTATAAACCGTTTATTAAACATAATAGTAAAATTTGAAATGTTAAATAATGCAAACTCGAAACCTGTTAGTTCCTGTCCGTGTTCTCCTTGCCGCGCTCCCGTTTCTGGAGCTGCAGTTCCCTTTCGGCCATTCCCGCCTTGACCCAATAGTGCGTCATCACGTCCACCAAGGTGATCCGGCCCTTGCTATCCTTGCGGAGCAGCTACAAAGGTAAAATCGCTGTTATTCAAATGGATCTGCCATGAAAGGTTTTCCATCTTACCCCGCCGATCAGTTCCTTGCAGCCCTTGGTCAAATGCGTCGGATAGGAGATCTCCATGCGCCTGATCTTGCTGTAGGTGCTCTCCGTGCTGTTCGACTCGAAGGGAGGACAGCCGACGACGAACTCGTAGCACAGAATACCCAGGCACCACTGGTCCACCGAGTCGTCGTAGGAGTTTCCGTCCACCATCTCCGGCGGCAGGTAGTCCAGGGTACCGCACAGAGTCCTCCGCTTGTTGTTGGGCGTGTGCGCCGACCAACCAAAATCGGCCAGCTTCAAGTCGTCGGTGCTTGTCAGCAGGATGTTCTCCGGCTTCAGATCCCGATGGATCACGTTGTTCAGGTGGCAGTAGTTGAGGGCATTCGCCACCTGGTAGGTGTACTTCGCAGACCTCGGTTCATCGAATCGGTGATTGGGTGCTCCACGCAGGTGCTTGAAGAGCTCGCCCTCGGAGGCGATTTCCAGGGCCAGATAGATGCGGCTCTCGTCGTGGAACCAGGTCAGCAGACGCAGGATGTGCGGGTGCTTCAGCCGCGACTGGATCTCGATCTCGCGCAGTACCTGACGCTGCACACAACCCTTGCGCAGCTCCTCCTTGAACATGACCTTCATGGCCACCAGGTAGTGTGAGTGGCGCTCCCGGGCCAGGTAGACACGTCCGAATTTGCCGCGTCCCAGGTGGGCGCCCATATCAAAGTCGCGGGGACTCCAATCGTATCTAGAGGAACCAGAGTAAATACGGATAGGAAGCTTTTGCTAATTATGGTACGTACGGCTGTCCGTATGCGTCGTGGGACATCATCTTGAGGCACATATTTTTGATCGGCTCCTGTTGCTCCTCGGGCACCTTTGCCAGCAGATGCGGCAGGTGGTTGCGGTTGGCGTGCTTCGCTCGGGAAAGCGTCATGGCGTTGGCTTATTAATTAGAATATGATGATTTCCAAATAAATTATTTCGTTTTAGTCGTACTTTCCTTTAGCGTCCCTTTTGTTTGCGCGTTTTTTCGAATGCTGAGATTAGTGTGACCGCATGGTAGAAACGACTTAGTCTGCGACTTTAAGTGGAACAGTTAAGTCACTATATTTTTAAATTCTGACGAAACATAATTAGATATTCCTCTGCTTCTTAACATTCAAAAAAATGCTTCAATGTATTTCTTATGTTGTGTTATTAGTAAACTTGTTATTATAAAAATTTCCCGCCAGTTAGATAAAGGTTTCAGAAATTTGTAAGAAAACTGTTTAATAAACTATAACCACTAGTGCTTAAATCACAATAGATGCCAGGTAGATTTATATCTTTAGTTGTCCACATTTATATATATTGAATTTCAAAAATATCTAATATATAAATGAGTTAATATATAGGGCACGAATATCCCTAATTAACCAGCTAGGCTTAGCTGCAAAAAATCCCTTGGATTCCCGACTATACGCAGTCTGGCCACACTCGCCATTAGTCATTTTTTACACAATAAACGTAAATTAAGCGAATTTGCAAGCGCTATTTGGAAATATTTATCAAGATTGGAGTGATATAAGCAGCCCATAAGACATTTGAAGAAAAGCGAATAGGTTTCCGCAGGAGGAAGTACACAAAAGCGGGCTCTCAGACGCCGTGACGCACTGAAAATCGATTGGACAGGAAAAACAACACGGAAACCAGACAAAGATCAACTGATTTGGATTTTATTGACCCCGGGGCAACGCAAATTATTGGCAGGTAGCTGAGCGAACGGTTTGGTCATAAAGATGGGAATCTTTGGGCAGTCGTCGCCATTCGATGCCGACGTGGGTGAGTTTCATCTTTCGATAAGCTGGGGGCTGGCCAATTGGTCGCGTCGGTGTTCCAATTGGACTGCACCACGAACCAGTGCGTTTCATAGTTTTCTATTCTTATCTGCGGCTTTAGCACCCGCACATCACCCCCTTTGTCCTGCTTTCCCTTTGAACCCGATTCCCAATTCAACAGACAACAAAGAAAGTCATGTGAGAGGCTGTGCGCAGCTCTGCGTCGTTCGTTGAACTTCTTATTAGAGTTGTTAAATGGCAGTCGCTGACCTTGAGTGACGTAGCACCCGCAGAACCTCACACCCCCACCACCTCCGCCCCCTTCCCTAATGCAATTTAGCTAGTTTCCGATTGTATTGATTTTCTTTAGCTGCAATCAGTTTTCAAACAGCCTTATCTTTGTTTAGCTGTGACTCAGAGCCCAATTTGTGTTTGACTGATAAGCTAATGCGGTTCATTCCTTTCTTATTTTATAGAAAAGGCCACCAGCGAGACAAACACCAACGACAACTGGTCTCTGATTCTGGATGTCTGCGACAAGGTAACGACCAATCCTCGCCTAGCCAAGGATTGCCTGAAGGCGGTGATGCGCCGCATGGGCCACACCGATCCCCACGTGGTGATGCAGGCGATTACGCTACTAGATGCCTTGTCCAATAACTGTGGAAAACCCCTCCATTTGGAGGTGGCTTCACGTGACTTTGAGACTGAGTTCCGTCGTCTGTTGGCCAAAGCTCAGCCAAAGGTTTCTCTGGTGAGAACAAATCGTATAAATTCACTTATTTCCCTTCTGAAGCCTGTTTTATGACTCGCAGAAAATGCGTCAAGTGCTCAAGAACTGGGCCGAAAACGACTACAAGAATGATCGAGAGCTCGACTTGATACCTGCACTCTACACCAAGTTGCGCATAGAAGGATACGATTTCAAGAATTTGGGCGATAAGACCAGCAAGACTGTTGCCGAGAAGGCCGCCGCCCTGCCCAAAGATCCGAATGTGGTCAGCAGCCAGCAGGAGGAGGACGATATCGCCAAGGCCATCGAATTATCATTGAAGGAGAACAAGGGCAGTCCAAAAACCGGGAGTGGAGCAAGTACCGGCACCGCTAGTGCCTATCCCTCGTTGTATCCATCCTTCGCTGGAACCGGCTCTAGCGCCCCGAGCGGCGAGGCCAGCTCCGCTCCTGCGCCAGAGCCGAGAAAGGTTCGAGCTCTGTATGATTTCGAAGCTGCCGAAGAGAACGAATTGACCTTCTTTGCCGGCGAGATCATTCATGTGCTGGATGATAGCGATCCAAACTGGTGGAAGGGATACAATCAGCGCGGCGAGGGTCTGTTCCCCTCGAACTTTGTCACTGCCGATCTGTCCGTCGATCCCGAGCGGCTGGACATCAATCAGCAGCATAAGTCGGCCGCCGCCGGCCAACGAGAGTTAGATTCCGCTGCGGCGCTGCAGCAAAAGACTGAAGCAGCAGCTGCTGCCGCCGCAGCTCAGCCCGTGGAGATCGACGAGTCAAAGATCGACCGGCTGCTGCATCTCCTGCACGAGGCCAATCCCGAAGATCCCTCGCAGGACAGCGACGAAATGCTGCAATTGGAGCAGGAGGTCCATCAGATGGGTCCGCTGATCGACGCCGAGCTGGAACGCGTCGATCGAAAGCACGCTCAACTGACACAGCTCTCCAGCGATCTTGTGGACGCCATTAATCTGTACCATACCTTGATGCGGGACGATCGGGCTGCTGCTGGTCATTTTGCGGCCAATGCTGGCGGCTTCATGCCTGGACTGGCTGGGTTTCCGGGTGCCGCTCTGTACGGTGCTCCAGGTTATCCTGCAGCGGGTGGATTCCCACCTGCCCAAAACTATCCGGGCATGCACTCGATGCCATATGGCCCCGTACCAAATGCTCCCACTGCTGCTCCATCACAGGCCCCTGGAGCTCCTGGTGGTTATCTGGGTCAACCGCAGGGACAGGTGCCACTGCCATATCAGAACGGACATGCCGCACAGTTGAACTGTTAGTATAAAGGATTATAATATTAATTGCATTTTTGTATAATAACCTTTTCAATCACCTTTCCAGCGCTGCCAACCCATTTGACTCAACCAACTGGCACTGCACCTCTGGCCCAGCCAATTTACACTCAGCCCACACCCGTGACCACCCAACAGCAACAGCAGCCACTACCCCAGCATCCTCAGCAGCCGCCACAGCAGCAACCCCAGCAGCCCCCACAGCATCCCCAGAACACCTACCACATCGACCCCCAGTCGCAGTACGCCCAACTTCCGCCCGCAGTCACACAAATCCAGCAGCCGCAGCAGCCACCGGCTCCGCATGCTTACATGTCGCCGCAGCATCAGCAGGCACCGCCGCCACAGGGATACCAGCCAGGACCAAATCTGTATGCACCGAACGGATCGCCGGCTGTCGTCAACCCACAGAGCTACATGTCCCCACAGCAGCAACAGCACCCACCACCACATGATCAGTTTAGTCAGCTGCACCAGCAGATGGCCGCCATGTCCATGGCTGGGGGCCCGCCAGTTGGGGCGCCCGGCTATCACATGCAGAACGATGCTGTCAAGAACAACATTCCTATCTACCAGCAGCAGCGGTAAGACCGCTGGATTAAAACAGAGACCTTCACCTGGTTCGCTTTTGATTGTCCAAACAACTTTAAGCTTTGTCTCCATTCTGGCAAAAGGATCCAAACGAGTATGTTAATTTCGGATAACTTGCCGAAGAACGGAAGTTGTCAAATCTATGCTATGTATATTCTGTGGGCCGAGAAGAGCCATTGTCAGTGAACCAAAAATGTCGACTATCCATAAATATAAAGAGAGAAGCCAAATTAATTTCAAGTGTACCCTTACCATTTTTCTTATTTTATATTTTATAACACACTTTCTGGCCAACGAAACGATATATTTTTCTGGAAGTAAGGTAAACAAGTCGAAGAAATATATATACCATATAAATAATCTGTATTCAACGTATAACTTTGTATTTGTATTTAGTGCAGGGGAGATAACTATAATGTATTATGTTTATTGTACGGACTATATGATAAATCTAACAAAACGAATCACATTCATTAAAATCATAAAATATACTAAGTAAAGACTACACGTCAAGCTTGTAGCTTCCATTTGTGATTTAGTAAACCTTGTCAATCTTTTTCAGCTCTAAACACCGCATATGAATCGTTTCCAAAAGTTTTTGAAAAGCGGATGCAAAAATTTTAATAATGTTGACTAGTCAAAAACACAGCTGAATTGCGAGCATAGTTAAGCGATGCTTACTAATTGCTTATTTATTCCTCACTTGAATCTTTTGTTTATTTTTATGATATTTATTTAATTTACTCTTTACTATCGATGCAATAAAACATGACAGCAAAATTCGTTATAGTTTTCTAAGAATCTGAAGCAATTGAGAACGAGTTGTAGATGTGCACCCCCTTTTTACTTAACGAGCTTAGCTCCATTGGCTTATCCCCTTCCGCACGTGTCAGCGCGCTTTTCAAAAGAGATTCCAATATATTTGAGACAAGCTTTGCCACATGCCACTGTCTCGCAATCCGGCAAACATGCAACAATTCAGCAAATTTCCATCCGGCGTTCAGTGGCACAAATGCGAGTAGCCTGTGAAATAAACTGTCAAAACGGGGCAGACAGCCCCTGAGCCTGGTAAATAGAAAATGCCAATGAATGCGGAGTGTCACCTAGAGTGAAGCCAGGAGTGAAGCGGGCCAGGAGACGGGCGCAGAGGCTATGCAAATATTTGTTGATTGTTGATTTCTATGGGCTGGTAGTTGGGTGTTGTCTAGCTGCAAAAATGTCAACAAATGCATGGGTATTTTTGAAATTAATTGATTTTGCTGGCCTTGCACGCTTACAGCGAATGGGAATGGGCTGGGTGGGATTGGGTGGACTGGCTGGGGTCGTGGGAAAATCCTGCCCAGCCGAACACCTGAACCTTGTTCGTCCTGTGCCCTTGGGCTGTGCAATTGTGTGCTGTGCTGTGCTGTTGCCTTTGTGGAGCAGTTTCCGTTGGGCTCGTCGTCAACTTTGATGGCTCAGTTTTGCTCAGTTTCGTTCTCGATTTGATTATTCCGCCGGGTGATTTGCATTTTGTGCCGCTGCTGCATCTGTATCCTTCAAGTCGGATGGCATTAATCAGAAGCAACTGGCTCAAGGACGACCCTTCAACCTACCGCCACTCGCGCGGAACGAAGATGTCTGCTCCCGCTCCCGCTCCTGCTTTCTCTTCCAGCTTCCAGCTTCCAGCTACCCACTTCCTTTATTTTCTTTACTTTTTCAACACTTGGCAATAAAATCAAATGATGCGGGCATCGTAAAGCTTCGCGCCTCTCGCGTTTTCTATGTCGTAAAAGTCGACACGTTACCATTATTGCGTTATGTATCGCATTGCCATTTTTGTCCCTTGGCTGCAAATCCCCGACTCCATCCATGGGCCACGGACCACGGACCACGGCCACGTATCCTGGCTTCCTGGCCAGCGGATTGTGGCCTTTAAAGCGGCATAAATGATTCCCTTTTTGCAGCTCTTCATTCCATTCACCGATGCGAATGCCTCAAAATATTTACCCGCGCTGAAAATCTAATAAAAAAAATTGTTGGAAAAACCCGGACAGCAATGGGGTGAAGAAAAAATATTTATGGCCATTTGCTTTTGATATTTATTCAATGGTCTATTGTTTGCCGATAAGCTGTGAATAGTTTTTTGTTTTGTTCAGTTTTTTTTTTGTTTTGTTGGTCGTTGTTTAGTCAACAGTTAGTTAGGTTCTAAATTCCAACAGAAAAAAATAAAAAATGGTCGTTCATCGTGGGCCTAAATTCTTGAATATTTAATATTGAACGATGGTTAAATTCCCAAAAGATAATTGAAGCCTCAGTGAAAATGTTGAAAACTGAAAGGTAGATTGACTTACAGTGAAAATACAAGTAGAGATTTCATATTCAATTTAAGTTTTAATCCTTTAACTACAATTATGAACTAATGTTATGTGCAGATAGTTACTTGTAATGTTTTACTCGTTTTCTTATGTACTTTTGAGGACAATGCATTTTCAGCATGCATGTTTTTCAGCCTCATGTTCTTTGTGTAATACAGCAAACTAGTTTCACAACGTCAACATTTTGGTGCCACAAGAAAAATTGTGCGGCGCATTGGAAACCATTTCCCCAATAACTAGCCACAGCGGCAATTTTCCCCAGCATATGCAAGTGGCACGCTGACGGGGGAAAACTATTTATTATTTGCACACTTTCCACAAGGTCACGGTGCATACCATCGCAGCTCCTCCCTCCGAGCATTTCGCTTTTCCTCAAATGGTTTCGGGAAAGCGTAGCTTGAATCTAACAGTCATGAGCTGGCAACGTTTTTCCACGGGAAAACTTGTTTTTTGCATGAAAATTGGCTGAGAAACATAACATAACATAACAATATATAACATAGCAATATTCAGCTTGAGCGACTTTATATCGCCACTTTTGAAGGCTTCCAGCAGCTTGCTCACTTATTTTCATTTATTTATATTTTCCAACCAAACAGGTATTCATTCGATGGGAGTCCTGGGAAAACAGGACACAAAACACAGGGAAAAGGGCAAATGCCCAAATGCCATGCATTTGCATACTCTTTGTTCTGCTTTTGCCTGGCATGTTCTATTTTCTGCCTTTGTCGGAACACAACACCCACGTGTTCTGCATCGCATTCCATGTGCTTACCTGGGATTCCCAGTTTATCAGGCATTAATTAACGATTCAATTCAACTTCCAGCGCAGCTCACTTGAGTCGTGCGAACGGCGAGCACACAAACTTCAGCGAACAGCTTGCACTGCATTTGGATAAGTCGTACTCGAGCACCCTACAAACATCCCGGAGTGGGGATACAATGCTCCTTGGAGGCCAGTGATGCCAGGGGCAGCAGTTCGTTCTCAAAAATTAATAGCACTCAAAATGCCTGAAAACGTATTTAAAGGCTTCCATTGTCTTGTACTTCGTACCTTTGAATATAAAATTGAGAAATTACGGATATATCACAAGTCAAATGAATGAGTAGTACTCACGTTTCTTTTTTGAGATGGCATGAAAGTAGGAAAGGCCATCACTGGTGGTGGGCGTTCGCATAGTGGGCGTGGCAATAGCTACTAGTAGGTCGTGCCGTGCTGTTTCTAAATCAGAAACACTGCCACACACACACACACACACACTCCACTCCACCAGCTGCATATTGACTTCCGCTGAAGTTGAGCGCGTGATTGAGCCAATGAGTGATTGGAGAGCTGTGAATGATTGAAAGCCTTTGTCTGAGTGTAATTTAATTAAACAAATCAAAGTTGTGCGCCTGGCCGGGGAGCTGGACCCGTGCCATCCTCCGTGCATCCGAGTGTTTTTCTGTTAATTGAAAATACGTTCAACGAACGCGAACAAATATGCCGACAGCTGGAGGATGGGGGCTGGGCTTGTGGGCGGGTCTGGGTGGTTCTGGGTGGTTCTGGGTGGTTCTGGGTGGTTCTGGGTGGTTCTGGGTGGTTTTCGTGGCATTAAATAATTAAGGGGGAAATTCGAATACTCGGTCGAGTTGCCCATTTTCCCATTTTCCCACTGCAGGCACTGCCGCCTCTTGGGCCTTGTATTATTTCACTTTTTGCGGGAATTTGTGTTTGGTAATTGTGTTTGTTATCGCGTTCTATTTGTGTTTAATTATGTGCACCACCACCTCGTCCAAATGTTATAAATATAAAATCACATACTTATGCACGAGGTGTTGTTCTTTGCTTCCGGTTACCAAATTACACATGCGGCCATTTTGAAATGTACCCATTTGCTGTGCAAGCACTTGCCCTTATTATGGTAAGCATTTCAATGGTTTTGTTTTTGTGTTGATTGACTGACTGGCAAGCTAATATTGTGAATATTCACAGCACTCGCTTTCATGATCGAGCGTAACTGGATGAAAACAAATATAATATATATATAATATATACATATATACATATATGCTTGCCTCAACATGTTGCATGCATTTCAATGAACATAGCATATGATTATACTTTATGTAGTCATTGTAGTCCTGCCGGGGCTTAGCACATTTCCCGAACAGGAGAACTTGGCTTTGATGCATCGTAGCCACTTGCAGCTGCCGTTGACACATTTCCGAACTCGCAGCAGCACACAGAGAGGCGTCATTAGCAAAGTGATGGGACAAAAGAATTCGTTGGGTCCATGCTCGTGCCGCCTTATTGGAAACTTATTCGCCGGCAGGACTGCCAGGACTGCTAGGACTGCCAGGACTGCAATTAACAGGACGAGCAAGGCGACGGCAGCTAAGTTTGAGGCACGAGGCAATGTGGATGGCGGCAAAGTGGACTTAATGCCGAAAGGGTCCGAGGCAAGTAAGTTGTATGCAAATTGCATGTAGCACATACCCACTGGATGGGGGCGCAAGCAAGATAAATTACTTTCAAAGTGCGCAGAGGCAGAAATGCTCCATGCTCTATGCTCCATGCTCAGTACTATATACATATACTTCTTGGACGGCCCGAAATGCAAATGGGTTTTCCCTGCACTCGTACTGCCAGATGATGGCTTTCTGATTTGCTTGGGCGAAACAAGTTTGCCATGTGCAAGTTTTTAGATCGCTTTGCCTTTTGGGCTTTTCTGTTTGGCAGCTTGTATATTATTTGTTAATTGATACGTGTATGTCGCAAAAAGTTTGCCCCTGTGTTATAAAACTTTGTAATGCCCGAATCATTGCAAATCTCTTAAAAATGGGTTCGTTCCTCTGCATTCGATTGAAAGCTGCGAACTCACTTTAATGGGGCTATCTACGCTCCTTCAACAAATCACTTTTAACCATATGTATTATGGTCGAGGAGCAGGAGTAATCAAATTGTAAAACAAGACCCAAAGAACCCAAAGAACCCAAAGAATTTATTGGACTAAACGAACTCGAATACCAGGTTTTGCGTCGACCTCAGCAAAAAGCAGAGAAATAGTGCCAGAAGTGGCAAAAATTCTGGGCTGCACAGGTGCAGCTGGCCGAAGCTGGGGTTTGTTTAACTATTTTCTATTCATTTATGCATTTTGCTAATAAAAATTTCATTTTTGCCTAACTAAGTGAAACGAGAAGGTTCAAAGCGGAGCAAGCAACTCTGACAAACGCTCGGCGAACAATGAAGGCTTTTATCTTGGCCGACTGTTGTTTGGTCAAGCCTTTCCGCCAGTACAGTGCTCCCTGGCTATGCAACTCCAGTACTCCCATTCAGCAGTGGCCATACAACGAAATCAGTTCGTTTTCCCATCGCCCCCGAAAATGATGTGCACTGTACTTCCGCTTTTGTGCCCGTTGTCTTGTTGCCTAGATAACATTTCCGCCATGCCCCTTTGTGCTGCTCCTTTTCGGTTCCTGTTTGTTTGCAAACATTTTTTAAATTGTTTGCTGTAATTTGTTTCCGGACCCAGACAACAACAAGCATCAAAAACACAACAAACGAAAATATAAAAAATAGGCAAATGGCCCTTGCGCCATTTTTCGAGCTGGCCTGCCATAGTGGGCGCTCCTTCTTTTGGCCAACAGATGTATTTTTTTGTATTTTTTGTATTTTTTGCGATTAAAAAATTATAATTTCAATGCTTGTCTGCCGTTTGGCTCAGCACGTTTGCTCCTTCTTTTTAACTTGATTTTTGCTCTGCCAAATGGCGGCGACAGCTGCGGGTATACGAGTATGTCCTATAAATCCAATTAATCGGGAAACCCCCGGGAAAACGGGTACCTCTCCACTATCTCGAATTTGGCAGCACGTTTCCAGGACTTTTGTTAGTTTCACTTTTTTCGGCGAGAATTTATGGCGAATTTTGTATATCTATGCGAATGTTTTACAGCTGTGCGTTGACATAAAAACATTTTATTGTTTGATTGGCTTGTTGCTGTTGTAACCATCGCAAAGTTTTTAGGTTCGAACTCAAATGGTGCGATAAGAACGGGTAAAAAAAGATACAATTGGGGGAGTTCCAGGGGAATTATTTTAATTACATTACATATCAATTACAGCAGTTATTAAGTTTTTCCTGCAGCCATTTATTTGGCTAAAATCCTGTTTACTTTGCTGTCCATTCGCTTGCATTGTAAAAGTGCCGGGGTGCGTCATTTGTTGATTTATACAAGTATACGTGTATTTGTATCCATTTGTAAGCAAACACTGACGTCATTCCCATTCTAATTCCGAGCGAAATGAAAATATTTAAATAATAAAATAAAGCTTGCCACGTGCTGCACGCGAATGCAATCGGAAGTCACGTAGCACGCTGACTCAAAGTTTGCAACGCAAATAGTGAAAGTGCTGCGAAATCTAAAATTAAATAAAGCTCGTAATTTGACAAAGTTATTAATAAGATAGCTTTACGTTACAATCGTGCTGGCTTAAACGTCAGCAAAGCTGAAAACTGAAACCTGAAAACTAAAAACTGAAAACTGATATTCGAGGAACCGAACCGATCACACATCACGTAGAAAAGCTTTAACTTCGGTTTGAACGGAAATCGCCCGATGTCAGTTATAAACTTAATTAGCTGCAGGTCGGACGCAAAGTTCTTGGTTCGCAAAATGAGTCACCTGGGATCCATACTGCTCGTGCTGTGCCTCATCTGCATCCAACGCTCGCGACAGCAACCCCCCTCGAATCCCGAACCTTTGACGGACAATGGCATTTACATACCCCGCCTGGAGGACGACCTGGACTGGACGGGGGCCAACTGGCAGCTGGTGGTACGCTTCCTGATGCAGCGCCAGCAGCTGCGTTTCTGCATCGCACTGGCCAGATTCGATGAGCAGCTGGTGCCCGGCACAGCCTGCCAGGCTCTGCTGGCCAACGGCCCGCTCATGGCCAACTGCGATATTGGAAACATCGAGGATCTGACCATGACCTTGCGCTACGCCTTCGGCGAAATTCTGCTCGACACGAGTCGAAAGTGTCGCCCTGGCCTGGAGCTATTTGGAGTTCGCTGCCGGCGGAGGGCTTAGCTTGTGGCTAAAGCCTCGTAGTGAATATTATTAATTTTATTCCGAAAATTAAAGTCAGGCTTTCCCCTGTGTTCAACAGCGCCCAACTGCCCGATAACACAATTTATTGTAACATTAATAGAATAGATATAAGCCTTATTCTCTGAAATACGACAAATCCAAAGTTTTCTTAGTTCGAACGAGTTTTGTGGCACGCAAATATATTACATTAGCTAATTTAACTAATGAATATTGATGTGACTCTATGTGTGCAGATCGGGCACTAAGCCAAGTGATGCCAGAAGTAACTGCATTGGCTTAAACTAATAACTAATAAATTAGTTACTAATGGAGAATCGTAACATTTTTGCTAGCTTCTGAATCTTCTAATTGTTCCCATTTCCATTTCGTCTCCTAAGTGCATTGCTAATTCACTTTATTGAGCAATTTTTCATCGTCTGCCCTGTGCCGTCCCCTGTCATTTCAATATGTCAATAAAAATCAGAAGCTAACACTCCGCCGTCCCCTATCCGCTTCCACTGAAAACTGGGTGAAGGACTGAGTCCGAGTGGCGAGTGGCGAGTGGCGAGGGGCGAGTCCTGAGTCCTTGCCGAGTGCAGTGCCTCCCTGACAAATGACGATTATAATTTGTAAAATGCGCCCATCTAGTTGTCCGCCCGGATCGTCAGGTCCCCAGATCCCCAGATCCTTGTCGCACCCCCGATATGTTCGACTTGTGGCCTAGATGTTGCTGTCCGGCGTTTTGCCCCATTCCCGTGCATATCCACTCTCGCATTCAGTTCAGTTCATTGCAATTGTTGTTGCAATTAGCAGAAGCGATGGGCGGGGATTTTCCGGGCGGTAATATAAGCACAACTGATGGTTTCAGCTGATGGGAAAATTGCACAGCGCAAATGGCCGATGGTCGTGGGTGGATAGAGTCGTATTGTTGCATTTGGCAATTACCGGCAAATGTTTAGGGGCACAGCTTCAATGCAGAGTTTTCCAATTTCAATCGGAGCTGTGCGATATCTTTTTCAATCGATTTGCAAGACATCTTCGCACAGGAAAAAGTGTGGATCTGTCAACACAATAAACGCTTTCCAAATCAGTTTTCGCAATGACATTAATGGGATTTGTGCATCGAGTGTGCAAGCTGCAGAAGTGCATTTTGGGCTATCAACAAAAAAACAAACGAGGCAACAAAATGTTTGTCTAGCTGAATGGAAATGGTCTAAAAAATTGCAATTTCTAACCATAAGAATTGTTTTCAAAATCATAGTGGGATAAAAAAATGGCATTTTTTAATATTTATTAAATTTATAAATTAATATGATCATTTATTATAAGCAAACAATTTCATTGATTACTTTCAACATCGCTTTTAAATGTTTTTTTGCAGAAACTTACAAACTTTGGCTTATAACCTTAGGGTGGCGAAACATGTGAGTGTAGACCAAACGGGCATATAAATTTAAACAAGTTTCTAAATTGAGTTCCATTGGCTTTTGCAGCGACTGTTGCCTAAGCGTTTATCTGCCACTTTCAAGGACTCTTCAAGCTGCTCCCCAAATTATGGACAACTTTGCTCCGGCGCGGCCAAAGCTAAATGTAAATTAATGAATTGTTTAAAGTACTTAAAATATTTACGCTCAAAGCAAGTGGATGAGCACTGCCACGCCTACCGCCCCCTCCGCGGACCAGCTTCAATCCTCAAGCTTCAGGATGCTGTGAGCGTGGGCTGCTGACCAATGAATATGCAAACGATCCGCCACCCACCGCCACGGACACTCCTTCCGCCAAGTTCGTTATGACGCAGCATAAGGTCAAGGAGGAAAGGCAGCGGAGTTCGCAGGTCTATGACAATGGGCGGATATTGCGAACGGTTCAGTTGTTATCTATTTGAAGGAACAAGTAATTCAAGAAATTTACTGTTAATATACAGCAGTGTATGACTAAGGAAAGTAAGGAAAGCTTCAACTGCTCGTCAAGCACGATCCTTGCACCCTGTGGCCCACGGTGCGTATACGCGCTGGTGTCGAACGGTCATTAAGGCAGCGAACGGAGAGCTGAGCTCGCTGTTTACGCAGCGAGGAGTGGCAGCAGTGGGGAAACACCAGAGGACGACAGTGGCAGCAGACTGTCCTTTGACTTCTGGTGCCACCCGCGATTTCCCGCCCACCCAGTGTCCTGCTGAGCGCCCTGTTCCTCCATTCCACCCACTGCTTTTGCAACTGGCTGCTGACTGTTAATGCGGAGCCCCTCCCCTCGTTCCGTAAAATATGCATAAACAAATGAAACGAACTGACTGACTTTGCCCCTTGCTCAGCAAGGCTGCCACTGCAGCGTTTGCAGCGTTTGAGGCGCTGCCGCCTCCTGTCCCCTTCGTCCTGCAGTCCTGCAGTTCTGTTCAGTTCGAGTAATTAAATTTCGCTCGAGATTCCTTGCATTTCCTGCTCTGATTTCGCCAGAGCCGCCGAACTCGCAGATTCCCCGCGCTATTTGCATTGAGAAAGTGAAAAATCTATTAATGAAACGCGTCTGGTAATAATTTATGCAGCAGTAAGCCGATAGCTGGGCTTCATTTTGATAAGGCGGAAGAGTCCTTAAATTGGTCTTGGCCGTTCGCTGGGCGGGTCAGAATGCCCGCGAGCATGGGGTCAAAGGTCTTCGACGGTCCGCTGGCAAATGAGATCGAACAAGATTGCAATCACTGCCCCAACTCCCTACTGCATCCTTCGAATCGCAGCAGGCGGAGACAACACTACAAACTGGCACCAAACTGATTGCATTATCGCAAGGACCCAAGCAAGACAAAGGAATCGACCCAGAAAACTTCGATGCTTTTGGCCAGCAATATCAAGGGGCCACATGGACACACTCATGGAAAACTGTAACGCTTGTAGTCTAATTTCAACCGACCAAAGTGGATATGCTGTAGTAAGAGAAAATGAAACGTCTATACCTTTTTGGTTAAAGTGCTGAATGAAAAAGTGCATATGAAAACGTATTCGTTATAAACCTTTTGTAGCATTTTATTAAACACAACATATCAGTTATGTATAGGGAAACACACAATAGTTTTTTCATTAATTCGATGTAATTGAATTATTTAGTATTCATTGTTTATGTTTTTTATTAATGGCACTAATTGTTGTGCAATTATAGTTTACTCCGTTTAAATGAATTATTCTGTGATGTTTGAAAATACCTTCAGTTTTTTTTCTGTTAGCTCGATTGAATCACCGTGAGGCATCGCAATCGACTGGTGTGTCGGGTGGCAAGTGGCAAGTGGCAAGTGGCAAGTGGCAAGGATGTGCGGCCAGGATGTGTGGGCCAGTGCGTGTGTGTGTGCGATCCATTCGGCGGGCTCTCCAAGGCTCATTTATGACCAGCATCGTTGGTCACTTTTTATGCATTTTCCCACGCTGTTTACTTTGTATACAAACGAGTGGCACTTACTTATTTTGTGCCACATAATGAGCGCTCCTGATGGTCGCTTATAAATTATAAAGCATTCTGCCACACACACACCCACCCACACACACACACACACACACACACTGGCTGTCGTCCAATAAACTTACCGCTCACACCCACCCAATTTGATTTGTATGGCTTTTCAATTTGTGCTCTGGTGCTCTTTAGTTTCATGGCACTCCGCTGGCTGGATGGTCGTATTTCCTTTTGCTGCATTTGCCATTGTATAAATTTTTGGTATTTGCGCCAATTTCATTCCAAATTGAGCGCTGCCCACAGTCGTTTATTTTTAATGCACCCAGGCCATCCAAACATCCAAACCCAACACAAGCAAACCCAAGCCAAGCCAACCGAAACGGAACGAAGCAAGGCAGTATGGACATGGGCTGGTCCTCGCAAGCATGGGAAGCAGGTGGGGATTGGGGTTGGTGTACCACATCAGAAGTCGATTTTTTTCCACTTTCAGCTTGCCTTGGCTTTACTTCCCAATTCCCATTTCTCTATTGTGGACTAGCAGAGGGATTTCGGCTTTATTTGGTTGTATGTCTGCTTTTGGGAACGGAACACGTGTTGATTTGCGGCACCATAATACTTTACCAAGTTCTAGCCTTAAATGCCACACATATTCTGAACAGCAACAGCAACGGCAACTGCAACTCAATATCAATTTTGGGTTTTATTTTAAATCCATTGTGGAAAACGACGATCCCCAAAAGTGCATCTGGTAAGAGCATCCAAATTGCGTTGCTCCGCCCACATCAAATCGCATTTTTTCCCAATTTGGTCCTTTGTATTATTTGCAGTGTGCATTTTGGACATTATGTCCTGCCGCATGCCAAACACTCGCCGCACAGCAGGACACTCAGGCGAATTGCACTGGCTGCCACTGGATGGCAGGATGGGAGGATGGGAGGATGGGAGGCATCCCTGCAAGCAGTCGGATTAGTTGGGCCAAAACGCAGCCGAAGGCGAAGGAGAGCCCCAAGTGCGCTCAAGATTTATGGCTCATGGTCCTCTGCTTCTGCGGTTGTGCGGAGGTGCGGAGGTGCGGGGGGGAATGGCCAACTACTTGGAAGCCGTGGAGCCATCAAATACAATCAAATTGATTGCCTTTTTTTGTATGCCAGCGCCGGCAGCAGGCAGCGCTGACCTATAATGCGATTTTGATTTTTTATTAATTTCTTAATTCGCAATTAGTTAATGACTGGCCGGGGGCAAGTGGCATGCCCCCCAAAAGGGGCCAAAGCAAAAGGTCGTGCACTACACACACATACATACTCGCACACGTATAGCACACATACAGCGAATTTTGAATGCGGAACGGGCCCAAATAAATAACAAAATGGCGTTCTTCAATATCCGGCGAGCGGAAATTTCAATAAGGCCGCCAAGGGAGGCTTCTTGGCTGTAATCAGGATATGAGCTCAAATGACTGGGCGAAAAAGTGTGTGCGGCAATCAAAGCTCGTGTATGTGGGCCGCGTGGGGCGTGGCAAGTTTTGAATTAGTTGCGCCGAGAATTTCTGCATAAATCATTTCCTGTTTGTGTCAAAGGAACAAAAAAAAAAAACAAAAAACGCGCAAAAAAAACAACAAAAATCGAAAAGGAAAAATGAAGACTGAAGACTGAAGATAAAAGCCTCGCAAAGACAACGACGACGGAATGGAATAAAAAATGAAAAGCGAAAAGCGAAAGGCGAAGGAAGGAACAAAATGACATGACAAAGTCAAAGCGAGGAACAAAAATAAGAGCAAGACAAAGCAAACAGCAACAATAACATTAAATTAGCATTTTTTATTACTTGTAGTTTTCGTTGCCCTTTGCTACATTCCTTTGTGTGTGCTTTTTTATTCCGTTTCATTGCCAGCTATTTGCATAAGTTGACACAAGCAGCTACTAAGTAATATTGCGCATTCGACATGTTGGCCAGCGGCTTTAACTGGAAAATGCGTGAGTACAAACGTCAGTTATGATCAAGTCTTCCTACATAACGTTTAAAGAAAGTTGAAGCTTTGTAACATTTTCATAGAGATATTATCACTTTAGCTCAAACTCAAATTTCTAAGATCCTCTGGCGCATTTGTATACACATACGTGTATATGCAAAGAAAGTAACCACTACCATTTCAAGTAATTGCAAATTGAATTGCCCGAGAACGAAACAAAACGGAAAAGTGCAGCTCTTCTATTGTTCGATTTTCTATCTTCGGAAAAATGTAAATGTTCCCTGTTGTGCGATAGTTTAACTGTTATGGCTACCGTCTTCCTACCCTTCAGTCAGATGTCTGCTGAAATATGTATGAAATCTTACACATTTATTACAAAAGAGCGGAGAAAACAAAAGGCAAGCCGAAGGAGCCGGGCACATCTGCATGGATTTCCACTGCTCCACCAGCTACCCCATCCGCTGCTCCACTGGGCCACGTATAAATTTTATGTACACTTACTTACTTCTGCAAACAATGAAGGCTCCGTGACGTGACTTAGTCCTGGGGCTGGTCAGCTGGAACCGGGGAGTCCAGGACGAGTCCGGCCATCGTCTGCCATTGTCCACAGCTCCCTGCCGCCTCCCTCCTCCCTCCTCCCTTCTCCCTCCTCCGTCCTCCGTCCTCCGCCAGCCGTTTCTGGGTCGTTGGCTGCCAAGTGCAACGATTTCGGTTTCCATTGGCATTATGTAGTTTAAGATTTCACCCGAACGGGCATGCATATGTGTACTCCGTGTATTTACATATATTTATGCTTCTTGGGGCCGCACTAAAGTGAGGCATGTCCTGCGGCCAAAAGATATTGTAAACATCATCGCATCTCTGTGTTCTGGTGTTCTTGTGTTCTTGGGTTCCTTAGTTCTGTGTGTGGCTCTGTGTGTGGCTCTGTGTGAGTGGAGCACATGTAAGGGCTGCTGTCACAGGATAGTCATCTTTTCGGATAATTGAAAACTGTGCTGGCTTTTCACTAACCTTTTGCAGCTGGGAGGTTGTCACTAAAGAATGTGCAAATACCTTAAATGTGAATTATAGTAATTGAACGCTAGTTTATACAGCTGAGTGCTGCATTACTTCCTCATCCTTAAGTATCCATTAATGCATGCACCAATCCTAAGTATAATACTGTGGTAATAGCGCAATATATACTAATTTACCTTACCAACTCCCCGTAATTCACTTGTGCTTATTAATTAAGTCGCATCAAATGAGCTCATCACTCATCGCACCCGGCCATTAGGTGGCTTTAAGTCGCAAATAAGCTTTAAGTAGCCACTCGGTCGAGTCCCCACTGTGCCTCCCACTACCTACCACTACCTACCACTACCTACATTTACCTCCCACCCAAAGCAGCCGATCCATCTGACACTGTGTCCTGGTGCCGCCCCTAACAACATTGTCAACATCGAACAAATCGCTGCCATCAGTTCTGCGCACATTGTTTAAGGAGCATTTTAAAATTCAGCAGGAGCAGCGGACCGCTTATGTACATGTCCTGTTTGCCTCCGCTCTGTATATTATTTCATACGCACGCTTCTTAAGCAGGGCAATAAATTTTCGTGCGAAATTTTCATATGCCCGAGGGGGCCGCTGCCACGCCCTCATCCAGACCCCATCCTGACCCCATCCTCCCACAGGATGTCCGCACATCACGCGTCCTTGCGGCTTCGCTGGGACAACGTGGCATTCTCGAAGGCGCCGCTCGTTGGGTTGCGTGCCTGCTTGTTTCGCTTTTTGTAATTTTCAATTTAAGCAACACAACGTGTTGCTCGCCAACGCTGCTTGCCACATCGCCACACTGCCACATTGCCACACGGCTACACTAAGGTAAATAAACTTAACATCAAAGAGTCTTATTCGTGGACCAGTGGGGGTTCGTCTGCGTTTCCCACCGAGACAGCTCATCAATAACCAAGCTGGAAGTAATATAATATATAATTTGGCAAACATTCAAAATAAAACCGATTGCATTTGTCTAATGCAGATTTCTGAGTGTACTGCCCCCTCTTCTCAGCACTCGAGCAACATTTTGGGCAGCCATTTAGTGACAAATAAAGTGGCGTCGTATGCGTGTTAATTTCGCAACTCTTAGCAAATGACGCATACGACACGTGTGCCCCGGGCCCAGCTTAGTTGCAATTTATTAAGCGTTACGGGCTACAAATTGATTATTTTGTTCCCGGGACTTTATGATCCCTATTACCGACCCTTCAAGTGCCGATTTACGAGCCCGACAATCGCATTCTCGCCCCGCATTTTATGCGACAGAGAGTGAATTTATCGCCCTTTTCCGAGATGACCTTAAAAAGCACACAATGTACATAGTTGCCGCTCGCTGTGCCCTTTATGATTGCCACAAATCGCATTATGACTTAATTTTTATGCCGCCGCGCTCATAACGTTTATGTAGTGTTAAAAGTACTCACAGTACTGCCATTCGGCGGACCACATTAAATATTTAATTATTCGCAATGATCTGCAGACGCAACTTGTTGCATGCCCCGCCGCCGAGTCACCTGCACACCTGGGTGAATTGCCACCTGCCAGCCTTGCACTTGTCATTGTCACCACCTGCCTTGACCATCTGCCTGGTTGGGTCTGGAAATCGGGGGTTCTGGTGCCTCAACGCCACGCCGTTCATGCCCCCTAACCGAAAATTGTTGCCCCACTTGCTGGCTGCAAGTGCAGATGCTGCCGCTCGCATTGAGCCATTAACGAAATCCCAGCAGCAACAAATTGCTTTTCACTCGGCAGTGGCCAAACGTGGCCGAGATTTTCCAGGGGCTGGCGGCAGCATACGAAGCTTGAAATTGAATAGGGGTCTGCAATTGAATGTCCTTTAGGGACAATTTGGATTTTTTCAAGCATCACTCATATCTGAAAGGTTGCTCTCGACTATAGCATACTGTTGCATTGTTAAGGGGTATGGGAGTAATGCCAGTACCCTAAGATACTTAGGCTGGCATGAGCCACCCAAATAACTTCTTTCTGCCACCACATGCTGCATCCACATGTTGGCTGTGCTGCGCAATTACGCAAATTAGCTAAGTGAAATTCAATACGCCTGGCCAGGCTTTGTAATAGAGGTGATAGGAGGGAAGGGAGCTATGGGGGGGCGCACATTATCATTCCCAGGCTGAGCACATGTAATTGCCATTAAATTGATGTGATTGAATAAGCCGCACAAAGGGTTTCTTGTGCCACTCACACACTCGACGGCAGCATGGGGCCGAGAATATGCAACAAAATAATATTATAATTCAGCACCCACGAATTAAGTGCAATATGTGGCAAAAAATGCTGAGATAATATATAGTGTTTCTATACACAAGGAATTCCTGCATAAATAGTCACTGTTCAACACTGCTAAGTTTATCATTTACTAGCATTATATTTGCTTTATTGTTAACTTTTTGTTTGCCTTTTATTTGATTTATGTGTGTAGCGGCTGTAGCCGGGGCGCTTTTCCATTTTCCCCTCAAATTTTCTTATCTCTAACCTTATCGGATTGAGCGTATTTTATGCCTGTGCTGGCATTTCTTGGTGTGCCAAATGGGTTTGTTTGGCAAGCAAATTGAAAGCAAATTGTACTGCAGGAATTTAAGCAGCCAGTCTCGTTCCCTGCCCACTTATATACTCGTATTTGTATTTAATTCAACAGAAAATATGTTGCCTGGTAATTACAAAAAAGTATGGGCGTTTATTGTGGATCAAAACCAGGCTGATGTTTTTGTGCCAGAGTCCCATTCATGTTCTCCAGTTACAAGCCCATGGTGTAGGGCTTCAAGGCAAAAACCCCAAAAAAAGGCAACATTGATGGGTATAGGAAAAGAAAGTTTAACACTTGCTCATGCTTCTGTGTATTCAAGGTTGGCTTAGGAACGCAAACAACAAAAAGGTGACCGTCATTTGTTTTCTTGACACTCTTGAAGGCTTCCCAACAAGAGGCGCCTTAGTTCTTTTTTTTTCGTGAAGGGTTTTGGGCCAGTTTAAACATTTTCTTATACTCTTCGCACTTTTGCATAATGCTATTTTGTTGGGCGACCGAAGGGTTTTGTCACTAAATAAGTCGCAAGCTGATATTAATAACATCTCATTATCGCATCGTTTTAATTTCAGCGCCCAGATGAAATATGTTCGCATCGTCAATTTATCATAATGAAGACAAACGACGAGAAGGGATGACCTTCAAAAATGTATTAGCCAAGTTTTTAAGTTTTAAGTTGTGGCACTTGTAATTGATGAGCTCAACATCTCCGGATTGCCTGGAAAGCGATTAGCGAATAATAACTGACTAAGTTTGTGCCAAGGCAGAGGCTTACAATGAGCTATAAAAATGTAACAAAATGAAGCAGAAATATGAAATACATCCGCTCGAAATACGAGCCCTAACAAATGCTTTGTTAGTGCGAATTTTCCAATTGACTGGGATGAAAGGCAATCAGAGTCACAGCGGCACAGACCCAAAGTGTCTTATTCTCGGTTCACTGGCCAGAATGGTCGAGATGATTGACTTCATGCAAATGCTCTTGTTAAGACCCATGTCTGGTTGCAGAATTTGCATTTAGCTTGTTTGGCCAGTCTGGCTGGCACTGGAATAAAATTGAAATTGTTACCTCGTCGAACGTTTCAATTTAATTAATTAGAGTACGGACGAGGCGCAATAGTCTGCTTTTGTTCAAATATATCTCGGATTCCTTCCAGATTCTCCGCCTATTAATGTTTAACCAAAGCAAAGTAACAACAAATATGCAACTGCCTTCTTATACATGCGAGCGCAACCCATTTTGTGGTCCCCTTGGCAATTAAAGTTAAAGTTTGGAACTGAATTGTCTGGCCATATTTAGTTTCTTTAGTTTCTGAACATTTTGGGGTTTACGTGAAGCCAATGTAACAAATGCATTTTTTGTTCCAGTTTTTGCAGCAGTAGCTTACTTAAATAAATTCAGTATGGCAGTAATGGCAGCCGTATTCATGGCACAGGAAATTCCATAAATTTTCGAGCTGCAGCTTTATCGATCCTGCAAGTCTATATCTTTGCAGCGCGTTGACACCGCCAGACGCTCGGCATTATTGAATTTATGCACTTAACGATAGAGTCGGCAGAGTGTAGCTGCTGCCGCAGAGGAAGCTGTTTCCGCGACTGCAGTGGCAACAGAGGCAACAGTGGCAGCAGTGGCAACAGTGCGTATACGCAATTAAATTTGCAATGTCTTCTGGCTGGCGTTGGATTGTCTGTGCGCGAGTGCGTAAAGAATTGCCGGAAATGAGATTGTTGCGGCTTTAATTTCGCCCAAATGATTTAAGATGGCCAGCGGAATGGAATGTGCGAATGGATTTCGCGTGGCATCGAACGGGGACGGCAATCCAAAAGTAACACACACATACACGTATTTCACTGATTGTAGCTGCAGAATATGAATACATACAGAATATTACATAGCCTGGGCATTCATGAATAATTGCACCTACTTGTAAGTTCTTGCAGAGTGATGTGAACTAACATGTGAACTAGCATACAACGAGTTGGGAAGGTATCATCACATTGAGGCGGAGGCTGCCGATTCGTTATTAGCCACTGTGATGGCCTTCTCAATGGCTCCCTTCAGCTTTCTGATGTCCTCGTCCAGGTAAATAAGGCGCTCGTACTTGGCAGCCAGCTCTCTGACAATGCCACCGAGATGATTCCTATGGATTGCCTGCAGCTCCTCCTCTTTGGCACCAATGAAGGGCTGGCCCCTCAAATTGCACTGGAACTCGTCCTCGGCCAGCGCCTCTGCCAAGTTATCCTCGGTCTCGTCCTGCCGCTTGCGCAGGCAGCTCAGTTCGTGATCCAGATCAGATCGCTCGATGGCCATGGCCTCGAAGGCGGCTATCTTTTGATTCAGTTCCGGATTGAGTACCACGCCCGGATTGATTAAGCGGCCAAAACCCTTGGCCGATCTGGACATTGCTGCACAGTGTGGTTAGAGAGTTGAAAGGAGTTTGTGCTTTTCTAGGTGGGGAGCAGTATTTGATTTCACTTAGGAGTAAATTTGTTCCTTAAATCCGAACAGTTTCTAGCTACCTACTTATGATTGGTGAATATGTGTTGCTGGCGTCCACAGAATACTCGAGAAAAAACAAAAGACTGTATTTGAAAAAAAAGCCTGTGAGGCAAACTAGTCTCAAATGTCTCGCCATTCAAAAGTAATTGCTGTAAGATGGAAACATCGTATGTTAAATAGGTTAATATTCAACAAAAAAGTTAAGAGTGGCTAACCAATTTACGGGCTTAAGTGTATAAGATTGTGCTGAAATGCGAAATCTTCCATGAGAACCCGGCACAAAAGTATAGTTTATTTTTTGTCCCTTCCGCATTCATATGCTAATCAAATTTGGCAATCAAGGGGAGTTTTCCGAGAGAAAACCTTCCCATGCATTTAAATAAGAATAACCGCGGTCCCTTTTAAGGATCACGTGTACACGTATATTTGAAGTGGAGAATATTAGGTAATATATACGACTCAGGGCGCGTGTCCTAATTAATAAGACCACCTCGACGCCATCATTGCCATTTGAGCCCAGTGGCTTTGGTTGTGGCTCCCTTTTTGTTGGTTACAAGAATTTCCCAGCGGCATTTCGCGAAATGCAAAAACAACAAGCGCGAACACAATGGAACACGAACTGAGTGTGGCGCAAAATGATGAAAAGAAACAAAGGAGGATAGAGATATCTCATTATGGACAAAAGCAGGCCAAACCAGTCCAAAAATAAAATGAAAAAATTATGCAACCGAAAAAGAAAAAAATAAGAACGGGCCAGCTGGCCCGTTTATCCTCCTCATTCCTGCAAATCGACAGCCGCCCCTTGACCAGTCTGCCTAATTCACGGATTTGTTTACAGCTCTCGACGTGGAGATCCTTGTTTTGAGGTCCTGCGGAACACGCGTGCCGAAAATAATCAAAATATAATAAGCAGACTCTTCAAGGCTCTGGCAAATGAGGCATGTAATAATTTTTGCCCCGGCCGAGTTCTCAGTTCCTTTCTACTGGGCGTAAGACAAGATTTATGGTGCGCAGTTTTGTGCTCTAATTGCGAGGTAGTAGGGGTATGTTGTTTCACTTCTGTATCCAAAAAATTACACATGTATTTACTCAAGTACAATAAATTATAATTGCATTTGCACTAGTAATTAGTATGCAAATTTGCATTCGATACTCATACCCATTATGGGAGCAATGGGTAGTATGTTTGGCTGTAGAATAATAACGATTTGAATAATATCTTTGAGGTACATTTTTCTGCACTAGTTTTAAAACAGGTTATCCAAGTTGTAAGGTTTTTTGTGACTAAAGCTCCTGCACAGTATCTGGTATTCGGGAGACACACGACCACATTCGTGGACCTGCCCCGTCAAATTAAGCAATTTCCAACTCAGTTATGGAAGTAACATTTTTACGAGTAGTTCACAAACAATTCTATCCACTCGGATTTTTTCATTTATTCGTTTGCTCTTCTTGGCTTTGCCAGCTTAATAGGCTTTGCACACTTTTAGGTTATCTTCAGTCAGTCGGTAAGCCGGCTTACTGAAGGATTCCATGGGGTTTTCCTCGACATTTCCCTATCACTCGGCCCTTGGTGGCATACAATGCTAGCGCAACAGCCAACGGCATCTGCCCACAGTTATGCAAATCACTTGCGGCAACATTTGCTTGACTAACTTGCGCCGCAAGGTGGTCAGCTGAAAATTGCGAACGGAAGGATGGGCTCGGAAAATCATTCTTGGGAAATGGAGAAAGGGCTAGAAGGGCTGGAAGGGCTGAAAGGGCTAGCACCTAGTTTGTTTGCCTTAATTTCCGCTTTATTCGGCAAGTATACGAGTATGCGTGTACGTTGCCGGGCGAGTGCTTTTTAATAAGTTAGTTGCCCGACATTCACGCTGCTCTGTTTTCGTTTTCATCTCGCCGCTCTGTGTGCTCTCGCATAATTAAAAATGTACACACGTGCGCTCACAAGGATACCACGTGTTAGGGGGGCTAGTATCCTCGTGGTTTACTCGCGGTAGAGGACGATGATAGGGAGAAGTGCGGACTCCGGACAGGTTATATTTACTTGCCGCCCAGCTGCCTCGCTGAAAGTTAAAATACAAAAAACCCTCGCATCATCATTGTTGCTCGGGGCGTATACTTAATACTCGGCAGCGGAAACCAGGAGATGAAGTCGTCGAGTAAGCTGAGCAGCTCACGCGGAAAGTTTTTGTTAAGATAATAAATGGCAGCTCGTAACATAGACAGTCTAGTAAAAACGTGGTAGTACTTGTAATCTTAACTATTGGTAATTTAACACGTGCGTAAAAGAGGTTGCATTTATTTATTAAGCTGCGTCTCAGGGGCATATGTACCTATTTCAATTTAATACTTAATTATCTATTTATTATTACCCAAATTCAATTTCTACTTATTTGGTTTTAGCCTGGCCTTTTGTGTGCCAGTTAGCCGTGGAATTGCAATGGTTATCATAGCTATTGAAACTAAATGCATAAAACACTTGTTGCCCATCTAATGTGCAATTCAATGGAAAAGTTTCGTTGGGAAACTGAGTAAAATGAAAAATCAAACGCGCGCAAATAGCTATTCAATATGTTTAACAAACATGTTGCTGGTTTGGATTCAGCGATGGGAAAAACGATATTTTGAATATTCTCGTATATATAGGTATGCGAAACTCGCTGCGCGAAAGATAAAAACTAACGAATTTTTTATGAAACGTGCTAGGTGTTTTTTTTAGAAGCATTCGCAACGGATAGATAGATCGGTAGATATTATTTTTTGTGGAATTCCGGTTAACCCTTTTTTGCTGCTTAATTGGGAACTGGCTTCGCGGAGGCGGCTGATGTTTTGAGGGTTTTGTGAATTTCTGGCTGGAAATCAATTAAAATCGTTATTCAGTAATTGCTTGCACGCAAAACCAGTTGCAGAAACAAATGCCATTCATTATTTTTAATTCTAGCTGGACGGATGACATGCCGATGGATTTCGGGTGGCTGATTTACCAATTGAAAGTTCATTTCAGCTGTCATTTGGCGGTTAATTGTGAAAACTTGATTAACATCGGTTAATTGACGGCTTGGCAACACCAGTAGATAATTGTTTTTTTCATCGTTTTGATTAATCAAATTCGTAAAACATCTGTTGAAATCGATTTAGTAACTCATTTTGAGTTCTTAATTAATATAACGAGATGTGTTTTTTCCGTTTTATAATAAATAATCTTCAGTTAACTGGATAAAGTTCTCCAGCACTTTAAAGTTGGTTGAGGGACCCACATTTTTTGAGTCATTCAAGGACTGTATTTAGTTTCCAGTAGTTCCATTCAAGGTAACCCGTTTCTCGTTTGGCTTCTACACAGCTGGCAATTAAATATTTTTGCCGCAGTTTAATTAAATGCACGGGTTTTGATGGCTTAAGAGGCCCATAGAAATATTTTTGGCAGCTGTCAACTGGGCCACTAAAAACGCGCATGGGCTTTTCATTACTGGTGACGAGCGAGCCGGGAAACCTTGAAAATGTTGAGTGCTGATTTAGCAGCTAACCGCGGCGATGCCACGCACACCTACCCGCCCATCCATAATCCATGGGTGTGTGTGTGTGGGCGCAGTGGGCGTGGCCGCTCAACACTTACCGACGCAGCTGATTGTGCGTGACAAATTTCGAGTCAGCAGTTTGGAATTTTAACGCACTCGCACTGAAAACTAACCAAAGTTCGCATCTCCATAAGCTTGGAGCTTAGGCCCATCAATTTTGGCCATATGACCAGACACAACCCATCCCCCACCCTTTTTGGCCAACATTTCCCGACACGGCCAACTCAACTCAATTAGGGCTCGCTCGCACAAGCTTTTAGCCAAACTCAGTTATTATTGCCTATGGTGTTGAAATAAAATGTTCGCATCGACTGCAGCAAAATGCATTTGAATTAGCGAGAGCATTCGGCGCGGTGCATTTCGCTTAAATATTAATATTTGTAAATACGCAAATTACTGCACTTTGCCATTGTTTATTTTGCATTAATAACAATAGCTCGCGAATACAAGCCGTATTATCCAATCAACTTGATAGATGGCAGATATTACTGAAATGTCAGTCGAAGCACCGCAAATGGCATTTAATTGTTGGCCAAATTCTAGCTTCTAATTGGTTAAACATTGGAAATGTGATACCCTGTGGGTTTTCAACTGAAAAGGCTTTACTCAAATTGTGATATTCTAAATCATCTTAAGAATGCTTAAACGGATTTGCTTCTCTCATTAGCAACGTAGTTAAACAAATATAGGAAAATCATAAGTTCACTGCTCTTTGTAGTGCCAAGTTCTTGGTTAAGATCGCGATTTTCCAGCAATTTCCGGGTGTATATATATATATCTCTTCTGAATATT
The DNA here is from genome assembly GCA_005876975.1 of Drosophila orena. NCBI lineage: Eukaryota > Metazoa > Arthropoda > Insecta > Diptera > Drosophilidae > Drosophila > Drosophila orena. Next base: position 7,994,952 of record VCKV01000008.1, on the reverse strand, counting down.
GCATTCATCGATTTTCATACCATTCTTCGGCTCGCTCTTGCTCGGCAAGCAGACTCCAAGACATAAAGCACAAAACGTGCCTTAAAGTATGCCAGGCATTTTAATTAAAACTCGTTTCTGCCTCTGCCCATTTACCGTCTTGCCCGCACATTGGCCCCCAAAAAATGGTAGCAACCGTTATTCCAGCTTTTGCTTTACCTCAACTTAATGGCAGCTGCTGTCGTGCTTGATTACCCAAGTGCCACGCCCCATCCGCCGCCCATCCGCCCCATGCGCCCCGCCCCGTGCCGTGCAGCACTTGAAAACTTTTACGCTTGTCATGTGCAACATGTCCAACTATGCCGTACCCGTTCATCTCCTCCAGCTGCTCCTGCTGCTCCTGCTGCTCCTGCTGCTCCTGCTGCTCAGTTCGTCCTGGCTGTCCTGGCTGTCCTGCAGCCTAAAGGCAACAAATCCAGCACAGTGCACATGTAGCTGCTCAACGGAAATGAAAAATCAAGTAGAACAACTCATAATGGCAGAGGTCTGGTTGGCGGCGAATCAGGGTTGCAAATGGATAAATCGGGAATATTAGCCATCAGGTCGATGGAGTTCTGAACTTTGTTCTTCACATCTGAGTGAGTGGGCTAAAAACTGAAACCGAGATAAAGGTCAAAGGTGTGTAAGAGTGTGCTACAACACTAATGGATTCGCTTATTTTTTCATAGCATACTTCCAGACACCTTTATCTTGGGAAACCTGATGATCTCTGATATACTGACAGTTGTGGCTCATCATAAACTTCGTTTCCAAGCTCTGCAGCCCTGAAGAGCAACTCTTCCGTCGGCTGTGGCAATTTTCTTGAACATTTTTTCCAATGCCTGCTCCTTGTTGCTTCTCCACTGGCATCGTCCACTTGGCAGCGTCGCAATTGTCTGTTATGTGGCACTCAATTACACTTTCGTTGTCACTAAAACATCTTGCTGTGCAAGGAGCAGAGGAGCAGCAGGAGGAGCAGCAGAAGGAGCAGCAGGAGAAGTAGAAGCCGGATATGGAGCTGGAAAGGAAGGCAAGGAAAAGCTTTGCATACATGTGTGATTGTGTCCCGGCTTTGACACTTGAAGTGGAGAACTCTGCCGAGCAGGATTCATGCGTCTAGTTAGTCTAGCACTCCTGCTGCTCGAGTGTGTGAGGCTTGACATCCAATAAAGATTACCGACGATTGTTAAACACAAATTGCGCTCAATGATGAGTTATCTGGCGCAAAGATAGACTGAATTCCCCCAGCATTCGTACCTTTTTGTGGCCAAAAAGCTGCAAATCAGCTTTGCAGCTCGACGTCCTTGGAAGCCATAAGGTATGCCACTGCCCTCCATCTTTTGTCATCCGGCGACTGGCAAAGTTACGAGCCCACCTTTCTGACGAACTTGTCAAATGAATTCCGAGTGCGTGGGAGCCGGGGAATTATCAGAAAATGAAATTTAAAACGTTTTTGTGTTTGCCAGTCAGTCGACAAGCCAAGTTTATTGTACTCTGTACTTGGGGTTATGGCATGATGTATTCGTGCCCGGGCATGTAATTCATCACCGGGGAGATGAATGAGTCGTATTCATATGCACACACACTCGCACGAGTATATTCACATATTCAGTCGATGGGTATTACTATCTCTTCTTCTGTCGCCCGATTTTTATGGCATACTTCGCGACAAAGTTTACATTTTCAATTTATAATGATTGCACTGCTCTCATATCTGTGCTTGCAGCACGTTTTTGGCTTAATTCGATGTATTCAGGTGGAGGCATCTGCTGGTATCAAAAAATCTGGAATTTCCATTTGTGCAAATGGAATTGAATGAGTCCGGCACTCGTAGATTCATTAGACCTGGCTGCCAGCAAATTTCTTCTCTTATTTCGAACCCCATTTGTGTCAATCTCGATCCATTGTTCCTCTTGTTCATTACGAAGCTCGAGGCAGGAACAATATGAGCAGCCACTAGGACACTGCCTCTGTTTTCGTCCTTTCCAGCTGACTTGGTCAAATCGCAAATAGATTTTGGGTTTGTTTATGCATTCTGCTTAGACGTTTCAAATCAAGCAAATGTTTTTTTCAACAACCAGATAGACAAATAAATGCATATGACTGAGCTCCGAGGCGAAAAGCTGGCATGTCAGACAAGCAGGCAGCTTTCTTGAAATCCCTTATCAGATTTTGATTATGCTTGAAATAGGTTTGGATATTCTTCGGAAACACCTGAAAGTTATTGAAACGAAAGCTGCAATGGTAGTCCGTGTAACTTCGAATAAATTTGATTGGCATGTGTATGAAACACTCTCTGGTTTATTTGAAATACTCCAGCCCATTTCGTTTCGTGGTTTTTGTGGATTGTACTCAGCGCTTGAAGTAAATTATAAAATTTGATTAAGTCGCTTCAGGTAAATCACACATTCTCGTACATTCTCTGTAAAGTTAACCACCATAAATAAAGATTTTCAATACAATTTATTTGTGAAATTTTGCATATTTAGCTTTACAAACAGTTTGGCTTAAGAGAAATATTCTTGCTGCTGCCATTAATTAACCGAAAATGTCAAAAAGCCGTGCATGTTTTCACTGCTTATTATATGAGAGAGATCCTTTGGGCCGCCAACTGCAAAAAGGTTTTGCATCACATTGAAGCCTGTCCTCTGGCGAATCCTTTATATTTGGTACCGGAGTAACAAGAGTTCTCGCATTATCCTCGTTAGTTTTGCGACGCCTCTGGGGCAGTATTGTCGTGGCCATTACTTTAATTAAATTATACTCGCATTTGTGTGGGCACGCCGTCAATCGTAAAACCAATACGCCTAATGCATCTGTCAACACAAAAACCCGCTGTGTGTGTGCGTGTGTCGGGTTTTCAAAAGCAAAATCACGTACTTAAAGGCAATAAGCATTTTTATAACCTGCCTCAAAAGCAAAATCGAGGGCCCAGGCGAAATATTTAAAAAGCTCAGCCGCGAGAAAGGCGAACAAAAAAAAACCCAACAGCAGCCAACGCAAACACACATTTCTATTAAAACGCAAATTTCAACAGATTAACACACAGACCACCGGATGCGGAAACTCGCAGCAAGAAGAAGAGACGCCAGCGCGTGTCATTCGCCGTGTAACAATTTGAAACTTTTATGGAGTTTCTGCGTCGAGCCAAAATGAAAAAAAAGAATGGAAAAAGCTGGCAAAAAATTCTATCGATGGTCGGCGGACAAGTTTAAGAACACGTTAAACTTTTTACGACTTTCGTAGATGAGGATTTTGTGGGCCGAAATGTATGCGGAACTTTTAGCCATGAAGATAATGCAGTCAGGAGTCGGGAAGAAAGCATAATGGAATGGAATTTAAGGCAACAGCTGCCACTAATTAACCTGGCCATTTGGACCTCAATGCCGACGCTTTGTATTAGTTAAAAACTCATAAAAATTGCCGGCTGATTGAAAATGCGTTGGTGTTTTCCACAGAAGGATTTAAGCCGCTCAAAACTTCATTGCATATTTATGGGCTCTAGTCCCAGCACACACACACCCACACACACACACACACACACACAGGGGCTTTGCCGCTTTTTAAATATTTAAATTCTAGATGCCGTGTGGGAAAGCAAACAGAAGACTGGCGCACATCTGGCATAAATAAATAGACCGACTGTCCCTTTTGCGAAGTCGAAAAGGTGAAAGACAATGGGGGCATCAAGTTGGAGCGCTACCAAGCGGCAGGAATCCTTTTAAATTGAGCGTGAAGTTAACTTTGAGCCCTCCTGCAGTTGCACAATGCCGGCATAATTTAAGTTTTCCACTGCAAATGCAATTAAAGTCTGCTCGGGCGAAATTTGCGATGAGTTGAGTTGAGTTGAGTTTCGGGGCCATCAGACGAGCATCGCTGTGTGCGGGCTTAGCTCTTGTAGCGCTTTTATTTAACTAGACTAAGCGGCTTTCGCCTAGGCAAACTTTGCCGCACCCAAATCCGCTCGACTTTTGGCCAAGTCTTTATTGCCCGCGCCTGCTTGCCAAGACGAGCATGTGGAGCGGTCCTGGATGACATTGTGTGGCAGCGGGTCCTTGTTAAATATTAATATAGAGCGCATAAAGCACAACTAACTTCTAATGCCGCCTTGCTCCACATCCCCAGTTAAATGGCTCGCTTTCTTTAAGCCAATGCGTTTTCTCCATGACCTCAATGCATTAATATTGCCAAATATTGTATATAAGCCTTAAAAAGTATGAAATCACAGACATAAATTGCGTAACGTATTTGGCAATAGTAAGTGGAAAAAATGCAGATGTGTGTATAAATGATGTTGGTTAAATACTTTTAAAAGCTTAAATACTTCTTGCTGCGCAAGTAGATGGAATTCAATTCATTAAACTCATGCTCGGCATGTTGCTAAAACTGTTAGCCAAGTATTTCTCCGCCTTGACAACCACGAACACCGCCGAACGTATGAAAAGCCCGCTTTTCCGGACCAGCCGACAATCAAAGTTGGCCACAAAGACTGGCCACATAATGTGCTCATGAGCCTATGCATATGCCGCACAAAAGTTGAGTCCAACAAAGGAAGCCCAACTGCGTCAGATCTTTTGTACGGTTTCGCGTGTAATTTATTTGACAGTTTGACAATTTGGAAAAAATGGGCGCTAAACAGGAGTGGAAGACCTGGGGAAAAGCGCGTGAAAGTGGCCGCGGGCGCACAAAAGCTTCCAACGCTACGTTGGCGAGCTGTTAAAAAGCGTGGAAAAGCGGGAAAGCGGGAAAACCCGGGCAACGCAGGCAACCCAGGCGAATCTGGGGAAAACACCTCGGACCGCTGCAAGGCGCTAATGTTGAATTAAACGAGCGCTGACAGCGGCATAAACAAAGGGCGCCCAACAGGACCAGGATTTATATGCCTCACATGTGCATATATATGGCTTTATGCCATGTAGTATATGTGCATGCATATTTATGATAAATTGTCGCTGTAGGAAAACGTGTCGGTGACATTTTGGCGCCTACGAAAAAGGACGGGGGCAAAAAGTAAAGAAAAGTTCAACACAAGTCAAAGTCAGCATGAATGCTTGTCTGAAATTTTAATAGCCCGGCAAACTGGCATTATTATTGAATTGCCAAACATTGGCGCCAAAAATGACTTTGTAATGCGAAATATATACATATATGTACGTGTATGTGCACATATAAAACGAAAAGCGTCAAGCGTATTGGGAAAGCGAATGCTTGTGTAGCTGAAAAGCCGTTTAAGGCCATGCCACGGAAATAATCCAGCTCTGGAGATGATTGGAAAATGCTTAAAAATAGCAGAAAATAACAAGGGAGGGGGGGGGGGGTGGGGGGGCGAATAAAATGGGGGCCAACATGGCGAGTTGAAATGAGTGTGCAGATGCCTCATTGGAGCTTTATTTTCTTCATTTTTTTGGAGCTGCTCTAAGCTTTATTGTCTCTGCCGCAGCCATTTGCACACGCTCAAATCTCTGGTCGCATTCAACCTGTTAGCCGGTGCGAACGAGTATTCTAGCCTACTTTTCGGGGCCAGCTCTTTGCGGCTGCTCAAATGTAGTCGTAAAAGCGCTTTTACGTAATGCGACGCTGTCGCAGGGAGCGAGACGATAATGGTCCCCCAAGAATTGTGCCTCGTACGTGTGTCGTCCTTGAAGTGAAATGCTCGCAGTGCTCACAGTGCTCACAATGCTCACAATGCTCGCAAGGTCTTAAAGTTAAATTCTCAGGGATTATACTTTATACGTATACTTTATGCGACGCTGAAGTACTCCTTTCCGGGCCAATCTCATCAAGCCGCAAATCCCTCTTTTTGTCTACTATTGACACTTGTTTGTCCAAAAATAATTTACTGACTAGGCATTCAATTGAGAGGAATAATATGATCCGCATTCTTGAGTTTTGATTTTCATTCAGATAGCTTTCAGTCGTCTAATCCTCTTAACGAAGTAATTACGCACATATAATTATTAGTATGGAATGGGACTCAATTACATGGAACTCGACTTACCTTAATATTCGCACATTTTGCTAGCTTATGTTGGCCAAATTAATTGTACACACTAATGCGTTTGGTTTACTCGCACAGTAAAATGCTATAATAGATTCGCTGAGAAGAAGCGTTCCTTACCCATAAAAGGTATATGTATTCCTGCTCCGGATTACTAGCGGAGTCGATCTGGCCATGTCCGTATCTCCGTCTGTCTGTCCGTCCGTTTGAACGTCTCGATCTCAGGCACTATAGAAATCCTATCGCAGGAGCTAGAAACTTAAGATTAAGCATATAGATTCCAAAGACATGGACGCAGAGCAAATTTGTTGGCATGCCTGACTTTTGAATCCCTCAATAAACAATATAATCCAATACCATAGCAAGCACATAGAATTTGCCTTACCTCAACTTTCTTGATTACAACTTGTTAGCCTAAGTTGCTCAAATTAATTATACACACTTATTTGGCCAAGTTCCTTCCAACGACAAAACTCTCTATTTGAGTAAAGTGTTATTTAAGCAGAAGCTATTCAGCTGCAGATCGGCCTGTATCTTCTGGCCCAAATCTGAATCCGACCCAGGTAAATAAACTTAAATGCTTTGACTCCTGTTTGCCCAAAGAGTTCAGTTCCAGTCTGCCGCCATGAATGCACCAGATGCACACATTTCTAGATTTTTGTGTATGTTTTACTTATGCAAATGGCATGCGACTCACAGTGCAGTGCTCACTTTAGGCCAACACACACGCACACACATACACACACGCACACACACGAGCCCTTTTGTGGCGCTGTTTTAATTAAACCAGTTTCAGTATTCCTCGTTGTGGCAGTGGATATACTAATGCAACGTGATGCCATCCCATGTCGCCATCTAATATTCCGAGCTGGGGCTCGTCCTTTTTTTTACTAAACTAATCATTTAAAAATGTAGTTCATTGTGGTTACCATTTTGTGACATCAAAGAACCGTAAATTCCTTTCCAGTACAGAAAGAGATTTCAACTGCGGCTGCAATAGTTTGAAAGCCACGAAGCCAAAAAGGGATATTTAAAGAAAACTTCGGATGCCACTGCAAAGCTGTCTGCCTCCCTCCCTTTCCCATGCTCCCATCTGCAGTCTGTGCACCCCCAGAGTTACACCCTTTTATTGTCGGATTCAGATTATCCGCTTTACTCGGACTCGGCCGTTCACTTGTTTATCGTACTGTCAATTACTTTTAAGGTTCGGATCTTAACGGCGAGAACGCTTTTCACTGCTTTCCAATTAAGAGTAACGCACTGCGGGTATGTAAAAATAAAGGGAAGTGATAGCAAGGGATGCACAGCCTCTCGCCCCGCTTCTGACCTGGTCAACTGGCGGGGGATGCACATGTCGTTGGGATCTCCTCTGGAGACTGCCCCTGCCAGCCAGCAACCGCTTATGCAAATGGATTTTCAGCCAAGAGCGAAGGTCACTGCGTCCTTTGCGGTTCTCGAATGCATGCCTGGTTGGAGGCTCACCCCGCTCCCGTGATCCGCTTCCAGAAACTCATTAACGGCAGTGTTGCCTTTTAAGTCGGCTCCTTGCTCCTCGTTTCTGACTCCTGGATCCTGGCCCTCGACTCCTTGCTCCTTGATGGCCGTTCCAAAGTCAAAATAATTAAGTGAAGACGTTTGCGACAGGGCTGGCAAGTAATGGCATGTTTTTTAATGCCGAAAAGGGTCCTTGTGCATTTACTTAATCCGCTCAGGTCCTAGTAGTAACGGGCCCCAAGCAGAGTTGCAAGTGCGTGTAGGGTATCTGTGCTTCGGTGCCACCACTTTTACCTGCTGCCTTTTTCCCAGCTAAGAATTTTACGGCAATATATATACCATACCCATGTTAGTTTGCAGCGGAAAAAGTGGGTGAGTGAGTGGATGGGAAAGCCGCTTAAACGCAACTCGAGACTTTTTAATAATTTACGTCGGCTGAGGCGCGAATCAAAGAGCATTTGGAGTGGCCTCTCCGTTGTCAAGAAGCATTTGCACAAATAGAGATACAAATAAAAAAAAAGCATTCGAGGCTGGGAAAGCATTTCCCATTAAAGTTTATGCAAATCCCTTAAATGCCGAATGTTGAAAGGACGTTAAGCAATCCGATGGATAAGGACTACTAGGCCGACGTCTGGGTCTTAATGATCCGGTAGTTGCCTTTTTTCTTACATTTCTCGCCGCTTCTGTTTCGGAGTCCATCCACCGACCACCTGCCTCCACCCAGCTCCGAGAGCATAAGGAATCCGCCAATTTTGCTGAACAGCAGGCAGAAATATTGTATCGACAGCAGCGTATCGTTCCAGCCCCACAACATGCTCCAATGATTGCTGAAAACATCGTGATACAGCAGGGCAGCCACGGTCAGGAAGGCAAACAGTTTGCAGTGGAAGCCAAGCGAAATGAAAACCAAAAGGCCAAATGACACGATGCTGAAAAGTGTCTGGAAAATATGGAAAATCAATTAGCCGTTCATAACCAATAATTATGAAACTTACCTCCAAGCCCTCGTCCATCCAAATGATGAACAAGCTGGCCAGGCACAGCCTTCCTCCCAGCAATAAAAGATGGTATTTCGACTGGAACCAATCCTTCTGTTCCCTCTGATTCAGCTTGGCCGCCATCAGCAGCAGAAGGGAGCCCACATCCAAGCTGTCGTTCAAGAGGAAGTAGAAGAACATGGTCCAGATCGAGAAGAACAGCCGGTGGACAACTCTTCCGATGAGCAGCAGGGTGACTCCATTCGCCTCCTTCCGCGTGCCGAGGATGAGGAAGATGGCGCCAATGGTCAGCAGGACATCAAAGACCGTGTAGAAGTGACCGAAGAACTCGGGCACGTCATTCACAATTGCTCTTTCCCTGCCCACCAGTGGGGTGTTGATCACTGAATAGAAAACTTCCATAAAGTAGTACGACATCACGCAGTACGGCATGCATTTCAGAACAAGGGGCCAGATCTCGCGGCTAAGACTGTTGATTGTTTTCGGTACCATGCTAAACTCGCTTTTCGACTTTAATTTGAAAGTATCACACCTCGTACACTAATGAATGTTCTATGCACAGCATTCTTTGTTCCTCGATTTTTATTGAACATTAAACATATAGGTTTGTAGGCGCCTTAGTGGAAACGTTATTGGAATCTCAACTTTCTAGCTGTTATGACATGGCTAGTTGTCCTGATCAAGAATATATATACTGAATAGGTTCGGAAACGCTTCTCTTCCACCTTTTATATACTATTTAACGAATCTAGCTATCCTCTTTATTGTAAGAGGTATTCAAGTAAAGTTAAAAGGTTGTTATTATCTACCTGCACAGATGTATAATTAGTATAACAATACAAATAATTGCCTTTAAATTAACTAATTTGGCAATAATTCCTTATCCTTTCCTGGACTGTCTTATCCATCGCCCAACCTCCCCTTTTTAATTAGTTCGTCATCAGTAAGCCCCAAATATCTCGGGGGCGTAATGGTCACAGGTTTTGGCCCAAAGATACACGTAGATACTTTCGTGTGTTGAGGGCAAACATTCAATTTCGTGAAGCGCCTAATTGTCTGTAATTGTTGGCGATGCCATTGGCGGACCGCAGGGGTATATTAGTTAATTACCCGCCAGGAGGTAGAGGGTCCTTCCTTGAGACTCTCACTCGCGAATACTTGTGCACCTCGTAGCTATTTGCCGACTTCCACGAATTCAAACCTTCAAATATTGAACACTGTAGTCAAGAGTACGGAGCTTAAGATTACATCCTCTTCAACGAAGAATACTGGTTACATATTGAGAGTAATGAAGTATAATTATTGTAGAAAGTTTAAGCTGCAAAGTATAGTTATACTCTCCTTTCTGACTAAACCTGGTTACGAATATATTAACGTGGGTCATAAGTATAGCTATATCCCAGCAAGATAATCAGATTAGCTAACATTTTCATTGGTAGGAAGAAATGGAATCCTATGCCTGAATACTTAAGACATAATCTGACTGCGGAAGCCCCGACAATCTATAAAGTGTCTGAGTGTCTGAGTTCACTTTGCTCGCTGATAGACACCTCATCTCCACTTGTTTTCGCAAAGTAAGGGTGCGGCAAAGTGACTGGATTCCAGTTTGATGCCAATGACTGTCAACAACTTTTGACATTTTGCAATTTATCTGCTTACACAGCAGAAATTAATGCCACAAGTGGAAAACATTGTAGCTGGTTCAAGGTAATGAGCAGTTGAGAGGGCAACATCGCAAAGGAAAGAAAGATGCTGCAAAGGAAAAGAATCAAAAAAGCAATCCTTGTTGATGACATCTAAGCGTTCTCCAATCCCTCATCCCTTCGAATGTGGACAAGGTATTTGCCAGAACTTAAGCCAAGGTCCTTGTCAGAAACGTAGGCATAGTCCAATGGCATGGAATGAAAGTACAACTTAGTCATCAAGAAGGAATTGGTGAACAATACATTCCAATAGCACAAAAATGGCAAGGACATGTAAACAAGATCGTAACCCTTAAATTTGACCTGAAACTATTCATTATGGCCATTCTGACAACTTGTTTATACTGTAACCATATCCCGGCGCACTAATTACTATCAAGATGGCAGTGAAAATAATGACAATAGCATTGGCCTTGCCATGGACTGGGATTTGCCAAGAACTGTTCACCACTATGCTTCGAAACAAATGAGCAGGATGAACAACTTGGTAACCAGCCATTACAAGTTCCCATGCCCGGGGAAAGTTTATTAATTGAGCCTATTAGTTGCCTTCTTCTTGTTGCCAGCAACGACGTGATGAGCATTTCCCAAAGAAATTTGTAATAAGCCAGCGGCATCCGAATTTATGGAATATTTGCAAATTCCCCATTTAAGATTGCAAAAATATATTTGGGCGATGCGATGCTCTTAGATTGCTGAAAAATGCCAAAACTGTTAAGTAATATGCATTCACGCTATAAATACGTTTATTTGGGGGTATGAAAGAATTTTCAAGTTAGAAATTAGATTTGAAACCATATTTCGCTATTTTATTTGAATATAAAAAATTATTAATTTTACTTAGAATTAAGACAAGAATTAGAATTAAGAAATTCAATGTTTTTCAATATGTATATGTCAACTTTGCAGTTCCGCTTTAGGGGAATGTCTAATAGGTTTCTTTTTAAAGTCCTAAGGTGCGCAATCTTCGAAGCACTCTTTTATGCTTTTTCACTTTGGATAGATATTCTGGAAAAGAGCATTTCAGATGCTCGTCTTGTGGTGTTTGCTTAAACATTTCGCTGGGCAATCAAATCAGCTGTGGGAGCTTGGGGCGTGAGTAGACTGAAGGATGGGGACGCGCAGGATGGGGGCGTGGTTGTCGAAGGAAGCGGCGAAGATACAGTTCGTTGATTTTGTTACAAATAATTTAAATCTATGTCAACATTTGGAACGCATCGCGATAATAATTCATTTTTGCCTTTCGCCGCAGCTTCGTGACAGCTAATCACTAGAGGAAGACGGCGATAGACAGACAGACAGACAGACAGACAGACAGAGAGAGAGAGAGAGGGAGAGAGAGAGAGAGAAAGAGAGAGATATGGGGGCGACTGACAGGCGGAAAGGCAAATAAAAATGGACAGTGACAGCCATTTTGAAAAATGGCGTCATGGCTGCCCGATTTCCGGCGGCAAATGAATTTTCCCATTTGACGGCGTCGGCGTTGTTTTGTGTGCTAATTTAACGTCTTTTTTTCACTCGACGGTTAAATTAACAACAACATGAAACCAATAGGTCGCTCATTATGACTGGTCTAAAATGAGGGCTTTATCGCGAGGCACATCAATTTCATAAAATTCGCCATCATGATTATCGATTGTGTGCACATGCGCGACGCCATCAATGGTAATTGTTTATTTGTTTTTCGATAAAATCATTTTAATTTCATTAGTTTTCGCTTTATTGTGTGTTTTGCTGTCCGAATTCGCCATCAAGTTGTTTGCATACATTTGTTCCGCGTTTCAAACATAATCGTATTGCGTTCACTTTATCTGTGACAAATGTCCAACATGCGATTTATCCTTTACTGTTCAATTGTCCTGCATATTGTTATGAATTCAATTAATAACGAACATTATGCAGTTTGGTTGAGGCTTTCGATAAAAAGGATTAAAAATGTAATTCTGAGTGGACGGTTAAGCACGTCTTTTTATAGATTCCCGCAAATCTGATTAAATTATGAAAGTAAAACATTGTAAATGGTGTAAAGATGGTGCTTAAAACTCTACATGATCACCATTTGCATTTAGTGCACCTCCAGTTTAAGCATCTATGTACGTGTATATTATCTTAAGCAACCGTATATCTCCGCCAGACCACTTTTTCGACGTCTAAAAGGACAATGGCCGACTTGAGCTTCCTGTTTGGAAGTTATAGTGAAACCTTCGGGGTCTGTCCGTAAAACAAACAATGCAACCCAAGGAGACCCAAATGACGGCAAGAAAATCTATTATACTTGGGAGTGCATGCATATAAAAAGAGTACACTCTGGAAGTTATAATGAATGGAAATAATGGCGCCGCAGGTGAATAATCCGACACCATGTTTGTTTCTTGGGCGAACTGTTGGGATGCAGATTTTTTCCTCCATTCGAACCTGTCTGTTTTTTATCCCAATTTGCATTGTGTCTTTTTGTTTTAAGACAATGGGTAAAATGTCCTCTGGCTTTTAGTTTTTGTTTCCCTCGATTGCTGTCAGCAAAATCAGTCACAGACGCGATTGCAACTGACAGCACAGCAGGAAAATTATTCGTAGAAAACATTTCAATTACAAAATTGAGCATTATCTTGAATTTAAACTGGTTGTTTCTCAATCCGAGGACGAAATGTCTCGTTTTTACCGCATTTATGCAGTAAATGCAAAGGGTAAATGTAACTGCATTCTTTGAAAAATCATCATTAAACGCTAATTTCTATACGAGTACTTTCATCGCCAAAGTCTTGGGGAATTTCCAAAAAAACTGCTCAATGGTGATAACCCACTTAAAGGAAATACGATTTCATAGCTGCAAAACAGGGAATAATTTTTTCAATTTCACCGCGAATCCTGGGCAGATGTCAAGGAGGATAATGAGCCTAGATTTGGGAGTGAGGAAATGCCAGTGAGCTCGGAATTTGCCAGCGTGGAAAATCAGCTTAAGGCGTGCATGATATTTGAATATATATGCATAATTTGTGGGTCCCCCTTTTGGGTTCGCAATGACTTTAAGATGAAATTTTCGCATCTGACTAAGAAGTAGAAAAGCCCATGGGATTTTCAAGACAAATTGAAGGGAATCACAATAGAAGCGGAAAAAGTGTCACAGCACGAAGAAGGCTCTCCCATTTTGGGAATGCATTGCATTTTCAATAAAACTTAGGCACAGCTTATGGTGTATTACTAAAATAAACACACACTTGAATTATTAAATGGCTATATTTTATTTAGATACTTTTTCCACAATTTGCCAGCAACATCTGCGGCCGTTAACCTTGGCAAAATCAATTAAATGCGCAATTTTGGATCGTCGTGAGTGTTATGAATATTCACGAACTCTGCGCCACTGTATTAATATTTAAATAGTTTGAATATAAATGCCTCACAAAGCTGGTGACGCCGAAACCTCCAGCCGCTAATGTATTTTGGCAGGAGCGGAGCCACTCGACACCAAACCGGAAAGTATCCAGCCGGAAAGAGTTCTGCTGGAGGACGTACATGTGTATGTAGATGCGCACGGTCCTCGTCTAAATTAACAAATAAATTATTCAGTGCCAACACTTGTGTGGGCAATGTTTGGACTACAGCGCTGTGAATTAGGTGCGAATGACCAGCCGACCAGGCGACCAGGCGACCAGGCGACCAGGCGGGGATTACCCTAAATGCGAAACTGTGTAATTTGCTTAAAAGCGTTGGTCCTCGGACAACACTTTAATGTCATGTTTGCATTGGACTCCCTCCACTGTGCAGAAAAATATCAACATTTAAGGTGCTTCAATTGGCGATGGCTACTTTTAAAAATGTGTTATTGCCTAGGCTTCCGAGCACAGCACAATTAAATGAATTTCAAATATTCAGGGCCAGAAAGTTTATCCTTTCGTGCTGTTTGATCCTTTCGTTGCTACTTATACTTTCCAAGGCAGCATTTTGTTTTGGCAGCACCTGTCCTGGAGCTGAGTGTCCGTGGAACAGCTGTTGCCCAGCCATCCCAGCCATCCCACTCCCCCGAAACCCAGTTCGACCTCCGATTTTGTATGCTAAACGTGTCAACAAGGTTGCTCTACACACCGCAATGCAGTGGAGTTTACTTCGTAATTTTATTTAATGCGCTTTAAATCGAAAACGAAATTTGGATGAGTGAGCCAAAATGAAGTGGAAATTAGTTGAACCGAACATTCACAGAACCGTGTTCTTGAACAACGCGGTGAGTGCGGCGATTGTGAGGAACATGAAAAGCGCCAATAAACTTCCAGCCAGCAACTGAAAAAACCTGGTGAGCTGCACATGCTTATTTATCAATTCGAATCACTTACGAATTGGTAAGGTCTTATATTGCCCCAGCCGGCGACAATTATGTTCCCTGGGCTGCTCACGGGCAGCAAGAACTGGTTGTGCAACGCGGTGGCAAATGGCAACGAAAAGGAGGTTCCCTGAAATCAGAGAAATAAACGGGTTGCATCAAAAAAGCATAGGAATCGGAATGCTATCCGTGAAAGAATCTTATTGACTTGTATATGTTTGAAAGTAATTAGTTCAGTCTCTGACTGACTGGATTAAAGCTGCACATACATGTACCCTATTCTTTAATATCCATTTATATTCTTGTTTTTTTTAATGACTCACCCCCTTCATCATGTTGGGCAGTGCCACCTTGGCCAAGGTGGTGGCCGGAGAGAGCGTGGTCATCACTGTTCCAAGCAAGGCGCCGCAGACGAAGTTCTTCAAATTGAGTCCCTTGGAACTGTTATCATCGGAGGTCACCAAATCGACTATGTAGGCGTTGAATCCAGAAGCTTTAGCAGAAAAGGCGAAGCTGCAGGCGGCGCCGAGCATGAAGACGTCCGCCCAGGGAGTGTTGTTGTTCACCGCCTTCCAGCCCACGAGCGAGTTGGCAGTACCCTCCTTCTCCGGCTGGCGGCACACATAGTACTTGCAGAACAAGTAGTTCGCCGGAATCGCGAAGTACAGGACGGCGATGCCAATGCCCGCCACCGAGAGTCCAGAATCCGTCTTATGGTTTAAGCTATCCCAGCCATTGAAAATGTGCGGTTTTCGAGTGGCCAGAAGCAGGAACAACACTAGTATTAGGAATGTAGCCAAGATGGGATATGATGTCCAAGGACCAAGGGCCTGTTTTCTATCAGCCGCGACCTGCTTAAAGCCGCCCCTAGCGCCATCGAACTCCGCCAGTTCGCGCTTTACCCTGCCTCCGAGTAGTCCGAGGAATAGGAATTGCATCCAGAAGACCATGACAACGAGACCCAATAGAGCTGGTCCCGCCATTACCAAAGCGAGTTCCGTAACAGTAAGAGACCTAAAAAAGTGGTTTTCAACTTACGTACCTTTTGCGACCGCAATTAAATCCATAATCACCCCGAATAACTATCGCTTATCACACCATTTGGATTCACGATGGGCGAAACAGATGACGCCAAAGAGGCCGTGTAGCAACAGGTTAGGAAAATTCCGATTACAGGACGCGTGGGATATGGTTTGCTAGGAAGCGGAGTTTGAAATTATTTGGAAAGTTCCTTAAGGAGTTCTTTCAGCAAGGACTCACGATCCAAACTCGTAGGGCTTTTCTTCCGTGCTCAGTCTAACCACACCAGCCTGTAAAAGGAATGCAAGTAAGTTAAGTAAGTTAAGGCTCAGATGAAAGGGATTCCATACATTCTCGTATTCCGCTAACACAGCTTGGGATACCTTCATCCAAAAGGCGGCGGAAATTGTGGGATTCACCAGAGCGGCGAAAATGAACACGACGACGGTCAAGAAAATCTGAAGGCTGCAGAACGGAGTTCTATAGTAAATTAGAAACTTTGCCATTTAAAGACTTACAATTTCAGACTTCCTCCAACTACGGAGATTACCATTAACGCAAAGCGTTCACTCAATCTGGAGCTGTCCATCATAATGCCCATGAATATAGATGAATACACGAAGAATATGAGATCAGTGTAATACGCTAAACTGACTTCCTTGGATGACAATATGCCCGCAACGGGTATGAAAACTATGTAGATGAAGGCGGCAGCTCCTTTGGCCATTAAATTTAGGATGTATATCAAGTAAAAGCATAGTGTTAGATAGATAAAGCGGCACACCTACAGGAAACAAGTTAATTAAGTGCCATTTGAAATGTGCCTTCCAAATGTGTCCTACCATCACTGGAGTTCCCATTAAAATGGGTCCAAGCAAAATGGGTATAGCCAGGAGGAGAGCTCCTTTGTAGTGGTATTTGCAGAATAATCTGCGATCGTCTTGCACCTCTAAGGGAATATCCCCGGGCTTGTAATCTTGAGTACTTGTTTAAATATACCCATTAGTAATAGATAGTAGTTTGGTGCTCTTGTTATACTCACGCTGCCATTCTGGGCGATTAAAATTGTTTTCTCAGAAGTTCAATTTTGTTACAGCGTGTTGTCACAATGGCTCAAATGGAAATGGTTGCTTTGCATAATGGTTTCAATAAACCCAATGACGTACGTGTATTTCTACGAATTCATTGAACAAAGTCTGTTTTCCGTTTTTGAAATATATATATTTTAATACCTAATAGTTGCAGTTTTTATTGCAAAAGTTTTTTTGCTAACTGCCAAGTTAACTCACGTAGTAGGTCAAGGGTTTTTCGCTGGCCAAAAACTGCATCGCGAACGGCGACAGGGGAATTTGGCCAATAAAAACTTTGGTCGGCCAAACTGAGTCTGCGACTGAGACGCACTGCATTCTGGGTCGGGTCGAGTCCCGAATCCGGATGGTGATTCTGATTCCGCTTCTGATGGCGATGGCGATGCGATGGCGATGGCAACTTTGTGGGAACACGTGGCGCGTAACAACGCGCGGTCGTCGGCAATTTTGCGTAACTATTCGCCGTTCTGCTTCGTTAGTGGTTGAGCAGAAGAATGAGTTCTTTTGCAATGGAAACTGTTTAAAGTTGCCAAATAGAACCAGCTAGCATGTCACTGCAGATAGTGCGGCATTAAATGTTGCCGAATTGTTCACCTGTGTCAGCACAACGGTCCCCAAGCCCTACTACTCGTACATATCAAATTACTCATCGTTTTGGGAACTGCGATTTTGTGAAGCGTTATCAAAAGTACTTTTGCCGGATAATCATAGTAGTATTGGAAAGCTAATCGAGTGATTAGCTGATCTATTGAGTTTGGCACACTTCTTTATTAGCCACTTCAATTGAAACACTTGTCAGCACCAAGACTTGACTGACATCTGGGTGTTATAGCCAATCCTTGCTCCTACAAACTTTGAGAAAGTATTAAATGCACAGCCCTTTACACCTCGTTCAACGAAATCACTCATAATTCGCTGTCTAAAGGGGCGTCAACATGCCGTTGCCGGTTCCTCCGATTGACACTCGGTATTTCGGCGTTTTAGTGGCGATGGCAACCAGGCGGACCAGCGAAGGAAGGAATCCATGGACTAACTGGCAGCAAAAAAGGGCAATGGCAGAGCGGAAGTTGATTGACTCCTTCGGACACTTTTCCATACGGAAGGTTGATAAACAAAAATGGCCGACAACGTACCTTCAGCTTCATCCGGCGACCATTGTTGTCATTTGCCTGAGGCGCTGTGACGAGCCAACATGACGTATACATACGTGTAACATAACGAACCATTCCTTGATTAGGGTTAACACGAATATGTGATGGATGCTTGTGTTTTATGGCACGGGGAACCCGAGATCAACTCAAAAATCTCGGATATACATATGCCGCCTGCCATTGTGTTCTTTATTTCAGTTAGCTTCAAGCTTTAGGAAACCCAATCACCTTTTGAACACCTTAAAGACTAGGCCAACTTGCGACACCGCCCTGCCAAGAGCCCCCATCCGGCCCAGCATCGCTTTTGAATCTCGAGTAGCATTTCACCTGTCACGGCGAGCTGGTTGCTCAGAATGGGGGCACACCCAGTGCTTTGGAGCGAGATTCGCAGGTTCTGTTGCTGAAGGGAACGGCAATAGGCCAACTTGTCCGGCTGCTCCTCAAGCTCCAGTGCGATTTGAGCCGACCAGTTGGCCGTTTGAGGGTCCTGCTGCATCAGGATCAGTGGGATGAATATTAACAATCCGATGGCGATTGTGGTCGATGTGTTCATGGCGACATATAGCAGGCAACTCAGCTAATGAGGGGCTTCTAAGCTGCTGGGTGTTCATTTGAATCCATCCAAGCAGCTGTTCTTGATTTGCATTACCGCTTTAAAAGCGGCTGGGAAAATAACCAATTGAAGTCAGTACATGTCATTTGAATTCATATTAGTTTTTATACCCGTTACTCGTAGAGTAAAAGGGTATACTAGAGTCGTTGAAAAGTATGTAACAGGCAGAAGGAAGCGTTTCCGACCATATAAAGTATCTTGATCAGGATCAATATCTGAGTCGATCAGGCCAAGTCCGTCTGCCCGTCCGTCTGTCCGTCCGTCTGTCCGTCCGTCTGTCCGTCCGTCTGTCCGTCCGTCTGTCCGTCCGTCTGTCCGTCCGTCTGTCCTCCCGTCTGTCCGTCTGTCCGTCCGTCCGTATGAACGCCTCGATCTCAGGAACTACAAAAGATAGAACGTTGACATTGAGCATGCAGAATGTTGCCACGTCCACTCCAACGCCCACAAACCGCCCAAAACTGTCACGCCCACTGTTACATGCGGTATTTTTTTACTTAATTATATATTCCAGAAAATGTTGAAATTTCTCGATTGCACTTCCACTAGCTGAGTAACGGGTATCTGATAGACGGGAAAATCGAATATAGCATTCTATCTTGTTTTCCTTTAGTTTTAGAAGTAAAGTCCCACTAAAATCCTGCAGTCATGTTTTTATTACTTTCTGCTTGCAGCTCAACATTTGAAAATCAGCCTATTTTATTATTTTATTTGTTAGCATCTTGACAAATTTTTAATATCATTTATTAATTTGTTTAATAAGTAATTTATGTGTGCGTTTTAGTGACAGTTCTGCCACCCAATTTTTTACATAACACCATGCTACATTCTCTGCTTACTTTTCAAAAGTACTATCTAACTATCTACTTGTTTAAGGCAATTACAGAAAATGCATTAAATAGGTCTAGGTATGCATTAAATATAGTAATATGAAATTGGTGCATTGTCCTGTAATTTGCGCTTATGTTTTACAAAGTCCCTTTTAATTTGTAGCCCAGTGTTACAGCTTTACAAAATTATTTCTTTCATTACCATTTTTTAGGCAGGCCCAATTGTAATCAATATTTTTTTCAGGACTGTTACTTTGCAATAACCTTTAATATACGTTTCGCAAATTCCCATTTTAACGCTTCATTTTCACCCAAAGTTTTCGTTTGTTTTTAGACCTTTCAATTGCTTGTTAGCGGTTTTTTCTTTGCTCGCCTCTTTCATTATAGCCACCTCTGTTTTTTGGCCGTCGTCATTCTTCTGGTTGAAATTGCATTCGGCGAAATGAATGCCCGGACCTCGTCCTTTTGGCCACTTTTTGCTTTTTTTTGGCCCCGCTGCAGCATCGAGCTCGAATGATGCATGCAATCGAGTGTAAATTTCTCCGTTTTATTATTTAATAACGTGGCTGAGGAAGTAACTTTCTGCTATCTATATGATTGTTACTGTCGGTTCGGGGCTGTCATATTTACGCGCCCATTTCCACTTTTTTATCCACGCCCTGCCAGGCAATATAAACGAACAAATTGGACAACTGAAATGACACCTTACACAGGACACAGGTAAGACATGTAACAGAAAAGTATATCACTTGGAAAATATTTTTGTGATACTTTTAAATGATGAGTAACTTGAGAAGTTGAGAACACAGTGTTCACTTTGATTGGCCCTAAAATAGGAAGGATTAAGCGCCTGCTAGACAAATCTCAGCGTGAAATTCATTCGGACACACCCCGAGGATTAAGCCAACTTTTTGCAAGGGCCAGTATGATGGGCTTCCCAGGTCCTTCCGCCACGCCATTTGCAGCTTAAGTGGAGTCTGGCAGCCATTCAAAGTAAGTGCAGTGGGCGCCCAAAGCGTACTTAAGCATTTAAGTAAATTTAAAAACTTGTTAAGCCCCATAATGAAGCGATAGGGCCGCGTTGGAGTACAATACAGTTCGGTGCGCCGGCATCTACATGGGTCTTAGGCAGTGATTTTCGTAACTTTTATTAATTAGTTGTACTATTAAATCAAATCGCAGGCGAACGAGCTTAAGCTCAACCCTTAAGACGACTTTGCCCCTGCCAACGATGTTCGCCGGTAATGGCCCAGCCATGTGCCAAACATCGGTTCTAGCCCGAAAACAACTCCATTAGGGGCCAAAACAGGCACAAAGGGCCGTGTGAAAGCTAAAGAGCCCACCTGCTGATATTTCGGTTTATCGTTGACGTGGGTACCGGCTGGAATTAAAAATTCTCAACAGAAAAATTCAATTAAGGCTTTCATTTCTGTCACTCCGCTGGCCCGAGGCCATTGTTCGCATCATTAAAAAAGGCATTGTAAAATCTGCGTAAAATTCGCTTTCAGGTATGTTTGCTCCATACAGGCACTACTTGATTTCAGTTTATATGAAAAATAAAATAATTAATAACAGTATATATTCTATTATTCAATTCCACTAGGAGAACGCTGTTGCCGAGCGTCATGACTATTGCATACCCCATACTCAGATGGTAGCTCCATGATCTCCATTTTATACACGTATATGAACTTTTCACATGTTTCTAATAACACGATTTTCAATGCACTCCGAACTGCGAACATCCCGGCTGAATGGCTCGAAAACTAACGACGCACCATAATTACTGCCCTGCAAATTACTGCAATTATTTCCATGGAAGATGAGCTTTCTGGCGGCGGCTCAGCCCAGTTGTAATTGCAGCAGCTATCCGCCGGCAGACACATGGCGATGCATCCGCATGTACGTGGGTCTAATACCCCATAAATCTTCATTCATTCGCTTCATCATGCAGAAGCCACGGGGGCGACAATGTGCGCGTCATCAACATCATCGTCGATGTCGACTTATCCGCATCTTGGTGCACATTTGTTTCTCTTTCGCCCATTGTGCACCCGGGGAGGCGTCATTTATCACTGGAGTCCCTTAGTTGTCATATTTCCACTGCAGCCAACTGGGTGCAACTGGGTAGATGCGCATAAGGGTATCTGTATCTGTACATTTGGGTGCGGAGAGATGATTTTTCACTTTACATCGACTAAAGTTCGCTCTTCGACAGTCGATCGCCTTGAATGATTGAATGAAGGACCAGCTTCTGATAGCCATCAGACATTAAAGCCATGCCTGGCATATGCTTACACCAATATGGACATGGATATGGATATGGATATGGATATTTATTGGACCCACACACACTCACACACACCACGTCGAATCTTAATTTCCGCCGGAAATAATCCCATTTAAAAAGTGCACTTTTGAGCCCCAGCGACACGCCATTACGCATAATAATAATAAAAAGGAAATGAGCTCGAAAACAACATCCTCATTACGATAGCCATTGTTAATCGTGAAAATGCCAGCACGAGCCCCAGTCTCACAATGCAATTTTAGCTGTAAATAGCACAATTCGTTTATAGCAATAATTAGTTTCCACCTCCTTTGTGAGCATCCAGTGCCATATTGTTGGATGGAGTCCTTGTAGTCGGAGAGGTCCTTCTGCTGAATGACGATCGAAGCACCTAAAATACCCTTAAAAATGTTCCCTTTTCTGACCCGAACCGAACACACATATTAATCATCTTTACACATTGCTGCCTGCAACCCTACTTATGGTAAATGAATATTGTGTGCAATATGTTTTATTTAAGTGAATTTTAAATGCCATGAAATTGACCAGCCCACCCAAGGGCTGAGATATGTTTAATTCTCTGTGTGCGGGTCGACTCGCTTTAACAAATTTATTTACCAAGGTGCGTGGCCTAAAACGCCCACAAGTTGGTAAATACATGCAGACAGACGAGCGAAGTGCAAACAAGTGGCGATATAAGTACGTAAATAGGTATATTTATGTATTTGCCCAAACATCAATGCTGACTGACCCAGCCGCACCAAATGGGTAAACAGGAGTAAAAAACAGACGAGGACGATTTGAGCCACTACACTGACACCAATGTTGGACACAAATTCCAGCAATTAAAATAGCAAATAAATTATTCAGTTTTGGGTATATTTTGTTCTACTCTCTTTCTTTCTAAAAAACAAGCTGCTTTGCCTCTCGAAATAGATCTTAAATTTCAAAATATTAAAATCACAGCAAGTTTTATTGCCATTTTAGGTATATATTTAGATATTTCGATATTTTCAGATAGAGAAAATGTTTTTCAATTATTTTGCAATCACCTTCAACTTGGCATCACTCATCTGTAGCAAGTTTCCTGCCACAAGCCCACAATGTGATCCGCAACTCAGGAGCAGATGTGAAAAGTATGGGATGTAAGTTTGTTTGCTTGTGGCTTTGCTGGTGATGTGTTTACCCTTTTTAGCATGAGTTGCTCTTTTTCAGTGGCTGAACGTGTAAATTTATAATTAAACGCCAACACTTTCTTCTTTTTTCCCAGCCGGATCCCAAAAACTTGGGCCGTGTGCCGTTTTTGTTTTCGTTTCCGTTTCCGTTTCCGCCTTCGTTTTCAATTTTCGTTTACATGGTGTGTGTTTACTGGCCATTCAATGGTATTGTGTCCCTTTTTGCTTTGAAATCTTTCGTGTAAGCACTTAATTAGTGGTAAAAGTTAAACAGAAAGCGGCGCAAACATGCCACACAGGATGAAAAAGAGCCGAAACAAGAACCAGAACAATAACAGCAACTGGGTTGCAGAACCCATCCCGCAAATGGTATGAATTTATTTCATTGGACGCAGATTAGATTAAATCGTACAGGCTTTTGCATTTCGGGCCTCGAAGGTGGGTAGGTGGGTGGTATGGTGGTTGGTTTACTTCACCGAGTCACTGGGGATTTTCCACCCAGCACATCTGTGGTTTTCCGGCCAAGTGCCAACGTCAGTGGTTTTTTGCCATTTATTTATGCGATAGTTTGGGCCATTTTGGGCAGATACTGCCACTGCGGCATGGGGGTCAGCAAACATTAATGTTAATAGATGGCCGTTTTTTGGCATGTAATTTGTTTTTATCAAGCTAATAATGTTTTTTAATAAGTGCCTTGTTATGCAAAATTTGCCTGAGTACATTTATGGCCCACATGCATGAAGAATGGTTAGTAGTCTACCGTGGAGCTAAAGAGTACGCTTTGTGGGTAAATGCGAGCTACATTTAATGGAAAAAATTAATACAATTGAATATTTCTCATTTTAATAGTAATAATGCCGAAATAAGTTGTTCTAGAATCTTTAGCCATTATCCCCTTCTTTCCTCCTCAGTTCCAACTCAGTTCCACTGTATTGGTTTTAGCCGCCTTGGCTGGAACTCACACAACGTAATGATTTGTATCTCAGCTCCATTTGCACGCATGCAGCCGGGTCGAAATGCAAAGAAGGATATTTTCCACCGGCACGCTCCTGTGCTCAAATGAAATTATGCTCAAAAGTGACTTACAACTCCCTGTTCCGCCGCCTATTTGCTTGCGGTGCTTAATTAACTTTCGCACTGTAATTGCTCGCAGAACTTTAAAACGATAAAAGTTTTTATGAGCTGCCGTTTTGGCCTTTGTCTGCCAGCGAATTACAATACGAAAATTTAGTTTCGCATACCGCCGAATACAATTAAAGTTGAGCAAAACGCCCGCACATAAAGCCCGAGCCTTCCGAGCTGCATAAATGTTTGCCTTTGATGACAGCAGGACAGGCCAGGACAGGATGGGCCAGGACAGGATGGGCCAGGACGGGCCAGGACGAAAAAGCAGTGGGCAAGGAGCAAAGGAGCAAGGAGCAAAGGAGTAAAGGAGCAAGGATCTGAGCCCGACGGGCAGACAGGTGACGAGTTGGACTTTTTACGCCGCTCGTGTCTCGTTTATTGCGGCCCTGCGGTTGTTTCTCCCAAGTAAACAACAAACAATTGCAGTGGAACAACAAGCAACGAGCAGAGAACATCCAGCCAGTGGACTGGGAAACTTTTCGACTTTTCGTGCTAATGGTTCAATTTATTTGGCCGAGTTACCTCGACAGTTTGCAAAATATGACGGCCACGACAATGACAGGCATTCAAGTTGCCGGGAAGCTATTTTCAGATTTTAATTGCAGCCGCTCACGGACTGCCAGGCGAAATTAGCCGCTAACTTTATTTGCCTTTCGCTTTCAATTTGCGCCAAAAAAACTTCACTTACAAGCGCTGCCAAATTGGATGGCTAATGGGCTTCTGCCTGGCCTACCTGCATTTAGTTGGCATTTCGCGCGCAGCTTTTTAAATTCCACATAATTACACGTGCATTAAGTGGACGAGCTGTCAGTGTCCTAAACCATTTGCAAATTGCCAGCAAAGTCAGCTGAAACATGTATCAATCAGTGCGAGCTGCGTTCGTCGGGGAAATATTTGCACACAATTAAGTGAAAGGCCGGCGAGCGAGTGTGCGGATAATTTATGATTTCATTTAAGCGACTCAACTGCGTGTAATTATGCGTACTCACAGCACGGTACACACACACACACAAACACACAATGTACACTCGCACACACACACGCACACCATGCACACGCTGCGGTAGCTGATAATCGCGCATACGCCCCGTGTGGCTGGCGGCGCAACGAATTAGAAAGCGTAACGTATTGTTGTTGACCGCAGTGACCCCAGCCCGTTGGCGCCGATGGTTATCCCTTTAATGCCGCGGGAGCACCAGTCAAGTGGCGAAGGTGAGGTCAGAGTTCGAAGTTAAGTATACGCAGCGGTGTACCAGTCTGCAAACTGATGATGCGTGGCGATGGCGATGGCAATGGCGATGGCTTATCGAGATCCCCTTAACTCGGAACGCTTTAGCTGCTGGCTCTGCGTCGATTAGACTTTCCGTGTTTTCCTGTCAGGCCACGAATTAATCGAAATTAAATTAAGCTTACGCACATTATCGAGCATTTAACGATGTAATTATGAAACAAAGGGCATTTTCAAGTGCGTAATGGCACATTTCTGGCAGCAGGCAAATTTAATTAATGTCCTGGAAAATCAATACCTGCAACGACAAGCAAAAACGAAACAAAAGAAAAAAAGCCAGCTGCGTACGGGGTAAATGTGGTTAAAATCAAGTTTTTATTTCAACAAAATACATTTCATTGTTTCTCATTGAGAAATTCGATATATACGGTTACAAATCGCTCGTCCTGCACGCTGAACATGTGAATATGTGAAAATCCATAACCAAATCGAAGTGAATTTAATTGTGGCCCTTTTATGTATGCTGATAATGCAATTTCAAACAGTTTTTATTTTCTAACGCCTGTCGCATTAATGAGCGTTGAATTCAATTGGCTTTCAAGTGTTTTCACAGTGACGAATATAATTAGCTAATTGCAATAACAGAAACGGAAAATAACCCGAATAATAGTATTTGCATTCTAAAACTAACAATGCAATGCAGCTTTGTGTCTGTTATCGCGTTTGTAATTTCATTTCGTATTACATTCGATACTTATAATGGGCACCATTTTTTATTTTTATTGTTACATAAACATTTACGCTAGGCATAAAAATTAGCATTAAGTATAGTTATAGTTTAGTTTACTGTATGCGCCAGATGGGAAACCACTAAATGCAGACAGTTGGAAAGTTGCACAATCATTTAATTAATAATAAAGTGTAGGATGTTGAAGCAGTAAAATAAACGAATTATTTCAGCGCTAGTACAGCGGTTTTCCCATCACCCTTTTTTCAGATTTACACAAATGAGTCATGCTTAACTATGAATTCAGTTTTATATACAAGATGTGGGTTTTTTTCCTTCCAAGTGTCCACCACTTAATTATCATGATTCGACCAGCGATCCGGGGCCCAAACATCGATGCTGCTCCAAGTGGCTGGTGATTCTCGCACGCAGGTTGCAATAATTGATATGCAGAGTGGATAAATTCGAGCTGGAATCGCGGCAGCTGTTGCTCCCGATGTGGCCGCCACCAATAAGCCATCGCACAACGGAACTGGCCACCATGGCCAGGAGGAGGAGCATCCGACTGCTCCGCATGCTGCCACTGGTCCGGATCGCGCTGCTCTTTTGCATCGCCGCGGGGCTTTCATCTATGGAGGACAGAACGGGAAGACAAACAGAAGTGGTTAAGTCCGGACCACGGAGTACGGAATACGGAGTACGGAGTATGGAGTCCGGAGCCCGGACCGCTCTTACCATTGATGACATTGACCACCACGCTGGCCGCTTCCGCTGTGGTCGGCATGCACGTATAGTTTCCGGTGTCCAGCAGCTGGGCATTGGCAATGCGTAATCTGGGAAACATGGAAAGCAAAGCAGAGAGAAGCTTAAGGCAAACGTGCAGCTTAATTGCGTCAACTTTGCCGCCGCCCACCCCCCGCCCCTTCCGCACCTCCCCCGATTAAATCAACTCCATCGATCAAAGCTCGGCATGCCAGCCATGAGGCAACTGGAAAATCTCGCACCTGGTGGCGCGTTAAGTCCCCTTTGGCATTCCGGCTGGCAAACTGGAGGAAAAATGCCAGCCTTCGAGAGTTGCGCGCTTAATCGCTTGTTGAATCATTATAACAACCAATTTAAAGTGTTCAATTAAATGCTAGAGAAAGTGCGAACAATTCGAGAGCTTTTCCATTTTATAAGTACGTGGAATGTTGAGTCAGTAATTTGTTATTAAACATATGCAACAGAGTTCTCTCTTCTCTCTCTCTCACTTTTATATTTGGAAGTTATTTTAGTACCAGCTAATTTATATTGAGTTTTGCTAGTTGTATCCTGCTAAGGTGGACCCGATTTCGCCGAGTGCACCGAATGCGATGCATCAGTGGGCTCACCTGCTCTGCAGCTTCTCGGCCAGCGTGGACTCCATGGAGATGCGCTGCAAGTCGATGGCCGCGTCATTCGGATGCGCCACAAAGGGGGTGAGGATGTAGGGACCGCGGTACCAGTAAATTGGCCCAATATCCTGCGCCGACGTCGCCGGCTGCTTCACGTGGCAAGTGAGCGTTACGCTGCTGCCCACCTTGACATACAGGTCCGTCGGTCCGGCAATAATCGCCTTGGCATCCGGCGGCGTTACTGCGATGCGATGCCGCGGAACGCAATGAAACGAGCCCGAATGGCATTTGATTAATAGCATTTCCAGGCGCTCCAACACGCTCCGCTCATGAGGTTTGTGGTTAGTGCATCTAATCATGCGTCCGGCAAACGCAAATGCCAGTGCGACCCAATTGATTTGGTTCAGGATGGGGATGGGGTATGGGGTATGGGGTATGGGGTATGGTTTATGGGGCTTGGCTTGGGATTGGCGTTGGGCTTGGTATTGGGTCTGGGATTGGGATTGGGATTGAATTGGGTGGATTGAATTGCCGGCAATTTTGAGCAAATGCTAGCCCCCCAGTTGTGTGCACGTGTGGTGCTGTTGAAGCCCCATGTTTGACCAGAATACCTTGGAGCTACCGGGCTGGCACCCCAGACTCCGGCTGATAATGAGCAGCAACTGTGTAAACTGAGGCTCGACGGAGTACTCCATTCAGCCGGTGGCCTCGTGCTATTAACTGGAACCAGCTTCGACTTCAATCCGAGCACATTGTTTATGGGTATGCTAATCTGCAAAAGCTAAGTCTGCCCTGCAGCAAATCCACTTGCATATGCACGTAGGTTGAGTTTCACACTGATTGCTTCACTTTTAATTCAAAAGTTAATGCCTCAATAAAAGTTTATTATTATACTATATGCTTGAAATGCTTTTATAAATGTAGATTCCTTTTGATAGCTTTAAATTTATTTCTGATCTGCCAAGTTCATATTTTACTTAGACTGCTTTAAATAACCCGTATAACTTTACGCATGTACGTTCATTCAGAGAACGATTTTACTTTATGCGTTCCATAAAAGCGGCTTGTATATATTTCTGACACTGACTTTCAAAAACTTAAAATACTTTTTATTTTGTATACCAAATTCCCTGGAAGCCGTAAAAAGCGTTTAATGGCATCGAAGCAAATTTTCATTCTTCGATGAAGAACAATTTTTATAGTGAGCGAACGCCTTTTTCCCGAGCGAAATTAATGAAAAAACTAGCACATAAAAATTTGTTGGGCCTTCCTGATGGCCTTGGCTTTTTGGGCAACTTGCCCCGACCGCCGCCTTTTGGCCATTTCATTGACCCATTGTTTGTCGATGAAGCTGTTGGCTTTGGCTGCTGCTCTCGCATTTTACACACATTTTAAGTGTTGTTAGCCGGTTGTTATTGTGAGCCAGACGGTGGGCCATTGGCCGCTGTATTAGGACGTGCCATTAAACGTTGTTCCCCATACGTACGGTATATGTACATACATACATACGTAGTAAATATGTTTGTACGTGTGGCTTTTCTAATATTGGCATTGGGTTTTCCGGGCGGCGGCAGCTGCCGCAGACAGAGACAAATGTGCGGGGAGGAGCTGAACTAAAGCGAACCTCCAGAATCCTGTTACCACCACCACTTTCACGTTATAGGCACTGAAAATTGGTTTAATGTTTTTTCCGTGCGTCGGCCGACCGTTTTTGGCCAACACAGCAGGCCAGGCAGTCAACAAAGTCAAATGTTGACGTTGTTAATGATGTGCGGGGCTTTGGGGCAGAAGGCTGCAGTATCCACACAAGACGACCAGCTGGGCAGTGGGGCATAAAAGCGGATTTCGAGGCACCCCAGACTAAGCACACTGCACTGGCACTGGCACTGGCACTGGCACCGAATTCAGTGGCGGGAGCAGGAGGAAGCGATTCGGTTAGTTAGTTAACTTGGCATTAGTGGAGCCCATTGACGCCCGCGTAGATAGCGTCTTAAATGCCAACGACTTTCACTAGTGCCCGAGATTGGAAAAAGGGAAAATAAACACGCTGCAATGTCAACACAGCTATTTTGTGCGTAGGAAGGCTGGATGGGGAAATCCAACTAGTACTTAGGCTGCTCTAATAAAAAGCAGAACTGAGCTCTATTTATTGATAAAAACCCAGCCTCTTCGCAAACACAGAGTAGGGAAAATATTAATCAGATACTCGTATATTTTTGATTGCATGTTAAGCTCATTTTGTTTATCCGCACCACTGAATTCCAAATTAATTCCAAATGAATTAATCTATGATTGACCAATGTGGACAGTTAAAGTATCAGCATATAACACTATATGCTCCCGAGTAATATTTCATGGGAATACATTTCGGTTTCCTTCGGCATAAATCAGTGAATAATATTTCCGTCGGCGCACCACGGGATTCGCATGACGACAGCGTGCATACGTGTACTTATAATGCGATTTCTGGGGCGCAAATGATTAGCATAAATTCGCCAACTTGCCGCCTCAACTTGCCCCTTTTACAGGTGGCAACATGCCTGTCGGCTTCCTGTCGCCGCTCCTTCGCTGTCCAAAGGCAGCGCACTCGAGGATTACTACATCCGCAGTGCAGTTGGGTTCCCAGGCGGGCAGGATGTTTAGCGCCACCAGGTTGCAGGCAGCAAAAGCAACTGCGGAAGCTGAAATGCTGATACGACTTTGCCTTTTGATGAGTGCTACACCCCTCGACTCGACTTCGTTATAAACTGGAGACACACTGCATCCTGCCGGTGGCAGGCAATTTGTCCTGGCTGCCTTTTATCCTTCATCAGCGGGGTTACTCACCCAAGTAAGACGGATTTAAGGCCGATGATTAACTGGTTACGTATAAGTCAAATTTAAAGGAATACAAGTTCTAGAAAATTGCCTAGCAAATATTATACTTATACTTAAAAGAGGTAAACTATGAATTTAAATAGTATAAAATCGAATTGTAATCGTACTTAAACTCAATCGGATGTTATAATTTAAAGAGTTTTTTGAGCTATTTGCTAGTAGAATTTTCTGTGTAGATTTACTGATATTGGCCAAGAAAACTTTGAACTAGAAACTAAACCAATCACTGCCAAAGTAGCAAACTCCGCACGATTATTTCAATTAACTTTCACGCTGGTCAAACAAAACTTTCTCCCTGCGACGGTGATGACAAATGAGGAGACTAACTGCGCGGGATGTCCGTGGAATCCGGGGGATACGGGCTATCCGTGGGATGCGGGCGATCCGGGGGATACGGGGATTCCCCGACGTGGAGTACTGCCTTGCTCGCTTGGCTGCCCGGGCACGGCGAAAAAGTTCCAAATCAATTTTACGTACATGAATGAAACATGAACGTGTATGCTTTGTGGAGCAATTTATAGCAACACACAGCCGCAAACAAACAGGGTATCCGTATCCTATCCCCCGCCGACTTCTCGACTCGCAACCGGAAATCCATTGTAGAAAACTTGTGAAATGGCAGAACAATGAGGCAGAAGGGGTGGCTGCTCCTCAAGGTTGCAGCAGTGGCGGGGGCTTGGGGCGGCTGGGGGTTGAAGGGGTAGAAGCAGCCCCCAAAACGCCCCCTTTTTGCCAGTGCCCTAGTGTGTATAACAAACAGGCAGCATATGAATTTAGTATTGAATTTAAATGCAAATTGCGTTTGCATGCAAAGCGTGTAGAAAAATAGACAAACCGAACTTTCCGGCGAGGGGGGTCGAAAGGGGGCGCCTTGGCGTTTGGGGGCGGGACGAGTAACGGTACTGGCAGGTGCCAACAGTGGTTGTGCTATTCCAACAGTCCGACCTAAAGCCCATCCAGTCCACCTTTAAAGCCTAACCCCCTAACACTTGCAAATGCCAGCCTCTATGCATACTAAAAACAGGAATCAATTTACTTGCGGTCTCTGCATCCTGGGAATGTCCTATATTCCATTGATTCAACGAGGATGCTTAGTAAGAATTGTATGCTGAATGATTTCATAAAATATGAAACCAATTAACTAAAAAGTCAAAATGCAAGGTTCGCATCAAACGGGTTCTAGCTTAGTATTCTTAAAAGGCTAAGCAACTGAAATCCTGAAATCCTGCCTTAGATCATAACCTACCTAGAAAAAGTAATCAGATCACCTTGAACTGGAATAAAGCCCTTGAATTTAGAGCATTTAATCTGCAAAGTGATGTCCTAGTGATTACCCAAAAATTCCATCATGGCAAGGATAAACCATTATGACGAACGACTATCCATTGCCGTACAACGAAGGAGTAACTTTGGCCACACCCTGTGTGCGCCATACAAGCCAGCAGATCTTGCCCAGCCCAGGAGAAACTGGCAAAGTTTACGGCCAATTTACAAAGCCCTTCGCCGTAGAGAAATGCAGAGTGTATAAAAAGTTGCCATTTCAGGTCGTGCGAATGCCATCCACTCGCTGACAATGCGTATGCAACTGAAATGGGGGAGGACTTGTCGGCTGGGAGGGATCCAGGGAGTTGGGCGGTGGAGGAGGTGTAGGAGGTGTAGGAGGTGGAGCAGCTGAAGGAAGTTGAGGAGGTGGAGGAGGTGGAGGAAGTGGAGGAGCTGGAGGAAGTGGAGAGGAGGCGGAAATGGAGCAGACAGGGCTGCCTTACTCACCTATGACATTCAGGCGAAATGCCATCGAAATCTTTGGCTCCGTATTCACTTGGCATTCGTAGATGCCGCTGTCACGTGGCTGGGCATATTTCACATGCAATGTCCAATCCTTGGAGTCGGCGGTCCGCACCACCTGCGCGGGTGAGAGGGACGGCAGCAGCGGGAACAAAAGAGACAGACAGTGATAGAACAGTGGGTGGGTGAAACAGGATGGCAACATAAATCGCTGCCGGGGTGCGGGGCCACCGAGTCCTTGGTAAATTTAATCAATGCATACAACTTGCTTGGCCCGAATTGCATACGCAATTAAGCTGACTTTGCTTACAAGCCCGGCGGACATTAAGTAAGCTACCTGGGCCAAGCAACCTGGGATGATTGAGAATTGGGGCGAACTGGAGGGCAGGGGGGTTAACTTTGGCCCAGATTACGTATACGCACCTTGAAACGCTCATCAGATGTGTAGGTCAAAATGCCTGCAGTCAGAATGTGCAAATCGCGTTTTCTTATCCAGGATACCTGCAATGGGATGAGAAAAGAAGGAGGGACACCAAATTTTGTTAGTGCCAGTGCTTAAGTCAATTTTAAAAATTGCCTCCGGTCCTGCCACTCGGCTGCTTGGGAACTCGACGAAAGTATATACGTGTAGATCCGAAAATTTAATAAACCAAGCGGCAAAATGAACCAAGCAGCCAACTCTTAAATCTGCTGAAGGTTGTACCCAAATACAGTGGCTCCTGGCTATGCACGAGCCGAATGCCATTCCCTCAAACATGATTACATTTTAAATATAAGTGACTCAACTTGAAAGCTAAATGGAATTTCATATTTCACTGCAACCGATTGCCAAAGACAATCAAATCGCACGCTGGGATTAATCCAAAATGGTTTAGCTCAAAACAGATTTCACAGTGTTCTACTTTTATACAACGAACATTTCTTATTCAGGCAAGCAAAGAAAGGAGCAGATGGGCTGGGAATATGGAGACAAGTGCGTGCCCCAAATGTGAGCGGCTTAAAGTCGCCGAAAGCCCCCCAAAAACTACCAGGCGAATTGAAAGGAGAACCTGTCGCTGCTGCAGCGGGCAAAAAAGTAATCTTCCAGACGGCCGCGGGCAAACAAAACTTTTCGCATCCCCAGAAGCCGCCAACAAAAAAAAAATAGAATGAAAAAATGGTTAAATGAAGGCGGGAAAACGAGGAAAACGAGGAAAACGGGGAAAACCAGGCAGGAGATATAAACGGAACTAAAAGTGTCAAAGTGGCGAAAGGGAACACCAGCAGCGCGGATGAGCTCGTGGAAAATAGATGGACCTGCAAGGTGAGCGATAGTAAATCTGGATCAGACTACGCTAGGGAGCACGAGATTGATGGTGATTGCGAAGGATGGCATGGCTCGAAATCGGAAGGGAAGGGCTCCAGGAACGCACTTGGGTTCAAAATAACAAAAGCCCATTTCCAATTATCTACGCGAAGGGCACATTTAAGAAATTAGCGATTTGGAGCTTAAAACTTAAGTATACACTAAATTATGATGAGGTTGCTATTTACATAGCATGCACGTTTAAAGCAGTAAAACAAAATCGAAAATAACTTGTCAAAGATATTTCTGCAGTGTTTAAGGTTCGCCGCTAGCTTGTTAGTCCGTTTTGATTGAAAGCAGTATAAAATAGTGTCAGTCAAAGAAACCCAATACAAAATGCCCTGGAACTTAAAAAGCTTAAAGCAAAGGAAAGGAAAACAAGGGGAAGCTGAGGAAAACTGTGGAAAACTGAGGAAAACTGAGGAAAAACAAGGCGAGTTCGCAAAGTAAACTCGGCATTGGTCAAAGGCCAGACTGAAGGTTTTGAGCGGAAGGCAGAAACTTTTTCATTGAACCGACTAAACAAGGGAGGCCAAGAACCGGGAAATGGGAAAAGGCGACTGGGGGAAACTGCATGGAAGAAGTTACGCGCTAACTTGATTTTCAGCTCCACTGACGATCCAAATATTTTGCTTAAAAATGCATTAAAATGAAAATCGGTGGGGGAGAAATCTATTCAATGATAAGCTGGTAAATGCAATCACTTGCCGGCTGATTCGCTCACCGATTTATCTCCCAGATTGTCAACGCGGCAATTGATGGCCGCCGTGTGTCCCGTCCGGGTTGTAATATTCCTGGGCATTCCGAAGTCGAAGACGGGTGGTGGATAGGTGGTCTCCTCCGGCTGCTGCTCCTCGGCCTCTCGGTCATCATCAAGGGAGTTACCGAACTGGGGAAATTTCCTATTCACCGAGGCAATGTACACGTAATCGTTGTCCATGCTCGATGGGGCAGAAACCATGGGCAACAGGTTGTTATTGCCATCCGCGATATGAGCTGTGGAGTGAAAAGGGGAAAATCGCTTAGAATCATAAAAGTTTTAAGTAAATTTCATTTCTGCTTCGAAATAAACACAAATAGCTTTAAGGGTTTGATGTATCCCAAAAGGAAGTGAAAAAGGCAATATGAAAAATAACCTGCTCTGGACAGCAGACAGGAATAGTTCAAAAGGGAGAACATTAATTAAATGCCACTCCATGCTCAGTAAAAATGCTCTTTTCCCCACAACTACGGGAACTACATTACTCAGCTGCACATTGGAGCTCGAATCTATTTCAAAAATGCACCATGAGATGGCATTGGGATGGCTCGTTGGGATTAAAGGACAGATAGCGAGGGAGCAATAAAAACCGAAACAATGGGGAAAGCACTCATAATAATTATATATCACACTTGGCAAGCAAATAAACGCTTTCCTTACTATTTACAAGCGGAAGACGCAGCTAAACAATGGAAATGGCTTTTAATTAAAATAAATGAGTGCATTTTAACTGCCAATATTAGGCACAGGAAATACCCGAAGATGTCCAACAGAAAACTCATATCTTCTTGCATTTGAAGTTCAGGAAGATCTCAATAAAAAGCAGAGCAGTAGGAATCCCAAATAGACACACTTCGCTGCATTAAACTACCATATTTTTACTGGAAAAGTAGTTACTTAACATTAAAGATTCCTAGTGCATCTCCATCCGCATTCAAAGTTCAGAATTCTCATTGCCAAGCCGCAATGTGCGCGGTTCAGAGTTCAAAGTTCGCGTCAAGTAACGCGTATAAATTATAAATCACTCAGCAACTATGCAGCACGGACTATCTTTACCGTTAACTGCAATCCGCACCTCGCACGTGCGAAACTGCCATGCAACTCGCACTTTGCACCACGTGGCAAAAAGCGAAAAATCATGTTTTCTGCATTTGAATTTATTTGACATTTTAATGAGCGCATAATGGCAGCGGAGCAGTCGCCAAAACAGCGACGCGACTTGGTTGCTGATAATGGCCAGGTGGCACCACCCACCACCCACCACCCATCACCCACCATCCACCACCCACAACTCAGATGCTGCAAGGCACCAGCTGCCACATCCCACAACCATCCGCTCTGCCACCATCCCCATCCCCATCCAGATCCGCATCCGCATCTGCATCTGCATCCACATTCATATCCGAACATTCATGTCCATGTCCACCTCCATCTGCGCCTCCTCCATCCTGCTCCTGCTGTCACTGCCTCCAATCTCTCTAACTGGGTCACTCACTTTTGCCGGCTGCACTTGAATCTTTTAGGCCATTGGGGTGGCACTTGTGCATGTTAGACACAAAAATCTAAATTATTTAAGTGCCCACCCCCCGCTCGGGCACACTCATGCATGCATACGTGTATGTGGAAAGTGGGTAGATGGGGGCGGAATAGCCACACCCACACCCACACACAGATGCAGCGATTTACAGTGGGTCACATGTGGGTAATGCTCATTTTTCCTCCTTTTTCTGATTAAATGGCACTTGTGGTTAAACTAGATATCTTAAGAACAAATGATAGGTACTTATTTTAAGTCTATCAAACATTAAGCAAGATACACAGCGAATGTGTTGAGAGAATTTTAATAGTTTGCAGTGACAGTTTTTAATATTACGTATACGCCGAGATGTACAACCCAGAATTCTGCACTATTAGTTTTGTATGTTTAAGTATAGTACTAAAAACACCTTATTATTGAAAATGAATATAATACTGGCCAGCATATTGCAGCTTACTCAATTATTTAATTTTAAAAAATTTAACAACTCATTTAATTTATTGTACAAATACACAATCTACATAAATTGCCATGCTTGTACATTTATCAAAAGCACAGAAATAGACTGCAAACTAATTGAAATGTGTGAAATCAGAGTTTCACTTAGACAATGCTCACTGTACAAAATGTGCGGCAACAGAACTCTCCGCTTTTATGGAAAAGTAGTCTAAACATGAAAAAAGAGCTCGCAAAAAATAAAACTAGATACGAAATGCCAAAGTGAGTGCAGCACTTTTTACAGCTGCAGCCTGCGCTTCTTTCATCCTCCCCGGCTGTTGTTGTTTTTGCTGTTGCTGTTGCTGTTGCTGCTGCCGCTGCTGTTGCACACAGATACACTCTCAGTTTTGGCATCATTTAGATACTCGTGGAGCAACTGATGCAAATTTAATTTGGACACCTCGCAAAAAATGCGGCGCATGCGAGTGCCTCAAAAGCGGGAAAAAAGCAAAAAGGTGCGCAGATGGGCGTGGGGCAACTATCTGGTGGCATAACTTGCACTTGAGTGTGTGTGAACTGCAACTAATGATGTTGCAGGCACTCGCATGCGGCTTTCTGATTTAACGATCGCAGCTCACTTTTTGTAGTTTCTTTTTTCGGTTTTTGCTTTGTTGTTTGGTTGCTCCCAAAAATGTTTCCCAAAATGTTCAGTTGCTGGGAGCTTAATGGCCCGCGTTGGTTGGTTTAACCGATTGCTGCGGTTGATGGCCGTCATCCTCCGGTTTTTTCCGCTCTTCCGTCGTCATAAACTTCATGCTTTGTTTCCGCCGAGGTACTCTCTTATACCCTTTAACTGCTGCGAAAATATCAACGGCGGGCAAGCAAAAAATATATTTATTTCACCCTCTAAGAGGGGCTAAGGGCGGCTTAGATTAATTTGGCACCCTTGTCAGCATAATGATTTCATTTTACGGCATTAGTGTAAATGTTTAAGCCGATTTAACGATGACAGGGTGCTCGAAAATAAAAGATACAATATGAACAAAGGTGCACCAAACAGTGAATATTAAAGTAGAAGCTTTCCAGTAGTCAGATTGTAGCAAATTATTACAAAAACCCTTGGCTAATCCCTGAATCTTAAAGATTCGCCTGAAAATCTATTGAAACTTAAAGCGAAACTTAGAACCTTCAACTGTCAACTTTGAACCCGACTAGAACCAGCTAAAGTCCTTACAACGATGCAACTACAGCTCCTTAAAATCACTTGGCTCGGAACACTTTAAGCACATTTTTCTCGAGGGAGTTGGTAAAAACAGAAAAGGGCTTTTGAAAAATTCAATAAGCAGCCGGTGCCATCAATGTCCTCAAGGATATTTCCTAGTTGTCTGCCGCTTCTGACGACCGGGTGTGTGGGGAATATTTATTAAAATCGCTGTTCACCATTTTTATTTAGCATATCAAAAGCGGTCCGTGGACTGTTGCCCAACATTCTTGTGCGGAAACATGTCCCAAAGGTTTAAGGCTTTCTTATTTTCCTTCTGCCCTTTCTGCGGGTATATTTGTTTAAGCGGAGTATCATTTCGCCACTGGCTAGACAAACCTATTTCAGGCTTAGGCCCATTGAAGTTGGCTGTGGCCAAAGCAAACGAGCCTGCGGCTAGGGAATCTCCACAAAATGGATTCACCCAAGATGGCCCATGATTACAGGGCCTTTTTCGAGTGCAACATATCTACTCAATGTGTGTGCGTGTACATACAACACATAGTAGCGCGAGTTTCAGTCCGTTCAACACGCTGTTGAAGTTGAAAGTGCAACATCGCCCGAGGCTGCTGGCTAATGTCTCGCTCACATGAATTTCTATGTGGCAGGAAGATTAATGTCCCCAGTTTCCACAGACAGCTGCTGCAAAGGCGTCGAACGAGCATAATGGCTCATGGAGGCGAAGTGGAGCATTCTTCGGTGGCCAATGGCTATTAGTTGCCAAGAGTTATGGGTTCTCGTAAAAATTTGCGTTTACGCTGCTTGAAAAATTAAAATAAAGATTCGTAT
This sequence comes from Drosophila orena, assembly GCA_005876975.1. Taxonomy (NCBI): domain Eukaryota; kingdom Metazoa; phylum Arthropoda; class Insecta; order Diptera; family Drosophilidae; genus Drosophila; species Drosophila orena. The sequence goes on along the minus strand of VCKV01000008.1, from coordinate 7,957,017 downwards.
TGATTAAGAATTGGACGAGCAGAAGCAGTAAAACTGCTATTAATAAAGGCAAATTGAATCGTATTTAAATTAAATCCGCTTTTGAACCATTAACTTGAGTACATTTTTAGTAGTTATGAAAGCTTTATGTTTAATTATATTATATGATCATAAAGCCCTGCCATGATTCCGTTAAGGATTCAAAAAACACATTGAAAAGGATTCCAGTACTTGTAATCTGTTAAATAACTATTGCCTCCAAGTTAACTCTCCCAATCGCAGTCCATGATTAGACTTTAGAAATCCCTCTGGCAGACCAATTGGTTTGTCCTTGCTCTCGCAACTTTGTCACAAATTCGAGTTTCAATTTAATTTCATTAGCCATGCAAGGGGAAAAAGAAAAGACGTTTCTGCTGCCTAAGCCAAAAGTGGAAATTTGATAAAAATCGGTCTGCCATCGCCAGAATACCGAGATTGAACTGCTCCCAGCCATTGCAACTAAGTCTCACACAGCTTTTTGGACACATTTCCAAGCTCAAGCATTGGCACACATAAATATTTACGACTATTAGTTTTTACTCGAAGATCAAAACTTTTTCGATTTACTCGCAAGTCACTTGGACTTGGCAAAATTTGCATATCGATGTGAAGCGGCAACAGCAACAGCAGCAGCAAAATGTCGGAGCGGAGGCGCCAAAAAAAACAATTAAAATAAATTTTACATAAGTCTTGGCACATTGCTATTACTCTGCGTAAATGTTTTCAATATTTTATGCAAAATCTTTGCGAAAACAATTTTGCTGCACGACTTGAGTTCGGGGCAGAAATGCAAATTGCAAATTAAAAGGCAGAAGAGAGCACTTGAAGCATGAAGTTCCGACTTGAAGCCTTGTAAATCACAAGACCCAAGAAAAGATACATCCACGTCCACCATCAGCCCCAAAAGGTTCCTAAGCCCGAATGTGTCATGTTCTGTGTACGAGTATGTAGGCCAGTCCCTTCGCCTGGATATTTATTATTTATGTAGCTCAACTAAACGTTTTGCCGCAGGAATTATGGCATAATATGTCAAAAGGCAAGCAACCCAGCGCCACGCCTTGAATAACAAAGAACGACGGCCTCTTTGGGGATGCACTCACTCCAATCGGTGAATACCCTTTCTCGGAAAAGCAAGGGTTTTTGTGCTCTTCTAATTGGTGACCCGAAACCAGAAGCACGCCAAGAAAAGTCTCACATTACGAGTTAAAACGGAACCAATGCTAAATAAATATTAAGCCCACTCCCTCGGAGGGGCAATCACTTCGCTTCCAAGCCGCCTGGCAGTCGAAAAACTCTATAAATTTTAAAGCCGCTATTAGCCGAGACTTAGTAGCCCTAATAGCAGCAACCCACCCAGCAACAATTCATAAATGCCAACGGAGGCATTTGGCGGAAAGTGGATTTTTCTTGTGTGGCACGAATTGAAATGTGTTAAACGAGCCGCAGCGAAACATCTAGCTGCTGTCCAGTGGCTTCGATATAAGCTCCTTAACTTGGGCTACGGGAAAAGCCCACCTTTAATCATACGATTTGGAGGCATCATTCAAGGTGCAGAACAAGTTCGCATTTATTATGTGTGCGGCATTTGGAAAGAACTTTCCTAGGCGCTGCCAAAGTTTTAGTGCCCCGCAAAAGTTGGGCAGGAGCGTAGAAGCCGGCAAAACTTGCCAAACCGGCCATTTAAATCATCGCCTGCCAGGAGCACAAAGACGCACAATTGAAAATCGTCGGCACGGCACACCTGTACAGCCGCGGGGAAAGGCAAATAAAATAAATTTACATCTCGATACTCGCACTTGTGCTGGAAAATGAATGGCGAAAAGAGATGGTTCTGCAGTCACTTTTGTTCCACGCCGCCCTGAGCCTCCCAGCACTTCCGGTACATCCTTTTGCTCCTTTTGCTCCTGCTGCGCTTTTGGGTGAGCAAATTAATATCGGAAAAAAGGAGCTTAGGCTAACGATATTGTGCAATTTAAATATCGCAAGGTTATCACACAGATAAGAGCCACACAAACAGAGCGAACGAATTAACGAATCAAATTATGATAGGAACCAAATGAAAACAGCTGCTGGATACGAAAATGCAAGCACCTGGCAAAACATTGAAAATAGCAACTTTATCAAATTCAAATTAGAAAATACTTAAATGAAACAGCATAATCTATTCGGAGCTCTGGGATTAATTGTGTGCCATAATTGCGCGTTAATAATTTACGCATTTATAATTTAGTATATCTAAGCTCAAATACAACATTTAAATTAGAATGCAGCAAATCTGCTTTGGGCTTACTCAAAGAGATTTCCCCGAAGTTCTGTTGATTATAGGTTATGTATATGGTTATAGGGTATGTATTAGATATTTGTACTCTTTCTATGCTATATTTACCATTTGCCTATTTGACTCAGCTTGGCTCCCATCTCTAAGTTGCAATATATCGCCAATATATTTTGGAGTATTGGCATTGGCGCAGAATAATGGCTGGCAATTTGTAGAGCCTACTTTTAGGCCCTGCCAGACAATGAAATATTCCTTGGCAAACACACGCACACACGCACACACACTCGCACACGCTTGCAAACGTTTGTGTTTGTTTGGTCCCCTAAGCACCATCATCAGTTGCAAGTGTGAACAATAAATTGTCATCAGCGCAGCTCGGCTCGACTCGACTTTGCTTTATTTCTTTCCAGTCAGTCTGCGCTCACCGATTTATGGCGGATTTCAATTTGTGTGTGGAGACAGGCATTCCACGACCGCGCACACACACGTAAGTATGCTCTACAAATTGGCGCCCACACAGATACGCGCACACAGTTGCGCGGAAAAAAAGGAAGAAGGAAGAAGCGGAAGTCCTGGGGGGGGGGGGGGGGAAAGTCGAGGGAGGAAGAAAGAAAAACATGTGAAGTTTTCGTTTGTAGCTGACATTTATTGCGCACATGGCACTTGCCATTGATTTTTTATGCGCTTTTGAAGAAGTTCGAGGCACTCGGAGGCCCGAATAAGTGTGCTACAGTTTTTCAATTTCCATTCTATTGTTGCTGCGGCTCCGATTATCAGTTGTGTGACACACTTTGCTTTATGGGGTCGCATATGGGCCCATGCCCACCCACTAATGTAGTGCGCTGCTGCCAAGTGCCTTTTAATACGGTTAACGTTCGGCCGGAAAACTAATAAAAGTTTGTTTTTCTTTGCCGCTCGGGGATGGCAATTTCGATGTCGATGAAGCGAGAACACGAACGCCATTGACAGGCCAGAGTAAATAGGATTTGCAAAGTTGAATGTTCAATGTTGAATGTTGAATGTTGAATGTTGAATGCCCGGCAGTGGTAGTAGTTGCCTATGAATTTCCCATTACATTTCACTGACATTTCAAAATTGTGTTTTCGCCCAAGTTTTTGGCACCCGGAAAGAAAGGGCGGGGATTTAGCAGAAGTTACTACGCGCATATTGAGCTTTCCAATCGGTATATGATTCTAATCGAGGAAGTGGACTGGAACGAAAAAACATCCTGTAGGTTATTAACTTATATTCCCGATTTTATTTTTACCCAGTTCTTCCACATAAAATACAAAATTGTCGAATTTCTGTGTTGCATTTACTTGTGAAAAGTAAATGCAAAATGCATAATTAATCCTTTAGCTCCTATCCCACGATATTGTACACCGCAAGCTTAGCAATCGCCTTTCATGAGCTTAGAACGTATTCTCATCATTCTCAATCCAGCCAATTTGCATCCTCCTCGCTTTTGGTGTCTCGCTCAACTAATATAAATGTATGGGCTTGGGGCACCAACACAGACACGAAAGGCGAATGGAAAGCAACTGGGGGCAGTCATTATGGCGGCTTTCACTTTCGCTAATGTGTTATGAGAGGCAGCGGAGAAAGTAGAAGACGCAGCGAGCCGTTTTCCGAGGGCGCAGCTCTTTGCTCGGAGGCGTGGAGAAGTGGAAAAGCGGGCTGAGTGCCAGTTAGAGTGTGTTTAAGCAAATAGGTCGGCACACACAGCCACACACAGCCACACAGCCACAGTGCCACACCAACACCAGTACCCAAAACCACTGACACACACGCACACACACACACACAGAGTCGCACTTTAACGCGCCGCAGCTTACATTGTAATCTGTAGAACGGAAAAACCACAAGAAGTAAAAGAAAAGTCGCACATCGAGGCGCTGAACTCTCAGACACCCTTTCACTTAGAAAGTTTGTTTAACCAAGAAAATGCAATTGTTCTTCGTATTTAAAGCCCACCGAGAGTTGAATTGAATAGAGTGCCTTCATTTATTAAATATTAAATTAACTGATGGATTTTGCCTGAGAAGAGACATCAAATATTTTAATTAATGTTTTTCTTATATTAACAAAGTTACTGCAAACTGAGAGTCTTGAATGAAAAACTACAGTGAGACCCCAAAACAAATAACTTCAGCCAAGTCGAACGATTTTAGTTTTCTTCATATGTCTTTAAGTGCAGTACTTGATTTTGGTATATGGTTTAGTTTATTTATAAAATATGTTTTCCAATCTCCACTTTCGGAGGGTCCACTGTACTCGGCGTTTTGAGTGTGCGTTGCAAAAGTCAAAGCAGGAATTAAACTCGAGCTTAAGGCAAAGCAAATGAATTTTTGGGCGGGAAAAAGGGGGAGGGGGCCCCAAGGAGCTGCAACTACCCCACGGATCTTCGCATCCGGTGGGTATAAAAGTCATCTGGCCAGGCCCCAACTCACACACACACACACATGCACACACATGCACACACAGGCGCATGGGCACACACACTTGTATTTAATCAGATGCGCATACATACACGCCCATTTGGGTGCGTGTGTATGGGTGGGTGTGTGAGTACATTTTTGTCGTATTTACACTTATTTCATTTTGCCCAACGCTTTATTTACTATTTGCCTTTGCTGCGGGCAGAAGCAGCACATCTTTTCCTCTTTCCGTGACGTAAAATTTGTGTTTTCTCTGCCGGCGCTCGGGCGCTTTTCCTTTTTTTTCTTTGGCGCCACGGAGCGTATGAGTGATTAAAAGTTTTAGCATTAAGCAAATTGCGCCTAAGCCTGGTCTTTGCCGGCTTTCCCCCCATAAATATATACTTGAATGTGTGTATGTCTTTCCTCTTTGTAATGCCTCTGGTGGCGAATCCGTGTCGATGTTATGCTAATTATATCACGCCTCAATAAACAGCTGACAGGGAAACGTGCCGGGCCAATCATCACAGACTTGACTTCGCCAATCTGCCGGTTTATTTCTGGTTTCCGGCTGCCTTCGGCCCAAAATCCTGGCTTCGATTTGGTTTTGCCATCTGAAGAGTTGCCCACTGCCGCCGCCAATTATTATGCAACAAACAAATCTCATTTTTCCATTCGGCAGCTGTCGACTACAAGTTTTGCTAGCTGATAACTCTTGGCCAGGCCGAAAAGTTTTGAATCGATAAAAGTTTGTGCGAGCCAACATCTTGAGATTTGGCGCCGTGATTTACGTGATTGAACTTTAACTCCGACCCGATTGACTACAACAGCTGCCCTCGAACATTTATCACCCAATTCAATTGGCTGGCTCCTAATAGCCTGGCATTTATTGGTTGTGATCAACACAAGATTCTCAGTAATTTATACTGATTAAAGCCCATTTTGTATCTTAAAGGCAACGAAATCTGCGACTCCACTTACTTTCTGCAGCAATAACTCGACGAAAATAACTCGCCGTGTACCAAAATACATTATCGAATTTATTACCCCAGGGATATGAGCGATTCGGCTATGAAGATTTCAGCTATAATTTACTCGCCTAGACATGCATATGGTAATGGCATGCCAATCCCAATCCCAAGCAGAACTACTAACTTTTATCTGATGTGTCATATGTGGGCCGACTGATGATTCAGGGACAGGCATTCAAGTGGATAATTACATGTAATAATTGTTTCGCACACACGAGGAGGAGCATGATTCGGTGCCCCCAAGGAAGATAAGCGAAGGAAGCCACCCACACAGTGGGTGTCACTCGGTGTCACACAGCCCATAAATAATAATTAAATGCGTGACTAATTACTTGTGTAATACTGCTATTATTAGTGCAGAGACGCTGGAAAGCCGCAGAATAAGTGGAAAACTGACAAAAGAAGGCATCTCCATTGGGCGCTAGACTTGTTAGACACGCCCACACGCCCACACGCCCACACTCGCAGACAGACAGGCGGGTCATAATGGGCTGGCAATATGTCGTGTTATCACCAGAAAAAGGAGTTGAAATTCCACTTCTGGTGGTGGAGGTGGATGTGGAGGTGGAGGTGGAGGCTGAGTGCGTTGCCTTGACGATGATTAAGTTGACATCGGCTGTCGACTTGGTTTTGGCCCGATTTGCTGCACTGGAGCAGGCGAGCTCGGCGATCGCCGCCGGCGCACAAACAACATGTGTCCCGTTCACCTCGAGGCCTCTAATGAGCCTTGATTTATTTCATTTCCCTTGCCAAAGACACAAGTCGGCTCATGTGAGTGCAACAATGTGGCTCATTTAACTTCCGTGTCTAATGGAGGCATAATTTCTTAATTATGTTAACTTTGGCACTCTCTGCGTGTTTCAGCTATTTTCGCCTTGCTTGCGGAAAATGCGTATACGACACAATTGACTTGTGGCAATTAAATGCAGTAAAATACTGAATTAACGCTAACGAGAGAACGTAGTATACCTAACTACTCGAATAGTAATGGGTATACTTATTAGTCAAGCCCTGCGTGTTTTCACTTTCTGAAAGCTTAACTTAAAGGAATTTAATAAACTTTTACCTTCAGGTTTTACCTCAGTTTTCTTCAAATGATGCATATTTCAACACAAACCCTGAAAATCTTTCACAGAGCACACAGCACTTGTGGCTCCGTTTTTTCTTTTGTTCCTTAAGCAATATGAAAATAAGTTAGTAGTAAAATTCCGAAGTATTCAAGTTTTATTGGTCCGATATGCCGCTCTTCATTCTTCATTTTTCCCCGAATGGCATTCCCCATTCGCATTCTCTGTTTATTTGTCTAAGCGCCATTCGATGCTATCGTTTTATTTCTGATTCTGTTTACACTGGCTGACTCGAATTTCACGTGGATATATCCATTTTATTTACTTTTCACTGCAGCAGCTTGAGCATGAAGCTCGTTTACGGTAGCTTTTCCAAACTTCTGTTTGCCATTCTTCGCGTTACCCGATGCGAAAAATCAAAATTCAACCAGATAAATACGTTCCTCAAGTGTGCCCAATTTGCTTCTGATTTATAGAGCTTGACTTTCATTTCTTTGTTTATATTCCCTGCGAGCTGTCAAATGGGCGTGGCAAAATCCCCAGAGCCATCAAACAAAAAATGGTAATGGTTGAGTGTAAGTGAGCTGAGATTACGATTTACGTTTTAATTACCGGTTATTTTGTATTGGCAGAATAAGTATTTGTGGTATTATGTATTATAATTGAAGGCGGATTTTTTCATTCCAAGTATTCGGTTAAAGGGGCCATAAACATTTCAATGGGTCTTGGTTTTAGTAAGTTTCTACATATGTTTTATCACTATATTGAGCCCGAAAACTTTGTTGCTCTTGGATTGAGTTTCTCTGCGGATTTAATTACCCTTTTTCGTTTACTAACCGAGATCTGGATGTTTGATTCGCAAAACACTTTCCAGCTGAGTAATCGCTGCTGTTTTGATTACGTGTCGAAACGCCAAACTTCTAACGCAGCTCGCGGGCGAATTCGGGGGGTGGGTGCGACATCGATGAGTGGCAACGAAAATAAACAAGTAAGCCCACATGGGCAGCCCCAGGGAAGGGCTAGGTACATGATATGGAGCGAGTGAACTCACACCATGCATAATGTAAACAAATTGCAGGCCAATAAATGGTGACGAGCCCGCCGCTCCGACAGCCAAGACAGTTTGTCCCGGACCTCCGACGAATCCGTATGCCGAGCTGGAACCAGCGCCATGGATAGCCTGCGATATGCGGTCGAGTTTGCCCACGATGAGAATCTGCTGGGTAGCCCATCGAGTGTGGTAGGTCCAGATCCGATTAACTACACGTATGTCATGTCAGTGGCTAATTGCCCGACTCTGCCCCGCAGTCCCACCTGTCGCAAACTCTGGCCAGGCTCACCCTTAGGACAGCCGAAGAGAGCAATAATGGCGGCCATAACCTTCATGGGAAACTATTACAACTGCAGCGGGCAGCGAATCTGCTGGACACCCAAATTGATTCGCCCGATTATTACGCCCAAAAGGAGCAATTAATCTTCAAGGTCGTGTGCGAACTCCGGGGCATTGACCACGAGAAGTGGCTCCAGGGTGAAATGGGTCTGATGGATGACGCTGCGTATGGCGAATTCCTGCAGGATACGTTTGTTTGCGATCCAAATTGACTAGTAGCTGCTTGTACGTAGGCTTAAATTAATTTCAATAAACATTTCCATTCTGGATTCAATTCATTTCATAGCACCAAGGGCACCATGTCAACTATAGATCTTCAATAGATCTTTAAATGAAATCAGCACATCACCCAGCTTTCAGCCCGTCTTTCTTTAAGCCCCCTCCTTTCATTAGGCCACAGCTCAGCCCCAGGTGCCGCACAAATTGTCCTGGTTTAGTCAACAATTAATGTTTATCTGGCAAGGCATTTTAATTTGGGCTATTGCTCCAATCGCCTGCCATTCGCCTGCCATTCGCCGCCATCGTTAGTTAACCCAAAGCCAAGTTAGTGAGTGCCCAAAACACGACAAGGGATTCCGATGTGATTGTGCATGCGGGCTGGGCTGCCTGCCATACCTTCTTGGCCCGATATTAATTTAAACTAATGCCACAAGACAAAACACAAACAAACGCCCGCCCGGAACAAGAGGAAGTAACCGAAGTGTGCCACATGACGTGGAGTAGGGTGTACGGGTGAGTAGGGTGAGTAGGGTGTGTAGGGTGAGTGCGCAGTCGGCTTGACGACACACTGACTTAACATGTCAGTCCGCCTGGCTGATTATTCCGTTGACAGTGGGAATATGCCGGAGCAGGAGGATTGTTTGCCCACATCGATGGGCGGGGCTCATCAATGGCGATGCCAAGTCAATTTGGAAGTACACTGAGAGAAGCCAAGTGGATTAGAGGCCACTGGTTTTATGTACGGCCAGTTCAGTGCAAGAAATTGCAGTATTTGTAAGAAATAACCAACTTGATTTCCAATTAAAATGGCATTGTAATTCTGTAAATTCTAGGAAGTTATCGCCCTTTCGTCGTAATTTGCCAGTTAAACATGATAAGGTGAAAAGTGAGTTCTTTTTCATTGAAATTTCCTTAAACTGGCAGACAGACAGCAAGACGGAAGCGGCCTTAAGATGTCTAGGAAATTAGCCACTAAATTAGATGCCCAGCTTCATTACCATTTGGTTAAACCTGTATGCTTTGCGCATTTCAATGAACTTGTGGCCATGGGAATTTGCTCTTATTTAATTAAGCCACCTCTTGCAGCACAATCCGCCCCAATTCCACGCCCCACCCGCCCATAAATTCCGATCGAATTTTAAGCAAATAAGTGTGGAGCAGCAGTATCGCACAGTGACATTCGAAATTAATTTTCCCTTTCGAACTCCTTGGAAACCCAGCTTGCAACCGCCTTCGTCGGCTGTCGACTGTCGGCTGTCGACTGTCTGCTGTGGATAAGCCGTGTAATTAAGCAAAATTCGCCGCCATTTGGTTAGCGGTTTGGTTTTAGCTGCGTGCACGCCACTCGAAGCCCCAGCGTATTAATAACGTCAGAGTGTTGCGCATGGGAATTTATTAAGATGCCGCCACCGTTAGAAGCCGCCACTTCTCCACGACCTCCTCCTTGCCCGCCCACAGTTCCGCCCACCTTCCTCGTCAGCTGGGGTTCCGGCTCGGCTTCAACCCGTTTCCACCAAGAACCAACCCAAGGGCTAACCCATTGGGTTGGCTCAATCCAAGGCATTCTTGGAGGCCATTGCGCCTGACGGCTTCGCGTCCATAATTTGGGTAATTTATTAAGAACACGCCGTATACGAAATATTTCAAGTTCCGCTTTTCAGCGAAAAAGCGCCAAGAATGTTACAGGAAACTAGGAGAAGGGTGTACTTATGTATATACTGTACTGGAGAAAAGTAGGAAAATGGGCCATAAATTTGTAGCTAACTAGAGTATGCAGCCAATTTAATGCAATTCTCGGGCTGGCTAATTATTTGGGCGTCTCCTCTTTCTTGTGCATTTGTAAGGTAAGTTTTAAAATTTATACGCTTACTAATATGCATACTAATATCAATGCCCCTATTTGTGTCCTGTACCTGCAAAAGCAAACCACATCACATAGCTCTCCATTAGAAGCTAGAGTCAAACGGAAAACCTGTGTGCACTTCTGTCGGTTTTCCAGTGCTGTGAAAATCTGTGAAAAGTCTTGCCGCAGTTGCACGACTGTAAAATGTTTTATGGCATACTTGTACGTTTTGCAGCAAAGTACAGATACAGATAGCGATCTGAAACTCGGCTGCTAACTGGCCTTCGGCCTTCGGTCTGCACTGTTGGCCAAAAGGCTCTGAAACTTTTACGCCAAGAAGTCACCAGACGAAAGTATCATACCGTTTTGGGGGTAAAACAGCTGAAAAGGCCATAAAACTGTCAAAGAATCGCCGTTGACGTTCTTTGGTCGTGTCGTGTGTGCCTGGGTGTACTTAAATAAAAACATTTCATGGGGGAAAAGCGTCTAACAATTGCGCGCGTGAACAAAGCTCCTAAATCATACGTTTAAAATCAGCCCCAAGCAAATTAAAGTCCCCCGACCAGCTGGGATGAAAAGAAATAATTATTTAATTATTTTATTACTTTAAGTCGCATTACAAATGAATAGAAAGCACGCGCCAACAATTAACATCATAAACAAAACAAAAAACGACAACCGCCTGCATAAAAAACACAAAGGCGAGTCAACATCCGTTTACTTACTATACTTAAGTGCTGAAAGCAAGCAGCTAAAAGGCCATCTGGCGGTGACAGAAAGAAACTGGGGCCAATTTGATGGAGTGAAGACTCTGGACTTTTATAAATGGCTTTGTGATTTTGCATTGCGCACTTAAATTTGAAGAAAATATGAATGAAAAATTTACATAATATTTAATATTTGAAAAAATTCCTTTGTATTTTTATGTCTTTAAAGACATAAGTGGTAGTAATGTACTAGACTTAATTTATTTCGTATTATAAGAATTATAGGGAGGTGTACCTCGATTACATTTGAAAGTGCTTGAAAGTGATTATTTTTGCAGTGTGCTCAGTTGGTCTGTGTTCGCTTGCAGAAATGCCACAATTGCGCTACCAAAAGGCGTTGCCGCAATTACCCAGCCATGAACGCAAACATGAACACAAAGCCAGAACTTGGCGAGTGATTCTGTGAGTGCTCGCATACTTTTTGCAGGCACTGTGTGCTTGGCTATTATGCCAGGCAGCCCCAGTCGTTGCATTGCATGGCTCTATTTTCTGTTTTCTATTCCTATTTCTATTTCAATTCCAGCTCGGAATCGAGGAAGGCAGTGTGTGTGATCATAATTGTGGGGCCAACGAGTGCGTCGTCGCTGGGAAATCACAAAACAAACAACAGAGTCTCTGTTCTAGGGTACTAGGCAGTGTTTTCCTTCTTCTGCACCCAACAAATTTCCCAGTACATCCCCACACGACAATGCCTACTTAAAATGTCAGAGCTGAAAACTCTGCCGGGCTGCAGTTGAAAGTGTAATTTTTGTGGGTTGAAGGCGCTTAGTTTTCCCAACTGACAGCGCTGCATTTCATTTAAATATGTATTTTCCATTGGGTAAATGAAAATCGAAGAATTACGAGCTAAACAAATTTAAGCGGAAATGCTAAGCAATCCTTACTCGACAGAAACGAGAAAAATTTCCTTGCCAAATGCATGCCGATGCTTCAGGGTCAAAGTTTAGGGAAAGGGGAAGAGGTTTAAGTAAAACAAAAGAAATGTGCAGGCATTGGAATTTATTTATATGAAAAAGGACCACATAGAAATGGCTTCAGAAATTCAAACGATAAAGGCTAAAAGTTTTCCCATGTCGCAGCTGAACCGGAAACGGAAGTCGCCTGGACGCCATGTATGCGGAAAGGTCGCCAAAGCTCATAAATATTCCTTAAGCCATGTGAATAAAAGCACATTTTTATTTATAAAGAATTTTAAAAACCGAATGTGTAGCTACTTTAATTCGTACTATATTCAATTTCCCATTGACGCAGGCACATAATTTACATTTTTCACTGACCTTTTGAGCGCCTTGATTAAAAATATGTATCATTATTACCAGATAAATGCAGGGAAAACATCTTGGGGGAAATACCCTTTTTCATCATTACTGCATGGTCGGTCAGCAGGAGCCCGGCAAATATGGGTCAACCAGATCTATTCCAAATGTATCAATTATGAGCAGCGTTCAATCAAACGAACCCCCGGCAAATCGACCGCAAGGCAGACAAATGGGAGCGAGTTGAATGAGTTGCTGACGGTTGAACTGGGCCTAGAAACACCCACCAAGTTGGCCAGCAATATACGTGTATATACATACACGCACATACGCAAAAAGCTATTAATATATACCGATGCCAGCCCCGAAGTTAGAAGGCAAATCAAAGTGTGAAGGGATATCAACGCTTGGCCAAATTTGACCTTATCGGCGGGGGCTTCTGTTGGCCAGGCCACAAGCAAATTTACTGGATGGCCGAGGCATTTTATTGTTTGGCCACAATAAAACTCCAAGCAAAAAGGGGGCGGAAAATCGTTCATTATTCATTATAAGCATTCAGGCACAGCAATAATTTTCCGCAGATACACATTGTATAATATATACATATGTGTTTATATATACACACTCGTACGTAAAAAAGAAACTCAAGTCATTTATCTTGACAGGAATTTTTCCGTTTGGGCTGCTCGCTGGATAGTTAGAAAACGAGAAAGCCAAAAAACTCCTGCGCCGCAACTTTCATCAATCTTTCAATAATGTTTGAGGGGCTCCAAAGTGCTCCAAGGGGTCTGAGAATTCGAAGGGAGAGCAGAGGAAGCAGCTGGAGCAGCTGGAGCAGGTGGGTAAGCACCTTTCAGTTCAGTGTCATGTAAATTTGTTTGCGCAGTTGCACGTAGCCAATAAAATACTGGGCAAATGTGTGCGGAGGCCTCCATTGGAACCGCAGGTAGGGGTCAAGAGTCCGCCCTGAAAGACATTCAAAAGCAAATAAATCATGATGGTTCCTTCCCTGGTCCTTGATCTGCTTACTCTTACCGCGTCTCATCGAAGTCCTTTCATTTATTTCACCACTTTCCTTTGACGCTGACTTTGGTGCTGGGCTTTTTGGTAAAATATCCGGCGACTTATTGATTCCTTCTGGTGCGGCACACTTGGGTATCCTGTCAAGGATCCTGTTAAGGATCTGATATAGCGTCCTGCTCCAGCGAAGTTAATGAAGTTATTGCTCGCCTCCTTGCCAGCAATATGTTTCCATTATGCTCAGCTGCTGGTGGAGTTGGTCCCTTTGTAGTTATGTATCTGCCAGCCCCGGCAGTGAATATTATTTTAATTTATTTAATTGGCTAATGGACGAGCCAATGCCAAAGCTTGTATTCTGCGAACGCTTCATTAGCCTAAGCGGAGCAGATGGCGGCATAAAAATGAAATCGTTACTTCATTTTTGGATTGTAAATTCTGCGAGTTATGGCATTATTTTCCCGCGAGCATTACACAGACTCCTAAAATCAACTTGTTGAAATTAATTTAAAGGAGCCAACGAGTATTGCATAATTTATATTTAATTTTATTGATAATAATTCAGCGGAATTACAGGAACTATATGTGTATGTATTTCGGCATTGCTATACATTGACTTGCAATTGTTTTATACGACATTAGGTTGATTAGAACGGATTCCTTTCCGCTTTTTCACTTTTTTGTCTTGAACAGCTTCTCCGATCGCTCTGTTCGCCTTGAAATGCCTCCAGGGTAAGAACATTCGATTCGGTTTTCTTGGGTGAGCATCGTTGATGGCACCTAACCAAATGCGCATCGATTTCATGCCAGAGGATCGGGAAACGAGTCCACCAGGCGGCCGTTCAACTGAAATCAAATTCTCGATGTACTCCAGGAATATTTGAGACGAACGATTCATGGCGACGGACGGGGAACAAATGTGAAAATCCAAGGGAAACTGGTGAATTTATACAAACAGCTGGCCGATATGAGGAAATCGGTTGCACACTTTGTGATTGATTGTTCAAAACTTCTGGCTTTCTGATTAACTACAAGTTATATCACCACCACCACACACAGCATTGAATTTATACAAAACACTGCATTCAGCATGTCCTGGATGTCCTGGCGGAGCTGCTCAAGGAGCTCAAGCTTCATTTTTTCTAAAACGGCTATCAACGGAAATTGAGAATACATTTTTAGATTAGCCATACCACTTCAACTTTAAATGAAAAACCTGCTACTCTTTCACTATTTATCGCGAACTTTCGAACTCTTTCCCTGCAGCGAATTTGTGGCTCTTTCGCGCATTTCCCACATTTTGACAGCTTTTCACCCAAAAATACCATGCTACGATGCTTATGAAAATTGCAGACGAGCGGTGCTCCAAATGTTATCCACTAATCCTGCCCGGCGGACTCGCTCCCTCAGGTTAATAGCCAGATTGAACTGCACCATGTGCTTGCCCCTCAACAATGCATTGCATACCAATTTCAGACCAGCATTTTGGCGAAATATCTGAGTCCTGTCAGGACCCCCAAATGGGGCCACAGGCCCATCGAGCGTTCGTACCAATCAGAGCCCTACCATTTCCACGTTAATTTGCATTTAATTATGCATCCAGGTTGATTAGCGTGATTGCAGCACACACAGTATCTCAACAGTGGAGATTTGGCCAAATAGGAACATGAACTGTGGCTCAAATTGGCGCTGCTACTATCTAAAATTGACTACAAAATAACCCAGATCATCTGCATTTGCGGTTATTACTGAGGAAACTGTGTGCCAACTTAAGCAGCAATAAACAAAAAGTGTAACTAAGGAAATCGAATTACTTGCAGAACAGCAGTTCCTTCTGAGCAGGCCTCATTACCATAATGTTTTGATAGAAAAGTGATAATAGGAAAGAACTGCTGCATGTATAGAAGCGAAAACATAAGCAAGTGGAAACATCAATAAACTTGCAAGTGTCTTGCAATGGGAAGAATATGTTTTGAAGACACATTCCCAGGCAGCGATGAAAATGGCGAGTCCGTGTTGCACAAACAAGCGCAGCTTGCGGGTCTCTAATTATATTTCTTTGCTCGTGCAACTTGTTGCAGCTGGTAAATGGCGAAACCAGCGAAGGAAAAGACCAACTTCCAATGCATTCCTCCGAGCTTGGGAGCTGGGAACTGGGAGCTGGGAACTGGGAGCTGGGAACTGGGAGTTGGGAACTGGGATCTGTAATCGAGACCTGAGGAGCATAAACTGCAAATTAAGCAAGGCACGTAACAAAAGTTGAGTACCCCGAACAGCAGAGATGAGTATGGCACGTAGTCATACATATGGATATCCAAACTAAGTCATCTGGCTGGCGCCCAGTTAACCAGCTCCCTCCTAGAGTTTCCCGCAGCTTTTCCCGATTCCGGTTCCGGTTTGGGGGCCAACGGAAATCATTCTGCTGTGAACTTGCCTCCCCCCATTTGCCGTGAAGTGTGGAGTGTCTTCAGCTCGTGTGTGCTGTCATATGAGCTTAGTTCTCCACTTTCTTCTGGGTTGTTTGTGTTGCAGGGCAACTAATGAGGCGCACATTGCTTAAGTGTTGCTCAATTACATTGAGTGCTAAGACGCCTTTGACGTTTGAGGTATTTACCACCACGGCAAAACTGTTTGGTGCTCAGTGGCTTAGCCACACATCTTAACTTCAAAATGAAGCAATAGAAGCGCAGAAATGTTGAAATTTTCAGCAATGAACAGTCCTTGCTGCCTGGCAACTTTGAAACAACTTCCTGTATTTGTCAGCCGCCAATTCACTCGTCAAAAGTTTCGCTCCAAAAAACTAACACACCAGCCAAAAATGGCTTTTAATTGATTGGCCCAAAGGAAACTTCCAAGGAATTGGCAACATCCGGCAGGCAAGTAATCGAAAGGAAAATATACATAGCACCAGAAAAACACCATTTCATAAGTACACGTACATGTGAAATCTTATTGAATTTGAGGACTCACACTCGCATTTAAATCGAATTAACGTGGTGCAAAATCAAACTCTAAACATTTATGTAGCTCAGAGTTCGCATTGAAATTCGTTCATAAATACTTTTCGTTTCATTGGCCTGTGCATTTTCAATGTTGACAGTGGCGACATGGCGACAAACAACGTTTTCCTTTTAAATTGCTCAGCAACTGCAATATGATTGCACTTCCAGATATTGAAAAAAGTTGCCCAATTGATGGCAAGTGTGCAAGAGTTTTTGTGCAACTTTCGCCTTTCGTTCGTGAAAAATAAGGAATATTAAATGAAATGCAATAAATCACCGAAGTGGACTAGCAAATGGTTGTGTTTAGTTAATTGAACTAATAGAATGAAGAAGCTCCTTTATACGTGTACATTCCAGTAAATTATAATTTTTTCATGAAGATGCCTAACGCATTCCGCAGCTTTCACCTTTCACGAATTTCGTCTGCAAAGTTGGCATTAATTTAGTTTGAGTTATTTTCCCGAAAAATATTCGAAAATAATGACAAACTTTCCGGCCGTGTTAATTAAAAAGCGTCTGCCAACTTTCCAACAATAATCGTCAAATGAGACGAGAACAATCAGGTGGCTCAGACAGATGTAGAAGGCCCATAGATGTTCTGTCAGGGCTAATTTATTGTGTTGAGGGTTGGGTTATGATGGGTCAGGATGGTCTGGGATGGGTTACGATAGGTAACGATGGGTAACGATGGGCTGCGATGGGTTAGGATGAGTGAGGATGGGCCGGGATGGAATGGTACTGCGAGGCGCGTTCAATCACAATTCTAATTACCAAGCTCCCCGAGGTAATTAACTTTGCATGCATTACACAAATTACGCAAACAGTGCGAGTGCGTCGCACCGAAAGCTTTATCAACTCAATTACGAACGAAGGGGGTTCCCCTTCATTTGCTCAGTTCCTTCCCTTCGTCATGCCATCCTGCCATCCCGCCATCCTGCCATCCCGCCACCCTGCCGTCCCTGCTGGGAAGTCTGCCGTGGCCTGAAAGTGTCACAGAGATGCCTTACACAGATAAACAACAAATAAGCATTGTTTGTAATTTAGCGAAATTGTTGTTGCTGCTGCAGCTTCTCCTATGTGCTCCGCCAGCATCCCTTCGCGATTTTCCCAGCCCCACCATTTCCCAAGCCACTGCCACCACCAGGAGCTCCCCTTATCAGCCGACTACGATCGGGAGTAGGGAGCGTGGTGATGGGCGATGGGCGATGGGCGATGGGCGATGGGAGCGACAAAAGGTTACTGCTAGTTTGGAGCACTTTGGATACAGTGGGCACTGCCATCAATGGCAATTCCCTTTTATTGTATTTAATTTCCCTGCATGTTATGTGCCATCGTTTCCGCAAGAGTGCCTTATAAAATGGGTTATAATATCAATTAAATATATGAAAAATACAGTATTTTTCAAGGACTTTAAGTTGTGATTCATTTTACGTACATTTCGTAACTATTGGAATGACTTGAGCGAAAAGTGCTAGTGTTAACTTCTATGTTAATATATATTGAGTGCTCACTGTTGCAGTGCGTGTGTGGACTTATTTTCCTACCGATTGTAGTTGGCTTGCTTGCTCCTGTGTCCTTTACACTCTGCCCTTCTGGTTTTGAGCCCAGAATCGCATTGCAGTACTGTAGCGTCTAAATAGTCTGTGGAAATTCTGTGATGGGGGAAATGTATCCGAGTGCTTATGTAACGATAGGTGTCTCGTGGTTTTTGCTGCTGTGGGGCGTGGCAACAACTTCCTTGACAGTTTAGCATAATTTCAAAGTTGTAACTTTTCTTTAATAACGAGTAGATACGCGTAGTTTCATGACATATTGTTACAACTTGGCTCTATGTATACAAATAATAAAGAATGAATATATTTCGTGCAAAAAAGCGACCGATAATAAAATGAAAGCTTCATACATTTTGGCTCAAAAAACGTTCATTTAACTTGGGTATGCAAAACACTAAACTAAGTCTAGACCCGACATAAGCCCACATATCTTGCCAAACACAACCCAAAACTCCAAGCAAAACTAAACAAAAAGTAGCAACAAAAGTGTGAAAAACGGAAATAAATCTAACAGAACGGCTTTAGCAGCCGAATTTCCCCCAAACCCCCAACAAAGCCCCCGAAAATTTATACCCATGTGCAGATGTGTGCCTTGGTTTTTGATTTCTTTTCTGGCCTATTGTCACAAACACGACCAGCCTCCACATTGTATATTTGTAAGTTAAAGGCTATATACACGCACACATGTGCATCGCAGCTTACATATGTCAACTTTTGTGCCTCGTAAGGGCAATGTTTTCGCAGTGGAAAAGATGTCCTGCGGACTTGGCCACACCACAAGGCAATCCAGGAACTAAGTTGTTACCTTCAAGCCGCTGGAACGATATCCTTGTTTCCCAATTTTTCATGAGTATTAAAAGTATTTTTATTAGAATACAAGAATTACAAGAGCAAGTCAAGTCAACATGCATGCACTTAAAGAAAGGAAATGCCAAGTAAGTAAAAACATATTTACGTGTATAACTTGAATACTATGAATATAAATTCCTACAAATATCGCGGCAAATGACACCAGCAAATCAGTATACCCCATGCGTCACAAAAGGGGCAGTACTCCCAACAAATAAAGTGTGTGGATTTTTGTTTTAGACGCTTTAGGTGAATGGCACCCCAAGCTAATATTTTTTGCCCGAAATTTATGTCTAACGATTATTTCAGCTGAACGAATACAACTCCCTCCAGCGACCGCAGAACAAAGTCATTATTTACACATGTCTCGAAATTGTTTTTTAGTCTAGTACACGAGTGTACGTATGGACTTTATCGTAGTTGAGCAAATATCAATCTTTAAGTCCTTGTTAATATATTTCAAATACTAGTGCACATAGAATCAGCTCTGCTTGTAAATATTTTAAATATTGTGACATGCCGCTGGAGTCTATCCTATGGCTTGATAAATATTTCTATTCATGTGGTTTACCTCGAAGCCCCTAATATTTTTTGGCAGAATCAAATCATTTTTGAATCCAGCTACATACATACATATATATGTATGTATATGCGATTACACGGCGTTGCAGGATGAGCACATCCTGCTTATCTGCATCTGACTGCAGCAGATACTCGTATGTTGCGACGGCATAGCTGCGATAGCTGCCACATGTGCAACTCGCATTTGTTTCTGGCCCAGGAATACGGCATCCGTTTGTTTTTGGCCCTGCGCTAAGTCATTCAACATTCAAATTAGATTGCATTTCGGCCAACGTGCTTGGCATATTAGCCGGAATTAAATGCAATATCTGTCCAGAGAACATGCTACCATCCGCACAGCAAGTATCAGTTCCGTTCCCAAATGATATTTCGAAAAGTAGTTCGTACTTGGTGGTTGCTAACAAATTGATATTTTTAACTAATGGTAGCTAAACGAGGTAAAGCCGCTTCGGTAAATACATCATAACACATTGGTAAGTAAACATGAAAAACATCTGGGCTGACCTAAAAAAAGTGCGGCGAACAATTGTGGGGGCAGGACTACAGCCACAATTCAACACAAAGGACATGCAGCCATGATTTTTATGAGCTTGTATTTATATGGTTTCCTTACATCCACGCCGTAATAGCCAAGGGTCCTGATTGCAGGACACATCCACACAACAATGGCATGGAGTTGTGCCCAACCAGAGTGGAATATCGGATGGCAAATAAAATTGCTTTCTCGTGCACATGTACGAGAATTGTGCGATTGTTCTTGAAGCTACCTAACTACCTTACTACCTAACTACCTTACCGGGAAATTTATGATTACTATTATATATAGCATTCACTTGTATTCCTGACGGCATAATTAACCATGGTTACTTGCTCGTTTTCCTATTCGAAAGGAGGGATTGCAACTTGCAACCACCTAAAATCAATACCAACTAAGTTTAATGATTGCTTAGTTCGTCTGCTTGGCTCATTAATTTAAGCAAATGAATCTGCATCAATATAATTGTAATTGTCTGTATTTCTCGCGACTCCATTGAAAACTGAATTATTTTATAAGACGAAGTTGTAATAGCAGCTTAGAAACTTATTGCATGAAAACACCTTTTCGTTAACATTTTTATGCCCTTTCCTAAGCGAGGCAGCAATAGTCACAATCGCCACTCTTTAATCTTCTCTGTTGCTACAAAATAATCGTAAATTTTGTTAATTGGCACGACAACTGCCTGTGCGGGATTTTTGAATTTCAAACAAATTCCCCTTGATGGTTTTGAGGATTTCGAACAAATTCGAGTTTAATTGTGCGGCCAGCCTGTGGGACAATAAAATAATTTTACGATCATTTTCCTGCTTCCCGCATTTCTTTATCGCTCTGGCCAAGTCCAAGTTGAACAACAGGGAAGTTGGAGTCGATTTTTCGGGACTCCTCAGTACTGGAGGCATCCTCGTATCCTGCCCAGCCTCGCCTGCACTTCCTTCGACCTTCTTGTCTGCACTTTTGCGGCTGACTTTTGCCCAAAAAACACGACAAGGTGTGGAGCAGCCGGCAGAGTTCCCTTATGACGGGTTCTTCCCTCCGGTATTGCCCACATCACCAAGTCAGTAGCCAAGGAAAGTCAATAGCTCAACAGATCCGGCAGATCCGGCAGATGCAGAAGGAAAGGCAGAAGCTATGTAGAAAGGGAAAACTCTGACAAGTGCAGGTGGCTAACAAATAAAGCAATTGTTTCTTTTCCGGGCTTATTGGCACGATTGAAATGGAGAAGTGGGGCGACATCCAAGGAGTTTGAGGCAAAGCACTTTAAGCTACAATTGCAATGCATTTACGACGAAATTATTGCCATGGCAACAGGATATACACGTACGAGCTGCTGCATAGAAATATTTAACAAAGACCAGGATTTTATATTAATATTTTTCCATTGGCAATGCAACATTTCACTTTAGCTCCCCACAAATAGCACAGCATTTTTGTTGCGTGTTTTCCAGTACGCTATGTGAGCAACATGGCCCATTAATGTCTAGCATAAGCATAAAAGTCCATGGTGCGTTGGCCTCCTTCCCCTGAAAGCCACGAGCCCATCTCCAATCCTCGCAAGCGGAGCCGAAGGATGTGCTCCGGCTGGGTGCCTGCAGACTAGGACGAAGGTCACGAGGGCCCGTCGCTGTCTCCTGCCAGAGTACTCGCTCTGCTCTTGGCCAAGATTTAATTAAAGTCTACACGTACATGTGCTAAGCAGATCTTATTCTTTGCGCTCGCTCATTTGGTTTATTTGCCTACTTTGCCGAGTCTTCTGTTTCGCCTGCTGGCCATAATTGATTTAGGCATTTACCGCATTAGGCCAAAAAAAGGTGCTCCTACACTAGGATTAAGTCGGGCAGAGCATTTGATTTGGCAAGCAAAATTAGGCCAGTTCTCAATAGTGACTTTTCCGGATATATGTACGTGTATAGTATTCCCCCAATTAACTTGTGCCTTCTTGATAGCCAATTCTGGCTCCCAATTGTGTGATCGCTAAGAACGTGTAGGCTATCTAAACTTGTATAAGCCTACGGGTTCTGGGCATTGTTAACTTATAGCACAAACCATACTGGATGGGATTTAAATACGGATTTAGATGTGCATTATTGAATTATACGCGTACGTGTGTGTGTGTAAATTAGGAATACGAGTGAGAGCTACTTACACAGCGATTTGGCAGCAGGATGCTCCTGGATGGCAGGACTCAGGTGTTGCTGCTGCATTGTCCAGGCTCTCGAAATGCTTATCATTATCACGAGGATTGGCGTTGCGATGCAGCCGAAGCCCCTCCCCTCCATAGCCATGGTCCTGCGAGCCGGATCTTACTTACTTATACTTATATAATAGTTACTCACACCTCAAAGGCGGTTAGATGCGGTTGGTGTAACTTAGCCCCACAACTCTGGGTGTTTTTGTTTACATTACTGCTAAAGGCTGGGTTCCTCAATCGTTTTTGAAGTGCATTCTACAAAGAGAGGAGGATGCATTTTCATTAGCGCTATTATTGGTGAAACATCAATTAAAAGCTCTTGAAATGAATTGATTCGAGTTATTCCAATGCGGTTTAACATTAATATCATTATAAATGATTTATACACGTATGGCTAAGAATGTTATTTAATACGTGTAGTTATACGAGTTTGTGTCTTACAGAATCAAGATAAGAATTGGCATGTGCGAAATCAATTTCTGCCATCGAACTCAATGCTCGCACAGAATTTAACAGCAGCAAACATTGATATTAAGCGTAGTGCTTCATTATAAATGCCCCCCATTCATTTGCCCCCTCATTTCGCGCATTTATCCGCTATCAAATTGTTGCGGCATTCATTTATTCTCCCTGTTGCACAATGTGTGCGTTTGTGTTTGTTAAGCCCCCATACACGCGTATTGTCCGTTGTGGCAAGTTGCTTATCGCCACCATGTCAGAGGCTCCGTTTAACCATCGCAATTATATTTACATCCCGCAAGCCGCACTCAAATAGTTTTTTATTTGGCCATAAAACACACACACGTAAATTGGCAGCTGAAAGGTGCGCTGCGCCAGCCTTGATCACTGGCCAAATGCGCAAAGGCCAACAAACAATTAAAATGTTAATTTTACACACAAGCCGCGCTTTGCTGCACATCAAGTGCTCCACGAACAATCCAAGGGATATTGTATTCAATAAATATCGACTCTATGTCCTTCGACCCCTCAGATAAGCACAGGACTTTAATGATTTCATCCGCTGGCGGTGTTCGGTAATGAGCTCTTGGTTGCTGGTTGTTGGTTGCTGGTTGTTGGTTGTTGCGTTGCCAATCAAACAATGGTGGCCAAATTAACAAGGAATCAGCTTGAAGTGCGCACAGCAATTGGCAATTTCATCGATGGTTAATTGAATCTAGTGCTCTTTCGGCATGCAAGAGTGATTTATGCGCCTTGGATGATTTAATGCCAACCCAAATTCGTTTTCATAGCGATTATGCTGCCTTCATGATGTTCAGCCATCCAATTTGAAGTATAGTTTGACCACAAGTATAGTATAGTTGGCTGCTCATTACCATTATACACTGTACTTACTATGTGGTGAAGTCGCTCACACTCAAGTAAGCCCACTTATCAAGTTCAGCGTCTGGCTTTTGTCTTCAGGCGTGTATGCAAGTTAATTAAACAAACCTGGTTGCACATTAATCACCTGGACAGCGGCCAAAAAGCCACTAAAGCACCTGGAGACCACTTGGTCTTTAAGAAGGAAAGTCAGGGGGAAAGCTCGAAGGAAAATTAGAAAGAAAATTAGAAAGAGACGAGAGGCGGCGAAAAGAGCAAAGAGAGCGGTTCGATTTCAATGTCGTTTTTCTGTTTTTGGGGACAGCCCGAACATACGTGTGTGTATTCCTTATAAGGTTATAAGATTAATGAGAGACAAGCTCATCTAGTTCTATTCCCTCAAGCGGCACTTAATTAATGCCGCATGCAAAGAGTCCTGCGAGGTCCTTGCCCTTTGTCGGCTCCTTCCAAAGGCAGCTGGCAAATTGT
Source organism: Drosophila orena (assembly GCA_005876975.1). Lineage (NCBI taxonomy): Eukaryota > Metazoa > Arthropoda > Insecta > Diptera > Drosophilidae > Drosophila > Drosophila orena. Next base: position 7,933,193 of record VCKV01000008.1, on the reverse strand, counting down.
CCAACAAGTTTTCTTTTAAATTTCGGTTATGGTTTGGCAATGGTTAACGAGTTCAGCCGCTTGTTACATTTTAAAAGTAATTAAATGACGGCGCTTGTATAGCAGTAGGTTTCAATTTAGTTAACAATAAAGTTATGGTAAAAGACAAGCAACAAATGCTGTTAGCCAATATAAATAAAACAATGCTAGTGCCAACATTTGACCAAAAACCAAATGGATGCACATCCATTGTAAAAGTTTGTAAAAGTCCAGAAGTACACCAGTTATTGGCTGTCGGTGGAAAGTTAATTTATTGTCTGAAAATCTTTCACCTTTCCACATCATCCCATTGCATTTTTTGCGGCTTGCGGAATTAATTACCGTCCTTATATCACCACAAGAACTCGTCAGGAATGGGGACTCACTTCAAAGTCAATCCGTAACACACGTGCTCATTAGGTTCTTCCGATTTTTATTCAGCCCCGGATTTCAGCGGAAAAATGCGAGGGAACTTCAAAAGCAGATAAGGCGAGGGAGAACTTGGAAAAACTTCCATCTCAACTTGGAAAAACTTTGATTTAACATTTATTTTTGCACAAAACTCTTGGTTGTTGATGCAACTGGCAGGAATTCCAGTTGAAGTCTTGAAGAAATGTGTTTTGCTTTCTGCTTCAACCGTATCGCTAAGCGTATAATTTGCAAGAAACCCGAGTAACAAATGCATTTTCGATTGGCATTAAATCACGTCGCCCGTCCGAGTTCATTCCCGACGAGAAATGCATGTTTTTCCTCTGATTTATCTGTGCTTCACATTGGGGGAGGGAAAATCGAGCCACGATGAATGCGAAAGAGCTGTGTAGGTGGGTTAATATTAATGTGATTATGCTGTTATTCGACTCACTTTGGATGTCAGCAGCACGACTAATATCTTCATAAACTGAAGAACGGAACTGTTAGTATTTGGTTGGTGGTTGATGCAAGGGGACAATAGCTTTCACTGGCCGCATAAAGCGGCCTCCAATTCGAAACTTCACTTTTGCTTCGGGAATATTATACACTGAGCGAAATTGAAGCCGATCGATCTTAGTGTCGTCGCGCACAAGTTGAAAACACATGCGGCAGTTGGGAATGTTGGGAATGTTGGGAAAGCTGGGAAAGTTGGGAAACCGCCACACCGCAATCGAATGCGGCAACTACGCGATATCCTTTCGTGGCCAAGTCCACGCTCTGCGATAAGGATTCGAAGTCACATCCGCGCCAAAGGACAAAACACGTGCGCCGCGAGTTGAAATTCATTTGATACTGCGGCATCCGAGGCCGGAGCTTTTTCGTATTGTTGTTTCCTCCTCGCTGCAAGTAACCGATGCCACGAGCCCCGAGTCCTGCCAGCCACGAACAGGACCAATCCGAAAACGCGATGGGGCAGGGGCACTCCGAAAACGGTTGACGTTGCGGCGAAATCGGGAAAATCCTAGTATTTTAAGGGGCGAAAGTCTAAGTCTAAAAGGGGAATTATGCGAGGAGAATCTAAGCAACTGAAGATAAGCTGCGACTCAAATAAGAGAAAATAATATACATTCATGTCACGTCACAGGAAAACACATTCATATTACATAGTTAAAGACAATTTGTCCCAAAATGAATATAATCACTTTTTCAACTTTAAAAATATTACTTTTCAGATGTGCAACTGTTTATTTTGGTGTGCACTGCTTTGACTTCTAATTTACTGCTTAGGAATTTCCCTTTACTGCTTACACGGATAAAAAACATGCAATGGAGTGGAGAGCCGGGGATATTTTAGTACTTTCAAACAATGAACTGCTTTGAACTCGTATAAACTGCTTAGTTTCGAGCGCTGTACTAAAAAAAATTCACTGGGAAATATACTGATCTAATATTCAGTTGTGTAAACTGCTTACAAACAACTATTCAAATCTAAAATGTACCTGTGGACACAGAAAATAGGGGTAACACTGCTTTTCATTCCTACAGGTGTGCTGAAAATCTTGCGATTTATCTAAGTACCCCAAACGTGTAACCAAACGCGGAAAACATTAAGTAATACACCCTTTAAACTCATTTTCCGGCTTACTTCTCACCTTTCAATTTTATTTTATTTATGCAAAATCGGGTTTCCATTTAATATACAAATGAGATTTAAAATCGAATCGAAAGTATCGCGCTTTTAAGCAAGTATTGGGGATTCTACGGAAATGTACACACAAATGTAAGAAAACTATAAGTAAAAGTATAAAAATATTTGAATCTATTGTTTGCCTTCAAAATGCAGCTGGAATTGTTAAGTTCAGTTAACATAATAGAGTTAACACTTCGCGCATCGCCACAAAAACGCACTTAAATAATTACAATTACAAAATTTTGATAATAGAACTTTTCACAATCTCTCAAGCTGTTGTAAACGACTTTAAAAATAATGTTTTCTCAACTCGGAGAAAAATGTTTAAATATATGTTGTACAACAGAAAATTTTTCGTGTCTTTAACTAATTTATCAGTATAGAGGTTGAATTTACTAGATTGTTAGTGTACACTATCGGCATCCACAAAGATTTGCTCGTATTGCTTTTTCTTAATTAGACTTGACGAGAAGTTGCTGATGAATGTGAATGGCTTCTTGAGTTTCGACTGATAGAACATTTTCCGGTTTTTTAACTAATTGCGAAAAATTAGGGCTTCCTTCACTATTTACTACGACGCGTATTGTGTTTGCATCTGCTGCAGCTGCTGATGATGTTGCTGTTCGAGAGGTAAGCGTGCCTGACGCTTAAAATCATTTGAGCTTGGCGTATGCGTCGACCTTTTTGTGAAACTGGTTGTAGTACTCCAGAGCGGCGTTACGCGTCTGGTTTAGCGCCTGATTGATGTTCTCGGGCGAAAGACGGCCACTAGAGAAAGATCAAAATCATAGGGGGATGTATTTTCGAAGAAATCACAGCCAGACAGGCGGGCTAACTTACACAAGCACATTTTCCTTGATGAGCGCGGCAGACTTTTCGTAACTGCTGACTGCTAAATCGCTAGCACCCGCGGCAAAAGCTTCGATCTTGCTAGACAAATTGGGCACGTATTGGTCAATCTACAAAATAGATAGCGCATGTTAACATTCAGAGATTAATTCAAAACTAGTTTGCGCATGACCTCATCCATACGCCGACTGAAAGACACTTACGAACTTGGCCGCAACGGGCCACTTGGCGCCAAAGTATCCCTTGCCGCTTTGGTAAGCGTTGCAGACCGCATTCCTCGCCAGCTTCCACAGGTCGCCGGTGGTCTTGATCACCGGCTCTGTGTACGGCGGCACATTCACTTCCGCCCACTTGTAGCCCCGCGCTCCGGCGCTCATGACTGTGTACCAGGACTTCTGGACATGCGGCAGCACTCCGGCATTCTTCAGCACCTTGCCGGTGGCCGATTTCTCGAACACGCCCTTGCCGTTTACCTCGGTGTCATAGTACAGAGCACCGGCAATCAGGGCGATGATAAAGATGCTGCCCAAGGTCCACTTGCAGCATCCGCATCTCTTTTTCTGTGCCGCGGCATTCTTTTTGTTCTTCTTCTGCTGCGCACTGCTCTTGTCCTGGACACTCTAAATAGTATAAAATGAGAAAATTAATATGAATGTTAAATGCTACAGAAGGATAATATAGCGGAATAATTTGATTGAGTTGAATTGTTTACCTTTTTGGCGGCCGGCGCTGGTTTGCCGCCCTGTTTGTTACTTTTCGGTTTAACCTGAGCCATTTTCTAACTTAATTTCAATGCGTTTCGATTACAAAAGAGTATTTAGTTTTCTTCAGCTGTTTGCAAAAGATATTTAATTATTTATTGTGTTTATCATTGCAATTTTGTTTTCTAAAAAGAATGACGATACTTTTTGAGCTTTTAAACCGATCTTTTTTTGCGACTGAGCTCGATGACCTAAGATTTGAGAATAAGCAAAAACCGCGATGGGGATAATTAAAAATACGTACGTATGCGGTAAATACGTAGTTATTAATGTCAATTTGTTTAGATTCTAAACAATAATATTCAAACTGCAGCCTATGGGTTAAAACTCGATTGGCATACTTAGAATGTTGCACAAATCTTAAGCGAATAAGCTTTTTATTTATTTTAAATTATTTCGTTAAATTATATATGTATATTCATTCAGTAAACTTGAAAATGAAATCATTAATTTTATGTTTTGTGTTATTAAAATGGTTATTATAATAAAAATTTAATCTTGGCAAAGCTTCACATTTTATTAAAAAGTAAAGTATCATTTACACTCACAATAGTTTCTTCAAATTTCTTTGGACAAGAGTTGAATGAACTATGGCTTATGCCCTCGAAATTTCGTCTTTTATGCTTACGGAGTGAACGAAAGAAAGAATGGTAGATGGCCGGCGAGAATCAGGGTCACAGTGGACATGCCACGTGTTGAAGCAGCCTTTTTGTACGTGGGGATTCGGAATCGTGGCGTTGCGAGATTTACAGGTGAGAGTGCGAAACTGCACCACTGTGCAATAATGAGAGTGAGAGTGCGGAGGAGAGGCGAAGAGAGGACAGTGCGCACAAGCTGGATGAGAGAGGGGAGTGGAAGCGGGAGGCAAGTGACGAGTGACCAATCGCAGCTGGAACACATCAGTCAATAGGAAAATAAAAATAGGCGTCAGATCGGCCGAAAATTAGGTGTACTGATAAGAATGTTGCCTGATAATGCGGCAATTAATGATGCCCAATGGCCATGCCCACGATGATGCCTAATCTCTCTTTTCGAAAGCAACACGTCCGCCCTGCTCGGAGAAATTTAGCGGCAACTGGAACCCGCATGGCAACGCTATGGGAAAAGTGCAGCTATAGCTGCCACCAATACCAGTGCAAAACGGCGGAATACACAACCGTTAATGATGGCGCACACACATATGACCGAAACGCACTTTGCACTGCAACAGCAACAACAACGGCGAGAACGCGATAATTAAGGTGCGGGTCATAAATTTATGCTCACTCCAGGCTTAAAAAGCCAGTTGAATTGCGGAGAAATTTCGGTCGAACGCCGGCTAGCGCTTTCCATCTCTTTCTCGCAGCGACGTCGCGTTGGCAGCGTCCCCTCTGGACTCCAACTCCATTATCCGCTAATTTGGCGTAAAGAGTTTAATTTCGGCTAGCTGCAGTCTAGTGAGCTCAAATCATTCTTTTTAGCACCGATTGCAATTAATTATTCACTTTTGGACGTCAATTCTACAAGTTTTTACCTTCGTTTTTCTTTTCACGAGAGCAATGTGACCAGACTAGGCAATGCACAAAAGCCACACTACATACGAACGCTCAATGGAAAGTGTTACCAGAGATGTGTGAACATTTAAATTTGTAAACCGAGTTTCTAGTTTCAATTCAATTCGCATAAATTGGTTAGACGGCTAACATAATATTAACATTATCTAATTACTAGTTTTCTAAGAAAGCTACATAAAATTAAACAATACACATCGGAGTTTCTGATCTCTTTAAGCCGCACTCACCAGCAAAACCTCCTTTAAGCTATCTAGGTGACCGTCATTTCGCTTGCTCCCCTGAAGTTCTTGGTTCAGATTCTCCAGATTTTGCAGAAAAGAGTGATATGCAGTCGACGTAGCCAACTCATGGGTAGACGTGGTCCAATTGTCGTCTTGGAAACGTATAGAATTCGATATTAGATAACACATTAACGATAAGTGTATGTACAGATTGAAATGGATTTTCACAATTTTCACAAGCTGTACCTATAGCTTTCAGTAACAGAAGACTAGGCAACTGTTGCTTCTTGTAGTTCATGCGCCACACACGAAGGCAATCATCTCTGCCGCTGCTGAGCAGACAACTAATACAGCCTTCAATCTCGTTAGTCTGCTTGGAGCTGGCACTTATTTCCCGAAAGAGCGTAAGAAATATGTTGGCATGCTTCACAGGACTGTTGATATAGTTTTGCTAAACACAGGAGGAAGGAAGGTCAGTAAAGCGATAGGACAACTATCAATTTTTTCTCGGACTTACAAGCAACAAACGCGCACTTCGCTTCAGACTTTGCTGCCATTCCTTGGGCAGGTTGTTGTAGGGAGCATTCAGTGCATTGTAGGTGGCAAAAAACTCCTGCTGGTTGAGCTGCAGAGGATCCGCTGTCTTCCGGGCAGCTGCTGCACTGAGAGTCCGCTCCATATACTCGACCACAAACTTGGTATACTGCTTTAGCTCCAGGTTGGGCAGCATCAGGTTCTGCCACACGCGAACGCCTTCGTTTAGCGACTGATAACCGCCCTGGCCGATGGCCCACAGGATGCTCAGGCAGATGTTGCTGCGATTCTGGTAGGAATTCCTTAGCAACGCAGTCTTGGCCAGGTTTCTAGAGCAAATGTTCGGCCAGTTTTGACCGATCAACTGCAAGATCAGCTTGTAACCTGCCACCGTCTGATTATTGTTTAGATCCGTTGACATGCTATCCAGCAGGGAGTAGAAAAAATACTCCAGGTTTTGCTCGCCCACACTGGCCAGAAACTCTACAATCGAGTACTTGAGCGAGGCACTGGCCAAGTTGCTGGGATACTGAGCCGAGCGGCCGGAGAAGATGGGATCGCAGTCATAGGACAAGGCTTCATTGAAGTAGCTAGCAATCTGGGGGATAGCGATAGGTGAGCAAGAAATTAGCTAAATCCTTAAGAAACATACATGACTTAACCAGCGCAGCTCGGAGCCAGGACAACTGAGCTTCACCTGCTCCAGTTGGGCTGCAAAATCATCCCGGGTGATGTTCCTCAGGGCTAGCTCCAGGGTCTTTGGCTTCGCAGTAGCTGACGATGTAGTCTTTTTCTGGGTCGAGGAAGCGGCATTCTTTACGGAGTGCTTTTTAACTGGCGACTTATTAGCTTTTGAGGAAGATGAGGCACTTGAACTGGATTTCGCAGGGGAATGGGACTTGCTGTTGTTGTTGTTGCTGCTGCTGCTGGAGCCGAACAAATTGCGATACCGCTGAGTTGGCACTGCGAAGGGGATAAAAGGGCACGGTCAAACATGTTATCACATTGCCAGGTGCACTCTTGAAAAGATTCTTACACAGCTCCTCCAGTTTGGGCAACTGGGCCGCGATACGCTTCTGCTCGTTGTGCGCAATCACCTTCTTGTCTAGGTTCTTTTGCTTGCGCGATTTGGAGACCACCTCCCATTGTTCCGACATGTTGCGAGCAGTCTTCTAATCGATGAAATTAAATTAAATCAGGAAATGCAGGCGGCCGGCGGAATAAAAAGCAACAAGCCAAGAGTGTGACCAGCGCGCTTATAAGTAATAAGGCCGACTGCCAGTAGTTGAAATACTGAATGCCAATTAACACGAAGGCAAAGCAGTTGCTTGCTTTCTTGTGTGTTTAAATATGTTAAAATCAACTACCAATTACAAGTAAGCAGAGAAAGCAATTTTCATGTTCATTACCAGGGCTGCAACAATTTGCATGTGCAACGCAAACAAAAGTTTTCAACATGCGATATTTACAACACACGCTGCATTGGTCACACTGCTCTGCTTGTTTACATTTACAAATTGAAAATTATTAAATAGTTTTTATATATAATTACCAAAATGGCTGCATCGCGTTCACGGCGCAACAATGCCGGCAACAAAATAGCCCATTTATTGAATGAGGAAGAGGAGGACGACTTTTACAAAACGTCCTATGGCGGATTTCAGGAGGACGAAGAGGATCAGGAATACGAGTGGGTACCAATCATTCGAAAAAAATTGGATGAATAAGTCATTTAAAATCCACTCTGCAGGCAAAAAGACGAAGAGGAGGATGTGGTGGACTCTGACTTCAGTATTGATGAGCACGATGAGCCCGTTTCGGATCAGGAAGAGGCGCCCGAGAAAAGGCGGAAACGCGGTGGCGTTAACACAAAGGCTTATAAGGTGCGAGCCATTATTCAAATACTTTATAATCCTGTTACGTTGAATGAGTTTTAATGGTAGATATGATTTCCACAGGAAACAAAGCCCGCAACCAAGAAGGAAACAAAGGCCGCACCGGCCCTGCACAAGAAACGAGCTGGTGGTGGGGTAACGAAACGGCGGGCACGTCCCCGATTCACGGTCCTCGATTCTGGCCGCAAATCCATACGCACTTCAACGGCCATCAAGACTCAGGCTACTAAAATACGCCTCAAGGAATTGGACGATGCCCGCAAGCGCAAAAAAAAGAAGGTGCGTGTGGAGGATTACATGCCCACGCAGGAGGAACTGCTGGAGGAGGCCAAAATAACCGAGGAAGAAAACATTAAATCTTTGGGTGAGTATTAAAAGCAGCCAAAAAAGCATTTATATTACAATCTGTTGGTGAATTTACAGAGAAATTCCAGAAAATGGAGCTGGAGAAGAAGAAATCACGTCCCACCAAGCGCACGTTCTCCGGGCCCACTATACGCTACCATTCACTGACCATGCCTGCGATGCGGAAGCCCACCCGTGGAGCTAACCCTGCGAGCGATTCAAAGGATCTCGCTGGAAAGTGCGAACGCACATTCGTCACCATCGAGAACGATTTCAATGACAAGGTGTTCCAGAACATCTTCCGCCACAAGGCGCCACCCAAAGCAAGCAATGGTATCTGTCCAATCACTAGGCTGCCAGCCCGATACTTTGATCCGGTCACACAGCAGCCCTACTACAGCATCCAAGCCTTCAAAATTCTGCGCGAGGCCTACTACATGCAGATGGAACAGCAGGGCGGCAGCAGTGAGCAACCCGAGCTAGCCAAATGGCTGGAATGGCGTAAGCTGGTCAAGGAGAATCGTCTGAAGGCTTCAGCAGCTTCCAGCAAAAACGGGGACAAATAGAGCTGCTACCACTTTTCTAGTCTTTTAATTAAACTATAATTATTTTTCTCATAAAAAATTTATATACAGAGATTACAGGTTGACATTTTTTTAACTTCGTAAATAACAAATCAAAAAGTTCTATTTTAGCAACCCTCGTATATTTCAGGCAATAGCAAACGTTTACCTAACTAATTCATTTGAATATATTTCTAACAATTGCGACCACGGAGAAGTAGATAGGGTTTTTCCCTAAACGTAATCTTCGAAAAGTGTTTATAATCAACGCATAGTCTGCTTTGATTGTTTTTTTATTAGCAGCATCCGGTTTATTGACTTAACAAGATGATAATACAGTATGCCCAAAAGAAAGTTTATCTTGTTAATCAAACTTATATAAAACCTATTTATTTCTAGTATCCAGTTTTGATTACTGTTCTATTTAAAAGTTTAGTTGCCCTAATAATAAAAGCGTCGCAGTCTTCTTTTAAGATTATTCGTAACAATTGTTTCTTCTATTAAGATTATTCATTAAAATTGTTTCGCTTAATTTGCGTCAAATTGATAAGCACACAGACTCTATGCAATATATAACAAAATCTAGAGGAAATGCGGTTGTTCCGACACCCAATACATAATAAATAAGTATGAGTACTTGCATAATTTTAACCTTATTTAATCTCTATTTATAATTTATTGGCTAGTTATTGAGTATGTGTATGTGTGTATGTGAATGGTTCAATTTTAATTTCCGAATAAAATTGTTTTTCTATTTGAATCTCTTACAGGGAATTAGTTCAGTGGACCCTGCCGCAACCTTGTCGCATCTGTATGTTTTTGTCGACTTATCAAAATCAACGCACGCGCTGGCTATTTGAATTGTCTGAACGGACAAGGTATTTTCGTGAGCAAGATTTAGTCATACTCGTGAGCTTAGATTAAACGAACGTCGTGTGGTTAGCAGAACAATGAATAGCTGTCTGGCGATTGGAGTCCTTCTGGTACTGGTACTCCAGTACGGAGTTGTCCGGGTGAACGGTGATAGCAGCGATAGCGACAGCAGCAGTGGAGAGAAAAATCACAAGTACTCCACGACGGAGCACAAGTACAATTATCCCGCATATCCTGGTCCGGGCTATATGCCACCAAATCCATACAATATGTATCCATATCAAATGCCGTATCCTACGTATCCTGGTTATCCGCCAATGGGTGGCTACCCTTCATATCCCTACCATCCATATATGCCGCCACCACCACCACAACTGCCGCAACAACCTCCTCCACCGCCAATGTATCCACCCGCCCCGACCGGATATCAAGGCGGCTATCCACCACAGACGGGTCCTGGACAGAACCCGGCTAACAACCCAAATGCGATCCCCAATCAGCCTCAACCACAGCAGCCTGCTCCCGGCCCAGGAACTGGGAATGCCCCAAACTATCCTCCAGGCGGCTCGAGCGTTATTAATCACTCCCTTAAGGTCAACAAAGAATACAATGAGGACGGGCACCACCAATCTTCCACGTAGTCGTAGTCGAGATACCATGTTACATGAAATTTTAAAAATTGGTTTGGGCCTCAAGTTTCAAGTCGACGTTCAATACAATGTAGCAAAGTCCAATTAAATAGCGTTTGTCACATTTATACAGCACTTGCGGTTTTTACAGTCTTTGGTAAAATAAAAAAGAACTCTTCTCTTACCATTTCAACTGAAGATATTTCTGAAGGAAGACAAAATTTTTAATATCACATAAACAAATTATTTAATATAAAAGTTACTCACATATTTACGTAATATACAAAAATATACAAATGTATGTACAGATTAGGCACTTGACTGATCCACTTCCGTTCTGTGGTTGTACAAGTGCACGTTGTAGGCGTAGTTGTTCATGCATTTGTGGATACTGAACACCAGTGGTTCAAAGGGATGCCAAATAAAGGTGCACAATTCACGGGGTGCTAGAGGACTAATATGCCGACGGGCCGTGACGTGCATTCTGAACTTGATTGAGTGCGTGGCACGGTCGCGAAATACAATGGGCTCGGCGCAGAAGCGATGGGGTCGCTCCAGAGGCGACATGTACCGATTGTCGTAACTGAATTCGTTGTACCTAAGATAGGGCGACGGCGAGAGGCTCTGGGAGCTGACTGGTAATATGGGGTTAAAGCGCAAAAGCATATGTTGAAAAAAGGATTTATTGGGTTTCAAAAGATTTTGCTTTAAGACGACATGCATTGGCATTGAGGGCGCATCTCCGGTTTGCAGCGATCGCACATTGTTCATCTGGTCAGAGAATTGCAGTACGATTTTCAGCAGGTCCACGGAATAATTCGGATACACGCCAATCACCTCTTCATTAGTTATTGAAATGAATACATACAAGTAACGGGGTGATGAATCTATGGGCATGGTATCAGTATCTTTTGGCCGCTCTTCATAGCGCAACAGGAGAAGTTCCTCATTCACCAGTTGCATTCTCTCCATGATCATGTTTTCTATCTAAAGAAAGTATGCAAGGATGTGAAGCCTATTGTCCATGTATATAAAGTTACTTACAAACTCAAAGTTTTTGTAAAACACCTTCTGTTTTTCCGTGGTATCAATTTGGCGGTACAGGAAGCTGAGGACGCGCTGCTTAATGTGCGTTATGGGCAGAACTGTGGTGGCGTCTAGGTTGTCAAAATCTGTTGTAGCCTTCTCGATAAAGTCCCTCGGGCAGGGACCAATCGTCTCCTGCTCGTGGAACTTACCGTCATGCACACGGTAGACGTAGACGCACTGATGCAGCCGGGACATAATCGTTACTGTGGAGTCAAATACAAATATGCCTTGGTTGTGGGCAGTGACGATGGAGTCGTTGGGCAGGATTAGTCTATCTGTGACTACGCCAAGCTCCAAATCCACTAAAAAGAACACATACGAGAAGGCGTCCAGTTTGTCGTACAGATCCGGGTACCGAACGTAATCACCAACCGGCAGGGCGTCGCGCATAGCGGTCATGGCGGCGAGCAGGACATACCGACCATCCTCCAGGAACACACTGAACTCCCGGTGCAGATAGTAGTGGCCATAGTCGCCTTGGCAGAGATTCAGTGTCTCCTTTTTGGCAAACAGGCGCTCAAAGATCGTGCCCTTGAGGATGCTGTCCTGGCTACTAAAGCATTCCACACTGCCCACGTCCGCCTGGCGGATCAGTTCACCCACCGCTGCGCAACTAAATCCCCTGTAGCTGTAGATGAGTAGGCTGCGCTGATCCTGGGAGAAGGCCAGGAGTTTGCTTCCGTCCGGCGTGAACTTGCGCAGGTAGACCGGCGGAATCGTAATCGAGGGAATGGTCAGACAGGGCGTGATGCACTTGTAGAAGGAACGCTCGTAGGCCAACAGCGGCATTCTGCCCAGCTGTTTGCCCACGTTGGTGTATCCGGATTCGCGGTTCTGCAGCAGATGCACGAGGTTCTGTGATCGCAGGCGCTTCTCGTAGGCCATCCTGGCAGATAATGGGTAAGTTCTTTCCAATTCTTGGCGATCACAATTAAATAGATGGTTTCCGATCGCAAAATAAATAAAGTTGAGTGTGACCGTGGTAAGACTACCAAAATATACTCTGGCTTCTAAGTTTAACTACAACAAAAATATTTGAAAAATGTTTTTTAAGATTTAAATGAATAGGTTATTTTTAAAATTAAGAATTCAAAAACACTTGCTTTTTTTAACAAATATACAAAAACAAATTATCCATCGAAGCTAAAGAATAAATATTTATTTATTTTAACATTAATTTAGTCCAGTATGCTTTTCGAACTCTCTATGTGTTTGCATATTTCTGACACCGTATGCATTTTTGATTACGACATTGTTTGTGAATATAATTTACGAAATTTCATAGATTATTTAATTTATATCTTCTGAAACTCAGTTACTAAAAATTTGCTAGAGGTTGTCATCTTTCGAATCTAAAGATTCACATAAAACTAACACTAAACACTAATCCCGCGCAAACTTTTTAGCGGCGTTCAGAAAACATAGTATTTTTTTGAGATATTTTGGAATTTTAAATTAATTTTTCACGTTATTCAGAGTCGAAATGTTCGCAGGCATACACATCTGTTAGGGATCACTTTGGCCATTCCAATGACTACCAAGCAGAGACTAACTATAGTTAGCTTAGACATTGTAGCCCACAATGTGGCGCTTAATTAGTTCAGTGGACCCTGCCGCCAACTTGTCGCATCTGGCGGCTATCCACCACAGACGGGTCCTGGACAGAACCCGGCTAACAACCCTAATGCGATCCCCAATCAGCCTCAACCACAGCAGCCTGCTCCCGGCCCAGGAACTGGGAATGCCCCAAACTATCCTCCAGGCGGCTCGAGCGTTATTAATCACTCCCTTAAGGTCAACAAAGAATACAATGAGGACGGGCACCACCAATCTTCCACGTAGTCGTAGTCGGGATACCATGTTACATGAAATTTTAAACATTGGTTTGGGCCTCAAGTTTCAAGTCGACGTTCAATACAATGTAGCAAAGTCCAATTAAATAGCGTTTGTCACATTTATACAGCACTTGCGGTTTTTACAGTCTTTGGTAAAATAAAAAAGAACTCTTCTCTTACCATTTCAACTGAAGATATTTCTGAAGGAAGACAAAATTTTTAATATCACATAAACAAATTATTTAATATAAAAGTTACTCACATATTTACGTAATATACAAAAACATACAAATGTATGTACAGATTAGGCACTTGACTGATCCACTTCCGTTCTGTGGTTGTACAAGTGCACGTTGTAGGCGTAGTTGTTCATGCATTTGTGGATACTGAACACCAGTGGTTCAAAGGGATGCCAAATAAAGGTGCACAATTCACGGGGTGCTAGAGGACTAATATGCCGACGGGCCGTGACGTGCATTCTGAACTTGATTGAGTGCGTGGCACGGTCGCGAAATACAATGGGCTCGGCGCAGAAGCGATGGGGTCGCTCCAGAGGCGACATGTACCGATTGTCGTAACTGAATTCGTTGTACCTAAGATAGGGCGACGGCGAGAGGCTCTGGGAGCTGACTGGTAATATGGGGTTAAAGCGCAAAAGCATATGTTGAAAAAAGGATTTATTGGGTTTCAAAAGATTTTGCTTTAGGACGACATGCATTGGCATTGAGGGCGCATCTCCGGTTTGCAGCGATCGCACATTGTTCATCTGATCAGAGAATTGCAGTACGATTTTCAGCAGGTCCACGGAATAATTCGGATACACGCCAATCACCTCTTCGCTAGTTATTGAAAAGAATACATACAAGTAACGGGGTGATGAATCTATGGGCATGGTATCAGTATCTTTTGGCCGCTCTTCATAGCGCAACAGGAGAAGTTCCTCATTCACCAGTTGCATTCTCTCCATGATCATGTTTTCTATCTAAAGAAAGTATGCAAGGATGTGAAGCCTATTGTCCATGTATATAAAGTTACTTACAAACTCAAAGTTTTTGTAAAACACCTTCTGTTTTTCCGTGGTATCAATTTGGCGGTACAGGAAGCTGAGGACGCGCTGCTTAATGTGCGTTATGGGCAGAACTGTGGTGGCGTCTAGGTTGTCAAAATCTGTTGTAGCCTTCTCGATAAAGTCCCTCGGGCAGGGACCAATCGTCTCCTGCTCGTGGAACTTACCGTCATGCACACGGTAGACGTAGACGCACTGATGCAGCCGGGACATAATCGTTACTGTGGAGTCAAATACAAATATGCCTTGGTTGTGGGCAGTGACGATGGAGTCGTTGGGCAGGATTAGTCTATCTGTGACTACGCCAAGCCCCAAATCCACTAAAAAGAACACATACGAGAAGGCGTCCAGTTTGTCGTACAGATCCGGGTACCGAACGTAATCACCAACCGGCAGGGCGTCGCGCATAGCGGTCATGGCGGCGAGCAGGACATACCGACCATCCTCCAGGAACACACTGAACTCCCGGTGCAGATAGTAGTGGCCATAGTCGCCTTGGCAGAGATTCAGTGTCTCCTTTTTGGCAAACAGGCGCTCAAAGATCGTGCCCTTGAGGATGCTGTCCTGGCTACTAAAGCATTCCACACTGCCCACGTCCGCCTGGCGGATCAGTTCACCCACCGCTGCGCAACTAAATCCCCTGTAGCTGTAGATGAGTAGGCTGCGCTGATCCTGGGAGAAGGCCAGGAGTTTGCTTCCGTCCGGCGTGAACTTGCGCAGGTAGACCGGCGGAATCGTAATCGAGGGAATGGTCAGACAGGGCGTGATGCACTTGTAGAAGGAACGCTCGTAGGCCAACAGCGGCATTCTGCCCAGCTGTTTGCCCACGTTGGTGTATCCGGATTCGCGGTTCTGCAGCAGATGCACGAGGTTCTGTGATCGCAGGCGCTTCTCGTAGGCCATCCTGGCAGATAATGGGTAAGTTCTTTCCAATTCTTGGCGATCACAATTAAATAGATGGTTTCCGATCGCAAAATAAATAAAGTTGAGTGTGACCGTGGTAAGACTACCAAAATATACTCTGGCTTCTAAGTTTAACTACAACAAAAATATTTGAAAAATGTTTTTTAAGATTTAAATGAATAGGTTATTTTTAAAATTAAGAATTCAAAAACACTTGCTTTTTTTAACAAATATACAAAAACAAATTATCCATCGAAGCTAAAGAATAAATATTTATTTATTTTAACATTAATTTAGTCCAGTATGCTTTTCGAACTCTCTATGTGTTTGCATATTTCTGACACCGTATGCATTTTTGATTACGACATTGTTTGTGAATATAATTTACGAAATTTCATAGATTATTTAATTTATATCTTCTGAAACTCAGTTACTAAAAATTTGCTAGAGGTTGTCATCTTTCGAATCTAAAGATTCACATAAAACTAACACTAAACACTAATCCCGCGCAAACTTTTTAGCGGCGTTCAGAAAACATAGTATTTTTTTGAGATATTTTGGAATTTTAAATTAATTTTTCACGTTATTCAGAGTCGAAATGTTCGCAGGCATACACATCTGTTAGGGATCACTTTGGCCATTCCAATGACTACCAAGCAGAGACTAACTATAGTTAGCTTAGACATTGTAGCCCACAATGTGGCGCTTAATTAGTTCAGTGGACCCTGCCGCCAACTTGTCGCATCTGGCGGCTATCCACCACAGACGGGTCCTGGACAGAACCCGGCTAACAACCCTAATGCGATCCCCAATCAGCCTCAACCACAGCAGCCTGCTCCCGGCCCAGGAACTGGGAATGCCCCAAACTATCCTCCAGGCGGCTCGAGCGTTATTAATCACTCCCTTAAGGTCAACAAAGAATACAATGAGGACGGGCACCACCAATCTTCCACGTAGTCGTAGTCGGGATACCATGTTACATGAAATTTTAAACATTGGTTTGGGCCTCAAGTTTCAAGTCGACGTTCAATACAATGTAGCAAAGTCCAATTAAATAGCGTTTGTCACATTTATACAGCACTTGCGGTTTTTACAGTCTTTGGTAAAATAAAAAAGAACTCTTCTCTTACCATTTCAACTGAAGATATTTCTGAAGGAAGACAAAATTTTTAATATCACATAAACAAATTATTTAATATAAAAGTTACTCACATATTTACGTAATATACAAAAACATACAAATGTATGTACAGATTAGGCACTTGACTGATCCACTTCCGTTCTGTGGTTGTACAAGTGCACGTTGTAGGCGTAGTTGTTCATGCATTTGTGGATACTGAACACCAGTGGTTCAAAGGGATGCCAAATAAAGGTGCACAATTCACGGGGTGCTAGAGGACTAATATGCCGACGGGCCGTGACGTGCATTCTGAACTTGATTGAGTGCGTGGCACGGTCGCGAAATACAATGGGCTCGGCGCAGAAGCGATGGGGTCGCTCCAGAGGCGACATGTACCGATTGTCGTAACTGAATTCGTTGTACCTAAGATAGGGCGACGGCGAGAGGCTCTGGGAGCTGACTGGTAATATGGGGTTAAAGCGCAAAAGCATATGTTGAAAAAAGGATTTATTGGGTTTCAAAAGATTTTGCTTTAGGACGACATGCATTGGCATTGAGGGCGCATCTCCGGTTTGCAGCGATCGCACATTGTTCATCTGATCAGAGAATTGCAGTACGATTTTCAGCAGGTCCACGGAATAATTCGGATACACGCCAATCACCTCTTCGCTAGTTATTGAAAAGAATACATACAAGTAACGGGGTGATGAATCTATGGGCATGGTATCAGTATCTTTTGGCCGCTCTTCATAGCGCAACAGGAGAAGTTCCTCATTCACCAGTTGCATTCTCTCCATGATCATGTTTTCTATCTAAAGAAAGTATGCAAGGATGTGAAGCCTATTGTCCATGTATATAAAGTTACTTACAAACTCAAAGTTTTTGTAAAACACCTTCTGTTTTTCCGTGGTATCAATTTGGCGGTACAGGAAGCTGAGGACGCGCTGCTTAATGTGCGTTATGGGCAGAACTGTGGTGGCGTCTAGGTTGTCAAAATCTGTTGTAGCCTTCTCGATAAAGTCCCTCGGGCAGGGACCAATCGTCTCCTGCTCGTGGAACTTACCGTCATGCACACGGTAGACGTAGACGCACTGATGCAGCCGGGACATAATCGTTACTGTGGAGTCAAATACAAATATGCCTTGGTTGTGGGCAGTGACGATGGAGTCGTTGGGCAGGATTAGTCTATCTGTGACTACGCCAAGCCCCAAATCCACTAAAAAGAACACATACGAGAAGGCGTCCAGTTTGTCGTACAGATCCGGGTACCGAACGTAATCACCAACCGGCAGGGCGTCGCGCATAGCGGTCATGGCGGCGAGCAGGACATACCGACCATCCTCCAGGAACACACTGAACTCCCGGTGCAGATAGTAGTGGCCATAGTCGCCTTGGCAGAGATTCAGTGTCTCCTTTTTGGCAAACAGGCGCTCAAAGATCGTGCCCTTGAGGATGCTGTCCTGGCTACTAAAGCATTCCACACTGCCCACGTCCGCCTGGCGGATCAGTTCACCCACCGCTGCGCAACTAAATCCCCTGTAGCTGTAGATGAGTAGGCTGCGCTGATCCTGGGAGAAGGCCAGGAGTTTGCTTCCGTCCGGCGTGAACTTGCGCAGGTAGACCGGCGGAATCGTAATCGAGGGAATGGTCAGACAGGGCGTGATGCACTTGTAGAAGGAACGCTCGTAGGCCAACAGCGGCATTCTGCCCAGCTGTTTGCCCACGTTGGTGTATCCGGATTCGCGGTTCTGCAGCAGATGCACGAGGTTCTGTGATCGCAGGCGCTTCTCGTAGGCCATCCTGGCAGATAATGGGTAAGTTCTTTCCAATTCTTGGCGATCACAATGAAATAGATGGTTTCCGATCGCAAAATAAATAAAGTTGAGTGTGACCGTGGTAAGACTACCAAAATATACTCTGGCTTCTAAGTTTAACTACAACAAAAATATTTGAAAAATGTTTTTTAAGATTTAAATGAATAGGTTATTTTTAAAATTAAGAATTCAAAAACACTTGCTTTTTTTAACAAATATACAAAAACAAATTATCCATCGAAGCTAAAGTATAAATATTTATTTATTTTAACATTAATTTAGTCCAGTATGCTTTTCGAACTCTCTATGTGTTTGCATATTTCTGACACCGTATGCATTTTTGATTACGACATTGTTTGTGAATATAATTTACGAAATTTCATAGATTATTTAATTTATATCTTCTGAAACTCAGTTAATAAAAGTTTGCTAGAGGTTGTCATCTTTCGAATCTAAAGATTCACATAAAACTAACACTAAACACTAATCCCGCGCAAACTTTTTAGCGGCGTTCAGAAAACATAGTATTTTTTTGAGATATTTTGGAATTTTAAATTAATTTTTCACGTTATTCAGAGTCGAAATGTTCGCAGGCATACACATCTGTTAGGGATCACTTTGGCCATTCCAATGACTACCAAGCAGAGACTAACTATAGTTAGCTTAGACATTGTAGCCCACAATGTGGCGCTTAATTAGTTCAGTGGACCCTGCCGCCAACTTGTCGCATCTGGCGGCTATCCACCACAGACGGGTCCTGGACAGAACCCGGCTAACAACCCTAATGCGATCCCCAATCAGCCTCAACCACAGCAGCCTGCTCCCGGCCCAGGAACTGGGAATGCCCCAAACTATCCTCCAGGCGGCTCGAGCGTTATTAATCACTCCCTTAAGGTCAACAAAGAATACAATGAGGACGGGCACCACCAATCTTCCACGTAGTCGTAGTCGGGATACCATGTTACATGAAATTTTAAACATTGGTTTGGGGCTCAAGTTTTAAGTCGACGTTCAATACAATGTAGCAAAGTCCAATTAAATAGCGTTTGTCAGTTTTACAGTTTTTTACAGTCTTTGGTAAAATAAAAAAGAACTCTTCTCTTACCATTTCAACTGAAGATATTTCTGAAGGAAGACAAGATTTTTAATATCACATATACAAATTATATATTATTTAAGAGGTACTTACATATTTACGTAATATATAAAAATATACAAATGTATGTACAGATTATGCACTTGACTGATCCACTTCCGTTCTGTGGTTGTACAAGTGCACGTTGTAGGCGTAGTTGTTCATGCATTTCTGGATACTGAGCACCAGTGGCTCAAAGGGATGCCAAATAAAGGTGCTCAATTCACGGGGTGCTAGAGGACTAATATGCCGACGGGCCGTCACGTGCATTCTGAACTTGATTAACTGCGTGACACGGTCTCGAAATACAATGGGCTCGCCGCAGCAACGATGAGGCTGCTCCAGAGGCGACATGTACCGATGGTCGTAACTGAATTCGTTGAACCTTAGATAGGGTGACGGCGAGAGGCTCTGGGAGCTGACTGGTACGATGGGGTTAAAGCGCAAGAGCATATGTTGAAAAAAGGATTTATTGGCTTTCACAAGGTTTTGCTTTAGGACGACATGCATTGGCATTGAGGGCGCATCTCCGGTTTGCAGCGATCGCACATTGTTCATCTGGTCAGAGAATTGCAGTACGATTTGCAGCAGGTCCATGGAATAATTCCGATACACGCCAATCACCTCTTCGCTAGTTATTGAAAAGAATACATACAAGTAACGGGGTGATGAATCTATGGGCATGGTATCAGTATCTTTTGGCCGCTCTTCATAGCGCAACAGGAGAAGTTCCTCATTCACCAGTTGCATTCTCTCCATGATCATGTTTTCTATCTAAAGAAAGTATGCAAGGATGTGAAGCCTATTGTCCATGTATATAAAGTTACTTACAAACTCAAAGTTTTTGTAAAACACCTTCTGTTTTTCCGTGGTATCAATTTGGCGGTACAGGAAGCTGAGGACGCGCTGCTTAATGTGCGTTATGGGCAGAACTGTGGTGGCGTCTAGGTTGTCAAAATCTGTTGTAGCCTTCTCGATAAAGTCCCTCGGGCAGGGACCAATCGTCTCCTGCTCGTGGAACTTACCGTCATGCACACGGTAGACGTAGACGCACTGATGCAGCCGGGACATAATCGTTACTGTGGAGTCAAATACAAATATGCCTTGGTTGTGGGCAGTGACGATGGAGTCGTTGGGCAGGATTAGTCTATCTGTGACTACGCCAAGCTCCAAATCCACTAAAAAGAACACATACGAGAAGGCGTCCAGTTTGTCGTACAGATCCGGGTACCGAACGTAATCACCAACCGGCAGGGCGTCGCGCATAGCGGTCATGGCGGCGAGCAGGACATACCGACCATCCTCCAGGAACACACTGAACTCCCGGTGCAGATAGTAGTGGCCATAGTCGCCTTGGCAGAGATTCAGTGTCTCCTTTTTGGCAAACAGGCGCTCAAAGATCGTGCCCTTGAGGATGCTGTCCTGGCTACTAAAGCATTCCACACTGCCCACGTCCGCCTGGCGGATCAGTTCACCCACCGCTGCGCAACTAAATCCCCTGTAGCTGTAGATGAGTAGGCTGCGCTGATCCTGGGAGAAGGCCAGGAGTTTGCTTCCGTCCGGCGTGAACTTGCGCAGGTAGACCGGCGGAATCGTAATCGAGGGAATGGTCAGACAGGGCGTGATGCACTTGTAGAAGGAACGCTCGTAGGCCAACAGCGGCATTCTGCCCAGCTGTTTGCCCACGTTGGTGTATCCGGATTCGCGGTTCTGCAGCAGATGCACAAGGTTCTGTGATCGCAGGCGCTTCTCGTAGGCCATCCTGGCAGATAATGGGTAAGTTCTTTCCAATTCTTGGCGATCACAATTAAATAGATGGTTCCCGATCGCAAAATAAATAAAGTTGAGTGTGACCGTGGTAAGACTACCAAAATATACTCTGGCTTCTAAGTTTAACTACAACAAAAATATTTGAAAAATGTTTTTTAAGATTTAAATGAATAGGTTATTTTTAAAATTAAGAATTCAAAAACACTTGCTTTTTTTAACAAATATACAAAAACAAATTATCCATCGAAGCCAAAGTAAAAATATTTATTTATTTTAACATTAAATTAGTCCAGTATGCTTTCGAACTCTCCATGTGTCTGCATATTTCTGACACCGTATGACTTTTTGATTACGACATTGTTTATGAATATAATTTACGAAATTTCATAGATTATTTAATTTATATCATCTGAAACTCAGTTAATAAAAGTTCATCTCCAGCTTACACTAATCCCGCGCAAACGTTTTAGCGGCTTTCAGAAAACATTGTATTTTTCTAAATATTTTGGAATTTTAAATTACTATTTCACTTTATTCAGAGTCGAAATGTTCGCAGACATATAAATGTACACATCTGTTAGGGATCACTTTGCCCATTCCAATGACTACCAAGCACGACTAACTATAGTTAGCTTAGACATTGTAGCCCACAATGTGGCGCTTGCCGATGCACTCTCCGATGTAGAACCAGAAAATGACCTCGGCAGTCACCAGGGTGTTAAGCCAGGCCTCGCGAACGGTGAGGTTCTTATAGGCACCGGTCTTGGCTCCCTTGATGATATTGCCCAGGCCCTGGCGGATAGCTGGAATATCGGCGGGCGTCGGAGGCGTCAGCTCCACCTTGGCGTACTTAAGAAAGACGTCCAGTTGGGGCCTTGCCTGTGTGAGGAGCCCTGCAAAAAAGCAATCATTACATAATTTTGCGATTGTCAGGCGCTGAAGGTGGTTGACCATTTCGATTGTATTTGAATAGAGACACTCACTGTTCACAAGTCCTGATCCCTTGGTAGCCAAACTCGCCATCTCTACAATTTGGTTCTGCAAACAGTTGGAATTATACAAGAGGAAATCAACGAAATGTGCGGAAAACTTACCTATTCAGTGTGCGACGAAACAGAGATGTTATGCATTGGGGCCAGGGCTGGAGCAATTGTTATCGATCTGCGGATAAATACTGAAAAATAAAAAATACAACTCACCTTACCCGTTAATTAAGGAAAGGGGCAACATTAGAATTCGAATAACTTCTTTAAACCATTTTAAGCAGACTAACTAATTTAATCCGTTTTAAATAAAAAATATTTTTAAATTTATTATATATTTCTCTTCACACTCAGCCCAAAATATTAAGTGAGAGCTGATTAAGTTAAAATGATTGAAATGTTGTAATTAATACATGTATTTCATAATAAAATAAAAACGTTACTTTCTTTGTGCATCTTGTGGTAACATATATATGTCAGATTTTCCGAAGTGATGAAGCCCTGCGGTATTCTCGAACTGCAAAACTTCGGTCACACTGCAAAGGTGTGGAAATCTTAGTTTCCACAAAACGAGCAAATATTTGCATTTTTCAAGCCCCAAATTGGCTAATTAGAGTTCTCATCGGATCGAGTTTGCCACCGAACCCCCGAAACGGAAGTGGCTGCTTAATGTTTGTTGTGGTGCCAGCCGCCGAGCGAAAAGTGTGACGGGCGGTGAGTGTGTAAGGTGCTGTAAAGTGAGGTGGGATGTGTAATTCTAAGCTGCGCTGTTCAAAATCAAAATCGCAGCAGGCACTACGAATAGAAAGTGAGAGAGATACATTTGTGTGCATTGTTGCGACTTAGTGCGATTGTTTCAGTGCGAAAATCTGAAAGAGTCAGTGGCCCACACATATGTACATTACTTGGGTGCTGCTGCTGCTGCTCGTGCGTGTGTGTGAGTGCGTGACGGTCTAATTTGCGTTGGTGGGAGGCCCCCGATATACGTATATGCACGTATGGAATAGGTGCCCACGTAAAGGCCCCAGGTCGTAGCACCCAGATACTGCCACCGAAAAGGGGCGCATTTTCGACTAATCTCGCCGGGACTGAATCTTGCAAGGGTGACTTGGGCGTTACGCCCTTATCACCTCGCTGTGGGTATCGCTGCCGTGGGGTGTGGTCCAGACGTCGAGTTCGCTAGTCGCGCATATCCCAAAATAATTCAAATTACATATCGGCGATTGTAAAGAACACGTCTCACATGGATAAGCGTCTCGTGAAATCTTGACGGTTTAGTGTAGTGATGTCAAATCTCTGTAAACGAATTTTACGAATCTTATGAATGTTCCTTAAAAATGTATAAACAAAGCAAAGTGTATAGCGTCCGGTTTTCTAGATAAAAATACCAACAAATTAATTTAATAAGATCCAAACACTTTGCTACAACCTACGTACACAGGATCAAATTTTAAAAATTAAATTAGTAAATCAATATTATCCGTAATGAAATACGCTAAGTTAATACAGAGTTATATATTCAAGAGGGATTCATATGTCTTTCATAAATTTGTATACATTATTCTATATAAAAACCTAATTGATTATTTAATAATTCCGTTTTAGTCGATGAGGACGCGCTAATTTACGGGTGTGCCAAGTTGGAGATAATTGTCAATTGCGCCCGACCATGCCGCTGCCCAAAAGATCGATAGAACCCGTGCATGTGGCCCGCTCCGTGTACCAGCAGGATGAGCTGCAGTCCGTGGAGCTGGAGACGGTCACCAACACCACGCTGACGAACATCATACGCCAGCTGTCCTCGCTATCAAAGCACGCAGAGGATGTATTCGGTGAACTGGCCCGCGACGTGGGCAACATCGGAGATCGGGCAAACTCGCTGCAGGCGCGCATTGACCGCCTAGCCATCAAAGTGACCCAGCTTGACAGCACAGTTGAGGAGGTGCCCTTGACGGACATTACCCGAAAGAAGGCCTTCAAGTCGGCCAAGGTGTTTGACCAGCAGATCTTTTCGCGCGCCACCATGCCGGCACCCATGATGGACACATATGCCCAGTGCGACAAGCCGCCGCCTCTGGACAAGCTCAACGTCTATCGAGACGATGGCAAGGATGGCCTTAAGTTCTACACGGATCCCAACTACTTCTTTGAGTTGTGGAGACAGGAGATGCTGAAGGACACCGAACGTGTGATGCACGACAAGGGCAAAAAGCTAAACAGACCGCGGCAGGAAGGTGGAGCCGGTGGAGCAGCTGGACGTGGCAATAAGAAACAGAAGACCAAAATTAGGGTGCCGCACAATACACGCGAACAGCAGCGACAACGTGCACTGGTGCACGGCGAGACATTGATGCCCAACAACGTTATTTACCGCACACCGAATTCCATGGTCAACGAAGAAGCCGGATACGGAAGTAAGTACTTGGCGAAAGGGATTGGTCTCCGAGAGAGCCAAGTATTCAGTGCGAACCAAATTCATAGGCTGTTATTGGAACGTTTGTTTCGCGCACTGACTATTTGCACTTGTCTTGCTATTGAATGGAATATTTTAATTATCAATTATGTCCTGTCTGCCCGTGTAGTTCAGCTAGTCAAAATACAGACTGTGGGCGAGGCTGACATCGATTTGCGGCATAGCAACCTCGATGCGTACCACCAAGTTGTCGGTAATATCCAAGACGTAGGTACGATGATGGGGCCACGTAGCTTTTATTTCCGCCCGGCTGACATCCCACAAAACAGATGTACCCGCCATTCATTCACCCACTTCACTCAAAAGCTCGCTAGTTTTCGATGCGCCTCAAAACCCAGTTAGAAAGATCACTAATTTGTATTATTTTGAAGTTGCTGTTAACTAAAATTAACCCACACAATCACGACCAAAAGAAAGGTGACCGAAACTAAGTTCCCAGAGCTTTAAAACTAACAAGAGTTTCATCAAAAAGGTTGATCAAAAATCTGAGAAAGATACATGATCTATTATATTTCATTTACTATTACACAATTTCTGTAAGTTAGCAATGCTTTCGACCGTGATTTTCTCTAATTTGAATTTAGTGACTTTCTTCTTATGAAGTTCGCCTTGTTGATGGTAAATACGGCCAGAAAATATTATATACGATTTCATCCTCCGAATGGTCGATAATTTTTCGCAGCTTTTATTTGCATGTTGTTTATATGAACTCTTTTATTGTTTTTGGTTACGATATTAATGAACGTGAACATAATTAGCATTGCAATTACGAATGGATCAATCGCGCATAACCATCTCATTTACAGATACAGTAAAGCCTTATAATATGCTTTCGCATTTGGAGAATAACAGTAATGTCACCAAGCAAACCGCCGTTGCGATTGCAGGTTAGACATCCACACACCTTTTAGCAAGCTCAGTAAAGACTATATATGTTCTTTCACACGCTTCTATCCCATTACCTTACTAGCAATCCTTTTTGAGTTCCTTTAGTATTTGTGTGTACAGAGAACACTCTCTTTTTCAAAATATCAATCGGAATGGCGATGATTTATGAGTTTCATGGTCATGCAAAGTGCAAATTTATTATCTCAAAACACTGTAAACTAGTCAACTTCTTTCTACCTTGCAATATTTTTGTAATGTGTGTGCACATTATGATTACAATTCATTTTGCATTTTGCATAATACTTAAATTAATTTCATACTCGCGATTCATGATTGAGCCGCAGTTTTTGTTTAGGATCCTCCTATCTTTCTGTTGTAGTTCAGTCAATTTCTATATCTCCGTCTACATGCCACTCTGCAGCTATACTAATTCCTTTCAGTCGCCACATCTTATTCTACTATAGTATCTCTAAATTCTTTTCTGTGCAACGAGCTTACAAAGACTTTTAATCGGATGTTTGTACATATATTCATCAAAAATTTCTATTCGAGTCCAGCGGCCTGTCTCAACTGCACAGAAATTTGGAATTGCTTGTAATTACATAAGTGTCTTGATATTCCTCGATTGTAATTACAAAATAATTGGCGTGTTTTTAAATGAGATGTGTGTCCTGTATAAACGTTGATTTTAATGGGTGTGAGTCAATGGCTCTAATATTTCACATTCGTTTTTGTAGATATGGGAGTGTACGATACACGTCCGCCTCGTCCTAACTCGATCGAATTGAACCGAAGCTATCAGTCGGAACAGATTGATGGTAGCACCTACGAACAGCTCCCTCCCCAGATGGGCAATCAGTATGCTGCCACCTTTGGCAATGGCATGGGTGGCCCTCAGCAGATGCACATGCAGCATCAGCAGATGTATGACGCCGGGATGTATCAGTCGCATGCGCTGTACGGCCAAGCTGGGCAGGGTGTGATGTCGCCGGAACCCATCTACGGACCGGGAACACCGTCGCGTAACAAGCCGCGTCCCTCACAGCCGCCACCGGCACCGCCGTCGAATGGCAGCGGTGGTGGTACGCCCACAGCTTCTAACGCCAACACTCCGACAAGGGGCAGAAGTATGTCGACCAGTCGGGATGCGTTGCCTCCGCCTCCACCAGTTCCAGACGTCATTTCACCAATGTCCGGCATGAACGGAGTCAACAGCGGGCACATGGCGGCCAAACTGCTTGGCCGGGCAAACAGTTCGTCGGGAGCTGGATCTCCGCAGATGACTCCAAACAGCGTCCAGAATGCCAATGAAATGGTCATCACGCAGCTGAGCACTACTTTCCACAGCATCGGGATGGCGGGCAATCAACTGAACTCCCTTAGCGACTTGCCGCCACCACCGCCGGTTCCAGACCAGGTTTGTTGTTCAGTGATGGTGTTAATAATTCAAAGTTGTATTTCATTTGTGACAATCCCTTGCAGCACTCACCCAAGATGTCGCCACCTAATGCCGCGCCACCACCGCCGCCGCCACCACCTCCTGTAGAGGAAGGCATGGGTAGTGGAAACCAACACACGCTGCTGCGCCCGCATCAAATTCTTCCCAAATCTCTGGGCAATGGCGAAATGCAGCCCGGCCAACAAAATGGTGTGCCTCACATTGTTGCACCCAAGAAGATGCTGCCTCCATTCCATGACCCACGCAACGATTTGATGAAGGCCATTCGAGATGGTGAGTAGTTTCAATGCAAACTAATTTAAAGTTTGAATGAATTAAGGTGCAACACATTGTAGACATATTTCACAAATTTAAATTCAGACTAAGATGTGAATTCTTTTTTGAATTGGCTTTTTGATTTTGTTTGAATATTTAAAATTGACAATTTCCTTAATTAATTAATCTCTCCAGGTATTACTCTACGCAAAGTTGAAAAGTCGGAGCAGAAAGAAATTGAACGAAACGCGGCGCCATTGGATGTGGCTTCAATCTTGGCCAGACGTGTGGCTATTGAATTATCCGAGTCTGAGGATTCGGATAGCGAGGACGACAGCGAGGGCTGGATGGAACCTACTGAAACATCGGCTTGATCCCTGATTAACTCGTTAAAGCCTGACATAATTCTAAAAAACAAAAAGAAAAAGTAATTCCAAAGAGAATTAATCCATACGATGGTCCTAACCAAGCGTGGTATAAAATTGGATTACACAAAAGCACCAAAGCTTTTCTACCACCCTTTATACAATATAAACCTAATCCTAAATAATATGTCTAAAATCAAAAATGTAATAGAATTGTATATACACCAACGAGTAATTATCGTTAAATTAATCGCTTTAGTGAACGCATTTGCATTTTAAGCCTAGATGACAATCCATAGATTGTTTTTTTCGCTTCTTTGGAGTCAAGGTCTAAATATATATGGGCTTCTGTATCATAGTAGTCGGTGTTTGGATATTAAATTATAAATAATCGATATTACCATTGAACTCAATATAAAACATTTATCCAAAATGAAAATTTAGAATTTTGTAAATACAAATACATTAAAATATCTAACTCCCGTAGCATTTCAATATACTCAACAAGCTATGAATTTGTATTATCCGTGTGAAAGTTAAATACCTGTATAATTAATAAAATATGTTTCCCGAATATAAACAGCCATGGATGTGTGGTTAAGTAAGCAAACGTGGATGTATGTAATTTTCTTTACATAAACTAAAATATATAATAAAAATAAAGCAATTATATTCCAAATTAATGAGTTAATTAATGGTTTGTTTGGTTTAAGCTAAAATACCATAAGCTATGCCCTCAATTGGGATTTTGTTAGGAAAAAGACAGTAAAGCATTTTAAATACAGTATATTCACCATAAATGTTGAAGTAGTTAGCAAAAGTAAAAATGAATTCATAAAATAAAAATGGCGGGGCTATCTTCATTTACTGCCTCTTAGGAAGGGTCCAAAACTCCGTCTTAAAGTATATCCAATTACAGATAATAAAACTTCTTTTCGAGCGCGTTCTGCGGAATGGAGTGCAAGCTCGTACCGACAAGAGTAGCAAGTTTCTTAGCGTACTGGCAAACGGCGGGCACTCGTGTGGTGCCTGACCAATTATAGTACAAGTGACACATCTTGTACGTAAGTTTTTGCATTTTGTCCGGGGAGATGCCCATGCTGCTGTAAAGAACGTTGTAGCTGGTCGGCGACACTGTTCCCTGGCGAACTTGTTGCGAGACCAGATAGAAGTCATACCGCTCGGGCAGAGTTATAACGTCATCAACTACAGTACCAGGCGGAGGGTTTTGTCCGTTAAGAAAGAAGCGCGAGTTCATGGATCTGGTAACCACAATATAGGCTAATGGTGGTGGGCTTAGATCGACGCGGGCGTATTCAGCTTTTATCTTCTCTATGATGTCCTTCACCTCAAATTCAAAAAGCTGCTTTAGAGAACCAGAGCTCACTCCGTCTCGATAGATTAAGATTCGTGTTGGCAGCTGCTTATGCTCTCGTTGATATTGGCGCAAGGCCTTTGCAATCATGGGCCATAGGGTGTTAGCGAGCACATCAAAGGCACTACACTCCGTGACCGTGCTGAAGTACGTGGAGTTTTGCTTTAGATCCATTGATGCGACCAATGCTCCGTAAGCTCTCTTGCGATCACGTGTGCTCTTCGCAATGTCAAAGCCGATCGTCATTAGTCCGGACAATGGCAGTTCTATCATCCACGGTGTATATCCTAACTTGCAATTCAATTGAATTGCTATTTTGGTGGCAATGCTCATTAGGCTACGATTTTTAGTCGTTTTTATGGTCACAACTTGAGTGGGCACAGCCCTGTCAACGTATCCTCTCTTTTTGATTGACGAGTATCTAAAATAAAAAGATTTTAAGAAATTTGTGTAATTTGAAGGATAATAAATACCTTTCGGCGTTGTCATTGGGTACAAGGCATAATATAAGTTTGGGATCCGAGCGAGCACAATCATCCATAGCTCTCACATAAGTTGCCGTGCGATCGTCATAAATTATGAATCTGTAAACGATAGTAAAACGATAGTAAAGTAGACCAAGTAAACAAACAACCAAAATGTAAGTGAACACAAGTGTATTAAGTGAACACGTAAGGTGAGGTAAGGGTGTTTTTTGAATAGCTCACTCCTGGGGGCTTCTAAGTCGTAGACCCATTCCACTGGACGCTCTATACAAACAGTCAATTAAAGCTCTAAGTTCATGTGAATTCTTTTGCGGCGCGATAACAGCCCAGCGATCGAGGCCATCTCTCGGAGTGGTGAGCATCGTTTGGTTTCTGAAGTGCCTTTGCCAATCAGCGTTTTCTCCAGCAGGAACCCTGAAAACATTATTTAATAAAAGCTTGTAGTACAAATTGTCATCAACTCACTTTCCATGGTGAAACACGATGTTCTGTTGTTCAATTATCCGGCCTTGTACTTCTGTGACGTTCTTGTCGAGATCCATGTTCCAGTCTCTCAAAACTTTCACACTCTCTGGAGTGTTTTGCAAACGGTGGTTAAATGTACGCAATCGATCAATGCGTTGTTTGGGGTTCATTCGCGTGTAACTACTCATGGCACGCATAAGCCTGTTTATGAAATACAAATGCAGAGCTAGTCAAAAGTATACTCACATAATTAAATAATTTATTTGATTTTATGGGCGTGCACCTTTATAGTGCGTATCTCCACTATTTTGTTTAACTTGTACATTCTTGTTTTGGAAAAAACCATTGCATAATATAATTCTTGGGTAACGTAAAGATACCAAGCAATTACACTTTTTCAGTGGATTCTTTAATTGATTATCATATCGTGATAACTTAACATGCGTCGCAGGACTTTGTTATGGTATAAAAATATAAAATTGTTAAAAATCTTACTGAAAGTTTGAGCGCATGTCGTCATTGAGCCCAGTCACTCTGCAAAGCTCAGGAATGAGTACCACTAATTCGCTGGCGTTAGTTTTTAGAGCCTTGTCCCTATTTTTAGATACCAACAATGGCTGATTATGGTCATTAATGCGTATATTATATTTCTAAGGAGAATAAATGTTGGTATTAATAATGATGAATATCCCTGGTAAATTTAACACTTACAGTGAGATAGTATTCCACAAAACTTATATCCCTACCCTTGCAACTGAATGTTGATTTCGGAGTTTGTCCAAAGTCGACATCATTAATACGATAAGTTTTGTTATTGTAATCTGTAAGGACAATCAAATCCAAAACATTTACTCGTACTTCGTCCTGATGTCGAGCCGGATTTTGTGAGCATCGTCGCATTATGTCGTAGACCGTTTCGGTGCGCATAACTTTGTGAGTTATGTCGGTGCCCAACAGAATATCTTTTTCGTGCTGACGAATCGATGTCTCATAGCCCGGCCATAACTCCATTTTGAACTCCCTTATTTCAATCTAAAATAAGGCATATTTGAAATGCATTTAAAAGGGTACAAAAAGAAATTACCTTAGCTCGGGGATCAAAGAGATTACGACCAACTAATTCCAGCTTTAGACCCTTCATGGAGCGCCGCAAAATTAGATTCAAAACTTGCAAAAAGCGGGGCTCAGCACACGATATGAATCCCACGAACTTTATGGATATTTTGTATTCTATGTCCAGCTTTGACTTTCCGCTGAGTTCCGTGATTTCCTGCTCAAATTTTCGGGTGGTGAACAGTTGCAGCCCGTCGAAAAGATAGCCGGATCCCAGAAAGTTAGCATGATTGGACAAAACTCCCATACGGACACGAGGATTCTCGATGCTCGGCTCGAACTCCACATGATAATGAACAATCCGCCATTCCGGCTTAGTTTTTAGTCGAAAAAAGTTCGTCTGCAGCATAACCGGAACGCCATCGGTTCCCTTCTTGGATACCAACTCAGCCGGACGGGTATTTAGGTAATCATATTGTTCGCCCCTCGGTCTTCGCTCTTGTATTCCACCCTCACGTCTGGGGGCTTCCTCGGTGGCTCCTCTCTCTCTTAACGTCTCTACTCGAGGATTTGCTCTCGAGCAATCCGATGAAGACCCTCTGAATATTTTCTCCCGCTGCATAAAAACAATATTAAATGATATATGTATATTTTCAAACGATGGATGATAATTATTTTTAAGAAAAATGTCTAATTTGTGTAATATTACAAAAGGAGAAATATAGAGGGCGCTGTCAAGAGTGCACACGGCGGTTTATGAATCGTTTGGAATAAGTGATGACAGTAATTAAATAATGACACCCATACAATTTTTTTCCGAATATCTACTCACATCTTTATTGAAATTATATTAAAAGAGAGATCGGGTTAGAGCCGGTGACTCTCAACTCAACTCGACTCAACTTTCTACACTGAACATAATCGCAATGACGAACAATAAACAATTTTATAAAATATTAATAAGCTAAAACAAAAAATACTATGTGGCTAAAAACAACAAATGCAATTCTAAAACGTTAACCGGTTAAAAAAAAACTTAGCAAACGACTGATTTCGAACAGTGTAAGTTTTCATCTAAACTATGGAACTAACGGTCAAACCGAGGAAGTTATTGTTGCTAGGCTCAAAGAAGAATCAGAGAACAAAAAGTATGCTCAAAATAATTTTTGTGTTTGCTTTGCTCAAATACCTCACGAAGTCGTTAAGGTGATGAATATCGGAGATGATGATGCTGATAAGATAAATATATGATTATTTTGAAATAAATATCAAAATATTTGTTGGTCGGATACGGACCAAAGTAGTGAAAATGAGCCAAAATAAAGTAAAAATAATAAACCTCAAAACCTCAAATATAAAAAACTAGTTGAATTATTATTATATATTGAATGTTAAGCGTAGAGTAAAAGCAAAGACATTAGAATTAGACATCGAAGTTAATTCAATGGGTACATCATGGCACAAAAAATATTTGGTCTCTCATTGTCTTGTACAATTTCTGAAAATAATACAGAATATTCTTGCTTCTTTTTTTTCCATTTTTTCAAGGCATGGATCTTATATAATTGAACCGAACTCTATCATCATCATCTCATTTAAAAATGTGTAGGGATATTAGTTTGACAATTATTATATTAAATTCGTTAACTGAAGGATTTCTACAGTTACCAACTTTTGCTCGAACGCACGCAAACATATAGATTTAGAAAAAAATTTATATATATATATATATTTCATGAAAATAATTGTTTAAAAATTAATATATATAAAATAAATGCAAATATGCAACCGGTTTATTGCAAAATTGAATTCTTGAGGCAGGATCTGCGGACATAAGCACCTAAGAATCACTAACTTCACATTTTGTTCACGTCGCAAGCTAAATACTCTAACGCCAATTAATTAGGTATTATTATGTACATGTTATGTTATGTCTATTACTATTTTTAAGATGTATTCAAATAATTATCATGTTAAGGCAATGCAAAATTAAAGTTTTTTACATGGGGCAATCGATCAAAAATAATATATGTATATTTTAAGTCCATTAACTTGTAAGTGAAAGGCAATTTTTGTCAAATTTTTTGTTGCTGGTTCTACAGTGCTCTGGCTCTTGAACAAAATCGTATGGCGTTACGCATCTTGTTATTCTAATGTCTTTGGTATAGGGTATACTAGATTCGTTGAAAAGTATGAAACAGGTAGAAGGAAGCATTTCCGACCATATAAAGTATATGTATATATTCTTGATCAGGATCAATAGCAATGTCGGTCCGTATGAACGTCGCGATCTCAGATACTATAAAAGCTAATACTTTAAAATCAGATTCCAGAGACATAGACTCATCGCAAGTTTCCTAAAAGATGTTGCCACGCCCATTCTAACGCCCACAAACCACTCTTGTAACATTAAAAAAATTTTTTTTATTATATTTTTGTTTTTCCAAAATTCTTGCAGCTTATTTCGCGCGGTCTAAAAATAAAAGTTTGAATCGTCACTGCCGCCATACTTTGGATTTATATAAGATATATTAACACTGAATTCTTAAAATTTAAGTACAAACAAATAAAATTTGCAAATTGTTTCTATAAAACAGAAAGTTAAAAAAACAACCAATAATGAGGTTTGTTTTAATAAAATGTTAAAATGTCTCGTTCTTTCTGTTCTTTTCATACATAAGAAACAAAAATAAATAGAGCGAAACAGAAATTTTAATAATTTTACTTGGAAGTTGAAATTGAAAGAAGCATTTTAGAGAATATAATGGATTCCTTTTGCATAAAGTGCTTGGTCAACAGAAATTCAAGAGGATTTTATGCTTGCTGTGGAGGTTGTCCGAATGACACAAGACTTGTTTTTCAGAAATTTGTACAATGTATTGGCCAGGACAGATTGCGTCGGGGTTTCAAGCTCAAACTCATTTCGGATTTTTGTTTATTTGATTTTTAGTGTTTCCTTTTGGTGTCAAATTCCGAAGAAAGAAGTGTGCAGATTTTTGTTTATACACAAATACATTTACCATCTATGTTAGTGCATGCGTGTATGTGTGCATTGTGTGGACGACATAGCGGAATTTTAAGGAATGTGCTTTACAGTTTTTAGATAGCTATGATTTTTTTTATTGTTGAAATAAGTGTTTACATACCGGGCCATCACAACTTCCTCCGGAATTAGAGGGCTTTTCTTCGTTAAGTGGACGCCTGCGTCCACGTCCCTGATTATCAGCCATAACTACTTTCCTTTACTCTATTACTTCTAATTTCCAAATAGGAACTGAAAGAGAACTTTAAAAACGAATTAAGAACGAACTCAGTGTGACCAGATGGCCATATTTCAAGGTTGGTCGTCAACTTTTGGAATGTGTCGATATCAGGCTGCATAACAGAAAACAATCGATTTTGCAAATAGTCGCAATCGGTTTTTTTCCCATTCTAACTTTTTTTACGTTTTCCGTTGAAATTTCCGTGAAAACTTTGAAAATAATAAAATAAAATAGTACACAAAGTCGGTGCAAATGTTTCTTTACTTGAAATAGACTAGATAATTGCACACATAATGTTTTTAGCAAAATAATAGCTCAATTTCACATATTCAAAAATTTTGAATTCTGTGACCGCCACCCTAAAACAGCTTAAGTTTATTTTTGACAATCGATCTTTTTAATCAACTGTTAAAAAATAAATAATATATTTAATTAAATACTTAAAATAAAATACTTAAAAAAATTATTAAAAAATAAAATATTTAAAAAAGTGTGAATTTTGTACATCAAATTTCAATCGTTGCTAGAGCCTTAAATACCATAGTATTAAAAGATGGCATACGTATGAGACATTTTCTAGCATATACAAAACGTCCACCCTATTAAACAAGTAAACAAGTGAAAATGGAAGATATACAAATATTTGAAAGGTCTCTAAAGGACTTTGAATACTTTAACGACTTTCAATGTTTTCTCAATTTAAAAAAAAATCATCGAGTGCGGGCCACGCATATAAAGAAGAGGCACCCACGATTTAATCCCTTGACTGATCTAAATGAACACAAGTTTCGACTAAAGTACAGATACACTAAGGAAAACCTTCGCAGAATTATTGAAATTGTACGAGATGACTTGGAAATTGAATATTTTGAGCCGTTGAAAAGGGAGCAAGTTCCAATAGATCTGCAAATTCTCTCCGCCATTCGGTTATGGGGTGGCACAGAGGTAAAGTCAACATTTCTGTATGCCAGACTTGCGAATTTGTATATACATCAAAACCGATTAAACAGATTTTCAAAAATGCCATCTAACAATGTTAACTAATAATTTTTACTGCATTCTTACCCCATTTAAGCACCCCAAATTAACTGCAATGGCCCACGGCGTAAGTTTGCGAACCTTGGCAAAAATAACGCGGCGCGTGGCTTCAGTTCTATCATCGAAAGCTTCAAGGTATATACGCATGCCGGCTACTCTATCTGAAAAAGAGCGATCAGGGTCTGCGTTTCAAGCTATTGCCAATATGCCGCAAGTCATTGGGGCATTACTGCAGACTACTGTGAGGTTTCAACCGGAAAACTCTGCAACTGATCTGGATGGAGAGGAGCTATTTCCCGCCCTCACCATCAGGGAAGAAGAGCTTCACATCCAGATTGTTTGCGATGCAGCTCATAAGATAAGGGACCTCGACATCCGACTGATCGACGAACATTCAATGCTCACCGACACCGAGATGTTCGGTCTGTCCAAAATAAAGGATCGCTTCGAACAGAACGAGTTTCGTGGTCGCATTCTGCTGGGCAACGAAATGGTGCGTTGCTCCTCGTCCCTGTTCACACCGGTTCGATTCCCGAGGAACCAATCCGAGGAGCTGTATAACCACGCCCACGCAGTCACCTACGCATCGGCTAGAAAGTGTCTCAATCTGTTGATGAGTCGCTTCGGTATCCTTGGCGCCGAAATACAGGGCTCCCATGGATCTGCAAAACAGACGATTACGGCGTTGGCCATACTACACAATATGGCAATGGAGTGGGCCGATCCCAGCATTGGTAAGCTGACAGGACGGATCCTACAGAGCATAATGTTTTATAATTTACAATTCTCCTTTTCAGATACGGAACAGAACATTTCACCATTCAATTCCACTTTCTTCAATTCCACAGGAAGGTCCACAAAATCCGGAGAGGACAACAACAGAAGACAATTCATTAAAACACATTTTGCATCCTAATAAATATAGTTCTTACAACAAATCCCCTACATTACCAATACAATTTGTACTTTCAGTATTACAAAAATTAAAAGCAATTGTAAATGTCTTGAGTTTTTTTTATCCGAATTAAAACAGCCTTGTTTTTGTATATCTAACGCATATTTACCGATTTACAACCGGACTAAACGGGTAAAGTGGGCGATTAAAACAGTTTTTCCGGGAACTCCCACTATCGGCAGAACAGCTGCTGCGTGCGCATAGGTATATCGCACGGTGGCTCACGCTGCGAAGTGCTCTCGCTGCCATCTCCAAACTGTGCACATGGATTTTCTGTTCTTCAACAAAACAGTAGTTTAGTTTTTTGTTGTCATAGGCTGTGAAAAGTTTTAGTGAACGTTTAAGAATTTCACGCTTAACTGGAAGTTACCAAATAAGCCAAAATATTTATAGACAAAATTTTGCATTCGCTATCAGTCATATAGTAGGTATATTGTGGTGTTGTCTTCGCAATCATTATGAAAATCTAGGATGTGTGTTCGATTTGCATTTCAGTTTTTGCCTCCATTTGCATACATTTAACTGGCGCATTTTTCGTGCTGGCAATGTAATCACACCGAGCTGACGACAAGTGCCAGTGACCTAGATTTTGGGAGTCCTGCGCTTGGGGAGAGTAACGACACCACCACCGCCACCGCAATCCTGCTCCGTGCCCGTTAATCCTTCCAGCTGCAGCAACAAAGTAAAGGTCACAAATCGCGAGGCAAGTAAGTTTTTGTACATATGACCTGGTTTGCGGAGTGGCAGCCATGCAGGATGGCTCCTCCTCGGGGAGGAGGAGGGTTAATCTATAATATATATTCACCGTCATAGTGGTATACTATGCATTCTGGCTTCTCTCTATCTATCCACCAGATATGATTAATCCGCATCCGTAATCTTACGTCCAAATCCGATCAGAAATCATTCACAGCATTTAATACTTATTGTAGGCCTTTTTTTGGGTTAGCGGAGTCAGAGATCACAACGAGCTTAGTACCCCTCAACAAATATATGACTATATGACCAGGATCTGACATGCGTAACAACAGCGGCTATAATATCCCAGCCAGCAACAGTCTGAACAACAATGGAGCCGCCCCAGCGCCACGTTACTGTAATGCGGACAATACGTTTTGCTACTATAGCTACGATAACTGCAACCTGATCGCTCCAGCGTGGGGCAATCGCCAGAACCAGAATCAAAATCCAGTGCCCAACCAGAACCACAATCTGCCGACAAAGAGAATTCCCACCAAGCAAGCGGCCAGATCGAGCTACCATCAATCGGCGGCCAATTCGGCGCCGGACTCATCACTGTTTGCCGATGCATTTGGCCAGCGCTCGCTGGTCAGCCAGCGGGTAGCTGGCAACAAGAGCTGTGAGTACGTCTATCAGACGGTTCTGCGATCGGAGGATCAGCATTCCAATACGCAGTACAAGCAGGCAAGATCCTACGGCGCTGACAAAGAGCAACAACAGATGTTGTTGCAGCCACCCATCGTGTACTTCGATCCGGAGCTAAAGAAACGGAAAGCCCGAGGGGGACGTGTGTCCACCGAATATGTGGACAATAGTCCGGACCGATATCGGCCACTCAATTCCCACTCACCAGAGCCGACCTGGGATAACATACTGTAATTTTGCAAATGCCTTTTTGTTAATTGTCCTGCTTGTTGAAACTACATACCTCCAGTACACGCACACACACACGTATTTTGTTGTTGTTGTGTTCGAGTCTTAAAATTACAATTTGGAAAACTACCGCTAGATACCACACAAACTCTAGTTGCGAGTACATAGCTATATACCCACAGACACTCATTTAACATACATACATAGATGTGTAAACAATAAACATATTCCTTTGTTCGCCATGTTGTAAGTAACCGCTCTCCGTTCTCGTTTTTCAGCTCGGATCGCCCGGTCCAGTATCAGACGACGAACCAGCACTATCAGCACTATTTTTCGTACTTTTACAACCGTGGAGCGGAGAAACTGTCCAAGCCAACGTTTGCCGCTGCCAATAGCCGCAAACTGCCAATGAGTAAATTCCAAAAGGGCGGCGCCAGTCGCAGGGATTCGCGAGAAGCCGATGCCACGGTTATCATTGGACGAAGGAACAATTCCGAGGACAGGAGCTGGCAGGGTCAAAAGTATGACATGCACGTGCTAAAGGAAAAGCTGCCAAGCAATGATTTGGAAGCCGATTACTTGGACAATGGCTGGGGAGAGCCTGAAAGCGGTGAGGACTACAGGGATATCAAAGATGGCTATGATCCTGTTGTTGTTATTGACAATGGGCTGGAGCAGGTGGGAGTACATCGGCGCTACTGCAGAATGACCGAAAATACGGTCCTGGATAACTCCGGAGACGCGCTTATTAACAACAACAATAATGAATTAAAGGTTATGCGTAAGTCGACGGATCAGCCCATGCCACGGTTGCCCATGACGCCAAAGAGGGCCAAAGGTGGGGCCGTGTCTTCTAAAAAGCCAGTGCCCACGGTTCACCGAGTCCTGCTGTACAGCACTCAGAGTCCACGGCTGGGCCGCAAGCAGCAATTCAGCACCCAGCGGGTGAGTGCAAAGCAGCAGGGCTCCAAGGGACTGGGTGGAGGTGACGAGGGACAGACGATCATATTGCTGGAGCCGGAACACAAACAAGAAGACCACCGAAGTGACATTGACTTCGATCGTAATGACGACTTCGACGAAGATGATGATCTCGATAATCGTAAGACCTTAAATCCTAAGACCTCTTTTTGCATTAAATAAAAATTAATCCAAAAAATGCATAAAAACTAACTATTGTTTACTTTATCGTTTAACCAAATAGTTTCAAATTTCGACGAAAGCGACACGGCGAGTGTTCTGTCAGACACTGAGGACGGTTATCGTGCCCATGCCTACAAGCTCACCCACTCTGTGGATAGATTTTCATCACCCCAAAGCACGCCCAGCTTTTTGTCCTCGCAGTCTTCTGAGGATGATCTGAAGAATCCGGATTCCCTCCTGGTCCCCAGTTTGTTTCCCTATGTGCCCCCTTATTTGTCTTTTTCGTCAAACACAAAAAGAGGTCCTCGCGTGCCGCCGGATCTTCATCGGGTTCTAAAGTGGCGCATTACAAACATAATGCCCAAGGTAGTTCGTCTGATTCTGGCCAACAGCGGAATGCGAATGCTAAAGAGTGAGTTTCTTCATAACAATCAAAATTCGTTTAATAAAGATTAACGCCAAATAGAAACCAACGACTGGATGGGCGTATGGGGCAAGCATTTAAAGTCACCGTGTTTTAAGGCCATTAGATCGTATCAGAAAATTAATCACTTGCCCGGTTCATTTCGCATCGGTCGAAAGGATTCGTGCTGGAAAAATCTGCAAAGGCAGATGGGTAAGCACAGCAACAAGGAATTCGGATTCATGCCACGCACATACATTATTCCCAATGATTTGGGAGCCCTGCGCAGGCATTGGCCGAAGTATGCACAGCGAAATACTAAATGGATAATAAAGCCCCCAGCTAGTGCTCGGGGTGCTGGCATCAGGGTTATTAACCGGTGGGGGCAGATACCCAAGAGAAGGCCCCTTATCGTACAAAAGTATGTATAGTAATCTTACATATTCGCAATCATATTTAGCAATTAAATATTATGTATTTGTTTCATAGGTATATAGAGCGACCGCTTTTAATAAATGGTAGTAAATTTGACTTGCGTCTGTATGTCTTAGTTACATCAGTAAATCCCTTGCGAGTATTCATGTACCACAACGGATTGGCACGCTTCGCTTCAGGTAAATAAATATATAAAATCAAGTGAGCAGTATATTAATTAATGTTCTTATGTGCAGTAAAGTACAGTGCTAAGGCGGACACTTTGAATGATCGGTGTATGCATTTGACCAACTACAGCATCAATAAGTTTTCCTCAAACTATTCGAAGAACGAAGATGTCAATGCCTGCCACGGTCATAAGTGGACTATCAAGTCTCTGTGGACGTATTTGGCAAATAGAGGAGTGCGTACCGACTGTCTGTGGGAGGCTCTTAGAAGTTTAGTCCTTCGGACGATTCTCGCTGGCGAGAATGGCATTAATAGCATGATAAGAGCAAATGTTGAATCAAAGTACAGCTGTTTCGAGCTCTTTGGCTTCGATGTTATTCTGGACTCTGATTTGGTTCCTTGGCTTTTGGAAGTTAATATTTCTCCCAGTTTACACTCGGAACTGCCACTAGACGCTCATGTCAAAGCGCCTTTAGTGCAGGGCGTTCTTAATACAGCACTGTACAACGTAAGTGTGGACATTTTACATGGTAGCATAGAGAACGTATGTTTTATATACCAATCCATAATTTAAGGTACCTCCAAAACTATCTCTCGATAAACAAAAAGAACTGGCCGCAGAATTTTCCTTTCCTCCCGGCACACAAATGTGCTACGACAAACGACTTTACATCAACTACTTATCTCGCGAGGAAAAGATCAAACATAACACATTTACCCGAAAATCTATGGAAGATCGTAATGAGGTACGGCGAGGATTTGATACAGATTTGATAAATCACATTCATAATCACACTTCCATTTTAATACTACAGTATGTCAATGCGATCCTGAATAATCTGACCCCCGATGATGTGAGGTGCCTTATCATAGCCGAGGATGAACTTGCGCGATGTGCACCCCTGGAGCGCATCTTTCCAACTGATCAAACCCATAAGTACCTTAAATACAACGACAGTCCGCGATATTACAATCGCCTTTTGGATGCCTGGGAATCGCGCTACGCTAACAATCGCACAGAAGGGATTGCGTTGTTGCGCGATTATTGTCAAAACAAATATCATCTTCAAGTCCCTACACCTCCAGCCAAAAAGGTGAGAAATTTATTCATCAATGGTGCAGAAGCTTTTCACAAGACCCATTTAAATGAATCGTAAATTATACAAAAGAAATGTGTAGGGCAGGATATTTTTTAAATAATACAAATATCTTAAGTTATTATCCTACTTCGTTTATAAAAAAAAAACCTATTTTGTCAAACCAAGTGCATACAGCACTGCATTCTATACATACACTAAGTATTTGCCCACTTTTTAATTATTTTATACACGAAAATACTGTCCTAAAAATCAGTTAAAATACTCATAAATTCTCGACTTTTGTTAAATTTTGAGGGCTGTTGGAGATTTATACAATCGTTCTTTTGGCGGTGCCGCGCTCTTTGCCATAGTAAGTCTTATCTGTTGACCACGCAGAGTCATCGTAAAATAAAATCTCGAATATTAGTAGATAGAAGAAAACCAGTAAGCTTGTTATAATATTGTACTGTCTTTATTTAAAATATATCCAGGACAACAAAGTGTATTTGTCATCTCTACCGGTTAACTACCATAACGTAAAAATATTTTGTTTTCTTTACCAGTAATGCATAGGTAAATAACGAAGCTTAAATTAAATTAAAAGTAGAGGGATGGTCAAATAGTGATGTTCTCTTTTGCCGACAGGCCCCATATATAGTTCTAAATCCAGATGTTTTATATAATTGAAATGTTCCTATAGCAATAATTTAATACAGAAACTGCTCACCGAATCCATACGTATTGCATTGCGTTGCCTTCATGTGTTTTTCTGTTCGACGTTACCATCACTATAATTTCTTTTTATGTCTCTGCGTATATGAAGTATATTGAAGGTGATCACACTGCATATTCCTTACACCTGAGTCCAGAACAAGACTTTCTTTCAACGTCAGGTGGGTCTTTAAATGGTATATTACCTCAACCGGCTGTCCATAAATAGCTTTTCCAACGCGCCGACCTCAGATCTTTACAAAAAATAACATTCTAAAAAACATATTTATACAAATTCTTAAAACCGGACCATCGCAAAGTTACCTGCGCCTGACGATTTAATCAATAGCAAACGTAGTGTATTTCAACAAAAATGTTCATGTAACCATTCTTTTATACGGTTAATAATTCACGGACTTCTTACCCTTATTTTAAACTCATATGACCAGTAGAAAACTCACTGAAATAATCTATTACAATGCTTATACCTTTGTTAATACTGATTGGTAATGCAAAACATGTTTTTACTATTCATGTAGCGAAAAACGTATATAGTTCAATACAAATATGCAGTGAAAACATTTTAAGTATGTTTTGCGGGGGATCCTTTTGTTATCTTTTATAGGTTGCTCATTATGTTGTCGCTTAAAGTGTTGCAGCTTAAGTTTAAAAAATAAACGTATTTTTGATAGAACATTTTAAAATATTTGAGAGACAAGAAAATACATTTCTTGGGACAAAATAAGATTATACAGTCAACATTCTTATTATTTAAGTATACCTGCAGTTAGCTTTACGTCAAAAAATTACAAAACCACATCACTGCGCATTTTTTTAATGCATTTATTTTCTGACATCTTGAACAATAACTCATTTAGTGGTAGTCACGGTCAGTTCGGTGATCCAACATTTTTATAGTAAATATAAACACAATTCAATATTCTATAGATATACTCTTCTATTATTTGTATTTATCCTAAACATCTCCTCATTGTGATACCTTGCAAATCATGGCAATATAATCCTTTTTCTTTTCAATTTATAAAGAGTAATACGAGTTTATTATTGTCTAAGCGTTGATGCAATTAAATCAATTTGTTTTGCTGTGATTGTAAATTTGCAGGATTACTTCATCAAGTTTATGAGATGGATTTTAAAGTGACAGTCGCTGCCATCGTATTATTGGTAGTCATTATTGTTATTGTTAGTGCAATTACCTTAGTCTTAATAACACATGTATATATTTGATATTTACTATTAATAAATTCAGATGTACTTGTAAATAGGCTATTCAAATACTTAAATCAAAATGTACTCTGTTGGGACATTACCAAAATTGCATAATTCGTAACTAAATTGTGATCTTTTTTTTATAATAGATTGGAATAGTGTTATTGCTAATACTGAACTTAATATATAATTCTTAGTAATCAGTAAATATGTTATTGATTAATTATAGTGAACTGCCAATTATTTAAATCAACAATAAATGAGGTGTTTACAAAGTCAAATGTTAATAAAGACCAGTGAAATCGAGGTATACGTTATAAAGAAAACAAAAATATCCATTTTATTAAATACACTGTAATGTATGGTCAAGGAATAAATAATCTGAAAAAAGGTCTGTAGTGGGGACCTAAAGAACCAA
Organism: Drosophila orena; assembly: GCA_005876975.1. Classification (NCBI taxonomy): domain Eukaryota; kingdom Metazoa; phylum Arthropoda; class Insecta; order Diptera; family Drosophilidae; genus Drosophila; species Drosophila orena. The sequence continues at coordinate 7,889,861 of VCKV01000008.1, read as the reverse complement.
ACGGCTTACTCTTAATAGTCTGATAGCAATTCATGTTTTCGTTTATAACGTTAGCAAATTATAAGTTTTTGTTAATTACCGTAAACTCGTTTTTTATTTACGCTAGTAAGGTTTTCCATTCAAATGTAACGATTCTTTCAATACATTTTTGTGAAAGTTATAACACAGCATTTTGCTGAAAATTGGTAGACCAAATCTAGATTAAGCTTAAGCTTGCCTTAGCAATTACTAAAACTTAAAAAAAAAAACAACTTTAAAATAATTTGTTTTCACATTAAGCATTTAAAGAGTCGCTGGCTAGCATCAGCTTAATCGATCAAATTTGTATGTTCTTAAAAGCCATAATTTACTTTATATATCAAGGGGTAAGTAAATTGAAAAAAAATCATCCAATTAAAATAAGTTGTTTTAATAAATATCCCCTTTTTTTGTATTGGAAATATAAGCAATAACCAAACTTGTTATAATGATAATTTCTTAAATGGAGAAATGTATTTTAATTAGCGTGTAAACGTAATAAATAATTGTTAAATAGACAGAAATTAATTTAATATTATTTTGTATTATATCTACAATTATATTTGCATATAAGAAGTACATGGGACTACAAAGTAATATAATCCGTTGTAAAATCTTAGGCGCACACCTAATTTTATTAGTTTAATAATCGTTTATTGTCTTCTTCTGCTACTTATTTTCTGCTTGCTACTTTATGTATGTCATGCATGCCTGCGATCCTATGCACTGACCGAAATTCGCGTATTTTTTATTTAAATTGGTTGGTTACTATACAAGTAGTTGCAAATTATTGGTTATGAAACTTCGGAAATCCGATAGTATTTTATATTCGCTTTCGTCTATTTAAAATTACCTTTTGAACTTGTATAGCCATTTTCAATAACTGTTCGATTTTTAATTTAGGACTTGAACGATGAAGAAAAAAGCCTAGCGACGCCAAATACTATAAAAGATGATAATGAATCCTAGCATCTGCATTTCAGGGGTTGACCAGGTGAGCTGACCCATTCTAGAGTTCGTTTCCTACAACTACTCACACAGAATTTATTTTCTTTTATTAGACTTTAAAATTCCATCAGAAACAATATTTTCAACTGATCAACACTCCGTTTGGCCTGCAACAAAGCGTCTTTGATTTTAAAATTAAATATTAGGATTAAAACGGCATAGCACGTGCTCGGCAGCAATTGAAATTTATATGTAATTCTAATTATATGTAATTCAATTAGAAAAAGTTGCAGTGAATTATAAAATTATATGTTAACTCATTTAACTAGCTTTTTTAATACGAATACGAATATGCATTTTTCAGCAACGCATCTTTATAGTCAAAAACATTTACATATTTAAAAGAAAAAACTAACATTTCAGAATGGTAAAACAATAAATGTACATTACCTTTATTAATTTCAAATTAATTGTACAATTGTTGGGTTATAGAAAGTACAGCTGATTCTCTAATCCTGATGAAGGCTGACGATGAATGCTTTCGGCCACGAGGAAAGCCAGTTTATGGGCGTACTGACAGACAGCTGGGATCCGTACAGTTCCAGAGAAATTGTAGTACATATGGGTCATCTTGTATGAGAGTATTTGCAGCCTATCGGCGCTTAGTCCCATGTTGTCATAAATTACATTGTAGCTGGTAGGCGACACGGTTCCTTGATGAACAGTCTGGGACACTAGGAAGAAGTCGTAGCGCTCTGGCAAGGTAATAACGTCATCGACCACTGTGCCCGGAACTGGATTACGTTTGTTAGCGAAGTAGCGAGTATTAATGCGCTTGGATACAATGATAAATGCCATGCGACAGCCCTCGGTTTTCCCAGCTGATTTGTAAATTTCGTCGAGCTTGCCCTTTAGGGACTCCACCTCCGTGTTCATTACCTGGTAGAGCTGGCCGTCACCAACACCGTCCCGGAAGAAAAGAATGCGCTCTGGCAAAGTACCGTGGTGCTCCCGGTACGTCTTCAGGGCGCACGTCATGTTCAGCGACATATGCTCGGACAACTCTTGGCCCTTTATGTGTTCGTTTACCGAAGAGAAGTAGCGGCTTGACTCCCTCTGGTCCATGGTGGCAACCAGAGCTCCATATGACTTGTTCTTGTTCTTCTTTGAATGACACACATCGAAACCAACAGTCATTAGTCCACGGAGAGGAAGATCGATCATCCAGGGAGCCCCCATCAATTTGGCGTTCATCTGGATAACCACCTTTGTTGCGATCGACATGAGTCCAGCTGCTTTTTGCTGTCGAGGCGCGATGACTTTTAGAGTCACCACCTGTGATGGTACTGGTCTGTCCACGCACGTACGTTTTTTGATGCAGCTATATCTGTTAGAAAAGTGGGAAAAGTATTTAGATCTGTCTCTGCTCTGGTTGATATAGCAATCCTTAGTACTTCTCTTCATCCGGAGATCTGATGACAACCATAACAATCTGCGGATCCTTGGCTACGGCGTTGTCGATCGCTTGGGAGTAAGTGCCGTTGCGGTCATCTCTAATTGCATCACTGCGAGAAATGGAAAGTTTAATTAAGCATTTATGATAGTTACTAATACTTACTAGATAGGCGTGTAGATTTTCATCTTCATGTTGCTAGCTACGCGGATGCACATCTGCACAAATTCCTGGGTCTCGCGAAGATTTTGACCCGGAGTAATCACGCACCACCTATTAATATCCACGTGTTTGTACATCGAAGAGCTGCGAAACTCACTGGTCCAATCCGCGCGAGCGTCACACACGAATTTTTTGTTGTTGCCGAATAATATTTTCTCCGCTGGCAAAACGCGAGCTGGAATCTCCACCAGAGCAGAGTCCAGCTCGATATTCCAGGACTTCAGGGTCTCTGTACTCTCCTTAGAGGACTTCAAGCGCCTGTTGAACATGCGCAGGCGTTCAATACGACGATCTGGCGTCAGTCTGGTATGCTCGGCCATGGCCTTCATTAACCTGAGAATCATATCAAGAGGGTTTCAAAACCATCCTATAGACTACATTCCATTCCATTTAAAATACCTGAAGTCGGCGCGCATTGCATCTGTTATCCCTGTAGCCCGAGCCAGCTCGGGAATAATCATCAGAGGCTGATCTTTGCCTCCACGAATGTTTTTCTCTGTAGGACAAGACACGACCAGCGGCTGCTTGAAGTCTCGAATGGTGATGTTGTATCGCTGAAATGTTTTTTCTTATAGAAAATTTAGAACGCTTCTGGTTTGTATATACCTTCTTATAGTAATCCACATACGAAATGTCACCCTCTTTGGTATTAAATTTGGATAAGGGCGTCGACTTAAAGTCGACATCGTCAACGCGATAGGTTTTGTTATTGTAGTCGGTTAATATCACCATTCCTTTTATGGAGTATTTAAACTGCACTATACGAAATTAAGAAAATTTATATTAAACTCACCCAATACTGCACGTTTAAATGCAGTTTGATAATCGTCATTGTCACGAATAGACTCGGATAAAATATTGTATAAGGTATCAGTTCTCATCACCTTGTGGGCTATCTCGGCGCAAAGTAATATATCATTCTCGTGTTGGCGAATCGAAGTCTCATAACCAGGCCAAATGTGCATACGGAAATTTTCCAAATTAATCTATATTTTTTTATCACCAAAGTAGGAGTTATTGATCAGATAGTCTTTTAAATGTAAGTTCAGAGGGCAAACCTTAGCTTGAGGATCAAAGTAATTGCGCGAGACCATCTGCAAGTTTAAGCCATCCATGGCCCTGCGCAGTATGAGATTAAGGACCTGAAACTGCTGTGCATCAACCGCATCCACAGATCCAACAGCCTTGATCTTAATTTCAATGTTTTCACCAGCACGGCTCTTCGTCACCAGTTCCAGAACATAGGGGCTATTCTGTACAGCTTTGAACTGACTGGTGCAGAACAAGATGGTTCCGTCGAAAATGTAGCCGCCCAGGAGGCTTCGATGTTCATGGATGAAAGCCCGCCGCAATCGTGTATTGTCCACGTCAGGCGTGAAATCGACGTGGTACTGGTAGATCGTCCAGTCTGGACGCTTTAATATCTTAAAATAGTTTGTCTGCACAGTAATCCTGTTCCCAGACACTCCGTTCTTGGTGGTCATTCCTTGTGGACGAGAATGCACCACATCCGTAATTAGCCTACGACCGCGCATGGAGCCACGCGGATCTCCTGATTCCAATTAATTCGAAGAACCCATTAAAAAAAGGTGAAGAAAGTTATATAAAACCACTCACCTTCGGACATATGTACTTGCACCTCGCTCAACTTGGTTTTCTCCATCGCGGGGCCCACTTGAGCATCACCAGTGCCTCCGGATGATTCATTCCCTGACAATACGGAACAGTGCGGCGCTTGACCCTGCGAATGAGTTGGTTTATTTTGTAATTTAATTACAATCATTTTGTAACAGTGGTTTTTGATGAATCAAACAAATATTTTTGATTTTAAAAAACTTTTTTTGGTTGAAACCTATTAAAGATATTTAAACTGATATAAAATTGCGCAATCAATTATTTTAAAATAATCTTATTACTACGTTTTTTGACGTTGCTTTTATCCAATTTTTACTCTTATTTATAAAAAAAAACGAGATAGAATGCTACAGTCGAGTTCCCCGACTATCAGATACCCGTTACTCAACTAACGAAAAATTTCAAAATATTCTGAAATATCGGTAGAAATTGGGAAGAAATAAGAAAATAAAAAAACGTAAAATTTTTTTATAAGTTTGGGCGTGAGAGCTTTGTGCGGTTTGTGGGCGTGACAAAAAGTATTTTGGAAAATCAATAGAAATTAAGAAGATATAAAAAAAAGTGAAAAAATACATTTTTTAAAGTGTGGGCGTTATAGTTGGGCTGTTTGTGGGCGTGGCAACATTTGGCAAGAACTTGCGCTGCGTCTATGTCTCTGGAAGCTGCATGCTTAATCTAAACATTCTAGCTTTTGATGTTCTTGAGATCTAGGAGTTCATACGGACAGACGGAAGGACGGACATGGCCAGATCGACTGGGCCATTGACCCTGATCAAGAATAGACTTTATATGGTGGGAAACGTTTCCTTCTGCCTGTTACATACTCTTCAACGAATCTAGTATACACTTTTACTATACGAATAACGGGTATAAGAAACAAGCGAAGTATGTATACATTACATAAACTGCATATACGATTCCATTATTTGATGTATACAATGTATAATTGAATTTGTGAATAACCAAAACAATAAAACAAGGAAGCTGGTCCTGCAGTTTGTATCATGTTTTCTGTGCTAACAGCAATATGATCTCCGTAATTATAAATTTTTTGCGCAATGCAAGCTTTTAATAGAAAGATTCAGTTAATGGATACATCAATAAACGAAAAAAAAATGTTAACCAATAAAACAAACGACAGCAAGTACTGATTTGTATTATTCACTAGTGCACATTGTGTACGAAAATATGTATATATATATGTATATGTATATATATGTATTCATAAATTTGTGCCTATGCACGTGCATCCAAGCAAGTATTTTCATGAATGGTTGTAAAAATATGCAACCATATACCATGTATGTAAAAACATACATATAAAGCACATATGTATGTAAGCATCAGATAAGCTTTATCGAAAAGTGCTGATCTTATGTCGAGATTGAAATGGGATAAACTATAAAAAAAAGCCAAGCTAATTTGAAAAATAGGCAAAAAAAAAATAGTACATAAAAATACATTATTTCTTACAAGTTGAGGAACCAAGCCGCGATTCGCCTCTTCAATGCGCTTGCTTCCACGCCCCCGTCCACGAGCAATCCCAGGGTTTGGTGGTAAATTCATCTTTAAATTAATAAGTTTGGTTCTTTTTTACTTAACTTGCGTATTTCCCTTTCTTATAAAATTCGCGATCCACACGCCACAAATGCCAATATAAATGAAAGAACGGAAACGACTGGTACATTTTAAGATGACCAGGGCTGGAACTCCGCGAATTATTTCTGCGGTTATCGATCGTTCTTAAGCCAATAAATTCAACATCTTCGGACACATTTGCAGGCGTGGCTTTTAAGATGCTTATAGTTGGTTATTTAAAAATATATATATGATTTAAATTTTTATTTTAGAATATAGCAGGACATAAAAAACATCGTTGGTCTTAAAATGACTTTTAAATGTCGAGATTTGTCAGTGGATTTGAATTTTGGCAGGTGTACACAAGGCCGTGAAAACAAAATTTCTTATTAAAATTTTAATACGGCTACATATATTAGTACTTAAGTGCCATAAACGTCATGATGCAGTCGTATTTTAAATTCAATTGTAATACAGTAACTAAAATTTCTATAATTGATTCAACAGTAACTTGCAAAGTTATTAGCAAATAAGTCGCCAATGCTGATAGGAGGGGCCGTCAGTAGACTTTCATCCGCCACTGTGTATCCAAATGGCATTGTAGAATCATAAGTCCTCCTAATTAACAACAAAGTTTTGGGTTCTTAAAATTCTTTACTGATAAATTCGAAATCGTTGTACCAATAAATAAGGCCATATTTGCAAGTTTCGCACTCATTCACTCTATTTGCCTAAGATAACGTTATGGACAAATACAAATATGAACTCCTGCTGCTTGCAATAAAAGATGTTTCCCTTCCGAGAGTATAAAAGCCGGTAGGCTCCATTCAAACATTTCAGTTGGTCCTAAAACATGATCATGTGCATCAAAGCGTCTTTCGGTTTCATACTCGTAGCTCTGATTTTGGGATGTGCAAATGCACAGACGTGTTCACCGCCTTTTAGTCGAGTTGGAAACAAGTGCTACCACGTAGACTTACAAAAGGTGGGCCCAATATAAGTAACTTGTATGATATTTTTATATAACGATATTGTTTCAGGTCAACTGGCATGTCGCCGATCGCACCTGTCGAAAACTTGGTGCCGAGCTAATGGTGCTTGAGAATCAAGAGGACAAGCTCCTTACAACGGAATTCCTGAAGAGTATGGGGCTTTCCTTCACCCAAAGCTGGCATCATTCCGTTTGGGCTGGCATCAATTGCTTGGGTAACCGGCGTACCTTCCTTCTCGCGAAGAACGGCGATGCTGTGCCGTACCTAAACTGGGTGCCCCGGGAGCCAAACAACGCTTCTCCCGAAGAGGATTGTGTGGGATTCGCCAACTACAATGGAGCTTTTGGATATCACGATATTGAGTGCAAGGTTCAGTTTCCATTTGTGTGCCAGAGGGAACCTGCAGCGGACTATCTCTGTCTTAAGCGGGATCTCTTCGTTGAGGTCTTTTTGTAGGGCATTCAATTTCAAGTTATCATGAGTTTACAAATTAACTTCGCAAATGAATAAATATGTTATGTTACCTATGCATTTTAAAAAAATATCACCACATTCATCACTTTTGAGTAATAGCTATTTTTTGTTGAGCATTCCGATAAGATCAGAATACATTAATTTACAGAAGTTTTCAGACACTAAATTTCTTATTGAAAGTTTCGGCCGTTGGTTTTTTATTAACATTTTAGGTTGAAACACATTCTAAAAGTCTAAGACTCTAGTTTCACAACGGTCGTCTTCTCGGACACGTACAGACCGTCAAGGAATTTACGGATATCCTTGTTCTTGACGGTTGTAGACTGCTGGATGAGAGCGGCAGATCCGGAGACAGACTCAATATCATTTCCCTCCACGATAAGCTCGTCTTTCTGGGCAGTGGAGTTCACCACGGTTACGCCAGCAGCCATCTCCACACGGCGGATGTACTTCTCTCCCAAGAAGTTACGGATTTCAATGACCGTGTTGTTCTCGGAGGTGACACAGTTGATGGGGAAATGGGCGTACACAGCACGCATCTTGTACTGGAAGCCGAACGTGACTCCTAGAGAGAGGAAAATGTTAATTAGTTAAGTGGTAGTTTACATAAAAATTATCTTTAGGAACTTAATGCCGAATCTATTTGGCATCTGTTTGTATGTACTTGTAGTATTCTCAAGTAATTTTTTAGAATGTGGATCCATATTAATATATCTCAGTAATTAACAAAGGGTTATACTCGTAAATGGTTATCCTACGCACCCTTGATCATGTTCTCGATGTGACTGCAGACGGTACGGACGGCGGCCAGCTCCTTCTTGGTACCGAACCACTTCTCCACCTTCAGGGTGCGCTTGTCGGGCATGTACATGTCCAGGGCCAAGTGCTTAAAGCTGCGCTTCAGGGTGCCGCGGGTGCCGGTGATGGTCACCACACGGGCCTTCACCGAAGCCTTGATATCCTTGGGGATCTTCACGCACTGGTTGGAATTGATGGTACGCATTTTGATGACACTGTCGGCAAAAACAAGTTATTAGTTTATCAGCTACAAGTGCTTGTAACAGAGCATTCCAAACACCGAATCGCAGTTTACTTCTTGCTCCCAAAACGCGCGTTACCTATTGTTTTGCAATTGTTTAGGGAGTATCCATCCCAGCGGATGTGGTAAAACGGCGGCTCTTCAGTGCCACACGCCAATTGCCGTTTCAATGGATCACTCGATTCGATGTTTGGGAACACTTTTTGACACAAAACTTACGCTCCGTTAGTCCCTCGTTTGTATGACACAAATTCTGGATGGACTCCTCGCTGCAAGTGGTGGTTTTAAGGATATTTTGGGTTAAAATTTCAATATAAATATAATGAGGAACACACTACTCACCGGAAACGGGGAAAAGAAAAGAAGGGAAATTTAATGTGGCTGTGTGACGCGCACAAAATTCGCTAAATTTTGCGCGCCATGTGCCGTCGATGTGCTGTTAACGTGTCGCATTGTGCTGTTAAGCGCGGATGTTAATGTGTGTACTTTTGTATATTTTCATAAATTATTATTCAAAGAGTTGGCTAAAATCAAGTTTAAGTGGTAAAGCGCAAAGCGTCATTACTCTATGAGCTTCTCGAAAAGCTTTGCAAGTGTGAATTCAATAAGCATTAATGGTATTACCTGTTGCTCTCATTTTCAAAAAATGTATCTAACATGAAAATCTTTTTTTATTGAACTTTTTTATCATAGCTCCTGTTTATATAAAATTATTTACACCGTTTTTGAAATTAATCAGAATAACTAAAGGCCAACGAATATCCGCAATAAATCAGATGTGATGGGTAGCACTGGTTGTCAAAACAATGCTCTAATTAAATTTGTCTCATTATGAATGAGCGCTACTTTTTCTCACAATGTGCATCACGAATTGAAATCGATATTAAATTGTTATTATTTATATACATCATTTCAAATTAGTGATTAAAACATGCAACAGTTCTTAAGTACATCAACGCAATTTTATCAAGTGTTATAGCCCGCCCAGCTCACATCAAACTCTAAAAACAATCGATAGGCACGGTATTTATGAGAAATATATGAATACATTACATTTGGTAACACTTTGCTGAAGGCGGGAGCGTGGGTACATTGAGCATCAGCCGCCGGCCGAAACTGCATATTTAGTTTATAATCTTATCTCAAAACAGTGGTCTAACGGCATTTTAAGTTTCCATAGCACCCGACTTCGCCCGCCCTAGCATAGCTTTTTGCACGATGACTGCTCCGCAAGCACAGCTCGACTTTTTCGCGACGGCGGGAAGTATGCTGGAATGGCATGACAATCTGGACAGAAACAAGCCCGGTCTGCTGGAAGTATGTATTGGATACGGATATTTACCAGCTTCTTCATGTCTAAGGATGCTTCTTCCTAGTTGACCGGCGTTAGCCAGCATGGACGGGCCACGATGAGTGGACTGAATGACTACGATTACCAGACTCTGTCGTTCCTGAAATCGGATGGAACACATAACCTACAACAACTGCGAACGGTGACCAAGTCGGCCATTCCCAACGAGATTCTGGAGCACTTTAAGCGTACGTAGCCTGAGTATCATCCCATAGAACTATCCGCTATAATCTGCGATCCTCCATTTTGCAGACATAAAATGCCATTGTACCATGGGCCTCTTTCCGGAGATCGGACGCGCCTGGTTGACCATCGATTCGGAGATTTATATTTGGACCTTCAATCAGGCAAGGGATGTGGCATACTACGATGGTCTGAGCCATCTGATCGTAAGCGTTGGCCTCGTGAAACCAAAACCCGGCGTCTTTGTGGAGGATGTCAAGTACCTCCTGCTCCTCAGCACGCCCATTGAGGTTATTGTCCTGGGCGTAACCTTCGGTAAGAGCTCGGACAACGAAATGCAGCTGATGAACCGGCCCATTTTTGTGATTGGCACCGACAACGTGTCCATCAGTGTCATCAAAGGAACGGCCGACGGCCGTATCTTCTTTGGCGGCCGTGATGGGTGCCTCTATGAGATATACTACCAAGCAGAGTCCAGTTGGTTTGGCAAGCGATGCAAGAAGATAAATCTTTCCCAAGGACTGGTCTCCTATATGGTTCCCAGCTTTCTCAAGGTCTTTTCGGTAACTATTGTTTTTAATTAAAATAGTGTCCTAACCCATTTAGCGCGTATTAATTGCAGGAAGTAGATGCAATAGAGCGAATTGAGATCGATAACAGTCGCAAGCTTCTCTATGTCCTTACGGAAAAAGGTTCCATTGAAGCTTGGGATATCAGTACGGAATACACGAATGCTCGAAGACTGGGTCGGATCACCCAGAACGATATTACAAATCAAGCAGTTAGTCTGATCACGTGAGTACTAGTTTCCCAAAGAACTTAACTGCTATATGAACAATAAAAATTATTTTTACTTTAGGACTGTGGACCCGTCCATTTTTAAAAGTGTGAAAGCCATCTGCCCTCTGAGCGCGGATGATGCAGGCAAACTACATCTTGTGGCCGTTACTCAGTGCGGTGTGCGACTCTTTTTCTCCACAACGTCGCTAAGTATGCAGCAGCAATTCGGTCCTACAGTTCCTTGCAGTCCAGGCGAGAATACAGGATTCGGTCAGTCAGGAATTCAGCCATCACTGCCGCCAGGTGACGAGGCTCCTAAGGGACTCTATCTGCTCCACGTGCGTCTACCGCCCGGCTACACCCCAAATGCCACCACCAACAAGCCAAAGCAGGTGCATGCTGCTCACTACACGGAAGGCACCATGTTGATGATCACAACGCAGCAGCAGGAGCAGGATCTGCTCTGGTCGGTCAGCTCGGCCCCATCGGTTAACTTTACTTACCTGGTGGAGTCGACGGCTCTTGAGAGCCTGGATGGAGTTGTCTGGGGATTGGCTGAGGTGCATGAACCGTCGACGCCTCTGCGGAGGTCTCCCTTAAACAAAGCCCGCCACTCCCGTAAAGTAGCTCTGCTTACCAACCAAGGCATACATATCATAGAGCTACTCAAAATGGTTGACGTGCTGCGACAGATCCTGCTGTCGTGCAATGGTCCGCACCACGAGGAGGTGAAGATGTTCTTCCAATCGCAGAATCAGCGAGAGGCGTGTGTCACGGCTCTCCTACTGGCCACATCGGATAGTTATCGTGGCGGTGACCTTGCTTTGTGGGCCACCCAGGCGTTTATGCTGTACGGCGGAGAGCCGTGCTATCAACATCAAAAGTTCCTGAACGCCAGTAACAGGAATCTGGCTAATCAAACTCTGGGCCAAAATACCACGAATGTAAGGGAGCGACCACCTATGTTTATGTCCACGCCGATGCCGAATAGTGCGGCAAGCAGTCCGGTTGGTTATCCTGGGTCGCAGTTCAATCAGCCCATCAGTCCAAGTGAGTCAAATGAGACTGTACAGATTATGAAACTCTAAAACAATAAATATATTTTTCAGTTGGAAATATGCAGCCATCACAGGCGGTTAGTAATGAGAATTCACCAATCGTTTTCTCGGCCAAACACGACGGACTTTACATGTATGTCTCCCGCATGTTGCGTTCTATTTGGCAAATGCGTTGCGTAAATGAGCACTTTTGCTCAAATCTGAGTCATAGCGATTGTGTTTTCTTGCTATCCGATCTGCGATCCTTGCGCAGCTTTCTGGAAGTGCATTCAGTGCACGATATTTCCTGTAAGTCGTACATTTTATATAACAAGTTGAAGTACTATGTTCATGTGCTTTGCAAATATACTTATCTATTATTACATTTTCATTAAACACCATTGTTCCAGCATCTACACGAGTGTCATTTGACAACCATTTGGACAGAACCAATTCATACAAAACCATCATGATGAGCAACACTCTACTGCCAATTCCTGAACAACGGATTTTGTCCGAGCAGGCTCAAGTAGAAGAAAAACGTTCGCTTTCCGCCCTCAACCTCTTTGTCAGTAAGTAGAGATGTGATATTAAAGCTTAAAGCAACTAATCGACCACCTCTTCCAGAATATGCCTGTGAGGTTATATCGCTGTGGAGCATACTTAACTCGCATTCCTTCCAGCTGATATGTTTGCAACTCAGTCCGGAACATCAGAAGATGTTAAAATGCTGCACCTTCCGGGATCTTCTCGTCACACGTTCCGAGGTCTGCGCATTCTTGATCATCTCACTGATCAATCTGTATCTTAAGGATAAGGCGGGTGTGTCCGAAGTGTCCATGAACTTGCGTGAAAACTGCCCCAACCTCTACAGGCACGAGGATGACGTGACCTACAAGGCCACCGAGCTGTTAATGAATGCAAAGAATTGCACTTCGGCCGCCGAAAAGGAGCAAAAGCTGCGAACCACCCTGCAAATGTGCAAGGAAGCTGCTCCCACATTGCCACTGCATAGTATTTGCCAGCAGTTCATATCAGCTGAGTTCTTTGAGGGAGTGATCGAGCTTTCGGCTGTCTGTGCCTCAAAAAGTGATCCGGAGGAGGTTGGTGTACATTTCTATAACAATGGAGAGCCCGCCGAGGATCGCGAAGGTTACACTTGCTTTGCTACTAGGTAAATTCTATAATGGTATTTTTATTGGGAAAAACTAATTTTATCTCTCCGTAGGATGGCCTACTACAAGGAACTGCAACTTATGCTGGACCATATCTATCAGATTGCATGCAACAAGTCTCACACTCAGGATAAATCGCCAAGTCAACTTAACGGTACAGCCAAAGCCTCCAACGTCAAAAACGCTGCGAAACAAACGATTCCAAAACTAGTGGCCCAGACCCTGCAGGTGAAGGACCCGCTCATCCATGTAACACTCTACGAGTGGCTGCTGGCTCACGACATGCTCAGTGAGCTTTTAGACGTGGTCGAGCCGTCATTAGGAGAGTTCTTGCGGCGCAGTGTGTCTCGAAACGGAGAGAATGTTGTTCTCATCGATTTGCTGTGGAAGTACTACGAAAAGAATGGCCATCATTCCCAGGCAGCCCAGATATTGGACAATTTGGCTATGACACGCAGTGAAAACATAACTCTGGAGCAGCGCATTGAGTATTTGGTGCGTGCTGTTATGTGTATGCGAAATGGCAACGTTGGCTCCTTAATAACTAATGGAATATTCCTGAAAGAGCTGGAGGATAAGGTAAGTTAAGATGTGATGTGGTGGCCTATATTTACTGACATCATTTACAAATTCAGCTGGATATCGCACGCGTTCAAAAAGCAGTACTGGTCGCAATGACAGAGTTGGCTCGCGTTAAGCTGGAGGCCGCTACGGCTGTTAAGGAGCTAAACTATGCGTTGTATGACATTACTCAGCTTTATCAGCAATTTGCGGAGCCCTTCGACCTCTGGGAGTGCCAATTGTCCATACTGAACTGCTCGAATCACAACGATCCCCTTCTGATCGAGTCCGTTTGGGGCCACATTATCAATAGCGTTGTAGATGAGCCGGGCACAACTAGTGAGCGCAGCAATAGGTTGTTCACGAAAATCGATCTTTTGGTAAGGGAGTACGGCGAGTCTGGGGCCTGCTTTCCTTTTGCTTTTCTCATAAAGGAACTGGAAATTAAAGCCTGTCAACTGCGATTGCCCGAGGGAATAGTGCCGGAAAAACTGGTCACCATGAATTTGGACGTTGAACTGCTCCTGGAATACTATTCGAGGTACGTTTTGAGAGATCTGGGAGAAATAAATCATTTCAAGGCTTAACTTTTAAAATCTTAGGATGATTTCAATGAACGAACGAGTGTGGGCCAACGAAGGTAATGAGTGGCATTTAATACAATCCGCCATACGAGTGGTCTCTCTCCTTGCAGACAACGCACAATCCATTTGGTATCGTTCAAAGTAAGTTCAGTGACTTAAAATGCAATCCCGCTCTTTATACTTATATTCATATTTGATTTACAGACGAAGAATTGTTGGCAAGGCTCAAGACATAGTGGCCGGCTGTCTGAACATTTGCTACCAAAAGCCCGACACTAATCGTCTTCAACATTCGCTGAAGGAACTTCAATGTCGGTTGCAGCGCTTGTTGGTTTGAAGCCGGTTTCCTGCGTAAAGTTATTAATTTAATTAAATTTTTGAAAATGCTGGACTAGACGTTAAGTTTGACTGAGATATATATTGTATTTGTATTAAACATGTTAAATAAATTGATTTCCCCACAGTTCGTTGTTCGAATTCCGATATAGCATAACACTCATGAGGTGTCCATCATTTTTAGGTGAGCTTCCGTCAGAATGCACTTCGTCATATGGCAGGAGCAAGGCACTGGGTGCTCCTCTGTGTTGGGGTCCAGCAAATCCACCTCCAGATTGTATTTACGCATATCGGCGGCACTTCGCTTCATTGTGATCTGAAACGCAATGGGTGATTTCTCCTCCAGATTTTCGCAGGATTCCTCGGGCAGGACGACTACACACTGTTTCCAATGCGTTGGTGTGGAGAGTGGGGATGTGCTTAAAATAAAATCTTCCCCAGGGAATCGTACATCGAACCAAATGCAGAAACCCTGGTGGTTGCCCGCCTTCTGGGCTGTTATCACCTCCTTAAACTGAATGCTGTCCAAATCGCTGGGCTCCACATCCAGCAGATTCATCCAGTGAAAGACGACGCCCTCGTGGAGAAGTTCTTGTGGATTAAGATGTATAATCTCCGGCCTAGATGACTTTTGTGTTCTCAATTTTCTGGCAAAAGTGTCCATTTTAATTCCGTCCACATTGTGCCAAACGTCAAAGAGCGATGACACCGAGCAGGGTGCCACGAAAATGGTGCACTCGCTGGGGAACAGGAGTCCGCCCTCCTTCAGGAACTTGTCCCGGGCCAGGAGAACCGAGTCCAACATGCCCTCGTGTAGCAGGTAGAAGCCCATCCACTCGGATACAATGATGTCCACCTTTTCCGCCTCGGCAGGCAGTACGAATTCCTCAACACGGGATTGGATCACCTTCACCACGTTCGTCAGGCCATTTTCTTCAATCAGTTCCAGAGCAACTTTGGTGGCCACATTGGATGCCTCCACAGCGTAGACCAAACGGGCCCCCGCCTTGGCACAAAAAGCGGACAGAATCCCCGTGCCGGCACCAACATCCATTACGATTTTGTCCTTGAACAGATCCTTATTCCCCATAATCGCATTGTAGTAGGCTTCTTGCCGAGGACGATCCTTCAGCATGAGCTCATGGATCTATAGTTTTGTTATTGTGAGTTCACTTGTAAAGCAAGTTCTACAATTTATTTACCTCCAAGTTTTCATATTCATCGAAATAAGCATTCGCCATGACTCTAGGTTGCAGTTAAGAAAACATTAACGAATCAGGTGGATTTTTCAAAACAACGTGCTAAATAGAGCTGGTTTAATCCACTATGATAGTATCGATATATCGATAAGTGCTCAGATTTGGTCGTTGCGTTGTGATTAATAGAAACAGTGTTATTTATTCTAAAGCTTAAATTGTAGTTGTATTTATAATTTGTGTGGTTAAGCAGCGCACAGCCCATACGTTTATAATTGTTTTTCAAATACAAAGCAGACTTAAGATTTTTTGGTAGATTTTTGGCGATTTGTACTTCAGGTATTTTGCAGCACTAGAAGTCCGCCAGTTTTCCGACGCTGTGTAAAACCGCGCCATTTTCAGACCAGGATTCTGCAAGTTAGGCGAAGGAAGCACAGACTTTTGATCCAGTCGTATAATAATTCAATCTGCGCCATATGCCATCAACCGATTTCGTCGACATCCCAGCTGCCAAGAAGATGAAGACCGACACGTGCGTCCTGCGATTCGCCAAGCTCACCGATAATGCTTTGGAGCCGGTAAGGGGATCCGCCAAAGCGGCGGGCGTTGACTTGCGTAGCGCCTACGACGTGGTGGTGCCGGCACGAGGAAAGGCCATCGTCAAGACCGACCTGCAAGTGCAGCTTCCGGAGGGCTCCTACGGACGGGTGGCCCCTCGATCCGGGTTGGCCGTGAAGAACTTCATCGATGTGGGCGCCGGTGTGGTGGACGAGGATTATCGCGGCAATCTCGGCGTCGTCCTGTTCAATCACTCTGATGTAGATTTCGAGGTGAAGCACGGCGACCGCATCGCCCAGTTAATTTGCGAGCGCATCTTCTATCCGCAACTGGTGATGGTGGACAAACTGGAGGACACCGAGCGCGGCGAGGCAGGATTTGGTTCCACCGGAGTCAAGGATCTGCCGGCAGCCAAGGCGCAGAACGGCAACGGAGAGAAGGCTGCCGAACCGGAGGGAGCTGCCCCCGCTCCTGTTGCTACTTAAACGAGGAACTATTGCCGCATTAAGCACATCGCACCTCGGGCCATTACTTCCTAGGCCCTTCATGCTCATTGTCAAAGAGTTCCATTCTGTATCCTTAAGTGAAAAATGTTAATGTATGTGTAATTAAAATGGCGTATGTACGAATCATTATATTGGCTGTTTGATGGTGTTCACCGGATTTTCTGAATATCATAGAGAGCATTGCATACTTTTGGCTTCTAGATTTATCCATGCAGCAAATTCCTAGAAGTATGCTAAATTTCTGGATTAGTAGATGTTTGTTTTGAACAATTGTGACAAAGGTAGCTGATAAACTTCTTACATTCTTACTTCTTTAATGGACGTAACTTTTAAAGTCACTTGCATTTGCAAATTTGTATTTAGCTTGCATATTAAAAGGCCTGTACGGATGACCTGTTACTATCGATCGGTAATTAATAATATCAGTAATGAACAACATACATACACGTATGTTGAATTTATAATTTATTCCTATCCCTTGGTAGAAAATCCAGCATAAGGTTAATATATGTACAGCTGTGACTTGTGTTGCATATTTAAGTAGGCATGAAGGGCCGAGCAAGCTTAAAACTTGGTGCTAACCATGTTCTAGTAACTGGAAGTACTTGCAACAGGTAGACATACATACCAACCATTCAGAGCTTCATAAAAAGGAGTTGCTGCACAGAAGTCGGGCAATTATGTTTCTCCAAGAAAGAGCCGACTTGGCTTTATGGGCTTTCTAGAGGCTAGGGATACTTGAACCGGACAGGCGCGGCGCAGTGAGTTATGACCGAGTAATGAGAGCCAAGAAGCGCCAACCGCCTCGTCCAACCGGCGATGGCCCACAATATCAGTTCGCGTGTCTCAAGTGCATTGCTGCACAATTTACGCGGCCGAATTTAATAAATTCAATGACTCCAATTTGTAATTAGACGCTGGAAGGTGCGCTGCGTGCTTTTAATTGTTTTGCAGCCATCCTTGGTTGCCTTTTGGCGCAACGGTTCCGCTTGACCCGCGACGCATCGAGCGCTCCGGAGGTCAGCCGCGTGCCCATAACGCCCCAGTTGGAGGCGTCCGCCGCCCACCGATCTGCACTGTGCAGATCCAACATCCAACATCCAACTTCCAACTGTGCAACTTGCAGCGAGAGTCGCTTTTGTGTTTGTATGATAACTGGTATAATTTATTTGCTTCAGCTTGTGAAAAATAGCTATAGTTCATTAAATGTATAAAGTAAATCAAGTTCATTCTCATGCCTATTCTGTTTCTTTAAGTTCACCATTGCAAACGGCCTAGGTGTAAGAAGATGTTTTTGTGTGTCTCTCTCTACACGTAAATCACTTACAACTAATTAAATAAACAATATGTACAATGGAGCTATAAAATACGCTTTCTATTTGCTTGTTTCGTGTTTCGTGTTTTGTTTTTTTTTTTAATCTTTTTTCATTTGTGTATGGTGTGTTTGTGTGTGTTTCAAGTCTTGGAGCTCTTAAAAGGATGCATAGTTCTAAAAATTGAATTTCGAATTCCTCTGTGCATGGCCGCAGAAAAAGTAAACATAAATTAATAAAATTTGAACAAAGCAATTGGGGGGTTCAACAATTCTGCCGTATCGTAGGATATATATGTTAAAATAAATAGCCTTTTTCTTCGATTTGCAAAACAATAAAATTGAATTTTTAAGTTTGCTTCACAATTTGCGGAATTCTATTAAATATAAATTTACTGACTAGCAGTTAAAAACGAAAAAAGTCATAGAAATAAATAAAATCAATGCAAATTTGCGCTTTGCACTTAAGTACGTAAACGAAAACTCTCTCATTAAATTGACTAATAAATTGATTAATGTTATACAAATATGATTTGTGTATGTGTGTGTGTGTGGGTGTGTGCAAATGGAAGACTTTGCGATTATTGTTGCTTCTCACTTAAAGTTTACAACTTTAGCTAGCCATTAAATTACATACATAGTTATGGTTTTAATTTATACAGTAGGTGTTCTCTCCCAATCCGACTTGCCTGTCTGCCTGTCTGCCTGTCTATTTGTTATATTCTTATTCTTCTCTTAATTGTTGAAAGCTCATTTGGTACAGCATTTTAGCAGGTGAAATGCAATTTAGTTAGCATAAATACGTATGTGGACCGCTGATAACTAGCTGGCGTCCTGAAGTCCGCTGCACGGCAACACTGGCAGCAACATGCTGCTGCTGGGCGAGCTTGCTGCAGCCGCCGGCGGAGCTGCAACATCGCTGCCCTGGTTGCTGCTGCTGCTGCTGCTGCTGCTGCTACCGCTGCTGCCGCCATTGAAGATCTCCGACTTGATGCTGCAACTAGTTGTGGCCGATGTTGCTCCTGCTGCCGCTCCCGTTCCTTGTGCTGCTGCTGCTGCTGCTGCTGCTCCTGCTCCAACTGCAGCTGCCCCACCCGTTTGCAGTGCCAGCATTTGTTGCGCCTGCGCAACGCATGCAACACACGGACACGGCCCGCCCAATTTCTTCGCCAATATGGAGCGCAGCTTGAGAGCCGGCCCCAGCTTCATGCCCAGCGAGTTAACCAGGTGATCCTCGGTTAAGAGCGGCAGGCCAGTGCCATCGATGGACTGATCACGAAACGACTGCAACGAGAAGAGAGCCAAAGAGAAGAATTAGTGGGGTGTCTTCGGAAGAGTCGGCAGATTTATGATGGCCATGGCCAGTTGCATAGTGGTTCGTGGTTTGCTAAATAAGTTGTATAATTTGATTCTTTTTTAAAATCAAAGCTGGCTGCATCGTTTATAACAAACACGGATTAAGCTACTCATAAAATACTAAAATAAAATAAATCTGAATATCAGCTATCGGCTATCATATGAAATATGATATAATATAATATAAGAAATATTTTCATCCTTCTGATCCACTGTGCTATTCAACAAGTCGTGGGCACAGGGCATCTACAGGATGCATTCTGTTCTCTGTGTGCGTGTGTCTGCGAACTTGTGATTAATGCGCGGCTTTTAAAATTGTTAATGAAAAACGATTTTAGGCAAAGCTGCCTGACTTGGCTGCCGCACTCGCTGCAGTAGCATTTTCATATTTGCAACGCACGATCGATCGAAAGTGGGCAGAGAGTGGGCACCCCATTATCCCCTCGTGCCCCTCCTTCAGCTTCTCCTCCTCCTTCTCCTCCTGCTTCTCATCCACCTTCTCCAAGCTGATCCCCACTGACACGCCCCCTGCTGCTGCTGATGCTGTTGCTGCTGCAAACTCCCCTTTGGGCAAAACGAAGCTCGCGCCACATGAGATTTCTATTATAGATTGGCCCTGATTGAATTCCACGTAGCTCTCTTCAACAGGGGGCCAACCTGTTTCCGCGGCAGCTGCTGCTGCTGCTGCTGCCGCTGCTGCTGCTGCTGCCGCTGCACTGCAGCAACATGGACTAACAACTGCCACTGTTTTTCTGCTCCCCAGCATATGCCCCCTTGCTGCTGCACTGCTTTGGACACGCCTTTATCGGACTGCCCCTTTTTAATGGGCGAGAGCAGCCACGGCTACAGTCAAATCGATTCGATTCCGGGTAACGGCGGTCATCTCTATATATAAGGGAGGGTCGGACAGCCCGGGCAGCTCAGCGTTGCAGCGATGTGGCGGATGCGGATGCGGCTACTCACTGGCTACCTGGTCCTGCTGGCCCTCGGCCATCTGTCGGAGCATGGCGCTCTGGGCCAGAAGTACTACATGAACTTTGCCTTCAACAACAATAATCCGGATGGAGAAGGAGGCACAGGCACCGACGGTGGCGCTGCTGGTGGTGGTGCCGCTGGTACCGGTGGTGGACCCAATGATTCGAATCATTCACAAGACGGTGACAGTAGTGCTGCGACGGATAACCCTAATGACGACCACGCTACATCTGCTGATAATAGTAAGGGTTCTGATAGCAATGCCAGTGACAAGAAAGAAACAGGAGATGGCCGTGAAAGCGATGGCAAGGGCGATTCCAAAGACTCGGACGGGGACAATGCTGCCACGCCACCGAATGGCCATGACGATGATAACGATGACAGCGACAGCAAGGATACCAAGGATCGGCATTCGAAGGAGGATGCGGGACAGGTGGAGAAACGCAATGATCACAGCCACCACAGTAGCTACGAGATCAGCATCGACGACAGCTTTGGCGGGCGGTACGTGCGGTCCATTTACGAGAGCAGCGAGAGCCACGGACACTCCGGCAGCAATGCCGGCTCCAATCAGCGGGACAACGGAGCCCGTGATAGCAGTCAGGAGACCCCAGTCCCCAATGAAGAGGCCAGCGAGGCCCCCGCTCCACGGGCAGCTCTCGCTGGCAACGTGCCGGATGGGCCCGAAACTGCAGCCAAGGAGGATGACTACGAGGAAATGTAACACCACCGGGAGATCTGACCGTAAGTCCTTGGTCGTGGGCAAAAACGATTTAACCTAACTCTATGTTTATGCATTTCTCTGGCAGTCAGGTTCGCTCGAGGGACTTTGGAAGGACGCAGCCACTTCAATTGATTTTTGAATTAAAATGACAATAAAATTTAAATACCAAGACTACTTTTTTTAATGAGTTACAAGTTAAACAATGGGGATATAGTTAAAGGATTTGGAATCGACTTTTAGCTCTTTAAACGACAAATTAATAGAGTCTAGAATTGAACTCAATGCACATTGAATGGCTTAAAGTAGTTTTTAACAAGCCGCTGTATCTTAAGGCCTAGTCAAATGCGTTCTTATATGAAAGACATTTCTGGTCAACCGACATTAAGATCTTAAGTAAACACAGCTTCACGGGATCCGTTAAGAATAAACAGTTTGAAATAAAATTTAATTGCCGTTTAAATCCCGAGACATAAATAAAAAATATTTGGCTATAGATTATAGTATGTATTATTAATAGAATTTGAATGGTTTCAATTAAATTATATACTACTATACTATATATATATATCCAAGTTGGGTGCATCGAATCTAATGGCAATCAGTCAACACATTAAAAATCAGTATCTTTTTTAAATTATTTAACAAGGTTAGTCACGAGTCATCAGAGCGAGGGTATATAGGGAACCGAGCTACCATATAGAAACCTTCACTTCGGCTCCGGTGAAGCTAAAGAGTGTAGCTATGCTGGCCTCCTGCCTGTGGACAACTCTACCGTGGATTGTCCTGGGCCAAACCTACTATATGAGCTTTATTTTCAACAACTATGGCTCCTCTAGAATAAGTGCTCCTCAACTTGGATTCAATGGCACAGCAAAAGAGCCCATTGAGGGGGCAAATCTTAAGACCAGCTCGGAAGAACACTCAGGCGAGGGAGAAACTCTGGAGGTCAGCTCATTGGAGCATTCAAGGGAGTCCAAACATAACTCCAAAAAGTACAAGGGAATGGAAACACTTGAGTTGAGTTCAGAGGATCATTCGCGGAAGAAGAGCGAAGCCAAGAAACCAAGCGTAAAGGACAAGGACTCAGGTGATTCGGGTGAGACGATGATTTGGTCCACTACTCCAAAGACGAAATCTACCACAATGAGAAAGACAAAGGCCACAACAAATGAAACTCCCGAAATGCCCACCGAAATCACCACAGAATCCACAAAGGCCACTGCAATTGATAAGGAAAACGCCAAGGAAACTTTTACAGTTCAACCGGAAATCGGAAAAGAAGAACCGGTTTCGAGCTTACCAATTAATACCTTAAGAAACTGGGAGCCGGTAACACCACACTCCCCCGAATTCTTCGATTACCCAGAGGCCACGTGTAGTGAGGATATGGATCTACACGAGGTATTTGGCATTAGGCTCGAACGAGATCGAGGTTTGCCCACCAAGATCTTGTGCAACTTCAGAAACAGCTGGGGAGGTCCTTGGCTGCTGATGACGCGGATAGAGCTCCCAGTTCGTATTCACATGCGTCACTGGTTCTTGGGCTATCTAACTGCAGACTACAAGGACATGAACATCAATTTTTTGGCCCTGGCCCATATCATGAACTCCATGCGCACAGCCATGTTGATCATTGGCCAGGATAAGAACGACAAGTTGGTTTATAATCTGTACGATGATGTGGTCATTTCGGCATTCAATGATCTGTTCATGATGCGAAAAGCCGAATTGGTGGAGGCCAATACGACGGAATTGCTCTTCGTATCCGTGGGCAAGGTATTGAGTTCGTATGCGGGTCGGAATCGGTCGTGTCCTTTGCAGGTTCTCGGCAGCTGGTGGGGTTACCATTCGGTGCAGGATATGTACCAGGGATTCATATGGTGAGGATTAGAGTTCTTGATTTACTAATAACTTGTAAGTGAATCAAAAAAATCATATTTTCCAGTGTCTTTCCCAAGGGTCGCAGCATATCCAAGCCCGGCTATGTGGCAATTTTTATAAAACCCAGCCTATTCCCGGCGAATCGCACAGCTCTGTACAATCAGCCCATATCGACACGACGTCCCTGGACAAACCACTATAACACTAAGATATTGAACGGAACAGTGAACGATTTGATGTCATATAAGAAAGAACAAAAATTGGAATGGGAGCGAAACAAGATGGCTGTGCAAAAAGAGCTGGATCGTCGTGCCAGGATCTTTGAAGCTATTGACCGGCTGCGAATGGAGGAGGCCCAGCGGCACAGGGGGAGGTAGCATAAGCAGGGGGTCTGGTTGTAGGGTCATAAGCCAGGTAGGGGTAGGGGTCACCTCCATTACTCAAGAGAGAGAAACGTGTATACAACTTGGTAATGATTAAGTACTACTCATTAGATTAGGTTTATAAATACATGTTCAAGTTGTGTGTTTGCGTTATATTTTAGTTTCTAGTGACATAACTTGAATAACCTTCTCTGACCTTTTCGGTTCAATTACGTATCCATTTCTATCCGTATCCCTTTCCCACAACGCGCTGGTCAAGAGGTAAAGAGGTAAAGAAATCTAAACGAGCTAAGAACGAGGCAAAGACCGAGATCCAACCGGAAATTGGTGGCTTTTACTCCTATGGGCAGCTCTTGACTCTGTCATAATTTTGCTCGGACAACGTATAGCTATGTACATAAAAAAATGGGCGGGGGGAATCATCGGGAGGTGCAGAGGCTTTGATTTGGGTGGCTCTGTGGTCATGGTTATGGTTAGCCAAGTGCATTCTAAATTCTGTGCCAATAATTGACAGAGCCAACAATAGCAGCAACAACAAGTTAGCATTAACTAGAGCCCAGGAAATGGCCAGAAAGCCAGCAAAAAAGATCACAACTTGGTCATAACAATACGGGCCAAAAACAGATTTGAATTGTGGGTCTCTCAGGCTCTCGGCTCTTGACTTTGAACTCCTTTGGAAAAAAAACAGCAAAAACTAAGGGGCCGAGGCCATCTGGAGATCCATACACGCAATGTAATTGGACTCCAGGTCTCTGGTCTCCATTCTGTTGAAGGCAATTTAAGACAACACAGGCCAGGAGGGAAATGGGTGGAAAATATGGAAATATGCAAATCATTTGGCTGCATCAAACAAAAGACTTTGTTAGCGTTAGAAGACCTAGTTTAGTCTCACTTTTTGTTGGCCAAACACTGAGCGGTAATATTAATGAATGCCAAAATAGAATTCCGATCTTTAGTAGCTCGAATGGCTTTCACAGCTCGTATCTATTTGACAGACACAAAAGATCCAAGCTAATTGATTGAATATTTACACACATAAGTCCAAGAATTAGCCAGTATTTGCCATGAAATCAAAGAGTTCACTTGAGATACGCATCTTACGACTCCACACAAAACCCAAAGCCGAAATCAAAATCAAATTCTTGGTCTTCAATCTAATTAAACTTTATAGTTCAAGTTTGTCGTTTTGCCTGACTGTGGTTTTCCGTCTCGAAAGGGAAGCGTTGGTGACCCATGCTGACCATGGATAGATGGTAAGATATCAATGAATGTCCAAGATCAATTTGCATACGTAGCCGAATGATTCGTCAAAAGTTCGCGTCGTTTTGATTTTAAAGTCTAGCCCAAGCCAAAGAACTCGTAAATATTTTCTCGTTTTATACGACTTCAGTTTTGGCTCAGCCCCTTCTTTCTTTAATAGAGCAATAAAGTTCAAGCCCAATAAAGTTATTTTGTTGCGCAATATTTACATAGAATTCAAGTGGGTTTCAATCATAAAGTAGGCACATAAAATTGGTTCTTGTTTTGGTTAAAATATTCGGTTAGGTAAGAGATATCAGGTATGCGTTATGCTAGAGAAGGACTATTGGATGCGTGTGATGATCGAGGTGAGGCTTATACAAAGTGATATGTTGTTAATGAAATATTATATTCTTTGGATTAATTTTATTTACTTTAATCAGAAGGAGGCTTAGATCTTAAGTAAGCAAGAGAAGAACAATTAATTGAAATGGGGAAGTCAGTTAATATTGATTGTAATAATTGAGTGCTTTTAAGATTTCGTGTTCTTAACGATATTATTCCAGTCACGCACCCATCTCCAATATGCATATAAATGGATCCAAATTGAATGAACGAGCATCTTGGGATAATCTCAAGCTCTGGAATTTGGTTGGTTGAAAAAATAAATTAATAGCAGGGTCAGCGTATGGCGCGTCAAATGTGAAACGTGCCAGGTCTTCATCCGCGTCCTCCATCTCCACCTCCATCTCCATCTCCATCTCCAATCCGCAATCTCCTTCAGCTTAGCCCAAAAAGTAAAGCCCCGAAAAACCCGAATCCCGAATCCGACGACTTTTTGGCCAAAAGACACATCACACTAATAAGCAGCTACAAAAGTGCTTCTGGCTGCTTCTGGTCACCCAGCGGACGATCTTTTTCCCCCCAGCCCCCATTTTTTTACTGCCCGCCAAATACATTTTAATTTGAAGAGCCGACAGTGCAGCGCAAAAATGAATTCTACCCCGGGTTGAAAGGGGCCTTCTGCTCTGCCCAATTGTATTTTCTGGGCTCAATTTAGTTGTACGGATTTTGACCTGCTTAACCCTAAAGCCAGCTATCCAGCCAGTCAGCCAGTCAGCCATCCAAACAACCAAAGCCGGGCAAATGGTGGGGCAGCTGGAGAAGGAAGGATGATGATGATGATGAGGGGAGGGGATGACAAGAAGCGAAGACAACAATTTGAATTCTAAATTGAACAGCTTTTTGTGCTACCTATGCCCGGGAGCTCGCCCAGCCGCCAGTTGAGTGGAGCGCTGATCGCAGAACGTGGGCCGACCTGCTGCCAACTTGCAGAGGTTGAAGCTGTTGTTTCTTTGGTTTTGGCTTGGCTTTGGCTTTGCTTTTGCTGCGGCTTTGCCAGAAATCCAAAGTCGAGGCTCCGGCTGGGGGAAGGGGGGCTAAAACTGAGGCTGAGCCTCACCGTCAATTGCGCCCAACTACCTACTCATTGTAATTCTTCATGTCTGGCCACGTCCCGAGCTGGTCCGGGCTGGTCCGGGCCGGGCCAAAAGCAAAAGCAAAAGCGTACCGAAAGAGCTGGCCAAGAATCAGAGTCAGTCCACAAACGGCGACCTGATTGCCGGCAGTGCCAGCAAGTACCCAGTTCCAGTTGGCCATCAGCAACCTTTGGCTCAGTTCGCTCGTATCGGTGGCTGACCGCCTCAAGCAAACGAAGTGAAGAAGTGACATTGCAAAGGGGTGTGCTGGACTAGGAGTTACCGTCTTACACGTATATTGAATTTGACGTTTTGCCAGCGAAATCTAAGCTTTTTGGAACCTTACATTGCTTACTTTAGGTGTATTTTTATATAAACCATTTACGATCTCTTCTGGTTACTATTTTCGTTTTTTCTAACCTTTGACTAGCATAAAAATATCACTAAACCTTAGCTAAAATACAAGTTGATAGCAGATAGATAAAAATAGTAAGAAACGTTTTTCAATAGAGCTCACATCATAAATGAATGGATTTACAATTAAATAAAATTGGTTTTTTTATTGGGGACGTAACAGACGCTTCAGTTAAGTGGTTTTGTAATTTAAACACCTATAAATTTGATCATAAATTGAATTACTAACTTCTTGTTAGCCTTACAGGGTATCGAATAGTTGACTTGTGGCCTCAGCACCGCGGCTACACTTCACTTGTGTCTTTGGCTTTGATTTTGATTTTGGTACCGAGTATTTAATGATATTTTACTCTTTTTTTTATTCAGCCCAGCAAACCAACAATTACGCTTAATGCCAAACATCCTCTGCCAGCCAACTGTTTGGCTGCCCCAGCTCCAGCTCCAGCTCCAGCTCCAACTACCAAGTTCCAACTTGAAACCTCCAAGTTCCGAGCTCCCGAGTGCGGTGGCTGCGGTTTGATCTTGTTACGCATTCGAGGCACTCGCTCTCGACTACTAGGTGGCCCCGGTCTTTAGGTTGTGTTCTGGAATCTGTATTCTGTATTCTGTGTTCTGTGTTCTGTATTCTGGGATCTGGATCTGCAATCCAGGTAGCATTTGATTGGCATGTAGAGCAGAACAGCCTCGCCTAGCTATCTTTTTTTTGTTTAACAGATAGTTGGTCATCGGAGATTGGTGAAGGGCAGATGATAAAAAGCCGCGCTTTCCACTTTCCACCGAAAGTGTTGGAAATTGCCAGTCTAGGCCAGTCATCCTCTGATTGATTTGCCTGCTAACAATTCATCATCGATCGAAAAGAACTGTATTCTATATCAATCACCAAACTGTTTCAGCAGCAACAGCAAGCCAAATTGCCCACTTATTATTTAAATAATTTAATAAATTATTGAACACTCGCCCCCAGGCCGGGTAATGAACTCGGGCTCTGGCCCCCGACTTAGACAGATGTAATAAATAAGTTTTATTTTTATTTCACAGCTACTGCCGCTGGCGGACCAAAGAAGCGAACGGGACAGTGGGCGAGTTGTGCAAATGGCTGATAAGTCCATGGATAAGAGTGGTTTCTGGTTAGGCTGGACTCTTGATTATTAATATTAACGTAAAATTGTAAAACAAAATATTATAAGAGTTTGTTGAGATAGATCAAATGAAATAAAAAGGAAAACACATGTTTTTGGCAATGCTGATTTACATGGATGAGAGCTTGTCAGACCTTGTCCCACTGTGCACAATGGGGCCAGCACAGATATTACATCGGAAGGTCAAAATATTAGCAAATTTAATGTGACCCGCTCACCGAACCAAGCCCTTGGGGAGCCAACAAAAATAAAGGGGGCCAGCCGATTGGCTACAATGCTGTCCATCGGGGGGTTTGGCGAAGTCAGGAGAAGGATTGCAGGTCCGCCAGAGATGGGGCTGTTAATTTCGCTGCAGAGAGCGGTAGGCACATAATCAGTTTATTTGGTTGCATTGGTTTTCCTTGGGCACCGCAGTAGGAGCAGGAGCCGCAGCCCAAGAAGAAGACAAAAGTGCCCCGGGTTACACGCCAAAGATACAATTTTAGATTATATGGCCAACTGCGCGCATGCGCATAATAATAATGCATGCAACAAGACGAAGACGAAGACGACGACGACGACGATGCCGACGCCGACGACGATGGCGACGAGTAGCCAATTGCTGGCGAGGCTCAGGCAACTGCAATCCACTCCACTGCAAGCCGCTCATGACCAAAAGCCAGGTCGTCTTTTCGTTGGCTTCCTGTAGGGGCACAAAAAAGGCGTGCAAGTGGGTATAATCATCATCAGCTTTGATAACACACCACGAGCGACGTTGGCTGCATCGACCTGCCTGGGTCCGAGGTTTTGAAGACCCGAGACCCGGGACCCCAGACCCTAGACCCCAGACCCCAGACCCCAGACCCCAGACCCCAAACACCAGACCCACAGACCCGGCATGATCTGCTGCTTGGCATTTGACTTTCGGGCCGACATCTCTGCTGTTTTATTTCTTGGTTGTTTTTCAGTTTGGTTTGCTTCGGTTCGGGTGCTTCCAGTCATGCGCTGGCTTCAGCTGCGAGTCCGAGTCTTGACTTTGGTCCCGAGGTCTCTGGGGTCTCAATGGGGGCTGCTGCCTGAGTTTGCCGCTGCCTGCTGACTGTCAGTTAAATGGCAGCTCTGTTGCCGTGGCCACCTTATAACCTCCGCCTTGTGCACATTTCATCTAACCTCTGCTCCAGTCCGGCGTGCACAGTGGGACAACGGCCAGCGAAAGGGCCAGGATGTGTAAATTATTATTCCGCCTATCTACTTTAAAATCCCACTGGCTTAAGACTGAGTTGTATTCATTTATATGGAGGATAGTCTATCCACTTCTATGTGGTATTCAACACAGATCGTTTGTTGCGCTTTAACTAAAAACCCTCTTCATATTACATTTCAAAAAGAGTGCCTGGGTTCAGGGTAACTTTTTAGAACTGGTAAATAAAATCCCCCCAAAATAAATTGAACCCTACTGTGCCAGGTGAAGTACCCCTCGATTGCGATCATTTGCTTTCGTGCTGTGATTTCTGCCCCCAAACCCTCAAAAGAACCTAACTTTTCCCTCAATATACACATAGGTAATGGTTGGAGGTCCTCGTTGCCATAGCAGGTCGCATTTGCTGGTTTCAAGTTCCAGGCCCAGCAGCAGCAACATCATCAAACAGACGACATCATTATCGTGCAACATTATCAAAAAAAAGAGGGGAAAGAAAACGCCGAACGCGAGGCAAGAAATTGCTTGTCTTTGGCCAATTTTTGTTCGTACATTTCGTAGGCGGCCGAAAAGTGGAAGCCAGCAGGAAAAGCGCCGAGGAAAAACCAAAAACAAAACATAAAGGAAGCTCTGCGACCGGACCAATATATTGAAATATGGCGGTAAGCGGGCAATTTAAATGTGGGCCCCACATCGCTTCCACCCGCCGCTGCACGGAATGTGGCTTTAAGTAATTCATGGATTAATGGTAGCATATTGCTCTTGTGGCCCGCGATTGAGCTGGAGGAGCTGGTGGAGCTGGAGGAGCTGGAGGAGCTGGTGGAGCTGGTGGAGCTGGTGGAGTTGGATGAGGAGGAGGTGGTGGCTCGGCTGCCGCTGTCTCTTGAGTGAATGGTCGTGTCTGAGGCCGAGACCAAAGCTGCTGTCTGTTTTTCTGTCTGCGGGGCCTTGGCCGTGGTAAGAGTAGGAGTTGCATGTTTAGCACGTGCCTTCGGTTCCTCTTGTTGCACACTGATGTTGCTGTTGCGGCGGCTGCTGATGCTGCTGCTGCTGCTGCTCGTGTGCGGTAGTTGCTGCCGTTATTGTGCTGCTGCTGCAGTTGTTGTTGCTGATAATGCGTTGACCGCCAACGCCGCAAACTAGATTGTTACGTTTATAATCATTAGGCAAGTCGGTGATTTGTTTTCCTTTTCCTGCATTTCTTTTTTCTAGCATTGATTCTTTGGGCTATGAAAGTTTTTGGTTTTTGCCACAAAGCACCGTTAATATGATGTTGCGTTTGTAGGCAAAACGAACTGGAGGCTACTTGCTGGTAGTTAAAAACTTTGGAATTTCATAGGGAGTTGCGCCAGTTAAAAGTAATGAAAATTATTCCGAAAACCGGAAAATAGTCATGTAATTACTTTTATAACATCAGATAACAAATAATATTATAGCCCATAAACTATAACCCAATTCAGTATTTCTTAACTTCCCAAAACAAATGCAACTCAATCAAAGCCAGTATAGTCACAGCTTAAAGATTTCTTTCACATCTCTGTCATTCAGGCTAACCGAAAATTAATTGAAATTTTGCGTTTTGTATTTGGCACATAACGCCTCGTCACACTTCCTGTACAAAAGAAGGAAAACCCCAACTCATTGGCCACATAACACATTTCGCCGCACTCACAGACGCACACACTGCACTCGAGAAACCAACAAATTGCATTTTAATGCAACTTTCCAAATCAATTTTCATAAAGCCAAACACAGAGACCGAGGTGCATTTCCCTTTGACAAAGAAGAGGTGTAGTGAGGGCGAAAGGGGAAAACTAGAGATACGGCCAGAGGGGTATATCGGGAACTTGGGTCGCAGTTGGCCGAAAGAGTGCCTGGCCAAAAGGCCAATATAAAAATAAATAAAACTTAAGTCAGCCATGTGACAGTTATGGATGAGAAGGCTGCACACTCCACTCCACTCTACTCTACGCCATTCCAAGCCTGGGCAACCCAACTCGAAAGTCAAGATCCGGACTTGGGGACCGACCCCGGCCTGAGCCAAAGTAACGAGTTGGCTGGGCGATAAAAAATCTAACTTTAATACGAATTAAGATAAACAAATAATGGGAAGGGGAACAGGGAACAGGGGACTGCTGGTGTAGAGGGGCTGGCTCCATCTAATCGAATGTTTGTAGATGGCAATGGAGACCTCCAGGCCCAGGCTCAAGTGACAAGTGCGAGTCTAGCCGGGGGCTTTTGACATTTGCTGAATCTGAAGCTGAATCTGTATCTGAATCTGTATCTGAATATGAGACTGCGACGAAGACGATGATGATGATGATGACTACGTGGATTTGCAGTCGCTGTTTGTGTTTACGCGAACGATGAAACCTTATGCCTAATAATAGGGTCGACTTTGAAATGCATACGAAACGGGGAGATACTGGTACTGGTATTATTGGTACTGGTACTGGTACTGCAAACATAGTTTGCCTTGCTTTTTTCTTTCATTTTTTTTTGTCGGGGGCGTTAGCCACGGTGCAAAATGTAGAGCTACGGAGTTGATCTCCATGTTGCCGATGCTTGACATTTATGTGAACCCAGAGCAACAATAACACGTTGGTGTACCGCCAGACAGAACGACACGAAACCGATCCAAGCCAAGAGATCCCAGCGCAATCGTCGTGGGCTAGAAGGCAAAGTCAACTCGTTCGAGTCATGAATCTTATGACGCCTACGTGTACTTTTGGCATTTGGCATGTCAAATACAATAAGTACTAGGGGAGCCCCAGTGCCAGCCAGAGATCAGAGTACTGCGAGTACATCGGGCCCCAAGATGGAGACGGCGATCCAAATGCGGAGCCTGGCTGTGATTCTTCGGGTTCAAGTCTGCGTTGGCCGCTGCGTTGACTCTTTTCTTTCTGACAGCTTCGATTTTGGGGCCCAAACACGTTTTGGAAGCCAAGGGGAACATTCCTGGTCTGTCATTAACCGACAGAAACTAATTCGGTCCAAATAAGTTCAAGGCGGAATGCTGATAGATTGACAAGGCGAATGGGTTTGGAGATGTTTGCAATTGGCGAATTCGTCATCTGGAGTTTCTTGAGAAACAGGATGGAGATGTCGGTAATGACTTGATTGTGAACTTTGATTGCGGGGTTAAAGTTGTACACTCATTTAACGAAGTTGTATGGGAAATCAGTAGATCTCAATTAAATTTAGCTATCTCTAAAATGCTTAAGGTATTTGAAGAGCCGTTGACACTTCAACGAAATCACAACTTTGGCATGCCCACAAACAGGTAAAATAAAGTATTTTGCTAAATTCAAAAGTTTAGATTGTTGTCAATCCAACCGACTAACGATCCGAATCCCACGACTTCCAAAAATTCCTCCTGTGATCTGACCATCTACTATTGATCGCATTTCTAACCTCCTCTCGGGTTTCCGCGCATTCCAGGCATCCAACCCACCTGCTACCTGCTCAGTGCACTTAATCGGCGAATAATTCATGACAAACTGTGGTATGAGGGGGTCCCAAAAGGGGGAGCCCTTCCCTTCCGTAGCTCGTGTCTCGTGATCACGCATAGAAATTATTATTGGGCTTTAATATAGCCATAAATCTGAACATTTAAAATGCAGAAAATATCGCATCCTGCTGCGTTTGCCAAACCAGAACCAGAAAATGCTGAGGATCGCCTAACTGGCCATGGGTTGGGCTTGCTCCAACTTATGACTTCATCTGCATTTTTATGGCGAATACCCTGGCGATAATAAACCTCGGCAGGGATCGCTAAAGCCACCCATGCGTGCTCCTAGAACAAAAAGGGGGAGTGGGCGGGGGGTTTCCACTGGAAGGAGGAGTTCCACCGAGGCAATATCAATAACACTTGCAACTCTGTCCGTCGTCGTACGACTGCAACATGATGCGACAACGTTGTTGTCGTCGGACAATGTCACTGAACCAGTTCTCAATGTCTTCATATAGATTTCCACGGCCTGCGAGAGTCAACCTCTGCACTAAATATTTACAACCTCCACAATATCTCAACGACCGACAACGACGACAAAAAAGACTGAAAAGTCTGAAAGAAAAAAAGAAGGTAACAGAAACGAGGCTGGTCTTTTCTATCGCCTGGCCTGGCGGAACAAGTTCATGCAACTGCAGCAGCAGCGGCAGCAGCAGCAGCTCCAGCTTTAGCACCACAAAAGGTGTTCAGGCGACCAAGACCGAGCCCAAGACCAAGACTAAGACCAGCCAAACAGCCAAACAGCCAAACATCCAACTACCAACGACCAGCGACCAGTGTCGTTGTGGCCATAAATTCAATTGAATATTACGCCAATTGCCTTTTTGTCTATCGCCAACCTCGCGCGTCGGGGAGGAGTCAACATGACGGCCTCCAAACTGGTTCCATCATCATCAGTTTGGCCCGATATGTTGCATTTTAAGCAGATTTAGTTCATCTTTGAGTGCACGCTAAGCCGCTTTCGGCGAGCTAATTAGACGACTTTGAAGGCCCCATCTCGGCCAGCTAATATGCATCAAAATGTGTCAACACCTGGAGCCGCGTTGTCCTGCCATCCCGACCGGCTTAATTGTTGGCTCTCCTTGGTCGAAGCGTACCGCACCGTACCCAACTGAACCTAGGCCATGTTTTCACTCCATTAACGCGTTGTGCAGTCGCCGCAGAGTGCAGCCAGATCCTGAACTCGGTCTGGTAATGATGCCTGACGTTGACCGATCGTCGACCGCAAAAGCCAGTCGAAGCCATCGCCAAAAGCCGGGGGAAAAGCCAGATCCAGAGCAACAGCAACATCAACAGCAACAGCAACAGCAACAGCAATAGCAACAGCAACAGTAAGAGCAAAAGCCGGCGCAGGCTGACCGAGCGATCAAAAGTCGTTCAACTTGCCGGAACTGGTCGTAAAGATCACCTGGCCAAGAGCTGCCTATGTGGAGCATTTTGCTCTCGAACTTGGCCAACACAACGCAACTCGTACCTGGGGATCTGGAGTTTAAGTCAAGCAAAGGCTGAATCTCGCGTGGCACCATATTAATGGCCGCCAGAGAGTTCATGCCGGTCATGGTGAGTTCAAATCCGAAAATGTAGCTAAGCTTCCCCGTTCGGTTCCCATTAGTTCGGTTTTCGACAGGAGGTCCTCAAGCACAGAGTCTCATTGGCTAACTGAGCTTTGATTCCTGCGATGGAACTAACTATTGGATTTAAAGATATCTACAAGGAATAGCGGGTTAGCGGATGTTCAAAGCAAGATTGATAGGTGCTTTAGCAGTAACAGGTATTGTTTATTAGTTTACTTTCTAAGATCCGATTTATTTACCCCTGCCAGCTGGGCCATAAAACTCAATTAGTTGATGCAGAAAGCCTCCTTTCTCCATCGAATCTCCTTGCTTAATCAACTACAAATGGGCTAAAAGGGAGAATGTCATGTTTGGTTCGGTTTGGTTGGCCTACCTGAACGTATTCGGCGCATATATCAATTCCGCCCACAAAGCCGCACACATCGTCCACAGACCAGGAGTTAACCTCCTCGCTCTGCGCCTGACATCGTCTTCGGGCCTTGGCAACTCCTGTTCCGGCTCCTGCTACCGATCCCGCTGCAGAACTCTCACCCGTTCCCGTTCCCGATCCCGATCCCGTGCCTAGACCCGCGTTGGCGTTGCCAGAATTGATATCGTCGTGCTGCTCCAACGGTGGCGGGGATGGTGTGGACGTGGATGAGCCTGTGGTGGCTGTTGTTGCCGTGGTGGCCGTGGAGCTGGCACGACGCTCTGCCTTGAAGCGCTTGGCGGCCGGCGGCTGGGAGCTCAAATCCAATGGCGCCGCCGACGCAATCGAGGAGCCACCGCCGCCGTCACCGATGGGCGCCACCGTCGAGGAATCATTGGTGGAACGTGGACTAGACTGCCGCGAAGCGTGATGCGATTGCTGCTGCTGCTGCCGTTGATGTTGTTGCTGCTGCTGCTGCTGTTGTTGCAGCTGCGCCGAGTAGATCAGAGCGGGTGTAACAAATTGGGCTGCCTGATGCAGTGCGGCATTCAGGGTGGAACTGGAACGTGGCGTGCCCGCCGCACTCGCACTCGGCGACGAGGCATTCGAGCCGGAGCGCTGCTGTTTGCTGCGCAGAATCTCCTGGATTTCGGCATCTTTCACAGCACGCGCCTGAGGAGATCGGGTTGGATGAAATGGTACAAAAAAAGAGAAGGGATTGAGTAAAGTAGAAAATAATTACTTGGATCATCCAAGCTTATTGTACCATTCAATGTGGGTGCACAGTAGTATTTCTTACTTTGCCGTTAATATCCCATTTAAGAGGAACCCTCCCATTATGTGGTATCATTCTTGGTTGGTCTCCAATGGCACTACTCGGTAATGATACTCACCAGTGTCAGCAGTGCCTGGGTGCTGCTCATGTCTATCAGCGGCGGGAAAATGCCGGACGAGAAGGGCAGAAAGTTGGTCATAAACGGCGAAACACTCGCTACTGCCACCACGGCGGCCATTTGGCTCTTGGCCTGCTCCGTGGGCGATGGAGCGGTGGGTGGTGGAGCCAGTTGCGACAGGGACGAGCCACCGCCACCGCCACCGCCACCACCAGTACCTGCTGCACCACCCACACCTGCTCCGCCAGACACACTCACTTTGGCCTCCTTGGGCAGACTGACGGCAGCACTGTTCGCCGCCGATGCGGCCGATGGAGAGAGCTTCTTGGCAGTGGACGTACTGGTAGTGCTGGCCGATTTGAGGGCGGTGCTTGGAACAGAGTTTGCCCCTCCTGATCCTCCGCCTCCACCGCCTGCTCCTCCAGTGGCTGTTGTCGCAGAAGTGCTGCCGTCGTAGTAGGAATTGCGTCGCGTTGCATTATTGCTGCACGGAAAGAAAATGCAGTACAGATTTATCAAAAATGCACAATGTTCGTAATTGAAATATACAGGGTTTTTCGATATAATTTGAAATAGCAATATAAGACTTTAAATAAGCATCTCTGCAGACACATTTCATTTGATCTTCTAAGAGCGGCTTATCATATCGTATTGATCTTAACTTGAAATGGATGGATATAGAGTGGGACTATAGAGTTATTTCAGGGCGGACTCAAAACTTACTCATTGGGATTGGCATTGTTGTACTTGGCCGCCAGGCATCGCATAATGTCCGAATAGTTGCGGGTGGAGAAATCCGCGGCGCTTGAGGCAGCACCACCATCCGATTTGGAGGTGTTGCTGCTGCCGCTGCCGCTGATGTTGCTGCTGCTGTTGCTGTTGCTGCTGCGCAGCTGCTGCTGACTGGCAGCCTGCTGAATGCTATTTAGCAAATTCGTTGACAAATTGTGCAGCGGCATGTGTGTGGCTGTACTTGCTGATGCCGATGCCGATGCCGATGATGATGATGATGATGTTGTGGTTGCTGTTGCCATTGCAATCGATGGACCACTGGGCGGACTAAGGCGTTGTTGCTGTTGCTGCTGGGAGTGCTGTTGTTGCTGCTGGTGGCTGGGTGAGACACCACCACCAGCACCGCCGCCGGCACCACGATACGATGACGACGAGGGCGTGGCGCTGCGAGATCTGTTGGAATCAAACAAGGCAAAGAAAAATGCCGAAATTCGTACGGATTAGTTATGTAAAAGTGAACATTTAGCAGGTTTTGCATAAGTGGAAGAATGTGACATCAGCTTGATACATTTACTATACGCTAGCCCCATGATTTCTCGTAAATTTGCATTTATATTTAATTATCTCGAGTTCTCATTCAACGACGGAAAAGGTGTCGCATACAATTGGATTATTTGTCATTCCGCACAGCTTCTGAGCCAAGTTCTCTTGGCTTATTTGACATGTTAATGAGTGGCTTCTCTCCTCTTCTGAAAAAAAGCACCCAAGACTTTCAGCCAGCTGCGACCACTATTACCATTAACGTCTTGTGGAAGTTTGATATTTAGTTTAATTCTTTGGAGAAGTGGCAAGACACTGGTCATAATGCGATTACAAATGCGATTTGACATGGGAACTGTTTTGCAAGGAGTTCCCTGGCGGAAGGAGTCCAACAACTGGTATCCAGATGAGAAGCCTGGGAAAGTTCACACATAGTTTTAATTTAATCTTGGATATATACATAGTTGGATAAACAGAGCACTATGTAGACTCTAAAGAAAAGAATTTACCTTTAGAGTACAAATATTTTAGGTAGAAGTTTGCAAGTGGTAAGAAATATACACGAAATATACATTGTGATCACAAACAAGAAGTAACTAAAGAAATAAACTATTATTTCCACTACCATGTATCTTCGTTACAAGCGTTTTCCTGTCTATCTACCCACAAGGCTCTTAGTAACTTTCAATCTTGTTAGGACGATCACGGAACATTTCCCAAACAATTTCATTTCAGATGCTCTCGGATGGAAACGAAACATTTTATGTTAACCAATGTTGAGCATTTGTGGACTACAATCTGGCTGGCATGGCCATAACTCATATGCAACTACCATGCCACCAGCAAGGCGCAATCGAATGCTCCACCTTGCCCCCGCTCCGCTCCAATATCCACCCATTAGCCATTCGAGCTTCGAGCTCTGCAACACGAGCCAAACCAACTGAATGTTGGCCGAAAAGAAAATAATCAGCATAGATTTCTGGCCAGATCCGCAGTGGCGGCAGCGGTCACCTCCTAAACCGAACCATGCCGCAGCCAGTGGCAGCTGCAAGTGCCTGCTTCTATTTCAGCTCGTCGAAAGCGTTGTGCTGCATGCCGCCAGAGGTGGCACTTGTGCTTTAACTATTTAACTGTTATTGGCATTCAAATATAATAGTACCAACATAATATCACGCCCTTCTGTAATTTTTGAAATACTTTCTGTGGATATATATTTTAGATTTAAAAAAATATACATTCTATATTTTCTTTTGTTTCCTAAGGAATGAACAAAAATAGTGACTCCGGTTTTCCAGCTTTATTTTGGCCAACCCACAGAGTCTGGCCACCACTGGTTGCATGCCACATGGCTAGGTGGTTGGGGCATGGCCCGGCTATGGCAGAGCAACTCGTGCTGCACGTCGCCGTCGTCGCTGGTCGTTGGTCATGTCGTGTCGCTCTTTCGGAGGCTGCGGCACCAAATTTATATATAGCAGCTTGCCGCCTAGCTTGCCTACCCGTACCGCTCCTCCTCCTCCTACCCCTGCCCCTGCCACACCCCGCCCCATTTGGTGCCCCCTGCCCACTCAGCTGGCTCGCTGCGTTGTTGTTGTTGCCATTGATTTATCGTGATCTGTTGGTTGTCGATTTTTTGCTGTTATTTTGTTCGTTTGCCGGTTCGTTGTTGCCTCTTGCTGCTTACAACTTTGTTTTTTTGCTCATTTTTGTCTCATTTTTTTCCAGTTGTATCTTTTTTAGTAATTTTTTTTCGGTTTTGTTAAAAATGTTGATTATTGCAAATTGCTTTGGCGATTGGTAGCAGCTACTTAGTTGTGTTTTGTTGCTTGTTCTTGGCAATTGTTTGAACAGCAAACCAGATCAACCAAAACAAAAAAAAGTGGAAGCAAAAAAGCATTGCAAAAATGGTTTATGGTGGCGATTATGTTGGCTACTGCCACTGATCGCCCTCCCAGTTCCCAGTTCCCAATTCACCCAATCTCGATGTGTGTCTAACGGTTTGGGTGCTCTGGTTGTCTAAGATCTTTAGATCGGTGGCATGCCTAATTGGTTTTTATTATACAAGCGGCAACATGTGACCGCCTCGGTATGCAAATGGTGTCTATTGTTACGCCTACACAAGACCAAAAAGTCCCTAAAAAAAATAAATGTATGTGAATACGGTGCGGTTCGAAACTCACAAACGGCATTAGCAACAAAGAAATTCATCGATAGATACTAGACCGACCTGGTATTTCTACCCTAATATCTAATATCGAAATCTTATTAATAATTATATTTTGAAATTTAATCGGATGTTTATTCGGAAAAAAACATACATATATTGCTGTGAAACGCACTGTATGAATGTGTTTAAACGATACAGGATTTTGCATATGGTCAAAGAGTATTAGTTCCGTATAGAAAATAGTAACAAAAGAACTTAAAAAACCATTTGACCAAGCCTAGGAAAAAAGTCGAACAAAATCTTCTATAGCTTCCAACACTTTTTAGACCGTGTATTAAATATGCAAATAATGTTTTAAATGAGAAAAAAACAATCAAGAGGTCAAATTACAAACTGAGTGGAGCAGACATCATCGTAGACATCGTTTTTTTGTCAATGGTCAATGATTGAGCGAAATCAAGTTATGTGAATAACTATATATGTATTTCGACATGGGATACATTTGAACAGTTGTGCTCGACAGGTGAGAATTCGCATCGAATTTACATTCAAAATTCTTCAAAAGTCTCCTAATGTATTTATAATATAAACACAGTCTTCAAACAAGTTCTTCGCCCGGCCCTAAAGCATTCATTTGTCATATCGTATTAAAGGTGACTAATAAGCCACTCTAATTTGTGTATAAACAATTATTTATTATGAAAACGATGCGGCTTATCGTATCTGTCTTCGGACGACCACCACGAGTGGAATGGGTTAGCCCACGGCCTAGAGTATGCTTAATCCGAATCTATGGTCGTGGTCGCACCACTCAACATCCACACCTAGCACGTCTCATTAATATTAAATAGTCAGTCAATCCCCAACTCTTACAGCCCAGCTAGTATCTATGTATCTTTGTATCTGTGAGCCTAAGGCCTAAGGCTTCTTAAGGTATTTCGTTATTTCGTTATTTGTTTTCGTTTTTGTTTTTTTTTGCGCTCTGTAGATAAGTTAATATATAATCTTTAACGCCATTAATTTAGTTGCGCGTATTAATTGCTGTTGATTTCGTTTGTCAAATCACATTTAGTCGCCGTCGGGGCCTTATTAATTTTTTTGTCTTATTTCTTTTTACATTCAAGTTTTTCAGGTTGTTTTTCCTTCCTTTTCTTGGCGTGTTCTTTGTTATTGCCTCTTTTTGACAGCTAAAGCGTGCTCTTGTGTAGACAACATTCGTGTTGGCTGCTTTTTTGTTACGCGGTTTTGATTAATTTACCATTGGCTGCGAACGGAAGCCGCATCGGTTTGGTTTCTTTTCGAGGTATTAATTTATTAAAATGTTAATTAATTTGTCAGGCGTCGACAGGCGTCGAATTCGCTTGATAAATAGTCTAAAATAGCAGCGACTTTCAATGTGAAAAGCCATCTCTCTTTACTCCTCACTTTTCCAAATCAACATGGCTTTGAAATTTGTGTGATTTAATAGCAATTAACTTTCAATGTAAGTCTCCAGAATATGTCTGAAGAGGCCAAAAAGGAGAAGCCCGACCAGTTGGATGATGATTCCAGTGACGACGATTTCCCACAAATCGAAATCAGAGATCAGAATTCCATTTCCAATGCTACAGTCACCGCATCCCCCTCGATTCTGCGACCAATCAACACTCCCCGACCTGACATTTCAAATGCCCCCTCGGTTGTCATTTCCTTGCCCAGTAACGATACCTTCAACGTGACCGATGAAACTCCGGAGCAGCGACTCCGGCGAAGGATGAGGTTCCTCGAGTTGCGGCGGGAGCACTACAACCACATCATTCACAGCGAGCAGTGCGACATGTCGGACACGGAGGATGATGCGGAAGATCACCACGCGGAGAAGCACGCGAAGTGTCAAGAGAATTGCAAGCCCAAATAGAGAGTAGCGGATCGAATTTGTTAAGTTTTATAATTGTTACATTTGCTTGATTACAATGCAAAACAATCAAGCCGACTAGCATTTGCTATACGAGTTAACTATGAGTGCACAAACCAATTTGTTGTCGGATAGGTTGAGCTGCCCCAATGAATCATTTCAAACTAATCACTAATCACATGGGTCACGGTTATATCACGAATCAGTGATGCAATAAATCAATGATTCAATAAGCCAAGTCTGGAGTACCCCCTAGTTGTGGCTCCCGAACCCTTCCACTCACCTGGCAAATGAGCTGACGGTGAGTTCGCCGTTGTGGCTGCTGCTGTTGCTCCCTGGACTGAGCCGCTCCCTCTTGACGCTGTGGCCCAGACTTGGTTGACTCGATTGATGGTTGTTGATGCTGCTGCTGCTACTGCTGCTGCTGTTGTTGTTGTTGTTGATGTTGATGGTGTTGTTGTTGTTGTTATTGTGTATGGTCACCATCGGCGCGTCCTTGTGATTGTCCATCTTCTCGTGCTTGACCTTCTCCAAATAGAAAGCAGCATAGGCAGCCGCCACCGATGTCGTGTTCGCATTCGTGGTGCAAGTGCTGCCAGCGGAGGAGGATGAGGCTGAGGAGGCGGGTGCACTTAGTTGGCTTGTATTGGGCGTGGCAGCCTGACCGACCGCACCACTCCCACCCCCACCACCGGTCGCCGCTTCGCTCAGCTTCTTGGCGCTGCTCTCGATGGCTCCATATCCGCTGAGCAGCAGCGATCGTTCGCTAAGCATTTTGGCCGTTTCCGCAACGGTGGGATATCTACTACAGGGACTAATCGAGCGACTCCTCCTGCCCTTCTTGCCCAGCTGCCGCAGATCGCTGGCCAACCGCTCGAGATGCTTCCGCTTGGTGGCTGTGGAAGCGGTCGTGGCCGCTTCCTGGTCGTCGTGGGTCGCCGGTTGGGCTGCGCTGCGACCGCCCACAATGGCGGTGGTGGCCTTGGCTGGCTTCTGCTGCAGTATGTCGGTGGGTGCGTTACCTGAAGTGAGAAATTGCTGGGTTAGTTATTTGCAAGGTACAAATATAAGTGGTGCATTGAAATTGCTGGATTGCTATTGAAATTTCTAAAGTGGTAATTACTAAAACTAGCCAGGTAATATTTCTTACAGATTGGTTCTATGACAAACATAGCAGCAAACTACTATTCGTTTAAATAAATATATAGCTATCTACATATATATTTAAAATTAGCACTGCCAGAAAACTTACCTACCAAAAACTGTTAATAAATTTTTAGAATTAGTTTTGAGAATTAATTTGAAAGGGAATATCCAATTTGTAACCGTGCACGGAAACCAATAAGCACACACAATACAATAATACACTCGCAATGCCACGCACCCATAGACTGAGCCAAATACATTGTGGTGTAAAAAGATCGAGCCTTGCGTCGCATGCAAATCGGCCAAAGGTTAAAATAACTTATAATATGTTAACAAAACCATTGACCTGCATCGTTGAACCCCTAAGCTAATTATCGGGGTGAGCCAGGGGCGCGAAGTGCACCTCAGTGCCGCGTACAGTACAACACAGTGCGATTCGAACGGTTACAGGGCCCGGAAAAGGCAATCATTAAACAAACAAACAGTCGCAACAAAAGCCCAGCCAAATGGGGAAGCTAGGTGTCAGCAGCAATTGTAGAAATTCTAGTTGGAGATAGCTCGGCTCCATCAGGGGCGAAATGGGAGGAGTATTCATCAAAGTCATTTTCATTGATGAGCGATTGATAGAAGATTGTGATGTATCTATAAATTGCTCTAATAGTTTTCATAGTGAGTTGTTTTCATTTCATTTATAAAAAAGAACAAACGATATTTTCCAATATAAAGGGTGCCATACATAAAAGAATAAATTTATCCAAAGAAAATACACATTTATAAGCTCCTTCGTACGGGCAAAGCAAATAAATTGTGTATTTACCCAGGTATTTATATTCAATTTTTGGATCCGCAACAGTTGATTATTTACTTTGCTTCGCACATAAATAATTTAATTGTAAGTTAACTGGCAAAAATTAAAAAGCAAATACGTGTATCAATGCGTGCACAAGCATTGACCTTTACCTGTTCGCCGGACCAGGTGGAGAAGCTATTGGTTCTCTGCCCGTAGGTGAAAATTGATGGAAGCCACACCAGTCCCAATCCCAATCCCAACCCCAGTCCCAATCCCAGACCCTATACACCAAGTATACACCAAGCCCTGACTTGGAGCCAGATCCATGCGGTCGCATGTTTGGGAGCCAAAAGCACACAACATAAATAATTAAATGAAATATTTACAAGCGAAATTAACAACAATTTGTAGTTTTAAACTCGTTACGATCCCCACAATCGGAATCCGAGTCCAAACAGAACCAGAAATCGTGGCTCGGAATTGCATTGGTTTTGGTCAACACACCGAAAGCTCCCCTGCCGATTGCCTCCATATCAAATTTCATCCTTCATTTTGTAGTTCGTAATGTGCGTATATATCTGCTGTTTAATAATTTGCCTATGCGTTATCATAAAATTAAGTTTATAATTGGTTAGCATGGAAATTAAGTTGCGGGTATATAGCGCCAGAATATGAAATACAAAAGTCAACGTCCATAAAATGTTTGGAAAGTGGAAGACGAGCGTGTTTGAATAAGTATGTTTTTTTTTTTTTGCGATTTTTAAATACGCAAATTTGATAAATAAAATAAGAAATGTTATGTATTTAAAACAGAAAAAATAGGCAAGCAAATAAACTGTTAATAAAATTCCTTGCTTCTTATTTATGGTACTTTTCACTCATCTGTGAAATTGTTTATTATAAATTGTACTTTTCTCGTACAGTTCTGGGCTACTTTCGTACCACTGTGCGCTCGAACGATTGCCTGTTCCATTCGTTCGGTCAGCGTGCTCCCCATAGACCCCTGATTGGCATCGCTTGGTGCCAATGGT
Source organism: Drosophila orena (assembly GCA_005876975.1). Classification (NCBI taxonomy): domain Eukaryota; kingdom Metazoa; phylum Arthropoda; class Insecta; order Diptera; family Drosophilidae; genus Drosophila; species Drosophila orena. The sequence goes on along the minus strand of VCKV01000008.1, from coordinate 7,846,473 downwards.
GCTAAGTGCCGAATGTCGAATGGTGAAGATCATCATGACTGCGATGATGGAGGAAGGCGTACCCGATAGGGCAGTAGGGGGAAGGGGCCGAGGGGGTAGAAACCTCGACCCAACATGTGCCATGCGCGACACTGTTGACTTTTTCCACTTGGACGTGGACGTTATGTTTCTTGCCCGCCGTGCCCATACCTGAGTATCTGTATCTGAGCGATCCGCACGGTGACAGGCCGCATTTCGGTTCGCCGTTGGGTCGACAAGTGTCAATAGTACTAATAGACGGTGCCGACATCGAAACTTAGGACCGAGCACGTTCGCACCATAGAAAGTGGCGGAGCGCGGGTGCACAGCGATTGGATTTGGGCTTGGGTTTGAGTTCTGGCGGCGGTAAAGTTCATTGCCATTGGATGCGATACCAGTACGTATACGAAGTGCTGGCAAACACAGCTGCCGACCCGTCATGTGACCATTTTTCATGTGCCAAATAGTGCCAGTGCGAGTGTACTGCTCAACATGAAGTAACTACGGCAATTTGCAATTGATTTCTGACCCAGACAGCTGCCGATGAAGGGTCACATATTCGTCCGTCTAGACCTTGAGAAAATGTTCCCAAAAATCCAAATAAAAAGAAATCAAAAAAATCAAAAAACCCTAACCTCTGACGCAAGCAATCGCTGTCGATAGCTGATTTCATGTTCGAGTGTCAGCGCGGAGGATCCAATTGGGGATTGCGTTTGCGGCTTATCAGCCGAATTTTATTGTTTCTTTTGACCTCATTTGAAAACCAAATACGCGCCAGCTGACTGCCCCCCTTTGCCCTTTATGCAAACTCTGCTGCCGCTCTGTTGTTATCGCCATAGGGTTCAACCTTTGTTCCCGACTTGTTCCGTAAGAAGAGTAAATATACCGAATATACGAGTATACACGAGTATCAGCCAGTCAAGAAGCTAATACTGAAGTACGCTGATAAATAGGGTCTTTCTGGACGTGTGGTTCGGTTCGGGTTGTCGTATCAGGGCGGCGGGATTTGGGTGCGATTCGGGCTATCTACGACACAAGGCCCTGAACCGAATTCGTGTCGAGTTCGATTCGATTTGGCCTCTTCAATGACTGGCTCTTTATAACCCCTGTATCTGTATCTGTATTATTCGCCTCGTTCTATTCTATTCCTTATATCTGGCAATCGTAGATTGCGAGCTTTACTGTATTTGATACCAGAAATATGTATACTTTGTTCAATGCAGTTTTGTAGCCCCTTAAGTTGTGTTCGTCATAACTAAATCGCATGTGAATTAGTAGTACATAGGATTAAATAGTTCATAAAACAAAATTACAAAAGAAAACTAAGAAAATTAAGAAAAATTGGTCAGCTTATCTTCCAAGACTTTCTCAATCTTGGTGACGTTATAGTTCTGGAAAAATTAACAAAGCACTGGTATTGGTAACTAGCTGCACATACATACATACTTATAGAGCTTATGGCTAGTAGCGATTAGTGGTAACCTTAGTGCTCCAACTCGACAGTTTCTATTCGCTCTTTTTGTGTCACATTTCTTATAGATAAACATTTATGGTGGCCTATCAGTATCTGTATCTGCATCGCTCTACTCTTCTACTGCTTCAGTTTCAGCTCGAGTTCAGTCAGTTTCAGTTTCCTTTTTACGTGATTTCTTGTATCTCAAGTGTTGTGCTCTGGTCGCGGGGTCTTATCGCCTTGTTTGTCCAAGTGCCAGTTGAACTATATATGTATGTTCGTAATGATCATCACCATGATGGTGACGACGATGATGATGATGTATGTATTCCTATATAGGGGGTTTAGTACTCGTATATGGCCTTCTCATGGTTCACGATGTTTTCGTCAGCATGTGTTTTCCCCCTTTGCTCTCTTTTTTGGTCGTTCTCAATTCTTTGGGTCGTTTTTTGTGGTTTTCGAAAATCATGTCGCATTTATTAGATCATCAAAAGGTGTTAAAGATTGTGGGGCACGTTTCAATGATAATATTTGGCTTGGCCTTTTGTACGGCATTCTGAAGCTCTATTTCAATTGTTGTTTGCCGCACTGGGTGAAAGTAATTCAAAGTTCATTAGAGATCTTCCATCCAACTGTTTGCCGGGCTTGCCCCGAAATTTACTCAGTTTGCTGCCTATCGTATACTATTCTGATTTGTCATATCTGTTGGACGAATCCCTTATCTTTATAGGATAGCAATCTCTGTGGAATTGCAATTTGCGAAAACAATAGCGTGTGGAAATAACCCGGAATACAAATGAAAACAAAGCGTCCAAATTTGTTCAGATAGCGAAATTTCCAAAGGTTTAATGGCCTTTTAAGTGGTGTCAGTCTGAGCGTTCTTATATAGTTACGAAATCCCTACTTGTAAGGATTTCAAGAGTTCTTGTATGTCGATTCCCAACTTGCCGCTTTTAATTGATTAGCCAGTCAGCGCCATATCGCCAAATGACAGGCCTAGGATTGGCTTAAGGAAAATCCAATAATAAAATACACAGATAGCGAACTGGAACGGACGCCAACTGAAGCCATTGGACAACCGCAAAAAAAGAAAAAAATAAAGCGCTCTAACGGTTCATAACACAGTGTTCCCCACAGGTCCAAGCCAAATTGAAATTTCAAATCAAATCAGAGCGCGGCGCAAGACGGAAATGGCAAATGATTTTCTTCCAACATTCTGCGACTCCATAACGGACAGTCAAAGCGAGAAAATAGTACGAAAAAAGTGGTCAAGAACCGAGGGAAAAATTTCATAAATTATTAACACCTCTGCCATTTGAACTGGACAAACTGGTACCCGTTCCATGTTTCTGGGCGAGTGTGTGTGCAATCGTGTGTGTGCGAGTGTAAGACGCGCCTCTCTTTGCGATTCTCATTGAGGTAAGCTGGTGCCTGGGCCATGTCTTCGGACTGCATAATTGCTTTAATGGAATTTGATTTTACCCAACCTCTCAACACGCTCGACTACAGAAAAGTGTCAGACCTATCGTACCGAGCGGAAGGCCTAGCTCTGAAGAAGCGATAAACGCGTGACTCACGGACTATATCCCCATATATGGTGGAGTTCCCGGAATTTCATGGTCTCATTTTGAAATAATCGACCGCCTTAAGAGGATTGAACTGAATAGTCCTCAAACGGTCATAACTAGCTAAATGCAATATGGATTCTTGAAATAACATAGAATTCTTTGGAAACTTCACTAATCCGGTTAACCTTTTAAATGTAAAACATCAGCAACCAAGAAGTGCAATGGGTAAAACCTAGTGGATAGACGCTTCGGGTAAAGCGGCTTGAAATAGTTATACACCCATATGGCCATCGTGTCACGGTGGCATCACTAGACCCCACCTTGTCGTTTTTTGGTCCATTGCAGATGATGTACAACCACTATTAGCATTAAAGTTTATTATCGACAACGACGCTGGTTCTGAATTCCTGTAAAACAGGTGCACCTTAGCATACACACACACACACATGCACCACACATCTGTGCACTCGATTGCACACTCAGGCCATCGGAGGAGGCCTTTCAACTTTTAGCTAGAGATTTCCCCACCTCTGCCATATCACACTGGCCAAACGAAACGTAACCAAACCATACCGTACCATACCATACGATCCAATCCGATCGGAACCCAAAACCCCCATCCACATGGTTGCATGCAATGCAGGCGGCGCAATGCATTTGGCCGCTAAAAGCGCCTTATTTGGTTAAATTGGTGCAGATTGCTGCCAGGCCAGCTCTAAATAATAATTAGCACAGGTTTCTTCATCTTCTTCTCCTGAGTCGTCGTCGCTATCTCGCTTTGGCCGCTTCTTGTTCGCCTCGCCTTGCTGCGCTTTTGGTTTTGGTTTTTAGTTTGGTATTGGTCATTCACCAGGCGCACCGCAAAAGTCAAAAAATAAGACAACAGCGAGAAAAAAACTAAACTAACCGAGAAAAAAACATCTTGTTGCATGCCACATACGGGGTGAAATTTCCTTAGAAATTTCGTGCTTGCCTGCTCTGGTTTTAATTTGATTTTTACTTGATTTCCCCGCCACTCTCCATCACCATCACCATCGCCATCGCCATCACCATCGCCATTGCCAGCCTCAACCTTCCCGAGCGCCTCCGTCTACATCTGGTGGTGGTGGCCCAGGTTCAGGTTCATAAATTTACTAGATGTTCGCCCGATTTCTTGGCTCCGCGTTGCATGTTTAATGTTGCTGCTCCGTTGCATATTCGCGTGTGCTGCATGCCTCCGTGGGCTGCGCTCTTAACAGCCTTAACAATGTGGATGGTTCAGCTCCTTCTGCGCCACCCCATTCAACCCATCAGTTCCCTTTTTGCTAATAATTATTTCTTGGGCTGCGGATTTATGAGGCTGCAGGATCACTAGCTATCGCTTTGCTTGAGCTTGTTTCGCCACTTCGAAACTATGTTAAAATCATACTATACTATTTCAACTCGAATTGGTACTTTGTGAGTCTAGATCTAAACCTAAACAGAAACAAATTTAAATATTCTAGTATCAGATGCAAGTACCTTTTAACAAAAAACCTGATGAAGCTGGAATTTGAATGCTCTTGTGACCTCTTGCGTCTTCAAGCTTTATGCTTAAGAAATGTTGTGCTAGTAACGACAACTAAATGTCAACTTCAGATCGTAAACTTTTCAACCGGAGTAAAAGACTAATTTAAAAATTAAGTCATTTACAAATTATATAAAATAAAACATGAATTGTAAACGAAACCAGTTCCTATAAGATTACGGACATACGTGTATGTCTAAGGACTTAAAAATAAAACCATCAAACTTTTCGACTTTAAGGTAATTAAATATATAGCGGAGGAAATGCGGAGAAATAAAAAGTAACGTATAAAACAATTTGCCAATTGATGCCGATATGATAGTTAGAGCGAGACCCCAAAGGGGAGCAGGTGGGGCGAACAGGAGGGGAACCAGATGTGCGCATGCCTCAAAGGCACCTGCCAAGTCGGGGCGCATGGAATGGAGTACAGTTGAATGAAGTGGAGTGGGGTGGAGTGGAGTGGCAGATCGGCTTGATTCCCGTCCGAGTCTGGGGCTAAGGCGAGGAAATCAAGTGCAGATTAATTAAATTCGATAATTAAATGAACGGGCCGCGCCGGGACTAGCAGATCGTGTCTGCCGGCAGCATCGTAGTGATGTGTCTGTGTCTGCGGCTGCCGCTGTTGGTTTTAGATGAAAGCTGCAAAAAGAAGGCCCCCAAACAGCAGCAGTGGTATAATAATAATAAAAAAAAAAAAGCAAGAAGAGAAACATTTGCACATTGGCTGCACATTTGGGATTGAGGTTGAGTCTCTTGCGACGGGTGATGATGGCGTTGGACCAGCCACGACCAGCGGGATCTTCTCCCCAACTTTCTTGGCTCGTCTCCGGCTAATGCACTTCTGTGATTTTAGGCGCAGCGAATTAATGCGCATCGCTCTATAAATTTGTCAGCAATTAAACGATCCAGTCGCCCGGCTGGGCCACTAAAACTGTTTGCCCAACTTTGCCCAATCTATCAGGGTAAAAGTTACGGTTTAGAGTGCTTTAATATGCTTATTTGGGAGATGAGGTTATATAAAGTATCCCTTCTTAACGGAATGTGTTTTTTCCTTCAGCAAGACACAGCAATTAAAGCTAAACCACCTAACCCTCCAATTTCCTGTACATTTCTTGACGTAGAGTATCCCTACAACAGCATTCCAGCCAACAGCAACTTCCGTCAAAGGGAGACAAACTGCTGAAGCCTATTTGTGTGATACTTTATGGATTTTTAGTCGATAAAAGCAACAAACTCCCGAACTTCATATAGTGGATAGACTTCAATGGCCGCAGAATCCTCGAGTGTGCAACGAATTTCAGTGGACTTGATTGATATTGGACGATAAAGAAACCGCTAAGGAGCCGCTTTCAGTCTCTTTAGACTCCAGCTCTCTGTCAGCATCCGTCTATATGTTTCTCTATCTCCATATAACATGTGTAGCAGTTGTAATGTATAGCTGGCAAAATCGGTGCATGTTGCACATAAATTTCATACGAGTTCAAGCCCAGTTCTCTACAAATTTATGGCCAAAGCGAATGAGGAGACGACTGCGACTGGGACTTGGACTTGATCTTGGTTTTGGACTATGGGTCGGATGTTTTTTGGGGGGGGAAATGAGTGCTTTTTGGGGCGTGTTTCCTTGTGCTCTGTCCTGTTAACAAGTTCTGAGTGTTGCAGCAGCATCCGCATCTCGTTTAATGTGTTTGTGGTGGCTATACGTAAGGCCGTTGAAAGCTAGTTAAGGCCAAAGATTGATGGCGCAAGGTTAGAGCGCACATAAAATGGCCATAGACTAAAGGGCATCAAAATAGTTGAAATTGTGTGGTCTTTAGACTTGACACTAATTTGATTCTATTTCATGGAAATCCATTTCATATCAATTCCGTTTTATTAGGACTTTGCTGAGTGTCGCATTGATAACGCTACGTATACGTAATGCCACTTATTACGGAGGTTTTTTGTAAAGTGCTTTGTCTTAGCCACTGCGATGAACAAATGTATTTGAAATTAATTGACGAAAGTATTGTATTATATATTATATTGTATTATATAATATTCTCTTATTTTTAAGAAGGATTTTTCTAACGTATTACTGGCGTATGCGTAATATCCGTGAATACCACACTCTAGAAGCAATTTATATTAAAAATGTATACAAATTTTTCCCTTTATCAAACCACCTGACACACAACATCTGCGATCATTTTTGATCCCAATCAAACCGTCTGAATGACTTCACTTCACTCCCCCGCGGCTGACTTGTCGTATACTTAATATGCCATTATAAATCTTAAACACGATCGCCCAGAAGGCAGTGAATAGTATAATTTCCTGCTCACCAAGAATATGGGTTATACTGTCCGCATATTGTACGTCGCTGTGAAGGTTTGCACATGAAAACATACACATTTGCTGCCGTTTTGCCAGTGGATTGGTGTGTACCAACGAGTTCAAGCAGTTCAAAACCTTTGCACGCGAACTTATCGCACATGGCGACGTCGTCTGGTTAGAGTGGAACCAATCCGTACCAAAAACAATGCTGTTCAGGCAATTGGGATTGGGTTGTGTAGGAATTAAAATGTTCAAAGTGTAAGCATTGGAGACTTCCAAATTAAAGCCCAAGTCATTAAAGCAAATATTGCTGTATTTTGTAATCCATAATTATGAATTATTTTTAGAACGATTTTCAGACCTTAATAGTCTTGAATAGTCTTAATAGTTTGACCGTTCTTTCTGGAGTTTTTCAATTCATGTGGACTGTTCCCATTTTGCCCCCGAGTTGAGATTGGTTTATACATATATTTAAAATAAAACGCAACGATCGCAGAGCAAAAAGTCAAAGCGGCGGTCGTCGTGTACAAAATGCGACAGCAACACCAACATATAGTACATAGATCAGCCAAAACAACAACAACAAGAACAACAACAACAGCAACAGCAGCAGCAGGAACAACAAAATCAGCCGTGGAGAGTGTATACACAAACGTCAAAAAAGTCAACTGCGCCGCTGCCATTTGATAAGAGGCCACAAGTGTAAATATAGACGACTCTACAACAACAGCGAAACCAAAACGGCGATGTCCACGACCGCTGACTCTCCTTCTCTCCTTCTCTCTGCCTCTCCCTCACACACACACACACACACACACAAACACACTCTCGCTCTCTACCCTCTCACTCTTTACCCCTGCGCAGAGGTGGAGAGGTACTCTTTTTTAGATCTCTTGCATCTCCCTCGCTCGCGCTACTCGAATTGATTGATATTGCCATTTTGCCTTTGTCGCCATTTCATTTTTGCTTTCAGCAGTTCACCAGAGTTCATACGTACATACGTATATACAGTAGCACACACACATACACATGCATACAGATATACAGATGTATGTATGTGGGTGCACGTATAATGCGTGCGTAGGTGGCAGAGGAGTGGGGAGGGGCAATACATTCACTCCCAACTACGTGCTGCAATGCCACAAGAGGTGGCGATTAGGGGGCGGCGTGTTGAAATCGCCTGCATTTAGGGTTAGCCACAAAATAGGTCAACACACTTGTCGGACGACTGAACCCTGTGAGTCAGATAAGAGTTTGTAGTAGATCGACAGCTCGGGACGGGCGATGAGTCAGGGATATGTCAGCGCGCCAATAATCAGCTGGTGGTTAAGAATTGATATCAACATATTTGTATTTAAGAATAAGTAAAGCCATTATAAGAGATGCGGGGTGAAGCCAGGGTTGCTACACGAGGTGCTCAATGTGTTGCAATGTGTTGCAGGTGTACGAACCTCGTAGTTTTTAGAAACTTCTTCAAATCCCATCACTCCTACGAACACTTAGAGAAAACATCGTACTTACATATATTACATAAAGTAACTTCAAACTATAATATCTGTTTCTTCAATTCAATTGCAGTTTCAATGTTCACTTTCTTGGCCTTATATAACCCCGGCAATGATCAATTGAATTGCCATTTCTGCAAATGACAAAAGACAAAAGATTGAAACGCCGTAATTTATGCAACATAAATGGCCATAATGATACCCAGCGACGTAAACAATCAGCGATTTATATGGTGTCTTTAATTTTTGTCGATTATTTTATCGTAATTCTCTCCTCACCGCGCCGACTATAAAGACCTAAAGAATAAATAACGCGTGCACCATACAATTTAATAGCACAATATTTGCATAATAGCAGAGCGTGACAACAACAACAAAAGCTGGGGGGGGGGGGGGGTGGTGGAGCCCTACAGTGGGGCAATAAGTACGGTCAGACAAAAGATCGAACAAATGGGAGTAATGGAAGCGGACAGAAACTGAGAACGTCAGTGCCGCACTGGGAAGGAAAACATATGGATATAGATGGGAACTAAGTAGTTTATTGGCTTTCTCTCAGGGATTTCCAATAATTGATCTAATACCAAAACATGATCAATTCCGTTCTCAGTGAAGTCAGCCTACTTCACTTATTTTGATATAGTGTCTGGTAATTCTTAAAAATATTTCTCCACCCTGTGTTGTTAAGACACAATATTATAATGTACGGATTCTTCACTTATTAAAAAAAAAAAAAACAAAAAAAATTGAAGTCAGCCAGTGTGAAAGAAATATCTCCAAAACATTCCATCCATTTGAATGTCTTCAAGGTGATAATCACTAAGTACGAGATTATTTCAACTATAGATCCTTTGGATGGAATTGAGGAAGCGAGGTAAGAAGAAGGACTCCTCCATAAATTGCCGGACTAAAGAACGGCGCTTCAATGACGGATTGACAAATCACACACACACAAAAATCCAGGCACAAACTGGGGACCCAAGACTTGCACAAACTTTATGTAAGTACGTGTATATATATTTTTGTGACAAATTTATGACTGACTTTGAGGTTCCCCCTCGCCGAGCCATTTTGCTGCTGCCTGATCAACACAATAACGACGATGCGGATGAGGATGACGATGAGGATCGTAATGATGATGATCGTGGCACGTGAAGACATGCCAAAATGTTTATGGCATTGGCCAAGGTAATAATTTGCCAACAACAATTTGGCGCGCACAGACTGCAGATGGCAGGAGGCTGTCGGCCGATGATCATAACGATGATGATGATGGGCATGATGATGGCCCATCATAATGATGATAATTTGCATTTTAAATGCGCGACAAACTGCCAGAAGACAACGGCAGCGAAACCCGCCGCCACCGCCGCCACCGCCGCCAACTCCCGCTCATCTTCAACCGCATCTTTTGGCTGCCCATTTGAATATAGTCGCAGTCAACTCACATATCTAGGCATAAAGTACTCCCATCGCAGGTCTCCTCCTCGCAGAAGGAGTCACCATATTTGGCATCACACACAGGCCCAAAACGAATACCCCAAAGAAGCCACAAAGAGATCGTTTGCCAACTGGCAAGCTGGCGAGCTGGCGAGCCATACAAATTTGTCACACGAAATTGGTGTTTGTGACAAATAGAGAAAGGCGCGGAGAATCCGGCAGGGCTGACTGAGATGAATGCGCTTTTGAGGCGACAAGTGATTGAACTATTATGCTGCAGGCCCAAAATCACCAAAGGCACAGTCTTATGGGGGAATAATAAACTTTTAAGCCTTCTCTCCTCATATGCATATTGTACAGTTACGGAAGTTTTGCATAATTCCCCCCATGGGTTTAAGTCGGCTCTAAAATTTGGACTAGGGGCCAGGAGATCCTCCTCCTCCTCCTCCTCCTCCGATGAGAGTTGCTCGTGTGTGTGAACTATTAGTGGATGTCCTCAAAAGGAGCGATGACAGTTGGGGTATTCAAAAGGGAGGAATGCCATGCTGATCTCTGTTGATTATTCTGCATTTTCTCGCTCGAAAACAAGAATGTAAGTATAAGTGCGCTCCAAAAGAATATATAATTAAATCTTACAGTTCTAATGATCTGTTCAACAAAATGAGATAGTATATATATTATAGGCCTCCCTTTATCAATTCCAAAGAAATGTTATCATTAAAAGTGATAAAAACAGCGAATAGGGGCATACAAATATTTATTAGCCAAGAAAGATGACCTTTGACAAGGGCTATAAACCACGTAACATGGTAAATGTACTACATACAGCACACTTTAAATTGCAAGATAGCAGGCCCAAAGATCACTTACGAGCAGCCAGATAAGTGGAATGCGAGCTTAGACGGCACAGTCTACAATGATGCACGAGATACACAAGATATCATTATTATCTGCTAGATAAATCACTATGCTCGCAATATCCGGCCAAAGCAGATAACGATCCCAGTGAAATGGCAAAGTTTTACCCATTCACACACAGACACACACGCGCAAGTATTTTTAATAGTTTCTGCAGCTCTTGGGGCAAGCCACAAAAATCCACAAGAGACCAACTAATTGAGACATCATCAGCAGATGCTGCAAGTGGCCAGGGGGAGGAGCCACAGGACTGGAAGGAGGCTAAGTAAACATAAAAAAGAATACTTCTACTTCAACTTCAACTTCAACTTCAACTAAAGAAGGCAGAAGGCAAAAGTGTAAATATCACAGAAAGCGCCAGAGGAAGTTGAAAAGCTCATCCAGCTGCACTGCGATAAACACTTCAATGCATTGATTTAACAACTTAACTAGGCATATGGTTTGAATTTAAGAAAGCAGAAACCTTATATGTGGTTAGTACTACTTCACATAGTTTGTTTATATTTGTATACATTTACTATAAATCCATTCCACTTCTTTCCAAAATATTGATTCGAATAAACTCTTTTAAGCTTGTCTCAGTGTAAGGCCCGAGAACATAAAAATCAACAGGAACGGCAACTATTTAATGGCAATTTTACAGCCTGCCATCTTCTATCTTCTATCCTCGAGTGAGCCAGCATCTCAACTGGTGCCCACCGTTTGCAGTCCGATGATGAGGATTAGATGCCAGGGCAGGGGCCAATGGAGGAAGAGGCCAAGGTGATCGCGGATCTGGAGTCTGTTAATTTTTTGTCATTTGCGGTGGCAAGGACAAGACAGGAAACCAACTGGTCCGAGACCGAAGAATCGTTTAACGATGGCACTGCGGCAACTCTGGCAACAACTAATTTGAGGTTACAGACGTTTGGGGTCGTAAAAAAGCGAGGGACCGAGTGAAAACTTCATTAGAGGCCACATAAAAACGCTTTGAAGAGGGGCAAAAAAAAAAAAAACGCTGGCAGATAAATAATGTGTCAGAAATTCAATTTGGGTAAAAGATTTTTGGCCAAGCTGACTGGCGACTGACTGATTGACAACTCTGACTCCGAGCGTTGACCTCTGCGCACTGGTCTGTGCTCACAATTCGGTTGCTTCGAGTACGTGATCGCATAATGAATAACTTTCAAATTGAATAATCAAACAGACTCGCACACACCCCTCGAGATCTTGGGGTGTGTGTGCGTGTGTGTGCCCCGTCTGTGTGTTGGGTGTCATAAAGCCAAGTCGAGGCCAGCACAAAAAACATGGCTCAGAGTGTTTGCTCGAGTCTGGCTCGCTTGTCTTGGGGTCACGCGCATCGTGAAGGAGGCAAACAAAAACAGAACGAATAGCAAACGAAACTGAAAAATTCTTTAAAAGCCGTAAAAAGGTTTGACAAGATCTCAAATGCGGTTTCACCACGAAAAGAGAGAGAGAGAGAGAGAGCAGTGTTTTCAGAAATAAAACTTCAGCAATCCTTCCTATCTAATGATCAAGTTTTGGGTACTAAAATTTAAATGAATTCTTATGTCATACTCATTAAATAAAGTTTGATTGCTATAACACATATGGAGTATTATTCTTATCAACATCGTAATAGTATCGTATACCATTTTGTACTAATAGGGTAATTAGTAATCCCTATATGGCATTCCCACCTGCTCCTAACTTCCCGATTCGAGCCCAGGGCTTTTGAGGTCGTTTGCCACACAGCCCACAGCCCCTCTCCTACATCCCGTGCATATCCCCCTTCACAAATTGCTTAAAAATGTTAATAAGCAAAGGCATTTTGGGATACACACGACACTGGCCGATCCCCGATCCAACCCGATCCTATACTATATGGTGTGTCGCCCTCTCCCTTTCGCATTTACGCATCGAGCGATTGTTCTTTTGTTTCTGCTAACTCATCAATGATTTTGATCACGTTGCGACATTTTGTCAATATCTGCGCCAATGATCGTCGCCGTTTGGTCTGACCTACCCCTAACCCCCTTGGCCCCCTTCATAACCCCTTCCTAGTCCCCCGATCCTCTCCAGGCACTATAATTTCAACTGCTGCTGCTTCTTCTTGTTACTTTTGAGCAGGGCGCGAGCGTCGTTCAATGATTTTTTAATTGAATTCTAAAAGCGTTGTCGATCCTTTGTTGTTTTTGTTTTTTGGAAGCTACGCTTTGGTATCTTTATATGTATGTATAGTCTATATGGGTTTATGTGAAGAGAGAATCAACCTTGTGGTATGTGAATTTTATAAATGAAGAAAAATTAAAAGTAAATAAAATAAAACAAAATCTGAGGCTTGGAGACTCACAGCTTTTTTAATGGACAAGGCGCAAACTTTGCATGGTGGTATTGTTGTTGTTTTGCTGATTTTATTAAGCGGCAGTTGGTGTTTTTTATTTTTTGTTTTTAATTTTTTCGCGCGCTCTTGGACTTGACAATTACATGGACTTTTTTCCATGGCATTTCAATGACGTTCGTTAAATTTGTTACAGTCATGGTTAACACAGAGACAAGCACTCACAAACACACACTCATGCCGATAAAGAGAGACAGATACACTTGAAATTTATGGGCGCCTAACTTTTTTTTGTTAACGTTTGTTTTTTCGTACATCGTTTTTGTTTTGCTTTTGCCCATACGGCAGCTCAGTTCAAGTTCAATTGTTAATGTAAAAAGCTGCACACACACTTAACAGCAACAACAACGACAACAGCGAACAGGCATCCCCAAATGCCATTAACTTGTTCGTTTTTTATGTTATTATTTAATTATTTGCCATTTCGCTTGACCAGATTGTGTAGGCAGGTATTTCACGAACTACATATAAAAAAGAAAAGAAAAAGAAACCATCGCAAAGAGGAGACCCAAAAGCAGTAGAGACCTTTTGATATCGCTTAATTAATATCAATTACTATGCAATTAGAGATCGCTAGGCTAAGCAGTCGGCATTCAGCAAAAGGTCACTGGAAATTGATGAACTTTTGGCTTTCTCCCATAAAAGGTGCGGTGGGATCAAATACTTAAGATTGGTCGAAACTGAAACGTTGATGGGGCGGAGATGCTGAACTGTTCTGCTAAAGTTTTAATAAATATACAAACAAAACGAACTTATCGAATATATTCCTTAGTGTTTAAGCAGAACTGCTAAATCATTTGGACCCCCGACGTTTACAATATAAGCGTAGCTCCAACAAGTATACAAAAAAATCGGTAATTATCGTGTAAACATTTTTTGCCTTGCATTAATAGATTTTCTCTTTTATTTATGTATTACTTGTGTTGTAAAAGTAATACTGGTCATATATATCTGATAAACAGTATTTTTTGTTTGCCAAGCTTAAAATATAAGTTGAGAAGCAATTACTGAGAGACACTGACTTGTTTACGAAGAAACACCAATAGTCTTGTATCAAAAAACTATTGTATAAAAAATATGATTTAGGTAAAGAAGACAAAGAAATCGTTATTCATTGCAATATCATATGTATATTACAGAACTGCAATAGAGCTGTTCTTATTAATCTTATCGATTTGATCGATTTTCCCGTAGACTAATCGATAGTTATCGTCAGTTTGTGGAGCTTTTTCCATCTCCTAACTCAACGATTGCTGTAGAAATGTCGATTGGCTCTGTGCGGGTGTGTCGCCAAAGCCAATTGAACACTTTTGGGCGACAACAACTTTGCTTTGAGCTCGACTTTGACTGAGCTCGACTCCAAACTGAGTGGCAGTCAATAATCAGTATCGCTGTTTGTAAGTAAGTGTGTACCTTCGGTCCTTACTTCACTTTGGGTCGCAGCCAGGCGGAATTTTTCGATTTTTTTATTTGCTTTGGGCTGTGACCGCGACGCGTATAATTTACACGTTTTGCTCATTTGCGATTCTAGGCTCGCAAGCTGCGACCGAAACAGAAACAAAACAAATGAATTTAAATCCGCACATACCCAGTACCTGGTACAGTGAAATCTTGTATATAAAGAAGTTTCATTGCGGAAGCTTTTCTCATCATTTGCCAATTTCGCGGCCCTTAGTTTATTTGATTATTGATTTTGTTTATATGTATTGATGTATTGATATTGTAGTGATTAAATCAAATAATGTTTTCAGAATAAAGCATTTGAAAGTACTAAAAAAAATGTAGAAATTTTTTTAACTGTGGGTGGTAACTGCCTTAATAGGCTGAAGAAACTTTTAGATACATGTACAATATAGAAATTTATATTGAAATGGATCATTCAGTTACCACTGTTCTTTGCACTAACTGGTTACTGGGACCTTAAGCGAAATGAGGAAAGAGGGATAGCTACTGCGTCGGCGCGACGGCTGCTTTATCTGCTCCTCTTCTTATTCAGTCTGAGTGAAATTCCGACAAGTGGCATAATTGCGCCCTGCGGCGGCTACCGTGCTAAGAGGGCATGGGCACGAGGGACCCCGGACCCCGGACTCCGGACTGCGGGATTCGGGAGGGGCGCACCCAGGAGAAGTGGCCATCGATATGCGGGAAAAAATCGCAAATCATAACCACGGCAACAACAAACAATAAATAAGTGCAGCAGCAACTCCCAACGAGCAACGTGCAACGTGCAACGTGCAGCTTGCAATGTGCTTCAGCTTGCATGCCACGTAAGGCAATTCCAATGCCAAAGAGCAACAAGTGTGCGTGTCCCAAGTCGTTTTGACTTTGCTGCGAGTGCAAAGTTGAGCACACATAAAAAATACCAGAGGAGTATGATGATGGGGTGGTGGAAAAGGTAGAGGAGGTGGCGGATTACAGAGGGCAGAGGGTAAAGCTGCTGCGCAGTCGCCTTTAAAAGTCATCGGCGACTTAATGCACGCCATCCGCATACAAAGCAATATAGGACCCAAAATCATTATTTAATTCACATAACTGATGCTCTTCCGCAAAAGGATGTGCTTCTTCTAATAAAGATATGTACAGAATACACAATATAACCGAGAATCATGTTAGTGAGCTTTAAGGTCTAACTTTTAAACTGCATTCCTACTTTGATGAACTCATTATCTTGGCTTATCTTAAGATATTTGAAATATTCGCACTGTAATATCGAAAGGCAAAGCTAAAGCTCATAATATTCATTCCACCATTCAACAGAGAAGTGTATTTGCGGATCGCATTAATGCAAATGGTAGCTGCTTATTACCCCGCATTCGTGTTGGGGTCCCTCTGGTTTCTGCCTGACTGCGACTCATTCTCGTCCGCCATTCTCGGCTGCAGACAGACAGCAAGTCAACATTCCATGGCCACTCGCAGGGCATAAGTTCGCGTCAAAGGTTTCGGAGTCAAGTCAAGCAAAAACAGAAAGAGGTCCCCAGCCAAAGCAAAGCAAAGCAAAGCAAAGCACGGCAAAGCCAAGCAAAGCAAAAGCAAACCAAAAGCATCAAGTTGAGCAGCGGAGTGCCAACGAGTGAAAAGCGCAAAAGGCAAACAAGAACGACGGCTGCGGATAGGATCGGATCGGAACGGAACGGAAAGGAACGGCAGCGGAGATGGAGATGCAATATAACCTTTGCCAGCAGCACGGGCAGTTCATATTGATATCATGGGGGTACAGTGAAGCCTCGCAAGGTAAGGAAAAGTGTGGGTGTCAAACTTAAGCAGCGTACTCTCTAAATTCATGTCTTCAACTCCTTACACTTTCTGACTCTACAAAATGTATTTTTTTTTTTTTAGCAAGGTGAAAATCTCTTTAGCCACCTATCACATTATCTTTCGCCAGCATTGGTATTAGCCAGGCCGCAGCGGAGATGCGAACGGGTCGCTTCTGTATGGGATGGATGGTTGCCCTTTCCACGGCGACTTGCCGACGCTGGGACTGCGGTGCTGACTCGTTTTGCATTTTAATTTTGCCCGGCGAGCGATCTTTTTCATCATTATCATCATCGGCGACGGCGTCTTCGTCGCTGTTCGGCATCAGTTGCTTGTTTATTTTTATTTCTGATTATTTTAATTTTAAAGCTGCTGCAGCTCGATACGTTTCTTTATTTTTTATCGCCACTTGTCGGCCATTTGGGCGTTCATTTGTCCCCGCATCCGTCCCTTAACGTTTGCCATATTTGGAGGAGCTGGAGGAGCTGGAGCTGGAGCGGTCAAAGTCAAGTCAAATCGAGAGACGCATTGAAAGTGCGGTTGTATTTTTTATTCTGGGAGGGGAATTTAATTTTATTTAATGAAAATTTGCATGCTGAATGCTTAATTTGCCGCTCACAAATATTCGATGAACTCGTCGAATTCAGGAGTGGTTTCGGCCTGGCTTTTTTGTTTGGCTTGGTCAAAAGGTTGTCAACTTGAAAAGAGAACCCTCAGGTACAGTTTCCTGAAGTATATAATACATATGTATGTATGTATATACATTCGACAGTTAATTCAAGATCTTTTCGGATCTTTAAACACGTTTTTGATTAAACGTTTCCTATTGATTAATAAATAAAACGATATCTTATTTATTCCTGAATTATTAAGTTTAATCCAGTTTAAGAAATTTGAAACAATGCTAATTAGTCTCCAAAATTATACAAGCATGATATTTCTTAATGTTTAGCAATATTATGATAAATTCGACTTTGAAATGTTGAGAAAAGTATACCATCAAGAAACTCATGTGGCGGTGATCTGATCGATAGTATTTTAAACACATTAAACATAAGAGCAGTATTAGGAGCCACCTAATTGCTTTGGTGACTGTTCGATCATATTTTTTCGCTACTTCAATTCTGCCTTTTACTTTTAACTGAGTCTGTGTATATTGTTGTTTCGGCATTAAAACTCTTTGTGTTTCTCAATGTGCATGTCGAACAGAAATTCTCGTTTTTGCATGCTGGCTGCGACTGACCAAAGCAAAAGCAAAAGTCAAAGGTGAGACCAGATACGGAGCCATGACATCATGGCTCAGATACTTGACTTCCCGGCAAGTGAACAGCCGAACCGACCCAACACTAGTCAATCTAATTAATCTATCACGGAGTACCAGAAAAATGTCACACGCCCATAAATAATGTCCGTATAAATAAAACAAATCCCGAAAGCAAAGGCAAAGGTCTGGGTGAGACAAATTTACGGCAGCGGCACCGTTGAAAAAGTAGTAATAAAAAAAACACAAGCTGGCCCGAAACAGAAACCATTTGATCATAAACTGCAGCAGCAGAACAACAGAAACAGTAGGCCACCACAACTACACAACTCTTTTGACCAAGGCGTTGACAGCCACCACAATGGCCATCGGCCTTTCGGCACAGTCCAGTACGAAATATAAGCCCGAAAAAATAGAGAGCACAATATCAAGTAAAATAAATAAAAACAAATAGCATTGCAGCAGGCAAGTCGTTGGGTTGGGTTAACTTCTGAGATACCCTGTGACTCATAACTGCCTATTACAACGCCTTGTGTTTCTGTTAATATACCGAATATAAATATTGATATTATTCATATTGGTCCCTCGAGTACAAAAAAGGAACTATTATAGTATAGCTGCCTTTCCAAAAAGTTTTTTTTTTAAATGGATTATTTACGACCTTCACACCAGTTAGTTAAAATATGTTTTATGCATCATAACATAATAGAATATAATAAAACATAAAAAAAAAATCATTTCTGAGGACTTAAGTTTCTTGTTCAGTGACTCAGCTTATAGACCCAACAGAGTCTAGTATTTATCACAGGGTACTAAAGAGCGGCCCAGAAATAATAGCGTAAAGCGATAGCTAAACTTTCAACAGCTTTCCCCTCTCCCCGAACCACTATTGTTGTCATAATACTACGAAACACTCCATTTTGGAGTTTGGAATAAAAATGGGGGGAGGGGATTTGTGAGGGGGCATGACTTACCGGAATAACACCAGGCTGGCCATACTACTGTTGTCTCCGTATCAATTTCCTTCATTATGGGGGCTCAACATATTGTCAAACCTCCGCCGTCGTCAACCGATTCGATTTGCCCCTCTTTCTGGCGATCCGCGGCTGTCTCTGTCGCTCTGCTGGCTGCTGCAAGTGAAGTGAAGGCAGGAAATAAATAGTGGTAGTAAAATACAACAAATTAAAGAAAAAACAGAAAGAGATAGATATGCGGTAAAGACAAATCATGGGGTTTATAAAGTTATTTTAACACTTTACGCTCGACCACTTCTTCAATTAAGTTGCCAGGTTTTGTTAGCCGTTTCACTTGTTTTGACCATTTATGCTGCTAATTTATCTCTGTTCGTATTGTCCAAGTCTCGGTAATCATTATGGCTCTATGTAGTTTTTCTATCTATGTATCTTTGTGGGTTTACTTGTCTTTGGGTGTTTGCTTAATTAATTTGCTGGTTGTCAAATGGTTGTTGCTGTTGTAGACTAAGGTTTGCCATTCTTTCTGTTGTTTTTGTGATGTGGGTAATTAAATAATATTAACTGCTGCCACAATCAATTTGTCGATGGTCTTTGGCAAATGTTTGGCAATTACATGTATGACACGAGGGTAAATTGATTAATAAAGGTTGAAATTTCGCCGTTACTGATGTAAAATATTCAGACATAGTATATTATATAGGATATTATTATAGGTTCGATAATGTTTTGGCAATTTTATCTGAACAGTGTCGTCTAAAATTCTGCTAAACATTCGTGTAGATAGAAGCACCTATCAAAAATGACAATCAAACTTGTTTCGAACCTGGCTAGAACTGTATCGAAACTTTAACCTTTTCGGTTTGAACAAAACAAAGAAAAAGTTATCTCGGTTGGCTGTCAAATATTTAAACAGCTTTTGCATTTATATAATGCATTTGTTTCTCGTTCGGCTTCAGGTTCTATTTTTTTAAATTACTTTGTACGAGAGTGTATTGTTGATTTTTTCTCAAACTCAAATTGAAATTAGAATTTACCTTTTTGATTGTTTAGGCGTTGATTGTGGCTCACTAACTAAATGAAGTGACAGACTGACTGATTTGTCGGTCGTTTAGAAAAAGGTAAAGTTTTTATTTACGTTAATTGATTAATTTTATTTATTTGTTTAGTGTTTACTTTTAACGCTTATTATTTACTATAAGAACCATAACATTTATAAACATTTAATGGGGCGTAACCAATATTCCATGTTTGGCTTATAAATTATTTCCGTTTGCTAAATTTCAACTTTATAGCTTTGTTTTAATTTTCTCCTCAATTAATTTGTGTGGGTTGTAGCTTTGAAATTTAACATGGTTTATTTAATTTAGCTTGTGACTTTTGACTTTTAAACTTGATTTTTTGCGTTTCACTTTCTGTCGCACGATTAGCATAAGATTTGGGATTTCTTTCTTGGCGGCGTTATCACTTATCTCGCTCGCACTCTCCGCCCATCTCTTTCATTGCTTTCAGGTGCTGTCTCATTCATTAATTGGCGGTCACGTGCCCAGCTTCCCAAAACAGATTTCTATCTCTGTTGTCAAAGTGTCGTTAGACACGTGAGTTTGTTGTAAAAAAGCGAATAGCCACGAACAAATGTCACAGTGATTTTTTATCTCTCCGCGGACTATTTTTAGCTGGGATTAGTTGCGCTGGATTTGTGACATTTTCCGGCCCGTTTTTTCTCCTGCCAAATATGTTACCGTTACGGTTATGTGGTGTGCTTCCGTCGTAAGCACTTTTTCCAAACTTTTTTAATCTTTCATTTACACAACGCCCCCACACTCACACTTTTCACCTTATTCGCGTTCTGTACGCTTTTTTATCAATCCTCTTGATTTATATATTTTCTCTATTTACACGCGCTTGGCGCTTGCGATCGTTGATAGTTGATCTTGCCGATCGCTGAAATTTCGATCACTGATAATGCCGCGGCTCTTGTTATTTATATTCGCATTCGCACGAGTTGCCCGCCGCACGAACGAAATCGTACTGAACGTAAGTTCGAGAGAGCTGAGAGCACCCCCCAACAAATAAGAAAACAAAACGGGAATGAAAGAATTAGACGGCACGCCGACGCCCCAATACTCTCGGGAAAAGTAACTTTAATATATTATATATACAAAGAAACAGGTACGATGATAAGCCAAATTAATTTTCCTGTAATTTTTGGGCAAAAGGTATATTTTTCTAACAACATATAGTCAATATTAGAATTATTATTAAAATGTTATGGATTGGGAATTTTCGGACTAATTTCATTAAAAAAAAACCTACGGATCCACATTACTTTGATAATTCGAAACGAAATTGTATTTTATTATAAAGTGGTGTGGAAGATGTCCCCTTCACAATGTTACGAACATCATATCAAAATTATAATGCCCTCGGAGAAGCGTATAACAAGCATAGAGACAACAGATACTCCTACTCCAAGCCCCAACGTCGAGGAGCAGGAAAAACAGCTGTGTAGCAAAACAAACGGAACGAAGAGAGCGCAAGCTAAGAGAGCGATGGGGCGCATTATCAGTACAGTAAGCGCTGTGCGCATGCGACAGGTGCTTATGCTTTGTATAACAGTGTTTCTTACAAATAATAGCATATGAAATAGCGGTTGTTGTTGAGCGGATATATAAATGTAATATTAATTTTAGTGGTCCTTTAATACATCTAGTAATACATCGAATAGAGTCTGGGTTCTTATGTAAAACTGAACAGGATCTTATCAGTACAGTGAGTACTTGACCTACAATAAAATGATAGTTTTCAGTTTGGTTTATACTGTATTATGCTCTCTGGTCTTTGTTTCTATTTCCCTCTCCCTGACCGATCGGCCCCAGTCTCTCTCACACACACATCGAAAAGGGTTCACTGAAGGTCAGCTGGTCAGAGTTCAAGTGGCAGTGGGAATGAGCGAGCGAATCGCAGCGATAAAGTAAAGTCATAGAACGAACAACATCAGCGACTTTACAACTTCAGAAGACCTCAAAAAGGGTCGAATGGTGGGTGGGGAGGTGCGGTTGTTGGGCGGGGGGTTTTCTGATGGATAACAAAGTGTAGGCGTTTTTTGTAACTGTATTTGTATACGGAGGCATATCTGTGTCGTCGCTGGCCATTTGATACTTTGGCCTCGTCACTCGTCAATCAACACAATAACAAAAACAAAAAAGAGGGGGAGAGGTGGGTGGAAGCGAGACAGGGCGAGAGAGCAGACATATTGCAGTTGTTCGCAATGCCGTTGTTGTTGTTGTTGTTCTTGTTGTCTGGCGGTGTTGCGTTGCACTTTCCTATTTGCCCAGTTGTTGTTCGATTGAACTTCGCAACAAAACCAACAAACAGTCGAATAGGAAACATATGCATATTAATTGCCCATATCCCATTATTCTAATGAAAAAATCGCTGTTTTTTTATTTTGTTTCTCCGCTTCGAAAATGTTCGTTATCGAAAGACAATTTCCAATGTAAATTGAAATCGATTCTCCTCCAAACTGAACGACCTGAACAACCTCAAGTGTCGCAGTTGTCAAACGAAGGGATCGCATATTGCGGACAGTATTTCCAGTTCCGAAACGCCAAGCATCCACTAAAAGTGTTTCATCTATGAGAAAGGTTCCCCCAAACATATATAGATTTTTTCTAAAAAAGTTATATCGGTTTATTCAATTTCTATCCAACATGTAGAATATTTAAACTTAACTCTTATGTACGTGTATGTTAAATAAAAATTTTTCTCCGAAATCAGGAAAGTTTGAGGTACTTATGGGCGTGCCTTCCCAAGCTTGTGGGCCAAATGGTGTTACCCTGTGCCAGGGTATATTAAGAAGTATATGTACATAAATATATAGGTATGGTCGCGATCGCATTTATGTATATATAGTCAGGCTACAGATGCGAGATCCGCACACTTAACCCAAAACGAGACCAAAAAGGCGAACAGAGGCGACCGGGCCATGACGGGATCTCGGCGTCGACCGACGATGCGACCTGAGTTGGCGGAGAAATATTTTTAGAACTTTGCGACCGACGGCGACGACATCGGTAAAAGCGGCACCGCGGATGGCACGGGGGCAGGGGGAATGCGGGTTGGGGGCGGCATGGGGGCAAAGGGGACATGCATATATTGTGGTACTTCGGTATCTGTATCTCTGGCAGCCGCAGCTCAGGTCTGTTATTTTTTGCTCGTATATTTATTTTTTGCAGGGCGCTCGGCGAGCGAGCGAGAGGTCAGAAGGTCTGTGATCTTTTGCAAGTTCGCTTGAGCGCAAGAAAAATTCTCCGAACTGCCAAGAAGAACAAAAGGCAGCCTGGCCCGTCCAAGTATCTGCGAGATACATTTCTGCCGCTCATATGTACGTATATGTATATCTATACGAACATATGTGTGATATAAGCACCGTACATTTTGGCCAGGCAAAAAGTCAAATGACAGCAAACTTTTGGTTAGATAAATAGGTAAATATATGGTATGTATCTCTATATCCGACGGATATACCCAGACTACAAAGTATAAATAAAATATAAAAGTTCATTAAATTTCATTAAGCAGTATTATTGCATATCGAACTTTCACGGGAACTGCAGTTTGCTAATACAAAACCCGACTTGATATGTTTTTCAGCCTAGACACAAGTGTTAGCCCACTGTTGTTTTTGACACATTTCAGATTGCACTATTTGCCCAACTACTTGTCAACCACACTTTATTGCACTTGTAAAGCAGCAATAAATCATCGATATTCAGTTGCCTGAAACGCACACTGTCATTTGAGTTTCAAAGTAGAAAGGTGTTATTATTTGGAATCCTATGTGTGTAATAAATCTGTTTGAGTTCCTAAATCACAATCTTATGAGCAGCAAATGCACTTCGTCTCATAACGATATGAATAATTTTGCCATACATAAGTCGGGCAAGCATATAACGTTCGACATCCACGCAGTACGTCAATGAATCAAATATTTGAAAATGTGTGGAAAAAAACAGACACAGGTCGAAGTAGGTACATATACATACATGAGGCAAGGTGAGGTAGCGCAGTGCCATCCACAGAAAAATAAAATAACTACTTCGGCTACAGTTGACAACTCGAAGAGGGAGATACCACAGAATGCCGCCAGGTTGGCTGATGAGGGGCAAGTCAAGGTGTGTTGAAGTATTGCTGCCCGTGTCTTCAGTCGTATATTGTGTGGGACGATCGCCAAACTTTGCCAAATCGCAGGCCCCAGAAAGAGAGGTAAAATCCACAAAGACAGAGATGGATGCAGATGCCGCTTTTGTGGCACAAAAAATAAAGGAAAAAGACCAAAGACCAAAGACAGTTCGACAGTTCAAACCAATTGACTCGTTTGCCAACACGCGTCTCCAGAAAAAGAACTTCCAACGTTCAAGAAATTGGGAAAAGCGGCACTGCATATGGACAGAGACAAATATCGGGGATAACATGTTCTTTGCCTGTCAGCATCGCAGGCCAGTAATCTGAATTTTTTAGGTTTATCTTATTAGCTGGAAATGGAATCACTAATAAGGTGATGAATGGAGAAATCAAAATCAATTAGTTACACAACATTTTTAGAATATTAAACTCTTCTACATGACTTAATTAGATTATTTTTGTTCGAGCAAAACTACCTTTACTCTCTTAACCTCTTCCTTTTTTTTAAGTTGAATTCGTCTTGGAATATTGATATATTGAAGAAAATATTCTCGGATGTGCTTACTAGTTGAGGTTTTCAAGACCTGCTGGAAAAAATTAAAGTTTCCGGGATTGGTATTCTCGTCGTCTAGGACGCGGTTTTCGTCAAGAATGCCAGCTAAATGTTTTGTAAGTTACTTTGGGCCACCGCTGGTCACAATGTCAGAAATCATCGTCAGTTTGGCAGTCCGTCAGTCAGTCAACTCCGAGCAATATAGAAGACACAACCACACGGGCACACACTTCCAAACGCAGACACTTGCAATTTCTGTTGCCGTTTTTGTTGTTGGATTTTTTGCGCGCATCTAAAAATAAAGCAACACTGAAAATGCTAATGCCAAGCGCCCGACCGAACGACCGACCGATCGACACCGACATCGACCGATGCCCACAGACCTCAAAAACGAGCGCCCGTTTGCCCTCACACAGATACACACCAACACACCCCCAGCGCACACATATGCAAACATGCAGGCGTACACACACAGATACGTGGACGATCGGCGACACACATGCAAACATGTCCCCAAAATGACAGCGACATATTGCGCGCCTCGAGTTCACTTCATTCGAGAGTTTGAACCGATCTGAATATAGTCAGCGTACCAGGGTGTTGGTGCGAGTGGGGGTATCTGGCACATACGTGGATATACGTGTATGTAGATACTTGTAGACTATATACTCTAGATGCGCGGCACACGCTGTTCGGAATCTTGGCTGAGTCTGTCAATTGCTAGGATATACAGTGCGTACCGGCACCTTAATGCACCGGAAGATTCACTGATCCCGGATGTAAAATCAAATGGAAATCTTGGTGTTCTCGATGCAATGCACACCTAATTATAAAAGTTGTCTCGAATTTAGTTAGCATTAAACAAACTAAACTACGATCTGCAGATAAATACAAATGTCGCTGAAAAAGTGATCATTGCAACCACATTTATGAGAAAGCATCTACAATTCAAAATATACCATTAATAACAGTAAGTAAGAAAATGTAGTTTGTTGAGATAAGTTTGGATTATTAAATGTCAAGTTGTCATAAATAAAGAATGATCTGTGCTTGTAATAAAACTTGTAATAAAAACGGAATTCGTTCTTTTTCCTACTTTTCTTCAGCTTCTGCCATATCAGTGTATCCCAACTATTGAGTATTAATTGTAGTTTATGCCTTGGACAAATGGCCATAACCCGCACTGTAGTGGCATACAAAAAGTATTTATCTTTTAGCCATTTTCATTTTTTGTGAACCAAAACTACAACTCAACTCTGTCAGACGACAGACTGACTGCAGAGTCGTTGGGTTTGGGCTTGGGTTTGGGTTCGGTCTTTGGGCTTTGGGCCTTGGGTAGAGGGACCTGAGACTGAGACCTGGGATCTGAGACCAAGTCAGGCCAAGTCAAGTCAAGTAAAGTCGATGTCGAGGCGTGTGGGCAGCATCAGCGTGTTGGGTTCAGTGCAGCTTTTTATTTTTTATTTTTTGCATGTTTTCCTTCATTTTTTGCACCAGTTTAGGCGAAGCCTGTCGTCAGGGATGTGAGGCAAAAACATGGCAGCTACAAAATCAAGCGACGAACGAAAACTTTTAAGGCGAAAAGTACTGGTCGAGACGGCAAAGATCGTTATGGGGCAACTTAAAGGGGTCAGGTCGGTTGGTCGGTCGGTCGTGTGGCAACTGTACTCGAAAAGTGACACCTGCAAAAGGCCGAGAGAATGGAGGTCAAATATAAACGAGGCGGAAGCGGACAACCAAAGTGTTTATCCTCATGACTGACGTGTTGTTTGCGTGCTGCAAGATCAGAAAGTCGAGAAGTGAGGGCTCCGAAATATCCTTATATGCTTGCATTGCCATATTGTTTGTCACAGCAAACGGGATGCATGGTTAGTTGGTTGCTTTTTACTGAAGATATCTTATTATGGTTTTTCCACCAAAAAGAGGATGTCATTTCGTAAATGCCATTGCTTTCTTTGATTCTTTGGTTTTACATGAAAAACATGAATATCTTCCTGATGCCCCATTGACCCCCATCTCATCGAATCGTATCTGTAAGCAGTTAAACAAGCTCACATCTCACCCACTTATGGCTGTTTAAACTCTTGACTTACCAAAGCAAACACGCTCAGATTAATGAAATCCCATCCTCAACCTATAAAACAAAACCTGTAAGACAGCCATTAAGAGATAAAAGAGCCTAGGTATAAATATTTATATTAAAAATCAAAACAAAATCGAAAACTATAGAAACATGTGCTGAGACTAACACGTTTCTGCTATAAGCCAAAAAAGAAGCGAAGAAACCTCAAGAACACATTTTTTGTAATAAAATTAAGGGAATAGTAAATGAACATTAAACGGTTTGGGCAAAGCTCAGATCGGTCAAACCGATGATAATTTATGCGAAAAACAAAAAGCTTTGCTCTATAATGATAACAAACCAACGTTAAACAACTTTGTAGTAGAATTGAGGAAAAAGCACGCACAGCCTTGATGAAATGTTGTGTTCGCCTAGGAAATACTCAGTTTTCTATGGAATATGTATCATGGCGATCGAATCTCTTAAGTCAGAATTTGTGGAAATTCTCGAAAATCTTTTTTGACCTTTTAGGAAGTCTCAACTTCCGTTTAACCGACGATTTTGTGAATGGAATTTGCCAGCGCATTGAAAAGTTTATCGCAAAAAACACGCTGAGGGTGAGAACTGGCTCAGGTATCATCATATAATCAGACACATAACTGCTTACCTAACAAACTGCTCTTGTCATTTGATAGAGGACCAGCCAGAAAAACAAAAAAAAAGCTAAGAAAATCCCCAAGCTGGCATCATAAAATATATACATAAATAAATGCTAATAATAACAAATTCAACAATTTCCTGCGGCTCACATCACAATTTCGCCGTTTCATGTCATTAGCGGACTCCAAAGTAAATATTTGACGAAGACAAACGAACCTCCGCCGCAAAGCAACTTCATCATCGCATCATAACCCGTTCTCCCCGAAAAAGCAGGAAAAATAATAATAATAATAATAAAAATAATGAAGAGCAAGTGACGGTCACTTTGAGGGCATTGAGGGCATTGAGGGCGTTTTTAAGTTTTATTTTTTGTTTGCTAAAGATCAGTTCCCTCTTCTTTCGTTTCGAGATGAGTTTGGGAGTTGAGTAAACCGATCGGCTGCGGCTTTTTTCAGTTTTTTTTTTTTTTTTTTTTTTTGCTGACTGTGACATTTTTGTCACATGAACTTGCCGCCGCCACGATCTCACAGCAATCCTCGACGAGCAGGGGTAACTTGAAGTTAAGTTTATGTACTCGCCATTATATTCCGTCAGCGAATTTGCGCTGCGAAGATCATAAGACCATAATTGAACTGATTGGCACTGTTTTGTTATGGCCCCAGATTTGTTGTTTCCCTTTTTTGGATTTTTTCCTGCCCCGTACTTGTAGTAGGCTTTCATAATTTGATCTTTTGACAGATCAAAGATCGCTGCTTGAACCTAAGGTTAATCACTGACCGCAGCACCGCACAATATGGCTGTTATTTCTGCTTGGGTTCGCTATTTGTTTGATTCGAGCCGCCGCATGAAATCATATTTCTCCATAAAGCATCCACTTTGTCTGTCCCAGCTTCCACAGATGATCGAGTGCCGATCTGGGCGCCCACACTCGATCGCATGTGTGCCTGCCTGACTATATATACACGTATATGTATATATTTATATATATGTACACATATCTTTGCGGCTGTGTTAATGATCGCAAATGTCGTGATTTTAGTCGAGTGGGTTGAGTGAGGTGCTGAACTTTAATTAAACGCGCACCGAAATGTGTTTTTTCACATTCTGAACTTTGAGACATCAACTGCATCCACCGGGCAAATGCATTGCAATCGCTCCGAGATCGGTTAATCAACAGATGGCCTGGCCTTATGCCTCCTATGGGGGTTGTGAGACTAAACGAACCCAAGGAGAACCTTCAAAACCTGACACACATTAGCAATCCAAAAGTATTTAGATTTATATGTGGGAAATGTCATATTTATCGGTTATAATTAGAGAGCGATGTCTTATATTTTATCAGATTGAACTCAGATTAACTCATTACTAAAGGTGCACAAAACAAAGGGAACAAGGAAGAGGGAAAACAAACTAAAAACCTGAAAACCATACTTAAGTAGATTATACTTTTGACTTTTAAGTGAATGAGCTACCTTTAAGCTAAGTGAAAACTTCACGAAAGAGGTCTATAAAGAAAACATGCCACAATGAGGCAAATTAACAAAGAAATCAATGAGCCATACGCCAAGAACAGTTGGACATTACCAATAAAATTAGCTGAATCACAAGGGTTTAGAGCCACTCAGAAGACAAAGAGGTAAAGTCGAAATGCGAATCCGGAAAAAGGAAAAGTGGAAGCGCCTAACAAAATATTGTAATCAAAAATGCGAAATGCAAATGAAATGCAGGTGCTGTGCAAACTCAAACACACACACACACCTGCACTTACGACGACAACTGTAACAATAACGGCCATCGGAGATACAACAACAACAAGTGACCAGAGAGTGAAGTGGGCGGCATTTGGGAAGGGTGAGGGGGCGGCGAAGGTGAGTGCGCTTATCAGGCCCAAAAGCAAACGCAAAAAAGGAAAAAATAAAAAGCAGCAACAACCACAAACGCCGGATATGAGCGCCACTTAAAAACTGTAAAAACAATGAACAAGCAACAAGTGTTCGAGACGACTACACAGAAAACAAAGCATCTACACTTCCACATTAGCCGCTTAAATTGGTATTTGCATTTTTACAACTTTGATATAAGAACAATAAACTGGGATAAACTACAGCCTCGACTAAGGAATTGGTGTTTTAGTTAAAATGGTTTATTGTCGCAACACTCTTAAACGTTACTTTTCAATTTATGTAGCTCGTTATATAACGTTTTAATTGTTAATTTACAGTGTTTTTTTATGCTGTTTGAAAGTACAATTCGATTCCTTGCAGAAGCTAAGCAAGTGGATAATCTATTTGTTTCCCGTGCAGACAGACAGAAGAGTACAAACAGACAGCAAAGAGAGCGTCAAATTTGCACAATCGGACAACAACAAAGTCTGCAGAGGGAACAGGTAGCCGACTCACAGCCACAGGCAGGCCAATTAATGAACGCGACAAAATGGCAAATAATACTTTGGAAAATGTCCACGGCATGACCGTAAAAGCCAACTAAAGTACGGTCCGACCTGACACACAAGCTTCACATTCCCTATTAAGATGTTTAGGATTGCTTATGCTTTATCTTAAAGTTTATCATTCATATTGTGCGTTTTAGAGTTATTTGATATATTTCGTTTAAGTTTTTAAATTTAGGTCTCATTCTCTGTAAAAATTTCCTTGTTCAAAATGTAAAACTCTATATATTGTACGTGTATGTATTATAGGAACACAAAAATGAGATTTTTATCGAATGCTTTTCAACATAACGGCACTTCTAAACGTATTTGCCCTCTTTTGTTGCAAATGCACTCCCTAATGTTTAATAAAATTCTCGGGATGTCGAGGCTTCACTGTGTCCACGCGGGGGAGTAACAAATCAAACGCACAATGGGAGAAAGGAAAATGATGAGTGCGGGAGCGAGAGCGGGAGGGGAGCAGTGACGAAGAAGGTGGACCGAAACAGTTACCCACTAATTGCAAGCATGCGTCGCGCAGCTTTTTGTCACCCGTTGACGGCTGTTTGTGGTTGTAATTGTAATTGCGCCTGTATTAGTGTTGCGGCTCAATCAAATGTCGCGCTGCGCAGCGTTTACAGTTGCTGCGGTGGACATTTGCTGAATCATTTGTTTATGGCCGAATCAGGAGTGTGTGTTTGTATTAATTACCGTTTTAAGCTGCCTCCTCTCCGCCTCTTCTTCCCCTTCGCCTGCTTCTGCTTCGTCTTGCTAGCTGGGAATGGGAATTGGAATTCTTTGCTGTCAAACACTTCAATGAAAACTTTTATGTGGAGCAATTGATAAAGCCGCGCTCACGCACACACTGACACTTTGCTGCCGGAATCTACGCACACACACACACTGGCATTTGTACGTTAAAATTAAGTACAATAATTCACTTGTTGTTGTTGTTGGCTTGGCACTTGTCGACCGTTTTTGCGTCTCGCTTGCAATTAAACAAACAATTTTTCTCCTGCAGTCGCAATAACAATATTCATCGATCGCCGCGTTTTGATTAAATTGTTTGAATTACGTTTTCTACTATTATAATTCTTCGACTGGACTGCAAGTACGAGAAAGCTTCCGCACCGAACCGCACTCGAGAGCTTCGGAAAAATAACTGTGCAGCAGCATGCGATCGAAATCGACTTCGGGCCTCTTTTTCCACGGCGAAGCGACAAGTGGCGATTACAACAACAACAACAACTGGTTGTATGAATGAATTTCGCTTGGCACGCTCTGCGTTTATATTAAGAGCGCGGAAGAGAGTCGAAGAGCGGCGCTCTTTTTAGCTATTTGAAGCAGGTTATTTCTGCTGAGTGATTATTATCATTATGAAGTGATCTGATTTGCTGCTGATATTAAAGCAGGACCGGTCAATAATTACACTAGCCAACACGCGCTAATGGCTTTTTGAGTATTTATTGAAAAAATTACCATTGGAATAAGTCACACACATTGATGTTATGAATTTCTATTAAAAATGAGTTATGCACAAATCTTCAACTAATATTTTAGTCGAGGAGTTTTCGACGTGCTGTTTTACGTACTACTTTACTACTTTACTCTACTTTTACTTCTACCTTACACTATTTAAGGTCCTTTAAATATTCTTTAGCCCTGTAATCCAGTGTAATTATAGTTTTTACTAGATAAATTGCAGCGGAAGAAGATTAAAATGCTTGAAATAATGATATGGTATGTGATTAAAACAAGAGCGAATCGTGATCCCGATGGGATCATCACAGATCCCCAACCCCATTAGGGCTACAAGATGGAGATATCGTTCAGAAGAGGCACAATGTATGAGGTGATAATTCACTTGTACGTCACCCGCTCGCATTTGCATTCGCCATTCGATTGCACCATTCCCGGTCGACTAACTACGGTTATCCTCAATCAGCTAATTTATTTCCCTGGAAAATATCGCCCCCACCTCGAGAAAGGCGAACGATTTTCCCTGCCAAGGGGCTCCACCTCCACTCAAATGGGGGAAACCAAACAATTAAGCAAACAAAACGACAGCGACCACGGCTGCAGTCTCCAACTGCAGCTTCAGCTTCAGCTCCAGCTCCAGCTCCAACTTCTGCTCCAACTCGCCAGCTCCGACTCTTGATAGCCCCTCCAGATAGAAACTGTCAAACAAAACAAACTACACGATAGAAGCCAAACAAAGCGAGGCTTCCAAAGTGTGCTGCGTTTTAGTACCCGTTAATAGTGGGGTATATCACCTTCACCTATTTGTTTAAATTTATTTAGGTTATTAAATTTATAGCATGACATATTTATACTGATAAATTCATATATTTAAGCAGATATAGGTATTTAAAAATCCTAAAACATTACGTACCATTACCAAAACAGTTTCAAAATTATATAATAAGGGACGTTACGAAATACAGATTTTATTTGCTAACTCTCTAGCCCTTGACCATGCATACTAACAGGTATCTAGTAGTCTAATTTCCCATTTCATAAACTTTCTTGTTTATTGTTGCCTTGCCTTTGTCTTTTGTTTTTGCCTGCAAATGGTAGGCTAAGTACAAGGAAAGGCGTCAATGACGACAGACGAAGACGACTGACGTCGACCTTCGGCAACTACGCCAACAAAAAGGAGGTTCAAATGAGAAAAAAGAGTTAAGTAGAAAACACTAAAAATCGAGGCCCCAAGAAAAGGACCGAGAGATGCATCGAATATAAATTAGCTGCCATGAACGAGGTAATGGAGCAACAATAACAAGAATAACAGTGGCAGCAGAGAGAGAAAAAGGACATGCTCAAAAAGTTCCCCATCTATTAAACTTAAAAAAAAATACCATACACACTTGCCATTACATTTAAATATTAAAATAAGCGAAAAAATTAATTGGGCTTAAATGATCACGTTTATACAAATATATACATATGTTGCTTAACTGTATTGCAGCTTTATACAAATATAGATACATTTTAAGAAATAGGTGAAGATAAATTGTTATATCCTTCCCTGTAGTATTTTTTTTTGTATCCTGTAGTATTTTAATAAATTGAGGCAACTACTTTTCTGAGTGCACCGAAGAGAAAAGCCACAATGAAGGCTCCACAAAAGGCCAGAAAGCAAAACGACGACGCGCCGATGCTAGTGGGCGTGTACCGCTCCCCATCCGCCCACTGCTGCAGCTCCTCCCCCCGCCCCCTGTGGCCGTGTGCAGGCCAAGTGCAATCTGTGGCAGCGATCGGCCAAGTACAAATGGTTAGGAGATGCAACAGTAACAGCGAAAACAGCAACAGCCACAATGGCTGGCGAGGTCAAACAGCAATCAATAAAGGTCAGCGACTACCGCCAGGGCATGCCTGAGTGCCTACCGTCAATGCCGCTCTGCTGGATTGCTGGATTGCTGGATTGTCGGATCGTCGGATTGTCGGATTGCTGGATTGCCCGATGGCCAGATCGGCGGCAGAAGGGGGAGCTGGAGGTGCAGAACCAGCTCCCAGCCCACACCCAATTCTCCGCCTCTCCACTCCCTTCCCCCTCTCGCAGTCACTTGCCCATTCATGCGGCCCACGATGAAGATGCTTTATGTTGCAAATTGAAAGCTGGACATCCAATCGACTGAAGAAGAACAAGACGAACACGGCAAAGAAGAAGCAGTAGTAGAAGTAGAAGAGGAGGCAGTGCCATGGGCAGTGGCAGCAGGAAGGTGGGAAAGAGAAGGCTGGCCGACAAATGTAGACAGTTGCGACTGCGCAGCCGCAGCAGCAGAAGCTGAACTCGCTGAGGTTGCTGCAGAAGCCGCGTCAGAAGGCCAGGAAGGTGGGAGCGGGAGCGAGAAGGAGCTAGGCTGCTGCAGGGAGAAGAGCGCAATGGTGGATGATCGGTTAACCCCTTATGGCCGATGAAAACTTCGATGATCGATCGCTGAGTTTTTACATTTACAGTACATTTTATGAAACTTACTATGTACGTTTTTTTTTATGTGCCAGTAGCATCTTTAAATTATTTTAGAGAATATTATTGTCAATTAATACTTAAATTTGAGCTAAAACATAGCTTTAGATATATTTAAATGCCTAGAAACTCTTTGAATATTAAACAAATATATTTCAAGCAATTCCAAGCATTTGTCTTCAAGTAGAATAACTTTTTTAAAGCAAAATTAATTACGCAGGTTATTCGTTTTCCTAACAGCCCACCAGCGGGATTCCCTTGGGCACCATTGGGTTAATTAGCTAAATGGCGGATGTCGATGACTGTGGCATTAGGCGTATGTTTCTTGGCTATTCCTAGGCTGCCCCCTTGACTGTCGGTGTCCACCGACCGACCAACCAACCAACCGACCGACTGAGCGACCCTGTCCCGCCCCCGCAGCTGTTGCTTCCGAGGTTGCACAGCTCCCGGTTCCAAAGCCACGGCTAAAACCATCGGCGATGATGATGATGATAATGATGATGATGATGAGGATGCTACCAAGTGGCCTCTGCCTTTTTGAATGCATCTTGCGGCGGCTGCTATCTGCCTGGCCGTGGCATCCACAAGATATTTTTAATGGCCCAGCTTCCTTTTTGCAGATGCTCTGCTACTTTGCTTCTGCCGTCGTTTTTTGTTGGTCCGATATTTGTGAATGAAGTTGTTTTAGATACACACACTCATACTCCACTCCGCTGGCGGAGAAGTAGCACCATTATCGCACTGACATGTCTGCTGGATGTCGCTGCTGCCCACCACCCCCTTTTTGCGCCCGCCAGCCCACCGCCAGCCGCCCACTTGGCGGTGTGTGTCACCTGTTGATGGATTTCGTTGTTTGATTAACATGAAATGGCATCGCATCCAATCCCAGCCGATCTTGATGCCTTGAGTGGAGTAGAGTGGATTGGATTGGAGTGGAGTGGAGTGGAGTGGAGTGGAGTGGAGACGCCGACTCTAAGTGACTCCGTACCAGTTCGCCTGGTACCTGGCGGATAGTTAGCCAAATGTCCGAGATTGATGAGGTGGATGGGTTAAGTGATGGCCCCGAGTGGAATGGCCAAGTAAATTGTGGCTTTTGATGGATTTCAATGTACTTACTCCTTGGAAGCGTTTATCTGAATAGACCACAACCTTTGCAGCCAATGATACATTCATTCAATTGAAAACGAATTAACATTCGATAGTTGAGACAATTTGTAACCAAAAAAATATATGAACATAAAATGTGATAGTTACTTAACCTATTTTAATCCCTTAGATGTATATTTAAATATAAATTAACTTCAAATCGAAAAATGCTGCAGTTACATTTAAGAAGACTTTTAGCAATATAAAGACGTTGAATCCCGGAATCAGATTCCTTGACATTTGTTGACAATAAAAGTAGGTAAAACCAGGTACAACAAACACATGGCATAATTATAAACCACTTAGAGGACACGCCTTTTAGGACTACCTGTGTCGTATCCTGGCCACTATAAATTTCATTCGCCCCGAACGCCATTAGTACATTCAGAATCAAACTGCCAAGCAGTCAAGATGTCGAGCTCTAAACTAGCTTTTCTTATTCTGGTCATTGCCTGTTTGGTCCTCATCGCTTGGGCACGACCTAGGTCGAGATCTTCAATATTCAATGAGGTCACATCGCTGCCGGCGGAGCGGAGAATGAGCAACGAAATCATGGACCAGATATCGCCCATGAGGAGGCCACACAGGAGGGATTACCTCGTGAAGAAGCGCCCCCTCATCAGCTCTAGGATGATGTTGTCCAGAAGTCCCTTCCTCGGCCGTTTCTACAGCGATCCAGTGCAGGAGATTGCCCCAGGTGGAGCCAACTACTTTGGGAATGACGTCCTGCCGCTTTCGACCTACGAGATCCTGGAACCGGAGTCATTATATTAGAAGTAGACTCTGAGTACTACATATGTAAACTAATTAAATTTAGCTTAATTTTAAAAAATGACATTGTGTTCATATAAATGAAAAATATAGTTAATAGTTTAATAACCCACATTTGTTATACTCGTGGTTTCCGGCCTGTCCGGGTATCTGATAGTCGAGAGGCTGCAGCGTTTCGACTTTTTTCTATTTGCATTTGCGGCAATTCACCTACTTAAGAATAATGTTTCAGTTTGAGACTTTCAAAGTGTGTGTTTTATGTTACCTATGTATATTCAAGTCGTCTTCCAGCGATCCCAAGAGGATCTTCCATTCAGCTAATCGAAGCCAAGGGCTCCGAGGGACGAACCCATTTTGCTAGCAACAATCAACACTCGTATCATCAACAATCTGAACAAACTACAACAACATAATCAACGGCAGCAACAAAACGCTTAAATACGCAACGGGGAGAGAGGTCCAAAAAAGTAAAAATCAGAGTCGAGAATCGAGAATCGAGGAGGAGCATCCCAAATGCCATGTAGGAATCCATGTAGGAACATCGGGTTGGCGTGTGTATCTGCGAGTGGCCATATCCCCAAGGAATGAATGTTTCTGTTTGTCGTTCTGGCCGGAGGACAAATCTCTATGGCCAGAGGCGGAGAGCGGCTGGCCGACCGAACGCAACAAGTGTTCCAAATCAAAACGGAAGCACAACCCAGGCCATGGCCATGGTAACTCCGGCTGGCCAGGCCAGGCCAGGCCAGACCAGGCCGCTCCTTTATGCCGCATATGTACATGGCTTTTTGGTTCGACATGGCAAAAGCATTTGGAAAATGTAATTTACAACGCTCAACGCGGAGCAGCGACCACTTCGCAGGCACACACATATATATAGCCATGTGTATATATTGGCCCGTGGAACTGGTCAACTTTGGTCGGACTCGGTCGCATCAAGAGCCACTCAACCTCAAAGTTGAACGGCATCGGCATCACCTGCCACCGATCTCACACCGCTCTCATAGCCACCGATTCGCCAGCGATTCGCGCTCGGATTGAAATCCAAGAAGCTAAAAAAAATAAAGGAAACAGGAGCCCCCAGGCAGGACAAAAGTGATCGAGTTGAAGGTACCCTATAACTAGTAAGGAAATAGGGGGCACAAAAGCGGGGCTGTGTTTCTGGTAAATTGCTGAAACTCGAAGCTTTTTTGGTTTTACATGCAATCATTCACTTTTTTCTTGGCCCAAATCATAAGGTCGCCCAAACAACCTATCGAAACAGGGTATACGGGTACTGAATGAAAAAAGTGCTTAACTAAGAAGAACAAGTGAGCGAAGATTTTAATTTTAACCTTTTTGGTCTGGCTCCTTCCACTCCACCACGATGGCTCCTGTGCACCCAACTTTTCCTGCCTGCTGATTTAGTTTCTTTGTGCTTTTTTCTGTTTTTAATTTGCTGCGCCGCTTCATAGAGCATTTTTCATTAAATTCCTGAATTAAGGCATTCCTCCGTGGCCTCCCATCGGACGCTGGACATGTTCTGAAATAAGAGCAACATAGCAACATAGCAACCTTGTCCAAGTCCAAGACGACGACATGGTGACGACGATGCCGTCGATGGCGATTGTTTAGGCCACGGCCAAGTTGCCAAGTGGCTTTGGCCAAGAAACTGGCTACCGGTTACGTTGGGAGTTCGGAACACAATTGGATCACACGTTGAAAAATTGTTTATTACGCTAATGGCCAACTACAAATTATTTGGAAAATAACACCATGCACTTAAGATCCTGAAAACATCGCAATTATATCAAACTGGTAGAGGGCTAAGATACATTTAAAGTTTGAATTTGCAATTATGTATTCCAAACTGCTATTTCGCTTGGCATAAACATCATAATTAACGTATACCTGTCAAGCGCATTTATTCCACAATTTCATTCCACAATTTATATAGTTATACTAGCAGTGCAGCACCAAGTTGTTTGGAATTTCATATTTCTTGAGTTGCTTTTGTTGTCTCTGCCCTTTTGAGGCATTTTCAGATTGGTTGCATTAAAGAAACTTAGAGTCACCACTTGTTGCTGCGATTTCGTAGATTGAGATCTCTTAAAGGGATTAACATTAAATCAGTGTCAAAATTGCTTAAAGATTGTCTAATATATTTGGTTGGCCATTGAAAAAGGGATTAAGATGCATTCGTTATTGAATAGATACATTACCTGTTCCCTTGAGAATGTGTATGAATATATATGTATAATAATATATTAATTATATCAAACGTATATAAAGCGTGACAAAAATATTTGAAATAAATTTATATTTAACAATGAGATGCAAAATATTTTAGTTAAGTTACAATCACTACGGCAAAGATAAATTTATTCAATTTACGAACTTTCACTGTTGCTAACTGAAATCAATATCGCCGGCTGCAGAGTTCCATGACATGAGGCCAGAGCAAACCCATGTTCAGATTCCCTTCCCGAGATCCCAGCCAGGCCCAGCTGGTATCCAGCACAATTCACTTAAGGCCACCGCCTTAGCCCCATGAATCCAGAGCACTTTTCTAACTTCCTCTTACCAATAGAACAAAAGCAGCACAAAGCGCCGCAGATAAAGTGGAATGACAACAGGAGGGCTGGAGGAGATCGGTGGGCTGGCGATTGGGTAGCTGGAGCAGGAGCCAATGGACCGGTGGCGACCCAAAGCTATGCGAGAAAGAAACGGGCGCGAGATCAAGCCAGGTGAAGTCAAGTTCGAGTCACCGGTTGCAGCATAGTTGACCAGATCGGGAGAAGCGAGTGCAGGAGATCCCGAGACTTGCCACTCCACTGACCAGAGATGAACGCGAATCGTGACTGGCTGATTGCGGATATGCATTTCAAATGGTCAACATATTGCGAATTGCAGAAGGGTGGATATCCATATTGGTTTAGAATGGCAGTAGTTAGCTTTTTTCAAAATTATTTATTTCCACATTTTTAAAATTTATCCTGTAACTTAAAAACATTAACAATGAATGACTCAAGACATGCCAGCATGTGCATTTTAGTATTTATTTCTTTTTTTATATTTTCTCCTTTATTCCAATTATGGGATCGTGTCACGCGGTCATCTCCAGTTGGAGCCACCAACTAGATACAGATATGCGCGGCGACCGCGACGACCGCGCAGGCGCAGCCAGCGGCAACTGGACGGCTGCGCTGTTGCGGCTGCTGCTGCTGCTGCGGTTGCTGCTGCTGCGACTGCGCGGTTGCAGATACACTTTAGGGGCATGACATGACTCGCATACGAATTATTATAAACGATCTGGCGCAAAAACTAACAAGCGATGGGGCCGGGACTGGACTGGAATGGAATGGACCTCGCCTGGTGCTCTGTGGGATGTGGATGTGGATGTGGAAGTGGATGGATGTGCTCTGTGCGGAGGCAGAGGTGCATGTGGATGTGGATGTGGATGCGGCGGCCAAATGGGCGGCAAGGTGACGGCGAAGGCATCGGGCGAAAGGAAGGCGGATGGAAGGAGGAGCGACGGACGAGTTATGGTGGCCAATTGCAAAGTTAATGGAGTTTGGCTACTCCAGCAGTGCTCCAGCAGATCAGATGGAGCAGGGGGATTGGGATTGAGCTTGGGCTTGGGGTTGGGCTTGGGATCGGGATCGGCATCGGCATCGGGCGACTTGAGCGGATGCTGGCCGAGAAGATACAGCTACTGGTTCGCGACTCGGCAAAGATTGAACTTAATTTTGCACAAATGCAATTTATAGAAAATTGTTGCCACTTGTTTTCACGTTGATGGCACTCGGGCACCGAGTAGATCATCGGGCGGGGTGGAGCCGGCTGGAGATAATAAATGCAGGTAGCCATTGGATTCCTGGATTCTGCCCGATGCCTGCAGCTTGGCCATTATTTAAATTTTTCCCCTCCGCGGCCATACTACGCTTTGCAAAAATTAACAATTAAAATGTCTAATGGCAGAAAAAGTGAGACGCGATAGAGAAGGAGGGCCGGGCTGGATCATAAAGACGCTGTCGCATCAGGTAGGTCGACATAGGTGACTCCTTCTTGGAACTTCCACTCATCAGCCAGGGCAATTAGTTTTCCCTTTTTTGTATCGGGCGCAGTTCATCTGGGGATTCGCGTAGGATCGATGGAATCCGAGCAGAGGAAGTGGAAATGGCCGAAGGGATTAGCGCGGAATGGTTTATTGGCGAGTCGCGGCCATAAAACTGCGTCCTAATCCATCAACGAACTCCTGGAATCCTCTCGAATCAAGGGTCCCAAAGGACAGGTAACCGATACCTTATTACCTCGCAGTAACGAGCTATAAAAAGACGCACTGCACCCTGTAGCCCAAACAGTCTTGATTGCACGCAGCATTTGTCACAATATGCTAATTGTTCGCTATCTAATCGCCTTGGTCTTTTCCATTTTCATGGTGGCCACATCTCTAAAGATCGAGGAGCGCTACCGGCGGTGCAATGGCTACAAGATATCCACGCCGGATCGACTGGTCATCAAAATGGAGCGACGCGGGGGAAAGTGTGCAACCAAGTTCCTAGAAAAGAGGCGCCTAAAAGTCTAAGATACCGGAAGATTGCCAGGACCCCAAAGCCGAAAATCAGTGATAAATTCCTATGCAAGTCGATGGAAAATTGAAGCATTAGCCTCAGAGGCAATGAACTGCATCTACACTGCATCAAGTTCGGTGTAGAGATATTTAAAGAGAATATTAAAATTTACTGAGATCACCTGCTAAGCAAAAATATACAAAAAGTCAAAAAATATTGCACTATGAATGTGTTTTCAAAATATACCATTGCAAAATTGTAACTAGTGATTGACCAATATATATATGTATATGTATACTATAAACTCCTATAGTTTTTAATAATATTTCATAATAATTTCGTATAAGAATAAAATGTTTCAATAGCAAAGCTGCGTGTTTTGATTGACTTTTAGTAAGATGAGTAATACTTACTTAAACTTACTTAAGTTCAGTGGTATGTAAAGGTTTCTACCCACCCAATCATACCTAAAGGGAATAAGTTCTAAGTTACTTTTTCCAGCATTCGGGCGCATTTAGTTTATTCGTATATGTTTATAACTTTTATTTGGAAAGGTATTTTACATGTATAGTTTTGTGTGGGTATTGGATGACACCAAGTTTGCATTCCTGTTTGTTGTTCCAATTATTTGTATTATACATTGGCTGGGACACTTAAATTTACAAAAGCACACACATGTAGGAATGCATTTTTTATATATATGAATAGCTTTACGAAGCATTGTATTTCATTTTACCACACCATATGCAAAGCGTAAATCAAGAAACGAAATATTTCAATTTCAAACGTTTGTGCTAGTATTCAAGTAAATAGGTACATCGTTTATTTTTTTGGCAACTACAATGGAACATTTTTTCATACGTTTCGTAGACATTCAAAGGGATAAGTTGTATATAGATGTATATATATATATGTTTGTATATATATGGATATAGTTGAGTCTTAGCCTTAGTTTAATTGCACTAAACATTTGCGTTTATCCATTATGCTAATCTTTGTGTTTGGCTTATTTTTTGGTTTGTTGAAATGCTTGAATTGTTAATTTAACCAACAGCTCTGGGTTCCGGATAATCTCCAGTTGTCCGGGAACTTACTTCCTAAAGCAGGAGATGGGATTAAAGTAGCACTGCCGGTATCTAACTTGGCGTTTGCTCTCGGGCAGCCGATAAAGTTCGTTCACATTGCCGTAGGTAGGACTCCTCAAATAGGCGCTGTAACTGCTGCAAAAGTTAACCCCAGCTTGACATTATTCGCAATGGTTAGTAATGGTTCCTCCTCACCTCGGTCTGTATTGGGCAAAGAGCATCTGCAGCCGGTCCATTGGGATATTGGGATAGATTGCCTGTGCTGGCATGTCGTAGCCACCGCCGTAGGCGCCTCGCACGTCCTCCACCTCCTGGCCATCGAGTCCATCGGAGTCCTTAAATCCAGTCAATAAGGTACACATTCTTAACACGTCCTGAGAACAGAGAACACTTAACACTCACCGGTCCTGTTTCTGCTCCCGAAGGTCGAGCCTCGCTGAGGGCAAAGAGCAGGGTGAGGAGTAGGCCGTAGCACAATAATATCTGCACGAACTTCATCATTTTTAAACGCTTCTGCACTGAAAGTGATAAATAAAAAGGTAATAAGATATCATTAATATTTTAACTTTAATAAGCCCTTATAAAACAGTTTTGGCAGCTCAACCGCAAGCCTTGTTCAAAAGTCGAATTCGATTCAAGTCGAATATTGTAAACATTTTAATGCCCATATATAGTATAACTAGTTATAGTTATGAACATTTGTAGTATTCCAATTAATGCAAATGCTTGCAAAACTTCAAAGAGAAATCCCAGGACTTTTTCCCCGGCTAATCCCGAAGCGCAAAGGTTGTCAAGAGGCGAGTGCAGAAAAAAAGTGCCATGAAGTTCAACTAGCCACATTTTTAATTAAAGGTCCTGGGGATTCAGTGGAATTGCCTTTCTACGCATATATACTATTTTGAAACACTTTAGACACAGTTCAACCTGAATGGACGGGCAACAAAGCAGATTGCAGTTACTCAAAACACTTGCTGCCACAAACGTGACGTGCATTTCTGCGTTTCTGACGCAGATTGGAGTCCTGAGTACTGTTTTTCACCTTAGCCCGGCTTAAGTGCATTTCCGCAATTAAAAGCGGATATGGACCTGCAGCTTAAGCCATGCAACAGCCGCACCCACACGGTCATCCACTTCTGCGCTGCATCCGTAATACAATGGCCGCTAGTGCAACGTGTGGCAGCCACACAATGGCCCGGGTGCATGGCCTTGTTCAAGCCATGTTGGCCAAACTTTGATTGATTTCATCAGAAGCCCGAAGTTGGCTGGGGTTCCCCTTACTTATGTGGTTAATTATTAAAGAACTTTCATGGCCAGTTTCGTAACGTGTTGTCAACTTGGCAAAAGTGATTGATCAAACAAAGGGTTATGCAATCAGTTGGTAAAACTGTATGGGTGAAAGGTCACTGATACATTTTTCAGAAAGCATGCAACAAAACATAATGCTTAGTATCCATCGCAATGATCAAACTTATTTCATTTGAACTCAATATCTTTTCCAATCTTATATAAACGAATTTGGACAAGAATCAGATTTATCTTTATGTGCATATCAAGTTAGATGGTACTAATTAGTATGAAAATTGGATTTTACTACATTATATCCATCCTTATGAATTAATCATATCAATTGATGGCAGCGCAGATCAAAGCTAAGTACTAAAGTAATATAAATGACAGAAGTTCGCAAACACGTGTTCTAAAACTGCAACCAGCAACTAATTACTTGAATTACATAATTTATGACATCATGGCAATTTAAGTGGGTGTGAAATCAAAGGGAAAACCTCTCCCGCAGGACATGAATACATAAGGAGCCCCTGTTTGAACATAAATCCCCGTCGGGCCGGGGAAAATGAGGTCATCAAATGACTTTCAGTATCACCACCATAATCATCATAATCATCATAATGATCATAATCAAAATAATCATCTGCATGCAACAGGTAAACGAGAAACTGAACCATCGCGGTGGGCACACACAGCCATATAGACATGGCCCATCGAGGACCTCAACGATGTGGCCCGTAAACGTTAACGACTTGTCTCATTTGCTGGCTGCAGCTCATAAAATGTTGGTGCTCCTAGATGGTTCTTAAATTTCAAGCAGCTGGCTATGTGAATGCATTGTGCGCTGGAGTTTGTTATGGTGCCCAAAATCTGAATTGCAAATAAGCTGGCTGTTTTGAAGAAATGTTCAAACACTGGCACATTGCCTGGAAAAGTCGAAGAAATTTGCGAAATGCCCGCCCATATGTCGTAGAATATGTTCTTTTATTTGGGTCTGCATATATCACCTACTAGACCAGTTAAGAAGAGAACCCCGCTCTGAGATTATTATTGCGTTGTTATCTCTCGAAAAGGTGCACTATCATTTTGGCCATTGAAACAGTGATAAATATTGGCTCATATGGGAACATTTCCGTGTATAAATTGGCGAAAGTGCATACGAATCGCTTAAAACACTTTACAAGTGAGCTTGCGCCGAGATAATTACAATACACAGCCGGCGAACTAAACTTTGAGCTCATAAAATATTTGTTAGATTAAGCAGCTAGTGGGTGATAAATAAAAACTAATGACGAGGTGGCTAACTTCTGCCCACCCCACGCCCACTGGCTTTAGCTGGATCAAATGGAATAATAAAAGGCCAAAAGCAGACGGGGCCCGAAGGCCCGAAGGCCCGACCCAAAGCCAAACATAATCAGGACACATTTATTGCCACCGATAAATAATGCTCGAATGTTAATTGGAAATTTAATCTCGCCGCCGTGGCAGCCAACGAGTTGCAAGTACTAAAAAACAAGGCGGTGCGGTAAAGCGTTAAAAAAAAGAAAAAAAAAAAAAGGAAAGAAAAGAAAAGAAAAGAAAAGAAAAGTACCATTTCATGTGGCACTTTAGACTCTACTGTATTATCCTGACAAACACGGCGGCTTAACTCCGGCTTAACTTCGAGTTCCGTTCATTGGTTCGTCATCTTTTGAGCCTGTGGCAAAAGGAACTTTAAAATTAGCCAAGAACGAATGTCGTTGGACAAATATTTGCCAGAAGGACCTGGCGTGGGCTTCATTAATGTGTGTGTCTGACAGGAGGCGGCAGGACGATGGCCGTGTCCTTGGCCATGTGATTTATCTGGTCATATGATATTTTCGAGGCAGCAAATTAAAATTACGTCAGTCAGTCACCCAAAACTGGAAACTTCAGACTTCTTCAAATACGTATGTATCAAGAGGTTTGAAATGTTTCCCTTTCCTCGCTGGGGTGTGGAGCACTTGAAGTTGTATCGAGTTTCTTTGGGGGATCTGTTTTTTGTGGCTACGCTTCGATTTGCGGAAAATGCGGCTCGAAGTGGAAGAGTTATTTACCCAATTAGATCCGAAGTTAAGTAGATGCGCAAGAATGTTCGAAAGCATGTGCTAAAGTATTTGTGCTCTTTTTTCAGCTTCATTGCGGTTGGGGATAAATTTAGAATAGATCAATTGCCGCAGGCCTCTGCTTAAATTTTATATTACTTTTTGTTTCGGCAACTTTAATATTAAAAGGATGACTATTTTTGTTTATCTAACCTGATTATCACAGCACGAAGCTTTTGAGGCAGAAAAGGAGCTGGCCCGTCCTTCTCCGCCAGATTCTCCACCTTACATTTCCATGGAAAATTAGCTGCCTCATTGATGCCCTTAGCCC
Source organism: Drosophila orena (assembly GCA_005876975.1). Classification (NCBI taxonomy): domain Eukaryota; kingdom Metazoa; phylum Arthropoda; class Insecta; order Diptera; family Drosophilidae; genus Drosophila; species Drosophila orena. The sequence goes on along the minus strand of VCKV01000008.1, from coordinate 7,801,758 downwards.
GCAGGAAAAATGCCATGAAAACCGTAGGCGTATTCTAATAAATATTAAATGCAATTTGATTGCGGTTTCGGCGGGAATCGACCAAACCACACCAAAGCAAGTCAACTGAAGTTATTTATTATCAGCAACTCGAATCGAGATGGAAGTCCAACTCAAATGAGGTGAATGTTTTGTGCGTTTTCCTGATTTTTCTACGCTTCATAAATAATTCACATAATTTTCATTGAGCAGCGGGAGCAGTTCCTCCTGATTGGGTCTGTCATTAGGTGGCTCTGGGAAAGTCCCAGTGGAAATTGATGCTCTGACATATTCAAAACAAAAAGAAAAGGCAACGGGGTGTGAAAAATGGCCTTTGAATTGCACATACACGTCAACACGAGGGAGTTTTCCAAGGGCAAGAAGGAACCTTTCGTTACCTTCGATGCTGTTAAAAGCCTATAAATTTTCCGCAACTTTTATGAATTCATTTTAGGAAGGGCACCTTTGACTCAATTTACACGAGAAACAAACAAATTGACTTCAATTATTCATTAAACATATAAAATTCAGTTGCTCAGATGCACTTTATAATAATTTTTAAAAAATTCTTTTTATCCTAGTACACTAAGTTCGAATTAATTAGAATTCTGAGTACAAAAAGGTGAGTCAAAAAAAACAATAAAAAAAAATATCATCATTTTAATATTTAACTATTCCGCATCAGTAAAAAAAAATCGCACATGAAGATTTATAATTCATTGATATTAACTGTTTCGATTAACCTTTACGATATGATATCAGCGGCTATAATTCTTTTACCCTGCGATATTTCACCTGTGGCACAATTTCCGCGCCCACAAATTAATTCTGGCAGACACATAACTGCCCAATACAATTAATCACCGAATTCCAAGTGGCGGCGGTAAACAGTACAATACTCACCGATACTTTTCGACTGGATGAGATTGGGAATAGCCGGAATGGAATTGGCGTCGGTAAATGGAATAAATCTGGCGCCAGGAATTAGTCAATCGGTAATTTGCGAACTATTTGCGTTAGTTTTCGCCTTGAAGTGGAGTTTCAGTTGGTGGAAAGGCGGTTCTGATCCTTTGGCCGGGCTTACTTGTTGCTGCTGTCGCTCTGTCGATGTGAACGCCAAGAAGGGAAATTGGTAACTCGATGTTGGCGATGCCTGCCACCGGGCTTTATATACAAAATAGCAAACAGCACCCAGGGCAGCGACGCCGACAGCGGCAGAAGCAGCAGAAGTAGCACCACCAGCAGCAGCAGCAGGAAGCACGAGCTGGCGGAACAGCCAGGAGGCTGAGGGGGCGGCCCACAGGGTGGGGGTAATTCGTTAGGGGGCGTCTGCTGAGGCAAAGCTTTATGCCTCTTGTCAAGCGGCACTGCAGTCAGCAGGAATAACACTTGCTTGTAGTACCTGGCATACGAGGCGGATTGTTGAGGTGCACAGATCCTTAAGAAGATTAACGCTATATGGTCACAGGCGAAAACAAGATAGTCGCATAACACTTTTTCAAAGTTCGACGGTCATTTTTGTTTAGATGAACTGTAAGTATCTCTGAACAAAATCAAACTTCAAGTTAGCAGCAGCACTCGAAACTTTTAGAATGCCTTCGAGTAAGCATTTTGAATAACCAATTGAACTAGAACAACACGTTTTTCCAAGTTTGCTAGCAAGTAAATAATTGTATTTATAATTGGTTTATACATTAAAAAATTACTTTTTACTTGGATTCAAAGTACGATGACAAAAAGAGCATCTCCACGTCGCATATATCTCCAAAATGTCAACATCCATGTGCTTTCTGCCCGTACAATGGTGCGTATGAACAATGTGCGACTTATTAATTCACCACACGGACATGGACACTGTGGGTTGAGTACGCGGAGCACCCACCCACACACAGGCACCCTCCCTTCCACTTGGCGTGGTGAGTGGTGAGTAGCAGCAACCAACGGCACCTGTTGCCGATTAACCCGACTCGTACGAAACCTGTTGCATACTTAGCAGCGCAGAGCACAGTATCTATGACGTTGAGATTACACGAAAGCGAGTCACGAACTGCATTTGGACAGTAGTCTGTAGGCCTTACATCCGCCATTGATTTATGGCCATTGATAGGAAAATTGCGCCATGTGCGAAAGCGAGATTATGGCATAAGCACACATAAAAATAGATGCCCATCGGCGGTAATCTAATAATATAAGGTTGTATAGCATTCGTGGAAAATTAGGCACTTCCGCCTGTGAAAGCAGTGCATGTTACTCTTGGTAAACCTAAGTTAGAATATAAAAAACTTATTACAGATGCGGATTCTCATGTATTAAATATGCCAAAAACATTATTTCAAATTCATAAATACATTTCTTTTATTACCAGGTATCTGATAGTCGGAGAAGTGAAGTTAGAAACTCAGTACTTGTGTGTGCTTTTTGAAATCGACTTTTGCTCCCGATGCCCATCAATTAACACTGGCAATTAGATGTACATAAAAGTCTATTAATGTGTGCTCCAACAAACTCATTAATGGCCACTATTGGCCAATAAAACGTTGCCTATCACTTTCGCAGCCAAGGTGGCTAGGCAATAAACGTGCTTTGCACACTAAAACCGATCGCCAGTTAAGTTTAACTGTTCATTTTGACGAAGACAGTTGACCCACAGGTAATAATATGCATTGACTTTCAGTTTGATAGTTTGCAAGAAGTTCAAGTGGCTGATTTGCATGGAAAGGAGGAAAAGGTTGTCTGAGGAATTTTGTACTTTGAAAAATAAAATGTGCACTGCAATGAAAATCCTGAATCATTTTACAAATTGCAAGTTATTGATATGAAAAACCAAGCCTAAAAAGACAATATTACGTATACGCAGAGTAGGCATACAAACCTAAAACTAATACGCAGCGAAGGCGGTAAAAAAATGAACCGCTGATCTTAGCATTTAAATAGATAGAGCTCCAGATATCAGTTGATAGAGAAGATACTTCCGCTTGGAGCACGCCCACAATTTGCACCCGTAAATAGATCGTAAAAGAACACGAACTGAGGGCATGCGATGGATTTGCTGAGAATTGCGATTTATGGGTATGTCAATCAGCATTATGCAGGATAGGTAGGATTACCTGTCTACCCGAAATTGCCCTCAAATATGCCCGCAGAATTTATACTCCCGTACGAGTATGGGTGTTTGAATTAATTTATTTATGAATGCCGTTGGACTTATCGCTGGTGGTTTATTTATAACGCAGATTCACAGTGAGTTACAAATGCACAGATACATTTACAGAAACAGATACTAGATACAGATACCACTAGATACAATTACAGAGCTCGGGGATTTCAGTTAATGGCGCGAACAACTCTCACAACAGCAGCGCAGCAATATCAAAACGGGTTCTTAAACGCATCTCTGACGAACAGTTGGGACTTGAAATGTTTGTGGCATTTGGTTCGCTCCAGAGACGGATTTTTGCTGGATTTTTTTTGGGTGTTTTTTTCAGAAGCAGCTGACGGCATTGAAATAGCATCGCCAGTACGCTCGTCCACCGCCGGATCCGGATGGTTGGATACGCCGGGAACCAGCTGGGGAACCGGAATGGGTGGACGTTCCAGATCGATCTGCGCCGGCTCTTCTCTGAAAGCTCTTTGGCATTAACTGAAATTTTCTTACACATCGCGCTGCTAATTTTATGTCTTATATTGCAATTTAGGTTTTATGTTCCAACTTACTGTTTCGCCAGTGGCGCGATTGATCTGGTTTAAGTCTTTGAAATCATAATCCAACATTGCTCCCGAATCGTCGTCGCTGTACATGCCTAAACAAAAACAGCCTATTTTAAATTATTTCTTTTTATTGATATAATCACCAGCACATACCATCCTCCCTGACTTGATGAGGCTCCATTCCGTTGTGGGATTCGCCAAATTTACCCCCTAATAAGTTTCTATCCCCAAAGAATTCGCCAATTCGTTGTTCACTTCTTTCCTGTTCGAGGGCATGATGCAGGGCAACCATTAGTCTATCCAAAAGTAATGCTGCTCGCTTAGGAACCACCATCTATAGGTTTGTAAATGAAAATAGGAATTCATGTAATATGCACTAATAATTAGCAAGAAATAAATAATCTACTAAAAAAATTATAGGAAATACGAATTGAATTGCTTGATCTAAACACACTGTTCCAAGAGGAACTAGAAACACTCGATATGTAAGATTTTCTTAGACCTGATGGCACAGCGAATTCTGTCTGCACTGCTTTACTTTTCAATTAGTTAAATGTTTTTTTCAAAGTCCTTACACCCACTTCCCACGCATCAAACATGAGCCCCACGGAATATTTAATTTCTGGTTGAAAGTGCTTTGGCCACAGTCTGCCCTCATTACACCCCAACACCAGTAGTGTGCACCTGGCATAATCAAAGCGATGTGACGTCAGCTCGCCTTTCAAGGGAAATGTAGCTAGGGGTCAAAGCCGAAAAGCAATCAAATGGAAAATATACAATTACAAATTGTGTGTAAGGTGATAGGGATTCAAAAAAAGCCAGTGACCAACACGACCCACGCGGTGATACCATTTTTGCTCTTTATAATTTTCGGATATCTTGCTTACCGGATACTCGTCGTAGCCCTCGTCGGCTGGGGCACTGAAAATCTCCTCCGGCTGGCTGGGGGCCGACCTGGAGCCGCCCGCCCGCTTGTCGTCCGCCGGAGTGTTGGCCTCCGGCAATGTCACCTCTCCGGCTGCACTGCCGCCAATGGAGAGCAGCTTGTCGGGAGATCGTTTGTCGGTGCCGGGATACACCATCAATTGCCGGCACATGTGCAGCTCAAAGTTCTGGATGAGGACGAGCAGGATAATCAACATGGCTGGTAGGTGATAGGTTCTGCTTGGTGGAGAACCCTCCTTGACGGCAAGGCTCGTGGGACTCCTCCTCCTCCTCCTGGCAGTTTGGCGACCAGGTGGGTGATGCATTCTTGTGTCTACTGGCGGGAAACTAATTAATGTCAAGCCTGTCCTACGTTGAACACTTTTGAAAAATCAACTGAAGCGTTGGCTTTATGCGTTCGACGCTTTTATAGCAGCCAATTCCTTTGCAATCGCTAGTTTTTTTTCCATTTTCCTTTTTCGTCCTGCTACTGCTTTTTTACAGTAATGAAGCATTATAGACGCTTGTTAATCGGGATGGAGCTGGTCCAACAGTGAAATGCTTTTTTCATACTTTGATTTACGATTGCGGCTCCCACTCGGCGTCCTTGTTGTTGCTCCTTGGCTGCGGCTCTTGCTGTAATTACCGAACATCAAAATCCATGTCCTGCCTGCAGCCAAGTTATTAACGCACACACACGCACACACACGCACACACACGCACACACACGCACACACACGCGCACACATATGGGCCATAAGTGGGTGGAAGTTTGTGTGTGTGTGTGGTTGCAGCCTGTTGCGCTTTTTCGGTAGGTCGGCTTAATGAGAGAAATGTGAAAGTCCTTTTTCGGCCCAATTCGCCTACCCACTTGTTGCTCGTTAGGCCCAAAAAAATGAGATGCCGGGCAGAGGAATGGGATGGCCACGAACTCGGTTGACTCCTCGCTGCATGTGTCCTTTGACTTCGTCCCAGTGTGGGCGCCACTTAAGTGTTTTGCATGCTGGCCCTTAAAATGTGGTGCATCCTTCCTTAACGAAGGATTCTTGGTGGATTACTGCGATTCATAAGTCGGCCACCGATATTATATTTTTCAAAGAAATTTAAACGTGACAGGCTTTAAAAATAAAGCTACAATGTTTCTTAACATTTCTAACAATATCATGTCCAATGACTCTGTTTAAAAAAAGTACGTTCTTGAATTTATTTAAGTTTTCCCTAATTTTATAACGCGCTTTGTGGAGAGCAACAATAAATTAAAGCATAGCTCCAACGAAACAGCAGGAGCTATAAGAATCGGAGTTCATTGGCCATGAAACATTCCTAGTCTATTAATTACCTACTGTTAGTGATTTCAACATGCAAATCGTAATAAAACTCGGAAAACAAGCCGTAAATGAGTTCATGTTTCATAGGTTTCAACATAGGTTTCAACATACTCGATGGCTTAAGTAAACTTAATAATAAGTTTAATAAGTCCGAATAAGTAAAACAAGAACTTTTAATGAATTTTTAATGTGAATTATTATTATTGCTCAATTTCTTTTGTAAAATAACAATAATATCTAAAATGAACTAGAAATCAAATTCTGTTTTTTTGAACCCATTTATTAGGAAATCATAAGTTTAAACATAAGTTTGTATCTTCAGTAAAATGTTTCCACTACAAGTTCCGCCAGTTATTTTCTTAGCGTAGGCAAATAGTAGCAAAATGCGTTCCCGGTTTCTCAGAGTGTAGTTTCGCCATCGCAGCATCCCTGGAGCATCTGACACGAGCACGCGCCTGCGCCCGGGCCACCCACCCGAGTAACGGGACTGTCAAAACACTGGGAGAGCGGAAGAGCGGAAGAGCGGAAGAGCGGGAGAGCGGGAGAGCGGGAGAGAGCCAGTAACCCAGTCAACTGGGAGCCCGCAGCCTCCGAGTCCTGCGGAAATCCAGTGTGCGATGAGGAGCCAACTGAAACGGAATTAAGTCTGCAGTAATTCGCCGTCGAGAGCGTGGCCATTGTGAGCTCGAACAAAAACAAAAACACCAGAAACACAGCAAAAAGTCGAGAGGGGGGCGCAGGACGAAGGACGAAGGAGATGCAGGCAGCCGAGCGAGGCAGTCGTGTGAAAATTGTTGTATCGAAAGTGCATAAAATGTGGCCCACAAACAATTAGCGGAATAAGCAGAGCACGGAGAACAAAACAAAAACTCGGACTAACTAGAAAGCAAACAGGATGTCAAGGACTTGAGCACGAGCGGGGAGGGGGAGCGGCGGGCGCGACTAACAACAGGACTTTGGGCGCATCAGGACTCGCAGCAAGTGACGCCAAGATGCGTGCCTACTACACGGCAAAGGATATGCGAAAATACGGCGATTTGAGCTATGAGTAAGTACCAAAATGGGCAAGTCCCTCGTTCAACATCAAAGGATTCCGAAAATGGAAGATGTGGAGGGGGTGCTGGGGGTGTTTTTTGGGGCAAGGGACAGGTGTGTCATCGCTTGTTTGCTTCGAGCTTTCTAGCCGAATGCCATTTCAACGTTTATCCTTATCCTGCTGCCCCCTAAACCGTTCGATTCCCTTGATTTCCCGTGTGTTTGCACGAGGAAAATGCAATCGCAAGTGTCAATTGAAAATTTGTTTTTGTCCATAATCGAATGGATGGAATTCTTTGGACAAGATTTCTTCTGGTACGGTAAAAGTGGGTTATCCTCTTCAAAATAAGGGATAAGTGATTGATATTAATTTGTGGTATGTTAACTTATTTGCCTTCCATTTAATTTTATACTAACGGATTGGTGGGTTCCCAGGGAAATCTAGTTCTGTATCCTTAGTAAGGGCTTTGTTCAACTTTCAATGGCGGCGGTACAGGTAATACAGGCTATGAATAACAGTTTAAAATACTACGATCTTACTTTTTATTTACTTGGAGTCGTTTTTAATCCTTGACTCCCACAATTCCTGCACTGCAACCTCTTCTCGTATGTTTAATTATTATAGCCTACTTCAGTAAGCATTCCGCGTATGCATATTCATAAGCTAGCCCTGGCTTGAAGTGGAAAGCATTGACAGCATCACGTTCTCCTGTATTCCTTGACACGGGAGCCACACTTCTGGGCGGTGTAGAGGTGGCTCGTAGGACCTAAAGCGGGTGAAGCTTAGTCTGGGTGGGCAGCGGATTAAGGACTTTCGGCTGAGTGGCTACCCAGAGAGCTTCCTTTGTCTCGGGCAGTCATTATATGGTTTGTTGCCTTAATTAATGGCTGTCAGCATAAAAAACTGTTAAGCTCTATAGAGAATGCAATGAACCTAAAAGATGTTTGCGGCAAACATGGAAATTCCGGGGTTGAAAATAAATAAATAGCTTTTTAAATGATTAATAGTATCCACGTACACGAGCATCAATATTGAAATTAATCAATATTTAATTCGTTTTGCATTTACCAAACATTTGTTATTACAAATCTTCATTTTCGAGTTTGCTTGTCATTGAGATTTTCAAATATCCCAAGCAAATATAAGCAGAACCTTTCAAGATCTATATAGAGTTATACTTTTCAAACACATTCCCTTCGCCTTTTCCGCTAGACATACGTGTACACATCAATTAAATCGTTTCTCACTATTCAACAGAAGCAAGTATCTGCTGGATCCGAAGTTTATGACCAAGAGGGACCTGCAGCAGTACTACCGCTACTACAACATGAACAAGAACCGTGGACAATTCAAGAAGGTTGTGATTGTGATCTTCGCCCTCTGCGTGTTTTCCTACCTGTGTGTGGACTACAATCTCAGGACGAAGCTGCTGCGTTTCCGTGATGGATTCGATTTTATGGCCCGCATCGAGGACCACTACGGCGGAAATGTGACAACGGCCTATTTCGTTGATACGTCAGGCTGTCGGATGCCGCACTTCGAGGTCACCGACGACACCATTGCCCAGTTCATGTTCAAGCCGCGTCCGTACAGCTGCAACAGAGCTCTGATCCGGACGAGTGACACGATTCCCGGACAGCTGCACCTCAATCTGGAGGCCAGTGAGCTGCTCACATACTACAACATCAGCGATCTGTCCTCCGTAAATTGCAACTATACGGAGGTGAAGCGGAAAACCGATGCCAGCAACACTTACAGTCCGGCAGTGAGTTTTAAGCTGGATAAGGTAATGAAACTGCCCCTCAGCTCGGAGTTCATTTGCATGTGGTGCTACGATTCTTTGGACAAACTCCTCTACAAGGACTGTCATTTTTTTGCTGTAGATAGGCCGAAGATTAGGCCACCACTTAAAACTGGAACCGATAGGGTGAGCTTCAACAAGAGCAAGGAGGAGCAGGAACGGGTTTCCGTGATGATTCTGGGCATGGATAGCCTATCTCACCTAAATTTCCTACGCCAGATGCGCCGCACAGCGAACTACGTCCGCAAGCATCTGTCCCACGTGGAATTTTGGGGCTACAACAAGGTGGGCGACAATACCTTTCCCAACCTAGTGCCCCTGCTGAGTGGCTTGGAAGACCAGGAACTGAATCTGGCCTGCACGCCAAAAACATTGCGCTCGTATGATAGGTGCTCATTCATTTGGAAACGCTACCAGCAACTGGGTTATCGCTCCATTTTCGCCGAGGATGTGGCCCTGCTCTCTGCTTTTAACTACAATCAGAATGGGTTCCGTAAGCAGCCCACGGATTACTATCTGCGACCCATGATCATGGAAATGGAAAAGACGGTGGCCTTCAAAAAGGACCTCAACATGCACTTGTGCATGGGCAGCCGGAGGACGGCGGATGTACTGCTCGAATACATGAGGAAACTGGTGCCCCGGATGAGCAGGGATCTTTACTTTTCATTTTTCTGGACGGTGGCCCTAACACATGACTACTTTAATTTCCCCTCACTACTGGATGAGGCCATGTTGCAACAGCTGACGCAGCTGCAAGATTCCGGAGTCCTTAATCGCACGGTGGTAATGTTGCTATCCGATCACGGACTTAGATGGGGCTCCTTTCGACGGACCTACCAAGGTATGATGGAGGAACGCCAGCCCCTAATGATGCTGTTGTATCCGCCATGGATGAACGAGCGCTATCCGGAAGCCATTGCGAATCTCAGGTTAAATGCCCGCCGGCTAACCACACCATTTGATGTGCACGCGACGATGTTGCAGCTCCTGAATCTTCGCAATTTGGAGGCGGATGAGTTGCAACGCAGATCACTAGAGATGGACGAGCCGGATACCACGCTGCCCAGAGGCATCAGCCTATTCCTGCCCATCCCGGCTGCTCGCACCTGCGAGCAGGCGGGCATCGCTGCCCACTGGTGTACCTGCCACCAGCGGCAGGAGCTGCAGACAAACGATCCACGTGTTCAGCGAGCGGCGCGTTATCTGGTACGCCTGATCAACAACCGACTGAAGGATAGCTCCCAGTGCAGGACCCTATACCTAAACTCCATACTGCAGGCTCTGATTGCGGCGCCGCACTCGAAGATCGTGAAGAACATTTCCACGGACTATGCGGTGGACATCACCCTACGACTGCAGACGAAGCCCGGTCTGGGTGTTTTTGAGTCCACGGTACGGATGACGGGCTATACCACCGTACTTACTGGCACCATCAGCCGGCTGAACCTGTACGGAAGCCAGAGCTACTGTCTCAACGATCCGGCCCTAAAGATGTTCTGCTATTGCCACAGATAAGGTGGCAATGTAATTGGGAGCTTTCGGTGATGGTGTATTTGACTTCAAAGACTTGAAACCCATTAACATAGCCTTAGCCAGAAAACCTAGTTTATTTCTATGAAATAACCAATGTTTGTATAAAAATACTTATCCAATTTTAGCCTTTGCCTTAAGGAGTTCCCAGTCTTAGGCACCTACGTAGTCACGGTAGTTAAGCGGAATTTGTTTATTTCCCATTAACTTAGAGGACAATAAACTGAATGAACTAATAATCGTATTACCCGCGGAATTACTTTGTGTATGTAAAATAAATGATTAACTATTACTGATTAGCGAGGAAAATGGCGAAAACAGAAGAGAATATTTGTAACCAATATACATATGTGGCACGTAATGTTTTAGACCACAATTGAGTTGTTATATACATATATAATGCACTGCATATTTTTGTTTAGGCATTTATTATTTATAGCCTTATGGTGAGTTAGTAGATCAATAATAGAATGATATTTTTTAAATGTGTCAATTAGGAATATTCCTTTCTAGTTACAAATTAATTAAGAGGCTAAATTATATTTAGCACGTACTTTAATAATTTTCATAACATTTATGAACCAATGCACATGTATATTTTTTGTGATTGACAATTTGAAATATATAATTAATCTATAAAAAATTTCATGTTTTCATTTTCAAAATTCAAATCCCGATGAGCGATAACCACGTTTCATATGCTTGCATCGATACTATCGATATCGTTAACAGTGCTGTCATTATTCTAGCTAGATTTGTAAGAAATTTGGTGTGCAAATTTGTAATGCAAAATCTTGAAATACTAAATACAATTATTGTATTCATATTTATGATCTGCTATAATGTTGCACTCATAGTATTATCAAAAATCTAATGCAATACCTTTTCTTGCAAAATAGCGAGAATAATGAACTCCAGTAAATTCAAATGTTGGAAAATAAACTTATTTGCCAACACTGGCGCCTGTTGTTATTGTCTATCGTTCTTATCAGTTCAGTTTTTCGTTTAATTTTTGTTTGTTGCAAAAATGGACTAAATTCGCAGTTTTTTGCTTTTTGAGCACTAATTAGAGTAGGACAATATGCCGCCCACGGAGACACTACGTCCGGGAGAACGCGGAACAGCCGGAGGAGCAGGAGCAGGAGCACCGGAGCAAACGTACATCATCAGGCAGAGCAACAAATATTATGAACACCGAGATTCCCAGGCCACGGCCATGTCGGTTGATTACTCGGGGCAGTGGGTGCTCCTCGCGGGTCGTGGTCACCTGGCACTGCAACGTTTGGGACAGGACGATGGATCTCTGCGACGACATGAGCGGCATTCTAAGTACGAGGTGTCCGTGGCGGAATTTGCCATATGTCCCAGCCGCAAAGAATACTGCGCCATAGCGGTAAGTACATATTTGATGTTATCTACGTAGGGCTGCGTTTATCCCAGTTTGCACTTGGAATTTCAGAGTAGCCAGAATATAGACATCGTTCGCTGGGGCACTGCGGAACCCCACTACGAGATATCCTTGCGTGGACATACTCGCACAGTGACTGATATTGACTGGCATGGCAAGGATCCGAACCTGCTGGTCAGCTGCTCCATAGACACCTTCTCTCATATTTGGGACTTAAGGGAGCCCAGGAAACCAGCCTTATCCTTGAATGCCGTGTGCATGTGTAAGTTTCTATTAAAGAATTTAAACTTTTTTATATTAAAATAATTCTTTCAGCTGGTGCTACCCAAGTGGGATTTAACCGCGTTTCAGGAAACCTTTTGGCTGCCGCCCATGATGGTGATTTGCGCATCTGGGACATTCGCAAAGGTAGTTGCCCCACACACTATATCACAGCACATTTAAATAGAGTGCATGGTATCAATTGGAGCCACAAGAGGGAGACCTGCTTGGCAACCGCCAGTCAGGATGGAACTGTCAAGTACTTTGATGTGTGTAATCCTCGAAGGGCCGAGAAGATTATTACAACCATGTCACCCGTGTGGAGAGCAAGATACACGGTAATTACTATAGGTCAAGCAGTATTTATGGTTATTCTAAACACATATTGTTCCATACAGCCTATTGGCAACGGCCTGGTTAGCATTGTGGTGCCCCATTTGGGCCGTGGCGAGAATAGTTTGCTGCTCTGGAGCAACAGCAAGCAAACGGACCCTATCTGCTCCTTTGTGGGGCACACAGATGTCATTCTTGACTTTGCTTGGCGTCCAAATCGTGAGAGTTCCAATGAAATAGTACGTATTCCAAAGTGTCCATAATTTTCTTACTTATGCATTGAGTTAATTAATTAGGAACTGGTCACTTGGTCAAGGGATCGCACGCTGAGAGTGTGGAAGATCGATGATAATATGCTGAAGCTTTGCGAACCGTCTGCGGAAGAAGAAGAATCTCGTTTTGAGCCCGATCTCAGTGAGTTAAGAGTGTCTACTCCTCCAGAATTCCTGCATCCACGTTCAATATTGGTTGCCGCTTCGTTGCCCATATCCACGGGTGACGGTGCGTGTAACACCTTGCCCATGGCTCGCTCTCCCAGCTTTGGAGGCGGCTACTATCGCAGGGAGGAGCCCCACATAGCCAGATCGCTGACAGATCAACCCACGTGTTCGCTGCACCACGAGTTCTCACTGCTCAACACGAACATGCCTCATGTGGAGGTAGACACGCTAGATGCCATAAAGCGGTACGCCTGCTTCAAGATTTGCGCCGGTGGACACACAGTAATTTTACAAGTGACCTTCACGACTTCGTATCCAAGTCCTAGCGCTCCGCCAGATTTTCAGCTTTGCCAAGGAACCACTCTGTCCAGTGAGGTGAGTGGGGTTCTTCTCAAGGTGCTGCGTTGCAATGCATTGCAGCGGGTCAAGAAATCCCGCACCTGCTTGGAACAATGTCTACGTGCTCTAGTAGCGGCTATGAAGAAAAAGGTGACCGCTGTTGGTGGAGCGGATCGTAGCCAACTGCTCTTGCAATCCCCTCGGCTGGAAGGAGCATTGTCAAGCACCCTGCACGATGCCTGTATTCCATATCCACGGACGTCAGGTGTTCATTTCAATGCCATTGGTATGCTGACCACTTTCGCCCAGCCGGTGAACAACAAAAGGCTGACCCTGCGGTCACACACAGCATTGACTCCGAGGACTTTCTCATCGATGAATGGTAGTGGATTGCTAGGCAATGTGATGGTTACCGCCCAGCGGGACGCGAACGCCTCTTTTTACCTCCAGGAGAGGATGATTTCGGGAAAACCGGGCAAACAGCGAGCCATCCGGCAGATGAATGGAAGTCCTGTCGTTCACGTATACGACACAAGTAGCTTACTCCACACTAGCCGCAAAATGGCTCGGGAGTTCTCCCTCGATAAGCGCAACATTGCTGAAACGTGTCGTAGAAATGGCGAGATCTGTCGCCAGCATGGACGCTTGGACTTGGTGCCCGTGTGGCTGTTGGCGGAACTGATAGCCACTCCCCAAGTTCCTCATGAAACGCTCAACGAGCTGCTGTTCTACAAAGATCCCTTCAAGAAGTCCCTGCTGGAATCACTAATAATGCATTATGCTACCTCCGGTGACATACAGACTGCTGTGCTGCTGGCTTGTTTGTTTGACAAGTGTCCAACGGGTGGAGGTGCCATTATGGAGAAGACAGTTCGACTTCCGCAGCTAAACTCGCAAATTTCACCGTATCACACGGTGCTTCCGCTTGACGTCAAGTCATCTTCTTCATCAAACACTTGGCAGCAACTTAAGCAACTACGCAGCAACTCTTGGTCCGACTCCTTGGACTTGGAGATGAAGCAAGTCCAGTCTGATGCATACGCTTGCTCTTTGATTAGACGTGCTAAGATGCCACTGTTTGATCAATTTAAGCGCGTGTATGCCGAAATATTATTTGGCTGGCAGTTGCTTTCAAAGCGGGCTTTGATCCTCAAGCACACGCAGAATACCCCTCCTCCTGTCCAGTATGTGGAATTTGTTACCGAGTGCAGAACGTGTTTCAAGCCCAAACGGACACCCAAGTGCGAGACCTGCAAGCGACCCGTACTCTTCTGCGTCCTCTGCCGTTTGCCTGTAAAAGGAGCAGCCAACGCGTGCCTGGCTTGTGGCCATGGCGGTCACATAGATCACATGATGCAGTGGTTTGAGGTATGTATCAATCTGAGTTTAACTCGTTTGGATTATTTAATCTATTGTCTTCTTCACATATCAATAGATGTATGGATTTTTATGTAACTTTATTCTTGTTTTCCTTTTTTCGTATACCTTCTAGAAACACAAAGTGTGTGCTACCTGTGGGTGCAAGTGCTTGGAGCGCACTTCAGAGCTGCTAGCCTTACTCAGCTAATTTAGATTTTTCATCAATAATCTTACCTAACTTTCTTTCGTCTGTGTGGATATCAAAATAGTTAGGTGTTTATAGACATAAGGCAAAAGATTTTTGTACGACTTGCATACCATTGTGAAGTTTATGACCATTTACTAGACAAGCTAAGGGTAGAAGCTTTATGGAACTACACACATGACCAAAATAATGTGGTTACGATATAAGAAGACATAAGAATAACTGTTTCTAGATTTTTCAAGTACATACATTTATTCTTTTTATTATCGACTTTTGCTTTCTGTTTTATTAGCTTAAATTCTACGATTTACTTGTAGTTTTTGCATTTGCAATCATTATCATTTTCTGTTTTGTCCGTCATAATAAAGTTTGCTTTAGTTTTGAAAATAATTTTTTAATAAGTGTTTGCAGCTCCGTTTCTTGTTTTTGTGTTTTCTTTTGTTCATTAAGCGTCATAAATATAAAAATGAAAATAAAAGGAACGAAACTTAAAATGCAGCACTGGTAAACTGCTTGCAAAAATTAAATAATAAAAAAAAAACAATATTGCAATTTAGTAGGCAAATCTTTCTAAAGATAATACATTTTTGATATAGCGACATAAACATTAGATATACGGCCTTACTATAAACAAATCACGCACAAAACAAATAAACAAGAAAATGAAAGGCATAGATTTAATTTCAACTCTTTAAGGGATGAACTTGGCTGAGAGCTTTCGAGCAGACAATCTGCTTTCTGGACTTAACTACAAGCGTGTACTTATAAATGTGTTTGTGGTCATAGATTAACTATCTTGGATGGGGATCGGATGGGTAATCTATCAAAACCAGCCACTGGCCAGGTTGTAGTTCTCTTGATATCATTTCAGCTGATCGCGGTACGTTATGATTGCCTTCATCAGCAGACGGACATTGCTGAACTGCGAATTCTTGGGGCTGTTTTTGATGAACTGCTGACAATTACGATACAGCTCGGAAAGCACTTTAGGAGCGTGCTCGCGGGTAATGGGATCTGCCATATTGATGGCCAACAGTGCCTCGTTGAGATATCTGCATATGGAAAGGTACATAATTAATGCAATCCTTTGTAGTGTTTGGTTACTTATTTAGTTCTCTTTTAGCTCACCTCTGCTTAAGCTCATTATGATTGGTCATGTCAGCGGATATTTGCTGTATGAGCGACAGTAGAACCTTTTGTTCCAGTCTGCACCCATCTGGTGCGAACGCCTCATTGATGTCCGTGTGCCGGAGAGTGAACTCCACTAGGCCCAAGTCGTTGGCCAGTAGAGCCTGATGGAAGGCCTTGTTGATTTGTCTAGCCAGCAAAAGCTGCTTAATGGTGTCCCTGAGGTCGTAAGGTGGTGCAGGCGTAGCGGCCTGCGAACGCATTGCCATGTTCTGGGCTTCCATGTGCTTGCGTAGCTCTGCTCTGATCGTTTCCTGGACCTGCCGCGCCAGCAAAATCTCCAAGCTCTTCACTTCTCTTTGTGTCTCAAGCATGGCGTCTGTGAGTTCAGTGCGGTGCTTATGCAGGCTGCTCTCGACCAGCTGCTTAAGCATGGATAACTTGTTATTTATCTCCTCGGTATTGCCACCCCCCGCTTGGGGTTGTGGCATGTGCTGCAGGTAGGTGTTGAACTGGACCATAACTAGAATTCAAATGTGCAAGATTAAGAGTGAGATTTATGTTTCTATCCTGATTGTGATGATCATATACTAACAGTCTTTTATGCCCACACTGAATGCGTCATGCAGTTGTTTAAACATGTTCTGCGAGGACTTCTCATAAGCTGGAATCAAAGTGCTGCTCATAGATTCAATGAAGGCGGTTTGAAGGCTGGCCTGGACACCAATCAACACGGACTTGCCAAAAGTGTCCAGAAATTGCTAATAGAATTGAATTAAACTCTTAATTATAAGCATCTTTAGTTGGACTTGGAGACTTTCATACCTTGCTCTTGCACACCTGGGCAATATTCTCCTTTACCGTTTTGTCAAACACACTCAACTTCTGTACAATCTCTACTTGCATTTGGGCTTGAAGCTGGTCCATCTTGGCATTCACGCGAGGAAGCAGTTGGCGCTGCAGCTCCATGTTGAGAACATTGCCAATGATGTCCGTGAAGTGATTCATAACGTACTGATTTAGTACCTGAAGCACAGAGTCACGAAGCTCTCGGTTTTGACTCTCACTGTAAGAAAAATTCGTTTAGATGATGGTTTGCTCTGTAATTTTTGTTATATCTTACCGCGCCGCCAAGAATTCCGTTAGTTTCTTCGTATGCTCGTTTTCGTATCGCTTGAGGTACTGCTCCATTAGCTTGGACAGTTGCATCTCAATTTTATATGCTAGCTGATTAAGATTCTTAGGCTCCAATGAAGTGTCCTGTTTGCTATGCAGGGACACCTTCGCTTCGTGCTGCTTTTGTAGCTTGTTGACTTCGTTCTCCAATTTGTTAATTTGTTTGGATTGAGCTTTAACTAGATCTGCAAATTATAAATGTTAAATTGTTATTATTTCAAGTAAGTTTTAAATTAGTTTTACTATTATTTTTAATACTAAATATTAAAAATTTCAGATTTAATATCGCAATAACTCACCTATGAGTAGTTCCATTTTGGCATTGAGCTCTCCAGTTCCACTTGACCCATCGCAAGCTCCGCCCGCGTTATTGCTGCTGCTGGTGTTGCTGGTGTTAAGAGTTGTGGCCGTGTTGTTGTTGCTGTTGCTGCCCACACTAGTGTTATTGTTATGGCCCCCACCTAACGTAGGCGGCACATTGCCATTGTTGGTGTTCTGCACAGCCTGGGACATGATCTGCGCAGCATTCTGAAGCTCAGCAGAGTGGGATGACAGCTTGACGATGGGCCATGTTCCGTCAACTGCTTCTGGCAGCGGCGATGAATTTGCCAGCTCTTCTTCCTCATCGTCATCATCGTCGTCCAGATTCTCTAGCTCTGCTTCGTAGGCATCGGCATCATCCTGTGTGGCCATTATCTCCTGCACCTCTCGACTCGGACTCGAACTGCCGCTGGCCAAGTTCTCAGCCACATTGCGCTCCGGATTGCGATCAATTGCAATGAACTTCTTGCGAGCGTCAAGCTTTTCCTTGAGCTTTTGTTGCTCTCGGTCCTCGATGAGGGTGTTGTTCATTAGGTTGAGGAGAACTTCCGCATTGGGGTTTTCGGAAGTCTTGGACGTTACCGTAGCCAGCATGCGTATGGTTTGCAAAACCGCTGAATCGATGGATCTATCCTGACCACTGCTGGCTGTAGAGCTATCAGTTCCTATGGAAGTCGTGGTGCTAGTTGATACAAAGACAGCTGCTGCCGATGCGGTTCCGCTTGCACTAAAGGCATCTGGGGTCATGAGATTAACCTGCTGCGGATACGCGCTGCTTAGTTGCGGGGACTCTGACTTGGCCGCCTCCTTAGTAGCGTCCTGCAGGATGGCTGATGGTGCAGCCGCGGCAGCTGCCGCCACGGCCACTATGGCAGATGAGCTGCCCGTTGAAGCTCTCTTTGCGGATTTTGCAAACAATGCATCCAGCTGTACAGCACCCACAGTTCCGCTGCTGGGGGACTCCGGCTCCTCTTTGATTAGTATATTGTCTTCCGGTGTCTGTGATCGCTTGCTGCTCAGGCTGCTCCGCTCTGGCTTTTCAGCCACGCATGGCTGGTAGATTATTTGACATTCCTGCAGGCTCTTTGCCTGCACCACAAACATGTGCAGCACAAGGGCACTGGTGGAATTGGAATCGTCATCGAAGTCATCGGGCTCCTCAATAGGATAGTAGCTCTCGATGGAGTTCTTCACACGACGCATACTAGCGTTCACAATAGAAAAAGAGAGAATTCCCGAGCTCAGCTTGAATTCGGCAACATTTTGAATGCGTTTGGATGAGTCGCAACCCTCTCCTTCGCTATCGCTACCTCTATCCGCAGATTCTTCGATGGCAGTACTGCCAATCTGCATTACGTAGACGGCTAGAGAGTCCAGGCAGGACAACACCAAATAGTTCGCACTGCGATCTATACCCGCGATAAAGTTTCTGGGCTGCATAGATGACGGACTACTTGCCCCCACGTTGATAGTTTGGAGGCATTCCCACAGCGAGCAGTTCCAGAGCTTGATTTCGGTATTGGCATCGCTAGTTGTGATCACGTGCTGCCAGTAGGAACTAAAGAGAAAAGTTGGGTTAATCGAATATAATACTTAATTATAATATAATAGTTACTTACTCTTCAACAGGCTTATTGATATTGTCGAGGAAAAAGAGCGAGCAGACCTTTTTGCCATCATGTGGCTTCCACTCGTGCAGGCAGCGATGGTTGCGCACATCGAACAAATAAATTTGGTAGAAGCGAACCAAGCCATCGGCGCAGGCGGCAGCCACAGTGGTGCCATCCGGGGACAAAGCGGCGCACGTGATTAACGAGTCCTCCTCAATCTTTAGATATCCAGATTCTAGGGCTGCTGGTTGTATCTTGCCGCGCTGTTAAGGTAAACACCATTAATGATATGAATGATGGAGAACATAATCACAAACAAACCCCATTCTCAGAGACAATCATCTTCACTTGAAAGCATTGAAATTGAGAGCTCCGCGACCAAATGAGGAGCTGATTCTCATCGTCATCGTCGTTGATTGGGACGGTGGTGCTGCTGCTGCAGACATAGGGACACCAGGAGACCATATCGTACTCCGGTACATAGTTAGCGATAGGGTCCTCCACCTTTAGCACTAGATTGCACAGCAGGTTGCCTTCGATTTGATCGACTTTGTAGACAAACAGCGAGCTGACATCGATCACTGCTAATATACGCTCACGGTCCGTATGGGCAAACTGCAGATCTAAGACCTCGCCGCTCATTCCCTTGATCAAAGCTCGCACACTGGTGGCTATGTTACAGACGCGCACCATGCCCTCCATGCCGGTGGCTTTGTTGTTGACTGGGAGTACAATGAAATAATGGTTAGTCACGTCCATCACAACTTGGTCAATATTTAAATAGCACAGGATAAGCCACTTATGCACTTCATAATTTTACACAGATACACATAATAATAATATACAAAATATCATATTATTCCCCGTGAGTTACAACAATTTTTGATTAAATTCTAGGTTCTTTAGCCTTTTTTATAATAGTCAAAAATTGTAAGAAAAGGTTTGCGTACATGCATGAAATATAATTGGTCATGAAACTCCCATGGGATATAAATTTCTTACCATTAATAGCGTACGCCAGGTGTTTGCCATCGCGGTGGACTGCCACCAGGTGACCCGGATAGTAGTACTTGCGCTCCCACTTGTAGTCGACGATGTTCTTTAGCTTGACCTTGGAGGAACCGCGTGTGTGAACACCGCCGGACGTGAGGACCTTGGTCTTATTGGATCTAATGACGCGGCAGCAATGCTTCTCTTGCGCTTGGAAGTGGCTGTAAGGCACAAAAAGAGGTTCAATTAAGCAAGGGCCATCTATTGGTTAACCGATGGTACGCACATGACTTCCATCTCCTGGGGCTCTGCCGCACTGCCATTAGCGGCAATCGGCTTGTCCTGGTCGGCGCTGTTGCTCATCCCGGATGCTGCGTCGCTAGCCGAAGCACTAATGCGGATGCAGGCGTCTGCTGGCAGTGGATGGTACGCGGAACTCGCTTTGCCACACCTTGACGACCGGTGGACAGACGGCGGCGGGGAGGAGAAGTCAGACGAAAGATTGGCAAGTGTGCAAGCGCGAAGAGCGCGATTAACATTGACACATCGGCTGACTGCAGGTGGGAGGATGATACGGCATGGGGGTACACATTATTAATTTCGCCAGTTTATGAACAGAAACGACTCGCACACACCTGCCCTATCAATATGCAGCAGTCAAATGGTCTCGTTTACTCCTGCTTAATGCACCCAGCCGGTACTTGGTAACTCTAGCCTCCAGCAATTGTTCGTCTACCTTGCGAAACTAAACCATTTAGTTGGCTGATTCTCGTAAACTCACAAATTTTCGCGAAAAACTTTTTTGCCGCAAAACCTTAGAGATGTGTAGCGGCGTGGACAAGGGCAATCGATAATTGTCCGCGTCTGTTATCGGCGACGAGTGTCAGGGATGGACGCTTAGCGAAACGTTTTTTTGAAAACAATAAATCAAGTTTCGGTTGCACTTTCGTTTTATTGCATTTTAACATCAACTTAATACATTTATCTTTATCATTATCATTTATAGAGATGTATATCCATCAAAACAATACACATTGATTACGCAGCGACGTAATAATATGCTTACATAGTGTTTCAATATCACTTTTTCTTTTCATATTACATTTTGTTTCGTTCCTTGTGTGATTGTGTGTGGTAGGTCTTTGAAAATGTTTAACAAGTTGAAGAAAAACTCATATATCTAGTGGGTTAAGTATGCAAAAGAAGTGATATATGCCGGTATGTTTGATAAATTCGAAGTTAGCATATACGTACACATTCAGTGGTCCGAGTAAATCAAATTTGTATCCTGTTTCCGTAGAAAAAAATTTTGGTAATTGTAGATAATATCAAGTGTTATCGTGTTCACTATACATATAGAAAATATATTAATATGTATATACTTTTTGAAAAACCTAAGCTAAGCTTTCAAGGAAATGAATTTCTTTATCGATTTTTTACTTTTGACTTTTCTAATACTTAAACATTAAGCCTGGCTTTTTTTAGGTTCGTTTTTGTAATTCTTTTTTTTTTTAATTTTCATTGCCGGAATGAATAGAAGGGGACATTTTCGAGTCATACACAAAACATTAATAAATAGCAAATGGAAAAGTAAAATGCCTTCGCAGCAGGAAATATTACAGCTGGGATTGGACCACTTTGTGGCAGTTTCATTAATCACTAGGGTGAGGGTGAGATACGGGTGGCTGTCAAGCGAAAGAATTGTGTGTCATTTACTCGTAACAATTAGGAGAAGCGCATATACATACATATATCTCTAAATATACATATACATACATATATAAATCGATCTGCATAAATATCTATAGAGGCGGCATTATTGTTGTGGTTCTCGCATGATTTGTTTTGTGTTCTTGAGATTTAACTAGCCTACAAATTAAATTAGCAACTTCAATGCATGAACGGACGCGGTATCAGAGCCATCTCTGGTGTTTCTAACAATTTAAGACTGAGCAAGCTCTTGGTAGTACATAGAAGCTTGCAGATCTGGCGAACATTTTTCTGCAGACTGCGTAAATATTTTCACAACAAAATTTTGCGAGCTTACTCGAAGATTTGCCCAGTCTTATCGCTGTGTAAGCACCCCGAATCGTAAATTGTGCTGGCAACATACAGAAACAACAAAATTAAAGTGTTTAACAAAAAGGTGAATCGATTTCTTTGAGTGCATGAGCAGATGATTTAATACTAGTAGCATGAATTCATTTCAACTCTTTGCCTTAATCCGAGGTTTTCATATCAAACTTTTTTGGTAATTCAATTAGTATTCAATTTGGTAGAACCTAATACGTAGTTTTCTAAAATCTTACGACCAATATGAATTCCATGCAATCTAATTTGCAGAAAAGGGAAATAATATAGTAATTTAAAGAAAATATAACACATTATAAGGAATGTTAAATTTTGGTTCGAGGCAATTAAAATGGTTGCAAGAATACAGGCAGGCAAAAGTCACAAATCGCCAAAAAAAAAAAATAAATCGATTCACCCTAGTAAACATGATCATTTTCGCTGCTTAAACGTTGGTGTAAGCAGCTCCTGCCGAACCAGAGGAACCACCGGTTACGTTTGCTGTCACCGGTGCGCAAATCGAGGAGCTCGTTCGCCCTGTATTATCACTGGCATTAAGTCCCTCCAGCTTGAGACGCATCTCCTCCTTGCGCGTCTGGACGCTCAGGAGTTCGTCGCTTAAATCGTTGCAGAGGTGGAGCAGTGAGTTGTTCTGCTCCCGCAGCCGTTGCAGCACTTCTGTCGTATTGGCCTGGCCCTGCTTGAAGGACACGTGGCGCAGCGAGTCACTTATGGCGGTTACCCGCTTCTCAAAGCTCTCAGCACTGGGCAGTTGACCAGTTTGGGTAGTCAATCCCACAGCTGGAGCTGGCGGTGGCGGCTGCTGGGGCGGCGATTGCGATCCACGTGGCGTCTGCGGCTTTCGGTAAACCTCGAAGGCAGAAATACGCTGCTGAGCCTGCTGAAGAGTGATTCTTGTCGGCGGCACCACTGCTGCCTGGGGCGGCGGTGCGGTCGGCGGCAAGGAGTGAAGCTGCTGCTCGTCCACCTATAATGTTAGATCACAGATTAGTAAGTCAGTTATAAGAATGAGTGCGTTATTTCGATATTTATAAAAGCTACTGAATTTGGACACATGACACTAGTGGAACTACGGCCAATTGTAGTGGAATGCTTTACGAGTTGCATACATTTAGGGTTGGACTTACGACATTCGCGGCCCCTTCGTCGGCAAAGTGCGTGAAATCGGCAAACCCCGTTGAGGTTTGCATATCAAAGCTGGCCTGCGCGGTGATCTTAACAAAAGGGGTTGCATGTTTATATACATTTCACAGGTTACAGGTAGTTACAAAAATTCAGCAAACAAGAAAACAAAACGAAATACACGTAGGCAACTTCGGGTGACCGAAATTTATGGCTTCCTTGCAAATGTTACAATATTTCCCACATTTATTTAACGAAAATTGTATTTTTTCTTGTTGGAAACTCAGAACTTGTTGTCTTTATACAATTTAGCAAAAATTGTATTCTCCTTCATTTGC
Source organism: Drosophila orena (assembly GCA_005876975.1). Classification (NCBI taxonomy): domain Eukaryota; kingdom Metazoa; phylum Arthropoda; class Insecta; order Diptera; family Drosophilidae; genus Drosophila; species Drosophila orena. The sequence continues at coordinate 7,778,289 of VCKV01000008.1, read as the reverse complement.
AAAGTACCCTACATATATTGAAAATAAAGAAAAGGACGGGACACAGAGAAAGTTTTCGAAATTCCTTAGTCTAATACAGCAATGCAGGGGGTAGGTGTAGGTCTACGAAATATTATCCCCTACAAGACTTTAATGACCAAGACAAATAAAACGACACAGACTGAAATAGGCAAGTTAAATTGTAAATTGTTGGTCCCCAGGACATACATACCTCCGCCTGCTGGGCACCGCCCGTCGCGCCTATTTTAAACTTGTTTAAGTCCAGACTGCTGCTTCGCGCATGTCGATGTGGCCTTGGCGGTGGCAGGGGTGGTGGCTCCTTCTTCGACGCCAAAGATGATGCCACGTAGGCAGCCTGCGGTTCCGGCAGCTCACTTGGCCCAGTGGATCCGATACTAGGCTCACGTTGCGGTGGCGGTGGCAATGCACTGTTCTTGGCCGGCAACTTTTTAGCTTGAGGACGTTGGATGGCACGCAAATCGCTGCTATCGCGGTGGGAGCCAGCAACTCCCGATACTCCGGGTAGAACAGCAGATGACTGATTATTGACAGTAGTCGAAGAAATGGCCTTGGGACTATCCTCGCGCTGAGCCACAGCGCTCTCGTTATCGTTAGATGACTCAGCCGAGGAAGCGATGGCGGTGCCTAGAAATGGGATAAGAAATAATTATATTTATGTCCACAACACTCGAATCCTAAAATCTTAAGTATGTAAGAACAACACTTTGTTAACAATATTATTTAAGGCCTATAATCGCGTAAAATCAGTTTAAAGAATACTTTTTTAGTTTTTCTACTCACCTATTGGCGTCACTCTTAGCGGCACTGGGTGCAGGATCTGCGGATTGGATACCACGTCTTGGGCCGAGCGTTTCATGTCAAACAGGACTGGCTTGAGCCCGGGACTAGAGGCACCAGGAGCGGCTGCTCCGGCAGCTACAACAGGTGCTGCCCCAGTGGTTGACTGTACTGAAACAGCACTTGTTGTTGGAGATTCGCTAAACTTTGTCCACTGACTGGAGACGTTTGTCGAGTCTACAGCGTTGGCCGTAGAAGAAACAGTTCCCGCCACAGGTTTTTCTGCATTCGGCGAGTTTGAGATGCTGCGGTTCTTGCCCAAAGAATTTTGCGGTGTTGCCTCAAGTCTGGAACTGTTGCTAGCCTGGGAGGACGTAGAGATGCTGCTCAGATTCATGATGTTCTTGTCGCTGGGCACATTGGGACGCGGTTTGCTGGTTGCACTACCGCCGCTGAGATTGCCGGCTATGATTGTATTATCCGTGTGGTCGTCCTCATCGTCATCATTTAAGTGCAGGAGATCAGCCTCAGGTGGCTCCTGAGGCAGCGCAGCCGACGAAGAGGATGTCACCCCCTGTCCACTGCCGGACGCAGCCGCTTGCAACACGTTGGGATGCAAGCAATGGGGTAGACTTGTGGGCAAGGGAATGTTGTTGCGCCTTAGGACCACCAAATGCATGGCGGCCGTAAACTCAGACAGACTTAGCGCTCCATCGCGGGTAACGTCGCATAACTGCCATATGTGACGCAGTTCCTCCACAGGAATGCGGCTTTTTTCGAAGAAATTTCTACAAAAAAATATATACTTTTAAAATTGCATTCGAGATAGATAGCATAGCATTTCAGCTTAAAAAGAGTTATAAATGTTTTCGAAGCAAACTAACCTTGCTGCCTGGCCAGAAAGCAGACCATGCGGATCCCTTTGCACCGTCCTGAACTGTTTATTATAGTACTCACGCTGTTCCGGAGTTATCTGGTAAATGGTAACCAATTCGCTCTCGTTGTCTTCGTCGTCGCTGCTGTGGCGATCGGAAGACTCTTCTTCCGTGCCCAACAGCTGGCGATGCTCATCGCCCAGCAAACCCTGCCAGAGGGTGTCTTGCGCCCAAGGTCGCTCAGCCACGCTGTTGGTGGGCGTGGGGCTGTCACTGTTAGTGCTCCAGGCTTCTGGCGATCCACCTCCAGTACCGCCTCCTCTTCGACGCTAAGAGAGATAAGGAATGGACGGGGATCGGTCAATGGTAAGCTTATTTACAAATGTCACAAGATAAGATAGAAGTACAAACCCCGACATTTTCGCGGCTGCTGCTGCTGACGACCCCACTGCCATCCGTGCCTCGTCCATGGCCTGTCGCATCGTCCACTGATTCGTTCTGCTCAACCTCGGAGTCGGTGCTGGGCACATCAGAGGTGTCTTGCAGCTGCTCTTGCTGCGAGTTACGACGCAGTGAATTTCTGCGATCTGTGGGTGGCGGCGGCGGCAAAGCAGTCAATCCATTTTCGACAGCCACCGGAACTGTAACCGCCTCCTTCCAGCTAAAGTGCGGTAGTGGAAGCGGAAACGTGGCCAAAATCAGCTCTTGGCGCAGGGGCATGGCCGCCTGATGAGCAGCGATTAGCTTCAGGCATGAGTAGAACTGTGTCCGCGAAATGTGTAGAGCCGTGGAGGGAATCCCCGCCAGGCCGGTGATCTGTAAGCCCAGACCCAGATAATTAATCACTCACGATCACACAAATTGGACCTACCTCAATCACGGTCTCGTTGGCGATGTCCGCGGAGCGAAAGAGCTCGGTGGCCTTAAGCATGGGCACCTTGCCCGTATTCTCCACGTCGCAGCATTGGAACAACTCACTGTAGAAGCGCGTCTCCGGCTCAGTGAGGGACACGTCCATGCCTGTCGCCTACTTGTTGCCGCCTCCGGTTTTGTTTACCAAGCCGCTGGTTAACGAGCCACGCCCCTTTCGTCCGTCCTAAGCCCGGAATCCAATTCGTTTGTTTACTTCCACGCTAAACCCAGCAGGCCAGTGCCGTCCCCGCTGTCCCGCGCTACTCTCAACCAGAAGTCTGATGATTTTCTGCCTTTGGCCCCCAAGACGGAGTTGGAGGAGGTGGAAGCTGGGAGAACTGCAGTGGCGATGGTTTCGCTTGCTTGTTGGTGCCGCCACAACCACGGGGGTTAGAGGCTCCACGGCACTGGTCGACGGGGGTACTCCTACTGCCTCAAGCTGCTCGGCTCGCAATCAATTTGGGTTTTTGTCCAGGTTTTTTTCGCAAACTCTTTTGCACTGTGTGTGCGCTGGCTCTTGATATCGATAGGTGACGATATCGATTAGTCAGCTGGCGCGGCAGCCCTGTACCTGTTAACGTGTTGCAGCCCTGGTTCCGGGTAAAAGTTTAGTTCCGCAGGACTGTTGTTTTTTAAGGTGGCTTTTTGTGTTGATATATGTTTTAATATTGAATGAATAATATTGTATGTATAATTCAATGTTGCTATTACTTGAAGAAAAAACATCTTTAATTTAAAAATATATCATTTTTAAATTAAGACCATCAAGAAATTTCAAGTAACTCTGTGCCACTAACATCTTCAGTTCGCAATGGCTTTCCTACGTCACCTCTAGTTCCGACGCAGTGATCCCCACTCTGTTATTGTTGTCTGCATCTGAACGCTTGCGACGCAAATAATTCAAGGATTTGAAAGTCTTTGTAGCCTTATTTTAGTTATTGAGCAGGCCCTGAATAGACAAGGATGTTCTCCAAAAAGAAGCCAGAACCAGCAAAACGAAGGCAGCACGATTTATCGCAGGTAAGAGGAAAAACAAACAAACAGACGGTCTAGTCTATTTATTAATTATGACTCATCATTTGGACTGTCACTCTTGTTTCTTGCACTTAGTTCGGTCTTACGGAAATCCCAGATGACTTTGATCCCAGCGCTGGTTATGGAGACGACGATGGGGGTGATAGCGATTTGGAGGCAGAGCTTGCGGCCATAGCCGGCGGAGGAGGAGCCAAGCCAAAGCCGAAGCCCAAAGCAAAGCTGTTACCCGCCAGTGATTTAGACAAAATGATAGCCGACAGCTTGCGTGATGTCAGCGACGATGAAGATGATGACAATTTGGAAAGCGATCCAGATCTCCTTGGCGAGCTGAGCGGAATTGGTGGCCTAGAGGAAGCGGATGAAAAGGAACCTGCAGCCCAACCGCCAGCTTCCACTGATGAACCCATCCAGACCTTTCTGCCTACTACAACTGTGGACACATTAAGCATTATCAAACAGCGTCTGGAAATGTACAAGCTGGCCGAGGCCAATGCTAAGACTGCCGGCGATGCAAGCAAAGCAAGGCGTTTTGGAAGAGGACTCAAGACTCTACAGGATCTTCACAAGCAGGCAGCGGCTGGCAAGTCCATCAACGTGGATGACATTCCACCCGAAGTCAGCGTAAAGCCAATAGGCGGGCAGGCTCCTCCAGTGCCTGCTGAGGAATCACCAGCTCCCTCCACTCCTGCTTCCCCTCCGCCTGAGCCAAGTCGTGCAGCTCCCGCTCCACCAACTCCCAGAACCCAGGTGGAGCCCACTACATCGGTGTCACCCACCACTTCTCCTAATCCTCTCGTCACGCAAATGCGCAGCCGCCAGAACGACTACAAGGCTGCTGCACTGCAATCTAAGCGCAGCGGTGATACAGCTACTGCCCTTCAGTTCCTCAAAGTAGTCAAGCAATTCGACGTAGTCATAAAAATGTGTGAGGACGGACAGGAAGTTGATTTGAGTGATATGCCCCCTCCACCAGCTGAGTTCATTGAATTCCTTAAAAAAATGCAAGAAGGTGCAACGGCGGAAGCTGTCGCAAAACCTGCTCCTGTTCCAGATCCTACTCCTACTGTTCCTACTCCCGTCCCAACAGCTGCAACAAATATGTTGGAGGCTCTGCAGCAACGCTTAGAGAAATATCAATCTGTGGAAGCGGCAGCCAAGGCAGAAAACAATAGCGGAAAAGCCAGACGCTTTGGGAGGATTGTGAAGCAATACGAAGATGCCATAAAGTTGTACAAGGCAGGCAAACCAGTGCCTTACGATGAACTGCCAGTGCCACCCGGTTTTGGACCTCTGTCCACGGTGGATGCTGCTCCTATCGCGCCGACTCCATCGCTGCCTACTTCCCCTACATCGCCCCCGGCAACGGCAAGTACTTCCGCAGGAGGAACACCCTCCAGTTCCAATGTGACGACACCTACAGCTCCTCGAAAAGCACCGTCACCTCCTAAGCCCAAGGAGCTAACCACACGTACGTCTGGCAATCAGCAGAAGAACAATATTGCCGAACAACAAATGAAACTGCTTCTCGAGCGCCAAAAGGAGTTTAAGCTAGCAGCTATTGAGGCCAAGAAAGCGGGAGAGATAGATCAGGCCAAAGAGTACTTAAAGATCTTCAAAGGATTTGATTCCCTTCTTAATGCAGCCAGTAGTGGATTACCAGTGGATCTCAGCACTGTAAGTTTTGCATTGCACTTCGTTTTGTATGCCTAAGTCCTTCATTCTTCTCCAGCTTCCCGTCCCGCCTTCACAAAGGGATAGTCTAGAAGCCTCCTTTGCCATTGTATCCGCTGAGGAATGCGATCCAACTGATGATATCTGTGAAATTGGTGTTCGCATGGAGGAGCAGCTGGCAAAGCAGCTGATGATGTGCAAAAATACCCGAGATCATCACAAGGCTATGGGCGATGTAGCTGGCATGAATCGGTTTGAAAATTTAGCTCTAACAGTGCAAAAGGATTTGGATTTGGTACGATACTCGAAACGAAAGAATGAACCACTGCCAAAGTTTCACTATGAAAAGCGTAGCTTCAACATTGTGCATTGCAACACAGAACTTACAGATAGTGAGCTTGAAATTGTTGTGGTCCGGGGAATCAGCTACAACGTGGCTAATCCCAAAGACGTCGATACTTATGTGCGCGTAGAGTTTCCCCTGCTCAATGTAAGTTAATGACCTACATTTCTAGTTTCGCCAAATATTATTGTGTGAACTTTTAGGATGAATCTTTCAAGACTAAAACCAATGTTATCAGAGACACTAGCAGTCCTGACTACGATGAACGCTTCAAGGTTGACATCCAGCGGGGCAATCGTCAGTTCCAGAGAATCTTTAAGCGGCATGGTGTCAAGTTTGAAATATACTCTAGAGGGTAAGTTGTTCCTAAATAAAATAACTAACTTAGCACAGTTTATAATCCGTACTAAAAAGCTTTCCATGCCTATTAATCTGAACTAACGGAGGCGGTATATAATTTTATTAACGCGCCTTAATTTCCCAATGACTACTAAGTATTTTTGTCTTATGAGTAGTAATCTCCTACATTTTGCAATATCTTAAAAGTAAATCAGGTTATTCTTATGTAACTATCTTTAATATTTTTGTATTATAGTAATATATAAAAAGTTTTGGCATAGATAATTTTAGAAACAATTTATAAAACTGCTGATCAGATAAATACCTATTAAATATTTTTTGTATCCAATCTGTAGGTTTCGCCGGGGTATTATATTTCTCTTAATATTAAGTTTCAGATCTTTTTTTAATTAATTTAATTTTTTCTCGTAGTAAGCATAATCTTTGGTCCTGTAAACAGTATTGTACCAGTCACGGCTTCAAGCACACATATATTTCACCGTATATGTATACCCATTGAACTTCATTGATTCTCATAAGGAACTTTTAATGAAATATTTTTAAAAATCTTTACGCCTCAATTCCCAACAATTCAAAACAAAATTTCATCAATGCTACGCATTTAAATTAAATAGCTGCAGTATAGATTGTTGTGGACTAAGTCGTAAACTACCCCTGTGTTGTTTCAGAGGGTTTCTGCGATCGGATACGTTGATTGGAACCGTAAATGTCAAGCTGCAGCCATTGGAGACCAAGTGTGATATACACGACACCTACGATGTAAGTGACAACTAATATAACATAATACTAAGAACTTCAATTTAATGTTTCCCTTTAAAATAGCTAATGGATGGTCGCAAGCAAGTGGGAGGAAAATTGGAAGTCAAGATACGCGTTCGCAATCCTATTCTCACCAAGCAAATGGAGCACATAAACGAAAAGTGGTTGGTCCTGAATGCCTAGGGCTAAACAAGAACCAGAAAAGAAAATGAGAACGCGTCCCCTTGTGTATGTTATCGATTAAGTAACTAACTTATTTTTTTTGTAAATATACCTCACAGAAAATTAAAGTATCCACGTATGTACGCTTTTGCCGATTCCTTGGCAGGATGATGGCATTTATATATTACGAACACAACACATATAATGTAATATCTTTATATCTTTATATATAAATAATATTTGTATGTATATATGATATTGCCGGCGTTAAGGCGAAGGCGCAAGTCCAGAAGATTGTGCCGGTGAAGTCAGTCCATTCCAAGAGAGATAGATTGAGAGTAGGAGCGGTCCACTAGCGCCTAGCCGAAACCTGATTATGTTAGCTTTCACTTTGCATAAATATGTTCTTTTGATTTATAAACTGTTTGTTGAACTACAATTCCAGATATTCGACTATTTGTGAGTATGGGCTGGTTTCATTGAACGCATCCACACCGCGAACTTTATAGAAACCTGTCGACGAAAAAGCATTTCACATATGGAAGATGGAAATTCTGTAGATTCCGCTCACCATTGACGGACCCCTTGTCCCCGGGCGCATACTGAAAAGACGGATACGGCAGGTGCCAGCCGTGCGAGATGAGCATCCAGTCGGCGGAGCGACCCAGGTTGTCGCGTTCCTTGAACCATACCTCGTAGCTGAGAAGGCACTGCGTGGACTTGGGGTGCTCCATCCAGCTAATAAATACCTCACGATGAGTTACCTCTGCGATGGAAAGTTGCTGCGGTCGACGCAGCTTGGGCCAAGATGCGGAACACACCCGGAGCAGCATCCCCCAGGGCAGTGGGATGCTAGCGGAGTTTATAACCAGCTCGCTGTTGTACTGCCAGATGGGTCCCGTCTTGTAGAGCCTAGGTGTTTGTGCCCTTCGCATCGCTTCCCTTAGAGTGGCGTTGGGATAGGCCGGACTTCCCGCCTGCCGCCATATGTAGTACGGATCCGTTTCCTTCGGCACCAGGAGCTCAGTGATGAACGCCGACTCATTAGCTATCGACATGTTTAGCGTGTACTTGTGATGGAAGGCTGTCATCTTTGGTCCCGCCTCCTCGGGACTCAGAAATATTGTGGCCATGTACTGGCCAGGACCGCCCAATCCGCCAGACACAGTACGCAAGACCTGGACGCTATGTTTAGTATCCATATTGACCAGTTCAACGTCCGCAGCCCGGCTACCCAGCTTCGCCAGCATTCCCAGAGCAGCGTAAACGGGTTTCTGAACAAGCTGCGAGTGCGGCGGCTTGGTTTCGTTCATCCGGAAGTGTGCTAGTAGAGTGCGCTGTGTGAACTCGTAGGGATGGTAGCTCAGGAAGGCGTTGTCATGGCTAATAGACTCCAAGCGGCTTAGTGCACCCTCGGCTAGCTTGGCATGCCAGAACTGCATTACCGTAGATATAACCGTGATTCCATACCGCACATCCGCCTGAAATTCGCGGAAGGTACTCCAACGGGCAACAGGATCGGCTTCACTAAGAGATGGAAAAGTAAAGATTTCAATAAGCTTTAACCATGCTTTTCTAGCATTTCTTTTAAAATGTAATTAATTATATTGATAGCTATATAATTTAGATAGATAGCTATAATTTATTTCTTACTCGTTGGCCACTGGTAGTTGTTTGAGATTGGGATACTCTTCGTAGATCTTAGCCATCAAGGAGAGCGAACCATTTACGATTTCCGTGGCAGTGCCGTCGATTCCTTTCCGATGGAAAGTCAATATATCAATGGGACAGTAAACCACTCTTTGGCTACATAGCTCTAATAGATTCCAGCAGAGCGGATGATTCGAGTCCTTAAAGAGTCCTGCAGGGCCGCGCAAGGAGCGATACATGGGCAGCGGGACCTTTCCATCTTGGTTGTCCAAGTTTCCAGCTTTACTCAAACCCCGACGCACAGCTTGAACATAATCCAGATAGGTGTGTGCAGTAAAATTTTGCTTGTTATACCCACGAAGGTCCGGTTCATTCCATGTCTCGTAGCGCCAGTTGGCTAATCTGGAGGAACCGTGTCGTGCTGATGAATATAGAGGAAACTGTAGGTACGCATTTGGAACAAGTGAGTAGGCATTGCTTACCAATCTGGTGGTTAATCGTGGTCTTAACCAAGTGCTCCCAGTAGAAGGATTGCTGCATAGGGTTTTCCGAAAAAACCCCACCCAGCTTACCCATCCACTCCAGAACAGGGGACAAGCGCAGTTCCTCGTGCAGGAAATCAATGAAGTCATCGAATTTGGAGAAATCATAAATCGGAATTCCGCTGGGGTCGTACTGCCAGAACTGAATAAGCTCCAGCAGCCAGTGGATGCGAATGTGGGTCACCGCGCCCACGGGCAATGCTGCAATCTGGCGGAGATTGAGTCGAAGGGCTGGATCGCTCAGGGCGGAGCTAATCCCGTCGTGATCGATCCGTCCGGCAGGACAGAAACCCACGCCCGTCCAGAAGTGCGGCATTGTGTGATAGACCACATCTCCGCTGGTGTAGTGGGCGTGGATCCTGGCGAACGTCGTCAAAACCAGGAGTAGCGACAGCATTCCGTGCGATGAGCGATGCGCTCGACTTTCTCTACGGGATTAATGACAGGTTTTGTTTTGTCTTCGATTTGTCGATGCCGCTGCTGATAAGAGTGGCTCTCTCACCTTCCCTCCTATCTCTCCGTGTGTCTGTATCTGTCGGAGTGAGCTAAACCAAAAGCTAAAGCCGTGGCCGTGACGTCACGGGCAGTGCGTCACAGTGGGTTTAGTTGAAGCACAAAGTCATGCTTAACTCATGAGCGCAGTCGCTTGAAATGATTTTGTTGAACATCGTTCTCCAGCATTTTCCATGTACACTTTTCTCTCCAATTAAACTTAAAGCTTATTTAAAGGTTGACAAATTAAACAATTAAAAATTATTTTATAATACTCTGATTTAGGATGGAAGCTACTTTGTATCATTAGGCACTAAGCTTTATTACACTCCGACTTCGGTAAAAGCCAGTATAGTTTTTCGTGTAGTCTTAGTCATAAAAAATTACGTTTTTCGACTGAAGAATTCGCGGAAGTCCGTTGCTTACGTTTCCGGCGAACGATTTCCTAACTCGACCCACAGTGAGGCGTGTGCCGAAAGCAACAGCGTGCCCGTTTAGCACTCTCTCGTCACGAGTCTCTCTCCCCAAAAGGTAAAGTAAAGTAAAGCTGGGAATGACACAAAAAAGAAAAGCAACAGCACGAGCCGCATTGAATTGCAATCCCTCATTGGGGGTGGAAAAATACGTGGATGTGTGAGTGCGAAGTGGAGTTTGTCCTTGTGTGGGTGCTTTGAGGGGCGGAAAGCGGAAAAGGTGTGACAAAGATAACATTTCACGCATCCCAGTGATAATACACCCATAACACGCTCATGTTACATATAACATCGGAGGGTGAACTGGTCCTCCAATTGGTTCGCCATTCGATTTTATATTTATGGGATTTGTTTTGCGGGGATTACGCAGGATTTAAGGGAATTCGTATAAGGAAAACCAAATATCGTCGTAACGAAATTGAATAGAAATTGAGCAGACATTGCCTAGAATCTTTTGGATTATGGGAAATAGAACTGTTAGGCAATAACAATAAAGCTTTAAATAGAAGGGGGCAGCGGAAATTAATTAATACATTAAAGCATTTCTCATGACAATATTCTTTTTAAAATATTAAGAAATTGGAAAGACTTAAGTAATAATAATTCTTGCTATAAATTAATCAGAAGTTATCCATGAAAAAATGTATTCATCCGTTCCCCTCCGTCGGCAATATTCAATAATCCACAATGCCAACCAATTACTCTAATGGCAAAGTCTGGCCCATGACCCCAAGTGGGCCCAGGACACAATCAGATAGCTCGGACCCCACTTATATGAACGCTGGTCAATCCAGTTAGTCCAATCCTTTGGTCCTGTCAGTGCTACGTTGGCCATGTCCCCGAACACTTGGGTAATTGAAATGCCTACGCAGAAAACGCGATCACAACCATATCCGCGAAGAATCTCGCCGTACCGTACACCCAGTTTGCACAGGAATGCCTTCAGTAGAGATGCACCACCTATGCCATCAAGGAACCATGATCATCCCGTTTTCGAGGACATTCGCACCATTTTATCCGTGCTCAAGGCCAGTGGCTTGATGCCCATATACGAACAGGTCTCCAACTATGAGGTGGGTCCTCCAACCAAAACCAACGAGTTTTACTCCTTCTTCGTAAGGGGCGTGGTCCACGCCCTTACCATTTTCAATGTCTACAGCTTATTTACACCAATATCGGCGCAATTATTTTTCTCCTACCGGGAAACGGACAATGTAAACCAGTGGATCGAGCTACTGCTCTGCATCCTGACCTATACGCTTACTGTTTTTGTTTGCGCCCGAAATACCACAAGCATGCTACGGATAATGAATGAAATCCTTCAACTGGACGAGGAAGTGCGTCGGCAGTTTGGTGCCAATTTGAACCAGAATTTTGGATTCTCTGTGAAATTTTTGGTAGGAATCGCCGCTTGCCAGGCTTATATCATCGTGCTCAAGATATATGCCGTGCAAGGCGAGATCACTCCCACCTCCTATATACTGTTGGCCTTCTATGGCATCCAGAACGGTCTGACCGCCACCTATATAGTATTCGCATCGGCTTTACTCAGGATTGTGTACATCCGGTTTCATTTCATCAACCAGCTGCTGCATGGATACACCTATGGGCAGCAGCAGAAGCGGAAAGGAGGTGGAGCACGAGCGAGGCGGCAGGGTGGTGATGTCAATCCCAATATCAATCCCGCTCTAATGGAACATTTCCCGGAAGACTCACTTTTCATTTACCGCATGCACAACAAGCTGCTGCGCATCTACAAGGGCATTAACGATTGCTGCAACCTGATTCTCGTCTCATTTCTGGGCTATTCCTTCTACACGGTCACCACCAACTGCTACAACCTCTTTGTCCAAATTACCGGCAAGGGCATGGTGTCGCCCAACATTTTGCAGTGGTGCTTCGCCTGGCTGTGTCTCCACGTTTCCCTCCTGGCATTGTTGTCCCGTAGCTGTGGCCTGACCACCACGGAGGTTAGCACTATATCGCAGATAAGATCTCAATAATCATGAGTGTTTCTATTTCAAGGCCAACGCCACATCTCAAATTCTGGCGAGGGTATACGGCAAGTCCAAGGAATATCAGAATATCGTATGTTATTGGGAAATTTAAAAAATTTAAATAATTCGCTAAGGGTTGCTCTTTCAGATCGATAAATTCCTTACCAAAAGCATTAAACAGGAGGTGCAGTTTACAGCATATGGCTTTTTTGCCATAGATAACTCCACGCTTTTCAAGGTATCTTACTAATTACCATATACATTTTGAAATGCATGTATTCTTTATATATTTATGCGATGTATTGCAAGTTCAAAGCCACTGAATTCTTTGTATATGGTTATTATTTTTAGATATTTTCGGCCGTCACCACGTACTTGGTTATCTTGATCCAGTTCAAACAGCTCGAAGACTCGAAAGTAGAGGACCCTGTACAAGAACAAAATTGAAATAATTTGATAAATATCTATCGATCACGGTTTTCAAACTTTGCTCTACTTTTATTAGCATTACAAATATTACGACAATTTCACTAATCGCATATACGGGAGTCGAAGGAATCGAAAGATCTCGATTTGTCACATTAAAATTATATATGCTGCCCGATAATACACTTGCCTGATAATACACTTCAAATGCATTATGTTGATTCTTAGGTGAGAAATTTAAGTATTTATGAAACCGACGCCATAAAACACGTTTTGTTGTTTATCAATAAGTGGATACAAATAAAAACGAAAATGGTTTTTCTATCTTGTGGAACGTACGGTTTGAGCTGATGTTACTTTACTTTTCTAGTACTTAGTATAAAATGGTCCTAACAGTTCAGCACTTTAGATTTGCGACGCGTTTCCCCGAACAGGAATGAGCAAATGCGGTCCAAAAGGAAAGCTCCGACAATATCCAAGACCAGGACACCGAGCAAAGTTTTGCGGAACTGAAAACAAAAATATGTTATAGTGTTTGACAATAAAAATAATAAACTACTTACGTCCGTTGGGAAATCAATTATCTCAAAGAATTCTGTCAGTTCGGGCGCCAGGCCCGTGGACAGAAGAATCACCAATGCAGCGGAAGCTCCGATGGCATACATCAGCATGCGATTGGAGCGCAAGCTCTCCATGAATGGATGGCCCTGTGTAAGCTTAAGTTAAGTATCCTGCGATATATAATGTCGAAGAACGTACCTTGTAATTCACCGCAATGGTGGCCACTTGCAATGATAGGCAAATAATATAGACCGTGCTGCTAACAATGTTCGGATCGTATTTAGTCTTCTCCTCGGCATCCATGTCAATATACAACTTTACTTTGCCCTCTCTGCGAAATGAATTATAAGTAAAAAATGCTTTCTTTTGAATAACTTAATGTTCAAGCCTAACACACCTGGGTGGTGCAAGAATGGTGGCTTGACTGGCCAGGTAGTACAGCGTTCCAAAATGCACAGCGAACTGACTGAGAATAGTGGATATCGTGTAGAAGTTGAAGATATTTGGCAGTGGAGCTACCTTGGACAGAGTTTTCAGCGGCTAGATAAAAAGCAAATACAATTTTTGTAATTAGAATTATCAAACGTAAAGCTGTTTTGCTTACCTTAGCTCGTGTGATAAAGAGGAAGCAGGCGGCAATGAAGATGCCCTGCATGGTGGCTTGTGTATCGCTGAACTTGATGCCATCGATGTAGAGCACGGACTGACAGTAGGCTTGAATAAGGGCGTTCAGAGCAAGGATCTTGAACATTTGTAGTGTGGTGACCAGAGTGCATCGACCCTGCTTAATGATGTGGTTAACTGAAAATAAGGACACGATAAAGTGAAAAAATATATAAAATAGTTCAATAATACTTACCACACATGATTGAAGAGGACTTGCTGGTGAAGGGCGCCGCAATAGAGGCATCACCCAACTTGACCATAGTTTGCTCTTCCATGTCCCGGAGTGCGTTTTGAAGGCGAGCCTGTGTCTGATTGATATGCTCCTGCCGCCGACGCAGTGCCCGCTCCCTGGGCGTCAACTGTTGATTGGCATTAGCTTGTGCCTGAGCTGCTATTGCAGCTGCATTGGCCGCCGCCTGCTGCTGTTCCTCTTCGGTGCGTTTGCGCTTCACTGGAGCACTGGTCAGCAGGGAGACGCCCACGTTAGCGTGCTTAAGGGCTCCCACATCGTTGGTGCCGTCGCCACACATCAATGTGCAGTACCCCAGCTGCTTTAACTGTGTGATCACGAACTCCTTCTGCTTGGGTGCGAAGCGCGCACAGACCGTGATCAGTGGCAATAGTTGGCGCATGTAATGCGGCTGATTCTGTTGCAGATGCTGCAATCCCTCTCCGGTAATGCAGAGATCGTGCGTGGCTAGCAAAGTGGAAAGATTTTCGCTACGAGCCTTAGTATCCAGTTCGTAGGTTTGATCCCCGTCGATAGATACCCAGCTCCAGGTGTTCCTACTCTCCTGGTCAGGCGGGGTTAGGATGATTAGTTTTTTGCGGGTGAACCGTAGCTCGCGGGCCACATGACAGGCGGTGAGCGGGCTGTCGCCCGTAATCATCACCACCTTGTGCGAGGATTGAATAAGCTCTTTGATCACAGATTTGGAATCGGGCTTCATGGGACATGAAATAATCACGAATCCGGCGAATGTTAGGCCACACTCCACATCCTCACGCTTCATTTCTCTAACTCTCTGAGCGCTCAGGGTCCCGAGATCTTTAATTCCCAAAGCCAAGACGCGTGCTCCGCGCCGAGCGTATTCCAAATACACCTTAAATAAAATAAAAAATGTAAACTGATATATTTTATAAATTTCGATTTAGATACCTTCTCATAGTCCGAAGGCACCTCGCGCAGCATCTTCTGAATGACCTCAGGAGCTCCCTTTACTGCTCCTATGTGTTTCACCTCATTGGAGTACGGTATTAGATGGCCAGCTAACACAGACATTCTCTTAAGTGCCGATGAGAAGTGATAGCGCTGAATGATCTTCAAGGGCTTAAACTGTGGTCGCTTTGGGATGACGCTGTCCATCTTAGTAAGCGTCCAATCTACAGCTGCTAGAGTGGCTTTCTCAAGGGGATCTCCGACTAATCCGTCATCGAGCAGAGCCAATGAATGGCAACAGGCGAGAACCTGAACCGTGTTCCCCTCCGCCTGCTCGATGGGGACACAAGCTCCATTGGGAGCCAGTCCTGCAATACCTTCCACCATCAGATTATCCGTGGTCAGAGTCCCCGTCTTGTCAAAGCAGCAAATTTGCACTTTTCCCGCAAATGGAATCCTAAAGGGTTCTGTACAGAACACAAACAACTTTGTTAGCTGGATCAGTGATGTGTTTACCGCCAAAGTCAACTCGATGGGCAAGTCCGGAGGAATTATGGACGTAAGGATGAGCGTACACTCCAGGAAAAGCTTGTAGCGATTGCGCTCCGGATCCTCGCTGCCCTTAACCCACACATAAGATGCTGCGGCCACGGCAAATACCATCAGGAAAGCGATAAAGGCGAAGGTCTCTACGTTGTTCTCCGTGGCGCGATTTGCTCCGAACAGGATTGTCCGCAGGAGCTTGCCCTGGGATGTGTTAAAACCAGTACGGATCACATAGCCGATACAACCACCGTCAGGAGCACGAAGCGATTCTTTTGTTGGGGCAGTGTGCTGTACTACTTTCGTGCCACCAAACAGCACAAAAAGCTTTCCATCTCCTTCAGCGTCCATTTCAACGTCCAAATTATCTAAGGATTCTAATGACTCCTTCATTAGTGGCACCGATTCGCCAGTTAGCATTGATTCATCCACAATGCAAGAACCTCGAAGAACGACCAGATCGCAGGGCACTATGTTGTCGTTCTGGGACCGCGTTATCGACACCAAATCCCCGGGTAGCAGCTCATCGGATCCAAGGTGACGCCACTTGTTTTGACGAAAGGCGTATATCAGATAGGGTTTGTTGCCCATTTTTCGGATCTCGGACATATTCCGCAGCTGCTGCTTAACAATAGTGCACTCGAAGGCAATTAGCATGAAGAGCGTGAACAGGGAGTAATACCAGTAGTCGTCCATGCACCACAGTCCCACGGAGAACACTTGGAACACAAAGAACGGCGCTGTAGCGCGTTCTATGAAAAGTTCGTGAAACTCAGGAACCACCATTTCCATTTCGTTGTTTCCGTAGGTGAGAGTAGCCCGCTTGATGGCCTCCTCAGTTTCCAAACCTCTAGATGTCGAGTAGCTGCTTAGTAATCCATTTACAGGGAACTCGACGGCGCGGAACGTCTTTCGATCCTCATTCCAAACGTATTTGGTCTTTTGAAAAACCAAAAAATACTGCGTTGAGCCGTCCTCCAGTTGGGAGGAGCGAATGGGGACGATCTTCGAGTTGCCATTGTTGGCAGTGGGCACCACTTTGGCAAGCACATTGGCGCCGGGCAGCTTTACACGTCGGCATGTGAGGAAGGCTAGCACGTGAACGCTCCAGTAGCAGAAGAGCAGCGTCAAAATGTGCAGAAAGGCTATCGCCAGTACGGCGATGAAGCCCACGTCATTCCAAGTTGTAGAATTATCCGTGGTAGTTTGGTTTTCGACGCTCATCACTTCGTTTTTGGTTGTCTCATTTTCCCCGCCGCCACTCACGTTGATCCACAAGTAGAATGCGGACAGGTAGAGTGGCACGAAGGGCAGCACCACACCGGTCAACGGCGTGGGTATGCGCACATGGAGACTCACATATTGCACTAGGTCGTCCAACTTGGATGGCTCTTTCGCCCTGTTGGACTGCCGAAGCATTTCTGTGCCGTACGTTTCCGTGTCTCCGGCGGCTCCTCCTGGGATGGCTGCTCCAGCGGCCTCGGTCATCGGTCTCAGGTGGGTGCTCCTACTGCTGCGCTTTTCCTGTGTGTGTTTTTTGAGAAAATCTAAACCACTTTTTATAATTGTAATGTCATAGCGGCAAAAAAAAATAGTGAAAATTCAAGCAACGTTGACAGGCATCAGCTGTTGAAGTATGTTATCGATGGGCCCGATTCAGTGTTGGAAGTCATATCACATATCAGCGATATGTTATCGGATTTTTATATTCAAATTTATTTTGTTGTCAGGAAATTAAATTCAGACAAACCACCAATAAATAAGCGTAATAAATAAGCGTACTACCTAAAAAGTTTCGTAACTATAAACATTTGTAAATTCATATATGTATACTTTTATATTTTTCAGAAACAACTTTTGTTTCAGTTAAGTCACATTCGTCCTTAAAATAGTGTACTGCATAACTTTCAATTGATAATAAAAATATAAATATGTAAACTTTTCAATTAGATTTCACCAATTAGTGCAAAGTTATATTTTCCCGATTAATGAAATTAAAACCATCTAAAGTACTGGTTCAACTAAAGCAAACACCTGTAGATTTATTTGATGCAATAAGAAAATAGGAATCCTTAGCACAGTCTCACACACGCACGCACTAGTTGACGTGAAACGCTTATTCATCCAGACTCTCCATTGGCGACTGCACATTCGCATTGGGTCCACCGGCGGCGGCATACGCCTTCTCCATGGTGGCCTGCGACTCCCGCTTCGGCGTGGTCCGCTTGTGCTGTGTGGTGAAGCTCACGTTGATGCGTCCGCTGCCACGAACGGAGCTCATGGGCGGGCGCATGATGGGCGTGGGCAGGCGACTGGCGGCCGCCGACGACGGCGGATACTGCAGCACATCTGGCTTGGGAGCAGCATTCGCCTCCTTGCGTACATCCACCACCAGAGCCTCGCGCACTGAGTTTTCCTGGAACTGCTTCAGCCGGTCCCGCATAGCAGTCTCTCGTTTGATCTCCTTCTCGATCTCCGCCCGCCTCTTGTTCTCGTAACGTTCCAGTGCCTTCTCGTCCCGCTTCTTGTTACGCTCCACGATCAGGTCGGCGATCTCCAGGCGCTTCTGCATAAGTGCCTCCTTGTCCAGCTTCTGGAACATCTCCGGCCACAAGCCCTTCTCTTTTTTCACCAGCACAATGCGGGCTTCGTTCTTGAAGATGCGACAAAAGCTGTAACAGATAATCATTCCCTTAATATTTGGTGTTTAATTGCTAAAAATAGCCACAGTTTTGAATGAAAACTCTATACCTTTCCCGAAGCTCAAATAATCCTTTTTCTGATTATAGCCCAACGAAGTTAAACCCTACTAACTCACCTGGCCATCTCGTCGATCTCCTGGGCCAGATGACGCTCAAAGAAGATGGGTGGATTGTTGAACTTTAAATACTGCGGAAGGAGAACAACGTCCGGCTTGCGAGTCACCAGTCGATTGAGTTCAATGGAGATCTTGATGTCCTCCTCCGTCTGCGATATCTGTACCATAATGAGTTGCTTGGCTTCCCTGTGCGTTTGCGGTGCTGTTGCCGTGGTTCTTCTGCTGCTGGCTTTTGACTGACAATAGGCAGCAACTTATGTTTTGAGCTGGCCGGAACTGGGAACTCTACGACGACAACTACGACAGGGCCAACTACCCGCCCGACTGTTCACTTGCACCGCATATTGGTCGCATCCCCCTCAATTTAATTTGAATATTAACCGGGGTTCGAACCACCGAAACGAGCCGGCTGCGTTTCCCATCGACCAAACAATGATTGGTTGTTTGGATCCCCCAGGATTCGCTAAGCTCCCTGCCCACCGATCCACCTGTAACTTTTCCAATGCATTTGCATTTCTTCGGCAAGACAAGACACGGTGTCCTAGTCCCGGAGCAGCTCATTGCTCCTGGCTGCCTGCTCCCGTTCCTCTGATTGAATTAGTCGCGGCTCCTGCACGCGAATCGAGCTGCTATTTGCTATTTGCATAGGAATAGTCATCCATCAACAACAGCTCCCAGCGACATTGATTGGCAACGGGTTACGGGTTTTTACGACTCTGACGCCTGAGCCTTTTTAACCTTCTATTTGCCTTTATACATCAATCTTTTTTGGGAACACGTGCAATTGCATGTTATTGAAATTTCGTTTACTTGGAATAAGTACCTGTCGTTCATCCTAAAAGTTTTTATGATTCGAGCCCACAAAACGCAAAAGCTTGCATAAATTTGTATTACCTCGTCCAAGTATTCATTTGTGGTATTTTATAAACATAAAGTTCGTTGCTTTTAAAAGTACTTTAAACAAATGACTGTCCAATTTCTTTAAGCTATTACCATGACTTTTAAATGTATAGAGCTCAATGGTTTCAAATTATACGAGATCATTTACCTAAAAACAGCAATTGCATGTCGATCCAATATTAAATAATAATCTCTTGTTGAATCATTATAACAACCAATCATAAATAATAAACAAATATAAGATACGCATCAAACAGAAATCATAACTATGGAAACCAGCTTGTCCTGACCTATTACAAAAAACTATTTATTTATCCATCTAATGAAGGTTTCTCAATATTTATTTAGTTTTTAACTTAAGTGTATTATGTGAATGGTCAGAAACCTACTTATCAATGTTGCTATGGGGATAAGATACTAACAGGAATTGGTATCCACTTTGAACGACCACTGGTTGCCAAGGCATATAATTAATTGGCTATTAATCACTTATTAAAACATTTTTAGCTTCCCAAATGAATTTAGGCATCTGATTACCATTCGATTGGCCTTATTTCACAGCGTTTATTGAACTTTCGGGCAGAACTTTAGCCACTTTCCGTGGCTCCTTGATCGTGGTCTGTGGGCACTGCATCTCGCTCCAGCCGACCGGAACCATGGGCACCCGGGTCTTTCGGTTATCACTGGCATATGCGACGACAACGCCGAGTTCATTTTCGGCGGTGGTCAGGAGAAAGGAATTCTCCATTTGATTGATGACCCTGGCCAGGATCACATCGCCCGGCCGAAACGACTTATAGATATCCACGCGATCTTTTTCAGTCTCTCGGACATCCTCCTTGCGCAGGAGTCCACGGTAGCTGCTCTCCAGCAGGATATTTCGTACGCAGAAAATGGCACACTTGACGAATTTGGGAGTTGTGACGAGAACTCTGGCTGTGACCACGTCTCCGGTGGCTGGGATGGTTAGATGGAAGCCGGGCTTATGCACACTCACCACCTGGCACTAAAATTGAGATTTATTGGTTCACAAAGTCAACGAAATACCGCCTTTACTTACGTTTTCACCCGACTCTTCGATATGCACGATTCCAGACTTGGACGCGTGAATGTAACCGTTCTGCTCGTAGGTGCCTATACCCAGGACTATGTTGTCCTCGGTTCTGCAGAGTCGCTCTCCTGGCAAGCAGACCACAGTCTCATCCTGCTGCGCACTCATTTCAAGCCCAGAAAGAGATTATAAATTTAAATTTACAAATGAAATAAATAACAAAGCCGCATCAACAAATGGAAACACATGTGCAATATAGTGTGACCAGTGTGTGGTATATGTTAGAATGCCAAAGACAACTTTTTTAATTTATAAAGATTTAAAATCATTTTTAGTCATAATCTTTTTCTTTAATCTATATTAAGGAATGTTTTTTCGTTTTTCAACTATAATAAAGAAGTTTTCTAGAATTTGGTACGTGAGTATAAAAAGATTGTTGACAATTTTGCCTGGTGCACACCATTGAAGTAAGCGTTTTCCAGCACTACTGCTGAGCGTGTTTACGCCGGTGCCGCCAATAATTTTCTGTTTTCCCAGAGCTTGTGTATAATTTTTATTGTGTTAGCAAGATGCCCACATCCAAACTGCACGCAAACATGAGCTACCGGGAGGTCATCCCGAAGAACCTCGGTCCGGCGGAGTGGATCGAGGTGAAAATAAATACGGGTGAGCTGCGTGCAAGATCACCGGTGAACCTCTGAGTAACCCCACATACCCCTCTGAAAAATGTAGGAACCCAGAGCACCTTGCAGGATCTTAAAACATTCGAAACGTCCGGCGGCTACTGCTACAAGAGCAGAAAGAACATTCAAACCAGGAACCGTTTTATATACTGGTAGGTGCAAGTCGGAGTACTAAACAGAGTTTCACATGGCCACTTACTTGCAGGCGAGCATACCAAGATGTCCTGGAATTATCAGAGGTCAGCTTGGACATATCCCTGCAAAGGAATCATCTGCGTCTGCGATTTACCGACTCCACTGTGCTGAATGTATCACTCACGGAGCAAAGTAAGTCCGTCACCCTGCTGGTGGTCACGGTCAGCAGTGTGCATCGCTATGTTTTTCCCCTGAAGATCGGTGGGCAGGAAGGGGGCGCCGCTTCCACCGAGGATCTGCTGTCCCAATCCATTTTCTACGACGTCAATGACAAGATCAACGATCCCAGCACCTTCTATGTCACGGATGGCTTTGGTACTATGCCCAACGTGGCTGTATCGTACCTCACCCAAAACTCCCAGTCGGCCTACTTTGCGGTGGCGTACCAAAGCAAACTACTGCTTCACGTTATGAACTGTGCCACCGGTCACACTATCACCCACGAAGTCAAGGAGCCGCATCTAATGCCTCGGTTTCTGTCGAATCTCAAGGGTGCCCTTACGTGAGTGGATAAACCCAAATGAACAGCAAATTTTTTATGTTTGATTATTTATTGTAGCGGCCGCTCTGAGACGCTGGAGGCAGCCACGTCCATGGCTTTCAGTGAAATCGAAGAGGATATTTTCATTCTTGTTCTGTATCGCAGTAATGGACTGCGTCTATGGTCGGTGGATAACTTGCAGACTGTAGCCAGCATTAACTGCTCCGCCGGATTGGGGCATGGAGGCTCAGCAGCTCAAGGACGTGAGTATAAAATAGCATAATATCAAAATTAAATATAGTAATATTATTGATATAAAGTATCTATATAAAATATTTGATTTTTCTATTCTTTAACAGCTCAAAACAACCAGCTCCGAAAAATAAGCGATCAGAACTTCTGTCTATTCCTCTCGCACGATTCCCGAGCTGAGTTTATTTGCGTTAGCATAATGCCTGATGCCAACGAGGCCAGCGGTATCAATTTGGTGCAGAACGTGGTGCCGGCGCCACAAACGGATCTGGTCGACTTCGATGCCACATCCTCGCACATCTGGGCCCTTTGGAACAACGCTGAAGGCGATTTCCATGTCTCTGCCGCTTATTTCGGTTCAAATAACTCAATCAAATGGGTTTCTGCTGCTCTAGAACCGCCACCGGATCGGTATTGTCTCACCATGGAACAGGGAGTGGATCCACGCGAAACTTACTGCAACTACATCTTTCATCCTGGTCGATTTGACCGAAATGTAATTGCCAAGGCTTTATATGTGCGTATAACCAAAATGTTTTTAATTATTAGGGTTTTTGAAGATCAAATTGATTTATGAATTGTTATTTCAATTTTTATTCCACAGATGTTCAGACGCGTTAACCTGCAATTTGATGTGAGGCAACTTTCCATGTCAGTGCTCAAGGAGCAGGTGTGCCAGGCCGTGGAAGATGAAATCCAGAACGAACTGAAAGACTTTGTGGTCACCGACGAGGAGTACTTGGAGATATCCACTCGGCTATGGGATCGCTTTTACTCCTGCTGCGAACAGTATCACATTAAATTTTCGGAGCCGACAGGAATCGCTGTTCTTGGTGGAATGGATGCAGTATGTTTGGTTAGAAGACAATCATTCGCATTGCTGCGTCCCTGTGAAGTCCTCGAGCACCTGTTGCTCATCGGCGAGCACAACGACGAAGTGGCAACATACGTGGCACCACTATTTCGCAACGATCCCGAAATGGCCAAGGGCTTTGTGGATGTCATGAATGTGGTGACGCTGCTTGATAAACTGATTTCGGAGGACATTAAAATCGATCTAGACAAGCAGCTTTACCAGCGGGAATCGCCGGTTAAAGTGATATCTAAGCTGGTGGATAGGATCACTGTTGGCGATGATAATGGTCCGATGCTGCCATCAAACTGTGTAAAGCAAATTCAACAGAAGCTGCAAGCCATACCAAATCTTAAACCCGCTTTGGAAATGCTGCTCGATGTGCTGTGTATTATTGATCCAGATGCACCGCCGCATGGTAAAATACCCATACATATAATGTTTCAAATCATTCTATATATTTATTCTATTTTATAGATTATTCCCTTCTTACACGCTTTTTACAGTCGTCAGGGGCTCTAATGGGTAGCGAATATGGACTTTCTATATTGTCCGAAACAGTCAAGCAAATGGCAATTATACGGTGAGTTTTCATAATAGTTTCTTAATTTGAACTTGGCTTACCATTAAAAATAAATTTGTTCCTAGGTTTTCTGTTTGCCGAAATCTGTTGGTGCTACAGTACATGGCTTATGGTCAGAATGGAATGGAAAACGAAAATATTTTAACAAACATCAATTATCTGAACTCTTATTATACTCTGGTTTGGATTGCTGAGACGCCCATTTCGTCGAGCTCCCCAGCTGGATTGTAATGAAATATGATTGATTCTATTGGACAGTTCTAAATAATTTTTGTGTTCTAGCGAGGCTTCTATTCAACGATTGACCCGCGCACAACTGTTCAGCGGTTATACCAGACCATACTCTAGCCATCTAAGATATAATGGAAACGATCAGACCACGCTGCTTCGACTGTTCCTGCAATCCAAAGGCCTGTTCAGTGCTTTGTCCATGCTGCTGAAGAATGACAGTTTGCCGCTGGAGTCAGACCAATTGAATCTGCGCCAGACTTTGCTCCAGCTAGTGGGATACATCAATAAGATGCTGTGCGTATCAGATGTTGATAAACGTAAAAGATATCGGTTTTTGATTGTCCAATATCTTTCAGTTGGCCCGGGTCTCCAATTTACGTATTTCCGGAATGGTTATTCGGGACCTGCCATCACATCATTGTGCAGGACTATGTGCGCATTTTGTCAAACTGGTGTACTGTAAAAAGCCATGGCAGTAAGCATTCCTTGGGATTACATTGATAGATTTTCCAACTGTGAAATTAAACCTCTTTTTTCCCCAGGACGCTTTATGCTAGCCGTATCTCTATTGGATTGCGGCGAGGTCCGCAAGTCCGTGCATCTCTTTCAACAGACCGCGTGTGGCGTTGTCAAGGATGACTTTCTCTTTGAGCATGTGCTAAAAAACACCCCGCTGTACGGCAAATTACAGGAAAGCGTCAGCCGGGGCGATACAATTTCCCCTGAAGATACTAAACTGGCCATCGTTCACTATTATCTGAAGGTAATCCAGCTTTTTGAACAGCACTCCGCACTGGACTACGTTATTGAACTGGCCGTCATGGCCATGAGTGTGCTGCAAGCTGATGATCCTCAGCTGCCCATGTTCCAGTCCATAGTGTTCAATAATCATCTGCAGTTAGGCCACTACGAGGAGGCCTACAGCGCCTTAGTCAACAATGCCGATACTTCAAGACGAAAGGATTGCCTTCGTCAGTTGGTCATAACGCTGTTCCAGAACAAATGTCTGCCCCTGCTTATGCAGTTTTCCTACATTGGATTGCAAGACGAGTTCGAGAGCATTGTTGAATCCCGGGCACGGTCAATGAGCATCGATCAGAACGAAGTCTACAACTTTTTGTATGCATTCCATACGAACAAGGGTAACATGAGAAAAGGTTTGTGTAAAAATCAATTTATATTCTTCAGCTGCAATAATATTATGTTTCTAAACAGCTGCTACGGTTATGTATGAGCAGGCCATGCGGTTTCAAGTAGACAGCGATGCCCCAAACGCGCTAGAGAAACGTTGCTCGTCGCTGTTGATTTGCCTAAACTGTTTGCATCTAGTTGACAGCCGATATAGATGGATTGCTAAACCCACTATAGGCGATGAGCGGGTGGTTAACATAGATCAGGATAATGACGATGGTGAGCCCAAGAGCGATGAGGACAAGAGTGGCCAGGAGGTGGTTGTTCTAGAGCTCGCTGATATCCGAAGGGAACTGGTGCACGCACAAGCTTTACATGAGCTTTCCTACTACCGCAAAGATGCAGCTGTCTACGAGCGGTCGACACCAGAGAAGCTAGCTTACCTGATGGCTAATTGTGGCCTGTACACCGCGGCTTTGAAGCTCTCGCGGGGACACTCGTTCTCTGTGCTACCCATATTTGAAAGTCTGACAGCCGCTTGTGTCGGTGCTACAGATGACAAGTCGGTGGACGCCTGGAACTGGCTGCAAAACAACGACATGGCAGGTAAGGATTCTTAAACATGTATGCTAAAAAACGGCTCACTAAATGTCCTATACCAGATCTTCCTCATCGAAGTAATCCTGCCGATATGGCCTGGACTTTGCTTCAAAAACTGGTTGTGGATAACGAGGCAAAAGATTCAACATTGATAAGAAAGAGCGTGGCTCAAAGGCTTCTCCTCTTGAACGCGTTCTTGCCCCAGTGGCTGATAAACTCTTACAAGTTATCCCACTCCCGGGAACTTCTCCACTTACTGGTAAAGCACAATCGTCTGCTGGAAGCCTCGGATCTGGGATGTGAAATGATCGCCGGCATGCTGGGAGCAGGGAGCGAGTACTTTGAGTTTAAGCACTCGGTGAACGTAACAAACCCACAGCTCTCCTTCCCCATCAACACGATCGACTTGCTGCTGCACGGCTTAAAGATTAATGCCAAGGAGGATATTGATTATGAAATGGTAAGTCATTAATATAACTTTGGTAAAGTGATTTTGGTTTTCTGAAATACCAGATCTATTCAAAATACAAATTCTAATCATACTTCGAATTTATTCCTATTTTAGGCCTTTATTAAACTCGAAGAAGAGGTTCAGAGATACATTGAGACCATAAAGCGCACCACCGAGGATAAGATGAGCATGGCCATCCTGCAGAGGCGAGAGGAGCATCAGCAACAACATTATTAGCTCGTTTTAATCAGTTTATTTGATAAAATTTTTGAATTAAATGCTAAAGTGTTTAAATCCTTTAAAAGTCATCCGTCATGACCAGCTCAGAAAGGAACTTTTTGTAGATGTTCATAAACTGAGCGACAAACGCTTCAAGGTGAAAAATGTGCTTGGCACCGGACTGCATCCGGTGCTCGTACTCGGTGGCGAACTCCAGCGTCTTCGCCTTGATAGACATATCACAATTGCTCACCAGCTGTTCGACCAGGCCGCGGAATATGAGATTGGGTGGTACGCCTTGGATGAGCAGCTCGTACAGGCGCTCCCGGATCTTTTCCAATTTGGCAGGCGTTTGCTCACTGATAATCTGAGATGCTGTCTCACGCAGGAATACCTGCCAGTCCAGGTCGGGAATCTCCTGGTTGGCGGTAAACGGCGCCTTGGCCACCTTGGCCGCCTCTAGCATCAGAAGTGCTCGTCTGAGGTTACGCTCCGACTTGTCCACAAGCCGTTTGGCCAGCTCCACGGGTAGTGCGAGGCCCTCCCGCTTGCAGGTGTTTTGCAAGATGGACACGATCTCCGTTTCGTTGGGAGCGGCCACCCGTATGCCGAGGCAACGCGACCGAATGGCCGGAATGATGCGAGATGTGGAGTTCACCGAAATGATAATCCGGCACGTGGCAACATATTTCTCCATGGTACGGCGCAGGGCGTGCTGGGCATCCTTGGTGAGTTCGTCGCCCTCCGAAATTACAATCACCTTGAATTCCCGCTGGCCGCTAATCTCAATTTGGTGCGTCTGGGCCACCTGCTTGATCAGATCGATCACCACAGTCCGGTCGTACATGCCAGCGTCGGAGGGATTAACCTCCAAGTGGTAGTTGCTGCTAACCGTCATCACCTCTACCTTGCGATTGGAGGGCGTGGTGAATGTCATGGTCTCACTCCTCAATCGTTCAACGCCGGATCCGTACATCTCCCTTAGCAGGCACATGATGCGCGTCTTCTTGCCGGCACCTGAGGGTCCATAGAACATAAGATGCGGAAAGTCGCTCTGCTTGCAAAGGTTGCGCAGGTTCTCCGCTTGCTCCTGCATGGAAAGTACCACAAAAAATATATAAAAGAAATATAAATAAATATATTATTTGCAGGCAAGCTAAATGGATGCGCCGGTTCCGTCGCTGATTTACCTTGTGAAAGTCCAATTTGGAAAGTTCCCGCGGACGGTATTTATCCACCCAAAGCGCCATATCGTCTTTTCATGCAAAAAACTATCCTTTTTGATTATATATTATGCTAATTCCTGTCTGCAAACGCAATTTAACAAAACAATTTAATGCGCGCCCTTTCTAGTGATTATTTTTAGTGGCGCATCAGGATTCGATATTTTTAATTCTAATTGTCGATTTATTTTTTCGTTTCTGTTAATATCGATGTTAATAATTTCAATATTAATTATTTATATATTAATATATTAATAGATCAAAATTAAAATAAAATTTAAAGTATTACATTTACACTCATTTTGTGCCGAGACTGTGTTTTTCACAAGCAACGGTAAAAAGCACAAAATTATTGGATTTCAAAATGAATTATTATTCCTTATTCTTTATTCCTTTTCAAAGGGTTATATGATTCATAAATTTATAAATATAAAACCATTTCTTGTGTTTCGGTGATAAATAGCCGATATAATATCAATCATGTCTGGCAACGCCATTCCACCGGTACAAATTGACCCGCTAGCAAGTGTGACCGTGCGTTGGCGGTTTCAATGCTAAAAACGATTCGGTATTCTGGGTAGAAAAAGCAGCTACCTTACTGCATCCATCAGTTTTTTTTCGCAAAACTTAAGTATCTTGAAAGTAATAAATCCGTAGAATTGCACAAAATACGCGACCAGAACGCATGGAGAACGGAGTGGAACATGGTGTGGACGAGGCGGGCGAGAACCAGGTGGTGAGCAGCTCCGATGGCGAGGGTGACTGCGATGGTGAGGGTGAGATGGAGGGGCAGCCGCCGCCGCCGCCGCCGCAAATAACAAACGATTGTGTTGGTGATGCAGTGCAGGAGGGGGAGGGGGAGCGTGCACCAGCGACGACAGAAGCTGTGGACGCCACTCCGAACTCGGGGCCACCGCCCCTGGACGGAGCAGCACCTGTAGCCATGCTGGAGGACAACCTGTGCGACAAGGATGTGGACAGTGATGCTGGAGACGAGGACAACGACGACGAGGTGAGCAAGATACCATAAGCTTGTTGAACATACATATATAATATATCCTATGGATTCACTTCAGACCAAGGAGAACTACGAGGGCTTTAATGGCACCGGACGCACCGTCACCCTGCAAACGCTAATGGCTGCCAATGTCCTGCAGCCGGGCCTGGGCTTAATGACCATCGAATATCTGGGCCAGAAGTTCGTTGGCGATCTGCTGGCCGACGGTAAGATTAAATCCCATGAGACTGAGACAATATTCCTCACGCCCAGCGCCTGGGCAATGCACTGTAAGCGGATCATCAATCCGGAGAAAAAGAGCGGCTGCGGCTGGGCCTCAGTCAAGTACAAGGGCAAAAAGCTGGACGCCTACAAGAATACGTATCTGCGAAAGTGCGCCCTGCAAAAGGAGACGCCGCTGGATGATTGTGATCTGGGTAGGTAAAGTCCAATTGCTTTAGAATCTTTACTAATCCCATCGAATCTGTAGATGCCGAACGCAAAACTGACTCCCCGGAGATTGTCGTTAAGCGAACCGTTTTCGCACATAATACCGTTTCGAATCGCAATATAGTTCAGTGAGTAGACCAAGTGCAACCTGAAGTTTAAAGGGGGTGGTTTTTCAAAAGAATAGAGGAATAGTCTGGTGTGCTGTCATATCTCAATATATTTCGGCTGATAACAAAAGCATCTGTTAGGAATTCGAGATTTATTTGAATTAATTTCAAATGTCCCAAATGTTCTTATTTGAAATACTATATTTTTTTAAAGTATATTTCAAATGAATGGAATTTGTCGAAATATCTATAGAAAGCTTACTCAGGGGAAACACCTTAACTCGAGGTTAATCGAGCTTGAGAGTAAATTTTACTTAAGAAAAGTCTTTTAATCTAATTATTTTTACCCACAGCGATGCTAACATGTTGATTGAATCGGTGCCTTTTACTTCGGTGGGCAAACTGCAGCCTTTTCTCATCACTGTCAACTCCTCTGCCCTCCTGCTGGCCGATTTCCACTGCCACTTAACGGTGCGCGAGGTGTGCGGCTATCTAGGTGGCACCTGGGACATGAACACACACAGTGAGTCCGGCTCGGCTTGCGATTCATACTACATAGGCATTTTCTACATGTTTGTTCATTTCAGCTTTATCCATCACCAAGACATATCCTTGCCGCAGCACGCGCTTTGATCGACAGCGAGCCGGCGACGTGGAGCGTGACATTCAGAAGATGATGATTCAGGATCAACTGCTGTTGGTTGGATGGTATCACTCGCATCCCAAGTTTCAGGCGGAACCTACGTTGCGCGACTGTGATGCACAGTTAGACTATCAAATCAAAATGCGCGGTGCTAGCGATCTCACCTATACGCCCTGTGTCTCTCTGATTATATGTAGGTATCATCTGCACAACTACTTCAATTGAAGTTTTAATCGAAAAATAATTTTATTCTTACAGCCCCTTACTACGATGAGAATCCTACCCTGGAGTCTGTGGTCAAGTGTATTTGGATCGTTCCGCCCAACGAGAACAGACAGTCCATGGAGTATGGCCGACCAATGCTGATGCAGTATTCGGTGCTGCCGGACAAGGAGATACCCGAGGAGGTGCGCTCTGAGATTCAGCTGTGCGTGGACTACTACTCGCAGTACCGGAGCGAGATGGTCAAGTTCCGAAACATCTATAACAACGACGTTACCTACAACGAAAAGCTGAAAAACACACTTTACCCAAAGTTTCCCTCCAAGCAGAGCGATAAAGCGTTGTGGAACTGGATATGCGCAGTGCTGGATTGCGAGCAGGAAGACGACTTCATTCCACCCAAAACCATCAAGATCATCGACAATGATGAGCTTGAGGTAAAGGAGGAAGACAAACCTGTTGTCCTTATGGACCTAAGCGGCGATATCAAGATAAATCCACCTAAAGAGGAGCAGTTCAGTGAAGCTATTGCTGCTTTGGAGGACAGTGGGCGCAAGGCGGAGGAGGAATCCAACGCTCAGGCGGAGCAAAAGGCAAGTGAACTTAAGGTGATGTCCCTTCAGGAGCAGCTCTGCATGCCGTCTGGCCTGAATATGAACCCGGTGCGAATGTTATCGCCTCTTGCCACGCCCAATCCTACGAGTCTACCGCCAGTGCTGCCCAACTTGGGGGCTCCAGTTTTGCCAGCAACGCCCAACCAGCTGCTTCCACCACAAATCCCCGCAGTTACCGCGCCACCTGCCATCACACCTGCAGTGACGACTTCGGCCCTGACTTCCGCTTTGAATGCCTCGCCCAGGGACAGCCCAATAACTATCCAATCGAACTCTGCCAGTCCCGCCAAGTTTGAGGTTCCAGTGAGGGCGTCACCGTCGCCCGCCAAATCGGATACCTCGTCCCACGCATCCACCTCCCGCACCCGCAACTCGCCTGCGCCTAGTCCGGGCAAGTTCAGCGTCAGCGATATTGCTCGGAACAGCCCCAGCATCACGCCGAACAAGTATGAGGCGGGTGCCGCTGCTTTGGTGCCTCCCGCTGCCGCTTGTCTGCCCACGGCCAATGATCTGATGGCTGCTAGCTTAGCTCAGCTGGCAGGGCAGCTTCCTCCGAATTTCCTTCAAGGCGATTTGGCTGCGCTGTTCCAGCAACAGCGCAAGGATTACGGCAGTTCCTCTCTAAACCAGTTGGCGGCGGCAGCAGCCAAGGTGGGTGGATCTAAGCAAAGCAATGCCTCTGCATCGTCCGGTTTGAATGACCCCAATGTCGCAGCAGCTGTGGCTGCCTACTCGAATAGCTTCAATATGCCGCTGCCCACGGGCGTGGGAATTGGAGGAAGTGGAAACAGCAACGCCCATAGCAGTAGCAAGTCCAAGTCGGAGCGATCATCGAAGTCCTCGTCCTCATCTTCCTCCTCGAACTCCAGCTCAACTTCCAATTCGTATAAAACGAAGTTGATGAAGGAGCTGGATGAACTGAAAAACGATCCGTTAAAAATGAGCGAGCTCATTCGGTCTCCGGAATATGCAGCACTTCTCCTCCAGCAAGCGGAAGCCCTCGGAGCCACCACCCTGGGCACCTTGGGATTTGGATCTGACTATAGCTATCTGACAGGAGCTGGACTGGGAGTGCCTGCTGCTAACGCTCTGACTGGAGGTCAATCATCAAACTCTTCATCTAGCAAGTCCTCGAAATCTTCACCAGCAGCAGCGGCGGCAGCTGCTCTCAGTGCCGACTACAACAACCTTATTCAGGCATCGAAATTGCTTGGCTATGACTCTTACATGCAGCAAAGCAAGCAGAGCAACGACCTTAACGCGTTCCTGCAGCAGCAAATGGCAGCAGTGGCAGCTGCTTCGATTCCACCGCCTCCACAGGCTACCTCCAGTAGTAGTTCTAACAGCAGCTCGTCCAAGAAGCAGCAACAGCTACAGCAGCAACATCAGCAGCAGCAGCAGCAGCAACAACAACAGCAGGCGGCTGCACAAGCGGACTACACGGCACTATTGCAGACGTACACCAAGTTGTTTGATCCCAACAACCAATTTGCAGCGGCGATGTCCTCAAACAAGCACATGGCAGGAGCCCACAATGAGCTGTCCGCTTTACTCTCATCGGGAGTTGGAGTCGGAGGAGGAGCGAGCGGAGGTGGGTCTAAGCAAAAGCAAAAGGACATTCAGAGCGATATGCTAAATCAGTTGCTGCAGCTTGAGAAGCAGGATTCGGAGATCAAGGCATTGCTATATCGTCAAAATAAAGCTGCGGCCGACTTGGACGCCCTGTTTGCCACACCCTCGGGTGCCGTGGTGGGAGCTGGGTCCTCAGCAAATGCCATGAAGTCGGGAAGTTCCTCCAGCAACGCTGGGGTTTCCGGAATGTCTTCACCCTCATCTCTATCCAATCAAGCAGCATACTATAATGCCTTGGCGCAGGAAAAAATGCAGGACTACGCTGCCTTCTTTCAGCAGCAACATGGCAAATACGGCATACCCGATCCATTGTCAAAAACCACACTGGCAGCTAATAATATGTTCATGACTCCATCGGCGTTGTTCAAGATCCAGCAGGAATCGCTGTCGGCCATGATGATGAAACCACCCAAATCCACGACGCCTTCGTCGGCGCGTACCCGGGAATCATCGGCATCACCAGCTTTGGAGCGACTGACGCCCACAAAGTCGGCTAGCAGTGGCGGTAGCGGCGGCGGCGGAGGCAGCAACTCCAACTCTGGTGGCAAGTACAACTTTAGCGCCGTGGACCTGGCCATATCGAGTGTGCCCTCGAACACACCATCGCCGGCCCCCTCCGATGGAAGCAGCAGCTCTTCGCATCGACGACCCTCGCCGGACATAAGCCGCCTCTACGGAGAGCTGGCACCGCCAGGAGGGCTGCTCGGCAGCAGTGGAGTGCCCAAGAAGCGCATGGAATTTGCTTCGGTGGCCGATCTGGCTGCACCGCCGCCGGCCAAGATGCCGAAAAACAACATGAGCGATGATATCTTGAATCTGTCGCACGACTAGGATGGCTGAATCGGATTCCTTGCCAGCGCAATCGAAGTCGCAGTATTTTCCCAACAGTATATGTATATTCCCATACGTAATGCCGCGTTGCATCCATTAGCAAACCAGAGTCGGTCATTTTAATCGCCCAATTAGTATCTCCCGGGACAATTAATTTAAAATGCTCGTCTCCTTTTTTTCTAAGTTTATGAATTTCTAAACATGTGTTTTGTATACCTTGGACTATTTTTAACAACAAGGATATGCCGTGCATATCTCAATCGAAACAATCATCATCCGTATAGATTCCGCCAGTCCTACAAGTGAATTTCCGCTTTTATTCACCTCACGAGCGCTGTATGTCCTTAAACGTTTAATTTAATGTACTCTTACTAATTTAGGTTTAATTACCGCATAAAAGTACTTTAAGTATTTTAATATACAGAAAGCGCACACATCACTGTGTATTGTATTGCCTACCGTATTAACTATAACTTTGAATCTTTGCCGCAATAAATTAAACGACTAGTTACTTAGTTTACAAAATCTGTGTTATATTCTATCGATTTAGTTCGATGCTCAAGAACTAATTTTAAAAACATTGCTTATGCTCAACAGTTCACTGTTGCCCGTACTATAAAACTGCTCTTCTATATTTAAAGAAGTATAGCCCATTTTTAAACCAGAATAACCGCTATGCTAAGTGAATCACGTATCACGTATGTTTTGCAGTGGCTCTGCGGCTCTAGTTAGTTGGTAACAAAATCAAAACAATCCGCACGCATCAACAACTGGAGGGCAGGTGTTTATCTCTGGTATCATTAGCCGCTTTTTAGGGGACCGGCCTTTGCACGGGGACTAGTTTCTCCGGCCAGTATTCAAAACACTCGGCATCCAACGATGGAGATTAAGTGGCCTGACTGGATCGAGCATATATAAATAGGGGTCGCCTGTGATCCGTAAACTTCAGTGCTTTTATAAACCGCCGGAGGAACAGTCATGTCGGAATACAAGGTGATCATTCATATCAGTATATTAATATAACAATTCAGTGTTGGTGTACAAATTGTGCTAAGCGGCACATTGCGTTTCTAAGACTTGTACAAATTGTGCAGATACGATATGAGAGCATCATATGTATTTTCATATCTTCCACATTAATTTGGATACAAGTTAGTTTTCTTAACTAATGAATTGCGTGGCAAATATGTAGAAATGTTAATACCAAATAGTTTTCCAATTCTTGTTAATCGGGTTGTATTTGTGCGTTATAAAAAGAACAAGTTAACGACTTGAATAATTTTATAATCTTCCATTTCATTTTATCCAGTGTTTGTAGATAAGCAAAATATTGATGTTGATACGGCGGTTTTTCAAGAAAAGAAATGCATTTTAAATTTGAATAGAAATGTTACTCAAATGAGTTCATTTTACATTATAGTACCTCTCGGGCTTTGGGTCTCACTTCTCATCTGAGGACGAGCGGTATCCCAACTCTTTGCCAGTGGGACAGAACTCACCTCAAGTGTGCCCCCACGAACTCTACGCGGA
Source organism: Drosophila orena (assembly GCA_005876975.1). Lineage (NCBI taxonomy): Eukaryota > Metazoa > Arthropoda > Insecta > Diptera > Drosophilidae > Drosophila > Drosophila orena. The sequence goes on along the minus strand of VCKV01000008.1, from coordinate 7,744,168 downwards.
GCAGCTCTCCGGTAGTGCCTTCACTGCTCCCAGGACGGAGAATGTGCGCACCTGGCTGTACAGGAAGTTGCCCTCTGCCGTGCACCTACCATTCCAGCCCTTCAAGGGAGCTGAGTACTTCAGGCAAAACTGGGATGAGCAGCCACCAAATCCAAACCAGGTGACTATCATTGTTAGATATAAGATTATAAGCAGATATATGTTATTTTATTAACGGCTTAGCTCCGTTGGAAACCCTTTGACCTGCCTTCGAAAGACGGAAAAAGGGTAGACTTTGTGGAAGGCTTGCACACGGTTTGTGGAGCGGGAGATCCCAGATCTCGTCATGGTCTCGCCATACACATTTACTCCTGCAATGGCTCAATGGATAGGTCGGCCTTCTACAACAGCGATGGCGACTTTTTGATTGGTAAGAATAGTTGTAGTCCTCGACTGTTTGAAGCTGACTCACATTTTGAATCATTGTCTTAGTGCCCCAGCAAGGAGTCCTGGATATAACCACAGAGTTCGGAAGGATGTCTGTGGCTCCAAATGAGATTTGCGTTGTACCACAGGGAATACGGTTTGCAGTTTACGTAGATTCTCCTTCTAGGTAAGCCAGAAGTTTACGTAATGATCTCTAAAATCAATCCATTACTATTGTATACTCGTAGGGGTTATATCCTGGAGGTGTATGATGGTCACTTCGTTTTGCCAGACTTGGGTCCCATTGGTGCTAATGGTTTGGCCAATCCCAGAGATTTCGAGACACCTGTGGCCTGGTTCGATGATCGCGATGTAAATGGTAAGTAATGGATTAATGATTAATTAAGAAGTGATTATAAAATAAATTATTTCCAAAAGACTTCCAGGTGATTTCTAAATTCCAGGGTGCCCTCTTTGTGGCCAAGCAAAACCACACCGTCTTTGATGTAGTTGCTTGGCACGGCAACTATGTGCCCTTCAAGTACGATCTGTCCAAGTTCATGGTGATCAACTCGGTCAGCTTTGATCACTGCGATCCCAGCATTTTCACCGTGCTCACGTGTCCCAGCTTAAGAGCTGGAACAGCCATAGCCGACTTTGTGATCTTCCCACCCCGCTGGTCAGTGCAGGAGCACACCTTCCGGCCACCCTACTACCACAGTGAGTGGATATTAAGCTAATACTATTTCCATCTAATGGTTGTCTATATTGTTAGGGAACTGCATGAGCGAGTTCATGGGCCTGATTCTGGGAAGGTATGAGGCCAAGGAGGATGGCTTTGCAGCAGGAGGAGCGACCCTCCATTCCATGATGACGCCACATGGTCCGGATGTCAAGTGCTTTGAAGGTGCCTCGAAGGCCAAGCTGGTGCCGGAACGTGTGGCCGAGGGCACTCAGGTGGGTTGGATAACTGATAGTCTGAGAAAGGGTTTAATAGCCTGCACTTCCTTAAAGGCCTTTATGTTCGAGTCCTCTCTAAGTTTGGCCGTCACCAAGTGGGGCGAGGAAACCTGCCAAAAACTGGATGCCGCATACTACGAGTGCTGGCAGGCCCTGAAGAACAACTTTCAATTAACTCAAAGTTAGGATATTAAACTGGAAAAAAACACGCTATGATAAAATTACATTTAGTTTTATTGGTAAATGTTGTTGCTTGAGAGAAAACCTTCCGACGAACTAAATACCTATTTGATTTAATGTAAAGTATAAATAATTGAGAGACTCAGCTTTGTAACTGGACGGACAAATTGAACTACAAAGTGTTATGATGGAATATTTTCTCGGATTTTTTATATTCATAATTAAAACTATTGTAAAGAGATACATAAACCGCAATGAACGCCAGTAATGTACATCGATCAAGGAGCCTAAAGATAGATATAATTGAGTGCTTACAGTCTAAATGTGATACTGGGCGCAGATCGGGGGCCTCGATTACTGAACACTTGGCTGCTGTTTAATCGGCAAACACACAATTGATTGCAATTGACCTGCGCGGGTTCGCTTGTCTTTGGAAACTCGGAAGTTCCATGGGAATTGGTCACATTGTCGTCCGATCGACGGCTATATAAACACTTGGTGTCACAGTTGCAGGACCCCAATCTGTAGGTCCTCGGAGCTGGACTGCAATATTGGTGGACCGAGGCCTCCATGCTCTCTCGTGCCCCGGAGCAGTAGGTGTCCAGAGTGTCCACGGTGCTAATTAGATCCGGGGTTAGCTCCGGTTGCTGACGTTTCGCCAGCCAATAGGTTCGCATGTCGCCCTTGCCCTTGATGTAAAATTGAATTTGATTATCTCATTTGACTGATTTGTATTAAAACTCACCTTTATGCTTGTCAGACCCCTTTCAATGCACACATAGCTACCGATTACCTGGAGCAGCTGGTAGGTGGCTTCGGATATATGAATTCTCATGGTGTCACCAGTGCTTTCCATCCGACTTGCTGTGTTCACCGTGTCCCCGAAAAGGCAATATCTGGGCATCTGATTGAGGGATGAGATGTATTTCAGAGATGCTGTATACATATATTTCGAATTCCGTACCTTCTGGCCCACTACACCTGCTGCACAAGGACCTGAGTGAACCCCGATGCGGAGCTGAACCGTCTCGGTGGGCTTGTGTCGGATCTTGAGATTGCCCACTGTCTCCAAGAGGTGGAGTGCCAGTGAGGCTATCTCCCCTGCATGACGACTTCCATTCTGCAGTGGCAGTCCGGACACAACCATATAGGCATCTCCGATTGTCTCAACCTGAAATGCGAACTCCTGAACAAATATTCACCTGGCTAGGCGGTAACATACCTTATAGACATCATAATTGGATATTATCGAGTCGCAGCAGGTGTACCAATCGTTGAGCATCTCCACCACTTCGAAGGGAGTGCTTGTGGTGCAGAGTTCGGTGAATCCCACTATATCACTGAACAATATAGTGACGCAGTCGAAGCATTCAGCCTCGACAGGATCTCCCCGCTTCAGAAGCTCGGCTACAGGTCTGCAAGAGATAGATTTTTAAATGGCATCCTATACTAAAGCAGCTACTGCAGCAATCACCTGGGTAGCATCTGGTAAAGGAGCATATCGGTTTTCTTCTTCTCTTCGTACAGCAAATTAGTCCGCTCCTGAACCAAACCCTCGAGATTGTAAGCATATTTCTCCATTATCGATAGCATGTTGTCGAATATATTGGGTTTTCTGGAATGCCATAGGTAAAGTTAAATGCAATAAATGCAAAAATTTGGTACTGACAAGCCAGCCTGAAGCTCCTTCAAGTGCATGCGAACCAGTCTGATATCGGGCCTGACCTCGGGATCTTCATCCCAGCATTGGCACAGGCATTTACGGATGTAGTCCGGAATGTCCAGGTGAGTGTGCGCCAGTGCGGGTCGGAATACGCCGTGCTGCAGCATTTCCGGACACTTGACAAACTGAATTATTTCTGCAGCAACACATACAACATAAGCATTTCATACATCTGTGTATAATGGTAGTTGTTAATACCCACCCTCTTTCGAGTAGGCCGTGTCACCCCAAGGTCCTTTGCGGCCAATCATCTCGTAGAGCAGTATCCCAAAGGAATAGACGTCCCCCTTCTGGGATCCGCGTCCAGGTCGGTAGGCGTCCCTCAAAAGCTCCGGCGCCATGCAGAGGGCACGTTTCAGTTCCAGTTCACTCCTGCAAACGTCATAAAACGAGAGTGTGTTGTTTTATCAGGGAAAGTTCGATGATTTTTTATATTCTATGAAAGGATTTTCCAGCTTAGAATGGCCGTGTGCTCTCTAGTAGTTGTGAACCAAAAGTAAACTAAATGGTGGGGAGCAACAGATCAAAAAAGCCAGAAAAAGTCCATAAAATAAATATTGTTACTTGTTGGGCTCCTCTTGGCCGGCTTTCAGCTCGTGCAGTCCAAAGTCCGAAATTTGGCACACCCATCGGGAGTCGATGAGGCAGTTGCTGGATCGCAGGTTTCCATGGGATATTATCTCCGAGTCGTGCAGGTAGATCATACCCTTCAGGATATCGGACACGAGGGAGGAGACAAACATGTGGTCCAGATGCAAATCTTCGTTGGCCAGCACGTCCTCCAAACTGCCACGCGCACAGTAGGTGGTGAAGATGATCACGGATCCGTGATCCGTGGACGCCCCAATGAAGTTGATAATGTTCTCATGCCGCACCTGAACGATTGTATTATAAAAATGTTTAGTACTTTATTGTATTTTGCTCTCCTACCTCTCGCATCAATTTCAGTTCCTTGCGAATTGATCGGGTAATGTCTACGCTTTTTTTGTAAATCTTTTTCATGGCCACAATATTGCCACGAAATAGAGCTGCTCAATGGGTTAGATACATTAAATACTTGAATTATAGTTAATATCATGTTACCTATATTTGTAAAGGACCTTTTGTTGGGCTCTCCAACCACTAAAATGCTCTGCCGGCAGATTTGAAACTAAGATAATAGTTTTTGAAAAAACAGAAAGGGTAGTTTTTTCTTATAAATATTATATTATAATAATTGTGTAACCTACAATATTCTTATTAGTGGGATTGTTGTATTCGCCAAGATTTATGACGGTCACATCCTTCATGTCCACTTTCCATAAAAGACCTGCCAGAGTCTGTTCATACCGGTAATGCCTCAAAAAGAAATTCATATAGATGTATCTTAATTGATACATTTTAGGCATGTATTTATACTTGATTAGCAGAGCAAAAGCCACAACAACAACGAGGGCGCATAGTGGACCTGATACCAGGTACCGCCAGTCAAGTTTCTTCCGGGGACACAGCTCGCCATGAAAACCACATAAGGGTTCTGCGAGCGGAGGACGCCCATTTAGCCATTGGATGGGTCTATCAGTCTTTATGTAGCGGAATTCCTTGGGGTTTTAATATTGTGATTACGTAGTTAGTGTATAGCTGGTTCTTGTTGACTCACAGGAATAACAGAGTTCTTGTCGTAGGCAAAGAACCCAACTGGCTGCATGGACATCTTGGCTAGAGAACCTAGCGAGGTTCCACTGCCCACATCGTTTTGCAGAGTTATGACTGTGTAATTACCCTCAGCATCGCCATTCGAGTCTATATAAACCTAGAAAATAGTATATTATAGTAAAATAGTATATAGGTTATATTATAGTATGGTATAGTATAGTATAGTATATTATGATTGGTTAAATGGTTAATAAGGCGATAGTGCTATACTTACATCAAAGCCTTGAATGGAATGGTAGGACCTGTTGAAAATGTGACTCATCACCAAGTTTCCATCGTATATATCACCGCCCAGTCTTAAAACTTCTGTTATAGCTCGAACATAGATCATAACACTGTCGTAAAGATGTAGGCCATATATGGGGACCTATCAATACAGATAGTGAATAAACAAAGCCATCGAAATTCGCATGGTTAAGAAACAAAGTTTATCATGCATAAACAAAATGGAAAGAATTAAAAAATCGAGGATTTTCCTACCGATATGTTGTCAAAGACTCGTTGATGATATGGCACCAGAAATGGGGTTTTTCGGGCATAGTCTTTTATTTTTGAGCAAATGTCGCTGCAAGCATAAGTTCAAAAATGTGAATAAGCTGATTTCAATATGTTTTTTTAAATATTTATTTTGCATGCAAATGATTAACGCAAATTCATGTCAACATATTTAGGGAAATTGGCATATATGATCCTCTAAAATGCCTTTAGTATTATCAACTGTAGAATCGGCTAATAAACTAAATGTATTATATAACTTTATCTTTTCCTATTAATATACGCTAAACCCATGCTTCAAATTAGGCACTACTTTAACCAAACGAAAAACTCCAAGAGATTTGTAAAAACTACCAGCTTAAAAATCGATTAACAATGGCTAGAAAGACGCAACAAAAATACGCACAGTTAGTTAACTAAGAGTCAGATAAATTACCGAATATGGGGGTTTTGTGGATATGTCATGCTTATTTTTATAACTGAACGAAATGAGATTTTGTCCAGCGACTTGCTCTTTTCTTTTCTAATATAAGGATCTAAATAATCTGGAATAGATAGTGCATGCATTAGAATTCTAGCTCGGACTGCCGATCCGCACAGTTGACTTACTACGTTCCATACTGTTCACCCTTCGGTTGGAGTCGTAGATCTCGTCGTCCACGGAAACCACGATGTAGTCCCCACTCTCGAGCAGCCGACGATTCTGGAGGCCTCGCACAAAGTCCACCATGGCAATGTGCTCCCCAATGAACACATAGACTGTTTTGAAGACTCGATTATGTACTTTAACTTAAGTCAACTTATAATGCACACTTACTGCGAGTTGTGGCAAATGTTTCTTCAATAATTTTATCGATCTGCGAAAGGGTCTTTGTAGTTGGTATGTAGTCCGAAATGTATTTAAAATGGCTGATGGTAAAGTTCCTGGCTTCCGCTAATTCCTGTTCCAAAAACATTAAATAAGCTGGAAAATTCCTCACATTAGATTCACCTGAATGGCGCGGGCCACATCCGAGCCCCAAATCGGCTTGGAGCTGACTACTATGGAGAATTTATTCCAATGAAAGGCGTTCAGTAGGCTGATAACACTTTTCGAGACCTGGGAACGAGTAACATCTTCTTGTAATGAAGTTAGGTAGGATATAATCCAGAACTTACCTTGGAAGCTGGAGCCAAAGTTCGTGCAAAGGTGTGAAATGTACTTTTGTTGGAGACAATTGGATCGGAGCATTTCTGTGGAATTAAAGAAAGGTATTTTTGTAGGATGTCTCAGACAGATTGAGTATTTGATGTTCTACCCTTAAAGAAATTGAATCTGTAAACTAGGACTGGGATAAATAATATGGACTCTAAAGTGGTGTAGTGTCTTTTGTATTCAAGGAATGCAGTTTCTATGGCTTTTGTTTTGGTGCACTCTTTTATGGCTATGGCAAATAAATTGTGGATCAATCTCCCAAGCAAGAGCAATCTTGGCAAACTGTGACCAAATAGCCCTTCATAAGTAGTGGGCGAGGTGCTCTGCTCCCGAATTGAACACCTGTGACCCAGATTTGAGTAATGGGTCTACTAACGAAGGAAAGCATTGGTGTGTTCCAGGCGGAGGCCAGCAGCGCCTCCGTGGTGCAGCTCTCGTCGGGACCGATGAATGCGGTCACGCCAGCTTCCCGCATCTGTGTCATCGCCCTGGAAACGGAAATGGAAGCGGAAGCGGAAATAGAAGCAGCAACGGCAACGGCAACCGGAAAAGAATGAAATATCAGATGGCATACAGGATACAGGAGTTACTTAACGTAATGCCATACGAATGAATTACCTCAATGGTTTCACGCGGTAGGCGCTCATCTTGTGGCCAATGTCAACCGGCTTGAAAGCCAACTTCTTGCCCGGCAAAAGGTTGGGGTTCTTGTTCACATCCTCGATGGCAAGTGGCAGTCCGCCGAGCGTCACCTAATGTAAATAAGGCCAATTAAAGTCAGCGATGAGTAGTGAATAATAACACCAGATCCTGCCACTAGCGAACTTCTCCCCCCACGCCAAAGGACACTTAATTTATTCATGTTGTGCCAGTTGTGGAGGACCAACGTAAAGCATAACAAAGCAATGCAAAACACTATTATGTACACTATGGGTGTAGCTAATTTAAAAATAAATAATACATGCGAATGAAGCTTGCCCTTTACTAATTGCAACGGAAGGGAATTTGTGATTCCAAGCTAAGTACACTCGGTACGTAATTAGTTGAAGGAATTCACCAGAAAGAATTGTTTTGTTTTACATAAAATTCAAGATCGTTGAATTGCACATACTTTGCTTTCCGTCAGTGGTATTCAAATTGCAGAAACTAAACCTTATTAAAATTCCATTTGCTGCATGAATAAACTGCGCAAGATAACATTGCCATTCCGCGCTCAAAATTGTTGAGTACCGCCAAAAGCTACAGTTCAAGGCAGTAAATTTAAAGAGTAATAAATATAATATATTGTTCTATAATAAAATTTATAATTTGTGGTCATATATTATTATCATATACAACTGAGGTTAATTTTTAGAAAATGCTTGTGGTGGTACCCAAAGCCCCTCATGCGGTGAGCACTATCATCTCAAAGCCGAGCAGCTCATTGATTCCCCGGACGTAGGCCCGCAGCACGTGGTCTCCGTTCTCGATGTGCCTGGTAGCCAGCATCTGGAGGTTGAGCCTCACAGCCAACACCAAACTGGTGATAGCCAGGACTAGCAGGTAGTTCCACAGCACAATAGCCAGGAAGACGAGCAGCAGACAATTGTCAGACTCGAGGCAAGCTTCTTGGGCCAGACACTCCCACATGTGGCAGGGGAAAAGGCTTAGGCCATGGGACACCTTCATGCTCCAGGGCACAAGCATCACGGGACTGCATTTTTGCCACACGGACAAGCCTGCTGTTCGCAGCCTGGAGAAGAACCCCCCGAGGGGTCCGCTGCTGGGCAAGTATATCAAACCGTATCCGTAGAAGACAGCACCCATGGCAAAGCCGGAAAGCAATGGACTCCAGGCCAGCTCCCTCAGTTGGGCCACCAAGTAGACTCGGGTCAAAGGGCGTTGGAGCTGCGGCGATTGGTCTATTTGGATTTGCACTTCCAGCATCGAGAGCATTAAGGTCAATTGGAGCACCGTGAAAATGCAGAGGTGGCGATGCGAACGTACCACGTAGGACACATATTCACTCATTTTTTAAGCGCAAGTTAAATGTAAAATTTTGATTTTTTTTAAAGGAATTTATGGCAGACAGGTACCGAAACTGCTTCTAGTTTAAATTTGTATTTATCGCGAATTCCATGAGGAAAACATGAAAAATATCGATTTCCCAGAAAAAAACCCTATTTCCACACAAACTTGTTAAATTAATTTTAAAACTCAAAAAGTTTTCCCCTCTTAAATCGAAAAGTTTACATCCCCATCGAAATTAAAAAGTTTGCACGTATTTTTTTCCAGCTCAATGAAATGTACACATGTACATACATGTATGTATATACCATTAAAAAGTCTTTAAGGTTCAAAACGCTAAGCAATCGAACTCCCTGGAAACCGAAATGAAAGGAAATGAGAATTAGGGCGACCACATATTCACAAGATTAATTAAGCTTTTAGTGTTTCGGCCAAAATTCAAAGATTGGGAGCTCACACCACGCCTGTCACTAAGAAATTTAAATTACATTTGGGGATGGAGAAAATGCTGAAGTTTTCGCCTATCGCAACGGAATACTGTGCACAAAAGATGTTCGCTAGGATTTTGATAAAGATAAAAAAGTTAAAGAAAATACATTTGTTACATATCCATCTCCAAATCCATATTTGATTTTAAAGTTGTGTGAGCCAAAAACCATAACCTATAAAAGCACTTTGTTTAATATAATAAATTGGTTTATAAGAGCAATTAAAATCCAGAATTGTTTTGTGGTTGTTTCTCGATGATTTCGATGGCAGTTTATTATTCAAACAGTAAAAATGTGTTGTTTAATTATCTGGGCTTTGCAATGGTTGACTTCATTTATAAATTATCGTGGCGCACTTGCTAATTTCATTTAATCCTATTGTTATTAACAACATTGAAGCGTTTAACTGTCAGATTGTTTAAGTACTCGTCTTATCTCTCATTAAGGGAATTCAAAACCGATTTCATATTAAATTCGGAATTCCATAAAAAAGCTGCTTAAGATTAAATTGTATTTTTCTTAAGGAGCTTTTCTAAGTCCATGATGTGAAGTCAGCGGAAGTGTTGCAGAATTTAATGTTTGGTACCGAGGCTTGTAAAGTTGAACTTCAATATCGAAATACTAATTTTTCTCAATTATAGATACTTAAAGATCACGTGATAAGCAGCACTTACTATTGAATGGAAATGAAAAGATAATGCGAGCAATTTCATTCGCATCATGTTGTAAATGACTTTTTTCGGATATCATAATTCATATCCGAATTTAACTGAAATAATGAAAAATGAAAATCAAAAAATAATTAAGTCATTGAAATCAACAAACTGAAAACGACAAAGCAAAAGAAAACAAATCTATACCTAATTAACATGCTGATAAACATCCCTATAATCATGATTATGGATTTCATTATCATTATAAATCTCATTAATAATATTGCAATTAAGACGGATATTGTAGTCTGTGCTTCATGACTTCCTGAAAACGTGTATCTTTTTTTCAAATTTTTAAATTAAATTGCTCCTTTGCCCTATACCTATACTTCACTTTATTAAGAAGGGAGCAAAATGCTCATATAATACTCGTATATGAATATGAATTTCTTATGAAGCTGTCATAGTAACTGAAAAGCTGCTGAGATGAGGTTTAAACAGTTACAGTTGGTTCCAATTAATTTAAATGTGCAGGAATTGAGTCCTTTTTATACCCGTTACTCGTACAGTAAAAGTGTATACTAGATTCGTTGAAAAGTATGTAACAGGCAGAAGGAAGCGTTTCCGACCACATAGAGTATATATATTCTTGATCAGGATCAACAGCCAAGTCGAACTGGCCGCGTCTGTCCGTATGAACGCCTCGATCTCAGGAACTACAAAAGCTAGAATGTTGAGACTAAGCATGCAGCCTGCAGAGATTTTTTTTTTTTTTATATCTTGTAAATTTCTATAGATTTGCAAACAACTTTTTGCCACGCCCCCGATTTCTACCGATATCCCAAAAAATGTCGAAATTTCTCGTTCGCACTTTCACTAGCTGAATAACGGGTATCTGATAGTCGGTGAACTCGACTATGGCATTCTATCTTGTTAAATTTGTATCTTTCAAGTTGGAATGGGGGATAAGACTTGGCTTCAAATGAACTCAATGCTCTGGACAAGCAAAAGCCATCCGAGAATTGATTTGGTCGCTATAGTTCCTATTCTTCCTATTTTCATTGCCATGAAAGTTCGCCATATTATAAATTCCAGAATAACTGAATTCCGAGCTTAAAAGTAGATAAGAAAAAAAAAACAAATAATGAGGTATTTAAAGTTCAAATGTTTTTAATAAATTTCAGTTTCTTAAATTCCTGCTATTCTATCCATTAAGGCGCTGTCTTCCTATCCATATAGCCAATTAATTTTTTTTTTGATGCCCTCTAGGCCAATTTACTCAGGAATGTGATTGTGCCAAGGGGAATTATAAATCTTACAAGAAAAACAAATGAGAAAAGGTTCTGCATTTACATGAAAAAGTTGACTTACTGCAAGACATATAAGTACAAGTATACAAGTATATGTGGCAAATTACCCCTTTTCTGTCCAAGCTGGCTTTAACAATTCAGTTAATGCTGTTGAAATATAGTTTAAGTTGCGAGCTTCTGGAAAAAGGCAACACTGGCCTTAATAAAACTGAATCCACTTGTATCTTATCACATAAAAAAGGTGACAAAGGCAGCTTTTTTGGCAGAAATAACTGCACATATTTTTATGATCCACACTTATGTGTGTGTGTGTGCATGTCTCACATGTCCGATAAGGACCAACCAGATATGTGACTCGTTCTGCTTTTGGCAATTTATGAAGCGGAGCAGGACTCTTGATAGATTTGCTTTTAAGCTGCGTATTTCGTTGGCAAATAAATGGAAGCCACGAGCACACTACTACAAGCATTTTGCCCATTCCGGGTTCCAATTAAGCTCGGTATAAATGAAAATAGCCCTGAACGGCTTATCGGCCTATCAATGGGATATAAAAGGAATGCATTTATCTCCATTGTTCTCTATTTTTATTCATCACAGATCAGATAGCCGCTGTCAATCCTCATCGCAAAACATCAGAAAATCAAAACAACAAGTTAAAAAAGGTGCTTGGCGAACCAGTTCGAATAGGAAACACTTTACCTTATGTATGTGAAACTATCATTTAAGCTAGGCACATTATGTTTGCCTACAATTTCAACAAAAAAGGTATAATAAAATAAAATATATAGCATAATTCAACAGTTTCGTGCATAACAACTAGATATTCTACATGCTGGGTCACTCATTTTCCCACATTAAATTATTTGATCCGTTTAACCAGCTATAAGTCGCAGCGCAGTTAGAGTATTTCAGTCAAATGCCTCGAGGGACGCATGATGGGTTTGATTAGGGCAACAGAATAGTCCCTTCAATCATCGTGCTGAGCCATAAATGTTGGCATATTTTTGGGACGGGATGCGTGGACTTGTGCTCCAAAATGAGATTGCCATTTGAATTGCAAATGCGACAGGTTGTTCAATTATGCATGCACATACACGGTTATAACAGGACGAAATTCACAATTAATTTCGATAATATGTCTCGAATTTAAAGCCGCCTTAGCAGCTGGCTGATCTCCACAGTTCACTCACTCGCATCTGTGAGTATTCAGCTAGGAATCCAATATGTATCGTATCCGACAGTCGACGCATGGAGGAGACGGTGGCTCCGGCAGCTCCGGCGGCCAGAGGATTGCTCCGCTGACAGCCGAGCAGGACGACGATGCAGGAGAATGCAGCGGTGGAGGCGGACAGACCTGGCATCCTCAAAGGCAATAAAGTTTTATTTCACACGCAACTGAAGCAACTGACACCGACACGGCCACTGACAATTCCCGAATCCGAGCCACTGTATCAAACTGGCTTTGGAGCACTTGATCCACTTCGTGGATTCTCACATGGTCGCGGAAGCACTAGATGCCACGGCGGACAGCAGAAGTCATTTATTTGTCCAGTCAAATCCCAGGACTCGTTTATCCCAACCGGTGTGTGCGTATATCCCAGCTTTAGAGACCAACTTGTTGCTCCGCTTTTCCGAGCTCCGTCCCGGCAATCCAACACGCCCGTAGTCCGTCGCAGACTGTGTTCGTGCTATCCGTGGTCCTGCTTTTATAGCCTACGCGTACGTGCTTCGTGCGCCTCGGCGGAACTCGCATTGGTTCCGGATACGAAGAGGAGCAGTGGGTGGGTGCTCTGGGTGGCCAGCAGGACGCGCCGGCATTAAGTGGTCTATGAATGACAGCATCAGCAGAGCGGGACAAGTGGGCGACTGTGGCCAGTTGGCCAGTGGGCCAGTTGGCCAGTTGGACAATACGACAATTGGACGGGATGCTAAGGACTTTGTTTATTTGTTCCTCTTGGCAGCCAAAAATCATTCGTTTCAAATTTAGAGTGACCCCAGTGATGACTTGACCGAACATCACGGATGTTGAGTCAACAGGACTTTTCCTGTTCCCGATTATCAACGTGGCAATTTTCATTCCCAAATTGCAATAATACATCCTCCTGCAGTCTGACACTCAATTATGGAAACAGTCCTCTGTTTTTGGGTTGCCAAATTGCGTAGCATGGTACGGGCTTTCAGGCCTAATGGTCTGCCAGTCCTTTAATACTTTTGTTTGTTCATGTTTTCAGAGCGTAATTGAGCATAAATCTTTCTAAACCCCAACTTGACATATTTTAGTGCTTGACCTTGAGGTACAACAACAAAATGGAGGACAAAAAGGCGATGCTTAACCTATATTCTTTTGGAAGTTAGGACACCCTTTATCGTGGTGCGTTGTAGGATTTCAAGTTCAAGGACAGCGAACTGTGAGTTTTGGTGGCTATTTTCGAGCTTGCCAACGTAATCCGTAATCCATGCTTAACTTGTCACAAAGGGGTGGACGTGGGTCTTAGACGGAAGTGCAAAGGCAAATGTTTTGGTTTATTGGACTAAGCATCGCGAAACCTGAGACTTACTTTGAATAAAGTTCTTTCCTTTTAACAGTAATTACGTTTTTACAAATATCTCCATTCTTTTGGTTTCGATTTCCAACTGGAGATGCCATTAGGACTCTCAAGGGGCCATCCCAAAACAGGCTATCATTTGCTTAGCACCTGTCCTAGGTTTTAATTAAAATGGCATGTGAGAAGTAATTTGCTAAATGAATTTGCGATACAGTGCGGAAAAGCGATGTAAGGCCACTTTGACGCTCAAAAATAAACGGAAAAGAGAATAAAATTATAACATCTTAGTATACAAAATAAGACAACACTCATTTATTCAAGTGTAATTGTACTTAGGCATATCGCATGACCATACCACCCATAACCATACACCCATTTATTCACATTGTATTTGAAAATTCACCTTCAATTTGTTTTCAGCGTGTCGTAAAGATCCAAGTTCAATTTCAACGCCGACTCACAATTTGATTCCAGTTGAGCCGACATGTAAGCTGATTGAAATGAAAATTTAATTTTAGCTTCCCCCCGTTTCCATTGGCATGTTACTCCTTTGTGAATCGTCCAGAGAGGCACGATTATGGGACCATGACAATGTATATCATGATGTGAAACTTCACAGTAGAACACCATAATACAGAATTGGCCACAAACTGGCACTTTCTCCACCGTAAATTGTGCATTGATAGGATAAGTTAGCACATATATTCATATTTGACATCAGTTTCTACAGCATATTAATATGCAAACTATTTTTTTTCACGAAATTATTGTTTATTGCCATTTGTCACAACTTTTTTCATTTCCAAGGAAAAGCCATAAGTTGTCCATTATATGAACTCCTATTGTGTGATACTGAAGTTGAATTTATGCATTTCCTCTTGAAATGGGAAGCTTTTCCATTTTGCTGCTAGAATTGAGTCAGAATAAATAACATACTATTAGACTTGTTAAATGGTTCAAGAACATCAAGTAAATAAAAACACCTGTGGATGAACATTCACCTAGCAATATGGGTGCACACATACTCAAGATTATGACACACAAAAGTTGCCAAGAAAGTTATCTCAAACTCAGCTTTTTCATGAATGGCTATGTATATAAAATAAACATTAAACTTGTTTCCAGGGAAAAACCTTGATTTTTCATTAAAATACCAAAAGGCAGTGCAAAATCAGAGAAATTAGTCGCACCTCCATTTCCTTGGAATAAATATACTTCCTTTCGCCCTACAAACTTGTGTTATAATATTATTCAATACTCTGAAGTGGTAACGTTCTTGGAATAATAATATATGTACATACACATATAAAAATATTTGGGTTTGAGTGTATTCTTATTTTTATTTTTGTGTATTTTGGCTTTACGTTGATTTACATTTTACGTTTGATTTACTTATTTATAAATGCTGAATTTCAAATTAACAGTGCGCTGGTGGATAGAATATTCGATTCCTTCATTGGTAATGGGCGAGTGCCTCCTTGTTGATAACGCCGGCATAACTGGTGTACTCCGGCGAGGTTCCATTGAGGGCGATGAACTGCTCCGCCACCTCCACGGCGACGCGGACCTGCGCCTCCGAGGTGCTCGCGCCCAGATGCGGCGTGGCCACCACCTTGGGATGACTGATGAGGGCCTTGGTGACCGCAGACTTTGGTGGCTCCTCGGGATAAACATCGAAGGCCGCGCCGGCCACTTTTCCACTCTCAAGGCCATCGAGCACGGCCTGCTCGTCGATGATGCCGCCTCGGGCCACATTCACCACCTTGACGCCCTGTTTGCACTTGGCCAGGGTCTCCGTCGATATGAGATCTAATGGGAATCAGCAAAGAATCAGTTTAGCTTGAAACATTTTTGTACAGGTCTTAAATGTAAATCACTCAGGAAATGTATCAAGATCAATAGGAAGAGATATCTACAGACACGTGTATGTATATTATACAGCAACTAACGTATTAATGCGCCCACTTACTTCTGGTGGCTGGAATCAGCGGCGTGTGCACGGTTATGTAGTCCGCCAGTGGCCAAATCTCCTCCAGCGTCATCTTCTCGATGCCCGCCGCCTTGGCCTCCGCTTCCGTGGTGATGGGATCGTAGCCAATAATCTGCAAAGCACTCAGGGTTCGATTAAAATTCGACAGTAGATAAATACCCAATCCAAACGCACCCGCATGCCCCAGGTCTTCATCCGAATGGCGACCTCGCGACCAATGCGTCCTAGTCCGAGCACGGCCAGGGTTTTTCCATACAGCTCCGTGCCGGCATAGAGCTTCCTGTCCCAGCGACCCTCCTTCATGCTCTGGCCGGCGGGGACGACGGGACGGGCCAGGGAGCCAATTAGGATGCACGTCAGCTCACAGGCCGAAATGGAATTGCCACCCGGAGTGCTGAAAGCGTCGAGAGTTTAGTTAAACATTCCCTAAATGCCTCGCTAGACACTGGCTGTAGCGCCAAGTTGGGCGTTCCTGGTGGGGAAATGGGTGGCGTTTGTTGTGACTAGACAGCATTATGCAAATTCCGCCGAAAAAGAAGTGGATGAGAGGAGGGAATTATGGCCATTTTCGCGCTTGGCTACCAGTATCCCCGGCCATCCGACATGGATGTGGCCAACCCACAACCTTACCCACCCAAAATCCACCACCCACAACCCTCCGTCGACACTCGTCGTCCCCTAATTATGCGTGTCAAAGGGCGTCAATTGACCCAAGTCATGGGTATCCTGGGCTGGGGTGCCATATCAGCTGCCAATCCTGCGATTCAGAATGCGCATAATTATTTGGCGCTTCGCCATCGGAGATTTCACTATGCTTCACACCATAAAACACTGCTAGTTTGTATACCCCTATTTATGAACTTTTTAGGGCTTAACCTATTCATACCGAACTTGGGATTGGTAATGTATTCGAAGTCTTATGTTTTCTGGTAATTGGTAAGTCTACCATAAAGGGCTACATGAATTCATTTCCGCAGATACAACTAATTGTTATTATAGTTTTATAAATCAGAAACAAACTCAAATTCCAAAAGATGGTATCGGAGCCGCGAATGGATTCAAATGTTCTATCAGCATGGTATACAAATGGTATATTACATGGAAATAACTCTAATTGAGCATAAAATAAGTACTTTCAGACTTTCAACTTCAAAAATGAGTTCCTACTTTGGCAGTGTTCGTAGCCACCCCATTCCCGCCGTGCAATGCACCGGGGGATTACGGAAACACTTACTTCAGGACAACGACATTGTGGGCCGTGGCTGCGGGAACATCGATGTTGTCAACACCCGCCCCCGCCCGGCCAACGACCTTCAGACTGCCGGATCCGGCGGCCAAAACTTCCGCGGTTATTTTGGTATCCGAGCGAACGATGGCTGCGTCGAAATTCTGAAAGGCGGTGTAATTTAATAATTAGCAACTGGGTAAATACAAATATTTGCCATGTAATTTCCTAACTCATTTCGCGGATGGCCTCCATTACAGTTTCCTTCTGGAAACGTGATTGATACCATCTAACACCTGTATTTTATCATAAGCTAAAGTCATTCGCCTCCCATAGGCTTTTGGTTATGATAATTTTACCCCTTGACATTTTCCGGTAATTTTTAGTCTTACTAAAAACAATTTATTTAATATTGAGGCAACATCGTCTGATCTGCCGTCTGTTTGATAAGAACTATTTGACCGATAATACTAAATGTTGATAACAATGTCTGGCACACTTATTCACAGCAGATTATTGCCATTTAAAAGGAATATTTTCTATTTGGTGAAATAAGAACTATAATTGCATTCCGAAAAGTTGTTAAAAATGCTGGACACTGCAATATAAATTGAGCAAGAGAGCACGCTGTAGTCGAGTTACTCGACTATCAGCTACCCGTTACTTAGCTTGGGAGTGCAAACAAAAAATTAAAACATTTTTTTTTGCATATCGTTACGAATTGTACTGCGTTTATACGGACAGAAGGACGGACAGCCGGACTTGGCCAGTGATTCTGATCAAGAATATATATAGTTCATAGGGTCGGAAACGCATCGTTCAAACTGTTACATACTTTTCAACGAATCTAGCATACCCATTTAGCCTACGAGTAACATGTATAAAAACAAGTTGGGCTAGCTAAATTATTTTTCTCTCTGCGAACGATGCAAATATTTTGTCGTCAAGTACTTATTTTCTGACCCTTGCAACTTGTTTTTTTGCTACTTTTAACATTGCCAAAAGAATCTGTCTCTAAATCAAACAAAATTCAAAACATGCATTCGTGCCCATGCAGACACGAATAGGTTTAACTAATTGAGCCAGCAACAGAAATCAAATTTAAATAAATTGGAAAGTAATTGATTTTGATATGAAGAAGCCATAACATCTAGTCTTTTCTAGTTATTATTTATATTATTGATATAACGGGAGGAAATATTCTGTTAGGCTCAGAAACAAGGAAAAGAAGATTTAATGGCTTTCAAGTTTCTATTTCACTTAAATTATTAAAAAAATATCTTTTAAAGTCTCTTTAAATTCCTTATCATTAGTTTTAACTTTGTTAATTACTAGTAATTTATAATAGAACGAGATAGCTTATAGTTTCTTAGCATGGTCTTGGTTGCCTAGTTACAGACTAATTGAAATGTTCTTATTATGTAACACCCACGCGTACTACCACATATACATACGTACATATATACATATCTCATATGTATATACATATCTTAGCTCATTGCACATGTTTTAAAGCCACGCTTGAAGCACTCGAAAGCTTTCACTTGAAAGCGACTTATCTCGTTCATACGTATGCATAATACATGTATGTATTATTTGCCAGTTTACCTGTGCTGAAATCCCTAAGCCACTTACCTTAACTTCCTGACACAGTTCCTCCACGGGGAGTTTCAGCTTGTAGGTAACCTTGTCGAAAAAAGAAGGAAAATATATGGTCAACAACGTTGATTAAATTGTGCAATCAATTAAATGCTTCTGTTGTCTGGTTGTCCACTTCTAAGCGCTTTTACATGCTTGCAAATGCACCTACAGTGTGTACTCGCTAGGCAAATTTAACGAAGTATGTAAATTGAATTCAATTTTATTGCATTGTAGGTATTATAAAATAACTTAGATATTTTACAAATATGTTTTGATCACACGTGTGTTACTTTTCGTTTAAAATGCATTTTATTCTGGTTGTAGTCGGTTTAATTTGTTATATTTACGTCCGAGGGCGCACTGTACCTTTGAGCACTTGTATGGGTGTAAGCTTTTGCTTACTCCGACAAATACTCGACTGTCACGTCAGGGGATTGGTGAACCTTACCTTTATCCCATGCTGTTCCAGCAGCTCCACGCAGGATTTGTCCACAGCATCGCAGACCAGCACTTTCCTTATATTGAGGGGCATGTTTGGGTTGGTAATGAATACACTGATCAGTCTGGACCAACAATCTGCTCGATTGCGTTAATTCTTGCCAATTGCTTTCCACAACTCACGATCTGCGCCGCCGAGCCAACAAATTGAACTGACTTCGAGAGCGGGTTCCTCGGGCCATCGAACCTGACTTTGAATGCCTCTCGCCGGTGGTGCAGTGCGATTGTTGTTTTTCCGGATGATAACCCAACCGCTTGAGAGGATCGGAGAGCCCCACTTGGGTCCCAAAGTTCTCTCTTTCTCCCCACGCGATTTGTTCTTTTGAGTGTGCGTATGAGTTGTTTTCGAATTTTGCCCGCAAAACAACAAATTTAACCCACGGACGACCTTGTGATTAAAAATGATTTAAATATTTACTTTATAATTATATTTACTTTTGTAAAAAAATTTTATTTTTTTAATTTTCTTATTCGTGTCTGCAACGCATATTCAGGTAAGCTTTTAAAATGTTGTATTATTATATTATATTATGTATTTACTTTACGATTACCATCACCCAAATCATTTATCCAGATTTCTAAATTATTGATTTTATTATGCTAAATTGATAACGTTTAAAAAAAACGACTTACCCATATGTATGCTCATAAAGAATTATCGATAAGACGGCTTTTATTTTTAATATTTTTATTGTATTTGCTTTTATTTGCAATTTAGCTTTCATTTAACTACGTATTTTCCAAAAACATATTGTGAACAACATTTGAATGCGGAAAATGAAAACGAAAACAACAAAATTTCGTCAAGGAGATGGCAGGTATTCATCCCTAACATTAAATTAAAGGAATCTTACAAAGTTGATAACAAAATAATTAGGTAACAAATTGAAATATCATTAACTATTTACATACAATTTTTGAAAATTGCTGATTGGATTTTAGTTACTGTTTTCTCATTTTTTACAATATTTATATGTTTTGTATGTATAAAATATTCTATATAAATTGGGAGCGGTGTTGATATTTCCACCAATAGTTCATTTTTATATTTCCAGGGTATTCGGTGTGGGGATGTTTGGTTAATAATATTTATTTATTACGGAAATTTCATGCGTGCTCTTGTCAATCTTCTATTCCACCTTCTATTCCAGTTCAATAAGGTATTTAGGCTAAAAAAATAAGGTTTGCTTTTCTTATTTAAGTGGCTTCAAAAGTAGAGAAGTTATTACCGCTAAATTTAATTATATATAGGCGTATCTTTAAAGTTTCAGTATGCTTGCTATAAAACTTGTTTGCATGTTTGTGTTTTCTTTATAGTTTTCAAGAGTGTCAACAAATTGAAATTGCTTGGTTTTTGTTTTCATTTGTTTTTATAATCCGAAATAAGAGTTTATTATTACAAAAAAATTGCTATACTTTTGAAGCAAACCAGTTGTTCTTCTTTGCAGACCTTTGTCCGTCTGCTAGAAGGTTATGTAATGGAATATATGAATTTACCAAGTTTAGTTTTCGAAAATTTTCAAAGAACTTGAGTTGAGAAATTTAAGGCATCTTACAAAATATCTTCAACATATTCCTATCAGATCTGATGAAATTTTCATGGCAAAGTTCACCTTTCCGTTACCAGAAAGTATCTAACAATATCTGGGATAATCAGTTACTTTTAATCCATATTATTTTAATTAGTTTTTGGGTTTCACGCTTACAAAATGCTGGCTGATGTATCTGTATTGGTTTAAATTTTGTTAATTATGGCAAGAACATACATATTTATATATGCAGCTCTCTAAATGTGTGTATCTTTTTTAATATATACCATTATAATATATTGAATTACCAGTTCTGTGCAATATTCTAACGTACACACTGCTCATCAACTGACCATTTAAACTTAAGTATTCCGTTTGTCCCCTTCTTAGCTGCAAAGGATCGTATCTAGTTTTGTTTTTAACTTTATGCTAGTATTAAAAAGTAATATTTCATTTATGTTTAGCTAATACATAGATCATTTTGCTTTGCCACTTTTTACAAGAAGTGCTTGTGTATCGTTTGCTGCTTTCCGCTATATTTCAATTTCAATTTGTTCCTCGTTGAAGCGCCTCCAGTGCCTTGGCCAACCCCATCCAAATTCTCTAAGGGAAGGGTCCCAACTAAGGTCCCAAACTAAGGACCTCTCAACCTTTCCCTCCCCCTGCTGAATGTGGCTAACAATTTCAATTAGTTATCTGTATCTGTATCTGTATCTGTCGTGCGCTGCTCAAATTTGCTCTCTGAAAATTAGTTATATCACCTTGTATCCCTTATATAAAAAAGTACTAGATTTTTGCCTCGGGCAAATGGCCCGACCTGTCTGTAAACTCTGACCCCGTGCTTCAGG
Organism: Drosophila orena; assembly: GCA_005876975.1. Taxonomy (NCBI): domain Eukaryota; kingdom Metazoa; phylum Arthropoda; class Insecta; order Diptera; family Drosophilidae; genus Drosophila; species Drosophila orena. The sequence continues at coordinate 7,722,780 of VCKV01000008.1, read as the reverse complement.
ATTCAGCTGTAGTCCTTGGACAGTAGGATGGGTTCCGTGGGTGTGCTTACAGATCAAAACTAGCTAGACATCGACTCATACTCGAGGTGGCGATCGATTTGAATGCAGTGCGGTTCATCATTGTTGGGCGCTAGCTCAGTTCGACAACTAATGATCGACAAATTTAGCATGGTGGTTGGAATTGTAAAAGGAGTGCTCGTTCGGAATGGGCCAGATCAACGACTACCGTCTCAACATTACGTGTACATCTCAAAACTTGAACAATAATTTTGACGCATTCGACTTTAGCGATTGGTAATTGGTAGTTAGTTAAAGTGATCTAATGGGGCGGCGGAAATGCAGAATTTCTGGAGTGGAGTGCTGTTGTGTAACTCGATTTGATGGTTTATAAGGCACTGGTAGTTTAAATCGCTGTACCTAAACCTGGATCTATTTGCGATCCTTATCCAGGTTGCAGGCCTGTTCGCGGCCAGTCCAACTTGAGTTTTGAACTGAGAACGCGAACTGTGCGCTTTTGGCAGGTGTGTGGCATGATATGGTGTGGCAAGGTATCTAGGTCGAAAGTATTGCTGTTGGAAGTAGAAATAGTGTACATGTACATGGCTGCTGTACAATGCGTTTCATTCAAGATCTATACTACATATGTATATTTAACAACCTAAAAAAGATAGTATTCGACGTGGGGAACTATATGGATATACGCGTATGTTTAGTGGTAGGAATCAATTTAGAAATAATCAGTTTCAAACATCAAGCGATATCTTTCGAATGAATCTCCAAAACTATCCATTACTTGGAACATATTTCATGTGAATATATAAATTTATTACAACTCATGATTATATGGCTTGGAAACGCACTGTACGTGTTAAGTTTTCAACTAAAACAATTCCCAGTTAAGGGAATCCATTCGGCGTAGAGGAGGAAAACACCTGGATGCGAGAAATAGGTATCGGTTTGAGATTAAAGAGATTTCAATCAGTTCACAGACAATTGAGAGTGTGTAGGTGTGTGAGTGTGTGTGTGTCGAGTGCGTGGGTGTGGGTGTGGGTGTGCTTGTGTGGCTCGACTTAGATTAAGACACGTTCACTAAATTATTAAAGCTGACACTTATTCATGTACTTAGTCAATCGATCAACAAATCCTGCTGGGTGGTTTCGGCCTCCCTTGCTTTAACTTTTAATTTTCCACTGTCGACTAGCTTAAATCTTAGGCTTAGACCATTTAATTTAAATTCACATTACTCAAATAAAATCTGATTACACTTAGCTATAGCATTTAAGACACATAAGGCCCCACTTGGCATTGGGCTGCTTCCTTTGGTTTGCTTTAACGTTTGCTTTAACCGCCACTTTAACGCTCATTTTAATTTTAACCAGCTACATTGTGTGTGTTTCTGTTTCTGTTTTAGTTTTTCTTTCTGTTTGTGTGTGTCTGTATCTGTGTTGCTACCAAATTGATCTGATCATCGAATGGAACATTTACAAATGTGTCGTGTGTTTTGGCACTGCTGCACTTGCTTTCCCGCCCGCAAGGAGGTTACCCAAATCAAAATCGACGCGGGGTGGCGACTGAAATCTCTTTAATAGAACCGATCCGTGCTCAGGATATCCTCTTCGTCCTCCTCCACGATGATCTTGTTGCGAATGGCGTGGGTGACAGCTTCGACCTTGCTCATGGTGGGACTGAGGAACTCCTCGCGCAGGGATCGGGGCGGGTGGGCAAACGATGTGTCCTGCACGGAGTAGCGATACTGAGAGTGGGACTGCGATTGGGACTGGGAACGCGACTGACTGGTGTGCTGTGGTGTGGCTGTAAACGAGTGGGCGGTGTATTGGGATCGAGGCTGGGAATAGGACTGCGGCTGATGCAGCAGTGGATAAAGCTCTCGGCGAGATTGGGGTCCTTGATCCAGGGTGCTCTGCGTGGAGGAGGATAGCCAGTGTGTGCCCAGGGAGGACTGGCGTGGCAGGTAGGACACGGGTGCTCTATTACTGGGCAGGGAGGACTGGCGGGGCAGACCCAACGGCCTGGACCTGGACCTGGACTGTGATTGTGACTGAGATTGAGACTGAGACTGAGACTGAGGCTGGTGGTGTATCATGTCAAGATCAAAACTATTGTCGCGTGCTTCCTTCAAACCTGGCACTCTCGCATCGATCTGATCCCACCCCTATATCCACGATTCCTACATGGCATTAAGCATTCTCCTACTACTCCCACCACCTCTGTGCGGACTGTATTCATCGCGATCGACAACGGTGGCGCCACGAGGCAGATCCCGTGGGTCGTCGATCCTGGTCGAGGGTCCGTAGCGTGAGCTGCTCATCCGCATCTGCGCCTCCTCGCGCTCAAAGTCCGGATCCTCCAGCAGGCGTCCGCCCCTGGACAGATGGCCGTGGTGGGAGGCGCCGCTGGGTCCGCTCCTCATCGCCGGATACTCAAAGTTGCGCTCGTCCAGCAGCTCGTCGCTATTGAGATCGTAGTGCATGAGGTCCCGCTCGCGCCGCTCGTACCGCTCCCGTTCGCGGTCCCGCTCGTAGCCACCGCCGACGCCTCCTCCTCCGCCGCCTGCGCCCACTCCTCCGCCGCGCTCCTGGTGGCGTACCGAGGTCGGTTGTCGGCGGCTGTGCTGGTAAGAGGTTCCTCCTGCAAAACGCCCAACACGGCAATATGTTAGTACAACTTATAGTCTCACAGATGTATTTGAGGGTAACGAAAAACGGAAAACAGAACCAGAACTAAAGCATTCAAAAAAGGGTCAATAGGCGAAAAGTTGGTATCAGGCCTTTGGTCTCCGTTACCGGAGATGGGTCATTTGGAATTTTGTGTTCAGTTACTTTACAGAGGAATATACTCCTAATACGAACCCATGAAGGCTTTATAGGATTGGTATATTAAATATATTTTATTTTTCATCTATATTTTGGACTTATATATTTTACCAAGTAGTTATTTAGAAAATGCAATTTAATTTAAAAGAAAGTACATTATTTTAAGAACTATGTATGAGGTTTTACTACCTGGTAACTTTTCTATGTAATATATGGAGCATCTATTAAACAAATTTTGATATTTGTTCAGCTATTCTTTTGTTAATTAACTTGTAACTCTAAAATATTAGTAATAAATAGGACATTTGGTTAAACCTTCAAGGAGTAACAAACAATATTTTAATTCGCTGAAAATAGGAAGAAATAATATCAGCAGATGATCGAAACCTAGCGTCAGTTATGCATAGTACATTTGGGAAAACGAGGATAATTTCGGGGGGACAGTTATAACTAACTAAATGGAATAGGATAAATCGCTCAAAATTAATGTAACGCAAACACATCTTAGGGGTTTCGGTACTCACTAAACCAGATCTAAACGATTAGATGATTTGGTTTTGCAACTTGAAATGGTGAAAACATAAGGTTCGACAACAACGGAATACATGTACATATATTATATATATATTATAACTGAGCTGATTTGGGTTGAGTTGAGCTGATCTAGGAAAACACCCGGAAGAATGTGAGAATTCGAGTAGAAGGGGTTGGCGCGGATTGCGGCAGTTTACAGGCGCACAACGCCCGGTGTAACTAAAAACAAGTACAGAGATCAGTCGGTAAAAGGCACGGTTGGAAAAACAAATATTCGAATGGGTGATCGATTAGCTCGATTAGCTCGATTGCATTGATTGATTGATGGCGGATGCTTGATTGCAGTTCGTGCAGTTCGGCTTAAATCGGTTAGTAGAACTCAAACGGCAGAAAGGTAGTCTTAGAAAGGTAGTCAGCTAACATTAGTGGGCAATCGGTGGGTTGTTTAATCTCGAGGGTGTGCGCACACCTCATCACATGGATTTCTTGGAAGTCTTGACTGGTGGAGATCGTCGGAGATGTCGGTCGGTGGGTGCTTTTGCTAGTTCCAGTTGATTTGGTTTTGCTTTTGGCTTTGGTGTTCGTTTTGGTTTTCAATATCAATTTCAATTTCAATTTCAATTTCAATTCGGGTTCAATTGTCTATGGCATTTTGTACTGTTGATGTCGCAGTTGTGTTGGTCTTGGTGGTTGATTTGGATTCGATTTGGAACTCATTTTGATCTATAGCATTGTTGTAAAGGGACCGGGTATGTCACGTGCTGTGAATGCTGCAAAGTGTGGTCACAAAATAGAAACGATAGAAAGTAAACGAAAAGTTAAGGATACCAGTGATTTCGATTCTGAGCTATATGTACAAAATGTGTCTAGAAAGCGGGATTCTAAGTAAATGCCATGGGCTGCAGCTACATACAATCAAACGCAAGAGAGATACAATGGACTACATCTTCAACTGGCTTATAACTTGGGACGTGGTGGTTCTAGCTAAACTTCAGTTATGGGCCCTTTAACTCGATTTCGATTTCTGAGGGCTGGATGTGATACTTAATGAGTTTACGTAGATATTATCGGTACAAAAGGAAACGAAACGAAAAGAAACAGTATAAACGAAATTTACCTTGGTCCCAATCGAACTCCCTATCCCAATCTCGTTCCCGCTCTCTCTCCCACTCGCGAGCCCGCTCCCGCTCCCACTCGAGGTCCCTCTCGCGATCCTTGGAGCTGCGATCTCTGTTGAACTCCCGATCCCAGTAATCCCGCTCCCGTTCCCGCTCCCTCTCCCTCTCCCTCTCCCTGCTATCGCGGTCTCGCTCCCGACTTCCCTCGCGCTCTCCGCCGGACATGCCCATCCTGGGATCCTGCTCATCGACAAACTCCTCGCCATCTACTGCTCATCACACCGTGCCCCATGTGAACCACGTGAACGAAGTGAACCACGTGCATCACGTGCATCACGTGCATCACGCGGAGGAAAACGGGGGAGAGAGAGCCAGAAGGAGAATCGATTGGTTTTATTTGGTACAGTCATGGGAATTTGAATTTGAAAAAGACAAATTTTAGAATTGTATTTTGTATAAGTGTGTTGAGTATGTTGAGAAGCAAATGAAAATTGTTTGCTGCTGGCTGATCTGATGTGCATACATATCCATCGCTACGAGTATGTATACACATGCGCTGATATGTGTTCTTAATGGGTCGTCGGATCGATTTCGTTTGAATTGAATTGGGGAGGTGAGGCAATGGGTGATTCTGATTTCGATATCGATATTGATATTGGTTTGATTGAAATTTCGCAGTTTCTTGGGCATGGGCGAGGACTTTGGTGGAATCGCGCGTATGAAAATGGCAATGCGACCGTGGATGAGCCCGATCGAGCGGGCAGGTGTTCCTTTACCTGGAGGCGTCGGTCCCAGACGCGCGGGATCTGCGGAGGGCGAGGCCTCCTGCGGCAGGGGGCGGGCGATGGGCGGCACTGCTCGAATGTCCGGGTGGGTGGCCTTCCAGTACGTCTGCAAGATATCATAGATTAGCATAGATGCATGATAGCTCCTAATATAGGAATGTGTTATTAATATATGAATAGATCAATTTCCTGGTCTCACAAAATATTATATTTCAACTATGCAAAGACCTAACTATTTTTATGTGTACTATGTAAAAGAACTTTTCTAAGTTGATGTTATCATCACAACAGTGCCTATGTCTATGTTTAAACCATTGTGCGTATACGTAATATTTTGAAAAAATGCATAATTCTTTGTGGCAACCATTCTATTCGCCAGTCAAAATAGTTTCTCTAAACGTCGTTCTGTAGTATCTTATATTTAAACGTGATCTCGACTTAAACCCACCTCTAAGTACTCGGCAATGTGCTCGCAGGCGTCTTCCAGCTGATTCTCGTCTAGGATTACATCGAACATATCCGGTGGACATTGGGCTAGCTTCTCGGCGGCAACCATTTGAACGGAGAGGTTTTTCGCCTGCGACTTGCCACGTGATTTGATCAAACGCTGTAAAACCTGGGCGAACAACAGAATCGTTAGCAAACTGATGATATTGGGAATAGCCATAGTATCACTCACCTTACTACTACTAATCTTTAAGTACACTATTGTTGGCGCTAATGAAGTTTTCGCTAGTTGTGACGGATGATTGATTGTATCACAATCGAGCACGACCAGCTGGAGCGAGCGGGCCAGCTCGAAGATGCGCTCGATCTCCTCCTGCACCTTGCCGAGGCAGTCGCTCCGGCTGGAGGATCGCTCCATGATGGCCCGCTTCGAGGGATTGTTCATGATGGAGCGCTTGGCCAGCGAGATGTCGGCCATCACCCGGGTGATGATGATGCGGCCCTCGAAGCGGTGCTTGAGGAAGTCGAAAAGGGCCTTCTGCATCATGTCGGTCACCTCGTAGCCCTTCAAACTGGGCCCCACTAGGACAACGGGACGCATCGAGGGCACCACGTCGTAGGGACTGGCCGTCTCCTGTTTCTTGAAGAACGGCTTCCGCTTCTCCTTGTTGGCCGCCGTCGCCGGTGTCTTGCCGTGTCGTCCTGGTCCCATGGAATCTGATTCGTCACCTGAGCGTTAGTATCATGGCAAACAGGACGAAATAATGGCAAAGGATGAGCGAGCTTATGATTGGTACGAGCCAGTGCGATCGATCAGTACGAATTGCTAGGCCAATTTTAGATATTATCGTAAATACGTAAGACGCTTGTTGGTGGGTTAGTTAGTATATACAGTGTATTCGAATTGATCCGTGGATTTCGGTGTGCTCGTGTTTTGTGCTGGGAAATTGTGTCGGTCTACGGCAGGTTCGCAATATCACGTTGATTTGAATTTTCATCGCGTTTTTTTGCTTTTCTTTCAAACTGGTCTACGCACCATTTAATGCTGTTCAAAATGCCAACTCGAGGGTGAAGTTTCTTCCTGTAACTATCTAAGTAATTTCTACTCGAATATGAAGTGTTCTGTTTGCTTTGACTTTCCACACAATTTTCTATAACTAAGTACGGGGTTCGGTTAGCAGGACAGTCAAACTTGTTTTGGACAATTTACACATATAGCGATTGTATGCGACAAAATTCAGTGTTTTACCAAAAACATTAGAATAACTGGTGCGTAACGGCCAAACATTGGTTTGCACTATGCAGTCACGTTTTTGGTAGCGGCAATAATTGCTCTCCCCGCGCTCTGTCCATGTCCCACTATGTCCCGCCAAAGATCCTTGTAAGTCCCTCCATGACCCGCCAAAGATCCTGTTAAGTCCCGTCATTTCCCGCCTAAGATCCTTTTATGTCCCGCCATTTCCCGTCAAGACCCTTCATGTCACGCCAGTCCTGCCATGTCCCGCTATGTCCCGCCAAAGATCCCGCAATGTCATGACAAAGATCCCGCCATGTCTTCTCTGGCTTTTGAACAAAAATTCGAGAGAGCCTGAAGCCAGCAAATTAAATCGCATAGCGTTACGCATCTTGATATTCTAATGTCTTTGGGTTTACGGACACACGATACGTATTTTGGAATGAGTTCTTCTGATTGATTCAGTTTAAATAATATTTTACTTACGAAAATTGATTGGTCAGTTAAAAAGTTGAAATATAATAACTGATTAGATCTGTTCTAATAAATTTTATAGATTTATAGCAATACTTGATTAACTTTCGAATGTATTAACATTTATCAATTGAGTAGCATACTTTTAGAGAACTATCCTCTGAAAATAATGTATCATCATTTAAATTTTTGCTCCTCGCTTAGAAGTTTTATAGTCCAATATTTTGTTTTATAAAATCCTGAAACTCACTGAAAGCTAGCGATATTTTTGCGATTGAAATGGATTTCTGAGGTTCTGATGAGAGACGTGGACAAACCTTTGTTTTTCTTGCGCGGTGTTGTACTGTAGGGATCTTGGGTCGCGTTGTGGTTGTTCATTTGGTTAGTGTTGTTAACCGGATTGTGTTAGATAAAAGAGAGTTTGAGTGCATTTAATAGTGTTCACATTGGCTAATTGGTTAGTTTACAAGCAGACCATGAACGAGGAGCTTTGATTTAGACAAACTAGGACGTAGAAAATCGTGGCTATTGAAGCTGGTAAGGTGTGTACTTTTGTGTGTTTACAGTGGTGAATTGGGGCTAGAACGGGGTTCAGGCAGTCTAGGCCGATCTGTTGGAGGATTCGGCTTTCATGCTGGGATCTAGGGCTAGCTCTCGGCCGATACATGGGCCGTTTGCATAACTAGGGTCGGATTTGCATCGGATTGCCGGGTGAACTCGTTGATATAAGTAAGCATTAACTTGCACTCGTTTTATATGGATGTCACATGATATATAATTAGATCAAACACAAAAGTACAAAATTACGGGAATTTAGCTTGGCCCACATTTTCATTTTTTATGGTTTGGAATCTGATTTGGTTCGCTTCAAATGAAAATCATAAAACACGCGTCCAATTACAATAGACATCGATGAGCTCGAGTCGGGCTCGGCATCCGTCTGTCGGACCTATGGATGCTCATAATCAGATTGGGCCCCTCGAAAGGAGTGCCGCTCTAGGCGATTTACAAAAGTAAACACATTACATAGAAGACAGCGAAAAATATATATAGATTGAAATTAATTCGATTCACAGAATAGAACAGATACGAAATAAAACCTCGCCCAAAGAAATCAGGAGAATGAAATGTGTGTCATACCAGGTGTGGGGGGTGTGCTACCTCGAGATGGCTCCGCACCTGCTTGTCCGCCCGCACCAAGATTCCCGCTCGACGAGCCCTTTGTGCCATACAGTCTTGAGGGTCTGGTTTGGTTCTACGAGAGAGAGGGTTGCGTTGATGGATTAACGCTGGCATAGATCACACTTTGGGGAACATCCAACCTGCATGCGAATGTTGTCTAGCTTAGCGGGGCTGGGTATGAAGCCCACATCACAGCCCTCCTTGACCAGCCGGCCGATCCACCAGTTATTGTCGTACTTCTCTTTGATGTGCAGGAACTCCCGGATCTCGAACGAAACTGCTCCGCCCTGCACCGGCGAATCGTCGTCGATGGCGCCATCGTATGCTACGTTGGTTCGCACAGCGAACGCCACTGGTTTGCTCTGAAATGGCATTTAGCTATATTTTACTTCCCATTCGTTAAGTATCAAAGTGAAAAACACACTCACCCTCGCTTTATCCAACTGGCTTAAGGCCTGACGTTCCTTTTCTCGCCGAAGCGATTCCTTTTCCTCGTCTAGCGACAGATCGGATGACGGTTGTGAGTAGTTCGAGTCGGCAGAACCCTGGAAAATTCAAATAAATAGGGTCAGAATAGACTTTACTCTGCTTAAAAAGTGCCGAATTATAGACAAATGAATTGGATCTGATGATCATAATTAATTAAACTGGCCCGCTGCCAAAATCCCAGCTCAACTCAATATTTCTTTTTGCCTCACATGAAGCAACAGTTGGTGGCAAGTACATGGTCACGGAAACGGCTGAGTAATTTAACATAAGTCAAGAGCTATTATAATCCGATTATAACTCATGTACATAAAGTTCTTTGTGAATTTGGTTCGTTCTATGTTAATTCTTTCAATCGGTCGATGGAAATGATTCGTATCTTCATGACAGGCTTGATAATTCTAAGCAATTTTGAGTCACGGCATATAAAATCCACCTGGGCAATCTGTGTTTATAAAACTTTGATGGTATATTGTTAAGTTAAAATGGGCAAGCTACCAGTTTAGATTTCTAAACAGACAAATTTGCTTAGTATTGTTTTCCAATTAAGAGAGAGGTTTCCGAATGTACCTTTAAATCAAAGGATTTAGAATAGAGATGCCTCCATAAAACATAACCATGACTACATTTATTTATTCGAAAAAGACATTAAAGAACATTGATCAGTGTGCACCCCTTTTGATGTTTTATTGTTTGCGGCACCTGTGTGAATAATTTGTTGTATCCATTCTGGTAGGAGGGGTATCCAAGGCCAAATCGAGACTCTCGATGTTGGCCACCCTGAACGGAGGGTGCATCCGAGGAAGAGGCGCGCTGCACCATGGGCCTGTCAGCCCGGTAGTCTTCCTCGAACGAAGATATCTTGGCGATGTTTCCGACGATCCTGTGCGAGCACAACAGCACCACCAGCACCACCAGATGGTGCGATGCTGATGAAGATGATGATGGTGGCGTTGGTGGTGGTGGAAATGGAGGCGATGGTGACGTTGACGGAGGTGGAGGTGGCGGTGGCTAGCAACGCGTTGAGCTGGCAATGATTACGTATCCGTATTCCACGACTACTTTAAGTCCTTTACTGTCCTATTCGGTGAGTTTGGAGTTGGCTTTCTAGTTGGTTTGTACTTATTCGAGGAATACCTGCGTTTCGGAGCACTTAACACTTTATGAAACCAACTGGATTTGGAGTTGTAAAAAGTCTATAAAAGCGATACGATTCGGTTGATATACAAAATTTCTATAGAATATTACACTTTATTTGGCAGGATTTTGTGAGTTTTATTGTTGCACTTTTTTTTTTGATTAACACTGGCATTGGCAATATACTTTGTTTAACTAATCGGGTCAGACGGTATTCGATTTTGACACTGACATAAAAACACCGTTACCAAGTGTGCGAGAGACAGAGGGAGAGAGATAGAGGGAGAGGGAGCAAGCGAGAGAGAGGCGATTGCGATTGTCAAACGGTTTGGAAGCCACAGGCGATATAACTTTAAATTGTTAACTGGAAGGGATTTCCGCAGCCTTTTCTCGCCTTACTTTCAGCACAATTTGCATACGACTGGCGAATCGGATCGAAACTGATTCCGCATCAATGGGGATTTTTGGCCCCAGGGAAGTTAAAAATAGGAATTTATGTCAGTGGCGTCGGGTCGCGGTTCTTTGCTCACATCACTTTTTTTTGTTCCTTTCTAGTATATGCACACGAAATATGCTGGAAAACTCGGGCAGAGGGGATGGTACACATAGGTCGCGAAAACTGATTTCTGTTGAACGTGGCGGTGTGTTTTTCAAACTTCCTTTGTTCCGAGAACCAACCGACTCCTTCCGATGTCGTACCCTTTGACCTGGCTTTATCCTCAAGCGATTCGCGGGTTATCTTTTACAGGATTTCACTCGATTCACATCCTTTGATTTCGATTCGCCTTTCCGACATTCAAACGGTTCTACTCCGCACGCAAACTGAATCGTTTCTGTATTTGGAAGGCGAAAAGTCCGCTCCGCTCTGGAAAAATTGTGTAGAGTTTTCTCGCTCGCTTCCAGTGCGTAAATGCTCCACTCGTTTCGGGATATGTATTTATATACATGCTTGTGTGAACATTCCCGCACACACACCATCATAAGCAGTAGCCCGTGAATGTAAACAAAATTGATTTTCAAGTGCATATGCCGTTGACTCGTGCCACTGTGCGACTGGAGTTGCTTGTGCTGAAATGGGAGAGGGGTGGAGTCTTGCGCCCCCCCGCAATCTCCATCGAAATGAGCGCGCTGTCATCGGCGGTCAGTGGTGTGCCTGGAAAATCGATAGCACCCGCACTTCTCAAGGGGGAAGGGGGCAACGGGGTAGTGGCGGTCCACCTGTTGGCAACCCCGATAATTGTCTGCGAGCGCCAAAAGCTCCAAATGAAAAGGGTTACAGCTGTTGGCCGCAGGTCTCTCAAACACACACAAATCGGACTAATGTTCTAATTCATTCGAAATTTCATTATGAAATTTAAGATAGATTAAATCTTTAATTTATCTCATATTTAAATCTATGTATGTCTCAACCATAAAAAAATATTCTGTTAATATAGCGTTCTAATTATCAAAGTAGGCTTTTTAGTAGCACAAATTGTACCATTAAATAGATGTTTAAAAAAAATGTTGGTTGAACAACAAAACTATTTTCTTTGTTTTAGAAAGAAAATAGAGTAGGTTTAATTTATATTTGCTATACATATAAAAACAGTGATAAAAATAAACTATTATTTGTAAACATGTTCCAAATAATCGTTAAATTAGAATTAAAAAGTACAGTTTTTTTCGATTTAATTTCGAATTGGTTTACATATGTATGTATATTTTCTTATCACACTGTGCCCATAACGTAAACATTCCGTTTTCCATTTCCTCACTCAAAGTGACAGGATGCGAGAGAGGAAGCGGATGAGAGAACAAAAGAGCGAGGTAGCATGCGCAGAAGGCAATTCTCCACTTTTGCTCTGCGCATGCGGCGGCATTTATTTTTCTCCACTCTCTTTCTCTGGCTCTCCCCATTTAACCGTTAACGGGGAAGGTCGCGGGCGATGGTCCCAATTTGCGTTTACACATTTCCAAAAGGCAATATGTAAAACGAAAGGGGATCCCCCCTTTAATCGCCGAATCGGAGAGGGGTGTTGTTTGGGCACCTCGGGTCGATTCTTTGTTTACCTTTCGCCGATTGCCAAGAGCCCCATCATACTTTGCAGCGGGCAAAGTGCCCAACTACTAGTAATGAACTTTGGTTGCCATCGACACCGCACTGCCACCCACTGACACCCACACCCACCCACCGCCACCCACAGCCACCCACTGCCACCCCTTCGTGGGATAGTTTTTTCTGCGGTTGGGTCAACGCTCCGCTTTCGGATACCAGTGCATATTCCCCCCTTTCAGCCCCTTGACAAATATTTTCATGGTCAGCCCAAATGTTTCCCACTTTTCCGGCACTGTCGCTGACCGCGCGTCAGCAAATTGCTCCTCACCTGCCGTTTGGCATTGCATCGCCGCCAGCGTTTTCAGATGGCTTAAATAACAATGATGCCCTATTGCAATTAGAAGGTAAATAGTTAAGATATTACCTTAAACATTAAGCAAAGGCTTCCTGGAATCTGTGCAAGTAATTGTGAATAGGCTCTTTTACAAGTGGCTACCTTTATATGTAATCAATTTTAAGGTTTTCAATAAATTTGATCTGCTTGCCAAACTAAATGTTGTTATTCATGTTGTATTCAACGATGAATTTAATGTAAAATGTATTCCACTTAAATATGCTAAAATGAATGAGAAGCAGACCAGCATTATTAAAAGTGTTTCTAGTCTAAGTGCAACATACACAATTTTCAGAAATTGAAATCGAACAAAAGAGCAACTAGATTGTCTTTCGTCTGCCGCAAAAGTATCAACATTGACTATGCTTAAAACTATGCAGAATTCGAGGATGAGTAAAAGGTGTGATAGCCTCTTTGGCCCCCAAATTGGCAGTGGGAGAGCTAAGAGAATTTCAATTTAAGAACAAGCGCACGAGATGTCATAGAAATACAGTGCGTATCAAAATTAAATGACAAAGAACAATTTGTGTATAAAAATGGAAAACTACGCGAACCCCGTTTAACTAACTTGTTTATTATCAAAGCGACGTTTATAGATTATATTTAACACATCACTTAAAACAAATATACATTACAGATTATATGTGTGACATATTATTTGTATTACATTTGATACATTAAAAGCACGCTAGTGCACGGTTTTGTTTTGTTTCTCGCTGAAGACAACTACTAGGCGTATGAGTAATCTCGCATACCATTGTCTTGGGGCAATCACTCATCCGCCCCGTTGCCACTACATTCTGATACGCACTGTATTCACGCCGTGTGTGTGTATTTAAATGGTCGTGAATAGCCTGACAAGCTGGGCGAGCAGTCTGCGAGCGATCGAGTGGATAAAAATATACGGATTCCGCCCGGGCCCGGGGGCACATTTGAATAGGGGGTAGGATTGGAGGGCCAGCCGATCCATTACTTTCACTCACCCGACGGTTCTTGTTCCTGAAGGGCTTGTAGGACTTGCCCTTGTGCTTGGCACCCAGGTGTAGCTTCTTCATGGCTCATCAATTGTATTGGAATCACAAGTGAAATAGGAACACAAATCGAAATGTATGTTGAGCGTCTCGCGCGATTTGTCCCCCCCCAAAAGTCAATTATGCAATCATTTTTGGAATCGTTTCTGCGGTCGCACAACAAAATAAACAAACACTTTGCCGTTATGGCCACTAATCGTTAAATGGCCAAGAGCCCCGCACACACACACACACGCGCACACACTTTTGCTCATCGAATTGGGTCACAATTGGGGCTATGGGACTTAGAGCCCGTCACATGGCAGCGATTTGAGCGAAGGCAACGCCATCCTGCTGGAATCTATATGCTTGATGGGCCTTATGGGCCGAGGCGTGATCCACTTTGGCTAAGCAATGTGGAGCAGATCCAAGCGGTTCGCGGTGGAGACGGCTGAGATGCGACCGACCGCACAAGACAGCAATTTCGACTGACAATATTTTTGGCACCCGCGCCGCATCCATTGACAAAAATGCCCGAGAGAGAGTCCAACGGAGACGATCTCTGAGAATCAGCCAGTAATGGGGAAATTCAAGAGGTGAATCGCTCGGAAAATGGCTTGCAATAATCCGTTTTATGACGGCTGCAGTAATAATATATAAATACGGACGACTAGCTGACAGTTGCATGCCGGTTTTCACATGTTCTTTTTGGCGTTTGAAAGCAATTGGAGGGCAGAGTCATAAATCAGAAAAACTACATAAGTTGAAAATCTATTTGATTTATTAAAAGGAGGCTTTTGGTTTTGCTTAGGCACAGATAAGTTCTAGGACTGTGTGAATCAAATTCTATTTCGCCAGTTTTGCATATCCCCAAGCGTTTTTTCATCTACATAAAAGTGCACTTCTCCACATAATCATGAGTTTGCAAAGCAGTTTAATTCCAAAGTAAAACGTTCAATTACAATGCATAAGCGTTGTTCACTTTAAATCATTTTGCCACTAGTACTGGTTACCCTGGATTCCCTGGCCCAAGCCGCGCATTTCCTCCACCAAAGCCGCCATTCCAATGCGCTGGTGAAACTGCTGCAGCTGCTCCCGGCTGGGATTTCCCACGTAGCGGGGCACCTGCTCTGTGTAGGCGCCGGCGGATCCGTAGTCTGGGGCCTGCTGGGCACAGGGAACTGGGGCCAGATTGGGCTGGCAGCTGAACAGGTAGTTGGTGGGGCAGGGTGGCGCCGGATAGCCAGAAGGCGCTAGAGCTGGAGCTGCATAGGGGCAGGAAGCGCCGGCAAGGGCCACAAACGCAACGAGGGTGAAAGCAACGATCTTCATGCTGAACAAAGTGTTTTACAACTGTCGACTTAGGAACACAGAGTGGCATTCTTATAGCGTTATGCGTTTACATAAACAAAACTCGGCATTTTTTTCACATGCTTCAAGAAATGCAGTGCCATCACATAGCAAGCAAGTTAAACTGGGCGAAAACACAAAACAATCAGACGATTATCACCTAATATGGAAAAAAATTGCTGTCACCATGCAGTCTGTCCCATTTTTGCGGCTTAATAGCAGAACAATTAAATTATTTTGTCCAAAGTGCAATGCAAAAATAAATTCGCCCATTTATTGGATCTCAGCTGTTTATAGACCCAATTTTTAAATGACTTCTTAAACGAATGTAACCATTAATCTGCTGATACCTAAAATACGTCAAATTTAAATATTTTTTAATATAGTTGCCACAAATATTAAATAATGAAATACATAATTTCCTAATATTAGAAGCTATATCTATATATTCTAGCGACACCTAGCGGATACTCGCAGAACAGATCAGGTCTCCTTAGCGAGTACCCAAACCACAATCTAGATTTTGTTTTGGAGACTAGTTTATCGTATTTCAAGGGTTTTAATTTCATGCTACGATAAAAGAACTTTGCACTTTATTAATGAAGTCATTTGTTCAAAAATAAAAATATAAATAAAAATGTAGAATAAATTAGACAATCAAGTTGCTAATAATCCAGAACATTTTTATAAGTAGTATTTAAGAGTATTTTATAAAGAAATGTTCTTTTTATTATATTCGGCGTATAGAGAGCATTTTGCCAACCTGTCTGTTTCAGTATCTTTTACCGTAATTAAGCAATAAATGGAAATTTGTATTACAAATTTATGTCATCTTTTAGTCATAACTCGAGTTGACCTGCGTCCACTGTTTATGGAAATCCTAATTGACCCAAAAGAATCAGTCGTAAATTTGAATGTGGAGTGCATAAATTACAGTTCTGTGCAAAAGGGAAATATAGTTTCCTGGAAGGGCACTAAGAAAATATTGTTCTAAGGAAGATTGTTTAACGAGTTATTTGCATAATTGGTTTTAGCAAGTAAAAAAGCTATGTTGAGTGCCTTATTTCTTTTTCTTTTTTAACTCAAGATGTAATATTTATTATTGTGATTGATGACTAATAAATTGAGGACTTGTGTCACGTTCAATAATTCAGTGCCTAATGCATACGTGAACTCCTCTAATTGTGGCTTTAGTTATACAATTTGCTGATGATAACAAACTGTTTCTCATGCAACTGTCTGTCCAAATCGAAAGCCCCTCAACTTAATATTGTTTTGGATCTAACTGTGGCCGCAGGTAACTTTCCCCCGAAAGGCGAAGAGGGGAGTATACTCTAATTTGAGAAGGATCGCGACCGCTGGATTTTGGGACGGCCAATTACCCACATGCACCATGTAGAACACACCACATACGTGTACATATGTACGTATACGTATGTATGAGATCGGACCTAAATTTTAATCATAGGCTTGGTGCCGATCGCCTGCCGCTGGCCTTCAAAGTGGGGCACCTTCGTTTCGGAGTGGATCCATCGAAGTTTTCGGGCGGAGAGCCGTTTTGATTGCCCCCTCTAACGGTAAACAAATACCTGCCCTTGTTCTGTGTGCGTGTGCGTGTGCGTGTGTGTGTGTACGATCCAGACATGGCCCCAAGATATACATCTTAACTGGAACTCCAATTGAAGGCAGCCGAGGGTGGGGTAATGCTACATATATTGAATGGCCTTGGGATATGCACATCTTAGGTGGGTTTTAATTGGTTCTTGGCTCAGCAAATGATCAATGAATATTTAAGACGTAGCCTTTGTTTTATTGAGTAAGCATACAATCCATACAATCCTCCCTTTTCAAATATTTCTTAGCCTTCTACTCCTTTGTTTTCGTTCAACTTTTTTTTAGACAATTCGCTGAGATCGGTGGCTTTAATCGGCATTGGCTCGAGCCACCTGCCTTCGCTTAGACAGCGACTACGACTGACCCAGCTGCTCCTGCCGTTTGGTTTGCTCCTTTGACTTGGTCCTGCGGCTGAGGAGGAGGATCCCGAGCATACGCACACATGGGGCATGGACAAACACCAAGGGCAAAAAAGCAGACAAGCCACTAACATGTCTCGGTACTTAGCGGAAGGTCCGGCGCCGGATCCACCATGATCTTTGGTCCTTGGCCCACGGGCATCATACTCCGCCATGCACCGGGAAAAACTCTATTTCCAGAAACCATTTTTCAACTAAATGTGGATGAACTTGCTTCATTTAGTACTGGGAGAAACTTTCAAACATTTAAATTCTATATCATTTGCTGTTCCTCTGTATTATTTTTTAGATTGCAGCTTAACTCGATAGTGGTTCCGCTTATAGATTTTAGTTTATATATTTAAAAACAATGAGTCAAGCCTACTTCATTCTTCAGCTTGCTTATGTTTTTATCCTTATTTGAATATGTTATCACATGTCTTTTCTCGCAGTGCTTCAAAGACTGGCATAGCAGTCGCTACGCTGCAGCCTAATACTTTTTACGGCATCTAAGTTAATCGAGCCAAAAAAAGGACTCGATGTGTTGCCACACTTTCCCTCCGGTAATTTAAGACTCTGTTTCCTTTTTTACCACCAGCAGCAGCAGCAGCAGTCAATTATGAGATGGAGATGGAGATGGAGGACGAGATGGCACGGGGTATCCTCGAATCGCGAGCGTTGACGAAATGCCGAGCTTTGTTTTAAATTAAATTTAATTAGCAGCAAGCCGAGCGAACGAAACACCTTTCAGGTGCCCGCGATGCCTTATAATTCATGCCTTCGGAACAGGGCACGTGTCCTCGTTTTTGGCCAAGAACAGAAGCAGCTGCATCAGCTCCAACACTTCGGGGTTAACAAGGCCAAAACCGACGGGGAATGGGATTGGGAGGGGGAGTGGGAATGGGAATGGGAATGGCGGAGATGCACATTAAGTGGCCGAGGATGAGATCCGTGTGCAGGCAGAGCTAACAATGCCGTTATAAGTGGCCCATTAACACGGTGTCAACCGCCATGGAACAGCAATTTCCGTCGCCATTGCCATTTATCGATTTTCAAATTCCATTCAGCGCGCGTTTCAAGGAGCCAGCTATATCCTGCCAGGATATGGGATATAGTCGCGCTGAATGCGATTAATGGGGCCAACTAGGCAGTGGGCGGACGCATCCTGCACCAGGATGTGCGGGTTGTGCCACTTGTGTGGCACAGATGCAATACGGGACCATTTACTCTATCGAACTTTATTTATGGACAGTTGAAAGGGGGGCATAAATGCATACTTTGCATTTATTACTGGGAATACTTTGCAAAACAGTGCATTGGAAGTTTTATAAATATTAAATGTACTCAGCTTCATTTGAACTTCACACATAGTAAATTTTGTATCGAACTTATATCGGATATTGTGTATCCAGAACACATATATAGGTATTATTTTCTAGTTATCCACTTAGCATAGCTCCAACTGGACTCACTTGAAATTCGACAATGGTGAAGGTTGCATAATCATTGCCTAATCATAGGATATTTATCATTAGCGTTCCTACCTGTTGGCTCCGCAATTCTCACGGCGTACAAAAGTGCTGCAGTGGGCTCCCAAATGGAGCTGAGCTATGGGCCGCGAATCCTTCTGGCTTCTGGAGGATCAGTTCGAAGGCGTTTGGCTTAGTTTCATCTGCAAGGAACAGGAGTGGAGATAGTCATTAAGTAACCAAAACCCAAATGGCAGGCCGCACAGGAAATCGAAAATAAAAGCAAGCTGAAAATATTTATGTGTGGCTATGTTTGCGTACATTCTTCGGCTCTTGCAATGAGAATTTCAAAGTCAAGGCTAACAGAAACATTTTCGCGTTTCGTTTCATTTTACCAGCTTGTCTCCTCTTCGCAATCGCTGCTTCTTATATTTTTTCCCATTTATTTCTTATTTTTTTGCATTATTTTGTATTTTTTTCCCCCCCAAGTGCAAGTGTGAGTATCTGTGTGTGGCTCTAAGAGCCACATACGCCGCGCATGCGCACTGCGCAGTTCGAGTTCGCACTGCTGGAAGTGCCGTCCGTCGTCTGCGGCGTTGTTGTGTCTGCCTCCAGTCTGCCAGACGACCACAACAACAACTGCCGAGTGTCCTGCCTCTGGAGGCGACTCGTCGAGTGGCCGTTCTCAAGTACAGGGCTGTGTCCAAAATTTTCGGAGACTTTCGGCACTATGCCTGCATCACACTGGCTATAACTTGGATATCACTTTATTTTATATTTTATAACTCAAATGCAAGTATCCATAAAGACTTAGGAACCCCTTATGTTAAAGAAGAAATGGCAAAGCATAGTAAAATATATATAGACAGACTAAGAACCCATGGAAATAACTTAGCCTTAAGTTTGGCAAATAATAATAACAACGTCAGAAGACTTAAAAGATTTCACGTACTAGATCTCCCTGACAGGTATTAAGTATTAAAACATGTTATGCATAGAGTAAGTAGTAGGGCTTAATGGATAACTACTGCCTCTGTTAACTTAAGATTAATTATGAAATTTACCTATTGTCATACTTGTTTAAGACAGATTGTAAATAAAAAGAGTGAAAAAAAAATAACTTTTGCATGTAAAGTGCACTGTACTATAAAGTTACAAAAAAAATCCTAAAAATTCCTATCTAATTAAAAACCCTCAAACCCTATTTGTTAAGTAACCTTTTCCCTATGTCTTGAATTTTTAAGCGCAATCAGGTAGTGTTCTGCTGGCCAAAAAAGCACGCCGTACTGGTTCCTGGCCAAACTGCTTAGTGCTGTTGCTACTGTGGCTGAAGTCGAAGTGGATGTCATGTGCTGGCCAGCGCAGTCGTGGAATTCAGTTTTTGAGCAAGCTCGAAAATGAAGTAAGGCAAGATAAGGCGAAAATAAAAGAGCGAAGGGATGCAACTTGTTTGGCGAGGCAGACAAGTCCCAGACATGTTCACATGCCATTAGATGCTGGTGCGCATTTTTCTCGTGTATCTCACGGATTGTGGCAATTGCACAGGGTTGTCACCGGCGAGGGAGAGTGCCAGGTAATTTGGGCAGGGTTCATTCACCTGCCACGCCCCACCCACACGAGGCACTAATACACACTTATTACGCCAAATTCCGTGTAAAGTGGGCATGACTCGCCGAAAACCCCACCGTCATCCAATGCGAACTGTCCAAATCGATCAGCCTTGACGAGGGTCCAAGTGCACGGGTGCGGTTGGGGATTGGAGGAGGAAGGGTCCAGGAACCACTTTTCCAATAATACTTAGCCCCACAATTGTATTCAAGAAAGTCTGCGAACTAATCAGGCAAATAAGAAATGGCATTTTCGTTTATAACTCAAATTAATGCATATTTATCTTTTGGATAAATATCAATATTTTTCCAAATTATTTCGAAGCTTGCTCTTAATATTTTATCATAATATTATAATCTTTATATTTAAAATTGGATGGTATCTATATCTTGAATTATTCTTAGCTCATTCAGATGCTTAGATACATAAATGTAGCTTAGTAAATGTTACAGTGCAATTTTAATTATAAAATGGAAGCCCACGAAAACGACACTATAATACCAGCTTTGGCGAGCATTTCAAAAGTATAATGCCCAGAAAATTTGTGGCCTTCACAGAAGAGTCTGCCCTCGCATCCGCATCCGCATCCGCACTTGCAGCTCCCCAGTTCCTGCACTTTGAGCGTTCCCTGCAATTAAGATTTTGGCGTCCACACCCAACGAGCTACGACAAAAGAAGAAGGAACAAGGAGTGCAGGGTGGGTAAATCTGCGGTCAGAGTTTTTGGGGCTTGGGGATTCGGGGATTGGGGATTGGGGCTTGGGGATTGGGGCTTGAGTCTTGGCCTGTGGGCTGGATTCGACGAAATATTTCCGCCGCCGTCGACGGTCCTGCATGTTAAGTGCGCTTTATATTAATTTTATAATTCATAATTGCATCGTGTTGCTCACATTTCTGCGCCAAAACGCAATGGAATTTAATTAAGTTAACCCTGCAGGTGCCGACGGTCCTTTGTGTGCAGTTTTTTATGTCGAAGGCACCAGGTACCCGGCTTGAATTCTGATTAGTCACGGCCATCAAAGGGAACAAACTTTTGCTCAATGTGCAAACAATATATTTATATATTGTTAAATTAATTGTTATTGTTATTTGTACCACTGCACAGTTTCAAGGGATATTCTGTAGCAATTAATTGCTTTCTAATTTCCGCATTTGGTAAATATGTTTGCACATTTAATAATATCTCTCAAAGATTTTTGAACTCTTTATAAGTTATATATCGGGCACTTGGAATGAGCCTTTGAAGGAGTATGTTGACGGGTTCCGGACTCTGGGAAGCTCTAAAGGATGGCCTACATTTATAAAGATCTGCTAGAAATTACAGACTTGGCTTGAGTTGCGTTTTGAACTCTTTGCGAACTCTACCACCCCCTGAGTTGACTTTATGGCCAAAATGGAGGCTGCATGCGAGCACAACACCAACCAAGTGGCCATGGGATGGATGGGGCGCAGGAAAGCGGCTGGGATGCCCACAGGCATCGCATGCTGAGTCAGATGGGAGTGCTCCTCGCGCATTTGGGCGAGTGGAGATGTAGATGGAGATGGAGATGCAGATCGAGGATGGCGGATGGCGGATGGCGGATGGATGGACATGGACGCCTGCACTTATTAATGCTTAATAAATGGCATTTCATTTCTTATTATTCCCGGACTCGGGACGAAACGTGTTGGAGGATTTTATTGCACTGTCTTTTGCCGACTGCAGTTGTTGTCGTGGTTAATGCGAGTCGATATATTGGCCATGACTGAGGATGCACATGCACGAAGGGCCTGGCCTGGTCCCAGTTGGCCCATACCATTCCATTTCCAGACGGACTCAGTCCGTCGCTGTGTGCTAAAGTAATTATTTCATTTGAGCCAACAATGAGGCTGCAACTCTGAGTGCCGGCCAAGTTCGTCGAGATGGATGATTGACGAGTGGAAATTAAAGGAGCTGGCGGCTGCAACTGTCCAGCCCGGTCCAGGCCGGTCCGGGCCGGTCCGGTCCGGTCGCAGTTTCAGTACTAAAACCCGCTGCTCAATGTCCGATCCGAGCAGCATCTTTTAACGACCAGCGTCCGCTTTTAAAGTACTTGGAATGTAAATGAAGCGGGTGCAACTCCACCTCTTTTACTCCACTCCACCCATCACCCGATCCGCCGTCCAGCTCCATTTGCCCCGTTTCGAGGTCACCGCTGTGGTCGTTGCACCCACGCGCCACTTCCCAGACACCTGAATGCTCTCACCTCGATTTTGTATGCAAATTACTTATTATCTCTCTTTGGCAGAGCTTAATGTATCAAGAAGACACCATACTTAAATGCCCCCATTGGGCGGCTAGAACGGACGTGTCATACAAATATTTAGTGGCAAGCTTCAAGTTTAGTTTTCAAAAATGTGAGTTTAAACATGCAACATATACACCAAACAATAAGGTAGAGGTTACGCGGTAATGACCAACATTATGTATAAGCTTATCTTAAGTGTTAATTAATTCGGCAAGTTATTGTATTACTTATTTATTAACTTGTTTTAACTAACACCCAATAATACTTAATAAAAATAAGTCAGAACTATCAGAATCATATTCTCCAAGCTATTTTCAAATTTCGCGCTTTATGTTTATCGGTCTATCAACATGCGCAACGGCACTCTGGTATTTTGAGGTATTTTTCACGGTATTTTCAGAATGCCTGGAATTCCCTAACGCGTTGCTCACATTACAAAAAAGAAGAGGACGCTGAATATTTTTATCATCGAAACGTTTTTTTAAATAGCTAAAACAAGAAAAATAGCTAAATAAGAAGCTCGCGCGTGCCCGAAAACTGTGGGCGAATTGCTGAAGAGTAAGCACATTATAACCAGCCGCCGTGAGAACCGTCGCATAAGCGAGGCAATGCAGCAATCCAATGCGGCTTCTGGCGGGGATGCCCTGCTCCCATTGCGCGCCTGCAGCACCGCCGGATGCAAAGTGGCCAACGTGGTGGAGAAGACGAAGAGGAAGTGCTCACAGTTCGTGTCCGCACCGTACATAATGCCCAAGCCACTGGTCGTCAATGGGCACACATCGATTTTTCAAGTGAGCGGCGAGATGGCCAAGATGGGCGACATACCGGCGCTCTCGAACATCACCGGCGGTGATGGTGGACAGCTCATATACAGGATAAAGCCGGGCACCCATGCCCATGTCATCAACTATGTGCTCATCGACGAGGGCTCCGATTCGCTGGAGAAGGCCAGATCCGGCGACCAGGAGGCCATGCGTCTGCTGCTGGAATCGCAGCGCGACAGCGCCATCTCCAAGCTGCAGAAGTTGATAGCCAACCATAAGGCAGGTCCGCCCTCGGGCTTTATAACGCCTACCCCGGCAGTGGCATCACGGCCAGTGGCCTCCGTCTCAACGTCTGCAAGCACTTCCGCGGCCACAGGCCATGTGACCACTCCTCAAATCCATCCGGACTTCTCCATCGCCAGTGTGGAGGGTGCGGTTCATTTTACTCGCGCAGTTCCACCCTCCGTGGTGAATCCTTCAGCTCTAGCTCTTTCCGCTCCTTCCGCCCCTCCCCGCGCTGCAAGCGCAGTTCAAGCCGACTCCGTGGGTCGCCTACAGGCGGAGCTCCTCGAGCTGCGACGCACGGTGGCGCGCTTGGAGCAGAATAGTCGCCGCTAGATGACCGACTCCGCTTTGCGAAGGGATACTTAGGTTCAGCCAAAAACGCTTTGGGTTACTTCAAAGCGCCCTACCCTAAATAAATATATATTAATTTAAATCTAAGCTTCTGAAACATTGTTAATTCAAATAAATTTTGTAAGTCGGCATTGTTTGTAAAATTAAACTCCTGATGATATTAATTCAAAAACTTGTGAGGAATTGCTTTGCTAACAATCATGTTAGATAAACTTAGGAACTGCTATATAAAATAGTTCAAATAGTTTATGTGTTGATATGATATAGCAAACAGGACACATTTTTAAATAGTTTCTTTAAAAAAAGAACAGGTCAGCTTATAAAATTACCATTCTAGTTCCCTTCAAAATTAACATTACTAAAGTTGAATTATGCTTTACAAAAAGCTATCAGAAAAAATCAGACGAACATAAAAGGGGATAAATAGATTTAATGGACCCAATAGGCTTTGGCCTTATATACACGCAAGTACGCCTGTTCCCAATACCCTGCCCATGTCGAAATCATATCAGTTTCGAAAGGCATATTAGTTTCTGGCAGGCAAACGGCCCAAACATCAAAGCCCTGAGGCTCAATGTGGAAGTGCCGCGGCGCAGACCTGTCCTGACGAGCCCAGTTTCCGATTCCTGGAAAGGCTCTCCGATCCCCAATCCCCAAGCCCGCAAGACGGGGGATAAGCCAAGGGGCATCAAATCCAAATGGCCAACTGCGCTGTTTACTCTCGGCTTTAGGCAAGTAGTGCGCACCTTTGAAAGGCTGCGATGGCTTGCCCCATTCCCTGATCCACTAAAAAATCGCCATTTTTCGATGCTAACATTTTTTATGTTGGCAGAAAGTGAAGAGACCGCGTCGTGTCTTAAGGAGCCGTAAACGTGGCATTTTATGTGTCATCAACGGCGGCGGCGGTGGCGTCCTCACTCTCGTTCCGGTCGCGAAAACCTTGCAATCGAACGTAAATTAATTTTTATTGGTTGCAAATGCGAAGAGCGTCCCGAGTCGGCCATCAAATTACCCAGATGCCGATCCCTGCCACATGGAAGGATGAAAGGTGTCCCCATGGATGCCTGTCAATGGGGGCGGATCTACATTGGCAACGCAAATTACGCCAGCGAAGGATATCCTTAAGTCAAGTTGATTCAAGGACTTATTTGCTGTATCTCTCATGTTTTCTACTTGAAAAATGTATTTAAAACTATATCCAAATATGAACTTTATGAGATACAGATTTATTTGTATTTCTTTAAGAAGCAAGGACACACTTACTCCCTCTGTATTCATGCAAAGTCATGAGTTTAGGACTGTGTAGCACCAACAGAATCCTTGAAAAACTGACTCCCAACTAAATGGCAGAGATGCGTTTGGTTTTCAGGGATAAGTAAACATATAAATTTATGCCTGTTTGTATAGGTGGGCAGCCGGTACAGGCGCAACTACTTAGCCGGCGGAGATCAGGACTCAATTGTGGGGACATGGCGGTCGAATCAAATTCGATGCGCCAGCGTGGAGCGAGAAGATGCAGCAGCGATCCTCGCCGGGGTTGTATAAAAAGTAACGAATGTGCGCAATAATAAAAATCATTAAAATAAAAATGTTTATGAGAAGGCATAAACACGACTTTATGGAGGGAGCGAGAAAGGAGCATATGGAGTTGGGACACTTGATGGCCGAGATGGGCGAGATGGCCGAGATGGCTGGTCAGAGAGTCACCTGAGGAGCAGAGGATCGCGGTACGAGGGTGTCAATGGGCTAAAGTAGTAGTTGTAGTCGGAGCATTCGGCGAGGAGGAGATCGAAGGGTCCTCCGCAGACACGAGAGCCAGCCGGTTGGCTTTTTGGGATGCTAACTCATTTTGGCGGCGGCTTCTGCCGTGCAACTGAGACCTGGTACCTCGTACTGGGCCTCTGGCTCCAGCTCCACCTCCACCTCCAGCTCCAGCTCCAGCTCCAGCTCCAGGTCCAGGAGATCGGGATTGAGGGCCGGGGGAACTGGCAGGGCGAGGAGCAGGCGCAGGCGCTCGGCTCAAAAATAATTTGCAATTTCTTGGAAATACTCACTTTTGAGCTGCCTGCGCGAACTTCGCTGCTGTCGTCGCTGGCGCAGCTTTTCAAGAACCTTTAGTGCATAAAAGGTGGCGGCGAAGAGTGCAAAGAGCACTGGGAGAAATTCATAGTAAGTAGGCAATTTTATTTGTTAGTTAAACTCTTTAAAAACTCTTTAGTTTCAAAACACATCCTGCTCAACATTTTTAATCGAGTATCTTTGTCAACAAAACTTTTCATTTGCCACTTTCATTTTGTTACATAACTCATTATGGCTCCAAACCGTTAAAATAAGTTTTAAAAAATATTTATTAATTATAGCAAACGTACACAGGTACCTGTGTTAATTTAGACTAAAATTATTCAGTAAATGGTTGGGTAATGCGGACTTATAATAGAGTTTCATCAAGCAAAAAAGTCAAATGGTTGTTTATTGTTTACGTTCAGTAAAAAGTTTGTCCGTTTTGTTGTAATTTGCTTTTCCTATTTAGCAACATTTAAAATGGGCTTGCCTTAAATCAGCTTGCATTTTTTTCAGTGCTGGCAGGCAAGCCGAAGTTGCCGTAATGAAAATTAAAATACGAAACACTCAGCCAAAAGTCGGTTTGGTTTGCTTGGGCTGGTTGGATGGTCGAGCGGGGAGGGTGGTGAGGAGAGGATGGTGAGGGGAGGGGAGGGAAGGGCCAGGAGCCAATGAGCGGTACAGGGTGTCCCCTGGCTGTGGATCCCCCGCTCCGGTGCCCCTTGGGAGGCTCCAACTGGTGAGTCGCTCGGTCGGATTGCTTGTCGTTATCTTGTCATGTCAAAATGGTCTTACGAAAATGTATCTTTTGTATTCCAAGTGCAAATGAGCAGCACAGATACGAAACAACGTGGGGATAGCCCCCTCGAAGCCCCCCGCTCACACCCCCCACGCCCCCACGCCCATGGACAGTGGTCAGCATTTTGTTGCGCGTCTCTTTCGCTCAGCTTCGATTTTTATTTGTTTTGCTCACTCGCAATTTTTATGCCTTTATTGTGTTTACTTTTTGCCATCGCCGCTGCCTTTTGGCCGCAAATGCTTTTAAGACTTTAAGACTTTTTAGTTTGTAGTTGAGCGTACAAATTTGTGGAGGAACTGGATGGGCTTGGGGATCGGTCACGGGATCGGGATCGGGATAGGGATCGGGATCGCTGTAGGGATCGAGTATCTGTATGCTGGCTCAGTGGCTGAATGCTGAAGCTGAAGTTGAAGTTGAAGCTGAAGCTGAAGCTGATGATGACACAACATGAAAAGGTAAAGCACGCTGAAAAATATTAAATACGCTACGTCGCTGCCTCTTGACAGGGGACGTAAATTTGCTTTTGCCAGCGCACCCCTCTTATCCTCCACACAGCCAACGCCCCTGCCCCTGCCCCTGCCCCTGCCCCTGCCCCTCCTCCAGCCCTTTCTGCCTCCTGCCCCTTGTTTAATTGCGCCCGAGATCGGATGGGACCTGGCAATCTGGGCTTAGGTCCGCGACTGGAGCGGAGAAAGGAGGAGCCTCTCCTCAGGATCGCGCGGCAATTAAAATAGAGTGTAAGTTAAGGATGCATAAAACGCTCATCTTTATGAAGCCCAGCATTGTCATTCCCACAACGACTACATGGCGTTCTTTGGCTGCTTCTCTGGCCAGGATGTAATGGCCCGATTTGCCGGTGGCAATAATGCATAGTTGGGGTTTCATTGGTTCAAGGAATTCAGATTTACAGATAAGTGCCTGATTACTTTACCTTCGAAGCTCCTTTGAAATGTCCCTGTCCTTCTCGGGAATCAACTTTGCGCAAAGTATCTACAACTTTATGTTCATACTGAAAAATTGGTTAACAATTTACCAATTTATCAGGGAAAGACGTTGAACATATCGAATTATGCTTGTACATACTTTCTTTTTAACAAAATGTAATATGCTCGTTTTGAACATCCTTGTTTTCCAAAGGTAGTAATGGAAATAGTGACATGAAATTCATACTCCAGTAAAATACATATATCTTTCTCATAATCTATGCATGCGTTTATTGAAGGACAAAGCCTTAAATTTGAAATGTGTCAAGTTGGCGAGCAAATGAATGAAGTTAATTAAATTTTGCCTGAGCCGCAAACAAGCGAGTATCCATTTCTCATGTGATGTCAAAATCAAATCTTGCATATCGCCGCCCCCACACAGACTTGCCACCATAACAAATCCCAAAACTAAACCAAAAAAATAAATAAATAAATAAGGAAAAAGCATATGTGAACGAGTTTAGAAGCATAACTTGCTCCCATTTCCCACAATGGCCCAATTGTGGTGTGGGACACAGTCGGATGTGCACTGACGAAAATATATTTACCATGGCTACCATATCCTGGATACTTGGCGGCAAACTTAAAAATGTATTATTTTTAGCAGACAACAGGCGAAGTTTTATTTAGTTCAAATAACCTTCATTTCGAAATTTTTAAGAGTGTATCTTCGAGTAGGCGATCGTTTTGTGCAGTGCCCCACAAGCCGGAGCCAACAAAACGAGCAAAGTATCTTTCCTCCGAGGAGAACAACAACTTGCAGGCCCTGTCATCGTCGTTCTTCGCCATCCCATTCCCATCTTCGTCCTACCGCATTCTAAGTTCTATTGGCACAAAGACCGAGTTTCGCTTTGCGGTTCTTCGCTTTGACTTTCCCATGTATCGCTGCGCGAGTGCCTGTGCAGATACAGATACGGATACAGATACGGATACAGATACAGATGCGGATGTATCTGTTAGATACGCTCCGCACACAGATGCAGCGAAACTCGTTTTGCGATCTGGGTCCGGGAACAGAGATTATAGGACCTGGTACTCCCAGCGCCCCTCGGCTCTTCCCGAGTCCCGATGGCTCCATCACTTGGGTAGCGCCTTCTTCAGCCGGCATAGTTTGCATTTTCAAGGTCGATCTGCCTGCCCTGCACATGTATCTGTATCTTGTGCTGGCTTCTTCTGCAGAATTTCGCCATCACCGGCGGTGATGGAGGGTGGATATACATAACTATGTATATCTCTGTATCTCATGTGCTCTAATGAGCAACTCTGCGTCCAAGTAATCTCAGTGACCGACTCTTTATGGCTGTGCTCATTGCAGCTCAAATTTGTTCAGACATTTACTCCTTTCGAAATAAAGAATCTTTTTTATTAGCCCGCAGATATGTGAAATCCGAGTCAGTTGGGTTGTGTGTGTGTGTGTGTGTGTGTGTGTACCAGTATGTGTGGAGGATTCCTTTGCCTGCATGGTGCAACATTTCGCGCTGCAGGCACTCGGCTCCTCCTCCGCGTCCCCGTCATCGTGTTGCCCGTTTCCTGTTCACCGATGCGATGCCGCGGCTGACTCACTGCCTCCGAATGCCCGGATACACTCCCCTCCGCGGATCCCACCATTCCCCAAACACATACCCATTCATCCATTCAGTGGCATTAAGGCCGAAGGGGTTCGCCTCCATTATTTGGTAGCTGGAGCCAAAATAATTGTGATTGCACCGCGAACTTATCCGAACTTCTTTCAACATTATTCATGCATTTCATTGGAAAACTTTGTGAGTAATTTCGACCACGAGCTGGGAAATTGCCGGTAACAAATGTGAATCAATGCGTAATGTCGGTGTTCCACCAAATCCTTGCAGGTATTTTTGCTGTAATTCAAGTTAGCTCGGAGTTACCACTTGTTTTACTAACACATTTTTAGTTGTTCAGAAACTTATGTATTGTTCGCTCCTAGTTGAAACTCATTAAAAGAAAATCCGAGAATTTCCAACCATTCTTGGCCATAATATTTGTTAGGCACGCGTTTTCCAGAAACCAGAGTCTTGTGTCCTTTATGTACGCATGGAAACAATTGGCATTTATCGCATTTAAATACTTTGTCCATTTATGCGACTGAATTGCGCCCCTTATCTTTTATCAAGTGGAAAATTTACCATGAATTTTAAAAGCCTGCCGCTCTTGATGCAGAAATTACAACACTTGCTCAAATGTGGGACAATTTGTTAATCTAGAAATGGAAATGTTGGTGCACGAAAATGTTGGCAGGACGCACGTCCGAGGATACGTGGCGAACAAAGGACACCGACGGAATGCATTTGGACAATTGCAGTTCCCAGAAGCGAAGGACAACGGGGGCGGGAACTGAGTCCTACATCCCACAACTATCTTGACTGCGAAATCACGTTCGACAAATGCGATTTGGGTACTCCAGTTCTTCCCAACTATAATTGGACCGAATGATCAGACGGCACCTGCTGATTAGATTCACGATCATGGGAATCCACAGCGATTGTGTGAAAATCCTTTCCAGTTCGGGGAATTCCCCCGAAATTGTTGCTGAAGTAACATGGTCCAACAATAAAACACGTTCGTTTCTAAGATGTCTTCAAACGGTGCAATGAACTTTCCAAACTGAGAAGAAATTTCAACTTTTATTCAAATTTCTTTAGTGGGCATTTATTGGCTACGAAAGGGAACCATCTGGATAATATGGTTAATAATAAGCGAAATAAGAAAACTGGAAATAAGATAGAAAAATGCTTTGCGATCCCTCCGCACCACACAAATGGGCAATCAAACGATATTTAATTTTATACAGAGAACATGTCTCCACCGAATCTCGTAAAGCCCCTCCTCCCCATCCACATCCACATTCCCATTCCCATCCCCAGCATCCGCCACTTGGTTGCTCCCCGCCTCCGATTAGCATAACATCAACTGGACTTGGACTTGGATTTGGACTTGGTTTTGGACTTGGACTTGGAATTGGAATACAAATGAGAATGGGAATGACCGCGGAGGGTAGAACTAGCCGACCACGAATTCTAAGAGATACTCTCGGTCAAATACATTAATTAATAACACATATGAAACTAGCGACAACACATTATTTATACATTTCGCGGTTGTACGTGGCAAGACAAACTGATGCAAACACAAAGAATATTCCCCAAATGGAATTTGGCAACGGTTAGTGGCTTTGTTTAATGATCTATTGCTTGGGTCCATTTCTTTGTTGGATTCGTTAGAGAGAAATCAACTTATGGATTGGAGTACAAACTGTTTGCCTGACTTAAACTCAAAATGGTTGACCCGACCCATCAAGTTTGCTCTAGAGACCTGCACACCATTATCCAAGTTTAATGACCTTTCCTTTTGGAATTGGGCTTTATCAACTGTGCGATATGTTCTCCATTTTAACTGGTACTTAACCATAGTTGCAATCAAATACTCTATGTAGTTGATTTTGTCGATGTATATTGGGCAGCATAAACTAAAGTTCAACAGAAAATATAGTGCCTTCTACACTTCTTCTACACTGAGAAATGTGACTATTTTACGGCATCACTGAGAGTTTGTCGAATGAAAGTTTATCTAGCAGTGAATTTAAGATTTGTTTTTCGGCTAATGGTAAAATATTCTCTTTCTTTTAGACCACTGCCACTTTACTCATTACCATAGAATTTATCGATTTCCTCGTCTGGCCGCCTTGTCTTTGTAGTTGGGAACTTTTTTTTGATACTAGCATTAAACCCAAAATTTACATAATTTGATCGAGCGGTACCAGCAATGGAGATGCATTTTTTATGACCCTCTCCATTGGATCGAGGCTGGGAAATTATTACGAGGAAAACGATACCCGCCCGACCAACAGATTTCCCCCGTCACCCATCTGGTCACAAAATAATGAACAAGTCGCTTTCTTTCCATCTCTCCATTTATCTGGCAGGAGGATCTCGGCATTATATAGTATAGTATGGTATGGTATAGTATACCAAGACTCCAAGGCGAGAATGGTCGAAGAAAGAGAGGGACTAGACAAATGTTATTACCAAAAACGAGAAACGAAGACAACGAACGACCCCAAAGATCTGTGACTAAATTTATTCAAAAGCGATTCGAAAAACGTCGCAATGCCGCTGTATCTGTCTCCCCTTTCTTCGTTAATTTGAAACAGTTTGATACTTATGTGCAGGGCCCAATGAAGTGGATACCCGTGCAGCCAATCCAAAAGGTAATTCTAATACGTGTGACTGCCATTAGGCAAAAGTACTTTAGAGAGCAGCCGCCGCCGTCGCCGCCGCCGCGGCAGAGACCCCTATCCCAATCCCAATCCCTATATTTCCATCCCGGCAGAGCTCTTCCATATCTCCATGGCCACGTCGCCGTGGTGCCCCTCGTTCTGCCTTCCACTTTCTTTCACCTACAAGATTTATCGCTCCGTATTTGTATTATTTTTAGTTGGCTTATGTCAGCCACAGATATATTTTCCGAATATTTTCCTTGAGCTGCACGCATTCGTACCTGAGATAGTTAGCTTTTACATCTGTGACATCGGTGGCGGTATAATTTATTGGATGGGTGAAGAAAAATGCCTAACACCATCGAAAATAATAAACTTTAATAAAAGAAAACCTCAAGCATTGAATGTTTTTGCTCAATATTTAACACTCTGAATTTACTCCAAGCATAATCACTTGAACTATATCTAAGATCCGTATTAGAAAACTAGTTTGGTTTGGTAACCATAAATATTCCAATCGACATACATAATTTCGCGGGTCTTCCCGTAAAGTGCCTGAAGTTTTGTAAGCCGATTTCAACGGTGATACCTGTACCAGTTTAGGAATTTTTGTCATTGTACAAAAACAGACTGTGTCTGTGACTGTATTACGGAATGTATCTGAGTTTTGTCCCATGTTCTGAATGAGTGTGAGTGTGAGTGCTAGTCTCCTACACACAATAAGCAGACAAACTATAAAACTTGAATCAAATCGAACAAAACAAAAATAAAATTTTATTGCATTCCAGCACTAAAATCGTTCGATCGTTCGGTGCGTGTGTGCTTATAAAGTATCTGTATCCGTGAGATACCCACCTCGCTGGGAAGTGTGCAAAGAGGCTGAAGAAGCAGCAGCCTCCGATAATTTCAGCCTGACTTTCGGTGATGTCCCCTCTGTTTCATTTTTCCCTTTTTACTTTTTTTACTTTTTTTTACTTTTTTTTCTTTTTGTCCCACTCAATCGGAGTGTTTGTGCCCCAGTGTGTCGCCATGTGCGTATGCCTCCTGCCCCAAAAATAAAACTCTTTGCCTAATATTCCATTAACGGGCTTATTAAGGCAGCACGTATTGCTGCCAACCCACACAGAAACACAAAAACACAGATACAGATACAGATGCAGATGCAGATACAGATGGACAGTCACAGATACAGATGTGGCTACACAGAGAGAGTAGTTTAATAAAAAGGTACTGATGCATAAATGGGTGTTTGTATCTAAATTGATCGAATTTGGGGACACACACAAGACGAAAACCGGGGCAAGCAGATGAGCAACTGGAGAAGAAAGAGGTAGGTTGATTGGTAAGGGAGTGGGCAACAGAAAAAGACGGCGAGTGTACTGGCCAGGTAAAAATTCCCGCAGTTGAAGGGAACTAAATGAAAACAAGTAAGATCGGCGAGTCAGAGAGTTACGACTATCATATACCTATTGATACAGAGAAATGTGGCTTAGATGAAACAGTAGATATTTAAATTAGATTTTATTTAAGAGTTTGTGCTACAGTTCTATAGTCTTACAAAGAAATATTATTTAATACGCTTAGGTATAGAATATGCTATATAGTAGTACAATTTCGGGTATATAGATTAGGTTTACATCAAATATGAAACCTAATATACCCAAACCCATAAAGTACAGGGTATACAACATACTACCGATGGGACCGCGACTCTTTGACTTGAAGCTGGACAGCGACGGCGGCTGCTAAAGCAGGTACAATTTTATAATTTCGTTTCGTGTTTAATTAAAGGTGAAGTTTTAGAGAAATAATAAAGAATTATCGAGAGCCGGGGCCAACTTCGAGCTGCAGATGAGTCCCAACTCACACAATCAAATTGAACATTGATCGTAAAGCGATGAGACGGGTATTGGGAACCCAAAAATACGGTTTTCCTTCTTACTTCGACTTCGACTTCGACTTGGACGATCATTATGCCATAAATAAAGATTCGTTCCGTGCGATCTGGGACCAGAGCTATGGGAAACATATATCCATATCATATAAAGCATTTTTATTGCGCCCCGCACATAAAATGCTCCCCATGCCTAAGCCCTTTAACTGTGTTCGGGCCATAATTATGGCTGGGTTATGATTAAAGTTTAGTTATTGTTGGCGTGTCTATGTACAAATCAAAGTTCGGAAATCACTGGGCTATAATTGCCCAGGGCGGTGATCGAATATCTGTCTAAAATACTTATTGCTCCTGACGTTTCTAGTCCAGTATATTTAAAACAAGGCAATTACTGTAATCAATCATGTGTTTAATATTAGACTGTATATATTTGTTGAACAATGAAATCTAGCTTGGAGTTTGGAGTGCTTTATAAACAAAGCTGAATCTAATTTATTAAAAACAAATTGAGCATCATCAAACGAATTTCGGGGATTTGTCAAATTTTCAATTTCTCAAGCGAAAATGTTTGGACAGGCTAAATGACAACGCTTGTCAAATTGGACAGCACAAACTAATCATTTCCATTCGAGCGGCAGATCGGCGAAGAGAACGCGTGCCAAACGTCCGCCCCTCCCCTCGAACGCTCCCTCTCCCCCTCTCCCGCTCACCCCTCCCCATCTCACCATCCACATCCCCTTTCATCATAGAACCAACCATGACGACGATGACGCCTCGCTGATGATGAAGATGACGATGATGACGGGGCATTTGCGGATAGATCCGCTGACTGCGGACTCCGCCACCTTTCTATGAAAAGTTTTCCAAGAGTACCCATATCACTTGGTTCACCCTACAATTGTCATCAATTTACTAAGTATCTAAGCATACTCGGTAAAACCAAAAGTAATTTTCGGAATCATTCAGTTTCGGAAGTAAGGTGTACTTGAGAAACCATCTTTATTTTTGATCATCTTACTGAATTGTGCGGAAAACAGCTCCTCCGCTGAGTTTAAAAAATGGTTCTTATATATACATGTATATTTTCTTGATCAGCGATTTCGGATTAGAATTTAAAGCCATGTGCAACTCCTTCACTGGCCACTTGAGGCACGAGCCTCGACGGTCTTATCGGAATGGTAATCGGGCATAACTCCGGGCCATAGCTCGGAAAATGTGGCCGGTGGAGTGTCTGCACTTACGGTTTTATCGCCGTGTGGCCTTTCACCCGGCGACCCAGTGACGGCAAACCAGCCGGAATGAGCTGCAAACACTTTTACGACACATCGACATGGACAACAACGGCAACAAACAAGTGGCCAAACAAGAGACAACCGGCCAAGACAATTGGGTCCGTGCTGGGCCGAGCTGTTCCGAGCCGGGCCGTAGTTAAATCGAAAGCAATAAAATTCTCTAATTGTTTTTTCGCCAAAGCAAACAATTGAGATTGAGCCAGGGGTCGAGGCTAATTGATTCACACTTTCTTTTTGGCTGTAAAACACGATGTATCGAGTGGCGGAGGCGGAGGCGATGAAGTGCCCCTCTGCTTTATGGTGTAGATCAACAGTGATTAAATCTTTAGTGTCCACACCCCAAACCCATCCAGTGACATCCCCAGTTTGCCTGTTTCCCAGTTCTCGAGTCCCGGACTCTGGGACATCCCCGCCCCCACGAAGGCATCACCCATTGTGGCAGCTTAATTGGGCCAATTCAGTGTCGTCAGGCAAATCAAAAACAAACTGGCCAGAAAGTACTTAACTATGGTGGCTTGGAACGGGCACCTTGCTAGGTCCAGGAACGAAAAACAAATGGAGTTTAAAATGGTTCGACTAAATAATACCCGCGTTTCGTGTTTGTAGTTAAGCATAATAGAAGAAAGAAAATGTAAAATATATTATTACATTTTAATATATAAATGGTTCTGTTGAATTGTGAGAGAAATCCCAGAAAGCGATCAGCGATTCAGCAGTAAGAACGTATTTCAAGTGATGTGAAAACAGTAGAATTACAAAGGGATCGGTGGCAAAGAGAATGTTTTCTTTGAGATTTTCCACAACCTAACCACTGACGAGGTAGATGACGAGGCACATACGACAGCCAGACTTCGAGGGGGCAACCTGAAGGGGCATGCCATCGAGTTAGACGAGTAGATAATGATGTTGTGATGTCAAAACATCTGAATGACGACCGCTGATGGGTCGACTGTCAGGTGACGGATGGCGCGTGAGGATCCCAGAGCCACTTGTTGCATCGCATTGTTTCGCTTTTGGGTTCCCAATTCATTATTTAAATGCCGATCCATCCACCGCTCTCAATCTCCATCTCAGCCACTTGACACGCACGCACCGCGGTGGCAGCGGTGGCAGCGGCGGTAGCGGTGGCGCCAAAGGATTAGCTGCATTTAATAAACGGCAATAACTAGCCGGCTTCTGGGACAGATTGATCTTTTCTGTGCATCCATCGCCCTTTTGTGTGTGTGTGTGTGTCAGCAAACAGTGGGCTTCGGTGGCCTGTTGACTTTTGGCACCCACTGCAGCTTAGTGTCCCGAGGGCTCGAGGTGTAGGGTGTGCCACATTGTGTGGCACTCTTGGGGGAAGCTTGCACTGGCTGTTCAGACAATGGAGCCATTTATACACACAGCAGTATGCCCCGATATGGATAAGATAAAAATTAATAAATTACTAACTTTCAAATATAGAAGAAGTTTGCTTATAAAGACGTGCAGCAAATATTAGTTAGGTTTTAAGTGGATGGAGATGATCCTATTAATTGCAGATCCCATTAATCACCCTCAGCCGAAGTTGGCCAGCTCACTTCCCTTTTGGCCACCAAATGGGCATTCTTCTCGAACACTCTCTTCCCGGCATTTGAATGTCGTTGGGCGTGGACGTCGCTTATAGACCCATTACTCAAGGGCCGTCGTGGACAGAGCGCCGACAAATCCATCAGCAGGCCAAGCAAAAGTGGTCCGAACCAAACTTGGCCAGATGCGAAGGCGGCCCTCGGGCAGGTTAAATAATAAACGAATTACGGAATGTAAAATAATTCATTTAAAATGTAGTTTTTTGGCCGCTCTCGGGGCTGTAAATGCAGCAGTTTTCCACTGAATTTAATTAGCGGCCTCGGTAAATTAACGGAGGTGGATGCGGTCGCTTGGACGCTTCGCTGGGTTTTCTTCGACTTCCAATTCCTCATTGCTTCACTCACTTTACACTGGAAAAAGTGCGGCTGTATTTGTCGTACCCAATTACAATAATTGATTGTAGAAAATATTTCCATGAGCTCAAAGTGCATAGTTTCTTCAAAGAAAGTGTAAATAGTGTCTCTCTGGAAGTACAAAATATTTTTAGCAGTGGATGAAAGTTTCCCAGTTTTTTCGTTACTGATCGCTGAACAAACTCCCCCACACAACGTCGTCTACAACTTTTTCGGTTATCGCTGCTCTAGCATCAGTCGGAGTGGCCCAAGTGAATTATTTAAATTAATAAAATATGCTAAAATGTGTTACAAGTGTGCGAGAAATATGTCCGTCTGCGTATGCCCGGGTCCAGTGTAATAGATCATATAATTAAAAGAATTATGGGGGGAAACTCCGCGCCAACAACAATTGCTCTCGGCTCGACAGGCACACAAACAATGGCAAATAATTTTCCAAGATGTGTGTGTGTGGCTCGTTTCATCCATCCGGTCAAGCACTTTTTGGGGCTAAAAGCTGAAGAGAGCCCACCAGCGAATGGTAGTAAAGTGATTTAGGGCCAATTGAGGCGCGAGTTTTCCTATTATTTGGTTGGGAAAGTGTGTTCCAGTTTTGAACCTAGCTTGCAGGTTAAGCGATTTGCATAATTTGGAAATCATTTTGCCCATAATTTGGGCCAAAATATTCGAAAGTATCAAAAATATTAAATATACATGACGAAATTAGGCATTCCCCAGGAAGGCGTTGCTCTTCTTAATCAGTGTGAAAACATCTCCAAGCGACTTATGGAGATATATTGTAGGATCTAGTAGAATGTGTTCAAAGGGAAAGTTGGGCAGATGCACTGAAATATAGAATTATGTAGTTTTGAATAGTTTCTGTTGCGCAGTGTAATCGGATATTCCTCCAGCCAGTGGCAGGCTGCAAGTCCTCGGATATTTGCTCGTCTTGATTATTGCACCACATACATGCACTTAAGTGCAATGCTCGGCATCAGAAACTGATTTCCTGACAGAGCCCCTGACAGTGCCAGTGAAATATAATGTTTCACTCGGCATATTTGCAGTGCATATTTGACGGGGATATATGTGTGTTTGCCAGTCAGAAGGAGATCTGCATGGCAGGCAGGAGGATGCGACAGGACCTCTTCTGCGCAGCGCAGCCCACTCGAGTGTGTGCAAACAAAGCCAACTGGGAAAGTGCCACTAATTACAATTCCCACACGCAGCACCGCCCACACGCCACCGCCTACCTCTCATTCTCGCCGCAGGCTGTCCGCCGCATTTGCATCCCTGCATCCTTGCATCCTTGCATCCGTGCATCCTGGCATCCTGGCCTCCCTGCATCCTTGCATCCTTGCATCCTTGCATCTGCTGTGTTTGCAAGTGTTTGCCTTTGGTGGAAATGACGGCATTTGTTGACCGGCCTCCGCGGATGGTTGTCTGTCTGCGTGTCCTGGATGAGCCGCGTATGAGGTCCTTGCCATAGGCGAAATATTTGCTTTGGTCTTCTGGCCAGATCCTGCCTCGAATATCGAATTTCTGCGGCGAACAACCACTGACCTTTTCCCGCTGCCCCTCTGAACTCGTCGTCGCCCAGGGGAAATCGATTGAAGGCAAACTGTGACACGGAATACCCATCGACCGTGACCACGGTCGGTGACTCGCTCGATGATTTCATTTGCGGTCTATCTACCTGTAGTCCTGTAGTCGCCCCCATACATACAATATTGAAATTTCAACAAAAAACTATTTACCGACTACAAAACGAGCACGCAGAGTAAAAGCCAGCGGCAACTGTCCCATTCACACGCACCCGGTGAAAATCGAAGAACTCTGGGCGGGGGATGAGGCCATTTTCCACCTGCGCCGGTGGTCATCGTCAACGTCATCGCCGCAGAGTCGCGCGGACAGGTGGAAAGCGCCACCGACTCCTGGCCCGGCTCCTTGGCCAATTTTCCCACCTATCGTCGGCTCTAATTCCACTGGATGGCATACCTAAATACGTACGTCTGTACATATGTACATATGTACATATGTACATGATTACAGCCAGCGAAGCGTCCAATTTGAGGCCATTTAGCCGGCAGCCCAATTAACCTGCACTCGCATCTCTGGCATTTCTGGCCAATTAATTATGCCCCCCTACCGCTCGAAAGTGTTAATAAGAGGGCGGACTGGCTAATAAACGGGAAGTACACCCAAAAATGGCAGTGGACGGAATATTAAGACATTGTTTAGGAGAGTGTTTTGTTGCTGAATTGACAAGCAAACAAAGTACGAAGTTCTTGGCTATTACCCTAAACGTTGAGCCTTAAAAATTCATGGTACAAACATTCCTTTATAATTTCATTTAAATAAAACGACATAGAAGTATTCCTGACTCTTATGTTTAATGGCTATTTATTAATATGTACTTCTAGCTTGAT
The DNA here is from genome assembly GCA_005876975.1 of Drosophila orena. NCBI lineage: Eukaryota > Metazoa > Arthropoda > Insecta > Diptera > Drosophilidae > Drosophila > Drosophila orena. Next base: position 7,683,367 of record VCKV01000008.1, on the reverse strand, counting down.
TTTCAAATATTTCATTAAATATTTTGTCTAAGAGCTCTCTCTCTCTCTTCCGCTTTTCCATTTGTTTTATGAAAGATCAACCCATTTAAAGGAAAATTCATCGTATTTAATATTTAAACTGGCAATCACTAGAACACCCAGTGGACTTCCGTGAAATGGAAATTAAGAGAACTGCATAATTTCTATACAGATTGCGGGTGACTGCAGTGTTGCCCGCCAGCGGAAGTCCTTCAAGTTGGCCGGCCAACAATCGATATGGCCTGGAAATGTTGAAAGGCGCCTGGCAAGATTGATGATGCTTTAGAAGGCAGCAGCGATTCACATGAAATCCATGTGGGCACTACATTATTTAGGTACATACATATACATACATGTATATATCCGAGAGCAATTTGCCATGCAACCAAACAATTAAGCTGCGAAATTGGTGCGCTTGCAATTCCCGTTTTCAGGCAGATCACCACATCACCAGACCACCAGATCTTCTGATGCTCTGATCGCCAGATCGCCAGATCTCAAGCTACCAGCCAACCTCAATTAATCTCTTTGCCAAAAGCCGACCGGACTTGACCCGAAGCTGGGCTCAAAACCTGGCAAGAGCAACCACAGCTGCAGAGCGAAACGTCACACTTCAATCAGACAATAAAAATATTGAAATGAGGATCCAGAGTTGTGGCCATCCATGCCATCCACTGGGAACTGAGAAGCGCGGCGGCGGCGGCGGCGGCGAAGTAAAAACGAATTTCGCAGAATCATTTTAAATGAAGTTCATTTTTCGCTGAGCGCTTCTCAGGTAATCCGGCAAATGAATAATTGATCGAGCCATATAATTAACGGATCCACTCAATTGCCAACATTTTAGTGCAGCCAACAAAGCTGCGAACAAAGCGAACTCTATCTGAATAGTTATTTATATCCATTTCATGGTCACCCAAATCTCATGTGCAGTTTTCATTATTTTCAGCCACTGGTTCTGGCGGAAGCCGTGAAGGCAAAAGTCACCTCACCGAATCCAATACGATTTTTATAGCCTTTAGGCCAACTAGTTGTGGAACATTCGCATATACTCGTAATATACAATTCTGCTTTATCATAAAACAATTTTGTAATTTTTCAGAATTCTGTAGTGTAATAAGATAAATTATAGGTCGTTTAAAATAATAGTTTTATTTCAGGGTATTTAAAATGCAATCATATGGCAACTAATAGTTACCCATCTAGGTAGCCTTTTTTTGAAGTTGCCTTTCTGAGAAAGCTATGATTTGAAGTCCCACATCAAGTTCACCAAAAATATAATTGATAATTTATTCAAGCATAAGTTGAAATGTAATTTCTTGGGCTATTATTAAGTTGATTGCTCAACGTCATGGACCCCAGGGCAGTGTGTAGATACAAAGATACACAGATACCGATACAGCGATACAGATACAGATACAGGTACAGGTATCTATGCGATAGGCACCTGTACCTTCGGGCATGTGACATTGCTGCGTGGCTCCACTTTGATAGGTGGCGATATAGAGGTTCTGGTTCTGTGCTCGGGATTGGTTCTCTGTGGCTGTATTAGGTTTGCGCTATCAGGTCATAGAATCAGTTCCTTCGCTTCGATCGTTCTTTGAACTCCCTATCCTGACATGTGATTTATAGGTACTTTGGCTAGCTCTTTGGCTCGTTCCACATTGCCCGATTCAATGATCCCATCTAATTGAACAGAATTTAGTCACCCTTAATTTATGGTTAAATAACTCCGTCGAAAGCGTTTGGCATGCAAACTGGTTTGCCAGAAGACGCTCGCTCCTCGAGCTCGATTAAGTAATGCCGCGATGATTGTCCCCGACGTGTACTGGTTTTCGCGTATTTACGGAAGTGTTTTCAGCCCGCAACAGTGGCCCACCTGGCTCCGCCCCAAGCCAATTGCCGATCGGTCATTCGGACGGAACCAGTTCTTGGCTCTCACCTCTCATTTCGGTGCTCGGCCACTTAGCCATCGTCACCTCGTCAACGTCATTAGCCAGTCGAGGCTCTTGTATTTTGTTCCTACCCACAGAACGGATTCATTTACTCCATTTACGCTACGCACTTCCTAGAATGGCGAACAAAGCAACCCTTTACCAAGATCTGATAATAATTAACTACTACTTCACATAAACACTAAAACCACGACTATCCAAAATTTATTATTGCTGTATAAGACGGGAAATATTTGTATAATATATTTATATATTGTAAGTACATACATTACAGTACGTCAGATACTGTAGAATAAATACTCAGATACTCAGATACTCTACGAATAAAACGTTATGGCTACATATTTTAGTTACTCTGCCATTGCTGAACAACAATTCAGACGCTTAAGATATTTATATTTCTGACATTGTGAGCAATAATTGCTTAAATGTATATGAGCGCATTCTATTTTATAAATTACATAATTTATAAGATGTTCATACCAAGTGTCACGCTTCAAAAAACGTAACAGGCTCAATAGGAGACTTTCGCGTTCGACTTTTAGACAGATATCGTAAGATCAACGGATCTTAAGGTATAGATAGTAACCATTATACGACGAATGTTTTCCTTTTCAACCGGCGAACAATCCAATTTGCCAAATAGTGAGATTTTTTTGACTTCGCTCTAAGAACCCTTTTATATATTTTATATTTCAATACTATGTTTCCAAAAGGAAACTACTTTATAAAGGACACCGTGCTAGAAACAGACGAATGGTCAGTTATAATGCCGAAAGGATGCCGAAAGTGGTAGCTGTCCTTAAAAAGGATAGCCTCGTTATCAGTATACAAGAAGTAGCAATTCGCATTGGAGATCGTATTTGATGGTCAGTTAAAGTATTTAACACGGCAAAAAAAAAGGCTGAATTAATATTTAAACATTCCCGAACCCGTTTCCCATTAATTTGCTTGTAAAAATAACAATATTCAAGCAATTACAGTGCGAGCGATAAATGCTAATCAAATCATCTCATCACCTATACTGATTTAGTTCGCCTTCAATCCGGCCCGGAATCCGACTATATATGGATCATGATCTCATTGGCTGTTACTTGCGCACAGCCAGTGCCCATTTTAATACCAAATCGACTGCCAAGCTTGCGGACCGCAAGTAGCTTCAGTTTGGACTTGGGGCTAGTGTTCGACTTCAGTTGCCAATTTAGTATTTAGTGACAAAACACAGATACAAGCGATTCAATTTGAATGTGGCCAGCCCATCCGCCTTGAGCTCTCCGCACACACGAGCACCACTCCCCTCCGAATCCCCCCGCGCTTTTGGCCATTCTCTCTGGGCGCGTAAGCTGATCTGAGCCAAAATAGTAAAACCTATTAAAAATTATTATTGTCCCGTCTTCATTAAGCCAGAGCCACAAAGCCACACCGAGCCAATCGAGGCGAAAATACGATTCCGTATGCATAAATTTTGTTCGACGTCGTTGCTGAGATACGTGTAGCTATTGAACTCAATGTGGGTACAGTGCGTTTCATGGCTGGAAGCTATAAATGAGATGAAACCTCTAACAGCAGGTTCAATATACATAAAACAACATACCATTTTACATAGACCAAAATAAAATATTTTAAAACTAGTTAAGACTAGTAATAAGTTATACCATGTTAAACTACTTAAGTATCCGAAATTTAGATACCTAATTTATCGCTTCCTTATAATTTTGCAACGAACTGTTGCCGAGCATGTGTATTTGTGCACAAATTTATAGGCAAGTTTTTGTTTAAAATTCGTACTTTCATGAAATTTATTGCTGAAAGCCCGATAAAGTCGAAAAGCAACTACTAGACAATACAAACGGCTTCCTATTTACATAGAAATCTTTTTTCGAAAAATAAATGGCAATATAATAAAAACCCATATTGAATGGACTAATCAGAGTGGCGTTCTTCTTACCTGCTGGTCGCTGGTTATTGGCTCGATTGTAACCTGGCTAGAAGATTCTCATCTCTTTTTGGCCAACTGACGTAATTCTCACTGGGAGATCGGGTCCAACATGAAACTTTCACACTATATGACGGCGATCATTACACGAATTTTGGCTTAATTCCCGATTAACGACACCACTTGAACACTTCCTGTGATGGGGAGGCAAAAATGAGGTGCCAGTCCAAGCAAATGGGTTTCAGATATAGATTGCACAAAAGGGTTATGCAATCCTAATGTAATATAAACTTAAATAGTTAACGAAATAGTTATCACCCAAGCTGTATGCTTCTATTTTTAAGAGGTTCTACTTAAATTAAGGACTAAACCAGGTTTTATTTTTCTCTTAACGGAAAAAGGGAAATCTTGCCCTTTGAAAAGCAACCCCCTCCCTGATCAACATTTCCTCATAACTTGCAAATGTCCAAACGTGGCTCAAAGTGCTCAAGCGGCGCACCGCCAAAGGAGTTGGCCAACATGGCTTTTAGCATAATGCCGTGTACCCACCTCTAAGATGACGGGCAACAGCCTTTCAGCACTTGGCGCGGAAAATGGGGAAAAATGGGGAAAAATGGAAAAGGGGCGGGATGCGGGTTGCGGGATGCGGGGCCCTTCGTGTAAACACTACAAAGCCGCGTGGAAACTATCTGAGCGTCGCTGCCAAGTTGTCACTCGTCGCTGGGAAATGCAACTAAAAGCGACACTAACCCAATTTCTGTAGGGCCTAATAAAATTATAAACTTTTCACCAGCCAAGCCGACGACGTCGCCGTCTCGCGAGCAGCAAAACAAACAAACACACAAACACACACACGCACACACACACACCGGAGGTTAGGGGGCGTGGTAATTGCTTTGCACTAGCTCCTTACATCAAGGAGGCGGTGGGTGGTGCCTGGGTGGTGCCTGGGTGGTGGGGCAACCTCTTGAGGCTGGCGGGGCAAACATCAGCGCGCGGTCACGACAAACGACAGCTACAACGACTTCAGAAGATGGTAGCCAGAATTTTGCAGATACGGGAAAAAAGCACTTGGCCTCCTGCTGGGCGGGAAGGAGCAGCTGGGGGCGTGGCAAGCGGGAGCTGCGGCAGAGGAGGAGCGGCTCGGTTGAAACAATGGGCATAAATGCATGGCTCTGCCACCTCTTCAAAACAGGGTTAATAAAGTTGCGCATGGCAGAGTCTGAACAGGTCGGAGCCAGCACTCGAAAAAAGCAATCCATCACGGGGAATGAATAATACAAAGTTGATCAAATATGCTTGGATTTTGCTTTTGCTTACTCTGCAAAGTTGCAAGCAGTATTTTTAAGTGCAGCATACAAAAAAATCTCTGCGTTTGAATTTGTAAAAATCCTAAACTTTGAGCGGAAGATCTAATAGTCTATCTAAGATCTATGATGTAAAGGTATTTTGGTAGGACTTTTTACTACAACATTTTATAAAAAAAAGATTGAAGTAACTTCCCGCTCTAATTGCAAATCGAACGCCCAGTTTTGTGCAGTGTAAAGTCAGTCGCCACAGGAGCCGCAGCTGCAGCTCGCATGCAATTTGTGCGGTAAACAGAGTCCCGTGGCCGCTGCCGAAGAAACCCGTACTCGGAGACCCGTAGTCTCCGGTCCGGGCGGGGTGCCCGCTGGAGTGGCAGCTGAGAGCAGTGCCCTGCAGGTGGAGCAGTTGGGCAGGTGGAGCTGGGAGCTTGGTGCCTCTGGAGGTGTCGCTGGCTCTCACCGTTTGCTCCTGCCTGCCTGTTTACTTTGGCCTGGATTTGCTCAGCTCTTTCAGTGTGTGCGTGCACTGGACTAAATCACTGGCGGTGAGCCCATTCCTGGCCAGAACTTTTCATTTCATAGTCAAATCCATATCGGTCCTTTGGCCATTATTTGGCACTGAAGCTGCGTAAGCAGTCGGGAGTCAAGGCTAGCTGGATGCCAGAAACTTGACCCATTTGGCAGGGGATTGCGGTTATGGTTGTTATGAGGCTGACTGTTGCGTAATGCGTTCATCATTTAAAATTCGAGTCATGTGGGAATAAAAAAATAAAGTCTTTCGAGGACGAACTGCATACAGAATTTTGGGGCATGCAGTCCATTAATTATAGTCCTTTATATTCCTTTATAGGCCATGAGTTTCAGAATCAGTTTTAATAAAAAATAACATTCCTCAATTTCATATAACGTTTGGAAAACATTAATAAATTAAGTCAAAATGTTAATTTATCACCATAAGCTCTTTTCTTTTCCTACTAAATTGAAAAAAATTCTTATGTTCTTTTTCTTTTTATTTACATGTATGTGATTAAATCAAAATATGTATACTTTTCAAGCCAAAGCTGCAGTCTTAATTAATTATATTAACTTGCCACCTATACCGAAACTCACTTTTATTGAGATTTTTAATGATGTTTGTCAATTAAACATGTTCTAAGCAGCTTAATTATACAGCATTAAATATCAGCCAGCACATATAAAATCAACATTTGCTCGAAATCTAGTGACATTTAAAAGCACAGTTGTTACGGCTGAGTAATCAAATAGTGTACATATCAAATTTAATTGCAGCGAAAGCACATGGACACAAACAAAATGGACCCACATTCGCCATGGCAGTTAAAGGTTTTTCTTTTTGCATTATTGCAAATACCAAAGCCACTTGGCAGCATCATTGATTTTTCTTCTCCGGCCTGTGCTTTCCCAGCTTTCCTTCTGCTTTCTTTTTGGCCCAACATTCTTGCTGTCTCTCTTTACACATATACGTGTATCTTGTACGCCGTTTGTTATGTTTTCTGGTTTCTTCAATTTTGTTTTCCACAGCTCTGGCTGTTGTTTTTCCAGCCTTTTGCCCGTTTAGGCCAAATTACTTTGGCTGGGGAAGCACGTGCATGCAAAGGATATGCCACATACATACACATACATACATACATATATACACAGATACTATATATACGAGTGCGAGTGTGTATATAGGGCTCGCCTGTCTTTGGAGCGACTCCTACCAGCTGCTGTGGTGGCACAGTTACCAACTCTGTGCCTTTCTGTTTTTCGTCCTGCTTATCCTCCTATTTTCCTTTTTTCTACAGAGTGTGCGTGTGTAGTTGTCTCGCGTGCCACACAATCAAAAGCAAATGTTGTAAAGGGTGGCTAGGGGGGGCAAAAGGGGCTAGAGGGGGCGGGGGAAAAGGATGTGGGGTAACTGAACCGGCTGCTACAGCCCCTCGCCACGAGGGGACAACAATTTAATTTTAATTGCTGGACTTTTCAGGGCGCCAGCTGAAAAGCGACTCAAAATCGATCATACGCACCGTGTGCCGCTGGATGCCCCAAAACAAAAACAAAGCACCAAAATGGGTACAAGGCGGCAAGAGCAAATGGGAAAAAATCAATTTGTATTAAGAATGAAATTTCGATTTGCGTTCGCTTTTATTTGACCACGAATCGGGATACAAATAAAATCCAGCAAGATATGTAGTGCTCCCTATATACACACACACACACACACACGCGCACAAACACACACACACATGTGCGTGTGTGTTTTATGTGCGAGTGTGTGTGTGTGTGTAGGAGTCCTTTTACATAATTAAACGGCGGCACGCGTTAACTGGGCTTTAAACCAGCGGGGAAAAAGCAAAATCAGCTTTAAGGGGGCACTGTGCCCATTTGCTTGGACGCGGCACAAGGACAAGGAGGATGCGAGCCACTCGGCCATGATTTCCCCCGAGCTTTGTTCCGCCTTCCTTCCACTTATCACAGAGCCAGGATGCCAGGCTATATCTCGATATCGCTTTCGCACACTCACTGCAGCACTGACCAGACGCGGGATCGCAGGATCACAGGATCTGGGCATTAGAGCTTCAGCAGCCCTGCTGCAGCCTATCACTTTTGGATTGGCTCCGCAATTTCGCTCCTCGGGAGCTGGAGCACTGCAATCCTGGCTTCCACAAACACACGGCCACTTGCACTACCACAGGCACAGGCACAGACACAGACACAGACACTTGGGCAATTGGGCACTTGGGCACTTGGCACTGGCACAGACACAGACACAGGCACAAACACACACGACAATCGCAGAGAGGACTCACTCGCAAAGGCGAATCGCTGGCAACTAATTTGGGTGACTGCCTGGTGGTCGCGTCGGGTCGTTGGTGCTGCTGCACCGAGGCGTTCCATGTCGCGTCCCACTCACGGATATGTTCCAGTTCCAGTCGCAGTCGGGTTCAAAACCACTGGCGGAAAGCTCCGCGCCCCCAAGGGCTCCTTCAACCCTTAGGCACTTGAAAAAATTACCACTCAATATATTATTATAAATTAGAAATTCATGAATTTTTAATATCTCAACAGATCGAATAGCTCTACAAGTAGAATCGGAAAATAGGTACTACACAGTTTTCCAAGTCGAAGTATAGGTGAACCTGTCACATGACCAGCTTGTAAGTAAAATGAACGAAAATAGTAGCTTAGAGGACTTGAGAACTTTATTTCTCTGAGTGCAGGGCGCTGCTCAGAGAGGTCGCAAGCTCGGAGCACGACCTATCCCAAAGCTTTTGGCTCGGATGGCGTCCACACGCGACGCCTTCCAGTGCGCAGTGTTGGGTCTGCGCGAGATTGGCGCCAGCACGTGCCACGCCGCAGTCCAGCTGTTGGTTGGCGAACCCACCTTGCCCCCTGACCCTGCCCAATGCAGCCACCCGCCCCGCCACCCACTTGCCATTCAAATCAGAGCCGAGCTGTGGGTTGACTTCTGACCATTGCTGGCGCACGCAGGCGGGTCGAAAGGGGGCCTTCAGCGAGGACGAGGTGGCTATGTGGAGGTGTATGCTGCGGTCGAATGCACTCGGGCATGGGCCCAGAATGGACGATGCAGCTGAAGGTGGAGCTGCAGCTGGAGCTGGAGCTGGAGCTGGAGATGGAGATGGAGCTGCTCCAGAGCTGGTGGCCTGAGGCACTGGGCGACCGAGTTCCGAGGTCCGTGCACGAGTATCTCCTACTCCAGCCGGCCTCGGCCCATCGCCGAAGCCTTCTTTATTGACTTTAGCCTTCCAATTGGGTTTTTAGGTCAGCCCTCAGCCAGCACGAGCACACACCATCATACACCATCACACACCAACACACACCATCACACACACTCACACACTCACATCGATTGGATGCAGTCAGCAGCTCTCCTTTGAGCTCGGACACACAAAATCACCCATCCGGCGATGCATACTTACTGGCCAACTGCAGCTGACACTTGTGGGATGTCACTGCGAATCGATTGGAGCAGATAAGCCAGCTGAAATTCACTTGCACTATGCCTAATTACTTAATTCATTTTAGCTAGTATAGTTTAGTTTGTGCTTGCAACCGAGGTAGGAGTAAAGTGCAAGTGGTCTTGGCATTTTTCATAAAGAAAAAATCACCTGCCTTGCACTAATTTAATTAGCGAAGGCATCAAAAAGGTGAAATAGTTGGGTTACTAAATGCATTGTGCTGAAATGCAACAAAATATGAAGTTCCGGGCGAACAGAAGCCATGATTAAAGTAAAGTTAAGTACACAGCTAACTTTACCGAACCAATCAGAGGTTTTTTTATGTGTGCTTGAACCAATTATAAAAATAATTTATAAATACATAAAAATGTCTAAGAAAAAGTGGTATTATTTTAAATAAATATACATTATAACTGAGATCAGGCGATGTAAGCTGGAAGTGCTAAGAGCTTGAGATGACCAACTACGAAGGATGACCGAAATCCGTGTAAACTAGATGCCAGGATTACCATCTAATATGTGTGCCGTGGCGCTTCCCTGGGCTTATTTATTGTGCGGCTGTGAATCATCGAATGAATGGGTTGTCAGCTGGAGGAGAGGATGGCGATGCAGTCGAGGACTTGACGCATTTTGTGTGCAAAACGTTTCCAGCTTATTGTTCCAAATTCGATGCCTCGGGCCCGGGCACTCGAGACCCGTTCTCAACGGGCATAATTCGTTGGATCCGTTGGATCATCACAAAAGAAAAGCGATGTCATCGGCGAAAATGCAGCACAGCTTTCCGAGCCATCGGGTTGGATGGGGGAAGTGCCGGGGAAATGAGGGAAATGGGGGAAATGGGGGAAATGCCGGGGATGCCTTCTAAACAATGCCGACCAATTTCCAAAACAATGTCAGCGTGCGCAATTTTAATGATTGCAGATATTTTAATGCGGCACCAAGTTATTGTTCTCATGCTGGTGCCGTGCACTGCAGATAATTATAGGGCACTCAATTGATTTGCACTTTCCTCATTAATTTTTCGATATCCCCAAAAAACTGGGAATGTTTTTAAAAATCGAATTCAACATATTTTTATCTGCTATTCGGAAACAAATTCGGTATAGAATATAATTTAGAGCATATCTTTGGTTACTTCATTTTTATTTCAATTACTTTAGTACAATATATATGTATGTATGTATATTCGTACATGCAACAATTTTCGTTCTGTTTCTGAAACCTATCAGATGTATTTGTATCTCAATCTGGTAACTGCAGCGTCAGCAATGGGTGGTCGAATCGCAATGAAAATTTCCGTAGAATTGGTTCATCCAGCACAACATGACTTATTGGGTGGTTGGGTGGTTGGATGGCCGGATGGTTAGATGTGTGTAAGTGTTTTTTGCACTGTGAAACTGTTTTCGACAAATGCAAAATGATTGATTGACTCTAAGCATCAGTATTATTAGCATTTTTGGGTTCGGGTCTCTGTTGTGCCTGCGCTTCTGGCTAATTAGCAGACCTGACCAACTCCGATTTGGTTTTGGTTTTGGTTTTGGTGTTGATGCTGCCCCGGTTCATTCAACTCTGGCGCTGATGGGTGAAGTACAACCGTTGGACTTGGCTGCCCGGCCAGGTCACTAATTGAAGCCGAGGAGGAATTACTAGATAATTTTAATGTGTTACGGTAGCTTAGCATTAGCATTAGCTTGGCCCAAGTCAATTTTCACTTCGCATCTTGTGTCTGGTTTCATTCCACGTTTGGCTGCAAAGAAATTTCCGACAGGTTTTTGAGCCTAATTCCCAGTTTAATGATTTGTTTGCAGTTAAAAGTTTGAATCAACTACAAATGTTAGTTCATCATCTAAAGTAGCTAAATATGCTACTTACGAATACAGTTTTAGTTTTAAACATATTTGCCAATTTCCAAATTCCTATGATGATACCACGCTTGTGGCATTTTAATTAAGTGATAACTATTTCGAAGGCAGCAGAGCAGACATTTTAAATATAAGTTAGATACCTAAACTATGTAAAACCAACAAATTCGTATCGATCATTTCTTAAACGTACATTTACATAGCATCCTAATTTACATCTCGTTTTGGATGGCTAAAACCGGCAGCTGTAATGCGAAATTTCAAAACCACATCTTCAGAGACTGCGTAATACGAGTTCAAGTCGGTTTTTGAATTATGGCCTCTAAGCTCGGAGGCAACTGTACCTTGCGCAATGCGATCGCCGCCATTTTGGATTTTGGACGCGGAGAGGCGAGTAATAGAGCCAACGGCACTTAATCCGTAAACTGCGATGGCCGACCAACTCATATTCCATGCATATAAGGCACACACCATCGCATACTCACTCATACACAGCAAAGTACCCATTTGTCCAGACGCTTTCCAACTTAGTTTACATAATAACCTAGGTTGTACCCACACGTACATACCCACACCAATACACCCATACACCACGCTGGTCAGTACTAATACTAATACTCTTTTAAGCCTTTATTTGCGTGTTTTTGTTGGCTATAAAATTGTTTTTTCTTTATCATAATTAAATTCATGGTTCGTGTATCATCTTCAAAAAAACCAAACCGAAAGAAACACTCTCTCGATCTTTCTCTCGCTCTTTTGGCTCTTAATTCGTGCGCCGCAAGGTGAGTTGAGCGGTACAAATAAACGAATGTACATATGTACAGTCATATTTACCTTGATCATTTCTATTGTCCACACACGTTCGATAGAAGAGGAGGGCAGCATTGTGGGAGAGCGAGACGGAAGGTCGCGTGTGTGTAGGCTGGCTAAGATTGCTGGGGCTGAAATGAACGGAGTGCTCCTAAATTACAGCTGGAGGTACCCAGTAGATAGTTTATGTATCTATAGAAAGCATAAATAATATCAAAAATATAACATTTTGAATAGGGAAAGGATGCTGCTTAGGATCTCATTATTTACTAATAGGATCTTAGCGCTGGTAGTTGTTTTCTTCAGTGTATAATTTTTCAAAATATATTGTTTTGGCTCAGCAAATCCGATTACCTATAGGTGCATTTTGTTTTCCAGGGTGTTTAATACATCGAAACCATTTCGGAGCGCTAGTTTAAGTTGTTGAATCTAATTATGCTGCCGTTGGCTCTACAAATTCCATCCAATCTACGGCTGTGGGGTAAACTCAAGCAAAACGAAAGCGCCACCCATCCGAAGATGGCTCTCGATTCCCGTCTCACTCACACCTTGTGTTGCCTAGATGTTGCTCGATGTTTTCCCTCCCCCCACCCATTCTTCACGTACACGCATTTCTTTTGATAATTTCATAATCATGTTTCTATTTTTCACATTGATAACTCAGCCAAAGATCGCCGGAACTGAGAGCTTTATGGGACGCAGCTTCGAGTGTCAATAACTCATCGCTGACATCGAATGCTGGTCGCCAACGCAACTGCTCATCCCCCTGCTCCGCCGGCCCCTCACCGCTCATCCGCTGGGGGAAAACTGCAGGAAAACCCGCTTGGAATTGCTGCACGAGCTGCAAGATAAATGAAATGTCATTTGCCTCGTGTGCAACAGATCGGCGTCTTCATCCCATGGCTGATATATCCCCCTATTAGGCGCTCGAGTACCCAACTTGGATGACTCCATTGAAGGCAGAGCAGCGGAATCTGAGATGGAAAATGTGTAGATATATAGATACAATAAGTAGGTATTGATCAGGCACACTTTTTAGCTTAGACCTTTGATAAATAGAGTTCTTATATATTTGTGGTGGAAACTCTTTGGCTTCTCCATTTCCCACTGACAGAAATGAGGTTATTGAAAGTTTTAAAACTATTTCATTTGGTAATTGACAAAATTGCATTGCATTGCTAACCAACTTTATTAAAATCTAACTTCCCTGTCGATTGTCGAACTAAATTGAAACACATGCGCGGAAAATGAGCAATGGACCAACACAGAGGCACCACTAAAATAATATCAAAATCACACAAATGTCATAAACAGAATCCATTAAAAGCAACCTGAAAATACTGATTCTTTTTCATTAAAAATAAACTTGACCCACCCACGAATTCAACTGTTGTTGTTCTTATTAGTTTCATTTTTTCATAGCAATTTCTGCTCGACCATTGAAATGCGTACAAAATTATTTAGACAGATCGTGGCATTAAAATATATGTACATGCCTGTATATACATATATATACGAGCACCGACATATATTAAGCGAATATTTTAATTAGAGTATAGATAAAAAATAGCAGCAACAAAGGGGCGAGAAACGAGCCGAGTTAAAGTGGGCGAGCGGGGGGGGCTGACAAGGGCGGGGGCAGCAACAAATATTAACAATAATTATACCAAAAATATCGAGATGCGACACCTATTCCATATAAATTCTAGGTTTCCACAATTTTTCCCTCACTCTCGATAAAAATAACATTCCACACGTACACACACAACTAGAGGAGGTGGGTGCTTCGGTGGGGCGGGGGGGAATCAGATTTGGGAAGTGAATTTTGGACAGTACCTACACACCACCACCCATCCCATCCCATCCTCCCCCCTGGAAGAGCAAAGGCGACGCTGCTTGTGGGTAAAAATAAATACAAATGTCGCCGGCATCAATAAGATATAAATTAAAAGCGTAGTACAATCCCAATGTTAATTAGAGAAGCACGAGAGGCGAAGAGAATGCGGCGGAGGTGGGGCTAAACATAAAACTAAGGTGGAGCGAAGTGGAGCGAAGAATGAGAAATTCTCCTCCCTACACTGAGAACAGTGGAGAGAAATGGACATGAGATAAGGTGTTGCAATCTTCGAGTGATGAAGTGAAAAATATTTTGAGCTCCTAAGAGCACATAGATTAGCTTATTACCAAGATATATTATGAATAGCTACCAATAATACTAAGCAATTCTTTTCAAATCTTTCGGCAGGCACAACTTCATAGAGCTTTTCTCATAGTGCAAGCAGATAGATTGCAATCTTTGAGTGGTGAAGTATATTTTGAGATCCTAAGAGCACATAGATTAGCTAACGATCAAAATATATTATGAATTCTAAGCAATTCTTTTCAAATCTTTCGGGAGGCACAACGTCATAGAGCTTTTCTCATAGTGCAAGCAGATAGAGCCATTGCATTTGGTATGGAACTTTCCTCCCCCCAACCAATTTCATACCTCGCTCCAATGGAAGCGCTTGACGTGCTGTCGTGTATCTATTAGATACATTAGCTGCCGCATGCCGCATGCCGCCAACTTGCGCTCCCTTTTTGGGAAGCTGTAGCTGCATCCACAGATCGTTGCATCCGAAACTCTCCGCATCTGTGGATCGTTGGGATGTTCGGTGGTGCTGCGACAATTTCGATGTTCTGCCATTTGGAGTGTTTTTACACGTAAATTTATTTTGTTTTTGTCGACTTTAATAAAGTTGCATCTGCCGTGGGGTGGCACCTCGTAGCTTTAGCTTCCTCCGAAGTGGGAGGAAAACTTTATTTATTCCAGCCTCAGGCAGCTTAATGACTTCCTGCAGGGGCGGCTACTGTGAGAAATCGGAGCAGGGCAAGATTAAGGTGCGGTTCCAGTTCTCCATGGAACTGTCTCCTTTTTTGAATTATTATTCCTCCATAGAGTCCCGCATATCTAAGGAAAGTATGTGCATATTTTGTAGCATTATCATTATTGTTAAACTACACTAACATTTGACAAATATCTAGGTTGCATCCGCTTGGAAATCCGTTTAGAAAACTTTGTAATTTGCATATTTGAACGTGTTTCCTTAGCTGCGTCATTTTAATTACAATTTCAAATTAGGCCAAGTGATTTATTAAAATCCGTGTGTCTTACCTACTGCGCATTCCAGTGACTAAAATAACGCTTGCCTTAAGTGTTTCAGATATTTTATTATTTGGTTAGTTTTTTATTTGTAATCAAACAATAATATATTAAATTAAATTTAAATACGGAATATTAAGGAGAGTAAATTTTGTAATTATTTGTTTACAGCTGCAGCTAGTTTCTTAATTTTATCCGCTTTCCGTTTTTTTCCAACTAAAAAATAAGTTATTTCGATTATCTGCGACTTTATTTATGGAAACTATATTTTATCGCACTTAACACCCAATGAATCAAAAACTCGGGCTGCTCTCTTCTTACCAAAACTTTTGGCCAAGAAAGCGCTGGCAATTCTGCAATTCAATTGGTCGGCCGTCCGTCTTTCTTTCTTCTCGGGCTCTCTGCAGTCTTCACCTTGCCACTTTGCCTGGTTGGAAAAGTAAACACAATCTGATTGTATGGCTTAGATAATAGCCCCTTTGTGCGCCCGTGTGTGTGTGTGCGAGTGCGAGTGCGAGTGTGAGTGTGTTGGCCAGTCGGAGGAGGATGGGGCTAAGAAAACGAGCGAGAAGCCACCGACGCGTTGCATGCAACATGTTCGCCGACGCGCTCGACGCCGAGCATCCAGCGTCGACCATCGAACCTCGAACATCGAACATCGAACTTCGAACGTGGAGCCGACGAAGAGTGCGTCGGATTTTACTTACCGCTTACGAAAACAGGAATTCTTATTACGCGCAGTACAATTTCAGAAATCAGACGGGCAGCAAGTGTCGTGGTTCAAGTGCGGCTAATTTGGCTTATTTGTGATTTCCAGTGTTGCGATGGCTTAGTAAACTATCAGGACCACTATTGAGAGCTCCCCAACTGAATAAACTCAAACCATAACATAATCAAAAACGAAAAAAAAACAAAGAACTACAATACAAAATAGAAATCAATGAAACAGAAAAACTATTAAAAGTACATGCATATAAACCCAAATTTGGATCGAATAAACTTGGTGCTGTTAACTGTTTTCTAAATAAATCCAATAAACTTCCGTTCCCAGTGCGAAACTATAAACAACAAGAACTGCAGCAGCGGCGACGCGTCGGCAAATTGGCATAAATAAATAAAATCAGCGCCGTTTTTTTTCTGCTGCCGCTGTTCTTTTTTTACAACCTGATTTTTATGAATGAATGCAGCTACAGCCAGGAGAAAAAAAACCGCAACAAAAGAGCGAGACAGCGCGAGTCGCGTGCACAGGAGCGAAATCGCTGAAGAAAAGGGGGGAGTGGGGCGGTGGTAAAGAAGCGGACAGGTTGTATTGTACCGTTCGATTGCCGCCCACCGCCCGTCGCCCACTTTTTGTTGTTATTATTTTTCGGTCTGCTTTTCCGCTTTTCCTAGGCGACACACGCTCGTGCTTGTCACTTTGTTGCTTTTGCTTTTCGCCTGTCAGCGGCTGTCACAAATACACAAACACAAACACAAACACACAGAGACACAAACACACACACACACACACACACACACGCAGCAATTGTTGTCGTTGCAAAATTAATAACGGAAGTTGTGCATTTTATTAATAAAACGAAATTCACACAGAACCAGATTCACAATCGCAATCAGAATCAGAATCAGAATCAGAGAAATAAAACCAGAACACGAAACTCGCTGCGAAAAAGAGCGCACGAAACAACAAAAAAAAGAAAGAAAACAACTAAAATCGCAAGTGCAGCGCGACGGTTTCTTCGTCTTCTTCTTATTGTTCTTCTTTTGCTTGTGGCGTTTTTCTTGTACTTCGTTTCGTTTGTTTTCCGCTTCTCGGAAAAGCCAGTAAAATGCTCTCTGTTTTGCCAACGATTCTCATTCATTTTGTTCCTATTGTAATTGCAGTTGTGCAGTGTTGAAAAATCAAACTAAATTCAAAATCGGCTTTAAAGAAAACAAATTCACGAAGGGAAATCCCCAAAGAAAATAACCCTCAGTGTTTCAAAAGTGTTCAAATTTTACATTTGTGGCTTCACACCAGCAAATTCAGCAATCATCGTGAATTTTCAAAAAGAAAATACAGAAATCAACAGTGCAAACGGTAAGTTTAAAAAACGTTCTCAGCAGCGTATTAACTGTAGCTGCTTTTATAGGCACTTTTATAAAAAGGAAATTCTTTTGGCCAACACATTTCATATTTTACGCTAATAGGGTTAGTTCCAAAGTTTCTTTTCTGAGAGTTTATGGCTTATACACATAAACTACATTACATTTGTGAAATATAGGGGCCATTTACTGTACATGTAACTATCATCTTCTGGCAACGAAACCAAACGAGAATCAAATCGTTTAGCCTGCTTATACAGATCACATTAAAATCGCAGAGAAATAGAACTTTCTCGCTTCTTTAGGACTAGTTTAACTTTATGCGTTTCAGTCTCTGATTTTGTTTTACATAAATTGAATTAGGTTAACAAATGTTTTATGGCCGCGATCTTCGTTTGCGATCTCTCTCAGGGATCGTAAACCGCAGTTAATGGCTTACAAAAATCGGGCCCACAAAAGGCGTCAGCATTCGGAATTGTCTTTAAGCTAGCTGGCCAAAACTAGCTGGCCAAAATGTGCGAGTCTCCGAAAATGATGTATTTTTTGGTGTTACACGCTTTCTTGATTGGTCTGCGGCCCTCGAAGACAGCCCCGAATAGTTGGGTGTCCTCTTGCGATTTGATAAATGAATCTTGCAACGTTGGGAAAACGTTTTCGGGGGAATTTCCGTGTGCAGTAATTGCCAACGTTTTGGAGGCAGTAGTGCCATGGTGCCATGGTGCCATGGTGCCATGGTGCCATGGTAGTGTGGTATGGCCAATAATGGTAATAGCAGCTAATGAACCGCTGCTCTCGGCCGGATTTTTTTGGATTTGGTCTCGGAGTCGGGGGTCTGCGATATCCAATGTCTTCTACCATCGCGTAAGTGTAGATTCCTCGCCTGGGCGAGTGTTGTTTTTATTTTTCACCGGCCCGTTGAAAACAAACACAAATAGATGTGGAAACCCGGGGATGCTGGGCATCAAAGGGGCAGCAAAGGGGCAGGGGGGGCGAACAATTAACGCGTCGCTGTAATTACAGCAAATGGTAAAGAAAAAAAAGGGGTTTGGGAACAACTAACCAGAAAAAGACACAAAGAGAGGGCAAAATAGAAAATATTAATAATCAATAGCCCGCTAAAAGGCATCGATGGAGTCGGTCGAGTTGGTCGCGATGGTTGAGGCAATTTTATCGGTCGTTGAACGGCCAAAAGAAGTTGAGACCGACCAGAAAGAGATTTACTCGTACAAGCCAAAAACGCAAATCGTCGAGCATGGAAATTATGCCAAAAACTCGGACTAGCCGCAGCAGCAAGAAGCGATCGGTTTTTGGTTAATTACCCGGCCAAATCTCCGTTAACCTCCGGCAAAGAAACTTCGATGGCCTCTTCGGGGGGCTGGGCAGTTAATTACATAAAAACAAGTGATTTGCGTGTGCGCTGCTGCTTTTGCTGCCTTTGCTGCCTTTGATGCTTTTGCTGCCTTTGCTGCTTTTGCTGCTGCTGCCCACCGGCATCGATTCTCCAGCTCCGTTTCTTAGATTTTTGTGTTGGGTAATTTTCAACTCGCCAACTTTCGGCCCGGCTAATTAGCGGAGAAAATCCGCTTCATAGGCCGAAACCCATTTTTAGGTTGTACATTTGTACTTAAATGCCCACAGAATGATTAGGTAATCAGAAATCGAACTAGAATTCAAAATAGTCATTATGTTTACACATTTTTTCAATTCAATAATCAATATGTTCGTCCTTTTGCTTGTTTCCCTTGAAAAGCTTTGTCCTGTCCTATTCGATAGTTTGCGTTTCTATTTTATTTCCCATTACCTCTGTAAATACATTCAACGCAATAACCCTTTGCTCTCAGCTGAATTTATACGAAAAAGTGCAGAATAAAAGTACATTTTGGCAGTCATCTTCCCTCGAAAAATGCTGGTTTATTTCATTATGTCTCAAATCATTCGCCAGCCTCGTTTCTCACTTTTTTCTGCCCAGCTTCCGAATGACCTTTGGTTGGCGCCGTCTTCTCCGCTTCATCCTTTCGCTCCATGCCGCCCCTCACCCCATATTATTTATCATAAAAAATAAAAGTTTTTTGGCTTTTTACGGACCTTTTCATGGGGCTTCTGCCCCCCTGCGGTCAGAAAAAAAAGTGTAAGGGAGCTGGACAATCGGCGCCGTGACTGCGTTCTAGATAAATAAGCATTCTTAATTATCCCTTTGCCTCGTTCTCGGGGTGGCAAAAATGTTATAAACAATGGAAACCGCGCACTTAATGCGTTTTCTGTTTTCCAGAAGCACAAAAAAAAAAAAAAAAAATGAAAACGCGTCTGCCGCAAGTATTTTTCTTCATATTATTCATTATTTTGAGGCCAAAAAAGAAAATGTTTTTATTGCCTGCGAAAAAGGGTATAAAATGCTCAGTCGCCATTAGCCAAGGACCCGCAACCAAAACGACAACAATTCCAATCAAATGTGAAGGAGCAGGGCATAAAAAAGAGATTTCAAAGTGGCCCAGAGGCCGAGATACTCAATGATGGGTGGGCAATTGGTGGGGGTGAGAGGGCCGAAAAGAAATGCCGTCGGTAGATGAGATTTGGATTGCTGGCCCATGACAGGCCAGTGACTTTTCACTTTTTCGCATGTGAGCAAATGTGTAATTGAAGTTCCGCTCGAGAATAAAGAAGTGAAGCGGGCCAAGAAACAAAGGAATGTGGAGAAAGGACTCTAAGGACCTGGCCCAGCCATCCAATTCAGCGTTCGCCTTTCTCGCTCGCCGACGGCGGCGCCTTGGCCCAAAGTATCGCGATTGCCGCATGAGTTGGCACAAAATCACAAAAATCAGTAAATCGCTCACAAAGTGCACGAGAAGTGCAGCGAAAATGAAAATGATGTGGCACTTTCTCAATGCTACCTGCCATGGAAATCATCAAACAAAAAAATCCTTCGCAAATATTATTGCAGGAGCATGGGACTTAAGCGGAATATATGTGCATAGCTGCATCGCATCGATTTGGAGAAATATTCTCATCAAAATATTTGCACTTCTTCTTCGAGAACTCGTAACGACACCCATTGAGAACGTAAGCCAACGTAAACATTCGTGGCTTGAGGCTGCAGTCACAGTGGGCAGTCGATAAGGTGTACCACCTAGCTGCTAACTAGCTGTCTTCTTCAGATTTTCAATTAATTTTGAATAACATTAATAGCACCTTTCTACGTATGGCACTTCATATAAATTTATGGTTAAATATTCCCTTCAGAACTCGTAACGTAATGGAGCCCGTTACTGTTAGACGTAACAGAACGTAGCAAAGTGGACAGTTGCAGTTTGGGCTATTTTACCTTCTAGTTTCGGCCCAACCCACCGACCTAAAAAAGAAAAACGATTTCTATATGTTGGCGACTTTGGCTGTGTGCTGTCCGTGTGTTTAGTATTATCAAATGCAATTTTCTAACGCAGTCGCACTTTCAACGATGACAGCAGCGACGTCAGCGGAGGCGGCGACTGCGGCTGCGACTGCAACTGCGACTGAGGCCCCCAAAAGCAGCAACAAAGGCCCCCAACAATTGCAGTTTTAAGTGAAAATAAAATGCATGACAACAGCAGTGGAAAAGCAGTAGCAAAAGCAACAACAATGCATGCCTAAAACCTAATAAAAATTCAAATTAACATTTGAAAGAGCGAGGCGGCAAGCAGAGCGAGTGAGCAATAGATGGAGAGCAGTGCAGCGAGCGACAGAGGCAGGACGATGGGAAAGAGAGCGAGAAAGACAGAGAGAGACAGCGACGCAACCGAAAAAGCTTATGAAATTCTATTAATTTTTGAACAAAACGGAATGTAATCCCTGCGAATGACCCATCGCCACCCTGTCCAGCCACTCCCACATTTCTAATCGCCCATCCGCTCGACTAACCGATACCGATGCAAGCCGAAACTTTCCGACTCCTATTCCGATTCTGATTCCGATTCCCGATTCTGAATCTGAATCCGATGATGCAGCGCTCAAAAATTGTTTGTTGTTTTTCCCTATTTTGTTGCACTTTGTTTTTCTACTCCCTTTCGCTCATGCCGCTGCTGCTGCTGCTGCTGTTGTTGTTGTTGTTGATGTTGTTGCTGTTGTCGTTGTTGCTGTTGTTGTGGCTCTGCAGATTGCAGACACTCGCATAATAATGCAATTTGCCATCTGCCATGGAACGACGTTCCGTCCGATTCGAATATTCGACGTCACGCGCCAAAAAGACTGCGACGTTGTTGCTTTTGCTGTTGTTGCTGTCGTCGTCTGGCCTCTGGATGTCTGTTTATCTGTCTGTCTCACTCCCCCCTTCGAGCCCTTCTCCCTCGCACACACAACCATGCAAGTGTCGACACACAGATACTATAAGATACAAATACACAGTGGACACTGGCGAATTGCAGAAAGCTTATGCGGGTTTAATCTAAAAAAAGGGGTTGGCAACTCAAATAGAAGAACATCTTGATACTTATTTTATAATCTTGAGCGTATATCTAATATTTGACATTTAAGTAACCTTACCGAAAATATTAAATACCATATTTAGCTATGTATAAGTTATTTAACTTCAATTGGCATACATTTCGAATACTTTAAAATTATATATACATATATTTACGCTATTTAGGGGAGAAGGGATTTTTGAGCATGCTTCACTATTCGTATTAAAGTTCTCATGGCCGAGTGTCCACTGTAGCTCCAAAGGCAACAATTTGGTGGCCACCTGCATGCTGCTTGCCTTCTGCACTCACACATTCACGCACACCAATGCATACTGGCAAAGGATGCGACTCTTGGCGTTTGGTATTTGGCACTCACTCTCCGCTGCTCTCTTTGCTCCCATTTTTGCACTGCTCCCTGACCTCTGACCCCCTTCGAACCACCCCACTTCTCTAATCCTTTTTACGCCGCTGCAGTTGAAGGCCTCGAAACGCCTTCGGCTTCCGTCGGCTGCGAAAACTCGCGATTTCCCCCCAACATCGTTCCTTAGCTTCGCTTTTTACGAGTTTTGTGTGTGTGCGTGTGTGCGTTGATTTTGCGATTTTTGTTTTTGTCCTTTTTTTCGCACAGTTGCGAGTTTTCCAGGAAAAACAGCTGCAAAAAAGCACGTGTCATCGCTGACTCGCCCATTTCATCGTGTGCGTTTTCCCCCGGCGCACCACACCCCCTTCCACCCACCGCGCATTTTCCCCATTTGCTCCCCACTTGCTCCCCATTTTCCTCAACGCCAGTTCCACTTTTCCCTTTTCATGGTCGCTTTGGCCGCCAGCTTTATTTGATTTTTATGCTTGCGGATTTTCTTTTGATTTCGCTGTTCGCGATTGTTGTTCTTGTGTGAAAGCGTTCTCGCAGACAGGACAAATCGGGGAAACCCCATGGCGATGATGACGATGACGAGATGATGACGATGTCGTCTGTTTTCGGTGGCGCAACTGTGGAAATCGGAGGGTAATTGCCCAGTGCAACGTGCCGCGAATGCAGTTCTTTTGCCAGACTTTGCCCGATTCTCCGTAGCCAAATTATTGATTTGATTTCCCGATTTGGCCGCGAGCCAAGCGCCAACTTGGTTAAAAGCAAACAACAAATATACTGCTTAAGATTGCACACACCCCACGAATACAGTGGTCTCTGGGGAAGTGCGATCAGCGTGGTCTTGGATTTGCCAAAATTATGGATTCTTTCGTCACTTCAAGAAACCAGAGCTTAGTTTTAAAAGATTTTTCTTTAATAATTTAAAAGGACAAACCAACACCTGCACCTTATCAAGAGACCACTGTACCGCCTTGCAGAAAGTCGCATAAGATGATGGCATAACCACTGCACCCCCGCCCCCCGAATTTGGTGGCAGAATCGAATGTGCAATAAAGAAAAGGCGTTCCAGCCCTTTGGGCCCTTTGGGCCCTTTCCGCAAAGAAGTCGCCACTCGGACTGGCCTTCTGTGTGGGTATTCCTCGGAATGGGTGTGGGTATGGATAGTGTGTTGGTGCAACTCGAGACTGCAGTCTGGGAATGCCGCTCTTCGGCTTGGGCTCCAACTCTTTGGGGTTTCTCTTAGGTTTTTCCCACAGCCCCCCCTCTTCAATTCTTCTCAGCTGGGGTTTGTTATTGTTTTTCTTGCCGTTTTGCCGGCTGGCTAGCGAACCACATGAATGAATATGAATGTGAATATGAGTGTGGTGCGTGTGGTGCTCTCTTTCTTCGCGCCCCATCTCGCTCTAGTGGCATTCGGAAACTTCGGTTCGAGTTTGAAATGGGTCTCAGCAGCTTCGTGTTGCATCGAACCTGCTCGATGGCATCTATGCGCAAGAGGGGCTGTTTGCCTCGCAATAATAACCGGAAACGGAAATCATATTTGGTCAAGTTCTAATGCCATCAAACGATTGCATTTAAATGGCCAAATGTCAATTGTTTTAAGCTGGCTGAAGAGAAGGCCAACAAAGCGGTGCAAGAAAGAGACAGGCGCCAAAGCCCGATAGCCTGACCCCGCCATTAACCGTTAATGCACGGATCGTAAATCGAATTGAAAGGAAGGTGTGTCATGCGGACTTATAAATAAAATTAACAGTCAGCCGGGGAAGAGGTTAAGGCGGAAATATTTGCGCCACTGCGACTTTGTTGCCCCTCGTTGTTGTTGTCGTTGTTTTTGGTTGCTGTAATTAATGGCAAACAATTACAAAAAAAAATAAAAAAAAATAAAGAAAGGAGTCGGGTAAGAAGAATGAGGTCCCCAGTGGAATTACAGTATAAAAGGCGAAGAGCAAGTTAAAAAGTGAATTACCTGATAAAGGACAAAACGCGATTTGAGGTGTGTTTGCCCACCACCTTCCCACCGAACGTCCCATCGCGATTCCATATCCAATCCATCCGGTCAACAATGCGTGTGTCTCGGCTTAAGCACTGCTGCCCAGCATGGGTTCTTGGCCATGGACAGTGGGCCATGTTCATAATCGTGAAGGACAGCCAGCTGGAAGTGATATAATTTAAACAAATTTCAAGTCATACCATTTCAATGCCACTATGATAAGGCCTATTGCTATCCCAATATGCTTATTGTTTTGATATTGTATACATTTCAAATCTCATTTTGTGTAAAGTAACAGATGGCAGTGTAAATATTTTATTTCATTTATTAATTTCTTTTATTTATTCAGATACCATTTGCACATGATAACACATCATTGGTTCCACTGTACCTATCCTTTCGGTATTGGATTCCTCCCCTTCCCCCTTTCGCTCCACCCCCTAACGGCGGTCAGTGTCCAGCTGACGCGCTTAATTAATTACGCGATTGTATTTGTGACTAACTGCTTACCCCCCTTCCCTTCTGGAGCTCAAAGTTTTGCGGTAATGCAATCGCCTGTTTTGGTTGTAAGGTGGCGGTAATGGGGTGTGGGATGGGGGTGCGGATGGGGATGGGGATGGGATGGGGTGTGGGGGCAAGGACATCCCGTCACGGGGGAGAAATTAATACCCACTTAAGCTTAACTGGACAGTCGCTGCGCCGACTTCTTTTCCTGGCGAAGATTCTTCTTAACTTTTGGTCAACATGCTGCAGCCAGCCGTCTCTTATTCTCCCGGTCGAAGGTGGTGATTCACAATGCGCATAAATAAACGATTCCAAGTATTTCGATATCTTATGCCAATTTAACTTTGTGCTGACTTATTCGCCCAAACTTCTGTTGCCTCATTCCCCCCTTGCTTTTCGGTCACTTTCGGAGTCCTGCAATTATCCTAGGTAGGTTAATATACTTAGGATAATGCAGTCGCTTTTTCGAAAAATTATGAAGTAAAAACCGTTTTTATTACCATAAATTACAATGTGCGAACGGAAGGAAAGGCGGGCTAATAGTGAAGGGGTCAATGGAAGTCACAGTTGAGCAGTACACTCAGAAAAACGCCGTCGAAAGTTATGAACATTAAAATTGTGCTAAAAACATCTATTCGAGAATTGCTTTTAAGAAACAGGTCTTATGATCAGTTAAAATCCTGAGAAAGTGGCTATCAACCCGGATCCCTTGCATTGATCCGATAATTCTTATAGAATTCTTATAGTAGGCATCCCTACTTCCCTGTGTAAAGGTTTCTGGAGTGGGGGGACCCGAGGTTCCCCAGGTTCCCCAGGTTTCCAGCTGTCCTTTGGTCAGGCTGTTTTTGGGATGGTTGGATAGTTGTGGGCCCGTCATCAAATAAACACTCTAACCCCGTAACCAAAAGAGAAGCATAGCGGGAGGTTAATTTCATTAGAAATTCATATTTTTTTTGTTTTGGGTATGGGTCAAGCGATGGGTTAACGGGTCAAGGGGTGGGGGGGGGGGACTCTGGCGAAGGGCGTTGCTTCGACATGTGTAAATGTGAGCAATAAAAAAGAAATTTCACATTTCCAGCTACGTCGGGATCCGGGATCCTGCACGTTGTTGTTGTTATTATTGTCGTAATTTGTTTATAACGGTATTTATGAAATGGTCACAAGTCAACGCGTTCCAACAACAACCAAAATAACTACAGGACTAACCCCAGAACACGCACCAGAACCCTGCCTTACACTAAGCCCCGTTCGAGCCATCGCCAATTATACTTATTACGCCTATTACTACTTTTTTAACCACTTGCCATTGTTGTTGGCTTTTGGGTGTTTTTGGTAACTCGGCTTCCCCCACAGAGCTGGCTGACCTTTTATGTTAATCGCATTGGGCTTGTAACGTGGATAAGGGGGGAGAGAAGTCTTGTAGCCAGTAATTGATATGCGTCCTAATCATGCAATCCTTTGTTGCCCCCAACCGCCACCGCCCACTGATATTTCCGCCCACTCGCAGGGAAAACAACTTTGGCTTGTTAGTTGTAGTGGAAGAAGTAATTACAAGCATTGCTCGGCTTGTATTAAGGCGCAATGACGTCAGCCCTCAATTAATGATCACAGGGAAAGCTGGAATCGCCTGCCATATTTGCATAATTATGCGGTGAATCATATCCGCAATTATCAGCAAGCAATTAAACCTTAAATTAAATTAAGCTTTCAATACGCATAGCTTGGTTTCTTGCAAGCCGCACGATTTTAAACATTTTCGAACATTTAAAAAACTTTTGCTACAGCCAAAATATGCATATATCTTTATATTTGTATATCTTTTGATATATGTAAAATCTAGGTGAATCAAAATATTTACTTGGTATATCGACCTTAACCAGCTTAAGTCACAGATTAATTTATACATCCAACTTGACTCGAAACTGCGACGCGTTTCAGTCGCTCGACGATCTGGCATTTGCTGGCTAATTAATAAACTTTCACATATCTGATTTTGGAAATCTTTTCACTTGCAGCCGCTGGAATGGTTTGAAATCTAGCCGAAAATCGTTTTATGTAAATTATCAACGAAAGAAATGTCGAGAGGTATAGGTAGCAGATGAGCTAAGTTGCCATGGGGAACGAAAGGTGGGGGATTTTTGTATAATTTATTGCATTTTGATAGTTAGAGTTTAATTACAGCATTTCACTCCGCTGTGTGCGGCAGTGAAAGTGCAAGTGGCATAGGTTTCTGGTAACACCGATCTCGGGCCGAGCGTGATTAACCTTTGACCTCCTGCCGCCCAGGTAGAAAACGCGTACTGGAAACAGTTGCAGTTTTGCCGTCGCTGGTCGTGACCCCTCTGAAAATCATAAAACCATAAATCTTTTTAATATATCTTCTTGTTCTCGAACCCAAATTCTGTTGGCCTCTTTTTCCTCGGCTCTTCGCCTTTTTTGTTCTTCTCCATTTCGTGGGCGTTGGTTTTCCTTTTCTTTTGCGTTTTCCTGGCCGATTTTCTCACGTCCTTTTGCGGGGGGTAGGGGGGGCGGAGGGAGTGAGGTCAGCGAGTTGGGGGCGTGGCCATTACTCAAGTTTGTGGATTTGAAGTAATAACTCAGTGCGTCATAAAAATTTTAATTGCTTTGGGTTTCTGCTGTGCGAAAGCAGTTCGGGTAATTAACATTAACCCAAAAATGTCCAAGAAACAAAGCCGACACAATGCAAAGCACCCACAGCAACAACATCATGCCACAACATGCCACGAACAATGAGGCAATAAAAATTGCAGCGCATAATTTTCCACCATTGAACCCTTTTTTCGGGATGTTGTTATTGCTGAAAATTTCCACGCGTATCAGTAATTAGTTTGCTTATTGTTATTCTTTCGTTTTCACAGGGGGTGGGGCTTAAAATGGGCTAATGTTTGCTACTATCCCTTAGTAACTGTGTAACTGGCCCAACATTCCACCAACAGCCACCTTGCGTGCTAGGAATTTGGCCAGCAAAGGATCTACCAAGATCTTTTCGGACTCTGGTCCAGGCACAAAGAAAGAGAGGCCGCCTTGTCAAGCTGGAAATTTATATGCGTGGATCAAAAGGGCCAAAATCAACGGCAATTGTTGTATTCTACGTGTGCGAGTGCTAAGTGGGTGCAATTAGACCGTTGAGCGAACAGGTAAACAGGTAACCCAAATCGAGTTTCAGTCTGGGGTCTGTCTGACCTTCGATTTCGGGGTCGGTCGATCTTTGTGTTGGCTTTGATCCTAATGCAACGAATTGAGCCACGCATCGCAAGGTGGCAATAAATTCTGATTGCAATTGACACTTTTATCGCAGGGCCCAACGGCTCGAGGGTGAATCTAGAATATCTTCTAATGGTCAACTGTCTTTCCGCTCTTTTGTTGCAGACACTGAGTTGCAGCTGAAAGTGGAGGAAGCAACTGCAGCAGCCGTATAAAATTCGAGGAGAATAGACAACACCAGTGGAGAAGCAACAATAGCACTTGGATCTGCTGCTGCAACATCCATAGTCGAAAGCTAAGCCACATCATCGAAATCTTCGGGCGGTGGGGAAGCAGCATTAACCGGCAGCAACATGTGAGTACCACTCCAATTTCCATTAAGTGGACTGGCCAAATCAATTCGCTAATTGAATGCCGCGCAATTGAAAAGCTTCTTAATGTTGTTAAATGTGTACGAGTTGGCATCCCTCGACGTGGCCCTCTATAAGACCCCATCCTATCTCCCCAAACTCCTTGTCGTACCCCCCGGTTAACAGTCTTAATAGAATCAAAGAGCCACGCAATATTACTTTTAATTTGCCGTAATTGTGGCGTTCCCAGTCTGCTCTAAGTCCCTAACCCGCACCCCTTGGTACCTATGGTTCCTAGAACCTAACTCACCTCCCCCAGCAAAGTGCACTGAGAGAAATTTCAAATCCCTCGATTAAGTGTTATAGGAACACAGTTTTATATTTGGGATGCAATCTTGCATAGAATATTTGCGAAGCTTTCAATGTTCGTGAAGTAATTACCTCCAGTGTAGAAATGTTAGCATAGTGCTAGTGACTTCTTTCAGTGTACCCCCCCTCCCCTCTCGCTTGCCCAGTTTGCGATACAGATTTACTTGTGTCCATAGCTCTATAGCAACAATAAATAACACAAATTCGAATTGGTCAAGGCAACAACAACCACAGAGGGACATGTGGACTTCTGAGGGGGGTGGGTGGTTGGGAGGGGGTGTGTCCAACGTTGGAATCAATTAACCAAATGGCGCGAGTACTCGACTGTCGGCGGACTTTTGCATTGGTTAATAACCGCTTGCAAAAAGAAACGAACGACAGACGTATAAATAGAGAATTGAAATCAAAATCAAATACATATCTGTGCACACACACGCACACGCACACACACATGCATCATCAAAAGGGGTGGCATTTCCCCCGCAAGCGGCCTCCAACCCAGTCCCCACTCCCCTCATCGCACAACCTCAAAGCAAAAACCCGCAGTCCAAAAATTTCTCTGAGGAGCTTCAATTGTCTGCACTTGAGTTCAATTTCTGTACGGTCGCGTTGGCTACCCAAGCCAAACCAAACCAAACCAAACGCAACCCAACCCAAAAATGCTTTTAAAGCTCGCCTGCGGAGCAGAATCGACTTGTGGAGCGGGCCAGGGGGAGATATTTTCGTCATAACTATAAATTTTATTGAGATTCAAATGGTCTGCGTACAAATTTAGACACAATTATTACTTACTTCAATGACGCCAGCCCGTGGAATGGGGCAAACATTTGGAACTGGCTTTCTGAGGGGGAACTTCACTCCATGGGGTAGATTCAGCTCCAAGTAGCTGGGACTTGTAATTCCAATGCAAATCCCAGCCCGTTGATCCACCAACACGTACGATTTTACAATGATACCTTTTTTCCAATACCTTGTGGCACGGTCAATCCTTAGTGGCCTAAAATGATTGAGCCCCCATTAGTTGTGGGATTAAGTTGAAGCAGCTTTCTAGCAGATGTCCCAACAATCCCATTTGTACCCCCGACCAGCACCTATTCCACTTAACAGACAGTTCGTCAAATGACAATTACAACGACTTAATTACTTTTAATAAAGACGTCCGTATGTAGGCGAGCTAGCAGTAAAAATACAGCTCTTCATTAGCGAAAAAGTATACTCGGTCATTTTTGCATAATGCCTCATTATGCTTGCTCCGCCGAAGGGGTGGTGGGTGGTGGGTGGGGTGTGTGTGGGGCTGCTCGCCTTAATACATACAAATTGGAAATTGATGAATTTTTCCGGTATGGAGTCCGCCCCGTCCTCGGCACCCAAAGAAAATGCAGCTGGCCCACCAAGGGGCCGAGAGTCTATCGCACTCGAATATCAATTAGTTTGGCTGGGGGTGGTGGTGGGGGTGGGATTACCGATCCGATGGATGGATGGATGTATGGATGTTCGACCTGTAGATCGATCTAACGAACAATCAATGGCAATTGCTGGCGATGGGAAATTAGTAATAATAATGACTTTAATTGAATATTGCGCACTTCATTCACCCCGTCGTTCTAAATTTGAATCCCAAAAGGGGGGCAGCATACGGCAGCACATTATCCATTACCAGCCTCCAATCGACCATAAACACTTGGTGGAACGAGGTTAGAAGGGATCGATCGATCCGTGGCAGTGTCACAACGTGCTTTATATTTGGATGTGAAACGAGCGGTAATGAAGTTCGCCGGATTCGCAGGCAACCAAGTACTCATTCAGCTCTTTGTGGCCCCTCTTCCCATCCCTCTGGAAACGATTCAAGCATGAAAGCAATTTTTAATTTATTTTGGTTGAGCGCTTCACTTTTTCCTAAAATTATGACATAATAGCGGGCAACGAGGAGCAGCGAGCCACCTAATAATGTCATATGGAAATTTACGAGTACCGAACCCGATCTAAAAATCCGCGCGGGGGAGCTCGGTCTCATCGAGGGGATGGGATGGGGATGGTCGCTCGGTGTGAACACCTCGGAACGCAGACGGCAGTGTGGGAAAAGTATATTTGGATATGGCGATGCCAAACACCTTCCGCTTCACAAATCAGCAGTGTGTGCTGGAGTGTGTGTCTCGATTACTTCGATACTTTGAGCTGAGGACCAGTTGAGCTGCTGACCAGTTGTCAGTTGGCTAATGTTATAATTAACCTGGCCACCGCCGTCAACGCCAGTCACATATCGATCCATCAGTTGACCCCCGAACCCAATCAAAGCCGCTTGGCCGGATAATCTCGGCTGGACCTGGAAATCGGATTGACACTTTCGGTTAGGAACAATAATAGATTGTGTTCCGATAAGTGAAACTCTAGGCCAATCATTTACGGGGCAATATCTCGTCGTTCGAAACAAATATCTTACAATCATTTAAGATTGAATTAAAGGAAATGTATTATAAGAATTGTCCTTGTAAATTCTAATGCTTAGCTGATCTTAATGTTGTATCCGTACAAAACGGAATTCGCTTCGAAAAGTAATGAAAATAATTCCACTTATAATCACAATCTAGCTCACTTCTTGTAGATTGACCAAATAGTTTAAACAACGCCATTAAATTGCCCACATCTAAGGCGACTGAAAGAAATACAATTTAGTTGAAATACCGTGGGCGAAAGAGATGGTCTAAGTATGTAAACACGATCATTAAATAAAACATTGAAAACGAGCAAGAAACGAAACAATAAAACGCACACTCAGATACGAAGCAGATACAGATACAAATACAGTGGGTGATGGAGGGGGAATGGAAGAGGCGGGCAGACGAAATAGAAAACGGAGGAGAGGAAATGGAGACAAGTTAACCAATGAAATTAACGCAAATTTAATGACAGCAACAGCGCCACGCACAACTTGGCCAATACGCGTTTTCCATTATGGCCAGCTAGCCGAAGCACTTTACAACGCGAGATCGAATCGGCTAAGAGCCAAAAATTATGAAAAGGGGAAAATAACAAAAGCAATGTCAGAAAACGAAAACTACAAAATGGAATACATAATACACATAAAACACCAAATACACCAAATAGTGAACAATGAATTAAATGTTATAAGATGTAGATACGACGCACACTTACAGGTCGAGATACATTTGTATCTGTATCCGCGATCCGCTGTGATCTCTCCTACTTCTAC
The DNA here is from genome assembly GCA_005876975.1 of Drosophila orena. Classification (NCBI taxonomy): domain Eukaryota; kingdom Metazoa; phylum Arthropoda; class Insecta; order Diptera; family Drosophilidae; genus Drosophila; species Drosophila orena. The sequence goes on along the minus strand of VCKV01000008.1, from coordinate 7,651,823 downwards.
TTTGAATTCAACTTGTTTTTTCGTTTTTTTCAACGTTTTATGGCTTTTCAATGCCGAAAGTTGGATGTGGTGGCATACCAGAGGGAAAATTAATGCCAGTATATACGGTGTATATCTGAACGATACGTCGTATTCATTCTTACGGCCATTGTATCTGCTGCTGTCGTAGTTGCTTTCTCTTTGTGTTAATTGTATTCGAATAATGATGATGCTGGGTCGCTTGTTGGCCTGCATCTTGTATCTTTCGGATACTTTGGCCTTCGCTTCAGCATTGGCTTTGGCTAATTTAATTTATGGCCAGTTTATGTAAATTTCAAATACCACATATTTAGTTTGTTTCTTCCCCCGGCTGTCCACTCACCCCTTTTTTCCCCAATCTATGCCCGAACAGATCAATTTCTGTCTCTGCATCTTCAATTTCTTCTTCGGCGCTCCGGCTTTTAAGTTCTTTTTTAATATTAACCATTTTTATTATAGACGACAGTTCATTGACATCTTGTGTTTGTATATAGCTAGCCATGTATCTAGTTATCTTTATGCTGGTTTTCTGTTGGCCAAAAGAAAGTAGAAAACTTTGTAGAGTGACGGCATCTCCGAATTGGTGTTTGCATAAATTTGGCCATACATTTCTTGGCCATGCGAAACTAACGAAAACCAACTATCAACGAGCGGCAACAATAGCAACCTCGGGCTAATTGCGGCCCATTGAGATGGCTATCGGCTGGTGGACTCGCCCCATTAAGAGAGCCATTTTGGTGAAGTTGGAAATTAATTAGGACAGGTTGCTCACGGTGGATATAGTGGATATAGTGGCCATAGTGGCCATAGTGGCCATAGTGGATAAAGTGGGCTAGTGGGTGCCAATAAAAACGCATTGCAGTGCGATATTATCGCACTAGTTGGATCCATGAGTAATGGTCTCACGCATCTGACGGATGGCTCGGCGATCTTGCCCCTCTACAAATCCAATTTTTAGGGGCCATTTCGGGTTTAGGTTTCGATTGCGCCCGCGATTATTGCGCTTTAAAATTTGGCTTTGGCTTTGGTTTGTTGTTTATGTCTCTGTCTTGGGGCATTTTTATTTGCTCATTTAATTTCTGAATTTCTGAAATTACTCAATTAGTTTAATTAGCAGCTGGCTACGAATGCCCCTCAATGCCCATCCATGAAATGGATCGCGGATATTTCTAAGCCGAGCACTTAGAAAAATGTGTGCTATCTGGGTGGTAGATTTAGAAATGAGGTACAAAAAATGATTCTTTATTATTAATCGAATTCCTAGGGATATTTCAAAATTTATTGATTATGTTACGATTCAGTGTACTGCTATTAATACAAAGTTGAAGAAGTGTTTTTGTGGTTAATTAGTTTGGCAGTTATTCGGGCCTCCTAAACATAACATTTAAGTATAATCATTTTTTTTGAGGTGTACGGCTTTCACCTTGATTGATTTTTGCGTTTAATGTAATAAATTGAGCCGGGGCTGTGGCTCGTCACCCAGTCTTTTGCCAGATATAGTTGGGCCTCTCATCTGCATCGCATCTAGTCGACGTCCAAGTCAAAGGCGACTTTGGCGTCGGTCATTTGTCAAAATCATTAATGCAATTACGCGGCCAGACTGCGACTGAGAATGAGATTGAGACAGCTACTGCCACTGCTACTGCCACTGCCACTGAGGGCTGTCTTCTGGCCTGCTAATTATTTTGAATTATTCAATTTCATGTCTCAATTTAAAGTCTCCGAGGCAATTAGGAATAGTCGCTGCGAGTTCCATCTCAGTTCCCTTATCGCTTTTAGTTTTTTTCCCTGCCATTGAGTGCCACTTTGATGAGTGTCCAACGCGAGGGCGATGATATTGCTGTGGTGGCTGTCGAGGATTGGGGACTAGAAATGCAAATGAGTGTATGTGAGGCGAGCGAAATAAAACCATTTAAATAATTGAAAATCGAACAAATCTGCCGCCGCTGCCAGCAGAAAAACACAACTGAATAGGATGCCATGATGAATAATAAGGAAAATGGAGATGGAAACGCATGCAAATTTAGAAAAAGCCAATGTGGCTGGGGGGAGGTCAGGCGAACTCTAAACAAAATGGTATCCAACAACTGAATTCAACTATAACGCTTTTGCTGCTGTGTATGCTAATTTATACATCTGTTTTTGATGTGTGGCCGTGAGAGAGTTTTTGGTTAAAAACCTGCATGTACCTGATAATACAACGAAATACATAAATCAGAGCTGAAATGCTGAAATACGTGTACAGTAAGAACCCGAAATAAATTTAAGATTTTTCCAAAGTTATAGCGTGTTCTTTGGCTGTGTTTCATTTTAGTTTTCGTTATTTAGGCGGAGTTTTATAAAAATGCCGTGAATAAATATACTTTCATTTCCACATTCTGTTAGTGTATCCCATGTGAATTTCACACATCCAATCACGACTCACGGGTCGGCTCTAAAAATGGTTTTAGTCGGCTAGAAAACATAGATACACATAGATATTTAAATACATACGAGTGGGTGTTTGGTCCGCAAATGCGTGTTAGATTGTTGATGTGCAAAATCTAATTAATTATTTCATTAAAATTGGCATTTTATTGACATTCTAATTTCGATTTTTAGAATATTTCGTTCTGGCTCACACACACACACCGCACACACACACGAGTGCATCCATTTACCCTATGTACAGATTTTATATATGTATGTATGTACATGTTGGCCAAACTCCCCCGCAATCATCGTGTGGCGTCGGCCTGGTCAAAGTGGCGGATGAGCGATTTTAATTGGTTTTTAACTAATTTGGTTGCATTGGTCCTTTCTCATAGCTGCATACAAATTTGCGCTAGCACTCGGCTGATGGAGCGATCTCCTTAAATAGGCTGTGCAGAATTTGCATTGTCGACACCGTTTATAATTCGATTTGATAATCGCCGTAATATAATGAGAATTATATGCATATTTTTTTTGCTCTAAACATTTCATTTTGTTTAGTGTGTAAACTTTTTGAGTTGTTTCTGGCGAGCATTCTCAAACTACACAACAATTCGAAACACTCGCATCCGAAACCAATTTGACTCAATTTCCTGATTTGATGTTCATGCGTGTATTTTGTTTATGGCTTTCCCAGCACATTCCCTTTATAAGGCCGAGCGCCCCACAATATGAACTCATAAACGACATAAACATAACTGTAAAAATAATGGGAGAAACAACAAAAATACTAAGGAGCTACTTGTACCTCGGACTTTGTGTACATTCAATGATTCTCCCACTGACAGCTCAAATGCAAATCGTAAAAATAACAATCATCATCATAACGCGCCTCCCTCCTTTCCTTCCGTCGCCGAATCCTAGTTATAGAGAATGGATGGGGTGTACATGGCAGGAGAAACGGGGGTTGTAAGACGAGTGGCGGTGGGGGTAAAATATATTTGCCAAGGAACTTAGTTCACTTGCCAAGGCAAAGTATCAATTTACCAAAAATAACAAGCAGCACTTATCCAAACTAAATGTACCCTGTGATTTTGGGTTTTTCGTTCAAATACTTACAACATTTGTCAATTCCAAAGTGTTTTATTTTCGATTCAATCGTTTTTACTTGCGGAACATACCAGCCCATGCGAAATAACTATTCAAAAATATTATCTTTGTCAGCCCGTCGTCACAAAGTATTCGCTCGACTGCATATACCCTTCGGGGCGAAAGTGTTCGGGGTGTTCAAATAGTTAGTACAAATTTGATTGTGCCCATGGCCAACAGCAGTTGTTGCTGCCATTTCCGCAATTCTAGATACGACCCCCAACTCTTTTTGCATACGCGTGTTTGTACAGCCATATAAATATCGTATGTGGATCGTTACATATGCACATATATATCCTGGTGGGTGTGTGTATGTGTGTGTGTGTGTGTGTATGTCTATGCATACATATGCCGGCGATATCTGTGTATTTGCAGATGATTGTGTGTTATTTAGTAATTCGTTTTTTATTTACCATTATCATTTACATTTATTTGTTATTATGTTACGCTCAACTCCGGCCCCCAGGATATTCTTCCTTTCAATTACACACCCACACACGCCCACTCACACTCACACACACCCACTCACGAATGGCTTTTGGCCTTTTTCGGCTGCCAAAATGTACTGTGTTTTGTTTAACGCAAATTTCTGAAATGTTTTTGTTTTTAGGCAGTTGCCGTTTGAAAGTTGGACATTTGATGTGTGGCATGCTGAATGCAATTGCGTCCTGCACACACACACACACACACACACACTCACACACTCTCACACACATCCTGCTGATTACATGTGAAAAGCGTATTTGCTGCTCTCTTTTTGCGCCCCGCGCCACTCATTTACATATTTTTCGGTTACCAAGCCGGAAACTATCTGTTGTTTTATTTTGTTGTGTCTTGGCCGGGTTAGTTATTGTATTGTCTGGTATGGCAGCTGGTCCCGCCCCCACACACCGCCCCCCCGATTTATGCGATGTGCGAGGCAAAGCGAATGTTTGTTCAATAAACGAAATAATTGCCAGCAAATGTGTTGTGATGAAATTGTTTTGGGTTACTTCATAAATTAGCGCAAACAAATGCACGCAGCTCAGCGAAGCGCAAAGCAACGCAGAGGGTTTCGATTGGGGGTTCAATGTACATAGATGTTTGTTATAGTGTACAGGCGAAGACTTTCCAATTTCCAAAACCCTTTGCCCTTAAATGTCTAACTAAGACGAAGAGCTGTAAAAGCTGTGGTAAAAACGCAGTTCAAAATGCCACAACTATGCAGCTAAATCAATTAAATACCCATTCACTCATTGCACAAATAACCCAAATAACCCAGCAAGTAGCCTACTAGTTTCAAATAAAATACCTGCATTGCCGACCAGCCTCCTTCGATTGTCTTAGTCACGGCCAGATGTGATGGTCATAATCGAGTTTAAAATGACCCATCATTAATCAAACAGCGATGTGAGTCAGAAGTGAATAAGTGCATGAGTACCCAGGGAAATTGTGAACATGAGTTTCGAGCGGAATTCCACATGTACCATGAAAAATTAGCTGCAACAACCTGCAACTGCAGGCGCCAATTGCAGTGGAAGAATTTGTGGCAAGGTGAAGGTAATGCGATTAGGGGGATACGCAGTTCCGCCTCTCGAATTGTTCGATCGCCAAGATGTAATCCGAATACGAATCCGATTCCGATGCCGAATCTTCCATGGCGATCGTAATCCAAGACCGGCGATAAGCTGAGCTCGAAACCCAGAGATGAATGCGTTTATAAATATTTTGATGTCGGTACATCGATCAGGTTGGTTCGCCTTATAGCGAGGGGGGATCGGAGAACGGCAGCTCACTGAAGATGGATGGATTGTTGGTGGTTACCTAATGATCTAATGATCTTGTACAATTATTGGGACGGTGCACTTAGAAAATGACTATGATATTTTAAAATATAAAAACAAATATAGAAGGCGTTTAATAATATTTGACAGTTGTTTGGCAACTTCAAATCAATTCCTCGTTCTTTGTAAAGAAAATATTTGAAGTACGAAAAGTCTTGCAAGCAATTGAACCAGTTAATACGGAAATCTCTTAATATTGGTTTCGCCAAGTGTAAGTCGCAGGTCTTTCGTGTGGCGGGCAACTTTAGCTCCATTGTTTTGTGGCTTGTAAACGGTTAAATTAAATTGATTTGCGTCTAATGCCCCCGACAAGTGGCCCGCTCTCGGTGGTTTAGTGGTTCGGTGGCTCGGTGGTTCGGTGGTTCGGTGGTTCGGTGGCTCGGAGGGTACGCTCGTGTAATTAATGGTTTCATTAGACCAACCGCGGATCCAGCGGCAGTCCGGCAGTCCCGGTCCCGCTGCTTATGTATGAATAATTGGTAATAATATTTAATGATTGGCCCACCTGCCCGAGCAATTGTATTTGGATTTGAGCCATTCGAAGACTAATCTTAATTTTCGTTTCTCTCTCTTTTTTTTCCTTTTTTTTTCGCCCTGCAGCATTTAGCTCCGTCCATGGGCGCCGCGGCAAACAGAGTCCGGTGAAAATGGACAAAGGCCGCGCGAGGCTGCCGCCGAATTAGCAGAGAAGCCGGAAAATCCACACACGGACGGGCAGTGCAAATATTTGCCAGGCCCCAAACCAAACCAAACCAAAAAAAAAAGAAAAAAAAAATATTCAAAAAAAGTAGAGCACACACAAACATAACAAAGGCGCTCAGAAGGAGAAGCATTTGTGCGACAATAGCCAAGGAATTAGCCACAAAAGAAGGAGCAACCAACCGGGTCCATTAAGAAAGCCAAGCCACAACCATCAGATCCCATCCCGGCTAGACGAGGTCCACTTAAATGACCGAATCCACACAGCTGCAGACGGCGGAGAACAACAACGCGGGCGTGGTCAAAATGGAGCCCCCGCCGCCGGCGACCTCCTCCGTTTCCGTATCCGCCGCCGCTGCCGCCCACGCCCTCTCCTCCCTCTCCTCGCTTACGATGGCCGCCACCGGATCCGCCCTCTCGCCGGCCACGCCCCCGCCCTCCCTGAACCTCTCACATCAACAGCAGCAGCAGCACCAGCAGCACTACGCACTCAAGTGGAACGACTTCCAGAGCTCGATCCTCAGCTCCTTCCGTCACCTGCGGGACGAGGAGGACTTCGTCGACGTGACGCTGGCCTGCGACGAGCGCTCCTTCACCGCCCACAAGGTCGTCCTCAGCGCCTGCAGCCCCTACTTCCGCCGGCTGCTCAAGGCCAATCCCTGCGAGCACCCGATAGTCATCCTGCGCGACGTGCGCTGCGATGATGTCGAGAATCTGCTGAGGTGAGTTTAATGGGACTTTACGAAGCTATTTAAAATAGCCCTATGTTTTCATAACAATAAACAAATTGTAGTCCATTTTATTGTGAGATTTTTATCAAGAAAATACATTTTATTCATTTAATGTGACATTTTTTGTAGCTTTATGTACAATGGCGAGGTGAATGTGAGCCACGAACAGTTGCCCGACTTCCTGAAGACGGCTCACCTGCTGCAGATCCGCGGTCTGGCGGATGTCAATGGTGGTTATCCCTACTCCAAGGCCTTGTCCGCCGCCTTGAGTCACAACAGCACAAATAACAACAACAACAACAGCAGCAGCAGCAGCAGCAACAGCCTGAGCAACAACAACAATAATGCCGAGAGCAGTAATCACAACAAGATAAGCAGTTATTTACCGCCCAATCAAGCGAGCGCCACGTGCAACAACAGCAACAACAACAGCCACAGCAGCAGCAACAACAACAACAACAGCAGCAGCAGCAGCAGCAGCAGCAACAACATCAGCGGATCCCTGAACAGCAGCCTGAACTCACCGTTCAGTGCGCCACAGATACCGCCACCAGTGACCGCCTCGAGTGCAGCGGCAGCAGCAGCAGCGGCCGCATCACTGACCGCCGCAGTAGCCGCAGCAGCGGCAGCAACAGCAGCAAGTGCCGGCAGCAGCAGCAGCGCCAGCGGACAGACGAGCGGCACGCCCGCCATCCAGGAGCTGAAGGCATCGTCGGCAGCGTCGCCCGTAAGAAACCCGAATCCCCCTAATCCCAGCAAAGTAAAGTGTGCAGTTCCACGAAATGCTAGCACTCGACTTAGTTGATCCCTTCCACACTCTCACTAACTCCGGGTTTGTCCACTCTCCCACATGCCTTGCAGGCCAGCAGCAGCAACCACTGGGACATGGGTGAGATGGAGGGCAGCAGGAAGAGCCACCTGACGCCGCCGCCACAGAAGCGCATCAAGAGCGCCGACTTGTTCCGCGCCCAGCATGGCATCAGTCCCGAGCGATTGCTGCTGGATCGGGAGTTCCCCGTCGCCGGACAGCATCCTCTCACACGGAACAGGAGCGGTCGGGACACCTCCAAGGATCGGGAGCGCAACATGGAGCTGAGGGAATCGCTACTGGGACAGGCTTTGGAGAACAGCAACGGACAGCAGGCCAATCAGGTGGGTTGCTATGGATAACATTTATATATTTCATTAAGAAGAAAGAGCACTAAAAGTGTAGCATAGTTTTTGGCGTAACATTGCTCTGAGGTTGAAGTGATACTTTTCTCCTTCTCATGCTGTAATATTATCCTTGTCAGTGTTTTAAGAAATTCTTCATTAATAGCTAGATATTATTGTTATTTCAAATAATTTCCGCACTCTTGCAGAAACACGAGCTCGGCCAGAGCGCAGGTGAGGATTCGAACAGCAGTGATACGGAGCCCTCGGATAGAGGCGATGGTCAGCACGATGGAACCCTCGACGGGATCGACAATCAGCGCTCCCACTCGTTCCCCAATGCATTCCTTGGCCTCCAGGGCATCCCCGGACTTCTGCCAGGACCCTCTGGCATCAACAGCGACTTCGGTAAGTCGAGTTTCCCATTTGAATACCCTTCATTATCCCGAAACTGTATCGATTACGAGCTTGTCATTCGTTTACACTTTATTGTACGGAACCAAAATTGAACATTTGCCTCTTGTGTATGATTTACAAATCGATTGGAAAGAGAGTGTTTTGAAACAAAACGTTATATATATGATTTGCATTTTGCCAGACATGTTTTGCATTGTAACTAACGATCGATCTATCGATAAACAGATGGGAAGTACAATTAAAGCAGCTACTAATTGGCAAAATAAAGTGATATATTTAAGATGAAGACGAAATAATGGATTATAAATTAGTAATACAAATTTGAAGAAACGTTATCGATTCATCGAATATTTGCCTGTTCTGTATTATTTACGAAGAAACATGAAAACGGATATTTTGTATATGATTTGCATCATTTTAGAAATTTGTTACGATGTAACTAACTTTCAATTAATGATAAGCCGACAGTGAGCATCCTAAGTATACGAAAATAATTGGAATACAAAAAGGAAATTTAATTTCCAAAAAATTATCGGTTTGTTGCACATCTCTTGCATTTAATATTCATGTGTAAAACTATTATTAATATCATTTTAAGACATTGTATTAGTTTAGCATTTAGGCAGTGAAACTCACAAATGAACCATTTCCCTAAGCCAAATAACCCCTATATCCAATAATAAACGATGTTCGATCCGAGCAGCGAGTTGACCAACCCAAATGGGCGGCAATCATTAGGCCCATAACCAACTGTCGCTGGTCCAGAACCAGATCCCATGACCAGCCCATTCCCAATCCTGTCCAGAGCGCCAAGAAATATGCGCGGAGCACGTGTCGCATTAGGCCAAGGATGTGTAACTGTTGGCCAGGATATTCGGCGTGTGATTATAAACACATTCGCTTTCGCTTACGGTTTCGGTTTCGGGGTGCGTAATGTCCGTTTCAATGGCCATTCACGTATGTGCAAATGTTCTACGTAACGGACGACAAAAAATGATTATTGCCATTACCAAACACTATTGCTATCGCCATAACTACGGCTATTGCTATTACGATTATTGTGATTATGATTACCATTCGATTGTGAAACGGAAGGATGCCGAGACGGGCTGCACTGACAGAAAATGATGTCTTGAGACACATTTCAGACACTTATCGTTCCATTTGAGGAAAGTACGTGTCATATGTTTAAAGTGATCTATTTCCCATCCTGTCACCCCCTCTCAATGGGAAATACCAATGTATAATAAGTACACAACCGCATTCTTTAGGCTTGGGCCACCACTCCCACCCCACCATTCTCAGTGTAGGAAAAAAGCGCTACAAATATGATTTGACCAGGTCCTTATTCCCGCCTCCTTTCGGGTTGTTTGTGTTCCTAAGCACATGACACGCACTTTGTCCGATGTCGCAAATGTCGCATTTAACGCGCATTAAAATGATAATGGTCCCGGCTTCTGGAGCTTCTGGAGACCGACCGAGTTCCATCCTCCGACCGAATCCGGGACACTCTAAGTCCTGCTTCGGTGTCGTTTAATATTCAGGGCACATAGATCATTGCAACAAATGTTGCCCAGCACTTGGTCATTTTAGTTGGCGTTGGCTGGAGGAGAAGAGGCCGGTGTAGCGAAGAGAAATCAAATTTAATAAAGCATAAACATTCAATAAGCTTCGGAACGAGCCAAAGTCATTTGAAATTCCGAGCAGTATCGGCTAAGGGGCTGTCCTGCGACTTTTGGCCATTTGGAAAGCCGAATCGAAAATATTAACGGCCCGAGCAAAAAGGATAAACTTTTGCGCAATGATAAAAATGATAAGTTTTTCTCTTTTATTTTATTTTTTTTTTATATTTTGGCCTGCCTTCTGTTTTTCCTGCCATGTCCGCCCACATTTTCTCCACCACCCCCCCGCCCAAAAAAAGGGGCGACACTCGAGAGCATACATATTTAGATTTTATTTCGTTTTATTGCCTTTTTGTGCATTCGATTTATTCGCCGGCCATTGGCAATGGCCGAAAACGGACTTGGAAATTGCGCACATGTGTGCGCAAGGACTTGGGAGCTAAGTCCTGCCCCGTACCCCCGACAGGACAGGATCCTCGGTAATATGAGTTGGGTTTGCATTTTAATATATTTACTTGGTCCCCGCCACTCCGCCCCCACAAATGTCACACACTCGCAATCAGATGCGGGCCCAAAAACTACAAAAGACGAACGAGAAAAGAGGAAAAGTTTACTTTGCAAAAATCCATTGCAGAAACATTTATAAAGTGGCCCCGGCCTGGCCAAAAAACCTAGCTCCAAATTGTCTTCGAGGAGCTGGAGCACAAAAAGGACCAGAATAACATGGGAGAACGTACACTGTGGAAAATAACTCATATGCTTCTCTCAGGCATTGCGAGTTCTAATCGAAATACAGCATGTTTTGTTCAAATAATATATATATATCTGGTATTACTCCTCCATAAGCCCTATAAAATATATTGTCTGGAATATATTTAACATGTTTCAAAGAGTTCCTAGAATCATTCGATTTAAAGGAAGAAAGAGTCTAATCGGTTTCTTTCTCTGTATTAGACGGCGAACACTAGAAAAGAAGGCTGGCCCAAGAAAAGCTGGACTCTGGCTAGGAGGCGTCTTCGCCGTCGTTGCCGAGGACATTTTAAAATGAAAATGATATCGGGGAGACAAAAAAGAAAGCGGACAGCCAGGCCGGCGGCTGCGGCCTCGTCAGGTGGGTGGGTGGTGATTCGGTGGGTGGTTCGTTGGGTGGTTCGGTGACTGGTGGCCCAAACATTGACAGCAAATAAATGGCAGCCAAAATAATAACAGCAAAGGGGAGGTGGCACGTGTGTGTGGCTGTGTGTGTGTGTGTGTGTCTGACAGGACGAAAGGGAGGAGGGCTTACTTCACATCAGCTAAATCTGAGAAAAAAGAGTTGGCCAGCCAAGGATCGAAAAAAAGGATTCCTGGCAGCGAGGAGCGTAGGTGCGAATGCTGCATTTGGCGCCGATGGCGTGGGCGAGGAGATGCAAACAAACAATGTGAAATAGAAAGAAATCATTGACATATGAGGCCAGTTGCTCATTTCTGGGCCAGACCCGAATGCAAAAGTTTCCGGAAGTCTTGGGGCGGGCAGGGGGCGTGCTAGGGGGCGTGCCAGGGGCGGATACAAACTTGGCCGGACCAACTGGCGCTGTCTGTCGCTGGCCATTTGGCGCTTGGCATTCGGAAGCTAATGCGCAAAGTTTCTTTCGATTTGCTTCGCTCGGCTTCTATTTGCCAGCTGCTCACAAATGCACTTCTTTCCCCTCTATCGTTCATCTTTTGACATTTCCTTGGACTGCAGCGCCAAAGCATCGAACAAAAAATTAAATATGGCCGGTAATGCATTTTCCATGGTCTAAATGGTTAAATGATACGTTGTGGGGCTAGTGAAAACTTGTTTAATGGCATCTCATAAATAACTGGATATCTCAAGTCAAGAGCATGCTTAATCTTTAAAAATCTGAAAACCTCCTAATCCACAACACTCGTTTGTGTCCAACTTTTTCAAACGGAGGAGACAAAGCAAAGTCTTTAATCAGATCGATATTTTTAGTGCTGTCAGCTGCATCGCTTGTCCAATTATATTTTCGTGGTAAATCTGCCGACTGAAAACGTGTGACAAGTAAAGGCTTACAATCTGCGCCCCAGAAGATTGGGTAGGATTGGCTGGGTTTTGGCCGTAAGACACAGCGATAGAGACATTTAATGACGTACGCTCCCAGGACCCCCCGACCATTCCCCCAACCATCCCCTTCTGGAGTCGTGGAACTGCGTGAAATGCGTAAAATTAGCAGACGGCAGCAAAGGCAATAAGCATGCGAGAAACATTATTTCTCAGGTCAAACAAAACGCACCCATGTGGCTCACAAGTGGGGTGGTGCTATGTGGTGCTCCGTGGCTTTCCGTGGTTTTTCGTGGTGTTTAGTTCGAAAGGTGCGTGCTGGCTACTGGGTAACTGCCTTATGTAAGTTCTGGCCGGCATTTGTTGGCGTGTTTGCATTTAATAAATTCGATTAACAACGGAATAAATACGCTTAAATGCGGAAAATAATGAAAACTAACGAAAAGCGTTTTGTTAGCCGTTGCCCTTTGTCGGCGTCGCCTGGGCGCCGCTTTCATTCCATCCGGCATTCAATCATTCCATTCAGTTATTCATTTTACGAGCTGTGTTATTATTGTAAATATGTGTGGCGCTGGTGCTGTTGCTGTAACAAATACAAATACATTACGTGAATAAACGCACCCATTATTTCATTTCATCAAGAACCATTAACGCCAACACGCCGCACACTTTCGTACACACTTAGTTGTAGATGTACGAGTATCTGCGGGGTCCTTTTTGGTCCTGCTTGGTCCCGTTAACTCACCGCGCCTAGTGTGGCCAGCTTTGCTTACGAGGCACCCGCCGCTTTCCACGCACCCATCCACCCATCCACCCATCCACCCACCCACTGCCCCCAATCAAGCTGCTGCAAATGAGCGAAGGACATGAAAATGTTCAAGTAGATCCACACACTCACATATGTATGTGTGTACATAGGCGCATACACTCGCAGATGGGGGCCCGCAAAACTTTTGCCCGGATAATGAGTAAAATGATTGGAAATACATTTGCAGTGCGTGCGACTGTCGCATGTATCCGTATCTTTGTATCTTGGCCAGCTTCAATCGTTCAATGTATCCTTGTCCAAGACATTGTTATGTCATCTCAAAGCTGGTGGCCGTGGGCAAGTGGGGCGAAGGTTGATGATTCCCGCTCATGAAGCGGTACTTAAGCGGAGGAAATCCATTTCCTTAAGTTATGTGGTAGAGGAAAATTAATAAGGGGGATTAACAGGAACGCTTTATGATAAAGTAATAGATATTTCGTTAAAAGTGTAGTCAGTTTTTGCTCAAAAAAAGAGGGCTAAAATGTTGAATCTTAGTTTGTAGTTCAATTTAAGACATTTAGCCACTAGTTGTGAAATGAAATCCTCAAAGTTTACTACACTTTCAACTTCAATAAAAATCCAATAAATTGATGGAGCGAAGGGCTTCAATTCAATTTTTGGCAACTTTACCATAAAAATGGCTGCAGATAATTTTCAAATATATATGCACTGATGGGTGTATATAGTTTGCAGCAATGCCACGCCCCGTTTGCGAAACTGAACAAAACAAAAATGTTATCAAATTAATTTCAAAAACTCCATCTGCTGCACGTCACACTCAAGTGAGTGTTGCTGCATGGATGAGTGTGTGCGTCTGCGAGCATGTGTGCGTGCATGTGTATGTGTATATGTGTATGTTAGCTGGATAGACCCTGGCCTATACGAGTAGATATGTATATATACTCGCCTGCAGGAAGGCTGCTGGGCAACAAAGTGGCAAAAGTGCCAGAGCCGGAGACACTTTCGGTCCGACGGGCAGGAATTGGGGGATGGACCGAAAACGAAACCGAAACTAAAAACTTTTGAGTTAAATTCCCGCTCTAATGTTTATGTAGATGAGGGATTATGTCATTGTGCGCCCCACACACACGCACCCACTCCCACACACACACACACACACTCACACACCCACTCACGAGGTCCTTCCCTTGAAGGAAAACCAAAACCAGAAACCCAGCAACGGACAGCATGGGACAGGTTTCCACACATACACATGTACACTCTATGGTGCGGGGTGGAGCAGCCTCTTCTTTTTTCTACTGTAAAACCCATTGCAACACTTGAAAATTCTAATTTTCTGCTTAAACTTCAAATGAAATTGTTTTGCACGCACACACACACACACACACACACACAAACAGTTTGGAAATAGATGCGAAAAATGGAAATGAAAAACCATTATTATTATGTATGTATGTGTATGTAGGAATAGCTCTACAGCTCTATCCATCTCGTTCTTGGGCACAGCAGTTGGGTGGGTGGTACAAGTGGACAAGTGTTTGCCATAGGAAATACATTAAATTTAAACAAAATTCCCTCTGCTTCTGCTTCTGCTTCTTGCCGCTCGGCGTTCTACTTGAGCTTAACTCACACAGACACACACACAAGTACCGGGGCCCAAATGCAAAAGTTTTGCTCAAAACTATTTCGTTTTTGGGCAGGGTTGAATTTTGGGTTACCAATCCAAGAATCCAAAGGGTTGAGTGCGGCCCTTTTTGCCACGTTGTATTTTAAATTCAAGTGGTCGTATGTAGCAACAAAGCATCCGTCTGCCCACACAACCCAACCAAGTCCGTATCCACATCCACCATCAGCCTCCACCTTCACAATTGTATGCTTAAGGATTTCGTTTACTGAATCCGAATCCGAATACGAATCCCAATCCGAATCTGAATCCGAGTCCGTTTCAAATGCGAATTTATTTCCAACGAAAATATTACTAAAGTCAAAGACGGAGCTCTTTTACCCCGCACCGCAGTGCTACCTTGGCAAAAAGGTCATTTTTGGGCATAGAATTTACATAAATCCATATGGATGCCCATGGATGTCCATGTGTGTGTGCGAGTCTCGAGTTCAGTTCCGCAGCCGAGTCCATTTGAAGTCCTTTTGGCCTTCTTCTTTGGTCCTTCGGCTTCTCTTCGTGCGGCGCCTGCAATCTGTCGGCATTTTTCGCTTATCACTCGGATTTCGTTCACAGCTTCTATTGATAGCTACACTAATAAAAACTAATCGCCAATTCAACGGGATGATTAATTCAACTTAAAAGGACATTAAATACAAATCAAAATTGTATTATCAATTAAAGTAAACATGACAGTAAAGAGTAAACCATGAGGCTGCTTTTACAAATCAAAAACTTCATTAAGAATTTACTATAAATATTATAATTACTATAAGTATTCTTATCCATAGATCACATGTTATGTGATTCCATTCCCTGTTTTATATTCAAGTGTTGTAAGTGATTATACATATATATTGTGTTTTGCCCAAGTGTATTAGGAAAGGTTCAGGAGAGGAAAATGTGTGCGTGCGGTTTTCAAACGGAAGGCGAAGACTTGCCTCGACTCGTCCTTTTTCCATTTGACCCCGATGGCAGCCAGGATCTGCTCCTTCGCTTCCGTCTTGCGTCTTGCGTCTTGCCTTTTGTGCCCCTTCCGAAACACCCTGCCATCCAGCGCCTCTGACGCATTGATATCCCTTTTAATGGATGAATTATTGCCGCACATGCGAAAGTAGTTGCTGCCCAGGACTTCACCCCCTCGAGAAGAGCAGGGTTTCCACTCAGCGTCCTGCGCTCACATATCCTTTTCACACAGGCACAGACACATACACAGACACAAACACAAGACGGAGCATTTGTTTGCATTTCATTTCCTTCAGATCCATCTCTGTGTGTCTTTCGCATCCCAATGACAGGGATTTGGTTGTTTGTGGGGTTGCAGAATCCCAGGCCAGGGTGGGTGGTGTGGAGGGGGGTTAGTTGACAGGCCATGCTGGAGGTCAGTTAATTAAGGGCGGACGTAGAGCAGAAATAACTCTTTTGCGGCTACCCAAACCCGTTTTTGGTACACAAGAATTTAGCTGCGCGGGAATGCGCCAAATATCCATAATAATTGAAGGATATTACATCAATAAACCACCACGTACACACTCACATATCCCTGGGTGAGTCCTGCATTTTAATATTTCCAAATTTCGCACACACACACACACACCAACACGCAGGCTGGCATATCATTTAGGCTTTGACAGGCGGCCACCTCCTACAACGAGGTTAAATGTGCGTGTGTGTGGGTGCTAAAAGGGCGGGGGGGGGGGGGAGTTAGGGGCAAACAAGGCGCAAAGGGGCAATTGGGGCGTAGGCGAAAGGGGGTCGAAGGGGTGTCAGTCAGGCGGGCATTCGAGCGCCAACAGCCGACGCCATAAACTAAATTTATTGCAAATATTTCCTCAGCAATGAGCAATTTGTGCGATCGAATCCTGCGCCCAAGTGGGCGCTGCGGTGGGGGGTGGTGCTCATGGGTCAAGGGAGGTGGGGCTCTCTGGGGGTGGTGGTGGTTCGTTATGCCACCCGGCGAACGTGTCGATGATGTATTTCCCCTGTCCAGCATTTGACCCAAACCGGAAGAAAAATAAAACGATGTAAGAGTACCGGCTTTACCAAATAAACGAGAAGAAATCGCAGGCTAACTCGGCATGAAACCAAATTAAATTCCTCTTTCGTGCAGTGTTTTTATTGATTTAGCTGGCCCAGCCTCAAACCTAAATAGTCTATATTATTTTGCACTATTTATATTGCCAACTAAGCTCCTAACACAAAAAGAGTTTCTCGCTTTTTGTCAGAGAATTACACGCAAAAACCGAAAAGCCGGGAGAAGTAGTCAAATGAAATTACTCATACGCCCAGTGTGCCGCAATCAAACCCACTCACACACACACACACACACACACACTTGTACGCACACACACACTCGCACACACAGATAGCGAGAGAAAGAGAGCGCTAGACAGGCCGACAAAATGGTTGGCCAACGACAACCAAACAACAACTAAAACAGCAATAACAAACATGAATTTTAACAAAATACAATTTCAATACAATTCAAACTTTCTAACACACACACACACACACACACGCAACATACACGTAGCTAGGAAAATACACACACACAGAGGCAGCCACGCATTGGAATGCGAGTGAAAGGGATAGAGATGGCGCTACAGCATGCCATCGCCCGCTTTTCATGGGGGATCCTATTTAGCCCCTCTCCCAGCAAACCGCAGTGCCAACATCACCAGTGCCCAAGCCACCGCCAATCCAAAAGCCCCCTTTCGGCCACCCATTCACTGCGCCCCTGAACCCAGAGCCGTGCGAATATGAAACTAAAACTTCCTCTACTCATTTCCTGTCCTGCTCCCAACCGCATCGCCTGCTGATGATGAATAGAATGGGGGGGGGGGGGGAAGGGGCATGGGCGGCGAAATGGGGGGCGTCGGAATCTAGCTGGGTGCAAAAACTATCTCGACCGACTGTCTCGCCAGTTTTCAGTTGCGTTCTAAATTCATACATTCATTACCATCGCAAAACCACCCCACTCCCCCCTCCTTATGCAATGAAGTTAAATACAATCGTTGGTCCGTGTCCAAGGGGGGTTGGTGGGGGGAAAGGGTCTGCAGGGGGCGTTGGGCGGTGGGCGAGTAGTTCGCTGCTCATAAAGTAATAAATTGTACCGTAAATAGTGCGGCGCAAGTGTTCGATAGAAGGACGAATGGCTGGATGGCTGGATGGCTAGATGGATAGATGGATAGACGGAAGGTTGGCTAGTTGGATAGATGGATGTGTAGTGGGCGGGAAGGACGGGGAGGAATCAGGTTGAAAAGCCGGAAACTCAAGCTGCTTTTGGGGGCATGGAGAACGGTTCGACCACTGACTGAAGCAATTCATCTTTGACTCGGCTCTTCTTTCAGGCGAAGAGGTCCTTTCAACAGCTGCTCGCAACCGCAAAGGATCCAGCAGCCAGCTGCAAAAGGATTAGCATTGTGCCCTTAAAATAGAAGTGTCCGTTGGGGTCTGCTCTTAGGTCTCCATCAATTGGGTAGCCCAATTATGGTTGTAAGCTTGTGTTTTACTTGTTATTCCATTTCAAGCGTTAATAAACCAAACGGAATCTTCGCCGATTTCTGTTTAGTGCTTTTGCAGGTATTAAAATATAAATAAATGATGATTAATAACTTTCCCTTTTGATCAGTTATCTTTGAATTAACATTTCATATGCAAAGTATTTAACATTTCATATGCAAAGTATTTGAAAACAAATCCTTGCACTGAATGATCACCACCATGAAACTTCGGAGCAGAGAGTAACTAACTGAAACTTCTCGAGCTATTCATGCTATTCACTGAGTTTTATCATCATCCGAATCGCCACCCATCAGCATAGTAAATCCCCGGCAGCCCCACCAGCTCATCCGCCCTCTCAGAAGTCCAAAGAGTAGCCCACACCCCTGATCGCCTAATCCCCGGCAACGTGAACCACATACGACCGCATCGTTCATCATTTGGCCGTGCGTGCTGACGCCTTTTTGGGGTGGGCGTGGGTGGTCCAGTGGGTGGTGGGTGGTGCGAGTGATAGGGTGGATGCTGGGCATCAGGCTGCAGCCTGTACTAATGAATTACGCAATCTAAAACTATGTACATTTAATTCAAATTCACAAAACTGTACGCCAAACTAACCGAGACGAACTCCCCCACCTCCCCCCCCCCCACACACACACGCACACTCTCTCATGTATATGCAAACGTCCATGTGGATTTTCACACACACACACACACACACACACTGAAACAGTGGGACAAACTTTGGGCAAACTTTTTTGCTGCCTCGGCTGGCGTCGCTGCCTCGGCTGCTGTATATTTTGGAATAATTCAAAGCGAATACATTTCGGACCCTTGCCCATCCGAACATCCATCTTCGCTCCAACCCCATCCGCAGCTGGCTGGAGTCGAAGCCAACCCACACCCCCCCCCCTCCCCACACCCCACCCTTCCAAAAAAACCGAAAACCCCTGAAACCGACGCCCCTGAACGGCCTAAGCATTTTCGCCCATTGCCCATTGCCATTCCATTACCGACACCATTGGCGTCAACGTCAGCATCCATCGCACATGTCCTTGCAATTGTTCCGAGTGCTCCCAGGACCACCCACTGAAACCTGCCCCCCCGCCCCCACACACACACACACAGCCACACTCACACTGAAAGCAGGAAAACACGAGAGCGAAAGCGTGCGCAAAAAGCAACAACAAGTTAGATTCCCATATAATATTCGTACACACTTTGCAAACATGTTTGTCGATGATGTATTATACAAAATGCCCATAAAAAGGCCCGCATGAGAGAGACAGAGTGCCCCCGAGAAAGGGATAGAGCAATGGGTGTACTCTATGCTAGAGTGAGAGCGTGCGATGGCGTAATCGTCGTTTGTCTCTCTACAAACATGCAAGTGTGTGCGTGTGTGTGTGTGTGTGTGTGTGTGTGTGTTTGTGTGTGCCACTAAATCGAAATGCCAAAATGCCCATTTCTATTCCATTCCATGGCTCTAGAACCCCGCATAAGCGATACAGACATTTCGTTTTTTGGGGTAATACATCAAACTAGCCGCATCAATAGCACACTCACACAGACAACCCTTGTATCGCAGTATGCGTGTGTGTTGCCTGTGTGTGTTTAGTTGCATGAGGCAACAAGGACAGCGAAAAACAATGGGCCAAGTTAATACGAGCGTGTGTGCGAGTGTGAGATGGAGAGTGTATGGAAAAAGAGTGAAATACTTCATGCAGAACCGAGCCAAAAAACCGAATCGAACAGAACAGACAATGAAGCAGGCGAAGACGAAGTGGTAAGGATATGAGCAAGTTGTGGAAGGCGGGGTGGTGGTGGGGCTGGGCCAAAAAGTTCTTGCCACCAAAAGTAAAGGAGATAATCTTGGCCAAAGACGAAGTGAGGAGCGAATTGCTTGCCAAGAACGAACATCGCTCACCACCCCTTTCGTACCCGATTCCAACAATTCCAGCACTCACCGCCACCCGCCCCATCCGCCCCCTCCGCCCAGTCCGCCCAGTCCGCCCCACCACCCCCTTCACCTTGTGAACTCCGTTCTAATGACCGCCAAGATAGAATGACATTTGGGGCTGTCGGCTTTCATTGTGGGTCCATTCTTGTGTTGTTCCTGTGCGTGTAGTTGTGCGGCTAAGTGAGTGTGCGGCTGTCGAGAAGAAAACTTTAAGTACACAGGACCCAAGGAGTCGGGTTCGGTTTTAAACCAGTCAGAAGAACAATGGAACTATTCTGGCGTACTGGCAATATTATATAGATGTTAAGGGTCATTAGTCCAATTTTCGGAAGACTGGTTCTAGTATAGAGGTGATATAAAATTGCATTCATCATGTGAATATGATTTTCTAGAGACTTTAATATAGTTTTCGTTAAACTAAATGATGTATCAATATGATCAACATTCCTATCTGATATTAATTTAGTCTTCCAAAATAAGTAGGTATCATAGTTAGTTGATCTACAATATAACTTTTCACACAAATTCATGATAAACTTTCACATTTCTGCAGTGTACGAGTATATTCTGAATTTGTGAGTTTCTGAGTATTGTGATCCTCCAGCAATCAATCTCATTTCTCACCACTGTGCTTGAGTCTCTGGCCCACGGGAAAGATGGCAAAGGGCAACATTTTGGCAATAAGACGCCTTCTTCGGTCCAGGCGCACAACGCCACACACTCACAATCCCCGAACCCAAGCAGTGAAAGGGGGCGGGGGGCGTGGCCGTGGCGGATGTGGAGATGTGGGGAAGGGGCAACTGCGGTCCAAGTACGTGAAAATTGATAGATGAGTTATGGGGCCGAAGAGTGAGGCCGAAGGGTTCGCATGCATATGTCCTTACACGCACACCCACAGCGCAAGGAGAAGAGGAAGAAAGGGAAAGAGAGAGAGCAAGATAAAGGTCTCTCACCGCCAGCCGCCCCCCATCCCCCCTCAAGACCTAACCCCCCTGCGACCACTTCTCCAACCCCCTTAAACTGCTCGTGTAGTTGATTCTGTCTGCCTGTCCGTCCGTCCGTCTGTATGTGTAGTTGGGCTTTGCAAGTGGCAATGAGTCCGAAGACGTTCATGTCCGTCCCAGCTGTCCTTTGGCTGTCTGTGTGCGGCTGTGCGAGTGTGTGTGGCATGCACGTGTCTGTGTGTGAAGGCAAAGCATTTTTCAACGTTTGCCTCGGCAGCCGGGGGCATTAAAAGTTTTCGTATTTATTTTGTAGTCGGTTAACAATATTCCTTTGCTGTCTTACCCGAACCGTACACACCACCCTCCCCTCCCCTCCCCTCCCCTCGCCAGCCACCGCCCACCTAAGCTCGACCGTTCGACCCACTCACACACACACTTGCACACTGGCATAAGGGACTCACGTACGTGTAACAGTTTTGTAATTGTATGCGTGCGTTTTGTTTGCGGACGTGGTCTTGTGGATGTCTTGGACTTCTTGCACACACACACACATAAACACACACACACAAGCGCGTAGGAAAGTGGGGACATGTGGGGGCATAGATAATATATAGTACATGGATGCTTGAGTGTCTCAATGTATGTACGTGTGTGTGTGTGTGTGTGTGTGTGTGTGTGTGCGGGTCGAGCTGAAAACTTTTATGTGTAATACATCAATTGCAAAAAGATAGCCAAATGCTGTTAACTTTATATACAACTCATACACGACTGCTCTGCTGTCCTGCATATGTATGTGTGTGAGTGGGGTAAGTGGGTGGCTGGGTGGCTGGGTAGCTGGGTGGTCGGGCAGTGGTGTTTCTTGGTGGTTCACGGGGAGTTACTTACGCTCCTCATGCGGCGCAAGTAAAAGATACATTTATTATGTGCGAAGAGCGATGAACACAAGCGATTTATCCTTTTTAACTTGCCTGTTCGCTTTATCTCCGTGTATGGGTGTGTGTGCGTAATGGGAGAGGGTAATACTTGTGTGTGTGTGTGCGTGTGTGTGTCCCAACTGGACCACCCACATCTGGACCGAGTGACTAATTTATGGGCACCACCAGCTTGGCTCCGCCGCTTAAGCCCGGCTAATTTCGATTCTGGCCCGCCTAAGTAGGCAACACTTTCTGCACGGCATTTTTCTTAGCTGTTAGGAAACGCAAGTAACACACACTCGCCGCAATCATATTAAAAACACGTTGGCCCACTGAAACTTTTCTCATTTCAAAAGTTAAAAAAAGGGCAGACAAACAAACGGTATTATCGGCCGGGTCCCATCAACATTCGTCACAGGCCAAGGAGCAGCTGTCCCTGGAATCCATGAGTCCTGTATCCCCAGCAAAAACTTCTCGACTTGATCCTGGCATGTGTCCGCCTTGAATATGCATTCGAGGCGTCACTTACAATTTGTTTTTTTCTCCCAAAAACTGCGTTGTCGATGGCGAATGTCAATGCTGATGTCGGTGTTTGGGAAATTCAGGAAAAATCGGGGGCAGATTGCCTGTGGGAGGGTAGGTGGCCATCCTGCCAGTTCATATATCACTCGATGTTGTCCCCCGTCTCGCCGGAACTCCTCCACTGTCGTCACACATGCTCAACGGCAATTTCGCTTTCAATTTCAAATGCTATCTATGAGGGAATGCGAAACGAAGTCACCGCCCACACTTACAGTCATACTTGTATGTGCAGGGACAACAAAGATAAAAAAGGTAGGGAAAAGGGTACCGAACACCCAACATACCCTAACAGCCCAGGGTTACTCTGCCAACTGTGAGATGGGATAGTTTAAAGCACTCGTATATATACAACTTATGATAGCATTAGGAAACTAACATGCTTATATGTTATCCAAAAAGTAGTTTAGAAAGAATCAATCAACTCGAGGCCAAAAGTAAATTTGAAACTTTCTTGTATTGGTTTTAAGAAATCCAAAAAAATCCCTTCTATTTGGACTGCAAACGGATTCTCCGAACCAAAGCACCCTTCAAAAGTGTATCTTAAAAGAAAAGTGGAAGAAAGCAAAGCGAACAAGCAAACTTGTTTGCAAAGTTTAAACAACATTTCGTTTGGCTTTTGGCTGGCCGTACGTGCCAATGCCCCGCCCCCTCAGCGGACAAAACTTTGCCATTTTTTTGCTGCCTTTTTCGCCTGTTTTTCTTTTGTGGCTGCGTTTTATTTATAAGATAAACAAATGCAGAGATGGATTGTCCCGGCATGTGTCGTCTGACATCTGGGCAGCGTGGGCAATCTAAAGTGGGTTTGGTTTCCCTGAGATATATCCTGATATCCTGACCAGTTCGCAGTTCCAGTTCCCCACCCCGACGAAAAGTAGATAACCCTGAAAGCTAATTAACTACGGACAGAACAGAACTAGAGTGCGTATCTAATGAATGCGGTCAGCGATTTTACGACACTTGGCCGCATATGAAATTGCCGGCCGAGTAATCCACTTTATCCATAATTCAATCACAACTATTTTAGGGGTCGGGGATCGTAAAACTGCAGGACGTCGCCAATTTGTATCCGTCAGATACTTGAGACGCAGATACTCACCCGTTTTATGGCAAAAATTCGCAAATAAAACGGACCATAAAAATTAATAAAAACGCAAGGGCCGACCGGTTTTATTATCGGGCAAGATTTCGGATTAAGACCGATTCCGGTTACTTTCAAAAATTCAAAAGCAATGGAAATATTGCTGAGCGAGCGGTCGTAAAAATCTGAATGGGTGGGTCAGTCTGACCAGCCCGAAAACCATTTTCCACCGCCCTAGCCGACCGAAAAAAAACTTATTAAGTAATAAATTCCAATAAGAACAAAAGGCTGAACCAAATTACAAGAGGCTTCGGGGGCGAAATATGCATAACAGCAATAACAATAATAATAATAAGCGAGGTGATAACGATCGCAAGACATCGAGAAATGACCGTTAAACACACCTACGACGCACCCTTGGCAACCCTTTTACCCCTGACCCCTGACCCCTGACCCCTGACCACTGACTGACCCCTGGACAGAGACAAAGCGCCGCTCGGAAATGTTTACACATTGGCCCCCGGCGGAACGATGGTGGCCATAATGGTATCAATGGGCCTGGCCCATTGACGCGAGTGATTTATATAGAAAAATTCATTATTTGCCGGCACCTCCTCCTGCAGTCCATTTTCGAAATGCAAAACGAGTCCGGTAAGGGGGGAAAAACAAAAAAAAACTATATATTATATATGGTGGGGAGGGGAGAGACTTCGTCATAATGGCCCCTTGGCGCGAAAGGAAATGTTTCCCGAGTCGCGTCGCCGCTTTATCTTTAATAAAGCTAATTTCTATTGCCGCTAACAGGACCGCGACATGCGAGTCCGTCTCCTCGCACGGATCGGATCGGATCGAAATCTCAGGAAGTCCAGGAGTGGGACTGCGATTGAATGCTCCGCTGGTAATTGATGTGGGTGCGGAGGTTCCGTCCGATGTCTTGCATAACCCGATGGGTTTCCTTAACGCGAATTGGCACAGAAAACGCGCTCGCATGCGGCCATAATTGATGGCCCAGTGGCAGTTGCCCACCAAGCCCTGGACTTGGAATAGGTGCACACGCCCTGGAATATCTTTAATCGCCGCGGTCTCTTTGTGAACGGAAATTAACAATTACGAACCTCGCATTGATCGTTCTAATACGAGAGAAATTAAGCGCAGGCATTAGTTTGGTGCTAGGAATCAGATGTTGAACAATTGGACATTCGCAACTAGTTATTCAGAATATTGCGTCCTAGATTATATTATCGTGCAAGGCTTGATTTCACTGTATATATAGGGTTTTTACATCTAAAGGCTCCTCCATCCACAAGCATTGCGGTCTAACAGTCTTTGAGTCTTCAAAAATAGACAGTTATGATGCATAATTATTGGGAAAAATTAGTTTTTGCATTTTATATTTCATTAATTATGCACAGCCACAGAGGTGGCCAAAAATAGGTCGGGCAGGCATGGCCCACACCAACGCACATGGCTCCAAAGGCTCCAGCCGGGGAGTTCATTCCTTACACACCTGTGCCCGTGTCCAAACGCATCTTTTACAAAAAGTGCACTTGCCGAGCGGAGAGGGCGAAAGGGAATCTTACGCCTGATTTGATCCGGGCCACACAATGTCCTCTTTCAGGACTTGTTCATGTGGCTGTCACTTGCAGGCAGGAGCAGAATGGCTCACACACGTTGGCTGGCTGGCTGGCTGGCTGGCTGGCTGGCTGGCTGGCTGGCTGGCTGGGTGACATCCTTTCGGTTTCCTCAAATGTGACAAATTCGAAATGTGCTTGGCTGGTCAAAGGCGATCGGCAGCTTGGCCCATCCTGTCCTGCTCGACTGGGCCGGGATGGGATGGGATGGATTGGAACTGGGATGTCCTGGCTGCACTTGAGCACCGGCCAATCGACGAGGAGCTCGGGATGTTCTGTTCGGCGAAGAAAACTGTGATGCGGCCATGCATGTTTCATGTGCATCTAAGCATATGCCAGCTCATTCGAGAGACAGGGCCAGCTATACACGTGTATGCATACGCAAACGGGTTGGGTGATAGAGAGAGAGAGAGAGAGAGAGCGGATGGAGATCCTTGCATATTGCATTTTCCATTTTATTCGATTGGATTTTATTGTATTTTTCACTTGATATATTTATGCAGCCGAATTGTTTGCCTTCTCCCTTGAGTTGTCACGCACAAAGGCAGAGCTAAATTGTTTAATTTGATTTCAGGTTTTTCTTTTTTTTTTATTTTTATTTTTGGGGTCGCCTTGCGTCATGACCTGCACACCCACTTCTGCAAAGCCTCTGGCCATCCCAAAAATGACTCCATATTCCGACTCGATTCGATGGTCCTTCTGGCATGGGCCTTGCCAATTTTGTAGACATTAAATTGCGTTTTATTTTTCAATATTTATTATTATCGAATATTGAAACGAAACCGAACTGAAAGTGGAGGTGGAAATGGAAATGGAAATGGAAATGGCGCTGCAAATGGGAGCGGGCGGAATGCAAAAGGATATATCTCAATCGGGGACGGGGCCAGGTGTGTTCCAGCACGCCACATGGACTTGGTCTACATACGTACATGCACAATCGCAGTTCGCATATAGAGTTGTACGACCGTCCAATCCGGCAATGGTTCCATGGCACGCGATACGCTTCCCCGCCCCATCTCCATGATCCACCCTACTCCCTAGGGTCATACCCGCCCGATTCTGTGCGTTTTGCACAGTCTTAGAACGGAAACCGAACACATCATTTAAATTGCAATCAAATATGTTCTGATTAAACAGAAAAAGAGGTGCAGATAGTACCAAAATGTTCAGCTAGAATAAGCCCTGCATTTGCGAGTTTCACTGCAACCCATAGACCTATTGTGTAAATAATGTACAAGTATTTCAATTTTTAGTTGTTTAGATTGTTTGCACTTTTCGTAATATATTTTTTAAATACTCATTGCCTGCCTGCCTGCCAAAAACAAAATATGAATGTATAATCATATATATGTACATGTATACACCTAAATACCTTATATTACTTGATATATTTGAACTGACGCAATTGGCTAAACAAAGAATTTGCCTTCAAAAATATTGGCTCAAACCGTGTGTGTGAGTGTGTGTGTGAGTGTGTGTGTGTACTTCCGATTGAGGCGGTAGTTGAAGCAATATCCCAAACTCTAGAACTGAATGTGTTCCCGAAAAACAAAAAATCAAAAACACCCAGAAATTGGCTCTAATTGGCAAACCCGAAAATGATTATAAATTTCGAAGTACAGCAAACCAGTCGTGGTTAATTCAGTTCTGCTGTTGTTGTTGTTGCGGCTGCTTATAATGGAACTCAAAATTGACCCCAAAAACACACACACGTTCCACAATTGAACATCAAAATTGAAGCTGGCTAATGAAACCAATAGCAACCTTTGTCTAGCCTCTGATTCTCGATTTCCCATTGACTTCCCACTCTCCCCACAATTGCCACTCGAACTCGAACGTTTGGATCGCAGGCACATTCCTGAATGCCAAGAGCGGCATCAAGCAGGAGGTGTTGGAGCCGGAAACGGAAGAGGATGCAGTGCAGCAGCAGCGACCGCACGAGGCCCATGCCGCCGACCGTCGTCCTGCGACCTGTAAGTTGGCCAAGCTAATGCAGCAGCAGGAGCAGCAGCAGCGTCAACTGTTTGACCAGCGGCGCAGCCATCACCAGCCACACCACCACCACCAGCCGCATCAGCGCCACCAGCATCATCATCACCACCATCGCATCAATAACAATAACAACAATACGAAAAAGAACCGATCGGCCAACTCCTCGCCCACGCCGTCG
Source organism: Drosophila orena (assembly GCA_005876975.1). NCBI lineage: Eukaryota > Metazoa > Arthropoda > Insecta > Diptera > Drosophilidae > Drosophila > Drosophila orena. Next base: position 7,624,550 of record VCKV01000008.1, on the reverse strand, counting down.
GCTCGATCCTGGAACGACAGCGAAGAGGATCAGGACATGGACTGCAGCAGCGGCAACCAGCAGCAGAGTGCGCAGCAGCAGCAACAGCAGCACAACAGCAACGAGGATGAGGATGATCGCTCCTCGTCGGCCTCCTCGGCCATATCCTTGACCATGAAGAGAACGCGCCAGGATAGCGAATCCACGCTCTACCAAACGCTGCTCATGAAGCAGGAGCAGCACCAGCAGCAACACCAGCAACAGCACCAGCACCAGCAGCAACATCAACAGCATCAGCAACAGCAACAGCAGCAACAGTATCTGGACGAGCTGCAGCAGTCGCACCAGCAGCAACTGACGGCAAATCTGTTTATGGCCAGGACAATAGCTCTGAGCAGGTCACGAGATTTTCCGGAACTCTTCCAAAACACCATTGCCGCGGCGGCTGCGAATGCGACAGCTGCATCGGCCAGTCCGGGGAACAATGCCAGTGGACCCGGTCAGGTGGTGGCACCCGGACCCGGACCAGGACCGGGACCGGGACCAGGAAATGCTGCACCCGTGGCCGTGGGAAGTGGCAGCGGAGCTGCAGCCGGAAACAGCAACTACATGCTTCCCTGCCCGCTGTGTGAGACCCCACTGGAGCAGCGGGTATTCCGGCAGCACCTGGACCGACACTATCCGCGCGACAGTCCCGTCTGTCCGGTGATCGAATGCGGCCGCCGGTTCGCACATCCCAACTCCGTGCGGAATCACATGCGGATCAAGCACACGTTGCAGTGGGCCAAGATGAAGGCCATGCGGTCGTCGGGCGGCCCCTTCGCCGGCGGTCCGGACTTCAAATGAAACTGCGAGGCCGTGGGCTAATGTTACTCCGCGTAGTCACGCTAAAAGCTTTCTAGGTTGCTGCTTCTCAGTCAGTCAATGGCGACAATAAATCGAATCTAACTCGCAATCCACGAGAAATCACACAGTCTCGAGACACTCGCATCTATCGTAGATAGCCAAAAGTAGTCCAAGACCCAATCGGAGTCCACAATAACTAACAGTAACTGTAAGCGCACGAGAGATCCTTGCCCGAAAGCCAACTACTGCTGCGCATCCTGCCAACCATTCATTGAAACTCCTCCAAGTGGTCAATTAGTATTTCGAAGTATTCATTTGGTCCATAACAGGTTTCAGTCGGGTTACCAAACAATTTTCAGGGTCTCCTTTAAGGATTGGTTACCAAAGGATTCATTACGATTCGGTTCCTTACGATTCATTCATTGTTTTATTCATTATTTTTGATGTAGGATATCCATATATAAGTTAAAATTGAAAAGTTCATAGTTCCAACGGAAGAAAGAATATGCTTGCAGAGGAGATTCATGACTGGCGGCGATGGATGAACGCTTTGGGTTGGGAAAACTTACAACAATTATTACGTTCCTATATGCGATAAAGTACATACATATACTACAAGTGCAGACACCTACAGCTCTAATACGTTTACCTAAGCAAAAGTAAATCTCGAACTCTGAACTCCTTTACACCAGCTGGTGGAGATAATCTGTAGGTCTCCGCTCCAGAAACGCTCCAGTTAAGCATGTGCAGTATTAAAGTAAAAGCTAACGAAACCGAAGAACTACACACCACAACAATAGTAACATTAATTCATAGAGTTCCATAAGCGAAATACGTATGATTAAGCCGTAGAGGGTGAGATAACTATGTAGATAAAGAGCTAAAAACAAGCAAACAAAGAAACATGATATATAGAAATATATAAAGTAGATATTATGAATATTGATACTGAAACAAAATAGAATGTGCCTGCGTAATATATTTTTAGCCAAAAAAGTAAAACGAAAAACTGAAAACTGAAAACTGAAAACAAGTAAACCAAAGTTGAGCATTAAAATGAGATACGAACTAAAAAAAAAACAAACAAAAAAACAAAACACTGAAAAACTGAAAACGATTTGTATTAGAGAAAGTTCAAAATTCAAGGAGAAATTTCGTTGATTACCCTAGGTTCACTAAACTGTAATTCGAATCAATTGGCGGCATAACACTCCAAGAGCAGACATACGTAAAAAGGTTCCTATAATGTTAATCAAAAACACACTATAAGCTCCAGACGAAACTGGCTAAATGAGGTCTGTCGAGATTGCATCCCGATGCTGACTAAATACAAATTCTATTTCGAAGCGGACAATTTTACAATTGTAGTTTATAAAGCCCAAATAGAAAACAAGCAGCCATAAGTACAGCGATTGTACAACCGTTTGTATGCCATTTTAGTTTGCGAAATTGTCTGAGGGGCGAAAACAAATGTATCTAGTACGAGTATCTTGTATCTGCGTTGCCTGAAGGAATGTATTTGGAGGTGGCAAATCTATTTTGGTGAACAATAAAGAGCAAACGAAGACTAGCTGGCTTTTCATTGGTCTCTCTATAAGCGGAACGATTAGTGGATGAACTAATTAACTAATCTGTACTTTAATGTATCTTACAGTTTCACGACGCTCCCTGGAAATGCGTGTCCGAGCCACAGATCCGCGTCCCTGCCCCAAGTGCGGAAAGATCTACCGCTCCGCCCACACACTGCGCACCCATCTGGAGGACAAGCACACCGTGTGCCCCGGCTATCGATGTGTGCTATGCGGCACGGTGGCCAAGTCACGCAACTCCTTGCACTCGCACATGTCGCGCCAGCATCGCGGCATCTCCACCAAGGACCTGCCCGTCCTGCCCATGCCCAGTGCTTTCGATCCGGAGCTGGCCTCGCGCCTCCTGGCCAAGGCGGGCGTCAAGATCTCACCCGCGGAGCTGAGGGCCAGGGCCTCGCCCACCGGTGGAAGTGGCAGCAGCGGCGGAGGAGGTGGAGGTGGCAGCAGCCAGACCAAATTGGATCTTAGCAACGCCAGCGGTGGACCTATGGACGATGCCGAGGACTCTGACGACGATCCCGAGGACCTGACCACGGGCAACGGCTTGTATGGAATGGGCGGAAGCAGCAGCGATCTGAGCCGTTACCACGAGAGTCTGTTGAGCAACTTCGGGCACGCCAGGATGCGAAATGAGGCGGCTGCTGCGGCGGCCACTGCGGCGGCTCTTGGTCAACCCAAGGACTTAGGCGTCCAGATGCCAAACAGCAATGCGCCTGGCCAATCCCTGCTGGACACCTATCTGCAGTTCATAACGGAGAACACATTTGGTGAGTTTTTCAATTCACAATTAAGTATGCCGTAAGTAATTCGCGTCCTCTTCCTCGACATTAGGCATGGGCATGTCCCAGGAGCAGGCAGCTGCCGCAGCACTGCGCGCCAAGATGGCCCAGCTGAACGCGATGGGTCACAGTCTGGACAACCTGCCGCCGGGCCTTCTCCCCGGACAGTTCGATCTGAGCAAGCTGGCCGCCGGTAATCCCGCCTTTGGACAGAGCGGACCCGGACTGACCATTGAGCCGATACTGCGGCACGAACATGCAGCGGGCAGCCTTTCGCCGAACCGACCACTGGCTCTCAACTCAGGCGGCAGGATGATGGGTCACGATGAACTGGCGGAAAACGATGGCGATATGCGGCGGGACGGTTCGGAGCCGATGGATCTGGGCCTGGACAACAACCAGTCGGGCAGCAACCATGAGGTGGCCAACTCCGACGCCGAGGAGAACTACTCGGAGGACGAGGGAGTGCACAACACATAAGAGGAGCAAGAGACTCCAGCGAGGGAACCACGAATATGAACGTGAACATGAACATGAACATGAACATGAACAGTTGTATACCGATTACCCATGGAACATATGTAACGAGTAGCCTTATCCTCATGTATACCAGTTTATGTGTACGATACGATACAATACGATAGTGAAACCTAGGACTAAAATCATATTTGTGCCGCTGCCAGAGCTGGCCTAGTAGAATTCTATGTTGTGCTTATTAAACTACATAACTACACAGATATATATATATATATATATATATATATATATATAGATATATCCCTATACACATGTATATTTATAATTTACATATATACACAAGTACCTGCTGTGTATACAAGTCGATGAGAAGAAGAAATGAAAAGCCCCAGACAACCCATCCTGCATGAAAAAGAAAACTTAATGGTAGTCTAGTAGTACTAGTACTAAGTTAGATTTCACATTGAAAGAGATGCCTGTAAATACATAATAATATTCATGTTAGGCCAACAGCAGCCCCCAAACGATCCGTCGTATTAGTATTGTACCAGACGCCAGCTAATTCAGCAGATAATTCAGATGTGCCATGCATGCCACAGCCTTCCAGTTCCAAGACTAGCCAGTCTATACCAGTGCTTACCACCATATCTCAGGAACACTTGCGGACAAATCCGAACAACTCAACAGAACTACCTCAGCCAGCGAAAGAGCTGAATCCCCGAAACGAACCTCAGACTTCCATGAGTTGTGACTGGTCGTGCACTCCATCTCCAGGAAACTTGCCAATTTTCAGCAGCAGAAATCTGCTCCTAGACTTAGAATCCTAAGGGGATCAGCAAACAAGAAATTGAATGTTTATACAACTTACATACGGTATACAGTGCACGCTCGGTATACGTATTTACACTTAAATATACAAACATATGAATGCCTGTACTTATTTGTCAGAGAATTGAATACCTCAGCATACTCAGCATTCGGTCGTTAGCACTCGAGGGTGAACCCCCTTAATGAGATATCCCGTGCGAATCATACTTATACTTATACTTCTACTTAAATTAGGCTAGTTAGTTTATGTGGCAGCACTGCAAGCAAGACATAGATAGATGTAACTACCTGTTTCCTGTATGTATTTAGTTCGAATATGCCTCAGTTATCCTAGGTTAATGGTTAGCTTCAATCGGAGATGAGCACAGACTCTACAAGAGTCGCTACAACTTGCCTTATGACCAACATATGTGTTAATTTAGTAATCTTCTACCTCAATTAATTTAAATGTATTTTACTTGGATATTTATTTATAAGTCCTTAACCGCACTCTCCAATATGTAACTTATTTCACTGGCATGCGTGTTTTAAAAATCTTACTTAAGAGTCACCTAACAGCATAGCGAGAGATAAATAAAAAAACACAATTAAGAACACGAGAGTATCTTTAGTTTTTATTTACCCGGTGTAGATTTTTTATTTGGTTCTAGACACTCTTCTCACTCTCGCCCAGATTTCGTGGCAAGGGGAGTGGAGTGCAATAGATTGCATTTTCTAGGCTTGAAATGCATTTATGGCTAATGCGATTCGGTTAAGACGGTAGATTAAAATATATTAGTTAAAGTCGTTATATAAGCAATATAAGTAGACATCCATGTGCTTAGAAAGTTATATAAATATTTATTGACATTACAATAAAGCCGCGTTATGAAGACAATATGTGTATTACTCAAAATATGCGGATCTATTTCATTTGGTGATAATTAATGAAATTTAATTAAAATATTTACTTAACAAAAAAGGGAGACTTTTAAGTATAACACATTAAATGACACATAAAATTAACTTAAAACCAAACCCATACAAATATTTACACTTATAAAATATAAATATAGTGACTTCTTTAGCTGATGATTTACGATGTAGCTGTTTCATATTTTTCGACCCTTTTCCGCAGGACATCCAACTCATCTTTTCGCATCGCCAGAATTCGTTTTGCCGCTTCGTACTTATTTTTGATTGCAGAAATTTCCTTTTTTTGCGATTCACACTGTGCCTGTAAAAACAATATTTTATACAAGAAGTACTTAAGTATTGACGCAAATAACTACCTTCAGTACACTGTTTTGTCCAACTGAGATTGCGGTTATATTCGATGTGTCGTTGTTTTCGTTTTGCCTAAGTTTCTCTTCCAGTTCCTTGATGAGATTGTAACGGGAGCGCAACACGCGAACAGCATCCTGATATTTTATGTTCGATTTCTCGAGCATTTTTTCAAGATCGGATTCCGTCTGAGTTTGGGCCGGTACGGTAGCAGACTTCGCAACCAGTGCTATTTTGTTAGATCCTGGTTCTTTGGACAATGCTGCAGCATCGGTGAAGTCATTAATCTTTGCGTTAAGATCTTGAATCTTCATCTTAAGCCGCTTCTGCTCAAAGCGTGCCTTCTCTTGCTCCTCCACAACTCTTTTCTTCAGTTGCGCGTTCTCGTCCTTCAGCGGATGATGCGTCAGCTCCATGTTCAATGCTGTCAACTGGCTGTCGCGAATAAAGAGGTCTCGCTGGCAATTCTCAAGCCTGCAATTCAGCTCCACACAGTTGCAATTGTTGTCTGAAATTGGGTTTATTGAGTGGGGATTCATCTAGGGGAAATACATGGCAACTACTCTTACCAACGGGATCTGTCATGATGCCAATTTCCCGAACGTCGTTCCAGTAAGACTGCCGCCGCTCATCGTGGACGCTGATTCGTCGATTCTTCCGTAATTCGGATTCAGAGGTAATCGACTTCTAGAAAACGAAAATACATATAGTGATCTACTATGGCAAGAGGCTATATGCTATATGCTTATATGCTATTTTACCCTTGGCTCTGCGTGCCGATCTAGACTTTTTCTCGCCGCGGGAGCACCTAGCGAACCGTTTGAGGCAATCGACTCGATGGAAGCGTTATTTGAATTGACTTTATGTGCTTGTAAATTGCCTATTTCCGCCTCAAGCTTAGCCGCAATATCGTTGACCGAGCACAACTTTTCCTCGAGGTTGCGTTTGTCTTCTAAAAGACTTTGGATTGTATACTCCATGCGTTCCTTCTCTGACTGAAAACTGGATTCCTTGGATTTCTAAAAAATAAAAATAATTTTATAAACTAATTTATATAACTTAGCAACAGGATATATCACATTTACCAGAGTTGACCGGAGCTGTTCGCACTCTTTTATCAGTTCTTGGAGCTTACTCCCATTATCGTTAAGCATTCTCAGCTTTTCCTCCAGGTTACGCTTTTCCTCGTTAAGATTAAAAACGTTACTGTTCAAGTTATCCTTCTCCTTTTGGAAAGTGGTCTCTTTCAATTGCTAGAAGAAATCACATAATAATTTTCTGTGAGTGATCATGGTAGCTTCACTATTACCATATCAAATCGTAGCTTTTCGCACTCCCTTGTCAGTTCGCCAAGCTTCTGTACCAAATCAAGGTTTTTAATATTGCTCTCATCTACAACCAAGTGAAGCTTCGAAAAGTCTTCTTGCAGAGATGCAAATTCAGCTTTGCTGAATGACAATTGAGCATTAAGTCGAGCATTGTCTTCATCTTTCTCCCTGAGAATGCTCTGTTTTTTCTCCAGCTGCAGTTTAGTTTCTTGCAGATCGAGGTCTGTGCTATCTTTTGCCCTCTAGAAAATGACGTAATTTATGTATTTAAATAGCATTTTCAAGCAATTGTAAAGAGGCTAAGAAATATTCTTACCAGATCAGAGCGCAGTTTTTCGCACTCCTTTGTGAGTTCTCCAATTCTGTTGTGGCTCTGCTCCACCTCTGATTTACAGGCTTGCAACTGCTGTTCAAGGAAAGATGTTGCTTCTTCCATTCTGCCTAATTTTTCTTTTAGGGAAGCACACATCTTATTCTCCTCTTTCCACATGTCCCGCAGATTTTCAGAATTTCTAAGCTGTACTTTGAGCTCTTCATTTCCAGACTCAAGGTTATCTTTAGTTCCTTGCAGAGAATTGAGCTTCAATTGGAGCTCGCCTATCGATCCTTCTAGATCAGCCGCGTGCCGTGTAAACTTTTCAGCCTGAGTTGCCATCTGCTCCTCGACTTCTTTGAGCTGCGCTACCAGAGTCAATTGTTCCATACTAGCAGTTGTCTTTGCATCCATGGCGTTCTTCAGTTCTACGCGAAGCTCTTCGATTTCCACATCTCGTCTCGAGATTTCCTTTTGGAAATCACTCAATTCCGATTGCAGGCTCTCCACTTTCTTTTGCAGGTTTGAAGACAGTTTATTTGCCTCGGCAAGACAGATTGTAAGGTGTTCGTGCTGCGAAACCAAATCGTCATAAAGAAGAACTTTTTGTTGGGCTTCCTTCAGGGCTTCTTCGAGATCGGTTATTTTGGAAGTAAATATCTCACACTTAGTTGTGAAATCGCTCTTCTCCATCTCATTCCGATTCCTTAAGGCTATAATTTCAGTTTGGACTTCCTGAAGTTTATTAAGGGTGCTAGAATGCTCTACCTCAGCCTTTTGAATCTCTAATTCCAGGGCCACTTTCTCCAGCCTAACTTTATCCAGGTCCAGAACCTGCTGGTCACACTTTTCCTGGAGCTCAGCGATCGTTTTCTTTGAAGATTCCACAACCGAATCCATCTGTTTAATATGTGCTTGTATTTCCAAACTGTTTTGGTCTTGAGTAAGCGATTGCATTTCCAGCTGCTCCTGGGTCTTACTGATCTGCTCCTCTAATTCGACGTTGGCTATTTTTAAGTTATTGAATGCCAAGTCTTGCTCAGCTTTGGTTTTCTCCAACTCAGTAATTGTATCTAACATCTCACGTCTGCCGCTAATCATCTGCTCCAGCGTCTTTTGAACCTCCTCAAGCTTCGAAGTTGCCTTATTGCACTCCTCTTCCGTTTGAGTCAATTGCTCCTTTAGGGTGGTTCTCACATCGCTAATTTCCGCTTTAAAGGCATCTTCCATTTCGGATTGTTGTGATCTAGCCTCAGCTATCTTATTTTTAAGCGTTTCTCTGATTGTCTCCATTTCTGCCTGGTGCTTGACAGTCAAGTTGTTTCTTTCCTTCTCAGCCTGAGAAATGTTTTCTTGAAGAGCAGATTTAAGCCCCTCCAACTCCGCCTGACAGCGAGCCGTGACGCTGGAGAGTTCCTCCCCTGCCTGCAATAGGTGCTCCTTTAAGGCGTCCACATTTCTCTCATAACGATCTTTAGTCTCCTGCAACTCATCGAAGAACTTGGCTTGATTATCTTTCTCGATCGTTTCGATCTTCAGCAGAAACTCCGTTCGCAGAGCACTTATTTCATTATCTTTTACCCTCCGTACATCGAGTAGTTCTTCTTTGGCTGCCTTTAACAATTGGTTTAGTTCCTCGATTTGGCTTTCATATTGGGAGGAAAGTAGCATCAGCTCCGGCTTTGCATCCGCGAGGTTGAGAGATTCTGTCGCTCCACGACATTGTTCAACGAGTTGCGCATTTTTCTCTTGAAGCTGATCGATGAGGCGCAGGTCATCGGACAGCTTCTGCGCCTGGCGATCCAGCAGTTCCTGTTTTTGCTTAGTATCCTCTTCCAACTCGGCAAGTCTTACCTCCATCGATAAGCAACGCTCACTCATTTCCTCAAAATCTGTCTGTAGTCCCGCTAAGTTACCGTCTTTCAACTGGATCTGTTTGGACTGGTTTTTAAGTTCGGCCTGCAGATCAAAAACCTGTGACTCTAATTCTGTTATGGAAGTCTTTAGCCTGGCCATCTCCTGATCTCTTTTACCGGGAGATGTGGGGCGGCCTGGAAGGGTATCCTCTTCAGGCGGAACTCGAAGCAGACTCTCGCTCATCGAGCTCTCTCTTGTTACTCTATCCTGGAGCTCTTCGTACACGATCGTCATCTCCGCATTTTGTTTTTCCAGGGACTCGATCTGCCGCTGGTAGTCCTCAACCTTGTTCACTATAACGCTCTTTTCCAGGAGTGCCGACTCTAGGTTAGTCATCTGCTCTCGCATTTCGTTTATTGTTGCCTCTGTTGCCTCTATAAGGGCACTCTTCTCTACGATTACCTGTTCCAGCTGCGAAATAATATCAAGCAGTCTCTTTTCCTGTCCCATCTCTACATGTTCCTGGCCAAGTCGCTTTATCTGGAACCTGTGTCGCTTGAGAATTCCTTTAAGACAAATAGATTCCGTTGTATCTGAGTGAAGAGTGTCTTCCTCTATGTACTCAGCAGACTCGAGGCAAAGCTTAAGTCCTGGTTCGCTCTGATCCTGTTCCATTTTGTTGGCTATAAAGAGGCGACAGATGCCGGAATGATGCTGAAGCTCTATCTGTTGGATGGACTCAGACAGCTCAACAAACTGGTGCAGAAGGTTGTTATCAAGGTTGATCTTCTGCTCCTGTTTGCTAAACTCGGTGCTTATACCAGAACTCCTCATAGACTCAACGTCAATGCCCTTGGGTCGTTGCCCTAGCTCCTCTCGCAGGGCATCGTTCTCCTGGACACTCTCCATCAGTTGGTTGGAAAGGCAGTCGTTTTCCCGCTGCACCTCTTGAAAGTTAGTCTCCAGTTCAGTGATTTTCTTTTTTAGTTCTTGATTTTGTATTTGATGCTTTTCCACAAAAGATTCGGAGCTTTGGACTTCCTTAAGCATGTTTTGGGCCTCCTCCACTTGTTCTTTAAGGTTTTTGATCTCGGCTTGCAAATTCGTGTTGTCACTCTGAATTCGTTCAAACTCAGTGTTGGAGGCACTTTCCCTGCGCTCTAACTGCTCGTATTCCTCCTGCATCTCCTGGTACTTCTTTTGAATGATTTCGAGGTTGTCCTGCAGGACTTTCATGCCCACTTGTTGACCCTGCCACTGTTGCTCTAGAGTGCCGTACCTTTCTTCTAGTTGTCGAACGTCATTCTCGGACGCGGATAACTCTTTCGAAAGTCGCTCGCAATCATTCGTCTTTTGGGTAACTTCGGAACTTGCCAGGTTGAAGGCCGATTCAATGCTCTCTAACTTGTCGCGAACAGAGACGATCTCAGACCGGAGCTGATTACACTCGCAGGAATTATTCTTGGACTCTAAATCTGCAATCAGCTTCTCCAGTTGCTCGCACTTTTTGCACGAACTCTCGTCGGCGATGTCTTCCGGTTCTGTGGCAATGGAAAGCATGTGGTCCTCCTTGCTGTTCCGTAACACATCGCGGGATAAATTATCGAGGGACTTTTGAAGACTCTCTATAGTCAAATTCTTTTCTGAAAGGGCAGAGAGCAAGTCATTAACGCGAAGTATCGATGATTTTTTGTGAGCCTCGAACTCAAACTCGAGGCCTACGGCTTCCCGATTCTCCACTTCCAATCTGGTAACAGTCTGTTTCAGAGTAGTCAGTTGTTCTTCCAATGCGCTGATCTTCGAATTCGCAGTCTCATTGGCCGCTGTAAGGCTGTTTACCTCATTTTGAAGAACACCATTACTATAAGATACACAAGAAGTAAACAATTTGTTGAGTACTACAACTTTAGTTTAAAACAAGATAGAATGCTATAGACGAGTTTTGGTGTGGAGTTCTAGTTCTATTAAAAAACGAAACTAGAAGTATTTTTAAAGTTCGTGTTTAAAACAATATTGCGTATGAATAGATGTTACATTTTGGGGTGAGTAGCTAAAGCACCGAAATTGAGTTATGTTTACATCGGTTTGTACGAGGTTGACACGTTGTTTTGGACGACAGATTCCTTGACAGAAAACACCTCATTAACTTACCGCTCCTTTTTGGCTAATGAATCTTGCTCTAAATGATCCCGCTGGGCTGTAACCTCGACCAGCTTTTCTTTTAAACCCTGCACCTCGTCGCACTCAACCTCAAAGTGCTTCTCTAAGCTGGTGAACATTTGCAGGTCCTCGATCTCGTTCTTGATTTTTTCCCCGCTGTACATGCAAATAAGTGCATGGACCGGGTCGTATATGGATGCGGTTGGTGTGTGATGAGTGTTATGGAGAATAATTCAAAACTTAGAGAAGTACTTACCTTAAGGGGCCCATGGGAGTGAGGGTTAGGTCTGGCAGTTGCTTGGTGATCAACGTCGGTTTGTGAACACCTGGGCGAGGCGATCCAAAGTCAATACACGCTGCCGGGAAAAATTCCTCACTAATGGAGTCGCTCTCGGTACCGATATTCAGGGATCCCAAAATGTTTATGGTCTTAGGAACGTTGTCCCATCGTTTGCTAGCATTTGAAGTGGGAAAAAACACTGGTTTTGGAAGGTAAGACGCCTTTGAAAATTGGTCACTGGTGCCGGTCTCCGCTTTCTCCGAATGCGAGCCCGATGCAGTGGGACACCAAGTACGGCGTCGCTTATGCTGGCAATTGTCGCTCAGAGATTGGCTAGAGATTATCTTGTGCATGTCGCGCTTTATTCGTCGCTCCAGATCCTGTACCTTTAGCTGGCTCTCGTTCTTGCGCTCTTCTTCGGCCAGCTTATCCTTTAATAGTTTTATTTCGCGCTCCAGCCGCTTCATCATTGTGGCGTCAGATACCATCTCGTTGACCTGCGGCTTAATGCGGATCTTCTTGGCACCCGTGGCGAAATTAAGTGTAGACTGCGACTCTTCCATGATTGATGGTTTGATTGTGCAAATGATGGATGTAAATGCATTGCCGCCCAAGGAAGCCTGCAGGATGCGCGTCAGCTTGGAATCGCGGAAGCCGACAAATTTATTGTCCGGGGTTGTCGACAGACTCTTGATAACGTTGCCGAGAAAAAGTAGGCTCTTGTTTATATGACCGCCCTCCTTGAGGCGCGCTCCTCGAGCACCCGTTTGGTCCGCTCGCTCCGATCCAGCCAGATCCACCAGGTTCAGCACGCTTTGAATCACTGCGTCGTCATCGCTGCGATCCGACTTTCGGGACTCAATGATCTGTGGGATACATTTTTCAGATTTATGAATGCTAATAGCAGTCGGAACTTACTATCCTGAAAATGGCGTGCGAACGGCTGGATCGCTCGTTCATGTTGGTCTCTCCCACGGTGCGCTCCTTGTTGCCCATGCAGAGCAGGCGCAGGAGGTCATCCTCGCTGGTTATGATGCACTCCTCGCAGTTCACATTCACAACCCCGTTGCCGGACTCGTGGATCTTGAGGTCCTGATTCTTTTTGTTCAGCAGATCATAGATTTTCTCGTTGTAAATTTCGATGTAGCCCACGCGAAGCAGAAAGTCTCGCTCCTTATCACTGGAGATCTGCTGAAAGATCTCCTTGGCGGCGAGTACCATGACACCCGGGTTCTGGCCGTCGCCCATCATGGTGTACGTCTTGCCTGCAAAGCATGCACGGTTTTAGGTATATAGCGGTGTATATATAGCACAATACCCACCCGACGACGTCTGGCCGTAGGCAAAAATAGTTCCATTGAAACCCTGCATGCAGGCGTGCACTATGTGCCTGGCCATCCGGTCGAACACCTCCTGGTTGCTGGCGCCCTCGTCGAACACATAGTCTACAACACGGAATGGGATGAAGATCTTGGCGACCAGGATACTGTCTCCACTCTCTAGGTAACCACTCACCGAAGACAAAGGGCTCCGCATGGCTGTCCGCCAACTGGATGGAGCGAGCCTCCTTCACCTGCCAGAGCGAAGTGAGCCCGGGCTCGCAGGGACGCACCTTGATACAGACCTGGATGGAACTTACGTTCTTCGCAGACATCTTGTCGACTTCTTTGTTTTAATGCTTTACGATTAACACAACGCAGTTCATACACAAACGTAAAATTCAATGTTTTACAGTGAACAAATAGTGATCGACATCTTTGTTCTTCGTTAAATTCGAACAAATGCCGCTTTGCAAATTCAGGGACGAATCGGCTTCGATATTTTCTCGTCGCGCTAACTAGTTCGATAGATAAATCGATTAAAATTCTTATTCAGAGCAGGGGTGCACGAAAAGTAAAAGAACTTATGTTTTTATCACACAGGGCTGCATAAACATTTAAGGTCTATGTTCGCTTCATCATATTTATTCATATATTCATTTATATTTATTTATTTGATAAAGTATTTATAATTTGCAGAGATTGTTTAATGACGGTTTCTATGGACAAGCGCAAAATTTGATGACTCAAAATTATTGGTTCTTACAGAAAACACAGGTAAAAATTTAACTACTATTTAAATTTATATGTAACTTCTTTAAGTAGCCAATGTATACATACGTTATTTTCCATTATTGCTGGTGAATAGTGGACGACCAAACCCATTATAATAATGTTATTCTAATGTTTTTGGGACGAGTGGTATCTTTATTTCAATAAAATCTGGTGTTAATATCAGGCAGTATATTTCTGTCTGCATTAACCAACCACCTCAGCTTTTGTATGTCAGTAACTCCATCGGCCACAAATATTTACTGTACCAAGCAACTTAATTTACTGGTCTTATTTATTTTGGAGAAATATAACATATATTTTACGAACTACTTTAGTCTGGATTCTAGCCTCATAAAATGATATCTTAAAATGTAAAGCATAGATTAGTGTATACACTTTTTTAAATTATATTTTTTATTCTCCGGAAATGATAAAAATTTCTCATTTGATGCCAGACAAGAAGGATATACTATATCAACTTGAATTATTATAAAAAAAAACGTAATTATTATTATTAGACTCTATACTTGGTTGTACACCCCTTAACTGTTTCCAGTTCCCAAAGTATTTCCCGAACTTTTAAAAAACACATGCGAATTAGAAGACGACCCAACAAGAATTTCAAGGGCTTCAAGGCTTTTACATGAAATGGAAAGCATAAAAGTAACCTAAAATCTCCAATTTAACGAACCTAGAAGTGTTCCCCCTGCCCAAAGTGTTCTAAAAGCTCATAAACTAACGACCATGTCCAGAGGAAATTGGATGTACCCAGTGCGCTAATACATTAAGGAACAACTATTGTGTACGGCTCCACATTTGAAGGCACTCCAAACTGAGAGCTCAAAAGTGTTCCCCTGTTCATGCCGGTCAAAGGAAATTACTATCTAAAGATTTTCATGCGCATATACTGCCGCAAGACGCCATTCACTCATTACCATACTTAATTTTATATGTATATATTATGTGAGCTTACATACATATATATGTTAATCGTAACCATTTGAACCATAAATAGACTAATAACGTTTTAACATATTTTCTTGAAAACAAAACCTCTAAATTGAACTAGTTCGCGTCGATTTACTGGTTCCGTATTCAGATCTGGTTCGCTTTCGAAGCGGTATTTGTTCGAATTTATTCATAGAAACAAAGATGTCGATCAAATGAGCTTTTCTTAAAAGTTAGAATCTGTCTGTGTCCGTCCTTTGTGTGTGTCAAAAACGATTCCCACAAGTCACAAAATATGTCTGCGATGAGCGCCAGCTCCATCCAGGTCTGCATCAAGGTGCGTCCCTGCGAGCCCGGGCTCACTTCGCTCTGGCAGGTGAAGGATGCTAGCTCCATCCAGTTGGCGGACAGCCACGCGGAGCCCTTTGTCTTCGGTGAGTGGTTACCTAGAGAGTGGGGAGAGTATCCTGAAGAGAGACATTCATCCCATTCCGTGTTGTAGACTATGTGTTCGACGAGGGCGCCAGCAACCAGGAGGTGTTCGACCGGATGGGCAGGCACATAGTGCACGCCTGCATGCAGGGCTTAAATGGAACTATTTTTGCTTACGGCCAGAAGTCGTCGGGTGCGTACTGTGCTATATATACACCGCTATATACCTAAAACCGTGCATGCTTTGCAGGCAAGACGTACACCATGATGGGCGACGGCCAGAACCCGGGTGTCATGGTGCTCGCCGCCAAGGAGATCTTTCAGCAGATCTCCAGTGATAAGGAGCGAGACTTTCTGCTTCGCGTGGGCTACATCGAGATTTACAACGAGAAAATCTATGATCTGCTGAACAAAAAGAATCAGGACCTCAAGATCCACGAGTCTGGCAACGGGGTTGTGAATGTGAACTGCGAGGAGTGCATCATAACCAGCGAGGATGACCTCCTGCGCCTGCTTTGCATGGGCAACAAGGAGCGCACCGTGGGAGAGACCAACATGAACGAGCGGTCCAGCCGTTCGCACGCCATTTTCAGGATAGTATGTTCCGACAGCTATTAGCATTCACATAATCTGAAAAATGTATCCCGCAGATTATTGAGTCCCGAAAGTCGGATCGCAGCGATGACGATGACGTAGTTCAGAGCGTGCTAAGCCTGGTGGATCTGGTTGGATCAGAACAGGTGGACCCAGGCAACGCATACGGTCTCATGATTCTTTGCAACTTGGTTATGAGCCTCTCTGAGAACGTCGACAGCAAGCCGATTAGATTTTGCGATTCGAAACTCACTCGCATCATGCAGCCCTCGCTGGGTGGAAATGTTTTGACCTCTGTCATCTGTACAATTACACCATTGGACGTGGAAGAGTCGACAGCCACTATAAGTTTCGCCACGTGTGCCAAAAAGATTCGCTGCAAGCCGCAGGTCATCAAGATGGACACTGAAAGCACGATGATGAGGCGACTGGATCTCGGGATCAAGAAGCTGAAGGAAAATCTTGCACAGGAAGAGCACAAGAATGCAAGCCAGCTGGTATTACAGGATCTGAAACGTCGCATCAAGCGCGACATGTTGAAAATCATTTCCAGCGCCTCGCTCAGCGACCATCGCCTCCAGAAACGGCGTCGTACTTGGACTTTATCCGCATCAGGCTCAGAAGACGAGACTCCTGTTCCCGCATTGCCTATGCCATCGGAGTCCCGTCTCCCGCGTCCATCGAAGTCGATTTTCTCCAACGCCACTCATTCTCAACGACGGGAGATTGCTCCCAAAACCAAAAGCATTCATCAACCCCAAAAAGAGGAATTATTTCAAACGGATAATATGAAACAGTTGGAAAAAGAGGCGGCTTGCAGTATCCCTTCAATAATAAACCAGATGCCAACAAATTATCCCGAGTCTCTTCCAAAGTAAGTAAATTTTTTTTTTTGTTTTCCTTTTCGATATAAAAATACGACAAACGAAAAAACTATTTTCTTTTGAAAAGTCGCTTAAGTCAGCAATGCACACTGCTCATTTTGAATATGCCAACTCACCTCTTTCGCGCACTAACCTGGCACCTGATTCAAAAACGAGGTGGAGCCGAGCGCGGCGTGCTCTTCTGTTTCTGCTCGGCTGTCTTCTCGCGCGGTCTTCGCCCGCTCTCCTCGCTTTCTCGGAGCAGTCGCTTCGAAGAGGGCAAGCTGGCTCCACTCCGAAAGCGATCGCGAAGAAATCGAAAACAAAACAAACGCCAACGCAAAGAGCCGTCGACGCAAAGGAAAGATTTCTGGGGGAGAATCCGGGAGCGGCGGGAGTGGTGACGACTGATGTGAGCCAGTTTTGCAAATAGACTCGGCTGGATGCGATGTGACGCCCCAGGTACGATCGCTTTGTGGCCCTGGGAGCGCGATAAGACAGTCAGCCGATTGACAAGCCAGTTAACTGGCCAACTTCTTGATAATTTGATCGCTGGAATTCCGCAATGCGCATTGTATTTGCCGCTGCCCAACAGCCAGCACGCTTTTCCTCCGCCCACCGCTCTCGCGCTCTTCCGCCGATCGTGTTGGGTGATCGATGACGTCGGCCCTACTGCCGATCCACCAACGTTATAGACTGTGATGTAACGCATATATATTGGCTGACCGAAACCAAGAGAGTGAGTGAGGGACTCGGGTGAAAGATCTGCATCTACCAACCACACAGACAAATGCGGTCGAAATAATAGCACAGTGCAGTTGTACTTCTGTTTAGTTTGCGATAGATGGGTAGTTAATACTCTTATTAATCCATTTGTAACTTTTTTAAACGATTTCAGATCAATTTTGTTATGATCAGATCATATTTGTGTATAGTGTTTATACTTCTGTGTGTGCTTTTATTTCTATGGCCATGTTCGTGTAACCCACACATCCCGCCTGCTGCAACTTCAACTTGAATGCCGCCAGCTGCTTCTATTTTTAGTGTTATTTTGTGAACGACGGATTCCCTCGGACAGCACCCATTTAGTTAGGCAGAGTAAACAGTTTTTCATAGACAGGCCCACTGGAAATATAAATAGAGTAAAAGTAGATTTATGGTGTTCCTCAATTTACGTATTCATTCAAGTATCTCATTTTTCCCATCAATTACAGCTGTGATGCTCTGCAAATCGAGATCTCTGCTCTTAGTGCATCCAACCAGTTAGCAAAGGAGACAATCGATAAGTACGAGGAGCAAGTAAAGAGGCTAAAGGAGAAAATTGAGCACCTGGAGATGGAGAACCGCAAAGCATTCAATCTCGGGGAGCAATCTCGGGCCAAATCCAAGCACATGGAGGTCGAACTTCTCTCTGCCCTCTCCGAGAAAGATTTGGCCATAGAAGGTCTGCAAATGTCTCTAAAGGAGCTTTCTCGAGATGTGTGGCGGAACAGCAAGGGGGATCACATGCGATCCATGTGCCCCGAGCTTGAGTCCAGCTGCGAGCGGATTTGCAACAAGTGCTTGGAGTTGGAGCGGCTACTGCAGGTAGCGGATACCACGGGCTTGGAGTCAATCGCCTGCCAGTGCGATCAGCTGCGATCGGAAATTGCTGCCACCCGTATTAAACTGGAAAGTATGCAGTCTGTTTTCAGCCATGCAAGCTGTGAGGTTTCACAGAAGACCACTGATTGCGAACGCCTCTCCAGACAGATATCCACGGCTCAGAATGATTTTGGACAACTGCAGGAAAAGTACGACAATCTGGAGCAAAAGTGGACAAGTCAACAGCTGGCCATTGAGGCCATGCAGGCTGAACACAATTCTTTACAGCAAAAGTACTTAAAGCTGCTGGAGGTGTACAAGCATCTGGGACTCACAACGGATGAACAGCGCCAGCAGCTGCAGCACGAAAATGCGAAGTTGCAAGCAGAGATTGGGACTCTTAGGAATCGGGTGGAGAAAGCGCAGCACAAGCTTCTGGAAGCTCCAAATCCGAATTCCCTTTCCGAAGAGAATCTAAAGCTAAAGACGCGCCTTTTTCAGTTGCAGCAGGAATTTGATGAGACCGAGCAGAACTACCAGTCTCTATCTAACCAATTGATAGATAGTATCGAAGAGGGCGAAGTACTCCGAAAGAAGCTTAAGCAACGAACAACTAGTTCCGATTTGGAGTCCATGAAGAGTTCGGGTGTGTGCACTGAGTGTAGTGATCAGGAATACGACTTGGACAGTGATCTGCTGCACCAGTTTACCAAGCTGTCGGAGTTCATCCAACAGATTGAGTTCCGCGACTACTCCGGGGGCAGGCGCCTCTTTAGATCCAACCAAGCAGAACAGGATCAGAACGTGCCAAGCTTAAGACTTTGCCTCGATCCTGCTGAGTTCTTAGAGGGTGATGGTAAACAGCATGATGCATCCGACTCTGCACTTCTTAAAGGCTCTCTGAAGCGTCAAAGATTTCAGATTGTTAAAATAAATAAGGAACAGGATTGTATGAACGAGGAGGACCGAGAGCGTGATGTCATTTTCAAGCTGCAGCACCAAGTTGAAGAGGAAAATAAGCCTATTGAGGAAAAGAAAGCAATTGTTAATGAATTGCGTGTACAAATAACCGACATAGACACGGCTTTTATTGAAAAGTGCAAAATAATTAAAGACTACGAAAAGCAAATCGAAACTCTAAAGAAACAAAATGCTAAGGTAAAGATATTGTACAAGGAGTCGCAGAATAAAGATGCCATACAGGCCACGATGAACCGAAGTCATCTTAGTATTCGGGATGACGACGATACCATTACAGGGCTCAATGCATCTGCCGCTAAGAAGATGCAGGAATCGGAGGAAGTCGTTGCTCTTAGGACATCACTTGCAGAGCTGGAATCCAAGGTGTGTGATCTGCAGGCAGAGCTTGAAGACCAGTTGAAGCTGATGCAGTTGAAGGACGGAAAAATATCCGAGCTGCAAATGGCTGTTAAAGAAATGAGCGAGCGTTGCTCATCCATGGAGCTTAAGCTTGCGGATGCGGAGGAGGACGCCAATCAAAAGCAGAATCTTCTCGATCGCCAGGCGCAGGAGTCATCAGATGATCAGCAGCTTCAGGGAATCGGTGCAAAACTAAAGTACCGCAGCATCTCAGCTCAAGAATCTCTAAAACTGGAGAAGCCACTCCAGGAGCAAACCCCTCTTACCTTCGAATATGAAAGCCGAATCGAGCAACTAGAAGAATCATTAAAAAGGGCACAAGAGGAATTAAGTTCTCTGGAGAAGCGAGATACAGATAAGATTAACAGCCTTCAGCTGGAGTACATGGTGAAAATTGAGATGAGCGAGAATGAAAACCGCTCCAAATTCCGAGCATATTGCCTGGACTTGGAGGAAAGCAAGGAACGCTATGACAGCAGCGTGAAAACTTTGGAGGATCAACTACTGCAGGCCAGTGAAAAGCTCGCCAGTGTTACGACTCGGTGTGAGGCGGAATTGGAAGCTATAAAAGGATCTCTTCAAGATAAGGTTACTCAGGCCGAGAAGGAAAGGAATGAATTGATTGCCCTACACAAGGCAGAGCTGGAAAAAATCAGGGAAACTCTGAAAGAAAAGGAATCTTTTTACAACGCGAAACTAAGCCAAGCGCTGGAAGAGCAAGAGAAGACAATTTATGGGCTTAAGGCAATGCGAAACACAATCGCAGAGCTGCTTAAAACAAAATCGAATCAAGAAATGGAATTCGATAGAGAAGAAATGGAAATGCACCTCCTTAAGAAGCTGTACGACGAAAGCCTGTTGCAGCTAGAAAAACTCCAACGCACTGTCGACCGTAAAAGATCAGAGACACCAGCAGATGTTAAGAGACCCTCGTCAAGCGAGAGTGTCAATGAAATGCAGAAAAATTATGATCAGCATGTTCAGGAATTGGATCAGTTGAGGTGGGAGAAGGCAGAACTTCTATCTGAGATCCAGAAAGTCCATACACAGCACTCGAAGTCCCTAAAAAAACTTGAGGAAATGAAAGCGGAAATGAATACCCTAATCAGTCAAAATGAGTTTAAGAGGTGTGAGATTGAAGCAAAGCTCGAGACTTTCAATTCCAAGGAAGAAGATCTCAAAAAAGCGCTTCACTGTGCTCAGCTTAAGTTGCATGCCCACGATGAGCTGGAGCGGCAGTACGAACAGCTAAAAGGCTTTCTTTTGGAATCAAATGAGCTTTCGGCAAATCTGCAGAAGAAAGTGGAGTGCTTGCGCTCGGAACTGCTTGCTTCACAGAAAGGAATTTCTGGCCGAGATTCAGAGATTAAACAGCTTCGCTCTGAGCTTAAGCAGGCCCTTGATGAAACTACAACTGCGAGAACGGCACAACTAAGCTTGGAAAGTCATTTAAAAGAAGTAGAGGAAAATATGTCTACCCAGGCAAGTAAGTTTCAACGAGAGATCGCTGATTTTCAAGGTTCAGTGGACGAGCTGCAGCTTAAACTGAAATCTCTGCAAGAAGTTAAAGACAATCTAGAGTCTACGAATGAAATGATTAAAAGTAAGCTAAAAGATGCTCAGGATCTACAAAACGTGGTGGATAAGGAGCGAAAGCTTAATGCCTCTCTGCGAGATGATTTGGGCAAACTAGGACAAATTAAAACAGATCTCGAAGAGCAGCTACGAGCCAAGAAAGTAGAATGTGAACAGCGATCCAAGGAGGAACTAACCAAGAAGTGCGAAGAACTATGGTCTGATCTGGTAAGTTTAACTTATTTATCGTCTTCACTTTTATATCATAAGAAATCGTTTAACAGGATGCTCAAACTAATAATTTTCTGAAAAAAACGGAAGCTTTGAACTTGACCATATCCGAACTGCAAATGTATAATCTGCAATTGGAGGAAGAGCTGACCAATCTTAGGGAGAAGGATAATAGCAAATCTCGGCTTGAAACGAAATTCGCATCTCTGCTAGAATCCTCAAAGGAACACCAATCAGCCATAAAAACGGCCAATAATTTAAATCTCGAAATGAAGAAGAAGGTTCAAGATCTCACAAAGGAGTGTGAGACTTTACAATCCAAACTGGTAAAAGTTATTTTAATCTGGTCAAATACCATATTGGTCACTCAAATTTTTCAGCAATCCAAAGATAAAAATTCCCAAACGCAGAAGAAACTGTTGGA
Organism: Drosophila orena; assembly: GCA_005876975.1. NCBI lineage: Eukaryota > Metazoa > Arthropoda > Insecta > Diptera > Drosophilidae > Drosophila > Drosophila orena. The sequence goes on along the minus strand of VCKV01000008.1, from coordinate 7,602,727 downwards.
TAACACAATTTCAAATCTAAAGGACGAAAATCGCAAGTTGAATGAAAAGTTGGCTACATTGAACGAGGATTGGGAAAAGCTCCGTTTAACTTTGGTAATACTGTCATTGTCATTCTCATTGTAGGTCATTTGATCGTTAATTAAAGTCTTATTCAAAAATCGAAGGAAAGCGATTTGAGAAAGTACAAACAAGAGTTGAAGGAAAAGCTGGATATTCTTAATGAGCAGCATGGAAATAATGTCCGACTTTTAGCCCAGTTGGAGTCCAATGAAGCCGCCCTAAAATCACTGCGAGAGGACTCGATTAAGCAAAACGTGGGCATGGAAGCGGCCAATAAAAAAAGACACGAGATGGAACAGAAGGTTGATAAACTCACGAGGGAGTACGAAGAGCTACGATCAACTCTGGTAGAATAATTGTGATCAAAGGCACTTTTAAATAGGTAAATGTGTTTTTTTTTCTAATTTGTTTAGAAAGCCAGGGAAATAAGTTTCCTATCCGAGAAGGAACGCATGGACGGCACCATCTTGAGTCTGTTAGAAGACAAGCGTAATCTTGAGGAAAAGTTGTGCACAGTCACCGATCTCCTGACTAAGCTTGAACTTGAGTCAAATTCCTCGAATGGATCGCAAGCTGCTGCAGCTGTTTCGACAGCAAAGAAGCCCTTGAACCGCAATTTGGTTGGCAGCTTGCCAGGGGTATACATAATTTGCCAGATTCCGTAACATTTAATTGTTATTTTTTTATTTTCGTAAAGAAATCCATCAGTTTTGAGACTGCGGTGCGAAAGAATCGACGGATGACGGCTTACGATGAGCACCGCAAGCAGTGTTGCTGGAATGATTTTCGTGACCTCGGAACTATGACCGATCCCGAGGGTAAGTAATATTTGCTTAGCCGTGAAATCCTCGAACTCTCATATAGTTTTAATTGCAGATAGCAATTGCCACTGCGCGCAGCTGGGCTGCAAAAAAGACTGAGTCCGGACAGGAAACAAAACATTGAAGTAAAAGATACGAAACCGATGGGAAGAAACAAAAACTTATCAGAATGTTATCCAAGTATTAAGTTTTTTTTTTGTTAAGTGTTATCTTGCAAAGTGGAATTCTACATTTATAGTCTATATGTATGCCCTAAGTTTTTGTGAAATATTATTACTATAAAAATTACAAAACCGAACGTGATCCAATTATTCAAAATTAAATGTGCCCTAGTTAGGTTTTTGAGTTATCACTTGCATAGTCCAATAGTTAAATTCAATATAAAGGTTATTGTAAGCAGATTATGTGGTATTCATTAAGTAATGCGTCCTGATTAATGTTTAATAATTTATTTTGTTTATATGTATTGCATTTTATAAACTATTAATTATATCTTAATGTTAACGTTAGATTCGCATAAGTGGATGATTCGTGAAATAGAAGACGAAAAAGATTTAAATGTAGAACTAAATTAGTTTAACGGTTTTTGTTTGAATCCCCGACTGCAGCAATCGATAAGTCGATAAGAGCAAACATACTTATTCCAGTGTTGTGCATTAGCCAAATGGGGGCCGCTTGAGTGTTGTGTACGGCGTCAGTGTTGAAAAGCTGTGGACGCAAAACTACGTAAAATTACGACAAAAAAACAGCGCCCCGCGAAAAAAGGCCATGAACTCGGCAATCAAGGTAGGTTCGGCTGCTCCGCCACAGCCGCCGGCAGCGCCGCCCGCGGTAATCCCGCCGCCAGCGCCCCCTCCCATTGCAAGCGAGAAAAAGGCGGCGCGGGAGAGAGTCGAGAGTCATTCGTTTGTCTCACTCCTGCGAGTGGGAAATTTGTTGTTCCACCTTGAGTGGGACGATGGGCGGTGGGCGGGGGCGGTGCGTTTGTTTTGAATTTGCACGCGGTAACAACAAACTGACTCCGGATGCAAATCTGCATACACTTGCAGGTGGGGGAGATATTCACGGCCGCCGGACAGGCGTTCAGCAGACTGGGCGATCTAACCATGCAGCTGCATCCCAATGCGGAGTCGCCATCCGGGTAAGTTGATTCATTGTGATGGAGTCGCGAGTTTTGTGGACACTAATCGGAGTGTTTCTGTGTCCTTTGTTCCCTCGCCACGGCTGCAGAAAGTGGACGGACGAAGAGATCGACATGCTGCACTCGTCTATAATGCGCTTCTCTGACGACCTGACCAAGATCAGCCTGAGCATCAAGAACCGCACCGTGTAAGTGATCCTGTGCTCCTGGCGAGGGAACCTGCTGCCCAGTTTGTCCGTGCTAGTTTCAATTAACTTTCCCCATTGCAGTTCTCAGATCCGCCAGGCGCTGAAGAAGAAGGCCTTCGAGGACGCCGGCATTCCCGCTAAGCAAGTGCCCGTCCAACAGGTGCAACACGTTCTTCAAACACTACCGCAACAGCAGCCGCAGCAGCCCCTTCAGCACCCACCTCCTCAAGTATTCAAGTCACAGCCCATCGTGCAGCACGTACAGCTGGTGGCGCAGCCAAAGCAGATCATCCTGCATCCACAGTCCACCACTACGACGGGCACGACGGTGACCGTTAAGCAGTACCAGCAGATGCAGAAGGCTGCGGCATTAGCGGCAGCCCAGGCTGCGTCCTCGACGGCCAACAACACGCCCACCATCACGGAGAACATCATTATCCAGCAGCCCACTTCGACTACAGCGACAGTGGTGCAGCAGCCCCATGTGGTGTCCACCTGCTCGTCGACGCAGATCGTGGTGCCCGTAGTGTCGGCAGTGTCTTCTGTTCCAACCGTACTCTCGCCCACGGTGGTGATTGCCGACGATGTGGTGAGCACCTCCAATCCTCCAGCGGCAACGGCGACGGCAGGATCGCCAGCTGGGGCGCCAGCAGGCTTGAAGTGCGGGCCAGACGTGTCCATGACCCTCAATCGCATCAATGTCCAGGAGAACGAAGTGGACGTGGAGGAGTGCCTGCCTGCCGAGGTGGTCAAACTGGACTTCGTCAGCGAGGAAGTGGCCGGGTGAGGTTCGAGCCCTCGGAACGGGCTGGACTTCTTCTACTAGATCTCCGGCCGCAGAACGAATCATGTAACTTGGAACAGAACCGCTACAAATCTAGATCGAGAACTCTTAAACAAAAAGGTTGAGATGCCGCCCTAGCCCTAAGCCTAAACTGTTAAGTGTTGTCATATTTGATATACCCTGAAATCACCTTGTTCCCGGCCCCGAATGACAAATGAATTGTGCGATGTGGAGGAGGAGTCTGTGGATCGCCAGCCACAGAGCGTAGATATTAATTGCGGAGCGTGTATGCCGCGCCTAGACTTAAATTTACGCAAGACACAATAGTGCAAAGTACATAACGACGATCGTGTAAGTTGAGAGTGAATAAACGAGCATTATTTTAAGATAGTTCTTGGAATTAAGGTATTTTATGGGGTTTAGAAGAGATTTAGGTTTGCGCAACGGCTTATACAATCTCATTGTCTGAAAATTGTAAATTTAACTCCAGACTTTTATTTCTATCGGACTCTTATTATTGTACTCCGAAAAAGATGGCGCAGACTAATAATAATTTATTTTAAAAGTAGCCAATGCGAACTCTTGTTTTTAATGGCCCGCTAATTATATTGGCTTTAACTTACTTTTAATAATGTAATATTGGACCAATTTAAAAACCTTTCCTAGTAAAATCCCGCAGTGGATTTTGAGTTAATTATCCAATCAACCTTTGAGCTATTATTAGATTAAGTCAAATCTGGTTTTTATCGCAAAATTTGATGTTTTCAAATCCACTTTTAAACTCTGCTCATAATTGCGCCTACGATATATTGCCATTCGCATGTCGGATTTCAAACCCGCACTTTCAGAACTTCCAAATCAGGTAGCAAGAAGAAGAGCAGCTAATAAAGATACGAATACATCAACAACAACAGTCGGAAACCCATTGTTCGCCACAAAATGAGGCTGCATTTGCAAGTCCTGGTGGCCCTGATAAGCGCCACGTCCATTTCCAGCTCACTGGCCTACAAGCCGGTGGTCATCCTGCACGGAATTCTCTCCGGAGCCGAATCGATGGCTTCTCTGGTCCGGGAAATCGAAGAGGTTTGTTATTGGATTCCCCTTGTTATTGTTTACACCAGCTGAAAACCTACAGTGACAAGGTCGAATTCGACGCAAACAACGCAGTTGAACTGATAGACCCTTCTCTTCCTGTTGTAGTTTCATCCTGGCACCATCGTCTACAACTGCGACAAATTCAGTGGATGGTACAGCTTGGAGAACGCCTGGCGACAGGTCGATCAGGTCAAGGATTACCTCAACGAGGTGGGCAAACTGCATCCAGAGGGCATCATAGTTCTGGGTATACCAATCTTTATACTGTGGCTTGCTACTAGGTACCAATACCGCTTATCTTTCAGGATACTCGCAAGGAGGCCTTTTGGCCCGTGCGGCCATCCAAAGTCTGCCCGATCACAATGTAAAGACCTTTATATCTCTATCCTCACCACAGGCGGGACAATACGGCAGTAAGTGAAACCAAAGTTCAATCCAATGAGTAATTGCTAATGCGTCGGACCAAATGCACACTGGTTTACTTTTCTGCGGGTAAAACCTGGCTGCATTTCACAAGCAATACATTTTAGCTGTATATTATGTAACCTTTTTCAAAACTTTAACAGTAGGGTTATAAAAAAAAAGATTACCAGAAAGGTGTAACATTTTAATTTAAGGTTTATATGTTTTAACTCAAGTTTCTTGGATATACTTTCAGCCAGCTTCCTTCATCTGATATTTCCCGATTTGGCGGCCAAGACGGCCTTCGAGTTGTTCTACTCGCGCGTGGGACAGCACACCTCGGTTGGTGGCTACTGGAACGATCCGCAGAGGCAGGACTTGTACCTGAAGTACAGCGAGTTTCTGCCATTGATCAATAATGAGAAGAAGACCTCCAACTCCACATCCTTCAAGATGGGAATGGTGCGGCTGAACAAGTTGGTGATGATCGGCGGACCCAATGACGATGTGATTACTCCGTGGCAATCGAGGTATGGTTTAGTTGGTCTGATAATTTCACAAATCGAATAATCCCTTTTATATTTCCTCAGCCACTTTAGTTACTTCGATGAGAATATGGATGTAATTCCTTTTATTAAGCGAACGATTTTCACCAGCGACTCCATTGGCATCAGGACGCTCCAGGAGGCTGGCAAGCTCATCATTGTGGTCAAACCTCATGTCCATCATCTTGCCTGGCACACGCGAAGGGATGTCATCCACGAAGTGATAATGCCATATTTGGACTGAGCAAAAGCCCAAAACTACTGAACTAAACTAAGCGATCAAACGGCTGTGATCGGATAGGCGGACAAAAGCTCACTCTCATCAATAAGCATTAATGTGAACTTGCTGCCTGGGTAACCAGGCTTCAAAAATGATCTTTTATTGATAATTATTAAGCTCTATATTTTTACAAACTACTCATAAATAGGTAAATAAATTGACAAAAATATAAAATTCTTTAATAAAATTGTATATTCAACAAACTTTGAACTATGTACTTTAAGTTAAATATTTTTTGTAATAAATATTTATTTTTCGGATTAATAATATTTTATGTATAAAACAATAATAGACATAGTTATCTTTATTATTTAAAAATCCCGCACACTTTAGAAATATATAGCGAACGGTAACACTATTACTTATCGCGCAATCGATTAAATATCGATTCTTCCCCGGTCCTGGGATGGCGAAATAGGGCGCAAAATCTTAGTTGTTAATTTTTAAGCTGGCCATTTGACAATGGAAGGCACCACGACAGCAGAGCAGGATGCAGACAACGTGATCCGCATACTGGTAGCCACCGATAACCACCTGGGTTATGGCGAAAAGGACGCGGTGCGCGGCGAGGACAGTTTTACGGCCTTCGAGGAGATCTTGGAACTGGCTGTGTCCGAGGATGTGGACATGATGCTGCTGGGAGGGGACCTCTTCCACGACGCGGTGCCCAGCCAGAATGCGCTGCACAAGTAGGAACTACATTGCATTCCCCACTCTATTTTCATTTTGATTGCCCACCAGATGCATTGAACTCTTGCGGCGCTACACCTTCGGTGATCGTCCGGTTTCTCTGGAGATTCTGAGCGACCAGGGGCAGTGTTTCCACAATGCCGTTAACCAGTCAGTGAACTACGAGGATCCCAATCTGAACATTGCCATTCCGGTGTTCTCTATTCACGGCAATCACGACGATCCCAGTGGTTTCGGTCGTCTGAGCTCCCTGGATTTGCTGAGCACCACGGGTCTGGTTAACTATTTTGGTCGGTGGACGGATCTTACCCAGGTGGAGATCAGCCCCGTGCTGATGCGCAAGGGGGAGAGCCAATTGGCTTTATACGGACTTAGCCACATCCACGACGGCCGGCTGGCAAGGCTTATCAAGGATTTTAAGGTGAAGTTTAACTGCCCCGAGACTGCTGCCAATGGCGAAGACGGTAATGAGTCCAAAGAGGAGGAGGATTGGTTTCATCTGTTAGTGGTACATCAGAACCGAGCCGATCGCGGAACAAAGAACTACCTACCTGAGGACCTGTTGCCATCGTTTTTGCATCTGGTGATCTGGGGTCACGAACACGATTGCCGCATCGAGCCAGAGGAGAATGCCAGGAAGCGCTTCTATGTCTCTCAGCCGGGTTCCTCGGTGCCCACCTCCTTGTCCGAAGGCGAGGCCAAGAAGAAGCACGTCGGCCTGCTTGAGATTTACAAAGGAAAATTCAAGCTTAAGCCACTTCCGCTAAAGACTGTGCGACCCTTCGTCTTTGAATCCGTCGTACTGGCCGACCATGCCGAGGAATTGGGGCTTGTTGAAGGTGATGCCTCTACTAAGGTTTCCAAATTCGCCAAGGAACGAGTGGAGGCCATGATCGAGCGGGCGGCAGCCCAACACACCGGTCATCCAAAGCAGCCAACGTTACCGCTTATTCGGTTGCGTCTTCTCTACACGGATGAGTCCTTCATGTTTAATGCGATTCGGTTTGGGGAGATGTTTAGCACTCGGGTGGCCAACGTTCAGGATGTGGTGCACTTCAGCAAGGTGGTTAAGCGTACCAAAACGGAGGCTGTCAATCTGGACAAAGAGGCATTGCGACGCGCTCTGGTAAGGGGAGAAATATATGATTACAAATGTTGGATCGTTTTTATTAAATCACGCTTGTTAGGAAGCGGATAATGCCACCCGAGTGGAGGAGTTAGTGGATCGGTATTTCGAAGAGGCCAAGTCGAATAAACCTCTAAAGTTATTCCACTCAAAGGCTCTTGCAGAAATGACCTATCGACTGCTGGAGCAAAGGGATGCTGATGCAGCGGAAAATATTGTCAAGTGAGTCGCAATCGAGTGGCAAATAACTATATGTATCCCAACCCATTTCCTCCAGGTTCTATAAGGAAAAAGCAGTTGATCACCTATTGGAAGCAATGCCCAACGAAGAGAACATCGACGACGAGCTTAAAAGTTTTCGAGCGCGCCACAAGCACGGCGATCTTCTGAAAATGCTCGATACACAGGGCTTGAAAGTAAAGAAAGAAGAAAAGTCCATACCCGAGTTGGCTAGCGCAACGAACGCCCCCATTGCCCCCGCGACGGGACGAGGAGTGGCTAGAGGTCGTGGAACCGCCAGAAGTCGTGCCGCCGCAACAGCTGCCACACGTGGCAAGGCTCAGCTAGATGTGACAGTCAATAGTACGGTATGAAATGTTGGCCTTAAAGAACACCTGGACATTTTACATTCTTTTCTTTTTTTTGTGTCCTAAATAGAGGAGCTCCGGCAGGCAACAAACTCTCCTAAGTAGCGTAATGGGTTCTCGAAATACTGCCAGCTATGTTATATCGGATGATTCCGATTGAAGTGAATTCCGAAGCGCTTGCTCACCTCAAAGTTTAATAAACATGAGTTTTCATTTTTATAATCTTTAAGAGTACATTTCAATATTGTTTATTATTTGGACTTTATTCTCAGGGTTCGCGCAACTGCATAATATATTAGCCTACAACTTAGGAGCTATATGAAGGTGAACGGCTGCTGTCGGACTCCAATTGGTCCGACTGGATGTGGATCGATTCTTTGGTAGTCTAGCTGCATCAAGACTCCGGCGCCGAAAAACGGCGGAGATTTCTCCAGGCATCGCTATCGCCACTGCGCACTCGCGTTACTGCTGGTGGTATTCGTAGTAGTAGCGATACGGATCCACCGATGAGCTGCCGCCGGCGGCGGTCACGCCCACGCCACCGGCGCCTGCCCCACCACTCGTCTTGGACACCGGCCGGATCACGTATGTGTTGCGTCTGCAGGAAAGCACAGGAAAGTAAAGTAAATGTTGAGGGAATTCTTTATGGAAAAGTGAAGTTGCCGATAAAGAGGTCTTTAAGGAAATTATGCAATCTTTTGCTGATATACAAGGTTAATTTCTGAGAAGCTGGATAATACCAATAAAGTACAAAAGCTGAAGAATTACCTGTTATGTTCACCCGCATGCACCTGGAAGCTGGTCTCCTCGCTGTGGTCGTGCGAGAAGAGTTTCTTGAGCGCAATGATCCCGGCAATGGTCAGGGCCACCTTGCTGATGACGAGAGCCTTTCCGGCGATCGCGGCCAGAGCCTTCAGACCCAACGGACCAGCGATGCCCATGGCGGTGAGGAGGGCGGCCACCACGTACTTGATGTGGCCCCCCTCCTTGTGCTTCTTTTTCTTGTGGCCGTGCTCATGGCCACGGCCCACGCTGTCCTCCCCGCCGCCTCCGTTCATGTCGATTTTGAGCGTGTGTGTCCGCATCAGCTTGTCCGCCTTGGAGAGAAGGGCTCGATCGATGGGCGCCAGGTTGCCAAATTGCCGGGCATCCGTCAGGGAGCCCAGTATGCTCTCAGTTTCGGTCTGGTTTTGCTTCTCCAGCACCAGACCATCCACTATCTTGATGGAGTCCTGGTCCAGGGCTCGACTAAGAGCATGGAGGGCTTTCTGTTTCAGGCAGCCAATGAAGTCGTTCTTGTCTTGGCAATCGTCGTAAACCCTCCTCACGAGTGCCATCTCGGGACCCAAGCCCCAGGCTGATCCCCAATCACCGAGACTGGAGGTAGTTGCGGATTCCACCGCGTTGTGTCGCCTTCTCCTTGGAGTCACTGCCGTTGAAACGGAGGCTACCAACGCCAGGAGCAGCAGCCACTCGGGACGCTTCATTGTGGGGTCCTGGCTGACAGATGCGGCTATCCAGAGTTCTGATATTGTGGTGAGGTGATCTTCGTTGGCTAATATCCGCGTCCACTCGCCAACAATCTGAAGATGCTACTGCAGCGAAATCGCTGTGCGGGCAGAGCTTTTATAAATTGCGATCGGAGATTGCGGCGCACTCAGACGGAAAGAACTGGCGTGCTCAATGGGATGCAGACGGATCTCGGTTGGACCTGGAGCAGCAGCTACTGTGAGGGCAATTAGCACTGGCCATATTTTGTTATGCGTTCGACCGACTCTCCTTATCGTAGTCGTCTGTGGCCGCTGACATGTTTTCGTTACCCAACCACGGATGGATGCCTATGCATCGTGTTCAGGTCCCGCGATCGCCGTGGAGGTGCGGACCAATCCGCCACAAAGTAGCACTTTTCGATTTCTATACGCGTGTATGTATGAATGAATACGGCTGTCAATGCATAGGATAGATGATATGTATGTACAGTCAAAGAAGTGGATTTCACTGACTTCCAAATAATATTTTAGAGTATCTTTAACTCCGAAAAACATGTTTGCTAAAGCTATTATGATTATCTGCTTACATAGATCGCAGCTAGATACCACATAGATTCCAATTATAAAGTTTCAGTCAAATAATAAGTACAATAATAATAGAATTATTCTCTAGAAGGGTATTTTTTAATTTAAGGAAAACTGTCTTAAGGTTTTAAAACACGTCATTTATAAAGCGTAGAATTCTTGAAAATATTTTTCGATTGTCTGCAACAGAGCAACAAATACCATTTGCTATAGAAAATATTTATAATTTGTTATATAAATCCACGAGTAATTACCTAGTTCTATAATGCAAGTGACCACTGTAGGCGCTTCCAAAAGCGTTCACTGGATCACTAGAACACCGGAACTGCCCAGATATTCTGAATGAAACACACATAAATCAGTTCTTAGAAATGAGAGTAGAATTAGTGCCAAGACTAAGTATGGCTAGTAATGGCCAGTAGGATCTAAAAAGCTGTAAATGCCAGCTGTTCGCCGGAGGCAACAACCGATCCACAGACTATATCTCAGTAATAACTTATAATATTTAACGATGCGTGCAGCGGAGTGATTAAGCCGAATCGGCTACTGCCCCTTGGATTGGGATCTTGGACTGGGATCTCCGCTGGAATCTTTGCCGGCACAAGGTATTGCTCGTGTGCGACTGGATGTACATATGTGTAGTCCGTAAATTGGTTATCATAAATTGCAACTGCAGCTTCTGGACGGAGCAGGGGGATCCCCGTTGATGCCGTGTGGTGATCACTGCACATTGGGCTCACTGGCCCACTGGGTGAAATTGAGTTGGCTACAGCCAAGAAATTTTCTTTTCTGCGCACCAACTGTGAAAATCAACAGCTCCCATCCTCCACCGATTTTCCAGCCTTGGGAAGATCACAGCGCATCTGGCCAACTGGTGACAGTTAATCGCAGTGAAAAGTGACTGCGACACTTTCGCCCGCTTATCTTTTCCACCCGGATAACGATAATTTCTCTAATTAGGCAAATTGGCGTTACAAATGTGCAAAGTTAACAAAGTTATTCCGATACAACGTTTACGTATGACTATGAAAGTCAATGGTTAATACATTATTTAAGTTTATTATACCCCTTACTCGTAGAGTAATAGGGTGTACTATATTCGTTGAAAAGTATGTAATAGGCAGAAGGAAGTGTTTCCGACCATATAAAGTATATATATTCTTAATCAGGATCAATGGCCGAGTCGATCTGGCCATGTCCGTCTGTCTGTCCGAATGAAAACCTCGATCTCAGGAACTACAAAAGCTAGAATGTTGAGATTAACCAGAGACATAGACGCAGCGCAAGTTTGTTTCCAAATGTTGCCACGCCCACTCCTACTCCCAAAAACCGCCCAAAACTTTCACGCCCACACTCTTGAAAAATTAGATATTTTTATATATTAGATTTTATTTATTTTATTTTTATTTTTTATTAGATATTACTTAAAAAAATGTGTACGTTTTTTTCATTTTGTTATTATTTTCCCAATTTTTACCCATATTTCAGATAATGGTGAAATCTCTCGTTTGCACGTCCACTAGCTGAGTTAGGGGTATCTGATAGTCGGGTAACTCTACTATAGCATTCTATCTTGTTTTCTTAGTATTTTAATGATATTTACTATTAGCTACTACAAATTTTGGATCATTTTATTCTAAACGGTCCACATTTTTCAGAAGAATGTGATTATCTTAAGTCTTTAATAATTAAATAAAATAACTATAGATTACATATTACTCATATTATCTAGAATTTTGAAAAAATGTACTTATTTTGAAAGTTTTTAGCTTAACTGTTTTTGAGAAAAGTATACATTTATATTATAGTTAATTATACTGTTTGAGCCATTACCACGGCTATTAAAGTGGATATGTTACTATCTGTGCTTTTGCAACTGTTATTAACAAAACTACTGGCTGGCAATGTAAGCATATATATGTAAGTCACCTATATACACACATGTCTATATACCTGCAATTGCACATACTCGTACATACATATGTACGTGGATGAGTGCCACGCACACTAGTCCTCTGCTCAAGAGGGCGTAAATAATTTAATACATCAAGAAAATTGGAAACGAAAGTTTCTTTGTTTTGGTTTTGGCGTGGTTGGCGTAGCCAACTTTTAGTTTCGATGCTCGTAGATAGCTGGGAATCCTCCCGAAAAGGACGACTGGGCGGACGGACGGACAATTGTGCGATTTATTTGCACATTTCGGCAGACCATTTGGGATTCCTGGGGCGGTTGGGAGCTCTTATCGTCAATAATCATCATATGCTCAAATTTTTGGCCGCTTAATTGGAAAATTGTTGTTGTTCCTGCGATACGCCTGAGCGATTGGGTGATTGGATGGCCAGGGTCCATCCGGATGGATATGGATGGATAAATGGATGATTGGTTTGGCTGCCGAATGCCGAGTGCCGAGTGCCGATTGATTGATGGCCTCCACATTGTTGTGCGGCCTTGCTGTGATAATATTTGCTCAGCGCCAGTTTGATTGGCATTTTGGCCAAGTGCCTTGTGGTTGGTTGGCTTGCATCATTGCGGCAAGTTCAAAAGTTAATAACACAGTAAGATCATACTGTTTCAGTCATAACGATTTCTCATTTAATGCTCTAATAACAGATTGGAACTTTTATAATATGGTCGGTAGAGGACTGATGTGGTTTTCTGTGATATTAAGCAAAATAATTAGTTCGGTATTATTATTATTATTATGCTAATAATATCTGTTATGGAAACCATTTTACTATGTGCCATGGTGGACCAATGTTTGTAATTCTTTTCTTTTTACATAGCGCTACTGCGCAAAATCAGAAAAGCTTGTCGAGGGTGGAATATGAGTTCATATGCCGTCATATTTCATAACACCCACTTCCTGGACTTGCGTTTTGTGGTTGCGCCTCCCTTGTGGGCGTGTGGGTGGCGATTGCTATCCAGTCCAAAATGGCGACGGACTTTGGGGATTATTTTCCCCGGACAGAATGGAGGATGCACTACCGGTTCTTTGAAGTTTTCGTTGGATTGGCAAATGACAGGCGGCGGGATTGGGGGATAACTCCTCTTGAGTGTGCACCACGTTGGAAAATGCTCTCATATCAAAAGAAGTCGAAACCACAAAGAAAATCTCAGCGGCAAATTTTCAGCTACATCAAATCATCGAGTCCCGTATCCGTACTCGCATCCGCATCCGTAGTCGTGTGCCCGTATCTCAGCCCTGTTTGCACCTGCACCCCTCTGTAGTCCCTGGTACCCCTGCTTAGACAAAGAATTTCCCCCATTTTCCAACTTCACGTCGCCTTTCTCTGGCTACTGCGGTTCGTTCGCCTGCTGCCAACTTTCAACTACTTGCAAAGTTTTCACATTTTAAATTTGTTGGCTTGTTGCTTGTGCTCCGATTTTTCTGCTGCCATTTTCCTGTTCCTCAAAAAGTTTCTTTGTTTTCCTTGGTGCTGTTCTTGAGTGCTGGTCGCCATTTAACAGTGGAATTTAGGTGTAAGCGTACTTCAAAAATATTCCACTACTTATCTGGTATTTGCTGAAACTCAGGCGTTTCTTTGTGTACCCATATTACTGGCTTCATTAATAATAAATAACTATATTGAATATAGAATACAAATTATATATAACACAGTCATCTCCGCTCTTCTGTTTATTTTTCAAAAACTATTTTACGTCCCCATTGCGATAAAGAGGCAAGGATTAAGGCAAGAAATTGGTTGTAACGAACTGTATTTATACTTTAAGAAAATGAAGTGCACTTGTGTGTATTCAAGTTACCTTTACCTGCAAGCCCTTTGTACATATTTGAGTGAAGAGACAGATTTGTGGAAATCTTTATTTCGTTGCCCCCATGAATATACCTTTGCCCTGGACAAAACTCAAATATACCAGGATATGGGCTGGCTACGGATCCTTCGCCACATGCTGCGGTCTTGGCCAAATTTGCTTGCACTACATATTTTGAAGTTTACCTTCAGAATATGTACTTGGTACTCTGGTACTCTGCATATACTCTGTATATCTGATAAGCTCGGGAAATCCCCATCCTTGGAGCGCCTCGGTGTCGATGGTTCCTTTGTCTCCCTCATCGTTATCGATTGCGCAGCGAGTTGAGCTGGAAAAATGTTTTCGCTTTATCTGCGATGGTGGGCGTGGCAATGGGAGGAGGTGGCGGAGAGAAAAATAAATTGTTGCAAACACAAACAGAAATATAATTTTGTTGCCTTGCCTCGCATCGCATCGCATCGCATCGCATAGCATCTACATGGGCCACATATTTATGGCATGCCAGCACGTACGCGATATATTGCAACCCAATCGCTAGACGAGAAGCGGTGGAGTTGGGAGGGCTCTTATTTATTTGGTAAACTTCGTTTATATCGCACACAAACCGAACCAAAACGAACCGAACTGGGGGAATCCCCCATCCAGCGCGCAGGGAAAGCGAAACAGAAAGCGAAACACCAACAAACGACGCCATGTTGAATGCGACGCAGTGGGCGGTGGGTGGTGGTTGGGGGCTGGAAGGTCCTGTGGGTGGTTCTGTGGGTGGTCCTGTGGGTGGTCGTCACCATCATAAAAGCCTTGGCTGGGGCCCAGGACTCATGTACCCACTGTTTGTTATGCTTGTCAAGCATTTTGCGCGGGACCGTCTAACGATATTTCGATTTTGATATCCTTGGGTGTTATCGTTAAATGTCTGTCTGGGTGATAGAAAGGGGGTGCTTGGGGGTGGCAGTCGGACCCACAATGTATACAATGTGCCATGTTGATTATGGTCTCATTTTTGGTATTTACTTTTCATCGGCATTATTTCGCACTCGAAGAAAAAGTTTCAGTCTTCTTTGAGAACTTGTCAAACACAGATGAAACACACGTGTATAACCATATAATAATGCTTGTAATAATGCTTTAATCTCAATTACTTATAAATAATAATATGATATATTTACAACAAATATTAGGTTCTTAACCCTTTAATAGTTCCTTGACAGGCCAATCATAACCCATCATTTTGGAGGCTTATAGTTTCTTATAAAATCTCGAGAGATATTCCGAGTAAATTATGATAAGTAGCTTAATTATTTTCCTCCTCCTTTGTGCAACTTTAATGATCCTGCCAGGGGAACGGGAGCCTCATGACACCTCTCCCATGCTTTAAATAATCGATGCATCCTGACCATGGTCATGTGCGAGACTCCTAAATTAGCACTCAAATGTGTCAAGAAGCCAGCATCATTATTCCACGAACCTAAGACCCTCGTCCACGTCTCCGATTCGCTCCGAAATTATGCCTGTATGTACGGACTTTTTGACATGGGTCGGTCCTGGCATCTGTATATGCCATCATATGTCATAATTATAGCTGCTCCAGTTCGGTATCCTTGGATGCCCTGGAACCTGCTCCAGTTCCTGCCCAGATATTGATAATTGGCCCAGAAGTATGACCAACTGCGCCTGCGGCTGGCCAAGTCTAGACGAAAAGTGTCGGTTTTGAATATTTTGACAGTTGGCACTTGATGGGTCCAATTGGACATAGATTAAATAAATTTGGCCAGCTCAAGGGCAACACGAGCTTTTTATGAGCCAACAACCTTGTGAACTTTTTGTTAAGGAAATAATAGTGTTACTGGAAGTTATCATGGCTGTTATAATGTATTGCAAATAATTATTGCCTTTAGATCGTAGAGCTCTTTTATTAGCCATACAGTTGTACGCGTATTCATTAGTTTCATACTTAAAAATCCTATGAAGCGTTGTCCTTGTAAGCAAAACCTATGCGATGCAATCAAAGCAAGTGAACTGCTCTCCAAAGATTAGCAGCCTTAAATGGAGGCACCGACACTAATCACTGAGTTGGTGATGTGGGGCAGAGAACTGCTCCAAGGTGGGGATTGAAGGTAAGTTGGTAAACCCATTAAGCGGCAGCCGACCGATAAACTCCACCTGGAGCACGCGATGCTCTGTCCGGATGTGATTTATGTGGCTTTTAGGATATTTTATTAAAATGCATATTCGTTGCTCGGATGTCACCGACGGCCGCCGTTCAGTGTTTATGATTTTCATAAGCTTGCCGTCCATTGGCCAGTGGCTACTGGAGCATCCATTGCTGCAAAGGATGGTTACCAGGAGAAGTGGTTCCTGTTCGGCGGCCAGGCTGTACGTCATAAATTGTCACCGTCGGCTGGGACCAACGATGCCCGATGCCCGATGCCCGATGCCCGATCCCGTACCCATACTCACTCCCGTTCCCGTTCCCGTTCCCGTTCCCATACCCAATCCCATACCCAGTCGCAGTGTCAGGTGAAGATACTGTATCTGATCGCTGCGACCGTTGCGGGTCATAAACAAGCGGGCCGGCGACCAGGTTTTGGTCGGATTTGGTCTGGTTCCCTCCTGGCCACCATTGCTGCGCTGGCCGGGCTTCCTTTTGGCTTTAATTAAAGCAGCTTGCCCCGTCTCGTCTTCATTTTTGTATCTTCTGCCTGGCAGAAGTTGTATCTCTTCGGCTGTGGCGGGTTGGGGGAAAAGGAGAAACAAGCGAAACAAGCGAAACAGTCATCAACGTTGGCTGGGGCTTAGAGCGGATTCGTTTATCAGTTTATTTAAATTTTCCTCGCATGTATCGTGCCTTTGGGGTGGGTGGCTCGTATTTATGCCCATAATCAGGGCGCATGGAATCCCGTTAAATCGCGTCATAAGGCGGTTCGCCATTTTCGCTTATCGTCATCTCAGGCCCAGTCTTGGATTCAGATTCAGATTCGGTTACGTCCCATCCACAGCGCCGCCCCCAAAAGACTGAGCCGAGTTTTATTGTTGCCTCTGAGAAATTGGATTCGTATCTGTGGCACACATCCACATTTATTCAGATACACATAAGCCCACGCCCACACGTACAGTTTATGGCAACTCATATCTGAAGGATATAAAAGTGAGGACGCTATACAAAATAGCAGATGGAGACACGGAAAGAAATGATTCAGCAAAATATTGTAATGATATGTTACGTTAAAAATGGCATGATTATAAGCGCCAAATATCCTAAAGATACACTGATGTTAGTTTGCGAATGTCATTTGCTTTTAGCAGAGAGAAATGTTTGACAACGTATATTAAAGAAAGGCCGTGGATAATAGTTCCTATGCAAATGTCGATGAATTTGTTGCTTTTAATGTCTAAATGAATGTTTAATGTTAAGAAAATAACTAAGTTGCTTGTGCTTTTGTAAATAAAACAAGCAGATATAGGATAAAGTCGAGCAAACATAGTCATCAAGAGAAAAGCCCAAAAGCAGCCCGCCATTTTGTAAGGATATCTTTCCGAGCGACAAGAACGTCGAAGAAAAATGATAATAAAATAACGCAAATATGGCAGAGGGAAATGCTCGTTATGCGGGGATTTTCTTTGCTCCCTCTCGAATTTTCCCCTTCCGTTCGCTTCCCCTTCCACCATTTGATTTTTATTTCATGTGTTTGCCACATAAGCGGCTTAAGTGGCAGCAGACTGGGGGATAGATAGGGCTCCCTCCAGGCATATGTATATACATACATATGTGCATATATGGATTTACATAAAAACATACTCGTGTGTGTGTGTGTGTGTGCGTGTGTGAGTTTGTACATGCTTGGTTTGCCATATCAAAGGCAAAAGGATCAGGCATAATGCCGACGTCGCCGCATGTGCCATAATTTTCAGAAAAGTGCCAGAGCAGCCACCCAACCACACGGCTCCAATCCAATTCCAATGCCAATGCCATTCCCATTCGCACTGCCACCCAACCACCCCCTGGCTGGCATTAAAATGCCTTTCGAACAAGGATAACATTTTCGCCTTCTTACAGGACGAGGGGCATAGCGTATGTACATACACGTACATGTATATGGCACATGGGGCGAAATGGGTGCATGCCATAAAAACAATAGCGCACATAAATTTTGCACAAATATATAAAGTATGCAAAAAGGCATAAAAACGAATAAAAACCAACGAATGTGGGGTTTTCCGGCAAATGAGCTGCGGATGGAAAACACACTCGCACAAACTCTCACACATTCACGAAAATCGTAAAACATAAGCAAGGATACGAAATATTTGCGATTTCGTTTGGTTTATTTTTCTCGTTTCCCTGTTTCGAGTTCGTTCCCATTCGCACTGATTTCGCAGGAATCTTAACGAGGTCCGATATGGGCGACTTCTTGCTGGGGACTCTGGCCAAATGGTAATTGGGGTATATCGCACTTTTAGGCATTTTTTTAACCAAAAACTGTGGACATATAGCTGTGTTTAGTAGTAGAAAAACTTATGTTATGAGATGAAAAACCTTAGAGAACCTCATCTTATAAGATGCAATCTAACGCTGCCAAAAGTGTTAACAGCATTTTAATTTAGTTAGATAAACCACTTTGTTTCTTGCCTAATTACACCTTAAATCGTTGCTGATTTTTCCATATGTTCCTCCGAAGCAAGATATCAGAACCTTTTGAAGTCATCATATTTGCGTAATGCATCCAGGACATTTTGAAATCGAGGATATCAATCTACTGCATTAGTCAAGGCAATCGGAACAAATGCGATTGCCGGAGGGCATTCACGCATCTCCATCTTGCACGGGGTCACAGATGTTGGCATTTGCCGGAGTCAGCGGCGTCACCCGTAATTGGACATTGGCAGCGGTTCAAGTGCTGCGTGCCTCCTCCTAAATTCACCCCTCACCTCGCGTAATTGTGATTTTCCGTGTTTTCCATTTGATTTTTCCTTGTTTTTCTCTCCATTTCCGCCCCTCCGCCAGAATTCGCCCAAGTGCATGAATTTGTCGTTTTCAGAAATTTATGCTTTTTAGTTTATTGCTGGTTCGAGGTGGTGGAAGTGCGGAGGGTGTGCCGGCATAGTTTTATGAGTGGACCTTGTGTGCTGGCCATCAGAAAGAGTGTCCCTGGCCAGGGCCAGTCCATGTGTAATTGGGAATTTATTAGTCGCTGGAGACTCATTTACATTTCTGCCCGTGGAGAAGGAGTGGGCGTCTGGAAAGGACGATGAGTGGGTGTGCAGTGTGCCTTGGTCTTTGGCCTTTGTCCATCGAACAGCAGCTGTAATTATTAGCCATTCTCTTATTTATGGCAAGCAAAGTTTTGATTTATCCGAGACAAGCCGGATTCTCAAGACGAATGCTTGCAACTTGGCCAATAAATATCCGAAATTGTCTATCGTGCTTTCTTATAGCACTGATTTATTTGTTAACTGCCAGTCATAAAGTATGGAGCTCACAACTGGCCCGTCAATTTAATAATCTTTTTGCAGCAATTAACTATTTATTTTGCTTGTTGTACAGAATTTGTAAGCTACAAATGAATATGAACATGACTTAATAGCATTTGTTCTATTCATTTCTGTAGTTTCATTACATTTTAACGTTGTAAAACCTGGCTTAAATTGAGCTGAACGCGAGCTTAACTTGTCTGTCATACGTTTAATTTAAGGCTCGAATTTGTGGACTCCTGAAGGTCCTTGTTAATGGACGCCATGCTCGCCGGGTCACGCATAATCTTATTAAGCACCGGACACCAACTTCATTGCCGTTCCAATTGAAAAGCGGTGAAGAAATTTCAACAACGTCACCAATTTCCGGCAATTATTTCGAATGTCGGTTGATTTAATTTATTCGTTGCTCAAAATTAAAACCAAACCAAAACAAAGAAATCCCCTTGTCCAAGTAGAGCGACATTGTAAACAGGCCACATCCCCCACGTTATCCCCATTCCGCCGAAGGTCCTGCTCCGCTTCCATCCCACTCCCCCAACTCCCATTTATCGCCCGCTGGGTTTGTTGGCGCGATTTTTCATCCCAGGCGCAATTGGTTTTCAATTCAGGACCATGTAATCCCCCGAGCTCCATGGGATATTTCTGGGGATTTATGTTGTTTTTTCTCCGCTAGACGACGAGGATACTGGAGTGGGCTTCTGGATGGGATCCCTGCATATTATTAGCCAGCGCCGCGTGACTGGGAGTTCAACTTTTAATCGAATGCACATAATTGCCAAAATAAATCAATCAATTCGGCTCGGTTGCCTCCTAATGAAAACTGACAGTCGCCAAGTCATTCCCACTTTCGAACTCCGCTTAAGTCCAGTTCCTATTGGCTGCATGTGGGCCATTTGCATAAATTTAATGTGACAATTTGTAAGCCCAAGTCCTATTTTATGGCCTGTCCCAGAAATTACAATACCATATCTTATAATTCGTCTAGCCAATATCTTGTACTCGTATATGCTTGTTTTCCTCACAAAATGACAAAGTTAATCTGGGAACAGGGCAACCTTAAACGACTTGGTTTACGTGTCATTTGCCGCGTCTTAGGTGAACATAAACATCCGTGTTCCGTCCGATAGTGATCTCCGCCTGACCCGACACCCTTCCTCCAGTCACGTGCCACCGGAGTCGCGCCTCCGTCCCGTTTTGTAATCCGCAAGATATGGCCTCGACGACACGCTCCCACCGACTGACTCTGCGCCCATTATGAAAATGACAAATGGAGCGCAAGTGTCCGCCTTCCGGGAGTAAGTGGAACGGGGTGAAGACCTGGTGAAGATCCCGGAACGCGTGAGGGATTACGTGTCAAAGGATTAGAGACAACACGGACGCCAGTGTTCCCACCTCGGAGCTTAATGCCGATAGCAATTGATTTACCATCGCTGGGAATTCGAAAGATAGCTATCACAATTAAATCGGCTGAGAAAAGGGTTTGGGTAACTTAATATGCCCAAGATTTGATCTTGGAATTCTTACTGCATTTGCTTTTAACGCAAATAACTGGAAGTTTTTAGTTTTGCATGGTTTGAAAACCATTCAATTCGGCTAATCTACACTTATTTTAATATTTTCATATTAAGTTTACTGCAATTAATAGTTTTGCGAAAGAAATAAAATTCTGAACCAATTGTGAAGTTTTTAGAGGGGGAACCGCCCCGCTGTGTAAAAACGCTGGCAAACAAATTTGTGTTAAAATTTCAACCATAATTTGCTGACACCGAAAAGCACAAGAAGGACTCCGGATGCCATGGGGTGCCAGGACAGAGCTGCCGGAACTGACGAGGACGTTATTAGCCGCAGGGGGAGTTGAAGATGAAGTCGGGCAAAGGGCCGATACCTTTGCCTCAGGGGGTTGGTTTGATTTTTTTCCAAAGCACTGCGGCCGTCCACAATTGAATTTTGAAATAGAAAACAACAAAACTGCAAAACGCATTTTTTAAAATGACAAACAAACGCAACGAAAAGTGAAAGGGAAATGAACACAAACAACGGAGGCCAAGGAAAACAAAGTAACCTGAGACCGATTCCCAGTTCAAACGACTGATGATGACGATGATGACGATGATGAGGCTACGAATGGTGGGGTGGATCTGGGCTTCGGAATCTGGATTCCGGAATCTGGTGAAGAATGGGACGACCCGCAAGGGGGTGTGAAAACGAAATAAGTATAAACAAATAGAAGCGCGCAGTAGGCAGCTCAATTTGAGCAAAGTCAAATGGACTGGGAGACAAGGGTTCTGGTTTTTCTTTCCGGGAACTCCGCATTTTGGCAATTATAGTAGCGAAACTTATATATTATACTTGCATTTTGCAAGGCATTGAACAAACAATATGCTGTTATCAATCGGTTTTCAAAGGGTATTTATGATATTTGCCTGGCTGATTCTCAGTTCTGGCTTGAATAAGTTATTTTAGGGCTCATGCCAATGCTAACTAATATTGTATGCAAGCTTATATCCAACGATTTTTTATAATGTTTCAATGCATTTGAATTAAGACGATGCTATATACCTTTCTTGGCATAAGTTTTATCGGACCTGCATTCCAACTTTACAGTTCGTTTCCAGTTCTTCTCACTGATGGACCTTAAATAAAGTTTAAATAAAGTGTTGCGAATGCGAGCCATCATCCGGATGCAGAACCACAGATGTCCGGTTCCAGCAGGCGATTTTCCAATGCGACGGCAGGCGGTCTCATTAAGGCGCCAAAGTGTTGGCCAATTGCGAGGGGCGGCGGATGGGGGGCGTGTCCTGGGCCGCGGGCATATATCACGTCGTTTAATAACTAATAAACGCCATCGCTCAAGTGGCAGCTGTCAGCTTGTCAGCGGCGTGCGAGGAGCGTGAAATTGTCGCAAGAGGACAGGACTAAGGGTCAGGAAGTCTGGCAGGACGCGGCCGAACACAAGGACAGCACAGCGGTCGTTGCAAGTAAAAAACACCCCAGAGGAATCCATCAGATTTCGTGATTTCCGTGTATTAAGTCATCATTTTCGGTCCCAGTACAGCGCAGCTCCCTTGGGGAAAGTCCGGTTCGTTCGGGGGAAAACTTAAAATTGAAGCTGGGACCTCATAGTGGATCATCATGGTGGATGAATCTCGTGTCCGCGCTGCTGATTACAAGCAAAGTTAAGTGCTTGGGACTCGAAACGGGGAGAATGGGGGCAGCTCACAGCTTTGGGATCGTTTTCTTGTCCATGTTTCATTAGTGGTTAATGTCGGACAAAATGGGGAAGATATCTGCAGATTTTGTGGAAGGGCAGCTATATTTCATACTTGTAGCAGACATGGCCTATAAGTGGATACTAGTTCTTGAAACTCAACAGCTTACTTCGGTTTGAGTTGCATGCATCTGTTAACTCTAGTTTGTAACTATGTATTTCATTTTTACCTAAAAGTATGTGACAAACCGTGCTCAATAGCTCTTGGTTTCGAAATCTATGTTGTTTGGAAAATAGATATTTATTGCAATACATATATTTTTGAATACCTTATCGGTAAAGTTAATGGAGGGCATCTTTCGCTGCCTGACAGCTCATCATCCATTACGATGGGCTACAACAAATGCACTCATTTGCTTGCAGGTGTCTAAGCCCACCTCCCACCACCCAACACCCAACACCCACCACCCACTCCCCTCCAAGACCTCTGGCCCGGGGGGAGCACTCTAATGCGTCAAAATCCTTCAACTTTTCGCAGCCTTTGAGCACAATGCGGTGGGCGCAGGGGCGTGGCTGGTGCTGAAGAGCCCTTGAGCGCTCCTCTGAAAACAAAAACAAAAACAAAAGCAGAAGCTCTACAATGAGGGCACACAAAAAATCGCAGATAGAGAGAGAGAGAGAGACTGGCAAAAGTATTTGAATTGACAAGTGCCATCAAAATAGAAGCGGAATTAAATTTATCATGCCAAGTGGGTGGTGTAAGGTGAGGCGGAAAAGCCGGGAAAGCCGGGAAAGCCATGGCGCTATGAAGAGCTGTGCCAGGGGATGAAAGTATTCATCAGGCGGCTGGAGCAGCGTCATCGATCAACTCGAGCGGAAGACACTTCCGCCGGAAGGAAGGCGAACTTTTAAATATTGAATAATATGTTTTTCTTTCCCCCGAACGCCAACCAGCTATCCCTGCCACGCCCCATTTTGACTTGGCTCGTTTTGGCCACCAACAACTTGGCATAATGATGGGGCGAATGATGAGCGAAATCTTGACAGCTCTGCACAGTGGCACCGAATTCATCTATAATTATACAACTACGTTTAAAAAACCATGAATGTGCAGTTTATGCTAATAAATCAAAGTAATGCAGAATCTGTAAGCAATGGAAGTAGTATAATAAAGACCAAACAATTTACACTTGATATGAATGCATTTTTTCATTATTTGCATAATATTTCTCAAGGCTTCTCTTAATTTACCATAGAAAGGAAACACTGTGGAAAACCCTGCTAAATCGATCAGCATTCAGTTGATGATGACGACAATGACGAAACACTTTCGGATTATTGGGCAAACAAGGCGGTTCAAACTTAAAAAGTGGAGGAGGCTAAACGACATGTACCATAGCCCCACCTTATAAGCATGGCAACGAGAACAGGATATATATATGTAATAGGAAATGGGATGGAAAGCTCTGATATCTGAAACGCTGCCACTTGTATTTGCCACGGCGCCGGGCGTTTAGATTACGGCATATTTTGAATGGGCTTTTTAATTTGTATTTAATTTCATAATTAGAGCTGAGCTGCGACACGTTCCTCTTTTACTCGAATTACGCAGCAAGCCACGTGACTCCATTTCTACCCAGACACCCGACCTGCTCTCCAGCGAATCATGTGAATCCAGCGAATCCAGCGAATCATGTGAATCTAGTGAATCCAGTGAATCGTGTTAAATGTAATCCGCTTAGCGTTCATAATTTCGGCTAGTATGTGCCAGGACCTCTGGATCGTATGAAATAATTCCAGGACCGAACATTTTTCCCAGGCACCTCAAAGGGGTCAGAAGGGGTGGGGTTTTGCCAATCCGGGTGCAATCCGGGTGCAATCCTGTCTGAAATATGGCCTCGCGTTGGGCCTTTCAATGTAAACATCGCTGGAGAAGTGGACAAATCGTTCAACTAAAAACGACAGCAATCAAACAAAATTGAATATCAGCGGAAACGGAAACGGAAACGCCAAAAATCGACAGCAGCAACTGGCGAAAAAAGCTGCTGGAAAAAAGCGGATGTCAGCCTGACATTTGGAGCCGGAATCTGGGCAGTACGGATTGCGGGGGCTCACGGCAATTGTTACGTGTCAATAACTGCAATAAAAAATCCCACTGCAACAGCATCCCACCCCTCGGCTGCCCCTTTCTTCGGCCGACTGCGCCTCAATAACTCTGCAACTCAAATCAAAACCAACGTTGCATTTCAATTGCGAAATTGCCAACTGCCAAACGTCCACATCCGCTCATCAATCGCCCCGGGAAAAATCGGGCCGGGCTCCATCGGCACGGATTCGCTTCACCTTTGTCCCTGCCTCGAATTCGCGAGCTGAAGAATATTAAAATAAATGCCCATCAGTTAGTTATTCCAGCCAGTTATTTGTTTCGCTCGAGATTAAATTAAACTAGGCCGTGAATGGCCTGCTGGCGGGATGGAAAAAATGAGAAGAATAAACGGGGTCTATTTCGATGGGAGGGCATCACCTTTCATAGCAAACTTTCGAGCTTAAACAGAAAATAATGTGTACTATTTACTATTTATTTCTAATACGGGGATCTTTAATGCATTATAAATTTTACGTAGTTCTATAGTGAAATATTATCAGTTAGCAGGATCAGCCATGTATGTAGATTATTGACAACCTTTTAAATGGTACCATTGTCCCTCTGAATTTATGCCTATACTTAACAACATATTGATATCGTCCGATCAAAATTGTGATTTCAACAAAAAAGACTGTTTTTTGTTCCTTTTTGTCCATATTTAACGCACCATCAATGAAAAGTTAGCGTATCAACTGATTCCTATTGCCATATGCTCTGTTATCCGATGGTTCGATCGCAGTTACTGAGTTTGGTGGCCATTATACATATAATCTGGAGGAACGCATCTGCAGTGATCTATTGAGATGTCACCGTGCTGAATGACAAAGGATATTGCGAATGTATTCCGGGCGTAGGATCTATTCAGCATTTTTGCATTCCGCCGGGGTGATTTTGATGGGCTCGTGTTGCAGCAGTTATTAACACGCTCTTAACGATTTGTCAAAAAAGTGGCTCGCATGACATGTGTGCAAACAAGACCAGAAATGGGCGAAAAGTATGACAGTTCGGGGGTTGCAGATAGTCCTCGAAAGGGGTGTCCTCGCCAGGATGTCAGATCCACCCTGGCGATGGTGACTAGCGAGGCGGGATTATGAACATGTTGTTTACTTTTAATTCGACTCAAAACTTAAATTTCAACACGATGAAAGCAGATGGATTTCGATAGAGATTTTCAAAGGTTTTTGCTGGCCAAGCTGGATTCATTCTGAATCAATTCCACTTCGTTCCAAGTATTTATGCATATCACTGAAAGTTTAATTAAAAACACATCAAGCTGCAGACTCACAGGAATCAATCACAATTACCAATCGCCGTCGAGGGTCGCGCTGCAAAATGGGCAAAATGTGAAAAATGCACAAGGATAAAATGGAATCAAAGGAATGCTGCACTGGCCAACGGGATTGGTGTAGGAAGTGACCCCCAAAGGCTTCGACGAGGATGTTTCCATAATAAAATCAGACTAATTAAAAATTCCACCGATGCATTGGGACAACTGCGCTATTAATCCGAGCATTAGACTGAAGTTACAGTTGCATTAGTTAGTTGGTTATAAATAAATTCGAATTACTTAACACTGAAAAGGACCGGAATACTCGTAATTCCTTTGCTCCCTTAAGCAATCTAAAATTCTTCAGTTCGTGTCAGTAGTAGAAATTGCTTCCACTCGGCTGACCTCATTAAGTGGCAACAAAACAAGCCTCGACCACAACATTTCAAATCGAATAAAAAAGTCAAAAATCCATCGAAGCCGAAACGAGGGCGTTGAGGCAACTTGGCCAGGACCTGCATGCAAATGTTTCCGGGGGTGGCGGATCCTTTGGGGGAATGGGGACGGGGATGGGGATGGGGATGGGGATGGGCTAACCGCAGTCGAGGCACCAAGACGCCGGCCATGAATGAGAATTTGCTTTGCGGAAAAACTTAAACACCGGAAACAATTAATTCCACTTGAATTAACATATGCACAGATTGGCCGCCCGGTGGGCGGCGGTGGGCGGAGGGTGAAGGTGGCCGCTGGTGGGAGGGGCATTCTAATCGAGGACCTTCGAAAGTGTTGACTGCCCGTGGGGTTGATTGATCGCCCCTCGGTCCTTGGATGAGCACTACCCGGGAAAACTTTCGCCATAAGCGTTCCTGGAGCCATTCGTGTTTATGAGCCAAAACTTTTGATAGACTCGCGGATGGAAATGGCTACACTGTAACCCAGGAGTACAAAAATGTCTAATAATAAAGACACTATGTTACCTAATTACTCTTCTATTCACTCGGAAATTATTTATATACCTTCAGTAAAAAATCGTGGTCTAGATAACCCTTCGAAAATTATTTTGATTCATGTACATCACCATGTAGTTTTGTCAGTGTACCATCATTTAGAGGGCTTGGAGGGAAATAGTTTGGCGTACCGCATTGCGAGCGAACTGTTCCAGAAATGAGTTAAAAAGTTAATTGCCAGCGGACAGGTAATTTCTGGCACACTTCAAGTGCAAATGCCATTAAGTAATATGCAAACAAGGGTGGCTCCACCCCCGAAACCACCGAATTCCACCCTTTCCCCGGATCGCTGGCCAAGTCAATCAAGGAGCAGGAGCTGACAGGCTCGACTGCCGCGACACGAAAGCCATAAAGTCACGAAATGCCTCCAACTTCAGCGGCGATCCTGGAACCCTGGAACCCGGGATGGGTCCTCCTGCCTTCGTCCTTCGCGTCCCGTTGCGTGTGCCTCTAGTTGGGTTCTACTTGGTTTGTTCCAACAGGAGCAGACTAGTGCACTGGCAGAAATGGCAGCTATCACTGAAAACTAAAAAATCTTCTGTCGGATCTTCGGAAAGTCAACTCATCAACTTAAAAGTTACAAATGATATTTTACAAATTTTCACTAAAATGGAAAAAGGGAAACTGAAAATAGTTCCTCTTTCATTATAATCTTCCAAATGTGACCCATACTATTGGCATAGTTTCAACCCACCATTTTTGTTTTCAGTGCTTCACTTTTGAGCCAAGGACTTGGCCAGGTGGATGCGGGGTGAACTCTGATTGGGGACGGGGTGCGGTGACCACACAGCGCGTGCTCACGTTTAGGCGTAACAAATTACCATTAAACTGCAACCGAACCTGCCCCTCTGTCCTACTGATTATTATTTAATGATGAGCCCGGACAGATTGTCCCAATAAACAAAAGTCTGGCTCTCGAGGGCTGGGTCATAGTCGAGTTGCCCGCCTAATTATACGTCATACGACGATATACACACATTTATCCAGTTGCCTTGGAACGTGAGCTGGCAATTCGTTTAGGGAGCGAATTGGGAACTTGGAGCAGCTCACCCACTTTCTGGTTGCCATTGCTCAAATGCAAGAGTCCACTTTGCCAAAGCGTGTTCCCTATCTGCGATCCAATTTGAATTGGCAAGATCCGGATAAGAAACAGGATATTCGGAAGGCTGGAGAAACAGGTTTTTCGCGACAATTGGACTTCTTACCAGTTGGTTTTATCAATAACAGAATTTACGATATTTGTTTCAAATAAAAAACACATTAAACTATTTAGATAACTATTTCGTATATTCTTAAAAATTGTGGTGGTGTGCTATGAAGTGATTTTCCAATTCAACTTACAGTTTTTGTCATCTGAAGACACTCGGCTATATTCCTTAATAAAATAGATTTTTATCTATTTGTATGTCTCACACAAACAATTATATAAATGAATCTGTTTGTTTGTGTGTGTCTGCAGCCCGGTGACTAATATCATCGAAGGAATGCAATTATTCAAGTGTCTTCTGCTGCCAGCCAATTGTGGAAAATGCCAAAAACAGCCAAACGAATTTTCCGCACCGTCAGCAGGCAGGGCAGGGCAATTTTTTAATTTCTTAATTTTTGCGAGCTCATGGAAGAATTAGCCACGTTGCCACTTGGCCACGTAGCAGCCAAGATGTCGCTACTCCATCCCCCGGCGAAGGGCGGTAATATCTATCTATCTCTCCACTCCGCGGACAACGGACAGAGTCGGGGTCCAGAAAGGAGACGTTGCTGAGTTGTGGCCTTTGTCTTAGCACCCCCTTTTCCAGGATTCGAGGGTATATGCCTGCATAGAAGGGGCTTGCTACACATAGTCACATGAAAGAGGTAACCAACTGTCCAAGTATCTCTAACTCATTATTAAACCACAGGCACTTAAACATAATCCTTGCGTTAGGTATCCCGTAGTCGTTTCATTTCTTAACCTTATCCGTCTGCCTTTTCCTCGGGACTGCTCTGCTGGCAAAAGTTTATTCATTTAGAAAATTTGCTCATTTTCACTGTTCGAGGGGGCGAGTTATTGTTGCTGCCAGGGATCTGCAGCCAAAGTCCAGTATTCGGCAGCCAAGGGGGTTAATGTGGTACGTGAGCACGGTTTTCATATAAATTGCGGCCAATAACATTTTTCACTTGGCCGGACAGGAAAAACGCGGACAAAGCAGAAGGCCAGAGCGGGACGGCATCTAGACAGAAACAAAAAAAAAGAAAACGATGAACAAAAGCTGCTGATGATGGCTTCTTTTTGGTTGGTCTGTTCCCTGGCCCGAAATCCGGCTCATTAAGCCCCCGGCGATGGTCAGCGCGGGTGTTGGCCTTGCGGTGGGTGTGGGTGTGGGTGTGGGTGGGGAAATCTGGACACTAGGGCTCCCGTTTTTCCTGCCTGCCTGCCTGCCTGCCTTCCATCCTTCCTTCTTTTTCGGCCATTAGCCGGCAGGACGATGAGGATGCGATGGACGGGCAAATTATTCCCCAAATACCCCGAGGTAATTATAAATGTCATTCCTCGCTCGGCTTAGGCCAAGGACAAGGATGGCAGATAGCGGGCCATTGGCGAAGACATGGATGGGGATGGACGGGAATGGACGGGGATGGACATCCCATCCATCGGATCAGGTCCCGTCAGTCGGACGCCGTGTTTTGTCTATCATAATGAGTGGCAGGCGGACATTTGGACATAATTGTTCAATTATTTTGTTACTTATTGCCTGCCAGCCCCACCACCACCACCACCACCACCACCACCACTACCCACCTCTGACTCACAAAAGGACACCCAAAGTCACTCGAAATCAGAATAAATTCGCCCCCTCTTCCAGGCAGCGGAAAAATAGCAACCGAATACATGAACTTTCTGCAGAAAAAATAGTTCCTAATGGGATATCGTCAATCGGATATTTGTCAATTAGAAATTAGCGCCAAGTCTTGGACTTCCATATAGTATTATATACCCACATACGTTATGCATATACACGTATGTGAGAGTGCCACGCCCCCGCCGCCCAGTGCCGCACCACATGACAGCAAGTCTACAGGAGACACCCACAAATGGAACACGCGACTGCCGAACGTCAAATTCAATTACGAAGCCAACTCCACGGGGAATTGGAGAAGGGGCGTAGGGGGATTTAGGGGGCGTGGCACGACCCCAGGTGAGCTACGCTCTTCAATTATAAATTTTCAATAAAAATTTGTGCCATTTTGACGAGTGCTACATTGTCTTTGACGTTTGTTGAAAAAGGGGAGGGTGCATCTATGCTTTCCTCTGACATTTTAGCACATCAGTGCACAATGGCACTCCATGGGGTATCTAAAAGATTGCTTTCCACTTGCCGCAAAGGGGTAAGTACGGGTCTTAGCCCAGGGCAAAAGGAGTCTCGTCCTGCGAGTGACACACGTTAATTTTCGCTCAGTTGCTAACTTTCCGAACTGATAAATGCAAATTAGTTTGAGTCTTTGATGCGATTAATGCCAATACCAAATACATACACGTACATATATTAATTCATTTGATGGCAAATTGACAATTTATTCAGTAGCGAATAGTAAGAAGAGATTTAGATATTTATATTAGTTGAGCGCAACCTCGACATACATATTTGTTCACAATCAGTGAGATTTCTTGGAAAGATACAAATTGTAATTATATTCGGCAGTTGCGTACTGATCCCTCAGATAGGAACGCCCAGTCACTCATAACACCACACATTTTGTGTCTATCGAAAGCTGCACGAAATTCCGAGAAGGTCGGTTAGGCATGCAGATTTATGCATCATCTTTCGAGGCCTTTGTGCCCGAGCCGCGAATCATTCAAATCGTATCCAAGGGGTGACAATTCTCGGCGGCGGATTGAACCCGTTCGAATTCGCGTCCGCGTTGCAGAATGCGTGTGAATCGCATTGAATCGCTCAATGACATATCGGTAAATCAGTGCCACAGCGTCCAATTCTCCAGATTGGCTGGGAGGCGGGGGCGGGGGCGGGAGCAGTTTGGGGGCACCGCATTCCGTGGCACATAAAGCAAAAGTTCGGCCAGGACCACAAGCCCATCCGCAAAGCCAGTCCAATCTCGGTCCAGTGCTGACAGATGGACAAGAGGGAAACAAAGCAAAAACAGCCACGGAGAAACACAAAAATATCGCAATGATCATAAATATTATTCCGTTTTGATGTCCCCTGGCAGCCCACAAAACTCGGCTGTGTAAGTGACAACACAGTGGAGCCTCGCTATGTCGAACCGTTGCAAGATTTCCAGCCTGGCCAGCACAAAACATTTTTAAATGAACACGCTGTTTATACTAACATTTTACGCATATGTAGCTAAAGTTATAAACTGAGGTTAATTTATAGAAGCTGACCTGTACTTCTGGGAGATGATGTGGGGACATCAACGGGCGTCCGGAATTGCCAAAAAGGGCTTTCCATTTTTCACACAGATGCAGATGCCGATGGCGATGCCTCTGCCGATGCCAATGCAGATCCCCAATGCGAAATGGCCAAGATGGTTCGGCGGCAAAAAGGCGGCCAAAAAGGTGTCGAAGAAATTGTTCGACAACCAAGTCGCGACCACAGTCCCAGTCCAACTCCCCAAGTCAGAGTCGGGGATCCTGCGATCTGCTGCATAAATGAGGCAGCCAGAGACACGCTGTCTGGCAATGCGCGACTGTCGCGAGGCAGTCTCCGTCTCCACTCCAAAGACTCAGTCCCATTCGGATTCTCATACTGGAGCCTCCTCATTGGGAGCCCAGGGAAGAGCCGCCCGTCACTGGGGAGCTGTGGCATCCACGAAGGCGTCGCATTGTCTTGCCTCGCCATTATTAGCCGCGACGATTTGAATTTCAGCACTTTTGGGCCGCAGCTGGGGGAAATATTAAAATAGTTTAACCGACCGAAGATGCAATCGACTCCCGGATCTCCGCCAGCAACCAACATCCATCGGGATCTGGGCTCCGCAATTTGAGCATTCTATGCTAAATATGATAGAAATCTGAGGTAGCTGGCCGACTCGAGTTGCTGGTTGGCATTCAGCGCGAAGAGATTCAAAATCATATGCATTTCTTGTTTCGCGACCTTTATCCATGTACGTATAAACAGTTGTAACAGTGGTAAGATTTAGACAAGGGATCATCAGGAAAGCTGTGTTCAAGCAATACATATATTATAGGGGAATTCTTTTTTAACTTGAAGAAATTAATATTACAGTTTAAGATTCTTTTAAAACTCTCGTAAATCATATCTTTAAGAACTTATTCAATGGCAATTCACTTTCATATCTTCATGTTATGAATTATATTTTTATATAATAATATACCAGCTTGGACCCACTGTGCCCCAAACGCGGATCGTCGATCTAGCCGATCGGCCAGCGAAATATGATTGCTGTTTGGCATGGACGAACAAAACTGAAGACTCCAGTTGCCATGTGGCGAACGGCAGCGGTACAAGCTACAAGGAATGTCAACACGGATCCAACTCTCCGTACAGTGAGGAAAATATGTTATACGTAAACATAAAGTTATTATTTAAATACGACTCTCCTAATTCTCATTACATATAATATTTATTAATCTATTTGCCCTTAAACTACCATCAATAGGAAATAAATTTCAACGTGCAGAAGGAAATGGTAAATACTTTTTTGCAGTGTGCCATTGGGCTTCTGCCGGCGGTGATCTTGTTACCGATTTCGATTTTGATGGCGATTTTGACTGGTCACAAAGCGCTGACAATTCGCCTGAACTGCGGCTGAGTAGCTCGATGGGATGGGGTTGGGTTGGGGATGGGGTTGGGGTTGGACATACATAAATCCTCCGAATGGGCAACATCGGATCGGAGGCAGCATCAGAATGTGTCGAGCCATTGTCACTGCATGCCGCGGATCCACGATACTTTATTCATTTATTCCAATAATAATAATGCAATGCAAACATTGATTGTCATCGATTGTCAGCCGAAGGCTGCGCACGCGCATTCGCCGCGAGTGGATGTGGAAGTGGCTGTGGAATCGACGACTCTGGCGGGGATTGGGAGTAGGGAGACTTATGCCCTTTTAGGGCATTTTTGATAGGTGACAGATTTTGTGCGCTCGCGGCGCGATTTGTGGGCAAAATTTATGAGTTGTTGTCAGCCGGAATGTCGCTGTCCTTGTTATTGTTTCGCAGTCGCCGTCCAGATTTCCTGGCCATATTTACATTTAATTTCAGTTTATTATTAATGCCCCCCTTTGAGCACCGCCTGCTGCCCAGCGCTGAGCAGGATAAGCCTGTTTTACATAAAAAATTGTTTCACTTTTTATTTCATGGCCTTTGGATGAAATCTGATTGGAGCTGGAGAGCTGGGGAGCTGGAGAGCCAGAAGCGTCGTGTAATTGCTTTTTGCGTTGCTGAATTTAAATGAAAATGAATTCAATATTGCATTTTCACGCCGAAATGCTTCCAAAAACAGATTTTTCATTTACACTTTCTGAATGGCGCAATCCGGATTACGTGTCCCACGGGCCCAAAGCATTGATTCTGCTCCTGCGCAATGAAAGGGGAATCCCCAAGCCGCCCCATTTCGGCCACCAGTGGCTCAAAGGACCCGACAGCCGTTCACCTGCCCGCCTCCCAAAAGAAAATACAAAATACAAAAATGACGGACACTGGCAATACATTGCCGCAAAGGAACTCCGTATTCTGAATGCCCTTTGTGGGACAAAGGACTCGCTTTCGCACACTTTTTCAGTGCCTTTCCTGGGGAAATTAATCAACAACGTGCGAGAAATTAAAGGCGAATCAATTTCCATGCTGCGAGGAATCCAATGAGCTCAGCCTGGCTTTCACCTCTTTTTCCATGCCTCCTCAAGTGGTGTGAGTATGATTTAAGGTAAGTGGCCGTGGGCATTTATTAAAACTCTTTCATATTTCATAGTATAATATAGTTTTTGGAGCATAATAAAACCATGTAAGACTGTTTTCCTTTCGCTATCTGAATCCTCCCATGTACGAGTATGTGCACATAATGGATCCAGTTGAAATTTGGGACTCCTTCAGTTTTTTTGCGACATTATGCATACAGTGTCTGCGGCGTGTTAAATTTATTTATTGCCATCGGAATTATGGGGTTTTGTACCCTCAATGACGAACGATCTACATTTTGATGGCTGTCGGCGGAGTTTTTTTGTATGGCCGATTTGATTTCATTGCTGACCATTTTGTCAGATACGGCATGACTTTTTAATGTACTGCGCTCGAATTCAGCAGATTCGTTGCGTTGCGTTGCGATTCGATTCGTTTTTGTCATTTTAATGTGCATTGAATTTTAATTCGCAAAATCAAAACACTTTCAAAAGAAGACGGATCCAACGCAATCTAGATACGTATACGGTTACGGGGCACCAAAAGTTTGTCAAAATTTTAAAAAGCCGACCTGCCTGCCTGCCCCTCAAAATTTATGCCAATTTCTGTCTCCGTCTCTGGCCCATAAAAAATACAAAACACTTTGTTGTTGGTTTTGGGGTCTGAAGGCGGAAAAAATGATCTGATTTATATTTGACACAATGGTCTCTTACAAATATATCTCACAGGTACCCCCTATAAAACTATGTATGTATCTGTATCTGCAGCTGTAGCTGTATCTGCAGCTGTAGCTGTAGCTGTAGCTGTATCTGTATCTGTATCTGTATCTGTATCTGTAGCTGTAGCTGTATCTGTATCTGTACATAACTCAGTTGCTCGCTCTGATACATAAAACATAAGGCGGATACGTGGGTGGAAAGGGATCGAGGGATTATCGCGGGTGTAAGGTGCGGACTGGGGCCGTAAATCGCGACGAGACGACATAAGGCGGCCATTATGATGCGCAATAACTCGAATCGCAAAATAACAGGCAGCGAAAAAAATAAGAAATACAGAAAAAACCCCGCTTATACGCCACTTGAGGCCCAATTATATCGCAATGAGTGCTCGTAAAATATTGGGGTGTTGACAAATTATGGCAACGCCTTTGTGCGATCACGACTTGCACGTTAATCAGCTCCTGGGGCTGTCCATAACCCATTGAGCCACCGTGGAGCTCGGATCCGTGGATCTGATTCCGCTTCTGGTTCGATTTATCACTCGGTCGGTGTGGCGAAAATGGAATAATTTTGCAAGATTGCCATGGCGATAAGCTGCCGCGGATTCTACTTTGGAATCTCTAAATAGAACTCTATCTATTTTGTCGGGCTGCCAGTAAATTGTATCGAAAATGGTGGGAAAAAGTAGGTTGCACGAGGAAGTTCCATTAGGAATATATTACTTATAAATATCTCGATTGGCTTAGATATGTTAGATAATACATACATATATTCGCATCACTAAACTTTAAATACATATTATTCGTAAACTTCTAAGGGAATTAGTTTTCTTGCTGAATAAATATCTTGTAAGTTCATTAGCAGATAGCGCACACTTAACATTCTGAATATGAAAACATTATCTTTAATACAGCAAACAAAAGTTGGTTCAAAAGGTATGCAATTAGTCAGTTGGCCCAACTCCATGGAACCCCTTTGGAAAAACACCTTTCCGAAAATAGAGCTGACACTCCACACAAAGGCCATGTATAATGACATTAGGCTTATCATTGCCTTTTGGGGCATGTGCACCATTTTCCGTTTCCACTTCCAATTCAAAGTCCCGAAACAGCAGGAGGTATCCGTGTCGTGCTCCTCGAGAATGTCGCGCAGGTTCGTTGCGCTTCTAATTAATGTGCGCACCTCAAAAGGTGTTAAAATGACAAACAAACCATAAAACACTGATAGCTGCGTTTTTACATGAAATATGCCCAAAGCCGAAACAGCAGGCCATGCGATCCAGGGAAGAAAAGAATGACACAAATGCGCAGCTCAACCCCCGGCATATTCATACGTACGAGTATGAAAAACGACCTGAGGAAGGGGTCAACGAAATGCTTACGACTTCGATCTCTCACCCACGAGCAACAGGAACAGCGGAACAGGTGCATGATCTCGAGATCGGGATCCCCGGGGATCTGGTATCTGGTATCTGGGCTCCGCAGGATCGCATCGAGGGGCAACGCAATGTGCGTTGATGTGGGCTTATCGAGTTGTCATTCTCCTGCGCCAGGACCCTCCTCGCCAATTAATTCCGCAGGACAACGCCGCAACCGAGGTGAAATGCGCAAACACAGGCTTAATTAATTTGAGCCTGCAGCGCAACCACTTGTGCGCATGTCCTGCAATGCGATGCCATGTCCTGTTCCTGGTTGCAATTTCCGCTCGCCGGCTTAGAAGCTGCAGGCGCGATCCTTATCGAAGCGAGCATTTGGCAATTGGCATTTGGCATTTTGGCTGTTCTCGCGCTTGTTCACAATTGCTGGGGAAGATGGAGGGCGAGGATGAGGGCCCAGACATGGCTACCGGCGTTTAAGCCGTTTAGTAACAGCTGATTAATGTCCGCAGCCCGAGATGCCAAAGTTGAACCAACTCAGCCAGGCAGGTGCTATTTCAAGCCCACATCTTTGGCGGAAAGCAGCCCACGCCAACTGTATTGGGGGAAATTCCTTAACCTTTGACACAGCAAGTATCTTTTGAATGAAGTATCTTCTCTTTAAGAAGTATCTTTTGACCTGGAAAACAGCGCTTCTTATTCGAAACTTTTTATTTGAAAGAGATTTGGTTGGCAAGACTGTAAGTGAATATATATATCTTCAGTAATAGCAAATCCAACACATTCACATCATATATTCCGGGTTTTGTGAAAAAGAATTATTAAATAATTCAATACTTAACGTTTGTTATGTGGTGTTAGCTGCAGTGTATGCCCCACCTTCTTGGCCATAAAATGCGGCTCATATTTAAGAGCTTGGCTAGGCTGCGCAGGCCAAGTCCTAGCCGAATGCTATCGCCATCGGTACATTCATAAATCAGGTGCCTAATTAATGGAGCCCGATAAGGAGCGCCGGAATTAGAACTCGCCCGTGTTTATCAATTATATTTTCCCCACTTAATTTGCCCGCCTTTCATGGGCCGGCGAGTAATCTGCATGAGTTATTCCCGCAAGTATCTGCGTACCATCCAAACTCTTGGCCATTGTGGTCCATGTGGAATGGACTATGTGGTGTTGGCCATATCTGTGCCTCGGTGAAATTCCGCAGTCAATCACCGATTAGGGCGCCACATTCAAATGAGAAATATTCGCTGGCTGCATTGTTGATAGTGTGCAGTTGGGTTTCTCTGCGTTTCGCAAATCAAATGGAAGAGCTCTTTACGCAGAGGAAAAAGAAAAATATTTCCATATTCTTGAGTCCCTTGCCTAATTAGCATTGCTTATGCTCATTAAAAAACATAAATGTTGCATGCTAATTTACATTTTCAGCGTCCATATTGCGAGGCACATTCTGAAATTCTAATTCGAGTTAATTAAACACGGTGCCCGAAAAACTCGACGACAATCAGATACAAGGCACGAATGAAATGGAGCTGGACATGTCCAAGGAGAAACTTCGGACTGGTTCCTCCTATCGCAGCCATCGATTTTGAGTATGTTGAGTGTCCTTTTCTGCCTCCTCATCTCTTGCACAGCAAAAATACACCGAATTAAGGTTAATGCTTGAATTGACAATGAATTTGAAATACCCTTTAAGGGCTCGCCACAAACGCATAATTCATTTTTTTTAAGGCAGTGTACTTAATTTGGTTCAAAAAGAACATTTCTGAGGTAAGCTGTATATTCAAGTAATTAATTATAGGGTATTTGGAATTAAACTATCGGTTATACAAAACGCATCTCAATATTTATTAGCCGAAAACGAAATTTTAATGAACTGCGCGTAAAATCGATATAAAATGAGAAGCCAAAGAGACGCGAATAAAATAATGAATTGCAGAAGTCCGATGCCCAGCTGAAATTATCAAAACAAAGTTCGTGCCTGGCCAGGAATCTTGGCCAGCCTTGTCTGATCTCTAGCTGATCTTCTCGATTCCATTCGATTCGACTGGATGCGATGCGATGCGATGCGAATTGATTCCCATTCTGGAGCTCATCCTGTTCGAGATCAAGTTTCGCATTGGGCTTGTGATTTTCTTATTTATTGATTTTCTACAATAAATTTCGCATGTTTGCATCCAATTTAAATAAAATTCGACAATTCTAAATCACCTCGTTTTGACGTGGGGCTACTGTATCTGGATGTCCCGACCTGTTTACCTGTTTTACTGGCTTGCGTGTGCGCTGGCTGGGATCGGAGTCGGATTGAATTGGAGTCCGGAGATCGGGATGCCGGGAGGATGACTGCGTTTTTGCCTCTCTGTTAGCGGAAATGCAAAACAAGGCCAGAGCGGCAGATTTATTGACATCTTCGTTGGCTCTTTTCCACTGCTTTGCATATGAAATGCCAAGAAATCCAAAGACAGTTGCAGATTTCCCATACGTACCCATAAATATAGGGAGCCGATCTGAATTATCGTCACGCTCGCTACCGATTCGGGCCAAAACCGCTGGCATTCGCCGCCGAACCAGTTCTGTGACTCACCTGACTGGGATCGGGATACCATCCATCCATCCACTTGATTTTCGATTTCTAAATCACATCGTAATCACCGCCGAATCGCCGCTCGAACTAGAAATTATGAATGGCCAATGAGAACGAGCGGTGATTTGAAATTATTGCGTGCGAATTCGCTTGTCGATTTGGATATTTGGGCATTTGGTTTTTGGTTATTTGGTTATTTGGTTATTTGGTTATTTGGTTATTTGGTTGTTTGGTTTTTGGCCCGTGGGAAGCCGTTTATTCAAATCAAGCCGCCAACTTCGATATGCATAACTCTTTGGTCTCGCTTTTGTTTCCCCTCGACGATATTAATTAAATTTAGTTATTTGTATGCTAAAATCTATACATATGAATTTTAGGTTTCTGCCATCTCAGCACTCATGATTCCCACGTCATGTTAGCCAAATTTATCGCTTGCAATTAGACAAAAGCCATTCCGTTGAAGTCTTCCAATTTGCAATTCCTGTGCGAATTTGTGGCCAATTGGCTGTCGCCTGCTGATTTGATGGTTCATTCCCACTGACAAAACAGTCGATGAAACTGTTCGCTGTGATAACAAACTGATCAGGAAGTCTTCGGATATTCAACAAGAGTTGTTTTGTGCTGCATTCGATTTTTATTAATTAACATCTTTAAATGAAACTTTGTTTTTGAAGCAGCTAAAACGCTTCAGATGCACTCTATGTTCCAATAGTTTTGTAACGAGTTAAATGGCTTAAATTAGTAGATTTGGTAGCTAAATAACCATGGTGATCAGTACAGTTTATGTTTTTTATGTTGCGGCTTGGGCTCAAGCGACTTTTTGCCCTGGCAATTCAGCCATCAAATAGAGTTATTACTTTGATAAAAATAAAACAGTTGAACTGAATGGGCTTAACAAATATCTCCTGATTGTTTTAATTAGTGTTCGGTTCCGGCCAACACCAGTCGGCCAGCTTCCCTTGAGTGAATCCATTAATTAAAATCGATGTTAATGCGCGTAACGGATTATGACATCCCATCGAGTGTTTGTGGGTGTACTCAATCTGTTTGCGATTCGCCCTCTGCCCTCTGCCCTCTGACCCGCACTCACTCCTCCGGCGAAGTGGCTCTCTTTGGCAGCTGGAGCTTTATTATGGCATATTATGCGGTTGCACGTTGTATTATTGTTAATTGGTTTTGTTTTTAATCTGTCAATCAATTAAAAAAACAACTGCGATTTAATTAATTAAATCAACAAGGACCGCAATAACGCAGCGCCAGCAGTGCCAACAAATATTCATCTCAATGAGTGATAATAAATAATTTTACGCATTGACAGTGCGTTTCATGGTTAAAAGTTCGCAGTCTCCATTTTCCATCAATTGCATAATTCTTTTATCAAAAATATTATTATTACGCTGGTGTTATACTGAAGGATTGATATGTACTCGTATTTATAAGAAACTGTACAAAAATTTATAACATTAAATAACATTTCAGGTTCCAGTTCC
This sequence comes from Drosophila orena, assembly GCA_005876975.1. NCBI lineage: Eukaryota > Metazoa > Arthropoda > Insecta > Diptera > Drosophilidae > Drosophila > Drosophila orena. The sequence goes on along the minus strand of VCKV01000008.1, from coordinate 7,563,034 downwards.
CAAATATCAAAAGGGATATGTTTCAATCGTCTAAAAAAATGTTTATATTCACTTATTGGTAAGTGAGGATAAAAGTCTATGAACAAAATGTTGAATATTACACATAAACCGATGAAATAAACTCCGCAAAAGTACTTTAGTGAGTGTAAAATATAAATAATGATTTACGAATTAAGGATATTTCCATAGAGTTCGCATGTGTAAAGGTGGGCGCAGCTGACGTCAGTGGGCGCGGGTGGGCGTGACCCTCCCAAGCCGACTGCCATATTCAAGTGGCCATGGACATCCATCCACACCAAGTGGAACTGGAGCCGCTGCCGGAAAGAGACGGGACGAGTGTGGGAGTTGCCTAGCGGGCGGCAGCCCCAACCCGAAGCCCATTGAATGGAGCTGGAAAGAGGCAGCGCCATTTGAAATTCGAAATTCGCATGCAAATTTCCATACATTTATTTTCCACACTTTGGCCAAACAGCGCCGCCAGCTAAAAATGATAAAGCGACTTCATTTTTTTGCCGTTGCCGTTGTTGTTTGCGCCTCGTTTCGTTTTCGTGCACTCTGTTCCATACCCCTTAAATGCCACCTCCTCCACTTCCTTAATTACACTACAAACAAAATCGGAACACAAGCTTTTCTATAGTACAACGCTACAGATTAAGGTAGATTTTCCCAGCTCACCCAATCTAGAAACAATATTTCAAAAATCACATGAGTATAAAATATAAATATTCTAATTTTGCTTAGTACTAACCGTACACGTACTTAGAGGTACCCATTTCCCTCGGTGTAGCTGCCATCAGTCAACTCCACGGCATTGGCTTACTGAAAGTGCACCACGACCCACCAACCACCGCCCCCCTCCAACGTAATTATGCAAATTAACTCTTTTTTCGGGGCCTTTGCTCAGCGGCGCTGCCTACCTGGCCAGCCCCTCCCCCTGCAGCCCCCACCACCTATGTATGTATGTATGTATGTATATCTATGTACCTATGTAAAATGCCATAAGTGTGTGTGGCCTTTGCGAGTGTGTGAGTTTCGGGTAGTGCAATTTGTTGCTTAGGTGGCAACAAATTTTCGCTCAGCGCTCTTTGTTCGTGTGCACTCAATATGACAGACTTGCCAGGCCCCTCGGATCTCGGATGCCCCCCTGGGCCACCTGGAGTTACGGTGTTACGGAGTTACGGAGTTACGCATCGGGCACTTAATAACCCCTGTTCTGCTCGTGGCTATTTACTGGCTAGTTCCGGCAGCCGCTCTGCGAAAATCCCACGACCAAATGAATCTTGGCTAATAACTAGGAGTTTCTATGAATGAAGGAAATGGTTTTAAAACCTAAAGAAATGTTTAATATTTAAGTTTAAGTAATCAATCATCAATCTTCAAAGTAATCAGCAGGCACTGCACAAGTAGACTTCTTCACATGCATCCCCTCTCACCATCTTCAGCGCCATCTGTCGGAGGTTCTTCAATCATAATGATCGCTTCTCTATTTTCTCTCATAAATATGTATACTGAATGTAAATGCGTCGGACGACTTGTGGGGCCAGCCGGCGAATTACATATTCCGCGGGCCACAAAAAGCGAGCCCACAGACGCAGCTCCTCATTTGGTAAGCCACCAACTAGGCGCTCCACCTCCATCTACATCCCTATATATATCGGTGCACCGCTGAGCGGCACAAATCACCGCAACCACATCGGTCGATCGAAGGGAGGGGTGGTGAGGGGGCGGCATTATGACGGCTGGAGCGCTTCAAAGGAGAACGCGTCGCATAAATTGGCCTGGCGGCTTTAATAATTCACCTCGGAGCATCGAATATGGTCAGGAGTTGCAAGTAGCCAGTAGCCAGTAGCCAGTAGCCAGTTGCAAGTTGCAAGTTGCGACAGTCGCCGCTGTGGCTGCCCCAACAGAGTCATACAAATCACAGTTATGATTATTGCCGCGATTAAAAACTGTCGCCTGCCTCGTCGATGTCCACGTCGCTGTCATCGCAGTGAAGCCAAGAAATCGAGCGGACTGCAGTCGCAAAAATATAAAATTACTACTATTTTTAGGAATTTACTGCAACGCTAATAACATAAACTTCACATGCACAAGTGCATCGAACAAGAAATTGTGCAACCCATTTCAGAACGGAAACTTTCGTGCTTCTCTTGTCAAAGAAAGGATATGTGCAGCCAAAGGATGACAAAGTAGAATTAATTGAAAAATTATATATATTAAAAAAAACAAATTATATATGTTGTATATAAACTTTAAGCCCGATAGTAGTTAATTGTTTCTAGTAGCATATTTTGCATAGAGCAAATTCTTTATTATACGAGTATACAAGTAGAATAGGAAGTTTTCCTCAGTGTTTTGTGGCCATGGTGACTCTCCGGTCATGGTGGTCACTGCGCGTGCGGCACTCAATCCCGGCCAGAAGCGCTGCGAATGAGTCTATCGGCGGACTCGGCTCGGGGAGCTCTGTCAAAGTTGCCATAAATATCATCTTTTCAAAAATCTCCAGCTGAGCACTTGCAGTCGCCGCTTCGGTGGTGCAGTGGTTGCAGTGGCTCAGTGGTTGGCGAAGTTGTAGCTTTTTGCGCACCGCTGGGACACAGCGGTGATTAATTAAACCGAGCGCAGCTCCAACTCATGATTTATAATGACGAATTTATTTAAGCCTTGGCTCGAATCGAATCGATTCCGATTACGAGTATGGCCTCCATTGGCGGCGCCTTTCAATGCGCTTTTTTAGCTCCGGCTCAATCGGCGGTGTCATTGCCCATAGCCAACTAGACGTCTAGTGCCTGTGGGGCGGATGGCGAAGGATGGAAAGCGTTTTTCCCGGCTTCGGTATAGATTTAGTTGCGAAATCGCAATGAAAGTGTGACACTTTGGATTCAGAAATCTGTCCAATCAATGAATTGTCTTTGAATTATCTTTGCTGCTGTGTACATTGTTTTCATTTGGTCACATAATTTCGAGTTTAATCCAAGCTTTACGATAGAAGGTCCTTTTTTATAGAAGGTTCTTTTGGAGTAGCGAAGAGCAACCATTTTTTCTTGTATTTAAATGAATGCGATATGAATTCGTCCCCTTGGTTGCTTGCATACTCGTATTGTCAACTGAGATGGCCTTACCCATAATCCGCTGGCGTTGGCCTGTTTCTAATGCGATCCCACGAGTCTCGCAATCCTCCAGCCATAATCGCTGTCTGCATGGGACACAATCTCCCTGGCCAGGAGAACCCTTCCATTCCGCTCGCCGGCTCCCCATTCCGGGATCCCCTCGATCATCGCCCTCGCCTCGTATGCAAAGCACCTCTCAAAAGGCGAACAAAACGATTGTGGGGACGGTGGTGGCTGGTGCTGTGGTTTAGTTAGAGCTAAAATACATTTGTTTATGCTAAAATCGGCCAATTAGTAAGATTGTTATTTCTTGTACAGTCCGCAGATGCTCCACCGCTGATACGAGAGGAGCCATGGCCATGGAGCTCCTCCTCCCTATAAAACAAAAACTCCGCATGGAGGAGGATCGCTCTCGAATTGCGAATGGAGCTGAAACTGGGAATGCGACAGCGACTGCGACTGCGGCTGGCATGCCCATTTGTTTGTATTTATGCATCCGAAACAATATCAATTGTAATGAATTTTGAATATCGTTAAGCGTGAGTCCCGCAGCCAAAGCCCGCGGATCCGCGATCCTTGGAAAATGTCGCAAAACGGAATGTTGTGGCTGTAGATGAGTCGCGATATGAATATGGTTCCCAGGCAGCTCCACCAGGGAATCGAGAACCCTTCGGTTCGAGGACAGGAATTCCTGTTCCCCGCCGTTCCACACTGTTTGCATATAAATTATAAATAATTATTTGGCCGGCAATCAAACAACTGATAGCCATAGCTGCACTTCCTCGTAGGAAACATCATCGCACTCGTACCCTTTTCCGATCTCCATCAACGCCATCGCCAACGCCAACGCCAGACTCGCTGTAGATACATCCATCCAACCAGCCATCCATCCATCCATCCATCCATCCAGCCATCCAACCATCCAGCGGAGTGGCCAATCATCTGGTCTGGGCTCGAGGAGCCCTGGTCTCCTCTGCGGCAATTTCCCAACACGATCGTTGCCGTTTTGTGTGTCATCGTTTGATTTGTCATTATCATCGCGCACATTTCGTGTCCAAGTCGCCATCTCGAGTCCCCTCCTCAAAAGCGTTTACAGAAACACGAAAATTACAATGGCTCCGCTCCACTCGCGATCGCGATCGCGAATATCACTAATAACCGACTTGTACTCGCCGTCTTTTGGTGTTGTGTGGGACCCTTTAGCTTTACCAGGAGAGGTGGGGTATTCGGAGCTCCGGGGAGGAGATCACCCCAGCGAGTCGTGGCACTTACTCCCCAGTGGTTATGCAATTTCCAGCGGAGCTATGCAAACCCGTCCCTATTGTTAGAGCATACCAAATAATCATGTTGTCGGACGGTTTTTGGTTTTTGGTTTTTCGTTTTTCGTTTTTCTTTTTTGGGCTCAGAGAACCGAAAGGCGGGTATATGATATTTGAATGCCCGTTTATGATTATAATGATATTTAACTGATAGAATTTCGAAATTAAAATGCCCAGCTCCTGAACACCTCCAATCAAACAGCCCAAATTATACACCAAAACTAAAGCCCTCATCCGAATATACGTGTATAGTTACGATAATTCGGCGAAGAGTTCAAGAAACTGACAGACCGAAAATATTCGTGTCAAACGAGAGCAATTTTCATTTCATGCCGATGTGCATCCACCAAAATCCCCAACGGAAAAGGAATCTGAATCTGAATCCGAATCCGAATGGAGATCGGAACGAGAATGGTCTAAGACGAGTGTGAGACAGGCGGTACATCGCCATCGGAGTGGCCAAAAGGAAGTCAAAGGCGAATCAAAGTTGGACCTGAAACTGGGGGGATGTGCAGCAGAATTTTTAATATAGACAAAACTTGACATTTAAATTATGGGAACAAAATTCACACGGACTTGTGCGAACCCAACAAGCGACGAAGCAAAAAGAGGAACTGACCAATAATTTCAGGCACTGGCACCTGCAATCTCAACCTGCATTTCTTGCACTGAGAGAAATAGTTTAAGCAATCATATAACATTTTTGTCCAATTGCTACACAATTAAAATTGAAAATCAATTAATTGGGAAGCTCTTTACGACTTTTCTAAGCTCATATCTAATAAAAATATTCAAAAACATTGTACACTTTTGCTGCCAGTGTACCGATCATTCGGTCTGGATCTCTGAATTTAACTGACTTTGCCTTGGATGAGTGCCTTCTACGGATGTATTTCTCTCACTGCTTACAGTTTTGACTCAAACTCAGGTGAAACCGATTATTGTTTAATGGGAAATCGGCTATTCTCGCCACTGGCTATTAATTTTCCCCAATTAGCCAAAGGCAGGCAACCACAGCAGCTTATCGAGCAATAAATATGCTGCTCATAATAATTCTAATTGCTTTTCAAATAAACACGAGGCGGAGGAGCAACTTTCGGTCAATAAACAAAGTTGGTAAGGAAACATTAGGCGGCCACAGAAATAATATTTACGGCAATTAGGCGCCCTATCAAAATAATATTAAGGAGATTTATAAACGCGGCCCCTTCCCGCCCGGCTGAGTGAATTATGAAATAACCGGTGGACCGCTGGACCGCTGGAACACTGGACCACTGGACCACTGGACCACTGTACCACTGGACCGCTGGACCGGAGACCCCATGTTGCGCGGAGCCGGAGGTGTAAAATGCCCAGAAGCGCCAGTCGACGGCTACCAGAAGCACCAGCCAGTCGGGAGCTGTGTAACGCCACTGTCATCCCATTTCCCCATTCCCCATCCCCCTCCCACAGATTACCATATATTTGGACTCCGATTCTGAGTCCGATCGAAACGACTTCGCCCAGCGGGTGCCAAGTGGGATCCGACCGGATCAGTCGCCCGCCCGCTGCGCTAATCGGCCGCTTAAAGATGTTTTAATCGCTTATTACATTCGCAGCGCCTGGCGACCGCCACTTGGCTGCGAGAGTATCTGGATGGGATGGGGATGGGGATGGATATGGAGATAAATACGGAGATAGATATGGGGATGGATTTGGAGATGGAATGAAAGGTTGTCTTTGTGTCTCCCAGCTGCTACCGGTTTCAAAGCTTGGCGTCGTGGGTTCACCAAAAAGAACTTTGCTAAAGAATTGGAAAGAGTATATACATATAATGTCTAGTTTAAAGTTTTAATAAGGATAGCTGAGTGAAAATCTAGGGATAAACATTCAGTGTGTTTGGTTCATATATACATATGTATTTAATGTTCTCCACTTGCACAGTTTGTCCAGTAAATTCAAAGTTAATTCCCAGGAAATTCCAAGACAATATTTAAGTTGATCTGAAACAGCATTCAATGGTGTCTTATTTAATTTTAGATCGAACCTATATAACAATCTGCGTAAAATACATCAAGTACACAATCCTTAGTAGAAATTAGAGGTTTATTTTTAATTTATATTAAATAAATATTTGTTATAATATCCCTATTCCTATTCGATGCTTTATGGCATAAGCACGCAGAGCAAATCAAATCCTGCCCAACTTTTAGCCAACAAATTGAAGCTAAATATGCAAGTTGCACGCGGCATCCGGTTGTGATTTTTTTCGCGTGGGTCGAACCAGGGTCTCCAGATTGGCTCTCGGGCTTGGTAACCTTCATCTCCAGGTCCAGGTCCAGCTCCAGCTCCAGCTTCAGCCCCATCTCCAGCTCCATCTCGATTCCCATCGACCAACGGTCGCCTGTTTGTTGCATGAATTATGATCATATACAGGCGACAAATTTGCATCTTTCAACCCCTCGACTCCTCGCCAGGCTCCCCGGAGCCCTTGCTGGCCACTAAATGGCCATCAGACCCGGCCAGCCCCCTCCCGTTCCGCCCCTGACCCCACCCCCTCGCGCTGCGCCTGCCATATTTTTATGCCATTTTCGCACATGTTCGTCGCGCATGCAAAAGTGTCGAAATATTTATGTACCGCGAGTTAGCAACACCAGCAAAAACAACTCGATGTGGTTGTCGTGCATTGAACATGGCTCAAAAAGGCTAAAAAAGGCTAAAAAGAGCCAAGAGGAGAGGGCCACAAGCGCAACTCCTCGTGTTTTATTGAATGAAATGGCGCGCCTGGCGTTGATTCATAAATGTGCCCAAGTTCAGCTTAGCTGGATTCCCACAAGGCGGGTCACGCAAATAGGAGCAGTTTGTGTTATCAATCAAAGCTATTCAAGTTGTATATATAGATTTGTGTTATATATAAAGATAAGAGTTATAGACACCTTTGGTTTAGGACATGGTTTATGCCATATCAATACAATTAATTAAATTTCTTCTTAAGTAGGAGTTCTATATGAGTGGCCGCCACTGTAACTGCCATTCAGGCTGGGATTGGTGCTGGCTGGGATTCTGGGCCCGGAGTCTGCAGCGGCATATGCAAATGTGGGGCCGACCTACGCATGGGCACTTTGAATAAAATAAGATTTGTGGCCTGAAGGCGAAGCGAGGTGCAAATGATTGCCACAAAATAGCGCAGTGAGCAGCGGATGGATCCAGCTCCGAATGGATCCAGCCCCAACTGCTGGCCATTTCCAGGCCGTGGCTATCAGATTTCACATGTAGAATTTATGCTCTGCTCGAGAATTACAAATCAATGAAATGCGCTGCGTTTTTGCATTCAGAGGCATCGCCGCGGCATCGCGATCATAGAAAGATGGCCGCAAGGGCCAAGTAGACAGCATTTAGGGCTAATTTGAATTGGGTATCCGGTAGGATCGGATTTGTAGGCATCAGGAAAGTCTATCGAGGCTTCGACTCTGCACAACTCCAGGTGGCGATTGATTTCTAAATAACTCGTTAGCCTAGACGGATTCAATACGGAAAATTATGGATATACGAATGACCAGAAATATTTTTGGGTTCTTTTTGAGGAATGCGCTGCCGTTCCACATCCACAACCAAAAGCATTTCCACTCCACTGAAATATTTGTGTACGATATATTTTTATTGATTTTGGTTGGACTCATAATGAGCTAACCTGGTGTCTGAGGGTCTGGCTAACCCAGAACTGGGGCTGGGGACAAAGGAAGCCATAAATTAGCTCTATGAATCAAAGAGATATCTGATTTCTGGCCACTGATAAAATATTTATATACTCATTTCATTCAAGGCATAACTCTTCCACACGCCACAAATTCTGGTGGTTCTCGCGGGCTCCATCTCTCCCATTTTAATGGCCAATATCTCGAAACGATTCCCTGGCAGACATTTGGTCTCGACTCCATTCCCAGCTCAGACCCACAGGAGACGTTGGAGTTTCGGATCGGTAATCGAGTGGCCCCAGATGATATCGTGTCATAAATATCCGACCGAGAGGGCTTATTAGTTTGGCTGAGTTTAGTTAGTTTCGTTTTTCGAACAGAGGAATTATGGAAATCACAGAATGGTGATCATCTCGATAGCATAAATATCATTCGTACATCGATATTAACGGTACTCAGAACTCATGCAACAGGTAGAACACACGCACGACTTTCGGTGTGAGTTGAAAATCTAATGATTTTAATCTTTCATATTAGAGTGAGTCATGGGCTAAAGAAAGTTCGATTTGGTAACTTGGTAACTGGGTTTCTAAAGAGCCCTTTTTTGTATGAATTTATACAAAATTAGAGTATTTCAATAATAATGTTAGGGCTTTTTTGTTGCTGTCTTATTTCTTTGAGTGCAAAACTATCTCAGCTTTAAGCGTTCTGATTTATCTGCTCCTGATGATGAAATCAATGGGAATGGCATCTGAATCCCACCCGCAAGCAAGTGCAATTAGAAGCGAAAAAGCCGGGCAAGTTGGAAACATAAGCTATAATCCATTTCTACACATAAATCCAATTAGGATTTGTGCCGGGACTTGCCACTTTCGGATGCCACTTTGGACCGCCTGACCGACAGATGATAACGTCCTTTCCCCCCCCACCCCCCAACCCGCCGACCAATACTCGTACATGTGTAGATGGATCTGAGTAACGGCGGAAGGGGCAGTAAGACAAAAGTAAAAGTAAATCACTCGACGCGATTTGCGCTAATAACAAAAATGATTTGGCCAAGTGCTCGGCTGCGTCCGGAATCCTGCGAAAGCTCCTGGGAGGCATTACCTCCCATATGTGTGGATGATGCTGGGCGGCGATAAGAAAGGAATCCCTCACCCGCTTCTAGGAATCTCCGGGATTGCTCCTGTTGCGGCATTTCGACGTGGCCCCTAATGAACTCAATCAAAAATCGATTTGTAGAACTGGATAAGTTGGGCACAGACAGCAGGGGGTTGTGTTATCCTCGGAGGGTGATACGCTGCCTGTTTTTCCGTTTGCACGTATGTACATCAAATGGAATCCTTGAGATAAACTGGCAAACAGATTGACCAACTTGGGACGGCCGCTTATGAAAGGGAATTATTGATACCGTCATAAGCTGAGACTTTTTATGTGAGCACCCCCTTATCCTCCATTCCACATCCCCCATTCCTGATGCCCCATTCCCACTTGGCGAACGAACTTGTCAGCTGTCAAACGCCAATGCAGGGCCATTAAGTACGAGAGATCGGGGCTAGGGGCCTCGGAAAAATATTGTCATCATAAAGCCAGGCAAAGAAGCCGTTAAATATTATTAAGGAGACCATTTAAATTCATTAATGAGCCCAGCTCTCTGCCCCAAACGAGCTGGGATTTACATGCGACCTGGGAAGATCCACGCTCCTACCTGAGCTGGGCTCCCCGTTCCGGCGGGGGACGACGGTCACGAAAATGAAAGACGAGCGGAGCCCGTATCAGGCCCAGACTCACTCCCTGTGCCCACACTGGGCGAAAATGTGGCTGCTCACAATGGGCTCACCAGCAGTATTCAAGCAATCAAACGAAACGCACTAAAATCAAAGTAAGCACAAATATATAGGTAATTATTATATGAATTTTAGCAGAATCTATAAACTTAGTATTGGTAACTAGTATTAGCGCTCAGCTGAGCACTTATTTCGCTCAGTGCAGCTCCCACCCCAAGTCGGCTCGTCTGGGTCCCGTCCACATCCTCGTTAAAAAGTTAAAACAAATGAGAGACGCGACAAAATACAAAGAGACGAAATTAAATTAAGCAAATGAAAGCCCACGTTGACAATTTTCATATCTCTCAACAACTCGTACCTTGTGTGTCTGGGTCTGGTCCTCGATTTGGGTCCGAGTTTCTGTTTTCGGTTTTCGGTTTTGGGTTTTGGGTTTTGGGTTTTCTGTTTGCTGGCCAGCCCCAGCCAGCGCATATTGGCGAATATTGCTTAAAAACGTCAATAATTCATTTGTTATGCCTGCACATTGAATGTCCCCGCGGACAATTCCCGAGATATGACCAGGTACCCCCTCCATCCGATCCCATTCCGAGTGGACTCCATCCGACCACGAGTCCCAATCCGCATTCGAATCCGAATCCAAATCCGATCCCGAGTCGCGTGTTGAATGTGGAGCGCGGATTTGCGCGCGGCGCTTATGCAAATTAAGATGAAACGGAAGGCGATCCAGCGGAGTTTGGCAAGAGCTCAAAATTTGGTAAGACAACCTGTTTCTTGCAGGGGCTTCGCATTCAGGTTCAACGGGTTTTAATTATTTGATAATTGCCCAGGATGACCGCACCATTGCTTGAATAATAGAGCATGTTCCTATTTCCAGAGACTTATGATTCGCTGAATTCTCAGATAAACATTCTCAGAACTGTTAGAACTGTCAGAACTATAAGTGAAAGTATTGTTTCAGTCCAGATACACAGTTAGAATCAACTTAGGCAAATGCCACCTCCTTCTTTCACGAACTCTCTTCATACTCCTATTACTTACCCTGTTTTTTAACAATCATTAAGAAGATTTAAAAAATTGTCTGTGCCGCGTGTAATCGAAGCAATTAATCATTTTTGAACTTTTGGCGCGTCAGCAACTCAGATTCCGATTGTGATACGGCCATTCGGCGTCACTTAGCTAACAAATTCATCATTAATTTTCCGCATTATGTAAACACACGCTGTGACATGAAGGGGAATCGAGTGTACGAGTATACTCGAAACCGAAACCGAAACCCAAACTGAAACTGAAAACATTTTGAATGCGAGCGACTGGAGCAAAAAGCGAAGCGCTGAAAGGCAAGCTGACATTTTGATTTCCGTAATAAAGTAATTAATGATCGGACTTACAATCGGAATCGGATCAGTGTCGCGTCGTACCCCTTCCCCCCGCTCGGCGCCACTAATGATGACATTCAAATTCAGAGTTTGCACATGTAATTAAGTCGCTGCAGTCCGAGTTCCTGGGTCCCTGAGTCCCAGTGTCCCTGTGTCCCTGATTCCTGATCCTGATCCCCAGGAAGGGTTTCGAGTGCACCCTGGAGGCGAATCATTTATCAAAGGTCCAGGTTCCTTGCTGCCCTGCTGCCAACTGGTGGCGTGATTATTTTGACGTAATTTTTATTAATGAATCGTCGGATCGGCACGCAAATAACGGATCGATCGGTACAAACAGCCAACACAAAACCCAGTGACCGACTATGCAGAATTTCCCTCCTTCGCTGCAGTTTTTTTTCGCTTTTTTTTTTCGATTTTTATTCAGCCGAGGGAAACATTTTTGCAATAATTGTATTCAAAATTCATATTACGGCCGCGACTGTGCGTAGAATAATTTAAGGCCGAGCTCCCAAGGCCCCGGGGAGCTGACATCTAAGCGGCGACGTGAAAAACTCTGACGAAATGACATTTATGGGACAAATGCTCCACTCCTTCAACCGAGTACAGTGCGGTCTCTGAGCATAAGTCGCTTCTAGCTGCTCTAGAACTTACAAAATGGTATGTTCAAGCTTCTGAAGCCTTGGCTTTACGCTCTAGTGTAGTTTTCAAGCCTCTTTGCTTTGGCCACATACAAATTAGCAGTACACATATCCTTATGACACGCACCGTTTGCCCATCGATGTGGGTATGGTCATGCGAACGACGGCTGCCGTCTGCCACTGACTTCTTGCCTTTCCCAGGCGCACTCGGATTGGGATTGGGACTGGGCCGCTGCTCCGAGTCCAAGACCAGTGGGCTTCTTGAATTTTGGCGCCATCAATTTGGCTGCGGAATCCAGCGGAATGCGCACGATCCCGCAAAAGCAAAAAGCACACAAATAAAGAAAGGCAGAAAGTAAGTTTTCACGTTGCGGGACGGACGTTAAGTAGGCGCCACCAAAGCAATTTCCAAGCGCAACAAAAACGCGGCGGCCTGATGAAGATGAACATGGAATGGTGCTGGTCCATTCGTCAATGGCATTCCGACTGCGAATTCAGGATGCGACATCTCAAATATGATTTACGGCGAGGTCCAGGATCTTCAGAACGACAGCCAATGCCACAGAGGCGCACTGATTTTGTACAAAAAAAGGTAAAAAGGGGCAAGGGCAAAAATAAATATGCATGAATTAGCCAAAGATATGCCAAAGCCAACTCAAATGTTGGCAAAAAGAAGGCATGACTCATATGGAAAGTATTCCAAAACTACGTAAGTCCTGTAAAATGATTTGGCTTCTTTCTAAAGTACACAAAATTGGTTCAATCAAACCACCAACGTCTTTCAAATCCAAGAATGTGGGGCTGCCTACGCCTATCTGCACACCAACATCGCCGATTTGTAGAACCAACAAATTAAGCCGCGTCCGATGGTCTTTGGGCCAACTTGCCACATAGAGGTGGAATACGACGAGTATTGCCTGGGCACCAGTATCAATGGTACATGATCGTGTGGGCAGCTGTGTGTGTTCGGGAGCTTTAACAGCGTTTACTTCTAGTTTTCGATCGGAGATAAGGCTACGGGGAATCGCATTTGCATTTGCATTTGTTTAATAATTTAGTTTATTATACGCTGTTATTACTTGGACATGCTTTATTCGTGCCCGTGCTTGCGTTTACATTGCATATTTATGCATATTTTATATTCATAACTTGTCGCATTAACTTTTCCGCCAGCTCAGCTGCAACTGCAGTTGAAACTGCAATGGCAATAGTCGTTTATCGACCGGCGATCGATGCAACCCGTTGCTGTTGTTTTGGCCCGGCTATCCAATAAATAAATTGCCAAAGCAGAGACAAAGTCATGCGGACACCTTGACACGGTCAACAACAACTGCCGTCGCCAGCCCCCTTGGCCACATCCAGATATCTAGACATCTAGATATCTAGGTATCCAGATATCCAGATGCCGGCTGAGTTATGCGACGACATCGAGAGTTATGACAATTCGCGGCGACAATTCGAGTTCGATTGAATGCGAAATGCATGAATATGAATGCCAACTGCTCTGGCACTATTTCAATACCTAATTGGCCAGGGCAAAAGCGGCCAGCAGCTCTGCTTTGAGTTACTAGTTGGGCTTGGCCAATATACAAGCCTATTTAGAATTATTGTAATACAAAATATTCATTACTTTAATGGGATGCATATCCAACTTGTCGATTATACCAAGGCTTTTAAACTGCGTTCATAAAAGCGTTGTAAGCTGAAATATGTTGGTGGGCACTTACTTACAAGAAAAAACAAGTAAAAGCCTTCTACTTAATGGGCAAGCCAATTGTATCTGACCATCAACAATATTTCAAAGCAGGAAATAGCTGGTATTCTGAGTTGAAAGGTAGCAGAAGTTAAATGACTCATTAACGCACCATTGGCCCTAAGAAATAATTCGTTTTACTCACTACAGGAAAACCGTAAAATTTAATTAATTCTTCTAATAAAGTATCTTTGTACTCGCTGTGTTGTGATCGATGCCTTTACAGGATCTTCACATCTTTACACCTCTGAATCGCACTGTAAGCACATCTCCTCAAGCCCCATTTACAAGTCGAGGTGCAAATCGTTTTGGTAATTAGTTCCAAATCACCGACTTTCCATAATCGAAATAAATTGCATTCACAACGGCCGTAAAGAGTTCTGCTCTTGGCCCTGAGTTGCTTGGTTCTTGGCCAGCTGTAATCGAGTCATAAAGCTGGCCAAACATATTTAAAAATCGGTTAATTGCCTTCTGCCCGTCCATTTGGTTGCTCGCCCAGTTTAAGTGTCCATTTCGCCTCTAGTCATCTTTCTCCTTGGCCATTCGACGCACCGCGCAGCTTAAATGGAAACTACTGAACATGGCCCTAGGTCCCCGGTTATTCCATTTTTTCTTCCATTCTTTTCTGAAAGACAATCCCCCTTGAATTCTTCCAGCCACCCACCAAAGCTTTCGTCGCGCTCTGACCCACTGGGTCCGGCATTTCTTGGCGACTTTTATGAGGTTGTCAGTGGATACGCCTAGTTATGACTTATCAAAGCGATTCCAACTGACCAGGGATGGAACTTTTAAGGCTTGATAATGATAATTCAATCATTAATATTACTAAAATTGCGATGATGTAAATATGAAATATCTTTATCGGATTTTGAAGTGGCATACCTCTAAATGTTTCTCTACAAATTTGCATTCAAATTTAGAAATTTATTTATTTTTAATTTTTTTGTAAAATTTTCGATGATGATGTAAAAATTCAAAAAAATTCAGAAATTTCCTAAGGCTGAAGTTCCAAACTCCATAACTCAACTTATCCTAATCGGATTTTGAAGTGGCGTACCTCTAAATGTTTCTGGTGTAATTCTCTAAAAATCTGCATTCAAATTTAAAAATTTATTTTTTTTTCATTTTTTTGTAATATTTCTGATGTATGATGTAGAAATTCAACATAATTAAAAAATATCCCATATTTGAAGTTCTAAACTCTGTAACTCAACTTATCTTAATCGGATTTTGAAGTGGCGTACCTCTAAATGTTTCTGGTGTAATTCTCTAAAAATCTGCATTCAAATTTAAAAATTTATTTTTTTGTAATTTTTCTGATGTACGAAAATCCCAAATCTTAAGTTCTAAACTCCTTAATCGGATTTTGAAGTGGCATGAAGTGGCATGTTTCTGGAGCAGTTCTCTAAAAATCTTACCATAATCCAGAAAATGTTGAAATTTCTCGTTTGCACGTCCACTAGCTGAGTAACGGGTATCTGATAGCCCGGGAACTCGACTATAGCATTCTATCTTGTTTTTTAATAGGTTTTTCCACACCTTTATAATTATTCTTGAAGTATAGCATCCCTGAAGCCACCGCAGAAGTTCTGAACCTTGGTCCCAAATGAAACCAGGGGGTTTTACGATCCTGCACGATGATTTATAAGGCTCAGTGCCTGATGTCTTTATAGTGCATGGCGAATCGGTGTTGAAATCTTTTTGAGTGGATCTTCCCATTGCGGAAATTGCACATGGTAATTTCGGTTTCAGTTTCAGTTTCACAAAAGAAAGTCAAAGTCAGAGTGCGGTCTGTGGGAACTTAATTTCGGTGCAATTGTCGGTGCTCCACTGAAGTCAAGCTCCGAGCTTAACCAATTTTCACACGATATTTCGGCCAAGATACGGGCCACTGCTATGCGATTAATTCAATTCAAAAAGTTCGTCAAAATTTTGATAGCAGATTAAAGAGCGATGGTGAGACGCCTTTTATGGTCGGGACGTGTGCGCGAATTCGGGAAGCTAATCGGCCCAGTTAGTTGTAAAAAGCAAGCGACAACGCACTGTTTCCATTCACTCAACCATTCCCATAGCTCAAGTAATACTTAACCATGCACTGGGAGAAAACATGCATATATATCATTAACAGAGGCGGAACTATAATCACAGTGTTAGTATATCTTGTGGGTCAATGTGGTTTTAAAGAACAATGAGTCACAGGAACTTTTTAAAAAGGTTTTTAGTCCGCAAACCTATATTATCTCACCTTTAGATACACCAAAATAATATCGAGCAAAAACCTATATATCTGACCATGTAGTTCAGTTTTTTTTCCAGTGTTTAACCGTGTGTCCCTCACATTTCATTTATGAACACTTTTTTACATATTCGCCGTCGCTGCCCGCACGAAATTGGGGTAATTTGAACGTGTGACTGCGGCATGTCTGGGTCGGCATTAGAATTATGGCGGGTGGTGTACGGAAAGGAGGAGGAGGAGCGGGTGGGGGTGGTGCTGGAGTGTTCCAGTGGTGCGGTGGTGCGGTGGTGCGGTGAGTGCGGTTCCATTACTAGTTACTGCTGGCCGAGTAATTGATATGCACGGCGCGGCGTCGCTGATTATTGCCAACTAAAATGAAATAAAGAAACCAAATTAAAAATATACATACGAGTATATGTAACAGCGGCGACCACGTCGCAACTTAGTAAGACTGTGGGCCAAATGAAATGCTAAATGCCATGCCACACACTCACGCACCATCCCCATCCCCATCCCTATACATACATGTATGTGTATACTAACCCTTTCCCCAAGCTTATGCTAATTTCCCACAAGCCGCGTGCAGTTCCCTTTCCCCAGAAGTTCATGAAACCTGGTGAATAGTAAAACAGCAAGTAGCCATTAAGTTTTAGAGGTTAAGTACAATCCAAAGGCTCCAAATGTTTTGCACAGGAAATTCATGGAACTGTTTCACTTTAATGAGCACGACACGTGTATTATCCTGAAAACGTCTTAACTGGTTATACGAGACTTTGAGTACCAACAAGCAGGATTTTAATTGAGGTATAAATGCATGTAAAAGGTTTTTATATAACAAAAACATATTGTTCTTGCTTAATTGAAATAAAAATCCACCTATTGCACCACTAATAGCACTCTATAAAAATCGTGACAGCCAGATAAATCGAGTCCTGTCCCTGGGCAACTTGCAGTTCAATAGGAACCTTCCCAAAATAACCACAATTTTAAGCAGAATGTCAACCGAATTTAACATTTAACAAGGTTCGATTTGATTTCACACACAGTAAATAAAGCCACAACACAAATTGCTATAAAGATATTTGCCGCGAGTTGACAACTCGAAGGCAGAAGCAAAAAAGAGATCTAGACAGAAAAAAAAATCAATCACTAAAAGGAAAATAAACTGATCGATATAATTGCTGTGTAATTGCAGTTTGGCATTTCAGCCAGCGGGATGCGCAGATCTGAAAATAAAACAATAGAAAGCCGCTTAGTAAGCCGAATAATTGTATACCCTTCTGAATATGATATTTTTGTGGCTATATGAAACTCATTCCGTGATTTCTTTCCTAAATTTACTTGCTTAATTGTCTCGAAAGGAAATCGGAGTCTGAAAATAGATCGAAATTCGAAATATCTGTGACTTCAATTGTGAGCCGTTGACAGATACACTGAGACTTCTCAGCTCGAGTGAAATTGCAATAATTATATTTTTATCTCTTAATTGCAGCATCGGTCGGTCGACAGTATCTTCTTCCCCCTTGGCAGTGTTCAAAGAAACCAATGAGCTGTCATTACAATTAAAAATAAAGGAAAAATGCAGAAAACAAAACGAAATGAAACAAGAACAACTGTCGAGCAGCCCATCAATCCGAATCGATGATGCCGCCGCAGATACAGATACAAAATGAAAAACACCAAAAGGCAACTGAAAAATAAAAATACAAAAAAACTGCAAAGAGAGATTCATCGTAAATGCAAATTAAATGCCTCGGAACCGTCGTTCGCTGCATATTTTGGCCAATATCCAAGGAATGTTTTTTAATCAGCACATAAAAAATATTGCGTGTCTACAATGTTTGCTTCTTTTTTTCAACAATTTCTCGCGATCCGATTGGTTTCGACCCGACTCGAATCGAATCGAATCGCATCGAATCGCATCGTATCGCGGCGAACTCGTTCGATTTATTTAATTGCATTTTAATTTATTTGAATTATTTTCGTTGGCATTAATCGGCGCTCGGGAATTTCAATTATAATAAAACTTGAAAAAGAGCTGAAGCATTTTTCAATAGTGCAAGTGTGCAATCGAAAACCAATTATAAGAAAGCATTTTATAGTCGGTTTCGAGCATTACATATCTCTCAATCCCTTTCACCCAGCCCCACCGCATATCAGCAGCAGTGAAAATAAATCAACAATGAAAACAAATCAAATCAACCAAAAATATAAATCTGGCTTAAGCCATAATATTAGCATGGCTGCTATTTCCGTCTAATCGATGATACAATAAAGTACGAAAATCGAACTATCGAACCAATAGATGGAAAAGAAACTTCAAGTTTAAAAAGCAGCTGAAATATGATAGGAATTATGTTTTCATGTTGTGTGCAAGCCAAAAAGGCGCACAAAGATATCCTCCTTCAACAAATTCATTTCCCACATTTGAACAGGGTCGTAAAACCACTTAACCTAAAAGCCTCACAACCAATGCCAATTGCCAATTGCCAGTGGCCGTGGAAATGTGCATAAATCGAGCAATTTATAATTCATATGGAATCATTTTTATCTCCAAGCCTCAACCACATACGGTCAAAGTGAATTTTCCTGCCAGAATTCGATTGCAATTTGGTGCAGATGGGATGGTTCTGTTCTGTTTCGCCGGGAAGATCACGTACATCCCGTATTATGGCAAATAAATGTGCTCAAGGATACATGCTGTGCGATGCGGTGGGTTGGGGGAGGGGGGAGGGGGTTGGGGGATTATTGGGAAAAGTTTAAAAATTGATTTTCATCTGGCGAAATGCCGCAGCATAAAAGGATTTCCCCGCTCATATTGGAATTGATTTGGTTCTACGTAAACATAAATAAAATATGAACAGCGAGTGAGTCCTGCTGGCTGAGCAAACAATTTCCGAGCGGCATGCTCCTTTGAGCATTTCGCTGTGTGCATCAAGGTGTCCTTTTTCGGCCCCTTCTCCTCCGGCTCATCAGCAGTCCGGCGGTGGTGAGCTGGTCAAATAAAGCCGTTAGTAAGTATTTCATAAGTCGCCGGAGAGGATGGTTCGGGATGGTTCGGGATGGTTCAGAATGGAGCCAGTCCCGGCCAGATAAGTAAGCAATAAGCCCCGAGCTGATGGACAGCGCAACTTTCTGAGCAGTCTGGGCGGTCTTCATTGGCACACGTCCGCCTAATACAAACAAGGACATGAGCTCGATTCGTGACTGAAAAGTTTCCTGCCCCG
The DNA here is from genome assembly GCA_005876975.1 of Drosophila orena. Taxonomy (NCBI): domain Eukaryota; kingdom Metazoa; phylum Arthropoda; class Insecta; order Diptera; family Drosophilidae; genus Drosophila; species Drosophila orena. Next base: position 7,543,914 of record VCKV01000008.1, on the reverse strand, counting down.
GCACATGGACTCTATCGTACTTTCCGTATTTTATTTCCATCATTTTTACTCGAGCTGCGCGCTGCGAGCTGCGAGCTGCGAGTTTCGCCTTTCGAATTTTCTTATTTTCCTATTTTCAGTCTACGCTCGGTCGAGCAAATGTCCGAAACTTTGGCGCTCGCCTCGGCGAATGTTTCAGATAAAAATTTGTTATTTATGGCTTAAGGTTTCAAACTGAAGAGTTCTGCTCAATTTGCGCCCCCAAAGGCGAGTGATAGAACCACTGAAAATGTTGAAGTGGAAGGAAAATGCAATAAAAGTTGTTAAGCCAAGTAACTTTTTATGAAATGCATGGCAGTCTAAGCCGCACATGTGATGTAAGACAAAATATTTCTATTGCGAACATTACATTTATATTATATTATAATCTTCAGTTATCTCAGGCACTTTTTGCTAAGTCTTCCAATCGCCCAGCTAAATAATTGAGTTCTATATTTCAATAGTCCTTTGAAATGACAAAAAGATTTGGGTTACCTCCTCTGAATGCAGCCACATACTCGTATAAGCCAGAAACTTGACTCCAATTTCGCTGGGAGACTGCTGCGAAAGCCAATCAAATTCTAAACTTAAATTAAAACAATTAAAACCAACGCCTAGTCCGAGTCACAATGAGATTTCTGGTCTCATTAACCAGAGTTCAACAACTTTTAGCCGTGAGTGAAGGAATCATAAAAATCAAAAGCTTGTAAGTGAGCCCAGGCCAAAATCAAACCATCAAAGTGCCGGTAATAGTTTCGGGTTGTAAAACTCACACGAACAATAAGTTAATCAATCTCAAATTTTAATTACAAAGTAACAACTTCCTTTAGCAATTTCAGGCGCGATGAACTCAATACCCGTCTCTTTCTCATGCCATACGGACCTCTCTGTCTCTGGGCATTAATGGGCATTCGGATGTCTGAGACGGCGGCGCAATTTACATAAAAAACGCAGCCGCAAGGTGTGGGCCGACATATCCACAAGATACGCGCACTCACAGATGCAGATACATACGCGCACTGAAACTGGCAAACATATTTTATGTAATTTGTCTTTGTTTCGTGTAATAAAATGAAAATAAAATGTTGAATTGCCGCCCGCTGAACTGGACCGGCAGGGGGATTGGCATTGGGAATGGGAATGGGAATGGGAATGGGAAAGGGTTGGTGCTGAAGATGGTTACCACCAGCACCCGGGAAGAGGAAGCCACCGAAGCCGACTGAACGTGAACGTGAACGGGAAAGTTAATGCCTTAATGCCCAAGTCGGAGCTGCACTTAATGCTCGCTCACCCCCATTGATCGTGAAAAATGGAACTCGCACACTGCCGGCGAACGAGTTGGAAATTTATTTGAATTTTATGCGGCATCCCATGCCCCAGGCACACCTCCATATCTATATCTCATATCTTCATAAGCAGATGCATCGCCAGGATCGGGAGCACCGCTCACGCCTGTGTAATCCTTTGTCCTGCGAGCAGGTGTTGTCACTTCTTTGGGGAGCCAAATCGATTATTCAGTTCAAGCTGCTTCGAGCTTGGACGCTCTCATAAGTCGAGTAATAAAAAATGCACATTGAGTAAATATAGGAGCGCTGAACAAATTCCATACTGTTGAATATGGGTGATTTCTGTGTGAAGCAGGCTGCTTTCAGTGTGCCCATCACTATTTATCACTATAAAAATGAATGGCGCATTATTAAACAGCAAAATATATTAATATTGAACTCATACAGAATTCGAGTGCGTATACACAGGCTTACTGCTAAACAAATATCATAGGTCTCGATGCTCATGCTCATTACCCAGGGGCTTGCTGGTGGATTTTTTGACAAGTTTATTAACTTGTTTGTGGCACGCACAAACAGCTTTAAGCCAGAAACCTCTACCCATCACCTCAATTACCAACCCCTGCTGAATTTATGAATGCCGTGGAAAACCGCCGACTGCTCCTTGGGGGCGTGTTGCTTGTCTGGCTAAATATTTCTGGTCAAAGTTTCGGCGCGATTTTCACAGCCGCAGCCGAAAGTCAAAAGCTTTTGTCAACAGAACTCCAGCTCCAACTCCATACCCAAACCCACACCCATAGCCATAGCCATAGCCATTCGCAACCTCAACCCCAGCTCCCGATCCCCAACCCCTCGAAGGTGCGGTCGCAACCCTTTCGCTGGCGAAAGTCCCTTGGGGCAACTGCCGAATGTGGTGGATACGTGAGCTGTGTGGCCAGAATTTTGATGGGATTTCGAGGCGCGCTTTTCCTTCGGCTTCTCTGCCGCAAAATCTGCGTAAACTTTGTCTTCATCTGCGTGCTTTTTCGGTCTGGTGAAAGGGGTTTCGCCTTGCAGTTGGCTTTATATCTTATTTGCTTATGAAACAAGATATTCCAACAGCCGCAACCCAATCCCAACTGCGGCCACGCGATTTATGCATAGGTATTGCTGCTCCGCCTGCTTTCCACTCGATTTTATGTGCTGTTTATGAGATTGCCTGACACTTTTATGCACTCCCTGTTTTACGACAAAGGGTTGGCCCCACCAACATCTGGGGGCTCCGTCTGCCATTCAAATCGAATGAGTTATTGGATGGATTCGATTTGGTAAGGATGGTTCGATATGAGCTGGATTTAGTGCAATGTGGGTTTCCCATGTGGGTTGGGAAATTGAATATGAGCACGACTTTTGCGAAGTATCAACTGTGGAGGTACAAGATTAATGTACACAAAATAACAGCTTCTGAATTATTCAATTCATAATTTCTAAAGGATAAATCATATTATATTACATATATGAAAACAGCACAGTATGTTATATTTAATATCTTGACTTTATGTTTTTAGTTACTTTTTGAGCTGTGGGTTTTTGATTTGCTCAATAAACCAAACTGCTTCCACGAATTATTCCATCACTCATTTGTGAATGGGCCAAGACTCGACAGTCATCGCCACGTCAACACCGAAAGTGCTGGCCATTGTCCTCGATTGTTTCTGTATCTGATTCTTTTCAGTTGCAGTTACTGCTGGCGATGAAAAATCGATGCACCCGAAATAAAACTCAATCAGAAGCAATTAAAGGACTTTACAATGGAGCGGCCGTAAAAGCGAGACAATAAGGAAATGTACACATACGTGTACACAACTAGATGATCAAGGGCGTTGTCCAGTTAGGGTCACGCTGGACCTTTCCCACCCGCCCTTTTTTTTTGTCAGGGGCGTAGGGGCCGAGGGTCAGGGAACACCTGGCTGACTGGATGCCGTCTGAGTCGGGATTTATCTGGGCATCAGAGTGGCCACCAATAAAAGTGGCAAACAAAGGCGAAAAGTCCCTAAAAGATTTGATTTTGACGCGTGGCCACACTGGGAGAAAGCCATTATATATATCAAAAACATTTCAAATTATAAGCTTGTTTTTTTTTAGTAGTGCTGCACATCATTGTACTTTAATTTTAATAAGATTTTCCCATAAATTTTAAAGTCCCGAAAAGCTTTTATATGCTTTATTCTATGTTAAGAGTTTTCCATAATATATTAAACAAATATCTCTCAAATATTCCTGTATTTTTTAATACGGGAATGCTTTTGATAAATAGATAAGGTTTCTTAAAGTCTATGCTATCTGATTCTAATCGGAAGTGCCTATGATTAATATAGTTAAACACATATCTATATTTCGGAGTTGTAGTCGTCTCTTAGCGCTGCTTTAATGTGACTTCTGTATGCCTTTTGTTCGCAGTGCACACTCAACCTCCCGCTGCTGACCCTCCAGTTAGGAGCCAAAGGAGGCTACGCATCCTCTGGCTCTGGTCGGGTTATACAGAAATCCTGGCCATCCAGTTGGCACACGCACTAGTCTCGTGCCAGGACCTTTGTCCGGCGGCCGTTACAAATTGTTGTGGGCGTTCCAAATCGGCTTAGGACTCGCCTTTCTCCAGCTCATCCCTTCACTTGGAATTTAATTTTGTGTGAGTTTTGATTTCGCTCTCCGGATCGAGTCGCATTTCATCTTGTGTTTGGTTTTTGAGCGTTAAATCGCCAAATCCTTCGTTAATTTTGACGTTTGTCTTTGTGAGGTGAGTGTGAGGGTGTGGGTGAGGATGTGGGTGCGGCCCATTGATGACCGGCGGTCAGTGGATCGATATATACTCGTAGATGACCCGTACTAGGGGTGAGCCCGGAAGGAGAAGGAGCCACGCATGTGGGTGGAATTGCTGCTGGCAACTGCTCGTCCGGCTGGAGATTAAAAATTTAATTCGAAATTAGCGCAATTGTTGGAATTGCTCCCTTTTTTCGATCGATTCGAGTGGAAAGACAAACAAAATCGATGACCGACCGACCGGCAGCTGTCGTTTGCCCGCTCCGAATGATGGCAACAATTTCCTGATTACTTTTGACCCTTCGAATGCGTTTTATGGTCATCAAGGAATGTCGGTTTTCATTCTTCAGCGATTTGATTTGCTCAGCCTGATGGCAATTAGTTCTTGAGTAGTGAGCGCGATTTAACATAGGCATAGTAAGGTTGTGCATTTGCATCAAATCGAATCTTTTAACGATATAAATGCAGATTGCATTGCAGATTAAAAGTTCGAGTGTGAGAGAATACTTTTCTAATTGAAATCCGCAAGTCGCTAAGGGTAAAGGGCTACTTTTCAGACATTTTCCCTCCCAAATGGCCTCTAATTTCGCCGGACTGCTGGACATATCAATCAACTGCTAAGAAATTAGATCGGGGATCCGGCGGCGATAGTATCTGTAGTTTCGGCTGATGGGGGTGGGATCGGAGCATAAAAGCCAAACAATGGCGTGTTAATGGCAACTTTAAACTGACACCACTCCACGGGAAGGTTAATCGCTTCCCGGCCGGACATTGGCCACCACCCGCTGATATCTGGGCTAGGGTTAGGATACGCTTTTTGGAATTCGGGATTCGGCGGGGGAAGCAGCGTGATAAATGCATCGGACGCAGCGGGTGGACGCGGCGAATAGAGTTGTCAACTCGCTGGAGGAAAACAGGGCTGCCGTGGCAGCTGGAACAGCAAAATGAAAAATAGAGCCCGAGGGATATGTGGGGCTATGCCGACTATGATTCAATTACGCTCAATAGAAATGTCACTAAAACATTTTGCATATTAATTGAATTGGGGCTGCCGCGGGACACTTGAACTGCCAATTGATTTTTGCGGTTTTTCGACAAAAATGTCGAACAAATTGCGCAAAAATTTTTTACTCGCTCTGGAACACGCCCTTATCAACACTGCAGTACTGCCGGCCATGTATCTCGTTTTTTATTTGGCCAGGTGTGGCTAGTTGTTGTCGCCTCTTGTTTGTTTTGCATTAAACGGTTTGTTTTGCTAACCAAAGTGTTGATTTTATGGCCAGCCACCAGTCGGATTTTTTATTTTTCCCAGCCACCAACAACGCGAAATCGGAGCTACTGAATCAGCCAGTTTACTTCCAGCAGATATGTATATATCATTTCAATCTCTGCAATTTGCTCTTATATGCTCTTGAACAGTATGGCTTATAGAGCGGCAGTGTCGGCTATTTGTTGGGTTTAGCCAAAGATCAATATAATTAGTATTCTAATATTTGAATGTCTTTGATTTTAACCGAAGACCGTTATGCATTTAGTAGTAGCTTAAGGATAGTGCTTATAACTATTGTCTGTATATAGTATATTTATTAGATTTAGATACCTTAATTTTAGGAAAGATTTGTGCTTGATTCGGTACCAGACATTTTTTAAGCTAGAAACCTTTCTGTCCATGATGATATCCATTAAATCGTCCGACTTAGATTGATTACCCCAAAGCCGTCTTACAAAAACTATCGCCATACCAAAGGTCTCCATAAAACAAAACACAATACTATACATTTTATCCGTACTTAATATAACTTTGTATAGTGCCCCATAAACCCTTCATTACACGGCACTAAAGTCGGGGCAATAAAGGCAACTACAGCAACTAAAACCGAAAATAAAAACTCAATTTGAATTCAAAAACCACCAAAAATGGTGCGTGCTTATCGCCTTGCCTTTTCCTTTGGACCCCGAGTTTAGCCCGAATCTGAAATTAAACCTGAACTGAACCCGATGAGCTCGATAAAGCGACAAAAGCGGGCTAGAAAATAAATTAAAAATACATTTTTACGTAAATGTGGCACATTAAAAGGCAACTTGAGGAAAGCACATAATAAATATAAAAACACAATTAAATAAGTGCATAGAAAACAAATTCGGAGCGAAAAAAACAGTCGAAACAGCGCAACAACAGGGAAAACAAAAATAAAAAATAGACATAAAAGAGCACACGAATTAAAATAACACCAAGATATTTCAACTACTCGACGTGAAAGGGCAATAGCTCTCAAGGAGTCCAATCCAAAATACCCTGTAAATTAGGATCACAGTTTGGATGCAGAGGCAAATAAATCAAGAAGCTTGATAAGTAAGTATTCATTCATAACTGTTATTAAAAAAATATTTTAAAATGTCTATAGATATGTTAAAAGTGTGACTGGTCCAAAATGCTCGACTTTTTCTACTTACCCCGCAGGCACAGCTGACAAAAGAGGTGTTGAGACAAGAGCCAACCGACTCGAGAAATGTTAATGTAAATTTCAATTGTTTTAATTTATTTGTGACCCCTTCGCCACCCGACAAACCGTCACGGACTAAGTTAATGTTACATATACACACAAATAACACACGGCAAAACAAGAAACTGTATTGAAATGAAGGCAGAAAGCGGCGGACTGATTGCCGGTTGGCTCTATTCTTTGGCCTATCTGTCCAAGACGTGACTGGCATTCCACCCAGGGATCCATCCGTCCATCCGTCCGTCCGTCCGTCCGTCCGTCCGTCCGAAGGTTTCGTAGGGGGGAACGGAACCAACTGTATCTGGAGCACAACGAACGGAACGGTCTCATAACCGGAGCGATTCCAATTAGCTTGGTGAGCTCTTCCCGCACAAAAAGATATATAAATTAGTTCTTCCGAAAAAAGCGCTTGTTAAAAACATAGTGGAAAATCGAGGAAAACGGCAACGGAATGTTCGATGAAAAATGCGTTCGGTTTACCATTAATCCGCTGCCCTGATCCAGGGCGACAGATCATTACACACGCGCGGCACTTCCCGAATGGGAGGAGTTCCTCAAGTGGGGACATGCGACATGCGACTGGCCCCCCGAAATCGTAAGCATATGTAGATTTATTAATAAAAACTCCCGAAAAAACGGATGCACATCGGACCGAAAGCGGGAGGGCGGGTGTGCTGCAGTTGTTGCCTGTCCGTAATTTATAGACCCGCTGCCGAATGACATGCTAACTAATAGTATCATCATAATTTATACATACAACTACATTGCATTTGTTATTTATGCCCTTGCGCCACCCCTCGAAACTAAAGCCACCACCCCCATCCCTAACGTGATTTCCATACAGATCCCCGCTGACAGAGGTCACAGCACCCAGAAAGGCAGAAGGTCACCCGGCGTTAATGGCACCGTTTGACCCTCGGCCATATTTGAATATCGATTACAATTAAACGGTCACAGCTGTAGATAAAGGACACGTGATCGCAGATTGATATATGCGATCAATTTATAGTCCTTTAACGAAGAATTTCGATTTATTTGCTTGTAAATACAATTTGTGCCAAATGAGATCCGTTAAGAATAGTTGGGAGCTAACTAGTGGGCTCTTCTAGAACCAACTACCTCGGTGGGTTTGCGAAGGGTTCGGATCACTGAGACCTGAAAGGTAAACTTAGATGCGATTCTTCATAGGGTTAGTACAAGGTATTACCGTTCGAGCGGTTGGAGTAGCCCCCAGCCAACCTTTGACCTCCATGCATGGCACCAACTCGCATTCCAGCGCCAAGGCCATTGCTCATGCCCTGACCCATGCCCGAACCCATGCCTTCATCGAATCCCATGGACGCCGACATACCATTACCCATTCTTGGGCCCATTTCATTACCAGACTCTGGGCCTACTCCTTGGATCGTAGCCGGGCTAGTATAACAAGTCAAAACAGTTTCAGATGAACCTAAGGTAAGATGATCCATTAAATACTTACCCAACCTGAGAATGACCATAGCTGGGCTTGAAATTGGTGTACATGTTCAGCATATTCTGGTTGTAGGAGGCAAAAGGATCCCCTGGAGATGCGTGATTCTGGTGGGATCCCATTCCATGGGGACTGGAGCCCTGCATATAGTTCTGGGTTGTCGCCTGATTCGAGTGGAGCCACTGACGACCGCCGCCTCCAGAAGGAGCTCTACCCATTCCCATCTGAAATCATACAGGGCTTAGCCCACTTCGGTTTGGCGGAGTCCGTGGACAATCTCACCTGTGAGTAGTTGGGATTTCCCTGACCACCATGACTGTACTCCCAACTAAACTCCGGACCGTTCTCCATCGTATGCAAAATTTGAAAATTTCAAATGATTTTTTTGGAAATTTTGCTGGCCGATCTGTTACCTAACTGAATGCCGGACTGAGAATGAGTGATCGAATTCGAATCAGCCGAAGTACACATCAATGTGTTTTCCATGGCTACTTGATTCGGGTACTTTTATCGGGGTTTATTTATAATGTTTATGTTCTTCTATAACAGAAAAACAAACGCATTAATCCTTGCGTTGTCACATTATGAATATCATTAGCTAAAACCGGTCTGTGTTCTATACTCGCTCTTAACGGAATATTTGCGATCATGCTGGGATTTCGAAATATTATCTTTGCAGTTCCCACATATTCTTAGTCATAATAAAATTCAAATTGTGTGCAAGCACAAGCTCATAATAAACATTTTTAATCCCCATCTCGAGTTATTAGCCCATTAATGGCAGTTAAAAGCAGCCATTCAAACTTATTGAATTAGTCAGTTCAGTGTCTGATCGGCTGATTTATGAAACTGATGCTGGTGATAAATAAGGAGCAATAAATATTGATTATGATTCGGTTCTAAAAACTAAATACAAACCGATGGATATGAATACAGTGAGCTTAGTGAAAGTAATACGAAATGTAAATTAGTGGGAATGCGTATTAATATCTTTTTGATAGGTAACTATTAAATAAATATTGTCAGATAGCGACTTCCGTACTTCAAACTAAAACCTACTTGTATGTTGGGCCACACTTTGGTAGATAAGGAACCCTGTTATCCTTACGCCGCCTGACAGCTTAGCGACTGCCACCTGTACTCGCCGCATGCTGCACAGCTGTATGTTTTTGCCCATCTCTGCAAACCGGTTTGCCATCGATCCGAGTAGTATTTATGTTTCTGGCCGATCGGCTAAACAAAGGCCAGAGACTGACCTACAAAGGAGCTGCAGACAATGGCAGATGACCTCATAAATTGCATCGTTATGAGGTTCATAAATATATTATTGCTTCATATTCATAATGCACTTGAGGCCAAGTGTCGGCATGTCCTTGGACCAGCAATGGTACCTACCTGTCTGCCCAGAAAAAGTATCTCGAGAGCCCTAAGATTTATGGCTCGAATGGCCAGAGATGAGGGCACGTTAGCTCTGCTTTTTTAGCAGCAATTTAAAATGCATAAAATATTTGATGGTCCCCTTAACTCAAAACAAGGCATCGGAAAGGGAAAGGAAACGAGAACTGCCCTCCTGTGATCGTCATCTCCCTGATGGCTAATCCCATTTTATGGCATTCGTGCGGTCTTGGGCCGTAAAATTGTTTTGTCACCTGTTGAAAACATTTTTTATTTTTAATTGAAAAAATCTGTTTGGGAATGCTGCAGAGCTCCGAGCTGCAGAGCACACAGAAATTTCATAAATTTCTTGGCGACCCTCGCTCGGGGGAAAACTGTTTTTCTTACGTTGGCCTGCCTCTAGTATCTATATATACTCCACCGACTTTTTGTCTAAATTTAAACGTATTTTTACGTAGGAAAATATGAATTTCGAGCGCCTAAGGTCCATCCTAATTGCCGCCAATTAACACCTGCAATAAGCCCAAATACCAAGAGCTCATTTGTCAGGGCCACGGGGGCGTTCAAATGCCTTGTGGCCCCGGCAAAACATTTTGATTTATCAACTCTTTTTACATTCCCAACACGAGTGCATCGATCAGAGGCGGAGGACACGAAAATAGCTGCACTGGAGCTGCAGAGTCATCGGAGTCATCTGCATTAAGATCCGACAACGACAACACTCGAATCGATTTAACTCTTTGACCCCGCCCACTAGTCGACCCCGATGGATCCAGGTTCCTGAGTCGACCGACAGCCAACATATGCGAGGGTCTATTAAAAAAATTGTTTATGAAAACAAACATTTTCGAGGCAATTAATCATTGGCATCATTGCCGGCGCGTGGGGGAACTTCAGCCATATAGCACCCATCTTCCATCTCCCATCTTCCATCTACCGTAACCCCTTCATATCGAGCTGCTTCTGCCGTCGATGATGATAATAGTGATGATGATCTCCATCTCTACAGCTCTCCATCTGCAGTAGCTGGCTGAGTGCCCCCAGTTTTCATTTGGAAATCGTTTTATGGTCCCATCTTGGGGAACTCATCGAGATGGGGGGAGTGTTAAACGTCTGCCAATTAGTGATGCTTGTTGGATCTGTTGCTGCGATCGTTCTCCTAATTGGCTAAAATATGCTTAATCATTGGAATAAATCCGCTCGGCCGTATAAAGTTCATGAAGATGTCAGAGTTTATGGGGTGGGGCTAATACTATGTTTAATAAGAAGGGATTTTAATAAACTTATTAGGAATGACCCTTAATAATAGAACCAAAAAGATGTTTATATATGCTATACTACGAAGATTGTATCTACAAGATACACACGACACACAATCAAAGAGCTCACAAGTTGAGCACTATTTGTATTTTGTATTTTATAGATGTATATTTCCCCATTCGCAATTTTATATTCACCTCCTGCAGTATTGCTGCTATTGTTGTTGACAATTTGCGATATAAAAACTGATGTCCTGTCCGGCAAACATCCTCGGGGGATGGCCGGAATGGATGGGATGGATCTCTGTGTGATTTGATTGTGAAAACCGAAACAAACAAAAGTAATTTTTGAATGAAAAGCAATAAATTTGAGAACATTTATTGGTTTTTGGCTGGCTGTCATGTGCCAAAAGCAGCAGCAGCAACAACCGAAGGGGCATTGCTTCTGCTTGCATCATTTAGCTTTATGAGATAGAAAAGATACAGATACAGATACAGATACATGTACAATCCATACATCCACCCACAGATGGACAAATAGATGACTCCTTTGGCTTTCGGGGGTTGGGCATGGAATGCTGAAGAATCTTCATTGCAGATTGACACTGAAAAAATGTTGATATACTTTTGAAATATACAAAAAACATACTCTGAATTATATGAAATATAAATCTTAGAGTATTTATGACCACTTGCATATATTTAAAAAAAGATACCATCTATCGAATATTTAGTTTTTAATATAGTAGCAGTAAAAAATACATCTAATATACGTAAACGTTAGATGTTCCTACTGGTTTAAAATATTTGAATACAGCGTTTTGCGCAGTGCACTAGGAAGGAGCACTTGAGCGGGTTTCCGTAGTGCGGGCCTCGTCATTAGTCCCCGCATGGCGCGTGCCCGGGTTTTCCATGTTTTCCAAGTTTTCCCCGAACGGATCCCGCCAAGGCCGTAGAAGTGCAGCGACAATGGGCCGGAATGCTTCCGCAGTTGGCAGTTGCAGGAGGAACACTTTCGCATCATAACAATAACAATAAACCCGAAGCGGGACAAGCAGGACAATGGAGGTGGTGCCCTGTGGTGGTCTAATGAAACGGGGGTGGACCCCTTGGCCAGTGGTCAGAGGTCAGGGGTCGTGGGTCGTGGCTCAGGGGTCTGGGGTCGGTGGTCGGGGTCGGTGTCGGGCAGTTTAAATTGTGTCATGTTCGCATTTGGGACACATCCACCTCTATTTATAGGACTTCTGACCATTGTGGCAGGCTCAAAATTGAAATATTACTCTTTTCACTTGAAAGCGGCGCTTTGTCAGCAGCAATAACTGTGAAATCAATATCGGAACCTTCGGCGACCTTTTGCCAATCTGACAGATGACCCGAACGTCCTTCGGCCCATCCTGTCCACTGGCAGGACATTAGCTTAGTCCACTCGGCAGTGGAATTAATGTGCCATATATGACGCTGCAATGAGTGGGTTCTGTCACTTCCGATCCCCATAAACGTGATCCTAATGATGCCACTTTTCAGTCCCAAACCCAGACCCTCTGCGCAGTTCAAATGGATAGGTTTGATACAATGCACATGTAATTCAAGTCCTTGCGGATATCGTATTGAAATGAACTTGTGGGATAAGCGGTTTATTTTAGCAGGACATATGGAAGTGTTACTGTTATACTAAGGATACAAGGTATAGATATGTGAGAAAACTTGTTTTGGAAATGAATTTTTGGGTAGCTATGGAATTTCTAACTGAATCCTGCGGGCTATTGGCCTTCTGCCCGCCGCGACGTTACCTTTGACCCCCGACCCCTCTCCGCTTCCCCCTTCGCTCTTCCGCTCCCCCACAACACCAACACCAACAAGAACACCAACACACAGCGTTCTGTCAACGCATTGTCAATTCTATTTTTATGTTTTATGTTGTTCGTTTTGTTTTCGATCCATTTATGTTTTCCCTGTTGTTCTAGTTCCCGTTTTGCGTGGCTTCCGCTGCGCTTCATTTGGTCTCCTCAAGCGGTTGTCTTCTTTTTTCCAACTTTTTGGTATGTGCCCCGCTCTTGGCCACCCCCTAAAACGACGACACCCCCGCCACTGACCTTTTTGTGTCTTTAATATTCGAGTGTAATATTTCAGTTTTTTGTGCGCTCCCTTTTTTCGAGCTGCCTACGCGGGGTTTTGTGAATGTGTGTTGACAATTTGTTGGTTGTTTTGGAGAACCGCTAAATAGCTACAAATTTATGAGCGTAAATAGCCGGCGTAAATCAATTTTTAATGCATTTCCATTTCCATTCGGTGGCCCGCCAAATGTCAACAGTAAATTGATGGGGCGACAGTTATGCATCCGAGAAATGTTTATTTAGAGCAATTCGAGTTTCCTTTGCTGCTCGAGTGAAAAACATTAAGGATATGCAAGCAAATGTAAGCAGAACGTTTTTTCCATTGTTTCAAAATCTAATATTGTAATAAAGAAATTGTATATGATGATATATAAAAGAAGATGTCTAAAATTATATTTTCTATCATATTACATAGTTGCCAGACTCTAGAAGTATTATTATCTGAAATTCAATAAATGTTTTTTTCAGAAGTATTCTTATCTAAAATTCAATAAATGTTTTTTATGATTATTATCTTAAATTTAATAAATGTTCTTTTTTATAAGTATTATTATCTAAAATTCTTATCTTATTCTTATCTAAAATTCAATAAATGTTAATTTTTAGAATAATTATTATATAAGATTCAATAAATGTTTTGTTTTAAATTGAACTCCTTTAAATTAAATTAAATATTGTATATTCCAAAGGTTAATTTTGCGATCCTGCCAAATTTAAAAGACTTAATTTATTCCTTCGAATTTGCAGGAAAACAGATGAATTACTCAAAACTTAACCATCGCATAATGCATATGTACAAATGCAAATTTTCACTCGCATCAACGCACACACACATGAATTACTTATCCTTTGTGCATGAGTGTGTGGATGAAAGTGTGAGTGTGTGTGTGTGTGGAATTTGTCGCATGTTTGGTTGCAGCTTTTCCATCAAATCCAATTTAATACGCTTAAGTTCTTACTTTTTGTTTTTCCGCCTTGCTTTTATATGTATATGGGAAAATAAAGAAAGCCACATGCAAAAGCAGATGGCGCCCACTTTCACCGCCCACCAAACGATGTCGGCTCAATTTAATGTTATCGATTTTTAATTTTCCTACTTTTTGCTTATTTTTGCTTATTCGCTTACTCGACTTGCGAGCATTTTTAGTGTCCCCAGGTTTTAATGTGCTTTACAGGGTGACCTGCCCTCCCGACCTCCTCCACCTTCGCCACGTATTGTAAATAGTTAAGGCCTGTAATTTAATCGCATTTGTATCGATGCTTTTTGTTTCCCCGCCACTATTGTCTCTTTGCAATTTAGCAACTATTTTCCTGCCGTTTCAGTTTCAGTTTCAATTCGAATCGAATCGAATCGAATCGAATCGAATACAAGGCGTGGAAAAATAGTCGCGCTAATACACAAGCGCCACAAAATGATATACATAAGCAGGCATTTATATGGGGCCATCGATTCGAATCGATGGGAAGCCCTACAGATGAGCCAAGTTTGCATTTTCATTCGGTATCCATATTGTTTGCATTGCTCTTTCTTTTTGCCGCTTTTGCCGCTGTAATTAACGCTCTGTGCCTTAAATATCGAATTAAAAACCTTTTGTGGAACTTTTGTAATTGGATTTACGACGGCTGAGACTCGTAACGCTGGCTCTATAGGAAAGTCGAGCAAGAATTATTTAGAGCGGCTTTCCCATTTTCTTATACATAGACATATAAGATATTACATGATATATACACAAGTGGTGCAGTTTGCAACGATGTACAAGCTGCCTAAATAACTTTTAAGTAGCTGCCACAATGGGAAATGATTGCTCATCTAGCGCATTGCCGCACAAATGACGTCCAAAAATATTTCACGCTTTAATTAAAAATCGAAATTGAACTGCCAATAAAATGTTTGTTAACCAACATAACCGCATCTGTTAATGTCCGCGGAAAGGGAGCGCCGTGGGTATATCCATACTACACAGTACCATACCATACCATACCATGCTCAATGGAGGGCATCCGGCCCGGAGTAACCGAGCGCCGTGGCCGTGACGCCATTTCATTGCCTCTTTATCAAATTTGTGATAAAAGGCCGCGCCAATAAATTAAATGTATAAATTCATTTAATGAATTTCGATTTCATTGTTCCATTGTTTCAGGCGGAGGAGACAAACGAGCCCAAACCAGATGACGTACTCGAGTGTGCATATTAAAAAACCATCAGCGTGTCAATATGTAATTTGTGTCGTCAATGCAGCCACTGCTCTCAAATAGAACATAAATTAAATATCAATGAAGCACCCACCCCACCCCCACCTTCTTGTTTTGGCCGCAGCTGGCTGAAATGGTTTTCCCGGCAAAGATCTGAGGGTAAACCGAAATTGATTTGCTCCTGAGCCGAGCAACTTCTCGGCTTCGATCGATCTGCAGATCCCTAGATCTATAGATCCGTACAATCGGTGTTGACAAATTTCCCAACAAATTATAGACTAGAATCGGGGCGCAAACAATGCCGGCTACAGTAGCCTTAGGGCCAAAGACAATTACCCGGGCACTCGTGGAAAGTTAGTTAAAAGTGCCCCTGAAGGATCCGCGTTCTCGGTTCCCGGTTCCCGTTTCTCGAATCCTGAATCTCGGCTCGGGGATCGTGTGCAATCAACCGCAGTTTGCCAAACAAAGGGCCAAGACGACACATGACGGATGAGTTGTTTGCGCAACCTAATGAAACACGCTTTGTCTGGAGGATCAGCAAGGATGCCTTCGAGAAATTTGTCAACCGAGTTCATTAAGCCGGCCCGGCCCGTTCGGCGGCATCTCGGATCCCGAACTCTATATCCCATATACATACGTGCAGAATGGTCCCCAGACCATTAAATTCCAATCTGTCGCCGCCGCTCTTTGATGGCTCGGAAATTATTAGGGATTTATTATGATTATTATATTAAGAGCACAGCAGGCAATACCGCAAACAATGAGTGAATTGAATGGACTGGAAAGCGGTAACCTGTACCTGGGTATCGCTATTGGGGATTTAGTTTTGTCTGCCACCAAATATTATTTTACATATCAATTATTTAATTGTTCTCCGGCATTCGTTGGCCATTGTTTGCCCCGATTGTTTGGCAATGACAATTTGGAAAATTGCATGCCGAGCGTCGAGAAGAAATCCCAGATTTTCACATAATTACTTGGGTTTTCTTGGGGAGCCCTGTGAGTCACACTGGGAAATGTGATATTTTTCCGCATTTAATTTATGGTTGCAATACGGGAAATTTGTTATCCACATTTGTCGCAGATGGAGCAGAGGAAAAGCGCAAGCGGAGATTGGGATCAACACATATCGATTACGATTTCCAAATAATTGGTTTACAATAGACAATATGTCATTGGTTTTGGGTGGGGAAATGGATGAGCTATTTGATATACACCACTTACAATTCAAATATTTATGCTACAACTTCTTTGAAAGATTCTTTGGCTTTATATTCAAGAAACGTATAAACTGAATCAGTTCTACCGCCTTCTTAAATGCCGAGCTACCTCCTCAATTTCCTCGCTGCCATTAAATGGGGAATTATAAATGGTATTCAATTAAGGCGAATATAAAATGCAGGTGACGTCTGCGACTCGTTTAATGAGAACATTAAAAAGATATCAGAAATGAGTCAAAACTCGTCTGTCTCTAACCTTCCATTTAACCTCCTCCCACAACAACGACACCCACGACTTCAAAGCAGAAAACCCATGGGAACGGAATGAAAAGCCATCGATGGCGAGATTCATGGGCTTTTCTTCCACCGTTCATTAGGCATGCAAGGCGCGAGTCCGAATTTAATTTCAATCAAAATCCAAATTATTTGAAAATCAAATAAAAATCTGGAAAAAATGAAGGCACTTGCTCGCATTCTAAGCAGAAAAGTGCGAGGGCGGCGGTAATTTCAGGTGTTTTTCCCTGTGTGAAGCGGTACATAAACTATTTCACATCTCTTTGTCGGCCGACGGCTTCTTTCAAGCCCGGCTTAGGAATCGTTTTAAAGGTAATAATTCTCCTCTTATATCCACGTATTGAATTTAGATGACTACCTTGACATTCTGTTGAGGTAAATTGTGTTAGGGCAACGTAATTTGATAAATTTTCCGAGGGAAAACCTATTGTCGAGGATACAAATCGAATTGGCAAAATACCTAGAAGTGAGTGATATTTGCAGTTGGTATTTCTCAATTATATTCATGTGATTCTAATCCAATTTTGATTATATATTTTTAACATTTTTAATTTATTCGTAGAATGATCACCATTCGGTGTGTTTTCAGCCCAATTTTCTTCAGACGCATTACTTCTATTTTTTATTGCAGAGATTTCTGTTATTTTCCCTATTTGCATATATGGAGTAGGTATTTCACTTATGCATATAAAATTGAGTCAATAAAAGTTTATGCTAAGTCCGCGAATAAGGATTCATATGAGAGCGAATGCTTATCCTTCCATCACCTATTCCCATTTGCTAAAGTCCCCGCATTAGGCAAATTAACTGCCTTACTGTTACGCAGTACACTGAAGAAAAATGCGGAAAATTGAATGAAATTAAATTTATTTCGAGCACAGCACTTAATGTTATTTCTAAAATATCCCCTGATAAATTATTGACTTCTTAAATTTTCAATTTTTTACATTCAGTAATGTGTTTCTTGAAAACACGCCCCACTGCTTATGAATTAGCTATTGGGCCACGTTCCTTGAAGCAGGTCTAAGACCTTGGCACACTCCACCCCGCCTCCTGACCTTCCCCCCACCCCCAAGCCACCCAAGCCACCCACTCACCCACTCGTCCACTCCCCCACTGCCTCCCCCATTGCCACAACGCCCATGCAAAGTTTATTGTCGCTGGTAATTCGACGAGTTTTTGTTTGGGGTTGCTTTTTTATCGAGGAGGGTGCAGGTTGCAGGGTGTCATGCGTGTCGGCAAAGCATATGCATAATTATTTAATTGAATTAAACAATTTCGTAAATGGTAAATGATGCGACAATATGGCGGCGTCGTTGCTGCGCCTCCTTTCGCCCGAAATTTGCATAAATACATAATTATGGAGTTACATTGTACGATGTGGGTGGGTATACATACATATATACACGTACGTATGTATATACATATATACATTACGGGGTACGATTGTGCGAGTGCGTAATAAAATTTGCATGGCTGGCAGAAAAAAGCTTTTACGAGTCGAAAACTGAAATGGAAGGAGGATTGAATGGAAGACTCTCGTCCTTGTCAGTTGCCAATTTTGATGCGTCGGCGGGGGTGAAAAGTTTTGGCTCGGATTTCAGCAGTGAATGGATCATTAAGTCCGCTAGTTGCTCAAGATTCATGACGAATTTGAGTCTATAAAGGGAATCAAGAAAACTTCAATCAATTTGAATATGTTCATGCCGTGCTCATTTGCCAAGGAACTGATGACATTGTAAATACAAATGATGCACAAAGTGAGTTTAAAGTTCTAAGCATCTGCGTAGAAATTGATAAGATCCATATATCCATATGTATATGTTACTTGACATTCACAATAGCTGCCTCTTCATGTGCCAGCGAATTATGCAAGGAATTATTCCTGTTGCCGAAACATACATAATCTCCTTATAATCCGGAATGAAAAACCAACTTACGGCGAGGAACTCATTGCGAAATTGTCACAGCACTCGGAAATGAGTGACAAAAAGGGAACTTCCTGCTGGCTGGATATGAAATGGAATCATAACAGGATCACAGGATCACAGGATCACCGATAACAATGCAACCAGGGATGTCCTGTGTATCAGTATGTTTGTGTTCGTTCATCCTGCCTAAACAAATATCTCGCTCGAGAGCACAACAAAATGTCGAGATCGCTTCTATAGGGAAAGAGTTGCGTTCGCTCCTCCATTTCGAATCAAACCCATTCCATTCACCCCTTAAATCGCAAACCCCTCGATTCAACTCTTTTTTGAATTTGCCACAGTTGAATAACAAAATAAAACTACTTCACGGAGATGCAACAACTGGCAAACAAGAGCTATTCAATTTTGTTAGATACTTGGTAGCCAAATATAGGGCTTGTTGTTGTTTCTGCTCTTCGGAATAGAGGACGCTACTAGTGGCCCAATTTTGGCCTTTTCGCTGGGATGTGGGGAATCCAACGTGCCATTGACCTGATTAACATAAAAATGCCCGCAGTTTTCCCCCTCTTTTTTTTTGTGGGTTTTTCTTTTTCAATTCGCTGCTCTCGGTTTCAGTTGTATGCCCCTCTCTGTCGCCCGCAAGCGAACTCAGTCGGATATATACAGATATATGTACAGATATATATGTAAGTTACTATATAAGACATTTACACCCATACGCAATGGAAATTTGAACGGGCGCTGGGGAAATAGCAGCTGACGAAAAGTGAAACTGCGAGACGATGGCGACAAAAAAGCCAGACCCAGACAGTGTTAAGGGGGGGTGGGCCAGGCCAGGGTTAAAGGGTGGGGGGGGGGGGGCACCCGGGGGGCGGAGGACAGACATGGGGGCGTGGACGGACAAAGTTTTTTTTCGGCGGGAGTTGCCACTGCGGGCAGAGCAATTGGCAAGGACTCTCGCTTAGAAGCCACCGGAAATTGCCCCAGACAGACAGAGATGGATGCGGCGAGTGCGGCGAGTGCGGCAGAGAGAGATGGGCACAAACGCACACATGTGCAGGGCCTAGAAGAACTCCAAATACACGCAGAACAATGGGGGGTTTTTAATTTATTCGAATGCACTCGCTGTATTACGTTAGGTTATGCATTTTCCCGGGATAAATTCATGTAATACATATTTACAATTAAGAATTGTGGGAAGTGTGGTAAGTTTCTTGGGCAGAACATTCATCGGGATAATACAGAATGTGTTGCATTGCCTTGCGCAGTGCAGGACCCACAGAAAGCCAACAGAGGAGCATGAGGAAATGCGAGGACAAGGACATCGCCGCCAAAGGGGAAAGTGTGGGTGATGGGGGGGGGGCCAGCCACTTTCGTCACTCTTCGACGCATCCTGAAATGAACGGGGAATCCCCCTCATAATGAAACCAGCTAATATATCTTGGAAACGACATCAGAGGACCAGAGCCCCAAAACCCGAAGCCGAAGCAAGAGCAAAAGCAGCGCAGACATGTCTATTTTGGACCATATCGATTTTGTCGGTCCCCCTCCCCGACTCTCCCCATCCCCCTCTCCTCTACTCGGTGGAGGGGGAGCTGAGGGCGTGGCCAAGGATATGGGTGGAGCTGAGGGTCTGAAGCAGCCCGGCTAAATGGGCCAACATTTAAATGCAACAATTGTCATTAAATTTTCATCGGACGCAGGCGAAAGGCTTGCGAAATGATACGCTTAAAGCTGTTGAAGATTTAGTTTGTTAGGTGAAATTGTAGGATTTAAGTTCTATGATTATTATTTTAAGCTTATAATGAAAGATATCGCACATCTATGGGCAATGATAGCTACTATCATTTAGGTAAGCTGCTAGAACTAATTTATTTTCCTAAGAGTTAATTAACTTAAAGATATGAAATGCCCAAAGATGATTTATTAGATTCGCTGCGGCCACAATTACTTGCTCAAGAATGCGGCGGGGCTCTAAATCAGCTCAACATATTTGCTCAAGTGATTCTAAAATATGATTCGAATAATTTATGTGAGCTGGGAATTCCTCAACCAATTGAAGAATTCCGCCGACATCTGGTGGGCACTTGGAGTCCCATTCTGGGCGGGATTCCACCGATGCTGCTCCAAATGCACATGTGGCTGCCACGAGCCAAGTCTGTCTCGTATATGTATGTATGTGCCCCCAAAGTGTTTTATGCTGCTTTATTTTATGAATTCCATTTTCATTAGGAGGGAATGCAGCGCCACATAAATTTGCCATTAAGTGATCGAAATGATGATGGTTTTTAGCGGGGGGCGGAGGGGGGGAGTGAGGGAGTGGGGGAGTGGGCGTGTTAATTGCCAATGCCAGCCGCAAAAGTTGAGTTATGGGTAAAAGTTTTCTCCGCTGGCTGGAAAAAATCGATGGCGGCACTTTAAAATGGGCGCCAGGCGAGAAAGGACAACACTGGTTGGATACACCCGATATGTATCCAGCAGATACATTTTGCAGTTCTCGCTCGCACCAGCGAACTGTGTATTTACCTAAGCAAAAAGACGCCCCAGGGGGCGGGGAATAGGAAGTCCTGGCCCGAGTCTGTGTCCTTTTCGCTCTCCCTCAGTGTCTTTGCACTAGAATTTCGTAGTTTTCCTAGCGATATAGATTTTATGTCGCCCCACAAGGAATTCTTTTGCTTCGTTTAAGTGTGTAAATGTTTTCGCCCTCGGAAAAGGAGCAAAATTTCGTCGGGAATTTGTTTATTTGTGTGAGTTGTTCATCTGTGCGAGGCTGTTGACATTGGTTTCCAGTTTACAAAGAAATCGATTAAACGCAATCGGGTAAATGGCCCAAAGTGTCGGAGCCAAAAACCCGCCACCGCCAACACCACCAGCGCCACCGCCCACAATGCCACCCACCGAGACAAGGTCAACTCTTAAATGCCTCCCAGTTTTCGGGCTCTGTCTCTGTGTTCTTCGGCTAGAATTAAATTTCCTTCAGTTTGAAACATTTGGTGCGCAGGTCGTAGGAAAGGTTATGTATTTTCAGTAAACTAAAACAAGGCTAGTCGAAATAAACATCAGTAGAGAGCAGTTAGGAAGAGAGTTAGGAGCTTGAACAAAAATAGAGCAAATGGATATGAAATAAATACAAGAGTGAAACCAGCAGAGTAAACTGTAACTGACCAGAAAACGGAATTCTAATTTAAAGTAAACCCTAAGTATGATATGTATTTTCCTTAAACTTTAAAAACAGGTTAGTAAATATAAATGGTTAGTCTCTAGAATAAACAAACTAAAATAACTTGGTAAGATACGGAAATAAATTGGAAAAGCAAATCAAATATAACAAACTAACAGAATACCCAAAAGTACAGAGAATATATAATCGAACTAAAAATGTCACCGATACAATGCACTGAAAACATAGCAAGTTATACAACGTATACACGCAATTTGACCAGCAGAGTATTCCAATTAAAAACAGGCCCTTGAAGAGGAAAAGCCTCGAAACGTATCGATTCCCTCGAATGTGTCATCGTTAACATAAATCAGTCGAAACGAATCAAATACCCATTCGACCCACACGCAGACAAAAGAACCTTCGGTACTCGTAAGTACTTAATTTTACGGCAAATGAGTAAAATAAAATTAGAGAACTTCTCCAGCTTTAATTTCAATTTCAAATTCAATTTCCATTTATTTTATTACACCTCCCGCCACACGTGAGATATAATATATTGGAGACCCAGCAATCGATCCCGACCAAACGACGTGCATTTTACATTTTATTGAAGTTGAAGATGGTTAGGCGTTTGGAGTTTGAACTTTGGGCCAAGTGCCCGATGATTTAGGTCATTAGACGTGACCAAGGGAAATTCATGTAAGTTTGTACCCAAAGACTGATTCTGTTTCGACTTTACCCAGATTAATATATTATAAAATGTATAGCTAAAATCCCGTTTTTCATAACTTTGTTTTCAGATAGAGTATAATATTCCTACATATCTAAAAGAAATGGAACCAGCTTTCTTCTCAGATCCACCGAAATACCCCATAACCTTTCCCAACCTTCTCACGTTTTCTTATCAAAAATAATAGGAAAAAATGAGGGAAACCTAAAATATAAAAGATCTTCCGCTGGTTCCTTGAAGATTTTGGTTTTGAGGTAAGGGTCAAGCGAAGATTTGTCGCATTTGCTGCTCAAAATGTGTAGTAATAATTTATTCGGAAATTTAATTATGTTCAGGTCGGGAAAACGCTTTGATTTGTTTTCCCCTCTCACTCGTTTTACTCGTATTTTTCTATGATTTTCCCCTAGAGTTTCTGTTTTCGTTAACGATTTTTATGATTGTGGAGACAAATCGGCGTCATCAAAAATTGTTGGATGGAAAACGAGTTTCGGAATGATTTGCATAGAAATGCCACTTGCTGTCTCGCTCTGTTGCACTGTTGGAGTGAGAGGGAAAATGGGTACACCGCCATGATTATTAAAAAACGGGAAGATCTTTGAACCGAACTTCAAATGGGTTATGGGATCGGTTTCTGTTTTCTATGGGTATTCTTTTGTGATAGATGATGTTGCTGCGGGGGCACGACTTCTTAGACTTTGTGTCTCTCGATGCTGCCATCTTTTTCCAGTTTCTGTACGTCTCTAATTCCATTTTCACTTGTGAAATTTTCATTTTAAATGGTATAGGGGTACAAATCGCTCGTACAGACTTGTAAAAGCTATAAGGGCATCCAACGAGAGGGTTAGTTATTATTTGGTATCATCACATACATATGTATGTATCATATATGTGTGTATAGGTGGGCAGGAACTAAATTTTTAAGTAGGGATGTTCGCGGTGGTTGGGAAATCGGGACGCATCACAGTTTGCATTGCGTGTGCTCTTTGTTTGATCAACGCACTCGGTTTCATTTCGTTCTTATTTTCCATTCAGTTTTTATCACAGCCATTTTGAAATTTTTGTTGCCACTGAATGGTTTTTGGTAAATCATAAGTGCCAGCTGTTAGCCCTTCCCCGTAAATATTTAGGGTTGCCGCGCAGATATCATGCAGATTTCGAGATACATTGCATATACATACATAGTGTGTGCATGCGGTACGTGGTGCACTCAATCGAAATGAACCGAACTCAAATCAAATGAAATCAAATCGATTCGAATCGAATCGAATAGAGTTGAATTGAAGCTACAGTAAGCTACAGTAATCGTGTGACAAGCGTACATGCATAATTCATGCGAACTTAGGGATTATTTTTTGAAAGGCTTGAGAATTTTTGAGAATTTCAACTCTTCAGCAGAAAAATGATAGCTTATAGTTGGGCCAGAAATAAACTGTCGTGAAACTTAAAATTAAACCTTTTTGGAGTACTATTTTTCATATATCCCTATTAAAAAAACTATAACAAAATAACTGTTTTATTTAATTTCAATGTATGTATTTTAGCTAATCTAACTCCTCTTTAAAATGGTTTTTATCCTACATTTTGTCACTAAGATATTATTCACTATTTACATATTCAAACATATTCAGATTCTCCATAAATATTTTTTGCGAATATATTATACAGATCGATATATACATATGTATATAGATATCTCCATATTTGAGCCAAGTGAACTCATTTTGGCAGCTTGTACAATTCCCGTCGGCAAATCGACGGCCAATTTGAAGTCCCTGCTGGGAAAAAGGACAATCGGCGGCCAAGACGCCGTCGTCGTCGACGGAGAAGAAGAAGAAGCAGCTGACATAAGGGAAATATGGATAAATAAAAGGAGCGGCAAGGACCGCAGCACATAAAGGAAAAAGATGATTGGGATGCCGAGCCAACGAGCAGTCTCAAAATAGAAGAGGAAAAAGTGTGGAAGGAAAATAAGGGCCTGCGTCGACGTTGCTCCGCCTAAAGTTGTCATAATTTGCTATATATGCGTTTTTATTTATTTGCCGATCCGCTGCGCACGTTCATAAAAAACGAAGACGTTTCGTTGGATTACTTGATGTGTATTTTTTGTCGTTTTCTTTTTTTGCTCTCTCCGCCGTCACAGAGAGCGAGTGGTTAGAGGAGCACAGCTATAGGGGCTACAGGCTAACAGTCGCCGGTAACATTCGAACTGCAGTCTTATACGCCACTTCCCCAGCTGTTAGCGATTAACAGGGGCAGAGCGCGAGCGGGAGAGAGCGCCCACATTGTGGAGAGCGGCAGAGAAGCTTTCGCTGCTGCGAATTTTGGCGGCCACACTGGGCGACGACGGCGGCGACTCCTGTTTTTTTCCGATTCCGATTCGATTCCATAGAGCGCCGTCGACGCTCCGGCTCGCAGGACGTCGCTGCCTCAGTCGCCGCCATTTGCCGCCATTTGCTCTCTTCGACCGCGCGGGGGCGCCACTCGGGAGACACCACAGAAGCAGAAGCAGCAGCAGAAGCAGCAGCAGCAGCAGGCAGCAGCAGGCAGCAGGCAGCACCAGCAGCAGTCGCCAAAAAGGACATTCGCTCGCTCCACCACACCACTCGGCTTTCGAGTTTGTCGCTTCTCGGTTTCGGACTCGTTTCGCTTCCAGCCCCGAGATTCCGATTCGATTCCCGATTCCGATTTCGATTCATCAGTTCATAGTTTCAGTCGGCGAGCCAAAAAGCAGCCTGCCAGTCGAGAGCGCCTTTCCCACAACTCGCAGCCTGAGCCTGAGCCTGAGCCAGAGCCTGAGAGTCCAGGAAGCCCACAAAGATTTGCCAGTCTTTGCCACTTAAGGTCTAACGGTATCGCAGTGCGTTTTTATTACCGCCGCCCCCGCAACATAAATACACACATTCCTACGTACGTATGTATGTATTCGCGCACACGGACACGCATTGGTGTGCGTGCGGGGGGCGGGGGCATGCGTGCGTGCGTGTGTGTGGGCTGAGCGGTCGCGCGTGTTTAATTAATCATAAAAATCTACGCCGGCAACCGTTATATTGACAAAACAAAGAAACTAATCTAAAAGCAATAATGAAGCAAAAAATTGAAACAAATAATCATAAAATAGAAAGAGAAGGAGAAGGAGCGTGTGTGGGAGGGGGATGGCGAGAGGGGGCTAGTGTGCAATAAACTCGACTTTGGAATAAACTCAATCCTGTGCGAAAACTAACGCTCTGCATTGCCGTCGGTATCTGTGAGATAATTTACGCAAACAACGAGATGGTGACTAAAGGATAGCCAAAATCAGGAGGAAAAGGAGCAAGAAGCGCCGAGCACCAAGTGAGCTTTTTATAATTTTCTCCTTTTTTATAAGCATTTCATTTAAGGCTACTTCACCCAGCTTATGTTTATACATATGTATGTATATGCTTTAGCTCTTCTCTGTGTTTTCAGTCCATTAATTAGAAACATACCAATTTTAATTTTTAATGACTTGAGTTTAATTTAGTTTCAGTAATCAAGTAATTTATATAATTTTTACGGGGTGCTTACTTGCAAATGTGCATGTAAAAATTAGTTTAGTATGCTATTTATAAGGATTTTTACCTCCCAAGCAGTGTAGCAAAAAAAAAACAATTATAAAAACAATTTTCACATAATCTTTTATTATAACGCAAACGAATTCCAAAGTTACATAAATAACTAAACTTAAAGCTGTGAAAATTAAAAAGCAGTTAAAACGAATTTTTTCATGATATATATAGTCTTATATATAGTCTTAGGAAAAGCGAGTTCAAGCACTATAATTACAATAATTACACATTTTTTGTGAAAAACTTCTAGGGAATGCAACTCTTTTATGTAAGGCAAACATGATTGAAGTTCTTTTCTATTTAAAGCATTTAAGCTAAAAATAAGATGTAGTAACAGGTGAATTTTACAAACCAAACTGATTATTATAAATACGGACACTTCTTAGCCATTTCCCTTATTTATTTTACGAATTTATTATTATTTAATATCGCGTTCTTAGGTTCGACTCCATCGCCTTTAAGCTAACACTCCTTACTCAAATCGCCAGGAAGCAACAGACATCTGAAATATGTGTATTCCATTTAAGCCAATGGTGATATATTGCTCGAGTCTTGATGGGTGTTGACTCCCCATGACGCACACAAATACGTTGCCACTGACCTATGTGATTATATGTTTGCGAAATCCAGTTGCCATCCAAATAACCTACAAAGTATGGAATACATATGGCAGTAGATCGAAATTGAGCCCGGGGCTGCTTTCCCGAGCAGCACCGCACCTCTGCCATTTCCCGCCCTCATTTCCCCGATCCTGGGTGCCTACGTTACTTAACTTTGGCACTTTATGCGAGGACATGCAACTGCAACGGAGCAGCTCGAAAGTTGCATGTTGAGCTTATGTCAAAGCCAACATAAATACAACTGCTTTGTGCCCC
Organism: Drosophila orena; assembly: GCA_005876975.1. Classification (NCBI taxonomy): domain Eukaryota; kingdom Metazoa; phylum Arthropoda; class Insecta; order Diptera; family Drosophilidae; genus Drosophila; species Drosophila orena. The sequence continues at coordinate 7,517,078 of VCKV01000008.1, read as the reverse complement.
AAAGGTGGCCGGTGGACGGTGGACGGTGGGCGGGGTTAAGGGGTCAAGGGGTCGAAGGGGCGGGCTCATGGGCGTAAGGAGTCTGTGCTCCAGGATATTTCAGGGGATGTGTCTGTGTGTGTGAGTGTGTGTGTGTGTGCGCTTGTTATGCAATGACAACAACATGAGCAAGTCGAACAATATGCCAGGCGAACGGAACAGAAACAAGAACATGTCAAGAAGAAAATTAACACAGGAACTCGGGGGGAAATCCAAAGCAGAGGGTGGGAAAAGCCTTTAGAGACGCCGCCCATCGGGGGTCAGGCGAAAAGATGACAGGTGGCAAGTCAGTGTGTCAAAGAGACTGGGATCCAGCTGCTAGGAGGTGTAGTTTAAACAGCTCCATCCATTGATGCAGCGCAAGTGCGGCATAAGGAATGCACTCTGCTGCACGCTGCAGGCCAGATACAAAGATACAAAGACGTCTATCAAGATACTTTCTTGGGCATTTATTGTTTTATTGCTTTAATTAATTTATGAGACGCGCGATTTCATTTCAACGACCAAGAGCGTGTGTATTTTTTCAAGTTTTCTGCTCGTTGGCTTGGCAATAAATTCATTTGTAAAAATTCGAAGCACTTTAGCCAGTCTATCTCTCATTTTTCTCGCCTGCCATTTGGCTTTTTCACACCCCCCCCGGTAGCACCGCCCCGCATCTACGTGTATGGATTGAATATATTTGATATAAAATTTATTTTCATTTTAATAATAAATACACGACGCGGTACCAAAAAACAAGCGAGCCAAGCGGATGAAATATTTATTTCGTGTTATGACAGAAATGTGCGGCCATAGAGGCTGTATACTAGAAATGTATCTATCAGATACAGCCTATTCCCCGCCCTCGTCGACCATAGTGCCCGGCATATTTCGCAGCTTTTGAATGCGAATATTTGGCGAAAATGTTTTTATTATTCGCAGCGTGTTTCTGTAATGTGGGCCATTGAAGCTGCCACGGCGAACACGCGAATCTACATATCTGCCTATATATCAATCCATCTAAGCCCCTTCGCCCCTCCACCCCCTTCGTGATTTAAGGTCCTCGAATATTCAGCTACTTGTATATCATGCATTTCTGCATTTCTGCATTTTTGCATTTTCACATTTCTGCATTTGTGAATTTTCAATTGAATTCCGCTCGCTAATTCGATAAACCGCATATATTGAATTTTTATTGCTTATTCGCTGCGCAAGTTTATTAGTTGGATGCCATTCTAAATCTATTAGAACCAGCCCGATTCTGAGTTGCCTTTTTATAGTCTTCTATCGGGGTAATAAACCAAATTCAATTCATATTCATCAAAACAAATTTGGGCAGGGCCAGTTCGAGTTGAGTTAAGGAAACGGAAAAATTCGACTGAATTAATAACACAACCGATTTACTAAATTTGATTAAATTCCAAATCTGCATGACTGGCGGCGGAATGTCTAATTATGACTTAAGTAAACTTGAAATGTATGGACCCAATTAACACTGTAATTCGATACGATAAAAGCTTTTCAATTTATTTTTAATTAATCCTATTGTAGAAAATGAATTAAAAAACATCGTAGAAATTGGAAATTGGTATTTGATTATAATTGTGATTTAAATACACAGCAATAAATACATTTAAACAATTAAGCTGTTGTGATAAGAAAGTAAAACTTAAGCTTTGATTTAAAATGCAAGGCACTTTGAAACTTTTAACGTCATTTTGAAGAAATAGAGCCTCGTTAAACTTACATTTCCTGCCAAAATAAAACTTAAATTCAAACTAATATTATACTCCTTTTTCCCCCTTTCCTTTAAATGCCAAAAAGGGAAGCAAAGCACAAATACACAACGCAAATCACGAGTAACAAAAGGTGGCCACTTGAATGCAATTATTTCCTTCGTTTATGAGTAATTAAAAGGAGGCGAGGGAGGGGCGAGGATTGGCAAAATATCAAAAATGGCCAATTCGTGTGTGTGGGCGGCGGAGGGGGGCGTGGCAGGGGAGCGAACAAGTGTCCGACCAGAAACACACACGTGTGTGTGTGTGTGTGTGTGTGTGTGTGAGTGCCCTGGTACTTTGCATAGATTGTCCACTTTAGATTAAGCCATGAATAATTTATGTGCGTCTCTTATGATTTTAATTGTTTGCAATGGCAGCTTAACAACTCCACCAACCCTGTATTATTCCTTTCAAACAAAAACGAAATGGCACGGAGGAAGAAGCGAGGAACGAGCAGCGGAAAGCGGAGCCAAAAACAAAGTATCGCCCCAAAAGCAAATGCAAAACAATACAAATTCATCTACAAGCCTTCCGACCGGACTTCCCTGTCTGTGTGCCGTATCTGTGTGAGCTGCTTGTATCGCAGTGTGTGTGTGTGTGTGTGTGTGTGTGCCTGGCTATCTGAAGTTGCCTCTGAACTTGCCTTCTTCCCAGGCCATTCATTCATTGCAGACCCTTTTCTTGCCACGGACTCACACACACACGCACACCCCTTTGCATGCCCCACACAGATACGCACACACACATACACTGGAGGTGTGTGTGGCGCTTAACCCCCCGCTGGGCTCAACTGGTTGAATTGACCGTCTGGCTGGCAGCGTTCCATTTCGCTTCCTTCTCAAAAATTATATGAAAATTATACCAATTCAACTCATAAAATTTTTCCAGCTTAATAAATTCTGCAGACATTTTGTAAGGGACCCCTGGAAATGGGAATTCTCAACTGGCAACTCGTTGTCGTCATTGGCTGCCCCTTTGCCGCGGACATAATTTCGTTTGGGAACAGAGGCTCTTATGCAAAATGGTCAATGCCGAAGTGGCTTTAAGTCCCCCCTCCCCACCCCGGACATCATGTTGTACATAAATACACACACACACACACACACACACACACACACCACACACACACATATGCAGCGGGCACATTGGGGGAGCGTTAACCAGACGCAGTTGCCTTGCTTAAGCGAAGCTCATAAATTTGCCTCAAACAATTTCCCACTTTTTTCGCTGCCTCCTCAACCGTTTTTATTTCCCATATTTTCTTTGGCTTTTTTCGGGAAAGTCATTTCGCTGGGGGGTGGGGGAAAAAGCGTGGGGCTCAGGTTCACCTTTGTCGGAGTTTTTCTATAAGCTCGGCACATGTCAGGTGAAACTGGAGTGGCTATTTATCACACAATCCTCTGAAATGAATCACGCTTTTGTGGGAAATACCCAGAGAAGTTTTCACTCGTATAGTTGTTCCCCAAATACACACGTCTATTTGTAGATGATGGTAATAATGATTTGAGGTACAACATTAATAAGAAATATTCTCATCCTAACTATCACTTGCTCGAGCTACACACATTGAGTTCGTTGTCATTTCCTTCAGGCTGTCAGAACTGGCGCCTTCTGCCCGAAAATGAAAATCTCCCAATAAAGTGATGTCCGTCGACGGGACGGACTGGCAGTCTTTCGTTTGCGATCGACGGTTGAAACAACAGACTTCAATCAAGATCTCGCATTCCCATTTCCAATTTCCCATTTCCCTTTCGCCCTGGCCCCGATGGACTTTCAATGTGTCTGTTTACGTTGGGTTCGGGTTCGGGTTCGGGTTCATTCATTCGATGGATGGCTCCCAAAACAGAGCGAGCCAATTGGCCCCGGATATATGCACTAGGCCATCAATCAATCAAGCGAATTGCAATGAATTTTGATCAATATCCGCTAAAAGCGAGCATCGGTACATAGATACTCAGCCATAATTCACGATTTGGACGAATGATAGACGCCGTGTTGATGGCGGACTGTGCCTGAAAGACCGTGCCTAAGGAGATCCGAAAGATTTAGAGTTCCTTTCGATGGGCTGGGACCACCTGCTGACAGGAAACTTTGCCCATTCCCGTTTTCCCTTGGCTTTTCCGTGGAGTGACAATGGAAATGAAAGCTTGAAACTTTTTTGATGGAATCCCACCGCAGACTTGGGGAACTTCTTAAAGCTTCTCGGGAGATGGGTTGCCGTGGCAATTGCGGAAGTTTTATGTTTTTGGCTGTGCGTAAATCGCTCAAGAAATCAGCTCAAGTGGAATAAGTTGTGGCCCGGCTCACTTAGGTTTCGGTTAACACTTTCGCTCAGGCCCAGACTTCAATTCCTGGAGGCCAACTCCACCCCATACTATCCCCCCTTCTCCATTAAACAAATTGATTTCCGATGAGTCCATCGCCCATTGATAGAAATAGTGGAGTCGACATGTACGTGTATGTGCGTCGATGAGTTCGAGTGCGTCGAATCGATATTGCCACGCATCCGAGTACGGCTACTATTGTATCTCTCTATCTATCTGTATCTGTATCTGTATCTGTATCTGTATCTGGCGAGTGTTTACCTGTGCCAATAAATTCTCTTAATTGCCGGGAAATAATCATAAAGCAATCGGCCGTATTGCGATTGGATAGCCATTGAAGCCTTATATTCGGAGCTTCTGGGATTCGGTTTTCGAGAGGGAATCGAGAATTTGTGGCCCTGTTGAAAGTGTAACTCAGAAACGTTGTGAAATTATGTTGAAATCGATTTGCCACGAAATTTATGCGGCGCGTACATCGAGCACTTTAGTTGCTATTGGGCAACCAAGGTAGGTAGTACACCCAACACCCAAGTTGGCCATTCACATACCATCTCATGCCGGACACACTGTGTACAAATTCGTAGTCAAGTTCGATTCAGGATGCCAGCCATCAGGAAGTACATGAACAACTGGTGGTTTCTGGGACTTCGCTGTGTTATCCAACTCGTGGGACGACGATACTATACCAAACGGCGATCCAATACCCGTCTAGCCCTGGACTTTCCTAGTTGTACCGCGAAACCCGATGAACGAAAGGAGAGCAAGTACTGAACTTCTGTGTGGAAGGATGTGCTGGGGAGATGTCTAGATGTCTAGATGTCCAGCAATGGGATCTACTCAGGTGTATTTTCCTGATACTGATATGGCCCCTCCTGAAAGTGCTGTTTCGCAACACGTGAGGGTGGTCATTCTAGAATAATATAACCCTATTTGGTGCACGGCAAGCGGATTAGCTTGAGTGGGTCTATAAGTCGATAGCCGATATCTGCCGGCGTCAGTTAAATTAGGTGGAATAATTCGAGAGATTCGAGGCAAAAATTCAATCATCTAGGTAGGCTCAAAGTTATGCTGAGTGATTCCGTGTAATAAATCAATAAATTACCCCCTCTCGTGCGAGCGGCTGATGCAAAACTCTTTTCGGTTCCTCCAACCCGGTCAAGAGTCCACGACAATCTCCGTAATATCCAAATTGTCACTCCAGCCGCGAGTCCAGATCGTGGACTACTATTGAATTATACGCGACTAACCAAATGCGCCCTGTTCATTTATTCAACGTCTAAAATTGCGACACGCCGCTATTCATATATTCAAAAATTTATCATAAAGTCTGACCGGCCACTCCTTACGTGACGATCCGGCCATATGCATATATCTCGGAAAATAACACTGCCCAGCTGCACTTTTCCTGATTCCGGATTGAGGTGTTTTATTTTAAATTCAATTTCCCAATTATTACATTAAATTGATCATTGTCAAATGTATATTAGCACATTAAGATTTTTCCCATCATTACTCAAATTGCTTTGCCCCGTAAGTCACAAACATGTGCATTTGTTGATCAGTGTTATTGATAGGAAAATGGGGAAGTGTGCGTTTTTCACAAGATTTTCCCTATATCTTCTCCCCTTTCGTTGCCAGGGTGCAGTCCATGATCAGACTTCAGCGGCAATTGGGATCAGGAGGTGAGCGCTTCCGATCGAGAGGATAATGTGTTCAATATTTCGCAACCGCATCAATTACCGTGGAACTGGTAGCACCAGGAGCGGCAGCGGGGAGCGGGAGAGGGACCGGGACCGGGACAGGGACAGGGATCGAGATCGCGATCGAGATCGGGAACGGGATAGAGACACCCTGCTGGCCAAGGAACTGGACGCGGATAGCAATAACAATGGCACCGAGCCGCAAATGGAGGCGGAAGCGGTGCCGGAATCCGATACGGAAAGAGAAATGGCCGAGGAGCGCGGCGAGGATCAGGAGCCGGATAACAGCAACGAGGCCCTGGATCTCTCGCTGATCTCGTCCGGCGGTCGGGAGTCGCTGCCGGGCAGTGGTCACGTGTCGCTGGAGGCTCTACAACATACCAAAGTGGCGGTGGCCCAGTTTGCGGCCACTGCGTTGGCGGGTAACCACCAGTCCGCCGATCTGGCCATGGTGCAGTCCACCATCTTTAATGTGCAGCGGCAGCATCTGATGCAGCTGCAGCTCATCCAACACCTGCAGAGTCAATTGAAACGGGCCGAGGCAGCCGCCTTGGGCAGGCATTCTCACAGCGATGAAGAGGAGGAGCCGGTGCCAGAGCCGGAGCCGGAGCCGGAGCCGGAGCCGGAGCCGGAGCCGGAGCCTAAGAAGCAGCCCAGCAATGGCTTGAAGGAGGAGTTGGAGCTGGAGCAGGGTCCGGAGTGTGAGCAGGAACAGGAGTCGCGGCGGGAGGAGAACTTAAAGACTGACAAGAGGGGAACTGAGGACAGAAGGGCAGAGGCAGAGGGCTACCAATCCATGATGTGCGACATAAGCTCGAGTCTGGCATCGAGCATCATCACCAACCACGATCCCCCGCCAGCTCCCAACGAGCCCAACTGCCTGGAGATGTTGCAACGGAGAACGGAAGAGGTCCTCGACTCCGCATCCCAGAGCTTACACGCTGCTCAGATGCAGGAGGAATACTCGGAGTATGCCTCCAAAGAGGCTCAAAGTCGCGGTGAGATCTTTAAGCACCGCTGCAAGTACTGCGGCAAGATCTTTGGCAGCTACTCGGCCCTGCAGATTCATCTGAGATCACATACTGGTGAACGGCCATTCGTGTGTAATGTTTGCGGAAGTAAATTTACCACGAAAGGCAATCTGAAGGTTCACTACCAGCGGCATACGCAGATCTTTCCGCCAATGCTTCTGCCACCAGGAGTGGCGCCCAGCGTGGGGCATTCGGGTCAGGGGCAAGTCCAGGGCGACCAGTATCCCATTCGCCTGCCCTTTGCGCCACCAGTGGCACCTGTGGGTCAAGAGCAGGTTCAGAATCAAGTGGAGGAGCCGGAGGAGATTAGACAGGAGATTCCAGTTCCGCAGGCAGAAGACCTCAGCAAGCCATTGGTGAAGGAAAAGGAGAAGTCCCACTCTCCCGTGGAGCGTGTCAAGACTCCCAAAGAAGTGAAGACAGATGCACCGCTGCCGTCATCCGAGAAGCCTGAAAAGGAGCTCTCCAAGCCGGTGGTGACCTCGTCCCGGCGAAATGGATCTGTGCGGAAGCGACAAACAAGTGCTGTTAGCCCGCCGCAAGAGGATAGGGATCGGGATCTAGTCGAGCACTTGCACATAGCCAAGCTTGTGAGACGCTCCTCTGCCAGCAGAGAATCCCAGCCGGCGGAGTACTCTCTCGCCCAAATGGAGCGCATCATCGACAAGTCGTGGGAGGATCTGATTGAGATCGACAAGACCTCGGAGACCTCGAAGCTGCAGCAGTTGGTGGACAACATCGAGAACAAGCTGACCGACCCCAACCAGTGCATCTTCTGCCAGAAGGTCATGTCCTGTCGCAGTTCCCTGCAAATGCATATTCGGACCCACACCGGAGAGCGCCCGTTCCGTTGCAAGATCTGCGGCCGGGCTTTCGCCACGAAGGGCAATCTGAAGGCCCACATGAGCATACACAAGATCAAGCCGCCGATGAGGAGCCAGTTCAAGTGTCCGGTGTGCCACCAGAAGTTCTCCAACGGCATCATCCTGCAGCAGCACATTCGCATCCACACCATGGACGATGGCAGCGGTGGTCAGGGAGCTCCTCCCACCAATCCCGGCGAGGCTGAACGGCTGGGTATCGAAGATCAAAACTCGAACAAGTCCCTGGGCACTTCGGATACCTTGGACTTCTCCACCACCATATCGGATCACTCGGGTCAGAGATCTGAGTCCTCGCAGGGCGGAGATTTTGATGAGTTCATGACCATGGACAGCACGGATGACTCCAGGGATAACTCAAGTGCAGCCACAGCCACGCCTCATCCTCTGGAAAGAGAGAGGGATCGGGAGAAGGAGCGGGAGCGGGAGCGCGATCGGGATCGGGAGAGAAGGATCCCCAACGATGGCTCTGATGAGAGATCCCGATCAAATCCAGATCTAACTGGATGCCGCAGCGAAAGTGGGGAAATGCCCGCCATGGATCTCTCTTCACCCTCCTCCAACTCGGGTCGTATCTTCGCAACTGGACTGGCCAATGGAGCCGCTGGCGGTGGATCTGGAAATGGGGGTCTTCCCATGCTCGGAATGCCCATGCCTCCAAATCTTCTGCTCATGGCAGCTGCTCGCGAAGAAATGCACGCTCTTGGTCACGCCCACGCCAAATTTCCCCTGCTGCCCTTTGGTCCACTTGGATTTATGGGTAAGTAATCAATACTCTATTATCTTACTTTTTAAGGTCTTATTTCATTGAACTCGTGTCCGAAAAATATGTTTGTCTAATACATTCAAAGAGCTTTGAATCTTCGAAATCTGGATTGCCTTGGTAATCTACCCAGCTAATTAAAGCAATATAGCTTATAGTTTGCTCTTTGTCGCGCCGAAAGATTTACAAAAAAAAACAAGGCAAATTGCGTATCTTTTGGCTGCCACACTTGGCATTAACTTTCCTCGCCGTCCTCTTCCCGGGATGCGAGATGACAAAGCCCCTTTGTCTGCCACCTTTGACCCCGTCAGCGTTTGCCAAGCAGCTCGCAGTGGAAGTGCGATAAATCTGCGATCTGGGCGCGACATAACTCAATTGGACCGAGACAAAGCATCCGCCGGGCACTGCGCACCGCTCCACCCAGCTCCATCCCATCCCAATCCATGTCTGATATGCCTATGCCAAATTCCGCAATTTATTTATAAACATTGGCGCATTCCCGAACCGATGCGCAAGAGGCGCAAGCGATCGGCGCATTATGTCACAACCTTTTACGCGGATGGATATTTATTATATCTCCGATCGCAACGAGCCGCATTCGGCAGCACGTGGCGGGAATTATGTGTCCCCCACTGACCTCGCAAGTAACTCTTTGTCTGCATCCCGCCCTCATCCGCAGGTCTGCACCCGCCCCCCAATGTGTGCAATCTCTGCTTCAAGATGCTGCCCAGCTTGGCCGCCTTGGAGAGTCATCTGCAGAGCGAACATGCCAAAGAACCGGCGACGGGCCACGCCCACCGCCCACAATGCAGCGATGCTGGATCGCCGTATGGAGCAAAGGTGAGTGTAATAATGACGAATTCAATAAGGGGTCACTCTGTTCGGTGGTCCACGTAGTGACGAAGGGCACTTATCGCAGTAGTTGAATTCATAAAAACGGTATATTCAATTCTTGAAAGCATTATCGTTTATAGAAGTGCTTGCGGAGTTTTTTTTTTGTTTTTTATTATCCTCACTAATAAGTTGAGATACTCGGAAATTAGTACCTTATTACGTGTGACTGACTCCAGCCCCACTTAGTTTTCCCGGTGAGATTTCCCTTTCCGACGCAACCCACTAATCAATTCCATAGTTAACCATCGAGCCGCATTCCCTGCCCCAATATGGGAGCACTTACATCACATCCAACTAGCCTAATCCCAGCTCAACTCTCGCTTTGAGAACCAGTGCCATCTGGCAGTGAGAGTCTTGCCTTGGTCATGATTAATTAAAATGTTCACGGGTTCAGCTCGTTCAGCTCCTTGGGGTTGGCTTGACTTGGCCAAATATGGATGGAGCACACGGCCCGTTTTGGCCGCGACCATACAAATTATGAGCACATTATTAATTGCGCGGCGTGTTCGTCACTGGATGGGTATTACTACGTGTATGAACAAAATTGTGGCCAACTTGCATAGCTTTGCCTTAATTGTTGGCGTTCCGCTTTGCAGCCGCCAAGCGACCAAGTTGGGGCTGGAAGCCCAGACTCACGGGCTCAACTCTTCGGCGGAGAGAGCTCCGAGTGCCCGGATTACATCGCCCAACAATGCCAATTATTTATTAAAGTGCGTTCGCTGCTCCGATGCTCGGATGGAGTGGTTCTGCGGTGGCTGCCCATAACTTAAGTGCAAATGCGAGTATTAATATTTATTTCTGGCCGGGCATTGTCTCTCTATGACTAATGACATCGTTCATTATGGCTTACATTCTTGGAGTAATTCCAAAACTGAAACTCGGTGTCTCTGCAGAGGGACGGAGTTCGAACAGTCCTCGCAGCTGGGGGCTTCTAGTTGGATGCATTTAAAGATACATTTTAAGAAGAATTTTGGGATACATACTTAAACGAGCTCTATAAATTATAACTTAGCTTTTGACAATCATCTATTTCAGTTTATGAAACAGGCTTGCAAACCCTGTTTCCCTGAACCGCTCCTGTGCCGTGTTCCCTATTGTGGCCAAAAAGCAAGTGCCGTCTAAATGTCATAACATTTTGCAGTTGGTAATCAGCAACTCGCTGCTGGGATCCCCCCTCTTCCCCAATACCCCCCAGTTCTTCGGCGACAGACAGCACTTGGACTTCTTTGGCTGAGGAGCGGCCACGTTCCGTTTTGTTCGCTTAGCACATTGTTGATGATCTAGAGCAGACGAGCATCGGATCGGGTTGGTCTGGGGCTGGGGCTGGGGATATCCCATGCAGATGGGTGCGCGGGATAGGGACGGGGAATGGAGGTGGGGCTGGGAATCGGCATCATCTTTTGGGCTTGAAATTTCTAAATGATTCAAAAATCTTAAGTAACTACGAGAATGCATTATGATGATGCGAAATTTACGACTGCGTCTGGTATGCTTGCACTCTGGATCGGCACGAGATGATGAAATGGTGGGGCTTTTCGGGGCTATAGAGGGCTATAGAGGACCGGGTTGGTTTGAGAGATATAGAGGAGCCTGTGCCGGATCGGTGACGGTGTGTGCGATGCATTCAATGCAAATAAATTATGCTACGCCTTATGCAAAATTATTTAATCTTTTGTTCGTCGCGTCTGCTGGGGACACCAGCACAGAGCAGTACATGGTCGGATTTGGCTCCCCTCGCACTCAGCTCCCCCTTTTCGGCGGACAATTGTTTTGCCATAAAAATATGAGACCCGGCGGCATCGTCTGCGCGAGATAATTAGTTGGCGTTATTACACGCGATGGCATAGAAAAATTGTAAATTATGTTTTTGGCTCTCGCTCTCCGCGAAAATAGGATTATTAGGAGGCGCGAGTCTGCTGCCTCGGAATGAACGGAACATTTAAGCGAAAATGCGCAGAAATTAGCGCCCGTCGCGGAAAGTATCTCGCCCTGTAATATTGTACATCATCGCATTTCAGCTCACTCTCAATCCAAATCTGTTCGCGAAGAAGCCGCCTTCGTCGTCGTCCTCGTCGTCGGGTGAGAAGCTGCCGGAGGCATCCAATCCCCCCTTTCCCGCTGAAAATGCCCCAGCAACGCCCATCAAAGAAGATCCCGACCAGGAGCAGCTGATGGTGGAGGAGGGTGCTGCTGGTGCGGCTGGAGAAGGATCTGGAACTGGAGCCGCCTCGAATTATCCCCAGGAGGCCGGCGATGCAGAGCAGTCCCTGATGAAGATGCAGCTCCGTAAGTGGCTAGCGAAGATAACCGAGCTCCTTTCCGCAATCCTAAGTGCTTCTCTCCATTAGATGCCCATCGTTTTCCTGCCAGTCCCCTCGACTTTCAGCAGGCTCTGATGTCCGCAGGACCTCCGACCTCTAGCTTGGATCCTCCGGTGAACAACAAGCACTTCTGCCACGTCTGCCGGAGGAACTTCAGTTCCAGCTCCGCGCTCCAGATCCACATGCGCACCCACACGGGCGACAAGCCCTTCCAGTGCAATGTGTGCCAGAAGGCGTTCACCACCAAGGGGAATCTCAAGGTACTGCCCAGAATGCCTTCCTGTCCATCGATCGTTGTACTCAACTGAGTGCCTGCTTGTCTCCATCGTCTTCTAGGTCCATATGGGCACCCACATGTGGACGAATCCGACGTCGCGGCGGGGTCGTCGAATGTCCTTGGAGCTACCCATGCGACCTGGTCCGAACTCGGGCCAAGGTCATCCCGGATCCAGTGCAGAGCAGGAGTTCATGCAGAGGCGACCGGAGCTCTTTTTTCCCTACCTGCCGCCCTTCTTTAAGGTGATTATTAGTTGCATAATCTATTTTATATCTAAGCTATCGATCAAGCCTGTTGATCTAGTACCTAGTTACATTATCTTAACTGGAACTTGTTGGTTGTTTTTCTTTCACTCTTTATTCCCGTATAGCCTGGGGAGCTCAGTCCCGGCGCCTTTCCCAATATTCCCCCGCCTCCCTTCGCCAACGGCGGGAAGTATCCCTATCCGCCCGGACTCCTTGGCTTCCCAGGCTTCCTCGCCCAGCATCCGTACGGCCTGGAGCGGAGGAGCAGCAGCAAGTCACCCACGCCGGAGCCGGCTCAGAGTCCTGCCCTGCGGGAGGAGGAGGGGTCCGGCAATATCTGGCATCCACTGAGTCGCATCAAGGTGGAGAACAATCAAAACGAGTCCACGGGCGGCTTCAACGAGCAGGAGGATCAGGCTGAGGCGGAGGCCACTGGAGGGGACAACGAGGAGTCAGAGTCCAGAGACGCGGAGAAGTAACGTGGAGGAGGAGGAGCTGATGAGATCTTAGTCTTGAAACACACATGGTTTTTGTGGAGTACATATCTTGAGCATTACCCTACGCTAAGCTTCAACTAGCACTGACACAAACTCAAACACCACCCACACACTTATACGAATATATCCTTTGTGTCTATACATATATATATATATACATATATATATAGTACGGTTAATTGATAGCGATCTTCAAGGCATTTAAATGCATTAAGTTTAGCCGGTAAGTTGTAAAAATAGCGGACGAGGAGCGAATCTTCAACCGGATCAGGCAGGCTGCGAGGTCGGAACTTAACTAATTTTATGGCTATACCTAGATATATTTAAATACATATACCGATAAATACACGTAATGTAAACTGTGGTAGTTGCATATAAAATCGAAATTGAAATCGAAGCCCGAAAAAAAACACCGCGACAAAAATGATCAAAAATAAAGCCGGCATGCGAAATTGCAAAGAAAACTCAGTGACGTCTCTTTTCCGGGAAGTGGGCAGCATTCCGAGTGGAATTGGGGATCGCGCTTACGATGGATTCAATAAATTCATGCAAATTGGCAGCTTTGGTAAGTGCGCCTCCTTCGATCGTGCCACATGCCACGCGCATCCCATTCATCATCCCATTCCCTTCGGAAAGACGCCCTCGCCATGAGCCATTTCCCACCACCCCGCCATCCATCCAACAGATGTTTTCTTCTTGATTCATTTGCCCCGACATGGGTTTGGTCAATGTATCTCGGTGCCTCGCAGCTCGCTGCTTGTCGCAAAACTTTTAATTATTCCCTTGTCATTTTGGCAGCGCCCCTTCCCGCGACGACAGTGCAACAAATAATAATTTCTAGACCGCAACAACTTGATGTCGCCGCAAATTATAAATGCTCGCCAAATATGACAGGCGTTGTCTGCCACAACAATAGCCTATAGACTATGGACTATAGACTATATAGCCTCGATCCGATGCACTTAAACCGGATTCCCGGGCGCATGTGGGGCACAGGGTAGGAATAAATGCCCCTTGAAATAATAGCATCTGATGGGGCAGAAGATACAATTGATGGAGGAATAACTATTGCATACTGCTTTCGCATCGTTATAATAGAATTTCTAAAGAAATACTAAGTACTTAGTAATTACATGAGGTTGTACGCACAATTTTGTGGGTTTAGGAAACTGAAAGTACAGATTTATTTGACTTGAATACGACTCATTTACGTAAATGATAGAGCATAATTAATAAGTGCGAGTGAGTCTCCGCATTTTTTGATTAAAGTCACCCAAGCTGGAACCATTTTCCTTAGACAAACTCTGCCCGTTCCAGCCATCAACTTGCATATAAACACCTCCGAAGATTGCAACCCTCTGCTTTGCACGAATGTTGCTTTGTTGGCATTTCCATTTTCCACAATGTTGCACTTTTCCCGAGAAATGCAGCTCATTTCATGGGCGCACATATTTCATATGCGGCCGTAAAGTGTCTTGACTGGCAAAATAGTGGGGTTGGGAGATCTGGCACTATTAACAGCCCCACGGCTGGAGCCATTAACTTTGGACCGCCAAGAGGGAGGCGGCGGTGGTGGTGGTGTTGGTTTTGGTGGTGCTAACGGCTTGAGAATCCCGCCTCCTACAGCGAAATGGGCGATGAGAAATTGTGCCATGTCTGGTAGGGATCGGGATCGGGATCGGGATGCCTGGCTAAATTTCAAGATCACCCCAAAGTGCGCAGACATCATATTCATGATCATAATTCGCCAGCCGTTTGGCAGCCGTCGGGCATCTTAATAACCTCATTTCGCATCTAGATCTGCCACTAGATTCTATCTTCGGGCTGCATTATATTTATTCTGCGTGCAATTTGTTTGATCTGTGCGCGCAATTAACTCTGTCTGCATGCAACGCGTCGTCCGAAATCGGTCTATGAATAATAACCCAGCCAGGCCCAACTTCGGAGGATGAGTACTATGTCCCGGATCCCGGGGAATTATGAATCTTCGTTTGATGGCCACCAAGATGGAGAGAGCACGCTTCCATACCGTAGCGGACTTTGAAGTGTGTCTAATTGGGCGCCAGTTAAACGAGTCCTGAGTGTCCGTGGAACGCAGCGTATCGATATCAAAGATTTATTGCTGCCCAGTTCGGTGTAACTGGAAAACCCAAACTCAAAACTCAAAATATTGAAAGAATTCAATTGAATAAATAGTTTTAGAATTTGTCTGGGCAAAATAACTCTTAGTATTCAAAATAGTTAATAGTTAAACCTGTTTTAAGCTGTTATGGTATAATTTTCAAAGCAATACTTGGGATACTTCTCCTTACTATGGGATAAGAGGATGCTGTTTACTTGCAAATTTATAGGTTTCAATTATATTTATTTAATTTTTTAAACATTTTCACCAATCCACGTTGAGTTGCGCATTCTTGTGGCGCGCCTATAAATATAAGTGTGCCTAATTGGGCGCCTTGGAAAGGAAAGTCGATAGTTGGGCGGATAGTTGGGAACCACCGTTAGTCCCCGGGGGAGGAAAAGCCACTGCAATCGACACTGCAGTTTTATTGATATGAAAATGGAAATGGGAATGGGAATGGGAATGGTCGCTCGTCTCCAGAGAACAAGCGGCCATCGTGTAGCGCGTTTTATGGCACCCACAAATTCCGTGCTAATTGTTGCACCGCGAGTCCGAACTGGTTTTCCAAGCCACAACCTTCGGCGCACTGCATCCTCCTGCCGCGAGTAGTTTGCTTCAATTTTGCCTCAATTATTTCGCTTGTTTGTTTATGGAGGAATCTTTAATCTCGGCGCTGGTGTCGCTGCCAGCCTTGACTCCTTGACTTGCCTTGGCTCCTGCTGCCGCTCACATGCGTGGCCAAGATCTAGACAACACCTACGATGGACATGGATGGCGGAGGGATAGCGTTCCCTCTCCATATCTATGATCAACCACGAGGCGGTAAGGGAAGGAGGAGGCGGATGCGGAGGTTGCCGGGTGCTGGACAAGTGTTTCGAAAAATGGATTATTCATGTTGTCCTTGCCAGGCATTCGGCATTCGGCTTTTGCCAGAGTTGATGTTGCAAGTTGCAAGTTGCTCTGAAGTCACGGTCTCTCTGCGTTGCCGTTGTCATTGTCTCTTGAGTTTTTGTTGTTTCGGATTGAAGACCGCTGACTGGTTGAGTTTTCCCCAAGATGGAGTCACTGATTGTCGAATGTTTCAGTGAAGGGCTCACTGAGCGGTACCTATGTAAAATATAAGCAATCATTATTTAGCATTTCTGTTTTTTGGATAAGTCTGCATATAATATCACTTATTTTGGATGCTTTTTTTGAATGCTATCCACCCATGTTCTATTAGCAGACACGCACGGTTTATTTACCCATCTGGCTAAATATATCTGCCTCCTCACCGCATCCACATAGCTGGTCCTAATAAATTTATAAAGCCCGATATTATCGCGGCATCGTAATCGTAACTCACTCTCCTCGCCCCTCAAATGGAGTTCGAGGTGGAGTTGCAGATAGCGCGGATGGGGCTGTGGCATCATTTGCATTTGAAGGAAGCGATGCCACACGCACCGAGCGGAGTGGTATCTTCATAAGAAGTATCTTCATAGGAAGCGTTATGGGCCTCATAATGATGATGTTCAATTGCAGCTCACGGCGAAAGGCATTCCCAGATCGATTCCAATTTGGATGCGTTAAGGTGTGAAAATACCTACAAGGCCGGCAGCCGGGGAATTGATGGGGGCGCTGAAAGTGTGGATGCAGCAACTTTGGACGGGGATTCCCCTCGCATCCATCTGTCTATACGTGTGTGTCTGCGGTGCCAGCCGAAAGATGCTGCCAAGTCTGGCTGTCATTAGCGGTATTCAAATCATAACATAAATACACTTGTCGTCTGTCGAGGGCCCTTCCTCTCCGCTACCCCTTGCCCCAGAGGATTATGACAGGCCCGAGCGAAGAGTCTGTCTGTCGTCTGGCTGCGTCTTGTGTCTTGTGTCTTGTGGCACAGGCAACTTGTTGGCTGCATTTCGTTTTGATAACTTGTCAAAATAGTCTGGAGCCCGTGTGGCATGATAAATGCGGCCAGACTCCGCAAAAGCCGCTGACAAAGTGTTGAATACCAGTGCCACTTTATTATTGCCATTAAGCGAATGCCGCCCTTTTTGGCCGGCCTTGCCAGTTGGCTTTACGACCCAGCTGGGTGGTTGCATATGCAACTTTGGTGGCATAAACTTGTCAGGCAATCTCATAAAATCGCCCACATTCCACCCTGCGCCTTGCTGTTCAAGCGCCGAACATTTTACCTTCCCCAAAAGGTAATTCCCCCATGGGCAGCCGACCGAAATATTGTTGTAATATTTGCCAAAATTATTTGCCGGTCAGCGGGTATCGATTCGACTCAGGGAGTGCTGGAGGAAAAGTATACACTTGGAGAAAAGTCGTTGCTATCTAGTATTATTTGAAACTCACTTACCTCATTAACTGGGCTTCGAAATTCATTCTTGTATTAAATTCGTTTTAGACATGTTTAGCAAAATGTTTATTATATTCTATTAAAATACAATAACTTGTTTAATTCAAAAAAGTACAAAAATGTGCTGTGTCATTTTTGATATGTTCATTCTTTAATCCAGTAATATTTTTGTAGTGCAGTCCTAGTATTTTGCAGTCCTTCCCCAGCCATCGCCACTTACCTTAATGTGCCCGGCTGATTGGAATATGATATCGGAATCGGGTTTTATGGCGGCCCAGCTTTTATTTATTTACAAGTCGAATTTCGACCTCTCAACTCTCCCGGGACGCATCTCATGCCGCCCACTGCCCCGCCCACCGCACATCCTGGCGGGTTCAACTAATAAAGTCCTCTCGTGCCGAGTCTTCTGCTTTGCGGGACATGGCTTAATTTGTTAGACGTTATCGCTTCCGCTTAAAGCCAACTGCCGGCGAGTGCAACAAAATGCATTTGCCAGTTGCAACTGCTGCGACTGCAACTCGTTCTGCGCTTCAGGAGGGGGGAGTGAGGAGTGGACAGGCGGCACGGTCACGTGCAGCGTGCAATAAGCGCAACATACTCGCATGTTGTCCGATCGAAGCAGCCGCGTTATCGATACCTGCGTGGCCTTGGCGACCGGCAGGAAAACACTGATATCGATGGGGACACGGATGTGCGGACGAGTGTATATCTATGTTAATGCTCTGTTCCTAGCTGGTCGGATACCTAATACAGTTTCACAAATAACACGTTCACCGGGAAAAATTTCATTTGCCAAGAACCTAGTACGGTATCTAATCAATTAGGATTAGGTTCGAGTATAGTGCGAACCATTGGCTTCAAGTTCAATAAATACACCAAACATTTGAACGACATTATGCGGCTGAGGTTAACTTTAGTTATTTGTGTACTAGCGTGTCATCTACAAACACATATACATACATAGGAACTGAAAAAGCTGGGGCTGGAAAATCCAGCAAGTGACTACTTCGCGTCGGAAACAACAACTCAATCGAGGCCGCCAAGCCGAGGGGAAAGCCGAGGAGATGGACATGGTCAGCTCGAGAACTTTCCCGCCGCAAAAGGAGAACGGCCCACTGCGGAAAAGGGACGCTGCAGATGGGGGGGGGAAAAGAACAAGAAAAAAATAGCAGAAAAAAAAACAAACAATGAAAGGAACATAAATTGCATATGAACCTGCAGCCAAGTCGCAGTTGGCTGCACTCCATCTCATTCTGCGACTCCTGCTCCATGTTTCTTGGCTTCTCCCAGCTCCTTCGCCTTTTCCGGCTGCGCTCCACTTGTCGCTGCTGCCGTTGTCATTCCTTTTAATTTCATTTATTTTGCAAAATACAATTTAATTTGATGTGAATGCAACTGACAACTGGCAGCAGCGGCAGCAGCAGCAGCAGCAGCAGCGGCAGAAAAAACCAGCGACGAACGACAAAAACGGCGAAGCCGGTTGCAAAATGGCCATAAGGCAAATATTGAACTACAATAATCATCATCGGCATCGCAATCGGATTGCGAATCGCTGGAGCGGCCATATCAGCCGCCATTTCTTTCCCCATCATCATCATCATCCGCCGCAGCAGCAGCAGCAGCAGCAGCAGCAGCAACATGAAGGGGAAGAGACAGCAGACAGAAGACAATCAAGCGCAAAAAGCGAACGAGCAATTGTGGCACACGGATGAGCCGGTTCAATGATTGTCATGAAGATAACAAAAGTTGCCTTTTTGCATACCAAACATCGCCAGCAACAACAGCAGTTTCAGCAGCAGCAGCAGCAGCAACATGTTGCTCAAAACTAACAAAGTATTGATTGCGGCGATTGCAAGTGGATGTGGATCACTCGTCGTCGATGTCGCCGACAGTCGTCGACAGCGACATGGATTGTCATCCAAGTCCTGCAATGGCAACAGCACAGCACCAACAGCAGCAACATCCAACATGCAGTATGCAGCATGCAGCATGCAGCATGCAGCAAGCAGCAAGCAGCAGCGCCGTCTGCAATCATACATCCTCCGCATGAAACAAAAGTCATTTAGTTATTGTTGCCGCTGCCGAGGCCGAAGCCGAAGCCGAAGCTTAGATGCCAGCGATATATACCCCGATATCCCAGCCAGTGCCCAGGCTCAGATACAGATACAGATGCAGATACATCCACTGCGATGCCTCGATGACGCCGTCGACAGTCCCATCCGCTTATCAAACTTCAAACAAATCATTTTGTTGGCGGCCTTGTAGGCAGCATTTCACAAAGTCCTTGGCCAAAAGGAGGGTCCACCAGCTTCCAGGGGGATCACATCGGGAAAGCTGGCCGGCAACTGGATGGCTGATTAACCGCTGAAAGGCAGCATTGTTCAGATATGAGTATGGCTATATGCATGGACATTCCACTCTTTTGCGACAGTCATTCGCAGAAGCTTTTCAGTAGCTTGCTTGTTGGCTTTACTTGTTTTCTTACTACATGTCTTACTTAAAAACGTGAATTATCACATTCTAATAATATTTTCATATACAGATTTTTTACTTTATTACCCAATATTTTTGATTTTTTTTTAGTTACATATTTAGCTATATAATATATAGTATAATATGTAGACTTGCATTCCACGAATTTGATTTCGTCCAATTCAGCTACTTGTAATTTCAGTATCACAATGAAGTCATTATGTTTAACTCAAAGTCATGCCTGAGAACTATCAACCAAGTTCGTGTCGTCATTTTGCAGTCATCTTTGCCATTCGAAGTCCCGGGATTGCAGCTTTCCATGGCCAAATGATTGGGAAGCCGAGACTTACAGCGCACAATCGAAACAAAAATGGAAATGGAAGCGGGAACAGGAAAAATGAAGCGAACATCATCATTATTTCAGCGACGGCGACGTGAGCGCAGCAAAAAATTATTGAATTTGAATCCGGCAGCTGCCATTCGCATCTTGAGCCATCTCCACTGATGCGATGCAATTTGCTGGGGCCAGGGGGATGCTGTGGAGCGGGGTGGCGGGGGGAATGGGGGGATTGGAAGCTGGGGCGGAACGCGTTTTGCACTTTGCGTTGATTGGAAGAATTCTGAAAGGAACCGGGCTCCGAGTGCAATGGAATTATAAAAGCTCCGAGCAGGGGCGGAGCAATGTGGTAGCAGGAAAATAGGGGGAATATCTTTAATCCTTGCGCATACTAGATACTAGAGTTTTTCCAGATGAATATCTTGTAAAATACTACAAATATTTCAGGTTCTTGGCAAGATTAACGATTTCAACAATGTTGGCTTAACTTTGTTTACCACGTTATAACTTACATAAGTGAAATTACTCAAGTCGAAAGGCAAATTATTGCAACGGGTCAAAAGCGCCCACGGCGCCCAGCCAAGGGTTAAGTGATCTGCCATTTGCCGCATTCCGATAAATGAGTTTTTATGACGCGCCTGCATTTTAAATCGTTACTAATCCTAAGCGCACTAATTTGATGAGCGAACTAAGTTCGGCCGAAATTATTCATATTTACAGTGTCTCGGTTAACCGACAAACCGAATAGCAGAGCGTTTCGTCCATTTATTATTTGTGGCCGTCGCGCGGACAAACAGCGAATGGATCGGCCACTAAACAAATGAGCGTCGCCGTCCAATTAAAATAATAATTACATTTCTAATGTAACTGCAATTTGTGTTTGCGAAAAAGTGCGCCCACTCCCCCGCCCCCCCTGAATGGCATAAATATTAATGACGACCAAGAGAATCGGGAGTAGCAAATGGAAGGGGGGTTTTCCACCATCTATTCGCCGTGAAAATGGGGGGACTCTGCAAATGTGCGTTGCGTGTCGATAAATGTTTGCATTTCCCAAACCCACACACACACTCACACACATACACACACTCACACACACACAGTTTCCCGCACAAATGAAAACTCAGACGGTCGGGAAATTGTTGGCTCTGCGGCAAATTTAGGATAAAACGCCAGCTAAAATACCTGTGTCTGTGGTCAACTGTTCATATTTACATTCTAAATAAATAATATTCTAATTTGACAAAGCAAACGGTAATTTATTAAAATTGTTCGTTGCCCAGCGTCGGTAGCATTAATCCAAGGGCCATCGAGGTTGTGCCAATTACAGCTACTTTCAGTACTTACGATACCGATTTTGAACAAGGGTCAGAGTAGAAGAAACAAGAGTAATTGCCCCGACCAAAGTGAGAATTCGGTTGTGCTAAAATTGCTGCAATACTCGTATCATTAAAGCAATTTAAAGTAAGCAACCGAAAACGAAGCCAAAAAGGGAGGAAAACACATTAACGCAGTTAAGTTTATGGTTTTATATGGTTATGGTTTTATAAAAAGCCCGTGAGAAAAGTAATAATCTTAAATAAATATATTGCCTTCTGTAGCAGTTTAAGCTCTTTTTATAATTCGCATGTCTAGTGACGCCCAATGTACACGTATGTCCTTCGAAAGGATGCCAGGTCATGGACGCACATTCGTCCCTGCCCACTTGGTTCAAATAAAATGGAAAACCGCCAACACCGCAGCGGTAACTTACCACGCCAGTTGCCAGTTGAATGGACAACCGTTTTTGGGCGGTTTGAATGCATTATGAATATTTGCCAGTGTGCCAAATGGAGTCCGAGCTCCTGTGAAATGGGGATTATGTCCCGGCGACGTGGAGCACCCAAAATCATTTCACATGCAAAGCTGGGTGGTGGCTGTCCGAGCGAAGTGTCCACCCAAAGCCAACCACCACACCAACATGGCCAACCACTGAGCCCAGCTCCAGGCATACGGGGCTGCCAGCCGGGCATGAGCAATTTGCATTTGGAAGCCTGGCCAGGATTGGTTATTAGCGAGATTTATGGACATCATATTTGCGCCTGTCTGGCGCAGGAGGCACCAAACCCCAAAACCGAAATCAAAACGAGAAGCTGAAGCATATCGTTCTCAGTCTGCAACCCCATTGTTCACTTAGTGCACACTGAGAAAAACTAAATAGCTTAAAAATTAAAAATCCCCACGATTCTTATGAAGCTATAATCTGTTGGGACTGACAAATAATAATATTGAGTTCGTAATAAAGAAGATATTTAGCTAAAACAGTTTTAGGATTTTGGGATATAATTTAATCAATATGTTATAGAAGCTTTACGATAATTTGGCCAATGATAACTTTTTTCTCTCTGTGCAGTCTAGAGAACCCCGTTCGTGTGTGGATTGAAGAGATATTAAAATGAATATTTTGCGGATAACATGAAATTGAAATTGCCTGCGACTCGACTCAACTCGACGCAACTCGGATGACGATGGCGGCCAGTTAACTCGCCAGTGGCCGGGTCGTTGCTTATGGCCCGGCATTCCGATAACAATGAGGATGACGATGGGTTCTGGGATGGGTTCTGGGATGGGGATGGGGATGGGGATGCGGATGCGGATGAGGCTGCGACGGGGTGTGGGAATGGCCATATGGGCTTGGGTATGGGTACGGGATTGGGTATCCAGAGATGACGTTGGCTCCCATTTGCTGCTATCGTGTAATGTGTTTAGCGGTGCGACAGAGGTGCGACGGGAAGGGCGACGGGGATGCGGATGAGGACCTGGAGGGATCGGGAACAGAAGCTCTGCCACTGCGGCTCCTCTGTAGATTTCCATATTAATAAATGGCCACGGCTGCCGTTGCAACAACCCATTCCAGATGCGGGGATCGGGAAACGGGGGCAGAGTTATTTATTGGCAGGCGTGCTCTCAATAAAATTATGGTTCATGCAGATTATGCGAGTGCAGAAACTTGTTTGCCACAGCCACCGGATGGTTAAGGGGGGGGCAGTGGGGGATGGGAAAGGGGTGGGGGAGGGGGCAGGTGGAGTTGGAGCTGGAGTTGGGGACCGGGCCAAGATTATTGTGGCCATGTTGCAGAACCGAACAGGCAGCTTCGGGCAATATGTAAAGTGGACTTATCAAAATGGAGATGATGCCGCAAGTTGAGGATGGTCTGGAATGATTTTGGCAAATCCCTAATGCCATTATGTGTGGGTGTCCTGGTGCGTATGTGTGCGTGTCTCTGAATATGTGTAACAGGATGGAAAGATCTATCCATTGATGTCACATTAATCGATATAATATTACGATGACTATTATTATATTAATATGACTATTTTCTATTTCAATAAATCTCTGAAAACATTTTAAATGTTTTTATTGATTTGCACCTATTGATTTACACTGAGAACTGGTTCGAATTTTATTTAAGTGCAGAGCTCATGTCTTTTAATGTCTAGGAAATACTTTGACAAGTTGATAGATATTGACTTGGTTAAAGGCACTCGAAACATGCAATCAGGTGCTAATAATTATATGTATTTACTAACTTATTAATTTAAGTTATTGAACAAAATTGAAAGTGGTCAGACGTACCTAAGTGATGAGTTTAATGATAAATAATGGGCCTATTACCCATTTTTATTCCGAACTATAACTGTTTTGTTGGGAAAATTCTTTAGATCAAACAGAATAAGTTAGTTAAAGACTATATAATTGAAACTTATATACAACACAGTAATATTATAAAGTGGAATATAATAATTTCTTTGGGAATATACTTTAATATATTCCACTTCTTAATAATTTCTTTGGGTAGATGCTTACCTATCCATCTCCAACTTGTGGAGCTCATTAAGTACAGGCTTTTATAGGCAACTGCTACTGGTTTCGATGACATCACACCTTTCAACACTCGGCTACTAATTAACCTTGGTTGGTCCGTACCATTTCCTTTACTTTTTTAAAACTACGATAAGTTCGAGTGGAAAGACACAGGGTCCAGACTCGGCTCGTTCTCAGCTCCTCAAAAATTTGCATATCAATTTGTACACACAGAACAGCTGAAAAAAGAGCCAAATAAAATGGCGTAAAAACTGAAAATCTCCTTGCGGCGCAGCAAGCGAGGCAGACCGCAAAGAGCAGAAATCATGATTCTCATTATTTCGCTAAAAACGCCAAACGACAAACGCTGACTCCCACCCATCCCACATCCCCCATTCTCCAATCCAAAGTCCCCAATCCCAGCCCACTTCTCATGGGGCATTTAAAGGCGGCAGAGTCAAATGAAGATATGCAGATTAAAGGAGCCAGATGCAGCAAAAGCAGCAGCAGCAGCAAAAGCAACAGCAGCAGCAAAAGCAGCAGCAGCAGCAAAAAGCTGCCAGCGTCAATGTGGAAAAATTACGATGAGCATTACCAGGCACATTAAAAGGTCCCACAGAGGATCCCCCAACACTGCCCCACACCCCCACCCGAGGTCACAATGGGCATGGGCATGGGCATGGACATGGACGTGGGCACGGGCAACGGTAGCCAGGGGCACAACCGCAGACCAATTCTGAGATATGAACATGGCGTTTTTTGAGAGCCATATGAAAAGAACTACCGACCGACCCACCAACCGACCAGCAGGGCAAATCGGATGCGGAATATACCATAAGAATGCACAGGGCACTGGATGCTGGATGGTGGATACTAGATGGTGGATGGAGGTTTCTGGATGGGGGGTACTGGCTCCTCGGTCCAGGGTTCGGCTTCCTGTTGAGCGGGAGCGCATCTCGCGGAGGCGATAACAATACATGCGCCACGACCGCTGTGGCAGCCAAAAACACTGGACAGTGGTGCACAGTGGTGATAAAACGTGCATGTGCAATTGTATTTGCAATAAACCAAAGTAGATTTTAATTTTAAATCACGTTATATAAAGCCCCTGCATGCACAAAAATATTCTTATCCAATATTCAAATAGTTCAAATTATGTGATTTGCAACCACTGTGCAGTTGGAGCTGGCTACTCCTACTCCCCCTGCCCTTCTGGATGGCGGGGGCGATCCGCGCTCGTTTGCTCTGGCAATTGTTCTCGCCGCGTGCGCTTTTCCTTTTCCGTGTCTAGCATTGGACTTGGACTTGTGGCCATGGTGGGACTCGAAGCTGGACTTGGACTTGGTCTTGGCTTGGAGCTGGACCTGGATCTGGAGTCGGCTGATAAGCGTCGGCGCGCCAGTTAATAGCAACAAATAAATGCAACTAAATGCTCAGCGCGGCTCAGGTCGGTTGGATGCCGTTGGGGAAGGGATGCAATGGGGGCCACGGCCATATGAAGATATCCAAAACAGCGACACAATGCGGCAGTTGCCGTTGGCATATCGTCGCCACTTGGTCCACGGTGCACCACCACCAGCACCACCAGCACCACCCCCATACCCGCCCATTGTGGTTGTGTCCTCCGCACATCTCTTGTACTTGCGGCCATTGTCATTGTCTTTTGGCCATCGCCATGGGCATCGGCATCGGCATCGTCAGCGGCAGCGGATTTGTTATTCCTACGGCGATTCCTTGGGCATTGTCTCGCCGACTCGTGTAGTCTTGTGCATCGTGTACTGGCCTATTCCGGGGCACAGCCTGGCCAAATTTGGTCTTGGCCGCGTGATATAATTCATAATTCATTCGCCGCGACATCTTTATTTGAATGTCGCCGAAGGCATCTAATAGAGTCGGTCGCTCGCAGGCGTGAAATATTGCCGAGCGTGTGTGCATTCTATGTAAATAAATTGGCAATATCTCGAGTGGCCAAGGAATGGGTCAAATCTAAAGGGAAGTGGGTAGACCCATGAGGAGAAGTGGGATTCCCTTAAAAGCCTGGCTTTAACTGACTTCAATGAAACTCTATACGACTTTTGAGGTCAAGCTTAAAACCATATTCCTTTCCTCTGTAGGTGAATTGGTCATCGATTTGTGACTTACTGATCTGCTTAGTGCTGCTGATTTACTCCAATTTTCATTATATATATGTACGTGGCCAGAACCTGGTTGCACATCCCCTGGCACTACTTAAACACTCCGACACGCTAAGTAGCCATTCATCAAATATCTTTCAACACATTTCAAGCGCCTGCGCTAATTGCCGCGCTGGAAAGCCAGGGCGTGTTTGGGAACCAGTCACAAGTCGCGATTCGCAGTCACCGAATCTTATCTGTGCATCTGCGGCAACGCCAGGTTGTCGCCAACTGCCAACGGCCAACAGCCAACGGCCAACATTCAACTTGCAAGTGGCGA
This sequence comes from Drosophila orena, assembly GCA_005876975.1. Taxonomy (NCBI): domain Eukaryota; kingdom Metazoa; phylum Arthropoda; class Insecta; order Diptera; family Drosophilidae; genus Drosophila; species Drosophila orena. Next base: position 7,490,780 of record VCKV01000008.1, on the reverse strand, counting down.
ATGGTTGGCTGCCTGGTTGGTAAGTTGGTAGGTTGGTAGGTTGGTAGGTTGGTAAGTGCCTGGTGGCAAGTGTTGCGTTGCATGCTCAGCTTAAAATTTAATAAGCGCAAACAACTTCATAAATTCAGGCCCAGCGATCGCTGCCCGTCATCTGACACCACCACCAAGTGCAAGAGCAAGACCACGGGCTCCATACACCGAGATTAAAATGTCAGCGAAAATAGGATGTTTGAACAATATGATATATATATCAGCAGCACCTTAAAAGGGTACATTGTAGTTCATGTATTTTCATCTGGAAGTAAGATAGTCTGTATAAAGTAATATAAGTGCTTATTTTACTTTGAAAGAGCAAAACATTTTCTCTCAGTGCAGGCAGGCAGGCAGGTTGCAAAGATCAGCGAGGCACGACGACTTGGGGCGAGGATACGACAAGATCGCGTCGCACAGCACGAATATACATTTAATATTTAGCCATTAAATGCATTTATAATTGGCTTATCGTGTCCAGATCAACTTTATCACCTAATTTAGCGCGACTTCAAATTTTTATTACGTACACATTGTAACAGGTACTATGTGCAGGGATAGGGTATAAATATGAATATAATACAGTTCTCTAACTATTGGGAGTTAAAAAAAAATGTTTGCTGGATTTCTTTAAAGTTTATAACTGGCATTATAACTTTTACCCACTCAGACTTTCGGAGTTTGAGCACATAGACAACCGAAAGCCCGATGTCTAGTAATAATAATTAACAGCAAACACAAATTAGCACTCGGCGACGGCATTAAAATTCCAGTCGGAACAATCGGCTCCCATGAATTCTCTCACGATCATTATCTTGGACTCGGAATTGGAGTGCGCCATTTGGCGGCTAAATGAAGAGGCTGCCGCATGGGGCATGGAACATGGGGCACCAGCAGAGTAAATGTCACTGCCAACAAATTTGTAACCCACCTGGCGAATCGCGAGCGAAACATTTTCCAGAAAATTGCTCCAGTTAGAAATTTTTTTGCCCAACAGCAATATGCTAGCTGCTGCACGGCGACAAATTCCGTAAAATGTGGCAAGCTAATTTACTAGGTAACAAAAAACGTATTCAATATTAGCACTCGGCGACGGCAAGCTAATTTACTAGGTAACAAAAAACGTATTCAATATGCTGCAGAAACTATGATTTCTACTTAAGAAGTACAGCAGATACAAGCTGAGGGGGTTTTGTGATGCATTAAAATCATTTCATGCAGTAAATCATTTAATAATTAATACCAATCACTTTTTTTTGTGTACTGCTTCGTGCGGCAGGGTGTTGAAAAATTGCAGGCACCTCTCTGTGGTGCCCAAACCCCCCTTTTCACACCCTGCCCGCCTCACACTTGTGTCACGATCACTTTTCAGTCGCTGCCACAGCCACACATCCATTGTTGCATCTTGGCCGCGGCTGATCTCACAGAGATTGCGCCTGCGCGGCACTTTTTGGGCTGGTCATCGCGACATCATCGCGCCCAGCCAGAGAATTGATGAACGCCCCAGAGTCCCGGTTCCTCACTGCACTGCCAGAAATTGTGCGCTAGTCCTGGCAAAATTTGAAGCAATACTTTCGAGCTGCAGTCCACTAACCATTGCCAAATTTTAGTTGGCTACTGACCCATAAATCATTTATAAATTCATATAATTTAAAAGTTAACAGATAACTACATTGAATGCCAGTAGGTTGAGGTATCCCATAGCTTGTGTGCAGTGCAGGTTCTGCCCAAGGAAGAGAGCCCAACTGCATGGAAGTGTTGCTGGAGTTGAGTTGGGGGTCGGACTGCGTCTATTTAAGGCCAAGATTTGATTGTCAAGCGGAGATATGCCAATTTCTCAGTCGGATCCTGGCAGCTCACAGCTTGTCGGACATTGTTCTGGCTATGAGTGTTGAGTGTTGAGTGTTGAGTGTTGAGTGCTGGGATCTTGAATGCCGAATGCAGAATGCCGAATGTTGCATGTGGCGGCGATCGGAGTCGCCTCGATTGAAGCCGATTGCTGGTCAAGCGAAAGTGTCAATATAATTGGCCAAATTGATGCTGCTGCTGCTGATGGTGCTATGGTGCTATGGTGCTGCTTTTGCTGCTCTTGCTGCTCTTGCTGATGCCTTTGGGGCCCAAATTAGGCAGACTGGTAGCGGGAACATTCCCCAACGCTCGCCACGAAGTTAGTTCTCCGCACGGGCAGACACATTTCAATCAGTTTTCATTTTAGCGGCGAAAAGCGATAAATAAATGACAAAAACCATTTCATAAGAGAGTGAATGCCGTGCCGCTGACAGTCGCATCTGCTGCCGAACACTTGCAACTTGCAACTTGCAACAGCAGTAGCTGCAACATCGACAGCACCAACAGCAACAGCAACAGCAACTTCCTCAATGCAACATGCCGCTTGCATAAATAGAAACAAACTTGAGACTCGTTTGCATGCAGCCGCTAGACTTTCACATTGTGACGTATTTATGGATATCAAGTGCCACAATTTCTGCACTCGCGGATTCATCTTTGTCCCACACTCGGCCATAGAACCGCGCAGCATTTCCTTTTCGATCCGACAGCCCAGAGAAATCCAGTTAGTTATGTGCGATCCCCTCCTGAAAACCAGGGACTTCTCCCCGAGATATTTGCATATCCATATTTGCTGCACTCGCGTATTGATGGATGCATTCGCCGGGCAATTATTTCGGCTGGACTGTGAAGGAATCTCAGCTGGTTAACTTTGAAAAAGGCATGCCGATAATAAGATTGGAATTCCTATATCAAAAAAAACGGATATTATCTTAATAGGCCTGACTGCTATTTGACAGCTACGGATAGGAATTTCTAATCGCAAAAATTGCAGTTTGTCAGCTGTTATAGAAATGGATATACACTAAGTTGAAAAATTACATATATATTAAGCTTTAACAGAATTTAACTTGATGAAGCTCCAATCTTTTTTCAGAGGCTTGCTGTTCCTTATCAAGAAAACAGTGATCAAGATCTAAATGTGAAAAAAAAGCGGTTGTGTCTTTCCTTAATCTTTATGTCTTGCCATTTCGCATAAAACTCGATGCAAATGGCTTTGTTTGGACAGAGTTCGAGAATTATAGACATCGTTTCACATTGGCCACAAATTTAATTAATTAATCAATTATGGAAAACACCGCCAATCCTTACAGCCGCATCCATTGGAACATCCAACCAACATCCATATCGATGACGCCGAGTATTCCTTGGAAGCGGGCTGAGTTTTTATGTGCCAGCCCCATACCGTGTGTAATGCTCGTTAAAGTTTTATTGGCTGCCGCTCCCGATGGGATATATGCTCCCCAGTTCGCCACCTGCATATTTCCCAATTATTGAAGTATGAAAAATGCAAAATCCGCGAGGCAAACAAATGGCAAACGCAGCTGGAAACGCTGATAAAATGTCGCCGCTTTGCATTTGAGTGCAGCTAATTAATTTTGATCCGCCAGGTGGGCAGCCACCCAGAAGGCCTGCATCCAGCCGGAGTCTGAGTCACGGCCATTCAGGGCAGAGTACTTCTATATACATAGAAAAAAATATTCATTATACCCGTTACCCGTTACTCGTAGAGTAAAAGGGTTATCTGGCCATGTCCGTCTGTCCGTCCGTCTGTCCGTCCGTCTGTCAGGAACTACAAAAGCTAGAATGTTGAGATTAAGCATGCAGCTTCCAGAGACATAGATGCAGCGCAAGTTTGTTTCCAAATGTTGCCACGCCCACTTCTACGCCCTAATTTCTACCGATATTCTAGAAAATGTTGAAATTTCTCGTTTGCACTTCCACTAGCTGAGTAACGGGTATCTGATAGTCGCGGAACTCGACTATAGCATTTGATCTTGTATTATTTTAAATTTTATTTTATTTTATGCAAATTATTGCATTAGACATTCACATTGGCAGTGTTATTAATGGATATGAGTGATGTCCCAAAGGAGTTAGTAAATGTATCGATGGAAATTTTGATGCCCAATTTGATTTCTCTCCGTGTACCCACCAAGCCCTGCACTTGCTGGCCAAATAGTCAGCTCGCTTTGGATTGCCCCTCGTATCGGGCTGAGTTATGGCCAATTGTCATTCGTGCAACACATTTGCCATTCGATGACCTGTCAAGGCCCCAGTCCCCATTCCTTTCGGCTTTTCCCCATAGGACAGCACCGCAGCTTTCTATGGGTTTGCATGTCTTTCTCAAATTTTGTGCACTTTTCCTCGTGGCTTCGCATTTTGGCTTTATTGCGGCTAATGCTTATCCATCGTGCTGAGTGTCTGGTCAGTCCCTGGCGTATATTATTTCGGCATAAATCAAAACTTTCACTTAGCACGCTCATTTGTTTCAATGAAACCTCACCGCCCTGCACTCGTATCCACACTCGAATAGTGATAAAAATCTATTACAAGCTCATATCATATTTTATTTCCGCTCTCGCGCACTTCGAGGGAAATTATGAAAAAGCTTTTTTATGGTCCGCTCGCTTTTTACGACGATGACGAGCGGAAAAGGACAGTGTCCTGTTCCGGGCATTGTCCTTTGGCCAAGTGACATATTAAATTTAATGGAAATTGATGAGCGCTTATTATGATATGAGATAGCCAGCTTCTTTGTCCGGTCCGCACTTCCTGGCCAACTCGACTTCGGGCTCAGGGGTGGTTGGATTTGGATGGATGGATTTTGGGTCCGGGCTTTAGTATCTTTTTTATCATAAAAGTAATTTCTGCTGATGGTCGCACTAAATTCATTGATTCAATTTCCTCGCTGGCATTACGCAGTGACAGCTCCAATAAATATGGATATAATATTTCAATATTTGTGCAACTTTCTTTTGGCTCCAACGTAAATCTCGATTTGTCCAAAGACTTTTGTGACTGTTGGCTTGATTTCCCAGCGATTTTTCCGATGGCTGCAAAGCAAAAAGACAAATAAATAGGGAAATAAATTAGAGGCAGCGAGTTTCAGAGAAGTTGAAAGCGGCTATTTGGGTCTTTCGCAGTCTGATGGTTGCTATTTTAACGTTGGGTAAGTCTTTTCTTTCCAAACTATATGAAGTATCAAGAAATACATATTGATTATAAGAAAACTGAGTGCTGTAATCCCCTTTGATTACCCAAATGCCAGCACGCTTCCCTAGCAGCTTCGGGTATTCGATACACTCAAAAAACACCCGCTGCTGGGATGCAGTAACATTCCTTGACGTCTTCCACCTCCTTTCTCCCTGGCTATTATGGCCATTGTGCGAGGCCATAAATACTCACGGGCCCTGACAGTCGTCATAAAAGTGGGCATGATTCATATGCCGGGCTCCCCGGCCGTTTAACGACACTTTAATAATTCTCTAATTGCAAAAAATACGGCGAAATGTCGCACTGGGCCCAGCTCACGATGCCTGTCCCAGTTCCTCCGATTCTCCAGATTCTCCCGAACGGACCCCGGCTTTAATGGCCAACGAGTGCCTTTTAATTGGGTGGCGCCCAGTGCCATAAAGCAGCACGAGGGGATCGGGTTCGATTCGCCCCGGGATCACTTGGGTTGGGTCGGGTTGACGCGATGCGATGCGATGCGGAGTGATGCGTTCCAGAGCGCTGGGTTTTGGGCTCCACTGGCCTCCGGGCACTTCTCCACCTGCAGAGAATGCTTATTCATAAGTTTTTGCTGCATAATTTAAAGCGACACTAAAACAAACATCGCAAAAGTCTTCAGGACTTCGTCAGACGGGCCAAAAACCGGAACGCAAAACCCAAAGGATCGATGAGCATACCCTATAATTATCTCTATTTGGTTCATATAAAATAAAACATCATATGTCATATCATATATCATAAAAATATGATCTAATACCAGTATACAATTAATATAAAATACTTCGCTTAATAAATTAAATAAAATATTTGTTTACAAATCTAGAACGCAATTGCAAGTATACTATATTTTTGATATTGCTTAAATCTTAAAACATTTTTATAAATGTTAGCTTTCAGTGCTGCAAACACTGATGAATAGTATATATACCCAGCGAATGTAAAGAGCATGTGGAATTTCAGCTCCGCTTGGCGTAAAATCGAAGAAAGTTGAGGGAAAAATGCCAAGGCAACTTAATGTCATAATTTTCCGGGCATTTGAACGTCGTCCTGAACACCGGGAATCCCCTTTTCTGGATTTCCTTTTCTTCGCCAGCCCCCCTCCCGTTTGTTGTAATAAGTTTCCACTTCGTCGCCAAATTTCATTACGCACTCGCCCGTCCCTCAAACTCCCCGCCGATGTTGACATATCGGATTACGCACTAATTATCCTTCTAATTAACCCTTCTGTCTTAATGTTCTTTTCGTCTCACCTTGGAGGCGGCTTCGACTTGTTTTCCACTTGCCCAGGGAATTTTTCGACCGGCTCGGTTTCCGTTTCTCGACTGTTTCCCTTTTGGCCACGACTCTTGCTCGAGCATGACCCTCTTCACGCCCCAAACGCCCTGCCACTTGGCTTTCCGCCGGTTTTAAGCCTATTAGACAAAACTCTCATAATTACTTTGTTACTTGCCACTGGCAGTTGGCAGTTGGCTCTTGGCTCTTGGCCCGGCTTTAAGCCGTTCTCGCTCGCCGCCTGTCACCAGTTTCCAGACTAAGCATATCGATATCCATCGGGGCTCATTCCGATGACTCTGACAGGTCTGTCAAGCGATTTGGCTGAGGCCAAGTGGCTACTGGAATCGGAGTTTCTTTGGGTGAGTGAATAAAGCAGTTATAATTGAGTTTCGACGGATGGAATTTGCCAGAAATAGGTAGAATCTTATCAATTTGATTAGGTGAGATGACCTATTAGAAATTGACCATACATTATTATTAGTTCGTGGGATAAACTCTTGCTTGGAAATTATATTTCATTTCAAATTACATCTGCATTATAAATGTATCTACTCGTATGCATCCACTTGCCTGTAACTGCCCAATTGTAAGTAGTCTGTAATCAGGAATGCGTCCTCATGGACACAAGTTAGTGCCGAGCAGAATTACACACAGTAAAGTCAAATCGACGTGGAGAGCTGTTCGAGGGAGGCAATTTAAATATTGATTGTTATATCAATGCATCAATATCGAAATTTGCATATCGCCCGCCAGCCGCAAACTAGCTCCATCTCACTCCGAATGCAAATGTCCCCAAATTATCCCCGAAATGGATCATTCGGATGGGTGGCCGGGTGGTCGGGTGGTCCAGTGGGTAAGAAGATGACCATCCTATGAGCTGGTCCTTTGTGATGTTTATCATTAAATGCATGTTTGGCCAGGCCTCGTACTCAGTTGCCCACCGTATAGCTATATGGTTATAGCTGTCCAATAATATTCCCGCCCCGCCCCCAGGTGTCTCTGTACGGTGGGCGTGGCACATTATTATTGTATGTCCGATCACACAGACCACAATGAAGCAATCAGCAGCAGCAGCAGCAGCAGCCCAAACAATTGAGTCCATTGAAATGCAGTTGCAAGTGCGAAACTTACTCCCCATTTATGAGTAATGCCGCCCCCACCCAACGCATCCGAATTAAATGCACTTGGTCTGGAATTGCATGTGCAGATGGAACCAATACAATATAGATATGCATATTTACACTCGATTTCTGTTTGCATGCAATAAAAATATCAGAGCCCAACCTCGAGACATTTTACTTTTCCTTAAATACATTTTGGGCAGCTCGATGAGTTCGCTCAGATACAAAGTATTCACTCAAGTACTCATATTACTCATTTGAAAAATTCAAATTAATCGATTTCGATATTTCGATTAAGATTTTATATATCCCAAATACTCATATAGTAAGCACTCATTTCCCAAATATGGTCCCAAATGGTCTAGTTACTTTTCGAACAGCCCACTTTCAGCCAAGACAAAATATTATATTATTATTATGTGTGTGTGGAGATGTGATGTACGTAAATATACCTTCAATAGACGCATGTGTTTTGTTTGAGCATTGTGAATTGTGTTTGAGAGCAAATATTTGTGCAGCACAGGACTGCAAGAAGCCAAGATGTTTGGTTCCCTGGCAATGAGTGGAGCATCCGTATCCGTACAGATGCATGGCCAACACCACCACCCACTCCCCGTGGGCCCAGAGTTGTAGGCCAAGTGCAAATAGCAGACTGCCACCTTTCCCGCCCCCCGTGTGCTGGAAACTTTAGATGTTGACCGTTGTTTACAGTTGACGTTGATTAAACAGACATAGGAGCTGGGGGGAGCCACCACCCCAAGCACCGCCCCCCCCGCCGAAACTGATATGCTGAAATCAAAGATGTTGATTTCTGTTGGGAATCGTCGCTTCGCTCCAAACTCAACCCGTTCGCTCCGCACAATTGCCAGTTGACCTCCGATTCCGATAGTGACCACTGACTGGAGCTCCTGCTTCCTTTTGACCCTCCACTGCACTCGTCATATTCAATTACAGGGCTTTCATCGTGCGACTTCCTGCCGCACTCGAATCCAACTCAGATACTCAGACAACTCAAACTCATGCTCGCACTCGTACTCGCACTCGTACTCGAACTCGGACCGAGTTGTGAAATTAATGTGCGCTCTGATTTACATCGACCGCACCCAAAAGGTCTTCTCGCTGGGTATTATGATATGTTAATTCACAGTAACAACGCCAAACGGTGGCTACACCGCGAAAAAAATTGCAAAATGAGTCATTGATTGTCAAAAATTTACTAGTGTTCAACTAAATACATTCCCTGCCTCATTATGACTGATAAAACTGCGTTGTTTTCTACCGAAAAAGCTTTCCTAATAAGTAGAAAAAAATTGATTCTGTTATTCTACTCTTAAGTAGTAAGTTGGTAATTACTTAATAATTGGGAAATTGGGAACTGAGTATTTTACACGTTTAGTTCAAGTTCTCTGGGTAAATTGAATAATTTCTTCCAGTGCCGCATTACAAATAACAAAGGCCAAAAGGGGTTAACAGTTGCATTCATATCCGCAGCGAAACGGTAAAGAACACTCGCATATGGTAAATGTATCTGACCGCTGACCAGGGAGGGCGTGGCCCGCCCCTTTGGACCGGATGCACATGAAATCGATCGCCGTGGCGAGCATCGATCCCTCACCTTGCCCCAACAACCCCAAAAACAGCAGCTACCCCTTCAATTATCGCATAATGAGCTGTTGCTGTTGCTGTTAACGGAGGCTTCACTTTCCTTGGAGTGCATTTTCACACATTTCAATTTCATAATTGATATGTGGTCAATTTGCTTAAACGCCGGCTAACACACGAAGCCACAATTTGTCGAAATTCTCAGCGTTGTGGTTATCAAAACGCAGAAGTTCCCCCTTTGACATTTGATATGGATGACACGCAAGAGCTTCGATGGAAAAGATTTTATCGGACTTCGAAACGGGAAGTATCGCGTTTTGGTTTTCTTTCTACCAAGGGGTTTAAGTCAATACAATTACGGCTGATTCGATTTGCTTTCATGTTCGCAGTCCTTCTGCTGATATTTAATATTCGCCAATGGTGTTGGTCTACCAGATAGGCCAAACAAAGTAGGAAATCATCTGTGAAAGAGTTATTTCATAACTCTATTCCTTAGATCTCACTTTGCACTTATCTATTTCACAACTAAAATGCCTGACGTCTATAGCCACCTGCGAAACTCACGATTGGCCTGATTGGACTTTTGGTTATTCACACAGTTATTCACACAGTAAAATCCGCAAATTATGACGAGTATAGCAATGCCGACACTTCTTGTATATAAATACGTACATATTTATATAGCTATATAAAATGCGAGCGAATTATCATTTTGGCACGACGGCCAAGAAATAGCGACTGATGGCCCAGAAACCGCGAAATCGTGTGGACTTATTCCGCCCCCAACAACTTTTTATACCCGCTCGTATAAGCCAAAGAAAATGAGGATAAGATCTACGAGCCAAACAATTCGGTTTTGACGTTTATGATCAAATTTCTTAAATCAACTGTCATGTCCGACTGTCATATTGAATAATTTCGGTGGCTTTATGCCCCAGCTTTATGCCCAGTGTATGGTGTAAATGGCGGGGAATCGGGGGATCGCCGCACTTGCTATGCATAATTTATGGCCACATTATGGCCAACTTTTCGCAGCGAGTGAACTCATTCTAATTAAGTGGCCCAGACCTCAGACCCCGACTCCAATCCAACGAAGTACACTCAGAAATCAGTGATATGTGATCTCGCTTCATGCATAACTAAATATGAAAAGTAAAAACAAATTAAGATATTGACAAGTTTTTATGTTCTTCATAAAATGGTTCTAAACAAATATGTAGAGCTCGTTTGTATACTATAGGCTATCAATTCAACAGTTCCCTCATTTTCTTTTTGTGTATTTAGTGCTGAAGAGGCCCAGTTGGGGCCAGATACGTGAGTTGGCCGAGCGGGGAAATTAAAATGCGTGGACACGCATTTAAAATGCGAGGCAGGCACAAAATTTAATAATTTCGCTTTTTTGCACAACATCATCAGCACAGTTACAGATACAGATACAGATACAGGTACATATACGGATACATATACGGATACAGAAAGTGCTGTCGATTGACGATTGCCCGATCTTTCGACCTGGCCAATTTCGAGTTCCGTACCCGAATCGGTCGGCCGTCTGCGATGGGGCTTTATGATTTTATTATTCTCATTTTTAATGACAACGACGATGATGATGACCAATAAAGATATTAAAACGGCGCATGAAATGTGCCCCCGAAATGGTTTCATAAATGGCACTGCGCACGCCTCCGCCAAAAGGGGCGGCAGTGGGAGGGGCCGGCGGAATGGAAAGGGGATGTCGATGGGGCTTTCCCCGCATATGCCACGAATACAAATTTGTTATGATCGTTTTTTATGCCCTCGGCACAAATGAATATGTAAGAGCATACGCATTCACATTCACAGTCGCATTTATTTTGGCCCTTTCCATTTCGGCCAGCTTCGACTGCCGCTGCATTTTAAGACGCAGCGTGTGGCGCTCAGTTCAGCTGGAGATTGCATCTCGTGCATGGCACTCAGACAAAAATGGTACTTCCTTTAATGCAAAATGTTATGTTTAAAGGTCACATGCGCTCCTGAGTTTAATTTGATTTCATACGCCAACTGCTTTCAGTTAAGGTTTTCGGAGAAGAGCTTCAGCAATCAAAATGTTTCAATTATTACTATAAAAGATATTTAAATTAGATATATCATTAAATATTTATAATTAAATGTGAAAGTTAATAAGAAAGCGTATTTGTTTATTTCCTTTTTCTGCGTTTCTGCTAATTATGCACAAAAAATCTCTTCGCTGATAGTTAAAGTGCACCTTAAAAAGTAGAAGGGATCTTGGAGCCATAAGATCTTGTAGCCGCTCCCCTCCCACTCAAAATCCCCCTCGTTTCCCGCAAGGAGATTCGAAATCGTAAAGATCTGCTGCGTTGCGGGGAGCAGAAATCAGGCTCAGATCTTGGGCTGAAACCCTCCTGGTCGCCCTGTCTCTGTCTCCGCCTCCGCCTCCGTCTCTTTCTGTATCTGTATCTTTATCTCTGCTCGGGCGGGTTCATTGCGGATTGGGGGCCGCGGTGTGTGTTTTTACGAATCACGGATTCGATGTTTCGCATGAATACGTAATTAAATCTATAAATCGGCCAATTAAAATGCTTTGATATCGTGACAACATAACATTGGACATTGCCGTATGTTGAGATAGTCTCCGACTTCGACTCTCCCTACTTACACGTACATACATTCCCCATCCTCGGATCGTTTTTTTGCAGCGCGGACTAAAAATAAAATAAAATTATTATACGAAAACAAAGTGGGCAGAGACCTTCGATTGCTTCGCATTTAGCTTATTTACTAAATGCACTTGGGTTGGGTTGTATCCTTATTGCCGACAACGATCGATGGCATATTATGTTATAAGCATTCTTTTAACGATTGTGACAGTTCAATGCCCAAGCTACTTTTTAATTGTCCACTTCCCAGCGCAGACTAAACATGAATGAACTCTACTTGGTTGCCAAAAGATGTCGATAAAGTAATCGCTGCGAAGAGGGTCGACTATCAACACACTCCAGAGGAACCCTTATCTCGCCCGAATGCAAAAAATCAACCAAGAGAAATATGCAGTCCAAGGGATTCAAATGGCTTAAACCAGAGCATGTTCGTTTAGTGTCTGCTTTTGGGGTCACTTAACCTTTTGTCAGTGATAAACCTTTAAGAAAATAAAGCTCACTTTGATCCATTAACTTATTTATGCCTTTTAATTGTAATTGTAAATAATCCCATTTAGGGAACATAACAAAATTTATGTTTGAGATTTAAAACTGACTTAATATCCTTTGCTGTGCAGCTGTGTCGTATTTTCCTCTTTGACTGCAAACCGGTTGCCTTTCGTGGCTAATATGCATATTAAGTTGACCATCTCGAAACGCAGCCACTGATCACTGACCACTGACCACTGACCACTGAGCTTTAGGCAAATGCCCGCCTACGTCTGGCCCCACTTGCAGATACTCCAACGCGGTGACAAACTATCCAATTATAAAATGGACAACTCCCTGCCGATCGCATCGACGACATATGCAAATGGGGCAAGCGCCACCGCAATGGCCTGGCTGCGTCCATGCCACCATCCAAGCCACCGCCTGCACCACCTGGGCCCAATTGCGACTCATAAAAGTTGTGGCAATTAACAGAAACGAGATCAGCGCGGAGCATCCGCATCCACATCCACATCCACATCCACATCCCATCCACTTCCAGCTCGCCACCCACACACTCGGCGCCTGCTGACTGCGGTTGGCAGGGATTAACTAAAGCGTCGATCTAGCGATTAATCGCAACAAGTGCCGGTCCAGGAGGCGAAAGGAGGCGCATCGGAGGGAGGATCCAACCTTGCGTCTCAGGCGTCGCCAGAGTCGCCTAAACCAAACTAAGTGAAAAGGGAGTAAGGACTGAAAAGAAGTCAGTTCTAGAAAATCGAATTTGTGTTGTAATCTAAAAGTATCATCATAATTAATCAATATTATATAATCCAGATCTACCAAATAGAACTTATTTACTTGTAATAACTTATAAATGTAGAAAAGTATGCTTAGTGACGAAGCGCACCGAACGTTACTGGTATAAAAAGCATGCACTATAGTGAGATATTTTTTTCCTAAAATATACTACAGTATCTAGCTTCCCTTGCATACCTCTTGCACTACTGGGTAGCACAGATGAAAATTTTAATTTTCGATTTTTGACTCTGACTCTCGTAGCGGAGCGTTTGGTTTGGGGGAATCTAGTCTAGTGCTGTGTGTTGCACATTATTGCCGCCTGTGGCGCCGACTTGAATGCCGAGCCCAGTTACAATCCCGAGATCAGGAACCCAGGATCGAGGATCGCGCACTTGGGGAGGTGGGATGGCAAGGGAAAGGGCCGCCAACCAATCGAAAACACATTTGTCGCTGGCGAAACAGCGACGACGATCAGTTCGTGGGCTGTTTCGGCGAATTCCCGGCATTTCCCCCGGAAAATGGCAACCACCTCCCTGCAGCTCCACACTGCACACTCCCCGCTCCCCACTCCCAACTACCAACTACCAACTACCATCTACCAACTACCAAAACTCCAATGCCAATCGTCCAGATCGTGAGAGTTTAGTGCGCAGGCAGGCTCACTGAGCAGGCTATACCATCATCGGCTGTTGTTGTTATTGTCATCATTTTATAATTGTCGTTGTAAGCTCCTCAGCCCGAGTCGCAGCCATGAATGTTGTTGTTTTGTTCCTGTCGCCGCGGCGGTTGCTATTCGCAATTGTTGTTGCCAAGGCCCAGAGCCGCAGCCAGCCAAAGCCAAAGCTGAAGCTGAAGCCAATCGCAGTGCCGCCGAGGAGCAAGGCACAGATCCAGACAGGCCACTGGCTGAGATCGAGGAATACGACGACCAGGCGACATCGACGACTGCCAGACGCCGTCCGAGTTGTTAGCTTCATTTGTTGCCGCGAGTGTAAGCTCGGTCGGGCTTCAAATTGCCACCAGGAGCGGAATGGGGCTAAAACGGGTATGCTGTACTTTTCAAAAATATCAATAACTGAATATTTCGTCTTGCCTAAATTCTAAAGGCAAATATAGATAATACATATCAACCCCTAAGATCCCTATTAACTCCTATTACCTTTACCATCAATGCTCTTCAGCATTTTAAACGATGAGTTGATTCAAAAAAATTAGCAATATATGATGCATAAATATTTTTAAACACTGCTATATAGTCGATTACCCTATTTTCATCTGAAACCCTTAAATTAAATATATGTTCTACTTGGGAATACTTCTACTTGAGAATACTTCGCCCCTTTTGGGCGCCAATAAGTGCGCCCCTGGCCAAAGGATTCAGGAGAGTTGTACTGCCTCCGCTTGAGTCTCCTGTTCTGTCTTTGTTGCAATGAGCGCGAATGCGAATTCTTCTGCGTCCCTGTCTGCCTGTTGCTTCCCCCCTGACCGCCCCACCACCCTCCTCAGCCCCACACAGACCGCTCCCCCACCCCCCTTGCCCACCGGCAACCGCTGTTGTTGTTGGGCTGGGGCATTCTGTAGCTGAAGTTGCAGGTCGCCTTAAGCGGGCTTTAAGTGGGCTCTGCTGCAAGTTATTTTTGTAACTTGTTGGAATTTTTGATTTTGTTCATGTTCGTCGCTTCGGAAATGTCCGCTTATGTTTTCCATAATTTAAATATGGTTGAAATTCTACATCGGCCATCGGACGGAGTGTATTATGGCTGCCATAAGATGGCCAAGACGGACGTGAGATGGAGTTGGCCCAGAGGAGGAGGCTCCTCCAGGAGGGTACATGGTCAGAGGGAGACGGATGAACGGCCCAGTCGGTTGGCATCCAGAAGTAATGAGCGTTCCACTCGAGCTGCAGATTATAGTACATGCGATTCTCACATGGCTTGATGTCTCCTTTGGGTTCGTCATCTAATCGCCGCTTGGTATGCGTGGAGAACAGAAATGGTGGAAGTACAGCACAGATATAGATATATCTTGACAACAAGATGTGTGAAATATATTGGTATATTGTTAAAAATGCCTTTTATCAAAAGGGGCTTATAGATATTGCTTGGTTGCAAATTTGTACTTATACAATAGATAATATTTCCTAATAATAAAAACTGGATTTCGCATTCTATCAGAATACTTGAAAAAAAAACACCGCAAATGCTTTCAAGCTACACATCTATGGTAGCAATTGGTTAATATTTTTCCCAGCAATTTACTGCTCTTCTTGATTTAAATAACTTTTAGGTATAATGCGTCTTCGACACTTGTTGCAGATCGCCACTTACAACGGCGATAACCCAGGTTGCAGCAGCAACAACAACGTGCCACACACGGCAGCAACACGGCAACAACAAATAACATTGTCTGAAAGTTGTTGCTGTTCCTGCAACGAGCAACTGCAACATCACAAGTTGCCACTGAAATACTTTCGCCGACTTCTTGTCGGCCGACCAGCAGCAACATCCAAACGTGGCCTATGATGAAGTGGCAATGGTCAGTTTCGGCCCAGACACCGATATTGGCCAACTCGGTAGCTGACCAGGGCAGGGAAAATTTGAGAAAGAGACATTTTTAAATAGGCACAAATCAAAGTTGAGCATGCGACAACTGCAACAGCGCATCCTTGGCTGCTGCAGCTACTGTGGGGCAATCGATTTGATCCCCGTGGGCAAGGGCCGGGAATGTGGCATCTGTAATCTGGCATCACTATTCGGGACACTTTGAAGTCGGCCAAGTGCAGTGCTGCAGCTAGTGTTGCTGCGGGTCAACAGGTTGCCATTGCCATTGCCATTGCAGTTGCTGCCGTGCTGCCGTGCTGCAGTTGCAACTGCAACTGCAACTGCAACTGCTGTTGTCAGCGCTACACAGCTCGCTGAAATTCCTAACATCCCGGGCATGTTCCTGCTGCAGTCGGAATCGCAGGAGCCGAGTGGTGTTCCAAAGGACATGACCAGCCATTCCCTAATCGATTGTCATTGTCGGTGGTGCGTGTTGCCCCAAGCGCCACCGAAAGTCGCCAGTCGAAAGGCTCCTATTACAGCAGCGCCATCGTCTCATTCCCATTCTCATTCCCATTCTCAGTCTCGGCAGTCGGCAGTCGGCAGTCGGCTGTGGGATAAACCAAAAAAATTGTGTTTCAAATCATGTTCGTTTGGACAGAGTACAAACAGCCTGGACAAACTGCGGAAACGTCTATGAGATTGTCATTAGCAGGCGACTTCTGCTGCGGCTTTCCCAGCGAACCCAAAGAACAATAGTCACACCGAAAAAATAGGAAAGTAATATGTCTACATAACTATACCGCTGCATAAAGCAATTGAGTACAGCAATAAAAAACTTATTCTCAACTTAACTCATTTTTAATGAAACCTAATTACAAAAATTCTTATTTATGCCTTATGTGTTGTGTCTGTCTTTGCAATATATACATTGTATATCTTACCACTTCTATTTTAACTGACTTCGTTACATTTAAATGCTTTGGGACAAACAAAAATTGAATTGTGTTGACTTTGAGCACACATCCACATTGGTACTACTTATTTTATTAGGGCTATATCATTTGCCTTTTCTTTATGTGCACAAGTGCAACAGCAGCAGCAGTTGCAGAGTGGCAGTGGCAAAAAGTCGCCAGTGGCAAACGAATCGTAACAAAATACAAGCCGTGAATTTCATTCGAACAACATCGTCTACAAGACAATCGAAGGCGAAGGCGAAGGCGATGGCGATGGCAAAGGCAACTTCGGCGACATTGGCGACACGGACGAGCAGCAAACAATAGCCACAATTTGGGCCCATCCAGCACCTCTTTCGCCGGCTTCTATTGCCATTCCTCGCCAGAAGAGCAGTGGTGCAGAAGAGCAGAAGAGCAGCAGAGCAGAAGAAGAGGCAGAAAAAGTCGCCAACTGGAGTCGGCTGGGTCATCGAGCATTGGGCCACCTTGGAACCGTCCTTAATCATGCCAACTGCATCGCTCAGCTTAGCGGCAATTATTGTCACTACATCCGCAGATCGAGTCGCCGCCAAGATGTTGCAACTTGTACGAGTTTACGCAGCAATTTTCATTTCAATGTCACCAGGTGATGTCTTTCGTCAGGTGAATTGGTCTGGCGTGGGATTATGGAAGAAAGATGGGGATTTCTGAAGGAGGTTAGGCATTATAATTACGTATTCTACTAAATTTAAATTGAAACGTACGCCGAGTAAGCATAAACACGTTGTCTGGTCAACTAAACAATCAGTTCAAAGGAACGTTGCCGTGAACATTTTCATCATCGAATAATGGCAATTAATATTGGTCCGATATGAGCGAAATTCCAATCAGCAACATCAAAGGGGCAGATAACTACGCTGTCATCGCCAAAAACTGTTTGAACAAACAAATGATCAACGGACAGGGCAAAACAAAAGAACCAGGCCCATTCATTACAGTCGACAAGGCATCTGGGAACTTGGAGTGAGTCCATAAGTCCATATGCATAAACAGAATACAACAAATTTTCCGTAATGACCAGGTGAATGATTCGGATCGAGCGATCATCGGATAGTGTTGCAAGCCCATCTGGCCGGGGAATCCTAAGTTTGCATAACTCATACCTAAATGGGGGCCAGCGTTTAGTATCGGGCATCGGAATGGCCAGAGAACCAGGGGCATTAATCCATCAAATGGGTGAAAAGCAACTGCCACGACGGCAATTATTCATTCATTCATAAAGAGATCGGCCATAAATAAACAAACAAATCGACCGGCCGACTGACAAATAATTGATCTATACCCCAAGTTCCACCCTCGGAAAAAATCGAAAGCACCACCCAATAGTGGAGCTCTGCTAGTGCCGTGCACAGTGGTACAAAATTAATCATAGAAGATGTATTTAAGATTCAGAAATAATAATTTTATAATATATTTTCTCATAAATTTGAAGCTGCATTCCTATAAAAATCTCAATGAAATATTATTTCCATGATATTTCGCTATGGAAATGAAGATAAAGGGTATCAGGGTATCACGGTGCTCTGGTGAAACGTGGCGTCACAAATCGGCGACTACCTGGAAAATGGGGACGGGAATCGGCGATCGGGACTCCGGATCTCAGATCTCGAACGGACGTGGGCGGCTATATGTCCGTCCGGTTGGAGAGCAATGAATGAAAAATTCTGTTTATAGAACAGATGAGGAGCGAGGAACGAGAGGCGGCGGAATTTGGGGGGATATTCAGCCAGGAGACCTATTATCTGTGCGTATCTGTACAATTTCAAATTATTAACTGTGAAACTGTTTGTTTATTGTGATCGAAACTCATTCATGTGCTTATCCAAGTGGCGGCAGCCAATGGATTTGCTCAAATCAATGCCGGACCCACCCAAAAGTCAAGAAAGAAAAGAGCTGGCGAAGCATTTTGAATGGAGCCCAAGAAGAAAAGTGATTTTTGTGCGCCAAATCGGAATGCGATTTGCAGTTGTCTCCCAATTGATACGATGTATCTAGTGATACTTTTGTGTGGGTGGGCATCCGGCCAAGCTAGTCCGGTGATAAACAAACGCAGATACAAATACAGATACAGATGGCGATACAAACACAGATGTAGATACAGATACGACTACAGGTGGCTCCAGCAAAGCGCGTTTCCGGCGGCGTTTTGCATGGCACACAATTTAAATATTCATTAATTTTATGAAAATCGAAATTCAAGCGAATTGAAACGAGTCGAATCGTACCGAATCCAAAACTTTGGGCCTGCTGCTACTGTGCGCCGCAAGTGTATCTTTGTATCTTTGTATCTTCCTATCCGTGAGCTTCCACTTTTGTTTTGTTTTTCAAATTCAATTGTCGATCTGTGTGTGTGTGTGTGCGTGTGTATTGGGGATTCAATAAAATTATTGGGCGCGGGTCTATTCGAGCGTTAACAAATATTATTGTTCATTTTGCTGTTATTGTGATTATAAATTTCGTATGTGCTGCTTGTGTAAACAGCAACAACAGCACGACAATGGCAGCAATTTGGGGTGCAGCCAGTAAATTATTGTGCAGGTGAGTTTTAAATGGTTTTATTTTGATTTTAATAACGGAAATACTAAATTAAATATAAAAATTACCAATAGCCAGCCGGCTGATTGATTTACATTGTTGCAATTGTCTGGCCTCCCTCGCCCATCAATTCAGTGAGCAATCAGAATGGATTTCCACTCGACGCCCGACCGGAACACACCCAAATCCCAGATAGATTCCAAATAGATAGATGTTCATAGAGGCGGGCACATATGTATCTACGTGTATGTAAGCGCTTTTAGGAGTGATATTGAACAACTTTTGCCATGGCATCTGGGGCCATAAACAATATGGGCACATGCGATTTACATATCAATGAAGCGATCGCATTGGGAACAGGCCTCTATCTTGTTCCAGCCGAATGGCTAAATGTTTGACAAATTGTGAAGCCGTTTGATGTATTTGAATGTAAGCCCATCATAACAGCAAAGAGCAATAGTGCCACGCCCACTTTTCAAGGGGAAGCAGTTTAATTCATATTGTTAAAATCTTCTTCAATTATATGTATATATGTATATTTATTAGAAATTCCCTAATACTAAAATGGCGAATGCTTTCTTGGTACACTCATACCTTCGACTTGTGGCAACCTCATTCGCAAAACAAATTTCGCGAAAACATGGATTGTCTATCTGATTGCGCGATCGCTGGGGACGAGCAAATTTCTTATAAGTAGCACTGGCACTTGGCTGGCGCTTATGAATTTCATTCATCTGCGGCCCCAGCGGATCCGATCCCAAAATTGTTTTGCCCAAAACCGGCAACTTCCGTTCGAAAGCGATGGCTAACTGGCGATTAGCGGACCCGCCGCCTAAAGATGCTTTATAATAATTTCAAATATGCTGCGGCTGGCTGGGTTGGAAAAATGGAAATAAAAGAAGTGAGAAGACATTAAAAAACGAACATGGAAATTATTGTCGGCCTCTCCACTTGAGGCCGATAAAAGTTTTTCGATAGTGGCAGTGGAAATGCCACAAACAGCTCATTACAAGCGTCAAAACAAATTTATGCAAATAGCAGCAGCCGCTGTGGCAGCAGCAACAACAAGTACAACAAATCGGAAAGAGCGACCATATGGATATAGCCAGAGATCGGGGCTTTAAGCCGAGTTCGGAGCGGTGGCAATTAACATTGCGCCGTGCGTTGAGCATTAATCATTTTAATCGCTATTTATGTGTCGTCGATGTCGTCAACACGAGCCGACACAACAGCAACAGCAGCAGCAGCAGCAGCAGCAGCAGCAACATCACGCAGCAGCAGCAACACCATCATCATCGCAAGAAGCAACTACAACGACTACAGTGAAGCCTATGCTTGCAAAACACAGATGGGCTGCGCTCTCCGCATGATGCTTACATTCTGTCGCATGGAAACCCATTTTTCCAAATGAGTTTTCTACTTGAAAGATTCACAGCAATTCTTGTATAATTTAATTAAGTTAAATTAGTTAATTAGCTTAAAGAGCACTTCTTAGTTTTATTCCCTGTCGTAGTTTAAGAAAACATTGCATTTTAAGTGCATTTTAAATTAGAAGAGACCCGGTTAAGGAAAAGTGTCTAACTCAAGAGTCACTCAAATATGTTCACTACATGCACGCTTCACTGTGCCCCATATCGACCGCAAATGAGTGCTAAACGAGCTCGAAGACTCCAAGAGCAGCACGATCTTTGGGCCGCCTGAAGAAAGCCGGCTTGGGGTTTTAATTCCGCACTTTTTCGGGGCGGTCTTTCAAAGCCGCCGCACGCACTTCAATCCCCATCCCCGTTCCCCAATCCCAAGCCCCATCTTTTACCGCCCTGCTATCTGGACATCTTGTCGGCTCGGTGTGAACGTCAATGACGACACCGAGGCATTTGCTGCGATCAAATTATGTTTCATAAACGCTCGCATTTATGGCGAGTGACAGCGGCAATGACAACAGCACATCGCAGCAGCTATGGAGCAATGATTTGTTACAATTCTCAAGTTATTTGAACTTTTTCGAGATTCCTCTGCTCGATGGCCGGCCATCTGCGGCTCTTTGTTAGCGTTCGACTTTTTCCCGGATTTCGTGCTAAATGCCTAATTATTTTTTATTTGTCACCCAATTGGTACGAGGTCCCTGGTGGTAAAAAAAAGAGTTGAGGAAAAACGGTTGGGGATGTGTAATCGATTTGGTTGCAAGTCGCAGGTAATCGATTGCTGTAGAAAGGACAACGCCTCAAGGCGAAATCAGTAGCAATATTATTACAAATACGTTCTTATAAAACTTGATTTTTTGGGTACATTTCTTTTTGATTTGTTTTGGTAAATTTACTAGAATAATTTCCTCTCTAGCGACCACATAACTTGATTTTTCAGCAAAGTTTTGGTCAATTCGCTAGGATAGTTTCGTCTTCAGAGACCATACCTGTCCGACACGGACTTCTTCTACAACCCCATAACTTGGATTGTCTTGTGAAGACACTCACTTTTACTATTTTCTTCACTGAAATACAGCTCTAATGCTGAATGGATTCTGAGTCTTTAGGCCAAATTTATGAGGGCTTTGGATGCCCGCCCAGCTACCGAGGATCGCTAAGTTCTCACAGCCTCAAGTTTTCCTGCGTTTAAGTTTTACTTTTACGACTGGACAGAGTTGGCCGCTTGTAAATTTGTAATAATTGCAGATATTTTAACTCCACTTGGGCTGGCTACGATTTATGGCCAGCTAATTCGCTTTGCATGTCAATCGAACTGTACGAGCTGGCAATTTAAGCTGGCCCAGCCGGACGACTTGCCGTTCGCATGATTTTCTAAAAACTTTTATTTTATATTAAAATTTAACGAGACTGCCATAAATCTTTGCTAAAAAGCAGACAATTCAAATTTCGCAAGCTCCGCTCGAAAGGAGGAAAGGATGGCAGACAGGGGCGGTGGCTCAAAAGGGGCAGGGGGTAGGGGGGGGGGGGGGGGGGTGGCGAAAGGACAGGTTGACGGAAGACGACAGAGGCCACGTTAAACGATTCGCCACTGAAATTGATCCAGTTGCAGTGGTCCGCGGATGCCTCGCATCGCTGGAAATGTTTCCATCATTGGCCAGCAGAGCCCGCAGAGCCAGCAGAGCCAGCAGAGCCAGCAGAAGGGTTCAGCAGCCAGGAGCTGAGGAGTGGGGCCGCGGGCACCCATAATTCTTGCACTAAAGGCCAGACAAAAAGCACTGAGCGATGGCCATGTCAGCAGCTACTGACTCCGATCCGATCCGATCCAGGCCCAGCTCGTACTTCAACTCGAACTCCAAAGGCGCAATGTCCGGCCGATTTAACCAAATGGGCATATGGACATCGGCTGGCAAACTGGCAAACTGGCAAGCTGGCAAACTGGTCAAGAGCGGGCCGCGTGCGTCGCCGGCCTGACAATAGGCGAAATATCATCGAAAACCATAAAAAACTGACAGCACAAAAAGAGGTGTTGACACATTGATTTATCTGGCATGCTACTGGGCACAGCACAGATGAGGCCGGAGACCGGAGGCCGGAGGCCGGAGGCCGGACCTTCTGACTTCGCCACCACTTTGCTGGCCGAGGATGAGGATAAACGGCGCGGCTCGTCCAGCGGTAACTGCTGTTTTGGATGGATGGATTCATATGCGAATGCTGAGGGGCTGCGACAGGAACAGGAACAGAAGCGGCAAAGGCGGCAACAATATCATAACCATAACAATGAACACACTCAGCGAAAAACTGGCATCCCAGCCAACAAATCAGAAGGTGACAAAGGCAGTGATTTCAATATTCATATTGATAGTTCAAAATGTCATGAAGTCCCATTAACATGAAAAATTGTAAATAATTGTAGAATACATACAATGTTACTTTATTATTTAGAATGCGCTTAGAATTTTCTAAAAAGAAAATATACTTTTCAGTGGATTAGCCGCGAATAAAAACTTAGGAGGGGTTGTCCAAAATGTTGGTCGTGCAAATCTTCCGGGAATCTCGAAGAATATGGGCTACCATATTTTTCCATACGTGTGTGGGAGCTTCCCCACTGCAGCCCCTCCCTCATATGACAATCTTGGCTGGATCCATTTAAGCCACTTAACACGCACACACAAGCACACACACACACACAAACACACATGTAGAGGGAAATAAGCCAGGGACAGGAATGAAAGAATGGGAGACAGAAAGATATCCGCTGGAGTGATCCTTCGGCCTGATGGGTCAGTGCGATATGTGGCCGAAAAACGTTACCAATTTAAAAATTCCAAATAAAATATAAATTGACCAAATTAATATTGGGAATACATGAAACAATTCTGGGAGAAAAATGTTCACATTTTTTGTCTCTCTCTCTTCTTTCGGTTCGGTCTTCTTTTTCGGTTTTTCGGTTTTTCGGGTCTTGGGTTTTTGTTTTCGGCTGATCACAATTTAAGTTCTTTTGAGAAGAAGCCTGCCTGCACATTGCTTATCCATTTCCAGTTCTGGGTGACCAAATCAGAGTCTTGAAAAACTTTCAAAACGCTCAAGCAAATGCAGAATCAGTGGCACTCGGAGAAGAAATCGCTGTTGCCACTCAGTTTTTTGGGCCAAATGATAGAAGACAATGGGAAATGGAAAATGGAAAATGGAAAACTTTAAAATGGGATTTCGGCTTGCAGCTCGCTTTTCTCCGCTCCACTCTGCGGTCGAAAGAGGCGACAAGGCATGAAACCGGTAAATTAAAGCAAAAGGATAAAGTTTAATTGGAAAACTATTTTTTGCCCCTCCATCCCGGCACCTCCCCCCCTTTCCACCCATTTCCTCATCCCGCTGTTCGTGCTTCCTTAATCTGCTTACCTTTAGTTTTCTTAATTTCATCCATTCTGTCGTGGCATTATATCCACGAGTGTGAAGACAAAAGTTTCGCTTCCATTTCCGCTGCCAATATGACTGCTCGCCAATCCCACACACACACACACATACATGCTTACTTGTACACTCCAAGAAATACATGCTGACCTACGTCGGGCTGTAGATTGAAAAGTTATTACTTTCGCATTCACATTGTTCACTTTCTTTGGCTTCATGTTATCTCCCACCTAAAATATACTCGTAGCTTAGTACTCCATTTCTCGAAGTGTACCTACCGCACTTGCTCCGTTTCCCCTCCCCGCGCCTCTTGTCTTTCGCCCGCCGAATGAATTTTAGCAAATGAATAGAAATTAAGTTTCCTTGCCGCTTGAGTGCTCACCCAACTACTGCAATGCCTCAGGGCTCAAGTCCCCACTTTTTGCAAACAGCCCCCTTTTTGGCCAGGTGAGATAATGCCGTTATTGTCGAAAAAGTTTAAAATATGCCGCCTTTTATAAAATTTAATGAGAAAAGTTGGCGTTATAAATTTTTGTATGCGGTGAATTTATTTGCTCATTGCTGCAACTCGCAAAAGTGTAGAAAGAGCTAGGTGCAGAGTGAGATGGGAATAGCTGAAAGAGATGGCACTACAGCGAGCGACACTGCACTATTCAAAAAGTTGTATACCCATCGCAAGACTGATTGCTGTTTGAATGATTCCTGAGTGGTGGTGGGCTCGATAAAAACGAAAACTTTTTAAGAGCATTTTGCAAATGGAAGCAAGTGCCACTTGTTGAGGTATAATAGCCCAAGGAATTATTAGAAATATATATTTCGATATCATGCGGAAACAGTAATATTTATAATATTCCTTAATTGTGGGACAGATCATTTCCAAAACTTTAAGCATTGACATTTCCCATTTGGTCATGCATATTATATTATTCATACGCCAGCTAATACATCCATTTAAATTTTATATATAATTCCCCTGCATTTTCCGCTGCCTAAAATCTAGCATTCTGCATATTTTCCATCCGCGATGACACAAACAAAAACCGCTCTTTTGATGTCGCGATAATTGTCATCTGTTTTGCATTATAATAACGCTCGGCTGAGCGGACAAGTGTTGCAGATTATTATTGTGCAACTGCAACTGGCCTTTGATTAACAACTGCGGAGCGGACGCATAAATGAAAATTTCATTTTCACAATGCGGCTTTTATGGCGGCCAGCAATATTTGCCACTAATATGCGGCCAACACGGCGGCACAATGGAGCCAGTATGCCGCATCTGAAATGCATATTTATGAGCCGTGAGTCCCACATCTGCCATATGTGCATCTGTATGCATCTGTACATATGTGTGTGTGTGTGTGTACCACATAGGTATGAATATGAATACATGGGCATACGAGTATGTGGCTATATAGTGTGGGGCTATAGGTGGCACGACCGCTAACTGTGCGGCTGCCAATGCGCCCGATTTGCATTTGCATTTTGGCCGAGTGCCTAGCCTAGACGCAATTCCTCATAATTCGCGGACTGGCCTGCGGAACTCTCTCTTTTACCAGCAGCTTGCCACATTTTGCGGCACGTACACGTACGATGCGCACAGGCGGATCCGAATTGAAAATGAATTACGCCGAAATGAATGCAAAACTCTTATCGCAAAGCGGAATCTATAAGTCACCCACACGCGGCAGTTGGCCGCTTTTCACGAGGTGAACGTGACCATAAAACGGGTTCAAATGGGGTCGCAAATCAATCGACGTTCTGTGTGAAAGAAGGCAAGAGGCAACCTTTTAAATTTATGGATACTAACAGATGACGTTGATGAATTTCGTTCGAAGAACTGAAATCACTAATATATAACTATGATAATCTGTGTCCCAAGAGGGCCTTTCATTTTCAATCTTATTTATTTTGAGGTGCGACCTACAGTTTAAGAAACTGATGTAAAGATGTCAAGCGCAATTAGCATGACTTAATGCATTCGAAATAATAATTGAAAAGTAGTAATAAAGGAAAATTACTAATTGCCCCACGACCTGTCTGACATTTTTTCGAGTACGCGATCCAAGCCCCAATCGATTAGAAGTCCATGTTTCAGCCGCAATATCATTAAGTTATGCCCAACATTAATTTATGGCCCATTACATGCCACACAGGTACCACCGCGTGTCTTGTTTTCGCGTACTCATAACACGACACATAAGCCATAAAATCAAATTTCATAATTCATATTGCCGCTGGGCATCAAAATTTCGGCTCACGTCGCTCACCTGCCACGCCCACTCACCTACTCACCTGTGCAGTCGGTAGCGGTCTTAGGATCATAATAACCAGGCATTAATATCATAAATTCATGGCTCTAACTACCGAATTCAAAGCAGGCTTGTGCCACCGCTCCCAGCTCGGGATTTCAGATTGGAACTGGGGCTGGGCTAGAAATCATAGCAATTTGATATATTGTGCGATAGATACAGCCACATGTCGTGCATTTCAAGTGGTGCTAGAAATAACCCAAGATATAATGGGGGTTTTTAGAAAAGATATAGGAAGGTGTTATGAGCTTGGCATGTTTTCTTTTTTGAGTCGATACCTTCACTTGCAACCTCAATCTAAGAGCAACAAACGTAATGCACTTATATATATAATATATATATATAATAAAATACATATATTAAATTAGTACCACAAAATATTGGAACTATATGAATAGATTAACCAGACAGCTGAAATGTTACTATCAAACGGACAAAAGAAAGCGGCCAGTGTATCGACTATAGACAACTTCGATAATGAATTAGATCGGGGAAAGCGGGTAGCCCTAACCCTTTGGCACATCGTTAACGGGTAAGAACTGGGTTATGGCCCCATATCTTCAACGAAAGTCAGGACACTTGAGGCGGCAGGACAATGGCCTGGCTCATTGTGCCAGGACTTTTATGGCGGCCTCTTCAAAAGTGTAATTGAACCCCCCCATTGACCGACCGACCAAGGCATTTCCAGCAGTACAGTAGTTCGGTAGTTCTGCGGACCCGCAATAAACATAATGGGATTGCTCGACTCGACCCATATGGAGTATGAAATTGCCGGCTGACACAAAGCGAAAGTCCCATAGTTTGAGGCCAAATATGATATTCCACCCACCCGGTTGACATTTCAATTTATTTCGCCATAAATAAAGCAATAGACTCGAACCCTTTTGCCGTCCCCCACAAAGTCCACAAAGCTTGCAATTCGCATTCACATTCACATTCGCATTCGCATTCGCATTCCCATTCACAATTCACAACTCCCAATATTTGGCCATTGATGGGACCCCACGTTCGGTTGGGCAGATCCATTAATTATACGCCCACTTCACAAGGGCGGGCAGGAAAAGTCAAAATATTGACAGCTTAAATTTTTTGCAGATCCTGCAATTGTTGTGTCCTTCTGACTGCGCCTTGCAATTATTCAACGACAATCGGAAGAGGAAGCGAACAAAAATATCCTTTCCTCATATCCGTTTATCATTTTTGACCTTCTGCCCACTTTGGACCCTTCCGATTTCGTCCTTTTGTGGCTGCCGAGTGGGCGGAATGGCGGCTCCATTTAAGTTATTGTTTCGCTGCCCGTCATTTATGAGAAGGACCAGGTTGGCTTCTCCTCGAAGGACTAATGAATTATTATGCCCAGAAGCGCACGCCCTTCTATAATTTCTGGCTCGCAGCGAGCTTTGTTGCGAAAATTATTAAATGGCCCGGAATGAATGATTTAATGACCATGCCGGGGCATAATTGCAGGTCCGCAGTGAGGAAGGCAGTGAAGGGTTCGGCGGTAGCCAGAGCAAAAGGGGTTGAGCAACCTTAAAGCACGGGCCAACTTAAAGCCGCTGGCTACTGTTTTCGAGGTCGGAAGTCACGGAGTGCACATAACAATTGTCGGCCAATTTTCCGGGAAAGTGCCAAAACGGATTTCTTCACACCAAATGTCTTTGTTTCGCTCTCCACATTCATAAAGTCATATGCCATGAAAATGCTGTTCCCGTTGCGGCAGGAAATGCAAGTCCAGGAACCTCGGTCTCCTTTGGGAGATATCACAATCAAACCGTCGTGTTCTTTACTACCTCTGCGCCACTTCTAGCAGGGAGTCCTCCAGATCCAAGGTCCTGGGGCCGTGGCAGGGGATGGCAGGGGATGGCCGGGGCAATTCGCCAAATGGAAATATTATTGGTCTGCATATAAAGTGAATTTTATTCCGCCTTCCATGCAGGAGAGCTCATAACTTTCTGCCAGGATAATGCACACGTCCGCGTTCCTCGAGTTTTGTTTTCTTACGTTTTGTTTTGTTTTGTTTTTCGTTTTGCTGAGGGGTTTTATATGGGGAAAGCGTAATCCACTTCTGAAGTAATGGAATGACCGGGAAACACAGCCATTTTCACCAGAACTGTTGACGTTGCAAATGGGTAACGACTGCGCTGCTCGTTTCGGAGTTCATCAAAGTAGTTCACTTGGTTATGTGCATCTAACATGGCATTGGAAACTTGACTTCTTATGATCCTAAAAATACATTTGCCCATAGAAGCCCCATCTTTTTGGTTGATAAATAAAGGCTTATAATATACTGTTATATACTGATATTCCAATTTTGTTTGTATATCTCACAAAATAACTATTGAGTAATTGCGTCTTCCAACTAACAGATCCCTTTGATGTAGGCCTTTTTTAATATAACTAAAGGAGCAAGCTGCTGAGTTATCCTTACTCCCCCAAGTCATCAACCCTTGGATGCATTCGAAGCTATGCTAATTTTTCCAATCGTTAATTTCACGAAATATGCAAATAGGTGATTCAACTGAAAACTTGTCCGCCAATAACGACGATGACGAGACATAAAACGCAGAAAGCTGGAAGAAAAAACTGAGTCGGGTCAAACCTTTTTCACAACTCAGCGATTTGATCGAATGACGAACCTGCGCATTTGAATTGTTATTAAAAAATGAAGGCAAATAGAGTAGAGTCAAGCGGAAAATATCCTTCACCCAGGCATCTTTGTCTGTCTGGGCTCTAGGAAATGGGAGTGGGTTTGGGAATGGGGATGGGGATGGTAGTGGAAATGGAATGGTTAGGGAAAACGGGAGGGGATCCACAGCGATGGCGGTCGAGACCCAATCGCTGTGAGAAATTATCATAAAAATCGCGCAAACTCCGTGCGTGACTTAAAAGTCAGCAACAGCATCCTTGGGGTGGCTCCTGTCGATTTTCCCCGCCTTTTTTGGGTGGTGGTGGCTTGTATCCTTTTTAATATTCCCGTCATACGCGTTGTCATTTTTGTTGTATTTGATTTTAATACGAATTTCACATTTTACAATCAAATTAATTGGTCACGCTGCCGCAGAATTACACCCGTACATCCCGAAAAAGGGATACAAGGACACCCAGGGCTTAAGCCAACAAACCAGTTCCGGCCTTCGCGAGTCCTTCCACAGGGGATGCATTCGGAAGGCAGAAGGAAGGGAGATGAGGAACTTATTGTCATTGTCTGCATTTGACGGTTCGACGACTGTGCACGTGAGGCCCACGAAGCGTTGCTAATTTATGCAAATATTTACTCAGTCCAAGGCTGAAGGCAGTTCAATTAGTTCCGCGATATTTATTATTTTGCTGACTGCATTTTGAATATTCAATTTCGCCCGAATCGCGCGTACAAAATGCCCAATTTCATGCCTGCCGCCTTGAGCCTCCAAATTAATTTGTAATACGTTGGCAATTTGGCAGATGAAATATCTCTGGCCACGTTATTCATGCCCGTCAGAGAAGAGCTAAATGCCTCGATTTATGTGCGACTATTTGCATATCAGAATCTATACATCCATACCATCCATGTATGTATCTCAGAGTTCACACTCTGATCTGTGAACCCTCCCTTGTCATCATTTCATATTTCATCCGGCGATCGAGCCACGGGCGGTCTTCCGTCAAATCGGTTCAGATTTAGGATGGCCAGAAGCTGGGAGGCCCCATAAATCGCACGGATGCCTCTTGAAAAGTTCAAAGTGAACTTGAGTAAACTTAGACATCGGCCAGCGTTTGATCCTCACCAGTTGGACGATCACCACGGATGAATCTAATGAAGATGTATCGCCAATCGCAGCATGACACCAATCAAATCTAGAGGTGATTGCTCCGGGATGGAATTTTATTTAGTGCAGCTTTCGGGGGCCTTACAAACTGAGTTCCGGAAAATGAATTTGTGTATCTAACAATTTTTTAGACTCGCATTTTAAATGTTAGAAAAAGTAACCCGTTAAAGATACATACATACATATTCCTTTTCATCGAGGTCCTACATCATTCGTCCAAGTGCATCTGTGTCAAACACGTGCTCCTGATTCGGGGTAAAACTGTAAAATATATCTGGAGTGCAGAACAAACTCCCCAGAAAATAGTCAGACCATCGCAATGTTTCAATGTGTTTACTCTTGTTTCGGATGCATCGACACTCGCGTAAACAAAGGCCAACCTGCAGATGAGAAACTACTCCACACCAGCCCACTAGCACAACCATTCCCAGTCCCATTTCCATTCCCCATCCGAATCCACGATGCTCCACTCCAGTACAGATCAATAAAAAAGGAAAATAGAATCATAAATCAGCAGATTAATATTTTATGAAGTGTATTGTATCTGGCTTTGTCCGCATCGAGTTGGGGAAAAGCGAGCAACTCGATTCGTTGGGTGGTGCTTGGTGGGTTGGTGGGTTGGATGGTGGGTGGATGGTTGGGGGTATCTGGAGATGGTACAGGGTCTCTGAACAAACGACTTCCCTTTGTTTACCATAAATTCGTTAATAGACGCTGCCGCGTGTAAACAAATCACTTAAACATTTTCAAATTGACGCCTGACATGATTTTTTCTACTGCTCTAAGAGCGCGAGAAGCATCCACATCGATAGATGAATATTTATTTAGTTGTTGAAGTACGGGAAGTATCACAAATTGTAAATCTACTTGTTGTTACATTGAATTTCTTGTTGCCCCAACCCCACCCCCCCCCCCACCGCCTGCTCATCCCGCCGGAGATTGGGAGTGCAAACTGGCTTGGTTCGGTGGCTCCGAGTATCCATGGAGGTCCAGCTTGTGTCGCGGCAATCAAGTGCGGCGACCGGCGATGGGCGGAAAGTCAGGGGGAGGAGCGGCCTCGAGGTTGGAATGAAAAACTTTTTGGCTCTCATCGCACTTCACTTTTGATGAGGTTGAATGTAAATCTAAGGCGTCCTTCTAATTGGTAATTATATAAAGCTAATAACGGAACTCTGTGTTTTCACCTTGCAAAATGTTTTATTTTTATTCCCAAGTATTGTGCATAATACCTTCCATAGGCATATTAAATCAAAAAGGAAAAGTAATTTTTTTTTTTAATACTAATTTGCTATAAATTCTCTCCTTAGCAATGTCTTAGATCAACCCTCGCTGCATAAAAAAGTACTGCAGCGTTTGCAATTAGTAATCAAGCATCCAGCATCGGGACTGACCGAGTGAGACATTGGCTCGCTTCAGATACAAGCATACGTGTAGATGGGCTGGAGAAAGGCCGGGGGGAGAAAGTAGCTCGCTAGTGTCAGATACAAATGCGCATACGAGTATAGATACGGGCACGACAATCTGTCGGATGGAGTTTTATGAAAAGTTCAATTAATTAGCGGCGATTTTCCCCAGCACTCGCGTAAATTAATAATCAATGCATTTATTTGTGCATTTTATTTCCACAACTGCAAGTACCACTAGTAGCTCCTGTGGCGGACGTCGCGCCGTCTGCCAGCTGCCAATACAATTCATTTGCGCCACATCACATGGCAGCCTTGTCCCACCCCAATTCATGCCCATCCCCAGACAGGTCGGGATATGTCAGCTCCCGATGGGTAAAAACAAATTGTGGATCTGCTGCTGCCCAGCTCCAGCTCCAGCTTCACTGGAGTTCAGTGGAGTGGTCCGTTCTCCTCTGTTCTCCTCGATTTCGACTGACAGCACACGTTTCTCTTACTTTTTTATGTGTCTTCGCCTCGTTGGGCTTTCGTTTTTTATTTGTAAACAATAATTTTTTACAATATTCGAGTCTGAGCTGCAGATGCATCTGCAGCATCAGCACTCCGCCATCTATCTTGAGGATACTTGCTCATACTCGCCGCTGCACAATCTGTTTACGTTATTAAATTTGTTCTGCAATTGCCTTAAAGCACGAGCTAAATATCGTAAATACCCAAATTTCGAGAGCCATTAACGCGGGGAAATTATGGGTGCTGGATTTCAGATTGTTGTAATGTCCTTAACTTTAGTTTACTAAATTATTAACACTGAATCTAAAATCATAGCAAATATTCTTTCTTAATACCAATTGAACAAGATCCGCATTCTATTCGGACATAGAAAATAGAAGCTTGAGTGGCCTGTAAAGGCACATTGTCATATTGTAATTGAAAATTCCTGGCCATAAATATTTTAGTGCCGCGCTGAGAAAGCTAGTCGTCAATTTGTTACGCGTGTTAAATTCGTGGCGATCACTTTTTATGGATACAATACCCGATGTAGCGGCTTCTGTTGGGTGAGGCACTTATGAGTGGGCGGCAATTTAACTATGTCCATGTCCCCGGGTGCCACTAATTGGTATTTAGGCCTAATCACGGGGCCGACGGCGCCAGCGGCGCCTTCTGACAATTTCATCGAGTGCAACGTATAAAGAGGCAACTATGTACTCGTATGTGGCAGCACCGAAGATATAATATGTATATACATAAGTCAACTTGAGTCAAAGCTTTGACAATTATTATTGCTCAAGTGTCAGGGACAAGCGGCTACAGACATCGGCGGCAAGTCGAAGGTATCCGTGAGATACGACCTGCCGCAAATACACTGAACAAAGTGCTAGAGCGCCATCGAGAGAAATATGGAATTTAAGTACTTTTAACACATTTCGGAATACGAAAGATGTGTTAAATAATTTGCATTGACTTTTCGTTTATCGTTTACAATCATTTATTGATTTCATATACACATTGTTTGTAATCAAGATGCCATTTGTAAGAGAAGAATGAATAAAAGTTTATTTATCTATTATTTCACTCAGAAAAAGAAGCTGTATTTATATATTTATACATAAAATAAAAGCAAATGGGGTGGTTAATAAATCTAAAATTTCTGTGCCTAAGCTGCTTAAACCTAAAGTATAATGCTTTCTGCTACCGCACGACGTTTGTCTCAGTGTAGGAACCTCAACGAGTTGCGCATGTGCAGACGTTTTCGACATGCTCGTGGTGTGATAAGTCGCCTGGCGCTGGCAGCACTGTTCTCACAGATTTCAATCACGTTTCTAATGATTTTTATGACGGAAAATTGAACCTTTATTTATCTGTCTATCTATGTATCTATCTTTCAATCTGCCTGCGTATCTATCGGATGTCCATCGATCGACGACTGCTGGCTGCGGCTGTAATTTTAATTTGACACTGTCGCCAAAGATTTTTGGCTGCCGAAGTTTTTGGTATCCGTTTTGGTAACGCCGCCCAATTGCGCCGGATAACTCCCAACCCATAAAGCAAAATTTGTATGGCTCGTAGGGGGGGATGGGGAGTTAATTAATGGGCTTGCTTCTGCGCGAACGTGCTGGGAAATTGTCGGTTTATTTGCATGTTCGATTCGACATACGAATCGGCCTAAAATCCGGACGGAGCTCGGCGATTCCCGGGTGATTTGTGCCTTAGCCCGGTCATGGGAATTATTTCTGCAGCTCTATGCCAACTGAATATCAAACGAAATTTATAAATTATTAGTTTATTACAACTCGTTCAAACTGTCGTCGTGTCGCTGGACATTTGCTGCTTCCCAGGCCGAATCGATTGAGGTGCTAATTTGTTTTATCGCCACGAATCTCCGGCAGCGACATGAATTTTTATGCCGACCTACGAGGAATTCTGCGTAATCCGTATGATTCCGCATGCCCTTTGTTGTTCGATTCCCATCGCCCATCGCTAGCCAATCTTATCAGCGATCGCCGGGAACCAGTTTACCACGTCGGCAATTTGCTTTGCCATTATCCATATTCAGCGAATGTGAAGTCTAGCCGCGTTGCCAGTTTATAGCAACTATCTAGCTATAAGTTATATTGCTATAACCTGAACATTTAAGCCAAATGAAATATAGTTGCGGTTATGTGGTAATGATATATGAAATATGGCTCTTAGCTGGCTTTAAGCTACATTAATGTAATCAAACGTTCTAAAATCCTAATTCAAACTCATATTAACATCTGATAGGTATCTGTTAGCCGTGGCAAACAAGCAATTTGCTCAGCTCGACCGAAGGCATTTTTTCCAAGTGTCCCAATAATGATATATGAAATATGGCTCTTAACTGGTTTTAAGCTACATTAATGTAATCAAACGTTCTTAAATCCTAATTCAAACTCATTTTAACATCTGATAGGTATCTGTTAGCCGTGGCAAACAAGCAATTTGCTCAGCTCGACCGAACGCATTTTTCCCATCGGACTTTGACAAAGTTCCAAAGTCCGTCTATCAGGGCTCTTATCAGGCTGCGTAGTCCGGCTTACCTGCCCCGTTTAACTCATTTCATTTGGGTCTGTTGCCGGCTTGCTGGTCGGTCGCCAGTTGGTGTGGCTGGTGTCCTGGCTGGCGAGTGCAACATGCGTCATCTTTGGCGACAATGTCGAGACGACTGGCCGTGGCTATAAAAACGCAACACGGATGGATTTGGGATCAGCCGGGTCGCCCTTATCAATATTTTCCGTCGAGTAATTTATTGTGTTTCTGCTCGCTGCTTCCTTATAGCCAGTCCTTCGGAAGGGGCCCAGAAAACTCCATCCTTTGGCAGAGCAAGTGCATGTGTGTATACGTATGCACACCACCTTTGTGGGCATTTGCTTTATGTCTTGTCACATTTTTATGGCCTTGGCTCCGGGGCCGCCTTATGGCATCGATTTTTATTATTTTTCCCCGGATAAAATAAATATTTACCTATTTTATGATTAGTCGAGCTTGGTCGAGGCATTGTTTTAATGCATTTTTAAGGAGCCTCCAATTTAATAGACTCGGGCCCATGGCAGTTAGATGGAACTGGCAGATAGCCGCCGATGTTAGAGACAATGACAGCGTTGCCCTAATGGCAACGATTTTGGCCCCTTGTCGTCGCCTTGGCCAAGTGTTAATGTTACCAAAACATTTCTGTGCGCATAAAACTCTTTTCATTGTTTTCAATTAAGAAAGTTAATTATTTGATTATTATCAGCATTAATTGCACGGGCTTCAGTTTCTCATTAGTTCGGCGCGGTCCAATGGAAGCATTCTGATTTATTTCCATTCCCCTCCACTTTGCATTTCGAGCTAACGTATAAAATATATAAGTATATTTAAATGCCCGCCTAGATGGTTGCATTGATTTCCCTCCCTTTCCCTTTGATATATGGCTTTTACATGGAAATCGGGGCCAAGACTCGTAAAAGAGCCATCAGCTAGGCCATCCGCCGTTGATGAGATTGACAGGCACATTTTTGGTACATACTCCTATATAATACATACATAATACATATATAATACATACTCCTATGCTTTACTGCCTGAGGCGTATTAATGGGTTAATCGAGTTCCTTTGATACCTTCCTTTTATGTACGAATATATCTTGCAAGGCTTTAAGTTTACTTTGGATAAGTTAATAAGTAAGGACACAGCAATAACTAGTATATATGGAAAGCATCGAAACTTCTTATGGAATCTCGCACTCAGATTTAGCCACCCTGTAGTATTTATGGTAGTATAAAGCCACACCCTTATCATCGCGCTTTTCACTTGCTGCTGCCGAACAATTTGTCATAATCATAAATCATTTCTGAGCGCTAAAGCCAGTGTCTAATGCAACGCAGGAAGCAGCCAGGAACAAAAGGACTCGGCGAAATCACCGCATATTTCACAGCAGGATATTGGCCTCTAAATTGCCCCGCAAAACATAACGCTTTTGGATTGCCAAAGTGGGAAGTGGAATCGCAAAGGGGGAAGTCGGGAAATATTGCCGGCCAGAGATTCCATATCCTTGACTCCGTGGCTCCATGGTGTGTGTATATGATTTTCAATTATATGAAGCACCGCACAAAAGTTGTTTGCACATATGTCGTATCTCATCAAATTATTTGCCAGGACACAGCAGGATGCGAGGCGCATCCTTTTGGCCCCTGGTATCCGCCCCCGTGGCTCATTTAGTGGTGACAAAGTTTTTTTTTTCCAAAAACTCCTGCAAATGTGCAAGAGTTGCCGGCTAAAAGTTTCACGAGCGGGGTTCAGTGGCCAGGATTTTTCCGAAAAAGCCCGCAGATGCACTGGGCGGTGAAAGAAAAGGGGGCGGGGCAGGGATGACCCACACCCACAGAGACACGATTCAATTAATTGTGACAAATAATTTATGAAACTGCTTACATGTGTGTGGGTGACGAGCATAAAAATGAAAAATCCATGTATCAAGACGGATAAATCAGGGATATGACAAGCATTTCCAATTTGACGCTGATGTGCAGTCCTTGGGGTTGTTCCCCCCCTCCTCGTCCATCCTGGTCTTCCCATCCGGAGTTGTCCTCACCGTTTAACCCCTTTTAAGCAGAAAGCTGAGTGGCATCTGAGCTCGTTTCGCACTTCAAAGCTGTCATCGCGACGATTTCCTTATGGCCCCCACATACCAAAAATCCATAACTGGTTTGAGGTGTATATTATCTTAGCTGAGGATTTTTGGGAACTTACATAAGAGCTTATGATGAACTACAGACTGCAATATGCTGTGATGTTTTATGTTTTTATGTTTATATACATATATACATATACTGAAATCTCACTGATATATATATATACAGATGTAACTAGATAGATGCAGTTTTAAAGCAGACCTGCAGGCAGTTATGAAAGCAAAATACAATAAGGCTGGGTGATTGTTTTTTACCCACCGATATTAAAAATTTAAATACAATTATGCGTCGTTGGCACTTCAAAACCAGTTAACCGTCGCAACACCAGCTGAGCACCCGTTAGAGTCCTTGTTGATAGAGAGACAATTGCCACCCCGAACACCATTTACAAGTCCATTCAACTCAGCTGCTGCAAATCTCCTTATGACATATTTTGATATTTATTTATTATCTTGTCACTCTGATTTGCAACAGCATAAGCCACCCTGCTTTTACCCATTTTTCGGAGCAGGAGTAGGAGTTCGCATCCTGGGGCGGCATTCACTTGTCGCGTGTCGCAACACAAAGCAAACGCAAACAAAGAGCTGTCAGCAAGTGCTCTCGAGTACATTCTTTTTTAGTTTTTTTTTTTAAATATACTTGATCAAAATTAAATGCACACTTAAGTAGCGCAAGTGGAAGGGATGCCCCCTGATAGATAGGCGTTGAAATTATGGCAAATTGACGAAGCGCACACAAGTGGATTCCAGGCCGCGTCCCTTTGTCAGTGCAAATATTTGACCAGATGCGGCACCACGCGGCTCCTGCGTCCCTGGGTCCTGTTCTCGGATAGCTTTTGGCCGGGATTCACTTAATTTTTTATGACATCCATATGGGGGATCAAAGCGGATTTGGCCGGTTCGATGTTTTGGAAATTGCTTCCCGGCTATCGACCTGCCATCGTCCGGAATTCGGGCTTAGCTACACGAAATATGAGCGAAAGTATCTATGAGATACGATGCCAGAGATAGCTCTGATTTCTGCTCCTCGGCTTATTTCGATAATTTATGGTACTGCACAGACAGAAAAAGTATATTTCTTAAAGCTTTATGGCATTTGTCGTTTGGCAACGAAAAGTGATGGAAACGCGACTTTAACAAGTGAGCTTCAAACTAGCAGAAAACATTTAAGTTTTTGGCTTAAGAATACTTGGCAGATATTTAAATTTTCACACTGGCTACCGAATATATGTATATATGATTCTTTCAGCTTTAAGTCAAGGTACATTAATATATCCAATTCCTTTGTATAATCCCCCTTCAATTGGAACATTCCTGCTCTGCGTGCCAAGGTAATCTAATGAGTTCGGGCCTCAATTAGCTTCAAGAAACGGAGCACGGCAATTTTTGGCCAGAGGAAATACACGTTCCTAATGGCAATTAGGGGGATTGCCTTATATTTCATGCCGCCCCAGTTCATCATCATTTATGAGCTCCGGTTTTCGTGGGGGCTGGGGACACGAAAACCCCAGACGATGTCAGCTTCCAGCGAAGTAATTGAATTTTGACGTTGGACCGTTCATCATTAGTCCTGCCGGCATGTAAAAAAGGATACTTAACGCAAATGATTCGCATTTGTCAGACGCTCCGACAGATACATCCACAAATGACTGCAATAACTGCAATCGATGGCGAAGGGATCCTGGGGCGGGGGGCGGTCAGCTAATTTCCTGTGGCCGCGAGTCCTTTGGGGGAAAAGCTTCAGGGACGCTTTTCCTTGGCTGCCAGTGTTTTCTGCTCAGTTTTTTGTGTGTGTGCGCGGAAATGCCGAAAGTGCATCTGATTTATGTGCGTTGCAAACTTTCAACTTTGCTACGATTTCGTTTCGATAGTGGTGACCCCTCGTTATATATATATATTTATATATACATATATATATAAATCCGCTCAAAAATGAGCACAGAAATTAAATACTGTAAAATTCATATCGTACGCATGTTAATAAGAAATAATAATTGTGGGATTTCAATGAAAAAAATAGTATTTACTGATTATACCAAATTAAATCTGTAACAAAATATGTATATACGTGTAAAAACTTATAATTTTATAATATGAAATTGGACTTAATATTATCTTTAAGTGTACACGCACGGCGCACGAACAATGGAAGCAACTAAAGACGAACAAGGATGGCGAGCCAAAAGTTGGCGTTAAAACTAAAATTCCATAAATTAAACCTGGCTACTGGATAGCAGGGATGGGGGTGGAAATAAAAGTTTTGCTTTTACCCTCGCTTCGGTGATAAATCACAGATCTTTTTACATAAATTTATGCTTTGCCATTTGCGGCGGAAAAAGCCCTCCCAGCCCACCGGATTTTCCCGAGGTGGCTTCACCTAGGCCACTGGCTAATGGCTAACGGTCGGTTGGAGTGGAGGAGGCGGTTGGCCATGTGGGCGTTGGTCCTTCGGTCGTCCTGCTAAGTGCACGCTACGCCACAGGCACACACACACACAGACGCGGCTGCTTATCGCCGAAAAATATGAAAACTACCTTTTCGAATGGGCGGACGTGGTAGCGAAAAAAGGGGAACCGAAGGATATGCCGCACTTAGGCAACCAGGACCTCACAGTTGACTGCTCCTTGTGCAACTTTTCCCCAGTGTCTGTGTGTGTGTGTGTGTGTGTGTGTGTGTGCAACACGCTTGATAGAGAATGAGCTGCACAAAAAGTTTCAACTGCAAACGAAAACTTTTGACCTTTACGAGTGTACGCCATCAAAAGACCATATACTTTCACACAAGCACATGAGCCAAGTAAATGCAGTGCGTTTCATAAGTATAAATATATTCAAGATTATATTCAAATATTCAAGATTAATTATTTCAAAAGCATCACAGAAAATATGACATCAGCATAAGTTTACACACTAAAAAGGTTCTAAGAGGTTTAAAAGTGCTGATTATTTTTCCATCCTTTTATGCTGGATTATGGGACACTGTATGTTCAAAATCAAACAAGCCAACTGCATATGTGCAAATACTTGTGTGTATATAGAGCCATATACATATAAACTGCACTTTCTTCATATCCTGGCGCTAGTTTGTGCCGAGTTTCAAATGCGTTATTTTAAAACTTTAAGAACTCATTCGCAAATATACTCGTACTTAGTTGTATGTAAGTGTACTTGCTATTTGCTATGGTTGTGTGTGCGCATACTTATCCACAAGACTGTTCGAGCTGCATCTTACCAAGAACCGTGGAGCTTAACGTCATTAATATTTTTAAATAAATAAATACTAAATAATGAAATATGTTCATTATTAGTGCATTTATAGGCCATCAAGAGTGTGTTTTGAAAACAAGTGATAAGAAGCTTTTAAAATAGTATTACAAAATTTTGCTCTAAATAATTGCAGCAATTTGAAATAGATTTTAGTGAAATAGCTTGACTATATAATCTATATAAGTTTGTTATGGGCGATTAAGCAAGATTGCTTTTCACGATTTGAAAATTATATTTGAACCAGCTGGATTGTTTGATTGCTGCACCTATTTCCCAGTTGGATCTGCAATCCTTCGCCAAAGCCCTAATTGAAGAACATTCGCTGCAAGATGGATACCAAATTAGGGGTCCATGCAAATGCATCAGCCACGACCACCTGCAGCCGGATCTGCGCAGTGCATCTGGGGCTGGAGGAGCTGGAGGAGCTGGAGGAGCTGGAGGAGCTGCACACCACCAACAACCGAGATCATAAAAAGAGCCAGCTCTGGGCCGGCTGAGATGGATGCACTTCAAGCCGGGCTGGGAATAAAGTCGTAAATAAATAAGCCTAGAAAATGTCGTCGGCGCTGTCTGCGAACTGCAGTTGGACTCGAAGTTGCGGACGGCGCTTCGTGTCCGCATTTTGGTATTCAAATGAGTCCAAATGAGTCTACACGACGTGGCCAACTGTTTTCGCATTTTACTTTTTCATTTATTTATGCTACCTCTTTTATTTCTGCTGGCTATGTGACTGGTGGCTGCTTCTTGGCGCGCATATTTCATGAATCAAGTAGCGTGTGTGAAATGCGCGACATTTGTTTAATTTATATGTGAATGCGCACGCGCAAAGACTTTGGCTCCTCTCCCCCCCCCCTTCCCCCTCGTGGCAACACGCAATGTCCAAATATTTTGCATACATCTGACTCGCTTTCCAATGGCCCAGTATTTATGGCCCACGCTCGCCGTAAACTAGATCATTTTGATGATCTAACTGGCTGGGTATCGGAGTACAGGAGGATGGGGGGCATGCGAGCTGGGGAGGACCCACCCAGTTGCAGTTGGAGACGGAGACCCTGGAAACGGGGACTCCCCGCCGGCAGCTCTTCCCGGTGGCCTCCTGGCGCCGGCTTCGCTGCCCGTAAGCCCTGTTTCGGGTGGAAGTCGTGACTAATTACAGAAATTAAAACGCTGTAATTTAATTATGTATCTGCGATTTGTTATCGGCCCTGGCGTCGGCCGTCTCAGTTGCCCCCGCTTCACTATCGCTGTATCAAAGTCAATATGCAGCCGTACACTGCCAGAAAAATGTATACAAATCTACGGACCAACATCGTCAATGGTAGTTGAACTGTGCTTATTGATATATTTTAGTTTATCTAATATCTAAGATCTTCCTAATTGCCAACCGTTTCCAATATTGAATTGCACCATATTATAACTTGAATTACATTAGCATTATATGGTGCCTTCACATTTTTCCCACTGCATTCGTAGAAGTGATGGTACATAGGGGGCTCCCCAGTGAACTCAAACTGACTTAATTCAACAGGAAAGCGCTGAGCAGAAGGTGGACAAAGTGCAATTCATTTGGCCAAATACAAATAGACAAAAGTTCACAAAGGCCCAACAAAAAATAGAAACACACACAAAAAGAGCAGCGCCGGGAAAAAACCAACGGACACTGGGCATCGCGTTGGATTGGAGGACATGACTTGGACCAGCAATCGGAGTGGGAGTTCCACCAGGAGTCCCAGTTGGTGTTGGCGTTTTCCTTCTGCAGCTCAGCGGCATCGATATGCACTGATTTCCATATTCAACCGATTTTGGTGGGCTCAGTCTGCAGCCAGTTGTGGCTAGGGGAGTATTGGCCAACTGACTAAGTTGGCTGGCCAGATTAAATGGCAAACAAATTTTAGCTGCGATTAAAGTTCGAGATATGAAGCGGAAAAGGCGAACTCGCTTATGAATACAAACGATATGATGTACGGATATGATATAAACGGAGATCCATAACTCAATTGCAAGGGTATTTCAGCTGACTAAATATATATATTCAGTTTTATGAAATATCTTTAAGCTATATACATATAGCTTTGTATAGCTTTAAACTATAACTATAACTACACGTAAATTATCACGTTATAGCTTAAAGTAGTTTTTGAACGATTTAACTGTTGTTTACCTATCCAATTAAATGAATTTGGTCAATTCGATTTGCATATTTTTTAGGTCTCATACAAGTTGTATCTGTCTGATTTCGTTTTTGGCTACTAGTTCGCAAATTTATTTCACTCATAGTAAATGCAATATGATAAATTAGAGATGTAGAGAGTTTGAGAGATTCCTAGATAATTTTCTATTTGTACATTTACATTGAGAAGCCGGGGAGGAAAGTCCGATTATTAAGGGCATTGCCCACAGAATTTTGCCCAATTACACGTATGTACGCGATTCCGGACAATGTTTGCACCCATAATATTTACCGATGCGTTTAATGGTAATTGAAAACTATTTCCAACGATAATGAAGCGATTTCGATGAAAAGCGAAAATTGCTGTAGCGGCGATAATGAAAACAAACAAGAATTCGCGCAGGGCAATAAAATCCAGTGCACCGATCACACTGTATCTGCACTCCGCATTCGAGCATATGGGATACATTCTGCAGAACGACAGAGTGCAATTTAAATTGTATATTTGGTTGGGTTTTGTGGGCCCATGGCAGCAGTCTTTTCCAAATAGATTAATATGGAATGCACCTTGGGCCGGAGGATTTTGACAGCGATTTGGATACGTTTTCGGATGCAGATTCGGTTTGACATCTCTACACACAGAGATCGCAAAACGTGCCATTAGTATACTCGTACTTGTATATATAATAGGTACATACATACATATGTACGTGTATATGGATATCGAATTAGTTGGAAAAAATTCGCAGAGCTGGAAGGCTGGCGATTTTGCAATTTGTGAATGAAAAGTTCAGTGGAATATTTCTGAATTAAATTCTTTTCGGGCAGTTAATTTGCATGAGAACCATAGTCCACTTGACTCCACTCGAGGAATTCTAATGCAAATGCGATGCCATTTTCCGAGAATTGATTGACAACTTTTCGGGCTGCCTAATGCATCTCATTTCGACATTTCGAGTGTCCAGCAAAGACACTTGTCTTGATTCCACTAGACTATCAATGGATTCTACGCATCTAAAACGGCAGCAATACGACATGAATGAGATATAGGCGTCATTCTGATAGATTTATATAATGTATCCAGAATAATTGATATTTATTAATTAAAATTCAGTACTTCACAACTTTCCAATTTAATGTTACTATCCTAATAAAACCCATTACCCATGGGGCAACATGTTACCAAAATCCCACAATGGCGAGTTGTGCAGGAAAGACAAACAACTCCAATCACGCTCCTCAAAGCAACCGAAACAAGACTCATAAGAGCGCGAAACATTTTGTTGTTATTTTGTATTTGACACCCGAAAAGCGCGAAAAGCCCGAAAAGCCCGCCCCTCCCCAGCGCCCCTCTCCCCCTCACCTGAATCACCTATAGAAATTTGCACCTGTGCAGCCGGCGACGGTCGCCAGTCGATTGCCAGATGCTGGGCTAGGCTCCACTATGCACTGGTAATTGCACTGGGAGAAACGGTTGACTGACTTCATATGACTATATATTTAAATTTCACAAATATGAACTCTTAGATTTTCCAAAAAATTATAAGTAAATTTAATAAAATAATTAGTATAAGTTAAATGAAACTTCATTCCTTGCTCAGAACAATATAGCCGGAATAATATAAGCACTGATTATTGATGGCCGTGAATTTCCTAAACTGCTTGTGATATTTTTGAGCAGTGCACTCACGAGAGGGGACGGGCATATGCTTCAGTGTATCTGTGCCACGGCAATGGCAGACAAATGTTTCGCGCTGTTCGGGCCAATTCAATGAATTTTCGGCTAACTGTTGATGCTGCGGCTATTTGGCAGCCTCGGCTCGCATCAATTAAGAGGTGTGCTGCACGGGCCGAGTCAATTAAGCTGCCGGCATTTTGCTCATGCGAGGTACTTGCCCCTCAGACCACCCCAACCCCCCCTCCCCCCTCGCAAATCACTTCCCCGCGGCCAGACAGCCATCTTCCATAATGCCGCACGATTGCCGATAATCGGTTGGGGATGCCCCATGTTGCTGGCCGATGTTGCTAGTTGCTTGCCAGCAATTTGCTGCAGCAATTCATAATAACTGGGGCCGCTACCACCCACAGGGTGGATGTCAGACCGCAGGGGGGTGGGGTGGGGCCCACTCCATCAGGCCCAAGCCACCAGAGTTGCCAAGCCCCCGTTTCCTGATACCCCGTGCTGCTGCCCCCTCCACAAAGTGGAGTTCGCGTCGTCGACTCCAATCGAGGCGAGTCATAGAAAATTGCTGCAATTTTATATTTACAGCAATTGGGCGCAAATGCGAACGGGGAGCTTAAGAGCTTGAGAGCGAGCGAGACGGAGCAAAGGCAAATGTAAAAACATGAAC
The DNA here is from genome assembly GCA_005876975.1 of Drosophila orena. Lineage (NCBI taxonomy): Eukaryota > Metazoa > Arthropoda > Insecta > Diptera > Drosophilidae > Drosophila > Drosophila orena. Next base: position 7,446,345 of record VCKV01000008.1, on the reverse strand, counting down.
TTAAAAATACATAATTGCATATTCCACCCGGGACCAGCCGACCAACCGACCAACCAACCAACCAGCCAACCAGCCAACCGATTGAGCCAACGTTTGCAGCCCCCATTTCCCAGATCCCCAACTCAGCCGCAATCCCAATCGCAGGCCCAAGTTGGACACACTGGAAACTCGGAGCTGACAAACAACCGAACACTCATACGTCACGTTGATTGGAAATGCGGCACAGTGGAACCAGAGCGTAGGAATCGAAAGGGATTTAAGTGGAGTTCTTTGAGAAATATATCTTTCCTTATCGAATCTCTTGACATGTTACTTTTTGTAACAAATATATATTTTTATATTTTATTACAAATTTGGTTGTTTCTAATGTTTTAGCTTGCTTAAATGGTTTCAGTTTTGTATTTATATAATATTTGAAATACCCTCCCTTTCAAATAGTAATCCAAAAGTTCTGTGGCTAATAGGTGGGTCCAGTGTCCTGCGAATGATTAGATGTAGCGGAAGGCGGCCCACCGACTGTAAATCCAAATTATATGTACTCACAAAAAGCCGAAAAAGTTTGAAAAAAACAACCTCAAGAGCACAGGAACACTTTACACTCGTCTTCTGCTTTTGAGGGGCGAGGAAGACGAAATAAAATAGCAAAACGTTTTGCATCCGCAATACCAGCAAACAGCAAGAAAAAAAAAAACAGCAAAAAAAAAATGAAAATAGCAGGAACGGAGAAGAAACAAAATCGAGGCAAATTTCATGACAGGCAAGTAATTTTGTTGTGATTTTTTGATTTGACCCAAACACTCGCCTTTGAAAAAAAAGCAACTGGAGCCAACACACACACACACACACACACACTCACTCACATGCAACTCGGGTTGAAACGTGCAATTTGTATTTGCTGCCCCCAAACCCCAAACCCCAACCCATTTCCCCCGATTTTCCATCCATCGTATCTACCGAACAAAACGGCAATTATGCCGCGTTTCTGCTCCCAAATCGGGGGAAATATATTTGAAGCGCTTAGATTTGGACAGTGGGTGGCAGGAGTTGGAGTTGACTGGATTGGAGGATTGATTGGAGCTGGGGGCGGGGCCCCATATCCGGGTCGGGTCGGGTCGGATTGGGTCTTTGTCCCGTTGATTTACAGCGCTACACAAAACGATGAATCGATGATTCCAGCATGAGAAATTAGATCGACTCGCTGTCCAACTCATCATCAACGGCGTTGGCAACGTTGGCCAGCCCCAAACACACCGCACAGCATTGCCAACAGCGACAAACAAATCACTGGCTTGGCTTTCGAAGAGGAGAAAAATTGGCGGAGATATAGAAAACCAACTGCAGGGATAAGGACCAGAATACTCTTTAAATTAAAATTAATAACAGAAACAAGATGGCTTCATAATTCGGTACACCTATACTTATAATTACGATCACAAATAATATAAACTGATCACAGTGACGATTATTTTTTAAATTTTCAGAGCTTTCCACTCATGAAAAAACCATTTTACGTTATAGAATCATCGCTGAAAATAATACACACTTGCGATGGTTATTATATTTTTCATTGCATTTCGTTCAAGTACTAGCTTTCCCCAAATTGTGTTAACCCCTTTCGAGAGTATGGCGAGCAGCATTGGGATTGAAATTTTGAAAATTGCTGCTGGGATTGCGGGATTGTTGTTTGTGAGCCCTCCCGTGAACCACCTCCTCTGCTGTATCGGGAGTATAAACTGTAGTAATTTTCTACTTGGCTCTCCGCTTTGCGCTGCGCTGCGCTGCCGCCTGGCAAAAATTGGTTTGAAAGTTGACTTGCTTTCCAGTGTTTTTCATGTAATCACATGGCCATTCCCCACACCAGCCATCCCCACCCACTGACACATGCCACCATGCCACCACCCTACGACCACCACCCACCTCCCATCGAAGGGGTAAGCAGCCAAGCAGTAAATCGCGCTGACTGCTGCAAATGTCCGGCATCAGCATCCCGCTTAGAATTCCCAAACCGGGCTTTGTCTCTCGCAGAATCTCCATTCCGTTCCGTTTTGTTCTGCTCCACGCCCAGGGGGCAGGTCCGATCGGTCCGATTAATGCCTCATCATTTGCAGCGGGAAAACGGGGAAAACGGGGGAAAAGGGGAAAATGGGGAAAATGCGGAAAATGGGAAAGCGGGAAAGCGGGAAAGCGTCGCAAATTATCCAACTTCGACGAGGCGTGCCAGCCAAGTCAATCGCCTTCGATTGTCTCCGTCGAGCGATGTGTTGTGCGGCCCAGTCCCGAGTCTCATTTGGCCTAATGGCTGCCAGGATAAGTGCCAGCGAAAAGTGGATTCCGCCTCCTGCGTCTCCTATTTGCAGGACAGCTCCATTCACTCGCTGCGCCTGGATCATATTTAAGTGGAGAACTTTTAAGAAGATGAAGCCAGGATGCTCTTTTGTAACCTTTACCAAGTATTAATTTCTTTTATATTATTATATTATGGTTTCTTTTATAATACTTGATCTGTTTTATGATATATCTCCGAACCAGAGGCTGGTTTCTTTTTTTCGAACTATATTTCTCTTTTAATCCTAGCTTTTTGTCCTGTCTACACAAACGTGTGCTGGGGCGTTTTCTGAAGAACTGGAGGCAACCGCAAAAGTAAATCAAATAAGCCGCAAAAATATCATACGAATATCAGAAACTTGGGCTGGCCTGCACATCATAAGGCCAATTAATCTGGCAGTGCAATATTATGATGGTGTCGATTACCCAAACAGACAGCCACGAGCCACTGACACGTGACCAGGGATCTAGCTTTCTCGAGAGGATGTAGCTCCGCCAGAAGCAGGCTGTCAGTAATCCCCTGCATAATGTTGCCTAAATGCGAGCGCGTGTCGAACTCGGACTGCGAATAGACCAGGTCTGCAGATGGATATTATAGTAGTGCACCGGGAGAAATTTATGTTTAATTAAGTTAATTTAAGGTCTAAGTATTGTATTGAATTGGGAAAAGGAATAAGTTAGCTTCTGAAAGTTAGAGATTATTAAGCAGACTTATAGAGAACACAAAGTGGACTATTCACAGCTAAGATACCTGTACTATTTTTTAAACATAATACAAATTAAAATTTAATTGAATCCATTATATTATCAAACCCGTAAGATGTAAATGTATTGGCTTTCTCAAAAACTTTTCTTTTAAGCTTGATAGGAAGTAAAGTTCCTGCATTTCAATAGAAGTATAGCCCATCTGTGGAATTTTTCGCTGTGCAGCATCCAGTTCTCCTGGAGAGGCTTCTCCTCAAGCTGCCGATCTCTGGCAGACTTCTCTAAAAATCTGCCGACGTCAAAATGCTGGAACCAACTCTTTTCAGCGGCGGCTCAAACTCAAACTCAAACGGAGGCCGCCATTGTGCCGCGTTGGGGCCAAAGCCAAATGATGTGCCAAACTGACACTTGGCGATACACAGATACGGCTACTCAAACACCATTAAGGCGGGTGTTGCATTCCGGGGGGCGGGGGGCGGTTGCAATAGTTGCAATAAGCATATGGGAGGGGTGGGCAAGGGGCGCGGCATACTCCTGTTGATATTTGCTGGAATGATTGTTGGTTTTATTTTATTTTGTGACAATTTCAGCAGCAACAGCAGGAAATAATAAAAATGCAAACAAATCGTTAGATTTTCCTATTGAAGTGTTTTCACCCCCCACCCCAGCGACCACTATTCGCTTGCGTCTGTGTGTGTGTGTGTGTGTGTGAGAGTGCGAGTGTGTGCAAATGGTTGGTGTTGTTGTTGCTGGTGTTATTGCCTTTTGTTGCCCGTGTCGGTGTTGCTGGTGTCGTTGGGCATGTTGTTTAGTGGCACAGTGGAACAACTGGGGCAGTGGAAATAACACCTGAAACGAAAACGAATATTTTCACGAGCATAAAAATGTTAAAGAGTTTCCGAGGTAATGGGTTTTATAACCATAAAATGGGTTGGTATAAAAATGTTTTGCTGCCAATATAAACAGCTGAATGAGCAAATATCGGAAATATATACCTATACATTTATATAGCTCAGAACAGCTTACACCTATATGTGAAGTCAAGCGATTTACATATTTTTGATTCTGAAAGTAACCTGTCCGCTTTAAATTGCTAATAAATGACCATACACGTACATTTTTAGATATCGATCGGCATAAACAAAGCAAACGGAACCGCCTAATGAATTCATGTAATCATTTATCACATATCGACGGTGCAAAAAAATCAGGAAGCGTCGTTCAATTAGATCCAGAACTCCCGCTTCTGCTGATATCATTTCAATTGGAGTTTGTTTATGAGCGGCGAAAACCGAGTCCAGCCCACTGTGGCAATGACGATAATGACGTTGGCAAGCTGCGATATCAGAGGCTGAGACGATGGACCCAAGAGCTGAGAACCAAACTGAAGCCCGGCAATTTGTGCAATTTTTCTTGTTTAGATTGTTTTCGGTGTTTGCGTTGTCGCCGGGCTGTGTGTTTGGTTTTTATGCCTGCGATAAGCCCGCACACTGCCCATAACCATTCTCATATTATTTGTAAGGATTTTTGCATTTATTGCCAGCGCTTTCAAGGATTTCCCAGCCCAAACAGCGCCCCAAGCCCAAACCCAAACCCAACACCAATCCCCAATCCCAATCCGTATCCGTGTCCCAATATGGCTGCAGTAGTTATCTTAATAGTTATCAGGCGATTGTTGTTTTAGTTTAACTGCAGTTAGTGCGTGGATCGGCCACTTTATTCGCCAGTTAAATTTGATGCCATTTAACGGGTTGCGGCAATGGAGACGTTTGCCCCCTCGTGCGGTAAATCCATTAAATTGCCCCAAATTGAACGAAACTAAACTAAAGTTAAGAAGGGAGAGGAAGGGCTGTGACAAAACTGTTGTAAATAAACTGTTGGAATGGGAGCGGCAATTACATGCCCCGAATTAACATCCTCGTGGAACAATAACTCAGCTCGAGCTGCAACTGCAACCCTCCGTCTGCAAGGGCTGCCCATATGTATCTCGAGGTGCCTTCCTCATAACGAACGTATCTTAAAGGTGCCGGGAAATGCCGCTGACAGATACAGGACTACCTACAGCAGATCCTCGGTGAATATTATCGCTGACAGAGTGATGGAATGGGCGGGATGATATGTAGACCCATGCCCCGATCCCGAGTTATTTCTTCATTCCTGTGCTGGCAGTTTGTCAGTTGACAATCAGCAAGTTGGCATATTAACCGTGTTAATTACTCACTGACGGCATAACTCTGTCATGTATCCGGCAGATACGAAAGTGAAGCAGATGTTGCTCCTAATAACTGAGCGAAGAAAGTGTGTTGAACTGTGCTTATAAATATCTTGTAATTCACAATGGGAGTGTAATTAATCAGTTATAACAATTTAATAAGCACTTTTCTCTTAACATTTCAGCTGGTAGGGTGAATATTTATAACGGGAAAGAATTCAGCGAAATCTCAAAGTCTCTGTAAGAGCGTCTTTCTAGTCACACACAGATATTTTTCGCTAATCGAGCTAGAAATCCAAATTCCATTGTTTTATGATGTAAATGACATTTCCAAATCGAAACCAGTTCAAACATCCATCACAGCGCAGTCGCACAAAAACCAAATGGGCCACAGCAACAGACTGGCAGACAAGCCATACCAAAAACAATCATAATAACCGAAGACACACTCAGAACTCAGCGGGTGTCCGTCATTAAAAAGATGACAAAGCGTTGTCAACAGGAAATTTTTTGATTAACGACTAAAATGCCAGAGAGCCAAGCGATCGGGCTAACCGATCAAGACGCGTTGAGTGGAATCGAAATGGAGACAAAAACCACCAAAAAACCGAAATAAGTTAACCAGAAAAAGCTAACGATCAAAACCACAGTCGAGACCAGGCAGCAAAAATATGTTGAAGGTAAAATATCAATTTAAAAGGCAATAAAAATATTTCATTGCTGTGGATCAGATCAGGCTCTGCTGGCCGCGTCGATACTCAGTTTCGATTTCGAATTAAAAGATTATGACGATAATAAACTTGACTAATCATTTTTATTACAGCCAGCCCCATCTGTTACCACGAAAAATCTCGGAAATCGTTTTCGGTTTTTTCCCAGAACCACAAACGAGATGCAGAGATACAACTACAGTCCGAAGATCCGAATGAAAACACCGAGACGGCTTATTAATTTTTCATAACTTAAATACATATATTTATTTGTTCTTCTCAATAGATTCACTTTTATTTGCATTTTTTAGTTTCTGTTTCTGTTTCTGTTTTTGTGTTTTCTTTTCGCTTGGGCTTGCGTAATAAATTATGAGACTATCTTAATGCTTACGAACAGAGTGGGATACATTGGCATCCGTGTATAATTTAATTGTGGTAATCAATACATGTACGATCGCTCATAGACTTACTTATCGCTAGGTGATAATCCTTCCTTCCAATGAAGTGAAATTAGAGTGTGAGGGTGTGTGTTTCGTGGGTCGGGGATTGTCCCCTCGGCTAACAACTAAATTAACTATGAATGTTAGATATCTTTTGTGGTTCTTCATCTGTGATATGGAAAGCATTTTGCTGGGGCTTCGAGTTTTCCGGGTTTTCCCCCGGCCACCGCAATCGTAATTTGTATTTCGTTTTTACATTTAATATCACAATTTCTCATATATATTTTTTTAGATTTTTATTCCATTTTTAGCTCCTAACCCATACTCGAAAGCAAAGCGCATGGATTTCGAAATGTGTGTGTGTGTTTTAATGATAATAAGTGTGTGAGTGTGAGTGTGAGTGTGAGTGTGATGGTGTGTATATATACGAAGTATGTACAAGAAGTGAAAAATAAATCTAATTTACGAGTAGTAGGAAACAAAAGCCTGCGCTCGGCGATCGCATCTAAATTTATAGCATGTCATATTATTGCACATTCCAAATAGATTATTAACGTGTATGCGTATGCGTGTGTCTGTGTGGGATTTGGTTATAATATATCATATATATTAATATATTTATATATACGTATGTACACATGTCTCGCTTAGGTACCTATTATTTTTATATTAGCATATACCTTAAGATTTGCTTTAAATTCGAATTTTGATTTTACTACGCCTTGTTCACTGCCTGCTTCAGCTGCCTCGGATTTGGACTCGTATATTCGTATTTGGATCCAGATACGGATACGGATACGGATACGGATACGGGTATGGTTTGGATTTGGATTTAGTTTAGATTCCGTTTTCAGTTTTTCACTTTTTGTGGAACATGAAACGCCATCAGTCTCTCCATACCAAGCAGCCTGTGGTTCGAGATCAGCAGATCTTTCGATTTGCTTAGCTGGAACACAAATCGCTTTTGATGCATCTTTGGATACGTTTCATGATCCCTCCTTAGTATGGGTGTACGTGTGCTCAGCGAAATTCCCCGGCTAGATCATAAAAAGTTGTTTATGATAGGCTCGGAGCGGAACCATAATCGATCCGATGATCGATGATCAGTCCAGTTTGCAGTTAACAACTTTTTCACTATTCGCTCGCAACAACAATCAAGTAATATTTTTTTAACAACATTTTTAAAATATAAAGACTTGTGTACACGACCGATCTTCACCGTAGCCGGGCCCCTCCTTCTCCCCCTCATTTCGCCCTAAATCTTGAGATCATTTGGTTGCGAGAATCGATTGCATCTTGACTGGGTCTGGACTGCGATCGCCAAACTTTTCCGCGAGTCAAGTGATCTTGACCGCCGATTAAGCCATCTGGATCGCAATCGTACACTAGAGTGTTTACTTATTCGCGTTCTTCCTTCCACTCACTCATCTGCAATGGGAAAGAGCAAAAAGAAACGGATTGGTTAGAAAAAGTGAAATGATTGAAATGATTGGTGGTGCATAGATGGTCATTAGGGACATGGGAACAATTATTGGGCAGTATCTATAGTGTCTCCAAAAACGATGAACTACTGACAACATTATGTAGACTCATTAAAAGAAAAAGTGCCATAAAAAAAATTAAAAAGTGGGTAAAGGCAAACTAAGGGTCTTTGAGTGGGAATCGAAAGGAAATGGGGAGGGATGGGTGGTGATATTGGAAGACTTACATACTTTACGGCACGATTTCTGAAGGTTTCTTGCTCCATATCGCGGATTTTATGAGTTAGCATGTGTTGCTTCAGGTTGCCCTGGAAAATAAACGAAAAAAGGACATTTCGCATCAGTTTTCTGGTTTAAGTTTCGTTTTAGGCGTAAGCACCATAAGATAACCCCTCCCCAATGAATGCCGTATAAAAGTATCTGAAGCTCACCTTGGTTGTAAAGCCGCGATCGCAGATGCTGCACTTGAATGGCCGCTCCTTGGTGTGGCTCCTGTAGTGGATCTCCAGCGCCGAGTGGCAGGGGAATGTCTTGTAGCAGATGCCGCAGGTGGTGCTGCCGCGAACCCCGCTGAGTGCCAGCGGATTGAATGGTGCCGCCGGCATCACGGACTGGGCGATCTGGTTCATGGCATTGCACATGTTCTGGGTGGTGGCGGGCGGGAAGAGCGGCAGGTTGGGGAACATGCCGAAGGGCGGGCGGGCGCCCATCAGCGGATTGGGCGGCGGTCCCGCTCCCGGTCCGCCTTCCTGCCGCTGATCGCGTACTTGCGGCGGTGTTTGCCGCTGGGCGGCGGCTGCTGCGGCCGCTGCTGCAGCAGCTGCTGCGGCCTTTTGCTGCGCCTCGGCTGCCTCACGACGCAGTTGCTCCTGGTGCTGATGCAGTGCAGCCATTTGCTGGTGGTGGTGGTGCTGTGCAGCTGCTGCCGCTGCCACTGCCGCCTGTTGTTGCATCAAGTGCTGGTGCTGCTGCTGCAGATGGTGCTGCAATCCGGGGGGCAAGCAGTCAATGCCCACGGTGGGCGGCAGGGGTGAGGTCAGTAGGTTGGCGGGGGCATTGCCGGGACCACTGGGGCTCCTGGGCAAGCTGGGTGGACTGATGGGCTTCTCCTTTGGCAAGGGCGATCGCGAGCTGGAACTCGAGGTGGGAGCTGCGCGGGGAGTCAAGTCCAAGGCTCCCTGAGAAGCCTCCGAGCGAGCGGGCGAAGAACTGGGCTTGATAACCAGGGATGATGCATGTACGCTGGGCGAGGTTGGCGCAGAGGTGGAGCCCACCGAGTGGCCGTGACTCGAGGCGGAGGAACGCGGCCTCACGGGATTCGTGTTGACCACACCGGTAGCATCAATCCTTAGCTTCTGCTCGAACAGCAGGGACTTAAAGTCATCGCCGGATCGCGATCTGTCGCCCTCCTGCTCGAGATGACTATTGGATAGGTGCTCCGAGGACACATCGTCGTCGTAGTCCTCGCCGCAATCCATATTATCATCCATATCACCCTGCGACGACTCCGAACCCAAGGCGCCATTGTGGGCACCATGATTCGGACCCGGAGGACCACCTGGACCGCCGGGAATGGCGCCGAAGTGGAAGGCAGCCGCAGCGAAGGGATTCATAAAGTGACTGGGCATCATCGAGGGTGGTGGATCCCGGATTTCGGCCGCCTGGATTTGCTCCGGCGTCAGATCCGTGGGCTCACCAGTATGCAAACGGATGTGCTGCTGCAGGACCAGGGCGTTCGAGTACTTCTTGTGGCAAACGGGGCACTGGTGGAAGTTCCTCATCGGTGGGCGAATCTTGTGCACCGCCATGTGGGTCTTTAGGTTGCCCTTGGTGGTGAAGGCCCTGCCGCAGATCCTGCACTTGAACGGGCGCTCACCGGTGTGAGTGCGGTAGTGCATCTGGAGGGCACTCTTGCAGGATAACACCCGATCGCAGACCACACACTGGTTGGGATCGCTGATCTTCTTGTTCTTCATCAGCTCCTTGAGCTTCATGGTCTCACAGGTGTTCGAAACCTCGATGAAGTTCTCCCACGAGTTATCGTTGCTGTGTGGGCGGGGCAGTAGTGCGGCCATCTCGTGCTTGATGGGATTAAAGAACGGCGATCTGGCCATGTGGTGCGGGTGGTGGTGCGGTGGTGGTGGAACTCCCGGCGGAAGTGCTCCACCTGCGGGCGATCTTATTGGAGAGTGGTGTTCGGGTGATAGCGTCTTGGCGGTGGTAAAGTTGAGGGGGAAACGCTCAGTAAAGAAATCCTCGCGCGGTGGCAACTGTCCCGGCGTGGGCAGGTGATCCAGGTGGGATTGGGAGCCCGGCGAAGGTTGCGGATGCATTAGGGCGGCCGGTTGGATGGGCTGCACCACTGGCGGATAGCCCATGTGGCTGTGGCGGTGGTGATGCGGGGAACGGTGCTCTGCTGAAGGAGAGGGTATCCTTCGTGGCTCAATACGATGGACCTCCTGCTTAACCTGTTCTTGCTCCTCCTCCACACGCTCCTCCTTGATGCGAACTTCCAGGGGCAGTGGCTCCGGCTCGGGCTCTGAACACTCTGCCATCTCCAGTTCATGCTCCTCCCGCTGGTCCTTCTCCTCAACGGGTTCGTTCTTAACCTGCGGCTCGACCTCGTCCAACTGCGGCGAGGGCTTTCTCAGATCCGTAGGCAAGTCCTGCGGGAAGTATTGGTGCGGCGCAGCGGCTCCCAAGCTTTTCAGGATCTCCATGGGCGGACGATAGAGGTTCTGGAGGCCAGGGAAGGCGGGCGGAAAGGGTGCCGGAGCAGAGCCCAATGGGGGCGGGGCGGGGGAATGGTTAGGAGAGCTATCCGTGGGCGACATTTGATCCAACAGCGGCGGATGAAACTTGTCCATGTGCTCGGGAATGGGCGTGGCATTCATGGGCACATGGGGGAACTTTTGGGCATGTCGCTGGAAGTGAACCTTGAGGTTTCCCTTGGTGGTGAACCGACTGCCACACACATTGCACTTGAAGGGCCGCTCCCCAGTATGCGATCTTATGTGGATCTGGAGCGCCGAGTCCGAGCCAAAGACCTTGCCGCAGTACCTGCAGCGGTGCTTGAAGAACGGCTCATTGCGACCCTTTCCCTCACCCGATTTCTCACCAAAGGCAAAGTCATCAGCCATGCTGTTGGCCAGGATGCCCTGCGATGCGGAGTCCAGCACCTCCTGGGCCCGCTTCTGGAGCAGATCCAGGGAGTTCGGCTCGGGCAGATCATCATGGTTGGTGATAATGCTGGAGGCCAGATCGGAACCGAAGGGCAGTGGTGTGTTCTCCATTTTCTTTAGCTTGGCCAGCGCATCCTGTGCCGAATCTGCTTTGCGTGCATCATCCAAACTCGGTCTACGATTTGGCTGCAACTCGTGATCATACTCACGTCTCCTCTTCAGAGACTCGGCTGGAGAGCCGGAGGACTCTCGCAGCGGAACACCTGCATTTATCAGATGCTGTCGCGCCTTGGCCTCCGCCATCCTGGCCTCCGCCTTCTGGCGCAGCTCCATATCGGCAATGCGCTCCTCCTCCTCATAGGTATCTGTTTCCTGTTCCTGATCCTGCTCGTGATCCGGATACTCGTCGATGTCCTCCTCCTGCTTGGCCTGATTGAGGGCCAGTTGCGACTGGAGCTGCTGGATCAGCTGGATCTGAAAGAGCTGCTGTTGCTGCAGATTGAAGAGGGTTTGCTGGAGAAAGGCCAACTGCTTCATGGCAGCCTCATTGTCGGCTCCATTCGAGCCATTCGCAATGGTCTTGGCCGCAAACTGGGCAATGGCCATTTGCATATTCTGGATGGCCTCCAGGGTGACCGGTGCTCCTGCTCCGCCCGGCAGAGCCACCTCCGTGGAGGGCACCGCACCGCTGGGCGCCTCATCGGGCATCTCCACGTCCACCTCGACGTCCTTCTCCTTCTCCGGCGCCCTCTCGGTTGCCGCCTCCTCGGCACTGGCCTCCGCCACTGGTGAGCTCGGCATGGAGCCACTGGCATTCGGTTCCCGCTCCTCGGAACTGGGCTTTGTCATCGCCACTCTGTTGTTGTTATCCTCAACGGGTTCTATCTCTGATTTCGCCTCGGATTCGATGTCGATCTGGTGCTCTGTGGTGCTCTGCTCTGGAGTGCTCTGCTCCTCGTGCTGCTCCTCCTCCGGTTCGGGACTCCGGCTGGGACTGGCCGTAGTGGTGACCGTGGTCAGTGGCGAGCAGCCACCATTCTCCTCTTGATCGCTCCCGGTGTCTGGAAAAACAGCAAATAACATTCCCACTTTATTAGGGCTATAGCTAGGTATATGCAATTCTAATCAAATAATTTTGCAATATCGAGGTCTTTTTTGACAATTTAATATAAAGCTTATATGATCTATGATTAAAAAACACACTTTCTCACTGCGTATGCTTTGAATTAAATGCCTTTTAGCAAATTATTAACGTTATAATTCCAGCTAACCAATTTAGTATAAAAATGATACTGCTAACACCGAGTTGTGTGCATGGAATACATTTTCATATGTTTTTCTGCGCATACCAGAGATGCACGTCGGATGCAGTTGGAGTGCAACCAAAATAGTCAGAAGCTGGTTGGGATTGCTGCCCATTTCCCGATAACTCAACTACCTGTTAACTGCCCCTGCCCCTCTATGCCCCACCTCCCCTTCCCCCGTTGCATATGACTTAATCGGCGGCAATTGTTCATTGCAATGCGTTGAAGTTGCAGCTAGTTGCTGCTGCTGCTGCTGCTGCTGCTGCTGCTGTTGCAGTTGCCAACTGAATGCAATTACACTTCTTGTTGAAGCATGTGTTCTCTCTCCTTTTCCCTCGGTCGCAGCTGTTTTTTGCTTTCTGCCCACAATTAGTCTCCAAGTCCATCGCAGGCAGTTTCAATTGTTGCTGTTGCTGTTGCTGTTGCTGTTGCTGTTGCTGTTGCTGCTGCTGTTGCTGCTGCTGCTGCGGCTGGCCAACTGATGCTCACTTGTTGCCAGGTGAGCTGTCCGTAGGGGAGAAAGCAGTTGACAGCCGTTTGGCCTGGTCCAGTGCCTCTGACTAATTAATCGCGGCGGGCCTAAAAAGCAAACCAAGTCAAAGATTGGTCCACCAGCAACATCAGCAACATCAGCAACATTAGCAACATTAGCAATAGCAGCAACTTTTGCCGCACACGCACATAAAATATAATTTATGATAAGTCAGAGCCAACGAACTGGGGCCACACTCGTTCGATATATATAATAAAACATATTTCTGCACAAATCAAACGAGTTGGGCGAGTTTTCTGTTGTCTGTTGTCTGTTTCTGTTTTCGTCCACAAAAGATACACAGATACAGATAGAGCTACAGCTACAGCTACAGCTACAGCTTCAGATTCCGATTGCGATTCAGATTCAGATTCAGATTCAGATACACGGATGGTGAGTACAAAAACGATATGCAGATAGAGCGCGCCTGGCCACTATCAGCAGCATTTGCATATCGATCGCATTTATATTATTTGTATGATTACTTTTCGGAACAGAATTCATTTTAAAGAGCTCTTTTCGCCGCCTAACGTTCAATTAAAAAAACGCCTTTTGTCGGCCTGCAATTGCAGTTGAAAAACGAAACCGCTCGTTGGGGAGGACTTATGATTATGATTGCTGATAAGTGAAGTGTATTTTAATTAATTGAAATTAATTATAATGCTGCCATAAACCTTTCAGGCGGCGGCAACACGCAAGCCGAAAAAACAAAACCACTTCCAATTATGACGAACATAAAATTGTCTCGAACATGGTTAAGTCATTTTGCAATTGGTAATAAAATTGTTAAATTTACAATAACAATTAACGCAGCTTGTGTATTGTGTTGGTGTTGCCCTGTTAAGACAGGGAGATATTGCTCCTCGTCTGAGGCCATTGCCTTAGCCCCCGATTCCGATTCCGAGTCCGATTCGAATTCGATTTGGATTTGGATTTGGATGTGGATTTGGATTTGGATTTTGGTCTTTAGTTGGCCGTGTTTTAGTTCCTCGGGGATCGGAAGCGTGGGCGCCCAAACAAAATATCCAAACATTTAACCAAGTCTATATATATACCGATTGTGAGTGTGTGAGTGTGTGTGTGAGCTGGTGAGCCGTTTAAAGATTTATTTTTTGTCTAGCAGAAACGAGCGTATTTTGTTCCACTGACAACTGGCCAGGTTCATTCCGCCCGTGCTTTCTGTATTCGTATCTGCCAGATAAATAAATATGAAATTGTGAAACGAGACGAAATTATATATTTCCCATTGTCGAAGCACACAAACCGCTCCTATATAAATTCAATCGTGCAAGTTTAAAGGTGGATTAAGTCAAGCCATAAATTCGCGCCGTGTCTGTTGGCTAAATTCGAATGAATTATTCCCGCTCCTAGTGCGCAACTAAATCGAATAAATCCCTCATTCGGCGGGAATGATTGTTTTATTTATTTATTTATTTTTTTTTGTTTTTCGGTGGGGCGTTCCTCGCCCGCCCTTAAATACTCATAATTGCTAACCCAGTCTGTCCATCAACTCATTAACCAATGTCAACTTTTGGCATTTTGTGTGTTCAAATATTTTCAACAATATTTGGCTGCAAATAAATTGTGCTTTGCTTTATTTCTTTGTTCTTTCAGCACATCCATTTTTTTACCCAAACTTCGGATGGTGAGAGCTGGTAAAGTAAATTAATTGAAACACATTTATTTCTAGGAATATGAAAGTATTGGCCAACGAAGCATAAACCATTTAAATTTATTTCTCTAATGAGTTATTCACTTTTATAGGAAATTTAATTTTTCGTATGTAGACCGTAAGCACTCAAGGATTGGACTTGTGAACTAGTGACTAGTGACTAGTAACTAGTAGACCGTAAACATTCAAGGATTGGAATTGTGAACTAGTGACTAGTGACTAGTTAATCTAGTTAATCCCGCAAGCCAATGACATTTTTTCTTTCTGTGTGCTGAACTCGAAATTCCCTTGGATCCGTACCTTTACCTCTACATTTTTCAGTTCATTCCTCTAGCACTGACTTTTGCATACGCCTCGACTTTAGTTCTGGGCTGACTTTCAATTATTCCATCATCATATTCAATATGCAAATCGCTGCGAACCAACCGTGAGCCCGCCGGCCTGAGGTGAAACAAATGTTCAGCCAATTGGAAAATGTAAAAACAAAAAAAAAAAAAACGAAAAACAAGCGAATACACTACAAAGTATACGCAAAGTAAGCTGGAAAAAAAAGAGAGTGTGTGGCATAATTGAATAATATATCCAAGTCCGGTCTGATCGGATTTGGCTGCCATAGGTCACAAAGGGGAAGAGCGCAGCAATTGAATTCGCCATCGGAGTTTTAGGTTTTTCATACATTTTTAATAGGAACAGGAACAAAAAAAGAACGCAAAATCGCATAAATAAAAATAATTAAATAATTAATGTCATTAAGTTATGCGAGCGCGACTTCGATTACAAAGCAAAACGACACAAATTGATGAGCATTTCCATATGGAATATTCACAGAATTGGCTTTCCACTGACCACATTGCATGTTAAGGTATATAGTCCATATAAATCATATGGAAATAGCCGCCAGCTCACTGCGGGTCAGATTCGATTTTCATTTTTGCAATATTAATTGAATTTATTATCCCGCACTAATGAGTTAACATTTATTAATGCGCGCCGCAGCAACAACAACACATGTGAATAAACAGCTATATGCGTACATATATGCCATATGATGTATGTATGTATGTATGTATGTATATATATGCGGTGTATAAATAAAAAACGCGCCAAACAAAATGATGAAAAAAATATCCCCAAATTTACGCACACAGGAAAAGATGTTTATCAACTTTTATAGCCATTTTCAAAACTTTTGAAAAATGTGCTCTCACTTGTAATCATGGATGTAACATACATACATACATATGTGTGCGTGAGTAAAAATATAAAATGAAATGAAATCCAAAGTCGACTAGATATCATATAAGCAGAGTTAAAGAGGAAACGGTGTAAAATTTGACTTCATATTTTGAAATTAGTCGTAAACCTCACTTCATTCATCAAGCTCACAAATTTCAGCAAAATATAATTCAATTCGCTGGGATGCAAATGTCCGAATATCGAAGCTTTCAAAACCAATTAAAGAAACACGCCTGCCGAGAGGCCTCCAAAAATTAAACATAACACCGCATCCAACTAACTTCAGTGCCTTTCCCAAAGTTATTTCTTCCATTTGAAATGAGCTGAAGCCATATTTAAATCATATCGTTTTTAAGTTGCTCCATTAAAACGAAATCGATTTTTGATTTATCATAAAAAACAAGATCGACAAGGGGCGCGGGGAAATTAACCAATGGAAGCTGTTAACGTTTGAATTAAATCAAATCAGAAACTGGAAATGCAAAACCGAAGAAATATGGTTTAAATGTATACAGATGTCCATACTACAATCGGGTGAAAAACTGGTGCATTTCTCAATTTGAATATACTCGTACCATTTTTTGGGCCTTGAGAAGCCATGCCCTTTTGAATTTCTATTAAATGGCCTACCTACGATTTCTGCCTCTGATGCCACAATTATTAATGCTTTTCCATAAATGTTGGGTTTTCATTTCGAAGTCTTATCAGTCAAATGGAAAACGGTTGTTGTTAGGAAAACTTCAGAAAACAATAATGACAAATTGGTCAACTAATCTTAAATGGTTCAGTTATGCATGCAAATGGGTTTCGTTTGGAAAATGTTGTTTTAAGTTCCGCTGATGGGAAAATACTTTCTAATTTGCGGTTTCTGACTTGTCTAGAGAAATGACAAATAGGATAACAAAATATAAAAGGCAGCCGCCGAGCTGTTTGTTAAATATTTTCGACTCGACACGTTTTCGAAATATCAAATTTGTTGTCTATTAGAAATTTCAATTATGTCAAAAAACATTTAGGACATTCCTTTCAACAAATTTTATTTGTATTCCTAGTGAATGAAATGGATGTTCAGCTCACCTTTGTCGGCGCTGCGAGCGCGATCCTTCAGCTGTTTGACAATGCCATATTTCACTGTACCAAATTGTATCATTTTATTGATGGTCTCCTGGTGATTATCCTTGAAGTCACTACGCATCGCACACAGAACGTTGGACAGGTGATTTTTCATCAAGAGAACTTTTTGCTAGCACTTTTGTGTGAGTGTGTTTTTGGTAAGGACTTTCATTAACTCAGCTTGATCATTGCACTGTGTTTCTTATTTTTTTTTTGGTTTATTTTTGTGGGGAAAAATAACTAAATTGTAGTTACTTGTAGCACTTTTGTGTTTTGCCGTCGGCAGT
The DNA here is from genome assembly GCA_005876975.1 of Drosophila orena. Lineage (NCBI taxonomy): Eukaryota > Metazoa > Arthropoda > Insecta > Diptera > Drosophilidae > Drosophila > Drosophila orena. Next base: position 7,429,146 of record VCKV01000008.1, on the reverse strand, counting down.
GGGAAACGCGTATTACCGCTGGCCTTTGCGCGTGTTTAGCTAATTTATCGTATTATCGTATTTAGCTGTTGGCCAAAAACTACAGCTGCCCGTTGATTGTCATCGTTAGTGGTAATTTTCGCGGCACTTGAGGGAAATATCTTGTGTAAGTCGATGGAAAACTCGCCAAAAACAGAACTGAGTGCGCGTTACGCATACGCAACGTATTACGAGTGCGGCACTGAGAGAAATCGAGTGCTCGCTGCGAACGTTCAGCAACGCGCGTCCAAACAAGAGTGACACAAACAATAACAGCCGCCACGAATAACAGCCGCCAGAAGTCGTCGGGCGCTCGGCTTCGTTCGGCTGCCTTCGTGAGCAACCGGTTTGTGTGCGAGTGTGCGGCTGTGTGCGTGCGCGTGTGTGTGTGTTATTACATCCTGACAATCACTATCACTCAGCCAACCCACCTTGTGCTCACTCACACACGCACGCTCGCTCTCCCGCTCGCATTTCATATTATTTTTCATATGCGCCTCTCGCTCGCTCTCATCATAATTTTTATTAAATTGCTGTTACTGTTACTCTTGCCGGCCCGCTCACACCCTGATGCTTTTTTTTCCTTATACTTTCTGCCTCGGGATGCTCAGTCGCAGTCGCTGTTTTTACCTGAGAGACGTTTATGAAACTTGTTCGGCGAATTATGAGCTGCTCTCCTGCTTTCCCTCTCTCTCTCTATGTCTCTCTCTCTTATGTTGTTTCGGGAATGAGACCATAAAAAAGAAGAAGCAGCGAGACTTCCTTCCGCCTTTTGCGGCTCACCTTTGCGCCATTGTTGTTGTAATGCCCCATCTCGCTCGCACTCTCGATTAATAATTTATCATAATTTATGGGAGGGGGCTTCCCCCGCCAGCGGGCCCTTGGCAGCCTGCCATCTCGCTCGCTCCCTCGTCTAAGAGCCTGCCATTTGTTGCGCCCTCTTTCGCTCACTCGCTTGCTCCCTCTCACTCGCTCACCATTCGCCATCTCGCTCGGCAGCGCAGTTATGAGCGTTGTTGTTGCCTTTTTTAATTTCGGTTTATAAGATTTTGTGTTCTTCGCTATTGTTCGTATAAAAACCCCCCTTTTTATCGGGGAATTCTGACTTGGGTGACTTCGCTTATTCGTCAGTTTCTCGGCATGTGTATGTGTGTGTGTGGTGCTCACGTGTGTGTGTGAATATTATGAACCATTCATCAAAATGATTTCTTTTTTTTTCGGCTTTGTGACTTTTGGGCAACTCCCACTTCTTTAATTATTTGTCGTTCCCTCTCTGCAAATGAGGAATTTGTAGCATTTCAAGTCTGGGCATTAAAAACTTTCGTACCAGTTTCTATTTTAATTGCAAATGTTCTTTTGTCTGCCTGAAACACCTGGCGATATCAACTTTTTGGTTTTATTTTTAAGCTGCACAATAAGAAACACTTGGCACTTGAGTTATGATTGATTGAGCGGTAAATGTTAAGGTTTCGAGGGATTCTCGATTCGATTGTGACTAACCTTCAGGAACTGCTAATGTATTGTAAACAATCCAAATTTAAAGTTTTAAATTTTAAAGTTTTGTTCTGCTTAAGAAGCATTTTAATGATGTGATTGAAATAAATGGATTAAATTGGTTAAGTAAGTGAACATTCATTATAAGTCATACTGATGACTTGATGATAAAAAATGAAAGGTTCGACTGAGAAAACTAAAAGAAAATGAGTTAACAAATCAGTGCTAGGTGCCTAAAGTATTGTTATTTTAGCTAAAAATATGTACATAATGGGATCTGTAGTTTAAGAAAGTCTGGGCTAGGAAACTACTATCTAAGGTACCGTACTATGTACATGCACTTACACCCAGAAATTGACTTTATTACCGAAACACTAGGAATGCGATGGAATCATCTGAGAAAGAGAGGGCACGAGGGTCCTCGGGAAAAACAACAATAAGCTGAAATAAAAGGAGGCATTAATAATGCTGCCTGCGTCGGCGTCGCTGCCGCCATGTGGGCGGTGGGGCCAGGGGGTTGGGGCAGGGACTGTCATAAATTTCGGGGAGCGAGCGAAATCGGATGAGAGCGCCAATAAAATGCAGAAAGCGGGAGTAGAAAATAATACGTATTAAGAGGCGAAAGAAAGACGGCAAGTAGAAAAAAAAATGAGGAAAGGATTTTGAAGGGGGAGCTGGTGGGTTTGAAAGCGAGAGGGTGAGGAGGGGAAGCCACCTTGCGCACCAGTAAGAAAAAGCCACCAGAACAAGCAGAGAGCATAACGCAGTTTGTGTATGTGTGTGTGTGTGCGAGAGAGGGTTTGTTTATGTACAGGGTAAATACATAATTCATAACGCTCATATTCGCTCATTTTGCAGCAGCTTCGACCAACGAAAAAGCGGATCTGCCCTTTTCATATCTGCCATCATATTCACACCCACACCACGGCATTGTCAAAATACACACACAGACGCGCTCACAGACATCGCTCTCACACTAACGCTCCCCCACCCCAAACACTCACACACACACAGCGACAGCGCAGACAAGTTTTTGATAGACTCTCATAATCATAACGAAAACAACAACAGCGCATCGCTGCATCTCGCTCTTCGACTGCCTACAGGTTGCCTTCTCTCTCCCTCTCCCCTTCCTCACACACCATTGCACAAATGCGCGCTCTGCAGCTGTTTCTGTCGCACTCTCACTCGCTCTATCTCCCAGCAGCGCTGTTTCTCTCCTCTGTTAGTGCTAAAAGTCTTATACGGCCATTACATAGCTTGCTTCGAAAATGTTAGGATTTTCGAAAGGGGCATGCCTTGTAAAAGTGCTGTTATTAAGTCAATGCTCTGCTACTTGTGCCTTAAGACAAAATTCCCAGCGAAGTTTCTTAAAGTAAGTCTTTTTTTTATATAAATAGTAATCTAATAGTCTAGTAGTCTATTTTACTAATTAAATTTATCATTTATATTAATTCATTGTATTGTACAGCATAATATAATTATTGGTTGAATATGGCAATACTTATACTTTTCATCACATACTTATTATTTAAACTTCCAAAAACTCCAAATAAGGAATAAATCTTTTCTGCAAACAATTTTATTTGTTTATGTTTATGCAGATTGGAGACATTGTTAAACGTTTGCGATAGGCACGATATATGGTTTGACATTCTGAAGCTATGAATAAACAATCTTCTAACCCCATTAGCTTCATAACCATAAACAATGGAATGACTTCTTTTTATATTTATTCGCCATAGCTTTTAAAGGTCTGCCAAAGAATTGATTAATTAACTTAAAATGCGGCTTTATTTTATATATGTTGTTATTTTTGGAAAGATACGTCATAAGACTGGATAATTAAAAATGGTACAAGGGCGATTTGAGTGTGAATGAAAAATAGTGAATAGTTTTTAAGAGAATAACATCAAAAATGGTTTTTAGTATGTCTTAGGTGTTTATGTCTAAACATTATATTTAGTTTATTACCGTAACTACATTAATTGCGACCTGAATCTTTAAGATTATTATTCAAATAGCAATACCCAAATTAAGAAATTTACCCCCCACCGTTTCGTCACTTAAAATCAAGCTTAAGAATTTCAATTCTGAACTCCCCATCAATAATTCATTGCCTTCTTTTAATGTTCCCCATTCCATTAAAAACAATAATCAAAAATGCAATCGCTAAGCTCCGGTTTTGTCACCCCAATTCTGAAACCCTTTCGTCCCGAATACCTCATACCCTTGGTCGTTAATCTGTATTCCGAATTTCAATATCGCTTTGCGGTCTCTTTGTTGCCCTAATTTAAAATCCTCAACGAAAACAACAGCAATAACCGAAAGTAAAAAGAAAACAGAAATTAAACGCAACTGAAATAAAATAAAAAACGGAATTACTTCCGTTCGGTTTCGGATCGGTTTCCCGGGCAGATTTATGGGGCAAGGCACTCAGAGGATCCTGCCGGCGGTTGCCTCAAAGTCCCCGAGGAAAAGCGGCCAGGAAAATCCGGTGGCGAAGGTATCGAATCGACTCGAAAGTGAATGGGAAAATGAAATGAAATGCGACAAGCATTCCAAGTGGCCGCCGATCTTCGGCATAATTATTGGCCACTCGCGGAGCCAAAAGGGAGTTTTCCGAGCCTCGGGCACGTTCGCTTCGCTTTTCCCCCTTTTTAATTGCCGACTGCGTGTCCTGGCAAAAGGATTAGGCCGTTTGTTCTGGCCGCTCGCGCTTTTCACACTTGTCTCATTGCCGCTCATAAAAAATTATGGCAGTCCAGCCCTAATTTAAATTTCCACCTCGGAATGCTCGGCCAGCGATATATGGACATGCGAAGTTTTGAGCCCTAGAGGTGAGCAAAGTTCGTGAGCGGTTACGCAAGAGTTCTACAAAATGACGAGGCATTTTCAAAAGAACTCATATTTAAATGTTGAATGTTTAAAGGAACTCGAATAAAACTAGAATAAAAAATGATTTAATAATGTTTTGGACTTGTGTAAGTTGATGTAACCAGGAATTATTCATACGATAGAAGGTACCTCTTTATCACGAGGCCATCTGTACTATATGCTACCTAGCAGTGCTCTGCGCATGCGTGACTCCATTTTGGAGACGTGCCCACTTCTGTGGAGAGTTCGACGCTGGTGGGGATTACGTGATCCAAGGGGGGAGTTGGAATCGGAGGAGTGTTGGCTTAGGGTGCGTTTTATGGCTCGGATCGAGCTACCGTTTTGGAATTTTAACAATTTCAAGCGAGTTTTATTTGATTTTAATGTTGAGCATTTTTGCCGCCTTTGTGGTTCAGTTCGCCCCTCCTTCACTTAATCTAATTACAAATTCAAATCGCATTCGGCTGAGAAATTTTCTATCAAAATGCGAACTCATTTAAATCGCCTCGAAAACGTTTGATGTTTGGTTTATGAGCCTCGTTCCAAACACATTTCTCCGTCAAATCTTTTTCTTTGCCCAGGTTATAAACGATATTATTGTCGGTATATGCAGGTTCTGAGATTGAAATTAAATTTCAGAGATTGGAGTTACGATTAGTCGATCCATGGGTTGAGCATTCCTAAGTGGATGGGAATTCTTAGTGAATGTAGTTATTTTTCATATAAATATCCCGGTTTTGAATTCCCCCGGCTCACACTAAAATCCTTTCCCAAGAAATAAAGCCCCAAGCATGTTTATAATCTCGTTGTATTCCACATATTATCACTGTCATTACGACAGGTCCCATGTCAATCACTTGGATGAAGTTAATCGGTAGTCGAATTGCTGATTTGGAGACAAAGCAATTGGGGAAGTGGAAGGGGGTCGTAAATCTTTGGTAGGGGAGCTAATAAAAGCCGGGAAAAATGCATTTATGGAGTCCTTTAATAAACTGAGAGTCGGGATCGTCGATTCGTTGAAAATTTTACAACTCCGCAACGCGATAAAGATTTTTATAGAGCGACATTTAAATATTCCCGGACATCAAACCAGGTACGCATAATTGCATATAAATCAATGCGCCGAGAAGGGTAGATGCATAATGATATCTTCATAGGCATGGGCCTCGAAGTCGATCAATATTTCATTGATAGACCCGAGAGGACAGCGCGGGCAAAGGAAAAGCGAAAGGAAAATACGGGAGAGATAAGAAAAATGTCAACAACTCTGAGGCTTGGCCATAAATTTGCCCTTCCCCACACTGTTTCCACACCGAAAAACTCATTCCTCTCCCTGTTAGGCAATATTAAAAAAGGATTTCCCTTTGTCTTAGCCCAAGCAGTACATAAACGTCGAGCAATAATAATTAAAAACAAAAAAAAAAAAACATTGAAGGAGAAGCGACCTTTTTTTTACCTGCCCTGATTTCCAAGTTCGTTTCGGTTTCTGGTCAATGAAATGCAGACAATTGGCGACAAAACTATCGATCGAGTTGACAAAAAACAGAATTATGAACTCAAACAGGTACAAAATGGACTCGATGATCGTGAGGCGCCGTTGATAGTCTGGGCCCACTCATAACTCTCATGCGACTGGGTCCGATAAGGATTGGGTGCCCGTCGTGGCGCCGATGTCCTTGCGGATGTCCTGTCGTCCAGGCAGCGACCTGCAGGTGTCCCCGCCGCATTTGTTATTATTTCCCTCGTCGCTTTTCATCGAATCGAATCAAAACTCATCCAATATTTGACATAATTTGATTTGAGTGCCCACAGTCGCAGATGGGAGGAAACCAAGTGTTTCCTAGGCAGCGGAATAACGTCTCGAAAAGCCTATAAGCATACACCGGGAAAAACGTATGACAGATTCATATGTATGCTTTTGCATTTCTGTTCAAGAGACTCGATCATTTTTAGTGAAATTTCAAATATGTATATCCAACTAAATACAACTGTACAATTATAAAGCAATTACTGAGAGCTGTGTGGCATTTTTTCGCAGTGTGCCGCCAGCCGCTCCTCACGCACGCATAATTTCTGAAGAGATCCTTGAGCACATCATCTACTTCTCCACTCCTCCCCTCGCCGCCATTTGAGAGTCGAGATTTCATTGTTGGCTTCCTTTGTCAATTGCACTCACTTAGCGCGATTTCTGAAGCCCTCCTCGTCACACATTTGTTGCATTTATTTATTTATGTGCTGAATGCTGCGAAAATTATATTTGCCCAGCCCACTCGAGAGTCGTTCGTTTTGATTGCGATTGCGATTGCGATTGCGATTGCGATTGCTCCTTGTGGCCAGCCGCACAAATCACTTCAAAAATTTGTCGAGTGCAATTGGTGAAGGGGAAGTGACAATCTTTTGTGTTTTCGCACTCGCGTGTGCGATTCTCACAGTGCAAATATGTGGCAAAAATGTATCGAATTATGCCGTCAATTAAGTTGTCCGCAAAGTTAAGGGCTTTTCGTTAACAATGTGCTAGGAAAGCGGTCTAAATTAACATTTTTACAAGGGCTGTTTGGGGTTAAGCTCCACTTCAAAATTATTTGACATTATTTAAACATACACGTAACAACATAAGTGCTCATTTCTGCCAAAATTCTGTTTAGCTGCCTTAAATTTTGTGGAAAAATTTCCTTGTCCTTTTGTTGGAGAGCTACTTTCATTAGCTAATCTAACAAAGATCCCAAATGGGTTTTAAAATCCAGAGAATGAAAATCAAATTGTGCGAAAGGTGAAGCAATTACATAGTAATTACAGTAAAATTAAAGTGTTTAGGGATGGGTAACAACAATGGGTTACATTTAAAGGATGCCGCCCTAACTACAATGGTTAAAGTGATCCTCACCCCTAATTGCATCTTATCAATCGGGTGTCCTGCAACTGAGAGACACATGACGTCGGACATTATTCCCAGAACACGGAAATCACAGTTCTAACCTTTCCCTCGATAGCTCCACAGTAGCACATGTGAGAGCTATAAAAAACGTAGAAAGCTGTGGAAAGAAATCCAAATTAGATCTCGAAAATTAGGCGCAATTAGAGACAAATTCGGTGAGCTCTTCGTGGCGATAAGGCTGCCAAAAAAGCAGAAGGCGACGACATAATTGGGCTTAATTGCACAACTCTCCGGGAAATAAACAAATGCTATCAGATCGATCCGTGGAGCGCGGGTTTTACGAGCGCGTGTCAGAGGCGGACTTTGGGTGAAAGCGGGCCCGGATCGTTCAGATCAATACTATATGTACATATGTATGTCTTACAGGTAGATCGTCTGCAGATCGGCATAGTTCGACGAAAGGATAAAGGAGCTATAAACTCAACCCTCGGAAACGCAACAATGTTTGTGTTTACGACCTCGCCCCGTCGCCCATTGTCGATCGCTGATCGCACTCATTGTGCCCTGTGCTGTCTGCTCTACATAGAAACCAGACGATTTATATTTTATTGTTGGTAAACACAGCCCTAGACCATCCTCCGTGCTCTCCTCGATTCGGCCCGATCCGCCCAGCTCGAGTCCAAGGCCAAGGATGAGCCGCGGAGGAAAATCAAATTTTTATGATCGCCCAACGAGCGCTTGCGGAAACATTTGAAAAGCCATAAAATCCTCCAAGTGCAACCCTATGACTACACGGAGAGAAAATTCCTTAGATCTGCTCAGGACACAGAGTAGTTCTTAAGAGTAATTGCTTCAGGAACTTCAGGAAGGAACATAACAGTCTTTTAATGAAAATAAGCGATATTTTTTTCACCTATAACTTTATATTTTCCAAAATAAATTTCTTAGGTTATTCAGATTGAAGGGAATATTTGCAATCTTTTAAGACCTCTCCTTTTCATAAATAATTATTGGGAAGTACGTGCCAAGTTTTTGGCTCAGTGCATGGCTCGGCAGAGGAGTCGCGACCCGAACGAGCTGTTTACACGGCCTTTGGCATATAGTTGATCCATAAACGCGCTGCTGGTTGCGTTTTCATTTCTTCATGATTTTATGGCCGCTGCATTTGTTTTCCTTCAGCACAATATTGCTTCAATTTTTCCCTAGTTTTATGGGTTTTCTATTGAAGCAATGGCACATCGCTCTCGATCGTTATTTCATTCAATTTCTCTGTGTGTGTTCGATATTAACGAGTGTTTTTGTGATCCGGCAGCGGCTCGATCTATTTGTCTATTTCCAGCTCTCACAACATTTTAATTTTCCCTTTTATTATCTATCACCCGATTGCGGTTCATTATCCTCCCTGCCCCCCCTTCTCGGCTACCGCACTTTCATTTCCCCATCAACTCCTTCGCGGTGGGAGGGGGGTAGTTGGGGGGCGTTGGCTTCTGGGGCTTACGACTTTTAATTGATGTTAGTTTTTCCATAATTTATTGTTGCATTTTACGGTTTCATTTGAACCCTTTAATGGCCAGTGCCTGGCTCCGTTCTTCGCTGGAAATCAAAAATTATGATATTTTTGAAAATTTTTACGGCCTGCGCCGCGCGTTTTTGAACCATGGGACCACAGAACGTGCCTGTCATCGGCATCCACCACAGTCTCATCCGGCTAATCATAGTCATCCACATCCACATCGCCATCCTCATCATCATCATCATCTGTTCGATTTATGGCATTTGTGGGGAAACACTGGCTCCGCCAGGGTGTTTTACGACTTCGATTGGGAACGGGAACTGGTCTCCCAACAGTTGTAGCTCCCAGTGGGTAATCCTCCATAGACCTGTGAAAACTTTATTAATTGTGTTAGCCGGAACTCGTAATCCTAATAATACAAACTGACCAGGAGTTACATGACCTTTACTTTCTAGTCGTTAGCTTTGGCTTCAATATTTTGGTTTAAATATTAAGCAGATAGTAGAATTCCTGATCTTAGGTTTATTTTAATGGGGCGTACACAGGAAGCCCCTCGGAGATGCACTTCATAATTCCACCGCCTAAAATGTGATCTACTTAAGGAGGAATTTGCCGAAAGTTCAATGGCAAGGAATTCGCGGAACTTCCAAGCAAACTGCAGCCGATGAATGGCGCCCACCGCGAAAAGAGGTTCCTCAGTTCGCCCACCCTCCTGAACCCTCGAAAGATTCCTCAGAACCCGTTCTCCAAGTGGCGCTTAGGCAGTTCCTTCGATCCGACGATTTTCGGTCATTTCTTGGCGTCTTGGCAATTTCTGGCGTTTTCCTTATTTTTGAGCTGCCCGATGCTACTGCTTTTTAATAAGTTATGCGAACTGATGGCTTGGTTGGGCATGCTCCATGTCTTTTATAATGTGCCCGTCTTAATATGATTTTTGTCCCCATCCAATGGACATTCGCGGGATTCCAGAAGGCATCTTTTCAACTTGCCAGTTCGAATTGGAAATCGAGGAAAGGGGAACTGCTTGGATGGATGTATGGATGGATGGATGGATGGATGTTTCGTCAGCGGCTGTCTGCCGTTTGTCAAACTGTCATATGCTTGTCGCACGCTGGTCAAAAAAAACTCCAATATATTAGCTGAAATTTTAATTACCAACTGCGACTTGAGCCGGACATGCACTAAGAAAAATTATTAGCAATAACACAACAAAGCCCATTAGAATGTTCAAAATGAAAGAACAACCCCTTTTGTTCAACTGTGGGTATAAGCCTTTTGATTTATTAATATTGGATTATATAAATGATAAATTTAGTGCAGCACTCTTTTTTTTAAGTGTGAATCTGAGACTGGTCCTGCTGACGCCACTCGACTGTCCGCAGCATCTTTTTGGCTTTTTCTGCCGGTATGACAAATATTTTCCATGCGGAGCATTATAAAAGTTTAATTGATTGATTTATACGTGGGCAGTTGTCAGGGGGATGCCAATCGCTCTGCGGTAGTTCGCTGCCTGTTCGGTCTGAGGACCCTTTGAGGTCTTGGGTAGGTGGTCAATGGAATACCTTGGCTGACAAATCAATTTCGAATAGCGATCCTGCGGCAGGCGCAGTGCGGAGCGGCTAAGCCGAGCTAAGAGTCCTGTAAACTGTCTCAATAGCAACGCCCCGGCGATGGTGCCTGCTCCTTGTAAGCCGCTCAGCTGGAGATAGAGGACCTGGAGGTCCTGAAAGGAGCTGCCACAATGGCCAGCAGATATGCGTCCTTTCTTTCGGGTCACCGCACATCGGGTCAAACAGGATCAATCACCGGAATCGCTCCCTGATCCGCCGGATCATGCGCGAAAACTAGTGCAAGCTTGGACGCAGCAAGTAGCAGGTAGCAGGTAGCAGGACCAAGGACCAAGGAGCAAGGAGCAAGGAGCTGACCGGAAAATCCGATCGAAGGGATTATAATTCCAGCCAGGCAGCCCTGCAGTTCCCTCTCGTTTCCCGCTTGTTTTGCGACAATTAAGGCAAATATTTTGCGTACTAATTAAGCACGGCTCAAGAGCACCGGCATCGTGGGCGGATTTGCATATGGCGCGACGGATTTGCAGCCATTACCCTTTTGTTGGCCAAAGGATTTGGCCGTGGGCGTGGCACTTTCCTCCGGCTTATCGAAGATCGATCCTCGCTCCTTCCGGGAACTCGCATCCGTCACGCACCGATCGCTGGACTCGCTGGACTCGCTGCACTGTTTTGGTCCTGGGAAATGATATGCAAATATTGACACCCATCATTTTTCAATATTTGAGCGTGAAATTTCGCCATCCTTTTGCGTGGGATCGGTTAAGCAAAGGAGTGCCGTGGAAATGGGTGAAATTCTGCCCAAGGTCGTTCTGTGCAATGAAAATTGATGAATTGCCATTCTGTCCATTTTCCGAGGTCATCGCAAGCTGTTTTCCAGGGGCGGTTCCGAAGTCGACTATCTGCTGAGCATGGCGAATCGAAGTTCATAAATATTTGCCTATTAACCTTTTCATGTTTTAACGAAATGGAAGGATTTCACATTTGTACAGTACTCTAAATGAAATAGGATGGCTAGCTGTAGATGTACTTTCAAGTTAAACAGATACCAAAAATGTTTACATATTTAAATAACAAACATAGTTTTGAGCTTAAAATCACTCTAAATATTACCAATATTTCTGCTTGGATCCTCGCCTTGTGTTTGGAGTTTTTTCAGGAGTTTTGTATAGCTCAGAGAACTTCTTCTCATTCTTATTAAAAATGGGACTACCCATGACTCATCATTTGGGGCGCGTATTTCGATTCGTTTCGATTCACTTGCTAATCGCATTATTCATTTGCCAGAATTGGGAAAGTTACTAGTGGATATGGGCAGCATTTCCTCCCCCAAACTGACACCCAATCTGGCCGAAAAGATCGAAATGCTTCCGTTCCAGGCGGATTCATGTCTCCTTCCGGAAGCAAGAAATCATCTTTGGGGCAGGCCACGCGGCGCTGACAGCGGATAACAGGACATAGCCGTGTCTGGAGTCGCAGACAGACAACCAGACGTGGGGCATATGCTATGTCCTGGCAGGATAATCGACGCTAAATAGCGGCACGCGACCAACATTTTCCGGCCGGCGCGTATGAATATGATTTGATCGAAATCGGGACAAAACGCCGACTTCTTGTCAGCGGGCAGAACGGGGAAAAACCCTCATTATGGAAAATAATTTCATAATTCGTGGGGTTGCTGGCCGCTTTTCGCCCGTCACCCCTCGGCGTCCTTGACAAAGTGCGAACATAAAAGGGGGTTGCTCTCGGTTGGTGTTGCTATAATTTTATGAGCGATTTCGTTTATTAATATGTTAGCCAATGTTGGCCGAGGGTTAATAGGCCCACGACTCTAGTTTTTTTCGGCACGTGGCAGGAAGGCGTTATGTTTACATTTCCCCCATCCGCCGATGTTATGAAATGATTTGCGTGCAGTGTAAATATTTGCACAGCGAAGGGGAAGGGATTTGCCCACGCAGATTTGCACATAAATGTGAAATTATGAAGGGAATGTCCTGCGGAACGGAAGCAATATAAATCTCGCACTTTATTTAACAACTTTCTCGTACAACGCAAGCGCAATAAAAGTAAATGCAACTGATATTAACACTGTGAAATAAGAGTTAAGCCTATGATATTTCGTTATCATACTAAGTATGTTTTATATACAAATATGTCTTTTAGGTACATTTCCAACTAAAGTAACATGAAATTGTAATGAAAATAACTTCCCCCCAAAGTTGCACATCTGTTGGCCCTCCATTTCCATTTCGAATCCATTTCAAGTGGAGTCACTTTCTCCACTTTCCCTTTCTCTTTCTCCGGCTGCAGCCTGCAACAAATCGGGGCTGGCGTGTAAACAGGGAAGCCTGGTGCAAAGTGTCGCTGGTGGCAATTGAGTCTTCACCCCGGAATCTCGCGCCTGGGTCAACAAACTGCTCGACTGCAGCTTTCCGATTTCCAACCCCAAGGCCACTTCTGGTTAGCCTTAAAACATCCCCAATAAAGCCATTTCCCGACTTTGAATATGTTGGAAAAGACATTGGTGATTACCTCTAAAAACTTCCTCTACTTTCAAGATACTTACACTTTAAATGAAAATGTATCTTTATTTAAATATATATACATACGTGTATTTACAAATCTCAGGGTCAGGGATAAGCATATCTTTTGGAACTAAAAATAGTCAAGAAACATAGGAAATCCATGGTCCCTGCAGTAATTAGTCATGTTAATTTTTCCTGATGCATCTATAACCCCCCTCATTCCTCATACCGCTCCATTAGAATGCTCCAATTGAACCCGCCAACGCATTAGCCGGCACGGAAAATCCATCGAATGGAGGGAAAGGATTAGTTGGCCAATATTTCTGGGGAATGAGATCGGGACATTAACACGGATCACGCAGTGCGGCCAAGGCAAAGCTTTGTCCAAAAATAGGATCCATCATTAGAGCGCCGAAATTTATTGGAGGCGGGAGAGGAACGGCGGCGGCACGTTCCAAAACAATTTAGAAAATAATAAATAGCAAACATAAATTAAATTATAGTAATATACTGGAAGAGGAGCCATAAGCTTCCCGATGCGACGATGCAGCGTCAAAGGCGCAATTAAGATAAGTCTCAATGGGCCGCCTCTGGATGCTTCCCCTCTGGATTTGGGATTTGGGGTTTGGTTTGGTTTGGTTTGGTTTGGATCGGGTCCCGAAATATGGAATATTCGGCGGCGAATATTGGGGGAGGGAATGTCAAAAACGCAATTATTTATCCGAGCTGAAACATTTTAAAATCAATTAGAAAATGTGGCGACGCATGGCGCATGACGAACCAACTGCCGCCGAATCGGCGATTTTCCGGCGCCCTCCATCAGCTTTTCCTTTCCCGATCTGGGTTTCCCGTTTGTTTATCCAAGCGGCACAAATGAAGTGCCCTGCAACGCTGAAGTGGTGCAGCCCGTTTGTCTGCCGCTTTTCCTAGGGGAAGTGGAAGTTCGAGATCCACCGAATCCATATAATGATGTCAATGACAAATCACGGGCGCACGTCAAAAATCTGTCCTAAAATATTTCGGCCTGTCAATTCGCAGCGAGCTGGTGTCTAAAATTAGTTCCCAAATATTGTTACAAATGTGTTGAGTCCAAACAACTGGAAACTAATGAGAGGCAGCAATGGAAAATGGATCGCGGCAAGCGGAGTCCTCAAGTGGCTGCACTGCGATTTATGCACTTTGTAAAAGACGAAGGCTCCAAAGCCATTCAATTGAACTGAATTACTTGGGCACACAAATAGCTGACAGATAAATGTGCAGAAGTTATGAGTGGATGGCCAAAGATACATGCTACATCTTGTGGCACAACAAACAGTTGTCAGGACTGAAAGAAACCCTTTTCAAATTGCCATATGTATACACGATTTTTACAACTAATTTCCGTTTTGGTAACTATGTCCCTTTACTCTAATTTATTTGATAAATGCCTAGTACTGAGTTTAGTAATAACACACGAGGTATAAATTGACAGTCAAAAGAGTGAATTTATATTTAGATATGTATATTATAAAATCATATGTAATATATCAAAGTCCTGTGAAGTCTGTCAAAAAGTTCGACAAGTTACTTGCCAATAGACAGCTGCCCGCCGATGATGGAAAGCTAATCCAAGGTAAGCCAAAGTGGCAAGGTAAGTCCAAAAGGGATGTACATACATACACGTAGATGCCTCAAACGACAGGCGACTCAAATCGCAGGACTCCCGAAGCGCTGAGAGGGCGCATCCAATCCGCTGACAGACGACACGGAAATTCGCTTTTTGCAAGGCCGGGACAACCCTTTGCCGAGTCGAATATGGGGTAATATTTATTAATCTCGGGCCCTCGAACGCGGCGATGCGTCAAACAAGATTGACAATGCCTCATTCAGATCAATAACTCGAAGCGGGCTGCCTGTTAAATGCTCGGGAGTCAACCCCCAAATGGAATTTGGTGACACACACGCATTAAAAAAAAAACGCCGGCATATTTGCAACCCTTTCGCGGCGGAGTGGCATAAAAAATCGCGCCACTCTGGGGCAGGCGGAACGAACAAGTGCTGGACACACTGACTGCACTGCGAGAAAGAAGTGATGGCAACGGAAATACTTGTCACTTGCCAGTCATTACCATTATTTTGCCAGGGGAAAGCCTTAGGTTCTACTTAATAATGTATCTATCTAAAATAAATATTACTACATTTATTATTATTTGATGTGTTCCTCAGCTGTTTAGGTTTCAGTGTATGGGGCGGTGTTAGGGCCCGGCAGAAGCGGAAATGAAATTAAGCGAAAATATGTTCCCGGCTAGCGAACCGCGCACGACTTTTGCCGGCTCTTCCTCTAGATTAAATTAATCAATTTAACCAGCAGCCCAGTGGATGGGATAGCCAACTGTTACGGGGTGGGGGGATTTCGATCGAGACATACCATTAGCATGATTTAGTGCGGCGACCCCGCGGCTTCATTAGCATAAAAGAGTTCTTATGGCCGTTCTAGGAAACTGAGACCGCGACTTTTCTCAAGCAATCGCAGCGTTTACAGCCGAATGGCGATGGAGATTGGATTGAAGTTGTTTCGTGGAGAGAGTTAGTTACTGTATAATTTTTATGATATTGCCTGTTTTTATTTATTTTAACTGTCGTTCCCCCCACGGCCAGATACTCGTACGTTTTATCCTCAATTAATTCATCATTATTCGAGATTTCCCTCGTCTCCTCCGATACGACTTCGTTACACGGAGCCACTCCATCTTCGCAGTCATCAAAATTTGTTGGTTTTTATTCGATTTCGGGCGAAATGTTATTCGTCTCTTTCTTTTTCTCCCTTTGTGCTGCTCACCCGTCGATTGGCTGTGTGTGTATGTGTGTGTGTGTGTTTTGTTTAATTTTAATTTATTTACATTGAAATTCAATATTTGGTAAATGTATTTTTAATTTTACTGCTGCTGATTATTATTGACCGATCTGATGAAAAGGAATTCACGTTATTGCCTCGGCTTCAGGCAGTAAAATCCATCGCCCAAATGGAATAGATCCCCCAATCGAGATACGGACTCCACCGGGTGTTGGGCACCATTGGAATATGACACATGACGAACACCTCGTAAGCTTTTCCTTTTTATGGACTGCGAAGAACTTTCGGTGAAGTTCAACGACTCCGGCACTTCGATGGGTTTGGATTTGCGTTTTTGGGAAATCGCTTGAATAAACATTTCGACTTATACGACCGAGCCTTTCATTTCTGAGATGGCGGATTAAAAATGACTGCAAGCAATGAAATTAAGGCTGTATAGTCGTTTTTCCATGATATATCTTTAATGTGATACTAGCGTATTTCGGCAAAACAAAATAAATAGATTGAAGGCATAAATTGGTATCTCTTGGGGGTATTTTATTACTTTGAAGGGAAATTAAATATTAAATCTTTCAAATATATATATGTATATTTGTGTATTAACTCACTTATAGTCTGGAACCGTTTGTTCCGAATACCAATTCCCAATCGGGACCGATCTCATCTGAATAGAGCAGTAAGCTCAGCCCAAATGGCAAACAACTTCCGATTAACCATTCGATTGTCTGCATCAATTGGGCAACCCGATAAGTTGCAGCTCCAGAGCTCTGGTTTCGGTTGTCGATACGGCAAACGTTCCAATCTGGGCCCCACAAAAAGGGAATAGACAATGCACCCGATACGTAGGCCTCCATCCTGAAAAACCCGAAAACCCCAACTCAGTTGCAGTTACGAAAGGAGCGCAAATATGTGCAAAAGGTGCAGTGGGTGTGTGTGTGTGTGTGTGTGTGTGTGGGGTGTGTTTGTGTGTGGGGGGTGTGGGCGAATGCATTTGCGGAAATGTGTGCACAACATGCAACATAAATGGAAATGCCGTTTGGAAAACATATTGTTTTTGGGCTCCACCAACGGTGGCAACGTAGCCCGTTGCAGCTGCCCCTTTTCCCGTTTCCCTGCTCCCCCCCAACCCCGGAAAATGCACTAATTTTCCTAACGCGCCCCATGAGGCTGTAGAAAAGAGGGTGTGGTGGGCGGCGGGTGGCAAAAGTGGGCGCACATTTTAGAAATTGGACGGCATTTTTCGTTGAATTGTGTGCTGATTGTAATTCATTCCGAGTGTGTGTGAGTGTGTGTTTGGCCAGTGTACACAGGCAGCCAGACCCCCTTTACCCCCCACCCACCCACACACACACACACCCACACACACACACACACACACACACACACACACACACACACAGACAGAGAGGGAAAATTTGAAAATTTTGATTGCATGTTTCGATACAAAATGGCGCTGCAAAAACGAACTCGAACTGATGATGAGGCATGCCAATCCTGACGAGGCGGAGGACGTGGCTCGCCTGCCCCCGACCACGATTGCCCACTGGCTGGACTTTCGCAGGCTGATGGCGAGGGGTCCTGGAGCCCCAAATTACAGTGCGTCCAGGACGCAGGACTTTTGTGCGTTGGCTGCGTTGGCTGCGTTGGCTGCGTTGGCTGCGCCGGTTGCAAATGTGCATTTTAGATCGTCGAAGCGTAAATTAGGATTTCAAAATGACATTTGGAATATTTACGACTTGCCAGCGCAGACCCTATACCATCTGCATCCTCCGTCCTAGAGTCCTGTGCCAGTAGTGGGTCCAGTACCCCACCCACCGTTGTTGTTCATGGTAATTGCGTAGTCGGCTGCTCGATGATGTCCTGTCTGTTTGTGAACAGAGCACAGGTGAGGGGGCAGTTGGGGCGGCAGGTGGCAGTGGCTGTTCGGTTTGAAAATTGCCAAAAAGCTCCCTTTGTTGAATTATGCAACTTAAAATTTGGCACAAGTCCAAAATAGAAGCTTTTGATTGGAAAATTGTTTGATTGGTTGCAATTTCGTGTTTAAATATTTTCACTAGTCCGCACAAAGGGCGTACAGGGAAAAATGCCGAGAATATTTTCCCCAGGCCTGGCCCAAAAGTTACTGTGCCAAAAACATGCAAAACCACTCACAATTCCGCTGGAGCTGGCCAACTTCTTTTAGGCCAATCAATCTCGGCCATCTCCTTGCTCTGGAGTCAAACTTGTCATGTGCCCAGGGCGCAAAAAAATGAAATCGAAACCAATGTCCTGGATTCGGCGGCAAGCTGACATCACCTGAGCGATTTCAAAATATACTCGCAAACAAGGCCTAAACAGTAAAAAATCAGCGTATTAAATGGCAAACGTGTAACGCTACAAAATATGAATCTAAACTATTGCACGTTCTGTAAATATATGTAGATAAATTCGAGAATATTTAGTGAAATATAATGTTTCTTAATGTGCAACCATTTAATTCTATTTAGTTAGCAATTCTTCATAAAATATATTTGACAACGAGTTAAGCGATTGTGTATTTTTAAATGTATATCTATATTATTTATTATATCATATTTTTTATTTTTTAAAAGCCAATAACCAAAATGTTTGCCAGTGCACATATTGTGGATACACGTAAATTTTGTATATTTTCCATTTTCACCGAAGTAAATAAACATCATCAATGTCAAATGGAAATCACTCGCACTGGCAGGCACCCTGGGAAATGAAATGAAATGAAATGGGATTGGGTGGCTGGGGGTGGTGGGAGGTGGGTGGCCGGCCCCCGGCGTTTGCTTTTTATGAAACTATTTCAAAATGTGAAACGAATTCGCATAACATTTTGCCAGCGCGCCTGTGACATGTGAAATGAAAGCAAATAAGAAAGTGAATACGGACCCATTGGGTGCGAGAAATAAAATATATGAAAATAAATGTCAATATCACCGCTGCTTGTCCATCGCCTGTTTATTGACATTTTGGCCAACGCAAATCCCGCCGAGCCTGCGAATTTGCCTGGCAAGTCGACATCGTCATCGTCATCGTCATCGTTTTTTGTTCTCGTTCTTTTTTTTTCTGCCTCTGGTGGCAAACATATTTGAAAACCAGTGGCACATGTCCTTATGAATGATGTGCTAATGTGACAGACGGCAATGTATTCCTTTTGTATACTTTCTATCGATGCGATACGGTGAGTGATTTTGTGGACTGTCCTGTAATAGCTTTTCCATACGTGGTGGATACAGAACTCTAAGGATATGCACAGAAACTTCAGGTTTTTCCTAGGCATTGTAGTATGTTATTAAAAAGTATTATTATTAATATCACACACACAGTATAATACACACCAATTTCTTGCTTAGAACAATTTTCACTTTTTTAAGTTAGTTTTTAAACTATTACTTTTAAAATAGCTGACGTAATTGAATGACCAGCCGATATACTGGGTACTTTTTTATGACACCCTGGGTATCTGCTAAAATTCCACTCCCACTGATCTCAATTACAGTTTCGTATCGCCCCCCGAATTTTCTCAACAGCCCCATTCCACAATTAGAGGCAATTGCTGAGCGCGGGCGGCTCCATCCACGAGTCGTCTGAAAATCAAAACCTCCCCAGGGCTGCATAAATTAAAGGCTTGCTTGACGGTAAAAAAAAAAAGAAAAAGGAAAAGGGAAATAAAATCTGCACCGGTTCGGGGGAATCCCCTCCACAACCACGTGCTGGCATTGCGCGACACAAAAGGCGAGCAACAAAAAATCGCTCTGGGACAATGACAGGCCCCAAAAGCGGCTGCCAGGACACTTTCCCCTGCCCCCCCTGTAAGGGCATATCCTTGGGAGCATGCTGCACCACAGAATTCCAAGAAAATGCGACAGTTTCCCCCCCGCCCCCCGAGGAGAGTGAGAGATGCTGAATGCTGGATGCTGGAAAACGCATTTGACACGCGGCGTGTGACATTTATCAAAAAAGGTAAATGGGAGCGGAAAAAACGGATAACTTAAAAAAAGAAAATAGAAAAAAGAAAAAAGAAAACATAAACAGAAAGAGAGAGAGAGAGAAAGAAATTGTGATTGATCGGCAGGCAAGTGTGTTCCTCACTCGATTTTTGGGATGGAAATGGGGAGTGGCTATTACGGTTGACCTTTGGCACGTGTGCCTTTTGAATAACCCTTTCAAAATGCGGTCTACCATTACGGAACTTTGTTTTTATTGACTCAAATCAATCATTATCGTCGACTTGGCACTCATATTCAAAATTGGGTATAGTGAACTTGGGACCTTTTTCTATATTGATCGATTCGACGGCACAGGATTTTATATCGATTGTGTTGAAATTTATAAATCAAAGCTTGGTGTACGAACTTCACAAACTGAATCCACTTTTTAAGTATACAGTGAAAATTTTAGTTTTGTTTAAGAACATAAAATGTGATTTTAACGCTATTCGTTTGGATTTTATTTCTGCGCCAATCATGCTCATTTTTG
Source organism: Drosophila orena (assembly GCA_005876975.1). Classification (NCBI taxonomy): domain Eukaryota; kingdom Metazoa; phylum Arthropoda; class Insecta; order Diptera; family Drosophilidae; genus Drosophila; species Drosophila orena. Next base: position 7,408,958 of record VCKV01000008.1, on the reverse strand, counting down.
TTCTCAAAATCATGAAGTGATTTTCCCTCTATAACATTCCAAACTCTGAATTTAAAATCTGTAAAAAAATCTGTAGCTGCCCACCAAATTATGATCGACCAGTAAGAAATTTACCAAACTGTGAACGACCAGTAAGAGATTTATTAATTGTTGGGTACCATAAATAGTGACTTTCAGCCTCGTTATGACGAATGTCGAACGCAAAAGTCGGCTTGTGCCGCATGCGGCGATTTATTGGACGTGGTTGCGATCAAAACTGAAAATCGAAAGGCATCATTTTCATTATAACTCAGTAGAGAGTCGGGTAGAAAGGCATCTGGATCCATTCACGACCCATCGAGCCTGCAGCCTTGGCGACAAGTCGAGTCCAAGTTCGTGTCCCAGCCCCCACTGGGCAGTGTCATAAAACTTCATTCATTCACTTATAATTTAATATCGATCGGTGTCGAGTCGAGTCGAGTCGAGTCACTCTGATGGATGGATGGATGGATGGATGGTCGGTGTTGCTGGGATTGAACGTTTTGCGCTGGAGCTGCACTGGCCGTCGTTAAATTTTATACCAGCCCCATTGCCACGTTTATGGCCGGCAAAGAGTTTCTGGCCAGGAACGGCTTTTCCTCAACGTCGCATCGACTCATCGCCCATCACAAGCACATGGCATGGCGACTCATATTTTTGTGGCCTTTATGGCGATTGGCAAATCGAAGGCCATAATTCACAATTTAATTAGGAGCCGCAAATAAAGCGAGCTGCATTCCTGGAACCACTTCATCGTCCTGGCTCCGCTCATCAAAAGACCAAGTCGGATCAAATGTCTCAGTTCGCATCAGTCTCAATTTAAGTCTCTTTCTCATTTTACTGGGACTTTGCAATTCTTGAGAAAAATAGGCAGAAGAAATTGGTTAAAAATCCCAGCTATTCTTTGCATAAATAGAGACATCAATTATATATTGAGGTCAAAGTGAATAATTGGTTATCGAATAGGTCTTTTGTGTTGCAGGATACAGTCTAGATTCGATCGAAGTAGAAAAAGCCTTTAATATTTTGCAAAATCTTTAATTTATGTTACAATTTGACTAAAAAGATAGAGCCTGTATACTAGTTTGCATCAGAAATTGTGTTCTCTTTGATTTACAATTTTCATCTTAAATTTACATATGTCAAAAATATAGTTAATGTAAGCATACCCTCACAACGTTTGATTCATGCTACCACAAAGCACACGTAGTACATAATATTTTCAAGATACTTTTCCGTTTGGATGCCGTCAGAAACTTTTCACCGCACAACAACATAGCCGGGAAAAGGAAAAGCGAGGCGCGCCGAGAAAGAATGGGCTGCGTAACTTGAAAGGAAGATGCGTAAAAGTAATTTTAATCGAAAATTGATTTATAATTGAAAAATCTCATTTGCAGAAATTGATTTACCGCAGCATCCGCAGCACCAAGAAGGAATGCTTCCTCCATGTCCCCGTCCTCATCTTCGTTGCAGACTCCATCTCGTCCTTTTGCAAGCCACGTTGCCTTCCGGGAAAATGCGTCCAATATTTTTCTGTTCAAAGGCAGTTTTCCAGCGGGAAGGATGCTGAGGTAACCGAGCGTCAAGTGGTTGAGCCAACAAAACTTTGCCAGCAGAAAAATGTCTGCTAAGGACGAACAGCAGCATGAACTTGGTTAAGAAATGAAAACACTCGCAAAAACTTAAATCGACTACAGTTTTGACTACAGTTTTTCTTATGCATATAGTAATTTAATATTACAAGGTAAAATCCAATTTGGAACGTTTTGTTTTACACCATAAATGCAAAATTATTCACTGCATTTTTAGTTATATTGACAACATATTTTAGCTGAATTGATTATTTTATCAACATGTTAATATATTTTAAGCTTGCAGTGCGCACAGAAGTTTGTACAAAAACTTATTTTAAATAGTAAATATTTACATACAGTATTGTTTCTTTCAGTGCAGTCTAAGGAGTAGGTGGTTGAGGACTTGGTTCGACATCCTTTGGCCTGGCCCGTTATCTCCTGCCGCTTTGTCATCATCAAAGAAGCTGGCGCCGCGTTGCCAACTTTGCCCATTGACTTTGCTTACGTTTAGATTTTTCTAGCTATTTTCCAGCTGCTGCGGTGAGCGGCACGCTTGCGGCAACATTGTAATTTTGAAAATGAGTAAAGTTTGAAAAACCTTGTGGTTAGCCCCGATTGCGCCGGCCACGCCCCCGAAAGTGGTTGCTTTTCCCTTGGCCATGGCCCAGGCAAATCAAATTCTTATAGAAATCTTCTTGGCCCGTCAGCTCCTCTGCTCCTCTGCTCTCCACTTCCGTTTCCGCTTTGACACTTGTTTTGAGCCCCGCCGCCGTCGCCATCGCCGCTAATTCAATTATGCAGCGAATGCAGAAAAGTTTTTAAATTATTTAGCAACTTCCATTCAGCAGTCGTCCACTGCAGCCGTAAATTATGTCCAGCTCCAGCTCCGGATTGGAGTCCGAGTCTGGGCGTCTCAAGTGTCATCTTTCTTTGTCTGGTGTCCTGCGCCAGGACAGGACCTGGCCCTTGCCAATTATTGCAATGCGCTCTGCGCACGCACCTCCGGCAATTAAAATTAATTTCCTCGCAGACGCCATTGTCTGGCGCAAAAGCCAGAAAGGATAACTCGGGGACGGGCTTATCTTGATACTGATTCCAATGGGCCCAATCCCAGGAACGCCGGTGGGTGGTCGCGCTCCAGTGATCACCGGCAAAATATTCTTTAAGCTCCAGTTGCCGCTCGGCTTACCTTAAATCCAAGGCATGGTCACGGAAAAGTATCTAAGAGGCATTGTTGGTTAAATAAAGGAACAAGAAACAAGAAACAAGAAACTTGATCTTCAAAACTTACAAATTCAATTACAAATTTAATTTCCTTGATTGTAGGCTCACATGCCCCATCAGGTTTTAAATAAATAGAGCTTCTGATTTGCCTTCCAATATGTTTAACCTCAATATATATATACATTTATAAACTGTTAAATAAATACTATAATACATATTTCACACAAAGTTTTGCCTAAATGTAAATTCATCAGCGAGCTAGGAAACAATTAAACAACTTCAATATCCATGGATTAAATTAATAAACATTTTTGTGGAAGACAAAACTGAGAGCCAAATTAAAAGACCAAAATAAAAGGCAATTTAATTCATTCGTATTCGGAAAACAAAGAAATATTATGACCAGAAATGGCATGCATTAAATGCGAAAATGATCAAATAAATTCCCAAAAGCCAGCACAAAAATTGAAACATTAAAAATAAGCTAATCGCTTTTGTGTATCCATCACGCAAATTTTTATAACACTCATAAAAAGTCGAAAAAGCAAATGAAACAGAGGAGCACCATAACGAACAAAATGCAAATGGCCCATAGAAGGCGATTTGAATGACAAAACGAACACCAATCGAGTCTTCTTCTTTGGCCAGCATCCGATTTGTATCCGATTTGATTTGGCCAGAGCTCCGAGCCCAGTTTTAATGGTATGCACGCCGGGAGAGATATGGCTTGTTTTATTCGCCCGATTAGCCGCTGCCAAAACGCTGTCTAAACGAGCATTAGGCCATAAAGATGCCAACTTCCGTTGTCCGCAGTCGCCGCACTTTGAGTTGTGGGCGTCGTTGAGAGTTGCTAATGAAGTGGCAGATATTTGAGAGGTACATAAGTGTATCTGTATATGTATCTGTATCTGTATCCGACAGATATGCAATCACGACTTTTGCAGCAGCACGTTCTGCGGGTGCACTCGCGTAATTTAACCAAATTTGTCGTATTGCGGCAACGCTGCGTATGCGCAATACGCCTGTTTCGATTTCGCGCGATATAAATCATGTTGCCATAAATACAGAAAAGCCGCCGCACACATGTCCATGTCGCCAATCGCCGATCTGTATTTAGTGCGTCATGTGTTAAATTTCCCTAATAATAGTCAAATGTGCTCAATAAAATGATCACGTACGAGGCAATCGATGCCAAGATGCTGTTTTGGACGCATAGGTGACACAAATTTTGAACTCGTTTTTGATTTATAGCCAAGCTGCGATCGCAGCCGTTGCCTAATTCAATAAAGTCAAATCAGTGCAAAACGCCAGAGACTTTGCATCAGTGCGATCTGTGAGATACATATATATATATGTATATATATATGATATATCCCAGTGGACAGCTCACAAGATGCCATTGTGATCGCAACTATGTCAATATTGTCACGCCATCCGCACCCCACTGAACTCAGCCAGTTGCAGTGGCATTTCCATTTCTGACCGACAGCCGTCAATCAATTTGTTAGCTGCTGCTTGATTTTTCTACATTTTTTGTATTTTTTTTACGTTGTGACCTGTCATTAAACAAATGACGGCTCATTTCCAAATTTGAACCGAGTAATTGTGCTTAATTTGTAATATTTTTTGCGTGTCTTTGGTATTTTGAGTAGGCATTTAACATAGGTAAAGTGAAGTCACAATCTTTGACTTTCTATCGACTTCTGATTGGTAAGGCAACAATGGTCCAATCAAAGGTGTATGCTCCTATCACACTTTCAGTGGCCTTTGATCAGAGCTTGATTAGTGCGAAAATGCAGGTACCTTTAGGCTGACACTAATGCTACACTGAGAACAATAAAGTAAGCAATAGCAAGATTAGTGATAAACTGGACTTCAAATGATGCTTCGTAGTAAAACTCATTTATAACTATTTTAAATGAAATACTTTAGGAAGACGCTGTACTTAATTTTAAATATTTAACGATGGAAATGAACGGAAATGAATATTTTTAATCAGATTCGAGTGCATTGAAAATTCATGAACACAAATTCAAATGCGCTTTTCATTTTTGAATATTTTCTTGATCTTATTTGAACCTTTTTCCCAATGCACTTCCGCTCCATCAGTTGATTTTCCCTACTGACCAGTGCAACGCATCGCGATTTGATGCCGCCGACCACACAGAAGCGCCAACTCAACTGGGCGGCAGTTGCCTTTGCCTTTGCCATTGCCAGCTGACCATCCCCTCCCTTCCCCCCTTCCCGTTGCCAATACTCAAATCGCCCGCTCCGACGGCAGCGGCATTTGATTTGGCCAATTTATGGCACGTTCCGCCGCCCGCCGCTGCTGCAGAGAATTTGGAGCGGGCTGGCGCAGCGCATGACCATAAAGCGGCGGCGGTCGGCGGCAAGCGGCAAGAATGCCGCTGATGACCAAAACGGCGGACAGAGTCGCTCAGAAATCATTGCAGTCACTGACGCTGCACAGTGGCTAAAGATAGCCGAATTATACATGCCTCTGCATTTCAAAAAATAAATTGAAAGTAAAGGTAAACTATATAATATAAATATAAATATAATATAATATATAAATATATATGTATAATATATAAATATATATATATAATATATAAATATATAACAATATTTAAGACTTACTCCATAAAAAAAATGTTGCATATCAGCACCCAATGCTGGTTGACCCATGATGTTCAGCTGATGTCACTACCTAGGATTCAACAGATTATTGGGTTAGTTGAAGAAGAACTAGTACATGGAACATATTACATATATTATATATGCCATGGCTCGTGATTATTATGTGAGCGACTGATGTGGCCCACTGTGCGTGGCAGTTGCAGTTGCAGCTGCAGCTGCTGCAGCCTGTGCCCGGCGCATGTCAACATGGGTTTCATAAATGGCAGCGGACAGCGTTTTGTCAACGCGTTATGTTCTGGCTGGCTGTTGCTGTTGCTGTTGCTGTTTTTTATTTTAACTGATTTCGCCGCTTATGCCTTTATGTGTCGCCTCGGTATTCAGTTCAATTTTTGCCCATTTTTTTTTTGCTGATTTTGTGTGGTTTTCCTTTTTTTGCGCTCTTTTTGCTTATTTATTTAATCTCTGTTTTTGCTTTATTGCACCGCATTTGGCAACTGGTTATGAAGTCTCATTTTCGTATTTCTCTTAATTAAAAACTGCACTAATTTTTAATTAGGCTTTTTTCAGGCCTTATGCGATGCAGCAGCTACAAAGTCGGTTCGTTTGGTCGCGTTTCGAATTTGCAGTCGCTCGCTCGATTTGTGCACTCACTTATTAATTAATAATTTATTTTGGCCCGATTGCCAGTCGATTTATGTAATGCGGACTCGATTGCGGAATGGTTCCTAAAATGAATCAATTAAAAATCGATTCGGTTGGTTAATGTGGCTGCGGAGAAGTCAGCGGAAGTGGGCGTATGTCACTTTAAAACATAATATAAATTTATAATTAATAGTTACCATCCCAATTTCCATGAAATACCTTATGAAATACGCTGCATTTTTATATCCCAGGGCACAAAGCCAATAAACTTTGGCATCATCAATTTAGTTCCGTTTTCCATTGGCTAGATTTATTAAGTTGAAACTTGAGATGTACATTATGGCATTGTACTTGTACCTTTCGATGGCAGGAGGCGAGAAATAAATGAATCTGCGATGGAGCACAACGCTTATAACGATTTCGACCCAAATTTATCAAGCGATTTTCCAGCGAGAAAGTGAAAAGTCGACGGGCATCCCCCGCAGTTTCGCCCTAAAATGCTAAGCAAAATGAAAAATAAAGTTTTCGCCGGCGTGTGTATACGAATACTCGAACACCGAATACTCGAATACCGAATACCGAAAACTCGTATATAAAGCACGAGCAATCAAACAATGATGATGCGCAAGAATTCACATTTTCAGAATGGATGGATGGGTCCGGGCCTCGAATGAATTATATGGAAATATATCCTGGGAGGGCCGTGGAGGGCGGCTTGTCAAAAAGTTTCTGACTCGAGAACTTGAGGCATGTTTGTTATCATTATCATTAGCCCATCGTGGGCGGGGTGGGGGGTCGTGAATTTTTCGGCGTACTCCAAAGGGGGCGGAGATGTAGGCGTTACCACCACCCGTAACAGTCGCAGTCGGGTCAATGAATTATGGCTGTCAGTTTTTCTTAAGGTGGCTGCCTTGGAGGACTGGGAAACTGGGATACTGTGAAACTGGGAGACGGGGCGGGCACTTTCATTAGCTTTAATTTGCCGGAAATATTTTGCAGCCCACTCTGGAGCATTTTCCCCACTTCCGGGCTAATCTTTTTGGCATTTCTTTCATTTTTTCCCGACTCGACCCTTGGGGTCGGTGGTTCTGCTTTGCGTTTTTCCCTTGGACGCCCCTGGAGCTGCTTTTAATTCGGTTTACAGATTATTAGCTGCTCATCGCTTAATGCAAATTCGATTAAGGAATTTCAGCTAGGTGTTGTAGTGTGCCCAGCTGCTCGTGCTTTGGCTTTCGAATTCTAATTATTGGGGCTGCGTTTTTATATGTTTCTGAGTGACTTCTCTGGTTTATGTAATTTCATTTTAATTTTTCGTACGGCAATGTCATTTTAATGCTCCCCCAACGCCTTCTTGAGATTTACGGGTAACGATAGCCGCCATCATATTTTCGTTTACGAGGCAAATGAGCCCTTTTGCTGTACACCTTCTGCACTGAGGAATGATTGTAGGAAAATCTATAAAAAAAATTGTATTTTGAATTTTTAAGAGAAACTTTTAACCAAATGATAGGTCAGCTTATCTAATAGAATGTGCCCCAAACTCTGTTGATATTAGAAGTTAATCATTATTGTTGAAAACATGTTGTAAGTTTTGGATTAAATACCCAACCATTCATGAGCCTTCAATACAAGGTTTTATCCGCAGTGCACTCAACATCTCGTCCACAATTTGTGGCACGCGTGTGCCGAGCTGTGATTCCTGGAACAACAAGTCCAACTGTCGTCGAACGTGTTCAGTTGGGGAGTGGGAATGGAAATGGGATTGGGATTGGGTATGGAGCGCGAATGGGAATGGGATCGAGCCCCGCTTATGACATGTTCATTGAGTTCGCTCCATATATGCCAGGGCCTCCACCTCAGCTCCATTCGCGCTGTCGCTGTGCGACATAAAATTTTCATAATTTTATCGTTTTTCCTGTAAATGCAGCACTCACGCGTTTCCCGGGCGCACGTTTCTGGCGGCACTTGATTATGAGAAATAACCATAAAATGTTGCCCCCTTGTTTATGACTTGAATGCATAAACTTACAGCCGCCCCGTGACCCCGCCCACCTAGATACGAAACCCCAAAAGAGGTTGAACTGCGATAAAAGCCCAAGGCAAGGTGGAAAAGGTGGAAAAGGTGGAAATCGGAGCGTTTACATATTTATTATTCACATGAATAATATAGGCAAGCATATCATATTCAAAGCGCACTCATCGTAGGCAAAGCTCTGAATTTATGCGCAAAAATTGCGTTGCGGCTTGGCCAAGATAGGCAAATGAAGTTGCTATTGAAAAGCATATAGTTTAAGTACGCTTTTGAAGACCTATTTTCTGGGTTGATAAAGCGACGACGAAATACATTGGCTTTAATTAGGTATGTTATGTCATTTGTTTATTTGTTAAATCCTCAGTTGCTTAGCAAATTGTGTTAAGTTTAATTCGCTTAAATAAAGCAATTGCTTGCATATAGCTCGATAACTCGATATTGTTTAAATATCATATCAAAATGGAACCCCTAAGTTTAAGTTAACAGTAATTATTGTTTTTTTTGCAAAAACTGCGCTGATACGGATTTGTTTTGAATAGCTACGATGAGTTTTTAAAAAACGTGATAAGCTCAAATGTGTTGGTATAAATCTTAGTTCATAAAAGCATCCTAGCATCAGCATCCTAACAAATACAAATAGGGACTTTAATTTCAAAAAGAAACATTTCATACATGTAAATGTTTCAACATATTCCGAAAAAACAAACACAAAAGTTGAAGTGAGAGTGAAAATTGCCTCAGGTCCTTGCTGTTAACACACTTACCGGGGTGACTGTGTCCATGAATCACTTTTTAAGTGAGTGTCGCACACGTTCCCATTTCTAGATTCCCCTCCCAAGGATAAGGGATGGTGTCAAAAAGGACAAGTGCGGGCCAGCGAGGGCAGACCGTTATGAAAATTCAATTTTGTGTCGAATTTATTAAAAGCAGCTTAAAAATGCTAAGCGCATTGAAAAGTAGACATTTGGGAATTCCAGCAAGTGTAGCTTTGGGGCGGTTTCCACTCCCGCTCGTTATGTTTTGGCCGCAGGCTCGGCAACGCCCTCATGTCCTAATGGAATAATTTCAGACCTTAAGTTAATCAAATGATTGGGCGATCCGAGAGGTCCGAAAACACTGTTCATATGCCAAATGTGTGTGTATCCCAGATGGCTTTAAAAATTGATTCTAATGACAGGCATTATGAAAACTCAATTATCAGAGCCACATTTCCTCTGCCTTTGGTACTTTACTTCACTGGGCAGTTCTACTGAATTCTGAAATATATAAAATCAAGCTACTACTATGTAGTTTTATTGTTCTAATGAAATAGGCAAAGTACCAGTTAGTTTAGTGAGAGGTAGTTAATTTAGAAAAAACCTAATCCCACAGAAAAGCTGTTACCTCAAAGACCCAAAAGTCATCTTCCCACATCTTATCTAATCTCTGGCGTCGAATGCCCCTCCCCTTTCCAAACCGTACTTAATCCGGAACTTTGCTCACTTTTCGTACATTTTAATGCGCACTCGCATATTTTCCCATTTTATGCAAATGTGCCACCCCAAATGGCAAACTGCCCCCGGGTCCATACAAACCACGCCCACACCCAGCGCCCTCCTCCGCCCTCCTCCGCCCTCCTCCGCCCTCCTCCGCCCTCCTCTGGAGTAGAAAGGTTGGCCAACCCCCAGTTCCCTCAGTTATCCGGAACACTTTGCTGATTATTAAAAGCATACTTCTGGGCGGCGACGAGATGATGAGGCGGTGGCCAAAGGACAAGTGCATAATTTTCCAATTGCTTTGTTTTATGTGCGACTTATGGGGTGCCGTTCCGTCCGGCTGTCCCCTTTATTTCCGGACACGGACACGAACCCGGACCTGGACCCGGACCCGGAGTTCGCTCCTTTATTGCCGTACAATGTAAACAACAGCATCGCCACAAGAGATCTCGCAAGCGTTTCAAAATTTCATTATTTTAATTTAATATGCAAAAGGGGGAACAACGCTGAAGCAGTCCTTTTGACATATTTTCATTTTCATTTTCATTTTCACTTCTCGCTTACCATAATTTCCCTTTTCATTGTGGAGATTTTTGAGAGAAGGTGTGGAGTTGGAAGTGCGCAGCCTTGAACGCAGCCAGCAGGTTGACTTACGCACCACCCATCCAAATCCAAATCCGCGGTGGTGGTTTTGGATTTTGAAATGCGGATGCGGATGCGGATGCGGATACGGATTTTGATTCGGATTTCTCGGTTTCAACCCCTGCGCTTATGATTATGATATTATTTCGAAATTATCCGCTTAGTTTCACGGAGTGGAAGCGGGCCATATGTGCGGCCGTTGTGCCGGAAAATGGAATCATCTCACTGTTAATAATGATGACATATGATTTCCATTGTCAAATTTGTTAAGTGAATGGGGCGCTTTGTCATCTTTTTTATTGAGTCAAATGGAGTCAAGTCAGTTATGGGTGTTATCTTTGAGCGGGTAACCGGTTGCGTTTAATTTGTTGGCACATCATTAGTCAGGGCGATGTCGAGGAAGGTGGCAGGCAGGACTCCAACAGGAACATGACAAGGATTCGCTGTCTGTTGCCGCATCTGTTTTGATATTTCAGTGCTGCAAGTTTGAAGGGGTGGAAGGGTTATCACACGGACCATTGACAATGTTTGGGTGACACCAAGTGGGCGGTCAAGGGCGCAGATTTGATTTACGATTGGAGAGCTTAATGCCTCTCATTAGCTAAAGTTAAATTCCCGTTCGGATGAGCAAGCGCAACTTATTGGATATGTTTTATTAAAATAAGTTGGATACCCTGCAGGGTATGCAAATGTACAAAATGTGTATTGCTACTCACCCACCTTGCTGAGATTTGTATAGCATACTTTTCGTCCAAACACAAAATATGATAAGTTAATCTCACTCACTGGGCACTACTACTAATACTACTTTTCTACTTATCAAAATCGTTATTAAAAAAGTTTGTTTCATAATAAAATTCAATAATAAGTTTTAATATTATTCTGAGAAATAAGCTTGCTTAACCCATATAAAACCATATAAGCCATTAGGGAAACTACCATATAAATTGAAAAGTTGACCATACTTCATTTGAAATCGGCCAGGAAAACCAAAGTCCAGCGTCACCTTGTAATCCTTAGTGAAATATGGTCCACTACCCCCGAAGTCAGCTGGCCGTAACTTTTCATTGAAATTCATAAAACTTTAGTTGGTTACAGGGTATAGATCACGTTCGGGCCATCAATCACATGACTGGCGGGACACGAGCGAAATTTTTAATGGTCGCCAATCAAAGTCGGTCTGAAATGACGCCAGAAAGTGACACAAAATCTTCGCCACGGGTGGCGAGTCCTGCCACATCCTCGACCACCTTGCTACTCCCACCCACAATCCGGTCTGTGTTGGCGATTCCACCTGCTGTGCGGCAAATTGTTCCTTGCGCCTTATTGAAAAACGCAAAATCCACGGGGTGAGTCCTGAGAAGGGATTACGTTCGCCTCGCAGGGGGCTTCCGAGTTATTCCAGGCAAATTAATAAATGGACTGAGCGGGAGGAAACGGGCGTGGGTGGAAATAAAAAATTTGGCTGCGAGGTGAGACGACGGCAACCGCTTGACAATGGACATTTACAAATTTGGTGTGATTTGTTCCCGACATCGCCACTTCCGTGATGTCTTGTCGTGGTTTCGGAGCCCGCTCCTTGGCTGGTTGGTCGCTGGGCTTTACTACATAAAAATAAAAACTGCCTTCTGCCATATGCCATTTAAATGATAAAGGGATTTCGCCATTCCAGTCCAAAAACAAAAAATACCAGTACATACACAACACCGGGGCTAAGGCTGACCGCCCCCAAATGGACACGCACACGTGGTCAATTGCGTTGGGGTCAACCCTTTCGCACCAGCGCCATCATTCTGCTGTCCAGCCTTCTCTCCTGCTCCAGCTCCAGGCTAACCCCCATCTTTGGCTTCGAAGACACTGGAAAACTGGAAAACTAGAAAGCCAACTAACTTTCCATGTGCCCCAAAACGTGCCAACTTTCTAGGCGTACAACAAACTAAAGGCAACCAGGTAATACTTGAATTAGTAATAGTTTTTAAGTATATGACATCCATGTTGGTTGTCATACGATCCGAGTTGCAGTGTAGAGCTCCTGCTTCGGCTCAAAGTGTCAGCACATTTTTCAAAGGCGCATATAAAATGGCAGTCATACATTATGGCCATATCTGGCCGGGCCAGTCCGGAGGCAGACCAAGCCGTTGTCAGAGGATTGGGGAGATGGTCAATGGGGGCTGGGGATTGCGGATTGGAGGATGGGGGGTCGGAATGGGGTTCGTGTGCCGGCGCAGCAGTTATCCCTGTTTTGTGTGTGTGTGTGTGTGTGTGTGTGTGTGTAATGCCTGGCTGCAGATTATGCATTAAGCGCTTATTTAGCATTTTTCTTACATAATGTCGCTACCACTTTGTAATGTTCCGAGCCCATCCCCAATGTCCAGCTGGAATGCCGTGTTGGTGGGAGGGAAGGAAAGGGAATGGAATGGGCTTCTATGTGTATATAAGGCCATAAAAAGTGGAAAATGTTGTGGGTCCTCTAATCTGTTTATGCTTATGTTGCCGTTAGTACATTAACCCTTGGTTGACAAAAAGGGGTGGTCAACCATTCACCTTAACTGCCTTTCCCTGTGACGAGGGGAATGGGAAGTTTTTCCAACAAAATACAAGTAGTTAGCTATATTAGTTTGGAAACTGCAATGATAGGAATATGAGTATTTATTACGTATTTTTTTTTTTTTTTTTAATTAAGTCAGTAATTCAGTAAGTCTATACACAAGTCAGTTAATAAAACTCTTGTAAAACTAAATGCAATGAATGTACTTACAAGTTGGTCAAGAACCATATTTCAGATCTACGAAAAAGGTTTTAATATTAAAATATTCTTAAGAATATTTCCCCACCCTGTGATGTTAAGATACAATGTTATGATGTACAGATTCTTCACTTAATAAATATATATATGAAAAAAAAAAAAATTTTAAAACCCGGTGTGTTTTGTGCCACACACTTTGAAAGCATTTTTCAAAAGTATTACCAACAGTGTTTTGTGTTACCAATAATAAAGGACGGCTCAAATGGTTATCTCTGTTCCGACTTAGTACGAAATGTAATTTTCCATTCAATTGTGCTCATTGCAAATGGATTCGAAAGGAAGGAATAATTGCCTTTTTGCTAATTAATTTGTTATTTTGACTTGCTCCTCATCTGCCCATGGCCAATGCAATGTCCCTCCTATTTTCCGACTGTCTGACTGTCTCATTTCTTTTTTTTTGCCCGTCCGATCCGAGCTTATTTCGCTATTAGCGAGGCACCCTTGTAGGCAGAATAGATAATTAAATAGGGCGAACGGAGTTGAGGGAATGCGCCGACTTAATGAAAATTGCATTTTAATTTCATAAGCAAGGACTTTGGAAAATCGCCCCCAATTAAATGCCCGTACCAAAGGCCGGACCTTCATAATTTCCGCATCTAGGCCAAATGACCGTTGCGGCTTAAAGTAATTACCCAATTGGCTTTAAGTGGACACACGAGCATTTCATAGTTGGGACGCCGCCCAGCCACCCAACCCAAAAAATAAAAAAAAGGAAACTCAGCTCAAGGGAAAAATGGTTGCTTAAAAGTGTCCGTTTTTTATTTGATTTCCTTGCCTTTTTTGCCTTTGGTTAGCTGTCGCTCACGTAGGCAGTGTCCATGTAATTAAATTAAAATGGAAAATTTACTCGTACTGCGGATTAAATTAATTTTCATTTGCATTTGCATAAGTTCGTCCCCGCTGCTGCTTCTCCAGTGATTCTCCACTGGCTTTCTCTGGCCCTCGTCCATTCATTAATTCATTCATTATGCCATTTATTGCTGAGTTTGCTAGAAGTGTGCCCAAGTTTTTATTTTTGCGCCATGTTCATTAACAGAACTCGGAGCTTACGACTAAGTAATACTACGCATAAATGCAATGGAGCTAGTTTGATACACTTTTCATAAGAAATGAATCAGGCAATAAAGAAAAGATTTCAAAAAGTGCCAGCCATAATAATAATAAAAATTGTTATCAATGTGCCTTTCTTCGACGGCAGCTTAGTTATTATAATATATCCACAATGTCTTATCTTCCTCATATTCAGTTATAAACAGGCACAAGAACACTTCGTTTATAAAAGCTTTCTGAACCAAGATGATAAGAAGATTATCTTCTGATAAGAAGATTATCTTCTGATAAGAAGATTAGTAAAACATAACAGCCAGTTTTTCTTACCGGATCAATAAAAACTTGACTAACAAAACAGCCTAACCTCAATGGATTGCGAGACTTTGGATCTCTGACTAATTAAAGTGTTTCGATTGCAATGCAAATCGATGGATTGAAGATTGTGACATTCTTGAAGACACGCCACAAGATGATCAGATATTTCCGTGAATTTCGGATACGATTTGATTTCCAAGCATTCAAGATTCGTGAGACTTCGCACTTGGCAGAAACTAATGGCATGCCGAAATCCGCATCTTAGTTTTTTTTTCACCTCTTCAAAGTCTAGATATCTGTACCTGGATAGTATTCATGTATCCTCCAGGCAACGGATCAAATATAGTTTTTGTTGGATGTACTTCACGTGGCAACTCAATAACTAGTTTTTGGATCCTTTAATATATGATGGCATAAATTCTCTGAAAATGTGATCTGGTATTCGAGCCATTAAAGTTTTCTTCTCATTCTCTGCAGCATAAGTGTTGTAAGTGCACAAGTGTTGTCAATTCAAAGTTTCGCAAGACTTTTGATGTCTTGTAAGTCAGTGAATCTGTAATTTTGGTACTGCAATTTGCGATTAATAAACATGTATTCAAGTGTTATTAAAGCTATTGCTCTCTCACAAAGAGAAATTCTAATCAACGCCATTATCTATATTTCTTGAATTGCTATATTTCGTAATTTATTTTGCGGAATTGCCCGATTTTTATTTTCACTTAACTTTTGTGCCCACTTAATGACAGTACATGAAATAATTCGCTGTGCGTAATTTTCGCGAAAATATACATAAGTATATCCGAAAATTAATGCGTGCAATTAAAATGTTTCTTTAATGGATAATATTAAATATTATCTATCTAATACTACTTCGTATTAAAGCCTAAATCTAAGAAAACCTCTTCGAGCCTCAGCACACCTTCACACTTTGAACTCCATCTAGTATGAAAATCATATGTACATGTTCCATGACACCTGTCTGGCAACTTTGGTTGGAAACTGAGTGCTGGCAGAGCCGAGTTTATGATGTCCTGGTTAGGCAGGCGTACATAAACATTCCTTTCACTGGGGGAGCCACATGACTGGATATTTATGTTGTGTACAATGTTCAAATTCCAAATTAAAATCCTTCAACGAAAATTATTACATTTCATTTAAGCCCAGCACGCAACTTAGGGCGCATCATAATTAATCCCATGCCAACCCAGAACTAAAGTGACTGAGAGGATTTCAGTCGGAGTGGATATGTGTGAGCGTTTGGATGTCATATAAATTCCATAATACAATGTAATTAAATTTGAGTCAAACTAAAGCACGTAAACCTCCCCATAATTGAGCGTCATCATATGAATGCCTGGCAGCTGTAGAACACTGAAAATTAAATCGTCTAAGCTGTTCTGTAGCCTTTAAGTACGAACCTTGTACAATGAAGATATCTTCTATGTAATATTGAACATTTAAAGCTTAATAGTTGTATAATACAAGTTTTCTAATAAAAACGTAAATACACAAAATAATTTATATATTTCGGATCGAGCTCTATTTATTGCCAAGTTATCACAGCAGTTTTTTCCATATGAAGTCATAAACCAAGTGTGCAATTAAGCTGCTCGAGTGACAGAGCCTAACCACTTCCTGTGCCCCCTTGCCCCAAATAATTCTCTACATTTTTTTCAGTTGGGCTTATTTTTAACATTTTATTGCTTATAATTTACGGGACAGCCAGTGTGGGGAAAATTCCCTGAAGTCAAAGTCGCGGACACGACATGGCGGCCAAGTGGCAACCTTTGTCCACTGACAGCACTGACCCTCCGTTGACCCCCGTTAGACCCCCCTTTGACCCCCCTTTGACCCCCTTTGACCCCTCAGATTGAGTGGATGGCCGGCAGCTCATTACAAAATGTTGGCGTCGGCTGTCAGCTACACATGAAAATTGCACAACTTTTGCCTTATTACTGGCAGGACCAGCCAGACCCACGAAATCCTTCCTCTTGCTTGGCATTCGGCTTGGTAACAATTTTTTCTACCAGTTTCCTCATTCTACCCTTGCTGAGGGTATGTTGATTTCAGTCAGAATATTGCACTAATATATGTAATTTCGTTTTAGAGAAACACTCGGAAATAGATGATTTTATGGGTACTAGATCATAACGCGTTACTTTCGGTATAAATCTGAAAATCGGTGTGTATCCAAGGTTTAAATGTAGTAATTACATAAGGGTATTTAAGCATCGTCTTGTCAAATGTTTCTTGCTTTATTTTAATTTTGTGCCTCGCTCTCCCACTTTTCCTTTGGTTCCGCTGCCTCGGTCTTTTTATTCTAATTAAATTTTTTCTACCAAAAGGGAGGTGGAAACGCGGCCAAACAAGGCGAATTTATTCTTCTGTAAAAACAAGAAAAATTACGCAAAATAAATAAATTTACATAAGCTCGGCATGTGCAAAGAAAAAAAGGCAAGCAAGTATTTGTACATAACAATAAATAAAATTGCATTTTCATTTGGGTTTTTCCATCGTTGGGCCCGACTTTGGGTTGGGTTCTAGGTCTAGGTTTCGTTACGTTTTCCAATTTCTCGAAGAAAGCCCACTGGAATTAAAACAAGCAGGAAATAGATCGCTCGGTATTTGCTAGTTATTCAAAAGTACTCGTATTTAAGCGGGAACTTTAGAGCTTTATACTTTAAGAAGCAGATGTTCATAGAAAGCATATTTAAAGCAAGCTCATGGCAATCTGAATACACCCGAAAATAAACACATTGCAATCGAAAAGAAACCCGAAGTTAACCAAAAGCAAACCCAAAGGAAATCGAAAGCAGCGGGTATCTAATAGTCGAAACATTTTTACTTTTGCGTTCTGGATGGTTTTAGATTACCTTCCTAGGCGGGCTTTAACCTTAACCATAATTTCGCGTGTTTTCTGACTCTTACCAGTAACCGGACCAACTCCAAAAACGCGTTCACAGCTAAATACGGTCAAGCAATTATCGCCTGTTAATTCGAATAAAAGCTCCAACTTCCCCCACTGACCACAAATTTGGATTAAATGGAACAATGAACAATGGAATAAATGAACTATCGTTTTCCATGTTCATCGGCTTTTCTGGCACTTTTAATAGGCGGTGGATCCACTAGTTTTTAGCTATTTCACTTGAATATTGTAAGTGACTTAATGGTATACTCTAAAAAAAATATTGCAAATGCATTACAAAATATTTAATTTTTAAAACTAATAATTAACTTAGGATTAATAACTTAAGGTAAATAACAGTTTTTATAATAGGGCACTTTGGCTATATCACTTGCTTCATTTGCCTCTGACTTTCGCCTGCTGTACCGCTATTTTAATAACGTGCATGCTGCGCATTTGGGATAACATCTGAATTTATGTAACGACACAAGCACAAACAAAGATGGCAGCCAGACAGGCGGAACGTGAAAAGCGGCGCGGAAAAGCGGTGCGGAAAAGCGGAAGAGAGAGGGAGGGGCAGCGACGATTTCCCGGGGCAGGGCAAGAGATGGAGCGAGGAGGGAGCAGGGAGCAGGGAGCAGGGTCTGGAAGAAAACTCAAATGAAAACTGATGCGGATTAGTATTTAAAATAATGTCCTGCAGGGATATAACTTGTGCCCACCCCTCAAGCCTTGGGCCTCATTCCATTTCCGTGCTGCTTTTATTTTTTCTCACTTGATTTTTTATTCTTTTGTGTCCTTATACTTTTCTGCCATTTTAATTCCTTCGCAGCGATTTTTTCTTTCGCAGAATGTTTCATAAAATTTATATTTGCAGATAAGTGTGCTTTCGGATGGCAGGGAAAACGGACGTTTTTATTACGGGACAATTTACATATTTTTCTTGTTAAAATTCCTCAACATTCCCCCATCAACTGGGTCCTTCGTGTCATATGAATTTTCCCCATTTTCTTGTTCCTGAATTAATGTTAATTTTTATTACACTTACTGTATTGCACTGCCCCACGACGAACCGATCCCCCATTTCATTTACATTCAAGTTTGTTTGTCTAAACGAATTGAAAAAAAAAGCAAGAAAGAAAACAAAAAAAGCTAAGAGGGAAAACACCAATGGCGGAGTCCAGATGAAAATGTTAATAATAAAACAACAAAATCCGAATGAATGCGTTGCAAATCGAAAAATAATAAAAATCGAATCGCTCCTTCATTCCCGATTTGCTGTCCTGTCTGCAGGACATCAAGTCCCCCAGTCGATGCCTCATTACGTATTCCCTGAACAAATTCTATTAATTATCTTTATGTCCTTCTGATGGGTGGCTGCAATACCAGGACCTCCCGCTGTTTGTCCGCTCGTCTCTTAATAAAGGTAACATGGGGGATTTTAATTTCTTTCAATAAAGAATGCGTAGCTCGCCTGAAAAATGCAATTAATTTGTTTAGAAAAAATGATTTGTAAATGGGGAAATGTGTACTCGTATTTTTACTTTCCCCAGTTGGGCTAGGGATATCCATTTAACAATCGAAAATCCGAAAATAGTTTTGTGTGCATTTCCCATGTGATATTCAGCTACTAAATTATTCCCAATTCAATTTGCAATGGCCAAATAAAATCACAGGCAGCCAACTAAAGAAATGGGACATCGAGCACTTGTACTGGAATATGCAGAGATGAGCAATTTGTTGTTCTGGAGCTACTGGCGCCCGTCATGGAAAATTCTAAATGTTTCAATCAACTATTCGCAATATTAAATATTAACGTAAAACTCGAGTGGAGTTGCCTCGGACTGACCCTTTCGATGCCGTACCCAAAAGGTCATCATGTGTCTGCGAACACACTTACATCGCATGGATACTAGAACGTACACAAAGCGAAATATTATTTTCTTATGATTACCATGATTACCTCCTTGAGTTGGACAAACATTGTATTTAGCCAGGAGCTGTAGTCAGGATTATACATACAGATATAAGTTTTAAAGTGAGATCTTAGTATTTAGTATTAGTATTTTTTTCAGTGCACAGTAGCTGGCAAAGTAATTTTGGACATTTTTCATCATAAACAGCAATGACTATGCTTGCAGTTGGAGGACTCAACCCCTTCTGGGAATTTCTTCCTTGGCCGGGCTTTGATTTCGAATTGGATTTGAATTCGGAATTTTTGGCTTTCAAGGACCGCCGGAGGTTGAATGGGAAATGGCAATGGAGTCCGAGTTGGTCAAGTTGGTCAACGCATAAATATTTCTCTTTGTTCAGCCATCGCATTGGAGCCAAAAAAGAGCATTACGTGAGTGTGCGTGTGAGTGTGCGTGTGAGTGTGAGTGTGCGAATGAGTGTGTGTACCTGTGCACCACACATCCTTGCCTGTCTGCACTCATCCCACCACCCCCCTGTCTGCAAAACCCCCTCGCACCCGCCCCACCACCAGCACAAACAAACAAGCAGAAGGACCTGGTGTGGTGGGCAGCTGGCAGCTGGGAGGGATGGTCAGATATGAGCAACGGTCGAATGGTCAAGTCAAAGTTATTGTCATGTCATGTAAGTGCCAGCCACCCGACGTTCACACCCCTTTCTGGACCCCGGCTCGGTCAGATTTTCCAATTTCATCTTCATCTTCATACAGTACAAGTATGCCATTTGGTTTTCCCTTTGCGGCACACAGTGGGCACCAATATTGTTTTTCCCAAAACCTTTTCAAATAGATTGCTGTACATAGGGCGAAGAACATATTCCTATGTGAACTAACCAAAACTTGGGTAACATTTTCTTGTTGGTCAACTGAAAGGGAAAAAATGTTGTATGGGCATGATAATGGAGCTCTAATGCACATCTTAGACTAAAAATACTTACAAGATCTTACTTAAGACAAAATGAGATATTTGAGATATTTCACCAAAAGCTTTTTGGTGAAAATATAAAATTTACAAGTATTAACAACTTTACTCAATTTTTCTGTTCTATTGGAAAAGCCACTTGACGTGGAAGTTATATGATGAAAAGCTGACACACGTGCGATGAAGTTAAATGTATACACATCTGCCAAAAAAGCATTATCAAAAATTCATCGAAACTTTTCATTGGCTTGGCGAGCGCAGGGGGGAGATCGTGTTCGAGAAAAGGTTTTCCCCGTAGGTTGGGTAAAATGTAAATATCGGTGGTAATGGCCGCCGCCCCAGGAGGCGGAAAAATCAACTGACCAGTAACTTTGGAGCCAACTTTGATGGCATCTTGCGAAAGTTGAAAGTGACTTAAGTGAAATTTCCACCTCAGGCGGCTCAGCAGGACGACCTCGTCCCCTTTTCCTTGGACTTTCGAGGGGTCACGCCATGAACATGAGTAAAAATTAAATTGATTTTCCTTGGACATTGTTCAGACCTGTTCTGAAACTGGGTGTGCTTTTCTTGTTGGCCCTTCATGGTCTTTTGTCAACCCTATGGATTTCGAATACATTTTTTTGTCGCATCCCTCTGAAAACTTAAGCTCAACTCGCCTATGTCGCATATTAAATTGGTGCGCAAATAGTTGTGCTACCCTGTATTTTATTGACTCACTTTTGCAACTCAGCGAAGAGTGTCTCGCATCTGGCGAAATTTTTAGCCAGCAAAATATTAACTTGAGAGCCTTTCCCCTGGAATCTACCAGTTCCGTCATTACCATTCCTTTTCCACTCGACTTAAGCGACAATTTCATTTCAATTAAATTATAATTATATCTTCAGTTTGGCCCCATCAAGTTTCAGTCAAACAAAAAGTACAATTTTCATTTTCACCTTTGCGAAAGACGAGGCGGGCGTTGATAATTCCCCAAAATTGTTTGACACTTCAAAGTCATTATGAAGATAGCAATCACCAACCCCCTTCCTCGGTCCACCCAACTTTTCTCCAAGGGTCGTGGCATTTCTTCACGGCATTCACTCCCTTCCACTTCCACTCCCACTCCCAAAGACCAGCAATCCTTCAGCTCCATCCTGCCTCGTCCTCTTGCCGCCACTTTACTCAATCCTAAGATGGGAATCGCCACGTCTGTCTACATGCCTACATACCCGCAGCGCTTTTTGATGTAATTTTGGCATAAGCCAAAAAATGTTGCCTTTCTCGAGACATCTTTGTCTCCAATCCACTCCACTCCCGGCGAGCGGTTTCCGAATGCGACACGCCCTGACAAATTCATCCAGGGAAAATGAGGAAAATAGCTGAAAATTAAATTCGGAATTAAAATTTTGGCCCTGGGCACATAACTTTATGCCGCTGGATTTTCTTTCCGCCCAAAAGGGTTTCCTTGCTTACGGATGAATCCTTGAGGCAACCAAAGGCATGATAATAGCTGAGCAGATTCTCCGAAATTAAGACGATTTAGTTGTTTAATTTAACTGGGTATGACTAGGCTACCGATAAAAGAGGAAGATTAATAAGGATGGAAAGTAATGAGGTTATAAAACATCAGTTTCACAATTTTAGAGTTTAACAATGTTGCTAACATTAATTAATGCTCTTATTCTCCGAACTTACTTATTATCTCAATAGCATTTGAATTTGTATTATTTTTGGCGCCGATGTATTATCAACGATATATTATCAACTCTTCTAAGAATAAATCTATAGATTATTTTTTGGCAATCAAATACAATGCCACCCTATATTATGAATAATAATTCTTATGCTTAACACAGCAAAAGACAAAACAATTAATTGTGCGCATATTTCCCTTCCCACCTTTACTTTTGATCGGAATTATTAAAAAAACAAGATAGAATGCTATAGTCAAGTTCAATTTCAAAATTTTCTATAGGAACATGGGCATGATAAATAAAAATTTGAAAACATTTTTCAAAAGTGTGGGCGTAAGAGATCTTGGGCGGTTTGTGGGCGTTGGAGTAGGCGTGGCAACAATTTTTTGGCAAATCTATAGAAATTTACAAGATATATAAAAAAGTGAAAAAATATCAAACTTTTCAAAATTGTGGGAGTGACAGTTTTGCATGGTTTGTGGGTGTAGAAGTGGGCTAAGCAAAAAGTTTTTGGCAAATCTGTAGAAATTTTTTGAAACCTGCGTGCTTAATCTCAACATTTTAGCTTTTGCAGTTTCTGCAGTTCTACGGACAGACGGACAGACGGACAGAAGGACATGGCCAGATCGACTCGGCTATTGATCCTGATCAAGAATATATACACTTCATATGGTCGGAACCGTTTCCTTCTGCCTGTTACATACTTTTCAACGTATCTAGTATACCCTACAAGTTTACTCTACAAGTAACGGGTATAAAATTGAATTTCTTAATTAAAATGCAGATTTTTTGAGAATGGCACCAGGAACATTTAAGGGTACGCCACTTTAAAATCCGATTAAGATAAGTTGAGTTATGGAGTTTAGAACTTCAGATTTGGGACATCTTTTAATTTTTTTGAATTTCTACAACATCATACATCAAAAAAATTGGAAAAAAATTTCAAAAAAATAAATTTTCTAAATTTGAATGCACATTGTTAGAGAATTGCGCCAGAAGCATTTAGAGGTACGCCACTTCAAAATCCGATTAAGATAAGTTGAGTTATAGAGTTTAGAACTTCAGATATGGGACAGTTTTTAATTATTTTGAATCTCTACAACAAAATATTATAAAAAAATTTAAAAAAAATTAATTTCAAAATTAGAAAGCAGATTTTTAGAGAATTGCGCCAGAAACATTTAGATGTGCGCCACTTCAAAGTCCGATCAAGATAAGTTGAGTTATGGAGTTTAGAACTTCAGATTTGGGACATCTTTCAATTTTTTTGAATTTCTACAATATCATACATCAGAAAAATTACAAAAAAAATCTCAAAAAATTAAATTTCAAAATTTGAATACAGATATTTAGAGAATTGCAACAGAAACATTTAGAGGTGCGCCACTTCAAAGTCCGATTAAGATAAGTTGAGTTATGGAATTTAGATCTTCAGATTTGGGACATCTTTCAATTTTTCTAAATTTCATACATCAGCAAAATTACAAAAAAATTAAAAAAAAATAAATTTTTAAATTTTAATGTACATTGTTAGAGAATTGCGCTAGAAACAATTAGAGGTACGCCACTTCAATATCCGATTACGATAAGTATAGTTATGGAGTTTAGAACTTCAGATTTGGGACATCTTTAAATTTTGTTGAATTTCTACAAAATCATACATCAGAAAAATTGGAAAAAAATGTAAAAAAAATTAATTTCAAAATTTGAATGCAGATTTTTAGAGAATTGCGCCAGGAACATTTAGAGGTACGCCACTTCAAAATCGGATTAAGATAAGTTGAGTTATGGAATTTAGAACTTCAGATTTGGGACATCTTTTAATTTTTTTGAATTTCTACAACAAAATATTACAAAAAAATTTTAAAAAAATTAATTTCAAAATTTGAATGCAGATTGTTAGAGAATTGCGCCAGAAACATTTAGAGGTACGCCACTTCAAAATCGGATTAAGATAAGTTGAGTCATGGAGTTTAGAACTTCAGATTTGAGACATCTTTTAATTTTTTGAATTTCTACAACATAATACATCAGAAAAATTACAAAAAAATTTCAAAAAATTAAATTTTTAAATTTGAATGCAGATTTTTAGAGAATTGCGCCAGAAACATTTAGAGGTACGCCACTTCAAAATCCGATTACGATAAGTTGAGTTATGGAGTTTAGAACTTCAGATTTGGGACATCTTTTGATTTTTTTGAAACTTGTATCTGAGAAATGTCCTGTTCATGATTTTGCATCATACGAGTTTTCCTTATCAAATAATATTTGATATGTACTAGTGTTGATAACAACTTTATTAACACTATATGCTTTGATATAAAATGACTTCAACATATTTATATTCCCGTAATTTCAACGCTAAACTTTGTTCTACAAATTAGTATTCCATTCCTGCTTTTCGGGTTTTCCATTTCCCCTCTTCCAATGAACTGGTTTATTTTATTTTCCATCTTAGCCAGATGTTGTCTGCAACACGTTACTGAGTTTTCTTTCTGCAGGTAGAGAATGACTTTGACATCCCACCTAAATCCCTCAGCCAGGTAGAATACCATTCTGCTACCTACTTACACTACCAATCCGTGGTATAAAACTCAATCTTTTTGTGAAACTGCCTCAGTACTGAAACTTCTGCCACGATGAAACTACTGGTGCGCTTTCTAGCCAAGGAGTCCTTCATTTCGAGTCTAACTCCATAAGTGTATAATTATAGATTGCTCTTTTCGTGCTGGTGAACGCTGTTATCGCCCAGAATGGATACGGCCAAGGTGGACAAGGACCATATGGAGGACAAGGAGGCTTTGGAGGATACGGAGGTCTCGGCGGGCAAGCAGGTTTTGGCGGACAAATAGGATTCAACGGTCAAGGTGGAGTTGGTGGCCAGTTAGGAGTTGGTCAGGGTGGAGTACGTCCGGGACAAGGAGGATTCGCCCCTCAAGGCCCACCAAACCAGTATCAGCCTGGTTACGGAAGTCCCGTGGGATCTGGCCATTTCCATGGAGGTAATCCTGTCGAGTCTGGCTATATTCACGGAAATCATCATGAATATCCGGAACATCATGGCGATCATCACCGGGAACATCATGAGCACCACGGACACCATGAGCATCACGGACATCATAGGCACTAGTCCTGAGGGTTTCTTTTAAATGCCTTATACTCAGGAAAAAACAAGATAGACTATCAGATACCCGTTAATAATTCTCTGGAATATCTGTAAAAATTACGAATAAAATTAAGAAAAGAAAAAAAAATTGTTCAAGACAGTGGGCGTGACAGTTTTGGGCAGTAGAGTGGGCGTGGCACAAAGTTTTTAGGACAATCGATAGAAATTTACAAGACTAATAAAATAATATTACAACATTTACAAAAAATGTGGCCGTAGCCGGACAGACGGACATGGCCAGTTGGACTCGGCTATTGATCCTGATCAAGAATATATAATATATACTTTATATGGTCGGAAACTCTTCCTACTGCCTGTTACATACTTTTCAACGATTCTAGTATACCCTTTTACTCTACGAGTAATGGGTGTAAAAACAAGAATTTGATACTGCATATTCATAGCAAGCAAGAATGCTAAGTTTAAAATCTATTTTGTATCTATTCTATCTATCTATCTATCTATTTGTATCTATCTATTAATATTGTATGGTCGAAAGTGCAGATTTGATTTGTAAAAGTGATTTTTTATCTAAAAGCCTCTTGAGATACACTATGCAACGTGACTTCTTGAATTTCTGTACCTAAAATGGAAAAAACTGAGTCGCAATAGAAAAGTAAATAAGGAAACGGAACCCTTTACCCTGTCCATTTTGGTTGAGGCATCTATAAATTATTTTGCAGATAGCATACAAGCATATACCGCACATCCCATCTCAACTTTTGCAATCGGAGAAAAGGATGCCGTCGACCGCTCCCCAGCGACATTTTCTGACCAACGCAGCTGACAGAATTGAAAAATAAGCGAAGTCCGACTGAAGGGGGTGGGGCAGGGGCGGTAGAAGGTGGCGTTCAGGTGGGGGCTGAAGGTGAAAAATAAAAAATGGCGTCCAGTCGAGTGCTCAACCTCAAGATTTATAACGAAGGCAAAAAATAGAGGCGAGGGTGGGAAAAAAGAGCACACGTTAAAATAATGCAAAAGCTGAAGAAAACTAAAGAAAAAATGTGCGGGAAAAACTGCCACCCACACGGCCGAGGAAAGAGCGAGAAGGAAAACCGCACACACACCGAAACACGCAGCAACGGAAATGGAAAGGATAAAATTAATTTTTCTCCTTTATTGCCATTTACTTCACCTGCTGCTGCTTTCTCCCACTCGCTCGCGCTTTTCTTCGAAGGAGAGCGAAAAAGTGGCCCGGAAAAGGAAAAGCGGGGCGGCTCCAAGTGGGTGGCGGGTGGTGGCCAAAGGGTGACCCACCCAAGCGGCAACATTGCTGACGCTATCAAACACCACAAACACATTTAGTTTGCGGGAATTTGTTTTTGCGTCGCTCACTTTTCTTGCTGCCTCTGCTTCTTCTTTTGGCAATTTGCGCCATAAAAATGTGCAAAAAAATTGCAACAAAATAAAAGCGGAATAGAAAAGCCGTGAGAGGCAAGAAGAACCTGTCCGACAAATAAAAATGGCATAAAAATATTCCACTTACCTCAGAGGTGCGAATGGGGTGACCAATACACTGTCAGATATAAGGTGGTAGTGCATAGATATTGAAATATAAATAAAAAATAGAGTAATTTAAGTATAAAGGAGGAGCTCTGCATTAATTCTTTCTTATGCTTAATAGAGAATAACTTATTTGAATTTTTTTACAAAATTCTTACTTTTATATTAGAACACTTTTAGATCGCAGATTTGTACTTCGCATCGCCAGAAGATACAGCGCTTTTTCGCGCAGTGCCGAAACTTTCTTCTCCGCTTTCTTCATCTCCGAACAACTCAGTCCGTACTATAAAATATCTATAATAAATCTACTTTTTTTCAAGAGCAAATACTGAAAAACTCACTGAAGCCTCGTCAAATAAAAAAGATGGCAAAAAGGAGGGAATTTAATACAGAAAGTCGTCCACATGTGATGGGAAAGGGCAGAATGTAGCCGTGTCCAGTTCAAAGGGAATAAAGAAGTGGAAACCAATAACGGCAATGGGGATGCAGGACAATCCACAGGAGGAAAAAGGAAACATATCAAGCCGAGGCGAAGTGAAGCAATAAAAATGAAATGGGAGTACCAGGAAATAGGACGGGAAATATTATGTCCCCTCCTTTGGATCAGATAACTAGATGAAAGTAGAAATTGGATGACCTCACCAAGAGTCCAGCCAAAGTGCGCCCTTTTGCAACCCTTCGCTAATATTGCGCATACGCAATGTGCGACGACGCCATTGGGGGGGTCGGGGGAATTATGAAAGTGACCACAGGAATTATGAATTTGCTAGTTTTTCCCAGCCAATCGGAAGAGCACCCAACCACCCAACCACCCAACGTCATTTCAGCCAACCACAGGAAGGGCTTTCTGAACCTGCGCTTATTGCATAAAGTTATGTGTATATATATCATAAATCCATAACGTGCCATACACCCTCTTTTTGGAGGAAAAACCCAACGAGGCTCTGTTGTCGCTGGCTTCAAATTACAACCACAAACACAACGGAAAGGGGGGCGATCGAGGGGGTAAACAGCCCTTAGAATCCACCCACATGCACGCACACTGGCACATTTCGCTTAAGTCAACAAGAGAGGGGGAACCACCGAAAAGAAAGCGATTTTTGGGGGTGAAATACCGAGTCCGGCGGCAGCACCCTCAATGCCACCCAATTATAACCGAATGGGGAAGTCGGAGTTTCTGGGTGGGTGGAATGGGTGGAATGGGTGGCTTATTCGAGCTGCACGCTTTGTTATTGTTTCATTTTTCTCGTTTTCCCTTCGATTTCTCTTCTATTTATATACGTGCCAGCGAGTGTGTTTGTATTTATGTGGGATATAGCCTCGCAAGGACTCACTCGCAAGATACACGTACACACGTACACACGTACACACGAGCATTCGGGCAAAGTTACTGCGATACGTGCAACATCATAAAAAGGACAAAACAATAACAATAAAAATCATATATACTCATAGCCCGGCCAAGACCACACCACCCACTTATACCACCCCCCCCCCCCCACGGTCACACCACACCATCCTGGTGTCTACGTGTATGTGTGGGTTTATGTGAAAATAAACGAAAAGCGTTAAGATATGAGCGTCCACAAGGCATACAGAGGGAAACTCCCCCACAGCACCTCTTTAATGTTTATTTCGCTCGGAGATCGACTATCAGTGGTCAACGCCTTTTATATATCCTTGCGTATATATTGTTCAGTAACAGATATTAAAGAATTAACATTTTCAAGTTTGTAATTTTAATGGTGAACTATTTAGTTGACAGGCCAACGCGTTGAGCTTCTATCAGAATATGTATGCTTTTAGCACCATTAAAAACATTTGATATTCCCATTTATCCAATTTAGCTTATAATTTAATAGTATACTGGTAGTAGCATCATAGTCCTAGTATCTAGAAGTTGCTTTTTGGTCGAAAACCCACAACAGAGCACTGAGCATCTTATCCTGCCCGTGGCTCCTTCTATGTGGCATATGGCATGTCAGCGCCTCCTAGACTGGACGCCATCGATTTCCCTTAGCGGCAAATAAAAACACATTAGACCAGCTAAGAACCTCATTTATGGAGAGGGATGGCAGTGGGATTTGAAAGATGGCCACGGCAGAGCCAAGGATACGACGCTCGCCGTTTGGCTTGATAAAATGCGTTAAAACGAAAATTAAGCAACACAATTAATGGACTCGCTTTATCATACAATTTTAATGGCTCAAATAAATTGGCCAGAACTAGCCCCGGAGAACGGACTGAATCTGGAGCACACTCTCACTCTCCCCTCGTGGTTAGATGGAAAAGTTTTTGTATTTCTTTGTCTGCCCTAAACACATTCCCCCCACAAATGGATATACTTCACATCCAAGCAAACATATTCATATATTTGACTAGCTTCTATTTTCACGATTTCATTTAGCGCTAAGCTTAATTAGTTTCAGGTCGCTATATAAAGTAATCTTTGAGGAGGATTATCCAAATGTAAACCTCTCTTTGAGGAAATGTATCAAATTAGCCAATATCTACAAGGTATATTTAAGTAATATAATCGTTTGGTTGTTATAAAGCACAGGCTCTTTAGCAGGGATACCTGTAGGAATAGTGTCTAAATTCCATTTCTTAAATACCAAAGTCATGTAATTTGTTTTTATCGCTGGGTAACACCCAATGTTTATGATGTATGACATCATATTTTATTGTCCATCAACCATCTCCTTTTACCTCATCTCGTCGGAGTCGCCTTAAAGGAACCCACACGACATGGCCAAAACCCGGACTGGCCAATATTGTTATAAAAGTGCAAACAAACATGGTCGGAATGGGGTGCAGTAGGCGAAGATACCACCCAATAGAGGCGAGCCCAAAGAGAACTCAGCTTAGCTGAGCGGAGGCGAGGTGAACGGAGTCCACAACTTGACCAAGTCGAGGAGCCGGGAATCAGGAGCAGTGGCCGCAGAAATACTTGGGGAGAAAACGCGCAATTCGTTCGCCGGCACCACCCACTAGTGATGCGAAAGGTACTACGTTTGGACACACAAGGTACTAGCTCGATGAAGAGGTATATGTATATAATGGTTTTCAGTAAACAAATATGAAGATTTTACCAATACTCCATTTTCAAACATTCAAACTCAGGATATCAGGTGGTGGTTACTGGGGAAATTAAATGGATGCCTTCCAAATTTTTCCAAGATTAGTTCTAGTATTATAATATTGGTTGTACGCAATTTCGAATAAGCAGTTCCCATCACTGTGAGAGTGGGAAAGTTGTCTTAGAGGGAGAGCGAGCCAGCAGTGCGGGAAATTATGAAGCAGAGGACGTAGGTTGGGTGGAAAAGGGGGTGTGGGTCGTCGGTGGGTGGTGCTGTGGGTGGCTCAGCGGGTGGCCAAGTGTACAGGACACCGCCGACCTGAGCAAAGGACAACGGAATAACAAAAGGAAAGGCGACGCACACACAGGCAGTGCAGAAAAAATGAGAAACCGTGTGGTCCGCTGGCTCGGCAAAATAAATCGCTGGACACGAAACCCAGCGAGTGCGAGCGGGATAGAGGAAGGGCCAGAAGAAGGACTTGCCGGAGCCGAGGTGGAATAGAGAGGGCAAGGACTAGCTGACCAAGGAAGAAAGAGAGAGAGAGAGAGAGAGAGAGAGAGAGAGGGAGAGAGAGAGAGAGGCAACAAGCGCCAACAGGAATAAAAAATTGAATGAAATATTTTTATAACCACACACACACACACATATACATGTGCACTGCAAACAGCAGGAAATAGAGGGAAAAAATATAGTGAACGAAAGAAAGAGAGAAGCAGATGCCCAGCAGGGAGTGAAAGAGATGGGCAGCTGAGGGATATTGATGGGGCGCAACAGTAAAAGGAACCCATGGAAAAAAGGAAGGAACGCCATCGTGCTTATCAAATATGAAGGAACCGAAAGTGGGTCGAGGCTTTTGGGTGGTGCGATGGTTCGATGGTTCGGTGGTGCGGTGGTGCGGTGGTGCGGTGGCTGGGCGTTGGTATCATAAAAACCATGAGCTCACCTGGGGTAGTTGGGTCGAAAGTTTTATGGATGCCCGATGCCACGACAGGTGGTCAGAGCACGCCCACTGCCCACTGCCCACATCTTACACATATTCCTCTCCTCTTTTGTAGTCATAAAAACAGGGTGCAAGGAGGATCGAATGGGAGCTGGCACACGTGCGGATAATAAAAAATGTTTTACTTTTCAATCGACCAATAATATGGCGTTCAATGGACAGGCCAAACGTGCTAGACCCAAACAAAGAACCCCACCTACATCCCAACCAAGAGGAGCACCGACACAGACCCGTGGACTCACACACACGTACGTAGTTCAATCATCGTTAAAAAGAATTTCATTTTGAAAAATGCCAGAACTTCAATAAATTATATTGCTTCTGGACCACAGAAAGGAGCTAGAGGAGGTGGCTGGGATCAGAGGATGAGGATGCTGGGTCGTGGAGGGATGTGGCCACCGGCAGGTTCGCTATCATAACCACAATACAAAGAAAATCGGGTGGGCAAACAAGAAAATAAAAAAATATATATAGAAGGAGCCATCCGCCGTTGGTGTCCGTAAGACACCCGGGTGCGGACAGGTGAATCAGGTCATCGGGGGCTCTGGGAATGTGGAGCGAGGATGAGACCCGGAGCCAATGGCATTCTATAGCGTCAGCGTCTCCAGCTGCCCGCTCGATGGTTATTGGTTCGCGTTGCAGAAATATAATATACACACACACACACACACACACACCCACACAGAGCTCTGGATATGTGAAATAAAAATTGTGAAATGAAAGGAAGAAGCGGAAAAGCTGAGGAAAAACTGAGGAGCAGCCATAGAAAACTATTGGAAATGCGAGGGCCGAGACGAACTCAACTTTGTGGCAACGCGACATTTTTTTTTTGCCCTCGACCTTAAGTTGCCTGGTGGGTGGTGGCTGATGGGTGGTGGGAGGAAGTGGGTGGCTGCCATTGTCATAATGACGCGCATTCCTGTGCACTTGGCTGTGGATTGGAGGATCCTCTTCTGCCAGCCCGCCATTCGCTAATTAAGTCATGGGCCAACAACACTGATAGAAATTCGTAGCCACTAAAGACTTAAAATATTCGGAATGATGTACCCACACTCTTGTATATGATATCTTTTGATTTTCCATTGACCTTTTAACTGTCTACATTGAAGGTGGCAATTTCTGCACTTAAGTATTATATTAAATTAATAAATATTATATTAATATTATATAAGTAAATAAATATTATATAAATTATATAATAAATTTCTAGAGATTTCTGTTATATTTCATAAAGATTTTCACAATCTTAAAATTAAACTAAGTTAGAGAACACAGTTTGAAAGATATAAATGCCTTTAAGAATTGTAAAAAGTTGTACAATTTTATGCATAGTTTGGCAGTTCAACTCTTGGTCCAAAAAAAGAATTTCCCGCACCCCTCGAGATGCGTGTGCGAATTCCCCAGAAGCTAATCAGGCAAGCCTAACCGAATTTGCTCTACAAATCCGTCAAAGTCACTGGCGTTTGGCCCACGGCATGCATCTCAGCCATTAGCCTATAAAAGCGCCCACACATGTCAGCCAAAGAAGTCCTCGGGCGCACTCCGCCCGTTGTCATCGCAATCGCTATCGGTATCCGTATCCACAGGAGCATCAGCATCATCAGCATCATTTTAGAAGCCGGCGTACGCCAGTAGCTGTACTGAAACTTCGGATATTTTTAAGCCAAATAGGGGTTACCTATTATTTCTCATATCGCGACTTTCCATATTATTTGTATATAATAACTAAGTATTATTAAACCTATAGAATATGTTTTTGCCCATAGATTTCCATCAATGTTTAAAGTAAACTAAGTGCGGATTCACCTCTTGGTTGCAGCTCATTAATAATAAAAGCTATGGGATTCTTTTAAAACTAAATCTGGCTATCTTAGCTTAGCTTCATTCAACCTTTATCGACGGCAGCACTGGCCTGTGAAAAGGGTAAATCCGATACTAGACCGAAAAACACGTCAAACTTTGACAGCCGCTGGCTCACTGAAGGGAGTGGATTTCTAATGTGCTGCAATGTGTTGCATGTTTATTTGAAAAATCGCTAAAGGATAACTAAAGGATTCCCCCCAGGGTATTTCGCAAGCTCGAGTGATTTGTTTGCGAATTTACATATACTCGTACATAAAACCGCTCCTTACCCCAGAACTAGAACTCCCAGGGTGTTTTCCAACTGGTTGAGCAGCTCCGCGCTTTCTTTTCATTCTTTGCATTTTTGTGCTACTCAATACGCTGGGGCAATAATTTTGCATAACGAATAAGTTGAATAAGTAAAAGTATCCAAATTGAATCAGTGCAGAATGGAATACCCCCTAGGTGGCGCTGTGGTGTTAAGTGGCGAATTCAATTTTGCTGGCAGCTTACGACTCTCAGTTGACATTTATGAGACGACATTTTCGTGGCGGTTCTTCACAAAGTGGGGCTTATCGATTTCCAGCTATTTTCGGGGCAGCGAAGGGCGGAAAGCAATCCCCAAATGGCAGCATCATTAACTAACCTGCCCCGAAGACGGTAAATAATGTAATTTATGAATTACAATTAAAAATGCGCCAAGGGCAGAGCACATTGAGCTGGGCAAACACATGTGTCCGTCCTTTTTGGGGGTGCTTACCCTCGGTCATCCGTTGTCTGGCCATTTTTGTGATCCTGCCCCCACCCCCTCCACTCCGCCGGCAACTGTAATAAAACTCCCCATTTGGTCATTTGGCAATTATCCCGATAAATTAGCAGCCGGACAATGGCCCAGCAGCGCCGAGTCGTCCTCCCACCACCCACACTGGACCTCAACTTCCTGCTTTATTCTCGGAAAATGAACAAGGGTTGGCACATGAGGTAGCTGGAGTCCTTGAATTTGGCGATCTGAATTGCCCAGCCGATTTTGTGCGGTTTCAAATGGATTATACCCATATGTAGGTTAGTTAGCATCTATATGTATAAGCGATCAAAAATGGTTTACAATTTACACTTATGCCGAAAACTATGAATTTGGTCATTCTTTGGGTGGTCTTCATAATTTTTCTTTAAGAAATACATCGAATTTGTTGCAAGCAATTGATTAAAAACCAATATAGTTCTAAATTGTGTATCTTACAGAAAGTACTATAAATAATAATATTTAGTTTTAAATCCAATTTTTGCACTTTGCGCTGCACAAAAAATATCGTTTTATATCTCGATTTTGCATCTCCGACAATTTTTTATTCGCAACACTTTTCAGGTGTGGAAAATCGGCTTTTCAGGTTAACAAAATCAACTTGGTAACGAATTAAAACGAACCGAAAAGCAAGCGGCCAGCAAAAACAGGCACAAATGCAAACAGGCAAGGGGTGAGGGGGGAGGGCAATGTGGAAATGCGGATGGAGCTTGCGAAAAATGCAAAATAAACGGGGGCTGGCCAAAACGAAGGCAGCGAGCGTGTAAAAGGCCTCGAAAACTCAATCAATCAACGGACGGTATAAAGCGCGTATACGCAGTGTTGTCCATGCCAAAGTAACAAATGAACACACAACACACACGCACGCACATGCAGCGCAAACATAGACACACACACACACACACACACAGACACACACACACAGTCGCACACACACACACACCACCTCAGGTTGTTATCCGCTTGTTTCGCACTGCTTGCCAAATACCACAAAATCTATTTCGATTCGCAATCAAAATCCCAAATTCCATTTGTACTATGACGAGTCCGGACTACGGACTTTCCACTACGGCCGTACGGACTATTTGTGCGTGCGCGTGTGTGTGTCCGTGTGCGTGTGTGTGTGTGTGTGTAGTGGAGCAGAGTAGGCCGGAGATTGGGAGAGACTGCGATTGGGAAATCGTGGCCAACTTGTGCTTGAGTGCTTTCGTTTGTATTTAGTGGTGGACTTAAAAATACAGAGGCCCCCCGTCCAAAGCCCCAACTGCACCACCCATTCCCCCAGTGAGCCACTCCTTTGGTCCCATCCCCCCCCCCCTCCCCACGAAAAGCGGAACTCCCACAAAGGCCGTGGCCACAAATGCATCCGGCGCTGACGTTGAACGATGAGTCGCCGCTGAATGCCGAGCAGTGTATGCCTATTTCCATGTCCTATTCCCTTCCTCAATCACTCGCAAAAAAGACGTTGCACTCTGGGACACTTTGATTTGTGCAAAATAGTTTCAAAGTCATTCGAAACCTACATATGTATAAACCATATATGTAAATAAAGAAAGTAGTTGCTTATAGATAAACAAAAAAAGCACACGAAACGATAATAGAACTTGATTTGCTCAGTGCAACCGTTTGTGGAATGCCCCATCTCCGCCAGTTGTCCATTCAGCTGCCATGTTTTCCAATTTTCGGCGCACTGCGCTGCATTCAGATTCGTGCAGATGCAACAGCAGTGGAGCAACAGCAACAAAAGTCGCTCGCTTCTCCCGAAATTTAGTCATTGTTCGCGAAATTGCTCATAGACACGGTCCTCCCCCCCACCGCGTCGCCAATTCCACCGATTTTCCACCATTTTCGGGACTGCCCAATCCGACCTGCCACGTCGACGCGTCAGTAGGGGGAAATGCAGATGGAAGGGAGCACGTGGAGCTGATTGCAACTCTTTGGCTCTGGCTCTGGCTTTGGCTTTGGCTTTGGCGGTGGACAACCGCAACGAGCCGCTTTTTGATCGTTGGGGCGCCCAAGTAAAAATATTATTACACTCTCGCGACCCACAGTAAAATGGGGTTCCCCAGTGGGTCAGCGCAAGGGCCACCGCCACTCGAAAACCATTCGCGAATTTATTCGCCGGAAAATTTGTTAAATTAACAAAAGTGGATTTAGTGGAAGAGCCGCGCATCCTTTCGCTAAATAGGCTGTGTCCAGGAATAAATGATTGGGCATTTGTTATAATATAGGGAACTATACCGAATGAGGTGAGCTGCAGTATTATCGTAAACAATAACTTAAGTTTGATTTTAATCAGAATTGCGCAGTGGAATAAATTCAGTTTTTCTTGGTTTCTGAGATGCATCCCATTTCATTAGTATGCATAAGCTTGCATCAATAAGTTTATAGTTAAGAAACTGTGTCCTTAAAGGTAGGTATGTTTACAAATAGTGGAATATATATAACAACTAATATATTTTTACATAGTTCCCATTGCCTTGAATTGATTTATCCCTCTGCAGGGACAGGTACTCCACCGCTTGGCTGAGCTTGCATGACTTTTTCCTGGGGCTGCACCAGCGCCTTGGTCGGCAGTAGGTGCTTTAAGGGTTCAAGAATGCGAGTCTGCTGCAAGTAGGTGAGCTGCTGTTGCTCCAGCTGGAGCAGGCTAATGCCCAAGTGAACGGTTAGCGACTGCGGGGGGAAAACTCCGTGGATACACCTCTGAATATAGGGTACTAGGTCGTAGGCCAGGCATGAGCATAGCCGCACAAATGCCTCTCGTTCGCTGCCGGCGAAGGCCTGCTGCTCCTGCCGATAAAAGGCAAGCACACGCTGAGCGGCCTGTTGCAGGGAGTGCTGCAGACAGCGGGTAACATCGGTGGCCAGGGCCAAGGGCGCACACAGACGCAGCTCGTTCAAGGCAGTCAGATAGCCATTGCACAAGGCGGCTAGGGGATAGAAATCCAACAGGGTCTCGGGCGGAGCATATGACTCCTGCTCCGGATCAACCTGCTTGCGGGCGTGAGAGTGCAGCGCCACCTTGTTGATTAGGGTGAATTTCTCCAGTTCCCGCTCAAACTGCTCGTTGACCTGCTCCACGCTGCTCTCAAAACGACGCCGGATCACGCCCACGAAAATCGGTGCCATAAGGGCACGAAAGTCAGCGCCCACGCGGCTAAATGACAGCCCAAAGTACATGCACTGTCCAAGCACTGTTTCGACGGAGCCAACTCCCTGTTGCAGATCGCGTTCCAGAGTCTGCAAGAAGTCGTTGATCTAGGGAAGTAGGCTGGAAGTAGTACACATTTAAGTCAAGCAGTCAAGCAATAGCAACCTTATTGTGCAGCCAGGCCTGGAAAAGTCGGTCTCCGTTGCAGCTGACGCCCTGCAGCGGCCTTAAAGAACTCTGAGTCTTTGCAGTGCCCTCCTCTTCCGGGAAAATTGCACGATATTGGGTGATTATATTGAACAGGTTTATACGAGTGATCTCGATGGTTTTGGATAGGTGCTGATGGGCTGTGAAGGTAAAAATGAAAATTTCAGATACAGTGTGGCATAAATGTATTATTAATAGAGTGGCAGTGGTCCGAAAAGCCTTTTGCTACTTATACGAAACATCACACTAACCATCTCCAGTAGGAATGGCCTCCAGGCAAGAGGTCAACCACGCGTCCCTTGCCTGCAGGAACTTCAGCCGGAGCTCGTTGTCTCCAAATGCCTGCATCCGGCGAAGATAGCCCACGATTTGCAAGCACTTAGGCAGCTGGAGATCCGTCCGCAGTTGTGCAACCAGCTGCACCAGCATGGTGTGCCACAGAGCCTCCACCGAACGCACAATGCTCTGAAAGGATTCGTTTAGAAAAAGAAAATGAAAGAAAAGGCAGCTGCAGGACAACGCACTGTGACCACGGGTATGTGTCCCTGGTGCTGGCCCAAACGGGTGGCGTACGCGGCCAGTTCCAGAGCCTCCTCGTAGCGGCCCTCGCGGATGCAGCGCTCCATGAGTTGCGGCAGTTCCAGTACTTCCAACAATTGGGCGTTCTTTTGCAGTGTAATGGAATTTAAGCGCCGTTGCTCATTCAGGTCGGCGGAGTCCAGCAAGAAGCGTTCGCACTGGACACTGAGGTCGGGAAGCTTGGACACCAGTGTGTCCAGTTGCTGCTCCGACCGCAGGAACTCGCTGAAAATCGAACGCGAGTTCTCCGCCGTGGTGATGAAGGTTCTGTAGTTGGAGATGGCCAGGTCCTGCGTCTGCTCCAGGATGGTGCGCGCCTCTTCCGCCAGCCGCGTCTGCTCCTTCTTCAGCTGCTCCACCTTGCAGGTGCCCAGTTTGGCCAGGTAGTTATCCAGTTCCGGATTGCCACGCAGATTGTCTTTGGCGTTCGGTAAACGAAACATAAGTACTAGGCCCATGCCGGCGCCTACCAATGTTGCGCTCACCTGGCAGTCCGTCGGGGAATATCAGCTTCAGTACCCTCTCGTTCTCCAAGTCCATTTTGTCCGGAAAGTCCATTGTTTTCAAGGAAAGTTCCAAAATAGACCAATTTATTGACGCCTACAAAAACAGCTGTTTCGGTTCGCAGTGCTACCAGATCAACGGCGCCAGCACTGCCATATTGTTTTATGTTGTTTTTTTATTACTGTTTTGAATAATTTTAAAAACTTTTCTAGATTCAAAGCGCTTTTTACATCTGATAGGCTTTCTTTATAACGCATTTTAAAACTTTTTTTACTTTGATATGGTGCCAAACTGCAATATTGCATATCGCTTACGCAGATATGAGAGAAGTAGTGTTGAAAAGAAACGCCTGGCGTCTGACAAAAGCTGAGCTGCATGTAACTCACATAACGTCTTTTCAAATGTTTAGCTCATAAACTTTTGGTTTTAAAATATATTTGAACTGTTCAATTCTGAACAGCGTAGCAAAACAAAATTAAAAATTATTTCCATTTAATCAAATCAGTGCACCATTTATTTATTGCGGCCAAATTAAATTTGTATAGCCTGTTTTTAAAAGTATTAATTGCATGTGTAATTGGAAACGGACTGCTTCATAAAACGTAATAACTTTCTTATATCGAATTGAACAATTTTGCACCATTTTATTAACGATTAAGGTTTATTGATATATAAGATTTCGCTTTTTTCATATTCGTAATATTGAAATCACTATACATACGGATGTTATTATAAAATTCGAATCATTCACGGACTTTTAGTTTCCATACGCACTGTACTTTCCTGGCCCAGACCTCCGATTAAAGCGTTCAACTGGAGTGAAGTGAACCTGCTCCTCAGGCGCAGCCGCAGCCACAGTTATTATTTTTGCACTTTCACTTGCTCTGACCCAAATATCGATGGCAGTGAGCTGATACGATTCCTTTTTCGGGCACCCGCTCACAAAATCACCACAAGGTTTTGATTAACAATGGAACATATAACCACATATAATGTTTACATCTCGAAGTACCGTAGAAACGTAAGATACGAGCACAACATTATTGCGAACTTGGGTTCGCAACATTTCTTATGAATGTTGTGCAGACAGCCGCCTTTGCACAACATTTCGCAATAGCAATTATTTGGCAATTGTTGGGGAAAAACCAGTTTTTAACGGCCAGGAACAGGGGCGGAAAAGGGAGGAAAATCCATCAGCGACCACCCACTCCACTGCTGGACCCTAACTATCTCCGCCAAGCAACCCACCGCCGCACCACCCACCGCACCACCCACCGCACCATCCACCGCACCACCCACCGCACCACCTGGTGGCGCAACTCTTACTCAATGGGAGTTTTCGTGGCCAATAAAAAACGGACGATGAGGAGCAGTTACAATATTGTTCGTGCGGCGTCTTGTGGGCGGAGTTCAGAGATGGGCGGTGGACGGTGGGCGGTGGACGGTGGGCAGACTCGGGGGGCGGGCGAGGACATAATAAACACACAACGATAATTAAACCGCGGTTAGACTGGACAGCGGACCGCTTGCAACAGTTGGTCGCTGGCAGCGGGGGTTGCTTTAGCTGAATCGAAAGTAGTTATGCATCTTAATATTAAAATGAATTTTAATTAAATTTAATTATATTTACCTAAGTACTTTATCAGTTTGAAAAGTATAAGTTAGATTGGTAATTATTGTTAAAGAGAAATGTTAAATGACCAACATCACCACAAAGTATAGTAACTAGTATACTTTTATACTATTTGTATACTATTTCTATTTCTGCGCATTCCATCAGCAGTTATCATATCTTTGAGTATAAAAATATATAAAATATTATAAAATATTATAATATAATATAATAAAACACAAATAAATCGAATTGAAAGTTGTTTAGTAAATTAATTCAGCATTTGCATAAGTAATGGAGTAAAGAAAATAATATATTCTTCTGCACGGCTTAAGGTAGCTTTTAAGCCATCTCAAGTTCTAAAATGCCACAGTCAACCCTCGCTAAGTGCTGTTGCCGCAATCAAGTCCCGAAGATGCGCGCCAAAACAAGCTCTCTGTTCTCGACGAGGCGTCTAATCCTCGCCAGCAACAGCAACAACACATGCAGCAGCAACAACAGCACTTGCAACACCAGCGGCCGCAAATGAATCAAAACAAAGCCCAGGCAACAACAAATGTTCGGGTCCACCACTGACCTACTAAGACGCACTCTCCGCTTCGGAGCATTGGAACATTGGAACATTGAACACTGGAGCATTGGAGCATTGGAGCATTGGAGCAGCAGCGACAGCAGCACGAGAACCGAAGACTGTCTTCGGAAGACTCCTCGTTGCGTGTGGCGCTTTTTCTTGTCGATGTACTCCTCTGTTTTTAATTTTTTTGCTTTTTTTTCGCGCTGGGTCGTTTTTCAGCGTTTGTCGACGAATAATAAATAAGAAAAAGTTTTCCTGCAAAAGCAAACCAAAAGGCAAAAACAAAAGCATGCCGCACAGTAAAAATAAGAAGCGTTTTCGCTGCCGCACAGCAGTCTCTCTCACTTCGTCACTCTTTTTTCTCTCCACTCGGAGGAAAAATGGGAGTAACAGTCAAATTAGGTACTATTATCTTTGTTGGACTTTCCAAGTTTCTTATATCATAAATACCAGTGGTAGAAACATTTTATTTATTATTCTAGGTTAACTTTAAACTCCAATAGTTTTTGATGTTTCTATTTTTTTATTGCTTTCCAAAAAGTTTTTCAATTTATGTACTATTTCGGGGTATCCATTAAAATATATTTATAACAAAAAAATGTTCTTGTAATTTATTTGTAATATTCTGAAATATTATTTCTTATTTTTAAAATTAATGCACATTCCATGTGCAAACTAAAATTTAGGCAATTTATAATTAAACGCATAATTTTCCATAAATAAAAATAAATACACACTTTTTTGTTGTGTTTTCTTGTATAATAGTTGGATAGTTCGAAAGTCTTAAGAGGCATTTTTTAAAACACATAATTCGGGATTTTAGATGTAAGGTTTCAATGGTTCACTCTGCCAGAGACACTACCAATTTCTTTCAGTGCGTTGGCGCTGGGTGCGAGGCGGCGGAAGAGAAAGAGAGCGGCCGACGGTTTGCCGTGGGACTTGGGCCTGATCAGCCGCTGGTGGCGTCGCAGTTGCAAACGTGAGTTCGAGGCGTGTGAACGTGATTTCAGGCTTTTCGGTGGCTCTTCTCGGTTTCCTCGATTTCCTCGATTTCGGCGCAGTGGGAAAAGCGCCCCGGCCCAAAGAAAACCATAAAAAAAAAACAAACAAAAAAAAAACAGAAGTGAGACCCCTGAGGTCGCGGAAACTGCAGACGATTTGCAATTGTATGGAAATATGGACTTTACCACTAATTTTCATTGCCCTGCGAGTGTGTGCAAGCGTGCGAGTGTGAAATCTGCGTGAAACATTGCCAAATCCTTGGACAGATTTCTATTTGCACCTATTTTGCATTCGGCAGTCGGCATCTGCCAGTGCCATTTGCCATTGCCATTTGCCATTGCCATTTGCCATCGACGCGAGTGTCAATCGAGTGAAAGTAAACAATGGTGCGCACCCAAATGGATAGGCGATCGCCGATCACTAGACTAATAACGGTAAGTGGGGATCGCCCAAAGCGGCCGTCTTGCATAAGAAAGTGTCAAAAACCGAACAATTGCAACAGCAAAACAAATGTAAATTTGCCAGCGAAGCTCGAGATGGTAAATACAGGCCACAAGAAACACATTGATGTTATACAAGCAATGCAAAATGTCCATGGCCCCAAAAATATTCAAATAATATGATGTGATTTTTGGATTAAATGTTTAAAAATTGTATGTTATTTAATGAAAAACATTAATACCACATCAATACAATGCACTTATTTGTGTACTTGTATTTGTATTTGTTTTTTTCCTTGAACTAAATCCAATTGATTGTGAGCCTACTTACAGTGGAGCTTCACATTTCCTTGACTGGAGTTGCCAAAATAATCATATCTAAGCCAATAAAATCTCCTTTCAATTGACCAAAAATCAATTAAGCAATCAAGTGGGCACATTTCGATATTGGTGTCCCCTTTGGCCACAAGCCATTGATGAAAACGAAATCGCAATTAAAAGATGGTCACGCGTCGCCGTCATTTTACCCATAATGTGTTGGAATCGATAAACGCTAGGGCTGAGCGTTTTATGCATATTAACAACTTCTGTCCCTTGTCCGGGAATGGATTTTGTTTTCTTTTAACGCATGACTACGCAATCATAAAAGCATAACCAACAACGAAAATGCTCAAAGTTTCCGCTGTGTTTGCTCCATTGGCTGGCTTTGCCGGTCCCAACCAAAGGAGGGAAAAAGAGAGAGAGAGGGAGAGAGAGAGAGAGAAGCGGAATAAAATAAAAAGTTTCACTTTCTTCGAGAGCAATGCGGCCGGCTTGGGATTGACTAGTTGGATTTGGTCCAAGCCCAAGCCGAAAGCCCAAAGCCAAGACCAAAACTTAAACCGAAAGCGAATCGGTTGCCCAAAAAGTATCGATTTGCCAAAAGTGGGAAACGAAGTTCGCGGCCTTTTCCGGCGGTGTCCAATCAGTGAAACTTTTGCGCTTAATTTAACATTTTAGCATTTCGCCATGAATATGCACTATTCGAGTCTGGGAAGGGAACTGAAGAGCCTTCGGCAAGTCAAGTCAAGTTTGTTGCCTGAGTCTTTTGTTTCGGCCGGCCTGCAAGCTCGTCGAGTTTGTCGCCTGAGTCTTTTGTTTTGATGGGGAAAATTTCACCACTCGCCAGCTGCTCGCCTGGCAATTAGCAGAAACAGCAGCGGCCAGGCCAAATTTGGTTAAGTGTAACATCAACTTCATTTCCAGAGCCAATTGAATTTATAAATAATTCATTCTAGCCACTCGCCAACGAGACTCGGGCGGACGGACTGCTGGCGGGCAACATTGTATTTGTATTTGGGAAATGAAGACATAGACTGGAA
The DNA here is from genome assembly GCA_005876975.1 of Drosophila orena. NCBI lineage: Eukaryota > Metazoa > Arthropoda > Insecta > Diptera > Drosophilidae > Drosophila > Drosophila orena. The sequence goes on along the minus strand of VCKV01000008.1, from coordinate 7,366,242 downwards.
CCTCTCCTCCTCGAGGCCACCCCCCTTCCTGCCCGCCGTGCGGACTGGGTTTTCGTAGAAAGTCGCTGACACATTAAAGTGTTGCAATACGTTTCTCTGACGACAGCTTCGGCATCGTCTAAGATTGACAAATGTCTTCCTCGATGCGAGTTGACTTAATGCCCATTTGCACTGCACCGCAGCATCGGCACTGCATCGCCGCATTCAGCTCTGCCACAAAAAGCCACTACAAGTAGCCAACAAAAGCAGATTGCTTCCAATAGTAATTGTTCTTATAAAAAAATATTTAATAATGTCTTCGTGAGCACCAAACAACGAATGAAACGTTTTTAAGTAGGCTAAACTATATTGGCAAGGTTTTTTAGTTCAGCTTAAGTGGCTTAAAATCATTTTCTTGTTACTTTATCTATTTTAATTATGTTTTCGAGCCTTGTGAAATCGAATGAGACTAGCTAGATTAAAGACATTCTGCCAGCACAGACTGCCGCAGTTGCAAGCTCTCACGGCTGATTGGACATATTGATTTGTTTCGCCGACTTGGGACACTGACAGCAGCATTTGCTCCAGTTTCCCCGTGGCTTCTGCGCTTCCAAGAATTATGACAATGTTAATGAATGAGATTCGGCTTAATTGTCCCGATGCACATGACAATCGGCACTAATGCCAGTGCCAGTAGCCTTATTTACTTTTGGCCGAACAAAGCGAAAGTAATTCTGCTTTCCATTTCAGTCGTCTTCTTTGCTTGCGGTCTGACCTGATTTGATTTTCAACACAAATTAGTTCGCGGAGAGCCATTTGTTTCGCACCCAAGTTGCGGTCTCATCCTCGGGTTTCCGATTCAAGCCTCAGATCACTTTCTTCTCGTAATTGCCACGGTTCGGGTGCTGTGGAGCACTTGATTGTAGTACCTTTCCAAATGGGGGAAAAGGGTGTTAGCGCTAGAAGGAATTCCACCATGTCATTGATATTTAAATTTCTTTTGGGCACATGATGTGTGAGAATAATTACAATTTGCTTGAACCTCTTCAGGAAAACTGAGAAGACTTTCAACTTTTTACAACTACATAGGAATACTTATTTAGTGCTGTATAAATGATTGATTCATTTTACAGAATACATATTTGACCTCAAAATCTACTACTATCTATGATAATTTAAAAACTGAATGAAAATTCTGAAAAACTGTGGATTTCTTACAAAAATTGTTAAAATATTAATTATTTTATTTACCTTTGCGTTCTTAACCATATACCATTATTTTATTATTTATTCGCCAAACTATATGCAATTTAAGCTAATTGATTTGCATATTCAAGCTTTAGAAACGAGTATATGAAAATTGGCTGGAAAATATTACGAAATATCGTAAGCATTGACCTTGCTTACGTATGCTAATGATGCTGGAATTTTCCCGAAACGAAACACAGATCAATAATCATTATTACCTAACCGCATGGCAAATCGTGTTGGTCTCATATTTTGGGCACACTTCCGCCAAGGGAGCCGATCACTTTCTTTTCTCTCCGTGAATCACCCGCTATCGATATGTGCTCGCCATATATGAGATATAAAATATAAGCCGAGTGCATATGATTTTTGGCCAACCGGTTCGGTCTGCAAAGAAAGAGCGAAGATTCGGCGTCCGAGAAACCCTATTGGAAGCGACTTGGAGGCCAATATTCCCGACTTTTAGGCGTCAATTGTGCAACCGAAAAGGAAAGTTGAAAGGGCCCCAGGGCGCGGGAGGTGGAGCGGGTTGTGCGATGGTTTTCCCAGCGCGCGCCGCAATTTACTTTTACTTGGGTAACCCATTTCGCTTTTGATTGCTCTTTGCATTTCACTTCGCCGGCTGCCAGTGGCCGGTGTTGTCCAGTTGCAAGTTGTCCGCCGCCAGCTGCCGGTTGTTGGTCAGCCATTCGTGTGGTGGGGGGTGGTGCGGTGTGCGGGGTGCGCCAGGGTGATGTGGCTCCGACGGCGGTTAGTCTGGCATGGTGGCATCCATGCAGTGAGAAAAACATCTTGATATCACGTCACATTATGAAAAAGTCATGTCTCATATCTTGTATCATCACTTGTATATATGTATACATATACACGTATGTATATAATTTGAAGCCATTGCATACTTGTATACAATTCAATTAAATATTAAAAAAGTTCAAAACTTTGTGGCCGTGTACAGATTGCTGCAATTGCGGCCATTCTCTCTGGCGTTGCACTTTGAAGGTGGGATGCAAATGCACATCGATCATCTTTATGACTTGTGATTGTCCAGTTGGCTTTGCGTGAAAGTAAAATTTGATTTTCTACCGGCTGCAGTCGAGTGCTTGGCTCTGGCCATTCGTTTTGGCCGAGTGAGAGCCGCGCGGCCAATTCAGCCAGTCCTCTGGTCCAGGTGCATTGAGCCCACTCGGCTCCACAAAACATGCTGCTACAAAAGCTGAAGTTTAGCGTCACGCCATTTGCTTATCAGCCGGCGATTGTCGTTTCAATTAAGATTTCTTCTGCTCAGCTGGAGCTGCTGAGTATTTCCATTAGCTGGAGGGGTCATTTGTCCAATAAATCCAGGTGGGAAGAAAAGCCTTTCGAAAAGCAGGAAATTTGTAAAGTAACCAACAGGGGAAATATGAAGGAAGTGAAACCTACATGCATTTTCAGATTTATATATTAACTACATTAAAATATTAACATAATAAAGTATTTTATTATGGAAAGTTAGAAATTGAGTAATAAACCAATATCCAATATCTTCACTTGCAGAGCGAGCTTATCTGGTGTGGGCTGACGCTACTGGCGGTGACTCTACCACTGGCTTCCGCCGGATTTGGCTTTGACTCGGCCAATTCCTGCAGTCCAAATGGGAAGATATCGCGACGTGGTCGCGCCCAGATGCTGGCTGCGATTCCATGCGACCTGGGTCAGCAGGCCTTCTGCCACCTGCCCGGATCCGCTTATCCGTGGCATGCTGTACGACGATTCGTGCACGAGAACCAGGGCCTGATGAAGCGCATGTACGGCGATGTTAGGCACATTTCTATCCTGCGGGACGAGATCCAGAACAACGAGGTGGACGCGGACGACATTGAGGAGGCAGCAGAGCGATACAGCAAGGATGGCGGACGGCGGAGTGCCAAATATCTAATGAACAGCAGAGATCGCGATCGTGACCGGGAAAATTTCGGGAGCTTCAAGAGCAACGATGTGCTAATGGAGCCGCATTTTCGACCAGTCTCCACAATTACCACAAGTACGACTAAGGCTACGACTACAACAACAACTGCTCCCGAAGTAGTAAGTAGCACTACGGACCAAATTCCAAATGAGTTCACCAACACAACAAATGGAAATGCCAATAGTACGACAAGTACTACTAAAGGAACTACGCCACCTGTACACGAAAAACCCGAATTAGAAACAGACATTGTGGAGATCCAGCCCAGTCCAGAGTCGAACAGCGTCTACGAAGTGGTGTCCTCGTCGGTTCCATCAACCACGTCCACCGATAAACCTTCGTCCACGGCGGGTGAAAATATACAAATCATTGACTCCCCACAGTTGGGGCTTCGAAATCTAAGCGCAGAGGCTAATCCATCACAAGAACCACCCATTGCCACAACTGTGAAGACCACATCTGTGCCAAGGAGCTCGACAACTTTACCCATCAGGAAAAGGAAGCCGGCAGAGGCAACCACCACTGGAGCCACACCAAAAGTCTCGAGCACCGTCTCGACACCAACCACAACAACAGCAACCATGCTGATACGTCGCAATGTAACCAAACACTCACCCGCATCCGTGACCACTCCCGTCAGCTTCGCCTCGCTCTTCGCCGGCACGTCCAGCGGGCTTTTCAGTCCGGAGAAGCAGCGCAGACCCTTGACCACCAGCAGTACAAGTGCTCCAGCTCCATCTCCTCCGGCGGGAGGATCTTCAGCGGGAAGCTCGAACGGAAGCGCCAGCAAGTCTGGATTGCTAAGGGAGGGTCAGCTGTTCCAGGATGCCATGAAGCAAGAGCCCGTGGCTGTGGCTAGCAACTTGCGTGGAGTGTAAGCATATTACCCATTGATTTGCCATTCAAATAATGTAATCCAATATTAATCTTTCTTCAGAAATGCCTGTCCCGTCAAGGATGAAGTGGTGGCTCCATTTTGGGCAAACAATACACGTGGCGAGGTCTTAGCCCTCCTTAACCTGTACCCCTTCGAGCAGTACGTCCACTGGGAGAAGTGCACCCACGAATTCAAGCAGATGTTCTGCCGCGATGGTTGCAGATGTGAACAGCAGTACCGTCTCCACAGATTGTTGGCCTACGATCCGCACAATGAGTGCCGCGGTATCTTCTCCGACTGGTTCAGATTCCCGTCCAGCTGCATATGCAAGTGCTACAATATACCGATGGAGTTCCGGGCAACATCGCGCAGTCCCAGGTCCGATAGTCGATTCGATGCCCCAAAATCCGATCCCATCCAGGCTGCGGAGGCGGAAGTCCAGCGGGCCATTTACGAACATGCCACGGAAGAGTGGTATCGCCCACGCGATGAGTTCGACTTCTTGGAGGACTAACCTCATTGAAATCCTGCGAACAGTTGTACAGTAGTTTTACGTTTTATAGAACTAAGCTATACTTTTCTTTAAGGCTTCCAGTTACAACCAATCAAGTTATTTATTTCAGATCAGAACGTTCTCCATCCTTCTGCTTTGATCATATTTTAAACAGACCTTCCTTCAATCACACTTAAAACTATAAGCAATTATAACTTTAAATTAATTCATTAAAGCGGCGTTATGTTAATGTAAATATAGTCCAACATAATGCCCAATTTACGCAAAAACCTGCAGAGCGAATGTACCTTGAAATACTTACGAACGCATTGCGGCCATTGAGCTGCGTACGATGGTATTTATTAGATTTACGTGTTTATTTATTCAGATTGTAGCTGTAAGCATAACCCTAAACGTGGCCATAACATAAACCCCTAATCTTTAACTGAAACCAATACGAGACCATAGCCGTTCTGGAAACATATTTATTGCAAAAATGCAGTCGGTATATTTAGAATAATTATGTATAAAATAGATTTTATTGTATTTAATACGTTGATATATTACTGTTTACTGTTTACTCTTTAATGTATACAAGGGTACGATTATAAATTACATTTATAAATTGTATTTGTTTTATAGAAAAGGGTTTCTTTTTTTGTTTTTAGCAATTCGAAGGCATTTAAGGCACTTCATTTCAGTTTAACCATTTACCACTTAAGGCTAGTGATAGAATTTTGTCTATCACCTATTTAAATAAAAACTTCTAGTGTTGCTTAACTAGTCAAGTTTTTAATTTCATAGTCGGGCAAAGGCAGTTGCCACAATAAGAAAAGTTTTAAGTAAAGCTTGATTTTTTTTTCAAAGGAAATTGGATTAGTAGAAACTATTAATATACACAGTTGAACAATTGAAGGGTTTAAAGCCAAACTCTATTGCCACCGAGTTTATCGAATCGTTTGGGTAAGTAATAAACAATATAGTTGCGTTTACTTACAATTACATAAAAATTAATTGCTTACAAACAGACTTTCGGCGAAGAATGTCGCCAGAGAAGAAAATCTAGTTCCAAACGGTATATATAAATAAGATATATAAATTGTGGAAGCATTTTCCATGTTTGTGATACAAGCTGACCATATTTTGCTGTCAGAGGAGCGGTCAGACTAACCGCAAATGAAGAGTAAGTCTATAGACATTAATAAGGTGACAGAGACAAGAAACAGGTAGAAATACCGCGCCCTAACTTCTAAGCTGCAAGTTGACGCCAATTGAATACTCTGCGTTGAACAAAACAAATACGAACTTGATACTATTGATGCGCATTGAAAAATACTAGTCGTGAGTGTCGCGTTGTGTGCTAATAACTAAAACTAGGATGCTCCTAAGTCCAAATTGTCTAGGCGACGATCCGATGGGATCAGCCACTTGTTACGGGCACCCAAAGTAGCTTGTCCTGCTCCTTGTCGACGGCATCCTTGATTTGGGTGCACATGTGCTTGATACTGACGCCGGGGATTACGGCTGTGGAAAAATAAGAAAGTTATTCAAGATTACATCATTTACGTTGAACTCTGACTGATAGCGTTATAAATTTAAGGGCAAAAGCCTAAAAGAAACAGTTACCTGATATGTACTGCTTGTAGTCGGTCTCGAGCTTCATGGCCCTCTCGTACATCTCCTTGGCCGCCTTGGCTGAGATTTTGTCGGTGCCGAAGTCGCGAATATCGCGGATTTGTTTTGCGGACTTAAAGCGCAGCAAGAGGACAATTGGATAGATTTGTAGGCGTTGCAGGCGCTCCACGGCGGAAATGGAAACGTCAAGGATGCAGTGGCGTCGATCCTGTAAGGGATATTTGAAGCTTACAAAGATGTATGGAAATTGCTGGAATAACGTACATTTTTACAGGCATTGCTTATGGCCTCAACGGTGGTGCACTCAAACTTGTTGCCCCTCCGCCGGTAGTCCACAAAGATGTTTTCTTTCAGACCCTCTTCCATGGCCTCCTGGGAACAGTCCATGGCCGTCACCTCGCACAGTTTGAAGAGGTTGGAGAAGTCAATGGTAAGGCGAACCATGAGACACTCGGACAACGGTCCGATGATCAGCACGGGCCGGCGAATTGGTGCTAGAAGGTGGCCTCAATATTAATATACTTCTTTTCGTTTTCAGAAAGAATAACGTACAATCTAAAAGCTCTACACGCTGGTAGCTTAGAGCTCCACCATCATCGTTGAGCAGACCTAAGTCTGGAAAGAAGCTAAGCTGTGTGTTGCTGAAACTGGCAATCTCCGTGGAGTCGCGGGACGAGCTGCGCTGGTTTTTTTTGCGACGAAAAAATGATCTCCTCGCCGAAGTGCTGCCGCGTCTGGCGGTTCCCGTATCACAGTCCACCACCTCACCCGATCGCAGTTCCTCTTCCACCCTGCGAAAATAAAATATTTGTTAATCAAATAATAACAACCAAAATAATAGTTTAAATTTAAGTAATTTGGACACGTACTTCATTTGACTGGGTATTATACCGCACTCCTTCCGATGACCCATGGCATCAAGCTTCCAGGCTCGCCACAAGCCAAAGGTGCCATTGAAAACCGTATTGTCTACGTAAAGCACCTCGTCCTTAACAAAGCGCAAATCGTCTTCGTTCAACTCACCAGTCCGGTCAAACCCCACGCGAATATAAAAGGAGTCACCTGGCTCGTCTTTAATTTGCTTTAGGGCTGCAGGGAATACATTATATCATAATAAATACAATAGCCTGGAGTCTACACGAAAGTAGTCGCTACTTACTGTGTAATTTATTCTGCACCAACATGGTGACCGTATCCGTGAGCTTTGAAATCTCATTGGCCGCCTGCTCAGCGGTGACTCCGCTTAGATCCACACCATTGTACTCCAGTATTTGATCGCCCTTCCGAATTCCTGCATGATCAGAAGGCGAACCCGCCGCGACGTCGTGCACATAGATGCCAACTTTGTTGCCCCCAAATAGCTTAATGCCCAGGTTCTTCGACTTGTCCATGTGCAGAGTTACATACCTTAGAGCTGGAACAGAAATTCTAAGTCAAGTCATGTACAAAATGCGAAACATTGATGGCTTTGTTAGTAGGAAGAAAGCTGTGATACATAATGATGGTGAAACTTACGCTGATACACTTCCGTTTTGGAATTTGATTCTACGCATATGTTTTTTAAAGATTAGAGATTTTGGATTGTTGTAATACTTTATGAGGTCAACAAAATATAAAGTTTCTGCTGTATGGCATATCTAAATCGAGCTTTTTAATCTAAAATCCTTGTTCTTGACGACCCTGAGAATATATACCTTACACAGCTGAAAACACTTCCTGCTGCACGGTTACCTTCTCCGTCGAAGGATCGAACTATGGAAACATGCTACTGCCCCGAGAGTGTGGTTAGTAGTGGGTGTAGAGTGGGGGCTACGTACTCTCTGCTGGAACGGATGTAGGGTGCGGCGGCAATGATGGCTTGGGATCCTCATCATACACCGTCGACGTTGCCGAGGCAGTCGTTGTGGTGGTAGTGGCCGCAGATGAAGGCATGTCCTGGCTGCTGCTGATATCCGACTGGTTCTCCAGGCTGTCGGTAAAGCTCTGGTCCTTGATCGACTGATGCGACAGCGGAGCTCTCGAGCCGGATCTCGTTGATGGAACCTGCGGTTGCATCGGCAACGGAAAGAGCGAGTTTCGGGCTGGAGGACGTGGAGAGTTGCGCGGAGTCGGGGAGCCCGAATGATTGACGGGAGATTCTGGTTCCAAGTTGTGCGCTCCCTCGTACTCAATTGAAGGGAACTCTGCAGGAAACATCACAATTAGAATGGGTTACTGCGGGGCGTGAGGGAGCGATATACTTACTCTCCGGATTGTACTGAACGAGCATTGTGAAGGAGTCGCCGCACTGCCGCAGTACGTTGGCAGCAATCTCCTGCGTGGCCGCCCGCATGTTAATGCCACATACTTCCAAGAGTTGATCGCCCACCTGGAGACCGGCACGCATCGCCGTGCTTTTGTCAGCGACGGTTGATACAAATATACCGCCGCCGTTGTTGTTGCACTGAATGGTGATACCTAGCGACTTGTCGCGCTTGTCGATGGTGACTCTTCTAAGGTCTCCGGGGCAGAGAAAATCCGCGGGCACGTTGGAGTTGCGCTTGCCACTTCCGCCGCCTCCATGGCTGAGCACCTCTACATGGACCTGCGGCATGGGCGAACCGCGGCCACTTCCTCCTCCACCGCCCCCTCCAACTCCTACGCCCGATCCAGTTCCATTTCCTCCTGCCATATTTGTTCCGTAACTGTTGTGAATACTGGAGCTCATCAGTGACATAGGTGCGCGATCCGAAGATGAAGCTGACATGGATCCTCCGGAGACTGGCCCCGTGCTCGTCACATAATGATGGTCGATGCTTCCAGAGCTGTTCTTCACCATACTACTGCTTTTACTGGCCACACTGGGATTAGATGGAATCCTTAACCGCTGATTGTCTTTCTTGCGCGGAAATGTTCCGCCTTCATAGATAGCTCCACCAACTCCCGAGACTCCTCCGCCGACCCCCATATAGGGATAGGGACCGTGTCCGTAATCGATGTAAGGAGCATGCAGATGGGGATGTGGATGCGGGTTGGTCTGCGTGTGATGGTGTGGATGGTAGTCCAGATCGGTGGGTATTCCAACGCTGTCGTGCGGTGCAGTCGCCGCGGGAAGCTGTTGCAACTGCTGCTGAGGCGGTGGTGAAGGCAGGGTCAATGGACTGGATCTCCTGTTACCCCGACCACCGGGTCCAAAAGTGGGGAAGAGCTGCGTGTGTCTATTACCTGGCATATGGGTGGACTGGAGAAACCCGCCATATCCACCGTGAACTCCGGAGCCTATGCTCTCGCTGTCACTCGGGTACTTCGGTACATGCCTCACTGCCTGCGGCACATGGCGCTTGGCGTAAATCCCGTATTCGCTGATAGCGGGACTCTTGGCAGACAGTATTGATTCTATAGAGTTCTGCGATTTCAGGGACACCACGTCCGGCGGTTGTCCAACGGGCAGCGGGTGACTGCCCCTGGGCGGATTAAGCGGCATAAATACGGCATTGGGATTGGATCCTGAGCTGTTTTTTGGCAGTGGAGGCGGATGGAAGACGTCATAGACCTGCTGCTTGCGCACTGGAAACTCTCCGGCCGCCGGACCCGTTCCACCACCCATTGATCCCGAACCTACTCCAAAGCCCGTCGTAGCCGATGAGGCGTTCATTACTTGCTGCTGGGCCTGCTGACCACTGGTCTTCGGCTGGTAAAAATCGCCGCTGGGTGTGATATTTAACGACAGGCGATGGTTACTGTGCGGCCTGGTTCCGTAGCGCTCCTGTGAGGGCATTTTAACCCTGGCATTGGCGCCCATCAGAGGGGCTCGCTGGATCGGTTTTTGGTTAATCTCCTCGGCAGTCAAACCGTATAGCGAATGCCTAGGATGTGTGGGATAACCAGCGGTGGGCATTCCATTGGACGGCGCGGGAAACAGTGCCGAGGCTCCCGAGCTCACCGGATTTGAATTGCGATTTGGATGTGTCTTTATAGCGCCTCCGTTGGTTCCCCGAATGTGGGCCAGTGGCTTGGACATTTGTGGGGGCAGCGGTGGAGGCAACTGGTCCTGGATCAACACTGCTGGCTGCTTCTCCGGCAATCCAACCTCCCCCATCAGCTCGTCATCCTTATCCACATTAATAGGACCGGCTGTAAAAAGCGACATCAGAGCACGCTTCTTCTCATTGCCTCGCATAGTACCCGTTGGGTTTTCATGCGAGATGTTGGTACGGGGCCAGGTGCCCATGCTCTTGGAGGCTTCCTTTTCCTTCTTGGTGCGCTTTTTGCGGTTGAACAGATTCTCCTTGCTCTTCTCAGAGCTGTTCTCACTGAGCACAGAATCCAAAGCAGCGATGGCGTCGTCATGCTCCTGCTCAAAGTTATCCTCTGGTGTGCCCGGCTTGCTGAACTTAAGCTTTCGGAAGAAAAATTCGGCGAACCTGGACGGATGTTTGGTGGCGCTACTGGGCCCACTTCCTCCACCTCCACCAGCACTCGAAACATGCTGCATGGAGTCAATAGAATCTGTCTGCGCCGACGAGGTGGTCATTCCCGGGGGTAACTGATCCTGCACGTATTTTAGAGCAAATAGATTGAGCCCATCGTTGCGGGGATCATTGAGCAGCTGCATCACTTCCTCGATTGATTGCACCGAGTCCATCGACTTGTTGTTAATGCTTAACACTCGGTCGCCCACATCCAGCTCAGGTTCGTAGAAGGCTAGCGAGTTCTGCTCAATCTTAGCAATGAACACTCCCATGTCCAGCTGAAGGCCATGCGGGCAATCCCTATCCCTAGTCTTTAGCTGAACAGAATAGGCGTGCCGCTTGCTGTGACGAGTTCGGGAGACGAGCAAGAGGGAACGAGGAGCACAGGCGCGGATCTCATCAAGAACCATACGCTTCGACAAAGACTGGCAGTCCATGTTATTCACCTTGCAGATCACATCGTTGATCTTGAGCTTCCCGCAGGCTGGTGAACTGCTGGTCACGCCGCACACCAGTTTTCGCTTGTTGCTGTCATCCAGAATGATACCAAGGTCGGACGTGTGTTCGTAGCCGGATAGCTCTACTTCCAGGAGATCCTCACCCTCGTAACTGCTCAGGCGAAAACTGCGTCGGGACCCGGTGGCATTACTATCAAGATTTTGGCGCTCCTGCTGCTCCATTTGTTCTTTCAGCAAGTCGATCTTCTTCTGCGCTTCGTCCTTCTGCTTTTTAATCTTCTCGCTATCCCGGATGGCCATCAGCGAATCGGAAATGGCTTTATCTCTCTCGTGGCGCATCTTGTCACAGAGCGTCTTCACCGAATCCCGCTCCTGCACGATTTTTTCACGTTGCGATATGGCCCAATCCCTTACGCGTTTAGCTTCTTCGGCATCCTGGCTTGAACGCTCCACCTCCGAGAGAGCCTTTTCTAAACTCTTTCGCAGTTTTTCCATTTCCTTGCTGTTCTCCAGCTCCTTTCCACTTGGAAATTCTTTAGACCACGAGCTATCGCGAGACTTTAGAAGATCGCGCTTTTTAAGGTCCGCGTTGGCCAACTGTAGAACCTTGATTTCAGCCCTGGCAAGCTGTTCGTCTTTTTTGAGTCGTTCAATTTCCTTGTTGGCCAGAACCAGATCGTCAGACATCTTCTGGTGCTCCTGCAGCACGTTGTCCTTCTCGGAGAGCAATTGATTAAGCTCCTCAGTAAGGGAAAGCACATTTTTACTCTCCTGGGAGAGTAGAACCTTCAGTTTCTGGTTTTCATCGCCTCGCTCCCGGTAGTAGTTGCGATCTTTTTCCAGCTCGATGTAGGACTTCTTGTACTTCTCCCGCTCCACTGCGACCATGTTTCGCTCTTTCTTCAGTTCGGCCAGCTTCTCACTGCAGCTTCCATCGCATCCCGTTTTGCCAAAGTAATAGGGATTCCCACTGCCGACTGGCGGCACTTGGCTGTTTCCATTCTGGGCTTGCTGACTCTGTTGGTTTTGGGTCTCCAGCAGCAAGCGCTTGAATCGGGCGCTCTCCTCCACCATATCTGTGAACTTGTTGCGATCGGCCACGTAGTGCTCCTGATACAGAGTAAGTTCGGTGGCTAACTCATCGCATCGCCGCTTAGTGCTCGCATGCTGGTGGCGCAGGGTACTTAGCTCCAGAAGTGCGGACTTGTACTGCGCCTGGAGAATATCGTATTTTGTGCCGTTTCCACCGGAAATGCCCGACACGCCCACTCCGCTATTGACGCCCTTCGAGGGCCCGTTGTTGTTGGAGATGTTGGCAGCTGTGGTGGCGCCGCTGGAGTTGGATGGCGGTCGGAGGGTATTATCATAGCCCACATACTCCGAGCTCTCTTCTAAAATTGAAAATGATATGGATAGGTTCTTTGAATGCATTCGGCGACTTACCTTCCTGACTACTCGTGCTAGTCAGCGATAAATCTCCGGATGCCATCTTTGCCATCACAGCATCATTAGGTAATGCTTAACATGAAGGTAACGCTGTAGAGTAAAATGATACAAAATTAATTTTCAAAAAACGTATTAAGTTGGTAAGAACAAGCAAAAAACGTTTCTGTTAATTATGCCCGTTACACGCAGATTAAAAGGGTAGAATAAGAGGTAGAAGGAAGCGTTTTCGATTATAAAAAGTATATGTTTATTCTTGATATATATTCCTGCTATATATATTCTTGAACTATAAAATATAGACCCATAGACGCAGCGTAAGTTTGTTTCCTGAAGATCCAACCCTTACAAGCCGCACTACCAATTTCCAATTTCATCGATATGTTAAAAAAAATCAATTTATTTTATACCCGTTACTCGTATAGTAAAATGGTATACTATATTCATTCAAAAAGTATATTACAGGCAGAAGGAACTACCAGACGTAGGCTCCACTTGAGGTTGGTATTTTTTCTGTTTCGAATATGGTTCCAGAACATTGAGACGTGAGTACAGTACTTTTGTACAGTCTGTTAAAGAAAAAAGTAAGTTCTCCTAGGACGGGACATTTGGTTCTAAATCCCCATAACTATCCTACATGAGTTCGATTCCCATCTTGGCTTTTTTCTTTGTTAATGAAAAAAGTGTATTTCTGTTATAACTCGTAACTAAACCTAAAATCGTAACTAAACCTAAAATCGCCAGTAATACTTGGCTTCAGAACCTTTACTTCCGAGCTCGGATCTGGTTCTATATCCCACGTAGGGCTTGAACTCCTGCCGGCGGTAGCACACCCCTAAATGGGGGGTCCGAGCTCTATGTACTCCACTACCGCCGGCGCCAGTGGGACAGCATCCTAGGATTAATTTAAACTTCGTCTGCTTTGATTTGGTACTAGTCTAATTTGGATCTGTTGGGATTGGGGACGTGAGTTCGATTCCCAGGTTCGTACTTTTTTCAAACCTTTTTTTTAAGACATGGATTAAATTCCCAGACTGGATTTCTTCATAACGTTACTTCGATTTGAGATTGGCAATCAACAACATAGATTTGAGACGCGGTTTCAACTTCAGGCTGATAATTTTTTTTTTTTTTTTAGTTAAATTTTCCAGAACTTTGAGACGTGAGTTTGTGTAACTTTAAGACATGGGTTCGATTCCCACTTTGGTATTTTTTTAATCACGTAACTCTGATTTAAGATTGGCAAGTTACATAGATTTAAGTCGTGGGCTCCACTTGCGGTTGGTAATTTTATTTTCTTTCGAATGGTTCCAGAACATTGAGACGTGAGTTTGTTTGTTAAAGAAAAAAGTAAGTTCTCCTAGGACGGGACATTTGGTTCTAAATCCCCATAACTATCCTACATGAGTTCGATTCCCATCTTGGCTTTTTTCTTTGTTAATGAAAAAAGTGTATTTGTGTTATAATTCGTATTGAATGTCTGTTTGTGTTTACCTAAACTGTGTATTTCTGTTATAACTCGTAACTAAACCTAAAATCGCCAGTAATACTTGGCTTCAGAACCTTTACTTCCGAGCTCGGATCTGGTTCTCTATCCCACGTAGGGCTTGAACTCCTGCCGGCGGTATCACACCCCTAAATGGGGGGTCCGAGCTCTATGTACTCCACTACCGCCGGCGCCAGTGGGACAGCATCCTAGGATTAATTTAAACTTCGTCTGCTTTGATTTGGTACTAGTCTAATTTGGATCTGTTGGGTTTGGGGACGTGAGTTCGATTCCCAGGTTCGTATTTTTTTTCAAACCTTTTTTTTAAGACATGGATTAAATTCCCAGACTGGATTTCTTCATAACGTTACTTCGATTTGAGATTGGCAATCAACAACATAGATTTGAGACGCGGTTTCAACTTCAGGCTGATAATTTTTTTTTTTTTTTTTAGTTAAATTTTCCAGAACTTTGAGACGTGAGTTTGTGTAACTTTAAGACATGGGTTTGACACTTTGGTATTTTTTTAATCACGTAACTCTGATTTAAGATTGGCAAGTTACATAGATTTAAGTCGTGGGCTCCACTTGCGGTTGGTAATTTTATTTTCTTTCGAATGGTTCCAGAACATTGAGACGTGAGTTTGTTTGTTAAAGAAAAAAGTAAGTTCTCCTAGGACGGGACATTTGGTTCTAAATCCCCATAACTATCCTACATGAGTTCGATTCCCATCTTGGCTTTTTTCTTTGTTAATGAAAAAAGTGTATTTGTGTTATAATTCGTATTGAATGTCTGTTTGTGTTTACCTAAACTGTGTATTTCTGTTATAACTCGTAACTAAACCTAAAATCGTAACTAAACCTAAAATCGCCAGTAATACTTGGCTTCAGAACCTTTACTTCCGAGCTCGGATCTGGTTCTCTATCCCACGTAGGGCTTGAACTCCTGCCGGCGGTAGCACACCCCTAAATGGGGGGTCCGAGCTCTATGTACTCCACTACCGCCGGCGCCAGTGGGACAGCATCCTAGGATTAATTTAAACTTCGTCTGCTTTGATTTGGTACTAGTCTAATTTGGATCTGTTGGGATTGGGGACGTGAGTTCGATTCCCAGGTTCGTATTTTTTTTCAAACCTTTTTTTTAAGACATGGATTAAATTCCCAGACTGGATTTCTTCATAACGTTACTTCGATTTGAGATTGGCAATCAACAACATAGATTTGAGACGCGGTTTCAACTTCAGGCTGATAATTTTTTTTTTTTTTTTTAGTTAAACTTTCCAGAACTTTGAGACGTGAGTTTGTGTAACTTTAAGACATGGGTTCGATTCCCACTTTGGTATTTTTTTAATCACGTAACTCTGATTTAAGATTGGCAAGTTACATAGATTTAAGTCGTGGGCTCCACTTGCGGTTGGTAATTTTATTTTCTTTCGAATGGTTCCAGAACATTGAGACGTGAGTTTGTTTGTTAAAGAAAAAAGTAAGTTCTCCTAGGACGGGACATTTGGTTCTAAAACCCCATAACTATCCTACATGAGTTCGATTCCCATCTTGGCTTTTTTCTTTGTTAATGAAAAAAGTGTATTTGTGTTATAATTCGTATTGAATGTCTGTTTGTGTTTACCTAAACTGTGTATTTCTGTTATAACTCGTAACTAAACCTAAAATCGTAACTAAACCTAAAATCGCCAGTAATACTTGGCTTCAGAACCTTTACTTCCGAGCTCGGATCTGGTTCTCTATCCCACGTAGGGCTTGAACTCCTGCCGGCGGTAGCACACCCCTAAATGGGGGGTCCGAGCTCTATGTACTCCACTACCGCCGGCGCCAGTGGGACAGCATCCTAGGATTAATTTAAACTTCGTCTGCTTTGATTTGGTACTAGTCTAATTTGGATCTGTTGGGTTTGGGGACGTGAGTTCGATTCCCAGGTTCGTATTTTTTTTCAAACCTTTTTTTTAAGACATGGATTAAATTCCCAGACTGGATTTCTTCATAACGTTACTTCGATTTGAGATTGGCAATCAACAACATAGATTTGAGACGCGGTTTCAACTTCAGGCTGATAATTTTTTTTTTTTTTTTTAGTTAAATTTTCCAGAACTTTGAGACGTGAGTTTGAGTATCTTTAAGACATGGGCTTGACACTTTGGTATTTTTTTAATCACGTAACTCTGATTTAAGATTGGCAAGTTACATAGATTTAAGTCGTGGGCTCCACTTGCGGTTGGTAATTTTATTTTCTTTCGAATGGTTCCAGAACATTGAGACGTGAGTTTGTTTGTTAAAGAAAAAAGTAAGTTCTCCTAGGACGGGACATTTGGTTCTAAATCCCCATAACTATCCTACATGAGTTCGATTCCCATCTTGGCTTTTTTCTTTGTTAATGAAAAAAGTGTATTTGTGTTATAATTCGTATTGAATGTCTGTTTGTGTTTACCTAAACTGTGTATTTCTGTTATAACTCGTAACTAAACCTAAAATCGCCAGTAATACTTGGCTTCAGAACCTTTACTTCCGAGCTCGGATCTGGTTCTCTATCCCACGTAGGGCTTGAACTCCTGCCGGCGGTAGCACACCCCTAAATGGGGGGTCCGAGCTCTATGTACTCCACTACCGCCGGCGCCAGTGGGACAGCATCCTAGGATTAATTTAAACTTCGTCTGCTTTGATTTGGTACTAGTCTAATTTGGATCTGTTGGGTTTGGGGACGTGAGTTCGATTCCCAGGTTCGTATTTTTTTTCAAACCTTTTTTTTAAGACATGGATTAAATTCCCAGACTGGATTTCTTCATAACGTTACTTCGATTTGAGATTGGCAATCAACAACATAGATTTGAGACGCGGTTTCAACTTCAGGCTGATAATTTTTTTTTTTTTTTTTTTAGTTAAATTTTCCAGAACTTTGAGACGTGAGTTTGTGTAACTTTAAGACATGGGTTTGATTCCCACTTTGGTATTTTTTTAATCACGTAACTCTGATTTAAGATTGGCAAGTTACATAGATTTAAGTCGTGGGCTCCACTTGCGGTTGGTAATTTTATTTTCTTTCGAATGGTTCCAGAACATTGAGACGTGAGTTTGTTTGTTAAAGAAAAAAGTAAGTTCTCCTAGGACGGGACATTTGGTTCTAAAACCCCATAACTATCCTACATGAGTTCGATTCCCATCTTGGCTTTTTTCTTTGTTAATGAAAAAAGTGTATTTGTGTTATAATTCGTATTGAATGTCTGTTTGTGTTTACCTAAACTGTGTATTTCTGTTATAACTCGTAACTAAACCTAAAATCGCCAGTAATACTTGGCTTCAGAACCTTTACTTCCGAGCTCGGATCTGGTTCTCTATCCCACGTAGGGCTTGAACTCCTGCCGGCGGTAGCACACCCCTAAATGGGGGGTCCGAGCTCTATGTACTCCACTACCGCCGGCGCCAGTGGGACAGCATCCTAGGATTAATTTAAACTTCGTCTGCTTTGATTTGGTACTAGTCTAATTTGGATCTGTTGGGTTTGGGGACGTGAGTTCGATTCCCAGGTTCGTATTTTTTTTCAAACCTTTTTTTTAAGACATGGATTAAATTCCCAGACTGGATTTCTTCATAACGTTACTTCGATTTGAGATTGGCAATCAACAACATAGATTTGAGACGCGGTTTCAACTTCAGGCTGATAATTTTTTTTTTTTTTTTTTTAGTTAAATTTTCCAGAACTTTGAGACGTGAGTTTGTGTAACTTTAAGACATGGGTTTGATTCCCACTTTGGTATTTTTTTAATCACGTAACTCTGATTTAAGATTGGCAAGTTACATAGATTTAAGTCGTGGGCTCCACTTGCGGTTGGTAATTTTATTTTCTTTCGAATGGTTCCAGAACATTGAGACGTGAGTTTGTTTGTTAAAGAAAAAAGTAAGTTCTCCTAGGACGGGACATTTGGTTCTAAAACCCCATAACTATCCTACATGAGTTCGATTCCCATCTTGGCTTTTTTCTTTGTTAATGAAAAAAGTGTATTTGTGTTATAATTCGTATTGAATGTCTGTTTGTGTTTACCTAAACTGTGTATTTCTGTTATAACTCGTAACTAAACCTAAAATCGCCAGTAATACTTGGCTTCAGAACCTTTACTTCCGAGCTCGGATCTGGTTCTCTATCCCACGTAGGGCTTGAACTCCTGCCGGCGGTAGCACACCCCTAAATGGGGGGTCCGAGCTCTATGTACTCCACTACCGCCGGCGCCAGTGGGACAGCATCCTAGGATTAATTTAAACTTCGTCTGCTTTGATTTGGTACTAGTCCAATTTGGATCTGTTGGGTTTGGGGACGTGAGTTCGATTCCCAGGTTCGTATTTTTTTTCAAACCTTTTTTTTAAGACATGGATTAAATTCCCAGACTGGATTTCTTCATAACGTTACTTCGATTTGAGATTGGCAATCAACAACATAGATTTGAGACGCGGTTTCAACTTCAGGCTGATAATTTTTTTTTTTTTTTTTTTTAGTTAAACTTTCCAGAACTTTGAGACGTGAGTTTGTGTAACTTTAAGACATGGGTTCGATTCCCACTTTGGTATTTTTTTAATCACGTAACTCTGACTTAAGATTGGCAAGTTACATAGATTTAAGTCGTGGGCTCCACTTGCGGTTGGTAATTTTATTTTCTTTCGAATGGTTCCAGAACATTGAGACGTGAGTTTGTTTGTTAAAGAAAAAAGTAAGTTCTCCTAGGACGGGACATTTGGTTCTAAAACCCCATAACTATCCTACATGAGTTCGATTCCCATCTTGGCTTTTTTCTTTGTTAATGAAAAAAGTGTATTTGTGTTATAATTCGTATTGAATGTCTGTTTGTGTTTACCTAAACTGTGTATTTCTGTTATAACTCGTAACTAAACCTAAAATCGCCAGTAATACTTGGCTTCAGAACCTTTACTTCCGAGCTCGGATCTGGTTCTCTATCCCACGTAGGGCTTGAACTCCTGCCGGCGGTAGCACACCCCTAAATGGGGGGTCCGAGCTCTATGTACTCCACTACCGCCGGCGCCAGTGGGACAGCATCCTAGGATTAATTTAAACTTCGTCTGCTTTGATTTGGTACTAGTCTAATTTGGATCTGTTGGGTTTGGGGACGTGAGTTCGATTCCCAGGTTCGTATTTTTTTTCAAACCTTTTTTTTAAGACATGCATTAAATTCCCAGACTGGATTTCTTCATAACGTTACTTCGATTTGAGATTGGCAATCAACAACATAGATTTGAGACGCGGTTTCAACTTCAGGCTGATAATTTTTTTTTTTTTTTTTTAGTTAAATTTTCCAGAACTTTGAGACGTGAGTTTGTGTAACTTTAAGACATGGGTTTGACACTTTGGTATTTTTTTAATCACGTAACTCTGATTTAAGATTGGCAAGTTACATAGATTTAAGTCGTGGGCTCCACTTGCGGTTGGTAATTTTATTTTCTTTCGAATGGTTCCAGAACATTGAGACGTGAGTTTGTTTGTTAAAGAAAAAAGTAAGTTCTCCTAGGACGGGACATTTGGTTCTAAAACCCCATAACTATCCTACATGAGTTCGATTCCCATCTTGGCTTTTTTCTTTGTTAATGAAAAAAGTGTATTTGTGTTATAATTCGTATTGAATGTCTGTTTGTGTTTACCTAAACTGTGTATTTCTGTTATAACTCGTAACTAAACCTAAAATCGCCAGTAATACTTGGCTTCAGAACCTTTACTTCCGAGCTCGGATCTGGTTCTCTATCCCACGTAGGGCTTGAACTCCTGCCGGCGGTAGCACACCCCTAAATGGGGGGTCCGAGCTCTATGTACTCCACTACCGCCGGCGCCAGTGGGACAGCATCCTAGGATTAATTTAAGCTTCGTCTGCTTTGATTTGGTACTAGTCTAATTTGGATCTGTTGGGATTGGGGACGTGAGTTCGATTCCCAGGTTCGTATTTTTTTTCAAACCTTTTTTTTAAGACATGGATTAAATTCCCAGACTGGATTTCTTCATAACGTTACTTCGATTTGAGATTGGCAATCAACAACATAGATTTGAGACGCGGTTTCAACTTCAGGCTGATAATTTTTTTTTTTTTTTTTTTAGTTAAACTTTCCAGAACTTTGAGACGTGAGTTTGTGTAACTTTAAGACATGGGTTCGATTCCCACTTTGGTATTTTTTTAATCACGTAACTCTGATTTAAGATTGGCAAGTTACATAGATTTAAGTCGTGGGCTCCACTTGCGGTTGGTAATTTTATTTTCTTTCGAATGGTTCCAGAACATTGAGACGTGAGTTTGTTTGTTAAAGAAAAAAGTAAGTTCTCCTAGGACGGGACATTTGGTTCTAAAACCCCATAACTATCCTACATGAGTTCGATTCCCATCTTGGCTTTTTTCTTTGTTAATGAAAAAAGTGTATTTGTGTTATAATTCGTATTGAATGTCTGTTTGTGTTTACCTAAACTGTGTATTTCTGTTATAACTCGTAACTAAACCTAAAATCGCCAGTAATACTTGGCTTCAGAACCTTTACTTCCGAGCTCGGATCTGGTTCTCTATCCCACGTAGGGCTTGAACTCCTGCCGGCGGTAGCACACCCCTAAATGGGGGGTCCGAGCTCTATGTACTCCACTACCGCCGGCGCCAGTGGGACAGCATCCTAGGATTAATTTAAACTTCGTCTGCTTTGATTTGGTACTAGTCTAATTTGGATCTGTTGGGATTGGGGACGTGAGTTCGATTCCCAGGTTCGTATTTTTTTTCAAACCTTTTTTTTAAGACATGGATTAAATTCCCAGACTGGATTTCTTCATAACGTTACTTCGATTTGAGATTGGCAATCAACAACATAGATTTGAGACGCGGTTTCAACTTCAGGCTGATAATTTTTTTTTTTTTTTTTTAGTTAAACTTTCCAGAACTTTGAGACGTGAGTTTGTGTAACTTTAAGACATGGGTTCGATTCCCACTTTGGTATTTTTTTAATCACGTAACTCTGATTTAAGATTGGCAAGTTACATAGATTTAAGTCGTGGGCTCCACTTGCGGTTGGTAATTTTATTTTCTTTCGAATGGTTCCAGAACATTGAGACGTGAGTTTGTTTGTTAAAGAAAAAAGTAAGTTCTCCTAGGACGGGACATTTGGTTCTAAAACCCCATAACTATCCTACATGAGTTCGATTCCCATCTTGGCTTTTTTCTTTGTTAATGAAAAAAGTGTATTTGTGTTATAATTCGTATTGAATGTCTGTTTGTGTTTACCTAAACTGTGTATTTCTGTTATAACTCGTAACTAAACCTAAAATCGTAACTAAACCTAAAATCGCCAGTAATACTTGGCTTCAGAACCTTTACTTCCGAGCTCGGATCTGGTTCTCTATCCCACGTAGGGCTTGAACTCCTGCCGGCGGTAGCACACCCCTAAATGGGGGGTCCGAGCTCTATGTACTCCACTACCGCCGGCGCCAGTGGGACAGCATCCTAGGATTAATTTAAACTTCGTCTGCTTTGATTTGGTACTAGTCTAATTTGGATCTGTTGGGATTGGGGACGTGAGTTCGATTCCCAGGTTCGTATTTTTTTTCAAACCTTTTTTTTAAGACATGGATTAAATTCCCAGACTGGATTTCTTCATAACGTTACTTCGATTTGAGATTGGCAATCAACAACATAGATTTGAGACGCGGTTTCAACTTCAGGCTGATTTTTTTTTTTTTTTTTTTTTAGTTAAACTTTCCAGAACTTTGAGACGTGAGTTTGTGTAACTTTAAGACATGGGTTCGATTCCCACTTTGGTATTTTTTTAATCACGTAACTCTGATTTAAGATTGGCAAGTTACATAGATTTTAAGTCGTGGGCTCCACTTGCGGTTGGTAATTTTATTTTCTTTCGAATGGTTCCAGAACATTGAGACGTGAGTTTGTTTGTTAAAGAAAAAAGTAAGTTCTCCTAGGACGGGACATTTGGTTCTAAAACCCCATAACTATCCTACATGAGTTCGATTCCCATCTTGGCTTTTTTCTTTGTTAATGAAAAAAGTGTATTTGTGTTATAATTCGTATTGAATGTCTGTTTGTGTTTACCTAAACTGTGTATTTCTGTTATAACTCGTAACTAAACCTAAAATCGTAACTAAACCTAAAATCGCCAGTAATACTTGGCTTCAGAACCTTTACTTCCGAGCTCGGATCTGGTTCTCTATCCCACGTAGGGCTTGAACTCCTGCCGGCGGTAGCACACCCCTAAATGGGGAGTCCGAGCTCTATGTACTCCACTACCGCCGGCGCCAGTGGGACAGCATCCTAGGATTAATTTAAACTTCGTCTGCTTTGATTTGGTACTAGTCTAATTTGGATCTGTTGGGATTGGGGACGTGAGTTCGATTCCCAGGTTCGTATTTTTTTTCAAACCTTTTTTTTAAGACATGGATTAAATTCCCAGACTGGATTTCTTCATAACGTTACTTCGATTTGAGATTGGCAATCAACAACATAGATTTGAGACGCGGTTTCAACTTCAGGCTGATAATTTTTTTTTTTTTTTTTTTAGTTAAACTTTCCAGAACTTTGAGACGTGAGTTTGTGTAACTTTAAGACATGGTATTTTTTAATCACGTAACTCTGATTTAAGATTGGCAAGTTACATAGATTTTAAGTCGTGGGCTCCACTTGCGGTTGGTAATTTTATTTTCTTTCGAATGGTTCCAGAACATTGAGACGTGAGTTTGTTTGTTAAAGAAAAAAGTAAGTTCTCCTAGGACGGGACATTTGGTTCTAAAACCCCATAACTATCCTACATGAGTTCGATTCCCATCTTGGCTTTTTTCTTTGTTAATGAAAAAAGTGTATTTGTGTTATAATTCGTATTGAATGTCTGTTTGTGTTTACCTAAACTGTGTATTTCTGTTATAACTCGTAACTAAACCTAAAATCGCCAGTAATACTTGGCTTCAGAACCTTTACTTCCGAGCTCGGATCTGGTTCTCTATCCCACGTAGGGCTTGAACTCCTGCCGGCGGTAGCACACCCCTAAATGGGGGGTCCGAGCTCTATGTACTCCACTACCGCCGGCGCCAGTGGGACAGCATCCTAGGATTAATTTAAACTTCGTCTGCTTTGATTTGGTACTAGTCTAATTTGGATCTGTTGGGATTGGGGACGTGAGTTCGATTCCCAGGTTCGTATTTTTTTTCAAACCTTTTTTTTAAGACATGGATTAAATTCCCAGACTGGATTTCTTCATAACGTTACTTCGATTTGAGATTGGCAATCAACAACATAGATTTGAGACGCGGTTTCAACTTCAGGCTGATAATTTTTTTTTTTTTTTTTTAGTTAAACTTTCCAGAACTTTGAGACGTGAGTTTGTGTAACTTTAAGACATGGGTTCGATTTCCACTTTGGTATTTTTTTAATCACGTAACTCTGATTTAAGATTGGCAAGTTACATAGATTTAAGTCGTGGGCTCCACTTGCGGTTGGTAATTTTATTTTCTTTCGAATGGTTCCAGAACATTGAGACGTGAGTTTGTTTGTTAAAGAAAAAAGTAAGTTCTCCTAGGACGGGACATTTGGTTCTAAAACCCCATAACTATCCTACATGAGTTCGATTCCCATCTTGGCTTTTTTCTTTGTTAATGAAAAAAGTGTATTTGTGTTATAATTCGTATTGAATGTCTGTTTGTGTTTACCTAAACTGTGTATTTCTGTTATAACTCGTAACTAAACCTAAAATCGCCAGTAATACTTGGCTTCAGAACCTTTACTTCCGAGCTCGGATCTGGTTCTCTATCCCACGTAGGGCTTGAACTCCTGCCGGCGGTAGCACACCCCTAAATGGGGGGTCCGAGCTCTATGTACTCCACTACCGCCGGCGCCAGTGGGACAGCATCCTAGGATTAATTTAAACTTCGTCTGCTTTGATTTGGTACTAGTCTAATTTGGATCTGTTGGGATTGGGGACGTGAGTTCGATTCCCAGGTTCGTATTTTTTTTCAAACCTTTTTTTTAAGACATGGATTAAATTCCCAGACTGGATTTCTTCATAACGTTACTTCGATTTGAGATTGGCAATCAACAACATAGATTTGAGACGCGGTTTCAACTTCAGGCTGATAATTTTTTTTTTTTTTTTTTTAGTTAAACTTTCCAGAACTTTGAGACGTGAGTTTGTGTAACTTTAAGACATGGTATTTTTTTAATCACGTAACTCTGATTTAAGATTGGCAAGTTACATAGATTTAAGTCGTGGGCTCCACTTGCGGTTGGTAATTTTATTTTCTTTCGAATGGTTCCAGAACATTGAGACGTGAGTTTGTTTGTTAAAGAAAAAAGTAAGTTCTCCTAGGACGGGACATTTGGTTCTAAAACCCCATAACTATCCTACATGAGTTCGATTCCCATCTTGGCTTTTTTCTTTGTTAATGAAAAAAGTGTATTTGTGTTATAATTCGTATTGAATGTCTGTTTGTGTTTACCTAAACTGTGTATTTCTGTTATAACTCGTAACTAAACCTAAAATCGCCAGTAATACTTGGCTTCAGAACCTTTACTTCCGAGCTCGGATCTGGTTCTCTATCCCACGTAGGGCTTGAACTCCTGCCGGCGGTAGCACACCCCTAAATGGGGAGTCCGAGCTCTATGTACTCCACTACCGCCGGCGCCAGTGGGACAGCATCCTAGGATTAATTTAAACTTCGTCTGCTTTGATTTGGTACTAGTCTAATTTGGATCTGTTGGGATTGGGGACGTGAGTTCGATTCCCAGGTTCGTATTTTTTTTCAAACCTTTTTTTTAAGACATGGATTAAATTCCCAGACTGGATTTCTTCATAACGTTACTTCGATTTGAGATTGGCAATCAACAACATAGATTTGAGACGCGGTTTCAACTTCAGGCTGATAATTTTTTTTTTTTTTTTTAGTTAAACTTTCCAGAACTTTGAGACGTGAGTTTGTGTAACTTTAAGACATGGTATTTTTTAATCACGTAACTCTGATTTAAGATTGGCAAGTTACATAGATTTAAGTCGTGGGCTCCACTTGCGGTTGGTAATTTTATTTTCTTTCGAATGGTTCCATAACTATCCTACATGAGTTCGATTCCCATCTTGGCTTTTTTCTTTGTTAATGAAAAAAGTGTATTTGTGTTATAATTCGTATTGAATGTCTGTTTGTGTTTACCTAAACTGTGTATTTCTGTTATAACTCGTAACTAAACCTAAAATCGCCAGTAATACTTGGCTTCAGAACCTTTACTTCCGAGCTCGGATCTGGTTCTCTATCCCACGTAGGGCTTGAACTCCTGCCGGCGGTAGCACACCCCTAAATGGGGGGTCCGAGCTCTATGTACTCCACTACCGCCGGCGCCAGTGGGACAGCATCCTAGGATTAATTTAAACTTCGTCTGCTTTGATTTGGTACTAGTCTAATTTGGATCTGTTGGGTTTGGGGACGTGAGTTCGATTCCCAGGTTCGTATTTTTTTTCAAACCTTTTTTTTAAGACATGGATTAAATTCCCAGACTGGATTTCTTCATAACGTTACTTCGATTTGAGATTGGCAATCAACAACATAGATTTGAGACGCGGTTTCAACTTCAGGCTGATAATTTTTTTTTTTTTTTTTTAGTTAAATTTTCCAGAACTTTGAGACGTGAGTTTGTGTAACTTTAAGACATGGTATTTTTTTAATCACGTAACTCTGATTTAAGATTGGCAAGTTACATAGATTTAAGTCGTGGGCTCCACTTGCGGTTGGTAATTTTATTTTCTTTCGAATGGTTCCAGAACATTGAGACGTGAGTTTGTTTGTTAAAGAAAAAAGTAAGTTCTCCTAGGACGGGACATTTGGTTCTAAAACCCCATAACTATCCTACATGAGTTCGATTCCCATCTTGGCTTTTTTCTTTGTTAATGAAAAAAGTGTATTTGTGTTATAATTCGTATTGAATGTCTGTTTGTGTTTACCTAAACTGTGTATTTCTGTTATAACTCGTAACTAAACCTAAAATCGCCAGTAATACTTGGCTTCAGAACCTTTACTTCCGAGCTCGGATCTGGTTCTCTATCCCACGTAGGGCTTGAACTCCTGCCGGCGGTAGCACACCCCTAAATGGGGGGTCCGAGCTCTATGTACTCCACTACCGCCGGCGCCAGTGGGACAGCATCCTAGGATTAATTTAAACTTCGTCTGCTTTGATTTGGTACTAGTCTAATTTGGATCTGTTGGGATTGGGGACGTGAGTTCGATTCCCAGGTTCGTATTTTTTTTCAAACCTTTTTTTTAAGACATGGATTAAATTCCCAGACTGGATTTCTTCATAACGTTACTTCGATTTGAGATTGGCAATCAACAACATAGATTTGAGACGCGGTTTCAACTTCAGGCTGATAATTTTTTTTTTTTTTTTTTAGTTAAACTTTCCAGAACTTTGAGACGTGAGTTTGTGTAACTTTAAGACATGGGTTCGATTCCCACTTTGGTATTTTTTTAATCACGTAACTCTGATTTAAGATTGGCAAGTTACATAGATTTAAGTCGTGGGCTCCACTTGCGGTTGGTAATTTTATTTTCTTTCGAATGGTTCCAGAACATTGAGACGTGAGTTTGTTTGTTAAAGAAAAAAGTAAGTTCTCCTAGGACGGGACATTTGGTTCTAAAACCCCATAACTATCCTACATGAGTTCGATTCCCATCTTGGCTTTTTTCTTTGTTAATGAAAAAAGTGTATTTGTGTTATAATTCGTATTGAATGTCTGTTTGTGTTTACCTAAACTGTGTATTTCTGTTATAACTCGTAACTAAACCTAAAATCGCCAGTAATACTTGGCTTCAGAACCTTTACTTCCGAGCTCGGATCTGGTTCTCTATCCCACGTAGGGCTTGAACTCCTGCCGGCGGTAGCACACCCCTAAATGGGGGGTCCGAGCTCTATGTACTCCACTACCGCCGGCGCCAGTGGGACAGCATCCTAGGATTAATTTAAACTTCGTCTGCTTTGATTTGGTACTAGTCTAATTTGGATCTGTTGGGTTTGGGGACGTGAGTTCGATTCCCAGGTTCGTATTTTTTTTCAAACCTTTTTTTTAAGACATGGATTAAATTCCCAGACTGGATTTCTTCATAACGTTACTTCGATTTGAGATTGGCAATCAACAACATAGATTTGAGACGCGGTTTCAACTTCAGGCTGATAATTTTTTTTTTTTTTTTTTTAGTTAAATTTTCCAGAACTTTGAGACGTGAGTTTGTGTAACTTTAAGACATGGTATTTTTTTAATCACGTAACTCTGATTTAAGATTGGCAAGTTACATAGATTTAAGTCGTGGGCTCCACTTGCGGTTGGTAATTTTATTTTCTTTCGAATGGTTCCAGAACATTGAGACGTGAGTTTGTTTGTTAAAGAAAAAAGTAAGTTCTCCTAGGACGGGACATTTGGTTCTAAAACCCCATAACTATCCTACATGAGTTCGATTCCCATCTTGGCTTTTTTCTTTGTTAATGAAAAAAGTGTATTTGTGTTATAATTCGTATTGAATGTCTGTTTGTGTTTACCTAAACTGTGTATTTCTGTTATAACTCGTAACTAAACCTAAAATCGCCAGTAATACTTGGCTTCAGAACCTTTACTTCCGAGCTCGGATCTGGTTCTCTATCCCACGTAGGGCTTGAACTCCTGCCGGCGGTAGCACACCCCTAAATGGGGGGTCCGAGCTCTATGTACTCCACTACCGCCGGCGCCAGTGGGACAGCATCCTAGGATTAATTTAAACTTCGTCTGCTTTGATTTGGTACTAGTCTAATTTGGATCTGTTGGGATTGGGGACGTGAGTTCGATTCCCAGGTTCGTATTTTTTTTCAAACCTTTTTTTTAAGACATGGATTAAATTCCCAGACTGGATTTCTTCATAACGTTACTTCGATTTGAGATTGGCAATCAACAACATAGATTTGAGACGCGGTTTCAACTTCAGGCTGATAATTTTTTTTTTTTTTTTTTAGTTTAACTTTCCAGAACTTTGAGACGTGAGTTTGTGTAACTTTAAGACATGGGTTCGATTCCCACTTTGGTATTTTTTTAATCACGTAACTCTGATTTAAGATTGGCAAGTTACATAGATTTAAGTCGTGGGCTCCACTTGCGGTTGGTAATTTTATTTTCTTTCGAATGGTTCCAGAACATTGAGACGTGAGTTTGTTTGTTAAAGAAAAAAGTAAGTTCTCCTAGGACGGGACATTTGTTTCTAAAACCCCATAACTATCCTACATGAGTTCGATTCCCATCTTGGCTTTTTTCTTTGTTAATGAAAAAAGTGTATTTGTGTTATAATTCGTATTGAATGTCTGTTTGTGTTTACCTAAACTGTGTATTTCTGTTATAACTCGTAACTAAACCTAAAATCGCCAGTAATACTTGGCTTCAGAACCTTTACTTCCGAGCTCGGATCTGGTTCTCTATCCCACGTAGGGCTTGAACTCCTGCCGGCGGTAGCACACCCCTAAATGGGGGGTCCGAGCTCTATGTACTCCACTACCGCCGGCGCCAGTGGGACAGCATCCTAGGATTAATTTAAACTTCGTCTGCTTTGATTTGGTACTAGTCTAATTTGGATCTGTTGGGTTTGGGGACGTGAGTTCGATTCCCAGGTTCGTATTTTTTTTCAAACCTTTTTTTTAAGACATGGATTAAATTCCCAGACTGGATTTCTTCATAACGTTACTTCGATTTGAGATTGGCAATCAACAACATAGATTTGAGACGCGGTTTCAACTTCAGGCTGATAATTTTTTTTTTTTTTTTTTTAGTTAAATTTTCCAGAACTTTGAGACGTGAGTTTGTGTAACTTTAAGACATGGTATTTTTTTAATCACGTAACTCTGATTTAAGATTGGCAAGTTACATAGATTTAAGTCGTGGGCTCCACTTGCGGTTGGTAATTTTATTTTCTTTCGAATGGTTCCAGAACATTGAGACGTGAGTTTGTTTGTTAAAGAAAAAAGTAAGTTCTCCTAGGACGGGACATTTGGTTCTAAAACCCCATAACTATCCTACATGAGTTCGATATCCATCTTGGCTTTTTTCTTTGTTAATGAAAAAAGTGTATTTGTGTTATAATTCGTATTGAATGTCTGTTTGTGTTTACCTAAACTGTGTATTTCTGTTATAACTCGTAACTAAACCTAAAATCGCCAGTAATACTTGGCTTCAGAACCTTTACTTCCGAGCTCGGATCTGGTTCTCTATCCCACGTAGGGCTTGAACTCCTGCCGGCGGTAGCACACCCCTAAATGGGGGGTCCGAGCTCTATGTACTCCACTACCGCCGGCGCCAGTGGGACAGCATCCTAGGATTAATTTAAACTTCGTCTGCTTTGATTTGGTACTAGTCTAATTTGGATCTGTTGGGATTGGGGACGTGAGTTCGATTCCCAGGTTCGTATTTTTTTTCAAACCTTTTTTTTAAGACATGGATTAAATTCCCAGACTGGATTTCTTCATAACGTTACTTCGATTTGAGATTGGCAATCAACAACATAGATTTGAGACGCGGTTTCAACTTCAGGCTGATAATTTTTTTTTTTTTTTTTAGTTTAACTTTCCAGAACTTTGAGACGTGAGTTTGTGTAACTTTAAGACATGGGTTCGATTCCCACTTTGGTATTTTTTTAATCACGTAACTCTGATTTAAGATTGGCAAGTTACATAGATTTAAGTCGTGGGCTCCACTTGCGGTTGGTAATTTTATTTTCTTTCGAATGGTTCCAGAACATTGAGACGTGAGTTTGTTTGTTAAAGAAAAAAGTAAGTTCTCCTAGGACGGGACATTTGGTTCTAAAACCCCATAACTATCCTACATGAGTTCGATTCCCATCTTGGCTTTTTTCTTTGTTAATGAAAAAAGTGTATTTGTGTTATAATTCGTATTGAATGTCTGTTTGTGTTTACCTAAACTGTGTATTTCTGTTATAACTCGTAACTAAACCTAAAATCGCCAGTAATACTTGGCTTCAGAACCTTTACTTCCGAGCTCGGATCTGGTTCTCTATCCCACGTAGGGCTTGAACTCCTGCCGGCGGTAGTGGAGTACATAGAGCTCGGACTCCCCATTTAGGGGTGTGAGTTTGTGTAACTTTAAGACATGGTATTTTTTTAATCACGTAACTCTGATTTAAGATTGGCAAGTTACATAGATTTAAGTCGTGGGCTCCACTTGCGGTTGGTAATTTTATTTTCTTTCGAATGGTTCCAGAACATTGAGACGTGAGTTTGTTTGTTAAAGAAAAAAGTAAGTTCTCCTAGGACGGGACATTTGGTTCTAAAACCCCATAACTATCCTACATGAGTTCGATTCCCATCTTGGCTTTTTTCTTTGTTAATGAAAAAAGTGTATTTGTGTTATAATTCGTATTGAATGTCTGTTTGTGTTTACCTAAACTGTGTATTTCTGTTATAACTCGTAACTAAACCTAAAATCGCCAGTAATACTTGGCTTCAGAACCTTTACTTCCGAGCTCGGATCTGGTTCTCTATCCCACGTAGGGCTTGAACTCCTGCCGGCGGTAGCACACCCCTAAATGGGGGGTCCGAGCTCTATGTACTCCACTACCGCCGGCGCCAGTGGGACAGCATCCTAGGATTAATTTAAACTTCGTCTGCTTTGATTTGGTACTAGTCTAATTTGGATCTGTTGGGTTTGGGGACGTGAGTTCGATTCCCAGGTTCGTATTTTTTTTCAAACCTTTTT
Organism: Drosophila orena; assembly: GCA_005876975.1. Classification (NCBI taxonomy): domain Eukaryota; kingdom Metazoa; phylum Arthropoda; class Insecta; order Diptera; family Drosophilidae; genus Drosophila; species Drosophila orena. The sequence goes on along the minus strand of VCKV01000008.1, from coordinate 7,335,482 downwards.
TTTAAGACATGGATTAAATTCCCAGACTGGATTTCTTCATAACGTTACTTCGATTTGAGATTGGCAATCAACAACATAGATTTGAGACGCGGTTTCAACTTCAGGCTGATAATTTTTTTTTTTTTTTTTAGTTAAATTTTCCAGAACTTTGAGACGTGAGTTTGTGTAACTTTAAGACATGGTATTTTTTTAATCACGTAACTCTGATTTAAGATTGGCAAGTTACATAGATTTAAGTCGTGGGCTCCACTTGCGGTTGGTAATTTTATTTTCTTTCGAATGGTTCCAGAACATTGAGACGTGAGTTTGTTTGTTAAAGAAAAAAGTAAGTTCTCCTAGGACGGGACATTTGGTTCTAAAACCCCATAACTATCCTACATGAGTTCGATTCCTATCTTGGCTTTTTTCTTTGTTAATGAAAAAAGTGTATTTGTGTTATAATTCGTATTGAATGTCTGTTTGTGTTTACCTAAACTGTGTATTTCTGTTATAACTCGTAACTAAACCTAAAATCGCCAGTAACACCCCTAAATGGGGGGTCCGAGCTCAATGTACTCCACTACCGCCGGCGCCAGTGGGACAGCATCCTAGGATTAATTTAAACTTCGTCAGCTTTGATTTGGTACTAGTCTAATTTGGATCTGTTGGGTTTGGGGACGTGAGTTCGATTCCCAGGTTCGTATTTTTTTTCAAACCTTTTTTTTAAGACATGGATTAAATTCCCAGACTGGATTTCTTCATAACGTTACTTCGATTTGAGATTGGCAATCAACAACATAGATTTGAGACGCGGTTTCAACTTCAGGCTGATAATTTTTTTTTTTTTTTTTTAGTTAAATTTTCCAGAACTTTGAGACGTGAGATTTTTTTAATCACGTAACTCTGATTTAAGATTGGCAAGTTACATAGATTTAAGTCGTGGGCTCCACTTGCGGTTGGTAATTTTATTTTCTTTCGAATGGTTCCAGAACATTGAGACGTGAGTTTGTTTGTTAAAGAAAAAAGTAAGTTCTCCTAGGACGGGACATTTGGTTCTAAAACCCCATAACTATCCTACATGAGTTCGATTCCCATCTTGGCTTTTTTCTTTGTTAATGAAAAAAGTGTATTTGTGTTATAATTTGTATTGAATGTCTGTTTGTGTTTACCTAAACTGTGTATTTCTGTTATAACTCGTAACTAAACCTAAAATCGCCAGTAATACTTGGCTTCAGAACCTTTACTTCCGAGCTCGGATCTGGTTCTCTATCCCACGTAGGGCTTGAACTCCTGCCGGCGGTAGCACACCCCTAAATGGGGGGTCCGAGCTCTATGTACTCCACTACCGCCGGCGCCAGTGGGACAGCATCCTAGGATTAATTTAAACTTCGTCTGCTTTGATTTGGTACTAGTCTAATTTGGATCTGTTGGGTTTGGGGACGTGAGTTCGATTCCCAGGTTCGTATTTTTTTTCAAACCTTTTTTTTAAGACATGGATTAAATTCCCAGACTGGATTTCTTCATAACGTTACTTCGATTTGAGATTGGCAATCAACAACATAGATTTGAGACGCGGTTTCAACTTCAGGCTGATAATTTTTTTTTTTTTTTTTAGTTAAATTTTCCAGAACTTTGAGACGTGAGTTTGTGTAACTTTAAGACATGGTATTTTTTTAATCACGTAACTCTGATTTAAGATTGGCAAGTTACATAGATTTAAGTCGTGGGCTCCACTTGCGGTTGGTAATTTTATTTTCTTTCGAATGGTTCCAGAACATTGAGACGTGAGTTTGTTTGTTAAAGAAAAAAGTAAGTTCTCCTAGGACGGGACATTTGGTTCTAAAACCCCATAACTATCCTACATGAGTTCGATTCCCATCTTGGCTTTTTTCTTTGTTAATGAAAAAAGTGTATTTGTGTTATAATTCGTATTGAATGTCTGTTTGTGTTTACCTAAACTGTGTATTTCTGTTATAACTCGTAACTAAACCTAAAATCGCCAGTAATACTTGGCTTCAGAACCTTTACTTCCGAGCTCGGATCTGGTTCTCTATCCCACGTAGGGCTTGAACTCCTGCCGGCGGTAGCACACCCCTAAATGGGGGGTCCGAGCTCTATGTACTCCACTACCGCCGGCGCCAGTGGGACAGCATCCTAGGATTAATTTAAACTTCGTCTGCTTTGATTTGGTACTAGTCTAATTTGGATCTGTTGGGATTGGGGACGTGAGTTCGATTCCCAGGTTCGTATTTTTTTTCAAACCTTTTTTTTAAGACATGGATTAAATTCCCAGACTGGATTTCTTCATAACGTTACTTCGATTTGAGATTGGCAATCAACAACATAGATTTGAGACGCGGTTTCAACTTCAGGCTGATATTTTTTTTTTTTTTTTTTTAGTTAAACTTTCCAGAACTTTGAGACGTGAGTTTGTGTAACTTTAAGACATGGGTTCGATTCCCACTTTGGTATTTTTTTAATCACGTAACTCTGATTTAAGATTGGCAAGTTACATAGATTTAAGTCGTGGGCTCCACTTGCGGTTGGTAATTTTATTTTCTTTCGAATGGTTCCAGAACATTGAGACGTGAGTTTGTTTGTTAAAGAAAAAAGTAAGTTCTCCTAGGACGGGACATTTGGTTCTAAAACCCCATAACTATCCTACATGAGTTCGATTCCCATCTTGGCTTTTTTCTTTGTTAATGAAAAAAGTGTATTTGTGTTATAATTCGTATTGAATGTCTGTTTGTGTTTACCTAAACTGTGTATTTCTGTTATAACTCGTAACTAAACCTAAAATCGCCAGTAATACTTGGCTTCAGAACCTTTACTTCCGAGCTCGGATCTGGTTCTCTATCCCACGTAGGGCTTGAACTCCTGCCGGCGGTAGCACACCCCTAAATGGGGGGTCCGAGCTCTATGTACTCCACTACCGCCGGCGCCAGTGGGACAGCATCCTAGGATTAATTTAAACTTCGTCTGCTTTGATTTGGTACTAGTCTAATTTGGATCTGTTGGGATTGGGGACGTGAGTTCGATTCCCAGGTTCGTATTTTTTTTCAAACCTTTTTTTTAAGACATGGATTAAATTCCCAGACTGGATTTCTTCATAACGTTACTTCGATTTGAGATTGGCAATCAACAACATAGATTTGAGACGCGGTTTCAACTTCAGGCTGATAATTTTTTTTTTTTTTTTTTAGTTTAACTTTCCAGAACTTTGAGACGTGAGTTTGTGTAACTTTAAGACATGGGTTCGATTCCCACTTTGGTATTTTTTTAATCACGTAACTCTGATTTAAGATTGGCAAGTTACATAGATTTAAGTCGTGGGCTCCACTTGCGGTTGGTAATTTTATTTTCTTTCGAATGGTTCCAGAACATTGAGACGTGAGTTTGTTTGTTAAAGAAAAAAGTAAGTTCTCCTAGGACGGGACATTTGGTTCTAAAACCCCATAACTATCCTACATGAGTTCGATTCCCATCTTGGCTTTTTTCTTTGTTAATGAAAAAAGTGTATTTGTGTTATAATTCGTATTGAATGTCTGTTTGTGTTTACCTAAACTGTGTATTTCTGTTATAACTCGTAACTAAACCTAAAATCGCCAGTAATACTTGGCTTCAGAACCTTTACTTCCGAGCTCGGATCTGGTTCTCTATCCCACGTAGGGCTTGAACTCCTGCCGGCGGTAGCACACCCCTAAATGGGGGTCCGAGCTCTATGTACTCCACTACCGCCGGCGCCAGTGGGACAGCATCCTAGGATTAATTTAAACTTCGTCTGCTTTGATTTGGTACTAGTCTAATTTGGATCTGTTGGGATTGGGGACGTGAGTTCGATTCCCAGGTTCGTATTTTTTTTCAAACCTTTTTTTTAAGACATGGATTAAATTCCCAGACTGGATTTCTTCATAACGTTACTTCGATTTGAGATTGGCAATCAACAACATAGATTTGAGACGCGGTTTCAACTTCAGGCTGATAATTTTTTTTTTTTTTTTTTAGTTTACTTTCCAGAACTTTGAGACGTGAGTTTGTGTAACTTTAAGACATGGGTTCGATTCCCACTTTGGTATTTTTTTAATCACGTAACTCTGATTTAAGATTGGCAAGTTACATAGATTTAAGTCGTGGGCTCCACTTGCGGTTGGTAATTTTATTTTCTTTCGAATGGTTCCAGAACATTGAGACGTGAGTTTGTTTGTTAAAGAAAAAAGTAAGTTCTCCTAGGACGGGACATTTGGTTCTAAAACCCCATAACTATCCTACATGAGTTCGATTCCCATCTTGGCTTTTTTCTTTGTTAATGAAAAAAGTGTATTTGTGTTATAATTCGTATTGAATGTCTGTTTGTGTTTACCTAAACTGTGTATTTCTGTTATAACTCGTAACTAAACCTAAAATCGCCAGTAATACTTGGCTTCAGAACCTTTACTTCCGAGCTCGGATCTGGTTCTCTATCCCACGTAGGGCTTGAACTCCTGCCGGCGGTAGCACACCCCTAAATGGGGGGTCCGAGCTCTATGTACTCCACTACCGCCGGCGCCAGTGGGACAGCATCCTAGGATTAATTTAAACTTCGTCTGCTTTGATTTGGTACTAGTCTAATTTGGATCTGTTGGGATTGGGGACGTGAGTTCGATTCCCAGGTTCGTATTTTTTTTCAAACCTTTTTTTTAAGACATGGATTAAATTCCCAGACTGGATTTCTTCATAACGTTACTTCGATTTGAGATTGGCAATCAACAACATAGATTTGAGACGCGGTTTCAACTTCAGGCTGATAATTTTTTTTTTTTTTTTTTAGTTTAACTTTCCAGAACTTTGAGACGTGAGTTTGTGTAACTTTAAGACATGGGTTCGATTCCCACTTTGGTATTTTTTTAATCACGTAACTCTGATTTAAGATTGGCAAGTTACATAGATTTAAGTCGTGGGCTCCACTTGCGGTTGGTAATTTTATTTTCTTTCGAATGGTTCCAGAACATTGAGACGTGAGTTTGTTTGTTAAAGAAAAAAGTAAGTTCTCCTAGGACGGGACATTTGGTTCTAAAACCCCATAACTATCCTACATGAGTTCGATTCCCATCTTGGCTTTTTTCTTTGTTAATGAAAAAAGTGTATTTGTGTTATAATTCGTATTGAATGTCTGTTTGTGTTTACCTAAACTGTGTATTTCTGTTATAACTCGTAACTAAACCTAAAATCGCCAGTAATACTTGGCTTCAGAACCTTTACTTCCGAGCTCGGATCTGGTTCTCTATCCCACGTAGGGCTTGAACTCCTGCCGGCGGTAGCACACCCCTAAATGGGGGGTCCGAGCTCTATGTACTCCACTACCGCCGGCGCCAGTGGGACAGCATCCTAGGATTAATTTAAACTTCGTCTGCTTTGATTTGGTACTAGTCTAATTTGGATCTGTTGGGATTGGGGACGTGAGTTCGATTCCCAGGTTCGTATTTTTTTTCAAACCTTTTTTTTAAGACATGGATTAAATTCCCAGACTGGATTTCTTCATAACGTTACTTCGATTTGAGATTGGCAATCAACAACATAGATTTGAGACGCGGTTTCAACTTCAGGCTGATAATTTTTTTTTTTTTTTTTAGTTTAACTTTCCAGAACTTTGAGACGTGAGTTTGTGTAACTTTAAGACATGGGTTCGATTCCCACTTTGGTATTTTTTTAATCACGTAACTCTGATTTAAGATTGGCAAGTTACATAGATTTAAGTCGTGGGCTCCACTTGCGGTTGGTAATTTTATTTTCTTTCGAATGGTTCCAGAACATTGAGACGTGAGTTTGTTTGTTAAAGAAAAAAGTAAGTTCTCCTAGGACGGGACATTTGGTTCTAAAACCCCATAACTATCCTACATGAGTTCGATTCCCATCTTGGCTTTTTTCTTTGTTAATGAAAAAAGTGTATTTGTGTTATAATTCGTATTGAATGTCTGTTTGTGTTTACCTAAACTGTGTATTTCTGTTATAACTCGTAACTAAACCTAAAATCGTCAGTAATACTTGGCTTCAGAACCTTTACTTCCGAGCTCGGATGGATCTGGTTCTCTATCCCACGTAGGGCTTGAACTCCTGCCGGCGGTAGTGGAGTACATAGAGCTCGGACTCCCCATTTAGGGGTGTGAGTTTGTGTAACTTTAAGACATGGTATTTTTTTAATCACGTAACTCTGATTTAAGATTGGCAAGTTACATAGATTTAAGTCGTGGGCTCCACTTGCGGTTGGTAATTTTATTTTCTTTCGAATGGTTCCAGAACATTGAGACGTGAGTTTGTTTGTTAAAGAAAAAAGTAAGTTCTCCTAGGACGGGACATTTGGTTCTAAAACCCATAACTATCCTACATGAGTTCGATTCCCATCTTGGCTTTTTTCTTTGTTAATGAAAAAAGTGTATTTGTGTTATAATTCGTATTGAATGTCTGTTTGTGTTTACCTAAACTGTGTATTTCTGTTATAACTCGTAACTAAACCTAAAATCGCCAGTAATACTTGGCTTCAGAACCTTTACTTCCGAGCTCGGATGGATCTGGTTCTCTATCCCACGTAGGGCTTGAACTCCTGCCGGCGGTAGCACACCCCTAAATGGGGGGTCCGAGCTCTATGTACTCCACTACCGCCGGCGCCAGTGGGACAGCATCCTAGGATTAATTTAAACTTCGTCTGCTTTGATTTGGTACTAGTCTAATTTGGATCTGTTGGGATTGGGGACGTGAGTTCGATTCCCAGGTTCGTATTTTTTTTCAAACCTTTTTTTTAAGACATGGATTAAATTCCCAGACTGGATTTCTTCATAACGTTACTTCGATTTGAGATTGGCAATCAACAACATAGATTTGAGACGCGGTTTCAACTTCAGGCTGATAATTTTTTTTTTTTTTTTTAGTTTAACTTTCCAGAACTTTGAGACGTGAGTTTGTGTAACTTTAAGACATGGGTTCGATTCCCACTTTGGTATTTTTTTAATCACGTAACTCTGATTTAAGATTGGCAAGTTACATAGATTTAAGTCGTGGGCTCCACTTGCGGTTGGTAATTTTATTTTCTTTCGAATGGTTCCAGAACATTGAGACGTGAGTTTGTTTGTTAAAGAAAAAAGTAAGTTCTCCTAGGACGGGACATTTGGTTCTAAAACCCCATAACTATCCTACATGAGTTCGATTCCCATCTTGGCTTTTTTCTTTGTTAATGAAAAAAGTGTATTTGTGTTATAATTCGTATTGAATGTCTGTTTGTGTTTACCTAAACTGTGTATTTCTGTTATAACTCGTAACTAAACCTAAAATCGCCAGTAATACTTGGCTTCAGAACCTTTACTTCCGAGCTCGGATCTGGTTCTCTATCCCACGTAGGGCTTGAACTCCTGCCGGCGGTAGCACACCCCTAAATGGGGGGTCCGAGCTCTATGTACTCCACTACCGCCGGCGCCAGTGGGACAGCATCCTAGGATTAATTTAAACTTCGTCTGCTTTGATTTGGTACTAGTCTAATTTGGATCTGTTGGGATTGGGGACGTGAGTTCGATTCCCAGGTTCGTATTTTTTTTCAAACCTTTTTTTTAAGACATGGATTAAATTCCCAGACTGGATTTCTTCATAACGTTACTTCGATTTGAGATTGGCAATCAACAACATAGATTTGAGACGCGGTTTCAACTTCAGGCTGATAATTTTTTTTTTTTTTTTTTAGTTAACTTTCCAGAACTTTGAGACGTGAGTTTGTGTAACTTTAAGACATGGGTTCGATTCCCACTTTGGTATTTTTTTAATCACGTAACTCTGATTTAAGATTGGCAAGTTACATAGATTTAAGTCGTGGGCTCCACTTGCGGTTGGTAATTTTATTTTCTTTCGAATGGTTCCAGAACATTGAGACGTGAGTTTGTTTGTTAAAGAAAAAAGTAAGTTCTCCTAGGACGGGACATTTGGTTCTAAAACCCCATAACTATCCTACATGAGTTCGATTCCCATCTTGGCTTTTTTCTTTGTTAATGAAAAAAGTGTATTTGTGTTATAATTCGTATTGAATGTCTGTTTGTGTTTACCTAAACTGTGTATTTCTGTTATAACTCGTAACTAAACCTAAAATCGCCAGTAATACTTGGCTTCAGAACCTTTACTTCCGAGCTCGGATCTGGTTCTCTATCCCACGTAGGGCTTGAACTCCTGCCGGCGGTAGCACACCCCTAAATGGGGGGTCCGAGCTCTATGTACTCCACTACCGCCGGCGCCAGTGGGACAGCATCCTAGGATTAATTTAAACTTCGTCTGCTTTGATTTGGTACTAGTCTAATTTGGATCTGTTGGGATTGGGGACGTGAGTTCGATTCCCAGGTTCGTATTTTTTTTCAAACCTTTTTTTTAAGACATGGATTAAATTCCCAGACTGGATTTCTTCATAACGTTACTTCGATTTGAGATTGGCAATCAACAACATAGATTTGAGACGCGGTTTCAACTTCAGGCTGATAATTTTTTTTTTTTTTTTTTAGTTAAACTTTCCAGAACTTTGAGACGTGAGTTTGTGTAACTTTAAGACATGGGTTCGATTCCACTTTGGTATTTTTTTAATCACGTAACTCTGATTTAAGATTGGCAAGTTACATAGATTTAAGTCGTGGGCTCCACTTGCGGTTGGTAATTTATTTTCTTTCGAATGGTTCCAGAACATTGAGACGTGAGTTTGTTTGTTAAAGAAAAAAGTAAGTTCTCCTAGGACGGGACATTTGGTTCTAAAACCCCATAACTATCCTACATGAGTTCGATTCCCATCTTGGCTTTTTTCTTTGTTAATGAAAAAAGTGTATTTGTGTTATAATTCGTATTGAATGTCTGTTTGTGTTTACCTAAACTGTGTATTTCTGTTATAACTCGTAACTAAACCTAAAATCGCCAGTAATACTTGGCTTCAGAACCTTTACTTCCGAGCTCGGATCTGGTTCTCTATCCCACGTAGGGCTTGAACTCCTGCCGGCGGTAGCACACCCCTAAATGGGGGGTCCGAGCTCTATGTACTCCACTACCGCCGGCGCCAGTGGGACAGCATCCTAGGATTAATTTAAACTTCGTCTGCTTTGATTTGGTACTAGTCTAATTTGGATCTGTTGGGATTGGGGACGTGAGTTCGATTCCCAGGTTCGTATTTTTTTTCAAACCTTTTTTTTAAGACATGGATTAAATTCCCAGACTGGATTTCTTCATAACGTTACTTCGATTTGAGATTGGCAATCAACAACATAGATTTGAGACGCGGTTTCAACTTCAGGCTGATAATTTTTTTTTTTTTTTTTAGTTAAACTTTCCAGAACTTTGAGACGTGAGTTTGTGTAACTTTAAGACATGGGTTCGATTCCCACTTTGGTATTTTTTTAATCACGTAACTCTGATTTAAGATTGGCAAGTTACATAGATTTAAGTCGTGGGCTCCACTTGCGGTTGGTAATTTTATTTTCTTTCGAATGGTTCCAGAACATTGAGACGTGAGTTTGTTTGTTAAAGAAAAAAGTAAGTTCTCCTAGGACGGGACATTTGGTTCTAAAACCCCATAACTATCCTACATGAGTTCGATTCCCATCTTGGCTTTTTTCTTTGTTAATGAAAAAAGTGTATTTGTGTTATAATTCGTATTGAATGTCTGTTTGTGTTTACCTAAACTGTGTATTTCTGTTATAACTCGTAACTAAACCTAAAATCGCCAGTAATACTTGGCTTCAGAACCTTTACTTCCGAGCTCGGATCTGGTTCTCTATCCCACGTAGGGCTTGAACTCCTGCCGGCGGTAGCACACCCCTAAATGGGGGGTCCGAGCTCTATGTACTCCACTACCGCCGGCGCCAGTGGGACAGCATCCTAGGATTAATTTAAACTTCGTCTGCTTTGATTTGGTACTAGTCTAATTTGGATCTGTTGGGATTGGGGACGTGAGTTCGATTCCCAGGTTCGTATTTTTTTTCAAACCTTTTTTTTAAGACATGGATTAAATTCCCAGACTGGATTTCTTCATAACGTTACTTCGATTTGAGATTGGCAATCAACAACATAGATTTGAGACGCGGTTTCAACTTCAGGCTGATAATTTTTTTTTTTTTTTTTTAGTTAACTTTCCAGAACTTTGAGACGTGAGTTTGTGTAACTTTAAGACATGGGTTCGATTCCCACTTTGGTATTTTTTTAATCACGTAACTCTGATTTAAGATTGGCAAGTTACATAGATTTAAGTCGTGGGCTCCACTTGCGGTTGGTAATTTTATTTTCTTTCGAATGGTTCCAGAACATTGAGACGTGAGTTTGTTTGTTAAAGAAAAAAGTAAGTTCTCCTAGGACGGGACATTTGGTTCTAAAACCCCATAACTATCCTACATGAGTTCGATTCCCATCTTGGCTTTTTTCTTTGTTAATGAAAAAAGTGTATTTGTGTTATAATTCGTATTGAATGTCTGTTTGTGTTTACCTAAACTGTGTATTTCTGTTATAACTCGTAACTAAACCTAAAATCGCCAGTAATACTTGGCTTCAGAACCTTTACTTCCGAGCTCGGATCTGGTTCTCTATCCCACGTAGGGCTTGAACTCCTGCCGGCGGTAGCACACCCCTAAATGGGGGGTCCGAGCTCTATGTACTCCACTACCGCCGGCGCCAGTGGGACAGCATCCTAGGATTAATTTAAACTTCGTCTGCTTTGATTTGGTACTAGTCTAATTTGGATCTGTTGGGATTGGGGACGTGAGTTCGATTCCCAGGTTCGTATTTTTTTTCAAACCTTTTTTTTAAGACATGGATTAAATTCCCAGACTGGATTTCTTCATAACGTTACTTCGATTTGAGATTGGCAATCAACAACATAGATTTGAGACGCGGTTTCAACTTCAGGCTGATAATTTTTTTTTTTTTTTTTTAGTTAACTTTCCAGAACTTTGAGACGTGAGTTTGTGTAACTTTAAGACATGGGTTCGATTCCCACTTTGGTATTTTTTAATCACGTAACTCTGATTTAAGATTGGCAAGTTACATAGATTTAAGTCGTGGGCTCCACTTGCGGTTGGTAATTTTATTTTCTTTCGAATGGTTCCAGAACATTGAGACGTGAGTTTGTTTGTTAAAGAAAAAAGTAAGTTCTCCTAGGACGGGACATTTGGTTCTAAAACCCCATAACTATCCTACATGAGTTCGATTCCCATCTTGGCTTTTTTCTTTGTTAATGAAAAAAGTGTATTTGTGTTATAATTCGTATTGAATGTCTGTTTGTGTTTACCTAAACTGTGTATTTCTGTTATAACTCGTAACTAAACCTAAAATCGCCAGTAATACTTGGCTTCAGAACCTTTACTTCCGAGCTCGGATCTGGTTCTCTATCCCACGTAGGGCTTGAACTCCTGCCGGCGGTAGCACACCCCTAAATGGGGGGTCCGAGCTCTATGTACTCCACTACCGCCGGCGCCAGTGGGACAGCATCCTAGGATTAATTTAAACTTCGTCTGCTTTGATTTGGTACTAGTCTAATTTGGATCTGTTGGGATTGGGGACGTGAGTTCGATTCCCAGGTTCGTATTTTTTTTCAAACCTTTTTTTTAAGACATGGATTAAATTCCCAGACTGGATTTCTTCATAACGTTACTTCGATTTGAGATTGGCAATCAACAACATAGATTTGAGACGCGGTTTCAACTTCAGGCTGATAATTTTTTTTTTTTTTTTTTAGTTTAACTTTCCAGAACTTTGAGACGTGAGTTTGTGTAACTTTAAGACATGGGTTCGATTCCCACTTTGGTATTTTTTTAATCACGTAACTCTGATTTAAGATTGGCAAGTTACATAGATTTAAGTCGTGGGCTCCACTTGCGGTTGGTAATTTTATTTTCTTTCGAATGGTTCCAGAACATTGAGACGTGAGTTTGTTTGTTAAAGAAAAAAGTAAGTTCTCCTAGGACGGGACATTTGGTTCTAAAACCCCATAACTATCCTACATGAGTTCGATTCCCATCTTGGCTTTTTTCTTTGTTAATGAAAAAAGTGTATTTGTGTTATAATTCGTATTGAATGTCTGTTTGTGTTTACCTAAACTGTGTATTTCTGTTATAACTCGTAACTAAACCTAAAATCGCCAGTAATACTTGGCTTCAGAACCTTTACTTCCGAGCTCGGATCTGGTTCTCTATCCCACGTAGGGCTTGAACTCCTGCCGGCGGTAGCACACCCCTAAATGGGGGTCCGAGCTCTATGTACTCCACTACCGCCGGCGCCAGTGGGACAGCATCCTAGGATTAATTTAAACTTCGTCTGCTTTGATTTGGTACTAGTCTAATTTGGATCTGTTGGGATTGGGGACGTGAGTTCGATTCCCAGGTTCGTATTTTTTTCAAACCTTTTTTTTAAGACATGGATTAAATTCCCAGACTGGATTTCTTCATAACGTTACTTCGATTTGAGATTGGCAATCAACAACATAGATTTGAGACGCGGTTTCAACTTCAGGCTGATAATTTTTTTTTTTTTTTTTAGTTAAACTTTCCAGAACTTTGAGACGTGAGTTTGTGTAACTTTAAGACATGGGTTCGATTCCCACTTTGGTATTTTTTTAATCACGTAACTCTGATTTAAGATTGGCAAGTTACATAGATTTAAGTCGTGGGCTCCACTTGCGGTTGGTAATTTTATTTTCTTTCGAATGGTTCCAGAACATTGAGACGTGAGTTTGTTTGTTAAAGAAAAAAGTAAGTTCTCCTAGGACGGGACATTTGGTTCTAAAACCCCATAACTATCCTACATGAGTTCGATTCCCATCTTGGCTTTTTTCTTTGTTAATGAAAAAAGTGTATTTGTGTTATAATTCGTATTGAATGTCTGTTTGTGTTTACCTAAACTGTGTATTTCTGTTATAACTCGTAACTAAACCTAAAATCGCCAGTAATACTTGGCTTCAGAACCTTTACTTCCGAGCTCGGATCTGGTTCTCTATCCCACGTAGGGCTTGAACTCCTGCCGGCGGTAGCACACCCCTAAATGGGGGTCCGAGCTCTATGTACTCCACTACCGCCGGCGCCAGTGGGACAGCATCCTAGGATTAATTTAAACTTCGTCTGCTTTGATTTGGTACTAGTCTAATTTGGATCTGTTGGGATTGGGGACGTGAGTTCGATTCCCAGGTTCGTATTTTTTTTCAAACCTTTTTTTTAAGACATGGATTAAATTCCCAGACTGGATTTCTTCATAACGTTACTTCGATTTGAGATTGGCAATCAACAACATAGATTTGAGACGCGGCTCAGGCTTTTTTTTTTTTTTTTTTTAGTTTAACTTTCCAGAACTTTGAGACGTGAGTTTGTGTAACTTTAAGACATGGGTTCGATTCCCACTTTGGTATTTTTTTAATCACGTAACTCTGATTTAAGATTGGCAAGTTACATAGATTTAAGTCGTGGGCTCCACTTGCGGTTGGTAATTTTATTTTCTTTCGAATGGTTCCAGAACATTGAGACGTGAGTTTGTTTGTTAAAGAAAAAAGTAAGTTCTCCTAGGACGGGACATTTGGTTCTAAAACCCCATAACTATCCTACATGAGTTCGATATCCATCTTGGCTTTTTTCTTTGTTAATGAAAAAAGTGTATTTGTGTTATAATTCGTATTGAATGTCTGTTTGTGTTTACCTAAACTGTGTATTTCTGTTATAACTCGTAACTAAACCTAAAATCGCCAGTAATACTTGGCTTCAGAACCTTTACTTCCGAGCTCGGATCTGGTTCTCTATCCCACGTAGGGCTTGAACTCCTGCCGGCGGTAGCACACCCCTAAATGGGGGGTCCGAGCTCTATGTACTCCACTACCGCCGGCGCCAGTGGGACAGCATCCTAGGATTAATTTAAACTTCGTCTGCTTTGATTTGGTACTAGTCTAATTTGGATCTGTTGGGATTGGGGACGTGAGTTCGATTCCCAGGTTCGTATTTTTTTTCAAACCTTTTTTTTAAGACATGGATTAAATTCCCAGACTGGATTTCTTCATAACGTTACTTCGATTTGAGATTGGCAATCAACAACATAGATTTGAGACGCGGTTTCAACTTCAGGCTGATAATTTTTTTTTTTTTTTTTTTAGTTTAACTTTCCAGAACTTTGAGACGTGAGTTTGTGTAACTTTAAGACATGGGTTCGATTCCCACTTTGGTATTTTTTTAATCACGTAACTCTGATTTAAGATTGGCAAGTTACATAGATTTAAGTCGTGGGCTCCACTTGCGGTTGGTAATTTTATTTTCTTTCGAATGGTTCCAGAACATTGAGACGTGAGTTTGTTTGTTAAAGAAAAAAGTAAGTTCTCCTAGGACGGGACATTTGGTTCTAAAACCCCATAACTATCCTACATGAGTTCGATTCCCATCTTGGCTTTTTTCTTTGTTAATGAAAAAAGTGTATTTGTGTTATAATTCGTATTGAATGTCTGTTTGTGTTTACCTAAACTGTGTATTTCTGTTATAACTCGTAACTAAACCTAAAATCGCCAGTAATACTTGGCTTCAGAACCTTTACTTCCGAGCTCGGATCTGGTTCTCTATCCCACGTAGGGCTTGAACTCCTGCCGGCGGTAGCACACCCCTAAATGGGGGGTCCGAGCTCTATGTACTCCACTACCGCCGGCGCCAGTGGGACAGCATCCTAGGATTAATTTAAACTTCGTCTGCTTTGATTTGGTACTAGTCTAATTTGGATCTGTTGGGATTGGGGACGTGAGTTCGATTCCCAGGTTCGTATTTTTTTTCAAACCTTTTTTTTAAGACATGGATTAAATTCCCAGACTGGATTTCTTCATAACGTTACTTCGATTTGAGATTGGCAATCAACAACATAGATTTGAGACGCGGTTTCAACTTCAGGCTGATAATTTTTTTTTTTTTTTTTTAGTTAAACTTTCCAGAACTTTGAGACGTGAGTTTGTGTAACTTTAAGACATGGGTTCGATTCCCACTTTGGTATTTTTTTAATCACGTAACTCTGATTTAAGATTGGCAAGTTACATAGATTTAAGTCGTGGGCTCCACTTGCGGTTGGTAATTTTATTTTCTTTCGAATGGTTCCAGAACATTGAGACGTGAGTTTGTTTGTTAAAGAAAAAAGTAAGTTCTCCTAGGACGGGACATTTGGTTCTAAAACCCCATAACTATCCTACATGAGTTCGATTCCCATCTTGGCTTTTTTCTTTGTTAATGAAAAAAGTGTATTTGTGTTATAATTCGTATTGAATGTCTGTTTGTGTTTACCTAAACTGTGTATTTCTGTTATAACTCGTAACTAAACCTAAAATCGCCAGTAATACTTGGCTTCAGAACCTTTACTTCCGAGCTCGGATCTGGTTCTCTATCCCACGTAGGGCTTGAACTCCTGCCGGCGGTAGCACACCCCTAAATGGGGAGTCCGAGCTCTATGTACTCCACTACCGCCGGCGCCAGTGGGACAGCATCCTAGGATTAATTTAAACTTCGTCTGCTTTGATTTGGTACTAGTCTAATTTGGATCTGTTGGGATTGGGGACGTGAGTTCGATTCCCAGGTTCGTATTTTTTTTCAAACCTTTTTTTTAAGACATGGATTAAATTCCCAGACTGGATTTCTTCATAACGTTACTTCGATTTGAGATTGGCAATCAACAACATAGATTTGAGACGCGGTTTCAACTTCAGGCTGATAATTTTTTTTTTTTTTTTTAGTTTAACTTTCCAGAACTTTGAGACGTGAGTTTGTGTAACTTTAAGACATGGGTTCGATTCCCACTTTGGTATTTTTTTAATCACGTAACTCTGATTTAAGATTGGCAAGTTACATAGATTTAAGTCGTGGGCTCCACTTGCGGTTGGTAATTTTATTTTCTTTCGAATGGTTCCAGAACATTGAGACGTGAGTTTGTTTGTTAAAGAAAAAAGTAAGTTCTCCTAGGACGGGACATTTGGTTCTAAAACCCCATAACTATCCTACATGAGTTCGATTCCCATCTTGGCTTTTTTCTTTGTTAATGAAAAAAGTGTATTTGTGTTATAATTCGTATTGAATGTCTGTTTGTGTTTACCTAAACTGTGTATTTCTGTTATAACTCGTAACTAAACCTAAAATCGCCAGTAATACTTGGCTTCAGAACCTTTACTTCCGAGCTCGGATCTGGTTCTCTATCCCACGTAGGGCTTGAACTCCTGCCGGCGGTAGCACACCCCTAAATGGGGAGTCCGAGCTCTATGTACTCCACTACCGCCGGCGCCAGTGGGACAGCATCCTAGGATTAATTTAAACTTCGTCTGCTTTGATTTGGTACTAGTCTAATTTGGATCTGTTGGGATTGGGGACGTGAGTTCGATTCCCAGGTTCGTATTTTTTTTCAAACCTTTTTTTTAAGACATGGATTAAATTCCCAGACTGGATTTCTTCATAACGTTACTTCGATTTGAGATTGGCAATCAACAACATAGATTTGAGACGCGGTTTCAACTTCAGGCTGATAATTTTTTTTTTTTTTTTTTAGTTTAACTTTCCAGAACTTTGAGACGTGAGTTTCTGTAACTTTAAGACATGGGTTCGATTCCCACTTTGGTATTTTTTTAATCACGTAACTCTGATTTAAGATTGGCAAGTTACATAGATTTAAGTCGTGGGCTCCACTTGCGGTTGGTAATTTTATTTTCTTTCGAATGGTTCCAGAACATTGAGACGTGAGTTTGTTTGTTAAAGAAAAAAGTAAGTTCTCCTAGGACGGGACATTTGGTTCTAAAACCCCATAACTATCCTACATGAGTTCGATTCCCATCTTGGCTTTTTTCTTTGTTAATGAAAAAAGTGTATTTGTGTTATAATTCGTATTGAATGTCTGTTTGTGTTTACCTAAACTGTGTATTTCTGTTATAACTCGTAACTAAACCTAAAATCGCCAGTAATACTTGGCTTCAGAACCTTTACTTCCGAGCTCGGATCTGGTTCTCTATCCCACGTAGGGCTTGAACTCCTGCCGGCGGTAGCACACCCCTAAATGGGGGTCCGAGCTCTATGTACTCCACTACCGCCGGCGCCAGTGGGACAGCATCCTAGGATTAATTTAAACTTCGTCTGCTTTGATTTGGTACTAGTCTAATTTGGATCTGTTGGGATTGGGGACGTGAGTTCGATTCCCAGGTTCGTATTTTTTTTCAAACCTTTTTTTTAAGACATGGATTAAATTCCCAGACTGGATTTCTTCATAACGTTACTTCGATTTGAGATTGGCAATCAACAACATAGATTTGAGACGCGGTTTCAACTTCAGGCTGATAATTTTTTTTTTTTTTTTTAGTTTAACTTTCCAGAACTTTGAGACGTGAGTTTGTGTAACTTTAAGACATGGGTTCGATTCCCACTTTGGTATTTTTTTAATCACGTAACTCTGATTTAAGATTGGCAAGTTACATAGATTTAAGTCGTGGGCTCCACTTGCGGTTGGTAATTTTATTTTCTTTCGAATGGTTCCAGAACATTGAGACGTGAGTTTGTTTGTTAAAGAAAAAAGTAAGTTCTCCTAGGACGGGACATTTGGTTCTAAAACCCCATAACTATCCTACATGAGTTCGATTCCCATCTTGGCTTTTTTCTTTGTTAATGAAAAAAGTGTATTTGTGTTATAATTCGTATTGAATGTCTGTTTGTGTTTACCTAAACTGTGTATTTCTGTTATAACTCGTAACTAAACCTAAAATCGCCAGTAATACTTGGCTTCAGAACCTTTACTTCCGAGCTCGGATCTGGTTCTCTATCCCACGTAGGGCTTGAACTCCTGCCGGCGGTAGCACACCCCTAAATGGGGAGTCCGAGCTCTATGTACTCCACTACCGCCGGCGCCAGTGGGACAGCATCCTAGGATTAATTTAAACTTCGTCTGCTTTGATTTGGTACTAGTCTAATTTGGATCTGTTGGGATTGGGGACGTGAGTTCGATTCCCAGGTTCGTATTTTTTTTCAAACCTTTTTTTTAAGACATGGATTAAATTCCCAGACTGGATTTCTTCATAACGTTACTTCGATTTGAGATTGGCAATCAACAACATAGATTTGAGACGCGGTTTCAACTTCAGGCTGATAATTTTTTTTTTTTTTTTTAGTTTAACTTTCCAGAACTTTGAGACGTGAGTTTGTGTAACTTTAAGACATGGGTTCGATTCCCACTTTGGTATTTTTTAATCACGTAACTCTGATTTAAGATTGGCAAGTTACATAGATTTAAGTCGTGGGCTCCACTTGCGGTTGGTAATTTTATTTTCTTTCGAATGGTTCCAGAACATTGAGACGTGAGTTTGTTTGTTAAAGAAAAAAGTAAGTTCTCCTAGGACGGGACATTTGGTTCTAAAACCCCATAACTATCCTACATGAGTTCGATTCCCATCTTGGCTTTTTTCTTTGTTAATGAAAAAAGTGTATTTGTGTTATAATTCGTATTGAATGTCTGTTTGTGTTTACCTAAACTGTGTATTTCTGTTATAACTCGTAACTAAACCTAAAATCGCCAGTAATACTTGGCTTCAGAACCTTTACTTCCGAGCTCGGATCTGGTTCTCTATCCCACGTAGGGCTTGAACTCCTGCCGGCGGTAGCACACCCCTAAATGGGGGGTCCGAGCTCTATGTACTCCACTACCGCCGGCGCCAGTGGGACAGCATCCTAGGATTAATTTAAACTTCGTCTGCTTTGATTTGGTACTAGTCTAATTTGGATCTGTTGGGATTGGGGACGTGAGTTCGATTCCCAGGTTCGTATTTTTTTTCAAACCTTTTTTTTAAGACATGGATTAAATTCCCAGACTGGATTTCTTCATAACGTTACTTCGATTTGAGATTGGCAATCAACAACATAGATTTGAGACGCGGTTTCAACTTCAGGCTGATAATTTTTTTTTTTTTTTTTTAGTTTAACTTTCCAGAACTTTGAGACGTGAGTTTGTGTAACTTTAAGACATGGGTTCGATTCCCACTTTGGTATTTTTTTAATCACGTAACTCTGATTTAAGATTGGCAAGTTACATAGATTTAAGTCGTGGGCTCCACTTGCGGTTGGTAATTTTATTTTCTTTCGAATGGTTCCAGAACATTGAGACGTGAGTTTGTTTGTTAAAGAAAAAAGTAAGTTCTCCTAGGACGGGACATTTGGTTCTAAAACCCCATAACTATCCTACATGAGTTCGATTCCCATCTTGGCTTTTTTCTTTGTTAATGAAAAAAGTGTATTTGTGTTATAATTCGTATTGAATGTCTGTTTGTGTTTACCTAAACTGTATTTCTGTTATCTCGTTATAACTCGTAACTAAACCTAAAATCGCCAGTAATACTTGGCTTCAGAACCTTTACTTCCGAGCTCGGATCTGGTTCTCTATCCCACGTAGGGCTTGAACTCCTGCCGGCGGTAGCACACCCCTAAATGGGGGGTCCGAGCTCTATGTACTCCACTACCGCCGGCGCCAGTGGGACAGCATCCTAGGATTAATTTAAACTTCGTCTGCTTTGATTTGGTACTAGTCTAATTTGGATCTGTTGGGATTGGGGACGTGAGTTCGATTCCCAGGTTCGTATTTTTTTTCAAACCTTTTTTTTAAGACATGGATTAAATTCCCAGACTGGATTTCTTCATAACGTTACTTCGATTTGAGATTGGCAATCAACAACATAGATTTGAGACGCGGTTTCAACTTCAGGCTGATAATTTTTTTTTTTTTTTTTAGTTAAACTTTCCAGAACTTTGAGACGTGAGTTTGTGTAACTTTAAGACATGGGTTCGATTCCCACTTTGGTATTTTTTTAATCACGTAACTCTGATTTAAGATTGGCAAGTTACATAGATTTAAGTCGTGGGCTCCACTTGCGGTTGGTAATTTTATTTTCTTTCGAATGGTTCCAGAACATTGAGACGTGAGTTTGTTTGTTAAAGAAAAAAGTAAGTTCTCCTAGGACGGGACATTTGGTTCTAAAACCCCATAACTATCCTACATGAGTTCGATTCCCATCTTGGCTTTTTTCTTTGTTAATGAAAAAAGTGTATTTGTGTTATAATTCGTATTGAATGTCTGTTTGTGTTTACCTAAACTGTGTATTTCTGTTATAACTCGTAACTAAACCTAAAATCGCCAGTAATACTTGGCTTCAGAACCTTTACTTCCGAGCTCGGATCTGGTTCTCTATCCCACGTAGGGCTTGAACTCCTGCCGGCGGTAGCACACCCCTAAATGGGGGTCCGAGCTCTATGTACTCCACTACCGCCGGCGCCAGTGGGACAGCATCCTAGGATTAATTTAAACTTCGTCTGCTTTGATTTGGTACTAGTCTAATTTGGATCTGTTGGGATTGGGGACGTGAGTTCGATTCCCAGGTTCGTATTTTTTTTCAAACCTTTTTTTTAAGACATGGATTAAATTCCCAGACTGGATTTCTTCATAACGTTACTTCGATTTGAGATTGGCAATCAACAACATAGATTTGAGACGCGGTTTCAACTTCAGGCTGATAATTTTTTTTTTTTTTTTTTTAGTTAAACTTTCCAGAACTTTGAGACGTGAGTTTGTGTAACTTTAAGACATGGGTTCGATTCCCACTTTGGTATTTTTTTAATCACGTAACTCTGATTTAAGATTGGCAAGTTACATAGATTTAAGTCGTGGGCTCCACTTGCGGTTGGTAATTTTATTTTCTTTCGAATGGTTCCAGAACATTGAGACGTGAGTTTGTTTGTTAAAGAAAAAAGTAAGTTCTCCTAGGACGGGACATTTGGTTCTAAAACCCCATAACTATCCTACATGAGTTCGATTCCCATCTTGGCTTTTTTCTTTGTTAATGAAAAAAGTGTATTTGTGTTATAATTCGTATTGAATGTCTGTTTGTGTTTACCTAAACTGTGTATTTCTGTTATAACTCGTAACTAAACCTAAAATCGCCAGTAATACTTGGCTTCAGAACCTTTACTTCCGAGCTCGGATCTGGTTCTCTATCCCACGTAGGGCTTGAACTCCTGCCGGCGGTAGCACACCCCTAAATGGGGGGTCCGAGCTCTATGTACTCCACTACCGCCGGCGCCAGTGGGACAGCATCCTAGGATTAATTTAAACTTCGTCTGCTTTGATTTGGTACTAGTCTAATTTGGATCTGTTGGGATTGGGGACGTGAGTTCGATTCCCAGGTTCGTATTTTTTTTCAAACCTTTTTTTTAAGACATGGATTAAATTCCCAGACTGGATTTCTTCATAACGTTACTTCGATTTGAGATTGGCAATCAACAACATAGATTTGAGACGCGGTTTCAACTTCAGGCTGATAATTTTTTTTTTTTTTTTTAGTTTAACTTTCCAGAACTTTGAGACGTGAGTTTGTGTAACTTTAAGACATGGGTTCGATTCCCACTTTGGTATTTTTTTAATCACGTAACTCTGATTTAAGATTGGCAAGTTACATAGATTTAAGTCGTGGGCTCCACTTGCGGTTGGTAATTTTATTTTCTTTCGAATGGTTCCAGAACATTGAGACGTGAGTTTGTTTGTTAAAGAAAAAAGTAAGTTCTCCTAGGACGGGACATTTGGTTCTAAAACCCCATAACTATCCTACATGAGTTCGATTCCCATCTTGGCTTTTTTCTTTGTTAATGAAAAAAGTGTATTTGTGTTATAATTCGTATTGAATGTCTGTTTGTGTTTACCTAAACTGTGTATTTCTGTTATAACTCGTAACTAAACTCGTAACTAAACCTAAAATCGCCAGTAATACTTGGCTTCAGAACCTTTACTTCCGAGCTCGGATCTGGTTCTCTATCCCACGTAGGGCTTGAACTCCTGCCGGCGGTAGCACACCCCTAAATGGGGGGTCCGAGCTCTATGTACTCCACTACCGCCGGCGCCAGTGGGACAGCATCCTAGGATTAATTTAAACTTCGTCTGCTTTGATTTGGTACTAGTCTAATTTGGATCTGTTGGGATTGGGGACGTGAGTTCGATTCCCAGGTTCGTATTTTTTTTCAAACCTTTTTTTTAAGACATGGATTAAATTCCCAGACTGGATTTCTTCATAACGTTACTTCGATTTGAGATTGGCAATCAACAACATAGATTTGAGACGCGGTTTCAACTTCAGGCTGATAATTTTTTTTTTTTTTTTTTTAGTTAAACTTTCCAGAACTTTGAGACGTGAGTTTGTGTAACTTTAAGACATGGGTTCGATTCCCACTTTGGTATTTTTTTAATCACGTAACTCTGATTTAAGATTGGCAAGTTACATAGATTTAAGTCGTGGGCTCCACTTGCGGTTGGTAATTTTATTTTCTTTCGAATGGTTCCAGAACATTGAGACGTGAGTTTGTTTGTTAAAGAAAAAAGTAAGTTCTCCTAGGACGGGACATTTGGTTCTAAAACCCCATAACTATCCTACATGAGTTCGATTCCCATCTTGGCTTTTTTCTTTGTTAATGAAAAAAGTGTATTTGTGTTATAATTCGTATTGAATGTCTGTTTGTGTTTACCTAAACTGTGTATTTCTGTTATAACTCGTAACTAAACCTAAAATCGCCAGTAATACTTGGCTTCAGAACCTTTACTTCCGAGCTCGGATCTGGTTCTCTATCCCACGTAGGGCTTGAACTCCTGCCGGCGGTAGCACACCCCTAAATGGGGGGTCCGAGCTCTATGTACTCCACTACCGCCGGCGCCAGTGGGACAGCATCCTAGGATTAATTTAAACTTCGTCTGCTTTGATTTGGTACTAGTCTAATTTGGATCTGTTGGGATTGGGGACGTGAGTTCGATTCCCAGGTTCGTATTTTTTTTCAAACCTTTTTTTTAAGACATGGATTAAATTCCCAGACTGGATTTCTTCATAACGTTACTTCGATTTGAGATTGGCAATCAACAACATAGATTTGAGACGCGGTTTCAACTTCAGGCTGATAATTTTTTTTTTTTTTTTTTAGTTAAACTTTCCAGAACTTTGAGACGTGAGTTTGTGTAACTTTAAGACATGGGTTCGATTCCCACTTTGGTATTTTTTTAATCACGTAACTCTGATTTAAGATTGGCAAGTTACATAGATTTAAGTCGTGGGCTCCACTTGCGGTTGGTAATTTTATTTTCTTTCGAATGGTTCCAGAACATTGAGACGTGAGTTTGTTTGTTAAAGAAAAAAGTAAGTTCTCCTAGGACGGGACATTTGGTTCTAAAACCCCATAACTATCCTACATGAGTTCGATTCCCATCTTGGCTTTTTTCTTTGTTAATGAAAAAAGTGTATTTGTGTTATAATTCGTATTGAATGTCTGTTTGTGTTTACCTAAACTGTGTATTTCTGTTATAACTCGTAACTAACTAAAATCGTAACTAAACCTAAAATCGCCAGTAATACTTGGCTTCAGAACCTTTACTTCCGAGCTCGGATCTGGTTCTCTATCCCACGTAGGGCTTGAACTCCTGCCGGCGGTAGCACACCCCTAAATGGGGGGTCCGAGCTCTATGTACTCCACTACCGCCGGCGCCAGTGGGACAGCATCCTAGGATTAATTTAAACTTCGTCTGCTTTGATTTGGTACTAGTCTAATTTGGATCTGTTGGGATTGGGGACGTGAGTTCGATTCCCAGGTTCGTATTTTTTTTCAAACCTTTTTTTTAAGACATGGATTAAATTCCCAGACTGGATTTCTTCATAACGTTACTTCGATTTGAGATTGGCAATCAACAACATAGATTTGAGACGCGGTTTCAACTTCAGGCTGATAATTTTTTTTTTTTTTTTTTAGTTAAACTTTCCAGAACTTTGAGACGTGAGTTTGTGTAACTTTAAGACATGGTATTTTTTAATCACGTAACTCTGATTTAAGATTGGCAAGTTACATAGATTTAAGTCGTGGGCTCCACTTGCGGTTGGTAATTTTATTTTCTTTCGAATGGTTCCAGAACATTGAGACGTGAGTTTGTTTGTTAAAGAAAAAAGTAAGTTCTCCTAGGACGGGACATTTGGTTCTAAAACCCCATAACTATCCTACATGAGTTCGATTCCCATCTTGGCTTTTTTCTTTGTTAATGAAAAAAGTGTATTTGTGTTATA
Organism: Drosophila orena; assembly: GCA_005876975.1. Classification (NCBI taxonomy): domain Eukaryota; kingdom Metazoa; phylum Arthropoda; class Insecta; order Diptera; family Drosophilidae; genus Drosophila; species Drosophila orena. Next base: position 7,311,424 of record VCKV01000008.1, on the reverse strand, counting down.
ATTCGTATTGAATGTCTGTTTGTGTTTACCTAAACTGTGTATTTCTGTTATAACTCGTAACTAAACCTAAAATCGTAACTAAACCTAAAATCGCCAGTAATACTTGGCTTCAGAACCTTTACTTCCGAGCTCGGATCTGGTTCTCTATCCCACGTAGGGCTTGAACTCCTGCCGGCGGTAGCACACCCCTAAATGGGGGGTCCGAGCTCTATGTACTCCACTACCGCCGGCGCCAGTGGGACAGCATCCTAGGATTAATTTAAACTTCGTCTGCTTTGATTTGGTACTAGTCTAATTTGGATCTGTTGGGATTGGGGACGTGAGTTCGATTCCCAGGTTCGTATTTTTTTTCAAACCTTTTTTTTAAGACATGGATTAAATTCCCAGACTGGATTTCTTCATAACGTTACTTCGATTTGAGATTGGCAATCAACAACATAGATTTGAGACGCGGTTTCAACTTCAGGCTGATAATTTTTTTTTTTTTTTTTTAGTTAAACTTTCCAGAACTTTGAGACGTGAGTTTGTGTAACTTTAAGACATGGGTTCGATTCCCACTTTGGTATTTTTTTAATCACGTAACTCTGATTTAAGATTGGCAAGTTACATAGATTTAAGTCGTGGGCTCCACTTGCGGTTGGTAATTTTATTTTCTTTCGAATGGTTCCAGAACATTGAGACGTGAGTTTGTTTGTTAAAGAAAAAAGTAAGTTCTCCTAGGACGGGACATTTGGTTCTAAAACCCCATAACTATCCTACATGAGTTCGATTCCCATCTTGGCTTTTTTCTTTGTTAATGAAAAAAGTGTATTTGTGTTATAATTCGTATTGAATGTCTGTTTGTGTTTACCTAAACTGTGTATTTCTGTTATAACTCGTAACTAAACCTAAAATCGCCAGTAATACTTGGCTTCAGAACCTTTACTTCCGAGCTCGGATCTGGTTCTCTATCCCACGTAGGGCTTGAACTCCTGCCGGCGGTAGCACACCCCTAAATGGGGGGTCCGAGCTCTATGTACTCCACTACCGCCGGCGCCAGTGGGACAGCATCCTAGGATTAATTTAAACTTCGTCTGCTTTGATTTGGTACTAGTCTAATTTGGATCTGTTGGGATTGGGGACGTGAGTTCGATTCCCAGGTTCGTATTTTTTTTCAAACCTTTTTTTTAAGACATGGATTAAATTCCCAGACTGGATTTCTTCATAACGTTACTTCGATTTGAGATTGGCAATCAACAACATAGATTTGAGACGCGGTTTCAACTTCAGGCTGATAATTTTTTTTTTTTTTTTTAGTTAAATTTTCCAGAACTTTGAGACGTGAGTTTGTGTAACTTTAAGACATGGGTTCGATTCCCACTTTGGTATTTTTTTAATCACGTAACTCTGATTTAAGATTGGCAAGTTACATAGATTTAAGTCGTGGGCTCCACTTGCGGTTGGTAATTTTATTTTCTTTCGAATGGTTCCAGAACATTGAGACGTGAGTTTGTTTGTTAAAGAAAAAAGTAAGTTCTCCTAGGACGGGACATTTGGTTCTAAAACCCCATAACTATCCTACATGAGTTCGATTCCCATCTTGGCTTTTTTCTTTGTTAATGAAAAAAGTGTATTTGTGTTATAATTCGTATTGAATGTCTGTTTGTGTTTACCTAAACTGTGTATTTCTGTTATAACTCGTAACTAAACCTAAAATCGTAACTAAACCTAAAATCGCCAGTAATACTTGGCTTCAGAACCTTTACTTCCGAGCTCGGATCTGGTTCTCTATCCCACGTAGGGCTTGAACTCCTGCCGGCGGTAGCACACCCCTAAATGGGGGGTCCGAGCTCTATGTACTCCACTACCGCCGGCGCCAGTGGGACAGCATCCTAGGATTAATTTAAACTTCGTCTGCTTTGATTTGGTACTAGTCTAATTTGGATCTGTTGGGATTGGGGACGTGAGTTCGATTCCCAGGTTCGTATTTTTTTTCAAACCTTTTTTTTAAGACATGGATTAAATTCCCAGACTGGATTTCTTCATAACGTTACTTCGATTTGAGATTGGCAATCAACAACATAGATTTGAGACGCGGTTTCAACTTCAGGCTGATAATTTTTTTTTTTTTTTTTAGTTAAATTTTCCAGAACTTTGAGACGTGAGTTTGTGTAACTTTAAGACATGGGTTCGATTCCCACTTTGGTATTTTTTTAATCACGTAACTCTGATTTAAGATTGGCAAGTTACATAGATTTAAGTCGTGGGCTCCACTTGCGGTTGGTAATTTTATTTTCTTTCGAATGGTTCCAGAACATTGAGACGTGAGTTTGTTTGTTAAAGAAAAAAGTAAGTTCTCCTAGGACGGGACATTTGGTTCTAAAACCCCATAACTATCCTACATGAGTTCGATTCCCATCTTGGCTTTTTTCTTTGTTAATGAAAAAAGTGTATTTGTGTTATAATTCGTATTGAATGTCTGTTTGTGTTTACCTAAACTGTGTATTTCTGTTATAACTCGTAACTAAACCTAAAATCGCCAGTAATACTTGGCTTCAGAACCTTTACTTCCGAGCTCGGATCTGGTTCTCTATCCCACGTAGGGCTTGAACTCCTGCCGGCGGTAGCACACCCCTAAATGGGGGGTCCGAGCTCTATGTACTCCACTACCGCCGGCGCCAGTGGGACAGCATCCTAGGATTAATTTAAACTTCGTCTGCTTTGATTTGGTACTAGTCTAATTTGGATCTGTTGGGTTTGGGGACGTGAGTTCGATTCCCAGGTTCGTATTTTTTTTCAAACCTTTTTTTTAAGACATGGATTAAATTCCCAGACTGGATTTCTTCATAACGTTACTTCGATTTGAGATTGGCAATCAACAACATAGATTTGAGACGCGGTTTCAACTTCAGGCTGATAATTTTTTTTTTTTTTTTTAGTTAAATTTTCCAGAACTTTGAGACGTGAGTTTGTGTAACTTTAAGACATGGGTTCGATTCCCACTTTGGTATTTTTTTAATCACGTAACTCTGATTTAAGATTGGCAAGTTACATAGATTTAAGTCGTGGGCTCCACTTGCGGTTGGTAATTTTATTTTCTTTCGAATGGTTCCAGAACATTGAGACGTGAGTTTGTTTGTTAAAGAAAAAAGTAAGTTCTCCTAGGACGGGACATTTGGTTCTAAAACCCCATAACTATCCTACATGAGTTCGATTCCCATCTTGGCTTTTTTCTTTGTTAATGAAAAAAGTGTATTTGTGTTATAATTCGTATTGAATGTCTGTTTGTGTTTACCTAAACTGTGTATTTCTGTTATAACTCGTAACTAAACCTAAAATCGCCAGTAATACTTGGCTTCAGAACCTTTACTTCCGAGCTCGGATCTGGTTCTCTATCCCACGTAGGGCTTGAACTCCTGCCGGCGGTAGCACACCCCTAAATGGGGGGTCCGAGCTCTATGTACTCCACTACCGCCGGCGCCAGTGGGACAGCATCCTAGGATTAATTTAAACTTCGTCTGCTTTGATTTGGTACTAGTCTAATTTGGATCTGTTGGGATTGGGGACGTGAGTTCGATTCCCAGGTTCGTATTTTTTTTCAAACCTTTTTTTTAAGACATGGATTAAATTCCCAGACTGGATTTCTTCATAACGTTACTTCGATTTGAGATTGGCAATCAACAACATAGATTTGAGACGCGGTTTCAACTTCAGGCTGATAATTTTTTTTTTTTTTTTTTTAGTTAAATTTTCCAGAACTTTGAGACGTGAGTTTGTGTAACTTTAAGACATGGGTTCGATTCCCACTTTGGTATTTTTTTAATCACGTAACTCTGATTTAAGATTGGCAAGTTACATAGATTTAAGTCGTGGGCTCCACTTGCGGTTGGTAATTTTATTTTCTTTCGAATGGTTCCAGAACATTGAGACGTGAGTTTGTTTGTTAAAGAAAAAAGTAAGTTCTCCTAGGACGGGACATTTGGTTCTAAAACCCCATAACTATCCTACATGAGTTCGATTCCCATCTTGGCTTTTTTCTTTGTTAATGAAAAAAGTGTATTTGTGTTATAATTCGTATTGAATGTCTGTTTGTGTTTACCTAAACTGTGTATTTCTGTTATAACTCGTAACTAAACCTAAAATCGCCAGTAATACTTGGCTTCAGAACCTTTACTTCCGAGCTCGGATCTGGTTCTCTATCCCACGTAGGGCTTGAACTCCTGCCGGCGGTAGCACACCCCTAAATGGGGGGTCCGAGCTCTATGTACTCCACTACCGCCGGCGCCAGTGGGACAGCATCCTAGGATTAATTTAAACTTCGTCTGCTTTGATTTGGTACTAGTCTAATTTGGATCTGTTGGGATTGGGGACGTGAGTTCGATTCCCAGGTTCGTATTTTTTTTCAAACCTTTTTTTTAAGACATGGATTAAATTCCCAGACTGGATTTCTTCATAACGTTACTTCGATTTGAGATTGGCAATCAACAACATAGATTTGAGACGCGGTTTCAACTTCAGGCTGATAATTTTTTTTTTTTTTTTTTTAGTTAAATTTTCCAGAACTTTGAGACGTGAGTTTGTGTAACTTTAAGACATGGTATTTTTTTAATCACGTAACTCTGATTTAAGATTGGCAAGTTACATAGATTTAAGTCGTGGGCTCCACTTGCGGTTGGTAATTTTATTTTCTTTCGAATGGTTCCAGAACATTGAGACGTGAGTTTGTTTGTTAAAGAAAAAAGTAAGTTCTCCTAGGACGGGACATTTGGTTCTAAAACCCCATAACTATCCTACATGATGAGTTCGATTCCCATCTTAATGAAAAAAGTGTATTTGTGTTATAATTCGTATTGAATGTCTGTTTGTGTTTACCTAAACTGTGTATTTCTGTTATAACTCGTAACTAAACCTAAAATCGCCAGTAATACTTGGCTTCAGAACCTTTACTTCCGAGCTCGGATCTGGTTCTCTATCCCACGTAGGGCTTGAACTCCTGCCGGCGGTAGCACACCCCTAAATGGGGGGTCCGAGCTCTATGTACTCCACTACCGCCGGCGCCAGTGGGACAGCATCCTAGGATTAATTTAAACTTCGTCTGCTTTGATTTGGTACTAGTCTAATTTGGATCTGTTGGGTTTGGGGACGTGAGTTCGATTCCCAGGTTCGTATTTTTTTTCAAACCTTTTTTTTAAGACATGGATTAAATTCCCAGACTGGATTTCTTCATAACGTTACTTCGATTTGAGATTGGCAATCAACAACATAGATTTGAGACGCGGTTTCAACTTCAGGCTGATAATTTTTTTTTTTTTTTTAGTTAAATTTTCCAGAACTTTGAGACGTGAGTTTGTGTAACTTTAAGACATGGTTTTGATTCCCACTTTGGTATTTTTTTAATCACGTAACTCTGATTTAAGATTGGCAAGTTACATAGATTTAAGTCGTGGGCTCCACTTGCGGTTGGTAATTTTATTTTCTTTCGAATGGTTCCAGAACATTGAGACGTGAGTTTGTTTGTTAAAGAAAAAAGTAAGTTCTCCTAGGACGGGACATTTGGTTCTAAAACCCCATAACTATCCTACATGAGTTCGATTCCCATCTTGGCTTTTTTCTTTGTTAATGAAAAAAGTGTATTTGTGTTATAATTCGTATTGAATGTCTGTTTGTGTTTACCTAAACTGTGTATTTCTGTTATAACTCGTAACTAAACCTAAAATCGCCAGTAATACTTGGCTTCAGAACCTTTACTTCCGAGCTCGGATCTGGTTCTCTATCCCACGTAGGGCTTGAACTCCTGCCGGCGGTAGCACACCCCTAAATGGGGGGTCCGAGCTCTATGTACTCCACTACCGCCGGCGCCAGTGGGACAGCATCCTAGGATTAATTTAAACTTCGTCTGCTTTGATTTGGTACTAGTCTAATTTGGATCTGTTGGGTTTGGGGACGTGAGTTCGATTCCCAGGTTCGTATTTTTTTTCAAACCTTTTTTTTAAGACATGGATTAAATTCCCAGACTGGATTTCTTCATAACGTTACTTCGATTTGAGATTGGCAATCAACAACATAGATTTGAGACGCGGTTTCAACTTCAGGCTGATAATTTTTTTTTTTTTTTTTAGTTAAATTTTCCAGAACTTTGAGACGTGAGTTTGTGTAACTTTAAGACATGGGTTCGATTCCCACTTTGGTATTTTTTTAATCACGTAACTCTGATTTAAGATTGGCAAGTTACATAGATTTAAGTCGTGGGCTCCACTTGCGGTTGGTAATTTTATTTTCTTTCGAATGGTTCCAGAACATTGAGACGTGAGTTTGTTTGTTAAAGAAAAAAGTAAGTTCTCCTAGGACGGGACATTTGGTTCTAAAACCCCATAACTATCCTACATGAGTTCGATTCCCATCTTGGCTTTTTTCTTTGTTAATGAAAAAAGTGTATTTGTGTTATAATTCGTATTGAATGTCTGTTTGTGTTTACCTAAACTGTGTATTTCTGTTATAACTCGTAACTAAACCTAAAATCGCCAGTAATACTTGGCTTCAGAACCTTTACTTCCGAGCTCGGATCTGGTTCTCTATCCCACGTAGGGCTTGAACTCCTGCCGGCGGTAGCACACCCCTAAATGGGGGGTCCGAGCTCTATGTACTCCACTACCGCCGGCGCCAGTGGGACAGCATCCTAGGATTAATTTAAACTTCGTCTGCTTTGATTTGGTACTAGTCTAATTTGGATCTGTTGGGATTGGGGACGTGAGTTCGATTCCCAGGTTCGTATTTTTTTTCAAACCTTTTTTTTAAGACATGGATTAAATTCCCAGACTGGATTTCTTCATAACGTTACTTCGATTTGAGATTGGCAATCAACAACATAGATTTGAGACGCGGTTTCAACTTCAGGCTGATAATTTTTTTTTTTTTTTTTTTAGTTAAATTTTCCAGAACTTTGAGACGTGAGTTTGTGTAACTTTAAGACATGGTTTTTTTTCACGTAACTCTGATTTAAGATTGGCAAGTTACATAGATTTAAGTCGTGGGCTCCACTTGCGGTTGGTAATTTTATTTTCTTTCGAATGGTTCCAGAACATTGAGACGTGAGTTTGTTTGTTAAAGAAAAAAGTAAGTTCTCCTAGGACGGGACATTTGGTTCTAAAACCCCATAACTATCCTACATACATGAGTTCGATTCCCATCTTAATGAAAAAAGTGTATTTGTGTTATAATTCGTATTGAATGTCTGTTTGTGTTTACCTAAACTGTGTATTTCTGTTATAACTCGTAACTAAACCTAAAATCGTAACTAAACCTAAAATCGCCAGTAATACTTGGCTTCAGAACCTTTACTTCCGAGCTCGGATCTGGTTCTCTATCCCACGTAGGGCTTGAACTCCTGCCGGCGGTAGCACACCCCTAAATGGGGGGTCCGAGCTCTATGTACTCCACTACCGCCGGCGCCAGTGGGACAGCATCCTAGGATTAATTTAAACTTCGTCTGCTTTGATTTGGTACTAGTCTAATTTGGATCTGTTGGGTTTGGGGACGTGAGTTCGATTCCCAGGTTCGTATTTTTTTTCAAACCTTTTTTTTAAGACATGGATTAAATTCCCAGACTGGATTTCTTCATAACGTTACTTCGATTTGAGATTGGCAATCAACAACATAGATTTGAGACGCGGTTTCAACTTCAGGCTGATAATTTTTTTTTTTTTTTTTTAGTTAAATTTTCCAGAACTTTGAGACGTGAGTTTGTGTAACTTTAAGACATGGGTTCGATTCCCACTTTGGTATTTTTTTAATCACGTAACTCTGATTTAAGATTGGCAAGTTACATAGATTTAAGTCGTGGGCTCCACTTGCGGTTGGTAATTTTATTTTCTTTCGAATGGTTCCAGAACATTGAGACGTGAGTTTGTTTGTTAAAGAAAAAAGTAAGTTCTCCTAGGACGGGACATTTGGTTCTAAAACCCCATAACTATCCTACATGAGTTCGATTCCCATCTTGGCTTTTTTCTTTGTTAATGAAAAAAGTGTATTTGTGTTATAATTCGTATTGAATGTCTGTTTGTGTTTACCTAAACTGTGTATTTCTGTTATAACTCGTAACTAAACCTAAAATCGCCAGTAATACTTGGCTTCAGAACCTTTACTTCCGAGCTCGGATCTGGTTCTCTATCCCACGTAGGGCTTGAACTCCTGCCGGCGGTAGCACACCCCTAAATGGGGGGTCCGAGCTCTATGTACTCCACTACCGCCGGCGCCAGTGGGACAGCATCCTAGGATTAATTTAAACTTCGTCTGCTTTGATTTGGTACTAGTCTAATTTGGATCTGTTGGGATTGGGGACGTGAGTTCGATTCCCAGGTTCGTATTTTTTTTCAAACCTTTTTTTTAAGACATGGATTAAATTCCCAGACTGGATTTCTTCATAACGTTACTTCGATTTGAGATTGGCAATCAACAACATAGATTTGAGACGCGGTTTCAACTTCAGGCTGATAATTTTTTTTTTTTTTTTTTTAGTTAAATTTTCCAGAACTTTGAGACGTGAGTTTGTGTAACTTTAAGACATGGTATTTTTTTAATCACGTAACTCTGATTTAAGATTGGCAAGTTACATAGATTTAAGTCGTGGGCTCCACTTGCGGTTGGTAATTTTATTTTCTTTCGAATGGTTCCAGAACATTGAGACGTGAGTTTGTTTGTTAAAGAAAAAAGTAAGTTCTCCTAGGACGGGACATTTGGTTCTAAAACCCATAACTATCCTACATGAGTTCGATTCCCATCTTGGCTTTTTCTTTGAAAAAAAGTGTATTTGTGTTATAATTCGTATTGAATGTCTGTTTGTGTTTACCTAAACTGTGTATTTCTGTTATAACTCGTAACTAAACCTAAAATCGCCAGTAATACTTGGCTTCAGAACCTTTACTTCCGAGCTCGGATCTGGTTCTCTATCCCACGTAGGGCTTGAACTCCTGCCGGCGGTAGCACACCCCTAAATGGGGGTCCGAGCTCTATGTACTCCACTACCGCCGGCGCCAGTGGGACAGCATCCTAGGATTAATTTAAACTTCGTCTGCTTTGATTTGGTACTAGTCTAATTTGGATCTGTTGGGTTGGGGACGTGAGTTCGATTCCCAGGTTCGTATTTTTTTTCAAACCTTTTTTTTAAGACATGGATTAAATTCCCAGACTGGATTTCTTCATAACGTTACTTCGATTTGAGATTGGCAATCAACAACATAGATTTGAGACGCGGTTTCAACTTCAGGCTGATAATTTTTTTTTTTTTTTTAGTTAAATTTTCCAGAACTTTGAGACGTGAGTTTGTGTAACTTTAAGACATGGTTCGATTCCCACTTTGGTATTTTTTTAATCACGTAACTCTGATTTAAGATTGGCAAGTTACATAGATTTAAGTCGTGGGCTCCACTTGCGGTTGGTAATTTTATTTTCTTTCGAATGGTTCCAGAACATTGAGACGTGAGTTTGTTTGTTAAAGAAAAAAGTAAGTTCTCCTAGGACGGGACATTTGGTTCTAAAACCCCATAACTATCCTACATGAGTTCGATTCCCATCTTGGCTTTTTTCTTTGTTAATGAAAAAAGTGTATTTGTGTTATAATTCGTATTGAATGTCTGTTTGTGTTTACCTAAACTGTGTATTTCTGTTATAACTCGTAACTAAACCTAAAATCGCCAGTAATACTTGGCTTCAGAACCTTTACTTCCGAGCTCGGATCTGGTTCTCTATCCCACGTAGGGCTTGAACTCCTGCCGGCGGTAGCACACCCCTAAATGGGGGGTCCGAGCTCTATGTACTCCACTACCGCCGGCGCCAGTGGGACAGCATCCTAGGATTAATTTAAACTTCGTCTGCTTTGATTTGGTACTAGTCTAATTTGGATCTGTTGGGTTTGGGGACGTGAGTTCGATTCCCAGGTTCGTATTTTTTTTCAAACCTTTTTTTTAAGACATGGATTAAATTCCCAGACTGGATTTCTTCATAACGTTACTTCGATTTGAGATTGGCAATCAACAACATAGATTTGAGACGCGGTTTCAACTTCAGGCTGATAATTTTTTTTTTTTTTTTTTTAGTTAAATTTTCCAGAACTTTGAGACGTGAGTTTGTGTAACTTTAAGACATGGGTTCGATTCCCACTTTGGTATTTTTTAATCACGTAACTCTGATTTAAGATTGGCAAGTTACATAGATTTAAGTCGTGGGCTCCACTTGCGGTTGGTAATTTTATTTTCTTTCGAATGGTTCCAGAACATTGAGACGTGAGTTTGTTTGTTAAAGAAAAAAGTAAGTTCTCCTAGGACGGGACATTTGGTTCTAAAACCCCATAACTATCCTACATGAGTTCGATTCCCATCTTGGCTTTTTTCTTTGTTAATGAAAAAAGTGTATTTGTGTTATAATTCGTATTGAATGTCTGTTTGTGTTTACCTAAACTGTGTATTTCTGTTATAACTCGTAACTAAACCTAAAATCGCCAGTAATACTTGGCTTCAGAACCTTTACTTCCGAGCTCGGATCTGGTTCTCTATCCCACGTAGGGCTTGAACTCCTGCCGGCGGTAGCACACCCCTAAATGGGGGGTCCGAGCTCTATGTACTCCACTACCGCCGGCGCCAGTGGGACAGCATCCTAGGATTAATTTAAACTTCGTCTGCTTTGATTTGGTACTAGTCTAATTTGGATCTGTTGGGATTGGGGACGTGAGTTCGATTCCCAGGTTCGTATTTTTTTTCAAACCTTTTTTTTAAGACATGGATTAAATTCCCAGACTGGATTTCTTCATAACGTTACTTCGATTTGAGATTGGCAATCAACAACATAGATTTGAGACGCGGTTTCAACTTCAGGCTGATAATTTTTTTTTTTTTTTTTTAGTTAAATTTTCCAGAACTTTGAGACGTGAGTTTGTGTAACTTTAAGACATGGTATTATTTTTTTAATCACGTAACTCTGATTTAAGATTGGCAAGTTACATAGATTTAAGTCGTGGGCTCCACTTGCGGTTGGTAATTTTATTTTCTTTCGAATGGTTCCAGAACATTGAGACGTGAGTTTGTTTGTTAAAGAAAAAAGTAAGTTCTCCTAGGACGGGACATTTGGTTCTAAAACCCCATAACTATCCTATCATACATGAGTTCGATTCCCATCTTAATGAAAAAAGTGTATTTGTGTTATAATTCGTATTGAATGTCTGTTTGTGTTTACCTAAACTGTGTATTTCTGTTATAACTCGTAACTAAACCTAAAATCGCCAGTAATACTTGGCTTCAGAACCTTTACTTCCGAGCTCGGATCTGGTTCTCTATCCCACGTAGGGCTTGAACTCCTGCCGGCGGTAGCACACCCCTAAATGGGGGGTCCGAGCTCTATGTACTCCACTACCGCCGGCGCCAGTGGGACAGCATCCTAGGATTAATTTAAACTTCGTCTGCTTTGATTTGGTACTAGTCTAATTTGGATCTGTTGGGTTGGGGACGTGAGTTCGATTCCCAGGTTCGTATTTTTTTTCAAACCTTTTTTTTAAGACATGGATTAAATTCCCAGACTGGATTTCTTCATAACGTTACTTCGATTTGAGATTGGCAATCAACAACATAGATTTGAGACGCGGTTTCAACTTCAGGCTGATAATTTTTTTTTTTTTTTTTTAGTTAAATTTTCCAGAACTTTGAGACGTGAGTTTGTGTAACTTTAAGACATGGGTTCGATTCCCACTTTGGTATTTTTTTAATCACGTAACTCTGATTTAAGATTGGCAAGTTACATAGATTTAAGTCGTGGGCTCCACTTGCGGTTGGTAATTTTATTTTCTTTCGAATGGTTCCAGAACATTGAGACGTGAGTTTGTTTGTTAAAGAAAAAAGTAAGTTCTCCTAGGACGGGACATTTGGTTCTAAAACCCCATAACTATCCTACATGAGTTCGATTCCCATCTTGGCTTTTTTCTTTGTTAATGAAAAAAGTGTATTTGTGTTATAATTCGTATTGAATGTCTGTTTGTGTTTACCTAAACTGTGTATTTCTGTTATAACTCGTAACTAAACCTAAAATCGCCAGTAATACTTGGCTTCAGAACCTTTACTTCCGAGCTCGGATCTGGTTCTCTATCCCACGTAGGGCTTGAACTCCTGCCGGCGGTAGCACACCCCTAAATGGGGGGTCCGAGCTCTATGTACTCCACTACCGCCGGCGCCAGTGGGACAGCATCCTAGGATTAATTTAAACTTCGTCTGCTTTGATTTGGTACTAGTCTAATTTGGATCTGTTGGGTTGGGGACGTGAGTTCGATTCCCAGGTTCGTATTTTTTTTCAAACCTTTTTTTTAAGACATGGATTAAATTCCCAGACTGGATTTCTTCATAACGTTACTTCGATTTGAGATTGGCAATCAACAACATAGATTTGAGACGCGGTTTCAACTTCAGGCTGATAATTTTTTTTTTTTTTTTAGTTAAATTTTCCAGAACTTTGAGACGTGAGTTTGTGTAACTTTAAGACATGGGTTCGATTCCCACTTTGGTATTTTTTTAATCACGTAACTCTGATTTAAGATTGGCAAGTTACATAGATTTAAGTCGTGGGCTCCACTTGCGGTTGGTAATTTTATTTTCTTTCGAATGGTTCCAGAACATTGAGACGTGAGTTTGTTTGTTAAAGAAAAAAGTAAGTTCTCCTAGGACGGGACATTTGGTTCTAAAACCCCATAACTATCCTACATGAGTTCGATTCCCATCTTGGCTTTTTTCTTTGTTAATGAAAAAAGTGTATTTGTGTTATAATTCGTATTGAATGTCTGTTTGTGTTTACCTAAACTGTGTATTTCTGTTATAACTCGTAACTAAACCTAAAATCGCCAGTAATACTTGGCTTCAGAACCTTTACTTCCGAGCTCGGATCTGGTTCTCTATCCCACGTAGGGCTTGAACTCCTGCCGGCGGTAGCACACCCCTAAATGGGGGGTCCGAGCTCTATGTACTCCACTACCGCCGGCGCCAGTGGGACAGCATCCTAGGATTAATTTAAACTTCGTCTGCTTTGATTTGGTACTAGTCTAATTTGGATCTGTTGGGTTTGGGGACGTGAGTTCGATTCCCAGGTTCGTATTTTTTTTCAAACCTTTTTTTTAAGACATGGATTAAATTCCCAGACTGGATTTCTTCATAACGTTACTTCGATTTGAGATTGGCAATCAACAACATAGATTTGAGACGCGGTTTCAACTTCAGGCTGATAATTTTTTTTTTTTTTTTTTAGTTAAATTTCCAGAACTTTGAGACGTGAGTTTGTGTAACTTTAAGACATGGTTCGATTCCCACTTTGGTATTTTTTTAATCACGTAACTCTGATTTAAGATTGGCAAGTTACATAGATTTAAGTCGTGGGCTCCACTTGCGGTTGGTAATTTTATTTTCTTTCGAATGGTTCCAGAACATTGAGACGTGAGTTTGTTTGTTAAAGAAAAAAGTAAGTTCTCCTAGGACGGGACATTTGGTTCTAAAACCCCATAACTATCCTACATGAGTTCGATTCCCATCTTGGCTTTTTTCTTTGTTAATGAAAAAAGTGTATTTGTGTTATAATTCGTATTGAATGTCTGTTTGTGTTTACCTAAACTGTGTATTTCTGTTATAACTCGTAACTAAACCTAAAATCGTAACTAAACCTAAAATCGCCAGTAATACTTGGCTTCAGAACCTTTACTTCCGAGCTCGGATCTGGTTCTCTATCCCACGTAGGGCTTGAACTCCTGCCGGCGGTAGCACACCCCTAAATGGGGGGTCCGAGCTCTATGTACTCCACTACCGCCGGCGCCAGTGGGACAGCATCCTAGGATTAATTTAAACTTCGTCTGCTTTGATTTGGTACTAGTCTAATTTGGATCTGTTGGGATTGGGGACGTGAGTTCGATTCCCAGGTTCGTATTTTTTTTCAAACCTTTTTTTTAAGACATGGATTAAATTCCCAGACTGGATTTCTTCATAACGTTACTTCGATTTGAGATTGGCAATCAACAACATAGATTTGAGACGCGGTTTCAACTTCAGGCTGATAATTTTTTTTTTTTTTTTTAGTTTAATTTCCAGAACTTTGAGACGTGAGTTTGTGTAACTTTAAGACATGGGTTCGATTCCCACTTTGGTATTTTTTTAATCACGTAACTCTGATTTAAGATTGGCAAGTTACATAGATTTAAGTCGTGGGCTCCACTTGCGGTTGGTAATTTTATTTTCTTTCGAATGGTTCCAGAACATTGAGACGTGAGTTTGTTTGTTAAAGAAAAAAGTAAGTTCTCCTAGGACGGGACATTTGGTTCTAAAACCCCATAACTATCCTACATGAGTTCGATTCCCATCTTGGCTTTTTTCTTTGTTAATGAAAAAAGTGTATTTGTGTTATAATTCGTATTGAATGTCTGTTTGTGTTTACCTAAACTGTGTATTTCTGTTATAACTCGTAACTAAACCTAAAATCGCCAGTAATACTTGGCTTCAGAACCTTTACTTCCGAGCTCGGATCTGGTTCTCTATCCCACGTAGGGCTTGAACTCCTGCCGGCGGTAGCACACCCCTAAATGGGGGGTCCGAGCTCTATGTACTCCACTACCGCCGGCGCCAGTGGGACAGCATCCTAGGATTAATTTAAACTTCGTCTGCTTTGATTTGGTACTAGTCTAATTTGGATCTGTTGGGATTGGGGACGTGAGTTCGATTCCCAGGTTCGTATTTTTTTTCAAACCTTTTTTTTAAGACATGGATTAAATTCCCAGACTGGATTTCTTCATAACGTTACTTCGATTTGAGATTGGCAATCAACAACATAGATTTGAGACGCGGTTTCAACTTCAGGCTGATAATTTTTTTTTTTTTTTTTTTAGTTAACTTTCCAGAACTTTGAGACGTGAGTTTGTGTAACTTTAAGACATGGTATTTTTTTAATCACGTAACTCTGATTTAAGATTGGCAAGTTACATAGATTTAAGTCGTGGGCTCCACTTGCGGTTGGTAATTTTATTTTCTTTCGAATGGTTCCAGAACATTGAGACGTGAGTTTGTTTGTTAAAGAAAAAAGTAAGTTCTCCTAGGACGGGACATTTGGTTCTAAAACCCCATAACTATCCTACTATCATTACATGAGTTCGATTTTCATCTTAATGAAAAAAGTGTATTTGTGTTATAATTCGTATTGAATGTCTGTTTGTGTTTACCTAAACTGTGTATTTCTGTTATAACTCGTAACTAAACCTAAAATCGCCAGTAATACTTGGCTTCAGAACCTTTACTTCCGAGCTCGGATCTGGTTCTCTATCCCACGTAGGGCTTGAACTCCTGCCGGCGGTAGCACACCCCTAAATGGGGGGTCCGAGCTCTATGTACTCCACTACCGCCGGCGCCAGTGGGACAGCATCCTAGGATTAATTTAAACTTCGTCTGCTTTGATTTGGTACTAGTCTAATTTGGATCTGTTGGGTTTGGGGACGTGAGTTCGATTCCCAGGTTCGTATTTTTTTCAAACCTTTTTTTTAAGGCATGGATTAAATTCCCAGACTGGATTTCTTCATAACGTTACTTCGATTTGAGATTGGCAATCAACAACATAGATTTGAGACGCGGTTTCAACTTCAGGCTGATAATTTTTTTTTTTTTTTTTAGTTAAATTTTCCAGAACTTTGAGACGTGAGTTTGTGTAACTTTAAGACATTGGTTTGATTCCCACTTTGGTATTTTTTTAATCACGTAACTCTGATTTAAGATTGGCAAGTTACATAGATTTAAGTCGTGGGCTCCACTTGCGGTTGGTAATTTTATTTTCTTTCGAATGGTTCCAGAACATTGAGACGTGAGTTTGTTTGTTAAAGAAAAAAGTAAGTTCTCCTAGGACGGGACATTTGGTTCTAAAACCCCATAACTATCCTACATGAGTTCGATTCCCATCTTGGCTTTTTTCTTTGTTAATGAAAAAAGTGTATTTGTGTTATAATTCGTATTGAATGTCTGTTTGTGTTTACCTAAACTGTGTATTTCTGTTATAACTCGTAACTAAACCTAAAATCGCCAGTAATACTTGGCTTCAGAACCTTTACTTCCGAGCTCGGATCTGGTTCTCTATCCCACGTAGGGCTTGAACTCCTGCCGGCGGTAGCACACCCCTAAATGGGGGGTCCGAGCTCTATGTACTCCACTACCGCCGGCGCCAGTGGGACAGCATCCTAGGATTAATTTAAACTTCGTCTGCTTTGATTTGGTACTAGTCTAATTTGGATCTGTTGGGTTTGGGGACGTGAGTTCGATTCCCAGGTTCGTATTTTTTTTCAAACCTTTTTTTAAGACATGGATTAAATTCCCAGACTGGATTTCTTCATAACGTTACTTCGATTTGAGATTGGCAATCAACAACATAGATTTGAGACGCGGTTTCAACTTCAGGCTGATAATTTTTTTTTTTTTTTTTTAGTTAAATTTTCCAGAACTTTGAGACGTGAGTTTGTGTAACTTTAAGACATGGGTTCGATTCCCACTTTGGTATTTTTTTAATCACGTAACTCTGATTTAAGATTGGCAAGTTACATAGATTTAAGTCGTGGGCTCCACTTGCGGTTGGTAATTTTATTTTCTTTCGAATGGTTCCAGAACATTGAGACGTGAGTTTGTTTGTTAAAGAAAAAAGTAAGTTCTCCTAGGACGGGACATTTGGTTCTAAAACCCCATAACTATCCTACATGAGTTCGATTCCCATCTTGGCTTTTTTCTTTGTTAATGAAAAAAGTGTATTTGTGTTATAATTCGTATTGAATGTCTGTTTGTGTTTACCTAAACTGTGTATTTCTGTTATAACTCGTAACTAAACCTAAAATCGCCAGTAATACTTGGCTTCAGAACCTTTACTTCCGAGCTCGGATCTGGTTCTCTATCCCACGTAGGGCTTGAACTCCTGCCGGCGGTAGCACACCCCTAAATGGGGGGTCCGAGCTCTATGTACTCCACTACCGCCGGCGCCAGTGGGACAGCATCCTAGGATTAATTTAAACTTCGTCTGCTTTGATTTGGTACTAGTCTAATTTGGATCTGATGGGATTGGGGACGTGAGTTCGATTCCCAGGTTCGTATTTTTTTTCAAACCTTTTTTTTAAGACATGGATTAAATTCCAGACTGGATTTCTTCATAACGTTACTTCGATTTGAGATTGGCAATCAACAACATAGATTTGAGACGCGGTTTCAACTTCAGGCTGATAATTTTTTTTTTTTTTTTTTAGTTAAATTTTCCAGAACTTTGAGACGTGAGTTTGTGTAACTTTAAGACATGGTATTTTTTTAATCACGTAACTCTGATTTAAGATTGGCAAGTTACATAGATTTAAGTCGTGGGCTCCACTTGCGGTTGGTAATTTTATTTTCTTTCGAATGGTTCCAGAACATTGAGACGTGAGTTTGTTTGTTAAAGAAAAAAGTAAGTTCTCCTAGGACGGGACATTTGGTTCTAAAACCCCATAACTATCCTATCATCATGAGTTCGATTCCTTCTTAATGAAAAAAGTGTATTTGTGTTATAATTCGTATTGAATGTCTGTTTGTGTTTACCTAAACTGTGTATTTCTGTTATAACTCGTAACTAAACCTAAAATCGCCAGTAATACTTGGCTTCAGAACCTTTACTTCCGAGCTCGGATCTGGTTCTCTATCCCACGTAGGGCTTGAACTCCTGCCGGCGGTAGCACACCCCTAAATGGGGGGTCCGAGCTCTATGTACTCCACTACCGCCGGCGCCAGTGGGACAGCATCCTAGGATTAATTTAAACTTCGTCTGCTTTGATTTGGTACTAGTCTAATTTGGATCTGTTGGGTTTGGGGACGTGAGTTCGATTCCCAGGTTCGTATTTTTTTTCAAACCTTTTTTTTAAGGCATGGATTAAATTCCCAGACTGGATTTCTTCATAACGTTACTTCGATTTGAGATTGGCAATCAACAACATAGATTTGAGACGCGGTTTCAACTTCAGGCTGATAATTTTTTTTTTTTTTTTTAGTTAAATTTTCCAGAACTTTGAGACGTGAGTTTGTGTAACTTTAAGACATTGGTTTGATTCCCACTTTGGTATTTTTTTAATCACGTAACTCTGATTTAAGATTGGCAAGTTACATAGATTTAAGTCGTGGGCTCCACTTGCGGTTGGTAATTTTATTTTCTTTCGAATGGTTCCAGAACATTGAGACGTGAGTTTGTTTGTTAAAGAAAAAAGTAAGTTCTCCTAGGACGGGACATTTGGTTCTAAAACCCCATAACTATCCTACATGAGTTCGATTCCCATCTTGGCTTTTTTCTTTGTTAATGAAAAAAGTGTATTTGTGTTATAATTCGTATTGAATGTCTGTTTGTGTTTACCTAAACTGTGTATTTCTGTTATAACTCGTAACTAAACCTAAAATCGCCAGTAATACTTGGCTTCAGAACCTTTACTTCCGAGCTCGGATCTGGTTCTCTATCCCACGTAGGGCTTGAACTCCTGCCGGCGGTAGCACACCCCTAAATGGGGGGTCCGAGCTCTATGTACTCCACTACCGCCGGCGCCAGTGGGACAGCATCCTAGGATTAATTTAAACTTCGTCTGCTTTGATTTGGTACTAGTCTAATTTGGATCTGTTGGGTTTGGGGACGTGAGTTCGATTCCCAGGTTCGTATTTTTTTTCAAACCTTTTTTTAAGACATGGATTAAATTCCCAGACTGGATTTCTTCATAACGTTACTTCGATTTGAGATTGGCAATCAACAACATAGATTTGAGACGCGGTTTCAACTTCAGGCTGATAATTTTTTTTTTTTTTTTTTAGTTAAATTTTCCAGAACTTTGAGACGTGAGTTTGTGTTACTTTAAGACATGGGTTCGATTCCCACTTTGGTATTTTTTTAATCACGTAACTCTGATTTAAGATTGGCAAGTTACATAGATTTAAGTCGTGGGCTCCACTTGCGGTTGGTAATTTTATTTTCTTTCGAATGGTTCCAGAACATTGAGACGTGAGTTTGTTTGTTAAAGAAAAAAGTAAGTTCTCCTAGGACGGGACATTTGGTTCTAAATCCCCATAACTATCCTACATGAGTTCGATTCCCATCTTGGCTTTTTTCTTTGTTAATGAAAAAAGTGTATTTGTGTTATAATTCGTATTGAATGTCTGTTTGTGTTTACCTAAACTGTGTATTTCTGTTATAACTCGTAACTAAACCTAAAATCGCCAGTAATACTTGGCTTCAGAACCTTTACTTCCGAGCTCGGATCTGGTTCTCTATCCCACGTAGGGCTTGAACTCCTGCCGGCGGTAGCACACCCCTAAATGGGGGGTCCGAGCTCTATGTACTCCACTACCGCCGGCGCCAGTGGGACAGCATCCTAGGATTAATTTAAACTTCGTCTGCTTTGATTTGGTACTAGTCTAATTTGGATCTGTTGGGATTGGGGATGTGAGTTCGATTCCCAGGTTCGTATTTTTTTTCAAACCTTTTTTTTAAGACATGGATTAAATTTCCAGACTGGATTTCTTCATAACGTTACTTCGATTTGAGATTGGCAATCAACAACATAGATTTGAGACGCGGTTTCAACTTCAGGCTGATATTTTTTTTTTTTTTTTTTTAGTTAAATTTCCAGAACTTTGAGACGTGAGTTTGTGTAACTTTAAGACATGGTATTTTTTTAATCACGTAACTCTGATTTAAGATTGGCAAGTTACATAGATTTAAGTCGTGGGCTCCACTTGCGGTTGGTAATTTTATTTTCTTTCGAATGGTTCCAGAACATTGAGACGTGAGTTTGTTTGTTAAAGAAAAAAGTAAGTTCTCCTAGGACGGGACATTTGGTTCTAAAACCCCATAACTATCCTATCCATAATTCGTTCGATTCCTTTCTTAATGAAAAAAGTGTATTTGTGTTATAATTCGTATTGAATGTCTGTTTGTGTTTACCTAAACTGTGTATTTCTGTTATAACTCGTAACTAAACCTAAAATCGTAACTAAACCTAAAATCGCCAGTAATACTTGGCTTCAGAACCTTTACTTCCGAGCTCGGATCTGGTTCTCTATCCCACGTAGGGCTTGAACTCCTGCCGGCGGTAGCACACCCCTAAATGGGGGTCCGAGCTCTATGTACTCCACTACCGCCGGCGCCAGTGGGACAGCATCCTAGGATTAATTTAAACTTCGTCTGCTTTGATTTGGTACTAGTCTAATTTGGATCTGTTGGGTTTGGGGACGTGAGTTCGATTCCCATGTTCGTATTTTTTTTCAAACCTTTTTTTTAAGACATGGATTAAATTCCCAGACTAGATTTCTTCATAACGTTACTTCGATTTGAGATTGGCAATCAACAACATAGATTTGAGACGCGGTTTCAACTTCAGGCTGATATTTTTTTTTTTTTTTTTTTAGTTAAACTTTCCAGAATTTTGAGACGTGAGTTTGTGTAACTTTAAGACATGGGTTCGATTCCCACTTTGGTATTTTTTTAATCACGTAACTCTGATTTAAGATTGGCAAGTTACATAGATTTAAGTCGTGGGCTCCACTTGCGGTTGGTAATTTTATTTTCTTTCGAATGGTTCCAGAACATTGAGACGTGAGTTTGTTTGTTAAAGAAAAAAGTAAGTTCTCCTAGGACGGGACATTTGGTTCTAAAACCCCATAACTATCCTACATGAGTTCGATTCCCATCTTGGCTTTTTTCTTTGTTAATGAAAAAAGTGTATTTGTGTTATAATTCGTATTGAATGTCTGTTTGTGTTTACCTAAACTGTGTATTTCTGTTATAACTCGTAACTAAACCTAAAATCGTAACTAAACCTAAAATCGCCAGTAATACTTGGCTTCAGAACCTTTACTTCCGAGCTCGGATCTGGTTCTCTATCCCACGTAGGGCTTGAACTCCTGCCGGCGGTAGCACACCCCTAAATGGGGGGTCCGAGCTCTATGTACTCCACTACCGCCGGCGCCAGTGGGACAGCATCCTAGGATTAATTTAAACTTCGTCTGCTTTGATTTGGTACTAGTCTAATTTGGATCTGTTGGGTTTGGGGACGTGAGTTCGATTCCCAGGTTCGTATTTTTTTCAAACCTTTTTTTTAAGACATGGATTAAATTCCCAGACTGGATTTCTTCATAACGTTACTTCGATTTGAGATTGGCAATCAACAACATAGATTTGAGACGCGGTTTCAACTTCAGGCTGATAATTTTTTTTTTTTTTTTTTAGTTAAATTTTCCAGAACTTTGAGACGTGAGTTTGTGTAACTTTAAGACATTGGTTTGATTCCCACTTTGGTATTTTTTTAATCACGTAACTCTGATTTAAGATTGGCAAGTTACATAGATTTAAGTCGTGGGCTCCACTTGCGGTTGGTAATTTTATTTTCTTTCGAATGGTTCCAGAACATTGAGACGTGAGTTTGTTTGTTAAAGAAAAAAGTAAGTTCTCCTAGGACGGGACATTTGGTTCTAAAAACCCCATAACTATCCCTACATGAGTTCGATTCCCATTCTTAATGAAAAAAGTGTATTTGTGTTATAATTCGTATTGAATGTCTGTTTGTGTTTACCTAAACTGTGTATTTCTGTTATAACTCGTAACTAAACTAAAATCGTAACTAAACCTAAAATCGCCAGTAATACTTGGCTTCAGAACCTTTACTTCCGAGCTCGGATCTGGTTCTCTATCCCACGTAGGGCTTGAACTCCTGCCGGCGGTAGCACACCCCTAAATGGGGGGTCCGAGCTCTATGTACTCCACTACCGCCGGCGCCAGTGGGACAGCATCCTAGGATTAATTTAAACTTCGTCTGCTTTGATTTGGTACTAGTCTAATTTGGATCTGTTGGGTTTGGGGACGTGAGTTCGATTCCCAGGTTCGTATTTTTTTCAAACCTTTTTTTTAAGGCATGGATTAAATTCCCAGACTGGATTTCTTCATAACGTTACTTCGATTTGAGATTGGCAATCAACAACATAGATTTGAGACGCGGTTTCAACTTCAGGCTGATAATTTTTTTTTTTTTTTTTTAGTTAAATTTTCCAGAACTTTGAGACGTGAGTTTGTGTAACTTTAAGACATTGGTTTGATTCCCACTTTGGTATTTTTTTAATCACGTAACTCTGATTTAAGATTGGCAAGTTACATAGATTTAAGTCGTGGGCTCCACTTGCGGTTGGTAATTTTATTTTCTTTCGAATGGTTCCAGAACATTGAGACGTGAGTTTGTTTGTTAAAGAAAAAAGTAAGTTCTCCTAGGACGGGACATTTGGTTCTAAAACCCCATAACTATCCTACATGAGTTCGATTCCCATCTTGGCTTTTTTCTTTGTTAATGAAAAAAGTGTATTTGTGTTATAATTCGTATTGAATGTCTGTTTGTGTTTACCTAAACTGTGTATTTCTGTTATAACTCGTAACTAACCTAAAATCGTAACTAAACCTAAAATCGCCAGTAATACTTGGCTTCAGAACCTTTACTTCCGAGCTCGGATCTGGTTCTCTATCCCACGTAGGGCTTGAACTCCTGCCGGCGGTAGCACACCCCTAAATGGGGGGTCCGAGCTCTATGTACTCCACTACCGCCGGCGCCAGTGGGACAGCATCCTAGGATTAATTTAAACTTCGTCTGCTTTGATTTGGTACTAGTCTAATTTGGATCTGTTGGGTTGGGGACGTGAGTTCGATTCCCAGGTTCGTATTTTTTTTCAAACCTTTTTTTTAAGACATGGATTAAATTCCCAGACTGGATTTCTTCATAACGTTACTTCGATTTGAGATTGGCAATCAACAACATAGATTTGAGACGCGGTTTCAACTTCAGGCTGATAATTTTTTTTTTTTTTTTTAGTTAAATTTTCCAGAACTTTGAGACGTGAGTTTGTGTAACTTTAAGACATGGGTTCGATTCCCACTTTGGTATTTTTTAATCACGTAACTCTGATTTAAGATTGGCAAGTTACATAGATTTAAGTCGTGGGCTCCACTTGCGGTTGGTAATTTTATTTTCTTTCGAATGGTTCCAGAACATTGAGACGTGAGTTTGTTTGTTAAAGAAAAAAGTAAGTTCTCCTAGGACGGGACATTTGGTTCTAAAACCCCATAACTATCCTACATGAGTTCGATTCCCATCTTGGCTTTTTTCTTTGTTAATGAAAAAAGTGTATTTGTGTTATAATTCGTATTGAATGTCTGTTTGTGTTTACCTAAACTGTGTATTTCTGTTATAACTCGTAACTAACCTAAAATCGTAACTAAACCTAAAATCGCCAGTAATACTTGGCTTCAGAACCTTTACTTCCGAGCTCGGATCTGGTTCTCTATCCCACGTAGGGCTTGAACTCCTGCCGGCGGTAGCACACCCCTAAATGGGGGGTCCGAGCTCTATGTACTCCACTACCGCCGGCGCCAGTGGGACAGCATCCTAGGATTAATTTAAACATCGTCTGCTTTGATTTGGTACTAGTTTAATTTGGATCTGTTGGCTTTGGGTACGTGAGTTCGATTCCCACGTTCGTATTTTTTTTTAAGCCTTTTTTTTTTTAAGACAGACTGGTTTTTTCATAACGTTACTTCGATTTGAGATTGGCAATCAACAACATAGATTTGAGACGCGGTTTCAACTTCAGGCTGATATTTTTTTTTTTTTTTTTTTTTTTTAGTTAAATTTTCCAGAACTTTGAGACGAGAGTTTGTGTAACTTTAAGACATGGGTTCGATTCCCACTTTTGGTATTTTTAAGATTGAAAATTTACATAGATTTAAGTCGTGGGCTCCACTTGCGGTTGGTAATTTGGTTCCATTACATTGAGACGTGAGTTTTTGTACAGTTTGTTAAAATAAAAAGTAAGTTCTCCTAGGACGGGACATTTGGTTCTAAAACCCCATAACTATCCTACATGAGTTCGATTCCCATCTTGGCTTTTTTCTTTGTTAATGAAAAAAGTGTATTTGTGTTATAATTCGTATTGTATGTCTGTTTGTGTTGTTTACTAAACCTAAAATCGGCTGTAATACTTGGCTTCAGAACCTTTACTTCCGAACTCGGAACTGGTTCTCTATCCCACGTAGGGCTTGAACTCCTGCCGGCAGTAGCACCTCTAAATGGGAAGTCCGACGTCTATGTACTCCACTACCGCCGGCGCCAATGGGACAGCATCCTAGGATTAATTTAAACATCGTCTGCTTTGATTTGGTACTAGTTTAATTTGGATTTGTTGGCTTTGGGTACGTGAGTTCGATTCCCAGGTTCGTATTTTTTTTAAACCTTTTTTTTAAGACAGACTGGTTTTCTTCATAACGTTACTTCGATTTGAGATTGGCAATCAACAACATATATTTGAGACGCGGTTTCAACTTCAGGCTGATATTTTTTTTTTGTTTTTTTTTTTTTTTAGTTAAACTTTCCAGAACTTTGAGACCAGAGTTTGTGTAACTTTAAGACATGGGTTCGATTCCACTTTGGTATTTTTAAGATTGACAGTTTACATAGATTTAAATCGTGGGCTCCACTTGCGGTTGGTAATTTGGTTCCATAACATTGAGACGTGAGTTTTTGTACAGTTTGTTAAAATAAAAAGTAAGTTCTACTAGGACGGGACATTTTGTGCTAAAACCCCAAATATCTATCCAGACATCAGAGTTCGATTGACATCTTGGCTTTTTTCTTTGTTAATGAAAAAAGTGTATTTGTGTTATAATTCGTATTGAATGTCGTTTGTGTTTACCTAAACTGTGTATTTCTTATAATTCGTATTTATGTCTGCTTGTGTTGTTAACTAAACCTAAAATCGCGGTAATACTTGGCTCAGAACCTTTTACTTCCGAAATCGGAATGGTCTCTATCCCTCGTAGGGCTTGTACTTGTGTTATAATTCGTATTGAATGTCTGTTTGTGTTTACACCTAAACTGTGTATTTCTGTTATAACTCGTAACTAAACCTAAAATCGTAACTAAACCTAAAATCGCCAGTAATACTTGGCTTCAGAACCTTTACTTCCGAGCTCGGATCTGGTTCTCTATCCCACGTAGGGCTTGAACTCCTGCCGGCGGTAGCACACCCCTAAATGGGGGGTCCGAGCTCTATGTACTCCACTACCGCCGGCGCCAGTGGGACAGCATCCTAGGATTAATTTAAACTTCGTCTGCTTTGATTTGGTACTAGTCTAATTTGGATCTGTTGGGTTTGGGGACGTGAGTTCGATTCCCAGGTTCGTATTTTTTTTCAAACCTTTTTTTTAAGACATGGATTAAATTCCCAGACTGGATTTCTTCATAACGTTACTTCGATTTGAGATTGGCAATCAACAACATAGATTTGAGACGCGGTTTCAACTTCAGGCTGATATTTTTTTTTTTTTTTTTTTAGTTAAACTTCCAGAACTTTGAGACGTGAGTTTGTGTAACTTTAAGACATGGGTTCGATTCCCACTTTGGTATTTTTTTAATCACGTAACTCTGATTTAAGATTGGCAAGTTACATAGATTTAAGTCGTGGGCTCCACTTGCGGTTGGTAATTTTATTTTCTTTCGAATGGTTCCAGAACATTGAGACGTGAGTTTGTTTGTTAAAGAAAAAAGTAAGTTCTCCTAGGACGGGACATTTGGTTCTAAAACCCCATAACTATCCTACATGAGTTCGATTCCCATCTTGGCTTTTTTCTTTGTTAATGAAAAAAGTGTATTTGTGTTATAATTCGTATTGAATGTCTGTTTGTGTTTACCTAAACTGTGTATTTCTGTTATAACTCGTAACTAAACCTAAAATCGCCAGTAATACTTGGCTTCAGAACCTTTACTTCCGAGCTCGGATCTGGTTCTCTATCCCACGTAGGGCTTGAACTCCTGCCGGCGGTAGCACACCCCTAAATGGGGGGTCCGAGCTCTATGTACTCCACTACCGCCGGCGCCAGTGGGACAGCATCCTAGGATTAATTTAAACTTCGTCTGCTTTGATTTGGTACTAGTCTAATTTGGATCTGTTGGGTTTGGGGACGTGAGTTCGATTCCCAGGTTCGTATTTTTTTTCAAACCTTTTTTTTAAGACATGGATTAAATTCCCAGACTGGATTTCTTCATAACGTTACTTCGATTTGAGATTGACAATCAACAACATAGATTTGAGACGCGGTTTCAACTTCAGGCTGATATTTTTTTTTTTTTTTTTAGTTAAACTTTCCAGAACTTTGAGACGAGAGTTTGTGTAACTTTAAGACATGGGTTCGATTCCCACTTTTGGTATTTTTAAGATTGACAATTTACATAGATTTAGGTCGTGGGCTCCACTTGCGGTTGGTAATTTGGTTCCATAACATTGAGACGTGAGTTTTTGTACAGTTTGTTAAAATAAAAAGTAAGTTCTCCTAGGACGGGACATTTGGTTCTAAAACCCCATAACTATCCTACATGAGTTCGATTCCCATCTTGGCTTTTTTCTTTGTTAATGAAAAAAGTGTATTTGTGTTATAATTCGTATTGAATGTCTGTTTGTGTTGTTAACTAAACCTAAAATCGGCAGTAATACTTGGCTTCAGAACCTTTACTTCCGAGCTCGGATCTGGTTCTCTATCCCACGTAGGGCTTGAACTCCTGCCGGCGGTAGCACACCCCTAAATGGGGGGTCCGAGGTCTATGTACTCCACTACCGCCGGCGCCAATGGGACAGCATCCTAGGATTAATTTAAACATCGTCTGCTTTGATTTGGTACTAGTTTAATTTGGATTTGTTGGCTTTGGGTACGTGAGTTCGATTCCCAAGTTCGTATTTTTTTTTAAGCCTTTTTTTTTAAGACAGACTGGTTTTCTTCATAACGTTACTTCGATTTGAGATTGGCAATCAACAACATATATTTGAGACGCGGTTTCAACTTCAGGCTGATATTTTTTTTTGTTTTTTTTTTTTTTTAGTTAAACTTTCCAGAACTTTGAGACGAGAGTTTGTGTAACTTTAAGACATGGGTTCGATTCCGACTTTGGTATTTTTAAGATTGACAGTTTACATAGATTTAAATCGTGGGCTCCACTTGCGGTTGGTAATTTGGTTCCATAACATTGAGACGTGAGTTTTGTACAGTTTGTTAAAATAAAAAGTAAGTTCTACTAGGACGGGACATTTGGTGCTAAAACCCCATAACTATCTATCAGACATCAGAGTTCGATTTACATCTTGGCTTTTTTCTTTGTTAATGAAAAAAGTGTATTTGTGTTATAATTCGTATTGAATGTCTGTTTGTGTTTACCTAAACTGTGTATTCTGTTATAATTCGTATTGTATGTCTGCTTGTGTTGTTAACTAAACTAATCGCGGTAATACTTGGCTTCAGAACCTTTACTTCCGAACTCGGAACTGGTTCTCTATCCCTCGTAGGGCTTGTACTTGTGTTATAATTCGTATTGAATGTCTGTTTGTGTTTACCTAAACTGTGTATTTCTGTTATAACTCGTAACTAACCTAAAATCGTAACTAAACCTAAAATCGCCAGTAATACTTGGCTTCAGAACCTTTACTTCCGAGCTCGGATCTGGTTCTCTATCCCACGTAGGGCTTGAACTCCTGCCGGCGGTAGCACACCCCTAAATGGGGGACCGAGCTCTATGTACTCCACTACCGCCGGCGCCAGTGGGACAGCATCCTAGGATTAATTTAAACTTCGTCTGCTTTGATTTGGTACTAGTCTAATTTGGATCTGTTGGGATTGGGGACGTGAGTTCGATTCCCAGGTTCGTATTTTTTTTCAAACCTTTTTTTTAAGACATGGATTAAATTCCCAGACTGGATTTCTTCATAACGTTACTTCGATTTGAGATTGGCAATCAACAACATAGATTTGAGACGCGGTTTCAACTTCAGGCTGATAATTTTTTTTTTTTTTTTAGTTAAATTTTCCAGAACTTTGAGACGTGAGTTTGTGTAACTTTAAGACATGGGTTCGATTCCCACTTTGGTATTTTGTAATCACGTAACTCTGATTTAAGATTGGCAAGTTACATAGATTTAAGTCGTGGGCTCCACTTGCGGTTGGTAATTTTATTTTCTTTCGAATGGTTCCAGAACATTGAGACGTGAGTTTGTTTGTTAAAGAAAAAAGTAAGTTCTCCTAGGACGGGACATTTGGTTCTAAAACCCCATAACTATCCTACATGAGTTCGATTCCCATCTTGGCTTTTTTCTTTGTTAATGAAAAAAGTGTATTTGTGTTATAATTCGTATTGTATGTCTGTTTGTGTTGTTAACTAAACCTAAAATCGGCAGTAATACTTGGCTTCAGAACCTTTACTTCCGAACTCGGAACTGGTTCTCTATCCCACGTAGGGCTTGAACTCCTGCCGGCGGTATCACCTCTAAATGGGGAGTCCGAGCTCTATGTACTCCACTACCGCCGGCGCCAATGGGACAGCATCCTAGGATTATTTTTTTAAACATCGTCTGCTTTGATTTGGTACTAGTTTAATTTGGATCTGTTGGCTTTGGGACGTGAGTTCGATTCCCAGGTTCGTATTTTTTTTAAGCCTTTTTTTTTAAGACAGACTGGTTTTCTTCATAACGTTACTTCGATTTGAGATTGGCAATCAACAACATAGATTTGAGACGCGGTTTCAACTTCAGGCTGATACATTTTTTTTTACCTTATATTGTACACGTATGTCTGTGTTTATCTAAAATCGTCATTATTTTTTTGGCTTTAGAACTTTTACTTTCAAGTTTGGTCCTGGATATACATATGTACTACACTAGTATATATTGTTCCTACATACTAACTGGGCATAAACTCTGGCCGGCGGAAGACGTACATATTCACAAACTTTAATAAAGAAAAAAAAGACAACATGGGAATCGAACTTATGCAGTTACGGGTATGAAAAGGTTGAGGTGCTTGGGCGGCAGTGTTCAGGCAACCAAATATTTTAATTTCATATATTTTTGGAGCCATCGAGCATTATCGATAGACCATCGAGTATTGTTAAAATCTGGTATAAAATAAAATTTGCAAATAAGTTCGCAAAGACGAAAGCTTGTCATCAGTTTATAATAGTTTTAATTTTTTAAAAACTTAATATGTTCATGTTTACATATTAATTTTAAGTCATTAAGTATTTTAGTTAAGCATAGACCATGTAATTTAGAAGGAATAATACGGGTTTATTATTGGCCACCAAGAAATATATGGCTGAAAGTAGTATATTATTTTTGTGTCAGTTTTTGTTTGCCTGAGTACTTTTCTTAAGAGTTTTTTAAAATGTTTAAAAGAAATACCCGTTACTCAGCTAGTGAAAGTTCAAACGAGAAATTTCAACATTTTCTGAAGTATCGGAAGAAATTGGACAAAAAAATAATAAAATTAAAATATATTAAAAGTTTTTCGAAAGTGTGGGCATGGCAGATTTAAGCGGTTTGTGGGATTTCGAATGACATGGCAAAAAGTTTTTTAGCAAGCCGATAGATATTTACAAGATTTATAAATCAACTCCGCTATTAATCCTGATCAAGAATATATATACTTTATATGGTCGGAAACGATTTCTTCTACCGGTTACATACTTTTCAACGAATCTAGTAACTAAGTTGTTCACCTAAATTAATTATACATTTTACTTGGGGTTATGTTTTCCTTTGATATGGAGTTGGCTATGGCTAATATCAATCATAACGTCTAATAATAATTTAATACATATGTATTTCATTCTTACACACGATAAGTATTTTCCTTCCTTAGATTATAAGAAAAAAACATATTTGTATTAATAATTTAAAAAGAATAGCCGAAAGAAAAAAACAATAAATGTTTTTAAATATAGTATTCGCTTAAAATGTTTTATACTCTTTAAAACTATGTTATCAGTGCATATATACATTTGTTTTTAAGCCTCAACATACATACATATGTATGTTATATAAAATATACTGAAACCGTTTAATTAAATGTACTAGAAAGTACCATTTTGACCATAGCTGTATATTTTTGAAGAGTGTAAGTAAGTATGAAAAACAATGCATTAAAAAAACGAAACTTTCACAATTTTTGTTAAACCACGCTTTTCACAATTGAACGAATCAAATTTAAATACAACCGCAAAGGGGGAATGGAAAATGGGCTGGTGAGGGTGTGGGTAGGAGAAAAAGGCGGATAGTTGTAAGGGTAGAGATAGGGGGAGTTAGTTTTTTGGTAACTGGCAAATAACCAAATGTGTGGCAATTAAGTAGTCGAGTTAAAGCATCGAGACTAAGCAAGAGAATTAATTGAAGCAGCCGAGCAGAAAGCGTAAATTAATAGCAACATGTACATATGTACATATGCACACTTGCAAACACACACTTAC
Organism: Drosophila orena; assembly: GCA_005876975.1. Taxonomy (NCBI): domain Eukaryota; kingdom Metazoa; phylum Arthropoda; class Insecta; order Diptera; family Drosophilidae; genus Drosophila; species Drosophila orena. The sequence continues at coordinate 7,281,096 of VCKV01000008.1, read as the reverse complement.
CGACACACCAACACACTCGCAGGCGGCCAAAACAAGTTGGCCGAATGGAAGAGCAGAAAAGCTGGCAAACGCACAAAGGGGGAAAGCACGGCGAGTTATATAAAACCTTTTTTTTCCTTAGATTGGAGTTTGTCTTGGCCAACAAGCACGTTTATTTGGCAGAGAAATAGTAAAATATTGCGTGTTTTCCTTTAGAACGAAAATCTTATTACGCACACTGACACAGACGCACGCGAACGCAACAGCTGAATGGGCTCGCGAAAGAGAGGGGGCGAGCTCCACCCCAATTCCAGCGCCGCGGGAAAGAGAGGGAGAGATGCAACAGGCGGACGTTAAACGGGACAACCGACGACTTTTACCGTTTTCGCTCGCGCATCCTGATTCCGGAACTTCCGTTATTTAGATCGTTGATCAAAAGGCCAAACTTTACGGCACACAAACACTTTTGTAAAAACACTCTAACGAAAGCGGTGACGAATGGCCAACGAAAATTGAACGAAATGAAATAAAAAAAACAACACAACTTCTTCAGTAAAACGTCACCAGTGTGACCGCAGAATTATCGATAAATAATACCCTCCGGCACCAAGAAATATACATTTTATACTATATTCTTCCATTTAAACGGTCACTCTACAAAATCGAATATTAATTTATATCGATTCATTATGGCAGCTCTTTAAGAAAACAAATAAATCACGATAATTTCAGCAAACAGTCTTAGTATTATATTTTCGACTTATATCGAATACTCAAGAAATTGGGATGGCAACTCCCGATATGATTATAAATCAGAACAACTATTAAAGGGTGGCAATGCTGTTTCAAATAGTGTATATACTCAGCGAGGAGCGTGTACATGCTAAAAGTGTCTTCGCTAAGCAAAATGCCATACCCATGCTAAAAATTGCCTGTGTTTATATTGTTCCTAGGAGATTTTAATCAAACATGATAGCATTACACCATATTTAACTCATAACTTTGTTGTTCCTTTGTTCTTTATAATTTTTAATATTTTTTGCAACTCTCTGCTTTTTGCACAAGTTGCAAAAGTTGCATGTTCCTTTTGGAAAATGGCCAAGGCAGGGCAAGCAAAATTTTCTTTAAAAATAAATAAAATAACTCCCAAGAAGTTGGTCTACTTGCGGGAAAAAAAAGATCGATCTGTCGTGAACAATGAAAACGCCAAGCAGAAGGAGATTTCCGGTGGAAGCCACATTACTTACGTGAAATCTATGCTCAGTACAGTGAGCACCCGGAGCCATAGTACGGATTCTGATGAGCATATCTCATCTACTGCGGCGAGTGTCTGGAGTAATTCAGTACCCATTTCCTTATCTCAACGAAAAATGCCCAATAAATTGGCGAAATCTATCGGCAAAAAGAAAGTTCGGAGCTCAATGATCTCCATAAGTTCGGTAGCCTCAAAAAAGTCTAGAAGCACTATCAAGAAAAAATTATCTAATATTATAGAAGAGCCGTTTCATTTATATATGCTTAAGAAACTGGAAGCCATCGATGAAACTCGGCCAGAAATATTCCATTCAAATCTGCACATAAATAGCTCCACCGAAAGCGTGGGGAAAACGACTGATCAGAGTGAAGGCGAAAAAATTGACCCTGAAGGTGGAAATACTACGGAACGCGAAGACCAGATGAGTGTATCCTCCGATTCGAACATTAGGATGCGCTTCGATATTCTCCAAGCCCTCAAGGACATACCTGATTGGGACGAAATTGCTGCTACCAAGACCATGTATCAGAATCAGGGCATCGATAAGGAGATTGTGGAAAAGCAGCAGGAGCACGGCGTGGAACTAGAAAAGCTGCAGATGCCATTGGCCCGCAATTCGTTGGCCTCTTCATTGGATAGCCTTATTCCAAACGAGTCTACTTATGAAGCACTTCCTTCGAAAAACAATGCCGATGTGCACAGGCCGTCGACCCCCACTCCCTCAGGACTGGAATCTGATGATGAAAGCGATTGGGGATCGCAGGGCATGCCATACAAATCGAGTTACGTGCCCACTTTTCAAGATCCAGGATCATCAGGATCCAGGACCTCCAAATCTAGTGCCAAGCTTATACGTTCTACTTTTCCCGTCGATCAGTTAGTCCAAAGATATCTGGATGGGCTTATTGAAAAAGTAGTCGACATAATAGTTAATACAGACTATTTGCGGGAGAAAAATCTAGACAAAAGTAAGCTATTGGATCGGCTTTTCAAGGAAGTCGACGATCACCACGGGGAGAGATACTACAACGATTTGCTGACCAAACGCCTAACCGAGCACCACCTACGTCGATTTAAGTACTCCCTTGTAACGCCGAGCACTAGTTCCTCCATCGATGAAGCTCATCGGAATCGATACTTAGGTGCCCTAAACGAATTGGATCATTGGCTTCACAGGAAACGACAGGCTGAGGAGATTCATCTGGCTGAAAAGGAACGACTGCTGGCGGAATTGGAGCGGACGCAACAGGAGGGCAACGAGAAGGTCGAGAGGATGGAGGATATCTTTAGAAATACTATTTTTCGGAACACCCAACCTTCTGAACGCCTTCGATTTGTGAGTCTTCAAAATCTGATTCGATAATTTCGAAACTAAAATTGTTTGTTAATGTTACAGTTCATGTTTATAGGATTAATTCATATTATTTATATTAAAAGAAAAAAAGGCGTGAAACCTAATGCTCAAAGATTTAAAATTCTTCGTGTTATTATAAATGTGTAAATAATTATATATTATTAGAGGGGAATAAAAAAACATTTTTATTATTTAACTAGGTAACTGAAACCGCTCTCCAACAAATGAGAAAAAAACGCGATGCGATGTCTGCGATACGGATGATCTTGATCATAAGGCAGCATAACAATTCCTACATCAAACAGGTCGGAACTACGAATTAAAATACGTTTTGTGACTAAATAGGTTTATCCATAGAAACTCCATGAAATCGAGGCTAATTCTGATGAAGTCAAATTGGAAACTTATCTATCCGCCGAAAACGACGTTCAGCAGATGGTAAACACTGTAAAAAGTAAGTAGAAGGGGTATAATCAAAGACACTAGAATATTCTAGTTTCTTTGGTATAATCCTGATAAAATATGGGAATTAAATAAATTTAATTAAATAATAAATAAAAAGTATATACCTATCCCAAATTTGTTTTGCAGATAAAAGCGCTGAGCTGCAACGAATGTATACCCTGGTGAAAACTAAAGTTCATACCATTTCACATCTGAGGTGTCGGCGGAAACTGCTGATTCGCAAATTCAGGGAGGCCAAAGATGAGTTACGAAAAAAGCAAGAGCAGCACATAGCATTGCGCGATAAATTATATAGTTGTAATCTGACACATAACCAACTTCTTGACCAGATCAAAGAAGTTCGCCATAAGGGTGGCATTATGTGTTATCCCAAGTTGTTGGCCGACTTTGATCGAACCGAGAAGTTTATTGCCATTAAGCAGGAGAGAGTTGAGGAATTAAGGAGACAACATGACAATTTGCTGGAGAAAATCGACAAGATCGAATTAAAGATTCTAGAATCTAAAATGGGGGCATGCATTGCTGACTCTGATTAATTTTATAAGATGCAAGTATGTGTCTTGGCCAAAAAATAAATCAAACAAATTTCCAACATGTATTCTATTTATGAGGTTTTTAATTTGTTAGGTGAAACAAGAAAAGAAAAATCCCAGATAAATCAAATTAGATGTGTCAAAATTTTACAAAAAATCACAAGTCTTAAACTTTTTGGGGTATTTCAAAATTTCATTCATAACTTTATCAATTCAATGGCTTTCTTCCTCATTCGCTTGGCATTGGTGGCCGGTGCGGTTTATGGAACCCAGGAGCTGGGAGTTTGGGAAAGCTCCGACCACACACAGGTGCTCTTTGAAGGTGCCAAAAGGGAGGTGAGTCCCTACACCGAGGATCTGATGAGCCGATTCTGCTGCTGGCGTTGCGACAAGTGCAACGAGGCTGCGGAGGTGAAGCCCTGGCAGGAATCCATGGTGGATGCCTGGAATGAGACGATCAAGAAGACATTCAACGCCTTGGGCGTCCAGGTTCCCTTTTATTACAAACGATTCTCGGAAGACTTTCAGCGGGGTATCGACGACTTGGTGAACGATAAGGAGGAAGTAGTTATCAATGCAAAAGATCCCAAAAACAACCAAAAATAAGCATTCTCACAATTTTGAATTAAAATGCAGGTCTCAATTTTTTTGGAAAAAGTACAAATTAATTTAAATAATTTCACCATCTCACTAATAGTAACATAAGCATATTTAAATATTATATTTAAAAAAAAATTCGATTATTTTATTGTTGCATGCGTGGCTTTTTCACGCCCGGTTGAACTCCTCCTGGAAATCCAGAACCGAAGCATATGGAAGAATCTGAAACATAGCCCGCTGTGGATCTATTGACGTACATCCTAGGAGCAGCATGATTTCTCATTAAATTATGCTGATCAGAACGAGAACTTGTGGTAATAAACGCAGTCTTGGAAAAGTTATCGGGAGGATTCATGTTAGAGCCGGCGGGACGAGCAATGGGATTTAAAGTGTTGCGACCCGGATTTGAATATCCAGTAGCCAGCATCGAATTGGTGCCAGAGTTTGGAACAGGACCTGAAGCACTAGCTGTTACTTGATTCGGGGGCAGCCCAGTCCTGGCATTCGCTGGCAGAGCACCCTCAGCACCCTTGTCCTTCAATTCGGCCATTATACCCACCTGACACTGCCGCCAGGTGGGCAGCATGAGACCTCGGCTCACAGTCGGCGTGGGCAGAGCTGGCTGGCTGGGAATAAGTGACTTCACCGGCTGATGGATCAGTCTCCTGTTCAGCTCCTCTGTCCGCTCCAGGTTTGCCATCTCCAAGTCCGCAATACTCACGTTGGAGCGGTTGGACAACTTAGCGAAGCGTTGGGCCTCAACCAGTTTGTCCCTTGCCAAAGCTATGTCAGACATTCACATTGTATTTTTATAAATTTCTACTATAGAATGCCAACTCACTGTAAGCCAGATCCAAGATGACACCACGAGCCTGCGGCTCCACCTCCAAACGCTGCTCCTTCAGCAGACGGTCCACAAACTCCAGATCGGAGGGTATATCCAAGTCGCGCTCGGTCAGCTGGTAGTTTGTTTTCTTGTCCATTTCGCAAATTCAATAGGTTGATCTATTATATTTAAAATTGTTCCAATTTAGCTGCTGTCAACTTGATGTTGAAAAATTTAGTTTAGGGTTTGCAGGCTAAAGAGCAGCAACTCTATAAATGATTATAGGATTAATCGCAATAAGTGCGATAATCACATGAAAAAGTTTTAAAAATTTACCAACCCTAAAAATATTATTTGTCCATTTACAGTAAATTGGTTAGAATTCAAAACTTTACATTTGTTGAAATAGTGTATTCAACATATTTACTTGTAAATGCTTCATGTTCAAGAAAGGACACGATAAGGATCACCAACACGGAGATGAGACCTCAAGTTCCTGTTGTGCCATATTTATTTTTTAAAACAACAAAGTCTTTTGAACATAAGTTTTCTTTTTGAATTTTTTTTAACGAAGTTTTTATTTTCAATCATATTTCAGCAAATATGATTGGTCTTGTATAGCTAAATATAATTTTGGCTTATTTAAATTACGTTTCTTTTTATAATAATTGCGAGCATAAATATAGAGAAGTCGAGATAAGAACAATGTATCCACGGAGGGGATAGTGTGAGTTGCTGGCGGCACTGCGCATATATCTATAGGTGGAGTTATATGTGTCGTCCTGGTAATTGCTGTTGGAGTTCGATCTGTAGTTGGAGCTGGAGCTAGTCGATCTGTAGTATGGGTGGAAATATAGAGAGCTGGAACTTTGTTCACTGGATGGCTTGTTCAGGGGTTTGTAGGCCGGCGGTCTCTCGCGAATGTTCGTGGGAGCTCCACCCACGGTATCATGAGCTGAGTACGCCGGCGGAGGTCCTTTGGGCAAATTGGATCCACCTCCAGTGCGTTCCGAGTGGAACGTAGGCATCGAAAAGGTATTCAGGGAAAATGAATAGGATGGAGGAGATCCGCCAGATCTTGAGCCACTGTAAGAGGACCCATAGCTGGATCCATAACCGGATCCATAACTCGATCCTGAACCGGATCCATAGCTGGATCTAGAACTGGATCCAGAACTGGAGCGAGAGCTGCTACTGCTTCTGCTTCCACCACGGGGTGTTCCCATTGCAATATTGAGAGCCAGGAGGATGATCACCATCAACAGGATCCCCTTCAGTCCCCTCGGAAAACGAGACATTCTGAAATTAACATTTAACATTCAGAAAAATTCGAATTGAATTTCAGTTCGTAATTGCAACAGTTTTTTTAAATAATTAAAAAATCGCTTTCCTTAAAAGAAGTACCAGAAAAAGAGTATGTACCACTCTTAGATCTAATGGATACAAGAGGACAAATGGCTGTATTGGAACATTTTGAGATATTTGTAAGTCTTTTAAGGATTATATTACCTGTATGCTTTAACTTAGATTCTGGAACACAAAAAATTTCGTTGCCTGAATGTTTTTTATACGTTTTATTGCGAGTTTTGGTGTCGTGAATATTGCTTTTATTCAGAGGAAATATATGAAACAACTAAGCTTCCGAAAATATTGCGGTCGGTATTTATGTTTTCATCTGGACCGCCTAATCGAGCAGAGTTTGACTACGGGGTCAAAATTATGCTGATTAGTTTACGCTGAAAAATAAAATTTATTGTGGTTAAATTTAGTTTGACCAATTGACTTCTTGTATTTAATTTTGCAAAAACAAAAACTATCAATATATGATTCATTAAAAACAATTTTAAGTGTTGTAATATATAAGAATCGCTGCTGGTTTCATTGATAATCGAATTTGTGATCAAAAAGAACTGTGATGGCTAAGAACAACTAAGGTAATTTTTTACTATCTTTTTATTTTGTTATATAAATATCTTTATGATTTCTTTCCTATTACTTTTAAAGAATTTTCTAGTTGTACCCATGCCAGATAAGCCATAAAATCGGATATGCTTATGCTGCCTTAATAGTGGTCCGAAATATTTAACAATACTAATGCTACATAAACAAAATATTTCAAGAGATGCTAATGAAAAGAATTTCTTGACACATTAATTTAGTTGAATCGCCGTTAGGTGAATCATAATAAACCATGAAAAATATAAAAAACAAATCTTAATATTTTTAAATACAGGTTAAAATTATACTTATTGTTCTAAAAAAAAGTTATCAGTAAAAAATAAAATGTATTCTATTCATTGTAGGATATCTTCTCTTTCTAAAAGTGCCAGCACCGCTTTCACTAGAATGCATCATCAAATGTTAATATATTTCTTATAAAATTTATATTTTAGTAAATATCCCCTTTTCACCTTTTTGTTCCACCTTTTAAAGATCAACACTCATAAGCATATTATAATTGTTTGGTACATTTATTGCAACTAAGAGTATATATCAAAAATTCGATTTCTGTTTTGTTTTTACAAAATATATAACGAGAACCGTGCGATTGGTTTTAGGCGTATGTGAATTTCCATACGAGTCTTGAGACCCACAGAATGGCAATAAATTAGATAAATTCGGTTGCCAATGCGACTGTGTCCTTGAGGCGATGGGCACTTAGTGGAGACAGTAGGCCACCATCAGGGTCACCACCGTGGAGATGAGGCTAAAATGTCCAAAGGTTCGCTCTGCATTATTGTGCGCATCCTTGAGGCCAGATTCCGCCGACAGTCGAGCTTGTGTCAGACCCGGCATCTTCATAATATCCGGCTGACCACCGGGAATAATGGGAGCCAACGGCACAGATCCCTCGGGAATGGTCACAGGAGTGGTGGCCTGGATGGGAGCCAGTTGAACAGATCCAGGGGCGGAAACGGGAGGGGGTACAGCACCGTCCCCTGCTGGTGCCGTTCCATTGGCTGGAGGAGCAGTCTCCGGTGGCGGAGCTGGATAGCACGCGATCTGGTCCAGCTCAATAGTCTTGGTAGGATCATTGGGATCCGGACCGGGCACTTTAACGGGCACACAGATAATGCCAGCAGGTGGTGCATTGGGATCAGCAGGGGCTCCAGGTGCAGGAGGAACTGGCATATTTGGATCCGTCGGATTGGCTGCAACTGCGGGTCCAGGAGCCACAGGAGTTCCAGGTGCAACAGGAGCTCCAGAAGCAGTCACAGGTGCCGCTGGGTCAGCGGGAGCAGGTGGCGAAGGACCCAATGGCGCCAATGGAACTGATCCAGCAACTGGTGAGGTTGGAGGAATGGGTAGAGCTTGAGAGCCAGTAGCAGGTGGAGCGGCATAAACAGGTGGCACTGGCAGCGCTGGGGAAGCGGCTGCTTGGTTTCCTCCAGCATTTATCACCGTTGTACCCGACCCCACATCTGTGGTGGTCACCGATCCAGGTGGTCCGTTGTTGATAATGATGATTTTGTCGTCACTACCGTGGCCTCCTCCACCTCCACCACCGCCGGAATAGGAATTGGAACTCTCCACCACTCGGGTGTGGGTGGGTGTGAGTGCGTGACCCAGGATGGCGCCACCCAGTGCTCCAGCAATAAGACCAGTGCCTGTAAATGAAGAAATACACGATAGTTAGGAGCCTGCATACTGAGGATAACTCAATTCTCTTGACGCACCCAATCCCAAGCCTGACGAGGACTTCTGTGGCGCCTGTGGATAGTAAACAGCTCCTGCAGGCAATGCTCCCCCAGCGGGCAGGAAGGTGGCTCCTGCGGGCAGACCTCCTCCGACTGGCCCTTGTGGGTAGTAGGTGGCTCCATGGGGCACTTGACCGACTGGATGGTAAGATGCTCCAGCGGGATATCCACCCGAAGGATGGTAACTGGCACCGGCTGGAACCTGACCCGTGGGATAGTAGGTGGCTCCGTGGGGCACTTGACCAGCTGGGTGGTACGAAGCTCCCGCCGGCAAATGACCCGCAGGATGGTAAGATGCTCCGGCTGGAATTTGCCCGCCTGGGTGGTAGGTAGCTCCGGCTGGAAGTTGACCCGCCGGATGGTAGGTGGCACCTGCTGGCAATTGTTGGCGGGGATAGCTCGACTGCACGTTGTGGGCATTGGTGGCTGTTATAGGCTGATATCCACCAGTGAAGTTATTTCGGCCTCTGTACGCTGTGTTGTGTGTTCCGCCATAGTAGTGGGAACCACTTGAACTGGAACTTGCACCGGGACTGGCTGCTCCTACAGGACGAGATGGGCTCTGGAGATTCGTGTGGGTGGCGGCTGAATAGCTGGGTGGAGCTGGCTTGTACGACGGGTTGTAGGCTGGTGGCCGCTCATGTATGTTGGTGTGAGCTCCGCCCACTGGATTCGATGGGGAGTACGCCGGCGGCGGGCCTTGGGGCTTCGCTGGGACATTCCAGCCAATTGGCGAGGCGGGTGCCGAAGGAGCTGCACTGTGCGTCTGCGAGCTGCTCACCTTGCTCACCGGCTGCGAGTGGGATCCACCCCCGTAGCTCAGCCTGACATTATCATGGTGTGGAGCAGGAGCTGCGTGGTGCGATGGAGCTGAATGCGATGGCGCAGAATAGCTGTGTGAAGAGGTCCTTCTGCTAGAACTGGAACTGGTGCGACTTCTGCCGCCACTGCTCTTCCATTTTGCGTGCACATCCTCGGTGGTCAGGGCCAGTACTAGGAGCACCACCACCAACAGGCTGCCACTGAGCCGCGTCGGGTAAGGGGTCATTCTGAAATGGATCAAACACTCACTTATCAGCTTATGATTTTTTTTAGGATTTCTGGTGCTTAGGCTATTAAGTAAAACAACATGCCTGCCATGATATAATAGGGTCTCCCACCATAATATAGTATACACTTAAAAACATATTTCAAATTCAACTTATAAACAGAGTATTTACAGACCTTATCCTATTTTGCTACGAATTCAATTAAAAATGTATTATTATACTGGTATCATGATCCTGGAGTTACGATTTATATATTTTTGCCCATATGTATTTAATATGATATGTTGGTTTTACGAGGCTTTTTAAGGTATTAAATCCTCGACTACTGCAGACGACCCAATATACATATTTGCTTCCTACTGCACCCCAATGTCAGTCATCATCAGCCAGTATGGTTTTAGCTTTATGTCTGTGTAAAAAACAATTGATTCAATTCACGCTAATAATAGACACAAATTATGGTTAGCCTAATGATACTTGGTTTCCTGTTAGCTCTTCTAGGTAGGTACAATAGAATTATTCTGCAGTTCTAGCACTTTCCCGTACCACTTACAATATTAAACAATCAGCGAGTGTCACGCCCTGGTTGCCAAATTTCCAAGAGGTGGGGTACACTTTACGCCCACTTTATTAGACCAAATTAGAAGCGCGTTATGCGTGTCTTGGGCGGTCCTCTAATGGTAATTAACTTGCTGATTTTGGCGGCTTGCCGCGTGTCTACACTCCATTGAGTTTCGCCATCGGGTTTCAAACACACCCAGGCTTTGTTCCAGAACTATAAACACAGGAACTTAAAGGTCAGGTCTTCGGCTTAAGAGGCCAACGGAAGCTTCCTTTATCACGCCACAAGGTGAAAGTGTCTGGAGAACGAATGCGCATATTAAAAGTCACTGGAATCATTTTGATTAAGGACTTTTACAATCAAGAGACAAGACACATATGTATGAACAATATATTTGCTGAACGTACTTTTTCAGTTGAATTCCGCATTTATAAAGATAGATTTCCGTGCATCATTTACTTGCAGTTTGAGTGCTGTAACTTGCGAGTGATGCTAAAAACATGATGAACCGGTTTCATGACTCATCGAACCACTAAACCGCAACGCATGCGCAGCTATGACGTCAGAGGGGAAATTGTAGCGGTTCAACACGAAATCGCTTATCATGTTTGTTTACCCACTGTCCTCCACGATTTCTACGAATTTCACTATGATGCCCCAGCTTAATAACAATTCTCGCTTACTCGTTCTTGAAATACAAAGCTTATCGCTAGTGTCAAATAGGACAACACTAAAAGATTAGCGAACCAGTTCCAGATGACAGAATTATTTCAATCCAAACCTTCAATAATTTTGGGAAAATCTAAAAACCATCACAATTAATGGGACTTTAAAAAATACATACATATGTATGTACATATATATTACTCCTATTTACTCATTACTAGATCAGGTCAGGAAATTGTTTGCTAATCGCAGATTCTGATGTCAGATGTCAAAGCACTTCGCGATTATCATGTAGTCCGAGCCAAACGCTTGAATACGAATGAGCTGTTCAGTGATAAATAGGTGATTCACTATATTTACTGAGCCTTCAAAAGAGCTTTTTTGGAGCAGACTTTCAAATATATGGAAGAAATTCGAAGACTCATTCAAAAAAGAAATAACATGCAAGTTAAGTGGGCGTCAAAATCCGGTTAGTTATGTGTGCTTCTGAGTGGGTGGGTGCCTCTTGTAAAACATTTTGGCACGAATTGGTTTTATTTGCTATTTGGGCAGCTGGTCTCAAAACTAGATGAGTTTATATAAAATTTTATTTGCCTCACTAATGAGGTGAGGCAACTGTTTAGAAGCATGATCTAATAGCGATTCGATTGGGCCCTTATCACGATATCATATGTAATTGTACATATATATATTTCATTTTGTTAGAAGATTACATCATAAATTAGTTTGCGGTCAATTGTATACCGTTTTCCCTTGTCGAAGTAGTATACGTTTTTGCTTTTCCCATTTTAAATCCGCCTTTTGTGTGAATTTTCTTACAAAAACATCTGCTTGTTTCATATATGCGAAATAATACAAAATCATGTTAAATGGAGGGAATTAGAAACGTCATATCGCTTTCGCCTGAAAAAAGCTAAGTACTTTGTATGGCTTCTGTTATATTTGAACGCAGTTCCACAAGCAAATGTTTTCCTTTTGTTTTTCGGTGACCTTCGAGTCGGGCAATTTTTGCAACAATAATAAATAAGCAAAAGCAACCACCGCAATTAATGCTCAACCCAAGCGAATAGCAGTACCTACTATACACAAATGGAGGACTCATACAATTTTGAGAATGCCATATTTGAATTCTTGACATTCATTCACCACTCGCAACGCCCTCCTCTGCTTTAAATGTAATAAACCTTAATTTATTTGGCTATTTACTCTGTGTGTTATTACTGTGTATTCCGCTTGCTGCTTGCCGCGTGCGATACTCGCTTTGTTTCGCTTGCAAAGTTTCTCGAACAACTGAGCTGCGGCAGCAAGCCAACCGCTCGCGTTTCGCGTTTTCCTCGGGAGCGGCTGCGGCGAACAGAGCGGCGAACAGAGCGGCGAACAGAGCGGCGAACAGAGCGGCGAACAGAGCGGCGAGCGCGAGAGCGAATCCAACACGTTGTTGGTGAGTCGGTGGTCAGTGCACTGCGCGAAACTTGGTGGCACATCTACGTCTCCAATCACCTTAAATATAATTCCCACTTCCGAAACCTTAAAAAATATAAATTATGAAGAAAAATGTGTGTAAATAATTAGTTTACATCAATATAAATCCAATTAAAAACGTGTGGAAATCTATACAACTTTTAGAAACTTATATGCTGACATTATTGGTTTTATCTTTTTAAAAACAGTGAGGACTTTGAGGAAAGTAAAGCAAGTAAGCCAAGTTAAATATTCAAAATAATAACATACACGTGTATGCCACAAATCATAATTTAAACGTAGTTATACGGAGTCGGTGGCGGAAACGGGAGGGGGTACAGCACCGTCCCCTGCTGGTGTTGTTCTATTAGCTGTGGGAGCAGTCTCCGGTGGCGGAGCTGGATAGCACGCGATCTGGTCCAGCTCAATGGTCTTGGTAGGATCTTTGGGATCCGGACTGGGCACACAGATAATGCCACCAGCAGGTGGTGCATTGGGATCAGCAGGGGGCTCCAGGTGCAGGAGGAACTGGCACATTTGGATCCGTCGGATTGGGTGCAACTGCGGGTCCAGGAGCCACAGGAGTTGCAGGTGCAACAGGAGCTCCAGAAGCAGTCACAGGTGACGCTGGGTCAGCGGGAGCAGCGGGAGCAGCGGGAGCAGCAACTGGTGAGGTTGGAGGAATGGGTAGAGCTTGAGAGCCAGTAGCAGGTGGAGCGGCATAAACAGGTGGCACTGGCAGGATGACGCCACCCAGTGCTCCAGCAATAAGACCAGTGCCTGTAAATGAAGAAATACACGATAGTTAGGACCATGCATACTGAGGATAACTCAATTCTCTTGACGCACCCAATCCCAAGCCTGAGGAGGACTTCTCCGGCGCCTGTGGATAGTAAACAGCTCCTGCAGGCAATGCTCCAACAGCTGGCAGGAAGGTGTCTCCTGCGGGCAGATCACCTCCGACTGGCCATTGTGGGTAGTACGGGGCTCCATAGGGTACTTGACCGACTGGATAGTAAGAGGCTCCAACGGGATATCCACCCGAAGGATGGTTACTGGCACCGGCTGGAACCTGAACCGTGGGATAGTAGGGGGCTTCATAGGGTAATTGATTTGAATATGAATAAGGTCCTGTGGGATAAGGTCCTGTACCATCCCAAAGATAGTAATTGTAATCTGGAACCTGACCCGCATGATGGTAGGTGCCATTGTGGGCATTGGTGGCATTGGTGACATTGGTGACATTGGTGACATTGGTGACATTGGTGACATTGGTGACATTGGTGACATTGGTGGCATTGGTGGCATTGGTGCCTGCTATTGGCTGATATCCACCAGTGGAGTTTTTTCGGCTGCTGTACGTTGTTTTGTGTGATTTGCCGATTTTGTGTTGGGCTCTTGGAATTACAATATTGATGAGTTTTGGCGGGGATATCGGAGCTGGGTAGTGCGGAGCTGGGTAGTGCGGAGCTGGGTAGTGCGGAGCTGGGCGGAGAACTGGTTGCTTATTACTTGAAATTGTAAGGGTTATTCTGGTAGAACCACTGCGAATTTTGCTGCGTCTAATTTTCAATTTAGATGAGCACGCTTCGGTTGTAAGGGCCAATACTAGGAGCACCGCCACCATCAGGCTGCCCCTGAGCCGAGTAGGGTAAGGGGTCATTCTGAAATGGATCAAACACTTAATTATAAGTGATTTTTAAGCTGATGATTTTTTTAGGATTTCTAGTGTTTGAGCAATTGAGTAAAGCAACATGGAATCTGCATGCATAATGCATAATCTGCACATACGTACACTCCTAGCTTAGATACGGCTGGTATCCGTGCCTGATATCACTTACGCACATACGCTCAGAACGACTGCAATTGAGGTTAGATCTCGGATAGACTCCGATCGTGGTCGAACTCCGCAGAAGACTCCTGCTTAAAGTTTCAGGATGTTCTTTCTCTAAATTAAAACCAATAAAAGTTTTGGGCAAAGTTTCTAAAACAACTGAGCTGTGGCAGCAACCCAACGCCGTTTTTCTAGGGATCGGATTGCGGACAGAGCGGCGACCGCGAGAGCGAATCCAATACGTTGTTGGTGACTCGGTGGTCCCTGCACTGTGCGAAACTTGGTGTGCAGTTTTAGGAAATTTATATGAACATCTACGTTCCTACTCACCTTAAAATGATAACATACGGCACGAATCATAGATTAAACGTTTTGTGATTCCATAACTACTGAACTTTTTTAAAGAAAACCAATGGCTTAAATATAGTCACCTAATTTTTTTTTCTGCAGTCTCCCACTTCTCTACACCGTTTTCTCTTTATACATATTTAAAATAAACATGTATATTCATTATTTTTATAGTGAAATTTCTAAGGAATTTCTGATATCACCCTTTTAATTCCCGATGGGACTTGGATCGAATACGTTAAAGATTAAGGGGCCAGATTACACGTTTTTAAAATGGATAAATATTCTATGAAAAAACATCTATGTACACATTATATTGAAAGAAACATTTTCTAGACTTTACGAGATTTACTAGATATTAATTGTACTCAATAATACATATCTAGCATCAAATGGACCTGTGACCAAAACTTGTTATTGACTAAACCTCTATACCCAGAGCCCACTGTAGCTACAGTGGTGGCTTTTGCTGTACATGCTGTTGGGTTATATGAGCGTTATATATGAACAATATACATAGACAATATACAATGTATAATATATATATATACACAATATACATAGTTTAACAAATTATTTGTGTGATAAAAAATTAGCTTTTTGGTCGTTTAATGTATTCCTTGCCAGGAACGGTCCCCTGATTATTTTTTAAAATACACAACCAGATTCCAAAGAAGTTGAAATGTTTAGTTGCTTTATTTCACTTAGTTTTAATTCTAAAAGT
Source organism: Drosophila orena (assembly GCA_005876975.1). Classification (NCBI taxonomy): domain Eukaryota; kingdom Metazoa; phylum Arthropoda; class Insecta; order Diptera; family Drosophilidae; genus Drosophila; species Drosophila orena. The sequence goes on along the minus strand of VCKV01000008.1, from coordinate 7,265,742 downwards.
AGTTAAATATAACACGTTTCGACTTCATCATCTCGTGCAGCTACAAAGTTGCCACATCGATGGGAGTACCTGCATGGCTGACCTCATCAACTGCACCGCCTTCTGAACCATCATCTGCTCCATGAATAATATCGCCGGCAACGATGGGTGGCTCAGTGGTTATGGTAGGTTGGAAATTTTCCGGGCTGTGGGGTGGTGATGGAAAGCAAGCGACCCGATCCACTTCACGCGTCACCGCAGAGTTTTCGGGATCTGTTTCGTTTAGCATGACGGGAAAGCAAATGATGCCACCATCTGGATAGGGTTGGGGAGTCGCCTCCAATTCTGTAAATTCATCACTGGAAGCAGGTTCGCTTTCTACTTCTACTTCACCTTCGCCTTGCCCCTCCACATCCTCCTCCTCCGTGAGGGGATTTTCAGGAGGAACTACTGCGGAGGCCTCTCCCGAAATAGTGGTTTCGTTGTGCCAAACTCCCTCCCGCTGACCATTGTTGACGATGATGATCTGTCGACCATTTCCCTGGGGCGACGACTGGCCCTCCTCCGGATTTCTATGGTACGTATGGTCTCGGTGGCCAAACAGAACGTTGTTCATCATGTGACCCGCCAGCATTCCGGTGAGGAAATCCCCTGTTCCTGTACGGGGTAAAAAGTTAGAGAAAAGTATAATTTTCCATCGGGATGGGATAAAATTGGGAGAGTAAACTAGAAACGAGACAATGGGAGATCAACTAAATCCTGACTTTCTTTAATTTTTTTCATACAGGAAAGCTAACAATTTATTGACTACAATATTGCAATACAATAAAGAAATGGTTTCACAAGCATTTGTAGCATTTAAACCAATCTATTTAGTTTACAATAAGTTTACAATAAATATGTTGAGGTAAACATAACATAACTATTGAGCCAAACAGATAATAATATACGTGTATGCAAGTGCTCAAAACAGAAATGGAGTCTTTTATTTGGTAAGTAGTTAGGGCTATCGTCCTATGCCATTTCTTATGGTACAGTTATCTAAGCTTTTAGTCTGGTACTCACTCATTCCCGGATTCATTCCGGCGGGCGGTTGGGCGTAGTACACAGCTCCCGCTGGCAAGGCCTGAGCGTTGGCATAGTACGTCCCGCCGCCTTGGCTCGGAAACGATCCAAATCCATAGCCAGGTGGCGTCTGCTGGCGCGGATAGCTGTGGATCTGCTGCTTGGGCGGCATCATGGGCATCTTTGGCGGTGCCGGCGGAGGCGGTGGTGGTTTTGGCACCGTCATTGCCGTGTGAACTGGCGACCCGCTCACCACCCGCCGCCCACCGCCCGACGACGAGGGCTTCTTGTACTTGCGCCAACCGCCGAAGAGTCCGCCAAATGAGCCGCCGCCACGCCCCCTTCCGCCACGAGCCTCGGAGGGCTGAAATGTGGATGCGGCGAGGAGCAGTAGACTGAGTGCCAGGTACCAGGATTTCATTTTGGCTGCGATGCTTTTGAAATGATCCAAACTGATCGAGTTTTGCGGACGAACTGGAGGCAGGCGGCCTAGCTGCGAACCGTTTATCCGAGGAAGGTGGCAAATGCGTGAACGATGCGCTACAATTTGCAGCAAGGGTATATTGGCATATAGGAGAACAGGCAAATGTACTTAGTCAAACATTATTATTTTTTTATTTTACTAGTAAATTTGTCAACTGAAAAAATTAGGATAACTTTTAAACTAGATCCATATGCAACGACATGAATTCTGTTAATATTTTAAGCATTTTAATTTTTAATTGTTATACCTAGTTTATGTTTACGTGTGCAGATATATTTTATTATTATATTGCATATAAACTATGATAGTTCAAAATAGTAAGGTAGATAGTTTCTGTAGTTCCTAAGCCCTATCTATCTATCAGAATTGTGACAACACTTGCCCGTGGGGCTGAGCCCCTATCACTGAAAATTGAATGAGTGTCGCCGTGTAATAATTCAATTGCCGCTAATTGAGACGAGCTGGCAAAGCTCTCGGATTTTCTTTTGGAGCCCAGAAAGCAAAATATCATGTTCTCGGCCGAAGTTGATGCAACGGCAATTTGCCAAATGTGTCGCATCAAGTTCCATTACGGCAGGAATTGGAATTTTTACTCAAATCTCGTTGTTGTCCGGGCGATCACAAAAGATAAAAAGATAAAAAGATAAAAAGATACAGAGATATACGGCGTACTTGGCGCTCGTCACGTTGGCGACGATGACGACGATGACGACGATCGCTCATGAACCTTATGTTGACCCATTTCGAAGGCAATGCATTTGCATCTGCACCTTGAAGACCAGAGGCCATTGGAATCCATCATTCTGTTGACAATGCTTAGCATATTTTATAATTCATATTTGGGCAATAAGAACCTCATATTTTACTTCATTTTTTTAGAAGAAATTATAGTCTTTAACCAGGTGCATTAGCAAAGCAAGCTAAGGCATGTATGTTCAAAACATACAAACATACTAAGAATTATTTTTAATAATGGCGTTTGTGGACCTCTCAGCCTTAGCAAGTATTTAATGGGCTGGGAAATTACAAATTATTCAATGGAATTTCATTTCAGAATCGCTGTTCCCTGCCCAAGGAATCGTTCAGAAATGCCAATGAGACCTGTGGCCTGGCCAGGAGTACACCGAGTTGTGGCTCGTTTGTTTACCTCATGAACTACTTAGATATATTCTCCTGCGTACTAAAGCTACCAACGATATCAGTTTATGGATTGATAAGTGCCATCTTACTGATGTTGAACTTAAGCCTGCTCTTCATGCTGGCTAAGTATTTGTGGGTAAAACACATAATCACGTTTCCTTCTTAATTTAGTTTAAGCCATTTTCAGTTTCGTGCCAAATTTAGTAACGCTTATTAAGTTCGCACCCATGACAATGTTTGGATCTAGCTTTCTATTGTTTGGGCCCATTTTTTTTGCGTCTTATTATAACAGTTTCTGGGAAATATGTGACCCTCGAAAACTAAACCTGAGTCCGTTGCAGTTTGCAAAAATGATGGGGGACATAATGCGCTATATCTTGATAGGAGTTATGGTTATGTGCTTGCAGGGATATCGAGTTGACGGAGTTACGCTTTGGTCCAGCATGTCCTTTATTTTGACTGGAATGGTCTACTTGTATTACGTTATCAAAAAATCATATAATGTTCACCTCATAGCTGCGGACTTGTATTTGATAAAATTTCGCGTGACTGTGTTCTTGTACACTTTCATAATGGTCTTACTGGTGATCTTTGTCGTGTCACATGCTACCTTTCAACGCAGCGAAGTGAAAAGTAAACAAACTCAGGAAAACTTTGAGGAAATGGATAGCGGGGATGAGATTCTGGGCAAATACCAGAAGCAAAGGGCGTTTTCAAGGCGTGAAATTTGGCTGAAGGCAGTGAATGCACATTGGAATATGGCTGATTCAAATGTGATATATAGGATTGCAATGGTGAACATTTGTTTCAATGGCTTACATATATCCATTGAAAAAAAATCATTCCTAAATGAGCTTAAATTTTCATTACTTGCAGATGCCTGCCTATTTCGTATTATCTAATTTTATCCCGGTTATATCCAAAGATCGCATTCTGATTGGCTGGAACAAGTACGCAAGCTGCCTGGGTTTGGTTATCCTGCCAATCATATGCATGCCCCATGGCTTCAAAGCAGTCAGCTGGCTAATAGTGTTCCTGACCTGCTGGACTCTTAGCATCCTGACCTTTATCTCCACTCATTCACTGAGGAGACCCGATAATATTTGGATCTTTGCACTTCTAGGAATGATCATCAGCTCGGTGTCCATTAACTTGCTTAGTCGGGAGATAGAGAATATAACATATCAGTATATAAGTATGCAGTTTGATGTCATGCCTGATATGACGGCATTGATGTACTTTGGAGTGGGTGAGATGTTCAGTGAATCCATTGTGGTGAGGTGCCTGCAGCAGAGGAAGATGTGGGATGCCACCTTTGGAGTTGTGATGAGCCTGGTCACTTATACGATCTTCTTGGCATTTCCACTCCTGTTCTACCAGGGATGCTACAACCCCAAGTGCAGTGTGAGTGGATTACGTATTTTTTCGTTTTCATTTCGGGAACTTTCACGACTTTTATACTTCAGATAATTGTAACATCTTCAACGGAAACGACCATTCATTTTATATTTTTAATCCTGACCACTAGTCTGCTCCACATTTCCTTGAGTGGATATGAGTTTCGTATATCCTTGTTATTCTATCTCTTGCTGTTGACTGTTTTTTATGTAACACTCCAGTGGATGACACACTACAGTTGGATACTTTCCTTGGCCACTCTTCATAAATCTAAAAACAATGATTAGTTAATAAAAGCTATAGTTTGTCCCAATTGTTTGGTCATTAAGTCTGCAGATTATGGTGCAAAAATGATTACTTGCAAAAGTACTATCACTTTTAATTACCATATTTAACCCTATCACCCATATATATCCACCTACTCGATATTTCTTTAGGAAGACATCAAAAGTGTTTGCCAAATAAATGAACTTAAGCTTCCCAATAAATATGGCAAATATTTTCCAAATTTAGATTTTACATCAAAATCTAAGTTTTATATTAAGTCATGTTTTTGGACAACTTTCTCCGCTTTTGGCCAGCATAATCGCCATAAATTATCATGGCCTATTGATTGCTGCCGTCCGTTTAAACTCAATGCCGATGACGATGCTGTGACCAGAAACACGCACTTGGCCCATTTGCAACGTTTAGGCCCTTTGAAAGTCATTTATAACGAAATGTAGATGTGGAATCGCCCTGGCACTCAAGGAGCATCGAGAAGTGCGTCGTATGTCATCCATAAGAGCTGAAATTAGTTCCGAGAGTCGCAACCGTTCCAAACTGGTAAAATATTTACGAGCTTTGGAGACGTTTTGGGGAAAACAATCAGAGTTTGGGCCCAGGCCCGATTATGAGTAAGTGTGCGGGTGGGTGAGGAGCATAAAAAGTAACTACTTTGTGGCTTACGTGTATGTGTGGAGTGCCCGAAAATATTGTTTGTCTGTGTGTGTGTGTGTGTGTGTGTGTGTGTGTGGGTGTGTGTGCGTGTGTGTGTGTGTGTGTGGGTGTCGAGCGGAAACTAAAACAAAAGCATAGTCTGCTTCTGGGCATATTCGAAGGTGCCAGAATGCGGATGGATGTGTATGAGTATGCGTGTGTGCATGTGTGCATGTGTATGTTGTGATTGTGTAATAAAAAATAGCCAGCTGACATTTTGTGTCAAGCTCCCTTTTTCATTTTGCCACTTCAGTATACTTGTCGCATGACCAAGTCGTCCAACTCAACTGAAGCCACTGAAGCCATGGAGGTGGGAGTGGGAATCAGCCGGAGAAACCATGGCGACTTCGATACCTGAAAATTTGAAGTGTATATGGTTTTCATGTGGGTGCAACCAATCCTGAAAAATAATAAATATTGAAAAAAGATTCGGTTTTTAAAAGTAAGCAGGACTGGCGGCCAATACCTTGAGGACTTGAATGCTGTTTTAATTCTGCAGTTTTTTATATATGTATAAGAAAAGAAAAGATAATGTTGCTTTAGGACACACACTTTTGAATTAATTAATGAGTTATCAGTGTAAAACCATTTACGCTTTTATTAAGTAATCTAATCTATAACAATTCAGCCAAGTGTTATTATTTTCTGCGAACATTTTCCTCTTTCTGCGTAAAAAAACACCAGGTACGTGGTAGTTGGCTCAGTTTTTCACATTTTTATGTGCTGAGAAAGATTGGGGTGACGTTGGCCCCGGTTCGCTAGCTGCTTGAGTGATGACAAATTACGTTTGTCAGATTTATGACCAATTATGAGCGTGTTATATATCACCCTGGCGAGGAAGGGGCGGTGGGGCAGTGGGGCAGTGGGAGGGGCAGTGGGCATGGCCAAATGGCAACGAGAGCCACCTTAATGGCAAGCGCAATGAATAAGTCGCCGTCGTTTGTTTGCGGTCTACAGCACAGCCACATTTCCCGACACATTTCCCGACACATCGCTGCAAGCCCATATAAGTCGGTCTAGGTTTGGTAATGCCAGCACGTCCTTAATGCTATGGCACTGTATCGCATTTCGTACATTTTCTCGCGCCCATTTCGCGTGTCCCAAATCCTCAACTCATCAAAAATTGTGCCGTATTTCTTCGTGTTTTGAGAAATGATTTCGGATTTCTTTGGCGAAATGGGCGAGGCCCTTCGAGGAAAGCAACATATCGCGTGTCTTTATTTTCACACTTTCGGTTGTTATTATTTATGGTTTTAATGCGTTGCAAATGGCCAAAAATCGCTTTTATTACACGCGCAGTTAAACTTCAATTACGGTCGCTAATCATAATGCATATGTCTTGGGTCTTACAGCGAGGGCGGATATACTTTTAGCAAGTATATAAATTAGAAACCAAATGATGCTTGAATGCATAATCTCATGTTTTACTACACAAAGATGAAGATTTTTGCACTTTCTGTTTACCTTTAGCTCGTTAGACTTTTACTAAATTACTACATTTCATAACAAAATGCTGTTTTTTTATTTTAAACCTATTTTAAAGTTGTGACGAAAGCGATAGATAGCAAAAGTGTAAGGGCAAAGTCCTAAATCAACTCTCGCTCTAAATCATTCCCTCATTTCATTGTGACAAAACACAGAAGGCGCGTCGAAATATGCAGAAAAAAAAACAAAAAAATCAAGAAAACTGCCATAAAATAAGCGGCTAAGTGCGCAAATTAAAATCGAAAACCATAAATTATACAAAAAGAAAAACAACTGTGGCAAATCTTCGGGACTGTGGGCCAACAGCTGTAAGCAAAAAACAACGGAGCCAAAACCATTTTATGCTTCACTTTACAATTCAATCAGTTTCAATTTCCACCTGCCGAATACATTTCCGTTTTACAGTTTATTTCGGCTGGCGATTGCCCAATGCGGCCGGCTGTTTGTAATTTTTTAATTTTGACTTGAATTTCAAAATTCAATTAGTTTTCGCCACGCACACCACCCCAAAACCCACACACACACACACACACACACAAACACATGCAGATGTGTATATATATCCAGATTCAGACAGGAAGGAACCAAGGCATAAAACCGTCAGCTCACAGATCCTGTGGAATCGAGGGAGCCAGCTGGGGTGGTCCACACCGCAGATGTCCGCCTGTGTCTGCTCTGGCATTGTTGGTTTCACTTTTTAGATTTATGCTTTTAGATTTTAATGAAAAGCCACATTTATGTAGATGCCTCCACACTTCCAGAAGCGAAAAGTTATAGACTGAATGGGCTGAACAGACGGGGGAGCCCGAGGAAGATGCAAATTTTGTGGTAAGGGGCTTGGGGCTGCCCAATTTAAGCCCCATAACTCAGACCGCAGCGCTGGAGAAATTAGTTCAGCCCAGGGAGCGGCTCCTCCTGCATATCGAACGTGGGAATCAAAGATTTGATTTGTGACTAGGCTACAAAAAAAACGGCAAACTGCCTGCTAAAGTCTAGAAGAATATTCAATTTAAACACGATCTGGCGCAAAAAATGGTATTTCACTTTTTTGTAAAAGTATATTTAAAAAGCATTGGCTGAAACTTTATTTGAATGAAATCGAAGCTGTAATCAAAGGGTTTATGCAGAATTAACTAACATGCCATTTTACTGCTTTAAAATTAAATTAACAGAAATTATTTGAAATAATTTAGTAGTAAATAATGATCGAGTTTGGGGCCAACTCCGGTAAAATATAGGTTGACATAATAGGCTTTAAAGTCCCTTTAGCTATTTTAATTTACATATATTTTTATTTATTACATGCTTAGCAAGTTCGCATTTGTGGAGTGCTCTACATGGCTATAGTCTACGTATCGTTGGTTCTTAATGATTGCTGCCAGGTCCTCGAATGCACTCATTAAAAATAGAGCCAATGTAGACCATGATTCATTTCAATAATCACCGTAATTCAGGCGATGAATTCGCACTTGAAAAACAATCAACTGTCTGCCAATTAGGGGAAATATTTGAAAGGGCATACGGCAAAAGCCGACAGTGTTTTATATACATATATGATTTCTTTTTGCAGCTTTTGTTGCCTTTTTGCGCTGCAATATCTACGGTCATCCAGCCGCGTGTCCATCTATCTACGCGCAACTGTTGCTGCTGGCAACTGTGCGGCAGCAACAGCAGCAACATTGGCCTTTGCAACAGCATTGGAAGCGCGTAAGCCGCCAGCAGATAGTGGGTAGCGGCAAATAAACATTCAAGGATATGAGCCACGCCCACTCACACGCACACGCACACGCAAACGCACACGCCATCGAGTGCGCTGTGCAAAAAGTGTAGCATACAACTCAGGGCGGCTCCATCAGACGCATCTGCTGCTGTTGCTGTTGCTGCTGCTGCTGCTGCTGCTGCTGCTGCTGCTGCTGCTGTTGCCCCACTGCTGCATGGCAACTGCACATTACCGTTTCGTAGTTTTTCATGCATTCATTTGGATAGTTAGCCAGGCAGCTGGCAACTCCCTGAAAATATTGCCCCTACATGGACACTCCGCCGAAGTGAGCCAGGCATTAAGGACTTTTCAGCTCGCACAGTGGACAAGTCAGCCGTCGAAGGAGAATATTTTCAAAAGTTAAGAATACTTCTTAATGAAATTGATTGCTATAATGGCAATGAAATGAACATGATTCTTGATCATAGAAAGCTTCGATTTGTGATTTAGCTCAATTATATTTCCTCTAAGCTTGATTTTTTTGCTTAACTAAGGCATCTCTAAGTACGTTTTTTGTGTGAACCACTTAAAATAATGTTTAATTTGGCTAAATATACCTTTATATAGATATATATAAGCAAAAGAGGAACTACAACATGGCGGCTTTAATTCAATTAACTGAATTTGTGTAAATATTCCAATGAAAAGGTACCAAACTGCACTTAAACGGAATTGAAATGTTCCAGCGAAATTCGCTGGCCACATAATAGCTGTGGCCAGTGTTCGGCTGCAGGGGATTGGTTCATCTGATAAATAAGCACACGTCGGTACGTCCTCCCTGGTGTCCCTGCTCCTGCTCCTGTCCCTGCTCCTGCTCCTGTCCCCGTATCCGTATCCGTATCCGAATCTGTCTCCATCTCCATCTCTATCTCCACGCCCGTCCCGCTTCTCCTGTGTCTTCTGTTCCGGCGCGAGAATGTGGCCCCGGATGTGTGTGTGCCGTGGCCTGGCTGCAACTTGACCCCGGGTCAAATGCAACAAGATGCGGTACCTCGAGTGGTGCTGTAACGGTTGCTGCTGCCGCTGTTCTTGTTTCAGCCGGTGTTGCAAATGAAATTTTTCTTCAATTAGTTTATTTTCACACCAATGATTTTGATTTCAGGTCCGATGCCCAGCCCAATACGCCCCTGTTCGTTGTTATTGTTGGCGCTTTTCCAGCAACCTTCTGTTAACGAGTGTGTGTATGTGCACATGTATGTATATGTGGGGCAATTAAGGCGCGCGTAATTGTTGCCAGTTGTTGTATGCTGGATGCTGGATGATGTCGATGCCGATGCCGATGCCGATGCCGATGCCGATGCAGATGCCCATGCCACGGCAGCGATGCAACAATATCATTCCGGCCAAGTAGAGTCCGGCCATTTCTTGCTGAACATTGAGCATTTTGTTGCGAAGCGCACATTTTCGATTGCCTTCCACTTGATGGACCGTCGAGCGAAATCGGAAAATGAAAAACTAAAATGGAAAGGAAAAAATAACGAGGCAGCTGGAAATGACTGAAGTGGTAGCCAATTTGAGGAGTGTACATGCATAAACATGGAATCAGAGTGGCAGAGGATGGCAGGTAGCACCCATCACATTACCTTTAGTTGCTGGCCCATTACGTATACGCCACGTAAGGCGGCAAGAATGAATTGGATTTGTCAGCGTGTGTACAACTTAGAGATACTCGTATCAGCAAGAAAAGGACCTGGCATATTCCAGAAATGAGCATGCGATACACGTGCTGCCGCAATTTGTCACATGAGCCTCTAAAATATGCCCAAGGGTGTTTCGAAAAAGAAAGCCATGAGCTCCCACCACACACTCCTCGTGCGGCCTGGTAATTGTGTTTTAAAAACCAATTTCTCTAAAAAAATAACCACAGGGCTTTGGTGGAAATGGAAAGCTAATCATAGTATGCAAGTAATATCTATATAAAATGAGAACCATAGGTAGTGGTTAAGTATTAAGAAAACACAGGGCGAAGAAAAAATCACAGCACTGCTTTTAAGCTTTAAGATATTATTACATAACTTAAATAACTTAACTATTATTTTTTCTTTAGCAATTAAATTGATTTGTTGCATACTAAAAGCATTAATTTTGCATTTATTTTTAATAGTTTTTGTAACTTCAAGTATGATGAATTTCAGGAGATTTCGTAGCTCAGAACCGCTCACAGAAGCAATACCCATTTAGATGGCAGGCAGCTTAGCGGTGGAAAAATATGAAGTCTAGCTAAGATTAGATGATTTTTCAAGATAAAGGCAGAGAGCTCGTAGGCACTTTTCGTAGAGAAGGAAGATGGGAACATCGCACAGTTACCTAAGTACGGATGTATGTATTTAAATGAAGCAATCAATAAAATGCTTACAGAATTCCATTTGAACTGTGAATGATTTCAATTTGGAATTTCGTTGGGTGCTTTGCGTTTGACTCTCAAATTTAAATGTAGATCTGCGTATTTACATTTCTTTCAAAGAAACAGCTGGTTTCTGTTTTGCACAAACACACATGGCGTAGACACCGACATAATTTAATTTCACATGCCCTTGCAGCGGTAAACTTTTGTGCCTTTGCCCTCGCGTCTCATTTGCAAATTTAAGTTATGTAGATTATAATTAGAAAAGTTTTGGCCCCAACAAAAACTTTGTTTACAGCCAACACCAGGCCCGCCTGCCATTTCCCGCCATTTCCCGCCATTTTCCCGCCATTTTCCCGCTTGCCGCTCGTAAAGTCATAAAGTTATAGGTAAACGCTTACGTGCATTGCCAAAAAGCTTTTCCAGTTCCGTGAAAGGCGAATGCCTGGGGCCGCTGGGCAATTTGAAAGGGCCGACTAATTAATTACCACGGAATTCAAAAAGGTTTCCCTACTTTTAGCCATTTGAAAACACAAAACTCGCATTGAGCAGTATGAATATCATAAACGACGCGCAATACGAAACTAATCACTTTTAATTGGCCATGAAAAAAAGAGCCAACAATTCAAAAAGAAAGCTATTGGGAGTAATATCCGCTGTTTGAAATTTGAGAAAGTTTTGCTTAGAAGCCACCAATGAGTTTATGACCCAGAAAAGCTGCGAAATGAGCACCGAAAATGACAAGTTTTAAGTTTTTGAACTAATGTCAATTGGGGCAGTTAAATACAAATTGTTGCTAAGCAGACATTCATTAATAATCACGTGTTTTTAATTGGCTTCTTTTGAGGGTCCTTTCATTTAGATTTTATGCCCAACGTAGGGGACTTATTCTGATTATATTCACTTCAATTTAAATAAATGCATTTTTCCTGCTAGTACTTATCCCAAACCAGTTTTATATTTTTGTATTTTCAATAAATTGAAAGATGTGATTTTTAGGATAAAAAACTAAAGTATTTTAAAGCAGTAATTTATATGCCACTTTTGTTTATGCATACCATCTTTCAAGTGATAGTTTTTTATCTGCTCTAAAAAAGGCCCCAAAAGCCGCAAAACAGGCAAACAAAACATTCGAAATTTTCATTACGTATACGACGTGTGTGCAGACCTTTGTTATTGGCATTGTCTGCTCGGTGCGCTGATTTACAACAGTTTTTTTTTTACATTTTTTTTTTGTATTTCGCATCATGTTTTTGGCGTGTATTTTGCACCTCACGTGTTTGTCGATTTTTTACGACTCACGTGCACCCATAAAATGGCGAGCTTGCTGTGTGTCTGTTCGAGTCGTGTTAATTATGCTTTTAAGCAAATTAGCCAGTGCATTGATGTGCGCGAGTAATGTGAAATCGATTTTGGCGAGCAAGCCAATAAATTACCCACAGAACATGAGCAGGCGTCAGAACAGAAATCAACAAACAAAAAACAAAAAACAGGTGCCAACATGTGTGTAAATGTGGGCACTTTTTTACGCTTTGCCACAAATGAATGCTTAAAGCCAGGCTGATGCCTTAATTTATTTCGCAATTTTTATTTACTGCATGTTCGATTTTTTTATGTGCTTGCTTGTGTGCCAGCCTAGCCGTTTGATAATTACAAAGGAAATCCTATTAGCGGCGCTTATTTATGCTAATTTCGTTATTTTGCTTAATTTTTAAAACATGAGTGCCCTGTTATCTGTGAAAGTGGGAGGGGAAAGCACGTCGCGGGGGCAGCAGTCTTTAATTTCATTTAGCGTCTCCGACAGCATTTCAAAGGTGGCCCAGCACGCACCATTCAAATTAGGCAACGCGTACATTATAATCTTCCATTGGACGGAGGATGCGAGGCCGAAGGACGGACAGGTGTATCCTGCTCACCTGTTCATTCGGCGGGGCATCCGTGTCGCCCCCAATTATGTCACATGCGCACTGCGTCTTCATCTGCGAGACGTGGAGCATAACAATCACGATACACACGGCCAAGATTGCCATCTATTGGGGGCAAATGCCCTCTGCCACTTAGGCCCCTGCCCCACCATTCAGTGTCCTTGGCCACTTTTGTGCTGGATTTTTACCTTTCTCACTTGATGCGATAATTTGGTGACATGAATAGATGGGAAAATTTCGCACTTGAAATTTTCCCGTGGCCTCTTAATTGGCAAGCCCTATTAATATTTAATTATGTTTGATTTTCTGGGAATATCTTTCTTATCTTCTTATTTTTATATTGCACTCAAGGCGTCTGGCGAGGCGTGGGCTAATTAAAATTTGATATAAAACAGCATTGATGTGATTTATGTGATTTAAAAAGATTTGTGTGCGTTGTCGCGATTTCAAATAGGCCAAAAATGCCTTAAGGAACTGGAGATCAGAGTAATGTCTTCAAATAAAAAAAAAAATAATTAAAAATAAACAAATTGTAAATATGCAGCAGCATTCAGGATAAAAAGTGTCAAGAAAGTAAATATATTTAGAGATAACTGTACACCACCTGTTAAGTGTTTATAATCCGATATTGTTGGGATCCCTAAACAAAAAAATAAACAAATAAAATAATAAAAATAAACTCAAGCAAGCCATGAAATAGACTCCTTATCAACAGCTTGCATTCTGGGCTTAAATTAAATCCACTCCCTTTTCGGTAGCTTATTTCATATGCCCTGTAACCAATTACCAATTTTATTGCCAGCCATAAAAGTCGACTTTTGTAGCATGAGATTTTGCCTTGTTCTAGCCTAGATTAACAAAATTTGCCCTATTGTTTCAATTTATTATTAACTTTTATACCTTGAGCGGAACTTTATTTACCAATAAATGTGTTTCCCCCCCGTCCGAACTACTGGTACATTTTATAGCTTTTTAAGCCAATTTCCGTTAACGCCCCAATTGTTGGCCATTTATGCCTTGTTGTCAAAGTTGACGGTCATTAAAATGCCAGTCGGTAACCTGACATAGTTATTTACCCGACTGACGAGCTGAGGGCATGCCTGTACGCTTTAGCCGTTGGTTTTGGCCTTGCCCAAGTAATTGTATTTATTTTGTCTACCTTTTTGCTTAAGCAAAGTTCAACTAGAAGTTGAAAATTTTTGGGAAACCGGAAACCACGACTGAGGGTAGGTACCCTTGCTTGATTTAGTTTTAATAGCAGTTCCTCTTGTTGCTGCCACTCTACTCTTTGTGCTTCTGCAAAAACGCTTGGCATTTTATGACGAGCTGGAAAATACTGGAAAAGCTGTCGCAGCAACCGAGAATATAAGCAGTACATCGTGGCTCGGCACTCACATGCAAGCCCTGATTTTGTCATCCCTGCCCGGGGCTGGTGAAATAAAAATGAGCTACCGAACTGCTGCGACAACGTCACAAGCCCAACCGCCAACTAGCCAGCAATAACAAAACCTGGCCAAGGCGAAGGGGCTAGGGTAAGACAACAAAACAACGAAAAAAAGAGGAAAAATTACTAGCATAATAACGCAAATATTTTACGATACAACAACCAAAACAGCGGGACTGGGAAATCAGGGGAAAGCCAAGAACTTAAGTAGCTTCAGGCGCGCAAAGAAACAAAGTAAATAAAATTTTCCCTTATTTTTCTTGAATAATATTTACGGCGGCTATATTAGCTATTTTGTAAGGGCTGCAATATTCGACGTAAAATTAGTATCATTTTATAATCGTCACTTTTACATGGCCAAAAAGAGGCAACCTCTACTTTTATTTCTTTATACAAAAGTAATCCCGTCTATTTATAAGGTGCAATTTAATTTAAAATATATATAAAAAGCTCACGAAATATGTTGGCTATTATTAATATTACGTAAACCTTAAATAAATAATAACAAAATATAATATTTTGCTTACATTTTAACCGTTTTTTTTTTACTTTTTGCTAAGAGTAATCAGAGTGCGCCATGGGGGAAAACAAGTTTTTACTGTGGCTTTTTTTATTCGCTACGGGCGCACGCATAACTTGCATTGAGGTTAATTTTCGTGCAGGGTATCTGATTGGAGCGGGTGGTGGTTAAGTGGGTGGGTGGGCGATTGTGGACGGATTGCAGCCAGCCCCAACCAGCTGATTGTCAATCGCCCGGGGCGGAGACACAATCAGTTGCGTTCGCTTTGGGCCAATGACGCTTCATTTAAAAAGCAAATAAAATTAAAATACGCAGCAATGTGTGTAAGTGTGTGTGTGTGTGTGAGTGTGTGTGGAAATGTACGCGTACATTTTTTCGACAGATCAAACAGTCGAATTATGGGCAAATACGTGTGTCTGCAGAGGAGCTGCGACTTCGGCGGGCAAATTAAAAGCAAATATCGCCGGCGAAAAAATCAATTAAAATCAAATAAGGCTTTGGGTAAATATGCAGCTGATTTAAAATTATTTTTATGTACACGAGCGGCAGCTGATCCCTTTTAAAACCCCACTCCACCTCTCATTAAAGCACACAAATTATAATTATTGAAAGACCCTAGACCAGATGCAGGGGAGCCCAGAGCAACCCTCGGAATCCGCAGGACCGCCGTCAACACTTGATAGTGTTTCAATGGATGCCACTCGTAATGGCATTCCATTGACCGACGCCCCACCCCCGCCCCTGTCACGCCCCCTCAGCGGCCTCACCAGCCTCGTGAGTCGAGTGCCATTGAGGGGAAAGCCCGGGAAAAGCAAGAGGGAGGGCTTAAAGATGAAAACTCAACCGACTCCGATCCGAGGACAAACAAGAAGGCGGACAATTAATAAAAATGGAATTTACTTTTATATGTCTCGTCGAAAACTCTCCACTTCGTTCCTGCTCTTCACTTCCTGCCAGCCCCTCCTCCGAATGGCAATGTCAAGCCATCCTTGGTCCTTTCATGCACTTGTTGGCAAATTATTCCGCATCTCATCATAATGATAATTGCACGGAGTGAGTGTCAGAGTCGAGAGCGAAAATGTTTTCGCCAAGATTGTTGAAATAATCGATTGACCATTCGACCAAAAGTCTGAGAGTGATTTATACCGAAAACAGTCAATCAAATTACAGCATCCGCGGAACAGGAAGATCCTGCGAGAAACAAAATAGCATTCAATGCGCCGACTGATTGAGGCCTTTGTTGGTCAACATCCTGTGGAGAAGAAAGAGCCTTTATTTACTTTAACAAAAAGACCGGGAAAATGAAGCGAATGTGCGGAAACCAAAGAGGCTTACAAACTCGGTTTGATTACCTTTATATTTATTTATTGATCTTATGTATTGTTTAAGACACTTTCTTTAGTTTAATTGCACAATAGCTAAAGGGTTGGCGAAGGTTATGATGCTACTATTTTTATACCCGTTACTCATGGAGTAAAAGGGTATACTAGATTCGTTGAAAAGTATGAAACAGCCAAATAACTTTTTGCCAAGGCCACTCTAACGTCCACAAACCGCTCAAATCTCTCACGCCCGCCCTTTAAAAAATTTGTTGAAGTTTTTCTTAATATTATTATGCTTTCTCCAACTTTGACCGATATTCCAGAAAATTTTGAAATTTTTGAAATTTTCCATTAGCTGAGTGAGGGGTATCTGATAGTTGGGGAACTTGACTATAGCATTCTACCTTGCTTGAAACTGAATAAAGTCCGCATATAGTCCGCATTTTTAAATGTTCTTTGCAAAATAAATAGCACCGAAATTGAAATTGTAACTTCTTATTGGGTTGGGGTGCAAAAAAAGGAAGAAATTTCCTGTTGCCATTTCCGCTAACCATTTTCCCAACAATTAAGTAAATTTCTATTGAAATTGGCCCACAACTGCCAGAAGTAATCTGGCAAATGACATCAGACTCGGACTTAGCCTTTGTCATAAGTTTCGCCGGTTATTTACTTGGCCAGCGACATCTCATTTGGTTATCTCGAATCCGCCAAGTACAGGCGCTTTTTGTGTTGCCACATTTATTTGGGGGCAAACCTTCTTCATTTCACTTGACCCAAAGTCCGCTTAAGTGGCTCAAAAAGTAAAGGGGCTAGCCGAACTTTTCTGGCCGCGGCGAACTACAAATTAAAATTAAAAATTATTACACGCAAACCCTTTTTTTTGTTGGTCGCCCTGCATTTCCTACTCAAATTACGGCGACAAGGTATTCGGCTATAGGAAATGGGGAGCTGGCAGTCAAACAAAGGCCAAAGGCAACCCTTGGGCAAATAATACTTAAACCCTCATTAAAGAAACTGAGAAGTAAAGGGAAAAAGCCGGCAAATGAAAGCACGAAAAAATGTCACCCGTGCTCAGTTAATATAAACAAAGAGCGGCAAATACGAATGTAAACTTGCTAGCAAGTCAAGCAAATTTGGCCAATTTGTTCTGTTTCTCATCTCCCCCAGCCCATTATTTTTTTTTTGCCTTCTACGAAGTAATTAAGTTTTGTTTGGAATTTTTCTTACGCTTTTGTGCCGGACACTACTTGGCGAGCTAAACGCATTTTACACTTCGCTGTCCCTCAGCTCGGCAAATAATTTTCCGCCGGAGTACAAGTAACCCGTAATTAGTTGGACATTCGGGTGGTGAATTTTCCTTTCCCTGATTTTCCCCCACTGGGGTCTCATTAAGCCCGGCTCTTTAACGCATTAGGGCGGCGAATGGACTTTAATTTAATATATTCTGTCAATGGGACAAAATGCCACCAATAATGTGACATGAAGGGGCGCGAAAACGACGACTACAGGGTCAAGTTGGCTCGAAACATGGCCATGAGTCCGGTATCTGGCTTCCGGATATCTCTCTTCCTTGTCGCTGGTCAATGCACGCCATTAATAATACGCATATTTCGCTGGGTTTTTAAATAAAAAGGAGAGGGAAGGCTATTGTCGAGTTCATCGACTATCAGGTACCCGTTAGTCAGCTGCTGGGAAATGCACCAATAATAAATATATGAATATGTACATATATGTTAAATAATAATAAGAAATTCTATTATGTTTTTGTGTTGTGTGACTTGAAAATATATAATATACATATGTAAGAAATCATGTGTAAAAATATATATTTAAAAGCTTATAAGCTTATATATTGTACAATTTTTCGACTTACTTAGAAATGATTTCATTGATTTGATTGCTCGATGTGAGTTTTTCCTTTTCATAGAGTAGTAAACAATAAATATAGGTGCGGATGTATGCCCGCGTTTGTCATCGTGTATTTAATTACTCAGCCAGTTTTCATTAAATGTGTTTGGGTCCCGCATCCTTACTGACCATCCAGAACTCGTTCTCCTCTTTCCTTCGACCATAAAGTATGCGAAATATCTTCCAATTATTTTTCGCCGTGAGTTGCATGTGCATGTGTGCGTGCTTGTTTGTCCATGTGTGAGTTCAAAGTGTTTGGCCGGCAGAGGCTTTAAAAAAAAAGTCAAAAAAAGGAGTAAAAAAGGAGTAAAAAAGTGTGCGAAAAATAGCATGGGTCAGGCAAATAAAGGAGATATGGAAAGTTTCTGCTGGCATTTACCCCCAGTCGGCAATCCGCGCCCTGTAAATTTGAGTTGGGATGCATTTTTCATGCGTTAATTTTTCATTTTTAATTATTCGATTATAAAGACCTTAAATAATTGAAAGCGTGCAGGCCAATGTAAATGCACGACAGTCGTGTTTTAAAAGCGAACAGATAACAAGACTTTTCGACCACGTGCAAGCGCGAAAATGTTCTTAAACGCTGAGCTCAGATGGTGTCATTGGTAAATAACATTTGTCAGAGCTCTACTTAATGTCAGCTTAGCTGAATATCATGGAATGCCTATAACTTTATTTATTTTTTGAAATACTTTAAGGGCAAAGGTGTGCTTCACATACCAAAACCGTTCGCTGTTGTTTCAAGCAACAAGCCCTAACAAGGCTCTTGCAAATATGTTTACTCACAAGCTTCTTTACCACTCAAAGCAAACACAGGCCACAAAGTCGCAAAATATTTAAGAGAGCTCAGAATGCACAAAAATATTGTAAGAGTGGAACAAAAAGATGGAATTGCCAACAAACAAGACCCAAAAATACCAGAAAAGAGAAAGCAGTGCAAGGTATGGCATTTTATTTGGCACTCGAGCAACTAACTTTATAACGAGTGCAACTATTTTCGCAGTAAATAAGTTTGCTGAAAAATCACCGAGCATGGTCCAAGGGCAACTATTTGTTAGCGTTTATAAACTAAAACTAAACTCAATGCTTAACGAAAGTAAGGCGAGTGCAAAGGCGTGTGCCGGCCCCAAAAATTGTTGGGCTACACATTATTTTTGTAAAAATATGTTGCTGAAAATGCAAGCACAAGGCAAACATTTGTTTCGCATATTTGTTGCCTTCGTCCCCCGGCTGTGAGTGTGTGGGTGTATCTGAGCAACTGAGTATCTGAGTATCTGCGTGTCTTGGTATCCTTGTATCTTAGTCTCTGTGATGGAAGAGGACTAAGCTATGTTGCCGCCGTCGGCACTCGCCTTGAATTTTCCGCATGATGCGATGTCAGGGGAAATCTAGCGCCAATAACTTGCAACTGCTTACGAGTATGAGACGATCTGGCGGACTCGAGAACCACGCGACAGCCATATGAGTTAGTGGGCGGACGCTCGATTGGGAGGCGTGGCACTGCGCTCCTGCGGGAGGACTAGTCCACGAAATATCTCGAAAAATACGCTAGTTTTTATGCGCATTATTATGCCACTCGCTCAGCGCTCAGCTGCAGGAGCATTTAAGTCTGCCCCGAGGTCTGGCTTCGGTCTGTTCCAGGCTCCACACTTAGAGAAATAACATTTTTAATTTTCTTAGCGGTTTTTCCCGAGTGGTTTTGCTTTCCAAGCCACTGCTAGTGGCGCTCAAAACGTCGGTACATATTTGATATTTATTAAGCGTTGTTTGGCACTGTGCTGGCTTATTATCAAAGTATTTTAATACTTTAGTTAGTTAGTTATGTTATAAAATACTATAAATTATTTTAAAATATTTGAAATAAAACGACATAGAAAGTGTAATATAGGGTTGAATCTGAAGTGAAGATTGCAAGCTGCAATAGTTTCTTGCCGTAATTGCCTGCAGCTTATCGTGTATCCGACAATGTTTGAACTGAAAAAGAATTTCCCAGGCGCAAAGCCAGAGGAAGAAAAACTGAAAATAAATTTATTGCCGACTTAAAAAATATGCTTAAATTCATCTTCAGGAAACAGGATTCTGAAGAGAAAGTTTTCCCCATAATGAGGGCAAAGTCAAAAGGAATCTGTGCATTTCGTTATCGCTGCGCTGGCTGACAAAACTAAAGGCGGCTTGATTGATTGTTCGGCACACTTAATTTAATGAATTATTTAAGCAAACGAAAACAAAGCTAAATGCTTATAACTTTTTGTCCCTCTTCATTCGGCTTCGCATACTTATTTTTTAGACTTTTTGAACTTTTTTTTTGTTGTTGTGACGTTGAAGGACAGCGCGAGGCAGAAGAAATAAACCATTAATAAAATCTTTCATTTATTCATTCATTTATTTGGCTGCTTTCTCTACGGTTGCATGTCTGCTTTTCCGCTTGATTAACATAATCCTCCATTTATTATGAGTGTGTATGTGTGGACTATCGGTGTGTGCGTGTGTGTGTGTGCGTGTGTGTGCGTGCGTGCGTCTCTGTGATTTAATTATGTAATAGTTTGACTGAAGTGGACTTTGGCCTAAGCTCCGGGCTGTCTCTCATTGGGTGTTTGTGTGAGCCAGTATTGTTTTAATTGATTTGTTTTGCTGCTGCCGTTGGCCTTGTCTCCGGTTTTGGCCAGGTCAAAATCCTGCCCTCGGATGGCTTAGTTGAGTGCTTCAAGCCGCAGCCTGATTGCGAAATGCTTGAGCTATGTGATGAGACATGAGACGGGATTTCTACATTTGGTTGAAATATGATCATTTGATAAGCGATGAACAAGACACACTGATGGATTAATTAACTTGGCTTCGAGATAAAAATAAGTTATTTACAGTCAATTCACATGCTTCTTGAGATACATTCTCAACATGCTATTCTCTTCCCCTTTGCAGAGTATAAATGAAGGTCACAAAAACTTTTTAAATCCTATCCCACCAACCCCACAACACGTAAACAAACAAACAAAAACTGTCAGGACTCTAAATACTTTTGAATACTTCTTTTCAACTCACCGGGAATAGAATAGAAGTATCCCACCAGAAAAAGGAAAACAATAAATAATATAAATGTGTAAGGAATTCAAAGAAATTAGCATAATTTTGGGGTGCTGCCAGTGCCGCAGAGAGTTCTTGCCACCAGGAGCGGGTGGCATATGCGCCACGGTTTTGGCCAACTGTCGGCAGCTTCCCGAACTCCCTGACCATCCTGACCATCCTGACCACCCTGACCTGACCCGACCTGATCTTGGGCTCCTGCCGGGCATTAGTGTCCGGTGCTAGCATTGTACTCGCAAACTTTTTTCCATTCAACCATTGTGATGTTGAATTCGAGACTGCTGTGTTACCCATCAGCCACTTAAAATGTTGAGTGTGCTGGAATAATGATACTGTTTGCGTACAAAATTTATGAACAAATGGAATCGGATTGTAATAGATTTCAGCAACAACAGCCTACAAAACCTAACAATTTGATAAATCTTACCAAAAATGTAGATATAAGGAGAGTATAGTTTAGTTGTAGCACACAAGCTCTTTTATCTTTAAGAATTATATTGATAAAATGTAGCTGCTGCCAAATTTGTCTAGGATACTCTCCATTCGAAAATGGCATTTCGCTTGCCCGGCTTTGTTCAGCTGGGCAAAGTTTAAACTTTGGTACTTGTCCTGCGCATAAGTCAAACACGTGCCAGGAAGAAGTTTTCAAGTTTTATTCGCAGCCACAGCCGAAGACACTCTCACACCTGCTAACTGGACAGGACAAATTTAAATTCCATACTGGCCACCGCGTCCGGAGGGTGTAACAATTCTCTTTCGCCGGAGATGGGGAATTGTGGTAGCAAAACAGTGAAATGAATAGCTAATCCTTGGAATAAATTAAATGAATTCTCGGTTCTTTCTTTTCGTTCTATATTGGTAACACTTTTGCCGCGCTGACGCTGCGTGTGTGTGCGTTGGCCAAGTAAATCGCATTAATTTGGTATGCTGACCACAAAACTGGGATTTATTAAATAGTCAACTGAAACTCACACCAGCAAAGGGCTGTGGCCAAGTGAGACGTGCGTGACACACACACAAATGCCAGCGGCAAGTCTTACTTAACTTATTCTACGTATGTATGTGTGGGTCAAATTCGCTGCATGCGATAAAGTTAAAAGGTTCTCCCACACACACACACACAGACGCACACACACACACACAGACGCACACAGACGCACACATGACCGCGCACATAGCTACACATGATGCCAGGGCACCGCATCCAGCGACCCTTTTGTATCTGTATCTGTGTGCGCTTTTCCGCTTCCCATTCAATTGCTCACAGTGGAAAATCAGTTTGAGATATTTTCTCGTCAATGCCCTCGAAAGCGTGCTATAAAATGATTTGATTGTGGGGTATGGGGAAGGATAATGAAATCAGTGATCAGCGGATAGCGAGGGCTAAGAATAGATATCAGCTTTCTTTGTAACATTATGCTTTTATTAAAGATTTCAATTCTTTATTTAACTGTAACAATAACTTATATGAATAAACTTGTAAATAACATTAAAGCTATGCCTTTACCCATCAGAACGTAAATCCGTTCGAAAAGGACATCAAGTTTCAATACTTTAACAGCTTTGATCCAAATCCCATGGAAACTGTTTTAATTGAGCTCAAAAGAAGATCTTAACTGCATCACCACTGTGCCTTCCAGACAATGTCGAGTTTGTCTGCCCCGCTGGATGAGCTGTGGTCCTTCTCCTTTCATTACACGCGACTCCAGAAAAGGGATGGAAGGAAGAGGTGGAAGGATATGGGAGCCAGGGACTTACACATCCGCCGCCGGAGGCCGTGCAAAGGACTTCATTCGAGCCACTGAGTCAAAAGTCTGTCGACTGGGATGCAAATGCCGCCGCCCCAGCAAGTCAATAAATAAATTCAAACAATTTGACAACTTGCTCAATGGAACCATTCGTTCCAAGGATGTGGATGTGGATGTGGATGTGGATCTGGAGTTCGGGATGGCTCCTCTTGATTGTCCCTGGGTGCGTTGGCTAGCAATTGCGTTTGAGCGAATTTAAATTAAAGTGTCATTGAAACTGGCAGGCCCTCAGCGAAAATAAAATTTATAGTTTCGGCAGCTCAAAGGAGCAATCGTTCGCCAATATAGGGGAAATTCCATCGGCCACCCCCGCCATTTCCCGGTTTCTTTTCCATTTTCAATTTCTATAAGTGTACACGCACACGTCCGGTTTAGATTTATCACTTTTGATTCGGGCAGTTCAACAAAGCCTTCGTCCCGAGCTCCTCTCTATTGGGGCTACTTGTATTGATTTAATACATTTATTTGCTTTCCAGATTCCAAATGCCCTTCGCTTTAACGGACTTGATTCGATTTTTGTTTGTGCCCGAAGAGGAAAACTTTTAATTTAATTTCGCATTTGGATGTTAGCCATGTTTATCAGATTAAAAACTTGCCCTTTTCCACTTGGCCGCTGCGTTGAATGTCCATACCGGTGGACAACAGTTGTTGGAAAAAGGTGTCCGAACATATAATCATATTTAATGCAATTTGTATTATTTAATTCACACGGATTAACATAGATAATTTTTTAATTAACCATAGCTGCAATAATTTCACTTATTATTCTACTTGATTTCAGCTAGTTTTTTTGTCTACTTGTAATTTTGCATTCAATTTATGTGCATTTTGCAACTAATTATTTTCTGTTCTTTTTTGCGTGCCATAAAATGCAACAATCCGTTAAACATCTAATTTAAGTCGCTAGCAGATATATGTTTACTGTTTTTTGCGTTATTATAAAAACCAATTGGCAAATAATGGTTCCCTGGTTAATAATAATTTGTGCAAATATGTCAAACTAGTAGTAAACTAACCCTTTTTATTATGCGACATCTAATTAGTCAACAATTTAGGCTGTTTTATCTGCGCCCAATAATTTACATTTTCATTGCATCCCTAATAAAATTCGTTTTCTCACTAGTCTTTTTATTATATCTCATATAAGTTGCATATACTTTTTTCTAGGGTTAATCAAGGACATCAGTTGGCTGCTATTGTCCAATTAAACGAGTAAATGAAACCAACTGAAGTGCATTTCATTGCGATAATCAGAAATTGATGCTGCGGAATGTCGTTCGCCCTACACAGATGCTTATTTACGAAGAAAACTCTTCGAGTTTTATAGCTTGCAGGGGCTTAAAATTATTGAGCATGTCGAAATCCAGTCAACACCTTGCAGTTTCACTTGGTTCAATCCTACAAAAAAGGGAAATTTATAAAAGAAGCGGAGACCTCACAAAACCAAACGATTCGGAAAATAAATGCAGACAATGCATGCTGGGGACAAGAAACCCTTAAAGGAGACATGGCTTTGGTGGTCCATTTGTGGCTAAGCCAGAATGATGTGTCTGACTTTTTTGCGAACTAAGCTCGGGTAAATGCAATGCAATGCAATGACCGCTTTCCCAGTCGACGAAACTTTCATTTCACCTTCACAGTTCGCTTTGCATTTAGGTAGAAATTTAGAGACCTCAGCGGAAGTCGTCTATTGTATTTATGAGCGAGTGTGGCGGAAATGAAAGTATAAAGCCATAAAACTGACACCCTGACCACCATATACCAATATAGCAGCACTCAATCAGCCCAGTTTTCAGCCATTTTCCATTTCGCTATGTCGGCAGTTTTCCCCGGCTCCTTGCTCCTTACTCCTTACTCCTTGCTCCTGTATACATTTTCAATTTTTTTCCGTCCATATTCTGCCATCTTCTGTACGGCCAACAACATTCATTGCATTTTTCTTATAAAATTATAATGTCCAATGGAAGATTTCTTTATTTTCCTATTTTGCTACGAAAATTGAATGAGCTTTCCGTTCATCTTCAGCATGGCCATAATGTGAAATGTTAACATGATTTTCCAGCTCTTTGCTATGCATATGTATCAGCCTCCGTTTTCCCCCATTGCCAACTAGTTTGTTGTCCGTTTGTGTTTGGCTGCGGGCATGTTCACAAAATTAGAAAAATATTTCCTTTTTTCCCGGTCCCGTTCATCGATGGCTTGGGACCAATCAATGGCCATTCCAGGACGGGAATCGAGCATGGGCGGGGTGTGTTTTGTGTGGTCAATCTATTAATTTACCTTCTTATTAAGTTATGCCCTTTAACAACGTTTGCCTTCACATACCGAAGACATTGTCCTGGTATTTTCAATTTACGTAAACTAATCTAATTAAACAGGACAATTTGCTTAAGGCCATTGAAGAACTTTCAAGGATGGTGTTGCTTAATCAAAAGGGAGTTTCTTCAATGCAAATTGGTTTTATGAAAGTAAAGCTTACCTAACAAATAACCATTTAAAATGAAGAAAACTTTCTATAGTAATGTCCAAAATTATTTTGGTTTTATTATTTAATATCTTATAAACTTAAAAAACTAGAGTATGTATTTTACTATGTTATATTTAAATCTGCCTTTTGCTTTCGCAAGGCTATAATAATTCATTTACTAGTTATTTGATACTGAATGTAAAATAATGTATGGATTTGAATTTTTTTTCATGAGAAATATTAACATTTTTTTGTTATTAATTGGGTAACCATTTTCTAGCAGTTACCTCTCATGCACTTTTGCATCGACTTAAATATTAAATGTTCACCTGCAGGATCGGCGACTGAGACAGCTGATGTGCGAGAGAGGGACAACAAACCGCTGCCGACTCCTCCTCTGGGAATCCGGCAACACACAAATGCCATTAACTAGTTGGTGGCGCGACAACTTTTCACATTTTGGCCGCTGGGCATCCGCATCCACAGGACACCTCACCTCAGCTCAGCTCAGCTCAGCTCGATTCGGCTGAGGATGCCATAAACACCAAACGGGAGTCGGGAGTCGTCATCATCATTACCATCGTGAGCGGCATCCAGTGGGAAGAAGGAGTACTGGTCGGGGCATCATCCTTATGCTATTATCAACAACATCAGCCATTGTCAAAGTTTGGCGCATTTATTTGGTTGCTCAATCAGCGCCCAAGGCGATTTTGCCGTCAATGTTTTCCCCAGTCCCCCCGACACCACCGATTTCAGTGCCCCCAGTGGGCCACGACGAGCTCCGGCTCATTTTTATCAAAGAGCCGGCGGAGTCCCACTTCCACCTGCGTCGCTGCCGCCATTTACAATAATTACCATCAAATGAACAAACAAACTTTTGTGCCGCTCTTGTCCTGGACTAGTGACAAAGGCGAAAGCCGAGCTAAAAGCTCCGCTGACCCCGCGAACTCCGCCTTTTATAGCCCACCACCCACCACCCACTTGCGCACCAACCCACCCCAAACCTCTTTTGCTTGCTCCAATAACACCAAGCAACATGGTAAACTCCCTTTTTTTAATACTAGTATACAAATTAATAAGAAGAAAATATAAATTCGAAGTATAAATATTGTTTCTTACATATTATTTATCTGATGTTTTAGATGATACCCTGTACATGTTTGTAAGCTAAAGATTTTTAAAATTTAAAAAATCTCTGGCCTTGCAACACAGTGTTTCTAGTGGAGAAGCCTTTTCCAGGACAGCACCACCGAAGCGGATTTTGAATCTGGTTAGCTGGTGGTGCTTATCGTGCAGCAAGCATCACTCAAAAGTTGCGTTCTTTTCCCTGTCGTGTTTTCTGTTTTCTGTTTTCTGTTTTCTGTAGGCACTGCTTTATTTTCACTTTTGCCAGCCATCCGTGGCTGTCGGCTCAATTTTCCAACATTTGTGCATAAGGCCTCTGAGGATTAACAATAAGTGCTCCTGGTTTGAGGAGGAGTGCCCGACTGCTTCGGGGTGAGGATTGGGATTGGGAATGGGATTGGGATTGGGATTGGGATTGGGGAGCGGGGCAGGAGATGTTAATGAGGGACTGGGGATTGAAACCACACAAAAGCTGCAACCTGTCAACTCTGGCTAATGTCGAGGCCACTTGATTCCAAACTTAAGCTCCAGCTAAAGTTTAAAGCAAGAGAGAGTCGACTGCAATATACGAGTTACTTAGATAGTGGGTAGTAGTTTCTGGCATACTGATAGAAATTGGCCAGTTAAATTGTAAAATCGATTGATTGCTCCCTGAATTATTTATAAATATTACCATCAATTTAATGCAATTTTGGTGAAAGCTTAGGACTTGAATAAATGACACAAGTAAAAGCTAAGTCGGCGCTTTTGCACGTATGCCAAACCGCAAATTAATTAATAACCAGTGACTTTTTGAGGGCAACACATGTGCAATTAAAAACCGCGATAAAGTCAAAAGGTCGATGGGATTTAAGCCTCCAATTAGGACTTAAGACGCGGTCCAAAACAGACAGTTGGCTGCAAGAAATTTTCCACTCAGCCAGTGCGGCAATTAAACAGAGTTGAATTTCCTAGTTGGCCAAGGTAACAAGGAGCTCGCAATTAACGCGATTAAACATGATGCCACGATGCTGGGGGAAATCTCCGGCGAGTGACGGGAAATCTCAAAGGGACGGTGTGGGAAATTCCCTCGAGTGAAAGGCGTCATCCAGTCAGTGTCGATGTCAAGCCATGTTTGCACTCGTATTTGTGTTTGGACCTAAACGCCTTGCAGCCTCTCAATTTATGAGCCCAAGTCCTTGCCACACCATGCCCCCCTTGCGTCCGTCAATAGCATTACTTTAGTAGCTACTACCTGCCGCATGTGGGTGTGTGTATTTGGGTGTGTGTGTGTGTGTGTGAGTAAGTGTATTTGGGTGTGTGTGTGTTTTATGTGGCTTGTAAATATTTATGCAGCCGGTAATGACGAGTTGGCAACTGCCAAGTGGCTGCTTGAAGGTCGCAACTCTGGGAATCTTGGGGCCGCAGATTGCCATTTCAGCTGCCGGTGTGGATTCAAAATCTTGAGCTTGTTTACCGAGGTACGGTCTAACCTTCAATGGCCGCATGATATGCCCCTAATGAAATGGTTATGGTACACTTACTCTCAAGAGCCGCCCAAAAGCCCGACAATTGCAGCTTCCTGGGTGCTGCTCAC
Organism: Drosophila orena; assembly: GCA_005876975.1. Taxonomy (NCBI): domain Eukaryota; kingdom Metazoa; phylum Arthropoda; class Insecta; order Diptera; family Drosophilidae; genus Drosophila; species Drosophila orena. Next base: position 7,237,934 of record VCKV01000008.1, on the reverse strand, counting down.
AGAAAGGATCTTTAACTTAGCTTTTTGAAAAGTTTCAAGTCTGCGACTGAAGCGAAAAGTAGTTTACACTTAATTTGAAGGAAAAATAAAATCTCTCGAAATGAAGTTGCCATAGATGCCAGGATTTATGCATCATTTTCTTAATTTTGCTTTATGATAGGAAGTGTCTTTCTTAATTTAAGCTTTCCTTTCTTCGATTGTTTGTACTAACAATTCACTATTAGAAATTCATATAATTTATTCAGCACTAGTAAACAAACTAAGCTTTTATCAGGAATCAAATCCAAATATAAAATATTTAGATAATTTATATGATTTCCAATATGTTTCCCTTGTATGGCTTTCTTTTTGAATCGGCCATCCATTTCTTTTTAATATGGTTATCCATTTTGCACCTATATACATATACTATTAGGCGTGGCCCCGATGCGCATTCGGTGTTAGTTTGGCACCCAGTCGCAGGTGCCACTGAGCGTATACTTAATATGCCATTTATTTTGGGCGAAGAACTCAAGGCTAAGCGAACGAAACGAAAGCCACTGAGATGAAATGAAACGAAACCCATTCACACAGATGCGACCATCTCGACGACACACATAAATACTCGCATCTGAAGGATCTTGGCCAACTGCAGACGGAGAAGTGTCTTGCATTCGATAGTAGGATTCATTGTCGCCTTCATTGTTGCTCCTATCCGCTCCGTTCCGCTGCGTTCCGTTGTCGAGAATCAATTTGGCAAAAGTCATTGCATTCAATTGTCACTTGACAGACGACAAATGGTGTTGATTCACAGACACTCGCATGCAGTATAGTGGCAGAAGATTCTGCGACAGAGACGACTGAGCCGGACCAGGATTATTTATTTTGGACACATGTACTCTGAAGACTTTCGGCACTCGAGCTTTGGGCCAGCCAAGGAGGCATTTAAAAAGTTATTGGCCAGGGCCTGGTGAACTTTTCAATTGCCGGCAACTTTGGCCTGCCAAAAAATACATTTAAGCAAGAACTGGCCCAGACAGAGCATAAATTTGCAAAGTGCCGGGTCTCGGTTAGTGCATAACTTCTGTGGCATGCCAAAAGCCACAAAACAGCAAAGGCATTGCCGTCATGAATAAAGCACTCAGATTCACATCGCATTCGTATTCGCACTCACTCATTCAGGGAAGCACTTCAAAGGCATTCAGTGTGTGTGGCACACTTTTGTGGGAAATCAACTCGGGCCAGTCGGGCGGCGTCAGAAGTTTTTGTACGTCTGAGTCCCGTCGACTGAGTGACAGGTCGGCGGGTCATCGAACCCGGACCTGCAAACTAATTACAAACCGATTCCGCAGTGCAAGCGAACCGCAAAAGCCGCAAAAGATACATCAATCTTTGGCATGCTTCATTATGCATTTAGATTTTTTCCCTGAAATTGGTGGCAAAATGTATTGATCCTGCTCCTGTAGCTGCCATAGCTGGCTCCCAGTAAATGCAGGAGTATTATTTTCTACTACGAGTATTAAGTAAGGTTATCAAAATGATCAATTATTAGTAATCCTTAGATTTAGGGAAAAAGTGAACGTACTAAATTTTCAGAAATAAAATTATTCATATTATTTTAAAATGCTTGCAATTGTTAACATAATAATAATAATATATTCACATAATATTCATAATTTAATATATAATTTAATTGCAAGCATAATTAACTTTTTTTTCATTATCTGGCTTAGATACTAAATACTTAATGGCTTAAGCTCAATTCTGTTTGGAGCTGCAGTTAAAACAGCGTACTTTTGCCTTTCGCTGACTTACTTAAATCGGATAAATTGGTGGAAAACTATTATATATCTATAGACATTAGCGCCACAACATGCAAACTCCTTAGCGGCAGCTCTGTCCCATTTTTGAGCGAATGTTAGTCCGGAAAATGCACCATCCGAAGGTCCACGATTCGCGTCTCCCAGCTGTCGGCACTCTGGTAACCACATTTACTCCCGCTCTACATCCACTAGCTCGATATCCCGGGGACCAGGACCAGGACCAGGACCAGGACCAGAACCAGAACCAGGACCAGGAACAGATCCAGGACCTGACCCCTTTTGAGGCACATACGGTTAATGAAATTGTGCACTCAATCGAGCGTAATGCCGAGCGAAAGTCAGCAGAAATCGAGGCAGTCGCCGATATGCAATGCTTCTCGATGATGAGGTTCTTCTTTCCACAGATGGGGATGCGGATGCGGATGGAGGGGGTGCGGATGGGGATGCATTCTGCAGCTGCCAATCCCCACCTGGCTGGCTACAAAAATTAACATCAACGACACTAAACTGCTATCGCTGGCAGCATAAAGCTTGGCAATGTGTGCTCGCAGTCGAGTTTGAGAGGGATCCTGTAGGTTGTGCGAGCAAATAGTAAAAAAAAGGACATAAAATGTTGTCTGGGCCATGAGCGAACCGCAGCTGAGTCCCCGATCCCCAGGTCCAATGTGATTTTGGATATTTAGCGTATTAGGTAAATGGCTCGCGTTTTTTACTTGCCGCATCCGTTGCAAGTTGGCTTTGTGCAGTGCTTCAACATTCCCAGGATGTCGTGCTGTTTCGCCTCCCACTCTGCTATTATTATTTTTCTCTGTCTCCCCTTAAATGGCATTTTGAATTTTAACGACCATAACTGCAAGCTTATCTTAAATGCTCTTTTATGGCTAAATTTATGTGTGGCCCGGTGAGCTGGCTTCTTTTCAGAGCCTGTGAGTCAGTGCCCCTCCATCGCTGCCAACTTAAGATGATGAGTTTCAATTACCCCTACGTACAGGAGTATTTTGTATACGAGCCGGCTGCATTCAGACAATTTTCCACATACAAGTTTGGTCTGGAGCACCGCCGTCTGAGTTATGATTTTTCCAACTTCTTAGATTAGCCGGCATAAATATTGAGGCAAGTGCTGTGAGGCCGATAAATCGCATAGCATAATTTATCTAACCATAATTTACCATGGAAATACGTATATATCCAAGGGAGAGCCAAACGCTGGCTCGTATCAATTTTTCAGCTATCCTGGTGCCGCCATTTGTTTACCTTCCGGCCAATTGTACCCGCACTTGGCTCCCTTGGTGTATGAAAAATGGCACTGCCAATGTCTATTATTAACACAAATGTATTTTGCCCCAGTCAACGGGCGAGTGTCCCCATTTATCGCACATGCTAAACGGCACTCGTGGGAACTATCTACTAGGACATTTATCTAACACACCAGCCATATCGCCATCTATATCTGCATCCGTATCTGTATCTGTATCTGTATCTATACCAGGCCCCAAGGACCATGACTCTTTCGCCATTTGATCGGCTCATGTAACTGTCAACGCTCCGCTGGCTAATTAATTACGGAACAGTTAGAATGTAATGTTTGTTAGGGCCGACAAGTCGAATTAGCAATTATTATTGAACTGCATTATTTGTTTTGCCATTTCCGGCGCAAAAAACCAAAAATCTCTCCCAGCGGTCCATTTAACGCGATTTGTGGCCCACTACGTCGATTTGCGGCGCGTGCCCGCAATTTTCCATAATTCACTTTAGGAGCTCGCACAATGGCAGGTCATTTCCCAAACATGACGTTCATATACGAACTTTTCAATTAAATTCATTACACCTTCTTCCGCCGCCTGGTGCTCTCTCCTGTCGCTTAATTTCCCAGCAAACACTAAGTCATTTCCGGCCAAACGGCCTAGCCATTACCTTGATTATCATCTCAAGTTCGAGCCGGGCATGGAAATTTTTTTCCCACTCCGTATGGGGCACGTTTTCCCGTTTGTTTACCTCGGTTTGAGGTGACCAGGTTTCAAGCACTGGGCCAGAGTAAATTACAGTTGGAGTTGGGATTGTATATCGACCAGTGTATATCCTGTTGTCCGGCATTTCAGAATCTTTCTTCATTTGAATATTCTATGAAAACAAAAAGAAAATGAAAAGAAGATAAGAACAACTACGCCGATATATATCCGATATTCGCATAATACAAAATACGGTGGAAAAGATTTTAGCTAGCCATGCTTTTGTCAAGTTTCAGGTTTCCCCGAAACCAACTTCTTGCTACATGAAAAATAAAAATATCCCGGCTTTTTTCACTCACTTTTTTTGTGACTTGCACGCGCCAACACAAAAGTTGACAAACCAGCGAGACATCGGGGCCAAAAGGTAACAATCCCGTAGAGCGGCAGGACTGCAGGACTTGCAGGACTCCCGTGCTAAAAGCGGAGCCACCTGCTCCTGGTTTTGGGTTTTAGGTTCTTTTGTGGATGCCGCAGCTCGTGCTGCGCCCAGTGAATTATTTTCCACGTAAATTGGGTGTGTTTTCTATTATTGCCCCAGACTTCCGGCGTGACACAGCGCCTGTCAGCATGGCAGCAAAGCCACTTGTTTCAAGTCGTTTAAGTTATTTTAAATTTGAAACGTGGTTCGTTTCGGACAATGCCGCTATGCCACTTGATATAAAATATTGTCAGCATTTTTTCACTCCAATTTTGCGCTTTCACTGGCATTATTCTGTGCCTTCTCTTACCTCCTACCCAACGGACGACCGCCGGGTCCGGCCAAGAAGTATGAGACAAGTCAGCCAGGAAGTGACCAACGCCATCCCATCCAGATGGACTTTTGGGCAACCGAGCAGGAACTGAAGTTGAGGAAATTAAACTCATTGTCGACAGCCAATTGACGTTGCTCGCTTTTTTAGAAGTGTATATATTTGTTTAAATGCTGCTTGATTCAATGTTGGACTTAACTGTGGGCATTAGAAATGTGCTGAGAATTTGTAAATATCTATTAGGTAACAGGAAATGTATCGCATGTCTGCATATGTAAATCGTTAGCGCTAGCTATTATTTGTTTTGTTATTTTTTTCTATGTTAAGCATTCCCCATTCTTTTTTCATTTATGTGTTTTATTGATGTCATGCTTATGGAATGTTTTCTTATTGCATTTCAGCTTAATTAAAAGGAGAGGGGCTCAAGTCAAGGCATTTCAGGTCCCCCACACAAAACAGAACTTATTAATCCCCATCTAAAGTCGTTCGCATACAATATTAATCCAGCCCGCAGCTGCAGAGAAGTAATTAAAAATATTTGTAGCCTACTTAGTGGGGCTGGGGAATTGCACTTTGTCAATTGCTCTCACCCAATCAATTATGTATTGCTCGGCTCGTTTAATTATCCCAAACCCACGCAGAGCAATCCACAATCAATTTGGCCTGTCACACTCGACAATTCACATAATTCGAGCGATAAAGAAGCAAACTGAGAGCATTGGTAACTGATCCAATGGATCCATGGGAGGGGGTTTGTGGCCCCTTAGCCCCACATAATCCCAGCAGCTCGGCGTAGCCGTGGCATTTTGTTTAGAAACTTTTAATTAGTGTTGCGAAAGTTTTTCAATTAACACCACCTGCACAACTATTTATTCTGGCCGCCTTTCGTGGGGCATACAGCTACCAGCTACCAGCTTCCAGCTTCTTCGAAACATTTGCCCTCATTGTTGTTTGTGTCCTGGCTGTCGACTGTAAATTATAAAAATATTTTTGCACCGACTACCTTGCACCTCGAACAGCTCAGAATAATTCAGTACATGCTCCCCCGACAGCCCATTCATTCAGTTTTCAGCAATAAAATAAATATAACAACGAAAAGAAAAGGAATGGAATGGAATGGAAGGGAAAGGAAAGGAAAGGAAAAGTGTGGCAATGAAAGGAAATTGTGGGCAGCCGATTTTATGGAATGTTTTCTAATTGAATTTCACTCGATCGTAATTTAATATAAATGGCGCAAGTTTTGACAGCCAACACAGTTGGCAAACAACGCGTCCTCCTTGTTTTCCAATATTAATTAGCCTGGCCAAAAGGAAAACTGATGTTGCTGATGCCCTGACATCTGAAGTGCCAGTTAAAATGAAATGGATACTAATGGATATGAAAATGTGAATGAAAACTGTAATGGAAATGGAATGGTATTGCTAATTAACAACTTCTGGATACCTGAGCCACGGATCGTGCCATTAACCTCGAAATGCCAATCTGATGGAAATGATGGACACGGCTTTTGTTTTGAAGAATTAAATAGGTATGAGAGGTATACAAATAATTTATAGATAACTATTAGTGGAATAGTCGCGCAGTTGTGTAAAGATTTATTAAACAGGCTGGAGGAATACATAATGCCAATATATTCTCAGAGGTTTCTGGAATATCATTGCCCGCATTGGTATGAATTTTCAATCAATCATTATCCACAAGCTGTGCTTCAAGAGAACTTAATGTCAAATTAAACCGATATGAGCACACATTGGAAAAGTTGGAAAAGTTCCACCCACTTCCACAGCGGAAAAAAGCGGAATTATCGATTTCTCTGGATTATTAGAGAAGGCTGGCCCTGAGAATTGCCAACTTAATGAAATTTCTGCTTATGCGAATTCGCTTGTTGTTGACACATAAACAAGGCGAAGACATCAATAATAAAGGCTATTTGGCCGCAAATAGAGGCCAGAGATGAAGTCATTGAACCGATGACGACGCAACTTCCTAGTCGAACAAAGGCGAAAGGAGCCCGCGCATGCGGATTAATAATAATAATAATAATAAATATTAAATGCCATTACAGCTGCCTTGGATTTATCTCAATGAAATTATCTAAACGACGTAATCTGGTATTCAATTGCGTGTCCGTACACCGAATGAAGATGCGCCGCCCGGACGAACTAATCCGAGTCCGAGAATAAAATCCCGGAAAGTATTCCGGAGTTAACGTGGAGCATGGAGCGTTGAGCGTTGTGCAGGGCGCAAGCTGTTTAGAAAAGCTTTATTTATGCCCAGACATAAATTTAATGCTAACAAGCAGCCAGAACAGACGCGCCACGCCCTCCAAAGGTGCAAGTGAAATTTATTTCGCTGATTTTCTCACCGTCGCACTTGACGAAACAGCGCAAAATAGTTGCACTTGCTGCGAGAGCTGCTGATGCTGATGCTGATGCTACTGCATCTGCGAGATGCGCGATGCGAGATGCGTCGGGGGTATAAAATTAAATTTCAACTTTTAACGAATATTTACGTGTTGCCAGATAAAAGTGGCATAAAAACTTTCCGCAAAGTGCGAAATAGTTGCCCCAAAGAATGGTCCCGGCCCTTAACAACTCAACCCTCGACCCTCGACCCTCGTCCCTCGACCCGGCGCGAAAATGCAAGTGTTAAGTGTGAATTATGGTGCAGCATGTGGAATGCATGGAAGGTGCTTAAAGAACAATGCAATCCATTTCGATGGCGCACACGTAGCCGAGCGAAACAATTCCGGGGATCCTTAAGAATCGATTAAGAGCCTCGAGATGCGGAGAAGCGGAAAAGCGGAAAAGCATAAAATACCTGCCCACCTAAGTACACCAATCCATTAAATAACGTTCGCTGTGAATTGCTATTTTCTAAAATAAATTGTAAATAGAAAACAAATAATTTGCTAGCTGCTTAAATTCTCTTTTATTGTGAAGGACAAAAGTGAACTACTTTTAAAGTTAGTAGACACATTTGAGTGCTCTTAATCTGCAGCAAACAAAGTAACGAGTATTTTAAAGTTGACATTGAATCTTACATATTATTTATGTATTTTCATTTATTTTTATCTTCGCATATCTTACATACATAAAGTATAATTTTTATTCCCGCTTAATTCAGCTTAATAAACACACATTAGTTCAGCTTACTGAACGCTGTAAAGTGCAGTTTGCAAAAGCACTACAAAATGTAATATAAATTCTGTTTACACTTTCCTCGTACGTTAGCGGTAGTTTTGCTTTAATTGTTTGTAAGCGAACGATTTCGATTATTTTATTTTCCGTCAAAGTGTTTTGAGTCAAATAAATTTCGAATTAGTGGCAAATTGTTTTCCAAGACAACTGAAATTACACAACTAATGCATAGAATGCATAGAAGTGGGTTTCCCCCAAAGGCATTTCCATTCGGGTGGGTCATTGGTGCTGGAAATGTATGCATGGGGTTTGCCAGGACTACGGCTTTTTCAATTTTCTTGGCCAGCAGCACAAACGCAATTTATTTTGCCACACACACGCGCGCACACACACAGACTGAAGTGCATATGCAGCTGCAAGATACAAAATACAAGATACTATTGTAGAGTGCAAGGCAATTAACCTTGCTGTCTTTTTGGCAGTTGTGGCACACTTGTGAACATCTTCAGATTATATCTCCGCTCGAGTGTGTGCCTAATGCTTGGATCTGCATCGGTGAGTCGTTGAGGCTGCTCGGCCACTTCAGGTGCTGCAAGTTTTAACCAACTCAAAGTCTCAATGGGCCGCAATTAGCTCGAGCTCCCTGCATTTAACTGAGCTATTTAGCCCGGCATTTATTCTTTTCGGCTGGAGGACTGCTAATTGCGCTCTTCAGCTTCCGTTTCGAGTTGCTGCACTAGCTCAAGTCCTGGCTGAAGTCCCAAATGCATGCTCATCTCGAGGCTTCTTCTAAATGATTCACTTTACGACCTGCACGAGGCTCGAAAGTAGGCAAATTGCAATTGCCTTTGCAGTCTGTCAGACTGCCTCTTTAATTGCCCGAATATTCACATTAAATTGAGTTATAGCACCGCCTTGCCCCCGCATTCAAAACTTGGCCCAAAAACAGGGGGGGGGGCTGCATTGACATTTCCATTACCATCCACGGCCCGTGCATTTGTTATGCAATCCGTGCCAAAACAGAACCGCCGGACCGAACATTTTTCCCATTTGGCAGCCAGGGCAGCCAGACAAATCCCCGCCTGACAACGCAGCGCATTTTAAGTATTAATTTGAGCAAATCTTCGATAAGCCGAAGCGAACGACTAAGGAATGCTCTAATCGAAAAGGAATGTTAAACATTTACAGCGAAATGAATTCGTTAGAAAACCTACATAATCAGATCTGTACTTATTTGCGCATTCACTGTAATACAAAATGTACAAAAAATCAGTAAATATAAATACATATTATAGTCTATCTAACAAATGCTCATAATATAACCTACTTTTGAAATATTGTATTCCCATTTTCATTTCTCTTTTTGCTTACCTCATAAGACCCATCATATACAGTTTTCTTTTTTAGAATGAAATCATGGAGCTTACTGATTCGGGAGGGATGAGCAGATTTGTGGAAACCCTAGGATGCAACATCCCAATGGAGCCTTAGCACCTGCCGCACGGAGGTGCTAACCCTTCAACTGGGAAATTGATATGGCCACCGATTGATAGCATTTTTACGTCCCTGTAGGGTACACACAAAGTTTCGGTAATAGAAATTGGCCCATTGGTGCCTGCCTGGGAATCGAAACAAAAGCTGAACACTCCGACTGGGAAAGGCAGAAAACGACCCAACGACCCAACGAGCCAACTGCATCACGAGGCTTTGGGCCATGGCTCGATGCCAATAGCCATTCTCATAAATGTGTGTCTGTCTCAGTACTCCGCCTGTTTCATCTGTATGCGTGTGTATGTGTTCGAGTACTTCCCCCTTTCGAAATGCAAAAAAGAAGAGTGCTGGGGAAAAATGGTAGATTTCCAGGAAATTGTGGGGCGTAAAATATTTTGCACAAAAGTTGTACAACAATAGCATTAACAAGGCGAACAGAAGTGAAACAGAAAAGCTGCAGCGTGTTGGCAAATATTTGAACAAATATTTGGAGTGCATCGAACGCTCGAGTGCGTCGAAAACAATCGCCAACTATTTTCCCATGTCCGTCAATTTTTGTTTTTTTGTTTTTTTGTTTTTTTCTTTTTTTATTTCAATTTGCCACACTATATTTGAAGGAGTGTCAACACTTGTTCATTGGCTTTAAGGTCAACTATTTGGAGTCCTAATTAGAGGCGGGCATAATTACAGACAGGCGTCCAACTTGATGGCCCACAACGCCCACAACGGCCACAAAGGTCGGCGGTACTTGGCTGGAACTCAAAGGAGCTGTCGGCTTTGTCAACTTCCTTGTCAGTGCGGCCACGTGCGACACGCTCTAGGCGGAAATTAAAATTCTGGCGACGTTTCAAAGGCAACGGCAACGGCAACAAAAGCAACGACAAAGCCAAAGACAGAGAGCAAAGAGCATCTAATAAACTTTCGCGCTCGGGCTATGAATTTTCGTAAGCCAAGTTGCCTCCTTGATTCCCCCACTCCTTCAGTCCTCCACTCCTCCACTCCTCCATTTTGCACCAACATTGAGGCACGCGCTCATCGGTCTAGACACAAATCAAAGAACTACGTCTCGCACACCAATCAATGTTCGTCCTTCGCCGAGCGAGTACTGCAGAAAAGTCCTAGGACTGGCTCAAAGTTGCATGCCTAAACTTTGTGGCTTCTATTAACGGGTTGCTTATGGCACACCTTGTATAATGTTATCAGTCTAAGATGTTCTAATACAATAATGTGCAATTTGTGCAATTTGGAAAACAGTCGCTTTCTCCACTAAATATAAACAAGTTAACACTAGAGTAAAAGTAACTTATAAATAAACTTTCAGCGCTACTACAAATATATCGAACTTTTGTTGCTGAAGAAAAGTATCTGCTCGAACAGTCGAATCCATTTGTTGAAGTGCAAACGCTAGAAGAGATTGCTTTGCATGCAGCTGCTGCCACCTCTTCAATTAGCCAAGGAAAGTTCGTTTATTGACCGAACCTGAGCTGGGGACAATTGTAACAGTTTATCCAAGTAAATAAACGGCTAAGAGCGGGTTAATGAACGCCAACAGCGAGGGTAAATGCAATCCAGCTCGCAGTCGGATTATTTATTTGCTCTTTGCCGGGTATTTAATGGAATAATATTGTTAAAAAGCTGCCAGCACGAGAGCGTTGGAACATTTAATTAATTTTTAAGGTTGTAAATCTACGATTGTTGATTTACAAAAATAGAGAAATTCTTTCTAAACTTATTGATGATTTTTATTTAGAGAGTAGAATATTGCTAGTAATTGAATGCCCTAAAATTTTAATTAAAATATATAAACTGGTAAGTTAATTTTAAATTGAAACATTGGTTAGTTTAAGTATGCACATTTTAAATTATTGCGGTTTTCACCTCTACATGTTCTAAAATTTAAAAAATTTCTAAGAAGTGGTTCCAATTAACCCCACTTCAATAACCAGTCAACAGAATATCCTTCGACTTAAGTACACGCTTATTGGCGATTCACGTAAGGCAAAATTACTTCCACTCTCGGCGTTGACAGTGCAAGTGCCGCATTTCACTACCCCCATCCTTTCGTCCTTCGTGTATCTGTGAAACAAAGGAGCTTTTAGCAAGTCGGCCTGCCGAAGAGCAAATGTGTGTGTGAGTGTGTGTGTGTGTGTGTGCGCGTGTGTGTGCGTGTGAGTTGAAGTAACCTTTGGCCGATTAAACATAAATCCCTATAAAGCAACAAAGTAAAAATTGCCAACGAGCCAAGTAAAAACTTTGGCAAAGTGCTCAACGTCTTGGAGCTTCGCTGCTTCCGCGCTTTCCACGCTCGATGGCAAGGACGTTCAGCTGGCTGCTGGCGGATGGGTGGTGGGAGGTGATGGTGGATGGCGGCAGGGCAGAGGCCTTTGAAGCGCTGTTAATGCAAAGACGACGGGGGCCAAGGGGCGGCTGAGTAATTTATATGCCAGGCACAAGATCATCGCTGTTAGGGCATTAAAAACTTAAATAGTTTTAATGCGACACAAACTATGCGCGAGTGGAGCCGAGAACACGGCGAACAAGCCGCACCACTCCGCGCCCAAGGTGCGTATACTTAACGCAGCCTTAATTATTGTACTTCCCCCGACAAAGGAGCTTTTTCGCAGAGGCGGACAAAGATTGTAAGCCAACATTCATAATGTGCAATGGCTCGTTTGCTCGGCACGACGACAATCTTGTCCTTTATGCCGGGCCAATGTAAATTTAAATAAAAATGCAGATGAAATCGGAGATACAAGCTCGGCTACAAGCTGCCTACGGAATTGATTTGAATGACCAAGGAGGAGCACGCAAGGCTGACAAAGCTCCCGAAGAATAACAATAAACATTTCTATCTGCTTCATTGGTTATTTACTCATTGCGATAGAAGGAGAGGCATCAAGCAAGAAAAACAGCGCAAAACGTAAAATTCCCATCTCTGGTTTTATTTTTATTTATTCCAGTTGTGAAATCGCGAAAAGGACTTCGCTTGATGGCATCGAAACTAAAGCAGCCAAATAAGCAACCGCAGGGCAGGGTCTGCTGATTTTCTTCTGTTTTTTCTTTTCCCTCATATATATATGTATGTATATATATTTGGCGAAGACAGAAGCTGCTTATACAGCAATATACAATTTGAGCAGCCAGGCAACAACAATCGAACCGAATCGATATTTTCCGCTGCTGGCTTTGGCCGCCCGCCCACTCCTCCTTGCTTCTCCATGACTTCTTCTTGGCTTCGCTTCTGGCCAAAATGGATTTTCGGCACCTCCGCAGGGATCCGCTTCGCCCGGTGTCACGGGTATTTGGGCGGGGCTGTGCGTGGGCGGTTGGGAAATGCACTGGCAACTGAAGTCCCCGATTCCGGCCACATAGCTCGCCGGCTGCGGACTTCAGCTTGGGAGTTTTCACGCCTGAGTCCGTGGTGAAGTTTTCCCACCCGCTCGGTCAGTCAGCTGCGAGTGTTGAGGTTGGCTTTTCTAGCTCTGGCTCTGGCTGTGGGCCTTGCATTTCCAGAGTGGCGCCGACTCCCTCAACGAGTGCCCTGTTATACCATCTGTGCTACTGGGAGAGCATCGAATAGGGGGAAATCATCTGGGAACAGTTTGAGTGGCTACTCTTATACTGAGAAGAGCCAGAAATAAAATAGCACTGCATTGTGTTCAGCAAGAAAGCGGGCAAAGAAATCACAAACAATAACAATAATAAAGTTTTATAAATAAGAAATGTAGGCGGTTTGAAATATAAAATTAAGAAGGTAATTAAATCACTTTTAATTTTAATAAACAAATATTGTGTCCTAAATAATTCATTGTACTGTGTTAAAAAATAATGTTTTATTATAATACTATTATTTACACATAAAAATAAATTATACTAATGTATTTCCTTTCAACTTTTCATAATTATTGTATCCAGGTTGCTTTCGTATATTACTAATATTTCATTTTTTGTTTGTATTACATGCATATATTAAAAAAATGTAATACAACTAATTGTTGGTGCATATCAATTGGTAATAGTATGCAATTGATATGTCCCGCGGATTAGGCATTTTATAGGCGTATAAATCACATTGAAAATATAAATAAGGTAGCTCTTTCCCCAGCAGAGAAACCGGTGAAAGTGGTGAGCAACTTTCCCTCGCGGCGCTTTCTCTTCTACACAACATCTCTCTTCGTCTCCCTGACTCTCGTGGGAGAGCGTGTATAACAGTTTGCCGAGTGAAAACGAGGCACGAGGACGCTGCCGAGAGAGGAGGCCGAACTCCGCCTGGAGTTCTCCACTTGGCGGAGGCGTCTGCCTGCCTGGAAATCCGTCGAGCGTTGCGGGCGCAGCAGTTGAAAAGCGTACGCCGTGAGCGACAGACACGCCGCAGTCGATCCGTTCGAGTCCGTTCCGTTCCGCTCCGTTCTTTCCGCTCAGCTCCGAGCCGGACGGATCCGTAACCCCGCCCGTGGAGCACTCCGCCGGAATTGAAGCTGCTAGGAGCTAAAGAGCCTGACCAGGTGGTCAACTAATCCCTAGATAACTTAACTAACCCGCTGTTAACTCCTTGGTGCGTGGGTTTCCCCGCTTCTGTGCGTGTGTGTGTGTGTCTATGTGTACAGTGGCAAGTTGGAGGTGGCAAGTGGCAAGTGGCAAGTGGCAGGAGGCAAGAGTTGGGGGGCAGCAGTACGTGTCGCCAACAGAATTTTCCGAGTGCGCCGGGTAACGCGAGACGGGATATTCGGAAAACAACCTGAAATCCATTTGCCGCAATTTGAGAAACCAGCGACAACAACATGTGTAAATGCTAACGAGCGCGAAAACGCGAACATTTTGATTGATTTTTGATTGACATGCCACTCAGCGCATGCCACCCAGCTCGAGAAGTGACAAAAGAAGAATAACAGTGAGGCAGCGATAAAATTAAACAAACAACAAACTTGAGCAGCACTCGCCGCAACTCGCTGTATACACTAAAAAGTCAAACAAAATATTGAAACGTTGTTAGCGATTTCGGGCCTAACAAATAATTGCCTCAAGGGCTGTCAGCGAAAGTGCCAACGCAAACAAGAAAACGAATATATGTTCCACAAGCAAAATGCAATCAAATCAAGGCCCATAAAAACCGAACAAGGCAAAATCCAGTTGGGCGAAAAATCAAACAAAGTAATAATAAAAATCCACAGCATCAGGCGGCTAATCAACTACAATATACATATAAAAAAAAGCCGAGTTTGGCAACTGTTTTTCTGGCTTCGCGTTTGGATTTCCTACTCCCTTGCTGTGTCAGTGTAGTGGTGTATTTTGTTTGTATATATACATATGTATGTATATTGTATATATATGTTTCATGTATATTCGTGCCTGGCTATGAAAAAAGGATAAAATATGCCGACATTGATTTTCTCCTGCGACAACAACACCACCACCACCACCATCATCATCATCGGCTAAGCAACAAAAGCAACATCCGCAATAAGAATCAAGGCGAAAAAAGTTGCAGGATTCGACGAGGGCAAAGTTTTATGGACATTTTCGGTATGTTGTTTCTAATTTCTGCACTGTTTTAGTTATTCCGCTTGTTGTACATAAAACTCAGCAATATTGCTGTCAAAGTTCTGGCAGTTTGAACTTTTTATATGCTCGAACTCCTTCTCATCTTATGCCGCATTACGATTTTGGGGTCGAAGGGCCAAATTCGATATTTGTTATGCGCAAAGTTGCTTGTTTAATGCGTTTAAATGCTTGTAAATAAACAAAAGTGTTCGATTTAAGAGAGTTTCTCACGGGAAGTTGGGCGCCGTGAGGATTGGCTTCTTTGGGGGATTGGTGATGAAGTTCACCAGGAGCCTGGATTTTTAAAAGAAGAGTTCCTACAACTTTGGACAGGATTGAATGGCCAGCACTTGATTGCAGATACTGCCTTATTGGAAGCATTCTTCGGCTCCATTTCGGCCATTTGTTCAACATTCAATTAAGCTCGTGTAAATTACGGCTGTCAAATGGCTTGCGAACATGAAAAGCCCCTTTGATAAGGTCATTTAATTAGCAAACACACAAAGTGCCCTCAAGTAAAACTTGCTGATATTTCAAATGTATGTGCTGTGGCTTTTGTAAATTTCGGAAAAGGGAAAGGTGCAGGAACCACAACAAAGGACCTCTCCAAACACCCATTTTTAACATCCCCGTCAGCTCGATCCTGCTGGATCCTTTTCGGGGCAATCGGGGGTTTACACTGCAATTATTTGGAAGTCGAGTGTTTGCCTTGAAATAAAATGGAATCGAGAAAGCGCCGAAGGCAATGCCTTTTCAACGCTGACGGCGTGCAAATGAGAAAATTCATTATTTAACATTAATTAGGGCTTATTATGCACATTATCAACACAGTGAAGCGAACACGCACACACGTACACGTATGCTAACCGCATTAAATGTCAGTCAAAGACTCGACTAAGTAAACACAAGCGAATGTAACCTTTACTGTGTGTGTGATTCTGTGGACAACTATCAACCACACCAACCCACACACTCACACACACACACACACACACACACACAAACACACACACACACACACACACACACGCACACACGCACACACACAATCGCACAGGCTCACGGGCACGCAGCACCGGTGAAAGTTTTACTTTCCACAGAGCCCCACACCAAAACCCCCAAAAGGAAAGTCAGGTTCATAATTCAACGCCCATCGGTGGAAAACGGGGAGGGGGCGCGGTGGGGGTGGCCAGCAAGTAGCAAACAGGAAGCGAAGCGGTAACAAAAAATAAAGGCGACTTATGGAACATGTCACGATTTCAGCTAGACTAAATGCTACCCAGCTTTCGACTTTACTTTAATAGTTTAATGCGTTTGAGGAACAATTTAATGATTCATTTATTTATAACATGTTTTATACATAGATGCAGTAAAGTTAAATTTCCAATTAATATATTCAGAAATATTTTATATAATTTCATTTTTATTTTAAGACTACTAGCAATAAAGTGGCAGATTCTAAATGAATTCAGTGCGTTCTTGTGTGCTGTTCATGCATCTTGGCTGCCTGGCCCAATATGCCCAGCCCAAAAGTTTTCACCAGCCGCTGGGCGGGGAAGGTGTGTAAATTATTCAGTAAATTGTTAAGTAAATAACACGAAGGGCGCACGCTAAAAAGCAACCGAAAGACAACAATAACAGCAGCCGGAACAACGGGCACAGACATCAACACCGTCCAACTTCGTCTCGTCGCAACTGCCTTGTGTCTAGGGTAGCTGGGGAAATTTACCTCTCATACATGGATATGGCGGTGCTGATAATGGCGGTGATTCCGGGTCTGATGATAACGATAATGATGATGATGATGATGATGATGCTCAGCAAGTGAAGCCAAGGCGAATGATGACACGCCGAACAGTTCACGGCTCAGCGGCTCAGTTGCCGGCAGCAAATGTACAATAAAATAAACACCAAATGTGGAAATGTGCAAAGCTTGCCCCGGGCCTTTCGAACGAAACGGAACGAAAACAAAGCCGGAAACGGAAGCAGCTATGAGAGTTCAGGGGGCTGGAACGACTCTGAACGCACTCTGAGCCGAGTAAACAATGGCCAGAAATTTGTTGGCCCAGGAGCAGGAACCAATGCAGGAAAGTCGAGTGTAGACAAAGGCCCCTTCGAGTCCTTTCGCTGTCCAGTCCGCCCACAAATCGGCGATGATTGTGGATGATTCACTGAATCATCAGTGGCAGAGCTACGTAGCTAAGTAGAAAACAAATCGCACAAGCAGATGAATTATTTCGCAGGGCGAATTAAAAATTCAACCTCTTCCGACTGACTTAAGAAATACAAGTGAAATTATAGAAACATTGAAATTGCTTCAGATACACATAGAAATAATAATCACTTACGATTTTCGGGTACCCTTACCAGCGCAGAGCTCAACATTTTTTGTTGCTGTTTTAATGCGATTTTGCAAGCAGTTCTTTTTGAAGCGATTATACAAGTGTTTTATATAAAATTTGGAAAACAAATAGTTAATTAAACATATTCTTGAATTTTTCAAAGGCTTTTGTAATGTACTCAAATCTGAGCCAGGAGCGACTTGTATACGTTGGAGAAGCGTTACTCTGGGTCCAAGCTTGTAGTTGGCTATTTGACTGAATACTTAAACTGCTTTCCGAATTTACAGCATTTTCGGTAGAAGTGTTCCTTTCGCGCCAAACTTGTAGTTGGTTATCGCTTAGAATATTACAACTCCCTGTCCAATAACTTAAAGCATTTTTAGGTGTCTGGGTTGATCGTGATGCCTTTGCGATCCTTACGCGCTTGGAAGCCTCAACTCTGGACACTTTCCGGACTTTGGTTCTATCTTGGTTCGGCTGGTCGACTACCCGATAGAGATCCTTTTCGGCGGGAGTCATTTTACGCCATAAGCTGGACCTTTCTACGGACCACAGACCAGGAATTGTTTGACGGATTTTGCGCAGAAAGTTTTTGTAAGGCCCACCACTTTTAGTTAGACGCACCGGTACCTTTGGAGGCACCTTCTTTTTGACTGCATTTTTTAACGATTTTCTGGGACTCACGACACCTCGTGGTCTTGGAGCCAATCGCTTAATTGACTTTTTGACAATTTGAACTTTTCTTGTAGTTCGAGAGGCCGGATTCAAAGCAACTGCATTCAAAATTTCATCACGATTGCGCACTTGATTACACAATTTCAGAACGTAGTTTTCAGGAGTAAATTCTTTTTTTTCCCTGGCTGGCATTGCATCCCATTTCGCGATGGCCTCCTGAACACTTTCTCGCGGTATGGAACCATGAGCCAAGCAGAAATCCTGAAGAAAGTTCGCAAACGGATGATTCCTTACCGACACTGAACCAACAGACATGCCACTAATTTCAGAAATAACATCTGTTGATGTCCGTTTTTTTTTGCTTGGACCAAACGTTTTATCTGCGTTGCTACTACTTGCAACATTATCGTTATCTACTCCCGCACTGCCAATCGACGAATTTGAATACTGAATTCTTCTGGGTTTTTCAATAAATTGAATATTTGGATTCTTCTGTATGTCCAATAACTGTTCAGTGCCTTGAATTATTATCTTCGACAGCGCACTCGTCTTTCTGATTTGTACTCCAAAGTTCTTATCTGCATTGGATGTTTTCGGTTGAATTTGTTTTGAAACAGGCGGCATTTTGTGGTTCGCTGATAAATGCAATATATTTTAGAGAAAAGTCGAAGAACAATGGTACAGAGCACATACTTATGCGAACAAATGCTTATCTGTGCATTTAGGCCACGAAGTCCTTTGTAAATTCTGTAAGCAGAGTGTTTTATTTTCGTTGCAAAAACGGTTAGAAAGTAAAAATTCTGAAATATTTATTTACTTGTGTCTACAAAGTGTGTGCTGTTTTCAATGCCGATAGAATACTGGAGAAAAGTAAAAGCAGGGCTCATTGTGATCTCTGCCTGCTCTTTACACTTTTTAAACCAAATTACAATATATATTTTTGTGGTAAGTTTGCTGCTATAAATATGGAAGATTTATCTGCCGCACACCGATGGGAGGCGCACAGAGCCGGTTGGGTCCATTCTGCATCCGCAGAGCTCCTCCAGATCTGGGCCAAAATCTGGGCCGCAGAGTGCTCAGACGCAAATGACATGCAAAATAAGCAGGACCAGAACCAGTGGAACCATTGAAACCATTGGAACCATTGAAACCATGAGCAGGAGCAGGAGCAGGAGCAGGAGCAGTCGGGCCACAGCCACTTACTGAGCCCCAGACATCCACCAGATAGGGTTTATTAGGGCACCGAGACGGCATCCGTAATTTATGCGGGTTTCGAGTAAAAATGTTTGCATAAACTTTATGCAAAAATATGCTCTGGCCAACGCATGCTGGGCTTTCATGGGTTGGGTGGGCGTTTCGATGGGCGGCTGGGTAGTTGGCAATATGGGTGGCAAGGTCTCTTGGCGGAAAACTCTTGGCCCAGGCACATTAACAGAAATTGATTTTCGATTTTTCCCCCCACTCGCTCGTAGATTCTGCTCGGAAACAAAGTATGTAAAATGCTTTCTAGCTGAATTAGAAAATAAAGCAATTTGTTTTGCGCATTTTGTGTCGTTTCGGTTATCCTGCAAAAAGTTTGATTAGTTTGTTTTGCATTTGTTTTGGGCGTTGGGAGCGGATAATGTTATTAATGTTTCCTATAGAGTGCCCTGGAAGTTGATCGAACTCTGAGCACTGACCAAAAAAAGGTTTGCCAACATATTTGCCGAAAGTTTGGGTAGGGGTTTTTAAAAAAGTTTGCCATAGTGTGTTTGCGGATTTTCCATGAGAGTTGTTTTTTGTTACACACTTTCAGGCACCGGTTTCTGTAAGCCTTTTCAGTAGGAACTGGTAACCTGGTAAAAGCCAGGTTAGCTGGCTTCCACCTTATGACACTTTGCAGAAATGCACCTTGACCTCGCGTGGTTTGCTGAGAGTTCAAATGGAAGGGATTAAATTGTACGAAAGGTAGACCCGTAACCTTTTAACTTGGTTAAGAGCTTACTTCAACACACTCCTGCAACTGTTTTAACAATATTTTTTGTTTCTTAATGGAGAATATATGGGATAAAATGTAAAATGCATGCTTTATAGCCCAGCAAACAAGAAGAAAAGTAGTTCATTGGAGTGTTACCCTCCACGGAAACCGGAGAAACCAACCGTTATTTGCTCAAACTGATTGGGAATTGTACGAGCATAATCGTAAACCACCGGTAGGATGGGATGAATTTTGTAGAAATTCAAAACCAGTTAGCCGAAATAAATGTAAGGTTCGATCTAAATCTTAAAAATCGCAATCTAATATTTCAGCAACGACATTTAACTACTTGCACCTTAGTAATTCTCAACTCGTTCTAACACTTTGGTCATGAGCACCTAGTTCTATCAGTTTTCCGGTTATTGCGTCTCTTCCTAATTGCTAAGAAATACATTGTACAATAATCAAAGTCAAAGTAATGCAAACAACGATGTTAATAATGTGGAAAATATATTTTCCATTTCCTTTTATTTTGTTATAAAAAAACGTTGATTGCTTGGTCTCCAAAAATAGTTACCCCCTCTCCAAAAATGTGGCTCATTTTGGCATTTTGGCAAGGTGCTAATTTGGTTTTTCACATCTCAAGATCAAAGAAAGCCTTCAAATTCTGCCCACTTAAAACCTTCTCGATTTGCAGGCCTCCTTGACCACATTTCCCGGCCAAACTGACCGTGACCAGAAACAAATTGGCGTGCAAAGTGCTCGACAAATCAATTGCAATTACCCGGCAGTGTGCCATCGGGGAAATGGGGCCAAGTTGAGATGGCGGGGGCTGCTGCTTGGGCCAGATGTAAAGCATTAAATAATTTCGTTCGCCTGTTATGCGCCGCAATGGGCCACGAGCTCAATCAGAAAGTTAGCCAAACAAATTGCAAACGAAAACACAAATGAGATACGTTTTCGGCCGGAATATCTGCTTTCGGCCGACTTTATTTCTGGCTTTGCATTTACTTTGCTTTTTCCGTAGTCGAAAAACAACAGCAACAACAACAACAACAACTACAGGAAGGCGAAAAGTTGAGGGAAAATCAGGCAACAATAATAACGGCAAGGGCTTACTCCATTTTTCCGCGGAGAGCGAAAGCAATTTCCGTTCGTTAAACCTACATTTCGAAATTAAATTTTTTACACTTGAGAAGCACGCAGCTTCAAATATTTTCATTTTCAGACGCGGCGCAATTATGCGCCGCCAGTGGGGGTGAGTGGGGTGTGCAAGGACCTGGCAACCCTGGCCAACTCGCACAGGAACCAGGCAACCCCCAAACTCGGGCTAAGACCCATTTCTGGAAACCTCCCCCGCCAGCCAGCGAAGCAAGTGAGTTGTAATGCGCTGTAAGGTTGTGACGCCTTTAAAACTTTTGCCCGCGTCGAGGGATGATGGAGCTAAGTCATCGACTACTGTATACCTCTTGAGAGTTATTCAAAAAAATTTTAATTTGCTAAAAATATTATTCATTAAAGGAAACTTTTATTTAAACAGAAATAGAGCTAAGTGAGCAAAATTATCGACTACCCTATACCTCTTGAGAATTATTAAAATAAAAATTTCAATTTGACAAAAATATTATTCATTGAAGGTAACTTTTATTTAAACAGAAATATCATTAAAACAAAAAAATAGGCAGAATGCGCTTTATTTTTACCTTACTAGTATTACGTCGGTTCAAATAGGTACAAAGTGCTATTTTGTATATTGTGTAGCGTTGAAACCTCAAAATAAGCATACCCGCAAAAGCCTCTCAGTAGGTACTGAAAAAAACCATCAGCAATGTTCAGAAAAGCTGAAAAATATACACGAAAATATTACTCAAACAAATGCCGCGTCTGCCTACGTCCCCGACCTTTGACCCCCAACATCCGCCCACTCATTACGTCTTTTGGCGCAAGGAGCGTGGAATAAAAATGTTGACTCTGTTTGCTGTGGTTACCCCTCGTGGTCTGCGGGGGAAGGTTCGATGGGGAAGGGCATGGATGGGCAAACAAAAAATGCTGCCGAGTATTTAATATCTATTGGAAATGATTGCGGAGTGTGGAGTGCTTAAAATGGGGCTCGACCTTAAGGAGATGAAAATATTGTGCTTGCTTTTCATTATGTTTTCCATCGCTGGCTCAACAACTTTCGGTGCCAGCTTAATTGAGGCATTATTTGTGTCATCGTTTTTGGCTCAGCCTAGCCTACCCCTAAATATGCTTTCGGTATCTGATCACACAAGCCGCCCGATCCCATCTAATTTATATTATCTGTCTAATTTATATGGCGCACGAAATTGCAAGACAACAACCCTTCCATGCCTCTTGTGTGGCCAGAAAAGGGCAAAGTGCTGGACGAAAATTGGTAAAAAGAAAAAGGATCCAGGGACCGCCAATAAAATCTGTTTTATTTGCATGCCCCTGGCGAGGACATGGACGTGGCTGTACTTTTGCCTACTCAAAAGGGGCTTCGAGCTAATAAACGGACAATCAGAATTCGAATAAACTGGATGCAATGCGAGCGGAGAGGAAACGCAATTAAAATGAAAGTTTACGACTTTGTTTTTTTGTTTTATTGGATTGCAGTACGAGTTTGCTATTTGCAGCAAACAAAGGATTAGACTTTCAGAGCGCTGCAGGAAGTTGAAGCTGTAGTTATGAACTTGCCAAAGAGGTCAAAGGTCCCGGGCCAAGCCCCCGTTCCTGCAGGAATGCATCAAGAGAAGTTGCGCGACGCGTCTGGCATACTACGGCGCCATTAAATAGAATATTTAATTTTATTGTCATCCCCCCCCCCCCCCCCCCCAAGCCTGATGGCATTGTCCTTTGTCACCAAAGATACATCGCACACACCCACAAAAGGGTCCAGTTGCTTTCGCAAAATGAAGCGGCTCGCATTTTTCGAGGCTTAGCTACAAATTTAAATTCCGAGCATGCTGCTCCGTAGGCTCCAAAGGCATCCGGCATCGGGCATCCAGTATCCGGCATCCAGTATCCAACACATATTTACATATTCTCCTTGCCCGTTTCACTTTCCAAATTTTTCACCCAAAGCCATTTTATATTAAAAAAAAAGAGCGCGGGCAACAAAACAAAATGGAAGGAAAAGTTTTATTCATTTCTAATATGAAACCCTTTTGCGTTGTTTTTTCAGGTTGCTTTTGGGAGCATTAAGCCGCGGATGATTAAAACGATAAAAAGGTGGGTGCCACAAAATTCCAGACAGCTTTAAAATAATTATATTTTTATGCATTCTTTAAGATTGAGTATGCATGTTTATCTTATCCATGTACTATGCTTAAATATGGCTGAATATAATATTCAAGACTTAAAAAAAAACAAAGCATTTTTTATGTCAAATTAAATAAAATATGTAAATGGAAAGCGACACTATGGCTTTGAAGTAAGTTTTCAATTTGGTGTAATATTTATTTTTCTTTGTGCGTTTTTGCCAGCGAGCTGTCTTGTGCTGGCCCATTATTTATTTATGATTATATTTATTTATTTATAAACGCTATGTGTACATATGGGCTATTCATCAAAAACGCATGCAATATTTCATTGGGTTTTAAAAACAATATTTATTCGCCTGCGGGTTAAAAGTAAAACCAAGAGTTTTTGCCTGTTTGTTGAATCTGCTACTTTTTCTTCTCGGCATTGGGGCTTTATTAACTGAACGACATACAAATGGCCAGAAAAATCGCTGGCAATGGTCATGTAAACGTAGCACAGACAAACGGCATTCGCAATAAAAACGAAATTGATTTATGAGAGGACATGAAATGTTACCATGTTAAGGTCGCATATTTGTGGATCTTTGTATTTGTAAAGACAGGGTGCAATTTTTGACAAGTTATATATATAGTTGGCTCTCCAGTTCCAGCTACCAGTTCAGATCCATCTTTGATTTCTATAGATGCACTACGGGCAGCACGGGTCTTTTGTTAAAATACATCTTGGATAAACAACGCAATCTGGGATTCGACTTGCTGTTGTGTACTGCCCCAGTCCAGCTAGGATCAGGATAATGGTGAAAAGGAATGGAACTCGTTTGGACGATAGCATTTTGCGGACTGACAAACACGAAGAGAATCAATTGATTTAAAAATATTTGATCTTAAAAAGGAAAGGAATAATTACCATTTACATGCATTAGCTACTGCAAGCGCTCACGAAATGTTTATAATCTAATACGTTTCGTAGATTCGAGACAGCTAGAAATTGTATAACAATATTCGTAGACTCTACTAGAATTGGTGCATGTGGGTCTTAAGTTTTAAATAACACCTTAAGAAACCAGTTCTCCATACACTCCATTCGCGCCAGTTGTCTCCGAGTTATCTCATTAGATGTACTTGCGGCTGACGAGGTGGAAAATGCGGAGGAGAACGGCTCCATTTTAATTTCTTTTTAATGCGGTACGAACTCATGGTCTTAGCTTCTCGCTTGGGGTAGGCCAAAAAAATTAATTATCGTTGGCAAACACGCTCAGCGCTGAAAAGAGGATGGAAAAGTGGGCGGCAGCTGGGCGGGGAAATCATTGCAAGTGTAAGTGTATTGTAAGCCGGCGAGGCTTCGCGTTTTTCATTACATGAGCGTTGTTAAGCTAAAAATAAATTGCTTATTAAAAAGCCTACCCCGCACATGTACGAGCATAGCCAGGTGGGTGGGTGGTGGTTTGTATGGGGTGTATGGGGTGTATGGGGTGCGGTGGTGCAGAGAATGGAGCCACTCATTTACACTCGAGGGGACACCAAAGCGAGATGTGGAGGAGCTGTGAGCTGTTGGCTGTTAGCAGTGACAATGCGGAATAGAGCGATGGAGGCAGACATCCAACCATCCAACTGGGTGTGAATGACAAAGCCGCCAGGAATCCAACCCACTCCCACTCCCACTCCCACTCTGCCGCCTTTCTCCAGCTGTCTGGTCCCCTTTCTCCGATTCTCTACGCTAAGCGCGAGAAAGTCCTTGAAGCAATCGACTTAGTGCCTTGCCTGGCTGTGGCGTTTGTACATATTTAGTTTGCATTTACATGGCGCTCGACAAGGACATTGGCATACAAAAGCACTGCAAGAAAATGTTGCTACGCAGCAGTTAATTTGCTTTTCATGACATTTCTTCACGCAATACTGCGTGGTAGTACATTTGCATGCATGCCATTTGAATATCGAAGCACAATCTGGGATGCAGCACCCGTTTTTTCTTAGTGTCTGAGACTCCTGCTGGCACATTTAATTTTCTACACATTGCACCATGTCCTGATAGATTAACTGGATATTGGAATGCCACTCCAGCCATGTACATATGTGCTTTGCTCCAAATGAGCGCTTTATAAATATGTCCTTGTCAGCGTCCGAGGTGGGGACCATTTGCCACTCCCACGCTATCTTTATCTGCGCCAGGACCCGGACAGCAGGCCTGATTGGATAGACCAGAGTTCGCAAGTCAAGGTATCCTTCCAGTCCGGTGCGGTTGTGTGCGTATCCTGTATCCTGTATCCTGCACGCTTCAATGAATTTTTGTCAACGTGATTCGCATTAGAATGTGTATTCAAATGAGCACATAATTTGTTTGTTTGCTTCCCAGCTACCCCAAGTCTGCGAGCATTAAGATATGTCTGCATGTGGGATTCGACTTCCTGCCTTCCTGAGGTGATCGACCTGACCATGCCAACTAGTGGATACCCCGATACTAGCAAAAGCATAATAGCTAGAAAATTCCAAATCCAAGAGAGCGAACAACCCTGTTTCAAGGCAATGATCAAAAGCTGTGTGACTTGTGTGTATTCCATAACACCCACTTTGGCAATGGGTATCACTTCCGGCATAAATATCGAAGCGTGCGGAGCCGGGTATTTGGCATTTTATGAGTGCAATTATGTGTGGCAGGGTGTGCGTGTGTGCGTGTGTGCCTGTGTGAAATAGAGACTCTCCGGGGCAAGGAAGTGGGTGTGGGAGCGGCGTTTATAAATTTCGAACAAATTACAAATAAATTGGAGTTGTCGCGGCAGCGCCATTGTCAACCCCAAAAGCAATCGCTGCCAAGAGGCCCCACTAGTAATTTAAAATATGCAAATTTCCCAGAGCTCTGTGCACCAACCCTCACACACCCAGACACACCCAGACACACCCACCACACCACACCACCCACTTGGTGGAGTATTTATTGCGATTCGCATTGTCGTCGCCGAAATCCGTTTTAAAGACAATTTTCATTGAGGTTTCCCCTCAGCCCGCCACTCCGCCACTCCACCAATCCGCCTGCCCGAAAAACCATAACATTTAATTTACTTAAGTTCACTAAGCCGCTTCGGGGCCAATCACTTTGACGAATATTGCGTCTGCTCCACATTTTAATTAAATGTATGAGCTCATGTGCAGTTCGTGGATGGATACATGGATACAAGTATATCTGTATCCGCGGTCGGGGCTTACGTTTTGTCATTTCGTCCTGGTTTTGTTGGTGTCGTCTTGTGTTTGATTGATGGGCGTGGCTTTGTGCAACTTTTTGTGGCCAGCGAGTCAACGCGAATTGATTTAATGCGAAATGCATTTGTGGACTCTCGTTTTGATGGACAATTGGCAGACACATGGTTCCGTTGATTGCATATGGCCATAAATATAAATTCTTTAAGCCGTGTATGATTGAGTTGCAGCTCGGCTGGCGAAATACACATTCCTCCGAGCGAAGTAATTCATTGTGCTGATGTATGGCTGGCAATAAATAAGTTGAAATTGTTTATTGAAATACGGGATATGTGAAAAATAAATATTACAAATACCTCTTGTCGCTTGTTTATTATATTGCTTTTTATTCTATATGTTCTTTTAGCTATATATACCTATATATGTATAGTTCAGTGTACTGTGAATATTTGCCAAGTTGCAACTGCTTTGCTTTCCCTTTCAATTTCCAATTCAAAGCAAGCCGCAGAAAATGCAACAAATAAAACAGCAAATGCTTGGTTTTTTTTGAACTGAAAATCACAGAAACTTTGGCGAAATAGAAACTACACAGAAACTCCACTTCGGCAACATTTTTGTGGAGGTTTAGCCATTTCGATATTGTTGCCTTTGAAATCGCGCAAAGCAACTTACGCTTTGACTTTCAGTTAAACAAGGGCAAACTACGGCATTGTTGTAGCAAAAAAATGGGAAATGTTTAGTTATTACATCTATTCTTGAACCGGCTCTATTTTCGCGCATTTGCTGTTCGTATAAAACAATAATAATAAATTGTGTGACAGTTCGGGAAACGGGCATTTGTCGCTTTGACTTTCCACTGTTGCCAAGCCACGCCCACTATACCCAAAAAGCCTCCAGAAGCATCAAGCCCTGTTTACTTTCACTATTTGTGTTTGTGTTTTTCGGGACCGGAAAGTTCTGCGCCTCTTTTGCATTGAATTTATTTGTTTGTTTTTGCGCCAAGGGGATTTGGGCAAATTATTTAAGCCTATTGAACCTGCCGGTTGCCTGGCTGTGGTAATTGCGTAACCAAATAATTGCTGGCTTCTTGATTTCCAGCCTAACTACTTAGCCCAGGCTTTATTAAATTTACAATCGCACAACTTGTCGTATACTCGATGCCAATGGTTTGGGTGTGCCAGTGATGCCGTGTTATTAAAAATTTTCCTACCAACATCGGCGCTCAACTTCAGTTTGTGCTTGTCTTTCCGCCTTTGGCCTTCGGGCTCCTGCGTTGATAGACTTTTCTGACGATTGAGATTGAGGCGAGCCAGGCAATGCAGAGGGCCCAAAGGCATAAGGAAACTGGCGCCATTTTGTATTCCGCACACAGACACATACATACATGCCAAACATATACTTGCAGTAGTGTATGAGTGTGAGTGTGTGTGCCAAAGTGACGATAAAACATTTGCCTCGATTGCTTAAGTATGCCATATCAGGAAAGAGCTGCCAAAGCTCTGGAAATGGCAGGATTGGACTGGGGAGCTGGAGCTGGAGGAGCTGGAGCTGGGGGAGTAGCTGATGAGCAGCTTGTTCCTGCACCCCAGCGAGTTGGGTATTATGATACCATTACGTAATTCTATGAGCGAACATGGAATCTTATATGCCATTAGAAAAATGGTGCAAACTCAATTATTGATGTGCCTCGTTGGCAAATCATACTCGTATGCCAGCGTGCGTCTCGGTTTTCAAGTGCCAAAAAGGGTTCCCTTTTCACAAAAATCTATTTTCATTGATTTTCTGCCTGACTTTTCCTAGGCGTCTTCGTGAACTGTCTCAGAAAATATGCAGGTACTCTTTTCATAGGTTTTTATGTTACATTTTGATGTGTATATGATGTAATATCAGAGGAACTATCCATTTATATTCCTCTTAAATAAGCGCAAGCCGCTTATGGTTGAATACAAAATCTGTTAAAGCTAGCAGAATTAATACATCAGGAATTTGGTATGCTATTATTACCATATATAGCCCTTTTAAGAAGATTTTCGCCGAAACATTTATAGGTTTCCCAAGTGCTCTACTCACACTGAAAGATAAGGACTAAACGTTAGTTGGGTGTCGAAAAGCGAAGGAAGCTGCTCGGTGCTCTGTTAATTTAAGTAAAAAGCATTTTGCCTGATGTGTTTATTTGCCACGCCTACCGAAGGACCTCCCTTCTGCGACGCCTCCCTCGCACATACACACACACACACACACACACACACACACACACACACATAGAAACATAAAACAGCGTTATCCTGGTGCTCCAATATTACTGATAATTTAGTTGGTCTCTTGTCCTGGCAGCGTACATTTATTGTTTGCCATGTAGCAATGGCTTTATATAGAGGAGCTAAGCGAGTGTCCTTGTATGGGTTAGCCCAACATCTGTGTGCGTTTGTGTGTGTGTGTGTGTGTGTGTGTGAGTGCTTTCGAATGTGTTAGTTCATTTTTGGCCTTTTGCCAGGCCCGACACATTGGCGTCCTTTTATGCGAAAATGAGTTGAGGCAATGTGTTGGGTTTGCTATTTTTCGCATGTCTTTTTTCGTTTTTCTTATATCATTATGAAACGCTTGAATGGGTTTTCATGTGCAGTAGTGTGCGTGTGTCTGTCCATGTATTGTCTGAGGGTGTATATAATGGGGCTCATATATTTGGCTATTGATTTAGAGCGGCGATAAGTTAAATATTTAATAGATTTTATCGGGAATTTAATGCAGGAAAGGCGGATGTGGTAAGGAACAACATATCCCTAATCGGGATATTCAACTGCTAAAGGGTGCCTTACTAAATTTAGGTAAACATAAATGTACAAAAATAAATATTTAATAGTTCTTTAAATTTAATTTACCCTTTTGTTGCTTTTCATTATTTGTATTTCTATCTAAGCTGTATCAGAATGTATTTTAATTTAGTCCTGGCTCGTCCATGTAAAACATCGTTTTATCGACGTTTTTGGGTATTTCCCAATTTGGCTTATTTCCAAAAAAAAACAGACATCGCCCAAAATATCACACACTTTCAGTGCACACACGTATCTGCATCTGTGCTCGGGTTTGTTAAGCAATTATGCAAATGTCCCGGGCAGACATGCTAATACATTTTTCGGTAAATAAAACATATTCGCGGCGGCTTTTAATGCCGCCAAATAAAAGCAGCAGCAAAAGCAAACACAGGCCAAAACATAAGAAAATAAATAAATACGGGAAAAGTGCACAAGCATTTTTCGGCCAACATAAATTATGCCAAAGCATGAGCCGGCAACAACAATCAGCAGACAACCAAAACCGGCAACAACAGCAACAGTGCCGCAACATCATTGTTGTTGACCTACAAAGGGGCAGCGGGCGAATTTCCATTTTCCCGACCAAGTTTCACCGCGCAAGTCTGCGCAAATTGCGGCCAATTAATTAGCTGCAGTCGGCGGCGGCCAGTCGCTTCGAAATGTGTGCCCTGTAATTTAAGGACTTTAAGCACTGAAAATGCTCACCTGCCCACCAATTAAATAGCAACGCATAGTACCAATCCACAATTGTTATTATTTGTTATTATATGGATTAAGGCATTAGTACGTTGTGTAATTGGGTAAGGAAAATCAGGCGAATATTTATGGCAGTTTAAGTTGGCTCGGAATTATCAAGAGTCTTGTCACATTTCCCACTTAGGCAACTCTAATCCAACTAATCCCACTAAGCCGCCATTTGCCATTCGCCATCCGCCATTCGCCATCCCCAACCTTTTCCACCAAACAAATATTGTGGGCCACGAAAGACATTTAGTGCCCAGGCATCATTAGAATACTTGCCTTGTTAATAAGATTATGCTGACGTATGCAGGCAATTCGGCGGGGAAAGTCAGGTGAAAATGGTTGGAAAGTGTGTGTGTAGCTGGCACAGCTGGCAAGCTGTGTGTTTGCACCACCGCAAAAGCCAGGGAGCCAGAAAACCCACCTACCCACCTACCCACCTACCCAACCACCCAGCTACCCAGCTACCCACCGAATTTTGACCCGGGGGTTACCTGACATTTAATCAAGGCACAGCGCAAAGGTAAACAAACGGAAATAAGCGAAACTTCCTGTTGCTGTCACCGGGTTTTGTTGCTGCCACTGCCTGTTTGCTGCCTTTCTGCGCATACGAAACGGAAATACAATCAAAATTGTGTAATGTTTGCTTGCCACCAGCACAGGCAGCATCAGCTGGCAGCAGGAAATGGTGAATGGTTTGGGGTTCCAGGGGGTTTTTGGGGTTTTTGGTGAGGTTTTGGAGCTCATCTTGGGGCATCCAAGGGGCCACGTGCCAGATGGTGGTGAGGGTTTTTAGTTTTTTTTCCTTCTGCACCCCAAAGTCCCTCGAAATGGGTTGATTTTCAGGCTTTGATGGCTGGCTTTGAGGTTTTGCCGAGTGCTGACAGATGTGATCGGTGGATATACGTGGATATATGCGAAACGCTAATGAATTTTGGCAGCCATCGAGTGATTAGCATTATGCCAATTAAATATTTAATGCTTCCATTTATTTGCCATGTTAATGCGCGCATTCGATATGCAAAGGCTGAACCGCGAACAAGAAACTCACATTTCGACTTATTGGCCCACTTGTAAATGCAAATGGGTTTTTCCCCGGAAAAGCCTGGCGGGCAGAGTGGAAAAGGGAAATGGAAATGGAAATGGAGGAGCTGCCAAGAAAGCGTGAAACATTCGACGAGTGTCAGTCGTAATTGATGTTTTGACAAGTCAATCGTCAGCTAATTGGAGCCGCATATGAGGCATGTATGAATTAGAGCTCGCAAATCATAGCATCGAATCAAAGTTGTCAAGTGCTGACTGGCATTGATATGGAAGGCTAATTAATTATTTAGAGCACAGGAAGGCAAGCCACGAATTTTAAAAATCGAACACAAAACCAAATTATATCAACAAAGCCATCAAGAGCTCATTTAATTTGGGTATATAAATATTTAAACGAGGGTTTCCAATTCCGCAAAACGTCTTCAACATGTTTCGAAAGTCATTGCCCTCGTGAAAAACTTTAAACTCAAGCTCAATCGCCAATCTGGCGCCTTAATTTCACTTTGAACCATGCGATTCAAAGTTTCGTGAGTAAGGAAAAACA
This sequence comes from Drosophila orena, assembly GCA_005876975.1. NCBI lineage: Eukaryota > Metazoa > Arthropoda > Insecta > Diptera > Drosophilidae > Drosophila > Drosophila orena. Next base: position 7,206,631 of record VCKV01000008.1, on the reverse strand, counting down.
TTTTTTGAGTTGCTTTGAACTTTTTGGCGAAAAAGGCAATTAATTTATAGCAAAGAAGGTTCAGGAAAGGTCATTGACAGTTTTAATTGGGGTTTGGATTCGGTTTAGGTGAGAGATAGATACAAAGTAAAACACATTGACGGTAAATCGAGGCCCTCTCAAAAATATATGTAATATACATAATATAATATATATGCTCAGAAAAAATCACTTGCTATTAGTAAGCCCTCAGTCGAAACTATTCACACCTAATCTCCCAATTTCACGCTTTTGATTCATGGAATATCCTGCGACACAGTCGACAATCAAACCCTCTCATAGCGATGGCAACGCCCATTTTATTTGCTACAAAACAATTTGCAAAGTCATATTTTATGCCATCAAAGGCATTTGTCATTTATGCACAAAATGTGTGGCAATTTGGGCAAACAGTTGCCAAAACAGAACTAGGTAGTTCAGAGCGAGTATCTGACGAGTGAACACGATGCGGGGGCTGTTTGTCGTAAAAATGTAGGCAGAAAGGGTGAAAATGTAATGGAGAGTACGGATACAAGCTGAGGAATGGGGCCAACAATTTAGCAAACTTGTGCTATTTGTCTCGCTGCGCAGAAATGAAATAAATACAAAAATATGTATAGAGCGAGCATAGAAAAAGGAAGTGGTTACGCAAAAAAGTTGACAGGACGAGCCATTTGAGTTCGGCTCTTTCCTGACTGACAAATTTTTTCTCTTGCTTTTGGCTAATAGTAAAAAATATGCGCGATGGAGTTTCAGTCTGACAGCTCTCGAGATTGCCACGAATGTGTAAGCTTGGCCAGAAATATGTATATGTATCCACAGGGACATGTGCAGCCAGTTCAAAAAAAGATAAAACGAATAACGAATGGAATAAAGGACAAACTAGCGAAAGCCCTCTTATATATTTTGTGTTCCTCGTATACTCTATAGGCCTAGATACACTTTGAGGTCTTCAGATATTTAGGCCAAGATACGAGATACGAGCTTTTGCAATATTTATCTTAAGAAACACTGCGCTTAAAGTCTCAATACATTTCTTAACGTACATGTAGGTCATGAAAAGGAATTCTTTGGTAGGGTATATTAACAGTTGACTCCAGATTTCTTTCTTTAGTTACATTTTCTCTGGCTTTGAGGACTCGTCAAAAAAGTTCACTTTCTAAATGTTGTTTTTCCACAATTTCATGTTGCTGGAGAAATGCCAGGCTACACATACACACATACACTCAGAGAAAGCTTCATCCACGCACAGACATACTGCCGTGCACTTTGCGTTTATTGTAAGGCAATAAATTCGCTGGATAATAATTTCAGTCTGGCGTCATAGCAATGATAAACTGTAGATGATATATTATTGCGTTTTTAGTAGAATAAATAGCGGCAAGTCCTCTGCCGACTTCGAAGTCCTCTCCGCTTGCGGCCTTGGTGGCAAAGTTGCTGGCACAATCGCGCTGTTTACCACAAAATACAGGCCAGAAACCGGTCTAAGCCTTAGAGCACATAAATCTCATCGGCGGACCATCCGCCGCCCACTCCAATGCCCATGATCCGGCGCATAAAGCCCGTTCACATGCAAAGTGTTGTCTCGTGTTTGCAGTCTTGTACCGCCCCGGTTTTAAAATGCCCCGTTTTTATGAGTTAGTGTGACGAGTGGCCATAAATTTGATGGCTAAGAACTGAGTGGCAGCGCATATATATGTATGTATGTATATGTATATTTATGCCGGCAATCCGGCTGAAATTTACAAGTATTTTGGGTGCTTATAAATTGGGTGGATGAAAGGTTGCGGTTGCAGGGAAAACCAAAGAGCGCACAGCAAGGATTACGCAAGATATAAATCATGAAAGAAATCCAGCACAGAGCATATTTTCCGGGAAGCATTTAAAGCAGAGAACGAAAAGGATTGCCAATCGTGAAGTGGATTGGAGTGGATGAAAAAAACTAAAACCAACAGTTGGATACCCATCAGAAAAATATATATCTTGTATATACATTAAAAAAGCAAGCCAACGCAAACAATCGAAAGACGCGTCAGGCTGACAACGAAATTTGCCGACTGTCAATGCCAGGCCTGCCAAGGAAAACCAAAATTAAATGAAATTTTTTGCGTATATTGAATATGTACATAAAACGGAAGTAAAAGAGTTCATGGGGAAATGGTTGCAGGGGGTATGGCACAAGGTGCTCGAAATGCCGATCGATTTTCACAGGGGATGCAGGCCACACAAATATTTGCCATCATCTGGAAGGGTTTCGAGTGCCTTTGTCGGCTGTTTGATGGTTGATGTCCCAGCATAATGTGATTGACTTTAAGAATCGCCAAAAACTTCGCCATTCTCTCTGTATGCCCGCAACGTAGAAAATTAAAACGAGCCGGCGCGGCCCAAAAACCACGGCAAATAAGCTTCGCTTTGGGCCCCCTTTTACGCTTTTCCATCGACGGTCAATGGAGCGTTGTGCCGAATTCTCCGTCTGTCGTAACGTGAAATGAAAGCACGTAGCATTTTCATTTCGGCCAGTGTGCGGAATGCCAATTACAAGATGTGGCGGCCACTGGGCGAAAAAGAAAATACTGACTTGGGAGAAATGGCGAGCCCTATGGTTTAAAAAACAGGTCCTAAAACTATGAGGAAAATATAATATTGCGTAAATGTCTTACAGAAAAATGTAGTTAGCTTTCACGAGTTATATTTTTATGTTAATATATATACATTAATATGTTTTCTTGAAATAGTCAAATTTTTATATCTTTAATTACAATTCGCAGTGCATTTTGCTTACACAATGCCAAAACTCATTGAAATGAGACGCGCATTGTCGAAGCGTGAGAACCTCATAACCAATAGCTGCCTATTGGGCCAAGTTTTTAAAAAATCTCAGTTCGGCTCAGTTGTGATGGTGTAAAAAAAGGACGAGAATTTCTGAGAAAACTCAGAAGTTCTTATGTATGCCAATCTACACGTATGTGGTACATACTTTTAATACTTTTACTACTTTTTAATACTTTCATTTCTTATATTCCCATCTCAATCGATTGGACAGAATTAATAAGCAGTTCAATGCAATTATATAAAAATTCATTTTTAACTTAATACTTTTTTAAATCAGACACACAAATATATTTTTCTATGCCTTGAATTCATGATTATTTTACTTATCACATTGCACGAAAAAAGCAACGAAGATTGAGCCACAGACCTTAAAAGAGTTTTATTATTAGGGTTCGCAACTGGAATTTCTATTTTAAAATTTATGCGTGTGGAATTCGAAATATCTTATAGAGCATGTACCTTATCCCGTCTGTAACTTTTCGCCGCTTTTCCAGCTCGTCTCTTTATCCGCTCTCAGTTTGCCGTGTTTGTGTGTGTGTGGGAAATTTATTATATTCATACGTGTGTCTGTGCTTGTTTTCGGCCTTCTTGTGCTTCGCACTTTCCTTGTTTGCTAATGGCCTGTGCCTGAAAAGTATGCCACATGGATTTGTCCCACGGCAGACGGGGCGGCTACTTGATATGCACACCTGGCACAAAGACGCCCCGAAACGCTCGCTGGCAACTTTAAAAGCCAGTATGCCTCGACGCAGATAACTGGCCAAAATGGAAAGGAAACAACGCTGGAAAAACAAAGAAGGAGTCCACGATATATTTCTAGTATTGCTGCCTTACTTTCTTACAAATATTATCTGTTTATTAACTTGAAGGGTTGAAGGGTTCTTTCGTTGCCAATTATGCTTAAATTGGGTAATGATTTCATCAAAGGGATCTTGAATGCAGAATGCAGTTATACCTGTGCTCCACTTCAGCGTAGCGAAACCAACTATATATCACAATGTCAGCGCACTTAACATAGTTTATCCTCCATCTCTTTCTCCTCCGCCATATCTGTCTCTATCTCTATGCCCCGGCTTATCATCCTCCCACGCTGCCATTATGCACACGTCGCACATAACCATAACGATTATGTTAATGCTCTGCAGGGTGGTGCAAGTGGGAGTGAGTGGGTGGTTGAGTGGGCGGCTGGTTGAGTGGGCGGCTGGTTGGGTGGGTGGTTAATACACCTTGCTTCAGGCTTGTTCTTATGCTGCTGCTGGTTGCCAGTTCGTCATTCGCCTTGGCTTATTTCTGCTTTATTTACATGCTCTAAGTAGTTGTAATGGGTTCTCCACAGTCGCGACAAAGTGTTGGCAATAAAGCCAGATCTTGTCCTTGGTTCTCAGCCACGGAGTGGCCATAGAATGCATGAATACGTGGCTAGTTTTTCCATTTTCCTATGAGGCACGGCTCGTGTTGGGATTTCACTAACGAGTGTGTGGTGTGTGTGTGTGTGTGTGTGTGTGTGTGTGGATAATGAGAGGCGCAGTGAATTACACAAGACATTCAATGGCCGAAAGGATTTTCTGGGGGTCGTGCCCGAAAATTGTGAGTTTGGAGTGCCATTTCCATGCGATGAAACGTCATGATGGGGCATTACGACGCAGAGACCCGAAAAACTCAATTGCGCATGCAACGGCCGCTGGGAAAGCGTAAAACTTTCAATTTGCGTTAATGGCATTAAATAAAGTCACTTGCACGCACCCATACGAACATAATCTCGGCAATGGAACAGGAACAGGAAACGGAAACCAACACCGAAACCGAAACCGTGCCCATGCCACATTCACTGGCCAGCCACTTAAAAAAGGTTGCCAAAGCCGCTCAAATGGGCTCGTGTCCTGGGCGTAAGTGCAGGTCTGATGCTTTCTTTTGCTTCGGAAATCGCATTAAAAATCATCGGCGAGCCATTTGCAAGGTGGCCAAAGCACGACATGATCCCGACCAAGAAAATAAATAAAAAGTCGAAAAACAAAAAATAAAAAATAGCATGCGTGGCAGCAGCAAGGGTTTCGTTTCGGTTTCGTTAAAGCAGCTAAAAGCAGCTGAAATCTGGCCAAAAACAACCGACCCGGCGCAGGGAGCTCGCCAATCAGGCAGCAAAACAACACGAAATGTCTGAGCGGAGGTTGGAGAATGTTGTACTTTAGATAAAGTTACCACTGCTTTGTGCTTTGTGTTTGTGCTTGATGTTTTTTAGACTTTGTTACACACATTCGACATGCAATGCACGTAATGCCACAGAAACACATGCACACATACTAACTAACAAACACCTGGCAAAAGTTTTCCTTGAGAGACTTTTATCCCACTTTGCCTGTTGTGATATTTTCCTTCCCCAGCTTGTACTCTTGCTGCGAGTGTGATAAGTTTTTCTAAAAACTTTGCCACGCCCGAGAGCAGAAATACGTATCCCAGGTATACATATACATGCACATACATTTTTTCTTTAATCATCATTAAACTTTTTAAATACGTGTCCGTTCCCAAAAAGTTAAAGATAGCTGCAAAGTTTTTGCTGCAACGAATTTCAATTTAAATATTTAAATGTGTAGCAGTATTCTTGAATGCATCTTCCTAAAGTTTTTATAGCCCAGGACTAGCAATAAATTCAAAATATTTCACGGATAAAGCTTCGGTAGGGTATTTGAAGTTTGCATTGGCCAGCCATGTTTCCATATTTCACTCAGCCTGATTTCTTGGTCTCCATTGTTGGGTTTATAAAGGAGAAAAATTGACGGAGAGTGTGGGACAACTCAACCATTTGCCAGGACAAACCTCAGCTGTTCCCCCGTCACGCATCACGCATCCGCCCCGTGGGCCAGTGCCAAAAGAGTGCGGCTCACTTTTCGGGGCAAGGCCGAGCGTTGAACATGATTTGTATTTTACGTATGTACATACCGTTGAGTAAATCACATGCACAAACACCAACGCAAACACCAACGCAAACACAAACACAAACACAGACACTTCAGAGGAATAGAAACTTGGGCATTTACCGAAAACAAACAACAAACAACAAACAAACAGCTAACAGCTAACGGCTAACGGCAAACAACAAACACTGGCGAAACAAATTCGAATCTCTCTCGAAGGGAACTTCACTTCACTTCGATATCTGCCCTCGCCGACTCGACTCACTGCAGTAATAATAATAAAAGGAATTGTTATTGTTTTCTATTAATTTACTTTTGTTGCCGACTGTTATTGTTCTTTGCCACTGTTCTGTAGTTGCCACTGCCGCACGTGTGGGTGTGTTTCTCGGTGTTTCTCGGTGTTTTGTGTGCTACATTTTTGTGCTGTTGCCTGCATTTGATTTGATTTGTTTGGACTTGATTTTATCTGTTGAAAAATTGCTCAACCACGAGATCCGAGCACAGGGTCTCTGCTGGAAATTGTCTGTCAGGTCGGCGGCAGTGAAGTGAGTAAATTGATATAAATAGATTTGAATTTGTATGTGCAATGCTGTTTGCAGCTGAAAGGCGGAGAAAGTGGTTGGCGATATCAATGAAGCTGTTGTTTTCAACAAGCTTTTTACAGTTCCGTGCTTAAAAATGTAAAATCCTTTGATGGATACACAAGTTCATAATCTTAAAAGCATGTCTTGCCTTGCATCACTAGACTAGTAATCCGAATAAGCTTCCTAAATTCCAAAAATCCCATAAATGAAAAATGTAATGTAAATGTGCTCAGGCTATGGGCCAAGCACAAATATCATTGCTAAAGTGCATTTGTAACAAAGAGAAATACTTGGCATAAATTCGTTTTTCCACAGTGCGGGCCTATTGCAATAATAATAAAAGCAAAATACTCGAGCACGGCCATGCAGAGCAATTTCGAAATATTTCTCATAAAATGCCGCGCTTACATAAATATTTAAACTAAAGCAGAGCCACGAAAGGCATTTCCCTATCTGCACTTAGGACTCGTCTAGGAATGGCAAATAAAAGCCCTATGCCAGCTGGCGGCGTTGTGTTTTCCTGGCCAGAGCAACTGGAACTCGACGAAGGAGCCACGGCTTCGAACTCCCTCCTCCCGGCCAGCATCTCCAGCATCCTCCATCTTCCTTCGGCATCGATCCTTGGGCGCCACGCTGACTAAGTGAGTGAGTGATGAATAAGTCCTGTGTGTGCGTGGCTCTGAATGCGAGTGCTGGGATCTGGGCCAAGCCAGTTGTCCTTGGGCCAGAAAAGCGATTTTCAATAGAAAACTCAAACTGGCAACATGTTCCAGATTGCTCAAGAAAACTACATTGCCTGAAATGTTGAACTGGGCTGAAAATTTGATGAGCACGAACTGAAAAACTTTATATTTCCGTCAATAAGCAGCTCTTTTTAATTAGAAGTGCAAAACAAAAAAAGTAAGAAAAGAAAATAAATATAAGTTTTCCATGCAAATTAAGTTTGTTACAGTTCTGTATAAACATAATAATAATAGTAATCTTAAGGCAATTGTCAGTGTTATTCAATGTTTGTTAGCTCTCGCTGGAATGAATTTTTCACAGCTGTTTTAAAAATCAACGATTTTCTCCTCTACCGAATTTCCATTCACAGCATTTGCAGAGCTGCCTGTCAATTGGAATTTGTTGTTCACCGAGTTGTCTTCAATTTGTTGCACGCACTTTCGACGCCTTTCGGTTGCAAGTTGCCTTTGTTTTCGCACCAGAGGGGCGTAAGGGGGGAAGAGCATCCTTCGCAGGACAGGACACAAAACTGATATAAGCCGAGTGTCTATCTCGCATCTTGTTGCTGTCATTCCAGGCTAATGTCTTCGCTCCATTTTCCCTTTTTGTGTTCAATGTCTATCGTCATTCCCATTTGGTTTTCCGCTCGTCCTTGTCCCTTTTCCCTTTTCCCTTTATTTTTCCCAACCAGACATTGCACTGGGCCGCTGTGTTGGTGTTGGTGTTGGTGTTGGTGTTGGTGCTGTTTCTTCTTTCTGCTGACACAGTTGGTAGTTTTTTCTCTGCGTCCTTGATACACATCATTCAAGCCTGCTTAACGTGTCCCATCATATTAACTTGGCCAAGATGCCAGCGAATGTTGTTTTTCCGCCGGAGCTGGCATTTATGCTAAAAGGAAAAAACTGCTTGTCAGTGAGAGTGGATTGAAGAGGGCGTTTCCTTAAATTAATTATTTTATTAAGAAGTTCCTTCTTGTCTTCTACTTCCAGACTGGCCATCTGTCACGAACACTCTGGAATGGTATGTAAATGAACTGACTTTAATTTGGAGTTGTACTCCAATTAAATATGTTAAGATACCCAAACTTAGGACACCATCCTTTGTAAATCAACTTATAAGATCCGTGCACCATATGAGCTACTACGAGGGCAGATTTTCGGCTTAGCAGAGTGAGCAGTGAATTTTCTGGGAAATGGCCAAATGCCTCGCAGCACATTTGACTCTATTAAAAAGAGCTCCCTGGGTGGCTTGGCACTTTGGCGGGGCAAAGTTAAGCAGCTTATGACCCAAACTGATCAATAATAAACGAATTCGGTTGGGGCGCCCCAACTCATTATGGATGCTCCGGGGTCTGGGGATTTTCACTTGGAAATTTATAATCCACCGGGCTAACTGCAATTAAAGGGTCTTAATTGTTTATTAATGCGCACTTCCCAGCAGCGGCAGCGTGAAAAAAGAAATTAATTAGTTGCTATTTTAAATATGGCGCAGACAATTTAAAATGCCACGCCAGTAAAAATACCACTTCCATTTGCCACGAAGGGCCGATTCCTTTGATTTATGCTGCCTGCACTTGTTCGAGGGGCTGCATCTGAATCTGCTTCTGAATCTCTATCTGTATCTGTATCTGCATTTGTATCTGTATCTGTATCTGGGAGTGGAAATGGAAATTAAAATGGGGGAGCCAATTTAATTGCTCGCTGGATTTTCACACTAAGTCCGTGCTTCCTGCAAATGGCACAAAAATAGCCCCTTGAGTTGGGGAACATCACGAACGAGAACACAAGAAAAGGGGCTTACTCGAAGGCTAGGGCGTGGCGGGGGCGGTGGCGAGGGCGGGGGGCGGGGGGCGTGGAGCGTTGGGGCATGTCGTGTGATGATTAATGAGACAATTTTTATGACATCGCACAGTGGGTGAGCGCATGTAATAGTCTGCCCACATAAATATCCAAAATGTCGAAACATTAAGTGGAAATGGGCAAAGACATTAAACTGATTACTTTACTACTGCGCTATGGTAAAAGGAATGCGCTTTAAAAATTTAAGATATTTCTTTACGCAGTCATTTAACTACTAGTATACAGAGTATATAAGAGCTTATATTAAAATCTAGTTGGGAACGAATTTTTAACAAGTTTATGACTTTTTTATCGACCATAAAACTGCTTTGACATTGTTTTTGAATTTGAATTAAGCACGTTCTGAGATTATTTAAAAATCTGAGGATTTATAAAGTATTAATAAAGCTTAATTGGCAAGCAGGTTCAGCCGCCTAGTTAGAAAAGTAATCAATGCGGCTGTCAATCCCTTACCACTGTGCATTTGCCACATAGTCGGATCCAAGGGGCACGAAGACGTGTCGCCTGCACATGAATAACATGAATTGCGTTATGAAAAATGTACTACAGCAGCTCGAGGAGATGGATTGGTAGCTGGGTATGGGATCCGTTGGGTTGGGCTGGGTTGGTGATGAAAATGTGGGGACTTTCGGGGTTCCTCGGGGTCTTTTCGGTGTTTGCTGCCATCATTACAGAGCTGAGCGATAAGCGACGTTGCATGCGGCGACACAACCGACGATTGCAATTTGATGGATATGAGTGTGCTTGTATTCACACATGTGCGTGTGCCACCGACAGACCAGAATGCGAATTGATGTGTCACGTGGGTGCAGTGCTGCTGACTTTGAGGGATTTATATGGGGAGCGTTGACAGCTGGCAAAAATTAGCTGCCAGTTCGTATTCGGAAATGCAAACTACGAACTCCGAGCTCCGAGCTCCGAACTCCAAGCTCCTAGCATTGCAAATGCCCAACTCCTGGCGGCATAATTAGCAAAAGCTCAAAACTTTTCGACTCCGACAGCCAGTGCTTACAATTATTATTGCTCTGGTTGTTAGCCAACCCAGGCTGCATGCATAAGCGGCTGGCAACTCAAATTCTGAGCCCGAAATCCCAAAATGTCAGTGGCCAACAGCAGCAGACAGTGGAAGGCTGTCAGGGGACAGGACGTCAGACAGGAGCAGCTGCTGCCTGCCAACTGCCAGGACACCAGGACACCAGTTTGCCGGCTCTCCTGCTCGTAACAATGCAGCAGAGCACTCAGCCAATCTGCAGCAGCTCTCAACGCTCTCATTATTCAAATGTATTTTTCGATTTGGCCAAAAGTCCTTTCAAGCATCCTTCGGTTAAGAGGATGAGTTGCTGCTGAACAGAAAAACATACTCGTTGCAGTAAGGAAATACATGATTAATTGATGACTAATTGCATATAACACCGAATAATAGACTTGCATTACCGCCTTGGAATCGTAATTAGCATAATTTTGAAGCATTTGTATTATCTTATTTATGGCAAGCTAAAATACCTAATGCTAAAGTGAAATTAAATGACTTATACAGTCAATCAGTAAAAGATGGGACAACTTGTAGCCATGGTTTTTATTGTATATGCTTAGTATATTAACATATTTTTCCAGCAAACTTACAAAATCAATGCATACCCTCAGGCAATACATGCTCTCGAAAAGCTCTTCCCAAAATATTCAGAAACATGCAAAGTTATTTTCCGGCTGCACCGGCACGAGCCCGTGGGTTTCCTTCTAACCTGTCATGCATTTTCCAGCCAGCTCTCGTGAAATCGCCATCTTCCGCTCCTCTGGCCACCCAGCTACCTGTTCTATTGCCGTAACAAATCCATTTTACCTGTCAGCTTTAACGCGTAAGCAAATGGCAAAACGGCAGCAGCTGGCTAAGAAAGAGCGCAAAATGGGCAAAAAGCGCAAAGTGAAGAGCTATCTACATACATGTATGTGTGTATGTACGTGTATGTGTGCATATGTGTATGTGTGGGTGTGGGTGGTGGTTGCAGATGAGTGTCAGGTGGGCGCGGCGCGGTGGGAGGGGCTCTGATATATTGCAGAGCGCAATTAGAGCGCAGACCGCAGAATGAAACGAAACACTAGCTGCCGTGTAAACAAGCCACAATTGCGCCACCAAAGAAGAAGAAAATGGCGAAAACTAAGCTTGGGCATAACGAACACTAAACACACTGCACTCACTTTAAAAAGAATATATGTATATATGATTAAATAGTATATTTGCATACATTTGTCGCATTGCTATTTCTTATTTATAGTAATAACTTAGACAGAAATCCACATAAAAGTGAGTGATTTTTAATGCTTTTCATACTCATGCAGAAGATTTCCTACAATAAAAAAGGCTCTCGTTTTTAATTAATTAAATTCCTAATTTTTGCAACTACACTTGAAATTTGTATCCAAGTGCATTACAAATTGCCCATACCCCCTTTCGGTGGAGGAACAACGGATATAAATTTTTGCGCAAACAAAATCAGGCACATCTAACACACATCCACCGACATTTACATTTAGACAATCAGACTCTTGTGCTCATGTCCTCCGTGACTCTATGTGTATGTGCATGGGTGTGTGCATGTGTGTGTGTGTGCACGGAACACACACAATTGCAAATTACGAAAACGAATTCCGAGTAAGTCACAAATGGAATCGCATTAAATCAAATCAAACGAAACGAAACGAAACGAAACGTAGGAGCGAAATCAAACGAAACAATTCTGGGCAGATGGCTCCCTGTGTGCTGGAATGGCTGCCAAATTCCCCATCGAACGGCGCGCGTAAATCTCAGATGACATCTGAGCATATTGTCGACTAATTACATAAACGCATGTGCAAAGGGGCGCTGGGGGCGTGGTCCTCACGCACGGTACCTCCAACAATCGCTAATTAGTCTCGGGGCACTGACAATGTGACACGGCGCAGATCAAACGGCTGACTCTGGTGCCGCCGCTCACATCCCATGTCACTTTGCATCCTCTTTTTTATTTGGGCCACTCAACTCGTCCCTGGGCGACTTTTTTATGCCATGTTTACCCCTCAGCATTCAGGCCGGGCGAAATTAAACGAAAACACAGCCTTCGCGGAAGATCAAAGCGGATGCGACAAGTCACTGGGGATCCGGGAAATTTGCAAGCTCTCCGTGCTGAGAAATTTAAATTAGTTGCACCGTTTAGCAGGGAGCGCCGAAAATAGCAAGGTTAACTTTGAAATGTACTTTATTACGGACTCGTTTATTGCTTAACTTGCATAAACAAATTGTGCAATACTTATGTATTTGCTGGAAGTATAACTAAAGTTGTGATATATAGCATGTAACATGTTTTAATAACACTTAAAGCAAAACAACAACTGATGTAAAATATATAGTAATACAAAATGAAAACATGTTAATGCCATCTGCCATATACTTCAACGCTGGAAGAAAAATGACAGGTGTTTAAAATAATTGTTAGTACAATGGAGTAATTTTGGAGTAACATTTACCGATAAATACAGGTGGAGTTCGCACCGTGGTTCGAATTAAACAAGAAAGCCAGATTTCGAAAAAATAACCCGCTCCGCACACTGTAGCTCTGAGTGCGCTTGTTGGGCGCGTTATCGTAGCTCCACTGTCCCAACAGCTCCTTCTTAGAATTGTCATTTCGCAGTCCCTGCAAAAAGAGAACCCTAGAAGATATCGGGATCCATTACAACAGAGTCCTTACGTATACATCGAAATTCTTGGGCGCACTCTTCACGCACAAGCTGGGCGTCATTTCGCGGGCCACGTGGGTCAGGGATATGACCTCCACGACGATGGCCTTGGCCAGTTGAAGAGTCACAGTGGCCTGGTTGCCATTAAATCCGAAGCAGGCGCCCGGAGAAAGCCCTGCTCGAATCATATTCACCGGCGGATTGGCGCTAAAGTCCAGACCCAACAGCCATCTGAAAAAATTGCTGCCACCAATGGGTTGTGCCTTCACATTGATGATCCTGGCACCCAGATCCTCGGCAGCGTAGTTAATGCGCGGCTTGGCCACCGAAGCGGCTTCGGGCTTCGCAGTCGCTTGGGCACTTTTGGAGGAGCAATCGGCACTCATCACCTGCTTCTTCAGATTGTAAACGTCGTCCATCAAATGGCCAATCTTGCGCTTGAACAGCGTGTCCACATAGGCACTTACATCCCGCTGGTTGCAGCTCCCCCTTGGATCGCCTCCAAGGCAATTGAACTTACCCGACCCCTGAGCTCCTTTGCAGCTCACCTGCTGCTGGCGAAGGATGTGCTGGGGGAGAGCCTTTGTGCTGGGGGGTCTGCTGGAACAGATTAAGAAATCGCCTTACCGATATATCATCGACATCATCACGAAGTCGCATTATGCCCAAGTTGTTCCTGCTGTTGTAGGCCATCAGGTAGTAGAAAAAGGTTGTGAGCAGCACGAATGAGAGCAAATAAGTTAGGAAAACTCGCTTTCTAACTCGTTGACAGCGATCCATTTTGTTCAGTATCTGAATGTTGGTTGTTAATGCACGCTACCAGATTTCTACGAAGACTGAAGCACAGTCTACTAAATGTTTGTTTGTCAACATCACAATTTCTAGGAATTATAATTACTGCTTTTTTTTGTTTAAACCTAGTCACGATGACACTCGACCACAAAAGAAGTGTTCGATAATTGGGCCAGAGGAATGCGTTGAATCAAATATAATTTCCTGGGAAAATCGCTGGAAAATGAACAATTGTTGAGAATAATGAGGCGAAATCGCATTAGGTGCGGCAGCATCTGCGAAAGTCTCTAATTGTCAATGGCTAAATAATTGAGAGCCAAAAGCAAAGGAAGCAAAGGAGGCAAAGGAGGCAAGGGAAAGTAGGAGGAAAAGCGAAGGGGAAAGCGCACAAAACGTAATAGCATTAAGGAAAAATCCAAATGAAAATCACTTTAAATGCTAAACAGCTGGTTGCCGAACGAGGCGAAATAAAAACACATAAAGCGCCTTCGGGCCTTTAAGCATCCATTAAAAATTTAATAACTTTGGTCCGGGCCAAATGCAATTTTGTAAAATTCTCTAGCAAAATTAATTAGTCAAACAATCCATCAGGACGCAAGCCGGAGCGCCTTAACGTGGCTAGTGCCGGCAAATTATGCTGGCCCAAAGACCCGAGTCCAGAGTCCACAAAAAGGTACGAAATCCCGCTGAGAAGGAACGTGATCATCCCCACATTTTGGTCAGGGGATTTTCCATTCAGAGTCCTTTTTGGTCCGGCTCACGTGCGTTGCCTAAGCTGGCAAAATATTGACCCAAACCGGACGGGAAATTTAGGTTACAGATGTCCGTTGGCAAATCCCAACACTTCAAAGGCCGCAGTGAATGTAATTTTAATCAAAAATTGCTCGGCCCCAAGAAATCCCAATGCAGGAAATTCCGACGAAGGCCGCTAATCCTTCTTAAAGGCGAACAGTGGGCTTAAATGGAATATTTGCACGCATTTCATTTCCACTTATTTATGCGCTGCTCGCGCACAAACATCCAATGGCGCTTACAAATGTTTCAATAACTTTCTGGGCGGCAGTCGTGTCCACTTAGAGCTCAACAGTTTTCCCGTATAATCGACTTTTGTGCTGCGCAATCACGACCCGAAACATTGACATCCACATTGAACATTGTACACAGGACACAGGACTCAGGACACAGGACACAGGAGACAGGGGACAATTAATTTTTAATGCAAGTCGCTCGACAGATCAGCAACAGAGCCGGACACAAACAAAAACGGCATCGTCGAGAGCAAGTGGCTCTGCTAATTGCACTCATTCACACGGCAAGCGACAACAAAGGCGGTCTGAAGAGGCATGCTGCAGAAGACTGCAACTACGGCGGTGGCAAGTGGAGGAGAAAGTGCGCCGGGTGGAGGCGAGGTGGAGAGGGGGAGGAGGAGAGCCGTCTCCTTGACGCACGGAAACGGAAGCGCTAGTTGCAAGGATATGTTGCAGTGCCGCACAATAGTTGGGGTTACAGTGGGAACTTAGCGAAATGCAATTGTATCTGTGTGCAATTATATCTATTATATTATATCAAGTCAAAAAGGTTGCAAAACCCTTATGATCTCGGGAACCCTATGAGAACTAGACATTTGAGATTCATCGCACACTTAAGTAGGGTTTACCATATCTTACCTATTTACTAAACAGTTCCATGGGCACTTAGCGGGTTACTCATTATTTCAAGCCCAACCAGATGATTGCGAACCACTGTGCGTGCTGCGACTGTGTTCACTGCAATTACGTGCCATTGAGGCAGACCATTGTGAGTGCTCTGCAGATAGCAAATAGTCGCATTCCGAGCAGAGAGTCCCTTCAGAGTCCGGCACTTCCTGGCGGCCCCGTAGCCGTAGAAACTGCACCCTCATTGCCTATTTCCGGCGTAATTGTTATGCCAATTTTTAGGGGCCAGCCAGTGGGTGTGCGAAATTAAACGAGAATCAAATAAAGCCGACGACGGAACTGAAAATAATACATAAATGCGGTTACATTTGCAGCGTTAAATGTTAACAGTCGATTTTCCAATGCACACAGCAGACACATCAAAATATCAACGCGTATAAGCGTGCTCCTTTCATGTCTTCTTGGCTAAAACCCAAAAAAACCCAGAAGATCCAAAACCAAACCCTTCCCTCGGATAAGCCCCATTCTGCCTTTTAGCCCATCAGCCGGCGACATTCCTCGTCATCATCATTCCGGCTTAGACTTTTGGGGGGAGTGCAAATTGACAATTTCTGTGAAATTGCACAAATACGAGCCTGTGCTCCAATTTTTTATGGCAAATTACCCAGCCGCATGTGTGGATGGCTGGGGGGCGTTGGGGCATTGGGGCATTGGGGCGTGGCTGTGGTGGGGTTTCGCTGGCAGGAAAATGTCATAAAACCGTTTCGTACGGCTGGGTTTTTTATGATTGCTTTTCAGGCGGCATTCCCTCCCGAAAATGAGCAGCAAACAGTCACAAGAAAAGGGAAAAATAAATAAAATATAAACTGCGTTATGTTTATGCGCCAAAAAAATGCAGGGAGAAGCGGGAAAGCGGGAATGCGGAAGAGCGGAAAAGCAGAAAAGCTATCAGGACGTCATCAGCCACAGTATAATTAAACATTACGCTAGGCAATAAAAGATGAGACAAAAAGAGGACCATTTTGCGGCATTTGAATGGGCTGAAAGGTGGAATAAAAATATATAGCATATGTATTAACGATAAGATCAGCGATGGTTAAAAATCGACTTTGACATACAAAATAATTGGGAAGCTTTATTACGCTGCAAGTCATAAAACGTTCCCCAATTTGTCTCGTATGTTATACGTGTTATTTTTAAGGTTAAATAAAATTAAGCAAGTTTATTCCTTGGCGGGCTGCATAATTTCCCCTTAACAGCTGTGGCTTTCAACTAAAGTTTTTCGAATATTAAAAAGCAATTAAGCTGCATATAGGGGTACATAAAAGTTAACAAACTGCTTACGAAATGTAACAAAAATGTACATGAAACAAGCTTTGTTTCTAATATGTTTGGTAATATTTCACAGTAAAAAATGTCCCCACTCGTGTTTGCTTTCAATAGCCAAAATGCTTTGCTATATTTGCGAAACTTTAAAAGCAATTAAAAAGTTTTGTGCACTGCTTTGATTTCAGCTTGCCACTCACCTTAGGGCCGAGATGAACTTTTCCGGGCAACAGCTGGCGTTGGCCAAGAAAACGGCAACATTAGGCCCCATATATATACCCATGGTATAAACATAATGATAAACATAATATGCCGCTGAGTGCCTAGAAGTGTGCTTAATTCTGTGCAGCTTTAGTGCCTTTAAGTTGCAGGCGGGACTCAAGGATATGGGGAAGTCCCCTGAAGTGGGCGCTGGACGCTGGGAAAGTCGGAAAACTTTCCTGCTCGCCCTCCCCTATTCCCCTATTCCCCTATTCGGCGCCCCATCCCTAAGTGCACATGCCACAAACAACCTAAGCTGCTAGGCAAATGTACATCGAAATACGAAGTGGCAGCAGGACGAAAGGACGAAGGACGAAAGTGCTCAAAGGAATGCCGGCGGAGGCGTTTATTTGCGTTTATAATGTGTGAGCTATTAAAATTTTAGAGGCTGTTAGTGGCGCTGTGTTCGTGCGTCTGGCGCACTTGAATTAAAATTGTTTCTGCTGCAGCATAAAATGAAAATTAGTTGATTTTTTTATACCCAGCGCGCGGAAGGCGCGAGGCTCTTAAAGCTTTTAGGGGAGCAGCAGCTGCTGTTCGGTCCGCGAAAAAAAGGAAAAAAAAAAATGAAAAATCTTTTAAGTAAAAATTTTCACAACGCTTGTTTGGATTACATTCATATTCATATTTTTATTTGTGTTTGTGTCGGCAAGCGTAAAGTGGAAATTAACATAAAACAGCGGCAACACGGGGCGCATACTTAATGTCAAGCCGAAACCGGGATGCCCTCGCCAAAATGCAGCTATAAATACCACACAAGCAGTGAGATTGCTTCCTACATCGCTATGGCACATATAAAATAATTAAGTTGTGCTGCGGAATCAACAAATTTGCCCATGGACTCTTTACCACCCCGCAACACGCCCATATCGCAGCCCGCAGAGCTTAACGAACCCAAAAGTCCTGGCTCTTCTATTTACTTTTATATAAATATGTTTTGCCGTACCCACGGCGTTTTTTGCACATCGCGTATTCAGCTGCAGCTTATTTTTGATGCATATTTTATTTTGCCATTGCATGCGTAATTTTATTTGCCGCCACGCCCCCTGCGCCCACTCCGCCCCGCTGCGGTGTTGTTGCTGCGGCTAGTTGGGGGCTCGTAATTCGCAGCAAAGGTATAAGTTTTATGACCATTGCTGCGATTTTTGTAGCTGATGTCGCCCGAGTGCTGGCCACTAAGCTTTTTTCTAGCTAAACACAGATATCTGTGCCTATAGTGACTATAGTGTGACTATAGCAGTTAAAGGTAATATAATAGATGATATAATTAATGATCGCTAAAATAATTGTGGTTTTAAATAAATACTTATATATAATATACATAAAATATAATAATAATATATAATAAATAAATATAAATAATTCAATTCATTTGCGAAGTATGCAATTATTTGTTTTAACTTAAAAATACAGACATGAAATTTTTGAAATTATTTTCCAGCTACGTCGTTGCATATGAAAAGTATGGAATATATTTATAGATGCTTTTCGCTAGCCATATATGACATCAACAATTTTTTTGCCAACGTGTCCTTTGGCAGGTTGTACAAAATTTATGTATTCTACAACAAAATGCCGTCGTCGCCACTGTGGCTGCACCTGGGCGGATTGTTGTCGTCGTCTCGTTGGCAGAATATGCACGGCAATGTGCCAAATTAAGTGCTCTGCCTGCCAAAAAAGGAGCTGCGCAAAACACGGGAAAAAAAATGGGAAAAAACGGATCTCGACGGGACGAGGTCCTGTGCCAGGACGTCGCTTAAGTTGTGATGTAAATTTTAATTTCCACATGTTATGACATGTTCGCGGGGTCCCTTTGAAGTTTTCCCGCACCTGCGTGTCTAATTCCAGTGGCCTTTAAGTGGCCTGTGGAACTTTACTTCCAGGCGACTGTGCTGAAATTAGTGTTCTCAAAAACTGTAATGCAATTTCTGGGGCTCCGAAGAAGTCGGCCGGAGTCGCTTGGTGTTGTCTGGCTTGAGGTTGCCAACGGCAACAAACAAATGCTTGGAAAATTGCCATTTTGCCGCAGCTGTTGATAAGTTTTTAATTAGGTTTAGGCTTATTAGGTGGGCTGGGCCATTAAGTTAGCCGGTTTCAGTACTAGACATTTAGGCCGGGATGAATGAATTTAATTTATGCTTAAATTCGATTTTTGCTTATAATGCGTACAAAATTGTAAGTGAATTTAAATTTCATTGGCTTTTATTGAACGAATTTGGCAATATGTATAAATTTCTACATATTAACTCTACAAACTCTATAATCAACACTGTTACAAACTTATAATTGATGTGTGATTGAACTTTTTAGTTTGCACGTTCCATTATTACGCATACGTCCTGTTGTACAAGCGTAAACAAGAGTATCTTGTAAGCCTCGGCTAAGCCGCATTTCGCACACAAATTATCAGCACCGATAACGAGTATTATGAGAATTATCAGCATTTCAAAGAGATTTCACAGCCACCTGAATGCGCAATCAATTTCTTATGAAATTTTCATTTGCTCCCGAGTGAAAGGTCAATTTGTTGTGAAGGCCTATTGATTTCCCGCAAACGAGCTAACGGAATGAAATTGAAATTATTCCTAGTGACAGCAGTTTAACTGGCGTGTCAATGTCTGGGTCTGCGTGAACATGGGACATGTGAAAAGTAAAATAAATATTTATCCAGCCCGAATTATTTCGGCAGTAGCCGCAGCAGGCCGGAGCTGAATAAAACCCTCAAATTTTACAAGTCTGCTACGTTCTTGTCATCTTATTAAATCACACAAGATGGAAAAAGTTTCGGGCCCGGACAGTTGGAAGTGCTTCACAGCGGTTCAACTGCCTCTTGGTCTCGACTGTCAAATCATTTTGTGATAAGGATATAACAAATGTGCACAGCCCACACACACATACATACAGATGCGAGCTAGGATTTTCTATCTCTTGTCTGTGTCTGCTTCATAACTGACAAATGAAAATGTCAAAAAATGTTTGCTGACAAGCCAACCAAATGAGAAAGAACATTTTCCATTTATCTCTGGGCGCAAGTTGGCGAGAGGGACATTTCCGAAAACTTAATTAAAATTACTATTCGGCTTGGACTAACCAAAAACAGCAGGAAAGCACTGTTGAATTGGTCAATTACGCAAATACCAATACTAATATTTACAGTCTACTAGAGTGAAATCGGAAAAATGCATTTCCCAAACGTTTTCTCACAGTGTTCAGTGTTCAGCTGCCCAAAAAATGCCTTTGTGTAACATCGGGCAGAATACAGTTTTCCAATTAACAGTCTGCCATTTGGGCGTGTAACAGTGTGGGGCAGGTCCTTGAGTAACCTCACCTTTCAGGTGTATCATTACAATCTCGGCTACAGTTTCGGACTAAGTGCCGAACATTTGAGTGAGAGCCAAAAGCAGCTGGGCCAACATTACATTAGGCCACTGAAAGTCGCCGGCCATGATTAATGTTCGGTTATTAATAATGTTCTGTCGTCCTGTCGGTCGAAGAACAGACTTCAGGTGCCTGCCAAATCAAGTCAATTTGCTGGAATCCGAGTATCCATTACGCATTTGCATTGGCGCCAGACGGTTCATTCTTAGTCCACTGAAATAGGAGTCTATCCGCAGCTAGGCATTTGGAATGGGGCAGAGGGGCGGCTAATGAAACTGGAATCTTCTCGGGATTTGCCATTGTGACCGAACAGCTCATCTTGGGTTACCCAGAAATCTGGGGCTGGGGAGAAATCTGGGGCTTTGTTTTTATGTTATTTTTCACGTAAACGCAATTTCTTGGTGCGCATAATAAACTTGCATTTAAGTTAATTTTCCTGTAATTTATCTGTTATTTAACTGAGGAGCCATCGGGCAATATGTTGCATGATTTATGCCTGACATTTTCAATTGTTTATGGCTCTCGTTTCCTGTTCAACTTCGTTCTGCCTTTTGTTTTTCACTTAGATTAATTTTGACAAATATTAATGTCACCTGCCATGCCACAGGGCGAATTTAATGAACTGCCCTCATAAAAATATGAATAATAAGCGAATAAATGCGGCAACAAGGTGGAAACACAATGATGCGTCTTAATGGGGGCAGCAAATTATTGGGATTATATAAACAAAACGACCAATCCATTTCCATCCAATTAAAGCCGCACAATCTGCACTCAATCGTACTTTCGCTGTGTCAATGGCGGCGAGTGCGATTGCGATTCGCATTTCACGGATATACATATACGTGTATTTGCATAAGTGCAATATCAATTCGGGGCATAATAAGCTTGTTGAGACACTCGATTCACTTCCGAACCAATCCGATCCGATTCATTATGCAAGAAAACAAACACTTGAATACTGCTGCAAAAACTATTCAAAATAAATCAACCAGCCCAAAAAACAAAAGTGGCCAGTGGGCTTATTATCGGGCATAATAATTTAACTCGACTGCGCTTTATTTATGGCTCCATGTCACGCAGATAATGAGCCAAATTATTTTCAATTTATTTTGCGCGTTAATCGCACGGGAGGAAAATTAGTTTTGTCTGTAATCACAGAATGCATAAAACGCTTCGGGATTAGAGTGAAATGTTTGAAAGCTACATTTTTGCTAGCTTAATCGCATTTTACAATTTTAAAATCGACAAGTCGCAGCATTTTAATTAGTTTTACTGTGACATAAATTTTGTAAATTATGGGCAATCACAAAATTTGTTCTGGAATACCTATTTCTCTTAATAATGCACTATGTATATATATTTTGTTCAATCATATATAATTTTATCTGCTTAGAAAATAAAGCAAAAGCTTATAGCAAAATATGATTGCCTTAAGTATAATATTAACTTTTCGTGTACCCATTTACTTATCCTTCTTTTGAATCTTTTCTTAATTTTCTTGCAGCAAGCGGCGCTAAACGAGACACAAAACCAGTTCGACAAGTAGACATTATAATTTCATTAAGGACAACAGCCTTTCGCTGCCGCCAGTGAAACAACGTATCCGTGAGATACAACAGAGGCTGGAAGAGCAGTGTGGAGAGGAGAGGAGGAGAGGAGGAGAGCTGGGGAAAGGCGCGCGGAGAAAGTCAGAAAGCCGCAAAAGGCGACAATAGCCCCCGAGCCCATTGCCTACTTCTGAGCGCTGTCAAGCGCGAATCAAGGACCTGGCATTTTTATGAAATTAATACAAAGGACGCCGAAGGAGTAGAGGCTGAGCCGAGTGGAAGCGGAAGTAGCAGCCATGACAAAGGCGCCAGCGACAGGACAATGATGGGCGCCACTCCCACTCCGATAGCGATTAAAGTGGATGGCTACTGGAAGCGCTACTTTTATGGCCGAACACTGCTCGAGTAGACGTGACAGCGTCCGATCGGCTAATAATATTTACCCGCGGAAAAAGCCCGGCTGCATAATTTGACATGCCAACGTGAGCCAGCTGGCGAAAATTGTTTACCCAACTGCTGCACAGGCAGAGCGAAGAAAACGCAAGTACCGAACATAGAAGGATCTCTGAACAAAGGACGCAGCCCAGCCGGAGGCACTTGAGACAATGAGTGCAATGAGTGGTCTGCCAATCTGGATACCGCTCCTTGCACTTCTGGCCCTAACTGCGGCCTGTCCGCCGGAGGTGTGTGTGTGCAAATGGAAGGGGGGCAAGCAGACGGTGGAGTGCGGGGGCCAGCAGCTCTCCAATCTGCCGGAGGGCATGGATCCGGGCACCCAGGTGCTCAACTTTAGCGGCAATGCGCTGCAGGTGCTGCAATCGGAGCGCTTTCTGCGCATGGATCTGCTCAACCTGCAGAAGATTTATCTGTCCCGGAATCAGCTGATCCGGATACACGAGAAGGCCTTCAGGGGTCTGACCAATCTGGTCGAGCTTGATCTCAGCGAGAATGCGCTGCAGAATGTGCCCAGCGAGACGTTTCAGGACTACAGCTCCCTGATGCGCCTCTCGCTGAGTGGAAATCCCATCAGGGAGTTGAAGACCTCGGCCTTCCGGCACCTCTCCTTCCTCACGACCCTGGAGCTATCCAACTGCCAGGTGGAGCGGATCGAGAACGAGGCCTTCGTGGGCATGGACAACCTGGAGTGGCTGCGACTGGACGGCAATCGGATTGGCTTCATCCAGGGCACCCACATCCTGCCCAAGTCGCTGCACGGCATCAGCCTGCACAGCAATCGGTGGAACTGCGACTGCCGCCTCCTGGACATCCACTTCTGGCTGGTCAACTACAACACCCCGCTGGCCGAGGAGCCCAAGTGCATGGAGCCGGCGAGGCTGAAGGGCCAGGTAATCAAGAGCCTGCAGCGGGAGCAGCTGGCCTGTCTGCCGGAGGTCAGTCCCCAGTCGAGTTACACGGAGGTGAGCGAGGGCAGGAACATGTCCATCACCTGCCTGGTCAGGGCCATCCCGGAGCCGAAGGTCCTTTGGCTATTCAATGGCCAGGTGATGAGCAACGACAGCCTCATGGACAACCTGCACATGTACTACTACATCGACGAGACGATCGGAGTCAGTGGCGCCGAGGAGAAGCGCAGCGAAATCTTCATCTACAACGTAGGCGCCGAGGATAATGGTACCTTCTCCTGCGTGGGCCAGAACATAGCTGGCACCACCTTCAGTAACTACACCCTGAGGGTCATAATAAAGGAGCCGCCGGTGGTCAATGAGGTATCGTTCCCCAGGGACTACATGAACTACATTGTGGCCAGCAGTGCCGGAGGTGGCATAATCTTCGTGGTACTCCTCTGCACCATCGTGGTCAAGTGCAAGAAGACCTCGGAGCCGGCCAAGCAGCGCAAGAAGTGCGATCAGGTGACGAGTATTGCCGGTGGCACCGACTCCTCGACGGGAAGTACCCAGGATACGGGCATGGGCATGATGAAGTGCGCCTCCATACTGAATGATGGCGGGGATAGTCTGAACGGAAATGCAGGACTCCTGCTGGGCGATACATTGACACCCACCAAGGCGGCGAATGGAGCAGCTGGCGGCGGCATTATCCTGGGCAATCAGATGAAGCAGAACCTACTCCTCTACGCCACTCCGAATTCCGCCCAGCAGCAGCTGCAGCTGAATGTCAACCTGATGGGCACTGGACCGGGATCACCGCCGTTGCTCCTGAGCAATGGCCATGGCTTGGCGGCTGCCTACTGTTCTCCACCCGCCTCGCTGCGCAACTACCAGGAGAAGAATCCGGACTTGGTCAACGATGCGGAGAGTGTCAAGCACAAGCTCAAGACGGCGGTGAGTCTCGACGGAGCCGGGGAGTACGAGACGCAGAGCGACTGCGGTCAGTACGAGGGTTGCTATCAGCTGGCGGCCGCTCCACATCCGGGACACCAGCACCCACATCCGGGACATCCGCTGATGGGACGCTTCGCACAGGCGATGACCACCTTGCCGCGCGGCATGCAATTGAAGCCGGCTCCACATCAAGTTGATGTCCACCTGAATCCGGTTTGCTTCCTGGGGCAAGACGGATCCTTTGCATACGACTACAGCAGTGCCCATCTGGTGCAGCAGCCACCGCAGCAACAGCAACAGCAACAGCACCAGCAGCAGCAACAGGTGCAGCCTGCCAACAACTTCTATCGCACGTTGCCACACAACAGGTTGCACAAGCAGCAGCAATTTCAGGCGGCTGCGGCAGCAGGCGGAAGTGTCGGTGTGGGTGGCAATCCCACTCTGCGCTACAGCCTCGAGGCCGAGTTCATCCAGAGGGGTCCGACGGTGAGCTACGAGAAGTACCAGCTGCCCAATGTGCGCTTCACAGCGGAGGGTTATCCGCAGCAGCAGCAGCAGCAGCAGCAGCAGCAGCAACAGCAGCAGCTTCAGCAGCAGCAACAGTTGCAGCTGCAGCAGCAGCATCAGTTCCCCTCGCCGCCAGAGGGCTACAAAAGCGATTTGGCGATGATGCCGGCGCCGTTTCAGCAGTGGCCCAGCTGTTTGCCCGGCTACCGCTTCGCCCAGTCACCCACCAGCCTGCCAGCGGTTGCAACTCCACCACCAGCCGCAGTGGTGGCCACTCCACCACCGCCCACATCAGCAGTATGCACACAATCCACGGCCACATCCACCATTCCGGAGCTGGATGAAAGCGAGGCGAGTTCGCCACGACTCGAGGAAGCCGCTGGCTCTGCAGCGCCACCTGCCGGCGAGGAGGAGAGCTCAGACACCGCGAAACTCAAACAGCTTAATGGCCCCCTGGCCGACAGTCCCGACGAGGGATACGTGGGCGATGGCCAGGAAACCAGCGACATTTGACCCGGCCAGCAGCCAACTGCCAGGGATGAAGCGGCCTTAGACGATTCAGTGGCTCTGTAAATGGCCAGGCTGATCACCAAACCACTCATAGCCTAAGTTCACCCTTCACTTGTTTCCGTCCCGCTGATTTTTTACTCCACTTACATTTTTCCTTTTTTTTTGCTGGCTTGCCCCAAAAAAAAGGAAGCAAAACAAACAGGGACAGACCCAAGTTTAACCTAATAATTGGCTGAAAGAGAGAGAGCTCCGAATGCGAGTCCGAAAAGAAGAAGTCTCAGAAAACCAAATAAAGTAAGGGCAGGAACAGGACCTCTCCAGTCCAGTGAAAAAGGATCCAGTTTCAGTTAGCTTAGGGAAGTTCTACCTGAGCAATATATTTTTAAATATCTTGAGCTCTAAAGTTGTTTCAACCAAAGTGTTATGGATAACCAATAAATGCATCAATTGAAGAGGTGCTTTTTTAAAATCAATTTGTTACTTTAGTTACGGTTCCAAATGTCATGACTTTTCCACAGGACTCTTTGCGTTCAGAGTATTTGGCAGAACAATAGGCAGACCTAACCTAATAAAGCCGAAAAACAAAGACGCCGCTAAACAAAAGCCTCTTGTCGTTGTTTGTTTCTGTTTGCTGCGTGCTTCGAGTGGCAAGCTGGCAGCATTTTATTTCCGCTGATGTAATTGAAAAACTTTTTCATTTAATATAAAGTTTGCAGCAGCTTCCCCGCTGCACAATGGCAAGAAAGCAAGGCAAGAGAAAGCAAGTTGACGCAAAGAAATCCCGGGCCTACAAGACTACTAGACATGTGAGGGTTCCAATGTTGTGGGGGGGTTGGTGTTCTATGTGTGCCGATTGGGTTGTTGTATTCTCGCAGGCGTTGTTAGTTGACAATCGACGAGGAAGTCCCATCCACCCCTTCTGCGGATCCACTTCACGAGGTTCCGAGTCGGTGGCTCACTTCAGAGCCAAGTGGCATGTGTTTTCGCCATGGCGACACCTGCTCTCCGTGGCACAAAGGACTCCGGCTCGAGGACCCGGCTGTTGAACTGTTGAGCCTTTCAAGGGAAAGGACTAAGGACTAAGTCGACAATTCCGGCCTAAAATCGCGAGTGGCATCAACGGCTTCCCCCGTGCAGTGTGCGCTAGTTTATGAAATTTTAATTCGGGCCTCATCCGCTCCAGAGTTGCATTTAAATAATTTATCGCATTTATTTTCCACAGAACTTTTCCAAGTCTGAGGCAAGCCTTTGTCCTTTATCCTTTACCCTTCACTCACTTCCGAATTTGATTTTTCCCGCCTTAGGTTTGTTGTATTGGATCAAGCAGACATAAACACGAGTGTTTCCGGATATCTTTAAGTAGATATCGTAAATTAGATCGGCTAACATTGTAAGAACTAACTAAATTTAGGATAGCCCCGTTTGAGACTTGTATGTAAATGTAGCCATAGAATCCGTTTAGGCAAAGCCCAAGCTTTTCCCTTTAACCCAAAAGTTCTGTAAAGTGTTCAAGACTTTTCCAGTGTAACATAAACTGAAGAAAAATGGAGAAAAGCGGACATGATCGCAAAGGTATTTTGATGAAACAAAAAAGATACAATTAGCAATAGCTAAATGCATATGAGGGAGTGAGGGAAGAAGCAATCATTTAAGCACAATATCGATTATTGTAAATTGCATAAATAAATCATTAGACGTAAGAACAAGGCAAACACACTCGTACTCGGAATGATTTTTGTGTATGTAGCGAAGGACTAAATTTTATTTTCACCAAGTGAGTTAGTTGGCAAATGCACCAAGTGGAATATAGAAGCAAAAACTAAATTAAAAACCGAAAATACAACAAAAACACATTTTAGCCTAGCCAACTGTTTAAGTCCCAACCCAAACACAGACACACTCAAGGTAAATATATTAAACGAAAAAACTGCCAGCTGGCAGAATAATTTTAAATATTATATGGCATACACTACAATATAAAGCGAATGTTTAGCATAAGTTAATGGTTAGGCAAAGCAGAACATACACGCATAAACCTAATAAAAGGCCATAAACGGCAACAGAGAGATAAATTCAGAAGGACAATGAGAAGACACACAATCTAGTTATAAATTAATTCTCTAAGCTAAATTAAAATCGAAATGAATAAAGATAATAAGAGAAGCAAAGTGTATAAAAGGATAAGAGAGAAATTAATCCGAATAAAACGCATTAAACTGAAGAATTTAATAAAAACTATATTATGTCGCTTTTTTTTTAAGCCAAATGGACTAGTGCCGCACTGCCAACAAAGGGGACGCAAACAATTTCAGCGATTGAATATTAAATAGATGGAGATGGATCCTTTTCGTATTCTTTCCTTCGCAGGACTAACGAAGAATGGAGCGGGATATGCAAATGCGCCGCTAAGTAGGCAACGCAAAAACGTCCATTTGAAACTGGAGGCAATGCTGAATGCTGGATGTGCTGGAACATAGAAAATAAATTAAATCAGAGATGAACGAGGTGGCGGATAGAAAATGCACACAACTACCTTTTTGTTGATTAAATGCTTTTTTATGCAGAATTGCAATAATTTGGCAAGATTATGTAAGTGAAAAAAGAAATGCTGTGTTACAAAGTCAAAAATGAAAGCACATTAAATATTAATATTCAAAAGAGGAGAAGAATCTTCTCATCGCTGGCTACACAAGTGCTTACATATTCAAAACCATAGTGACAGAAAATGAAATATAAGCTAATTAAAAATGCTGAGGGCATAAATAAAGTTAAACAAAGTTAAATATTTATGGATTATTAAATGCAGAAAGGCAAAATAATATTATCGTAAGTGGCAACATCCCAAAGACCTGCCATCGCTTTTGGCATATGTAATGACCGCCCTGCTGCCACAAAATTTCCCCAGCTGCAAACGCTATTGCAGCACAAGGTTGTTTGCAGGCCTCAAGATGCGCACATCACGCATACGCAGTGTCTGCCCAAAAGCAAGCACGTCAAGGCGCGTGCAAGGTCGCAGCCCAACTCAAAGCAAAGCCAGCACACTGGGCCCGGACTGAAAGCCCGGACGGAGGATAAAACCCGGGCCCGGGCACTGACGCATTATACGTTTCAGTGCGCAATAATGTCATTAAAAGGCGCAAACGGAGAACGCAGGCTGCGAGCGCCAAAAGGGAAGCACAACTGGGTCACTTAATGCAGCCAGCCAGTTGTTACCTCGACCTGACATTTATGAGCAGCTCTAGATGGCTGTAGATGGCTGTAGCTGGCTGTAGATGGCTGTAGCTGGCTGGCCCAGAGCGAAAGACAATTTCCAGTGTGGAGCAATTAAGAGCAGGGCTTAAACCAGCTCCGCACCAACGGCAGCCGCTCCGCATGAGTGTTGAAAATTATTGGAAAAGCCCTAAGCCAGCACACCCGAAAGGCGTCTAAAGGCGGCAAATATATGGCCACAGAAGTGCTCGGGGTTGTGAAGAACTTGGGGCTTCCTCTCAAGCATCAGCCGCATAGTTGAAAGCGTCCGAGAGCCCGGAAAAACCAAAGCCAAGCAGGAATTGCGGCAATGGCAGCGCCAACGCCATCAACATCAAAATCAAAGAAGACGAGCACACGACTCCGACCAAGAAACCAAAGTCAGAGGCGCGCATAATTAATGTAGGCATAAAAACAAGTGACTTGTAAATATTGCCAAGGCAATGCACAGTATCCGTACACAGCAGAGCCCACATCCATATCTCCTCCCGGATGCCGAGTATCTTTGGGATGCCAATGTGTGTGTGTGTGTGGGCATGTGCCTTTGGAGCGGCCACTTACAATGTGGCAAGTTCGAGAGAGGACCGCGATGTTGAGGTTTCAAGCACTGTGGGGCAAAGTAAGTAACTTTTCTTAAAAGAGATATTTTTAAAAAGGTTTTCCTAAACATTATGCATCATTTTACGACAAATTGCATTACATATTGATATAAAATAACAAAATGTCATCAACGAAATTAAGAGATTACTGTTATTTTCGTTGCAGAGGCAATTTTCAGCCCACAGTGCACCGTCTAAGTTTCAGTTTGCTGGAATGGCGGCCGAGTGGGCAAGACAAAGCCAGCCATCAGCCCTCAATGTAAGTGTGTGTGCGTGTGGGTATCCTGGTTGTTTATGTGTGCGAGAGTTGGCCGATCCGACACCCCATCCCCCCATTCCCCCATCCCCCTATCGCCCTTTCGACGACTTGGCTGCGTTTATATGGTCTAGTGATTGTGACATTGTAGCTACAATTACAAGCGGAAGTGACGCACATCAACGCACGCATATGGAGGCGTCTATCTTTGCTTTATGTATGGCTAATGCCCCACTAAAGCTGCGCACAAATTGGGCTTATCGTATGGTTATTCCAATTCTATTTTGTGCCCCCAGCTCGACCCCCCAGCTCCACAAACATTGTGTGAAAAATGTTGACTCAAAGTTTGCGGCATAAGGGCGGAACATCCGGCTGTGAGCCGGAGTTTGATGCTCGTATCTAAACAAGTTGGCTAGTTTGTCTTATAAAGTTATTAACCAAAATTAATGTGTGTTATAAAATTTGCGATGTGGTTCGGAAGTGCTTGTGCATAAAATAAACGATTCGGGCAGTCGATCTATGTATGTACACGTAAGTATCCTTTAGAGTGTGGTTTTGCAGCCACAGGAGAGGCAATGCATAAGTAAACCATTTCCAAATGGCAGGTGATTCATGGAGAACTTTGTTGGTCATTAGGTTGAAAGAGATTAGGTGCGGAGCTGGCTTAGTATGCCAATTAAATATTGATGTCTGCGTTATATAAATTTAAGACTCTAAATTAATAGAAGCAGTTCCCAAAATATGCCAAGTTTGACCATAAGTTTCCCAGTATTTTAAGGCACTTTTCCCAACATTGAGAAAACTTAACCAATTTCGAATCCCAGGCATAAAAGGACCCTATGCAAACTTGTCTCATTTATCCAACTCCTTTCGGGCTGTGCCATAAAAATGTACGATTCCATTTTTTGTCATACCCGTATGTAGGCTTCTTGCAGAGAAGAAATTAAATATTCACATTCACGCATGCATGCACTATAATTTGCATCACTAATATTGTCGTGCCAATGGAAAATATTGCAAAACTTTGAGTGTCCCCGGGCAAGTGGTCTCTCAAAGTATGTCAAACTGAAAAACTCTACTCACTAACAATGGACAGGCCCGAAACGTGCTCGAATAGAAATCGAGCAGCTGCGAATACGTCTCCAAATTAATTCGAACTCATGAAATATTGACTACGAACTGACTTTGGCCTGCCAGCTGGCCCAAAAGATGATGTGGGATGGCCATTCATCTTGGAAAACCTTCCACGTATTTCCATGGCCGACTCGTTTTGGTATTTGTCTAGTTGTCAATTTTTAATGTGGCTGCTTGACAAATCAATTTTGCGAGACTGCGACAGATGAAACGAACAAAGGACTTCTTGCGAAACTTTCTATTTGCCAGATCCGGCACACAATGAGCAATGTCAACGTCTTTAGGATAATTTGATTCGGATCTCTCGGCCATCTCACTATTTTGCCAAATTGATGGAATTTTAAATTTGTTTTGCCAGGCAACGTCCATTGACTGGCAATTAGAATAATTTGGCCAGCTGTTGCTACAACACAGCTCATCCTCTTCAAATGCGGCTCCTTGGCCATTCTGCTGGTGATTACACCAGGATATTTGCCAAAATATTTAATGGTCACACTTTGGACTGTGAACTCAAATAGTAAATACGAAAGGATGGCTAAGAAGATTGACTGAATGGATGCGAATGTCAAGTACCCTACGTAAAGGTACGATATTAAAGCGATGGTTCTTGTGTAGTAAGTATAAGTGTAAATAGTAAAGTATCTACGGTTTCACTTTGTTTTAGGAACCATATAAATTCAATAAACAGAATTCCCCAAATGCATATTTTAAAGTCAATCTAAGGTTCAGCACTTCCTCTCGCCTGAATCAAGCAATCTCTCAAGCTTATCTTTGCCAAAATACCTACCCAATATTTTGTCTTCACACACACAAATCCAGCCCGACGCCCTCAAACCCTTTGGCAAAGATATTCTGAACATTCTCTAAACACAAATCACCAAATAACCAAACAGGTTTCCTGGTCAAAGCCTTTCGCACACACACACGCTCACCATTTCCTCATGCGTATTAAGTGTAATTAACTTGGCCAGAACTTTGGCTGAATCTAAGATGGCCCTGAGGCCTGGCCTAAGCTCTGTTTGTTTATATCCATTCTTTGTTGTATAATTTAAATGGATTTTGTGGCTATTTTAAAGATAACTATTGCAGCAGTATCTTGGCCATTATAAGTCTAAGCTGGGCATGTGGTTGGTTGCCTGGCTTCCGTTCTTTTTTCGGGCCTGGAAGGGGATTGAGGATTGTAATTTATACAACTTCCGGCTGACCCGGTTCTTAAGGCAAAGCGCTAAAACGATTTACGGCTTAAATGGTTTGTGGACGGCCGAAGGAGTTTAATCCATGATACAACAATTACTTGCTGCCTGCAATTGAATCTTAATCGCTCTCAGTGGCAAACAAAAATACTGCATTTTCAGGTAAGAGAATGCGTTTCAAATGCTCTTCTGGATGATCTTACAACTGGGCCACCTATTGGCCCACATTGCCAATTCGACAAAGCTCAACATTTTGCCGCTGCGAAAAATCAATTTATATGTTAATTTGTAAGCAAAATCCACAGCGACAGAGAAAAGTGTGTTAAAGCTTTTGGCCCACACCCCCCACATTCCCAGTACCAACTTTCCCCTTACATTGGCAAACAAAAATATTCACTCACGCAACTCCAAAAAGAGGAAAAAAACAAAAAGTTCCACAAAGTGTTGTAGGTGCCAAAACTGACATTTGCCAAGCCAATGTGTGTGTGTGTGTGTGTGTTGGTGTGCTGGTGTTGCTGTGTGGGTGGAAGGGGCGGGAAAAGTGGGCGGACAGCACGAGACACAAGTTTTAGCAGGCAGCTGTAACCCATCAGTTGGTAGAACAACATGACAGCCCTGAAAGGCATCACTTTGGGCCAGGATGCACACACGCAGGACAATATAAGTCAAGGGAATAGCGCGTATGAAATACCTAGATATTTAAACATTTTGAAAACACTTAATGAAAGCGTTTGATTTCGTATCTCAATTGATTGATTGATTGCTTATATAGAACATAAATTAATTGTGCAAAATGTTTAATGTACACCAAGAACACTTAAGTTAGTTATGAACATCTAAACAAACATATATTCGTTTAACACATATAAAACCTTGACTTCGCAATAGCCTAAAATTCTTTCTAAAGTTTATGTTTATCTTTGTTAGTTGGTGTGTGTTGTCCGCCTCTTGCCGCAACAACTGCTGCCAATATAAAATATGGCGCTAGATCAACAGAAAAACCTCGGACAAGTGAAACTGAAACTGGAAAAAGAATGCCAAAAATATATTCAACTTTAAAGCATTTTATTAAGCGCGTCCCGTGAGGAGAGCGCAAAAAGGTCGCTCATAAATCTCGGCGGGTGAAATACCTACGATTTTTGTATTGTCTTCTAACTTTTGGCTTTTGAATCGGACGGCATCCGTTTAAGCCATGTCGAGTTATCCTTAGTCGGGGTAAACAACTCGGGCCATTCTCATCTGCCACGCCCAGCCCTTACCGCCCTCCGCCCACCGCCCTCATCCTAACCCAGCGCATTCGCACAAAGTTCAAGATTTAGATGCGTTAAGCGTTATTTATGGCCGCAAATAAATAAAGCTTAAACCATACGCAATGCCTCATTGTGGCGTTGAAAGTTTTCGACGTTCATTCCAATTTGGGTGTGTGTGTGTGTGCGTGCGTGGGTGTGCATGGGAGTGTGTGGAAAGGATACTTTGGAGGGCTGTGGGAGCCCTGTCTAATTAGGAAACGTTCGTAGGCGACATCGCATCCGGAATAATAAATTCGCATTCAAATGGTCAGATAAGTGTGTGAATGCCAAGGCTGGACTTTTCTTGAATATCAAATCAATTTAATGAGCAAAATGTATAATGCTTACAAAATTGTAACATCAAAGCGCTTTTACATATGTAAGCCATGATGATCTCATAAATAAATTTATAATAATTGTCTCTTATTAGTAATTAATTATAATACGCAAACTTTATCACTATATTCATTTTATTGACACACTCACTAACAATAGGACAGCAGCAAAGTAAATACAAATATTAATTGGCTAGCTGAATTAACACGTTCACAAATTACCATCCCTTGCTGGTGAATTCTACAGTAACGAATATATAAAGAACGGACAGAATCTTTTGAACAGGTGCATTACGAAAGCACAAAAACCGCATAGTTGTTTAAACTAATTAATTTTGAAAATTTATATGCGCGCCAAGCTAATTACAACAGCGCTATTGAATACAAAACAAACAAAGCGATCGTCTGGCTGGTACTACGTAGTACGTACATACACGTACATACACGTACATACACGTACATACACGTACATACACGTAGTGTATGAAAAAAGTAGATATTTACAATTACGAGGACGAGCAGTCAATGAAGGCGGCGCAAAATTGTTAATTAAATTCTCCCAGTATAAACTGCGCCCCGCGTTGGGCGCCAAATAAAATCAACAGCCAGTGGAGCGTATTAAATAAAGAGCCGCATTCCAAATCTGTTCGCATTGGGGTCCCCAAAATCTGGCCTGGCCACAGAGGCAATCTGTTAAATTTACCTTCCAACAAATGCCGTGTTTGCCGGGTTGGCTCGCCATCATTATGTATGTGTGCTCTATTCTGTGAGTGCTGAAATAGCGCAGTTTGACGAAATTACCATGAATAAATTTTAGTCATTCCCCATGTGATGTCCCATCGTCATTGGCAAATTTGCCAAAAAGACGTGTATGTGCGTGGCAAATATTATTGAGTTTTTGCCAAAGTCGCATGAGGTTGGACCATACATTTTGCAACATTTCGCGACTGCGCGGAAATTGCAATTAGAGCCCGCGCTGCGCATAAATAACTCGCAAATTGTTATGTGTGGGTATCGAGGCTGAAAAATACCTAGGAAACCATCACGAATCGAAGAATACCGATTACAAATGAAAAATATATATTTGTGGGTAGAAAAAACTATAACCAAACTATACAATCGAACTCAAAATATATGCAATCTGTAAGTTCGATTAATTCACATTTTCAATGTTATGAATAAGCTAAAAATATGCACTACAATAAGTTGCTAGCTGAATGTTGGCCCAGGATTAATATGGTACCCAAAATAGCCCAATACTCACAACATTTTCACAGTGATTAATAGCAAATTGATATCTCCTAATCCCAATTCCCCTGATCTTCATTTTCCCTTCCCACAATGATTTTTTTGTTAACCATATACTTTCAGCTGGCTTTTGTATCTAGCACTGCCCAGTTCCCATCCATCCGGCCATTTCCGATAGAGGGAGTACGGATTTGGCCAGTTGGCCAGTTGGCCTGGTCGTCGGTGAGGCACATAAATTATACAAACAAACTGAACGCAAAAGGCAAACAAAATTGTTACGGACCATGGGAACGGCACAAGAATCGAAATAGGATTTTCCGGAGAAGGGGGTAGCAGAGCCAGGGCAAAAGTGCCATGGCAATGGGTTCGAGAATGGCATCAGAAGTGGAAGTGGAAGCGGCAGCGCCATCAGCAGCGTAAAATGAAAATCCAAGCGGCCCTTGTCAGCATGATTAATGATGACGTCCATAAAGGCTGCCCCGCCGGCCAGCGGCCAGGAGAATAGGGATACGGAGTCCCTGAATCGGGAATCGCTTCCTTTCCGGGCTCGAGGCTCCTGCGAAGTGTCCGTGCTAATCCACATCATGACTGCAAATAATAGAACTTAATCTATTTTCAATATGGCAGCAGCAGCAGCGGCAGCGCAACACAAATTAAGAACTCATCAATTTTTAATGCCCGGCTCCGAGGGAGCTGGAGATTGGAGATGGGCAAAAGTTTCGCCCATGTCGGGCTCCACTTGAAAAATACCCCCCAGGGAATTGCTCGGAAGTCTCCGTCCGTCCAACTTCGTTTGTTCTTCAGGGGAAATGAAGAGCGGGAAAGTGGGAAAGTGGGTGTGTGCAGTCTGTCTTGACCAAGAAGGGGGCTTAAGGTTATATTTTAACAAACAACATAAAAGTTTCACACTTTCCCTTGTTATTCCCGATGTCCTTGCGGGTGTTGACGTAGCCAGACTTTAAAAACTGAAATTAAATCTGCTAAAGTGTTTGTCATGCATCAAGGACTTTTAGGCAAACGCACACAGCACAATTGAATCAGAAATTGTTAAAATATGACAGCCAGCCAGGCTTTCGTGCGAAATTGCACACTTTTGAACAAAAGTCTCAATAACCAAATTTGTTTTGCTAAATCAAAAGCGTAAGCCTATGAACGTGTTTTAAGAAAGGTAAATTTACTCACATATACTTTTCAGCATATTTTTTGGATCTCCTACAATCCGTAGCTTAATATCAACATCATTTTGGCGGCTTCGGCTTACTCCGCGATTGAAGCTCTAATTAGCATTCGTCGACTCAGCACTTCAAACAACTCCGATCCGCTAAGCAATGTTAAATTCGCAGGCTGCAAACAGTTGTCGTCACAATTTGTCGGTAATTGAAGAGCCTGGTCACAGAAACTGAAACAGGCGCAGGAAACTGGAAACTGGAAACTGGAACTGAAACGCGCAAACAGAGGGTCCAAAATTCAGCGAGTTGCCGATCAACCCACCAACAGCAAACAGTCGCAAACGCAGCAAGGACTTCAATCCCAGTGGTCTGAAATGACAGGCCCAGAGTTCAACTCCTCCGCGGATGTTCGCAACATGTTAGATACAGTTTCACATAGAGGCACAGATATAGATACAGCTACAG
The DNA here is from genome assembly GCA_005876975.1 of Drosophila orena. Classification (NCBI taxonomy): domain Eukaryota; kingdom Metazoa; phylum Arthropoda; class Insecta; order Diptera; family Drosophilidae; genus Drosophila; species Drosophila orena. The sequence goes on along the minus strand of VCKV01000008.1, from coordinate 7,170,770 downwards.
ATGCAGATACAGAAACAGATACAGATACAGATACAGGCACTGACACAGGACCAACATACTGCTAAACTAATTAACTAAGCGCAGCTGTGGCCACGTCACCTTCAGAGCCGCTGTCGTCGACCACATCGCCGCGTCTGGTAGCCGGGGTCAGGATTTTTCCGCCTCCCTGCTGCACAAGTGCGTGCTGCAGCCCTGCGAGGGGAGGCACAACAGTAGTCTCCAGCAGCCACAGGCGACATTCGAGCAGGAGCTGATTTGCTGCGTTTATGGCCTGTAACCACATAGAGTGTTTTAGGCCAAGCCCTAATTTTTGTTTTAATAGTGAGATATTGGGAAGTAACTATGATGAATTTCTTTCCTTCGCACTTCAGTGGCACCCCTCGCATCGACTTCCGCTGGCGTTTTTGTGAGGCGGACATTAGGCCCGATCCTGTTGTGGCAGTTGGTTTTGGGCGACGGCAGTTTTCAGTTGGCAACTCTGCACTCACTTGTTTGGCAATTAATTTGCCGGCGTCTGTTATTTCTTTTCGCCGGCATGAGTGTTTGCAATCTAAACACGGTTATTCGCTAATTAGCAAAAAACAAGCACACAGATACAATTCCGCGGCGCGAGTGGAGCGAGCGGAATCGCAGCATTTCCCTGCGGTTCTGTGTTTGTTTTCGGAGGTGCTTGGCCTCGTTGCCATTTATTGGCGCATCCCCAGCCGCCGGACTCCTTTTTTTTCGCACTCTCGCACAAAATTAGGTCGCCGTGTAATTAGCTGCTGTTGCTTTAATTTTAGCACTTCACGGTGTTTTGCCGGGCCTTTTTTTTATGTTTGTTTTAAATGGCGTCGCGAAACGCGCTGCAAATGCAGGGGCGGCTTCAAGAGGCGGTCGTATAAAAATCCAAATTAAGTATGAAAAGAGCATCTGATACGATGGCTTAATTAGTGTTAGTATACGCTGCACCGACGATTTCTCTGACATTTTTATAATATGCTTGGTAAAAGTCTAAAACAGTTTAAATAAACTTCAACGGTTCTTCTGTGGCTTTGATTGAATTACGCATACGCCGCATGGTACGAACTCTCACAAATGCATATTTAAAGCACTTGAAGCTGCTTCGACAGGTAACGGTACCGAACAAAACCTATTAGAATACACGTAGCTGCCAGTGGCTGCCAGTCGTTTATTAAAATGCCAGAAATAATTTCTATTCGCAATTTTCCTAGACTTTTCGGTAGTTGTCGTTTCAGTTTTCAGCCAAGGTGTGGCCTTAGATCGAAAGAGAATTTTCCTCCGCACACACGGATAATAAATATTTGCTTTGGTATTTTGATATGAAGTTTCATGCAGTCGGGGATTCGAGGGTTTTGCAAAGTCAGCTCACAAGCATTGAAGGAGTTTGGGGCAAGATATCTGAACAAAGCACATAGTTCATAAGTTAAAGCCCGGCTATGCCAGGATAGCTGGATGTTGTTCGCTTTGCCGGGGAAAATGCCAGAAATGCTTCAGCTCCTGCCGGAAAAAAGAACTATATCAATTTGGCATGTTTAATTTATGCATATACAATTTATGCTGCCATTTTTAGCAACATTTCAAACTCGTTGCTTGCTTTTCAATTTGCCCGAATTGACTTTATCGCACATGGCCATAAATCGCTGGTAGCAAAACGAACGTGGAAATCAATTTAATTATATGCTGCCTGCCGAGGAGAGACCCTAAACTTAATGTATTCTTTATGGCAGCGAAATCTATTGAACTGCACTTTGAATATCTCGAGCGGCGGGTAAAACTTTCCATCCGTCGAGAGTCAATATCATGAATAACGATGTAATAAAATACGTGATATGAATTCAAAACTCAGTCGGCACACATGATGATGAACTGCTTGGGTCTGTTGCTCTGCTTCCTGCTGAGGATAAGCCTGAGCCAGCACATATTTCTTGAGTATTTTCTGTGAATTAGCTGGCATACTCCAGCCATAAACAGGCTCGCATCCTGCTCGTCCTCGTCCTCTCGCCAACTCAATGCTTATTTGCCAGGTCCTGTGCAGGTCCTGTTCCTAAATCCCAACGAGCAGGGGCAGCAGGAAATTCCAGCAATTTTGCAAGCACTAACGCAGCGCAGAAATATGATGAGATAATGCCAGAAAATAATAGCTGTGACTACTCCAACGTCCAGAAGCAGCCACAGCCCGGGATGCGTCCCATAGGCCCAACCTCAAATGGTTTCGACTGAAAAACACCCAGGAAGAAGTTCCGAAGCCATTGGGTTCTGCTGCTCCCGCCAAGCACTGGAAAAAAATGTTTCAAACGCTATAGATTACCTTCCATTTGGAAGATTATTGGAATATAAGGAATACAACTTATAAATCCAAATAAAATGGTAATACATTATTTATGGAACCCACATTTCTACAGTTTTTATTTCAAATTCTTCAGGACTACAATTTAGTTCTTAACTTTTGAAAGATTTATTTAAAATGTTCTTCCTCTTACTTATGAATTATTACTTATGGTGAATGACTTTTGTTCTGAACTGATAAAACTATTAAAAACGAGCAAGTCTCAGTGTAGGAATTATCGAGTCCCATATACCCCGCAAAGACCACTGGAAGTCCGAAGCTGGCTGCAAATTTTGTGACAGGCAGCAGTTGAGAACGGACTTGGTCCTGGTATCCGAATCCGAGTCCGAGTCCGAATCCCCATTCCCCGGGGGTCACTCAAGTCCAAAGCGTCTGTGTTTCTGCATATGCAAAATGCAAAAATTTCGCATTGCTTGTACTTTTTGCCCCGGTTTTAGACTTGCAGATTTACTTGCCATAAGGGTATTTGGTATGATTCAGTGGGAACGCAAACTTAATGGTTATTCTTGTTATAATAACTTTGCAATTGTCATTTAAAGTTATGAAAGGAGAAGGCAGAGTAAGAACTGGAATAGACATTCAATTTCTGTATATAGAACGTTGGGTAACCCCTTTGCATAGCAATTTGTAGAATAATTACAGTGTAGGCATAGTAATAAGCATATAGTAGAGGAAGTTTTTACACATTTTTTTTTCAATTATTTTAAAATATAAATATTTCACAAGTAATTATAATTCAGCAAATATATTACCAACTGATTCTAGAGCATCAAACAGTCGCTTGATCCTGTTGGCGTAACTCTTATTTTGTTTTCTGTTTACGTGGCTGTTTTCGTTTTCATGCAACGTCGCATTAGGCAAAATGCAAACCACTTTTCCCCAGTTTCTTCGCTGCCAAAAGGGCATAAAATGGGGGAAATAAATGCGAATAAGAAAAACCATCTGCTGGGGGTATGGGGGTGTAGAAAATGTAGCATAAATTTGTTGCAGGGCCGGCACGTTGAATGCATACGCTGTCAACCTGGCTAATTTGTTTCGTTTGAGCGGCGGAAAGTCTTCGGACAAAAGTTTCCTTTAAACGGCATTAAATTGACCTGGTCGTGACAGCTTGACATAATGCCCCGATTATGCTGACACAAACACAATCAGATACCTACATATGTGTGTGCGAATCAATAAAGTGTAAATTGTAACATTAAATAGTCATTAGTGTCTGGGGCCATTTGACCGGAAATTAATCAAGCAATAACCGCACGGCCCAAACGCTTTATATGTATGTTACTTGACCAGCCCATCGGCTGGCACTTGTTTTCTACCGCACCGAAAGGGTTAATGTTTGGCCAGTCCTTGTACATATCATTAAGCACACAAACAAATGTGCGGCGCAATCAGATTGCGCCTTGTAAATATGTCAAACAAGTGACGGAAACTGTTTATTATTGCCCCATTGCGATGGCCGCAAACGGAAAAGGATAAAGGATGTGTCAGCCAATCGGTCGAAGGGAGGAGGCACAATAAATTTCGAGTCCTGGGCAGAACGATTTAAGTTTCTACCTCTACGGCCAGATCAAGTGACCGTCTCTGGATGCGCAGATTAAAATAGAAAATTGTCAACAATTTTCAGACTCTGTCTGGGCAACATAAAATAAATACCATAATGGCTTTTACGAATGGCTCGAAGCCGGAACTGCTAACAACACTAAAAATCCAGGCGCAAGGACGAGTCGGCAGGACGTTTGTCTTTCGCATTGTGAATTTCCTTTGCACACCCACGCACACACGCTCACTCAAAGCGACAGGAGCCATTGTGCTCGAGCACCGCACACACACACACACACACACACACACACACACACACAACACACATACAACACACACAAACACACATATATACATTCACATCCGGTTTCCAACTTCCGTGTGTCAAGGAGCGCTCAAGCATTCATTTATGAATTTTTATTATTTTTTATCTTTGCCACCATTCGCTCTCGACCACCCGCACACCCCCTTCCCCATGGCTTTCGACCCCAATTGCCATGTAGTTTATATTGTTTTTTGGGCCACCTGACATCTATGGCTCGAAGTGTCTCTTTGGCGTTGGGGGACTGGGGACTGGGGACTGTGGATCAAAGACTCCGGTCGAGCGGCTTGCACACACTGTTTGTAAACACAGTTTGCAGCCACACGCAATTAAATTTCCGTAAATCGTCTATGCTGAATCCGATTTTAATTAAAATCGTTTTGTGCAGGAAGGAAACCCGATTTTCAAGTCGCCAGGTAACTGTAACCACAGTCGGAAAAAGAGTCGCATGGCAGAGCACTCGGAAAAAACAATTGGTTTTCCAACCATGTATGTATATTTTTTTTTGTTATGACAACCATACTAATTTGTGGTATGCGGTTTGTGCGATGCGTACTCATAATCGATGAATATAATCATTATAATTAACTAATTTATTATTTGCTTGCTAAACCCGAGGTCAAGGCTGGCAGTTATATTTCTTAACCATGCATCGGTTTTACACCGCAATTACCATAATTCATATTTTTTGTTCGCCTTTGCTTCTAAGTGCTCTTTTTACAAAAGCTCTATATTTCATTTATACTGGACTACATATAGTATACATATATTTTATATATACAACACATTACAACCGCATGGAAATGCTGAATAATGAAGCAGTTGCTACGAGGACATTCAATTAGGTAAATTATTTATTTCTTGGACACATAAATACGAATTTGCTTTCAAATAAAAATTCAAAAAATAATACATAGAAGTTTCGTTGGTTTTTCACTGTGCTTACACAATGCAGACAGACCTTCTGCGGTCAGAAACGCTCGCCGAAAAGCAGAACTTAATCGCTCGCTGGCCGCTGATACTCACATATGCACGTGTATGTGTGTGCGTAAACAGCAGCCGGCTGAGTAGCGCTAAGCACAGGCAAACACTCGAGCAAATATCACACACCCACACATGAGTGTGTGCGCGTTGATTTCTCGAAACCGAAGCCAGCCAGCCATGAGGCCAACAACTAGCAACAAGCCAGGAGCAGCAGGACATGGGCGGCGGCAAAGGGTCCGTGCACCACCGTGCGGCAGTGGCTACAGTTTGTGGCAGGCGACGCATGGCCTTGTCAGCGGAACAGTCGCGTGGTGGGAGGGGGAGGGGGGGTTGCCACAGATAGACAACCATAAATACGAATGCATGTCCTCAAAAGGCGGATGGGCGGACCACCCGGGGGGCGGAAGGAAGTGGGCGGGCCGGTGGACTGCTGGTCCGGCTTGTTATTTACAGCCGGTTTTCAGAATTTGTGGCATAATTTAAGCACCTTGTTTAGCCACTGTTTATGGTCTCTCATGTCACTGTTCCATCTGTAAGAGTGCGTGCACAGCAAAAAATATATTAGTAAATACGAGTTTGCTTAGTAAAATTTGTTTTATTTAATATCACTTGCATTTCACACCAAAATGCGGTACAAATGATTTGCTATAGGTTGTTTTTTTAGCAACAAAAATCGATTTAACTAAACCATTTGTTACAATTGTAACATGGACCAGGTGTGTTATTCTAATGAGGCTAATATTTCGCTGAGTGCCTAGAGTGCCACTCGTTAAAATGCTGCTTTTACTTTTGGGGTCACGGGGTCAATGATGGTCAGCGCACACATTCATCAGGCCAAGCTGAGCTGGCGCTCTGCCACTTTAAATAATTTATAAATGCGACAAATCTAAAAGCAACTTGGCCATAAAGCTGCTGGCAAAAGGATTTAGGGCCCGGCGACGCCCTTCGAACGTTACTTACGCACATCAACAAACAAATCAACGGCACAAAAGTGGAAATCCTTTTGCCAGACCTCCTCGAACGAGTCCTTGCTCCGACTTCTGTCAGCGGAAAATTCTTATTCGGCTATCAAATTGTAAAATGAAAACCGCTGACTTACTTTCCTCTGCAGCAGTACGTGTGAGTACGTGTGAGTGGTTGTGAGTGGGTGTGAGTGGGTGGGAGTGTGTGGGTGTGAGTGGGTGGCTGTTGACTGGCTGGCATTATGCAAACAAGCCAGATCCTGTGAAAAGCCAGAAAACCCTTTACCCCGTCTCCATTTCGCATTTGCGTGCGGCGCGCATTCAACGTGTTTCGTTTTCGCGTTTTTTTGAAAGTTGAGAATTTGCAAACATTGGAGCATAAGGGGCCAAAGTGGAGGTTAGCAAATGGAATCCCACCTGGGGTGTCTGAAGTGAAAGGGAAAGCGAAGGGGGTGCACGAACAGGTGCCATTTCTTTTTGGCAGATATGATTTTTAAGTGACGCCACCATTTCATTTCGCGATTTCAGAGATTTCAGCACGAACTATCAGTTGCAGGTATCTAATCCGCGCCACTTTCCTGACTATTAATACTTCTATATCACATTCCTCAACCTTCGAATATTTTGTTATGTCCTGTTTTTAAATCTAAAGAGTCGTGTATTTCACAAATCAAATAAGCTAAGCTTTCTAACAACAATTTGCTGCTGTTCGACTATCAATTTAAATAACCCGCCGCCAACTGTAAACAATTGCGCGAACTAAATCCTTTTCTCTCCTTAAATTGCATTAATCGGCAGGATTCGCGAGGAATCGCGAGGGGTCCTGCCACACCGCACACATTTCATATTGATCGCAAGCCCATTAAATATGCATTTGCTGATATCACCTAAATCCGCAGCGAAAACAGCTTATGCGGCATTCACCGTACCCGTGTGTACGGCGTACTCAAAATCCGTGGCTTTATCCATCCGTGTGTGTGTGTGTGTGTGTGTGAGTTTGCGTGTGCGGTTGACAGCCGTAAAGAAATACACGGCAGTCCGGAAAGGAGTGCTGAGCGGGTGGCGGGAAGGGGGGGAATTCAAGGAAAAAGCTAACAAAACAATAGAATTTAAATGATTTTAATGCGACCATTGGATTTTATTGAAGCCGACGGATGTCGAGGCATTTTGGATGCTTGCTTATGAGCTACACGGGTGTCATATGAATACCAACCAACCAACCAACCAAGCAACCAACCAAACATCCAAACATCCAAACATCCAAACAACCAGGCCAACACATCCAAGTCAACCCGGCTCTTATTCGCACTGACAATAATAATAATTGTCAATTGCAGCAGCTGCCGCACAGGCGGCACACACGAGGCATCCCATTTTTTTCCATATTCAATTTCAAATGAAATTTTCATGTCACACCCGGGCAAACATTTCCCATCAACCCCACCACCCCCACCCAACCATTTGGTGTAAATTTTACGTTAGCTCTTTGCCAACTTAATTCTGGGCGGAATCTTTGCATACTTTCCTTTTTGGCAGGATACGCAGCTGTTGTAGTTTTAGCCACCAGTTTCTTCTTGTTTTTTCTTTTATCGGATTTTTTCCATGCGGTTGCGATATTAGCCGGATCTGAAGATATTTGCGGCGGTTGGAGCTAAGCTATTTTGGTATTAAGCTGAGCTGCTTTGCGTCTGAGCTGCTTACAAGGTATTTGCATATTAGCCTGTCCATCGCATATTTTGATTAGAAATTGCTTCAGGTTTCCGCACACCACACATTGTATCCTTCCATATCCTCAAGGTTGGCTTGGCTCTCAGCTCGGCATTGTTTCGGAATTTTGGCATATGAAATTCATACAAATTAATACGAGCGAACAAGGTAGAGGCGTTTTGTAACGCAGTTCCATAATGCGCTATTGTTTTACGTAGTGCAAATGAAAAGCAACGTAAGTCCAATCCTAAATCTGAAATATTAGTTACAATAGAAGTGACATTAGACTTGATATTTCACATCCATTCCATTTCGTATGTCCAAACATTTTCCTCCGATTACACTCGAAACAATGCTGCTCGAAAATCGAGAACATTCACATTTTGACAGTTTGGCTACACATCGATTTCGGTCTCATTTGGGTAGAGCTTTAATTTCATTTGGTGCTTTTAGGGGGGGGGGGGGGGGGGGGGGGGTGGGGTGGTCACGGTGCAGGCGGCTAACAGCATCACTTTGAGTGCTGTCAGACAGCCAAGTTCGCATAATGCAAATGGTAATGACATGTGTTCGCAACCAGACTCCAATCAGTACCCCACCAGCCCAGGCGACCCCAGCCCACCCCATTGAGCGCATAGAAGCCATGGAGCCCACAAACAACAGGCATAATAGGCACATAACAACATTATCATTAGCAGGCGCAGGCAGGCAGCACATTAAATTGCAATTGTTGTTTCGCCGGCCAGTTGAGTGCTGGCATTATGCACGGGCATCGGCAATCGGAATAGGTATGTAAATGCAAGTGTCTAATTGATTTTGTTGCGTTGGGGTGGCGGCAAGTTCTTCGTTTCGGCGGTGCCCACGCGGCGTATGCGTGATGTTGATGGACCGCAAACGAGCGACGACTAAAACGCATTTTAAAGCCGTCTTCAAACATTAGCAGCATGTGTCCCGGCTACCCGGCTCCTGGCTACCTGGCTGGCTTACTTGATTCACTTTATGTGTTTGCTCACAAATTTCATTTTGATGAAGCCAATGTGTGCGTAGTGGGTAGTGGGTGGTGGGTAGTGGGTGGTGGGTAGTGGGTAGTGGGTTCTAGTGGGTTACACTGTGCACCAATGTGTGTGCTCAGCAGCCGAGAGTTGTTGGCCCTAAACTAGCTCAACAGCCCGAGCTGAGTGGCTGCCCCTGCCCCTGCCCCTCCAGGCTGTCCCGTCATTAGCATATGTAGTTGAGGGTCAGGCCCAAACAAGACAGGCAAAAAAGTGTACAGCACCCCAGTTTCACTTCCACTTCCCGTCCCGGCAACAGGACCAATCCCCCCCTCCCCCACCCAACCGGCTTGGTTTGAGTTGAGCTGACAGCCGAGCTGTCAAAGCGGATTTTAGAGCACTTGCTGCCAGGTAAACAACAACAGAAGAAGCGCATATATATGCCAACGACTAGCGGATGCTCTGCAGTAAGTAAAATCAGTTAATGGGAATATTTTCAATTTAAAAAGTCGAAGCTATGGGCCCCATATGCTGTTAAACTTGTTTAATTATCACAGAATTTGCATATAAGTTAATCAGGTGTGATAGTATGTATTAATTTTTTGTGCAAATTATGTGTCTAAAATTAAAAACAGCATTCCAAAAACGAATTATAGAAAACACTTATCTAAAAATTTGAAAACATAGTGTTAACTTTGGCAATATACAAATTATTATTAACCAAATGAATTAAGCAAAATTCAAATAGTACATCGGTGACTCACAAAGCTTTGGAAATCCATTGAAGGTGGCCAAGCTAATTGGCTAGTTCCTTATACCCCACTGGGGCATTGCAGCGCAAACACCTGTCATGGGTGGAGTGTTGGCCAAAAGGGTTTAACTACGTATCTCACTTGTTTCTGTTTTGTCGTTGTTGGTTTGCTGGTGGTGTTGCTTTTGTTAGTGCCATTGCTGTGGCGGTTTGCCCTTGGCCAAAAATGCATTGTGTTGGCATATTCACGTATGTGCTGCCGCTCTGCGGCTAAAATTTTGACAAGCGCCAGCTTGACAAGGCAGGCGAAGGACATTTAGGGACCGAAATACCTTGTAAACATATGCGTGTGCGTATACTTAATTTCACCTCAGCGCAGGGCAGTGAATTAAAGTGATAAATGCTGGCAAAACTTGATGAAAGGCGTGACATCGGAGGTGTTTGTTTAGGCCCATTTTACCCAGTGGTTCATATTTTCTTGGGTTACTGTAGTGCCTTTTGTGTCACCAAATTACAAAGGAATAAAGTCCATTTTCGACATCTTTTCGGACGGATTTCCATCATCATCTACAAGCAGATGCACATCCGAGTACCGGATCTTATCAAGTTCGGCATAAACGCTCTTGCTGATGCTTACTTCGGGGTACTTTGAAGGGAAATTATAGACGCAGTAAGAAGAAGTATAGAGCCGTAAATATACTAACCAGTTTAGCCACCTTCCAGCATTCCAAGGCCGTCTTATTTCTGCTGAGTCGTAGGTTAATGGCAGCTAAATATCCCCAGACATCGGGTATAAAGATGTCCACTTCAGTGCATCGCGAGAGAAAGGGAATGGCTTCCTCCAGACGGTTGAGCTTTTGTTACTCATGTGAATTAAATGCATTTTGCAACTATCGAGTTCAAACTCACATGGTAAAGTGTCAGTCCCTTGCCATAGTTGGCTATAAAGCTCTTGCGTCTGAAAGGCAAACAGCTATCGAATGCTTTTTCGGCCAGCTCATACTGTCCCCGTTGAAAGGCCAATTGACCGAGTCGCAGGAAACTCAACTTGAATATCCACCTATCCATCGGATCTACCACTGAGTACAGCTCCTGAAAGTATTTTAAGGCCTCATCACAGCGCCCTCGAGAATACTCTACACTGCCGTTTATGTGCAGTTGGTAACAGCGCTATATGGTTATTTCCACTTAAATAGAAATTCCGTTTCGTATGGGAAAACAATCTCACCTTCAACTTTCCCGACACACTGTTATCCGTAGGCATCTTAATGATGTTGAACTTCTCATCGATCTGGCGCTGCAGTATCTTCAAAGTGGTTTTTATTAGATAGGCTTCAGCCTCCGTAAAACACTGTTCTATCTCGGAAAATACAATTTCCGCAAATGCGTATGCTCCTAGGCGGGCAAAAAGCTTAAAAACGGGAAAGAACTGAGTATTCATCGAGGTGGATGAGCTCTTCATTTCAAAGTCGACCGGCAAGTATAGCTCATAAAGAGAAGTAGGAGTAAAGCTAAGGGTCTTGGGTGCAATTTGCTGAAGATTCTGAAATTTCCATCTCGTCGACTCCATTCCGGGCAAATAGTAATACTCCTTGTAATAGCAGTACAAAAGGATCCAGATTTCTGATTCCATTCTGTTCTTATCGGCAAACTGACGCAGACTCTCGAGCATCTTAGATTTGGCCGTACTCAAGACCTCTTCGTCTGTTGATCTTAGGTCCATCATATAGTTAACATAGAGCTGTAAGACCAGACTGCGCTATATAAGATAAATAAGTCATAATTTAATAAACTGAAGCTGTATGATCCGCACGGTTGAAGCATTCAAAACTCACGTAAAGTAATATCCACTCCAATCGGTGGTTCGGGGCTTGTTGAAATATCTCGCCGCCTGTTCAAACTGTAGGGTTTCGACGCTGTTTAGCAGGGTTACAAAGTCGAGTATAATGCGGTTGGTGGTGTTGTGGTCGATCTCATCGTACATATGAATGGCCAAGTCGCGTTGGCCAGTGATGCTGACCAGTCGCATTTCGTTCATCAACCGATTCAAACCATGATCCTGATTCGAGGAGCCGTCAGCTTTACTTCTCCAACAGCAGGCGGTGAATACACCCTCAATGCGCTCCATCAGCTCCTCGTACATGTGGGTCAGCATTTCCTTATCGATCGAGGGATAACTTATTTAATACAAACAGTGCTTTGATTAGATACCCACTCTGAATTCAATGTTCGTTTTGGTTGGCATACGTATGTTAAAGTCGCAGCCGCATATTTTCAGCAGCAGATTGCAGAGGTTACCCAGCTGGCAGCAAAAGAACTCCTTCCTGTCATGGATGTCCTGCACATCTCGCTTGATGATGTACCCGATTGTATCGCTTATGAGATCATCAAAGGCACGGTAGAGCTCCAGGAGCACATCCTCATCCGTCTCGTCCTCCTTGACGAACTCCATGTCGAAGCAGCGTCGCAGCTTCGCGCTTTTGAGGAGGCTCTCATTGTACTTGTCCAGAGGTTCGTTGCGCTCGCAAATTGGCTGAAAGAAGCAGATCTTGAAGGTGCAGAACATTGGGCCCATTACCATGGTATCTCTTGGCAGGCTTAGCTTGATGGTAGGTTCGAAAACGGGACTGAGCCTGCATGCGAAGCGGCAATAATTCACTGGGGAAGGTAACATAGTACCATGTTAAGATATCTATTTAGTAACTTAGAGCCCTCACCTCCTGGGTAGCCAAATATGCTGGGATTAAGGACGCCCTCGTACAGGACATTGCTGGGTGTCTCCTGGTACAGTTGCAGCAACAACTCGTAGTCATTGTGAACCACAGCCTCCTCAAGGATCTTTCGCATATACTCGTTGAGAACGAAACGGTGCAGGGAGTTGTTGATCAAGGCAAGGTCCGAGACAGGATCAATTTTATAGATCTGAAAGTCAACGTCCTGTTCCCAAAGTAGCATGCGAAGCAACTTTGGGAGCTTTATCCTTGAATTGGTCTCCATTTGGTTGAAACTGAAGTGCATGTCGAGGTGCAGATCCCGCTTGATGTTCTCCCACACGATGATTGTGTTCTGGTCACTGATGATCTGGGAAATGAATCCTGAGTAGGTGCACAAGGGAATGACCCTAAAGGAACCATCCGCATCATGCGGCTCTGTTGAACGAAAGGAAACACTGAGGCCCAATTCGCCGGATTTCGAGTGGAGGTCTTCGGGAACGTTGTATATTGATTCCAGGGTTAGAAATGCCAAGTTCGTAAAGGTAAAGTTCTTCAGAATGGGCAGAATGGAATACATGTGCCAAACGCTGCACGTGGTGATTTTATCGTTGATCTTTTTCGACCGGTACTCCGGATACAGATAGATGGTGATGTCGCTTATAAAGCGGCGTCGCTGGAAAAGCTGCAAGAGATCGCAGTGGCCGCGAGATAGGAGTTCCAGACGCCCCTCCAAAAACGCACCTCCCTCACCTTCCTCCCCAGCTTCCTCACCATCGAGTTCGGATGACCTCTTACTCGATTTTTGATTGGGAACCCTTTCCTTACTCTCCGAAGCCTCTGCAATTAATTGATTTATTTCCTGCATAGAGGATGAGCCTCCTTTCTTTGACTTTCCCTTTCCAGATCCTCCCTTGCGGCGCCGCGGAATCCTTTGATAGAGGGAAATCAAGAGCGGCTGATCGCTGAACGTGTTCATGTCCTCGATATCGTCCTGCATCACACCCATTGCAAACACGGGTTTCTTCAGATTGAACTCGTGCTGATAGATGATCGTCTCTGTGGTGTAGCGCTCCTGCATCTTCTGCAGTGTGTTCTTCGGATGGTAGAGGTGCAGCTCCAGGGGATACGCCGTACTTGGCAGTTTGCTCATTTCGTTCAGCTGGATGTAGAGGAAGACCCGTTGCTGGGTCCTCGGCTCCAAGGGAGGCTCCACCCTCGGCTTCTCAGCAGCCTTGATCCTGTCGAGCTCGTCACCTCCTGTTGAGCGCTTCCGTCTGGTTAGCCGAGCAGTGCGACGGAGTGTATTTCGGCCCTTTCGATCCATTGTGAATTGGAATAAAGGTGTGCTACAGAAAACTGGTTTTATCTTTAGACTGAGCTCAGTAGGTATTGACACCCAAGGCACTGATTTCTTAGTTCTACACTAGTCTTTGCAAATGTTTCAGTAGAGCATTCATCCTTTTTCAATCACACGCAAGGAATAGAACATTTTGAAGCCCTGAACTAATTTGAAATGTTGGAATGCGGTTACACATATCCCATATCGAAATACACGAAAACAGCCTGGGATGCCTCCTTCACACTTAAGATGCGTATCCAATTCGCAGACATTCACCCAAGCCTTGGAAAAGTTGAAGAGGTTACTTAGCCGCCCTCCAAGACTCTCGTCTGCGTATCTTTTATTCAAAAGGAAAAAATGTTTTATGTATTCTGATGCCGACGCCGCGGGATTCTAAACAATAAACACTTCAACAAGTCGGCTGCTCGTTTCCATCCGCCCTCGAAAATTCCGAACTGTTTGGCCTAAAAATCGCATGCCACATCGACTGGAATTGGGGGGCTGCGTGGGTTTGGTTTTATTACTCCCAGACATATAAGTTTTATTAGACACGGTGGGCTCATAAACCAAATGTCGGCAATGTGTCAAGAAGCAACTTAAACAGGTTGAGAATTAAGCTCGCCGAGTTTTCAATGGCTGATTTGGAAGAGTTCTTAGAATTTACCAGGGCATAGAAACACTTATCCCGCCCAGCTCTTTACTGCCTTATCCACACACAAAGGCCAAAACAATTAAACACCCAGCTGCCAGTTGGCAATTAATGAAAGCGAAGCAGAAACGAAGCGTAAATTGATTTAAATGCGCAGAGCCAAAGCCAAAAGAAAGTCAATTTATTTAATTTTGTTTTATGTCTCGCTGCTCCAGTGACTTTACACTTGATAGTTGTCGGTTTTGTGGCGCTTTTTGCTTGGGGCCATTTTTTATTGTTTTGGCGCAGCGGTCAATGTCAGTCCAAATGCGCTTTTAAATTAAACTTTTACGCCAACTTTTCGCATAAATGTGCGCACACGCAAAGGCAAGGACAAGTATAAAAAATGAAATCAAATAGGAGCACAAAAATTAACTCTTCAACTGCGGGCTGGCGGCAAAAAAAAAATGCCAGCGACTGCAACTATACAAAAATATTGCAAATTTATACAAGCCATGCGGCTTTTTTCGCGAACGCGGATTGCACTGCGTAAACTTATGCCATATATTGCACTTATAATGGGCTCGACGCTCCGAATATTATTAATATTTTTTAAATGTGGGTCACTCGGCATTTGCATAGCGCGCTTTTCGGCCAAAAGGACTCTGCTCTTGCACCCAAGATCGAGTGTGCAAATTCCTTGGCTTTGGCTTCGACTTCATGGCTTCGACTTCGTGGCTTCCTGCATTTATGCCATCGTCGAAGAAGGCGAACTTAAAATGCAGTGCTCGCAACTTTAATATAACTTAATCCTTTTGCGGCGCCTGTGTGTGTGTGTGTGTGTGTGTGTGTGTAACTTACGAATTATGGCGTTAATACCACTATGTGCTTATGAGTCCGCTGTCCCTGTGTTTGTGCAGCGTGTATGTGCCTGTGTCTGTGTGTCTGTGTGTCTGTGTGCCTGTGTTTCCGTGTGTGTGCATGTTTGAGCTCGTGTTACTTTAGCAAGTTGACTTTTGGGATCATCATTAGAGAGCGGGTGGGTATGTGGGTATGTGCAGCTTGCGGTTTGAGTTTGCTCTTCAGCAAAATCCCGATGACGTCAGAAGCTTAGCTTCGAAGGCACGCCACAAAGAAAGTTATTTATGGAAATAATGTTAATTATCACAGTAAGCAGGAAACTTGATCCCCTAGTAACGTTCATTGCGAAGGAATTAATTTGCTAAAGTCCTGAACTTCGCAGAAACTCATTTGTGGTTACGTAAAAAGGTATGGCGGAGTATAAGTAAAACTAACCAATGCATCCCATTTCACTTCCGCCCTCAAGCTTTAAACAATATATATAACTACAACAAATATATAACTATGACGCTGCTGACAATCCATGGTTTTTGTCTCTTAAATAGCTAATGTAATTGCATTTATTTCCCATTTTTAATGACATTAAAAACTCTGTGTCACTTCCCATAACACTATCATCACACAAGAGTCGCAGAAGGCCAGTGAAAAAATATGAAGCCACTAGAAAACCTGTTACAACCCCTTTACCGCACATGCTCCTCCAATCCGCTGGTTCCACCGGCAGCTCCGCATCAGGAGCCAAATGGGCGGTGGTGGGAGTCCACTTTCAGTGGCACATGTGTGCTGGAACGATTACAAAATGCTGAAAACGGAATTTGCAAAATGTCACGTCTGACGCTCGTTGGCAACTAAGACGGAAATTTACCACCAAATGACGACCAACCCCCCAAAACGAGGTGCCACTGCCACGGTGGAGCAACCTCGGAGCTCTATGAAGTGCAAACTGGAAGCCCAGACGAGCTACTGCTACTATTATGGGCACCTTCTCCACGAATACTTGAATACTTGTTAGTAGTTGTGCACTACGAACACGTACGAATAAATCAATCCACATATAATTTTATTAATTGTCCAAACAGCGTTACACAAGATAAAGGACTCAATCGGTAAGACTCCAGCCAAAGGAATACGGCTTGTTGCAATCCATTGGCTGCATCATGGCATAGCCGTTCCAGCCGCAGGAATCATCACCCGCATTCGTTGGCAAATTGTAGTAGCCCTGAGTGCCGCAAGGACTCCCCATGGAGGTTTGCATTTGCTGGCGCTGTAGAATCTGCGCCTGCAGCGGTTGCACCATCGCGAGGTTGTTGGACATCGGGTGCTGCCGGGCCATGACTGGGCCGGGACAACTCACGGAGCTCTGCTGGCTAGGCCTGGACATGTATGAGGGCGCAGGATACCGAGTTCCCGTTCGTTGACATGTTGGGTATTGAACAATGGGCTTGGGGCAATAGGTGGCATGTGGCGCCTGTGGCGCCTGTGGCAGTGCCTGCTGCATCTGCATGCGCTGTTGCATGGCCGCCTGATGAGCGCCCAGCGGCGGCCGCATGGGCACTCCGTCCACCAATACCGGATACACATTCCCGCCGTAGACGAGCCCGCTGCCATAGGTGACCATGGAATTCTGGGGCACTTGCGGTGCACCTTCGTGGACAGTAGGTTTTTTCAGACTAGTCATTATAATAGTGTGTCTCTGTTTTCCGTACAAGAATTTCCGTATTCGAATTTCAGCAACCGGACTCCGAAAAGTTGATCGAAATACTGGCGAGAGATTTATATAGATCTGACAACAAACTCTCGGCATTCTCTTGAAAATTCCTCGGCCTGCTAATTAGTGTGGCCCCCACCCTTTTTTTCAAGAATGAAACACTAAGACCTTATCATCACGTACACTCCGAATTGATAAACTGTGTTAGCTCCAAAGAAAGCAGGAGGCATTTTTAATTAAGCCGACAATAGAACTTGAAGAAGGCAGTCAAGATGGCCAGAGATATAAAATAAAATCAAGAAAGGGGTAAGCAAGATTACTTGGATGTAAAATAACAATGTGAGTTCATACCAATTATGCAATACAATATCAGAAAAAACACAAGCAGAATGATTGCCTTCATGGAATCTTTGAAGACTAGTATAAGCTGCCTTTTGTGTCAGTTCGTTTCAGATGTCTTAATCGAAAAGGCAATCGAAAATTATAAAAAAACACAAAGACTAAAAATTCACACCTCCCGGCCCATACCTTTTAAAATTTAACCCGAATCAGGTAAGTTTTTGTGAGAGTATGGGTATGTAGGATTAGGTGAAAACACGCAACTCCCATAGGCAATTGGCAACCTGACTGCCCAACATGTTTCCTGATGAATTCGACGTTGAACCCTTCAATCCATTCAATGTGGGACCGCCCAATAGTGGAGCCCCATCTGAATTTAAAATACCCACCTGCGTTACGTATCCGCCACCGGTTTTCGTACCCAAGCCCGGATACTTGCAGCCATCCAAGGAGTTGCCTGCCCAGAACAGCAATCAAAGCATGGGACAGTCCAGGATGGGTGAGGTAGACATTTCCAAGGCCATCAATGAGGAGATGGCCGTAGCCAAGAAGCAGGCCGCGGCGCTCAATGAGAAAGACCGCATTGATGCGGGTAGTGTCTCAAAGACGAAACTCTCCAAGGACTCCCGATCAAAGGAAGCGCTTTCAAAGGACTCCATGCACACCTTAATGCCAATAAGGTCGAACCGACAGATCAGTGGTGAGGGTAGAGCCAATTCCAAACTATCCACATCAGAGTCCAGTGTGGCCTCCAAGACCTATAATGTGGCCTACAAGCAAAGTCAGGCTGACATGACCTCCAAGTCTTCAAACACAACATTAAAACGATCTGCAATAGCCAGCAGTATTTCCTCAAACACCAGCCTCAATCCGAAGTCAGTTTTGAAGAAGGCAAACTCCTCAGAGGGGGACAAACACTCCTCTACCACAATGAACTCAAAGGTGTCGAATAGACCATCTGAAACCGGAACGCAGCGCTCCTTAAACACAAAACCTGCTGACTCGGACTCCAAGCCATCTCTAAAATCTGAAAAGCCAACGCAATCCGATTTTAAAATGCAGGAAGCACAGAAGATCACTTCGCAAGAGCCACACCCCTCTGATATTATCGCCAAGAAGGCGAGCCAAGACTCTTGGAGCGATCGAGCCCATTCAAAGACCAACAAATCAAGTGTACTACCTGAATCCAAGGACGGTCCCAGCTACATTCGGTCGGAAGCAGCTCTGTCCTACAGACAGTCCTTGAACCAGCAGGCTGCCGAGATGGCGGATCGCTTGAATGCCGGAAATGAAAACTTTAGGCGCTACAATTCCGTGGCCCGGAATCACTCGATCAGAGTGCCTCAAAAACTTTCTGATGGGGATCGCATGACTTTCTGGTTCAGCGATGCTGTACTTTCTTAGAAACAAATTTCCATGCCAAAAAAAATCCCTAGTTCATATTTACTGAGCATTGCTATCCGTTGGACAGAGGGATGTAAGCGAAAATTAAAGGTTTTTACATTTTCAATTTGCAAAATATACTGTTTGGTTAACGGGTCAGAAGAGAGAAAACTAACCTGATTTGCGGTCCAGCTTTTTTTTCACCGATGTTCAGTGTCATTAATTCGAATGCGCTAAAAATTTGCGGTCACTTCGTTCTGAATGCGTTGACCCATAAAATACGCAAAAAGGTGAGTTTAATTTTGCAAAATAAATGCGGACGCAAATAAAGTATAAAAGGTCGTGTCAAACCAATTCAGTAAATTACGGAAATGTATAAACTTCTGATCATTGGAAATATAAAAAGGGAGTCTACATAATTTAAATGAAATGGGGTATAGACATTTTTGAAATTAAAACTGAAACTTTACTGGTAGCTATCGAAAATTTAAAATTATTTGCAATTAAAGTCAGCCACGGGGTGCTCAGCTGACTTTTTGCTTGCAAAATCAAATTAACGAGGACAATTCGGCCGAGCGTTGTGTTTGTACTATTGTGGTTAATTTTACTTTATTTATTACAGCGCAGAATGCTAATTGCAGCTGCCAGCAGAGGCCGACAACAATGTTAGTTTGTAGCTGCCAAGCTGCCCAGCTGCCCAGCTGCCCAGCTGCCTAATCAGCGTCAGCATTTTGGCCAGGAGCGGAATCGGGCTTGTAAGGGCCGCGAAGAGCGCAGCAGAAGGGGTCGAACAATTATAATAAATGCCTGTGGCTTACATTTAATTGCATGTCAATTTGTAAGCCGCTGGCCCAAGCACACTCGCCCGTAAGTAGGCCACAATAAATGAGGCGAGTGGGTGGGTGATGGGTGATGGGTGGTGGGTGGTGGGATATTTATATGGAAATGCGGGGATTTTTATGCTTGTACTTGTACAATAAAGGAAACAACTGCAATAATGGCGCACGGCGCATAAAGTACCAGAAATAATAGCAACAAACAACTTTGCTGGAGTGCAAAAACGAAAAACGACAGCAACGACAGCAAAGGCTTCGCATCGAAATGAAACAAACGCTGGGAGAAAAATATATTTAATACGAAAAGTTTTGCAATAACGGAAATGAAATGGAAATGGACGCGCGCCAATAGACATAAATGCGAGTGAACCTCTATGTGTGTATATGTGTGTGTGTGTGTTTTTCGTGTCTGTGTGCCAGCAAATACCCAGGATACAAATAGGACACGGCAGCCTGCAAAAACCACAGTCTCAGTGCCCGGCCGTGTAAAACAAAAGCGCCATCGCACAATGCAAAAACAAACAGCGAAAGCCAACACGGATCTCAAAAGTAAAACTAACAACAATATCCGCAAAAAGCAATTGCACAAAGGCAAAAGTGGCAGCGCCATCGGATGCAGCCCACATTGCGCCTATAAAGAGCATAAAATATTAAAAAAGGTGGAAATATGCAGGCGGCGGTTTCTTTAGAAATGTTCGCAAAGTAATTTCAGCCCTGATAAAAACGAGGTGGCCCAGCGAATCAGTTTGAATAGTTGCGACCCAACGCGTTGCCTCAATCACTATCTGCAGATATTCTATGATCATCCCAAGATTGCACAACAAATTGTTGGATAAATATGTCAAAAAGTAATTACTTTTAAGAACACAATCGAAAGTGCACAATACCAAGTTGCGAACAAAAAGCTATGCCTGCATTGAGCTATAAAATGAACCTATACGTTAATGGATTGTAGCCTTTTTTAAAGTCTAAGCACTACAGAGTCCCGCAAATTTATGCGCCTTCATTTTGTGTAAGCCCAATATGTTCTTGTGGATGGGTAAGCAAACGCATGCTAATTAATTGCTGCTCCAGGAAGGAGTAAATCAACACACACACACACACACACACACACACTTCTGTTAAACACACTTCAAACTGTCGCAGTGCAGATATTAGCTGGCATATGCATACGCTGGCTAATGCGGAGAAACTTTAGGGCCTACATGTCTTTTTGTGTCCGGCCCACACTGCGTATGCGTAATAAAATCGAATTAACGCTCCTATGACACAAGGTCGCCCGAGGCAACATCAGTGTGCTGTAAATATTTCGAGTGTACTTCCTGTTAATATAGACATCAACTTGAGGCTCTGACTGCCTCGAGCTGGTCAAGTTTTGCCCTAATTATCAAGTCATAAATGACAAGACGAGCGACTTCCATTGATACGAAAGCTGGCCGGCTAATCATAATGCAATTTTCGATTTCATGTTCATGTGACAGTTTCAAAGGGAAATGAGTCACTCGCCTGCGGCTGAAAATTAGTTGACTGCATTTAATAATCAGTGTGAAGTGCGCCAATTAAATTTAATTTGGCCAAGCCATTGCTCGTATGGATAAGCTCAAACTCAACGCAGGGCGTTCCACAATCAAAATCCGGGATCATAATTGGTGTGTACAGTTTACTAACAACCGAACACCACTTTGTAATTGCGTTGGCACGTGCGCAATTTTGCCACAGGTCTGAATTGAACTTATGGAATTTAATATTTAAAGTGCCTCCGGTTTTTATGGCCACTATTCGCAGTTTCAATTAAGCCTAAATGCAGTTGATTAACAAATTCAATTTGCATGCCGCGTCGGCGGCTGCGGTCGAGCGTGAATTTTTCGCCGATGCAGCAAGACTTGCATAATTATCAGCGAGGCATTAAAACATTTACATTATTATCTGCGGCATTCCGTTAAAATTTAATTCACAATTTGCATAATGATAAATGAAGAGCGCTTTTAACGGCGACTACAAATCAAGGCGGCCAAATGGCAAAAGTGAATTCAGAAGAGCGGAGTCAAGTCAGCGGGAAATGATTCATGGTCCCATTGTGAGGCCATGGCTCTGATTTCGTAGTGAAAGTCGACCGAGTCATTTGTCGTCATAACTTTTGTCATTAAAAGCTGTGGGTGTGGGGAGACTGGGCGTGGCCCGTTACGTGCCGGGCGGACAAAGGCAGTCATTCACTCCTCCGTCTCCCGTCGGTGTATACATTTTTCATAACATGCTAAACTTATGTGGCTGTGCTTGTGGTTCTCCCAGGACAGCCAAGTCACGTTCCTTAATATGTCTGTGTATGCGACCGCCTGGATAAGTGTCCACGTTGCTTCATGTGTATGTGTGTGTGTGTGTGTGTGTGTGTGTGTGGTGTGGCTTCGAGTCTAACACATTTTTAATTTATTTTCATACGACTCCCGTGCACAGTGGTGTGGATTTAGCCACAGCCCCAAGCACCGGGTTAAGAGCCTTCCTGAACCTTTAAGTGCTGGTCAGGCTCAGGCTCAGGCTCCGGCTCAGGAACAGGCACAGTAGCAGTCACAGGACGAGGCTGAGGCTCAGGAGCAGGCCAAAACTGAATCCTTGCGAGCTGTCTCCCCAGAAGGTAAACAATGCACACTCTTGCGTCCTTTGACTTCGTCTCAATGCCTTCACATTGATTGCAGAAAATTAAGTTCCGTTTCCCAATACATTGCTCTAATCTTCTTAACTAAAGGAAATATATTGTAGTAGCTTCTATTAAAACCAGTTTATTTTTTCAACTTGGATAAAAAAGATTTAAAATAGATAAAGCAGAAGTGGTAACAAGGCATGCGTTGGATTTGAAGTTCAGTATATTACTTTCCTACGCTTCTCAGAATATTTCTAGTAATAAGTCGAAACGAGTCGTTCCAGTTCGTATTTAGAAAATGGATAAGATTATTGGTGAATTTTTTCGCTTCTTTTCCATGGCTTCTGGTTTTCTGCTCAATAAGATGTTATTCTATGGATTGATCTTTGGACTGTTGAGCCTCATTTTTATTCGACTCTTCATGGTGGAGCGCTTTCAACGGTTGAAGGCAATAATCTGGAGGAGCCTGGCCGAATTTGAACGCGAATCTGAGGCAGAAGATGAAGGATGCGTGGATGATGAGTTTCTATTCAGGGACCTCAATCCAGAGCAGAGCATAGAGTTACATCGCCGGCAGCGATTGGAGGCAGCAGCTAAAGTATTGCGAAATTTGTCCGATAAGGAGGGATTCCATAAAATCGCCGAGCACAGGCGAAAGAATACTGAACCTATGAAATCGAAATAAGTTATGGATAGTTACAGAAGATACAGAATTGTTAAATACAACACACTTAGTGGATGCGGCTTGACTGACTGCACTGACTTACCATAACCGAATATCCAAACATAATGAACTAAATACAATTCCATGCCCACTCGTAATCCTTTGAAATTAATTTGCTGCCATTCGTGCCTTCGTGTCTGGGGTCTTACAATTCCGTTGGCCATTTTAATTGGTTTGCGAGCACATAAGCCGGCCTTAAGTCGCCAGGTGGAACTGTAGCAAGGGTAAAAACGGCTATAAATATTTGTTCAGCTGGCTGGACCCAAGTCCCAGAAAAGGGGCAGTTCACTGGAGGCCTGGACAATTGCGGCGAACGGAAGGCGCTTAAGATTAAAAAGCGTCACGGGTCCTGGATGCGATGGCAAAACCACAAAGCAAACACAAACACAAATAGAGATGAGAGGGTATGAGGAGGCTTAAACGGGGGGGGGGGGGGGCTCGTGGGTGCCGCAGTGGAAACAGTGGCAAAATAAATATGTAAGTCACAACTGAGAGGGAAGTCGAAGTTGCAAGTACCCTTCTTGCATGTATTTTATACAACTCATGCTATCTTCGCTGCAGCAGCAAAAGCTTATGGTATACGACATAAAGGGATAACTTAAAATGAAAGGTGAACTTCATCAGATGTATATCATTTTATATAATTTTATAGTAAGTTCGAGGTTAGTAGTTCTAGGCTAGGCAGGGTATCAGCCAGTCGACTACCTTACTCCAGTGGTGCCCACATGTCCGATAGCAAACATTTTAAAGTTCAAAAGAAGGTCCTTAACCTGCAGCCGGGGGCGGATTGCACTTGCACTCACGTACATCACTCGCAGCTGATGTTGCCGCTGCTCTTGTTGTTGATGTGGCTGGTGTTGCAAGAGTTGCTGCTGCCGCTGCTGCCGCCGCTGCTGCTGCTGCTGCCTTTGTGAGGTTGCAACTGCAGCTGCTGTGGGCTGCTAAATGAAGTGAGTGTCAACACAAATGCAAACAAATGGGAGGAGCGCATAAAGCGAAAAGTAAAAGGCGTCGCAAATCATCAGAGGGCTTCCATCAAGTGAGGCGACAGGAGTGCCACGCCCCCACGCCCACGCGCCCACCAGTGACTCTCCATTTCGACTTCAACTCCCCGGCCAGACGAATGAGGTCAGTGCTCCGGGCTAGCACTGCCATTGTTGTTTGGTTTTAATAATATTAATGCACACTAATGTGCAGGAAAACATTTAAATATATCTCGTTGCGTTGTGGCCACAAAGGTATTTTAATGAAAGTTCTAGAGGTGGGAAGGAGCTGCTACTATTATTTAGCAAATGCGTTTCCGCAAAAACAAAGAATGTTGATTGGAATTTGGCAAGAATGAAGCCTGCAAACAACAACAAAAACCAAACACGATGGAAATTTTTCAATTTCGTCTTTAAAATGTTAGTAAAGTCCACTGCTAAAAAAAAAAACAAGGAATTAGTGCATTTATTTTTAAGTTATTCAAAAGTTTATGAAACTTTCATTATGATTTACCCACTTAAGGACTTTTTTAAAATCTTCTTGAAACTTATACGACGCTCCGTTGCATTGGTGTGCCATCTTCAAACTCGCTTTTCACTCTAAAAACAAACTTCGAAATTTGCATTTGGCTTATATGCATGGGTAATTATTTCTTGCCTTGCGTTTTCCATTTCATTAGTTGCCACTGCCCGCTTTCCATTGTTTGCTCCTGAAATGAGTTTTTTAATTAAGAAAGCAAGCAGAATGGAGCGAAGACTTCGACTTCGACGAGTGGCCGAGTGGAGTGTACACATTTTATGAGCCACCAAAAACTTGGTCAATCCCGGTTCGGGCGCCACGTCATTTATTGGGTTTCATAAACTTTATGCACTTTGCGCTCGCCGAAGCGTGAGTTTGCATTTAGTTTTCATTTATTTCCTCTTTTAAAGCTCATTAGGCGCATTTGCACGCTGCTCCGCATCGATTAACAATGGAAATTAATCCCTTAATGCATTTATATTGAATTAATATTAAATTTTGTTGGCACTATCATTGCGTGCCAAAGTCAAACAGCAACGAAACCAAAAATGATTAATGCCATCAGAACTTTAAGCTGGCACGCCTTGCTGCATTTAAATATAGGGGGCATTGTTCCGTAAACATCATAAATAAATACGAAAGGCCAAATGTAAATAAATGGGGTTTCATCAACGCCTTTTAACAAAAGCAACTAAACTTTTTATGCCGATGGTGGTAAAATCGACTTGTATCAGTTTGCATTCTCACGCAATTGTTCCATCAATTATTTAAAACAAATTGCAAATATTTATTTTAATGTACGGCTCTTTAACATTTCACTTCAGTCAGTTATTTTAAAAACAATGCGATAATTGCATGGTAGATATGAAAATACGTTGTCCTATTCTCTTCGTTTTGTGCATACAAATTTAAAATAATTGAATTTCATAGCATTGTGCCATTTACATAATAATAAAAATATTTATTTCATTTTCCGATATGCCGACTTTTGTTCAATTTCACTCGAATGCGCTTTATTTTACCATTCTCCCAGCTTTTGTACTCCTCCTTGGCTTATTATGCCATCAGCGGCGTCTAGCTGGGATATTCCATCTCAGATATTTTTAATACGAGTTCGCTTTACACAATGGTGTGAATATTTAAATTGAATAAATGGCAAATTGGATGCCAAGGGGGCGTGCCTGGGGCGGGGCTCACGTGTCGCCTGTTATTTGCATTTGGCTCAGTCCTTCGACTCCCCTAACGCCACCAGACGGCTCCTCACTAAACCATTCCAAATCCCTGCTCCAGTTGCTCCGGCTGCTCCGGCATACAGTGCATACATCTGTCGGCAGATCCTTCTCGGCGTATTATTTCGTTGCACTCTGTGCACTGAAAGGACCTTTCGTGTAGGAGCATAAATGAAAGGACTTTTCCGGTGCTCAGAAGGAAGATACTAGTATTTTCAATTTAGCTAGATGGCGACTGTTTAAAATATTTATCAGGCCTGCATTGAACGATCTTAAATCAAAGTACTTGTGTTTTTTAAACTCTTTTCATCACATTTATAACCAATTCACACTGTTTCTGATGTGAATATGCGGCATACAAACTTTTGTGGCAACCCTAGCCCAGTGTCGTATTCGCTTTGCTTTTCGCATTTGTGCCAAGCAAACTCATTCAAGTGGCATTATAAACTAAGTTAAATCGACAATTTCTCTCGTACCTTATTGCATGTTTGTTTGCATTCGCTTGTCGCAGCAAATCGAAGCTCTTTCTTGGCCCCTTTTGTGAATTTGTTACCTGATGGGAAGTGTCCCCATCCATATTTCACATACATACTTATGTTCCTTGAGGGATGAAGCAATTTTTTAAATTGGCTGGCCCATACCTACTTTTTAATCATGTTTTATGCTTGCAAAGAAAATAAGCTGAAAGCCAGCTACACTGTTGGAAAAAATAATAGAAAATTACTAATTATGTACGAAGTGTGTGTGGATAAGCCGTTAGCACATAAACCACTCATAACGGTACTTTATTATGCTCTACTTTTTGAGTTGATTTCGTTAAAACGTTAAGTCAGGGTGGTTGCCATTAACCCCGAAATTTGCGCCAATTTAGTGAATTCAAAGCCCCGGCGATGCTCAGCAGTTATAAAAAATAAAGGAAATACCACTAAATATTAATATTACAACTATTTTTATAAGATTTTTATATAAAAATTAAGTTTTTCTTAGTTTTAAGAGATTTGTTTCTTTTATTTTTTCCAAGCGCCAAAAATGAAGTTAATTATTTTTAGTTAATATAAAGATAAAAAACATATTTTTGTTCCTTATTGTGAAATATACTTATATATGAGTTTAAAAAAATAAAGATTAAAAAATATTACTTTCGTTCTGAGCACAAAATTTAAAATCAATGATTCAACCAACGTCTTCTATTATTTTTTCCAACAGTGTATGTATGCCCCTTTAAGTGGCAGATAAACCGACAATATATTCTTACTTTGGAGTTCAGGCTTGAAAGGTGCTTGTCCCAAAGGTTAAGACGAGCACAAATTGCTAAGAACATATCGATGGCACTTCACTTTGGCGCACTCAGCAATTAGGAGGCACATTAATCATACGCCGCGTTGTCAATAAACTTGTTGAAGACATGAATCAGCGACAGTTCAACGACATTAGCATTTTGTTCCATACACTAAAAGAAATTCAATTGCATGTTTCAGATAGAACAGAAATATTTGTTTATAATCATTAATATATCAATTCAATTGCAGGTTATATTGTTTCTTTGTGGAACTATATTCCTACTATATTCTTACTTATTAACTATAGCTGATAAATAGTTATTCGTTTTCTGCGAGTGCTCAATTCAGCTGCCTCTCCAGAGGTCCTTGACTTGTTGGCTTTGCATTATCTTAAGTGTGGTGCGTGTAGGATTGGCACGTGTACAGAACGCATGTCCTATTTTCGCTATTTTCGTGTGCTCCGGATGAAGTGCAGCTAATGACTTTGTTTGCCAGGTGCCGGCTGGTGATGATGGATGGCCGTCGCCAGCTGCCATGGAAAATTGCCTAATGCCGCGGTGCATTCAGTTTAGAATCGGCCCACCTGCCATCCGGCTGGCAATCTGGTTTGCTTGTCCAGCAATGACACACCGCAGCCTGAAGTTTCCTTCGTCCTCGCTCCTGCTGCTCCTCATCATGCTTTTCTGCCTGCTTGCAGGACTTGCGGACAGTTGTTGCCGCTGCTGTCTGGGCGAAAATTGCAAGGACCTCAGCTGCTGCACCTGGTGTCCAAAGGCAGTGACTTTGGATTGAAGGAAGATCCCTTAAGATGGAAGCCGCTGCACTATGTACAAATTTTTGATCCAAATAACTCGTTCACTTACTAAAACATAAAAATAACTTTGATTTATTTCCCGTTTGCAATTTTTAAATGTCCATCTGGGACAGGCGTTAAAGTCGATTGTTTCGAGAACCAGGTTAACTGCAGACAGAGGCGTCTTCACATGTGAAACACACTCCTTGATGGCCACAGAGTGCTTCATAATTCGCATGCAAGACTCATCAATTCATTGCTCGAAAAGCAGAAGGCTGACAAAGTGTTTTCCCAATGACTTACTCCGCCCTGCCGCCCTGCCGCCCTGCCAGTTTTCCCAGTTCGCCCAGTTTTCCGACCGACTGTCGACTGAGTGACTGAGTGACTGAGTGACGGACTGAGGGACTTCCTGACAGCCAATAAATGTCACTTTGGCCCGGCTGATGCATGAATACATCCGTCGCCAGGCTGGTGTCTCCCCAAACAGGAGCTGGTAACTCTCCGAAGTGGCAGCTTATAAAGTCCTGCTGTGTCGCCCAGATAATTGACAGCGATGTGACGAAGAAATTGAGGCAGACAGTTGTCTAGATGCGAATTTAAAGGTAAGCAGCTGCAAATGACTCACTTACAGAGTCGGTCGAATCGAAAGTTTTCATGTCTGGAGCAGATAAAAGTATCAAATCAATAGTGGACACCACTATCAACTTGGCCAAGTCATCGACATGTGAATGAGCCATGTCAATAGTCAAATGGCTACTTCGCTGGCTCTTTAATTGCCAAAAAAAAAAGAAAAACAAGCCCTAAACAGAGGTCAGCAAAAGTCAAGAGTCTAGACAGCAACTGTTACTTTCCATTAGTTACTGCTCCATTAGTTTGGTAAAAATGCGAGGATGGACGTGGATTCGCAGATGGATATGGAAATGGGTATGGAAAATCTGCAGTAAATTCGATTAACTATGCATGCAAATGGCATGGGAAACATGAGATATGAAATTAATTCGATGTACCATGAAACACACGTCAGGAACTCATTTGGCCAGCAGAGCTCGACGAGATCCGTGTAAGCGTTAAAGCGCCGACATGACTGCGGACAGGAATTCCGCATGGTGTAATCCTCGGAATGGAGTGGCACAGGGAGCAGGATGACGTTGTGATGAAATGGGATGGCTTGGTCGTGCTGCAAACCAAATATTAGCTCTGCAGCTGCACTGTTTTTCAATTAAACTAGCTGAATGCTCCTTCGGTCGTGCATTAAAATGAAAATTTAATCACGCCAACGGCCATGGCTGCGAAATGAATCACATTCGCTGACCTGAGCCTGAACCCGGAACCCTGAACCCCGCGACTCGATCCGGGGATGGAAAATGCCAGGCTGAGGCCATGGAGGCGCATACGTATTGTGAGGAAATATGTAATTAAATTTTTCTCCCGTATGTCATGTCTTCGCCTCGGCCACGCTCATGTTTTTTTTATGAAGGCTTCAAGGGGTAATGGTGGTCCTTCAAACGCAACGGCTTCCAGGAATTGGAAAGTAAATTACTTAAAATATCATCCAGACTGTCCTAGAATTTCTATTTACTCATTTGAGGAAAAATCAAAGAACATCATTTTGGGTTCTATTAGTGCAACTTAACGCCACTCCTGAAACTTTTAACACGACTGTTTGCCGTCCGCTCTAATGGGTAGCAATTAATCGTTTCCATGCGAAACTTTGCTTACGTGCCCGTTCATTATTTTAAAATGCGCATCACAAGTGTTGGATATATATTTGTTTATCGCTGGCTGCGACTTGCAGCCCGTTTAAAATGGCTGTGGCAAGACTCCGACCACACGCCCACATTTTCATGCCACGTGAAAAGGGAGGAGACCGCGCACACACGATTTTCCACGCTGATAGAGTGAATGGAAATGAATGAATGAGGAATTTCACTTACCCCCATTCACAGCCCCATCCACATCCACATCCGCATCCGCATCCGCATTCATGTCCATGGCTGCCGCTTTCTTATCGCAGCTCTGGGCTGCGCGCTGCATTTATATTTAAATGTATTTAAACGACCGACAATTTGAGAGCATCGCCGTTGTCAGTGGCAGAGCTGCGTGGTCCCAAATACGGACTACGGACTACGGACTACGGACTACGGACTGCGAACTGCGAACTGCGGACTCTCCTCTCATTTGTAGTCCGGCCAGGCCAAGGAGCCAAAGAGCCAAAGAGCCAAGTAGAAGGACTCCGGATGAAGAAGGATCCGCCCCCAGCTGCAGTCCCATTTGTTTGTGCTGTGCCCGGCTTTGGCTTTCTCTGGGGTTTCTGGACTCCGGCTGCTCGGGCTGTGATAAAAGTAAATATGTGGCATTGGTTTGCGGCAAGGCGGTTTCGTTTAACGTTTCGGGTGCTGGACTCGCTTGTTTTCCGCTGGCAGTGCGTTCTAGCGTAATTTTTAATTAATTCACACTCGGCCCGGATCGCCCAGCAAATTAATATCCCGAAAACATTTCCATTGCTTATGGCCAACTAATTTTACAGTGCACGTTTCAATACGCAAAAACAGTTATTGCTTTTCAAAGAATCACACTTAAATAAATATTATTTTAAGGCAAGAGTGAAAGGGAGGGGAATGCATTAAAGTTTGCCCAACCCAAATCCAGAAATCTAAATTTGGCAACGCTTCTAGTATACCCTGGAGCAGTACATACATACATGCAGCTTGGAGGCAAGTTGGATTAAAAAGAAAAAATGAAACAACACAAGTTGGTCGGATATTTGTTTAGTTCGGTTCGACTTTTCCGAGTGCAGCTAATTTCGTCGAAAAGCTGAATACATTGAAAACTAATTTGCGCTCGCAATGGAAAAGAAGTTTCTGTTCTGGCAACTTTCGACACATCCTCCACTGCTGGCATTGCGTTTGAAATGTGAATTTAATAATTTGGTCCGGGTTTGTGTTCGGGTTCGGGTTCGGCAGCCAGCTAAACTAATTGCAGAATAAATACGAAAAATAGTAAATGCCAAACGCTTGCGCGAATATAATTAACTTTCTAAAAGTAAACACAATCTTGACTGCCAACTCAAGACAACAGCTGTTAATGAGTGCAGTTTGCTGGCAAGTTTGTGGCCCTGCACCCGCAACTTTTACCACCATGGAGTCATTGTTCTCAATCCGAGTGCAGCTCCATTCGAAATTTACGCAGCTGGCACCCCGCAATCGCTGCTGACGCCCGCTTAGTTAATATTGGCCAAGTTTATGGCAAGTGGAAAAGTTTAGCTCGAGCACCCAGCTCCCAACTCCCACCATCTCCCAATGGCATCTCCCACTTCCAGATTCTAGATCTCAGCTCCAGCTCCAGCAAGTGGCTGCAAGTGATGTGGGTAGCACTATTGATTTACCGTTGCTCAAAGCCATCTTCTGACTAGACCCGCTGACGCTAAAGCCCTGACATCAGACGTCGCGCCGATGTCGCTGTCGCTGGCCAATCCCCTGCTCCCATGCTCACCAGCTCCGCTGTTTCCCTCCCTTTAGCAACACCATGGCCGTCGCCATGTCGGCTGCCAGCAGCAACCGGAAACGGAAGTCGGAGCAACTGAAGCGGCCAGCAAAGCACACTCGCGCATCGAAGTGGCAACGCCCTGTGCCAGTGGAAAAAGTAGCAACGCGCTTTGAGGGAAAAAGTAATTATTATTTATATGTTATCCATAAAAGTAATATTTAAATAAAAACACTAAAGCTTGCCTAATAAGAAAATATAGCTAAAGTTTCAACAAAGCCAATACTCCCGCTTCATTTGCGTTAGGGTATTTCGACCACAACAGAAGCAATCGGTGTACATAGCTCGCAGTTTTTAGCCCTCGTCAGTGGAGTTTTCCTGCCGCTCGCTACTTGCAGGCAAATGCTGGACATTTTTACGGTTTGGCAAGTGTCAACAACACAGTAACTTGAAAAGAACGAGGGGAAACGCTGTCAGTCCGTTCTAAGACAAACATTTTATTTATTGTTTTCCGGGAAAGTCCGGGCGCGAAACCACCACAAATACGAGCACTTTGCAGTGCTCCACTATTCGCATTGGAATTCCATCAGAAGTGCAACAATTAGCTTTTTGAATGGGAAATGCGTCTTATTTATGTGGCACTATTTCACCAAAAATATAAACTTGTATCGAGTTTCTCTTATTGGTTTGGACTTCCAAATGGAGCCGGAAACATTGCACTTTTCTTGGTCATGCTTCAACCAATTTCATTTCGCTGTTTGATATTTCAGCAGTTCTGCAGTGTTGTGGTGGAAAAATATGCTGACACAAATTGATGCTATGGCTACTACTGGTATTATTATCATCGACGGGTGGATGAAAAACAAAATGCCGCAAAATTGTGTGAAATGCTTCCGAAATGGGCAATAATGGGATTAGGCTGCGCATGGCAAAATGTTCCAAAAAATACAGTCCGTATGAAAATAGTCGCAAATCGAATGGAAATATCAGACATATTTTAGATTAGTGTTCTGGTTGGCAAAATTTCAATCAGCTCTAAATGGTTATCTGTGTTTCGAGCCTTAAACTAAATTATGGCACATGCAACATTCAAAGCCACCAATCATCAAAATTGCCAATTTCCAGAAGCTCTCGACCAGATTGAGCGACTTGAGCGCTCTGGGGAAAGCATTTAAAAATTATATAAAAAAATCTCGGCAGTCTTAAGCCTGCATTTGGCAGAGAAACAATGAAACTTGAGGCTGCAGTGCAGAAGTGCAGCAAAGCTCTTATCGAAATGGCAGACACAGTTGGGGAAAGTGCGGAGAAAGTTTTAAGCGTCTTTGCACGCATACAATTTCTCATGAGCAGCAAATACAATTGCACAATAAAAATTCACAGGACCCAGACGGGAATAAGAATAAGAAGTGCACTGAGACAGGCAAAAGGCTTAAGCGAAAAGAATTTTAAGAGCTCGCCGTCAGCCAAAGGTTTATTTGTTCCCCTCACATCCAGAGCCAAAGGCAGTTTTTCCCCCGCAGTCAAAAATAAAGGAAAACCATGAAAACTGCGGCACTGCAGCTTTCTCATAATGCCTGACGCGTTTTTCCAACTGCTGAAGCAGCTGTCATTTCATTAATGCTTTTATGGGCCTCCAAAATGTTGCAAAAATGAGTCCATCCAAATTAAAGGTAAAGCGCCACAACTTTGCCCATTAAAAAATGGGAGCTTTTGAGCTGAAACATTGGAATGGCCATCCATTTGATGAACTCTTTCAAATGCCAATTAAAACGGCAGAAATTCGAAAGTTTAATACCTAAAAGCCCGAAAGAAAAAGGCTAAGAAAAGCACTGCCATGTTGTTTGCTGACCTTTAATTTGAATCTATTTGAATGTTTCATTTTTATTGACTGAACTATAGAGCACAGAATGGTAAATAAATTTTAATTTTAGTACTCGCAAATACATTATTTAAAGGATCTGGCTGCTGGAGGGGACAAAGCCATGCTAAGCCATAAAAATGTGTAAGGCAAATAAATTTGAAGTGAAATACTTGTAAATGAAAACAAATGTAGCACACATAAAACACAGCAAAAGTGAAAAGAAAGATGGGGGGGTTGAGGGGGGCAGAAGGAGGACAGCGGCTATGGGCCACAAAATTCTATAATACGTATACGCCATGTTCGTGTGCAACTGTGTGTAATAAATATTGCAAGGACACACAAATAGGAGCGCCAAGGACATTCGGAAATGTTTGGCTGTGGCTAAAAATTCGCCATAAATTCGGGCCTGGCCTAGGCCCAGGAAAAGCGATAAATATCGAAAATCAACTAAAAATGACCAACAATGCTTTATTCAATTTGGCACAGAAGTGAGGGAAGGGAATTGCTTTTAATTGATATGCAGCAGAGGGCGACTCGTTTTCTGTGCACTAAACATAAATTTACAGAAAGTATAATTTATGCTAAAATAAACAGAAATTAATTTCAAATTATTTTCGCCTTGTTTGCCGCCGGCAAAATCCAATTCCCATGCACAAACATGAAGTTAGAAAAATGCTGAGTTGAGTATGAAAATCCCAAATTATTATCACTATTGTTTCCATGCCCGAGTAACACAACATCAACACAACCGCACACATATTCCGATGAATTCAATTCAGTTTTTCCACACGCGTGGGCTCATAAAATACCCAAACACTCAATGCATTGTGTAATTAAAATTAATAAAGCTCCAGCACGCTTCAATGTATCTTAATTCTTTCGTCTAGTTGGCCAATTGCCCACTTGATGTACACTTAATTAAAATGCACTTATTCCCAATTCACCATTGACTATCAGTTTCATGAAGTATTTATCTATCGGCCATCGGGCCATACAAATGGCAAATTTACATATCTAATTATGACCACAAACAATATCGTGCAGGCGCTATTAGAAATGTAAATTTGACAAACAAATCCAAAGACAATAAATTGCGAAAAATAATTTATAAATACATAAATAAATATTTCATATGCTACGCTGGCATTAACAGCTGTCGTCTTTTATGCAACCGCCACTGCCAATGAATATTCAAATAACAAACTTTTAATCAATGCAATTTTTACCCAACTCTCTCAGATACGAATGCATATATCCAGATATCCAGATATCCATATACCGCCGCTGCTGCTGCGGATAACCGCAGTCGGGCATAAATTCCATTTGTATGGCAGGTGAGCTGGAGCCGGTCAAGCCGACCGCAAAAGCGACAAAAGCAAACGTTTATCCCGACTGTTTTGCAAATGATTTAGAAAAATACGCAGCAACCGCAACACAAGTGATACCAAAAACTTTGAATTCATCCTGACCACAAGCGAAAACATTTTACCATTTTACGTAAAATTATTTTCAATTAGAGCTTGTCATAAGTCCTGCGACAGACAAGTGTTACAACTTTTTTGATTCACAGAGAGCGTAGAAAACCGACAGTGAAACTCTTAAGCTCTGCAGTTTTTACCAAGTTGTTTTGCTTGTTTTTATTACTAATTAGTTTTAAATAGTTCTGTGATTGGTTTGTATTTGATTTAGTTATGAAAATTGGACTCGTATTGAAGGCAAAAATGGGAAATGAGTTTGACCTCCATTCAAGGAGCGCTAAAAACTGTATGATCTATCGAGGCCACACGAAGGATATCTTGGCATAGCCAACTGCTCAGATGCCAAATTATAATGGGGGGTGGGTCACATTAAGCGACACGTTCTCTTTATCATTTGCATGCTGGTTGCGTAATCACCAGAGAAAGCAAAGCGAAAGCCACCCACTCCACTGGAAGTGGGAAAATCACAGGACAAGGTGCAGTAGCTGGCTGGCAGGAGCAGCAGCAGCAGCAGCAGCAGCAGCAGGATATCCTGTCACGTTTTCAGTTGACTTGACTGCTCCACGCCGTGGGAGTGTGTGCCGAGTACTTAACCGTTCAAGTTGCTCCGGCTCCGGCTCCGGCTCCGGCTTCGACTCCGCCTCCAACTACGAGACCAACTCCGGCTTACTTGCCTCTGGGCCACTGTCGTCAATGTCTGCGGCTGCCACTACGACAGCACAGGGAATAAAAATGTGAGCTAGGAATGGCATTGCGTAGTATCTTCGTGGTACAAAAACCACTTTCTAATTTGATCAATTCAATCACTTCTTGATAACTTGAAGCCTAATGATTGCGGCCTTAGTTTTGGTTTCTTATAGCCAGCGGTCAGTGGATATTTTCTAAGTGAATACAATCAAGGGCCTTATTTGCTCAGTGTAACTCCGGCTGGTTGGCTTGGCACCTCGCCTTGTAGTGGTGTGAAAATTAAAGGAATTCCGCTATTATTTTGCCTTTTTCCATTTTCCCCAGCCCCATTGCATGTGCATATTTTGCGGAGCACTTCGTCGCAAATTATGTCGGCGCAGCGCAGCAAATGCTGCATATGCATGTGGCAATGTGGCATGGGGCCATGTCACAAGTGCTTAGTAGACTCATGACAGTTTCTTCTGCATAAACAACAACAGCCACCCTCTATCCATCCACCCTCGAAGGAGGGGTGGATGTGGATGCGGGTGTGGATGTAACGTGCAAGTAATTTGCAAAGTAGAAGCTGCAGACGCCGTGTGCTGGTGCAACTTGCAGCTCGGTGGTGCAGCTTGCTGCGCGATGTCTTTTGCTGGCAGCTCATTATGAGGCGGCTTTTGTGCGGCTTTGATATATGATTATGACGCGCTGGCTCGGGAAAACATGAAAGACGAAGGGGTTCCGTTTCGACCACAAAAGAATTGAATAAGCCTGCGAGTCTAGGACTGCAATAAAACACAAAGACATGAAAACCTAATGTCAACACGGGTATAAAGGTAAATATATTTACCCAAATTATATTGAGGTCTACCAATGGAAAACTATGTTATGATAACTTTAAATATTTCAAGCAACACTTTAGTGTTTAAATAGGATAATTAACATTATATTAATATCAATAAGTTTGTGCCTGTCTGAAAGTAGTAGTATGGAGAAAGGAGAAAAGAGAAAGGAAACTACCCACTAAATCCAAATAATTGCCAAAACATCCAATTCGGTAAATCCACCTCGAACAGGCACATCAACTACTCCTGACTTAGATCTATGCCATCAAGCATTTATGGACAAGGGACAGACAGTGATTTGTGGGCATTGAAAAGGCTTTTCCATCGAAAACACGAAGGTGGTAGAGCGGTTTCAGGCAGGAAGAACTGCAGACGAGCCATTGCTGCAAGTTGCAGGCAATCGAAAAATGTCACCAAAAAATTGGAGGGACTGAGCCGCGCTAAGCTCTCAAATTTTCCTATTTTTTCGCTGTCGGTTTTCCCTGCGGGCTTCTGGCGTCTAGACGGCATTTGTCATGCAGCCAAAGATACATTTGTTTGACTGCGGCCAGGCGACAAATACGGCCACAAATATTTATACCGAGGAGCAAAACCTTAAAGTCCCTAATCGGGTTCACCTTCGCCTACGCCCGGACATTATTTGCACACGCTTTTTGGCTAATTACACGGTAGTCATTAGTGCTGGCCCTTTGGGTATTGGTAGTTAATTTAAAATCACAATGGTGGGCGCCTAATCGTTATTGCGTGGCGGGGGAGGAGGAAGGGTTGGTTTGCAGGTGGCAATAATTGAAAAACTTTCGGCCAGCCTACTAATTAAAAGTTTTTTGGAGTCCAGTCATAATCGCGAGCAGGAGCAGGAGCAGGAGCAGGAACAGGAATAGGGAACAGGAAGAAAAACAGGAACTGAAATGGGATTGGCTCTGGGAATTGAAGTTTATTAAGATGGCGCTGATGTTCATGACTTGCGCTTATTAAATTAAAAGTTTCTGGCCTGGCTGTTGACGCGATTAGGCCAAGGACACCAACTCGTTGGTGATGATGGCTAACTTATGGCCACCATTTGCGGCAGGACGGGTGCTGATGGCCACCTCTGTTTTGCAACTGAAACCGCTGGCAGCCGAGCATTTGATTGTCTCCGATGACATTGGATAGCTGCAGTTCAATGCCTAGGCGACTGTGTGGGCTGAAGTCGAGGAATATCTGTCTTTAATCTCCCCCGGGGAGAACTTCTCTGCTGCTTGTGGCATGACTGCTAATGAAATTGTGCATTCAATCGAGTGGAACGATGGGAAAAGTCAATAAAATTGATGTAGCATAGAGAGCAAGGCGTTGCCAGAAAATGCACTCAGAGGCAGGGAAAAGAGGACGGGATATATCTCTATATATACACGTATATCTAGTCGGAGGGGCAGAGATGCAGAGATCGGGGGTTCGTCCACTGCCAAATGAACTTGCCGGCACAAAATGGAAATTGTTGATGGGGGAATTCGAAATGCAAAAAGCGCACAAAGCCAAACTATTTCGGAATTTCAGCAGTTCAGCAATGCAATTGCAATCAGCAAAAAGTGGAGCAAAATTAAACTAATATTAAGTATGCGACCCGTTAACCAAAGGACCATAGAATAGAAGACCCCTAGAATATTTCAAAAAGTCGAGCTAAATATCTCCGCTTAAATAAATCGGTAAGAGAAGCATGTCTTTCAGATTATAATGATGAACTTTTTAAAATTACTACCTTTATTGAACAAGATTTTTAACAAAAAACACTAAAACATTTTAATATATTTTTAAAGCTGTTCGAGTAAGTTAAAGAACTTACCATTCATTTTTCCGCCTTCCTTTTTTGCGAATATTTTTGCTTCTTTTCATATCTGGATACTTCTTTTCTGTGTTTTGAAGGATGGCCAAATAGAAGGCGCCGCGGTGACCCAACTCAACCATGGCTTTTACAATCGGCAACGCGAAAACGGCAAGTGCACTTAGCTAATAAATCTTTAATGCTGCCAACATTTTCTGCAATGCCGGGCATTCGTTTCAAGGTTGTCCTTTCAAGTGCCAGGAGGCGTAAAGGAGGAGCACTGGGAAGCAGAAGGAAAGCGCGAGTGCTGTCAAAAATCTTTCTTGAATAATTTGTGTGCGATTCGGTGGCAGTTATTTTCATTTTTTCTTATACCGCCTCTCAACTTCCCCCGCCTCTGCTTCTCCTTCTGCTGCTGCTGCTGCTGCTGCTGATTCTGCTGGTAACCTTCGTCAGTAAGCCAATTATGGTATTAAAAAAAGCGTAAGGACGGAGGGCACTAAGAATGTGCAGAGGTCCAGGGAAACGGCAAGGTCGGGTCACAAGGTGGCCGCCTGTCGCCAGTCGACGGACTGCATTTAAATGTAAATTGAAATTAATTTCCCTGGCAGCAAAGGGGAGGGGCAGCACAGAGTGGCCAGACCAGCCTCACCTGACCTGGTTAGCTTGATGTGGGTTTCCTTAGACCGGGTTTCAGGCCACGGATCTATGGCGCAGCCCATCTGAAGTGGGTGGCCATACTATTGACGTTTCTGACACTTGACTGCCATCGGAAGCGGCGTTAAATTCAATCTAAATTGAATGCACTCGACATTTGACACAGCCAGCTGGAAAAGTCTTTATTTTCCGAAAGCCAACAAGCTGTGACTGAAAGTCCCCCGGCTTCAAAGGGCTACTTGAAGCTAACTCCAGGATTCCCATTCTAATAACCCTAAGTGCTTTCTACTTTCAAATTGAAAAGTCAACAGAGGGCATTGCGAAGTAGCACACAAAAACGGGAGGCAGGGGAAGAGGCTATATGGCGCGACTTAAAATTACAAAAGATTAAAAAGCGAAATATAAATATTTATTTGCGGTGCGAGCTTGAAGTCGACAGGCTGGAATCGGCATGCAAAATAGTGCTGGGATATGACCGAAGAAAGGCAAAGGTGTCCTTTGTGGTCCGGACGTTACGGACACTCTGAGCTCATGTAAATCCATTTTAATTAATTCGAGACAGAGGTTATTTCCCAGCATAATAATGAAGCCGTGCTGAGGGGAAGAGAGCTGCTACTCGAACGAGTCCCTAAGCCCTTAGGTGGGCCAGGATTTCGCAAAGGATTTGCATTTCATTTGAAGTGGATGAACGAATCCGAATTGTCGCTGCTGCTTCTGCTGTTTCTGTCTAGGAATTAAAACGGTACGATTAGAATAAATAGTGACCGAGTCAAATTCAAGTCGCTGCTCGATCAAAAATGGCAAATTTTATTACATCAAATTGAAATGGCAAATGGGATTTGAATATTGATTGCAGCTTAGTGCCGTTGAAATCGGTCTATTTGCATATTGCTTTCTAAACGACACGAACTTTCCGAGCTTGGCAGGCGACGCTCTTAGCCGCTTTGTTCGACAGTGCTGCCAAATCAGCTTACCGAAATTACAGGCCACTCGGGCGTATGCTCGATGTGCCCCGTGCCCCGTGCCCCGTGCCACGCCCTGCATCTGCAGAGACCCCGAAATCTGCACTTTCTTAACTACATTACGCTCGTCGGCTCGTTGGGCAAATAAAATAAAATTTGAGGCCCGGCGGCAGTATCAGGAGCAAAAGCTCCCTAAAAAAGGAGCCATGTAAAAGTTTCTGCAGGATGGAAGCTGACTAAACCGATTCGACTGTACAGCAATTTGGCCTGGCTCATAACAGTTTGGCCGAGCCGGCCCATCATTTATGCCTTTGAGCGCATAATTGCCTTTAATTAAGGTGTATTGCCAACTCCTGCAGGCTGGAGGGCCAAACAAAAATTCGATATCGTGCCAGGGCTTGCAAATTGCCAAATGCTGCTGCATCGGCAGAATTGCAACCCCAACTCCCCAGTAATGTCGGGCAAGTGTCTTTGAGCTGTCATTAAACGCCAATCTGCAAATTGACAGCCTGCTAGTTATCCGAAATGAGCTGCATTCGAGTCCTGGCAGCTGGCCAAAAGGAGCTCGTAACATGTAGCCAACTTCCATTTACTTACCGCCTGCGGGCGTGCCCCTTAAATATTCAGCGATTAATGCTCAAAGAAAAGTTGAATTAATTATTCGTTGCGGGCATTTAGTCAATGGAATTCCAATGCACATTTTAAATTCATTCGCTGCAGGTTACATTTCGGCGAGGCAACTTTTGCCAAGACAGCTGCGCCGTGTGCATATGTAAACGCCTGTCCGCGGGCTAAAAACGAGCCGGATAATCAAACACACACATACACACACTCATAATGGAAAGCCAGGAGCTTTGTTTGTTAATTAAGAGCCAGTAACAAAGTCACAAAGAAGACAGCAACATTACAAGTGGCACAAGGTGGAGGAAAAGCCGAAGAGAAACAAAAATCCAGAAGGGGATTAAATAACGTCAGCCGACGAATCTAACACACTACCAACCTTAGACCCAAACGATAACCAAAAACTGTTTTTGTTTCGCAGTCCTTTGCTTGTTTTGGTTGACAAATTATAGCTTATATACCTTAAAATCTTTTTTATAACATTGTAAACATTTTTTCTAAGTCAATCGACTCTTGGTAAGGATACATAGGAATGGTAAAGGAAAATGAAATCCATGTGTGTTTCATGAAAGCATTTCCATTCCGCCAAAGGACCTGCTGAAAATGAAAACTGACTTACATTTTGCCCCTTAGACTTTATCCGCTGTTTTGTTGGTTTACTCATAATTTCTGGAAATATTGAAGCCGTCAGTGTTTTGCGTTTTAAGCGATCCTACAGAGTCACAGCGGTGACAGTCGCTATAATGAGGAAATTCGATTTCATTGTCACGCATTTCCAACTGCACTGCACTCGACTCGCTTTCCCCAAACGCAATCGCAAAAATTACACATACGCCCCGTGTGCGTCAAACGTGTCTGGGAATCCATTCTGGAGCACATCACTTAAAGTAAAACCGAGCCCGGCACACGGCTGAAATTATTAATATATGCGCAGCGCGTTTTCCATGGTCATTGGAGCGAAATGCCGTCGCTGATGGTTTCTGGACATGGACTTGAACCACGAGCAGAGTGTATAATTATGGATGTGCGTGTGTGCGTATTGAATTCCTTTGCACAGAGCACAGAGCACAGTGTACAACAGTCGTATACGCACATGCAGTGAAAATTATGAAGCTTATTGAATTGTAATATTGAATTTTCTTGAGCACACTAATTAAACTAATTAAACGGTTATTTTCATTTCATTCCCTGAGAAAAACGAAAGTTTTTTCATAAGAAAAATTAACATTAAGGTTTACTTATTTACATAACAGGAGTGTGCACTATTGCACGAGATTATAAAATCAAGAAAGCAAATCCAGCGGTAAAGCTTCTCTATAGCGAGTTCCAAAATCAAACAAGACTCGCTGACTTCTGGTAAAAATTACGCTTTCAGTGTAGCACAGCATCCGCAAATATTCACTCCTTCTGCCACAACATCTTCCACAAAAGAAGGCATCAGCAGCAGCAGCAGCCGCAGCGCAAATGCATATGCAAATTCGATTTTTTAGCAAAGGCGCACTACTCGTATTTGCATGCCTCCTCGACGCCAGGAGGCAGATAGGACCTTCGAACTCTGCCCCTGGATTTCAGGACTCCTCCTCCTCAGACTTCGGCAGTAAACAGCTTCTTTATCTAACCCGTTTTCGTTCGCTCTGTCGCTGGTTCTGGTGCAATTTTCGGTCTTAAGTAGAGCGGAAAATTAAAAACAAATTTTCCACAAATTTCATGTTTTCACCTTACCCTCCTACTCGCTGCTTTTTTCTTTGCCCTTTACCTGCTGCTTTTCACCTGCAAATTGCAATTTTCAGGTTGTCTTTTAAAACGATTGTTGGTGGCACACAAAGATTGCAGTAAATGAAAAGAATTACCAAATCAACTATAGGTTTAGTAAATGTTGTAAAGGCCACTCATCTTAATAATAGAACCTCTACCGATGTTCAGAAAAAAACTTATATATTTATATATTTTTATATGTTGTGATCTTTTTTCACTTTTTTATATATCTTGTAAATTTCCATAGATTTCCCATAAAAATCTTTTTGCCACGCCGACTCCAACGCCCATAAGCCACAACTTAGCCACATCTTAATCGGATTTTGAAGTGGCATACCTCTAAATGTTTCTTGCACAATTCTCTGAAAATCTGCATTCAAATTTAGAAAATTTATTTTTTTAAATTTTTTTGTAATTTTTCTGATTTATGATGTAGAAATTAAAATAAATTCAAAAATGTCCCAATGATGAAGTTCTATACTGTGGCATACCTCTAAATGTTTCTGCCGCAATTTTCTAAAAATCTTCATTAAAATGTAGAAATTATTTTTCTATAATTTTTTTTTAATTTTAATGATACCCACACAATCACGCCCACACTTTTGAAAAATGTGTTTTTTTTTCACTTTTTTATATATCTTTTAAATTTCTATAGATTTGATTCACACTTTTAAAAAATTTGTAAATTTTCTTTCATTTTATTATTTTTTTTACTAATTTCTACCGATGTTCCAGAAAATGTTGAAATCTCTTTTTGCACGCCCACTAGCTGAGTAACGGGTATCTGATAGTCGGGGAACTCGACTATAGCATTCTAACTTTGTTTTATTCTATTAACATGGATCAATATCTAAGATTATATGAATATTTTTTTGACGAATTCAAAAATAACACTGGTATTGTATTGATATATTTGTAGCACGCTATTGAACTTCTTCCGCAGACAGATGACTCGGTTCCCATCGTTTCTATTGATTCCTGTATCCAAGACGAAAATTTTCATCCAGCTGCCTTCGAGCCATTCGAAAGTTTCGTGTCTGAGGCAAGTTACCTTTAAATAGAAACGACTCGGTAACATGCTCCCCACATTGCGCATTCATACAAGGACATTTAAAGCAATTACGCCCCCGAGTATTATTCAACTGCAACTTGCTGACAACGGCTAAGGCAGTGGGCCAAAAAAGAAAAAAAAAAACAAAAGTGTCTGAAA
Source organism: Drosophila orena (assembly GCA_005876975.1). NCBI lineage: Eukaryota > Metazoa > Arthropoda > Insecta > Diptera > Drosophilidae > Drosophila > Drosophila orena. The sequence goes on along the minus strand of VCKV01000008.1, from coordinate 7,127,858 downwards.
CTCCGGTTTCCTCTGTTCGAGTTTCATTTCCAGGACCCCGAGTCCTGAGTCAGCAAATCGAAAGTCGAGCAGGCCGCAGAGGCACCAAAGCTGAAATAACTCGGCAAGCCATAGGATATAGAAGGGCTGTTCGGAGAGACAATAACATTTAAATGATTTTAATGGCAGCTGTTCGATTTTATTGACTTACGCCCGTCGAGGACGACTCGTCCTTCGTCCTTCGTCCTTCGTCCAATGTCCACCCATTACCATTGTGTGCAAATGTTGTTCGCTAACCGATAGTAATCAGTGGCTTGGGCTCGAGGTGGTCTCATAATCATAAAAATTATTGTTACTAGCGACCAAAATCTATGTCACTGGGTTTTTTGTCTTTTCCCCACTATTCCCTCGAATTTTCTTGCAGAATCGCCGGCGGCAATCGAAATGCGCAGCCAAGCGAAAGTTGCTCGAGTGGAAATGCAATGAAAATATCTAGAAGTCAGGCGAAATGCTTGCGGCGCACCAAGATAATCAAGATTTTCCTGCTGCACCATGTTGTCTTTGTATACTTTTTTCCACTCAAATATTTACCCCTGTATGTGCTGTTATGGCAATTTGGTCGGCTTTTGCCGGCGAAAGCCCTTTTTTTAATCGATATAAAAAGCAGAAAGAGATGGTTCAAACAGATATTAAATTTGAACTATACTCTGCACGACACTTTTTACCCGTTTTATGCGGACGAAAAACACACAATTCCATCTGTCAAAGAGTGTTTGTTGTACCCCTTTATAGCCAAAAAAGAAATATTATTTATATAGTGAGCACATTTAAAAAACGCGTTTTTTTTCTTATTGGTACACAAATGACAACCCTGTGAGTTTGATTTAAATAAATAAAAATATTTTATACACATAAATGGATTTTTTTCGCAGGTCTGGCCACTGATATCGTGAAATATTCTGAACTTGCATGGCACAAAAAAAAGTGTTGTGACACACAAATCCGAATGCCAATGGGTATCATTACTGGGAGAGGGAGTCAAAAGCTTAAGTAGATCATAAAAACTTAATGCCAAAAATGGAATATTTACTGTGTAACATACGTGTATGCCAAGTGTGGAGATTATAAAAAGTTTCTATCCCTCGCACTCACGCAAGCTGAGTAACCGGTATCTGATAGTCGAGAAACACGCTTATAGCGTTCTCTCATGTTACTCATCAATTACTTGATTTTCTTGACTTATTTCTTAAAGATAAAAAATCTTAATGAGTAATTTCTTTTAATTCTTGCGCTTCAATTTTAAGCTTAGATATAGGGCTAAGTAATAATCATATCTTACTTTCAGCTTTTATTTTCCCAGATACTTTAGCATATTTCAGAATAATTTCTCAAGGCAATTTATAAATGCGTATTAAATTGATGCAATTTAAGGCAAACTGAGAATTAAAATTGCTGGCAATACAAATTTCGAATGTTATCAATAAAAGTTCCTCGGCAATTGGCAGCTCTCCTAATGAATCCTTGCTGCCAGGCAGAGCACTCCATTTTCCGGCTCTGTCATTCGGCTGGTTGCATAAGGGGCTCATCTAAATTTCACAGTCAATTTAAAATTAATACGCCCCTGTCAGGCAGCCGCTTGCAAGCCGCCTTGTAAGATCCCCGACAAACGTCTTTGCAAATGCAAATTGCATTTTGTCATAATCCCAAATGCAGCAGCGGGCGAGGAGGGAGGGATGGGTGGCAGGATTTGGCAGGATAACAGGCGGCAGGAGTGGCAGGCTGACTGACACCCAGGGGTGTGCCTGGGCTCACATAGGTGCAAACAACCTTCAGCCGGGATAACTGTCTTGGCGCAGGATCCGAAGGATCCTCGTTCGGGCGTGTTTGCCCTGTGTCTCTGCGCAATGTAGTGAGTGTGCAAAACCTCAGCTGCGTGTCAAAAGCAGCCTGGGTAAAAAGGATGTGGGGAATGACTTTGTTTGCAGTTGAGTTTAATTAAAAACGGATCTAACATTGAGGCTCAGGCTGGGCTCAGACCTCACATGGCAGGCGTGTTTGCAAGTTTAATTGAAGCGCAGCGCTGGCTCGAAAACTTGACATCTCTACAAATTTTCGGCACATGCGAGTAGGAGAAGTTGCCTCATATTTTGGGGGAAACGTAAATTAATTTCGTTCAACTTTTAGGGCCCCATAATTAATTGAGGCGAACTGCAGCGCCACGGAAAAGCAGTCGCAGTTGAATGCACAATAAAAATGCAGTTCCCGTTTGCGGAATCTTTTGTAAATACTGATGAAAAGATTCATTTAAGTCTGGCTATGGTGCTGCCTTCTCTTTCGCAATCGCAATCGCATTCGCATTTGCTCTGCATTTGGTTTCTATTAAAATTATTTACAAATTGCTCGTGAGCACCTGGAAAATGCGTGAAAATAAATTAAAATCCGCACATTTGTTTGCCGTGAGTGCAAATTGGGTGATCGGGAGTCTTAAAATAAGTCATTAACATGGAATGTGTGCTATTGCCACATTTGCTGATTGACTCACCACCGGAGGTGATTGCAAATAATATTTATATACTTTACGCCCATTAATAATTAAGAGTGTTGTGTAAGTAGATTTCGCAATGTTTGTTGTTCATTCGTGGTAATTGCTTTTCGGCAGCTAAATGTAAGGCAACAAAGTAACAAACTTGAATACTTTGCGACACCAAAATCATGTGAGGCTTCACATTGAGATGCACACAAGCTGTATTTGATTGGTGAATGTTTTGAAACAACCATTTGCATTTCAATCTACTGGGATGTTACCCTGATTTTGGACAAACATTCAACTGCCTGCCTTAAATTCTCCTTCGCAGCACTCCCATCGAGATGTGTCCCTTGGCATTTTGGCATTGGCCAAAATCAAACACATTTAACAAGTCATTTAAAACGCACCCAGCCGCCCACTTGGCCATCAATCCCCATTGGGATAGAGTCGCCAAGAGGATCACCCAGTGCCCAGGCCCAACTGGTTGGCAGGACCTTAAATGCAGTTGCAGCTGCAGCTGCAGCTGGCAAGCAAACACTTTGGCAATTTGACTTTTGGTCAGCAGTGTCAACAGCATCACACACACACACACACACACACACACATTAACAGTGATTGGCGGGTGGGGGAGGGGGGGTGTGTCGGGAAGGACATGGCCCCAATCCAGGGTACATTCATTAATTTTCGCCACAAATTTTTGCAATTAAAGTTTACTGTTTGTTTATCTGTTTCGACTGCCCTACTCTGGCATGAAAATCAAGCGCCATGAACACGAAGTCAATAAAACTTTTGGCGCTACTTAATGCGAATTTATAGTGTAAATATAAACACACATAGACGGCGAGTCCTGGAAAGGACATGGACTGCTGCCTTGCTGCCATTGCTGCTCCTGCTGCTGTTGACAAAAACGACAAAATTGTGTTACCAACAATTGCATAACAATCATTTCAAGTTTTCCAGCAAAATGGTACAAAAAAAGTTTTTATTGTTATTATGAAAACTACAACAGCAGCAGCTTTTGCTTTGCTTTTGCTTTCGCTTTGACTTTGTGTGGGTGGCCAGGACATTCGGGACTGCGGTAAGGATACATATACATATATATATATATGCCATGTATATAGATACATTTATGTATATATATCTGCGTATATAAATGGCCGCACATCCTTTCGCCGGCGCTCATTTTGGCACCCTCAAAAGTGGAAAACCGACAACGGACAACCAGCAACATTCGCATAACTATGCAAAATTGTTGTCATTGTCTTTCGCTTTGTTTTGTTTAGCTTTTGATTTTGCCCAGTGTGTGTGTGTGTGTGAATATGACTTTGCTTGGAGGTCGACCGTTTTGGGTTCCGCGGTTTCGGGGGAGTGCGTCAATTGCGGTCCGTTTTGCGGTTTCCGTTTGTTACTTGCAATTCCGTTCGCTTTTTTGGCCATTGCCGCTTTCCAAAGCGGATGCGGAAGTGGATTGCGGATCCGGATGCGGATGCGGATGTCTGCCATTCAGTGCGACAACTTTGCCAGCGGCTCCTTGCAACTTGTACAATCCACCCCCTTCCCGCTCAGGGATCTCCATCTGCTGATGACATTTTAATTGCACTTGCCGCGAGTCCTTCTTTCGAATGTTATAGCGCGCTTCATTAACGCGGCTCTCATCATTAACCGGCAATTGACAGTGAACACTGGCCAACAAAGAATAGCATGTTTTTGAGCAGATAAGTGGTGTCAACGTTATATAGTCAGTGAAGTTGTTGGGCTGCCTTAAAAGGTGTTGCGCTTCTAATTTAATGCTCCAATTATTATTCAATTTTCATCAACTACTTCACATGTTCCATTAGTAATCGAGTAAATATAAGATATATTCTTTACTCAGATGATTCAAAAGTTAAAGTAAAATTAAAGCAACATTGAAGAATGTTGTAGTTTATTTGTTTAGTAAGTACAATTTCACAAATAAATTCAGAAATTCGCTTGGAAAAACAGTGCTTGTTGGCTTTTTCATTCTATCTTGTATAAGGAACTTATGAGGTAATACCCAAAAGTTCCAGCAATTAACCAGAGAAACACCTCAAATCGTATTGTTTTCAGATCTGCTGGCCTAAAATATACTATGTACCTTGCTGCCTCAGATGCATCCCTAAATTTCTGCAATTATCAATGCAGTTTACGTGCTATTTAGCACGTGTCCATATGGCCTATGGCCCCTTTTGCTTTTGCCACTGCCACTGCGATTGCCATTGCTTATGCTTTTGCTTTTGCCTTGGCGAAGCTGCGGCTGTCGATATCCATAATGATAATGAAGATGCGGCTGACGAGGTTGATGGGGTTGATGGGGTGCTGGGAGCGATGATTGCGATATGGCGATATTGCGATATTCGGGCCTGGCCAAAGGGGCCATAACAGTTGGCTGCACTTGGTGGCCAATCGAAACAGCGTATTTTGGCCGTTCTCGGCTTAATTATGCTCTCGGCCCCTGAATATGCAATGCCAAGTTTTTGCATTGTCAGATTGGACCAGCTGACTTTGAGTCGGTGGCGGCGGGGGCAGTGAAATGCGGGGTGGCGGAGGTGTTCCTGTGCGTATTGGGGCTATGATAGTCGTAGGGTCGATTGGCGGAGGGTCGGAGGGTCGGAGGTCACATGGTCGGCAGTCGAGTCATTGGCATTATGGCAGCAGCTGCCGTTGATTGCGAGTGCAAATTATGCATGCGCCTCAAGCTGACCGCTTGCGAGAGTTCACACAGAAAATAAGTGGAACCAAAATTATTGATAACTTAAAATTAAATTATTAATTACTAAAATTATATAATAAAATTTAATTTATTTATATGTGTTTCTTCTCTAAAACAACGAGTCTCACTTCTAACTATATATTTTAAATCAAAAAGTTATCGGCAATCAATTAGAATGTATATATACCATATAGCTTTATTGTTTATTTGTTTTGGAAAGATCTTTATGTATACGTGTATACACATTATGTCAAGTAAACATACAGTTCCTTAATCTGCAATACTTATAGCACATGCCGAACAATTCAAAATGAATTTTTTCAAGTGCATCAGCCAAGTCAGTCAGTTATTGGCATGGCTGATTGGCCAACTGGTCGGCTGCGTAATGCCGGCTGTTGCCAGCATCATAGTCGTGGCTGTTTAGCGTAATTGAATTACCAATTTTCTGTTCACGGACTTCAATTTATGGTTATTAATGCGAGGCTAAGAAAGCATGGCCGCTTCGCAAGTCGTTGACTCGGGCTCCGTAAGGAAACTTGTCTGGCTGGTGGGAAAAGTTAAGGAATTTGTATATGCAGGGGGTGGCAGCTGAAAATATGCGCAAGAACTTGGGAAAACTCGACTGCAGGCCAGGTGGGGGCAAAACCGAATGCGAGTGCAGTCCAAACTTCAAATAACAACAGGGAAATGCTCGGCAAAAGCAAAACTCGGCACAAAGAGGGAGCTTCAGCGTATAAAGAGCAAAAAGCAGCCGCAAAAATATTTATAGAAATTCGAAACAACGAAAAACGCGGGCAGCGCAAAGAAATTGAAAGCTCAAAATGCACACAAGCGTAAAAAGCAATAAAAAGAAAGCAGAGGCGAATATTTTCCGCAGGACCTGGCAGAACCTTGAATACCCTAGGTGGGAGTAATGTGGAATTGGGTTAGTGAAAATACCAGACTGGGTGATTAGGGATAGTGGGAGTGTTGGTGGGGGTGGGGGGCATAACGGTTCCCAGAAATAGTTTGAAATCTTTGCGAGTGCCAAGTACTTGCCATTTCTTTCCGAGAAATTGATCCACACGACTAATGAAGAACATAGCCGGTGAGCCGTTCAGAAATTACTAAGAAGCCTTTGAGTTTGGCCAAAGTCAATGGCAAGCTTTGCGGTGGACTCCCTAATGGATTTCTTGGCATAATTAACCCATGCCGCCCCCCCGTCCCCCTTCGCCCACAACCGGGTCAAGCGTTTGGGGATGGGGATTGGTAAAGTGTTGATGGTTTTCGGCAAAAATGCCAAAGGCAGCGCCACAAAATACTTGTATATATTTAAGCCAAGTCATGCGTGGCAATTTCCAGCTGGCTCGGCCACAATGCACACACCATACACTTATATATAGTATGTATATGTATATATATACATATATGTATATGTATATATGCCCTGGGCGGCGGAGGATGGAATCCGATTGGGACCCAATGACATTTCTGATGCGTGGCAATTTATGTGTAACCGGATTAACTTTAATTTGCCTTAGCCAAAGTTTAAACTAGCGAAAGGCGAAAGTTGTAGTCGCACATAAATCATCTCCCCAAAGCATTTATGTTATTTATACAATTCCTGCTTACAGCACTTGGAGCTGGGAAATCGCCGGGGAAATGTCGTAATAGTGCCGGCTGCTCCCATAGAAAATCCATAAAGTGCCCGACCACCACTAGTATCTGTTTTAATTTGCATATCTTTGATTCGGCAGCCATTGTTGGTGCCACATCTACTCTACGTCCACTCACTTCTGTTGTTCCTGCTGTCAGCACAAGTCTCCAAGGACGCACAGCACAATGCCACAAAATCTAGCACGCCTCCTGCTCCTTTTCGGCCTTTTCCTTAGGTCCTTGGGTCCATCGGATTCTGCGGGCTCACGCCTGGGGCTCAGGGATCAAGGCACTCGGCTTTGCAGCCAATATCGCCACTAAGACGGCGAAACCATTTCATTTTACGTTTGACTAATAGAAAGGATTCATTATGAATTATACATATGCGCGCTGGCCTATGCGAGCGTGTGTGTGTCCTAAGCCCGGCCCATAAGCAAGGATATGCCATGCGTGTCCTGGATAAATTTGTTTTCGCCGAACGTGTCCCTGCTGGCGTTGTGGTAATTTTTTAGCCCTGGTCATGGCCCAAGTTCCTGGCTGGCTGTTTGCTGCGGTTAATTTTCAGCGGAGATTTGCCCGGGACTCCGGCTTGATTAGAATTGATGAAGTTGATGTGGCCAAGTGTCGTGGGTTGGGCCAATGTGCCACTCTCGATTTCTAGCCCTTAGTATTTATGAGCCTGGCAACCTGCGTGACTGCGTAATGACTACAATGTCACTATAAGTGAGTAAACTTTCCAATTTTATTAATAATTTATTTAATATTCCCGTGGACTTATTTCTAAACTTGCGTTAAAACAGTTTTTATGCGTGGCGAGCAGAAAATATGCTATTAAATCGAGTTATTAGGCTTAGTTATATTCACAGCCCCTAAAAGTGGTTGTAATCGAACTAACCCCAGTGGCTTTTTAGAATAACACCCTAGATTAATTCTGAACATTAATTCACCTTTTGAATATTCCGCCGTATTAAGTTTGACCATCCATTTCGGCATCTCCCACTCATTTTCTCGAGCCACGTCCCAAAAGCCCAAGCTCTTGCCACATAAATAGCATAAATAACCAGGAGACAAGGCACCCAAGTGTGTGCACACCCAGATACACACAAACACACACACACACGCACAGATAAAACCAAGGAGCGGAATGCAAAACTATTTTTGATATTAATTGTCGAGGCGACAAAGCTTCGGTCAGAAGAACCCCAGAAGCAAATGGGTGGCCATTAATTTCCGGTCAAGTGGCTGATAGACAATCATAATTATTTATTTAGCACACATCAAATTGACCAAATGCACACGTGGTTGCGGTTCTGCCAATGCCTGATGGGTGGTGGGTGGTGGGCGATGGGTGTTGGGTGGTTTTTGGGGGCGGTGGCTTGGAGACCCCCAGGATGGAGCGGTTTAGTTGTGCGGTTTGCCAAGGTGTTGAAATGTTTACTTTGTTCGAGGCCGACAACTACTGCGACTCGGAGTTAATGATGCATAACACTTGCGGTTGTCAAAGGCGTCGGAAGGGGGCGTGGCCCCACAATATGTGTGTGCTTACAATTTATAGACCATAATTGCAACAATTTTGAGGCCCCTGCACTTGCCCGCCGTCCTTTTGATGCTCGCCCACGCACTTAACATTCTGATTTATCCAGTAAATGCACTCTGAAAGGGGCAGGTAAAAAGGGCGTGGTGCTGCTGGGTGGGTGGGTGGTAGATGGGGGGGGCGTGGCCGCAGGATGCCGAGCAATTTTAATGACATGCTGGCAGGCATCCAATCTATATGTTAAAACAAAGAGCAAGACTAAAAGGAACCTTCAATTTGCGCAATAGCTTGGAAATAATTTATAACAGTTTTCCAATGGCATCGTCGAACGAAAGGGAAAGGGAATGGGAAAGGTAAAGGGCTAAAAGAGAAAGCGGGGAAAGCACTTCTAAGGATATCCGCAGCGACATCAGGTCCTTGCGCGAGTCCACATATTTAGGTGCGATAAAAAATGAAATCCAATAGCTACGGCATTTCTTATTGGGCATTGGATTTTTGTTTTAACAAGATTTTTATTTTATAAGTGTGCCGTTAAATGTGCTGTTTATCAATTAGAAAAATGGCAGAAAGTTAAAGAAGATTTCAAAGTTTATTGGAATCACAATTATCGCAATTTACTGGAAATTAAATTTTAACCACAACAACATAGAATGCATTGAAAGTGTACATTTCAACTTTGCCGCTGGCGCTCATTAAAAGCGACTTAATTTCTTCTGTGGACCCTGTCCCCAATATATCATGTCAGCAATCAAGTCACAAAGAGAAAATCTGCTGACAGTTTGCATTTTGGCCGGCGTCCGAGGATGAGACTCCCTCCTAGGAGCCCATCCCTCGGGCCTGGTAATTTCATGCTTGGCAACATTTCGCCAGCTCTTTGAGCCTTCCTTCTTCTTTCTTATTTTTTGTGTTACTTTTTTTCTTTTTCATTTTTGGCCAGGAACGCGATGATTTTTTTCATTGCCGGTCAGTGGGAGACAAATTAAAAAGTTTTACGCATCTGACCCGCTCTAGAAGTGCCGCAGCATATTACAACTTTTATAATTTATCAAATATTCTTGGCTATTTTGGGACGCACAGCGACAATTGTTTGCCGGACACATGACTGTCACGTCGCCGTCCGCACGCTCCTATTCCTAATTGCCAACTGGGCTGGAATTTAAGTGGGTGCGATCCAGAAATCAATAGGCAAATTATAAGTACACGCTTCGGCAGTTCATTCTTTATGCATAAGCAGTGTGGCAGGCCAGTGGGGCAGGGAAAGCAGCTGGGCCCACTCCCCAAGTCACCTGCCACGCGCTGGCCCATCAATCTTGGCCTATGATAACGCCTGGGCAGGTAGCTCGTAAATCTCGGCGCTATCTGGCAGCTCCTTGGCTCACCCAGCACTAGTTTCCCAATTTTTTCTGCTTTCGGTTTTTGTTCTACGCGGTTCGGTCCTATTTGCGTAGCTGTCAGCCCGCACATGTGGCCCATGTGAGTGAACGATGAAGGCGACGGATCGGATCTGAAAGGATGGGCATCAAAGTGCCATCAAATCAATTCTGGAACGGCCCTCAAGTTTGCCCCGACGAAAGTTCGTCTTCGTCGGGCTTCGATCAAAATATTCATTGGCCAGGCTGGTTACATATTCATATTACCAGGCCACAATGTAACACACCGTGTGGTGCCAAGATATACTACACGGAGAAAATTAGTGTTTCATGGAGGACATGTAGGGATATCCTGCGCAAGTGTTGCATAGATAGAAATCCAATTCTACACGTACTAGAAACCCAATGTGTATATGTGTGTATTACTAGTAATATCCGCAATTGCACCAGTTTCTCCGAGTGTAAGCTGTCTGCCCTCACACAGAGAACAATCGCTGTATTAGCAGGTGCATCTCATGTATGAGTGCACTTGTGGTCGGGGTCTTGGCACGCATCGAAGCCTTTCATTATTGGTAATCGCACTACGCCATACGGCATCGGTCAAAGGAAACCAGCCGGAGCTGGTTTAGATGCCCCAACCTCTGGGGTTATTAATCAATGGCCGGGCTGGGTCAAAAGGTGCATTAGAAAGCCACTGGCTTAACTACCAATCGAGCGAAATCAGTGCTCGGACATTGCATTGCTGCCAGCGAGGCGTGTACATGTTGCGTATACGTAATGTGCCAATGGATGTGGCCATGGATGTGTTGGCTCAAAGGTGTGGCCACTGATTCGATGGGATCAGACCCCACAGACCGACAGATAGAAGTCCTGGCGCGTTGTTCAGTTGCATGCAATTAAAATTACTCGCGTAATCAGAGCGAAAAAAAAAGAGATAAATTCGTGTGATAAATATATTTTCACGCTCTGCTTGCCCCACGCGTGCTTCGCGAAAATGGGGGCTTCTGCGGCGGGACGGAGTTCGGATCTCCGGCGTAATCAGGCTGCCGCACTGGGGGCTAATTAATTTCGCCACTTTACTCCGTTACGGGATCTCAAGGGAGGAGTTTTGGCTTAGCAGCTCCCCTCCGCTGGGGAAAGCTCTTGTATCTGTGCGCCCAGCTCTGATTTTCGCTCGTTTTCTTTTTTCCATTTTTCCATTTTGGCGTTTTACATTTGGTCTTTGTTTTCCTGCTTGCCACAGCTACACGTTTTGTATTCATATACCAGCGAAGGCTATACCTGATCTCCATGGAACTGGGTATACGAGTGGGTCTGAACAAAGAATCACTCGCTCATTGCAATACTAGGTTGGGTACTCATTTCGATTGCCAATATTTTAGCACTTTACTTCATTACTCTTACTGTACTGTGCTACCTAAAAATATCACATAAATTAATCCGGACTTATACAATCCTCGTTAGTAAGCGTGATAATAAAGTGACGTTAGAACCCTGACAAAAACCTTTTTTTTTAAGTATACTTGCTCATAGTTTTGTATGATTTCTGTTTAAGCTTACAGCGTCACTTGCAGTCGACTCATTTCTCGAATAGCTTAGCTCCTTTGTACTTTTTTTTTAATTTGGGCTTCTCTCCTACTTACTTATATTTTTTCCCAACTAATTAAAATGGCTTATGTAGATGCTGTTGCCACAATATTCTATCCCCAATAAGCTGAAGTGCAGCAAAAGTTTAAATGCAATTTCCCAACGTGCTTACTTAACTTGCCAGGCGCACTTCCAGGGCCATAAAAATGGTTAAAGACAAAGAGCCGGGAACCAGGAATTGGAGTTTTGGCCCCAATGCGCACGCATAAAAGTTTTTCTGGATTCTTATTCCTATTTGGGGGCTTTTTTTTTGTTCCGAGCCAAAATAGTGAAGTTGCAGGCTCGACGGTCAGCTGATAGAGAGAATGCGTGGCAAGAAGTGCTGATAAAATGTAGTCGCCAAAGAAACGAAAAATGTCAGCGAACTACAAGTTGGAGTACAAAGCGCAGTGGGCGGGGTAAAATAAGTTTTCATGCGGCCGAAAGGGGCGTGGCACGATAAAGTTGCCCCTGTGCCCGAGGAGGAGCAATGGTCGTTGGCCAACTGGCGACACTTTCGAGGAGCATGCAAAGCGAGTTCCCGGGCAAAGTTGGCAAACAACATTAGTTGATGGCCCAAATGGGCCAGCATGGCGCTCGTGGCAGTCAATAATAAGCAGGCGACATGTTGGCCAGAGCACACTTTCGGCCATCTCCCAAAAAAAGGGAAAGAAATAAAAAAAAGAAAAAAAAAATAGCAGAAAAGGAGGCAGCGTAAAAGACCTGCCTTGGATGAAAGTGTAGATGGAGATGAAGACCTCTTCTCAACAAGTTTAAAGTTGCTGTCGAACTCTTGTTTCCTCCCAAATGGAGGGTAAAAAGTTGCAACTTTCCGAGAATTTATGTAAATTCGTGCTGCATTAAAGATACAGAAGGCGCAATGAAGAATGCAGAAGTTTTATGTGGAACAAGCTGGATCACGAAAAGTACAACTTCCTTGCCTCCTTGCAGCATAATCAATAGTTCGATCTATGTGAAAAGAACTATCCACTTGGAAAGATCCAGCACATCTTCATGATTTCGCTTTTCAATTATGGAGGTCAAGAGTTCGGCCAGTTGAGCAGTTGAGCAGATAAAAATACGGTTAATTAATGACTGACGCTGATGAGCTGGCCAACTTTGGTCATGCCGCAGCGCTTTCATATTTAACCCATTTAACTCCTAATTAATACACTTCACACAAATTCATTTTAATTACACAAAATAAACCAAATATGTATGTAAATGCCGACTGTCACTCACTCGTATGCGCATATTTTCCATGTTAATTACGCAAAAATCCGGCATCCCCACATTGTGGGGCGGCAAGGTGGGAAAATCCTTTTACCAGGCCAACGACAGAGTTTGTTTGCCTGTCAGCGCCATTTGGCGAGCGATAAAATTAAAAACAAAAAAGAATGCGTAAATAAGGCAGCAAGCAGCCTACAGAATCGCCACCGTCAAAATGAAATAAATTTTATTTGCGGAAATAAAAGGGATTGCTTACTCTCTGGCGAACAGCACAGTGAAGACAGGTTAAGTGGTATTTTCAAATCGGGTTTTTAGGAGCTTACTATGTGATCAAACTTCAGTAAATAATAAGGTAATTAAAAATTAAATAAAATAAGAAAAGCAATCACTTAGTTCAACTGCTACTTGTAAGGGTGTTGCAGAAATAATTATAAATGCGTTCTTAATTCCACAGCGAATAGACATAATATTCTTGGGACATATTGCTCACTTAAGCATGGGTTCAGATAGGGTAATTTGTATATTCCATCTACGCTTTTACATCCAGCTTTTCAAGGACCTCGGTGGAAGAGAGTGTAGCTAGTAGCTACCTCAGTGCCACACAACCACACACACACACACACACTCCATCAAAGAACCACTGAAGTACAAACACATATGCACATTTCGTTTGTAATTAGTGTAGCAGCGGCTGTTTCGCTTTTGTCGCAGCCGCGTGTAAATTCAGAACATTAATTTTCTTAATTAGAGTATACCAGTGTCCTTAATTGCCAACAAGGCGTCTCGGCCGCGCATATGCGACCATGTGCTCCATCTGGCAAATAGAGATCCAAATGCAAATGCTTATTAAATTAAATATGTATCTTTGAGTCGGTCGCCCACTCTCATTACCATATAATTGAGTCGCACAAGCGAATAATTCAGTTTTTGGGGCAAAAGAATTCTAGCCGCGATTTATTCGCATTAAAGGGGGGTGGGGGGAAATTGGGTAGATAAATGGAGGGGGGGCGCCAGTGAAGTAGCTCAGCCACATGCTGGTCGGCGAATGTTTGTCCATTATTTCATGATTCCTTTGCCATTTATCACCTGCAGGCAACGACCGCAATCGTTGGCCAAAATTACAAATAAAATGTATTGCTAACCGGCCCGAGAATGGATGAAAATGGCCTCCGGGCTTGGGTGGATTCCCAACATCCCATTGGGTGGGCAAAACAAAGGGGCTCCCACCTGGACAATTTGTCAAATCGCCACCGCAATTGCTCTGGCCGAGCTTCGATTTCCGGCAAACGTCTTGGTCGCCCGCCATCTGGTTGAGTGAATTTTCCGCACTGCCATTGTAGGTGGAAATTAATTGAAAAACTTTGGCCAATCCACGCGGTTAGCTAATCGTCAAATACTTCAAATAATTGACCGAATTAAAGTCCTATCGAGGGCACTCGACTAATTTAGGCAAAGTGCACGTGAGTATGTGCAGAAAGTCAACCCAAAGGACATCATTTAGGTACTCCTTTTGCACATTCCCTTGTCTCTGCTCAGTTGTCAAAGTTGTCAAAGGGTTATGGGACGCATTTGATGAAAAAATCTGTATTTTTCCCCTTTCTCAGTTTAGTCTTTAAATGGGACAAAGCGACCATAGGCAATGAATGTAAGGAGGGCTTTGGAATGCCGCCCACATGAAATTCAAATTCCAAGATACCGGGCAACAATGCAGGAATATGAGAGAAATCTGTAAATTGTCATTCCGAAAACAATTCCCTTTCCTTGCACTGTCAATATGGTACACCTCCAGCTAGACCTTCTCCGCCCCGAAGGACGAAATTGTACATTTTCATATGCCATGTTCCCATGCCGGAATTCATATTTCTGTGCATATGCATGTGCACAGGCAGATGAAATTGTTATATCTTTTTTTTTGGCTTTTTCTGTGTTCTATAGGCAGTCCGCACTGCCCTCTAACTTAACACGATTTTGCACTCGTCCTGCAGGAGTCCTGCGAAAATGCAGGATACAAAAGCCCAAAAAAGACTATATTGCATATAAAGTGAGCTAGCTTTTCGAGTGGGAAACTGGGACAAGTGAACAACTATGTAAATGGCTCTTCATTTGGGCCATGTGAGCAACTGCCAACTGCTGTCGCATTTATTTTTGGCACATTGCACTGAAAATATTTTGCAATATTAAGCGATTGATTTTAGCGCCACCCTTTCATTACATTTTTTGCTGTGCAATTGGAGCTTTAATCGATGTGGACAGGCGTGTCCAATTTAAATTTGAAATCTGAAAACTCTGAAAACTGTGAGCGGTAAATAAAATCACCAATTGCCGGTTGAAGAGCTAAATTTTCACCCGCTGACAGGCCAATCAAATTGGCATAAAATGGCCAAGACCGATGTCCGACAAAACCGAAATCCGAAATGCGGATCTAATTGAAATTCACGGCGGCGCTCGGCTTAATTTTAAATCAAATTGCAAAATGCCAAACAAATTAATCGCCGTCAATGTGTTTAAGTCGAGTTGGATTTGCCGCCACCACTCTGCAGAGCTCTGCAGAACAGAACTCATTACAATTTTTAATTAATTTTGACAATAAGTTTCGCTGGCCAGGGAAAACGATGTCCGCACTTTCAGGCTGACAGTTTGATTGAATTTGGCAAGGGTAAGGGTCGGACTTACGCTGCGGATTGATTTTGGGCCTCAGTGGGAGCAGGACTTACCTTTTCCTTTGATTTCCCCAGAAATGTAAAACAATGTCAAAAGTTGTTAATGCCCGCAATCAGAAAACCAAAGTCCCGGTCCCAGTAGTGCACCTTTGTTTTCCATTTGCGGAAGGCAGAAATTGAAATTCACATACACAGCGCTCGACTTTCGAATACGCGTGTCTACAAATTAAATTCAATATTCGACTTTGGCCCGAGTTTGCTCAAAAAGGAAAACTGCCTAGCGGGGAAAACACCGAGATGATGACCACGACGACGCCGCTCGCCGGCTGTCCATCAATCAATCAGAGCACAAAGGTTACCTGAGGGAGAAATTTGCATGGGTTCACGCAGCTACCCAGTTACCCAAACAGCGACGTCCCAAACAATTTGTGCGGCTGGCCTTTTTTTCCTGCAGGATTCTCCTTAGCCATTCCCTGGGTGGTTTTCTTATAGGGACGAAAGGGGGCTTGTCAGATCCACAGCCTTGAATGGATGGGTTGAATGGTCCTGGCTGGGGCAAACTTAACCGCAGACGTATGGTCAAAAAGCTCTGGAGAATTGGCTCATGTTTTTTGCAAAGAGCTGTTTCTTTGCCTGCATACTTTCTGCATACCTTGTTGTAAGAACAGGGTAGCTCAGCGATCTCAATATAATAATATTATAATAATATTATATATGATTTCTTAGCTTAGGCAAGGCTAGACTTAATACAATTCTATATTTAAAAATATATAATCCAAGTAATATGCAGTTCGCCTTAGGCTTAGTAGGCTTAATTAATTTTTATATTTAAATATATATTATATTAGTTATAGAAGAGGTATGCAGTTGGCCTAAGGCTTAGTAGGCTTAATTAAAAACTATATATTTAAATATATATTACTTTAGTTATAGAAGAGGTATGCAGTTGGCCCATCCCGAAATTCGTTTCCCATTTGATTTGCATGGCCATTGCTGATTTCCTTTTGCGTTTTGCTTTATGCCTGAAGTGGCCGGGAAGGCAAGTACAGAAAGCCAGGAGAAGAAAACAGCCGGGGGTAAAAAAGAAATAGAACTCGATGGCCGGGCGCCGTGTGGTAAATGGTTAAGGGCATGTCATGGCAATTTGCATTTTCAGCTTGACAAAGGATGTGCAGGACTATATAGCCGACCACGCGCCCTTCCCCCACCACACTGATGGGCAACACACCCACCTCCTCTATTCAATTTTTGGCCGGGCAGCAGCTGCTGTTAATATGCAAACTGGGATTTCTTTTGTGGCTTTGATTTCGGTCCGATCCGCTGGACAATCACCGCTCGCAGCCACGGTGTCCATACGGTGCTCATATTCAATATCATGTTCAATAATTTGGCCTCGTCCTGCGCCACAGGACACACATACATACATACATACATACATACATATGTACGTATGCATGTGCGATATACATATAAAAGCAGATGGGCAATATTTGTGGCCCTGCCAGCATCGATTGCCATCGCTGAGCGTTTAATAGACTTTCAAATATTGCCACTTCGGCTTCGGTTGGATACTGCGGAGGATACTGCGGCGAGCGGGATATGGGCCAATAAGATAATTAATGTCCTGGGAGATGGCCAGCCGCCCAGCCTCCCCTCCGCACACCAAGCCCCCCAAACACCCACAGCCGCTCAAGGCGCCGACAAGGACGAACTGAAAGCTGGACCAGCGCGCTGATTGCCTGCGTTAATGTTAATTGCCCTTGATGAGTTTTATGCGCTGCGCTAATGAACAAATGACTGCACATCGCCAATATGTATGAAAGGGCCAATACGGCGGCCTTATCCCTGCACACACAAACTATGTGCCCCATAGGGTGTGTTTTGTGAGCGAGGGGCATGTGATCCCGGCATTGTTTGCCGGAGGCCAGGCAACATTTAATTGCCGACCAGGGTCGTTTGCTTTGGAGCGTTAATGCCGCAGATAGTGGCTAGATACATGAAGGTGGTTAATTGAATATTTAGGAGAGCAAATTAAAGTCAGTTCTCAATGGTCAGTCAGTGCTTCAAGGATTATTGGGTATAAGGATTATCACTTAATTTACTGCAATGTTTTTTATTGCACAGCCTATGCTGAGTAGCCTATTAAACACATTTGGCTGTATATTTTTCATAAATTGCTATTTTAAGGCAACAAGAGCGCTTTCTGCGAAGCAAATATTCATGCAATTTACAAGCTTTTAACAGTTTCCTTTCGAAAAACCATTTCCGACTAAATATTTCCTATTCCATTACGGTCTACAGAACAGCGAAGCTCCAGAAAGTTACTCCATCAGGACTTACAGCTGATGTCCTGCCGCGTATCCCAAAAATTTACATACAACAGACTACAAAGGGAATTTGAAACCGAAAGCAAAACCACCGCTGATGGCTGTCAAAATTAAAGAAGCGAACGTTTGCTAAATTAGGAAGGAAACCAAATTCCTGCACCGCGTTGTAACGCAATGCCAGTGGATTGCAACTTGCAACTTGCAACGTCGCCTTTTTGCGTTAATGTCGGCGACTTCAACTTCATTTCCTGGCCGCAGGACCAGCAAAACAAGACCAAGATCCAATTTGCAAGTAGCGGTCGCATCTGCTTCGTAGGCGTATACGTAATATTGTGGGCAAGGCATGAAGGCAAGGCACAGTCGAAAAATGTGGCAACAAGAATGTGCCACTCCACAACCGCAATCACAGAGTTTTTCGGCTGGAGCCAGCAATTTTAGCCAAGACATTGTCTCTCCGGCTCTTCCGTTCCGGCCACTTAATGACTTCCGCAAATAAAACGCTTTGTTCTGGGACAAGTTTAAAGCATTAGCACATTGCTACCAAAACCCAGAAGCTTCACTAGTTGTTTGTACATATTTATCAGACTGTTTTGTACTGCAATCTGCTAATGCATTTGGATGTGCGTCTAATGAATATTAATGACACCACCATCTGTGGAGGGCCCGGACCGAATGGCAATAAAAATATTTCAATTAGAGCTTAGCTGCCAACACACGCGGCAAGATCAACGACTTCGTTAATGCCACGACAAGCGGAAGATGCAACTGCAACGCTGCAACCGCAGACAAGCCACACAAATGGCACACAAAAAGATAAAACGATGCCAGCACGTTGGCATGCATAAATGATGGCCAACGGGGGAGAATCGGGAAATGCCGGGGCAACTCCCATTTTAAAAAGTCCAGGACAACACTGCCTCTAAATAATACCGCATAGCAAAGCAATACAGAGTTCCTTATTCACAAATTCACATTTTTAATAACAACAACACGCTAATATGCACATATTACTTATTTCTAATCAAAATAGCCAGGCATTTGCTATCAAAATTTAAGGAGGAGGAAGGAATCACAGCATAGGTCACAAAAATGTCTATCACCGTGGAGGAGAAAAACTTCGGCATGGTCACGAACCCGGTCACCGAAACCCGGCAAATGGTTCGCTGCTACACGCTAAAGAACACCAAGGGCATGTCCGTGTCGGTAATCCAGCTGGGGGCCACCATCCAGAGCATCTCCTTGCCGGATGGCTCCAAGAAGGTGGAGGATGTGTGCCTCGGGTTCGACGACATCGATGGCTATGTGGCAAACAAGGCGGCCTACATCGGCGGAACCCTAGGGCGAGTGGCCAACCGGGTGGCCGGCGCTGCTTTTACGATAGATGACACTACAGTCAACCTGACGAGGAACGGCGAGGTAATTAATTCGTTCCAAGTTTTATATACTTAGCCTAAATGAATTCAAAAACTGATTTCAGGCTCAATACCATCTGCACGGTGGATTTGTGGGATTTAACAGCGTCATTTGGGAAGTGAAGCAGAAGACACCGGAGGGTGTTGTCTTCCAGCATGAATCCCCACATGGTCACGAGGGCTATCCAGGCACTCTAAGGTGCCTTATCACCTACCGCCTGGACAACGAGAACCGCTTGTCCATTAGTTTCGAGGCCACCACAGATCGCACGACGATTGTCAATCTCTCGAACCAGATCTATTTAAATCTAGCTGGCCATAATGCCGGACCCAAAGGTCTTGCAGAGCACACGGTGGAGATAGCTTCTAGTGAGATTGTCGAAACGGGTGACATGCAGATACCGACAGGGGAGTTGACCCTTGTTGACAACACGGTTTTCGATCTCAGATCACCTGTGCCCCTGGGCGATCGCCTCAAGCAGTTTGAGGATCGTCCAATCAAGGGTTTCGACAACTGCTATGTGGTCAATGGAGGTCAGCTGTTGAGATCTACCGTCAAGGTGGCCAAGATAGTGCACCCGCCCAGTGGCCGAGCACTAGAGGTCTGGACGGATCAGCCAGGCATGCAATTCTATACCGCGAATAACATTACCAAGATCAGTGGCAAGAAGGGATTCCATTATGTGCAGCACGGATCCTTCTGTGTCCAAACGGAGAAGTTTCCCGACGCCGTAAGTCACCCGAAATTCCCGTCAATCAATCTGAGTCCCAATGAAACATACCGGCACGAAGTTGTATACTGGTTTAAGGTCGAAAAGATCTGCAGGTGCTGTTATAAAAATTAACCACGAACATCGTAAATAAAGTTTCCCAACGCCTTAAACTGAATTCTAATTGTTCTATTGACTACAGGTTTTCACCATCAAAAATACTTAAAATGTTGTTCCTAATTTTTGAAAGATAAAATTGCTCTGCACATTATTTTCCCCATAGAATAATTCAATGAACATAAAAACAGAAATACAATTCATAATTCAAGTGTCCATACACTTCGATGAAATTTTTCAATTTTGGTTACGAAAGAGCTGCAGGGGCCACGCGATATCCGTGCTATAAATTCACCACATACAGTATGCAGGTAACCAAATTCTGTTGCTCCAATATTGCACCTGTCCGTGCGAAAGCTCTCTTGTCCGTATGTCACTATGTCCGTATGTCCGTATGTCCATATACATAGATACGTGTGTTTGCGGCAAACCCTTTGGGGTTATCAGCTAACATGGGGCCACCTTGTCAAAATAAACCATTTAATTAGTGTTGGAAAATTGAATTTTCCATACAGCCTGTTGATGCGGTAGCTGTGATAAGCTGCGGGCCATCGACACCCTCCGCATTTCTTGGCCACATCCTGGCACAAGAAATTTCATTAGCCTAACGAGTTGTTTGCTCGGCAGGTCGAAGTAAAAACTTTGTCATCTCTCGGACGACTGAAGTTGTGTTGCTAAAGCTAAAGACCTTGTTTGCACTTCAGGACTTATGGAAAACCCTGAATAAGTGATTTTTGTGGAGAAACCGAGCGAGCTAATGCATTACCTTGGAATAAAAATTGCCTCAATTAAGTTTAAGCTCGTGCTTGTAAATCAATCAAAATTAATATTTGCCCTCACTTAGTAATCTAATCTAGTTAGTCTGCCAGGATATCTACCAATTAGTTCACCAGAAAGTGTTCACAGCAAACCAGAAGAATACTCTCAGATGTACTAATGATGTAAATTCCCACAAACGATGTTAATCTGTATTCAGACAGTATGCTCCGGTCACATTATGAGCCCGCACAAATATTGTTAACAAGCGCATAATTAAATATTTGCACAATATTTTTCGTGATTAAAATAAAAGTTAAGCAGAGCGATACCGGGCAGGAAAAGTTGTTTAAAATGCACAACACACATAAACATGTAATGATGACAACCTCGGCTTCAGGTTAACCGCACAAACGAAGCTCACTAGAAAATAAAAATTAAGCTCGCCGCTGCTGATTACCTAACAAACCAAAAAACCCAGAATAATTTCCATGCGAAAGGTTAGCAGATTTTGTTAGAAATAAAACAGTGAAATGGGGGGAAAAAAGGCAACACAAACAGAACAAACAGAACGCTAAACAATCAAGAGTGAAACTTCCAGCACCACTGCTTATGTTGCTCTTTAACAAATTCATTATAACTTTTGCTATTAAAAACATTAGAAGCGACTGTACGCATTCCGTTCCGACTTAAAACCGAGAACGATTCCCCCAGTTTGCCATATGTACGTGTACATTCACATACACAGTTCGTCGGCTTGCCAGCCGGAGCAATTTAACCCAAATGCTTATCATTTAGCCATTTAATTTAACCTTTTGCCCGGCACACACATGCCACCGAAAAGGAAGGGGAGCAGAAATTGGTGGCTAAAGGATATTTTTGAGTATGCTGTTCTTCTGAATAGTCAGTCATATAACATGTGACATTAACGATATGAAACAATTTCAAAATTGTAGAAACCAAATTAAGTTATGTATATCTTGAAGAAATGTGAAAATTTGTGATATTTATATATTAATACTTACCTACTTTTTATACTTACTATGAAGTTTAATAAGGGTATCCCCGTTGTCTACTCCTAACCGCATTGTTCCTCGAACTTTTTGCATATCACAGTCCATTCTCTTTTTTCACGGGCTTTGTTTTTAATACAAACTGCTGCTCATATTGCTAATGATTTTGGGTCACAGTCATCCTCAAGCTCTCGAACCCTCGCACCCTCGCACACCCATACCCACAGCCACACCACACACCCAAAACACACATTCACGTAACACTTATGGCAACACGTACTTGGGGTCCGTTGCCAGTTTTTTGGCTGCGTTGCCAGCCGTTGTTAAGTATACGCAGCGTTGCTTTGTTTTTCGGGCGTTGTGTAATGTGGCACATTCCCATTCCCTTTCACCTTCGTTGTTGCACAAATTAAAAACGCGCTACTCTATCTCATTTGTTGCCGCTGCGACTCCAGCATTTTAATAAAATGTTGTTGCTTTAAACGTGATCCTAGCCGTAATTGTTGTGCCAACAAGGATGCTGCCCGTGTGTATGTGTGTGTGTGTGTGTGTGTGCGTGTGAATGGAGAGGAGATACAAGGAGACAGAAAAGTGTAGGTCGCTACTTATTTTTTAGTAAATGTAGCTTGTGCAAAATTGTGTGCAATTAGTTAGTCGGCAACTTTCGCAGATGAATTCCTGTTTTACCAACCAAAATTAGTGAACCAGGTTGTGTAATTGAGAAGTGCCTTGAAAACGAAACTAGCAAGGAAGATAATGGAGGAAGTGCAACTGCCTGGTTCAAGTAAACTTCGCAAAATGAAATAATTCGCTACTTCTTAATTCCTCAATTTTAAGAACAAATTTTCACTCATTTTCTTTCTATGGCACTTGTACCAACAATGCTTAAAGCTGCTTGCTCATATTTAACCAAGCGTTTCAAGAATTTCTATTCATTGTACTTCAATGCAACCGCTTATGAACCAATTGAGACAGCTTTAATGTCAACACCGAATCTGGCTAAAGAGACTCCTTGCAGCAGGACAGGATACGGATGAGCTCTACTCGGGCTCGTGGTCATGCATCAGCTGCATTTGCCTGTTCGGCCCAGTCTGGCAGATAACTATTCTGAGGGCGAGCTGGCATTAGGATGATTTTGTTAATTGAAATTCGACGGCAGAGTGCACAGGAACAATTTCCTTTTGTTGCACGTGCGTTGCGTATACGCAGTGTGTAAACCGATGACGATGACGATGATGGTGCTGGTGATGGTGATAATGATAGTGATGATGCTGCTCCTGGTGCAGCTACGGGAACAATGCCAGGCATTCGCTAATATCGAAGAAAGCTTTTGTAGTGCGCCCAGTACGCTTCATTTGACGCAATCCTTGCCTTTTGTTTGCTTTTGCCAGCTCCTGAAACTCGACTTGCTGTTATGCCCACGTTGAGAGCACGTCCAGCGATTGTACTTGTATTTTCATTTTGCTTGTAAGTCTTACTATCCTTTACTGACACGCCGGGTCCTCGTGGTCTCTCAGCCTGTAACTGCCCGCCAGGACCTCCACTTTGCCGCCTGGTCGGTCGCCGGTCGTCGGTCGTCGGGCGTCCAGTTGGGAACAGGTTTTCCCCGCGGATTTTCCCTTTGTGTGTGTGCAACACAATAAGTTGCCTTCCGCTTGCTTTGCACGCCATTGAAAACGTTAAACTTACGCTTATTGGTTTTGTCAGTATGCAGTTCACTACGTAATTACGCCGCCCAACAATCTGGGGCACTTGCAATGAAGTCTTTGCGACGAAACAATAATTAATGCAATTTATTATTTTCAGCATACCTAGTGGTCATTTTTCAACATGTTTGTTGGTACACTTTGTTTCAGATTTTACGCTAACTGATTGACAGGCTCCAATTGAAAGTCAGTTGTCTGTCAGTTAGAATGCACAGTTTCTTAAACTATATATGAGAGTCATGAGAAATGGAAACTCAGTACATCAGAATGCCAGGCGTAGAGCTGCAACCATTATGCGGCGGCCGAAAGCATACAAATAAAAATGCTTTCAGTGTAATGAATTCCTCGCTCAGACTTCCTCATTCTACAAAGGCTTATGAAGCTGCACTGTAAGCGAATACATTGAAAGTTTTTTAAAAAATATGCTATTTAATATTATACATTTTTTCATCATAATGGAAAAATTAAATCAGCCTTTAAATAAAAAAACTGTAAAGAAAAACAGATAGGTCCAATTTTATATGGAACTATTTTGATTTAATTGCACAGTTTACATTTAAGCTGATTTAAACTAAGTAAAATATAAAATATTTGTTCAATATATATACAGGGCACATATTACGATTTGTAAGCTGAATTTTCTCCCACTGGGGAGCGAGCAAATAGCACAGTGCATTCATATCTAGGCTATAGAGGAATACTTTGGCTGACCTGCATGTCAGAGTGATTGTGACAACTCGACGAGCCAGTCAGCCTGACTTTCAGTTCCAGGACGTGGTCCAGAGACCCGATGTGCCTTTCGGGCCATGCATTGCTAAAGGCAAACAGTCAAGTTTACGGCTTGGCCAGGATGAGGACTTATTCTGGCTGAGCACTTTGTGCTGATTAGGAAAACGTTTCAATAATCTCGACCGGGATGGGAATTGTCTCTGGGCAAAAAGCGGGCACAACAATTGCAGTTCAGGGCACTGAAAACAGAAGACTTTTAACCCAACCAACTTGGCCTTGCCGGCTGGTAATTAAGGCTTAAATATCAACAATGGCCAACTGTTGGGCCAAGCTCGCTGTCTAATTAGGAAACTGCCTTTTGTTGTGCATTTATTCACTTTCGTTTTCGTCATCAAAAATCATCAGTCAGATTAAATCAGGGAGCCGAGAATACCGCATTGTTAATGCGGCATCAATATTAATTAAGCCCCCTCTCCGGTTCCACGTTCCACAGGGCGTATGCGGAATACGCCCAAAAAGGGCACGTTGACTTGGCCGATCTGAGACGCCTGACACAAATCTGACAGCACTTTGACAGGAAACGCACTCTAAGCTGGCTACCGCAACATAAGCGACATGTCAAATGCCAGGAGTGACTCGCCAAAGATAGGTCCTGCGATATCTGAACGATCTTGAGTTGGCTCCAAAGCTCCCCTGGCGACTAAAACTGCTGCTGAAGTGGCTGACAGTTGACAGGAAGCCCGATAAAATGGGAAACAGTGGAATTTGGTTGTGCAAGAAATAGCTATGCAACCTGCAGCTGCAATGGGAGTACAAATTTTCACAAACTTTTTCGAGAGCTTAAGAATTCAGATACGGGAAATTCAATAATTGGACACTTTTGGGAACGATTCCTTTTAACAAATATATATATACATATATATATCTTGAGTGAATGTAATACTTCTTGCATAATCTTTGACCATAATTCTCCACTGTGCCGCGTTGCCATTATGTGGCAATAGTTTATCGAGGCCCAGCAGCTGCTTGGCCCGGCCATATTATTAATTATTTTTGCAATTAACGCGTCATTGTTGCTGCATCACGTTGGTTAAACGGCTGCGTAAGCATTTCGGTCTTTTGCGAACGAGTTTCGGCTTACACGCGTCATAATTAGCGAGCTTTGTGCGCGCGAGTTCGCTCATTTGGAGCCTTTCAAGCCAGGTCGTCGTCGGGCAGATAAAGTTCGCAGCAGTCGCAGCAGGCAGTGCCATTGGCCATGCCCAGGGTAATACCAATGGCTAAGGCTCATCCACCGCTCAGCCGGGCGTAATCCGCTAAAAGTGTTGCTTATCGGGCGGAGGCAGTTCGTCACATGCAAAAACTTCCGGCGAAAGGAGGCGGAGGTGGCGGAGGACGCGGTGGAGGCGGTGGAGGCGGAGGAGCAGGGCAGACGGCATGGCACATAAAAAGTTGACGCAACACGCCCAGAAGACATGTGAACGTTTTATTGGCATTAAGGGATCAAAGGCAGCTCCGTCACGAGGGTGGAACGAAACTCTTTGTATGTCGTCAAGTAAAGGGAACAGCATCGGCCATGTTTGCACAGGCATCCACTGGTACTTTACTGAAATTTTAACGCTGACACAAGAAAGATTTCAAGAACGACTCACACAGACTAGCAGACAAACAAAAAAATTGATGCACACGAAGAAAACGAGTAGTAAATCCAGCAAAATATTTTTGTTTCATACCAAGCCAACATGTTTTCGACCCGCCAAATACCATATTTTCATACAAAGCTACTATCTTATAAACTATACACTAAAAGATACTTTTTCCACGTTTTTAGAATATTTTTCCAAGTGCGGAAGACGGCGTGGAATGGCAATGGCAGCCATAAACTTTTAGGGCACACGCTGCGTATACGCAATCAGCTCTGGGCAAACATCTACCCAAATAGTTTTCATTTTTAAAGCGACGAAAAGCGCCAAAAAAAACGAGCTTGCTTAGCTCGGCGTTTTATTAGCTGCTTATATGTGAATGAGAATTTAGTCATAAATCTGTAAGCGCGCCGCCGCTCTGCGCACTGTCGCATGAAATTGAAATATAGTGTGATTTTCACTTTAGCCACTCGTCGAAGCTTCCGGACCACGCGAAAATCTCACTTCCTCCTCATCTGTGACCACTGAACAGCAAAAGCAGCGGAATTCGGTGTCAAAAGCTCAGAAATGCCAAGGAAGCCAGCAAAACAAGTTCTAAAACGGGCGAAACGTACTGCGGGATACCCTTTAGAGTCTTTGAGGTTCTGCGAGTGCCTAAGAAATTACGTTTCGGATTTCAATTGAAATTCAGTATGACATTAATGCATTCTTTTCAGATTCAGATATTTAGATAGATGTACAACATTATACCTAGTTTATAACAAAAATTTCAGTAAATTAAGCAATTTCGAATATTTCAAATGAGGTTGAAAACACACCCATATTATGGAAAACCTTCATCTTGAATTTACTGCAAACTAAATTCACAACAAAATTCCGCAATCGAAATTCTTCTCGATGACAGGGTGTGGCAAAACAAAGAGCAGAACGACTGCAAAGGAAGCCATTATCCTTGCGTTATTTATGACAATTTCCTTATGAGTATTGCCGCCCCATAGCCACCCACAATGGATCGCCACCTCCGACCTGCCATTTTCCCGTGCCCCATCTATTTTCCCACGGACACATGTGCGTTTTCACTTTCTGAGGCATTTGGGAATGAATGGCGACGCCTTCGGCGTTTGACTTTACCGCGGACCACACGGATGCCAGCTTTTCTCCATTGCGTGCAGTTTTCTGGCGGAAAATGGCCGTGGAAATGGGAAATGGCAAATAGCAAATGCAAAGCGTTTCCTTGCGTGTCTATCTAAATGTTATTATTAGTTATCAGCGGCGTTTGTTATTTGCCCACTTCGCCACTCGATTAATGCTTTTCTACCGTGTCGCATGCCATTTGCTCTGTCGGAGAATATTTTAGCAGGCCATTCAATCTAATATACAGAAATGTTAATAGAACTACCAAGCCAATGGAAATAAAAACGTGGGCAAAGTGCCTGCGTAAAGCTCTCTTAAATGAGTCATTAAAGATGTGAAGTACTTTTTGGATTTCCACTTTAGCAATTAGACAGAAACTTGTTCAACTCCGTTGCAAGTAGGAAGTAAAAGAGCTAATATTAAGTCCTTCTGGGAAGAACATTAGGTTGAATGCATTAGAAGCCCTCACGGTGAGTCTCACGAATTCCAAATCATTTTAATGGCTTATAAAGTCAGCTTGCAATCTTGATTGGCATAAACTGTGGGAAAATATTTTGCATTTCCAGCCGCTGTTGCCGCCAAATGTATATTTACATATTTGTGCGGGTGCTTTATCTTTGTCATGCCGGTCATATATATTTAATTCGCATGTTTTCTGGTCCGACATGTGGGGCACCCGATGTGGTGAAATGGGCAGTGCAAAATGATAAATATCCTGCAGGGGCATGCAACCTAATGGGCGTGTCACTCGAATCGCGCCGTGTGGCGTGTTCATGTCATAATTCTAAAATTTGCGGTTGTCATGCAACGCGGAAGCAAAACAAGGATAATGCAGGTGAGTTCATACATAAATAAGGATAGCACTGTATGTTTATAACTAATCATTTTAATCTGATCAGGTTGTATTCGTTCCGGCCATTAACTTTATTGTTTGTTTTTACCCTCTTTTAAAAGAAATATCCTGAAAAATAAAATGTATTTTCTTATTTGCTTAAGCAAGCATAGGAACTTGCTTAATCTTAATTAAAGATCCCTTTAAATTTCTCAGTAAGAAACATTTATCGTTGCGTAAAAAAAATCTTCTTCTTAATACCTAAAGAAATAAACATAAAGTGCGAAAACTTCTTGGCTGAATAAAAATGTCGAATGAAACCTTTATAGTTCCTTTTATTATTGCTTAATCTTAATTAAAGATCCCTTTAAATTTCTCAGTAAGAAACATGTATCGTTGCGTAAAAAATATCTTCTTCTTAATACCTAAAGAAATAAACATAAAGTACGAAAACTTCTTGGCTGAATAAAAATGTCGAATGAAACCTTTATAGTTCCTTTTATTAAAATCCATTTGCCTGGTTGATTTGTGGGAAAGCGTTTGAGTCATGACAGCTATTCCAGTTCGATGAGCTTCAGAAAGGAGCAAATGGGCGCTTCTCAGACAGATAACCGTAACCACATACATACGCATGTACATCTGCGATGGTTAGAGAGCCCGCCAATCCTCGTATCTGGCGAATAGTTTAAGGTAATTTGGTCGGGTTGCAGATGAAGGAGCTGCTGGTGTGGCCTTGGCTGGGGCAACAGCACTTTTCGGCTGCATAACAAATACACTTCAATCAATGCCAAATGGCCGGGCAGGCAATCACAGGACACTAACACCCATACACGTACATATGCACACGGGGCTTGCTGATGGTGGTGCTGGTGTGTGTGGGCGCCACAAAAATGAAAACAAATTTTGGCATGATTGCTGATTGTTTGTCTTTTTCATTGTTTGGCACGAATGCTGCCACTGCCAACGCAGCCGCACTTTTATTGCTTCCCAATTGGAAATAAAAATGGAGGGGTGGCGGCCAAGAAGAGAAGAAGGCTTACCATGTAAAAAAACGGTTGCGGTTCGACTTCAGTTGAAACATGAACAGAAGTTTGATTCCGCAAGTCGAAGCTTACATACCTTCGCAGTGGGTAAATAACTTTAATTAGAGAAGCACCCTTTATAATAATAATACAAAAAAAGACGAAACTACGATTTCTTTTCCAATATTTTCAATTTCTTTTTTGAATTATTTTCAATGTGCAATGTAAACTTCATTTAATCTATATACCCTATGCAAGGGTATAATAAATGGGTGCTAGGCCGGAAGAGAGGTGTTTTGTGGGAGTCGAATACCCTTTAAAAGATGTTCATCCAAATGTTAGGGTATGCCATTTAATTTAATTCTACGTTTAATAACAACTTGGTGCTAGATTGAAAACTAAAACACTTTTGCTGCAAATTTAATAAAAATTCTTTAAAGAGGTAATGAAAAGAAAGGTAGCTTTGATAGAGTTTTGGAACTAGCATCATTGGATCGGAGTGGTATATATTATATATTGGGCTAATACCAGAACAGATAATAAATAATATACAGAATATGGGAATGACAAATGCTATACATTTTTGATTTTCATACAGAAATATGAATGAAATTTATTCGCCAAGTCCACATACCCCGTTCAGTCTGCAGAGTAGGTCGACACAAGGTTTTCTCCTTGGTCTGGCTTTTGATTTGATTTGCTTGGCGGGCTCCTTTTTTCGCTTTGCCCCCCCCCCCCCCATTTCTTCCCCCTTCCCGTGCCCCCGGGGCTAGGCTGCAAACATTTGCCGCTGACTCCGGGCTTCGCCGTCACCGCTGATTAAAACAAACACAATGCCTGGGTAATGACGACATATGTACGTCTGCGGATTGCTGGACCCACCAGCCACCCAGCCACCCAGCCACCCAGCCTCCCACCGGGGAAATTTCCCAATCCATCGCCTTTTTTCCGCACAATTGTACAATTTCGTCTGCGTTTTTTCGCCACGTTTTTTGTGCGCGGCTCTGCCGTACGCGTTTTGACTTTTTCTTCGCTCTCGAACATTGATTCATAATTGATTAGCATTACTTTAGCTATTGTTCGATTTATACCTACGACTATATAGGTTGTACATAATGTGTGTGTGCTGAAGAACATTGCCCTTGGGCAACGTCTGCGATGTTAAATTAAGCGTGAAAGTTTCGGTTTGCTGGCGCATTTTTGATGAATTTTATTGCTTTGTGCAATTACTCTGCTGATTTTATGTTTATTTATAGTCACCCAATATATATTTGCCTTGATTGAACAATAGAAATGGGTGGGGCCACATCAATACCAGAATATTTCATAATTTAATGGTTGCTTTAAGCAGGTATGGGATAATTTAGTCGTAAAACCATTCCATTCGACAAGAGAAATTTGCTGAACTTTTCTTTCGTCATAAACAACGAATATTAAATTTGAAAATATGCTTTAATAATTGCCATAACTATTCCGTTGCTCCTGCAGCAGCTACATAACCCATTTTTAATTAGACTGGTTGTGCATAATCAGCTGCAAGTTTTTCTTGCCGAACTCCCGGCGAACGGACCTCTGCTAACGAACTGCGTGTTCCTGCTGCATGTTGCATTTAAAGTTTTCTGTTTTCTGTAGCGCACAATGCAGGAAATCATTTTAACAGTTTTCCACCTGGCCCCTCCCAATTTACAATTTGCCTTCTGCTTCGCAACTTTGCTCGTATTTTCTATATACAAGTTCAGTGCACCCCCAACACAGACAACCTGAAAAGAAGCCCCAACACCAACTTCGCCTTTGTGGCACGTTTGTTGGGGCAACCTGGCGGCTGCATGGTAGAGTAGTACCCATTAATCGGAGGGGTAGATCGGTGGCAGGGTATATAAATTATTCGGCTTGTATGTATGGTATCAGCAGATCCATAATTCGGTTAGCATTTCAAAAGTCTTGCTCTTTTTTGTTGCAGACGCGATGGCAGCTACTTCTCCTTTTTTTCTTCGCCGTGGCAGCTTGTCTGTAATTATGAATGGCCAGCGGGCTAAAAAGAAAGTACAAAAGTCATTGACTCGCTGCTCCTGCACTTGCCTCTTTGTTCAATCAAAAGTTTATGTGAGCTATCTACCTGCTTCCTTTCATTTTCCCGCGAGTCCTGTTAATCAGTGTTGTATGCCTTTAAATAAGCATAGCCTGCTTAATTCACTTGACAGGTCAATTGCAAAAACGGCAAGAGGCACTCATGTGTTGTCACTCGCATGATACTTCCGCACTTTCGACCTTACCCCAGTCTCACGAATAAAAACTTCCAAAGTGTGTGCTTTTGTCAACGAAAAGG
The DNA here is from genome assembly GCA_005876975.1 of Drosophila orena. Lineage (NCBI taxonomy): Eukaryota > Metazoa > Arthropoda > Insecta > Diptera > Drosophilidae > Drosophila > Drosophila orena. The sequence goes on along the minus strand of VCKV01000008.1, from coordinate 7,096,839 downwards.
GGGAAGGCAGGAGGGGGAAATGTGCTGCCGCCCTAAGGTCAAAGTGTAATCGAAGTCCTTTTCCCCTAGCAACCACACACATGCTGTTTAATTGCAATGTAAAGTGTTTAGGCACAATTTAGATGCCCCGAGGCTACGACTCTTGGAATTTTCCTCCTTCATGTGCTCACAAGATTGCCGAATTAGGGATGTTGGTTGAAATGACCGTTTTTGCTCTGCTCATTTTTTTGGCCAGCTGTTACGCACTTACGTTACTCAGTTTTGGCCATTACCTTAATCATATGTGGGTGGTGTGTGATTTGAACCATCAGATTACAAGTACAAATACAGAATTGTATTTAAGCCTTGTTTAAGTGGTATTCAATAAACTTTAATTACTTATATTAATATACGATTTATAAAGATACCAAAAGAGTTCAACATATTATAATAAAACTTCATATGGAGGACACAAATTTTTACAAAAGTTTTCACTGCAAATATAAAAGTATTACGAATAAAACAAGATCCACATAGTTGTAGTAAGCTTGTGCCTAATTAATAAATCAAGATTCCGAATTTGTTTTGTCATTTGTCAGCCCTTTTGGACTCTCATTCACTTCCGACCGAAACAACTTGAATGTCCATTGATTATGAAGGGCAAACGTAATTGAATACTTTCTGTATTTGTTTGGTTTTAGCCGCTTCTATCGACGCTTAAATACTGCTAACTGATACCGGGGCTGCCAATCCCGAAGCTATGACAAATAGTCGGCCATCAAGGAGCTGAGATAAAACGTTTTTTGTTTGCCGAAATTTTATCTAAGCGTGCCTCTGACCCAAGCCCAAATAACGACCATCAAACAAACTTTGATTTATGACAATCTAGTTCATTTGATTATTGCTGCCGACAACTGGGCGCACGCAAGGATAAAGCTAAGGAGATTTCATGTGTGTGTGTGTGTGTGTGTGGAAAACATTTTCATTTTCCATTCAAATTCAATGCTAATCCACTTGCACAACAAGCCACATTTCCTTACACGCCTAGCGGCTCGCTCGAGCATCATTTATCAAGGAACTGGGGACCGTTGTCCCTTTTTTATTTCTTTTTTTTCTTCTGGCGTTCCTGGCCATTTTGGCTAGAAGTGCCTGGCCCGGGCATTATCAAAACACATCGAGTTCATTATTTTTATCGTACAAGTGTTTGATACTGGGCTTATATCACTCCGACCAACACGCGCCGCACATTAAGCAGCCAACCGTGTTTTAAAAGGGCCAACTTGTATATTAACTCTGTGCAACTGTGCGGATACGTAATCTGAAGAGTTGCTACTTGCGAACGGGTAATAAGAAAATGGGTTTCGGAAGATTCTCAAAGGGTGTGTCCTTTTTGAAATGCAAATTTCAACAGCTGCCTTTTGAAAGAAATACATCAGCTAGCTCCATATTTTAAACAGTTACATTTCCTAGTAAGTTAGCACAGAAGTTTATATAGTTTATTATGAATAATTTTATATTTTACATTATCTATTCAAATATTTGCATTCTTTTTTTGGTATAAAGTATGTGTGTAGAGTAATCAAGTTCAGATATAGAGATGCGGATATGGATTTTTTTAACCCTTTGATTGCATCCTCCTCAATTAAGCGCATACATTTTATACTGAACGTGCGGCTATAGATTTGTGTAAACACGTTGATTTCATTCTCCGTAATTAAGCGCATACATTTTATACGGAAGTCAACCGAGCCTCGCATTTGATTCCATTTCAAAAAGCATCTGCTGCTTTGGGCTTCTCACCCATGAAGTGTTTGAAAGCCCAGCAAGTCAAGTCAGTCTTTGAGTCAATTCTCGCTCATTCCCATGCGTAGTCTGTTTTTAATTTACTCCAGCCCCGGAACGAGTTGAGTCCATCTTGGAATCATAGGAATAACAGAGAACAGAGGAGGCTGGCAGCTCCATCGCCGCCGGCTGCAGGTTAAGCGTCTACTTGAACCTCCGAGTGGTGGCGTTGCATGAACTGAGGTGTTTGTGTGGCACCTGGCTTTGACATCTGCTGTGGCATATTCCACACACACCCATAAACTGAAGGAGTGTCTGGGCCTCCGCATCGAGAAGATTTTAGTACCCCTTTATTTTAAGGGCTAACATTGATTTGGCGGTGTAATTTTGTTGGTTAGCTCGAGTAATAGGTACTTTCTAGGCGATCTTTCAGAGGCGACTACAGCATTCCTATTTTTAGTTTTTGTCTACAACCTCGGGGCAATATGGGCTTGACCTCCTTCGGTTTCTTTGGCACTACTTGTGGCTAATGCTTTGCTACTAACAAGCTGCAAACAGACTGGTGAAATGTCGCCAGTCGCTGAGGAGAAAATGAAATGGTGTGAGCCCGGCTTAAGCTCTCTAACAGATTACGCTGATGGCCCAATGAGGAAAAACTGCCTTCGCTGGACATAAAGCTATTCAAAATCGAAGAAGTAAATAGGCGATAGTTATAATGAACGCGAGAAGAAAACGGATAACAAGCTGGAAGTTAGAGAAAATAAACAAATAAATAGTTTGATTAACTAATTGACTTTTACAGCAGTAATGCAATAGAAATTTTATTGAATGAGCCTAGGTTTTAATTAAAGTATTGCACTTCGAAGTGAAACAGTTTTCAATATAAAACTCCGTATAATATAATTATTTATAATATTATAGATATGCCGCTGCCTCTGTGATCGTTGTACCTTAAGTTGATTGAATAGAATTCAGAAAAAGCTACTTCCCCTCCGTGAAATGCCCTACTATGGAAACTAATCCTGCTCCATAAAATTTCACCCATGTGCGTGCCCTAGTCCTCGTGGACTTTTCTATAATTCCATGTGTGGTGCAAAGAGCCGTCAGCAAGTGGCTCCACCCGGAGTCCAGCAATCAAAGCCCCGGGTCCAAATACTCCGGCTCTCGTCCCCAAAAGCCTAATGAAGCAATTTCGGAAAGCCGCAAGCAGTGGACAGATGATGGAGCTGCCAGCGAGCAGCTAATTATATACGTCGCCGAAAAGAGGGCTCTATGCCAAAGCCGCTTTAATTGGCGCACGCACACAATTACAGAAATGATTTTGCAACATGCCAAGCTCTCACATGTGCGTTTGTGAAATAAGCTGCGATTTCCTGCGAAAAATCCGCATCAGGTAAACGAACAGGGGCTTTAAGCTAAAAAAAATAAACTGATTTAAATTCCCAATATACCAGCTAGCAAGTATTTATAATTTTTTACCTAACTTACCCAGCACTTAAATCGTTTTCAATAATTCTGCAACCCAGTTTTATATTTTTACATAAACGTGTGGCTTACGCTTCTTTTAAGCCCATTAAATAATTTATTAAATCAAAAAACAAAAATAAAGCAATGAACATAAGCTTTTTCATTATGATGTTAGCATCTTTAAAAGTAAAAGTGCAAAAACTCACTTGCATTGGCAAGAAAATCTAGTTTTGAATTTAAATTATTATTTAATGTGTATATTTTCGGCATTACTCTTAGTAGCGCTCGTTTTCGTTTTTCCAAGTGCTCTATATACGTGTATACTCGTATATAAATAGAATTATTTATCCCAGCCTGCAGAATGTTAATCCCAACCAGGTGCTGGGCCAAGATGGAATCTTTGGGGATAGACTTGCACCTAGGTTTTCGTCATGGGGGGCGTAATTAATTATTTGCGTCACAAAGTTGCACCATTTCCATTCCTGCCGCATATTTTCGCCAGCCTCAATCTGCCCCGTCGTCTCCGACGTCGTCCGATTGCTCTTTGCATAATTCAGCCGTGGCCAGGCTGGTCACGTATCTGTTGCAAACGGCGTGATTAGGGTTTCTCGGTTTTGGCCGGGAACTCAGCCAACAACTGCCGCCGAAAAAGAGGCCGAAAAGAGGAAAATCCGTGAAAGCCGCAGCATGCGTGTGGTACGATGTACGAGTATATGTATGTACGTGTATGTATGTATAGTACATAGTGCTGCGCCTTGTTGTTGCCACCGCCTCATTAAATGGCCAAATCAAAGCCGATTTCTGCTGCTTTGCGCCAGTGTCACGGCATTTTAATTGTTAAGGTTTATTGATATTTGTGTGGCGTTGGGGGCACTAAGCACTAATTTTCAATTATGCAAATGATACTGGCAACATTTTAATGAATGTAATTTGATATTTGCCCCAACACGCAACGCGACTACAAGTACAACCCATTTCATTTTTGGTTTGTTTAATGCTTAAGACCCTTTCTTTGGACTCATTTGTACTTTGTAAAGTACGAGACAGACATAAATAATCTCAGCACCGCACATATTAATTGCGTGCATTTTTCAGCCATGTCTAAGGCTTCATTAGTCGTCTAGGGAGCCGAAAACTTCTTAATTGTTTCATTAATGCAACGCAATCCGTTTGCCTGGCACTTAATTTTATTTTATTTGCTGTCGTCACTGGTACTCCGCTCTGGCTCCTGTAGTTTTTTTTAAATAATTGTGCACAATTATTTCACCCAATTTAACAGTTCTGTTGCCATGAGCGTCGTATACATTTAAATGACGTCATTTATATTCCAGCGGGATAAGCACTTAATGCAAAATTACATCCAAAGCGACGCAAAATGGGTTGAGACGGGTTGAGTGCCTGCCAGAATAAAAATAAAATATTCAATTAAACCCGTTCCGCCAGGATCCGAATGCGAATCCGTATCCGAATCAGAAACAGAAACAGAATACGGATACGGATCCGTCCGCATCCGTTGACGGCGATATTAATCTGGCGTCATTTTTATTCGCCGAATCGCGCTACCATTTCTGTTTGCTCTGTCTGCTGTACAAATTAATTAATATAATTGTTGCTACCACAACGCCCCCCCCTCTGAGTCTTCGTCCTTTGCCTAATAAAATTGTATACCTGTGCGCTGACAGAGGCAACCAATTTATTATTTTCACCGGGCGCGAATCCACTCCAGCAGCGAAATGAAGTTGGCAGCGGTGCTTTTTAGAGCCCTATATCTCTTATTACTATATTTTTTCCTATGCATTTCGTGCTCGGCTTTAGTTGAAGTAGCCCAAAATATTCCCTTAGTTGATGGGGTTGATTCGAAAAGGTGACTGCACTTAAAGTTCACAACTTGATGATTCAGGTTTATTGGGTTGATGACTTCATTAAATTATTTCAAAAGCTGATCAGTAATTCTTCTCCAAATAATATTAAATTTTTGGCATAATTTAAAACTTTCTTTGCAATTCCTTATATCACTAAATGATGCCAGTATTTTCTATAATCTCCATCCGAATAACAATGTTTGCTGACACATGCATTTAAATAAATCCATAGAGTAAGCCGCGAACAGCGCTCGACGGTATTATGTTAACCTCTTCATGCTTTTTGTCAGACTTTTATTCATACATACTTTTTCGCTTTGCAGAACGCAAAATTCGCGCTTGCCAAAAAAGAGTCGAGTAAAATAAAGCAAAAGAAGAGCCCATGAAGTGTGAGTGAGTGAGTGAATGACTGCAGTGGAAATGCAAACTGCCAGTCAGTCAAATATAGTGAGTGCGGACTGCACTCGAACCCCCACACCAGCCAGGGAAACAGGGAACTTCAAAATAGAGTGAAAAACATTGCCTACTTTTTAGCTGTAGTGCTGCGGTTGATGGGAGAATGTGAATGCGGCAGCTGCTTTTTGTTGCCACCGCCACAGGGCGCATTCACGACTGGTTAAAGTCATTTATTTCGAACAAATCATTTGCCACAACCCACTAACGAAGCCCCGATGTCGCGGACCCGCCTTCAAAATGAAAACTAGCAAGTTAAAGCAATCCCATCCCCATCCCATTCCATCCCCAATTGATTGGATTCTTTGGCCAAGGGCAATTTTTCAAATAGGGGATGTATTCAGATAGGGGAAGGATGAAAAAACTTTGACTGACGCTCGTCGTCGTCGTGCGAGATAAACTTGGTTCGATGCCCAAACTTATTGAGGCGCAAACAGTTGGCTTGGCTTAGACTCTCCTTTACAGCCACACTTGACAAAAATGTGCTCCCAAATGAAGCATAAAACCTAACTGTGATCTATTGGTACAAAGATCTAGGCACAAAGATCTGTATCTGTAATCGTGTATAACCAGTTAAAGCAACATAACTCAGATTTGATTCTAAGATACAAAATTGTGAAATACTACCTTATTAATCACTAGTTTCTATTCAAATGCTTAAAGTATTGAAGGGACAGAGTCATAAATAAAGCACGTAAATCATACGAATTACTATTATTTACTATTAAATATTATTTACTATTAAAGTTTTATGCTTTTATCGCAATTGCACATGTGTCAAAGATATTTTTGAGATACTTTTCACAAATTAAGCGTCATGGAAAGCTTGAATGCTATACGAATACAATCGTAAAGTAATCGTAAAATTTCAATGAGTTTTTAGCTTAGCTCTAATAATATTAGAAGTATTTGAATGTTTCCAGTGCTCGGTGGCATTCTTTTCAGCTGTGCTCATAGCCAACAAATGTCGGTCGCTTTATGTGCAGACATAATAAGACTGGTAGTCGGAAAACCCCCATGCTGTTGTCTTGGAACTCACGCCCCAGACAAACCCAAACCATATCCAATCCCCAAACCCCAAACCCCAAACTCCCCTGAAATGGAACCCTCATTGCCGTTTGGAGCTTGCCGTTGTATGATAAACTTTTCTAATTGTCAGTTTCAGCAAGTGACAAACGACAGAAATTATGTTATCTTATCAAAGTTGGCGATACTTTGCTTTTCCTCCCATCCTTCTCCTCCACCGATGGGTTGGTAAATTTAAGGAAATTATCTCTGAGTTCCCTCGTTTTTGTGCTGTTTGTTCGTTTGTTCGTTTGTTCGTTTGTTCGGCTATTACCTATTAACATTACAAAGCGCATGTGTGTGTGCGTTTCGCATTGTGGCTGAAATTGAGTTGCTCCAAATTGACTTCCTTCCCGGCAACCCCAAAGTTTATTAAAATGCAGACAGTTTCTGTTTCTGTTTCTGTTTCTGTGTTTGGCTTTGTTTTCGGCTATTTATTCCGTCTCCCTCCGCTGGCAGGCACTTAGCCAAGTGAGTCAGCTGCTGCATTTCCCAGGCCTACTCGTTTGGTTTTGGCCATATTTGGGGCCATATCATTTACCATGTCCGAACTTTGACTGCAGTGTCTGCCAAATGTTTCCCTGATTGATAACCGTAAGGCGAATGTGTATTTAATAAATGAAATCCCCAAAGCGCCGGAACGATTTCTTTTGCACCACAAAGAGTTGACAAAACCCTCAGCAGATTTTGTTTTAGTTCGGTCCGCAGTTTAATGAAATTCCTCAAGGGTAAGCCAAAACTCGCCGGCGAGGAGTGCTTTTCTTAAATAACAGTTAGACGAGCAAGCATACAGAGTGGTTATCCTACTTACTTCTCGTTCTCCCTTCATTTTCTTCTGGCTCCGCCCTGGAAAACGCTGCCAGAAATGAAAGGAAAAGGTCTCACGTAGCCGGGAATCCACGCTGAAGTAGTAATAATATAAAATAAACTTCTCTCCTCGTTTTAGCCATCATATTCCACTGGCTGTGCAATTTTTGTGTAGCGCTCCTTACGGCGTGAAGCGGAATAATTCAATCAGCGCCGAAGTGAGGAAAAAGTGCCAAAAGCTCAGCTTGATGTTGGCCAAGTGGGAGAGCGGGAAAGTGAAATGTAGGACTTGTCCCGTACGAAATCCGAGCAATTTAAACTCAAAACGCTTGCACTGAAGCAGGGCGCGTGCAACTTAAACAAACCGGAAAAGCAAATACAACGCAGCGACACAGTTAAGGAGGAACTTCCTGCTTGCGAAACAACAGCACCCAGTTTTTACAGTTCCAAGTAAGAGACAGACAGACAGGCAGCACGAGTAGCACCGGTATCCGTAATGGTAACGAAAGTCGGGCGTCTTGGCCAAGAACATGTGCGATGCGATGGCAGCTTAATTTCGTTTACTTACCTGAAAGCTGTTTATGTGCTTGTGAAATTACGAATTAAATTTTTAATTTGTCAAAAAGCACAACAGCTCGGCAACCGGAAACGTAGAGCATATGTGTGTGTGTGTGTGTGTGTGTGTGTGTGTGTGTGTGTGTGTGTGTGTGTGTGTGTGTGTGTGCTTCCGTGTGTATCTGAACCAGCATCCTGCATCCGTGAAGTTTGCCGTTCCATTTAAAGATGATTAACTGCTGCTATCGCAATGATATGCCAAGCAAGGCAGTCCAATGAAATCAGATGGCTTTATGGCAATTTAAAGCCTAGTGCCTAAATTATTACCAAAATACGATAATTCCAAAATATATATTTTATTTATTGGGCTAACAAAAATAGTCGTGTCGCATAATTAATCTTTTGTATTTAACTGTTAACCCTCAACTTAATAGCAATTCATTTAATTTCGTTCCAATTTATATGCCCTTCTTCTTAGCTTATGTAACAACCAGAAAATGTATATCTTTGGCAAAATTTAACTAAGCCAAGTTAGCAAATAACCCCTAAAAACTAATATCACCATTACAAGTAGCGCCAACTAATTAAACGCACTTTAAGCTCCATTGGAAAGTTCTGAAGAGATATAAAATTTATTATTGGATTATTTCTCGGCGGCTTCTGCATCATTAATTTTTCCTGCCGTCCCGATTACGTTTGTATAGGTGCTACACTGGCATACAGCCTCATCGCCAGGATCCCCAGTGCATATGTGTGTGTGTGTGTAGCGTGTGCTCGTGGACCATAAGAAATAATGTTGTTTATGCTGTGCAAACATAAAATTCTTTCTTACTCCTTGCTACTTACACACACACGCTGACTTTCACCGACATATACAAACACACCTATAGTATGTACATACATATACATATACTCGTACATACATACACTGGCTATTTTTGTCCTTTTTCCCCAGCGGGTCGTATTCTTTTTTTGCAGCCGGCCTTTGCTGGGCAATAAAGTTGTTGGAATTTAGCTGAACCGAAAATAGTTTATGGCGGAAGTCATTAAGTGGCTCGGTTTACAGCAGCCGCAACATGAAAAACAGAAGTGCCCGCCCCTGGGCTCAGAGCCAGGATACCGATCCCCCTGCTGCCCGCCCGCCCCCTTGGCACACGCCCCTTTGCCTCCTTTTTGGCCTCCTTTTTTACGAGATTTTTATAGACGAATTATGGTTTTTATTTGCCGCTCTACATGTGACCCTTTATGCAGCAGTACTACTCGCCAGTTCACATACTTCTTTTCTGTGGGCAAATTTAATTACTTTAAAATGATTTGCGCACATATAAATACACAAGTGCAGCAGTAAAAATAAATGCTGGCCGAAATGCGCAGTGCAAGCAAATGGCTTTTTTATTGTGTTAGGGTCACGCTGCAACGGCATTCAATTAGGACGTCTTTATGGGCCCGTAATTGCATTAGCCTACATAATTCCGGCGTGGATGACCAACCGCAGGCCAACTTTTGTCACACTTTAAATTCTAATTTCATGCATTTTGCACACCGATAAAATGTCTTGGCCAAAGACTTTTCCGGCGCTGTGCAAAACGTGAGGAAACTTTCGGAATTTTGGAGTTTTGATCCGGTCCCGGGGCTTCTAATTCGGAAATCGGATCGGCGGACAGGGCTTTTGAAGTATTTATTTTGGTGGAGAAGTGAGATTGGTGGCGGGAAGCGGAACAAACTTTTTTTATAGCTATCAGGAGCAAAGCGTTTCGTGTTTTAGTTTCCTTTTTGGATCCAAGATCCAAATATATAAACGGTTTACCGCGTTTTAAATTCGCTATTTTTTTAATATTTCACAAGGATTTTGATTAGTAAGCGTCGGAAAATGTTAGAACAGCTGAGTTCACAGCTGTTCTCCATAAATTATACGGATTAGTTCCAGTTTCTTAACGAATTTATCACCACTAAACAATAGTAGTCTGTTCTAAGTCTTCTGAGACCACGTTGCTGGCCTGTTTTAAATATGACAAACAATTGTTTGTGTGCCTTATTTAAAATTGCAGCAAAAATTCGGAAATTTGTGAAGGCTTATAACAAACTAATGTTTTTTTTGTAAAATCCTCAAGGGGCTTTGAAGCAGCTTAAGCTTAAACAACACAGGCAAATTTATTTAGTTAGACAATCAGAAGAAGTCAAACTCTCGGTGGATAAATGTTCGCAAAAATTATAGATATTTTTTGACAAGACTACAGCTGACTGCTGCAAGTAATTGATAGCTCTAAGTGTACAAAATAAATATGAATAAAAAGTGCTATTAGTAACGGAAGTATGCCTTGTGTTTGTTTAAAGTTGTGCAACGGCAAAATGGCTCAAGGCGTGGCTCAAAGGATGATGTTATTGTCGCCTTAACTGTTATTCGGGCGACGATTTATGAGTGCACACTCAGCATAATCAATTCTTATAAATTATTGTTATTGCTGGAGGTTAGCCAGAGGGGCAACCCCGCAACTCCTGCGGGCAGCTGCTGACAACATTAAACAATCCCAGTGAGTTATGGGCTCGATGAACCTCCTTAGCAAATTTATTTGCTACCGGCCACGGCTTAAATGCGGGCTTTAAAGCCGGCTAACAAACGGCCAAATGGGGTTGCACAGTTGCCGCAAACAGAGTCTGGCGCAAAAGATCAATGACTCCATTGAAGTTCAATAAAATTGTCCTCGGCCACGCTAGACTTCCCCAAAAAACCAAGGTGCGCCAGGCACACACAGTCCGCAAGTACACTGCAAAAAATTGCATACCTCTAAACCGAGTATTGCCACCTAAGTACATAATGTTTCAAGTAAGTTCCGTTTAAGGCGTTTGTGGTTCGAAATCTACAAGCCATTTGTTCAATTTCAAGTTGTCAGAATTGCTAAATAAATCCAGTCTTCTTTTGAGTGTACTCACCTAAAGAATGCAAAAATACTCGGAAAAAATTGGTGAGCGCCAATAACTGCGGCAGACTCAAAGTGCATTGTATGCATAAATAATGCGCCCAACTGGCCGAGCTAGCGTGCCGTCTCTTTCACTATTGCCTTTTCACTTCCCTTCCTAAAATGGGAAAATTTGGAAAAGCGCGCCACACATGCATATGAATTGTTTATTCTCCTACCATATTACTGGTCATTTTGTCTACTCTCCTGTCTTGCATAAGCAAGATAATCCATTTAATGATGGTGCCTGTCTACATATACCACTTATTTTTATATTTTACTCTTATATATTTCTTTCCAACTTATCTGAATCCATAGGGATAACAAAATAAAAAAGAACTTACCGAATTCCGCTATATTTTTTGAAATAATCCAGGTAAGTCCAAGTACCCTAAGTTAAGGGTATTCCGTAGATTGGGTTAGAGCCACTGCCACCAACAGGCGATAAGAAGGATGACGACAAGGACAATGCAAATAAAACATGTCGCAAAGAACTGTCGGCTGTTTTTTGCGCCATCCTTTTTCCCATCGGCCATTTTCAAAAGGTAATTTTTTAGTCACTGCAGGCGGCATCTGAAATGAAGGAGTTTGAACGCTAGTTCTCTGGTATTGATTTGCTTGGCAGTGGCTTTTTATGTGTATTTAAGACGACGTTGGCCAACCAGAAGGGTGAAAGCTGGCGAAATTGATAATTGAATCGGCCACAGAAAACGTCAATTGTTTGCACCTGCTGACAGTTTTAATTGAATTTATTTTAGCCAAAGGCCCAGGGGTTTTTGCGAGAATTCCAATTCCATTTCCGATTGACCACGGACGAAAGTCAAAGCAAACTTTCAACCGTGACGGATTCCGCACAAATAAATCAGAAGTGAATTTTATTGAATAAATTAACTAGGACATCGAATTAAAAAGCAGGCTTATAAAATTTAATAAAAAACACAAACATTTTACAAAATGATGTGCAAAACAGTGTGATTAATAGCCATAAAAACTGTTTGCGAGGCATTTAAAAATATTTTATTAATTTTCTTAAAAACTCCACAGCTGATAAGCGATAAGCAGAATGATCTAGTAATAAAGTACTTGTAACTATTTTCGAAAATTGCAACCTGTGGAACATCGTGCCACACACACGCCCCATTTAGTAGAAGCCAAGTCGAAAGTTCCTGGCCACGCCCACAATGATATATGATTGCCGACGCCCGGTGGCAAAAGTGCAAATTCAAAATCAGCAACAATGAATGCAGGATTCCGCTGCGGTGGCCAAACACGCAGCAAATCAGCTAAGCGAGGGCTGATCGGGCCAAGGGAGTGCCTGCGGATTGGCCAAGTACTTGGCAAGTGCCAAGGCGCTGTCAGCATAAAGTTAAGCCGGGGCTAAGCAGATGCCGGCTTGCGGAGCTGGCCACTCCGGGCTCCCAGCATCCAGCTCCCAGCCTCCAGCTCCCAGTTTCCAGCTCCGAGCTCGATTCTCCACTTGCGGCACAGCACCTCTGCGGCTGCACATCATCAATCTTCTTAGACAGCCACACGCTCCCCTTCGCCATCCCAGGAGGCCATTCTGCAGCTCCGCTCCTCTGCAACTGCATCAGTTTTGTGTACCGAACGTGCTGCCATTTCCTGCAGGAAGAGCGGAATACTAGGGGGCTTTGGGTGGGCACAGAGCTACACTCGGAGAAATCACTCGTTAGAAAATTAATTGGCATATTAACTACAGATTATAGAACCAATGTTCTTTTTAAATATATTTCATTTAATATTTCGTATTTTCAAGAATTTTCAAAACAAAAATTGATATAATTAATAACAAATAACTTTCTGATTTTAACTTCATTTTTCCACTGTACTAATATTTTACTAAGCAATATATTATTTTGTTTGATATGAGAATATGTTTGTATGAATATGTTTGTTTTCGAAACTGAGTCCCGCTAGCACACTCAAATATACGCAATAAAATAATCAAATAGTTTGCTTAAAAACATATAATATTTTATGCTCAAATTGTATTTTTGTGAGTTATTTGGAGTGCTTTTCTGGCACTCGCTGTCTCGCTGCCCCGCCATTTTTGTCATCGCCGAGTTGTCTAACCTTTTTGAGTTATGCTCCCCATGACAACCCCAACTGAACCCGAACCCAGACCCCAACTCCCAGCTCCCAGCTCCCAGTTCCCAGCTCCATGTACCCCGGAATCCCCAACCCGCTGTTGTGGCTGGTGAGTCGTTGACTTCGGCTCCTTGAGCTCCAGTGGGCTGCATCTATTTTGCAAGTATTTTATTGCCGGGCTCTGCTACTTGAACAACTACCAGCACTCCAGAACGGTCTGCACTTTGTTATTAATGCGCATTTAAGTTTTTTTCCTTTCCTCTCCCCTTGCCCAGTCAATTTTTATGCTTTTTCTGACTGCTGTCGGTTGTTGGAGGGCAGAACGACACGACTTCACCTTTTTGGCTGGCGCTTTTGTGCGCCTTCTAATTGAGGAAACATTAAAAGTCAAGTTCTGCTTGCCGCATTGTTATAACCCAGAAAAACACGAGTGCACTGCAGTCTTCTGCTCCTGACTCTCTGATCCCCGGGCTTCCTTTTGTCAGCGTTGGTCCTTTTTTAATGAAGTTTCGGCTGCCATTTGTTGAGTTTGGCTTTTTGACATGCAGTTGCTTTCGTTTTTTAGTTGCCACCACTGCAATTGAAAGCCATTGAAAAGGCGTTCTCACCAAAATGGGCAGGGACAAAACGGCGGGCGCATCAAGCGCTCAATTAACTGGCTACAAGTTAGCACCCCTCCCCCCCCCAAAGGAGCAGGATCCTCGTCTGGGATGTCTGGGTCTCGGGCTCGGGCTCGGGCTCGGATTGTCTGGGGCACATTAATCATCTTTTGCATACAATGAAATCTGCCAAGCAATGGGAGCAAATCAGTGAACGAAACAGGTAGTTCAAAGCGAACAAGCTGTAATTAAGTTACTAATTTAAAGGGAAAAATAAGTATGGCGCGTTAATTATAAAATTAGATTCGGTATACAAATTATAAATAATAATTTTAAACAGCTTACATTTAAATCTGCCTTAAAAAAAATCAAGCTGTAGTCCTTTGACATCCTGTTCAACGTCACTGCACAAACTAGCATCACATTTCGATTAATTTTTGTTAATAAATTACATATTTGTTATTCCCAGTGTTCTGAACTATCCGCTAACGAGTCGGCTAAGCAACTCCTGACAAGTTCAACGGGCCAAGGAAAAGCGCTTCGACCCAGAGCCAAATGCTTAGCGATTATGCGAGTTTATAATAAAGCCGACGAGGCGCACGGAAAATAGGTCCTGCCATTAGGAAAGGGATGCACAGGAGCATCCTTGCCAGGCAGCCATTTGTCAAAGTAGTTTTCCACCGTAACCTCGTCACTATCTCTCCTTCAGGGCCGCAGTCATTTATCATTTATGCGTTGCATATCGCATCTATTATGGGTGTGGATGTGGCTGTGGATGTGGATGTGGGTGTGGGTGTGGATGTGGGTGTGGCTGAAAAGGAGTGACTATGACTAGGAGTCATTTTCAGGCCCTCCACTTCTTTGAAAAGCATCTGTGCTTGGCTCAAAGCCGCAGTTGATTTGCAAAGCCCGGGGCACTCGACCGTTTGATGTTTTAGTTATGTGACATTTGATACTTTGAAGGATTCCAAAAACGCCCGCACATAACATTGTCGAAAGCCGCAGTCTAATGCTGGGGGAAGTTGTCTGAAAGGGAGTCCTTTTTGCATTCACACATTTCACGCGGATTTCACGCATGTCACACAGAAAGTGGTCAGGATAACAATGGAAGTAGCTGCGCACAAAACGACCATTAAAATGCCTTTGGCGACTCATTAAAAATGTACGTGTATTTTAAATTCAAAGCTCGTTAGGTTTAAAAATCGGGGATTATTCCGAAAAAAATATTATTTCTCTTTAAACTGGTTGTATGAAATCAACACAAATCCCACAACACGTGTTATAAAATGAGATTTTTATTCAAATTTAATGGGACAACACAAATTTAGTTAATTGCAATTCATAACCATTATAAGGAATATTTTGAAACACCCTTAGCAAGTGCAAATATCTTACTCTGGCCAAAATGAAAGATGGCCAACTCTTAATAAGCGCAATCAGCTCAGAAGGAACGAAAGATGAGCGGGTCATACATGTCTATTGGTGCCGCATAACTTGGGTAAGGAGTGATGTGCTGTGGGTGGCTTGATTGATGGCCTAGGAAAATGGATTTTTCATATTTCACCCCGCAAGTTTTCCTAATATCCTTGTCGCCGGCCAATTGGCACGTGTGACCGAAACGCACACAGATGCCCCTTTTTGCACACACACGTGGGAAAAGCCACAGCGTGTTAGGCACATAATTATGACCTCAAGTAGACACGAGCTTTGGCATTGCTTAGTTTGTGTAAACTAGACGTTTTCCAAATTAGTATGCATCTGGAAAATCAGCAGCTTCAGATGGGGAAAGTCAGGGAGAAGGAAACGACTGCTTTTCAAATTTGTTTAACAGTAAATCATCGAATGGCAACCATTTCAAGTTTAACTGCAGTTCCAAGAAAATGCCACTGTGGGTACACCATATGGCTGCCCAAGCCAAGTTAACGAAGCGAGACTCTGTTTATGGCCAAACAAATGACCAAGTTGTAATGCCATTCGGTATTTGCTTGTTAAATGTGTTAATAGATTTGCCAAACTACTGTGTGTCCCGAGGTCCGTATGCCATTCATGAGCAGATGCTTGGATATTAAAGTACCTTTAACAAATAATATCGCATTATTTCAACATTAATACTAGCCAGCAATATGCTGAGGCTTTGTGCCTGTATGTTCGACATTTTGTACATGTAGTGAGTTAGAAAGTTCCAAATTCGCACAGCCAATTGTTAAATTTAATGATTTAAGATTTCTGTCATCCGAGAAATTTATACCCTAAGTTTCAACAGCCAATGTTTATACAAATATTTTTGAGAGGGATGGTCTATAATACAACATCCGAAGATATCCAAAACTTACACGAATATTAACCTAAGTATAAACTCGATCAAAACTATATTTCTTGAACGTTTTTCTCTAACATAATTGGAATAAAATGGTAAAATATCCGAAAAGTGCACTAGCCTGGTTTGATTTAAGAACTTAATATGCACAACATTTTTTCACTTTGTTTGCACAACATCTGAAAATGATACCATTTTATTTGAAAAAATAGGTTGAGTGACCTACATTTTTACAAAAAAATACAAAAAAAATACTCAATTCAAATGCATACTATTTTTTTTTAGTGCTGGTTAAATTGCATAGATTTCTACAATTGTTGTATAAATTCCATAATTGCTCAGAGCAGAAGGCGCCCATTATCATTATTATTGTTGAACAATCCCAAATCATACCTCTTCATCTTTAAACCAATAACGACCTACTTTATGAGAGGCGTTCAGAAGTAAAAGTAAGTTTCTAGTGCTTAATACTATTCCACTTGGAATCGCACTCGAAAACAAAGTTTCACCCTATAGAACACAGATATTTACAGGGACCCGCAGGCGAGAATATGGGTAGCAAATATCGGGCACTTTCTACACAATAATCAGAAAACAATAGACATCCAAGGAATTCGAAGCTACAGTAAGCCAAGTGGATGTTCCTGAACCATTTCCCTGTGTATTGAAACCCCTACCAAATTGGCAATTACTCCTGGTCATTGTTTTGTTTGGATGCCGGGACAAGTGTAAAAGTTTAAACTTTGCATTGGATGGATGGGCTCGACCAAGCGGGATTTCCCTGCCGGCACAAATCTATTTTCCGCACAACTTCAGCACCAAGTGTAGCCAGTGTGTGAAACATGAGCAATTTCCAAAAGTTGCAACTCAAAAGCATAAATCGAAGCCAGGCAGGCAGCTTTGCCCTCCTCCAGGAATCCCCAGCCGAAAACTAAACTTCAAAAGCTAAGGGAAGCTGGTTTAGAACTTATCCGAAATCGTAAACGGAATGGCCAAATGGGGATAGGGGATCGGGGATCGGGGATTCGAGGATTCGGGGAAGAAGGGTACAGTGTTGCAATGAGCTTATGTTGCTAGCCACTTGCAATACGAATATCTTTTTAGAGAACCCACCGCCCTCTTGGCAGTTGCGTTTACAGAAAACCAATAAACTTAAATGGAAAATCCGTAGACTATAAATCATGGCTTAAGTCCATTTCCTTCGTTGTCAATACGTTTCCGCTTTGTTGTGGGTTTTCAAAATGAACACATTCGGAGTGGAAAGCCAAAAACCAGTTGTAACCAAGCCTCCTAGCCCAAATCCAATCCTTGCCTCACCTCCCCCGCCATCCACTCTGTTAACGTAAGAGCAAAAAGTGCAACAAGAGTTGAGTTGAGAAATGGTCATGATTGGACGACGGACTGCCCTCCATCCAGAGCGGCACAGGCTCCGGCTGCTTTACATTTTTTTGGCATGTCCATTTGCAAAGTCATTTACCCACTCTCTCTCTCGCACTCACACACACACACACACACACACACACACACACACACACACACACGCACACACTCAATATCCAAGTCAACGTTCAAAAGTCGCCTTGTGTCCTCCTCGGCGTCGTCCTTTCAGTGGTCCTGGTTGGATTTGACAGTCCTGCCTGTCAGTCAATATATTTGCAGCGTGCTTGTTGTGCAACGTTTTCGACAACTCATTTTATTAGACCGCACGTACAGCAGCGGTGAAAATAGTAGGACATTGTTGAAAATACTTCCTATAGCCTCTTTTAAGTTGCACGAACTTAGTTTGTTACAATGAAAATAAGATATATACTTGATTACAACAATTTAATAAAATCGATTTCCATCTAACGTATATTTGCACCAGAAATATCAACCCATCCGCTTAAATTTTCTTTTTTAATTGCCAGAACTGCCAAAAAACGTTTTTTTAACTCTTTTTTCTTCTTAAGGCAAACAAAGAAAAGTATAAACGAAATTGAAAATTGTTTTTTTTTTACGAAGCTAGATGTACGACTTAAAATAGCCCACGTCATTGTACCGAATTAAATTTACATAATAGAAAAATATATAATCTTCAATATAAGTTTTATATGTACTATAATGTACCTATTTGCTTGGCCACACCTGTAAGTACACTCTCGCCTGCTCTTTCCTTCGCACTGATGGACTGATGCACTCGGCGGACTCGCACGTTTGCGGTCAGCCCTAGAAAATTGATGTGACTTTTTATCACCAAGGGTCGGGGCACTCGATGAACTATGTTCCTCGATTTCGGTTTTCATCTGTTTCATCTGTGGCCGTTGACATTGTTGCCATTTTGGAGCTCAAGCCAACCGACAACACAACGCAAAACGAATCAAAACGAATCTCAAAAAAAGAAGGCTGGGTTTTTGCTTCAAAAGATGAGTATTCTTTTAAGGAGTGCCTCACAAATAGGCTTCGCATTTTAATCAGCTAATTCAATACCGTGTGGATGTGCTCTATTAAATTATTAATAACATTAGGAAGAAAATGAATTGGATTAAAACGAAATCATGCAAGCAACATATAAATTATGTATTCCTAATCAGAATCCAGACATGCCATGTCCGTGCTCCAATTCCAAGGCAGACCATAACTCAACCAATAATGCCAAACAAATTGTTGACAGGCGACGGCAGATTCGTGATACATAAATTTTCTGCTGGCATTTTTTATGACTGTCACAGTGTCAGCGGATAAAACACGAAGCTACATAAGAACTAAGCATTAAATTTTCACGGAAAGTAGATTAAACGACTTGGGGGATTGGTATTGGAATGAGCATAAAACTGCAAATGGAAATGGCAGCCTTTTCAGGGCTCCACCTTAGTAATCTGTATAATAAAAATGCCCAGTATTAATAATAGCACTCCTTTGGGGTTGCCCCAAAACCCGCTAAGAAGTTGGCCATTTCAATACCCCTGCACAAGCTGGTCTTAACCCCCCCATGCCCCACCCAACTGGCTCCTGTATAAATACCACTAAGCAAATAAACACGCACAGCTCACGACCAAACAATATGAGATATATTGAAAACGTGCATACCCAGCCACTTAAGAAGGCCCCGCAAAAAAAATCGGAGCCTTTGGAACCCCGCATACCCCGCATTAGTCGGATAGCATTTTGGAGATGTGTTACATAAAATCATTTTTAAGTTAAGAGAGCGTACAAAACAGCCATTGACTTGCATGCATTAATATACAAGTAATGAATTATTAACTGGCACTAGAAATTCATGTCCTACATGCTTAAAAATGTAATATTAAACGGGTTATCCAATTCGCTATAGTTTCTTGCTCTTATGTGTGTTGTATGATCTTGCTTCCTGTGAATAATTTGCCTAAGACGCCCACAGCAATACGTTTCGCCTACACCGTAAGAAAAAGGACAACTATAGCTAGAGGACTCAGACGGCGCAGCTGGGAGCCATGGCCCTTTATGTGGCAGTGTGGGCTGCAGGACAATGGGCCTGGCCAAATATGGGTTTATGGCTTGTAAAAATCCATGTTAATAACATCAACAAAGGGTGTGCAGCGGAAAAGGGTAACTAGAGAACAGGAGCCAGTCAACGTTCTGCTCGAAGCTCAAGGTTGTACAGCAATATAAAAGTCCTGCAGAGGCATCCTTTTCCTACGACTTCCAGTACATTCTTGCCAGTTCACACACACACACACAAGCACAGAAGCGACGGAAAATGGAGAAAAGCCAGGCTTTGAGCACAAAATATGTAGGGAAAAAGGTAAAGCGTCAAAGCTGGAGCCGCATCATTAGTGTCATATGTGAGAAAGGTGGTGAGCTATTTATGTTATTCACATGGCATAATAAATCAAAAATTGTTGCCAATAAATTTATTATTGTAGATTATCTTCAGCCACCTTCGCACAAAGGTAGTCGTCTGCCCACCTTGACAAAAGCTAAAAACTGCCTGCCGGATGCCGAGTTAACCCTTGGCATCCAACAATTTATCAACATCAACACAAGAGCAGCTACTATAAATTACCGAAATAAAAACGGCAGAAATGCTGCCGAGAGGAAGCTATATTTACTAAGCTCCTGTTTCTTTGAGATTTTGGTACAGGAATGCTGTGCTCTAAGCGATAGGGTCTATCAATGATCTCATCTATTTTATAATTGCAACCCATTATGCCGGGAAAGTGTGCCTGTGGAAACTAGTTTTGGCTTATAAATCATAGCTGCTCTGGAAAATAGTAGATTTTCTTTAGTTTTCAATGGATTTAGTCTGTGAAACTGCTTTGTTTGTATGTGCAAGCAAAATCACAAACAGAAACCATTTATAAATATTTCTTGATGCTAGCGCTTTTGAAAATTCAATGTTTAAATAACGTATACTCCTTCTCTTCCTTTAAAATGAATGGCAGTCAGCTTCGAATTAAATGAAAATATGTACGAAGCCTATTATTTAAGGCATACACTAATATTTTTGTAGCAAAAATCCAGAATTCGTTTATTCGGCTTAAAAGTAAAGGACCAGCATTTTCGGATTCCAATTGAAGAGTCGCACTTTTTCGCAGGCTTTTCCCCATTGATTCCCATTTGCGAACTTTTGTTTGCGCTGCTTTCGCATTGCCATTACATAATCAAAGGCAAATTAACGTGCCCAACTCCCAGTCTCCCAATCTCCCAAGCTCCCAGTCTCCCAAATTCCCCGCTCTTTTTCCTGGCCTGGCTTAGTTTTCGTCCTTTTTGCTCCTGACTGTGCCGCAACCCATACGGCCACGCCCCCTGCCGCTAGTCACCGCCTCCTGACGCACTGCAACTGTTGACAAATCTCTTTTTAAGGACGCGCTTAAAACGTCATTTGAGCGGAATCTTGCGTTTTTTTCCCACTCATTTCTTTGCTGTCCCGCATTTTGCCGTGCTTGGGGCTCACATCGACGGTCTAAGCCAATCAATATTTAACACATTTAACCCTTTGACGACACCGAACAATGCCACGCCTGCTACCCGCTGATCGTCCTGCGTAAAATTAGCATAAAATTTGAATTTTACAGCCAAGTGAGGCGTATGCAGCGCGTGATTGACAGCAGTCAAATTCAATTGAAGGCGAAAGGGTGGCGTACTCAAAAAAATGCTGAATGAAATGAAATAAAATAAAATTTAATTCAAATAAAGCCAATTTTGAAGCGTTCAGAAAATAAATGCCAAACCCGATAGGTACATAGACTAACCTTTTGCCTCTGGGGCGACCTTGTGGCGAAACTTTTCTTCCCTTTTACCAAATTTTCCTCGTCCGTTGTTGTTGTTGTTGCTGTTGTTGTTATCCTTGTTGATCTCGTGCCAAAGGGATGCACAGCGAATTGGCAACGCATCGGCGGCGGCTCCAGGATATTTTGGCATGGCCCGAGGTTGTCAGGCGCGTGTCCTGGCGGGAAATTGCTATTGGGGTTGGGGAAAAGCCAGCGTTTGGTCGTCGAAAGAAACCTGGCGCAAATCAATGACGCTTGCTTTTGAAAATATTGCTTGGGGAAATTTAATCCTATCCATGCAATCGCAAAGTTTAGTCGAGCTACAAGGCGGAAGTTCCGTAAAAAAAAAACTTGCGAATAAACCAATTTTGTAAACATAAAGTTATACATATTTTAGTTTACAATTTATCGCTTCAGTAAACTTTGTATATTATTCAACAATGCATTTTATACAAGATTTTTGTATTCAATAGTTATTAAAATTTCAAGGCAGCATAAAGCATTTACCGGGAAATATATGTTTAATCAAAATAATATACAGAGTGTGCGAAAGATGTGCCTTGGTCTGTTTTATAATTCAATTTAGACAAAGTACATGGCATATACATATGAGCAACAGGCTGGCCCATAACACTTGGCCATAACAATGAAAATGAAAATAAAAATACACGTATAGTTGAGCACACGCAGCACCAAGCAAATTGAGACAAGCACGGCAGGCTCACAGGAGCCACTGCGATGATATTTTTGCCATTGTTTGAAGCAGTTGGAGGAGGGGAAGCGAGGGGGAAAAGCGGGCGGGGAAAGCGCAACAGTTGACTTTTATGCACGACATGACGCAGCGCAGCTTTATGTGCTCAATCGGTTTACTTTTCCGCCTTTACCCTGCACATACTCAAACTCAAACCGATATGCACATTACAGTTGAGCTGGCGCACAACGCGGCGTATGCGTAATGCCCGTAACAATGCCCCTTAATTGTCGTGTTACCTCTTTCCCACCAGAAGATCTCATTAAAATTGGCTTGCCTTTTGGATCAGAGTGGTGACTAGTAGTCAAAATGCATCATTTATATAAATTATGTATAACAGATTATCCGCAAACGAAAGATTCATCGCTAAAAACGCATTTTACACACTTTTTAACCGTTTCCATTTATTTAAACAGCTCGCGCAAATTATTCAAAACTTTTCCCTTTCGCCATTTTCCAAATAAACAACAAGCAACAAACAAATTCCTTGTCTAGACTGTCCGCAATTGTTGTGTAAGCCTTAACATTGTTTTAGCCACAAACGATATATCATTTCGCATGTGGCACGGCATATTAGCGCTGGTTTTTACAACATTTTCACACATTTTCATTTCGGAACAAATTACGTGCATTATTGCGGAACAAAAGTGAGAAGCCACAATAGCTGAACCCTTTTCACTGTAAAATTTCGAGAGGTCGGGTTTTTTCGGGTGCTTTGGCATTATGAAAATGCTTTAAGCAGAAAATTGGATTTTTTCATCTTGAATGGAAAACAAAACACCAAAAACAGAAAAAAAAATAAAATAAAAAAGAAAGGGAGCGAAGCAATAACAGTAAAGCCCCCCCGGTAGCTACAAAAAATAATAAGTATTAAACATCACCCAAAAGAGTGGCGAAACAAAAAACAAATAAATGTTAGATATGCTGACAAAGGTAGTACAATAAATACGAAATGACGTTGCTGCCACGGCTGCTGCTAATGTAAAATTTTACGTAGCATACTTTCGGGCCCCCTTGAGGTGGGCGTAAGGGGGCGTGGCTGGGGCAATGGACAGGAGCTTTTTTTTTTCGGTAGTTCGTAATCGTGCTGATTGTTCTGTTTTTTGTTTGGCCTCTTTAATTTCATTTCAGGCCATTCTTATTTATTTAACATTAGTTTTTATTTTATGAGCTATAAGCAGAACACTTGCCAGCAAAAATGAGAACAATGCGAATACGGCCGAGCATAAGCAAACAATATTAAAACGTACCTAAACTGTAGATTGAATTTAAACCAGCATTTATAGTGGGGTATAAATCAAGGCTACACAGTGCCTAATTGTTTAATCAAGAGTGTAAACGATGATAAACCTGGGCCATAAAAGATAACCCAGCGATAAGCCACCGCCTTACTAGAATTCTGATTCACTCGCCTCAGGAATAAACATAGTACACACGAATTCCATTCCGGCCATGTGTTTACCCGCAATAAAGCCCCTAGCCCGAAAATCACTAAAGATAACGAGTTGGCGAGTGCCCCTGGAACTGCAATTGCAATCGCCACATAAAACGGGCCAGATCTGCGCTATTTCGCGTTGGCCAACACATCAGAATCCAATTGGCTGCACGTTTGTGCGGCAAGCCACGCCAAAAAGCTCTTACACCGCCGGTTATTTTGTTGCAACTCGTACATATTGGCATTAGACTAATCCAGAGTACCGCACGCAACAACTTAGTTATTGGCCATGGCCGAAAGCAGCCGGCCGAAGTCCGGGAATTGCCGGGAAATCGGGTCACTGAGACAAAATCGTGACTGCAAAATAAACTTGTATTTTCAAAATCATATGCAATTTTGGCTTATGTCAAGTGTAATATAGCTTATGTGCAAAGGCATTAAAAATTGTACTCAAAACATAATATCGAAAATGAATTATGTTATAGAAACACTCTTAGGTGCTGACTCCTAAGTAGTATAACTAAAACTAATTTTTTTCGAAGTGTATACACTTGGGTCCTAGCTGCGTTTTTTGGCCGCAAGCAGACGGAATGGTGACGCACATTAGCCGATAGTGCAACTCCAAAAACTCAGTGGCCCAGTCCCTGCCCCATTTAATGTGCAACAGCGAAAAGTTGAACGTGCTGGCAGCTAAATTCCTTTTTCATCCTCTCTCCTTGGCAACAAACACACTCACTCACACACTCCCTCACACACTCACTCACACACTCACTCACACACTCACTCACACACTCACTTACACACACACACTCGCTAACTGATGGCCATTATCAGGATCATTATGTGGCATTAGGAGCCGAGCCACCAGGATGATGATGTTGTTGCAGCTGAAAGTTGTATGCGATTTATTTGCGGTTTCCTTGCCCCACAGTGTGTGTATGTGAAAAGGCGAATTCGAGCTCATTTAAATAGCATAAATTAAGATGCTTAAGCTCATTAGGTGGAAGTTTTTAATTAGCAAAACTGGACCGAAGTCCTTGTAATGACCAACGACTGGCAGGTGGTCGCTTATCATCCGCGTGCAAATCCAGAAGGCCATCATACCATACCATCAAGTGGTGGCCCGAAATTATACTAATTATGCAGCTAATGCAGTTCCTCCAAATCTGCATGATTAGTGCAAAATGATAAAAATAAATGTTGATAAGCTACTGTAAACACAAAAGATCACAGCACTTCTTATAATCTTGTATACAATAAAAAACAATTTATATTAAGCAGTTATATAATATATCAGGGATTAAACTTCAATGAACCGATAATTGGTAAACGTTTAATCCAAAACTAAACTAAAATAAAAATCATATTATTTAAGTTCATTTGTTATAATATCGATACTTTGCTTAATCGCTGACTGCCGCATTTCTTTAAATAACTGATGTGATTATTGACTAAGCTCTAGTACTCAGTTAGCCTTAAATGCTATTGCTTAGCAGTAGGTTAATATCAGAGATTTATGGGCCATAAAATAGAGAGTGAATTTTCAAATGAATCATGTGCTCCGTTAATCAAACGTTGCCATACCAACCGGAGCACGTGACTCGTGATAAGAGCGGCGTACTTGGGACGGTTTCCATAGACCGCGCCTGATAAACAAAACACTTGACTTTGGAGCTAATACCAATTGAGCAGACATAAGGTTGCCATTCAGCATTCCCTTCACACATCCTGGCAGAGATCTTCAAGTAATCCCCGCGTATTATTCAGCTGGAATGGTTGTTTTCAGGTGCTGGCACTTGCAACAAGAGATAAGCAGGTTTAAGCCTGGGAGCATTATTGAAGATTGCTCAGGGACGTTTCAAGTCCCTGAAAAGGATTACACATTCAGCTTAAGGCTATGCTTAAGGTGTGGAAAAGTAATTATACATAGACAACAGCTCTTAAATGTACTACTCTAAAGTAACTATACTTTGAAGTTTCAGCCCATAAAGACCGTTGAAATTACTAGTGAATGCGGTTAAGAAATTCAACAAAAATCGTTGATTACTTTCAAGTTGAGTTGCAATAATAAAAAAGGGCTGCAATATATTAATGCAATGAATACCTATCTCGGTTCATTTTCAGCATGCAGGACATTAATATCTCATTCACCTTTGTGCGACTGCCAATGCCCGATGATTGATTGATCACCCCCCCTCCCCGCCAACCACCTGGTGGTGGTGGCTGAATAAAGTCTGCATCGGTGGCAGTGCCATATCAGCGGGTGTCATATTGTTGCAACACAAGGGACCCACTTGGCCGAATAGTGTCAATCAGATAATGGAGTTGTGTGCGTGGGTGGTTGGAGGGTTGGAGTGTTGGCCAACTCGTGCTTACACTCAATCATTGATAATGCCTTGGGGAATGGACGGCCACAAGAAAATTGACCAGCAATCTGAGGTTGCTGGACTGCCATAATTGTGTTTCGGTTACTCGCCGATTACCGTCTCTCACCGGCGATAAGCCCCAATCGCAAAGTGGTTTCGGGCGTGTGATAAAAAAAATGTAGGCACAAAGATTATGAAGCTCTCTCCCCTGGCATTTGGCCCAGTGTATTGGTGTATTGTTTAGATTAGCCCCACTCTAATTGGCCATAGGGCTCAACAGGTCTTAGGCGATCGCACAGTTCTTTCTGCGCCGCTGAGGTGGCAGGTCGCGAAAAAATTTAGTAACTTCTAAACTACTAAGTAAAACTTTGCTGTGCACGTAGTGTAAGTGTAGTGTTTTGAATCTGAAGTATCCTTAAACATTCCTGAGAAACTAAAATGATTACTAGCTTTGCCAATTAGTTCCGTTACCGCAGTGACTAATTGAAAGACTACTGCGTTACTCATACGCCACGTTGGCAATCAGGCGATAATGCGCGTGTTAGCCGTACTCCTTAGCCAGCTTTTGGCACACACCTATTGTTATCAGTTCCCTTAGGGTCTACATTATGAGGTTATCAATGTTGTCCGAGATAAGCTCTAACTGGGCTCATTATAAGTGTTCCTTACGAACAGAAAATTATTCACGTAATTATTCAAACTTGCATGTGGCCTAATGGTAATTTCTTCAGCGATAACCTATCTTAATTGGAAATGGAATCGTTCATCAAACATCGATTTTCATTAGCCTGACACTAGTATTGAACTATAAATGGTTTATTTCTGCTATATGGCGCAATAAAAGCCTTGTGACGTTGGAGCACGTGATGGATCATTTGGGGCGTACACAATTGAAGCGTTCAATCGTCAAGTTAAAATTTCCCACCCAACCGACTGGGGCTTCGATAATATTTTTACGGCTCACGAACGGACTTCTTAATGAGCCCTGTAACATCGCCTGCAATCTGCAATCCGCGCAATCCGTACAATCCCCAGTGAACCTGTAATTGCGGACATAAACCAGTGGGAATTGAAAATGGGAATGGGAATGGCAATGGGAATGGGAATAGGCCATGGGTATTGGCCACCCGATAATCAGACATTTGCGTGAAGTTTGCCCCCGAAGATTTATGGCCATCTTAAAGGCAATTGTCTGGTGTGTGCAGATTTATGGCTTAGACTGATGTACATACCTAAAACCGATAAGCACCAACTTGCACTGATTTATCCACAGATGGCCATCAGCAAATCCCAGCCGGCTGCAGTTAATCAATTCTATGAACCGTTTGCGCAAATTACTATTGTAAGCTCCTATTGCAAGCTAAAGTAAAATCAATTCAATTCCAAGTTGATAAGCAAGTGTCTTCTAGAGAATTTATTTTTAGAAAGCAGGTAGAAATTTCTTAAAAACATGACGACCCACAGATACAAACATTTAATTTAGATGAAACTGATGAAAAACGTAAAACTGATAAAAACACAGACATCACTGACTTAGTTTTTTTCGAAATAACTTCATTATATTTTCAACTGATTGATATGAGATATTGTTTCATTTGTACTTCCCATTGCCTTCAACCATTTACGAAGCAATTAAAAGTATCAATAAATACTTTTAATCCCGCAATTCCGTTTGAAAGAAACCACTTCCCTGCGCTGTAAATCAAATTTCTGTTGTCTGTGATAAGTCGAACCTATGAAAAAATAGTTAAACTGAGGCCACAGACTGCGTGTCTGTTTATCAGGCAGCCAAGAGCGAGAGTCAATCATAATTTTATGGCCAGACAGGCGGGGCAAAATCTCAGCCAGACATTTGTCTAACCATAAATATCCATAATCTGGCCTGCCCAAAACGGTTATCAGAAGACAGTGCACTGAGTCCTGGGCGTGTAATAGGCGCTTAATGCAATAAAAGACTGTCGGGGGCTTATATATAAACCAACTGATTGGCGGTAATTGTTAATAATTTCAAATTATTAATGCGCTCTGCGCTCAACGCCCACTCCAGATAGTGCTCGAATGCCAGTAGATAAGGGCCGAAACGATCTCGATAGACATGGTAGCCTATGGGCCGTAATCTAATCTCTTTTGGCCAGGTTCTGCTTCGAATTGTTGCGTTCCACTTAGGTGATAGATTGCGACATTGGCAGGCACTGCATCAAGTGGACCGACCATAAACAATGTGCGTCAGGTGGATCAAAAAAATTGAGTCTACCTGTCAGGAGACAAAACAACTCATTATCCAAACTGATTAGTACATTGTGGCATGTCGCGCTATAAAAAAACCACACTATTCCATTAGATAATACTCTTCAAGGGATTTTTAAACATGTTTTGCCAGCGAAATCATTAATATCCATTTTTTTAAATTCGGTTAATATTATTACAAACTTTTAATGAAATCCATTATTACAGTTCACGGGGCCATTTGAATTTCCGTTTTCTTCATGGTTCCTATCATTTTGATACTGCTATGAAATAATTTTATAAGTAATTGCCCTGTTTATCATTGTTGAAACTTTCGGCGACTATTACTACGATTGATCACATGCCTTGGTAATAAAAATGTCTAATAAAGCTTCAAAAGTCAATTTTTTTGTGCACCCAAGTATCTTGTCATAAGGCCAAATAGTATTTCAAATATATAGAACATGAATAACAAACATTTTTAAAACCTTTCCTATCACATAGAAAAAGAGTTAAATAGCTAACTAAGCTCTTTTCATGTTGATCTCTATTATTTATAGAACATTTTGTCCTAAAAAACGCGAGTTTAAGAAATTTATATTTATCATTTATATATTAATTGGAGCTGTAGCTTTTTATAAGGATCATCATCATCAATTTCCTTTTTTTTTGCAGTAATAAACCCTCGATTTGAACATGGGTGACATGTTCCGCAGCGAGAAGATGGCCCTGTGCCAGCTGTTCATCCAACCGGAGGCGGCTTACGCCTCCATCGCCGAGCTGGGCGAAAGTGGATGTGTCCAGTTTCGCGATCTGAACGACGAGGTCAATGCGTTCCAGCGGAAGTACGTCAACGAGGTGAGGAGATGCGACGACATGGAGCGCCGCCTCCGGTACGTAGAGTCCGAGATGAAGAAGGACGAGGTAACGCTGCCGGTACTGCCACCGGGAGAGGAGCCCAGCGCCCCCAATCCCCGTGAGATCGTAGACCTGGAAGCTCAGCTGGAGAAGACCGACAATGAACTGCGCGAAATGTCCGCCAATGGAGCCAGTTTGGATGCCAACTTCCGGCACATGCAGGAACTCAAATACGTGCTGGAGAACACCGAGGGCTTCTTCTCAGATCAGGAAGTCATTAATCTGGACGTCAACCGAAAACTCGACCCAGAGGACCCTGCAAATTTGCCAGGAGCCGCCCAGCGGGGTCAACTGGCCTTTGTTGCTGGTGTTATTAAGCTGGAGCGATACTTCAGCTTCGAGCGCATGCTGTGGCGCATTTCCAGGGGAAATATCTTCCTGCGGAGAGCCGACATCGATGGCCTTGTCGACGACGAGGAGACCGGAAGACCTGTGCTGAAGACCGTCTTCGTGGCCTTCTTCCAGGGAGAGCAACTGAAGCAGCGGATCAAGAAGGTCTGCACGGGCTATCATGCCGCCGTGTATCCCTGTCCGAGCTCGCATGCGGAGCGAAAGGAGATGATCAAGGATGTGAATGTCCGTCTGGAGGACCTCAAGTTGGTCCTCAGCCAGAGCGCCGATCATCGCAGCCGGGTTTTGAACTCAGCCTCCAAGCATTTGCCACGCTGGTCGATTATGGTGCGCAAAATGAAGGCCATCTATCACATCCTGAACTTCTTCAATCCCGATGTGACGGGCAAGTGCCTGATTGGCGAGGGTTGGGTGCCCACCAACGATATTTCCACGGTTCAGGATGCACTGGCTCGTGCCTCGAAGATCTCGGAGAGCTCCATACCGGCTTTCATGAACGTCATCGAGACGAATGAGATGCCCCCAACTTACACGCGGACCAATAAATTCACCAATGGCTTCCAGAACTTGATTGACTCGTATGGCATGGCATCCTATAGAGAAGTGAACCCGGCTCTTTACGCCTGCATCACATTCCCCTTCCTGTTCGCCGTTATGTTTGGTGACTTGGGACACGGCCTGATCCTTCTGCTCTTCGCCTCATGGCTGATCATCAAGGAAAAGCAACTGTCTTCAATCAAGGAGGAGATCTTCAACATATTTTTCGGCGGCCGATACATCATCTTCCTCATGGGCATTTTCTCCATTTACACCGGATTCATTTACAACGATGTGTTCTCAAAGTCCATGAATATATTCGGCTCCGCTTGGCACATGAACTATACGAGGGACGTGGTTCAGGATGAAAACCTCAAGTATATCACGCTGAGGCCAAACGATACTGTTTACAAGACATATCCCTTCGGCATGGATCCCATTTGGCAACTGGCCGACAACAAGATCATCTTCCTAAACACCTTTAAGATGAAGCTGTCGATCATTGTGGGCGTGATCCACATGATCTTTGGCGTCTCCATGTCGGTGGTTAACTTTGCCTACTACAAGAAGTACGCAAGTATTTTCCTAGAGTTCCTGCCCCAAGTCCTGTTCCTTCTGCTGTTGTTCGGATACATGGTCTTCATGATGTTCTTCAAGTGGGTCGTCTACAACGACACCGTTGAAGGAGCGCTCTCGCCGGCTTGTGCTCCGTCCATCCTGATCCTGTTCATCAACATGATACTGCAAGGCAGTCAGGACACTCCGGAGCCCTGCAAGGAGTTCATGTTCGAGGGTCAGAAGAGCATCCAACAGGTCTTTGTCATCATTGCCGTCATTTGCATTCCTTGGATGCTTCTGGGAAAACCTCTGTACATCATGATCAAACGCAAGATGAACGGGCCTCCCCCACCAAAACCCCCCGGCAGTGGAGGCGAGGGTCATGGTGAGGACGACGCCATGGGCGAGATCTTTATCCACCAGGCCATCCACACCATCGAGTATGTCCTGAGTACGGTTTCCCACACGGCGTCGTACCTCCGATTGTGGGCCTTGTCCCTGGCTCACGCACGTAAGTTGCACTTTTTAACACATTTATTTATTTATTCTTATGTATGCTAATATATATTAATTTTCAATAATATATATTGTGTTTCATGCTTACAGAGCTCTCCGAAGTGCTGTGGAACATGGTGTTCTCCATGGGCTTCCAGTACGACAGCTACATTGGCGGCGTCCTCATCTACGTGTTCTTTGGAGCCTGGGCGCTGCTCACAGTCGGCATCCTGGTGCTCATCGAAGGACTCTCGGCCTTCCTGCACACACTGCGCTTGCACTGGTGAGCGGCGAATAATGAATACGCATTTCAGATGCATTCTAACGTCATTTTCTTTATTCAGGGTGGAGTTCATGAGCAAGTTCTACGAGGGCGCTGGTTACGCCTTTGAGCCTTTTGCCTTCAAGACCATTTTGGATGTCAGCGATGATGACTGAGGCGCTTGGCACGAGAGGTCAAAGGGGAACGACAGGGCGCAGGACGCACTATCTTAAAGCATTTCCAGTTTATTCCGCTCTATCTTTCGCTCTATCTTTCACGGAAAAATAAATTTCGTATGCATACAGAACGCTCCGTATCCCAGCTCATTTTGTTGGGTTTTGTCTGCCGACGACAAATGTTTGGCATATGCTTTTTGACAGTTTTGCTTTGGGCACGCAAGTGACAACTGCAAAGCACACTCTGGAAAACACATTTTGTGTGTGCGCACACGCACACATTCGCAAACGGACTGACTGCACATTTTCGAAACAATCTGAAAGCAAATGGCTTGATATCCGCAAAAGAAAGTTTGCTCTGCTTAGTGCGTGTGTGTGTGTGTGTGGGTATGTGGCTGTGTGCGTGGGTGTGTGAGTGTCCGATTTTTTTCTCATTAGAAATGTTGTCATATGCTGAAATTATGTTGTCAGTTCGACAGTCCACTGGGCATTGAGTTGCGAAATTGAACACTGGCCAATTTAAATAATAATAGTATGACAGATCGCATCAACCAAAAAAAGGGCCCACATTATAGCGCAGTTGTTTCTGACAACTTTCTCCTAAATATTCAGAGTAAATAAATTATATAATCATATATTATTTTGAAACAAGTTGAATCTTATTTCATACAAGTATAAGTAACATGGCAATCAAATTTAGACTTTCCACGAATCCCAAGCCAACGAATTTCCTAAAAAAAAACTGTTAAATGGCGCGAAATTCTTTTCAATTTCAATTTGGAGCGCTAGTCCTCGGAACTTTGGGCTCCAGGAACCTTTTCGCCGGTGCGCGTTTCCAAATATTTGCCTGCGAACTCAATTGGCTGCGTTTTGTGTTTATTGCCCATTGCTTGCTGGCAAAATCGAACGTTTTGTTGTGCGTATCTTTTTTGGAATTTCGTTGGTCGGTGGCGCCACCATTGCTCTCCTGCCAAAAAATATTTTCGCGAGCGGCGGCGTGTTGACAATCGGGCAATGGACATTGGACATTGGACATTGGACATTGGGCACTGGGCACTGGGCACTGTTTAGGTGCTTTGGAGTAGGACAGGTGATCCAGGCAAAACACACGCAATGCAAATAGGAATTCAAACAGGCTGCAAACGCTTTGAACCCGCATGTCAAATGCTGTTTTCCCATAAACCCAACAACAGAGGCGGCTAAAAGAACAAGAGCTTATGCTTCTATTGAGTTGGGACACTAAAATACCCTAAGGATACCATAGTGACTGTGGAAATATTGTTTTTTACACAAATACGCTTATCTTGATATTCTTACTTTTCGATGAAATTCGAAATCGGAATTAAAACAGTTTAGTCACACAAACACATAAAGCGAAATATATACACGTGAAACCTAAAACATACAAATATTTAAAGAGCTAATTTTAGTAGTGGCAATAAACGGGATACAAATCGGCTTGTTCTTTAAGGATCATTATATCATAAAGTGTTATTCTTAAGAAAAATGCTCTTCTCTAATAACCCGAACTAAGTTTTTGTGACACTGACCGATTTTTCAAGCCAATAGACCGAAAAAATCAGGCGATTTCTGAAACAAGCCCAACTGAGCATGCCACAAAAAAACCTATCAATTATCTGCCACCCAGCTGCTAGTCGGGAGTTTTGGCCTGGAGGCATCCATGGTTTAACCGTGTTTGTGCAGCTGACATTCTGGTCAAGTTCCCTGCTGCCGCTGCCGCTGCACTCTTTGTGAAAATACAACATTTCGCATTACGTATACGCCGCGTATCGCCAACAACATCAGCATCGGAAATAAATGCAACGAAAACAACAAGGGCAATTCGGGCGATCGGCATATAAATATGGCTGCAAAATACATTACACAAATAAATGTTTGTGCATGCATAGACAGTTGGCCGTAAATTATGTGAACTGGCCTAATGCATTTGGCCTCGAATTAATCAATGTTTGCGCTGGTTTTGGTGTGGCCTCCGTTTTTTGTGCCAAAACAACTGCGGCAGTTGCTCTTTCGAATTTGCTTTAATTTATTTGCCCGTCGCAATTATTTGCATTTTGTTTTATCAAAGTTTCTTTTGGCATTGCTGCTGCATATTGTGCTTTTTTCTGGCAATGTCGCTTGATTTTTTATGCCTGCTGCTGCAAAAGCATAAATATAAATCAAACTGCATTTGCTCGATGTCGTTGATTTGCAACGGGATTTGTTTATAAATCCGCAAACACATACCAAATCGAAATAATAGTTTCTACCTCGGTATCTACCCATAAATGAAACCATAGATATTGCTTTTTAATTGTTCATCTCTGCATGTTTTCTTTATAATTTTGTGTGCGTTTTTCTATGACATATGCAGCCGTTGGCCGTCTAATTGAATAGCAAAGCCAAACTAAATGATACTTTTATTGTTTCCCATGCACTTGTATTGTATTTTTTAGTTGAACGAGGATCGTATTTATTTCTGGATTTATGAGAAGCAATTAAATAAATACTATTTGCAATTTGTGGAGCTGCTCAATATAAATGGAATACTTGCCCAATATTCGGCTTGCATTACCAATTTATTTCCTTGAAGTACTAAAGCTTTTATAACCATCGAAAATCAAAACATGAGCCCAAATCTAGATCAACTTCTTGGTGTCCCAATTTTATTATCACTTGCCACAAAAGCCACGGCCAAATCACCGAATACGAAATTACCCCGCGTGGGCTTTACCAGATTTTACGACCACGTCCAACAAAGTCCGTAAATCAAAAGCAGATAATTTTCCAACAGCTTCACTTTCTTGCGGCCTCACCTATCCCAGCTCTGAAATCCTCGAATTCTAAGAACCAAAGAACCAAAGCCGAACCGCACCGAAACGAACGAAGATATAAAATAATTGTTCAGTGAGAGATCCACAAATTATAAAATTTTTACGCTTACTTTCCCCATCTCCGAGGCCACCAAATTTACATATTCCCCTGACGAGCGACCGCCCACTCAGCTGGACGCACGTTCCAAGTTTTCCTTCACTTGTGCCTGCGAAAAGGACGAAATCGAGGACCAGCAGGCAGGATGGCCCGGGAAAATGGGCGAGGTGGCGCAGGGAAAGTGTGTGGGCACAATTGCGCGTCATAAATTTGAATTATTGTGCTCTTTGCATTTGACAACGACTTAAAAGCACTTGCAGCGATTTGGGCCAGCTCAGTCCAGTCCAGTTCAGTTCAGTTCAGCGAGAACTCCGAGGCAGTCAGCTGTGAACATGTCCTTGAGACATGTAGAGAACTGGGTGCACGCGGAGAAAAAATTGGCAACAACTACTATCAGGGATGACAAAAATACATATGAGTAAGTACAAAAGTGTGTAAGAATGGTGTAAATGGTTTTTTTAACCACCGAATTTTATCACTGAATTGACCAAAATTATTTCCTTTTAGCTGCGTTAGTTATGTTGTTTGAAATGGACATAACATACGTGTATAATAATAAATAAATATTCGAAAAAAAGATATAATATTAAGTCGACCTAATTATTTTTCAAATTCGTTCAGCTACTAAAAACTGAAATATGATTATATACATTTTAATTGGAAAATTCCTATATATTATTTTGTTTCATGTGTACAAATCGCCGCAAAACTCACACCACCGCCCTCTTTTTGTTCGTTCTCCCCCGTCCGCCCCGCCCTGTGCTGCCACGCCCCCAGGGTAGCAACAACAACAATGCCAGGGACATTTTTAGTGGACATTTATTTTATGCTTGAAACGCATTGAAATTTGCGCCCAAGGCGCCAGCTTTGTGGATGATGAAGTCGGTCATCTCTGTGCGGTGGCCTGTCCTTTGTGAAACCATAAAATATACCCACCACCCACCATCCACCGCCCACCATCTTCCTTTTCGACTGTCAGTGGGAGCAGTAAAGTGCATTAGCCATTCTAGCACTTGGCGCACATTCGTCCAAGACCGTACCGAAATCAAATTCCTAATTAGCCAGAACTGCACTGCAGCTGCATCTGCACTTGGGTGGTCTTAGAACGCTAGGGTTCCTCGTGCTTGGAGCGGAGTCTCCATTTCCAGCTGTCATCCGAGTCCCCTGATAGACAGCTGAAAATGGATTAGTTCGACTCTGAATGGGTACTGTGCTGACAGGCGAGCCAAAGCCGCAAATTGCTCAAGATATACATTCTGGAGCCGGATCAAAGGAAAGCCAAGTAATTTGATATTTTGTGAAATATATATTTGGGAGCAGCATGCCACATGGCTGGCGGATGGGCGGCGTTGGATTGACCATGTTAACAATAAACAATTGACCACTGACATGACAACTAACGAATGTGCTGGCCAAAAATGCTTCCATCAAAATTTACTTTGGGCTGAAAAGAGTCGTTACCGGAATACCTATTCCACGCTGAGCTTAAAAAGTGCTACAGATTACTTTTTATATATTGCAGCCCTATCTAAATGCATTATCATTTGTTATTTAAAAAAGGTTAATTTAAAAGCTAACGTTATTTCAGTAATTACTATTTTTATAGTATAATGAAGGTAAATTTTTATTGGAACAATTTCTTGGCCTTGTTTTAAGTTTCTTGGAGTGCTTTTGCTTTCTATAAACATTCACATATTCTATGTGAGTCCCTGATTACTGAGTATCAAAAACGCTTGTGGCCAGCAATAAAACTATTAAACGTTCTTGCACTCACAGACACATACATGAATGGCCTTTGTACTCGTTCAATTGTACAGCAATTTTATTTGGTTTTTTTTTTCGGTGTTTGGGTTTTTTTTTTGGGAACTCTGGGCCATGTCTGCACAAATGTTGCATAGCAATTGCTTTGTGTGTTCAATTTTTGGTATAACAACAAACAAGCGCATACCCCACACACAAACACACACACTGATGCACACACACACTGGTGCACACACACACGCACACGACAATGGGCAGTCAAACAAATGAACAAGAGAGCGCACAAATTTTGCAGCTGTCAGTTGCACGAGCCTGGACACGAGGCACAACAGGAGGCACAAAGCAAAATTTTTATTTGCTGAACGAAAAAAAAGCAAGAAAAGAAAAGCAAGGAAAGCCGAACCACAAAATTGTGGTATAAAATAATTTTTGGTTCTCTTTTTAGTTTTCGGAGAAATGCAATGGCTGGCAGCCAAAAAGTGGGAGTGCGGGTGGGCGTGGTCGCAAATTGTTAAATGCTTAGATGTCCGCAAAGAATTCGTCGCCAAGAGGCGTTGGAAATGGATTTTCCATTTCGAGTCGCCGTCACGTATACGTAATATGGCCGATGGCAGCTGCCGAATGTATGCACCACAAAGGGGGGTTTTTCGGCGGGGGGCTGGGTGTTGATAAATGTTTTTAGTTCGCCCGCTCTGATATGAAAAATGGGGTTTTGATAAATGGCATATTGTTTTAGTTACCGACAAGTTTTTCTCAGTTTAACAAACAAACAAACTTCGAAATCTTATGTAAATAAAACCAATGAACTTATAGGAGTATAATTTACAGAAATATCATTTTGTAAATAATTTTACATTTTAAGTAAATTACATTTTTATATTTTTGAAACCCATAATTGATAAACTAATAAGCTGCTCTTCCAGAGATTCATTGAATGTTTATTTCATTACTTAAGGGACTAAAGTAATTAAATGGTTCGTATGCTCGCACTATGCGAGAATGCTAGGCAGTTGTAATTACGCTTACAATCAGCAGCTAATAAACCTCAAAGCAGCCATTAAATGCAATGACTGCTTAAAGCGTTGAGCTCACACACACACTCAGCCACATACACTCACAGCATTCGAAATATGGCCACGTTATCCTTTGTTGTTATCGCCAGTGAGGCTCCTTTGGCCAGGGTCACATTTAATTGTGCGCCATGTTCAACAGGCCATTGTACATGCGTATTAAATGTAATTAACTCATTATAAATGATAACGTGGCCGCAGCGAGTCGCCTCAGGTATGTCTCAAGCCGCCACGCAGGACGAAGGACATGGCCAGGACCCACCGCCTAGGCCACGCGGCTGTCACAGCCAATTTAGCCGGGCATCCAGCAGAACAAACGTGTTAGGTTGCCACCGCGCTGGGGGTAAATGCGGAATTATTGCCGGAAAAGGACAATGAGCCGCACTGGCTATTACTCAGGTTGGGGTGCCACGCAGGACTAGGATTACCTTGCCCCAGGACGTGGTAATAAAAACTCTTTTATGCGCTCGAGTGTGCCGCTCCCAGTGATATTTGGCTTATTTCATAGTTTCTCGCTTTATTTTCACGCTCTTGCCACCTCAAGCCATCTTTTTAATTATGTAACACGCGCCACCACTGGAGTGTTGCCTTACGCACTTCGGTCTTCGGTTTGCGGTTCTTGTTGGTGGCAAACATTTTCCATTTTCCATTTTCCTGCCATCAGTTCTCCCACTGGGCATTTTTCGCACTCCCGTTGGCCAGCAGTGGCGTGTCCTCCACGTGTGAACTTAATTCAGATAAAGCGAAAACTCTGATAAGTTTAATTGCTAGCCTAAATGGTGACAAAGCGTTTGCACTTATTTTCAGGGATATTTGAATAGCCATAGTTTAGCAAATTCCATTAAAAATATTATATGCTTGTGGTTATGAGCACACGCACTATAAACGTTTAATTCGTCGCCACATTTACGTGCCATTTAATGTAATGTATATTTAAATAAAGCTTTAAATCTATCAAAGTCCAGACGGTAACTGACCAATTATAATTATTTTAACAACAAGCTAGTATATCTAATGAATTAAATTTAGTCTGGGCTTGCAGTTGGCAAAAATTCCAGGAAACACTGAAAAACTCAATTCACACTTTAAGGCAATTACAGATAAGTTTAATTGGCAAAGTGCTTGGGTGATGACAAAGCACTTTCATTTTTCAATCGCAAATCATTTGTGTTTTCTTCTCGTTGAGGAAGAATCCGCCAAGAAGACTTTAAAAAAGTACGTTGAAATTCAATTCAAATCGCGAAAACAAAGCAGAGTCAAGGGAGAAGAGTAACTGCCAACATTTAGCATCAATAGCCGCATTTGCTTATATCAAGTGCAAACTTTCTTATCGCCAGCACAGTGGCAACTTCAATGACAAATTGAGACAGCTATGTGGATGTGGATGTGGATGTGGATGTGGATGTGGTGGTGCTGCAATGAGGGCGAAAAGAGCCGAAAAGTTGGCTAACACATACATACATATATAGATTGGCTTGTCGCTGTGACAACTTGCCACTTTGAGCACGTAAATTTCTGTCGTTTCTCGCCTTTTGAATTGATAAGAAAATTCATAAAATTTCCTCGAATCGCAAAAAGGAAAAAGCAAGTGGATGGGTTTGGGTTTGGGGATGGGGATGGGGATGGGGAAATGGAAAAAGTCGGGCCAAATTCAGAAAACGCAATCCGACTCAAGTGTGTCAGCAGCCGTGAAAGTGGCATTTGAGCCAGGCTGCAAACTTTTGCTTTTGCAACTTGCTAATCTAATGAACAATTGTGGCTGCAGGCCACCTTTAACACCTCCTTGCCCCCAGGACGAACTCTGCGTGAGCTCCGACACTCCAGTGCCTCCTGTGCCTCCTGTGCCACTTGTGCCACTTGTGCCATTGGCAGCCCCCGGAAACTTTGTGCACTGCAAATGCACGAAGATTAAAACGAAAATTAAACTCGATCTGGAATGTCAAACGGGTGACATTTTTTTCGGGCCCTGCTCGCCTAATTGAATTTTCCGTCAACGGTTTCGGCAGGAATTTAATGCAATTTGCGGAGTTTTTTAAATTGCAAGCAAAGTTTGCAGACGACGAGCTCAAACAAGTCAACAGTCAACTTAATTGTCATAATTTGTGTTTACAAACTTGACGAATGTGCTAAAATAGAAAAAAACTGAAATGTGTGTAAAAAACGAAAAGGAGCCAAATGAGGATCCTGGGGCATATGTGGCCAGCTGGCTGAGCAAAGTTTGCTGCTCAAAACAAACTAACAAAGGGCCAAAGCAAATAGAACAGAAGCGGCATCCAGGACCAAGGATTCTGCTGTGGCAAGCGAAAGCCGAGCACAAAAGGAAACCAACCAAAAGTAAAAGAAGTAAGAAGAAGAAGAAGCTAGGACCCTGTCATCTTACTACCCTTTAGATTTTGCAACACTTTGAAATCCAAAAAATTAGTTAGTAGTCTTAGTTTAAGCGAATTCAGAGTGTTCCTGCAAAATGTACAACAAAATAAAATTGATATTCCTATGATATGTCATTGATTCCGAAGCATATTAAAAGGACTTTCACTTTTGGTTATTTCTCTCACTAGGAGGTATAAAATATTATCACCCTTTACTGAGGAAACCCACAATATTATCACCTAAAAATACCACGCCGAGTGGGTGCCCCGAACTAAAATTGGACACTTAATGCTGGCAAGAAAGAAGACGACGTCAGAAGACAAATAAAGACTGTGCAAATAAAATCTAATAAAACCAAGGACACAAAAACTTGAGCCAAGCCTGCGAAAATGAGCTAAATGCTGCGAGGGGAGTAAAATGGGGATGGATGGGGCTGAGATTGTTGGGGCGAGGCGAGTGAGCAAATGAAATAAAGTGCCAGAAGTATGTTTCATTAGCGGCAGTTGCAAACCAGACAACAAACAAACCAAAGGACAATGGTCGTCCAAGGACACATGCTCCACTGGAGCTGCCTGATGAACTTCATACAGCCGGCAAAATAAACGAGGGAAAAACCAGTAAGTTCATGCCCACAGCCATTCTTGTTTACGTTCCAAGCGATACGACTGTAGCTTTTAAAGGCGAGAAAACCTTTAATAACTTCGGTTGCAAGACTAATTATTTTAATTGCATTTTCACAGCTGCAAATTCGAATTTAAGCTGGAGAGAACGTTATGGCTTATATGCTCGCCTATCAGATACCCTTTACTCTGACGGACAGGTGGACATGGTCAGATCAACTCGGCTAGTGATCCAGATGAAGAATAGAAGAATATAAGTAATTTACAGGGTCGGAAACACTTCCTTCTATATCTATAATACCTCTATAATATATCTATAATATCCTCTAACTCTACGACTAACGGGTATAAAATGCTTATAGATCTGAAGGTAATGATAAAATGAACAGTGTTCTTTTAGAAAAGCATTCTTTTGTATTCCTTTCTTGCCCAATGTTCAATTGAATGACCGATTTCATTAAAAGACCGAGTGTTATTTGAAGATCCTTCCTTTGCTCCATAGCTTTTCCAAAGGCGATAATTCCAAAAATATTTGTGACTTTTTTTTTAGGCAGACCTGCTTGCAAGCCTTTTCGCTAATAAACTGCCCGCAGGGTTCCTTGTCAGGAATCACACGATTGCAAGTTTGAGAATTTATATCGAATACCCAAGTATTTTCCTCGACGCAAGGGTTTTTAACTTCCTGCCGCCTGCAAAGCGCTTTTCATATTCGGGAAAATGTAGGACGCAACGACAAGATTAATAATGGAACTTACTGGGTCTGATTGCGACGACATCTTTAAACATCGTACTGAAGAGCAGTATATACAATAAATTTAAGGTACACATAGAAACAGCTGAAGTCACAGAGAACGCCATTATATTACTATAGCTCCCAAGACAGTTACACGACTTAATGTGATAGCCATTGAAATTGTAATTTCCACGGGTATAGATTATTATCAACAACAGTTGGTAGAGTTGTGCAAATTAAAGACAATACACATTTCGGAAAGGGACTGCTAATTCTGATTTATCCAGTGTGCTTTAGGCAGAAGTCCTTGCAACCCTTTTCGCCATCGAAAAAGCCACATGGCTCCATATTCTTTTTGACACGATAACATTTATGAGTACGCTCGTTGTAGCTCCAAGTGTCGTCCTGATAACAAGTTATTGAGCCACCTGTTCGCCTGCAAACAGCTGTGACAATATTTCAGATATTTCTGTGCTTAATAATCTAAAAAGGCTCTTACTCTGGTAAACTGGGCCTGAAGGGTAAGATGAGTCCGATGGCAAGAAAAACAGAGCCAGTACAACGCAAACCCTTTGGACCTTCATTTCACTGCTAACTGAATCGAAAATACAGCGGAAGCCACCTTAGATGAAGTCTTAATGGCTAAAAACCGTGACCACTTTGTAAAGGTCAACTAGAAGAATTGGCAAATAGAAAACCAAGTATATTTTAAGGCAACTTTCGAACATGTAATTCCAAAAGGGATAGTGTCCACGACTCCTTGGCGCATATTTTATCGCACACGTCCATCACGTGAAAGAATCCACAAGGCTGCATTAGATATCGGGCTAGAACGCACTGATTCTTTTTCTTGTCCCAATAATACGTTTTTAGTTTCTGGCAAGGAGGTCCACCGTCTGGCTTGAAGCACAACTCTGAAAGTTACCAGCTTTTGCAATTTAATTCTACATTTATGGTAGGTCGAAAAACGAACCGCCTATTATGTTTTCCTCCTCTTCCTTGGAACCTTGACAGACCAATAAGAAAGAAATCAAAATGAAGAACTTCATTTCGCGGCAGCTGCACTAGTTCTAACTCAAAACCAATGATTTATTTTCATGTAATAAGCGTAAAATGCAGCGTGGTAAACTCAAGAAAGTGTTCGCTCGCGAAAATATATGTGTTTTAAAGAATTTTAAGGAAATGGGAGGGAAAAAAGGTCGAAAAGGTGCGTATTATGAGTCCTACTTTCATTCGACTGGGTATCAAAAATTCCTTGTGCACAATAGTTCGCCTTTTGTCGAACCATTGCCAAGAAAACAATGGCAGTTTAAAATTATTGCGGCACGCAAAGTTTGAAAATAGAACAATAGAAAAAGAAAGAAATATAAATAAAAAAAAATAAAAAAAATTTAAACGCGAAATGCCGCAAGTGCTGTCATAAATTTTAAGCGATTTTTTAATGGCCACAACGTCTAGTTTTCACATTATGCTCGCTCTTCTGGTTCTCTGCGTTTTAATAACATTTTATGTGCGAAGGCAACGCCGAGTCACGATATTTCAATTATACGCTCAGTATGAATTGTGTGACGAATAATGGTTTTAGCAATGAGGAATCATTTTTAATATGACAAGCACATAAATGGACGCAGTAATTCACTTGTTAAATAGTTCAGCATTTATGCCACACAGTTGATTCGTTTAGTTCACTCACATGTTTTAATCGCTTCATTAAATCCTATCATTGACTATAAAATTTTTGGCCAAAATCCACTCAAGCAAATAAACTGTCAAGCCCAAAACTCAAAGCACTTCAGAGCAACCTTTTGCAGATCGGTAACAATTTTCCTCGTTATTAATCTTCATTAATCAAACGAACACACACAGACACACACAGACACACACAGCGGCGTAAACACTTCAAGAATGGGCAATTTAAAGGAACTTTGAAGGCTTAGCCAGGATAATCGGTGGGTGCGGTAGGCAAAAACTAAAACTAGAACAGCATTTCTATACAATTATGCATGAGACATTAGGGATAGTTCTGACAATAACTCAAGCAAAAGAAACTTTGTGTGCGTGGGCTTATTATGCATACTTGAAT
Source organism: Drosophila orena (assembly GCA_005876975.1). Taxonomy (NCBI): domain Eukaryota; kingdom Metazoa; phylum Arthropoda; class Insecta; order Diptera; family Drosophilidae; genus Drosophila; species Drosophila orena. Next base: position 7,054,019 of record VCKV01000008.1, on the reverse strand, counting down.
AAATTGCTGCTTATAACTTCTGTGGGCTCGTAATTCGAAAATTATATGTGTGGCTTTAATTGCTCACTCACTCACTCAGTTGGACTGAAATTTGGGTCATAAATGGGAGCCTGAAAATCAGTTTATGCTTACTGAAAGCCGTCGCTTGCGTTTCCATATGATTAGAAGCTGACAATTAAGTAAAACCTATCCCAAGTTAACATTACAAATTTGTTTTGAAATGTGATATATCAACATAAAACAATTGCGCAATCCAGTTCTTCATCTAATACGTTTACACGAATCTAGTTTAGCCTTTTACTCAACGTGTACAGGGTTATAAAGGTAAATTTCCAATAAATATTGATTAAATGCATGAGCGAAAACTTTGTCTAAATGCTAGCTACCAAACGTAGTTTGTTCAAAATCAGATCAATTGGTTTTATTGAGAGTATTGATGTTATAAAGTGCTGGATTTTGGCTGCTGTATTATTTATAAAGTACAGCGATCAGAGCAGCTCACTCATGCTGGCGAAAAAGCTGAAATGCGGCCTAAAGGACACTCACACGAACACGAACACACTCGTACGCATGCACACACATTTACATATGAATATGCACATGCACTCATGCTGGTTTGACATGTTTTTACAGTTGCATAACACAACAAAAAAAAAAACAAGACCAGTCAGCCCAGTTAAAAACCTAGGGGTTGGGGGGTGGGGGCTGGCAAAGCCAAAAAGGCTGCAGGCAAATGTAGTGACAGTTAACATTAACACCAATACAAGCGTAAGCATATGCTTACACGGGAGGAGGCTGGTGTTGGTGTGCAATTGGGAATTTAACGTGTGTGTGTGTGTGTGTGTGAGCGAGTGTTGTGTGTTCAATTGCATATGCAGACCTTCTAATGAGTCGCCATTGCAACGGACTGGTTGTTTGTTTGTTTGTTGCCGGATGTGTGTTTGCCCGATGTAGCTGCCAATTTTAATTGAATTAGAAAAACATAGTGAAGAGAGTTTGGCAGCACTGCGAAAATTTACGATCCTTTTTTTGTTATTTCAACAAAATGAAATAATATACATGTATTTCAACAATATTAATTCAAACAAGTTTAATTCATGGAATACAGTGTTATAAATTTAAACAAATAAATATTTATTTAATAATTCGCCTAGTGCATTTGAAACACAGATAGACAGGCCCACAGATGCAAACACACTCAAACGAGCATCCTGTTTTTGGCCCACAACATCCGCACACTCATACACTCACACTCAGCATACACACACACCCATACTAGCAGACAATTTCACAATGTCACTCAAGCAGGTACTAAAGTTAATTACTGCAATTTCCGTGGAAAATTGTTTTATGCATTGACAGCATGAGGGTTAAACCGACGACTACCGTGTGTGTGTGTGTGTGTGTGTGTGTGTGGGTGTGCGGGTGTGTTGGTGTGTGATGGGGTGTGCTTGTGTGGTCCTGCCACACGCTTATATTATTAAGTGCCGCTATTTTTCGGTTACAGCTATTTTTATTGCTCCTGCACATGCGTGGGTGTGAGTGCATTCCTTCCCCTCGGAAAATTCAGCGCGAAATTTCGTAACGCAGACGAAGCTTTCCAGGTTTAATTGTTTTCGAGGATGGGTTTTGGGTTAAGTCCCCATCGGGTAACAACTAAATTAGACAGCGGTCTGCTGGTGAAGCTTTCTAAATTATTAGCATAAAACTAATTTTGCACCAGCACAATTTACTGCTTTCGGCTTGGTATGGGTATTTATATAGTTAAGCTAAGCTTACCTTTACATCAGCATGTAGCTACAGTTTTAATGCCAGCTCATTAGTGTCTCGCTTATTAAATAGTTGTCTTTTATCAAATTACTAAATTATTATATTTCTTACCACGAACAATGTACATATTTCTAATATACATATATACCCAAATACTTTGTAAGCCTATAAAATAAAAATGCTTTAAGAATCTTGAGACTTAAAGTCAACACAAACATTTCAATTACCATTTAAATATTACTATTACTAAATTTTTATTTTTTTTAACTAGAAGTTACTTACAAAATATATGACTTTTCTATATTAATCATGTCTTTTTGTCATTCCAACAGCTTTTTGAACAGAGATATCGAACTTTTGACCGCCAAAGGGCATTCAACCTGCGACTTTTCACTCGATTGCACTGCTATGACCGCTTTTGTTTTATTTTCAGCTGTTTAGTTAATGGTTTAGCGTGTTACCCGGCGCTCTGTGGCAACAATTCTTGTTTATGCGCCGCAAACATTTTTACCACTCCATGCCACATGCCACATGCCGCACGCCCCGTGCCCCGTTTTCCGTGCTCCTTTCCACGCCTGTTGATGGCATTAAATTTTATTTCACTCAAAACCGCGCTGGATTTCTCATGTGCCTTCGGCTGTTGCCATGGCCAACATTGTTAGCTTTGACGGGTGCACATGCCGTTGTATTTAAATAAATTGCAGCCCTTCGCATTGCAATTGTGGCGCAAATTGCGCTAATTTTGCTGATTGTGTACTTTTTCTATACGTCGAGTGGAGCACCCAGCCTCCCCCATTTTAGCCGTTGATAAGCTGCAGAGTTTTATGACATTTGGCGTGGCCAACTTTTGATTGATATTGGCCAGACGGCGTCGGTTGCCCGCCCATCACAATGGATTAGATGCGATGGGAATACAATTAAATTGTCAGTTTTTCGCATGTTTGCTGGGAAAACGAAAATTTAATATTATCGCCAACATTGTTGGCCCTTGAAAAATCTAAATTTAATAATGGTGCCCAAAACGCTGCCGTCTTTTAGGAAAATCTCGCCAGTTTGTTGACCAAACTTATCCCTTGTCCAGTTTTGTGTATTCTCACGCCTTTTAACTCAAGTTCTTCGAGTAATTGACCTTCCTGCTGTGGCGGGGCTGGTAAAGTGAAGACAAGGGCCACATTTCTCGAGCTTAACAACTTTCACATCACTAAACCACTGAAAGTTGTTGACTTTATGCAACTTTTTCGTGGCCACCGTCAGCTACGTGAGGGTCTTTGCCAACACTTCAGCCACCGCCCTCAATCACCGCCCTCTAAAACACCCACCCACAACCCACCGCCCACTGCCACCCAGTGGAAGGTTGACAAACAAGTTTGTTGTGCCTTGCATTTTTTGCACTCCAGCGACATTTCTTCCGCACAAATATAAACTCGGCAAAGTGGGCGTGGGCTGTCCAGTGCCCAAAACTGCTGGCGTCAGTTGCTTTTACCATACTTACACACTCCAGAGGCTTACGCATGCACTGGAAATAATAATATTGGTAATCAAGACTGGTGTTTTTACATGGTGAATAATAAAAAAAGAGAGTTTTCTTCGAATGAATTATTAACAAAAAAGATGCTAGTGGCAAGGTTGCAAAAGTATTGAGCTGAACTTGCAGAGGTCTTTGTTATTTCCTATATTCCATATTCATTTTAATATTTCTATACCACTTGGTTCGCTTATTTACCTTTATATAGCTTCTTTTTTCTCAGTGCACATATAGGTGCAATATATATACATATATGTAGACAAGCACTCACATATCTTTGTGTACATGGCCAAAGGATACGTGCTGCAATTGAATTTGTTCGCAAAACGCAATGGAAAACACCCGCTGAAACCGAACGGAACGGCATAGAAAGAAACAGAGTTAGCTTAAAACTTAAAATTATTGCCCCTGAGAAGGACACGAATTCGTGATGATCCTTAAATTTAGTATTGAAAAATATTTTGTTTTTACCGAAAAATTTTGTCTGTTTTTGGAGGAATGTATAGAGAGAAATATTTTCGCCTGTTCTCTAATAAAAGTACCAAAAAGTATAGCCAATTTGTAGAAACAACATAAATATTCGTTTGATAAACTCGAATAATTCGATTCCGAAACTAATATTTGTTCGGCATAAATACTAGAAATATAACTGCACTCCTACACAAACGCTAGAAATGCTGCATTGTTTTTGTTGGTTGCATGCTCCAGTTTTGTATTAGTTTATACTTCTATACCAGATGAAATATTAAGTTTTGCCTGCCGGCCAGCAGCATATGGGAAAATCGGTGAAATTTAAAGTCCCAATATGCCGCATTTTTGTCTTGGTTAAACGAACGCTGGCGAAAATACACAAGCGCTGCAAATTCTTGTTGAAAAATCTAATGCCATGCCACTTGCCGGTGGGTCAGAGGGCAAAATGCAGCGGGGAGATGGATGGGGTGTGCAGACACGTAACGCGCTGAAAATGTTCCAGTTTTCCGTCCTTGCACGCACGCATGCTTCCGCAGTACCACCAGCAGCATGGATGCAGGACGAAGGACGAAGGAGGCAGGACGCAGGACGCAGGATGCAGGATGCTTGCGGTAAGCACTTTTCGTTTTGGCCATGTCCTCGAGTGAAGCTGCTTTTTGGCCAGGTCACCGCCTTCGCAAAATCAGCTATTAATATGCCGTGAAAACTTTCACCTGGCCAACAACTGGCAACTGGCAACTGGGAACTGGGAACTGGGAACTGGGAACTGGGAACTGGGAACTAACTGCAGCAAGTGCATTTCATTAGCGTTTTTAACAACATAAAACTATTAATATTTAGTGCACGGCTTCAGCGAACTATAAACAAAACATAAGCAGTCCGAAACGAAGACTACGAAGAAGCGGATGCGGACCAAGTCAACACCAACTTAGACAGAGCCAAAAACTTTTGGCTAAGCGAAAACTTTGGCCGTCGACTGGTAAAATTATTTTGAAATTAAGTTTCTCGTTGCCGTTCGTTGCCGTTGGCATTGCTTATTTATGGCTGGCATTGCGTATCGATCGATCTTCAACCGCCGCCAGCAACACAGAGCCCATTCAGGGCGAGTAACTTTTCCTTAAATGTAATTAAAAATGTCGTCGAACTTATTTACGAGTGTTGTTTGCATAGTTTGGCCAAGTTTTCAACGGCCAAACTAGGCCGATATCGCGCGGAAGCGGGACGGCACAACGTTCAGTTCCTTAAAAAGTCGCTGGATATAAAAATGCATTTAGCACATAGTTAAGCCGAAATCAAATTAAGTTTTTATAGCCCATCGCGTCCTCGATGCAATGGTGGTGCAGCTGCAGTTTAAGCGGGTTCAGCTCAATGATTTGGAAGTAAACTGTTAATAAAAACTACTTTGAGTGCCCAGTAAAAATTGTGAACGTAGGGGTTCCATTTTCCTTGGCTGCACTTGGAAATAATTATTTTCCAGGCCCTTAAGTTTGCGTATATTAAACTAAAAACTAAATTTGAGCTAAAATAAAAAAAAATGTTTAAAAAATATTCTATTATAAGAACATAAATAGGTTGTAAAAGGTATATAAATAAATATATGTATTTGAATTTATATGCCACTCTTCTACTATTGTTTTCTATAATATATGGAATATATTTTGAATGACATTCAAGTTGATTATATTTTGTGTGAGTGCACCTAGCGACAATCTGAAATCCCCAATTATCTTTTGTATCGATAAAATCCCCCCAGGACGAGAATCTCCTTTGACGTCAGCTGAGTTGCAATATCGGGGAATGTACAAAGCGAGCACGCATCGCCTGACATGTGTGTGACACAAGATTTCCCCTCAGATCTTCAGATTCACGAACAGATTCTATTTGCCCGCTTTCAATCACATTTTCAGATTTTCGACATACTCGTACGTTGACCTTGACGGGTGGGTGGTGCTGGGTGGGGCTGGGTGGCTGGCTGGTGGCTGGAGGCCAGAGATGGAACACAAAGTGCCGTTCTGCCAAAGTTCTGCCAAAGCGTCCGTCATTCATGGCAACGTTTCGCATTCATTGCAACTTTGGTCCGAAATTGCTTCTCAACGTTTTACTCAACCAAAAAACCGTTTTACTTTGCGGTCAAATGTAGCATGTACATATGCACCTCTCAGCCCCCACGACCTTCCACATTCGGCATGCCGCTGGTGCCACCCACTCACCCACACACCCACCCAATTTCAGCGGCAGCGGAGCTTCAGCCAGAACCAGGTCACGCCCACTAAACAAACGCTCTGCGGTATGCTGTGAAAAAAAGTTGTTTGATAGTTCTTCTTGTTGTTTGAGGCTGCCCAACTTCCAGCCCCCACCGTGGTTCCACCCACCCCACCGCCCCCCAAATAGGAGCACCCACCGCCACCCCTGTGTAATTTATGTGTAGTAAATAACATTTTCCGTAGCTGCTATAATCGTTTCCATGCAAAGGGGCTTTTAAATTAGACTTTTAGTTGGTAACACCTATACTCAATCTATGAAAAATACTTTTTCAAGCTTTCATTCTATGAAAAACTTAACTTTGGAGATTACTTTATAACTAATCAATGATAATATAACAATCCTACATCTTAGTATCAATCTGACAAGCTTTACCTGCTAAATTTGTATGTATGCCACAATTTATGAATAAAACCAGGGTATATACAAATCGGGCTTGAACAAACACATTTTCCAGGCGCCTTTTTTACACCACTCGCTTTGCGCGAGTTTCAGTTATAGTTGTTGTAGTGGATTTTGACCTTGTGCGGAAATAAAACTGAAAATAATGGCAGTTAGCGCTAAATGGAAGCAAAGTTGCAGCAGCATTAGCGCTGAAATCCTGAAATGCGATATGATGAAATGAGGCAGAAGCAGAGAAAAACTGGGGGGAGTTGCCAGGATATAAGCGGGCGATAAAAAGGGGGCTTATGTTTAATAGTTTAATGAGTTGTAGAATGGATAAGCTTATATAGAAAATCTATTACGGAACGCTAATAGTTTGCTTTGTGCAAAATAAAGTTAAAAATATTCCAAATTGCCTTACTGAACTTGCGCAGCATGCATATTAATATACTCGTATAAAATGGCATTAGTAAGTATTTTATTATAGTGGCTAGCTGCTTGCACATTACTTGCGTTTTATGTTCAATAGTAATGTTTAATGTAAATATTCTAGTCAAATTTAGCACTCGAATACCAATATGCACAATTAAATAGCCATTAGTGGATTATTTATTAAAGTGGCCCACTTGCTTACGCTTATCCGCTGCAAACGCTTTTCAAGTTCATTTGTTACCGGCAACACATAATGCTGTTAAAAAACCGGCAAGCTGACAGCAATTAATATGCCATTTGGTATATGTTTTCTTTCTCGTCCTTCCACACCCACACTCGCACACACACACACACACTCGAGGACACTGTGCACTGTGGTTCCACTAATGTTGATTAAATGGCGTGGGAGTCACGCCTGCAGATTGCACTCGTTGCAATGGCCTTGCGATGCCCCGGGGATACTCTGCGAAATTTAACTGCATGGTGTACACATAAACGATTGGATGCGATGAGCTAGGCGCTTTAGGATACAGCGGATGCTCCAGATAAATTCAGGCTAAACACGCGTTTAGCTACAAAAAATAAGGTCGTAATTGCAGTTATAATGGCTTCCCTAAGTTATTACCTTTAGAATTTGCTCTCTTCTGCAGTTACTTAGCATATTTATTTAAAGTAACAACATCTTTGTTTTACTCCAAAATTCAATCTATTTTACCTCAATTAACTATAGCAAAGTGTTTGCTTTAATAGAGCCTTATTTTGGTTGCCGAAATACCACTGCATCCTTAAGGTTTTTTCCCACCGAAAATGGTTGCGAAAAATGTTATAGCCAAATTCATGATATGGTTTACCTTCCCATCTCTTCACGCCCCCCTCTCACCGTCTTTCGGCTATGACATAAGCTGTCCAGGCTCAGTGGGCAGATGAGTCAGTGGCTAAGTTGGTAAGCATTTGTTATGCCCGCACACACTCACACTCACTCACACACACACACACACGCAAGCACGGGGCAACAGCAACACCAGGATCTCGGCGATAAAGGGCGTGGTAGTGGGGTGGAAGTGAAGACACCGCGCACATTTTCTTTACAGCCATTTACCAGGCGATTTACGTAAATCTTTTATTTATACAGAGAACGTATAAGTTGCAATTTATCAAAATCTAAAATGTTTACCCGCACAAGTTATTCACTTGAAATCTCTACAGTGCAGCGGTTTATACGTATGTATGTATTTATGTGTCGGGCATGCTCGTGGCCATATATTCCTGTATCCATGTATGTATCGCATAGCCTAGACGTATTGTACTTGGCTGCGTTACGTATACGCGATGTGTGCCAAGCCAAAGGCGGACGAACTGCGTCCCTCGAGTCTGATGCCAGGCAGCAGCTGAACAACTGTGCCATGCATATGCTTATTTGTGCGAGAGTCCCTATAAATATGTATGTGCACTTCGGCACGGAGAACAATTTTATTAAAAATAAAACATTGTATTAGTACACATTCCTTTGTGAATATGTGTTAAGCATGAGCACATTGGTTAGCAAAACTTGTAATACAATCCCGATATTTTCGTTTGCAATAAAGTAATTCATCTGAAAATGTTATACCAGCTAATGAAGTATTTTCTCGCTGTGCAAGTTTATATGAATGTGTATTATTTTGTGTTTTGCGCGCACAAATTGTCTTGTGACAGACAGTGAAAACTACAGAAGCGGCGCCGAGGATGTTGCGGATGCCTCTTTGGCAAGCCAGCCGCCATGCCCACTTTTCCATCCGCCCCCTTTGGGCATGGTTTTAGTCAATTTGCGGTTGGTGGCGGTGCAATGTGTTTTTCATTTGCATGTGTGCCCGTGGAAGATACTTCCCACTAAAAGTAGTTTATTTTCATCTTATCTCTTTAAGCCAATAATACGCCCACAAGCCCACTTAAATGCGCTGTCACGCTATTATTTTTATGCTCGTCGCTAAGTGTTGCTATTTAATTTCTTTCGCATTTATGAACCCCGGAATAGTTGAACAATTTACTTTTACTATTAAATGTACATTTTTTTAACGATATCTTAATTTTATGTCCCAATTTTCTACATAAGTGCTATTGTGAATTTCTAATTTTCTTAACAATGAAACTACACCAAAGTCAATATTTATCAAGCCATCAAAATGCTTACCTTCACCTTCATATATCTGACTGCGAAAAGATAAATTTTTAAGTTATTACATTTATAGCTATTATGTTTAAATTGTATATTTGTGCCCTAATATAAATTACATCCTACTTTTATATTCACAGTTGTACTTTGTAAGAACGGAAAATGAAATGAAAAATTCCAAAGTCGGAATAAACAAGCATCCGTTTACCTGTTTCAAACGAGCGTCGAAGTACTTCTTCCTGGAAATCGTGTAACTTTCAAAGACGCTCGGTACTTTCAAAAGGTTGGTTAGGTCAAACTGGTCTTTCAGTTCTTGGATTAGGCCAGTCATCAGCTGTTCTTGGTAGGGCATATTCGCACACCATCGCAGGTCTTTATTCTTGCAGCTTTGCTGGAGGAGCTTTAACTCCCACATTATTGTATAATAACCATGAGAGAATTTGGCTTAAACAGAGCGAGAGCTTTTCGAGGCTAAGCCCACTGGGTATAAGAGTTCATATACATGGCATTTTGAACAAGCCGAGGGACTTTTTATAGTGGGAACAGTTTGGTATTAACAAGAAATAGACTGGCTCTTCAATTGCGATTAGCTGCCAAACATTTCTTGGCAAAAAATATGTTATACTTTAATAATTTATTATACCCAAATGTGAAATAGGAAGCCAAAATATTATTGCAATAAAACAATTCAAAGTGTTTAAATAATTCTGAAAGCTAATTTAATTAAATATAAATACAGACAACACAAAAAATATTGTTTATCCAAATGAAAATAATATCTTTTTTTTACCAATCGCTTTCGAGTGCAATGTGTGCTCCAATTACGCGTTTATTAAACAATAATATTCGCAGTTGCACAATAATTTCAATATAAATTAACAATGGGAAAATGATAACTTTTCGATAGAGGAAATTAGTTTCATTTCGCGGATAATAAATAATTGCAAGGCCATATGAAATGTGTTAACACACTAAATAATACTTAATCCCCCTCTAAGTGTTCACTTCTGAAAATAATTTGTCATTAATTAGAGTTGGGGCTACAATGCACGCATTACCATAAATGCAATAAATGCAATTTACTAATGCCAACATCCTAAACATATCTAATTAAACGTTTTGCGGGCCAAAATACACATTACAAAACTGATACGGATGCCAATGTTTATACGAGCCTAAATTCCAGCAAAAGAAAAAAGCAATAAATAGTAAATATATTTGGAGCTTTGCAGCATGCGGTTTGGAAAAACCACAGCCACAAAAATAAGCAGATCATTGACAAACTGTGATAGCTAAAAAATAATTACAAAGCTCATTTGGCAGAAATGGGGGCACAATTTTGGTGGGGTGGCACCAACAGGCATGCAGAAACACACGTAATCACCATCTAATAACTAAAATCCAAATTAGCTAATTCAGAAATCAACACGCACAATTGACAAATTATGCCGCAGCAACATTTCCGGCCAATTGGCTGCGTGAGAGTCCAGATCGATGGGTGGGATTTTCGGGGCGGGTGGCAAGTGGCGAGTGGCAAGTGGCAGGTGGCAGGTGGTTGACTCGGATGTTGGGCACGTGCGGAAATATTGTCAAATTATTGGCAATACGAACGTATTTGTTGTTGCGCCCCTCTAAATTGCCTCGTCTGCTCCTGAGTTATTCATTAAGTGGCATTATTCGCAGACATTTTCCACTCATAAATAAGAACCACAAACTGCCAGCGATTTAAACTCGATTGGCGGGGGTGGGGGGGTTGGGGCAGTGGTGGAGTTCGTGTAGTTTCGCAGGTGAGGAACGCTATACCCGCCGCCTCCATCTGACATTTCCACCTCATTTACAGTTCAAACACGTCGCATGCATTAACCCCAGGCTGCCTGGTTAAGTGCGCTACGCTGTTGATGGGACTGCTGCTGCCTCGCCTCGGCTTCTAATTATTAACTAATAACATCAAATTGATTTGCAACAACATCCAGATCAGAGCCCACATGACTCACTTGCTTCACTGGCCGTACACTGAAAGAAACATACCTTGTGGTAAGGCAAAGCTGCACTTCTGGTTGCAAAATTACCAACTAAACGAAAAAAGGTTACCAACTATGGTTATCTGACTGTGATTAAAATTCATAATGGTTTATGAAAATGTAGATGACAAAGAATGAAACTACATTTTTAATTTTTTCATTTCTAGCAGCCCAATATTTTATTTTAGGTTGCCTCTTGTATATTAATATTCAATGGAAAATTGTAGAGTTTTTTTGAGTACAGCTTAATCCGTTTAGTTGTGACAATCATTAAAAATTTTTCCTGGGCTTTTGTTTTAGTTTTCTTTATCACTTCGTTCCCATGCTAGTTATTTTAAATGAGAATAAATGGGGGACAGCACATTAGATAGAGGTGGTTCCTGGCCTGTGATAAATATTTTTTACCGTGTTTTGTCGCTTCATTTCGTTTCATTTCGGTTCGGTTCGTTCGATGTACTATAATTAACATGCATTCCACATGATTGCCCCGCTGGCGCATAAATCTCTAGCACTCATACAGAGGAACCCCAACCATTCAGCACTCAAATGTGCCCCAAGTAACCCCACGACTAAGTGGAGGCAGCAATCAGTTTCCACCAGTAGAGTCTAGACCAAAGCCCAAGTAGGAAATTAACATTGTAACATAAAACGTGGACCAAACCGGCCATTGAACGGGCACTTAACTTGCTGCCAACTAACCGAGAAGAAGAAAAGGAAAGCCGAGCGGACGGACAAGCGGACAAGCGGACAGCCGGACTGCTGAACGAACGGACATACGGACAGACGGACAGCCGGACAAACGGACAGCCGGACGGACGCTGCTCTAATGCACGATGATAGATGGCATACGATACGTTTCAGCATTTGTCAGCTTGTCTTCGGCGAAGCGCAACACAAAGCCAACGCCCCACCCACGTCCATCGCCCTGAAAATTCCGGAAAGGAAAAGGCGCGGTGGGCATAAGACGGTGGGTGGTGGTTACTGGATGGTGGTTGTGGCAGTGGGTGTGGGTGTGGGTGTGGGCGCTAGCGAAACGAAAAACCATTTTCACGCTCACGCGACTGTTTGTAGCAAGTTTTCGTTCCTTCCGTTTTGCTTTTTTTTGCACTGCCACAACTATCAACTGACTCACACCTGGCAATCCACCAAGACGCGACGGGCCATTTTCTTGGCCCCAGAGATAAGCGTTAGCCAAACCCTTCTAAGGACGGATTTTACTTTTTGGGAAAACTACCTTAATTATGGAGTAGACGGCTGAGTACTCTGTTAAAAACAGAGACTGTAATAAAATTGTGTTAGATGTCAGGAGAGAATTGCACTATGCGCATTAAAAGTTATTATACTATTCAATAATTCTTAAAATGTCTCTTAATTATCTCTTTAATGTTCAAGAATTGCTGCATACCCCATACAAATATTGTATTAAGCTTTCATAACTTTAGCTTGGACTGGGAACCACTTTCACCATCACAATCCGAACCTTTCTGAGCCGTCTCAAGTCGCACGCCGCGTGGCATAATTTATATGGCGCTGTCTGCGCCGGAAATGGGTTAATTTGCTATGATTTAAGCGTAAAATTATTGAATTATTGGTGCTGAAGATTTAGTGGTATTCTTCGCGCTTCGTTTAAGCCCCAAACAAGGTGCAGTCGAAGCCGAAGGAAAATAAAACGAAAACAAAGTAGAAAACCACAAACACAAGCGTATTTCGAGCTTCTGATTACGGGGCGGATGAGTAATCCGCTCTGCATGCGACGTGGCAGAGAGTTGGGCCATTCCATCGAATGCATTTAGTAAATTGCTGATATTTTCTTTGCTCTGTCTCAGCTATTAGGCAACCCCAAAAATGGCATGTTCAAAGGAGATTAAATTTAAGTCGCTCAAATTTAGTTAAATAGACAGGGCATGGCCAATATGTATGTGAATGCAATGACTCAATATTTGTCTAAAATGGTTTCGCACAAAATTTGTTTGGCTTTCCAAGAGTATTTGTATTTTAATTAAAACTCACTCTTGTATAGTTTCCTAATAACTGCTAATAATTTTCAAGGGAATTATAAAAATAAAGTTATTATTGCAATGCATATTCTAATCCTTTCGTTTTGAACTTTAAGTTTCGATAGAATTTGAATACAGCTACAGCTCTAATAACTACATTCTATTCAAAATAGGTCAGGTAAGACATCTCATCGTGGTTGATCATACTCAAACTGTGTTTCAAAGGAAAAGCGGACACAGACTGGCAGAAAACAAATGCAACAAGGGCTCAGTGTCTGGTACTGAATTTTCTGCCCACTTTGTACTCTTGCAGATGCGTTTCTCATGCAAAATATGCAAAACTCTAAAGTAAGCTTTTAGAAAATTACAAGTCCAAAGCTTGATAAGGATTCGTCTGCGCACATACACACCCTGATATTATGTATATTTTTATACCCGTTACTCGTGGAGTAAAAGGGTATACTAGATTCGTTGAAAAGTAGGTAACAGGCAGAAGGAAATGTTTCCGACCATATAAAGTATATATATTCTTGATCAGGATCAATATCCGAGTCGATCTGGCCATGCCCGACTGTCCGTATGAAAACCTCGATGATTAAAAATCTGCATTCAAATTTAGAAATTTATTTTTTTTTTCATATTTTTGTTTTTTTTTTATGTATGATGTTGAAGAAATTCAAAATAATTAAGAAGTGTCCCAGGGCTGAAATTCTATACTCCATAACTCAATCGGATTTTGAAGTGGCATACCTCTAAATGTTTCTGCGTCAATTCTCTAAAAATCTGCATTCAAATTTAGAAATTTTTTTTTTTTAATTTTTTTGTTTTTTTTTTATGTATGATGTTGAAGAAATTCAAAATAATTAAGAAGTGTCACAAGGCTCAACTTATATTAATCGGATTGTGAAGTGGCATACCTCTAAATGTTTCTGTCGCAATTCTCTAAAAATCTGCATTCTGCATCTGTATTTATATTAATTTTTTTGTAATTATACCCGTTACTCGAAGAGTAAAAGGGTAGACTAGATTGCCACGCCCACACATTATTATACCAGTTACTCCTACTTTTAACACATTTTTAAGTTTAATTTCATTGTATTATCTGTCCACAATTTCTACCGATATTCCAGTAAATGTTGAAATATCTCGTTTGCACTTCCACTAGCTGAGTAACGAGTATCTGATAGTCGGGGAACTCGACTATAGCATTCTATCTTGTTATGCTTTATATTTCTGGGCAACGGACAGAATTCGTGTGCTTTAGTTTTTGGCATACGCAATGAAGATAAACGACAGGCAACGAAAAAAAATCGTGAAATTTAAAGTGCAATAAATCAGGCGGCCATTGGAGACGTCCAGGGACCAAAGTCTGGTCGTCTGCCACTTTTCAGTTGACAAGTCTCGAGCGGAAGTCGCGCCATTTTGCGCCGCACGATGGTTTCCGGCGAGAAGTCTCAGCCATAACTATCATTGCAGACATATTTTGCCTAGCCCTTTTTTGCACTCTTCACTCAGCTAACGCCCATTTTTTTGAAGTGCCCGTTAAAGATTCGCCGAGGAAGACAACTGTCAGAAAATTTAATCAAAATAGGAGAAACTAAGCCAAAAATGTTTCAAGTGAAACACTTTTCTGCGGCTTAAGACACAAGTAGAGAGAAAGTTATTGTCAATTTGATAACCCAAAGCCAGGTGTGAGAAACGCACTAAAAGGCAATTGTTTTACCAAGTCAAACAGATTAATCTTAAAAAATACGTTTCATTTAAGAGATCGTCAACAGATGTTAAGCTGAAATATTCTGTTTATTGGTTTACTGACAAACATAAGAAAAAGCCGGATCATTAAATCTAAAAGCGTTGAAAAATCATTTTAAAGTAAAGACACTTTTTGAATCGCGGCATGCTTTTGCTTGCAGGACTTCCTTGTACCTCTTAAGGCTTTTTATGGCGACCATCATTGGCAAGTCGTAAAAAGGCGAGTGACGACACCCAGCACATGGCGTCAAATATTTCAAAAGCTCGTGCTTGAATTTTTTACATGCCCCACATGGATGAGAGGTGGCCATGTGGGAGGTGGGCAAGGGGAACTGCCAGCTGTGCGGATTGTAAACACGTGATATGAGGGCACAGTTGTTTATTGGGCAGCAGGCAGCTGGCCCTCCTACGAGTTAATTATTAGGACACCCGACCATCTGCATGCTCCACCAGAAAGAGAATCAGCCCCAACTGGACAATCGAAAATATCGCACTGCCATTTTGATTGGCGCACTCCCGCTGTGGAGCAAAGCGACGGACGTGGGGCTGATTTTAAAGTTTTAGGAGGTGGTGGGGCAGCTACTGTCGCCATTCATCATATAATCGTTCCGCTCATTGACTGAGTGAAACGGGAAAGAGGGCAAATAGAATCTGCGTCGCAGCAGGCGGGAAGATATGTGCACTGGGAAAAATGATTTAAAGTCGTTATAAGTAATATACATTCATTTATAGTTTGAAGATAAAACTCTCTAAAATACCAAACAAATGTAGTAAGTGCTCTGCTGGAATGCACAAAAAAAATATATTTATAAAAACATTAGACTACATGTTTTTATAAATATTTGTAATAAATTGCATTATATTTTTAAGCCCATTTGACATCTCTTGACCAGCCAATTTGCATGAAGAAACTTCGAGTGGGTATAAACTTTTTTTGCGGTGTACCCGTCTGGAAGCCACCCATATGTCTGTAGCCACTCATGTGTGTGTTCGCCTGCAGTTGATGCTAGCAACAGGCTTCTTGTTTTCAAATGCAACCAAAGTGGCAATAACAAGTACAACACAAAGAAAAACAAGAACACCAGCAGCAATTCATTATGAGTGAAGCATTGGGGGAAAACCGCAAAGCCCAACGAGAACTTCATCAATGCGGTTTTCGCATCCAATGCATTCTCGATTTGATTCGTTGGCAATTTTCCTTTCTCGCAATAGGAATTTGTAATCACGCACGCATTTGTGTGTGTGTGCCATAGATTTCCCATTGCCAATCCCCGAATTTATGGGCTAGCTTAAACCAAAATGCCACTGCAAGTCAAATACGTTTAAATGGGCAATCTATTTTTGATTTCCCACACCGCAGGTCCTTAAATTAAGTTCCCTTAAAGCGATGTCAAATGAAATCGCTACGAAAGAAATGCAACTCGCGCCATATAAAGTACTCCAGCAATCCGGTAGCTGCATCGACTAATCCATTTTGGCCGGCTAATGACATTACTTAAGTTATTATTTTCAATGCTGAAATGTTATGCTCCTGCCCAAGGACAACTGGCAAAAGCAGTCGCTACAAGTGCTGCAGCACCAACAAATTCGACTGAAAGGGCGAATTTTCTTTCAACTTACAGCTGCAGTTGCCTCGATTTAGCAGTTACTTGAGTCCTTTTTTGGTACCCACCCTTTTGGTTGTTAAGGGGTATATCACGATTATGCTGGATAGAAATTTTTAAAACTAAATGTCTTAAATTAAAATGCGCATTAAAAAAATGGATAACAACAAATTTTGTATAGTATTTATAAGTTTATTACGTTACATAAATTCCTATGCTTGTGTTTTTCATATGACTTAAGAATGAATTGAATAAATAAACCTTGAAATGGATTTTCATTTTTATACATCCAAGTGTACCCTTATTACCCAAGTTAATTGAAGAGCTTTAGGAAACCTAAGGTCGCCACTACTACCCGAAATATCATTTTATCTATGTCTGTGAGCAAGTTTTCGCGAAGGGCATTTCGTGTAATGGACTTTAATGGAATTACAGTTTTATATACACTTTTGTAGACCTTTGTACCAGCTTACACTTCAAAATGGTATACTCGTATATATTTGTACGTATTTCTCGGTATGTATGTGTTTCAAGTGCACGGCATAAGCACGAAAAGGGCGCTCGTATTTAGTTACAAAGTTTACTTGAGCTGGGGCTATTATATTATTTTTAAGTGCCAACCATGTGTGCACTTAACAACACCGGAAGCAACTGCCAAAGCGCTGCTTCAACTGCTTCAACTGCTTCTTTAGCTGCTTTTCCGTGCTTTGCTAGCATGCTTCTCAAGCAATTTGGCTAAAATGCAAGCGAGCCAAGGGCCTGCGGTTGGAGAGGTCGTCGGGGTCAGCTATTGACACTTTGAAGCTCCATTCGAGTGGGATAAATCAATGGCCCGCCAATGGCGAGCACGTAAAATATTTCACAACTCTCCTTGAGGTCAGCACGTGCCACTTGGCCACGCTTAATCTTCGTTAGTTTTGGCACTTTTCTCGGGCTTTGCATGCCAAGCAAACACGCTGCACTCTCACCCACATATACACACACACACACACACACATACTGGCAAAAAAATTGCAAGGGGCGGTTAGCTGGCTGCTTCCTCGAGGGGCGTGGCTGCAAGCCAAACTCATCAAAACCAGGCGACAGCTCCTGTGGGCAGCGAGCTGGTCCCAGCTGAACTCATGGTGCTGGGAAAATATTTTGAGAAGGAAATGAGTTTGCGGTGCTGAATCATTTCTCCCTTTTCTTGGCTTAAAAAGCGTAAGGTGCGCCATTTGTGGCCAGTCGTATCCATAAACCTAGAGAATTTTAAATAATTTTTAGAACAACATTTTCTATACATAGCTTGCATCACAAAAATGCAGCTCATTATTTACTTGATGTAACGAAATAAATAAAGTTATTTAATTCCGTTTTTTTCGCTACTAAAAAATTACCAGAAAATCTTGGAAACACAAATTTTCAAGCTTGTAAATCCTTTCCTGCAGCATCAGATCATTGACTTTCAATTACACGGGAGATAGTCAATACATCACGCAATCACGCAATACCGAGCCACAAAAAAATGCCTTAATCCCTGATTAAAAATTCAGCATGTATCCAAATCTTAAACGTATGGATGTCGTCTCTCAAAATCGCGGCTGTTTTTATTCATATTTTGTGGGAGAAATCGGCGATTGCGTGTGCGTAATATGAATGTATGTAACTGCTGTCAACGCGAAAAGGCCAAGAGGATCCTGCTTAAAATGCAACAGCAGGAAAAAGTCAGTGCCAGGAGGTGGCAATGTGGGGTCGGTCATGTTCGGCGATGTTTGTGCCCCGCTGCAGCACACAAAAGTTGCATGCGCAGTGCCTTTTTGTTTCCGCTGCATGTTTGCCACATTGGCAGCATTATAAATGCAGGAGCAACAGCAACGACAGCCGCAAACTATGCAAATCAGACAAATGCATCGCTCGAACCCTTTCTTAACTCGCATCCTTCCCCAAAGTCGCCCACAACATGTTTGGATTCAGTGTAGTCATGCACGACGAGAAAACATGTCAAGAAAACCATTTCGCAAATCTAATCAACTCCGGTGCTATTTTTCAAAAAATATCACAATTGTGAGAAATGCATACTAAAGTTCTAGTTAGGTAAATAGAATTAGTACTGCATTTGAAGTGTTTTTTTTTGCTAAGTGCATGAGACCCTTAAGAAGTTTTACGTAGTATAAAATTGGCTGGCTTTCAGCGGAGTTTGCATTGCATTTTCTTGAAAAGTGTTCGCCTTGCCTTGGCCCCACCCACCGCCTTCACCCCCACCCCCGCCTGCATCGTTGCATGTGTGGCCAAATGGGTATTATCTTTAAAATGCCCGCAGGTACTTTTCCACTGTTTTGGCCATATTTCAATGCGGCCCGACTGCTGATAGCAAACTGCTGCTGCTGCTGCTGCTGCCACAGCCGCTTCGCATTGTTGTAAATTTTGATAATTCAGCGGGGAGCGGAGTTTCGGGGAGAAACTTTGAAGTGGCATTAATACGCCGAATGCAGACACACACTCACTCTGACTTTTCGAGGACCAAGGATCGGCTGGCTGGGCTGGTTGGGCTGGCTGGCCTCTTATCGCCGACTTTGCTGGGCGGCGCTTCCGTTTTTGCCATCATTGGCCACCATTGTTTTTGGGTTATGGTGCACAATGGTGCCGTTTAAATTAGTTAGCTTTCCTGGCCATGTTCGGTCGACTCTGTGTGTCTACTTGTAGGTATATGTATGTGGCTGACACAGTTCTAGCCGCCGTTGACTTCCCATTGAATGGGCCTCGTTACTATGCCTTATCCAATTTCGCAAACCGTTCCCAGTTTCGAGCGTCAAGTTTGAAGCCATCGTGATTGTTGTGGCTTCTAGGTATGCGGACTGGGAACCGAAGGGTAGTGATGGGTAACACTTGTCTACTACTTTTCTTCTGTATAACATGTAATTACCAAGCCATATTCTTTATTTGTTTAGCACTTCATCATCACTTTTTCAAGCCATTATCATCCAGTTTCAGTAAATTCTAAATACTTAATTATACATTTAACTTTTCTTATTTGAATCCATTCATAGACCTAATCACATATTTATTTACACACTTTATTTACTCATGGCCCTTACATTAGCCCAATATTTTCTCTGTTAAAGATTATCAGCAGGTCGACTTCCGTCTGTAATTTTTGGCTGTCAATTTAGCCCCGTGACTTGGCCATGTATTAGTAATATGTTGTGGCAAAAGTTCGAAACAATCGAAAGTTTTTGGCCATTGTTTAGCTTGGCCCGCCGCATGCTCTGCATTTAATAACATTTAATGTTTGGCTACCTCAGCGGTTTCCCATTGTGTTGGCTAGAGAGGGCGGCCCCAGGGGGCGTGGCACCCAGGTTGTACATTTTTCGTATAAATATAAATGAAGTGGATCCATTGTTGCTATTACCGCATTGTTAGCCTTTGGCTTATACTGCAGCTTGTGGAAAAAGAACCTAACAAAGAATATGCATGTGGCGTTTGCATATTGATTGATTGTCAAATTGGGTTATCAAGCTGGCTTGAAAGCCCCTTGAATGCAGCGAGGATGCCAAGGAGACGGTTGGGGGAAGCCACAGAAACTCTAATTGGATTGGTTTTATTCAGCAAAAGAACTAGATTTATTAGGGGGGGATACAATGTAATCGTCTTAACAAACAATTTGGGTTGTAAGCAGAAAAGAGAACGGATTGCGGCTTTTCATATGATACTTAAACCGAAGTCAATGACAAATAGGGCGAATATGCTAATTACTTTGGATTTATATGAAACCAATTTTCTTGTATTTTCTATGGCCTTTTATTGTTCAGAATACTTTTTGTTATAAGCTCTGAGCTCGAAAGCAATTAAAACGTTCTTAATATTTAAATCTTTTTACAAATGTCGAATGGTTTGATTTGTGCTTGCTTTACTTAAATCTTGGTCAGATTTTAGCACATTTGATTGTATCTTCCTTAGTGCACGGTATATTAAATAAATAAATTTAATGAAGACATACCTTTTACGTAATCATTTTTCTTTGAATGACCTGGGGTCAAGTTTCGCACATTTAAGTTCTGACCTCGACTCCATCTGCTTTCCAACGAGTTATCCGAGACAGTAGTCATTTACCTGAGAGCGTGTTGTCCAATTCAGTAATCCAAGGCATCAGGAACAGCCGACAATTCCTCCAGAGGGCCCTTGGAAGTAACAGCCCTCCTGGAGGATTCACTCTGTCTGCCAGGACGAGAGCCCCATCCCTTCTGCCCCGAGCTGTTGCAGCCTGGCTAGAGCAACATTTCTTGATTGCATTTTGAAAGAATAATGAAAATTAGCTGCCACAAGTACAAAACACACACACACACAGCCGCATACACAAACAGGAGAAACTGCGAACGGTTAGCAGTGGGTTTTCATTTTCCCTTTTTCCTCGCCATTTTTTTGTAATTTCTGAATTGTTTTCTTTTTTTTCGTGACTGGAGGGCTGGTTGGGTGCATTGTTTTTTACGTATTCCGCGCAGCTATCAAATTGCTTTTGCCGCCGCATTTTTTAGTAGCACGCGCAGCACACAAAGCCGAGCTTCGAGCTGCAAGTTCCACTTGGCCGCCAGCTAGCAGATAGTGAAATTAAATAAAATTGTAACACAAAGTTTGCCGCGCTGGGGCTTCTCGTTCTCGGCTTATTTGAATTTGAATTATGCTGAATTAAGAATGCTTCTTGTTTTGCCAGTCGGATTGAATAAGTATGCGTGCACATAGAAACTAGAACTCCATTCGAATTTTAGCTACAAAAGAATATTTCAGAAAACTATCTGAAAAACTACCAATAATTGGAAATAATTAAAACACTTTTGAAAGCACCTGAAAACTGTTAACATTTTTATTTTAGGCATTAGGTGTTGGTTTTTTTTTTCTGTGCACCTATTTGGTACTTATTTCCTCTTTTGGGCCACGTCTTCACTTCGTTTCGATATGCAGAACTTGATTAAAGTTTGCCATAAAGACAATGGGGAATACAGACTGCTGGCAAATGCATAATTCATTGCAGTTTGCCTTACAATTAGCGCACAACCTAAAAAATGCATTAAACTTTCATCAACACAATACAGCGCACAATGTCTGGGGCAGTTAAAGTTTAAAGAATACAAATTCCCAGCGCAGGCGTCGCTTGGCCTTCATAAATCTTCATTACTGGACTGCGATGGCGGCGAGGTGGAAAGCGTTGAAAAGTGAAAATTCAGCGCTCTTAATGAGCATCGTTGAGTAATTAGCCAACATTGCGGTTGCCAGACCTTATCCCTATGCCCTATACCCTATTCCCTACCACCCACCCCCTATCCCGTATCCCGTATCCTTTATCCTTCGGTGCAGCTGCATTCACCATCGTGGCTGCACAATTTCCTTAACTATGCTTAATCAATTATTTATTGAAGTCGCCTCGGTTTTTCTTCGCAGTTTTTTTTCACATCCAGCACCGTGGCGAAGCCAATTCAAAGCTGCCCGGAAAAATAGCTAAAGCTGTTTGGATTTGGATGCCTCTTCGCCTGGCGACCCCTTCTACAATGCCAGTGAAAATTTACTGCATTGGGGTTGCTGGATAAGTGTTCTACAAATGAGTTCATCAATTAACGCTGCAAGCGGACCGCATTCGGGTGTGTTTATTATGTATGAAGTGCCTAATGTATTGCTTTATATTAAATTAAAAAGATCCTTGGGCAAGAGAATTTTACCATTTTAAGCTCTTACTTGAAATAAGCAATAAGCTATAGTCGGGTTTCTCGACTTTCAGAAACTGCTAGCAAAGCCGAAAATGATTTCAACACACTAGCTGGCTTAAACTCATATAAATAAGCTCTTCCTCGCAACAAGTCCGAAATGTATTGAGGCATTTTGCTTCAGACCAACTTCAGACCCCAACACTTGTTATGGGGCATTAGCACAGCTTTGGGAACTTGCAGTCAGGGCTGATTCAGCTGAATGTGGTAATTAAAGTAACCCACATTCTATTGGCTTCTACGGCATCCGATTGCTTTCCCTTTTTATGGATTTACCTGGTGTTCAGTGCTAAAAACACTACAACGCACTTTAGTGCCCCACAAAACATTTAATTGGCCGCTCAACTGTAAATTCACTCGACTGCATCAAAGATTTACAGCTTGGTCCTGCAACCGAGCAGTCGAGGATGCTGGATCCTGGATCCTGGATGGTGGAGGTTGGAGGGAGGAGATTGCTGGTGGAGAATAATGGGTGCAGGATTTTCCAATTGCTTGGACCGAACGGGCAGATGTTTTTGGTCTATGCAGGCGGTTTGCATTTGGCATTTATTGCTACGCTATGGCAAGGCAACTCCAAATCCAAATCCAAACCCAAATTCAACTCCAGCTCCCACTTCCTGACTCCAAGCCTGCATTGCTGCTCCTGTTTTGGCTTTGCCAGGAGCAGCTGCACTTGGCTCCTCTGCTGTTTGTTGTTTGTCCTGGCTCGACTCTAAGTCGGCAAATTCAAATTCAAATTCAAATTCAAATTGTGTTGAATGTAAGCCCGTGAAGGACGACCATTCTGGCCGAGCAATAAATTTGCGAATTGTTTGCTGGCACTGACTTTGATTACGTTGCTATCTGTTAAATATAATAATTTAGCCGCACTTTGCTCGTTGCTAAAAAATGTGGTATGGCGTTCGGAAAATGGTGTAGTCTGGAAAACTAGAATAAACTAGAATATATACACGTATAACATAGTTTTCAAATCGAACTGTCAGTTTTGAATGCTAGTGCAAACTGGTATTCCTTCGATTAAATATCAATTCTATAAAGTTGTAACCGAATAGACACTTGTAAACAGGAATTCTGTATACACATTGTTGCCAAGTAACATTTGGGCTCAGAGAAATAGCGTCCTTTGGTAGATTTCACACCGGACGGACAATCGTTCAGCTGTAAATTTATATTCAATTAAAAATCATTTCTTTGTCAATTATTCATTCATTGTGCAACGAGTCCTGGCAAATAGGGCGCCGTTCTGGCTCAGGCAGTCAGACAACCAGTCAGCCGTTCATTAAATTTATGAAAAATAAAAATCAATTTTTATTTATATATTTTATACAACCAACAATTGCTCTGCATTGCACATACTATCGCACACAGGCAAAACTCCAACCATATTTATTATATTTCATCTATTTTTTCCCCACTCCACTTTCGTGTGCATGCGATTGTGCATTTCGCATTTTTACTTGGCTGCCAGTTGAATAAATCAAAATTGTTAATCCATACACAGAGTCTATAAACAAAATCAAAGTGGGCAAAAACATCAACTTTGTTTAAAGCTGCGTTATTTTTAAAAGCAACTCATAAATACAAATTTTCATTTGTCACTGTTCCCAGTTTTTTTCGAGTGAACTGAAAGTTTATGACAAATTTTAGTTTTTGGGTAATATTTGTCGACAAATTATTAACTCTAATCTAAAATGGCATGTCCTTTTGATATTCTATTGTTGAACTTTTTAGGGTTTTTGCTTAAAGTTCGTTTATGGATTATATTAGAGTAACTCTTTACACAAAATCCAAAACAAAGACCAAGTTTCAGTAAAGCGCAAAGCTGATCAAAGCCCAACCTAATCAGTCGAGCAAAACTAATAGTAAACAGTTGATAATCTCGTAACACTGTGTAAGCCATATAATAGTGTTTTCCTTGGCATCGAAGCAGATTTTGTACCTCTTGTGTGCCTCCAATGGGGCGCACATTGTGCCATGTGTGTAAGCCCCATAATATATATCGATAATATTTCATTACGCCCCTCGAACCACTCCCCACTCCTTACAGCCCACTCCACCCACAACGACCATCCCCCCTTTTTGAGTGCGTCGAAGTGCCCACATAAATTTGGCAAAAGTAAATGCACTGGCATATTGGGCAGAAAGCCGGGCGAATGTGGCCCCCAAGTCCAAAAGATGTTTCCTGGGCGAGGGCGACGCAGTTTGCTTGTAATGGAGCTTAATGCAATTTCCAAGCACCCACCCAGCCAACATGATTTCTCACAGCAAACATATTTTCACTTTGAGCTGGCTGCCTTTGGTCAGTCACAGAAGAAGGAAAACAAGTTGAAGGTAAAAAAAAAATATCGAAGGATAAGGGAGAAAACGAGTGGAGTGGGCGAGAAAATGCAATTTGTTTGGCACTTGTTACGGGGCGTATACTTGATGTCGACATTTGCCACTGCGGTGTCTTGCTAATTAGCTGCTGGCAGATTTGCAGCCAGAGGAACAGCACAGAGCTGAAAAACAGAGAAAGCCACCCAGCAACATCTGAGCCAAGCTAGAACATGAATGGCATATTTTGCCAGCTCCTCCGATGGCCGCATAAAAAATCGCTTAAGTTAAGCGAAGCGTCAAGTCGTTTGCCCGTCTGTGTCCACCACAAAGGATTTGGCCAGTTAGCCAGCCAACACTCGAGTGCTTCCACCCACCCGAAGTCGGTCTAGAGATGTACCCAAGTCCCGATGGGCTTGAAACTTTGTTGGCAGCACTTTTTGCTGCTTTTAGCCAACTGGTGTCAGGGGCCATGCGAAATGCAAAAGTATTTTCTTGTGGAACGAGGCAAACAAAAAAATATTCAAACTGACACTTGCATTTTATTTTTATGGGTTTTTGAACAAATTTCCAACTTAAACAGCAAATCACCAGACGTTTTCTAAGTTTTCCAATATTTTTAAACTTTAATTTGATGAGATTTTCTAAAGGGAACAACTTATTTTGTCATCTGAAGCAAACTATTGATATAGGTTATATTCCTTATACATTATACCTAACAAGTTAAAAAGAACACAATAAAATGATGAAGGGATTGTTTTAGCGAAGTACTTTGAATGAATTGTTTCGATTTTTGAAAGTGGAAATATTGTGGTAAATTAATTAAAGTTATTTATGTTTAGCTGCAAAGATGTACTACTCAAATTCGAATGCTTAAAGCTCAAAATGAAGAACTTCATTTGAACTCCTAGATGTGAGTGGTTATGAGGCGGGTGAAGTGGCTTTCTGACATTTTTTGCAACTCGAGCCGTGGCTAACTCGACCATCTCTAGCCGCAGACCAGTGCAAAACTAACCAACTGAAATGTTGTCTTTGACATGGCTGTCGGTTTATCGCGCCGCTTGTCAGCACAGCTTTCCCGCACCGGTTTTTCCGATTTCCCCCTTCATTTTTTCAAGCAGAACAGCTTTGGTTGCATGTCATTTGCCGCGGGGGAGTGGGGCAGAGAGGAGCGAGTCAAAGAGGCTAATCGAGAAGGGAGCGAGCTGGGGATGCGGGGATGCGGGGATGTGGGGGCGAACAAGTAACCGGAACAGCCTCAATTTATTTGCACTTAGGTTGCCGAGGACAAGAGGTTAACAATGCAAGTGGCAGCTGCTGTGCTCCTGTTCGTCTCTCCATCCTTCTCTTCGGTGCTGGCTTATCTCCGTAGATGGCTGATGGGGCCACACACCTGTGGCCAAGGTGGCCAAGAACCACGGCGCCACTTAATTGCTTAAAAATGCGAAAATAATTGCACCGAATGCATTCGAGCCAGTTCACCAAAAGGGCACACGGCTGCACAGAAAGCCATTCATGTGATCCCGTCGACCGTCCGAAAAGCGTCATGAATTTTCATTACTTAAACGGGAAAAAGCACACGGAAATGCACTGCCATTTCGGCCAATGAGCGACAATTGCCACTGCGTTGCATCTGCATTTCCGTTCCCCGCATGACCGTTTCCTTTTCGCCAGTTTCTGGCGCTTAACGTTGGCCTTAGCCTTCAGCCATGCAAATTCAATTTGGCCAAAAGGACGTCGAGTCAGAAGAAAACGCTCGAAAAAACACGACGACATACGTTCAAAAGTCGCGCGTTGCAAAGTGAGTGGCAGGTGAAGAGAGCGACAAAAAGTCCTGGAAGGAAAGTGGATTTGCAATGGTCGAAGGGGTCTTACTCATACCAGAACATCGAAGATGAAATAAATATAAATTTAATACATTTTATACTTTCTTAAAAAGATTTGTGAATGACATGAACATTTTTTTATGAATGTTCCGCCATTGAATATGGCTCTCATTACCTAAAGGGTATGGGAGAAGGTCTAGTCAAGGTCCCTGCGTTTTTTTCTCCCCTTGCTATGCCAGTTATATCGCCAAAAAATGGCCGTCAACTGACGTCTGCAATTGGGGCATCCGCCATTGTCGACAGTGCAACATGCGAGGTTTCTGCCTCAAGGGCCAGCCATCTGCTGACTTTTCCTTATCTACGCAAGCCGATTTTGCTGAGCTGCATCCACTTTGCGTCCCATTGTGGCGGGAATGGCGCTTATCCAAGGTCTTTGAGGGCAACTGTAGCCGGTTTTGGTTACATTAGCTCTAACTTTTTGAGTGTGGTCGTTAGCTGATGAAAGAGATCAAAGCTAGACAATAGTTGAATGTAGTCAGGAAACGGGTAAACATGATTAAAATATAAGACGCCGGTGTTAAACCTAAAACCTGGACATCTATGTAAATGTAATCCTCTTAATTCTTAAAATGTGTGATGGTTTGTTATTATATTTAAACATTGGTTCACATTTTAAATCAACGAAATGCTTTTATTGTAAAGACTTAAATGTGCTTAACTGATAAAATATGCTAAATAAAAATGAAATTAAATGCTGTAGCCACTCATACATTAGAAAAATGTATGTATGAGCAGACATTTGCATATTTTTTCATGCGCCTTTTCTTTTGCTCCTAAGCACTGGCCAAATATATGTGGTATAAATTTCCCTGAACAATCTACGTGCAAGCAGCAACAAAGCCAGTGAGATGCCGCCCACTTTAGTGGTAAAAATTATGCTATAATTCAAAAACAGTGCCCACAAACACACACAGACGTCCATGTGCCGTTCATTAGCACAAAACCCACACATTAATTCCTTGTCTCTGTGTGGGTGTTTAATCCTCAGGGAGTAAGAATGCATGCTGGTGTGCCATAAAGGATATAAGCCGTGTTTTTAACACGCCCTAAAATGTGCATGTGTTGGTAACTTTATGTAGCACCACGACTGCAGCATTAATATCGAAAACTCAAGGCGAAAAAATGGGAATCATAAAGATCAGTTTTACGACTACTAAATGCCCTGTAGATGGTAACCTTATCGTAACATATCCAATGTTTTTGTTGTTTAACATTTTGATTGTTGTTTCACCTCTATTTTGAATTGCAAATATAATCCTTAAGCTATTTTTGCTATATCTCTCTTTCAGGAGCTCAGAAAATAAAATAAATAATAAATTAAATTTTAAAGACAGCAGAAGATATTTAAAATTTATTTTCTAATACGAATTCTAACGATGGCCCAAGGAGTCTGGCCAGTGCGCAAAGGCTTGAGAATTTGAGGCAGATTTGGCTTAAACGACGACACGACAGAAGGACAAGAACACAGGAGTCTGGAGTCGAGGCCAATTTCAGTTTCGGTGATAAATTCTGTGTCATAAAGAAGACATTAAGCAAACGCCACGGAGAAAGGCAAACGAGACTGACAAGGACAACAAGGACCTCCCGTTGCCTGGACACATTTTACACCTTGCTGCAGTAGCACTAAAAAATTTTATATTATACTTATTTTGGCTTCTAAAAAAAACCTTGTATTTTATAGTGTAAACGTTTTAGGGTTCGCCAATGTACAATGCCAACTAATTACGCTCATAAAAGATGGCAGTGGCAACCCTGGGGAATATGGAACAGTGTTGTCGCCCCTTAATAGTTTCCTTTGAATACGTTATACGCTTTTGAAATTAATATTAAATCTGTTTGCCTACCTTATGCCAAAATTCAATACACATTGGCCATTGAAACGTAACCGAAAAAGACCTCACAAACACAATATCAATCGTAAAACAACATATCGCATTGTGATGACAGACTAATGGCATTTAATATTTATGCAAATTCATTATTGATTGTGATTATTCAGCCATACAAATCACCAATGAAAATTATGTGCGTGCTGTGCCTTTCAGGCATTTGCAAAATGCTCGCCAATATGTACATAAAAAATTAATGAACCTAATGGGAAAATATTTTTGGTTTTTAATTTTCTTGTACGCCTATTGTAATGTGTGTTTTTGTTGGTGTGCTACCTAAAATCATGTTTTTGTGGACCTATTGCAACAGCTGAAAAGTTGTTAAATAGTGCATTGTAAATGGTTAATTAATAATGGATTTTAATAAATGGCTTGGCACTATGTGATTTGATTACTACTGGCAAATATGTAAACTACCTTGAAGCGGTATTACAAATTATAGGTTTACATTTTATAACAGGCTTGTTGAAAGATCTAAAAATCTGTTTCCGATTCAATCATTCAATGATGATGATGATAATTTATTTAGAGTGAAAGTAAGAGAGCAAGCATCCCCAATAAAAGCAAGCACAAAGCTCCAGTTACACGGGTGATAAAACCACAGCTGGACACCAGGAAAGCCGTTTTCCCACCTGAAAGTGAGCTCCTCGACTTTTCCCCAGGCGACTTGCCTTTGCGTTTGCGTTTGACACTTTTCCGCAGTAACGGAAGTGGGCTGCTGGGGAACTATCAAAGTGCACCTAGACGGGGACTTGAGTTTGACGCGTTTAAAGCCAGACAGCTGATGCTGGGCGAAAAAGTGGGGTGTAGGTGGTGGGTGGTGGGTCCGAAGGCCGCAGCCATGCAACAACCACAAGCCAAACAAGCGGCAACAGCAGAAAGAAATTACACGCAAGCAACAAGACAACAAAGTTGTCAATGTCGATGTCGACGTTGTTGGGCAAACAAAAAATTTACATGCTCCGCATATCAGGGGCGTGGCCTGATGAATTCCCCTTTTAAAGGGGCTCATCAGCATTCAAGAACTGAATTTTAAGCCCATTTACCTCTCCAATTAGATGTAATATCTGGAGCATTCTCAGGAAAATGTCAACTTTATTTAGTAAAATTTTCATAAATTAATGTGGTTTTGAAGGCAGTTAAAATAAAAAAATAGTTTAGAAATGAATATTCTTACATTTTCGAGTTACTGTGAAACTTGAAATCCACTGGATGCCGCCTCTGATCCCTGTGCTAAAAATGCAGCTGGAACTGCGGCTGCAACCAAGGCAAAGATAACGTTTCCTGGGCCACCCACCACCCACCACCCACAATTTCCCTTTTATCCTTTTCCCTTTCAGCGTTTAAATATTAGCTGTGAAACAAGCGCTTTCTTTGTTGCTTTTGCTCCAAAATTGCTGCTGCAATTACATATGCAATGTCAAAATGCAAAACGAAGGAGTCGAGAATTAAGCGCCAAGTGAGGGACAACACAGAAAAATTGGCATACAATTTAGCAAAAAAAAATGGAAATGCAACAACCGAAAATATTTTGCTTCGTTAAGTTTTTGGTGTGCATGCGAAAACAGCAACAATAATGTGTTAATGTGTGCAAACACACACAAATGTATACACATACATGCGAAGTAAGGGCAACCGCAGAAAATGCAAAACACATGCCAAGGAGAAATTCGCTCCATTGAGGAGAGTAGGATGTGGAAAAGGACACACCGGATGTGGCACTGCATCCGAAGGATGATGATGCAAGGACTTGGGGACACAACACGTTGTCTACTCCAAGCACATGCAAATGTAATAAAATGATATAAAATAGAACTCAAGACACTGCTGTGCAGGCAGAAGTGTGTGCTTTTGACATACGGATTTGTTGATCAAGGATTTTAAGATTTCCATATTACCTGCTTTGAACGACATGTTTTCTATTCAATTTATTTTCTTGGCATTTTTATTTAAAAGAAATGCTTTGAGGAAAGGGTACATTGTTGCATATTTATTCTGGTATTATTAAAACGAATGTTTTGTGAACCTAAAAGTAGATGAGTGAATATTTTGCCTTACTTTTTCGGAATTTATTTATTTGAGTTGCCCAACAGCTTCATTTCGTCAAATTAGTCCAGTTTGTCCTTCCTTTTTGGACTACTTTCAGTTTTTTAAGCTTATTTAATCCGAACAAAATGCATCTTTCAGAGTTGAACAAATGCGAAAATATTTCCCAATACACATATTTTCTATTCAAACGCAGCTAATCAAACTCAACTCCCAAAAAGCGGAAATAAATGCGGGCAAGGAAGCGAAATTTGCGACAATGAGTAGCGCACAAACATATTTATTTCGCCATGAAATGCACATGCATACATGTGAAAAACTCAACACGAACATAAATATAAGTATATGCACACAAAACACACACACACACACACAATGACGCATTCAGGACTCACACCCACACCAAGATATACGCTAGTTGTGGCCCGGCATTCATTTCATTTTTATTCCGCACTCACTTTTCACTGTTAGTTATGTCTGCTTGTGGTTTCCTTCTTTTCACGTTATTTATATTTATTTGCATATATTTTATTTCATTTTATTTTTCTGGGGGAAATGCATAGAGGAACGGAAATGCAACTGAAACACGCTCATTTATCTCCGCATACACCACGCGAAATTTGCGGTTAAGCTAAGCAAAACATAGCATACTTCTGAGCGCCCGGGGTGCATCTGTTCCTGAAAATACATCTGCTGCTATGTGAGTGGCTGGAAAATTAGTAGACAAATGGTCAGAACGTGTAAATAGTTTCAAATTTAAAGCTGCAGTTCCTTGAACTCAGAAATAAATGTATGAAAATCGCCATCAGCAAATACACACAAACTGAAATGCTATTCAATGAAATGTAAAGTCTCATGTGCACAACTTATGTATGCCAATATCTCGACGGCTTTTAAGCAGCTAAACATTTGGTCAGCAAACAAACTAATACATAACAAATGACAAGTAATTTATCGAGAATGGAAATTATTATACAGATTAATAATGTGCATTTACCAAAGGCAATCTTATGTTATTTAATGATTAAACATAACTAAATGAATGAATTTAATTGTATTACAAGGAATTTTAAAATACCCCCAGGGACCATGTTGCATTTGATTAAATTCAAATATTTATCTTTTATTAATATTTTTATGTACATATTTAAACATTTTAAATATATAATAATCATATAATAAACCACCATATAAAATATAATAACCATAAACCATATAATAAATAATAACCATATAATAATATAATAAATTATACAAATTTCTGAGAGTCAAGAGTGCACGGAAATGCTTGCCTGCAGTGCTGGCTATCCTAAGCATTTCACTTTATATTTGGAAAACCTGCTAGCAACAGATGTGCAGAGTGGACAACAAAAAGAACACCAGCCGGAAAATGCAACATTCCCATCGTCATCAGTAAAATATTCGAACCATTTTGCTGCCGCTTCTTTGCCATTTGTAAACAGACCTCCCAATTCCTATCTGAAATCGAGTGGGTCCCTTAGTCATGTTTGATTTGCAATTTTGCACAATCAAACTCTTGCCAAGGCTCGAATTGGGTGGAGCCGGAGTTTCAGGAGCAGCCAGCAGGCTAAATCCCAAAAATTGCCAATAAATTTGTACTGTTGACTGTGTGTGGCTACAAATTTGCTGCTTGCATATTTTATTTGTGTAGCGTATGTTGTGAAAATTCAAATGCCAATGCAGGAGCTGTGACCAGCATCAGCCCACAGATAGTCGTTTAAAAATGTTAAAAAAAATCCAAGGAAAAGGCGGTAATGGGATTGTGGTACTTGAAAAGATATTGTATATTTATATTCCTATAACAGCTTTATGGAAAACTAAATAACGATGGCAATTTGAATGGCACTACTCTTTGCTTAACCCCCGATATAAGAAAAAGATGTTGAAGGATTACCAAAGCGTTTCTATACGGTAACCAATATTTGCTGTTAATTCCTAATTGATTTATGTATATATTTAGAAAGCCTACAATTTCAAATTTAAGAAACACTAAACATCAGTTAGAAAGGTTCTAAGCGTAAAATTAATGTTGTGTAAAGTATTTCCAAATCATTGATTAGGCAGCTCGCTGGCCGAAAACGGAGCCATGGCTAACACGGCGTATGAGTGTTGCGCGAATATTTCAGCAGTAACGCAGCACTTACAACTGGGGCATGTTGAAGGTATTTACGGGTATGTGTGTGCAGTCGTGTGTTATTCGGTGTAAATTGTATGGCCGAAAGATGCAAAATTAGCCAAATAATGGCTGCCTAATGTGCCGGAAAGCTGGCGAGCAAAAGTTAATGGCGAAAATCCTTTAGTCCCCCTCCATAATGAAAACATAAAACGGAGCCACTAAAAGCAAATCGACAGCGGCACATATTTGCTAATCCAATAAGTGTTAGCTGCTTCAGTGCCTGCAAAAACGGGGGCATTAAAGGGTTAAGGGAACGCATAAAATCTGTATATGTACATCTTCGCCACTCAGAGCGCTTAAACACGTTTCTTTAGCTAACAAAATAAATTCAAATTGGCGTTTTATTTTATTTTTTGTTGCCCTGTCAAACGTGTTTCGCGGTAATTGAACGGACTTTAAATGCCAGCCAAAAATTGCATAAAATGCGGGCTAACACAAACGGCTTTGGTCCAGGTTTTTCTTCTATTTATTTTTTCTTTCTTTTTTTTTTATTTATTTGCCTTTGATGTGCCACTAAAACTGAGGTTTGGGTGGGGAGAAAGTAAAGCCAAATGCAGTTGGGACTCTATGGCGACTCCTATGCAAAAGAAGCAAAGCTCGCCAACGCGACGACATCGAAACTTTTCTCATTTTTTGTGCTTTTATTTTTGGTGTCGCGAAATAGTTCGGTTATATAGAAAATAGGGTCAGGAAAAAATTATGTCAGAAATAGACAAAAATTTACAGAAACTATGACTTTAAGCTTTTAAAGACATAAGCACCTTTAAAAAATAAACTAATATAAAATGTATATTAGTATATCTGATATGTAATAAATAACTTATCTTTGTATTTAATAAACTTAAAAAATTCACAGTTAAGTGTTTTTTTTTAAGCTCTCCAAACTAAGTCTTCAAAAAGAGGAAATATTCTCAAATGAAAAATGCATTTTAAGTTTAGTTTTTATAGATCACTCCAGTCCGTATGTGATCTCAAAATATTCAGGGTATTATGACTTTCCATGGAGAGAAAGTCAAGCTGAAAATTGCCCCACATAAAGAACAATTTTCGGGTCGAAAAGGCGCTCCATGGCAGCGAAAATGGCAACTGACTTCAAGTGGCATTTTGACATTTTGTTGAATTTCAACTCGGTTTACGTTTTGGGATGCAACTATGGGAGGTTTTGGGGTGGGTTTCGAGGTATGCAAAAAGTGAAAGGGGCGAATTCTGGGGGCCAGAAAACTCGCAGGTGGCTGGGCATGCAAGCGAAATGCAAAGAGACGCATATTTTTTTTTTTTTACTTAAATTAGAAAAACAATTGCCAGCGTTGTGGGCAGCAAAAACTGCAACTTTGGTCAGCAGGTTGACCACACAAAAAGTTCGCAAAGCATTCACTTTTTACATGACGCATTTCAACTTCGCAGGGCTGATGTTACAACTTTCCCGTTTTGGAGTCCAGCTTTTTACACATAAATTGTTTTTTAAGCCCGATACCTCACGAAGTATACATGTTTTAATTTTGAATATTTTTTTAAGCATTTCGGTTGAGTTACTGCAAAAACTGGACTTGAATAACGAGGAAGATATATATAATTTTATCAATTAACACCACGTATCTAATGTATACTGAGTATATAGGAACTTTTCCCAAACCTTACCATTTTTTAAAAAATCATATTTTCTCCAAAAACATTTTTTACAATTTTTACATAAGACTCGAAAAGTTATCGCCCCATCTCTAAGTGTGACCATCACCTGGGATCATATCTTAACTATCGATATTGCGCTTTATAGACGATTTCACTCCGGCAAAAAGTTCCGTTAGGAGGAAGAACAAGAGCGGGAGCATTGTAACCAAAAAATATTGCTCCAAAAGTTGTTGTCTCTGTCCCAATTAAAATGGAGTTACGCAGCCGAACGAACCGGAGACTAGTGGACTTCCTTAAAAGTAAGATATCCAATATTAGTAGTACTTAATATTACAAACTATTTGCTCAGACGCCGGCGTTTACGAGGAGGGCATGGACATCGAGGAAATGACCGAGTTAGCCAGTGTCGTGCAGCAATCTGCGAATGTCAATGCCCAGGAGGAAGATCTAGAAAAGGCTCTGCAGGTGGGAAGAGTATTAAATGATTAATAATGATCCTCGTTGGCTGATCCTCGTTGTTTTTGGCAGGAGAGCGGGTTGGAGTTTTTGACCTCGCACCCTAGTGCTTTGCACAATTCCACGATGATCATATCGCCACAAATGACCAGGAGAAATTCCTTAGACATGGACAGTCCACCGAGCGAAACGATCCGCATAACTTTTCGGGCTTTGGTGCATCACGCCATGGACTGGAGTCCCACATCTGAGAACCCAATTCCAGATCGGAAACGAAGTGCCGCGGACAGCAACCAAATTGATGAGATAAGCGGCAAACGTTCCAGGGCACCGGCTATCAGCATTGGCCAGGCTCCGGAGGAGGAGCCCCACAATGCCGATGTCACACCCGTTTTCCCGGGCAACGAGGGCGACTCCGGCGTCAGTTGGGAGGAGGTATCTATGTCCACCGCCAGCGAGAGCAGCACTCTTCCCTCCATCGGTGAAATGCCCGATCGCCATTTAATTAGCACCAGCAGCGTCGCCGTTTCGGATTTCTCGGATGTCAATGAAATCAGCCAGGAATAAGCTGTTCTTGCCAATGTTTTGTGTGTATGTTTGCGTTTGCAAATCGAATTCAGCTAAGATTTTACAATGTTTTTGGCCTCAGCATGTCTTAAAGAAGAGTACTCGAATGTCTTACCTATATGTCACATTAAATGAATGAATTATTGCCCTAAAGGTCTACCAGAACAGCATTTGTTTTTTAGTCGGGCTCTAGTTACTCGAATTTTCCATTTCAGAATACTGGTACATATGTACATACATATGTATGTGCGGTTTCTTAAGATCTATGGATTGTAGATTGTAAAAAAGGAACACCCAATATTTGAGAACATTTCCAAAACTGGAATTACAT
Organism: Drosophila orena; assembly: GCA_005876975.1. Classification (NCBI taxonomy): domain Eukaryota; kingdom Metazoa; phylum Arthropoda; class Insecta; order Diptera; family Drosophilidae; genus Drosophila; species Drosophila orena. The sequence goes on along the minus strand of VCKV01000008.1, from coordinate 7,018,603 downwards.
AGTGATGTTTAAATGCTATCCACATTTAGCATACATAGGTCAAATTGCGTTAATTGGCGTTTGAAAGTATAAAAGCAAAACAAATTAATGGCGTCACCTCACATACATACATATTCATTAACATATACATACATATTAAGCCCGTTGTCCAGCACTGGCTCGTCTTTGCCCAGAAATAAAAACTTTATATTTTTGCTGCAATTTTATGGGGAAATTGATCAGAATTTACAGTTTTAGGTAATTTATAAGATGTCAAGAAGATGTACTTATGATTTCAGATAAATTGTACATATATACAAGTTCCAGAACCTTGCAACACTAATCAACACTAATCAACCTTAATCAACACTAAAGTTCTTAATAAACATTTCTGGGAGTGGACACACTGTTCGCACGGCTTTCCACATTGTCATTTTGCAGGAGCAAGCATTTGTGAAAAATGTAATTAAAATCAAAGCAGTGGATATAGAAAATAAATTGATCGGTTCTTCATTGCAGGTCCCTACCAAATATTCCTCACATTGTGGGCGATGATGATGAACCTCAAGGAGTTTTGTAAGCCTTCGTTGATCTTGATTTAAATGCACTTACATATATGTATTATATGTATATATTTTTTCTTTGTATCTATGTATGTAAATAGGAAAAGTTCTCCAGAAAGTGACGGGAATACCACCGAGTCTTCTTTGTAAGTCTCTTGTTATGTAAAGTTTTGATAATTTATTTACAACTTACTCTATAACTAGGGAAAGCGAACAAGATGACATGGAAGATGAGTAAGTAGCTACAAAGTTATTAGGCAAATTAGTTTTTTGCTCATTTTCGAACTTTTAGAAATGATCTGGATGGTGCAGACTGGTCCCCATATATCTCTTATGAGGCGGGCGCACCGTAAGTTACACACATATGCGTAATGTCAAACACAAATTAGAACATTTGTGTTTCTCCACAGAAGACGTCCCTACAATACTGTGAAGATCCCCGAAATTATCGAGCCACCAAGTAATGCAGTGGAAAACTCCCCCTCGCCTAAAATGAATCTTCTGAAGCCGGAGACTTCGCAGTACCATTGCCTGGGAGTCCGCAAGCGTGTCATCTTCTCTCGCGCCAATTATGACCAAGCAGAAACTATTGGAGCTCGCGTTTCCAGACGTAGTACGGGCAGCTGGTCAACATACAGCCATAGCACTGCTCCCGAAACCTCCGATGATAACACATCGCAATTACCAAGTCAGCTGGCCAAGCCCGGGGATGTCACCGAGTTCTTCCATCGGATTTCTGTTGATCTCGTAGAGCAACGCGTCTGCTTGAAGCCTTTCTTGGACTTGCGCAAACGGATCGCTCGTATGGTGACCAATACTTTAAAGGGTTCTAAGAAGATGGGCAAGTAATTCATGTTGCATCTATTATTACAACATCCATGTAAAAGCCACGTTATAAAAATATAAAATGGTTTTTTACTCTCACTACCTAATTTGGCAGGTAATTTGCTTCCAAACATTAAAAATATATAATGTTTTGCGTTCACGACCATCTCATTCATAAAGTTGCTGAGTAGAAAAACGAAGTAAATAAAAATAAGCCGAAATCCGGAAATATATCTAAATTAATACAAAATATAAGAGTAAAATGAAACACAAAATTAATATCCACACTGTTCGTCATTCAAATCGGTGCAATCGCAATAGTTCGTTTCGGGAACGTTGTCGGAAACCAGATCATCCTCGGCAATGGTCACACAGCGCACGTTGCAGGGATATTTCTGGGGGATTGACTGATTTAGGTGCTATCGATGGATAGTAAAGATTTTTCACCCACCACCACGACCAAGGGATGTCCATCATCGTCCGTGAGTCCCACATTATCGCAGCCATCTCCCTCATTCTGGCGGTGAACTATGAACTTGGTCATACAACAAAGCATGATCTAAAAAAGGATTGTTAACTTAGGAGCTCTTAGCTTAAAAGACTTTAACAATACTATTTTTTGGTTATGCCTTATGCATATAGTAACAATCTCTTTATGAAGATAGCGAAAAAAAGATTCATATAACTTTTGGGTCGTATTCCCCGTTTCCCATTTTCCATTGCCAATTACCAAGTACTCACCAGGAACTTAAGAGCCAGGACCCATAAGGCCAGCAGGATATAAAAGAAGTTCCACACCGCACTAACGAACAACGGCAAGCATCCGTTCGCATGGATGGAGTCCACGGTGAGAGCGGGAAAAGGCTGCCGGCTACCGATGGGTTGCCCCTCACCGGGCAGGAAGTTGTTGAAGCAGCTGTCGCAGGAGCGCTTGCAGCAGGCGAAGGGTGCCAGGACCATCGACGAGCAGTTATTCTCCCGGCGCGGCATCCACTCCGCGTTCATCCAGTCCTTGTAGCCATGCACCCCGCAGCACTCCTTGTGCCACTGCAGTCCGTCCCACAGAAGTTTCCACTCGGGACACGTATAGTACATGTCGATGCCGCGGGTCAGCGAGGTGTCCGCCGCATTCTCGAGGACATCGACACCCCGGTAAAGGTTCCAAACGCACCCGAAACCGGAGGCAATGATTACGCAGGAGTATAAGGCCCACACGGATAGCAAGAGGCGAATGTTGGGCGTACAACGTCGCCTCCAAATTCGCCTCCACATGGCAATGCTACAGAGGAAGGTCACCACTAGCTGAGCCCCAAACACGTAGATCCCACACATATAGCCGTAGATCAGGCGGCACTCGATCTCCGATAAATAGCGGGTAAACACGGAGTGGTAGTAGGCGGTCACCACCAGGATCAGCAGTCCGATCACGGCCTCGGTTATTAGCAGCAGGTGGAGGTAGACGGAGGTTCGGCGGAAGGGCTGGCGCATTTGGTCATCCTCGTGCTCATCGATCCAAAGTTTGGCTTGTCGGCGAGGTTTTAGCCCTGAACTCGAATTTCATTTGGATTGACGCTGATGGCAAGGACTTAGGTGTTTGGATTTTAACATTTAGAACTTGTACTTTAACTATATTTTTAATTACCAAAGATATTTAACCTAATAATGCGTACTTTAAGGTAATATGAAAAAATGCGCTTGGAATGTATTTACATCTTTTTATTTGGTATGCAATTGATAAATGGAACATCTTAATTATATTTCAGTTTAAAACCTTTTAATTTGAAGCTTCATTAGTGGGAGCATATCCCAGACATAGTCTTCCATCTATCATGGGACAGTGGGTCACCGGACAAAGCTAAACTTGAGGACGCCAGACGTGTAGTCCATATTGGGTCCGATCCGTTTGGCATCCACCTTTATCAGCTTTACGTTGTCCAGGCAGCGCGGACTGTGAACTATTTCCGGATTGATATCGCTTTGCCGGATCCACAACTCTAGAGGGCGACTGCGCCACCTTTGCTTGGCCAAAATGGCAATACAGCTCCAGACGAAGGACTCTCCATGACACCGGGATCGCGAGATGTCGAGGACTCTCAGCTGTCGACAATTGATCGCGAATTCCAGCAGGCCCAAAGGACTCTCCAACTGATAGCCACACAAATGAAGTTCGGTTAGCTCACGCAGTTGACTTGCGAGTTGCCGCAGCATATGATCGTCCAGACACTGCAGGTGATCGCCGTCCTCCTCCTCCGGCTGGCCATGCAGCTCCAGTCGCGTCAGCTGCCTGAGATTACCCAGCTCCCTGAAGAATCTGCCATAATCGTGCAAAACTCCACTGAAACGAAAGGCCTCAATTAGTCGAACTGCTCCGGGAGGACTGGTGGGACGAGCTATCCTCGATAGCACATCGAAGACAAAGTTCTTGGAATAAATCGACAGCTTCCGCAGGTGTGGCAATCTCAGTAGTTGCTGCGTAATATCCGACTCCATGCACAGGTGATAATCCGCAATCTTGATATGCTCCAATGTGGGACAGAGCTGCAGATCCACAAGATCACAGCAATTCACCTCGTCACAGTCCTCCATTATATCAAATTTGCGCAGTCTCAGCTTGCGGAAAATATCCCTGAAGTGCTGCGATTCCAAAAACTGGCAATCGTCCAGGCGGAGATCGGTAAGGTGTTCCAGGTCGCATAGGTACTTCCCGGTGATTTGGCAGCCTCTAAGTGTGAGGCTCTTCAGATAGGGAAATACCCGGTGCAGCAGTCGCACATCCTCGTCCACAAATCGAACGCGTCCCCGTCGATGTCCATTGCCCAACCACTCCAAGGAGTGAATCCTCTCCAGGGTGTGGCTACTAAGCACCCGCAGTCTGCGGACATCCAACTGCTGGCAGCTCAGGCGCTGCATGTGCGGAGCCAGGGCCACAATGAAAGCCTCAAACTGTCGGGAATTGGTTGCCGAGCGTCCGAGCATCTCGTCCTGCAGGACAACGTTGCGAACACGGGTCCTCCAGAGCATCTGCACTATTCTCTCCAGGCGCCCGTTCAACCTGCCGATCTGAAACTGCTGGTAAACGTTCAGCTGGCGGATGATCAACGCCAGGACATCGTCATTCAGCTGGAGCAGCGATGCTGCTGCAGTGGGTTCTAAAATGTTGAAGGACGATCGTCAAGGTTATAGTTTTTTGTTTATGGCCAGTTCCTTACCTGTATCGCCTGCGGACGTCATCTGCGGTCTGTTCTCGATCGTGGTGCTTGGGATACTAACGAATTCGTGCCGTTGCCACGGTCAGTCCGGTGCTACCTAGTGCGAAGGTCATTTAGGGGTGGGTTTCCAGGCAAATCGGGCGGAATTCGCGCTACCTAAAAGACTTATCCTTTTGGAGATGGAAAAACAAAACGATAGTTTTCGAAGTAGCTCAGCTCAGTAGGTATCAAATCTTTAGGATTTCCAAATAAAATCATTTTTAAATAAAACATTGATCTTCTACAAGGGTTAACATGGTTACCAGCTGAAAATATAAATAAAAAAATAAAATATAAATATATTCAATGGGTTTCAGTTTTTATGCTTATGCTGCGCGTTTTTGCTGCTCATTTATTTGTTTTGTTTAGTGCTTACTACTTCATAAATTTTAATTACATTTTACTCGTAACTTGTACAATATATACTATATATATATATATTTCATTTGTTGTCCAATTTCTGTCGTATAGGCATATATATTTTAGGTATATATAGTGTTGTATTGTATCTGATTTATAGTACATTATTGTTTCTATTTAGTATTGTTACTGTTTGTTGCTTTTAATGTTTACGTTAATTGGGGCGTTCCAAGCGTTTTCTTCAGCTTCTGTTAATTTCTCCTAGGAAACATTTTCAGCGCTATCCCAGCGATTTATCATTAAGGTTAATGGGTGTGTGTCTGTCGATCAGTGAGTGTGGGTTGGAGAAAGTTACCTCTATTCTCACGGCTTGCACTACGCAACTTACAAGTAAAATATTTCGTTTGTTCATTAATATTGCAACACAAGTGTATTTTCTCCTTAAACTTGCCTTTCGCGTACTACACATACATATCCGTTATATATTAGTCAATAATCGTACAATAATATATATCTCTATATGCATTCTATATACTGCGCTCTATACACATCACAAAAAATCCAAAAACACCCAAAACTAATACGGATACTCAACTACATAATTATAGATGTGTGATATAGTGTGTATGCGACTTCGAAAACAAGAATTTTCAGTGTGAATGCAAAATACATGCACATCAATATTTTTTTTTACAATTTTCAATTGTTCCCTGCATTCTAAGTGTATTCAAAATGTGCACTTTGCTGCGATGACCGTGAATAAACTAAAATAAGTTAAATAAAACCAAGTTGTGTCTTCGAATGGTTAAACAAACAGTTTTACATTTTCCGTTTATTCGTGTACAGTTACAGTTTGTTAAATTAAATTAAAATTGTATTTTAAGCATTTAATTCTTGATAATTAAATGTATAAAATGTTGCATTTAAAAGGAAGCATAATGTGTGGGTCGTGTGTCTGTCAGTTTGTCTGTGTATTGTGTTTTCTTACTAAAATATTAAACTTTGACTCGTGTTTAATATATTTTTTTAGATTTCCATTTTTTTGTTGTTGTAAAATTTAAAGCAGATATGTTGTTGCTTGTGGCGCTTGGGGCTTTCTCGTTAATTGTTTCACTTTCTTCTAACTTTTTCTTAATGTTTGTTTGTTGTTTTCAACACAAGCACAGTTAAGGGTTATAATTAATTTTAGAGTTGTGCCTAGTTGTATATATGTATATGTATGGTTGTTGTTGTTGTTGCTTGTTAACTTTAATAGTGGGGTAATAACTTGTTGTTATAGGTTTAGTATTCATATATCATAATCGTAATTGTAATTGTAATCATAATGATTGGGCGACGCGCCCAACTAAAAACTACTCGCATTCCCCATGCGGGAACTCGCTTCTCCATTCCTCCGCTCCTATCAGTGTTTTCAATTGTTACTTTTAGTAGTTCAACTAACATTAAATATAATAACTTGTTTGTTTAATCCCTTTTCATTATCTCGTTAGTTGGGTCTGCCGTTATGATGCTTCTATTACCGCTGTCATATAATAATATATATCATCTCGTATTCATCACAGCCCAACTTTCAGGGCTTGATATATTGTAAACTGGGTTAAGGACTACACTTGGCCAATATATGTGAAAGTTTTCGCGCTTTTGCTCGATATCAATGCTCCTCCTTGGAAAATGCAAAAATAATACAATTGTGATAATAATTTTCGATAGATTTCCAAGGGTCTTGTTGCGTGTTATTTACAAACTATAAGTATATATTATAATTGTATGCCTATGCAAATCTGCATATGTTTATGTATGATGAGGATGCTTTCTATGAATGTCGCTCCATATGGGTATAATCATAACTTAGTCAAAACACAATAAAAATACAAGATGGTGCGCTTTCGCTGGTTACGGCAACAAAAACCCCCTTCTTAAAGTGTCTAGCGAGAAAATTGTCCGAGTCCGATTGGTTCTTGTATCCGTTGGTTTCCCTGAGCGCAGCTTAGGAACAACTGGATATTGCAAATACCATGTCAATTGACCCAGACAAACTCACGCGCCGCCTGGCACACATTTCAAAAATGTAGAAAACACGTGAATAAAATTAGACGCTAAGCGCCTAAGCATTAAAGATACACAAAAAGAGAGATACCAAGAACAAACTATGAGATGATTCGTATTGCACGTTAAAGCTGGCGGCGGCAGACTAGTTGAGAAGTGTTTAGTTTACTTGCGATTGGGGAATAGCTTAACGAGTTCCTAGGGTGGTTTGATTTTAAATTGTTTGTTTAGAATATTTTACGAATACAAATATAATTAGTTGCCAACAAAATATTTAATTAACATCACTTGGATTTCACGTTTTAGAAGCCAGAACATTTGAACGGCAAAACGGAACGATTTCGTCCTAAAAGTAATATTTTACTACCCACGCTTGCTTTGAAAATCGTCACACCCTAGGAACCCAGCATACCACCATGCTTGGGGCCACAGATCTGCGTAACCAGCGCGCTGCTAAAACTATTGTACATACAACTAGCTGCTTATATGGGGTGCGCTTGTTATGGTGTGTGTCCTATTTAGAGAAGTCGCGTCAGCTCGGCTCACAAGCACTGGCTCACTGGTGGCACGCTTGCCTTCACCACGCCGCTTGCGACGACGCAGTGGCCGCTGTGGCAGCTATTGAGGTGCTGGTCGTGCTGCTGGAGTGGGCTGTGGTGGGAGTGTAGCCGTGCAGGAGGGGCTACTGTTAGTAAACAACCGGATGCTGTTCCACGTTCGCAGGCAAATGCTGCAGCTGGATGGCGGCGCGTGCTAGAGCACCTGGGTCACTGATCAAGGCGATGGGCGGCGGCTGCTGTTGCTGCTGCGGTGGCGGGGCCTGCGGATGACCCTGCTGCTGCTGCTGGTGATGCTGTTGCTGTTGTTGCTGCTGGTGTTGCTGTTGCTGCTGTTGACGATGCTGCTCCTGCTGATGATGGTGAGCCGCCTGTTGGATGGACAACTGAAGCAGTTGTTGCTGCTGCTGCAATTGCTGTTGCTGCTGCTGATGAGCAGCCACCGCAGCCTGCTGTTGATGCTGGGCGGCCACTTGTTGTTGATGCTGCTGGTGTGCAGCAGCCGCCTGTTGCTGAGCTGCTTGCTGTTGGGCAGCAGCGGCGGCTGCGGCCTGTTGCTGTGCAGCTGCTGCAGCGGCTGCTTGCTGCTTCTGCGACTGCTGTTGGGCAGCCGCATTATGTGAGATGAGCGTGGAGGTAACCAGAGGCACCAGACCCGGAGTTAACTGGACCGCACCGGCTCCGCCCGCCGCTCCCGCCGTGATCTGCTGGATGGTGTGCATCGTGGTGGTCGCCGAGTGATGAGGAACTGAAACGGTAGGAGGACCGGTTAAGTTGGGCGACTTGGGCACGGGGAGACTCGCTTGCGCTAGCGCAGTCGTGTTTGCCGACTCACTTATGATCGGTTTCACTTCCTGCTTGACTTGCGTCAGCACACCAGCCGGTATTTGCGGATGCGGATGCACAGGTGGTGGCGGCATCATAGCATCCGGGTGATTCATCTTCATGTGGCGCTTCAAATTGCCGCGCTCGACGAACGCCTTGCTGCACAGTGTGCACGCGTGTGGTTTCTCACCCGAATGGGAGCGCATGTGCGAGACCAAGTGACCTGCGAAACGGACAATGGAAGCGACATGAAGATCTGATCGTCGGGGATCTTGAATTTCGAAAACGGCTCAGGTAAGTTTTGGGGGCTTGCTCTCACAGTCGTTGTCGGCATGCAAATTAGGCATAAGAGATTACTGTCTAGTCATATTTTGTGTTACCAAGAAACTGAAGTCTTAAATATTGATAGAAGAAATCTGATAGGTATTTAAATCCACCATTTAAATAACTAAAATTTAGTTATTTGTAGTATTTAATAGGGAACTTTATGGAACAATATGTAAATCATAAATTTTTTTAAAAGCATAAACAAATTCCTTTCAATATTGGTAGTCTAATTGTGAAATTGTTTTTCTTTACTGTTCAATTAAAAAAGGCTACAAATATTAATATAATAAAACAATCAACCTAGTGTAAGTATTTCAGACTTTTAACTAATTGAACATTGTGAAAAAAAACATTTTTTTTTTGGTTTCTGACTTGACATGACCCCCAAAAACGACAATTGAAGGCTGTGAAAGCAATTCCCACAACAGCAATTGGAGGGCAGGATTGGGATTAAGGTTTTTGAATTATGACTGCAGCTGGAGCTGGGGCTGGGACACTATGCTGACGCCAAGCCACGCGTGCCTCCACTGGATGCATGCAACGCACAGCAACAATCATAGAGCTCACTCACCTTTGCAGATGAAGTTCTTGGGGCACTTCTCGCAGGCGAATGGCCGCTCCATCTCCTGGCCCTTGGTATGGCTACGTTGATGGAAGAGCAGATTGCCCTTGAGCGGGAACGATTTGCCGCAAGTCTCGCAGGTGAAGGGCCGGTCACCGGTGTGGCAACGCGACATGTGGTTGATCAGGTGCTCCTTGCGCGTAAACGGCTTGTTGCAAACGTTGCAGCAATGCGGATTGTCGCTCGAATGCTGGCGCATGTGATTGTTGAGGTGCTCCTTCCGCGTAAACGTCTTCTGGCAGTACTCGCACTTGTGCGGCGAGTCGCCCGTGTGCAGGCGCACATGGTTCGTCAGGTGCTCCTTCCGCGTGAAGGTCTTCTTGCAGTAGGAGCAGCGGTGCGGGGAGTCGCCCGTGTGCTGGCGCACATGGTTCGTCAGGTGCTCCTTGCGCGTGAACGTCTTGGTGCAATACGTGCACTTGTGCGGCGACTCGCCTGTATGTTGCCGTACATGATTAACCATGTGATCTTTGCGCGTGAACGCTTTCGTGCAGTACGTGCACTTGAACGGTGTCTCACCCGTGTGCTGGCGTATGTGGTTGACCAGATGCTCCTTGCGCGTGAAGGTCTTCATGCAGTAGGAGCAGCGGTGTGGCGACTCTCCCGTGTGCTGGCGCACGTGGTTAAGCAAGTGCTCCTTGCGCGTAAACGTCTTGGAGCAGAAGTCGCACCGGTGCGGCGTCTCGCCTGCTTGCGTGGCAAATGTGTGTGTGTCGCGCGAATGGGACGAGAAAATGTTTAGAGATTAGTAATCATCGCCTTGGAACAAGGGGGCGGTCATGGTTTGGGCTGGCAAGTTGCGGGTCACTGGACACCTGGCGCGGATTGGTTTTTTGTGATGTATCTCCTCTAGGCGACGGGGGAAATCGTGTGTTCACTGTCTCTGCGATCTGTACTTTAGGAACACTAACTTCAAAAACAAACCTTGAGGCCGATTCAAAAACAGATTGAAGGGATTAAGGTAAAGATAAAAAAGCTTAAATCAACTTTTAAATATAAAAATCAAAATAAACAAAAGAATTTAAAAATTTTGTGAATTCTAGTCTTATCAAAACATATTTTTATACAGTGTTCCAACGTTTGCAAACCTACGCTGTAAATGACTATTAAAACATACAATTGCTGTAAGGCATTCAAGACTACATTCTAAATGTAACGTAGGTTATATTTGTACAGATAATCTCTTAACGAATCGAGAATAGTGGCATCGAGAATATGGAGGTTAAGTAAATATGGAAAAGTTATTGATCCGCGAGGAACAGTGGAGTGCAACTAGCTTTTACACCCCAATCCTAGCGAGAGTTCGTTATCGTTGCGCCGCCAAGTGTCTGTGTATACAAGGTATTTCATGTGTCGTGGACTGTAGCTGGAGGCTGGACGGAGTGGTAGGTAGGATTCGACCGAAATCGAGGAGCAGGAAGCGGGCTTACGATTCGTTTTGTCTCTTTACCTGTATGCCAAAGTATGTGATTGGTGAAGTGCTCCTTGCGGCTAAAGCTCTTGCCGCAGATCTCGCAACGGAACGGCGTCTCGTTGGTGTGGGATCGCATATGGTTGGCTAGGTGCTCCTTGCGCGTGTATTTCTTGCCGCAGACATCGCACTGGTGCGGCGTTTGACCTGGATTTGTGGGAGAGGGTAGCAGAACAGAAAGGAATTGTTGTATATAGGGAATGGCGTTTGATCTCGTTCGACAAGACAAAATCGCATTCGTTAGCGCAAGCATTTTCTTTTTTCTCGCTTAACTCGAATCAGCGGCCATTTCTCCACGAGGATCTTTGCGGAAGCCCATTGGAGAAATGTTGGCGAATCGGAGAAAAAACAAAATTTCAGATCCCCCGACCCATCCTCGCGCACCGCTCAGACTTTTTCATTTTTTATCTTTTTGGTAGTTTAGTTGGTTGGGTGGCTGCGTGGGTGGGTGGGTTTTTTCTTTCGTATGAAAAATCTTTTCTTCGTTTTTTTTCTGTTTGGTGTGAAACTGGCCGTGGCTTGCGTTGTTGTGGTTTCGAACGAACGAAGCGAACGGAGGCTGCTGGCTCGGGCATATGGACGTGGGCGTGGTGGTGTCAGATGTGGTGTGGATTGTATGTGGTGTGGATGTTCATTGGATGTGTGTTTTGTTTTGTGTGTGCCTGTCAACTCTGCTTCTACTCAATGCTGGTCCTCAGGATGCTGTTCTTTTTTTGTTTTCGCAATTTATTTTTTTTACGTTTTTGTGCGGAACGTGGGGTTCCAGAAGAAAGTATCGCCAAAGAGCTAAAGTTACGGTAGGTATCTAAGCCTACATAGCAGATATTTATGCAGGTGAGCTGGGATGTGTGTGTTGTGTTTCTTGTGTTGTGTGTGATCCAATTGCTTTCGTGTGATCGAGTGTTAAATGTCGCAGTTACACAGAGACGTTGGCAATCGACAAGCAGCAACAACGAACTTTTCTTAGCTTTTCTTTACTTTCTTGACTTTTCTTTGCTTTGGACACCCTGTTCGACAGCAGAGAGAGCGTAGACAAAGTTGCACAGGCATTAAATATCGAATCGAATCGGGAGTGAAGGATTGGACTTGGACTTGGAGTGATGGAGTGGAGCGAGCACTGGATGAAGTGTTTGGATTGGTGGTGCATGTGAGCATGATTTAGACTTGGTGAAGCTGGGGATGTGTGATGCAGAGATCATGGTTGGGGGGAAATGGAGCGGTATGAGCGAGTGAGCGTGTTTTCTTTTAATTTTGTAGCGGGATTAGGCGAGGAGCGTTCTCCAATTCTCTGGAGATTCGCTCGCTTGAAGCGTTAGTTGACACAGAGAAAAAAATCAGAACAATATCTATACCAAAGTTCTTGAGATTCTAAAGCAATAGCTTCAGTGCCATAAGGTATGCAATTATTGAATTTATGAAACCCTAAGACACAAATAATTTCTTTGTTTCCGAACTGATGATTTGCAGTACCATCCATTTCAAACATGAAGAATAAACAGGAGATCATGCGGTTCTAGTGTGAGTATACATCAAGGAATTTGGAAAACATTTGTAAGATGTTTTTAAGCGAAATGAAATTTGGATTTTGACACTTCCTAAGCAGGTTGTCAGATAAATGAAATGTTTGGCCAGAAAATGACCAAATTAATGACCAATTTGAGTTTATGTTTTTTCTCTCTGTGTGAGTACAGTGGGCGGGGCTGTGGGAGTTGGCGGGTAGAAGAAGCACAAGCGATGAGCGAGATAGAAGTGTATGAGAGAGTGGGTGGAAGTAGACGTAGGACGCACGATGAAGTTTATATATATTTTTTGCGGTGCTTGTTGTCAATTCTTTTTGATTGGTTTGGTTGGTTGGTTGAATTTTTGATTTGGTTCTTGGTTGGTTTGGTTGGTTGGTGTGATGTGGTGATGGCTGTTGTTGTTCTTGTACTCTATGGATAGAATTTGGTCTGACTGGAGTTGGTCTTGGTTTTTTTTTTTTTTTTTTTTTTTTGGTATTTAGTTCTGAGAGAATCTGATCTGTCTTTTTGTTTTGGCGCTCGCCGCTCGCATTGTCCGCCCCCACCAATCAATCACACTCACCAGTGTGCCACATGTAGTGGTTAACATAGTGTTCCTTGCGCGTAAAGGACTTCTTACAAATATCGCAACGATGTGGCGTCTCACCCGTGTGTTTGCGCACATGGTTGACCATGTGCTCCTTGCGCGTGAACGTCTTGGCGCAGTACTGGCAACGGAAAGGCGTTTCGCCCGTGTGCGAGCGGAAGTGATTGTCCAGGTGCTCTTTGCGGGCAAAGGTCTTTTGGCAAATGGTGCAGGCGAACGGTTTGTCCGTCGAGTGCCGTTTCATGTGCCGCTCCAGGCTCGTATTGTTCGCGAACACATTGAAGCACACGATGCAGGTGAACATGGGCCCGCCAATGTGGATCTTGCCGTGGCGCGTCAAATCCTGCGACGTGGTGAACCCCTGGCCGCACACCTGGCACATGAACGGCTTCCGTTCGCTGTGGTAGCGCCGGTGCACGATCAGCTGGTACCGGAACTGGAACATCTTGCCGCAGATGTCGCAGACGTGCGTCCCCGTCGCAATGGGCGTACCGTCTGGCGCCAGCGCCACGTTTTGCCCGCCACCATTGCCGCCATTGCCGCTGCCGTCCACGCCATGAATGCCGCCCTCCATTTTAGGCATAAGCAACTCACCCGCCGTGGTCGTGGTGCCCCCACTGGTGGTGCTCCCGCCGCTGCTAGTCGAGCTGCTGGTCGTCGTCACCGTCACCTGCTGGCCCCCATTGCCGCTGGTGGCCGGCGGTAGTCCCCCCGCCGATGCAGCTGCCGCCGCGGCCGCTGCTGCATTCGCTGAGGCCATTACCGCTGCAACGGCAGCATTATTCGTGGACGCCGCTGCTGCGGCTGCCGCTGCACTCGCCGCATGGCTGGTGACCTGCGGCGGAAGCGGAGGAGGTGGTGGCAACTGGCCTCCGTGGGCCGCTAATTGATGATTGACCACATCGCCGTGGATCTTGCCAAAGACTTCGTGGTAAGTGAAGAGCTGGGAAATGTCCTCAATGTTCACCTTATACATTTCGATGCCGTGCGGCGGCTTGCCATCCTCTTTGTGCTCGGATTTAGGGAGCGGTGGTGGGCCGCCCAAGGTGATCGTTGTCCCACCAGTGGTTACAACAGGAGTTACTACTGATGGCACCGAGCTGGCAGCGCTCACGTGCTGCATTCTTGTGTCCAGATCCGGGCGATCGTTGTGGCGTTGCTCGTTCCCTGATTTCTATATCCTAATGATGTTCTTGTTGTTGTGTTGTTTATGGGAGTTATTGGTTTGTTCTTGTTGTTGTTGGGAGTAGTTGTTGTTGTTGCTGCTGTTCTTGGTTGTTGTATTTCATGTGTTGCTGCTGAGGAGCGCCTACATATTGCTGTTGTTGCTGCTGTCGACTGCTTTCGCTGAGCGTGGCTACAACAAACAAAAAATGCAAGTGGAAGGTGGAGGTGGTGTCACTTAATCTCTGGCTGCTCAGGTTTGTTCGAGGTCTTTCTTATCGACGCTGACGGGGGACAATTACCATGAAATTGCTGCTGTTGCTCTGGCTTCTGTGGGGATGATGGTGTGGCTGCTACTGTAACAGTTGATCCATGTGAGTGTGCAATTTGCGCACAACAAATCTGTTTTGATCACCTGCAAATGGATGAAATTTATTGGAATCAAATCTATTGGCTGAGGAAAAGGAGTATTGTTCATAAAGGATCATCTGCGGGGTTATGATGTGAATAGGATGTTACATACATATATGCTGCATACCCCAAGGTGTTGGCCCCGCAAAGCTGAATACTTCCTGACAAAAAGACTATCCATATGATATTCACCAGAAGAATCAGACAAAGATTAGCACACGGTCGAGGTGGCATTTTGACAGCATCCTGGGGCCGAAGGACATTACAGATTTGTAGTGCGACCATTAAACTTGCAACAATGCAAATGTCATTTGTAAGTGCATATGTATATGCACACAAGTACAGTTGAGCCCTAACCCCACACACACTTAAAGTAAACAATCATCACGCAGGACTAATTTATGTAAAAAGATGTTGGGCAGCTAGCTCATCGTTTTATTGATTTCGCTTCTGGGCATTAAAAGTGATATAAATTGCCCATTAGCGGACCACAGGACTCACACACATACCCACACACCCATATTGCTATGTATGTCTTCATCACCGGAGGAAGAGAAAGAAGAAGAGGGCGCACAATGAAATAACTTTATATAAATTGTAAATGGCAAAAGGCAGCAAAACGAATGACAAGGGACACGAAAATGGGAGTGGAGCTGGAATTTGAGGCTGTTAAGTCGAGGGAGGGGCAGGATCCAGGATTTAGATATCCAATCAGAGAATGCAAGCAGAAGAGAATGAGCGCGCAAGGAGAGAGAGAGAGAGAAGGGGGAGAGCCAAACGAGTTAGGGGCCGGGGAAGCTGATGTAAATATCAAGAAGTACAAATCGATTAAAGACAACGCGTAAGTGTGTGCGTGTGTAGGAAAAACCGAGCTGCGAATTAAAGATGGATGAGAGAGTGCACGAGGGGAATAGAAGAGAGGGAGAGCGCGCGCATGAGCGGGAGAGGTGGGGAGTGTTTGCATAGGTCCTGGTTTCGCCCCTTTTCGCTAAGCGCTTTACAGTTACAGCTTACAGCTTACATGCTAAGCAAATGGTAGCCAGAGAAAGAGAGGAGAGCAGAGGTGTGGAGCGGAGCTCCCCGTGATTGCTCTCTCACACTCTCTTGTTTTTCTCGAGCAAATAATTCAGCAAACATCGAGGAGAGCGCAGAGCGGGAGAAAGGACACTAAAAAGGGCGCCACTTTTAATGTGGTGAGGTAGGAATGTTTCATTGATGTGTGTGTGCCAATCTCCAAATACATATGTATGTATATCTTCCGCACGCACATATGAGTGTGTGTGTCTGCAAGTGCCCAGCCCGGGCAGAAACACAAAAAACAAAAAAAAAGTGGGCGGGTTTCGTTTCGGGCATGTAAAGTGCTGATGAAGCCAAGCACAGAACGCAAGACAAATGGCCCAATCTGCAAAGGGGGTGGACCCCCCGCCCACTATTAAGTAACTGTAACTCAAGCATCGCCACAAAACGAATTAATCGAGTGCAAACCACAAACGCAGGTCAAAAACCTTAGCACTCCATCAACGAATCAAAAGTATTTTGAGGCAGCTATTCCCCATTCAATTTATCTAAGCATATCTTTAAGATAACCTCAAAGTGCCGGGCCTTGTACATCACTCTCTTCCAGATTATAACTTCATAGATTTCTTCATGGAAAGATATACTCTTAATTCGCTGAATCGCTCGCTCATTAAAAAAAAAAAACATTATTTTGGTTCTATGGATAAATTTTCAGATTAATTACATGAAGCTAATAGTAGCAATCTGTAAACTTCTGAAAGCCATTAGGCTTTAAAAGAAATTATAGAATTTATCAGGAATCTTATGATTATACTAGAATCATTGGGGGGATCGTTACAATAGACCGATGACATTGTTTTAAAAGCCTGAAGGACAAAAGAAATTTGGAAGACCAGAAGCTTGTTTGAATTGTCAGGAAAGCTCATCTGTTGAAGTAATATCCAGCTGCATAGAAGGAAGCGACAAAATCGACACCATACAAGTTTAATTTGTATCTGTGAGATTGCCGTTCGAGCAGTTGCTATTTAGCGAATTAGGTTACTCGTTACGGAAGGGATTATAAATTTCGAAAACGCTTTTTTATACGAAAACACTAAGCCATATGGTCCAAAAACAAGAACGATACGTATCAAATGGGGTTGAATAACCCCTTTGGGTGGTGAGCGGTAAAATCACCCTGTATTTTGATGTGAAAGCAGCGGCAATTGAAATCACTTACCTCATGTGATTCTCTTCTTGGCCCGATTCCGCCGATTTTACTGGGGAGGCTCGCCAGGAGCGGACTTGAAGGTATATTTAGACGGATGCGGAGGTTCCTTTGGGGCGGGCCACCTGCAAGCAGAAGCGAGAGGGGAGACATGGCAACAATAATAACCAGTGAGCAACAGTTTGTTTGCGGTGTTTATGTTTACGCGAAATATTCAAACGGCCCGCGGTACAGTCTTCCCCTTTTCCCTTTGCTGCCAGTTTCGGTTTCAGTTTTGGTTCCACTTCCACACACTCATACATTCATACTTGCATACGTGTGTGGGAAAAGCGGACAGGGGGGCGAAAGCAAATCAAGCGAAAATTTATTTGCAGTCAATATATGTATATGTATATGTGCATGCAAAAGTCACCAACACAGAGAAACTAAGGCTGCGTCTGCGTGGAAAGAAGAGCAAAAATATTCTAACTCTAATTGGAAAGGGAATGGGAATTGGAATTGGTATCGGGGGGTATTGCAAATTTTACATTTCCAACTATTCCAATTCGAAGCGAGCGGTGATGCGCGGTTTCGATGCTAACAAATCAAATTAATTGTATCTATATCTAGAAGTGCTGTATGTGCGTGCATCTCCTCGGCCAGTCGGTCTTCACTGCTTTTCTTCTAGATTCTAGACGGGGGGCCTCTCCTCGTTCTCTCCCTCTCCCCACTCTGCTTTGCTTTTGGCTGCCAGCAGGGAAAAAAGTTGTGTCTTTCTTGCCGCCTCCTCTTTGTTCCCTTCTTGCCCACTGCTTTTCGTGCACTTTTGTACACGGCTTTGCTTTTTTTTTTTTTTGTTATTCTCGTCTCGTTTTGGCCTCTCTCTCTCTCTCTTGTCTGCATCTCTCCTTCTCTTTGCCTTACATTGTCTCTCATTATTCATTGAACGACAACGGCAACGCCACCCCTTACCCCCTGGCCCAGCAGCCACAACGTTTTGCACGAACGACGCTACGTACAATTCCCAGCCGCCTAAAGCGGAAAACCAATAAAAACGAATTGAATCGCAAAGCGTAAGTACAAAATAAAGCGAGGAGGCGAGACAGAAAAATGAAAGCTGAGAGAGCTGCTAACGAGCGAGCGAGAGAGCGCGAAAGATAGAGGGGGAGAGCGAGAAGCGAGTACAGGCGGCGCGTCGATACAAGTTTTGCCTTTTGGCTCACATTCTATATGCCGAGATCCGAAACTCGAGTTATAGTTATAATTATTGCCGCTGCTGCCGCTTTTTATTTTTAATTTTGTTTGGCTGTCACTCAAATTTCGACCGAGAGAGCGGCGAATCGAATGGGAAAAATGAAAAAGAGCGAGAGAGAGAGGGGGAGGCGGAGGATCGAGTTGGAGAGTCGTCCATCACATTTTCATTACAGCCAATTAGTGTGCATTTCATAATTGTTAAACAAAACACACAGGCACATATCTAAGCATAATTGGAAAAGCCAGAGGAATCGGAATTGGGAGCTGCGTTCTAACATATGGCGGCGAAAAAAGTGCCAATTCGGAGAGCGCCACCGATCGCTTAAAATGCTATAGTTAATAAATTTCTGAAAAATGCAACCCTGCGTCTCCCCTCTCCCTCTAGACAACTTGCAAGAATGACACGATGATGACGTTAATGGGAACTCTGTGGCTGTGGATGTGCGCAGCTCACATACACAAACACACATAGATACTCTCGCACTCACAAACACCAATACACTGGCAGCAAAGTCGACCGCAAAGTCATTTGATTAAGAATTCTCGCATTCTTTTTTGCATGCGAATTTCACAAATAAACACAATTGTTTCCAATCAACCCCGGTACTCTCCCCACTACCCTTCCTGCCACACCCCCCTTGCGGCTTTACCCCTCGTACAACACTGCAGTTTTTACAAGCTTTAAAAAGGTTGTTCGGTTCGTTCTTATGACGCCAGTATATGAAAATTTACTTGATATTGCAACGGTGGTGGTGGCGGGCACACTCTCCGGCGAATGTGTGTGTGTGTGTGTGCAACAGTAGTGGCAATCAGAATCGAAACGCCGCGCGGGTGAGAGGCGGTGGTGAACGGCGAACAGAGCAAAGCAAACTGAAAACTGAATGAGACGCGGAGGCAGCAGAAGGCGAGTAGGCAAAGGCGACCGATGTAAAAGTTCTTCGTGCGGCGCGTTCGGGCGGCAGCCGAAAGCACAAAAGTCCAGTGGGAGAGCCAGTGCAGCCGGGTTGACTTTGGCGAGGGTATCTATCGGTTCGACTCTTTTATTTTATAGTTATATTATGAACTTCTTAAATGTGGCAAAATAACTATGTAGGTTGTCTGGTGTTAATTAAATCAGCTATCATCTTTTTAGGTTCTGTTGCCATCCTTTATTTGGCCAAAAGCCTAATAGATTAACGCAGCGCTACCAAGTAATATTAAAAGAATTATTAAATGTTCCCTCAGAAAAAAAACGATTTCCTTATTAGACGAACACAAGTTTAACCACTTTTATTAATCAGAGCAGAAAAAAGCCAAGTAACACCTGCACTTACTCCAATAACAAAAAGTGGCTAGAAAGAATCCAAACGGTCGGCACTAGCATGAGGTGTGGAGGCAGCGAGAGAGCGAGAGCGAGTACGAGAGACACCGCAAGATACAGATACAATGCGTGCTCGAGTCCGCATGGGTGGGTGTGTGTGTGTGCGTGCGATTGCGTTGTTCTTATTAACGATTCGCTGCCGCTGTCTCCGCCTCTCCCTCACCCAGCCCCCTCTCACAATAGTGCTGCTTTTTCGGGGCTTGGGCACAAAAAGGCGGCAAAACGGTTAAGCACACAAATTCGACCGGGTCCAATTGGCCGATTTGAATATGAATGCGGAATCGCCAATTCGAATTGCACTCACCAGCGATAAAGTTAAGTTTTATCCATAGAGCAGCGAGCTACCACTCCTTTTTCTGGTTGCAGCAGCGTCCCTTTTGAACAGACGCCGTTCCCGGATTGCTCAATGGCGATCTTGGTTTTGTGGCCCGAACTCGGATATCACTCTCCACTGATCACTGATCACATTGCGCGCACTGTACACTTGTGGTTGGCCATTTAATTAGAGCGGTGTCTTTATTTTCTTAACATTTATCGCGGATCCAGAGTTTTAGTTGCGGGCGGAAGAGCGAGAGAAGCAGTGTATAGAGCTGGAAGCAGTATCGATATGACATCGAAACATCGGGCCAGTCGGAATCGATAGTTCTTCAGCGCTGGCAGTGTGACCGTACCTCACTGGCACTGCCGCTTGGAAAAATACGAAAGGCACAAAAATACCGCATTAGAGATGGCACTGCGTCGATAGCTTGCAAATTAAGTTTTATGTTTTCTATTAAGTTATATTAAAAATTAAAAATAATTAGCTGCGAAAATATGATAGAAATTGAGCTGTAATTGAAATATAAACTAAGCTGGTTAGATATTACTTAATATAAAAAGAGTGAGTTTTATTGCACATGCAAATTGAGTGTATATCATTTATAGTATCATATATAGTATGTAACGAAAATTACGAAAATCGCATAACTTGGTATTATACATTTTTTAAGTGTTTTATTGAAAGCATATACTCATTGGATTATGCGACGCATATTATAAGGTTTTCAAAATAAGTTCTGGAACATTATTTTTGGAATAAGTTGATGGATGTCGTTTGGAAAATGTGTTTTGTCTAGAAAATATTAAAAATGAAATTTCAGAATTATATGAACGTAGTTTTGGCTACCAATGACCCCAACTCGATCTGAACTAAATACGGATTTTTAAAAAAAAGAGTGAGAAGAACGAGGACATAGAAAGTATATTTCTTTGATTTGCTTTTATTTAGCTTTATCGTAAAATAAATTACAAAATAAAATACATTTTGCATATAATTCGTATCCTTATATGTCTAGTACATTAATTTACTCACAAATCTTTTGGGTTAATATTGCGCTGTGCTCCTTCCAACTCTCGCTCGGATTTTGTTTGTTTTCCTAATGCTAAGAACCAAAAAACAAATCAACTTGCCGCAGCCCGCGCCCCTATATCTGTTTTGTGCCTGAAGCCTGACGCGGGGAAGCCGAGTATCGTTGATCGTATAAAGCTAAATGGAAACTATAAGAGTCACACGAAATCATGTAGAGATATTAGGAAAAACGGGGCATAGTAAACAAATTAAATTCGTAACAAATGTACAGGGAAATGTTTTGGGCGCGGACGCTAAGTAAATGACGATTTCGTGGCCGAGGCCAACCGTTGAGATTAAATTGATTAGATGCCAGCTGGGTGGCCAAGTCAAATACAATATTTAAGCCTTTTGTACAAACAATTCTCTACTGTTCTGTTTCTGTGATCTTTCGTTTGGCAATTGGTTACGCGTTGCTGTAGTACTTCTGTGTCTCTGTTTAAAATCATCATCCAAATCCTTGGCTGCATCGGTAGTTTCGCTGACATACATCGATCGCATGTATATGTAAAAAGTGGTCCTTAATTCGAGACGTGTGTGTGTGTGTGGTTAAAACGCTTTTCGTGTATATATAAGACTGTGATTCTGCACGTAGTTAGGTGTTCCTTTAGAGTGTGCTGGCTAAAAAGCCGCCCGCAAAGTTTATGCAATCGGGTGGCCTACGAAATGAATCTGAATCTGAATCAGAATAAGAATCTAAATCTAAATCTGATTCAGCGGTGAGCTACGGTTCTCAAATAACGTTCGATCGGACTACGGACTACAGAGTACGGATCTCTTGACTCATTGCTCATTGCTTCTGTTGGTTGTTCGGTTTTAGTAAGCTAATATAAATCACGATAGTATGGCCACGCTGCGTCGCGGCCCGCCCTGACTGATGTTGTCCATGGAGGACCACTTCTTGATCCCGTTCTTCAGGGCCTCGGCGGTGACCTTGTCCTGCATCACCCGCGACATGGCCTCCAGCTTCTGGGCCCGCTCCTTGGACAGCGGCTCCGTGGGGAAGTTGAGCTCGTTGGCCTCGGCGAGCGTGCGCAGGTCGAAGTAGTATTTGGCGTACACCGAGGACGGCACATTGATGTTGAACTGCAGCAGCTCGAGGAACTGGCGCTCCAGCTCGTTCATGTCCTCCACGGTGATGTCTTTGAGTATCTGGCAGTAATCCACGTTCCAAACGGCCTGGTCATCCCACACCTTCGAGGCGAGGAGAATGGCACCTGCAGAAGATCAGTTATAGATCAGTAAGCATTACAATATTAAAGATGTTATATATTTCAAACAGATCTACTGCTTTTTCTGAGTGACTGATGCTCGCAGCACTCCATTAAAACTGCTCGCAACCGGAACTCACCCAACACCATGCGCTTCCAATTGCAGGGTCCCACATCCAGCTCGGCGTAGGTGACCAGCCGCTCCAGGTAGACTAGCGTGATGATCGCACACTCGGCCGTCAGCTGGGCGGCGTTGAAGAGCGTGCGCACGAACTTGTAGATCTGCCGGTGCTCCGGATTGTGCGTGTCGTAGTTATCCGGCACCTGGTCGTGGGTCAGCGGATGCAGCTTCTCGTCGAAGATGTCCAGTCGCCGATCCGATTGCCGATTCTTGATGTGATAGTAAATGGCCAGCGAGACGCACTTGACCGTATTCTTAAGATTCGGCTGCGACACAGTGCTGTCGTCCAGATAGATCGTCGAGCAGGAGGAGCTCTTCTTCATCCCACCGCCACCGCCACCGCCGCAACTATTGCCTCCGGGAGTACTACCGCCGCCTCCTCCGCCGCTGCCCACCTGCTGGGCAATCTGCTGCTGCGACCGCTTGCGCGTCATGCCGCCGTTCTCCACCTTTGATCGTTCCAGGAACATGGTGGCTGCGGTGGGATCCACCGAGGGATCCTCCTCGCCCTCCAGCGCCTCCCGCTCGGAGATATGCTGCAGATTCTGCTGGTTCTCGTAGTTGTCACCGCCGCCGCCCTGCTGGATCTGCTGGATCTGGTACTGATTATGGCCCTGATGGTGCAGGTGCACCGCCGACGCGGATCCATGGTGGCCGTCCAGCTGGTGCTGCGACGTGTGCGGCGGATGACTGAGCTGGTGGCGCTCCTCGAAGACGGGCGGCATGTCCTTGGACTTGCGGTCCGACTGCGGACTGGAGTACGCGCAGCACGAGTTCTTGTTGCCCATTTCGCCGATTCGGATTGGGTCGGTTGGTCGGGCGCTCAAACTAAATGCAACTTGGCTTGGCACTCACTCGCTCGCTCTCTTGACTAGCGGATGGACCCCGGATACGGATCCTGCTCCTGGCAGTCGCTCACGCTCGGTTCTCGCTTTTGGCACTTGGTCGTCGTGCGTCTATGTCTATGGGCATGGCGCTGGCGTTTCTATCGCTCCACAATTACCGCTGCCCGTCGAGCGTTTGCTGCAAAGAATATACATAGATAACGCTTAGCCTCGGCTTCTATTCGATCTTATCTGCAAATCTGTTCTCATCCCATAACCCATTACTAATTGCACTGCCCTTTTCGGGCGGGTGCCATTCGATTTTAGAGCAGCTTTGCCCTACATATTCACATCAAGTTTCGGATGCTATCTGAGGTGGCAATCAAACTATTGTTTATAATACATGCTAGTGCTAAGCATTTTGATTTGATCTAAGTGACAGCATCTCTTTACCTTCGGAATTACCAATTTAGAAGCACTTTATAGTGAAACTGGGAACTAAATATGAGGTTGATAAGAGGGCAAACTGACTATTTGATTGATTTTAAAGTTCTGCACATATAGATCATAAAAATTGCGGTGAAAGGCAGCTGTAGATATGATAAAAACTTTGTTGTTTCTAAAGATAGTGGCGTGAAACAAGTCACATGACGAAGCTAAAAGATTGCAATGAAGTTTGGAAAGGCCTTCGGGCAGGGTATTTCATAATTCGACCTGCAGGCTGTGCCATTTTTACTATCTTCCTATTATTTGCTCTGTTTACAGGCGGAATCGTTTTGGCTTAAAGGCCGGCCAGATTGTTGTGCGAAAAATTAATTAGCCCGCGACACGACACTGGGCGGCAAGTTGCCTAATTTGGCGAGGTCTCTGCTTTATTTTCGCTGTTTTCTAGTTTTCTAGTTTTCTGCGTGGGGAGCACGACTCTTTAGTCTTTTTCCTATTTTTGGGAGGGGCGGGGCGGCAGCGAAGCTTGTGACTTTGTTTACGGCGTGGAATACCGGAATACCGGGCTATTGGACACTTTGTCATCGGGTGGGCAACTGATGGCCCAGTTCCTCGATTGCCGTATCACTACTCAAATCACTTGGAGCGTTTTTCCCCGCACATTAATCATTGCAGTGAATGAATGAATGAACGCTGGCGCCGCTGTCGACGTCGGCGGCGCTGCTCGGCCTCTGCCCGGAGAAACACCCACGAATGGCCACCAAATCGGGATTGTGCCGAGATTGGGTCTGTATGGTGGCTAACACACTGATGGGGCGATGGCCGCCAGTTCGGCGAGCAATTAAGCCAACACTTTTCACACATCTTAGCTGTTTTTCTCGCGTTTTTGGTTTAATTACCTGCTCGAAAATGAAATGTATCGTATTTTATAAATATCGATAGATATCAGAAACAGTGTGGCCGTTGGTGGTTAGCACGGAAATACCATCCGGCTTAGTACCGATTGTAATAATAAAATACCAGACAAATGCCAGAATCCCAGATTTTAAAAACATGGCGGATCATTAAAAATGTGATAAATTAGACCTTTGAACAAATAAGATTTGAATCATAATAACAAAAGTATAATAACTAAGAAGGCTTTGCAAGTACGCCGATAAGTAATTAAACTGTGCTTATCGAGATTGCAATTTTGACCAGGTGGCAACATTGAATTCAAATGCTTGCGCGCGCTTTCAATTTCAAAATAATTGTATTATGTTATTAAAAGCCTGTCGTATAAAAAAAGCCGTCGCCAGTTAGGTTTAATAAGAATTTTTATTAGTATATTAAAAGTCATATGGTGTTATTATAATTTACTTGAAAGTATTTCGTAATAAGCATACATCTCAGCCATATACCCTTTATCTCAAATATTTGTTTGCAAATTTAGACCATCGCCGTTAGTTTAGGCATATTAAATGTTGAGTTTAACATAGTAGGAAAATTAAAAACGTTTCATTAGTAGGCTTTTGTTTTGAGAAAACTTGTAAAGTACACAATTAGTTTGCTTATACGATATATCAATAACTGGGCTAGAAATGAACAGATGAAACAAAGTTATTTACAGATCTCAGTAATATGCGATTTTGGTTTTGTTCGGTGTGGGATGGGATGGCTACTTTATTCCCTTTAGTTAGAGTGCATTCGCTAATATACTACATCTTTTTGCATCCTGTGCAAGTTGTATTTACACAAAATGTACTTTTTAGTTTTTTATTGGGGGCGTTATAGTTACGTAGTTTATATTATTTAAATGTAATGATTGCTTTCAACTTATTTGCCGTATGCAAGTGTGTATTTCATATTGTTCCATCAGCTAAGTTTCTCGATAACAAGTTTTCACATCGGCCGGAACTATATAATATGTATTTCTATGTGTGTTAATGATACTACTAGACTACTTTTTGCTATAACATTGAATCGTAAACCTCATATATATCCGTTTGCATACGTTCGATTAGTGTTTCTGTGGTTTTCTCATTTTCAACAGAGATAAATAACAACTTTTTCACTGTTTTTTTGTTTTTTTTTTGTGTTTGTTTTGAAGGTCTGCAGCCTAACGCTACATTAATCAGGACTTTGTACAGATTTTTGAGAGGTCGCTATACATATACGATATACATATGTACTATATATATGCGCATCGCTTTGAGCGTTCAAGTTTGATATACACTAACACACACTGTTTGTTCAATAATATTTGCGGTCCGCATAGTAGGTATTCAGGCGCTATATTTATCCCATTAATGGTTAGGAGTAGATTAATGTTTGTCTTTAATTTGTGGCTATGGCTACTAGTAGACATCCGCTATACACATCTGCACCACGATTTTCGTACATTTATCGACTACCTTAATAAAGCTATGATCCCAATTTCAGCTGATAATTTGGTACCTTACTGCTAAGCACTTTTACCACTGCCCTTTGACTCTCTGCTGTCCCTCTCGGCTGTTTTCCACTTCAATTTTCACTCATTTCCGCTGGTGTTCGCCCTGCTCAATCTCAATGGTAAAGAGCAGTGGTAAATCTTAAAAGAATGGTCCCGCTATCAGACATTTTGAAAAACGTTTGAAAACATTTCAAGTTGATTAAGGAAAAGAAAAACCGAAACGAAAGGAAATCAAATCCTCCTGCGACTCAAGCCCTCCACTTCCATCTCTCACTTTTGTCCCGCGCTCACGTATACAAATAAATATGTTCTGTAGAGACGTGACTATTATTATGTACTTAACAATAAATATTTTATATCCCATCGTATAGGTAGCTATGTGCATTTGTAGAGTGGAAAGTTTTCGAAATCGTTGCTTTCGTTTGGTTTTTGGTTTTTGGATTTTTGTTTTTGTTTGGGAAAAGTCTGTTAGGGGCTGGTGTAGAGTATATACAAGTCGTATAGCTAGTTGTCAGGTATTTTTTGGTTTAGCTTTTAGTTAGGTACTTAATATCTAGACAGATCGACGAGTCTGTCGTCCCTTCACGAAAACCACTCGTTAAATTGAGCAATTCGAATGCTTGGTAAATGCAAACACCAAAACTAAGGTCGAAAATAAAAGGTGGACACGATTACAAAAATATATGCATTTAATTAGAACGAAATTGCGTACATCGAACTTATACAAATCATACGATAAATTCCACATTTGACTAAAACTAACGAAGTACAAGTACAACTGAATTCTAAATATAAATGCTCGCAACGAACCAACAAATACGAATTCACAACAAATTTCAGTTGAACTCCTCGCTATTTATGTATGTATTTATGTACATCTACGCGTTTTTTTTTTCTCTGTTCGTTTGTATTTGTGCTTGGCCCTAATATTTCCATAAGTTTTGCTCTGCTTCTCAATTTGCTTTCCCGTTTGCAACAACAAAGTGTACAGATACAGTATTTATACATATATATCGATATTAGTGTACCGCAACTAAGCCTATATAGATGATGTATGTAGACTAAACTCTACCACAATTCACATCGAGAGCGCATTTGAAGCGGTTTGTTATCAATATTCTATGCTGATTCTAAGCTAAGTAAACAATATTCTTGCAGCTCCGTTCGTTCCGCAGTTTCTCTCAGTGTAACCATCGAAGTTTCCTCTTCTGTTCTGCTCGTTCCCTTTTCGTTTCCGCTTCAGCCTGCCGCCGGCCGACAGGTGGCGCTCTGGCCCCCCTTAGGCGGCAGCGCCATCTGCCGGCTCCGCCGCGGGCTCACTCTGCTCGCCATCGGCCGCTTCCGTTTCCGGTTTGCTTTCCCCTTCTTCCGCCGCCGCTGCAGCTGCGGCTGCAGCTTCTTCCGCTGCGGTGGCCAAAGCGCGAGCCTCGGCATCTGGAAACGGGAGAATTTTTAATTTTCCAATTTATCACTGCACCATTAGTTAATAAACATGAATTGTATTAATTTCTAGACCACTTACTGTTTTGGACCAGAAATATTGGTTTCATTTTTATGCTCAGATTATGAAAGCTGTTATTTTGTATATTTAAAATCTAAAAACATATTTTCAGGCGTTTGAAAGTAACTGATTTTACACAAACTGAGAAATGTTAGTTATCCAATTTAAAATTCCAAGGAATTTCAAGGCGTAGTCTTTTAAAGGATCTGTTGATTTGATGGCACATATCTTCCCGCCAAATCCTTCAATTTTTCTCTCTCATCACTTACTCTAGATCGTAATAGGATTGGGTTTTCCTTTCGAATGGGAGGGAGGGGTTCTTGATTCTGGATTCTAGATGCCTAATGACCGCTCTTTCGGCGCCGTTCCATCAGCTCTGCGTAAGAAGGTTTATGCATGAATAATAAACGCCCACTGGCAGGCGGGAGATCAAAGCGAAGGACAGGTCAAACTCAATTAGCGCCCTTAATGTGAGACTACAAAAAGCGGCCGGCCGAGTCGCCGAGGCAATTAATATGATAATGAAAACGCACTACACTGAGAACTACGCTAAAATTTGGCAATACAGGAATAACTCTTTGCTGCTGAAGCGACTTAGATGCTTAGATGTTTGTCCTTGCCGCAGTGCAACGAACTCACCTTTGACGGCCTGCTCCTTCCATATCCTCTTGTTCTCCACCAGGCAGATGAGCCACGGCTTGGGTATGTTGAACTTGGAGGCGGCGTTGCCGGTGAGACTCTTGCGGGCGAGGCACTCGGCGGCGGCGGTCTTGGCCTCGGTGCGCTCACGTGGCTTTTCCATGCTTGGCGTGATGCCCGAGTTGGGAATCACGATCGTGGAGTTGTTCGAGGAGGTCGCGGTCGGCTCGTGCTCCACCAGAGTTGCCGGCTTGGCCTTGTTCATCGGCGCAATGGGGGCCAGGATGAGCTCGAGCATGTCGGACATGACGCCCATGCTGGGCTCCACGATGAAGTCGATGAAGCAGATCTGCGACTCGGCCACCAGCGTGTTGTTGCGATCGCACAGCGGACTGAAGGGCAGGCCCAGCTCCTTCTCGAGGTCGCCCTGGCGGAAGAACTCCTCCAGCAGGAGCATCGTCCAGCGATGGTGGACGCCCCACTGCTTGGCCGGATGCGAGATGTCGCAGCAGTGGAGGACCAGGGACAGCACCTTCTGCTTGTCGATGGTCGCCTCCTGGAGCGTCAGCAGCTGACGCATGGCCTTCATCTGCTGGAAGTGATTGGTCATGTCGGTGCCGAGCACCATTTCGATGACCAGGCCGCGCAGCTCGCGGAACTCCTCGCGCGACAAATGCGACAGGATGTTGTACTCATCCTCGCGCAGCAGCCGGAAACTGGCGCTGGCATGGTGGTTCTCCAGCACAGCCCGATCGTTGTACAGCAGGGCCGTCTCCGAGCCGGACATCACGTGGAAGTTGTTGGTGGTGCCGGTGTGCTCGTAGTCGTGGAGCAGGGCGGCCAGCAGCGAGGCGAAGATCTCGAGGTCCGTCAGCCAGTTCATCAGACCCGTGTTGCACAGGCAGTAGTGGATCGTCTGCATCACGTCCACGGCGTGCAGGTTGTTGTGGTACGGATTCCGGTACCGGCAGTAGCCCTCCTCCACGCGGTGCAGGAACGCCTCCAGTATCCCCGGCGCAATCTTGAACTTGTGGATCGAGCCGTAGCGGTTGAACAGCTCGTAGGCCACGTACTTCACCACCTGGCCACTGGCCGCCTCCGTCAGGGCGAACACGTCGAAGGTCCAGTCGTCCAGGTTCTGTGGCGGATTAGTGATTTTGAGTTGGTAAGAGATCGGTTTTGGATATGACGAGTTTGCATACAGTTTGCATATGGCACCTAACACGAATTCCCATTGCTCTATTTACCAGAGCTACTGTAAATGCACCTATATATGTACTTGTATACCAATTCTGGAGCACCCACCTTGAGCAGCCGGACCACGTCCGGTGGGAAGGCCGTGAGGGCCGAGCTGGAGACGCGGCGGTACATGCGGTCCACGAAGATGCCGGCCCGGATGGCGTGGGCCACCGAGCGGAACTTGGGCTTCTCGTCGCTCTTGCGCCGGCTGGTGGCCATCTGGCGGGTGAAGGTCGAGGCCAGCCACTCGCGCACCTCCGGCGGCACTGCATCCGGCTGCACCTCCGACAGCTCATCGTCCTCGTCGGCCAGGCGCCTGTTTGGAGCAGATCCGGATGAGGTGGGTTGGAGTTGGGTTCGGGTTGGGTTGGGTTGGAGAAAAGAGTCGTCTGTTAGTTGAATTGCATTTGAATGGGTTTGCCGGGTTAATCGGTTACCAAAACAATACTCAGTAAATGTACAAAAATGAAACCGAATCTTAAGTTGGTTATCTGCTTTCGAGTTCGACAAGCTATGGCCAAGTTCAACTTAAAATGGAAGCCAAGTTGGAAAGAAGCTCAACAAAACGTAAAGGGAAACCAAGTTTCGGTGTTGATTAAAATTTTGCACGGAAAAAAGGAAAGTTTCTTTGTGTTTTTGGGGTAGAAACAAAGTTTAGTTTTCGCATAAAAGTTTAATTAGTGAGCGCAGGAAAATAAGTATTATACTTTCAGTTGGTTAGAGCAACAATTACAGATACAGATATGTAGGTGCATGTACACATTATATTATATATTGCAGTAGCTAGTTAACATCTCAAAAAGTTTGGAGGCGTGGTTGTGGGGAAGGATCAGAGTGGGTGGTGGGTGGTGGGTGGTGGTGCGAAAGTTGCTACTATGCAAAAAGCTAACAAGAGCATGCTTCGTGTGGCATGTGGCATGTGGCATGTGGCACATGGCCTGTGTGACGCTTGTGGGCGGCTGTGAGTGCGTGTGGGTGTGTGTGTAGTATGGGCGCGGTCGGTGGCGACTCAATGGATTTTCTTAATTGCATGCCAACTATCAGTGCATATTATGTGCAACATCGAACAACGAGAACAGCAACGGCAACAGGATTTCGTGCTAGGTACGGCCAGTTTCACTTGCCAAAGTCGCCAACTGGCCCACAAAAGCATCCCAGTCTTCCTAATTGGCCCCGGAACTCGCCCGCCCTTGGCCACCCACGCACAGTTGGCGAAATCCGCAATAATTGGCCCTTTCAATGTCCCTCTTTTTACCGGGAACCCAATCAATGCATTCCCTTGGCAACAAGGACCTCCCGCCTGCATTTGTATATTTGGCCCTTGAAATTACGTAAGTGGATGAAGCACAACCCAGCAAGTGTTTCAAGCATGAGAATACGGAAATATTCAATTACTATAGGTAACAATACCCTTGAATAGGCCAAGTTAGAAGTATAAATATTTTTGGTAAAGCCAAAAGTTACGTTTCTTGCCAACCAACGTAGTTATGAAGCCTTAAGCTCTAGCAACATTTACTTATCCACATAGTTGCAATTTGGCTAAGAGCTCGATGTATTGGCTGACAAGAATGGTGAATATTAAATTCCCATTAAAACTTCAAACGAAAATGACAGTTTGCTTGGAAAATCATTTTCCTCTCATTATTTGCCATTTTCCTTTTACCCACAATATGAAAGCACTTCGAACGAAATCCCAGCAAAAAGTGAGGCAACGAGATGGGGCAAGTGACTTAAGCAAATTAGCGAATGATTCAATTATGGTTAATTAGACTAACTTCAGAGCTCAGTCAGTGGCCCCATCTCCACGCGATTTCTGGCCAAGATTCTCGAGTATCTCTTGGCTTAGTGGGCCAACTCGAGATGATATCCTCACGCTTGGTTAGGTGGACCACGACATAAATTCCGAAGTAAGGAGTGCGGTTGGCTTAAGTGGGACAGGGTTTTTAATAAACCGAAAGGCTGTTACGCGTTATTTATTCCATTTAAAGTTTGAAAACAGTAAATGTGGTTAGGAAGGCGCTTCACAAGTTGGTAAAATACTTCGCTTAGTAATACTAATGCACTAATATGGTTAATTCACTTTTTTGTGTCGGATAACCATCACACGATAGTAGATACTGCAACTTTTGTGTGCCATCCCCCTTGCTTCCTGGTCCAATAATTCCCCAAAACTGTCCCCGAAAATGGGTGTCCTTCATCCCGCGCCATCGTCCTGGCAGGACACTCCCCACCAAGTGCAGCGACAGTGTGTCATGTGGATTTATTCTCTGTGCACTTCCTACCAATGTTGCGGTTGGGCTATTTATTTGGCAGCAAGTTAGTTCACTGGGCTGCTGGTTTTTGGTTGTTTGCGCTAGAATTATTCCGATTTTAATACCATTCGCTCAGCATGGCATGCTCCACTTCGGACACACAGAACATAGTGCCTTCCGTATTTGGATGGTTGCTCTTAAAGTTTGCAAGGGATTTGGAAATCCGACTGACTGGCTATGCAAGATCGCACCTTTTCTTCTTCTCCTGCGTCTCCTTGGCGCGATACTGAATGATGAACTGTATCAGCTCGACGGTGATGACGCTTTGTCGGCTGCTTTCACGCCTCAGACGACTCATGGCGCGAACGGCGACGACGACCACGATGGTAATGACGGTCAGCCGGCTGGAGCGGCTCACCGATGGCTGCTCGGATACAGATACTCCTGTTGGCTCAGGCTCAGAAACAACACCCTCCTCGCGGCACGGACCCGGCTCGTACATGGAGTTCAGCTGGAGGTTGACTTTGTGGCAATGTCGTGCCCGCTCGCTTGGCACTCGAAAATTAATACATCACTTTCACTGTGGGGCCTTTGGGGGTGCTCTGCTCCATTGGGGCGACAATTACACTGCCACTTCACTCTCGTAATTAGCTGGCAAAACGAAATGCGCTTTTAATGACGGCGGAATAGCAAATATTTGTGCAGCACTTTTTTCGGGTACTTCCTTGCCCCCTCTTTTTTTCCTTTTTGTATTTTATATTTATTTTACTTTTTTTTTTGGTCCCAACGAAAAGGGTGGAATATTCTTTCTTGTCGCCGCTCGTTGCCCGATTTTTGTGTACTTGGCCCGTCGCGAGTTCAATTTAAACTGAATTGCGGCAAGCGGGAGCGAGAAAAAAGTACCCGCAAACGGTTGGCGAAATTTGGCCACCAGCAGGCAGCTCCTGCCCAGGCAGCTCCAGTTGCGTGCTATTGGGAGTCCGCCGCGCCGAGTCCTGGCCCAGCAGGATTGCGTGCACACAGGCCGAAAAAAAGTGGCTCCGACCTCCAGTTTAAGGCCGGGAGATGTGGAAAACTTGGCCAAAACTGTGCTAGGTGGCCCATATCAATTATGTCAGCACTAAGATACCGCCGAGTCATGCCAAGCCCACCACTGAACTATTTTGTGCCAAAAGTACCAGAAGTACCAGAAGTACCAGAAGTACCAAAAGGCCAGGCACTGAGCGAATGATCTGCTATGCTTGACAGTTTTCAGCTTTCCTGAAAGATACACAATCTTTAATCTTTCTAGGTGAATTTCCTAGAACATTATTGCTTAATATACATTATTGTTGCCACAAACAAATCTGGCTATTGTTGCAACACGATAAGCTGAACACAAACTGCATAGTTTGTACTATAACTGAAGTTTCAAGCTGACAGCTCTCAGTTCAGCTTTGACTTGCCCATTTTGTATCTTTTTCTAAGTATTTCATAGAATCATGCTTGTGATGTTGGTTTAATGGCTTCAATGCCATTTAATTGTACGCCCTTTTTCCTGCCAGCGTACTCCCAGCTGGATGTAGTCCACTCGAGCGCACACGGAAGCGAATATATTTTTACTATTTGCCACAAAACAATTACACAAAATGCTAAGAGGCATCCACGAAGCAGTAGCAACAAAGTATTCTGGCGAAGAACGGCTTTGGCGGTAATAACCAGCAGAAGTAGTGGGAATAACCGGAGCCTGATAAACACGACAACGTCACGAATTCATTTAGCCAGAATTCGGAGCAGCCAACAAAAGTATCTGTAGCTGAAAGTAACTTTTGTTTTTTTTTGTTTTTCTTTTTTTTCGGGGGCCTTGGCGTTTGCCTTTTGCTTAATGACTTTTCACCATCCCCCCACCAAGTTTTTCCAAGCGATTTTTATGGACTAGGAATGGCTTTAAAGGCATTTTGGGTGGTGGTCATAAAACGAGTACCAAGAATACCACTTCTTTGGCCAATTGCATTCGCCATTCGTGAGCGAGCACTCGACTCAATTTCTTTTGATTCAATTTTCATTTGTCGAGCGTGCCGCAAATTGCGTGCTGCGGCGTTTGCTAAAATAAATTGCATCGGTTATTGGCACATTTGCATGATTTCTCTATAAGCATTCCCCCCGCCCCGATTCGTTTGCGATATGCAGTTGGCCAGCACGCGAGCTTTAAAGCGGCCAAAATGGCTTAAAGTCTGCAACAGGTTGCAGTTGCATTGGCATGAGTGCGGCTCAACATATATAAGTGCATGTTTGAGATACGTATCTTGAATTTCAATAGTTGAATCTCAAATAGTTCCACAAAAAAGGTTCCTATTTGTACTCACATTTTTCTGGGTAATTTTAAAACTATCACAGCTTTCTGCTTACCTCTACAAAATGTAAGGTGTGGCCTAAAGCTTCGAGTGAAAACTTTATGGAAATGGTTCCTTAACGTTTTGCGGACGTTAGTTTGGGTTTAGGGGTCATTTGCCGGAAGGAGCGGGGGCCAAAGACGATGCCACTACTGCCCCATGAAGGGGCAATGATAATGCGTTCGCCTGGAACCCCGGCTTTTCCCGCCCAACCACCCACTTTGCCCGGGAAACATGCTACTTAATAGTTATGCGTGCAATTTCCTGTACTTGTGCCCCAAGCGTTTTGTCCTTGCTGCGCCCAGGATGTTTTTGTGGGGCATTCCTGGCTGTCATTGCCAGCGAGGGCACACGGGAAATTGCTGGCAAATTGACAGCTTTGTTTTGTGCCAATGATTTTGCGTTGACGGCGGCTTTTTGAAAACCCAGCCACGAAATCGGCTCACATGTCCCAAAGCCTTCGGCCCCCGCCAGAATCTTCTCCCACTCCCCAATATTTATGGAATGGGCGGAGATGGCGCAAGGACGTACGTGTAACATAATACAAAAGCCAGGGGATAACCTAGAAAATGACGGCGAGGGGTGCTTGAGGAGTTCCCACAAGCGAGGCAGCGAAAGCCTAACGTAGAAGTCAAATGGAACAAGTTTCAGAGGGTATATATATAAAATATAAAGCATAAAATACGTTTTGGCAATAATGAATAGTGATAGTTACATTTAAATTAAATAACTTTTTTTTAATTTGATAAAGTTTACCCAACTTTTTTCAATGAAGCTTACAGGACTTAGTGTAAAAGTTCAAGTAGTGGAATATCTACAAGGCGCCACCCTTAAAAGTATATAGATTGAATAACCCAACAGCCTGAGCTATTTTAGATTTACTTGCGAAGCATTTCAATAGCGACCCTCGCAGCTCATTGTACGCCCACGGCTTTGAGCGATTAAAGTGCGTATTCGCTTTGTGTGACCAGAAAGGCGGAAGACAGGACCTCGCAGAGCAGGACCTAATGGCTGGACAACGGAGAGGCCCCAAGGTCCTTTCATTTGATGCGACTATTTTGGATATTTGGACACAGTCCCCCACCCAACTCAGTCGACCCCATTCCACGCGGCAACATCGAACTGCCGATGTGGCAGAAATTGGCAGTTAACATCATTTGTTATTGATTTTCGCATTGGATAGTGGTAATATCAGCTGTGCCACGGCACTCGTCCTGCGATTGTCCTGCGTCCTGTGGGGTTACTTGCTTTTTTGGGTCACTCCCATTGTGCTGGGCGAAAGATGATTGATGATAGATACTGTATAGCATAGGTATAGTAACCTTCAACTTGGGCGGCGTGGGTTGGGTTTCGGGGTCTGTTGACCCAATTTCTAAGCGGTCGATGGGGGCGGTGTTCGCTTCTTTTTTCTTTCTGACTCATTTGAATATTATTCGCAATTTTAATTGGCGCCTGCTGCTGGTGCGAGTATGTGTGCAAACCGCTTAATTATAATGCACATACATCACTTAATCGGACCTGACAACCAGAGTTAATGACTATTAATGATACGGTTCCAATTACTTGCTTGCCACGCCCTCTCGCCGCTGACGCCTCCGCTGCGGCATAGATGCAGAATGGTTGCCTTTAATTGTGATTTATTGAATAATTGCTATTTATTTTCGGTGACTGACAGACAGACAGCCCCCCTTCTTCACATATTTTTCACTACTCAGGGTCCGAAAACGAAAGCACATTCAATTTTTACCACCTTATCGGCATGAATGAAGCCGCAAAATGGCATTTAATTTGTGAATTTTTTAAACAATAGATATCTGGGCCGCTGATTACGACACTCACATGCGCAGTTCGCAGTTCGCAGTTCGCAGTTCTATATCTGTCTGCCTCAAAATTTTAGAGAGTTGGTGATTCTCCTGCAGTTGGCAGTAAGTGCTTTTTCGAAGTTTTATTGTTATTTGTTTTTATCATAATTAACCAATGCCAAAATTGCGTCAGCGACAGCGACAGTGATAAGATACTTTGGATTTTGTGGCTTTTTATGGGTGCGCTGTGCTGGCAGATATGCTAATCGAATGGGGAACTTGTAAATTCGAAGAGTAATAAACTTCGATTGTAATTATTACTGGGTGTTTTTTAGCTCTGGACTTAAATTCAAAATTAGTTAAGCTAATATTATTTGGCACAGATATACTTTGTTTGTTTCATTGTCGTATTTTGCAGCTGTATTTCGCAGCTCTTCACAAAATATTCACCTTTAAAAATGCCCCCTGATTACAAGTATTATATATATGTATGTATATTCCCCTGGGGCTTCTTATTCTCCTGCGGCTTTTCAGCTCTTTAGATCCAAGTAATTTTGGCTTTTTGGAAATTCCGAGTGCACGGCGGCTGCCTTTTGACGATTTGTCTTCATAAATCGAAAGTGGGCGTACACAACGCCCCGCTTTTAAGGGCTTAGTACCTAATTCCGGGATTTTCCCGGCCTGATTCCGGGGGCTTTTAGTGGAAACAGTTGCCCAACCCCCGCCTCCAAACTGGCTGACTTGTGAGCTTTGCCAAAAACTGACACGCTTAACTAATTTCGGTGTCGACGGCACATGTAAACCGCATTAAAGTGACAGCCTCCTCCAAGCGGAGGACGCACCTCCTCCCGATTCCAGTTGCTCCTGGTCGGCGGCGCGGCTCTTGGCTTGATTAATTTTTGGACCGACAAGTGGCAGACGCAGATCATCATCGGTGTGGGATTCGGATTCGGATCCAGATTCAGATTCAGATACGGATTCGGATTCGTGGTGACGTGGTGCATGGTGCGGGTAATTGCGTATTTTGCGAGTGAGCACACAAAACAGACAGCAGAAGCAATCACACAAATGCACTCGAAGAAATACAGTAGCCAACATGTGTACATTTCGAGGTATATTAACAGTTTAACAAAAAATGCTTTTTGATGTGTTTTAATATTAGAAATATTCGTAGTTACTTTTTCGAAAGAGTCTTGAAAAACACATTTTTCAAGTTGTTCTAGAACTTAATGCTGAGAGTTTCTAGTGACATAAGAACGTACCCTTATGACATAAACCCTCCATTTTGTACAACTATAACTAATTACTTTACGGGTCGAACACTTCAAAAATGATATATTCTTTTGCAAAAGCTAGTGCGATTTTTTCGAGTGCAGCCACACAAAACAGACAGCGTGGAATATGGCGGAGCATGATGGGTGGACAAACCGCAGGCGGATGATGCGTCGTTTGTTGGAGTGGTCGTAGTCGTTCTCGTGGATGTGACTGTGGCGACGGGCGTAGCTGAGGACGTGTGTGGAGCTGGTGGCCGAGGAGCGTGCCGAGTTGCATCTGGACAGACAGACAAACAAGTACGGATGACAAAAATAATGCAGCGCCCAAAAAAAGGAGCAAGTGTGCTCCGCTTTCCCGCTTCCCCACTTCGCTGGCCAATTTAATTTATGGCCCGATAGAAGAAAACTAGAACAATGGCTGCGGATTAGCTCGCCTTCGCGTGTCAAGGCTAAAGCCTCGACGAGTTCTGGGAATCATCGCCCAGTTCGACAACTTAATGCCGATGCCAGCCAAGTCGTTGCGAGTCAACTCCAGCTAATTACTCACAACCACCAAGTGGAGTGGAACCGACCCGGTTCGCAGATCAAAGAAGTGCGGCCAGCGAGCGGCGGACAAAGAAGATGCCAAACCCAATCAGCCAAGAACGATGTGAGCCAAAATATACGTTTACCACACCCGCGACTGTCGGATACCCTGCTTGAAATAGAATAGAAAAAATCAACGTTCATCTAGCTAAATCCCAGTAGTTTAGAAAGGCCAATAAGAACGCAGGAAAAATATGGAAAAGCGAGCTATATATGTACATGATTGCACACTAAATGAAAAATACGGCTAAACCTTTCACATAATTTCCATTTCATGTTTATGTTGCAGACGTAGTGTTCCATTTGGGAACCCCAGCCAAATACCCATCGTCATGAAACAAGCCATTTTCATAAACCTCCATTGGATACGCCCAGAAAAAGCCATGATGGAAATGGTCTGCGCTTTCGTCAGACGAGAGCGTTCAATAAAAATTCAGCTAGGGTATGGCAAATCATTGTGGGACTCGGCGCTGCTCGCCTAATCAGTCTGCTGGGAGCTGTTATGGCTGGTTGGGATCGCCGTCCGCCGTTTGGTTATACTCACTCATCCCGACTGGGGATGACTGTCCCGCTGGCAGTTTCAATTTCGTCGCGCTTATTCCCCACATCTCCTCCAACCTGGCTAAAGCAGCAGATTGGAGCTGGATGGCAGTGCAGCAATGCATATAAATGACGTAGCAATTGGAAGCAGCCATTTGTTATGCGGAGCTTTGCTTTGTTTCACAATTAGAATTGCCAACTGGGGACACTCAGCCAACTTGAAGACGTTTACATATGTGTAGCTTAAAGAGCAGCAGCATGAATTCCAGTTTGAGCAGATAATACATCTTTAATCTGAGGTATACGGGTATAGGTACATATGAAATGGAATTGCCTTCGCTTTATTTGCAATAAATAAAGGAATCAGTAAGCAAGCAGAACTAAAATGGAATTAACAACTGTTCATTCTTACAACTTAAAAGCGATGCAACCTATTTAACAAATTTAAACCTCACCCAACTATTAATTGGATTTATTAGATATAATTTGAGGCAGTACGCACTGTAATTCTACCTTAAGGCTAACCAACTAGGAACTAATTGAGGGAAATGTTGTAAGTTTTGGCCACGTGAGATTTGGTTTGTGGTTGCGCCCTGGTGCGCCATTAGATGGAAGTCGTTTGTCTGCGGTTCCATCGCCACACGGTGGCGTCATCGCACACGTAGACCAGCACGCTGGCATCCCGGGAGAAGGCGATCTGACGCACTGTGGCCACGCTGCGCGAGTTGTGCAGGGTGGTCATGTGGGCGCCCTCCGGATCGCTGGGATCCAGCTCCCACACATACACCTTGCCCTGCTGGTTGCCCAGGGCGATCACCTTCTGCCATGGGTTGAAGCCGAACCTCACGAACCAGATCTCGCATTCGTCGTACTCGAATTCCGCGATGATCGTGCAGGAGGAGTCGCTCGGCTTCACCTGCTCGAAGCTCTGATGGAGTTGACCCGGCTTCCAGCAGACGATGGCATTTTCGCAGGACTTGGAGAGCACAAAGTTGCCAAACCACTGCACACAGTCCACATAATTCCTGTGTATATCCCTCGTAGAAAAGTCGGGGAAATGCTTGGTCACCGTGGGGAATGGCAGGGTTGACTTCTCCTGGCTAAAAGTGTTCGACAGCTCGATCTTGTGATGAAATTCGGGCGTATTCAGACACCACAGTTTCAGCGAATGATCCATGCCGCTCGAGACAATGCGATCTCCACGCATATTGAAGTCAATGGATAGCACCTCATCGCGATGTCCCTCCACGCCGCCCAAGATGGCAATGCACACGTGACTCTGGATGTTCCACAATCTTATCGCGTGATCCTTGCTGCCCGACAGCAAAAGCTGCAGCTTGTGCGGATGGAACTTCAGCTCGTTAATGGCCTGTCCATGACCGATGTAGTTGCCCACCGCCTCGTTCTGCTCGACGTCAATAACCCTGATGACTCCGCGGTATCCAGCCGCTGCCAAAAGCGGGGCAGAGGTCTTTAGGTCGTACGACCAAGCGCAGGTGTAGAATACCTCATCGGGCTGTGAAGTGAATTCAAGTTTTGTTGGTTTATTTCGAGCGTGTAAAATTGTTTTCGTACCCATTTTTTCAGTTATTTTGGCTAAACAAACAATGCCAGCTTTTACTTAATAGATTGCTGCCTGCAACCAAATGAATTTAATTTTCTATGAATTCGTCTGTTTTGAAAACTGATTCACATGGAATTTAAAAACAGCTTTAAAGCTTATAATCAAATCCTAACTAGAAGTGCCACTTTCTGGATATTGCGAAACCAAATTAAGAATGAGTAGCTCGTAAAGGTGTAAATGACCATTAAATAACCATTAAAACAAAAAACAAAATCGATGACCCATTTTAAACCTTCACTAAGCTAAGCGATGTGCAACATAAGATGCCCTAACTATAGCCAACTGATCAATAGGGCATTGAAACTGGTTCTGTATCCTGGCGACTCACATCCGGATCTGCGTAGCAGTGGAGCAGCTGCATCCCGCCCTGGCGAGGGCACTCGTAGACGGTCACCCGGTTGCTGCCCGCCGTGGCGAAGACCTGGGGCTCCTCCTTGCCCAGCAGTGTGTTGAAGGCCACGCCGAAGATGTTGGCTCCGTGATTCTCCTTCACGTGTGTGCTTTGTAGTAGGCATTTGGAGGTGGAATCGGTTCAGAATCAGTTGCCAGTGCAGAAATGGCATTTCTTACTCGTATTTGTAGGCGGCGCGGCTCTTTGGCTTCGATTTGGTGTTCCGGCGTCCGCGGCGCTTGCTCCGTGTGCTGGATGACGGCGACTTGCTGCGCGAGGTGGTGCTGTTGGTGGTGTAACTGGCCGACTCATCCTGCAGCCGGCACAAGCCCCAAAAGATCCATTAGTTCTCGGTTCGCATAGCCATTTGTCATTCGCTACTCACGCCACATGATTCCTCAGACTCTTCGGGCTCGATGCCGTTTTTCACTTTATCACTGCTCATTTCGAACGCGCGGCACGTTTGCACGGTTAAACGAACCCCAAATTAGGCGCCCGTCTTCAATAAACTATTCGATATTGCTATTTTAAATGTTTAAATAACGAGGCGAGTAAAAAATGTTTTTTTTTTGGCGGCAATAGTGTGACCCCAGTCACGGATCGCGTAAAATATCAAGACATTGCGGGCAGTACGGTCTTACCATTGCGTAGCGCGGCCACCTGGTCACGATCAGCTGGCCAGTGTTGGCAAACATTAGTCGCTATTTAACACACTTAGGCGGGAAAGTTCAAAAGTTCAAAAACGACAAAACACATGCGCAAGCAATTATTTTTTTTAAATAAAGAAAACAAACAAATGTAGGACAAGTAACATGCCATGGATTCATGTGCGGTATTCAAACTTTGTACATGTATTCACAAAATGACACTGGTCGACAAGACTAGGAGAGTTGCAGCTTGTGAGTGGTGTAAAAAGTGGAAGTTATAGTTTTACAGAAACCGTTTAATTACCAAAGGCTTTATAGTTGTATTTTTGAAAGATTGGCATTTGTACATGAAACGCTTTTAAATTGATTTTAAATACACATCTTCCAGTTCTTACGCCCCCAAAAGCTTACTACGTCCATTGGGAATATTTAAAAATATCGCGTAGTTTTTATATATATATTTTTTTTGTTTTTTTGTCAAATCGCGACAACGAAACATTTACAATCACGCAGAGAGCGGGTGGGGAACGAAACAAGTGTCCTTTTTTTGATTAGTCTAGGATAAAATAGTTATTTACAAAAGAAGCGAGCAAAAGATTTGGGGAGGGGGACAGAGGCTAGACAGAAGATTACAGCAGTGGAAATCGCAGACAGAGGTCGGCAGACAGATAGATTGGATAGAGGAGAGATAGAAAGATAGAGAGACAGAGTTCATAGAGTTATGTGTGAGTATATACTTGTATATTAGATAGTAGTTCATTCTGGAGCTGTGTTGTTGTTGTTGGCTTGTTAACGCAAACGTGAAACGATAAAGGCAAATCGAACGAACTGAAGAGGCGTAACGGATAACGTTAGTCTAGCTTAGAAATCAAATTTCAAGTACGTTTTGTTCGTCGACATGGACCTGGCCCAGGTGGGTGTCCTTAGGCGCCGTTGCCGGTGCACCGTCGCTGGGTTACTGCAACTGCCACTGCTGCCGGCACTTCCCGCTTGATTCTCGGCCGCCTTGGCACTTGGCTCCGCGGTTGCGCTGGAGGAGGTGCTGGGTGTGGAGGTGGAGGTGGTGGAGGTGGTGGAGGTGGTGGAGGTGGTGGTGGTGGTGTTGGGCGGTGTAGGTCCCTTGTCGCCGGGATCCTTCGAAGGACTCTCCTCCATCACCGATTCCCTCACGGTTTCCAGGGCGGGTTGAAGCTTAGGGGCAGGTGGTGCGATTGTTTCGCTCGCGGTGGTGGATGGTGGACCCGTTGGGCCACTGTGGGTTTGCGGGGCCTGGGAAACGCCCTTAGTGCGACACTCTATGCTGTCTTGGTTGTCAGCGGCTGGTTTGGCACTTGCACCTCCACCTGCACCTGCACCTCCATCTGCACCTCCATCTGCACCCCCATGCGTCGCCTCCTGCAGGCTGCAACTGCTATTCGAGTTGTTGTTGTCCTGCTGCTGGTCATCTCGTCCGTGGCTGTGGCGATTGCAGTTCAGGTTCTTGCAGTTCCCATTGCAGCCCCCCCTGCAGAATTAGTGGCCGAAGGTTGGGCGCCAGTTTTTAGTGGCAAGGCAGGCGTTCAAGTTTTTCGGCGCCCAGCAGTTGGCAGTGAGTAACAGCGAACCGGTGCGAATGGGCAATTTTTCGGTTACGAGACACCACGTTGATTTGATGTTGCATAGCATTCGGATTGTTTGTGTGTTTTGTGTACAAGTTTTCATGTATTTTTTTTTAGGTAAATAGTTTTGGCAATAGAAAGAAAGAATATATAAATAGAACATCAGTTGAGAGATTGTGATAAAGCTATTGGGTTTAGTTGGGCAGAGAATTCGACTTTTCCCACGAAGATATATGTGTAAATGAAATATCTGTCAATTAGCCTTTTGTTTTAAAATTCGCCCTTATTTTATCCTTGCCTACTACAAAATTCAATTTCTTCTGCTAGGGCAAGATTTAAAAGTGCATCAATTCCGAATTAAAACAAAAAGTAGGCCAAATGGTAATCGGACTTAAGTCCTTAACTTTGAAAGTTGTCTCGGGAAAAAAATATTAAAATAAATGGGAAAACGACTTTCAACTCAGCCTCACTTGGCCATGTAAATCGAAGAATCGTGTCATGTGTGGGTCGGAGGTAGAAAAATGTTTATTAATTCATGTTCTCCGGCACCTGAATACAATGGATGCCGCATACTCCATGCATTCGTGTATGCAGATGACATTCGGGTGTGGTTTGGAGGGGATTTAATTGAAAGTGTGGTAAATAATAAAACTGCACTGATGCATTGGGCTTGTATTTGCAGCGAGTTTACTTTTGCGGCTGTGAAGCGAACCAAAATCGGGTTGTAAAATGATTTTGCTTACCGGAATACGATTTGAACATTTTCAAAATCAATAAATGAAAAAAGTGAGGAGGCCCGGAAAAATCCTAAAAAATATTATTCCAATTTCAGGCCTTCAAAAATATTGTATGTCGAATTCAATGGCGAAGTTATAGCAGAAGAGAAGAGAACGGAGTAAATTCAGTAGAAGCACACAGAGAATTCCATCTGGCGAATTGACAAAGGAATGGAGTAGACGTAATGCAATACACCGAAAGAAATGGCGAGCACATAAGTAAGACACCGAGAATTGAGTTAGAGACAGTTCTTTAGTAAAATACGGTGCTGCGATTCGTTAGGGGCGGTGTTTTGGGGTCTTAACCTTAGCTTAGTAACTCTCAGGATCCGAAGAATACAGTACACAGTTATACGTTACGTAAGGCTAGGCTATGGCTAAGAAATACTCGATCTCTTGAAACGTTCTATGGCAATGAGTTCGATGAGTTATAGAAGACAGTACAGATACGATTGATGGTGATGGAGATGATTATGATAATAGTCTAGGTCTAGAGTTCCTTTTTTACTGGTAGAGCAAGGCAAAGAATAGATCTCGATAATCGAAATACAAGAACTGAAGAGAGCACTACAAAGAATGAGGATAGAAAAAGTCGGTAACAGAGTTAGAAAGAAGTTGAAAGTAGAAAGAGGTGAGATAGTAGCTGAATAATAGTGGTTATTGTGAGTTATTGGATTCATGTGGGCGCGAGTTCGGTTATGGTTTTACTATAGAAGAGATGTTAGAGTTTAAAATCAACAGAGTTAACGACAAAACCAAAGCGACAAGGTTGGCTCGATGGGAACACTTACTCTTCGCTCCCAACGGATGTGGACGCAATCTGCCCCAACTTTGTTTTACCTGATGTGGGGCTTCTGCTCAATAACACAGACACACACACAGTAACAGTAACAGTAACAGAACGGATATAAAAAGAAAAATATTCAGATATATGTATACATTCAGTAGGTATAACAAGGACCTCGAACCTTCGTTCGTCCCTTAGGAGTATGTTTATTATATAGCGAAATTGGATGATTTGATGATGGGTGATTGGACTAGGTTATCGCTGAAGAGAAAGCTTGCCTTGGGTGCAAGTCCGAAGTTTTCAAACTACGCAGCATTACAGTTATTTTGGGCCCTACTCAAAATGGTTAACCAGGCCTACACCAATTCGATGGGAGCCCCAAAGAAGCCCAAGCTGAAGCAGAGTTGTCCACAGATCACTTGGAGTCGACTCGCTATTAGGCTAGCTCGCCAAGAAGCTTGCAGAATGTTTGGTTCTTTGGGAATATATCTGTGGAGCCTAGGGCCACCACTTTCACCTACCTTGATTCGTCTATGAAGACGGCCTCG
The DNA here is from genome assembly GCA_005876975.1 of Drosophila orena. Lineage (NCBI taxonomy): Eukaryota > Metazoa > Arthropoda > Insecta > Diptera > Drosophilidae > Drosophila > Drosophila orena. The sequence goes on along the minus strand of VCKV01000008.1, from coordinate 6,974,229 downwards.
AGCACACGAGCCGCGTAGTGGAGATTTCGCTGCATGTCCTCGTAGGCAACGGCCTCATGATCCATGCGGCGGAGGAGACTGCGTATTCTGTGGAATTAAAGAAGTCATAAGTGCTGTAATGTGAATAGGCAATAGTTCTATCTTTATTAAAAGTTGTTTGGAAGATTTCATTTAAAAATCCGTGCTTTACGTTGTGGTAAAAAGCGGTACTATTTTTATTTTCGGGCAAGCCTTTTGAATTATGGAGGCCAAATTTGTAATTCAAGGAAGAAAGTAGGAGTGGAATAGGCCTTGTAAAAGTCAGCCGAGTTGTTCGTAGTTCTTCGTTGAACCAATTGTAGGTCAAGGCGGAATAATTGAATCAATGTACCTGAACGTGATAAATTGGAATACCTAGTGTGTCATTGCCATTAGTGTACAATTTCTCAGGGCTTATATAAAAATGGGGAACCACCTAACTGCCACTACAGACATGCGTTGTGCAGCCCTGATCGCTCTGTGCTTCCTGACAACAACACCTACGGCAACGAGTGCCAGCTCTCGTGCATTAAAAATGTTACGAAAGTCAAAGATGGACCCTGTAATAAATTACAACTTTGAATAAAATAAAAAAAATTACAATTAACTACTAAGCTCACTCAACAGAAAATTTACAGAAAATTATAGCCATGTCTACGAATATGTCTTAAAAAGAAAAGAAATGTAAGGTCACGTTTAATTTTTGAAAGTACAAAGGCATCTATTGCAAGCAAATTGGTTGTTAACAAATAAACATTAGAATCTGTGTGAAACGTCGGACTATCTCCAAGCTGCCCTAATACGTGAAATTAAAATGCATCGCCTCCAAAATGAACCACTGGACCAGCCGGACTGCCTACTGTATACACCTATCTGTGAGTCGATTGTGTGCCGTGACACTAAACCTGAACGTGATAAATTGGAATTCCTAGTGTGTCATTGCCATTAGTGTATAATTTCTCAGGGCTTATATAAAAATGGGGAACCACCTAACTGCCACTACAGACATGCGTTGTGCAGCCCTGATCGCTCTGTGCCTCCTGGCACTTTTGGACCAATCTACTGCCTATTGGCCTAGAGAACGTTGCCTGTGTCCTTTAATTATACAGCCTGTATGCGGATCGGACAACAACACCTACGACAACAGTTGCTGGCTCTCGTGCTTTAAAAATGTTACGAAAGTCAAATCTGGACCCTGTAATGAATGAACACTTTGAATAAAATAAAAAAAATTACCACCAATTAAATACTAAGCTCACTCAACAGAAAATTTACAGAAAATTATAGCCATGTCTACGAATATGTCTTAAAAAGAAAAGAAATGTAAGGTCACGTTTAACTTTTGAAAGTACAAAGGCATCTATTGCGAGCAAATTGGTTGTTAACAAATAAACATTCGAATCTGTGTGAAACGTCTGACTATCTCAAGTTACCCTAATACGTGAAATTAAAATGCATCGCCTCCAAAATGAACCACTGGACCAGCCGGACTGCCTACTGAATACACCTATCTGTGAGTCGATTGTGTGCCATTCGTATCTGATCAGTGCAAAACGTAAGCCATGCGTATCCCGACTTTCATCGCTCTGTGCCTGCTTGCAGTTCTGGTCCTGGCTGGCGCCCAAGTCACAAGACCCCTTTGCCCGTGCCCAAGAATCTTTCGACCTGTCTGTGGGTCGGACCACGTCACCTACAGCAACATCTGCGAACTCAAGTGCGCAGCGCGAGTTAGGCAGATTACTGTGGTCAAGAGAGGAAGATGCTAATAAATAAATAATGATAAATAATACCTGCATACAGGTAGGTATTTCATCTTAGAGGATAGGGAAAAATGTTCGTCGCAAGTTTTGTATGTCAAAGGTGCGATCGTCACTAGGATTTTTTTTTCTACTTTCGTGTAAAGTGCAGTACTATGCTTTTGATAGGAACGAACTTACCTCCCGGCCGCTTTGTTAAGAGCATCTGGCGTGTCGACTGGCGGCAAACTCTCCGTATCCCATTGCCCGGCGGCGAACGACATATTCGAGGGCGTTTCGAAGGAGTGTCCCGACTCCTGCGGAATATCGGTGTCCCCGCGTAGTAACGAGTTGTTGCCGACGCCCAAGTTTATCGAGTGCATGTTGGTATAATCGGCCGAATCGCGACCCACGACCATTTCGGTTTGCGATAGATTGGCCGACGAGATCTGAATATTATCGGCCAGATAGTTGGTGGCATTCGGCGATGATGGCTGCATTTTTGCGGCGGCGGCTGGTCCGGAGTTTGGTGGGGCGTGATTGCTGGATCGGCTGTCGCCGGCGGACGCGGATCCGTTGGATCCACCGGCACGGAAACTCACTCGCTCCGCAAGTGGGTCACTGAGCGGCGTCTGGGCGTAGCCAGTTCCCGGCACTGTGCTGCTGCAGGCGGTGGTTGAGGGCGATGCCAGTTGGCCGTCGAATTGGTTGAAGTTGCGGCTGTTTGTGCGTCGGATAATCGTCAGTGAGCCATGTCCTGCAAGAAAGCCGGGGAGAATTCAGTGAAGGCCAAGGAACTGACTCAGCTGCTTATATAGTTATATCACTCTCACTGTTGACACATTGATTAGGGGCACCTACTGGGATCTAACGAAGCACACAAGGCCCCCAAAGGACTTAAAACGGCAAGGGGTGTGGGTAAAACGAGTACGGTGGATACAGAGCCATGCGAACAATATGCAAACTAAGATTCAATAGGTATATAATGGTGTGAATGAATTTGCTTTTATATTAATATATAATTTCAACAAAGTTGTGCTTGTGAAAAAACAGTTCTGTTTCCCATGAATAAAATATAAAGACACCTTTTAGTTTTGATTTAGCAATTCTTCATCCGTGGCTCGATCAAAAATCGTTGGGCGCAATGGACAAGAAATCAATAATTTATTCCCATCATTTGAGGCCATTGTAGCATAGAATCCTTTATTTAGTTCAGCCCCCAGTGAGGGGAAAATGCTTAACGAGCAGCGAACAAAAGCCCCAAAGAGTTCCTCCCCCGAGACATGTCCATGCCCCACCCCCGACCCTCCAAGTCCCCACCCCTTTGAGTTTGCTGAGTGGCATCATCCTAAGTTAGCTCTAAGTTGGCCCCAAGTTGGCATCCCGGGTGTGTCGAAAAAGTGCAAAGGATTTATCTGAGTGTGGGTGTTTGTCAAGTGGCAAGGTGGCAAGGTGGCAAGGTGGCAAGGTGGGGGTGCAATCCCTGTAGCTGCCCCAGAAGAGCCGAGTGTCTTCGTACTGGCTGCGAGAATCTTAACTGCATTCCATTTATTTTGACAGTGCAGGCAGCTCGAGAGAAAGGTGATGGGGCAGTCATAAAATCCGCTTTATGCTGCACTTAAATTTATGTTACACCCGAGATTCCTTGGCTTAACTGCTAGATACGCGGACTCTTTATCGAGTCGAGTTTTTGGGATGAAATGTTTTATGCTCCTTTTACTGGCGCCTCTGCCTCTTCACGTCCTTAATGACTTTTAACGCTTCATTTTACCCCACAATGTTGGGGAAACTTGAGGAAAATGCTCTGCTATCCCCACCTGGCATCGCCTTACGACCAAAAAACCCAATTCCGCTTGTTTTGACCCATGTGAGCGCGGTGGTGGAAATTGCCGGCAATTAAATGGTCTGATGGCCGCATAAAGTGCGTTTCGCAACTGGTAACATGATCGATGGCCCACCATCAATCTTTTTTATACACTTAGATAGTTTAGGTTTCCTCCTACTGATGTGTTATCTAATATAAATATATTTGGAATAAAAGGGGCCAGTTTAATGTCAAAGAAATGTCAATGTAGCTCAAAGTGCCCTAAAACTAATTAGCCAATTAACCATCTTTTACTATATATGTTCAGCGAAAATTATAATGTTGTGAATTAAGCAAGTAAGTACCATACATGTACATACATATATGCATTTAACATTCGATATGTTTAATAGCTTAATCAATTCACTTCAGTTGTTCTATATATAATATACACTACCTGAATCTAATAAATCAATATTTTTTTCACCACATTTAGAGATTTGCCATCTTCCGTTTGCTAGCTTAAAATGTGCTAAATTAAAAACTGCTTATATAGTGCGAAATCAGGGACTTAAAGTTCTAGCGATTTCCAGGCCTATGGCTATATTATTCAGATTAATATCAGGTGATGTTCACTTTATTCTGCGACCATGATGCATTACTACATTCCGATTGCACTTTGCGTGTTCGCTGTTTTGGATTTGGCAAACGGGGTGAACGAAAAGGAAGGTTCTACTTCTTGCGTACAATATTTTGGTGGCGTGTGCTGGGATAAAAGATTTAATATGTGGCCAGCGGGGTTGAGCCACGTACGTAGTATGGGCATACTTTTGAAAGTACAAAAACATATATTGCGAGCAAATTAGTTGTTAACAAATAAACATTCGAGTCTGTGTGAAACGTCGGACTATCTCAAGTTACCCTAATACGTGAAATTAAAATGCATCGCCTCCAAAATGAACCACTGGACCAGCCGGACTTCCTACTGTATACACCTATCTGTGAGTCGATTGTGTGCCGTGACACTAAACCTGAACGTGATAAATTGGAATTACCTAGTGTGTCATTGCCATTAGTGTATAATTTCTCAGGGCTTATATAAAAATGGGGAACCACCTAACTGCCACTACAGACATGCGTTGTGCAGCCCTGATCGCTTTGTGCCTCCTGGCACTTTCGGACCAATCTACTGCCAATTTGCTTGGAAAACCTTGCTGGTGTCCTTTGATTTATTACCCTGTATGCGGATCGGACAACAATACCTACGACAACAGTTGCTGGCTCTCGTGCTTTAAAAATGTTACGAAAGTCAAAGATGGACCCTGTAATAAATTACAACTTTGAATAAAATAAAAAAAATTACCACCAATTAACTACTAAGCTCACTCAACAGAAAATTTACAGAAAATTATAGCCATGTCTACGAATATGTCTTAAAAAGAAAAGAAATGTAAGGTCACGTTTAACTTTTGAAAGTACAAAGGCATCTATTGCAAGCAAATTGGTTGTTAACAAATAAACATTCGAATCTGTGTGAAACGTCGGACTATCTCCAGTTACTTTGCTGCCATACCCTAATACGTGAAATTAAAATGCATCGCCTCCAAAATGAACCACTGGACCAGCCGGACTGCCTACTGTATACACCTATCTGTGAGTCGATTGTGTGCCATTCGTATCTGATCAGTGCAAAACGTAAACCATGCGTATCCCGACTTTCATCGCTCTGTGCCTGCTTGCAGTTCTGGTCCTGGCTGGCGCCCAAGTCACAAGACCCCTTTGCCCGTGCCCAAGAATCTTTCGACCTGTCTGTGGGTCGGACCACGTCACCTACAGCAACATCTGCGAACTCAAGTGCGCAGCGCGAGTTAGGCAGATTACTGTGGTCAAGAGAGGAAGATGCTAATAAATAAAAAATAATAAATAATAACAATAACATATACAGAACTAATAGAATGTCTAAATTGCAACTTATAGTGGTAACGATTTTGCACGAACAAGAATTCGAAAGCAAAATGTTAACCGAGCCTAAAACGTGAAATTCAAATGTACCGCCGTAAGTGCACGTATACTTGTATACTATTTTCTGGCGCCTAGCTTATAACTAGTGTCTATTCGGATCAGTCCAAACTATGTACCACGTAACCATAGTCTTCTTGCCTGCATACAGGTAGGTATTTCAACTTAGAGGATAGGGAAAAATGTTCGTCGCAGGTTTTGTATGTCAAAGGTGCGATCGTCACTAGTGTTTTTCTTTTCTTTCTTTCCTGACTTATGGCTATATTATTCAGATTAATATCAGGTGATGTTCGTTAATCAGTGTATCCATTAGTTGGCAACGCATTTGATTTCTTTATGTAATATGCAATAAGTCGGAAAATGCTAAAATCACTTGTGATTTAGTGCGAAAATTGCAATTTAACGCTGTAGTTGGTAATGATTTCCAAGATTATAAAAATATATAATTGAGCTTGCTACCCGGTGCTATGCACTTTATTTTAAGGCCATGCATTGATATTTTTTGATGGGGCTTTGTCTGTTGACAAGCGGTGTGAACCCAAAGGAAACCTCTACTTTTTGCTTACCCAAAAATAAAAATAAAAAAATACAAACTTAGTGGTTGATAAAATTAGTTATCTTAAATTGGGATATTATATAGGGATTCCTTCCGTTTCAATATGTGTGTCGTGTCGCCTTTAAGTTATGCGTTGATAAGGAAGGTCTTTTAATAAATATATATGGACATATGTTCTATTGGTACACTACCCTCATCTTTTGGGATTTAAATAAGCTCTTGAGTTGTGGCCAAATCAGTTGGCTTAAGCCAAAATGTAATTAAGACAACTGCGCTGCAATGCGATTTCAATTAGCCGATTTGATTTTCAGCTACAACAACCCACGAATGCTATCCCATTTAAATTCCTGCAACTTCCGAGCGATGTCGAACCGACTTAGCCACCGCAATCTCCGCAGCTGGGGCAGGATGGATTATGCAAGCGGTATGCTGTCCTCAAAATGGAAATTATAATGCCACCTCCCCACAGAGCCACAAAACCAGGAGCACTTGGCTTAGATGATGAAATATGCAAAAATAATGCACACAAAAGCGGGGACACAACGGAAGCAAAATGCCATGAGCTGCTCTCTACTTACTTGCCACTTGACCATTTAGTGTCGCATTTGAGCCGCTGCCACTGAGCTCAGAGACCGTGGGACTGGCGGCTTCTTGTGCCGGCGTACTGACACCACCTGCTCCTCCGGACGCCGATCCCGATCCCGATCCAGTGCCGGTTCCCGTTCCGGTTGCAGTTCCAACTGACCCACTCGCTGCACCGCTCGCTGCACCACCGCTGCTCGTTGCCGCACCACTTGTGCCGCCAGTGGGGCCCGCCCCACCACTTGCCTCGTCCCGCTTGCTGGGCAAACTCTCCGGCGTGCTGGCAACTGAAAATGGAAGTCGAAGTGTTATTACATTCTGCTTCTTATCAATCATACTGAAAATACAAAAAATATCAGAGGATATAAGGGGTTTCCAGAAGACGCGAAACAACATCAAAACGGATTTTCAAATGTTTAACTAATGTTTTTTCAATGTGCATCTACATTTCAGCGTGGGATCCAACAGGTTTCTGGGTGGCAATCAGTATTCAAACTATCCTTGCTTGTGCACACATCTTCGTGTATGTGAGCCCCAAATCCTTTTGTTGTCTTTCACTTGCTGCGAATCCCTCGTTTCTAATACAGTCGGGCTTAGCAAAAGTGTATTTGTGTTGTGTATTTTGTTTGCTTCTTGGTCAAAAGGGTCGGAAAACTTCTTTGCTTCTTTGCTTTTGTGAAAGGAACGGCGTATCTTAAATTGTTCAGCAGATGGCGAACATAACATATATCACTCTTAGAATAGCTTCAAACTAGTAGTTAAAATTTGATGAATTAATATGCAAATATTCATTCAATATTCATTATTTAATATTAATATAACTGTATACCTAATCATTTAAACATTGCAAAAAGAGCATTTGCCAATCACTATGGCATCCGGGAATCCCCACTCATTCTCCATCCGCTTAAGCTTTTCTTCAGCTTCATCTTGTAATATCCTCTGCTTTGATTCGACCAGGCTAAGCTGCCTCCTTTGGCACTACAAGATTAGACTGAAATTGCTTTTGTGCGTTGAAAGGATTTTATTAGGCCAGGCTAAACAAGATTTTTTTGTGCGAAAGATTCCAGGGCCAGCAGCTGCGAGCAACGAGCGAACTAGGAATAATAAGCGCTTATATATGTATCTATATATTTATAGAAGGACTCCAGTTTCGTTTGCTCATTCTTAATATTGCGTATACGCCACGGCGTCTAGATGCTGGGCAAACCCCATTGAGTGCATTTTACAAACTGTACTTTTTAGTTTACTTACAGTTTACACAGTTATAGATCAAATCTGTTTTGGTGTGTCCATTCATAAAGGGAACCGTATATAATTCGTTACAACCATTTTCCCCTGAAAAACTAATTTTGGCACGCTCTATTGCTGTGGGGTTTCCGCCAAACTACGGCTTCTGGCTTAAGAGGCTCTGAATATCTATAAAAAAGAGACGATCAAGTTTGAAAGGTGCACTCTAGACTAGCCTGTTTAGCATTATAGCCATGCGTTGCCTAGCTCTCATCACACTCTGCCTGGTTGCCTTTTTGGCCCTGGCTGTGGGCCAGGAATTCATTTGCATATGTCCTCGCATTTATTTGCCTGTGTGCGGATCAAACTCCGTGACGTATCCCAACAACTGCGAATTCGAGTGTGCAGTCAGCAAAGGACTCTCCATTTCCATAGTAAAGGAGGGAAAGTGCTAGGAAATGGAACATGGATCGAAACTGGTCATCGGCTACATTTGCTAGATAAAATGTGAATAATAAACTTAATCCCAAGCTTAAACTGTGTTTATACAAACGGTTTTGTTTACCGGATAGGTAGAATTGTTCTGTGATACAAATGGCAACTGTTTAACTGTCACAGTCAACCTATTTCTTAAATATTTCCAAAGTTAAGTAATTATTATGTTTTCAGACTTTTCAGTATTTACTTCCAATAGTTGTATGTCAATGCTAAGTAATCAATTAAAATAAAAAAATATTCATTTTCATTCAATTGGTCTAAGAAAGCCGGAATTGAAATAAATTATATGAAAAACAACTGCCTACAGAGAACTGAACTTCTATGTGTGCACTTTTTTAGGTTTCTGTTATTGACCCAATTGGTGGCTTGGATTCTATTTGAACAAATGTTGCCAAAATAAAATAATAATAATAAAGAGCCTTACTATGGACGCTTCATAACCTTAACAAAGTGGGGATGGTGCTAGGAAAGGGAACATGTATCGCCAACTGGATGTCCACTAACATATGGTTATTAATATGTGTAAATAATTTATAAATATCTATGGTTCTGGTATCAGACGAGTCGCTTAAGGTAAAACAAATACAACCGATATTGTTTAAATATTCAGTGGTAAAACAATTACGCAAGCAAATTCTTAAGTATCTCAAAAGTGTTGTAAATACTTAATATTTTTTTCAGACTGTACAGTACTTATTTCCAATAGCTTCATGCCAATGCAAATTAATCCGCTTAAGTAATCAAATATTATTTTTTTTTCAATTGGTATATTAGAGCCGGATTGAAATAAATACGATGAAAAACAACTTTCTACAGAGAACTTTATTTCCATGTATGAAATTTTTTAGGTTTTTGTTATTGACCCAATTGTTGGCTTGGATTCTATTTAGACAAATGTTTCTCAACAAATAAAGCAAAAATTTTATCAAGAAACCTATCTAGGGCTGCGAAATGAAACCATATTTTTCAGGTGTTGTGATTAGCTCTTTAAATAAAATGCTTGACTTAACACGAATGTATAAAATGTGAAAAATGTTCTTTTTTATTTGTATTTTGCCGGTTTTAAAGCTATTTAATTTAAGTGTGTCAATTTAAAAACTTGTAAAAAATTTGAGCAAAATACTTAGGAAAAGAAAATACGTAGTATGGCTTTTAAGCCATTGTCACTTTATTTATAAATTAACAAGTAATTACATTTTTAAACTCTGGTTCATAAAGTGCAAGATAAGTTTATTAAAAGTGACTAATCAAAGACTAATCACTCTTTGCTATCTTTGGCGGCAAAAAGACCCTTGATCGAAAGCATTGAGTTCATAAATCACTGCGACCCTCGAGAGTGGGATCTAGTTTTTCCCAGTGTCGCGTTTTGTACGATTTGTATTGGCGATAAAGTGTTCAAGCGCTATCAAATGCAATGCCAAATATCTGGCTGATAAGCTCAGTTTTTATTAGTTTTCCACATTGATGATTAATACAAGGCACTTATATGATTTGATTTCTGGATTTTTCCTTGGTTATCCTGTCGAAAGGATTGTGGGCTTAGCAGCTTCCGTTTCTCAGTAGGCCCATACTGCGTCCCTGGCGTTCGGCACTTCGGCGTACACAATCGAACTCGCATCGATTTGGGTAGGTGACCAGGTTGGAGCCACAAACGGGCTCGTAGTTCCTGGGACAGGGACAGAATGTCCTCTCCACCTTCTCCGCGTCATCGCAGCTAATTGGCGTTATGGCGAGGGCCAGGAAGAGGCACAGGGCCAGTAGAATGCTTAGGAATTTCATTGTTGCGGTGCTAATCCACTTGCCAGACTGATTCGATTCTGAAGCTCCACACAATGTTTCATTCAATGGAGCTTTGGCTGGCTTCGATTTGGCCACCTATCTTATCAGCACTCGTGGTGCTTTGAAGTAGTGAGTGTTTTTTTTTGTTTTCGGTACATTGTGATTGGCTTGAAGTTCCAGTTTGAGTTCCTAGAGTTTGCCATGCTAAGTATATGCAATGCAAATTATTTGAATAATTTATGTGCCTCGGCACTTCCAGCTTAATTACTTATTTGGCTTATCGCAGAACCCAACACGCAATTGTTTATAGTCGAAAAAAAGCTCGCACAGAAAAGCTAAACGATACTCGCTCTATCACTCACTGTACTTAAGAGCTTTTCCCCCATTTCTCTCTGCCTTCTTATCAGCGATCAGGTATAGTCGAGGGAATTTCCCAATCTACACAGAATTTACATGCACTTTGACTCGCTTTTTATGAGGCACGGTAATTAATGAAACGTCAGCCTTTTTGTGAGCCAATTTACACGACACTAGCTATTCAATTTCCATTTCAATTGCCATTCAATTTCAATTCGCTTAGCTGCCTGGCCCCGGGGGAAATTCGCCTGAGTTAGACCCAGTTGTGGATTCATTGCCGCCATGAGAGGTTTACTTCTGGCCCTGATGCTCTGCATTTTAGCCATTCTGGCGGTCCGGGCTCTAAACTGCCAGCCGTGTAAGTTACTGGAAGCCCGCAAGACACATGCAAATGAAACGAGTACCCAGCATATGACAGAAAAAGTGGGGAGTGTTTGATGCTTCGAAGGTCGGGAGAGTGGAGCGACGTAATCAGCAGCTTGTTTGACTAATTAGCAAAACTTACGCACACACAAAGGCAGCGACGACTTGTATTCACACTCTCGACAAACGACTAATTCAAAACTCAGTCTTAATTGAATGCTCGCAGCGAAACGACGACGAGTTCCGCACAGAAAACCCTATTCACTCCATACATCCACGTAGAAAACATGAAGTTTCCGACTTTGCTGGTCGTCTTGGGCCTCTTGATAGCCCTCTTTGCCGGATCCTCGGAGGGCAGCTACTGTCCTTGCGATCTGAAGACCAAGGGCACCGAGGTCTGCGGCTCGAATGGCGTTACCTTCAAAAACCGCTGCGAGTTCGAGTGCAGCCAACGGGATTATAAGAAACTTGGACGCACCCTGAACATCCAAAAAGATGGACCTTGCAACTAGACAAACGGAAATGCTATTCAATCTTCGGACCCATTTGCAGTTAAAATACATAAAAACTGCAGTGACGAGTGCTGTGAGATAGTTCTCGAGATGAATAAGTGACTATCAAAAGCTTAATACTCTTGCTGAAACAATCTAAAATGCTTTCTCTCGTTTATCAGTAATGTACTCGTATATTATAACCAAGATACTCTAAACAAATGAAGCCTTGTGTATATTAATTAAACTAAAACGCAGTCTTGGTGGAACATTCGGTGGGATAGGACTGCGAGTATCGGATAATTTTTCAGTTTCTAGCGCAAAATGAAGTTCTTGGCTATGATGGCTTATTTGGGCCTATTGGCCATGTTATTTGTGGCTTCATCGGAGGCTGGCTATTGTCCCTGTAATCTTCGAAAGGCAGAAGTGTGTGGAACCAATGGTGTGACCTATCAAAATCGATGTGTTTTTGAGTGCACTCAGCGGGAATATAAAAAGCTCGGCAGAAATCTGAACATCCAAAAACTGGGATCTTGTCAAGCTACTCGATTCTTTTGACACAGCTATTGCTTCATACTTAAATGAAGAAACAAAAAATAATAATAAAGATTAACCAATTATATCATCAGCATTAGCCGTGACGAGCTATTTTTTCTTTTAACTGGCAAGTACACTTGTCACAACTGGTTGCCACTTGAATATGAATAAGATGTGTGGTGCTATGTCCGGAAATACTATATGTATATATTCATAATTTTACATCACCTAATCTTATTTACATTTGAAGTGTATTAATATGGTCCAAGTAAAAGAAAGCTGTTTTATAATCTGATTCTCGACGAGGCGCATCGGTGTGTATTGTATGCAAATAACGCCATTCAATGCTAATTAAAATCGGCGCCGAGTGCGTCATCACCTCGTTAATCAACTGGTGACTTTAGGTCGTAGCTTATTTCCATTGACACTTTTGGTTCCACCAGCTCGAAGGCGCTTTCGGCACCGATTAAACAGTCGCCTCACGCACATCAATCAAATTTATGCATAATTAATCGTTCGCCAGCAGCGATTCGATTTTCTGGAGGATGGCTGATGGTTGGGATTTGATTTATTAACTCTGCACGGTGGCTTGACTAATTGAATCCCAATACGTGCGTCGCAGAACATCCAAATTGGGTGCAAACAAACCAACTGGCTAATACTAACGAAAAGGCGATGTACCAACAAGACCAAAAAGCAAGTCTAATAAAGGTAATGGGCCGCTTTTACGGGCTTTGGTGAAGCTACTGCCATTGGCTTTATGACAGGAAGCTGACAACGGCTGTCCAGAGTTTTACTAGCCACAATGTTATTAAAAAGATAAAAATAAACGGGGTGAATCACAGCCCGAAATGTGTTTTTATCTCGTTCCAGAGAAAGATTACATTATATCAGATCATTTTAGCGGAGCTGCTAATTAAGTAAGTTGAAAAGCCTGCACTCCGCTTTTAGCCACTTTATAGTGTAGTGTATTTCTCTTAACCATATTTTCCCCTAAAACTTTTAAGATTGCCAAAAAAAAGCCCTATTACCTATGTAAAAACGAGTAAACACACATTCCATTTTTCAAACTGCTCGTTAGCACAATCAATACTTTTGTTTACCTTATTTAGAGTGTGAAATAATCCCCCTCGTTTCGGATTTGTTTATACTTTGAATGTTATTGTTAAGCAGTCACAATGGGAACAGTAAACTAGATCTTATTAAGTATTACCACTGTGAACCTGTTTAACTGACTCGCTCTTAGCAAACAACTTATATGGCCAAATACCGATTGGTAATACCAATTTGTAACGAAAGTGCCCTAATGCCGAGCATTTATCAGTCAGTGACTTGACTGCCAGCTTATCTAACTGAGCCAAAGCCGATAAAATGATAATATTTGGTCGAAAGAGGATTGCCCGCCTGGAGTCATAACAATAACAACTAGATAGAGAGGTCGGATGGGCCCGAACGAAAAGCAGGCAAATTAACCGGGATGGATGTGTGGAAATTTACATGTGGAACCTACTTATGACAACGACAATCTCGACAAATGACAACAAACCAACAAAGTTGCGCCGCTTCTGCCGCCGTTTTTGTAATCGATTTTTGATAACAAGTATTTGATAAGCGTAAACCTATTGACAGCACTAAATAGCAGCCCCAAAAAAATAAAATGCCGCATGAGAGACCGCCCAACTCGAATTGGCCGATGCCCAAAGGTTGTCAGACAACGCAGACGCAGATATAAAAAATGGATAGGGCTAAAAGGAGGAAAATGCGGATGAGGGAAAACCGTAGCATATGTTTAGGCGCGTGTGCTAAATTCGTAAATACTCGTATATCTGGGGCTACCGGATTAGTGGGAGCTGATTTTAAATACGCCAGGCTGGTGAGTGGCACCCCGAATTTTCTGATATGATTAAATATTTACATAATAAAAAATGTGGGTCGTGTATATTTATTTATACGAACCGGAGCAGCCAGCGAGTCAAATCGAAAAGTGCTGGTAAAAAATGAATTTCCTTCCGCTCCTTCAGAATTCCCTAACACAAAAGGCTGTTGAAACTCGTCCTCTGCTCGCGCAAAGGCAATTCAATCAGCGTCGCAACATGAAAGGTAAGTCCTGGTGTCCTGCGAGGAACCCACAGACAGGTGGGACAGGTGAGACTGAGAGCTGCCACAGTTGGGGGATGTAGGCGGCGGATTAGCCTGGTCTGCCCCCCAAAAGTATTTCGCTTTAACTTTCCGCTCTCTGCTCTCCGCTTTCCCGCCTCCTTCGCATTTTCCCCAGAGGTGCGGCCTCGAAATTACAGCGAATTTTCTTCGCTTTGATTTTGGTCGGAAAAGGAGTCTCAATGCGAGCAGCCCCGCCCCCTTGTCAAACCCTTTTCATGTCGCCGTGAAAAGCGGGAAAATTATGCCGACTCTGCTCGCTTACACGTGCAGATTTCTGCACATATTTGTGGGCAAATTTTCAATATACAGAAACTTCTAAGCAGCCGGCTGCTCCAAGGTAAAAAGGAGCACACTTTCTTGTTTTGACTCTAGCAAAATGTTTAATTAGGCTGCCAGTTTCAGCCCACATTGTGTCTATGGGGGATTGGGTGAACTTCCATTTGGTCGCCCTGGTCACGCAACGGAAGTTCGCGTTTGCAAATCTTAATTGGCGTGTGTTTAATAGGTGCTTGTGAAGTGGTTAAAAATGTGTTATTTAAAATGGAAGTGGTTTTAAATTAGAACTACGTGTTTTTAAATTTGTGGAACGCCCTTTCTGAGTGTTCCGTTTATGCTTGATGAAATAATACTCGAAAATAATGCACATAATTAAGAAATCTGGTTAAGGATAAGTGTTTATTCTGTTTTTATTTTTTGTAGTCGAAGCTTAGTTTTAGAAATGTTTAAACAATACTTTACAAGTTGTCTTTCAGTAATAACTACACGTATGTATTGATTTAGTTCATTCAGTCATACCGCCAGTTTTACATTTCCCTGTGTTTTAATGGAAATTTTAGAAAATTTCAATTGGCCGTTGTCATGCCATTCAAGCAATTTTCAAAGTGATTCAACAAATGCTCAAATATTTAAGCGATCAAATCGTTAAGTCAAATAAACAAAACCGGATTTGAAAAGCCGGCTGCAGTATAAAAAGCCGGCAAGAGTTTGTTGATGATAGCAAACAAGTTCGTTCGTTGACCACGATGGTTGTAGTGAAAATAACTTTCATTTTGAGTGTGGGCCTCGTAGGGATTTTGGCCCGCATCCACCAGTCAAAGGAGCTGGATGCGAAATACAATTGGTGGCAGCACGAGGTCTTCTACCAGATCTATCCGAGATCGTTTCAGGACAGCAATGGCGATGGAATTGGTGACCTTCAAGGTATTACCTCTAGGTTGCAGTACTTCAAGGATACGGGCATCACGTCCGTATGGCTGAGTCCCATTTATGAGTCGCCAATGGTGGACTTTGGATACGATATTTCCAACTATACAAACATACAGCCGGAATATGGCACCCTTGAGGACTTTGACGCCCTGATAGCCAAGGCCAATGAACTGGGCATAAAGGTGATCCTGGACTTTGTTCCCAATCACAGCTCGAATAAGCATCCCTGGTTCATAAAGTCAGTGGCCCGAGAGCCAGGATACGAGGAGTTCTATGTGTGGGAGGATGGCATTCTCTTGGAGAACGGAACTCGTGCTCCGCCCAACAATTGGCTGTCGGTGTTCTCCGGATCCGCTTGGCTGTGGAACGAGGAGAGGCAGCAGTACTATCTGAGGCAGTTTACGTACGGACAACCCGATCTGAACTACCGAAATCCTGCCGTGATCAAGGCCATGGATGATGTGATGCTCTTCTGGTTAAACAAGGGTATTGCCGGCTTCCGCATCGATGCCATTATATATATTTACGAGGATGCTCAACTGAGGAATGAGCCTCCCAGTGGCACTACCGATGACCCGAATAATGAGGCCTACTTGAGCCACATCTATACCAGAAATCAGCCTGAGGATTACGGTCTCCTTCAGCATTGGCGCCAACTCCTGGATAATTATACAGCGAACCACGAGGGACCACTGAGGATAATGATGACCGAGGGTTACGCTTCGGTGTCCCAACTAATGGAATACTACGAAGATTCAAATGGAGTTCAGGGTCCCGAGTTTCCCTTCAACTTTGACTTCATCACCGAACTGAATGCTAATTCGACGGCTGCGGATTTTGTCTTCTATATCTCCAGGTGGCTCATCTATATGCCCCATGGTCATGTGGCTAACTGGGTGATGGGCAACCACGACAATCCGCGAATGGCATCCCGATTTGGTGAGAAATCTGTGGAAGCCATGAATATGCTGCTGATGACATTGCCAGGAATTGCTATAACCTATTATGTTAGTACCGCAAATGCATTGCTTAAGGATCATTTCATAGAGATTTTCCTTCACTTTAGGGCGAGGAATTGGGCATGACTGATTACAGGGACATCAGTTGGGACGATACGGTGGATCAGCCCGCTTGTGAGGCTGGAATCGATAACTACAAGACAATCTCTAGGGATCCTGAGCGTACTCCCATGCAATGGAATAGTGATCTGAATGCGGGATTCTCCTCCGCCGATCGCACCTGGCTGCCTGTTAATCTCAATTATAAGGAACTCAATCTTCGCAATCAGCAGCAGACAAGACGAAGTCATTACAAAACCTATCAGTCTCTTTTGAAGCTCCGACAGTGGCCAGTTCTGAGGAACGGATCCTTTGTTCCAGAAGTGGTTAATCGCAGAGTTTTCGCTTTCAAGCGGTAAGTACGAACAAGCTCTACCTTAGGTTTTGATGCATATATATATTATATGATATTATAATATACGTGTATATATTTCTTCTCTATATTCCCATATTCCCAGAGAACTGAAGAACGAGCCCACTCTGCTGACAATTGTGAACGTGCAGAACCGCACTGAAGTGGTGGACATCGCGGACTTCATAGATCAGCCCAATCGATTGAGTGTCCTTGTGGCGGGAGTGGACTCGCAACACCTGGTGGGGGATCGACTTAAGGCCGAGGCAATTGAGTTGGCGCCCAACGAGGGATTAGTTATTCAGCTGAATAAGCGAAAGTAACCGGCGAACTACTTGGCATTCCACGTTAAAGTACGAGAAAACTTTCCATTTGCCACCCAGCCGTAGCCGTGCTTTTCTATTTTCGTATTTAAATGTATCTCAGAGGGGCCATCTAATCGAGTTTCCATTTCATTTGACAGCGGAACACATTTCCATTTACATTAGCACATTGCAAACCTTTTAATTGAATTGAGAGCACTTGGTGTCGCACCTTCTACTTCTCACTTTGGGGCACTTTCCCTACTGTTTGCCCTCGACTTTAATTCAAAGTCGTAATTCATAATTGTAGTCAGGTTTTTTAGGCCCTTTTTGGGGCTCAGGCAGCTGATAAATTGTGGCCGAATTTAATTAAATTTGCACTTAACGGTGGTTGACGACCTTCAAATTGACTTTGATTTATTCTCATTTCTATTGTATTTGTAATCAGCTGCTATAAACAAGTTGATTAGTGGGTGTTCTCAAAGCCAAGGCATTATTCAAAATTTATGACAATTTCCTAATGCTATCTCATATTTGGTTCGTTTTTGCGTTGTTTCTGTAATTATACTTGACTATGTGAAATTCTAATTTCCCCATGAATTCCCTGTTTTTCAGTACAGTGAAAAGAAAATTTCAACTAATACAAGCTTATACAAACAAGATAGAATGCTATAGTAGAGTTTCCCGACTATCAGATACCCGTTACTCAGCTAGTTGACGTGCAAACGAGAAATTTCAATATATTTACTGGAATATCGGTACAAATTGGAGAAATTTAGAGAATTGCGCCAGAAACTTTAAGAGGCATACCACTTCAAAATCCGATTAAGATAAGTTCAGCCTTGGGACACTTTTTAAATTTAAATTTAAATAAATCCTAAAAGCCTTAACTTAACGTATTTATTATACAAATATATTTTATTAAGAAATATTATTAATTTATAACCAGCTTTAGGCTTGTTATGGTATAAAGAAAAGTATCTGGAAACTGTTTCTGTGCCACCTGAAAGTTCTGTACATCATGATCAGCTCCAATGCCCGTGGATCCCAAGCTTTCGATCAGCTGCTACCATTCGCTTCCACAAAAGCTTTGAGTTCATCGCCGGCAGATGCTAAAATCGCGGAATCGAGAAATATAATTGTGTTCAGTTTATTTTGATTTCCTTGAGGTGAGCATAGTGATTTAGGTCTAGATCGGTCGGCGAAGTGTCTATAAAAAGCACAGAGTTTTTCCACCGATTGGCTTGTCAAGT
This sequence comes from Drosophila orena, assembly GCA_005876975.1. Classification (NCBI taxonomy): domain Eukaryota; kingdom Metazoa; phylum Arthropoda; class Insecta; order Diptera; family Drosophilidae; genus Drosophila; species Drosophila orena. Next base: position 6,955,928 of record VCKV01000008.1, on the reverse strand, counting down.
GCAGTGTGCCGTAAAATTGGGAAAAACAATTTTGTTTACTCATTTAATTTGCACCGCAATTTGTTTTGATTACAGCTGATAAAAATCTCCGAACAAATAATAGCATTAATACGACTGCTTATAATTATATAAAGATTAATGCAAAAAATGTTTTAATTATATGGTAGAATCGCTTTAAAATTGCTTGTCGCACTGCCAACTCCCGAGCACATCGAACAGAATACTTCGCCGAAATGCGCGCTCCACTCATCCAAATCCTTCTTTTTAGTCTGCTGAACTCCGGCTCCATTATGGCCGGTCTGATGAAGAGCGACACGGAGGACTTTATCGACTGGTGGCAGCACACGGTCTTCTATCAGATCTACCCGAGGTCCTTCAAGGACAGCAACGGCGATGGGATTGGCGATCTGAAGGGCATCACCTCGAAGTTGCACTACTTGGCGGACACTGGCATCACGGCCACCTGGTTGAGTCCCATTTTCCAGTCGCCCATGGTTGACTTTGGCTATGATATATCGGACTACAAGGCCATCCAGCCGGAGTATGGCACTATGCAGGATTTCGAGGAGCTAATCGACTCGGCCTTCGAGCTGGGCATCAAGGTTATTCTGGACTTTGTCCCGAATCACAGCTCGGATCAGCATGAGTGGTTCAAGAAGTCTGCGGCCAAGGAGCCGGGCTACGAGGATTTCTATGTGTGGCACGATGGCATCCTCCAGGAGAATGGCACTCGAGTGCCACCCAACAACTGGCCATCGGTCTTCTACGGATCCGCCTGGGAGTGGCACGAAGGTCGTGAGCAGTATTACCTTCACCAGTTCACCAAGGAGCAGCCGGACTTGAACTATCGTAATCCCAAAGTGGTTCAGGCCATGGATGATGTGTTGCTTTTCTGGCTAAACAAGGGTGTAGCCGGTTTCCGCATCGATGCAGTGAATCACCTATTCGAAGATGAGTCTCTGAAAGATGAGCCTATTAGTGGCAAAACAGCGGATTCACTCTCCTATGACTACACCAAGCACATCTACTCCAGGGATCTGCCAGAAGTCCTGGAGATGATACATCACTGGAGGCAGCTGCTGGATGACTTTAGTGCCAAGCACCCCGAAAGACCCACACGCATCATGATGACGGAGGCATACGCAGGACTCACCCAGCTGGCGGACTACTACGAGGATTCCAACGGGGTTCGGGGCTCCCATCTGCCCTTCAACTTTCACTTTATCACGGATGTCAAAGGCGACTCGGATGCGCGTGACTATGTCTACAACGTGGAGAAGTGGCTGATCTACATGCCGCGCGGGCACGCAGCCAACTGGGTCATGGGCAACCACGACAACCCCCGGGTCGCCTCTCGATTCGGTCCAGCCAGCGTGGATGCCATGAACATGCTGCTGCTCACCCTTCCCGGTGTTGCCGTCACTTACAATGTGAGATTTTGCTGCTGAGTTGGTTGGACGCTTGTGCTCCTTTGGCTTTATCCATCGACTTTTCAGGGCGAGGAACTCGGCATGGTGGACTACCGCGAGCTGAGCTGGGAGGACACGGTGGATCCACCGGCCAGAAATGTTGGAGAGGAGCTCTACAAGGAGGTCTCCCGGGACCCGGTGCGAACACCGTTCCAGTGGAGTAACGAGAAAAATGCCGGCAAGCCATTAATAATATTATCATAATTGAAATATGTCTGAGTAACTAATTCGCCCAGGTTTCTCCACTGCCACTAAAACCTGGCTGCCTGTGCACCCGAACTACATGCAGCTCAACCTGGAGGCCCAGAAGGCGGCTAACAGGAGCCATTACCTGGTCTACAAGGACCTGCTTGAGCTGCGAAAATCGGCGATTATGCGTGTGGGTCGTTTCAGCATTGAACCCCTTTCTCGTTGGGTGTTTGCCTTTAAGAGGTAGGTGAACAAAATCTCTTCTTAAAAGTCTGAAATTGATCCATTTGAAGCCGTTTTGCTATAGGAGCTATCCCAATTTTGAGTCCATAATTACCGTGATAAATGTAAGCGACACGGAGCAGTTGGTGGATCTCTCAGAGTTCCTTAGCCAGCCCAAGAAACTGGTTGTTGAAGTTTCCGGAGTGGATTCCAAGTATCAACCCGGGTAAGTGTGTCCCTTTGAACTGTGGTCATTCATTTCCCGCTTTACACCGTAAAAAACAAGCTCCGAAAAGGCTTAAATCTGGTTTGAAACTGTATGTTCAATTTTAAATTAAAGACTCCCCTCAATTCCCAATGTCCCTTATACCGACTTCTTTCTGTATTCCCGCTGCAGTCAACCCATCGCCGCAAGTGCATTGCTCCTGGCCGCCCGGGAGGGTATCGTCTGTCGGCTGGTCTAGCCGGGAACGGGATTAGAGGAGTTACCAGCTGATGGCGGCGAGCTTTGCTCTTTAATTGCATTTCCCGTTCAAAATGTCACGCGATTGAATACATAATGGGGGAAAATTAATGACCAGAGCAATGGTGCATTTTTTCGTTTGACTCGATTGAATTGAACGCTGTCCAGTGGTGACGGGGGCGGATCCTGTCCGGAAAAAGTGGCCAGAACGCCGCCTGTTCCTGGCAACTTGCCCAGAACCGCTTGCCGCTGTTGATGTTGGTGTTTCATTCCCGCTTGGCCACTGTAATTTTTCATGTATGGAGGAAGAACACACCCATGAACCCGGAAAGATTTATGGAACTGCTGCAGAATCCTTCCAGCCTTTCGGAAATGTCGCAAGGGCGCCACAAAATGGAATACCACATGCAAAAGTTTTTAAATGTCCTTTAATAACTGAATTTAATACTTGTGAGTGGCAACTATGGCAAACTTGTTGGAAACTTTTGATTGCTCGATGCTTGTACAAATATTTTCCCAGCAAATGGAAGTTGTTTGGATTAGAAGTTAATAGTTGGAAATGGCCGGAAAATTACGAAAATGTGAAAATACCAGCAATTTCGCTGCACTAGCTTTCTGATAGTTTCAAAATAAGAACACCATAAATATAACATCCTGTTCAATTTTTTGTACAGCAAAGCGTTGAGAATTTTCCAAGTCTTGGAATTCTCAACGCTTAAGTCCTAGCCATTTTCAGTAAAAGCTTAATGGGTTTAAACGATAAGTCCACATCCAGTTCAACAAACGTAAATTAAAAATTGCTCGAGGCTTAACCGATTCACACAAGTTTAAACATTTCATTGCCCATACGCCACGTTGAACCGGATCTCTGATCGGATTAAGAGTATATATATATTTTGATGTCTATATGCCCCGCTGCGTTTCATCTCGTTCTCCTCTTAATCCAGTCTATTTCGAAATTAGCGAAGATATTAAATTTAAACTATTTGAATAATCCAGCGACAGCATTTTGGCCAAGGACCTTGGATTTAATCTGCCCCCTGGAGGCGGAATTGTTTTAAGAGAGCGCAGCTTGACTATAATGAGGTGAGTTCCGCCAACCAAGATGGCTGTTTGAGACAACTTTTCATTGTGGTGATAATGATTGCGCTTCCGTATTTAGCCAACAACGTCGCAACTTGGTTAAGCAGCTCACCAAGTCGGCCAATGTGGTTTTGGTCGCACTGTTGGTCTACAACTTGTGGCGTCACAAATGGACCAAAGTAAATTTCAATCAGCATCGGTTTTGATTGATTTTGGCTATTCCCCAGGCGATTTCTGTGTGTATGTGTGTATGTGCTGATTGATTGATTGATTGATTAATTAATGAATCGAACATCAGCTTAAATGTCATTAACAGTTGGCCAGGATTAACGACTCCTGGATGTGGCCGATGGGATTTGCAAATTTAATTTCCTCTAACAGTGGATCTGCGAAGTGGCGAGAAAAGTTCGGGGGAAAAGCGGTGATAGATGGGCTTTTCTTTTTGAGTGGGATCTGATTTCCAAGTGACTGGCTCTGATAAATCCCATATTGTTAAAAATTATAGTCCTTGATAAAGTCAATACATTTAAAAGCTCATTTAAATGAGCACAATAATAATTTTAATAAATTGGAAATACCTTATGCGTTACTTAAGCTTTAATTGACTTTTCTGCTACTAACCGGAATGAAATTATTTATGCAACAGAACGCTCATTTTCGTTTGGCTTTCGTTTCGTTCATGCTAATGCCCTATTAAATATTTGAGATTTCACTGGTAAAGGCACTTATCTTCCTGCTAAGCGTTTGACACTCTGCAAAGGCAAAAAGCAAATAAATGTAAGTGTTATCCTGCGACGGAAACTGCATCCCTCTGTATCACTTTACAAATCCGTACGCGGAGAAGGAAGCACTTCTTTTTGTCTCCAGCTGCACTCGTGCACTAACAAACTTGATAAATTATCCTGGCCCGGAGGAATTCGAAGTGAGCGAGCTCACTTGAATGGGTGAATGGGAAAGTGTCGGCTTGTTACTATTCAATTTGTTGCCGCTTTCAAATAGTTTCGCATTTTGCAAGGACAGCCGTCACTGCGAATTTAACGCGTTGATGCCTTCGAACAGCAGACATCCTCCGAAGCTAACTAGTTGGGCCAATGACAGATGCCCTGGCAAAGGAAGCGGCTACAGCAGGAACCGGATATGCCAATGAAATTACAGCAAAGTGCCTGCAAATTAACCAGAGCGAAAAGCTGGCTGGGACAACAAGGACCTCCACGAGTGAGCGATTAACTGGGTAGCTGCTACTCGGATTTAGCAGGAAATGTGTTCTGAGATTCGAAATGCGCATTAGCTGTACATTTAAGGCTTCTCACTTATCATATCAGCTCCGAGTATGTGGTTTTATAATACTAAAAAAAACTTGTGCTTAGCAAACATTAAAGTAAAGTTGCTTTTGTAACTTTGAGCCTATAACTTCAATCAAAGGGAGCAAGTTAAAACCTTCAGAAAGTTATCTAGCGCTCAGAATTCGCAGCATGCTGAGTAGTACTTAAAAAGTTTAAATTACATTTAAGTTTGCTCACTGAAACATTTGCGCTGCACAAACTTTACAGCGTCCGACTGGAAAGTGGTCCAAAAATCCGGGCGAAATTCAGTCTCAAATTATGACATGAACACCTTGTCGAATTGTCAGGACAACGGCGCTGCGTTGTCTGGCCTTTGTTCTCTGACATTCGAGGAGGCACAGGCAAACAAGCGGCACATACCCATACACATGCACAGACACACTGTTTAGCCAACTGCTGTGTGTGTGAGTGTGTGTGTTCAAGCCTTTGTGCCAGTTAGCCAAATTGTAGCAGACAGGTAAGGCGAAAGCTCTGACAGGAGGCTGTGCAGCTTGGTTCCAGCAGGGGTATCCTTGTGGGCATCCTTTCCGAGACTTTTGCACCAACATTTCGGCGCGCGTGTTTCTGCGCTTGGCAGCAGACATTTTGGAGTTCGCTTTTTTTACTTTTTTAATTTTTTTTTATTTTTTTCTGCAGCACTTTTGGCTGTACGAGTCTACATACATTTTGCAGACAGTCGTTGGCGCCGATTTTAACTGCTTTTAATTAAAAAATTTCCCGAGCTCGGGCCATTGGTAATCATTTTTATGTCTGTGCCTTTGTCTGTGTGCTTTTGCGAAGGGTTTAACGAAAATTGATTTTAAGCCTTTTTCTCTTTTATTGTTATGGCTGTCGCTGACACTTGAAAGAAAAAGTTGTCCCACAGAGACCAAGCCAAATTGATTGCCAATTGAGAGGCCATTGGCGTAAAAGAAAAGAAAAGAAAAGAACAGAAAACAGGGAGCGCAAAAGGCGCAGAGCGAGTTGCATACATTATCCTTTAAAGTATGCTTTGGCCAAGGAAAATTCAATGAAGCCCCCTTACATGACAATAAAACTTTATGTTCGCATATACATATATGTATGTGTTGCCTGTCTTTCCTTGCCTTTGTCGCATTCCTTAGCATTCGGGGAATTTTTGAGCGTTTTGTGTTCAAGCGGAATTTATGCAAATTTGATTAAATTTCCTCGGCGCTTTTGGCCAGAAAAGCCGTACTACGCAGCTCTGTCAGGTCAAGGCATCTCAGTTATGTGCTTTACCATTGCCACGCCTGAGAAAATGCCTCGGATTCTGATAACTCACGATTGGAAGTTACGTCCTGGGATCCTTGCCCAAAGTGGGGCTAAATTATTTGAAAACGGTTCCTTCGAAAAAGTTTTCCTTTTCCCTGTGTCACTGGATTACGCCAACACTATTGGACAAAGTTAACTTAAGTTGCTTAAGCTGTAAAAAATATATTTGATTTATTTTATATTAAAAAGAACGCAGTCGGAAACTGTTATTAATCAAATCATTTGGACATTTATTCAATAACTAAATGTGGGCCTTTGGGCTTGAAAAATGATCATAAAAATGGGATAGGGAAATAAATAGGCTTCCATTAATTTAAGTTACAATTTCAAATCTGAATTCCGTTTATTTATTTTAATCATTTTCTGGCATTACTCAAAGTCATCTTAATCGATCTTCATTTGCGTTCCTTTCTTGCTTGTTACATTTAATTACATAAAAGGCAATTTCGGAAATTAACCAATGAGCCGCAAGCTAAATGAGCCACTTAACCCTTTTCTTCACAAGGGCAAGGGTTTTTGGGTAAGGAAAATACCTAAAAATAGGGAGTGGAACCATCTGCTCTTCGCCGGCACATCAATTAGACAACTGCCTTTGGGTCGAGCTTGTTGGCCAAATGCTTGATCAGCCAAGCGGTGCCTTCAGCCAGACGAGAACCATACAAATCCCGTCCACAGAAACATCCATCTCCTCCCTGTCAGACACGCCCCCTTCCAGAAGAGGGGCCAAACAAATCGACGGCAATCACCAGTAAAAGGGCGAAAGACAAAACAGCCGCGACCAAGCGATCAAGCCAACAACAAGTGTAATATGTCAATTGAAGGACACTTCCAGTCAAACACTCACCCAATCACACACACACATATGTACAAACGAGTGTGTATGTACACCGTGGCAAACTCCTGACTATTTATTGCAATGCTGTCTGCGCTGTCGCCGCAGGATATGCTACGGATATTTGCGAAATATTGCAGCGCCCATAAATTGAAAGCCAAAAGGACAGACGGCCGCCAAGCGACTTGGCTAAAAAGGCACAAAGAGAAGGCTCCGTACTCGGGCTCGGAATGGGAATCGGCACCGGGGGGCGTGGCTTTTGGGACTGGTGAGGTTCAAACTCCACGTGGCCCGGCTTTGTCTCAAAATCGCCACACGATTTGTGGCCGCTACGTGACCGGGTAAACGAGCCACCCCAGGACATGCCAGGACATGCCAGGACATTCGAAGGCTCAAGGGGGCCGTGTGGCACAAACCTGACCTTGGGCTAAAAGAATTGGCAATCGTATTATGGGCAAATGCTTAATTTTGGCCGACTATTTCTGCTAAAAGACGCAAAGGACTTAAAGAGATAAGCGATTTAAATGAATACAAGCATAAGAGCTTTCAAGAAAATGGTATAAATTAAAAGGTATTTATTTATGTCTAGGAATTATATTAGTTAGTACAGAAATTCTCTTTAATTGTAAATCTGGGCAATAATAAATCGAGAATTAACATCAGTACTTATTGCACCATAACTAAGGATTTTGTTTATTCAAGATCAAATAAAACTAGCATCTATCTTAATGGTTTTTCCAACCAACGAGAAAACATTTTTCATTTCTTCCATCGGTTTGTATGAAAATCCGAAATTGCATGCGTAGTTTGCTGAATATCTGATGCACTCCATCGGTGCCGGGTGAATTCGTTTACTCCGAAATACAATTCATGAATTTTAATCTCAAATGGACACACAAATGGAGGCCACCCCTTGGAGCTTACACTGTGGTCCCGTCCCGGGCAGTTTATTAGCCGAAACACAACTGGCCGACCACCATGTAAGCCAAGTTGAAAGGGGCACGCGGAGGAAACGGAAATACATCGTACATATGGCCCAGAAAAGGTGGTTATCCAGGTTGGCCAGAACGGCCAGAACGGCCAGAACGGCTGCCACTCAAAATGGATCGGGGACCGAGCCTTGTTTGCCTCGCAGCCTCGCAACTTTAAAATTTTACCCACCGTGTGTAGGCCACTGGCTGGGAATCTAAGCTGTGGTGGCCAGGAAAACTGCGTGGCACATGCAGAAGGCATAAAAAGCTTCTCATAAACTGTTACCTCAACCGGGCTACGACCAACAAGAATCCTAAATGAATTGTTGCTACCCGGAAGATGGGTACCATGTTGGGAGTGAGGCGAAGAGATAACTTTTATAATATCCCAGCTCGTTGGAAATTCAATTTCATTTTCAATTTAATGCTGCACCGAGCCACGAACATACCTTTCCTGCAGAGAATTACCCCCAATCTGCTAGGTTTTTGTGGAGCTCATTTTGTTGCCATTTAAATTGACTTACCTGCAATGAAATGATAGAAAAATAAGTTGCACACCCGCACATCCGCATACAAGTATTATTTTATGAGTTTCAAGAGGAAAAACGAGTGGTACGAAATTTAAACTAGATCCTTGAGGCTCCTTTGTGCTCCTCATTGTTCACGGAGTTCAGGGAAGGTCCGGTCAAGGCTTGGAAACAAAGAAAACCAGTTCCAAGGTGACTCCTTCCGCACAGTGGTTGTGGGTTTTAGGAAAATAATTTTCCTTGCTACTTTGTGTTAAGCTTATGGTAAGTGTATAGTATTTTGAAAGTTGTTCAACGTTAGTTAGTGGCTTGTTTCTCAATGCTTAATAGTGTTATTCATTTCGGTTTCGTCTCGGCAGTTTCTAAGCCGATACCACCAACCAAGTTCTCTTTCATCCTTCCATCGACCAAAGGTGCCCTTGTTTGACCTTCCATTGTACGTACTTAATAAAGGGGGAGCTTTGAATTGCATTAAATCCGACTAGCAGCCACTTACCTATGACATAGGAGTACCCGTCCAGCGTGAGGACGCACTTGCGGGTGGTGGTGCCCACCAGGTTGCCCATGACACTCAGGCCGATGGCGCCAGTGCCGCCGGACGGGTACCTGGAACTGTTGAGCCGTCCCGCCTTGCCGAGACTGGAGGACATGGCCCCCGGACTGCCCACCTCGCAGCTATTCAGACTCTCGCGACGCGGCTGGGCATCGATGCCCACGAACTCGTCCCGCAGTTCGCCACTCGACACCAGACCGTCGCTGGAGTGATCGCGTTTCTGATCCCGATCCGAGTGACGCAATCGGTGGCGCGGTACGCGGGCAGCGGGAATGGTGATTGAGGATGCGGAGGAGCTGGTGTTCGCGGATGCGGGATCGGATGCCTGCTCCTCCTGGCCAATATTCAATGTTTGTGGCTTGTCGCGTCGCGTGGGCGGCGTCTCGTCCAAAGTGTCGCCCATCTCTAACGATTTGGATTAGCACGCTCTACGTATATCGGTGGAATTAATTTACGACACGAAATGCATTTTACGAAACCGTGGGATAGAATTTGCCTTGTCGACGTATGCCAGTTGAATACGTATTTTAATTACATTTTATATATTCATTTTTCACTATTGAAATTCACTTGAACTCACTATGTCCTCTTGCAATGGACTTTTATGATGTCTTTCTGTTTGAAATTAAGTTTGAATGAAAATGGAATAGGGAAAGTGCGAATAGTGAAATCAGGCCAAACAATAGAAAGTCACTGATATTACGCATACGCAGCGTTGTGCACTCGACGTGCATTCAAAGTAATACAATTAAAGTGGAATTACACATGGGAATGCAAAATGAAAGTTTACCAAATAAAACAATGTTTCATATTTATTTCAATTCAAATATATGTATTGCCTTCATAGTAAAGTGGTGTGCCAAAAACACATAATCGGTTTTCGTTATGAATTCTTATCTGACCATAATGGATATTTCTGATGACAATGCTGTTGATTTTCAGCTGGCTCACTGTATATTTTATGCCATTTTGCTGTGCAAAAGAAGCAGCATGGCAGCCTCTTTTTACTTTTTTGCAGTGTACAAAGCCACAATCCTAATTGCACTTTTTTCCTGATGCTACTGTCAATTATTTGGCTCACTCGACGGCTGCCTGTCCTCTCAATCGCCCTGCCACTCCACTTGTTTTGACTGACATTGTTTGGCGTTATTTGATTCGGATTTTATCGCATTTCGCATGGCTCTTTGGCTGGTCAGTTTGTCATTGGATTTTTTTGCATATTTGTCATAACGCTCGTCCATTTATCAAAAATCCATCAATGCCACATGGCCTCGGTTCTCTCTTTTTATGCGTGTTCGCCGTTTTATTATTGTTGATGCTTCCAAAAATCATTTGTTTTAACGCAACACCAATGTCATCGCTTAAATTCTTTAAAATCGTTATGGTGCTTCATGTGTGGTCCGCACAAAGTTATTTGTATTTATTCTGATTTCAAACCCATTACTCTGTACGAGTATATATTTTAAAGTCACGTTTTCCAAATAAAGCGGAACGAAGGTGGAAACTCTTTCTGCTTTTGGCACGTGGCTCAAGCGCTTCATTCCACTTAACTTGGCCGAAAAGACACTTGAAATACGTGCCGTCTTTTGGGAATGTTGCAGGTCGTTGCCGCAGAAGAAGGATTATTTGCTAAATGTGAAAAGGGGGCTTTCATCATCATTAGCCACCTAATTAAAACGTAAACAAATGGGGCCAGTGGGAGCTTTCATTTAATACAGAGCATCCGAGTTCATCCAAACTGAGTATTTCACATTTAATTAATATTTTTAAGTCTGGTTGCAATTAAATCAAAATTTGTCTACGATTGTGCAGACCCATAACTTTAATGAAACATCTTTTGTGTTTGAAGGAAATGTGCAATGCAGTAATAAAGTTACTTTCACGTTATATTCGGTACATTTAGCATGTTATGATAATGTTGAGTAAAAAACAATTACTTTGCTGTTGTATAACGACTTTAATTAGCAAACAAAACATAAGTGTTTCGGGATTGTTTTCTCTTATTAAACTCTAACCCCTGCAAGGTAAACAGATGAATTCCGAATGATAATCATAAAATTTTAATTAAGCTTTTATGTACATATATAAAATGGTTTTTGTTGTTGCTCGAGTTTGTTGTTGCCCGCATTGAAAGGAAACCCAATTGCCTGCCTTTTTGTCCGTTGTCCTCCTGCTTTGTGGTCGAGGTTATTGTTGCTGCTGTTTCTGTGGCTGCCACAGGGCGTCCACTTGAATGAGTGGTGCAAAATCGAGAGGCAAATGTCAGGAGCAGCTGACAGGACTCACATAATCGGGCCCAAAGCACTCAGCTTAAAGTCGCTTCAAGGAGCTGGAATATTGCGCATACGCCGCGTTTATCAGCCTGCCTAATGAGGTATCAATAACACCGCATTTACGACTCAATTAACGAAAGATTTTCGTCTGAAATCAATGCCAATGCTCTGGGCCACGAACAGAAAGATATTACGACCGCGTGAAGAACATTATGCCTTGCAATTTTCGCTTGTGGCATCATAAATTGCTGAATCCGTCTTATCTCTGCGGTCTGAGGGGTGAGGGGTGAGGGGTTGGACAACCGCACAGAAAAGAGACATATCGAGTTCAGAGAACTCCTTTTATGGAATAAATTCAAAATTTATACTCATTGGCCAGTGCTTGAACGAAAGCGAGGTTCTTGGCCATTTATCTAGCTTCGCCCACATTTATTATTGGTTTTTTGGCAGCAAAGTTTAGCGACCCGCATAACTAATGCCGTTTATTATAGTACGAGTATATCTTCTGCTTATATGTTCCTCTGATGGGCCACAAAAGTCAGCCAAGAGTCGAAAAGTTTCAATGAACTCGCGCCAGTCAGTCGTTCTAGCCAGCATCATAAACACGTCTATCTGGAGAACTCCACATCCACATCTTGTTAGCTGGCCTTTTTGTCTCACTGATCTGACAGATGAAAGCTGGACGAGACCCAAACAACTGGGCACACACACACAAGATGCCCGGAACATAGTCAATTATTTAATTAAAAGCTGTCACTTGCCAGGACTCAATGTAGCAATGTGGTTAATGTGGGCGTTGAAGCCAACTTAAGGCGGGGCGCGTCTCTCATGAGGGCTGATGTCCGAAGGAAAACATTGCAAATAACAGGAGAATAATAAAAGTGAAGCGACAATGCCATCTCATGGCAATAATTAAAAGCGCATACACAATTCAGATGGAGAAGCGTAGGGAAAAGGAAAAACCACATTGAAAGTCATACACAATAACGCAAAACCAACAGGAATCTGCTATGAATAATGCTTTGCACTTGCCAAGACAGCCAATTAAAATTGGCAGTTTTAGAAAACGTTCATTACTGAATGCACTTTGTGTTTTGTGCACTTCAGTGCATGTGGTTCTATGTGGCTCAGTTCAAACAATAAATTTGTGCTTTAATTGATAAAGTTTAAACCAATATGGAAGCAAGTAGCCTTCAGTGATTGCATATACTCGTAAAGCATGTTTCCCATTTAAAAATCCATCCAGATTCATTGCATTTTTTGCAGAAACCTAAATTTGTCAAGCGCAAAAAGTTCCTGCTTTCGATCAGTGTATATTAAATGGAGCTGCATTGTCGCCCCTGTCATTTGCGCATATAAATGAGTGTGTGTATGTATGTATATACTTGGGCCTTCGCTACGGTTTCCCCCTGTTTTAATTGTTGTAATTTGGTGTTGTTGTTGTTGTTGTTGTTGTTGTTGCCGCTGCCCCTTGACATGACCCGTTCCTGTTGTTTGTTGCTGTAATTTTCCCCGATGTTTGGAGGAGGCGCCAATGCGTCGCCGTGGCGGGTTTGTCTCGGCAGTGGTGTAAATAAAAGATGAGTTAAAGTGCGATAGTTTGGGGCCAAGAATGTTGCGCAGGACAGCAGGGCCTGCTCCGGCTCCTCTGGATGTCGGCCTGTCAGGACGAAGGACGAAGGACGCAGGACGACGGCGAATTGCACCCGTTAATCACACACGACATTCTGCGACGGATCGATGCGGGATGCCATAAAAAGCCAGCAGGAATTGCATGTAATTGAAGGGGAGCAGGAACAACCAGCCGAGCGACAGGAAGCGTGCAATAAATTTTTCAACTGCCCGAAGGGGCGACACTTTGAGGAAAAGTCATGGGAAATGTACACAGCGAGGAGAGATAGAGTGGGAATTCCTATTCCTTGACTCGGCTCATTAGCATTTGGGGGCAAGGGAAAAAGGCAAGCTTGGGTGCCACATGAGGCCAAATGTGCAAAAGGAAGCCAGACGGGCTGACTTGACTTTGTCCACCTCATCATCGTCATTATTGGCTTCTGGAACCACATTATCGTCAGCATTTACATTGCAAATTGCTTTTGTTTTTTGTTATTATTCACACAAGCACACAGGACTCCCAGCTGTGGGTTAAATGCAGTTCCTGCCACAAATTCACATTTACATAGAAGGACGAAAGCCAGAGACGAAACGGCAAACAAATGAGAAAAGTCGCATTATTAATTTGCCGCACCGCACGACCATAAATAAGGATGTCTGTCCTCGGCTGCCCCACTTCGTCCCGCGCTTTTTGCACACACATAAAATTCAAAGGACCTCCTCGGCATCCTTGTCCATATGTTTCGGTTTCGCGACTGGGCTTTTTCTCCCACCATGCCACGCAATTTTCTTTCGCAATTTATTACTATTTTGACTTGTAGATGTGCCTCTCCTTATCTGTGTGCTTGTGGTCTCGTATCGCTATCTCGAGTCCTTTACCTCCTCAGCCTTCCTGCCTCCCTACTTTGCGACAATTTGTAAAGCAGGCAATTATCCTTATTAGCCGCTTATTTATAGCCATGTTTGTTTACTCGTTTTCCCATTGACGCATAAACAATGCGAAAACGATAATAGAGGAGTTGGCTTATTCCCGGCATAAAATAATTGCCACAGATTGGCAATCAACCATGCGGAACTTCATGCAACAATTGGCTTTCGGTTTCTTTGGGGCACGACTTGTGTATTTCAGATAGGGAGTTTATCCGTCTAATCAATAATACATTTTCATGAGCATTGTGGAATGGATTTCACTGACTAAGCGAGCAGGTAGGAGTAGTGGATGGAGAAATATTATAATGGGCACTTTGCAAATCTTATTCATTGAATACCTATTAAAGAAATATAATTTTCTTATATATTGACAAATATTATCTGCTATATATATCATATTCATAAGTCATTTTTCAAGTAACGTTGAATAATGTTATCAAACTGGACTTATCGATATTCAAATAAAGACTAATACCCTCATCCTTAACTGCACAATGATAAGGCACATTTTACGGTAGGCTGAAAACTGATTTCATTGCTAATGAAACAAATATTAAATATTTAATGGCGGAACAGGAAGCATTCGTTTAACCCTTTAAGGGAACCGAAGGTTGTTTCCCAGCCACTGCGAGGTTCCAAGTCATTTTAAATTACTGCATAATGAGTTGAGCCACCTTCCACAGGCGGCTGGGGAAAAACTGTGGCGCTGAAAGCCTTTCGGGCGACTTTCTGAACATAAAGAACATTGTCAAATCAGCGACATTTTTATTGCCACCCCCTTTTCCCCCGCCCCTGGACACGTCGTACATGTAAATGTTAGTACATATCGTATGTAAAAGTGAGTCCTTTATGCGTGTGCTCGCTTACATGCTGATGATGTCGTTATTAAACGCATAAATAAATTGTCAAAAAATATGTGCGCAAAATAGGACGTGAGGAGGTGCCGGAGCAGAAGGGCGGCCCGGAAGGGGGCGTGGCAGGGGAGCAGTAGCTTTCAGATGCGTTTATTGTGCTCACATCTTAGCTTTGCTTTATGTACTTGGCAGGGCGACAAATAGAAATGTTCGTGGGCTGTGGAGACCTGCTTCACGAAACTTTTTCCCAAGGCTCTTCTCGTACATTTCCTTTTCCTTGGATACTTTTTTTCACACTGTTGACTTTGCCAATGTTTTATGGCCTTATTCCCGCTCAGCTGTAGACAATTGTCAATTAAATGGAAGGTTGAGAGGAGCTCGCCCTGGGCGCTGTGTCTGGCATCCAGCGAAACCACAAAGGAACCTCAGAACGCACTGCAGAAAAGTTGAGCTTGGGGTGGCAATGTGCCACGTATTTATTATTTATGGCATACGCAGTGCAGAAAGGCAGGTATTGGGGTGAGGATGGGGGTGTCAGTTTGCAGAAGGATTGCCCCCCGTTCGTGGGGAAAAGTTGAAGTCGTCGGATAAGGTGCAATAAATCTTGAGCCTTTTTGCCAAGTTTTAAACTGCCGCAGTTTTGCATTAAACGTTTAAGGTTAAACACATATTGCAGAGGTGTTTCTCGAAGATTGTTCCTACCTATAGCTCGCAGCTTGTTTACAAATATTCAGGAAATATTCCAGACCCAGCTTATGACTATTTTGGCTTAAAAAAGAAGTTAAAAACACTCTAACCCTGTACGCAATTTGCACTGTTGGTATGCTGCCCTATATTGTACACTACAACCTATTCTCAAAGTCCGGCGGGCAGCTTTTAAAGCCATTAATGTGGCTTCATTTGCATACGAACCACGTCCTCTGGAACAGAAAACCTATCTATTCCTATCTGCCGTTCTGCAGTTGGTGATTAGTCGTCGTCCAACGTCTATCAACAGTTTACCCTAATGCCCGAGCAACATGCAACACAAGCACTGACCTCATTCTGTTTACACTTGCAGCTGGTGCTGTGGCCACCCAAACACCACCCACCGAGGCACTGCACCGCCGCACCGCCGCACCACCCACCTTACATCACCCACCGTTGATTGTGTGGAAGTTTTGCTCGGTTCTTGTGCAACTCATTGAATCCGAGTGTGGTTCAAAACAAATCAAGGCGGCGACGTCATTGTTGCAGCTTTTGTGGCACATTCTCCGGTTCTTCTCTTCGAAGTGCAAACTTTTTGAAACAGTTTTGCATAATGCCCCTTAAACCCCCCTAAGCTCCCTACACGCCCCCACACCAGCCAGACACAATTGTTGCCTGGGCCGTTAAATGCAAACACTTCATTTGGCCATCCGAAAAGAAAGAAACTTTCGATTAGTGCCGAAATGGCCAACCAACTTTGGCCACGAGCCCCAACAAAGTCTCTTAACTGTTTTGGCCATAAAAGTTGCCTTCCGAGCGCACATACGTTTGTATGAAAGTAGTTTTCTTGGCCAAATTTGCTCCACTCAAGCGGGAAATGGCGTAAAATTGAGAAAATCGAATGGATATACTCGTATTTCTAAAATGCAACTTGTACAACTTGTGTTTTCTGCCTGACTGAGAACACTTTGATTAAATAGGCTCTTAGACTATAACAAATTTGTATGTTTACAAAATTTGTTGTATATATATTCTATTTATACTAAATGTATTTGATTTGACAGGAATCTACTAAGGTACTTATATATTTTTTACCGTCTGTTTTTAAGCTAGTTAGACGTTTATAAAGAAGTCTTTAAGTGCAGAAATCGTTGAAGTGCACATTCAAAGGATGCTCTCTGATCCGGTTATAAAAGAGTTGAATAGGGGTAGTTAAATGTCTTACATCATAAACAGAAATATACTTTTCCAGATAGCCTACTGCTCATTCCCAATTTTACCCCCACTCGTTTGTATTTGTGCAATTCCCGTTTTGATGTTTGCCTATTTGTATTTGCCATACACACAAAGTTGTGACTTTTTGGGTAAATAAACATGCCCATCCACTTGCCTCCTCGAGTGCCTTCGCCACTCTGTGGATGAATCGGCGAATCACTTTGGGAGTCCTGGCACTCGACACCACTTGGCCTGTTCCGTGCCAAATGATGCGCCATTTCTCAAATCTTTTCGGGCTCGCAACAACAACGATTTGAACAATTTTCTCACATGTAATGGTGTGAAATTCAAAATGGCGCCCGGAGGTTTTTCTTTCGGCCATTGTCATTTATCAAGTTTATTAGCGGAGGAAATTGCTAGGGGGTCGGCCGAGGGTTCTATTCATTTGTTAAGGTATTCACGCAATTAAATGCGATTTATGAGGTCATAGACTTAGAGTTTTTGGAACGCACGAAGGATGAATAAACATTAGTGACATCATCAAATGCATACTCAAGTGTGGCTATAAATTTGTATATCTTTAGAATGATGCGATATCAGGAAAATGGAGATTATAATGTAATATTTTCATGTATGCAGTAACATGTGACGGGAATGATTTTGCTAAAAATAATAAAGATATTCTAAAAAAGAACACAAAGGGATCTTGGCTAACTCCTAACTGACATTCAAATTAATTATGAGTAGTAATTAAGTATATTGTTAGCCACAATTTTCAATTGAAAAACTACAAAAAAAACACAAATATTCAATTAACATTCTCAAAACATCACAGCAAGGGCTTTCCTACAAGCAAATAAGGAGAAATGTGAAATATATCTACTCGGTTGTAGAGCAAGGTATTGCAATTACGATTATGTATATCCTGGAAAATTCCGTTTGCCTTCTGGTCCCTTGCCCTCAGAAAATCCTTGGTATTTGCATGGTGCAACAAACTTTTGCTAAGCCCAGGAAAGTATGCAACATTTTCGCACAGCTTTTTGGCTTCCGAGAATGCGGAACGGCAAAAGGAACTTCCAAATGCCTGAAGCTACTGCCACCAGCCCAGATTTATACCCCTTTCGATTCCTTCGCCAAGGCAACTTCCTGAGCAGTTTGTGCAGCACCGACTTTTGACGCTTTTGGCATGTTTATCGCCTCACTCCTAGGCGAACCGAGTTGAAATGGCCCAATTGGCCGGGGGCCAATCCAGTCAGGTCAGAAAGCGCCGGCCAAGTTTGGCCATGCCACTCTCAACTGCTTTGTCGGCATTAATTAAAAGCAAATTACAGTTGCTTCTGTTTTTACTGAACGCAAACTTTTTCCTGCAGCATCATTAAAAACTTCTTAGAACATTTTTTTGATTTTTTGTTTTGGTTGTTCTTTAGTTGAGAGTTCTGCGTCACATTTCATGAATCAACAACTTGATTAGCAATTCAAATGCCCCGACTTCCTCACCCGCCTGCAATGATTTCCATGATTTCCACCTGCTCGAGTTCCCAGGACAACAGCTGGCCCCGGAAAACGAAGTTTTTCTAATTAAAAGCGCTTTCAAAATAAACCGCAACAGAAAATCGGTAAAAAAAAATGCCTACGAAAACTGCCAGAAAAATTGTCAATGAAGAAATAACAAAGAGTGGAAAGCAGAGCGGCATGACAGGGAAAGAAAAAAATTTAAATAAATTTACCCGACAAGTAAAAAGACATTTTCCAGGACCCTTTTTGCTCTGCTACAAATGACTGCGGCTGGCAGGCAACCAAAATAACACAGATACACAATGTAGCATAGTTCTAGGCGCGCTGAATTGTGAAACCATTTCTCCGGGCCTCCAAAACACACCGCACCCCACAGACACACCATGGCAATGAATACGAATTTGTCCCAAAACCTCACAAAATGTTTCAAATTGTCAGGAAAAAGTTTTCGGTTTCGGTTTCGGTTTATCCACATCCACAGCTATCATTTTCCAGTTGTTGTATTCCTGGCGGGGAATGGTTAGAGATTTAGGGCAATGATTTCGTGTGGCAGCCAATTTAAACGATCGAAAGTTAGTCGAAAGTTTGATGCTCAAAGCAGAAGTCATCTTTTGGGCCCTTGACAAATATTCAACATAAATGACGTATACGCCGTGTGGCCTTACGCCTAATTGGAGATGAATGCAAATGAGGTAAATTTATAGGCCCTCAAGCATCAGAAATTATTCATGTGAGATGGTTGTCATGAATGTCAGGAATGAGAAAATATTTAGTTTGAATTAATGAGAGAATGTTTGACATATTTGTCATTTGTGCTCTGCCATTAGTTGTATTTATAATAGTTTAGCAAATTTGATATATTTATAGCATTATTATGAATATAATTTAAGCGAAGATATTTTTTATAAAGTATTAATATTTTATAAACAAGATTCTATTGTTTTCACATGGCTATTCAAATTTCCCCCGCTTTATAAGCCGCTTTAGCTGTTGTCTCTGCCACACTTCAATCTTTTTCGCCACCCGCTCTCGCCGGAATAATTAGGCTAGCCGCCATAAATTCATTATGCCATTAAGTGCAAGCCATCAAATGGCCGCAGTGGTTGGGTTGGGTGCCAATGTATTGGTACGCGTATATATGCGAGTCTACATACACGTATGTGTGTGTGCCTGACGGATCGAAAAATGGTTGCATACAGCTAGGCTGTGGCAGCCGGCGATTGGCACGTGTCGCTGTGTGCTGAGCGTCGCCAGGACCATTAAGGCAACGCCTCTGCCTCGGCGGATCGAATTTCGGTGCAAGGCTGCGCTGCTAAGTATGCTACGAAAAGCGGCAACAATGGTGGCGAAATAACTTCATCAATTTCGCCAATATTCCATTATCGTCAGCATGAGTGCGCCAGTGTGCGTCTGTGAGTGTGTGTGTGTGTGTGTGTGTATGTACTTAAGTGCCGATGAAGCTGTGTGTGCTGACGTACGCTTGTCTGTGTTGATTTTATTAGGCTCGCCCAACAATTGTTTGCTTAAAAGTTTTTCACACACAACGAAGTCAATGCTGTCTGCTCCTTGGCCTCAGTGTTTGATTTTTCTTATTTTTCCCAGCACGTCCTTGTGTTGTCGTGGTCCCCAACGGTTTTACACGTTTGCTATGCGGACATTTCTTGCGATTATTGATTAGATAAAAACACACATATAAGAAAGCGCCGGAGAACAGGGGCGGCTGGAACAAAAACAAAAGAAGCGTAAAGCCGACGCCGTAAAAGCTTAAATAAAAAAAAGAAGCAAGCTTGACGGCACTTAAGTCACTTAACTTGGCCAGTGGGAGCGAACGTTATCTACCCGATAAGTCGAGAGTGGGTGAGAATTAGACAATGACAGAATTCTTAATTTATTGAGTCAGCAGATGATCTGCCCGATTAGCAAAGAAACTCCAAGCCCAAGTGGCTGGTCCAAGTTGAAAATGTACTTTCACTTTAATGTTTTCCCCCTTACTGGTTGCTGCAATACTTATCTCTTTGCTGGAAAGCTTTTCTAGTGACTAAACCAAATATGTTATATAAGAAATAAGTTTATTAACTATTAAATACAACTTTCACGGAAAATACTCTCTCTATCTGCAACATTTTAAACTTAGCATTTTTCCTATATTCTTCAAATGTATTCAAATGTTTTTGCTTAAACAAAGTATATCAATTTATAAAAATTATACAGTTCCCCTATAGCATATACAATACATTCATATCAAAGTCACAAAAATGATTTTATGCGTTATCAGATTTGGTTGACACCTGCCCAACGTTTTCAAAACTTTCTGCCAGTCAATCAAAAGGCTCGAAAAGGCGTTTAATTTTTATAGCAGACGCTTTTCCGCCTCACTTCTCACCAATCCAAAAAAAGAAAAGCGTCGGAAAAAAAAACCAAACAATGGCAGCGAAAACAATGCCAAACAATGAAGGAAAATTACAAAACAAAAGCGTCGGCATTTCCACGCCGCCAAGCAAACACACCGAAATTTAAAAAGAGAGAAGAGTGCTAGAAACTGAAGGAGGAAAAGTCAGCAGAAAGAAAAGCCGCACATTAAATATTTTGAGAACATTTTCGGAAAGCTCTCCCCTTTTTTGTGGCGTCAGCGTTTTTTGCTGTGAACTTTTCTAAGGTCGCTCGCTGACATCTAAATTTATCTATAAACAAGAACCACATATCTACGTTTTTCGGTATTTATGTTCGCTTGTTTATTTGGCTAAAAGCGAAAACATTATGACTGGCTAATTGAAATAATGTGCATTTATTACGCGTCTTTATACCCGTTTTCAGCTATACCCTTTGAATGGAATGGAAAAAATGCCCGATTATTCAAGGTCTGTCGCTCTAATTAGCACATAGCTGCGGATCATTTGCGCTGCACTTAATGACAACCGCTTGTCCAGATTAAATCGTATTCGTAATTAACACCCAAAGGGCATCGTTAACATCATTTATGGCAGTTACGACAGTTCCAGAAAAGCGCCCACTGAGTGGTCCACCCCGTTCCCCCTTTTGGCCAGATTAAAACCCGTTTCTGGCTCGGAACTCTGCACTTGTGATCATCGCGAGGAACGTGAAGATGGCCAGTGGACAATGCAGATACGATGACAAAGGGCAATTGGAATATGAAGTGGCCGGTGAACTGGAAGGAAGTGAGCTTAGCCTCGTCATGGGGATACCCTTTAGAGAAGATGATACCTTTTTTTTGGGATTTTGCCATGGTGAAAATCATAACATTGATATTATTTATTGTAAGTATTTACCAATCTTTGACTAATTTAGGCAAATAGAAAATGACAGATTTCAAGTATTATTATATTATATATTTTATATTATTCATATAATATCTTTATATTGATAAGGAGTTAAAAAACCAGCGATAAATTGATAGATTCCTTAAAGAAATACCAAATGTCATTGGCGGGCACCAAATATGAACTCTATCGAATCTGTTACCCTACAATGCCCCGTAAAGTACAGAAACTGAAGAGGCAACCACAGCTGGCAGTAAAAAGCATAAATGCCTTTAATTAAATTGCCTGTCCCGCTGTCCTGAGTGGCCAGCTCTCATCCTCCTGCTCCGCCGCCGTTTTGGCCATGTCGTTTTTGGCAACGTTGCGTGTAAGCCCGAAACAAGTTCGCCGCCTGATGGGCAGTGAAAATTGATGGGCCGCTTCAATAACTTCGCTTGTCTTGTAACATTTTGTATCGCTGTATCTGCGTTGAATGCTGCATGAAATTTAATGAGATTTTCGCTGCTTGCCTTTTTGTTCGGCTCAGCTTTTTGTTTTTTAGTATCATAACTGTGTTTTTGTATTAATTTCTCGTGGAATGTAGGTCAAACATTTTTGGCATTTCTCGAGTGCCTGTCGCCGCTTAAAAGGGTAACCGAAATCGGGCAATGTACACGCTCCGTTTGAATTGCATTCCAATACCAACGTATTTGATTTCTTGTCGACCATTTAGGCCTAGTCGAATCGCGAGTGCACTACCTGGCTCTGGCTCTGGCTCTAATTGATCCCCTGGGCATGGGCGCAATTAGCTGGCCAACTTGGCAAGTTGGCCCAAAGCAAACACTCGACCAGCTGTCCACTTCAAGACACTTTAAAACCTCGACGCGACTTATTTTCTCATTTTTTCGCCAGCCGCATCTCGCAGCTGCTGGACTGGATCTTGACCATGTCTAACAATAGTCCAAATTAGAAGTAGACATCGACAATGGCTAGCCAACCAGAATGACAACCAGTATCGTATCCGAGAGCTGCGACAAAGCTATTCAGAGAGCGTTCTCGCATTGCAAATTTTTGCAAATGCAATGGCAGTAATTACATTTTTGCCGCCGAAGTGGAGGAGAAGGAAGTGTGTTTTCACGAAAACTAAGAGTGTGAGATACTTTTTAAAAATTCCGCGCCCTCTTTACATTACACTTTAATGGAAAATGCTTAAGCAGGTTTGTAAGAATGCGTTCTAAAAATTTCAAAGTAATGATATACTTAACATGTATAAATGTTATATAATATGTAAGTATTTATTTAACATGCTCATTAAAGCATTCGAAAATGTTTTATAAATAAGCCATATCTACGAAATAGATGATAAATATATTTTAGCTTAGATATTAATATTGTACGCCATAAAAATTTAAATTTACCCTATTTTTCTACTGTAGTCAATGGCGTAATAAGAAAGTTAAATATGTTTTTCTTAGGTTGTGGAAATGAATAAATTATATGAAGTGTAACTTTTAACAGGTTTTCATAATCAGGTCATTGGACAGTTTTTCTCGGGCTTTCATTTTCATATTTTGTAATAATGTTGCATATCAGACATTATACGTTTCCGAGTTGTAAGAAGTCTGTAAGACAAGCGATTTAACTTCACAAAAACTAGGTAATCATTTAATAGAAAAATATTTTTCAGGAAATCCCATACATCTAATTTACTTCAATAGACAAAACAGGGTATTTTCCAGTCGCCTAGAGTTTTGCCCAACAAAAACGATAGGTTTGATCACCGCACAGTGGGATCGATTTCATGTGCCGACCACTGTGCCAATTTTCGGGGGCGACAATTGCTGCGGGCAATTAAGAATATCTATATAAACGAGTATACGATATTACTATTCGACTACATTGGCCAAGTCTGCTTTTGGCGGCGTGACGTAGGCGAAATGCTGAAAACGTGCTAGATACTTTTGTATCTCGGTATCTTTTTGTGGCGTGCGTGTGCTGTTCATACTGCATCCGTTAGGTGTGTGTGGCTGAATGCAAACGATGTGAATTTTCGGCCAGCTAGTAATATATTTTTTTTGGATGCCGATTTCGACTCCGACTGCGACGTTAGCGTAGACGCGTGCGTCCGGTGCGCAGTTGGCTTTGATCAGCACTAGGATTGGGAGGGGGAGTGGTGGGTAGGGGTGGCGGTAGTGGCCAAAAGTTTTTCAACTTTGTTTGCATTGAAGTACGTACGTACATGTGTTTGTGTATAAAAGCGGCAAAATGATGTGGCCACAGTTTACTGCGATTTGTATAAACATTTTGCAACATTTAGATGTGATTTTGACGATATGTCTCGTCCACTACACATCGAATAAAAGTGGCTTGGAAATGCGTGAAATGATTGAAAATCAAATGCTTAATATTCACATATTTTATTGGAAATTTTTATGCCAGCCCATTGGATGAGCATTAATGTGTTAACCATCGAGGAAGTTCATTTTCCGTTTCTGTCGACGAACAAATTTTGCCATAAAGTGCGCATAAATCTGAGGCCCTCGAATGCGTGTAGCGATATTATTATTGTATTTACTAGATTTTTATGATATCATAAACGAGGCCGAGCAGCATATTGAGAGTCAGATTTGCGTTAATAATTTGTATAAATTTATTTGTTTCTTTTAAGTGTTTTTTAATGGAGTGGCATGGATTATTGTATTTATTTATGCAAATATAATGACGTCAAATCTGACAGTCTGATTTGCCCGTCCCCCAAGCGAATCGGTAGCGCAGATATATAAATTTGATTAGCAACAATTCTCGTTGTGCCATATTTTACACTTGGATTGCAAAATTATTTGTTTTATTTGCGAGGGGCAGAGCTTGGTAATTGATACAATCGATTTGTTGTTGCTAGTTTGACAAATTGCATTCGGCTGATTGCATTGAACATAAATCAAACAAAATTAGTGAAAATATACCGAGCTATATATTTATCTACAATTTTTTGTTTATGATGGGTGTGTGAGGGCGTAATAAAGCTAACAGGCAGATAAAAAGTCAATTGCATAAATAACAAATTATAGGCATGGGCGTGTGCGCTTTTGATAATGACAAACGAAAAGTTCCACAAACCGAAATTTACAAAACAAAATAGCGGAAAGACACTCGCTCGGTTATGCACTTGTTCAAGTGATTATACTGATTATAATGATTATTATTATTATTATTATTACTGATTAACGGATTTCCGAACGGCACTGTTCACACGGAAATGAACTTCGATAACTGAGTTTCCGATCTAGCCGATCTGCCTGCGATAAACACACGATTAGCCGGCGGATGGTGATGCTCAGATGGAAAGCACGCGAACGCGATAAGAAAATGCGGAGCAGGTGCAGCACTACGTCCGCACATGCTGCCTGCTGGGGATAAACTGGAACTGGATTTTTCGGATTCGGAGTTGATAGCAGCGGCGGAATCACAGAGACACCGAGATCCAAAACAGAGACCGCACACACACACACGAGTGTCCAACCCGTCCAAAAGCAGCAACAACAATCATATTGGCCCACACCGAAAAGCTTTCAGGCCCCGAAGAAATCTGCGCATGAAAATTCGCCAAGCTCGCCGCCATTTCCCGCTATTTTCGCGGGGAAATTGGCTAAAAGCTCGGCCAGCCAACGAGCTTGTGGTAAGAAAAGCTGCACAAGTTGCTGAAAGCTGCGATTTGATATCTAATTTAATTTTGGGAAATGTTTTACTTATATCAGTCTTAAAACATGTACAAAAATTATGGATTCCTTCTTAATGTTTAATTAGGTATTTTTTATTTTACCTAGTGCGCCAAAAAGCTCCTAAGTGATGCTGAATCTAAACCATTGTGTTGTATACTTAATATTC
Source organism: Drosophila orena (assembly GCA_005876975.1). Lineage (NCBI taxonomy): Eukaryota > Metazoa > Arthropoda > Insecta > Diptera > Drosophilidae > Drosophila > Drosophila orena. The sequence goes on along the minus strand of VCKV01000008.1, from coordinate 6,930,777 downwards.
TTAAAATAATAAAAAAATTAGTCAACATAATACTATAATAATTAGTGGAATAATACTTGTGACCTATAAAATATAGTGTTTAGTCTATTTAGCATGTTCCCCAATTTTCTTCTTTGAGGAAGTGAAAACTGGAACGTATCGGAGAATTTCCCAATATTTTCCGCCAGCTTTTCCCTCTCCCAAAGTCGAGGACTCTCTGCTCTCCTATGGCTTCGCTTTCGGAGCATGGTTTTTGTCTTTTTTTTTTGGCTTTTTTGTTGTTTACAGAGGGGCGCCTTCAACAGGTTGCCACCCACATCTGGGCGTTTTTTCAGCTGCTGCTGCTCGGGAGTCAAAACAAAATGAAAAGCATTTTCAGCAGGGCGACCCTTGGGGCCAGCACACACACACTGGTGCATACATAATCATACCGACACTGCTATAAAATAAACCCCCAGCACGCACACACTTACGCCCCCTTTTTTTGAAGCGCCTTGGAGATAAAAATATTCTAAAAATTTCTTGTTTCCCTTAAGTTGTACAAGTGTTTGCAACTTCCTTTCTCAGTTCCTGCCCGTCGTTCACTCCCTTTGTTTTGCATATTATTTGCTTTTAGGGGCTGACTTACCTGGCACCAAAAATACCCAAAGCCCTTCGAAGATTTTAAGTAGCACAAAGTATCTCAGCGACTTACCTGAAAGAAAGCAGATGGAAAGCAGTTATCAAAACAGTTGTAATACGTATAATAATTATGGCAGACTTATCGAGGATTTCGAATGAAAAACCCTGTTTTTCATGGGGGTGGAATCATTAGGCTCAAGTAATGTAACAGCCAGGCAATCAGTATTAATTGAGGGAAACATGAGATTGCGGCATTGCGTGAACATATCACATAATTAATAGACGTTCTAGCATCCGATTAATACAGGAAGTCCGCAGCGGAAAGATTAGGAGGTCCTTGTTAGTCTCTGGTTGTTGTCCATTCAGCATTTAATATTTATTAAAGGTTGCTTCTTCAAATAGTATCCCCATTCCCATGATTATTAATGAACACACATTTTCTTTTGCCAATAGCTAAAGTCTGATATTACTTTAATAAAAAACCAAACTTCTGTTGAATCCAATTGAACAAATATACATTTTTCATGTTTAAATGTACCCCGCAAAATGTTCAAAGAACGATTGCGTCGATGCCCAAAACAAATATTATGGTAACATCTGTATTTGGGATGATTAAGTTTGCATACTCAATATAAACTGAAAAGCCGAAAAGTCGCTCCTTTTCAGGAAATAATAGACAAAAATCTGTGTTTGCCAGAAAATTAGATTGGCCTTGAGCGCTAGAAGAACCGAAAATCTTTCGAAGTAAATGTGTTAAAGTTCAAATAAAATTTCTGTTCAGCTGCATTTCCTAAACTGATCAAGTGCATGACAAATTGCTTTACACACATCAACGGACACTGTCAAAATTTGAACGCCCTGAATATTGAATTCAGCAACAACTGCATTTAAATGTGTGAATTTACAAGACTGTGCCCGACATTCAGAAATTGAATTTAAGTTCATGATTTCATCCATTAAATATTTGGCTTCTTGGCTAACTCAATGTTTATGACTTGTGCTCGGCAAATACGTAATTAAATTTCGGCTATGCAGAGCAGTGCAAAATGCAATTTACAGCTGCACAAATGTAAATATTGCTCATACGCAACGTTGAGCGCCTGGAATGGCATACATATCTGCGGGAAAAGGGGCTTGCGCTTGTTACTAACAATTAGGTAGACCAATTAGTGCAGGGCATGGGAAGCTCTGACTTGGCTTGCAATAATTATGCCAATGCTAATTGCTGAATTCCAAGACTTTGCCAAGTCGCCCAAAGTTATGAGCACCCATGAATTCCCATCAGATAAGTTCAGAGTTGAAGGGAAAGTATGATTAGGTTTGGTTTCAATTTGAACTTAGTGTTTGATGAATTACATCTGTTATGCTTTTGGTATTTCAAAACTACCAATTGGAAATACGATTTTTGTGTCTCATATTTCACAACGTTTGTCGATTGAACTTGGCATAATACTGAATTATTAATGTATCTATTACAAATTTACCCGATTGCCACATCTGAGCAATATTAAAGCAGACACTGAATATATACAGTTTAGTCCACACTCACCTCTGGGTTATCAGAACTATGAAACTACATAGGCTTTTGCCGGTCTCCCGATTAATTATTGTATCTAATTCGGGCTTGTTCAACTTTATCAAGCGATTTAAATGCTGCACCGATACGCGACCGGAGCCTTGTGATCAGCTTAAGCGACGCTGGACTTCTGCAGCTGCCCAACCACCGAGTGGTGCGTGTGGTGCTGGTGGTGCTGGTGGTGCTGCTGGTGCTGGTGGTGCGTGCTGGCCAGAAAGCTGGTTTGGGGCTTGCCCAAAACTGGACAGGCTCGGAGCGCGGAGCGCGGATCTGGCCCGATTCGGATCAGATCTTGGCATTGCGTGCCAGGCAAATAAGCTGCGGGCGCCACAGTCTCAGCGGTCTGGAGCCGTGCACTTAATCACTGCTATTAATAAATCAACACAACTAAATCAATAACAAATTCTAATTAAAATTGGAACTAGACAAGCGTCAAATGCGAGGTGCAAAATAAAAATGAAATCAAAAGGCTAATTCGCAGCGAGATGTTGCTGCCTGTTCGTTCGAATTTCACACAAATCAGCTTTAAATGTCAAAACGCATGTTGCACAAATGCGTCAAATGCCAAAAGCGGGCCACCGGCAATAAATCATCATGCGCGCATTTTTGAGCCGCGCTGCAGTCGCTATCTAGATACTTTTGCCCCCTCTGAACCGCTCTGCACGGGAGAGTTGAACGTCAGAAACCTGTTGACAGACATGAAGGCAATTTCTGGTTGCAATCGACCGATTTGTTTGAGTGCCCTACGGAGCCAATTGATTAGCCAGAAAATCAAATTCAACTGACACGGAAAGGGCTTCGCCTTCAACTGCTTGCAATTACACTGGCGAATAAAGTATAAAGTTTTTGAATGCCATTTCGCAGTCAGGAAAAACTAGGAAATACAAGAAAAGTAAATACAAATAGTCAGGATCTTTGGCACAAAATACCTCCTCACTTATTCTGAGTCAACAAACTTTCTTAAACGAATACAGACAATAAATTAATGTATCATATAGGCAATCGATAAAAGCGCCGCCTCAAGCAACTTCATGTAGCGTATCCATAAATGTACAAATTTAATAAAAATAATATTTGGACTTTTTATACCCCGCAACTTTGGACAGCAACAACTAGAGACACTTTGTATTTCAGTTTTGGCTGCATTAATTATCGCCTTGCATGAAATATGCGCGCCACGCATGCGCAGATTGCGGGGATATCTATTTTACTTTGTTTTTTGGCCAGCAAGGGGGCGAGGAGTATCCAATCCGATTCGATTCGATTCGTTTCGATCCGATTCGAATCCGCGAATCCGTTTTTATGGCTGGGCAGCGCGTGTTTGGGGCGGGGAGAAGCCTTTAGCGACCACCGAATGTTTGACTGACTGACTGACTGAGTGACTGAGTGACTGTTTACCTGGGCTCCAATTAAATTGAATTCAATGAGCCAGTCGATCAGCGGGCGATACAAATTGTGGATCGCAGCAACTTTCGATGTTTTGCCTAATGAGCGGCGGTAGCAGAATTGCCGCTGCGTCGCTGCCATATCAAAAGTCCAACCATTGCCACCAAACTATTATTTGACACCCCTTGACGGCTAGTTAGCCATATTCATTTTTTACTTATCGCCCGCTTGTCAACGGGCGGTTAAATACCGGCCAAATAGGTGCGCCAAATTCCAGCTGAAAGCCGTGATTTTATTGGCTATATTAACCTGTAATTTAAACTGTACATGCACTTTTGCATTCTAAGGCCTTTATTGCCTTTTCTAACTTCCTAACAACATCGGCTTGGAATTTCGGGAAAGAAAAAACAAATTTGTTTCATCAGAACATATTATTATTAATTAATTAATAAGTTTGCTTTATTAAATTTTTATATTTTGCTTAAAGCTAAGCTAGCTTGTACGCAAACGTAGACACAAACTTAGATTAGATTAGATTTTAAGGCATCTTTACAACTGAAAAAGTTAAATTATATTTAATATTAAAATTTATTGACTTAATATTTTAAAGCAAGGAAAAAGTGGTACAAAAAAACCTTGAGCAGAAGAGAACATATTATTAAGGCCACTAAATTGTATGAAACCAATGATCAATGTTTTAATGCACACACTTAAACAGTGTCAACAAGAAGCTTACGTTATTTTAATGTAGTAGTAATAAATAATTAATAAATACAATTAGGAGAGAATATACTTTTTTAAAACAGATGTTGAGCTTATTTCCTTGCCTGTAGTCGCCATCTTTTGTCGGCCCTGCAAACCAACAAGCAGCCAGCTTTTTCTAAAACTTGTAAGAAAGCATTCCCTGTGGTGAAAAGCTGTGCTTAGAGAGGCACAGTTTATTATAAGAGCTTTTAAGATAAAGAGCATTTTTTCTCTTTCTGAAATGCAATTTTTTAAAGATGCTTTGCTCCTCTCTTAAAGTACATTCTATTTATATCAATTTGAACAGCTGATTTACATAATAATAATAAGATCACATAAATAAACATATATTTAAACCTTGTAATTATAATTGTGACACATCATTTAATATTATCCGAAACTTAAAAAATATCATATAAAAAATATTTAAATATAATCTTAAAAATATGAAACTAAATACAGGGGGTATTGTAATTATAATTGTATTTTATAAATAAATATAATAAATTAAATTTTAATAAAATCTCATGATTACGCGATTAAAGCTAACATAATTGAATATTATCCAAAATATAAAAACATGAAATCAACAAAACTATAAATAAATATACCTATACCAGATCTTGATCGAGCAAAACAACGACAGCAGTTCGAAAATGCCCCACTCCCCAAAAAGGGAAAATGTCATAAATGGACCAGCAAGACCAAAATCCCATCAACTAACCCGTCTTAATTGCAGTCATTATGTGTGTGCTGGCCAAAATTGATATAATATTATAATGTGCACGGAGTCGTTTCAATTTCGGTTTTCGACTGGATTAAGCCACAAAAGCGGTGCCACAGTCGCTGGGCCTGATGGACGATAATAAGTATATAGTAAATCATAAACGGTTGGATGGTTCGGGCCCCATGACGATGACGAGGTGGGGGGTTCGTGGTAGTGTGGCATCATCAACACCCTTTCGCACACCCCTTATTTCCCATCTTGTCTTTGCATTGCCATTGTGCAAATATTTGCATATTTAAGTTGTTGCTGGTGGTTGTGGTGTGGCTGTTGTTGGTGTTGTCGGTGTTGTTGCCGAGCTTGTCGAGGTTGCCGCAAAAACTCATAAGCGCATTTTAGTGCCCTCCATGTGACTGTGTGTGTGTGTGTGTGTGTGTGTGCTCGTGTATCCCTGCTCATGTTTGCCAGGTCCTTGCAAACATTGCCCACTATGTGTGCGTATCCATCTTGCCGGATTCTTGGATTCACTTCGCGCTCCTCCGCCGAAGGTCAAGCGCTCGCATTATGAAGCCGACACCTAATCCCTGGGATCCCTTCACCGGGGAGGCGGCGGCGGTCCTTGATTGTTTAATTATGTCAGGTGCTAAAAATGCCATTATCGTTGGGTAAGCCACGTCACAACCCACTCGCCACGTTGAACCCACTGCGTATGCTTAACCCCTTAATTAACTGTGTACGAGCCATCGATCCCGCTAGAATAAAACTACTCTTCCGCCTGTGTTATGCAATTATTTGAGTAGGTATGCTTCATTATATTTATATAAACAAATTGCTTCAGGATTTTTAACGTCTCTTTTAACTAATTAATTAGGTTACTAATCTAATGCACAATCAGGAGCCAAATGCCTTCTAATCCTTCAAAGAAGTGAAAAATGATTAAAATGATTACCATTCAATGCCAAGAGGCATTTAGCAAGATATTTCAGACTTTATCCTGGTGTCTAGATGGCTAATGGGCTAAGCACTCTGGCACCACAGTGCGTATGGGTAATATAAGTAGGGGCTTGGCTTGCATTTAAAGTAGATACAATGTCTTGCCTTCTCCTACCCCTGGCAGCTTAATTAATTTAAATTGTGCAGGGTTCCTGTGGTGCTGGAGGAGGAGGAGGAGGAGGAGGAGGAGGAGCTAGGTGCTTGAGATGCTGCAGCTGCAATCTGTTTCACTTAGTTTGTTGTCTGTTGTTCTCCACCACCCACACTGCAGCTGGCGTAATGCACTTTTAATGCACCAGGCACCAAAATCCAGCCAAATCCCAGCTTTTTTGCAACCCTTTCACAGAGTTTCTTGCTCAGGTTAACGAAGTACGAGTATTTTTGGACCGGTCTTGTTTACCGACACAGGATGCCTGTTAATCTCCATTGCTGGCCATTGTTGGCTCAGCTCCCCAGATTGGGCTCTAATGATTTGCCTAATTGACTACGTGTAATTACACTGCACCAAAATGCAGGACAGCGACGGGAATGCAGCGATTGGGGACGTTTTTCTGCCAAATTAGATGCTGTGCTTGAAACACTGACAGTTGAATTGCTGATTTCTATTGCGTTGCACGGCTTGTTGAACAAACTTGGGGAGCGTGCTAAGCTGGATTCCTGTTTTTGCATTCACACTCAGCCAAGAAGCTTTGCTTATTTACCTCATTCAGTTTTTATATATATATATATATTCTTGCCTCGAGTGGCAGGGGATTTGGAATAGGAAGCGGAAAAACAGGATTGTGCGGAAGATGGAAATGGAAATGGAAATAGGATACATACATAAACAGGAAGGGTGTGCTGGACTGCAATGTACCCCAAGGAAAGTAAGCCGCCTGCTGGGACTTAGTAGTTTGGATGACAAAGTTAATAAAAGAAAATATAATTTTAGTTTCCTTTCCCCAATTTAATAACGCAAATAATGACTGATCCTGTTTAGTCAAACAAGTAAAAATGATTTAAGAGACGTAATAGAAAACTTTAAGTTTGCTTAGTTTGTGATAGGAATTTAAAGATTTAAAGATTTAAACTTCACAGACTTTCTATACTGTAGACCCCTCCTCAAATTATCCTCAATCTAGTACTCGACTATCTACCTGGTTCCTTCATTCCTTCTGTTTCCAAGAAAATCCTGCCATCACAACATCATGAAGAGAAATGCAAAACTGCGGGGGGCAGTCACAGACAGGCACTCGTTCTATTTCATTTTGATTCATTTCGCTTCACTTCATCCTGAATTAAGTAAATTGCATGCAATATAATTTAAAGCTTCCAATATACGTACGCTTACATTATAGCCGAATGCCCCACCATTGCAGCTGTGCACAACAGCCGAATTCTGAGTGAAATAATGAACAGGGCCAACAACACTCGCATCAATCACATTCACAGCTCATTAATAAATGCCGACATAAATTTGATGTACGACAAAGCATTTAACATAGCATATCCCAACACGGGACAGGATATGAAGGACCTGCCTGGAAAGTTGTCAGGACCTAAAGTGCTCCAAAAATACAAATACACTGGTAGGCAAAATATAAAGAAAAATTTAAATATTTAAAAAATACTAGATGATAACTTATAACCTTCATATAGGTTAAGTTTATATATGCACATAATATGAATTATAGGCATTTATTGTTAAAAATCATAGGGGTGTAAATATATAAATGGGATGTTGACTATACTTAGTAAATGTGATTGTTTAAATCAGCGATTTCTTTTCTTCGTCTCGAATCGGTTAATTAACTTTAGATACAGCCATCTCTTTGTGAGCCAACACCAACACTTACGGTTAAGGTTTTCGTTAATTTTAAATCAACGTTGACAGAGATCCAGTAAATGAATTATAAAGGACCTGGCGGGAAACCCACTTAGGATTAGCATTGGTTGGGTTGAACTGAGGGGACACAATGGCAACGGAGTTTGTAATGCGTTGGCGGCGAAAGGATCCCACTCACAGCTAATTCATAATTTACGGAATAATGGGAAAACGCTGCGTAATTGTTGCTGCTCCCACTGTGATATCAAAAAGCAGGAGGCGGAACTGCCGGAAACGGAAAATGGCATGACGAGAAAAGGAAAATGAGCCGGCGAAGACAACAAGAGTGGTTAGTTTCCAGCGCCGCGGATCCGGACTAAATGAGCCACAGTCGACTGCCAGCCAACCAGGCTAACAACTTAGAACAGCTGTTCCAATTTAACGCCCAACTGCGACCACAAGACACAACACATTTTTTAGGCAACTCGCCATAATGGATTCTGGCTTTCACTTGCTTTCACTTGCTTTCACTTGCTTTCCTCGGCTATGAACGATAACAAAGGATTGATGGAATTGAGAATTGGTAAGAGGAAAGCCCTTTTTGCTGCAAAGTTGTTAAAGTAGTTATGTACATATTGCTATAGTTTGATTTTTAATTTGAAACATTTTTCAATTTTTATGTTACATTAAATGCATAAAACAAAACAATGCCACCTATACGATGTGTACGTGTAATTGGTATTATTAATTGGACATTTTTAAAGTAGGCTTAAAGTGAGCTTTAAAGTATTAGCAATTCGTTCCACCACATAAGATTTTATTTAGTTTTGTATTTATAATAGCTCAAGCTATTAACTAGCTACACCATTTAAAATATAATCATTTTGGGTAGCTTATTCTTCAACTGTTTTAAGTGGTTATGCGTGACTAAGAGCTCATCCTTATAAGTTTTGCCCACGTGAAGGGGCATTTGAATTTTGCGCATTCTCGGGATTGTAAATTTCCAATCGCATTGATTTACTGCGTCCCACCCCGAGGCCTGTTCCCCGCCCCCTTTTAGCCAGGTTTTCGGCCCGGTTTTCGGTCCGCTGAGGCGTCATGCTAATCCATCTCAAGTGTCAATTCGTGCGTAGGAACGAAGTCAGTCAGCGATTCATTCGACCTGCTGATTGAGCACTTTTTCGGCAGCTCCTCGAAAGTTGCCTTTGTTTTGGTGCCCCCAAGGATCCTTCTTCGCCGCTTTGTCTTTCGAGCGGAAAATGCTAATAAATAATGCATGCGTCCTTGTGTATTTTGTCTGTCTGCGGGTTAATGTGCTGTCAGTGGCTCCAGCGACTTCTCAAACATCCCATCCTCTGCCATCCTGTCCCATCCTCTGCTGCTCTTTGGCAGCAATGCAATTGATTTTGCCACGCCCACAGGGCTGTGAGGCCGCCCTGCCCGCTATGTAAATGTCGCTGTCAACATGCAGGGCAGAGATTGTGGAGCTGTGACATACATACAAACTGGTACCCAAGCCAAAGTCCCTGAGCACTCCCTGCCAAGATAAACAGCTGATAAGTGGCTTGGGCCTGGCCAACACACAGAGAAACGGGCTCATTCAAAGTGATTTAGTGGCTGTGGTCAAGTGGGCCATGATTGACTTGCCTGCATTAAGATATATGTATGGAGGAGGGAAGGAATTCCGGGAATCTGGAAATGAAAATTCCCTGGACAGCGGTCCAGCTCATTGTTGCGAGTATATGGGACGGCATATTTCACAGACAGTTTAATTTGATTCAATTTATGTGTAGCTATATTTTTCTTTGTGTAATACAATTAGTGCATTAGCATTGTGGGAGTATTGTATGTTTTATGAGCATCTGCAGCACAATTATTTTCATATTACATATTCACCACTGGTTGATCTGAATTAGGGCTGCCTGAAGATATTTTAATCTCCCTGCAAATTTCACAGCTTGCTTAAGTTATCTCTGAAATATACTTGCTACACAAGCAAACAAACAATCGCCACTATTGAATTCCAATTGTTAACGAGCTCTTCCAATTTGTGCAGTTTTAGCTTGCTAGTGTGCTCAGATTTTTGAGCAGTCAAGCCAACTGAGAGAATGTAATATTGTAAGTGATTTACACTTATACAACCAATTCATTATACTCGTATGCAATGCAGTGATAAAATGTAAAATATTCATTTCATTTGAGGAATTTCTCAAATAAGCTTAGCACGTTGTGCAGCAACATTTTTTTCTTAAGAAGATTATCTTTAACCAGATTAAGAAATGTCTTGCACATAAACTCTTTTCCTGCTTTCACTTCATAATTTCCTGTCACATGCTAGTGAAATGTACAGAGACTTTTTTCTATGGCAAAGGAAGTGCATGTATGTATATATATAAGTAGCACACAGAAATTGGTCCTCAATGAGACATAAAAATAATTCGCATTGCAGAAAGAGAACACAAAAATAGCACAAAAATAAATGTAACAGCAAAGGAAGAAGCGGGCCATTGGAGACGGCAGGAAGACATCACGCATACGCACTGGTGACGGGCAGACAGCCATAATGAGATGTCAGCGCTGACTATCAAGTGGCCGCAGTGCTGAGCAGAGCTGCTTGGACCCCAGCGACTGGCTTCAAGTGTTTTCCTGTCGTCCACGACAGGACGAGACTGAGAGCGAGAACTACGAACTACGCCCGATGGACCACGGACCACGGACAACGGACTAAGGAGAACGGACAACGGACTAAGGACAACGGACTCCGGCAGGACGATTTTCATGCAAACAAGCGTCGACGTGCTCAACATTTTTTAAGCCATAATGAGCAGCAGCAACAACAACAACGAATGTCGAGGCGTGACTCTTGAGTAGAACTGCACACGCATAAATCGTATCCTGGACCAAGGGTCTCCCCCCCCCCCCTCTCACCACTTTCCCTTCCGGCAGCCGAGGACTAATTCTTAGTCCTGCAAACCACCCTTAATGATGACAAATGCGCGTGTCGTTCACCGCCCACAGCCTCCTCTCGTCATCGCCGTGATGACAATGATGATTGCGACTTACGACAAAGAAGTTGTGCCAAAAGGATAATGCTTAAATAAATTGCTCGACATTTCGCCAGCTTAGACTGGGGATTGCACTGGCAATGTTATTGAAATTGTAAATTATGTCAAGGACACGCGAGGACGAGCTAGGGGAAAATCCGCCGTACTAAAGGCATTGCCCCATCTCCAAGCGCCATTAATGAGATGTCCTAAATGCCCCCGGGGAATTTTGCCGGTCAGATGGCAGCCAAAGAGTAAAAGTCATTGGTGAATCAAGCAGCCGGCAAACTTGGCAGGAATTACCGAAAGTACCATAATTGACGGGCCTAAAGTTTTTGTTCAAAGTAAATAAAGAATCAAAAACACAAGGCAAAAGTTTTGATTGCCTTCAGCTCGGCTTAATGAGCAAGTTCGTTGACTTACATATATAACTTGGCAGACCGCGACGTTGTTTAATAATTAAAAAAATGAAGCCGCAATTTGTGCCAAGGCTGGGGGGTCATTTGCATGTTTATCCCAGGACATAAATCAGATGGCTAATGCATGTACTGCAGCCAGACATGCGATGGGGCCAAAAGGTAAGGAAATGGCCAGCCGAGTCGGGAGTATTTCATTAAATACTAGTACTTTCCATTTAGTCACCTCGCAAGAAACCAATTATCCGGCCCTTTCACTTGCAAACTGACGATGCAATGGGCAAGCTGTCGCCACAACTCAATGGCATTCGCATTTGCCATGAACAGGAAACCGCACGACCACGCCCCTTCCCTGCCAGCGCATCCTGCCACCTGCCATCCTGCCCACCTTCGATTGCCAGTGAACAACAGTGCCACCAACTATTGCCACAATGACAGGGCTAAGCAGCAACAATCGCTGGCCAATTGTATGGCCTCGTTGGGGCAGCAGGAAAATCCTGAAAGACGTTATCCCGTTTCCCGGCTGCGTCCCATTCTCCGCCCATTTTGCAATCACAAATGTTAATCCCGTTCCAGGATCCCCAGGACTCGGAGAACCCAAGGGATTGCAGCCATCAGCTGCAAGCGGTGAGCGGATTCTGCTCCGGACTTGCAATTGGAATTTCATATTTCGAATTTAGCCAGACACGAAAGTCCTTGGCAAGGAATCGCACACACTAACACACTTTTACACACGCCCACACACATAAATCAATGTTTGCCAGGGGGAATATTTAAAGGCAATTGGCCAACACTTTGCCACTTTGCTGCACTTTCAATCGTAGGCTAGCATGAAAATTGTCCAAATTGAATTGCCGGCAAAGAGATGCCGATAGCCAAAAGGATAATGGATAACACCCATCCCGCCCGATCGATTTTCCCGTCAGTTGGGAAAACTTGTACACGCAAAGGAAGTCGAATTAATTTCAGCGAGAGGCTTTTAAAGCTGACAAAAAATAAAACGTTGATTGCGATGCACTTCCGCAATGAGTGATGTGCTCAAATGTAATTAATACGCAAATGGCTTAAATATTCAACAATGTCATTAAGGTGTACAGTGAATATTTTAGTGGGGGAAATGAATTGGATAAATAAATGAATATATTGTTATGTTCCCTGTTATTTGATTCGCTCAAAAGGCGTTCGTGAATATCAAATTTGTATGACCGACTTAAATGCTTTTAGGTTTGTCGATTATCATGGAACCATATTTAATTTTAATGCACTTAATCACCATAATTAAACCAGAGTTTAGATAGTATTTAATAGTATTTTTAGCCATGGCATAGTTTCAATTTAATGTAAGTGCTTTCATTTAAAGCAACTCGCTGGTCCAGCAAAGAGCAGCGAACTTCGTCCAACTTACCCGTTGCCACTCCACCACCTTTCATATATTTTCCCGATTTTCCTGGCTCCCTTCTCCTCGACTGACATGCAATATAAAAGTTTTATTAAGGACCATGGACTGTAAAGCTGCCATCTGCAATCGGAGTGTTATTTTGATGCCCCTCGGTCACAGTCGCCCAGAGTCCTGAATCCTGAATCCAGCATACGCAATCCAAGAAGTGACAGCTCGGGCCAGCTGATGCTACGTGCGAGATTTCAATACAGAGATCTCTTAAATCACAGTCAGTCCACTTGACTTTACGGGGCAGGGAGCGAGGAGGAGCAAGTCGAGAAGTCGCAGGACGACCTTATGTATTAATGCACTTAAAGGACCTGGGCACGAGCATGAGAGCTGTAAGAGGGTGTTAAAGAGCTGCCAGGCACTTGGCAGCAATTCACCTGGCACGGCGGGAATACGTTGGTATGTATGCACGGTCTCCGCCTTTAAACTTTATTGGGTTAATTCTAAAGCGAACGTTGTGGAAGCAGGAAGTACGACATACACCGAGAAGAAAAGTGGTCAGCAGGTAGTCATCATCAGTAGTAGTCAAACTAGATTTATTCCAAAGGCAGAGCATTCAGCATTCAGCATAAAAATGCATATCTATGGAAAGCTGTCCCGGTTTTTCTCAGTGCAAGTGCCACAAAACATTCAGCAGCCACAGTAACAAGCTCGAGAATACTATATTTTTGCTCCTAATTAGTTTGGCTCAAGTGCCCCACCCCCTTCACTTTCGTCCTCTCGTCCTTTCGTCCTTTCGTCCTTTCGTCCTTTCGACCAAATATGCCCGCATGCACACATATTCGTTTCACCCCATGTCGTTTCGGCAGCGAAATATAAATTAATTATTTACCGGGCAGCGAAAAGTTTTAACATTTTTTCGGGCCTTTTCAGCATATTTTCAGCATGCGAAATGAGTTCATAATTCGTGAGTGTATTAAGTGCATTGCATATTCAGCAGCCGCATTGTAAATTAATCAACAAATTGTACGGGCCGAATGAAAATCGATTTGCCTTGCATTCAGCATTAATTTATTGACTTGCTGTGCGATATCACGGAATCTTTTTGATTATTTATGCGTACGCTTCGATTCTGTGCGTATGTGCGGCACAGTGATTGCAATTGTGTGCCTGCACGAAGGATTCAGTAAGTCCTGAATCCAATGCCCAGATGTAATCATGGATTCGTTGAGGCATTTCCTGGTCAAGTCGTTCTATGGGCTAGTCGGCTGCTTAAAAAGCAAACAACATCTCCAAGCACTTCTGAGCACAGAAATCAATAACACAGTGGGAATAGAAAGGGGCTGTGGTGCACGGGGGGGGGGGGGGGGGGCAAATATCCTTCCTACTGAATTCACCGGAGGTCCTTATGTTCCTAGAGCCTAGAGCCTAGAGACTGACAAAAAAGACGAGTGAGTTTCTCTTCATGCATGACTTACTGCCCAGGCTTTTGGCCAGAGATTTCAATACAGGGTGTTTTTTTAGAAAGAGTTTTACTTAAGTGCATACTTTTTTATGGACTCCAACTATCCTTTTACATAGATAAGACTTGTCTTATGTTTGTAGCTGATTCAATGTTTCAATACTCTGCTTTGGACTGATTAATCCATTTTCTCGTGAACGGAGAGCACCCTGTATAAGCTCCTACCCAAACTCACCCGGCACTGGGATATCTCAAAAGCTGAGGCCCATTGATCGAAAGGTTTTCCCTAATCGCTTCATTGGCCAGAGCCTGTCTGCCTAATAACCCACATATCAATAAAGATACTCAACTGGCGTGTATAAACCGCAGGCTGACCATCGGCCATCGAACATCCTTTGCCTTAACCCGCTCTTTTAAGCTAAATGAGTTTGCAAACAAATCGAATAAAAATCATTGCGCACATTTCAGCAGTCCAGTCCCTTTCCGTCGAGCTCTAAGCAGGAGAAAAATAAATAAATAGGTAATTGAGTGCAGTCAACAATAAAAATGAATTTTTGTTTATTCGTGTGCGTCTGATTACAGTTGAAACACAACACAAACAAATAAACATACGCACATGGATGTGAGTGTTATCCTGTACAAGGATATATAGAATATAGAGAATATAGAGAGCGACAGTCGAGGATGCCAAAGTAGAGGAACCAAAGTCCTGCGGGCAAAGCAGTTGCCACAAAACTTGCCAACGAGGAGAACGTCGAGCGGAAGGAGACAACTTTTTCTATTTATGCCGTAGAGGAATCCTCCAGTAAGCCACTCCATATCCCCTTTTTGGCCCGCTAAGTGCGCTCTTGGCCCACTCGCCTCGTTTTGGCCATAAACTTTTTAAAGTTCGCAATTCAATTTCAATTTGCCCGGGCCAACGTGTGCATCGGGAACGGAGCCTCCAGCGGAAATGGGAATAGGAACCACCAAAGGTCACATGTATACAAATCTATAGATTTTTTTTTGCCCAAATACACATCTATACACATATCGTGGCGAATGGTTATAATAATAACATCAGCCGGCAGCTGCAGTGGAATCAGTTTTCCAAACACGTAGCAAGTGTTCGAGGGACGCAGAAGTGGTGTGGATGGTTCGGGCCAAGTTAGTGGGGATGGAGTGCCGAGTGAGGGCCATCAAAATCGTTGACCAGCGCATAAATTTGATTTGTGTTCCATAAAACAGAGGGAGCAGCAAAAATGTTACGTATACGCAGCGTGTGACAGCGAAATGAAGATTGATTCCGGACGGTTGGCGAGTGATATGAAGAGGAGCTGGTGCTTTCTATCGGTTTATGTGTTGTTTTTTTGTGATTATGATTTTTATTCACTTTGTAATTAATTTTCACCGCTCGAAAATAACGTGTTTGGGATTATGTTTTTATGGTATCGTGTTAAACGTTTTTGTTAGAATACGTTTAATAGTCTTATGACTTTTAGACCATTACATTTTAAATTAACTTCATAATGTTGATCCAGTTGAAATTACAGATTACATTTAAATTAAAATAAGTTTGCCTATGCAAAAGTTTATTTTATCCTCTGTAGACTAAGTGTTTTTCCAAATGTCAACTATCTATAATGGACTTTCGCAAGATAAACAAAACTCAACTCGCTTTTGGACTATCAGAGCGAAAATTTCAACCAGGCTCTTCAAACATTATTACTGAACAGCAACCAATGGGAGCTCAAAACATACACTTTTACAATCGCAATGATGCAAGACAGTGCCCAAATTTTCATGTTTGAACAAAAAGCACCGAAAACTTGTGTGCATCCATCCATTTTGGCCTTTCAATTACGCGGCGCGAAGTTTAGTAGATTTTTATCAGCGCCGAGGGGGAGGAAAGTAGAGCAAAACTGCGGGCTGGGCAATAAACAGGCTAAAGCCCAAGCAGCACCACACTAACTTGGCCGGCACGCCCCCCCAGAACACAATTCTCTAGCGTGTGCGATGGCAATGACGAGCTCCATAGTGCGACACACCCAGTAATACCACTTTTCTCATTCTACATTTCCGTTCACCCACAACAAGTTGGTTGAGTACGAGTAAAAATGGAGAAAAATGGAGAAAAACTGAGAAAATGGGGGTGAAAGTATAAAGCAGAAAGTTTTTCTTTGTCGCATAGATTTGCAGATAAGTTGCCAGAGACTGGCAAATGGAAAACTGTCTATGGACATTTATAAACTAAGCCTCGATAAGTAAGGGAGCAGCTCGGAGGAGTCAAAAGTGGCCCGGGGCTACAAATTATGCAAAGTGCGAACTGGTTTCCTCAGCCATCGACAGGCCAGCAATGATGGTGGAAGCTGATTATTGCGGGCTT
Organism: Drosophila orena; assembly: GCA_005876975.1. Lineage (NCBI taxonomy): Eukaryota > Metazoa > Arthropoda > Insecta > Diptera > Drosophilidae > Drosophila > Drosophila orena. Next base: position 6,914,276 of record VCKV01000008.1, on the reverse strand, counting down.
CATCATTTTCCAGGTGCACTTTTCCGCTAAGTGCCGAGCAAGTCACGCCCCTATTGTGCGTGAAAAAGTTTTACTCGCTGCAGTTGAAAAGTTTACTTTAAATTAAATTTACACGAGGCGGTGCAGAAGGGCAAAGGAAATAAGGATGCTTAATGAATGCCCGGCAGTTTCATTCACGTTAAAGGCGCCACAAGAGAAAGCCATAAAAAGTACCCAAAAAAAAGGAGCCAAAAGGTACGCGAGCTGGCCATAAAAAATATCACCTGCTGTGTTATTGTTTTCCAGCACTTTGCGCATTCTCTGCTCCTCGTTCTCAGACTGGCCAGAGCATTTTCCTTTTGGTTTTCCCAGCTGGCTCGGGACCTGAATAAAAGTCACCGATGATTGCCATAATAATTTATATCGAGCCTGTCGGTTAGCAAGTTGCTCTCGTGTGGAGTGGTGTGGTGTGGAGTGTGTTTTGGTAAATTGATAAGAATATTGCTTATGCTGGCAGGCTCTGAAGTGCGCATACGCTGCGTATACGTTATGTGGCTATGATTGATGATGCTACTACAATTTCAATTAGGTTGCGGTCTGCGCGATGGAAAGATGAACTCCCGTCATGCACGAGATATTTGTATACACCCATTGACGTGTGGTTATATATGGTTTTGCATTCGCGATGTAAATGAATTGAAGGGAAAATATGTGTGAAATATTTGTGAAAAGTGCGCACCCATTTCAGTAGAGCAATTGAGCCACGAAAAATGCCCTTTGAGCTCTTAAAATGTTCAACCTTTCAAATATGCTCCAGTGCACTTTACACGTGCTTTAAAAGAAATGAATTTAATTTTTAGGTTTTTTCTGCACTTTATTAACTGCTACAAATGAATGCAGTCCCTCTGCTTTTTTTTTCGCCCTCCATCAGCTTAAGCCCGAATCGTATTTTCAACACCATAGACAATCCATTTAAAATAGTTTCGTTTTTTCCTGTTTTTCGCAATGTTGTCACCCGCCACGCAAAGGCTTTGGCGTTGGGCCATGAAATGTAAACAATTCGGTTTTATTTTTGCCACTTCTTTTGGGCCACCCTTGGGTGGAGACTGTTGCCAATCGAGCTGCTTGTATTTTAAATTAAATTTCTCGCTTCTTTCTCTGCAGTTTGGGCTTTGGAAATAAACAAAAAGTTCGTTATCCTGAGTGGAAACGCACACGGACTGGTTTTTGGTTTTCATTCGCTATTCCGGCGATAAAATAAATATGAAGCCAGCTATGGATTGGGCAAACAATAACTGACGGAATAGATATGGCCACGAAGTCCAAAATGTATACATTGAATGGCATAGCATAGTACAGGGAGTAAAGCGGAGCGAACTTGCCTTCAATTTCATCACTCGCACGTTTTTTGTGGAGGGGCGAAGTGGTCGGGATGGATGCTCGACGTTAGCGTTTCAATTTCCGTTGATTGAAGTTGGCAAACGACTTGCCAAACACCTGGCCATGGCGACCAGGCCAGAAAGCCTGGCTCGTCGTATGGATCTGGGCCTAGTTGGTGGCTGGAAATTGAGAGCAATCAGCCTCGGAAGCGATGGCAATTAAATGGAATGCCAGCGCTATTAAAGATGAGTTGGTCCCCGCAGTGGAGGGAGTTGGAAATGGATATTTATTTTCGGCTGCTTAGTACTGCAAAGTACTTATCCAGTCTGGTCTCAGTGTTTCATGAGCTCCTCACTCGACGGCGGCGCACTGACGGCAAATGTTTGGCTCGAAAACTTTGGGCCTAAGTAGTTTCATTCGATTAACACAGCTCAGGCCACAGAGTTAACTTGGTCTCTGCTCCTGCTTGACTAATAAACTTTTAATTGAATTTTAAGCCTTCAGTGAAACTAGATAACCTTCACCATTTGCCATCGTACCCACATCACCATCTACGTAACGACTTTCCGTTATGGCAACATTTCAATTTCCCAAGTCCCGTGTGAAAAATTAATGCCAAATTCGAAACAAATTGCAAAAGGCGGTGGCAGAGTGTTGAAAGTGACAACGGCAGCCAGCGACAGGGGCAGGAAGTAAAGGATGCCACAGGATGTCTAACGATGGAGCTACTCTGCTATAGGAAAACTAATGAGCGGGTAGTTATGGCATGGATTGGTACCCTAACTTAGGTTTTCTGCTAATATACTGAATAATATAATCGTCTTTTTTAAGAATTTTCCTATTATAAAAATATTATTCATAGTTACTTGATCGTTTAGTAATATTTATTTAATTTACTCGATTTAATTACTCGATTTAATCGACGAGCTTAGAAGCCCATTAAATTTGCCTGAGAGCCCTATATACCCCGATAACTTTCTGTTTGGCTTGGTGGAAAAACGTTTTTGCCAAAATATGCCCGCAAACCTCAACAGAATTCTCCGACGTGGGACGATGGAGTTAGTGGCGAATCCACTTGTTCACTCTTTACCCGGAAAAAAGAAAACCAACATTCACAACCAAATAATGTATGGCTGTGCGTGGGTCCAAAAGGCTGGGTTCTGTTCGGTTTGGTTTGGTTTGGTTTGTGGTGGGGGTTTTGGTATAGTCTGCAGGTGGCAGTTGGTGGCAGAGCAGAAAATCAATGTTGCCAGCAACAACAGCATTGGCAGAAGGAACAGGAGGCACTGGAGGAACAGCAGGAACTGGAGGAACAGCAGGAACTGAAGGAACTGCAGGAACTGGAGAAACAGGACGAACAGGACGAACGGAACGAGGAGCAGCGACATCTTGTTAGGGCCGTCACCTCGATGCCTAAGGAATGTTTTCCGCCCACAAGTCAAGGAAACATGTCCCTTGTTTTTCTACAAAGAAAAACGCCTCGCCCTGCGCTGCCAGTCCTATAAGCATTTTAAATTTATAAGCGCTAATATTGTCAAAGCGTAACGCAACAAAGAATTCCACTCGGAGTCCATCCGTCGGATCGGGATCCTTTTTGCATTGTGTTATCCCTTGGCATGCTGGCACAGCAGTCAGCTTTTGTCGGGGGAACATAAATTAAATGGCCAAAGCAATAAAAACGAAATCAATTTAAGCGTGAAATCGATTTTCACTCTGCTCCCACTCGCTTGTTGCTCGCCGCCAGGACTTGCGCCTCGGCTTGCAAGGACCGCAAGGACCTTCCTCTGGCGAAAATCGATAAATTCTCGATTGCAACAGGTACGACTGTTCCACTGGCCAGCAACACTGGAAAGCAACTAAATCAACGACTCTGCCATGGTAATGGTTTTGGTCATGCCCCCCACCCACTGGCGCCATCGTTTACTGCCTTGATTAATGTCGTTCTGCGGAATGGATCTGGCGCTGTTGAATTTGTGGCGCTTTTCCCTTGCCCCTCACTTCGCATTAAACTGCAATCAAGGTGCAAGAAGGCGTTGATTGCCGAATACCCTTGTGTGAGAAAGGTAGCTCACAAAGTTATGAGACAAAAATTTCCCAAGGGCATAAGTCATTCAGAAAACTTAAAGGAAACTTTCGCAACGTTTTTGATTTCCTAATATGGCTATTCAAGTTCTAAATTGCAAAGTTTCCAAGTCTCTTTAACATAAAATACATTAAATATATACATACACGTATATCCTTTGGATTTAAATAGAGGCGCATATATATAAATAGATAGATTATTGATTAGCTGACTTGAAGGAACTTTCAAAGGAGTTTCAACCCATTTGAAAGCCAGAGCAACCCAGTTTGAACTTCTGACTGGGAAATCTCCGTTGTCATTACTTTTAATTTGCGCATCTATGACATCAGTCAGCCATGTGGCGAGCTGCAGGACCTTAGCAGCTTACGCCGCCGTGCAGGACCTTCTGTTGCAGTCTGGCCTGAATTTCCCGCACTGGCAGCGCTGACAAAGCAATTTCCGCCGACTGCAAAGTATACAACTAGACATCGACGACGGGCGAAATGGAACCTAGGAGCAGAGGAGCACAGGAACCAGAGAACCAAGGAACCAAGAAACCAAGGAAGCAAGGAGGAGCCGAGGAACCCAGGACCATAGAAATCAAAAGGGGTGGGCTGGCAAGGTGGAAGGACGAAGTTGGGCTGTGTTTCCTGATGCTCACTTGTGGGACAGCTTCCGCCGCTGCCACTTGCCACTTGTGCATGCATAATCAACAATTAAAGATTAAAACGCCACAGACAAAGTTTGGCCAGCAGGCAGGCTTATTAATAAAAGGTTCTTAGAGAAGTGGTGGGTGACGCACATGTTGCCAAGTCGGCCGGACTTGGGAATTCCTTCCATTTTCCTTAGCCACTTGGCTGGTGACACTCTTAATTGCATTACGCCCTGTGGAAATTGCCATGGATGCAGCCAGAGTCCCTGCACTCCTAACCCCTTCCATTACCAAGTTTTAATTGGTGGCGCACAGCTGAGGCATTTGCGTTTTCCCATTTCCTTTGAGAGCTGCTCTGATTGTCTGACCATAAATAAAACCAACCTCACATCATTAAAAAATGCTAAGTGACACGTGTGTCATTGAGGCAGATACATCAAATCAGATGCAGATGCAGATACATTTCATTCTTCTCAATTAAAAAAATATTTATGCCTGCTCGCATTTTCAATTCCACTTGGCAACGCAGCGCTCGAAAGTTCGATATCAAACGATTTGCATATAGCCGACGATTTCACGCAGATTTTCAGGACATCACCCCCCCCCCCCCCCACACACACACACACACACGCACACACACATACACACACACACACACACACACACACACACACACACACACACACACACACACGCACACACACATATTTAGCCAGGTAGCGAGCTAAATCCTCTTCAGTCAGCGGAATCTGTTTACGAATTCGCCTCCTGGGACTTGGCAGGATTCAAAGTTGCGTGCCGTATCACTGGGAAAAGAGGAAAAGTGGCGCTCAAGGATGGACCAGTAAGACACAGTTAACACCTAGGCACGTGAGTTTCCAATTTCGGCTACAATTGCTATGTCAACACACGTCTTTCCAGGCAAGGCATCGCATTTAATTGAATAAGAAATGGCATTCGTTCAATCAATATTTGCCATCAGATATTGTTCTTGGAATAGGTGTACCAGCTTATCCTTATCAGTGGTATGTATAGAATACTCAATAAAAGGAAATCTTTAATAAGCTCCAAAGTCATCTTGTTTAACTACTATTTAATTTTCCCTGTTCGGTGGCTAGTTACTCTGGTATAAGTAGATATCATTTTTAAAATGTATCTTATGTTCTTGCATTTAGATGCGCATCAATCAATCTTTCTTCAGAACACGACACACAAGACGAAGACGCGTCATCAGCGGTACACATTGAATTACCCATTTTGCTGGGACAGTTGTGGCAGATCGATAAGGAAAGCGAAAACAAAATCGAGCCACATTGAAGGCAACACCTGGCCAATGTCAATCGGTGACCTTGCCACACAATGTCAGATGGGCGGTGGGTGGTCATATAAAACAAAGGTGGAAAGGCCGAAATAACGCATTTGCTATGCATGCATCCACACTCTACACAGACACTTGTTGACCTTGTAATTGCTTTTGTTATTCCCCTTTGATGCACACGGGAAAATTGCAAGATTTCATTTTCATTTCGCATGGAACTTTGTTACTTTCGCCTGCGAAGTTGTGTTCGTTTTGCAGGGGGTCCTAATTTATTTACAACTACTTATTGTGCATTCTGTCGAGCTGAGATGACTGGCTCTGAAAATTGTGTTTTATGTATCGCCAGGTGGGTATTTCTTAAATAATTTCTCAAAGCATACGAAAGTTGCAACAGTACGTTGTTGGTCCCAAAAGCCCAATGGAACAGGGATCTATGTTGCTTGGCGCCCTTAATAATGCAGAATCTACGGTTTTCCCTCTCTACTTCTACTGTTTTTGATGCATTTTTAATCGTATAATTTCATCAGTCTACTAAGTCGTTAACTTACCGATGGTGTAGGTGGCACCATCCACCGTAAATGTGGCCGCTTTGCATTTGTTGAAGAACCGCGATGCGAAGTCCAGAGCTGAGTTTTTCAAGCTCGACGAGACCCGGCGGATGGGTGAGTCCGGACAGGAACTGGGTGCATGCCGCTCGGAAGACACCTGGTGGTGGTGCAACACCTGCTGGCTTGCCACTCCGCTGGCCACGGTGTTGTCCGAGGTCAGTTGTGCCGTGAGCACCGCGGGCACTGCAGCCGGAACAGCCGGAACAGCCGGAACAGCCGGAGCAGCCGGATTGGAACCGGGAACAGGAGCTCTGCTCATCACAGGTGTGGCCGCCCCGGGGGCCAAACGACGTGGGGCATTCGTTAGATTCAAATTGGACATTTCGCGCTTCCTTTTTGCTATGTGGACTTTATTTCTGTCGCAGGTCACTTGATAGCACTCATTTTGTTTGGCACTGAACAAAGGTCAGCGTTTCAATTGGGCACCTGCTCATCCGGAAAAATAGTTATAGGACAGACCTGGTCCTGGCCAAGCCAATTTGTTGCAATTAACGTTTGGAAATTGAAAAGCAAACAGAAATTAGTTCGCTTGTGGCACGGATTAAATGGCAATGACTGGTTCGATTGTAAATTGAAAATGGGTTCCACAGAAATCGATTGGCTTTTCAATTGGCTGTTTCAAAACGTAAATACATGATAGTTTTAGTTTAGAAATCGGATTATTCATGTCCCTGAACATTTGTAGACCTCTCTTGATATTTATTTGACCCCTAACCCCGAAGTAAACCAACACAATTTTTCCAAATCGTTCGACAAAATCGCTGTTCTATGGCCATTCAAGGAAATGTTTTTCTTAAATTACTACTTTCGTTTGGGCAGTTTAAGTGCGAACTTGGAACATTTCCATTTTCACAGCATGCCAGCCAAACCCAATTTCAATTCGAAGCATTTAATTGAGCAATAAAAAACGTCCGAATGTCTCATTACCGAAGTTAATTTAAATTGTGAAAATATTTTGCCTTAACCGCAATTCAGAAAATGCGAAAACAGTTTTGCCATTTGCAGTTTCAGTTTGCTTTCATAGAAAATTTTGAGCAAAATTGCAATTACAGCTGTGTGAGTGTGTGAAAAGCAAAATCCTGGAAAATTACTGTCCGCACATAAACACATGTCGAATGCCCCCGCAGCGAAGCAGGAAAGGCATTCATGGTGGTGATCATGATGACGATGGCGATGACGATGATGTCGATGTTGATAATGATGATGATTGCAGTCAATAAAAACTGAATTACCCAGGCTGAACCAACGTTTTCAATGGGTGGAGCTTTGGGGGCCGCACAGGTTAAGCGGATGCAGAGTGGGGTTAAGTGGAAATCGGGGGAAGTGGCGGTACTTTGGCATTGAGTTGATGACTTTGCCGCTGTCTCTGGCATATTTCTCTGGCCGGGCCCTCTAAAATGCGACGAATTAAAGTAAATTGCTTGGAAATAATCACATCCAGTGGCACATACAGGCCTAGAAACACACAGATGCACAGATACACAGATACGCAGATACACACAACCACAAACAACATGCACGCACACAAGCAGGCAAAACCAGCAGACAATGAGTGGCTGGCTTTCTGTGGCTAAATTGCCACCGGTTCCTGGCCGCCGCCTATCAGCCAGCTTTTTGTGATAATGGCATTCAAATGTATACATTAGTGGTATGGGGTTTACGCTGTTTTTCCCGCTTATCGCGCGGCGGAAAAGGCGCCGGGAATTGCCACATCAAATGCCATGGGAAAAAAGGAAGCAAAAGGCAGAGACAAACAATGGCCATAAAAATGAATTCAAACGCAGATGGGTCACTATTCATGAATTGTGCGTTACTAATAGCAAAGGGCTGAAATAATTCTCTACACTTAAGCTGATTACAAAGGGATTTTAAGCCGCAACTGGTGGTTCTGCTTTTCCCAGCGCACAAATCATAATCCGCATAAAAAACCACTGAACTTTCTATCTTGCTTTTATGACTCCGTCGCACATAACATTTTATCTACCTGTCGAAACGTTGAAAAAGCTAGTATTACTCTGCTATATGGACGATCAAGGTTTTATTATCAAGAGACTGTCTTCGTTTACGTCGTGTCAATACCCTGAAAGATGGTTGCAGGAGCAGGAACTACCAGGAGGGGATTATGGATTTTTATATCCCCGAGTTTTAAGTACACACACAGGAAAAATGTCGTCGTACACTTCAATTGATTGGAAATAATCAACCAAATTTCCGGCATTATGGTCATAAAATAAACTCTTGCACACCTGAAAAAAGTGCATAAGAAATCCACGTATGTATTGGAACCCAGTTTAAATTGATAATATTGCGTTTTATAAAATCTAGCCTGCAGATACAAATTCTTTTCTATGCATAGCAACTTATAGTTTTGCGTTTTCCAGCGCTTTCACTTGATTTTTTGTTCGCTGGCCCATTATAATTAATACCTTTGGGCGTTCCACATGCATAGGTGCTAGTGCTTATGTGTGTGTGTGTGTGGGTGTGTGGGTGTGTGTGGGTGTGTGCGTCCATGTTCGCAGATAAATTGCGATGCTCAGTGGCTCGGATAAGCAGACGGGCTTTAATTTGGTAAATTAATTCTGAAATATTTAGGTCGCAAATATCCAACCCACCGCCCGTGGACATGGGCACACGACCCCCACGAAAATCCAACCCCACTCGCAAGGTCACGTCACGAGGAAGCTCGGCGCAGATAAAAGACTGTGCTATGTATATGTATGTATCGGACAAAGAGTGGAAAAGTAAAGAGAATGCTGAAAATTTAAGGATTGCAGGATATGGGGATATAAGGATACAAAGGGGCGGCCGTTGGCAGCCTTTGATTTGCGCCCAATATAATCAACTCAGTTGGAAACATTTTCGCGTTGAAAGTGAAAGGGAAACTGCCGGAAAAGCAGATATACCAAGCTACCAAGCTACCGAGCTATAAACCAATAATAAAAAGAAAACGAAGAATAACCCGCAATGGACAAAGGCAAATTGTTGAGGCCGGGTCCAGAAATATATATTTGTGTATGTGCGCACATAAATAAAAATAAAGGGCCAGCAAATATAAACTTTGGGTACATTTTGCGGCTTAAGGACAACAATTGGTTGCTCACTTCACAGTGCACTGGGCAACAAGAGCCAGACGGCAGTAACTTTTGAACTTCTAATGAAGATTAATCAAAAATGTTGTGCGGCTTGTTTTCCCTAAATGCGATCAAAGGCCTATGCAAATTGGTTTTGCTACACGCGTTTCGTTTTTGTGCTTTCGTAGCTCGTTTCCTGTTGCATAGTGTAATTTTCGAGTTTTTATTCCCACCCAACCCAACCGCCCTGAAAAAGTCCGGCCAACACCTGAAAAGGGTTACTGGCCCCAGTTAGATTGACTGAGCAAAAGGTTCTCGGGTCAAACAAACGCCAGCGGGTACTTTTTTTGTTTTGAAGGTAAAAAGGGTTTTGTTTCAGGTCGGTGGGTCATATCATTGCCGTCGAGTTAAGTGTTAATCCGCTTTTGTTATTGTTTCGCACACAGCAGGATCGGGTGTCCTTTGCCGGGAGGTTTCTCTATCTCTTTCGGGTTACATAATTGTTAATTTAAAACGTGTTTAATATGAAGTTCAGTTGTCTTTATGCCCTAATTGCTGACAACCAAGCCGAGCATTAAGCTGCTAATTTATCGAGGGGCATAACCAGGACAAAGCCAACAAATTGCTGTGCAAATATTTGCTGTTAGCCAGCGATTTGTTGTGGTTCCTATTGGGAACGGCCTCGCCATCAGCCAGAAGGGCAACAGGTTCTGAACATGGACTCAAAGCAACAAGTTGACTTGGCCAAACCAATCCACTTCCAGCGCAATTTTCCTCATTTAGCCTCGCTATATATTTTTTTTTTGTAATTTCCTGAGTAATTAAAATTGCCACTCGAATCACTTTTTCCTTCTTTCATTTCAGCCAGGCACTCCACTTGGACGGGCCACACGAACTATGCATACACACTGGGCCAAAACGAAGCCGTAAGGACGATAACTACGAGCCCGATTCGGCGGAAGTGGCAAAGTCGCGATTGGAGGCACTTCCTGTTGCTCTCGGCTGGGCGTATTACCTTCCGGCAAACGTGTTGCCAATCAACTGACTGGCTGCAAATCATGTCCTTGCCTCAGCTGGCTGTGTGCTGGTCCTCCGCAGCGGAAGAGCGGGCATTTCAAGAGCGGAAGCTCAGTGATAAAAGCTTTGGCAATGCCAAAGAGCAAAAATGCTCAAAAAATGCTCGAATTGTTTATCTGCCAGAATGAAAACACACAAATGGCTAATTATAGAATGTGTATTTATTCAAGAAATAGTTTCCGAGAGCCGATAGCATTTCATTTAATGCGTTTTAGTATCTGTATAGCACTTCAATTATATTAATAAATCTTTATCTTTATTCACATACGTGTACATATGTTTTTTTATATATTATACCATGTCAACAAGGGTAAAATTAAGCGTGCTTTTGTAGGAATTTATACAAAACTTTTAATCTTTTTATTCAATATTTAGCAAAACTATTATCTACATTTTGTGCATAATATATTTCATTCTTATTAGCATTTAAATATGCTTTTAGGCACTCTCATTCCAAACACATCTTATCAACCAAAATAGCCTTGAGTTGTCTATTGATTAGCTATGTGCATATGTTTTGCTTATCTGCTGCAACAGCTGATTAAGGTCCTGACAAAGGACCTTTTCTTCGCTCTTAACTGCCAAAGCTTTTCACCACCCAAAGCTTGGGAGCTCTTCAGTTCAGTTTCCACTACTGTCCGCAGGATGGCGCCTCTAAAAATTCCAAGTACCATTTGGAAGCAAATCTGAAGGCATTCCTTTGGTTAGTCCCGGCACCAAGGATATCTTGACAAATGTTTGGCGTAAAGCAGACGAGTCGTGTGTAATTTATAATGCCACTGCAGACACGACAAAGGGCAGAGGACAGCTAAGACAACAAAAAGAATAATGATACACAAAAAAAAAAAGATTAGGAAAAGTTAAGGAGTCCTTGTCTCCCAATATTCTGCAGGTGTTTAGTTATTTATGCCTTGTCATCCGATGTCTGCACTCCGCATGCTAAATAAAGAAACAAAACAAAGGCACCTTGCTGAGTGCGAGCAGACATCATCGGCATGGGTTTTTCCCCGCTTCAGCCATAAAGGATTTGACCCAATCCTCCACTCACACAGTCTGTCCCATTTGTCACCTTCAAACCGCTCTGCAAATGCCGAAAATACTCCAATAAAAACATTTATTGGGCGGTCGTATAAACGAGATTTGAGCAGCTGCCCCAGCTAAGTAAAATTATGTACATTTACATGTTGATGGTTTGCTTTTCGGAAAATAATGTGCCTGCTAAGATATGCACAGCCCTAATTGAAAAAGTTGTCAGGGGGGGGGGGGGCAAGTGTTTTGTGATCCATAATTAAGGGAATGCGTTTCAAGGTTTGGGTGGATTGCATCGCACTTAAATTACTATCAAATGTATATGAAAATTAAATTAATTATTATATAATTAATTATAAAATTAATTATCGTTAATTAAAAACGTGGATCTTTTCTGGCATGCTTTTAACACATATGTATGTATAATATATCATTAGAATGATCTGGCTTGTTGGTACTCGCTGCTTTTGCAAAGAAAATGTTATATTTTTTTTGGATTTAGGTTTTATTATCAAGCATGTCTAAGCTTGAGATGGGAAATATTCTAGTATAAGATAAGATAATAAGATACATATATTCTTTATGCCACAGAAGCATACATTTTTCTTAGCTTTCTTCCCCGCATTTCAAAAATCGTTCATACAAAAAACTAACAGCCTGGCATTCTTTAGATTGTATTAAATTATTCTGAACTTAAAATATTCCTCAAGAAAAGAGCATTCTCAGGAAAAGTTTTATATATTAAAATTTTATCTTCCATTAAATAGCCTTCTGTGCTGCTTTGTGAGCCACTTGCTCCTCTTTCAAGTCTCTTAAATTGCAAATTTCACGGCAAATTAAACAATAGTTCAAATTTCTGCAATGGTGAACTACCTCCCCGATGGTCCCGAACATTGTTGTTGTTGCCGGCCATATATCTAGCTGGATATCAAGTCTCGCATGTTGGCCACAAGTCAAGTCGAGTTGAGTGGAACTGAGTAGAGTGGAATGGATGGAGTCTGCTCGGTCTCAAGCTGTGCTATATGCCCCACTGCCTCCACTGTCTCCACTGCCTCCACTGCTTGTGTATTCCACTAGACTATCCTATCATGACATTTGAATAATGTGAGCACATTTGGCATTTTATTTTATCATCAGGCATTTGCTGATGTGCTTACACTTCTGCCCCGCGCTCCTTGCGACAAAAGGCAGCATCATCTTCTGATGAAATTAAACTGCTCCCGTTTTGTCCTTGGTCCTTGACTTGAGTTGCTCAGCTTTTATTTGCCTTTACTATTAAATTCTCATTCATTTGTCTCATCATTTCGCTCACGCCCACAGGGCGGATGTGGAATGGGGCTGGCCATCTTCTTTCTTCTTTTCCTTATTTTTTTTTGCTTCTGCCATCCCATTTGGGGCGTGGTCTAATTACAGCTTGGAGAACTTTTTCATTGTTGCTGCCGTAAAAGTGAAGCTTGCAACAATTCTTTTTTAGAGGGCCATAATTTTCGGTAAACTTTCCAATTAGAAGGTTAAGTATACGCAGCGTAGGCCAGACACAATTTTCCTCTGGCTTAGCACAACGTTTTTCCGCAGCTCCTTATTATAACCGCCTCTTTGCCTTGGTCGTTTTTCGCTTTTGGCCAGCTCTTCATAACAATGCATTGAAATTTTGATTGCTACCATTAAAATGCAAGCGCAACTCGACGCATTTCCCCGCCCATCGCCACCCAACGCCACCCACATGGCAGCGCATAATGAGCATTTCATGCAGGTCCCGCATAGCGCAAGGTCAGCCAAGGACGACATCACAATTGTTGCTGCTCTCCGGTGCTCCAGGTGTTGTTGTAGCTGCCGCAGTTGTTCCTGCTACCGCCGCTGCTCGTGTTTTTATAATTTGCCACAATGGGGCAGCGAGAGCTGAGAGCTGCGCACCCAGCAGCGACAGCCGCAGCAATTAGAGCTCGGAAAAGCGAAAACAAAACAATCCGAAGGAGGAAAAAGGCGGAAAACAACACTGAAACACCGAAAAATGTGCAAGACAAATTGCCATGGCAGATTGGCCAACGAAAACAATGCGAAAAGACAACACACATAAAATAACAAGTGGTCAAAATGTTGCACAAATGTCAAGACACTTTTACAAAATCCAACAAATTGTCAAAAAAACACGGAACAAGTTGTTATATGTTAATTACAGGAATTTCATCATTTACAATGCAACATTCATAATATATCGCTTTTTAAGTTGATTAATGATTACCTCCAAATTATTTTTTCACACACTACTTATACATCATTTTTTTAAAGTGCACGGAAAAAGAATTAAAGTTAGTAGAGAGCATTACGAACATGTTTTAAATATAGGATTTATTTGAATAGGTTAACATAGTATAACGAATGGTTGCATACTTAAGGTTCTTATTTTTATACAAAGAACTAAATCTGTTTCTATAGTGACATTTAAAGTAGCAACCATTAAAGTTATCTGACAAAAATTAAGCATAACGACTGCATTAAATTATGGGTTTGCTTTCTAACAAATTTCTGCGGAAACATTGCAGCTTTTGCACTCAACGCAGAGTTGCGGAAAAGCCCGGATTATTTGTTCCCTACGTTTCATGCTTCCGTCAAGTACATCGAAATAGTTTTCCCCCGAAAATAGAAAAGTACGGAAAAATGTGGACCGCAACAGGCACTTGTAATTTGCTTTTGGACCAAGGCAGAGCGAATAAATCAATAAAACTAAAGCATGGCCAGGCATAAAATGTTCTCGAGGCAGCCATGGAAAACTCTTGGCATGGAACTCTGAGACATGGACTTGGGGTCTTGGTTTGGGTTTGGGTTTGGGTTTGGGTTTTCGGTTGGAGACGGTTGGAGACGATTTCTCGGTCTCGGTCTCGGTCTCGATTCTCGAGGGCCCACTTGGATCAACCTCGGGGTTGTTGGCTCGAGTGCGCCGGCCCACAAAAGACGCCTGCTGAAAATTACATTCTGGGATTTCAATGTAATACAATGCAATCCAAATATTGATTTGCAGTAATTGTTTGGTATTATTATTATGCGAGCTGATTAATGCGACAAACGGACAAATTGCAAGCACAGCCGCTCGTAAAGGCAAGTCATTGTGCCACAATATTAATACAACATTTATGAGTCACTTATTGTGTATTGTGCGCTCATTATGTAAACGGCGAAGGAGCCAGGGGTCAGCGTTTTAGCCAGCAAATGACCCACACAGCTGGTGGCATTCACCGCCCACACCGCCCACACCGCCCACTTTCGGGTGCATTTCCATGTTTGGCCCTCATTTGCCGCCCTTTTGCGTTGCTGAACGCACAAATTAGCGGATATTATGCAACGATTATATGTCCGACTGCTCGTTGAAAGTCGATTCGTACTGCAGATTCCTGGTGCTTTTACTATTGTTGCCATTTCCAGCGAAACCGCAAATTGGTCAACATTTGCCGCTAGACGATAACTTTTATTGGAAAATGTCCGTGATAACTAGTTTGCCATCATAAGAGGATTTATCAGCCGTAAGAGGATAACAAGGCTCACACACACATGCACATGCTTCAAAGGGTTAACAGCGCAAATGTTGTAATACAATTGGAGTTATGTAATACGGGCTATGGTGGTGATAAACGTTTTAATTACCAAATAGTTAAGCGGACTTTCCGATTAAAACAAAAATTGTTTCTGCCGCTGAACAGTACAATTATTGGCTTTTCGAACGAAAGCCTTTACAATTATTAAGTACAAACGTATTCATTATTATTTTAAAATCGTTGTGCTCTGGAAAATGCTGTATAATAATATACAGCTATAATATCTTCGTACCCTTTTTGTTTGCTAGCAAAATGGATATATTTAAAGCTATAAAAAGCTAATTAATTGCAGAAAAGCAGAACGTGGTATAATTATTGTCACAATCTTTATATTACTATATTCTCTATTTTAGGAAAGAAACACACAGGGTATAAAAATAAATAAAATCTGTTGGGAAATGAAAGTGAATAATGTTGAAATGTATGCTATTCAATGTCATTCACATTTGGCTGTGTCCACTTTCAATATTCATCCATGAATATCTGCGTCGCTTAAATGAGTGCCGTCCACAACCATCAGGCGGCCAAGATGTGACAAGGGGCGCAATGATAATGCCTTAATTATGCAACAAGGATTCCCTTTTTCGAGCCACGAACATCACATAAAATACCATAAAAGCCCTGCCAAGTGCCATTGACAGCACTTTTCATGGGGCCAGGACCAGGGAAGAGGAAGAGGACCAGAGGACCAGAGGACCAGCGCGTGAACATGCTCACACGTATTGCCCTGGAATGCCCAAAATATATTTCATATTTATAACATAATTCGATATAATGCCCTTAGCGGTACGCCAAGCCAACCAACCAGCTCCATGCCTCGTCATAAAAACCGGGCCAGCCATGGAGACCAAACAATTTTGCGGCCACATTGCGTATGGCAACAACAAATGCCCAGGCTGACCACAAACATCCAACGGATGTATCCTGCCTGGCCAGAAGAAAATGGGAAAATGACCAAGTTGGCCGGTGGAAAGCGGGATAGCCAGATAGCACACAAAAGGCCAACAGCGAAACGCACTTTGCCTACCGAGGCATTAACATCTGTTGTCAGCTATCCTATCTGGGGTCGAACTGCCAACTCCTGCTAGTTGACCCCACAAACGAGCATAGTTTCTATTTATAGAGTACCCCCGAAAGGCCTCCATAAGTAATCGGCATAGCTAATGGATTTCGGATTTGGCAAATATGCCAAGGCAGCCACAGATTGGGGCTACCTTCAGCTTGCTCCAGCTCCATTGCTCAGCAACTTTCTTGACCACAAGCAGGACTGTTGGCAGAGGGTTTGGGCGGCAAATCAATTGACAATTGGAGCCATTTCACTACATTCGAATGCTGCCCAATGAAGGTCATAATGACTGTGGAGGAGAATTAAAATATAAGAAGTGCTTTCCCACGTAACAAGCGAAATGAGTTGACTTCCTATCATGTAGCTGCAACAGAAACTATCTGAATCTTAAGTTTAAGGGGCAAGAGAAACGTGGCTCATTAAAAAAGCAATCTTATAAACAACCAGGAGAACCAGCTGGAGAACTATAAAGTGGTGTTCCCAAGTTAAGTTGGGTGCCTGCTGGCTGGGTGAGTGATGATACGTGCCATTCATCAATTCAATTTGTTCGCATTTCCATTGCTAATCCGCCCCACAATTCCGGTGGGGAAAATGCAGTTGCTTGCATATAGATGGCCAGGTGAGGAGGAAAAACCTCTCACCACTACCACTTGTCATTCCCGGCTGAGAAGTGCTGTGCATAACTTAGGAGCTCGTTTTATTAGGCGCTCCCTCTGATCCTGATCCCTGGCTGACTTGCAGGTGTTCATGCCGAGCTCTTGGCCCTTTAAATATGCTAATAATTTTCGACGCTGCTTTATTAAATTTCTATGGCAACCGAGTAAAATGAAATGCGCCCCAAAATGACATAACTTATTTAGGTTTCGCCTGGTGCCGCCGCTCAAAATTAACGCCGTCGACCGAATGGGGCGGTGGATTTTCGGTGGATACTCCCGGAAAAGCAGAAGTCGACACACAACGCCCCCCCTTTTCCGACTTTTCGCCAACTGTCGGCTTCATTTTATGGAAACGCCCAGTAAAGTGGCTTTCGCCTTATATCGTGCTTTAAAATCAGAATTGTGTCGTTAAAGCGAGAGCCACTGAAGTTTAATGCTGAAATAATTATTTTATTTAATTCTGGATAAATCCCAGCTGATGCGACAATATCTAGTTGAATGTGCTGCACTTTCATTTCATGATAGGTCAAATATGAGTGTACTTTTAATTAAGTTTACTAATGCCGAAAACGATGTTTAATCGTCTGCACGTTTGTGCCATAACATTTTAATAAATTATGTATGTTTGCATATTGGCCTGGAAAAATACTATTAATTATAATTATAAAAGCAAATAGCGATCAATTAACTGCAAATAATGAGTAAATATTTGCTGTTCCTTAATAAAATAAATTGAAAACAAACAATAACGCACTGATACTTAAACTATATTCCTTGCAATGGCAATGGATGCCATTAATTGGACAGGAAATTTTAAAAGCTGTCAGTAGTGACAGCCAATAATAACGGTAAAAGAAAGCGGGCCCAAACAATAAGCCTTTGAAAAGCATCTGGTGGGCTTAAATGCGAATGATTATGCTTTATGATTATAGATTGACAGCCATTGTTGCACTTTTGTTTGACCAGGCGCAAAATCTTTATTAATTACGAGTTCGTAGTCAATTTGCCAATGCCTGTTTGCTGAACGGGAAAGCTCATCACCTGGCCAAAATGCTCGTAAATCACAACTGGCTGCTTCCAGTGGGGTCTTAATAAATATTGACACAGCGGGAACAATTAATCACGTGCGGCACAATGCTAATGTGTAGATTTTTAATTATGAAAGACAAATACACGGAATATTCCGCAACGCGCTTAGTAGGCTCATATTTAATCTAGAGATTTAAAACACATACTTGAGTCGAGTGTTGGCTTTCGAGGCTTATCAATATACATATTTGGACCATGAAATTTTAAAGGATACAGTTCAGGCAAAGAGTGCTATTTATTAACCTGTTTATGTGTATTTAAAGCCACTAAAAATGAACTTTAAGGTAAACTTATAGAGCTATAATTTTGTATTTAAGTAAGTAGAAGTAATTGACTCCTCAGCCATTGAAGTCACTTAAAGAAATTGGAGCTCGCTGCTTCATAACTTATGAGCTCGGCAATCTCACAGCCATATGCCAAATGCAGATTGACGTTGAGAAATGATGTTATACTGGCCATTTATGTGTACCCATGTCGGCCGCAGAAAGTGAAACATTCGTCGGGCGTGAAAAATATGCAAATTGTTTGTCTGTCCCTTTGACCCCTTTGAAAGGGTGGTTCACTCGATCACAATGGACATCCTAAGGGCCAGGACTTACCTTTTTTCGCCTTTTTCCGTCGCCTGCAAGAAGAGAGAATGGTCAAGAAGTCGATTAGGAGGGCAAGACAGAGTCTTAAGCGCTGCATAAACAGGATTCACATACATGCATGAATATCAAATTATGGAGAACTAAAAGCTTAGCAGAAGCACAAACAGAAGCAGAAACTGAGACTGAGATTGAGATTGAGATTGACTGTCCGAGGAATGGATAACTGCTCAAGGGATGAGCTAGCTCCCCGAAAAGTTGGCTATCTAAGCCGATTGGCAGGATTGGCTCGACTTGAAGTGCCCGAGCTGGGACTCCCACACACTTGACTTGCATATTTTTGCAGCTTATAAATATTATGTTACGGCTCAATAAGCTTATGGGCCAAATGATCCCCCAACTTTGCGCTGATTGTCACCCATTAGTCATTAGCATCCTTGCCCGCAAATTTCGCAGATGAAGTGTGACTCGAGTGGCCACTGGTGGATTGATGCTGGGCATCTCGGATTTATGACAACCAAACATACACATATGTGGCATTTGAGTCTGTCCGCCAGGTCGTGTTCTTAATGGCCCTTTGCTAACTCGGACAAAGATATTCCCGAAAACTTGACCCAAACACGCTGAGTTGGCTAATGAGGAGTGGGTGCGGCTGGGCGGTCGGGCGGCCAGGCGGCCAGAAGTCCTGCTGAGGTCAGAACGAAAGTTGTTGGCCGGACGGCGTGGTAATGACACTCATTAACGCAGCCCAAGGGACAACGATGGGGAGTCCTTTTGGGCCACGGAGTCCTTGCTAATCGTCTTGGCTTTTGCAGCGTTTGCATAATGCCAGCGACCAGACAGCGTCCTTTGGATCTTTTTGTGTGCAAATTTTTATTTTTAGAACAACTTTTTCCAGCCTCGTTCTTCGTTTCTTGGCCATTTTCCCCTTAGCGCAATCTAATTATGGGCTGTGAAAATTCATTAATGCCGCTATAGGAGGGGCATCGAAAAAGGAGTGCACTGAAAGCAATGCTGTGGTCAATATAACTTTAGATGCCTACCTATTATTTATGCTAGTTTACAATTTGACTATTCAAGCATTTCTGTACATACAGAGTTCTTTAAGGTTCAAGTCATATTTCGAATATTTTTAGTATGGAATACTTTGGGAATTGACGTTATTTTTCCAAGTGCACTGTCACACAAAATTAATTATCCATCAGAATTAGCGGCGGATTTTGCGTTCGCTTTGTCACTTTGCATTTTCACGCCAGTTGGCCAGTTGGCCAGTTGGCCGTTCGGTTGGATTTCCATTAACTTTGTCACACCCAAAAGCCCGGGTCATCAATAAAAATTTAATGATTGCGTTAAGCTGCAGCTGCCGCCTACTCACACACACTAGCACACACACCCACACACACTCAGACAGCGGCCCTACTATTCGATTAAGGTCTCACATGTACATGTACATGTGCATGTACATGCGAGAGAATCCTTTTTCCCTGAGGGCGGAATTTCTGCCGAGTGTGCAACATTTTGGACGAGGGCAGGACCCGACATTTTAATGAAGTTGTAATGAGTCGAGGGGTACTCGCAGGTCCTGGCGAACTGCAGCCATGTGACTGCCCCGCATCCTGGCATCATCCTGATATTGGGGCACGCAAATATTTGCAGATATAAATTACAGACATACTCGTATCTGCGTGGCAGCGACAACGCGTGGCACGTTTTACGTGCTTTGAATTTCAAATTACACTCACTTTTTTCCATCATTTTGCCTTTCTCACCCGAAAATATGGACATGACTGCTAGGACACCGGAGGTGGGGTGCCAATATGCGGAGTTCCAACGAGATCTAAATTTTACTGGGGGCCATCCAGCCATATGAATTTCGAGTACGTAATGTTGGGGCATAAAATTAATGGATCGCATGATAACGGATACGGTTATTGTTTTTAAAGCAGAAATAATTGAAATTAAATGGCTCAGCAGTGTTTATATCTGGTAATGGAATTTAAGAAGCGTTTTGCGTAATTCAAGTAAAATGGCAATAAATTGGACCTGGATGTGATGAATGGATGAAAATGGGAAATATCTCTTGTGGGTCACATTAAAAAAGCGACGTATCAAATATCCAAGCCCAAGATATCATTTTGACATCGGTTAAATAAGTCTGTAAGGCCTTGTTGTAGAACAATATTTGCCAAATGAAATGTTATGATCTCGTGACTGAATTTATTAACTTACCTAAATTTTCCCCATAGAATACTATCATACATCTTCTTCCCCACAGTTCATCGCAGATTATAAATCAGTTCAAAGTATTGGCAAAGGACCTTCCAGCACAACGCTTTTCGGGATGACTATGACGATGTCCTTTGCGATTTCGGGTCTACACACTCGACTGTAAGTGAATTAAGGCGAGTCACAGGCGGCGCACATTTTCGTGGCATACTTTCGAGGGCTAGGTAATTGAAATTTATGCATAAATTATGCGCATAAACGGACACGGCGAGGCAATAAACAAAAATGAAAATGTAAAGTGCTGAATTTTTCTGGGCAGCGAGGAAGCAATTTCTTCAACGCATGAAACTTTGATGAGTTCGCCAGGAAAATGTACTTGTCCCTCGCCCACTGTTTCTGTATTATTTAGATGTTTTCCCATTCGAAAACAATTTGTTTGCTCCAATTAGGCGGTGTTTTCGAGGCGGTAAAGCTGCTGCAAATGCACAGCATTTCATTTGGTGTTCATGTCCAGAGCGTTGCCAGCGGAATCGTGGGACAGAAATATGCAAATTGTGTTTCTGGTTGCAGACGTGTAGATGTGGCGGCACAGTTGCAGATATGCGGCTATGGTATTGTTACCAGCTCGCCATGTCCTTTTCGTCCTGTTTCTCTTTCTGGCAACAACTCCTTGTGCAGTTGACTGCCCCGAAAATTGAGCAACGTCCGGGATGGCAAATTGTATCAAATGGCCAAACGTCAGCACAACTGCTCACTGTGGAATGTATCTTTGTATCCGATGCTGTATCGGCTTTTGCTTGCACCAGAATGTCTGCTTTGTGTGTGTGTGTGTGTGTGTGTGTGACAGTATTGGTGTAATGACTTCTCTTTGACATGGATGGCAAGCATATTGTGTTGTGGGGAATCCCAGGGAGACGAGGATCTGGGCTGCATGGCGAAGGGCTGTCAGGCGCATTTGTGCTGCGCTTTATTTAAATTACTCAATTTGCTAGACAATCTGCTACGGAAGTGAAAATTAAGTACAGATGCTGGGAAACCGGCTGCACCCACAGCCCTATCCGATTTCCCTCGTTCACTTCAGCCCACAGACAATTCAATTTAGTGGAAAGTTTGCACTCATACGTACAAGTATGTATATAGGAAAAACTTTTAAATTTAGGTTGCTCAGCCAAGGATGTCAAGAGTTCAGAAGATGGTCACAGATACGACGTAAAATAAAGTACATATTATATATAGCGAAAGGTAGTTACACTGCGCCAGAATTGGAATGAAAACCTTTTGAAAACCTTGATCAGCAAATGTACAATTTCAAGCACAGATTGCTGAAGCTAATTTGTAAATTGGCAGATGGCAATTGCTATTCAATTGAATATAACATAAAATAAAATATAATAAATAATATTTCAAACTAAGGACACATCGAAATCTATACAAGATGTTGAATAGTTCAGCTTGGTGCTTAATTTTTCTGAGTGTATTCCTGCACTTACATACCAAATATACGTTTCTATGTAACTTGTGCTTTTGTAGGTTTCTTTTTCCCCTTCCATGCAGCAACTGTGCTCCTCCCGCAGGTGTGTGTGTGTGTGGGGGTGTGTGTGTGGGTGTGTGTGTGTGAGTGTGCTCTCTAAGGCGGCTTAAGGCGCTTACTCTGTCACCTGGCTAACACAGACACAATCGCAGCCACACCACCACCACTCCGCCGAGCCACTGTGGACGTGTGGCATTCCTTCCCTTTGAAGAGGGCACCCTCTCGGAGGCACTCCACTTTTCCGGGGCCCTGCTGTCTGAGTGCTTTTTGACCCAAATACGAAAGGCGTTTGCCATTTTAAAACAATGTTACGAGCTCACCTCGGACGTTGCTGGCACTTTCTTATATTTGTATTGAGAATTCTGGGACATCACAGCAAAGGTTCTGGGCTAAATCAGATTCACTTATTTTTCTAAATATATTTCTGACAATTTTGCGACTTTTTAAGTTTGCAAGCCGGCACATTTCGTTGAGCTGTAATAAGCAGCTTACGAAAAACAATCTCAAATACAAGGCTTCCAGTCAGTTGCTCCTTCACCTGACAGTTTGCCTAAATTGGAACTAAGAAACGGAAATGATAAGGGGGCTAATGCGATGAGGAATTTCCTTGATAAGCTACTCATTTTGCGGTTCCTTGTGGTGCAGGATGTTCACTATTTATAGAAATGTTGAACGATTTAAAATTTGAAAATACTGTACTGTAATTCCCTCAGCAGAAGAATTGCAGTAATGCATAACGGTTAAGAATATCTCATTTGACCCCCCCACATATTTCAGATGAAATCTCCAACATTTCTGAGCAAATCCAGCACTTACAACCCAGCAAAGCTTGACAACTTAGATAAATACCCGTCCAGGGAGCAGGAACAGAGACCAACTGATCTGCTCGAGAGCAGGAGCATAAATTGCAGCTGGCCCAGCTCAATCATCCAACAAACATTGTATGTACGAAGGAGCGCCGGTCGAGATATACGAGTGTATCTGGCAAATGGTGAAAACACTTTTGTTGTGTTTTTATACGCTGCTCTTGTTTATAGCGCATTTTGCTGAAACAAAGCAGCCTTCCGGAACATTGCACAATAAAATGGCAAAGCAGCAGCAGCAGCAAGTTGCAAACTCAAAAATAGAGCACCGAAATAGGCGACAAACATAGCCAGTCCTTCCCCCCACCAACACTTTATTCTCGGACCTGGCAAATTGATTTTGATAACATGACACCGCTGCCGCAATCCTGCAATCCCCACCCACCCAAATCCGCCACGAAAAAAGGAACTGGATGGCAGCTCCTGCGGCTGAAATAAAAAATACGAAAGTAAACGCCACATTTTGTTTTACTCGTCACTTGTCAGGCAGTAAAAGCAAATTACTTAAAGTTCATTGCTTTAAGCGACAGGGCGGACATCGGCTGGATATACTACTGCTCTCTCGCTCTATAGGGGTTGGGATCTGGAACACCCATTCCATGGCTACTGTGATGGGATTCGGTGGCAGAGTGATGGAATGGACGCTGATGGGTGATGGACGATGACGTCGGCTCGACTGAACCTTCTTCATCCATTTCATTCGATGTCGCCGCGTATGAAATACGGTGAGTCTATGACAAAACAACGACAATTGATGTTTTTTTGCAGTGCTATCCTATCGGAAATTGTCTATTTCTTGGCTTTGCTGCTTTGTTTGAAACTTACAGGGAACATTTTGTAAATTAAAAACATTTATAGCAATAAATGTGGCAATTAGAAGGAACACATCACTTATTCCAGTTCAGAAAGCCCAAGACAATTACATAAGTTTAGGCGCAAATAATGATTAATTGAAGTAATTATATACGTTTTTACCTAGTTAAAAAAATTAAATAAAATCATTTTTTAAATTTTACAATACAATGCAATTTCATTTAAGATGCACAATCCTTTAAGGAAAGTAATCAATCTAAGGGTAAAATCTTTCAAGATAAAATCAAACCCAATCGATCACAATTTCTCTAGAACTTTTGAGCTTTGGAAGAACATGAGATATTTTATTTTGATTTGATGAAAGTGTCACAAAATCTGAAACCAATCTGCAATTGTATTTCATCAAAGTCAGTGCCGCGATTTTTCCACTTTTCTCACTCCAATCAAAGCGAATAGATGAGCAAACTCACTCAACGAGTTGCTGAAATCAAAACGAAATTGATTGTCAGCACTTGACACACAAGCATTTTCATATATATTTATACATTTTCCCTTTTTGCAGTAGATCGATCACTGGTGAATGGGTCCCAAGGCCATCAGCTTGACCAGCTTTTGGGAAACTTTACATAGATGATTGGGCAGGGTGACGGGTGAAAAGCCCTTTGTTTTATTTTCCTCCTTTTTCCGTTCGAGGATTTTGGCCTTGCCCATTTGGCTGTCAGGTCTAGTATTTCATCCCTGTTGGCCATTTTTATTGATCCCTCGGGAGTCGGGACACCGTAGCCGATTTGTGTTCGATATAAATTATGTCAATCGCTGGCAATTTGTTGGGCATTAATGGGGGAATATGGGAAGTGGGAAGTGTCGCGCCTCGAGAATAGGGAAGTGTGGGTGGTGGGTGGTGGTTGGCGTCCTGTCAGCTGCATAATTAAAGGACCAAAAGGCGCTTAGTGTCGTAACGGAAAAAGTGTGTCATGGCGAAAACTTTTACGGGCTCTTTTTTTCACAAGTATTTTCTTTCATTTGCACCTGTCTTGCCATTGTTTAATTATGCAAGAGTAGGCGGCCTTTGAGTTTGCTTTTGCGGCACGAAGGACTTTTAAAACAATGTGCGATGTGGGAGTTTTTAGATAAAAGTAATATGCGTAGAGCAAGTTTAAATGAATTTTCCGCCCACAACACCGACATCACCCACTCAATCACACACACACACACGCACACACACACGTACACACATACAGACGACTTGGAGGACAGAAACTGAGAGGGCTGAAAGCCAATAAATCAATGACAAGCCCAACGAAGAAGACTGGTAATGGGAATGGATGGAGAATGGATGGGTGATGGAGGAGCCCTCGTGTGGGCGGAAGGGATGAAAAAGTTCAAGGCCGTAATCCCATTTGATGCCGCCACAAATACGCCAATCATGTCATACATAATATATGACTCGCTCGACCACAACTAAGGGCTCCAGAAGCCGCTGCAGATGAGCCAATTTAAATGCCCGGCCAATTGTCTGCACATTATCGACAACAGGTCTACCACAATCTCGCAACTCAATCTCGCTTTTAGCCAATTACCAAATTTCACACGCTTGAAGCCCAAAACTATATCAGCACAAACACAAAAAAAAAATACGAAAAAAAAAGAGGAGAAATCTCAAACTTTTCCCATTACTCGGCAAAAGTGGGAAAGTGCTGGGCAAAGAGCGCCAAGAGCCTTGAAATCGAAAAGCCAACACCAAAGGCCCCAAAAGAAGGATGAAATTTGTTATATCAGAATTTGTTGCCTGGCTTCCAAATGGAATCACAACAAACTCTAATTGAGTTTCGGCCGAGTTGAAACGATTTCAAATGGTAGAACAACAAGGCAGCCAAATGTTTGCAGATACAATAAAATACAACACAATTTGCCAAGCAGATGTTGTGCCAAAGGTGAAGAGTAGATAAACAAGAATTCATGTGTGCCTAACAGAAATATTGAATAAATTATATTTACAGCCCATTATTGAGCGCTTAGAACGTATTCAACGCAAATGGAATTTTGACGCCAAAGTCATAGACAAATGAAATGTAGCTAACCAGATAACAAATTTGCCATACATCATTGTGAGCTACATGTTCTAAGCAATTACCTCTTTTTAACGTCCAATGATTAAAATGATTTATTCAGCCACAAAACAACTGCGTAGATTTCTTGTGATTTGCTCGTTTCAATCGGAATCAATAAAAGTAATCAGTCAAGGCAAAGCAATTAATGAACATCAGCCAACAAGGCAGCAGCACCAAACAGAAAAAAAAACAGAAATTTGATTTTGATTGTAATGATAGCGAATGGAATTGGTGGCTTGGACCGATGGGAAAAGGTCCCGAAGGGTTTTTGTACTTTGTTTTTCGTTGTTGCCTGCTAACTAACCAACTGCGTGCCGCATTTATTATAAATAATGCATGGGAAATCGATTTATTGACTGATATTTAGCGTTTCAGTCAGCGGCACTACCAAAAATTCCCCTTAACCGAGTGACTGAATACAGAAGGGTCACACAATACATGGGTATATATGTGTATGTATGTAACGCCCACACAAAAAAGAGCAGCAAACGCCTAAAAGTATGCCGCCATAAAATGACGAAATAAACGAAACACAAGGCAGGGACAACGAAGGCACAAGAAATGACCATTTTATGAAGTGTTTAATGTATGTTAAGTGAGTGTGCGTATAGTCAGTGTGGCTTATATGTGTCAGTTTGTTATCTATTCAACGCTTGGCTGACCACAATACGAAAAGCAGGCCAAAAAGACTAGACACGACCAGATGCGGAATAACTTTGACTTGGATTTGCTATTTTTGCTCTACTTTACTGCTGTTGGGGGAATTAAATTGATTTTCTGTGTCTTATCGTCTTCGACATAATTGTAAACCAATTGATTGGGTCACAACGAAAAGGAAGTGATTCATTTGCATCACTCCATGGAAAATAACTTAGCCGTTGGCTTTTTCTTTGACTGCTTGTTATATTTCTCATTTTTCCTCGACAGTAAATTCATACTAACTTTAGATCGTTATGTACAACGTAAATATTAGCTTTCAACAATGGAAATAAATAGTACAATCAGAGACCTAACAGAATGTTTATTTGAAGATTTTTATTGATTTTGCTTTTCAGTTTGCCTATTTGTCGAACATTTGCTAACAAGGGTTAAAAAATATGAATACAAGCCAATAAGCCAGTTATTGTGACTTTACAAGTAAGAATTCAAAGTAGTCGCTTAAACACGTTTATGAAGAATTAAATAACGAGTATAGGGCATTTCATGTGAAGGTAAAAAATCTGTAATATTCACTAGAATATTAGTAAATCAAACTGGAAATCACACTATACATCGACAACTAAGTAGCTCAGCTTTATACCTGATGGTTCCAGTTTTTCGCTTCCAACTTTACGATGCTATTTAGTAAATCAAGTTGCCATGTCAAGAATGTGAGTCTTTGACAATACATATTTATCTGCGGAAATCTGCAACCTTCTGGCCACATTTAAGTGCTGGGGAAGGAGAATGGAAGCAAGCGAAGGAGAAACTAAAGCAATCCCATCAACTAAAAAGCATCTCAACGTGTGTCCGCACACACACTCGCTCACACGTAAGTGAGAGTATCTGTGTGTGCGTCTATCTCTTCCTGCGCGTATGTATGTGGGTATGCATGTGTGTGTGTGTGTGTGTGTATCTCAAATGAGACTGAGGCAACTAAGGCGCTTCTAGCTGCAAATGGCAGCACTTAAGCCCACCCCATCCCCCATATATACCATATACCATTCCCATTCCGAGCCAGCGATGACAAGCGCATAAAAATGGAAATGAAAATGCCAAAGCTGCTTCTTCTGGCTAACCGCCCCGCCCAACCCCCGCCCCTGCAGCTCGGATTGGAAAATGACAAATTGCTAGTACGCTGAGCGTTAAAATTATTGCGGCCTGATTGCATTAGTGGCCATGAAACCGTTGATTTGTTTTACTACGTAGAGTCTGGGCTGCAGGCGACACGGATACGGATACGGTTACGGTTACGGGTTACGGGTTACTGGCTACTGGTTAGTGGTAACCGGAAGGAGCGGATAGCCCCACAGCCAAAATGGCGGCTAGGCAATTAATGACTTATCCATGACCTTAGCACCGAGGCCACAGCTACGAGGTGTCCGACGCCAGACCCATCTTCTTACCCATACCCATCCACATCCAAATCCACATCCACAGCCACGGCCGGAAAATCCCCGAGCCACGCTGACATCTGATTCCGCCGAGGGCAGTGGCAAGGAAAATACAGAAAAGCAAAAGGTTGGGAAAATCAAGAACTGAATCAAGAAGCAAAATACGTGACATGTGTTTATTTCAGAATTTTTTTTTAAGGACGACACGAAGTTCAGTGTGCTATTAAATATGAGTTTCAAAGAAGTGCAAGGTTTACTTAGCTCATGTGACCAAAAAATAGGGGATTGGTATTTATTAAAGTGCAATGCATTTACCTCAAGGGCATTTGCATAAAGTTGAATTGAATACAATAAATCTTATTGTATAAATATTTGAGAATTTTTTAACCATGGGGAAAGTTTTAAGTTATAAGCACCCAAAATTAAGCGTATTTAAAAAATTTAAAGAGCACGTAGCTATTAATAGCTTAAGTGCAAATAGACCATGGGCATTCCATTATTTCATTGCCATTTTAAGTGGCGTTTACTGAACGGCGCAAAATATTTGAAAAGCAGGTGCACAAACAATTCCATGAAAATCCCACATGTGCACTTAATTATTATCCTAATTGCCTGGCTACAGTTTTGTTTTCAAGTTTTCCAGGTGCAATAACATGTTATCTAACCAGCTACCGGGTGATATTTTCCTGTTGGCGCCATGGCTTCAAGGAGACCAGATTGAAAGACTATTCCCCCGCATTACAGGATCCTCCTTTCCGAACTCATCATTCGCCTTTTTGGTCGTTGGCAATGCAAGTGGCCCATTTACACAGCAGGCCTTTTGACACGAGTGTACAGCAGTGGATTCTGAATGGGGGGGGGGGGGAGGTGCGGGGAGTGGGTGTTTGGGAAAAGTGAATGTGGAAACAGTTTCCACTCAGGAGATATGTTTAACGTGGGCAAATGTGAGGAGGCGATGGCAACTCGTCTAATTTCGCCTTGCCATGTTGCATCCTCGAGTGGCGGCGACGGGCATGCTAAGCTCACTTTTGGACCACTTGATGATGAGGGACATCCCTGCAGCCCCATCCACTCCATTTGTAAGCCCCTTTTGCAAAATAGTGTTGCCCACTTGGCATAGCTTTAGTTCTGAATGCATTTGCAGCGGAAAAACCACTAATCGTTAGCAAATAAAAGCTAGCTGATAGCTAAAATTTATGGAAAAAATCAAAGAGATCTTATAAATGTTATGTTAATTCATAGTATTCCTGGTATACAATAGTGAAGGTTGTAGGATTTATTTAAATTTTATTATTATTACTATATACTATTATTGAATAAAATAAATACTTTTTTAACAGATTGCTAGCTATTTCAGCAGCACTGCCGAGCGAATGGTGTTGAAAATTTTCACTGGTGCGAAAAGTATTTTTCGCACATAATTTCCAGAGCAAGCGGTATGGGGCGTCAGCAAACAGCTTCAACTTGTTAACCTCCTTTTCTAGCCAGCCAGCGCTGGCTCTTTCTATTTTTTGCTCCATCTCTCTCTATTACTTTGCCACTGGCATTTACATGGACAATCTACGCCCACTTAAGCGGCGCCTCCATTGTTGGCCGCTTTACCGAAACGGAAGAATGAAAACAAAATATTTAAGCGCCACATTCCCCTCGTTCTTGCCTTCATTTCCCATTTGGCCCAGCCCCTCGCCAGCCCCGCCTCTTGTGAATTTTCAATTAAAAGGCGCTTTTCCCGCATTCACACATGACTTTTCCGCTGCGCGAAATTAACAGCTCATGAAATATGCCCTGAAATGTATGCAACGCGCCATTGTTGTGAATCTCGCTGTGAAGAGCTTGACTCGTCCTTGGATGCCTTGAAATAACGATGCCAGCCCCAAAGGCGACAATTTAATCACCTGCACGCCGAGAAATAAAAGCCGAAAGTCATATATTTTCAACTCTGAAGCGAAAGTCATTAGTTCAAAATATAAATAGATTCATAAGCCTAGCAGAAGCGTCCTTTTTCCATCTCTGCGCTTCACTTCCTGGGTCACTTCACTGGGTTTTAATGAGCCTCTCAATATGCATGACACACAGCTTAAATGTGTAATTGCGAGTGCGAGGCACCACGTGTTCTCATTACCATCCACAGAACAGACAGAACAGAACGGCGGCATCAGCAGAAATTTTTGGTAAATTGGCGACAGCGGTGCGTATACGTAATATGCTCTTTGCTGCAAGTGCCACTCAATGCATTCAGTCTATGAAAATGTATTCAATTTGTTGCTGCGCCAAATAAATAATATTCTGGAAAATCGAAAGTTTCGGCATTGAAGGGATGTGGTAATATTTATAAAACCCTTGCTGGGAGATCGGAAACGATTTATCAATGGAAATTGGTGTAGAAAAAGAGAAATAAAAACACAAATCGCTTTTAAGAACTCTCCATTCAGCTGGTACTGAGCGTGAATATATATTACACATACTCGAACACCACACACTCATTCCCACACACTGACAGCTTTACAAATTTCAATGCATTTGCTTGGCACTCACTGCCATTCGCATTCAGAACTCAACATTCAACATTCATCGTTCGACATTCCGATTTCATTTCGAAGATGCGGGCTATTGTGTGCGGAAAAGTTTTCGGGTTTTCTGGTTCTGCAAAGTCTGCGCTTAAACTATCACAAAATAATCACAATGAGAAATCAAAAGTTT
This sequence comes from Drosophila orena, assembly GCA_005876975.1. NCBI lineage: Eukaryota > Metazoa > Arthropoda > Insecta > Diptera > Drosophilidae > Drosophila > Drosophila orena. The sequence goes on along the minus strand of VCKV01000008.1, from coordinate 6,883,775 downwards.
CTCCGCCTGGGCCAGGTCATATAATAAATCAGAAGGAGGCCTCCGCCACTCACATGCATAATGAAAATAGCCGAGGAAAAAGGAAAACTCTTGCTACAAGGGCAGCGAGTTGAAACTTTTATGCGCTTTTCGCTGAGAGCACAAAAGTTCAAACGAAAATACACTGCTCACCGCAGACTCAGTTTCTGGCAGCAGGTGATTAACAGATGCAAAGGGCCAGCAGGCCAGCGAAATCCATTCATTTGTTATTTGTCCAGATATGAAAAATGATTCAGCCCAGCCCTTGCTAATACGATTTTGTTGATAATTAAGTAGCGAGCGAGGCGAAACGAAGTGCGGGGAAAGTCTTACAGAGATGCGCAAAATTCTTAATTGGGACTTTGCGCAAAAATAAACAAAAACAGCCATTGAATCGCAGCAAAACAGCCAGCAAGCGGCAAGGTGCAACTTTAAAATACCCTTTGAATATTCTATAATATATTTTAATAATATATTATATGTTATATTCTAATACTGACCGCACTTCAACAACTATCCGGAATATATGGTCCTTCTAATACCCATTACTCTTCGCGTAAAGAAGTATACTACACTAGAAATGTGAGTAAGGCTTAATAAAAGCATAGATTTAGGTATCCATTTATGTATAGAAAGTATAACACACAGATTCCCTACAGGTACAGGGTATTTGCAGTAAAGAAATGGTTTTCCTGTTTCTTCAACAGTTTTTGCTGTTTTGCATACCGCGCCAGAAACAAATCAAAAGTAAATAGAGAGTGAGAAACACTTTGAAAAACGTTGTAAGGTGAACAGTAGTTTTATGTGCTCTTATTAGTTTACAACTTAAAAGCAAATTAGCAGCTGACCTAAATTATTCAAGCACGCTCATTTGAGAATTGCTAATGATCTTCTGGCTTGCTGGACTTGTTTTTCAATAGAATTATGTACACAAAGTAGAAAACCACTGCATTCTCCAATATTTTATTTGTGGATTCTTTTGAGTGTATTGCTTTCCACCACGTGTATTACGTTTAAAATTTAGCTTGTTTGGGTGTACCAAAAAAAAACACAAATTTAATTGGTTTTCCAAGTCTATTGAGTTGTTTCTTCGAATACATTATGTGGCTTCGATGTTTTGAGTAAACAAACTATTGTCTGTTAATTATGGCTATGATTTTTTAAAGGTCTGCTCTTCAGTAGTATTTTCTAATAATGTTTTTGCTATGGAACAATGCCTAGCTCGTATATAATATACTTAGACAAAACAAAGACCAAACATATTAAAGTGTACTTTTTGAATAATGTTTCCATGTTTAAATGGAACCCTTAGCTGAGGGATATTATTAATAATAAATACATTTTGATCAATTTGTTTTCTAAAATATTGTTTCCATGTTTAAGCAGTACCCTAAGCTAAAGGGATATTATAAATAATACATTTTGATCAATTTGTTGTGCAGACCTGCAAGTACAACGGACAATCTGAGGCATATGACTCCTTGCAAGTTTTTATTGGATCCATTGCAAGTGCATTAAAACCGGGCCAAGTGCAGGACGAGACAAGGAGAAAGTCAGGCCGACGCCAGCATTTTGTGTGCCAAAAACTATCCTTGACTCGCATTTGCATTATGCATGACTTTGCATTGGTTTGGCTCGGCTTGGCTTTTTGTTCTGTTTTAGATTTCCCATTTGATCTGGGATCTGGGCTCTGGGCTCTAGGCTTCTCGGAGGGAATGGGGGCTTGAGATTGAGAAACGACGCGTAGGGTAAGGTCATCAGTGCATTCATTCCGCTTTACTTACTCAGCTTCTCGCCGGGTTCCGCTCTGTGTGCTTTTGGCCTTCTCGGATTCCGCTTAAATTGTAATTATTTGCTGGATCCACTGCTTGCACACAGTTTCGGTTTTGCGTTCTGTTCGCCAAACTTAGGGCATTTGAAAATTTTGTGTGATTTATATGGCTCCCCAGTTGGTTACGACTGTAAAATCCGACTTTGATTTTGATTGATTGCAGTTAGTATATTGTTAGTTATGAGCGCGACCAGCTGCCGAATCGCGACTCATTTTTCGACAGTCGTAAACTTTACTTTTACTTTATTGTGACACATGCCGGGACTGCGCAATATTTAATAAGCACCCCAAAGTACGCAAACACACACACACACTCGCACAGTCGCACACTCGCACACCGGGAATCAGTTAATATATGCCTGTATCACTCATACGTCACGTTGCCGGTTTTTGTTTTGGCTGTGGAAAAACAGGACAGGCGGGGGGAGGGAGGGGGAAAGCGGCAGGGAGAGTGTTCGACAGCGGTCAGGAAAATCAGCTTTTGTACAGCACGTGCACTTGACATTTAGTGCCGCAAGTTTCCCAAAACCAATAACCCCAACTCCCGCAGGTGGGGCACGCCCTTCGGTTTTTGGGGGAAAATGGGGAAAGAAGCGAGCTGCTCCCATAAAAATTCAAAGCAGGCGGCAATCAATGACGTGGTTGGCGAATGGAACCGAACAAAACAAAAGTTCCCTCAAATTTATTTTCCTGCCCCAATTTATTTAATAACATTTCTGTAAACAAAAATGAGACTGAGCTAAGCTATAGTATTCATGTGTAAAATACAAAAACATTTTACGGCCACTTTAACACCTTGACTTTATTTAGTGAAATAAAATAAAAGTAAGCAACGTTAATTAATTCTATTTGGAAATATCAATTTGGTTTCTAGCACTAAATATATGTTATATATAGCAACTTTCCACAATACAAATTAAAACTTAATCGTTTGATAGCCAAATCAATTTCATTATTCAAAATGATCTTGCATTGACTCGTTTCATCTATCAAATCCTACTAAGTAACACAATAAAATATGTTCTTTAAGTCAAGATCATAGGTTTGCGGAGCATTCCATTGGATTAGTCAATAACCTTTTCGATTAGCTGCCCCATTCCAAGTTCTTTTTCAATGGCATGGCGTGTCTGAGCACAAAAGTACAAAGGGAACGTGGTATTTCATCGTCCTTGATGGCGATTGTCAAGTGCGAGTTGCCGGATTGCCCCGCTTCCTGGATTTTCCCTTGGTCGCACGAAAAGCGCAGCTGTCGCAGCCACTCCCCCTTTCGCCTGCCGCCCCTCTAAGCCTTACTGTTGCCACTTGTGCTGGGTTTCCTTCGAGTGGCGCCGCCAATCATCGAAAGTGAAGTGTTCAAAAAAGAAAGTGCCGAACACAATGACGGAGGAAATGGAGGGGGTTTTTTTTTGTTGGTGGGGTGGGAGTTGAAGTTGGGAGGACGCAGCTCGAGAGGAAATAGTGGTATAAGCGTTGGTCAACTTCCTGCCCGGTCAGTTAACCTAATGACCGGCATTCATGGCCATTTCCCTCTCGTGACGTTTCAAAAGTTGGACTGGCCCAGGCTTTTATGTGCCTTGTCTTTTGTCATTTATCATAACTTACGGACGTTCCTGCCACCAGAAACTCTTTCAATTGTCCAACGCAAAATTTAGTGGCAACTTTAGGTTATGGCCTCGGCCAAACAAATTCTAAAATTAAAACATTTTCCCATTGCGTTTTTTTGGGCATAGCCCGGGGAAAATTGTCAAGTTATGTCGGCAATGAAAAATTATTGCATAAATTAATTACGGCTAGGTACGTGCCCCGGCAAAGGTTCGACTTGAAAATATTAAGCACGTGCCCCATGCGCCGCATGTAGGCGAATGAAGTCAGTTCTGGGGTCGGAGGTCGCAGGTCGCAGGTCGCAGGTCGGAGAACGGAGCCCATGGCGTATACGTAATGACTGCTGCTGCTTGGCACAATGTGTGCGTTTGAGGACAAGCAATTAACCACATGTGCATTCAGGTCGTGCGGTTCCTTTGCCCCCTTTGTCCTCACTTTTACCTGGAAATTAAATTTCCACCCTTCTACTTTTCAACTGAATTTCCGCTGAAATGGCGTGGCATCGTTGATGGCTCATATGAATTGTTGATCGACAAGCGAGTCGTCTAAGATGTTCCATGCACACCCCTTCTGCATTATTGATTAATTCAACGAATGCCACGGCTTCTGGTTGGGTAAGCTGTTATAAATAAGTTACTCGACAATTATACCCGTGGCACATTTGGCTGGAAATCCAATTCTCACATCAATTATTAACCGTGGTACATTTCACCGTAAATTGCGTATACGCCGTGTGCCGCCTGTCTGAGCAAAAGCAAATCCGTCAACACAATGCCAGCCACGTTGACAGCCTGCTAACGCATCAAATTAGCGTGTGACATAAAAGGAAAACAATTGAAAAATAGGAAAAACACCAGCCATAAGAAATGAATTCAAGAGTAAACACAAGTCACACGGGGCCATCCATCAGAGTCCAGGACACTTGTACTTTTCGAGATTCAGGCAGCTTGGCCGCCGCGTATCTCTTGTTCAATTTAATTAAATACATATGTATATAATATAAACATATATATTTTTATCCGTTGCGAATCTCACTGCACTTGGCTTTCACTTTTTATGTCTTTCGCTGGCGGGAGGTCGGTAGCAATAGCAACAACAGCAAAACGCTTAAAAATAGCCGCCCGTTGGCCAAGGACAACTTATGGTTATTTTCGAAGCCGTACAAAATGCAGCTGGGCAGCAAAACGAAAGGCGGTCATTTGTTAAAGTCGTTACTGCTGCTGTTGTTGTTATGACTTTGATTCGATTTGAATAGGTAGTGCATATACTTTAACTTTCACTGTCCAAGTTTTTCGTTTCGTTTCTCCCATTTATTTTTCTTGCACTTTGCTCTCATTTGTAATTTGTGCTTGCGCTAGATTTATGGAGGATTATCCCTCACTTTTGTCACAAACAAACTCACACTCGCACACTCGCACACACACACACACACACACTCGTTCTATTGTTTTTCACACGTTTGCTGAACGGCCTAGTACAAGTAATGAAAGGCGGAGCGAGTGGAAAATCCGACGAGAGTACCGTTAGCTACAATGGCTGCCAAACAACTGAATTTCCGCCAACGCTTTCGAAAACATTTCTTGAAAGTTGCGTTCTCGGTTGCGGCTCGTGCCATGTGCTCCAAACATGTTCGATGCGGCATTTTCATTGTTGTGTTTTGGGTTCGAAGCAAGACGATTGCAGTAGCCGAAGTGGATTTTCCCCATTTTCCACCAACCCACAACCTACCACCCACCAGCTGCCCGTCCGAACCAGAGATGCTGCAACTCGCATACAAACGGACGAAACCCGAAAGAGAGGCCCTCTTGGTGGCGAAACTCTGGTTGGAAAGCGTATTTACACGCGAGGATTGGGTCTGAAAAACTGCTTACAAATGGAAATGAAGCGTGTGTGTAAAGGTAAGTAGCGACATCAAATAAATGGCCATTTTTGTTGCGCCACGGACAGGTGAGGAATGCCTGACATATGGCCCACGTTCAAGGATTATATTATGTGTGGGCCCAGCCCATCAGTAGCTAATGGTGAGCAAGTGGAGTATTTATTCAGATTTAACTACGGTTACAAGGCTTTAAACATTAATAACGCTAGTTCAGTTCACAAATTTGGGTATTTAAGCCACATTTATTAATCCTAATCACAGGAGCTACTAAAAGACGACTAATTATACTTATCCGATCAAGTTTAGTGAATATCCTCTCAGTCACTTTAAACTGCCATTAAATAATTCTCTGGATAATGAATTGGCTTGAACTAGGCTACAGAAAGTCCCACTAATTGTCCGCATTCCGAACTTTCTCCATAATTTACACCTGCATTCACTGCCAATCCCCTCAAGCTACTGCTTCATAATGAATGATTGTCCTTCCGGTGCCCAATGTCATGTATTGATGATGCTCTGGACCTTTTGTCTGACCGCAAGTCATCACATTAATTAAGAGCACGCCAGGAAATCCCATTCGAATACTTCGATTCGACTGGGGGATCCATGAAGGCCGGGCATGGATCCTGGATCCCAGATTCCGTTTCCCGCATCCGGCCAACTTCTAATCCTTGCCGTTGCCCATTCTCCAACGCATTCTAAGCCCTTGGCCCGGCACGTAAAATATGCCAACTGTAAGGAATTTTGCGGCTACGCCTCGCAAAGCTGGCAGCGTGTAAAATGAGCGATAAGCGGTAGGGCGGGATGTGCAAGGGGGCTGGGGGAAGGGGAAGGATACAACTACACGCAAAGAAAATATACTCGATTGCTTAAATAATAATATTAGGTAATAAGCACAAGAAACTTTATAATATATGCTTATATATTGCTTATGAACAGATTTAAAAGTATGAAAAAATAAAATATAATTTTCTTATATTTAATATAATATTTTTTATTTCATCTGAAGATGATCTCATGAGGAAGTTGCGTTTTTCTTTTACATTTAGAATGCGGAACAACGATTCCTCCTAAGAACACATTAATTTTCCGCACTTTTTCCATTTATTAATTTAAAGTGCTTTTGTACTGATATTTTTATCGCAGTGCACACGCTGGGAATTGTAGGTGTGAACGAGAAATGGTAGTGCACAAGCTGGCATTCGCCTGCATTTTATGGCAGTTGTAGTTAATAAAGCGCAAACAGAAAACCCCAAGACGCAGAGGGCGCCAGAGAAGGAGACGGCAACAGGATGAAAGAGAGAGAGAGAGAGAGAGAGAGAGGGAACACGGAGTGGAGCACAGCTTGAAGGAGAACAATCAATTTCACGTCAATTGGTTCATATTTTATGGGCTGAGCTACGGATGCGATGACGACCAGCGTCGTCACGGATATCGAAGGCAAGACGCCGGAATTAAGGTTACACTTCGAGGTCCCCATACCGCCAGTTGCTACCACTCAGGACTGCCAACTAATGGCCAGAACGCAATACTCGACCCCAACAATATTTGGCACTGACAGCATGGCTAAGACCGGCCGAACAATTGAAATGTCAGCATTTGTGGGCGTGTAATAACTGCGCTGCTGGCTAAAAGGATGTAGAGCTGCTACGAAAAGCCGCTTAAACCAGTCGGAGTGAGCCAGAAAAGGTGGCTCATCATTTGACAGGGCGAAATCGAAATGCACTTACACAGGCAACAGCTGAACGAGACGTTTTGGAGAAGGTATAATCAAATAGTCCACGTGGAACAATCAGAAACGCATATTCCAATAAGGCATTGGTCGAGATTATGGCGAATCAAACCCAATTTCTGGGGAAAATATTTGGAAATCAATTCTAATTATATACATATTTCATTTTCCCCACTAAGTCTGTACTAATTTACACTATATAAATGAGATTAAGTGTTGTATTATTACATATTCTTAAATGATTTATACTTTAAACATTAAGATAACAATGTAAACTATAATAAATGAATAACATATAAATTCCTCTCTAAACTTGGACATATTGCCGCATAATAACAATTTAAGTTTAATTCTAGCCTTAAAATTGGTGCGATAGCAAAAGTTCACAAAGTAGCTGCATGGGTCGGCAAACTTTGCGAAGCCATCCTTGGGCTCAAATATTGTTGTGCCATTGCCAAACATAAGCTGACTATGCAAACTTTTGTTTGGCAAGCGAAACGCGCGCTCTATGCAAAATGGTAACCGGAAACACGGTTAGCAGATTAGGCCAGGCCGAACTGGGCCAGATTGGGAGCCGGCTGCGTAATTTGGGCACATGATTGATTGCCCTCGTGTGTTGTCTGCATAGGCCACCCTGGCGTATGCGCAATATGAGAACATAACAAATATGGAATGCGCGTGACCGCTGTGTCCTGTCTGTCTGTCTCCCCATGGGCTTTTCCCCATCCCACGAATGCGTCCAATTAATATGCATCTCTTTGGCAGACGACAAAAGGCTTTCAAGTGCAACTGGGCGTTGTCATGCATTAACCTGCTGATGAGTGGGCGTGGCAAGGTCAAATGTGCAAGCACTTAGTCTAATGATTAGCAAAGAATGCCAACCCAGCAGAAACGTACCGAAAATTCCACGAATAGCCATGAGAAAAAACGAAGGAAACCACTGCCACTGCCACAGGGAACGGGGTCATCGGGGCTCTGGTTAGGGAAAACTACACAAATCGTTCAACACTTGGCGGCACTTAAATGGGGAAAACCAAATGATAAAATTAGACGATTAGCAGTGGCCGCAAGTGCAGATACACAGACACTGGTACTGAGGAACCAAGCGTTTGGAAAGCATGGGCGCACCCAAAGGGCAATTCTTGGACAAATAAATGCGATGAGCATTGATTAAAGTCTTAAAATATATGGATTCAAATATCAAAATTAAAGCGACAAAAAACTAAGCTGGGATACTAAATACTTTAAATACTTTAAAGCTTAAATAAAAAGTGTAACATTCTGGCTTATTCTTGAAAATGTGCCCCGCTTGCTTGCGTTGGCCAAAATGCACACACTTCTGCATGACTTGATTGTTGGCTGCACAAATAACTGATCGCCCCCTTTGGGGGCACGCCCCTGACCAGAGCACACAGAGCAGACCGGAGTCCATTCACAGACCCCGAGTAGCCCAAGTAAACAAACGGCGAACGCAGCTGTTCCACCGACACTCGCTTTTGGAGCCCACTAAAAACCAAACCCGAAACACTTTGCCCCATGACCTCTTAGTGGTAAAAAAAAAATCGGTATATACATATACCACATAGCAAGCGAAACACATACAACTTTTGGCGCAGTGCTGTGAAAAATCGTTTGAAATTAGTTGAACGAAACATAACGAACAGCGATAAAGCAATAAATACTTGACACAATGCCTTCGCGTAGAGCGTAAACAAAGTCTGAATGTGGTCAATGTCATGGGAGATATTATATCAGGCTGTGTGAGATTTATTTTTATTTATATAATGCATGGGTATCTTTCAGAAGCTAATTAGCGAACAGAAAGTATACATATTTAGGGGAAAGAACTGCAAACTCAATTCCCAGAATTGGATATTAGCCAGTACGCGAATGAATAGATTCTGCTTAATAACCATTCGCAAATATTGACTTTATGGATGCAGACGAAGGAAGAAGGAAGGATTATAAGGAACTATATAACCATTCTTTGCAAAGTGAACATTTTTGGTATATTTCAGTTTGCTGACGAAGCCGACTTTCCCTTTCGTTCCATTTTTTTTTGGTGCTTCCAAGCAAAAAAATCGGGCTATGTACTGCATTTTATTGCTTTCATATTCCGGGGAATGGATTCACATTTAATAGCACACATTTTTGCGGATATGCAGCTGAACCACATTACTGTCTGCTTATCCAGCGATAAAAGCGATGTGTTTTATGGGCCTTAAACTTTTAAATTGACTTTCTGCGTCAAGTTCTGGATGAACATCTAATTGTTTACCCGAATTTCGCTGGTGTTTATATTCCAGTTGCAGAATTAGTTCTCAAAGACTAATAAAACGAATCCTTTGATGCTAAACAGCTAACATGACGCAGTGGAAAATCGAATAAATTAACGAACAGACAACAGGACAAGTTCAAGACCCTGTGACCTTGCCTATCGCAAATCGAACACACTGAACAGCCAGATGGGTCTCCGTCTTCCCTCGAAACCTTCGGCCACTTGATAAATTTGAAAACTGTCAGTTTGGCCTGATAAAACCAGAGTACTGCCACCAACTCACACTTTTCGGGAAGTTTATCGCAGGCCACGCGCCAGTTGCCCTCGGGCCCAACTGTGGGGAAAAACAAGATTAAATTACATTTTGCACACAGTTGTGATTTTCATTAATTTGATGCCACATGAACACACACTCGGCGGAGGGCAGTTGGAGCCATGAAATCACATAGGGAAGAGAAACTTTTCAAAAAAAAAATCCAAATCAAATAACTTTGGCAACTTTTCCTTTTCATGGAGTGGAGTGCGCCAGACCACAAACAAAAAACACAAAAAGTTTGCGAAAATAAGAAACTTGCAGCTGCCTCTTAATTATACCTCACATTTCAAAGCGAGCATATTGTTCATTTTCGAAATGTGCGTTACAATTTAGCTAAAATGGTTAAGACAAAAATGTATTTACATTTTAACTACAAATTTGTTCAGAAATTATAAGCTAACATTCGTTGGAATTCCCTTCTCTTTACAACTCACAAATTTTACTCAATGCCGTTCATTCCGGCATTACGTATACGCAATGTGTGCTTAAGCAAAAAGAAGAAGTTTTTGTGCTTTGCCTTGGCATATTGCAATGGCTGATAAAGCATTACCAAAAAGCCACAAGAAACCTTAAAAAGTATTGGGAATGGTAAACGGAAAAACAAAATGGCATAAAACTGACTTTTTACAGTGCTTTAGCGGAACAAAAGACAGTATAAACGAACTATTTGCATTCAGAACTTATCGATGGCGGCTATAAAACATTTCAAAGGTACAAGTTTCAACTTTTTTAGCACCAACAAAAGAATTTATCCCTTTTTATTACTCCCAGCAGCTGCCGATAAGAGTTTTAATGCCGAATTATGGCAACTTAGTCCGTACAGTTGCAACACGGATCATGAGGCAACATTTGCTCGACTTTTTAACTGCGATATTTATGGCCCATTTTGTATGCATACTTACGGCAAACCATTTGTTTGTAGATCAATGGAAAAAGGGTTTGTTCGAATAAATTAACCAAAAGGTATATTTAATTTACAAACACCTTTTATGTAAATAATTAGTAATCGATTTTAGCATAGCACTTTACTGTGCAAGAACTATCATCTAGTCCTACAACGATTTTGTAACATCTGGCTTAGTAATACTTAATAAAAATTAACAATTGCTAAATTATTTACCTAATCCGCACGTGTCAAGGTGAAGAACTTGTATTTCCTAATGCTATTACGTTACAGCTCACACTTGCTTAGTTTACACAAAGAGGTGATAATTGCGGCAATCAATTAAATATAATTGCGGGGACAACAATTACACCTGGGCGGCCTAGCTTTAATTATTGAAAGGGAGCAGTATAAAAAGGAAAGGCGTTAAAACACTTGTTCAATTGTTTAAAATATGGATTCAAGAAAGGAAGTCCGAAGTGAAAATCTTTACAAAACCTACTGGCTCTATTGGCGTCTTTTGGGCGTCGAGGGCGATTATCCGTTCCGACGGCTGGTGGATTTTACAATCACATTTTTCATAACGATTTTATTTCCCGTGCATCTCATACTTGGCATGTATAAAAAGCCCAAGGTCCAAGTCTTCAGGAGTCTGCATTTCACATCAGAATGCCTTTTCTGCAGCTATAAATTCGTCTGCTTCCGTTGGAAACTGAAAGAGATTAAGGCCATCGAAGGATTGCTCCAGGATTTGGATAATCGAGCTGAAAGTGAAGAGGAACGAAACTACTTCGAGCGAAATCCAAGTCGAGTGGCCCGAATACTTTCGAAAAGCTACTTGGTGGCTGCTATATCGGCTATAATCACCGCAACCATCGCTGGCTTATTCAGCAGTGGTCGAAACCTAATGTATTTGGGCTGGCTTCCCTACGATTTTCAAGCAACCGCATTAATCTACTGGATTAGCTTCACCTATCAGGCGGTGGGCTCTAGTCTGCTGATTCTCGAAAATCTAGCCAACGATTCGTATCCCCCGATTACATTTTGTGTGGTCACTGGACATGTGAGACTATTGGTAATGCGATTAAGTCGAATTGGTCACGATATAGGGGTATCAAGATCGGAAAATACCAAAAAACTCATCGAGGGAATTCAGGATCACAGGAAACTAATGCAGTAGGATCTTATAATTTTATCAAATTTCCCACAATCAAAATTTAATAATCAAATGTCTCTTTTCAGGATAGTACGCTTACTTCGCAGCGTTTTACACATGACCCAACTTGGCCAGTTCCTTTCCAGCGGAATCAACATATCCATAACACTCATCAACATCCTGTTCTTTGCGGAAAACCACTTTGCAATGATATATTACGCCGTGTTCTTTGCTGCAATGTTAATAGAACTATTTCCCAGTTGTTACTACGGAACTCTGATGACAATGGAGTTCGATAAGCTGCCATATGCCATCTTTTCCAGCAACTGGCTGAAAATGGATAAGAGATACAATCGATCCTTGATAATACTGATGCAAATGACGCTGGTTCCAGTTAATATCAAGGCAGGGGGTATTGTTGGCATCGATATGAGTGCGTTTTTTGCAACAGTTCGGATGGCATATTCCTTTTACGCCTTAGCCTTGTCATTTCAATTATAGGAAACCTAATGGTTTTATAAAAGAAACCGTGTTAAATTATTGAAAAACCCACTGTCTAGTATATATCAAAAATCTACTACTTAGCAAATATATAATTCATAACATGTCCATTTATTGTTCACAGACAACACCCCATTATCGAAATAAAAATATAACTCTTTTGCACAGTTCTTTGGTCTATAAAATTGTATTGGCCAAATCAAAAATTTCTATTTACCACCAAATTGTTAATTTCCCAGCCGATTGTTACCCGAGAAAAGGTGTGAATTGGTAATCACAAATTATAGGGCTAACACAGTCGCAGCAAATTGATGGGCGTAACGTTGTGGCACTATAATTAAGCCATTTAGAAGGACTAGTATAAAAGAGGAAATGCCGCAGGACCTATTCAATTCTTTCGAACATGGACTTGAAACCGCCGGTAATACGAAGTGAACAAATCTACAGAACCTATTGGTTATACTGGCATCTATTGGGCCTGGAAAGCAATTTCTTGCTGAATCGATTGCTGGACATGGTGATTACAGTTTTCGTAACCATCTGGTATCCAATTCATCTGATTCTGGGACTGTTTATGGAAAGATCTCTTGGGGATGTCTGCAAGGGTATTCCAATCACGGCAGCCTGCTTTTTCGCCAGCTTTAAATTTATTTGTTTCCGGATCAAGCTATCTGAGATAAAAGAAATCGAAGTATTATTTAAAGAGCTGGACCAGCGAGCCTTGAGTCAAGAGGAATGCGAGTTTTTCAATCAAAATACGAGACGTGAGGCGAATTTCATTTGGAAAAGTTTCATTGCGGCCTATGGACTATCTAATATTTCGGCTATAGCATCAGTACTTTTCGGCGGTGGACATAAGCTATTATATCCAGCCTGGTTCCCATACGATGTGCAGGCATCGGAACTAATATATTGGCTAAGTGTAACCTACCAAATTGCCGGAGTAAGTTTGGCAATACTTCAGAATCTGGCCAATGATTCCTATCCACCGATGACATTTTGCGTGGTGGCCGGTCATGTACGACTTTTGGCAATGCGCTTGAGTAGAATTGGCCAAGGACCGGAGGAAACAAAGTACTCGATCGGAAAACAATTAATCGAAAGCATCGAGGATCACCGGAAACTGATGAAGTAATATGTGCGGTGTTTTATGATCTAAACAGATCAAGTCATTTAAAAGTAGAATCACAAAAATCTACTTTTTGCCAAGCCCACTCCAACGCCCACAAACCGCACACGCCCATAGTCACGCCCACACTTTTGAAAAATTTGTATGTTTTTTTCATCATATTATTTTTTTCCCAATTTCTACCGATATTCCACAAAATTTTGAAATTTCCCGCTAGCGCACTACCCCTAGAGTAACGAGTATCTGATAGTAGGGGAACTCGACTATAGCATTCTATCTAGTTTTTTTAATTTTTCTGATGTAAGATGTTGTAGAAATTCAAAAAAATTAAAGTGTCCCAAGGCTGAAGTTCCATACTCCATAACTCAACTTATCTTAATCGGATTTTGAAGTGGCATACCTCTAAATGTTTCTCGCGCAATTCTCTAAAATTCTGCATTTAAATTTAGAAATTTTTTTTTAAATTTTTTTGTGGCTTTTTTGTGTTATGATGTTGTAGAAACTCAAAAAAATTCAAAAATGTCCCAAAGATGAAGTTTTAATCGGATTTCAACCAATATTCCAGAAAATGTTGAATTTTCTCGTTTGTTTTTTCTCTTGTTTTTTATTATATTAAATATTTTTTACAGAATAGTGGAGCTACTGCGCAACACCATGAACATTTCGCAGCTGGGCCAGTTTGTCTCAAGTGGAGTCAATATCTCGATATCGCTTATCAATATTCTGTTCTTTGCGGAGAATCATTTTGCTGTAACCTACTACGGAGTGTATTTCCTATCGATGGTGCTGGAGCTGTTCCCGTGCTGCTATTACGGCACTCTGATATCCGTGGAGATGAACCAGCTGACCTATGCGATTTATTCGAGCAACTGGATGAAAATGGATCGGATGTACAGCCGCACCCTGCTGATTTTCATGCAACTCACCCTGGCGGAGGTGCAAATCAAGGCCGGTGGCATGATTGGCATCGGCATGAACGCCTTCTTTGCCACCGTGCGATTGGCCTACTCCTTCTTCACTCTGGCCATGTCGCTGCGTTAATAAGTGGGCCCACAACACGTTTGGCCCACAAATTTGCATATTCGCTTAATTTTAATTACCACTAATGGCTGCCATTAACGCGAGCCTCATGAAAATTGCATTGGCGGCGCTTAAATGCCATTTAGTGCGGATTATGCACCTGAATTTACACTCAACGAAGTAAGAAATTCAAAAAGTTGGTTGAAAACTATGAACAAGTTTTTTCGAACTTCCTTATATACTCTTGAATTATTTATATCAAAGACAGAATCCAATTTTGTAATAAAATACTGATGTAGCATTTTGCAGTGCAGGTTAACATAAATTTATACAGTTTAATAAATCTATGTGAATAGATGAAAATCTCGTGCAATCTAGTGGTATCATTTCTCGCAGTGTATGCTCTCATGGCATCTGCATAAAAGCTTCAACCTTGCTGGGAAATATGCATTAGCTGAACAATGGTCATTATCGATAGCCTTAGTTTTTATCGTCCCTTCTGGATCTGCATGCGACTGCTGGTGCCGACTTTCTTCAAGGATTGCCCGCGCACTGTCCAGCTCTATGTGGTGCTGCTGAATATCCTGGTCACCTTGTGGTTTCCACTGCACATGCTGCTGCATCTCCTGCTGCGTCCATCTGCGGCTGAGTTCATGAAGAACCTGACCATATCGTTGACTTGCCTGGCCTGCAGTCTGAAGCACCTGGCCCACTTGCACCACTTGCCGCAGATTGTGGAGATCGAGTCACTGATCGGGCAATTAGATACATTTGTAGCCAGCGAACAGGAGCATCGCTACTATCAGGATCACGTGTATTGCCATGCTAGGCGCTTCACACGATGTCTCTATGTCAGCTTTGGCATGGTCTATGCGGTTTTCCTGTTCGGCGTTTTCGCGCAGGTTATCAGCGGAAAATGGGAACTTTTCTACCCTGCCTACTTCCCATTTGACTTGGAGAGCAATAGCTATCTCGGCGCAGTGGCCATGGGCTATCAGGTGATGAGCATCATAGTCGAAGGCTTCCAGGGTCTGGGCAACGATACCTATACCCCGCTTACCTTATGCCTTCTGGCCGGGCATGTCCACTTGTGGTCCATTCGCATGAGTCAGCTGGGACACTTGGAGGACGAAACGGCGACGGATCATCAGCGGTTGCTGGAGTACATTGAGCAGCATAAACTCTTGGTGAGGTAACTAATCACAGGATTATTCACTTTAACCGGCTGCAATGCCATTTAAACTCTTTCCGACCGCGCAGATTCCACCACCTGGTGCGCCGGACCATCAGCGAGGTGCAACTGGTGCAGCTGGCCGGATGTGGAGCCACTCTGTGCATCATTGTGTCCTACATGCTCTTCTTTGTGAGCGACACCATCTCGCTGCTCTACTACGTGTCCTTCTTCGGCGTGGTCTGCATGCAGCTCTTTCCCAGCTGCTACTTTGCCAGCGAGGTGGCCGAGGAGATGGAACGGCTCGCATACGCGATCTTCTCCAGCAGATGGTACGACCAATCTCGGGATCATCGATTCGATTTGCTCGTCTTCACACAGCTAACAATGGCGAACAGGGGGTGGGTCATCATGGCAGGAGGCCTCATCGAACTGAATTTGAATGCCTTCTTCGCCACCCTGAAGATGGCCTATTCCCTCTTTGCCGTCGTGGTGCGGACAAAAGGTATATACTTGTAGAGCGGCTGTTTAATTAAATGGATTTCACGACCCGGCCACCGTATTGCTATTGATTTTGGCCCCCTCAAATGGGCCAAAAGTGGAGCAATCAACGCGGGAAAATGAAATTTCATTAATTGGCCCCGTCGTGATACGCAAATAAACAGTTTGCCACACGGACATTCAGATGTTTCGAGCGAACAGCAATGGCACATTATACAATAGTTAAATGCATTGTTTACGTATACACAATTTTAATTCTGATTTCGGTTTGTAAATTTTGTTGCTATAAACCTTGCATAAATCTCAATGGAATCCGGCTGCTTTGCGTTGCTGCAATTAAAATAGTAAATTGTGCGCCAATCAATGAAAAATATACATGAAGTGCATGTAAGTTGTATTTTTCATAGTCTGCAAATTGTCCCTTAAATTTTTTTATTGTCACTTTAACTTCACAGTTTTTGGGTTGGGTAGGGTAAGTCATACAGAGCGTATTGAATATTTTTCCTGTTTATTAGCTTATGACGAGAGACCCAGAATTTTTTATTTGGTCCCATTTTGGGGCACCCAAAAGTGTGTACGTGATGCAAACACATTTTCGGATGCCTTGCCTTTTTCATCAGCAGAATTTAATCAAACTTAAAAGCCACAGTGAATCGATGCTCAATTTTTAAGCACCCGGAGCTCACACGCACATTATATGGCTGATTTTTAATTAAAACTCTTACCGAGCGGGAATAATTGAATTCTGAAATGTTTCCACCGCATTACGTTTCGCTGTTACTTGATGAGAAATTACTGGGCATACCCTGCCCTAGAACTTGAAGTATTATCGCGAAAGGGTTTTAAAAAATACCTAAACTTTTTAAATCGAATATAATAATAAGTACGAGTATAACTCTAATTATATCTCTTAGATTCTTTCTAGCTTAGCCGTTTGATACGTAATGTATCTTAAATTTGTAGATGCAAAATATTATATACATATAATATATAAGAAGAAGTCAAGTGAGTTACGCATCTTTCAAATTGATATTGATATTGATTGATATATATATATATATACATATATACTACACTTTTGTTTGGTCAACATCAACTTGAAAGGTGCGTTACTCACTTGACTTCTTTTTTCATACTTTTGAGTAAAGCATCCGCGAATAAGTTTAAGTGAATCGACGTGGATGCTGTGAAGATGAAACGTGATAGCATCTCGAAACTGAAAACCGCTTGCAACGCGAACATGCCGCTGTGGAAATGGGAAATATATTTAAAAATATTTCAGCGGACGGCGAGCCTTTTACTCGAAATGCAAATGAGGAAAAGCCCTTGGCGTGGCAAGCCGGAAAAGTGCGATGGACAACGATGGACTGCATAAGTGTCCAGGAAGGAGGCGCCGCACGAAAGTTGGCGCACACTTGTCCAAGGACTCGTGGCAAGAAGGAGTAGGATGTGGCCAAGGACACGCCACGCAACGCTACCGCGGCAATTTATTGATGCCAACGCAACGATGAGTGCGCGAGCAAATTGCCTGAAGTGATGTCGGATGCTACACTGAGCCAAACATTTTACAAGCTGCTTTGCATTAGTTTTTTGTACATTTTAAAGCATAACACTTTATTGGTTTATTAGCCATGAAAAAAATAATGTAATATTGTGATCAACTGGAACACACGCATTTCTCTCAGTGCTGTGTGAGAGGTGCGATAAGGGGTTGCGTCAGTAAAATTTGTCGCCAACAGATGGCGCTATCTGTCGAACGCACAGCGCCCAAGCAACCATTAAAATATCCCCCCATAACACTTTGCGTCATTATTGAAAGCAATTTCCCACGGCAAATAGAAAATCGAAAAACAAAGCCAAATCGAGAAAGAATGCGAAGGAATGCGAAAAAATGAAATGAAACGAAATGAAATAAAATAGAATCACACACAGAGGACAGGGGGAAATGCGACAAATGTGGGAACTCAAGCCGCAGCTTAGAGGCCCAAGCGCGAATATTGCGCATACGCCACCCCAGCACCCCAGGGAGCAGCTCAATACTCACAATGGACTGCCACACAATCTGGCAGCCCCACCCATCTAGTCACCCATTTAGACCCAACCATACAGCCATAGAGTTGGCCCAATTGCTGGAGGTGATTTAACTTTTTCTGCCTGCCATTCATTTCCTCTTCAATACTCGCAGCACAAAAGCACACAGACACCGAGTGGCGAGAGATGGCAGAAATATGGTTGGCACACTTTTTCAAGTGTTTCCTGCCTTCCTGCATGTTGTCCTTGCTCCTGGCGACTGGCGACTGTCGACTGGCTGCCTTCGCCTGAGCCGCACTCCTGGCCCTGCTGTTTATTTTAACTTTTGGCATTTTGTGCGCCAGCCGGGGGAATTTCGCCTGCCTCAAATCGGAAAGTAAAACAAAAAGCGGTTAAACAAAAATATGAAAAATAAATTGAAACACTCAACCGAGCCCGCCCCTGACTGTCTGTCTGTCTGCCTGTCTGTCTAAAAAGCCCCCGTAGAGGCTTCCACTCAATCAGAGCCCCGGCATTGGGGGCATCAGTTCGGGAAGCCATGCTCCTCCCGTACATAAGCGCGGATCTGAGATCTGGTCACGAGTCCTCCTGCCGCAGATGGAATGGCCTCCTCTGAGCGAAAAACACAATTTGATTGCCAGGCCCGGCGGAATCCTAAATAGAGTAATCACACTTTTCGTTGCAATTTGCTGCGGTTCCTGCTGTTGCACATGCCACAAAAGGCAACAGAATGCGATTACACTCAGTTCCGATTTTTAACATCTTATATACACTGCATTCAGGTCTTAGCCACCTATTAAGTTGAAAGCTACGTGAATATGTAATAGTTAAAATGCACTGTAATATAACTTAACCTCCTCAAAATGTACCTTTTCAATGCGTTATATTTCACGTACTATTCCACAAATGCCAAAAATGTTAGCTAACTCCAATTTTCCATCTTTAATATGAAAACCTAATCAGTTTCGTTTGCATTTAATTGCATGCAAGCTAATTGAAACAAATAGGATCAAGCCAGCAGATACACAATAAACTTAATTGAAATTACGGTGGCAATTGCATGTGATTTTTCAATGAACGCTAATACACCGAATGTGTCGACTCTAATTGCCCTTTGGCAGCTGCAAATGGTGAGAAATTGTTGAGCGCATTTTCCGTATCGAATGAAAATGTGAAAAATGATTAATTACCCCCCGGCAAATTGGCCCGATGTACTCGGCGCAGGGATAGGGATTTCCATGTACGACTGCATTGCGATTCGTGTCGGAATTGGCAAAACTATTTTCCCATACCACACGGCCAACTCAATTACAACGTGGCCGACTGTCGGCTGTTGGGCATTCAATTTTCCCCCGTCCAGCGAGAAAAACAAGCGGAAAACGCGCATCAAAGACAAACAAAGCTGTCGATGGGCGAGGGGAAGGGGAAGGGACTGGAAAAACTGGGCTGTTGCAAGTGGGAGGTTGGGTGGTTGGAAAAAGTGTCCAACATGTTGGACAACCGAACTGGCGGCGCCTAAAACTATGCTGCACGGCATGAATAACAGAGCGGATCAGGTCTTTAGCTTTTTTCGCTGTTTCTGCACTGCGAAAAAATACGTAAGCCCTTAGTACTCAAGTGGTTTTTGGCAATTTCCCAGAAAACTGTGAACAGAACAAACTTTTCCATTTAAAGTAAAATTATTTAAAAGAGTAATTAAATCATTGAATTTCCTTGTAGGTTTTTTTTTAGCGTGCAGCGCCACTTCTGCTTTTACTCTTGTATTTTAGTCATGCATGACAATTTTTTCCAGCCAGTTTCCGATGCTTTTTCCCTTCGCTTTTCCTTTGGCTCGCCTCCTGTTATTGTTGGGGAACCCCCCTTGTTTGGATCACGTTGGAGATTCCTTTTTGTTTATGAACGCACTGACACAGATGTTCTGCCTGATGTTTTGGCCCCACTTTTGTTTTTGCAGCTGATAAAGTTGGTACGCATCCCAAAGCCGAGTTAACGTGCCCCCATTAATGTGTCTAACTTATATATGAGTGGCTCATAAATGATTACTTTAAGGTCGAGCACATTAATCTTTACTATAGATTTCACTGATAGCTGTCGCTCTATTGTACTATTTGTCACTGTTTTTATGGCTGTGGCGAAGCAAAACATTAAGCAATCAGTACTGAATCATTGACTCATTGTTTAGGTTACTATTAGTTACTATTAGTTAGTTACTATTTGCGGTTACTTGGTTGATTTCGAGTTACTTTTAGTCACAATCTATTACATAAAGAGAACTTTACACAAATCCAACTTCCATGACCTAATATTAAATATTTAATAAAACTCGAAGTCTACTTAACTTTCAAATTTGTGAGTCGCAAAAAGGTGTTCAGGTATATATATTAAATTAAAATGTATGGAATAATTCAAGGAATAATATACATAGGTATTTAAACACAAGCAAAATAAGGACAAATTGATAAATATTTGAACATTCGCTGCATTTAATAAAAAGTCATTTACTTCGTAGCCGCAACTGTTTGATTGAAAACAGGAAATTTTTCAAAACCACTTTAACTCTGTTTTGTAAATTCCGTGTTTTAATTACCAGTCCTAATAACATCCTAATTGGAAACTGGCAAGCTGCGTAACTACCTACATCAAATCATAAACCAACCAAACCACCTGCATTGAATGGAACCAACGAAGCCACCCAAAAACCCACATCCGTTGACCAGATCGGCACTTCCCACAAACTATCTCCGCAAAAGACAACGAATGAGCCACAGCTCTCGTTACTACGCAAGATGATGGAAAACTTCGGGTAACGCCGGATAATGAATCGAGATAATCGATAAAGTGTGCCTGGTTACAGGGCAGGTCTATTAAGGTGACGGTTCCAGCCCGGCGCCTCTTTTACTTACCTGTGGTCAGCTATCGAGTTTCCCCCTTTTTTCCTTCCTATGCCAACGCCTGGTTTTTTGGAGCATTTTGCAAGCGGATCGGATCTCGGTCGGATGAGGGATTGCGAAATTCATGATTCAAATTCATGAGAGCGAAGCGCAACAAAGACAGGCCTATTTCCAATTTCCGTAGGCAATGTTTGCTGGCCGATTTGCCGCCCACTCTTTTAGCCCACATGGTTTTGGCCCAGTGGGTGACAATTTCGTGCTGCCATTGCTCAAAAGTGAATGCTGCAGTGCGTCTGCAATTTATCTGCATCTGTAGCTGTATCTGTATCAGCGGCTGGGGAAGGTCATTTGTAACCTTAACTAAACAAATTTGAAAGCTGGTGGCCGGCAGGCATATCGGGTGTGGTCAGGTTCTGGCGATGGCCCTTTTTTCCCTGCCATTATAAAATGGCCAGTGGGCGTTGGAGGTGGCATCAGTGCGCCATCGGCAGCAAGCGGGAAACAGCAGCAGTAGCCAAACAAATAACCAGCAGCCAACCAGCCAACCAGCCAACTAGTCGAATACTTAACGTCAGCAGCCATGAAACGGGTAAGTTTTCCGTCAACCGCTGCCGGCCATAAATTTTGGTTGTTGCTCTGCCGCCATGTTAATCCGGCAAAGTGGAAGTTGGGGCCATAAATCAGGATAATCAAAAATACAAAACGATAAGGACCAAAGCGCATTAGGCCAATTTAAAGTCCCAGAGATGTGGCATAAGCCAAATGGAAATCAACCGAGCTTTGTTCGAAATGAGAAATGAAAAAGATGTAACACGCTAGGAAAATCTCTATACATTTGGTTAACCAATTTGAATGAAAAATAGGAGAGGCCAAAATCTCTAATAAAAGAACAGTAAAGTCGAAAATTCTCTAAAGCACAGAACTCATTAAATAAGTTATTTAGATTGTCACCGAGCTAATGACATAAACCATTCAAGATTGCTTGCTATTTCACAGTGAAATGAAAAAATGTATTTGTTATCTACCATCTACCATCAGCTATCAGTGTATTTTAAAGTATTGTTCCCGACATCCGAGCTTATTCTTTTTGCCAACTTGACAGCCAATAGAGCCAGACAAACCAACAAATCCCCAGCATTTTCTGCCCAGTAACATGAATCGCCTGTTGTCGTTTTTAATTTATGACCCTTCGCAACTAACAAATAAAAAGGGAGAACCATTGCGGAATGACAAATTGATGAGGCCAGCGGGTGATTTATGCCGGATAGCTATTTAATTCGAATCCTGTGCGAATCCTTTCCGGTTACAGACATACTTGTTGCTCTGCCTGAGTCTCCTAACCTGCAATGTGGCCAACTCGGCATACCTGCGTCCCATCGATCTTAGCCAGCTCGCCAAATCCTCCAACCTTCAGCAGCAGCAGCAGCAGCAACTGCGTGGGGATCTGAGCCGAGATGATAACAACGATGACGACGATGCCACCACCTTGGCACCCAATTCTAGCGAGGATTACGACACCCGTCCCCAGTACAGTTTCGCCTACGATGTGAGGGACTCGCTCACCGGCGACGATAAGCGGCAGGAGGAGAAGCGCGATGGCGACCTGGTCAAGGGTCAGTACTCCCTGATCGAACCCGATGGCACCCGTCGCATTGTGGAGTACACGGCCGACGATGTGAGTGGCTTCAATGCCATTGTGTCCAAGCAGCGTCTGGATGACCAGCAGCAGCAGCAGCAGCAGCAGCAGCAAAGGCTCTCGACCTCCAGTTCGTCCCGTTTCAACAGCCTCGAGGAACTGCAGACCCGTCTCACTGCCCAGGCCATTGCGGAAGCCCAATCTCTGGCCGAGGCCCAGCAAGCCAGTCAACTGCAGCTGGAGGCGCAGAGTCGTCGCGAATCGGAGAACCAGGCACGCAACCAGGCCCAGCAGCTCATGGAACAGTTCCAGCAGCAGGTGCAACAGCAGGAGCAGCAGCGTCTGCAGCAGGAGCAGCAATTGAGGGATCTGCAGCGGCTCCAGGAGCAGCGGGATCGCGAGGAGCGGGATCGTGAGCAGCGGGAGAGGGAGCAGAGGGAGCGGGAACAGCGCGAGCGCCAGCAGCGGGAACAGGAACTCCGGGATCGGGAGCTGCGCGAGCGTGAGCTCCGTGATCGTGAGCTCCGAGAGCGAGACCAGCGAGAACAGCGGGATCGGGAGCAGCGTGACCGCGAGGATCGCCGCCAGCAAGCGGAGCGTCGTCAGAGCCAGAACCAGCGATTGCTCGACCAGCAGACCCTACTCCTGGCCCAAAGCCTGCCCAGCATTCAGGCCACCGTGGTCTCCCATCCGCCCACTTTGCTCGCCTCCCGTCTGCCCGCCACCAGCACCAGCTCCTCGAGGACTACCACTCTGCTGACCAGGGAACGCGATCTGGAGGCCTGGCGCCAGCTGCCCAATGCTCGCATCACCATCGATCGCAGTTCCCAGCCGCTGATCCTTAGTCAGCCCTCCAGTGCCACCGTTCAGGCGCAGCTGATCAGTTCGCCACTGCTCTTGGAGTCTGGAAACCTCAACGGATTGATAACCACCCGGCTGAATGGAAATGCCGCACGAGCTGGAGCCGCCTTGAGTTGGTCCAATGGCCGCCGCCTGCTGAACAACGATCTCTGGCAGCTGGATAGACTGGATGACCGCTCAGATAGTCGAGATGGTCGGCGGGAGAGCGAGGAGCTGCGTTCCAGCAGCGGCGAACGTCGTTCCAAGAACTGGTAAATCCTCAAGGAAGCGGCAATGAATCAACCCAATCTTCAACTGAACTCACACGAAAATCCAACCAGCGACCTCAGCGATCTGCCAACCGGACCACGAATATGCTTAGACTAGAACTGGCTAGATCCAGTCTTGTGTTCACCTAGCCTAGAATCGGGGATTTTGGTAATTCTCTCAGCTTTCCGTCCCATCTAATGCATACAGCAAACTCTGCCAAGAATTCAACTCAAGCTCTAACGCTTTCTATCCCGCTAACTTTAGTCGTAATTCTAATTGTTTTTGTGTTACTTTATAGTTAGCCAACTGCATCCATGTGAAAATGTAAAAAAAATAAACCAGATTATTCAAGCAGGGCTGCTGGACTTCAACAAAGTCGGCATGCTCCGTTGCAAACTTAATTCATGTCAACCCGCCAATTAAGTGTGGCTAACTTACCAGCAGCAGTTTTGAGTGTCGTCCACAGGTGGTAAAGGATTTTTCGTTTTGGCTCTTCGTTGCGGCTCCTTCTGGCCAACTAACCAACGCCAGTTGACCCTAATCGCCTTTCATGGACTCTGACACTTTGGTCATGGATGCTGCACTTTCACACACGCCTCCCGCCGCCCCCTTTCTGCCCCTCAGCTCAGCCTTCATGGACACGTGTGCACGCAACTTGGCCAGAAGCCCTGGCACCAAGTTTCCTTGGGACAGCGGTATGGCTACAAATTTTTTAATAATAAACAGCAGGGGCGGCATGGCGAAAGTTTCCCGCTCCATTCCATAAAGTTTGTCTCGTGTACACTTAAAAATAAAGTTGCACTTGAGTGTTTGGCTTGGGGAGGCGAAAAGGTTAGCTTTCCTGAGACCGCTTAGATGCCAAGGCAATAACAAAGTGGCAAAAGGTAATGAAAGTTGCGCTCCGATGAAACGCACCTCGATTGGGGATTGTGGATAGTAAATTCTCAAGTTTTACTTAGTACACATTTTGAGTTAGCCGCTTAGACGGTTAATAAATCAGCAACCATTTAATTTGAACAGGAAAATCGAGTGGATTCTTTGAAAGAAAAAACCTTGAATTCTTGTTAACAGCTTTTCATTTAGAAGGCAGACATAATCCATTTTCACCATTGTAACTAAACTCTTTTAGACCTAAAACTATTCTAGACCTAACCCTTCACCTTGGCTTAGCCTTAAAAAATGACAAGCTGCACAACTTCAGCGCCTCGACATCGGTTAACGTCAAAATGTGGTAAATTAAATAAGAAGCCCCCGTTGAAGTGACATGGTGAGCTACTTGCAGCTGTTGTGCATGACGCAAGTGAGTCCTCGCCAGGAAATCACTTAAAAGTTCATCAAAAGCGCAGCCCGACTGGTTCCCTTAAGCCCTTCGGCTTGACAATGGGCTGACATGGCCAAAAGGAAAAGCGGGAAAAGCGGGAAAAGCGGGAAAAGCGGGAAAAGGAAAACAAGTGCTGAAGAACTGGAAAACAGTTTGCCTGCGCTGCGAATGTCAAGTCCGTGGGCCACAAACAAAGCAGCACACACAAAAACCGATTTCGAGGAGCTCAGAAAACGAGAAAAAAACTAAGCTAGTAAGCGAACCCTTTTGACTTTTGGCCATCACCCCGAAAAAACCTCCACAACTTTCAGTCGCCGTGCTCAGGCAAAATGTTGACCACGATGAGAGGCGGCGCAAATAGACTTCCTCACTGGCCACTGACCCACATTCGCAGATTCCCGACATTGATTAAGTCCTACGCAAGTCCCAAGGAGAAATCGGAGCAGAAGGCTGAGGATGTGGAAACACCGACCACCATGAAACTACCCTACTTCATAAGCCCAAAGTGTGTCCAAAATCAGGATCAACTTATTGATGGGCAGAGGAAAGTGTTCACCTACAACTATCACCCCTTTTCGATTTACGATTTAAACGAAGCTACTCTTCGCGCCAAGCAAGCATCAGCCGAGTACTCAAGAAATATTGATCAGTTGCAAAAGCGTAAGATTGAATATGTAAGCAAGTAGTTGGTAACCATAATATAATATTAATTAATATAAAAGTAATAATTGTAAATGGAAAATATCTGAAAAGAATTTGAAATGAATAAACTCACCGCAGCCAAAGAAACTCACCACTTAGGTTGGTTTCTGAGCTAAGCGCATCATAGGCTCGAACCAAAACAGTTTGACAGCCGCTGAATTTCAAAACATCTCTTTCCGTTCTTTTCGCCTTGAGTTTTTAACTTCAACTTGCAATTTGAATTGTTAATAAATTTGTATCAGAAATTCGCATAAAATCAATCAACACGCAACGATTTCGGTGGAGGGGGGGGCATAACGGAAACTGGAATCGGGAACGGGGTTGCTGCACAAATTCAGGGACAAATCAGCGGAATACCAAAACAAAAAGCGAACTTTGGATTCCGATTAAGGGATATCTGCGAAGATCCGCCTTCGAGGTCGTCACACATTGACGCAATACGAGAACTGATATATATCTGAGATCTTTGCAACTGAACACGGGGTATCTGTTTTGCATTGCGAGATCTATGAACCGATATCAAGAGTCATTGCCATCACGTGTACGCCGCTTACCAATTAGCACTAGGAAATTCCCCGCAGTCCAGAGAGTGTATCTGAACAGCAGAGAGAACTACTATCTGAATATCTGGATATAAGGGCTGCCCTTACTCGTTTCAGATATTACTTAATTGCCAGGTAATCGAAATCAATAACCCGATCTGCGTACGCTTTCCATTGATTGGGGGGTTTCTGTAAGATATACATAGGTTCTTCACAAGATTCCTTCGTAGATTGTGTAACAATTAAATATGTATAGAACAAAGTTTAGCTGGAATAAGACTCTTTAATTATACGTATTACAGAATAATTATTATTTCATTCGAGCCAGTGTGCATAATCAATCTTATTATTTCGAATTTCTACAACTAGTTTCAGCTATAATCGGAAAAGTATCTAGTAACCCCTTTCTCGTGTGATTCCAACTAACTGGCGGTTGACTCACAAGATATACTTACATATTCATATGCTGTTCACATTTTCCCTAGCCGAAAATCGTATTGTTAGAATACATATTATATAGATAAGCAAAATAACATCTTATTTTGAACAAATGACTGTTTTAGAACTATTCTTAGAATATAACAACCATTTATCTATTTATCCGAAATGAACAAAAAAAGCTTCGTGAAATAGTACAATTTCTCATATTACTCACAGCTACGAATGTGAATGCCAATTTCTAGACATAATTATCATGCAGCATGCTAGTGGGAAATATAAAGAAAACCTCTGAGCCGCCAAAAGCTGTTGGGCACACGATGCGCCTCGTTTTGCAGGCATTTAAGCTGAAAATTGCTGCTAAAATATTTGCACACTCCACAGGCTGCAGCTTAATGTTGTTGTAGTTGTTGCCGTTGTTGTGCTTGTTGTTGGTGGATGATGTTTCGATGGCGTTGTTGTAGTTGCTGTTTTTGTAGCTCTTGGCCAGCTGCATTGATGCGTCGCCAAATGTTTACCCTAAGCCCATAACTGCAGTCAGCTCGCTCTGTCTGGCCTTCTCTTTCCCACATGGGTGAATGGCTACACTGAGGGAAAACAATTGCAGAAAGCGAGGAACTGGGGTTGCCCAATAGCCCACACTGAGTTATATTATGAATACCATTTGTACAAATGCGATTGAACGACAGATCACACTTGTTCCGATTGAAAGGGAGCTTATTTTGACAGTTGAGCCTTGCGTTTTTCGCAGTGTAGGCTATTGCTCTCGCCAGCGATCTATGCCTGGCATACAAAATGCATCTAATTTTGGGCCTAACGACAACTTGTCGCTTGTCATGGCCTCCTGGCCCGAGTCGCGCTGTTGTTGTCGTCGTTGTTGTTGTCGTCGTTGTTGTTGTTGTGGTTGTTGCGGTGTTATTGTTGTTGATGCCGCTGCCTCATCATCATTTGCAACTGCTGGCCTGGCAGCAACGGAGTAGAAATCCGCAGCAGCTGCCTCACTTGGGGATCAACTTGAGCAGATCGCCGCGCTTTATTTGTGCAGCTTTTAGCTGCGCCTCGTAATCGCAGCTCATAGATCAAAACAGGCGAGCGAAACGCGTGCTAGCTGCCTCTCTTTCTGTCTGCACGGCGAGAAAACGCTGATCACTTCGCAAAACACTTGCAATGAGCTTAGAGATAGCATAAGTTCTGTGTCAACTTTTAACAGGTATGTATATTTCGAATAAAATAAACACGTTTAAGCTGGTGTAAATATCAGTCTGCTAAGGGGAACTTTATAACCTTTTCCATAGAGCATTTCCTCAAAAACCAGGTGAAATCTTAAAACATATTCCAAAAACGATTTTGCAATCCATCTTGTGACTATGTTTCATAAAACCTGGGATACGTTCATGCTCTGCACTAGATCTCCTTGAGTTGAGCGGCAATTTTGCATAGCATGGTCAGCGACTTCTTTTGTTTATGTGAACCAAGTCCAGTTCTCATCGAGTTAGGATCAAGGAAGCGGGAAGGAGACGGGACGCATTCGGACGCACAGCTGCTGTCTCTGTCGCCCACCCACGCCAAAAAGTTTTCCCACTGACCGAAATGACAGGAACTGCAATTCCCACAGTCGGCGTTTTCCATTTTCCAGCCAAATTCCGATTCCGGCACACTCAAATTAGCCATCTCATTTTCGCTCTGATTAAAGGTAATTTTCAAATTTTCCCAACAACCCTGCGACACCAGCAACAACAACTTGCCACCAGTGATGCGCAGGATTCAGGTACAAGTCGTAACTCCGCAACCCAGGTACATTTTGTAGTACCACCATATATTGAATCAATAATTCTTTTCGTAGTTACCATAAGAAATACTTTTATATATACTTTTATTATACTTCAACTTAATGATGCCCACAGCAGTGCGCATTTTTTATTATCCATAAATTAGTGGATAATTTATTATTATTTAAATGAGTTAAGCTTTATACAGTCTTGAACTATTTTCATAAATTTTTATTGGCTAATTAGTATGCAAATTTTGAAACATGTGTGCAACTTCTATAATTGATAATCGTCAGGGCTGTAAAGCAACTATAAATGTGTAATAAAATTAAGTATTGAGAGGTTTTGTTTTAAAAGCTTGAACAATGAGTTAATTTCATATGTTAATATCAAGTTTAGTATAGTTATCTTTGCTGTGCATTTGTACTATTTGAAGTAAGTACCTAGATAAGAAGAAGTATCTTGGCATCTCCGTTTTCGGAAAACAGCAACTGGCGCAACAGCAGGCGGCAACTTTGGCACTGCAATTTCGATTTCGCCTGTCGTCTATTTAATGATTCCGAATCGGAGCAGGCCCAACTACCTGCCCCTCCAGCATACCCCTACCCTTGATGTTCCCACCAAGTTTTCTTGACCATTTTCTGCAGCTGTGTCTGCGGGAAAATGGAGGAGAAGAAAATTGCCGAAACTAAAACCAGAACGCGTGCGCATTGAATTATGCAGAAATCCAAACCATTTGCCGCCAATCAATTTGCTTTCCTTACCATCTGGCTGGATATATGTATATGCACTTCCGTAACTAATACAATGCACCAATGGAATGCAGATCGCATTAGCAATATCATTATATATAACACGAAAAATATGCAACTTTGTTGAAGCTCGTTAGCCAACGTTACATCGTTACTTGGATTTCATACGAAAGTATTGCAGTTATGAAATTACTTGTCAAATGAAAACGCATTCATGACCATGCATTCCTAAATCAGTAAAATCATTAACATTCAAACTTAGTTTAGTTAATCGTAAACGTATATTTATTGTAAGCCTAATCACATTTTATTTCGCTAGTGCATAATTTATTGTATTACGCTAATATTATTTTCATTTAAGAAATTATTTTGAGAAATATACATTAGTAAGTATTGGAGAAAAGGAATTTATTCTAGTATCCGGCACAGCTCAGTTCTGAATTTTCAAAAATACATTAAAGTTGTTAGTCTTATAGAGGGGTTTCTACAGTTGTAAGTCTTAGGATGTCAACTTCTTACTAAAACGTGTATTACCACTGCAAGTGCGTGCCCTCTTTTATGTGGAAATTGGTGAATTTTATTTTCCCGCATTTAAAAGAAATAGTTTTAATCATAAGTGAATAATTGCGCCCAAGTATCGTCTACTTGGCGAATTCTCAGAATGCCTTCCCAACCGCTGATCAAAGAAAAGCCGATTCGCCATACCGGACTTAATTAAGTACAAATTTCAATTGAAGCTTCGCCTGGGACTTATCAACGCTCGAGGTGTCTCAAAAGTGTAGTGTATGTGTGGCCGGCAAACAGGAAGCGTCATCATTAAAAATACCCCTTTTCCGCACATACACGTACATACATATATGTACATATGTACATATGTACTCGAGCGGAACTTGGCCAGCAGGGAAAAAGAGTTGTGTGCCGGAATTTATTTGATTCTCGCCTGGCAGCAGCCTGGCAAAGTGCAGAAATTTCAGCAAACCTGCAAAATTTATGCATGACAAAGTCATTGAAGCGTTTAGCGGTGGAAAGAGACGGATATAGGGGCAGCGAAAGAGACGGGTAGCGCCGACTCAAGGGAACTCTCTCACACTTGCCGAACCCCCATCCATTGTAATGTGTTGTAATTTCTTGCTGTTGCTGTTGCTGTTGTTAGTGCTTCCTCTTTGGCATACTTAGTGCTAAAAGAAAAAAAGTTAATTATCTTTTTTTACCTCGCTTAGCCTTTATTTTTTTGTATCTGTATGTATGTATCTTTTTTCTTCTTTTTTTTTTCGTAGCGATGGCATGCCCAACAGCTCCATTGGGCTATTATCCATGGGCTTTGTGCTATTCTTCGGGAGATTGGTACTTTGTGAGTTCGTTTCTTCTTCCATCCGCTGGGCTGGAACTTCAAGGGACTGCCAAGAATCGGCGGCAACCTGGTTCATTGAACTGTTAATTGTGGGTAAAACAAAAAAAAAAAACACAACAAAAAAATCAAAAAAGAGAGAACCGGGAACTCTAGGCGGTGTGAAAGGTGATTTTTCAAGGCTGCCACCATGTCCGGCCCCATAAACTCTCCATTGCCTCGATCGGCTCCACTCACTTCTCCTTCTCAGCTTTTTTTTACATTTTTGGAAAGGTTTTCCCTGCCTTGAGATTGGAAACTTATGAATTAGATTTGGGGCTGACTCTGCGATTGGAGGTGCTAATTAGGCCGCTCTAATTATTAATTTACTTTCATAACAGAATGAATTGATTTCTTTTGAGCTACCGCTTCAATGCAGTTCACACTAGCACATTTTTAACTTTGATTGATGTTTTATTCTCGCACCATAGATGCCACTAAGAGATCACGGGTTGTATTAAAAGTACCCCGTGAATTCTTCCAGTGCCATTAACTGTGCCGAGATCTATATACCATCAGATGGTATATTTACTTTTTTTGCGCTGTATCACTTTTAATTGGTTTACTCACCTGCATGCATGGGATGCTCTTCAAATCTTCAGTTTCCAAAACTCTTGAAATGAAATCAATAAAAAACGAGTTAATGGTTATATGAATCCGTCAGCACCGTAGCATAATCTTTCATCAGCCTCCACTTCCGTCATTCTACGACTCTAAATTCTCATCAAGACTAGCTTTTCCCATAGAGCGAACCAAAACCTGAACACCCAGCAGATACTGTTCCCGATAAGATGGCTCTGATCTATCCCACGATTTAATCAAAAACGCAAATTTGGTTTCTTCTTTTGCTGCGGCAGGTTAAAGTCGCGGAAGTCGCTTCTGCGCTATAGATATATCTGTATCTGTAAGTATGTATCTGTTGGGTATTCATTCATTGGGGGCATGCGTGGGAAATCCATGTTGCATGTTCCACGGCTACAACTGCGGTTGGCCGCATAATTTGCTGTGAAAATCATTTTGCGGCTGCGTGTTGCATAAAATTACAATTGAAGTTTTCCCATTTTCCATCTTGTTTGCGGCGGGCAGAGTCAATTAAAAATTATAATGGTGTATAAACTAATTAGGTAGCGGGTAGATTAAGAGCATTTCCATGCTCTGCTTGGCAATTGGGTGTAGGTGTGTATTCAAAAATGTTAATTCCATTATACATGATGGGAAAGAAGTGAACCCAGTGCAAGATTTCTAAATCGTAAGTTTTAAAATAGTGAATTTCTTGCTTGATAGCTGGTTGATGGTGCCGAGGGCGTGTAACCCGAAATTGACTTGTCGTTGGCCAAACAAATCGTAACATCCAATTGCTCTGGACATCTGTGACCCCTGGGTTCACTTCACTCATTATAGAGGACTTCTCGGCTGGAAGCGCTGGGAAAACGTCGCCAGTCACGAAGAAAGCTCCGATTTCAATGCCCCCTTTCGGTTCGTTTCATTTGGCTTGATACTTACCCCCGATTTTTGTCTGGGTTTTTTTTTTTGGTTTTTTTGTTTTAGGCCAATTTATGCAAATGCCAATGCTGCTCCACTTGAGGTAATTGCCACTCGTTTTTTGGGCTCTCAAGCCTTTTTGCTTTTTGCTTTTTGTTGTGTTAGTTGGCTTATCAGGCAACGGTAAATCAGTACGTCAGTTGGCTTAGACATGCCGCGCATGCGCCGTGAGGCGACAGCCATCAATCAAATCGAGCGGCTCGCAATCAAAACACGAGAAACGGGCTCGAATCGAAATGAAACAGTTGAAAATCAACAGCTGCCTGTGTTTGGAATTTTTTTTTTTGGAAATTTCGTTACCTCCTTTTGCACAAGAGTGTGCAATCGCGTGTGTCTCTGTGGCCGATCTCAAACATGATTTTTAACGACAAATTTACGCGCTTAATCTCGACAACAAAATATGCAAATGTAGGCGGGACGAGGCGGCAGAAGGAGCAGGTAAAGAAAAAAGGACCATCTCGGTGTTGGCCATTACGATTGGCCATGTTCATTAGCGCCAACACTTGAGTGGCAAACGGCGGGCAACAAAACACTTTGCTGTTTAAGTGCGTTTCATTAATTGAAATGGTCAATTTGTTGCCAGCGATAAGAGAGGAAGTTACAGACGTTGTTGTAAATAACAAAAAATAAAAACAAGAAGCTCGCCATCGCAGATTGCTCTTACCAGATGCTACTTCGATTGCCAGCCGCAGTTGGAGCACCATGCACCGGAGTCTGAGGCCCAGTCGATCAAGTTGCCCTACATGGCCAGCCATCCGGTGGAGTTTGATAGTTCTGCTGTTCCCGGTGGCGCCAGCAGACTCCATTCATCAGCCAACTGCGACAGCACGCCATCGAGTGACTTTACGACATGCATATTTATGGGGTGCCAGATAGCCGAATGGATGACACTCTATTAAGCCGTATTTCCATCTGAGCTAACGAAACACAACTATCTATAATTACACATGTATTTATGGATGAATATATTGAACTAAAATCCAGATTTATTGTTTGTTGAAATGGTAACAAAGCACAATACCCCAATCAGCGCCAAGATAGATAGTATTGAACTGAAGTGGGTTACGAATCCCGTCAAGAAATCGTGGTAACCCTCGTCAGAGCGTGTGACCCACATACGGACACCACAAGTCATGGTCATGGCGACAAAACCTCTCCCAACGGTAAGTGGACAACGGAAACCTGACCGCCACCTCCAGCCAGCCGCCCCTTTTGGCCGTGGCTCTAACTGTTTATCTAGCGGATTGATTTTACCCTCTTCCTCTTGAGATACTGGCCAAAGATCTGGCTGTCGGACTCCATCCTACATCCTCCCACTTTTCTGTTCTTGCTCGTACGTAAGGTTAAGTTTTATTTACCTCAAAAAGAAATGTATCTTTGGGATCTCTGCTGCTCTTCTAATTGTCCGAGATGACAATGCAGATTGGGTTGGTAACGGTAACAGCACGCACACTCCAACCAGAAACAGAGTGAGCGAAACAGAAAGCAGAGGAACGAACCGCGTCCAACTGGAAACCAATTGGCATTTCAATCACGCATCAATCTGGCACGTTTTTATGATGCAGATCACAAGGCGAAGCGAACGGGGCTAAAACAGCAACATTGGCCACATCATGATCATGTTTCTGGCATTTTTCCCCTGTATTTTTCCTCATCGTTTTTTTTCCAGCTTTTTGCAGAACGAGGATGACGAACTGCAGTCAGTTGGAGTTGAGCTGAGTGCTCCCTTTTGAAAAATTAAATTCTTACTGGTCGGTTAAGTTTTCGTTACATTTCGTGGATTGTTATAAATTTCATTGATAATTGCCATATATTGATGGCATGATTATGTGCATGATTGTCTGATTGTTACTGTTTCGTTTGCTTTTGGTTTGGTTTCTACGTGCGTGGCATATGTTGCACGGCGAAAATTTCTCATTTTCTGCGCTGATCTTTCCCCTCCCCCCACCGTTTTCGTTACGTTTCGTTTCATGCTCTGAAAATTGTTTTCGACGAAAATTGTTGCACGAACCGAAGTGCAGCAGTGGGGGCGATATCAATATGGATATCTGTAAATCTGTATGGTCTTGCCAGCAGCATTCCTACATACATTTGCTGCCATGTACGTTGGTTCTTATTAACCATATATAGGTCAGCAGCCTCTGTTGCATGCCTCTTGATTGAGTTGCAAGAAATGAATTTCATCTGGAGATAATTCGCATTTTTATGATGAAATTAAGTCGGCTCTTGCCATTGTTATTTCAATTGCAGCTGCCAAACCATAAACCTACTTGGGTGTACCAAAATGTATCCATTGATTTAAGAAATAAATCTTGTATTCCTAGCTAAAAAGCTTTAAGCATTTCACTTCACCAATCCGAGGTTCCCATGCCTATCCACTTCATGTTAATCATTCTGTCGATCTTTCTGTGTCTTTTTGGCTCATAAATTCCGGCGAAAAAAAAAGAAAACAATTCCCATAGGGAACAACTGTCAGGGGACAATGTTTGGAAAGTCGAGCTCCACAAAACTAGCCTCCGAAAATGGCTTAATAGTTAAATTTAATGCTCGGCCATAACTAAAAGCTCAGGCTCAAGACAAACTGCCGTTCAATATGCAAATTTGGCCAAAACGGAGGGAGGCAGTAGCTGGATCTACAGCCGAGATCCGATGCGGTCCTCTGCTCCCCACCTTTTCAGTGTACGGATTTCCTGGGATTGTTGAACAAGTCTTGTGCTAGTCACAAGTTCTTATCAGCTGCCTCAGCTGGGGCTATCAAAAATAATTGACAACTAAATGGACCATACAAAAGTCAATGAATGGCGTGAAAAAGAGGCATTCAATGGGGCCGAGGAAATTGTCATTTGACAAAATCGTTAGCCCTGATAAGATAGCACTCAACTGGCTCTTACTGTGTGGGTCTCTCTTCATTTATTTTTCAGTTTTTCTGCCTTTCTGCGTGGGTTGCTGGTCTCCCCGATTTGGACATAAGTGCTCGCTGCTCGAATCAGGCCGAGTTGAGTTCGAGTTCGAGTTCGTTGCCTGAGTCTTTTGTTTCGACGCATTTCGTGTGCGCCGGGCCGTGATTCATTGACCGGGCTGAGAGAGGCGACTGGCACGACCACCGCAATTACATCCGGCAATTTAATGTAATTTTATATTTCGTTTCAATCGCATGCGAGGCACAGCGACTAAAAATAAAAGCAAACCTGAATTAACTTGTTCGAGCAACTACTACAGGTTGTGAGATTTTTGTCAACATTCTCGACCAGCGTGATTTCGTTAATTAAGCATTAGCATTTAAATAATGGCCACGACGTGCATCATCAGTTGATAAGACTTGATTTGGATAACTAACTAAACAGACCTTTCGAAGGCCAATTCGTTTTGGCGGCTTCGTTTGATGGCCCATGATTGATTACTCAATTTTCCTGTCAATCTGCCGGCAACTCACAAATTTGTCAACACACTCAAGTTCACGTTGTTGTTGCTCACCATCTCCATCTCCACCATCTGTGAGATCATGGGGTCTGGGGCCTATGATTGATTATACTCTCGGTGGGTCGGAATGCCTAGACAATGCAAGCAAAAGGCCGAAAATATTTCATTAATTAGAATTTCGTTTGTGAGACCATTAACAGAGCCGCGATTAATAAGCGGCAATTAACCAAAGGAAAAATTCAAACAAAACGCCAAAGAAAACTCTCAACATAATTTAAAACTGTTAGAAATAGGCGTTGCGCAGCGGCTTAAAAACGCATTTGAGTATCTACCTGCTTAACTCTTTTTTTCGCTTTTAGCTTGATTTAATTATGCGCAGAGTTATTTCAGTTTTTCTAGCCATTTTGATAAATTAGTCGCCTCCGTCAGCTTTGAGGTCACCTCAGGTCGGGGTCGTGTGCTTTCGGTATTCAGTGTTCAGTCTGCCGTGTGGCTAATTAACTTAGAGCCTAGTCCGGGTATTAACTTACCAACTTACCCGAAACAGGAAACGCTCGCCGGTCATCCTTGGCCATTTCCAGTTCTGGGCCCCGACTCGATGCCAATTGATTGACAAGACGAGACCAAATTGTAACCGAGTCCATGGCATTTGTCTGCAAAGAGGCGAACGGAGAATGGTAATTGACATAAGTATCAATGGATGCGAGGCGAGGGTAGGTTAATGAGTATTGGACTTAAATTATACCTCAAGTAAAAGTAAGCAGTATTGAAACCTATTCCTTTCTTATGCTTAATAGATTATCAGTTTGGTTAAAGCTTTCTAATAATAAAATGTGCTTCACATTGAATTTATGTGGTCATATGATATGACATAATATTATGTGAATTTCTGAGCAACCCTCGCATCCTATCCGCTTACAACTTGCAGCTCCTATAACGACAGGATGCAGGAGCAACAAAAACTTGCCTCAATAAGTTGCAACAGTTGCGCTACCCCTTTTTGCCCCCAAACTATACGCGTTAAAACTTATAGCTGGGGCTGGAACCTGATATATCAACTAGCTGTACATTTAATTGAAACAAAAAAAGGTTAATTGAACTAAGAGTGATGCTCCTACTAAAACATAATTTTTATAGATTATGCTTTTTTTAATTCAGCTTTATTGAAGAATGCCTTTTGGGAATCATTTAGTTTCTCTGCACTTTAAATACTATTAAATAACTTGAACATATATAGAATTTCTTCCTGTGCATTTCTTGTAGGGTGGTGCAATTGACAATTGCTCTGCTACACTTCGCTTGGTTGGCTCAATGGAATGCAGTTTGTATTCAGCTTGCAGCTGCAGAGTTGTGGCAGCCACATGGCAGTAATGAAATGTGTGGCATTTCGTCCGTTTCCATCAGCTAGCCAACTGCCAACTGCAAGCTGCCAGCTCCCAATTGGTGGCAACTAAGTTGGCTACTTATTAAGTGTCATCTCCATGTCGCCAAAGGCGCCGCAATGCAAATGATAAACTGACAGCCTTATGACAGCATTAAGCAAATTGCTCACTGCTCGCCAGACGATCAGCAGACAGACATCCGCGAACTTGGGGATGCACATTTCGCGGAGACAGAGATGAAGATGCAGATGAAGATGCAGATGCAGATGCAGATGCTGATGCATATGCATCGCCAACTGGACCCAACGATTGGCTTAATAAAATGAAATATTAAATGCGATTAAAAACGCGACTACGACGACAACAACGGCAGCTAACCAGAGCAGCCACGTTGAAGGCGACGATGCAATAAATATATTGGAACAGGCCAAACAGCTACCGGGCTACACCGCCGATCCCCCAGATTCCGCGCGGATCGCCAATGCCCCTCCTCCAATTGGACATGATAAAAATGTGAAATGCATGCGTTCATTAAATTAATGCGCATGGGGCATGTGGAGCCGGGCAGATAATTAAATGCGTGTTTGTGGCATGGGCGCTGGGCGCTCGTAAGAGGTGCCCGTAATGACATTAAATATGTTTAAACATGCATAAATAAAAACGGACTTCATGGGATAAGCAGAGGAGTCGAGTGGCAGTGGCAGTGGCAGTGGCAGTGGAGACAGTGGAGCCAGTGGAGTGGCAGGGAGTGGCAGGGGCAGGGGCAGGGGCAGGGGCATGGGGCTGCGACTGGTGGAACAACTTTACTCCAAGCTCGGCCTGATGTTTTAATCAGGGCGATTCTTAGAGAGCGCCTCGAACCTGACCCAATGGCTGAGCTGAGCTTGTTGCAACAACTGGTTAAATTAATGACGCAACATGAGCCGGGGCACCAGTTCTTAACACACGGATAGCAGCCGCACCGAGATTTACGACGATTCAAATTGCTGGGCGATAAATTGTAAAGTTAATCGCTTGTCAAAGTTTTCGCGGTCGCATTTATCTTCGACTTCTGGCCGGTAGCAGCTGCATCGATGGCATTAGATAGCTGATAGCAGATAGCAGATAGTTGATAAAGATATGGCCACGATTTATGTTCTAGCCAAGGAGGCACACTCGTACAGGCACTGCATTTTTATAATTTGTTTTGATTACGGCCAATGTAAAAACGTGCACGCTTTAGGAAGCCATCGAATTATTTATTTATGAATTTGGCATAGATTAATTTGCCACATACTGATTATCCTGATTTGTAGGACTATCATCCTACGCATGTAGATTATAGGTCACTATTTTTTGTTTGTCTAATATGGATCAATAGCAATATACTTACAGGGTCAACTCGCTTGTAAGCCCTACTCTCTTGTGTTGGTTAAAATCAGGACTTTTTTAAAAATTGCCTTTCATTAGCAAAAAGCTGAGAGGCCTCCATTAAAGTCACACCAATTGACTCATCCAACTGCAATTTACTGTCTGATAAGAGCGACTTGTGCAACTCCAACTTCAACTCGGGCAGTCTTATCGCAGTCGAAGTAATTACAGTTGTCGACTGCTACCGTTGCCGCTGCTGATGGCCAATATTGTTACCTGTTTCTGTGGGCCTCGTTCAATTGAGTCAATGTAGCGAGACAACAATTGTCCATTTCATGAATTGAAAGCGTTGACTCAAGTTGTTCGCTGTTTGTCCATTGTTTGGATTTCCTTTGGGTGGCCTCCACTTTTGGTGGTGGGGCACGCTGGATGGATGGGGGAAATTGCTTTGGAAAATGTCATTCAAGTTGCCAGGCAAGTTGACAAATTTGTCAACTGATATGGAAGCGCACCGGGCTCAGAAAACAGCCTCAAATCGAATCCGAGTGGCTAAGCCAATGTAAACATGTGTAGATTTATGGGTTAAGCTCGCCGATTGTTGTGCCAGCGGCTTTTGTTGTGTCCTCTGTTTTTTGTCTTAAATGTGTTTTTCTGTTTGTTGTCTGGCCCGGTTTGCATATGCATGAAAGTGGGCTTCGTTATTTGGGAGACGAGCATGTGAGGTGCGTGAGGTGCGTGAGTTGCGTGAGTCTTCTGAGTTTTGGTCAAAAGCTTATCCCAGTAAAGCAATTATATTTGGATTCTGTTCAAATCAAAGGTACACATGTAAAACCTGTTTATGGGCCAGCTCCAAAACTATTTTGAAGTGAATTGGTACTCACAAGGGTCTTCAAGTTTAGATAACCTGTTTATACTTCATTTCTTTGTGGCATTTGAAACTATTTCTCGGCTGAACAATTGGTTCTCTCTATGTATTTGTCACGCGTCCATTTGTCTCACTCGTTATCTATTTCTCCACTTGTTTTCCCATTGGAAAACCTCTTGTTTATTTGCGGTTTCGGCTTAATTTATATAGCTCGCCGACTATTCGGTCTATGCGGTATATCTTCAGCTGTGCCACGTCTCAAGTTCAGTTCACACGCTTTCACTGGCCGCAGTAGTGTCAATTTGAATTTTATGCCCCGCAACGCTTTGATAGATAAGGCTACAAGTAAAACCCCGAGAAACCGAGGAACCGAGGAACCTAACAATCGAGGAACCTAACAACCGAGAAACCCCATGAGCCCGTCACAGTACACATGCATAATTAGCGGGTCCGGCGGCGGGAACGGGAACTCCGGGCTGAGACTCCGGTGCCAGCTTATCCAGTATCGGTTATGTACGAGTATGTGTGTACCAGCTAGTGGATACCCAGTATCGAATACTGAATAGGGGATAGTGGATGGTGGATAGTGGATGGTGGATAGTGGGTTATCTGGGGACCGTGTGGCTTCCGTGAAAAA
This sequence comes from Drosophila orena, assembly GCA_005876975.1. Classification (NCBI taxonomy): domain Eukaryota; kingdom Metazoa; phylum Arthropoda; class Insecta; order Diptera; family Drosophilidae; genus Drosophila; species Drosophila orena. Next base: position 6,843,983 of record VCKV01000008.1, on the reverse strand, counting down.
GGCTACCCGTTCGATTTGATGGCGGCATGCCCAACAAATTGCCGCTAATGAGGCGCACCAATGTTGCCCCCGTTTAATTAAAACCATAAACAGCATCTCCCGGGCTGACTTACCTTGTGGCAGGCTCTTCAGCGGGGGGGCTTTGAATTTCTGTAATGCTGTACTTCACTTCACAGTAGAGCGGTTCCGCTGAAAGGACTCCTGGGAACCGAAGTCGCGCTCCTTCCTTTGATGATGTTGTTATGGAGTGCCAGGAATTTTACTGCAAGGGAAATGGAGTTTTTGTTTGATTACTATGTGTAGGATTGGCTGTTAAATTGTAGAGTAGCTGGATAACATTTTAACACAAAACGAATATTACAAAACTTCTACAACTCTGTTGAGCTGTGTGCCCAAAATATATTGTTTAACAATTTTATGCTTAAGTTCACACTAACACTATGTGCACTCTGTCAACTTGACGCCCAATGAGTTGCCAAATATTTCGCCACTCAATCTTATCAAACACCAATGGTCGGCCACAAATGTTCGTTGCATTTTGCCGCAGGTTCAGATAAATGTCATTCGCAGGCAAAATGCCAAAAGCAATCGCAGCATGGGCTTGTCAACAACTTTTTACTTAAGTTTTTCATTTTTTGCACATAACCCACAATGAGTCGTAAATCAAGGAAGGGTGTTTCGTTTCTTTGTAGCCCCTCTTTCCTTTCAGTGTGTTCTAGGCGGACAGCTGGCTGGCTCATAAAACATTGAAAATTATGATTTAACGCAAATTTTTGTAATTAATCTTGACAAATAAAGCGGCTTGCGGGCGAGCAGAGGCACGGCCGAGCTTGTTGCAAGTGGCAAGTGGCAAGTGGCATCTTCATCTTCATCTTCATCTTCATATTCATCTTGTGCGGATGCCCGGCTCCTTTTGGCCCGGTCTGGGGCATAAATCTTTTCTCCACTTCTAGTTGGCACTGGGGTTTTGAATCTCGGATCTTGAAGATCTCGGCTTTTGCTGGCAGCCTGCACTGCGCATCGTCATCATCATCATCATTATCCTTCATTACGTCGACGTAACCGGTTTGAGGTTGTTTCTTTTTGGCGTTTTTGCAAAAATATTTCATAATTGTGCCAAGCTATGCTGTTTTATCGTTTCTTTCTCTTTTTTCGGTTAATATACGGCCTTTTAGGCGGCGAGTGGAAGCAAAAAAAAAAACGAGCAGAGAGAGTGACCTTTTTGGAGACTTCAACTTGAGACTCCTCCAACGGGAATTCAGCTCAATCTTAATTATATGTTTGCGCTGAGCTCACGACAAGCCCGATGACGACCAGTAGCAATTATTGCCTGCAACTCAACACTCATCATTCACACAGGCCACAGGCAGCAGCAGCCACAACAACAACAACAACAACAACAACAACAACAACATGCGACTATAGCACTATTGCCAGGGAATGATATACGAGCGCATTGCGTATACGCCACATGGGACGGACACTGCGCGAGATCGAGGCAACTAATTGCAGCAGGGGCAGATACAAGTATAACCCGAAGCTGTCATTAAATCGAATGCAACATCATAATCCCATCACATCATACCCAGCCGAATAGCTGCCACTTCCCACTTGCCCTAACCATCAGTCATATCTACCACTGCTTTAACCTTCTAATCAGATCAGATCTGATTTTATGCCTCTTCATCTTGGCTACCATTTTTCACTGGTTGTTTCATCGTGATATTTATGATTTGTTTGTTGGCACGATGCGTCAACTTTGGGCGCGAGCTCTGCCCGATTTTCGACTCGGTTTCCTTCTTTTTTGGCCAGTACTTTTCTTGTTTTGTCAGCAAAGTAAATAAATGAAATAAAAAACGTGACTGTTACGAAAAAGTCGTGTATGTGATTTTTGTTGGGCCTGTTATATTTTTTTTTCTTGATTTTTTTGATTTTTTTTTTTTTTGCCTTTCTGGTTTCAAGTAGTTGACAGTGAGAGAGCAAGCAAGGCACATTGTATAGTCATCCGAACAATGCGCACAATTTTCAATGCGTTGGCAAAGCAGCTTGGCACGGTTTTAGCCATTGTCTGGCTGGCTCTAATTTTTTTCCAGCCCATCTAGTCGATTTTTTGTGCTCAGCATTTCTGTATCTGTTTGGAGCGGCGGCGGTGTGTCGTGTCGGATTTGTTGAAACTTTTATTAATTACCAAGGCACACACAAAAACAGTCATCCCGCTTTTAGGCCATTCTGAACTTCATTAGCGACTGCGAATCAACAAAGCTGATGAGCAGCTTAGGGCCTCGAGGTGAGGAAATATAAATGCTATATGCCACATACTATACCATTATACCATCATACCATTATAGGCGAAAACAAAGACATTTCATAGTTACGTGCTGGCTGGCACGATCTTCACAAGTTAATCGAATCGAAACGGAACTTGCCACTCACCAGAGCGTTCTAAGTCGTATCTGCTCATTATGCCACACTCATAAAACGCTGATGGCTTACATAGTTTAAGCCACTTTTATCTACGAGATCTGCCATTCGTTGGCTCAATACAAGTATATACGTGTATACATACATACATAGCACAATAGATCGATCTGAGAGGGCCAGCTAGTAACATTCTCTTTTTTCAAGAGCTTAGTTTTAGTGCTAGGTTTTAACTATTTCACCATCTGATCTTTGGCCTCCGATTTTGGGATTGCCTTAACATTTGGTGTCTTTAAAGCTAGTAAATAATACTTTCTCAATGGCCAATTTCGAAGCGATCTTTAGTTCAATTGACTGGCAGTCAACTCAACGGAATATACTTTATTTTCGATTTAATCCTTTTCACGATACACTCTCGATTTATGCTGCTTACAATACCTTGCCTTATAGGGCTTTCCCTACCATTAGCAACCAGTTTCTGGGCAAAAATCTATCCGAAAATAATATTTCACCTACGAAGAGGAACAATCATGCGGCTGAAGATCGGCATCGGCTTCTGCTTTCTGCGCAGATCACTGACTCCCCGAAAACCAGTGGACCAGTCCAATGGCTGGTTACTCCTCCACAGCGATCGCAATGACCAGGTTCGGTGTTTCGGCCCCTCGAAATTTCAGGCCGCCCATGTCCATATTTAGACAGCGCACAACCCAGCGATCTCGACTAGCCTGGATTGTGGTTTTCTTTTTTCCAAACGAAACGAAACGAAACGAAACTCTTGCGTGGGTGCAGCCGGCCCATGCTCCTCAGAAAAACAAAAAAAAAAATAAAATAAAAAAAATAAAGGAAAAAATGGGGGTAAAAAACATTGAAAATCCTAAAGAGTGCGGAGAGAGAAACCACAGCAATTTATATTCGCTGGCTTTTAAGGCAGGGCCTTTAGGCCAGACCGACCGAACAGATCGATCTTTTTGGCTGAACCTGTACCTCTGCCAGTACCTGTGCCCCTCTTCAGCGGTCCGTTCGATAGTTAATCAATTAACTAACATAATTTCGTGCAAAACTAATTAACTACCACTGTGGCGGACAAATGTTTGCTGTCAAGAGCGTTTAGTGTCATTCATTTTGCGTCCAAGCGGCGCCCACTTGTGGCCAAAACCCGTTTCCACTTCCAACTCTAACACATCCATCGATGGACGTTCAATGGGCCGATTGCGACTAAGCCCCGGATTTTAATTTGTTTGCATTTAATAAGTTTTCGTGTACGAGGCGGGCACTGCAACAACTACAACTACAACAGCAACAGCAACAAAACAACACTACACAACACAAAAAAAAAAAAAATGCAAGCGAAGAAACTTCCGCTTTTAGGCAGAAATCAAAAATCAATACATAATTCTTTTGACATGCCAATCGCACATTTGTGGCATGCAACCAGCAACAACAACATGTTGTTCGCTCAACTCATTGAGATAAAACTGCAATGTGCAATGTGCAATGTGCAATGTGCAATGTGCAGAGATCCTGGAATGCGGGGAGGTATGGCTACAAAACGACGACAAGGCAGGCTCAGATGTTGCAACCGTTCGAGCTGCACCTTCCACATACACGCGGGCCAAGTAAGCAAGACTCGGAAAATAAAAAATAAAAAATAAAAATAAAACCGAAAAAACTGACATCCCAACTTTGAGCCGGGCCAAGGAAAAAGTGAAATCTGCTAGAATTGATCTTGTGGGGAGTCGAAGTCATCGTCTTGGTCCTCGGCTGTGGTTGCGCTGCATCGCTCGATTCGAAGGGGCACCCAAAAAACTGGTTTGCCCATCTGGCAGGGAAGTTGGCCCAAAGGCAGAGCAGCTTGCCCAGGAACAGTGTCCTGGTTAAACGAAGCTATAAAATCAGTGGGCTACAAGCTTAGAACATGCGAATATTTAAATGTCCATTTCCAGCTCCATCAAATCCCATTTTATGAACTCTTTTTAAGAACGTTTGCACTTGTCCACGATAAATCCAAGGCAATGCTAAGAAATATGCAGCAAATCTAGAGTTTATTGGATAATAAACGGAAGGAAGCGAGGTCTATTAAAGCTGATAGATCGCGTGCTACATGGCTCAATAAATAAAAGCATTTATCTCCTCCAAACCTATATTGCTGGATTAAACCTACCTATTTTGTGAGTTTGATACGATGGTAAAATAGATTAAAATCTAGATAAAATGTAGGGAAGCTGACCATCAGAACTACGGATACGGGGATACTTTCAAGGGATACTTTTAAGAATCCTGTAGATAAAGTATGCGATTTCCAAATCGTTTCTCAACCACTGTGCCCAGGGATGTACTGTTCTGGCCATGGTCTCAGTTGCAGACTCTCAGCCACAGCCTTTCATTCGCTGTCAGCATCAATTGAGCCAGCTCCACACCGCAAGAGCCGAGCCCCGATGGCTCCCAAGCTCTGCGAGATCTCCGCTCCTCCGGTGAGCCATTCAGGCCCAAGATATATGAGCCAGTGCTATGTTGTGACTGCTGCCCGCTGTGCACCTGTGCACCCAGGGATGTGGATGTGGATGTGGATGTGGATGTGGCTGTAGCTGTGGCCGTGGATGTGGTTGTGGATGTGAATGTGGACGAGGCTGAAGATGAGCCCGGCTGAAGCCGAGCAGATGAGCAGGCGAAATGGACTTTTAAATGTTGCCATTTGTTGCGTGAAAACGCAACCGGTAGCCAAAAAACGTTCAGCATTGCGATTTCTTCGGCTGAGGAGGGTTAGCAATTGCTATGTTCCTGGGATCGGCTCTGAGGATGAGGACTGTGAGGGTCTGTGGACTCCGCTCAGCTATTAGGAAACCTACTGCTCGTCCACCTCAGCCAGCTCATCCTCGTCGCATGCCCAAAGGCGATCATTAACGCCAACGGTTTCTGCGGCGCTTTGAACAGCATTTTACAACTTAGCCCGAAAAAAACAGCCGGTAACCGCAGCAGCAGCAGCTAAGAAAGCTATACAAAAAGGTCAGCTACCGTCAGCCCAAGGAAAACATATATTGTACATACATACATATATAGGAGGGTGGGGAGGGGGGAAAAAAAAACATAAAATAAGACGGGGACTGGCGGAGAGATTGTCTGAGCTGGGGCCATTCCAGGAAACCCGACAACTTTTTTAGAAGTGCCCAACAACACAGAAAACAGAACAACAAGTGACAAGCCACTTGAATGGGAACCTTTGGCCAGTCAGCCTAATAAAAATGTTGTAGCTGCTGTTGGTTGGGAACTCTTATATGATCTCCATATGGGGCGGGGAGCGATTTAAGCGGAAGCAGAGCCACTATTCTGGTTTCTTCTGTTCATATTTTTTTTTCTATTTTTGCCCATTTCCCAAAATCTCTGACAGGCGATTAGCTTGAAAATAATGATGTAAGCGAATCAAAGCTCCAATCTCTCATTTGTCAACTGCGAAATAAAAGATATTTCCAACAGGTTAGAGGCGAGAATAGTTATAGTTAATAGTTATAGTTAGTTAGAAGATTCTGAGGTCTTAGGGTCAGTATTCAGGTTAGCCAAATAGCCTTCAAGCCGAACTGCAGGTGTTGCTTTGATTTACAAGAGATTGAGTAAGTAAAACCTAATACAAATCATTTCTAAACTATTAAGGTTTCATATGAAGTTTTGACCTTATCTAGGCCGTTAAAGTGGCATCTATGTCAGCCACTTGGCACATTCTAATCTTCTGCCAGGCCAGTCCAGCTGTAAGTAGAATCTATGTCGGATTTGGGCACTGAAGGCTCTGGCTAAGCGCTCTTCAGGAGCTCAAGTTACCTGTTGATGTTGCAGCAGTAAGTGTGGCTGCTGCTGTTGCTGCTGCTGCTGCTGCTGCTGCCTGACCCCCTGGCAATTATCGCCGGCTGACAGGTGGCAAATTCTCACGGACCCCGGGACGTGAACCCTGAAAGCCTCTCACTACCAACTTGACTGCAATTAGACATGCGCAACTGCTGTTGCCGGGCTAAGAGGAGCACTCAGGGGTCAACAGACCTCCGGCAAACTGTCGGCCCTGACTGCCCTGATGGATTGCCAGGGACTCGACTCGACTCGACTGACTGGAGAGCTAGGAGCTGGGAGCTGGGAGCTGGGAGCTGGCAGATCCGAGATCCGAGTCTTTCTGCTCTCTGGTGGTTTGGCACATCACACAAATCACGCACTTTTTATTTGCCCGAGCGGATGAGGCGGCCTTTTAAGGCTGCATCATGAGTTTGCAAATTGTTGCTGCCGCTGCTGCCGCTGCTGCCGCTGCTGCCGGTTTAACTCGGTTTCCTGCTGCAACTTTATGGCAATGGGTATTGGGCACGTCGCTGGCAGTGGTTCTTATTTTAGCAGCGGTGGTGGCAGCACTGGTGGTACTGGTCGTGGCGATAGCTCTGGGTCATTTTCTGAGAGGATGCAGTCAAGGCAAATGCAACATGAAACCTCTGAGCACGAGGAGCATAAGGTGTCCCAGCGACAGCCACTGCCAAGTTGAAGGGGCTAACTGGTCGACCTTCCGGTGCTCTAACAGCAAAGTGGATGCTCAACCTGTTGTAGGCCTCGGTGAAAGGATCACAGGAGTGGAGATCACTAGCAGTGTTGTCTAATATTGTAAATTCATATGGGAAAGCAAGGAATATGACTGGTTGAATGATTGATGATGGGCTTGTTTAATGGTGATTTCCCACCAACATCTAATGTGATTTAGCACAGAACTGTTGGGAACATATATAACACCAAAACAACGCCATATAATCAAGAAACTGATACTGTAAGCGCACTGGAACTAGAGCCAAATAGAAGACATCGTCCAAGATCCAGCCAATACTTCCAAGAAGTGTGTAATACATTTAATCATATTCAGGAGCGGACAATTAGCCTTTCAATGTAGCCGATGTACCCTGGCATTATCTACCCTCACCAAAACCAGTTACTGCTCACTGCCTACTGCTCCTGTGGCATGCTGTAATTGATATTGCAACTGTGTGTGTGTGTGTGTATGTGTGTGTGTGCAAGTGAGACGGCAGAATGGGTACAATCGTGGGTTCTTTCGCTGGCAATTCTTCCAGCACTCGTCTTCTCCGGCGTCTTCGATCCGGCCGAGACACACACGTGTTGCTAATGAGACATAACTCAGGCATCAAGATCGACTTTAGCTGCTCGGTGGCTCTGATAACCTTATAAAGTCATAGCAATTAAAGCACTCGGAGATATACATATGTATGTATGTGTATACAATACACAATATACAATATACAGCGTACAACTTGTTTGGCAAGAGATATTGCCCGAAAGCCGCTCGCCGACACTCGAAATATTATGAAAACCGAAATATAAAAGTTGCCCAAAAGTGATGTCACTCGATGGCCCAAAAGTCGAGCTCGCAATTATAGCCAACACTCTGAGCACTGAGCTCACTGAGTTTGCCTTTTATTATATCACTTGTATTGGTTATAAACATTTTCGTTCCTTTTTCTTTTTTCAGACTGCTTTTGTAATGTACACACACATGTATAGTCGAGTGTGTGTGTGTGTGAGTGTGTGTGTGGGGGGGATCTCGACTTCTTTTGGGGGGTTTTGAAATATCATTATTTTAATCGTTTATTGACTTGTTTAAACCGCCGCTAAATGTTTTCTATGCCATTCGAATGCTATGCTACAAATTATGTGAAATGATTGAGCACAAAACCGATGGATTTTTTCCCCTCCATTCCCATTTTTCGATTCTTTTGACAGCTCGAATTATGGCCACAAAATTATTAGCAGCTTGGGTAAGCTAAGCCACGATTGTGCTTTTACAAAAGAATAATATAGGGTCTCTATAAATGGAATTGGGGATCTCGAATCGGTTGCCAACAGATGTTTCACGAGGAAGTGTATTTGTAAAATAAAGTCTAAAGCCCTCTTCAATTTTATGAATTTAAGTTTCAGAAACCTTATAGACCCACAACTCCCATAAGAAGCCCTTCTATTGCCAAGGTGAACCTTCGAAACCATTCATCCAGACCAGGCCAATGAATGGAATCTACTGTGGTCAGATCAATTAGTTTTCAATTCTTCTCAGCGAACAATCGCCATCAATAGATTTTCTTTGCTTGGACCCGAGATCCATTAGGTTTTCCAGCCCGGGGCCGATCCGCTCCATAGCGGTGATTAATGATGATGCACTCAATAATCATAAAAAACACGAAATACACCACCTGGATATATAAAAATTTTGTTAATTTTGAACTCACCTGCCCTTTTACAGGCCAAGGACATGTCTCAGCAGTCTCGTCTGTGTTTTTGTGGCGTTTTTTCTGTATTTTTCAGTTTCAGATTTTCTCGGCTTTTTTTTTGTTTTCTCGCTTCGAACATTTGTTGATGTGGTTTTTACGATCATGGCTTTTGGGTCTCGCCGAGGTGTATACGGGCATTTTGACTCGTATACACGCGCTTCTATTAGACCTTTTGACTGTTGGCCACGCTAATTTCTGTCTATGGTCTCCTCTCTCTGTCTCTCTCGGGATTTGTTTTTTTTTTTTGGTTCGTTGAAATTTGCAAGTGCTTACTAATAGAACGTTTTGAGTTGTGTTAATGAATTCAAGAGTTTTATTGACACTTTGCCGCTGACTCGTTTTTTGTTTTACTTGGTTTATTGTCTTTACTGTTGCTGTTTTTTTTCGCCAGCATTTTTGCCGTTTTTTTGAGTGAGTGAGTGAGTGAGTGTTTTTTAGTTAATAGAGTTAACGCCACGTTAGTGCTTTTCTCGGCTCCGTAGTATTATCAGTTTATCTCTAACACTTCGCTTGATAGTATACAGTGGTTGGTGCTCGTTTCCCAGGCTGCTTGATTGTGTGTGGTTCGGTGTGTGCGCGTCGCTGGCTGACGGTGCACTGATCGGATCGCCACAAACGTGGCCAACACGACAGGTAAGTTGGTCGGTTGGACGGTTGGTCGGCTGGTTGCTTGTTGGTAGGTGGGTGAGGAGTACAGGGCCCTGTACTCTCTCTATATGTGTGCAATGAAAAAAAGTGACTGGCACCGCGTTTCCACTGTTTTCCACTGACTTTCTTAGCTCGTTCGCCGCTGCGTTCCACTTTGCGACTTGCCAGCTATCGTCGATGGCACGGGGTTTTTGTAACCTCGCGGCGGTACGAACTCTCCAAAACTTCGCACAGCTGGCTGTCTCGCTCTGTCGCAGGCAAAGCAGCGAACCGTATTAGCACAGGTGTAATTACCAGGTGCGCGAGCTATAGCCGTCTCGCTCGTGCTCGCTCTCTCTCTCTCTCCCTCTCTCTCTCGCTCTCGCTCTCGCTCTCTCTGCGGCCCGTTCTCTTACCCGTCTTTCTTCTCGCTTGCACTGGCGCAAGAGAGCCGCGCTCTTCGATCGCAATGATCATTAGGCACCTGAGCTGATTACCCTGGGTTCGGAATCAAGCCGTTCCTCACCGAACTCTTCCGATGTATCCGATCTCACTTGGCACTGCGTTCAGGAACGGAAAGATCTATTATGATATTTCAATGACTTATGTTTGCCTTATTAAAGTAGCGTTTCTATGATTTAAGTTGAATTGATCCAAGTCTCTGTTGGTAGCTGTAAAATATTACAATTGCACGCAGTTCTTATCTATACTACATAGTTTCAAAGTTCGTCTTCAATATATATTCTACGCTTCAAATCATTTAAAGATTATAAGATAGTAGAAACTCTAACGAAAAGCATTTACTACTGTACTACTGATGATTACTCATTGGTAAAGTATAAACACATTTAGATTACAAGTTCATAGCTATAATATACATATACGTTTCCGAGCCTTGTATAAGAATTTCTCGCCGTGTGCTGAGTCGATGACATTTTCGCTGGCCAAGACTTCCGCTGGACGATCAAACATAATTTGTTTGGCCATTACCAAACCGTTTAGAGCAATCTTCTTAGCAGCCACCACACGCACTCCTTATCATTATGGGCCATACCGAGCGGAACTAGCTTCCTTTGGGCGCATCGGAAGTCGCAGCACGAGGCCTTAATCGATCCCTATTACCATCAAGGAAGGTTCGAGCCAAGATTGTTACATTGTAATAAGTTCACGCTTCCGCTCGCAACCGCATGGAAAACCTTAAGACAACAAAGGCTGTTTACTGCACAGAGAAAAATTTAAATTGCAATGCCTTAAGTTAGAGAGTTGCTGCACAAATGTATTAAAAAATATTATAAATTCATGCAGATGAGTGCTGTTTGTACCATATAAACAGTTGAAACTGCATTATAACCATTTACTGTGTAACAATTTATCTTATAACTGCCAGATAGTTGCTATAAACATTATATAACCTTCCGCTCAGTAAAGTAAATCAAGTTAGTGGGAGGATGTAGAAAAGAAAATTGTTAAATGTCAGCTCCAAGCAAATCACAGGTACTTTTTGGTGATTTATTTATGTTGTGAGCACTGGAGTGAAGATTTTGGCGCTACTGTTAGTTCTTAACGGGGAGTTCGACGCTTTGATTTCGTAGCAAATAACAGAACAACAGCGTCAGAAAATGCAGAGAAATAAAGAAAAACTTCATTTGTCGTTTTTCATGCTGCTTAACGGAAGCGGTGGCCACCGTTAGACGCTGCATCCAAAGCTATATGCAGCTATATGCAGCTATTGCCGGCGATCCCGGCCAAATGCAATTAGTTGCAGCAACAAACTGCAGCTGCTGCTCTTGCTGCTGCTGTTGCTGCTGCTGCTGTTGCTGTTGCCACGGATCGAGGATGCAACATTTGCCAGAAGCCCGGCGGTCCGCTTTCCATTTGGCTAAGCAGCAGCCCAAATACAAGCGTTCTGCAAATGATCTCTGGCAAAATATAATAAAGGAAGTTGGCGAAACACATTTATCCATCTAATGATGTGATTCCACCCAGCTGTCGGCAAAAAAATGGGTTTAAGTGCATCTGTGATTTATATATGAGTTCTATCGACTTCTTGGAAAATTGCTTTAATTTGTCATTAAATTGGAATAGTATTTCTAAACACCTATCAGTTTCTTTATGAACGTTGTAAATAGATAGATCTTGAAGTTATATAGCACAGATATAAAATAGATCATAGATCCCTGAGGGATTGCAGTGACTTCTATGCTCTGCTAAAAACCTTATATAGTAAATAGCACACCCATGGGGCCTATAGCGATTATTTTTCTGGAACCCATTCATAGTTATTTCTAGAAATACATTCTAGAAAATAGACAGCTAGCGTGGTGAACGAACGCAGCTATCATTTCGGTCAGAAAACAGCCCACAAAACTCGGGCCATTCGCAGCTCATGTGTTTCATTTGAAATGCTCTTTTTTATTATTTTCCTTCTTTTTTTTTTACATTGTCATCGAACCGTGACGATGCGTTGCCGTTGCTGCCGTTGTTGTTGTTGCGATGTACCTGTACCTACATATGTACGTACGTATACTATATACGTACATATACCATATAGACAGACAGTATAACCCCCGCAGAAGCCGATGATGATCTAAGTGTAGAACATGCGATAATGTTTATGGCCGTCGGTGCTCGGTTCGCATTTGGTACAAAAACTCGATTATATGGGGGTGAACCATCGGAACCCTCGATGCCAACTGGTGGATACGAGCGCCTGCATGACATCGAGGTTGTATCGGAACGGTAGCCCCGAAAAAAAAGAAAAGGGATAATTAATTACGAGTATGCCGGCAGTCGGCTGCTGCTGGTGACATTATTCTTTTCACCTAGCGATAAGGAAATGACGAGGCGCAAAAAACGCAGAAAATTTTCATGGGTTCCTTCATAGCAACTAACACTTTATACCGTGGTAGTATCTCGCCTGCGGAAGTTCTAGTTTAGAAAAGAACAAAATTTCCGCTTATGATATTGTTTTCCCATTTCTGTTGTCTAAGCAGATATGTTTGTTTGTATATGTACATATGTATATGGGGTGTCTGTGCCGTAGATGATATAGTTTTTCCATGAAAATGAGTCAGCTGAGCTCGATTGCTTTCGGCCAATTGTGCAATTTTTGTGATTTCGTTATTGTTTTTGGCTGGCTTTCGTTGCCGCTTTGGTTGCAATCATTGGCAAAGACATTTGGCAAATTGCATTTGGGAAATCTTTTTTTTGTGCACCGTGCACATACAGTATCGGCAAACTTTCACCTCATGGAGCCCAATCAGTCAATCCTGCAAATGCAGTTCTCTGCGCGCCATCACTTCTCACTGCTGCAATTAACAGTCTTATGAACTTTCACCGAAATTTACCAAACAGGAAAATTCACTTCCAGAACCTAACGGATGTGCAAAGTGGGGGAAACTGGGGTCCGGGTCAAAAGCAATTGGCCGCCCAGCGAGAACGGCCAACACGAGAAAAGGGCCAAATGCTTAATTCCATATCAACACGGCACTGAAAAAGAACAGCAGTCGGGTTAAGGTTCCACTGACCAGTTGAGGGGTCAACGTAAGTTAGGTTCGGACTTGGCAATACCCTGTTGGGTTTGGCAATATTATGCTTTAATAAAATGTGTAAAAAATAATAGAATTCAATGAAAAGCTGCATTGTAGTTGTCAAAAATCCAATGAAGTTCTTATTATTATTAAGATATTTTGTTAAATCCAGCACATCTGCTATTGAAAATACCTCTTTAATCACATCTTTGTTGGGTAACACGCCGCCCGGTAGAACCTTCATTTATTTTCATAAGGTAAAAACAGCCTACTTGTGTTACCAAAATACTAGAAACAATAATAATAACCCACATGTACCGGTATGTAAGTCCATTTGACAGTAAGTGAAGTCATCAGAATTCTGTGAAACTTTTGCCACAGCCCCGGACATAAAACCCAAAAAAAAAATAATAATAAAATAAAAAATATATTACGGAAAGAGGGAGAGAAACTGAACCGTAAAGAGGATTTCTTAATTACTCTAAAAAAGAAAAAGGGGGCGGGGAGACAACAACAATCGCCGAGTTTAGGGTCGTTTCTTGTATTGGCCTCATCATAATTACAGAGCACTTCTTCTGTTTCTGTTTCTGTTTCAGTTGCTGATCCCAGGTCCAAGTCCACATCCACGTCCATGTCCACGTTCACGTCCACGTCCAAGTTCAACTCCAAGTCCGTTCATCGGGTCAATGATATGTGTCGCGCTCTATCGCAGCTCTACGAGTCGGTAATTATTGCACGACCCATGTAACTGAAGCCAGAATAACCAACCCAAAAACCATTCAGAGCTCTCTTTTAAAAATATTATTTTATAAATATTTCTGCTAGCAAATAAATAAAGTTTATGAAATCGAGTGAGTACTATATTATTATATAATAAATCATCCAAGAAGAAACATCGAAACTACAATCATTGCACTGCTGCAATTTACCTATAGTTCATAGAAAACCTATCCGAAAATCCCATCTAATGTCGTTAAATTTAGGGCCACTAAAATATCAATATCAAAAACCCCCATAATTTCGACTATTTTCAACTGTTCACTTTCACATGAAATTCTGGTTACGGACGGCTGCCTTTGACAGATCTACGATAGCGAAATGGGAAAAGAGCATTTTTCGACCATTTTCAGGCCGAGCCAAGTGTCGCACGTGTTTTCCTTCAGGGTGTTTTCCGCAAGCACTCGCAAGTCGTTATAGTTTTCCACATTTTCATGGGGGATCTAGCCACTAGCCCAGCCTCGGGGGGTACAGTTGAGTTTGGCGGAGGATGCGAGCGGTGCCACCGAATGTTCCGTGCAACATACATATCAAGCCCAACGGAGCAGAAAATCAAAAAAGTGCAAAAGGCAGAACACATCAACAGGTTGCCAAAGTCAGAGTGGGTGCAAGCGAGATGGCCGCACCGAGCGAAAGAGGCCGCAAGATAATGCTAGCGACCCTACAAGTATGATAATAATTTAGACTGTTATCTCCAGCTGAAGCCATCCAACATGCAATGTGGCACGGATCTAGGTACAACTTCGTTGTAAAATGCAAACAGTTTTCCGCTGTTGTGAGTGGAAAGCCGAGGAAAAATGATGTGCTAAACACGCAGGCTGAGTGAGTACAGTTAGCACAAGCTATAAGGCACATTTCCGTCTGCACTGTGCAACAAAATCCTCTTCAAATGCCGGTAGGTTAACCAAAGAAACCAAGTGCAAGTCTTAGAAATCTTCATAATTAAGTTTAATTAACCTCCTGCCCAAAAGTCATTGTAATGTCGACACGACCTTGTTTTAATTTTTTAGTATCTCTACCAACACCAACTCTAGCACACCAAACCACACATTTATAAAAAAATAACCAACGTTTAAGTAAGCTACCAACCTTTAGCATATGTTTATTATTTCAGACCTGCTTAAGTTTTTTGCAAATTATTCTATATATATACATAAGTAATTTGTTTTAACAATATATAGGAGTATTACAAGCCGAACTCGGTTTATATATAATCAACAATTGGGCATTGGTAGGTATTTTAATCAAATATTACCCATTCCCCCGGAATTTACGAGACTTGCAGCCAGGTGTTAGGATCCGTCGATGGCGCCACAGACATAACTTCAATTAAAGTGCAATAACAACTCTATTATTGGCCAATGGTCGTATCAATAAGCGAGTATCCACTCCCCGCGATGACGTGAGATATGAAGCGCTCCAAAACAATAAAAATCTGAAATCAATTTCCACAAAGTCCGACTCTCGACTCTCGGGAAGCGGCATTGATGCGTAAACGTGCTGAGGTTGATGCCAATGGAGGGACCTGGGCTACCGGTTGGTGTTGAAGTTGAAGTTAAAGTCTCAGTGCTAGTAGAATCGAAGTCGAAGTCGAAGTAGATGTCGATGGTGATGTCGATGTCGATGTGGATTCATGCCCCATCCTAGCCCGATCACACCTTAAATGGCGACTGGTAACTCGAGAGCCTGTGATTACCTGAGAAAGAAGCGAGAAATATTTATGAACCGATGGCCCCAACTCAGATCCTCATCAATGGAAGCTGCTGGCTGGCTGGCTGGCTGGCCAGCTGAATGGACTATCGCGGGGCCATCTAGGGGGAGTTCCTCTCACTCTATCGGCACTCCATCTCCGAAAGGCCACGGAGCAGCACTGATGTACATTGCACTCAAAAAAGTAACTTTCAAAACAGGATGACTAACTTACAAATGCAGATTACTAAAACTGAACCTATGAGTTATATGAAAAGATATATATCTAAAAATACATTTATTTTGAAATAATAAAGTTTAATAAAGTCTTATTATTTTTTATTCATTAAGGAACGATTTTCCTGAGTACATCATTGCGTAGCAGGAAGCACGCTCCAAGTAACTTATGAAAATGTAACAAAAAAAATGAGAAAAAAAAGCGGGCAGAGGTATTAAGCCAAGAAGTTGGAAATCTTGGGAGGGGTGTTCGGTGACCGAGCAGCAACAGGTGTAATAATTGAAATCTGTTTTTCCACAAAACCCTAATCACGGTGAGTGAGCGCGCGAGCCAAGAAATATATATTCTTCTTCAGATGGTTTTTGGCCTGCGGTTACGCTTGGCCGCTGTCTAAGCATTAAATCAAGCAGCAGCTGTAAAATTACGGCAAATGTTTAACCAACCCCTCTGGGGGCGAAAAATTGGGGAGGTGGGGCGCACCGTAGAAGCCCCACTCTCGCGAGCATTACGCATACGCCACTTGGTCAGTGGTGTCCTCCAGGCAACAGGAAGGCACTGCGAGACCTTTCCCACGATCCTGACCTGCCTTAATTAGGCAGCCAGCCAAGCGTCACCACATGTCGCACCCAGCTGAAGTTGCAGTTGCATTTGCAGCTCTTCACGTTTTTTGTCCATTTCGTTGGATGACTTACGCATTGCAAATGAAGCAACTGAAAATTTACATATCAATCCCCGAAACCTGCGCCTCATGCTGATAATTATCTCTGCACACCATGGTGCCCTCTCTTTCGCCATTTCTCCACCTGTCTCTCTCTCTCTCTCTCTCTCTTAGTTTCCCCCGGCGGCTTGTAATTGAATTGGAGTGCAGCCGCGAAAAGGTCACACACACTGCACATGGCAGGCTCATCCAGCGAAAAGTGCAACACCCAGCTGCAAAAATAATAATACACACACGTATAAGTTATGATTGATAATCTAAGAATTTTATTATAAAATCTTATTATATTAATCTAAAATCAACAAAATATATACATAACATTATGATAATATCGTATTCAATTCTTCAACTATCTAAAGTTAGTTTTTCGTTTGTACCAACACAAATCAAATATTTATGTTATGTGCTGTAACATTTTAATATTATTATTATACTACACAAATGTTATTTAAAACACATTCTGAACTTTTCCCTTCTGTTTAGTGTAATTAAATCGAGTGCCCAGCGCGTGAGATCATCCATGAATGAGGCAGAACCCACAGCCATAACCATGGATGTTGGTATTCCACCTCGGATGCGATGTACAGCCACCTGGGCGCACAAAATAATGCAAATTATCAGCTAGAAATTGCAGCAGTGGTCAGGTGCATAATGAAGCACCAGAAGCGGCAGAAGCACCAGAAGCGGCAGAAGCAGCTGGCGAGGATGAGCCAGTAGTCGCTGCTCGTCCATAATTGAGTTGCAAATGCTCGGTGGGGTTGGCTGCGAGGTCTTTTGGGCCATTGGTTCCCAGGCCGGTGGAAAACGTTTTAAACACTCCGTTTCATAGATAATCATCATAATTATCTGGCAAACAATAAATATAATATCTAGCCAAATTACAACAATTAGGCAGCTCCCGGCTCACAGTTGGAAAACACCCAAAAAATTCAACTGGGCCCAAAAACCAGAAGAAACCAAAAAAACAAAAAAACCAAAAAAAAAACAAAAAAACAAAACCATGCCAGGGGAAAGCACATGATTGCTGGCTGCCTGTAGTAATGTGTCCCTCCGCTTGCCACATTGTATTATACATTGTATTTGCAGGGAACACAATGGCTGGGTGGCCGCACAATAAACATGATTTTCACACGCGTTTCATTTTCGGGGGGAGCACCCCACCCCACCCCACTTGCTCTCAAATTAGGCAGAAAAACATTTGGGCCCTAAAAACATATAAAAAGCCACCAATAGCTTGGGCCACAGCGGGCTGGCGAGGGATGGGGGCAGAAACATTTGAAAAGTTCAAAATTATTTCGTAATTCTGCTGCGATTAGAAAGCGGTGCGAAGAATTAGCCGGATAGTTCACAAATACATATATAGGGTAATACTTTTCAAAAACTTTTTTTACTATTACGAAAATGTATGCATTCACATCAAAAATTACACTGTTAGTTTGGGCAAGGAATAATGTTTCCAACTAAAATATTTGTATAAACTAAAGTACCTTCTAAATGATATTTAATTAATTCCCCTTTGGGTCTTAACCCAACAACCCATTACTTTATTTGTATCTACATATTTGTATGCTCCATAGACCTGATGCCATAAATAATGTGGAATATTACTTTCATCTTCGAGCCAGGCCCTTTCAAATATATCGCCCCATTTATAAACCAAATCGAGTTGGCTAACTACACTTGTACATTGTTTTTGCTACTTTTTGGCATCGCATGGCATTATAGCCATTGGATGGCGACTACTAAGCCCAATGCCTCCAAAAGCGGAAACTCATTGGCAACGCTTCGTTGCGTAAAATTCTCGAATCGACTCTTTGGCCAACAGGTTGGCAAAAAAAAAACACAACAAAAACAGCAAAAACAGGAGAACAACAAATAACACTTCAAATAAAACAAGAAGAAAGAAAACAAAAATCTGACGCCAAACCAAACCAAAACCGCCAGCAAAATGGCCGACAGTAACAAAGGGAAATCAACAACATAACTAAAACTAAACTAAAAACAACAAAAAAAAAACGGAAAAATTTGTTTTAATATTTCAGTATTTCAGTTACGCTCCGGCAAGCGACAACATCGCGATAGAGCCGCGACTTTGACTTCTTGAAAAGTACCATTGCATACATGTAGATATGTAGATACATATATGTAGATACATATATGTAGATACATATATGTAGATACATGTGTGGCGGGGGATGATACAGTGAAATGGGGTAAATCACTGAGGGGCAGCCCCACACACTCGCCGATGGGGATCTCGTGCCAACCCAAACCACAGCCGTGGAAGACTCTGCCAAGTCGAGCCAACTGGCTGGGGAACGAACACCTGAGCATTTCTTTATGCATCTTGAGCAGAAAACCTATCGCGGCGTAACGCCATTAAAATTAGTGCCGAGCTCGGCTGAGCCGAACTTCAAAGTTTCGGAGAGAGAACTGTAGCACGGCAAGATTCAGATAAAGGTACAGATACGGGTGCACTTCAGAAAAAAACCCAGACATGCCGTATAAACCAATAATGTTCACAGTACTTATCCTTCAAAGCATTGGAGGAGCAAAATCAAAAGAATTTGCATGATATGATACCTAAATATAAGTTTACAAAATGGATGGATACTCAGCACTAAATAGTTGATCTAAGGTAAATTATCATGCATTTCAGACAGATCTAATAGAATTTTTTTTAAAATACGAAGAGAGACATAATTATTTCCAGTGTGCGAATGAAGACATATGCACCTAGGGGTAGAGCCATCACATGGGGTTCCAGTCACGAACGCATATCGGCTATAGGTAGAGTCGGTTCCTTGCCTGGTTACGCTTCGTTGTCAGATATCTAAGATGGCGTTGAATATATCGGATCTATATGGATCCATCCAACCAGATGTAATGCTCAGCAAGGGAGCACAGCCCACTTCCGATGTGGGAAAGGGCAGACGTTGACTCCCAGGTAATTAGAGTCGACAACAAAGACCATAATTACCTTGTAACCAGGAATTATGAAAATATCATAAAAAGAACGAGACAGAAAAGACGGTGAAAAAAATATAGTCTAGGGCCACCCAGCAGCCACCGAGATCCGACCTTAGCCACCTGACAGTAGTCAATCTTTAATGACTTTTATTCTCATTTGGTATTTGAGTTTTTCCTATGCATTAGACATGAGATTTCCCATGATTGTCCTCCTTTCAGCACTCGCAGCTTCTCTTTGGGTCAGGTCTAATCTCCGTCCTGATAATCTCGGATGCCCATCCAAGTCGATTTCTTGTCTTGAATCTACCCATTCAGATCTCCAAGTGCGATGCAATAAAAAGGCAGGTTCCTGAATAGTGTTTTAGTTTTTTATTATTGTCAAGTGCTTGGGAAGAATGCCAATTGCCTTTGGACATGGAACACTAATATGGGAATCGTGGCAAAAGATATTCAGATCAATGCCTAAAGGCAACCTTCTTCTCTAATATATTTGCTACATTTCATGAGCACTTTCCTATCACTTTCTTAGTCACAGCTAATAAGGCAATTGAACTTAATCTGTTAATCAACAGAAGGTTAATGTATTATTTATTGAACTTATCAGTAAAAAGTGCTATTTATTGCTAAAGTAGAAATGAAACTAGAAGAATTTGGATAAAACTACAAAATATAAATGAGAAGATTAGTTGCTAAGGTACCTTTGATATATTACACCTGCTTGATAAGATAGAAAACTATTCCTTTGTAATATTTTATTAATCACATATTTAAGTGGATTTCAATTGCAATATACGAGTATGAGCTGATAAGAGTTAGGGAAAGCACCGATGGTACTCAATAATAGGAAAAGTGATTTCAATTCAGTCGATTGTAGAAATCGGCTCATGCCACCCCGCAAAGATTAAATCTAATACATATATTATCAGCGTTCTTATCAAATTCATGGAAACTGCAAGCAGCTGAAGAAAGAAACGAAATCAGTATAGTTAGGACCGCGCTGCTAAGTAGATCGCGAAACATGCTGAAGAGTATTGCTTTTATCGGCTTAATAGCGCTTCTGCAAAGTTGCTGGGCTGAAACGCCGGAATCGTATCTTCTGAAAACCCATAGGTGACATAGAAAAACTAGGGAAAATAGTACTCTAATAATATAATATAATATTAGTATATAAAATTAATAAGTGACTAGTTAGCTTTTGTCAAAATAAGTATGCCTTTTATGAGGAATACGCTATCTGCGGAATACAAACCATATATCTTTATATATTTGAGCAGTTATAATATTTGCCTAAAGGTAATATATAATAATACATTATTCATTATGATATCATTGCCCTGCAGTCTGCCCTCGGACCTGAATTTTATGCCCACCCTGGGCAACGGCCACGTGGGATACACAGTCTTCGGAGATGCGATCTTCATGAACGGAGTCTACAACGGAGCCGGCGGAAACAGCAAGCGTGCCCGCATTCCCAACTGGATCAATATCAGCACGGAAGCTTGTGATCGCTTTGGTTGTGCCACTGGCAGCGATGTGGTAAATGGAACCAGCTACGAGATGGACCTCCGAGATGGCTACTTCCGGGTTCTCACAACGTACAGAAGTCTAGGGATTTCCGTCGAACAGAGAACCTATCCGCACAAGTTCTACAATCGTGCGCTGGTCTATGAAGTGGTGGCTAATAGACTTGCCAACCGAATCTCAAGGATTAACTGTAAGTAATCGTAAAATTATTTATTAAAACAAAGATGGTGAGTATATGCATTTTTTATAATAATTAAAAATTGTCCATATGTGTAGCTCCGAAGTACCTGAGGCTCACCCAGTTCGCCGGTAACTCCAGTGATGCTTTTGACTTCGTCGTTGTCAACAATGGCAGTTCGTCCAGCGGCGATTACCGCACACTTCGAGGACGAACAAAGGTGGTCGAGAACGAGAAGTTCCAACCAGATCCTCAGGAGATCTTTGTCCTATTCAGTGAATCCTTGGAGCAACCCCTCGAACTGCAGTGGCCCACCTGGCAGGATCAATTAAGCCATAGAGTTATCCTTACCATAGACAGAGATGAAAGCGTAGCACGAAAGGAACTGCAGGATGTGCTTCAGCTGAGCTCCAGAAGTCTTCTCCAGAAGCACACCCAATCGTGGAACAGTTTTTGGGACAATGAATTTGCCATTGAAATCAAGGGTGATGCTCTGGAATTGTCGCAGATTGTGAATGCTGGTATATTCTATATCGTTAGTTCGCTTCCGTCACTCGAAACCAACCAGAAAAATGAACCCTTCTTTGGACTAAGCCCTACTGGTTTGGGGCGTGGTGATCTGGAGTCGGATTACCAGGGGCACAACTTCTGGGACACGGAGATCTGGATGCTGCCGGTAGTCACTCTCTTTGGCTTGGATTATGCAAAAGAGGTGTTGGGCTATCGCAGCAGAAAGCTGGAGGCAGCTCAATATCATGCAAATGCCACTGGTTACAAGGGAGCTAGGTGAGCAATTCCATGTATGCAATTCAGATAATTAGCTAAACAGAACTTGAACTTTAAAGATTTCCCTGGGAGAGTGCGTACACTGGAGCAGAGGTCACCAATCCCTGTTGTCCCGAGGTGGCCGAGCAGGAGATTCATATATCCCCCGACATATCCTTCGCCATTCAGAGATTCTTCGCCCAATCAAACGACAGCGAGTGGACCTGTGATACGGCATGGCCCATAACCGCTGAAGTGGCCGATTTCCTGGTGAGCCGGGCCACCTGCGATGATTCCTCAAACACGTGCCACTTGCTGAACGTAATGGGGCCGGATGAGGATCATCCGAACGTGGACGATAATGTGTACACCAATGCAGTGTCCAAGATTGCACTGAATTTCGCCGAGTGGCTGGCCAAACATTGTGGTAATGCCAGCACCGAACGCACTGAAAAATGGCGCGTAGTCAGCGATGGTTTGGTGATTCTACGCGATGAGAACCTGAACTACCATCCCGAGTATGAGGGCTATGTCCGGAACACCATAGTCAAGCAGGCAGACACCATTCTACTCGGATATCCGTTGAATTTCGATATAAGGTGAGGCTTAGAGTGGATGCCTGATTTAGATAGTATCCATTAAATAACCGCACTCCTTCTTGCTAAAGCTCCGCACACATTAATGATCTTCGGTTTTACGCAAACGTGACCCGTGAATCAGGTCCTGCCATGACGTGGTCCATGTTTGCAGCCAATTATATACGAAACTACCAGCTTACTCTGGCAAATGAATACTTCGAGCGTGGCTACAAGAGCTACGTTCGACCCGAGTTTAAGGTGTGGAGTGAAACCCCCATGGGTTACGATGGATCGGCAAACTTCCTCACCGGCATTGGCGGTTTCCTGCAAGCCCTGATCTTCGGTTACGGTGGCGTGGATTTCGGGCGAACTGTTGACGACAGCTTTTTGATGATTTTAGGTATATCTCTGACGCCGCCAAATGTTGAGGAAATCTTTATCAACTCTATTCCATACGGGAAGGCAAAGTGTACCCTTAGATTTAAAAACAGGAACTCTGAAATTGTGTGTTATGACAGGATTGGTAAGGGCTTTCAGATGGCTCAAGGCCAGAAGAGAACAATTCTTGGCAGATCCTTTAACTGTAAGTACACATTGTAACACTGACTATGCTGGATACCTGTTCTATTTTATTTTACTTTTCAGTGACCCGTCGGAATGAAGATCCCCCCATCGAGATCAGCATTTTAAGATAAATCCAAAGTGTATTTGAATAAATATGAAGAGAATTACATATTTGCGCCGGATACATATGTGGGAGTAGTAAACTTAAGTATTTAGTACGCCGATTAGGAAGTGTCTATTGCATTTGGTTATGGATATCTTGGTAATTAAATCGCTTGCCTTGCCTGCACCCTTCTCTACTTGAATTTGGCTATTGCGGAGCCACTGACACCTGGCACATTTTTATTGCTGCCACTGAGCACCACGTATGCGGTCTTCGTCTCCTTTTGCTTCTGCTGCAACATGGTCAGGGTTCCCAAGGGTGTATCTGTCGAACTCATGGTTTTCATTAGCTGCAAAAAACAAATTTACCCCTTTATTTATACCCAAAAACTTTGATTAATGATTAACTCACCCCATCCTGCTCCATTTTCTTGAGACGCTTCTCAATCTTGTTCTTGCCCGGTCCCTTGCCATGGAACTTGTGTGACAAGTACCGGAAAGCCTCTTTGAGGTTCAATATGCGGCCGTTGTCATCGATATAATCCAACTTGACATTGGGCTTGAAGGTCTCCTTGTCCTTAAAGTCTGTAATCGGTCCAAAGTGGAAGCGATCACGACGGCCAACCTTGTCGTCCTCACTGAAAAGATATCACATTAACATAAGGTGGCCTGTTCAATATGTATAACCACTAACCCAGCCGCTTTATCCTCAATGGAATAGTTCTTGGCCTGCAGATGGGCCATTTTTGTGTTGCTAGGTCTGTTCTTTTCCTCCTTTTCAAGGTATCCCTTAGACAGCGCCAGTCGCAAAGCATTCGCTACACCAGCTCCCACGTCGGGTTCCTCGTCTAGAATGGCACGATCTTCCAGGTCTTCACCCAGATTATCCAAATCGGCGGGCTGCATGATTTCATCAGGATTGACCGAATTCCAGGTGCCGTGACTTAGGGCAGGCTCATCGGTATGTGTTTCCATGTGCTCCTCCGGCTGTTCGGTCTTGTCAAAGTCCATCATGTCGTTGGAGTCCTCATTACGGTTACCCGCCATACCGTACGTGGGAATGTCGCCCAGAGTGCGGCAAAACTCAGCTGTGGCGTTCAATACAATGTTGCCATCGACTCCGGTAAGGACCACACCTGAAGCGGTGTCCTCCACAGGATCGGGTTTTATCTCCCGCTGAATACTTTCGAAGTCGACGGGCAAAGGCTTCTTGATGATATTCTCCTTTTGTTTTAGCTTGCGAGCCTTGGCAAGAACGCGTTCCAAATCATCATCCTCTACTTCTATTTTAACTTGAGGTTTAATATCTTCCATTTCCACATCCTCGTGATCGCGATAACGTCCTCCTCGACTACCAAAGTTTGAAGAACCTGATGTCTCGCCCTGGGCCAAAGGCTCAAGATCCTCGGCTTTTAGTTTCTGTCGAAGTTTCTTAACCTTCTTCTTTGGCTTCTTAAATCTGGAAATAAATAAACGTATTTGTACTAAAACTATACTTCATTGTGCGATTTAAAACATACTTGGCCAACTCTTCTGCACTGTAGGTGTCCGATGCCAGCTGCAGATTGGTGTCCTCCAAGGTTTCCAAACGCTTGCCGGCTAATTTCGTCTTAATCTCCAGGAGCTTGCGCCTGTGTTCTCGCTCCTCATCCATATTCTCACCAATCACAAAGTTCTTGCGCTTTTTTGGCTGGCCCTCCATTTCATCATCGTACTTTTCCAGAACCGACCGCTCAATGGGATTGCCCAATTCATCATATTGCTCCTCGTATACGTTATAACCATAACTGAGCGGATTCTGCTTCTTGTTGGCCACATTCTTCTTGTAGCGCTCTTCGTCGACCATGTTAACATTGACTAGAGTGTCGCCTTCCTCCTCGTTGAGCACATCTTGATCCTTAAGAGTTAGAATAACAGTGCGCCCTTCGCCGAAATCATCCATATCATGATCCACACGCAGGCCCTTTAGATTGCTATCGCCATATGCTCGCTGACGGGCTTTGGTTTTCTCTTTCTCGAGCATCTCTGAAACACCAAAGGCCTCATCTAATTCCTCCAACTCTTTGGCCTAGTAATGAAAAGGTTTATTATAACAACTTCAAAGGTGGAATACTAATTACATACCTTACGCTTCGCCTCTTCCCGTTCGTTGACGACCCGCTTGTTCTTGTCCACCCACTTGGACACATTGTCAGTTTCCTCATCGGACTCTCCCAGTGTTTTAATGCGAGCCAGGCGCTCCTCTAAGAAACGTTTCTCCTTGCGCTGTTTGAGTTTCTCGCGCAGCTTCTCTGCTTCCTTTTTCTCCTTCAGGTTGTCGGCCGGCTTGTGCAAGAACTCGCCCCACTCATCTTTGTACGAGGATAGATCGGCCTCGCCAGGGGGTTTCTTGCTTTCGCCTTGACTACTGCTTCCAGCAGGAGGACCTACCTTGCTCGGACCACTATCAACTTCGAGTGGCTTCAGACCCAGCTTGGCGCGAAGCTTATTTGTCTCCGTAATGGACAGGACATCGCCAGCTCCGTTTTCCGGTATGGGCGAGAAGGAACGAGAGGAGGGCTCGCGTTCCCTGGTGGCTGGCTTACGCGACGCCGAGGGTGGCGACTGGGATCGGGAGCGTTCCCGATTGCGTTCTCGTTCTCTGCCTGATCGCTTGCGGGCGTCCCGCTCCCGTTCAATCTCGCGCTCCCGCCTAGACTCATATTCGGCATGTTTGGAGATTTGGGGTGGTGGTGGAGCTGTGAGCTCCCGTTCTCGTTCCCGTTCTCTTTCACGTTCCCTAAGGCGTTCTTTCTCGCGTTCTTTGAGACGTTCCTTCTCACGCTCTCTTTCGCGTTCCTCCCGCTCCCTAAGACGCTCCTTCTCGCGCTCCTTCTCCCGTTCCCTTTCGCGCTCCTTTTCCCGATCCCTATCCCGTTCGCGCCCACGATCCCGCTCACGATCCCGCTCACGTTCACGCTCCTTTTCCCTAAGGAGTTCACGCTCGCGTCCAGAATCCCGCTCCTTGTCACGATTAGAGGATTCTCTGGCGTCCCTCACCTTGGCCTGCTCCTGCGCTTGCACCGGCACCTCCACGCAATCGGAACCTGGAAATAGGGAACACCGGTTAGAACTGTCTAATCATCACAGCAGGAGAAACGTTTCAACCACATCCGCTTTCCCACTCACAATCTGCTTCAGCAGCGAGACACCTGGAAGAAAAGGAGAAACGTGGAGAAACGCAACGATGGGTTTAGTACGTTCGGAAAAGGAAAAGTGCAGGACCAAGACAATTGCCGGGCAATGGGTGGTCCGCCAATCAGAATATCGCTTTTCCGTCGGATCCCCCGCCTACGGCAATCGCCCTTGAGCCTGGCCTGCACTTTGTGTGAAATAGCGGGCAAACACTTACTATCCGAGTCCGATTCCTCCAGCGAGATGACCTCGTTCGGACGCTCGCGCTCCTTGTGTTTGTGGTGCTTGTGGCGGTGCTCTTTGTGCTTCTTGTGCTTATGGTGTCTGTGCCGCGACGAGGAGTCGTCGGTGAGGTCCATAGTAACGTCCTCGTCCTCTGTTGCGCGCCGCTGACGCTCCGACGATCGCGAGCGATGGCGATTTTTTTTATCTTTCTTGTGCTTCTTTCCAGACGACGAAGAACCCATATTTTATATTATTTTTTCAACAAATCACAGAAATTTTCACAAGTAAACGACGCCGGTGTGACCGCAATCGTCAAGCGGAAATATACCAAGTGTGCCTAAAATACCGAGTGAAATTAAATACCACTCTCCAGACTGCCATTCACAGTAATGTGCGCACATTAGCACCGAAAAATGTATAAAATATTAAAACCTAATGTAATTATTAAGTTGGCATGCAACGCTCCAATTTAAAATGTATTATTTCAAATTCCTCTTGTTAAAAGTGCTTATTTTTTACATTTTTAAATGCTAAAATTTTTACCACCACAACTCTTCGTCTTCCTTTTTTTTGCCATTCGCCACGCACATAATAACAAACTAACACGCGGAGATCTCGACATAAGCAATGGAAATTAAAGTAGGTAAACCAAATTATTTACTAACTAAAACTCATTTCATCTTGAGCTCCATAGAAATCCAAGAAATCGAAGCACGACAAGAAGTCCAAGGCGCCCAAGGAATCGTCCGTTTCGCTTAAGCTGACCGCTTTGCATCGGAAGCAAAAGGAAGTCACTCGCGTGCTCAACCTAAAACAGGATATATTGGTTAAATCGGCAGTATCCTATCTGGAATATCAGGAGATTCGGGCTGAAATCGAGCGACTCAACGGCTTAAAGGAGTCCTTCTTGCGCCGCGCTGATAAGCTCAAACAGCAGGACAAATAGTTTAGTCGATTTAATTAAGGAAATATTTAAGCGTAATGAAGTCTTTCATAAAATTTAGCAGATACATATACAATTGAAAATTTTTTTTTCATTCATACATTTAAGGAACTTTTATTAACTTGAAATCATGAATATAGTCTAATCTGATCATTTCATTTTGCAAAATTAGTCAACACATTTAATTTCACAATATTATAGTGAGAATACTTTGATTTTTGTGTGAACATAGGAGGCACATTAGCATATTGAGGAACTTATAGGTAGCTTGGCACAATATTGCTGTCATACTTTAAAACTATTGATTTTTATTTGAGCTGGATTAGGCTTTCCTCGGTCTTCTCAAAAGCCTTCCACATACGACTGAATTCCGCCTGAAACATGGCTGTAAGTTTCTCGTCCGCGGTGACAATGCAATTCTCCCAATTGCCCCCGAGGCCCTGGCGCGTCCAGTTGACGGAGCCGCTGACTACGATGCTATAGCACGGCCGCATACACTTGCGCTTCCTAAGCAGACGGATTTCTTCAACGCGCTCCACTCCGTCGATGACGCAGAATTTGTTGTGCATCATGTACGTAGTAATGGGCACTCGGACCGGAACTCCCAAGCGCGCCAGCACAGTAGTTTGAGAACCATTGGAGTAGACCATCTCTCCGTCGCTGATGATCCGGATACTCACGCCGCGCTGCAGGGCCCGCTTAAGTGCGTCCGCCAAAATAAACGAGGTGAAGGTGTAGATGGCCAGATCAATGGAGTACACAGCCCGGTCGATCTGCTCCGCAATCTTGCCCACGTTTCGCAGCATACAATGCGTGTTGCAGCAGTGGGACACCTTCGGCTCCTGGGATCCTGGGCTGGTGTTCCGCAGGTGCTGCGCCGCACATATTTCGCCCAGTTCATTAAAGACTATCACTTCGTGCACGCGGTTTGCGCGCTCTCGTTTGCTCCGAAAGTACTGGACCACCATCCATATTACTTCGGATGCCAGGACAGTGCTGACTCCTATGCTAATAGTGGCCACGATGGGATGGTACCGAATCTGTTCCATAATTATTTGGGTATTCAACATTTTTAAGCCAAGATCGTTTTTCTAGCGGCTACGCTTTGAATGATTTTAGGGTAACCATTATTTGAATATTATAGCGTTAGTGGCTACTGGTCACATTTTTTCTCAGTAGCGTTGCCGTATCGCAGCCATGCGCTTGCCCATTCGAATTAAACAATCAATTTCGGGTCAATTTAAGCATTTTTCTTCCTAAATGGATGATCCATCCTCCACGCTTTTGCCCGGAGAACCGAAAGATTTGTTGGAGAAGCGCGATGCGGAGCTGAAGAGGGTGCTCAAGATGAAGCTAATACTGGACGAGCTGCGACGCCTGGATGTGGGGCCAAATCCGAGTGCGGAAATCAAAAGGGGCCTTAAATTGGTTTCCATTGGAAGCTATGTGCGACTGGGTGAAATCGAGGGAGCTGGTCAGGAGCACGTTCTTGGTAGGAGATCTTCAGTTTTATGCCAAAAGCGTTGAATAATCTTTAGTTATCTAAAAGGCCTTCAGAGCGGCAGCAGTTATCCGCCCTTGAATTATACGGATCACAAGACGGTGCGCACCAAATTATCCGCTCAATTACGTTCAACTCTGCAACCCATTGCCGAATTGTGCGACAGGATACGCGACGAGTTTCCGGATGCCCTTGGTCAGGAGGCGAACCTAAGTTGCGAACAAAAGGAGATCCTGCGCCTGGAGGAAGAGCATCGCAGCGGTCTGGAGAAATTGGTTGGGCTCCTCACCCGTAGGTGCACCCTTCTCAAGGAGGTCACCGAATTGAAATTGGGACCGCAATTAGCCAATGAACTGAAATTGCAACAGGCGCAGGCGCAACTCGTTCAAACAAAAGCAGAACTACTGCGTAATTTCTTTGTACATGAGGCGGCCTCTCGCACCGAAAATAGTGTTAGGGCACACAAGGAGGTGGAGGCGCACCTGGACGAGCTACTCGCCGCCAAGAAGTAGATTAATCAAACTATAACAATGTAAATTAGATTTAAATACATTACAATTGTAATTTAAACAAGGTTGTTTGTTTTGGTTTTTTGCGTCAGAATGGCAACGCTGTTTTACATGGTAGTAT
Source organism: Drosophila orena (assembly GCA_005876975.1). NCBI lineage: Eukaryota > Metazoa > Arthropoda > Insecta > Diptera > Drosophilidae > Drosophila > Drosophila orena. The sequence continues at coordinate 6,814,539 of VCKV01000008.1, read as the reverse complement.
TTGTAAACGGTCACTCTTAGTGAAAAACCAATTTGTAAACAAAATAAGCTTTAAAGTTTGCCGGAGTAAAACAGACATGACAGAAACGAATCCCTGTGAAATAGTTTCCCCTAGCGAAGAGCCACCCACGGAGGTGGACGAATTTACTAACCAATCGCCGCCAGAGGCAGTGCTGAGCAATAATTCATCGAGTGTCTGCAATGTTGTGGAGCCGGATGATGAGCACGAAGTCAATTCCGTGGATCGGGAGGACACCGCCAGTTTGTTCAGCACCACTACAACCACCACCAGGAGCAAATCGCCGAACACACGGAAATTAAACCGCCTGTGTCGGCGGGTTAAAGCACCAAAAATGGTTCAGCCTTTGTACAAATATAGGTGAGTTTTTCCAGGCACTGGTCAACTATGGTTGACATAATGCACATAGATTACCCGGATGCATTGCAGCTCCCATGTCCGCGAGGACCACAACCACCAGATATTTGGGGTGCAGTTCAATCCGTACCTGGACAGAAGCCAGCCGCAGGTGTTCGCCACCGTTGGCAAGGATCGCGTTTCTATTTATGAGTGCGAGAGGAGCACCGGCCAGGAGTCCTGCGAAGGCATTCGACTGCTGCAGGTCTACGCAGACCCAGATGTAAGTATTATACACTTTTACTTACAAATCTACATCATTTGCCGCCATCGTTAGACCGATGAAAGTTTCTACACATGCGCTTGGTCCTACGACTCTGTGACCGGCGATCCTGTCCTGGCCGCGGCTGGTTACCGCGGCGTCATTCGCATTTTCAACCCGGTGAAGCACCAGTGCAGCAAAAACTACATTGGTCACGGGCACGCCATTAATGAGCTAAAGTTTCATCCAACTAGGCCGCAATTACTTCTGTCAGGCAGCAAAGACCACTCCCTGCGCCTTTGGAACATTCAGTCGGACGTATGTGTGGCAGTTTTCGGCGGGGTGGAAGGACACCGCGACGAAGTGTTGTCAGTTGACTTCGATTTGCGCGGTGATCGCATCATGTCCAGTGGAATGGATCATTCATTGAAGCTCTGGCGACTGGATAAGCCCGATATAAAAGAGGCCATCGAGCTGAGCTCTGGTTTCAGTCCCAACAAGACTACGGGTCCGTTTCCCACGATCAAGGAGCACTTTCCGGACTTCTCTACGAGGGACATACACCGCAATTATGTTGATTGCGTTCAATGGTTTGGCGACTTTGTCTTTTCGAAATCCTGCGAGAACTCAATCGTGTGTTGGAAGCCGGGCAAACTTTCGGCCCCATGGGACGAGATCAAACCACAGGAGTCGACCACCACGGTGCTGCATCACTTCGACTATAAGATGTGCGAAATCTGGTTCGTCCGCTTCGCCTTTAACGCCTGGCAAAAGATTCTAGCCTTGGGCAACCAACTGGGCACAACATTCGTTTGGGAACTGGACTGTAATGATCCCAATTTGACAAAATGTAGCCAGCTGGTTCATCCCAAAAGCAACTCCACCATCCGACAGACTTCCTTCTCCAAAGACGGTTCCATTTTGGTATGCGTGTGCGACGACAGCACCGTGTGGCGATGGGATCGCGCTAATTAACTTAAGGGTTTCTAGGCTAAAAAGATATCCTTTAAAAGAAAATATCTAAATCAGCTACAATATTTATTGAACCAAGAGTTCTCCTCAGTGTAACGTTTACCTTCAATATTATTAGCTTATGCTTATATCATTTATGTGTAGCATTTATATACAATACCCATTGTATTGACTTTTTTTGTTAAATTTAAATTAAGTATGATAATTTAACATTAACTAAGAGATATATTCTATTTATTTATTTAGTTCTATCTTAAAGTTGTGTGAATGGTGTGGGCTCAATTATTTATTTTTATATTTAAATTATCTAACTTATACACAGTAAAAAATGTGTAAGCAAATAAAATTAAATTTGTTTCCTTTCAAGAACCCATCAAAAATAACGGTTTCTTTATACCAAATGTGTCTGGTATTTTCAGCAGTGTCCTGTACGGTCACTCGAAACAGCTGCATCCATTTGTTTTCATTGCAAAAATTTGTATATTCCTGTTTAATAAATATTACCAATCCCAAAATGCTTACCGACAGAGTTCTTGCCACCAAGGAGGCGCTAGTGGTGGCTCTGGGCGACAACTGGGAGCGTTACCGGGCCAATATGAAGAACTGGTTCCGCAGCCGTTGGTCCAAAGAGGAATTCGATGCAGAGTCGCGAAAAATCCTAACACCGGACAAACTGCACCTGCACAATCAGTTCCTGCTCGCGCTGCTCAACAAGATCGATGCATTTGCTCCGCTTGAGAATCCTCCGGCTGTCCAAACCAGCAGCAGTAGTGGAAACCGTAGCAAACGACGCAAGAAAAGTTCCCGCACCTTCGCCGAGCGCCTTAACTTTGAGCTCTGCGACGTCTTGGAGTTTGTCGCCGAGGACAATATGCAAATCATCCGTCCGCCGTCCACAATCGGCGCACCATCGGACCAGCAGCAGCAGCTCCAGTCGCAGCGCTACTGCGCCCAAGAACTTTTCCTGCCCGACGCGGGATTCATTATGGGACGATTTCTGATCGGCGCCTGGGAAATCGGACTTGTCTCCGTGGACGACAATGTCGCCGAGTACGTTGCCATGGCCGTGCAAGTTCTACTTAAAGATCTGCTATCGGCCATCATCAAGAAGCGAAAGCACTACAAGACCAGCGGCGAGGGAAACTTTTACTACGATGTAGGTGCGCAACTCCGTGATCCTTCGCTACGCAACACCGTCACCCGCCAGAAGGTGGACGACACGCCGCTGGAATTGGACAAGGAACTAAATACGGCCAACTTTATGCGACGACAGAACGACGATGTCACCTTCCTCTCCGCCTGCGAAGAAGTGTAAGCTTTTAAAACATGATGAAGAAAACGTGCTTAAGTTATGTTTCTTTCAGCCAACCCACCGAACGCACAGTAATCACTCTCAAGGACTGCCAACTGGCCTTCCGGGATCGCAACCTGATCGGCTCCCATGCCGTTTACTCTATTAACATGGAACGACTCAATATGATGATGCATTAGTATATTAGTTGTAACTATTTTATATCAGCCCCTGTTAAAATATATACATTATACGCCAATTTGCCATGAGTTTTTGGTTCAGCAAAGATTCCGTGGCGGTGGTTTGAATGGCAAAGCCCCTGGTAGAAATTGATCCGCCTTGAATGCTTCGATTTCCTGTTCGTTGAGATCTTCCATTCGACTGTAAACTGACGACTGGGTTTCGTTAGTCGCTTGTGCTTGCTGTTGCTGCTGCAACATTTGTTGTTGCTGCAGCATTTGCTGTTGCTGTTGCATTTGAAACTGTTGTTGCTGCTGCTGCTGTTGTTGTTGCTGTTGCATTTGTTGTTGCTGTTGCATTTGTTGTTGCTGCTGTTGCATTTGTTGTTGCTGCTGCTGCATTTGTTGCTGTTGCTGCTGCTGCATCTGTTGATTCGGGAATGCGGATGCTGCTGCTTGAGCAAATAATCCGGAGGGAGGTGGCTGCGGCTGCTGTTGTTGTTGCTGAGCTGCCTGAGCAAAGATTCCGCCCATATTGGTATTTGAAGCTTGGCCAAAGATTCCCGCCGCCTGCGGTTGCTGCTGCTGTTGGAAGCCACCGAACGGATTGGGATTCACTGGCTGAGCTTGCACCTGCGTTTGCGCCTGGCCGAATATGTTGCCCCCTTGGAAGACTTGGGCAGCAGGTTGCTGCTGTTGCTGCTGGGGCTGTCCAAAGACACTTGTTGCGGCTGTTGGCGCAGCTGCTACACCAAAAATGGTATTCCCTGCATTGGCATTAGCAATAGTTCCGCCGAAAATGCTGGTGGTGTTGCTTGCTTGGCTTGTGGCATTTCCAAATATATTTCCCGCACTCAGCGTGGCCTTTCCAAAAATGGATGCAGATGTATTGGATGCCGGAGCTGCTGCAGCGAAGGGATTACTGGGCTGCTGAGGGGCAGCCGACACAGTGCCGCCCTCCGGCGTCTCGTAGATCTTGATCATCGTTTCCAGGACCTGTGGCGACATCTGAAGCATGGTCTTCATCTTGTTGGTAGCCTCTAGGACCTCGCGGTTAAACTGTTGGCTGAATTGTTCGAATTGGTTTTGTCGCTTGGCCTCGTAGCACATGAATCGAACCTCCTCGAAGGATTGGTCCTCGATGAAGTTGGGAAAGTTCGTCTTGTCTTTGAAGGGTCCGTAGACGGAGAAAGGCCACATCTTGCCATTGAGGCTGGACTCCATGTCGGCTTTGAGATACTCTCTAAAATATGTGCATACTTAAAAAATGAGTTCATCATGAGTTAGATTTAATATCTATCCGCTCACTTGACATCGAAGTGCTCGTTGTTGCACTTTGGGCCAAAGCGGCAGGATCCTTGTTGAAAGAACCGGCAGACAACCATATCCGGATTTATTTTCTATATTTTCTATCTGAATGCTTCAAAAACAACAAGCGAACTGTTCCGGTAAAATATCAAAAGTAAGTATTAGGTATTTTATACATCACTTCCAAAAATATACCGTGCCTATGCGGGCAATTTCACGAACTCCGCGCTAAAGATCGTGATATGATTGAAATTTAAAAATTTATCTTTATTAGTTCCTTGTAAATTTGACATTGAATGCAAATAATCTGTCGAAATATCGAATTCTTGCAATAAGGGTATTAATCTATACAAGTTTATAAACTTGCTTCTGCATAATCGATTCAAGTGATTTTAAAGTGTATATCCGAGTCCTTTGGTATATTTCCAGCCGACAAGTACGGTCCCACTGATTGTGAAATCCGCTTTGATAACGAATTTTAACACCAGAATTTTTTAGAATTCCATCACAATGCAAAAAGTGCTGGGACGCATCCAGGCGCAGGTCCTCCGCTCCCGGGCGACGAATGCGGTGGCCAATGTGGTGAGACACGAGGCCACCTCCTCCACGACAGCGGCAAAACCAGCCGCCACATCCAAAGGTAAGCAGGTCCTCCAACATGCACAATAACCGCTTACCAACATCGAATTTCCACAGAATTTCGGGAGAGACAGGTGCGATTCAACATAAAGAACGAACAGACCGAGGGTAGACCACTTTATCTGGATGCCCAGGCCACCACTCCAATGGACCCACGTGTATTGGACGCCATGCTTCCCTATCTGACCAACTTCTACGGAAATCCCCACTCCCGTACCCACGCATACGGCTGGGAAACAGAGACGGCTGTAGAGAAAGCCCGCGAGCAGGTGGCCACCTTGATTGGCGCCGATCCCAAGGAGATCATCTTCACATCCGGCGCCACTGAGTCGAATAATATAGCAGTAAAAGGGGTGGCCCGTTTCTACGGCACTAAAAAGCGGCACGTGATCACCACCCAGACGGAGCACAAGTGCGTGCTGGACTCTTGCCGTGCTTTGGAAAACGAGGGCTTTAAAGTCACCTACTTGCCAGTGCTGGCCAACGGACTCATCGACCTCCAGCAACTGGAGGAAACCATCACAACGGAAACCTCTCTGGTTTCCATTATGACGGTTAACAACGAAATCGGAGTCCGGCAGCCAATCGATGAGATTGGCAAACTGTGCCGGTCACGCCGAGTATTCTTTCACACAGATGCCGCCCAGGCGGTTGGGAAGATTCCGCTGGACGTTAACGCCATGAACATTGACCTAATGTCCATATCGGGCCACAAAATCTACGGTCCAAAGGGTGTAGGAGCCCTTTATGTTCGAAGAAGACCGAGGGTTCGTCTGGAGCCCATCCAAAGTGGTGGCGGTCAGGAGCGTGGCTTAAGGAGTGGAACGGTTCCAGCCCCGCTGGCGGTGGGATTGGGAGCTGCTGCAGAACTGGCTCTGCGGGAGATGGACTACGACAAGAACTGGGTGGACTTTTTATCCAATCGCCTGCTGGACAGGATTTCAAGTGCCTTGCCGCATGTCATTAGGAATGGTGATGCCAAAGCCACATACAATGGATGCCTAAACTTGTCTTTTGCCTATGTCGAGGGCGAGTCCCTTCTGATGGCCCTTAAGGATGTGGCCCTCAGCAGTGGTTCCGCCTGCACCTCCGCCTCCCTGGAGCCATCATACGTTCTGCGTGCCATCGGCACCGACGAGGACCTCGCCCACAGCTCCATACGCTTCGGCATCGGACGCTTCACCACCGTCGAGGAGGTAGACTACACCGCCGACAAGTGCATCAAGCATGTGGAGCGTCTGCGCGAGATGTCGCCGCTGTGGGAGATGGTCCAGGAGGGCATCGACCTAAAGACCATCCAATGGTCGCAGCATTAATGTACTAATATTTAAGCCGTTACTGTTACACCACACGTTAAAAGCGAAGTGAAAATACATTAGTTCGAAGAGTATCTAGGTTTATTTGTACACAAAACCACTTATAACTAAGCTTAGTCCAAACGAATGTGCTTGTGTAAGAGGTGAGGCAAGAGAGACCCCAAAAAGCGAAAACGACTTCAAAGTGCGACGGCCAAAGATATGCAAATGATGCAATAATTTGCATTTGCCTCTGGTCAAGGTTCAGTTGGCCTTTTTCTGGGTCGCACCGCTAGCTCCACTACCCAGGATCTTGCGACGCTGGGCGAACATGTGCAGGTAGAGTTGCGGGAAGATGGGGATGTAGCCCAGCATGACGATCCACAGGAATCCGAAGTAAGAGAAAGTGGCGTTCCACTTGTTGGGCATCACCACACTCCACACGCTGTTGTCACTGGCATAGCTTTGGGCCCACCAGAAGCACAACAACTCCCCGGTCACGCCGATGGGATACAGGGCAATGAAGGTAGTGTACCGCAAGAACACCACGAAATGGGGCACAACCTTGACGATGTTCAGGGCGTAGTATCCATACCGGATGATCTCAGTGATGGCCCAGGCCAGCAGGGCGATGGGTAGACCGGGTGAAACCTTTCCAGTTGGCGTGGCCATCACCACGCCGACGACCACCATCATGCGGCTGAACACCTGGAAGCCAGTGACCACAGGGTTCGATTTGACCAAGCCAAAAGAAGCATTGAGGATCTCCACGAATGCGGCGTTCTGGAAGATGATCACGGCCAGCCGTGTGTACTCCCATAGCGTGACCTTCGCACGGAACTCCGGACCCTGCAATAGGTAGTAGTTGACCAGCTGCCACAGGATGTAGCTCCATCCGACCACCTGACCGGCGTTGTACGCAAACAGGTACAACTTAGTGACCGCCGATGGCTCCTTGGAGGCGCCTGGTTTGCTGGACTTGACTGCCTTTGCTGACATCTTGGAGCGAAGCTGTGTGAACTTTCACCTCGACGATCGTCGCTGGTTAACTAATCAGTCGTCAGACTTATCGCCCTGTAGCGCGATAATTCCAAAGTCGCTTTCACCTGATTGGGTCAGTATGACCGCACGCCGAACACACAAAAAATACCAAGGTTTTAAAGGGCTTGAAATGAAACGAGCATCAAATACCCTAGCTCATATAATAAATATTCATAAATAGAAGATATACAAAATTTTTCCTATTATTATAATTGTAAATTGCGCCACATAAATTTTCAAAATACACTTACAAGTTGCCCCAAAAAGATGAATTTTAAAAAAATATTTTCCATTTAACTTACTATTGTAATATGTTTTGCTTAATCTATTAAATTCAGTTAAGAGTCATAAGATCTTTACCATACCCAATTTTCGAAAGAGTTTAAAAGCAAGGTCTGCGAACATATAAAAAATTACCTTTTTTTTTGTTTAATTTTGTTTAGTTTCCCCATTCAAAGTCCTCGGGTACAAAAATCCACAGATCGCAAGTCAAGGTAAGTATATGTACCTAATACTACGACAATTAGGCAAGCTCAGCAATTAAGCCTTTTTATGTACAAAAGTTATTTCACCTTTTAAGGCCCATAAGTTTAATTAAGCAAGGTATCAAAATTAAATGATAAATAAATTTATTTGTTTACAGATAGTTCAATTGTACAGCTTTATAAACTATAAATAAATAATTTTAGAAGCAGTTTTACAAAAACTCTGATAATACCACGAGTACTATTTTTTAGATAGGGTAAAACATATAAAAATGAAACGCCGACAAAAAAATAGGAAAATCACATATTTGATAAGGTCTGTTTACCATTTTGAACTACATTTCCCTTGGAACAGCCCACTGTACGCGGCAGCTGATGTTTCACAGCGAACGTCGGCCTGTTTGAGCGATGAGCCAGCATGGCAGCTAGATTTGCTGATCGCCTGGTGGAAACCGAACCGAAAACCGAACGTGTCTGAAAAAGTCCGCCACCACCACGGACCGGTGCACGTCCCCACCTGCCAAGTCGCGTGTGTGTGGTGTTGTCTGTGGGGCGATGCCATGCGATGCCAAGCGATTCCGTTCCCCAGCCATCCATTGCATGGGCAGAGGGCAGCCGGAGCGAATCGCTTGTCGCCGTTGTCGAATTTCGCAGCTCGTTGTTCGGTGACTGCGATTCGCAATCGGAATTGGAACTTTTGTTCCGAAAGCAAAAGGCCGCTGGGCCGGAGGACGGCACGTGCTGCACACAATTTGTTGTATGTGGGCGGGCGGAGGCCCGCAACCACGCCTACCGTGCGAATTAATTTGCTGCTGCTTCTGCTGTTGCTGCCCATTTAACGCAAATTGCTAACTACTCCCCTAAAAAAGCCGACGCCTTATCATCAACAGCAATAGCCAACATGCCCGCCCGCCTTATCAGCCATCCGCCACTGTACGGGACTCATTCCGTTCGACGGGCGGAGCGGCAATTCCGACAGAGCAGCGCCCACAAAGGCCGATTGGACAAAATTGGAAAAACGAGAACCCCGCCAAAAGTGAATTCCCTCTTTTTCACCAGGCGCCCAGAACGAGCGGGCCAACGAAATGCCACCAAATGTGAGCAAAACGGCATTTGCCAGAGTGCAAGCGAGACGACGGTAGTGTCGCAATGGCAGGGGTTTTCAATGTGACTGGTCGCCGGTGTGTGCGTTTGTGTGTGTGGGCAATGAAATTGCCAAAGCTGACAAATTGCTGCAGTTTAAGGCAAATGCTAGTGATAATCGAAACTCTTTAAGCCGAGCAAACAAATTCATCGCTCTCTTTCGCTCCAAAGTGCACGTTTACTTTCGTGTTTCAAGCAAGGGTAATCAAAGCAAATTGACTGGTTCGCCGAGCGGCCAACAGAGGGCGCCTGGTGAGGGGTTCATATAAAAGCCCAGGGCGAAAATGTCATGAAAACCCAGTGCTCTGCTCTATACACGCCCACAAATGCGAGCCCTGCGCGCCCCTCTTGCCATCTCGCTCTCGTTTCTATCTGTGCAACAAGCCAGGCAATTGAAGAAGAACAAGAAAAACAAAAACAAGAAAACCAGAAAAAAACAAGTAAATATTGTTTGTTTGAACACCGCAATTTCTAATGCAAACACTCGCGCCCCTGCAAACGCTTGAACATTTTGCTCAATTTTGAGCAGTCATTTTGTTTGCTCACATCACAGGCCAACAGAAAACGGAAAATTGCCCCCAAACGCTACGCCTTGTGTTCTACGACTATCCATCCCACTATGTATGCCATGGGGTACATGGTATGGCATGGTATAGTATGGTATGGTATGGTATGGTATGGCACATACGCGATAAGATGGCGATGTCGATGTGGATGCCGCTGGTGCGGGAATGGAGAACTGCATGATGGCGCCCGCGGCGGAAGTTGCGGGCGCCCACGCCGGCCGGACATTTTGTTTTGTGCCCGTCATTTTGCTTATTGCACAAATTTCTACTCGGCCCGCAGCAAAAATCACAGCTTGCCATTTATGCGCCAAAAAACTATCGCCTAACACCGCCACACCAACGATTAACTAACAGCCGCGCCAAAGAAGCGGCGACTAAAAGCGTCCATTATTGTGGGCGTTCAACGTTTTCCCACATGAATCATAACAGGCAAGCAGCAGCCACAAGCCACAAAAAGAGCGTATCCCCCCAACTGAGCAAAAAAGGGGGAAAAAAAAACGAAGCCAACTATTTGCCTCGCGTGTGTGAGTGCGCCCCCAAGGCAAAATACAAAAAGAAGAAGCAGCATTCGATTCGACGGGGGGAAACCAGTTTGTTGGCGCTGCTCCAAGAGTCCGCCGGCTATTCTGCCGGCTATTCAGCCGGCGATGGCCTCAAATGGCCAGTGGAGCAGTTGACCAGCGTATGGTCAGCCATTGATGTTTGCCTTGGCTTTCTTCACCGCCAGCAACCCTACTGCTCCAATCGGGAGCTGCTTAACAGGCGCAGATTAAGTGCTCCACCAATTAGCGCGATGAATGTGTACATTTTATACGGGTGGTGCTACTTTGTAGAACCAATTTTTCGTTTAAATTGTTACGGGGTGTTCAATTCAAAACAAACTGATTAATTATTCATTTTAAGCTGCTCTTGTTATAGCAATAACTGTTTTAGTATTAATTTCCAATTCATCTGCCTGTTTTAACGGCTTTAAAACAGCATAATTTCTAAAATATAACAGTTTACCTTACAGTTTACAAAGCCTTTGTAATTAAAACTTATCCAAGTTTAATACCTTGAACTTGATGGAGCTCATGGCTGCGGGCCATGAGAACAGCCTTGAACCAAATACGCTCCAAGCGAAAGGGCCAGTTGACGTCAAACTGACCCTGGCACTGGCGACGCTCTAAAATACTTCATGCCCGGCATTTTTGGACGAGTGCCAAGTTGAGTTAACGACTTGGGGCAGCCCCCTACCCCTGGTGTGCCCCCCATAGCACGGCCCCATCACAGCCCATTCCCCTGTGGAGAGCCACTGGCCAGTCGACTGGCAGACCACGCCCTGGCCAAGCACAAATGGGGGAACTTGGGGAATCTGGCGTGAATGTGATTTGCGCCGCTGCCGCCCATCCACTTGTTGCCCGATCGTGTGCGCCTGTTACCCAAACTGGATTTTGGGGCCTGACTGACCGCACTATCGAATACCGGGACGGACAAGCGAGGCGTTGACACTTGCCAATGTACCAATCAACCATCGAACCGGCCGGGAACCACCGAACCGCACCATCGCACCATCGCGCCATCGTACCATTGCACCACCGTACAACCACCGACCGCGCTACAGCGAGCCACACCCATTTGGGTGGGTGGGCTGAGGTTGTCTGTGGTTGACTGTGGTTGACTGTGGGGCAATTAGCGAATAACCTTAACCTTAGCTTCCAAAAAAGCTCAAATCGAAACCTGTGCTATGAGGCGCCCAAAAGTGTTTAGTTGGTGGCCGGGCCACCCGAAAAACCAGCGTCGAGGAAAATCCGGCGAGAGTTCATTTAACTCGCCACGCATCGAGTGAATATATTTGAGCCCCCATCCCCTCCTCACCAAATCCATACAGAAAAAAAAATAAACTCGGGGAACTTGTTTCGACGCATCTCAATGCCACTTGGAGATTACATATATGAGCTGCTTATGTCATCGACAGTCGAGCAAAAACCCCCACATTCCCCTGCTCGTCCCCAAAAGTTTGCCAAAATTCGCTTTGACCTACTGATTGCCGAATAAGTTTGCGAAATTTCGCAAAACTCGAAAAATCCTTGAGTTTCAAGGTGCGTCCTTCACTTGGCAATGGGAACGGCCCCCAAATTCCGGTCAAGGCGAGTGCTCCACCAGCCGAAGGTTAATGCTAGCGGGCGAGGCCAGCGAGAACGAGAATGAGAATGCCAGAGCGGGATGGCGGCTGTGTGTCAGCAGGGGTCTCGCTCACGCAATGCCCTGCAATTTGAGGCATATTGGTAATAACGATATGAAGAGAGAATGGTAATTACATGAAATGAATTAGTAAGTAATAACTTGTTGAAAAATTCTCGGTAACTGCCTACGCCGACTTTTATGTATAAAGAGGAATTTCAGAAAATCTTGAATTTGATTTGCGTATTATAATACTAAGCAAACAAACATTTTATATTAACTAAATATTATAAGACGGATGGGGAAATTTCCCTGTTAAAAAGGGATCTAAATTTAAGTGTTTTCAATTAGTTGTATGACTCAGTTTCTATATTGGACAAATTAAATTATTGAGTAAATAAATAATTAATGTAAATAATAATTGTATATAAAGAAATGTAGAACATTTATATTTTGGAAAATTGAAACCATATCCAGAGAATGTTTACAAGAGAAGGGTGCACAGAGGGCCGCCTACTCGCAAACTGTTCTCGATGCATGAGGGGTACCGTACAATGAACACGATATCCGCCTCGCAACAAAGGCGGAGCGAATCAAGTGTGGCCCTTTGTTGTTGCTATTGCTCCTTGTTTTTGTTGCCAGTGTTTAGCGGAGGATTTCGAGTTGCCGTGTTGTTTCTGGCGGCGATGTGATGTTGTTGCTGAGCTGTCGGCTGTGTTCTTGTCGTCATGTGTACGATATTTTCTGGCCGCCTAATGAAAATGTTGCTGTTTTTGTTTTTTGTTGTTGATATAATAAAACACGGCCGACGTTGCCGTGCCGGTGGTGCTGTTCAAACAAACATTGACTCAGGCGTCCGCAGGCAGCCCAGCCGCCCCAAGCAAGAACAGCAAACGGCACAAATCGCGCGAGGCGAAGCGACGTGTCGCGACGCGTTTTTTGCCGTCGCTGTCAGTCGTGAAGGTGGGTCATTGTGAAATGACAGCGCCGAACCAACCAGGCGCGCAGAATGCGCCCAACAGCATGCTCTCTCTGGGGCCGCCAGAGCGAGATAGCTCTATGCCCCGGTGCTGCAAGGCAGCACCGTAGTGCCGTCCCGCTTTGACGGCCGTCTCTGCATGCTGGGCGCCGGTGCTCATTTTTGCGTCTGAAAGAAACAGGTCGAAGTCGGGCCAAAACCCGCGGAAATGGCGATTAATGCGAATGTCGCTGCTCGAGGCGAATGCCGAATGCAGCTGGCGGTCATTTCTGTGCTCCTGCTCCTCGATGTCGGAAAATGTCGTGCAAGTGTTCGCTCGCACTCGCATTTGTCGCTGCAAGCGCCAGAAAGAGACGTTACATTTCGAATTTGACTTGTTTCCGCCTGCGGTGGTCGTACCGCTAAGCGGGAATTCGAATCGTGCAGTCGCATGTGAGTTGATTGTTTAGTTGAATGTTGAGTTGAATGAGTTGAAATCTGAATGGGGGAAATGTATCCATTGGAGCAGCCTTTAATGGGCATTTAGTGACTAACTCATTTAGCTGGTGTTGAAACATTAGTTTACAAAAGGAGAACAATGAGAAAATAAGTTTGAAATTCCCCCTAATTAGCTTAGGTAATCTAACTATTTCATTGAATGCTTAAAATTAAATTTCTTGACTTTTTATATCGTTAGAGCCCCAACAAATATTTATATTTTTAATAATTACATATGTAGTAATGTACCTAAAATGTATCTTAATAAATCTAGAATAACTTGCTTAACAATTAATTTAGTTAACAATTTTTGTGTATTAAATTTCGGTGTTTTTGTACCGTTTTCAGTAGAACACTTTTAAAATAAGCAATAAAATGTACACATCTGTGAAATATATAAAACACAATCGTATGTTTCTATCGAATGTATCATTACTTTACTTCACGCTGACGGTCGTAACTTGACCGCCTCAAGAATGCTAAGCTGCGGCTAAGACGTTGGGATTATCCTTGCAGGTATGCACACGCACCCCAAGGTCGAATGGTCACCTCTTAATCCGTCTTAATTAGATTCTTTGGCGGGCTATAAAAGCGTTTTGACGGCACTTGCCCCAGGCCAAAGGTGACTCAAGTCGGAGGCCGGAATGTCGGGCTGCAGAGGAAACTAGATTTTGGAGCGGATCAAGCAGTATGCACCTCAACGGCCCAAGTGGGCCGCAGGCCTATGTGAACGATAGCTCCGGAGATGGCGGCGTCTTCCCCATGGGGCATGGGTATCCGGCGGAGTACCAGCACATGGTGCACGCCCATTGGCGGGGGTTTCGAGAGGCACCCATTTACTATCACGCCGCCATCTACATTGCCTTTATCGTCCTCATGCTGTCGAATATCTTTGGAAATGGATTGGTCATCTGGATATTCTCCACGTAAGTGGAACATGCAAAACCAAAAATCTACATTTGACCAACAAAAATCCATCTTCTTTCAGCTCGAAATCCCTGCGAACTCCATCTAACCTATTGATTCTCAACCTGGCCGTTTTCGATCTGTTCATGTGCACCAACATGCCGCATTATCTCCTCAACGCCACAGTTGGCTATATAGTGGGCGGAGATCTGGGCTGCGATATATACGCTTTGAACGGAGGCATCTCCGGGATGGGAGCCTCCATAACGAACGCCTTCATTGCATTCGACCGGTACAAGACCATATCCAATCCAATTGACGGACGATTGAGCTACGGACAAATTGTACTGCTGATACTCTTCACCTGGCTGTGGGCCGCTCCGTTCTCCGTGCTGCCATTGTTTCAGATCTGGGGACGTTACCAGCCGGGTAAGAAGTGAATACGAGTAGATCAGGATTCCATTGGTTAAATACTAATGGCTTGCTTAACTGACTAAACATTCTTTGCAGAGGGCTTCCTGACCACCTGCTCCTTTGATTACCTGACCAACACGGACGAAAACCGACTGTTTGTGCGCACGATCTTCGTGTGGTCCTACGTGATACCGATGGCCATGATCCTGGTGTCCTACTACAAGCTATTCACCCACGTACGCGTTCACGAGAAGATGCTGGCGGAGCAGGCCAAGAAGATGAACGTGAAGTCGCTGTCGGCCAATGCCAATGCGGATAGCATGAGTGTGGAGCTCAGGATCGCCAAGGCGGCCCTCATAATATACATGCTGTTTATCCTGGCCTGGACACCCTACTCGGTGGTCTCTCTCATCGGATGCTTCGGGGAGCAGCAGCTAATCACGCCCTTCGTCTCGATGCTTCCGTGCCTGGCCTGCAAGTCGGTGTCCTGTCTGGATCCCTGGGTCTATGCCACCAGTCATCCCAAGTACCGTCTGGAGCTGGAGCGCCGTCTGCCGTGGCTGGGCATCCGCGAGAAGCATGCCACATCCGGAACCTCCGGCGGCCCGGAGAGTGTGGCCAGTGTCAGCGGCGATACCTTGGCACTCAGCGTGCAAAACTAATGGTACAACTGTCTGATTAACGAGCTGAAATCTTGCTGAAGAACATATTAAGCTAATTAGTTGTAAGGCATGCAATGAACTGAAAGAGTTCCAAAAAATACAAACCAAAAAAAGTTGGCATTGAAAAATTACTGTTTCGTGTTAAATGATTAAATTAAATTGAGTTAAGTCCTGGCATTTGCAGCTATAGTGAAAATTAACAAGTAACGAGTGGCATTTCTAAGCACTTAACTTTTCTGTGACCATTTAGGTCTTTAAATCATTTTAGTTATTTTGCTAACATTATTTTGAACATTTTGAACATTAAACAGTTTAGGCATTTATTCCTTTGAATCGCCTTAAATTTAACATTTCTTAATCACTTGCTTAAAGTATAAGTACATACTCGTATGTACATGCATGTATTTGGAGAAATGTCTTAAAAAAAACGTAAAATAATAAAAATAATAATTTAAAACTTCAACAGTTTGTTCTCAACACATAATCATTTAGACTTTGGGTATATTTTCCATCCTTATTTAGGGATCATATCCCACTAGTTACCCCATCAAGAAAATCAAATTGAAGATTCGATTATATCCCATTTTTAAGGGCATTTCAATCGCATCCTATCTAAAACGCCAAAAGTTAATCGAAACACTTTCGCTCGACTGACGCCTCGTAGGGCGCACACTCGGAAACAGAAACTGAAACGGAGAACCGTAAAATGAATGCGGCGGCAGCGGCGGCGGCAACGGCGATTTCAATAGGTGGTGGCGGTCCGGGCGGGCAGTCCAACCACCGGCGAGGTTGAAGAAGTTGTGCTTCTTTGTTGCTTGCGCACATCCAACCAATCCGAATACGAAAAGCGGCGTTTCAATTCAGCGAATGTTCCACACGATACCAGGTGAACAGAGCCGCTAGCGACGGTTTACAACATTTGGACGCGCTCGTTGGAAGCGTGATTGGCTGGCCGAGTGGGTGTGGTGGTGGGCAGATCGAGACCGGATACCTCCGGAGCGAGGAGCATGGCAACAATGTTGCAGTTGTTCGTGCTGGTGCTGGCGCTGGGTGCTTGTGCTCGCACTCCAGGGCAATGGAAGTATGTCGATACGTGTGTGCACATAGATATAGGTACAGATACACCACATATGGCATGGCATATAGACCAGTCGAGTCAGTCGGATGTGCGAGCGAGTGGCGCAAAGTGGGGCTTCTTCTTGCTCTTTAAGAAACAACAAACATTTTTACTAGGTATCCAGCAGATTTAGCAGCATGCCGCCCGGCTAGCGAGCGATTAGATTTCCAATGGAAACTCAATAGAAACGCCGTTAGAAGCCGCACACGCAGGTGCGAGCGAGACGAGCGTAGGGATTAGAGAGATGCACAGATGTGCTAGTGCACTCATCAGCATCTGAATGCTAAACGGTAAGTGGCAAATGGCTTGGGGTGGGGTATTGGCGTACTCTATAGCCCACTCGATTCAATTCTCCGGATAATCCAATTTGTCGATTCAATTCGCTTGCCTCTTCAGCGGCCCAACTTTTTCTGTCCGCTGTGCGGTGTGGTGTGTCGTTTTCGACATTCCTCTTATTGTGTGTGCCCGCCCGACTTGTTGCATGTAATAATAATAATAACGAACGAAACGGTATCGTAGCTGTTTAGTGGATGATTAAACTGAATTTAATCGTTTGCGAACAGGCGCTCAGCGTCGCACAGGCGGTCGTGCGGCCATTATGGCCGCTGCGTTTCTCGCATTGAAATTCATACACCGAGTTTAAATTGCCCACCGAATGGGCGGCGCTCTACGGTCGTCTCGCTCCCACACTCGTTCGGCGAGCACCTTTAGCCCCAGTGGCGAATTTGCTGTCAAGAACCGTTCTAACTCAGTGGTATTCGCCTTAAGAAAATGCTGCAATCAAAGTGCTTACGCAATTGATAAGCGTTCATGCTAGATAAATACAGAATAATAAAAATGTCTGGGTGAATCAAATAAGAGGCAATAAAGTATACAATAAAAAATATAAACATAATAAATACAATAAAAAAAACTTTACATCATATTATTTAGTAAATAATAATTGCTTATAACAACTCCATTAGTTACTTATTCTGTAAATATAAGTTATAAATTGACGTATATTAAACGAAATAATTTATTTTGCAATTGCATTCCCGTGTAAGCATCTGATTTTCCACAGGGCACTCACATTACCCGTTTGCCATCTCGCTTGCTCCCGCAGCACACAGGGAACTACCGAGAGCCGACCATATGCCATCTCCGTCTCGCGACATTAATCGTCTTTCTATGATTTTGGCAATCCTAATAATGCCAATTCATGGGGTGGGCGCCTGTTAACTAGCAGCAGGCTTACAGCATTAACATGACGGAAATCGATAGCAGATGATGATGGCAGTTCGGCTTCTGGATGGCACCCACTGGCCATCCTATCCTGCGGCTCTGTTAACATTTCAACGTTAAAAATTCGATTTTATAGAATTCCAGCAACGCCCCGAAGAGCGAGAAAAGAGTTCGCCCAGATACATGTACATATATGTACATATAATCGTAATTACAGAGTCGAGACCAAACAAAAGGCCCCCTTGGCATTGGAAACGCTCTAACAGCCAAGAAGCCACGTTCTACGCATTCTGCGCGCCTCTTAGTTATTATGTCAGATCTGCAATGTGCGACTATAAAATACGTATGCGGCCGGCGAGAATTTATTGACTCGACGCCCCCAGTTGGGGGTGTGAGTTATAAAATTGATGGCATAAACTGTCTGGTGAATTTATAAACCACACACCACCCATTTCACATTTGCATTTCCTGCCCTCCCAGGCGTTTTTTCGAGTGTATGGTAACATTTAGTAGCCATTTTATGCGCCACCGTGTGAGCAATGAACTTTTCAGCCTGCCAGCCACGAGCGGCCCACTTCTGGGGGCCTGGTAAAAATTTTCGGTTGTATGTTGGTAACATTTTGTGGTCCCAAAAAATGTTTGAGCCCGCCAGCGGAAGCGGCGGCAGCTCTGGCAACGCTTCTTGCCTTAAGTCCCCCATCCCCCCTGCTCAGTTCGTGCATCGTTGGAATTTTTTGGGGCGGCATTCCATTCCCCCGAACGACCGCATACCTTGAATCGCGTCGAGAGCCAGGGCTGCCAGGCCAGCGCACGGGATCGAGGCGCAACAGGTGGCCGCCGCACTGACGGCCGCACGGCAACCCTGGTCGGGCGTTCCACGGGCCAATGGCATTCCTAACATAACGAGCCGTCTGCTTTTTGCGCTGCTTGCCTGTTCGGGCAGCTGAGTGAAATTTCATGCAGCGCGATTCTCACAAATTTCGAATTCCCCACATATTTTCGTGGCGTGCCGCTGGCATTTGTGTTACTTTTGCCTCCGTTCTCACTCTCCTCGTGATTATGACGTTATGGCTGGTGGCTTATGTTATGGTTATAAGCAGGGTGGCTGGCTTTCCGCTCCCAGTGTTTTTGTACATATGGCGCATCGCGACCTTCAGTGGGCGGGTCAATGGACTAGCTGAATGACAATAACTAGGTACAAAAGCATTTAAATGTTTATACTTTATTTATAAGTTAGAGACACACACACCTAACGATTGAGTTTGATATTTGGGTGGCCTCAAAAAAACCCATATAGAACTATCAAATTAAAATCATTATCTATAATAAATGCTTCTATGTAACATATGTATGTAACAGTAACCAAGAGTAAAAAATTGTATTTTATATTCATATTCTTTATCTAGATGTCATTGTATCAATAAACTGGCAAAAACAAAATAGTATTACTATCATTATTATTAGTATTAGTATCAAAGTTCGCAAATAAGTGTATACATATGTATCTAGATACCTTGATAAGGTAAAATCGGAGTACGAAATCGGCAAGGACTGTGGGTATACGCACACTGAAAATAATTTCTTAGTAGCTTCCCAACTTAAAGTGCATTACTTGAGCACAATGTTGCAGTGAGAAAGACCTGCTGGGCAACATATGGCGAACCAATACCAACTGCCCAACTAGTTGGTTCCATCGAGTGAAGGAGTGAAGGAGAACCATTGGTGGGGAGAAGGGCTCATTAACCCCTCTCCAGATTACGCACTCCATCGATGCGACTCCTTAAATTCAAGGTTACACCGCTCGACTGGAAGACCCCAATCTCGTCCAGCTTTGTAAGACGGAGCCGCCTTGCCGTGAGTGTTCCACTCCCACTGGCCGAAAGTGGGTGGCAGTGGAGCTGCTGGAGTTAGACGCACTATTGTCCTCTGCAAATCCTCATTGTAACAAGCGCCCAGAATCATTGCCTCACGCACAAGTCGCCCTGACTCCAGACTTCGAAAAAGTGCAGCGACAACAGCAGCAGCACAACAGAATGCCAATGCAAAAAAGTTACCATAAAGAGACGTCGACGACGACGACGTCCCCATCTCCGCATCACCATCGCCATCGCCATCGCCCAAAAATAAATGCAACGCCTTCGAACGGACGATCTCCCAGATACTCCCGCTGGCCCCCCATCCCGTCCAGGCCCTGGATATCTCAACCCGTCGGATGCAATGTCCGCTGTTGCTGGGATGTTGCTGCTGTGCTGCTGCGTTTGCTGCTGCTCCCAGCAGGTTCATTGGCCCAGCTCAAGGCGATGCGAACGAAAGGAAATCGAGTGGAGAAGCACACAGCGAAAATTGAGCGAGCAAATCATTCAGATTGCGTCCCGCAAACTGGTTTCAGGGTTGCGACTGCGATGTACGGTCGTTATCGGCTATATACTCTTCCCGATGCATTCAATCATCGTGGCAATTTAAAAAACGTGCTTCCGCTTAGTAATACTTAAACTTGGGAACGTCCTATTCTGTGTAGACATATAATATTGGACTTATAAAATACAAAAACCGTATTCTAAAATCAGGAAATACTAATGAACCCATTTGCCTTTTACATTTTTATTGTTTTCCTGTATCTCTATATAAATATTTGACCTCTTTCCGCTTAAGTAGTTACTTGTAAATACAATTTCGTCTTCTATTGCATGGACATAAATATAAATATAAATATATATAAATTGTGGACCTGGAATGCTTTTACACTGCATAATTGTAGCTTCGAGTATGAGAAGTAGCTATAAATGTACCACTACATGTGCGATCGTTAGTATAATAAATATATAGCAATGCAAACTCTACCTCAATACATAAATTCATTGGGTTAGGCGGGGTAGGTTTCCTGCAATAAAATAATATTTGGTGCCGTTGAATATAAAATAAACTAAGCTAAAATATCAAAGTGTGGTACAATGGTTTCATAGCAACATTCTAGCAAAGCAGGGCAATATTTCCGCTCTCGTTGCCAGCGAGGAAGGCTCGGTTCAGGGGCAACACGGCCAGCGAGGTGAGCACCCCGCGGAATGTCTCCGAGCGAAGTTTGGTGATGGTGCTGAAGGCGTGGGAGTGGGCCACGTCTGCATAGACGCCCACACGGTTGCCAGTGGTTGCATAGACCAACGACGGGCCAACACTCTGCAGGAAATGAGCGGGTTCCGGGGGAGGTCTATAAAGAACCATTGTATTAGTAACTTGCTATGACTGATACGGCTCTGTCTATCACTCACTTGAGTTGGTAGTGCATGATACCATCCAGGGCATGCCAAACGGCCAGGCTATGATCCAAGGCGGAGCTCACCAGGAACTGGTCACTCGGGGCGGTCAACTGCAGCAGATCACATTCCATTGGTCGCCACGAGTTGATCACCATGCCAGTGCGCGTGTCCAGCTGGACGATGCATCCTGACGAGAGTCCTGCTGCCAGCCAGTTGCCGGAAGGGGCCACAGCCAGGCATCGGACAGTAGCATTGGGCAGAGAAGCATTGCACACGCGCCACTCGTTCACGTACTCACAGCTCCGGGCATCCACCATCTTGACAGTGGACTCCGCTGTTCCGGCAATAACCAGCGGTGAATGGGAGGGCAAACATTTGACCACTGTGACAGCACTATGACGAGGAGCATCTAGTATGCCAAGCGGTCTTCCTATAAACGGATCCCACAGGTGAATGCCCGAATCACAGGACACCACATATCGTAAGGACTCCAGGAAGCCAAGTGAGTTAATGGACTTCTTGTGCGCCGTGTAAGTGAACTGGCAGGCGCTCGTCTTGCGGCCATCTCCTTCGCTGCGAAGGGACCACAGCTTCACCGTCTTGTCCTTGGAGGCGGAAATGAAACTGTTCTCATTATCCAGGGCATATATGGCTCTCACAGAGTTGGTGTGTCCTACAAACGACTGCAGGCGTATTTGCTTGAGATTAAGGGTCTGATTGTCCTTCTCATTGCGTGTCGTCTCATTTCGCCAGTAGGCCAACCAGTTGCCTTTTAGGTGACGAGTTTTGGGCATCTGGTCCAGCTTGTAAGCAACCATGTCAATGAGTTCCACATTGTTCCTGGCCACTTGCAGGCGGTTTCCCACGATCTGAGTGCCGAAGCTATTGGCGGCTAGTTCGCAGGTGGCATCTACTGAGTCCACATCTTGTCCAGAACTCACACTGGTCGCTAGTTGGGTTTTGCCTTGGCCATTGGGTTGCTCGTGCTCGTGGCACAAGGTCAGCACGAAATCCAGGTTGCTCAGCGTCCTCTTCATGTTGGCCTCGCCCAGGAAGCGCAGGAATGTTAGATAAGCGGTATGTGCCAGCTCCGGTCCAAACACATCCCTCAACTCCTCCAGCGCACGCTCCGGCTGCGATGCACCACCAACGAGCGAGAGATTAGCGAGATCGCAGGCAAAGTCATTTGGCAATCCAAAGGCCTTGTTGAAGATCAGGAAAAAGGGATTGAGCAGCGGTTGACAAAGGTGTTCCCGGGTCATATCCGAGCCCAAGCGAACGCTCACAGCGTAGATCGCATCCAGAAACTTCCGCGCCAACAGAGAACGTCCCAGATAGCCGCTGGGCATCACAAGGTTTGTGGAGCTCAAAAGGCGCAGAATGGGCAGAAGGATGGCCTCTAGCATTATGTGCTGAAGGTGCTCCATGATACTGGCATCGGTTAGACATGGAACCATGTATTTAAGCAGCTGTAGGGAACTGATTATGGCTCCCTCGAGGCTGCCAGTTATTCGCTTGGAGCACAGACTAATGAGTTCACTGATGTGGGGGAAGTACTGCAACAGCAAAAAGTTTTCCCCATAGAGAGCTATAAAGGACAAAGACAAATGATGATTTTTCAATGTGATTGGAATAACTATAGATTAACTCACCCGCAATGGACATGAGGCACTCCAGGACTCGGGCTGCACTCCGGTCGCCCACGACCCTCGCGTTGGCAATGCTGAAGTAATTGAGGTTGGCTGCATCGGGGCTGGAACTGCAACCACCATCGTCCACCTCCGGAAGCAGGTTTTCTTGACCAACGTAGCACAGGGAAAGCAGTTTCAGAAGGTTCCTGGTGATGAACCGAGAGGTGAGCACCGGACCCAGCCGATGCGACAGCCACACCAAACTCTCGGCACTCATCTCACTGATGCGGTTGTTCTGCACAGCCTTGGCTTCCGACAAACGAGAGATGACCGATGCCTGCAGGGAGTCCGATGCCTCCGCTTCCGTCTCCTTCGCCGGTGGAGGCAGCTGCTCCACAGCCTGGCTGATCAGCTCAAAGCTGTCAACACTCTTCCGGGAACCGATATCGCAGTCGATGGCGCTCAGCTGAAAACTACGACGAATGCCACCGGCAGTGGGACACATGGGAATCTCAATGGTGGGCGATCGGGGTCCTAGGGGAGGTGGAACCAATGCAGGCGGTGTTTGACCCTCTCTTAAGGACAGTTTATCTGGCGAAATTCTTTCTCCATAGATAAGTTCGTTGATCACCAGTTTATCCGGGGAACCATCCGATTCTCGAGCTTCCTCCGCACTGGCAGCACTGGTGCTGGGACGCATGTCAAAGGAGTCAATCGACTTGCTGTCCTGAGTGGACGCCCTGTCCTGGTCATCCTCGAAGGTGAACAGCTCCTCAATGTCAGGTTTCACTTCCGGTGCAACTGTCTGATGAGCTTCGTTTTCTGAGGCATAGTTGAGATTTTTACTCGTCCTTCTGCTTCCGCCACTGTGATAGTGGTAGCCATTGCCCTGCTCCGGTTCCTTGTAGCCACCAACTGCTTCAATGAGCGGCGCTATGAAGTGATGAAGAAAACAGCGGAGTCCGAAACGCACAATTAGTCGAAGCAGGAAACTGTGGTGATACAGCTTCACCGATTTCCGGGACTTGAAGGAACTGCTGGCCGAGAAGCGGAGATGGCCACCACTGTTTGTGGAGCCATTGGAGCCACCGTCGTCCGGGGAACTAACGCTCTCCACATCGTACAGCTTGAGCAGTGGTTGCAGCAGATGCTGTTGGGTTTGGGACACTCCCAGTGCCTGTGCAATGGGATCGAACAAGTTCCAGGCAGTCAAAATCGATGTGCGTTCATCTCTTAAAAGATCTATAATGTGAGGAAGCAGCAACTCAACCGGAGTAAATTGCTCATAGGCAAAGGCCATGGGCTCAAGAAGCCTCTTTACATGTGCACAGCACGACATCACCTTACACTCGGCGATCTTACGTTCAAACAGCACTCTTTGACGATCCATCTCCGTGTATCTGTCACATTCCCTGCCTCCTTTGCAACTGAAGTGGGTGTGCAGCTCCAGTAACACTGCATTAGCCTCAAAAGCATGTAGAGATCTGACAAGTGCATAGACAGCCATGTAGTGGCTAGGAAATGGAAGCAACAAGTTGCTGAACATGGGCTCCAACAGCTGGGCAGGATTTGGCGGCTGTGGCAAGCCTTGATCCTCCTCTCCGGGCTCCTCCAATTGAAGCAGCAGGCGCACTACTCGGCGCACTGGCTTTGGAAGCTCCTGACGATGCAGCTGTGCCACCGTCCGGCAGGCGGAGAGTCGAGCCTCAAAGGTTGCAGTCAAGCCATTTCCCATCAGAAGGGGTCGCAAACGTTGCATGGCGAAGAGTTCAATGATAAGACATCCCAAGACGTGCAAGTCCCGCTCTTTCCTGGCATTCAACAGATGCTGCAGACAATTCCTTTTTTCTCTCAAGAGATTCTTTGACTTTGGGGGTATCTCATCACCACTGGCAAACAGTTGATTCGTGAACGAATGTTCCGCTGAGTTCTGCTCGAACATCAGATCACTGCTGATCATCTTCTCCTCGGGATTGGCAGACGCCCGTTGTTGTGGGAAAGTGCGGGCGTAAAACGCCTCAAGAGTTTCCAGATTCTGTAGCAAAAGAGCTGGATTATAATTTTCCGGCAGTTCAATGAAATTTGTGATTGCGTAGAAATTGGAAGCTGATGCGGATGCAGAGCTGCTGTGAACAGAGCCTGTTGAACCATCATCACCAAGACGCAGAGATAGGTGGGATGATCCGGTTCCACTCTCAGCATGCAGGTTTTCCGTACTTTTGGCTAGACGTTTCGAGGGACTGGCGTACAGCTGGCTTAGCCTGGGTGCAGTTTTTCTAAACCAGGCCGTAGCATATCGACGTGGAGGATGTGCGCTTGCAAAAAGCTGGACGATGCCGCGCTGGCTGAGATTCCTGTGCTGATCCACAAGGGTAAGACAGACATTCTTTGATTTGACCGCCGCTTTGCCACTCAGTTTGTACCTAACATGGAATAACAAAATTAGTAAGGATCAATTAAATGAACTATCGTTCAAAGAAAATTCACCCGAAGTTGAGATCAATCCAGTGATGCAGTCGTTCGCTTACGTACTGCGACTCCAAGGCCTCGCGGTGCTTGCAGATGAAATCCTCCGGGCAGGTGGCCCAAGCAGGCAACTCGAGATCCGGCAGGTCTTCGTGAATGCTCTTGAATATCATGGGATCTGAGTAGAACTCGGGGATGCACTCGTCCGGCGTCCATTCCTGGAGTCGCTGTATGGACACAGGATACTCGGCGGGCACCCAGATGGGACGCACATGGGCGCAGAGGATGGCCTGGGGCGTTCTCCTCGCCATATATACAAAGTAGGTGATCTCGGAAAGAAAGTCGGAGACGTGGTGAGGCGCCTGATCGCCGATTGCTTGATAGCTACCGTCTGCGCTTCCATGCTGGCTTGCATGGGCGTACATGAGATCCAAATGGACATCGCCCTTGTTCAGACGATACTTGCTTTTCGTCAAATCCCGCCATGCGCCTCCTCCGCGTCCACTAAAGTCAGTGACCCAGGGCATAATGTGGTGATAGGCGGCATTGGTCAGACTCCTGCCACACGCATTGTTCAGGATAGTCAGATAGTCGAAATTGGACAATTGACCATTGCACCACATCTCGGCATACTCGCGCAAGTTGAAGTGGGCGGGATCGTAGGCGAATCGCAGGTCGAACATGGTGCTGCTGGAGGGAATTGGTTGCTGCGATTCTCTCGCCTCTCCCAAATCCTCACTGGCCAGTGGAGTAAGGGGCGACATGTCCTCCCCAGCCAGATCGCCGTCTAGCAGATTATACTGCAGCCTAGGAAGCACTTGCAGCCAGAGATTCTCCCGCAGCACAATATCCTGCAGACGCAGATCGCCCAGAAAAAGTCCCTGTCCTTGGAGATGCTTCGCTAGCTGTACGATTTGGTAGATCACAAACAGCGTCTTGTTGTAGTTCTTTCCCAACAGAGCCGGACTGAAGGTGATGCAATCGTACAGGCTGCATCCCAGAGCTGGAGGATAAAAGAAGACGCTGATGTGCGTGGAGGACTCAATGGCCACCAGAGCGGGCAAAACGTTGGCATGACAGCTGCCAGGGGAACACGAAGTAGCATTGGATGAGTCACTAACTCCGTCACGATCTAGCTGACAGTGCAGCACGGGGCATTGATACACCCGCTGTATGAGCTCTTTGAGCACTACATCGTGCGGTTGTAGGTGGCCCTGGCCAGTTGGTGGCTTCATCGAGGTCGCTGCAGGGCTTGATTTGCACATTTTAACATGGGCGCCATTGTACTTCCTGTACGCCTCCTCCCAAAGCTGCTTGAAGTTGCTATGGGCCACAAAAGATACTGCCTGCGAGTAGGAGAGTGGCAGTTCGGATGAAGGGGCATCTCCAGAGATTTTAGGCAGCGGGTACACCCTTGACTGCGGCTGCTTCCTATAGGTCTGCACCAAAATCCTTGTCCACGGGTGCTCCAGCTGCCCAGCGGGATAGGACCTGCGATCCAGCAGTGGCCAACTGGGGAAGTGAGTCAACTGCCTGTTTCGCTCCAGCGACTGCAGCCACGCCTTGTCGCAGATCAATTGGAATCTACCATCGCCGCCCGCCTCGCAAACATGTTGCGGATCCACTCCAATTTCTGGCCAAATCTGCTCACTTTCGCTCATTTTCATAGGGGGGGTGCTTGAATTGGCAATCCTGCGATTTCAATCCGCTGCTGCCTGCCACCGCGGGTCGATCACATTTTTTGACTGGGCGAGGTTCGATCTTGTTCCGCCATAGACTTTTTGGCCTTAAGCTCTGCGATTTGTTGGGTGTTTCGATGATTTTCTGTTATCTTATCAAAGAACGCTGCTATTTTTTTCGCGAAGTTAAGAAATCAGCTGTTCATCAATGTGACCAGTCTGAGTGCTGTTGAAAATATTGCAAATAAATACTGAATGGTATATTAGGTCCGTTTAGTTTTAGAACACTAGGCGAGAAAATTTAAATTTGTTTATAACTGAAATTAATTCGGTTTTTAAAAACCAAAATTATGAAGCACTTAAAAAAGAAGAAAAGCGATTCATTTGTTTATTGGCGAATTACTAGGAATAAACAGGAAACATGCGAAGACGCGTTTAAACGACGAGCAAATTAATCCTGGTATAAAGTGCGATTTTGTATGTTGCACAAATAAATGTAAGAAAATGAAGTAAGCCTTAATTTCAATCGCTTACAGTACTCATATCTTTGAATACTTATTTATTACTATTAGAATAATATTCAAATATTGTTAAGAAAACATTCGAGCAATACGCCAAGTCCACAGAAACTTGTATTTGTGTTCGGCCTGCTGATCACACATGTTCATTTCAACCGAAGTCAACAACTTCCATGTAAGCTCGGCATGCGACGCATGTGGGAAGCACTTCACCGATAATACACGCAAAGTAATCAAAGGACGTGCTATCAGCAGTTAACTTTTGGAACCCGAAGAGCCAAATATGCACAAACATATTGATTAAGTCAGCACGGGCTTGTATTTGGATTTGAACGAGACTGCTAAGCAAACTTTCAGCGCCTGATTATTTTCATCGTAGTCAAGAAAAATGCATATTTTTTTCGTCTTCATTAACTTGAAGAAGCAATTTATTTTTTAAAGCGTCAACTAAGGGCATCACCTAGTTATTAGCTGCAAGAAAGCGAAGAACAAAGGTAATTTGCCTAATGCTCATTGGTTAATCTTTCGTGTTTGCTGCCCTCGTGGAAATTCCCACGCTCCCCTACCCAAATATTCCGCACTCTCATCCGAAATTCTAATCTTATCACTGAGTTGGTCGCCTTCGTAAGTTGCCGCCTTCTGCAGGCCGACTTTCCCCATCTCGCGCTGCTTTTCCTGTTTGCGAACGGCACTTGAAAGAACAAGTTTAAGGTCAAAATGTTTGGGTTTCACATACGTGTACATACATACATATATTTAAGATTACTCAGTTGACTCGCATGCGGAATACAGCAGCAATATCATGTTGTCTGCCCCCACAAGAAGTGCCCCCAAAAAACTCACAATGCGTTGCACGGACTCACTTCCGTTTCGCACGAACTGGAGGTCATAAGCATTGCATATAAATATCTGAATCACGTGTTAAAGGCTTGTCTTCGGTTCCAGCTGTCCAGATGTGGTTAGGAAACTCACTGGAACTGAGTATTTGCAAAGTGCCACAATTAATTGATTTGCATGTGTTTGCCTGCTAAAAGTTCCGACCACTTTTCACACTTCAAACGAATTGTGCAAACAAATAAAAGGTTACTTTTTACAGGGGATGTGTCTTGACTGTATATAAAGTATTTATCAGGGCGGAATGCCAGTACCCCGTCAGTACCCCGTCAGTACCCCGTCAGTGCGCCGTTTGGGGAAAAATGGAGTTTTAGCAGTACGAAAATAACCCATATACGACACGAGTGGTGCAATTGCTTTTGGCACTTTCCCTTAGCTTATAAAGCGGCGCACACGACAGGCGATCAAAGTGAGATATGGCCAATTAAGTTATTAAGCCCCTTGAGAATGACGCACCCCATACGATTTGCAGCTCTCGAACTCGTACTCCACTCCAGCCCACAAATCGGTATCAATGGGAGCCGCAAGTTGGGGCTGTATCATATATGCATCATATAGTATAGAAGCCATCACATGCGAAGATTTGGGATCTACAAGTGTCCATGGCTGAGGCGCGGAGATTCCCGCCTGTGCTCTCGCGACCAATCTTATCTTTTCCCTGGAGCCTTGGTACAAAAGTCGCATTATAAAGTCACTGTCGGCTATAAAGATTGGTGCCGATATTATGGTTAGTAGCATTGTAAAAGGCACATTTAAGATAGCCAATTTTGGCTGAACCGTTCCGCAGCCTTTATAGTTTTTATGATCGCCTCGAATATGGCAATATTACCCAGCCGTTCGTCAAACAGAACAGTACGAAACGTACCCAGAACTCAGTGCTGTCCATAGGCATTGACCCATAACCCCGTGACCCCATGGACTTCAGCCTTCGAGCAGTTAGCCCCACTCCACTCTACGCAATCTACTCCATCCAATCCAATCCAATCCATTCCACTCCAATTTGGCCAAGTAATGCGAGTCTCGTGACGTTTTGCGGTCTGGGTTTTATTTCAGTGAGCTCGAGTATTTTCTCAGCATCGCCGATGACCCTCGAAATGTCAATAGTGCGACCATTTTTGCTTGACTCGACTATTTGTTGGCTATTTTAATTACTTAAGTGCTTACTTACTGCATTTTACTCGAACGATTCGCACTATTCCGCCTCAACCGATGTCGATCACCCGTTGAGATTTCGCTCGAATGATTTATGTTGTTACAAACTCGTTAGAGGCATGTGTCTAAAAGTGCTCTAATTTGATGACTGGCTAATATAAATATAGTTGCGGAAATACAATTATCCTTTTAGGACTAAACTAATCCTAAACTAACTACTATTCCATGGCATTTTAACCACAGTTTAGGCAGCGTGATTAGCTACAGATAGGGGATATCTTATCGCGACAGATATAGTTTGATATACTTTTGATTATATCATCATTACCGCTGATCCCTTCAATAAAGATAGCATATGATGATGTCGCTATCTGTTGCCAGAGAAATTCTCTAGCGAACCATTATTCTTTCAACCAGTTTCAATTGCCTTTCATAAAGGCATCTAAGCATATTTGCGCAACTATTAGTTTCCTCTCTCTTTATATAGTGATGATGATGATTGATACGCTCCTCACCACTCAAAGTTCCTGACTTATGTATGTCCTTCCACCCCCTGAAATCTGGAGGTCTGTTTGGAATTCATAGATGAAATTTTCACTTGATTTGCAGGCTTTAATTGGCGCAGACATGACCGATCTGCTCGATATGCTGACAGTAAAGTTGACTAGAAAATTCTGGAGTATTTCAAGGCGCACTCGGAAATTTCCTTGAAACGCTGAAAAATACGTTTGTTTTCGATCCTTATCTGTCAAATACATCGTTTAATAGTGTTTTTCACGTTGTTTTTTGTGAAATATCTGGATGAATCCGATTCCCTTTATTGCTTAGTTAATACGTAATAAAACATATATTTTTGAGATTCCCATGCTATCATATCACTTGAATAGAGTGTATAATTTTACGTTGATATACATAATGTTTGGCGGCGCCCGTCACATTCCATTGATTCAATTCATTCGCGGTATAGTATAGTATACAAATAACGCAAAATATTTGGTATGCGAGTTAAATATCGAGTGCTATATTGGTCGTCTGCGGCAAAGTCGGTCCAACCGTCCATCCGTCCATCCGTCCAAATTACCAGTTCAAGCTGGTTAGGTTTTCGGTCATGGACGTTTGGTGCCAGTTTAAGCTGGATTCTAGAGTCCGTCGAGCGAACATGTATTACCATCCACCATCCATTACCATATCATCGGATATATTCAGAATATTTGTATAATTTATGTGGACAAACATCTCAATTGCAGAGTAGCATCATTTTGCGCAGCATGCTTCGCTGACTTAATAAAGTCAGCACGAGATGATCGAGTTTAAAGATCAGCACATCGCATATCAGATATCGCAGATCATGGATCATGGATCATGGATGGTGGATAGTGGATGGTGGATGGTGGATGGTTCCAAGTGGATCGGATGCGATGTGCGTGCGGCTAATTGATGGGGTGCACATCAATTGAAGTTTGTCACTTTTCATTAGGCCAAAGACGGAATATTCCCAGTTTATGTCCATGTCCATGTCCATGTCCATGTCGCTGTCAAGCTGGAATTCACTGCAAACGCCGCTTATCTAGCCTAGTTGTCACCTGGATGATCTCGAGTCTGGACAAAGTGTGCCATCGATAAGGCCGGCAAAGTTTAACTGATAAACATGGTGGTACACTTCTCTTTGGTCTCAAATGGAGAGCACTTTGCAATGGATTATATTTCCGGCGATAATGACTGAGATAATGCATGTGCCAAACCTTAGAGGACGCACAATAATCCCGCCCTAAGTACAATTCATTGAGACACATTTTTGAGTACTTCCTCGGGACACTGAAACAGATCGCAAAATATTCCACAAGTCATGAGTACACTCGTCGTTGTGTAGCAACCCCATGAAATACGAGTATATACGAGTATATCGGCAGATATGTACAAATATAAGCGAAACAACGAATGTTTATTAATAACCCAGCTAAGCTGCATTGAACCGCATCTGTAACTGGTTAAGCCTTCAATTTTTGAGTGCGCTCCGACTTATGCAGATACAGATATACTCGTATAGTATAGCAACGATTCCATCTCAATTCGACTGAAATCGAAACTGAGCCCGTCATGAATTCGGAATAGTGAACGTACAATTGAAGTGTCAGGGGCGGTTTGAGGTGGTTCACCCGGCTATAAGCGATAACGATTCCCCATTCTCGCGACCCCCACCCTTCCAGCCTCCCGCCTCCCGCCTCCCACCGCCCAACGCCCAGTGCCGCCCCCTGTTTGCCAGTTAATTGCATTGCATAAAGTCGCAACCCGCCTCTAACCGGTAAACGCTGCTGACTAACTAATACAGCCAAAACTGCAACTAAACTAATTCTATTGGAGCCGCAACAAGTGGTCGCACTCTGCCCAATACCCTACACTGCAGCCAGTCGGGTAGCTTCGCTGTGGCACAAAGAATTGTGCTTTCGCTATCACTCAGCGGCCATCAATGTCCCATTTTATACGTGGTTCATATAATATGTGGCTCGTTTGGATGGGTGAACAAAGAAATGTGTTGCTGCTGTGACATACTTGTGGGATTTAAAGTATATATAGGCATATAGTTTTATATCCAGACGAGATATGTACCTTGTCGCGTGTATAAAAAAATGTAAATGTTCTTGAAATTGTATTTTTAAAAAATGTGCGCCAACTAAGAATAGTTTAATACCGCACGTTTTATTGGGCTCCTATTGTTATGCCGAACTTTAGTCGGGTTTGTGTTTTGTATCTTTGAACTGATTACTTAGTTATAAGTACTCTTAATCAGTGGGGGGAATACGATTATTCAGTTCTATAAATAAGATAATATCAATAGCAAGATAAGCCTCTTCCGTAAGACTAAGTTGTTTCATTTTCAGCACTCAAACACTCAACACCCACATTTCAACACTGGAATTTCTGTATTGAGACAAGGTAATAATTCCCAACTTGCATTTTGTGAATATATATGTAACTACTTGCAAGGGTAGGGTATGCTTGGGGGAAATTCTTGGTAAGAAGCCCGTTGGCCATGGCTTCATTGGGGAAATCGGCAATTGACAGACGCGTATTTCGCTGGGTGCAGCTACCTTCCTGTCCGGGCCATTCTGTTGGCCAAAGTTTCGGTTTCGTGCATTCCGGTTTCGCGAGTTCTGAACTGAAACTGGCTGCACATATGTACGTACGTAGATACATAGTAAGCTGCGTTTTTTGATTCGCGATCCAATCGTTTATAGAGCGACATAAAGTGAGGAAAAGCGTGCATGTGAGGAAAACCGTGTGAGGTATTTAGCGCAGAATCGATTGCCCGCTGATACCAACTGAAATCGAAATCGGGCTTCAAATGGCCAAAGCTGTGCGTAGTTGTGGCATTTGTTCGAATGCTCCACGCATGTGGCGGCCCGATCGCTGATTGAATTCGATTGGATCGCCGATCGACCCGGCCAAGATAGCGACCGCGTTTATGAGGTGCTACAAGGCATGCAGAGAGAGAAAAGAAGTCAGCTTTTGAACTAGCAATATATTAAAATATTTTCAAAAGCCAAATTTCTATATGGTGCATCTGTAATGATAGTTATGCGCTCTTTGAATTTCTGTTGGTTGAAAGATGACTTTTTAAGCACAGATTACAAAGATAAATTTCATTTTGTTTTACTACTTCTAAAAAAAATAAGTAATAGAGTAAGTGTTGGCGAGCTTAATCAAATCATAAATCATAAGTCAATCAAATTAATAAATTAATCGACCCAGTGTTTTGTATTTTGAGCTTAAACTAGCTGTATGAAGTGCTTACTGATATTTTAGTTGTAATAATTCACTATGTATATTAAGATTTGTATATCTTATGTAAGCTTTGCATAATAAATGAATAGCTAAGTAAATAAAGTGATGAATACAAAGAATACTTGGTTTTATGACTAAATATTTATGTATGTACAAGCTATTTTTTAAGATAAAAATGCTTACATGCTAAGGATCACCAAGAGTGAAATTTATGATCAAACTGTATTGGTGCACGTATTTTTTCGCAGTGCTCAATTGTGGCAGCATGTACAGCAAGTGTTACGAGTCAACTCCTTGTCAATGTAGCGATACACGATCGTTGGCCGGCATCCAATAAAACCAACAACAGCGAGCGAAAAAAAAAGAAAAAAAAACATAAAATAAAATAATATGAAAAAACTCCCGCTGCCGCAGAGCCGCCGGCTGCGCAGCAGCAGCGGGGCGACGCTTATCTGCTCTCATATAAATATATACTAAAGTCGGCGGGAATAATTTCTCATTTGTAATTTGGCTGGCGGCGTGCGCGGTTCGGTTTGGAATTCGAGTTCGAATTCGTTTAGGATTTCGATTTTGTGACTTAGAACCCAGCCCAGCTCGCGAGTTCGACTTCGACTTCGAGTTCGAGTTCGAGATCGAGATCGAGATCGAGATCACTACTGACCCAACAGTAACAGTAATCCACCCAATTCACATTCCCCTCTGCATCTCCGCTTTCGCAATTGCGCGTGCGCCAAGGGAATATTGCAGCAGCGCGCCGATAGCCGAAAGAGCGGTAAAAAGCGTAGAGTCGAGTGCGCGTTAGTTGGTATTAAGGATCCGCCGTTGTCCTTAAACCCGCAACCGTGGCGAAGGAACTGGCCAGCTTGTTGACGCAGCCACCAAAGAGTCCCGAGATGACGCAACAGCCGCAGTGGGGCATAAGCCTCTCGAGGTGTAAGTGTGCCACATCCCACATCCCCCCCTCGAGTGCTATCACCCCCGCCATCATCATCATCACATCATCATCGTCGTCATCATCATCATCACTATCATCATCAACATCATCACTATCATCATCAAATGGCCATAAGGAAGTGCCGCGTGCGCCGGAGTATTCAGAATGCGGATTGTGTGGAGCGTTGAACCTGCGATCGTGAGGGGCCTTTTCGAGTGGCAGTGCTCGCTTAAAGTTAACCGACATTGACCAAACAAACAGATATAAAAAAAAACAGATATACAAAAACCCCAAATGAATTGTGCATAAATGAAAACAATGACAAAACGCCTCTGCCACTTCCGATTTGTTTCAAATCTTCTGCGCCTCGCGTCTCGCATTTCACGTTTGCTTGGGTTTCTACAAATTGAAATTCCCGGCATGCGTTCACATAATTGGTAAATATTTTGCATACGATTTGCATGTGACTTGCTGCTTACCAGCTAGCCAGCGCAGCGACAAAGTACAGGGTATCATGTCGCATGGCAGGTCGTATCTTCGCGTAGGATTACGGTTCTCGAGCGGCTCGATTACGACCATTGAAGGGCTAACAGTTATTACGGGCTTGTGGAACCGATTATGGACCTGTCCATGCCCATATACATATACACCCACCCACACCATTTCCTCGCCCCATCTTTCTTTATGTTCTGTTCTTTTTTGGGCAAGGTCAATGCAATAACGAATTCTTTCGTCCGATTGGGCAACTACTACATACATACTAATACATACGAGTGTTTCAGTCGTAAGAGCTTTACGAAAATAAAATGTTGTGGTAAAAATCACGTAAGCCGACGAAGATTTTCGTATCATGTTATCTGCATTAAGCCTAAACCGCAACAAAAGTAATTATTGAACTAATTAGCTTTTGGGCAGTGCTAGCAGCCTAGCTCTACCTAACAAGATATGATATATGGCTCGGTTTCCCAATGAGTTATATGGCTCTGTTGTAAATGTTTCCCAACAAAGGGCTTAAATGATGCCGAACTGCTTTTTTGCCACAAGTTCTAGCCTAATGAACTAACAAATTTACAATTTGGCCATAAATTAGCCGATTGGCATTGGGGCAGCATTGGGCATTGGTTTTGAGGTACGGCAATCAGCCCGACTAATCGCTTGTGGCCCGTCCCAGTTACACCAAGACTCATTATCATATGGAAAGGGTCTCTGGCATGGGTAGTAGTACTATCTGGTAAATACATATGCTCTTATGGGGCAATCGGACTCCACAGACGACCCTCTGGCCCCCAGGCCCATTGACATAATTTTCGCAAGACCGCGGAAATGCAAGCAAAAGAAATGAGGTTTATTCATTCGAGGCTATCTCTTAGACATTCCCGATTGCCGGACAAAGAGCCACGGACCCAGAAATGTCAGCAGAGTCTGAGTACGAACGGACAGATGGCATTGTTTTCGTTTTCTCATTAATGCAACGGATACGACTGACTATCGCCATCACATTAAAAACCCAAAACTCATTTTCATCATACAGAATTAACTATTAGCCGACCATTAGCCGTTAAGGTAATAAAGTGAGCTATTAACTGAGCTTGAAGGGAATAAAATTCGCTATTAACCAAGCTTTGAGGGAATTAGTTTGATGAGATGTGCATTTAATTGTTGTTAACATATTTGTTATTTAAAATAGATATATTTAGTTTTTCGGAATTCCAACGGAGCTCCCACGATTGAAACTAGTTCAATTGTATTGCCTGGTAAATTGGAAAGTTTCTCTGGGCTTCAATTGAAATAGTAATGCTATATGAGTCGCAGATAATTTATTCTTGGGATTGTGAAACCTATTTTTATAGCTAATCAGTAATCAGTACAGTAATCAGTGTAGTAAGGGTCAGCTTTACAGGCTCGTTGTATTTGCAAGAAGTGAATGTACATACATATGTAGAAGGTGTTACCTAATGCGATTGAATCTAGCTAAAAGTGAGTGCCCCCTCTCCCACTCATATCGCGTTACTAAACTCTGATTAAGTCTTAACTGGCTTATCGTGGGTGGTGGTCCTTAGATGGAGAGGGGTCATATATTAACGCCATCCATCATCAAGTGGATTGGTGAGCTGAAAATATTGGCATACTTGACAGGCGGCGATATGATTAGCACCCATTTACATATACGGCCTTATCAACTTATCACTTGGTAATCATATTTTATTTCTTGAATGTTTGTGTCGAATTTGGTTAAGTAACCTGTCAAATAGAGACACATTGTTAATTTTGCCAGTTACGGTGGCCTAATGCAATTTGCGGCCAGCAAAAGATATATTGATGTTAATTTATAGGCAAAATAAACTTGTCAGTGGGTGACGTCGATGGGCTTTTTTGCGAAACAGTCTCTCATAAACTAAGGGAGTTTTGAATGCCATTAAAAAGGCAAACACACATAATTGTTTAACTTTTACTGGCGAGCTGCTTTCTTGAAAATATGTATAGAGATTTCTGACGTAGGCTAAGTGTCAACAAAAACAACAGAAGTCGGCGGCTGTGGGGGTGATCTAATAATATTGTCATGAATTGGATTCTGATTGTGTTTACCCAAGAGGCCAGCCTGCTTGTTTACTCGCAATCCAGAGATCCAAGTGCTTTGCGTGCCGTTCTTGTTAGATCGTAGATCGTTTATTTCTATGCCTTCTGAATGGAATTGGTCAATGTTAACTAAGCGTGTCCAGGAACTTAATCAATTCAACCTTCGACATCCATAGGCGCCCATCCATTATTGAAGCCCCATGAATTTATACCCAAAATTACTTAATTGGCACCGCCATTGGTTTATGGTTTATGGTTTATGGTTTATGGTTATGGTCATTGTGCTCGGTTAGCGATTTGGCATACTTCACGGTGTACTCCAAATGTTTATCGCAGATCTACCACACTCCGCCTTATCAGGGCGTAATTCCGCTTAACAATTTGATTGCGATATGGCGATGGCATAAACTACGTCTGTTGGTGATTAAAATAGAGGGACACGAGTACCTAGCGCCGTTTATATAGACCCCAATCTTTCAAACACAATACTTCACGTGACAGGAAGTTCCTTAAATGCCTTTGAATAACTACATGAACAATAAAGTAACTCATGCTGGAAGTCCATAAATAAGAGCATATAAATTTACTCCTGCGAACCCCGTATATCAGCAAGTGATTTATTGAATATTTAATCGAAATAGGTTCTTTATTGCCGCCTATGAAGAGTACTTATTTATTGAGCACGATTATTTGGCTGGTTTATGGTAGATCACTTGATGATACTTTTGGAATTGCTTACCTTAAAGAAAATGAAGTCAATCCATGAAATCCAATCCATATATAGTGAAAGCCTGGATGGGGTTAAAAATCGGAACAGGCCTAATATATTCTATAATTTCGATACGATTATTTCTCTGAGTCGCAGTTGCTTACGCATAATTTCTCTATCATTAAAATTCTAAACTGGTTTGAAACGAATCTGTCGCTAGCATTAAAAAATACACTTTGGTGTCATCATGCTGGTTTTAAATATCTTCTTTGTATCTGCGAAGCAAATAATTTGCTTAAGCTTTAAAATCTGAAATGTTCTGAACATAGTCTGGACAATCTTGGCCATTACATTAGGTTACCTAGTCTTCAGCATTGAACAACTAAGCTCTTTATGTATTACATTTAGTTTAGTAAGCTTTTTTCAAACCATTCCCAATCGCGTATATTGAAAAATTACTCAAATCGCCAGTTCAGCAGTTCCGCCAATTGATATAGTGCCACAGCAATCAAGTGCAATTTGAAGTTTATCAGCGCAAATTGATTTGTACCCAATTGAGTCACCCGTCAAACTATTTATTCGCACGCTAACCGAATTAAATAAGTTAATTGCTTAAACAATATACATACATATGGTGCATATGCATATGTGAGACGCAAATCCGTTTGGCTCGTAAAATGTTTGACGCAGTGTTTGGTCAAATGTTGCCCAGCAGGTTAATTAATGTACACCAAGACATCCACTGACGTCAATTCCGATCTCCATTCGCTCGCCCGCAGATTTCGTGATACCCCAGCGAGTGATCCTGGCCATCATGGGCTTCCTGGCCATCCTGAACGCCTACACGATGCGCGTCTGTCTTTCGCAGGCCATCACCGTTCTGGTGGTCAAGAAGAACTCCACGGACGACGATTCTGAAGCGATCTGCCCACCCGATGACCTCGACGTGGGATCCACTGTGAGTAGCGCCTAAGACCATTATCAGAATGGATCCTTTCAGGGATATATTACCTAAAACGTAAATCATTTATCTTCCAGCCTGGTGGCGATTTTGAATGGTCCGAGGAGCTGCAAGGTTTGATCCTGTCCTCCTTCTACATCGGTTACATTGTCACCCACATTCCCGGCGGTCTGCTGGCCGAAAAGTTCGGTGGCAAATGGACTCTGGGTCTTGGCATTCTGTCCACCGCCGTGTTTACCCTCCTGACGCCCTTGGCCATCCACAAGGGTGACTCCGACTGGCTGATTGTGACCCGAGTTCTGATGGGTCTGGGCGAGGGTACCACCTTTCCCGCTTTGAGTGTCCTGCTGGCTGCTTGGGTTCCGGCCAACGAACGTGGAAAGCTCGGTGCTCTGGTGCTGGGTGGTGGTCAAGTGGGTACTATCATGGGCAACTTGTTGTCGGGAGTCTTTATAGACGCCTATGGTTGGGAGTTTGTGTTCTACTTCTTCGGCGGCCTGGGTGTTGTCTGGTTTGCCATCTTTGTAAGTATACGTGTAGCTTGAAGCACTCACTCCCTCAATAATTGTACTAATCCCAACTATTGTTGCTTGTAGATCTTCATCTGCTACAGCGATCCCACTTCGCATCCCTTCATCAAGCCCAGCGAGCGCGAGTATCTGGTCAAGGAGATCGGCACCATTAGCCGCAACGAGGACCTGCCCCCCACTCCCTGGAAGGCGATCCTCACCAACCTGCCCATGTTTGCCCTGGTGGCCGCCCAGATTGGTCATGATTGGGGCTTCTACATCATGGTGACGGATCTGCCCAAGTACATGGCCGACGTCCTCCAGTTCTCGATCAAGGCCAACGGTCTGTACTCCTCGCTGCCCTACATCATGATGTGGATCGTGTCTGTGGGCAGTGGCTTCGTGGCCGATTGGATGATCCGCTCTGGCCTGATGACCACCACGAACACTCGCAAGGTGATGACGGGTCTGGCTGCCTTCGGACCGGCCATCTTCATGGTAGGCGCCTCCTACGCCGGCTGCGATCGCGTCCTCGTCGTGGTGCTCTTCACCATCTGCATGGGTCTGATGGGCGCCTACTATGCGGGCATGAAGCTGAGTCCCCTGGACATGAGTCCGAACTACGCCGGAACGCTCATGGCCATCACAAACGGAATTGGAGCCATCACCGGAGTGATTACGCCGTACCTGGTGGGCGTGATGACACCAAATGTGAGTATTAGTTGACTGTACCGTGCAATTCTTAAGTAGGAAGAATAGATCAATGACTTTTGCTTTGATTCCTTAAACCTGAACTTTAAAGTGATGTTCTGGACCTTTAGCTAATCAGTTGTTTCTTCCCTTACAGGCCTCGTTGCTGGAGTGGCGTCTTGTGTTCTGGGTGGCCTTCGGTGTGCTGTGCGTCACTGCCGTGATCTACTGCATCTGGGCATCCGGAGAAGTGCAGCCGTTCAACAACGCCCCCATCCAGCCGCGTTCCGTGGACTTTGAGGCACAGGAGCGCAAGGTGCATGGTGAAAAGTCGAAGCGTCTGGAGCAGAGCTCCTAAGGCGGATCGCCCAAACAAGTGCCATACATATATGTATACATTGTAATCTAGTTAAAGCGCTGTCTACGCGGATTCGTGATTCGTGTTCCGTGTTCCGTGAACTGGGAACCACTAGGAGTTCCCAAACGCAGTGTCATGCCGTATACGCAGTGGCTGTTGTTTAAATTGCTAGTTTTATAGTATTCCCAATCTGGCCGATCCCTGGCCCAAGCGCCAACTAACTAATTTAAGCGAATTTACTTACACTCCCGAACGTGCGCAGTGTACCATCTGTATCCTGGTTTTTTTAAGCTAGGATAACCCTTACCCTAATCCTTATCCTAATCCTAATTCAAGACTATCCCCTTCGCCGCGCACGCAATGTACTCTCTTAATTATTATTTAGTATTTAAATAAACAGCGATTTCACATTAAGGATTTCGTGTAACAGAGCTCGTATTGCCGTATTGTAAATCAAATGATGAAATTTGTACATTTTATATTGTTGATCAATGTGTAAAGTGAAGCGTGTTTTTAGCCGTTCTGTTAAGACATTACTGTTTTTATGATGTTAGTCAAATAAAGTGTATAAAGCAAATTAAAACTATAATCTTGAAAAGTGTATTTATGAAATGTAATGGGTATACAATAGTCTGGGGAACATCTTTCAGTAGGCTTGCTGCGATTTGTCCAATTCCAATAAAACAAAGTTCCCAAAATGCTGCCCGTCGTTGAGCAAAAGTTAAGCGATTTCTTTATATGTATGTGAGCATAATCCAGGGAACTCACATGGCATCCATTACAACCAGATGGTTATCTGACCCATTCCACAGATCTGGAGGTGCGACAGCGCTTGGTGCTCTGCTGCTTCACATTTTTGGCGATCATCAATGCCTACACAATGCGCTTGTGCTTGGACTTTTCGCTTAACCGGATCGTCTTGGAATGTGGAGGACATAGGGTGGACCACGTTCCTCAGGTACTGAATCCAAAAGCGCTGCCCAACTGGCGCTTTGAACTGGCCATGGCACTGAATCAGACGGAATATCAACTGAGAAGCAGGCTGAGAGCGGGAAAGGAGCAGCCAGATCCCAACCATATGGGCCACAAAAGACCACGGAATGGAGTGCCTGACCGCGGGAATCATCCTGTTCAAGAGGACCCTCAAGAACGAATAAGCTGCTCCGAGCTGTGGCCTCGTCAAACGCAATCCCTTGTAGTGATGGCCTTCTACGTCGGCTACGTGCTCACCCATGTTCCGGGCGGACGTCTGGCGGAGAGTTATGGCGGAAAGTGGGTTCTCGGTGTGGCCATACTCACGTCGGCAGTGCTGACCCTGCTAACTCCCACTGCTGTGCGCCAGGGCGGTCCGTATGCCCTTGTTGCAGTCCGTCTGTTGGTCGGAATTTGTGAAGGCCCCTGCTTTCCGGCCGTGTGTGCACTCCTGGCTCAGTGGGTGCCCGAACAAGAGCGCGGAATGCTGGCCGGCTGCGTCCTCAGTGCCGGTGAGATCGGCATCTCGATGGTCCATTTGGTCAGCGGCTTGGTTATGGCGCAGCAGGACTGGCCCGTTTTCTTCTATCTGGTTGGTGGAGGCGCCGTGGTCTGGTTCCTGGGATTCGTAAGTCTATACCAAGGCCAAATTCCAGTTAATCCAATTAAAGTCAATTTGTTTCCTAGATTTTCGTTTGCTATAGTACTCCGGACCATTGTCCGTTCATTCAGAGCGAAGAAAGGGAATATATACGGTGCAATACCAGCACCACCCTCTTGTTGACCACTAGCGGAGACATAGAGGACATGGAAGGGGAAGATGGACATGAAGGTGAGGAATGGGAGCACCGCAGAGAAGTAGAAGCAACGTGTAACAACACTGCTCCTTGGAGAAGCATGCTTACCAGCACGCCGCTCTGGGCACTGGTCTCCACCTCCATGCAACATGAATTCCAACAGAAATTGCCACAGGAGCTGCAAGCTGCGCTAGAGGAAGTACGAGCCCGTGGCACCAGTTTGTCGGAACTGACCACCATCATCGAAACGATAGCTCCTTACGTTGGAAACTGGGTGGCTTCGCTGACCACAGGGCGGCTGAGCGATGTGCTGATCGAGCAGCA
This sequence comes from Drosophila orena, assembly GCA_005876975.1. Classification (NCBI taxonomy): domain Eukaryota; kingdom Metazoa; phylum Arthropoda; class Insecta; order Diptera; family Drosophilidae; genus Drosophila; species Drosophila orena. The sequence goes on along the minus strand of VCKV01000008.1, from coordinate 6,772,854 downwards.
GATACTCACTCGCACTCAGACGCGCCGCCTGATGTCCTGGTTGGTCTTCTTATGCGGATCCATGTACATGCTGCAGATCAAGACGAGCGGAGCACGAATCTGGAGTGTTCTGGGCATGGGAGCCTACTATGCGAGCATCAAGCTGCTACCGCTGGATATGAGTCCCAACTATGCTGGCACTTTGATGGGCATTTCGGGCGGAATGGGCGCCCTTCCGGCCCTTCTGATGCCCTATCTGGAACAACTGGAGACCGACTACAAGCTGGTGAGCAGTGTGAGGACCGCCATGTGGGTAATCGGCGCTAGCTACATATCCGGCGATGTACAGGCTTTTAACCAACCGGAACTGGAGCCACAATGAGGAAACTTGCTTGTTGTTAGTTTAATATTATGCTTAAACATAAGCTACTGGATTTGTCTTAGTGGATTCCTTAGGCAACAGATTCTAGATTACATATGTACCATAATACATGACAATTTCTATGCTAGAGCTAGGAGCATAAACGTAAACAAGCTTTATATATATATAAATAACAGGTATGATCGATATTAACTTAATTAGTGTAGGATTGCTGGTGGTCGTCTCTCTAAATGCTCCGCGCTCGCTCTCTTATTCCTCGGGCTATCAATCCCAACACACCGGTTCGATACTCTATGCAACGCCTTGGGGCATTAATCCGCATTGGGCCATTGCCGACACCGAGTTCATGTCGATACCCAGCTTTTTGGTGACGTTGATTTGGGCCACTGCCGCGTTGCGCAGCGAGTAGACGTGCACCAGCTCCGTCTGGCTCTTGGCATAAAGCAGTGCCTTCTCAAACAGCTCGACGGCCCGTTGAAGTTGCGCTCGCTGCACTTCGACGGTTCCGAGTGTCTCGTAGGCCAGCTCGCATTTGGGATCCACTTCGATCGCCTTGTTCAGCAGCTGGACAGCCACCTCAATGTCTCCATGCCACTGAAGCACCATGATGGCTTGGTGAACGATAAGTGCGGGATTCGTCGGCGCCAATTTCATGGCCTTCGTGTAGTACTCCTGCGCCTGGGAAAACTTTTGCTGGTCGGCCAACATCTGAGCCATTAAACTGTAACACTCAACGCAGCTCGGGAACCGGTCGATGGCATTTTGGAAGTTGCGCATTACGCTCTCCAAGCGCCCCTCATCGCCGGCCAGGAGGGATAGTCGGTACTCGGCATAGCACTTCTGGACGAGAGCGATGGCGTGGTTGGGTGCAATGCGCACCGCCTTTTCGAACTCAACCAAGGCGGGTCCAATCTGCTCCAGCAGCAGAAGTATCTGAGCGCGCTGGTGGTACACATCTGGGTTCTCTGGGTTCAGGCGTTCGGCCTCATCAAAATCGGCTAGACCTTTATCGCGCTGATCCAGCTGGATGAAGAGAGCTGCTCGCTTTATGTGGGCATAAGCACGCAAATTTGGATCAGCATCGGCTGCAATAAAGTAAAGTAAATAGAATTTTAATTGAATAGAAATTGAAATAAAAATGTAATTTTAATAAAATTTAAAAAATTCTTACCATTTGCTAAAATGGCATCAAAGTCCTGCTGGCTTTCTATGTAGGAGCCGCAAAGCAGGTGGAATGTTCCCCGCAAAAGCAGAGCCTCTACTTTGTACTGCGCTTCGGCCTCGGAGGATTCGATCTCTTCGGTGCAGGCGGGAATGATTTCCTCGTACTTCTCCTCGAGGAAAGCGCGGTGGGCGCGCAGGAAACCCTTTGTGGGTGCGTCCGATTTAGAGGAGGCCGGTATTTCCATGGTCTGCAGCGGATCCGCGATGAAGGAACGTGTGTAGGTGTTTACGAAGCAAGCAGACGGCACAACAGGCACCCGATCGCGCATACCCTTCTCGGCGTCCACTCGGCCAGTCTCCTTCAGCACACGGTCAGCAAACATGATAGTTTGATTGTTCTGGAACATCTCCAGGATACAAGTGGCTGTGACATCGTCCAGGCAATCGTTCATATCCTTGGTGGCCTCATGAGCCCGGGCACGACGATAATATGCCTTGGCGTAGCGAGGGTTGAACTCCAGCGAGGCTGTGCAGTCCTCCTTGACCTTGGACCACTTCCTAAGCATCTCGTAAGAAGCGGCGCGGTTTTGGTAGAAGATGGCCATGTCAGTGCGGTGCTCCTTGGGACACTTGTCGATGGCCTTGTCGTAGAATATGATGGCCTCATCATACTTTCCATTCCGGTAGCAGTTGTTGCCCTCCGTCTTGTAGTTGTTGGCCTCCTTCAGAGGCGACAGCTTCTCGCCTAGCTCGGCGGACTTCTGATTGCGCTCCAGCTCCTTGTCCGGGGCGGTGCCGTCTAGGGAGATGGCCTGCTTCTCGATCTTGGCCTTTGGTCGCTTCTTCTCCCCGTCCACCCTCTTGGGGTCAGCCGTCCAGCGCTTCACCGCGTAGGCGCCCAGTCCGATAGCCAAAGGAGTTCCAAGGATGAGCGCCAGCTGCCACTTTGTCAGCTTCACCGAGCCAATGTTCAGAGTCATCGCCATCGTATTGGTCTTCCTTATGGATGTGTGTATTGTGTGATAAACTGCAAGAGGAGAGTTGAATCAGTTTTGGTACCGCCACAAATTGTGTAATACTCCGCTGGCTTATCGCTCGGCGCCTTTTGAGCCCGCTAAATGCCGGGCGGGGGGCACGTTTCTGCGGTGCCTAACCCCCAACCCAATTGATTTTTCGCAGCCCCAACTGGCCGGCAAGTGACGCACTGTATCCAGCGAACGGAACTTACACTTTTTCAAAACTTAACACTGCTTGAATTTGGCAAATATGAAACGTTGTTTGTTCTATTTTCAGTTAGAACTCGAGCAACTTAGATTCTATTGTACATCAGCCTGCTGAGCACACGACATCGAAAAACGATAGGCCTCGATAGGTATGGAGTAATACTGCGTTGGGAATGCTCATTGCAGAAGAAGAAGAGCAGTTGATAGAAGCTGTGTGTGAATATGTAGTTTGAATAGTTTATTTAATTTAATTTCAAGATTATTCTCTCTAATTAGCAAGGAAGTGCTTAAATTAAATGTGTTTGGGGTGAAGCCGGGCTTCAAATAATCCATTTTGATGCGGAAATTGTAAGAAACCGTGATCACAAATCTAGTACAAGCCTTGAATAGTCATGAATTTAAACTTTAGTTTAAATTTATTAAGCTAATTATTCTAGTTAATCTATCAGTCCCTAACAGTGAGCTTGGGTTCTTAAGTTTTAAAATCTGTTTCATTTGCACGGGCCTTTTTTAATTTCCCTTTTTATAGCTCGGTACTATACTTTCATCCGCTGCTGTACCTTAGCACTTGCTATCAGCTGTAGCTTGCCAGTCACACAGAAACGTATGCCCCTGCGAAATCAAGCCCCTTAAATATTTGAAACACAAGCAAGTTTGTAAAATTACAATCAATATATTTAAAAGTAATTCACTAGAATACACGCACAGCCTAAGAGCGGATTTCCTCCTCTGGGCTGGAAGTAGGAGCGGGAGCAGGAGCAGAAGCAGAAGCCGATTTAGTTGTCGATTTATCGGTTTCCGTAACCAAGATCTTGTCCAGATCCTCTAGCTTCACCAGGCCCTGGGAATCAGCATAGTGCAGGAGATCACATATTGTGGGCGACCCTACGACCAGGATGTACTGGCACGTCTTCGGCTCAAGAAGGTACATAGATACAGCGGTGCCGCTGTTGGTCACAGGTGTGCAGGTCAACTTCACGTCCACTTCGCGGGGCATTCCAATCTGCTCGCAGTGTGTTCCCTTCCCATAATGGTGCCAGACGGAAGTCGTCAAGCCGGGACGTCGCGCTCCGTTATCCGGGTTAGCATTGGACCAAGCGCGATGCGCTTCCTCTGAGAAGTAGCCAAGAAAGAGCTCGACTTCACTGGTCTTGTCTTTATGGAACTGACGTACATGTCGCCCGTAGCAGAACTCGTACTTCCACCAGCCATTGCCCTAAAAAAAAGAGTATTATTGAGCCAAAAGTATTGGTTAGCTGAATGTTATTCGTACCCCGGTAAGGCAGTTCTTGCCAGAAATAAAGTCCTTAATAGGCGTCAGATCAGCAATGGGAGTGGGTCCTGTTCCAGAGACTGCTCTAGACAGCAGGAGTTGCAGATAGTCTTCGTCTACCTCCAGGTCACCATTACTTAACAGCTCGTGTATGGCTTTGTCCATAACCCCGCCGTACTTCAAGGTGACCAAATCGCCATCCGACTTGGTCCACAGGTTGGCTTTGGCCTTTTCCTTGGATACCAGTAAGTCCGCCTCTGACTCAGCCCATTCCTTCAGCTCCGATCGCAGCATGCTCAGTGGCCTGTGCGGCTTCGATTCGGAGTTGAAACATTGTATGGACAGTTCCTTGGTCTCTTCGGCATGAAAGCCGCGAATGGCGCACAGTGTCGAGGAAAGGATAATGGCCTCGTAATTGCACGAGGATGTCTCCTTGAAGGAGTAGATGTCGTCCTTGCCATGGGGATAGCACACATAGCGCACCATTGTGGTTCGGGGAGCGTTAATTATGTCGCACATGGTGCCATCGCTGTATTCCATCTCAAAGTATGGATACTTTGTGTTGTCGATCTTCAGGCTCTTGTATTTCGGCTTAACGCCCGCCTTGAAGTCCGCTTTCCAGGCATTTGTCAGAGTTTCCATCTTGTCATCGGTCCATTTGCCCAGGTAGTACTCCTGGAACTTGACGTTCTTTCCCTCGCGCTCCTCGTGATACTGACGCACATGGTGGCCATGGCAGATCTCGTACGACCAGTAGGCCTCGATGCGATACGTGCAGGTCAGGGCGGAGAAAATGGGGAGCAGCAGTGTAATTGGAGCTATGTAAATTCAAAATGATGTATTTTTGATTAAAGGGATATATGTGGCAAAGCCAATTTCTTACACAACTCTGGCTTGTCGGACTTTTCCTCCTCCTTCTGGTGCTCCAAAGTGGGAATCAGGCACTCGTACTTCTCTTTATCCGGTGTGTAGAATGTTCTTAGCTGATTGCCCAAGTCCTAAACACCAGTTTATGAACACATTTGTTTATGTTTGTATTCATAAATTTGTACTCACTGGCTGTCCAATTGACTCCGGCAGTTCGAAATCAATTCTATACAAAATTGAATCATCAAAATCTTTGGCTTCGTGGGACGCCGCTGCAATTATCAAATTCAGCAACAATGCTGTTCTCGCAACTATCACGTAGGACTTTGCCATTTTCGTGTTTAAAGTAGTCGATTTCTTTACATGAGTATTTTCGTAACAATATACAAATAATTGCAAATGCTACGTGTTGTTTTTCCCAAAAAATAAGAAACAGATGTTGACTGTCGCCTTTGCACTGTGAATGGTGACTGCGAAAGAAGAAGAGTATTTCAGCTTGAAAATAGCTAAATATTGAAAAAATAACCGTGGCAGCTGACAGCACTGACAAATTGTTTGAATTTAGATTCTATGTAACATCATTTTCGCATTTAAATCTATCTATTTAAATATTTATAATTAACAAATTACTATACTAAATTCTTCACACTTAAATTATTTTAAAAATGTATACGTGTTTATTGTAGATTTAATGGTCTTCAGTCCTTTACAGCTTTTAATACAGTCATTCAAAAATGTGTATAAAAATCGAAAAAGGAAGAGTACACTGTGGCTATGTAACTAACTATTTTAAAGCCCCGTCCTCCAAAAATTAAACTCAACTTCCAGCTTTCTTCAACATTATTATATTTTCCTTAACAAATATCGCATATGGTAGTCAGTTCCCTATCTCATTCCCAACGCCGGAGTGTCCGTTTTTGCCGCGGACCATCCGAGCTCCTTGTCCTTGTCATGATCCACTGGCACCTTGTCGATGGCATCCAGTATAAACTGGATGGAGTGCGCCGTCCGTGGCAGCCACTCCATGATGCGAGAGGTGGTCGAAACGGGCGGTGTCGCAGCATCGCCGTCGTCCACGAAATCCGCATCTCCGCCGGACAAAGAACGAACTCCACCCAGGTAATCCGTGTAATCGTAGTCGCTGGTCAGCGGATTCACCTTGGAGTAGTAAATGGCAGCGAACGTCGAGTAGATGATCAGCAGTGCTGTGCCCACCTGCAGGTTATACATTTAAAGCATTTTTAGTACACTTGTCTTTCGTCCGCTCTTTCTAACCACACACCTGAAAGACGGCCCAGAACTTGTAGGAGCCCTCCGTGATGACGAAATCGTAGTAGCCCTTGAGAGGATCACCCTTGATATAGCGGCCCTCGCCCACATCCGTGTCGGCCTTCTCCTCCGCCTCGGCATCGCGTCTTTGGCGCAGTCCACGCACTGATCGCAGGTTTCCCTTTTCCCCCTTGAGTGCCGAGACTTTGGTGTCTGGAGCCGATGGCGTGACTGTTTCAACTTTCTCCACTGTCTTCTGCGGCTGCTCCTTAACCACCACCTCCTCCTCCTCCTCATCAGAGGTCTCTGGGGCAGCTGTCGTCGTAGACTTGGTGGTTGACTTAGTTGTCGTCGTGGGCGGCTTCTTGTTCTGGTTCTTTTTGTTGCCCTCCATACGAGGTGGTTTCTTGGAGTTTATCCTGGTCTTCTGCTGCTGCTGCTGACGCAGTTGCTCCTTCTCCGCCTTCTTTGCCGCCTGCTCCTGGCGGAACTTCTCAGTGCTTTGCTGATGGCGTTCGCTGACCGCGTTCCAGGCACTCATCAGTGCCTGATATAGATCCCAGATCTGCTTGAGGCTCTTCAGCACGGTGACCAGGGTGGATTCACTTTGGACTTCAACTACTGCATTGTCGGAGGCGGGCTGAGATTGTTTGGCTACACCGGTTTTCGGATGAGGGCGCGGCTGGAAGCCCATGGGATAATCGTACAACTCATCGTAGGCGGGATAGGGCGATCTGTAGAAATTGAACGAACTTAGTGGCTTAAGAATAAAAACTCATATCCATTGGAAGTGTGTTTTCCCATTTCATCCAACACCAATGACCAAGATCTAGTTTGATGAAGTATCTCTCACCTATTGGGAGCTGAAGGCGCCTGGAGCTTCCGATTGTTGCCCTCAGCCGCGGGATGAGTAGCCACTGGAGCTGGCTGCTGTTTGTGTGACCATGCAGAGTAGAAGGAGTCGTAGGGACGTGCCTGATGGGCCCTGCCCTCACCCGTGTCTTCCTTATCATAGAAGCGTTCCTCCTCTTCCGACTCTTGCTTGGACTCTGCACTTGGATAGCGTCCAGGTCCGTAGTCATCGGCCACATCGTAGTACGGATCCTGCTCGTAGGAATCCTCGCGACTCTGCGGCGGACCGTAGGCGTCTTGGCGTTGTCCCATCACGGGAGAATCCATGCTCTCCGCATTCACCACCACCGCCTGCTGCTCCTCGTAGAAGTTTCTGCCCTGCTGTTCTGCGGATGCACTCGGATTGGTTGCATTTCCAGCATCCCTAGCAATTCGCTCCACCGTGGCAGATTCCGTATCATTTTCAGCACCGGCCCTAAAGTGATTCCACATGCGTGTGAGGATTAGGAGATCGCTTTCTCCACCGGCGTTGCTCTGTGCCCGTCCAGCTTCGATCACAGCCAGCGCAGTTAAGGTTGTGGCAAAGAGTAGGAACGTGATCACCAAAAACCAAATGGGTGAGAGGCGTTGTGGCGACTTCGCCGGAATTTCCTTGTATGCAGACATTATCCGTTTGGCACTTTTGTTTCTAGTGTTCCGAATCCTGTTCAGCACACACCGCACGGCCAGTTGGCTTGGAGTTAAGTCGACAACTAACCGAAGAGCCCCAAATGCTGCTCCAGAAAAACTACGCCCGGCGATGGTGCTAATGGCGGCATTTGGGTATCTAGAACATCCATCCGTAGTGGCTCGTTGGAAGGTGCTAATCCGTGGGCCGCGTGCATCATCGTTATTGGGCCAGTGCTCCAGTTTCGATTTAACGGTTCATCCGCCACCCTGTGCCGCGGCAATTAGCACCATCCATATCTCCATGTAGCCAGTACTACGATCCCATCCGAGGCTGGCTGGGTTCCATCTCCATTCAGTTATGCATAATCCCCGATTCTGTTGTTCGCCACAAATTCGTTTTTTTTCGCGGTGAAAGTGTGCAATATGATTCTCTTCCCAGAAGATGGGCTTTGGAATTTAGGAAGTCGTAATTGGAATGGCTCCGTGTAGCTGAAGCATTGTGCTCCGCCATCGAGGTCCATCGTCTGTCGTGTGCCAGGCGAAGATCACGATCTAGGAAGCTGCATACATGCCCATAGTTGGATACAGATCGTGGCAAGCGTGCCACTTTCATTATGGGCTCGGAAAGAAATCCATTTCCCCAATAAAGATACGTTTGGTCAACATCAATGTGGTATTTGTACATTGGTGAGATCTCCTAAACGATCTGTAATCTGAAGATAACACTTGTTTGAAATTGGTAACACCCAGTTCTATTTGAGATTGAGATTTTTACTAACAATTTGTGTCATAGAATGAGCAAAACTAGAGAAAATCATTGTGAAATCTCTTATGTACATTCTAATTAGTTGTATTACTTACACATTTTACTTAAATGTTCTCTCTCTAAAAAAAAAATAGCTACATACCAACCAATTAAAACTACATTCTTTCTTTTAAAAGCTATATGGACTCATATCTCAGGAAAGTAAGCCAATACTTACAGTATTTTTATGCTTTAATTTTAAAGCAAATGAAAGAATGTAAACTTGCTAATTTAACAAAATTAGTATTTCATGCTAAGAGCACAACTAAGTTAATGCAATCCACCTCGAATTCGCATAATTACTTCACCTATTTATTAGTTCTAACTATGTATATAGTACATTACCTTCAAATATTCCAATTATACACATTTACAATGTATTTAAATATGTACATATGTACATATAAATGATTTCTCGATATTACTGAACTACTAATGCGTCATTTGTTTACAGGCGAAACGCAGCGTGGCAAACAAGTTTCGTTACCCCAAAATTGTTTACTCATTTGTAAGACACTTGCTTGTTTTCCTTAAAAAAAGCTATGATTGTAAATGTTCTGTTGATATTGCTTTGTTTTAAGCCGACGAGATAATGTTAATCGTTCGATTTTGTTTAATTTTTGTAATGCTATATTTATGATCAAGTATTTTTAATTTAGAAATCCATTTAATTACAGTACCAGCAGACGAAAACGATTCTAAGACACTCTTAACGCACAATATACTTGCAATGATTAATAATTTTATAAAAAAGAAGAACCGATATTTCATCAAAAAATGCAATTTTAATTAAAATAAGGAATATTTATAACCAACCAAATGTGAAATTAAACATCTTGCAATTTCGATTGACGAAATGCTTGAACATTTGCATTAATATTCAGTATAGCAAAACCACCTGATCGCGTCTGTTTTATTGTTTACCAAATATCCACAACGCAATTCAAAAAGCCGGCAAATGGCGTAAATAGAGACAGAAAGAGAGAGAGAGAGAGTAAAGAGAATTCCATTAGAGTGGACCTTTCTGGAAAAGTTTGTTCGTTTTATTTTTGTAAGTGTGCTTGTTTCTTTGTTTGTGCTTGTTTGTTTGTGAGTGGAAAATAACACAGCTTTTGTAATTTTAAACACCTAATGTAAAAATACCTTTTGGTATGAAAAGGCAATTAAAAGCTGCCCAATATTCATAAATGCAACCTTACACGCAAAATGGAAACCGGAAGAAATGTTGCTTGCATATGTGTGTGCAAGCTTATTTACATGTGTAACTGGTGAACTTTCAATGGAAGGTCTCGGGAATATTTCCGTTTGGAAACTATGTATGTAAATGTCAAGCGGCATGTGCATACATATATTTGTGTACATACATATGTACATGTTTTCTTTTTTGTCGATCGCTGTAAACAAAGAAAAAAGTGGCCTGCAACTGCATTCGCGATAATCGCGGAGCTGAGTGCAAATGAGTTCAACTAAAAGGCTATAAATATGCGCGCCAGCACACCAACGGCATTGGAAAATATTGGAAGAGCTCTCTCTCTCTCGCTTGGAAAGGTGCGCTGCAAATGCAAATGAAAATAAGACGCACCATGGGATTCAGTTTTGGTTTTCTCTTTATTTTATAAGTAATGCCTAAATCAAACTTCATAATTTGAAACGCTCTTAGGCTTAGCAACTAAAACTTGCAAGTCTGAATTAGTTTAGGAATATATTAGAAGCTAAGAGTAGTAAGTGCCTTTCTTTTTTTTTTTGTGTTTGTGAAATTATAAGCGAAATAAAATTATTATAATGTTCACAAAGTTTAGCGCCGCATGAAAAGCTAATGCACAATACAAATGCAATGTGTATTTCCAGCTGGCTTTTGTTTTTCTTTCCTTTCAGCAAAACTGCTGCCGTTTGCTTCTTCTTATTCTTCTTCTCTCCTTTGCTCTTGCTTTCCTTTTTAAATTCGAAGATTTCTTTTCCCCTTTCAATGTGTCCCCGTTACTTCGTTCTGTCCTGCTCCACCGCCCCCGGCGATGCCCTGCATCAGTTCTTGCAGGCGGCGGCCTTCTTGTTGTTGTTGTTGGTGTTCATCAGCTTGGTCAAAATCTTGCGGGAGTGACCGGAGGGATCGAAGTGGTTGGTGTGCTCATTGGCCTCCCTCTTGTTGCGCTGCTTGCCGCTGTGTCCGGAGAAGATGTGCTTGTCATGGTCGAAGTTGTAGTGCTCGTACTCATCGAAGTGGGCCTCGGACATAATGGCGATTTGAGGTTGCAAAACTAACTGCGTTCTTGGCTGATTCTCTGCTTTTTGTTTCTCTGCAAATTTGCAGGCTGCTTTCTAGATTTCTTTGCTGCGATTTTCTTGGTTCACTTTTCGCTGAGCTGCGAACGGAATTGGATTTTTTTCGGCCGAACAGCGGGTTTTATAAGCGGGAAAGCTTTTTGTTACGCACCAAAAGCTCGCTCTCCGCCAGAGCTGCCGGATTTTGCTTAAGAAACTACTAGAAAGGCATTTAATTGTTGTTAACCTATAGTAACTAAACATATTTAATTTTGTCAATACTTTCTACTGAACCTTTAACAAATAACTTAATCCATTTTTATGTAAAAGCCTTTTTTGTGATAAAAATTAATAGTTACTTACCCTGACAACCCTTTGCCATCGAGAGAGCGCATTTTCAACAATTTTTGCTGCGCAATTTAATTTTTTGCTGTTTACTAAGTGCGCGGTAAACAAAAAAAGAACAGAAATCGGCAAACATATTATTTCGCCTCGTCCATTTATTTTAATAATTAAATAAATTTTCAGAATACACACGTTCCCCGAGTGTTATGTAACACCCGCCCACCTTGACACTCAACAAACGGCCCACAAAGTGCAGTTACCCTGCATTTGTTTCTCCACTTGATATAGAATTAAATGCAGCATAAGTTCTGGATGATACACTGCTCAAAATGAGAATTTGAGAACTCAAAAATATTTTTTAAACAAAACGTAAGGGAACCGGATACAATTTTCTTTATTATCATAACAAAGGAAATATTTTCGAACCACATTTACTAACTGCCAATAATGGATATTTATTTTGGTGCATTAGAACCTGATCGGTTGACCCAGTTTTCCCTCCCACCAGCAATGCATTTGTTTATTTTTGAAAGACGAAAAGCTTTCAGTTTGTTTTGGTTTAATGGATTTTATATAAACAAATGCTACGCAGCCTTCTGGCGTTGATAAGATGCTAACTATCGCTCTTGTTAGTCATTTGGCAGGTATTCGTTCTGAAAGTTCGTCTGGAAACGACGCAATAGATCGTAGTCACCTTCTTAGATAAGATAGAACGGCCTCAACAATGTTGTTCTAAGAACCTTCCACAATATACATACATACATACCACCATTCTCATTGTTAGCAAATTAATTTTTAAATTTCTCGATGGTTCTTTTTTATGGCTTAAAAAAAAATTGTGGTGCCGTGAATATTCTAGATACAATTTTGTTGTATTAGAGCTCGGAACATGAGATCCCTCTACTCATTTTGAAATTATAGAATTTTTTCTAAGTTTACTGAAACAGTTTCTTGTTAACCAAGTTATCATAACTATTTACAACTCGTATGTGTCTTACAGTGATACTTTTTCGGTTACTAAAATATGCATGTATATTCATACATTCATACATGAATGTTGGTTTTCACAAATCTCTTTTGAGAAGGTTTGAATAGTAATATTCCTATTCAACAGTCTTCTTGGGCAGTAATGTTTTCAGTCGCTTGTCAGGATTCACATCCCTTTTAGTATTGCTCTTAAGATCCTTTGGTTTCTTCTTGGGTGACGTGTCGATCACGGGAAGATCAAAGTCATCGGGAAAGCTACTATCCACAGTCTCCGAGAGCTCTAATTGCACCGCCTTCTCCGTGTGAACCCGCTGCACGTGCTCTTTCATTTTGTCGGAGCGATGACTACTGAATCCACACAGCTGGCACTTGTAGCGGTTCGGGCCATTTTCCGTGTGCTTTAAGGCGTGACGCTTGAGGTTTTTGCTCTGGCTGAACTTGCAGCCGCAGATTTCGCAGATAAAGTCACGACCCTGCTTGTGCGTTTCAATGTGCAGTTTGAGGTTCTCCTTGCGATTGGCTCGATGCTTGCAGCCCGAAACTGTGCACGCAAAGAATTCACCGGTGTGAAGCAGTTTGTGGGACTTGAGGGCCTTCATGTGCGTGGTGCTGTAGCCGCAGACGTCGCAGAGCATTTGTTTCTCGGGATTGTGGACCAGGATGTGGTTGCTCAAGCCCTGCTTCCACTTGAAGCCCTTGCCGCAATGTGGACAAATGTGCGGCGTTTCCGTGGAATGCTTGGGCTGATGGACGAGCAGGGCAGCTCTGGTGTTGAAGCGGATGCCGCACTGCAAGCAAAAGAAGGGCTTACGCAGATCACCAGAGTGCCGGCGAAGGTGAGTGTCGTATTCCCGCCAGTCTAGGAAGCCCACTTCGCACAGCGAGCAAGTCAAATGTGAGGGCTCACAGATGCCCATGTGCTCGATCATTTTCTGCACCTGGTAGCACTTGAAATCGCAGCCTATGCAGTAGTTCACTTTGCTGCTGGACTTTACCGCCCGCGGATTCTTAAGCTTTAATGAAAATGTGAATATAAGATACAGGAGTGGCTCTATGACAAATTATCCACCTTGAAGTAACTTTGTCGATTTTCGAACACAGCTTCCGCTTTCTTAGCAAGCTCTGGATTCGTTTGCGCCTCTCCAGGTGCTGAGATCTCTGTCGCTTCTTTAACCTCGCCCAAGGGCTGCAGCTGATAGAGATTCAGTAGTTCTGTGACAGCCAGGATTTGCGCCAGCTCTCGAAAGTGCAGCTCGTGCTCCTTGGACACGGACACCAAATCCTCGTAGAAGAAGTCCACAATTGTGTGCAGGCATTGGGTGCAGCTGAAATTCCGGATGGTGATCTTCAGCGGGTTGTGAATGGAGAACTGCTGCTGCTTTTGGTTGGTGTGTATGAACTGGCTCTGCGCAGCCAGCACGCAGAAATGGACGCTCAAACTGAGGGAATCATCTGAATCCAGTTCCAGGAGCAGGTCACAGAATTGTCCGGTTCTTCGCTGGTTGTTCAAATAATTCGATACCTTGGAGTGCAGCGGCTGGTGCAGAGTGGGTATCGATGGCATTGCCTGTGAGTGCAGCATTTCTGCAGCTTATAATACAAACACTCGATATAAACAAAATTATTAAATGTTTTGCAATAGAACGCCGACACAGCTGTTCAAAAGTGTGACCATTATCGGTTCGGTGTATTAAAATACTGACTAGTATTTTCGGCAGTTACTTTAAAAATGTGAATTTAAAATAGAGTTTGTACGTTTGGCTGAATTTATTAATTATTAATGTAAATTTAAGACTAGATAGCTTAAAAACCTTGTTTCTAGCTTCTAAAAAACAATATCTTAAAAAAAGTGCACCATACAAAGGTTCAATTTACAAATTTTACCTAAAATAAGCCAATGCACTTTACAGAACATAAAACCACCCTCACAGGAATTGATTTGTTTGTTTTGACACTTAAATATCAGCGCTTTACAGGGAAATTGATAGAGTTAAACAAATTATAGAGCCAATTTAATAAGCTCTGCTCAGTTCTGTTCGCGCATTTGAGCTTCAGTTGAGAGGCGACGTTGGATTCGGAATGTTAGTAACGGACAGATCGGTCGCTTTTGCATTAATTTATTAGTCGGCGCGGAGTTAAATCATATCATAACGCATCTATTGTTTAGCTTCCTATAGGAAATACGCTTACTTAACCTCCGCGAATCTACATATTTGTGTTCAGAGTTACCAAAGGCCAACGAACACTGCCAATTAAAGTCGAGTGCGAATAAATAAGTTTTTATAATTGGCACGTTACTGTGGATCTGTTTACCCACTATTGTTCAAAATCTTATCGGTTCCGGATCGCGGTCAAATGTTCTGTTTACGCAGTCATTGTAAATGCTGAAAACTAATCCTCCGGTTAGCATAAGCACTAATTACTGGGAATCCCGAAGTAAATAGAAATTTAGCTTAATTTACACAGACCCTTTTTCCTAAGCTCCCCCGTGCCGGGTTCCAATTTTCCTTTATAACTGGAGCCCCATAATAAGCATATACATAGATAAGATCTACCTGGGCCAACGTTATTTGGGGTCTGGGTCGCAGCTCATTGAGTGTAGAGCTCTCGACGCGAACGGTTGATCATCTGATCTGTTCTGATCTCTCGGGGTGTCGTGTTTATATTACTGCTCTGATTCCGAAACGCCGATTAGCGTCAGTTGCAATCACCGCAAATCAGCCCGGGTAATTCAATCAGAGCGATATGGTGGGAAAAGTTGTAAGCCTTGCGCTGGTGATGCTCCTGGTCGCCTCCTGGTCGGAGGAGGGCCAGGCACTGACCGAATCCTACGAGGATCCCAACACGCTCAAGGTGTGGCTGACCATCAGTGCCCGCAAGCGGTTCCTGGAGGTCTCGTGGAGCAATGCACCGGCGAACAAGGGTGACCAGCTGCTGGTGACGAGAGAGGATGCACTCAGCTTCGAAACCCAACTCCTCCGCAAACACACTCCGCTGGCGGCCTTTCGCAACGAGGAGGGCAGTGGCCAGGGCGATGGCTCCCCCAGCTACGTGCCCATCAGTGGGTTCACCCCAAGACCGGAGACCAAATCGGACACCAGTGAGGTGGAGCAGAAGTACTGGGTGGCCAATGGAGGAGCCACCGAGGTTGTGGCTGCCATTGAGCCTCGAAAGGGTCTGAATACCCAGTGGTTCACCACAGGATTACCATTTGATTATGCCTTGTCCCAGAATGTGACGGTACAAACTGCCTGCTACGGCTTTTGGGCCAGCTACATCAATGCGCAGGGCAATATCCTGGCCAAAACCTGCCTCAAAGCATTCCCCCGTTGGATGAACAATCTGAAGTCCAAGATAGGAGAGATGCGCCTGCGAGATCTCTTCATTCCTGGCAGCCACGACTCCGGCTCATATCGTCCCAACTTCGATCCGCTGGTTCGAGAAAGCCTGGTGACCAAGTATGCCCTCACACAGGACGACGACATCCGGGGACAGTTGATGCATGGAGTCCGCTACTTGGACATACGCGTGGGATACTACCGCAACTCACCCGATCCGTTCTTCATCTATCACGGGATCACAAAGCAACGTCCTCTGCAGGAAGTTATCAATCAGGTTCGGGACTTCATCTACGAAACCAACGAGATTGTCATTTTTGGACTCAAGGAGTTCCCAGTGGGTAAGGATTTCGTTTACACTTGGATATATGCAGGCAGCCCACATATTCATTTTTCTTTAGGTTTTGGTAAAGGACTTGGTGTTCACCGCCTGCTGATCAGCTATTTGCGGGATCAGTTCCAGGACCTGATAGCCCATCCTTCGCTCACTTGGCGCGCATCCCTGCGGGACATTTGGGCCCGGAGGCAGAACGTCTTCCTCGCCTACGACCATGAGGCCATGGTGGAGGAGTTCCCAGATATCCTGTTCGGGTCCGTGGAGCAGCGCTGGGGAAACAAGCAGACGTGGGCCCAACTGGAGACCTATTTGCGCAACATAAATGACTTTGATGTGTCGTAAGTGGCGATACACCTTAATGATTAGATAAGAGAACATCTATCGTTTCTTACTCCCACAGTCGGTTCTCTAGTCGGCCGGTGTCCGATATGGCGGAGCTGACCCCAGAGACCTGGGACGTCATTTTGGACAAGACCGGTGGACTGCGCAAGATGGCCGATAACGTGAATTGGCGGATCTCTCAGTTATACCGGAATGAACTGGGCACGAATGCGAATATAGTATCAGCGGACTTCATAAGGGGCACTACCCTTGTGGAAACTGCTATTGAATATAATGCACGTAAGATTTATATGTAGATGGGGATATTTTCAAAACCCCTTAAGATCTTAGAAGAGTCCTTTTTTGAAGAGTCTTTGTTCATAGAAGAGTCTTTTTGAAATTTCAAAGTAACGAGATTGCATTAATACATTTATTTGCTAAGCGGTTAAGTTAAACATTAATATGTTCCTTATTGTACTGCTGTGTAGCTTCCCTAAACATGTCACATTTTGTAGTTTGTTCCCATATAAGCGCTCTCAATGACTTCCTGATTGTGTAAAATAGGAATTCGGATTGTTGCACCTAACCATAGAGTCTAAAGTTCACTTTAGTGGGAAGTAGGCCAAAAAGGCTGGGGTTTGGTAAAACCTGTTAACTGAGGGGCTTGCTGAAATAAATACGTACGTACGATAAAACTAAATTCTAATATATGCCAATTTGGTGGTGAGGAATGCTAAAATATCATACAAACGGGACAGGGGCTTACTCAAAACTGTTTAAAATTTAACAAGCTTTCCGTGTTTTCGAGTATCAATTACGACGGCTTTTGAACTAAATGCTCGAGTTCTACGTGTGTGGTACATATGTATGTATGTAGGCCTAGTTAATTGCCTCATTCGATTCGATAATGGTGGTATTGAAGATGGCCCGGCAAATCTCCACTACGGAGTTAGACAATCGTCCGTAGCATTTGGGCTTATTTTTCCAGGCGATGAAGGCGTAGTAGAACGGAATGCCGGCCAGGGTTATGCCGATGCCAATCAGCAGATTTTGCGGCTCCTCAAGATTCGGCAGCAGTACCAGTGTCACGCAGCTCACCATGAAGATAATGGGCAGCGCAATATGGACTTTAATGGGTCTGGGCAAGTCGGGCCTGGAAGGAATACACATTGGGTCACTCAATCCTATTTAACAATAAGTAACATGTATCACTCACCTCTTATGCCGGAGCCACAACATTCCGGCTATGCTGGCCACCACTGAGAGCCAGAGCACCGAGCTGAAGTAATTGATCAACTGGTAGACGTTATCCGTGAGCAGCATGAGCAGAGACATCACACACTGTGGGAAAATGCGGTAATATCAATGCACGATTCTCGTGTTAGCTGCAAGATGCTAGTGCCAACTCACTGTGAAAATCAGGGAGGGAATGGGAGTCTGTTGCTTCACGTGGAACAGCTGGAAAAATTTGGGCAAATGCCCCTCCTGAGCTCCTGTGGCAAACAGGCGCGCCGAGGTGAAGAGCACTCCGTTGACGCCTCCAAATGTGCTCAGTGCAACGAAAATGGGCACCATGAAGGCCAGCGGTCCGAACACACGGTTTCCAAAGGTCACCGCCACGGCCAATGAACTGAGCATCTCCGGTTTGTTCACCACCGCGAAGTAGGCCAAATTAACCAGAACATAGATGCCCGTGACCAGGGGCATGGCTATCCAAATGGCACGCGGCAGGTTCCTGCAGAATGAGAAAAGATAGAGGGAGATCAGATTTATTCCATAATAGCATAGCAAAGCAAATCATTTTTTAACTACTTCGAAATACATTTGGTATTCTAACTCTCCGCCTAAACTCTCGACCACGGATTAAACATGAGCATAGGAAATCATTTTAGTGTTCAGATCTTTGGCTGTCGAACAGTTTACGTTCCCTTATCATAAATTCAGTGTGAAGCGGACCTGTTGAATATCTCAAAGTCGTATGTCATCCTAGCTCCTTCCCCGACGAGTACTTGGTAATCAGGTGCATCCTGCGATGCTTGGCCACCAGAGGTTTGTATTGTAGAAACGCCAAGCGAGTATATGTATCTTTTTCAGATTATTACTGCTTGCATCGACATGATTTGTTCATAATGAAATTCTGGTTAAAAATAATAAGATACGACTGCATAAAATGTGAATTACTATTACAGATTCTATGTTACGATGTTCCATTCGAAACTAATCCATTAAAAGCTCTAAGAAAAAGTTTAGATATCTTATGCACGAAAATGTCATAATTTGATTGAATTAACTAATATGCAAGAACTATAACTAATCTATTGGCTTTACTGAAAACTAGAATTAAGATTCCGCATGGCGTTTACTTGAAATTTTTTCTGTGTAAGGAAGAACGTGCTGTTCAGCGAAAAAAGCCACTTGGCTGTGGAGGGGCTGTAGCACTTAAATTGATTGCAAATTGAATTCGTTAGGGATGAGGAAGCATCCCACCCACCGGGTAGTATTCTGGGAGCCATGACATCAAGGACGCTCAACAAGTTTTCACTTGTTGCTGCCTGCGCATGACGCAAAAGGAATGAATGGGGCTAACAAGACCGACCCACTCCACTCTGGCAGCCATTTGTCTTTGTCACCACTACTCACTTGTATGGATCCTGCAGCTCCTCCGTCACAAAGTTTAAGTAGTTCCAGCCGCCAAAGGCAAACAGACCGGAGTAGAAGGCGTAGCCAATGTTGCGGGCAGTGTAGATGCCCTCCCACGGATTGCTGAAGTTTTCCAACTCGCCGGTGGCCATGTAGTACAGTCCGGCCAGGATAATCATGATGAGGGCCAGCAGCTTGCCGACCGTGAACACATCCTGCACTTTCATGGACACCTTCACAGACAGGCAATTGATTGTGGTCAGCAGAGCTGGGAATAATTTTAATTAATTAATGGCGACTGCATTGTTTAACTAACTTACTTAGACATATGGCAGCCAGCAGTTTCACCGCATTCTGTGGAGGATCGCATTCCGGAAAGAACGGTTTGACCGCATAATGGGCAAAAGTTAGAGCCACAATGGTCTGAAAACAAAGTACTCAAACTATAAGTGCTATATTCTATTTGTTTTTGGTGAAGAAAGCTGGTCTCCTCGTAATTGAATTCAATTCCGGTCGAAGGTAGCCGCCCCTTAATAAATTTCTATTTATTTGCATCAACAACCCATCCATCAATCAAGGCAATCAAAACATTCCGTAATTCAATTGCCTTCATGTGCCTTAGGAACTGACCTGCGTGGTTGGCCGGATGATGAGCAGTGCGATCCAGAGCCGCAGGAATCCCACCAGCGGCCCAAAGGACACCAGCAGGTACGCGTAATCCCCGCCAGATCTCGTGATGCATGTTCCCAGTTCTGCGTAGCAAAGAGCTCCGATTGTCGACAAAATGCCGCAGGTCAGCCAAATCAAGAGGGAGCTTCCCACGGATCTGAAATAAATCATTGAAGTCAAAATGGGTAAATAAACAATTTGAGTAAAAATATACAGATAAACAAATGACCAAGAACTACATACATATATGTAAATATTTGCTTTAGTATTCAAGCTATCAAAATGTTTTTTAAAATAATATACACTATAAATTAAGATCTATTACCATCTCAGTATATTCAAGTAACAATCTACAATACAACCATTAGAGATAGAGATACATATATAATATTAACTCATTTAGCTATATTCATGTCATAATAGAAAATCAACAAGATATGAATAAAAACCAAGTGCGTGAATTAACTTCCTGGAACTTTTCCCAGCCGCCTTAAGCTTATGACGCACACCTTATTCCTGTAACTTGTAACTAAAGACGATTCGCTTAAAAAACACTGAAAAGCTGACGCAATATGTGCGCAGAATTTCAAGGGCGAATCTTTGAGGGAACATCGAGAACTAATAAATGTATCTTAATTGGTGCTAAAGGAATGTTTGCGGCAATCTATCCATTAATTAACAGTTAAATTGACCTTTTTGTGAATAAATTGAATTAAGGAGCAAACTATGTACAGTACATATGCATTTGGGGGCAAATCATCGTCATATTCATCATTATATTCCCGCCCCACTCACTCAGTGTAAATAAAGACTCCCGTGGGAGCGATGAAGATGCCCGATCCGATGATGGTGCCAACTATAATGGCCACTCCATTGATGAGTGTTAGCTTCCGTTTGAGGACTATCTTCTCCTCTCCATCGCCGGCCTTTTCCGAGGCAGCGCTTCCATTAGTGGGCTCGACCAGGCTGGTGGTCACTCCATTGGCATATCTGTCCGTCATGATGGCTGGACTGTGGGATTCTGCTTATCCTCTAGTGCTGAATACCGCACATTGCCACTGGAATGAAAAAAGGTTTAAGTGTTTTAACCCTTGCTATCAGCAAATGAGACTTCAGCACGTGTTGCGCAAATTGTAAACAAATGCTAGTGTCTTTTCTTGTTGCTAGTCACTAATTGCTATTTGAAGACCCGATTTTTGCTTCGCTGGCACCAAACTGATCTTCCACCGTCAGATATAAACTTCAATTATGTTTCCGGACACCACTATCTTCGATTCACAACATAGAGCTTTAAAGTGGGGTGGACGTGACGTGTGTAGCTTCCTAATAGGGAACACAATTTTTATAGTGACGCCTTGCCGCGTGCCAATTTTCACGACTTCGTCATCACCTTGCGACGCGTGGCAATGAAATTTGCAGTTGCAGAGTTACAGTTTTTCTGTATGCTTTTTCTCGTTTTGGAAAGCAAGGTTGAAAATGCAGTTTGGATGATTAATTCGGTTTATCTAGTCCCACCGACTTTGCACGTAAAACTCGATTTATTTTACCTCGAGAGCGCGACACAACAAAACAGCTTTGACTGCGAGCAGCGACTGTGCGTTGGCATCGAGACCGGCATTTTCGTACTAAAATTAACGCAATTTCCACCCTAAAAAAGCAGTGAGAGTAAGAATTGGAGAGAGTAAGAGAGAGAGAGAGAGAGAGAGAGAGAGAAAGTGGAGAGAGTGTGCGTCATATGTGTGCGTGTATGTTGCGTGTCTGCCTGTGTTTGTGCTTAATTCCTCGGGCAGTTCCAGTTCTTCGCTATCACAGCTTGCTCTGTTTTAATTATTTTCAAATCTCCCGCCGGTTTCGTTCCCGTGAAGCCGTTCTTCCTTCACCGCCGTTATTCTTCATGCATTCCGTATTTTCCTTTCTTCCGCCATCTCGATCGATTGTTGCCAACTGCCGATATCTAAAATACTCGATGGTCCTGGCATTTCTGCGTGTGCCGATAGTTCCTGTATTTTGCCCATCGATCGACACTATCGTCCAGTGCCAATGGTCTTGTAAGGCTCTTAAGAACACTGCTGTTAACTGTGTTAATCATATGTTAAGTTTTTAAGATTAAAATTTTTGTAAGCAATCAAATTTTTTAAAAAACATTGAAATTATGTAAAATGAATTTGAATGTATGTATTATAAGGGACAACTAATAAGTTTAGTTTTCAGTTAAATAATAATATTTAAACGAATATATTATCCCGCCTGAATTTCAAAGTTATAAGTTATTCACAACGAAAACCTCTCAGCTGTTGCACTTAGCACTTATCGATAGTAGAGCACTTATCGCTCGGCGCCCACCTCTATCCTTTTTAGTTATTGTTTTGGTGCTTGCACGTGTTTTCTTTTACTGCGTTTAAAAAGCCAAATACTAGCAATGTCAGACAAGTGAGTGATTGAAAAGCGATACAAATTTGTTGATCTTAAACTTCAACCTATAATTTGACCCCCTAGATACGCAGTGCCCAACAAATTGCCCGGCAAAACAGTATCGGTGCTGAAGCATCGCAAGAGGAGAATTCTTCAGGATGAATCTGTTGTGACGCAGAAAAGAAATGACCGCATCAAGAAGAGGACCGCTACTAAGAATCACCACAAATTCCGCCGTGCCGAATCTTTTGTAATGGGCTACCTGAAAGCAGAACGCACGGCCAAGCGGATCAAACAAACCATTCTGCGCACCAATGTCACCGAACAAAGTGCCAAGGCTGCCGACGATTCCAATCCCAAACTGCTATTCGTAATGCGCCATGCGGGCAAGAAGATCTTCGACAAGACCACCGCGGAAATATTCCGAACGCTGCGCATGGGCTCACGCCACAACGCCGTCTTCTTGGAGAACACCAAAGAGAACCAGTTGCTGCTGCGCGTTATCGAACCCTTTGTGGTCTACGGAAATCCCTCGCTGAGCTCCATTCGCGAGCTGGTCTTTAAGAAGGGTTTCGCCCGCATCGACGGCAAGAAGACGGCTATCCAGTCGAACACCATGGTGGAGGAACAGCTGGGCGCCAAGGGTGTTATCTGTCTGGAGGATATAATCCATGAAATCTGCACAGTGGGTCCGAATTTCTCCGCTGTCAATGAGTTCCTGTGCGCCTTCACGGTTGGTTTACTCTTCTCATGTGATTCTTACAACTATCCTAATGCTCTCATTTGGTTCTTTGCAGTTGTCCAGTCCCAGCAATGGTTGGCAGAAAAAGGTATCCGTCTCGTACAAACGCGGTGGCGAATATGGCGATCGTGGCAATGCCATCAACGAATTGATTGCCCGCTGTCTGTAGAGACCCTAGCCTAGTAAACCTTTAAGTGATTGTTCAACCCTTATAACCCATTCTGTAGCTAAGCCCAATACACATTTATATACAAACATATTCTTTATGATTGTACTTATTTAAAGAAGCAAAAAGATGGCCAGATAGGCTGTATCGTGAGTTTACTGTATGCCTATAAAAGCAATCCTGCGACTATTAAGGAACCACATGAAACTGTCTCTAACGACATTCCTCATTATCCTACATGTTTATCAACATGATAAACTTCACCCACGAAACAAGTTCCTTGCTTCTTGGCCTTGCGTGTCCCAGCCGAGTTCCCAAATTGAACAAACCAGAGAATCAAATTTTTGCCTCGAATAATAAATAAGTCATAACCGAGCAGGAGGAGCAGTGGAGGGCGGCAACGAAAGGTATGCCATGCTGAGCTACTTGTTGCCAAGAAGGAGGGAAAGTTGTTTTTCGATTAGTCGGAGTCAGTGCCACTAACCTAGTGCAACTCGGGGCGTCGTATCCTTTGTTCGGAAACATTCTAGTCACTACACCTTTGAATCCAAAATTTGTACATTCGATTAGTTCCCAATGAATTCAAGTTCCAAGACCGAGCAGTGGGAGACTGACCGCAATGGATTACAAAACCTTCTGGCCCGATCTCTCAAGGAACCCATTCTTGGCAAGCACTTTGCCCTGCCCGGCCGCATAGGGCAGAGTCCACCCATCGAACTGGACACCAGTCAGAGCTACATTGCCGTGTACACTCATCTCAAAGTGCACGCCACCAGGATGCCGGAAAGATTGCCCACGCCAGAGGCCATTGGGCGAGTACAGGCGGAGAACTTGGAGGCAGCGCCTAAGACTCGGACTTCAAGGATCCGTTTGGATCCCTGCTTAAATATAAATTGAATTCAAAATTGAATTACGCTGCGCATCAATAAAGAATATATATTGCTCCACTATCTGAATACCCTAAGGTATCCCAAAAATCTAAGACAATATTGAAATAAATATTTTATTTCATTAAATTTATATGTTCATAATCATTGAAGGCTTCCATGAGTTTGCTTCAATATTCTTGACAATTAACAATTCAAAGAGTAAGCTTCACATCAAATTCGTGTTGAACATATCCTATCGGTGTCGATCTTTGTTTCTTTTCGTCTTGGTAATAGTTAACGTGATGCTTTCCGTAAGTTGATTGAACAGTTTTGTCATTAATGTTTATGAGACGATACGGAGTTTGCGATTATTGGCTACAAAACGATAAGTGCTTTACCATTGAACATTGTGTTCGTTCTTAAACCAAATCATGCGATAAACGTAAAATAAAACAGTGTTTTTGTGTCATCCTCACTCCTATTTCTGCAGGATTCGCACGGCGTTGTACATCTGGGCAATGATGGGCAGCTGCTTGGACTCGCGCCGACAGAGGCATTTGTAGGCGTGGGACAACAGCCTGTCCAGAGTGGCCACATCGATCTCCTCGGGCTTGATGGCCCCAATCTGAATGCTGTTCTCCGTCATCGCCTCCTTCTGCGGGAGTGGTGTGAGAAGTGAGCGTGGATCAGTACGCGGGCAGCACTTACCAGGTTGTCCAGGTAGGCCAGCAACTGGTGGCCAACAGAGGCAATCTTCAGGAACGTGGTCTGCGAGCTCTCTGCATAGAGATTGAGTCTACGTCCAGCGATCTCTAGCAGCAGTCGTCCCAGCTCCTCGTCATCGCTGATGTCGTAGAGCAACATTTCAGCCTCAGCATCATACCCAAAAGCGTACAGCTCAACCACCTGGAGGAGGGAAAAATATTTAAAATATTTTTTGTTCCAATGTGTTTCCTCTGTTGTGCTCCCTACTGAACACAAAATCAAACTGATGTTATAAGCCGAAAGGTATCGAAACGCCATTTGAAAGTTCATGGGTTGCTAGATTGGAAATTCTAGGATCACTATAATGTATTCCCAAAACAAGGGAACATTATTACCTGTCGTCGTAGGATAGGTAATTTGTCGACCTGCCAACTGTCGGCCAAAGCACAGATCTTGGACATGTAGAAGACATGATCGAGAATGTACACCTGCTTCAAATCCTCCCTAATCAGGTCCATGGTAGCGGCCACAAGGCCACATAGGAAATCAGTGCGTTGCTGTTGCAGGACAAGATCTGGTGCATGCAAAACATAAGGCAGTTCCTTATTGATGTCCGCCAGCAGAGCGTTGTTGCTCATCGAGTCAAAAAGCGTGGTCAGTGGTTTTGGAATGCGCAGTTGGAAGAAGGATACGAAGTGCAGCACGCTACACAGTTCTGTTTGAAGGCGGAGCAGCTCCGGCATGGCATGGTGCTGCTGGAGAGCCAGAAATTGCAACGGCAGAGCTCCTTCGCTAAGCGATTGCTCAAAGTGCAGTTCCCGCTTATCGTGTTCCATGGATGCGGTGAAATGTTGCAGGAATTCGAGGCTAAGTTCCAGAAACTCTGGCACTTTTCCCGCCGACATCTCCAGATCTTGCTGGCACATTTTGTCCACTGGCAGGCGTCCCACTTTCTGAATAAGCTTTGCCGCCGCCTGGAGAGGAAACTTTAGGGTGGCATTCCACAGCATGCAACATATTCCATGCTTTAGAGCCCAGTCAGGTGTCCGGAATTGGCTTAAGCAAAGCAAAGCAGCCTTTAGATGATCTAGCGATGAGAGCTGCTTGCTCCACTGGATCATGTACTGCCACGACATGAGACTTAAGAGGACGCCCGATTCCAAGCTAAAGGGAAAGTGGGCACGCAGCAGAGCCAATCGTTCAAGAATAGGTTCGTGGGCGTCTTTATTCGGAACGTGCGCTTCCTTTGCCATTTCCAAATCCTCTTCTGATTCTGCCTCCTCATTGGCTGGTTCCTTAGTTGGCTCATCCTTTATCTTTACTTTGCTTTCATCGTCGAACTCGTTTTCGGGTGGCGAGATCTCCAGAACTTTACTGGGATGTAATTGTGCACTTATCAGCCACTTGGCTGTCAGTTCGGTGACGATGCCTTTGCCACTGCTCACAATGCTTTTGAGACTGCAGTCCGGTGGCTCGTAGGACATCTCTGGACCTACAGGATCCCGGCAGGTGAGAGGCTTACTGCGAAGGGAGCTGTAGTTAATTAAGAACTAAGCGGAAAGATTGATTTGGCATTTACCTGAGTATGGCTCCAAGCACGGCCACATCCTCCAGCTTGCCAGTGAGCAATCCCCACTGAGCCTCATCGTGGGAGATACGTTCTCAGCGCTCCTCATCCTCGTTCTGCGAGGATTCATCAGAAGTCAAGTTCCAAGACCGAGCAGTGGGAGACTGACCGCAATGGATTACAAAACCTTCTGGCCCGATCCCTCAAGGAACCCATTCTTGGCAAGCACTTTGCCCTGCCCGGCCGCATAGGGCAGAGTCCACCCATCGAACTGGACACCAGTCAGAGCTACATTGCCGTGTACACTCATCTCAAAGTGCACGCCACCAGGATGCCGGAAAGATTGCCCACGCCAGAGGCCATTGGGCGAGTACAGGCGGAGAACTTGGAGGCAGCGCCTAAGACTCGGACTTCAAGGATCCGTTTGGATCCCTGCTTAAATATAAATTGAATTCAAAATTGAATTACGCTGCGCATCAATAAAGAATATATATTGCTCCACTATCTGAATACCCTAAGGTATCCCAAAAATCTAAGACAATATTGAAATAAATATTTTATTTCATTAAATTTATATGTTCATAATCATTGAAGGCTTCCATGAGTTTGCTTCAATATTCTTGACAATTAACAATTCAAAGAGTAAGCTTCACATCAAATTCGTGTTGAACATATCCTATCGGTGTCGATCTTTGTTTCTTTTCGTCTTGGTAATAGTTAACGTGATGCTTTCCGTAAGTTGATTGAACAGTTTTGTCATTAATGTTTATGAGACGATACGGAGTTTGCGATTATTGGCTACAAAACGATAAGTGCTTTACCATTGAACATTGGGTTCGTTCTTAAACCAAATCATGCGATAAACGTAAAATAAAACAGTGTTTTTGTGTCATCCTCACTCCTATTTCTGCAGGATTCGCACGGCGTTGTACATCTGGGCAATGATGGGCAGCTGCTTGGACTCGCGCCGACAGAGGCATTTGTAGGCGTGGGACAACAGCCTGTCCAGAGTGGCCACATCGATCTCCTCGGGCTTGATGGCCCCAATCTGAATGCTGTTCTCCGTCATCGCCTCCTTCTGCGGGAGTGGTGTGAGAAGTGAGCGTGGATCAGTACGCGGGCAGCACTTACCAGGTTGTCCAGGTAGGCCAGCAACTGGTGGCCAACAGAGGCAATCTTCAGGAACGTGGTCTGCGAGCTCTCTGCATAGAGATTGAGTCTACGTCCAGCGATCTCTAGCAGCAGTCGTCCCAGCTCCTCGTCATCGCTGATGTCGTAGAGCAACATTTCAGCCTCAGCATCATACCCAAAAGCGTACAGCTCAACCACCTGGAGGAGGGAAAAATATTTAAAATATTTTTTGTTCCAATGTGTTTCCTCTGTTGTGCTCCCTACTGAACACAAAATCAAACTGATGTTATAAGCCGAAAGGCATCGAAACGCCATTTGAAAGTTCATGGGTTGCTAGATTGGAAATTCTAGGATCACTATAGTGTATTCCCAAAACAAGGGAACATTATTACCTGTCGTCGTAGGATAGGTAATTTGTCGACCTGCCAACTGTCGGCCAAAGCACAGATCTTGGACATGTAGAAGACATGATCGAGAATGTACACCTGCTTCAAATCCTCCCTAATCAGGTCCATGGTAGCGGCCACAAGGCCACATAGGAAATCAGTGCGTTGCTGTTGCAGGACAAGATCTGGTGCATGCAAAACATAAGGCAGTTCCTTATTGATGTCCGCCAGCAGAGCGTTGTT
This sequence comes from Drosophila orena, assembly GCA_005876975.1. Taxonomy (NCBI): domain Eukaryota; kingdom Metazoa; phylum Arthropoda; class Insecta; order Diptera; family Drosophilidae; genus Drosophila; species Drosophila orena. Next base: position 6,745,254 of record VCKV01000008.1, on the reverse strand, counting down.
GCTCATCGAGTCAAAAAGCGTGGTCAGTGGTTTTGGAATGCGCAGCTGGAAGAAGGATACGAAGTGCAGCACGCTACACAGTTCTGTTTGAAGGCGGAGCAGCTCCGGCATGGCATGGTGCTGCTGGAGAGCCAGAAATTGCAACGGCAGAGCTCCTTCGCTAAGCGATTGCTCAAAGTGCAGTTCCCGCTTATCGTGTTCCATGGATGCGGTGAAATGCTGCAGGAATTCGAGGCTAAGTTCCAGAAACTCTGGCACTTTTCCCGCCGACATCTCCAGATCTTGCTGGCACATTTTGTCCACTGGCAGGCGTCCCACTTTCTGAATAAGCTTTGCCGCCGCCTGAAGAGGAAACTTTAGGGTGGCATTCCACAGCATGCAACATATTCCATGCTTTAGAGCCCAGTCAGGTGTCCGGAATTGGCTTAAGCAAAGCAAAGCAGCCTTTAGATGATCTAGCGATGAGAGCTGCTTGCTCCACTGGATCATGTACTGCCACGACATGAGACTTAAGAGGACGCCCGATTCCAAGCTAAAGGGAAAGTGGGCACGCAGCAGAGCCAATCGTTCAAGAATAGGTTCGTGGGCGTCTTTATTCGGAACGTGCGCTTCCTTTGCCATTTCCAAATCCTCTTCTGATTCTGCCTCCTCATTGGCTGGTTCCTTAGTTGGCTCATCCTTTATCTTTACTTTGCTTTCATCGTCGAACTCGTTTTCGGGTGGCGAGATCTCCAGAACTTTACTGGGATGTAATTGTGCACTTATCAGCCACTTGGCTGTCAGTTCGGTGACGATGCCTTTGCCACTGCTCACAATGCTTTTGAGACTGCAGTCCGGTGGCTCGTAGGACATCTCTGGACCTACAGGATCCCGGCAGGTGAGAGGCTTACTGCGAAGGGAGCTGTAGTTAATTAAGAACTAAGCGGAAAGATTGATTTGGCATTTACCTGAGTATGGCTCCAAGCACGGCCACATCCTCCAGCTTGCCAGTGAGCAATCCCCACTGAGCCTCATCGTGGGAGATACGTTCCCAGCGCTCCTCATCCTCGTTCTGCGAGGATTCATCACAAGATCCCTATAGAAAATATGTATTTGCAATAGTTTTTTGTTTTTATGACCAGCAGACCTACCTCTTTTCTGTTTCGCCACAAATTACTCGCTACCGTTTTGCACACAATGGCAACTAGCAAGCCAGAAAATTGTTTACTCTCCAAGAGATGTTCCCGAACTTCTTGCCACCACGGTGAAATGGCATTGTAGGCATAGTCGTGGATGTGTTCACCGGCCAGATCGCAAATGGTCTGGACCATAGCAGCGATTCTGGACATGTCATCCACTACTTCATCACTAAGGCAAGAAAAGAGATTCTACATAAGTCACGATTGGAATTAACAAAATGTTTTCCTTACCAGTTGTTGTACTTAAAGGGCTTCTCAAGCCAAAACCAAATAATCAACTTTAGCAAATCTCTGCTGGGCAGACACGCCTGATTGATCCACTGCTTGAATTGAGCAAAGCATAGACCCTGGGCAAAGAACTGACTAAAGAGATCGATGCTTACGGCGCCAAACTTATCCGACTTCTCTGGAAGTAGACTTATGCCATCCGGACTATCGATGTTAAAAATGCTCAGGTAATCGACAAACTCTTCGGTCTTGTGCTCCGCCTGCAACTGGAAGCTCACTTCACGGGTGGCGGCGGGTTTATCCTTTTCAGTGCCGTCGTCCAGGAGCAAAACCAACTTGTTTATGGTGACAAGATCAGCATCAGAGAGCTCTAAGTATTCTATGGGTGGTTCGTTGTCTTCTCGCTCATTGGCTCGGCTTAGGGCCAAGTAGAGATCAGTCAGGCGTTTATAATTCTCGATTTGGTTGACGAATTCCTCGGAGCCCGTTGTCTCCGAAAGAGGTTTCTTTATGAAGGCATTAATGAGGCATTGAAACACCAGTGGCTGCAGCTTCTTGCTCTTTAGCAACATCTCGAGGCACTGTTGTCGGACCTCCAACGTCTGTAGTTCACTTGCCAGTTCGCCAATCTCCCGCAACGCTTCATCTTTGGCTTGGCCATGGTTTATGGCTCTTAAGTGATTTCTAAGGCGCCTCAGCATATGGATATCCCGGGATGTCTGGGAGCTGGTCTCGCTGAGCGCGTAGTGAAAGGGAATGTGTATCTCCTTTAGGCTGCCATCGCTGGGGTCCAGAAACAAGCAATGATTGATGGCTAAAGCTTTTCTTGACTGGCTGCTACTATTAACAGATCCACTGCTTCCGCCGGAGCCTAGGGCATTGTGATTGTTGTATATCAGTTGCCCGCTCTTCGAAACATTGAATGCAGCCACCTTTGGTCCATTTTGCAGAGCCCAGATGTCCAGACAGCCCATTCGAGGAGCGTAGATCACCAGGAACAAAGCCTTTCGCTTGTGCGTTTTGATTCCGCGAACAGATTTTTCTTTTACTGGAACGAATGCGCACTGGGCATCGCGATAGCCCTTCCAAACTCGCAAGATAATGGCCTGGTGCGTGTCCACCAACATAACACGATCCAGATTATCGGTGACGACAGCCAGGCGTCCACCTGGTGCCACAGCCAAGGTCAGGCCGTCTCTCTTTCCGTCGTATAGACGGCAGCGAATCCGCATCGGTGCTTCTTTTGTGGGTACGGGCAGTGGGGACTCCTCCGGCGATGGCAGCGGCTCTGGAGCTCGTCGAAAGATTCCGCCCAGCAGGTTCTTGTAAGCTATTCCGATAACATCTTTGGCAACCTCACCCAGCGACATCGTTTTATAACCCTCCTCCGCATGAAAGAAGCCCAAATAAGGCTCTGCTCCGGCGGCCAGAACCTGTGAGCTCCTCGGCGGCGTGGCATGTACCTTAGCGAAGTAGCCGAGACCGATGCTCTGCTGTACAATGTAGTCGTATGTGGGAGGTCGCTGGGTGGAAGATATTGCAGCATCGTTGATGACGGCCTCTCGCTCTTGCTTGAACTTATACTTCTGGAATGGCACCACATCTGCCGTGGGATACGAACCACGCTCCAAGGCACCTCTTTGCACATTGTGCCGGCAGTTGGCCAGCGTGGGCAAAATGTCCTGTCCCTGGATGAAGCACAGGCAGCGTGGATAAACGATATAGAGCAAGGAATCCGCCTCAGAATGGCGCGGAGCGGAGTGCAACTTGACTCCAATGACTGGATCCTCTTGGCAGCTGGGAATTATAGTTGGTTAATAACGTAGATACGTTTAATTCCCCAACTAACCATTGAGAGAAGAGCTTTACGCCCGAGTCCGTGTAGAAGATAACCATGCCAGAGCACAGCCCGATTGCCACGCAGGTCCATTCGATGGCTCCGTCGGTGCTTTTGTTCTGAGTCATCGGCAAACAGGTAAGGCTGGTCACGATTTGGTTGCGATCCTCCAGCTCGCCGCACCAGCCAAGAACGTAGGTGTTGCCATTGCCATGGCTGCTCCAGCAGGTGCTGAGGAAGGCCAACTTTTCACCCTGGGCCATGGCAATCAGTTCCCCAGTGGGTGATATGGCAAGGTTTACGGCATTTAACCAGTTATCATCTGTTTCGACCGGATTGCTTATGAATACGTGCTGCGGAGGTTTGTGGAAAAGGTATCTTACCATGTCCGAGTCCAAAGTATTCCTGAACTTTCCTAAAATCACGGATTTCTCCGCAGTGTTTTACTTCGCAAGCCATCGCCTTTTGTTTTCATCCCACAGCTGATTTGCAGTGGAGGTGACAGTGCAACTAGATCTAGCTATAAATGGCCAGATTTTCCGATAATCGATTATTGGTGTTATCGCAATCGATAGCAGCGCAACAGGTATCGCAAATAATAACGAAATTAAGAATCTAAGAAAATTCATTGTTGTATTCAGAACAGAGTAACAATTATGTGGAGTCATATACTTTGTTTAAAGCCATTATAAAACACAGCTTACAATATAATTTGCACAGTAACATTGTAAAGGATAATTCATAATACAAAATGTCCTTAATATTTGAATAGTTATCGAGTACCTTGAGCTTAAAGTTTGAATTAAAAATTTTTTATGACAATTTTACTTCTTACCTGGAAATTCCGCAAATATTTTATTCCTCCAAAAATCCAAGCTGTATATCTAGATGGTATTATTTTAGTACATACTCCCATAGTAAGTTTATTGTACTGCAACACATTGTAGCTCGATCTATAATCTAATATATAAAAGGAAAACTAAATCAAATCCGACTCCACTCCGCTGTCGATAAAGTCCTTGAGCATCAGGCCGCAATGGTCGGGCAGGAGTCGCGTCCAGTTGTTGATGTGGAGGAGGGAGCTCGGAATGGTTACCTCCATGAGGTCGGTGCGGTGCGCCTCCACGATCCTTTTGGCCACCTGCTTGGGATCGAGCAGGCCCAGGATCGATGGGAACTTCACCTTGGGATGTTTGCAGAGGCCAGTGTTCGTCATATAGGGGAAGATGGTGGTGGTTCGAATCTGGAAATGGCCGAGCCTCACACATTTTTCACATAATTAAGCTTTTTGTTGGTTGTCCTACCAGATCCCTGTAGGGTCCTTCTCGTAGTTCGGCATGCAGTGCCTCCATCAGACCGCGAACTGCGAATTTGGTGGCGCAATAGGGAACCAGGTTGGAGATGCCCACCAAGCCGGCAATTGAGGACATACAGATGATGTGGCCACGACCCTTCTCCTCCATGTGCGGCATAAAGGCCTGTATAGTCCAGAATTGTGAGAACACGTTCACGTCGAAGACCCGCTGGATTTCCTCGGCCGATTGCTGCAGGATGGGATGGGTTGGCATTATGCCAACATTATTCACCAGCACCGATATGCATCCAACCTCCGACTTGACCCGATCCGCCAAAGCCATAACCTCATCGCGCTTGGAAACATCACAGCTGCCAAATTGATTGAAATGTAATCTCCTTATCAGTTCAATTAGTAAGGTTAATACCTATAGCTGTACACCTCGCCGAGTTGGAGCCGTTTGGCCTTCTCCACCGTCTGCAGATTGTTCTTTCCATCGATGTCCACACAAAGCACCGTGCTGCCCAAGGAAGCGTAGTGAAGGGCCAACTCCTGACCAATTCCGTGGCCAGTTCCGGTTATCTGCGGGTATGTAAGATAAGTTATGCAAGGTAAAAGCACAAATGAAACAAAAAAATAATTATTATATTTCGAAAATGTGATGTTCTTACCAGAACTATCTCCCCGCTGACATCCTTCTGCTTTTTGGGCAGCACAATCTGCACCAGGGTAACAAACAGCTCCAGCAGGATTCGCACATAGAGCTCGGCAAATTGCAGGACATCCTTGAGGACGTCAAAGATGCGCTTGGAGGCAGGTGTCGTGCTGGAATAAAGAACAAATATAGTGCACAGATCGCAGCGAAATTCCCAACAGCTAGAAGCGTTTGCTACGCACTCCGAGTTGGCAAATATTGAAACAAAGTCAAGTCTCGGCCACACCGAAATGATTTAATTTATCTATTTGTATGCGACCGCTGCATGTGCAATGTTCAAGCGCTCGGACTTTGCCAAGTACCCATAATATAGTACAACATAAGATACTGGAGAATGCTGAGGCTCAAGCCGCCTCGAGGTATTGACACTGGGTCTTGGCCCCTTTTTCGGGTGCTCGAGGGGCCAAGCGAGTGACAGTCAAGGCTCCCCGGGTTGGAAAATAGCGTTTAATGGAGGCTTCTATCGGTGGATTCCACCAAAGCTACTAGACAAATGAACGTGAAATAGTGAATGTGCTAAAAATAACATATTATATTTAGAGCTGTACGTTTGACATTAAAACAAATTACAAAAAAGTGAAATCTGTCTACCATATATTGTTTTAACTGCATAAACTGATTGTGCTGCAGCATTTCATCTGTGCCATATACTTGCATGGTCAAACAACCGATAAGCTGTAACACTTACTGGATAATTTCTCGTTCTATCATGGTGAGGGTTTCTTATCGGGTATACGGGTTCCCTGGCTTTCGAAATCCGGTGCCCTTTGACAGCTTAATCGGGCAGAACCAAGTGCGATGCAATGGCTATAATGAGAAATAATGGTTTTGAGTCACGGATCGTTTGACTGACTGGACTGGACTGGCACTTCCGCTTTTGCGGATTTCCTTTTCACAAGTTTTTGGCTTTTGAGTTTGGGTTTCTTCACTTCAGTTTCTTCCTCGACTTTACAACCGGCTGGCCAAGAGCGAGCGGCGTGGGCGAGCGAGGAGGTGATGGAGCCACCAGCGACAGTGCAACATTTCCACTTTCGTTTTCGATTCGCCTGCCACTAAATGGAAAATTACGTGCACTCCCATGTGGCATGTGGCACACAGAAAAGAGACAAACGCACACGAAGAAAACGGGTGGAAGGAGCGTAGGAAAGGGGGCTTATTTCGATAGTGATACTAAACATTTTTAAGTTTCAACCATACATTTTGAAATACTTTTTTTCCATTTTATATATTTAATACGATAATAATCACCTACAAATATCACTTAAGAGCACTACATTTCATGTATAGTTTTGGTACCTGCAAGTACTTCAACTTCAAAAACAGCTCTATAATATCAAAATTAAAATATTTTCCCCTTACAAATTTCTTCGCACTCTACTGGCCAAAAAGTGCAAGTGCCTCTTTATTCTCTTTTTGCAGTTCTCTTGCACCATCGGGCTCTTTGAATTTCTTGGCAAGGGGCAGACACATGGCCTGCTGCAATGGGGAAGCCAAATGTTTGTTGCAACAACCGTAAGCCATAACCATAAAATGCAACGAGGGTGGTAACAATACTTTTCCCTGTTATATTATGTTGTCTAATCGCAAATTACGTAATTACGTATAATATTAAGCGTAAATTAATTTATGGCATTCATTTTGGTTTAGGATACAGCGCTATAATTACTCTATGAATAAATTTTTAAATGTTATACATTTTCGTTTTCGCAAAGGTGAATAATAATGATCAGTTAGACCATAACTATGTACTTTTACCAACGTATTTTAGGGTCAACAATTAAACTATATATACTAATAGGTATGACATAAAAAATGGATAGTTCTTAATTGATTTGACTAGCTATCACATCATTAGTTAATAGGTTTGTGCATTCATTTAATACTTGATATAATTGATTGGTTTGCTGTTTAATATCCTGCAATAAAAAACTTGTTTTCAGTTTAGAGGTCTTTTAATCTATTTGCAAGCCACTCAAATCACTTTCACAAATCACACAGTTTACACTATATTTAAATGTTTTCAAATCTAATTCGCAAATACGATTTTAAATGAATAATATGCATTATTTACACAATATGATTATTCCCAATGGATTGTTATCTTTGGTTTTGCAGAAGATCCGAAACCAAAGTCGAGACTGGAACGACCGATATGTCTGGCTGCTCGGCGCCAAATGATTCCAGTTTCAGGCCTTCCAACCCAATGAAGCCTACGCTGCAAAGTCGGGAATAGTGGAAGCTCCGAGAGCGGCTTAAGAGAGCGGATGGATTGGAAGAGCGCTGGAACGCGATCCTTGGAGCCACAGCCATTGAAAACTGAAAAAATTATGTTCACTTTGTTTCCCTTTCCATCACAGAAATAAGAAAAACAACTTCATTGACCTTCATTGCGGTCCAGACGAAAACAAAAGACCGGGAAGCAAAAACGTGGCTTAAACCAACTTGGCTAAGCATGATTTACAGTTTTCAGGCTCTGTTTTTGCTTATTTTCAAGATGAGTAAGCGGAAGTTCGCTGACAAGTTCAAGTTCAACGATCATAAAAAGTTAAAAGAGAGCAGGGAAGTGTTTCGTAGATAATGTGTCTATCCAGTGTGTTCATTGCTGATCATCAAAGAGCATTCAAGTATGTATTATATATGCATTTTCGATTCGAAAATCACTTTTACTCGAACGCATTTTATTACGCCCTTTTGTTCTCATTCGCTGTTACACCCTTTACTCGTGCGGAAAGTGGGTATATTAATATTAATAACATGCGGAATAAAAAATGACGGTAAGAACATATACATATGTATGTATGTATATTATAACTCTTCAACCTATTCTATATTGTGTCTTTTAAAAAACTTCAAAACTAATGTGCCTTGTTTGAGAGTACATTATTTGTGTTATGTAATAAGGTATCTTACAGTTCAGCAACTCGAAAATATTGAGTATTTCTGGTTTTATTATCAGTTTGTTGGAAGGTCATTTAAGGGCTTTCCGCGCATTTGCCGTTCAATTTCATGCGATCCACGACCCGTTCACATAATTGGTGTCAATTTCGAGTGCAATAAGCATCCCAACTAAACAGTAGTGGCCATAATAACATATAATATAAGAAAGAGTTTCTTGCCTATCTGATACCCATTACTTCGTTTACGTACTTTGAATATGTCCCACGTCAGCATGTTTAATATAAATAAACTAATTTAAATAAAATGTATGTGTACATCGCGTTTACTTAAAGTATATGAGGCCGCCATCATCTTTTTCTAACCTTGTTTAATTTGAGAATCAAAAAACTCTCATATTTTCGATGGGCATAACCTTAAGTTTCTTTTTAAGAAGCCTAGTATACCCATTTGCATTAGAAGTAACGGGTATGAAAGCAACAACAGTGACGAGCATTGCACTTTTGCAGACTGTTAGTTAACATTGTGACTTTTGTGTGCAACCAAATGTTAAAAATTAATAAAAGGTTTCCAAGTACATAAAGAATACCTATAATGATTGTAAGTTCCCCATTCGGAACAGAGAACAAACGCAACTTTAACGCCTAGCCTTTTGCTCAAATAATCACGACCACAAACCAAAGTAAACAAAGAATTTCTGCCTATTATGTACTTCCCCATGATTAATGGGTGGGGCTATTCGTCTTGGGGCAGCTTGTTGCTTAATGTTTAGTCTTTATGGCTCCATTCCAATATTCTCCCCTATTCCACCCCCCTGATATTCTGCTTTCATTTGACTTATCGATGTGGCGTGCATTAACAATCAATACCCCATGTCAGGCACCTGAATTAGTTGGGAAATAAGATTGGAATCGACGAGACCAAACAGCGTAATAGACCTATAGCATAGACCAGGAATATATCTAATTCAATCATGTCAAAAATAGCCACTAATGCGCCATGTTTACGCAGGTAACTTTGGCCCATAAAAACCTGTATCATTTTCTGTTAGTAAAAATATATTACTTTAAAGATAATTGTGTTGAAATATAGGCCAATAAAGAAAGAATTACTTTTATTAACAAAAGATTTTTCAATCTATTAGCTATTTCAGTGCTTAACACAACAAAAATAACAAACAAAATAATAAAAGATTAGGAAGAAAATGGAAACAAATTAAACATATGTATGTAACCTTGACATTGGATAGCACTATTTGTTATGTACCTTTATTCCATTAATGTAACAAGTTCTTTTTTCAGATATTAAAAAACATTGCACTTGGTATGTTTTGCTAATTGTCAACCATCAATTCGTCTAAACGTCCTTCCATTAACATGCTAAACAAAAAGTGAAAGCTAACGACGAATGCAAAACCGAAGCATACATACTCTATACCAGTTTATTAAAGCTTTTAATTTGCAATTTCAGCTTTTTGTTTATAAGTTATGTAAATATAATAAATATTTAAATTAAATATAATCTGTATATCTCTAGCAAACTCTATCCCTAGCACCTACTTCTATCCTAAAAATCAAACTTTTGCTTTAGGACTTATTGCCTATGCACTTCAGCTAAGGCAAAATGCACGCAGATTTCATGCTGCCTCATTTCGAAAGGGTATTTAATTGGCCACGCATGTGGCTGCGCTGCATTCAACGGCGGCCTGAAAGGCGGCTTCAGTTGCCGTTGGTGAGCCGAGCGGCAAACAACGCCCAATTGGCAGCGGAGAGGAAAGCGGAAACCGGAAGCAAGAAGCAAGAAGAAGACCGCACAGGGCAGGGTAGCGTCAAAATGTGAGTGTCTCCTTGCCTGCATTTCGTTGTTTTCCCCACCGCCTGTGTGTCTGTGTGAGTGCGGTGAGCTCGTGATTTGTTTACCTGTCAAAATAATAAATATAACTTTTGTTTTCGTGGGGCATAAAATACGGCCAGTTGTTGCTGTTGCTGTGTTGCTGTTGGCATTGGTAGCAAATTCGAGGAACCAGCCGGCGAAGGACTCTCGACGCCTGTCTGCCGCTTCCTGTCCTCCTCCGTTTCTTGGCCAAGTGCAGTGTCAAAAGTCAAGCGAAGGATAATATGCTTGTCCGACAAGAAAAACGCCAGTCAATTTTGTGTAACCTATATCCAAAAACCAATCTAAACTTGGCCCACTTAAAACGCAAGAGATCTGAGACGGATGTGAAAATGTTTAACAAAGTTTTGCTACGTCAAATAATTATTGCATTTTTCAATTATCCTTCAAAATTGAAAAATTGAAAACTTAATTCCGTGTTTTTTTTTAAGTAAGAGGTTTGGTTGATTTTTAACAATAGCCAGAAAGTATGCTATCATAGTTAGCCTTATCGCACTCCTTTCATTTACCGCTATTAGCTTCTTGAAATAACTTACTTTTATCTCAACTTTTGGCAGGCCTGCTTGTATAAAATTCAGCCAGGATGTTCTTCAACCATCGCCTTCATGGTCCTATCTTCGCTAGGATCCTCTTGTTGCACCGCAGCCTCATGAACCAGTCCCCCGAAAGGATTGTCTGGACGCCGCCTCATCCTGTCCAGACTATCGGAACATGCCGCAAGTCCAGTCTTTTGAAACAGGAGCTGGATCAGTCGAATCGTCTTGGAGAGGATTACCGCATCTACCAGCAGAACGTCGACTTGGATGCCTTCTTCGGCGAAGAGCCGAGGTACGAGAAGGTGTCGGATGTCTGTCTGCTGAATGACCACTTTATCCTGGTTAAAATGCCACCACCAGATCCTTCTCCGCCCCCTTCAAGGTCCAAGATTTCACGTTGCTTCAAGTGTAACCGTGGCAGTCGCGTTTCCCCCATTCCGGAGGAATCGGATGAGAAGTCTCCTTCACCACAATCCAGCTGCCTGCAGCTCTGGACGACACGAAATCAGGACGAGATGGAGATCTTCGATTGCAGTACCAGGTTAACTACTACCAATACGCCAAGCCGCAGTCCTCAGCCAGCTACCGTGATAGTGGAGCAGCCGCATCCCACGCTGCAGCTGGAGGCGATCCAATCATTGGCTTCCGGACAGCTGCCTTCCACAAGTCGAGGACCACTCCACTGGTTCCTCTGGCCCTTCCGCCGGCGCTTGGACACCAGGAGCAAGTCCAAGACCCAGCCGGTCGCCGTGCATAAAACATATTTTGTGCGGTGGAGCAAGCCGCCGGATACACTGTGGCATGGATTCGGCGTGGACACGCTGGAGGAGAAGAAGTCAGAACTTCGTCGCTGCCGTTCGGCGGTTTTCTGAACGACTAAAAACTTTGTATATGCATCTTATGCTTACTATCTTAAGGGTCCATTACTTGAAGAATACTAAGGGTTTCAATAAAGATTTTCAAATGCTAAATGGATTTATATTCATGCTTGCAGCATGTGTAGCGAATCCAAACTGCTTAATAGAAATATAAGTAATATACACGATATATAGAAAATATTAATATATTTCTCATTTACCAAAATTGTACAGCAACTTGAAACTATGACGAGCTTCTTTAAATGTTTAACGATAGTTTGGCTGTAATTTACATACCACACTCGCATATACACGTGTATATCTAAAGCCCTCATGGGCACATGTCAAACTCCAATTTCCGCATGCAACATTAGTGGCTGCCGCGGCAACTTCAGCTTGCCACATTGTGTGTGGAGCCGCGACTCGAGGAAACTCAGCGGAACTGCAAAACAATACAAAGAAGCCAAGTAACAAAATACGAACCACGTAAATTGCCGGGCCAATGCAGATAAAGCCAGGAGGTCGAGGAATAAAAGCGGAGTTAAACTTCTTTTTCAATGGAATTTGCACGCGTCCATGAAGCCCGAAAGTCTGAGGCATCTAGGGGGGAATAGGTGGGCTCCGGGGTGGTGGGCTGTTGCTTCATTAGCTTTGGGTCCTGAAAATGTCGGGCAATGTCGTTCGTTACTCCCGCCACGGCCGCTAGGTGGCGCTGCCGCAGGAGCACCACAACTAATTACGAGGCAGCTCGCCAAGACCCGGCCATAAAAACAAGTTCATGATAAAATGCCCAACTAGTGGCGGGAAAAGCGGTGGCGAAGGGGGTGAATCGGTGGCTCTGGACTGCCATAGACTGCAAGCACCGTGCGCCACCATATACATAATAATAAAATAAAATTAAAACCGTCACGCCAGGCGTCAGTGCAAGTCCCCACAGTACCGAGCCCACAATCGCGGCACAAAACAAAGCCATCGAAACCCCAAGCGCACCGCGTCCACAAGGAGCTACCACTGAGTCTGCCAGTCTGCTAGCTGTGCGGTGCACCCAAGTCCATATCCACGTCCACCTCCGTGTCCATGTGCAGACCGGGTCGACAGCGGATCGGGCCAGCGGGTCACCGTAATGAACCATTAATATGCCAGTTCCCCAAGAGAAACGCGGCGATAAGAACACAGCGCTTTTCCCACATCGAAAATCGAAATCGAACTGCGAGCACTGGGCGCAGAAAAATGATCAGTGTTAGCTTTTCAGACCCATCATAAAATTAGATTTTTAATTTATAATTTTAAATAATTTATAAAATGATTTTTAACTACAAATACAAAATTTAACTAGATCATTATACAATTGGTAAGGCTCCAATGATATGTTTTTGAAAAGAACCCATATTTTTCTCTCAGTGCTCTCCATTGTTGCCCCGCCGCCGCAAAAAGGGCGACTTGTGCTTATCATTAATAATAATGTCGGCATGAGGCGAGCGTATTACCATTTGGATTGGGCCAAATGCTGAATTGGATGGCTCATATTGCTCGAATTGTTCATGAAATTGGCTTTGAGCTATTGTGTGTGAGCAAGAAATTCGGGGGTTGGGGCTGTGGAGTCACCTGTTCAGGTGGCGAGGTAAGTGCAGCAAGCTCAGATCGAGCTTTAAGATAGTATTTATTTCAAATGGGAAGTGATTAAATGCCAGAACACTACATTTAGAAAGACATTTATAAGGCTTAAGTGAACACATACGTGTAGGCTTGTAGGTTAGAGCACCAGAGTACCTATTAAAATACCATTTTTACCTTACAAAAACTGTAAGAAATCTTCACATTTGGGCTGAGAAACATTTGATGCTAATAAATGTCAAAATGGGTAGCAATTCATTACTCTACTTTAAGATTACTTTCCACACAAAATATTCAAGGTTACCGAATGCCAACAAAGGCAGTTACCTTTGCCGCACCTTATTAACCCCCTACCAGCCGATCAACTTTTGCATATCCGATTCCGAATACAACCTACATTAGCCAGCCAATCCGACATGTAGCTCCGCTTAATTGGTGGAAAGTAGCGTAACCGTTCCGGCCACGTTAACTTTGGCACTCCGATCCGAGGGCGATGGAACCGCTCAGCAGCCGGCCGACTTGGCCAGAAACAGAAGACACTTGCTGGGCAGGGATGCCAAAAGGAAGCTGACAAGTTGCCAGCCAAGGAGCAGCAGATCCCGCCAAGCATTCCAAATCGATTACGACTGTTTTTCCAGAGATCAAAGAGCGAGTGCACAGAGACCATTCCGTGCAGCCATCCCGTTTTCTCTTGCTTGCAAGGTGTTTATTAATAAAACTCCAACCATTTCGCATCGAAAGAGACGCACATAGGGCGGACGAAAGAGACGGCGCGAAACAGCAACAGAAACAGAAACAGAAACAGTTGGTGGTGGTACGCAAAGTGTTGACAATGCCCAAAGTTGGCACCGACTGCGCAACGACCTTCGCCCGGATACGGATACGGATCCTAGGGTCCGGGTACTCAAGCAATCATCGTTAATGATGGCAATGTCCTTGTGCGCCCCGATTTGACAAATCAATTTGTGCGCTAACAGCATGCGCTCGACTCCCAGTCCGCTGCAAGTCAGTGGGATAGCTCGAGGACGAGCCAAGGACTCACCCGATATGCACGCATTATAGCCTGTTCGATCTCTTCCTACATCGGCGATGACAGCGATCACAGCGATCACAGTACGAGTAGTTGGCCCAACAGACCAAACCGAAATGTTTGCCAATACGGCTGGAAACTGTTTGGACGGATCGTGGTGTGCAAGTGTAGCTGCTGACAAATGGTCTCAAGGGGTTGTAGATACTATACGATCCCAATATCTGCTTGGTCGGTTACTTTAAGAGCAGAACTACAATATGCTGTTCTACGATTAGCTATTATATATAAATATTGCAATTCACTCCACTTTTCCTTAGCACTTGGTTTAAAAGTAAAACAAATTTTTTTGTAAAACTTTACCCTTTAAGATTTATTTGCTTTTCCCATATTGGTATCCAAATCGTTTAAATAAGTTTTAGAACAATTCGATTTTTCACATTTCCTGCTCTTTTATTAATTAATATTAATGATTAGGAATTAACAAAAATCAAATCCAAAAACGTGTACACATTTTCTTTAGATAGTTTCCATTTGTGTAATTACATGTAAGCAATGGAAAATGTGTAGTTTTAAATTGGGTTATCTTACATATAAAAAATGTATTTATTAAATGTACCTAATTGATAGGCTTCTTTGTCCTTATCTAAATATAATTTTATGGTGTTAATGATGGCATGAATGCTTCATTCATTTGGAGCGTTTCATTACAATCTCCGTAATCCGCCTACATGCCATTATTATCCTTGACTTATAGACTTTCATCCGCCTCGCATATCGCGATGCCCACAGCTCTGCTTTGCACAGGACACCTCATTAGCAGGGATTATCGCAGCAGTTCGAGACTCGGGAGAAAGGACGGAGCACATCCTCTACCTGACTTTGACTCGGTTGGACTGGACTGGTGGACCGACTGACTGACTGCCCGAGAGAAAGCTAAGCCTTTCCTACGCGGCTGGCTTAACTCTTGCCTGCGAAGGACCCATTATCCTGCGAGGAAAGGGGTTTGTGTCCCGGCTGAGCGATGAGCACCGCGCACGAGGACGAAGAATGACAGCAAATAAAAGTTTATGGCACCATCGTAAACGGGCCGAAAACGAGTTGACCTGGTCCGAAGGGCTGTGCGCCGTTTACTGCATTCTTCCTGGCAGCAAAGGATTATTTCCGAAACGGCCTAATCCTGGCTGCGAGAAAGGGAGTGCGAGTGCGAGTGCGAGCAGGACAGCCAGCCACTGACGCTACAAATCCTTTCGCAACCTTAAGGCCACCTCCTGGAACTGGAAATTTTGATTCGCAAATCGCTCGCAAATCCCTATTTTGGGTTAGTCCACCTTGCTGTCGAGTAAATATTTTGAGGTTTTGCGCTGCTTATGTGCCAGGCAACGCCTGGGTTTATTGGTTCATCATCGGATCAGCAGGTAGATTTCGATCTCAATCTCAATCTCAGTCTCGATCGGGTTCTGCCTGCCCCAGATGCTCGGAAACAATTAATAAAAAATTAAATTAAATTTCCTCTCGAGTCGCGTTGCGTCGTTGTAAATTACTGTTTTCCCTGCCTTTGATGTTCAACACTTTGTCAGCTCATTAATCACGGCCTTTTGGGGAGGGTATGGTGCTAGTGCCCATTGCCAGGGCAGGGAGATCGGCATATGTCCATGATCTCCGGGTAACCATAACTGCCATTATCGCCACAGAAGCCCCTCAGTTTTTGGAGGTTACATCGTCGAGCTTTTCCACTCGCAGCTTTGCTGGGTAATTTTATATCGCTACCGAAAATTAATGCGTAATATTTTGAATTTAATGATTCGCCGATCGAAGCTTTCTTCTCAGCTACTCTGGCCGAGTGTATTTTCACCCCATCTCAGTGGGCAGCGAATTAAAATCGTAATTGGTTTATTAACCCAGTTGCGTTATGGCCATGATGGGCGCTATTAAATTGGCATTAGGTTCTGTGTCTAAGGATGAAAGAATGACGGTTAGCAAGGTCTCAAGTCAGGAGATTATAGTTTCGAAAAGATCTTAGATCTAAATGGGTTTTGTGCAATCTGTGCGATCTTGCAAATCTTTCAGTCTACCTGGAAAGCCCTTTGCCGAATCCTAAGTCGATTGTAAAGTCAATATTTACTTTTCACTTCGATGGCCAGGAAAACATATAGCGATTAGGAGTTCTTTCTAGATTAAAATAATAGAGCCAGTGCCTTAGGCTGTCTGAGCTGTCTGGAGGTGAGGATTCAAGGATAATGACTTCATTAATTGCCATCGCTCGGACACGTAGAATGGATGGGCAGATCCCCGAGGATGAGGTGTGAATTTGAGGTAAGTCCGAACGAGGGCAATTACTCCACAGAGCAACACTCTATTCGATGGAATCGAGGGGGCAATTAACACCTCGGTTGGAGTTGTCTTCACTATTTTGGCTATTTTGATGGAACGTCTTGCGTTTCGGGAGTTTTCTCTTTTTCCGGAAAGTGAGCGACCCGCTCACAGCTTGATCGGGAGTTCCGAGAGCAGGAATCTCACCCGGGGCGACTGTTGAGGTCTCCAGCCAGGTCCGTGGAATGCGTAGCTACTTAAAGGCTCTAATGGCCCAGAGGATTTCCCATTTCCCGCTGCGTACGGAAGCGTGTCAAGGCTGCTGAATGGCCAGCGTGTCCAGCGTTTCAAGTGAAAGACCATGGAGTACGGTGTAAATTAGCTTAGTTATTTTATTTAAAGGCACTTGCTACTTAGGCTACTCATCTTAAGCTCTAATCCTAGTTGGTGCTATTTTCTAGGCTTAGGTCTACGAATTGGAACTATATTGTTTTGGGAGCGAGTCTGTCAGCGGTTTTCCCAAACGGAAAATGTCTGTACTGCTCCACACAAGAAATGTTATTTTTGCTTTCGTCCCCTGCTCAATATGTACATCTTTGGCGACTTGTCCCAGGGATCTGGTGACACCTGCTCCTGCTCGCGGAGGAGGAGGTGGAGGATCCGTGTCCCTCCGATTCTAGTACCAGTGGTAGAACGGCTGTGGCGGCATCGTTGTGTAGTTGACCTTCGAGGGCGAAGGAAAGGCGGCGGCATTGAAGTTCTGCGGCATGAAGTGTGCCGACGAACTGGGCGGCGGATAGTGCGGATGTGCGCCCGCGTACTGGGGATGCGGATGTGCGTGCGGATGGGGATGTCCGTGATGCGAATGGGCGTGACCGGGTGCCGGATAGGATGCATACTGCGGCGTATGCTGATACGGATGGAACATCTGGTGGGCGGTGACATCCAGAGCCTGGCTGGTCGAACTGGTGGAGTTCAGCGAGTCCTCCGGTGAAAGTGGCGCATTGGGGCGCAGTGCCTGCATGGAGCTCCATCCGCCGTACAACTGCGATTGACTGGCCGCTACCAGGTCCACCGATTCCACCTTCAGGGCAGCCGATAGCTCCTCACTTCCAGCACTGGCATTGGCCAGCGACTGCGAGGGATCGGCTCCCGAGTTGGCCCCACTGGAGGTCACCCCAGCGCCACTCACCACAGCGGAAAGGCTGTTGGGTGTGGGTGGCAGTTGTCCGAAGGCGGAGGAGACGGACTCGTTGGGGCTCTCGTTACGTGGCATCGTGTGATGGGCTTCCGTTTCGGTTCCGTAAACAGAACCCAACTGCGTGTCATAGCTGGAGACGATGATGTTTCCGGTGGGTGTGGTGTTGCCATTCTCTCCCGGCATTATGTAGCTGGCTGTGTTAGCGCTGGGATTGTAGAACTGATGGTGGTGTGGTGGAGTGGTGGTGATTCCCGGCGAGAGATCGCTGCTGGCCATTGGAGCTGCGGCGGATACGGAAATGTTGGCATGGCTGCCGTAGAAATCGTACTGCTGCTGGTAAACAGTGGCTGGATCCAGGGATCCCGGCATCATGGCCAGCGGAGCCATGCTGGGCACACTTGATACCACACTGGGCAGAGAGCTGGATGTGGCCACATGGCTCACTGAGGCAGCTGTTCCGCCAGGAGCTCCGCCCGAGACCGAGGTGTGCTGCTTGCGGAGACGAGCACGCCGATTGCTGAACCACACCTGGATGCGTGCCTCCGTGAGATTGGTGCGCTGGGCCAGCTCCTCACGGGTGTAGATATCAGGATACTGGGTGCGCTCGAAGGCGCGCTCCAGTTCGTCCAACTGGGAAGCGGAAAAGGTGGTCCTGCAGCGGCGTTGCTTGCGCTTCAAGGCGATTCCCGGCTCACTTTCACAGTCGGAGATGTCCTCATCGGAGGGCTTGCCGTTGTTGTGATGGCCGCCGGAGACATCCGAGCCGCAGGAACTGGATGCCTTGGTGCCATCACCCGCCGGCGATCCAGAGGCAGATGACAAATCGTTGTCCAGTATGGCATCTCGGCCACGCACCAGGCGCGATATGGCGGAGACAGAGGGTGCTGTGCTCCTGTCGCAGACTCCCTCGCGGATCAGCTTCTCCCTGATCTCCCACGAGAACATGCCCGGGCTACTGCGCTTGTACTCCTCGATCCGGTTTTCGATCTCGGGCGTGGCAATCCTCGGCTTGGAGCCACCGATCACTCCTGGCCTGATGGAGCCAGTCTCCTGATAGCGATTCAGGATCTTCGATACGCATCCGTGGGACACACGCAGCTGTCGGGAGATCACACAGGGCCGAATACCATCGGCGGCCATCTCGACGATTTTGAGACGGATGTTGTTGGGCAAAGGACGACCGTTGATGAAAACTCCACCTAGTTGATTGACGCGCCCCTGGCCGCTGTTCATGTCTGGAATGGAAGATGGGAAATGGAAATTTTAGAGGCTTTTCCAATTTGCTAGGTAGCGCGGAGCGCGTGTCACTTGATTTACGACACCTTCGACCGGAGTTGACTTCCCGGGAAGAGGGAAACTCGGAGCTAAGGTCGAAGGTCAGAGGCGCGCGACTCTCCCGCCGGGCAACTAATGGCCATTAGAGAGCAGCCGACGACCTTGGCCCAAACTGAGATCTTTAGCGGGACTTGGGCGGGACATTTTAGAAAGGGAGATATATGAAAGTGATCAACTAGATATTGCAGATTTATGAGACGAAGCTTTAGAAGAAAGTGAGCTTTAAGGCTTAGATTACTATAAGATCGATAAAAAAGGAGTTTGTAAGTTAGTAACATTTAAATGAAAGATAAAATGAACATATTCTTCATAAAAGTAGCGAAGTTTTAAAAAAATCAAAGATGTGGGTAAGTTAATTTGATCACCCTAAGATACGAAGATATTGATACGCAAATGGAGAGACACTCACCTTGCATGGTAGAATATCCATTGAAGAAGGGTCTGTGCATTGCGGCAGCAAAGGCGGTTACGGTCATAGTTTCTGGAGCTCCAAGATGCGTAAAGCTGTCCCGGCACAAAACCGGCGTTAACTCAGTCTTGAAGTTCGTATATCACTTGATAATCACTTTAGTTCTGGACAATGGCCGCACACTTTGTCAAAGTCATAAGTAAGCGTTGCGAGGTGTTGATTAACCGATTAGTTGCAGTTCTCGAATATCTATGTATCTTAGTTCGCAATCTCGATAAGAAAGACGAAACGGAGGCGAGGGCGAAGGCGAAGGCAAAGGCGAGAACGAGGACGAGATGCGGTGTGGCTCGTTGCGCAGTCTGTGCCTGACTGACTTCACCATCCGAACGCCGGCCAAGATCGTTGCCTTTCTGTGAAGCCCCGGCCCAGACGTCGGCCATATCCCACTGCCACTTGGCAGGTAACCACCACGCGGACCAATCGCAGCGCTCTCCACAGCTGCCTCTCGCTCTGGCTCACTCGGCCCGCCGTCGACCCGTATGGCCACATAGCACCCATCTCGCTCGCCCCCGGGGGGCGTCTCAGCTCGGAGGGCACCGTGGAATGGATGGTCGGCCGAGAACTTTGGATGGGGTGTACGGGCATAGGGGAACCCCAATGCTGCTCAAGATCCTGGGCTTCCCATTCAAATCCTGTACATAGTGGCGGGTTCCACTGATTTCCGGAAATTAATTACCGCATCAAGTGGTGGACCTAATAGCATCATACACTTTGTGCGTAGCATATCCTTTAGCGATACCTCGTTATAAGGACAAGGGAGTACTGACTTGAATGATCGCCCTGCCTGGAGGTTTGTGGCTTGGGGCTACACTCACTTGCGGTGTTCTTTGGGGTTCCACTTGACCCCGGAAATCAAATTAGATATTCACTGGAACCCGTAATGCAATCGAGTACGCGTTTAACACTCTTTACAAGCGTAATATATCCTTTATTGATACCTAATTATGGCTTTCATTTATATTCGCACGCGAGTAGCCCCTTTTCTCTCAGTTATTTATAGTTTTCGGAAGCGGTAAACAAGGGTTTTCATTTCAAATTGCGTTTTTTTTGACTATCAGTATATTTTATATGTTATTATTTAAAATTGGTTTTCTGTTAGATGTCAACGATCGGTTTATTTTTGATAAATCGAGATCACAAATAAAATATTTTCATTTCAAACTATGATAATTGAGATATGATATATAAAAATCGAAAAGGAACGGAATTTTTATATGAATTGAAGATTCATACTCAGTTGAATAAAAATTCGGAAATATTTTATTATTTTAACAACGACTCCATTTCCAATTTAACATTGAACAAAGTGGCTTCAGACATCCCTGCCATGACCACATCCTTGTCATGCATTGGCAACCATTAGGCTCCGGTGCTCAGACTTATAACATCGTTTCGACCCTTTTCTATGGGCCGTCGTGGGTTTGATTAATTATGGAATTTCACGCAACAGAGGCCCTGGAAAATAAGTTAAATAAAACCGCTGGAAAAGAAAAGAAAGCGCCGAGCGGGATAACAATGGAAAACCTGAAAGCCGCGAACAATAGAGAGCGCCAAGTGTTGCAAGAATTAATGATGGACCCCACCCCAGTGCACCCCGGTTGAAACGCCAGCGAGCAAATTGGCCCACAGAGACGTGACCAATGCTCATCCTCCTCGCCAGGATCCCTATCCAAGCCGAGTGCCAGATCCAGATGCAAATGCAGATGCAGATGCAGGATGCTGCTCAAGGACAACGGAGGCCGCAAGGCAACAAAGGTTGGGTTTCTACTGCTCGGTGCGGCTGCCCGTTGGGCGTTTGGTTGGAGTCCCTACATCTTCGCCTGGCAGGATAGCACAAATCCCCGATGACCTTGAGCCCATGGCCACGATGGCAGACCAGCAAGTACAGGATACAGGATAATATCCTGTGATCGCAAGCCTATGCAAGTCGAATCAAATGGAATGGCGCCTCCATCCGCGATCGATACCCTATCTATCCGATCTGATCCTCGTTGATTTCACAATTTGGCAGGACAATGAACGCTGAATAGGCAACTCATATAACGCTAATTTCGCGCTATCAACGCTTGGAAAACGACGATCTACGTTGGGCAGAGAAAGGTCCTGGCCGAAGTGCAGGAAGCAGTAGGTGGCATCGGTGCCATAAACGCAGCGAGTCAGCTTCGCTCGCATTTCCACGAATCAGCCAGCGGGAAAATGAAGACACATCCGTGCAATGAATAAGGATGCTAAGAGACTTTTTATGATGCCACCCAGGGTGCTATGAATGAAAATCCTCCTCGCGATCGTCAACTTTCGCCAGCGGATCCCTCGTACCTGCGAAACTACCACACATCTCCTCCACAACTACACAAGACTTGAATCCCATCTGATTTGGAGGACCTGCTTCGAGAGGCTCGTGCGCTCAATCGATGCAGACAAATAACTATATAATCGATGAAAACAATGCGTGTTATGCGATCATACACGTTAGAATGATAAAAGATTTTGGTATCGCAGTTGCTCTTGTAGAAAAAGTACGTAAAATATGTAATAGTACTTGCTTTAATCCCAAACTCGAAATTCTTAAAGATAATAAAAGATTTACTATTCCAGACCTGGACAACTTATGGTCCCGATTAAGGCAACAAATTTGAAATAATTTGTATATACCGCAAGATTATATAGTGCTGAAAATGAGATCCTATCTAAGTATATTGAATTAAATCATTTTAAGCATTCCTTTAAGTAAAATATTTTTCAGCTTAAACCGTTTTATAAATGTGTGTTTAACTTTTGCCGTGTTCATTTGACCTTTCCATAAGATTGAAGCCCCAGACGAAAGTTGCGCAACACTTCGCATGCAATTTCTTTTATTGCCAGGCTATAAACTTTAGTATACCATGCCATTGTAGTGCAATAAAGTGAAGTTATAGAAACCCGTCATAAAGTGAATATTTGAATCAGATGTAATTTATATTACCATGCCATTCATAATGCACATTTGATGGCGCAGCATCGAGTCACTGTCGAATATAAATGCAGTAGTAATAGGTATAACACAGTCCGCAGAATCCCAGGGTACTCGTCCAGCCTATCCTCTCGAAGTTTCTGCTGCTGTTTGTGTTTGGCAATCGATTCGCTTTGGCCGGACGAAATGTGGTCTGTTGTCACACATTGGAACGGCCTTGATTGTTTCACGTTCCCTGGGCCTAATGTCTTTATCAGGCCCTTTGGCATGGTGGTTCCTTCCTTTTCGTCGGAGGCTGTGGTGTGCATCGAATCTCCATGTCCACGGCCCACGGAAGGCTCTTCCCGTTGAACGCACTACGGGATGCTTAGATAATGAACTATTTAGAGCCATGATTTCCAGAAATTAGGGAATTCTGGCAGGAATATCTTAACACACCGTGGCATGCCACATCTTAGGGCATCGTATATTATCCTCAGTTAGCAAGTCTAAGTATTCGGATTGCAAGGAAAATCGCATTATGCATAACCCAATGCAAGAATAAATGGCGTATTTTAAAGGCATTTTAGAGGAAAGACAACATTACTGCTTTTCCAACCATTCTTATGGCTATATTTTTGAAATGTTTAAAAAACTTGCAGTATTATATTCTATTTTAATTTGTTTTAAATTCCATATTTAATCTATGTTTCTTGCTGAGATCCTAAGTCCTCAGTTGATCCTCCGTTTCGGCGCTGATCCTCAAATATTTCCACTCGCTCGACAGACTGACAGGCGGCGATTGACTTGTTCCTAATCCGCAGTAAGTTTTAGTAAATATGAGTCGCAAAAGAGTGCCCATCCCATCCCGAGGCCATCCCTCTGAATCTCCCAGAGCGAGTTTTCGCCGGAGTCCTGTGCCCGCAGCGATCGTAAATCGCAATCCCCGCTAAAGCATGCAAACAAATAGCGGCAAAGTGCGAGATTAGAGGGAAAGTCGCACCAGCTTAGGCCCTGGATCCTGGCCATCCTTGGCCAGCCCGCGGCCTGGATCCCGCCGATCGCCAGTTGACTTTTTCAAATATTTTGGAAAAGTTCTCGAGTGTTGATCGCCCGATTATAGCGGATAATCGCATTATACAGGCCGACGTTTTATTGATCAACATTTGTAAACGATTTGCCATGCCATTCGGGGTGGGACTGGCCAGCCGGGCCAAGGAGTCCACATCCAGGTAGTCATTGAAAAAATGCTGCGGCTTAACGCAGCCCACGCCCACTCTAAAAAAAAAAGTGGGCGGAAAGCTGAGGGCCTTTCCCGATCTCCGATCTCCGGGCGATTAACCCTTGCTCTTGGTAGCAGTTTAGCCCGGCTAATTGAATGCATTAGTTGTTTGTGGGTCGCGAGCTGGCTTCCGCAGAACTCCTTTGTCCTCAAATTAGCATCTCTCATGGCATATTTCCATCGATCGCAATCTGAGGGAACTTCGCGCCCCTGCCCACAATCGTTTGGTTTTGGCACTCCGACCACATGACATTCGTCATGCACTCAGGGAAAACACTCGGCAGAAAAGGTTCATCTTCAGCAAAATGTGGAATTTTTGATTGTTGAGAAACATATCTTAAGAACTATCTTAGTGTCTTAAAAATTAAAATCAGAATGAAGAATGATGGGCTTTGTTAAAGTGATTATCATTCTGTATCTATTGATATTTATATACCCTTAGTTTCAAGGGGATTATCTTCCTGTGTATTTCGACGTCGCAAAGTCTGGCTGATTTTTCGCCGATCATGCAGCAAGTGTCCCAGGGCAAAAAGGGGAGCCCCTGCCACATACACCCACTTTCGAGAAACTCATTAGCCTGGGGCACAACAAACGCAGCTCGGGGCACAAACAAACCAATCCCGGGCCAATCGACTGCTAAACGCTGTCGGCACACATCTGAGACGGAGGCCAACAAATTGATCATTAAACAGAAGGCGCAAAGGTAGGCGCAACCCATCTTTGTCCAACAGAAGATCGGCCTCAGCATCGGGGCACCCGAGCATCCGAGCATCGGAGCATCAGGTCGAGATCAAACACCTGGACCCACGACCTGGCGAAGAAAGTGACGAGGCCGCGACGTCAACAAGATTAATTTGTTTTCCGGCCAGGTTCGTCGAGTGGTTCCATCTCCATCTCCATCTCCATCCACAGTCACTGCCATAGCCACATCCACATCCACATGAACATTTCCCATCTCCAGCAGCCAGCAACCTGTTGTCCAGTTCCCCGATTTGTAATTGCCCTGCTTTGTAGTCGATCAGCTTCGATCGCGGATCGATCATACATATACTCGTATATCCAGCGATGAACATCATTAGTTTCCTCGGCGTAGAGTCCACAAAGTAGGTGGCGTTTTTCTCACATCTCGAGTCTTTCTATGGAATCTCGATTTGGAGATCTGAGATCTTCTCTTCGGCGGCGTTTGTCCATTAGCCACGGTTTGCATCGGATGTATGCGAATTTAAATAATATTATTCAATTGTTTCATTAATCACTGGCTCTGGGCTGCGTTTTCTATTAAAAAATGTATTGCCAATGGAAAATGGACTCCAGAGCCCGTGATTATTTACACATTAGTACGAAGGAATCTTCGGCTTCATAATATAGAGGATGTGAATCGAAATCGAAGAGCTGATACAATTACTTGAAAAACTAAACTAGATAACTTAAGAAGTCCTAAACAGAAGATGTTTCAGCTTTTAGCTGTGTATCTTTAATTTCCATTGGACTTAATTGGGCGTAGTACCTAACCACTTTAATGAGAACTATTGAAGAAGATAAAGCAACCAAGAAAGTTGCCCAAAAATTGTGAGACTCCAAATCGATTGGGAAACACAAAAAATATGTACTGCAGTTCACGATAAAAAGGCAGGGCATGGCGAATTGGGAGGCTGCAACCGAAACGCACACTTAATTTCCGCTTAATCAAACAGAACAGAACAGACTGGGGGCAGCCACCCCGGTCCACGTCATCTGGAGCAGGCGACCCTCCGACCCAATCCTCTAGAGCAAAACGTATGGCAGACGCAAGGGCTCATTTGCATGGCCACTTTGATGGAGAGCGATGGGTGTCGGTGCATGAAGAAATCGCCCCATTGCGCAATGGTGGATGGTGGATGGTGGAAGTGGGTATCTTGTCTTTCGGGAAGCTGCTGGCAGTTGTCTTCTCCAGTTTTTTGTGGGGCAGGATTTCAAAGGAAAAGTGAGAGTTTCCAGGAACGTCTGCCAGCCTTGTAATCGCAATTATCATGGCCAAAATATCAAAAGATAACGCAATCCTGGCCAGACAAAAAACATGTCGAAACATATGTATATACACATCTTATATTTGGTTTTTGAGATCCCCAATCAATTCAATGTAATATTAAATGTATTAAAACTATAACTAGTTTGTAATGTAATGCAATATAACTACTCCATTTAGATTTGCTTTCCATATGTGCTGCTTATTTAGTACCTTGCTCTATTTAAACCATTATATTTATTCACTTTATTTCCATTTTATTACCATGCATATTTGATGCAGCCACACGACACCAGCCACAATATAAATAATGTGCATATAAAACCGCAATCATCGCCATTACCGAACAATCGCGAAATCCATTATCTCCTGATCAGTGGATCAGTGGATCGTAAAGTCGGGCATCTTTCGCTGGAAGGATACGGAAATGTCGGGAAAAAAGCGCTGCGATCAGCGAGCGTGAAATCGCAGCCAGCATATGAAAAGGATATACAGACGGTCCTGGCAAAGTTCCCGAAAAAATGTGTGCGTGCGGAAAGGAAGTGAAGATGCTGATGGGCTGATTTTATGACGGTTAGGATCCTGGGTTCCGATCCAGCTCTCTTCTGGGGAAGTAGAGCTGGAGTTGCAGGTAAATGAAAAAGTCTAGCAAGCCGATTATATCCGAATAAACAAGTTTATGACGAGCCATTTGGTGCCTTAAAAATGATGTCAAAAAAGAGCGAGTTACTGGGTTTATTGGGATCGGGTGTGAGTATGGCCCAAATCCATTGTTTTGGCCAGCGAAGGGGTTTTTACGTATTCGACTTTTGTTTTGACTTCTTGACGGTTGTCTTGACTTTTTGAACTGCTTGGATTCCTAGAATTATAGAAGCTGAACTATATACGAGTATTCGCTGGTTCGCAGCGAATATAGAATGAAAATGTGTGTTGTTTTATGAATAACTAATTTTTCCCTAAAAAGAGGGTTATGGTTATGGTTATGGTAATAGGCATATTAAAATATGTGTGTATAATTTGTAGAGTACAACGGATTACACCCCATAAAAAGTCAAACTACCTTATTTGTATAGGGAATGCAAGAGTTTCAGGCGGTTTGTTCCACCCTAAGCCGCAAATAAAACACCAAATTATGCATTATTTCAGGCGAAGCTCCGCCCATGCTGACATTTTCAGAGAACCGAGTACCCGAGGAAAACTCCGCCCCAATAGTGAGGAAAAAACACAAATCTACCACAATACTTCGCTGCGTGGGCGTACCGAATCGAAGATTCGTCTTGCTCTTCTGGCAAACCGTGCGGTTAAAGTCGCAAGGAGCCGAGCCCGGCCCAGCCATTTGAGCATATGAGAGGAATCGAGGAAACCAAGCGGGGTTCCTCCGGCGCGGTGACCTTCAGCCGGGAGTGGACCTACACCGGGACGCCCTACTGCAAAATCCATGTGTCCCGTCCGTGGGTGTGACGTTCTGGTTTCGGAATTGGTCGCGCATCAGCGTCGCGCCGTGACCTTGATGGATTTGCGACCCCTCACCACTCAGTATGTGCGGTTTGGGCTCTGGTCGCAGTTTGGTCGCCGATCTCCGTCCGCGCACAGCAAGGTGCCATTCCCGGGGAGATCGGCTGAGAGTTTCGCAGAAGATGCGTAAATATTTTGGGTGATTATTTTAGATAATCTTCGCCTAATGTCCTTGGTTTGTCTCAATTTGCGAGACAGGAGGGTTATTTAGGTGCTTCGCGAAGTGCTTCGGCAGTTTATTAGCTGTATTTCGATCTAGATTTGTGCGCACATGGTAAAACATATATTTTTCCAAATTAAAATGTCACATATTCTATATTCTATTCTATATATTCTATATAAGATATATTCTATATATATTAAGTAACTTGATATATTCATGCATACTCGTCTGTATAGCCCACAGCAATAATGCATTTCAGATTATTTCGAAATACTTTTGCAGAATTTTTTTAAACTTGTTTATAACCATAAAAAATTCGAATTCTTAGTTTAAGGTATGGTGTCTAAAAAATAAACCTCCATACAAATGTACTATTTTACAATAAGTAAAAAGATTGCATGCTTTGAATGAACTTTATTTCAGACCGAACCAAAGTCAAAACAAGATAAAATGGTGTAGTCGAGTTCCTCGACTATCAGATACCCGTTAATCAGCTAGTGGAAGTGCAAACGAGAAATTTTAACATTTTCTGGAATGTGGGTAGAAATTGGGGAAAAAATGATGAAATAAAAAAAATTTAAGTATTTTTTAAAAGTGTGGGCGTTGCAAAAAGTTTTTTGGAAATCTATAGAAATATACAAGATATATAAAAAAGTGAAAAAATACAACAATTTTCAAATATGTGGGCGTGACAGTTTTGGGCGGTTTGTGGGCGTGCAAGCTGCATGCTTAATCTCAACATTCTAGCTTTTGTAGTTCCATAGATGGAGGGTTTCACACGGACAGACGGACATGGCAAGATCGACTCGGCTATTGATCCTGATCAATAATATATATACTTTTTATTTCGGAAACTTTTCCTTCTGCCTGGTACATACTTTTGAACGAATCAAGTATACCCTTTTACTCTACGAATAACGGGTATAAAAATCTAAAAGTTAAACATGATATAGAATCCAAGTAAAATGTATATTTATTTAAAAAGTTAATTTAAACATTTTTGTGTCAAAGCCGTTACGAATACGGTCGCACTTAGATGCTAGCCAGTGTTGTCACACCTGTTCAGCGGACTTCGGTATTCACCAGCAGCAGATGAACGGTCCCACTGATTGGTTAGTCGGTCTTTATTTTCTTTCATTTCCCACCCACATCGAAATCAAGGAAATTCAGCCCGAAATTACAGAATGTCCGAAGAAAAGAAGAATGGCGATGAATTAAACGACCTGCTGGACAGTGAGTACAACCCGGAAATGCGTTTGGCGATCTATTTTCGATCCCTTACATAATGCACACTGCGTCCTCCGCTTTCCGCACAGGTGCTCTCCAGGATTTCGATAAAAGTGGTGCAGGAGACCAAAAAGAGCAGTCCTCGTCTGTGGATGTGGCGGCCACCGAAGGAGCTGAGAGCTCCGAGGATCCAGATGCGTTTTTCATGTGAGTCACTGCGTCATTGCAACGCGGCACTTGAACTTTGTATTCTGACCTGTAATCCGCTTGTAGTGAGCAGGCCAAGGTGCTGGCCGATCGCATGAACACGCTCTTCGGAGGTCCGAACACGCCCAGTGGCGATATGCCGCCGATGCCCCAGAATCCCGACCAGCTCATGGCCGATTTCAAGAAGATGGCCGAGGCAGCCGCGCTCACCCTGAGCGGCGAGAATTCGGCCACCGACGAAGATGTCTCCAAGTATTCTGACAGCATTTCACAGGCTCTGAAGGGCCTGCAAGAGGGCTCCGAGAACCTGGTTGCTCCCGCCTCGGAGAACATATCCAGCATGTTTGGCTCACTAAACCTTGATGGGGTATGCTTGTAGTTTTAAATTAAATATTCCTCCTTGCTCAATCCTAATGCAATCCGCATTTGACAGGCGGGCGAGGGCGATGGAAACATGTTCCTACCCTTCATGGAAGGTATGATGCAGAGCTTGCTTTCAGCGGAGATTCTGCTGCCCAGCATCCGGGAGCTGCTGGAGAAGTACCCCAAGTACCTCGAGGACAACGACGACAAGCTCTCTGCAGAGGACAAGGATAGGTATGCTCTAAACCAACACCCAAAGAAATACATTACAATATACAATATTTAAAGGTACCAGAAGCAAATGGAGCTGTACAAGGTGATTGAGGAGCATTTACAAAGCCATAAGGCTGACGATTCGGCCGCCGTGAAGCGAGAGAAGTTTCACGTCGTGCTGGATGACATGCGCAAACTGCAAGACTACGGCCAGCCGCCACCAGAGATTCTGGCCGAGACGGGCGGCGACCTGCCTTTCGGAGATCCCGTGGGCGGCGTAGCTGCTGGCGGACCCGGTCCCCAATGCCCCACCATGTAAAGGGTGACGGAGCACGGTAGTCTCGTGGTGTGCCAATTGCTAAGTCAAATTTGTATTTTATTTTATCCCCGACAAACCAATGCGGCGGTCGCTAATGGTTATCCCCTCTTTTCAATCAAGCAATTATTTTCGTATAACCTGTTGGTTTATTAAGTTGTCTATACCTAAATATAATGCCTCGAAATACACCTAGAGAAAGAAGCGGCGTCGGGACTCCATGGCGTGCCGTTTGTTGCTGATAATCCAGGCATAGTCGCCCGTCTTGCTGTCGAATGTTCCCTCCTGCAGGGATCGTAGCTTCAGGGTAAACCGCGGCCCCAGTTCGCGGAGCTTTACGCGTTTTCCCTCTTTGGTGAACTCGTAGCGATGGTGACGGAAGAAGATGTAATCTCGCTGGTTGTGGAACGTCACCGCCCTGCGGCCACGGAACTCGGGATCATGGTGAAAGAGGGCACCGAGCATGCGGCCAACAGTCAGACCCAAGCGGGTGGTAAAATTGGTCAGGATCACTTCCGGCCTGTGCTTGGTTATCTCCTTGTGATCGCGCTTTATGTCTGATGTGAGCTTCACGTTGGACAGCTTAAAGTGGGCAGTGGGGCCGTTGGGCAGATGAATGACCAGCAACCCATTGGGTTTCCTGCGATCTTCGTTAACAATCACGACGTCTGTAAACTCCTCGCGCTCGGCGCTCTTGCAAATCTTCTTCACCGACGACTTGTTGCGGATCTTAACCAGGGCGTTGGGGAATATGCGCGAAAGTTCCAGTCCGAACTTACGGGTCTTGGTCACCGGATTGTCGGCAAAGGTGATCAGCACCTTGGGCTCGTAGGAACGTTCGAAGTACGAGCTGAAATCGTCCAGCTCCAGTTCCTTTTGCAGCTCCTCGTTATCGGAATCGTTTAGATTGGCCACCTCTGTCTGGTCCTTCTCTCGCAGGCTCTCTATGGTGTGACCAGGATTGGCGGGTACACCAGCTTTGCGTCGGGCACGGCGCTCCTGCATCTTTTTCTTGTGCTTCTCCTTCTTCATCTTTTTGTACAACGCCAAACGCTGCTCCTTGTTACGCATCAAGCTAAGGGGATTCAAGACAGGAATGCGTGTCTTCTTGTCGTCGTCGTCATCATCGTCCTCCTCTTCGTCGTCGTCATCGTCGTCATCTTCCTCGTCCTCGCCCTTCAAATCCCTACCAGCTTCCCCTTTTTTGGGAGGTTTTTTGCTGCTGGCGGCGGCTTCATCATCACTGCTATCAGTGACTGGACCCTCCTGGATATCCAAATCCTGTGGCTCCTCTTCGTCAAAGCTGGAGTCGCTGTCCGAGTCTTGTTCCACGGGCGGAGGGGCTGTTTTTCGCTTAATTTTTATCATTTTTCCCGGAGAATCAAGAATTCACAAAAATGCAAGCAGCACGTGTTGATATTCTTCTTCTTCTCCTGTCGGGCGATACCAATCACAAGAAAACGTAGACAACCTGCTGTGTGGGGCAGTGCTGGAAAACGTGCCACTCACAACGTGTAGTTTGTAAACAAAAATATTTAATTAAAATGGGATTTCGGGTGTTAGAACTATTCAGTGGCATTGGCGGCATGCATTATGCCTTTAAATGTAAGTTCTTCGATCATGATAAATGCAGAACTAACATTTGTTTTTGAAGATGCCCAATTGGATGGAGAAATAGTTGCCGCATTGGATGTCAACACCGTGGCCAATGCGGTTTATGCGCACAATTACGGCAATAATTTGGTGAAAACAAGGAATATTCAAAGCCTGAGTGTAAAGGAGGTGAATAAGCTTCAGGCTAACATGCTGCTGATGTCCCCGCCATGTCAGCCCCATACTCGCCAAGGATTGCAAAGGGACACGGAGGACAAGCGATCAGACGCACTTACTCATCTTTGCGGTCTGATCCCAGAGTGCCAGAACCTGCAGTACATTCTTATGGAGAACGTCAAGGGATTCGAGAGCTCACAGGCGCGAAATCAGTTCATTGAGGCTTTGGAGCGGTCGGGATTCCATTGGCGTGAGTTTATACTTACGCCCACGCAATTCAATGTGCCAAACACGCGATATCGCTACTATTGTATTGCCCGCAAGGGTGCAGACTTTCCATTCGCTGGTGGCAAGATCTGGGAAGCAATGCCGGGAGGTATAGCCCAGAATCCCACGCTATCGCAAATCTCCGAGATTGTGGAGGAAAATGTATCTTCCGATTTCCTGGTGCCCGATGATGTCTTAACCAAAAGAGTGCTGGTCATGGACATAATCCATCATGCACAAAGTAGATCCATGTGCTTCACAAAGGGCTATACCCATTACACCGAGGGGACTGGCTCTGCATATACACCTCTTGCGGAGGAGGAATCCCATCGCATCTTCGAGTTGGTCAAGGAAATCGACACAAATTATCAGGATGCCGTGAAGCCAGAGAAGATTCTGCAGCAACGCTTGGACCTGTTGCACCAGGTGAAACTGCGCTATTTTACGCCCCGGGAAGTTGCTCGGCTTATGAGTTTCCCGGAGGATTTTGAATTTCCCCCAGAAACGACAAATCGACAAAAATATCGACTGCTGGGCAATAGTATTAATGTTAAGGTTGTAGGCGAACTTATTAAATTGTTGACGATAAAATAAAAAGCACAATAATGAAATGTAATTTAGTTACTTTTCTTTTAATATATTATAATAGCTAGAAAATGACTCTACGTTATAATGAATATATTAATTTCAAAACCGAAAGGTTTTCCCGCCAAGTGTTGCCTATGCCCGAAAACGCGACAGTACTGTGCCTAAGTTTTTAGACATTTTATTTTACTTGGCAACTGGTCCCACTGCATTCATTTATAAAAAAGAAGATACGTTTACGCAGGAAAACAATAATAATTGCCATTATCGCTAATTAAATACGGGCCAAAATGATACCAAAAAAGACGACGGTTAAGGATTCACACATTGTGAAGATAGCCGTGGAGCGGGAGAACCATATGGCGCAGCTGATAAATCTGGATCAGAGGCATCCACTGGCAAGTGAGTAAATAGCGGATAAAAACGAAGATTTGATGACCACTGGTCAACAATTTTAAATAAAATCTGCTTTTATAATGTACAACAAAGTTCCAAAGAGTTTTTACACATAAATTATGTTGAAAGTGGCAAAAGAACCCATCATAAACAGGAATTTCTAACCAACGCCCTTTGCTTTATGTTTAAGTGTTATCGTGATGTCAGCGCACTCATTTCCCCTTCTTCATTTGTATGCAAATCATACAATTAGCCAGGAAGTTAGTTTAACAGCGTATTAATCTCGTCTTCGGTTTCAGGTAAAATCCAGGACATTTGCAATGGTTGGTCCATCAGCGATCACCAGAACTACGCCCTCCAGTTCTGCGAGTCCAATAACCAGAAGTACGTGACCGAAAAGAATCGCAATGAGATCAAGAATGGCTCCGTACTGCGACTGCAGTACTCGCCCTCCAAGACAGCCTGCGATGCCATGCAGGTCCTGCTCAATGGCAGTCCCCAGGAGAAGGCGCTGCGTCTGAAGGAGCTCACTTCCCTAAGCACCGATAATACCTTTGCCATGGAGTTCATCAATGAAAAGGGTCTCGACACACTCATTAAGATGGTCGAAGATGGCGGCCAGACCAACGTAGAAATTCTCCAATACAGCCTGGCCAGCTTTGTGGAGCTGATGGAGCACGGTACGGTGTCCTGGGAAGTGCCGGAGAATTCCTTCGTGGCACGGAACATCGAGATCGTGCGAAACTTCCAGAATTATCCGACGAATTGTGGGGAGAGCGCCCTTTCCAACTTGGAGAACATTGTTATGTCCAGCAATAAACATGTCCTGGTTGCCGAGGACATCAAACTGCAGGATATTCTTCGATTGCTTCAGGACATAAATTCGCCGGTGGTGCGGCAAAATGCCATAGCCCTGCTTAACGCTCTGTTCGTCAAAGCAGACGAGGGCCGCCGTCGCATCATCGCCCAAACTATCAGTGCCAAGCAGTTCCGCCTGGCCCTCATCGGCAGTGCACTGGGCACGGAAATGACCCACCAGCTGTACGTGCTGCAAACGTTGACTCTCGGCCTTTTGGAGAAGCGAATGCGAATGAAGATGAATGCCCAGGACCAGGATGCACACGAAAAGATCAAGGAGCTGCGGCGCATAGCGTTCGACGATCATACGAACGCTTTGAATCAAAATGACGATCACACCCGACGTGGCGGTGGCTCCGGAGCTGGCAACGCCAACTTCTCGCAGTACTACAAAAAGCTGGGCTTTAAGTGCGATATTAATCCTGCCCAGGATTTTATTGAGACGCCGCCAGGTAAAAAGTTGTTAATTGAAGTATTGAAGTGTTTGTATATGCCAATCAAATACATATCTCTTAGGTATATTAGCGTTGGATTGTATGGTGTATTTTGCTCGCAACTACACCCAACAGTATGCGAAGATTGTTAGGGAGAACTCCTGCCGTGCGGATGAGCACGAGTGTCCCTTTGGACGCACCTCCATCGAACTGGTGAAGGTACTATGCGACATCCTGCGCATTGGTGAGCCGCCTGCCGAGCAATCCGGCGACTTCCAGCCCATGTTCTTTACTCACGATTCGCCGTTCGAGGAATTCTTTTGCATCTGCGTCATTACACTGAATCGCACCTGGAAGGACATGCGTGCTACTGCCGAGGACTTCAGCACAACCTTCAGCGTGGTGCGGGAGCAGATCCAACGCACTCTCAAGTGCAGACCCGAGAACCTGGAAGATTTCCGAAACAAGATCGCTTTGCTGACCTATCAGCAGATCACAACACTGCGTCAGCAGGAACGCACTTCGAAGGAGGAGTGTGACTCCACAGCTTCGGCGATTGTAAAGCTTAAAGAGAAGATATCGCCGCACATTCTTGAGCTAATCAAGCAGCAGCGGCTCTCTTTTCTGGTGGAAGGTAAAAATCGACTGATAAATAACTCTTTGGGGCAATCTAACCATTTTTAAATCTTGTAATTATAGGTACCCATTTTGCAAAATACTTGCGAGGCACTCGAACTAAGGACAAATTCTGGTACGCCCGCCTTTCGCCGAATCACAAGGTGATTCATTACGGGGACTGCGATGAGAAAACAATTCCCACCATGGAGGAGCTGCCCAAGAAACTGCCTATCAGCGAGATTAAGCAGTTGCTAGAGGGCAAAGAATGCCCGCATATGAAAGAAACTCGCATTAGGAAATCCGCGGTAAACCTGGCCTTTTCCATAACGTTCGAGAACATGGAGCACTCTACGTTGGACTTTGTAGCACCCGACGAAAGCATATTCAACTACTGGACTGACGGAATAAACGCTCTGCTGGGTCAACCGATGGTCAGCAAGCAAAAGAACGAGGACTTCGACACTCTGCTGTCCATGGAGATTAAATTGCGCCTGCTGGACACTGAAGGCGTGGACATCAGCAAGGACCCACCGCCAATACCTGAGGATCCCGAGAACTATGACTTCTGCTTTGAGAGCTAAGCATAACGCGCACATTTGCATACTTCACGAAATATCGATTCATTCTAGACTCCCATCACCCAAGATACATGCCAAAGTGTACCCTCAACATAATCGTATTCTCCGATCTGATCTTCTACTAGTATTACTTGTGCAATTCCCAAACACAAAATGAACAAACTGGTGCGGACACTTCCAAGTGACTTACCGCTGCCTAGCCATTTAGTGAACTTTACACCATTTATGATTATAATAGGTATATAATATATAGAGATCATTAAATAACACATTTTATACATAACAATTTTGTACAAAAACTAACGAGAGAAGCGTATTCTTATCCAAGCCTATAAGGTAATTAGTTAAAAAAGCAAAAAGCACGGCGGGCCGATGCTTGGACACCATTGCGGAAGGAATTCGGAGGCGTAAGCAATAATGGAATTTCAGCAATGTAACTTATTAATGCTCTTGATTGTAGTTTAAATTTGCTGTTTATTGAAGTCTCTCGATTTATCCTTCCGCAATGCTATGTAGATTGCAATTGTAAATGATAAAACACGCACTTGATGGCCTTAGGTTCGAACTTTAAAGCATTCGAGTAAGCAGAAAGCCTGCGGAGCAAAACCAAACTGGCAGCCTACCCGAGTGGGTCTCTGGCTGCCTCCTCGCAACATTATCCACGCACGGGCAGCTTTCGCCGGCGAGCAGGGGCTCGATCCTAGATCCTTAATCAAATGTTATCCTCCAGCAGGAGATCGTTGTCATCGCCCCGATCCGGCAGGCAGACGAAGAATTCGAGCAAATTAAGGATGGGACCACGCGAGAAGGGATTCTGGTAGCGTCCGCGTTTGTCCCGCAAGTAAGGATATCGCTTGTAGTTAAACATCTCGTTTGTTGTGAGGTTCATGCATGCGTGCAGTATCTGCCGGAGTAAATGCTGTCACAACAAATAATATCTTCGGGATAGAAGCTCTTACCGAAGTACAAGTGAGTATCCAACCCAAGCCGCAGAACACAACCGCCTCGATGAGTCCAAGCACATAGAGCATCGTGAAGCCCTCGATCATCACGCAGTAGCAGGCAAAGTAGATGGTGAAGGAGCAGTTGACGGCCACCGAGAGGACGAAAAGGAAGAACCACATCCTGTTCCGCAGTCCTACGCAGTTGTAGATAAAGGGACAGTGGTGGTCAAAGTACGAGACACATCGGTTGCACACGCGACAGTGTTTGGCTCGCAGCGGACGTAGGCATCTGCAGCTGTGACACAGCCTGGTTAACATCACATTCCGCTTCTTTCAGCTTGTCGAAGTAGTACGGAATCTGCTTGATGGCCCGTAGTAGGCATCCGAACTGAGTGGTATGTACCGCCGATCCCGGCGATTGGCAATTGCCCAGCTTATCCACATCACGGCGTTCCAATATATGAAGCAATAGTGCGAGCGCCTCAATATGTTCCACGTGATGGGAATCGCACGAATCATGTACATTGGATAGCCCCAAAGCAGCACCGAGAAGAAACAGAAAGAGCGGGCCCTTGAGTCTCCAGCTCCGCCAAACAGCCAGCCCCAACTTTCCGAGACCGAGGGAATCCATCGGGACTTCTTCTTCACCTCGCCGTACAGCAGACGCACCACATCCTGGTGCTGATGAGCCTGTGCCAACATGATCGGCGTCTTTCCATTCTTGTCCCTTGGTTCCAAATCCAGCTGGACTTCTCACAGCAGACGAACGCACGTCATGTTACCAGAGAGACAAGCCAGATGCAGCGGTGTGGATCCAAAGTTGTCCGTCTTTTGAAGCTCCACGCCAGAGTACATGAGCAGTCGCATAAGATCCGCATGTCCCTTGTAGGCCGCCCAGTGGAGTGCCGTATCACCGTTAATGTCAGTTAGGTTGTTCAGCGCTCCCATTCCCAAAGATAGGCCGCCGTGGCAGTACGGCCGTACATGCAGGCCAGATGAAGCGGTGTCAGCCCCTTGAAGTCCGCCGCATTAACGGCAACTCCCGCCTGGAGGAGAACCTGCACCACGGAGGCATGGCCCTTCCTGCACGCCCAGTGGATGGGCCGTGGACCCTGCGTACCCAAGCAGGGCAGATCGATCGGAGCCGTGCGTTCGATGAGGTACCGCATCAGCTGGACATTGCCGTTGAGAGCTATCCAGTGGGCTGGCGTGTAGCCATGACGATCCCTGGCCGACAGACACTCCATGCCGAACTTGTCCACTAGGTTCTCCACCTCGCTGACCTCTCCGTTCTTAATAATATCGAAGATGTCGTCCAGACTCACGGTGGTGGCCCCATCCAACCCCTCGAAGAGGAGAACATTTTCGTGGTCCTCGACGCCTCCACTGCCGTGACCACCGTCTGTGCCGCGACCCGTCAATGGTGGCGAGTGTGGTCGGTGATCCAAATGGATGTCGTCGGCGTGGGCATGGCCATCCTCCTCCGCGACGACCCATGTTGCAGGAGGAGGAGGCGGTTAGGGGCAACGCCCACACACTGCGCGCCGCCCCCGGACTTGGATGCACCTTCGAGGCCATGTAGAACTCGAAGTCCACGCCCAGACGGTCCGCCGTTCCACCGTTGCCTTGATGCAGGGGGTTTTTCCAGTAGGTGTGCAATCTTGTCGCCTTTTTTCCGTTACCCTCCGACCGAAATTTGTACTCCGTTTGACCAATTTTAAGCGTAGCACGCTAGGTAAACACGTCTGCACTCGATGGCGAGGAAATTATGTCAGCACTGTGAAAAAATCAATAGTTAGCCCGAATCGCAGGACTCGAATTGGGGGCACTTTCGAACTCGACTTGGCGCCAAACAATCAACAGCTGACCGTTATTTTCGCTGTTGTGCGCGCGGTGTGGCCAACACACAGTGAAAATCAAGAGTTGTGGCGAGGTGTGGTCTAAGAATTCTAAAAGAAGTCTTAATATTGCTAAACTATATGTTTTATAATATTAGTTGGAAAGCATGGGTAAGAAAACGTCTATTATTTGGATGGATCTATATATATTTGAAATCTCTTGGAACTAAATCTTCAAAGAATAGTTTAACCAATTAAAGGTAACTTGTTCTTTGCTTGGTGAGAATGTTGTATTTTTAACACACGCTTGTATAGCTTAGTGTTAGCTTTCCGTATCACTGTTATTTTGTCACCTGGTAACACTGTGCCTGCTTTTGGTAAATTTGTTTCGTAAAAAATGGGCGACAACGTGGTGACGGAACTAAATAACTTGGATTTGAACAAGCAAAAGGCATGTTAAACTCTTTTCGAACTGCATTCGAGTGTATGAGAAGTGCTATTTAGCCGAATTATGTTGAAGTTGGCACCGCAGGGCGGCAGATATTATAGCCAAATAGCCGCATTTGCCAGCGTTTTTTGCCGAAAGTTCAGACGCACTCGAAATCACCAAAACAACAACAACAACAGCAACAACTATTGAAAGAACACAACAACACAGCTACGCAACTTTGGTTGGTGTTTTAAGCTAAAAAGAATTGAACTAAACTTCAAGTCAAACGCCTGTTTCTGCTGGCACGTGTAAATGTAATGTTTGTCTGTGTGAGTGTGTGCGATTCTCCAATGAATCAGTGCCGCCGGCTGTGACGTCACTAACAACCAACCAACTTCAAAGTGTTTTTTTTTTGCTACTCTATTGCATCAGCCATAAAATGAAGATACGCTCAAAACAGTGTGATAAAACAGAGATAGGAGTACTGTTAAAAAGAGTCGAAAACGTCTTGTTATTCTCATTGCCGTGTCCCCAATTGTTTAAACAATAAGAAAACATCAGTCGAAAGTTGAAACCTAAGAAGAGCGTTTGCCTAATTGCATACGTAGCACAATTTGGCAATTGAATATTTTCGTTTTATTTATTGATTTTTAACCTTTTTCCAATGGATTTGCAGGCTGCCAAGATGAAGAAGGAGAAAAAGGAGAAGCCATCCGGCGGCGGAGATACTCGCAAGGGTAAGGAATCCTAACTTAGGATTAAATTAATAGAACATAACGTTCCGACTGTCAGATACCCTACGTGCTGTCCTGTTCGAAAACATGTAGCATATATTTAAGATTAGCTGTTACAAGTTTTCCTATTCCAAAACCAATTTAGATGAGTTAAATCATGTATGTAAATATATATTTGCAAGGATACCTGTTTTTGCGGATTTGTCAATGTATTGTCTAAAAATACACTTTAAAAAGATTCCTTCTCTCTAATACCCTTACATTGATGTGCAGCATTTATTGCCCATTCTCAAAGAAACCAAATCCCTGAAAAACCATTGATCCCTTCTATATTGATTACAGAACTCAGTCCGTTGCCCAAGTACATCGAGGAGCGCAATGTCTTCTGGGAGAAGTGCAAAGCGGAGTACGAGGCCGAACTGGCGGCCAAGCCGCGTGAGGCCATCAAGGTGACACTGCCCGATGGCAAGCAGGTGGACGCCACCTCCTGGGAGACCACCCCGTACGAGGTGGCCCGCGGCATTAGCCAGGGTCTTGCAGACAACACTGTCATCTCCAAGTGGTGAACGGCGAGGTGTGGGATTTGGACCGCGTGCTCGAGGGCAACTGCACACTGCAGCTTCTCAAGTTCGACGACCCGGAGGCGCAGGCCGTCTTCTGGCACAGCTC
Organism: Drosophila orena; assembly: GCA_005876975.1. Taxonomy (NCBI): domain Eukaryota; kingdom Metazoa; phylum Arthropoda; class Insecta; order Diptera; family Drosophilidae; genus Drosophila; species Drosophila orena. The sequence continues at coordinate 6,705,521 of VCKV01000008.1, read as the reverse complement.
AGCCCACATCATGGGTGAGGCCATGGAGCGCATCTATGGTGGACACCTGTGCTACGGACCGCCCATTGAAAATGGCTTCTACTACGACATGCATCTGGAGGGCGAGGGCGTAAGTAATGGTGATTTTAAGAAGGAATGAAATTAAATGGATTGCCCAAATAGATCTCCACCAACGACTACGGCGCCATGGAGGGCCTGGTGAAGCAAATTGTCAAGGAGAAGCAAAACTTCGAACGTCTGGAGATGAAGAAGTCTGACCTGCTGGAGATGTTCAAGTACAACGAGTTCAAGGTGCGCATTCTCAACGAGAAGGTGACCACCGATCGCACCACTGTCTACAAGTGCGGTTCTTTGATCGATCTCTGCCGCGGACCCCATGTTCGTCACACCGGCAAGGTGAAGGCTCTGAAGATCACCAAGAACTCCTCTACCTACTGGGAGGGCAAGGCCGATGCTGAGACACTGCAGCGCGTCTACGGCATCTCGTTTCCCGATCCCAAGCAACTGAAGGAGTGGGAGAAACTTCAGGAGGAGGCAGCGAAGCGGGATCACCGCAAAATCGGTCGCGAGCAGGAGCTGTTCTTTTTCCATGAGCTTTCGCCTGGCTCATGCTTTTTCCAGCCGCGAGGAGCGCACATCTACAACACCCTGATGGGCTTCATCAAGTCAGAATATAGAAAGCGTGGTTTTCAAGAAGTTATTTCGCCCAACATCTACAACGCCAAGTTGTGGATGACTTCCGGCCACTGGCAGCACTATGCCGAGAACATGTTCTCCTTCGAAGCTGAGAAGGAGACCTTCGCACTCAAGCCCATGAATTGTCCAGGACATTGTCTTATCTTCGATAACCGCAATCGATCTTGGCGGGAGCTGCCACTGCGAATGGCCGACTTCGGTGTGCTCCATCGCAACGAGCTCTCCGGTGCTTTAACCGGACTTACTCGAGTGCGTCGCTTCCAGCAGGACGATGCGCACATCTTCTGTGCCCCCGAACAGATTAAAGGCGAGATGAAGGGCTGCCTTGAGTTCCTGAAGTACGTTTATACCATTTTCGGATTCTCCTTCCAACTAGTTTTGTCCACACGCCCGGATAACTATCTAGGCGAGCTGGAACAGTGGAACGATGCGGAAAAGGCGCTAGCTGAATCGCTCAACGAGTTCGGAATGCCATGGAAGGAGAACCCTGGCGATGGTGCTTTCTACGGACCCAAGATTGATATTACCATTATGGATGCACTGAAGCGTGCCCATCAGTGCGCCACCATTCAGCCGCTTTAATCTCAGCTACATTGCCGACGATGGGCGAGAAGAAGAGGCCGGTGATTATAATCGCGCTATTCTTGCTCAGTGGGAGCGGATGATTGCCATTCTTACGGAGAACTTTGCTGGAAAGTGGCCCCTTCTGGCTGTCACCTGCGCGCAGGTGGATGGTGGTTCCAGTGGGTCCTGCCTACGATCAGTACGCCCAGTTCCGTGCGGGACCACTACATGACGCTGGATTCATGAGGCGAGGCGATTGCGATCTGCGGCGAATCACGATGAACAAGAAGATACGCAATGCTCAATTGGCTCAGTTTCAACTTCATCCTGGTGGTGGGCGACAAGGAGCGCTCCTCAAACACCGTTAATGTGCGTACCGGACAACAAGGTGCACGGCGAGGTGTCCGTGGCGGAACTCATCACAAAGCTGCAAAAGATTCGCGACGAATTCATCGCCAACGAGGACAGCTTCTAAGACTCTATTTCGAACTATTTATCAAAAGTATACTTAACATTTGCATAGCAAAGCAAGTACGCATTTTTGTTCTTTCTATGTATTTACGCTTACGAAACCGAATTCACAAATAAAAACCAAATCCAAACACACATTTTATCCTGATTTCCCTTGTACTACTGTTGAAAAGTTGCCTCTCTATAAATGAGTATTACATCTGATTATCAGATCCGAAATAAAATATAACCAATTCTTCGCAGAACAGAGTTCATTATACGATTATGAAGCTTCGCCAACTAGGAATCATATCTTTTGAATCCACCTTAAGCTATTACACTCTAGTTTCTTGACGAATCATTGGGAGTTGTCACAAATTTAGGACTAGTCATGCCGACACAGGTGCGCAATCCATTCAGGAACGACTTTAAATGATAAGATAAGCCGCCCCACATATTCTGAACCCTTTTGGGAAGGTGTGTGTGCACCGGCAGAGTATGAGTCATGTTTTTGAATGTTTTTTTATTATTAATTTATTGCTAGTATCTTGTATACTTTCATTTTCATAATTTGATTTATTAAAAATTGCATCCATAGTTTATGTTTTTATTCAATTATCAATTTTGTAAGCTTTTGCTTTTCGCGTAAAAAATGCACAAAGTTCTCTCGCTAATCGAAGCCAAAAATCGTTAATAATTTGTTAAGTGTTGCTCTGCTCGTGCTGCTTATCTGTTTCAGTTTTAGTCATAAAAATACATATTTTATATTTGTGTATATTTATTCATAAGATGCACGTGGCCAAGTCCTATGCCATCCAAAGTTCCAGTTAGCAGTCGCGTTCGCTGTGCTAAAATTAAACCGAAAACCTAACCAAAACTGGCGAAACAAAAGCCGCAAACAGAACAGAACGGGGGCTAAAATTGGAAACAAAATGCCTGGCTGGTGGAATCATTGAACACAGGCTGGCTGCGTGGTATCTACGACTGTTGGAGATGCCGAGAGCTGGATGTCGGAGGATCTGGACCGCCTGACCTGACATAAGTACATGGTTTTGGGTTTTGCTTTAGGGGTATCGGAAATGCACAACACTATATTCTTGCCTGGTAGCTAACTCGCAAATATTACTCTGATCTTGATCCCTGATCTCGTGTCAATAAGTTAGCATTCGCCTACGCTCGGGATTATCTCGTCTGAACTGCTCAATTAACAGTAATTAGTTAGCCGATTTCGTTAATTGTTGTTTAGTCTATTTGCCTTTGCTATCATTTGTTACTTTATAAATAAACTTAAACGTAAAGTGTGTATGTGTGTATAGATGTTGAGGATCCGCCGCAGATCCGGCCAGTACATACACTTGACACCTGTGTACACCAGTGCTGCTGGCCGATCTCCTGCATCTGCTCCTGCTGTTGAAGGGGAGAGGATAGTTGATCGTCGGCTCAACCGGTTCTAGCAGGCGCAGCCGCCCTCGGATCCTTTGTCTCGTTGGGGAGTCCTTCAGCACAACCTCCTGCATATCTTCGGAGGGCTTGTTCTCCGTCGAATCCATGCCGGGCAGTGCAGCGGCCACCCTTCGGAACAACTGCTTCACATTGTAGCCGGCCCTTGGCGCTTGTCTCGATGAACATCACGTTAAGCTCCTTCGCCTTGCGCTCCCCCTCCTCGGGAAACCTGACGCTTGTCGGAGAGATCCGTCTTGTTGCCCACCAGCATGATTATGACGTCGCTGCCCCGCTCCGTGCGCACGTCATCGATCCACTGGAGTCTGGTGGAACGAGTTGGTGTTGGTGATGTCGTACACGACCACAGCCACCGTGGAGTCGCGAATGTACGACGGTATCAGCGAGCGGAACGCTCCTGTCCCGCCGTATCCCACAACTGCAGGCGCACGGTTCGATCCTCCAGTACATGGTCTTCGATAGGAAATCAATCCCGATCGTCGCCTGGTACGTGTTGTCGAAGCTGTCGTACATGAAGCGCGTAATCACGCGAGGTCTTGCCCACACTCCTGCTCGCCCAGGAAGACGAGCTTGAACTTCCGCACGGATTGCCAAAATCTTCCGGATGACATCTTCCACAACGTACGTGTCTCCTACTTTTCTTAATTACGGGTTTGCTGACCTCTCTTCTCGCTTCCGCTCTCTCCAATCTCCACACTCCTCGGCTGCGCACTCTCCACTCTCCACCCCTCCTCTCTGTTTATAATGGGGCTGGGCCAGCGGTTTTCAGGGCCCTTTCGCACTGCGATTTCTCAGGATGCACCGCTTCCAAGTTGCCGCACTCTGCTGAACACGCTCTAAATGATTCCGGCTGGCTAGAGGCCCAATTGCGGCTCGAATGGCTAGGTAAATCGCTAGGTTGAGTCGTGGAAAAATTACGGTCTCTGCTTCTTCTTCAATTTCTGAGTCAGTTGCTGTGTGACCAGAGTGGCAGCCAAACTCGATTTCTACGCGATGCAATCGATAAGTGCCAGTGTGAAATCGATGTTTTTTTTGCAAATATCGAATGTTACCGTTATTGAAACCTTTTAAAAATATTTAAACTACAAATGTTTTCCTTAAAATTGTTTAAAAACCGATTTAGTACCAGCTACTTGCGTACAATTTTTGTAATACTAAACAGTGAATACCAACAGTAAGAAATACCAAAAGGTGATTTTCAAATGTTAATATTTGTCTGTGCAAAACCGAAAGCTCGTTAAAGTGAATTGCCATTCTTGAGATAAACGAACGTAGTTATTTGCCCATCCTATCGCTGTTGTAACCTGACGTACTTCTGTCAAAGAGTCAGTATTCAGACGTCTCTTAATCTCAAATTATAATAAGTGGTTATCTGGAGAACACACAGTCCTTAATTGAAAGTCTTATCTGCTGGCGCTGGCAAAATTTTTGGAATGGCGAATTAATTTAAACGCCCCGCGATAAAGGTCGCTGTAAACAGTTCCGCGAATACTATGATAGCGAACGGACAGCAAACAAAGTCGTTGGCCAGTGTGCTCCTCCTGATTCTGGGCATATCCCAAATATCCGGAGTGGCTACCGGCGCACCAGAGGGGCGAGTGGTGGGCGGAGGTCCGGCGGCGGTGAATAGTGCTCCCTATGCGGTGTCCATGCAGTACGGAGGCACCCACTATTGTGCGGCCAGCATCCTGAATGCCAACTGGCTGGTCACCGCTGCCCACTGCCTGACCAACAGTAACCAGGTGCTGGGCAGCACCCTGGTGGCCGGAAGCATCGAGGTGGCCGGAACAGCCAGCACTACCCAGACGCGCAGTATCACGTATTTCGTGATCAATGACTTGTACACCGGTGGAACAGTTCCCTACGACATCGGATTGATCTACACGCCCACCGCCTTCACTTGGAGCGCCGCCGTGGCTGCAGTAACGCTTCCATCCTCCGGAGTTGTGCCCACTGGCACCGCCAATCTGTACGGATGGGGCAGCACCAGCACCACGAATACCGCCTCCTATCCATCCACCCTACAGGTGGCCACCAATGTGCCCATCATCTCGCTAAGCTCCTGCGAGAGTGCCCTGGGCACCAAGGGCAGCGATGTCCATTCGACCAATCTGTGCACTGGTCCTCTGACCGGCGGCGTAAGCATTTGCACCTCGGATTCGGGAGGACCACTGGTCCAGGGCAATGTTCTCATCGGCATCGTGTCCTGGGGCAAGTTACCTTGTGGTCAGGCCAACTCACCCTCGGTTTACGTGCAGGTCTCGTCGTTTATATCCTGGATATCGGCTAACCAGCAGGTGCCCTAGAATGCCTCGTTTTCCCACATTTTTTCAATAAAAGCAATCAAAGTTGTGCCCCTAGTGGCTGGTCACTTAAGTGTGGCACTTTCCTGCGCACTGTAGCGACTATACAAAACAACAGGCTGTTTTTAAAGTTTATCTTATCTCGTCGAGTGAGGAACACAGTGAGGAAAGGGTCCAACTGAGCAGAAATATATACTTCACATATTTTCGGGCTGCCAATAACAAGTTCTTACTTTGCCGCTAATAAAACAACTGAATAATCAGCCGAATTATTTTTAAGTCCTAGAGCCGATTATGTAATATTTGCTATTATTATCGAAAGTGAGATTTTTGGTTCCATTTCTGCCGTTAGTTAATTTCTGACGGGGAACCCCTCGAAAACACAAGCTTGAGATATTGCACTTCTCACCTATTTATGTACATGTATCCCCCTTGTTGACAAAGTCATCATGGCAAGAGAACAATATATATAAAAAAACGTATAATCTTAAATTATATTTGGTTCTTATCTGAAAGACAAGGGCTCTAATTGAAAGTTCTTATCATATTCTTGGCTGTATCACGAAATAATTTAAAAAGCCGCCGATACTGGCTTTACATGGCCAGTTCTTCGAAAACCATGATTGCGATTGGACATCAAAGCGAGTGGCGCCATCGCTCCCTGGCCACTTTCCTCCTGCTAGCGATGTGCCTTTGCCAAGGATCTGGATTAGAATTTGCCCAACCCGAAGGACGCGTGGTGGGAGGAAAAGCGGCGGCGGCCAATAGTGCTCCGTTTATAGTGTCATGCAGTACGGAGGAACCCACTATTGCGCAGCTAACATTATTAATTCCAACTGGTTGGTAACGGCTGCTCACTGCCTGGCCAACAGGAATCAAGTACTTGGAAGCACCTTGGTGGCAGGAAGCATTGCGGTGGCCGGAACAGCGAGCACCACCCAGAAGAGGCAAGTCACCCACTATGTGGTCAATGATCTGTACACCGGTGGAACTGTGCCCTATGACATTGGATTGATTTACACGCCCACCGCCTTCACTTGGACCGCTGCCGTGGCTCCTGTGAAGCTGCCATCGTCCGGAGTGAGGCCAACTGGGAAAGCTGACCTCTTCGGCTGGGGCAGCATCAGCAAAACGAATAGCCCCTCCTATCCGACCACCCTCCAGGAGGCCAAGAACATACCCATCATCAGCCTCGACTCCTGTGCTGCGGCTCTGGGCACTAAGGGTCGGGATGTGCACACCACAAATCTCTGCACAGGTCCCCTTACCGGCGGGACCAGCTTCTGCACCTCGGACTCCGGTGGTCCACTGGTCCAGGGAAATGTTCTAATCGGTATCGTGTCTTGGGGAAAACTACCATGCGGTCAGCCGAACTCTCCGTCTGTTTATGTCCAGGTGTCCTCGTTCACATCCTGGATAGCAGCCAACCAAAAGATATGATTTTGAAGTATTAGATAGTATCTAAATAAAAGATACTTGTAAGATGGCAGTGTCACGTGTTTGTTATGAAAGGCAGTTTATGAGTGCAACTTTAAGAGACTTTAAAATCATATTTAACATTATTCATAATTTAAAATTGTATTATTAAAAGATCTTAAACTGATTTAAAATATCTTATTTTTATTTCTTATTGTCTTATCTAATAAATATTGCTATTATTTTAAGAATATGAAAACAAATGTATATTTATCAGATAAGAATTTGAATGTTTAGATAGCAAAATTTATTTAGGAAAAATATTAAATAGATATCGCTTTCCAAGAAGCAGCACCTGAAAAAAATTATAAAAAATCGTAATCTTTTTTATTATAACACACTTAGCTGAATAAAAATAGAAATTTCTGCCCAGGCAAACCAAAAAACAAGATCTTATCTTTACCAAGAAATACCCGGATTAACTTTCCATTTTTCTATTGCACAACCTTTCTGAGAGCAATTCTGCCCATAGAACTTAGCGCATGGAATGAGTTTTGTTTTTAAATCCGTCTCATTTTTGGTGTCAGCACGTCCAGGTTTCATTTCATCCCAGACACACCTCTTTAACCGCCGTTTTTATCAATCATATTGATGGGAAAGGTCTCATTGGGAAACTAATTGGTCAGTAAGTTGCTGGACACGATCGCAATCAGTTTATTGACACGACCAGCACATAATTGAATGGACATATCAATTTCCCATCACAATCACACCAGAAAAGCTTATTAAGTGCCTCCAAAACAGCTTCGCAACCAAGAGCACCAAGGCGGCCAACAGCGAGGAACGTGGCCCAAAGAACGATGGCCAGAACACGCCCGCAGCTAATCAGGCTCTAATGGCGATAAATATTTCATTCTATATTATTCTGTTTTTATTCCCCCAACCAAACACGCCTCCGAGCCGCAGCGAAGCTGCCTGCCAAAGCAGTCAAGACAAAGCGACGACTCAACGGGAACGGACAGGGAGATCCACAGATCCACAGATTCACAGACCCACAGATCCACAGATCCGCGGATCCAGTGGAACACGCCCCAGAACAAGAGTCCACTACAACAGACCCACCGACGGACCCCCGACCCAATCAGACAGACAAAATCTCCGACGCGATCGATGAAGACAAGGCTGATAAAGGAGTCACAATGGGGGAACCAGAGATGGCACTGTGAGTCCACCCGAATATCTAAAAAGTAAAAGGTACAACTTCACATATTATACATATTATATTATGCATTAAAATATTCAAAAGTTGAGTATTTGGGAACAGATTTCCATCCCTCATCAGACGAACCATACAATTAGAGTATTAGGAAACTATTTAATAATAATAATAATATATTAGTAATATTATTGCAATTTAGATACACAACATCTTATTTAAGATCTGTTATTCTAACAAAATCAAATATTTCGTTTTTTTTCGAATTGGCAGAGTTTAAGAAGTAAATACAAGCCTATGTTGCCTTCACGATTGCATCTCCGTCATCTGAGCAAAGTCAAGGCAAGGCCAGATCCCAGTGCTTCCTTCGCAATCTTCTGTTATGAATCGAACAGATTTATGCAACCTGGCGAACGACATGGGAGGGTGCTCCTCCGTCTCCGTCTCCAGACTGCAGATCCCTGCTCCGACAATCGGTTTCTACCTTTCGCCGCTCAAGAGGATGAGGATGCGACCGCGACATTTGGCTGCGCCATTATGAGTAATGGAGTAATGCCTGGAATTGTTTACTTGGGGGCTTTATTGGCGTCGGCATTTGGCATCGGAATGAATGTCTGTGCTTTATGGTCTTTTGTGTGTATACACACACGTATTTATTATTATATTTTTTCTTGTCTGGATTTCGTGGTCGGGGAGACCGGCAATGGTTTTATAATTGGTAAAGGGAAGTACGGATTATTGAAATGAGTTAGATATGAGTGGGCCATAAATAAGAGGATCTAGATTGCATTGTTGATTGAAATAAAATGACTAATGTATTCGAAAAAATAGTTTCATTTGAAAATTACGCTTAATGCTTATTGCTTATTTAATTTAGTTAGGTTTCGTGAATATTATCCAAAAAGTTTTGATATAAGCATTAATGTTAAGTTTGTTTTAAAATTTAACTTTATAGTTTTGTTTAAGTTTAATATATGAAATCGTTTTAAACTGAGCACAAGCTTGGCATAATTTTGTGCACATAAAGTTAAAACTATATCGAAGCACGACAAAAGTTACACCATTACTTTCATCACTTTTCACGGACAATTATGTGTGATATCAATAAAGGCAGCTGTTCACTTTCTAGTTCATTCACCCTTTTCAATAAACTACTGAGGGTATTTATTTTTCGAAAAATACCCCATCAGACATTTATCTTTGCAATCGTTCCGCGAGCTTTGGCCAATCTCATGGACAAAATCTGAAGCGAAATCTAATTTTTAATTGGCCAACAAACTGCGGACAAGAGACATTTCATGCTTATCTGCAGTACAACCAGCAATTAATCTATCTTCGGTGGCGAAGACTCTCTTAGCGGATTCTCTCTTTCTCTTGGGAGAATATTTCTCTTTCGCTGCAGCTTTCGAACGAGAATCTTTGGCGCGCTCGAACAGAAACAGAATTCAGTATGCAGACAACTTTCTTCCGAATGCTTTTCTTAAAAGCAACTCGAACTTGTTGCTGAGCCTCAGTTTGAAAACAGCACGCGACGCGTTCAGAACGAGGAAACTAATCGGACCGTGGATACTGTAGTAAAAAATAAGGAAACACACACACACATTAAAAGACTCTTCTTCGGAGACTCAAAGACTAGAAGACACTTTTTGTGGTCAAGGATGATCGAACCCTTGAGTGGCAGCGGTGAAGTGCAAGCATAAACAAACAAACAAATCTGTGGAGTTGCATTCAGTTCTTTTTTTGTTTTTGTGCCCCACAGTAATAGTGGATATAAGGAAACCACAACCTAGACAGGTATGTGAACTTGCGGAAAACTCCAGGAATGCATCACTGGGAATTCTCGGTTCGTTCTTGGGGTCGTTGTTGCGGTTCTTTGTGGCCTCCCCGCTTCCTCTTTCCACACTTTGGGCATGCTAAAATTTAATAAGTGTTTTCCTCAAACCGTTTTCCTGTCGCCTCTTTTTCACGCTTTTTTTATGTAGCTGTTCTTGTTGTTCAATTCTTTGATGCATTACCAAGGGGGGCGCATATGCAGTTGGCAACTCGCCGTTTTCCTTCTATGCCCACAAACTTGGCAAATTCTTGCGGCACATTTCATTTATCTGTTTCGCTCCCGCTGCCAAAAGCTTTTTTTCTAACGTGTCGTGTCGTGTTAACGGTATTGTTTACATGGTTAATAGAACCCACCGACTTGGTGGCCACCAGGCCAGATAAATAAATAATAGCAGACTCACACAAAAACCTGCAGTCGGAGCCAAAAGTCCATGCTTCAGTGCACTCGTTCTTGCGGACACAGAGACAAAAGCAAAATCACACACAATCGAAAGACTCAGGCAACGAACTGGCCCCACAGGCAATGATTCCTGTGTGTTTGCCTAGGTGTAATGACTGCGTAAAACACATATACATTTTAATTTCATTTCTTGGAAGACTCCCATAATAAGGCCGTGGTTTATTTATCAAATATTTCTGCACTTGTTCGCGTATTTATCAAAGCGTAAAAGAAAAACATGGAAATTTATATTTTATTTAACACAAACGGAAGACTGAGGCAACGAACTTTCTGGTTATTAAATAGCAGGGGTATTTAAGTTATTATTATTGTATTCACTCTTTATTTAATTGAATCCGAAATTAGATTCCCAACTGTATAATGTCAATCAAGTGATTCCAATTCTCTGCACATCTATGCTAATTAAATAGTGCTTACCAGCTTGCGCAGACCAATTAAAGAAATATTCGATGACAGCAGAAGAAGCAGCTACTAAATTGCTTATTATTAGGCAAAAGAAAATGAAATATCTGGAAACGGCATGCTAATGATGTAAACTAAGCATTTCATCACTAGGGCACACTGTGAGAAAGGGGGGTCGGTCGGTGGCAGATGAACCCAAGGCAACGCCGACAAAAACCTAGGTGACTTCCTAAGACGAATCAAAGCCGTTACAATAGTCGCACAGCCGCAAAAAAACGCACTCGGAGTTTGAAAACCGGGGAAACCAGAAGGGAGAAGACCGAGAGTGTGGAGATCAAGGGAGGGAATGTAGGTTGCATTGGCTTTAATTACACTGCACAAAAGGAAGTTCAAAAATAAACGGCAAATATAGCTTAGGATTAAAATCTGCATGGTACCAGAAGAAAGAAGTTTGTCCATCCTGAAATGGGTATATTAGAAATTTATAAAATAATGAATTCAAGAAGAATAATATTGAACAAAAAAATTAAATAATATAAAAATAAAATGTTCGTTTTTTTGGATAACAGACTTAAGCGTAATATTTAGTAAAATCAATTGTACCGTTTGGCTTAATACAGAATAGTCATTCAAAAATCATTAGCTAAGCGAAAAATTTTGATTTCCAAGAACTGCCTTGTACTTCTTCGACTAATTCTTTGTTTCCGGTGTAAAAAAGTTCAGAGTAATCTTCTGCTACTCAGTTGTTCCTACTTTTTGTTTAAGAAATTACCGTTTTATGTTGACAAAAAGCAAGAAGAAGCAGCCGCGGAAGAACAGGAAGAAGAAGAAGAAGGGGAATTGGCTTAAGGTTCAGCTGGGAGCTTGAGTTTGGCTTCTGTGTGATTACAGTACCGCTCCTAATGATCATCATTAGATAGCCAAGGGTTTTTTTTCCATCAAGATGCTGCGCCGATTCTTCTGCTTCTTCTTGCCACTTCTTAGAGCTTGACGTGACGACATGCAATCGCAAAGCAGTTAAGAAGGTAGGACGAAGAAGATGAAGCGGGCTATAACAAGCGGTAGAACAACACCAATAATATTTGATAATGCAAAGCGGAAGCTATAAAACTCGAGTGTAAGACGACATTTTACGTTAGACGACCATTAAAGCGAGCCCGAACAGAATTTGCTAATGCCTGCAATTGAAAATGTTAGGAAAAGAACTCAGTTAGATGAAGGAAATCTACGAGCTTAGGTCCGAAGACGGGAAGAAGGCTTCATTAGGCTATATACATACATACACGTATGCATGTAATGAAGTCTTTAACTCGTTGTCGGAATACACTACAGTTATGCGTTTCGATAATTAACTATGTATATTAGATGTAAGCAAATTTCAAGAGCTCTTCGGTCGATATTATTCATGGCTTTCAATAACTTAACTTTCTAATCTTAACTTCGTAAAAACTAAAATAACTAAAGATAACAATGTTTCTCAAAAATCTTTAATATACAATATGTATAATCTTGACAGAAATATTTACAGCTTATTCGAGCTAATGATCTCACAGAGTTACTCGATATTGCAAAGGTATCAAATGAACTTCCTGAATGCCCTTTGGTCATCTCGATAATCTGCCGAAGTGTGGTGTGCCACAAATTCGATTATCAGGGCAGGGAGCTGAGCTTCGACCGCCATCTCAAGGTCGAAAAAAGTATCTTGTGTCTTGTATCTTGCATCTGGTATCTAAGCTCTCCTTTCAAGTGGAGCGCTAGAGCCCGGCCCACAGTTAGCGCAGCCACATTAGCAACATCTGATATGCCAAAAAGCACTGGGCACTTAAGGAGAGGCCCCAGTTCCCGGCCAACAACAAAAGCTGGCCCGCACGTAATCTGATATTGCAACGGTGAGGCAACCAGCAAGGCAGCGAAAACCCAAACCAACCTAGCCTGGCCATATGAGGAGAATCTCTTTCTTTTGTGTCGCCACTATCCGAATAACATCAGCGAAATACACGGAAAATAAACAAACTTATGGAAATTAGATATAGCTACCCCTATATAAGGGTGTTGGTCGTCCATATGTGAGGCTTATATTATGTATTACGGGGCCATTGAAAAATATGTGCTTCGTAATTAATCCTTTAGATTCTTGTTTATTTAACAAAACATTTAATTCCATATAAAGTTCGCATATAAATGTATTTCATGTACAACTGGGTGTATTACTAACTTGTCCCTTAGATATCAATGTTCTTTAAAAGGCCTTTTTATGATCTTTGCTCTATGCTTTAATAAAACGTAAGTCCTTAGCTTCTGTCGGCACACTTTTTGTATTTTGTAACGCATGGCCAGATTAATTACCAAAGGAGAAGGAATTTCAAAAGCCATTTATTCCCTGCTAATTAAGTCCGGGCTCCTCACGGCGACGTGCTGCAAGAAACTAGTCGAAGATACAAAATTTTATGGCTCTCTTAGGTGAATTGCCCACCTGCAGCACGCCCCATCCACCAGTCAAAATACAAAATCCAAACAACAGGCCACTACTCTAAGCCAAAGTCGGGCCTTGGGTTATTTATCAGAGCTGTCAGCGGGCCATAAATTCCGACTTTTGTCACTACCATTTATGGCCTAAAGAGGTAACCAATAAAAAATACAATTGGCTGGCGCAATGCGTTATATAAGCCCAATGTCTGCATCTGATCTAACGGTGCTTGCCTCTGGGTTCTTTCGAGGTTCTTTGGGTTCTTTGGGTTCTTTGGGTTGTTTGGGTTCTTGGGGTTCTTTTGGGATCTTTGGGGCTTCATGGGTTTCTTGGGCTGCCTGGGTGCCTTGTTTACAAGACACCTTGACAAATGTGCCCGGAAAGAGGAAAACATTCGAGACGGAAAAACAACACGAGTCAGAAATTTGCATGGCAACTGAAATGGAAATGGGTGGAGTGAGAAGCAGCAGCGATCACAGCTCCATTGCAGTTTTATGGTGCATTGTCTTACAGCGCTAGAAAGCAGAATAAAAAAGAAAGGAATCGCCAATTGTAACAAAAGTCAGAACAAGTTTGCCACAAACTCTGTCCGGTCGTTGGCTTTGGCCTATAGAGATGCGCCTGTGATGGAATTATGATCATGTTTCGCGGCAGTTATGGACTTTACTGAACTTCACAACAGATATACTTGCTATGACTTCAGAAACTGGGACACATTTAAGACTGGATCTTTAGGTACTTGAAGCAAACAGAAGTGAACTACAATTAAAACATTGATTAAGAAAAATATATAATATACAGGGAAATATATACAGGAAGCCCCAAAAAGGGCCATCTCTAGCAGAATGCATTCAGAATTCGCCCAAGGAGTCGCATCTTTAAATTGTGGGAAAAGTAATGCAAGGCAATGGAGCAATGGAGCAATGGAGCACGTTCCATCTGCTGCATGATTTATGCATTATAAATCTGAACTGTATATTAATCGCGGCCTGTCATGTTGACAATTTTATTACGCTGTTCTGGCTGCATCACGAATCGATAATTCAACCTCCAATTGAACCTTTTGTGCCCACATAGCCAAAGCAGGGCGACATCGATTTGCCAATGGGTACTTGAGGGGTATTAAGAACCATCAGTTGATTGTTTGGAGCAGTTTCGTTGTGGGTCCGCTGATGGCTTGGGCTTTTGTGAAAGGTGCTAGCTGGACGACACAAAAACCTTTCCCAGTTCTGCAGCTTTTCCTCTCTTATCCATTTGCCACAATCGTGCAGTTTGTTCTAGTTTCATTACGACGACTTGACTTGACTTTCACCCGATCCACGGTACCTTATAGTTATCTGTCTTGCGGGCTGAGGATTTGGCCTGCAAGTAATAGCCCGATTCTGGACGTTTCTAATTAACAAGTCAACTATTACTACATTCAATTGGGCGAAAGATGTTCCTTTACATTTTATGACTATTTATTGGTACTTTTTTGTAGTAGATGCTTTATAAAGAAAGTAACAAATTTCTATATATTTCGAGTAATTATTCTGTGCAAAAAACTATCTTCAGTTTGCGGTCCATCGCCAGCTCACATTCCGCCTTTGCTTTAGCACCAGCATGCGAAATCACAGCTTCCAGGAATGTGGAATTAACATGACAACTCCACGGAGGACATGGCCATCCGAAGGACCTTCCCCTTAGTTCATTTGCTCTCCGTTCCGACACCTCTCCCTCTTTCTAGCTCGTTTCTGAATTTTCATTTAACCACTTCCGCTTGGCCAAACAGCGAGCATAAAAAGGCTAAAACACGGAGCTGCGATCTGTGCAATCGCTGATGACGAGGTGCATAAACGACGCCCATTTATTGAGCCCTCGCGGCTCTAATAACTTGGGATGGGGTGCGGGCTGGGGAGTCTGGGGAGTCTCCGACTCCAGATCGTCGATCGCCGGCTGGAAATGGATATGGTATCGAGGTGGAGCAGGGCCACAGGTGCTCAAGGGGCTAGGTCGAACATGTTTGACGTCCGCTAAATGACAGGTATTTGTCTGCAGCCGAGGGGAACTTTGGATGGGTACACCTGGCGAAAGAGGTGCGCACAATCTTGACCTAAGAACCCATTTGCGATGTATTCTGAGACATTACTAATATTACACATAAAATGGACGTGTATGTACCAATTGATTAAGTGGCTTCTACTTAACTAAGACTATTAGGTTTATTGCTGGATGGTTATGGCTGAACATCAGAATTGAACTATTAAACAACTTGCTAGCCAATTTTTTTCGTGTGCACCGCCGCTGTTGAAGTAGTCGCATCAATAGAGTTGGACAGGAAAATTGTTTAAACTCCTTGGTTCTCGACTGCTTTTCTTGTACTTGCTGTGTGTTCGCAGCATATTTAATGAGCCACACATGTTGATGGCTCTGACAGCTTGTAAGCCGGGTTTCTTATTTTTTGTTCAGCTTTTTCAATGGCTCGAGTATTGCCGAATTTACTTTTTTTGCCGTGAAGCTGAAGCGTGTTGGCATTTCTTCTATTATGATGACACGAATTTCACTCTATGATGAAGCCGCACACACGAGCTCATATGCAAATGTGCTTATTAAAAGCATTGCAAATTGCTGAGAAAGGAAAGAGAATAACACTTCAATTCAAGAAATTATATCTATTTGCGGTGGGATAGGTCTTGCCTACAGCTTCTTTTGTTGAAATTGATTTTGATCTGGAATTTTAACCCATTTGATAAATATACGCTAAGTTTTGGCTATTTTAGTACCTAGCAATAGCATCCCAAAATCCTTTATGTCATGCGTAACTGACATCTTTGAAGTACACATAACCAAAATGTTATTTATTTTGTCGTGCCTTAAGAGTACAAAGAATGAATAAAACGTGAAGTTTTAGCTTGGCGGTTTGATAGACTCAATCAGCGATCTCAACTTTGCTAACCAGTGTAGTCATGCTCACGTTTCAATTCTCAATGATCGCTTATTGACTCGCACTGACTTCGATTTCTATTCGCGTTCCGTGTTCTAAGACAATTTGCAAAAGTGAAAATAGGCCCAGATCTGAATCTCGGGCGCGGTATTTCGCTTTCCATCCAGTCGACTCTTTCCGTAGCTATCCATTGTTATTAGATATTTCGCCTGGCCGAGATTTACATAATCCTAAGTGCTAGTTGAGCTGGCCACGATCGTTCGGTGAAAGTTGTTACAAATTATAAGTTTAGAATGCGCCCAGAAATATGCCCAGTAGTCACAAAACTAAGGCCAGATCCGCAGATCTGGAGTGGAAAACAACGCAAAATGCTGCACTCGACTTTGCTGTGGCTTTTCGCCTTTCACAAATCAACGTCCAAATATGGCGGGAGTGCTCTCCATCGCCTTCCCGAAAAGCCAGATAAACAAAAATAAATCTGTCAGTGGGGCGTTGCTACTGTGTCAAATGGTCGGACGGGCCAACAAAGTATCTATCAGATCCGAATGCTCAATACCCAATTTTATTGTTGTCGAATCGATGTCACGGCTACAGTTCCACTTCGAGCTCTTTTCTGGCTCAAATACAGAATTTATTGTCGGCCAAGTGGTTTTGTTGCGTTTCGGAACAGTCGAACTAGTCAATTGGGTTGATTTCTTTGGCTGAACATCATGAACATCATCAATATCATGAACATCACTTTTGCTAAATACTGATGTTACACTCGGCTGAGAAGCTGAATTTGGAAGCATTTATTTTTCCAATTTAAGGTGGAATATATTTTAGAGCTTCTTAAGGTGGAATATATTTTAGAGTTTTTATTCCTTTAACCATGGAATTATGGTTTTTAATATTATTTTTCAACCATTTTGAAGCAGTAATTCATACCTTTGAGCAGTAATTCATACCTAACTCAACTACTATATATAATACCCATGTTTAAAAATCAGTTAACTTATGAACTTTCGAAGGGAAAATTCTTGATTTCTGGAAAGAATGCCACTTCTTTATTGATCACACTTTTATTTTTATCATTTACAGTTCTTTGCTAGATTCAGCTTTCAACGGCATTGTAAAATGCCTTCTTTACAAACTCATCCAACTAGGTTAGTGAAACCGAAACCCTAAAGACTTTTAATTTCTTCGAAACTCAAGTAAACTGGGTTGATGAAGCCGAGCGAAACTCTTCGTTGTGATTAACTAATCGAGCAATCAGGGTCTTTTAATCTGAACACTTTCGCTCGAAGCCCGGTGGCAGTCTAGTAAATGACTTGATTAATTTGGCGCAGTGTATGCTCGGGCCAAAATACAAAATAAAGAGAGTAAATAAATAAATAAAGCCGTCTGGGCGTAATTACTTGGCCCCATTAAAGGGGTTCTTCTGCTGGACACCTGAGTGGCATTTGCTCCCACAGCCTCGCTTTCTTTCGGTTTTGTTCTCCTTGGTTTGGTTTGGTTTGGTTTGGTTTGGTATTGTCTTTGGCCATGTAATTACTGTAATTTATTTATAAGGCGACTGGGCTTACACACGTTCTGAATATGGCTGAATCACCAAGCATTTCTAGATATTATCTGCGAGTGCGTGGAAAAACATGGAATTATGTTGGCCCCCATGGCAAATTGCTTTTGGAAAATGTGTAATTAAGCAGGCGATTTTCACCAACTGAAGTTTTGGGTCCTAGGGCAATCTCTGCGAAAGAGAGATTTCGCCTCGATCCAGCCAGTAATTTGCGTGTTCTAAGCCTCCATTTTCATGGCCAAGTACACGACACTGGCATGCAAATGAGCCGCAGCCACAAGTGGCTCTCAATTAAAAGCAGAGTCAAGCGCAACAAAATAAAAGTCAACTGCAGCTGATTTATTGTGTGAAACTGAAATTCTTCTGGGTCTGATTCGGTGACTTCTGCTCGTTTCGTGCCTCGTGAAAGTTTCTCTAGCATAGATCTCCTGCGGCCCCACATTCAGATAATGACTTGATTAAAAGTTGTCATGAGAACCAACTGCCACTAAATTGTGCAAGGCCAAAAGCGGACCCACCAGTCCGGTATGCAAAGAGAGCTCCAATTAAGCGAAGAAGCTCTTCTCCACATGGCAGAGTGGGTTCCTGCTGCGATCACTAGGGGTATGGCCCCTGGATGGCTTTTCCCGACTCCACTAGATATTTCAAATGCATCGTTCAACAATCTAGTTGCCTGAAAACATCACATGAAAATATTTTATGCATCTCATATAGGCAATTCAGTCAAAACAGAATTAGGTTGGGTGTCATTGTGGTTTCAAGACACAGTTTCTATTAATTAAATCAGTTTTTGGGAACAGTTTCTATTAGTTAAATCCATTTTTGGGAACAGTTTCTATTAGTTAAATCCATTTTTGGGAACAGTTTCTATTAGTTAAATCCATTTTTGGGAACCGTTTCTAATAATGAAATCAATTTTTAGGAGCAGTTTCTGATAGTGAATTCAATTTTTAGGAACAGTTTCTATTAGTTAAATCAGTTAAATCCATTTTTATGAACAGTTTCTATTAATAAAATCAATTTTAAGGGACAGTTTCTATTAGTTAAATCCATTTTTAGGAACGGTTTCTAGTAATGAAATCAATATTTCAATTTAGGAACAGTTTCTAATAACTAAATCAATTGAAATAAATTTTCTACAAATTTATTAATTATTTGTATATTTATACGCATATTCATAGTAGTCTTGTATCGTTTTTTTAAGTATTCCTAATATTTTAATTCATATGAATTACAACCTCTACATAAATTGAAGTTCCTAACCTTGAAAAAAAGATTTTTATTCTTAATTTCGTCACTAATTTATCAATACCAATTTTGTCAGGGTATCAAATACTTCTGTATCCCACAACCGGAAAATCTCCCCGGTTCTTCCCAGACTTTTCGTTTCCATTTGCATGCCAGTGAGTTTTCGCTGCTAATCACGTTCCTAATGAAAGTGGCTGCAGTGGCCAGTTCGGAGTGCTCCGTCCAACGATTCTGTGGTTTGTTGTTAGTTGCAAGTTGTGTGTTGTTTGTTGTGTGTTGTGTGTTTCTGTGCTGTTAGTTAGCCGCTTTCGGCTGCTGGCCGTTGGACCGGAGAATTGGTTCTTGGAGAACTCGGTGGCCAGAAGTCTGGCAGTCGGTGGATCTTGCGCTGGCAATGACCGCCATTCGCCGGGCTTTATTTGATTTTCATGTTTGTTTGGCTGCTTTCCAGTGGTTGCGTTTGCATGCAACTCGCGTCTGGCTTTCTGGACTTCGAGCAGTGTGAAGTGGAGGCTTCTTCAGACCAGTTTTCTTGGTGTCCCTCTTGTTTTGAGTTTTACTATTTATGACTGCGACTTGGTATCGCTGGCCCCCTCGTTTTGTGTATTTATTGATGGATTTTGGCAGCACTTGCGTTTGGCCCATTTCCGTGCGCCAATTTATGCCAAACTCTCGAAGTGCAGTGGATAAACAAAGCGATAAAGTCGTGTGAAGTTATTGGGGAATTAAGTTGGATACTCTGAGAAAAATCTGTTTTGTGTTCAGCTGTTTTTTGTCGAAAGTTTATGGTATTAGGGTGAAAGATTTAATGTTAAGAAAGGGCTTAACATCAAGGGAAATTAAACGTTTGTTATATTACTGGTAAGCTTGAGTAGTGTTATTAATAATCTTAAAGAAGCTTATTTGATTAAGAGCCATTTTTCTGTTTTTGAAACTATATATTAAGCTTCGAATTTTTCATGAATACATATATATAAGTATCTCCACTTCCCGAGTTAGACTGTAATAACCTAAGTTTCTACCTGAGTGCCGTCTTACTTAATCTTAATCTTCACAATCCCTCGCACATCGCGTACTTGTAGTACGCATGTGTATAATATTTGGCTCAGTGGAAAAGCTTATGCAAATAAAGTTGTTTGCCCCGGCAACCTGTTGCATAGTTTCGCTAACATTATTCAACATCGCACTACTCACTAATGATGACCAGCACTTACCCACATCTTCGTCTTTCTCCATATCTTTGCAGCCGCGAAGCGAACAAATTTGCCTTTTTTGCCGCCGTGTGTGGATATACTCGTACATGAACACATACGTATATGGTTCATTAAAAGTGTGGCAGAACTTTGGCACTGGCGACAAGTAACGAGCGACGACCTGTGGCAATGCTCAAGCAAATTGTGCGGGTAATTTCCAGCTCGGCTTAATTTGGTCTAAGTCGCAGCCAAATGGGCATGCGCACCGTTGGCCGCCGCTGTCATTCGAAAGTTGCCTCTGCGTGACACACATTTCGGAGCATTAGAAGCGTTCGACTCCACATTCGACTGGCAGACAAGTTGGAGCTCTGCCCTGCTGCATCTGCTGGCAGATATACACATCTGTAGACGAGTATATACATACATATATACATACGTGGGTATACCCAAGAGGTACCTCAGCAACCTCAACAACCAGGTGACTCTGCGCGGGCCTGGCCCAAGTCCAAAGTCGCCACTGTTGCATTATTCATGCTCTGAGGCGGCATCCACGGCCACTGCTACGCAACGGGAACGGGATCGGGATCGGGAACGGAATCCACGAACGAAGATGACGCTGCGCTTAGTCAGCATCTTATCGGCGGCATTACTACTCCTATGGCCCGCACAGCTGGATGCATTTATCACACCGAATACAGGTGAGTACGGGGCCAGCGGATAATGTCTGTGAAATGTGTGGCATTGGGTGAGATGGTTGCATCTCTGCGGCGGAAAATAGCTGATAAAGTGAAAATATAGATGATTTCTGATCCATTAGTCTAGCTATAGAAACCATTTCAAAACATAGTTTAGCATCATACAATCTATTATTATAGCTGCCAATATACTAATATACTAATTACATATTTGTTGCATTCATGCTAGGCTGCCATCACAATGGCACTTGGTTCGCGGACAAATCGGTGGTGCCCAGCATGGAGAAGTGTCTGAATTGCCAGTGCAACCGGCGGACACTAGTGTGTCGTCTGAAGGTGTGTCCCGAAATGCCAATGCCACCGCCCAGGGGCTGTGTGGTGGTCCAGAAGAAGAGCTCCTGCTGCCCGTATCTTTCCTGCGCTAGATTGGATGCGTTCTACAAGATACCCACCAAGCGCCGCATCATCGCCTATCTGGACCACTACGAAAGGGAGTCCATCGATCGGGTGGTCAACGATAATATGCTGCAGAGACGATCCGATGATTCTGACACGGATATGTTTGGTATGTACTATATAGTATAGTATTTGATATCGCATAGTTTCTAAAGTTCATTTCCTGTTTTACAGTTTGTGTGAAGAATGGCACTGTCTACAAGTCGGGATCTGCCATGTCATCTTCAAACTTGTGCAGCTACTGCTATTGCATAGGTATAAAGATGTAGTTATAATATCATTAATTATATTAATAATTTTCTTTTTTACCCAATAGGTGGCACCGAGAAGTGTGTGAAGCCCAAGTGCATGCTGCCCGTGGAGGGTTGCAAGCCCATATTTGTGGACTCCACCTGCTGTCCCGTGAGATACGATTGCAGTAGCAAAACGTCGGGCAAATCCTCCCAAGAGGTGCGCTACAGGAAGACCTCGAACAAGCACTTTCTGCGCATGTCGCAGCGCCTGCAGCGCAATCGAGGCTGCACTGTGGGTGCCCAGTTCTACGCCGAGGGTCAGAAGATGCGATCGGATGCGGACAGGCCTTGCGACATATGCTTCTGTATCCGGGGCACCAGACGATGTGCTCCCAAGAAGTGCTCGCCGGCTCTGAAGAACTGCATTCCGGTGGTGCCGAAGGGTCAGTGCTGTCCATCGAGCTATGACTGTGGCAGTCAGCGGGATTATCGTCGATCGCACAACTCCAGGCAGTTTAATCTGTATAATATGCTGTTTGGCAAGGAGGAACCGGAGCAACAGGAGACAGCTTTAATACCCCAGAATTCCATGGCCGAGAGGTATCCACACGATCGCCATCCCACGAGGGCAGCTCTGGGGAATCCGATGGAGGTCAGTAGCGAAAAGAGCATTATGGACACACTTCGCGAAGGGCTTGAGTTCATAGATGGCAATAACAACAAAATGTTGGCCAATAACTTGGACCTTGTGGGCATAAGAACCACCCAGGCACCGCCTCTGATGAGAACGGAATCCAGTGAGGAAGTGAGCAGTACCACGGCGCTAAGCTTCCTGGACCTGCTCCTGGGTCCCAATACGGAAACCACGAGCCACGACGAAGTACGGCAACCAGAATCCACTACGCCCAAAAACACACTCTCCTGGATGGATATACTCTTGGGGCCGGATGAAGAGGAGCTCGGCACCAAAACAGAAGCCTATTTGGAGACTAGTACCACTCTAAATCAACCAGATGGGTTCAGTCCTTCAACGAACAGCATAAAACGTATTGCAGAAGACTTTGACGAGCAATTGGACAATGGTGAAATGGCTGTGGGTGAACTGCCGGCGGAGGCCCAACAAATTGGTATCGCGAATGCTGGAATATGGCCTACACCAGCCACAGAAGTAATGCCCCCTCCGAAAGAGGAACCGAGTCTATTCAATGTCTTGATAGATGGCTTGTCTGGAATACTCGAGGAACCACTCAATCAAACCACCAGCTCCACAAGTACAACAACTACCACTGAGAAACCAACCACTCTGCCTGCACCACCCATGTTTCGACCATTGCCAAGTGGCAAGCCCGTTCACACGCGAATCAACTCCAAGCTGGCAAATCTCACAGTGACACCGCCCATGTTGGTGGTGACTAGCAAATATGGTCAGCCGGTGACCCATCGGACGTCAAATAAGAGGGTCAATGCAACCACTAGTTCTACGATAGCCAAAAGCACAGAAAAACCAAGTACAAGCACCACCCAGCGAACCAAAGTAGATACCACCATCAAAACCACAGCAAAGCCGAGTACTACGGTGAAACCCAAGCCGAAGACTACTAGAAAAACCACTACTACCCCAAAACCTACAACTGCAAAGCCTACAACTCCGAAACCTACAACTCCGAAACCTACAACTCCAAAACCTTCTACTCCAAAACCCACAGCGCCAAAACCTTCCACAACAAAGCCCACTACTCCAAAGCCAACTTCTGCAAAACCCGCACCGCCACCGAAATCCCCAACTCAAAGACCCACAACTGCGAAACCTTCCACTGCGAAACCCACTACAACAACAAGCATCACCAGCACCACAACAAAAGCCACCACTCGCACCACCAGCAAGCCAAAATTTAAGCCAAAACCCAAACCCTATGTTACTAGTACTCCGAAACCGCTGGTGATCGAAACTAATCCGAGTATCCTGGAGGCTGAGCCACTGGACACCAATGGTGAGCCCACACTGCCTCCTAGTCTCCCCAACCTGAAGATTATACCATTCCTCCCAACCGACGCTGTGGATACGGTTCCCAAGGAGCAGTATCCCACCAACTTCTATCAGCAGAAGGTGGCTTCGGATAAGATGGATGTGGTTGGCTATGATACCATGGAGGACACGGTGGCTCTATACTCGCAATCCCAGCCGGATCAGGCTGCCTACAAGTACAAGTTCAACGTGGAAGTGCCAGCCGCGGAAGCTGCTCCAGAACCAGTGGTTCATGTGGGTGGGAAATACGAAGGAAGTGCGGCCTACGTTAACTTCGACTTCGAAAGTCCTGTGGTGCCACCTCCTCACAACGGATTCTCACCACCCACCGAAACGGAGGGCGGATTCATGCCCAAGGAACCGCTGGTTATCGATGGCGAAGTCCTTCAGGAGCACGTCACCTCGAGTGGAATCAGCGGCACACTTGATAACTTCCATGTGACACAGCACATTATGGACATCACAAGTTCGGGAGCACATGGAAATGATACTGCTTCTATAGGTGAGTAGATATCTTAACTAACTATGAAACTAAACGATAAAACTAAACTTGTAAACACGAACTATTAATTAGTGAAAGAATTGCCTCTATCCAGAGTTAACTGAAGATGTCCACTTGTTTTCCCCCTTTTTCAGAAATCACCACACCCGACCCCTTCAAAGATGTCATACACACAGAGCCGCCGCCCAATCTCGATGAACTAATCGTTGACAAGGCGAACAAAAAGCCGATTGAAGAGCATATTGAGACCGTCACTTACAGTGTAAGCAATTCAACAGCCTCCTCCCAATCCTCATCTACAACTGGCACAACCAGCACATCCAGCACATCCAGCACATCCACAACGGCAACGGAAAAGGAAGCCCCCGTGATAGATAAATATGAAATCAATAAATTGGATAAGCTCTTGGATGAGCTGCTCGGTATGGAGTTGTCCAAAGAGGATGCGGCGAGCAGCACAGTGCCTGCATTTAAGCAACTGCCCACGGCAACGCCAACGACGGCAAAATCAACAGCAGCAACAGCAACTGCAGCAACAGCAGCACACAGCAGCAACAGCAACTGCATCAAGCACGGCAGTAGCATCAACAACAGGTCGACCAACAGTGATGACACGTGCTCCGGCCAAAAAGGGAAACGGCAAGACGAAAAACAAACAGACCACCGGCAATAGACGCAAAGTCCAGAGTGGCACGCGACGCCAAAGTACACCGGCAACCACTCGATCCCCGCCAGCAGCGACATCAACGGCATCAGCGGCATCAACGGCATCAACAGCGTCAACAGCTGCGGGGCAGGCCACAACAACGGGGAGCACTCTGCATCCATTTTTAAACTCACCGTTCGACAAATTACCCTTCATGGATGCCAGCTATGAGGTAAGACCGCACAGATTGCAACCGCATCAGCAGCAGCAGCAGCAGCAACATGAGCAGCCACCGCAGCAGCAATTCCACCATTACCAACATGCCACACGACCGTCGACAGCAGCCCCACCAGCGACACCATCATCCCCGGAGGATGTGCCACAGGATTCGGGTTCAGGTTCCGGATTTCCGGGTGGCGATGATCCGCTCGGTCAGCTGAAGCTGGCGGGCTGCAACATATACGGACGCATGTATCGGGTGGGTCGCATCATCGTGGAGTTATCCAGCCAGTGCCTGGAATGCAAGTGCACCGAGGTGGGCGTCAAGTGCGGCCCATTAGACTGTTAATTTAGATATTCCCCCATGATTGTAGTCCCCCTTGAAGTCTGTAGAGGTTAAGTGTCAGTTTGTAGCAGTAGCCTTTAGTTCGTATGCTAATCCCTAGCTGTATCGTACCAGAGGGTAGCTTAGGCCTCCTCTATACCCTAAGTTGTATTATAGAAAAGAAATAATTCACATATTTAAGACTTAGCATGGCATTTATAACATACAACATAATTATTAGGCTATAAATAGATAAGAAGTACACGAAATATATTTAATAAAATTAACAAATTAATCAACTGAAACTAAATTAGTTCTTTGAAAAGGGGCTAATTAAAAAACTAATAATTCTAAAACAATTCCTTGGCTAAGCCAACAAATCGGGCTAAAAAAATGTTTGATCGCATTTCAACCTTGTGACTAATAACAAATGGCTAGTTTGGATAAATGATTTTACGAATTGTGTTGAATTTAATTGCGCCCATCAAGATTATTATGGAATCCATGACTTTAAATTCAGCATTCCTGTCTCTGTCAGCAATAATTGGCCAAAACCCCTCGATGAGTAAGTAATTAATTCTATAGAAACTTATTCAGTTAGCAAGTATAGGCCAATTAAATGTGTGGCAGTTGAAGAGCACATAAAAACAAGCCATAAAACACAGACCACCCTTTATGAGGTGTAAAATGAATGTTTATGCATAACACCAAAATGAAACATGACCATCGATGAAAGAATAATAAGTTTTCAACGGATTTTGTGACCAAATAAAAGAGACAGTCCAAAAACAGTAGTAAACTGAACAAAATTGGTGGCTATTCAGTTAAGGACTGTTGGATTGCCAGAATATAAATTAGTTGTGGAACCTTTTTGCATTGCTTAATGATTTCATCAAATTTTAATTGCACTAAATTAATGATCCTTATCGGCTATAAGATAAGAGTCTTTGATAACTATCTTCAAGTTGTTTTAAATCAGCTTTTTACTATAAATTAAATATTATTTATATGCGAAATGAACTATCTTAATTGAGACTATAAGTAAATGGCCTTTTGATTGGATGGCTGCAGGCGGCGGTAGATGATAAAACCGCACACAAGTCCGGCCACGCCCCCTCCAATATGGGCCTCCAGACTGGTCCGCGGATTGCGATTGTGATTGTGGCAGAAGTGGTAAGTTGTGAAGCCCACATCGCTGAGCAGCAAAATCAAGAGGGAGGCGACGCGGGCGAAGCGGTGCGACAATTGCGAAAAGTTCTGTTCGACAAAGTAGGGATCGTGTAAACATTAAATCAAAATTAAATTGCGGTTTCCAGCTGACTGACCAGAACCAGGTGCGGCACATGACTTCCCAGCATGGCATAGACCCCGGCGGAGGCCCCCATCAGGTGGAGATGGGGCTGCAGCCAGGCATTGGCCAACGAACCGGCAACGCCACCCATCATATAGACCACGGCCAGGCGACAGTGACCCTGCTCCACTTCCAGGCAGATACCTATAAAGCACTGGCAGAGACATTAACCTTCTTAGTAACACAATGCAACAACAGGTGGCTCGCGGCAGGATGTGAGCTCACTTTTACTATCGAACTGCTGCCAACTAGGTGCTTTAAGGCATTTTAAGCTGTAGATAGCAGTTGATGATAGTTTAAGCAAGCAAGTAGACAAATTTAATAAAATGTTATATACATATGTACTTTAACTTGGTATATTCAAATATTATAAGAAGTTCATTGGGTCAAAGCTGGGTCAAACTCACCTGAAAGCAAATGTTGAGACTCAGGTGCCAGTAATCGGAATGGAGCAGCATGTAGGTCAGCAGTCGCCAGTACTCGCCGCTCCAGTCCGGTTTGAAGATCAGTAGTTTTTGCACACACTCTCTAGCTATCCAGTGCAATGATATCTGGTAATGAGCAATGAAGAAATAGCTTTGCTTAACTACTTGAAAAGATTATTCGCTTGGGGCAGAGAAACTTAAATTTAACATAAATAGTAGCGAAATTATTTGGAGCTTTCCCTGATAAGAGGAAGTGAATAAGCGCGCCTTCGCTTCGTTTTCGACTTTAATATTGCTTAGTCGCAAGCAAACAAGAATTCAAAATTCTCATTTTGATAAGTAACACAATTCGTGATAAGAATTTGGCATATTGCAGGAAGCACATTTTCGATTGAAATCGCGCAAAGTAAGTTGTCCTCGCCATAACGAAGCGCCCCAACTTTGCTGAACAGTGTCATGGTGACTGGCTGTCACTTTCGCTCAATCGATCGACACTTGGCCAACTGAGAAGTGCGAGTGTTGCGTTGAGATGCCGCACAATGCGCGCCGCATGAGTTGACAGCAGCCACAGAAACACGGCGGCGACACCAAATCGGTGCAGCATGCATCCCGATCCCACCAAATATGACAAATGCCAGAGCTCCAAGTTGCTTCAAGTTGCAGCACTCGATCGATCCGATGACTAAAATGGCAATATTGCCAAATCGGACGACTAAGCGACGCGTTCGATTGTGCAATCACTAGCGATTTCTGGGTTGGGCCAAACAATAAAACCTTTCCAATCACCGATCTGCATTACTATGTGTGCAGAGTGTGCATTTGAGGTATCAATTAATGCGTGCGAATTAAATGGGTCACACTTGTGGGACTTTGTTTCCAATGCCAATTTCCCAGCATCCAATTGGCAATACAGCGGTTGAGCACTTAACAGTAATAACAAAGAACTAACTTAAAAGGGCTAATTTGCTGTGAATAATCAAAAATATAAATAAATTGTAATAAATCGCCTAATTTAACTGTGTTGATTGAAAATCCATTAGAGGTAAGTAAAACCCTTAGAAGCAAGTGTTGTAGTTGCTTGCTGTTTGGGATGTATTCGGATTCAATGGATTGGTGTAATCCATCACTTATTTTCCGCTTGGTCAAAACCGCAATAAATCCACACACATAAACTATTGAACAAATTTTCCAGTGAATGAAAATTCATATGAATTGAAAAGCAATTATTTATGAAGCACTCACACAATGGCACACCGTGCACAGGTAAACAAAACAAGAGCAAACGAATTGTTTTGTTTAAAACAAATTAGCAAAAAAGATTCATATTAAGATGCGGAATTATAAACAGACACATTGGAGAGCACTTCTATTCGGTTTTTTTTTTAGCACAACATGAGCAAGAAATTTAGAGCTTATCAGTTGAAAGTTCATAATACTCGTATTTTGATGAATATTATATTTTTAAAAAGCGCTTGCTATATTTCAGATGGCATTTAAATTTCGCTTCACATCAAGGAACTCATAACTCAATTAATTCAACATTGATAGTCATATTCACAGGTTATTTCATGCGTATCATGCGTATTCTTATTATTTGCCGAAAGCTTTTCACCGGTTCTAAATGATTTCTGAATTCAACACACGCATCACTCATACGCCACGTTGACGGGCAGACAAAATAAGAAACAAAAAAACAACACAAATAATAGAAAATCGAACAAGTGGAGCAACTGCATAAAATCGAACCTGCATAAAACTCATCAGCAAAATAAACCAGGGCACCCGCCACAATCGCTTCCTCCTCACATGGCCCACGCCAATGGTTTGTGTCAGGTCATCAATGGATTTCTTGTGCGATTCCGCGCTGGAAACGACACTCGCCGGATTGCCATCCGAATCCGAGGAGTTCTCTGGCAGCAGCAGGAGCTTGACATCCTTGACGCAATTGTTATTACTTTCACTGCCACCATTGCTCTCCAGTTGGGCAGACATAATGCGATTGGAAGGCGCCGACAACCGATGCGCGGAACGTTGAACGCGCGACTAGGCCGAGTGGGTGATTGTTCTTTCGAAAGCCCCACGATCCATTCCGATCCGACCGAATCGCGCCGGCTGCCTACAACATCATTTTGATTATGGCGCGCATACGGCGATCTTGCGATTTTAAGAAGCATACTTTTAGGCGAGCGAGGGTTTTTGTCTCGACTACTTTTCAGTTCTTATTATATTTCATTGAAGGAAAATCTTCAGTTTCACTCTATCACTGGAAATGAGGTATTGGTTTCTTTGTTAGTAAGTGCATTTCGTTTATGGTTTTAATTTTTATTTTTTATTATTTTAAAACATATTTTTTAACTTAATTATTGAAAGACACACAGGGAATGAGATTAAAAGCTTTCTGTTTTAAATACCCGTCTGAAGATTACAATACTTCTACTCAAAGCGTAGTAAATTATTAATATTATATCTAAGGCTTAAAGAAGAAATGTATTTGTAGCATTCAAAAATATACTTTAAAAATTTATGTGGCATTTTGAAATTAACGAACATCGATAATGAATCCCCATTAAGGTTTTATAAAATGTATCTTTAAAGCTGCACTCTTTATGAATTTAAATCAGGACATTAGCCAGATGCAGTGGATTCTAGTTCTAGAAAAGAGTTCTAGAACATATAAAGGCGATTCGCTCCTGAATTTCAAAAGCTTATGCACATTTGCCTGCGGCCAGCCGCTAAACGCTTTAATATTCCAGCCAACTTGTAGCTCGAATTTAATTTGGCACAGCCCCATCCTTGGCATTTGACATTTTAGTGCGAGCGATGTTGCACGGAGCAACAAATTGCAGCAACAATTCCAACACGCCAGCGACTTGTTTACACAGAAATGTGGTGAAAAGCTTGCGCTCTCTCTTTCCTCGAGCTCTTCCCGTCTCTTTCGCTTGCCAGCAGCCGTCTCTTTCTACGCTGCGCTCTGGCTGGACACGTGGTGGGCGTTGATGGTGGGTGGGAGGCAACTGTCAACACCGAATGCTTGGTTATGAATGGCTTTTAATGAAATATTTATGTAACAGGCAATAAGGAGCACTTTTGGCTTCTCGGCGGAGGCGAGAGAGATAGCAGCATTGCGAAATAGAAATGCTGAAAGAGAGGGGGGAGCACAAGAGTGTTGGCAATAATTGTTTGGCTAGTTAAGTTTGACGGTACGTTGAACTAAGATAAAGCAAAACACATAAACGAGGAAACACACACTTGGCACATCACACAGCCATGTACACACTAATAGGAGTTTATAGTTCATTTTTGCTGGTCAAATGCAACTTGATATATAAATGTAACTGCATGTTACAATTTTCTGTTTACTAACTTACGTCTTGTATAAACAAGATATTATGCTAATAAGCTGTTAGTTAAAACACTTATAGTTGGTTAAATATATAAATATTTTGCCGTTCTTTGGTCGCTTTTCAACCTTTTCAACCTTTTCATTCTTAATTCTTTGACTTCAACCGCAACTGAACTTGAATGAATTTTTCCAAGTGCTTGTCGAAAACTTCCTTTGCTGTTTGTATTGCCAAAAGTCATCAACAGTCAACGGCTACGTGCCACAAAAGTGCCAGTTTCACCCAAAAAACCACAAACTGACAAATGCGACAAGGCCAAAGGAAAGCGAGAAAGTTGGCTAAGCCAGACACAGAACATATCCTGGCTGATGTGTCTGATGTGTCTGATATGTCTGTGCGGCTTTATTTGTTGGCTCCCGGCTTACAAGCGACTCACCCAAAGACGCAAGGAGCGGATCACGTGGCTGGAAAACGTGGGGTACGAAGTCTGCAGCCTGCCCCGTCGCTAGATGAATAATATTAATTGTGAAACACTTTGCTCACTGCACAACAATTTTATTAGTAATATTTTAATCAGCACTTATCAAAGGCCTTATCAAATGACGAAACTCGTATATTGCCAGTGAGCGAAACACTTCAGCAGGCCAGTGAGGCCCCAAGGGACCAGCATAATTTCGAGGCCAGCCCACTTGGTCCGTTTCCCCTCGAAAACAGAACCAAGATGTTCCACTTTAGCAGCACCCAAATCCGAAATGCCAAGATTCCGCACAGCTAACTTACGGAAGCAGAAAACGTTTAGGCAAATCTTTCGGCCAAAATCTTGGGCAAACAAGCTCATTACAGAGCGGCAAAATACAAAAATAAAATGGAAGCCAAAATAAGGCGGGGAAAGTTGGAGGGCGAGGCAACTAAGTGTGCCACATGATTGAGTGACTTGCCTGCCAGCGCCCAAAGAAGAGGCTAAAGGGGGCGTGGCAGACTTTGAAGAACATTACGGTCGCAGTTTATGACCGCAATTTTATTGATACCGCCAAGGGGAGTGAATACAAAATAAAATAAAGCAACCCAAATCGGTTAAATCCGAGAAGCCCCAAGGAATCTCAATGGATTGCCGGCTATAAAGCGCAGTGGGAACAACTTGTCGAGAGTTCGCCTGCAATGCTGTGCTGTTTTATTACGTACACCCACACACATACAAAGGCAATAACAATCACTACCGAGCACTACAATAAACTAATCTAATGTGCGCATCAAATTTGCATGCTTCAACTCAGCGGCGTTTTAAAAGACTTTTCCGGAAAAGCCCCCCATGTCGGTGAGCGAGTAACGACATTCAGGGACAATATTCTCCATCCGCAAATATTAACCAGCTTCATTTCATTGGCATAGCATGTGTGTGCAAGTTAGAGATGGGTTCCTAAAGGATTATTCTATAACATATACATTGGAAAGTACACAGTGTAAAACATTATCTCCGTAAAAATAAGAATCAGCAACATTCGTACAAAGATATAATTTATGGACATCGGGTCGAATGAGTAATTTGTGTATTACATATTACTCATATACATATTACTTCGCTGAAAACTAAGGCGATATATGTCCATAAATGATTGAAAAAAGAATATATATAGAAGCATGGTTTTAATACCCCCGTATCATATCTTTGATTTCTTCAATGTAATTTGAAAGTATAACGTAGGTTTTGTTTCTGGCTAACTAGCCGTATACGTGATATTTTTGTACAAAACTGTTAATTTTATTAGACAATATTTTTATAAGAAATAGATGCATATAAGCAATATCTATATTTTTAATGAATTTATATTAAGGGTATTTTGGTAAATAATAAACAAAGACGAAACAACGTTCAGGTCGAGCCCCTCGACTAATAGATACCCGTTACTCGGCTAGCGGAAGTGCGAGAATGAAATTAAAATTCTAAAACATTTTTGAAACATTGTGAAGAATACGGATTCTTGCAAATCGAACGAAATCGGCTATTGATCCTGATCAGAATATATACATATATTATACATTTATTATATTATTATATATATATATATATTATATTAGTTTATTAATTAGTAGTGCCTTCAGCCGCGTGCCCATAATTGGCCATCTCTAGGACATGAAGAACCGAAGATTTTGCGGTCTATTGGACGTGTATGAGCATAAGTAAGATGCACAGGATGTTTGTCCGTCCCTTTTCACGAAAGTCCTTTCCCGCCCTCGCCGGATCCCTTTGCTGGATATGTGTGAGTGCGTGTGCATGAAAGTTGGTTGGTGCGTGCCTCCGATGCAAACTCAATTATTTACTAAGTGGGCCAAAAGGCATTCAGCAGGCGAGAAAATCCCCTTGCCACTCCTCCACTGCCGTCTTGTTTTAGTTGTAACTGTTGTAAGTCCCTTTTCCACCATCTTCCAGCTCTGGGGAAATTTGCATTTTATCATCTCATGGTTTTGGCCCACTTTCCACTACCTCTCAGCGTCCCTTGTCGTCAGTTATTGCTGCCAGGAAGGGCTTTGCTTTTAATTGGTTTTCTTAGGCGAGAAGCGTCTTAGCTAGTTGGCAACACGAAGGGGAAATCTTATTGCCGGTGTTGTCTAACATAGTTGTTAATTTACTGTTAGGCGGCACTAACTTATAATTGTTTAATTAGCAAGTAAAATACGGGGAAAATATGTGGAAATTATTAGATTTCAAGGACGCTACGCAAAGGATGTGGGAGTAATAGCATGGGTGTTTGAATGTCCTGGGAATCCGCACATGGCATTTCAATATGAGATTAATATTGAAGCTACGGAAGCAATTTAAATTGTTAATTAGGTAAGCAAAATCTCACATATGCTTTAAAAAAATATTTTTGATTTTTCTATACTAATTAAAACTATATTTTTAAGAGTTATTGCTAATAGTTTTGTTTTAGAAGTTCTATATATATATATATAACTCTTCTCTATTCAATATCCTTCGACTGCAGTCGATAGTTTTCATAGTGTAGTTTTCAGTGTCGACTGACCAATATTATTATTAATCAATACATTAGCGGATCAAAGGCTAAAGCACTAAAAAAAAATGTAATCGTTTTTGTTTTTTAGTAAATTAAAATATAATGCTTGATAACAAATTTTTGAATCTTCCCTAAAGGAATTTTATTAATACATATGTATGTTTATTAAGCACATTTTGTGAGTGAGTTCTTTTTATATTCACTTATTTGGCTTTTATTCATCGCTCACTCATTTCTCGGGGTGCACAGTTCACATTTAATAAGCTAAAAGCATTTTAGGCTCCCCTCCGAAGATATTTATCTTAACCATATGCGCATTATTTTCCCCCGCCACTGCGTATAAGCGTTTTCATTATGCCAACAATCGAGTGAGTACATTGGGAAAATGGAAACCCTTTCGGAATTCCAACCGACCAGCCAGCGGCAGTACAAAGAGAATAGTTATATAGAAAAGTTCCCAAATCGGAGTGGCAAGCAAATTCCATAATATGATTCAAATAATGAATTGGTTTTCAATGGTGACAATAAATCAAATATGCATAATTGCGGTGCATTCTAACCACATGTCTTTCCAAAAACCAGGTCATAGGCCTCATTCCACTGAACCGCCAGCAATCGGAAACTAATTTCATACTCGACTACGCCATGATGTGTATTGTGCCCCTCTTCTATGTGGCCTGCTACCTTCTGATAAATCTTAGCCACATTATTGGCCTCTGTTTTCTGGACTCTTGCAACAGTGTTTGCCGGCTGAGCAGCCACCTCTTCATGCATTTGGGCGCTTTTCTCTATCTGACCATCACCCTGCTGAGTCTCTATCGCCGCAAGGAGTTTTTCCTGCAGTTCGATGCGAGGCTAGGTGACATCGATGCAGTTATCCAGAAATGCCAGCGGGTGGCGGAAATGGACAAGGTGAAGGTAACCGCGGTGAGGCACAGTGTTGCCTACCACTTCACCTGGCTATTCCTGTTCTGCGTTTTCAGCTTTGCCCTGTACTATGACGTCAGAGCGTTGTACTTGTGAGTATTCCGGTTAACCAGTTGGAACCAGTAACTATAAACTGACTAACTGACTACATTTTGATACTACACACTAAAGAGAGTGGGATAAGTGTAGTTTTAAAAGGAGAGGCACAATTGTTTAAAGTTATCAGTTATTAAAGAAAAAAAACCAACTAATGAAATAGGTAAAAAATAAAAAAAAATAATTACTGGCTTATTGCTTATTCCAATTAACACAATTTGATTGTATAACTTGTAGTTTACAAATGATTATTCGAATGTAGCGCAACAAATTTGTGCAAAATCCTAACCATCGCCAGTTGAACTTTAAAGCCCACTAAAGTTGGCCAAATTGTCTCGGTTTAGGACCTTCGGCAATCTCGCCTTCATTCCGTTCATGGTGTCCAGTTTCCCGTACTTGGCCGGCAGCATCATTCAGGGCGAGTTCATCTATCACGTGTCGGTCATCTCGCAGCGCTTCGAGCAGATTAACATGCTGCTGGAGAAGATTAACCAGGAGGCGCGCCACCGCCACGCCCCCCTCACCGTGTTCGACATCGAGAGCGAGGGCAAAAAGGAGCGGAAGACCGTTACACCGATTACGGTTACGGCCATGGACGGCAGGACGACATTTGGCAATGAGCACAAGTTGGCCAGCGAAATGAAACGCCAGGGGGGCCAACAGAAGAACGATGAGGACGATTTGGACACCAGCAACGATGAGGACGAGGATGACTATGATTATGACAATGCCACCATCGCGGAAAATACCGGGTAAGGGGAAAGCAACGATTTGGCAGCCATGGTTTTAGCCAACCAAAAAACGGTTTGATTAATGGCTACGTTTGTTGTTTGGCTACCTTAATTTATGCATTTCGATTTGTGCTAAGCAGACATTTATTTCCTGTGCATTTATTTGTCAGCAGGCAAATCAGAATGTGTCAACATAAAATAATGAAAATTGCCATGCCAAAGTCAACCTCGAAATGCTTATTATGTACTTTTTTCATGACTTTTTGTTTAACTTGTTTATTTACTAAATTTAATTCATTTGGAAAGCCAAGCCATATGCAAACTTTTCGGTTGTCCGTGGTTTCAGCACACAAAAAAGGTTTAATTCATTTATGACTATTCAATTTGCACTTATTTGCCGACACATTATTAAAAGGGGTTTTTAGGCGAATCAGAAATGTGTTGAAATTAAATAATGAATTGGGCTTCAAATATTAAACCATAAAACAGTTTATCTGCTTGTTTAGTATATCTAATCAGCTTGTAAACTTATAATATATTGACCGCATTCGAGAGGGAATTTTGCCTAATATTTTGAAACGATCTCAATTGAAATCTAGAAACACATCGGAAGCCAATTTACCAGATCTCTTCAAGCTGCATGATAAAATCCTGGCGCTCAGCGTGATCACAAACGGCGAGTTTGGACCACAGTGTGTACCCTATATGGCGGCCTGCTTTGTGGTGAGCATCTTTGGCATTTTCCTGGAGACCAAGGTCAACTTCATTGTGGGCGGAAAGAGTCGACTGCTGGACTATATGACCTATCTGTATGTGATTTGGAGCTTCACCACCATGGTGGTCGCCTACATAGTGCTCCGACTTTGCTGCAATGCCAATAATCACTCCAAGCAATCCGCGATGATAGTCCATGAGATTATGCAGAAGAAGCCGGCATTCATGTTGAGCAACGATCTCTTCTACAACAAAATGAAGTCTTTTACACTGCAATTTCTGCACTGGGAGGGCTTCTTTCAATTCAACGGCGTGGGCTTGTTTGCCCTGGACTACACATTCATTTTCTCGGTACGTGTTCACATTACTTAATTTAGTTTTCTTTTTTTCAATAATTGTTAGCGTCCATTTTCAGACTGTAAGTGCAGCCACATCCTATTTAATTGTCTTGCTTCAGTTTGACATGACTGCAATTTTGCGCAACGAGGGGCTAATGTCATAAAACGTCCAGTCGAACTCAATTAAATCGAGCTTTTTACAAAAAAAGTGTACTTGAAAAGGTCGGCATGAAAACACTCTTATTAACCTCTTTTTTCCTTGACTATATCATTAGGTATAAATAAAATAAAGCGTGACATTGAAAAACGAAACCATTTGTTTAACAATTATCTTTTAGATCAATATATCAAAAAAATTAATTGATCAATAAAAGCATTGTTGAAGTGTACCAAGCGTAAATCGAATAGCCAATATAATTAAATGGACAATTTGCAGCACGTTTCTGGCGATTATCACTCAGTCGATTATCAATAGCTCATAAATCACTCATCCAACGGCATTTTCCGAGAGTAACCAAAACGAGGTGCGGAAAATCCGCAGGGGGGATGGTGGCTCCTGTCGAGGCCCGCGGT
Organism: Drosophila orena; assembly: GCA_005876975.1. NCBI lineage: Eukaryota > Metazoa > Arthropoda > Insecta > Diptera > Drosophilidae > Drosophila > Drosophila orena. Next base: position 6,668,719 of record VCKV01000008.1, on the reverse strand, counting down.
AATCACATCATCCGAAACTCCATAAAGGATGCGAAGGGCAGGAGTAGAGGACGACTACAGAGGTTTCTAATGCAATTTCTATCAAATGTCAATTGAAACCCGATTTGCCAGTCATCAGTCAGGGCCTCTATTCCACAGCCAGTCCACAGTTTGCGACCAGCGAACGGAAGTCGAGATTCGTGGAAAAGTGAAAACGGGGACGAGGAAGGATGTTCGGCGGCAGAAAAAGAAGAACATGAAGCAATTTCCGCCTTCAATCACGTTTAGTGCAGCGGAAATGTGTGCAGAAATATGTTTCTTCTCCCCCTTTTCCCATGCAAATTTTTCAACCGGAATGAGGTTAGATTGTAAATTACATTTGGGTGCGGTTCAATCTATTTTCACGGAAAAGGGGACCAATCGAGGACCATTGAGTGTCAAGGGAAACTCAATTAATTGCACATTATGCGCAAGACTCCTTGCAATTCAATTCCATTGATTTTTTGTCACACTTTCTGTCCCTTTTTGATACACACATTGCGTGTTTCACATTACACACTTTATCAATGCACTGAAATAAGAAATAAATTCCTTAAAAATTCCTTAAGAAATAAAATTGTTTAAAAAATATAAGAACAAAATTGCCATCAAGCAGTTAAGTCACAAGATTGAGTATACAAAAATATAATTATATTTAAATATTTAAAAACTTTTTTTTTTTGTATTTATTTATATCAAGAATATTATAGACGTATTGAAGTTCTATAGAATGTACAAACGCATCGGAACGGTTCAAATTAATTATACAGCATACAAATATCAATGAGTCTGTCAATCAGGAAGAGTGGACACCCTAATTAAAAACTTTGCGCTCTATGCTATTTTTCTGTGTGGCTGGGCTTGACTGACTACTAGAACACATCCTGAACACGTAAATCAATATATGGCTGGATTGGCTCGTTTGCACACGAATCCTCCTCCCATGAAGGAGAAATAAATAAAGAGCCACAGGGGCCTGGGGAGAAAGCGGATGAAATGTGGCTGTCCTGGTCAGTAAAGTGGCTGGAAACAGAAGCAACAGGCAACACACACATTACCTGCAAATTACGTCAACTGTTACTGGGTCGTTCATGAGGGTCAGGTTAAAAGAGGGCGGACCCGGAGTGGCTTCAACTCAAAATGGTCTGTTCTTCAACGGAAAAAAAAGCAGCTACTAAAAAAACACCGTACAAAAAGGATGCAGGATATGAGGCAATTTCCTTTTAATTTGGTGATCTTTACTTTCAGTAAGCCAAGAAAAAGTTTGACATATAATATTTTAGAATTCCCCTATTACGACAATTAAGATAAATATTTGTTTTGTATACATTTGTTTTATATATCGATTAGTTCCTTTCTAGAATACTCTATTCCAACTTTCAATTAATTTAATTATTTGACTTTTGACTTTGTAAATGCAGTGGTTTTCTTTTCAGTGAAAAGCTCGGCATGAGCCACGTGACCCCTGCAAGGCAATGTGAAATGTCAGAGCACTTTCAAGAGTTCATTTGGACTCTAGCTAATTTTATACCGAATCGTTTTATGCGGTGAATGTGCATGGAAAGTACAGGTTCTGAAAAAGCGGTAAACACAAGCACACAAATGTCAACAGGTTGTTTCTGCTGCATCAGTAATTGAGGATTAAAGTGTAATGGTTTTTCGGGGAAAACAGTTCTCGGGAGACAGTATTTCGGTGAGTTCAACGATGACATGACTTATTTATAACCCATTTGGGGTGAGCTTGTCCCTGTTCAGTTTCTAAATATACATGAATGTCCTTGATTGAGAGCTTTAAATGCAGAAACAAATTAAATGAATTAATTCCGCCCTGCTTAAAATTACTCATTATATTAAGAGCTAAATTAAAACAGTAATAAGTATTACCCATTAACAAATGCATAGCATAAATGCATAACTATCTTATATCTTATACATACATACATATATTATCTTATGAGCAATAATATTTTAATAAAATGACGCAATTTATGAATTCAAATGTACATTCGAGAATGTAAATTGATGTAAACTAATTGTTTACTTTGGCTTGACAACACTGGCAGAAAACGAAAGCTTTCACACTACAGGTGTCCTAGCGAGCGGGACGCCACCACTAGAAGTGAAGAGAGCGAAAGAGAGCGCGCCGAGCGACAAGTGTGGTGAGTTCGCCAACATCCTTGGAGACGCAGCCACCCTTGGCCAAGCGAAGGCAGATTGTGCGAGGACTCAGGGCGAAATCAAATCAAGTTGATAACGGAGAGAAAGAGAAGGCACGCACACGACTGCGGGAGAGCGGAAAAGCACGAGGCCAGGCGAACTTTTCTTGCAGCAGGAGCCACGGATAACGGGACAGTTCGTCGCGGAGTTTCGAGTGTGTCGGTTGTGCCATAGCGGAATAACGGTACATCCTTCAAAGGAAGCCTGTATGTGTGTGTGTGTGTGTGTGTGTGGGTGTCTCAGTGTTGTTGCCAAAAAACTATAAAATGATATCCGCCAAAATTTAAGATTATTATTATAAAATCATCCAAGAAAATACACAGCAGAAAAAAAGTACACAGAAACTGCGTTAATTTAGCAATTGATGTTTTGAATAATAACTGTATATATTAAATACAAAAACTAATCAACTAATTTCAATATAATGACTTCAATTAAATAACAAAAATGTGCTTGACAAGAGCTCTGTTGAATAATCAAGCAGAGCAGACTGCGCAGTTAGGCGCCGCGTGGGCGTTTGCCCAAAAATACAAGAAGTAAAACCGAGAAACGAACAGAAAAGAACATAAGAAATACATAAATCTCTCCTAGACAGAAAACGGTGTGTCTGCCTCTGATTTTTACTTACAACTTGCCTTTGGAGTCTTATGCAAACGCAAGATCCTTGCACCGAAGCTATGAATCATATACAAAAAATAGCACCCCTACTTATCATAACGTATTTACTCTCTCAATATCTAGTCTTAGGTAATTCCAGTGCATGGGAACTTTGGCTTTGCAAGAATAATCAATTCCATGTTTATAGGCTTATATGTACCTCAAAAGAACTCCTTTACTCTGTTACCCTTGTGCCTTTTTAAAAAAATATAATTATATAGAAGGTATTTTGTTATGAAAGTTTACCAAACCCGAATTTATTTAACTAACTTTTTAGCAATTATTTTATTAGGATAGAAACTTTCGACATATTTAAAAGTAATTACCAATTAGGCCTGTTTTCCCTTTCAGTTATACTTTGGATCGCTAAAAAGTATAGATCTTCAGCTATATACGAGCTATGGCGCTAACTTTAATACCCATTTCTGCTTCGTATTTTTTAGTTCTGAGCCCTGCCAACTCCTTGCAAGTTTCACCTTTTCAAAACGTTGGTGTGCTAAGAGCATTCAACCTTCTGTCTGAAAAAGAAAAGACAACTTTCCACTGCTTTCTCCAGCACTTCGGCGTCTTCTTCTTGGCGTCTCGCTTTCACTTGGTCATGAAAATCAAAGTCCCCCGTGTGCCCAATGTCAATGTATTGGCCCCATCTGTGCGGATTGCCTCGGTGTGAGTGCCCGCACACACACACACACACACACACACACGCAGAAGGATATATGCACGTGTAAGTGTGTATTATACGGGTGTTTGTTGTGGGGGCGTGAAAAGTTCCTTCCTGTTTGAGTTGCGTATTTGCCCACCATTTCAGCATTCCGCTTTTTATTTACTACAAATTGCTTTGCATTTTGGACCAGTTCTTCGTCGGCGTAATTTTGCTTTCGTTTTTTGTACTTTTGTGTTTAATGCGCTTTTTTGTTTGTTGGATATAAAAGCTACGCCCCACCCCCACCAACGTCTGAACAATGAAATATTGTAATTAACTTTGCTGCCAACGGGCAAAGCGATGGAAATTTCTGCCTTTATGAGGCGGCAACAGGTTCCACGGCAGCATCAATTAAGTTTTTTAATAACCGACAGTTAACGCCTAATAAATATTCATAAATCTATCAGCTCGGCTGTGGGGAATTTACGAAGGACTAACTAGCAAATGAACTCCTCCCACGATCTGCCTTTGGCAAATTTTAAGAGTATTTAAAAGTTTTATATGTTTTTGCCCCATCAGAAAGTTTGTGCACCAACTTTCCCCCGTTGTCCTTGTGGGCTGAAGGAAACTTTTAGTTCCATTAATTATTAACGATAATGTGTGCTCAGCTCCATGGATGCCAAGTTGGAAATTGCTAGAGAGCTGGCATAAAGTTCGCAATTAATTGCAGGCTACCGAAGGAAGTTAAGGATTTTTAATGCAAAAATCTGGCATATTTGGCACAGGTATTTTATGCAAAGGTGCGCCCCTTAATTACAAGTACCCAAATGTTTAAACATGAATTATTACTTACGACCGAAATTTTAATTGCTTAAAAGTGGCACTTGTGAATCAGAAAGATTCCACACAAACACCTCAAAGTGTAGGGCTAATCTAAGCACTCGAGAAACAAAAAGAGCAATTAGAAATATATGTTACATTTCTTAAGTATTAAGTCAATTGTAAACTCACTACAATTTACGCATGAACTCATTGAGAAAACATTGCATAACTTAAAATAAAGCCAATTTCAATAATGACGAGACAAAAAGAAGTTCACAAATATTCAAAAGCTGGCAAAAGCCAATAGCATTTGTAAAACTTTTGTGTAATGTATTGTATTTGAAATATTTGTGCGCACACAGATAAAGCAGCTCCGCACAAAATTGAATAAAACGAAACAATAAAAGACACATTAAACTGGAGGGAGATGATGAAGTGAGAATAACAAAATCAGTGATACAAAGGAAAAACAGTTGAAAATCAGACGTCTTTGACTTTGCAGACGGCAAGAAAAAGTGCGAGTCATGATTTGAGTTTCAGGAAACGGAGGTGAGTGTATGGATGTAAGAAAAGTGATGAGTAAGTGTTATTCTAGCCAATGCATAAATTAAGCAGAAACATATCCTTGTATAGTATTGCTATATTAAAGTTCCCAGTTATTCTTTCACATTATATTCTTTTCTCATATTCGCTGAATAGAACGCAACTAACCCAATTTTCATAATTCATTCAACAACATCAAGCAGCTCCCCAAAGTACGGCATAGATATTCCATTTCAGCAAATGTATTAGCAAAATGCGACCCGAAACCACCACCCTAGAGATTTAAATTTAGCCCAGACCTCCGAGAACCTGTGTGTGTATATACACTTTATGTGGAGCATATACCAAATTATTGTACATAATTGAATCCCTTGAATTATTAACTCGTTGCGCTTTTGGGGTTGTTAAAAGAGGCAACATTTAACCGCCGTTTGCCTCTTAAAGTCCGCCAAGTGTAATAAAATTGAATAGCTTTAAGGCTCAAACGCAAACTCGGCGGGCTGCTGGAAAGTATGCTACAAATTCTGGACAGATACATGGTGATGTATCTTATCGGTTTGTGTGTATGCGTTTGGCTGTTCGTTCACCTTCTTTTTTGTCTCCTGAGACCGAAATGAAAAGTGTACCCATGTCTACTCAGTAAATATTCAGGACTCTGAGCCTGAAGAAGCCATTGAACCATCAAACCCAGCCTCTAGTATAAATTTGCATACTAATGCGGTGTATAATCGCATTTGAAATCCCATGTGATATTTAATTTATTGCATTCTATGTCATCATCTTAGACCAAAAAGGCATAAGATATGGTAAGATTTAATTTCAGTAAGTCGCATTTAATTGGAAAATCCTATAAACTGATTGCTAGTCACATAATTATTATTAGCCCAAATAACATAATTTTCATTTTAATCTAATTAAAGACATTTTGCCTGCAAGCAAACATAAACAATGACTCAGTTTTAATGGCAAAGACAAGCTTTTGCCCGACGGACTAATTACTTAAATGCAAAACATGGCAGATTTAATTGAAAATGATTGTTTAGTGGAAGCTGACAAATAGGCTTAGCCCACACGTAATCGAATTTCAGCTGGCTTAGAGAATCAAAAGATGAACTCAAAACGTTTTACGACTATTAAAGAACTGCAAGATATACATTTATAAATGCAAGTTAATGTAACACTCTTGCAACCTGGAGCATTTGAAGCCCTTTCATTTGTTTCAATCAAACAAAGCCCTGCTTGCATAGATAAGGCACTTGCTTTTCCACATCAATCATAGCACTCAATGTCATACGATAATGCTCCACCAGCAGCTTGCAAAACAGATCCTGGGAAATAATAGACCTCACAAAAGCGCCAAGTGTAAGCGAACTTATGGGTGGCAGTGTGTAAGCATTTGAGCCGCTAGTCTGCTTATGTTCTTGGGGCTTATTAGCTGCTTATTCGTTTCCCGGCCGAGTTTACTTCCACCGTAATCTCGCTCGACGGAGAATAAAACACGCAGTAAAAAGGAGCCACATGGTGTCTGTTGCCAATGACAATAAATAGTAATGAGCAACGGAGTTTATAGATATTTAGACAAATGTAACTCACTGATGAAGCCATTTACTGGGTATTAACTTGCCAGAACCAGAACACAAAATCTTCAACTCATAATAGCCACCTTTATTGGGTGTTGATTGTTTTGGCCTAATGAAAACGGGCTATTACATTATTATTGGGCTGCCACGAGCCAAAATAAATAATCAGCATGGTCAAACGGCGATAGCTATTGCTATTATTATTATAATTTTGCAACCTAAATAACATTACGCAATTAATTGGAACAATAAGGATCGCTATAGTGACTATATTGACGCGACTATAAGATACCTATTGCTCAAATACTGACGCGCGAGAGGGATATGTGAATATTCATATATTAAATTGTATACCCACTTCTTGAAGTTAACAATTGTTAAGCTTTATTTTAATACAGGTATACATTAAACAAGTTTTGCCAACGAAATTTAAATTCAGAAATTTACGATGCAAGTTAGCAGCAAAAAACAAAAAGGAAGTAGTAGTAAATAAGCTGAAAACCGAGCAAAAACCACTGCTAATGAATAATCCGCACTGCCCCCAATCGCAACTTTTCTCATTACTCAAATCTATATGTATATATCTGCATAATTCCCTACACAGGGAAAATAACTAAATGCCAGCAAAGTGAACAGAAATGGTTTGTCCAAAAGCGAGCCGAAGGGGGCGTGACATCCTGGAGGGCGTGCATTTTTTTATAAACTGAGTGGGCAGATTCATTTGCATCTCCCAGTGGGCAGCCATGGGCGTGGCCCAAAAGTCAAACGCCAAAGAGTTGCCTTCACAACAGAAACAAATTTGCACTTCCATTTTAATTTCGCCGACCTTCTACCCAGTGACTCTGGCAAATCCTTTAAAAGGGCCAAGAAACTGGTGCAAACAATTCAGGATCCTTCCTCTAAAGCGAACTTTCGCACTTGGTGGTCGCCAAAGTGCGAAAAAGTGGTGAATTGAATACATGGCTTCCCACGAAGTGAAAGGGGAAATGTGTATTTAGTGTGATGAATTTGTGACAAGGATAATATTTGAGTGTCAGAGGTGATGGAAATTGATACCCAGTAGTAGCATCCAACTAGTTGTTTCAATATTATCCATAAGCTCACGCTTGAACTAGATTTAGCCACCTATCAAACTGTATACTTATTTCCATACCATAAAAAACACAATTAAGCGCAGTTTTGTTGCTGTAATTTTATAGCACTTGTTCGACATTTAATTACGCTAATTTATATGCAAGCTGCAATTGACACGGCGACAAGGACGATGGCAACATAGAATGTGTCCTCTAACGAGCTTCATTTTATCCTTATCCAACTTAACATATGCTTCGTCCTGTGACTCATTTTTCCCATATGCACGTAGACTTTAGACTAGAATTAAGTATTTAAGCATGGATCTAAACATTTTAATATAAAGATTTCTTTAGATTACATTTTATTTGTTTTAAGTTATTTATTAAGAGATCTAAGTGGTTCAAGAAGCTTAGAAATTTACTAAATAACCAGCTGAATGGGTTTTGTTCGAGCAGTTTTCAGTTGTTCTACTATATATTATAATATATAAAAAAATTCCAATATCATCATTTAGAAGCTCAATATCACAATTTAAGTATCTGCAGTCGAGCTCCTCGACTATCAGATACCCGTTACTCAGCTAGTGGAAATGCGAGAAAGAAAAAAACCAAGACGTTTTTGAAAAATTGCGAGAATGAAAAATTGCTTGTGGGCGTTAGAGTGGGCGTGACCGAAACCAGACGTAGCATATCCCGACTTTCATAGGGACGGACAGACCATTGCTCTTGATTATATAAGAATATACATATATACTTTATGGGCCCGGAACACTGCCTGTTACATACTTTTCAACGAATCTAATATACTCTTTTATACTCACGAGTAACGGGTATAAAAATGTTCAGTATTTGTACTTTGGTGGCCTCCGCTCCTCTTTCGCCTAAAAGAAGGATACTATATAGAATATCTATGCCGTTGGGGCAATGCAATGCCGCCCAGCTCCACCCACATCCTGGGTAAAGACATCAAACGCAGCTGCTCCTGAATTCTGTGCTATTCCAGCTGCTCGTACTAAGTCTTTTTTAGTGGGGCTCCTCTTGGGGTAGCCGACTATTACTTTTTGTCGCATTCCTTCCGCCAGCTTCAAGTTGTGTCCTCCAGCGCATTTTTCCACATGACAAGCGTTTAACAGGGACGAGTTGGAGAAAAGAGGAGGAAAAACAATAAGGACCGAGTAAAGCGGGCAGAGACAAAATTTGTCAACATGTTTATAAGTTTATTTTAAATTTGGCACTACTGTTTCTGTTCCTTTGACTTTGTCAGTTTTCATGGTTTTCCGGCACATGGCTTTCCATAGTTTTTCATAATTGCACTGCTACTCCTCTCGCATTTATTATACCTGAAAGTTTTCACAAGACAGTCAAGGAATTTATTTATTTAAATTGCTAAACTGCAAATATTTTGTTGCATCACTAAACTTTGGAATAAAATTTATAATAATGAAAATAACGCATTTTCAGCAGAGAACGAGGATTGAAAAATATTTTTGTATTTTTTTGCATCAGTCAAAGAATTTATTTATTTAAATTGCTGAACTGCATCAGTAAAGTTTATGGTGAAATTTAAAATATTTAAAAATGCGCATTTTCATGAAAGAAAAGCAGGGTGGAAAAATATATTTTTATTATATTTTGTAAAGATACTTTTGTGCATCTGCTTCTAATGTGGCTCTTAGTGCCGGGAGCAAAATGACTTTTCCCAGCTGTGGCCGCTATCTCATTTGATGTCGTTGCAGTTTCTACGACACTTTTTGTCGCCTTTCGACTTTTCCGCCTTTAAGGCCACCGGAAAAACACTTGCACCTGTCCAGAGTTGCGGACATGAAAGTAAACTTTTATTTATGGAAATGGGTTAAAGCTAAATTGCTTCCTCGTTCTGAGGCAAAAAGGCGAACAAACTTTGAGCTGTTTGGCAGGGGCAGGGGCAGGGGCAGGGGCAGGGGCTGTCGCCATCTTTGGCTCCTCGACCAGTGGCTTTATTTGGGGTTCCATGGCTGCTGCCTTTCATCGCATAAACTATATCTATGGCTCCAGGGACCTTTTCATAAGCACGTTTTTATCTGCTTTACACATTTGTGCGTCTCTTCAAATGGGAACGTGGCTTGGGGGAGGGTCAAGCGTCCTTTAAGCCCCATTTGGAGTTCGCCAGTGAAAGCTTCTCACATTCACTCCCAATCCAGTGGCCCAAACAGCAATTGTGCGTTTCAGCCACATTCTGCTGATTTTGTCTCTTTTCTCTGTCATTGATTTTCGATCATAATAATTTCATGTGCTTTATGTGCCGGAAAGTGCCCGCTAAAAAGGACGAAAGCCATCTGCCAATCCATTGCAATGCATTTATCCTGCTCATATGCCAGGATTTCAGCTGTGCAATGATTTCATTTTTATGATATTCTGTTTGCCTCCCCATTTCCGTTTCCTGTCTTCTTACCAAGACATTCCACAAGCTCATTGTGTGCTTTCTTTTTATGACTTTATAATGTGGACAATATATGATTGTACAAATGTTTTCGGTCTGATTTGGTAAAAGGCAATTTGGTTAGGTAAGACTTCGATAAGAAGGACAATAGTATACATTTGTTCCGACAATAAATTATTCAGTAATTAAACTGTTTCATGTAGAAGTATATATATATATATAAATAAATTTCACAAAATATGCGCCTTTCCAACATTCTGTCTTCAATATTTATAAGGTAAGGAAGTTTTTATTGTATTTTATCTGAGTAATACATTCTTGAAGACCACGCGGAGAAATGGGTACTGATAACCCTAATCTTCTAACCAATTTCTACAACCTAATTTCGCCGCAGACAAGGGAAAACTAGATCCATGTCGAATCAGATGTTCAATCAAGTCCAGAGCATTATGCAAAACGCATGACAACCGAAACAACTTAAGGAATTCCAGGAACAACGACTAAAACAGCCAACTGACAACTTCACTTATTCCAGTTGAGTTGTGACATCCTGACCGCAGGCAGTTGGCAAATGAATTCAATGGGTGGGGAAAAGGAAAGCTGGGAAGAAAATCCAGTGAAAAGGCGTTGAAACGTTTCATTTCCTTCAACGTCTGTCGGCACTCAAGCCTAACAAAAATGATGGGATGGCCGAAAAAAATTAACCGCAGGCAAATCAAAGGCAGAAGAAACCTCATTAAATTAATGCAAGCCTCGGGAGTTTTTCTACAGCCCAAAAAAAAAATAAAACCCGGCAGGAAGGACCTCGGTTAATTCAAGAAAATCTGGTTCGGCGGGTATTGCCAAATTTTCCCAAAGATATGAAATGCCTGATAGGCGTGGCCGAAATGATTGGCAGGACTCCTCAAGGACCACAGTTAGCATAAGCCACTGGATCAGTGGTGATTGTATGGGGAAGATGGAGACGTTTTGTTAGATTATATTATATAGATTATATACGGATTTTCACTTTAGATGGCGCCTTCAATGCAAATGACAGTCTACACCTTTGATATTTTTCTGTAAACGAAGCTTAATCAACATACTTAAACCCAAAAAGATAATGGGGTACAAAATGAACTGAAAATCTATCAGGTTCGTTACCTTATAGCACACGATTTCCAATCTCAGACAATTGGAATAGTATAGGTATACTATCTATCAAAGGGGCCACTAAAACACTTATAAAGCGTTTTTTCCATCAGGGAAGCCAAATCCGAAAACATTTTTAATGCATGAAAAGAGGTTAGCAGAAAATAAGACAACCAAAACAAATTGGGAAGCCCACAGAAATGCGACAAGCTGAAGGGTTCAAAACAACATTTTACATTTTTTCACTGGCTAACACAATTTTCCTTCACCAGATTTTAAGCAAGAACATAAGAACATAGAGTATGTTTAACAAACAACATCAAGATATGTCTAAGGCTTATATAAAACAATAATTTTCAAGAATATATTTTTAGTAATCTAGAATTTTGCCATGATTTTGCTGTTCAGTGTAGTTTTTCACATATTCCCAATGTGACCGACACAGATTTAGAGGGACTTTCGTTTTTAGTCCCCGCTCATGTTTATTTTAGCCAGCAAATAAAAAGGATAAACAACAACTGGCAGCCATGTTCAACAGCATTTTTGCTTATAAGTCTCTTTTTTTCGGTTTTTGATGTACTGGTGTGTGTGTGGGGGGCGCTTTGGCTGTGTGTGTGTGTGTGTGTGTGTGTGTGTGCCTTGAACCCTTTCGGAACATTTGGCTACGAGCTACTGGTGGCAAAGCCAGTCAAAAGCTATCCACTCAATCCTTTGCATATTGCTCATATTTCTTCAGCATCGCTGCCTGTCTGCAGTTTTTGCCATGTTGTGTGTGTGGTCCTTTTTCCTGGCTCGCTGCTTAGTCATGCTCATGAAACGCGAAAAACGCCAACATGGAGATGGAGAAGAAGGAGTTCTCCAACTGTAAACAATAAATATAAACATGGAGCGCCGTGGGCGGAATCATAATAATCCCATACCATCGCCATCATCGTCATTATCCACATGCTGTCGTCAGTCAAGTTCAAATGGCTGGCAAATTTTTTTTATAAACATTTACCATATACCAACAAATGGCTAATGCATATAGGGTTGGGGGCCAAGAGGTGGTTACAGCTTTAGAAAGCGGTGGAAGGGGTTCCTGGCCAAATCAGGGAGCAGTTATCCATAATGAAAGATAACACTGAAAATTGCAAACTTTCATTCTTTGCTCCCTTCAGTAATTTTACTTCAGCATTTGGGAAAGTTGTAAGTATTTACTATAAAACGTAACATCAAAGGTCAAAACAAATCACGTTGCGAAACAAAGTGTTTGAGTACAATTACGTATACGACATGTAGGCCAATGTAAATGAGATACCATGAAATACCAGATTCATATAAGAGACCAAAAAGAATCCTAAAAAAAAACATTTTCCCTAAGATGGTTGCATATTAGCTTATGAAAAACTAAGAGTACTTGTTTGCTTTCTGAACATGCTCAATTATTCGTCGTCACTTTCACTTTCGCACCTACCACATGCAAAAATATTGAGCCGACACACAAATAAATTGATCAAATATTTATTTATGGCCAGGGAGAGTGTAATCAAACCGAAAGAAACTCGAAAAAGTCAGGAACGAGAAACGAGAAACTAGAGAATGCGATGACAGCAAAGTGAGTGCATGGACAGATAGCCATTTGCTTACCTTAAACGCCTACAACTCTGTTCGGAATGAAGGGAACTCGTAAATAAATACTGAAAGCATAAATAAAATAAGAGTGAATGGGTGGAAAACACTTGCAGAACCGACCCATTTCCACGTCAGTTCTTTCACGCAGTGAAAGCGAGCGAAATGTAAATGTCAAATAAAACGCGTACGAGATGGGAAATGCTACACATTTGCGTTTGAGCTGAGCTGAAAGGCATGGAAGCAAGTTTTGGACTTGATTTCCACACCACTTCTGTCTGCGCAAGTTGTCATAATAATGGCTTTTCCAAGCCCACATCTCTCTTGCTCTCTTTTTTATTTGCAGTGCTTTCAAACTCAGGAAAATGGCAGCCATTTGTAAGAAAGTGTAATAAGGACCTGGATGAAAAAACATACATACATATATCCTTGTCGATTGAAGTCCTTTTATCGCTTACCACCGGCAAAAGCCTATTAAAGTTATGCTTGCTTGTTGGCATTATATGGCATTGATTTAAGTTCTACATCAATATGTTATAAATGATCCGCGATTCCGTTGTGGGCAGTTCACTAGGACATCAGTTCAATTGACACAACTGACACTGCGAAAAAAGTTTCCATATTCAGGAACCTTTACTGCTTGCACTATCGCGGTGCTACGGGCTCAATTCGCGATTAATGGGTACTATTGTCTGCCACTAATCACTAGTCCACGTTCCGTGTCCTTTCCTTGCAGTTGCAAATGCGAAAACAACAATGAGATGCTGGCACAATGCGGTGAGGCGCAGAAAGAAGAAGCCGGAGGAGGCGGCGGCGGCGGCGGCGGCGGAGGGATCAAAGGGCGCGCATGGAGGCGTGGCAGGTCCTCGAGATGGAGATGCCATCTGCCGGGGGCAGCAACAAGTGGCCCTCGACACTTGGCTAACAACGCGAGCTGTCCCTCTGCTGTGGCTGCACTTGTTGCTCCTGGTCGCATTTGCACAACATGCGGCTGCAGCCACCACAATTGCCACAAATCCCGAGGCCAGCACAACAACAGTGGGCAACTACACGACGACGACCACAGCACTGTCCTCATCCACGGCGGCCACTGCATCGGGTTCAGCTCCTGGCTCCGCACCTGCGGGCGATAAGTTCGCCGGCAATTGGCGGGCCATCCTGGAGGATTCATTCCGGAATATCGTGCGGATCGGTGATGGCAACACGGTCACACGGGTAAGTCCATCAATTCCACTGCACTGGCCTTCCCAAAACCGATCTATAAAGAAGAGAGATGTGTTCTTAATTGTTTTAACTCATATAAAATGGTTTTTCCTATATACAATTACGTTGTGTTGTTGGCACAGTACTAAAATTAGAGAAAAGATTCCAAATTATTATTTTTTTTTTAAATTGTACGTGTTTTAAAAGTAGATCTTCTCGATTACCTTCCGGCATTTGCACATTTAGAAAGGTGTATTCCGCGTTGGCAGGCACTTCATGTTGCCTAGTGCTAACCCCATTTAAGCCGCAATTACACAGGAGTGCAATTGAGGTAATGAGAATGAGTGTTGCCCAAGAGTGGAAATGAGGGGCTTTAAGTGTGGAGCTGAGTTCAAGGTGCGTTCTGCAGCTTGCGGCACGCGGCTGAATTTAATTGAATTGCGATTGCGGGCGGGAGCCCACTTTCCCACTTTCCCATTTTCCATTTTCCATTTCCACTCCAAAATTAATAAAGTGGCCATTTAGTGTGCACTTAATAATGCTCAATGGGCACGATAAGAGCTGTCGAATGCATTACGCCAGGCAAAATATTATGAGGTCTCGAGGATGTTACACCATACAACAAAATAGTTTTTAATCACCTTCAACTGAAATTTGCAATTCCTAACACAACATATTTAAATATGCCCTGCTAACTACCCATAAAAATATTTAATGATAGCATATTCCTTTAGTTAAATACCGGTATTCACCCAAGTTGATTTCGGAAACCACATAATGAGCCCAGTTAATTAAGTTTAATGGTTAGCAGTTGAGACACGCGAATTTTCATCTAGACACTTTCCGAGGAAAATTCGTTGTGAAAAGCTTAACTTAACTTCCGCATTTGGGCTCCATTTCTCTTGGCCAAAACTTTATTGTCCTGGCTTGTCAAGCAAAACACAAAACACTTGCCGAACAATGGAAGCTTGGAGTGAAAATTCTCAGAAAAGTTTTCAATACAATTTAAAGTCAAAACAAAGCACAACAAAAATTTCAAAAATATAAAAAAAGTCAATAACGTAATTTTCCAATCAAATGATAAAAGGGTCTTAACAAATGTTGGTGCCCATGCATTTTTTAACCTAAAATATATTTGTAATGCCTTTGCCAGCGAAACAGTCACTTGAATGGACAACAAAAGGTGATTTGGGTAGCCCAAAAATATGAGTATGCACTCGGAAAAACGCAAGCAAATTCACAATATGTTAAAAAATATGTACATGTATGGGATTCAATCTAACAATTCTTACAAAAAAACCTAATGAAATATATATTTAATTTTGAATTGTAAGATTTGAAAATGTTTAGATGCAAAAATCTATCTAACAAATAATACATAAAACAAAAAAAACTGAACATATGTATATATTTTATTTTGAATTGTAAAGAAATCCTAATATATTTAGATTTTTTGACTGATTTTTTCCGCCATTAACTTGAACTTGAATATATTTTTTTAGTACAGTGCTTAGGCTATTTCCACCTCCTCTTATAAGCCGACTTAAATAATAACTCCCCAACCACTTACAGACGGCCATTGAACAATCGCTGGTGACGATACATGACATTGCCACCGAGAACTTGGGGACATTGTGCATCTCGACCCTATATCGCCCCCTACAAGTGCCCATCAACTCGGAACGATATGAGAGCTCCAGACAGAAAACCGATTTGGCCGCCTCGATACTCCAGGAAGTGGGCATCATTCGGCACGGCGGTGAGTTTGGACCGAAAATAATTTCACCTACCTACATATGGCCATATTTTGTATCCCATCATCGATTATTGATTTTGTTTTTGTTTGCGTGTGGGCAATGTTTGGTCTGTTATCGCAGCACGGTGACATTTTCCTGCTGGGAAAACTCATATACCCAAGTCAATACGCGTGGCCCACATGCGGCCGATTAAAATATAGTATATGTGCGTGGGCTTAACTGTATCGATATGGTTCAGTTCCACAACTTTTTATGGAATGGCGGCCATTTAAAGTTATTTTGTTGGCCACGTCGACAGTGCCACATTGAAGTTGGTTTTGGGATATAGGTGCTCTTGAAATTTTCCGCTTTTACCAGCACACTTTTTACTTAATGGTTAACTTTATAAAATATTGAAAACATCAAGGAACCCGTGTTTTTTGTTTAAATACTATTACTCTTTAATGCAAAATACTTGGAATTTCCATCGCTACTTATGCATAATAATTAAAAAGTTGTTCATAAAAAATTATGAAATACACAAGGACATGTTTTTCAAGAATGTTACAGAATTAAAGGAATTTATATTCCACAATATCGTTGATCCTTCTATTGCCCAAGTGGAAATCTGAAGCCCTTGTGCTGTGTAAAGATTTCATTTGGCTCTCAAACCTTGTAAAATGCTGTGCATATATGTACTTATTGCTATACATGTCCTTGCTTAATTTTACAAAATCTGCTCCTTTTGGTCCCCCCTATCCATTTGTTCTCGTTGAGGATGTTCCCGTAAAAGGTTCGTGGGTAAATCACAGTTGAATACAAGAACGAATGCGACGGGCGACACAACGCACAATGTGAACTTTAAATTAAATCTACAGCAACAACGTTCACATTGGGTCTAACAACGGTAAAGGACACTGAGTGGGAGTCGCTGGGTGGTGGGTGGTGGGTGGTGGGTGGTGGTTGGTGTGTTGTGGCTTGTGGGTCTACAGGCGAAGCAGAAAAGGACGAAGCGTCGGCATCGCTTGATGCGCCACAAGTGCGTCGTTCCTTGTCAACCCCAATGCTGCTGCACGGCTGTCAGGACAAGACTTTCATTCTGATCCAGTTGCCAGTCGCCAGTCGCGCGACAGCAGCCTTGACAATGCCCAACAAAGTGATGAACTGCAAGAAAATTTGAATGGAACATAAGGTGACCTTACATTTAAACATTTGTCTATGAACAGCAAAACCCGTCGCAGTTTTGGGTTCTAGAATCGGCATGCCTAAGCTCCAGCTTCTAGCTTTTATAGTTCCCGAGATCTCGTCGCTCATACGGACGGACAAACATACGGACAGACGCGCATGGTTAGATCCTGATGAAGAATATATATATTTATTTGCTGAAAAACTGTTACACCCTTTTCAACGAATCTAGCATACCCTTTCACTCTACCCTTTACCCTTTGCACTTTAAAGTGTTTGCCATAAGTCGCCAAGCAATTGAAACAGGACTAAGGACATCACGTTATTTGCGAAGTGTAGGAATCGTGCAATAAAACGCTATCAGTGTGTCATGCCGAGTCAAGGACAACCCAGAGCAGCGAACGCACAATGAACTCATCGCCAGGACTCCGGTTCTCGGGCTTGGCATCGGATTGGGACTGTAGGGGTAGCTTGGACGTGTTGGGGCGCACAAGTTGCCATTATGGTCATGATTTCCACAGCGTCTTGAAGCAGGCGGACAGCTATATCAGACTTTCCATTCGTGCTCAAAAGGGTGAGACGTGTCAGCGAAAATCGCATAAGACGAAGGCAAATTGCTGCCTTTTGTTGCCGTTGTGTTTCACCTACCATCATCGTGTTGAACCAAGGAGCGCAACAGGAGGCGGCCAATTGTATAACATTTTGGCACTTGCCTCCATTTTGGCCTCGTCCGACCATGTTGACTCTTGAAATTTTGATGCCGCGCATAAATTATTCGTATAGAGTGCCCTCGCAAATCGAATAAATTTAAGCCAATTTAAAAGGGCCAACATCGGTAGCCACTCAAAGGATATCTGGCTAGCGTCGAACTGCGAGTGTGAGAGCTGCCAGCCTTTGGGCTTAAGGAAAACGTTTTATGTTTTATTTTAGGACAAGGAAAAACGATTTGATTGGACTTTCTCTATGTTTTTATATACAATTTTATAGATTATAGCAACAAGAAACGGCTGGAAACCTGAATATTTCAACTCTCAAGATAAGAGTATCTTGTAAATGCAGTATAAATTTAAATAAAGTTGTGCTTCACTAGTGCCATGTTAAATTTTTAATTGGGAACATATATCACACAATACATTTAAGGGATTTCCTTAAATAATTTAGTCGCCCTTCCCACCTGACTGTTCCACTTGTGGCCCTACAATATTGGACCCAAATGTCTAGTTTCGGGCAAACCGAATCTCGGGTAAATTTAATTATTCCTGAAACACCTGGCATGTGCAAAAAGAAACCCACATGAGACAGCACAAACATGTCCGACTGTAGTTTGAATAATTGCCAATTTTACACACCCTGCAAGTTTTGTTGGTCCGGGCAGCCAAGAAAAAATGAGAAACACAAATTGTTACCATTGTTGTTATGTTGTCTGCAACACCTTTCCTGCGAGTAAAACAAAAACAGGCCCAAGAGCCACTAAATCCACCCACTATCCAAAAAGTGGAAAAAAGATTGATGACGGAAAACGAACGAGTGCGGAACAAAATGGCTGAGCGGATGATGAATGAGCCCGTGACCCATAAGCACATCGTTCACGTCATTCATGTTATTCACGTTATTCACGTTATTCACCTGCTCAGGTGAAAACCAGCTGACAGCCATTGCGAAATGTTGTTTGCCATAAGCGTTCTGTCGCGGCCACAGTTTTCAGAGTAGCAAACGGATAGGAAGTACGCAAAGATGTATACACTGTAAACAAATTCTTATGTCTTGTACACTTCCCCCAAAGAATGTGTGGAATACTAATGCTCAAAGAAATATTACAAGTTTTAAAAGCTATACAGAAATTTATTTATATATTAATTAATTATTAAAAAAAGGTATACATCCTATAATAATTCGATATAACAATTTTTTGTGATTCAAACTTGAGACTAGTCTTCAAATTTCAGGAAATATATGAGAAATTCACTTAGCCGGATGTTAATTTTCTTATTCTAAGAGTCGATGATATAATTTCCTTTGCTGTACTACGTTATTATCTTAAATGAAGTTGCATAATCTAGTGCACACACATTTAAGAACCCATAGAGCAACAGCACAGGGATGTATTTAATCGGCTGGAATAAGTAAACATACAGCGCCGTTTTTCCCACACATAGTGCCATATCACAGATCCTTTGTTTCAGTTTCACTCGACACGGATTAAAAAAAGTTTGCCAACTAAAAAACGCACGTACCCGGTTTATGATGCTTTCTCCAGGAGAAAGAGGAAAACTTGTGCAGTAGCAACAGCAGCAAACAGGAAAAGGAAAATAAGCAAACCCTATACATACTAAAACATAAAAATAAAGAAAGTGCCACGGAAGTTGCGGTAATCGAATTTAAATAAGTTTACTTTGTAAACAATTCTCGTTTCGCTTTGGCTTCCTCCCCCTTTTTTTCCATCGCTGAAAGTTAAACAACAGTGATATCCTTTTGGGAGTTTTCCCGCCAATCTAGCTGGCTTTTATTTTTGCCTTAAATTTATTTTTAAGAGTTGTTAAATTGTGGAACACTTCAAAGCCTTACAAAATTCAAATATTTTTTGTTATTGTTGACAACTAAAAACTACAACTTCAAGCTAAAATACTGTGAAATATTTTAAAATATAATAGGAACTGGTTTCCGATTTCTGCAATTCGTATTCATATTTGCTATCTAAGAACATGTTACTAGCACCTGAATAACTTTGAGAAATGATAAGCCAAGAGTGTCAGTATGGTTTTAGCTACTTTTGGGATACGTTTCTGATATCCAGTCAGCACTAGAGGCGAAGTGCGGAGGAGTGTTGCAAAAATATTAGCTTTTGACAGGCACCGCCCACACACTTGCACGCACTCGCGCGGGAGGGAGCGAGAGGGAAGGAGAGGGCGGAGGCGAAGGAAAGAGAAGGCCTCTGATGTCCTGCCGCGCATATTAATCATTGTTGTTGGCTTGACACTTCCGCCAAGGCCGAAAGCACAACTGCAACAAGGGCGGCGAATTTTAATGACTGTTTCAAGGTCGCAGCAACAAAAACAGATGTGGCAAGTTAAGCACTTAAAGTTTTCCAGCATGCCACTCAATTGGGCAAACAACCGAAAGTCTCGTGGCGCGATTAAAACATTTAATTGCACATGTATAATTCATGTGACTGCATATCATCGTTTAATTAAAAGCGGCGTTTTAATTAACAAAACAGAAGCCATTGTTGCTGAAGAGAATGTGTTATAAGTACATTAAAACCGAAAACTAAAAAGCTTGAATTAAAAACAGATCTTTGCAAAAAACATTTATAGAATTTATTTCAAGGGAAAACCGTATGATTTAACTTTATCATTTCATATTGGGCTGAGGAAAATGTAGTTACTGTTGTAATGCAATAAGTGGGAATAAATAATATGGAATTATCCTTCAGTGGCTAACAACATCGGTAGTTTTCGATTAATAATTCTGCATGCGAGCATCAGAATTATTGCAGCCGCTCAATAATGTTGGAATTGCAAAAATATTTATGTAAATCACGGAGAATGCAATCAAACGAAGCGCGTCGCTGGGCTGGGAAATCAACAATGGAAATGCATTTCCCTCCGGGAAATCGCAACGATGGCAGGCCGAAAATGAAAGCCGCAGAGCTCGCAACATAAATAATAAAAGTTGGGCACTTTGTGCTCTATAATCAGCAATTACGGACAGTCAAGTGACACGACCAATTGCAAGTACGATGTGTAATTACTTTCTGCGCACTTTCATTTCATTTCCGCTACCAATTATTGAAATAACATTTCGGCCATCGCACCCAGAGTACTAACGATTGCCGCCGCTCTTCATCAACAGGACTCTCGGATGCTTTGGCCAAGGGCCTGCTCACCGATGACTTTATAACCGGAGCCCGCATTCTGGCCCTGAATCTGACGAACGGAGCGGTCCAGTCCTACGTCTGGTGGGTCAAGAGGGCTGCGCCGGAGAGCCAGCGGTACGACGAGGACGGACTGCAGATTGGCAAAAAGCCCGCGGGCAGCTATCCCTGGTAGGTGGAGCGGTCATCAGTGGTGCCGAGTACGTAGATTGTATCAGCAGGTGTGAGATACATATGTGGCCGACAGCCTTAAATTACAAGTCACTTTTATTTCATTTTAGTTTAATAGTGCTGCGATTTAATTAAAACAACCATTCGTTCGCAAATCGGAAGTAATAGTAATAGAGTTATTTGTTATTATTATTTGAAGTCATTATTCTCTTTGTGAAAAGTGTATACACGTGTATGTAGGGATAATTGTTGAAAGTGTATACACGTATTTAGGGATAATTGTTGAAAGTGTATACATGTATGTAGGGATAATTGTTGAAGATAAAAGCCAAAGGGGCATCCTTTGTGGCATCCGCACTCATCTGGAAACTCCTCCGCAGGTTCGACGATGAGACCTCCTCACCCACCCTGCGTTCGCCCAAATTCGCGCCCAGTCCGCCCAACAACTACTACAAGGGCTGGTGGACCTTTCCCTACTTCTCGTGCTCCCAGAGCCGCTGGCTGGTTTCGTACAGCATCGCAATCCCGCCGATTGGGCGCCACGGGCTAAGGGGCTTCATCAGCATCGACATCGACGTGTCCACGCTGCGGGTCAACCAGTGCGAGGCGGAGCCCTATCCATTTGGCAGTCGCCGCCAGAAAGTGCAGCAAATGCAGAAAATGCAGCAAATGCAGCAGATGCAGCCGCACAATCGTCTCGGGGCGCGGAGATCCCCCTCTTTGGGCGCCAGGATGGCCCCCATGGCCATTGATGAGGGCACCATCAACGATCTGCAGGCCTTCCACAGCTCCCACAAGTGTCATCACACCTCCATGGTGGTGAGTAAATATTCAAGCTGATTAGTATGGTAGTCTTTATTATAGATTAGGTATACACGTAAGTTATGCTAAGGCTTTTTAAGTAGGCTTCTTGATTTATAAAGTAAATTCAACGTGTATAAAACATACTACTATTCCAGTAAGCCGTGACTTTCAAATTGCCCAGTTTACATTTTGAACTTCAAATAAAGGTAAATATATTACTCTTTTCTTTTGAGTATACAAAACAAGGGGTGCTTCTCTATCCCTTACATACGCCTTGGACACAAAGACAGCAGTAAGAAATGAAAAAGAAGTGCACTTCAACGCCACGTAAGCCCGTAAAGCGTCTCAGTGGAAAACTGAAAGGATCTGGCACCAGGCGTTGTGATCTGCCATCTAATGCTCCGAATGCCGTCTCTCGCCGTCCACCCGTGATGAGGCGTCCATCGACGCCATTTAAAAATTTTATCACCAAATTCAAAAGAGAGAATCCAGGAAGTTTACGTGCGGAGGGCGTCTCCATGTGGCGCAAAATGAGCCGCGAAGAAAAGCAGGTCTTTCACAGGAGCAGCGCTGGTCGAAATCATGAAAATCCTTCAATACCTACGCAAGTTTTGGAGGAGGATCTTTTCAATGATATTATAGTTCCAATGCCACCAATGGAAGTTTACCAATTGAGAACGGACAATACGCCTTCTATTTTGAATAACTTCTTAAGAGCGATTCAAAGGGCCATGCGACATATTGTTAAGTTTTGATTGCTTTCCAAATTACGGATTTATATATTTGAATAAGCACCAAAATTATAAAATATTATAAAAAAAAAAATAATATAAAAATATTGATACAAATTTTATTTATACCCTATACTCGTAGATTAAAAGGGTGTACTAGATTCCTTGAAAAGTATGTAACAGGCAGGAGGAAGCATTTCCTGTCATATAAAGTATATATATTCTTGATCAGGATCAATAGCCGAGTCGAGCTGGCCATGTCCGCCTGTCCGTCCGTAAGAAGAATTTTAAGAATTTTTTTTTTTAATTTTTTTGATGTATGATGTAGAAATTCAAAAAATTACAAAATTTCCCAAAGCTAAAGGTTTAAACTGCATAACTCAACTTTCTTAATCGGATTTTGAAGTGGCATACCTTTAAATGTTTCTGGCGTAATTCTCTAAACATCTCCATTTAAATTTAAAAATTAATTTTTTTTACATGTTTTTCGCAACTTTTTTGATGTTATGATCTTGTAGAAACTCAAATAAATTAAAAAGTGTCCCAAGGCTGAAGTTCCATACTCCATAACTCAACTTATCTTAATCGGATTTGCAAGTGGCAAACCTTTAAATGTTTCTGGCGCAATTCTCTACAAATCTGCATTCAAATTTAGAAATTTAGTTTTTACAATTTTTTAATTATAAATTTAGTTTGTTACATTTTTTTTTTAATTTTACTGATGTATAATATAGTAGAACTTAAAAAAAAATTAAAAAATGTCCCAGGGCTGAAGTCACGACCACTCCAACGCCCACAAACCGCCCGCACCTGTCACGCCCACACTTTTGAAAAATGTTGTGGTATTTTTTCACATTTTTTATATATTTTGTAAATTTCTATAGATTTGCAAACATTTTTTTACCACGCCCAAACTTTTAAAAATGTTTTAAGTTTTTTTCATTTTATTATTTTTTTCCCAATTTCTACCAGTATTCCAGAAAATGTTCCAACATTTCTCGCTCGCACGTCTACTAGCTGAGTAACGGGTATCTGATAGTCGGGAAACAAGACTATAGAATTCTATCTTGTTTAGAATTAAAATAAACCCATTAAAATAAGGATTAGACGTTACTAAAAAGTGCTGTCTACTGGCTCCGATTTCAATTTAAATGTAAATATGATTTGGGTTCCAAAAAACTTGTTGTGCTAGTACAACGTTTAGTCCAATTTGTGAGGATTCCACCTGCGGCTGCCTAATCCAAATGCATTTGTTTGCCTCCTTGCAGTGTGACTACCGTCAGCCGAGTGCGGAGACGCCGAGCGTAACTGGTGGAAAACTGCTGACCACGCTGACCGGAAGCAGCAGCTGGACCCGTGGATCCTACCAGTGCCTCTGCCGCGGGGGATTCTACTCGCTGCGGCATCCGGACGGATTCAACGGCACCATCATGGAGATTGCCTGGCAGGAGCAGCAGGACAACATAAGCAATTACTATTCCGAGGTCTTCAAGTGTTTGCCCTGCGCCCCCGGCTGCGACACGTGCACGGGTCCGGAGCCATGTTTGGCCAACTACCACTGGCCATTCAGGTGGGTATCCGTGTCCGATTTTATTTGCCAGTGATGCGAGCAATGATACCTATGTGTGTTGCTAAGCTGGCTGGCTGACTTTCTCAGTTGGCAAATAAAAATGGGCGGATGAAGACATTGAATTTCCGTGCATTTAAGCCACAAAACAAGAACTTACATTTTGCACCAATGAAATCGTGCTCCATCACTGCTGCTTGTTCGGTGTCCGCCATGTGAATGACTGTCCTCTCGCTCCCTTAGAATATCCCTGTTGACCATATCCATTGGCTGTGCCTGCGGCACCTTCGTCCTCGCCGGCTACCTCTTCCGGCATCGTCGCGTGAAGGTCTTCAAGGTGGCCAGCCCCATCTTCCTGATGATCACGCTCATCGGCTGCGCCATCATGTATCTGGAGGTGAGTACTTGAGTACGTGGGCCATTGGGGACAACACTCTTAACCCATTAATGGGGCAGAAGGGGCCAGAAACACACAAAGGCCATTTGAAAACAATGTTGCTAATGCGACAAAAGGCCCAAAGTGGTCGGCACGCGCTCATTCATAATTAACCCACATGTGTGTACCCGTTTTGGCCCTTATACCACTCCCATTTCAGCCGGTAAAGGGATTTGCGAACAAGCCACCACATAAAAGTCCCACTTATGTGTTTTTAAATGCGGCTTTTAAGCACTTGCGCGTCGAAAGGGTATGGCAGATTTTCCAGATTACTTCGTGACTAAAATAGTAAGGAAGTCAAATATCTGGGCTTAAATATATTCAAATAAATATTTTAGAGTACAGCGTGATAGACTTCATTTTACTCGAACTAAAGTCAGATCCTCAGTATTAAGCTATATCATTTTGTTTCTAATATGAAATGTTACAAGTGTATAAGGTATACCACGCATTCACCAGACAAAAACGCTTAGTTGTCTGTTCCGAGTTCACTGGCGGGCAATTATGTTGTCCACATTAGCAAACCAACAATGCTGAACCCCCCGGTGGACACATAAAGCCACCTTCCACCCATAAAAATAACACACAATGGCAATACACGGCTTTAGCACAAGAAAACAAATGGGTTAAGAGGTGGGACAGAAGAAGGAGCTAGGAGAACACAATTGTGTCGATTTTCTAATCAAAATGAACATATATAAGCTACAAAAATTGTTTGTCGAGAATTATGAGTAAGAAATCGCTTAAAGGACAAGATGACCACACGAAAGATACGGATTCTGAACAAGAAGATGATGAGGACTTACAGGCAGCAATTAGGGAAATGGTCAAGACCCCTGATATAGACAAAAGTCCAAGTATAAGTAGACGACTGTCTCAGAATGAAATCGAAGAACATGGATCGCAAACGGGTCATAGAAAAGATACAATTTCAAACACAAAGCTAAAAAAGATAGAAAGCGACGATAGTTGGCAAGCAATTCTCAGTAAAAGGTTTGCTTGGACAAATAGCAAGAAAACTGATGCCGCTCCATTGGAAGAAAGCCAAAATAAACCAAAGACCAAGGAATCCGTAAAGGATATCACGGATGAAACAAAAAATGGAAACAAACCTTCTACAGACACCTCTAACGAAAGTCTAATACGATCAGAGAACTATGCGAATTCTAAAAGAAAAGGAAAAGCAACCAAATCAAATAAAAATAAGTTAGGCGACGAGGGGTCGGGCGAAGAATCCCCGGAGTTTCTTGATAAATTGAGAAGAATTGAGGAGGCCTCGAAGCCCAAAACATGGAAGAGACCAACACCAATAGTCCTAGGGCCAACTGAGAAGAAGAAGTCCGTCACCAAAATGAGTGAAAAGGCGGTGGAGAGCAAGCCACAATCAGATACTGAAGCAACGCATGGGTATATAAATATCTTGAAGGTACCATTCAATCGTAGTCTATATTATGCTCCAGAAGATCCAGCTAGTCAAGATAAGGGTGCTGCAACATCAGATCTTCAACCAGAAACTGTCGATGGCTCCGCAGTGGATTCTACGCGAAAAGATGACAAAATGTCGCCTCAAAATGTAGAAAATTCGGAAGAAGGCAGAAGTCGTAAGTCTGATTCGCAAAGGACAGCCACAATCACCGGACGCTCGCATATAACCACCAAATGGGATCCCCACTGCCATTTCAAGGAAAGGGAAACTGGAGTGGACAAGAACGCTAGGCGGGTGTTGATAATCGCCTGTTTTTTGTGCACCTTCTTCCTGATAATCGAAGCTGTTGGAGGCATTTTATCCAATAGCCTGGCCATTGCCACAGATGCTGCCCACCTGCTAACGGATCTGGCCTCGTTTCTCATTTCGATTTCTGCAATACATTTGGCTGGCAGACCCACATCGGAGCGCCTCAACTTTGGATGGCATCGTGCTGAAGTCATCGGGGCCATGATATCCATATTCTTCATCTGGATAGTCACAGGTGAACGGTAATTATTCGTCCTGGTAGTTACAGCGCTATCACAAAACTTAAATAACATATTGCCATGCCAATCTAATCATTCGGTCAGCAGATTACTGTCTTTTAAAGTCAATATAATACATCGCTATAAATATTACTTGAAAACAGCCAATCTGTTAGCCCGAATGTGAAAATAGTGGCCAAACATGTTATCTGCTTCAAATTCAAATAAGCTGTGTTGTGTGATTCTGAAAATGAAACTGCAATTCCATCCCAGGCATCCTTGTGTATATGGCTATAATGCGATGGGTTCACGAGGACTTCGAACTGAACGCCATAATAATGCTGATCACATCGGCTCTGGGCATATTATTCAATGTGATAATGGCCCTTCAGTTGCAGCACGGCCACTCGCACTCCCTTCCAGGACAAAAGCTCAGGAGGCCAAAGGACACGGGTGCGCTGCAAGGAAATAAGATGATCTCTGGGTTCCAGGACAATCGCTTACTGTTGGGCAAGTCCGTGTCCACCCAGTATGCAGCGAGGGGACATGAAAACATCAATGTGCGAGCCGCCATCATTCACGTGGTTGGGGATATCATCCAGAGTTTTGGCGTTTTCGTGGCCGCCCTGGTAATATACTTTAAGCCTGAATGGGCCGTCGTGGACTCGATTTGCACATTTCTCTTTTCGGTGCTGGTTCTTGTGGTTACGATCAAGATCTTAAGGGACGTCCTCATGGTCCTGATGGAGGCCACGCCGGATTTCATGGATTACGAGGAGGTGAAACGGACCTTTCTCTCTATTTCGGGTGTGGAGCACGTTCATAACCTGAGGATATGGGCCCTATCCATCAATAAGGTGGCTTTGTCCGCTCACCTGGCCATTTCCAAGGAAGCCGATCCCCAGCTGATCCTCGAGGAGGCCACCGCACTGATCCACAAGCGATTCAAATTCTTCGAGACAACCATACAAATCGAGGAGTATTCGCCGGATATGGAGAACTGCGAACAATGCCTAAGTCCTTCGGACAAAAATGCAAAACGGTCAATCTCGGACCCGGAAAAGGGCGATGGGGGGAGGGCTGGGCGCAAAAGCGTATCAGATCTGGAAAAAAATAACAAAGGCTCGAGATCTGAATGAATCTTATAATTTGTTATGTTGCTTACTATTTGTACTATATGTACTAAATAAATATATTTGCGAACACAATTGAAATTGAATTAATTATACAGTACAGTTGTAAAGTGCACATATCTTATTGTTTTCAGATGGTAGCTATCTTTCCCTATCTGGATACCACTTGGTGTATTGCTACTAAATGGACGCGGCACATGGGCTTTTGCATCACCTACACTTCGCTGCTGATGAAAACCTGGCGGTAGGACTATTATACAAATGTATATGTGGTATATATATCAAGTAAATGCTTTCATTGAAAGGGTGTCCTTAACCTATCGTGTGAAGTCGGCCCACAAAATAAAACTGAATGATCAGCAGCTTTTGCAGTGGATGGTGCCCATTCTGTTGGTTATGCTGATCTACTTGGGCACATGGACGATTTCGGCAACGCCCACAGCAGAAGTGGTAAGTACATATATTTTCTAAAAACTATATGAGACTCTAGACTCAAATGCGTATATCTTCGTTTGATTGTCCAGATCCTAGACCAGAGTCACTTGAAGTTCAAGCAGTGCTCGTACAACTGGTGGGATCACAGCTTGGCCATCGGAGAAGTATTCTTCCTGGCCTGGGGCATCCGGGTGTGCTATAATGTGCGGAATGCGGAGAGTCTGTACAACGAGGCTCGGCTCATCTCCTACGCCATCTACAACATAGCCCTCGTCAATATCGCCATGGTGGTGTTCCAGTAAGTGCAGTGCAAAGAATATTTGTAGCCTCAGTATTCCATATAAACTATGTGTAAACTACAAATCTTAAAACCTGTCTTAGAGCTTGTTATAAATCAATTAAATATATTATTTGTTCCTTTCGAAGTTCCAACCTCTAAGTAATATGTTGCATTCCCTTAGTCACCTTCTCGTAGCTTAAATCTACCGATCCAACTCACTGGAGTAATATTAGTTATATATATGAATATGAATATATTCACTTTTTACTTAGACATACACGTATGAGTGGAATCCCCAGCTGAGGAAGCTCCCACCTGCACTAAACTGAATTACAAGAGTTGACACATGTTGGGTTAATCCAGAATGCTGGGGAACGCATCCCGTCCATTGGGGGAAATGAAAAGCTGCCCGTCTTACGCGGCCCGGTTTTAATTAAATTCCTTTGCCTTGTGCGCACTCGTGCTCGCGTGTAATCCTTTTTGTTGGTCTGCAAGGACTCGCATTCGCATCCCTTCTCCATTTATAGGGGCTGCCATCCGGGTGTCGCTTTGTTTACACAGACATTCCTGGGCATTCAGCCTGGCTTCCAGTTGTCTGTTGAAGTCCAGAAGTCCCCTCGATGGAGTCCTAATAATTAATGCAATTTGTTGGAATACTGGCTTCCCAAGCACCTGACGCCATTACCATTGGGTTAGCTTAATAAACCTAATTGGCTGCCACACGAAGTAGCCAGCATAGATTAAACTCATCATCATATGTAGTATTTCCTTAACAAATCCCTCCTTTTCCCTTGATTTATTACTCACTACCGATGTTTCCGTGCAGTGTAATGCTCTTTCCGAATGCCGGACCCGATTACAAATACATGCTGGGATTTGTGCGCACCCAGCTTTCGACGACCACCACCATTGCCCTGGTGTTTGGGCCAAAGATTTTGCGTGTTTTCAAGGGACAGGGCGACAAGTGGGATCAGAAGGCCAAGGTGAGGAGCATAACAGCCTCATTCTCGCTAAATGGAGTGGGTCTGGTCCCAGAGGAGTCGCCTGATCTCTACCAGGAGAATGAAGAACTCAAGGTAAGCCAACAGGGAGATGCTCAATTAGGCTGCTAATGATGTGTGGTATACGTCCGCACAGGAACAAGTCCAGAAGTTGGCCCACCAAATCGAGTTCATGAAGACTGTGCACATGCAGATGAACAACAGGCATCTGAAGCCAAAGCCGGGCGGATATTTTACCATAACTTCAACCTCGTTTCAAGCGCCATACAGCAAAAACACGGTTTCCACAGCGCAGACGCAAACTGGCAAGGATGAGAACAGGTGAGCCATATCCTAGAAGAGGATATAACTTAATATAATATAACCTAATAAAAGCTGGAGCATACATAAAAGACTGATCCTAAATCGTAACATCTATTTCCCTCCATTAGCACGCCAACGAAACTAAAATCGCCCAAAGGCAAAGTCTGACGAGGTCAACGAAGTGTTAAAGATTGCTCAATAGAAGTCGATGGGGGGCAGGGCACAACCACCCAGGTGGAGGATGCCGTTGAGTTTAATTTCCACCTAGCGGATTCGGAGGAGGGGATGATTATCCAGGAAGGTGAGCGGCCAGGAGCGGAGGAGGAGGCGGCCTTGATCGCGCAATTTCGCCGCCTCTTTGCGCCCATTTTGGATGACAGTCTGAATCTGTACTACCAACTCAACGATTTGGACGACACGGAGCACGTGAGGGTCCATCAAACGGTGGCCCAGATGAATGACCTGACCAGCAGCGAGGAGGAGACGATGGTTACCCAGGTGAACAGCCCATCGCCGCCTCCGGTGGAGGTGGAGCTGCTGCTCCCATTCTCCAGCGACAGTTCCACGGCCAGTAGTTCTCTGTACGCCATTCACACTCCGTCTCCGAATCATCCCAATGGTGTGCTCCTGGTGCCCCAGCATTTGGAGTCACCGATGCTGTCCGGCGGTGATAGCATTACAATCACCGAGCAGGTGCAGCTGCATAATCCACCACACCATCTGCAGCTTCTCGAGGATGAGAACAACACGTCCTGTTCGCTGTCATCGAATCTGACGGATAGCAAAACCCTGGATGGTCGCACCCCTATCGTGGTCTGATGGATACTCCAATCCCGATCTGCTTAACTTGTGATTATGTTTACACAGTCTTAGAGCTACAACAAACAGTTAGCGAAAAATAAGCCGCTTAATGTTTAATATAGTCTTAAATAATGTTTGTGTGTATGTGTCTGTCAAAGTTGTTTAAATATTAAAGGCGTTTATGCGGAGTAACTTGTATTTCTGCTTCAAGTCAGTAACATCAATTCATTGCTTAAACTATTTCAAATGAATCTTTCAATACTCATAGAAACCCCGAAATTTATGAAATATCCCACCAAATATATTTTAAAGCGTAAACTTTTACATACCCTCTCTTCAGCTTTAAGAGCTTTCCATCATCTTAAACTTTCCAGCCGCATAAACGCAGTCTTCATGTGTAACGTTTTATTTTCGCTTTTTAGCCATACACCCAATCATTATCCCATCATCCGCGATCTCCATCGTTTTTGAAACCGCAGAAAAGTATCAACACTGAGCAAATTTTTCTCACTTCGTTCGGATCGACAAGAGGAAGTTGTATAGGAGAACGTAGGCGCCAGTTGGTCCGATGGGTCTCATAGAGTCCATCGGAGCCCCTAGGGACTTGGCATTAATAAATCTCATTTATCTCTCATGCACCTAGCGAAATTAATTGTATTTTCCTTGTTCTCGTTGCACTCATTCATAGAACAATTTTTATTTGCTTTGTAATTCAATTTACATGATTTTCATGGTCATAATCTATAGAAGCCTACAAATAGGCTTAGCGCGCAGAGTCGATTTTAGTGTATACTGATATTATAAATTAGTAAATTGAACATTTTAGCGTACTAGTTTAAGCTGAGAAAGTGTTAACAGACGCGCAATTCTTCTTCGTAAAGTTGTGCAATACGTATAAAATAAAAAAGTATTTAAAAACATAAAACAAGAATACAAATAAAATATAACTGAGTACGAAACATTCAACTTTTATTAAGTAAGTTAAAGTTAAATTAATATATTGTAATGGAAACAATATGGCAAAATCAAAAACATCAAGAATAAATGTTATACAAATGAATCAAACGGGTTTTATTCATTATTTTTCCTTTATTCTATGTAAGCTTTAAAAATGTATTTGTCATGGACACGTAATGCATTTCCACTATATATTATATTTTTTGTAGTAAAACTTGTACTCCATTTCCCTAAACTACAAGACGCCCAGTCATTTTCACTCTGATTTGGAAATACTTTTTAAGTTTACACAAGTCCACAAAATTTCACATTATGAGGCAGCAGCTGCTGGACGAGGAGTTCGAGAATCTGCGTCGCGTAGCGTTGGTCATTTGCGAAAATCTAGGAAGGCCAAGAGATCGGGAGATATGTCGCAGCACCCTGGAGGATCTCGTCAAGTTTCGCCAGGCTTCGTCGATCAGGATTAAGGAAAATGTGCATATTTTCCTGATGTTCTATCTGAAAGTTCTGAGATGGACGCACAACAATCAGCCTTCGGATTTGTATCGCAAATGGGTTAGTTCAGTCTTGCAGTTCAGCAGCGGTGTCATGGGGTCAATTATTTATTTTTCAGTATGGTCAAGACTTTGGCAATGACTTCAAGTCTGCCTCATCGGCCGCCAATTCTGTGGATGAGCTGCGCGTTTGGTTAGAGGAGGGAAAGTCCTTTTACGCCACGAAGACGTTCGAAGATGGCTCCATCACCATTTACTCAGCGGTGGTCAAAGATCCGAAGGCTGGTTGGTCAGAAAACGGACTGAAAACTCTTATGGAACCGCAAACTGGCTGCGTTTTAGATCGAAATGAAAATTGAATTGTTGAATATTCTTAATATAGTATATATTTCCACTTTAGGTGCTTAACTCGAGATGTGTACAATTTACTGGTGTTTCGATATGTGGAGGGTATTCTGGTATGGCAGGTAAATTGCACTAATAAATATGGGCAAAACTATCAATTGTCAAACTTTTGCATTTTCGGAATGGTCACTTTTTGTTATATTAAACAATCTATACATTTATATGAGATAGGGATGTAGTGAAATCATTTTTGAAACGCATGCACATTAAGTTAACTTTACAAATAGGGAAGGCGACATACGAAATTTACAATTAAACACGTTTCATTTAAAATATTTTATCTTGTTAAGGTCTTTTTAAATTTACCTGCCAGATAACTAGTATACCTATACGATTATTTGTTTTCAACTTTTCGACTTAATTCTAGGCAGGAAAAGATTGGACGGAATGTGATTCTGATATCAAAAG
Organism: Drosophila orena; assembly: GCA_005876975.1. NCBI lineage: Eukaryota > Metazoa > Arthropoda > Insecta > Diptera > Drosophilidae > Drosophila > Drosophila orena. The sequence goes on along the minus strand of VCKV01000008.1, from coordinate 6,636,128 downwards.
TCAATCCTAGAATATATTTCATTAAGAGTGGCGAAAAGGCACTTTTGTGTGTTTTGTTTGTGGTGAGGGTAATCCTGGTATTCCTATTAACTTCTAAAAGTTCTGGAGGCAGCGCCAATTAGCAGAAGGCCCAAAAGAAGCTGCAGGGATCCATGCATGTTAGCTAAGCTGGAGCCATTGCAGCTGTCGCTGGAGCAGTAGCACTCCTCCCAGTACACTCCGTTTTCGTAGACTCCCCAGTTACAGACGCCAACCACACCGGTATCGGAAACGGATGCACATCGCCGAATCACCTGACGCCAGCGACCGTCCCCTGAAAAATACAATGTAATTATTGATTTGTACAAAAATATTTGCCATAAAAGAGAGATAATCCTTTACAAAACTATATTTCACCCAATGGGCTCCATTAGGCATTTCAACGAACTAACAGCCTAACTATCAGATATATTCCTCATGTTGAACGATGCGAGGTTAACCTACATCGGAAAACTGCAAAGCTACTAGACTTGTGAGCTTAAAGAACAAAATCTTTAAGGGTGCTCTTTTCCCGCTTTCCCCGAATGGTGACCGTAGAAAAATACATATGAGAGCCTGGCAGATTACTTGTTGTCCTGGGGACTAGCTAAAATCCCTTGTGGGGCGTATGCGCCACCTACTTACAGATGAATCCTCGGGGTCCTTGCTGCACCACCTTCATGCAGAAGGATCCTGGCATGTGACTCTCGTCGCTGTTGCACTCAATAGAAATGTGCTCGGTGCGGTTGAATCTCTTGTAGGCGCCACAGCTGTCGTGCCCCTTGCGATCCTGGTCGGAGGAGCACTGGTAGCATCGAATGGCCCAGCTGCCTGTAATAAGTCACCAATTAGTTTAAATTACCCAAAACACTGGCCAAAGCCACACCCAAAAGCCGAGATTAGAAGGTGGCGTATTGGGATTCTTACGACGGTGTCTTTATGACCTACCGCAAATGGCCAGGGTGAGCAGCAGGAACGTGCAACGGAGCATGACATTCATCTTTTACTTAAAACTCTACTGTGCGCTTCGATTAACTTAAATAAAATTGGATTAAGCCAGGAAAATAAATAACGCAGGTCCCAGTGTGACCATATGGTAAATAGCGCTGGAACACCAAAGAGGAAAAATACCAAATTAGTTGAATTTCTGATTCACATTATTATTATTTTATTTTAAATATTATTTTTCTAAATAAAAAAATAAAATACGCGCAGATGTTCCGAAGATATATAATTTGTACTTTTCTCTAACTTATTATAATTCTGAAAATTTGTTTACTTATGTTGCGGCTTATAAATGTATACGCATGTACTATTCAACTTTATTGACATATTTAATAAAATGATTTGCAATTTAATTTTCTGAGACAAGTGTTTTTCTATATATATAATTTTTTGATATAAAAGTTTTGTATAGGATTATTTTTAAAATTCCCAACGGTGCTTTCAAGCTTGAACAATATTGCCACACGGTTTCGTTCTTTTCCCTGGTTTGTGTCAATGATAATGCATATTAAAGGATTATCGGAACGCTGCGCACACGGTCACACTACTATTTACACGCCCAAAAAATTATTCAATTGAAACGCGAAGAAAAACACAAATATCACAATGAAAACGCTGGAGAAATGCGTGCTATCCGCCATGGTGCTCTTCTGCCTGCTGCAAATGGGTGAGTTCTTGTAGCGAAAACTGCGCCTGCGCAACCGACACTAAGAAAACCTGCGTAACTTCCATTCCAGGCCAGGCGATCAAATGCTGGGATTGTCGAAGCGATAACGATCCCAAATGCGGGGATCCCTTCGACAACAGCACCCTGGCGATCACCGACTGCCAGCAGGTGCCGGATCTGGGCCACCTGCAGGGCGTGCGGCCGACGATGTGCCGCAAGATCCGGCAAAAGGTGCACGGGGAGTGGCGCTACTTCCGCAGCTGCGCCTTCATGGGCGAGCCGGGCATCGAGGGCGACGAACGCTTCTGCCTGATGCGTACTGGCAGCTACAACATCTTCATGGAGTTCTGCACGTGCAACAGCAAGGACGGCTGCAACTCGGCGGGCATCCATCGGCTTGGACTGATGGGCGTCCTCTCTGGCACACTGCTCTCGGCAATTGTGGCCCATCTGCTGCGGCAATAGGTGGAGACACCAGCTCCAGTTGTAGCCAATACCACGCCTCATCCGCCACAAGACTGTCCAGGAACAGGAAAGCATCCCAAACAGCATTATTCGCAAACAGTTCAGCATGTTTGCTTGTGTGTTCTACATAGATATTAACTGGAATGGTGTATAATTGTAACCGAGATATGTAGCTAATATTTGTAACATTTGCAAACTACTTCCTTGAAAGTCGCTTAACTGACGTACGGACAGTCTTGTGAAAAATGAGCGATGTGTAATCAAGTGCCTTTCTTTAGACGACTCGAATTGTAACTTAAGACTAAAATATTGTTTCCGTCCAAGAAGTATCTTACCCAAATGACATTCCATCTCGTGAACAGAATCTTGTAATTCTTTCTATTTTCTACATGTATTTTGTAATGTTTTTACAAAGAAACGCCTAGATTTAGTCGCCAAATGGCATACAAGTTTTTATTGTAAGGCAAAGACAAATATAACAATTTTGTAATTGAAATAAACGGTTATACACCAGGCGCCCATTGCTTCTTACACATCATAAGTTTTTTCCTAATTCGGAAACGTCGAGGAGCGACAAAGGCATTATTTTCTATTACGAGTGCATATCTGTGTGATCTGCATAATAATTTTAAGTGTAATGCAATATATTCAGTGGAATTTGTAAAAAATGAAGTTGTGTTATAAATTGCCTTGGTTATGTTAGGTTAAGCGCAGGGCTGCATTATCGATAATCGCCTTCTTCGCGCCATTGACTCTCATCTCTAATTCCTTCCTCCTTTCGGTTTTGTTCGTATTGTGCGGCTTCTGACTTTTTAACGTGTTGATTGTGTTTCCATAGAATCGTGAACAAAATGTGGATTTTATAGAAGTAAGGAAGTGCGGGTGATGCCAGAAATGTGTGCGGGGGCGTCTTGTTTCAATCCTAATTGTTTTCCTTATCCGCCGATTGCGTTATAGCCATTTCCCTTTCTTTTTTTGTATACTCTGTCCACCGTATTCTTATTGTTATTGTGTCAAGTGAATGTTTAATTTAACTAATCGTAAGTTGCCGATGGACTCGGGCCTCGACTTTGACGTTGCTCTCATTTCTGACGATTTCCCCAGCAAACTATTACTAAGCTTTAATCTGATGCGACTGGAGCTCATGGACTATCACAGGTACACAAATAGTTCCTCTAACTGTTGCTATGTATGTATGTATGTGTTTGTTGTTAGAACTTGATGTGTATGACTGGTGGAGAGGAGAGGAGAGGTTACCTACCCCGTACAAGTTATGCACTTTAAGTTGGTTTTTTATTTTAGTTTACTTTATTTTGATCAATATTATAGTTAACATTTACATTTCTCCTTTGTACAGGTAAGTTATTCACACTTATTTCACGAATTTCTGAACCGCACCGGACTTGGAGTCGGATCACAAGCTCAGGTGGAGGGCGAGGATCGCCAGGAGAGCCGTTGCACTGACAGCCAGGAGGCCACCTGCTCCGGATGCGTTGCACAGGTCACCCTTGCAGGTGTAGCAGCTCTCCACCTGCCGGCTGTGGGTCACCGTGCACTCGTCCTTCTTCTGCCCGATGGACTCAAAGTGGCAGTCGCGGGATACAATTGTTCCAGCACGGTCTGTGGAGTAGAATTCAAATTGATAAGAAGACTTAAAGACCTAAAAAGGCAAAATAATGATTGTCCGCTACTTGCGATGCTTAAAACTAAGTCACCACGATGATTTTAGACTAAATCGAAGATGAACCTATAACCTAAAGCGTGCATCGAACATACTAACGATGTTTTGAATGATGTGGCAAACATAACTTCTTTGCCTAAAGCAGAACATTTGTATCCTTTTACTTTTTTTCAGAAATATTTGCATACAAAAAAGCTATCATTGATAGTCATACTATCAATAATGCAAGTGACTTATATGCAAAGTGTACCATTTACTAGCATTTTCCCACAATAATCAACTGCAGGTGAACAAATACAAATGTTAAAAATTACATATCTTACAAAACACCGCCTTAGGTAAATTTTACACTATTTCTAACAATTATATTTCAGCTTACTGTTACAGTTTAAGTTACAGTTTGTTTACTTTTAATGAGTCACAGACAGACTCAGTCTAAAATTAATTCTTACTGGCTTTCTAGTAATTAGTTTTGCACTTAAATTTAATCAATTCTGGCTTTATTTTAAATATTGTTATTGCTAGCTTTTAAGTATAAACAACTTAGTTTGATTATTTCTTTGCTGGCGTTTGCCTACATCCTATTTACTAAGTTATTTTGATTTCTCGTAGAGAATTAAGACCTATGGCATTACGACTGCGAAACGCACTGTATCTGCTTTGCATACGATTTCTGACTTTGTGTTTTGCTTGCCATATGTTAATTGGAACTCGTACCCGGGTGACATCACGTCTTATTAATTTATTTTGTTGCGTTCAAGGTGCGTGCGCCTCTAATAGTAAAATTGGTATGCAAGAGGCGATCTTCGTGGGATTTCACTCACCGCTGGTGACCACCTTGTTGCACCTGGTCACTGGCTGCAGTTGGTCCATGATGTTCGGCTTGGGCACGCTGTCGCAGTCCACGGAGCGGATGTTGGAGGTGGAGTCGATCTTGTCCTTGGCGCAGTTGGGATCCGTGAGGGATTTGCACTGATAGCACTTGATGGCCGAGGCTGAAGTGGGCAGATTAGACAGAATAATTAATACCAATTCATATTCAATGGCTTGGTCAGGGACAGCCATTTGAATGCGCTTAGCTTGTAACCAGTTTGAGATCTCCATTTCGCTCGCAATCTCACTCGCTCGCCTTATGTAACGCCCTCAGCCGGAATAAACAATAACTCTAAGCTCGTTAACTTCTCAAGACCTCTGTTATTTGACGACTATGAAGTCATTTCTATGTCCGATTCCAAAACGTATGGAAAAGTACGTGATTTATTTATCATTCGGTGCTGTTTCGGTATTTGAAATAATTGTGGGCGCTATTCAAATACTTTTTCGGTGAACGTGATGCCTTAAAGCTGGTTATTTTGTTCCATTTGCTTATGTCTGTTTCCATTTTAGAAATTCTTATTTTTTAAAACGAATTAACTAGAATCGTAGAGTAAACTTATTTGGCAAATAATTGGTTTTCTAACACACCCTACGTTTTCACTCAAAACTGGTTACAGTTTGACACCGATTTTCAATTTCTTTCCGGTGAAAAGTCATCCAAGGGAAAAGTCACTTACCACTGTGCATCATGCACAAGGCGAGGAGGAGCAGGGTAATCACTTGTTTCAGCATTTTTGGTGGTGTTTTTAAGAATCTTGAATGTTTGGCAAATGTTTTCGAATCACTTTCGGTTCGAACCGTTTGGCAGCCGCTGAACAACTGAAATTCGTTTTGGGCTTGTTTTCAGCACGCTCCACATTCGCAACTTGTTTTCGAGTGCGATCGGCATGAAAAGCTTAGCTCATTCACTCAAGAAACTGGCATTTGTTGAGTGAAACTCGGAACGAGTTATGTGTTTGTTATGTCAATCCAGCGATCCACGCATTGGGGTCACTAAAAAATAAAACTATTTTGTTTTGATCAGCAGCTTCGTAGGCGGTCATATAGTACATATCTTTCCTTACTACTGTTATGGCTACAATTGTTGTTAGCGGTGGGAATTGACTGCGGTTGAACTGTGGGACGGACTTATCGTCAATTAAACTCAGTGCGGATAATGGAATTTAATTGCAAACTGACACAGTTCTCTGATTTGGGCTATCGAACTTTTCTCGGAAAGGTGATCGCCGTAATGAGTTCAAACTGAATGCCAGATCTAGAATTGCTGGATGCTAGATGCTAGATCTTTGCAGAAGTAGCAGCTACTGTACACTTAGTTGCTTGCACTTAAAAACTTAATAAATTGAGTTCCTACTGAAGTCTGGCAATCTTAGTAAAAGAGCACTTTTCCTCAGTTCAACGACCTTCAGCTCGTTTAATCCTTTACGTATTATCTTCAAACCGCTGAAGGAAAAAGGACTTTGCAAGTGTACGTTTAGTCTGTTCATGCCTTTTTTTTGGGCCCTGATTGCTTATTTTGTTGCATGTTATTTGAGCAATCGGCTCATTGAATCTGCCTTCTTTGTCTGTTACCATGGCAATGTTGTTGTAAGAGGAAAATTCTTTGATAAGAACAGCCGTCTGGGGGGCAACAAATACTATTCGAGAAGGAAGAGCTGGAGTTTGTGTATGGAAGTCGCAAAATTGCAATACGAAAATACTTACATATCTATAAATCAGATTCATTTTACTTCGAAAGCTGGCCTTCCCCTAGAAAATTGTCGCATTAAAGAAGCTCTTCATGGAAAATTAACTTTTCACGTCTTGAAGCTTTTTTGAGCAGTATTTTGTTGAGTGCAAAAATTTGTTTGTGTAACGAAACTTGTTTCAATTGCGCCGCGAAAACAAAACCAAATTTTCACTCAACGAGTATGTCAATTAGCATGGAATATCAAATATTTGGATCCACTTAGTACATTTGACTTGTACTTAAATGATTTTTAAAAAGATAAATTACCCATTTTACTAGCCACATAGCTATATAAGTTTATTGTTAGCATGCAACAAATCTTTAAAATATTTTACTTGTATTTTACTAAATATTTGTAAAGTTTGTGCGTAAACTTTGTGTCAAATGTAAATTATTTGAAAAATGTAATCTTTTTTAAATTTGTATTTGTTAGAAGTTTTCAAAACCCCTTTTAGCCATTCAAATTGATCAAAATGTATTCAACTCATTTTGGTTTCGCGTAATTAGCGATGTGTCATTGGATCGATGCAATAGCAACATAATGAAAAACTTGAATGATAAAGGGTTCGGATTTGGGGGTCGACATAGGACAATTTCAATTTCCGGCCTCTCGACGGGTTTTCGCCGTTTATTGTTCAAATATTTTGCATTCAATTGCATTGTCATGCCGCCAATTTGCCACATAATTGCAAATGGAGAAAAGGGGGGACATGGGGGGGGGGAGGGATTGGGGGGCAGGGAGTCGAATGTTGTGGCTCATGATTTATACAATACCTTAAGCGGATTTGCTTTTCCCATTTTGGCCACATCTCCATCTAACTTCGCTCGGCTTTCCTTTGTGGTGGGTGGTCAGCTGCAGCAGAAAATTCTGATTGAATTTCTTTTATCTTTTTTTACGCCACCGCATAGAGGAGCATAGAATTTTTTCTATTATATTTTTGATGAGGGGGTGGGGCATGGAAGCTGCAGTTGCATTCTTTGTCGACTTATTTCTCTGGAGATGTTTGCGTTGGTTTAGAATTCAATTATATATTGGGGAAGAGCTTGGCTAAAAATGAATGGAAATATCAGACTGCCACCCATATCGTGGAATACTCTTTTTTAAATTTAACTCGAATGCGACTATGTTCTTAAATATTACGCTTATGCATAGGATAAATTGAGAAACAGTAAGTTCCTTGCTGATATTTTTTTCTTTTGTATATATTTAATGCTCTTGCAGAGCATCTAAATGTCGGCTACGATTACAAACTTGTTCAGTTTGTCTGCGGCGTTCTTGGTTGTTATCAATATTATCATCATGCTGTGGTTGATGCTCTCACCCCTTTCCATTTCATATTTCTACTGCCCGATGGGGACCAGTTGGTCCAGGTTGTATCTGGTGTCCAGTTGCCTGTTGCTGACCATTTCGCAATATGATATTTATTGCTATTTCATACTTATTATATTCAATCTGCTTTTCCTTGCACACGGACACACCACAAATTGGAGAAAATCCGTCCAAGGAAATTTGACTTGCTGTGCACAATTTTAATAAGTTCGGAGCAGGGGCATCTATTCGGTCTTCCCAATGTAATACGGCTCCGTTCTGGTCTGGTCTGGCCAATTGTCATTTCAGTTGGAAAACTTGCTCTACCAGAAACGAGCTGAAAATGTTCAATTTCGTCTCAGGACTTTCCTGCATTTAATGGCGGGTAAGAAGGATCGTTTCGAGGAAGCAAAGTCCATTACCAAAAAACATAAACAAATTGCTTGGCACTTGGCTGGGAAACTAAGGCACGCCCATCTAATCTGTTCAATAACTTGGAAAATCATTGCCAATAAATCAAAATGACTTTGCAGGATGTGTGTAGTATCCGAAGCTAGACGCTTCCAGGCCAGCGATAAGAAATCAATGTCTGGCCATTGTTGGCCGAACTTGAAGGTCCTTTCACCTCCTCGCACTTGGTGGGAAATTTAAAATTCAACACTTCGGGGGCGGCATAAATTGCACATTTTACGCAACATCAGCAGAAAAGCGATAGAGTGAACAGCCAAAAGGAATCCATGCCCCACCCGCACTGTACCCAATTTCACCCCCCGGGGCTGTTTAAGGTTAACGTTCGCTCCCTTGCTTATTTTTCTAGATTTTTAACGCTGCAGTTAACACATCATTTTTCGGGGCATTGTTTCGGTCGCCTTCCATTATCTTCCACTTGCGATCTAATGAAGTGTGCAAAGTGTTGTCTGCCCAACCCCAGAGCCCCACCTCGCTGTCCATCCTCGTATGCAGTGCGATGGAGTCCCAGTGCCATTGCCAGATGCGTAGATGTGTGCCTGATACCAGGATGGTGAATCAAAAGGTGTAATAAATGCATTTTTGAGCGCTGAATGAAATGAATAATGAACTAATCTTCTACTCTTAATAAATTCAGATATAGGTTTCTTCTATCCATCATTAGTATTAGCTAAAGTTAATTAAGTTATGTTTGTTTTGATCAAGTTTCGGTTCGGTGAGCCCCCTTGCAGCTGCCCCTGTTCTTTTGCGAAATGAGCCCCTGACCACTTCGCATTTATGCAGCGCTCCATCCGAAGCCATCCCATCCCATCCCATTCCAGATGCCCCAAACTTGGAGCTGCTGAACTGCTGCTGCTGTCCACGTTTAATGTCACTGGCAAAGTCGCAAATTGCTGTGCATGAGCTTTTTATGTTCATGCAAATGTCACCAACTGCACCACTTTCTGATGGAGCTTCGCCAGTGCCAGTCCGCCCCTTTTGGCGCCACTCCTTCTCCCTGCCCCTTGGACTGGGGCTCAGGCATGAAGACTCAACTTTTGGCAGCACTGAAAGAATCGCAAGTCTCTTACTTGCTTGCTAGACGTGCAAAAGTTAGGCTAAACTTGCGTATATACTGAATATATATTAATTTGTCAAATAAAATCTTGTTTCAGAATCATAGCAAACACAATATAAATCCATATTATAGTATTTATTGAAAAGTAGTATAAGTTTAGACACGCTTATTAGTATGAGATTAGTTTTTAGCTGAAGAATTCGCGTAGTTTTTATGATTTTCTATAGCTGTGCAAACTAATTAGAAATAGTTAATAGATAAGCTCATTTCTAGTTAATATCATGTTCCTATTAATCTGTTTAAATTAATCCCATAGTTAAGCTTAGTTGAGTTCTTCGTGGGAATTTCTGCCAGTGCAGCTGGCAGAACTAACGTTCCATAATGTGCCCGTTTGCCGGGCATCCCAGTCCATCGCTGCTCCCTGGTCTTTTGTTTGGACTGCAGCGAAAAATGCACTCAAAAGTTTACACAGGAAGGCCATAAGTGGCCCCCGAAAAGCTCAGCCATTGCCGAATCGAGCATGGAGGATGGCGACTGGAGTCCTGTCCCTCTGTCCGCTTGGCCTTCTCGGCTGTTGTCCTTTTTGGCCAGTAATTTTGCGCTTAGACCCAAAGAGAGTGAACGAGAAAATCCCTTGGCCCGCTTCCCCTGCCCCCGTCTTGGGTTTCTATCTCTTGTTTTCCGCTTAAAATCAGATGTCGAAATAATTTGCAACACGTCGCTTGGCACGTGGGCATAAAAGCAGTGGCTCTGGGGAATGGGGTGCGGAATGCTGGATCTGGCCGGGCTTAAATGGCAGAGGAGATGTCTCCAAAGTGGCACGTGTTTATGGACTTTTGGGGAGCAAAGTGATAGTGCACTTTTGTTTTGGCAGCAGCAGTGGGAGCAGCTCACTTGGCTAAATCTAAAAATGCAGTTTTGATGGCATTGAGTATAAACGAGATTCAATCTTAAGTCCAATGGGAACTGCTTTGAAATTTAATACCCAATACTGGCACGTTCCTAAAGAAAGCTTTTATAGTCAGTCTAAAAACGACTAAAATTCAAATACATAAGTAATTAATTACATGGCTATATAATATTAGTTTAATGTTACCTTCAATATTATCGGCCTTGCAAGATAAAGCCGAATCTATTCCTAAACACTTCAATTGTTTTCTTTGTGTCGAATGCAATTGAAGGTAATCTCGATGCACTGTCCATGTAAATATTATATAACAAAATGAGCGGGCATTTAACCAGCTTGTGACATCGACATTCCCCTCACATCTAAGCCAAAACAATCAACCGAGAAGAACAACAGCAGTGCAATCCAATTGATAGGAGGCACATCTGCTGAAAGTTAATTAAATTGTACAGGCTCCTGCCTAGATAATGGAATCCATATCCTGGAGTGCCGGCCAGATTTCAGACCTTTCCCAAAAGGGTGAAATGGGCCATTGTGTTTACATGATGCACATAATACGAAAATAACAATAAATCTCGATAAAGTAGGCAAACGAAGATTTTCCACACCAGATATAACTAAACAGTTGACGAAAATGCAGAATATTCAAGATTTGAAAGACTAAATATTTATTTTAGATTGGTGAAATATTTCCTGAATATTTGTATGGGAATTTAAATACAAAATACGTTTTATTTTAAGTTTATACCTCCAATACATATAGTAATTTTACTTTCAGTATTATATACATATATTAAACTATTACCCTGCCAATAGAAATCCCAGTATGGTATGGAGTCACATCTGTGACGATACCAAAAGTGCCATAAATTAAGAGAAAGTTGAGGAATAAATTCGATATTAATGTATCGTCTAAAAGTGTCACAGGGCATTAGCCTTAATATACGGGCGGTCCGAGCTCCCAAAAATGGGGCGTGGCAGCAATTGTAAATTTGCAAAGGCAAAGGGGCGTATTGGCAGTCTGAGCTTGGTAACAGCTGAGCAATCGGGGCAATAAACCACAATCGAATGAATTCGCTCCTCAATGGGCTACTTCTCTTCCGCTTTTCCTTCGCAGTCGGATCGTCCTCCGCATCCTGGCCAGAAACACGGATATAAATTTCAATTTCCGACACTCTAAGTGGCGGCCAAATGAAATAACATTTTCATTTAACCTGCATTCGATTCCCAAGCACCAAGAGAATCCGACAGACAGAGAAGGAATCGGAGAAATGAAGGGATATGCAGCTACCCACAGATAGTGACTGCATATGTGCGTACATGTGTGCACTGAGAACAACTTTCGTTATTATACCTTAGAGTAAAAGGTATACTGGGTTCTTTGAAAAGTATGTAAAAGATAAAATGCGTTTCTGACCCTGTAAAGTATATAAGTTCTTAATCAGCCGAGTTAGTCAGACATGTCCGTATGTCTGTCCGTATAAACGCTGCGATCTTGGGAATTATAAAAGCAAGAAAGTTGTACTTAAGCAAGATTATGTGCAATTTTGTTTAAAAATTTTTTTTTACCATTTGTATTTTCAAGTTTTTAATAAGATTTTAATATTTTTTTGGCCAATTTCTGTCGCTACTTGAAGAGCATTTCGAAATTTCTCCCTCGCACTCCCAAGGCTGAGTAAAGGGTATCGGATCGTTTCATCAGTTTGATTACCAAGCAGTAGCAATTACTTAATTTATTTTTCTTCAAGTGTATGTGTCCATTAACGACTGCCGGTTTAAGTGCTAGAGATGACTTTGAATGTTAGTTGAAAATTAAAATTGAACTTACCAAATTAATTATTTAATTTAATTATAAATCGTTTCAAAAAAACGTTGTTTCTGTCAAATTAAGGTGAGTGACTTAAGTTCCATTAGTGATTTTTACTTTAACGCACAAATTTTTTTTTTAATTTTACTATTTCTGAGAAAAGCCTCCTCTTATTTTCAGATACTAGAAATTAAAGATATGTTTCGAACTGGCTTGAAAGAAGCTAAACGTACAGCACTGTTGCTGGCGCTGGCTCAGCAAAATACGTTTGATTCGCCTTTTGCATTACAGATTGCATTCCTCGTCGATGTGGAGCCTTCAAATACGCACGCATTCTGGTAGAATCCTTCGTGGTGATCCGGAGGGAGATGCCTCCGCTCCCCTTCTGGCGAAGAGCTATCCGCTGCAGCTGCCAGGACATGGGCAACATGGGCAACATGGGCAACATGGGCAACATGAGCAATATGAGCAACAGGAGGAGCTGCACTTTCCGCAGGAGCTGCAGGAGGAACAGCATCAGACACTCGTGAAATTGGCCATAAATAACATTTTCTTTACATTTCATTTGGGAGAGACGTCTACCTACGGCATCTGTTACTTAATAGTGTTTGGCTCGGCTGAGTTGGGCGTTCTGCTTAACCAACTGGGCGTGGCTAAGTTGCAATTATCCGGCATCAGGAATGAGGGATCAAAGTCCTGTGAGGTTGATTTAAAAGTCCATTTTACTTGTGCGCTTACATGCATTTCCGCCCTGCTATTTCAGAAGCTAATTAAAGTTGATTTCGTACTTTTGAAGCCCAAGTTGATGTCGGATTTATTGAGGTGGAATGTTCTGGAATGGTTTACTAATTTTTAAATTGAAGCTTTGCCAGAACTGGCATAAAGTTTTATTGCAAGCCCAAATATAAAATTTTAAAAGAATATACATATACACGTACCTAATTTGAACGCAAACAAAAATCTGTTTCAATTGCCTCAAGGTGCGATAAAAAAAAAACTCAATAAACTAAAGCAAATCAAGCTGCTCAAAAAGGCAGTGCATGGAGCCGATTGGAAGGCGCAAAAACAAAAATATCTAGCTGAACAAGAAACTTGCCGAGCGTATCCTTATGATTTCCCCATGGAAATCAGTTTAGCCACTACGAGCAAGTGAGGAAAAATCATAAAAATGTGTGCTACAAATAAACAAACCAATAAAAGTGACGTCGTTCGGTTGACGTCTGCGTTCGATGCTCCATTCGTGTATCCCAGTTGTTGTCGACTCAATGAAATCAGAGGAATGGTGTGTCGTCTAAAACGGCATTTAAAGGTCGTAGGGGCTTGGAAAGCGGTGGGACTGCGAATGCGTTACGCATACGCCATGTTGAACGCTTGAAAACAATTTCTATGAAATTTGCAATTCATTGGCAGGAACACAGACTCGTTGTGAGTTCACTTCCTGTCTGTGGCTTTTGTGCTGCTCCTTAAGCTGGCTCCTCTCATCCTCCCAGATGTTTACTACTCTTTGGGCATTTAAGGATTTCTGTGTCCCCTTTCCTGTTGCTGGTATTTTCGTGGCTCTGGCCTGGAACAACTTTCGCAATTGTTTATAGACTTTGTGTGTTCGTAACTCCTCGGTATCCTTGCGGTTCATGCGTTGCTTGTGGGGGAAGTTATTTTTCTGGTTTGGATAAATTCTATTTTGATCTCTTTAGAAAATTGCATTGTTTTTGCCACATAAGAAACTAGTTGTGTTAAATGTTTTACAGTACATGCAGCGCTGAGTTCTTGCACTCTCAATTTAATTTAGTTTACATTTTAAGCCTATTTTTAAGCTAAACGAAAGCTTTACAAATTAGTGGATACCATTCAACAGCTGCATATTGTAGGACTTTCTAATTCTTACAATTATTTGCCACATAATGCGTCGGCCTCCAGTCAGCGAACACGCTTCAATTTATAGCCCCATTGGTGGCGCACAAACAGAGCAATAAATTGCAGCGCCACTAAACAATTGTTATGGAGCCACGGGACGGAGAAGAGATGGCCAGCTAGATGGATGCATAGATAGATAAAGGCCCCGTAAAAATAATAATGAAAATTTCGATGGCATGGGTAGTGCAGAACATAGTGGAGCAGAGCACTTATCCTTCTTAGTTACACGCCAGCTGATGTTGCCGTTGGACTTATTGATACTTATAGCACCACACACCAACAAACTCATCGAGTGGATCCTCCCTCTGGCATACACCGAAAGAAAATTCGGCCATAAAGTTATGATCACTGTAAAAAGAATAACTCTTTTAAAGGAAGAGATTTGAGATTTTACGAAATGATATGTATAAGACCCTTTTCGCCCTTTCCAAAAACAGTTAAGAAATAGGTTTTTGAAACGTGGGTAGTATAGTTCTCAGTGCAGGTCCCCTTGGCTGGGGCTGCTGCAACGCAGGCGAAATAAATTCAATTTCGTAAAACTGATTCCCCACACAATTTTCAAACCGTAGCACACTGTTCCTCACTCACTCGCTCGCTCGCATGGTCTCTCTCGCTCCGCAGGACAACTGCATATGTGCGAAAATTTTGCAACAAAATGAATATGTATTGGCATTTAGCCTGAAGTAGCTACCAGCTAGCAGGACTAGCAGGACTAGCAGGGCTTCCAAAGGTGGCAGGAGCATCAGAGCAACAGGGAACATCATGTGGAGTAGATAACAATTTATTGCCATCCAGCGGGCCAAAATGCTATAGTACAAGTTAATGAAACCAATTTGTTTCGGCTGCATCGCGTGAGCCGTTACTCCCGCAAAAACAGGAAAATCGAGGTGCAAATATATACATAGATCGAGGTTGGGCATTTCGAATGAGGTCAGTTACTGAGCCAAATCTGGTACTGTATACCGTATTTGATTGCCAAAATGTAAAACAGTTCAATGAGCTGTGAATATTGTGATTAAATGGATGAGTCTCAGTTGCTGCTTGGTTTCAATTACACAGTTTCTCCATGCTCAATAGAATTTTATTATTTATACTCGTATATGAAAATATATGTAATTACAAATACGTATATTTTTCCAAAATCCACCTTAGATATTTAAATTTGATTTTCTGCGTCGTGTATGATGCGTCGTGTATAAAGTGCCCCTCATTCCCCAAATGCAATTCATGATTTATGCAAGCCGAGTCGAGTACTTTAAATAAAATTTCACAACCCATCGCAACTGCCTAATGAACATTAATTTTGCAATAAATTTCCGTGCTCACTACCGCCCCGACCTGGTTACATATTCATAATCAACAAATAATTTAACAATTCGCCAGGAGAGGCGGGAAAAATCTTTCACATCCAGCGGCATTTATTATCGTTTTTAGTATGCAGTACTAAATTTAGTGTCGTAAAATTTGAGTGCCTCAGGGGAGAGCAGTGCGAATACGATATCCTTTTTTCTGAAGGAAGCGGCTGGGCGAGCAAATGCAATCAAATCTCCAACTGATGACGATTCCCCACCCATCCCATTCCTTTGCTTTTCGGGGTCGCAGACTTTTTCAATCAAATGTTGATGGCTCGCCAGCCGCTGGGTTAAGGCATTTTTATGATTGTTTTGGCTCGGCTCCTCCACTCACGCACATACGCACAGCCGCGGTCAAGTTATTAGGATTTTCAAACTCCAGACACTGTTTACAACACACTATACCTTTCGGTCCTAACTTTAATTGGATAAAAGTGGATTTTTCTGTAGTAATAGTTACTTTACCAGAAAATGTTACTAGTGCTAGTAAAAAAAATTATTTCCATTTATAAAAAATTTTCCCCAAAGTGATGTGTAAGAATATGAATGTACCCCTATATATATTTTGTATTGCGTGTGTTGGATAAGTGTGTAGTACGCTTGCGTTTTCCTTCATTACAAGCACTAGTATTTCGACCGCTATTGTGGGCTTATATCTGTGTAAGGTAAGCCATAACCCTTTTTGACCGACATCCCGCAGGACCAAAAACGGAGAGGCCAGCAAATGTTGCCAATTCGACAACGGCACTCAAATGAATTGGCGGTTATTGCGGGGGAGGCGCTGGGCGGCCAGCCACTCCCCCCGCCCACAATGCGTTTGCTTAACGGTTCATTGGATGGCGGACTTCCTGTCCCTGGGTCCTGCCAATCTTCTGGGCATTGGGCGAGGAGTAATCACATTTAATATGAAACGCAATGCAGCAAAAATGCCGGAAACTTGCACGAGTGATATTATGAGTGTGCATGGCTGTATCCTTGTTGTCTGTCCGTTTTTTCTTTTCTTTTTTTTTTGAGGGGGGAGGGGCATGTGTTTGGAGGGCGGAAAGCAGTGTCCGTAACTAACTGACCACTAATTGAGCCAACGGAAGTCTAGAAACCGCACGACATAATTTAAATAAACACATGCACACACCACATACGCACACAGCTAAAGAGGGGAAGTATAACACACCAGCGAATAGGAGCAAGTAAACTAAAATGCCACTAACTGAAGTTTTTGACCGCAAACAGGACGCCAACCAGACGGATGGTGGGGTACAGAAGGACTCGCTTCGGTTCGTGCCGCATGCTCGAGTACTGCACTTCCGCTTGTGGATGAGGCTGCGTGCAACTCGAGGGAGGAGGGGGTCTCCAATGGAACTGGTTCAGATTTTTAGCCCAGCGGGTCTAAGCATTATTAAAATTGTTAATTGCATGTGCTGAGAGGTGCGAAGGTTGCACAATCCTCATGCCTCTGTATTTTAGTTTAGGCAGTGCATGCTATGGATTATTTTCCGGAAATTAAAAATCGGGAAAGTTACAGGAAACTTTTTGAGATAGGAATACTTATCTTTTTAATATTTGGCATCATTTGTACATTTTCTGAAAATTATTTTCCATGATTCAGCTTTGGAACCAGTCCTCAGAAGTAGTTGCTCTTCTATGCATTCGGTGCAAGTATTCTCTTCTCTTCATCTTTTGTCACACACTAAACACATTTTTCAAAAAGCTTCCGTTTGTTGGCCAACGGCCTTCCATTTTGCAACTTCCACACCCATCTGCGACAGCCCGCCCCAATTACCCATCCTTTGGTGGGGCATTATGTGAAAATGAGTGTGTTGTCATGTCGTGTACTGAATGCTGCCCCAGAAGTGAGGGCCGGACGAGGAGTTGAAGTTGCTAATGCAATCACATAGCATTCATATTCATCATAACCACAAAAGGCACTCCACATGGGAAATTCGCAGCGGTGACGGGGGGCTGGGAACTGGGAACTGGGAGCTGGGGGCATTTCCACTTCCGCCTGGCAGCTGAGCGCCATTTTGCACGTGGCTGCTTTGCATGGATCCTCGGACCCAGTCACATCTATATCTACACTTCCGCTCCCAATTTTCTTTCCTCCGTGCGACTTATGCACCAATGCGTTTATTTTGCCATTTTGGCTTGCCATATTTACTTTTCTTCAATTGTTTTTGGGGGAATGCGCTTTGTTGTGTGTTCTGAAACGGCCAGGCACAAACATTTTCCTTTTTTGGGCTGTAAGCTGGATTCCCTTGCTGAACTGGTCGGGTTCTGTAAAGGTGGTGTCCACTGTAATATTAATGATATAAAACTACATATTCAGCAGATCCCTCTTATGTTAACTTATTCTATTATTCAAGGATTTTTTTATATTTTTTCTATTGGCTTACTAGCCGTATTCGTCACACATTAATCAAAATGTAACATTCAACAGCTTTGCAAACACTTGATTCGTTAACATTACTGCGCCTCTCTCTGCGCTTCTCATAAACTCGAATTGCAGTCCGCCCCTTCGTTCGTTTCACCCGCTTTCATGCCCTGTTTTTTAATCATAGCTCACCTGGATCGCACTGCTCTCTTGTGCTCGACATAATTGCAATGTTTACCTCGACGCTGGGAGCCAAGTTAAGTGAAGCGTTAAGGCGGCATCAGGAGGCAAATGACGAGGAGGGCATCTCTCCTCTTGATTAAAATTTCTGATTACTACACTGATACCGCCGCGCAAACAGAATGCAAAAAGGAAGAAAAAATGCATCCACCTGAACATAAAAAACAAAAAAAATAATAGAACAACGGAACAAAAAGTGAAGCAAAGGTAAAGGCACCACAAAATGCAGCGACAGCGTTTTGTGCTCCGCCTTCATCTGCACCTGCTCCTCTTTCTAATAACATATCAACATCACCTGCTGTGTTTGGTTTTCATTAGTTGCTTTCATCTTTTCTGACTTTCAGCAGCATGATTGATGGTTTCAATTAGAATTTTCATGTCAAGAGGTGATGCATAAACGGCAAAAAAGCCTCATATTACCATCCAACTTAATTTAACTTTTTGTAACTCTGCGTTTTTCTCTGCTTATCGCCAGCTTGTTTATGTTAACGCTACTGTACTTCCGGTTTGAGCTAATGTATCTCTTTTCCGTTTTTTCCTTTTTGGGTGCGAGATGAGCGTGAAGCTCTAATTAATGATGCCCATGACAGAAATTTATGTGCTACAGCAAAAACTTTTGCAATATTTGTTCGCATTTAGTTTGCCTATCACTCCGTCTCTTCCTTTCTCCCTCATACACATCTCCTCTCCCTGTTGGTTTACTGTTGCTCATATGTGTGTGTGTGTTTGCCGGCACTTCCGTTTCCTGTATTAGGCCGGAATATTTTGCTCAGCCCACTTCATATTTGTTTATAATACACTTACCATAAGCCAATCAGGCGATGTTGTTTTGCTTGTTCTGGTAGAAATTCGGGTATTGGCCTATGATCTATTCTCCATAATCACGGCTGTTAATATTGTTCATGCTGAGTTTTGTTTGGTTTAGGCTGCATTTGTACTTGGAGCTACCGATTAACGGAAGTTTAAAATTAACAGTTGTGTTGAAGTTTCTTCTATACGAGTTTAGTTCCAAGGGACAAACTAAGCATAGATCGAAAAACAAGTACAATATAATACATAGAACTAGAGCTGGACTTCTTTTTTAACATACACAATTACCTGCCGTTAAAGAAAATTAAGGAAATACACAAAATGAGGGTAATCAGCAGTTCTTAGACCTATTTAATATTTTAAATTAAACGATTTTTTTCGAAATATTTCGAGTACCCTGTGATCATGTTCTGGTAATGATGGGAAAGTGTATTTACACTTTTGCTATATTTTATGGGCGCATCGCAACCTTGCTTATTAATAACTCGTTTTGCCTTATTGTCCATCCAATGGCCAGGACACTCTGCCAGACAAACTTGGCCCCCGGCAAGTGGGCATGGTCCTGGGCCCCATCTAATGGTCATTGGCTGTTCCAGACTCCATTATGCAGCCATATCTACCCCGACCCATGGGCCTGCATCGTTAATGCCGGCGGAAGTGAGCTTAGTCCTGGTCCTGGTCGTTGTTGTCTGCCTGCTCGTGTTTCGAACATAAAACTTTTGCCATTGCATTTAGGTGAGCAGCATCAAATGCAACATGAGCTGAACATCAGCTGCTGCTGCTGCTGCCTCTTCATCGACTGTCCCTTGTCTATGTCCTTGTCCCTCTCAGTGGGCATTGAGTAGCGGCCTTCCGGTGCTTGAGGTGTGCCGAGGAATACACTTCGCAAAATTCTCAAGTCTGTGAAATATTAGGAAGTGCCTCAAAACCATCAAACCATTGCACAATCAACTGGATTACAAAACTTACAATTTTGTTATACAGTCTAACGTTTTACCAGTGCACTTTCCCCATCATGATGCCCAGATTCATCACCCAGCAGAGTTCTTCACACTTCGTGTGGGTAACCAAGCTTGAAGTGAAGTTCAATAGGGTTTGAGCCCTAGGCTTAGACTGTTTTGTGTTCGGATCTCTATTTATTTGTTTCGCTTTGAGGGTATATGAACAAGTTTCATGTTGCAAGGCACTTTTAATAAGCCAAGGAGAACTGCAAAGTTTTTGCATAGAGTAGAATAGAATAGCATATGGATACAATGTGACTTACAATTGTTAATCTAGTTTTTATAGATAGATAAACCTAACATACATTAGGAGGTTTCCGGAAAATATTGTGCATTATTGCCTGATGTTCTCTGCTTAAGTTTCTATATTGAATATATGCATAAACAAAATTTAAATTGCGCTTAGTGAATGCATGGCAAACATGAGAACTCGACATACGACAGGAAACAGCGAGCAAACAAACTAATATTCATAAAAAGAGCAACAAGGAGCGGCAAGTAGCCAGGCGAAAATAACGCTTAATACACAACGATGACGTCGTGCGGGAAAATAAGCTGGGTGGGCGTGGCGGCAGGGGGGAGGGGGAGGGGCAGCAGCCAACGACAATGACGACTTGTCAAATATTGACGTATCTCTTGAAAATTGTGCTCCAGCGCGGCTCATCCAATGTAAGCAGCCCAATGGGCTATACCCACTCCAGTTCCTCCATTCCCAACCCCCAATCGCTCGGGTCCTGACCTATCCTCTCCTGGCCACGTCAGCAACATCATCAACTAGTGTGCAACACATACGACACTGCTGCCAACTAAACTTTCTCCCGAACCCACACACAGCAGCGTGGTTACAGTGGGGACTCGCTAAGTTATGCCAGCAAATTCATTTGTATTTTATTTTTCCAAATATCGGATGCCAACAACAAGCAAGTAATACGCACTAATCAGAACTAACTGTTTACGAACGTATTTTTTCTAGTGCCTGTTAATAACTGTTACATATCTAAAGGAAAATCGCCTTGAAATGTGTGAAGTATTTATTAAATTATTCAGCTTTATATTTCTAAAAGCAAAGCAAATTATATTTTACGGTCTACATCTTACAGCTGAATATAGTAGGTAAAATAAAATTACGTCGACGTGTTTAATAGTACCTCGCAAGGGTTTTTCACTGTACCTTGCTTGTATCATTTGTATGGCTAACATCGACGTTTTGTGTGCATTTGCTTCCTTTTTCCATTTTTTGTCTTTGTATCATGTGCTCTTTTTCGCTTTCGTTGCACTTTTACTGTCCGATCCTGCTGCTGTTGCTCCTTGTACCCGATTACCCCCCGCTTGAGCTGCTTCCCCCCCCGAATATCCTGCCAACCAACTATGGCACTTCATTTGCTGCGCTCAAGTGGATCCACTTTCATTTGTTTGCCTTGGCAAAAAAAGAGTAAAATGGAAGTGCTGGGCTGACCCTCGTACCACGCCAATGAATATTTCCCCTTCGAGCCCCGCCGCTTGCTTTTGTCACCCGAAGTCCCCCGCGTTTCGCATTGTCTGCCCGTACAGTGGAGAGTGCCTGCTGACAGACAGTAGTCGCCTCTGCCCTGCTGATTCAGCTTTGTTTGCCTTAAGCCTTTGTGCAAACATTTTGCGCCTCCAAAACGCAGGGCTCAGACTTCGACGCCCCTGGAATCAGACAGCCAACTGCATAGCGAAAAGAATGGCAAAAAATGCACTATACTTCGACTGCACTGGGAGAAACAAGAGTGCGCAACTTGAACATCTAAAAACTGAAAGCAACAACAAGTTATGAACTTAATTTCTCTTAATATGGGATTTACTTAATAAATCATAAACTAGTCAGTTTAGTCTATAGCTTTTTATAGACCTAAATAAAGTTTAAATCAATATTTGTATACTTAACTGATAGTTTTCTTATAATTTATAAAAATTTCAATTGATAAGCTGATACAAAAGCACAGTAAGCAATGCCTTAGGTTTGTCCTCGTCTACTGAAGTAGATTTGCATGATTTGATTTAGTAATGACCAGTATTTTTGTTAAGTGTAGCTGGTATGCAACAGCAGAAGCAGAACAAGAGAATCGGGCACCGCCTGCGGCTTCATGGGGCAACCTTTGTGCATTGGCCGCAGCAAGTGCATCATCAATATGGTTGCTCTGCTCCCGGTCCATATGCGTATGACTGACGCCTTGGGGCAGAAAGAATTTCCCTGGCAGAGTTATCCGCACACATAATGCTGCCCAGTGATCCTTCGCCTCTTCTTGCCTTTGCATTTGCCGGGGGGCGTGGCATGGTCCAGAAGGCCTCTGGGTCTCGTCATACTTGGTTTTGTGTCGCAAATTGTTTGCCACATGATTTTCCATTTGCCTCGGTTTTCCGACCCCCGGCTTGCTTCAGTCGTTGGCAGAGGAACTTCCGCCACATGCAGAACTCATCGCAATTCCGTTGGCACCATGGCAGCCTTTGGCCAAAGTTATTGGCGTTGATATTTTACGATTCTTGTCTACAAGTCATCGGCCAAATGGTCCATCCACTGCAATGGATGCTGTTTGTGGATATGAAATTCTTGAGTTAGCACTCGCTCGTAAAAAGTTAGTACCATTTACAGAAGGGCGAGTGAATGGGGAAGTTGAGATATGCTGCTTTGGGAGCGATATGTATCTTATAGTGCTATACCAATTTATTTCAAGTGCATACATCTAAGTGAGATTTTAACCTTTCATCTGCAAACGCTCTAGTTTTGACCTCTGAAACTTAAAAGTATTAAGCAAACTGGCGCAAAGTATTGCTAAGTAAAATAATAACACTAACAAGAACTGAAACAAAAACAAGCCAGCCAAAAGGCAAACTTTCGCCCAAATCCTTACAAATGTTTATCTTTTCTTAATCCCGCACTTAACTGTTAGACCGAAATTGGCCAAAAGGCCAAGACCCGTCCAAAAATACTGAGATGTAAGAGGGTTAGTTGGGGAAATGTGAATGAAACTGGCAAATTGCTTAACGCTTCAAAGCGCCGCTTGAACTCCTTTTGCCTTGTTTTCTTAACGCAGTTGTTAAAACTTTTTTGCGCTAAAAATTTGTGCTTTCCAAAAATCCAAAGAAATTCCGGCGATTGAGGTGGAGCACCAGAGTTTCCAGTTTCGAGTTTCCAGTTTCGAGTTTTACAAACATTTTTGCAGCGACAAGTTCTACAAACGATTGGTGGAAGGAAGGTGAACGGGTTGTGTAATGACCACTTTTTCCGTTGAGCTTCATTTGCACATCGACCGCAAACGTAGGGAAAGTTTCGACTCACTGTCGCATTTTCTTTGCCAAAGTACCGACGTCTTCTCATAACGTTAAATTTGTACCCAATTTTCTTGCCTTTTAAAGTGCTTAAGCACTTCCTAAATTACTTACAAACCGCCACAAACTGCTTAATTGCATTAAGCCATTTAAAGAAATGTATGGATTTGCCTTATTATTTTATAAGTAGGGACATTTAGCCATAGATATAAATCCAATAGGTTACATATATTTAGTAATACATCATAATTTTTAACATTAGTCACTCTATATCTCAATTATATTTAAGTTTAGTAGTCGTTTTGAATTTAGCTGGCAGAAAAACTGCTGCAACTGCGAAGCAGACGAGATGTTTGCAATTGTCGCTGCTTTTCACTCTTGGCTGTTTATGTTTTTCTTGGCTTATTTATTTTGGTTTATTCCCCCTGTGTGGCGTGGAGGGGGCATACGGGGGGCTGGGCTGTGAGTGGGCGTGGGGCGTGGGGCGTTGGGCGATTAAAGGCGGATCCCCGAGCGCGTCTTAATCTTTTGTTGATGCTTGTTTATTCTGCAATTACTTAGGCGTTCTGTTTGCGTCGTCTGCACTGCGGCTGCGACGTCTTCAGATTTTCATTGCCCCCACGACTGTTGCCACCCCATTCTACACCCATTGGCCGTTTTTGCCACAACTGAAAGAATCACGTGATAGTTTCCGAATTGCAATAACTGAATTCTGTTTGCAACAACACTGATTTCCTGTGAGAAGCTTTTCAACTGAAAAGGTTTTTTAAGCCTATCAATACAAAGGGGCAACTTTGGGGCAATTGGTTTAAGCATCATAAAAAGCAGTAAAAATGTATATGTATATGCTTGGTATTTTTGTCAGTGCACGACTTCTACTCGATGCTTCTTGCGTTTTAA
The DNA here is from genome assembly GCA_005876975.1 of Drosophila orena. Classification (NCBI taxonomy): domain Eukaryota; kingdom Metazoa; phylum Arthropoda; class Insecta; order Diptera; family Drosophilidae; genus Drosophila; species Drosophila orena. Next base: position 6,612,263 of record VCKV01000008.1, on the reverse strand, counting down.
GTGCTCCAGTGCGTTTCGTTTTGTTTGCTCTTTTCTCAGTCCGCCACTGTCTTTATTTCCTTGGCATTTTCTTTTTATTTTCTTTTTTTTTTTGCAGCTTAGGCGCGACGCTTTTCCTTCTGTGTTTTTGCTGTTGTTTTGCTGGGTAAAGTTGTTTGCCTAATTTCATGCTTTGCTTGCTCCCAAAAGGTGTCGCCCAATGTATAAGTGATGCCCTGCGACTCTGATTTTCCCAGTGTAATTTGCATAAGGCTCTTGCAGAGGAAAGGCGATTTTCCAGCTGCGGATGGGAATCGGTCCTTTGGCGTTGGAGTTTCAAAGAAACTATTTCGATCAAAGCATTTTAATTGTTTCAAGGGGTTTGAAGGGGAAACTTCTTTAGGGTGATTTAAATGCATTCGATTATTCTGTTCTAACCACTATCCAGGCATCGCTTTTTCAATAAATCAACATTAACAATTGCGCCCCCAAAAAAAGCAAAGAATTTGCGATAGCTGCCGCCTATAAAGCGAACAATTAACCGGTCATTAATCAAGCGATTGATGATGGTGGCGCATCGGCAACAATTGCAGAAACCATTTCAAATAAAGCCTTTCGCCACCACAGCGATAAGGGGCTGAATCGCTGGCAGGACTTTCAAAACTATTTGCCAAAGCTTTAATCGGAAACGGAAACAGGCTGTGACAGTTAGGCAGGCAGTCAACCAGTTGACATTCGATCGATGGATGAGGTTTATGGTAGTGTGGCAAGGAAGGGAATGGGGCACACAATCAAAGCGGAAGTCATTTTCGTACGTTAATTGACAACAACCGAGGGAAGTGCGGGGGAGCGGGAGAAGATGGTGGTGCCACGGCTCAAAAGACCGGGACAGAGTGGAGCCATGGACCCAGAGACGTCGATGGTGTCGGTGACTGTCTCCTTGTCTATCAATCAGCCAACCAACTCTCACATCCCCATCTGCTCCCCCAAAAGGCAACCCACTTTCAGCTCGCATTTGTTATGGGGAATAGTTTTAGCATTGTTCCACGGCATTTTCTCCTTGATTTTGCCGGCAAATGGAAGGCTTAATAAAGAGGGGCGGGCTGGCTTAACCTCAGGGCCGACCTTCCCTTAGTCTGGGTGTAATAATTGTGACTGATTTTCTGGATTTGCGGTCCTGCGCTGCATTGAAGTTTTGCAAGGGGAAATGGAGCACGGAAAGCATTTGATGTGGTTGATGGAAACCCAGAGATAATCTTTCGAAAGGGTGAAGAACAGCCACGAAATTGAATAAAGTTGTTAGTCGTTAGAGCTGTTGTTGTTAGAGCTAAGGACAAAGTTCTGGTAGTTTATAAGAAGGCCAAAAGGTTTTACGTATTTTATCTGGTTTCTATTTTATGCATCTATATGTCTTAGTTTATTGTTTTTCAATTTTTTACCATTTCAAAATTAAGTATGAAATTCATAACAGATTTTTATAATGTTTATATCGATTAGTATTGTACTATTTGTTTAATCAAATAATTATTTGTTTTAATTTTTTTAATTGTTTTAATTGGTATACCCGTTACTCGTAGAGTAAAAGGGTATACTAGATTCGCTGAAAAGTGTGTACCAGGCAGAAGTAAGCGTTATAGTATATAGTATATATATTCTTGATCGGGATTAAAAGCCGAGTCGAGCTGGCCATGTCTGTCCGTCCGTCCGCCTGTCCGTCCGTATGAACGCCTCGATCTCAGGAACTATAGAAGCTAGAATGTTGAGATTAAGCATAAGGCATCCAGAGACATAGACGCAGCGGAAGTTTATTTAATCAATTTACCAATTCTTTAAAACTCTGCATTTAAATTTAGAAATTTATTCAAAAAATTTTTTTTGTTTTAATATTTGACGTATAAAATGTTTGAAAATCCAAAAAATTAAAAAAATTGCCAAGGCTGAAGTTCTATACTCCATAACTCAACTTATCTTAATTAGATTTTGAAGTGGCATACCTCTAAATGTTTCTGGCGCAATTCTCTAAAAATCTGTATTCAAATTTAGAAACTGTTTTTTTTCGTATTTTTTTGTCATTTTTTTGATGTGAAATTCAAAAATATTAAGAAATGTCCTAAGGCTAAAGTTGTAAACTCCATAACTCAACTAATCTTAATCGGATTTTGAAATTTTGTAAATGTTTCTGGCGCAGTTCTTTAAAAATCTGCATTCAAATTTAGAAATTAATTAGAATTAATTTAAAAAGAAAGTTTTTTTTTATGTTTTCTGATGTACATCATACGTGTACATCAGAAAACATAAAAAAAAAATTCCTTTGTAGAAATATTCTTGTTGAAGAAATTAAAAAAATGATTGTCGGGGAACTCAACTATAGCATTCTGTCTTGTTTTAATTCAAGACGATCGTTTATATTAGAGCCGACATACTTTTCCAAAAATACATTTTTAATCAGTTCGGAAAAGCGATGCTATTTGTATACCCTTTACTCACAGAGTAGATAGGTAGTAAATTATTTAAGATGTAGGAGAAAGCGTTTCCTACCCTATTGTGCAAATATTCTCAATTGGCATCACTAGTCAAGTGGATCTTATCATGTCCGTCTATCTGTTTTTTCTACTGTATGTATGTGGATTACTAAACACGATGGTGGCGGGTATCTGCTAGTCGAGCCACTTGCCTACAGCGTTCTCTTCCGTTGTTGTAGTTTTCACTGCAGATCCTTTTATTTCTTACACAAACAAAAAAAAACACAAGGTTAGATAAGTAATAACACAATCAAATGTAATTCTAGCTGGCTTCAACAATCCAAAATGTTTGGAAATAGGGATTATGTTCGGTTAGAATCTAAACAAAATGAAAGCAAATATAGAATTCAAATTTTTTCTCTGTGCATCTGTCTCAATTTGTTTGTGATGTTTTGTCCATGTGTGGCAGTGCCGAATCCGTCAGCATTTTGTTGCAATCACCGAGGGGCATTTGGGGTGTAAGGAACGTGCCATGCTAAAAACTGCAGTCAAACCGAAATCATCATCAGCAAGTATCAGCACTAGCGCTTCCTAAAGTCATCAATGGACTTCGAGCTGAATGGTATGAGTACTTGGCTTAGAAGTCACATTTTTACTTTTTCCATAAAAATTGAATGAAGGTTAGAAAAACTTAATGAAAAACTCTTGCCCAAAGTTTAAGAAGCAATCTATTATTTGCCAATTATTATTTCTATTATTAGGTATTAAACCTTTAGCTAACAGCTGTAGGACATACAAACTTCGGCTAGATATTTGGCGACTTGCTGTTGATTTTACTGCTACTGTTCAGCACAATTGAATCCCCATTCGATGATGCCCCAGTTTGGTTTCAGTTCCTGCTGATGAAGCTGACATAAAACAATGCGATGGACGATTTTACGAATGTGCTCCGCAAATGAATGATTCTGGTGTAAAATGGGTTTTATTTCATCTGCCATTTCTGTCTGGCTTATACTGCTTTTTTCGCTTCTTGTTAAACCAAACTGACAGCTAACCATCTCCATTTCCTACTCGAACCCATTGAATACGCAAAATGTCAACTAATTTAGTGAAAATTGTTTACGCCACGCGTTGACATTTAATTGTATCCTTTGTTCGTTGCTTTCAAAATTTCGCTACTGAAATTGATTTGACGTTATTCACATTCTCCATTATATTTTAATTTCCCCCTATTTTGTTTGGTATCTATTATTTATTATTTTTTGAAGCATTTCTATGTATTTTCGGAGCCAGTTAATCGATACTGCAGGCTGAAATTCACTCAAAATTGGTTAGCACTTTTGCTCGTTTTAAAAATGACAAAATATAAGCTGGCCAAGAAATCTAATTAATGTTACGGGTACGCCTGAAATCCTTGATGAATGGCCACATGAGCTAAAGCAGCCATTTTAGCACTTTATTGCTGCGTAAATATGTATTAGGCTTTAATTTATATGTTAATTACTTGCCATTTGTGGTTATACATTTGTGTGGAGGTCGGCAAAAGAAGTTGCTGCTGTTGGGCGGACTTTTGTTAATTATTTTTCCGCACACACATACCCATTTGGGCATGTGCTTTGCTGTTATTGGTTTCCTTGTAATTATTCTTTATTAAATTTGTTAGGGACGAGCGAGAAAATAATTAAAAGTGTAGCGAGCGTAGGTTCCGTGGGAGTTTATTTATGATTATTGGCAGACCGAGCTGAATTAATTGAGTAATTCACATGGCCTTGGATATTTTTCCTTTTGCCCAATATGTATTTACCAGCATTTCGCTGGCTCTCTTTCGCACAAATTGCACCACATTTATAACACTTTGCGCCCTATCCCAAAGTTAATCGCACTTCAGTCAATCTTTGTTTAATCAAATGGCGGATCGACTCGTGCTGCTTCTGTGTTGGTGGTTGGCCATTAGTTGCTATTATTATGCTCATTACACTAAATGATGGCTAATTTCTTTGCAACACTCTAAAATGGTTGGTTCCTCGGGTGTTTGGCAAATTGCCGGTTATTAGATTCGAATGGAACCTTGGATGTGAAGATACACAACTGCCACCCACCCAACTGCCACAAGTGGTGGGTTTTCTTGGTTTTCTTGTCGGTAAATGAAGCCATTAACTTATTGTGTGGTCATTATTGATTCCTCGTTGCTGGGAAAATTACACAGCATAAAGATACAAATACAAGTCGAGGGGTTAAACTGGGATTCTTAAAGTATTTGTTAAATGGATATATTATGATTCTATAAAAACTCGAAAATGACTTTAATTTAATGTTTTAGTTGGGGCTGGGAAATCTCATCCATTTCAGCTGCTTCGAATTCAATAAACGTCCATTAAACGACTCACATTTATCAGCAACCAAAATGGGAAATCCCAAGAATCATGTTTACCTTTATCCAGGCATTTATAGGCAAACAAAGAAGTATACTTCTTAAGCCGGGCAGAAAGTGGAAGTGAAAGTAATGCAATTTTTGTCATCGAAAGGTATTAGACCACACACGTGCGCTTTGAGCCGTGTCAACATGCCAACTCCCTTTGGCCCATCGACACTTTTGCTTCTGGGAGCTGTCATTCATGCGACTCATGTAGCAAGCATTTTCCGAATGAAAATCTTTTTCGTTCTATTAAGCCAGACCAAACAAAAAGTAGCCCCAAAATTCCACCGTGCGTGACAAATTTCGATAAAAAGGCGTTGACCAGCCCCCCCCGGCCAGCAAAACGATGAAATCGAAGCGGATACCTCGTTTCTTAGCCCTCGCTGCTCCTGGCCATTTAACACTTCGTTAAACTTGAGCAGCAGGAGCGGAAGAATCGGGGAGGATGGCGGTGGAACCCGTTTTGGCCATGTGCCTGAACAAAGAAGCAACCCCCATAAATATTTCGCACTCACACGCATGCAACAAAATGCAACGAATTACATAGTGGAAAATGTAAACACACGCAAAGGGTTAAGGAAAAGGCAGCAGTAACAGAAGTATCTGCAATAGAAGAAGTGGAAATCCAGAAAGACAGTGAAACCTCCATAAGACATCCCGCACAATGCCTAATTACAACGAGATACTTAAGGGAGTAGCTGGTGTAAACTGTATACTTTGATCATTGTAATACAAAAAATATTTTTGAATTAACTGGCTGTTGGATTTATGCAACTCTGACTGTGATAGTTACATACCAGTAGCTACAACGCAGTAGATACAGTCGCAGAAACAGCCATAAAAGTCAATAATGTGTGTTTCGCTGTAGCAGCAGCAACATCGGAATAATGACCAGACGAAATACGTACTTTTGCTGATACGTGAGCTAATACAGTTGCGTATTGTATTGGTCAGACACTTGCAGGGTGTTTTCATTTTTCCTCTAGGATGGGGGTTTTCCTCGTATGTGCTATTAAATTTCATAGCCCTTGCTTGTTGCGAATTTACGGCTGTTAAAGTTTTAAGTAGCCAATTGAACTGGAAACCGTGGCTGTGGGTGGTATTTCGATACCTGGTGGTCACGTGCCTCATGTCCTGTAAATCGATTTGGTTCCTATGTTGTCGGGCTGAGTATCAGCGAATGGACTCCATTAGGAAGTCCTGAGACGCGTTTGGCTCAATGGGTCGGAAAAAATAAACTGCAGTGCCAAGTATTCAGCCTAATTGCTGGGTTCTAATGTGATTGGCAGTACATTTGACGGCTGTTTTCTATTATTTCTTCACTTCAAATGAGTGTTTGTTTGTTAGCAAGCAGTAAGTGTTTACCAAAGCAGTAAAACATCAATATATGATTGAATACGAAAAGGTCAGATTCAAGTCATTGCCCTTGACCGATTCGACTGTAGATCATGTTTAAGAACTCAGAGATCCCTACTTGCGTGTTTCTCACTTCGAACTGATAAGCGTTCCGCTCGGAGATTCGTTTCGATAGTCGGCCTCTTCTGCCAGCTGCATTGATAGCTATTCGATTTTATTTGTTCGAAACCAAATGCCAAACGGATCGGATCGGATCGGATCGGATCGATTCGATTCGATGTGAAGCGGTCTTATCACTATTCGAAAATAGATCTGGCAATGGAGCTCTCTTCTTTTCGAAGCGATTTCTCTGTTTCCCGATCGCCGCCTCTTAATTCAGTGTGAGCATTATCACCGATCTGTTGAATACGGGCACTTGTTGTTGGCATTTTCATTTATTTTATTTAAGTTTTTTTTTGCGATTTTTGTCGTCTTGTGATTTTTTAGTTTGTCAGAGTCTGTTGTCTTGATAACGTTGCTGATCGTGTCTAATTTGCTATACTATTCAATTCGACTTTTTGCTCTGTGTCTCGTCTGCGTTTTCGTGTTGTGCGTTTATAAAAAAGACTGCTGCTCATTAAAAAAAATCAGGAATTTTTTATAAGTGTGCTTTCAAATTGGTGAAGTTACTTGGAAAAGTGCCGTTATTGTCGTGGACGTTAACGCAGTTGAAATAAAATAGAAGATCGAAAGTATTGTACGCTTATGTCATTACGTCTCGTAGCGTAACGTCACGTCACGTCACGTCTCCCGTAAAACGTAATCAAAGTGACTGTTTTGCTTTCTTTGTGGGTTCCTTGGTATCTATTCAAATATATTTCGATATCATTTACTATTACTGTCTGTGTCCTACATGCATCTGAGTCTTATGTGAGTACACCTCGAGTGGAGTATCCTTATATTTAAGCCTTTAAGTTCTGCGTTGTGTTTATCTGGCCATTCGGGCCATTTATTGCCAAACCGAACGCAACTCTAACCTCATTTACTGTGTTGTCTCATTATAAACCACATGGGTTTAACTCGGCTATATAAATCAGCGAATATATGTATATGTATATGTACGTGCACAAAAGTCTATAAATGTGCTTATAAATGCAATAAATCTTTGTTGCTTGGGTTATCTGTTTTCGCCTATTTGTTGTTATTCATGTTGATGCTGTGGTTTTTATTTGCTGTCGATGTGCCAATAAAGGTTTCCTTATCCTCAGCATTGTGTTTACTTTTTTATGGCGTTATAATTGATTAAAATGTTGTTATGTGCAAATCTGCTTTCCTCGAGTGACACATTAATTTCACAAGTCTTTATTCAATTCAACGATGCAGTTGTGCAACGAACGAAAAAACTATCTTTAAAGTTCACATGTGAATTAATAGATTTGTTTGGGTAATTTGTGGCATACATATTTCATAATCAGGATTATCTGGTTGGCACAATAAATAATTGCAGTGGCCATATCCATATTTAAATACCTGCCATATCATAGGGAAATCCCACTACAAATCAATTGACAAATCCCGGAACTTGAAGCCATTCAATTAGCCGTAATTAGACGGAAGTTGCCGCTTTGCCACTGAGCATCACTTGTTGCATGAATAATGGCTGCCAATAATAATGCCGTTAACAAGTGAGGGCATGGGTCCAATTGGGGGGATCGGAAAGGATTCTTCCAGCTCCAGCTCAGCAGTTCTGTTTGCTTTGACAAATACAAGTTGCCTCCTGGAGCCATAATAATATTATTTATGGTCCTCCAGAGGACATCGGCGAACGGAAGGGAAAGCTGAGCAGCCGGGAATCGATGAAAGTGGCTGACAATTTATAGATGCCTCATTATTATGGAACCGAAATGGGGGCGTGGTCCCAGTCCTTCGCACATAAAGTTCAGTGCTGCTGGCGCAGATAAAAAAGAAGCTTAAAGATACTTTTTTATTCGCTTGCTAGCAACCTTTTGCGATGTGGCGTTCTTTGGTGTTCTTTACTTTGGTTTTTTTTTTTGTGAATTGTCATTGTTTTGTACGTGTTTTTATTGTTTTTACTGGCTTGACTTTTGTAATGCGTTGCCAATGTATCTGTGGGTTCTTAGTTCTTTCGTTTCTTCCCAAACGCATGTCAAACATGGAAAGCTGCTTGTTTACGCTTCTCGTACTCTACTCCTCCAGCTTTTAACATATGCTTCACTTATGTATGTTCCAAGCCATTTGCTCGATATTTACAAAATAAAGCAGCTCTGACAAAACAAATTTATATTGATGACGATGCCTGGGAGTGATGTATGCAAATGGCTGTATCCACTGTGGCATTTAAATCGTTATGCCTTCACAGATGGCCAGTCCTTTTACCTTTATCAAATTAGCCAACTTATACTGAACTTTTAGTACCTAGTACCTTTTAGTTTGGTAACATCCTTTTCGGGTTAAGTTAACAGGTGAGTAAGCTCGAGTATTTAGTGAAGTTGGCATTAACTTAGTAGACTTCACTTCCAGATATCTTGAATGTTATTCAAAGGAAAATGTTGTTTCCCCAACCCCATTTCTTTTACTTTCTATATTAAGAAGCCTTCAAATGTCACTGGGTTATGTTCCTAGAATAAGGTTCTTAAAAATAGAATAAAATAAGTTAGATCTGTAAAAAGCATTCCAATTAGCTGTTTTATTTTTAATTTCGCAATCTATTTGTGACAAAAAAAGTATTAAATATAATATTAGAAATATATATATAGTATATTTTTCCAACTGAGGAATATATTTATATCTTCATTTAGCTACATCTTAATATTTTATTCTTTCTAAAAATATATGTATTTTGGGTATCCAGGTATTTCTTAATTTCAGTCTAGAATTTGGTATTCACTACTTGCCTTTGTAATGCCCCTATTTAGAGTTTAGTTTTGCTGAGTTCTCTGTGCAACAGACAGACAACAATGATTCCAGGAATGGCATTGCCTTTCAGTTTACCACTTTTCCCCTACAATTACCATGGTTATCCTTGACAATTATTTCCGCACAGAAAACTTTCCAAATGCAGCACACCACGGCGGATCCGCTGTAATAATTGGCTAGCCCAAAAGACCCAACAAAAACACACAGCCACCTCAATTCCAGCCGTCTTTCTCTAACCAAGTCAACTTTCCTCCAACCAGCACTCAGCACTCACTTATTATTAAGTTGTTTTCGAAACTAGGAGGAGGAAAAACCGGCGGGCGGAAGCAGAAGCAGGAGAAGCTCCTCCCGGCAAAAGTTAAATTATAAAATCGTCAAAAGTTGACGAAGACATTTTGCGCCTATGCAAACAAATACACAAGGAAAGTGCTCCACTAAAAAATGGGGCCGAAGTGAGGGGGGGGGGGGGAGCCACTTAAGATGCTTAGCGCCATGGCAAGCGAAAATAATGACGCTCATAAAAACTAACTAAACACCAAAATAAAGCAAATACTTGTATATACAAACTCCTCTATACATGCACGTGCATATATATGTACGAGTATTTGTTGGCCTGGCTGGCGGGTTGGTTGTGTTTTTAAGCTGGAACGCTCCCTGAATGACAACGATAATGATGTGCGATAATGTTTGTTGTTTCTTCGTTTGCTTTTGTTTATTGTACTTCTTCATCCCACAGTGCTGGTAGCAATGATAATGATAATGATGAAGATGTTATTGTGTTGCTCGGCCTTGTTGTTGTGCAATCTAAGACAACTGTCAAAGTCGTTGCCAAAGGATTAGTCGACTCGGCGCCTTTCGCCTTGCCATACCCTGTAATAGTTGTGCGACGGATGTGTGCATTAATCTAGCACTTTGTAACCAACCAAGGCTTTCTAGTTTTTTAGTCACTTTCCATGCAAATCAGAATCAAAGGAAGTTCAAAGTTAAACTTTTTTGATAGATGCTTTCATCAAAAATTCATCTAGCTATTGATTGAACATTTATATTTTCTTGTTAATGTATTAAATCAGATATATCACATTAGGGAATTAGAAATTCAAATATGATAGCTTTGTATAAAAACATGTAAATATTGCTTTTGTTAGTAATTTTTAAATCTACAACCATTTAGCACAACTTAGTTCAGTATATTCATGTAAAGTGTAACGAAAGAGTCCACTTAATCGACAGAAAAATACATAGTTTTCCCCATGTTCAATAAACAAGGCCACAAGGTACTGGGCACTCTCATCGTCGAGACGAGTCCGTGTATCTCGTGACTGGTTGCCTTGCCATTACTTTCGACCTGCTCCTATCGCAGTCGTAATTAAAATTGCAGCAGACGTAGTGAAGTTTTGTACTTCTACAGCACCAGATACTCCTGCAAGCCAAGCCATCCCATCAATTCAATCGCTTTGACTGCCTGCTGCTTGTAATTTATTTATTGCCGAAAATCGTTCCCACTCTTGATTTGCCCCTGCCCCTGTTTGTTGTATTTTTTAATTGATTAGAAACTCGAGTTTTGTTTTGTTTCTTTGCCAGCAATTGGCATCGAGCCAGGAAATTTTCAGCCTCATTGAATTTCTTTGGGGTATTTCTCGCTCACCCTCTTGACTTTCTTTTCGACTCGCCAATTTTAGCAAATTACTTTCTTGGCAAAACTTTTATATTTGTTGATTCATTTATTGCTAATGCCAAACGTTCGATTTCGTGAACTGTGAGCGACTGATATGAATCAGTGATAGCAATCAATGGCGTTTAATTTCCAACTTTGTTTCATGTTTTGCAATTAGAAATATTTTTGGAATATTTTGCAATGTTTATTAAGATTAAAAACAAACAGAGAGAATTTTATTATCTCAGTTGGCCGACCTGACAGCTTGTCAAATCGTTTCAATATAGATTTTTAGTTTTAGTGTTTCCAAATCAGATTGTGTAGCGTACATATAATTTTATAAAAGTTCATCAATTTTTCGGCTTCTTGGTGGCAAAATTCTCAATGTGTTAAACTTTCGGCCGTACCGCGTCAATCTTCCCATGCTTTTATCAATAATAAAAAATAAGAAAATCTACAAAAAAATATACAAAGACTACAAATGAAATAGCCTGGTCCTCAGCTTTCGGCTACAAATTCTACAAGTGCTAAGAGGAAAAAAGGAGAAATATAACAAATTCCAGCAGCAAGTGAAATAGGTGAGTGCGAGAAGTTCCTCAAGGGTCCAGGCCCAAAGCGGATATTCTAGTTGTCCTTGGGTGGTGTGAATGGAAAGTGGGGTGCTGTGCACCCGTGTCCTGTGTGTCCTGTGTGTTGTGGGTGGGTGGGTGTGTGGGTGTGTGGGTGCTTGGGCTTCCTCGCTGCATGACAGATTATCGCAAGGACCTTGCCGTCCTTTGAGTGTCCTCAACGGTTATTGAAATTGCTGCAATTGAGTTCGGAGTGCTCGAAGCTATTTAATTGCTGCCGCCTGCCTCTTAGAACTTGCTTCACTACTTCACTGCTGAAGATGAGCTAGCGATTTTGCAAGTGCGGCACTAGCCCTATATAACAGTAGTTATATATGATACAACTTCTTGAGAATATCTCTACTTGCTTTCTTATTAAATGCTGGCAAATTCTACAAAAATTAACATTAAAAATACATTTTATGTTTATAAAATATTGCTTAGATCTAAAAAATGTTTGAAATGTAAAACTCTTAAATGAGTTAAATAGTTAGATTTTAGTCCTTCACCTAATCGATGCTTTGTGGCCATCTCTGGTTCGGGTCAATGGGAGTGGAGCGGGCAGAAGGGGTAGCAAGAAGTCCGCTTCCTTTCCCGCAGGTGTTGTAAGCCAGCAACGAGTCCTGGAACTGAGCCAAAGCTGCTTTCTCTCAAGTGCTAACTAATTTCGTTGTTGTCCTTACCGCTTCTGCTCCACATCACTGGCCCAAGGATGCGCTCGGCATCCTCGGGCTTAGCCTCATTCCCTGGCTCATCCTCATCATCGGCGTCTTCCTGCAGTTTCGTTTTTGGTGTCAGCAACATTTCTTCAATTGGTTTCGTTTGCCCTGCCAGTCAGGTTGTTGTCCTTTTTGGTCCTCTGTGTCCTTTATAGAGTTTTATGCGATTTCTCTCGTTTTTTTTTTTTTTTTTTTGTTTTTGCTCCTTGGTAGTGCAATCTTTTTGGCAAACTCTTGTGTGGCGCACAGTTGTTGACTCTGTTTCGGGGCCAAGCCAATTCCTTTTTGGCCTGGCCAAGTCATTCTCTTGGCTGGTTTCGGCGTTTCATGCACTTGTGTGCTCCCTACCTATGGCCACCCCTATTCCAAATACGCTCTACACATATGATCTGGCTTCTGTTTCCAATTTTTATGGCCGTCGACTCAGTTGTCCTTTCTTAACTTGGCCGAAAGTTGAGTTTCGTTCGTTCGGGCGGCATGTCTCATTTGGATCGTAACATTTAGCTTAATGTTTATGACGTTTGCCGTCAAAATAGTTTCACCTGAAGTGAAATAGCAGGTTTTATAGTTCCGTTCGGGTGTATTTATTGCGAATAATACAGTTCCTAAGGGCACACTGCATGTGGTGTGGTGTAAATATTATAAACTTCAAAAATATCTGTGCAGAATTGCATTTTTTATAGTTTCCCAATGGGTTACAACGTAATTTACATATGTTAATTGTTAGAAATTCTGATATTGACACAAATCATGATTCGAATTAGTAAATTAGAGAGAGGGCGTTGATTTTTAAATCTATTTAACTATATATTATTACGTGCTTCCAAGATTTGAAAGCTTGTGTGTAAAAGCTTTCGCGTTAAAGCTTTAACGGTGCTGCTGGCCAAGCTCTCAAGATCAGCTGTTTCTCTATGCCGAGCATGCGGCTTGTTCGGTGTGAATGCCAAAAGCAACAGCTGATCACAGCGTGGCAGAGTGAAAAACTCTCTTAGTTTTATCGAATTTTCGGTGGTGTTTTGGTGCTAGACGCCTGCTCGCCGCTGCTAAAAGGTGTAAAACTACTGTAAATTGACTAATTCTGCTACTAAATCTGCACAAGTGAGTTGCTACGAAGTGTGTGCACCAGTTAAAGTGGGCTAACTCAAATATTTCGCAGATAAATCGGCGAAAAAGCAGTAAACTAGGGAAAGTACCCTTCTTCAGCAGCGATCTTCACTCGATTTGCAGCATTAATGGGTTTTGCCAAAGGTGCACAAAGTCTGCCTGTTTCCTTAGTCAAAAACATAGTCGGCAATTCTCATAGATTGCTCGAATATAAAACTCAGGTTAGAGTCTCACTGTTGTCCAGATTTCATTCAACTTTCGCTGGTAAAATGGAGAAGGTTTACCTCAGGAACGCAAGTGAAAGCAAGGAACTGGACATTGTGTTTCGCTTTGTGAATGCGAATTGGAAGATAGACCGGGAATTCAATTTCCGTCGCCAAATGAACGAGCCCATCGATGCGATTTTGGCCCGGATTCAGAGTAATATTCAAAGCAGGCTGGCAAAGTCTTGCAAGAAACTGAAAACCAAACCACCTGCTGAAATCAATGTTAAGCTGCTGAGTGACGAATATGATGGCAAACTGAATGAACTGACATTTGCCGATCTATTCACCCAGGATGTCAGCAACGTAAAACTGCAGGTGCTAGATACTGTCTACGAGTTGGTGTTCAATCCACCGTGGCTTTCAGCCCTTAAATTGCCCTCGTGCATATTGGCAGGATTCGTGACGTACCCGACCAATGTGCAGATACAGTTCGGAGAGCGCCAGTGCAGCAAAGGAGTTTGGTCCAAGGCCAAAAGCCCCACGGACGTCGATTGGGAGGTGTGCGGAGAAGGATTTCAGTATCTGGTGGCGCCGGAGGATGTTGGTTACCATTTGAAGTTCGTGATAACGCCCGGAAATGCGCAGGGAATGGCTGGTCCTGTGGTGGAGAAGATATCCAGCTCTGCGGTGCAGGAATCTCCCGGATTTTGTCCGTTCCAAGATCGCCACAGGCACACCCCGAACTTTTTGGGCGAACCCAATGAAATTCGGGTGGTGTCCTACAATCTGTTGGCCGACTTATATGCCAGCAGCGACTATGCCGGCAGCACTCTGTTCTCCTACTGCCCAGCGAAATATCTGCAAATAGACTATAGGAAGCCACTCTTCATCAACGAGATCATCGGCTACAACTCCGATATTCTCTGCCTACAGGAGGTCGATCAGCGGATATTTGATTTTGATCTAAAGGAAATCCTAGAACAACCGCCGTATAACTACCGCGGCATAATGGCCCCAAAGGGCAAATGTGCTGAGGGAGTGGCCATTTTCTATCGAAACTCACGCTTTGACCTCTTGGACACCCAGGTTCTGCATTTGGGACCCAATATTCCCGTACTGCCCGTATTTGAAAGCCTTTGGAATAAGATCAAAGTGAACGCACAATTAGCCGAGCGAATTTGTGATCGGTCCACCACTCTGCAGACTTGTTTGCTGAGGATCAAGGGCACCGATAACTACGTTATGGTGGCCAATACGCATTTATATTTCCATCCGGACGCAGATCACATTCGACTGCTGCAAATGGGATTTTCCATGCTCTTTGTAGAGCACTCAATTAGCCGGGCTCTAAAGGACTTTAATATTAGTAACCCCACAAACATTGGACTGATATTTTGCGGCGATTTTAACAGCGTTCCCGAGTGTGGTATCTACAAGTTAATGACGGAGCAGCTTGCCGCAAATTCTCTCGAGGATTGGCGAAGTAATGCCGAGCAGGCTGTTTCGAATGTGGAGCTCTCACAGCCATTCAAAATGGGCTCGGCCTATGGGGCACCGGAGTATACCCACTACACCACCCTGTTTTCGGGTTGCTTGGACTATGTGTTCTACCAAAACGATCGCTTCGAAGTGCTGAAGGTGGTTCCACTGCCAACGGAGGAGGAGTTGAAAGCCAACTCTGCGATACCATCGGCTGTTTTTCCATCCGATCATGTTGCTCTTGTGGCCGATCTTAAGTTTAAGTCAAATGCCCCATAAATTTGGGGTTGTATACTCCATTTAGAATATCTCGGGGATTTCTCAGCACACCAAATACTATGCTTAAATGTAATGTAATACGCTATTTACGATATTTACCTTTTAAATATACGTTTAAAATACTTTTTTCTATATTTATACAACGAATCCTCTCTATCATTCCGTATAAACCATACAAAATAAACAAATAACCGCGTAGATTTAAACGAAAGTAAAACAAGGAAGATAAACCCAAATAAATTGCGGAATGAAGTGACAACAAATTGAGTAAATCCCTGAGTGGCTTAGCTCCCCTGCAAGCAGCTGAATTTCAGGGCTTCTGGTCCTGTTTTCCGGCTGATTGCAGGACGCAGAGCAATTAACGTGAAAATCGCCAAGGAAAAGCGCTCCGTCGCGGAGGTGGCGCCAACAACAATGGCGCGAAAAGCTGAAAAGAAATCCGAGTGGGAAAAAATATCCCAAGCCAACTGAAGTGATTTTCGCACTAATTAACTGCACTTAGTTGACACATACCAATCTATTCACGCCGCCACTCCCCCACAAAGTTGTCGTTGGCCATAATCAGAGCCAGTGCAGCATTTTAATTGGTTTCCACAGTGCTGCCAATATAAAGTCCCACATGTGCAATCGGAATTTTCCACAGAAATTATTAGAAAGCAAATGAAATGTGGCCCGATGTGCGGCACACTCTCGGTGAAAATGCTAGTGCTTGCACTTAGCTTAACTTCGATTTAAAATCCTTTTGTCAAATATAATGCATTATATTTAAGAATATTCTTGCAATTTAATATTTTAAAAAATATCATATCCCATAGATTGTTTTAAGCTTTCATTCAATAAATATGAATAGGAATATAGATGCATATAGAAAAGTGCCATTCATTTTCCCGCAGCTGTAGGTGTTCGTGCGGTGTTCTATAAGCCCAGCAACTCTATAATTACGTGGTACAGTGTTGACAACTAACTTCTTGCAGTGAGGAAAATGGGAAAAGAGGAAGCTCAGCTTTCCACTCTCGGTTCGGTTCGGTTTGGTTTGGTTTGGTTTGGTTTGGTTTGCTTTAGCTCCTCATTTTCCTGCGCATATGGGGCATATTGTTGTTGCACATCAAAGTGAATTCGCTTGATTTAGTTCTGATTTTTCCATGGCCATATGTGTATGGCAAATTCAAAGGGTTTTAATGAGTTGTGGGTATGGCTGCATGTACATATTTCAATAAACATCCATTCATTAATTTCTTTACTTATTACTTCCAATTATAGAAATTTAACTTGTACTGCTTACATTTATGTAGAAACTGTAATCCTAGACTTATTTATTCATGTTACTCATTTGGTACATTGAGTTCGTAAAAAATGCGAGAAAATAACCTCCAGCCAAAGGTCATCGCCAGGACATTTTATTTACTTTGTTGATTAAGCTAAAATAGCATAACAGCAGGGGAGAGATCATCCAAGTGGCAAAGTTACGAGGCAACTGCCAAGGACAAAGCCCTGGAAAAACCAAGAAAAAACCAAGGAAAAGCCCCCGAAAAATAAAAAAACAGCGAAGAAAAAGCAAACGGCAGCATACGGAAATGCCAGGAGCGTGGATTACATTAACGCAGTATTTTCATAGACGAGGGTAGGGAGTGGGATTGGCGGGGAGGAGGGGTTTTGGTCTTTTCGGGCGGCAAGTTGCAAGTTGGCAAATTAAACGCCCACTTAATCTCGACCGGGTCAACCTGTGACACGGAACTCATTCGGTGGGTGAGGTGCTGAGTAAACAAATTCGCAACTGAGAATTTCTAAAACTTGTTGTAAAATATAGTTTTTTTTAGGGCATTTCGAATATTTAATCAATTTCAGTTTTAGTTCTTCTGATGAATATGCAATACAATTCAAAACTTCTATTGAGTTATAAAAGCCAGCGTTCTGCTGCAATTGTAGGGTCAGCTGTAAGAGTGGAAAACGGAGCTGTGGTACTTGGAAAATTCAGGGACATCGCCAGGGGACAGTGTCAAGATCAAGTCTGCAAGTCCACCTCACTCGTTCACTCCCCCAGAGGTCTAGTCGGTTTCAATTAATTTCACGGCGAAGGGCGACTGGCTGGGAAAACTAAGGAAAAACTGTTTTCCGGGCACTTTTGTGTCAAAAAGTTGTCGTCGCGACATTTCTACTGTGTCTCGACTGCGTTTCCCTTTTCCCCAGATTCCATTCCTGATTTCTCCATATTTTCCCGGCAATTCCTACTCCTTGGAATGTTTTTATTTTATCTGTGTTTTTTTTTGTTTTTTGTTTTTTTCTCGAGTGCAGGAAATGCGTACTTCCTGTTTGTTGTCTCTGCAAGCCTTGGCATATTTGCGTGCTCCTCTTCTGTCCCGTCTCTTTCTCGCCTTTTGGCTGCCCGCTTTTCATCTCCCCCCCCCCCCCCCCCCCCCCTGCGATTCTCCTTTTCCCCTGTGCGAGTTTGAGGGGCACTGAATGCACTTGGACCGTAACTGTCTGCGAATCTTTTGCCTCGACTTTGCTGGGGTCGTCTCCCCCATAAAGTTTTCCTCTCCTACTGACGCATAATTTTACATGTTGTCGTTGTTGCTTCCTTCGTGTACCCTGTTCTCTAAACGCACAGGGTATGCAGGCATATCGGTCTTAAAAATACCCAGAACTTGGCGTTGCGTAAAAGTGTCTTTCTTTGCATACATAGCTTTAAAAGCACATGATCTAGTTGGTATTTCGTTTAGTGGGTATCCAATAGTCGATGCATCGCCGCTTCGACTTATTTTGCATGGGGATGCATGGGGCAGGAAATGTCTGAGCTCAATGCACTGCCCGTTCCGTTGGTTTTGTTAAAAACTTGCTACCATTTATCTGTTTTGTGTTTTGTGTACATGTGTGCTCCTTGCCCCCAGTTCAGATCCTGTATTCCCCACCGTGTGGCAAGTTCATCCGCTTGCTCTTCGCAGGGGCTGCGTTGATATTTTTTGCAAAAGGCCCTGTGCAGAAATTTTTCCGGTAGCAGCTTATTGGAATGGATAGATTGGGGCGAAAATGGAAAAGTCCTTGCCTCTTTGTCGCATTAAAAAAGGATACTAGGCAACTTCGGAGCTTGTTTAGTGCTTTTACCAGCCAGCAGCTTGGTCTGGCTGTACATCTAATCAACTTAATTGAAAAGTATTAACTAATGCGTGCAACGTGTGCCTGCATTTGATTTATTTATGTCAAGCTTTCATCATGAAGTCGGCTCAAGTCCTTCATGATTATGAATAGAGGTTGCCAGAGGTCAGTCCTATGAATAGAGTAGCTTCACATCCCTTACATGCCCACTGCAGTTGAGGGCTCTGAAGAGGGCATATCCTCCCTTGTGGGCCTGTGTTCCTTCCCAGGAACATGGGTGGAGGTCAACTCCCAGTCCCTGTGCCCATTGGGAAGCTTGGGGGCAGCAGTCTCGACATGGAGACAACGATACATTTTGGACACACTCCGAACAACATGAAGTACAATGGCAGGAGCAACAAGCGGCGACCACAAACGCAAAGTTCTTCGCGTCAACTTAATGGAGTTCGCCAAAAGGCCACCTAAATAAGAGTAGGAACA
This sequence comes from Drosophila orena, assembly GCA_005876975.1. Classification (NCBI taxonomy): domain Eukaryota; kingdom Metazoa; phylum Arthropoda; class Insecta; order Diptera; family Drosophilidae; genus Drosophila; species Drosophila orena. Next base: position 6,593,512 of record VCKV01000008.1, on the reverse strand, counting down.
TGTCCACAAGAATGCCGAGTCCCAAGTACCCTTTAATTAATGTACCTACATTATTATTAACAGCTTTTAACGCAGATCTAAGCTCCAATCAGATTTGTTTAACCACAGTTTCTTTGCACCATGCGGTTTCAAGTACAATTTTGATTAATAATTTCCATTGACATATCAGAAACTAGATCAAATTTGTAGGACTTCCTCGATTTAGAATTAAAAATGCTAATCAAAGCGCATTTTACCCCTACAAGTTCCCCATTTCCCATCGAGTCTAATCGGGATCCGAGAGATCCCAAGGGAAAGGGTATCGCAGGACCAGAGAGCACTAGGTTTCAACCACAAGGTTCCAAGTGCTTTGTTTCCGTTGCTCCTTACATGGATTTCCAGAGCCCATCTCCATGGGCATCCACGTAGCTCCCCAATGCGCCCAGCACTTCGGGAGCTTACCACATGTGCACTTTGTAATCTGCCGGCGTTATTGCATTGTGTGGTCGCTCGCCAAGGTGGGCGGCTTGGAATGGGGCGGGGCGGTGTGCGATGTCACCTAGACTTTTGAGTGCATTTTCCTGCGGTCGCTCCTGCAGATGCTGAAGAAGTTTATTGGGCTCCCAAGGAGCTGCTCGTCTTGGAATTTGATACGTTTTCAAGGGGCGATTTTATGAGTATCTGAGCCAGCTAATTGATTCGTACATTGCTCTTTGCACGTGAGTGAGGTTCCTTTCATGACACATACATATGCATTATTCTTTTTACAAGCCTTGAGAACTAATAAACTCTACCCCTTGATGAATTATGGTCAACCTTAATCTTCTTATCGTTAGTTATCTCGGAAATTCGGTGCAGCTTTTAAGGTATATATTATACACCATCAAGATTTATAGATCATTTTTATTAAAGTTCTTAATTAAGATTGGATGTACGTAATTTAGCAAATTCTTAAATTTGTTAAGCAACTGTACGGAAAAGTCCTGCTTCTGCTTCCCAATCAAATTTTTGGCTTCGGTAAACCACCGGAGGAGCAGCCACAAAGGAATTTCCACTCTCTGTGTCATGCGATCTGGTTGTGCCTCGCATTTTTCTGGCTCACCTTAACAAGAGCCTCATAATCGCATCAGGAATTTTCTTGTTAAGCGTCAGCGAAAGAACAAAAATATATATACATATATATATAAAAAGAACACATTTTCGCAACTTTGGCGGGCGTCGCGTCGCCGCAGAAAAAGTCAACAGAGCGGTGTTGGCGGCGGGGTGGGGGATTTGAGTCCTTTGTGGACGGGGATCGAGGTCCTGTGCCTTCTACACGGCGCTCCCCCATTCGGATGGAATATACAAACAAGCAAAAGTTTGTAAACAAAAATTGTGTTAAAGGCCAGACTCTCCGCTTGGGGAGGTGGAAAATCGGGGGTCTTGGGTTAGTGGTTTTCCTACGGGTTAAAGCGGCAAGCCGGCAAAGTTTTTACATCATGATGCGGCGATGATATGGCACTGGGAGTTGGACAGAGATAGGTTGCTATGGCTGCTCGCTATCCCGCCGCACCACTCACAACCCACCACCCACAACCCACCACCCACATCCCACCACCCACACCCCACCTCGCACCTGATTACCCCAGCCTTTCCCCCATTATGGTTGTAGTTTTTGTTGCGTATTTATTGTCGTCTAGGTTCAACATCGCCACATTCAGCTCCCAGTCCCAGTCCCATTCCCATTCCCACTACCTCTGCTGGATGATGTTGGATACATTCCATTTCCACTTCAACTTGCCACATTCATTCAGCCTTTTCGTTGCGTGGCGATACCCTTTTCGCGGGTATCGCATTATTATTGAGCAACTTACTTAATTAGACAATCTTCAAACTGAAAGCCAACTAATTTATTTCAATGCCTATGAAGTAGTATTTACAAATGTTGATTTCAGTTTTAGCTAGAACAACAATTATTTAGAGTATTAAAATGCGGTTTTTTGTAATACAGAGGAATACTTTTTGTTATTTTTTCTTTCGTTTCTGCTGCTTTTTCGCGGTTAAAGTTGTTCCTCTGCTGGCCACACGTTCCGTTGTCAACGTTTGTGGCTGTTGTCCTTGTTTGTTGTTATCCTTGTTGTATGTCCATCAGTTGGTTCGGCGGTTGCCGTTTGTGGGGATAGCAACCCTCTGCAATTATTGGCAAATGTCCTCTGAGATACTCAAGAACCTACTTGTGAGATGTTACCTTTCTAAGTACCTGAAGTTCGTTTTGTTGTTACATATTTATACTAAATCTTATATGCTTAAATCACACTGAAATCGTTACCGCTAAGAAAAAATTTATTGAAAAATCTTTAGTTGTTGCTGTTTATAAATTGGAAAATTTAATTAATTTTTTTTTTATTTCAATATTTTTGTTTCCATGTTTGATTGTTTACATTTTGGTGCGTACAATTTCTTGTTTTGGTCTATTTTCGATCATAAAATATTTCCCGAACCGTTTCGTTTGTGGAATTTCCCTTTACCGTTAAGAAGTCCTACGCAGGCGCGCTCTTTTGGTTGGGTTACATTTCTCTTTACATCATAAAAATATCCCTTATCCTTTTTTTATATTTTTATTTTATTAAAAACAATTTATTATTTAAAGTTTTTAGATAGTACTGTCTTAGCTTTAGTATATATAAAGTTGACAGAATAAATTCATATTTTAAGTGGTTGAATTATGCATAGAATTAGCATTAGTTATTTTAATTGTATAGCAGATTTTACAACGTTACTAATAAATCGTTTTTCATATATTTCTTTGGAATTTATTTCAGCAATAATAACACTGATTAAAGGTAATACATTTATATTATAGTCAATCCAAAGAAGAACTTTATTTTTAAACTTGTAAGCAAGTAACCTATTATTTAAGCTTATTATTAAGCCTATTATTTAGCTTGTTTTCTTTCGTTAACTGCGTCACATTGAAGTTATCCCCTTTTTCATTCATTAATTCAATTGACAATTTTCGGAGGGGGGGCGATGCAGGGCTCAGTCTAACAGGTTGCTATGATGGCAACATGTGGAAGAGAAGAGGCGGCCACGAAAACCGAACTCGAGGCGAACGAGAGAAAAAGTCCCAGAGAGCATCAGATTATTTGCTCTGGCTTTTAGCACACAACGTTTGCCGCCTGTAAACAGAGAGCCAGTTCCTGCAGGACCTTCGCCAAAGGAAACTGTGTGAGTGTGCGAAATTCAATTTGACAATTGCCGACTCGGCTGCCGAAGCGAAATCAGTATTTAGTATAAATCGTGCTTTCAAACGGTGCGGATGTCCTGATCAGCGCTGTTATCCTGTGTCGTTCGTCCTGCTCGTCCTGTTCGTCGATTGTCGATTGCCGTTGTCGTTTGGTACCGTTATCGCGTCCGGACATTTGCGCCAGTGTGCGCCCTTTTAAGTAGGCAACACTCTTGTAAGACTCGAACTTAACTCTGCAATTAACCCAAAACAGAATTACCAAGGAGGCCGGCTCCTTTAATTATTTATATTCGGTCCTTTCCCTCGCATTCGGTTAAGTGTACAATTAGGTGCGCCGTCGAAAATTCAATCAGTCAAAGTGGAAAAGAAATCTATATAAAAAAAGGAGTGCGTCTGTGTGTGCAATAAAAAAGAGACAGGCTCAAATGGTAACAGTCGTAATCAAAGGCTCTCGGTTGGCCTTTGTCCTTTGTTGATTTTGCCGTAAATTCGATTGCCACTGTGCAGCTTAAAGTGTATTTCAACGCCAACACTAAAGTAAGCAATTTAAAATGTGGTCTTTCATAAAATAGTTGTCATTGGGCCTTTAAGGCTTTTTTATAGCATGTACTTAAGTTTAGGTAATGGTTTCATGATCGGTTAATTGCAATCAACAATTTTGTTATTTTTGGGAGGACCATAAATATGTAGGTGATAATTTTGGGCCAACAATCAAGCATCGCATAGTTGCATTTAGCCGGTTGCCACTGTAACTTCCTGCTGTGTGTCAACGTGTTAAATGCAAATGAGTTTTGTGGCTCTGTGGCTGGCTTCTCTTGGCTTTTTTGACTGTTAAGCTTTATCAATGGGCAACAACAATTACACATTGTTACGTCTTTAGATTGTGTCCTTCCCACTCTCCCCCTCTGTCTGCGTCTGAGCATGTGTGCATGTGTGTGTGTGTTTCCATACCGGAAATGCAAAACTTCAACAACAGCAATGGCAGCCTTTCTCCTTCATTCCCTTCCGTTTGCCGTCGCCCTCGCCTTTTCCCACACTTGCATTCCTCCGATGTGTTTGCGCGTCTGCTTTGCAATTGCAATTTCCATTTCCGTTACCGTGGTTGCCAGGCTGTATAAAATTCAAAAATCCAAAGTAACTGGTATTAAAGATTTCGATAACTAAGTAAACAAAATTCTGATACGGGTAGGGGTGTTGCCAATGCAAACATGAGTGCTCGTACTAGTATTAAACTTGCTTTTATTGGTTACCTTTGAAAAGACCTTGCTACAGTTAATATGAGAAACTTCCTTTCTTAATTTTTTGCAATAATAGTTTCCTTTTAAAATACTATTTAATATGCAAAAAATACCAAATATTAATAAATAAATTATATTATTACAAGAACGTACACAGGAAAGAATGTGAATATATTTTAGTTCGTATAAATCAAGGAATTTGAGTGCTTTTTTAAGCTTCTTTATCTGCGAATCTGAACAATACCGTAGCTCCCTGAAAACAACAACAGCTGGGGCATAATAAATTTATAATTTCATTTCGCCCTTGTATATTTGCTGCTGCCTCAATTACATTACAGTGCGCGCTGCCTTTGTTAAACTCGCAGTGAGCATTGTTTTTGCCGTGCCAGTCATTTTTAAGTGCTCTTGGCCGCCGCCATTTTGTGTGTTTGTGTAAATATTTAATTGATTTTTAATATGCGCAATGCATATTTGATAAGTGTTTTGATTTCTTTGGGGCAGCAGATGGCGTCTCCTGGCTGAGAAGAATATTCCATGGGTGTGGGAATGTGAAGTCCCGTTTCGTTTTTATGGTCTGCGCATAATTTGTGAGCGTTTTTGTTATCTGAATGGTCCGGAGTAATGCCAGTTTATATAGAATTTGAAAATAATTTTGCCAGGGAAAACGATGTGCAAATGATTCATTTAATTTAATCTGTTGCAAATTCATGGTCTTGGCATCCAGACACTTTACAGAATATGTGTAATTTCTTGCTAAAACTTAAAGCGATTTAGAGCTTTTGAAGAGTTAAGAAAGAAATTTTCTACTAACTAAACCAATTTCATGTTAAATTGACAAAATCGGGCAAATAACTGCCAGGCAAATATCAAGTCAAATATTGTGCTTCGATTTTAATAAAATTTTAAATTTGATAATGTGGCGCAAAACTGTGTTTAACAATCTATTGCATAAATAGTAGACCGCAAAATTTAAATTGGCAAGTGGTGGCCGCAAGCGGGGAAACAAACAACAGCAGAAATCAACAAAAATGGAAATTCGTTGCCAATCACGTGCCGACGCGGTTGCCTAGCGGAAATAAACGCGAGTGCGTTTTCTTGCTGGCGTTTTTTTTCGCCAAGTCTGTTGACAGCAAAAGTCTGCGGGAATTTTTTGGGGAAATATAAGGCGAGATAAAAGACAAGACCGGAAACGGAAACGTGCTTTTAATTGAAAAACGTGAGGGGGATAAAAGATGTCCCATGGTCCTTGTCCTAATATTTATTATTCTTAAAAATATAATTTCTTTAATGATTGCGCTGAGAATTAGATTTTTCTTTATTGATTTTTTTTTTAATGTGAAAATGCAAACTCTTGTGTTTTGGCCTACGGCTAAAAATTGTTAAACGATATTTGCATAAAGTTGTCAGGCATTTGATTTATCGCATTTAATTAAATCTCTGTCATCTGGGACTGATTTTAAATTGGAAGGTGGAGATGCGATGCTATGAATTGGGTTGGAAAAGAATGGGAATTTTGAAACGTAATTATAATTTTACATACCTTAATATCTTCGGTATATTTATACAACGAAAAATCGATTTCATTTTGTTACCACTGGAGATATATCTTACTATTTTTAAACCTGAATTATGAGCGTCATTTATTAGTTCCGCTCGCAAATGGCCACCAAGTTCGAGCTAAAAAGCTCCTGCCAGTTCAGTGACCTCCCTGAATGCTTTTCCCCGAATTAATTTTCCTCCCACAACAAATCCAAAGCTCTTTGTGTAAATCTTGTTAACAGAGGAGCGAGACAAACCACAAGTTTCAACTTACATTTGCCCATAATTATGCAATTACGTAACCATTTAAATAGAACATCGGACGCATTCAAAGTGAAATGAAATACGCAGACGGGAAAGCGGAAAAAGGGAAATGAGCAAGGGAGACAGACTGCCTTTGACGTGACTTGACCGTTGCGCTGCCAGTCTCCTGCGGTTGCACTGGTGGAAGGGAGAGGGAGGAACGCTGCCAGACTAGCACCGTCTCCCTCCCACAAGGACCCAAGCGTCCTGCGTACGTAACTAATTTGCATTGGTGGGAGCCATAAACCACACATATTCAAAAAGAAAATTCAACAGGGAAACTTGATAATCCACTGCAGAAATATTCACAAAAGAGTACCATTCCAATATCAAATCTTTTTGGTTTGTATGGCAAGCAAGGGTAATTAATAAATAATATATGCGTCAAAGGAACTATGTAGATTTGATTAATGTCAAAGAGATTGGATGCGATTATTATATAATAAAATTGCAGTTATTTGTAATTTGCACAGGACAAATCAAATATACATGTGCTTAATGCACTCTAACTGAATTCTATGCCGAATAATGAGTTCTTTTATGCAAAATTGGCTAGAACAGAAGACGTAGGAGATGAATTGAGCATAACTCAATCCACTCCATCGTTTAGTCATTTGGATTTAATCGGTTTTGTTTACGTCGTTTCAGCAGTCAATCAATATCCTGCTCCATCTGCTGTCCTATTCTCGGCCGCTCGCCATTCCATTTCATTCCGCATCCATGCCATGTTGAAGTATCTGTTTAGTAGTGCGCTTAACTTGACTTCCGTTTCCGCTTTGAACGGCTTCCGTTGAGCGTTATTATCTAACTAACTAGTGGCACTCGTGCGCGTAACGTTCTTTATGTGCGCGTATCTGTAGCTGTATCTGAATACACCCTCCTCGCTGTATCTTCGCCGTATCTGGTCTGCGGATCGCAAGTCCTTGCCAGCCACTCTCGTCGGCGACGTCAGTGTTTGAAAAATTTAATTACAAACTCTGTGAGGCATTATTAGAGAGATAACAGGATAATAACGATGGGCAAGGACGTCGTCGGTCGGCAGCTGTGCTCCACTTTTTTTTCCTTCCTCCATCCTTGCTCTTTCCGCCGCCATCCTTTGTAGGCCTTCGTCCTTCCCACTGCCACTCCCACTCCCACTCCCACTTCCACTTCCCACTCCTTGGCATGGAAATTTTGTTTACTTTTCCTTCCGTCTGCCTTTCAATTAGTTGTTGGATCTAGACTAGACTGCACGTGACAAGCCTTTGCGCATTTGTCCCATTAAAAGTGAACGACACGGATTTGCAATATCCCCACAAACTTTAATTAAATACACTGTTTTTATTTTATTATGCTGTTTTTATTGCCAGCTGCATTAATTATGAATTTAAATGTTAAAATATGCCACTGCTTGTGGGTCATCAAGTACGCTTTTAATTGGCAATCATAATTCAATTAATTGCTTATCAAAAAAAAAAAAAAAATCCTCAACACCAAAAACAATATAAATATGCAATGCGATATGTTTAAAGTATTTTATGCGAGAATTTATAGCTTTAATTACTTTCAGCGGGGAGTAAGGCACTAGGCAACAAAATTGGGAAACAATATTCTCTAACATTATTTAGTTTTTAGTTTAGAAGCTGTAACAAAGTATGGTAACAATAATGTATAACTCCTTGATTTTATATTGTACCTGTTTTATAGAGTAATAACCAACTGCATAATCGATTTTAAACATCAGCCACACATTTAATGCTGACATCAATATGAATTTACTTAGGCTGCATTAAGTATACGCACCGTGAACCCTTAATCCATTCGCAACAATTAAAAGCTTTATTTGGGCTCACTGTGAAAAAGTATGCCACGTACAGAGGTCAGCAGTTATTTTTGTATTTTTACCACGTTTATTCTTTACTAATTGCCCCCATTTTCATACGTAAAAAGTAAAACAAAAATGATTGTTTTCTATAAAAATTAATTCGCTTGTAAAATATTTTGTTTTGTTTGCCGTCAATAATTGAATCGAAAGCGAAAGGCAGAGAGGGAATTCGTTTCAATTTATAGTTAATTAATAAATGGCAATGAATAAACGCTCTTCCAATGCAAATGAAAACATTTTTATTCAACTTTTGTCCATTCGAGGCTAAGCCTGTAAATTGTTTAACAATAAACAAAAGAAACAAAAGCAATCGCTTGTAACAGCTGCCGAAACGCTGAATTCAGGTTAAGCTCTTGTTATAAAAATAAAATAAATCCGTAACTACTCTGCGTTGGAAGTGAACAAGGAAATATTTTTTGTTGGCACCCATGCGGCTGAATATCAATTATATAAAAATAACCAGAATTTATGGAGTGGCAAGTTAAGCAAGCACCTATTCTAGATACATCTACAATATAAATGACTTTATAATCCGAACAAATCCTAGCAGCCAAGATGAAATAAAAAGCAAAGTTAATTTTCCCTCTCCCCAAATAGGATATGTAAAAAGGTAAACCAGTGAAAACAAAAACTCCCCCAAGAATTTCCAGACACACAACACAAAGACAAAGAAAAACAAAATGATGAAAAGACGAGGCACTCTTCTACTAATTGTTTAAGTATTAGCTAAACTTCGTGGCATTAAGTCAACCCCGTGGCATGGCAGAAATTTAATTAAAAAAGTTGTTTCGGGACGTATTTAAAAATTAATTTTGCCAGCCAATGGAAAAGCAAATTGTGTGCCATGGAAACGGTTTGACCAGCTGGCACAAATGAATGGCGGCAGGGAAAATTGGCCCGAAAACCGTATACGTATACGTAAATAGGGTATATGGCTGGACCCGACAGTAAACAAATTAGCTCCAGTTCGCAGGCATAAAGGAAATGTATTGAATATGTGCCAGCGTCAGCTGACGCCACTCCAACAACAGCAAACAAACAACAAAAGACGCGGGAAACTCAACCGCAATGCAAAGCGTAAAAAATGCAGTGAAAATGGCCAGTAAATTGTGCAACATCTGAGCCAAATAAATAACCGTAACAACAGTGTGGGCTTGAAACTGAACTTGAATGTAGGAAATAATTAAATTAAAAATTAAATACATACATATATCTCTTTTTCTGTTAATTAATAGATTTTTTGTAGTTCTCTAGCGCCATATGGTGCGTATACGTAATATTGATAATTAAATGTAACGAGACAGCCAAATTTAAAGCCTACTTTTTGGGGCTATTATTATCTAAGCTTTATTCACCTACATTTTAGATTTATAAAGTTTAATTTCGGTTATTACCAACCTTTTTAAATTCCGTGCGTGTAGTATTAGAACATTTTAGGTGCCATTTTCTAAGTGATTTATTGCTGCCTTCAAGGCAAATACCTTCTAGTTACTGTGTGACTCTAAAACCGTTTTGATCCCAATTTTTTATACGCATTAACATAATCTTTATAGCCTCTACTCGCATTCCTTCCCCTTTTTATGGGTGTGTGCGGCCAATTAAACCCGCCCATATAAATAAAAATAAACAATTTCTGCAAACAACGCGAGCAAAGCAGCAAAAAGGAGCTCACAAAATTTGTGCATAAAATGAGCAATTTCCATGAAACTGTTAAGAAAAATGTGGCAAACATTTATTGCTGAAGGAAAAGAAGAATGAAGAGCATATGGAACATAATTTAGAGGGGAGAAAAAAGGAGAGAGAGACATCATTTAAGTGCCGCCTTTGTTATGCACAGAGAAAAAAGTTTCGTTAAATTATATATCCCTGTCCGCCTTTCTTCCTTCTATTTCACTTTGCACTCGGAAACAAGAGTAAACACATGTTTGCTGCAAAGCATCAAATAACAAAAAAAAAAGGAGCACACTCACTCACAAAAGGCCACTAAAATATTATATCTAATAAACCAAAAAAAAAAAAAAGAAAGTTTGGGGGCGAGAAACGAGATGAGAAATACATAAAAGAGGGAACAATAACAAAAGACATCAATCATAAGTCAGTGGGTACACGTCCACATTATCTTTCTCCCCCAACTTTTCCGTGTTTATGTATATTTCTAGAGGGGCAGTGAAAAATTACTCCCAGCCAAATGCCCATTGACATTGAAGCTTGTGTGTTTTTCAGCCATGGAACATCTTCTGCCACCTCTGACTCACTTCAATCTCGGCTTGTTTTCTTTGGCGGCATATGTTCATTAAATTTATTAAATTACGAACACACGCAACATTCGACATATGTTTGCCCTGCCTCACACACACAGCTAGACCTCCTCCATATGGTCACATGCCAGATGTTCAGACATCGAGGGCATTTAATAAAGACACGAGTGCTGTTGCTAAAGACGCTCGCTAATTGGGCTGGGTGGAAATTGGGTGAGGAAAGAGCCCCTAACTAGAGTTTATTAAATTGAAGCAGCAGTGGCGACATCACATGAAAAGAAAAACTGAATAGCAAACAAGATTTCCCACTGGCGGCGAAGATTCTTGATGAAGTCAGATCTTGTTAAAAGGAATATAAAAAGTGTCTTTAAACCAAACAAGTTGACAAAATCTACAGCCACATCAGCTCTCTCTTTAGTTTAAATATATTTATCCCAAAAAGGCAAACTCTTCGACTTTACTTTACGAATTAATGGTTGTGGAAATGTCCCACTGGGAAAGCCTACAGTTCTTGTTTAATTTCAAAGTGCCATATACAAATCAAATAAGTGTTACCAACACACACTATTCCCAATATATAATACTTTCAAAATAAATGCCTTTTAGGCCATCAAGTCAGATATGAACGTAATAACAGCACCGGACTTCTAATCTCTATCTCCGTCTGACGGCTGTAGGAGGCATAAAAATGTCCTTGACATAAAGACGTTAGCTTTTTGCACTGCTATCTCTGCGCTCAGAAGACTTTATTAAGACATTTCGCGCTGAACTTTATATATACATAAGTATATAATATAGAAGTGGAGTAGCAACAACGAGTCGCGTCTACTGGCGGCAATAAAGCCGAGCCAAAACGCAGCTGAGTTTCATGCAGAAATTGTGAGATTTATGACAGGCTGTATATGTATGTATACGAGTATGGCCGACCACCCACTTGCCACCCAAGCCAGCCAAAGCAGCCAAACCAGCCAAACCACCCATGGTTTTTCCATAAAAGCGAGAGCAAGAGGAAATGGGAAGCGGAGCGACAAGGTGACTGCCGCAAGTGCGGTTTAACTGCCAAGCCAGAACCCAGATCGGAGCACCCAGTACCCAGTACCCAGATCCCAGATCCCAGAATCCACCTCCCGTAACCAGAGCAAACAAAAAACATTTGCCGACTTTTGGGCGTCTGGCGCGCGGTACAACATCGGCTTGTGTTGTTTGTGCCGGGCCATAATTGGGCCAAGTTCCCAGGGCTTTATGCGAAAATGTAGTGAAATTTCTGCAAGTGAAATCACTGGAAAATTTCCAATTTTATGGCGTAAAAGTGAAAGCAACTGCCAGGCTCAAGTTTGCATCAATATAAATTTAAAAGCAAAATCCAACTTTTTCCAAGATAATATTATAATAGTTATTGCATCTATGGTTTCTATGATTTCATTCCTTTTTAACTTATGAAGTTAGGCAGCCGCGTCAAGTAGATGAAAACCGATGGAAATACTTCTAAATTTCCGTAACAATTAAAAATTGATAGAATTTTGAATGCAAAAAGCCTCATATCCTTTTCACGCATTGTTTTAAAATAGATATATGTATATGCCTAGGCCCTTTTCCCCCCTCAAAACAATTTGTTTCACGTCTCACTGCAGAAATAGAAAAAACTGCCTGAAAACCAAACAAACGCTCGCCACTTCCGTCGAGCCCGAAATGAGCATTTCTGACAGCGAATATTTGTAAAAAAAATATATAGTATAGAATATTCTGCCATAAATTAAATTCATTTGGTAAAATGCATAAAACATAAATCAAACCTGTGATAGAAGAGGGGAAGTGCGTACAGGGAAGCCTAAACAATGCCTGTCTGTCTGTCAAATGCACTCAGCGCTCGGCGCCGACGAAAATTTAAATGGTCGAAAATATATAGGAAATTAATAAAATATTTAAGAGGCAGAAGGAGAGACGGCACGAGGAAAACAAAACGGCAGGGCAATGCAATTTTAGCCAACAATTATAAGCATATTAAACTATTAGGATTCGCATTAGTGTGCGTAACTGGGCGTGGTGGTGTGTGTGCGTGTAAGTGTGTGTGTATTTTTGCTGCTTTAGTGGAATGGCGGGTTAAAAATCTGGTGCAACTTTATTATGTAGGCGCAAAATTTGCATATCAAAGCTGCTAATAGAGAGACACGGACAGGCCAAACAAATGGGTGTGTGTGTGTGTGTGTGTGTAAATTCAGGAACACGCACACATGCCCGCATCCGCGTGTCTGTGTGAGTTCATTGTAATGCGTCCTGAACTGTGCGTGTGTCTGTGCCATAAATGTGTTATTTATGAGCCATATTAACAAGCGACAAACGACGGCGACGTCGGCAACGACAACATAACTCATACGCACTGTATTCTGGAGCACATTTATTGTATTCAATTATTGATGTAGTTCAGTTTTGCAAGTGGAGCTTGGCCCGGCTTTAATCTCTCGATTGCTGCTAAATACATTCTGTATATTTTGCAGATAACTATTAAAGTCTTTGACTTGGGCACGACTTCGTGAAATATTCATGAGCATAAATAGCAGTGCTAAATGAAAATGAAATAAATGCGTAAAATCAACAAAACTTAAAGCGCATTTAATTATTCAGCCTACCTACCCTAAGGAATTAAATATGATATTTTTAATGGGCCACTTAGTTAAGCTTTGCATTAGTCCACCATTAAACCGCTACAAATCAGCGTAAAATCTTTAAATCCATTTTTGCAAAACAAATCTACACAATTTTGCAAACAATTCAATTTTATGTTGAACCCTTTTTAAAACGTTTTAACAAAGGAGAGGAAAATTGCTGATAATATTTTCGTTCGCAGACAGACAGAAAGATACAGATATCTGCAGAAAGAGAAAGGTTTTTTGACTGGTCAAAGTCACAGGACACCTGCAGATTGTGTGTAAAACAAAGCACAACCCTTTTTTGATAAGCGCACGAGGACAAAAATCGAGAAGGGACACAAAACACCACGCAAGCAAAAAGGACTTCAGCTGTATTTTTTTCTTCAGGCCAAACCCTTTGGTCTTTTTGCTGATTTCGGCCACATTGTCTATTACACACGAATTAACATGAAGCCGGAAAATAAACAAACGGCGCGGCGAGGGAGGGGAAGCCCCTCCATAAGCTATATAGCCCCATTCAATCCGTATCTGTACCTGTATCTGTATCTGGTGCATCCACTCCGTGAATATCCTCCACAAAATGTCAACAGCTTTGTGTGCTCCCCGCACCTGTCTGTTGTTTCCCCCCCTTCGATATCCTTCGTTCCTATTTTTATCCATCGTCTGTTTTCTTTATACCGGTTTTGGCGCATTTCGGTTTGTTTTTGTGTATTTTATGTACGAGTGCTGCGCCCAATATTTATTTGACAAAAACCTATGGCAGACCCGATAAGCACACCAGATGCACACACATCGAGTGAAAGATTTAAATGCGGCTCCGCAAATCGCATGCTGGGGAAAACCTGTGCATTTGTGCAGGATATTTGCAGAATTTTCCATGTCGCATAGAAATATGAGGGAAGACTTATTTCGCAGACAGTTGCAGGCGTTTTTAAATTTGCATCTATTTCTGAACTCTCATACATAGTATGGCATGCATCAGTTACTGAATGTTTTGTTTATGCTCTTCAATGGATTAAACGTAGTTAACCTATATTAGCGTACTCAGGCTGTCATTTCGAACCGAAAATATCCTGCGCCTATTTTTCTGACCATGCAATGGTCTGTCAACTGTTTTAATACATCACAACACAGCCAGAAATGGCTAACGAACTGCATGACAATGTCAAATTTCGAAAGCAACAAACAATAAATTTTCACGAAAATTGACAACATCAAATTGATGGCTCGCAACAGTATTTGAAGGGACACACACACACAGGGAGAGTCGTTGGATGGAAAACAAACGAAGCCAGTTGAAGATAAGGATAATAAAAAAGGAAACCGGGAGCATCGCGTGTCAGGAAAGATTATGATAGGATACATTATACAACAGGAGCAAACAACAAGAGCAGGAAGTCGGGCAAACAGAATCGAATGTCGCACAATTTGAGTGACATGTCAGCACAGAGCAGAGAAAAGTGAAAAAAAAAGCCAGCCCATACATATATATTTATTTATGCAGTTTTATCAACAGCGACAATACAATATTGTCAAAGTTTATTGCATTTATCAATGTGTAAAGCGCTTGCATGTTCTTTTACTGGTTTTTTTTTGTTGTTGGCAGCGCACTCAAGGGAGTCGGGAAACTCTGCGAGTAATTAGTTCAGCTGAGGAGTTTTCCGAACCGGAGCGAAAGCCAGACAAGTGTCCTTTATGGGCATGGGACCCATGCCCTAAATGTCTGGCTTCTGGTTTTACTGGCAACCACGATGCCCGAACAGGATGCAAATCACTGTGGGGCAATTAAACAGGACCAAAGTCGTCTAGCCGTGCAAAATGGTTATTGGGCTCCTTTCGTCTAATTTGTTATTTACAGCACTTTGCGTGCCAGATTTAATGCGTTTGCCTTGCCCTAAAAGGTTCATCCAAAAGCAGCAGAAGGTTGCTTAAAACAGTGTGCTTAAAACCGAAGCACTGCCTATTATTTATTCCCAGTGCACGCCAACTGCAATGTGTTTAATTATTGCGCGTCAAGAGCATAGGCAATTTAAAAATAATCAGCCAACTAATTAATGCTGACGCAATCTGGGGATAAGTACAAAGTCGACCATTTCCTCGTTAACTTGTTTCTCAGCGACGGGGCTTCGCATGAAAATCATGGGAATTGGCTCATGTTACGCTTTAATTAGTATTTAATTACTCAATAATGCAAGCCACGCGTCGTATGAGCAATATCATTTATTTCGCAGCCCCCGAACGGCGGCAGCGGGAAAGCCGTATAAATTAATAAAACATCAACGGGAGGCCATTAATTTGATTTCGTACAAATATTTTTTGCGTGAGCAGTTCAGTTGGTCAGAAGTTAAACGCGATACTAGCCTGCGTTGAGAAAGCACGCAATTGCGGAAAAGCAGTTTCCCCCGTTTCCTGCTGGACATGCCAAAAGTCGTAAAAACACAAATCTCGCTGCCGAAAGTCGAAAAAGCAAACGCAACACAAATTGATTTCGACATTCTTGCGGCTGGAGAACAGAGTGAAATTTAGTTGTTTCAGCGTTGAAATAAATGGAATTTCTCGAATTAATTAGCAAATGGTGAGGGCAGTTAAATGAGAAATGTGCCGCCAGCTGCGTGTGTGGGTTCCATAAATAATTCACCCAATTCTGCCCAATAAAAGGTAGAGCCAGGCCTGATATATAAAATTGTTCAGTTTGCGAGTCTTTGGCACGCAACTTTCGGTTGGCCCTCTCAACGATGGCCCAAGTGGAAAGTGTTTTGGCATTTTCCTACTGCCTGAAAGCATTAAAAAGGTGGACAATGTGTTAATTGCTTGGGACACGTCGTGAAGAAAGTCATGGGATGGTTTGTTCACTGCACTATATCTAAATAAATGGGCCTAAAATGGCAGACTTGCCTTTCCTTACAAACCGCGGTACTAAAAGCATTGGTGTATTTGTAATAAAGTATCATGAAATTGGCTCTGTATTGGCCTTCAAATGTACTATTTTTACCTGCTGTAAGTTCTTTAGCGAAAATGTGTATATGCAACAAAACCAAAAGCAAACACTTCAGTTTTCATCATCCACTCACAAGAACTGAGCCGCAAAGGGCAACAGCTTATTTTCAATATGAAATTGTTTTCGGTTTTTTTGCGGCTTTTTGTTCAGTTGCCTTCTGTTGTCTGTTCATTTACTTTTACGAGGCATTTGAGATTTGCATAAACAACAAACAGCAGAGCTCACATATGGACATGAAACATGAACATGCCCCTGACACAACAATGGCAGTTCTGTCCACCCACCTGGTGGAAATCCACCCACCCACAAACATGGCCAATAGAAATTTCATGAGGCCCAGAATCCCAGACTCCCAGACTCCCAGACTCCCAGACTCGCAGACTCTGTTGCTCTGGTTTGGCAATTTTGCAGTTTGCAATTTTTGGTCAAATAGATAACAGAATATAAATATAAATTATTGCACAGTCGTCGCAGTTGTTCCCCAGTTGGTTCGGTGTGACTGGAAATTCGTTCAGCTACTGTTTTAATATTTATACTAGGTCAGTGCTGTGTGCCCCACACTTCAGTAATAACACACACAAGGTATAGGCTACAGATTACCCCTTGCCAGCGAATTTTGCATATGCCAATTTTAGGCTATAAATTAATCAGATCACTTTCTTGATGTAACGTTTTAGGTTACACATGTTTTGGTGTTCCCTACAACAGTATGCTTTAGTTGGTAATGGATATCAAAACGAAAGCCAAATAAAATCGAAATTTTCCAAACATTGTTTTAATAATTTTACTGTTTTGCTGTGTCGTTGCTTAGCTAAACTTTGTTTGATACACAGAAAATATCTACTTTGCATGCCATTGAATTCGATAAAATGTTTAAGAAGCCACCCATCGAAATAGTTTATTAAAGGAACTAGATTTAAACTTGCTTTTAAAATGTTTTAAAAGAAGTCGTAAAATTATATGAATGATGGTATCTTTAAGGGAACAAGTTATTCGATATACTTTTCACAAAAATCGACAGCTTAGCGCCAAGGACACCAACAAGGAGGCAGTCAATGACAGTCGATCGCAGGACACGTCAGTAAAGTTACAAAACTGACCGGGAAATTGACCAAGTACTGGCCAAGACAAATAGGAAAAGTGAGAGAACGTAAAGAGGACTGTAAAAGTTTAAGGAGAAGTTTGCCATTCAAAAAAGGAAGAGAATATTAAGGAAAACGGGGAAGGTTATAGTCTTAGTCCTGGGCAAAGTTTCTCGCTAATGAGAGTAAGAGTTTTTCTTATTTTGCGGTGCAAACTTGTAACTTGTCGCTCCTACTGTTTTCCACCATCAGCAATTGCCTCTCTTTTTTATGTTTATTCGACTTAATCAGTTTGGTCACCTTTTTTTTTGTGCCCTCGTTGGCATAAATAATTCATGAGCAAAATATTGGGTAAGCGCCAGAACTTTTAATTAAATCAAAGTTGACTTTAATTAAATACCTAAATGGGCGGGGGCGAATTCGAGTGGGGCAGCTAAACAAAGGCGAGCCCGGCAACGCTACCGAAAAAGCTATTAAGCCTTAAAGTCCAATAAAATAAACAGTAAACACACTTAATGCCTTGATTACCAGCATCAACGTGGGGTTCAAAGTCCGTTCCCAAGGACTCGCCACAGGCCAAAGGAGAGATGTCCTGCGTCCAAGACGGTTTCTCCTCGGTGTAGTTTGCACTCAGATTTATGCCAGACCATCCAGGACTGACCTCCACTTTGTGGCCCACTTGGGTGGGTGGTTCCATCGAGAGGCAGTGGTGGGTGGTGGGGCACGTTTCGTCTTAACTTTGGCAGGAAAACATGTTCGGCATCAACCACAAAGTATAGTAGGATTTTTGGTAGCTGGGAAATTGGAAAATTCTGAATAGGTTATTTTCTACAAAAGCCATGAACTAGCCGGGCACTTTGATTGTTCTGGTGGATACCTTTTACTGCTCCGCAGTAGATATTTCTAACAATCTAAATGCTTTACAATAAAGTGTTGCATACTTTACATACACCTTAGTGAGTGATTTCAAATAACAAGCTTCTCTCCCCTTGCAACAAATTGTAAATACAACATTATTTGAAGTTCCAACGAAGGAATCTTGAGCACTTTTTCATTTTAATTCCCATTACATGTCCAGCTTGGGAAAATCAGTAAGGAGGAATTTATGTCTGGAACCATCGCCCACAAGAAGTTGCCACTTTGTTGTTCTGTTCCGCTGAGTTTTCCTTTCTTACAGCAGCAGCAGCAGCAAAAGCGGCATGAAGTAAATTTATAGCAAATGATGTGGTTGCTGCCCGACTCCTTGTGGCTGGGTGTCTTAAAGTAAAATATTGACAGTTTGAGTCGGAGCAAGTGTAGCATAAACTGCTGTCAGGGCCACAAAAAGTTTTCTATTCCCATTTTTTCGGGGGCAGGACCAACGACGTCTCCTTGTGGCAGAAGCAACAAGCAAAGCAGAAAGTAATTGCTTTCTCCCGCTCATCGTGACTTTGGCTTGTTGCGGTTAAGACTTTCTTCTTTACGGCCAACAGCGAAGCCAGCAATTGTGTGCAAAATTTAATTTCAAAGATTCCCCTGCTTTAAATGCAAGGGAAAATATTTTCTCAATTTTTATTATCGAACTTAAGGACATCTCCTGATGCTTAATTAGTTACTCGTTGCATTTGCATGCGAGTACATTTGCTTGGGCCTCGAGCACACATCCATAAATGTCTAATTACTTTAGCCCTGAGTTTGCATTGTTTATTAAATTGTCGGCCGACAATTTATGCCATTGTCTTCGGGGTAAGGTGGTCGGTTATTGGGTTTCTATATCATCCTCTGGATTATAATATATATTGTGAAGTGACACAATCTTTGTGAGCCGCAACAAACGATTCGATTGATTTAATGCTGGCCAAAATGAATGTTTGCACTAGTTTCGCATCACCATGGAAATCAGGAAATTGTGCTTCAGATTCAGCTGATAATTGCATATTGTGCACATATTTGCTCATAAAACTGGGAAGAAGAAAGGGTATTGCAAAGTAAAACAAGCGGGCTGGGTTTAATTTAGGTAAATTAATTAGTGCATACATCGAAAATGTATTCAAACAAATTGTAGGGAATCTAATCTGAGCCGAGTGTGCCATTACAACCACGTGTGTTATTTGACCCATTTCATTTCAAAACTAAACATCTATATTTACTGTTCCTATGTCAGAGCTCAATAACTTCCAAGTCACTCGAATGGCCAGGAAAATCGCATTATTTTCCTTTATTTGCGGACCCGCATAGGGAAAAATCCGCATCCAATGTGTCTCTTTCGCCATTTTCTTTCTGGCTGGGTGTTAAAAAGCTTTTGCAGATGCCGCTTATCAACTTTTTCCACTTATATATCCTCTTCTGTCTCCGAAGCAGAGCATATTCATTTTCCTGCTGCCAGTTTGCTTTATTTATTTTGCGCCAAAGGATTTATGTTTTTGGGTTATGGCGCGCTTGTCTTTGAAGCTCAGAGAACGCGAGTTTTTCCGTCTATCGCGATTTTCACTTGCAGTTTTATTTGCAGAGTTTTCCGCGCACATTCCTCTCAGCTTTCCGTTTGTTAGTTTTGATAACACACAGAGTGGGCGTGCCGCTCTTAAAGCTTTTTCAAATTCTATTATGAGAGGGCTAATGAAAAGTACAAAAAGGAGCCGACTTCCAACTGTCTGGCACTTTTGCCTTGAGGCTGTGGGTTGAGCTTGATATCCTTTGAATGCAATTAGCTGCTTGCCTAATTAAGTTGCAGAATTGTTTTTTAAAGGATTAAAGCTATACTCGTTCGAGACTAATGAATGCAAATTTCGGTTTTTGTGCACTTAATTACGCCTTTTTTATTGATAATTCTGTAGCGTTTTTTCGGTAAAATGGATGATTTATTCATTTGTGCTTTACTCGCACAGATTTTTAAAATAATAATATTGTGCTCGTAATTATTTATCCCCCCATTTGTTGTGTTGTCTGCACTATAAATAATAAAAGCTGTTTTTAACTCACCGTAATAATTGCAATTTTAAATGTACATTTAAAAAATCATTAATAAATGTTGAATGGGTGACGAGCAGAAAGGATATTTAATTTAATATTTCCCCATCAAAATACGCGCATCGCTTAATTGATAAATATCTGATTTTTTTAATAAGTATTTCAAATCTGTCACTTCAATTTGCATTTCCTAATTGAATTTAAGGTCCTTAAACTAAACCCCAAAATGAGTTGCAAAACACATCTACCTTTCGCTAATTACCGGCACAATGGATTCTTTCTTTCCGCCTCTGCAGCTGCAAAGACATCCTGTGTGGGCAAACATCCTGGAATGCATTTAGAAAAATACTCCTGCCAGCAACCCACATCTTTCTGCTCCCGCAACTTCCTCTCCACTCGCATACTGCTTCCCATTTGCGGCTGCGACCACTTTGATAGCCGGGACCAGCTCTGTGTATCTGGAGTAATATAATGCCATGTAATAAGGAAGTAACATTTACAAAAGCCAACTGCTTGCAACAGTCAGCCAAACACACACGTGAGCAAAACGTCGTGTACATAGTGTGTTTTAGATGCATTTGTGTGCTTATGGAAAAGCGGTCGACGCGTGTAAATTGCAAAGAGTAAAATCTTGTAAAAGGCAAATTCCTTTCAAATGCAGCCATTGCTGCGGATGCAGGCAGGATGTGTGGCAGGGAGAACTACTTAAAGTTGCAAGCCACTATACTGAGAACTGCAGCATCCTTGGAGTAGGAGATGCGGTGAAATTTACACACCGCATTCAAGTTGACTTTTATAGTATGTCATACAACAAAATCCCAGGGACGACATCACCCATCCACTCAGCCACCCACCCACTCTGCACTTCTTCTTCTCCATCAGCACCTCAATCATTGCTGGCAAAAGATACTAAGCAAACTTTGTAGTTTTTTGCAGATATAAAACTGCTGCAGCCTCTCAACAGCAACAATGGATTTTTGTTGTAAGCTGCTATTTGATTGGAGATATAGCAGGTGTTGTGCGCAGTGTATAAGGATTCGAGACTATGGGATCGGTCAGCTTTAAGAATATGTTTAGCTGAAGTGTGCTCAAATTTGGCAATATATTCCTAATGGAATTACACTGCTCCACTGACCATATAGTATTGCTATCTTGATTAAGCAATAGATATAGATATAGATATTTATCTAGTGGATGCAACTTTAAAGGCAGTATTAAAAATGAAATGATAAATGAATATTCATTTTGTAGCCTAGCAGGTGTGAAACGAACCAGTCTGCTGTTGGTATAACTTTGGCATTCCTCTTGATTTTCTTCATTTGAATGTGTCCCCCAATTATTTTGACCACAGAAGCCAGAAGAGCGACTTTTGCCCCTCGAGATGTTTGTGTCTGTGGGGGTGGCCATGTGGAAAGTGGGTGGTGGGTGGTGGACAAACAGTGCACACAATGTGAGTGGCATCCACACGCCAGCAGTGCATCCTCTTATCCCTGAAACCCCTTTTCTGCCTTTCAAGCTCTGGTGGCCCCTCTTCTAGTTCAAGTGTTTGCATTTTACGACCACCGACACAGACGGACACAGACAGAAGAACACACACACACACTAACCGGGTGCTTGTGTGGGTGACTAAGTGTGTGCGAGTGTGTGTGAACTGGTTCTTTATTCTCGAGTTTGTGAGCTTAAGTGAAATGTAGCTGACCTAAGCTGCAAACTAAACAGGGCATAAATATTGCATGCGTGAATGTTTGAAGGTCGCATCCGCTCATATATCTAATATAACTAATAAATATTCATTTAAACTTACTAATCCATTGCAATTTGCCTCTCAACTTCTCCCTCAGGCAAATTATAGGCAATATTTAACAATTAAAAAAAAAACTTAAATACAAGAGTAAGGAAACCAAGAGGTGTCCAAAAGAAGAAGAAGCTAGTGGCGAAGCGAAGGGTTTGAGCGTTGGGAATCTGCATGTCAGCGAAAAACCCACCGAAAGGCGAAAGATTCCAGATCGATTATAGCCACCAGTTCTGATCAATCAGCGGATCCATTAAGATGCTCAGTTCGCTGGACGCGCTGGCCGGCAAAATAGCCACTGCCACGCCCGGAACGGGGGCGGTGTCGGCGGACAGCAAGAATACACAGTCGCTGCACCATCACCACCGCCTGGACTATGATTACTCGGCGGTCGAGATCGAACCACCGGCGGAACAACTGGCCAATTCCCCGCGCAGCGAACGGGAGCGTCTGCAGCAGGCCCAGCAGGCCTACGAGCAGCAGGCCCAGGCGGAACTGGAGTTCGGCCTCGCGGAGGTGGATGCCAAGTTGACGCAGCTGAAGAGCAGCCACAGTCTGCAGCACCACCACAACCACAATCACCACCATCAGCTGCAGCGCCATCTGCCGCCCCACCACCAGCAGCACCAGCAGCATCAGCAACAGCAGCAGCATCAGCAGTTGCACCACCATCAGCCCCACCACAATCACCACCACCATCATCCGTACCAGCGACCCAGAGCCACATCGCCACCGCATCAGCAGCAACAGACGTCCTCCTACCAGCAGCAGCTCTCCCAGCTGGCCGCTCTGCAGGATCACCACGATCTGCTCCAGACGCAGCAGGAACTGTTCCACAAGCAGTTGGCCACCATGCAGGA
Organism: Drosophila orena; assembly: GCA_005876975.1. Lineage (NCBI taxonomy): Eukaryota > Metazoa > Arthropoda > Insecta > Diptera > Drosophilidae > Drosophila > Drosophila orena. The sequence continues at coordinate 6,570,779 of VCKV01000008.1, read as the reverse complement.
GTACCAGCGAGAGCGGGAAAGGGAGCGGGAGCGTGAGCGTGAGCGCGAAAGGGAGCGGGAGCGGGAACGGGAACGGGAGCGGGATCGCAGCAGCTTTATCGATAACAGCGACTACGATTCCCAGACGGAGTTCAAAATTTGCCTGAGGGATAGGTGAGTGTGCGAATGACGTCATTGCGATCTATTGCGGGATCAAACATCAACTCACACTGACCTCTAACCCTCTAACAAAATGCTTTCATTACTTATTTATTTGATGCACTTATTTACTTGTTTAACACATCAATGTTTAATATGAGACCCAATTATTTGTAATGTTTGCGATTGGTATTTTACGTACTTTTAAATATTAATTTATGCAAACGCAACGTCATAATAATACTAATTTAATCATTTTATCAGTAATTAGAATATTACTTTCTGTAAAAAACGCACTCGAACAAAAACTATATATGTATATTATCATAAACAGTAATATCATGTTTTATGTGCCCTCTGCATTCCTTATACATTTTGCATTAAATCATAAATCACAATTTTCCCTTTTGAACGAGTTGTTTTCCCGTCACATAAGAAACTATAATAACTGCAATTGTAAACCATTTTCATTTAGTTTTTTCCGCAAGTTTTTAAATGCATTGCATGTTTGCGTGCACGACAAGAATGCTCTTTGAAAATCCAACTTAATTCATTAGCAGAAATGGACAAGAAGCTATATAATTATGGCAATGTAAAAAATATATACAACCAATACAGGGAAAATCCATTAAAATCATCGTTAATTCGGGTGAATGCATAAATAAACATCGAAAGTCGGATGCCTGTGGTAAAATAGGCTTCTTCTTTTTGTGGCTTAAACGGGTGATGCTTTTAAAACTGCATTGCATTTTTGAAAATTTAAAGGCATTTCAGCTCGCAGTTTTAATGGGATTTTCGCTAAAAATATTTAAATGAATTTTGCTTAAAGAGTAAGTGGAACTTCCCTGGCACTTGATTGTGCTGTCATGTTGTCTTGTATCCTCAGTGTAAACACGCCGAGAAATCAAAAGCCAGAAACACGCACCTTGGCAACGCCTTGAAGCACCTGCTTGGCATCGCGAATCCTTAAAACAAACCAAAAATAATAAAAACATTTGTAATTTAAGGGCAAACGAAAATGTCACGTGACAAATTGCCGCTGGGCGAATATGTGTGCATATAAGCCAAGTAGCAAAGGGGAAATCCTCTTGCGGTGGCTAGGTTAAGTTAAGTGTGTTCGGAGGTGTAGGTGTAAGGAAAATCGAGTTTTCCGAGCACATGCTCGACACGAAACACGAAACACGAAAGCTACCCAAACCTACCCAAACACCCCCGCAAAAACACGCGACAGACGGCGTTATTATTCACATTTGTTTGGTCTTAACTAATTTAATGTGTAATATCATTTGACATATTGTTTTCTCGATTCTGCCTTTGATTTGTGGACCTGCAAAGGGCGCCTTGCCATTGGTTTTGCCCCATTTTCCCTTTTCCCCCTTTTCCTGCCCATCCCACACCGTCTGAGCCCTATCGCACATGCAAATAGTTGGCGCCCAGGGAGGCGCCTTTTTGACAGTTGCCACCTTTAGCGGAAAACGCTCTAGGATATCATTTATAGACAAAAATGGGTTTGGAAACAAGGGATGGGGAATTGAGATTATAATTTTATAGAACCCATATAAATAGAAGCCACTATTTTATGCAATTTGGGGAATATTTTTATTAAAAGTTTCGATATATTCAGAGTGTTAGTTTACATACTCCCATCTCTAAGGTCTTCCACAAAAAGGCAAACATTGCGTACATTTTTTATAACCCACTGAGTATGACATTTTATGTTTACTGCCCTAGCAATTTACAACTTTAGCTGCTATTTTCGCGGTCTCCCTTCGCTCTGGGCGTTTTATGGCTATTTTAAAAAGCTTTGACATTTGCGTGCCTGCAATTGTGGCCAAGTAAAATGGCGAAATACCAAAATACCAAATCGTTCATTGACTTTAAAGCGCGTGTTGCAATGCAATTAGCTTGAGCTAAATGTAATGTTGCGTTTGCATGTGGCACTAAATTAGCTGGCGACTGGGCGCTGGTGCTTCAGATAAGGCAGATATCACATAAATCGGGACTCATATAATAATAGTTCATCCCCAATGGGATATTTTTCAGCTGAAAGTGAAATGACTTTCCTCTAATGCGCGCGCCAAAACAAACAACAATAAACAGAACACAAATGTAGGAAAACAGTAGCTGCGCTAAACAAATAGAAGTGCAAAAACAGAACGCAGAGAGGTTTTTCATTTATTAAAGTGGCCAGGAGTGGGTGGTGGTGTGGGAGGTGAAGCTTTGGTCATGTAAGCAAATAATGCCCAGCACATGTGAATACAAGGACGTTTGGAAGGAGGCGGTCTGGAAAGGACTCTTCTCAGAGTACAGTGCAGCTTTTCTGTGGCTTAAGGCAAGGCGACAATGGACTGCGTGAGCCACAGGAGCGTACACTCAAAATGAGGAAAATTGTAAAAGAAAATGTGAAAGAAAAATCACTAGAGATTTGCATAGGCACTCGTGGAAAACAAGTATGTTTACTATATCTAAAACTAAAAGTAACTGCAATCTCTGTTATAATTTCGTCCTAGAATGTTGTCAAATTACGCGTCATGATCTGAAGGTCGTTTTCTTAAATTGTCGCAAGTAAATTTTCTCCCCTCTTCCAATTCCAACTCTTTACCTTACCTTTCAGCCAACAAAAGCAGTTGAAAAGAATGCTGCGCTGTTTTTTCTTCTGAGCCTTAAGAAAAAAAAAGAAAGGAAAACGCACCTACAACAATTTTTTCCACATTTTCCACCCCGGTCGTCTATTTATAGCCCATTCTTGCATTGCATTTCAGTTTGCAGCGTTCTCTGTGTTTGTATCATTTCAATTGTTGCTGCTGCTTTTTGCTTCGGTCGTTGTTTTGTTGTTTGTTTATGCAGCAACCGCCCCACCCCCACCCCCTGAAAACATCCAACTTTTCTTTATTCGTGAGTGTGTGAGTGAGTGTGTGTGTGTGTGTGAGTGTGTGTGTGTGTGTGTGTGTGTGTGTGTGTGTGTGTGTGTGACCCGGGAAAAGCTAATTTAGCTGCTGGCTGAGGGACATTCAAGGATAACCCAGTGAGTAAGCTCAGCTCCCGCGACTTTTTGTGGGGTTTTGTTCTAGTGAAATCGAAAACCAGCCGACAAGGGGCAGTGCATCCATTTCCCTAGGCACTGAACGAAAAAAGGTGCTCGTTCCCTTGTAAAAATCTATCAAAAATAGTGACTATCTTTAAATAAACTAAAGGAAGTGTAAATATGTTTTGAGCCCTAAGCCTAAGTTTGTAACTTATTTGTAGAATTTTTTCTCTCAGTGCTTGCGAAAGAATATATGTTTTGTGGATGAGACACAGGTTGCGTCAGATGTTCCATGTTTGCCATTTGCATAGTTGCAATTCGAGCCAAGCTCAACATGCATTTGTGTTAGTCATGTGTGTCTGCATACTTTTCACCTTTATTGTTTTATGAAAATTTTATTTGGAAAAAATATGTTAAATATTTGTTCGGGTGTGTTAGTTGGCTTGAGTTGACTTGCATCTGCTCACTTTTTCCAAAATTTGTTATTCAAATAAAAATAGAAAGTTGCATATAAATTTCTAGCATAGTTATGTGTTTTTAGTTGAAGAAGGAAAACGAGGTTTTTGCGAAAATTGTTTTTTACGCGTTGTGGAATCTCTCCGCATCAAACAAAAATATTTAAACTAAATATTAAATGTGCTAATAAAATATTTAAAAACTACCAGTTAAATATACTATGTGTAGTGTTTTGTGGGCATTTCACAATAACACGGTAGCAAAATCAGTTCTTAATTGTAATAATATTTGTCGATAAGCAATTAAAACATTTCTCGTTCACAAATGCCATAATTTGAATAAAAAGATATCCAGCATTCCATACAAACGAGTATTATTTGTGCAAATGCTGGCCAAAAATTTGATTTACAAAATATAATTAAATGGGTGCAGCTTGCGGGGTCAATGCATAAATATTACATTTCCAATTTTAATGAGCAGCAATCAAATAAACAAATAACCAGCTTTCAACCAGCAAAATACAATTTATATAATTTGTTAGGCTGCAACCAAAATTGGCGAGGGGAAATTGGGTTTGGGTTTGGGTTTGGTTTTCCTGCCCGCCCGCTCGTCCCCTTTTTATTATATTTTCACTCGATTTCTGCTGTTGGTTTTATTTTCTTCATTTTATTGTATTCAAGTGCGGCTTGTTCCCAGGAAAATAACTCAGCTCGTTAACTGCACAAATAACATGTCAGCACTTTTCCTTTTCTCCCTTTCGACCTCTGGCTGCCGCAAATTTGCGGGGTCCCCGCCATGAATTCAGTTCGCTTTTGGTCTGGCCATCATTACTCAAGAGTCCTTAAACTCGGGCCAAATAAAAATAATAAAAAAAGAGGCACGTCAGGGATAAAAACACACGGCACATGGCCATCTGAAGTGGTTAAGTCAAATAAAACAGAGTTCGGTTCGAGTGGGTTGCCCTGTGTTTTTTTGTTTTTTTTTTTTTTTAATGCCTGACCAAATGTATTAATCACACACTCGAAAAGGGAGAGTGGGCCATACCATTCGTCTGCAAACTTTTCCTCGGAACACATATCAATGAACCCTCCAAATCAATAGCTAAGGTCCTCCACACCGAAAAAATTAGTAAATGAAATTGCTCCAAATGTGGACTCTCGGTTTATTTTATGTTGTGGCTTCTCGTCGCTCGGCAAATAACAAAAAGCAATTGGATGTGACCCCACATAAAATAAAATATAAAGCTATAAAAAATATGGTCGGGCAAAAAAAGTGAAAAGTGAAAGCAGCCGCAGTCTGTTGGTTTAAAAAGCATTAATAAAATGGCGTCGTTTGGTATGCTATAGTTTTTTCTTCGTTTTGTAGATTTATAAATCCTTTGGATATACTTATGCTTTACTATAAGTCATTAAATATTAAATTAGAACCTTTTCAGCTTATATATTTTATTTTCATATTAACAAATTTAGTGAACTAACCATATTGTCGAAATTAGAGCGGTCCCTGCAATGTCTTTCCATTTTTCTTTCTTTATAACACCCTGAAATAACGTATTAAGGTATTAAGCTCTTCGTTGTTTCCAAGCCAAGTTCAATCCCTTTTTTATTCGCTTGCCTTTTCTATTTCTATCGCATGCAAGCGCCTCGAAAATTGCGGTTAGTTTCGGGTTCTCCTTTTTACCATTTTTTGGTGTTTGCTCTCTGGTACATGCTTAGTGTGCTAGTGTGCGTTTTCTAGTGTGTGCATGTGCATGCGTGTGTGTGTGTGTGTGTGTGTGTGTGTGTGTGTGTGTGTAGTGTGTAGTGTTTGTGTAACTGCGTTTGCGGTCCTCGACTGCTTCAGTAGAAAAACAAAAGCTGGAAAGCTGTGCTCGCTTTTCCCCTGCATAACCTTCTCCATCGACTCAAAATCCCCATTTCTTATCTCACTTCTATTCGACCCACACAAGCTGTGGCCCGTCTGAATCTACACTGAGAATAACTCGTTCCATTCTTCCGTGGTACTGGAAATTCAAAAAGCATACCCTTGAAAGACTGTATAATGAGTCAAACCTTTTTTCGAAAGTGTAGAAATTTTATGCGACTACTAAAAGAGCGTAGGCCTTATGTTATTATTATAGCCAGAATTGTGAATGGCTTATAGATTTTTGATTTTGTTTTTTCCTGTGCAATTCACTTGCTTTTCCCCACTCCTTTTGCCTGCATCTGTCGGTTCATTGATTTTGGTGTGGAAATGAACCTTGCTGGTTTTTTTCTTTCTAAACCCAGCGACCTCCACTTCGCTATCGTCAATGTATGTATGTATTTCTACAGTAGTTTCTTATAGACGATTTTGGTTTTGTTGGTAGATTTTCGGCACTTTGTAAGCATTATTTGTTTTCGCTTTTATTTATGTTGCGGCTCGCCTTGTTTATTATGCAATTTTTGGGTTTTCAGGCCAAAACTTTGAGCAAATGAAAGTTGTAAATATTATAGATTTAATATAGTTCGGCTAAGATAGCTAATCGCAATGGCTTAGCTTAGGTGTTGTTTTTTGAAATATACATATGGATACTCACTTACCATGTTATTATTATTTCTCTGCATATATGTAGGTATAAACGCATTATATAAAACCCAGTAAGAGCCTTTTGTAATCCGCCTAAAAGGTTTAAACCAAACCCAGTTCAATGTCAAATGAAGTACAGACTTATTCACGCCCCGCTGGCCACGCCCACTCGTAATCCTGGCCACACCTTTCATCTCCAGTCCATGACATTGATGGTGCTGACTGCTGTTTTGTTTGTGCAAAAACATTTTCATAAATTAAAACGACGCGTCAGCGGCATTGCACAAAATGCCAAACACATGACGTACCCAAAATGAGTTGCAGACAAACGAAAAGTGCTTTATTGGTACAGAGAAAGAAAAAAAGCAGGACTCTGTTGCACATTTCTCACATTCCAATGTCCTCCTATAAAGAGGAGTTCAAATAATTACATTGCATTTGCAGTCCCAAAATGGTGCAAAAAATGTATTTCAATTCTAAGAGTTGTGTACTATAAATAATTTCAAGTGTTCTGGGTACAGCGCACATGAAAACAATAAAAACAGAAGCGCCAACAATTGCTACCCTGTGATCCAGTCGGCTGTCGGTTGGTTGTGCGTTATTACCTTGGAGATTAATTAATTGCGAGGCAGAAATATGCTACAAGTTCAGATCCCTTCCGACCCGCTGACTCCACTCTTTCAGCCCAACGAGGCCTCTACAACTGTCAGTCATTTCCTGCTCCACTCCACCCACTGGCCTTAACTCTTATCCGTGCATTTATGAGTCGGAATAACAAAAACAAGGGAGCAAACCCCCTCCCCCCCCCCCTATCCCCCTCTCCAGCGAGGAAAAAAAGGAGCAACATCCATGGTAATTTTCGGGCTCGTTTTGGCCTACCCCTTCCCCTTTCCCTTCCCCCAGCAGGCCGCTTTTGTTTATGGGTTTTCTTTTATAAAGTGGAAAATTGCAGACAGCATTGTTTGTTATTTATTGCCATTTTGATATGGAACCTTTTCCGTGCCCCTAGTTTGCCATCTTTATGGGGGCTTCACAGATATGTTCCTGCCATTTTTGCCCGGTTATATAGGAATCGAAGGCAATAGCAAGTCAACGAAATGCTTGAAGGTAACAGGGAGGAATTTATGGTAAACAACCAATTATGAGAAATAGTATTTGTGCTGTTGTTGCCAACGCAGACCTTGAACTATCTTGGCTAAAATATTCCGAAACTACGTGTATGTATGCTTTTAATAAGTTTCAGGACAAATTACAGAAACTTACCCTATTGAAGCACAATCATTTATTCAGCTGATAATCCAATCCACTTGGCCTGGCCCACTGATTACCGAACACCACTTTATCCGCTCAGCCATTTGCGAATGCTAACTCAATCAGGGCTCTTGAAAAATCGCATAGCCAACGCCCTTTTTGGCCCGAACATTTTACCTTGTCAACCCATTTTAGCGTTGAAATCAATTTGACAAAAGCCACATAAATTTAAATAAATTGCGGCTGCACATAAATACGGACATTGAGAAGGAGGCCAAGTTAAGGAAGCAAGGCGGCGAGTCATTTGCCATTGGCCGGGCCAACAAAAAAAGGGCAAACAAGCCAAAACCGAGCTGGGGTTTTATAAACCGAAATACAAATAAACTTGCCGACGAACGACTCAACTAACAAAACAAACCCAACAGACTAGAGCAGAAAAAGAGGCTAAAATGGCAAACTAAAAAGGGGTAAGGAAAAATGGTGCTAGTGGCTCTGTGTAAACTAAGGGGAGTGGATTGGGCCACCCCCACACCCACACCCACCCACGGAAATAGAAACAACAAATACAATTTGAGCTGAGAAAATCAAAATGAAGCATAAACAAACACGGGCCAAAAGCAAATGGAGCCAATAATAGAAAAAAATGTACGACGAACAAAAAAAACTAAATAAAGCATAACAAGCAAAGACGATTTCCAGATATATTCGATTTTGGACGGGGCAAAAACTGAATTCAGGAAAGTGTATAAATGAAAAGAAATCGAAACCGTTTCGACCAAAGTTGCGGGGCAAGGGAACGTGAGCGATAAGCAGACAGGAGTCAAACGCAAACAGCACAAACGGGCCAAAATCGAACCCGGGGCCAGCTAGCATAAATGAATCCCAAGCAGGCAAGTGCACGGCACAGTGGTTCAAAATGCGGAATTTTCGATAAAGAAATATCTAAAGAAAATTACAATCGCAATCGCCACTTTAAGTAAATCCAACTTGTATCTCAATTTTATACCACACAGAAAAAAAATATTTATTAGCTCAATCTGGTGTAAGAACTTTCGTTACTAATCAATACAACAGTCCTAAATGTTCTAGCGCAGTGCATTTAATTTAAAAGAAGCAAACTTCAGCCTAAAGTAAATGAAAACAGGCTTCCATTTAATTAAAACAATAATTGCGCGCTGTCATAAATATGTTTATAGTTTTTACCTGCTAATTAAGCGGTATGCACCCACTGTACGGGCACAAGTTTCCGAATCCGGCAGCGGCGAATACAAGCCCTTGGGGAATTCCTGCTCAGTCAGTCCTGGGAAGTGCTGGGTCCTGGCCACGTCCTGCCACGGATTGGACGAATCCTGGTCCGGTCGGTTCCGTTTTGGGCCTGGCTAACAGGCAAAAGGGCTTTTCATAATATTTTTAGACATTTGACTTTTGATTGAGCGCATTACACGCGATTCAAATGGGAAGTCTGCGGATGGGAATGAGGTCCGGGCTTACATTTCAACTGAGGCAATTTATTTGGCCCGCATTTCCTCAGTTTTTCGCAGCCTGCTGCTGCTGCTCCCCCTCCTCCTCCTACTTCGTTGGCCATAAAATTAGATTGTCCTGGCTTATGCAAAGGATTTGGCTGGCTGTTGCTGTCGCAGGCATTTGGCTGCGTAGATTGGCAGAGTACTTTATTGAAAATCTAAGTCAAATATCTAAACGACGGTGTTTTATTACCTGATTTCCGCTCGCTCCCGCTTATTTTAGAGTGACTCGCCATGTTCAGCGAATGTTTTACATTGGGAAACTAAGTCCGTTGGTTCAGTCAAATGGCTTGAGTGAGTGGTGGGACTTAGTGGGATGAAGTGGATCCATTTTAGGTTCAGGTTTTGAGGTGGGTTAAATGGAAGATGTAAATATTTTTGGGCTTTGTAAGGCGATACTTTCGCTCTTGGGTTTCAGATTGGATTTCAGCAAGAGGAAATGAAAAGCATAAATGCAAAAAATGTGCTTTACATTATGGAACAACACATAGTCTTTCTTTAGCCAATGTATGTATTTCAAAGTAGAATAAAATGAACCCACAATTTGTGCCCTTCTATTGTCAGTTCTAATGCGGCTCTTAAAAAGTGGTCTTAAAGAAATTAAATGTTCTAAAAAACCCCCTCAAATTCGTCAAGCAAATGACGAGCAAATCCGGGAAAATTCTTCGGTAAGCAATGAAAAGTGAAAGTGACAGAAGCACCTTAATATTCAACTTTTCCCTGCGACCTTCCCTCTTCTGCGCCATACAATTTTTCGGTTGCTTTGCGACTTTTTGTATGGTTTTATTTTATTTTGCAAACGTCAACTTCGACGTCGCTGACTGACTTCCTTCCGCTTAGCTCATTAAACACCAAAAAGGAAAAATCGTCGATTCAGCACTCCCCTCCAGTCTGTCTCGGGGAAAACTCTCTGCTCCTCAGGCTTTTGCAGAAGAAATGTGTTTTCTTTTTTTTCTTTTTTTTTTTAAGAACGAATTTTCTGCTCGTCATATAATGGGCGCATTGAAGGACCCCGGGGAAAATATCAGCCCCTCTTTACTCCTTCGGCATATTTATTCGCCGTGTTTATGCCTCCCCTGCCATTCAGCATAATTTTATTTGTTTGCTTAAAAAAGAATTAAAAGCGGCTTTCTGCCGTATTTTTTTTTTTTTTTTTATTTTATGTTCGTTTTTCTTCCTTGTGCTTTTGAATGCGCGAAATTGTTTTTTATGTGCGTCTGCGGTGGCGGAAAATTTCCTCGAAGGGTGAGGATTAAGCGAGCAACTTGAAAGGAAAGCGCATTTCTTGGCAATTGTTGACATTTACATTTTTGGCCATAATTCGGAGTTTTATGTGGCATATAAAGAGCAATATATATGCGGAAATAATGGGTGTTCTTGGTTAGTATTGGACTGAAGTATAATATGGTTAAATTCACCATTATAGCTTAATAAATGAACATCATACAGTAAGTGAATATAATAAATTAATATTTTAAGATAATATAAATATAAATCACTGCCTTAAGCCAGTTGCTGAACTTAAAGAACGTTAGTGAACGATGTTTTGTAATCTGATTTTGTTAAGATGCTTATCTATGTTTTCAGATGTGGTGCCAGAACCATTTTGATTTCTCTGGGCTTGTTTATTATGCTTAAAAAGCAAAATAAGCATTCTTTTGTGCGCATTCACTGTTTCCTTTTAAGTTTTGGGTTTCAATTGTGGGGGGTGACTCCACCACTTTAAACAACCCCTCGGAAAAATAACGAAAAGAATTTCCCCACATCCCCGGCCGTATTCTTTCCATCCATTAAATACTTCCACCACCGAGAAGGAGTTTCCCGCTCTGACATCGGCGCATAATTGATGCCTCCGGGGAGCTGTGATAAAAACAAATCAGCGGCACACACACACACACACACAGCCACACACAAAGGGGGTTTGCAGACACACACACATACCCACACCCACAGCCACACCCACACCTAAGCAGATGGTTTTTCCAGCACGCGCTTGTGTTGGTCGCTTAATATAATTCACACCATTAAACCAAGAGCTGCGGCATTTTGCCCCTGTTAGACATAAATTTTTATAGACAATGCACAGGCGGCTTTCACCCCTGGAAATATGTTAAGTGCGCCCGGAAAACTGGTCGCTTATCAACATTGTTTTCCCCCCTTTTCCACACTTTTCCACATTTGGTTTTTCTAAATTTTCGCCCACTTTTTTGCTATCTAAGGGCAGCTGCAGCATCGCCCTTTGCTTTAACCCTTGAGCCACATGTGGCTGCGCTGGCAGCCCTTAGCCTTTTAGCTTATCAGGCCGCGCTTATGCCAAAACACAAACACTCGGCGCTGTGCGAAACCTTTTCGACGCTACTGTGCCGCGTTGACAGTGGGCGTGGTAAAGAATTTTCAGCAATTGTAAAACAAATTACGTGCAAGTGATTTTTAAAGAAGCATGTTGCACATATAAGTATATATGATTTTAAAGCGGAACTTAGGATTTAATATTTTATTAATTAATATTTTATAAAAAATATCAAAATATTATTGGTAGCTGAAATCCCTTTACAAATGTTCTGAGTGTATCTAAAACTATATCTGCATATTTTGTATCTATATCTTTGTGTTTTCTGTACCACTGTCATTGGACTTTTGGTATCCAGGTAGGCGCCAAGTGAGTTTGCTCTGTGTGTGTGTGTGTGTGTATTTGGGGGCATTGTGGATGCGAGTGTATATGTGCGGGGGCAATATCGCGCGCGTGTGTGTATGTGTGTGCTACTTAGCCTAATGTAAACCATATGCATGCCCCGTTGCGCACCAAACAACAACAGCAACAAGAACAGCTAGCGAGGAGCGGCGACAGCAACAACATCAAACACTTTGCTGTGCAGCGAGGCTTCACTTTAGTGAAAATGGGCTTGGCGCACAGAGGGGGTTGTGCGACTCAAAGGGGGGGCGGCGGCAAAGGGGTGCTCTTCTTGGCATACATTGACACAGAAATGGGGAAAACTTACGGCATAGCTAAGGCTTGAAAAAGAAATGGTTTGAGGTGGCTAAAAATAGCACTTGAAAATACCCAGCCCTTAACTCTTTTCCTTTTTTAAGAGTTGAAAAATATTTTTCGCCTGTCATGTGGTGCAAACTTTCAGCTCGCTCTCGACTTTTCCACTTTTCCCACTTTTCCGCTTTCCTCCGCTCGCGTCATCTGATAATCGAAAAGCGCCGAAACTTATTAGCAAAGTGCATTCTGTGCGCTCTCTTTTACCTTTCGAGTTCCCATTTGGGCCCATCCCCATCCCGAGTATTTTTTTGGCCCTTCGTTCTTTAACTTGTTGAGCGAAAATTAAATTTTTAATGAATTTTTTCATGGAGCCAAAAGTTTTCTCATAGGTGCTGAACATGGTGAAGGGGAGGGTGGTGGTGGTTGGAGAAGCCGGTTTGCTTTTTTGATTTAATTAAAAACATTCTTTGAGTTGCCAAAGTGTTGCAAAATTGCTGTAAGCAATGTTTCTATCTTCCGCACTGCAAACAAAGTACAGTGATTCCTGATAAAAGAACTTTTCACTACACCACGACTATTTGTTTTGATAAAGTGTGTATATATTTTTATAACCCCAACTATTGTTTTACCACTACTAAAACAATGACGAGCATGAAGAGTATACCATTAAATTGTTGACTGCATTTTCCAGCTGTTTTCATTGCTTTGAATTTAATTTTCCAGCAGGGTGAAATCTTTAAGGCCGCTTAAACTGTTTTGTGTGCCAGAATCGGGCCATAGATTATGTTGGAATATTCGAAGCACCAGCTGTGCTATCCAAAGCCAATGCCCCCACTATTTTGGGGCTGCGCACTCCTATTGATTTTCAATTAAAAATCCATACAAACTCTGTCGGAGGCCAATTAGCCCAGTTTGCTGCCAAAAACAACGGATACGGACGGCTAACAACAACAATTAGCCTGGGAGTAAAGAATTGGCCGAAAATTGTTGCTCTTGCCACTACTGCCACGGCGTTCAAGTGGCGTTGGTATAAGTTTTCACGTAAAAGCAGGGGAAAATGTGGTGGGCGGGTAGTTGTGAAAGACTTTTTGCCCCCCGCCTGTCTAACGCTGTTCTCATCGCATTTAGGCCATAATTGCAAGCAGCCGCTAATTTCACAGGCACCAGACGACAACTTGACAGGCGCCTCTGTTTGCGGCAACTGAGGGGATCGACCTGCGGCAGGGGCGGCCAAAAAAGGGGGGTGGGGGGGCCGAAGTGTTTGGCAAACGGAATGACTCGTTGATTGACTGAGTGAGTGACTGCAATGACGACTGCTCTGGGTTGGCTTGTTTGTGTGGTCTTCACTTTGTGGACGTGCAATACACTGGTCAAAAATCAGCAGTCACTCTGCGAAATATTGTTTCAAGGAAACCTGACCTTTAATTATTATTATGTGTCGTGTGTGCCAACATTGCGTATGAGTGATATTCGATAGTTCCTATGCCTTATCATTCCACACTTTCATTTCAATTACATAGTTTTGATTAGTGTAGCTTACGAATGCAGGCTAACTACATTTTTGGGCTAGACGGCGGCGGCCTGTCAGTAAATACAAACCCAGACGAAGCAGTCTGTCAGCGTTTTTGACTTGCGAATATTTTGAATGCAGTTCTAGAAGCCAACTAGGAAAGTCGGAGAAGTGCGGTGGAGTAAGCACAACTTCGCCAGCTTGCTTGTGTGTCTGCTCCTGATGCTTACCTCGAAAATACCCGTTCTATCTTTTTGGTGGGCGAAATGCCCGTGCCACATTGTAAACGCATTTGGCCGGAAATGATATCGAGTCCTGGGTTAAAGTGTGTTCATGTTGCAACTGCAACTTGCTGCTCGTTCGTGTTGCTGCTGTTCATGTTGCCGTTGTGCCTCTGCCGCCTTGCTGCTGTCGTGTCGTGGTGTTGCATTTGCCGCTTCGTTGCACCGGCGATTGGCAACTGGCGGACACCGAACGGACAATGGCCAACGGACAAGGGGCAGCGGAGTCGGGCTTTGTCTTTAAGTGGTCAATGAGCAGAGGAGACCCTGGTCCGTGCTGCTGCCTTTGTGCTAGTTAGCCCGTCCATTGTGCAACTGTCAGGTTGTTGCGTTCTGTGTTTTTGACATCGGTTCGATATTTCACGAATTTTGTGTGCTTTAATTTCCACCCAAATTACTGTAATATAGAGTCTGTAACTTCAATTCTCATTCCAAGTCACTTAACTGAAACAGACCTATATATTATATTAATAATATATTAATACTACCTACCAAATAGCGAAGTGAGCCCAAGCAATGGCAATTAAATGATAGAATTAGCTTTAAATACGTACATACATTTATTTAGATTAGTAAATCCTAAAATGTGTGTATGTGCATGCGAAAATGAAAAATCTACCCATAAAAGTATGCAACGTTTTAAAGGCTTTCATCAAGGCACATCTAAAACTAAAACGCTGATTACAAATGCATCAACTTATACTGAAATTAAATGCAATTACTGTATTTCCCGCATTTAAACTGCTTAAGCGGCTTAAATTCTGGGAATTAGTACACAAATTGTTGAATTTTTAGTAGTTAATTTTTTAAAACTATAAATGATTCGCACACACACACCCACTTTCTTTTTTAATTAGAGTTTTATCCAGGGCTTTTGTGCGAAAACTTATTTAATTATCACTTTATGAGCCCTATTTGGGTTACCAGCATTACACACACACACACGTTAATGCGTTTGAAAAGGTTTCGTTTTCATTTTTGTGCTAAATAGGGGTTTTTCATGCACTGGAGAACAGAACAGAGCTTCTATGGTGTAAATATGTGAGTTTGAGCAGTTCCACACACAAGCTCTGCGTCATCAAAAAGAATCCAAAAAATGTCACGTATATTTTTTTCTAAAATGAAATTTGTGCAGTGGTTCTCAGCACTCGCACTCCACCCTAATTTGTTCCGCTCAGCGTGAGATTTTCCTTTTCAATGGCGGGAAAAATATGTCAAGTGAAGACGAGGATGCGTCCACGTTGGTGTAATTAGGAGACTTGCTTCCCACTTGACTTGCTTAAAAAATGGGGAAGTGTAATGCTAATATGAGTTGCAGGGAAATTGTGTCAAGAAAATGTTAAAAATGCTTAAAAATCATTTCATAAACTGGGCTTCATTTTAAAATCGAACTGTAAAAGTATAGAAACTTAAATGCACACAATTAGTCGCTTGTAAAACGAATTCCCACAAATTGTTTTAAATATTCTTCGCATGAAAACTTACTTAATTCAAATAGAGGCAAGTGCAATTACAATTAAGAACCAAACCAAGCAAACGATGCAAAAGTCTAAATATATGAAACCCCAACCATTTTAATTGTCACACACATGAGGCCAGGCAAACAAAAGAACTCACTCGTCGGTACAGTGAATACTTGTTAAAATGACTACATTTAGTTTTTCGATACCATTTTAAAAAGTTAATGCTAAGATAAATTAATATTTGGTTTGTTGGCGAAATATTCTTTTAATAAACTAATTAACTTTAGACCTACGAGCTAGAAAATGTCATCTCTTTGTTTATGTCCTCTGGGTTTTCCCAACTCACCATTCTGGTCATCTTAATTGTCTCGTCTTGTGTTTGGAGTGGATACTGCGATGAAATATTTGTCTCAGCCGAGAGGAATAGGAATGCTCCTCCAAAATAGTTTCATTGATGGCACCCAACCACCCTCGTCATTACAAGTTATGATGGAGAAACAATTAAAACCAAATTCGGCCAGGCTTGAAGATGATAATGATGATGATGGGTGGAGCAGCTGGAATCTAATTATCTTGGCTGTAAAACAGAAAAGAGCAGGCAACAATAAATGCTGAAACTTTTCTTTTGACCAGGCTAAATGCATGTGCCTTTCTTTTGGTCAAACAATGAGAAGGCAAAATACGAAAGAGGCCACGCCCCCCTAGAAAAACACATGAGAACAATTAAGGCTTTGCTGTTTCTGATGTAGTTCTACTTGGTTTTGTTGTTCAAGGGAAGCTCATAATTATGATTATGAGTACTCCCCCTCCCTCCTTCGCCCCCTCATTATTATTGTCCTTTCGCCGGCTCACTTCAAATATGGCAACTCAGTTGGTTTTAATTGTTGAGGCAGTCTCAAGGGGATGATGATGGTCTGGACTTGGGGTTGGGGGTTGGTGGTTGGTAGTTGGGGGTTTTGGGCGGCTTGTTGGTCGGACCTCCACTTGTAGTTGTAATTGTACTCTTTGCGCCTTTCTTGTTGTTGCTCAATTGTTGCCTCCTTGAGTTCTGCTGTTGATTGCTTTATTCTTTGGCTGGTAAGAATATTTTTTAAATGCGCCGCTTTAGTACCAGCGAACCTTGTCTTTAATTCGTTAAGCTCAGTATTTTTCAAAAAGAATGATTTCGAACTACATTAAATGCATGCTCTCTCCTTTAAAGAGCTTGAACTTTCAACATAAAGTGGAATCTCCCTGCCTTTTTTCTTGATTTCATTAATTTCCCGCCCTTTTAGCCCTTACCCCATTTGGCATTCCGGTCTTGCGAGTATCTTTGATTATTTTTCGCTGATAAACCGCAAAAGTTCTCTTTCGTTATATGCAAATTTGCAGCAGCAGGGTCATGACGTGTCCTTGTTGCCCCCTTTTCAGCCCTCGCCGATAATGATGATGATGACGACGATGTTTGTTTTTCCCCCACGAGTGAACTTTTCCTTATTTTGTTGGCACGCCTCATTGCCGCTTCATTAGACCTTGCCGCAAGTAGAGGAAAATAAAGTAGGAAAAATGTGTTGCCCATCAACAGGCGCTCAGTCGTCTGGCTAAATTTTCAAGGATATGAGTTGTTGGTTAATGTTATGTGGCACATTTCCTCCATGCTGCCGCAGCGCAGATTGCCAAGAAATTTGCTCTCGTCTTGGCCAACAAATTTTCCCCCGGGCTTCCGTTTTCATTCTTTATCCACTCGCCTTTTGTGCGGCAGAAATGCTTAAACTGTCGTTTAGTTAATGATCCACCATGTAGTGGCTTTCACCCAAACTCACTCGTACTCACAATTTACTCTCGGCAACCGATGTGAGTGTTTCTGCAGATAGCAGCAGGGAAATTTAAGTAATACAATTGTACTGCATAATAATCTACGATTTTTAAGCATTTATGGCAATCACTTATTCAACCCAAAAGGGATTTTTTCCGACCTCTTAAGCTCTGCTTTCTACTATGCCCAAGGGTCGCTTCAATTAGTCACCCATATGACCATTGCAAATTCTCCAAATTAAATTCCATGCATTCACATTCACCCTTTTCAAAGTGCCAAAATGGACCCCAGGGAACGAGATACACAGCCAGTCGCTGCAATTATTCCATCTGCGGGTGCCGAAAGTCTAGACCACTCTACTCTCTACTTGACCAAATGGTTGGGAAAACCAAGCCATGGGGCTGGCGGTGGAAAAGACTTTCCACGGCTATCACCTGTCACATAAATAGCGAGCGAATGAATTATTAAAGCAAAAACTCTGAAAAACAGAAGGAGCCCAGCCGAAACTTTAACCCGCAAATGTGTGTGTGTGTGTGTGTGTGTGTGTGTGTGGCCCAAACCAAGTGAAAACTTTTTTAAGATGCTTAAAATGCGCCGCCGTCTGGAAGAGAAGGATATGGGAGGGAAATGAGAAAAGGGGGTAACAAAATGACTAGCAAAGTCTGGCCAGCAGCGGGAAAGCGAATGAAAAGCGGTTTTCGTGAAAGTCGACCATTTGGATACCATATGCCATTCCATATACCAAAAGCACATATTAATTAAAAAGTTAAATGAAAGGATTTTTGGGTATAGCTTCTTTATTTTGACTAATTACAAGAATAGTAAAATAGTTAGTTAAATAATAAAAGCTATTTTATTTCATGTTAAGAAGTCGCAATATTACCAAAATTTTTGTTCAGAATAGAAAGTTCTTTCAGACTTGGATGCCCTTACATTTTTATCAGAAAAAAGTTTGTTCTTTCTTTTTACTTGGTTATAAAAACGGTTATAATAAGCGTCGAAACTGCCGCGACTGCGAGAAGCGGCAACAAAAAGCGCAGTCTACTTTGCCTTTTCCACACTTTTCCCCTCTCGCAGTTTTGCCAGTTTTCATTTTAAGGACCGCATAAGTGGCACCTGTGACCAAAAAACACACACACACACACACCCATTTCAAAGCTGTTGTCTTTGCGCTGGAAAATTTTGGCGACGCGGCATTAAATTGGTTTGTTTTTGGGTCCAAATTGTCTGCTACTTCTGTGTGCTTATAAAATATAATTCGACGGACGACAAGCGGGAGTAAAGATAAATATATTAACAAACAACTTGGCATAATATCAACAGAAAGTTGCTGGTGAAACAAGCTGAATGTGGCATGAAAATACCTCCATTTATTGAAAACAGAGTATGCTTCTATTATTTAAAGTTGTAAAGTTGTTACTTCTTTTCAGATAGAGAGAATACTTTTATACCCGTTACTCGTAGCGTAAAAGGGTATACTAGATTCGTTTAAAAGTATGTAACAGGCAGAAGGAGGTTCCGACCATATAATGTATATATATTTTTGATTAGGATCAGTAGTAGAAATTCAAAAATATTAAGAAATGTCCTAAGGCTGAAGCTCTAAACTCCATAACTCAACTTATCTTAATCGGATTTTGAAGTGGCATACCTCTAAATGTTTCTGCCGCAATTTTCTAAAAAACTGCATTCAAATTTAGAAATTTATTTTTTTTTAATTTTTTTGTAATTTTTTTGACGTGATGATGAAGAAATTAAAAAATTAAGAAATATCCTAAGGCTGAAGTTCTAAACTACATAACTCAACTTATCTTAATCGGATTTTGAAGTGGTATACCTCTAAATGTTTCTGGCGCAATTTTCTAAAAAACTGCATTTAAATTTAGAAATGTATTATTTACGAAATTCTTTTTACATTTTTTTGATGTGATGATGTTGTTAAAGTTAAAAATATTAAGAAATGTCGCAGATTTGGAAAAAACCCCTTGCCACGCCCCACTTTTATTATATTTTCCCCAATTTCTACCGACATTCCAGAAAATGTTGAAATTTCTCGTTTGCACGTCCACCAGCTGAGTAACGGGTATCTTTTTTTATTTTCGTTGAAGGGGAAAAGCAGTCCCACTCCACATGTTATTAATTACTTTTTTTAAAAACAACCTCCTGAATGCACTTCAACTCTCCCACAAGAGCGTAACCTCGTTTAATCCAGTCTAACTATCAGACGCACTGGTAATTCCGGCGAAAAGACAAAGTAAATAGCAGCTAAAGGACCTCTTCTCCTTCTGAGCACGAGAACATAATTTTAGCCTGCCTCCTTCTGTGTTTCCCTCTTCGCTCCATTCTCAGACTTCGTCCTGGAACAATTTGCCAGCCGTTTTATTTGCGGTTGTCGTACATTTATGGCCAGGCTATTTGCCTCTTCTGCTGGTTTTCCATCCTTTTCCTCGATTATGTTGCTCCTTTGTTTTCCAATTTGTCTGTGTGTGAGTTGCATTCACATTTGTGTTTCGTGTAATCTGTTTTTGAGTCCTGCTCCTTGTTGACCATTTAAGTGCAGCTCTAATTACACTGGAAATTATTCGAATTATGCTATTTTAGAGAGCACTTATTCATTGTAACCACTTTTTGAGCTGCTTTTGTTTATTGTGAGAACCGTTTGAAGATTGTTATTAATTTTAAGTACATTTTGCTTAAATGCTAAACTAAAAATCTAACAAAAACTTTTATGGTCTTCTCTTTTCATGTACATTTGCTTTTACCAATTTAGGTGAGTTAAATCGAACTAAACTAGTGCAAACTAAAGTATCCCCAGGATAATCAATAAATTTAGCGATTCATTCTAAACCATTAATTCGTGAAATTTGTGCATGCTTTAAATATTTATTGGTCACTTGAACGATAAGCTAAATGTACTTCCTTTTTTTTATACAAAAATATACAAAACAAATGTTTGTGATATTTTCATGAATTTTTGGCTCTTGAATATGGAAAAAAAAGTTGACCACTGAACAAACTATTTTTTGTTGGCGCCCATTTCCTGTGGCGCCTTAAAATATGCAACGCTTTGTCCCTGTCATGTGGCATTAAGGCCGCCCAAAATGCGATTGACAGCCAACACACACGGAAAAATGGCCAAAAATAATAGCAAACGTCAAGTAGTACGAACTGAATGTTTATCAGCTTTTTTTTTTGTATTTCTACCTCTCTCTTAACGCTTTTCCAACGATTGCTAATGCATAAAAAATTGACCCACATTTCGATTAAATATACATATTCATATTTACGTTTGTTTAAGCAATGAAATAAACGTATAGAAACACCAACGGAAAAACCTTTTTTCATGAATAATAAAGTATTATACACGGGAGTTGATTCGAGCATGAAAATAAAATCGAATCGATTTATCAATGTGCCGGGTGGAGAGCAATTCAAGCTGACAATTTAATAATCAAAAGGAAATGCCTTTGGACAGGAACCATTGATACGTTAAAAAATAAATGCTCTAACGCTCTATTTTGATGTATTGAATACGAGTTATAGTGTAATTTTTGTTAACAAATTTAAAAAAAAAAAAACCCACAATTCCAATAGGAACATATTGATATAGATGTTGTATACATCTTCGCCGCCTTCTTTTCGATCCGCGATTTTTGCCTCTAGCAATTTGCAACAGCCAACAGATAAAAGATACAAGCTTCCACATCGCAGTATCTGTGTGAGCGGAGTGTCTATGTGTGTGGGCGAGTGACACACTTATTGATGTAATAACATGTGCATTAAATATTTATTGTATTGGGTAGACAACATGGCACTTTCTTTCGTTTACTTTTGTGCCACTCAGGCATTTCCCCCTTTTTATGGGCCGCACATGGAGCAGAAATCGTAAGTGGCCTAGCCCAAGGAATTGTCTTCAAGTGAAGTGATTCGAAAGGTTTTTCCTGTAGACTCAACGCGCATTTGTGTGTGAGTGTATGTGGGTGTGTGTGTGTGTGTGTGTGTGTGTGAGGAGGGTGTGCAGGTGGAAAAGTGTGTCACATTCGATGATGGCAAAACAGCAGCTTTTGAGGGCATGCTGAGCAATGGAGCCGAGACGTTTGCGTTATAAAATATGAAAGGGCAAATAAAATGGCAAAAATCAAACACTCGATGCGAAATGTGTGAAAAATTGATGTTGAAATGAATTGAAACTGAAATTGGGCAATCGCATGTGTAAATACAAAGTGCCATTGTTTTTTGTTGCATACACTTGCATCTTGATTTTATGCTTTGAATTTATTTATGAATCAAAATATTCAAAGAAATATATTTTCTACGCATTTTAAGCTGCAGTATAAAGGTCAATTTTACTTCTGCAGCCTTTTGTACAGCCAGAAAAACTTAATTAATTTTAAAATATTATCCCTCTGGAAGCGAAGCAATTAGAGAAAGGAAAGGGTAAATATTCATGCAAATATTTGCTGTGTCTGCTCCACTCATTTAATAAAATTTGATCAAGTCGGCGAAAGGAGTCTTTGTGGGTCCCCAAGCATTTAATCCCTGAAAGCTGATCCCCTCTTTCTACGCCAATCCTCCCCTCATGTTAATCAGATGAAAATCACAAAACAAAAAAAAAAGGAAAGGCAGCAGCTCAGACATACAAAATATTTTTTTCCCCCCTTTTGTTGCCTTAATAAACAATAACAAAGCGCGGCAAAGTCTATTATTTCTGCGTATCCCTGTTTGTTTTCCTCTCGCGTGTAAGCCTAAAAGCTGCTTAAAATTTTAATGACTGCGTGTTCTTTTAATTGTGGTGTGCACGTGTGGTGGTGTGTTGAAGCAGCCAGGAAATAAATTAATAAGAGTGGAAATATTTGTTAAAATATGAACTATATAGCTCAAACAATAATGTAGCTATTGTCTTTAAATCAAAGTAGGATAAACAAACCTGCTGGCAGCTTTAAATTCCTTTTTTCGCCTTCTATTTATTTTGGCCACGACACAAAATGGCAATAAATATTTACACTAGGCAGCCAAGCAAAAATCCGAGAAAAGCGTTTCAAATGCCACGATACAAAAAAATGCCGCCAAGTCACGTAAATAATTAAACACGTGACATGCGTCAAGTAGAGCCTGGCCAGAAAGAGACGGCAGCTGAACGTCTTATGTGTGTGCGATAAGGACGGCTGTAAGGACATGGCAAACTTGATGTCGCGACTTTTTTCTTTCGACAAGTGGGCGTGCGTGATTCCGTGTGTTATATTTGCTCTTGTTGCTCTCCAGGAAATGTGGAAAGTTTCCTATATTGCCTTGCCTAAAAATAAATCGCCAGAAACTAAAATACAGGTATACAGGTAATACGTACATACATACGTGTAGCTATAAGGTGACAAATTGTTTTGTCTATGTATTATCTTTCAATAGAACGTACACAATCAAGAGATAAAGAGCATCGTTAAATATTTTCCCCCAAAGGATCGTTTAAAATATGGTCATCTTCTTGCCCCTGGCTGTTGGCCAATTTATGTCTCGAGATTGTTTTTCAATAAATAGATGGTCCTTCTGTTTCTCGATTTTTGTTTTTCCCTTGCCCTAAGGATTCACCTGGCTGAAGGAGACGGCGAATGCTGCTGCGTCCTTGTCCTTTTAATGGTCTCTTGCCTGGGCAATTAGAGACACGGCTAAACGACTTTTCTTTCCCGCCGCTTTTCCTTATCCCCCATCCTTTCGGTCAACATTTTCCCAGGGGCCTCGTTGGCCATGTCCCGTTATTATGATTATCGTTTGGTCGTTTTGTGGGCTATCTTCCATCCCTCTCTAGCACGGCAGCATCCTTTCGCTTTCGCAGCTCGTTTCCTTTGTGCCGCGTTGACAAAATCATAAAAATGCACACAAAACGCAAACAAATTATACAAATGTCTCCCGCATGAGAACGAAAAGGGAGGACTTAATTTTTTATTCTCCTCCCAATCTTGGCCCTACTTTGCTGTCACAATGTTGAGGTAATGGTCCCTAAGAGACCAAGCGGAGTGAGTGTTGCACGGACTAGGATAACGTTGTGTTCCAGTTCGGAATGGGCTTTAAGGAAATTACACATGCAAGAAGTGCGAAACTCTCATATAAACGAGATATTCAAAATAATTGATTTTGATAAATAAATATCAATATAGGTAATGCATCTCCGATTTCATAAAACATTGTGAGTGAGAAATGCCCTGATAGTATTTATTATTAGGTTCGGATATACATTAAAAAGCACTTTTCTCTCAGGTTATTTTCCTAAAAGTATCAATTTCCTCCTACCATCCATTCATAAAATGCGCATCAAGGCAGCAAAATTTATTCGCCTCTGCATCCAATGGCTAAAAACCAGAGTGTTGACTGGTGGAAATTGAAAATGGTGCAGTTAAGAGCATCGAATTGTTTCAATTTCGTTGGTAAACAACAATTGGCAGCAAGTGGCGACAATTTTTGCCTGCCTCAAGTGGAAAAGTTTCATGCGGGGCATTATTTATTCTCTTATTTTCACACCCCCTCGGCACTTTGGAATTTTCATTTATAATTTTCCTCCATTTTTTGTGTATTTTTTCTCCAAGACTTATGCTGGCAAAGTGTTAACCCCTTGCTTTTTCACTGCCGGGAGAAGGAAATAAAAATCATTTGGTTCAATTTTCCGCATATCTTGCTCCGTTTGGTCGGTTGGAGTTTTCGGGGGAGCGTGTGGAATTCTGTCTTTTTTTTTTTTGTTCTTTTTTTGTTTGTTTTTTCTCCCGAAGCCATGCAAATCATTTTCTTTTTCAGCCAAGGCCCCCAGTTGTCGCTGCTCGCATTCAGTTTGGGGATTTTTCAGAATGAATCAATAAATTCCGTTTCCCGGGCGGGAACATTTTTGTTCTAGAATTTCATCTTTGCGAAAATTGGACCCTTAAGTATCTTGGACTGTTAAAGTTTGGCTTAAGTGAATTTTAAATTAAGATAGTAATATTTTCGAGGTATGTAAATAGAACTGACAAAACTAATATGTACTTTTAAATTATATTTAGTTTCTTTTATTTAACCATTACATTAGTTACTTAAGCGTATCTAAACTTCGCTTTTTCCCACCTTCGCCCGTTGAGTTTCTTTTTACTTTTCTGCCTCCCTTTTCCCAAATCCTTTGGCATTGCTGAAATTTTTGCTCCGCAGTTGGGCGAAATGCCTGACTTTTGTTTTAACACCAGAACGCTGATCCTTTGTGGGCATGTGTGTCATGGCTTGTTCTCTTAAAGAGCACCCAAAGTTTTCAATATGCCCAAAAAAAGAACATACTCGTATATGTACATACATACGAGTATATCGAGCCCAGAAAAAGGGAATAAATATATATTTTTTCTGGTTAGTATGCTCACATGTATTCCATTCATTTCATTGTGGTTAAGGCCGGGCTCGAATCGCCTCTCTTGGACTTTTGGGCATTTGGCTGCGTTAACATTACGTTTCACAATTTAATTTTCCTTTTTTTTTTACTTTTTTCGTTCGGATTCTGCTCTTCTTTTTTCCCAGTGACATTGAGAACCCAGTCCTGGCATTTCTTTGTGTTTTATCTTTCGACACACATACGTACATATATTTTTCACTCGATTCGGCTTTGGGTCCTTTATTTTTGCCTTTTCGGTTTCATTTTTTACATGGCCACAAGATTTACTTATTTAATTTGGTTTCCTGTGTGGCGGATATTTATTGCACACTTTTTACTTCGTTTTATTTTCGCGCTTCTGCCATTTTAATTTGTGTGTCATTGTCAGTTGTAAAGATGGAAAGTTATGGGCGAACAATTTAAGTAAATGAAATGCTGCAGTCGTTTAATTTAGATTCGATGGAATAAACGTCTTGAGACATTGTTATTTCCTAAAGGTTGCAAATAATAATAATAATGTGCTGTAAAGATAATCCAGCAATGCCTTTTTTCATCCCCATTAGTTATTGTCAAGAAGTCAACTGAATCCCAACTAAACTTCAAAAGTTCCCTGGAGCAACCCAAACACATTCCAAACTCCCCAATGAACTCTCCCTCATCAGCCTCTAATTAGTCAACATAATCCGGTTCAGACTTTCAGTCTGGTGCCAACACTAGGGCCCAAAAATTCGCCACTGTGATGAGGAATTCAAATAAAATGCCAACTTTGATCTATTTACAAGTGATTATTAACAACAAAATTGGGAATGGGGGAGAGTCGGACAAGGACAAAAAGTACAAACGATTAGGAATTTTTGCTTAATTACACACGAGTCCTAAACCGAAAAGGACCCCGTCGCCGAAAGACCCATGGAAATCCCGGGAGTAGAGTCAAAAAATGAGCTGCATCACCTTCATCATCCTCTCAGTCCCCCAGACAGTGCTCCCCCCGTCCCTTGGCCGCTGTCTGCTTTTGGCCATGTCAAATATTTGGGCAAAGTCCAAGCTGCGCTCCCCCTCTTCCTCTTTTCCATGTCCATAAGCCCCATCTCCTCCTAGCCCTTTCGTCAGCATTTGCTCATCCAATTGTCGCAGTGGAAGGACGAAAAGCAGAGCAAGTCCTCGACCAGGCTTTGGGTTCTGTGGGTGGGTGGTGGGTGGGTGCGGAACCTTGACCAAAAAAGAACAGCGCGCTGGTGGCATAAACTACTTTTGGCCCTTTACAGAAAGAGACTCGTCCATTACTCTATTCGTAAGAATATCTCTATCAAATATAAAAAGTTATTTAAAACATTGCTTGAAAAATAGAAATACCGCACAAATATAGTACATATCCATTAATAAATATAATTTTAAGACATTTTAGGCATCATAAGCCCATTGGCTTATAGGGTATCAAGCACTTCGTTCAGCGAAACATCGCTCCTTGGTTTTATTGTTGGCATTGCCTTTTTCGGGGTTCACTGACTGTCAACATTGGGCCACCCTGGCCACCCTGGCCACCCTGTTCCGCCTTTCCTTCCGCTCTGGTACGCACCAAAATCGTACACCTTCCCCGTCCATTTGCCGCCAGGGTTGCCAGACAACGCACAGTCAGCGGAAAAAGTCGCGTAGCTCGACGAAAAGCGAGAGAAAGGCGCCGGGAAAGCGGCTGGAGAAAGTGGCAGGGCCTGTGCGAAAATAAAGCAAAGAAATCATTTTTAAATGCGGCTTAAAATTATCTTTGATAAGCGTGCTGAAATGTTCTCATGTTTTTTTCACTCGCCGCTTTTCCCTGCTTTCCCTGCTTTCTCTGCTGTTTTTCGCGCAGTTCAGTAATTTATAGTCTCCTGAACTTGAGTCGCATTAAAAGGTTATTCGTGGCCAGATCAAAGGAAACCCCGAGTTGGGTGGGGAGCGAGTTTAAGCTGCTTAAAAACCGCTAGGTTCGTTATTAACTCAAGGAAAATGCTAAAGGTGCATACTTCATTTTATAGTTTAGCGATGACGGGGGATAATGGGGAATAAGAGATATAAATGGGGCTTATGGGGCTTGGTTGCTAAATCAAGACACGACAGAATCCGGCAATAATACCTATAATACTAGAGGAATGTAGCAATTCTTATATTTTATTGCAAGCTTATGGTTTTTCAAATATTTTCAATTATTAACTGAGAAAATCTTTAAGCTTCCTTGGCTTTTTTTTATTAACCTTCGTCCTCGCAAAGTCCTTTTGCCCTACTTCAGAAATTACAATGTGAAGCTCTCCAGAAAATCGTCTGGGTTTTTTTTGCCCATTCCCATTGATTTCACTTCCCCAGTGCACCGCACTACCAACAAAAACCAATCAAGGAGAACAAAGAGCAATGAGTAACAAAATAACAAGAATCAAAAGTTCACTCTGCTCAGCAACAACAGTAAGATGGAGTGTAGGACTCCACTTTGCACTTGATTTGTTGTGAAGCAGACGCTAGACATAAAAAAAATAATCCAGCTCACCTGCAAAATAAGAGAGATCCGAGAAACAAAACAAAAATTAAAAAGTGAAGACTAGCAAAAGTTGTGCAAAGAATTTTTCAGCTGCTGCCATCACTGAGAAAAATATTTGTTCACATACAATAAATGCATCAACATTCACAATGAACTCTATTCATTTTAGGCTTTAAAATAATCGAATTAAAAACAAATACAACTGGTTATATTGAAACATTGAAAACAAGTGATTTTACTCAATTTATTACCATTTTAATAAATTTAATTTCTAATCAAATTTCTTCGAGTGCCTCACAGCTGCTGCATGCTACCCATTTCTTTTTCTTAATTTTCCTCACCTTTGTTGGAAAAGTTCGGAGTCTTTGTCCTTGTGCCTGTCAAAGTGTTGACCCATGTCGAGGCCGTCGAAGATGATTTTCCTCGCACACTTTTCCACAACTCGGCATCTCAGCAGACTGTCCCAAGTGGGCCTTCATTTTGGGGCTAAAAAACTTTTATAATAGATTTCAAATTTCTCAGCCGCCGGATATTCTCTGGAGTAATCAAGCAAATTAGTGGGTTTCTCGAGAGAATCGCAGGCGTGGTCCAAGCCCAAGCCCAGTCCCAATCCCAATCCCAATGCCGAATTTCAAACACCCACTTGGCTCCCTCGACAATTTTGCGGTTGGCAAATTGTTGACAGCTGCTGCAGGACCAGGTCCTTCTGCTTTTCCTTCGGCTCCTCCGACAAATGAAGATAAATGCCAAGGAAAAGTAAACGACGGCGTTGAGCGACGAAGTGTGCTTTAAAATTTTTAAGAGTGAGATCTTCAAATTGTAACCGGTTTTCAGCCGCGACGTTGCATTCTCAACAAACAAGTGGCATAGTCGTCTCCTAGTCCAAGGATGTCCACTGTACCCTGTAATCGAGTTATTTGTGTCCTCAATTTGTCAATTTGTCATTTTTATACAAATCACTTATTTATTTTTATGTCTTGGTCACCCTTAAAACATTAACATAAGGTTAAATTACAAGTACAAATTTATAGGGCATTGATGGGTATTACTCGAGTCAAAATATCGCAGATTTCACTTGGTTGCCAATTTTATTGCATACTTTTTGTTGATGAAGATGAATTGCAGTTTGAACTTTGATAGCAACAAAGTTCACTTCGTTTTACTCGTTCATTCTTCGTTGGATTCTGCAGTTGATTTTTTTTTTTTTGAATGGGGTGCAAAGTTTTGTTTTTCGGTTAAAAAAGTTTTCGATAAAATTGTCGCAATTGCATGTTTTATTGGAACCTTAGCTGAACTCGGATCATGTACAATTTACACCGCAAAAAATAAGATGAAATAGATATACCATTTTAATACTGATTACCATTTCGAAGTACCTAGAACTAATATTTAAAAGAAGGTACTATAAGGTTGAATAGAATAAAATTATTATTTCTGATTTTTCCTAAAAATGTTTGACTACCCAAACCAATATTAGTTAATCTTCTACCAGTGGAGTAGAGTAAGAAATGCAATAAATGTGTCAAAGGGTCGTTGCAATTACAGACCTTCCCCAGAGAGGCCCCACGATTTGCAGTCCAGTGTAGGGGCGTGTCATCCGCCCCTTGCCTCCAGTGACTTACAAACTTTAACTAAATTAAAGTCAGGACGAAAAAGCTAAGAGAGGGTTAAGTGGGAAGAGTGGAAGAAGGAAAGTTTGAGTCTGGAAAACACAGAGCAAAGAAAAAGTTCAAATTACAAAATGCAACAAAGAAGTCGCAAAGGGCCAAAAAACAAAAAAAAACTGGAACGGGATAACAAGAATTTGGTAGATAAAAGTGAAACTTGTAAGAATTAGAAGACAGTATAAAATAAGAAGTAGCACCAAATTTGTAGGGGAATAAAAATTAGTTCTAACCAAAAACAGATAAACAATCTTTTGACTTTTGGCTTTGACTTTTGACTTTATTGGGAAATTTGGAAATTACAATTATGTAACTTGCATATACTGTAATTTTTTCTTTGTACTTTTTTCCATAACCCAACATTTATATATTACGTCAGCTTTATAAATGGCTGCCACGCCCTGCTATCCAATTATTATCTACCCTTAACTGGGCTAATCTACTTTAATAACGCTCCACGACTTAGAATAATGTTTGATATAGTAGTACTCTTAATTTTACGGATTTTTTTACTTAATTCTTTAAGGGATAATAATTGTTATCCCTTATCTTAATCTCAAGTTTTTGGTTCACCACTGTGCATGCTCATAGGTAGACAGAAAGCGTTTAATCACCAGGTGTGGTGGAGGTCCTTGCCCAAGTGTTTGCTCATCGCGCTTCAGCCGACCCAATTCCATTCGAAAGAGCTGAAATCGCTTATTTACACAGGCAAATGGCCATTAGGTTAATGCTATTTGAGGTCTACTCGGCCAGAAAATCGACAGAACCAACAAGTGGGGCTCACTCAAGCCATTCAGGCATTCGAATTAGCTTTAAAGTCCATTTGAGCACGAAAGACAAGTCGCATCGCGCATCACATTACACATAATTAAGCCTAATTATGTATGTAGAGAACACTGTAGAGAACACACCCTAATGATGATGTCCTGTCTTGGTATTTTTACCTGCTCTCCTTATAAGGAGAAGCTTCGCCAGCTTTCCATCTTTATTTCACTACATTCGTAATTAACATTATTTCCCTTATGAAAATGTTGATACCCTTTGTACTACGCTAAATTACTTTTAAAATTAAATATTTTCCAGATTGAGGCATTCATTTGTGTGCCTTGGCTAGTAGTAAACCGATTGTAAAATTAAATAGTTGTGTTTCACATTTTTAATTTTTAACTCGATATTTTAAACAGCATTAATTCTAGTTTTGGATGTGCAAACATTTTATTTTCCCTTTTTGGATGTTCGGAAGATATCTTCTGTCCCGCTCTAGGTTCTCTCTCCACTCTGCATGCTCGCCTTCTCACGCGAGCTTTTGACCTTGAAGTCGCTTCTTTCTCCATCGCTCTCCTTGGAATGCACTGGAAGGTCACTTCTTCCACCTGTGTCACCGTTCCAATCGCCGCAACGATTTCTCGTTCATTTGTCCATCGACGATTGACCGAAAAGGAAGTGCGAGGAAGAAGAAGAAGAAGAAGAGAAAGAGGGAGGAGAAGTGAAGCGAAGCCGCTGCGTTTATATATTAAATATATAGCTTTTTTTAATTAGTCACGTTGAGTTCCGAGTGCCGTGTTAAGTGGAAGTATTTATTTAGGCCCTTAATTTAATCAATCCGACCTCGAGTGTCCGTGTGCGTTAACAGTAAACGTGAAGCGTATTGGTATTGGTAATTGGCTGCCGCTAAATTGAAAGTTTCAAGTTTTCCCGTTCGTTATTCGCGTCGATCGTGTAAAAATTCAGTTTGAGATCGCAAATATGTTCACCAGTCGCGCTTCGTTTTTGGCCAATCGCCGCATGATTTTCGATTTCTCCGAGAAGAACAACGACATCTACTTGGAGTAAGTCTGAGTTAGTGGTTGATAACTGTAAAAGATTCGAGTACAGTGAGCACTCGTAGAGTTTCAAAGCCTCTCTCAGAACGGCAAAATATGATGAATATCTTTAAAATAATAGAAATACATTTTTGTTCTTAAATTATATATTTTTATTTTTCATGCATTTCAAAAATTATAATTAACACAATTTATACTGTCTCATTTATCGTGTGTGCACTGTACTAATCCTGGCACTCTCCTTCCAATCTCTTCCAGTGCTTTTGGTATGAGTGATAAGAGCAGCAGTGCAACGAACAGCCTGCCAAATAGTCCCATACACAGCAACAACAACAATCCATCGCTGCTGAACAACAACAGCAATAACAACAGCATCTGCAACGGCACCAGCAGCAGCAACAACAACCTAAACGTCGGCAACAACAACAGCAATCCGAGCTTGGGCAGCAGCAACAACAACGCACTGGTTTCCGTGGGCAGCAACGGTATAATGTCCGCCGCCGGCTTGGTCAACAACAACAACAATCCGTGCAGTGCCAACCGCAATGTGGTCGCCATGGTCGACGACGACGCCTGCTTCCGACTGGACACGGACGCCACGGTGACCTACGGCGAGAAGGAACCGGACCCGGACAACATCAAGATGTTCGTCGGCCAGGTGCCCAAGTCGATGGACGAGTCGCAGCTGCGCGAGATGTTCGAGGAGTACGGCGCCGTGCACTCGATCAACGTTCTGCGGGACAAGGCCACCGGGATTAGCAAGGGTGAGTTGGTGTTCCCAATGGGATCTTTCAGTTCCAGATGGAACAGATAATCGTAGTTTAAGCTTGAACGGCCTTAGAAACGGCCTGGCTAAGTCGCATTTTTCACATCTCATAAATCCCTTATAAATATAACACTTGTATTACAAAGCGAGCAAAGGCTTCCTCCCATAATGGGAGGAATAATGGGTATTTTGCAGAAAACACCTTTTTAAGCGATAAGATAACCGCTCCAAGAAGAAATAATATATATCCGATAAGACAATCCCTTTCAGGTATGATATAATGTTCAGAGCTTTAAAAATACGTTTGATCCATTCCTACCGCCTAAAAGGAGTTTAACCTATGGAATAACAGTGGTCCCACCCATCTGCATTTTAAATTTCAGATCAGTCGGTCAATAATTATTAAAATTTAATAATAATTAAAATGTATTAATATTAATAATCGTATTAGGTTTATCTTTCTTAATATTTTCCCCGATCAGTCGGCAGAAAGTATGCTATTGCATTTCAAAAACCGATGTGTTCTACTGGTCAAGTTTTCTGTAGTTATGTTCCTGCTAGCGACAGACCACTGTGTAATTTCTCTCTTTCCTTTGTCTGACTGATAAATTACCCTCGAATTTGTTGCGGTAAATGGCCAAAAGCTCCGCCAAAACTTTATCTTCTCCTTCATGGAAATGAGGGCACTGCAGACAGAATTAATATGAGATATTGGTCTAGCCAGAACTCAAATATAGCAAACTCGTGCATTCGGTGCACACATATATATCTATGTCGCTGTGTCTCCTACTCTTCCTTTTAATTGCATTCACTTGCAATTGCCATTTCATTTCATCAGCAAATTGCTTTTTGTTCGCTATTTGTGTTTGAGCAGACATTTCAATAGCCTTGAGCTTTGCTAATGGAGATTGCACCGAAACTCGGGGAGGCGATGTGTTGATTTAAATAATACAATTCAGAGCATTCGATTGGGTTCTATTTAAGAGTTTAAGGATCAAGGCTTAGGGATTAGTGATGGAGGAATACCTAGGACGACTACTGCGTTAATATAATAAATTGTGTGCCATTCTGAGCTATATATAAAGTGGAATTCATTTAAAATTATTGGAAATACCATTTATAAGAAAAGGTATTGTTAGTTTAGGGTATGGTTTTTTGGGCCAGTCTTTGAAGGCATACTGTACGCATTATTTATTTTTATTATTATATATAAAGAGAAATTCATTTAAAACTATTGTAAAATATATACCATATATAAGAAATATTAGATAAATATTAGTTGGACTTAATCTACGATCCATATTAGTTGAAGGCATCCAATAATATACCTATGAAAAATTCCTGAGAAAATCAGTTCATTTTTTTTTTCATTTATTAACCTGCCATTCGGCTTCCATTGGAATTGAAATCTCTGCGAATGGAGATAAGGTTCTGTATCCCTTTTCTTTACTTCAATATATTCATTGTTCTGTTCATTTCTCCGCCTCTTTTTCTGAGGCCTCTCAACTGCAGTCAAGTTTCTATTTTTATTGATGTGCTCTTTTTCCCCATTCATTCATAACGACATTTCCACTTCTAATCTTTTTCATTTCCAATTGCCATTTGGCTCCGATTTTTCTATTCATATTTCTGTGAGAGGATTCATTCTTGTCTCGTTTCCATTGTGCATTTGTATATTTTGTGTTTCGAAAACGTTTTGTTTACTCAGCGTCATTGTTATTCCGTATCCAACTGTCTATTTAGCTTTTCCATCTGTATTTATCCCATTTTTTTTTTGTTATTGTCTGGTTTTCCGACTGCCGCTGACAGGTTCATCCTTATTTTTGTAAAAGTGGGCGTGTCTGTGCTGTTCTGGTCAGTAGTGTCCGAAAAAAGGGGGCGTGGCAGGGGGAAATGTGAGTGGGAAAAACAGTTTTAGAAGCACTTAAGTGGCGCGTTGTGTTGATGATTTATGACAAGCAACGAAAAGTAGTCACAGCGTTTTCCACTCCCAAAGTGCTCATGTGAAAATGTTCGCTTTTATTGCTGGTATTTTTGTCGCTGGAAGAGACTTGTGCAAGTCACAAACACAAAATCGACACAAATTGCATTTCAAAGTTATTATTTATGTCAGCGCCAAGGAGGAAAAGGAGGCGGTTCCTTTTTATTTTCTTTTTTGTGGGCGTGCCAGTGACCTACAACCAGTGGTGGTGAAAAAATAAAGTGGAAATGAACTTTCTTATACTTGGTTACGAATCTTTTTCATGCGGTAAAAAAAATAACAGCTTAAATATGTAATAATAAGCAAGCTTTAAAAAGTTTTTATATAAATTAATAAGATATAATTATTTTTTGCTTAAATTTATCTTTTTATACGAGCAAAAATATAAACTTCATACTTGGCAAATATCTCCAAAGCTTTGTCTACTGAGAACTACTTTTCATTTCGATTTTTTTGGGAACACCATTTTCCCTCTTGCCTGATGCGTTTTTGTTGGCTCTTTTTTACTCGGCTTAAGCCAGCAAAACTTCCTGCTAACAACATTTCCATTTAGATGGCAAAATGTAACCCAGTTTTAGGTTACCAGTTGGTTAAAGGACCTCATCCATATCCTTAGACTTGTGCGACTTTTTTTATGTACTGGCTTTTGTCTGGTGCATTTTTTCCGAGTTAGTTTATTTTTTTTGGTTGCTGCTGACTCGCTTTTCCCCTTAAACCAAACAAAATGCAAAATGACACTTTTAAGTGCGATGGTTGACCTCTGAACCAGAAAGTCGTAAATAACTAAAAATACCAGCAGCAAAAAGAAAATAAACAAAAAGAATCGACCAAAAAATTTCCTTTTCGTTTCGGACAAGTATTTCTGGGCTAATGCTTCCCTTTCCCCTTCTAGCACCCCGAAATTGTTATCCATTTTGGGGCACTAAATTTCGTTAGCGGCCAGTTTTCCCCCATTTCTCCCCCATAACTTTTCCGCCTCTCTTGGACTTTCGACGTTGTTGCGGGTGTTGCGGTTTTGCCGTTGCTGTTTTTGTTGCACTGCGGCCGGGAGATAAAGGTGAGAGGTGTGAAGGTTAAAGGGGAAGGGAGAGTGGTGTGATGAGAAGGGTGGGGGGGGGGGGGGGGGTATAGGTGGAAACCAGCGGCACAAGGTTAAGCGCTAGGGTCATAATTTATTAGCGCTTGCGGTTCGGCGATAGAATGGGAAGTATTTTCCGAATACGGGATAAATGGGCGTTATTTTCGGGTTCGCGGGGGGAAGGGGGGCGGGGTCCCCGGGTTGAAAGGAGTCGAAGCATAGCGAGAAGGATTTTCTGCGGTTCCCGTTTCGGATTGTTTCAGGTGAGAAAAGGTAGAAACAGGTAGCTTTTAATTTGATATTGAATGAGCTGCCAGAGGGGGGAGCGCTGTAAAATGTTTTGTGGCCGCTTTGGTTTGGAATTTGAAGTTCTCGCGGCTTTGTGGGCAACGAAACGCAGCCAACTATGAAGAAGTTAAGATTTCTCTCGCTTCAAATTTGAGTAGATTTTATAGAATATCGATTTTTACCTAGGCGGAAAGGCAAACAAATCAGATAAATACGTTAATTAGTCATGTATGCGAACTTTATATACAGAAATCCTGCTTTGAAGTCTATTCAAATTTGTTTAATTTAACTTTATAATAAGGCTAATATTCTAGTGCAATTCAAATGCGAAATAAAACTCATATATTTCATTGAATTGGCTTGGGCTTTCAACCTTTATTTATCGCTCCCATTTCTAATCAACCTAATTACATTACGTTATTGTAAATTATTGCGATAATCATTAGTTTAAGCCCTTAAGCTAGGCTTTTACAGATAAACCACCCTGACCGTATTCAATTGTGAACTTACTCCGCCCCAAACAAGACCATATGTCACAGTTCTCCAGCGAGGCAGCCACGCCCATCGCGCCCCTAACGCCCACTTTTTTAGTCGAGCCTGTGATTTATGACCTCCGCCCTATAAAAAACTAACTCGCTGACCAAACCAGAAAAGGAAAAGCGAAGAAACTGAGATGAGAATCCACCCAAAACCGAGGAAAGAAATAATATAATTCACACTGAGTTAGAAATCGGGGTTAAGTGGGGTTTTCTTTCGGGGAAAGCAGGATAGCAGGGTAGCTGGGGCAGGGGGAAAACCTTGGTCAGTTAGCAGATTTTTTTGGTTGTTTGCTGCCTTCGTCCCCGTTTTAGTTATCTTTCGACTGCCTTGAGAACTTCATTTTGAAAAGCTTTTCCCAACTCTAAGACCAGCTGTCCAATGTCTCCTCGGGAAAAGGAAAAGTAACGCACTTATCTAACGCCTTCATCGGTCGTTCCTTTTTTTTTTGTGTTTTTTTTTTTTTTTGAGTTGCCTTCTTCCAGGAACTTTGTGCTCTTGACATTTTTATTTAGCTGCTGCACTGAGCGTGAAAAATGCATAAAATTTCACTTAATTTTATTCCGCACCCCTTGCCTTTGCTGCGCTGCACAGGAAAAGGCGAATTTCAATTTCAAATGCAGGTCCCGAGGAAGTAAATTTCGAGCAGTTTGAGTTTGATTTCCTTTTTTAAATTGGAATTCAGTCATGACTTTTAGTTGCCACCGGAGCATTACCAAACCTTTGTCACGCTTTAGGTGAGAGATTGCAGTATGGTTTTGCAGATAGTTTTATTAACACAGGGAAATCTATTTTTGGGTCATAATGCAAGCTTACAAAACGGTGGCATTCAACGGGAGAAAGCAGAGCAAATATTAAATACAGTGTAATAGATTAAAAAATATATTACTGTGTTTTCCAGCTAGTGCAAAATTGCAGTCCTAATCCCAGGACTGAACGTCGTATATACAAAGATACATTTGAGATTGGCTTGTTTTAGCTGCATCCTTGATCCTGTGCAGCATCTCGTGTTTGGTTCCATTTACTTGTGCTCCTTTGGTCGTAGTCAGTAAATCTGTGGGTGGCAATGTTTAAGGACATTGATTTATTTAACTTCGATTAATTCGTTTCGTTGCACTCTTTGTTCACAAACGTGTTTCGAAGGTTTTTGTACTTTATGGGTGATATATAAAGGTCGGAATATATGTATGTATGTTGCTAGCTTTGTATATATAAGTTAGTTTAGTTTTGGCCGGACTTTGGCACGTCTTGTCTGGCGGCTCTCGATTTCATCTTCCTCCCACTTGCCGGGATTAAGTTCTTTTTGTCCAAAAACGTGACTGGGTGTCGTTTTCATCAATGTTGCTGCTGCTGCTGCTGCTGCTGCTGCTGCTGCTTTTCCTTCGATTTTCCTCGGCGTTTCCTTTATTTTTCCTCCGTTGGCAAACTTGTTTTTTATCGCTTTGTTCTATTTGGTTGTGGGTGTGGGTGTGTGTTTGTGTGTGTGTGTCTTGGGTTTGATTCTAACTGCAGTTGACATGCACATAATGGGAGTTGTGTGAGATTTTTTTTTCGTTTTCTGCGTTGTTTTGATGCAGTTCCGTTGCCTCCTCCTTCGTTATCCTTCGATTGCTTTCCGTATCTATAGCTCCGATCAGCCAGAACCAGAATGCAGTATCCTTGCTCGCCGACTATGTTTTATTGCATTCCAAATGGTTTCGATTTTCCTTCATTTGTTACATTTAACGCTAGTTTAATTTTAAGTGATATTTAATCTGCTGCACTGAAGCGACGTTGAATGCAACATTTCCTCCCAGCTTTCTTCATCTTTCAGCGAAACGCGATATTCTATGATGCAATAATAAATTGAGCCAAGAAGCTTTGTTTGAGTTTGTAACCTGATTATACTTCCAACTACATTTTGTAATGAAAGCTCTGGTTTCACGCGACTTGACTCTATTAAATCATATTAATATTTGGAGAAATTATTATCCAAATGGTGGTAAATGATTAAAATGGTGCGGCGTTTTAAAATTTGTGTATCTTTTTGAAACGGAAGAGCTGGAGCTCTCATAATTCACTCACACGTCGGATGTGCCGACGTCTGCGTCTAACCTCACTTTCCCAGATATTTAATGGCAGTAAAAAAGAGTCCGCAACGAGAAATGAAAATATTTGCAAATATGTGAAAAATGCAGAAAAATGTTGGTGGTGACATGGCATAAAAAAAGAGAGAACTGCGACAGATTGAATTACCTGTGTGGGCAAAGTGGGGCGGGGATGGGTGGGTTGGCACTGAGCCGGATTCCACGCCCCCCCGACCAACCGGATGAGGGGGTGACCAGGGGGAGAGCAGCCGAAATGGCCACCGCTAAATGCCGCCGATACGCTGGTGGGTAATTGCATTATGCAACTATTGCATTGCCGTATTAAGTTTTGTTGTAACCAGCGCTGCCATCACACACCGCTGAGCCCGAGGTTGAGGTAGGCCTTGAAATTGGGCGGGAAAGTTGTGGGAAAATGTGGGAATATGTGGGCAAACTGCAAGTGTGGTAAATGGGATGCAACGAAAAGCATAGCTATAGGTGTGTGTGTGGTGCGAGTGTGTGTGCAGGATCCGGAAATGGATTTAACCAAAGCTCTGGATGGCAGTGTATGTGTGTGTAACTTGGCCACAGATTTGGCGCATAAAAGAAAGGGAATTTTTGCCACATCCAAAACAGAACGTACAAAAATGTATTTTGCTGAAATGGAAATGGAATGCCATGCGAATAGGGAGTCGTATAAAAAGGTAGATAAAATGTTTTCGGGTTTCATTTAAAGAGGCATTTGAAATATTTGAACATATAACTAAAAATGCGGGAACATTATGAGTATATTTAAAAATGAAGCAAATTATGTACAAGCATTTTGAGAATACTTGAAAAACTATAAGTCCTTTTACCATCTAAATGTTAAGTTTACAAAATAAGTATGCATGTATGAAAGTGGGTAGAGAAAACTAATGTTCACTTAGTATGCTGGTCACACTTGCCGTCGACTCGCACCCTCATAAATTCCAACACCTTTGCCACCCCCTTTCGGCCCAAAAGTCGCC
This sequence comes from Drosophila orena, assembly GCA_005876975.1. Taxonomy (NCBI): domain Eukaryota; kingdom Metazoa; phylum Arthropoda; class Insecta; order Diptera; family Drosophilidae; genus Drosophila; species Drosophila orena. The sequence continues at coordinate 6,532,707 of VCKV01000008.1, read as the reverse complement.
CTACATCCTGGCCAGGAAAGCTGCACTCCAATCTCAAACGCGACACATTTGCTAGGGCTATAATGTTCAATTTAGTGCCAGGCTGTCATGTTGTTGCCACATTTCTTGCCTTCCCTTCCCCTAGGCGCCACGCCCATGGCTTACTCAGTTCTCACACGTTTTCCATTCGGCCATTTCCCCTGCCCACCTCCGCTAATAACAATAATTTTCATAATTTCCCAGTGCCACCGTTCACGAAGCTAGCTCTCGCAAATAAACCCAATTTAACCCTCATGCTAATCTTATGCCTCTTCCTTTATTTTCCAGGCTGCTGCTTTGTGACGTTTTATACGAGACGCGCCGCCCTGAAAGCCCAGGATGCTTTGCATAATGTTAAGACGCTAAATGGGGTAAGAAAATGTTGATTTGTGTTACGATTTTAGCCAGCCCAGTAGTCCTCTCAACTCCATTTTAAGTTAAATGGAAATACACCAAGAACCTCAACACTTTCAAATGAATGCATAAGCACTTTAAAGCTGTGTCTTAAATCCGCTTTTGTAAGTGCTAATAGTATGCATGGTTTACTTAAGAATTGTGATTTTCTTCAAGTGCACTAAAGTCCTAATAATTACCCCTTTGAAGAAGACATTATTGCTCATCCTGAAGTGCGTTCGAGCCTAAATTGAGGCACTTGGCAGAGAAGTGAATGGGACATGGGCATCGGGCATCGGGCATCACAGCCTTTAATTGGAATTTTCGCTGATCCGACACAAACAAGGGAAAACTCTATAAACTTATCATGAAACGCTATCATCCGGCTGACAGCACAGCAAGCGGGATATTTTGGGGCGGAACGGCGGCAGCATCATCGTCGTGATTCCTCTCGCCTCCTTCATTATGGCTAACTGACTCGCTGACTGACAGATTGACTGGCGTTTGGACTGACAGAGCCATGACACCGCACAAAAAAGCCAGAAATACTGTGGAGCTCAAATAAAATGCATCGCAGGGGGGAAATGTTTTTGTAAAGCGCCTGCAAAAAAATCGTGGAACGTGAAATTCTTTCTCCTCTATTTTCCAATATAGTTTTTTCTTCGCTACCGTTCGCCCTGAACATTTCCCTACAAAATGCGAGTAATTTTAAAAGTTTAGCCCTGTGTCCTGTGGCAGCTTAAAAAATACAGGAGCGCAAAAAATTGCGAAAATTGTTAGCACAAGACACGCGCCAAAAGTATTTTCTTTAGTCCTGCTTTTGCTGAGGTATGATGAAATGGTCGATAAGTTCTTCTGAGAAATTATTAAATATTTTTAATTTTTAATATTTGTGCAACAGAAGCAGGCAGCCGCAACCATATTCGGTAGAGACGGCTTTAGATTAACTAAACAACATTTGTGAACTTTCTGCATTTTTCGGAATGCTAAGAGTCCTAGCCAGGATATTGAGTAGGTCGATCATTATTCCGTAATTTTTCTGGCGCGAAGAGAGCAAGCCAAACCGCAGGCACAAAAATGTCAATTTGCACTTTGGACCAGAAGCAGCTGAAAAGCGGAAAAGCAAGCAGAGTTCTGGAAAAGTTGTCAGCACAAGTGCAAAGGGAAAAGACATAGTGGGATGGGTATGGCTAATGGGTAGGGGGGTATGGGTGTTGCGGGGTCAGGAGATAGCGAGCAACGTCAGCAAAAGGGAGCGACATTTGGCAATGTTGCTTTTTATTTTCGGTTGCCCCTTTTTTGTACCCTACCATATCGTACCCTACCCTTTTTTTCTTTTTTTCTTTCTATAGCGCCATCAAATAAGCATTGAATATTATTATTATTTGAAAGCCATGTGTTGGCTGCGCGAAGGCAAGCAGGATTGGGAGAAAAAGCGGAAAAGCTTCCTCTATGGACAATGCTTATGTCATCACGTTATCGGCTCCCAAAAAGAGGAACTGACATAATTTGCATGTAGCTTCGTGGCTGCAGCTGCGATATTTATTTTAGAAAATTGCTATGCCACATTTGTGGCGCTGACGGCTTAAGGGGCGTGCAACGGGACATGTGCGTGATGCATCTGATTCCCATCGCTGTTGTTGCTGCTTTTGCCAGTTCCACTGACAGCCTTTGACGTTGGCTTGTAATTTTCTTGCACAATTTGCGATTGCTATCGAAATGGGGGTAGTGGGGGAAATGGGGGAAATGGGGGAAATGCTTTGTTGCTGAAATGCTGGCGAACGTCAGAAGAATTATTTAAAATTTAATTTAATCGTTGACTTTCAGAGTTTGTGACTCTTTGTACTCTGTACGTTGTTATCTAAAAATGTATCGTTACATTACAAATCGATTTACTTGCCATTCCCCTCCCACATCGATAACATATCGCAGTGCTGCATTTCATGAGCCACATTTCACAGATCAAGTGCACAACGGCCGATAATTGCCCCAATAGAAAACAGTTGCCTGCGATATTTCAACCAATTACTTGGTGGCAGGAAAAAGCCAACCACGAAAGCTGCTTGACAAAGCGAAGAAAGGACTTCCACCTTCGAAACTGCTTTTCCTTTTGGGGGCGTGAGTGCCGCCTGTGTTTGACTGGTAATTGCTACTTCCTGCATATAAATAAATTGGCAGAATAAGAAAGGCGCAAGGTGGCGGCGGAGAGCCCGGTTGACTTTGGCTGCAATTTGTAACCAGTCGCGTTGCGTGTATTATTTACGGCCAGCAGAGGTTGGGCCGGGAAAGCAGGAAAAGCGGGTGGGGTGGGTGGAAAGGAAAGAGGAGGGGCAGTGTCCGAGGGACGTACAAGGACATTGCCTTCTAGCGTAGACTGTCGTCGTTTGTTCGCCGCCCGTTTGCCAATAAATCACGCGCCATTAGCCGAGCTGTAGTTTCACGCGGTGCTGAGGTCGTGACACGCGTGAGGGGTTAATAAAACGTATGCGATATGTTCTCAGTAGCTATAGTACACATTCGATCAGTGCAACTTAAGAAATAGCTTTCTGCACATTTATCAACAAGCAAATAAATAACACAATGATTGACTTGTCTAATATAATCCAGGGTATTAAATCCGTTTCCTGTTTGCCCCAAATCACGGTGCCATCTCCAAGAACAGAATGCAGACTGACCTCGTGCCCGATTCGCGGTCTCTTTGAAGGCGGAAAGGGGCGTGGTGCGAGCTTTAAGCTTGTTTTAATTAGAAGACGCTACGAGGTGTGTGTGTGTGTGTGTGTGAGTGTGCGAAAAATTACATTTAAAACACGCTGCAAAGTCTAACGCATATTTTAGGATTTCTGCAGCAGAACCTGCTGGCCCCCATTCGCATTTTACACGCCGCCCGTGTCTTTTTTAGCGACCGCTGAATAAATGTGTTTGGCTTTTGTCAAGGACTTAGGCGGAGGCTTTGTTCCGTGTCCTGCGAGGCTCCTTTCTGCCTTTGCCTGCATTCCATTCATTATGCAGCTTAAGTGGATGGTGGCCCCGCGGAAAGGGAGGATGAAGTGGGGTCTTCCGTCCGATTTCCCCTATTGCACCAAACTCCACTCCCTTGTCGCCGTTTTTGGCGACTGCATTTTGGCCCTAAGCTCTGTAAATTAATCGCGGCCTTCTCTCTTTCGGCCGGAACCACGGAGCATATTGCGCTCTAATATTTCAAATGTGATTAACACAGCCCGGCAACGGATTTGATTTTAACGAGACAAAAAGGGTAGGATTAAATCCAGCATGCTGCTAAGAATGCACGACTGTTGGTCTAATGAAAGGTAGAGGGAATTTGTACAATTTAAAAATAAATTCTAATACATGTATGCTCACAAATATTTATACAGCTCCATGTGAAAGTACAACAACAAATTAATTCGGTGAATTTCGAAAGCAATCAAAAATGAATTTACTAACACCAACTATGTCAAGGACTTTTTCGAAACCAAACCAAATAGTTTTACGTTTAAACTCTCATTAAATTTGCTCTTCATTTCGTTTCATTTCAGATGTACCATCCCATTCAAATGAAACCCGCCGATAGCGAGAATCGCAATGGTAAGTTTTCATTAAATTCACAAAAACAAGTCTACATTTATTTGTAGACCGGAAAACAGAGTAGTCGAACTAGAAAGCTATACGCACACAATGCGGCGAATAGATGCGGTGTGTTGTGCATGTGGGTGACTAAAAGTATGCGAAGCCAAAATATTTCCACCGCCAACAAATCAACAAAACGCGGTACAAAGTGACCAGCGAGGCGTGAGAAATATGTGTGCGATGTTCAATCGAAAATCAAACACAAATGGGGGCTCACGGATGGTGGAAAATGCACCGCACCGCCTGAAAGGGTAGAAGCAGTTTTCTCCCTCCCACCACATTTCCCTAAATTAGTGCGTTTTTAAAATGCATACAAGAAGTTTTTTTCATATACGTGTACGTTATATATGTTCTTTACAATTCTAATATATTCCACATGTAAGTCCCGAAAATTCGCATCTGAACTACATTCAATGCGAAAAGCAAGCACAAATGGTGGGGTGAAAGAGAGAGGGGCAGTGAGTGAGTGACAGAGATAGACAGTGAGCGATCAGAATTTTGGTGGCGGTGGAAATTGCGTGCGAAAACGCGGTCAACCCAAAAGCGGGCAATGCTATTTGACAGTTTTTATTGGCAATGGTCAAGGGGAAAACGATGAAAAGCTCTATGGAAGGGAAAATTGCGAAAAACATGGAAAGGCAGCACGATGTGTGCGTAAACGAAATTTTTTTGCGAGGATTTTTCATTGAACTTTCATTTCTGCATTTTGCCGCTCCAGCCCTTTGTTTCAAAGTTCGTTGTCAGCTGTCGGTCACTTGGCAGTTAATTAAAAACCATCAATTATGTGAGCCAGCAAAAATTGCCAACGCGAAAAAAGAGTGTTCAGCAGAGCACGCTGACAAAAAAGTTGGTGAACATTTTGTAATATTATGTTAATTTCAGACAGGAAGCTTCAACCCGCTTACACTTTTGGGGCGGCTTCTTTTAATTACACCCATGATATTAATCTGCTTAAGTGACCACAAAAGTGTTGCTTCTCACTCCCACACACACACACACACACACACACACACACACACACACACACACACACACACACACACACACACACACACACACACACCCACACACACACACACACCAGGAAAGGGCAAGGGCCAGTTGACTGAGCAGGATGGCACGTTTAATTGGGGGGACTTCGTGGCGTTTATTGTTAACAAGTTGTAAAAAAAAAAAAAAAAATACATAATGCAAACTGAGAGCAAAAAAAGTTTCGCTGGCACTGCGAGTCTTCCTGGCAGCCAAACTCCTCCTTCAAAAGCCCCCACCATCTGCTTTTTCAGAGATGTGTAATTACGCTTGTACAACATGGCGTATGCTTAATAATTTTCGGCACTCTTTCCACTGTGTGTGCTTGACTAATTTTTTCCCGTGTTTTTTTTAGTTAGCTAATGAGGAAAATGATAGTTCTTCTCGTAGCTGCTGTAGGTTGGGGAATATCTCCTTTTCCATGTTATTTCACAAGTAAATAGACCACATTAACCTCTGTCTAACTCGTCATGCAATTGTGCTAATTTCTCCATAATGTTTTACGAATTTAGCAGCTTGTTTAGAACCATTTTGGGCCGAACTCCACTCCCCTGAGGGGGCTTTTCAATTTCAGATAAGCCCTTTGGTAGCGACCGCCCGCATTGCGCCTAAAACAAATTCGATGCAAATTCAAGTTGGACGCCATCCAATGTTTGCCGCATTATAGACAGACGACGGCGACTCCCTGGCAAACAGCGAAATTGCAATTCAATTCAATATTCCAAACTAGACAGAGAGAAATGCGGCTTGTTTCGTGATTTGGCACTTTAACCTCGCAACAGCAGCAACAAAATTTTTTAAATAAAAACCCCCAAACGCAAAGAACTGGCAAAAAAGTTTTGGCTAGAGCCCACAGCGGAAGCGGTATGATAGAAAAAGATGGCAGGAATATTTTTCCCACTTGTTTCCTCTATTTTTTATGGTTTACCGCCAAAGTGTTTGGCTGGGGTATGGGTATGTGGGCGGTATTCAGAGCCTAGAAATCGAGCAAAGTATTTCTTTCCAGAAGACAGTTGTCGTCTCAGCGTAACAACAAACGGAAGGTGGCAATTTAATAAAACGCTTGAGTGAGTCGCCGAGTTTTGTTTCCTGCTTGGCTCACGCTTCTTTCCGCTCCTTACTCCAATTTTCCCTTTTGGCCAACAGTTCGCAGTTTCGCAAAAGTGTTGCATACTTTTTGGCAGGCGGAAATCGCTAAAGAGAACAACCCTCAGATTGGTTTTCTTTTCCCCCTTGCTTGCCATAGGTATAGTTATTCTCGATTCTTTGGCTGCGTTGTGTAATAGATTCTATAATGTCTTTTATAGGGTGCTTTAGTCAAAGGCTTCAGATATCGTGGGAATCGAAGCAGCCGCCAACAGTAAAATAACACGGAATATATATTGGTGCCGTAAATACTATGCCGAGAATAGCATTATAGCGATAATTGGTTTCTCAGGAACAAACTGAAATGGAGTTTGGTAATACCAATTATTCTGTGATTTAACATAAACCTTACAAGTGCAGTTTAAGAATTTAAAACTCGAACCGTAAAGTTACCCTTACCCATTTCGCACAAAGCATTTCCCTCGCTCAAAAGTAATACTCCGGATTAAAGCGAGTCAAACAATCAACTGATTTGTTTACCTTTGATCTTTCATCACAAATTCAATCAACGATTGCAGCTTGCACATAAAATCCTCGAACCCACAAAAAGTGCTTCCCTCGAAAATCCCCCTCAGCCATAAATACCGAACAAATGACTTCTCATTTCCACCTAAATTGAAGCAAAGCGAGAAGGAAAAATTGCATTCAAATTTTATGACACTCGGCGAATCCGGAGCTTTTCCTCTCTGACCCTGGGCCGAAAACCCTCAACGAAAAAGGAGAAAACCCAGAAGGACATAAATACCTCAAGGAAGTTGGAAGAAGGGGAGGGGAAACAAAGGGAATATTGTCTGAGAGGAAAAGTGCATAATAACAGCGATTTGCATTACGTTAAGTAAAAAGTAAAAAAAAAAGAATGGCAAACGAGACAACAGCAAAATGTGCAAGCAAATCAAATGAGTAAGCAAAAGTGGGAAAGTGGGAAAGAAAAGGGGGTAGGAAGGTGAGAAAAGCTGCATTTTTCACTTGTGTAGGTTGCACCAAGATTTCACTTCTTGTCTGAGCTTATATCCAGTTTTGTGATATCTTTCTAATTATATTTTATACAGGCATTGCTCTCTTTAATTAATTCAGGTATAATATTTCGATACAAATTGAAATTACCATAAAAAGTTCAAAAGAGAAGGCTTCTGGGAATCGAACATCTTAACGTAATTTCGCACATTTTTGGATCTGCAGCGAAATAAGATGATTCCATTGCCAACTGCAGAGCAAAAACCAACGGATGAAATGATGGTGGGAAATGATTGTCGTGGAAATGCGGGGGAACATATGAATTTTTGCCCACTGCATATGAAATCGATATGCAAATGTTGTGCGAGGTTTTCCCCGGCGTCAACAACAGCTACAGAAAAAGAGAAAAAAAATAGAAAAAATATGGAAAAAAACAGCAACGTTGGCGGCTCCTTCTTTCTGCTACGACGACGATGATGATGATGATGCACGTATTGTTTGCTTGTAAACATGATAAAAATTCAAATTAGCCATAATGTATGGCAAGTCAAGGGGAGAGTACACACACACATATGAGTCTTCATTCTGTGGCGCTGAAATGCAAAATGTGCCAAGAAATTACCGCAAAAACTTTTACCATGGGCATACGAAGGAACCTTGAACAAATTACGTATTGTATTTGCATTTCTCGTTCCTTGCCTGGTGTGGAAATCAATGCGTCAACTAGAAGGTGAAAGTTGAACTTAAACACCTCAAGTAGTTGTTGTCTATTAGCTACATTAACTTTTATCAACTTTATTCAACCAATTCAAATCGGTTTTACTCCATTTTAAATATGGGGTATGGAATATATGATGTTTTACATGAATTCTTCAACTTTCTTTTGTAATCACATTCTACAGTCACAACGCGTTTGTGCGTCTCAATGGTTCTCTTAGCCAACTTTTTTGTGAGCGACAAAAGGCCGGAGCAAAAGGTGTTAATTAACTCATTAGCATCAGGTGCTATAGAAACAACAAGTACAGTGGGCGCTTGGAAGACGCGAATAAGCAAAGAATACACACACATTCATCAGAGGTGGAGCAGAACAAAAAGTAAACTAAGCTAGACCCACATTAAAAGTCACTTAAAAGAGCGCAACTCGGCAATTTCACAAGGCAGCCAAAGTTGCCAATCAAGTTTTTGCAGCCGAGAACCGTCTTTGTATGAGGTGAAATTAGATCTAATATGCGATGAGTTTAGGGTCTAGATCTCGAGCGCAGGTTAGTTGCATTTCCAACATCAATCAGTGCGAATCGGCGGCGAGCAATCAACTTGATTTATTTTCCCCACATCGCGTACGTGCTAAAATTCCAATTTTCGCGCTTCGAGTTTATTTTGCCATTTTTTAATTGGGCCTATTGTTTGGTATTTAAATTCGATGCGAATCCCTTTCGTCTGCCCGGTTTGGTTCGGTGCAGTCAGTCCTGTTTGATTCGCTTTCATTAATGGACGTTGCATGTGTGACGTTGCTTAATTAGTTGCCATCGCCATCGCCATCGTCTGGTTCTGATGACTTTTCCTTTTTCCTCGGCCCCTGATTGATGTCAATTTATTTTTAGTGGATCGAGTTTTGCCAATACGTCGGGGCAGTCGGGCAAAAAAAATTGAAAAAGTAAATAGAGAGTGCGCCTTTGCACAAAGGAATTTATTTAAATCACTGCGAAACTTATCGGTGATGGACAGGCTGTGAAAGTGAAGTAACAAAGAACAACGGAAAACGGAAAACAAACCAAAAATATTTACATAAAACGGGTGTCTCACTAGAAGCTTACAAATAAATTGGATTTTCACGGAAAATCAATATTAATAAAAGTAAGTCCACATTGCGAATTTCACATTTAGTTAGTTTCTATGGCGTTTATTCGCAAATATTCATTGCCAATCAGGGATTTTCATTTTAAATCCTTGCCAAGCTAACTAAGATTTCATTTTGAACATAAATAAAATGTACATTTTGTACTTATATTAGTACAACATCACCCGTTTTGCAAACAGTCCATCAACCTCTTCCTGCAATTTACAAATGTCGCATGCCTGAAATAAATCGCAGCGCATTGAATCGATTCGAATTGAAATGATCCAAAATAAAATCGGGCAAGCGGATTCGCATTCATTGTCTTCGAACAGTTTATAGTAGTGACACTTTGTAGAACTATAATTAGTATCGATTTAAAGAAGGCATCTATAAAAACAGCAGCCCGATTGCCAAACGCTTTAATTGCGATCACGGAGGAGAACTCTCGATGCCAGCAATTGTCTGAAAGAAAAGACTGAAATCACACGCTAAAAGTGCGAAATCTCCAAGAGAAACTCACTAAATAATATTTGTTTACTGTTTTATGGCGAATCGAGTCGGAAAGGATTAAACTAAAACCATTTGTGTTTTCATATATATCTGATTGTTACACGTTTAACGTTTAATAAAAACTATCGATCCAAAAAAAAAGAGGAATCCAAAATCAAAGTAAAACAAATAATACTTTAATTGTGCGTGGCTAAAAAGAAAAGTAAACAGTAAACACCCAAAAAAAAGTTGCGTGTTCTCCGAAATATTGATAATAAAATTCTTGAATAATAAATAATCAACGTCTGGGAAGAAGTGTTAACTTGCTGATAATTGAGTTGAATATTCGTGTTTAATATTTATTATATTTGCTTATTGAATTTTCCACTTCACTCGTCTGTTCGAGACTCACGATTCTTGTTCTGTTTTTAACGCTCTCTGCTCTCTTGCTCTTCCTCTCTGTCTCTGTGTGTTTGTGTGTGTGCGTGTGCGTATCTGCGTTCGTGTGCGTGTCGAGTATCTGTGTGAGCCTGAGTGTAGTGTGAAATATTTTCAAGAATTCTCTCTTCTCCGCTCGCCAACGTCGTCGTCGTCATCTCATCATCATCTGACATGATAAATAATTCAACTGCAATCGGTTTCGTAAATAGCCAAAAAGGAGCCAACGGATGCGGATGCGGATGCGGCGACGAGTGCGGATGCGGATGCGAGTGCGGATCCTGTGAGGGAAATATTGCAAAAACGACAGCGCGAATATCTGAGCCATCTGAACCAACAGCATCTGAGAATGCTGCCTGCATTGGCGGCAGTGCCAACAGTCAATTATGCTCAGTAATTGAGAATTTATCCCAGAACAGCGACGTTGCAGCCGCATTGTCCTTTAACCCAGGAGCGCTGTCATCATCATTATCATTATCACCAGAAGCAGCAGCAGCAGCAGCAGCAGCAGCATCATCAGCCTTAACATTATTTGCTGGAGGAGCAGCAGCAGCAGCAGGATCCACCTCGACAACAACGCACCGCTCCACGCATAAATCCTATCCGCCAATAAATTCAGCATATTGGCTGCCATCGGCGCATCCATCACCGTATGCGGTGCCAGGTAGGAGTCGCAGATTCCTCTCCAGATACCACTCGATGTTCCCCACATACCCATGCCCCACGCGCCCACCTTTTTACGCTCCAGAAAAATTCGAACTGCGAGCTAGTGATGAAATCGTGATTCTATCGTAGTTACTTAAGCTTGTATGAGGTACGTTGAGTGGCTCACTTGAATAAACTTGATTTTGAAATAAAAACGAGCATAACTTCTTATACATAAGTTCAGTGATATCATATAGAGAGAGATATCATATAACAAAGAATATAACTTGTGCGTTATATGGTAGTTATATGGTACTATGAAATCAACAGCAGTACATCACTTCCCACATTTGTTAGTGCTCAAATACCAGTGCCATCTCTGGCAGTCCGTGTCAGTTATCGCTCACTCACCCGACCTTCTCGACCTGCCGACCTGCCGACCCTTGCGCCACCCACTCATCCGCCCTGTGGGCCCACTCTCTTACTCTTATTGATGGTCTGTTGATGTTGAGTGTTATCTACCTTGTCGCAGGAGTTGCCAGGAGTCGTCAGGCGACCAAATTGCCTTACGTTCACATTACGTTGTACATATATCCCTCGCCGTGGCGAGGAGTAGTGGCTCCTCTGGTTGCCTTTTAAAATTGGGTAATTAAGGCAATTTATTGGACCACGCGCGTCTCGTCCTTGTTGTCATTCGTCGGTGGATTGGGATTGAGGCAGGATTCGGACGTCCAATTGCCAAGACAGCGTCATTAAGCAAATTGCCCATGACCCAATTGGGCTTTTAATTGTTGCCAAAATAAATTCGGAATGTGAGCGGATTGCAAATAACCTGGCTCCACTTGTAAATGTGGGAATTTAAGTAATCCAAAGTGAGAGACTTCTGTTCTATTCTAATTTCTTCAGCTGTACAACTGAATACCCGAATTTACTTTTCCTTAAATCACTAAAGTCAATTGACTGGATATTATAGTACTTCGTCTCCTGACCGCTTCATTTTTCAACCTTTCCGCACACAATTTCCGCTCTTCATTTTATTGTCTGGTGATGTAAAACCACAAGCGAGGCAAAAATGAACAACATCTGGTAAACATGTTTAAAACCTTACATTTTTTTTATCACTTGGGTCTTTATCACCTGAATGTGTCCAAGCCAGAAGTGCCACGCCCCTTCGCCCACGCAGTCATCAGTCGGCCACAAGTTTACACTTGACTTCGACATTATTAACGCTCAGAAACTTTCGCTGTATATTTAACAATAATTTCCCTCTGACATACACGTGTTGCCGGCCTGACACTTTTTCCGCTTAATACACTCCACCAAGCCGTCGATGGCAGAAGGACACAAGCATAAAGGACATTGTGGCTGCATCTCTCGATATGGGAAAAGTAAAAATTTATATTTTACACTTTATTTTCAATGAGTGAGTGTGTGTAAAATTTCAGTTAAGTGTGTGCAATTTAATGTGGGTAATGTGCAGAAAACGTAGGGCAATGCTTAAATGCATAAAATATTGTGTGGCAGATAATATGAAAACTTAACTGCCAGTTCTGTTGTTTCCACTTAAATTATTTCACAAAATTCGCATAAAATGAAATCACGTTTCCACTGTTCATCAATGTGTTAACCCATCGTTTCTAAGGACTCTTAGCCCTTGACTTGCACACTTGTTACTCCATAAATCACTGCTGGCCAAATTGCCATGCAAATTTTAACTGCTCTTTAATTTTCTGCTAAATTAAACGTTAAATTAACTGCCGGCCAGGCCATGTCCACCACGTGAACGTGACTGGGCCACCGAGCGGAGAAGGGTATAGAAGTTTAACAAAAAAATATTTTTTAAAAAGCAATTTTCTCGCACACAAAGGGGGGGGGGGGAAGGAGGTGTAGGCAAAGGGGAACGGCAGAAATTTATAACCTTTAATTGCTTTGACCCAAAAAATGAGCAGCAGCCAGTAGGGCACTGCGATTCACGTCCCGGTTCCTGGTTTCTGGGTCCTGGTTCGGTGGGTGGTCCTGTGATCCTGGCCACAGACGCCACATCGCCTATGGGCGGTATGTGGGCATGGCCTAGACTACTGGACCCGCATAAAATTATTTTTTTTTTTATTTCGGGAGCCCTTTGTTGTTGCAGCCTAATGCATTTTCACATTCAAAGCGCACCAACGTGTGCCATTTACCCACATAGATGCAACTTTCTACACGCAGACGCACCTTGCACTAAAAACATTTAAATGTAATAAGTACATAAATGAATTTATCATATGTGCGCTATACATATGTGCTAGTATCTAAATGTTCAAATCTTTGCCCAGCGAATATTGGCTAAATGATGATTAGGCATAAGTGAATTTCTACATAGAATTGAATAGAATAAGGTGGAATAACTTGACTGCATTTTATACCAGTGTAAAGTGAGTGGGATGATTTGGTCTGGCCTCCATTTGGAGTCTGATGGCGAAACCATGGCATTCCCTAATCTAAGAGCCAGCCGGGTCTCAGTTTCCATTCCATAGTTGCGCGCAAACACCCTGCCCTGCTCCATTTTGGCCAGACTAGTTGCCATTTTATGCAAATGAATTGGTTTTTGCGGAAATTCTTCACACTTTGTTTAGGGCCAAAAAGGATGGCGAGAAAGCCTGTGAAGAAGACGGAGCACTGAAGTCCTCTTCTGCATAGAAGTATGCTCGTATCTCAGGGGCAGGGTATTCGCACTCAAGATGCAAATGCATTCCCAGAGCTGCTTTGGCTGCTTGGGCCGACAGCTGTTGGCTGGAGTGACAGACTGACGCACTGACTGAATGATTGCAGAACCAACTGAGGGAATGACCGACTATCTGACTGACTGACTGACTGACTGACTGACTGACTGACTGACTGTCCAACTGAGTGACGCATGGCTGCATACTAAGCCTTGTTGGTTAATGGGGAAGTGGAATTTGGCTTAGAAATATGGCGTTGTTCCTCACAATTCTTTAAATAACTATGGACTGACATAATGCTAAAGGATTGTCAAGGAACCCAACTTTTATGTTGCTTTAAGCAAATTACTGCTTGTAACTATAGAAGATTAGGAAGAATAAAAAGTTTATTCGGCCACCAATTCAATTGTTTTGCGCTTATCTCGTTCAACGTCGGCAATGTCCTTACTTATTTTTAGGCCCATCCAAAGTATTTGCATATTTACCATATAATATTGATAAAAATGGTTCTTGTTGGGGCTATGAAAGCGAACCCTTCTTTCCATTTTTATGCATATATGTTATTATCATAATCAAACTGGAACTACTTACTTTCACTTTCCCTCCCCGTGCTTCGCCTTATCCTATTCGAAGAGGAATAATAATAAAAAGGAAGTGTAACCCAAAAATTGAGGGAGAGCCATAAAATACAATAAAGGAAGTTGAAAGTTCTTCGACACAGAAACCCATTATCACAGTTACACACACTCGCACACACTCATTGTTCAAATCAAAAGTTTTGACCCCACATGCACCCCCATAATGGACATCCATTCATATTTTCCCCTTCTCCCCATAACTCCGGCGTGTGTGTGTGTGTGTGTGGGTGTGTGTGCGTCCTTCGTGTCCTTTGCTTGACCCTCAAAATGTGTAAAAATGCAAATAATTTCCAAAGCAATAGCCATCGTGCTCGCTCCCACTTTCTTGCCTTATTGTTATGCTCCTGATTATGTTGCTGTGTGAGGAAGGATATATGGGTATGTGTCTGGTCGTGTATGTGTATGCTGGAAAAACATGTCCTTTTTATTGCCCCGACATGAAAATTTATGTTTCCCTGGTAGTTCCTTTGGCCTCTTCTCCCTTTTCCCTTTTTCTTTTTTCCGCCCTGTAGCTCATTTTATTGGCCGGCCGGTTGTTATTCCTGTTGTTGCAATGACATTTTTGTGGCTTTCATGTCATATCGATTTATTAACCTGTACGAACTATTGTCCATCGCTGCCACCGAATTGATAAATGAGCCAAGTTTGTGGAAATCGTTTTCGTCTTCGCCTCCATTTTATTATTGAGGGGTGTTGAAATTTATTTCCTTCGTGTTCGGCCGCCCCATAATGGAAATTTATACGCTAAAGTTCCATTCTTGGTGCAATTATCTTTGATATATATGCATAATCCTTGTTAGTCCTTCACCACTTGAACGCTGCCGCAACTCCACTTGATATTCAATATTTTTTTGTGCCAAGAAAAACGAAGGGAAACTGGATTAAGCACAAAGCAACACAATTTCAATGCAATTAAAATGTAAATTTCGTTTATGCATTCCCCAAATATATGCAGAAAATAAAACTTGTACCCTCAAGGAAGAAAAGGAAGGCCAAAGGATTCCCAGGGATAAAAGGGACAAAATATATGCGGGGGTTGCGATTGTGTCTAAAAGTGGAAAAGTACTTTAGTAAACCAAACCCTTCGATCGTTTTGACTTGGGTAACAAGCAGTTTATGAAATACTAGCTAGTAATTAATAAAAAACAAGTTGAGTGCATCGACTATTAGATACCCGTTACTCAGCCAAAGAAATTCAGATGGAGATTGGTACTAACTACATAATTTTTTTACTTCACGAGTAACGGATATAAAAGATGTAATAGACATGAAAAAAAATGTTCGCGATATAAGAAAGAACAGATTTCCAGAACACCCTCTAAACTTGAAATCCTGCACTCGGCGAACATTTTGGCCTCCGTTGAACTGCCGACTGCTGGCGATTAAAATTTAAATTTTATACATCCAGCAAAGAATTTGCCATAATTTTGTCGGCAGCTCCGCTCCAAATTAAATTTAATAATGCATTGGATTTATGTTGGCATTGGCGGAGAGAATTTCATTAGGCAGCTGGAAAAGTGATATATAGTACTCATATATAGTACTCGTATATGTATACAGAGTTCTAAAGCCATTAGAACTCGGGAAAGCATTCTCGGCACTCTAAAAGTGAAAGTTATGATTTAAAAAACCGAAAAATTTTATTTAATAAAGTATTTTGATTAGCTTAAAATTAAGACCTAATTATAGGAAATGTAACCTACATAATAACATTAGCTATATAATTTTTTTTGGCAAACTTTGTTCAACTGGAATGGTTTTATTCCAGAAGCTTCGTGTTTCTTGCAAATACTTACATTTTGAACTATATTTCTAAATTGTTTTTCAATTTTCAAGCGTGTGGTTTCTGAACCTGTCAGTGTGTATGTGTGCGTGTGTGTGTGTATCTGTGTTCTGTGTTCTGTGCATATGTGTGGATTTTGATGCTAGTGTGTGACTATTGCCGCAGCGCTTGATTAGATTTTGCCACTCTTTCACCCGCCCCGCATCCCCCAACCACAAAGCACCCCCCGTTTTTCACTGTGTGTGTATAACCGCAGCCACAACAACAACAACAACAACAACTTGCAGGGGGGAAACAACAACGCGAGTTCAGCATGGAGAGTTACATTATTTTTGCGAAAATTTGTTAAATATGCCAAACACGCAGCGATGCATGCAAAGTGGCAAAAGCAGCCAGGTGGTGAGTGTGAGAGGGGATGGTGGGGGGAGGGGGGTTCGGGCTAGTGGGCAGTTGGGGGGGGGGGGGTGTAGGCAGGTGGCTTCCATCCAAGCAAGGCAAGTCCATCCAGCCGTGGCATTGCGTACGCGTTTGCTCATATTTGTGACATAAATAAGCTAAGCCAAGTGTGCTGGCTAACAAGGGTAGATGAAGGGGGTGCAGGGGGCGGATGGTTTGAATGAAGGATGCACGGCCACATACATGCACACACACACACACACACACACACACACACGATCTCGGCTGAAATGGCGGCAAATATGACCCGTTTTTTTGAGCTTCGCACGGCTGCCATTTTCGGATATACACCCTACTATTGCGGGTATGATGAACCAGGTGGGGGATTTGTAACCGAAAGAGATGCGCTTATAATAATTGAACAGGATCACTAGTTAAATAACAGTATATTTATATGAGAGATTAATTTAATTGCAGAAATTTTGGTGAAACTATTTTTATTACCCCAACCCAAACAAATTAGTAGGTATTTCTGCAGTCATTTCACTTTAAATACCGCGCATAGCGCACTCATTACGAGCAGAATCCAAAGAAAAAGTGGGCGCGAGTGCAGAGTAGCGTTCACTAGCGTCGATGTCCTGGCCCGTTCGCCCAGCATTTGGTTTCGGTTTTGAGTTCGAGGTTCGAGGTTCTGGGTTCTGAGGGGTACCCAGACTCTCTGGTTTTGAGTTTGGCTTTGGGTTGGGGCTGGTGGTGGTGGGGCTCGAGGTTCGAGTGGTCGCTCGGTTAAGTTGAGTTGCATGCAGAAATGGCCATCGCAGGAGCAAGGAAAATAAAGTCCTGCCCGTATGTGTGTTAGGATTGTGTGTGTAGGTTGCAGAAGTGGCCGCACTTTAGTCGCTTCCCTGAGCGCCACCGCCGCCCCTCCTTTTCTGCTTTATGTTTTCAAATTAAAGTCGAAAGCGTGGCAACACTTAATGTGCGCCACTAGAAGCAGATTAGTTGCATTACCCCGAAGCCTGCTCACTGACTCGTCCATTTTCCAGCCACCCGACATTAAGCCGCCCATTTTGGCCGGGTTAAGAGAAGGCGGGGGAGGAGCAGCTGCGACGAGAGAGCCTGGTCCTGGTCCGGCATATTAATAATTTAAAACTAAAGCAATTTCGCTGGCTGGCAGGACTTAAAGGTAAAGTTTTCCCGCCGTTTTGGTGGCGGAATTTAACTATAAATTGAATGGCGCCTTAGATTTGCGAGGGCTTACACCTGGGCACTTTGATAAGCGGATTAGTAGGTCTCCTTGTCTTGAAGCAAGGCCTAAAGTTCAGCACAACTAATTAAGCCATTCATAAACACTTTAATATCGACAGCCATCGAGTAAAACTTTTTCAAAATTCTGGTCCAGTGACACTTGTACGTTGCTTCCCAAGCATTTATCATAGTTTAAATTTATACACATTTTCTTGTTACGCTTCGCTGAGTTGAGTCCCTCGACGTCAATGGAAAACGCTTACAATTTGCAGCTGATCGAAACTAATGAGGTCACCGCCGCCACGCCAAGTTTGTTTACTTTTTCGGGAAGAGGGACTTGAATTACGAAATTGGATAGTGGGTGGGTGTGTTTCTATATGGGGCATTGGCATTCCGCCACCGGCGAGCATCGAATTCAATGAATTTTAAAATTCCTTTTTCCCACTGGATGCGCTGCTGCTGACTGCGCGCAATTTCTGCTAGGATTATGATAATATAGCTCAAGTGCAGTTAGTCGATGTCGCTGCTGCAGTTGCACTTGCAGTTTGCGATAATCATAATAATAATGGTGCAAGTGCTCCGCTCCTCCGCCCCATCTCCATCATTATATGTATGGTGGGGGGGTGTGTGGGTTTTTGCATTTGATAACGCTTGAGGAATACGATAATAATGATGATGATGATGATGCAGCATCAGCAGCCGGAATGGCAATTGAATTGGGGGCGATAGAGAGGCAGCCGGAGGAAGGATAGACCCGCATTGCAGCACTATGATGCCTCGAAATGTGGCAAGTACCGAGTGGCAACGGGCAAGTGGCAAGTGGCAGACCGAAATGGGGAAGAACAGAGGCATTAGAGGCATCCCCAGCCATTAAGTTGAATTTCAACACTTCTTGCGGTTACTCGCAACTATAAAAGTTGCCATAATATTACGTTTCGAATAATAATAAGTTTAAATACCCGCCATCAGCATGGCAGCAAAGTCAATGACCAGAATGGCTACTTAAAATCAATTTTCACCCCGTAAGCAGCTTAATTATAATTTTAATTGATTTCCAAAAACAGATTTTCAAGTGGGCGGCGTCGGGCTCGTCGGTACATTTCTGTGCCGGCAAATTGCTGGCCATAAAACATAATTTCCAATGACTAAAAATTTCCCATTTATCGAAGCGATAAAATAATAATTTATAACAATGCAAGCGTTATTCGATTTTTCGGTTGACGATATCCAAAAATTTCTGCCAGCGAAAACTAATTGGGTCCCTTTGAAATAAAGGGGGGAATAAATATGCAAGGGCTAATTATGTTCCTAAATATTCTGTGATGCCTAAAAAATAATTTTACAATATTATATATATAAATAAAGGTAAAATGTGGAAAACAGATGACTGCCAATTGAAAAGGGTTCAAACTATTCGAGTCATACAAGTTTAATCCGCTCGCAGTAATCGCCGCACTTTAAATGTATTTAAGCCAATTGATTTGCAATTTGGTTTAGTTAAAAGATAGAGAGTCCAACCAACCGAACCGAACCGAACCGAACCGAACCGATCCGCCCGCACAAACAACCACATCACACGGCATCCCGCTTTTCATTTGGAAAAACATTCTCAGCCAATTGCACAATTGATAACAATTAATTTGTGCAGTGCGCATTTTGCGTGTTTGTGCAAATAAATTAGTTGCACATTGGCCTCCTCCGTCGCATGGCCGCCTCGCCGCCAAACTTGGAGCCCTTTTCCATGGAAAGTGCAAATATTTGGCGAAATGTTAAATGCCTGCCAATTAGTTATCGAGTCCAGACCAGTTTAGCAGCTAGCCAGTGTTTTAATTTATGTAAAATTAATTGAGCATTGCCAAATACTCGAATTAACTAAGCCTGGCTGAGCACGCAGACTCGACACTCCACAAAAAGCGACCCCCAGCCAAACCAGTCCAGTTCAGTGCAGTCCAGTTTGGACCTGGCCCTAACCCACTTGATTGTGGCACTTTCCAATGCCAAAACACCGAGCTCCCAGCCAAGGCAATCTCATCGGCTATAGGGTTACACTCGACATTGTGGTTGAGCTGGGGCTTCCGCCAGCGCTTCACGCAGCGATTAACTTACCAAGGCCAAGGCCTTAAACTCGGCTTAGACTTATCTCAATTGAGCATGTTATGAATCGAAGCAACTAAAAAGTTCTTTGTTTTGAAAGTACATTAAACGGTGGGTGGAGTATTGTTCAGATTGCAGTTAGTAGTGAGGCTAAAAGAGATGAGGGGTGGCTTAACTAGGTTCCCAGTTAGCTAAGCTCAATATGAATAGTAACTCATGAACTGCATTTATTTTCAGAACGCAAACTGTTCGTGGGTATGCTAAACAAGAAGCTGAACGAGAACGACGTTCGGAAACTATTTGAAGTCCACGGAGCCATCGAGGAGTGCACCGTCCTCCGGGACCAGAACGGACAGAGTAAGGGCTGTGCCTTCGTCACATTCGCTACCAAACACGCTGCCATTTCGGCCATTAAAGTGGTGAGTGTACTGTACACCCTCATCTTGTAGATACATGTAGAATAATATTTCGCTGTACCCATAGACCCTGAGCCAGAACAAGATCATGGAGGGCTGCACATCGCCGCTGGTCGTCAAGTTCGCCGATACGCAAAAGGAGAAGGAGCAGAAGAAGATCCAGCAGATCCAGGCCAACCTCTGGAACCTGGCCAGCAACATCAACATCCCGCTGGGCCAAACGGCCACCAGCGTGACCACGCCCATCCTGCCCAACCCGCCGCAGCAGCCTTCGCCGGTCCTCGGCGCCGATGCCATCACCCCGGCCTCCATCCAGCTGCTGCAGCAACTGCAGGCGGTTGGCTTGCAGCAGCAGTTGCTGCAAGGTGAGGAGCAGCTCGTTCAGTTTGAACAAAGCTATTTCGGATTGAATATAGTGTAGTACCCAGCTCTGTCTAATCGATTTTCATTTGCTCGTCCCTTTGCAGCCCTCACTGGACTGGGCGCCCAGCAGAGCAGCTCGGCGACGGACACAAGCGCAGTTGCGGCCGCCGGACTTTTGACCCCGATGACCGTCCAGAATCTAGCGGCCATTGCGGCGATGACGCAGCCGAGTCTCTCGAATGCCGCCGCGGCAGCCGCCGCTGCCACATCGCCTGGAAGCGCCCAACTGACCAACACGGCTGCGCTGCTCTGTGAGTTACTCCTCCACATCCTTTAGGAGCAATTTAGTTGGGTGGAAAAAGGGGGGAAAACACTTGAAGCGGCTCCATGGTTAATAATTCATCAGGGCTTACCGCATCCCATAATCCCCCGGCCGTATCTTGGCCATTAGTAGTTGGCTCTGCTAATTATCTAATTTTCCCCCATTTCCTTGTTGAAGTTTTTCTTGTGCGTCACAGGGTTTCACCACTTCTCTATTTTCTTGTTAGCCTGTTGCTAGTTCTTCTTTCCGGCACACTTTCCCTTCTTGTGTTTTCCTTCCAACGCTTCTTGTGTTTCTTTTATCGATTTCTAATTATCTCGCCGGCACTCAAATATTTTCGCTGTTGTCCTGGTTATTGCCTTTAATGAGTGCCGAATGCTTATTGGATTTTGATAAAGTTATTTTCGGATAAATGTGTATTTGGACAATT
This sequence comes from Drosophila orena, assembly GCA_005876975.1. Taxonomy (NCBI): domain Eukaryota; kingdom Metazoa; phylum Arthropoda; class Insecta; order Diptera; family Drosophilidae; genus Drosophila; species Drosophila orena. Next base: position 6,511,739 of record VCKV01000008.1, on the reverse strand, counting down.
GTGACAGGATTATATACGCATAATACTTTCGCGGGAATCAAATTCAGAAACTTGTTCGTTATAAGTGGATATTACTCATCAATATTCATTTGGTCTCCTAATTTAATTCATCATTAATGAGCTAAACTTGCTACTCGAAAGCCCGTCAGAGGAATTGCTTTTCTATTTCTGGTTCCTTTGCATACAAATGTGGTGTCATCATGTGACAGTCAAAGTGCCCAATTAGCCTAATTTACTGAGGACCTGCTCATCCTTCTTCTGTTTAGCCAAGGAAATCCAATTACAATCAAGCTTCACTGTCAAGCTTCTTTGCGCAAATCGACTTAAAATAGCCAAATAGGAATTTTTGTTTCCAAAAGGGATAGATTGACGTCTTCGGCTTGTCCATCCTAATTAGCTTAGGAGATTTTCCGTTCGTCCTTGCTAACCAAATTGTATTCTCTTTGATCTACTTGTGCATTTCCTAACCTGTCGTCTAAATAAATAAATCTGGATTTAATGCAGGCCTCTTGGGTAAAAAGGCAGCGGCCAAAAAATCAGGTGAGAGTTCTCTTGAATCTATTAAAATTTTCAAAGTCTTCGTACTTTTGTTTTTATTTTGATGATTTATGTTGCTTAGAACTAGATTCTATTAAAATGCACTTTTCACTGCAATCGTTTGAAAAAATGGTTTGACAAAAATGTATTTCCTTTTCTCCTCTTAAACATTGCTAATCGCTTGAATAAATATTGATAAAACGCAGCCAAAAAGACAGGTGAGAACTTTATTAAATATTTGCACAGCTTAATAGTGATGTTGTTTTCATTATATTCCGTATCAATTGCATTTTAAATTGAACTTGTGTTTTTAAAACACTGAGCGATATTTTACTTTTCCTTAATCTCTTGGAGACTTCAAAGTTTGGCACCATTTTCTTAAATTTCCACTCACTTGCCGAGTGATGTGGCTTTCGTTTTTGTTTTCGTTTTCGTTGTGTCATAAAAAATGTGTGTGTTATTAAGTTTGATAGTTAAAGTCAACGAAGCATTCGACGTAACATTCACGTGCAGCGTAACGCGCTTGCTTAACGTCGCCTGCTTTACGTCACCAGTCCGTAGAGACTTGATGGCCGTAACGCCAAGGAGCGACTTTATCTGGAGTACAGGAGACCCTACAACGTACAAAATTACAAGTTACACTCTCTTGCGAAATTAACAACACGGAACTTATTGCACCGATGGCCTCTTGATGGGCAGGGGGATTGGGAAAGTGGGGAAATGGGAAATGGGGGATAAAGGACGAACCAGGCAGTGGCTGCTGCACCGCTCCTTCCTGGCCTCATTGACTTTTTCGCTTTGGGGGAATTGCAATGTTTTCTGCTCACTTCACGGTTTTCATCTCTCACTTCTCAACTTCCGAATTTCAGTTGCAGTTGCAGTTGCAGTTGCACTTGCAGTTGCAGTTGCTGAAATAAAAGCCGCAATAGGGAATTAAAATATTAAGGCCAAGTGTTGAGTCCTCTCAGCAACGATTTACTTGGCAATAACGTAGTTATGTACCGAATTAATTTCAGAAATACGATAATCAAACTACAATGAGTTTGTTGAGGATTCTTTATTAGTTTTACAAAGGACTTGAATATGTTATAAACTGAGTTGTGGTCGCACAAGAACCCAAAGAAAATTCCCCTTAAATGTGGCAGCAAAGGAGCCCAAATGAAAGACAAACAAGAATTAAACGTTAAGTTTTCGGGCCACAGAGGCAAAGGAAGTGTCATTGCCTATCTGTGGGCATCGTTGACCGCATTTTCCGCCATTTCCACGCTAACTTCTTAAATATTTTCTTAGCAAGTTCATTCCGAGCGGATCTTAGTTGAGAAGTAGGCGAACAAAAAGCATGGCCAAATAAGAAGAAAAATCTGCGGCTGACTTAACCAGAAAAATGCCAAAAATTAAGCGGATTTCCACTGACTCCCCCCGCCCCTCTTTTGCCACTCGGCCCGGACTTCTTTGCTCAGAGCTTATCTTGTGGGGATTTTCGTGAGTTTTGGCCCTTGTGCACTTGTGCGTGCTCATCGTGTGCCACTTGAACGATTTCCGGGCACTTCATTTAATGAAATATTAAAAATTCTCTGCCCCGGGAGCGGATTCGGATTCGGACTCGAAGGAGATGTCCTCCGTCTGTTACATCCTGCGCCTTCGAGTGAAAAAGAAATTCAGCTCAAAGTGCAGCTGACAGCGAGGACAGCTGGACAGCAAGGATGCGCCTATCGGTGAATCCTTCCTGCTTTCTTCGTACCCAGTGCTTTAAGCTACATTTTACTTCTTGAAATTCCACTTTTGTATAACCCTTTTTGTATAACCCCTTATGTATAATTTTCCTACGTGTGCAAGTTAACTCCTTTGCTTGTGAAGAATAAGCCATTTAGTTTAGAAGATCCTTTTAGTCGAGACTCTCTTCATCGAGCTCATACAGAGTAACCAAACTTTTCGGTTGAGTTTTTATTTTCCTTGCCGGGCGGATACATAAACTAAACTACGAAATCGCTTTCCAAGTTTCCACGAGCAACAAAATTTCTGGTGCGTTAAGCTTCTGCCTGCCACAAATAAAAAGGACAAACAAATTGAGCTCTGGGCTTTGTTTGTTGATGCAACGCCGCGTATTGCTTATCGAAAATGTGGAAAAAAAATCTAATTGATTTGAGGCAAGGGAAATATCGGTGAAGGACAACCGGTGAAGATTCCCATCTGTTGATGGAAAAGATAGATATGAAAAAGAAGTAAAATATAATCAGTAGAAAACAGTATACATAGATAGAAATAGATGGAAATGTTCCTATAATTGAACCGACTTTAAATTAATACTACATCTTAAAATTAAATTTTAAACAGTGTATAGTGATCATTTTTGTTTAAATTAAAATTTATAACTAACTAATTTGGACAACAGGGTATTTTGTCCCTTTGTGTAGGTTGAATTTCAAAAGCTAGGAGAAATTTGAAGAATAAGCAAGTGCATTTTCTCCCCAACCTTTGCTTGATTTTCCACCAGCAGCGCTCACTAAAGCTTAAGAGCATCCAATTCAAAAAGTTTTTCGAAGCTCACTCCTCTGACCTCTCCTCAGTGTTGGGTAACTACAAAAAAAAGGGGGAAAAGCCAAGCCAAGCCAACAGCAACAACCGAAAATCTTAATCAAAGTTTGGTTCAAGTGCAGTAAACTATGTAGTTTATACTACCAACCTCCGGCCCTTCAAACTGATTTAGGGTTTCAACACGTTCTGAGCTGCACTGCCTTCATGGTCTTTTCTCTTACGTAGCCCCGCTCTCCATTACGTTTGTTTATACACAATTTTTTGCACTTTTTGCACTTGAAAATCAACAGGAACTATAACAATAACAGTGGGAACAAAAAGTCTTGTGCCTGCAAGTGGCAAATAAGATGAATAAGCAACTGGAAATTGTACAATATCGTACTTGAAGTCGGCGAACAAATTCCCAACTCCGAACTAAAAACTTACTTGCAAATACAAAACAGACAACATCCGGGGCAGAAAATAGTTTTAGGCAACGTTTCCGACTTCTTATTCCATCCTCTCGGCTGTTTCTTCAATTTGGCATTGTTTGTTGTTTCTGGCCGACCAGGCCGGACCGGACCACTCATGTGGATTATTATTGGCCAACTTAGTTGGCCAGATCCTTGATGAGTACTGTGCAGTATGTCCAGCATGTATGTATGTATATATTCCACTCTTCACTGGCTGACTTTTGGTGCCTTTCTTTGCGAAACTTTGAACAACAATTAAAACAATTTCCGGTTCAAATATGTGCAAAAGTTTTCGCTTAATCGCTATGGCAAATTGTCTATCTTGTATTTAAATCAGTAAAGTTTTTCGATTGATTGATTTAAAATGAATTTGGAATGGTATACCTCTTCTTTCACGTTTATGATCATTTTTAGCCAAGCTATGATTAAAATGCCCATCAAAAATATTTTAATTTGCCAAAATCTGTTTTTTCGAATTTTGGTCAAAAAATAATCAGTTTTATTGCCACAACCTTAAAAATAATTATCTGAATTTGGAATGGTATACCTCGTTGCGTTCGTAATTAAATTTCCAATCGAACTGTGTTTAAAAATGGGAACTATATTTTTTTGCCTTTTTTTGCAAATTTTAATGATGTTACCCCTTACAAAAAATGCAAAAATTTTACCCAAAAACGAAATTCCCAAAATCCTTCAAAAAGTGATAGGGATCGTTAGCATTGGTAATTAGCTGCTCAAAACAGTTATTCTTTCACGTTTATGATCATTTTTAGCCAAGCTATGATTAAAATGCCCATCAAAAATATTTTAATTTGCCAAAATCTGTTTTTTCGAATTTTGGTCAAAAAATAATCAGTTCTATTGCCACAACATTAAAAATAATTATCTGAATTTGGAATGGTATACCTCGTTGCGTTCGTAATTAAATTTCCAATCGAACTGTCTTTAAAAATGGGAACTATATTTTTTTGCCTTTTTTTGCAAATTTTAATGATGTTACCCCTTACAAAAAATGCAAAAATTTGACCCAAAAACGAAATTCCCAAAATCGGTCAAAAAGTGATAGGGATCGTTAGCATTGGTAATTAGCTGCTCAAAACAGTTATTCTTTCACGTTTCTGATCATTTTTAGCCAAGCTATGATTAAAATGCCCATCAAAAATATTTTAATTTGCCAAAATCTGTTTTTCCGAATTTTGGTCAAAAAATAATCAGTTTTATTGCCACAACCTTAAAAATAATTATCTGAATTTGGAATGGTATACCTCGTTGCGCTCGTAATTAAATTTCCAATCGAACTGTGTTTAAAAATGGGAACTCTATTTTTTTGACATTTCTTGCAAATTTTAATGATGTTACCCCTTACAAAAAATACAAAAATTTGACCCAAAACGAAATTCCCAAAAATCCGTCAAAAAGTGATAGGGATCCTTAGCAGTGGTAATTAGCTGCTCAAAACAGTTATTCTTTCACGTTTATGATCATTTTTAAAAAAATAATTGTCTGAACTTGGAATGGTATACCTCGTTGTTTATTTTTCCTAAAATTTTGCCATAATTTTTTCAATTTTTTTAAATATTTCTTTATTACTCCAACTTTGTCATATTGAGTGCAGTGCTCTGGTTTTTCAAATGCACTAAGGTTTGCAAAACTCATTAATAACGACGATCACGGGCTGTGATGACCCCAAGGGGGCGTTAAAATGGCTAAGAGGGGCGGGGCGGGGCGGTGGTTAGGGCCGGATTGCAAACCACAAAATTGCATTGCATGACGGGCAATGGCGGCGAACACGCAAAAACAACTAAATAACAAACAACAGGCGTCAAATTACACAAAACCCGAAACCAGAACACAACCAACATTACTCAGAGACAAATTAATTTCAGATTGGCTATTGCGGATGTCATGTGTGTGTGTGTGTGTGTGTGCTTTGTAAAATAATCAAATATCACCCCGCGTGGCAGGGCACAAAATTCGATGATTAATTACGTCTGACGGAACGAAACAAACTAAATAATAATTATACAGTGAAATTGGATATGATACATTGCGGCAACTAGTTGCAAAGTGGCCAAATTCGAATTTATAACTATGCTGCGGGGGCTCTTTAGCAGTTCTAGAATTCTCTAATTGGATTCTTACAAAAAGAACAAAGTTGTAAAGGTTCATGCTGATTTTTGTTTGATTTAAATATATGTACATATGTTGTAAGCTTAAGTTAATTGTTTATCTACTTCATTTATTTTAGCAAACACACCTTGCTACAACACACCTAGCTAAACACTGTAGAAGAGACACGCTTATAATTTCGTTATGTAATTTGAAAGTACCACCAACTAACATGGCATTCCCTCTCTCATTATATAGGGTCCGATCCGAATCCACTGGCATCGGCATATATGTCAACAGCCGCCGGTCTGCCGCAATTCGGGAGCGCCAGTGCATTGTCCACTTCGCCGCTGGCCAGCGTTGCCCTCAGTGCCGCCGCCGCCGCCGCAGCGGGAAAGCAGATTGAAGGTGAGTACCCCTCCTCCCCCCACACGAAAACACACTGAGAGAAATGCATTTGACTGGCCTGCAGTAAGGCCAGATACCCCAAGGGTTCAATGGGTTTTAAAGGGCAATTGGCTCTCGACGCATATAATTTGAAAAACCTCAAATTTAGAGTGGATTCCTGTGTGCGTAAAGGGTAGACTCAATATCCGGTATACATTTGTAATTTCGTAGGTAATTAGAGTGCTGGAGGGGCAGTGAAAGAGGTGGGGAACCTACCGTCACACGATAGAAATAGAAATGTCTAACAGCCTGACATTTTGATAAATGTAGGAAAATGGCCGAATGAATGCCGCTGCGGTTGCCACTCCAATACCAAATCGTTGGCGCTTTATCTTGCGCGCTGTTCTTTTTGCACTTTGAATACCCTAACCAAAAAATATGTTGCATATAGGTTTGTTTGTTACTAAAGTGCACATGAAATACTTTTATTGATTGCCATTATGTCTATATTAGATTTTAAAGCTTGCAGAACTAATTCGTTGCAATAGGAAATAAAAATAGGGTATATGCCTTGCCCACACTCGCGTCTTCAATTGTATTTATTTCTGCTGCTGATGCAACATCACATGCATTAAACCCGCTCATTGCTGTCAGCGTCATTCGCTCGTGATGCGGTTATTTTTGCATCCTTTTTGCATCCTTTTTGCATCCTTTTTTGCATCCTTTTTGCTGCTTTCTGTTCGTTGCCCCCGCATTATGTCCACCCACTTCCTGCCCGGCCCCACAGCCACACAGCCTTCATTCCGAATCCCACTTGTCATGGACATTTTGTGGATGTCTGTCTAATCTACTTAGTTTTAGTTGTGCCATTGTTTCCATCGCTTTCGCTGCTGTGCTGGAGGCGAAGGGCCTTATTTTTCATATGAAAAGTCATCTATCAAATGCTATGCAGCTGGATAAAATGTGCAATTCGGAATGGGATTGGGTCCGAACGTCAGTTGGGCCGTTTTCGTAGCTCAGAGCAGAGGATTTTCGAGCTCGTACAAATCAAAATCCCCAACATCTTAACCATCTCGCAAGCACTTCAATCTCCTTGCCACGCCCATTCGGTTGTACGGATGCATGACGCCCCCTTAATCCGCAATCGAATGTCTTCTGCTGACACAAATCCTTCAATGCCATAAGCCAATGCCTGGGAGAGATGTAGCAAAAATCAATAAGATCAATCATCTTGTATGCTCCCCCTGTGCTTCCCTTGTGCTCCCCCTGTGCTCCCCATCATCCCATCTCGCACTTGCTAAGTTGAATTTATGAGGAGCGTTTTGGTGGGGCTTAAATTTTTATCAGCTCCCGACACAGTGTAAATATTACACACACTTGACACACAATTCCATTAGTCAGACGTCGCTGTCGATATCGGGAAATATATGTGTGCATATATGGCAACTGAGCATTCTCCTTTTCCCGCCCCTCGTGTGTGTGTGTGTGTGTGTGTGTGTGTGGCACACATAACATTAAAGTTGCAGCAGGGAGATATTCGAAATGTTGGCCAAAATGCAACGGAAAATGTTTTGGCATTGCACTTTTTGCTGTATTTCCGGTTACATAAGCAAACATCATTTGAGTGCATGGGTGTAACTGGATGATGCTCCGTGTGATGTACGTGCAGTGGAAGAAATTAGGCACTAATTGCAATAAATGTATCATTTTATGAAGTAAAGTTTCAAAAGAAGTGTGGAAATTCCTAACACACTCTATTCATCTGTTTGAAACTACATTTTCCGATTATTCCAATTAGTGCTTAAACTATTGTTATCGATGCTAGCAAAAATATTTTTCCCTCTGTACGCTACACCATATAGTGAGATATATTTTTGCAGTTGAGTGACTCGCTCGCCCTTCGGCGCCCCCACTTCATCTTCGCATCCTGTGACTCTTCACTTTTGCTTGCCTCGTCCTTTTGTGCGACTCCTTGTTTGCTCTGCTGACTCATGACGTCGCCGAAATTCCCTCCTGACCAACTGCAGCAACAACTATCCGGGGAACGGGGAGGAGTAACAAGTCCTGGAACAGCGAGGACTGTGCGGTCCTGTCTGTGGAAGCACAACAAATTGCTCCTGCTAGCCCAAATGCGAAATGTGAGCTGCCATGTTTCGCGTCGCTTGGTTGGGTTGTGAAAAACTATCATAGATGACTTGGAGCTGCTTAAATGGAAGTCGAAGTAATGAACGGGAAGGGCGGAAGAACTGCTGAGCTCTATATAATTATTGGGCGGGATAAGAAGGGGGATTACGGGTATACACAGAAAGTGGCTGATGGCTAATTGACTCTGATTTGGCCAGTAGATTAGCTTCAGCATTCCATAAATGTGCATAAGATAGGTTCAGTATTTTAGAAGAATTTAAAAGTGCATTTTACATGACAATTTAACTTTATAAAACTTTAATGAAATATTTATACTGTGAAAATGCAAAATGATCGATCTGTGCGGGTGGGAAAACTGTGCTCGAGCAAACTGTAAAAATGTCGGATTTGTGCAATCCATGTGGCGGAAAAGGGCAGGAAAAACTGCAGCAACAATGTCTAGGGCAGATAAATTCCCAGCATGCGAAATTTATCAAATGACGACAGCTCCACAATACCAGGAGGTTGGGCTCGGGCGCAGGAAACAACTTATAAGCATGTAGACAGGGCCAGACGACGGGCACAACAAAATTAAGCAGGAAACACAGGCAGGCAGAAGCAGCAGAATGAAATAAATAAATATGAAAATATGAGAAATATGTTGTAAAATATAAAAAAAATCACAATCACAAGCGGCGGCACTGAGCTGCCCTTAAAGGCACCTTCCACCAAGTGGAAGGAGAACTCTGGTCGAGAAGGGGACAAATATGACAGTGACAGACGATGGGAGTCCTCCGCCTCCGACTTCTTCGCTTGGGTGACCCTAAGGCGGCAGCGGTCGCCTCCTCTTCCGGCTGCATCCGGATTAAAGTCATGTGCATAAGCCGGAAGTTGGAATATAAAATAACCAAATGTTGTATGTGCCCAGAAAGTGGGCGAAATGGGCGGAGTGGGCGGAGTGGGTGGCTCTGGGAGCAAAGGACATCGCAGATTTGCGACTTATGCGCTGGGCGGTGGGCGGAATTGTTATAAACAGTTTGTGTATGCAAGTGAGTAGTTGTGGTTACGAGGAAGCAGAAATTAAGACAACAATCCACATTTTACACCGCATTCATGCAAAAACATTTAATCATCACTAAAGGGTAAGCATCCCAATATTTTACTACAACTCATCAAGAACATTGTAGCAAAGTAAAGGAATTTTATTATCTAGCTTACATCATTCTATATACCATATCATAGGTATATATATAGTATAGTATAGTAAAGTATAGTATAGTATTGAAAGTATTTTGGGAATTTTCTAGCCTCGAAACAATTTCTCGCAATGCAGCTTTATGCACAACTCGCACTAAAATCAATAAAGATACTCAGATATATGTGCGGCAGATCTGGAACTGTAGCTTATGTGCCATAGATTCCATTTGGCTTCCTTCCGCCTCGCTCGTGCCCTTGAGAGGAATAGGAAAATAAAGGAAGACTTTCCCCAGCTCGCTGCTCGTTGAGCGCGACAGCCAGGAAAATGGCAAAAAATGCTGCTTCAATGGGGAATGGGGAATGGGGGATGTGCATCTGCAACTAACATCTCCCTTCAGCAATCCCGCCCAGAATGCGAGTGCATCAATGGCGAAAAGGGCAGGCGACATTGCCAAGGCGGATGGCGCATCTTTGCTCGGCGGAAGAGGAAAATGCAATATAGGAAATCGTTTTTCGCACACTGAAAAATTGCAACTGAAAAAGGAGGGTGGGGGGGGCTGAAAATATTGTGATTTAAGAAAAAACAAAACAGGAAGTTTATTTGTATGTGCCGGGGAATGGTGGAGGGGAATCCCTTGCGGATTCCAAGAAGTTACACATTTTTGGTTACCAAAATGTGTGGAAAACATTCTGCAGTTGACAGCTAACTGAATTTATAGAAAGTTGAGTCGAAACCCCCACTTCCACACACACTGCACACGGATTTAGATTTGAATATAAATTTGGTGTTCAAGGAAATGCTTAGCTGAACAAATAGGTTGAAGCATAGAAATAACTTACTTCAAATAAGTATCCTTATTAATTCTTAAAATGTAGCCTCCTCAAAGATACGTGTGATCCACCCATTTGAAATTTAACTGGAACATAACCGAGTGTGCCATTCAAAATTGTTGCCTTGAGAACAACTCCTGCCTGCCCTCCACACCCACATTTGTCCCTTCATCTAATTATACGAGTATAAGAGAATGCCGTGTCGAGCCACACGTGTCGCTTGTTAGTCGCGTAATTCAATAGCTTGAAGCATTTTTAATTGGACTTTTTGCTCCCCGTTTGGCTGGGTGGTGCACCCACCCTGTCCAGAGCCTAAATTAATTGATGGGTGTGCAAATTACAAAGCAACAAGTGTGCATCACGAGCCCAGAGTCAATTAATTTTAAAGTCCTGGCAACGTCAAGCAACGGCTTGTGACCGGAGGAGATGCCTCCGGAGGAGCAGCAGCTTTCTTCGCCATTCAATTTGGCTTCATTTTGTAATCGCATCAGCGTCGGCAATCTGTCAGCAGTCAGTTTACCATGAGGTGGCGTGTCATTGGGCGGTGTGGAGTGGGGTGGAGTGGGCGGAACGAGGACGAACCCACTGGGATTGTGCAGGCCTACGGTGGCCAAGTCATACATCAAGGTGATCAATAGCACTGCTCCTGGCGAACGATGATGATGATGATGGAATGAGAGGAGTTATGGTTGTGTGTGGCAGTGGGTTGGTTGGCTCCTGGTTGAATGTCCTGGAAGCAGCACTGCAAACCTATTCGGTTTCAGCGAGTGTGCCTCTCAGCGTTTGGCGATACTCATCAAAGACTGTAACCATTGGCTTTAATGACAACGAGGACTTCATGAGTGAAAATGAATATCTGTATGAGTTCAAAGAGTTTATTCCTGGCAGCAACAAAACCAGAAATTCCAAACAATTCAAACACAGAAATGTCCTTTTTTTGGTGACACAAGGTTTCTTTCATTAATAATGCACCAAGCATGTGGATTTACAAATGAATACTCCGCAGCTAGTTAGGCATTGAAGTTTGAACGATAAGCTGTCATCTTGTGTTTTTCTCAACCACATGCATTTTTAAATCCTTGCTGCACACATTGTTTTTCCCCTTTTCCTGTTTTGTGTTTCATCCGGGTGAAATTGAAAGACCGCAAAATGCCAGATGCCATTCGAAGCGTTTTGCTGTCATTAAAAAGCATCTCGAAAGTGAAAACGCGCGACTGCTGACGCAGCTTTCACCCCTCTCTGTCTATCCGCTCGCCCCGTCTCTTTCCATCCCGAGCTGGTTGCTCCCGAATTTTGGATGCTGGTGGGTTCCATTACTGCTGACTGCTCATTGCCAGTGACGTTGACAGTAATTTGCACGAAAAGTGCAACCGCAGCATGAGGCGCGAGCCATGTTAATGTGCGTGCGACAGGGACAGGGACAGGGATATGACAGGGCGACGGAGTGACAGGGACGGAGTGGCGGAGTGGCGGAGTGACGATGATAATGCTGCGAAAGATAATGATGACGATGTCAGCAGTTGCAACAGCACGTGCTCCTAAACAGAGTGTCACGCCCACAACCCACACACGTACACCAGCCAGTTGTGTGGAGCAACAGAGATGGCGAGACAAGTGCGAAAGAGATAGATAGGGCGCGTGGTAGGTGGCTGGGCGCATCATATCCGCTTCCGTTTTGCCAATCAGCTGGCACTGGCCCACTTATTACCCCGTCTTCCTTAACTCCGCCACTCTGTCCGCCCGACTTTCCGCTGCTTTTCCGCGGCTTGGTAGCTGGATTTTCCGCGGCCATGAGGAAAACTCTGCTATATTAATTGCTAGCACCTGAAAGGTGAGGCGGCTACATTGTATGCAAGTGGCAGCGGTAGCTCATTTTAGGGCAAAAGCTTAGGGAGGAAAGTGAGAAAACCTCAAGAAAGTATGCATATCATTTGTTGTAAAGGAAATATTATATAATATTGCGTATATATAACCCTATAATTTGTTGTAAGTGAAATTTTTTATAATATTGCGTATACATATACATATAACCATATAGCTTGTTGTAAGTAAATTTTTTGTATAATATTGCGTTCCTTTTTTAATCATTTCAGGACCCGAGGGCTGCAACCTTTTCATCTACCATCTGCCGCAGGAGTTCACCGATACGGATCTGGCCTCCACGTTCCTGCCCTTCGGCAATGTGATCTCGGCCAAGGTGTTCATCGACAAGCAGACCAGCCTGTCCAAGTGCTTCGGCTTCGTCTCGTTCGACAATCCGGACTCGGCCCAGGTGGCCATAAAGGCGATGAACGGTTTCCAGGTGGGCACCAAGCGCCTCAAGGTGCAGCTGAAGAAGCCCAAGGACTCGAAGCCCTACTAGAGGCCACCATCGGCAGCGAGCTTAGAACCCGGGACACATCGAGTAGAGGAACACTGAGATTTGTGAAATATGGAGTAGTCAATGAATGAAGAGTTGCCCGTGTAGAGCGCGCGTTGCAAGAGTAAACGATGATGCGAAGGCCAACGTTGTACGTATCATACAAAAACCAAAACCAAGAGCAGAAAAAGACATGAAATCTGTGCCAAACAAAAAAGACAGAATCACTTATGATTTAGCACGTTAAATGTTGAATTAGAAACAAAAGAAAAAAACAAAAAAATACATTAATCAAAAAGTTAAAAACGAAATCAAAAAGAAACGAATAATACAACACTTAGACCGTAGATTAGTTAACTTTCTGTTGAAGTTCCCTTCGAACCCAAACTTTTACGACTCGTTTACCAAATTTTAAACTGTCGTACGAGTTGGTTGAACCATTGCCTTTTATTAAATATTTTGTATACATCCTCATGACTCACAAACGAAAGAAACAAAAAAAAAATAAAAAAAACGAACAAAGCAATCAAATTACAAAGATCTGTTCGAGTGTTAGGCTTAAGTTTTTGATATAACTAATAATTTAATACATACTCTTTCTCTGTTTGATTTGTTCATCACTCATGTTGCAAGTCACAATGAAGTTCTCTATTATAACTATATACCCACATGATATATATGCTAGTTATAGTTACAAGTTACTCGTTTTGTTCAATGGATTATCTCTTTTTATATATCTACATTTATGCTGACCCGCATAATTATTTTTAGTTATCTGATTTGTTACACCCCCAAACTAACTCACATATTTTATTTGTAATGAAAAAATGCAAATGTTTTTGTTAACCACACTAGAGGTAATACATCTTTAGTTTTATATTTAGTTGAACAAACCAATTCACATACGCTTCTCAGTGTTATTTAAGCGATTTGTAAAGGAAACGAACAATGCCTAAAAAGACAACAAACCAAATGAAAATGAAAAAGGAAAACTTGTTATTTATGTTGAAATCTTATTAATGGAGTTTATTATTTTATTTTTAGTTTCTATCAATTGGCACATCATCCAAATTTACACAAATCTGGTATTATATTATAACATATGATTCATTTCTTGGTAAACTTTTTGTTTTAGTTGAAGGTTAATTGGCTTTTTGTCGTTGCACATCTTGAAGTAGATAAGTGCCTTATGTAGCATACTTTGTTTATGTAAAAATCATGCACATATGTAAACATTCATATCACAGCATACATATCTAAATAAAGTTCTGTTCTCTGTTTCAAATGCACAAAAACTTGACTTAAACAGCGTGCTTAAAATTTCGTTTATGTTTCGTTGGTTAATATTAAGAAAGGTAATTATTTGTGATGTAGGCTTCTGCATTCGACCTCTTTATTCTTAAGTTCCTAATGATATTTTTCATTTTATTCTTTCCAGACACTACACGCTCTATTCACACAACCTGATACTAACCTTATGAAATAAAATCTAATTTATATACTTTGCTTATACTCCTTAGATGGTATGTTGTTTGCAAAGTTTCGCCATTAATTTACTTTTTGGAAAGGCAATGTCAAGTGGTAGTTGATGCAAGCCGCCAATTGAAAGGTAAGTTAAGCAATATCTTATTGTCTGCATATACAAATCTAATTTCATATCATTTCAGTTGTATGCAAATCGTTTATACAAGACGCATTGGTCCCTGAAGTATGTAAATAATAGCCGCTTGAGTCTCGCGAATCCTAAAAGAGATTGCCTATTCCACTGCTGTCGCATATAAATTTCCAAGAACTGTAAATTTAAATACCACAAAAAAAATAATGGAAAATATGTAAAAAAAAAACAAATATGCAATCATGTTGTACGATAGCCAAGAAAGCCATTTTATAAGCTTGTAAAGCAAACTAATTTTAACAAAGTAAATTTATGAAAATACTTAAAATCTACGTTTCACTTTGTGGTCTCGAATTCAATAAATTGGTTTTAAAGCTGAACAAAGCATTGACAAATCAGATCGATAGCTAAGTTATTATACGTTTGTAACTGAGTTTCCAAATTGATCGTTAGTCTTTGTTTCAAGTAGAGTCTGTGTGCATTTTAAATAGAAACTATCTGGATGTGGCTTTAAATTAAACATAATTTCAACGCAGAAATTAGCATTAACCTTAGGAGTAAGCTTGACAACATGAAGTGTTCTGTGTGTAATTAAATGTGTAATTAATAATTAGCAAGTAAGTGTACTTTTTTAGAGAAACAAAGCAAGGCTGTGTGTTCTGACTAGAATGTAAGCGAATTTCACTTTTGGACAAATGAAATTAGAATGCCATTTAAAATACAAGTTTGGAATTAGATATTATTTATATTATTTGCCGAGGCTACATTAAGGCAGTAAACAGCGAGAACGTAATTCTAGTGATAAAACGCAGTTAGTTAAGCGAATGGATTATATGTATTTATTGAGTCTTCAGTGTATATTGCTACACAAAACAACACACCTCCACACACACACACACACACACACACATCAGCATCCGAACAGAATAAGTAAATCAATAAAAGGTGTCATGATTTTTATTAAAGAAAAAGGAGAGCGCGTTTTCACTGGCCCAAACTTACACAAACTGGCGCGCTGGATAATTTATCAAAAAAGTGTCTTGAGCCAAAAAAAGTTAGCGAGGGAAAACTTTCAGCCAGCGCAAGTCAGGAAAAATGAACGGAAAACATACAAAATGTTGACGACTGAGGGAGAGAACGAGAGTAACTAAAGGAAAACTTCAACAATAAACGAAATATTTTGCTAAACTTGCGATTTGCATATGAGAAACTTTATGCCAATTGTGGAGCTGCCGCGGGACGGGTGAGCCGAGGGTGCTGAATCCTCGTCTCGGTCCTGGCGAGATTCTAAAAACCGGGTGCCAGGACGTGTAAACAAATTCACCAACTACGTGACGCAGCAGTTCGTTTTGCTCCTCTGCAGGCCTTGCGTAATCCAAATCCAAGTCGAGTCTTAACGCAAGATTTATTCCCATTTAAATCATGCGTGGAAAAGTTTTCCTCAGCTTCTGTCGACAGCAAATGCCAAGGGGGCGGCGACGGAGCAGCATACAAACACAGCAATAATTTCGTCTTGGCATATTCAAATATTTTGGCATTTGATTAAGCCAAAAAGTTTTGGCAATCCTCTAGCCAAATCCCAACAGATAAGCCAAACGCAGCAGCAGTGGTGAGAGGGTTTAGCTTTGATTGTTGGCATACGATAAGCGGCTCATTGATCGAATGATGCATGCACCTTGTGTTTTATGATTTGGCGGGCATACATCGGTACTATTGTAATACCAATTACCAATATACCAATTAGATGGTTTTCAATTTGAGGTACCCCAGAAACCATGGTGGGAATAAGACGACAACGTTTCCATGGAAATCATCTCAACCAGCGCTTAATCTGAACCGCTTTCGCTCCCATCTCCATCAGTTTCTGGTTAACAATTTGCCAACGTTTGATGAGATCTTTTGTTATGCTCCACTGGCTAAATCGCTATTTAGGCCACTAAATTTGAGCCGCATCAACGAAGCGCGTTCCACCCACGCCCCCGTGGGATTGGTAGAACATGTATGCAGGATGTATTCCCATCTAGACGCGAACACGAACACGGACAGGGACATGAACACGAGCTCCAACACCAACACACCAACACTGACACGACCATGAACAATATGGGGGAAAAGGCCCGGCCTGGAAAAGCGTTTCTGGGGAAACAGCGTCAGATTAGCAAAGTTTGTAATTACGTTGGTAATTGATTAGGTTCGAACAACAAACTGCTAATAAGATTATTGCAGTTGAGAACAAACCGAGCTGAAAAAACAAAGCCCCAGCCCCACGCCCTCCACCGCCCTCCTATCCACCAAATTATCCTCCAACTGCGCCAGAGAATGAGATGAGAGTGGAGCAGATTGGGGCACCAAAATTGAACCGATTTGTGGCACAAGTTCTGCATACAGTCGGAAAAAAACAATATGCAGTGTGTATGTTGGGGAAGTAATCGTTAAATTTGAAAGCAGCAAACGAAATGGAGGTGACTGCCTGTACTTAGCAAAACGCAATATTTTCTCTGAGTGTAGTTAGCAGCATCCTTCCCGAATGGCCCGTTCCCATCCTGCGCTCCAGCATCCGCTGTTTGTTTGCACAATTTACCCAGCGGGGGCGTGAGGAGTAAGGGGCGTGGCTGGGGCCACAGTAAGCTCACGCAAGCCGGAAGAACAACAATCGACCACCGAAATAACAATGGATTTGGCGCGTTTGCCCGTTTTTGGCATTGGGCGTATTGTTAATGGCATTGCACGCACATCGATGGGCTCCCCCAAAATCAAGAGGCCGGGCTAGGGGGATGGGATGGGTATAGATTGTTAGAGGGTGGGCTTGCATCAGCATCACAGATACAAGCGCACACACACACCGAAAAGACAAACAATTTAGCGGCGTTGCAATGTCGACCAACAATCTGTGGCCAGGAAGATGGTGTGCAAAACAAAAGTTGTGGCAGTGACTTGGAAGTGAGAAGTGAGCCAACGAGACAAGGCAAATGCTAATGGGTTCTAGTGCACAACCCCATTGCAAATTGTGCGGACTCACAAAAAACAGGTGGTAATTAATTGGCAAAAAAAAACTTTTCTTTTAGCTACTATAAATGAACTGTGTTTACAATATAACAACTAATTTAGGGAGAAGAGAAATACAACTTTAAATACACCTAATATATTACTTAACTTCTAATGTATCTTAACGTGTATGTATCTATAACTACAAGCCAGTTCTATAAAGGAATGAAGTAAATATTTATCCACTTCTGAAGCCCTGGTTTTTCCTTTGCTTTTCCTACCTAGTGCATCGTAACTTTATGGCTAGGGCAAATCAATCAGCAGCCCAATTGCTTTTCCAACTGGCCATGTCTTTGGTGTTCGCTGGACTAAGGGACGCTACCGCAACCGATCGGCTTTCTCCCATGTACCCAACTTCATGGAGAGCGACAACAGCTGATTAAAGTCCTTGGCAGTCCGTTTCCTGTTCCCATCGCATCCTGGCCCTTATCGCATCCTGCCCGTCATCGTCATCGATCACACTCCAAATCGAACTCGAATTGCACTCGCATACGCACAACGGTGCAGCCACACACATACAGTACATGCAGTGCACTGAAAAAAAAGGGGAGCTTACTTATTTTGCTCCTAAAAATGATTTCTACTATAAAAAGTGCGAAAAAGAGTCTGTTTTATTATAAATCATTACATTTATAACCAGAACTAAAAATAATGGGGAACTACCATAGAAAGATATGATTTGCAGGGCATGTGGAGTCCAGTTTATGAATTCCTCTCAGTGTACTCAGCAAAGTGAATTCGATTTTGAAGGAGAAACCAAAACTCACTGGGGAATCGCTGCAATTTTGCACGTGAACACGCTCAGCGTTCTTCCTCCGTCCAACGCTGCTCCGCCATACCGACCCCTATATATCCGTATCACTTCCAGTTCACTTGACAGATATGGTGGGGGCGGCGGAGGGGCGTGGCCGAACGCCTTTCCCGACTCGCTGCTTCTGCAGCTCCTGTTTTGAAATGCATTGGCAGAGACATGAACGGATGGCTTTGGGACGGCGAGTGGCAGTGCAAAAGATCAGGGGTTAGGAGGTGCAATTGTTATTTTTCTGGCGGGTTCCCTGGGTCAGGAGAGAAGGGCAGGAAAGAGGAGGGTGGGAGGAGGTGGGTCATGTTAGCGAAGGTAAAAAATCTCGGCAACTAACCTAGTTTTTGTGCTTTTCATGCCACAGTTCCCTCTCCATGCAGCCAACTACTCGTATTTTTGTGTGTGCGGCTTTTATGACAGGCGGTTCAGTTTTCCCCCCATCAATATGATTGCCTTGCCCACTGAGTGTGTGTGTGTGTGCGTGTGTGTGTGTGTGTGTGCGTGTGTGTGTGTTTGGATTCAAGTGAGAGTTTGAAATCCTTTACTTGTGGGATATTGCATATTGATTTCGCAAATGTGCCGGGGAGTTGCTGTTGGGAGTTGAATTCATGGGAGATCCTTGCTATTTCTGAAACTGTGATTAAATCATGATCCGAAGGGTATTGACTGGATTAAAAGATCATGCGCTGCACTGTAAGCATAATAAATATACGCTTAATTTGCCAGGGGATAAATATAAATGTAACGTCGTTTATCAACGTAAATATTGGAAAATTTATTCGCAATCTTGGCCAAGTCCAACATGGTCACACCTAACCACTTCCGCCCAACCATCCCTAATCACATCAAAGTTCGACCAGTTTTCCCGCTTGCATCGGTTTTCCTTTTTAGCTACAATAACACAATTTATGCTTCCTGTTGTTTACTCGAGTTTTCCCCGCCGCCGCCTGCGTTTTATTATACAAAATGTTATTTATTTATTTATTTTTGCGGCAAAACTTACTTTCCTGTCTCGCATTTCCCGTTCCCGTCTGCCGATGATTACGCAGATTTTCCGGGGCGCGGGCGGGGGCGGGGGGTGAGCGGTGCAAGAAGCCGCTGGCCAAATCAAAATAAAAAGGAAAATAAAACAACGGAAAAACAGAAACATTAAAAGCAGCCGCCACCGCTCAATTGAAGTAGCGAAGGGGGTCGGTAAAATGGAAATGAAGAGCAGGGAAATCCGCTGCTTGAAATCTTGCCAGTTGTTTTCTTTGAAATCGAGCGCTGCACGTGGAAAATAACAAGCGGCAGACGAGGAAAACTTTGTCATACACCAGCAAGAAAATGCGAAAATGCGGAGGAGCAAGGAGCTGGCGAGGCCCAGGAGAGAAAAACTTTTGCATATTTCCATGAAAATACTTGCCGTTTTCGATGCTCAATTTAACTGCCTCACATTCGACCATCAAATTTGAGCCACACAAAATTCCATTTCATTTCACTCACTCATACACGTATGCAGCATTTTCCTTAACGCTCCTTTCATTTCATTTGATATTTGCCGGCTGTCGGCCCCAATCTAAATTAAATCAAATTCATGTGACAAAATGGCTTAAAAAGCATTTTATTACACATTCATACGGCTCGATTCGGTTCGCTTGGATTTGGTTCAGTTCAGTTGCTGCTGTCCAATTTGATGCTGCTCGGCTCGGTGTGCAGTCATAAATTTGCAGAAAGCATTTTGCAACATGAGAAAAACTCAATTAAAATGGACTTTAGCTTTATTTCTGCGTGACAAGACGCAAATCAGAATATCTCACTCATTTCCATCCGACTGTCAGTCGACTTTTGCAACGCTCTGTTCAAAACTCTGGCCGTGCCACAAAATGTACATCAAATATAAGCAAATATAGCAGGATGTGTCTAAGCTATTCCAAAATATATGTAGATGAAAGAACATTGGATGCTCTCACAAAGCAAAGCTCTACTTGTACTTGAAAAAACATATTGCTTAGCGCATTATTGAAATATCTAAGCGCAATTCAGCGCACATTTGAAATTTGAAAAATGTATTTATTATAAGGCTAAGAGCACAGCAATGGGGCCTTTTCTTTCGAGAGGGTATTCGCCATCTGACCGGCCTGTAGCCGTCTTCATTTGTAATGCATTCATCTTTTTCCTGCATATGTCTCGAAGTGGGGGCTTTGAAATCGGGGCTCCCTGTGTCCAGAAACTGCCACACGATACAGACAACAAGTAGACAAGTTACTGACAACACACAGACTCCCTCGGCCATACTCGCCCATTCCACACACCCAGTTCTACACACACTGGGCCAGACTCATTTCTGCTTAATTCTGTGGTCTACTGCAGCAACATTTTTTGGCTTAGAGTTTTGGAGCTGCTCCAACTTCGTCGACTGTCTCCTTCTGACGTTCGCTTTGCGGGTTTTGGGCTACTGTGGGGTACTGTTAAGAAATCAACTTTCTGGCTTTTGCGGTTTTTGGGGTTGGGGCTGGGCTTAAAAACGAAATTTTCCTTCTAATTGGCGCACTTTTGTTTAGCATATTACGTATACGCCTTGAGGACTGCGCAGAGATTTCCTTTTTAGTTCTAACACATTTTTTTTTTGGTTAGCGTATGTGTGTGGATTAAAAGTCTTGCAAACGTCTAACAAGCTGAGCAATTACCATGTTTTATATGCCTAATGAGAAGCAGTTGAAGTAAATGAGGGTTGCCACTTAAAGAGGCTTCTTTCTTTCGGCAAAACTGTGCAAATTTGGATGTGCTTTCCTTATTTTTAAGATAATAAACATTCGTATTTAAACTTATGTTTGTATGGGTCTTGTTAATAGTTTTAATATTTCGGAAATTCTTTTTTCTGCAACCTATTCATTTAATGATTTCTTTCAGTATTGTAGAATCTCGTTCCTATTGAATTTTATTTCTAAAATCCAGAATCCAGCTTTTGATTTGCCTTTGGGTATTCGTTTCTCTCTGATTTCACTGCGTTAGCACCAATAAAATATGTGATCCAATGACGGTTTTCATATGTTCCTCAAAGCACCCTGGCTAATATAACTCACTGCCACCACCCCATTAACCCATTCCGCCAGTCTTAACCCTTCGCACGTTGACGTTCGGATACTCGCATATGGGAAAATCAACTGGCATTTGGGCCTGTGGCGTTTCCCTTTGGCTATGCTATTAAATTTATGACGCAAGTAAATTGAATTTTAAATTTGAGTATGACAAATGTGCCACGCCCACCTGAAGCCGCCCACCTCCGGCTGGGGATAGAAATTGCCTATGAGTGCTGGCGCAAAAGTCATAAGTCGGCAAACGAGCTGCAAAAAATGGTTGGATTCGCAACAACAACAGACGTGACTCGAACAAAACATACACGTATATGCCCCAAATGTGTGGGCGTGGCAGGTGTTTGCCGCCCCTCCCGCCAGCTGGCAAAGTGTTGACGCAACGACGAACTGAAACTGCCTGGTGTTGCCTGGTTGACTGATTGAGTGAATTTGAGATTGACTGACAGTGGCGGTGTGGGTGGCACTTTTGGGGGGAAACATCAGGCAGCCCGACATGAGGGCAGCAAATCAAAATCAGCACAACTGTAATGGAAACGACAAATACGTGCGATGTTTTTCAAAAAATAATGTTAAAGCTCACAGGAACACGAAGAAAAATATCAAGGATACACAGCAAAACTAACGAGCCAGTTATTTCAAAAGCCATTTAAATGCGAGTACAATAGGGATTCCTGTTAAGTGGGATCATGTTATTTAAATGGCGTCTTTAAAGGTGAATCTAAGCATTGCGATATAAATATAAATTTATTCACGTTCGAAAAACAATCAATTAAAATGCTGGTTGCTCAAATTACAACTTTACAAATCGGTTACACCTTGGAATAAAAACAGGGAAATTCTCCCCTCAAAAGCGACGTAAACAAATTACAATTGCGCAAGCCAATTATCTGGCTCAAGGAAAATCGAAGCAATTTTCTTTCTATTAGCCCAGAATATCTTTCAAATATGCAGAATAATACGCACGCCAACGAAGGTGAAATGCGGATGGCAACTTGAAAATTCCTCACACGTTGTCGCATTTGTTTTGCCATTGGCATCAAATGTAGCGTTAACTTTAACTTCCACCCACTTCCACCCGATTCCACCCAATTCCACCCCATTCCCCGCCTGCCCTCGGCAAAATCTCAGTGTGGAAATCAAATTACCAAAAACTCAACCGAAATGTTCAGCAAAAAACTCACGTGTCATGATGCACTTGAGACTTTGGCGCATTTGTCTGTCCCACTGCCTTTTCCACTTGGCCCCAACTGCTCCCCCGTCACCCAAGCTCCCAGCTCCTGGAGGACTTGTCATTGTTTTCAACAGGAGCTGGCGACAGATCCTGGGATAGACATTGACATTGTCTGACAACGCAAATCAAAAACGTATCAAATAAAACTTTGTACTTTTCCTTCTTTTCCGTGTTCCTTTGCGAACTCAACACGTGCTCACCTTCTTCAACCCCCGGGGATAATTTCCCCGGCAGTGCGACAATTTCCGTGGGCAGCACAGCCACTCGGGGAATTTCCCAAAAGTCGATGGCGCACTAGAGATGACATGGCGTAATAACCAAGGGTACACGGCATCCAAAAGAAAACCTCGAAAAATCCGGAAAATACAATCTCGATTTCATTGTTACCCGATTTCACTGCAAATCAGACCGCCTACACAGCTTGGCGAATTTGAATGAGTAAGAGTTATTCGAGTGTTGATTCCTAACTACCTAGTAATCCGCATCTGTAGAGGCTGAACAAACCTAAAAATGCATTAACAAGGTGCTCAAGCCCTTTGTTGTCTGTTTAACAAAATGATTGTTCACGAATATTTGAATCATGTCAGTGAAATCAACCTATTTGCACACTAACATTATTATCGGGCATTACCTAAACTGGAACAAGGTTTTGGACCTCACACACAAAATAAGCTTTAATTGCGCGAGCCAGTACTTCCAGTTGTGTAGGCGCTAATTAAATAACCAAAATGCTGCGTGGCAGCGCGTTGGTCGCCGGAAAAACCTCGAAATGCATATGATTAACCCACATGTGGAGTGAATAGCCCACTCGCAAAGCTCACGAATCAGCCAGCTGCAGGCGAAACGCCGCCCCTTTTTGCAACACCTACTGGCTTTCGTCACTCTTTGAGTGGTTGAATGTGCGAAAGTGTGCTTGCATAATTTCATTAAAATAACTGTCAAAAATGTTCACGTATGCCCACACACGCGGCGTGGAAAAACTCGTGAAAAACCCCTTCTTGGGCACCTAAATCCCGAACCCGCACCCAAACCCACACCCAAAAGCAAACCCAAACCCAAACCCGAGCCCGAACCCGAAACGCTTCAAATTCAAACGTGAATTTTCCAAAGACCACGCCCACAACCCCAACGCCGCCCCTTTCGCCTGCACAGCTGTAGCTGTCAATAGGAATTCTGCAGGTGTCAAAAATATTTCAGGCTTGGAAGTGACTGTCTACACATCCTTCACACCGCCGCCCCTGCCAAATTGGCATAAATTGCTACAGGGCCTGTGGCTTACACTCTGTGTGCGTGTGTGCGTGTATGCGCGTGTGTGAAATTAATTTTCATTATTGGATTTTGCGACTTAGTCATCATTTTCGTGTTCTTATCGATACCCATGCCAGCTGAATTTCCCTCGCCCTCGATGTGCCACCCAATCGCGCAGAAAGCATTGAAAATTTCAAAAAAAAAAAAGGAAAATTTGAATGCTCTCTAATGAACTGTTACTTAACTTTAAATACACTTCTTTTAGTTCGATTTGGACAGCTTAGCTTATAGGTTAAAGTTCAAGCTCTTGTAGTGCCTGAGATCTCGACAGACGCACGTTGTCAGATCGACATACTTTTCAGCGAACCTGGTATACCCTTTTACACTGAGAGTAAAGGGTATAATGACAATCGATTTTTGTCCTACGATTTGCTGATGGCGGTAGAACTTCTGCCTTTGAAGCGAAATTGCATTTGACGGCAAGTAAGTCAATGATATCTCACATGAGTAGAAGGACCAAATTGAATGCTTTGCTTGGCGAGCGTTTTAATGCCCACTAAGTTGATATCCAAGTTGATATTGCATTATGCTATAACATAAATTAAAAATGTACCACAACATAAATAACAAGTAATTATAACCAAACATACAAAATTTGTAGTTCTGATTTGTGCGACTTTTAAAAGTCGACCAAATGCCATTTCTAGATTTCGACATTTTGGTACACATTTCAAAATGTTCCGTAGCTTGCAATTATATTATATATCAGAATACACTCGCCTGCAATGCAATGTTTCCATTCTGTAGGGGTAGCCCCTTTGTGTTGGGAAACTAATGCCCATTGTGTGCGCTATCACACATTTCAATTACGACTCGGCTCAAAGAGTTTTCCGAATATGACAGAGCAGGTCCGGTTTGCAGCCATTGTGCTCGCAAGATAATGAAGAAGATGCCCCCCTGCTGCTGCGCCTCTGTGTGCTGGCGAACAATTTTGTGGAAGCCACAAAACTAACCAAGCAAATAATTTGGGAAAATTCAATTTTCCTATGAATATGAATATGCAGAGGGTTTGAGAGTATGTGGGGCTGAGTTAGCTGCCGAGCTAAACAAATTACAAATAATTTGTTGAAATTTAATATGATTTCCAGTTTGCGTTCTCGATTCCATTTTCCGGCTTTCCTGTTTGCGCTTCATTGCCAGCTTAATTGCAAAGTTTCTCCGCCCCCAAGTCGGGGGCGGGCCACCAAAGGCAACCAAAGCGAATCCAAATCGAATCACGTCCACTTCAACGAAAAATGTCAGCCTTGGAGAGCATTCAAATCTTTCGAGTACTTCGCTTCTCGAGGTGGGCCGCAGAAAGTTTTCAAAATCAACGCCGCTCACCTTTCGGAAAACGTGTACTGACTGGAAAATAAACTGGTGGGCGTGGTCGGATTGGGGGCCGCGAAGCTGGGAATCGAAAGGGACAGGACTCGCTCCTCGCTTCTCGGAACTCAAAGCTCGCAAACATTTTCGTTTAATGAGACCAATAAAAGGTTTGGTCCTTTGACCCCTCGACCTGCTGCTTGCCGGCGAAATCAAAAGTTTCTGCAAATTGCATTTCGTAATGGCAGCGAGGCCTAAATCTTTTATGAGTCCTCCTCCTTTTCTGGTCGTGTCCTCTGCTCGAGTGTTTTCGAATGCCGAGTGGCGATTCGTTTTCGTGTGGCACAAATAACATAGGGCCAAATGAAAGCGAAATTGGAAACTTACGCACGTGTCGCAGGACGAAGCAGGTCCTGGCCCCATTTGGGCCACTAATTGTTCACATGGGAGGACTTAAAGAATGCGAAAAGGGTTTCATTTCAAACGGAATTGCCAAGTGCTTGCAGATTTTGGCGATATTGGTGGGTGGAATCAGGAAATTGGAAATGGAATGTTATAATGTTATAAGAAGGTACTTGAAAAATCAGCCAATGACTAAGCAACTAACTAGTTTTTATATAGTATATGTATATTTCTGCTAACAGCGTTAAGCCGATAATGAAATTTATTTTCCCTTTATAACTATCAGTTGATAACACATCCACCTTCATTAGTGAGCTCAAATTAATTAACTAGCAATCATTCAAAATGTAACCCATTAGCGACGAGCGACCATTAGCACAAATGCTAAGTGCGAGCTGGAATTTCTCACAACTAGCGAATCTCAGCTGAATTTATGACCAGCACTCGCCATCGTAAAATGCAAATGAAAATGAAAATTAATTGCGCAAAGAACGCTCCGTTCGGACAATTAATGAGTCATCAGCTGAAGGACGAAGATATGGAATCAGAATGGCTCCTCGAACAACATGCAACAGTGGAAAGTAATCCACTTAAACTCGAATTTGTCAAGAGCATAAAGTTACAATGGAAGCTACAAGGAAAACGCAACGAAAATGCGGAAAACCCGGAGGAGGGAAAAAAGTGTATTGACAAACGACAAACAAGCAAATACAACTAGCAAAAGGGGGAAATACAAATGATCGCTCATAAAAAGTGACACTTTTTGGCGCTCCGCAGAGCGGGGAGGCGGAAAATTGGGTGGGAAACTCCGACAGCTTTCCAGTTTTCTCAGTTCTTCCACTTGCCACTCCGCATTCATCGCATCCGTCACTGCGATTCCGTTCTTACGCGATTCGCTTAGATTGGAAATTTGTTACAATCAAAGAGGAGCCGCGGGGCCATGTCCGCATATATATCCATCGCCGATATAGATGTGCCACATCAAATCACTCAAAGTGCTGCAGAGACAACGCCAGACACACATCCCATTCGAGTTTATTGCCAAATGGTTATCATATTGTTTATAGATTTTCCCCTTCCCGGTTCACCGATTCACCGATTCACCGATTCTTTCACTTCCTCAGCCAGGTGACAGTGATTGATCAATATGAGCGCCGCAGTTACCTAACCCAACTTGAATTGTCAACTCTTGCCGGGCTGTCCGGTGCTCCAGTTCTCCGGCGAAGGAGAGCCAGCTGCCGGCTGTATTTCCGCTCCAGCGATTAATCATTGGGGGGGATTCGGAAAAGTTTTCCCTCCCCGAAAAATTAAAAACTTGAGCTTCATGTATTTGCCATTTAACTGCTGCACACAGTCGGCAGTCGAGGGAAACAAATTAAAATACATTTAGGCAGCTGTGACCAGCCCGCCCACAATTTACGCAGTGCAAACTTATATTTTATGACTTTGAATTGCGTGCCCCAAAAAGTAGGCAACGGAAAATGTAAATTTCAAGTGGGGCTGCAGAGATGCCAAATTTTTGGGATGTGTATAGCTTTGGGTGCCAAGGATAATAAGTGGTGGAAAAAGCCGAATGAAGCGAGAACCCTATTTTAATTTCGATTTATGACTGCTTTCAACTATCTTGTAGTTTACTATTTTGAATCTTAAATTCCATTTTTTAGGATTCCATTTATATATTATTTTTGTTAATACGAGTATATTACTTGTGCGAAATATAAATATTTTCGCTAGCATTTCGACAACACTAAGTGAAAATGTAAAAGTTTTCCGGTTGGGGAAAAAGAAAAAACTCCAAAGTGAGTTCTGTGCGTTATTTGCGATTTGATTTCGCTTCTGTTTTCAAACAATTTGCTTGGCTTGGCAACGTGTTGAATTTGCGGCAAAATATTTCATACAGAACACTTGAACATGTGCCACATTCCAGTTTTCATAACTCAAACGTCAATTGTATTTTAATAACATATAGGAATACACGCACAAGGCACTCGTATGGAAATCAGCCACGCATTGAATTGTCAAACAAGAAGTTGATGTGCGTAACAGATGTTTCAAATTAGATTTTCAATTTGTACACAAATTTAAATACAAACTGACAACTGCAGAACTTAAGTTTTAGCAAATATATTGCATACGTAAGCATTTAAGAAACTTAGCAACAATTGTAGGCCTTCGGTTAAGACTCTGTAATATTTGAATGCACCATATCAGCAATGTAAATTTCCAAATTTAAAACAGATTGCCAAATATTTGTTGAAAACTGTGAAAGTGTAACAGAGGAAAAACGGAGAGCAATTACCAGGACTTAGCCCGCCTTTAAAAATGTTTTCGATGCAACATGCTTTTATCATTTTCTACACATTTCACCCCATCTAATTTTTTGCGAGCAAAGGACGGCCCAAACAATTTGGTGTAATTTAATTAAATGGGCACAGCAGCAGGCCAAAAAGCAGCGGCACTGGCAGGAGCTCTCAAGTTGGTCTAGACTCAGGATCGTGGACTCCGGACTCTGGCCCGATTCTTGGTGGCTGGACCAGTGGACCACAGTGGCCTAACTAGATGGAATACTGCGTTTATGGCAGAGAATTCATGAATTCCAGTCCATGTTTGCGCAAGATAAATGTAACGTAACTTGTAAGAGTCCTCGAACAACGAATAACTATCACCTCTTTTAGACATTGATTAAATAATATTAATACTTTTTCTATACCAGCAATAAGTTAGTTTTCTTCCTTGCTAGTTGAACTCATGAAATGGCAGGTTTTCATTATACGGCTTCCGCATAAACGCCGCAAAAGTAGACGTAGTCCTGCCAATTCACATTGCATTGTTCGCTGGCCGATGGAGAACAAAGAGAGGAATTGGGAGGATGGTCCGAATGACAAAAGTTAATGCATAGCAACCTTTCAACAAAGGCAACATCGGCAGCAAGAGCAACATCCACTATTAGTAGGCAGTCAAGCCGGAATGAAAATAATAAAAAGCTATGACGATGCTGACGACAATGACGGTGCCGTTGATAGGCAACCACAGGAGCTGCAGGTGGGGCAATAAGTGAAAGAGAAAGCCATAGAGGACACCTGCTGATTAAGATCACAAATTGAAAATCATGCCCAGGTCGAGCCCGGACCCTGGCATTTTAGCATTTCCTTCTGGCCACGGGGGCTGGGAAATGGACTAGAAATTTCTGACATTTTCATTAGTTGCTCAAAGGCAATTTCCATCAATTGCACAAATGCGGTGAGACAAGAGGCAAACGAATGACTGCGAAATAAAAGATTTCAAAGTTAGAGTACTGTTATCAAATAGGAAATATTTAAAATATTTCTTATCTGAGTTATTCTTGGAAAAGCCACTAGAGATTTAATTTATTGTGTTTTTTTTATAAAGCTGCTCTTGAAATTTTTATACCCGTTACTCGCAGAGTATCTGATAGTCGGGGAATTCGTCTATAGCATTCTATCTTGTTTTAAACTTATATTGGCAGTTCGTGCTCTGAAAAATCGGTATTATCTTTAGGACCACACCATGTCCTGCTTTTTTCGACGTCATCTGCCAATCTTCGAGGGTCGTGGAGTCAGGCAAAAGCAGAAATTGGCAACAGCTGTCGGCCAAACAAACAGACAGTTTGTCGAGGTTGGGAATGGTGGAAGTCGAGGCGTTAATGAAATTGAAATCAATCGAGAGACCAAAAGTCGACGGCAGAGTGACCGCAGCAACCAGCTCCTGTCCCCACTAAAAACACCGACTCTAATTCCCCTCAAAATTTGTTCAAAATTTGCAGTTTACTTCAAAAGCCGCAAATTGAGTTTTCTCGAAAAACAAATTGAGTTTTTAACTAAGGAATATTTTCCTTAAATGTTCTTCGGTAAACTTTTTGTCACTCGGAAATGGGGGGAAGAGCGTAAAGGGCCCTGGCTTTTCACATATGTCAGCAAGTTTGTGTGGCTGGCAAACTTTGCAGCTGACAACTTTCCTAATTGTCTGATTGAATTGATGATTTAATAACTAAAATTAAATTTCGGCTAACGGAAGGGAAGCGCAACGAGAAACGATGACAAGTTCCGTGGAAAGTTTTCGAGCTTTGGTTTTCATTTACTGCGGATTTGTGTGTTGAGTGTTGCGATTCCGGGAGGAGTTTTTCGGGGAGTCGCCTTCAGCTGTCGGAAATCGCAAAACAAAAGTAAAAATCAATTGAGGCTCCCCTTTTCTTCGCCTCCTTGCTCTTTGCAGGCCATTAAGCCTGGGAAAGCCCGAACCGGTAACAAAAATAAAGGGCGACAACATCGATGTGGACAATGCCACAATGCGATTGCGGTCAGGGCTCAGCTGTGGCCCTTTCCCTTCCGAACCCGCTCCCTTTCCCGCTCCCGCAGCGAGTTTTCCGCCTTTTCCGACTTTCCTCTTTGGCCACTCCGTGTCCGGCTTGCAGCTGGAAACTAAAACACAAAAGCTCCGGCCGGCTCAGGTCCTGCACTTAACAGGCAAAAACCGAGCCGAAAATCCCAAAGAAAAACAGTAACAAGTGGACAAGGGAACACCGTCACGGGGAGTCGACGGGCAGTTACCCTAGAAATTCTAATTAGATATGTATGTTTGAATTAGTTTTGAGCTGTACGGTATCTTTCAGTAAAGCAACAAATATAGAATGTACAAATTAAACAATTACGAATGCAATTGAAGCTAATAGCAGTTATTGTAAAATGTTCCAACACTAAATGACATATGCGAAATTGAAAATATGGCCATCTATGTTCATCTATTTGAGCTCACCCGTAAGTCCTCCAAATCACCGATGGTGCAACTACAGGTCATGATCCTTGTGGCCAGGGCCAGGTTGGTTTGGATGGTCTTGCCATGCCATCTGTTGGCTTGGTTCAGTGCAGAAATCTCAAAAGAAATTAGATTGTGGCCGAAAACTTCACAACGAAGTTTAGGCAGCTAATTAATTAAGTTGCTGCACTTGGGGGTTTTCCGGCCATCAGCCCGACCTGCGACGAGCCACAGCACTACATCCATCCGCAGACCAAGTTCAGTTTTAAAGTGCAGTTTCAGTGAGCGGAAACTGCTGGAAATTGCTTTAACGCCATCGCAGCGGGCCTGATTAACACGGCATAGCCAATGTTAACAAATTGCATTATTCGAGGCACAATCGAGACATTGCGCCCTGCCCCCACTTTCAGCCGTTTTTTCTGAGTGTTTTAAGCGATACGGAAAGTCGCCGTGCAGACAGTGTAAACATGTGCACAGTGGGTGGAATAAATGCACCTCCACTGATGCCTCCATCGATATACATATGTATATACCTATGTGCATATATGTACACACGAGTATATGTGGTGCCATGTGTGAGTCTGCACGCTTCAGGTGTTAATGATATAATTTTATTTCGTGTACAAGTAAATTTCATTACCCTTGATAATGGGCCCATATAAGGAGAGTGTCCTCGAGCGACGGGGGGTGAGAGGTCAGTGAGTGTCGGGTAATGATAGCCGCTGATGTCCAGAGCCCCGGGATTATACAGATTGCTCGCTTTCCCTGGCACAACTGCCATTGCTGTGCATTCAAATTTTGCTGAAATTAATTTCTTTTTCCCTGCTCAATTACTCGAATTTTTCTATTTAAATTGAAGCTGAGTACGCTAAACAGCAAGTGTCTTTTTTACTAAATGAAAATTAATTAAAAACCAAAGCCAATTAATAAATTTCAAATTAATAACAATCAATTGGACCAAGAATTTCGAATGACGATAGCACCTGCGTATTTGTGATAGCGGATAAACAAAAAAGCCAGCTTGGCCGCGAAAGTGAACATTTATTAAATTTAGTTGTGCATTCATGCCCTGGCATTGCGGACACCACAGGCATTTTTCTTGATTCGCATTCATTCGCTTATTGAAATACTATGGGCAAAGGACAAAGGGTATGCAAAATATGTTGTCCTGCCCGTGAGCAGAGGTGTAGAGGGGGTGCGGTGTTGAGAGGGGTGAGGGGGGTGAGGGGGTGCCCGTATCAACAGCAACTCCGAATTCGGGCTGATAAATATTAATGCTGTGCAAAGTGCGCACTGAGTCCTTGTGGGCAAAGGACTTTGGTGTCCTGTCCTCAGTCCTCAGTCCTCAGAGCCCGGTCTCGATTCTCGATTCTCGGCATCGACTGCCAGAGTCCTGGCGGCATTAATATTCATTTCCATGGCTACAATAACAGAGGGCGCGGCCACAGGAGGCGACTGCCATAAATACAACAACAGCACCACTGACAGGACACGCTGGCCAGGCGCCTCCTTCTGGGGAATTCCAGTGTGTGTCAAAGGAATTGTTGAGGCAGGACCTGGAAACACAGCGGGCGGGGCGAGGACAGTCGTGCTGGAGACACACATTGCGAATGCTCGGAGTTGTTCTTTGACATTCATTTAATTGACTCCTCTCTTTCGGTTTTGCATTTCAAATGAGGCGGGAATTCAATTTTTGTTTTTGAAACTAATTAAATTTCTACAGCCAGCCCTCACGTACGCAACCGCAGTGCAAGAAATTTAAATATAAATTTAATGGGGCTGCCAGGCATTGTCCTTGCTCCTACCGGCTGATTCTCAACTGCCGCTGGCATTCTCATCATTTTATTTTATTATTATTATCGCTTTGGCAGGGCTCCCGCAAAAATTCAAGAGCTGAGCTGCGAAATTATAACAATAGTGTGTAGAACTTGAAGTACCCTTGTTGAACATCTTAAAGATAAAATGTTAGGAAAAGAAAAACTTTATAAAAAGCAATGGATATTCATTTTCATAGTTTTTTAATTCAAATGTGGGAAATATATAAGTTACAATAATTGGAAAACAAATAGTTTTCGCCTTGTACAATCGGCTATCTAAGCATTGTGTAAGCCCAATTTGGCAAATCTTAGCTTTTCCTTCTTGGCCAGCGTATGCAAAGGCAAAGAGCCAAGAAGTATCCTCGCCTTTGGCCCGCGTCCTTCACACTTTGTCAATGAGAGTTGGGTGTGAAAAATGAAATTATAAGCAGAACGACGGGATGCAGGAGCAACTCCTTTGCCAGGACAACTCCTGGCATCATCAGCATCATGACAGTGGGGGAATACATCTTAGGCGCATTTTAATTTCATGCTTTGCTTGGCTCTTTCTCGCCCTGGCTTTCCCTTTTTGCCCAGTTTTCCCCACATTTCCCCCGTTTTCCCCCGATTTCCCCCACATTTCCCCCGTTTTCCCCCACTTCCCCCAGCTGCGGCTTCTGTCGCTCTTTTTGATTGTTGCTGCGTAATGACATTTAATGTCCATAGACCATAATTGACAGAGGGGAGTGGAAAGGGGGGGGACTGCCAGCGGATCTTCATGCGCGACTGCACAGCAGTTAAATTCCGGCCGAATGTCTTCCCTTTGTATATCCATCTCTATATGTTTTGTAGGCCGACATTTGGCAGCTGCTTTTGGCCATTTGTTCTGCCATTGAATGGGCCAAAATGATTGGCATGAAGAGCCGGGGGTCGGATGGCCATAATTTGTGGCCCAGAGTGCAGCTGAAAGCTTTCCCGATTCGAATTTAATTGTGCGAGGACGTTATGATCACGAAGGTGAAACTGGATGATGCTTACGAAATAATGAAAGATTTCCCCACTCGCAGAGACATTTTGTACAAAGGAAAATGGCTAGCGATTCCAGATGGCGCGGATTTAATGGTTAGCCATTGTGGAAAATTAATAAAGGCAATGAAACGGCTTTTCTTATTATTTGAAGTAAAATCGAGTATTTAAAGAATATTAAACTTATAATGTAACAAGAACCCAAGTTCTTAGTGTAAGATGTTCAAGTTAGTTAGGTCAATTTGGCATTAAATAAATAAATAGTATTTTTAGGTTCAGCTAATATAATTAAATTGGTAATCGAAATCGAATTTGGTAATCAATACAAAATTCACAACATTTATAGATGCTAAATTTAATAAGTTAACCAAACTCAATATTTATAAATATAAATGTATATATACTTGAAAAGTTTGCATAAATTCAAAACTAGAAATGAAATTGAACAGGTTTATAAAAAATTGCTGTGACTAAACATAAATCCCCAGCTTTTGTTCTCAGCATGGTATTTTTCATTTAATTTAAGCTGCAGGTAATTTAATTGCGTATTATTTATACTGAACTCTATGAATTAGTTATTTGATTTAGCCCACATACTGAGTTTCGTTGTATTGCAAAGCCTGTACAACCGCTTCGAAATGCAGCTGTCCAAAAGGCTTTAATGCACTTGACTTGGCTTGACTGACTGGCAGCCCGGGCAAAAGTTCATTAAATTAATTAATGGAAAGTTCTCGAAAATGCATTTTCCCTGAGTATCCTGTGGCCGATGGTTTAGCCATATTCGAAGCTCCGCGCCGAGTGCAGTCAAAGTCAAAGGCACTGGCAGGCTGAATCTTATGGCTTAGCATCCGAAATCCCCACCCGCCGGCACTTCACTCAGCTCACTTTAAGTTGCCTTCTCCCCAAGTGGGCCCCACCCATTACCAAATCCAATCCCAGCCCCTACTTGCCACCAACATGCGTATCCTTCGCGCTGCAGTCGAACAATGAGCCGCCGCAGGGCAGCACCGCATCCTCATCCACATCCACATCCACATCCACCCACTCCTCAGCAACAACAATAGCTGCTCCTTCAACAGCTGCCAGCAGTTCAGCCACTTCTCCAACCGAAATCCAGCATCACAACATGCCACCATCCCAGCATCTCACCATCACTTCATCCCACCATCACTTCATCCCACCATCACTCCATCCCAATCATACCCAACTGAACAGAAACCCCAAACTGAGCCGCGTGATGCATTTGATCTGAAACCAGCAAAGTGGCAGAGTGCGGGGTGCGGGGTGCGGGGTGCGGCATATATCCTGGATATCCTCGGGGCCAAGGAGTTCGTTTCAGAACTGCCAAGCACTTGAACTTCTTAAGTTCGGCTCGGCCCACTGGCTCGCCATATTTCATTTACTTCTTTGCTTGATTGGGTGCCTTACGAAAGGTTTTGCAAGGTGATCATCATCAAATCATTTATTATTATCTTATATGTATATATATTTTAAAATTTTTATATATATATTTTTGTAATAAATAATTTAATAATTTCTTTAATTAATGCCATATTTCTTCTACTTAAATTAAATTAATAACATTTTGAGATAGTTTTCTAAACTGTATTAAACTACGTTTCTTGATCATACAAATGTCACAATCTGTGGTGAAAATCAATAGGAATCTTCATAGAATCTTCGCTTCTGAAACTTCAATGGAGTAGATCCGAACATCACTGCGCCTGCCACGGAAATTAATTACTAGCCACTTGCTGGGGCAGACAATGCGTTTCCAGATGTAGTAGTTTCCAGCACACCTGCCTGCCCCCAACCTCTTGCTGTGGTTGTTGTTTTCCCGGGCAAATATTAATTTTCGCACCTTTGACTGTTGTTTTCGCAGCGTTTTGCATTGTTTTTGACCTCCCAGGCCTCCCAGCCAGCGGATGCCACAATGCGCCATTGTCGGAACTGCACAGCCCAAATATCAGAAAGAAGCAGTCGCCAATCCCCACAGAGCTCCCCTCCCCTCCCCAGAGTTGGAGCCCGTATTTCGTAATCAAATCAGGCTGCATTTAAATGCATGCTGAGCTCATTTAAATCTACTGGAGGCGTTCGTACTCACAACCAATGCCCATGCCCATGCCCATGCCCATTCCCATGACCTATCACCTCAGTGCAGCTCCATCGGAGTGAAAGCATTATTTTGGCATTGTTCCATTTGAACTTGAAACGGGCGGCGGGGGGTGGAGGTCAGAGATAGTTTTGTGTGTTGCTTTATAGTGTAAATGGAGATGTGTGTTTGAAAAGGTTGGGAAATATTAACAATTGGGCTTTCCAAAATATTAGGACTATCTTTAGTCATGTATCATTGCACTCTATGGTAAATGCAGTTTTGTGTGTTAATACAGTGGAAAATGCCTAAGCGTATACGGCCGATCGTGAGTCACGGTGTCACCGCCAGGTGGCGTTGCTTTCTGTTGATTTTCCGTACGTGCTGTAACCACCAATAGAAACCGTACAGCTTCGTCCTGCGTCCTTACTCGCAGGTCCTTAGTGCTTAGTCCAAACCGGACTCGGCATAATCTCGCACGTAATTTGTATGTATGCGACAGAAATGTCCGTTGCACCTGTCGCCTAACCTTCGTCTCCCTTTTCCTTCCTTCCGCCGCCGCCCCCTCCCCTTGATCCTGCCCCACTCCCGCTTTCCATTTTCCGGGACTGTCTGCCCCAAGCAAAACTATTGTCTGGCCAAGTTGTTGACAGGCACGTTGACGTCATTGTTTCGTAATTTGTATCCTTAGCTGGCGCATTAGAGCTTAGTTCATGTGCCCTGTAACCCTGGAAAACTTGCCAAGAATTAAAACTCCGTACATTTTTGGTTTATTTCCTTCAGTCTCTCTTCCAACTGGCTGACTTTAAGCTGTGTTAATTGATAAACACTCTGTGTATTAGCTATATTTATAACTAGTTCCAAATACACTCAGCTTTCACTGCGGTTCCCTTTGTTAACTTTTCATTCAATTTTTCAAAAAACTAAAAGTAATATGCACTTAGTTCAACAGGTTTCTTCCAGCTAAACAGATTGTTTTTCATCAATTTAATATCTTCATTTAGACTGTGACATTAAGCACAAACATAAGAGACCTCTAAATAAATTTTGATATTATAAATGCATTTGCTTAAATTTATTCATTTTGAATATCCAAAAAAAGAAATTAATTATCTGCAGACATATACTAAAACAACAAACACATGCAACACTGGGCGCATGAGTATGAAATCCGGAAGATCTGCAATTAAAATCGACTTTATTTTCCTTAATGCCCGCTTTTCGAAGTTTACAAAAAATCATTTGCACAAATGTCAAACGTATTCGGACTGCCACATCACATTTAATAAATATCCCAGCCGAATGGCAAAAATGCCAGAATTTGTCTGCCATTTACATGCTCAAAGTTGCTCAAAAGCTAAGCGGCTTATGCCAGCCAGCCAGCCAGGTAACATGAAAAAGGAGCTCAGTCAGGCAGACAGTCTGGCCGTGAGCTAAGTGCTGGGCTGGGGAAATAGGAACCAGGAACCAGGGACCAGGGACCAGGAACCAGGAACACAGGACACAGAACCCTGGACACAGGACCCGAAGCCAGGACCACTTTCATCACACTCGTATCGATGGGAGACGCTACAAAAAAATGCATCTCGTGTTCATTTGTGGCGGAAATAACTTTTTGAAGCTGTGGAGTCACATTTTACTTTTACCTGGCTGCAAACTCTCTTTGCTCGCTCGGCTTACACTGCACAAAAAGCGCAATCGTGCTGGTGGTGAAAAAAAGGCGAGTGCTCTGAGTGGCGTAGAAGTAAAGTCCATTACTATTAAAAAAGTTTTTTTTTAGAGCGCCCAGGGAAACTTTGTTTGTGGGGCCTAAGCACAAAGATGACATCAAAGTTGTGTGAGTTTAATGTAATGGCAAGAAAATGGCGAAAACTGGGCTGTGCCAGTTCCCTCACATGTTTAGCTGCTGTCGAAAGTTAACTCCGGCCCGCTTCCTTGGACAGCCTTTGGCAACTTTGTTGCACAATCGAGTACGAAATTCACTCGACTGGATTAAAAGATTACCGAGGAGATTATGAATCCCGGCTCCCGGGTGGTGGCGAAGGAAGGAAGGTAGCAGGGCAAAAAATGCCGAACCCTTCAGCTTTACAGTTTGGCTGGTTGCAAGTTTTCCTTTGAAGCGAGAATCTCCAATATGTTGCGGGCAAAATATCTCCCCCGACTGTCAGTGGCAGACAACCAATTCAATTTCAATTTAAACCTTTAACCCTCACTTTGGCCAAGCGCCGCGGATCTCAGACCCTAATTTAACGCGTTGACAATTTTTAATTTTTATTTAAAAACTTTTACTTTGCCAGCCAGGCTCAACTCAAATCAAATTTTTTCAGCTTCTCACCTTGCCGAAGTCGGTCCGAAAAAAGTTGTTTTGCTCATTAGAAATGCGAAAAGGTTTTCGCTTTTCCGGCCACCGCAACAAGCAGCAAACTTTTTGCATTAATTTCATTGCTCGGACAGAAGTTGAAGCTCAAAAAAAAAAACAACAGGAATGACAAACCCTGCAAAGAGTTTTCCAAGAAAAAAACTTTTCGATTAAGTTGTGGGCCCCAAATTTTTTTTACCAAATTTCTTTGTAAGCTGTCAGAGATTTTCAGCTTGTAAATTGTGTGTCCGGTGTTGTTTTCCGTTGGCCAAATGAAGTGCGCAGATTGTTTACTTAGGGCGCAGGGCGTAAAAGGATTAACCAAGGGACACTCGAGGTTTAATGCTAATGTTTTTTAAGAATGTCCTTAAGGTAAAGGTGCCTGCCTAGGAAAGAAACTTTAATGGTTTGCCTAAAAACTCGTTATTCATGGTATTAATAATTTGGTTAAAGACTCGTATTTAATTGAACTCTTTTACAAATAGAATATGTGTATACCTTGCAATAAATTCGTTTAATATCTGTAGCTTAGAAATGAAATCTACGTATTCCTATGAGATTGAAGCCCACGGCTTTGTTGGCTGCCCTTCGATGCTGCTGTGACCCGAGTCCTGGGCTCCGGTTCTGATTGAACCCCTCGGTAATCCGCCCGTCCTGGCCAGCCTGCCATTTCATGGCCATTGACATGGCCGACTCCCATCGTTGACCCCATGGTGCTGACCATTTGCGATGGCTCTTGGCCAGAATCGTTTGTGACAGCCACTCGAACCGGAGGAGCGGTGAAAAAAACGCACTGGACAGTCGGCTTAGGAGCCACTCCTTTTGGCCGGGCTTCCTCAATTCTGTGACGTCTCTGCCACCAGGACTGGCACATCACACGGATTAGCCCGGCAAAGTAAATTTCAAAGCCGGCATAAGTTGAGTTTTGTCACGCGCCGTACGAAAAAATAGCCAAAAAACCGGAATGAAATCGAAGAGGTTGGAATCGAATGGGGCCGAAAGCAATGAAATGGAAACCGTGCATGCGAAAGGCGTATTATGTTTTCAATAAAGGTATATGTGGCAGCCACTACAGCCACTACATCCACTACAGCCACTTTTACCCCGCTTGTCATGCAAATCTTCAGCCTGGAAATCTTAACACTTGAGCGATTTTGATCCGTCGACCCAAGAAAAGCTCCTGAAGCAAACATGAAATATGCCACAGAATCTTTTTTTGTTGCCGGCCACAGGAATGTTTGCAGATGCCACCGCCCTAATCCAATCCCACAAAATGGAAAAGGGGAAACTGCCCAGGGCAAACAAATAACAAATAACGAAACCCGCTCGCAACATTTCAGCAAATAATCGCATAAAGCATTTCGGACTGCCCAGCTGCTGGATCGCATATAATGTGTGGTCGTAACGGAGGAGCTGAGGACGAAGGACCTCATTGTTTGCTAAGCGATTTGGTTTTGGGTCGCTTTTGTTGCTGGCGCTAACTGCGGTTTCCCGCCTAAAATGCTGCAGTATTACAGACTGGTTAAGCGTGAATGCCATTCCTCTTAGATACCGTGGATACTGCACTTATCGCCTAGGGATTCCTAACCAAAAGAGTTAAGACCCATGTAACATAATACAACGATTAAAGGATGGCAACTGCTTCAGAGAAGAAGCTATTTTCCTGCTTAATTTAAAAGTTCAAAGTAGTTTAAGCTGCATACAATATACTGATAAAAATATACTGATATCAAGTATCAGATACAGATACTTTTCGCTAAGTTGAGAAACATGTGCTCTTGCAATTTAAATAAATCCCTCTAGACTCCCATCAGATGGAAAAAGGTCCTTTGTGAAATGTTTACATTTTCCCCAAGCCATTCACTCAAATTTATAATCGATTAGACAAACTGAGCGTGGAGGAGATTTTCCTGGCTGGCCTCGGGGGTTTTCCCCGCCTGCCAGCTCATTTCCACTTGTGTAAGTGCACAGGAAATCAACACGTAAAATTCCAATTAATTCCGCCTAGCTAAATAAATCGTTTCAACGCAAAACACAAACTGATCATAAAACTTAATAACCAAAGGCACTCAAACACGAATTCCAGCACGCACACATGGCCACTGCTATGGTATACGTATACGTATAGGGATAGGGATGGGGATGGGGATGTGGATTGGGATAAGGATAATTGGCCATGTATGCGTGGTGTAAACAGTTTTTTGGGCTATTTGCTTATCGGCAGAATTGCAAGTTGGTGCGGCAAACTTTTTGTGCTGATTAATAAGAAAGTCCATTGGGACAGAGAGGGGGGAATGAAAGGGGGGAGGCCCATAACCAGGGAAATTGAGACATTAGCCAGCTGGGCACGCGATTCCGATTCCGATTCCGAATCCGAATCCGTTTCGCATCTTTGGGCACATCGCAAACGCATAAATCCAATTGAAAGTGCTTAGCTTTGATTTTCGCTCTTCAGCCCACTGCCGGACTTTCTCTTACTATATATATATATATATATATATATATATGTACATATACTCGTATATATTTGTAGTATATGTCTGATTGGGACTGGCTTAGTACCCCAGCCAGCCATCGGGTGTATGAGTGACCCCCAGTTGGAGCTTAGTTCGGACCGAACCGGATCGGATCGGATCGGGCGTACGTGTAGGTTTTTGTGCACGGCACTTTCAACACTTGGACACTTGAGTGTCGAGCGCTACGTGCCGCAATTCCCATCGACAGAGTTATCAGGACATGTCCATATATTGATAAATGCGCAAAGTGAAACACACACTGGCAGAAACTAGTGGCTATCTCATAGCTCTACATCTCTACTTAGTTACTAATAAAAGATAATGGAATGAAAGAGAAATCGGAGAAATCTCCTATAATATACATATATACTTCCGTTTAAAGTTAGTTAAATTCTTTTGGAAGTGAAAATAGCCGAAATAATCCAGATATGATTTGATGATCTATAGCCATGTTATCCCATAAGTAATCTATTAAGCAGTCACCACGTTTTGTCGCAATGTAGGTGTCTAACTAACCTCCGCCCGATTTTCCCTCACCCTGCGAATAGAACAAATATTTAGCCGTATGCCTGCCGGCGGTGGAAATTAAGTCACGTCGCGGCAATCGCGCACAGCAGTTGAAAGTTTTTCCAAGCCGCCGACTGAGGGAGCGAGCGAGAGGGTCGATAATCGGAGCGAGCGAGATGGGGCGCTTTGGTAGCTGGAATAAAGGCTATTTGGCTGAGCGGAAAATGGTTTTGGCAATCTTGAAAGCGAAGCGTATATTGAAATGCCATTTCCAATGCAAATGCAGAATGGCAAAATTAATGATGTTCATTTCCTTCAGCCGGGAAAATTCCCCATCCCCCGTAAGCCCCCCAACCGAAGAGCTTACAGGAGAATTATGATTGTGAAACAATAGACTTTTCGCCATGGTCTGGAGGCTGAATCGTTTGCTGCAGGCGGCGTGCAACAAGATTTTCGCATTAAGCTGAAACATTGAAACTTCCCCCATCTCCCCAGCCCATCAGGACCCCCCTCCCCCCAAACACCACCCCCTTTTTCCGCCACCCATCGAAGGCCATTACCATTTTCGGTTAGCTGCAGTTTTGCGTTGCAGCTGACGGCGTCGTTTTTGTTTCTTTTGTTCCCCCATGCTGGCCAATTTTGTATGCACTTTTACCGCCACCCCGAGCCCAGTACACCCTCCTACCCCCCTACCCACCAGACCACCTCACCCCTTTTCCCCGCCGCCAGTGCTTTCCGCTGTTGCTTACATTGTCACAGTTGCCGCTTTTCTTTGCATGCAAAGTTGGCTCTGCTCTGGGCCGAGTTCTGGGCCGAGTTCTGGGCCGGGCTTAATGTTTTTGCATTTCATTCGCATACCCCAGCTGCGCCACTTCTCCCAGTGTTTGCTTGCCCATCCAGCAGCAGTAAAATACTTTGCTGCATTTGTTTAATTGCCTGAGAAAAACCATTGAAAGGTATGAATTGGAGTTGCCAGAAACGTTTTTAAAAAACGCCCCATGTTATTTTAGAAATTCGAAATGCTTTCAGAGAGCAAATCAAAAAAAATCCGAATGTTAATACATACCATTGTAACACCACACGGTCGAAACAATGTCATCTATCGTACGACATAACCTTTCAGTTTGGTGGTATTATTCTCGAAATGAGTTGACTGATAACTTAGAAGCAGAACACTAAGTTCTTGGCAGGTCGTAAATATCTAACGTACTAACGCACCCCATAAAATGAAAATATGCTGTGACCTCGACAAATCACTCATCTTTCACCTTGCGTAGTATTGAGTTTTGTACGAGCTGTCAGTTAGACATAGTTCACGACTATCAGTACCACCAACGAGCTTTATAAAGCGACAGATCCGTAAATTTTCCAGCAGTTGCTTGAGAGTAGTCATGGCATTCATTGTTTTGGCAACGATTTTGGTATTGTCCCAGGGGATCCGATGCCAGGATAGTATATCCTCGGCTCCACTAAAAAAGCTAAACGATGTCGTCACTTCTCGCTTGAAGGAGCGCCTTAAGGAAGCCTCACCTGCCGATTTTCCCGGCCACTATGAAAGACTTCAACAAGCTGCCGATCTTCCGATTTTCCAGCTGGACGAAAAAATAATGGCATATAATGAGCTCAATCTTCTCCAGCGGACTGACGCCTCCTCGGGTTCCACTAGCGAGCCATCTTCCGAGGATGGGCCAGTCCTGCGACAGAATCCTGAATTCACCATGTTCGAAAGAAGAATTCTGCGACTCCTGCGAAGGCTTGGCATCTACGATAGATTCACTGCCCGCGTATTCAACGCTATCTTCAGCGATGAAATGCAGCTGCGAAAGCTGAAGAAGAAGCTGGACGAGCTGGGAAAGGAGGATAAGGACAAGGATGACGACAAGGATGTGCTGTGGGGCCATGTCTTCGAATTGTTTTGATTCTAATATGTATATCTTCTTCCCTTCTATGGCTTAAATAAACAATAATATTGCAGCATAAGTATTGAGTACTTAAGTTCTGGCATTTAAAGTGGTCAAAATATAACCAGAGTTTCCATTGTTCGCATATTTATCCTACTTATTGTTCTGGAAATATAAATAATCAATTTTAAGAGCCCCAGATGTATAAAACATACTTATGATAATTTTCTCTAATGCATGAACATGACATAAGTCAACACCTCTACGATCTTTTGACCATTTTCCCAAGTTTTTCGATGCAGTTAACTTGTATTGAGTTGACCATCTCATTCAGTTCTTGTAGAAGATGGCTGAGAGCAGCGATGCCACTTTCAGGCCACAATCTTCAGTGTGCCTGCTACTGAGCCTATTAAATTGTATCGTACATTTTCTTTATTATTTTCTTTTCGTTCTTTATCATTATGAGAATACACGCTCTTAGTGTATACACACTTCTATCCATCGTCCGCGAAAACTTATTTTTCCGGCAGGTGTAATCTCAGTGCGCTCTCAAATTATGCAATTAAAGAGTGAAGCATTTTGGGCGCAAACTTTGCCTACCTCCTTTTTCCTACCTCGTTTTTTTCCACCCAGAAAACTCACTCAACACTCACTTAGCAGCATGAATAAAATTAAACTCACGGCGCAAGTTTTATTTTTGGCAGCAACAAAAACTGCGAAAATTGGAAGGAACGAAAAAAAGGCGAAACATACGAAACTTATAGCAAGTTGGGAATATTTCGAATACTGAATGAATTTTGCACATATTTCCAACTTGATTCCTTTTGCCCCCCAACCCCCCCGCTACACGTTGGAAAAGTTTGCGTGGCAAGGCAAGTTTTTCCCCATTTAG
Organism: Drosophila orena; assembly: GCA_005876975.1. Lineage (NCBI taxonomy): Eukaryota > Metazoa > Arthropoda > Insecta > Diptera > Drosophilidae > Drosophila > Drosophila orena. The sequence goes on along the minus strand of VCKV01000008.1, from coordinate 6,468,561 downwards.
TTGTTGTTGGTGTTAATGTTTCACTTCTCAATTCTACTTTTAATTTCTGGCAAAGAGGAGCGCTGCATAAAAAAGGGAAAGAATGAAATACTTTGATGGCAAAGTTGCTTAAGGCGCTACTCCATAAGAAGACGACTGGGGGGAATGTGTGTCAAAATTAATTAATTTCATGATTTATGCACGAAAACTTTCCCAAAGCACTTTTTCACATTGAAAACACTGCGCCGGGCTGCGGGTTAAGTGGTGCTAATGTTGGCCCATTGACCGCTGCCCCATCAGCAACAAAGAGTGGAAAACTTGAAGCTAAGCCCAAATAGACCAACTCCCTGCTAAAAACTAAACAGGTCACGTGGCTGGCCTGCAAAATATTTGCCCAGCCAGGGAACTCCACTGAAACTTTGCCACCTCTCTCGGTCCAAAGTTGGAGTCCCCAAAAAACTGGACTACCGAACAACAGTTGTCACCAGCACTTGGAAAAACATTGTTAAATGAAAATTGATATAACTGTATCTATTCAGATCTTGGCAATCATAGGTTTCTTACAAGTTCCTTATTACATAATCAAAAGAATACCACACCTTCCTTAGATTGTCTTAGCTGAAATAACTCATGCCATTGGAAAAGTGGCTTGGTATGCTCCCAACAAGTTTCTCTCAGTGCAGAGCTAATGCTCTTGCATTTCTGGCTGCTGCTGTAGGTGTGAACATTTATTTCAACACCATTTCTCTGATTAGAGCTCCTTCAGCCGCCTCACTCCACCTCCAATCTCGATTGGCAAAGTTCAGTTTTGGGTTTTCATTTCCATTTGGCTGTTCCCGCAACCCGCTCCGGGAAACTGCTGTGGAAATCCTTTCGGCTGCTTATCGTTTTTGCATTCATTTGTTTTCAATTGTAATTAATCTTGGCCAGGAAAGTTTTCTTTTGACATTTTGTGGCTCCTAGGGTGCTCCTTGACTTCGGCCTTAGTTTGCCGGGCTTCTGTATTGTCCTGGAAAAGTTGCTCTGGTTGTTGCTGCTTTTTTGGACTGGGTGGCGATGGCAACAACATGTTACTGTCACAATTAAAATAAATTTTCTTCCCTAATTGAAAAGTGTCAAGTATAATTTCCTTAAAGCTGCCCAAAAAGAAAAGTTTCTTGAGGCATATTTGATCACTTGCGTCATTACTATGGCCATCAAATTAATTTAGGAAAATTAGTTTTTATTATTAAATTTTTTCATTTCTGAAGGCATTTCTGGATAGGACTTATAAAAGGCTGTTTTCGTGTAAAAATATTCATTAAAGTCTTCAAATAAAATGTTTTTCAATATTTATATATGCCAAGATATCTCAAATATTGCTTCAACAAACATTTTGACCTGCTTGAGAATATATAGGTTTATTTAAGCTTATTTAGCATTTTTTAATCTTTTTTATGAATAACTTTAGTATTATATAAGCAAACTTCAAGGCCGCTTAATCAAGCAATTTAAATACCTTAGTCTTACGCAGTTTTTGCCTGCTGCACAAGAGGGATAATCCGAGATTAAGAACTAAAGCAATCGAGTTATAAGGTATTTCGCATTGCATTAATTGAAATTTTTGCCACATCAAAGGGCATGAAAAAGCCGCAAAAACACGGAAGCCAGCTCAAGCCAGTGCGTTTTCCTCACCGCCAGAAGCCAAAGAGATTTTCCCACAAAGCTGCAACCGCAGGAGAACTAATTACACTAAAGTGTCAAGTAGGAGAGAGTGAGCCGAAGTGCAGGAAAAGTGCTCAAAGTGGGGAAAAGTTTGCTGTCGAAGCCAGCCAGCCATAAGTAATGCCGAACTTTGATATAATAATTTATAAGAATATTTGCAAATTCCAATAGCGGCGGGCAAAAATATTTTCGCCCGAAAGTATGCAATCGCAAATGCACTCGCAGCTGGTCGACACTGAGCTACAAAAGTATGCAGCCAGGGCGATAACACAAATCCATTGGAGTGGTTTTTGGGTAGGGGAAAACGAAACTTTGCCCGGCGAGAAAACTTAATCCCAGACCCCAGAGCCCAAAGTCAAGCAAACAAACAAATGCCTTGCTTTCGGAGTTGAATTTGGTGGAGTTCTGGTTCTGGTTGCTGAATCCCGGGTTCTTAAGCCGCCATTCATCAGTTTCGACTGGCCAAGTATTTAAGCCATTTTCCCTAATGAATGCGGTCGCGCATTTTTAAACGCCCACCAAACTATCCGAGGGTTTGAGTTGCCAAAGTTTGCCAAAGGAAAGTTTCAACTTATTCGAAACACGTGCAAAATTATGCTGGCCGCTCTCGGATTTGCATACCCTGTGTGCAGCGTTTTGGTTGGGTCCATTGGAAAATGCTTTATATTATATATTATATTCCAAGGAAATCAGCAAGAGTGTATTTTGAATAAAATGTGCTGTAAATGTTGTATTCATTTTAAAAAGTTTTGTGAGTTTTGAATAAAAGTGTATTAAGGTGACAATCAATTAAGCGCGGTACTTACATAGTCGTAACCTACCTTTCCCTTGCGTTGACTGCTGATAATTATTTGACCAGAAGGCCAGAAAAGGAGTAAATAAAGTAAGTACGCCCAACAGCAATTTTCCCTGTTTTCGCAATTTTCAGGCTCTTAAATATTCTCAAAGTCCCCTCACTTTAGCTGCAAGTAAAATCGCAATAATAAACAGATTATGGAACTCGCAGCCATTGACATTAAACGCAAACTGAGTGCCTTGAATAATTAGCGATGTCATTTAATTTTAGCCTTTTTGGGACCGCCAACCATATCAATGTCTGTGGGATAAAATAAGACCTTCGGCTCTGATTTATAGGTATGTACATACCTATGTGCATGAAAAGAGGGAATGAACTTGACATTGTTGCGAGATGAATGATCCATTCAAATGACCCATGCAAACCTACAAGATCTCTATGGAAAGTACTTCATAACGTATATTAACCTAATTTATTCAGAAGCATTCAACTTTTTATAATTTATAATACTATATTGGCACTCTTCGGCACCCAGTGATCGCCGCTCGATTTGCTTATAGAGTGCAATCCAAATGGGTCATATCCACACCCATTAATCCCCCGAGCAATATTCAAATTGTTCGAGCAGCGCAGCCAAATTAGATTGCCACCCACTTGAGTGTCTACTTATAGAGCCTGTCAAGCGAACGGCCAAACTAATCCGCCTGACAAAATGTGATGGGAAAATAAAAATAATAGGAGGAAACTCACCTAGCTGCCATTGTGGGAGCATCGAAAGAAATTAGGAAAGCACGTAAACAACAGAGGAACAGATGTTCTTTTATGGTTTTGTTTGGCTCTGATCGGACAGCTGGCAAAAGCGGCAAATCGATCGGAGAACCCAAGAGATGCGGCTCCTCACTCTGATTTTCCGATGACGCCCACTCACCCACTCACGCTTTCCTCTCCGTGCGGTGGACACTTGCCGACAGTTTTTCCCCCCCATCCCCCATCCCCCATCCACCATCCCCACAAACTTGAGGTACTAAACAGAGCAGCAAGTGCAGCGAGAGCGGAGCGTCAAATTAATTTGTGTTTTGATTTAAATTATGGTCAGCACAAGCAGTTTTCACACACACCACGTACACCTCATACACCCCGCAACATCGCCGGCGGCACATTCAATTAAATTCTAAATAAATACATAGAACATGCATAAGTTGTATTCCTCGAAATATTATCTATACTTATAATTTATATTCCGGAATAAATAACGACGGGTCCGCTGGGCGGCTCCATGGACTGTCAAGTCGATCGCCGCGGATCGCCCGGCAGTGCCATCTTGAACGTTCCGCCAGCCAAACGCGAGAAAATCGCGCGCATCGTCGTCGCCGCTTCGTCGCCGCCCACTCGCATTTTCACGTTTACACGGCCGAAAAGAAAAGCACACACACACACACACACACACACACACACACACGGATATAGAGTGCAATAGGCGAGTATATGAAATAATATTTCTGCGGCCCAGTGCAGTTTTTTTGGAAATCATGTCACTTGCGGTGCCAGCTCAAAAGTGTGGAAATTCTAGCCATCGTGTGTAAGGAAGTGCAGTTAAAGTGCCAACTGATCTCGAAATAGAAAATAAATTCAAAATAAATATTATGAAGTCGTTATTTAAAGTTGATCGAAAATTACTCGTGTGTCCCTAAATTAAACAAAACACGTATAAAAAATGGTAGCAAAATTCCAAACAAACAATTACCTACGACTCTAGGAATGCAATAAAAACTAAGTTAATTTCCAAGTGCTGGTAATTTGCCTTGACTATTGTTTGTTGATTGTATCTGCAGCGCATCGTGTGCGTATCTGTATTTTTATCTGCGAGTTGTGTTTCCGCGAGTGCGTTCGGCATGCCGCATCCAAGAGAGATTTGACCTCGCACTTCACCCATCAAGTGAATTCATTTGTCGTTCAACTCACGCGATCCGCCGTCTGCTCCTCGTCATCATCGGTCGTGTGTCTTCTGGGATCTTGGATCGTGGATCTTGTATCTTGTATCTGCGCTAAACACAATCACCCGTCCAATTTGTCACACAAAAGAATCGTTCTAGTCCACGGAAGTTCCCCCACCTCACCCCCACATGCAGCCAATTGCCATCGAAGTAAGTGACTTAGTTAAGTGAAAACCTAAAGAAATTCCAGCTGATCTTTTGGGAATATGTTTTCGGGATGCTCTACTCAATATTTATTGCCCCCGAATGTCCAACATGTGGGCCAGCCATATTGCAACAGAAATAGCCGGCATTGAAAAGAATTCAGCAAAATCAGACAAAAATCGGAAAATAGATCGTGGAAAATTAGGAGGAGCATGGATTGCGAAGAGAGCCATCCGAAAATAAGCAATAGAAAGTATTATTAATTAATTTTTGGACAAACTTTCGGCCTGTGCTGTGTTCGACAGCTCCGTTTCATTAACATGGCTATAAATAGGTCAGTCGTCCATAAATCTCGGCCGTCCAGTGCAAATAACTAGAAAAAGCTTTAAGTTATGGCTCGCGAATCGCTTATTTATATTGCGATGCCGTTGACAATTTTTATTTGTTTAGAGGTGAGATGGGCTCAATTTATGCAGATGCCGATGGTGGTGGCGATGGCGATGGCGATGGCGATGCCTATCCCGAATCCAATATCCAATTAACAGACACAAGCACACACAGATGACCCCAAAAACTAAAGCAATTTGTCGGCGTTTCTGGATTGGTTTGGGTTTGGGTCTGGCTTCCATTTGCCGTATTCGTATACGGTTTTGTCATTACGGTCAATAATTACCGCAAGCATGTCAACCGAAATTATTGCCCAGATAGATTTTCCAACCCCGTTTGCCACACTTCCACTCCGGCTTAAGTGTCCGGCCATGTGTTGCAGTCAAGCCGCAAGGACTCCCCGGCTCCGGCATTTTCGTCCTGTGCTGCTCGTTCTGCCGGAAATAATTACTCAGCTTGCTTTTCTTTCGAGTGGGCCACGGCGCAGTGGGCGGGCGGAGATGGAGCAACTTTCCCCACATTTAATTTATATTATTTGTGCTTCCTTTTGTCTGCCTTGGCCGGCGGCGACCCAGCTCTTCACCTGCGTTCACCTGGCTTTATTAGTAGCTCACTGTCCGTCTGTCCGTCCGTATGTCTGTCTGTCCGTCTGTCGGTTGGTCGGTTGGTCGACCCCTCCTCGAACGCCCTTTCTGCTGACCATGTCCTGGCCATGTCCTGCTGTTGTCGTTATTCAACCACTAAACTGTGTTTTGGCTTTTGTTGCATTCTCAACCGCATTCCTGTGGCTTCTTCAACTTCGATTTTCCAGTTGAGTTTCTAATAATATTATTGAAATTGAAGGATTCTCTCGGCGAGCACAAGGAGTGAATTCTGAATTTAGGGGAAGAGTATTACGTTTCATATTTCGACTCGACAATCAACTCCAGCTCCGAAATGCTTCGGCGTAAATTATTAAATAACGTTTTCCGCTTACCAACACGCTTTCCCGCAGACAGACCAAAGTCTGTCCGAGGACTTTGCCGAAACGTGGCTATAACCATTGGTCAAATTCAATTCAATATTGATCGCTGTTCGGGGCAGGTGAAACAGAAGGGCACGAAAATTGAATGGCAAGAACAAAAAGGGTTACCGCTTGCCATACATAAACACTCTAAAAAAAAGTGTCTTTCTTAATATACATAATAATATTATAGTTCTTCGAACTAGTATGAAGTTCTGCGAAGTAGTATTTAAAAAAGTAGAAACTTTACTAAGAACTTTGGTATAAACTCACTCCTCTTCTGATGTGTTTTCCGCCGTGTAAAGGAGCAATGCATGTAGCTAAAGTAACTATCCATACGTATATCATGGTTTTCAATGGCGGACTTTTTATGGCGCCCATTCACTAGCGTTCACTGTACCTGGAAATCGATGGGAGCAGACGTGACCCACTGTATTTGTAGCCACTCGTTTCTTGGATGGTTGCGGAGGCAAATGGCATCGGAGGAAGTGCGGAGTAATTGGTCGAGATAAGAATCGCAGATTAGATAAATCGGTAAACAGTTAGGAATAGGCCGCTAGCTCCCGATAAGCAGCAGATTGGAATCAGAACATTTTGGTGTACTGCGTTAATATATATTTGGGCTAAAATTGCTGCGGTGGTGAGGCTTCTATATGTGTACCTTATATCTAGCTCTACTTAGTAAGACCTCTGACTAGCGAAGTAATTGCTGCTTTATCTCTATACTAGCTATTTGTTTTCGCTTTAATTGAATTATTACTAATCTATCGTGGGAGTTCCATTACTATTTCATAGAATAGTTTCATAGTTCTTTCTTCTTATCAGCTGATAGTTGGCTGCGGAGGAATTTGTGAATGGATGTCTGAAAACTTCAAGTACATGATAGCCTTGATGCAATCAAATCAATTGATTTTTTGTTAATGCAATGTATTTGGTGTCATTATCTCAGAACTGTCGCTTAATTAGTCTGCCTATGAATAGAACCATGTTATAACTCAGGCCACGAATAGATAATTGCATTTTCGATTTTTTCAGTTTCGATGCCGCCCCAGGCATCTAGAAACCAATTGTACCACCACCCCACTCTAACCCCATAATTATAGCCCTCGGAAGGGGGTGGGGGGAGGGGTAAGGGGGATGGCAACAGCGAGTGGGAGGGAGACAGAGCGAGACATAGGCCGTATGTAAAGTGACACACATTTACCACTAAACAGTCGCTTATTATAATTTGATGGCACAATGACAAACAAACCCACAAAACCGAGCTTTCCTTCACCAACACGTATCGGTTATTTACCGCTCCTATATAGGATATATATGGCGGGTATATAGTCCGACCCACCGACCATCGAGAGAGTCGATGGCCACGGCTGAGAACGGCTGTCCGGTCACACGACCCCACCAGTCACCCACTCGAAACTCATCGATACTTTGGCTTTGGCTTTGGCTCTGGCTTTGGCTCTGGGTCTGGCTACGTGGCAAGCTCATTGGTCTCCATTTTCTCCGTTTTCCCCCGGCAGCGCTGGTATTTGTGTAATGGCCCTGCAGACACACGGACGGACAGACGGACAGGAGGACAGGCGGACAGGAGGACAGGCGGACCGGGCCGAGGATATATCCGTACATATAAATTCAGAGCGGCCACTCGCATGAGTTTAGTTTATATTTATGAGCATTATAGTGCGGATATATGGAGCGCGAAGTCGAGAGTTGGAAAGTAATTGCAGCGACTGCCAGCGCTCCTTTGTGATATTTTTCCGGGACTCTGTTTGGCACTCGGATTTGTTGTCGTCATGCATTTTGGTAGCCAGTGTGGGCCAAATGTTTGCACTGATTAAGCCCGGTGGTCGCTCATCCGTCAGATGGCACTTCCCCATCCCCAGCAATCGTTGCACTCGATAGATAAGATAGTCAATTAAACAGCTCGACAACCTGTACTATCCGCGGCGATAGGAAACTCGAGTCGGCGGTAGTAGGAAAACGTCGCTCCGGACGCAGCAAATGTTGTTCCAGAGAAAACAGGAAAACAGAGAAAACAGAGAAAACAGAGAAAACAGTGCAGCGTGAGAGAGAAAGGCAGAGTGAATTTACTTACCTGACGGCAATCAGCGAGCAATTATGCGATAAGCTCTTATCAGGCTGCAGATAACACTTTTCCGAGCGAGTTTTGTGGCCGAGAATTATGAAATTGGAAGCGGAATTTCGGCTACGTTAGTTGTACTTCGTTGGCGTCTACGTGCGGTTGTCCTCTTCGCTGAATTCGATCAGTGCAGATCGCGAGTGATTTGAGTGATTTACCCTGATTGATTTACCTGGTATCTGCAGTTAAGCGTCCTTGATATCTGCCCCCGATAAGGGCATTCAAATTCGAAACAGAACTGGCTTAAAGTCAAGTGTACCTGCCAGGAACTTGAACCATTTCGAATTTTGATGTAAGTATTCATCGCTCGAAGGAAAACCAACTCGTGACACATTTTAATGTACCTATTTGTGAACTAAGCAGCTTTTACACTTATTAGTTATAATGCAGTGAAGAAAGTGCGCAGTTAAACTATAATTTAACGCAAATACCTGGCACAGACTGCAATGGCTTAACTCTTAATCTCAGAAGTGATACACAGTTCTACTTCATAAATAAAGTTTGCTTATCTTCACCTGTCTCTCTGCAATTTGAACGGGATTAGTCATACTTCTGCAGAAACTAAGACACTATCTAAAGTTTGTCCGCACTAAAGATAAAGACCTGCTCATCCCCGATCCTCCAACTCCAGTTACTTGGATATAAAGCTACACCATATTGTCTCCAAAAAGCAGGGGAAAAAAGCAAAGCCACAATAAAGCAAACGCATAAAACTCGAGATAAGATAAGGAAACTCGCTCAACAAGTGAATGGGGGAGCTCTGGGAGGGTCGGATTGTGAATCGGGCATATGGGGATGTGTGAACGAGACATGTGTTGCTACTCCACTACCATGCCACACATACTCGTACGTACATATATGTATATATGTACATAAAGTGCATGTACCGACGACTATAGATACAGCTACAGCTACAGCTACAGCTATTGCTATAGCTACAGTTCACAATGCAACCATGGACAAGTGACATCTTTACGAAATGTCAACTGTCAGAATGGCAAGACGCTGACAGAGAAAACACCGAGAATCGGGGTCAAAGTGTCCCTGGGACCAAGAGCACGACCAAGACTCCGTTGCCAACATTTGCATACAATGGCCAAAGTTTGATTATCTCTCGGTTCCGATGGGTGTAGCATGGGTATGGCGATGGCGATGGCGATGGTGATGGTTTGCCCGGCTCAAAGGCAGCTGGGCAAAATATTGTCACTAAAGTTAATTAAAAAACAGCCAGGGGCCCACTCACACACCCTCACCCACACGACGGATTGGAATCTGGTTTAATAAAAATGCCAAAGGGTGCCCAGGGGTTGGGGTTGGGGTTGGGGTTCGGGTTGGGGTTGGGGTTGGGGTTGGTGTTGGTTTGGAGGCACGCTGGTTGGGCTCTGCCTTTGGGGTAGCTCTCTGTCAACGCTGCGTGGGCAAACAAAGGCAAATAAATAGAAAAGAGATACTCAATAATCAATAGATAAATAAAATTACAAGGTGACAGCAGCAGCATTGAGGACGGCACAGCTGGTTGCCTCCCCCTCCCCCTCCCCCGCCGATCTCCTGCCATATACACGTATATCGCTATATCCCCTGGCGCTATGTGCGTTGAAGCTACGAGAAGCAAGAGCGACGATAACTGCTCATAATGCAGCAGTCAGGCTAATCGCGTGCAGCTTAAGCTCGACCGGCTAATACCCTGTTGTAATAATAGTCAGCATGGCAATAAAGGCTTAGATTGATACACCAACGTGCGTTGCATTAACCACCTTATTAATAATTATTAAGTAAAAAGTAGTCTCCTGAGGTGATTTGTTTCTTTGTACTTAACTTAAAAGTCGCAAAGCAGCTGCAACTGCGAGCTTTACCAACTTTTAGGTTTCAACTGAAAGTTTAAGCGGAACATTTTCATATTTTTACCTTACATGATCCTTTCAACTTTTAAATCCCATTTGGTCGCTTCGCAAAGTTTGATAATACAGCCAAAATGTTCCCCAAATATCACATACCCTGACTCAAACGAGGTGGCTGTCGTCGACATCGTTTGATGGCGCTGGGATAAGCGCGTGGCAAGAATCCGCAGGAGCCAGGCGGTGGGCGGTGGGCGGTGGTGAGAGGGGGCGTGGCTGAGGCAGAATCAGGAGCAGGAGCACGCCGCCGGCGAACCGATGACTGCCTTCCTAACACGCTTGCCTCAGCTCGGGGCGAAATTGTGGGGGATGCAACAAGCGCCCCGTGGCACGACAGCTATGCGGATGCGGATGATGACGACGACAGTTGCCACAGCCCGGCCAAGAGAAGCGGACGGAGCCAAAAAATAAAACAAAGCGCCCGAGCGCGCTGCGAAAATAAATAAGCGGGCAACGTAAATAGAAGAGCGCCAAAATATGCAAGCGTTGAAATTTATTAAAAAATAATAGAAAAACCGTCGAATTCTGTCGCGATTATCCGGAGGACGAGAGCATCCTTTCCATGGTGGACTTTCCGGGTGGACTTAAAGTGTGTGCCTTAAGTGAATCCTAAATTTGGGCAAAAAATTGTCAGTCCTTACGGATTATGCGATGCAGAGATTAAGGATATCGCTAGCTTTAATGGAGGTACTCAGCAAACTATTCTACTGAACCTTCTTAAACTGTATAAAGTATCTATTGCAGCTAGGACCGCTTAAAGTTTATTAATGTTTTCAAAGTTGTTTAAGCCAAGATATTATTATTATGCAGAGAAATGTTTTTCGACTTAAGTCGTTTAACATTCGAACTGATGTGCGTAAGAACTCCAACTAAATTTTTAGCGACACTTTTTCTGTGACACCACGTTAGATAACCGGAAAATCGCTTCACTATGGTGCTTAAATTTTGACTTTAATGCAGCTGTTCGGTACGTAAAGCAATAAGGCCAACGGTAATAGCATTCCTTGCCAGTGCACCATGTGTGCTATACATATATGCTTTTCCGCCGAACTACCCAACAAGCAGTCTATATCTACACATGTGTATGTATCTATGGAATCGGTGTATATGCAGGGGCGTTAATTAAGGCGCCCATGCCTGTGGCCAGTCAAGTGCGACAACAAATAATTTGATTTCAATTTAACTAATTAGCTGGAGCCTTCAACATTATGCGGCCAACTGAGCCCTCGCTCTTCAGCATGTGAGCACTCGACATGCTTATCTGTTTAGCGGCAGATGCCAACATCTACACAGAGAGAAATGTGAGTGCACAAAGTGTATTACTTGAACACACTCTAAGAAAACGCAGTTCCACACCTTGAATGCTTTGAATGCTTTGCAATGAAGATGGGCTTAAAGTGCCAGGGTTGCACACACAAAACTTGAATTTCATTAACTGCCATCTTAGTTGTTCGCGGTGTGCTTGCAGTGGTGTGCGTCTGAATGGCCGTGTGTGTGTGTGTAGTGAGGTACTTTGGTGTGCACATCAAAGCGGGCACTTGAATGCAGACAGTCGAGTGGCCGAAGTACTGTGGTCAGTCTGTCAGTCAATATGCTCGCCATTCAAATGCGCTTAGCTATGCAGTTTGGCTACGTGGGCGGTGGGATTAGTCAAAGTGGGCTTGGTTTGGGCAGCAAGAGCGGCCATTTTGACTGCGGCTTTCCAGATGGATACTTAAAATATTAATAAATAAATATATTTCAGAACTGATCATTTTTCCACTTCAAGCGACATTTGTAATCAATTGCATTGGGCTTTAATCAGTCTTTAAAGGCTCTTACACAAACATGTTAATAGGTTACACTCGAACTTATTTCATCAGTTAATATGTAGGGTTCTCTATTCATATTTTAAGCTCATCCCCGGCTTGTTGATGAAACGCAAAAAGACTTGTCCATGTCTTTTAATCGGCAACCACTTTGTTCTCTATTTAATTACAGCAGAAACTCCAGCTCAACCCTCTATAAAAGTTAAAAAAAAGCTAATTGTGAAAGCGAAAAAAACTGTGATAAAGAAGGCATAAGCAGAGAAGGACACAACTAAACACAGAGAGAGGCAGCAAAATAATATACAATTTTAATAAAACTAAAACCCGAAGCAAATTAAAAAGCAGGCGACGCCAAATGCGGCACTAAAAGTAATTAGCGGCAGGAGTTGGCAATAAAAACAAAGCAGAGGTGTAATAAATGATGTTGCAATCCTTGAGTCTGCACGCGGATAAACTGAGCGGCAATACACCAGCAGCAGCAGCAGCAGCAGCAGCAGCAGGAACTGGAGCAGCAGCAGCAACATCAGAGGCAACAGCAGCGGCGGCAGCAGCAACAACAATGCTTGCAACGGCACCTGTTGCCCATGTTGCTAATGGCAACAACAGCAATTCAAGTGGCAGCAGCAGCAGCAGCAGCAACAACAACCATAGCCTCTACAGCAATAACAATTTAAATACAGGCAACAATAGCCTGCAGCAGCAGCAGCAGCAGCAACATCCGCAGATACTGCCGGTCAAGTACGAGTATTTAGAGAATCTAACGAGCTCGGGTGCAACTTCAGGTGCCATTGCAGCGACAACAACTTTCACGGGAGCTGCAAAAAGTTTCCATCCCTACTTGCGGCCCACCGGCAGTGGCAACAGCAACAGCAACAACAGCAGCAGCAGCAGCAACAACAGCAGCAGCATCGCAGCGTTATCTACAACAACGGCAACGCCAGCAACTGCGGCTAAAATGTCGACAACATTGTTTGAGACACTCTTGCACAACCAAATAAATTCCAGCCCAATAGCACTGCCAGCAGCAACGGCCATCGCAGCAATATCTGCAGCGGCAACAGCAGCAGCAGCGGCAGCAGCAGCACCAGCAACACCAGGCACCGCAGCAACCGCAGCAGCTGCAGCAGCAGCAGCTCCGTCCACGCAGCTGAATTCCAGCATTAATTCCAGAACTTCATTAGGCGACCAGGGTGGTGCAATTGTTGTTGTCACCCCCGCACCACCCGTTGTTGCACCACCACCACCATCAACTGGCGGCCCAAATCGGTGAGTGCCCCCCTCCCTGCCTCCCTGCGTTCGAATCCGAATTCCTGCCTCTGATTTTTTTGTTGGTTTTTTTTTTGCATCACTGCTGGCTAATGACTGCTAATTACACTCAAATGATTTGATGCTGCAGCGGCTAGTTCTGCGCGGAAAATCGTGGGAAATGCAGATAGCCGTTTCCATTTGTCTAAGCTCTGCAAAGTATACTATGGTTCAAGCTATGCAGCCTCGTTTTGAACATAGGGGATGAGTTTTTAATGTAGCAGAAGAGGCGGAAAAAACAGTTTGCAAGACAGTATTAAAGCACATTTAAAGTCACTTTATAATTGTACTTAAGTATTTTCCAAAGATAGGTGGCATACTGCAGTATGTAAACCCTTTTGTCGTCCTGGCCCGAAAAAAAGCCCCATCAGCACATCCTCGCTGCTTATCACTTTGCATATTACCTTGCCGTTATGGAGCATTTCAATTTCCTATAGCTCCCCAGGACATCACCTGCCACCATCCTGCCGACAACTTTGGCTATCACATTTCAAATGGTTATTTCTCGGACGTGCGCCACATTTTCTATTTGTGCGCTTCCCTTGCCGGAAATTATAAAAAATTCCCACCGAATGTTCAATCCATCGTCGGCCCGCTTGCCCAGCGATATTTAATTAAAATAAGTGACAATGTGCATTGGCCAAGAGACGGTGGCAAGAGGCAAGGGGCGGGGCTTGTATTGGGTGGCAGGGTGGGCGGAAGGTCGAGGCTGCCATCAAGTAGCTAATGATAATTGCCATTGCATTAATGTTATTAATTGTCCAGGGCCATCAAGGCGGCAATTTTCACATAGCCCGAGTCATCAGCGATAATGGCGAATGATTATTGACAGGACATTGTAATTATAATATTGCGGCATCTTCATGATCCCAAAGATGATAATTTCAAGAGGTCTCCCACCAACTCGACACTTTTCTATCCAACTTTCCCTGCTGTCGAGCTCGACCATTAAATAATAAAGCTGGAATGATTAAATTTATGTTGGGTCATTTTTATACGGCCTGTGTGCCACGCAGGGAGTCTGCAGCCTTATCCACACCCGACTTCTTGCAAATACATATATTTGTATATATATTTTGCGTCCTCTATCTTTTCTGTTGGTTGTTTTTGTTGTGACGGGCGCGGCATAACAAACTGCCATCATAAATTAAGTGCCACGTCATGGCCATGTCGCCGCAGTGCACAGTGGTTGCGAATAAAGCTGCAACATAGAGTCATAAAAGTCTAGAATGTAAAATGTAAGTGTAATGTAGAATGGAATGTAAAATACATGTATTTTTCGATTCTAAAAGATAGTTTTTGTAGCTGAAGATAGCTTGCAATCCAAACTCTTGCTAGCAAATCTGGTTTAATTTACTTGCGCAGGCAGCCTTTGCACAGTAATTGTTGGGAACAAAAGGACCTACATCTAGACAGCCGGTTTAATGGGTTCTATGTATTTCTCGGCTCAAGATATTAAAGTATATTTTTTGTTGGCTCAGTGTACGGGGACATTGGATGCCCCTCGACGAGGACCAAGCTGTTGATTCGCGCATTGAGCTGCGATGGCAACATCGCCATCAGCATCATCGTCAAGCTCATTGGCGGTGGAGCTGGAAAACACCTGCTGTCCTGGCCCAAATCCCCATTTCCCTCCACCACCCACTGCCACCCACTAGCACTCCCTTCGCACTTTGCGACGCACTTCAGCTCCCACCGCAGGCGATTTTCTCATTAGGCCTGGTCGCATTTAAATAGACTGAATTATTAATGCAGAGGCGCAGCCCCGAGAGACCGACGGGGATAACTTGGAAGGAGACTGCGGAGGAGGAGCAGAGTGATAGTTAGTTGGAGGCTGGTGCTCGGGGAGTGTTCACCTGATTCCCCGATGGATTCGCGCCCGGCTGAAATAATTGCCTGCTCGACTCCAGGGGCAACACACCTGTCGCTGCTCCTTTAGCCAGAAATCTCCAACACTTGGTGACTTTTTTTTTGGTTTTATATTTAGAATTACTTGTTTTTTTATTTTCAAATTTATGGTAACACACCCTAGAAGTTGGCTGATGCCTAAATGCTTAGACCCTTGGGGGATTTATGCTGCAGGCACAGGAATCGCGATGGATTACCTAGGTGGCCCTTCCAATCTTTTCCCAAGTGATTCGACGCCCCCATTTCGGCCAATTCACCTGCAGGCAGGCCCGAATTTATCACCTTGACATAGACCATTTGGCTCATCCTCGTTCCGGTTCTAATAGATTAATTTCGTTTTGTCATTCGATGGCCCGCGGCTGCCGCGTCGCCTTTCACGCGGCTTTTCACTGACTGTCGCAGCGTTTTCATTCCGGGTACGGAGGCCGTTCATAACTGGCTAAGAAGTAAGGGTGGTAGATGGATGGCGGCTGCAAGCGCTGGAATTACTTACGCAGGAAATTGGAAAATGAAGAAATTTAAAAGTAAATTGGAAGTAATTTCCTAAATGGCATCGTTTCAGATGACTTTGTGCGATAGCTTGAGTTAATAATGTACCAAAGCAGGGGAGAAGTTTGTCACTCACTTGGCCAAGATATATATGGCAATTTCAATTGCCAGCCTGAAAGTATGCAATGCTGGAATTGCGGCACATAAAACATATACATATAAACAGATCCTAGAGTATATTCAGTACTCAGAGTGTATATGTGATTTGTTTGCTCCTAGAAAATTTCCATAAATACCATTTGATGATATGGAAACCATGAAAATATTTTCTCATTTCAATTTATTTGATTCTGCACTCTAAAACCTAAAACTTATTCGTTATATCAGCGATGCCAACATACCGCTGTCGCCCAGCGATTTCAACTAACTGGCTTAGCCAATTAAGCGGCCAAATTTATTGGCCAAGCTGCTTGACAACTTCTGCTTACGGCAAATCGGTTCCGTAACGGAGACCCCGGCCAAATTGACAGCCAACCAAAAGTCAATTTCGTACACCATTAGGAGCAAAAACAACACCGGCTGGGAAAGAGGGAAAACTTTTTCGGCAGCACACAAAAACCAACTGAAAGTGACCTCAAAGTGGAGCGTTCAATGCGTTCCCAGTCACTCAAGGACCAGCATTCCCGAATCCTCCCTCCCCTGAAAACGGGGCCTCCATCCTGGGAACTCGCAGTGAGAGACTGGTCAACCACAAAACAAAAGTAACAACGTTTACAACTTTTTAGATTAGATTAGTTTGCTAATAACAATTAGTATTTGTATTTTATGCTGTTAGCCAACTCGACATCAGACAAGGATGGAGAACAAATGGTTCAGCTTGTTGTTATCCCCTCTCCGTTTTTATGGTCATTAGCAAATGAAGTTAGGAAGCGGAGGAGCTGTATCCTGTGGGGTCGGCAATACAATATGTTGTCCATGAAAGTTCAATGAAAAAGTTCCCAGCTTCCATTTGAGAATTTCTATCACTTTATTTTCCAGCGATGGAAATACATGTTTAAATCGAGAATAAGCAGTTGGCAAGCTGGCATTTCTGCAGCAATGCGAAATTAATTGTTTTTATTAATCATTTACGTGTTAAAAAATGATTTCATAAAAATAACATACTTATATTTTGGCACATAGCACATCATTCAAGTTATACCTCAGACTTAGGTCAAGTAATCTGTTTTGGTTTAAGTCAGAAATGTAGGCTTTTTTCCACCAAACCAAATTCTCAATTAAGTTTTGTACCGAATTTACGGCCTGGGCAGCTGTTTTAAATGGGAAAACCGCTGGATGTGGTTGTCTTCGGAACGGCAAGCATCGACTACATAACGTAAGTCTTGCGTAGTAAAAGGAAAATCCTACATTTGCCAACTAATTACCTCAGATATGTTCCGGAATTGCCGAAACCCGGTGAACTGGTCGCCGGAACGTACATGGAGACCTGTTTCGGTGGCAAGGGGGCCAATCAATGTGTGGCAGCAGCCAAATTGGGGGCCTCCACCGTCCTGGTCGCAAAGTTGGGCAAGGACGAGTCCGGCGATGGCTACCTCAACTATCTGCAACAGCACGAGGTGGATGTGACGCACGTCCAGCAGGTGGAGAACAATCCCACGGGCATGAGCGAAATCGCGGTTTCTGAGGTTGGAGAGCAGTACAAGATTTACGTGGCTGGTGCGAATGACCTACTCACGGCTAAGGATGTGAACCGCGCTAAGAAATCCTTTCAGGACGCGAAGGTGCTCCTCTGCCAACTGGAAACGAACATGAATGCCACCATGTGTGCGCTGCGCCAGTTCAAAGGGGTTTCCCTGCTCCACATGTCGCCCATGAGAAGAGACATTCCAAAAGGCATGATTGGTTTGCCCAGTATTTTGGTTGTGAACCAGGAGGCAGCCGCCAATCTAACCGATATGGAGGAAGTAAAAACCCCTGATCAGGCCCGACTAGCAGCCGAAGCTCTTATTGGACAGGGAGCCAAAAGCGTGATCATTACCATGGGCGAGCAAGGAGCGGCGTACATGTCCAAGAAGACCAAGGATACGTGCACCCTTGTGCCCGCCTCCGATGTGCCGCACTTGGCCGATTCTTCGGGGGCAGGAGATGCTTTTATGGGCAGCTTGGCCTATCATATAGCCCGGTTCCCCAAACTGTCCACAGAGCATCACATCAGTGCGGCCCACTCCTGTGCCGCCTACTCCATGGGCCGCCGCGGCACTCAGCCAAGTTTTCCGGGCAAGGAAAGCGCCAGAAATGACCTATGCTCTTCGACGCCCACCTTTAGTGTCATTCCACCTTCTAGTTCGCAAACCGAAGAGGATCCTGAGGTACCCAAAAGATCACCGCCTTCAATAGTAGGACCTTCACCCCAAGAAGCTCCCGCCCAGAAAGAAGTTGTGGAAGAACCGCCAGCAGCTCCACCGCAGGATCCGATTCTGGAGGCAAATCAGCCGAAAGCAGTGGAAACCTCCAACGAACCTCCGCAACCCACTGATGAAACCACTGATGAACCTCCAAAGCCTGCGGAGAACGCAGATGAAGCTCCGAAACCTGCCGTGGAGACTGCTAATGAACCACCTGCTAATAAAACATAAAATTTAAATATTTGCATTTGATAGTTTCTTATTGCGTAGCATTAGTAATAAAAATATATAGAATGAATACGAAATTATTAATCTTGAATCTTGTTTCTGCATTGCAGCACCCAAAGTCCCACGCGTGACTGCTCGATCAAAATGGAACTCATCGAATCGACCAGTCCGGATTCGATCAAGGATCAGCCGGATGCGGACAATATCAAAATGTTCGTGGGCCAAATACCGAAGACCTGGGACGAGGCGAGGCTTCGCCAAATGTTCGAGCAGTTTGGAGCCGTTCACACACTGAATGTGCTCCGGGACAAGGTCACATCGATTAGCCGAGGTGAGTCTCACAAGATGAAAGCCCCTAGGCGTACCCGGGGCATACAAATGGGCGTATTACTCGGAGGGGTCCAATGAAGTTTAACAATGTCCATCAATTCTGGGTCCCCGGGCAGTGCGGATAAGCATCAAGTAATATGATTATGCTGATGGCGAACCCATCAACATTAAAGCCCACAACCCAGAACACAGGTGTTTGCGGCAGGAATGCAGTGTTGGGCAAAGTTTTGGCCACGGTAATTGGCCATAATTGTGCGTATATGAACGGGAAAAACTTCCACACACACACACACACACACACACTCACACACAGAGGCAGGATGCAGGACATGAGCATGTTGCTCTGGTTAATTTTTGACTGTATTAGAATAATATGCGCATTTGCTTGCAAACTTTCCTCGAGAGCGAAAAGGTAAATTCCATTATGCATATTTATGGTCTGCAGGGGTTGATGTTCGTCCTGCCCAAAAGTGTGCGTATGGGTGGATTAATCCTGAGAGCAAGGTGCTCGAGCACGTCTAACTCGATGATAACCACCCTTTCAGGAGTGTGGTTTATGTGGCTCCAAGTCGGAGAAGGATTATAATTTAATGGAGCGGTGGATAGTTATGTGGATCAGAAGAGTCGGCTTGCGTTCCAAGTTTCATGACCTTATCGTTGGTGTACCAATTAAAATAAATAAATATTGTCAAATACAGAAATATAAGGGAAATCATATTCCTTTAGTGTTAGTTATTGTATGTACTAAGCAATTTTTTATCATATATTACACACATTTCATTATTTATTTTAAATTAATTTCAGTTTTGAAGATACATAGGAAAATATTGAATTCTATTATAACCTATTAATTACACTCGCAACACTTGGAAAAAAAGAATCCATGCTATAGACAGGTGGACCTTAGAATCTTTTGACCAGACCTGAACGAAAAATATGTAGTTCTAGACTTAGAAATCGAATCCTCACACAGTCCGTAGTCTCCATGATTTTTTGTCCACGTCCCATTTGCTCCGCATGGCTTGCATGAAGCGCTCGTCCCGTGTCCAAAATACTGCATGCCAATTTAGATCTATATATATCTAGCTTTAAGACCCGATAAGCCTTGCCCCAGATGCATTTTAAAAGGCTATTAGCAAATATTTATCGAAATAAGAGCTTAACTTTGTATTGGTCCCAAGTAAATAATCCCAAATGCATCCGATTACTTAATATATATAGTACAGTTTATATATAATGTTCGTTCTGTATCCATATGTTCTGTGCCACTGTCTATCGACTCGTTTGAGATGTATTCGATTTGTATTCGATTGTTTCATTTTCGTTTGCAGGGTGCTGTTTTGTCACCTACTATACAAGAAAGGCCGCCCTGCGCGCCCAGGACGCGTTGCACAACATCAAGACCTTGGATGGGGTAAGTACCTCCCAACAGCCTACACCCTACACCCACTCACACACACACACACACTGATTCAACACCCCTAAACCATCTATGTAGCTTTGAGTTCTGCCCGTTTTCCTGTTCTCTGTCTCCATGTATGTATGTGTGCATTTCTTTTCGTATTTGCGTATGTATGTGTGCGCGTGTGTGTGCCTTTTCTTCGTAGTTCACATACACACACTTGTACCTAGTACAGTTACTGTTTGTGCGCCCTTTTGAATAATACAGCTTGAGAAAGTCAACCGCTTGCTACCCGATCGATCGATGACATACTTTCAACGCATGGTTTTCGGGGTTGGGTATCGAAATTGGGTGCGCTGGGACATTGGTGGACTATTGGTCTATGGCCAACACAAAATGTAATCATCAGTCAATTAGTGGATTCAATTATTGAGGACAATCTCATTGTTAACGTATTAAATGAAGCGTTCCACGCACAAGCAAACACACTAAGATTGCCGGGCGGATTGGATCACCAGGGGGCACGAGGAATGCGAAAGCCACCGAGTGATGTTACCCTGCACAGTGGTTCAATGGTTGAAATCGGCGAACGTTGCAGTACAAATCAAGGTTGTCTGACTGTAAATGTAAAGCAAACTTTACCTATGTACTACGTACTCTTAACTTACATATTTAGAATCATGTTATTTAATAGGTATATTTAAGGGATATGTTACCACATTCAACAAATTTTCGTTTATCTTACAACCACAGTTGGCACTCGCTCCATCATTTACATATTCAAATCGTTAATGGAAAATCCATATAGGAACGTTCGGCCAGCACTAAAACAAAGACCCCAACTCACACATTCAAGCAGTGAATTTGGGAGGAGTGGGGCAAAAGGACCTGGCCAAATGGCGCCACGTGTGTAATTGTCAAAATAATGACCACATGTGTGGGTGGGTGGGTGTGTGTGTGTGGGTGTGTGTGGGCAAGGTGGATCTTTGTTTGTATAAGTAAGTGCCTGGTCGTCCAGCTATGTGTGTTTGTGTGGGTATGCATGCTACTGGGTGTGAGTGTGTGAGCATGTCTGATCCTTTAATGCATTTGGCAGGCTGCCCTTAACGTAAGGGACATCGATGTCGACAAGGACGTGGGGCTCCCCATCAGCTCCGAAGCTACTTAATTTACCTGAAATAATCGATAGGTAAACAGACGTTAAAATGTCCCCATTTCCACATACACATAGACATACACACACACACACACATGCAGGTAAGGGCCACCTTGTCAACGGCCACAATAAATATTTTGTTTTCAACTGCCCGTTTTCCCTCAATAAACATGTGTGAGTGTTAAGTGTCCAGGGCAAGTGCTGTCCTTTTCCACATTCTTCCTTTTTTCTGGCACGTGTGAAACGATACAGTTGCTGCTTGCCTGCCAAGAAAATAGGGCGCTTCATTTATTCAGAACTTTAAAATAAACAGCCGGCAAGTATGCAATGAAAAATTAAATTGTTATCAGAAAAGTATTTCAATTTCTTTCAAGTGGTATAATAGTTTGAAAAAAATCATCTTGGACATATCTTAAATTTCTTGACTTTTTCAATACAATTTTTAAGTTTATAATTTTATTTATTTCGAGTTGTAGTTCAACTCAAGTTATCGAGTAGTTCAGTTCAAATGAAACTCTGTTCTCAGTGTTTCCACAATTTATTTAAGCAATTTGTTCTTGTTTTTTACGAAAACCAACTACTAACCACAATATTTGGAAAGCTAATTGACAATAAGAGAAGGTCTAAAAACAAACTTGCTGCAAATCGCATTATAGCCTCTATGCCATTAAAGTGAAAAGGGTTTTCCATTTAGGATTTAGCCAACACAAACATCCACACTAGCTAGACGGACAGCTAAATGAAATGCCAGAAAAGAGCAACTCGAATTGAGGCAGACGGCCATTTTACTCATTCAACTGTCAATTTTGAATAATAGAGCAGCAAAATGGCGCAACAATATAAGTAGAAGAGGCTTCCGAGGGGCAAGTCGGTGGCTGGACCAGGACCAAGGACCAACTACCAGAGGCGGTGACATTTTCTCGTAATTTGTGCAAAAACCCTTTGGTCCCCCCCTTCGCTTCGTTTCGGTTCGGTTCGGTTCGACTCGGTCTTATTTGGTTTGAATAGAGATGCGGGAAGGCCTCAACCCATAAGCATTTCATTTCAATTTGGTCTGAACATCATTCAGTCATTGAGTCACTTTGTCCGGAGTTGGACTTCCACATACCACCCCCTCCTATTTTGTCGTCCTGCCAATGCCAATGCCAATGGAAAAAGTTTCCTGCAATTGAAGCTTCATTTTCTAATATCGTTGTAAGTATTATTATTATCATTTCCGCTGCTCGAACCGTTTGAATGAAAAGTTAATTGAAATCAAAGTAATGGCCACTACCGGCTGACTGAACCCAGTATCAAGGACCCAGGACCTTATCAGTTCGCACAACGAATGTAAAGTAAATGGGAAATTTGTTAAAAGCTTCTCGCATTGAATTGCATTTTTCAAGTGCTAATGGCCAAGTTAATGAAATGGGCTCTCCGGTTCCTTTTAGTTTCGCCCACTCTTTTTCATTCCGTGCTGTTTCATTAGCGATTTTCATTTGCATTTGGCCAAATTCAAACCTAATGAGATTGAACAACACTTCAGTAAACGATTGAAATCATTGTTTGTCTAACAAGGGTTCTGATCTGTTGCTCGTTGAATCCGTGGGATTAGGTTAAGCAAATAACGCAAAATTTTAAGTTCTCCCACAGAACTTTTAAATTTTATATAAAAAAAAAAAGCTTAGAAAAATAGTTTTTTCTCTGTACGTAGCTTTTTCTTCGTCTAGGGTTTTGAAAGAGTTCATCTATACTAAAATTAACACTTTTTGTGTATTCCAATCACACATCTCAAAAATATTACCCATTTTTTTAACAACTTCTTTTTTTTTCCTTCTCTTTGACAGATGCACCATCCCATTCAGATGAAGCCGGCGGATAGTGAGAACAGAAATGGTAAGTTCCATTTAGACATCGAATCCGAGGATATTTGTTCTTCCTCCGTCTCCGTCCCACTCTCCTGTCTCTGTCTCTGTCTCCGCTCAGTTGATTGCTAGTTCGTGCTTTTTTTATCAGTGTGCATGAGCCTTTTGGGCTTAATCACAAGCAAGGATGGGGGGAGGTGGTGCCTGTATTTGATTACACAAAACAACACATGGAAAGGAAATTCGAACAGAGAATGCGGCAATGAAAATGAATAATGCTCAAACTGACAGGACGGGTGGATGGAAAAAAGGGGAATGGAGAAGGCTAACTGGCTACAATCGTGTATTAGTTGGATTGTGTGAGACCAATAAATCGATTAGGGTGAGTGCTGAAACGAAGGGAAAACATGGAAGTCTGTCGTTGAAAAAAATGCCAGCAAAAGTTGATTCTCCGGCCCAAGAGCGATGAAATATTACTTTTAGAAAAAAAAGGCCCTAAGCTTGCGCAGAGGATTTTCTGCGGCTTGCAGAATATTATTTTCTTTCACGTTTTAAGTTTCTGGAAAGCATCAAATGTTCTGCGCTCTTCAAGTAGAGCTTACAAAATACTCAAAATCTTTTCACGTACATACATATATATAGTTTTTAGATTAGCAAAACCATAATTCATTTGCTAAAACTTATCCACCTTTTTGGATGCCCCAGCTCAAATCACAAAATCCTCTCCCACAAATTCGACGGCAACTGTTCGCCGTGTCCTTCTTGCGTCTCCTTCGGCTCTCCGCTTATGGGCTGCGTTTCCGTTTCCGTTTCCGTTTTCGCTTTGGTGTGTTTCCGCGCGTGTGTTAGTGTAGCAGTGCGTGCATGTGACTTCGGAATTTGTTGTTGTCTCTCGCATTGCTCGAATGCAACGGAAATGTTTAGGGCATCGTTCGCATTCACCTCGATGTCCATCGATTGCTGTTCCTTTTGTGTTTCCCCGTATTCCCCTTCTTACGTAATTGGTTTCCTTCGCTTGCGATTGTGTTCAAGTGGATGAAGGGCCAACCACCTCGCAGTGAGTACTTCTCCCCGTATCCACCGCAGCTCACGATAGATATCCGACTGATCCAAAAGCCATTTGAGCGTATTCTTGCCGCCGCTTTTGTTTCTCCTCGATTGCGTCCGATTGCGTCAAGTGTGTACGCGTGACAAAAATAAATCAAAAAATTAAAAATACGTAACACGGAAATTTTATGGTAAATTAACGAAAAATTGGCACCCAGCTGAGCGAGAATCTCGCTCTCAGTTCGCTTGTTGTGTTTTTGCTTTTGGTTTCGGCGATTATAAACGAATTATTAGCACATGGCTTCACTAAAATTAAGATAAATAGCAGAGTGTGTGAATTCTTAAAAAATGATTGCACAATGAACTTAACGATTCGATTAGCAAAATTTAAAAATTCACTTTAAACCTATATTAAAATGGGTTGTCGAAAATTAATTGCTAAACCTAGCATAAGAGTACAAACAGTTTGCTCAATTTAAAAAAACACACATAAGTACACTTAGTATTCAGATAATTACGTGCACTTAAAAAAATTAATTACCTTAAGATAATATACGTAATATTAAATACGAAAGGTTTAATTTAATATACTATTTAAATAAAAATCTGTTGCAAAGTGTGGAAACAGTTCTTGCTATTACAAGATAACATTTAATTTTGATATTTTTTAGTTTAAGATATGTTCATACCATTTGTTGGGTATTTAAGGTTCTTAAGCCAAACATACCAGTATCTTCAAATATATTTAAAATACTTTCTTCCAAATCAACGTCATACTCTTCGGTGAGTGTACTCGCAAAAAAAAATGCCAACATTTTCAAATGCCACACAAATTTCCCAAAATGCAACAAGTGCAAGATTCGCCTTACTACACACAAATATCGCCCCTCTCTCTCATTCCATTGCCTGCCTTCTCTTTCACTCTGTGCATCTCTCTCACTCACTCCCTTTAGAACCGTGCGTGTTGTGCGAAATGTTTTGGCGACACTTGACAAAATGCCAGAAATTCTAAATACTTTTAGCTGCCGTTTGCCGTCGTCTGTGTAGCTGTCCGCCTTTTTAGCCTGCCCTTTTGGCTTGGCTTAGTTGTCGAGTTGCTCAGGATGCCTTGTTTTGTTGCTGGTTTTGCCGGCATCTTTTGGCCAACGATTGCCACCATCTCCGTCGCACATTTTGGCCAACTATCCGCATGCAAAATCATCGCAAATTAATGATATGCGAGCAAATGCAAGTAGATACTCCTAGGCAGATTTTTATTTATGAACACAATTTTATTGCTATGCCTTTTGGCTTTCGAATTAATGGGCTCCATGCTTGGCAAATTGTCAGAGGACGACAACGACGAATCAATTTTCAAATCACCGCTTTGATTTGATGACAGGAATGAACAAAGATAGGGTGTTTTTCATTGAAAAATGTGTAAGAAATAAGAAATATAGGGCATTCAATTAAACCCAGCATATTTGAATATTATGTACAAGTCACCTAACATCTATTCATTACTTGGCTATTAATCTTCACTGCCACTCTAGCATTCGTCAGATACGTCAGCACTTAAGCGAATGTTTCTGTGGCGGTATCTTCAGATCTGAGAATGCATTTTCATGTTTGCAGTTTCAGCCCACAGATGTGTGTGACCCGATATCTGCGAGATACTGAGAAGCTCAACTGCCGGTCGCATTAGCACACTTTTCGATTCAATTATTAAGAGTTCTGCGGGCCTGGCAGCGAAAACAAAGCGCTTTTCTATGTTCACTGAGTGGAGCGCTCCACACTGCTCTTCAATTGATTTTCGAGCTCCCCGCTTGGCGTGATCGCCCGTTTAGCTAGATACAGAGATGTAGATACATCTGCAAGATACACAACAAGATATACGCCCAGTATTTTTGTAGCTCTGATGTTAATTGCTCGCGTCTCGAAACCTTTTAGGTCGTAGCGATCTTGTCAAGCGAGCACACAACTTTGACTTGGCATTAAATGTGTTAGAAAAGACGATTGTCATTGTTGTTGCTGTTAAATCTCGAGTTGGGCTTCACATGAGGCGTAAAAGGGGGCGGGACGGGGCGGTTCAGGGGCAGACTCGTTTGGGAAGACGTGCAAAAGAGATTTAAGCTAAAGTGCAGTGATTTATGTAATGTCATAATGGCTAAAGCTGCTGTAAATTCACAAACTTATTTTATGAATACACAATGTATTGTTTACCTGGCTTGCAAATTAAAAGCCACTAAGCCAGCTGACTGATCAAATGACTTCATAGCAAACATATTTTCAAATTCTAAGAATTAAGTCAAATTGATTCAATAAATAGAAAATATATGTTACATCTTCCATAATACTGACTAAACCAACCCAGTAATAATGAAATCATACCGTGAGCGTAGAGGAATCGATTCGAGTATCCGATCCCGAGCGGAAAACTGCCGAGTCAACGCGGTATGGATGCGAAAGAGACAGAAGTACGGCACCAAGAGAGAGACAGAGTGAAGCGCACGAGCGGGAGAGAGCTACTCATACTCATAAGTACCAGAAACTGTCAACCGCTGACTCCCCAGCAAACATAAATAAACAAACATCCAAAGGCAACAAGCGTGGCTAATTGGCTTTTATGTGAGCGAGCCACAAGTGTCTGCAACAGCTGTTTAGACAAAGAGGGGAATAACGAAACAGAAAGAGATAGAAATACATATAGGGAGAGAGAAAGAGAGCAAAGGAGAGAGCCGGCAAGAGCGGCGTTGCCAGTGGCAAATGTATCTGTATCTCGAAGTGCAGCGCAATTGATCGCGGGGCAAAGTGTCGTGCCCGCGGGCTTTTCAGTCGATCGGTGATCGTCGATCGGGAATCGTTATTCGTCACTGGTGATTCGTTAGTCGATAGTCGCGCTCAACTATTGAAAAGATACGTGCCGTAGTCTGTCATTTATTCGCGACACGATCGCCGTATCTTTGTATCTTCGCCGCACGTTGTGGTTGGTCAACTACAAATGAAATTCTTTAAATTAAATATACGCCGACCGCAAAGCCTTAATTGAAAAACGAAACGTTCGCACTGTGTATCTCGAAGATATTGATAAACTATTGGCACAGCCAATTGATTGAATCTTTCACCCATATGACTCGCTCTACGTTTATACGCGAGGATCGTACTCAATCATTATTGATTTAGTAATTGAGAAAACGATTTGGAAACTGACAACTGTGCGGTGTGCTAACTAGCTGTTAGTTTGCTCAAAATAAATAAATGAAATTAATTAACCACACAACGTAATACAATCTACTTGTGGAAAAAGTTTATACAATTTCACAAACATTTAAAGATTATCATTATTTTTTTATAGTTAAAAGCGGTTGCAAAATAACTTTTAGATTTAAAAAAAAATTAGTAAAATTCTTTTTAAAATCAAATACAATACAAAAATACAATCCAATACGAAAAAAGTATGAATCCAATTATCTTTATTATTTTCTTTGGCCAACTTGGAGAATTTCCCCATAATTCAAAATTTAGCCCACATTAAGTTAATAGCTTTGCTAAATCTACCGCAAATATCGGGCAGGCAGACCACGGACATATTTCCATTTCGATTTCTAGAGGGTGCCCGAAATAAATGCCATTAAAACATTAATTTCTCATGCCAGAACAGCACAGGCGGTCACAGCCCAGTCGATTGGATTTGTCATACCGTTTGGCAATTGCCAAAAAGTAAACACGGCAGAAGAAATGACAACAGAGAATCGAAATCGAAACGAAAACGAAAACAATATGCAAAGCTCTTCCCAAACGAATAATTAAGTGCAAAAGGAGCAAAAACAAAAGCCAGCTAAATAAATTATAATCTCGGCTGCAGTTTGAGTCATTCTCCGCCGGCTTCTCCCAGTTCCCCAAGATTCTCCTCATAGTTTCTCGGCTTCTCGCCGGCGAACCGGCTGTGGTCTCAACCAGTTTTAAATTCATTTTCATTATAATGGGTTTTTTTTGCGCAAAGAAATTAGCGTTTTTCTCCGGCCTTCTGTTTATATAAGTCAAGTCAGCTGTTTGGTGTTTTGGTTTGCAGTTTGTTTTGCTTCGGCCATCTCGTATCTACATCTTTCTCGGGGACTACAAATTCTGGGCAGAGATTGCGTGCCACTTGCGATCGAGTGAGAAATACCACTGAAATTGGAGAAATTTCGTTGGTTGCGTGTTGAAAGTGCGTTGCATTCTGTGCTGCAATTGCAATTGCAGTTGCATTCGCAATCGCAATCGCAATCGCAAATGCATTCGCAGCTGCAGTTTGTCATGTGTGGCACAAGGCATTTCTTACGCTTGACGAGCGGTAATTGAAATATGTGAATAATTGCTAGATTTGTGAGCCAAAATGGCAAGCCGCATAAAGAAAGATGCATGGGAAAGCCGTGAAGATGACAAATGACTGGGGAAATTTCTCCACACGGAGTTGGCTTTCGGATACTGGGGATACTTAGGCGACGTATCCCAAAGATTCATATAAAGCTACTTTATTTCTTCAAAGATCGTTTTTAATATTCCAATCTATTAAGTCAAGTCAAAACTCGAACAATTAGTAACTTTTCTTCAGAACAATTAAACAATTTAGATACCTGACTGAAATGTTGTACCAATTTGGTGAATAATGAAAATCCATTAAACTCCGTTTAGACTCGACATTACATTTGAATTAGAATCAATAAGTTGGTAAATACTATAGTAAGTTGATCAGATACATTCAAATATCTTTTGTTACATGCACATGCATCCATCATAATTAATAGGTTCCTCGTTCAAGTATTTACCAAGTTTCTTGAGCAATGCGTATTGCACAAAACTCTTTGCAGAATGAATTGCAATACCTTGACAATTGTCATTGTTTGAGTTAGAATTATGCATATTTTCATGGACCTTTGTTGCAACGAACACAATGGACAGACCGACTAGTTCTTCTCGGACCTCCAATTAGGTGTGGACAATGATGGGAAAAAGTTCTGTAAAGAACCACATTGTGCAGTGTTCAAAGTGCTTGGAGACAACAATTAATTGAAGAAATCACGCACGCCCAAGGGT
Source organism: Drosophila orena (assembly GCA_005876975.1). Lineage (NCBI taxonomy): Eukaryota > Metazoa > Arthropoda > Insecta > Diptera > Drosophilidae > Drosophila > Drosophila orena. The sequence continues at coordinate 6,439,542 of VCKV01000008.1, read as the reverse complement.
CTAAAGGGGTAATAAATTCTATGGAAATGTGGGAAGGGGGAGAAGGGGCTCCGAGAACAAAACAGAGGCGCAAAGTGAATGACAACCAATTCCATGATGACTTCTGATGGACAAATACGGCTAACGGGCTCTATGACCCAAAAGAATGAGGGAATACTGAGACATGTTTTGCATACACTAACAGATACAAATTTTATTATGTATGCCCTGCAGTGGTTGCCGCCTTTATGGGATTCTTTCACTCCAATTGTGGACGTCAGCTCCGATCCTTCTGCTCCTCCTCCCCCCCCTTCCCCCACCACTTTTCAATTCAGGGAATTTTAATTATTATTTTCAATTATCGAAAATGGTCTGTGCGTCTGTTGTTTTCAAGTGCTTTCGTATTGTATCTGCGGCAGTAGCTGTATCTGTATCCGCATCTCTGTCTGTAATTTGGGGGCGTATTGTTTTATAATTCCTCTGCCCCAACGCCCCTTTTTTCAACATTTGCTGGTGGCATATGGCTTGGTTGTGTGCTCCCCTTTGATATTATTGAAATTTTCTATTCCATTCGGCGATAAGAAAGGTGGTTCTTCAACCTGCATTTACACAAAACATTACTCTTCTCGAGTCAGCTGACAGAATTGTGTATTACTTTCTGCGGAATTATGATCTGGCTACCAAAGCTTTTAGCCCAAAGCTGTTAACTGTTTAATTAAACAACTGACGCGAATGAGACGCACTGTAGCTGACTGCTGAAATGCGAAACGAAAACAAACATAAAGTTGGTGCCTCGCTCAGGTAGAATTTCCGAGACAGGAACATGAGTAATTATGGAAATATATAAGCAATATGACTGAAACAACAGATACAGTTCGTAGACTTGGCACGAAAAAAGGAAATTAAAAGATCCCTATATACATACACATACACGTATATAAATGTTGTAAAGGTGTAATTGTAAGGTGAATGTGGACAAGGCTCATAAGCGGAATATAGTTGCATCATTCAGGTATACCTTTAAAAACCTGTTGAATACTAAAGGCTATTTTCCTTAGAACCTTCGTTCCACCGCAGTGCTCCTTAAAACTCATTTAATCTTCATAGTTTTCGCATTTCCCGAGCACATTTCCCCCCAGCACGCGTTTCTTATTGCCATTTTGACACAAAACCCGAAAGGCAGCGGCAATAATGATAATATTTGTTTGTATTCGAACTGTTTGCTTCTGTTGCTGTTGCTGTTGCCATTGCTATTGCTATTGCTTTTGCTTTGACGTCGCCATGCGGCTCATCGTGAACTGAGTACACAATGGCTAAAGTACATACCAGATACAACTACAACTACAAAAATCAAGTAAAATAAACCGCAGAACGAAGCGAAAAAACGGCAGCGAAAAATAAGCGTCGCCAGCAGTTTGTCACTCAATCGCCCAGACATCAGTCGCGTTTTCGGATCGACTGCGAAAAAAATACAGCGCCGAAAAAATAGCAGAGACAAATCGCTGAAATTCTCAACGAGTATCTAACAGATACTCTCAACTCGGAGACGTGTCGCCGTAATCGGGGAAATATAGCGACTTGCGAGCCAAGCGGAAATTACAATTGCCGCGCACGCGCGTGTCAAAGTTTAAGTTCAAGACGTGCGATCAATTACCAGGTATCTTTCGGATCGAGATACTCGACGAAAAGCTGAGGAAATTCGATTCGAATACGCAAATCAAGCGCATTTTGGAGTGTGTAAATCAGACTTAAAATGCACATAACATTTGCATAATTAGTGGACGATAAGAACTTGGCTTGACTTGGTCGAAAGTACAGTGGGCACTGGCTAAGAGCGAGGGTCATTGTAAAAATACTTTAGACTGCAAGCTTTTGAAATGCTTTTTTTGAAGGCTTTCGAACTTTTTTACAATCAAACAATTTCATGAAAAGTGGCAACAAGATGGGTCATTGCAGTCATTCACCACTGCCATCCCATATCGTGAACTTATGGCCTAACTATCTGTATATTTACCTGTGAGAACAGCCGCAGTAATCGCGTAGGAAATAATTGAATTCACACTGAATACAGAACAGTCAATGGGCATTTCGAGCATTTGGGCGGCGGGATGGGTCGGGCTGACGTTGTATGCTGGCAAATATAACAGGCGAAAAGGCGATTTCCGATCCAATTGGCGTTCCGGTCGGTTGACTCGAGTGTGTGAGCTTGGAGCTGGGTGTGTCGAGCCATAAATAGCCTCCAATGAAGGCTGTCGATGAGCTCTGCCCCTTCAGCACCCTTCGTCAGTTGGCCACGACACGCCACGCTCTCACCTACAAGGTCGTCCGAACTCAGCTTCCCATTAGGTGATTGAAATACCCTTACTTCAGTGTTTACTATTGAGCGAGAAAAAACATAAACGCAGCAAGTGCGTATAGATCTCTAATACTAAATTCCACTAATTGTAATCCGATTTTACCTTCACGTAACGAAAATGAATCATCTGGGGCCGGGTAAAACTGTCCCTCAGAAAATAATCACTCAAAAGACGAAGTCAACAAACGGAAATTGTCACTTGTCAAATTCTCATTTGGCTTTCATTTTCGAGGAGCCTCACACGAGGCAAAGGCGGCCGAAAAGAAAACCTGAGTGCAGGCCGTATTAAATACAAAGTGTCAACGGCTCGTCAAAACCTCAAAAGCCAAATACGTTTTCGTACAAACTTGAAAGTATTTTAAAATCCACACAAATCAACAAAAGAGGGAGCTCTTTCTAGCATTGTGTGGATTTTCCTTGTAATATCCTTTGGTTTCGGAATATTCACTTACTGAATAGAGTTGAGTTTATCTGAGTATTACCCCATTTCGAATTACATAATTAGGCTATTATGACGAATTATGCTCAAACCTCTTCCGTCTCACATTATTCAAACTCACTTCCGATATTCTTCGGAATGGAGACCTCAACGTTAGACGTTATCATGCCTCGAATGGCCCGTTTATAATGGAAAAGCGTAACTTTCCGCTCTGAAAATTTTCATTTAACAGCAATAATAACAAAAACCACAATAAAAACAACAGCAAACAACAAAACACACGAGGTGCTGTGGCAGAAGCAAAGTTCAGAGTGTAAATGTGAAGTTTATGCGATAATTGCCAGCGAGTTTGTTGCCAGGTAAATTGCACTTTGAGGCGCACGAGACAGCAAGATAATAATACAAAGCTTACGAAAAACTAGGTTAGAAAATGCTAAAAAAAAGTACACAGCCAATCTGCTCACTTAGAAAAAATTACTCCACATTTGAAAATCGTCTGGAACGCAGCGAAGCGTTAACAAAGTGATTACGAAAATGTCCCAATGGAACACGTGTATATACACGTATGTACATACGTGTATGTATACACGTATGTATATGTATGTATAGTAATAGCCATTCGGGCGACGAATCAATTGGTTTCGCATATGTCGCAACCATCAACAGAAAACTGTTCCACTTTGGGCCACCTGCAAAATGGAAACTCTCGTCAATATTTGCACTTTCTTCTGAGTTACATTCCAAGAAGAGAGCTGCGGCCGACAGGCGGGCAAACTTGTCTATTTACGCATATTTATGTCTATATGTTGGCCATGTACAAACAAGAAGCCATCAGCTTCGACATCACTCCCAGCATCGTAATCATCGTCATCATCGTCATCATCATCTTCTTTAGGCAGTCTGTCAATAGACTGGCAAACGTCAATTTCAGCTGGGTCAGAAGAAATTGAAAATAGACAGTCGAGTCAGGTGGAAAGGGGGCGGTGGGGAAAATGCTCGGAGGGACAGGCTAAAAATTTGAAAATTCGAGTACTTCAAGAAAAATGTAAAATTTCATAGAATTTGGAATACAGCTAAAGCCGCAAAATCAATTCAGACCAATTGCTTTTCGAAAACATATGAAATGCTCAACGACTTGGAAACTACTGTACGCAATTTTATGAACTTTTCCCCCAAAAATGTGCAACTAATGGGAAACAGTACATTTTTCGATATCATTCAAGTACTTTGCCAGATATTGATGTACAAACGAGTGTAGCTCTTTCAGATGATTTAAAAATAATTATAATACAAATAGTTTCAAACGCCACCTGATCTATTATTCGCTTTTTAGGGAACTTCCCCAGGAAACAAGCCAAACTTCAGTGTCAAGCAAATGCCGTTGTTGTAGCTGGATAAATAAGCTTGAAATTTCACAATCATATCGCTCGTATATGTTTAGGTGTCGAACAGTTGTCGGCTTGTTTAGTTTTCCAGCTCAAAACTCCCCGCCTGGGTCTAGAGTTACTTATTTACCCTGGGTTCCCTCTCCATTTATTGCATAAACATAGACATTCGTCTCTTTAAAACTCTGTTCGAGCTGATTAGAGCTTCGCACAGGTGTTATACATATACACAGATACGAGTATGTAGAAAGTCCAGAAAATGGGAGTGGCTTGGTGCTAGGTTGCGACAGTTGTGAATACTGAAGCATGGGAGAAAATGTTTAAGACAAGTATGAACTACATGCAAAAATAGTTTTCAATTGTTCAGTTTTTTCAACATTTAAATGTAATTATAAACGCTTGGTGAATATTTTATAACGCCCAGCTAATATTCAATGACATAATAGTGTTATTATCCAAGTGATACCCCTTAAAAATGTCATATGAACGGTAATAAAAATTGTTCAAGCGAAAGCTGGATGGATAAAAATTTTTGTTTATTTGCTTTGGATTTTTCAATGATTTTAATAACGCTGGCGGGGCTCCTTAACGTACATAAAAATGCAAAATCAAACAACTGCGCTATGCGATCGCCATAATAATCGTAACAATAAAAGCAAATATGGTCCATCTGAATGGCCAACCCGTATGGGTGGATCATGTCCGACCCATTAGCACTCGGTGCGTTGATGGGGGATGTGCAACAAATTGAAAGTAAATAACACAGAACGACGATAAAAAATACGGTGTTATTGCAAAAGGCCAACTGCACTCGCCGGACAATATGGCAAATTAATTAGTTATACAAAAATGGTAGACCATAAAACGCCGTACTGAAAAATAGTGAAACGGTCGCGTGTGTGTGTGTGTGTGTGCACAAATAAAATTCAAATTATGCACAAGTGAATAATTGTGGCATTTTAATGGCGACCCTTGCTAATAAAATTGCAAATAAAATATTGCCTTTCGTTTTTAATTTAGCCCAGGAGGCCCATAAAAAAGCAAAGCAAAGTTTCAGTTAGACAAAAATATTTGAGCCCTTCGACCAATTTTTTGTATGTGCTGGTGCGCCATCTAGCGACCAATAAATAACATGAAAAACCCAAATATCATGGAATGCGGCAATTCCTTAAACAACAACAGCATTGGCTCCAATATCAATGGAAACGGAAACGGAAATGGCAATGGAAATGGAAATGGCGGAGTCAGTGAGCAGCGCCCCCTATCGGGCAAAGCCCTTGCAGCATCTCCTCCGCCCGTCGTCGGCAACAACAACAACAACAATAATCTGATGGTGCGCTACAACAAACTAAGCTCGGGCAGCTCCTCCGCGAGCTCATCGCCGCCACATCATCAGCAGCACTCGCCACCACCGTCGATGCACCACCAAAGCCATCCCAACCACCCACTCCAGCCGTCCTCCATGTCCACAAACATGGCCACAAATGGCCATCAGTTGTATCCGGCGATAACGGCAACGTATTGGCTCCCGCCGCCGAATCCGGCGCCATATTTAGTTCCAGGTAATTAGTGTTACTTGCACGGACCACCGTCCAGCTAAGCCCAGTCGGTCCGAGCACAGTGGGGCCTCCGTAAAGCGGATGCGCCAAAAAATTATACATTTAACTGCACTGACGTTAGGGTGATACTTGACCAGTTACGAGGGGTTTTCTGTAAATACATATATATTTTAAGAATTTTCGTAATTCGTTTGGAAACTTTTTACAAAAACGCATATTTAATTTCCAGAAATATAATTGATTTTCTTTAAGCCCAATTAAGTTCATATTATACCTGTTTGATTTATAAGGTAGCAGATATGGCTTGATGACATCTTATCGTTCCTTTTTGACAGCTTAGCTTTAACAAGACAATTAAAAACTATAAATAATATATTAAGTTTCCAAGGGTTCTAGGTGTAGAACAACTGTATTAAAGGTTTTTTCTTCATAAATTATATTTAATTGCAGATTTTCACTCAAAACGTTGTTCCTAATGATTATTCACTATGGCTTCTATTGTCCGAAACCTACATTGTATATAAAACAACCGTATTAAAGCGTTTCGTTTTTTGTTAAAAATGTATAATTAATTACAAATTTGCACTCAACACGTTGCTCTTAATGATCATTCACTGTGGCTACTATTGTCTAAAACTCATTGCATTTCTACGCTTTGGCAGCGGAAGCGCGTCGCCTGCAAAAACGTTGCAAATTATATTTTCGTGTTTATTGTGAAGCTCGAGAGGATTACAAAGCCAAGAGCGGGTGGGCGGACTGCCCGCTAGGGGGCGCCAGCAGAGCAATTTTCCGGAGAAAACATGACGGGGGAGAAACGGGGCGGCGAGTGTTCCATGTTTCGATGAAACTTTCGTGTTTTTATTTTCCGGCTCTTTTGTTGGATTGTCGTGTATTTTATTTCCTTTTCGCGCCAAGTGGCTAAATGTTAAACCAATATGTATGTGTACGTGTGCGTGTGTGTGTGTGTGTGTATGTGTTATGGGGAGGGGGGTTTATGCAGATGTTGAGCTTGCATTTCGTTTCCTTTATGTGTGTGTGTGTGTGTGTGTGCCTGTGTGTAAATGTGTTTGGGTAATTTCATTTGCAAACGCCACTTGCTAGGCGGCTAATTAAATTTTAGCTTTGTCATGGGACTTTTGAACTCCCCAGCAAAAGCGGATAAAAAAAACCCCTCGGTGGGGAAAATCCTGGATAAATGGATCTTCACGGTTTGACTGCGTTTTATTCGGTTTTGTAAAGTAACTTTATGTTGTTTGTGGTAAGGAATAAGTTCTGACTAAATATTTCAATGCACTCCTTTCTGTAATTCAGTTTGACCTCATATACGTGATGTTTTTTTTAACATTTCATCACCACAATTTCAAGTTCGTTTATGTATTAAGTAACTTGAGTATCACATTCGTGCCTCGTTGATTAGCACAGCTGTGCTAAAGATTTAATCAACTAGCAACTGAGACTGACTTTAATCAATTTGAAGTGGTTTTAGATTCGTATTTTTAACCTCTGCTGGAGAGAAGTGTGTACATAATTTAGAATATTTTGTAGTGCCTGACAAGAAAAGTGACTTAGCCCTCTGATTCCGCTCCTTCTTCGGCTCTTCCTCTTGCCGCTGGTTTCCTGTCTGGTCTCTGAGATGTGACAGTTCCTTGGGATGCCTTGGGTCACATGATTTTCGGGGTCTTTGGGGTTCTGGGCCCTGTCGTTGGCATGCAAAAGCTACGTGACATGTGGATAGTTGCTGTTGCAGTTGTATTACCACAGCGAAACGTGTTACATTTATGTTAACGCATTTGCACACGTTAAAAGAGAAAGAGGAAGAGAAAGAGAAAGAGAAAGAGAAAGAGGCAGAGGCAGAGAGAATTGGAGCTGCAGGAAGGAAAGGGAGAAAATTCATTTATAATGCCTTGCCACAAGTTCTGAAACCATCAACCTTACGTAACACTCCCCATCCAACCAGCTGTTACACTTCACTTTTGACTGACAGCCATTTTGACACACACGCCCCCTTTTCTAGGTTCCGCCCCCCAAAAGTCACTTGATCTCGCCGTACAATTATTATAATATTTCCCGCTCGCCACTCGCCTGCATCGAATTGCTTTCGAAATACATGCACCTTATTTATTTATAGTTTTTTTTTTTCACCATCGGCTGTTCTTTATTTCTTCCGTGTCTGCCAGTGAATTCCCCTTTGGCTGCTTATTTATCAACGCTTTGACTTTGGCTGCTTTTGGTCACAGTCAAAGTCGGACGCAAAGTCGAAGTCAACAATTCATTTCGCAAACATATATCGCATAAATATGCAAGTCATGCGCCGAGTTAGACGGAGCACAATTGATGGGTTAACACGGAGATGGCGGGGTTTTCCTGGCGATGGGGGGTTACTAGGCAGATGAAGAAGAAGTAGCAAGGGAGCCCCTGTCAGCAGTCACAAATTGCAATTCCCCAAACGCTAAGGTATAGTAATGTCTGAGTTCTTGATGCTTCACAAAGCTTTCGCAGAGTTGAATGCAAATTGGAATATGTACATATGTGAAACAGGAATACACGTATGCAAAGGAATACACAGAATATGGGCCATTTAATAATGCTACTGATAAGAAACAATAGGAAAAGATTGTAATGTGCATGGGGAGTCTGAGTTTGATTTGTAACTTTATTTTTTCTCCTCTCCCGATCGAGCAACTCACTTTATGGGCAGCTAATTCCCGGCGAACTCTTAGCCATTTGACAATTGGCCGGGGGAGGCACATGCTTGTCCCTTAACCCCTTGGTAGCCCCAAACATCGAGTGCCGGGCGACAAGTGACCGAAAAGTTGAACAACGAGCGAGTTCAACGTACACCGCAGAATGAGCAGCAGCCGCAGTTTTGCATAGACAATACTCGGGAGCAACAAATGGTGAATGCGTTACAGTTCAATAGCGATTGACTGGGGTGGGGCACCAAGGGGTTAAGGGGTCCAAGGGGTAAAGGGGTACGAGGGGTACGAGGGGTTCAATGGGTCGCTTGATCGACTGAACGTCCCATAAGAACGAAATGAAATTCTGTCGCGACAAATACACAACAATGCGGAATACGTAATCAATTGATTCGGATGTGGCAAGGGGGCAACTCAAACAGATACATTCGTATCTCTGCTTCGCTCGTAGCTGTGAGGCGTATCTGCATATATTTACATGTAGCCCGAAACAAAGCGAGCTCGCAACAATCGAGCACCAAACTTTGGATTGCTGGAAAATGCTGCCGATATGCAAACTTTCCGACAAATTCGCATTTATTGCCTATTTATCTGAGCAAAATCGGGCACGAAAGCATCTTAATACGTCTGCATACACGCATATACAATGCACTAGCATCTGGTGGACTTCTATCCTCCAGCTGCAGCACTGGGGTCTTCTGCCTGCAGCCTACGCAAATGGAAGATGAATTCCGCTCCAGGAATTTTAAGCTAATTAGGTCTGGAAGTCTAGAATGTGCCAGGAATGCCTTATAAGCCCGGACTGCTGCAAATTGGTAATTCACGTATGTGCAGATGGCGAAGAAGATGCCATGAAGAGGATTAAACAAATTCCCATTTGCCTTAGTGGTCAATGTGCTCGGGATCTAGTCATAAGCTAAAGTTTGAATTTTCAATTAGATTTATCTCTTTGATCGTAAGCTGTGTGCGCAAGTTTAATGGGCATTTTCAAGCAAATGGGCAGTGTATTTCGTGAACCTTTAGTATCTGCCAAATGTCCTAAGCCTAAACTGTGATTGAATAATTAGCAAAAATACTGATTGATAGTATTACATAAAATCAGCACTCTTATGAAGACACCCTCACTGTAATTTTGCCGTAAAGTAATCACATAAGGCCATTGAAAAAATGTATTAAAGATACCCAACTGATTACTATGCATAGCGCATTTTGAGGCATGTCAAAAGGTATAAAAAATAAAACAAAAAAAAACTAAAAATCTGCTCAAAGAAGCGGGGACACGTTGAAGTTTTTTACGAGTGTCGGGTAGAAGATTTGAGCAACTTGTTGGAAAGATGCTGACTGGCTGACTGGCTGACTGACTGGCAATCAAAATTACCTTTGACGTGACATCTCACAGCCGCAAATATGCAGAAACACCTGGAAGCAGCGGTTGGTTGGGGGTGTGTGGGGAATCTACGAGATTAAATGTGCAGCAAGGCATGAGCTATAAAATGACATAAGATACGACGTCAAAATGTATCTTATGAATGTCTGAACGCTCCACCTCCAGCAATATGCTCGAAAACAAAAACGTTTATTGTCTACGGAGCACGTGCGTCACAGAACCAGTTTGCCAGAGACCGAAACAGACCTGGCTAATAATGAGATAGCAAACAAATTATTTATTTTCAAATCGGATATTGGAACTATTCGCATAGCAGCAGCCAAATGTACTTAAGTTGTCGGCTATTTCGGTGCTCTTGTCTTTAACCTGTCCGAACTGCATTCACAAAAGATGCTTTTCTGCATTTAGCTGACGTCTTAGTTCTTGATTATGTTGTCAATAAGCAAGCCAGCACGCCAGATGGGCAACAAAAAGAGGGAAAATCCAACGCAGAGTGCACATTTTGCTGATTGATATTGGTCAAGTGGTTTTTCATTAAGTCATTTCCATGTTCCACTTGAGACTACAACTTCTTTGTAGTTTCATTTCAACAATCTCCAAGTGGTGGCTCTTGCCAAGAACTTAAGTAAAATGTTGATACATAAAAAAATAATATACAAGGAATAGGAAAAATTAGGAAAAATATGTTTATGGACTGGGTGGCATCCCCTCACCCCCACCCCTTCGTCACTGCACTTGCAGCTTTGTTCTGCTCCCCTTTCCGCATTTTCCCAGGCGTTTCTCATCTTTAGGGCAACTTGCCAGTGAAGCACTTGAGAACATCGTCGGGGGGCGGCCAAGGAAACTTCGGGCAGGGAAAATAGGATGGAAAGCATTAGAATAGGAATAGCCACTGGCAGCGGTAATTGAATGAAGTTCACAAAGGCAGCCAGAAGCGGTCATCGAATGGCTGCAAAAATAAAAAAACAAGTCAGCAGCGAAACAATATTTATAAAAAGTCTCTACGCTGGAAAACGCAACTCTCAAATACCCTGCGATATTTCAATGCACCCACTACTATATATTTATATTTATATTTTAACAACGTTTTTCCTGATCAATTTTGTAAGCATTGAAATTATTAAGTTATGACCAAAAGTGAGGATTCCTTTAAGATCGTCATGTTTATTACTTTCCACAAACATAAATAACTTCAAGTTAAACATTTATTTAAATATTTTTGTCAATGGACAGCTATTAAGCTATTGATTTCAAAGCTATGATTCATACGGCTTCTGAAAATAAGCATACTGCTTGTGAAGGGCATCGAAATGGAGCACAAGAGATATTGCTCGCACAACACACAAATGAACCCTTCAAGCGAATGCCAGAAATGAGCAGCTCCCACTGACTCCTGTCGAAATCCCCCTTTGGGTGCTGGCATTTTGCCTATTGCAACATCTCCGCCTGCCACTCTCCTCCTGCCACATCATCTTCGGAGGGGAGGGAGGGGGCTGCCCCTTTTTTTGCTGCTGCTGCTGCTTCTGCAGCAGCTGCGGAAATTGCGGCGCTCGCGGGCCGGAAGTGTTGCCATCGTAATCGAAACGTGCCCGGGCGCCCAGCTCCTGTCAACGGCGTGGATGTGGATCGTGGTCAGCGGAGTGGGCGTCCATCCACTGGGATTGGGACTCGTGCCGGTGTAGGATGATTATAATGACTTCGCTCATTTGTCGCAGTGGTTGGCTCAACCAATGGCATTAGCTTTTATGACGGTTAATTGTATTTTGCGGCCAGGAAAAGTGGTGAAGTATTGAGCTGGCTGTGCTATGGAAAGTGTTTGAGCTGGTTGAGCTTCATTTTGGAACTATGCATCAGTTGTAACCACACCTTCAAAAGAATTACCAAGGCATTTCTAGCATACAATATATATTTATTACTAATCGATTAATTGTATCCCTTACATTTCATCTGATACTAGCCTATTCTGATCATACTAAACTTTTACTAAACTTTTCAAATAATTTACGCTCTATGAAAATATGAAAATGGCAACTTTTTTCACCTGCAAGTACGCTTTTCTTGCTGCAACTTAATTACATGCACATAATTATTCCTTACAGAACGTCGCCGGGTGGCGAAACTCTGTCTCGCGAATGAAAAAAGCTTAGTTGAAAATTCCATTTTAATTTCCGTTTCCGCATCAACATTTTCCGCTTGTCAATTATTGCAAAATTATGCAAATATGCTGCGCGGCAAAGGAAGGGAAAGAAATGTCGAAAATTTGTGCGCATTAAATGCGTCGCCCACAAAGGATTCCCCACCCCCGAACTTCCCGTCTGGGATCCTTCCTCCTGGAACCGCCAGGGAGCTTAATTGAATTAAAACATAAAAATGTCCTGCCCCCTTCGGGCCGGGCCATAAACTCCGCCCATGGGGGAATATATGAACAATTGGGACGGACAGTATCAAACAAACACACATGCATATACGGCTGTAAGTATGTAATTCGCATTTTAGTGCATTTTGATGGCGCCACGAATAAGCATCATAATTTCAGCGGTTTACAACATTTTTTCTCGATTGGCGGGGCTTTAAATTAATTATGACAAGACCGGCGAAAAGTATGCTATGCGAAATGGTTGCGCCTTCCACGGCACACATGCATTTTCCGCAATAAATATTTATGCAGCTGAGACTGCGAGTTGAAAACGCCCAAACTACTTAACAACACAAACAGATACAAATATGTGAAAAGTTGCCTCCAACTCGTGCAGCACTTCAAAATTGCAGCATCTGCTGCTGCTGCTGCGTTGTTGCTGCTGATGCTGCTGCGTTGTTGCTGCTGCTGCTGCGTTGTTGCTGCTGCTGCTGCACATGTGTGCATGCCATTTTCATTTATCAGGCCTCGTGTGAGCTCAGCGCTTAATCTGTACAGTACACACACAGTAATAACAACAGCAGGAGCTGCAACTCATGCCACTTACACACTTACAGTTGAAAAAACAATAATTTCCTTGACAGCATGCAAACAATTTGCATTTGTCAATCAAGGAATGGCCTGAAAATTCGAAAATCTGATGAACATTCCAGGTGGTTTATCGCACAGCCAAAGTTTGATTTGAAGTTTGATAATAAAACTCCAGCAGCTTTAATGCAATTAAAGAGCAGTGTGCCAATTTGTATTCCACTACCTTTGTGAAATTCAATAGTATGCACATATCATGTCAAACCATAATTAAATGCCCGACATCCCAGTTTATGCCAAGTGTAATGCGTTAAGTCTTTCCCTTGATTATGCATTGTTGTGTGCACAGTGTTGCAGGCGTGTTTATGTTATAATTGAAAACGTTAACTGTTTTTAGAGATGGCGGATCAGGAGTGAAACAACCACTTCCCGAGTCCTTCCTCCAGCGTAAGGCTGCCCGCGTCTAATGCTAAATTTTAATTGAAACCTGATAGACGAGGAGCTGCAGCTGGGATGCTGCCTAAGTAGCTTAATATGTGATTAGATGCAGTCTGAGACAAGTGCGCCATCACAGTGCGCCCTAATTAATACGTGCGTTATTTCATTTAAGATTCAACCCAAAGCTAAAGCTCATAAACTGCCAAAACATCATTCTGATCAACCATACTATAATATATGCTTGATATTTAAGAATGCCCAGCTTAAACGGCATTTATGTGGCATTTATTGGTGGACGAGGGAGGCGGGGAGGCAAAGTCATAGCCATTAGCCAACTTGTTCACATCTGTTTTTACATATGTATTACTTTGCAGCTCCTCCTGGAGCCCCTGGCCAAAATGTTCTGAATAATGTTGCATTCCTCCGATTCGAATGCCACATCTCGTATGTATATCCGAGTGTGATTTGAGTGTGTGTTTTGTATAAATCTGGCTGGCGTGTTTAACATTTATCCTTTCGCTTCTCCGCCACTCCGTCCTCGTGTCCTCGTTTTAATGTGCTCCGCATTAGTAGCAAATTCTGCTCCATCCATACTTGCGATGTATGCAAATCTCGGCTACCAACCCTCCGGAGCAATTTTGGCCCACTTTCTGTGGGTTTGGCAAAAGTTTTATGCGCTCCATTCGTTTGCACGGATGTCATTGTTCTGGTTAATGCGTTTAACTATTGTTTTTGGCTAACACCGAGTGAGAGTAGTAAAATCGGGGAAATTTTCTATGGAAAAAGCATTTCAACGAAGGTAACAATATTTAGGTACAGTATCAGTTCAGTATCATTTAGGTACTATCAGTATGAATACTTTAAAATCATAAACATTCATCACAATTATATTATTTGCTGTACTTTGTGCAATCTATTAGAGGGTGTCCTTTTAGGCCATACTATATGTATTCGGAATCGTAAACATTTGCACAAGGCGATTAATTTGTTTATGCCAAACAAACAAAAGTGGGGTAAATAATTAAGAGCTGTCGAAGGTTTTTTCCGAGCGCCAAGAGGCGAGCAATTTAATGGCAATGCAAATTGAATGCAATCTAATGCTCGGCTGACTCCACAGAAAAGCTCTAATAAGATAAAAGATACGCAATTCATGTGTGTGGAAAAAGTAAATTATGCACATGACAAACTTTGCCCGGGGCCAACAATTTTCGGGGGCCAGAAACCGACTTGACACAAAAGTTGATGTCTCAAGTGTGAAGTGAAATATATGAGGTCCCAGTAGATTTGTGCCGCTCCCGCCCACGGCCCCGCCCTCGCCCCCGCCACGCCTCCTTTGGCCCACACACACACACATAAGTGCAGTTTCCGCTTTTGACTGTGCATATAAATCTTAAGACAGTTAACGACATCATATGGCAGAGTTGGCTCCCAAGGATGAACTTACAATGCATATGCCACAGGCGGAAGTCTTCACCTTCCCCCCGCCCCTCATTCTGAAAAATGCCCCAAGGGGGGGTGCAACTTTGCTGCATAATTGTGGGGCGGAAGGCACGAAGAGGGCCCGGCGAAACGAAACGAAACGAAAATGTTCGCCCAGCCAGTTGAGGAAACCAATTTGTGGTAATTGTCGTGAAATTGCAATTTCTGCAACTGTAATGGCCCGCAGGAATGACACACAGATGCACCGAAAGTGTGAGCCAGCGGTGGCAGCGGTGGCAGCGGTGGCAGAAGGCAGTGACTTTCCTTAAATGAGATTCCTGCCATTCGGCGTCAGTTGCCACACTCTGGTTCCTTGGCCGACGCCGAAAAAGGTGAAAATGATAAACTGCCTAAAGCCAAATTAATGCGGAGATTGCGCCGGCAATAACAGGGCCAATGGAAATTATAGCCCGCTAAAGCGAACTGCTCGTACGCATTAAGACCGAATTTATATTCCTAACAATAAGGCTGCGTGTATTTGGGTTTACATTTGTACACCTTTTTAGAGTAGTATTAAAATTAAACAAATTCCTTAAATATCGCAAAATATGTGGGAAAACTTCAGGCAATTTAGCGCACATCAGTTTTTGAGAACAAAAGGAAATTCTTGAGGGTTTTATTTTTCGCTGGCCTGGACTTTCCCAACGAGCTTTTATCAGCGCTGAAAAAATCACGTGCGCATAAAACTTTCCAATCAGCGATGCCAAATACAAAAGAGGTCCTTAACAAGCTGCTCGAAAGGGGGAAAACGGGGAAAATGGGGAAAACGGGTAAAATGGGAAAAATGGGAATGGGAATGGGAATGGGAAAGGGTGGCAAGCGCGGGAGACTCAGGTGCCTGCAATAAGTTTTAGCCTCCTTTTGTCATAGCCCTTTTCCATCGTGCCACTCGTATCTTCGCTGGCAAAGTTTCAACTTAAAATGGCAAATCCATACAATAAATATATAAAATGTTACTTCCTGTGTCACACCTGAACTAACCTCAAATAAATTTTGCACATGTGCCGGACAGAGACCAAAAAGTGGGCAAGTGCTGCACGTCGATGTGGTGGATGGCAAATACAGCGAGGAGGTACTACAACTTCGTATGTATTTAGCACACAGGAATGCCTTGCACCCTGTTTCGAAAAAAGTTTCATCCACACCCACCCACCGATAAGACCCATTTCCAACGCCCCTTTTGGGCGGCTTGAGTGCGTTCTGAGTGCCTTGGCTGGGCCCCCTCCCCCCCACAAGGCTAGGGGTGTCTCCAAGGATCACCATCACCTGCTCCGATGCCAACTCCAGGCGAAAGCAACAATTTCCAATCACTTCCCTTGCAGCGACACCATTTTCTATATTTATACTTTACGACACAGGGGCATGCCAAGTGGGCCATGATAGAACTGGCTTCACCCTGAAATAAGCTAGGGTAAAATACAAGTTAACAATAATTTTAATTTTGTTTTTTAAAAATATTTTAAATTCATATCTTACCCATTTAATTTACTCCGCGTTCCTGGAAATGCTTTACGAGTTGCCACATGTATTTCCCCTAACAAGCTGCATTTTTGAGCCACCCTATTCCAGAGTTACGGCATCCAAAAGTGGCTTGAACGCACGCTTTGTTTGCTTAGTATGTGCTGTCTCTGGTAAACTTTAAGCCAAGATGGGGCAGTTGGTGGAAGGCAGAAGTGTGTGCTCGAAAGTGTTGCAGAATGAAAAGTTCCTCTTTCTTACTGCAGCAGTTCCCCAGTTCTTGTTGCATTGATTCGATTTGTTGCGATTGCGTTTTTAGTCTTTTGCATGTGCGCTCCCAAAAAAGTTTTGCAACGCCCCCTCTTCGCATGGGGACCAAGATAAAGCATAACAATTGCCATGCACAAAAACTTTTCCCTTACAAATGTTCTCGTTTCGATGAGGGGAGAGATCTCAAATCTATGGGCAGACCAAAGGCGAAAGCGATTTATTGGAGCAGTTTAAAGTTGCCTCGCCTTTACTGGTCCCAGCTGCTTACAAAGTTGTGCCCTGATTAATTGCAACTCCCTCGCACCAAGGACCCCCAAAAGAAATATCAAAAAAATATCACTCATTCGCCGGGTGTTGCACAATTTAGGTTAAATACCCGCTGACCGATCGTTAAACTGGAGCCCACACGAACACTCATTAAGGAATTTAAGCGTCAGCTAAGAGTTCATAAAAAATCCACCAAACATGTGGTTACCTGTTGTAGGTTAAAGGAAGTCAGTGATGTCGAAATTTTCCCATATATCAGCTGTTATTTTACACTTGTAGCAGCAATTACGCTAGCTTTATCTAGTGACCACTCTACGAAAAGATTTTAAGTAAATAGATACCCCTTTAAAACATGCGTTTCGACTTCAAAATCTGTCTGGAAAACTGCTGTTTTTTCATTCATATGTCATTTCGGGCTACCCAAAAGCCTTAAAGCTGTTAAGTCCCACAAACATGTACTCATTTCGCGGTTTTAATGACATTTTTATGGTGACCATTACGTTTGCAACTCTCCTCAGTCAGTCAGTCAGTACGTTAGTAAATCAGTCAGCAGCCTCAGTTGGCAGAACATTTTTACGGCTCCGAATGAAGCACCGTGCCGGGCGTCATAGTAGTTCGTGCCACATGGGCAACCCACTAGGCTGGAGCCTTTAAGTCAAATGTTTGTGGTTGGATGGCCTCTTGACCCGCTCTCGCCCAAACATAATTGTTATTTATGCTAATTTCACCACTCTACTTCAACCTGCATTTATTTTATGTTTATTTCTGTGAGCATTCACTGAAAGACCTTCTTTCATTTCGCATTTTCCGCTCATGTATTTCCAGAACGTAAACTTTTCGTTGGCATGCTGAACAAAAAGTACACCGAGGCCGATGTGAGGCAACTCTTCACGGGCCACGGCACCATCGAGGAGTGCACGGTGCTCCGGGATCAGGCTGGTCAGAGCAAGGGCTGCGCCTTCGTCACATTCGCCACCAAGCAGAACGCCATCGGAGCCATCAAGGTAGGCTCTAAAAATAACCCCAAGTAAAGCGATTAATATAGTGTATGGGAATAAATAGGAAATCCGCTTTAAGTGGCCTAAAATTAGATCCTTAAATATGAAATAAGTATCGAACAATTGGTAGATATCTATGAAGAATTTAGCAACTAAACTGTACCAGATGGGTTAATAATTTAGCAAGGAATAAATAGTAGAAACGATCACATTAAAGTCACTTTGGCTCTTTAAGCGCAGCATTGCTTTTTGGTGCTGTGGCTAGTGTGGGAAAAACTGTCGCAATGATTAATTGCAGCGGCGGCAAGAGTCGCGCATATAAAACACGTTTCTTCACGGCACACATACCAAAGCAGAGCCGCTGACACGCACACACACACATGCATACACACAGGCATACGAGCACAGCTTCATTCCACAATGGCGGCGGCAGCAACAACAAAAACCGCATGCAACTGCAAACAGGAAGCTGGAACGCAAGCAAGACGCCGCCTCTGGCAGCGGAAGAAGTCAACGGTAATCCTGGCAACCAAGTAACCCCCATCCTGCTTCCACATTCCGCTCCTGCCACGCCCACTTATAAGCAAACACTCACACACACTCACACACACTCACACGCACTCACACTAGCGCAATGGCAGAGACTAATGCAAGTTTTGTGCCGGAAACAGGCAAAATTACAAACTTCCGACAGCCAAACACAAACACATGCAGGGATGCAGGGATGCAGGGAGTGGGAGGAAATGAGCGGGGCAGGGGTGGCGAGAGCAGGACAGTCCGAGCATGCTGTCTCTGTCCTGGGTATATTGCACATAATTTGTCGCCTTTTGCAAGATGAATGTTGTTGTGGGCGGACTGCCATTATAAAGCCATACATGCACACTACAGCACACAGAAACACAGATACGCCACCACACACACACAAACAACAACATCAAAGTACGGTCTGAGCAGGCTACAACATGCCTCAAGGATATTTTCCAATGCCTCTCGAATATACTTGGATAGACTGGCAGACGCCATAATAGAACTTATAATTTCGTAGCTGGAATGATTGGGGAGTTCTGTCAGTTGGCTTACTTGAACTGCAAATGCTCATTTCGCATTAAATCGATCAGATCATTTATTGCAGTATTTAGTAAGGAACACAATATCCTTTACCACGGTTACCACTGTACCCTTACATGTGTGAGCGCCAGCGATTTTAATGCATTTGAAGTCAAATTACGGGATGCTGGGCACGCACACGCCGACAATAAGCTGGGGCCAAGTGGTCCAAGGACATGAGGCAGGAAGGGGCACCAGGGAGGAGCCCGACCAGGACCAAATGATTTGGATCGACGCAGTGAAGCAAGGGTTGCAAAGTCATCGCAAAGTCTATTGACGCCTGAAAGTATGCAGCCCCATGGAATGCAATGCAAAAGCTGTGCGAGTGCCCATCAAAATACGCAGCCCCAAGCCAAAGACGCTCCAGCTGAAGCTGCTGGCAAAGTGCATTTAATATTAATGTGCCATGTTTATAGCCCGGCAATTCATTCTCGGCTTCTGCCCCTCCATTAAGTCTCTTTTTCTATGCAAAAACCCAAATGAAAGCAAAAAATGCGAGCTAGAATGGGTGGGTGGCCAAATGATGATAGCATTTTTCAACTTTCAACGCATGCAGATTTTATTTTTCGCATTCGTCTCGCTAATTTGTCAAGTGGTTGACGCTGAGTTCTGGCCAACTTGGGAATGCGGTCTAGTCTCCAGTGCCCACTGTTGCCCAACGGGTCATTTAACCCGTTTTTTGCTGCTCCGGGGGGAAGTGAGATGTTAGGCCAAGCTGTGAAAAATGACTGAGGATTAGTAGGTGACTTGGGAATGTTCCAAGTAAAAAACGTTTTAACAATGAAGTGCTTTTAAGAAGCTAGGCTGGAGCAACAAGATGGAAACTTGTAGGAAAAATATAACCTTTGACATTAATCGTTTTCATTTGGACAATGCCATTGGTCGTTGTACCAATTTATATACCATGAATTTAAAATTTTAAGTTAACATACAACACGCTTAATATTCGCACAACGTTTTCTTTGAAAAAGGCATCCTTATCGACAACTTTCTAATTTACATCAAGATAATAGGCCTCTGTGAAAATAAGAACATCAACAAAACCATTACAATAATATTCTCAGTAGTCAATCGACTGGGAATTAAATGAAATTCTGATAAAATCCTTAAGTATATACTTCACTCAGCCTGCTCTCCTTGCTGCGAAACCACAAGAACTTCTATACAAGCGCCACCCACAAATTCGCGGCATTTGGAGGTCGAAAACAGTTTTGATAAGTTTTATGGCAGCGGCAAGTCGACTTACAGCATCAGAATAATGACGCGCACTTAAGCCGCCTCCGCATGTCCACCCGACCATCAAACCACCCAGTCATCCAGCCACCCATCCAACCACCCATCCAACCATAGTCACCCAACATCATACCCCCCAGATAGTTTAGGCCACACAGCCATTTGTCCGCTTAGGCGACTTAATTTACACCTTTCTGCTAAGCCCGAAAACAAACAAAATGGCGCGGGAACGGGATTGGATATGGGAATGGGAATGGGGCCGAGAATCGGGGAGGCTGGCAACTCTGGGCGCGTCACGAAAACCAGGCCAAACATTTAGCGAAGGCATTTAGGCTGTGGTCTGATGAGGGGCTGCCGGGCACTGGGGCGTTCGAGGGAGGGTTTTGGCATGCCACTTTACTTATTTTCCGGTTTATGTAGACTTTATCATTGAAACTCAGCCGGGGCCATGGCGACCCGGGCCGAAACTTCCGCTCAATTGTGGCGGCGGTGGCAACTCTGGCCTGCATCCTTTCCTGCATCCCATTCGCCTGTATCGTGGCAGCCACCAGAAGTGCTCTTTAATTACATTGGCTATAATTCTTGCGGCTCTGGCGCGACTTTTATGGCCGGCGCATTGTTTTGCCCCACCCCGTTCTCCACCCCATCCAGCCATCGCGACACTGCTGCTCTTGGCTACAAAGTAATTAGGGAAATTTCCGAGTTTTTAAACAGGTCGCCATGGCTGCACAGTTGAAGCTGAGTTTTCCACCGAGTGGGGCGCCTGGATTTTTTGGCCTGCACGTAGAGTCTAATAAAAATTAAATACTAGCGTTTAAAGTAAATGTGATCAATGACATTTACTGAATCCGACTAAATTTATACAATCATGAAGAACGACAAAAAAAAAATATGAGTAATATTCGTCAGAGTATACAAAACATACTTAGTTTGCTTACAAAATATTTGCATAAATATAAGACTAGCTTTAAAAATGCAACACATAATGACTGCTCTTTTGGTGCCAACGCTGCGTATTAGTAATACAAATAAATACACGTTATGTATACGCCAGGTGTGCACTATAAAAACTTTGAACAGGGATGCTCAATTCAGCCAAAAAACCTTTCATCTAAGACAATTTTAAGCTAAGTGCTAAACAGCCTGAAACAAGTCAGCTATTTGTGGCGACAACACCAAATGGTTTTGCCCGGCATTTGACAATTATATATTCGTTGTCCAGCTATAGCAATTTCTTATTAATTATTGTGCTTTTTTCTTATCCGTTTCAGGCCCTCCATCAAAGTCAGACCATGGAGGGCTGTTCAGCTCCGCTGGTTGTGAAATTCGCGGACACGCAGAAGGAAAAGGACCAAAAGAAGATGCAGCAGATTCACGCATTCTGTGGCATCAATACGCCGAGCGGTGCGACAGCAGGTGCGACCACGCCCACCATTAATGCCGCAACGGCTCTAATAGCCGCTCCGCCCTCGGCGGGTCGTTCCAATCCATCGATGGCGGCCGCATTGGCCGCAGTGCCTCAGGTTCAGCAGGCTGGTTCTGCAGCAACGGCACCAACCACCCTCGTTCCCCTGAGCTCCACCACCGCCCTCAGTGCGTCCTTGGCGCCCAATCTCCTCGCCACCAACGCCGCCCACCAGGGGGCGGCAGCAGCGGCCGCCTATTTGGGGGCGGATCCCGCCGCGACGGCCCACCTTCAGCTGTACCACCAACTTCACGGATACGGACTGAGTCCGGGACACTATCTGCCAGGTGAGTGGATTCCGCGAAAGAATGTTCCAGCCTAGGTTAATCCGTTAGGCCTCGTCCTTCTAGTCAACCCCTAAGACTCTTCTCCCACCCCCAAAAAACACCCTGGAAACTAGTCAAAATGAATCGGAATCGATCAGTTTTAGTCACAGCCACAGAATAAATCCAAAGCGTTGCATCTTCCTTTCTATAAACCTCGCTCTCTATCCGTATCTATATTCATTCAATCTGTCCTCGTTTCCTGCACACATCTGCTCGTTGTTTACTACGTGTGTTCTACTCTTTGTTTATCCCTAATTTTTCCAATCGCGCACTTTATATGTGTTTTTTTTATTGCAACCCAATGGGATAGAGCATTTTAAATTGCAAGTTTTTCGATTTCAAAGGCAGCTTAAATGTTGTGAATTTTCAGCATCAAAATATTTCCTATGGCTTCTGAGAAAAATTTGAATGAGCAGCCTGTTAATTATTATACATATGTGTGGTGTTCTATGTGTGCGTAATAATATCGTGTAAAGCTTAAAAAAATATTAACCTACACAGTGTTTATGTACACACCAAATATAAGAACTTGATGTGTCATTCGCATTTAAGTATGACTAAATCACTAAATTATTAAATCCACTTTATTAGGTTATGCTATAACTAACTTAAAATGAAACAAAACTTGATCTCTTATTTAAGACATATAAATCTTTTAAACTGAAAACAAAGCTTAGATGAACAGCGTAAAATGTTACAAATGTTGTAGGCTACAAGATAAACGACATTCATAATCCGCAAGCTTAGTTTTCTCAACAAGGTTAAAATCACTCCCAGCTAAATTTATAAGATTTAAGCTATGAAAAAAAACAAAGGGGAAGTGCAGCAGAAGAGAATTCAGCAACAACTGTCAAATAATTAATTTCAATTTAAGCAACAAAATTTGCATAAATGCAGCCGAAGGAGACGGAAGGCAAAGTAAACCGGAAAAGTTGGGAGTTGGGAGTTGGGGAGGAAGGGATAGGCGGCCCAGCTCTTCAGTTGCCTGATGAATAAAACAAAAACATTGTAATAGGATTAAAAGGTGGACAACGACAATGACGAGATGACACGATGATGGGGATGATGGGGATGATGGGCCCAGACGGGCTTCCAGATTTCTGGCGTCCATGCAAACGTGTTGCATATGCAACGCCGCTTCATTAGAATGACCGACGTGCCACGCCCACCCCGCCCCCTGGCCAGTCTCGACGGGAACGTGGACATTTTGCGCATAACAAATCAAGCTCGAGAGCTTGAACAAACAGCAAAAGCCACCGGCGAGGGGAAGAAATGAAATAAAAGGGGAATCACAGACAGCCAAATGTTGAGCGGCGCGTGATGTAATCGCACAAAGCGCAAAAAATCTGCCACTGAAACGGGGACTTTGAGGTGGATGAGATTCTCTAACAAAAATAGAGTGTTTGTTTATGTGCAAGTGAACTCACAATTTATATTCGATCGTTTTTTAGAGCTAAATCAATATGTTTCAGGAACAGCCCCGCTCATACTTACATTAGGTTATGAGATTTTTTAATAGCTGAAAGTTAATTCAGCAATAATATCTATTGAAATAGATGTTAGACCAGAAAAGTCGAAAGCCATCCCATAGCTGACACATCCATCAAAGAAACAGGATATGCGAAAGGGCATCGGACTGGGGAAAAGTGACAAAAGAAGGATGGCGATGGAGGCGATGGCCTCCGATGGACGGCAGTAACCGTAAGCGGACAGTGGGGGCAACTGCTGGGCAGTTAGGGGAACTTAGAGCGACGACGTATGCCACTTGAATAACAAATGACGTTTTTAAATGCCACATCCAGGAGCTAGACGTTGGTCGAAGGGGTCAGAAAGGACTCGACGAGTCCGCACTGTGATGGCCAGCAAATGCAGGAGACGTGTCCTGTGCGCTCCTTCGTTTCTTTATTTGTTCTATATTTAAGTGCCGAATGAAACCGTTAAGTGGATGCGGCAGACCCCTAAACGTTTGTTGATTTGACCACTTTCGGGGAGCCGGAGATTGCAGAAAACAATAGATATTATTTAATTGCGTCTTTTTCTATTATTTGTGGGATGGAGAAAAGTCAAGAAAAATGCGTGGAAATTTTGAAATACATTTCGAACCGCAACCTAATTTGGTCACAAATAAGTAACAAAAGCCATGCTTAAAGTTTTGAAGACTTACTTAGCTGAGAGAAAACACAAAGGAAATGCCGGAAAAAAGCGTCTTCGTCTACCGTTTTCCCTGCTTTTCTTTGCCCATTTTGCGACTTGCAATTTTTATAAGACTTTGCCAAAGGCCCCAAGGGCAAAAGGCACCATCAAAGGTGGCCGAAAGGAAGGGGCGTCACATACATATGTATATATACATACATAGTGTATGGTAAAAGAGACTGCCCCAATAGCCCGAGGTCTGGCAGGTAAACAAATGCAATTCCAATGTGGCAACAGCAACAACCTGAAGTTATCCGCAGGTGAGAACACTTAAAGTTTTATTATGCCCACTAAAGCGGGAGCTGCCTGAAGGGGGCGTGGCAGCCAGGAATGAGAAAACTATGCACCAACACACACACACACACACACACACACACAGAATATAAAACCATCTACTGGCAGCTCATTCAAAGCGAGGAAGCAATTTGAAAAATATTCCTTAAATATGCTAGACAATGCCCGGCTCCTTATGTGAATGTCTGTGCTCATCTGTATCCCTCGCACACATACCACATCTGCCTGCTCCCTCTATCCCCCCACCCCCTCTCTCTCTCTCTCTCTCTCTCTTTCTGTCTCTGTGTGTGTTTTTAGGATTCTTGTTTTGTGTAGAACAGCTTTCAATCTTTTGCCAGCGCCGCCAAGTATGCAACATAAAAGAATAACTGAAGCCGGAAATGGGAAACGGAGTATTTTTTCATTTCCTGTTTCCTTTCGCTAGCGTTCTTAGAATCTTAATTACTTTATGCAATTAATATACATAATTTTATAGTTTATGTCTAACTGCATTCGATTGATCTGAATTTATGTCTTTGCATTTATATGTTTAATTTTGATTACTATTTATTGATGATTTTTACTTTATACCTACGTATTTTTTGCATCTTCCTTTTTTTCTAAATTGATTTCTTATTTTTGGTTTTTATCTTTTAAAAATTTACATTTGAAATTAGAAAATTGAACTTTTTTAATATTTGAACTCTTTTATTTCTCAACTATTTTCATTATTATTGCTGTTCAGTTTTTACATTTTAGTTTAAATTGTTTAGTTTATATTCATATTCCCATTTTCATTTTGTTTTTGTTTCTCCCTCCCCCTCTTTGTTTATTTTCATGTTGCGTTAATTTTTTAATTCTTATTTGTTTTGATTTGTATGTATTTACATGAATTAAAACGCAAAAAACAAAACCAAAAAATTAAATCAAAATTAATTTTTTATAATTTTTTTGTATATGTAAATAATCCAATTGGGTGTGTGTTTTCTTCTATGTTTTTTATATATAAATATTCGTTGAACATTATTTGGTATGTCTATGATTGACTCTGTGGTCATGTACAAAAAAAAAACAAAAAAAACAAAACAATCAATCAACTCAATCAACCAACTCAACCAAAACCTTAAACCATAAACCAACCAACTCAAACTGTACAAAAACAAAACAAAACAAAAAATAACTATGGAAAATCAGGACTAAATTTCCACCACCCACCGGAAAACAGTGCCCACCACAGCCAGCACAGTCCCAGCATCGGCGCCGCATCAGCAGCATCTCTATCGGCTGCAGCAGCCACAGCAGCATCTAACCCACTTGGCGGCGCACCACCACCCACACCCACACCAACACCCACAAGTGCCGCCGGGCATGCTGCTGGCGCTGGACTGCTCGCCGCTCCATCCATGTCTATGCAGAATCTGGTAACCCTACTAGCCACGCCCTCCGCCCACCACCAGCTGTCCCTCCACCACAGCAGCAGCAGCGGCCACAACAACAGCAGCAGCGCCACCAGCGGCCTCCACAACCAGCGGCTGACCTTCGCGGCCGCCCCACCACCACCATCCATCGCGACCCCCTACAACATGCCGCAGCTAATCGGTCACTCGGCCACGCCCACTCAGCAGGGGGGCGGCGGCCAATCGCTGACCTTCAATGCGCTGTGTAAGTAGATCATTTAAGAGGGTTTCAGACATATGATGATATGATTTAAGGACAGTTTTAGTAATTCAATCATTTCTAAATTGTTGATCATTGCAAAGATATGATTTCAAGTTTCCCAGAAGTTGCACTACCTTAAAGATACCCAAAAGATCACCCAACAACTGTACTACCTATTTTGATGAATTATTGATGGAATATTTGAAAATCATATTTTGCGGCAATGTTAATAATATAGTAATTTAATAATAATAGAAAGGGGCACCGAAAAATTAAAATTCAAGGAATTTAAAGAAGTGTGCAAATATATATCACTCACTATGTATTAGGTATTGGGTATTGGGACGATCTGTTCTTTTCTTGTATTTGTATGTGTTTCGTACATCTTTTTGTGTTCTTCTGTTTTGTTGTGTATTGTAATCAAAACAGAGTATTACCTCTGGACCCTAACCACACTAACTAAAAGCGGTATTATCCTAAGTAATATAACCCTTCTGCCAACAGCATGAGCCTTCAACACTGCCCCGCCATGTCCTATCCTATTCTTAACTAAAGTACTAATTCTACACAAAACTCGTTTTAGTTGATGTTGCAGGTGATTATGCAGAGGCTATAAAATATAGCCATTCCCATATCAAAACAAACCATGCCATATTTATACATTTACTTACTCTTTTTCGATCAGTTGATTACAATTTTCTGCTAAATTTCTGTGCGAAAATTTCTAGCTCAAAATACTCGTTTTACTTTCGTTCTGAACATCTCTGTCAATAAAACAGAATATTTTTTTTGTTAACAAACAAAGCAAAGTTAAATTGATAAAACAGGAAAATGGTAGGAAACCAGCGCAACCCGTTACTGACAACAATGAATAAATGGTGCTTCATACAATACATTCTTGATTGCATTGCAAAAAAGGAGCAAAAAATTAATAAATAAAAAAACACGAAATCAGAAAACATGAAAACAATATAGAAGGGGAACATTTTCGCAGGAGTATGCATAAAATAGACTTGTAGCAGGAATATCACATTAAATAAGAAAGTAGAAAGCTTTTGAGGAAAGGTTAGAAATGTAAAGATTTGTATTTTATACGAGTATACTATACAATACGATTCGATTTTAAATATTTAAAGCAAAGTAGGCGTTATGATAGTAGTCAAATTCAAATGGAGGAGTTTACATACACTCAAATCCCAATTGGTGAGTTTTACACAAGAATCCAAGTATTGAGTAATAAATTTTGTGGGATTTTTTTAACATTGCCGACTGCAATTAGCTTTTCAATTAGCAACTTTTACGGATTTATAAATTTGTTCTATTCTTTTACACACCGAATGGGAAATAATGCAAAGCTCTCGTTTGCTACAAAAAATTCCATCACCAAATGCAATAAAATAAAATTAAGAACGAAAAAGAAAGTAATAAATTTGTTGTAGATTATGCAAAAAGAACAACCACTTTGGGCAATGCACAAAGCGAACTGCTGGGCGCCTCAAAATTGTTGTTTTTCATGGCCTGGCAGGCTCAATTAAAAAACAGGCGCCACGCGGGGCGGACCGAACAACAAAGGCTAACCAATTTTCCATGATACACAAACAAAAGGGAAAAATAAAATAATATTTAATAATGAAAGGACGAGAGCCACAAAGAGGGGATAAAAAATAGCATGAAATGCCTGAGCACAATGTGTGAGAAGGAACACTAAAAATAATCATAAATAAAGGAGCGAGATCTCATATGCGTTAAGTCAACTTGGGTTCGTTTTTTGTTCAGATATGATTCTCGTGCATATTTGCATACATATTTCTCTGCGTGTATCTCTGTGTCCCACTGTATGTGTGTGTGTGTGTATGTGTATGTGTATGTGTTTGTCCATGTGTCCCTCCTTGTAAGTGTTTGTTTTGTGGAAAAGCCGTACTGTGGGAAAACGAAATAACTGTTTACACACTTATTTTCAGTTGTTCAAAGTAAATATTTGCTGGCAATAATTTTAATTGAATCGTCCCACATTTTAGGGCCTCCAAATGCCGCTGACCCCTATTCGTCCACCCTGAGCGGCCTGACAAATGGAGCCGCCTACGGAGCCGCATCTCAACCTCTGACCGCCAGCGCCCTTCAAGCGGCAGCTGCCGGCGTGGCTGGCAAGCAGATCGAGGGTAAGCTTCAATTATTTATCCATGTTTTTATATTACATTTTTAATCCTGTTTATTTATTATTATTAGCATTATTAGCTTTTATCAATTAAAGAAATCTTCTTAGCCTAAAACATAGCATGAATGTCAGAAAAATGTCCTATTAATATTAAATAAATCTTACCTACTCCAACCAGGTCCCGATGGCAGCAATCTTTTCATTTATCACCTACCTCAGGAGTTCATTGACACAGATCTCGCGTCGACGTTTCTTCCCTTCGGCAATGTCCTTTCGGCCAAGGTGTTCATCGATAAGCAGACCAACCTGTCGAAGTGCTTCGGCTTTGTGTCCTACGATAATCCACACTCGGCCAACGCGGCCATCCAGGCGATGCATGGCTTTCAGATCGGCACCAAGCGGCTGAAGGTCCAACTTAAACGTTCCAAGGATGCGGCCAAGCCGTACTAGGCAGCTAAGAAATGGGCTGAAATGGCTTAAATGGGCGTGGCCACGGAGGCCACCAACAGCACACCAACAATTCACAAATAACGGAATGAAACTAGTTTAAACAATTGTGCCTTTTAAGCAACGTTCTGAAACCAAAGGACCAATTACAAAAATGTATCTTATAAGCGAGCACAAAACTAAAGTTAAATAGAAAGCTTACAAATAAAGCTCTCGAGTGCACAAAAAGAAACCGCAAAAATCAACCCTACCAAAGAAGTAGCTTAAAAGTTGCATCCCTCTTGTAATCACATTTGCTGAATACCATCAACATTTTCATTAAATCTACCTAACTATTCAACGTGGTCGGCAAACAAATCCTACAGAATAAAATATAGATACATATAGAATACAGAAATTGTTAACTGCGTTGTGGCGCCAAAGTATTTTTCAAAGCCAAATAGTTAAGCAAACAGAAGAGAAAAACCAATAATGAAGAGAAAATGTAACTTTTGCACCAACCAGAGATAAAACTTAGCAAAATAATATCTAGCTAAATTTAAGGAAATAAATATTATAATAAAATGTAGCGGGGCGCAATCCAACAAAAAACATTCGAAATTCCGCTCGTAGTGAAGCACATCTAAGGGGAAAGCTAAAAATAATTCAACTAAAGTACATTTTTAACAAACATTTTGAAACCCATGTGAAAAAATGAACAAGTAACTAGTTTATCCAGCTAAATGAAAATGAAGCTGATGAAGCTTAAGCTAAACATTTCACTGCTGGTTTAGCTTTTCATTCTTATTTAAACTTATATTTTATTCATTAATAGTTGAAAACTACATATATATATAGACGATATCTTTATGCAAAACAAAATTTGTCATATTTGTACTTAAATTGTTCTTGATGCTAGAGGGCAAAACTAATTGAATAAAGTCAGACAAATAAAAAGTAAAATGTAATGTAGTCTGTAATTAGTTTAACATTTTACTGAAAGGTATAGAGAACTTAAAAATAAAGTCAAGCGGTTTCAAAGATTTACAAATAAAATATTATATATTTCAAAACATATCTACCGTCTTTTAACTTTCAAGAGATTAATAGATTGGTTCGTGGAGTCCCTGTTCTGTCCAACAAGACGATATAATTTTTCAGTAAAAGTCAAGTTCAATACGGTCTAAGAAGTGCAGTCTTGAAATGCAGGATTCAGTTAAGATTGTGGAGTCGGCTTGAAGAATTTCCACTTGCATCCTCCCGGAAAAATAAATGTGGCCAAGTTGATAGAGAGAGAGAGAGATCTTATCACTTTTATGCTATTGTACATGCATTCTTTATGCCCCAACTGACAACTCAACTGGCGCTGATAGCTGCGGACCAGAAGGCCAGGATGTTTGAGTGGGTGGAGCAGTGGGTGGGGCTGTGGGTGGGGGAATCCAGCAACGACTGCCATAAATCAAAAGCATCCTGCGCTGGCTGGGAGTCCTTAAACTCCTTACCACTCCATACCACTCCATACCACTCCATACCACTTCTTCTCCGCTGCAATTCAAATGTTGGCGTTAACGCATGAAATATGCATATGCTAGGGTCGCCGAATGTGCAGCTGTTGTCTGGATCTTGTTTTTTTCACCTGCTACCTGTGCAGAGTTGTATTAAATATGAATGTCCAGAAGATACGGTAAAATCCATTTTTCATTTATTTATGTTTTGGAATATATTGTGTTTAGTAAATAGTACAATGCCACCGTTAATAACATACATGAACTAGAATGGAATCAAGCTCTGCAAGCCGAAGTCTATATGCCCATGAAGTGATTATACATAACAAAAATCCGCTTTCCATTTACTTCTATAAAAAACAAATTTGGTTGGGTAGTCTTGGTGTACTGCTCTGTTTCCCAACCAGATCCAAGTAAACATTGCTGAAACTTCAAAACACGTGCCTGTCGTCAGGGTCACCTCGCAGCATTATTCAGTCTGCCTCAGAACGTGCAACTGGAAGGAATACTTTTTTTCATCGAGCAACTTGCAAAGCTAATAGCAATTTGTATTGAAAATGGCCCAGCAAGGCCAGGGTGGCAGAGCTCCAGGTGGTCCGCCAGGACCTCCTCCACCCCGTCCGCCCAAAACGCCTCCGGGCACATCGCCACGTGGAACGCCAACAGCGGCCTCGACCCCGGGCGATGTGACTCCGGCTCGAGGTCCTCCGCCAGCGCCCAAGCGCGTATCGATAGGAGTGGGTGCCACGCGTCCTCTTCCGCCTCCAGCAACTGATCCTGCCGGTCCACCAGCACCTGCCGGAAAACCGGTGAGAGATCCTAGTCCCGCGACATCGCCTAGGCCAAGTCTTCGCGATCCTGGCCCATCGCCCTCCGATAAGCCATCGACATCTGCAAGGACAACTGTTCGGGAGCCGGGTCCTTCGCCATCTCCCTCTCGACCCGTTAGCACTCGGGAATCTGGCCGCATAGTCGTTCAGGAAGCTGGACCTTCGACGTCTGCCAAAGTGGTGAGGCTGGCTGCATCTGAGCCCAGTCCTGCAAAGCCACCAGAGAAGGAAAAATTTAGCTTGCTTAAAAGGAAGAAGAAACCCGAAGGCTCAGGTGCGTCACAGTCCCCAGGTCGTGAGCGTAGGTTGCCATCGGTAACCACGGCTTCGGCCCAGCAAAATAGGGCCAAAACCAACCGCATTCTGTACACAACCGATGAGGAGGTACGCGAAGCCCTCGTGGAGTTCTCTGTGTTCATCATTTTCCTGATTCTAACATCTCTGGGTAAGTATAGAGAGCAGAAATTGGAAATTTTTTAATTTAGTTTAATTCTGATCCTTGCGTATCTCCAAGTTGTTTTGTCCGTTCGGCATACATATATGTTTTATTTCAACGACACGATGAAGAGACTATTTACGAATCGGGAAATGGTGGTGGCTCCTTCGGTCACGGTTGGTTTTGAGAAACTTATCACCGTGCCGGATTGGTGGGACTACCTCAAATATAACTTTCTTGTAACACTCCACGGCGATTTGACTTTTATGGACGAGCACAATCAAACGACAGCAAAGCCACCAAATATTGAAGAATCACCCGAATCACCCGAATCACCCGGGGCTGAATCCCCTGAAGATTCCCCAGAAATGGGCAGATTGCAAGAGGATTTCCAATATAATGGAAATCCGTACATCGACCTACGAGGGCATGGCAGAGCTAAGCGACAGGAATCGGATGGGTCCAGCGACGACGGCACCGAAGATGTAGCTCACGAATATGCTAAAGTTGATGGCGACAACATGACCGCGCATCATCTGGAGGTGAGCCAAGCCATCGAAATCATGGAAGTCATCGAATAGTTTGCAATGAGATGTAAATATGGGGTAAATTTGATATACTTTCGTTACAGGGGCGCGTCTTTCTATATGAAAACCTGCTCTTGGGGCCGCCACGTCTCCGGCAGATTCGAGTGCGGAAGGAAAGCTGCTACGTGAACGACGCCTTTATCCGGTACTTCAACACCTGCTATGCTGCGTATTCCGCCGGAGCCGAGGACCGTAAGGCGACGCACAAGGGTTCCCCGTTCCGGACGATGTCCGAGCTGGACTCCACGCCCATCTGGACAGTGCTGGCCTTCTACCGCACCGGGGGATACACGGTGAACTTGGACTACGACAAGGACACAAATGTGAAGATCATAAACGATCTGAAGGAAATCCACTGGCTGGATCGGGGCTCCCGTCTCTGTTTGGTTGAGTTCAATTTGTTTAACGAGAACACGGACATCTTTCAGAGCGTTAAGTAAGTTTAAATGGCTGTGTGTTATGTATATTTTCTGTTTTATACTTGTAGGTTGATAGCGGAGATTCCGCCCACGGGTGGTGTTATACCACAAGCCCATCTCCAAACGGTGAAGAAGTACTCCTTCTTTACGGACCGCAGTATGCTCATGACGGTTATCTACATCTTCTGGTACATTATGGTTATTTACTACACCATCTATGAGATCACTGAACTTCGAAAGTCCGGAATTAAAATCTACTTCTTTTCGATGCTGAACATTCTCGATTGCGCTATATTACTGGTAAGTTCCTAGCGGCTTTCAACCTGCTTAACCTTTAAACTTGTTACTTTTCAAGGGTTGTTACCTGGCCTTAGTGTACAACATTTGGCACAGTTTTAAGGTCATGTCCCTCACTGCCAGAGCCCATACAGATTCCACCTACCAGAGTCTGGACGTTCTATGTTTCTGGAACATTGTCTATGTCGATATGATGGCCATTCTGGCCTTTCTTGTGTGGATTAAAATATTCAAGTTCATCAGCTTCAACAAGACACTGGTGCAGTTCACAACAACACTGAAAAGGGTTTGTTTCTCAAAAATAGGGCTAGTACTTCATTTCTGATGGGTAAATCTTCTTTTAGTGCTCCAAAGACTTGGCTGGCTTCAGTTTAATGTTCGGCATTGTGTTTCTCGCCTATGCCCAATTGGGTCTACTTCTATTTGGCACTAAGCATCCGGACTTCCGTAACTTTATAACCTCCATTTTGACCATGATAAGGATGATCCTTGGCGACTTTCAGTACAACCTCATTGAGCAAGCGAATCGTGTGCTGGGTCCCATTTATTTCCTCACCTACATCCTGCTGGTGTTCTTCATTTTGTTGGTTGGTTTGGCCAGTTAAACTATAAGTTACCATTACTGTGAGACTTCTACTTACACAGAACATGTTCCTGGCCATTATCATGGAGACGTACAATACGGTGAAGGGTGAGATCACCCAAGGACGCAGTCACTTGGGATCGTATATCTACAGGAAACTGGCGGGCATGCTCTACTGGATCATCCATTGTGGGCGGAAGAGACGTCCTCAACCTCGAGCGTCTGAGACCGTAGACAAGGATGCGGATCATGATGTGGGCGCTGCGCATGATGAGCCACATGAAATGCGAAAGAACATGACACCAGCCGAGTAATTTCGCTTTAGTCTTGCCCATTTCTTACTAACTAACTTGTAACTAACTATATTTTAGGCAACAGTACTTTCAGGATATTCCACAAGGAGAAAACCAGGAGATGGTTCGGTAAGAATACGAATTCTTTAATCTTTTTTCTTGACCTTTCACCAACCAGTTTCATTTTAGTCTCAATAACCGTGTGGGCCTCCTAGAGGAAATTTTGGAAAAGTTGATCAACAACATGGATGACATTCTAAAACGCATCGAGAAAGATCACCATAACAAGAAAAAATAGAATCACCGCTAAAACCTTTCTATACTCGTTGTGTTGTTAAATTACGTTGCTTTTAAGCCAGCATTAAAACTTAACTGAGATTACCAACCTTTTATAATCATGCACACACATTTCACCTGGCAAACAATCAAATAAGCGAAAATTAATTAACTTCAGCTCCAGCAACCGAAAACTAAAGCGAAACCGACAAAGCCACAAGAACCGAGCGCTAATCTCTGCCAAATCCGTGACTGCTTTGTACCCTTAACCCCTTGATGCCCACGCTTGCACATCTGGCAACAAAGGCGTGATGAATTAAAACATATGAGAAGGCGTCGAGTTAATCACTGTTTTTGGTAAAAACCGATTTATACCCTTAGAAAAACAAATACAAGAATTAATTCTATAATTATTTTAAAGATTTTTAATTTTTTTGTGGGAAGACAATTTGTTGCTCAAGAAAGCAGGCTCTTGATATGAGCAGTAAATGAATATATGAATATGTAATATATAAAATCATATATATGGCTTCAATTATTATATATTCATATATATAATACATATGATGTGTATATATTGATTTAAAATCACCATCGCATTGTTTTCAGCGGACGAACGATACGGCCATATAGAGCTCATTTTGTACAGACATTGGCAGCCATTGTTTCGCTTTTGTAAATAAAAATTGAAAAGTTGCAATCATTGCACCGGTCAAAGCAAATACACGCAAAAATGAGGATGGGATGAAATACCATTCAGCAGACAGGTGAAGAGAAGCACTTGAAAGGACCCAAAAGCCCGTCCCATCCAGACCTGTATGAAGAATCGCGGATTGGGAGCAGAGGAGCCATAATTACTGATATGCTTTTTACTCGCACTCCGATGAGCTCAAAAACAGTTTACATCCTTTATTCACCGGATCGTGCTGATGATGATGACGATGGCAGCTCTCGTTGTAATGCACAAATATGTCTGCCACTTATGCATTCAATGGGCCTGCCAACTCCCAAACGGTAGACGTCCATCCGAAGCGAAATTTAAAAGTAATTCTGTACCATTCTCGCTTCAATTTCGCTCCATTCGTGCAATTATTTTCAATATGTACTGACATTTTCAAAGTACAATGGCAAACTATATAGACTTTTATTCTTTTTGTTATAGCGGTTCAAGAATTTCATTTAATGGAATATTAATAAGTACTTCTTGAGCTGAGTGTGGTATATATATGTACTACATTCTGATCTTTCGATGTGCAAGGACTTGGTCACTTGCAAGGACAATCGGATGATTTTTCGGATAATTTTCCGAGGCTATAATTCAGCCATTAATAAGCTCTTCTGGCCGATGATTTTGTTTGACAAAAGAATAACAGGCAATTAAGTTAACCATAAGTTGGCCACAATTAATTACCCCGATGCATAGTATGGAAAAAATAATTAACTAGTGTTTTTATTTAATGCAGGGAAAACTAATGAGGCATATAATGCCTATCAGGCGTTTTATGCCCGTATTCAATTTAAGCCACTGAAATCTCCATCAAAAGCCTGAAAATATGCTGCACATTTTTTAAAGCTTTATGAGCTCTGCGTAATATGGGTTGGTTAATCAATTAAATTGTTCAGATTGAATCAAGACCTTATCAAGAAGGAATAATCTGTTCAGCGGAAATGTTCATAATGGCGTTCGTTTTCATAATAATCCGAATTATCAAAGACATCGCATATATTTTATTTCACTTCATTATAAATTAAACCAATTATCGAAAGGCCTATTTATATTAATACATTTACTTTTGATTTTAACAATAAATAATTTCCAATGCCACTTTGCACCCATAATACTCGT
Organism: Drosophila orena; assembly: GCA_005876975.1. NCBI lineage: Eukaryota > Metazoa > Arthropoda > Insecta > Diptera > Drosophilidae > Drosophila > Drosophila orena. The sequence goes on along the minus strand of VCKV01000008.1, from coordinate 6,403,978 downwards.
CTGTGAAAATAAATAAGATACATTTCGGATGAAGTGAGCGCCGAATTCTTTGGATCTCTCAGAGATATCCTCGATTTAGGTTTACAAGCTATGAAGCTAAGATTAAAGAAAATGCCTAGACTAGTTGTGGTATAGAATCCTCATTTCGCAGGTAATCCTAAAGAAAGCTTTTCGAACATTGGCATAGTTCTAACTACAGCTGGGTGCACAATAAACTCGGCATCGGGATTAATGGGAAAATGCGGATCTGCGGCAGCCACATCGTTGACGGCTATATCGTTGGATAGGTCAATGGGCGCAAAGTTCTCCTCGATATCGATCTCGTTGTTAAGATCGTTTTCAAAGTCCAATTCGGCAACCTGCTCCTCATTCGGATCGTGGTCTCGATCTTGATTCTGATCGAATTCGGCCCACTCATCGTTGAATGTTTCGCTCATCACGACCGGAGTTGTAGACTCGCCGTCCTCATCGTCTGAGGAATCGAATTCTTCGCGCTCCTTCTTCTCTTTCTTCTCCAAGTACTCCTTGTCCTCGTGATCCTGGCCGAGCTCCTCCTCATGTCTGGTCTCCTCTCGCACGGATGACATCATTTGCTGCAGCTGATCCATGGTGTGCTTTTGTCCTTCCGGTAGGTACTCCGCTATGTCCTCACTGAGACCAGAAGCTTCGAATTCGGAGTCTATGGGTGAGCTGGTGTGAGGATTTGTAGGATAACTTGTGGTGGTTGTTGGTGTGGTGGACTGTGCATCGATTTGTTGTGAGTGTAGTGGTGCATGTGTGCGTGTGTGCGAAATAAACAATGATAGAAAGTTGAAATTAATGTTTGATGGCTTTTTCCGATCTATTCTGTTAGGAATTGGTTAACTTTTAATTTAGCAGCAACATGCAGAATGCAAATAAGGTAATATTTACTTTAAAATCTGTTCTTAGTTTTTTTTACAAATGTGGCGAATTAATGAATATATTTTTAATTTGCTTGAGCACTCACAATGACGGCACCTCTTCACTCGTAGTGATCAATTCTTTGACTGAACTGCCGGCAAGTCGAGCTTAAGCTTTTATAACACCATAGCAACTATGTTAAAGGGAACGAGAGGGGGATATTAACAGCAGCCTACCGCGAATGCTATTTCGCAACGCGTGTGAGTGAGCAGGAAACTTGACGCCGTTAACAGATACATCTTATCAGCAATTCTTCTCTCATGTTTAGATATAATTCTCTCATTTTTGGCTTCATTCATTATTTTCGTTCGTTATTCAACGCTCAATTAGTGAGTCACCTTCCCTGGCTGTTAAATCAGCTTTCAAAATAGTTCCCCCTCACTCATCTCGTCATTCATTCCCCTGGCGATTTTTGTACAACTTCGCTCTACACTCGTAGTATTTTCTTAGAAATTCGCATTAATAATGCCGACAACCTTTTACACATTTGTGTCTTTTGGTTCGTTGGGATCACCTTAGTATATAATGTATGTATGTATATTGCAGAAGATTGATCACAACGGAAGAGCTTTGAAACCGGGGTAGACTGAGATGGAACAAAGCCGGTGGGATGTACTGCCTACTTAATATAGTCTTTATGTAGATTAACGAAGACTGAGTCACCGAGATTGTTTCTTGGGAATTTCTCGAGAATTCAATGCGATGTTTGAGTAATTACCTTTTAGATGATTATTCTTATTTGTTATCTAAATATGGCAACGGTTTTTGCGCAACCAATGAGTTATTTACAATTGTTTGTTATAGAACATCTATTTATGTACAGTTTATTATATTGCTTTTTAATTTAAATAAAAAATAATAGATATGATATTATATTTTAGTTAGTATAGGGAATGTGCAACTGTTTTTATTCAGTTTTTCGTAGGTAATTTGTTCAAATTGTGCGATTGCGATTATAGCACATGCCTTTTGCAAAAACGTCAATCGCCAAATTGTTTAACAGCCTTAAACCATTTTGCAATATTTCAATGCAGCTGGAGAAGTAGTTATTGCCGTGCTTCTGCCCCCAAACCCCCCAAAAACTCCCTTCCATGTGTATTAATATTTATAACCATGAATATTAAATTCAAATAAACGCATGAGAAGCCAGGCCGTTTCCCCAGCCCACCCACAACACAAACCACAACTTTCAATATCCGCGCGAGATGAAATATAAAGTTGAACACACAAAAAATTTAAATGGAAATATAAAAACAAATCGACTGCCTTTCGCAACTTGTGCGAATAGTTTTTATTTTTCCCGTCCTCCTGCTTCCGTTGCGGGCATGAAAATGTCACCGCTGGCAATATTTAAATTTAAAATAGCGTATTTAAACGTTGACATGTCACTTACAACTTTAAAGTTGTTAATAATTGCGCTTTACGCAACATTGCAATTTTTTTACGGCCATTTATTAATTTCTCGCTGATTTATGCCGGTACGCAAAAAGCTGCAACAAATTTATCCAACCGGTACTCGTCGATTTCGACACAATAAATTCTCATAAATACGGCCCTGCCGCCGCCCACCAGCCACGCCCACCGCGACCCAAGACAAGGATTTATGCGAGCGGAGCGCGCGACTTTTAATAAAAATTAATTTTTATTATGGACTAAAAGTAATTAATGGACTTGCAACAAAAATGCCAAGAAAAATGGTCGCATGTGATGCATGGACCGCTAAAGAATCGGTTGCGGCAGTGACCAATTGCCGGGGGTGGCACAGGTTTTGGGGCAGGAAAGTACTCACATACCCTGGCAGAGGGTATAATGATTAATGCCAGAAGCTTGCAACGCAACAAAGGCTCAATAGCCGAGTGGATATAGCCTTGTCCGTATGTCCATATGTCCGTCCGTTTGATACCACGCGAACAATGTAGCTTTTCTGCGTGAAACATTTCTAAGAGTTTTCTTTTAATTGCTGGATGTATATGTGCTTTAAAATAATCTCAGTTAAGCCCAACCTTATTGTGCATTACTTTGTCATGATTCAATTCCAGCTGTCAATTACAGAATAAATATATTTGTTTCTCTCTCATCACATTAACCTTTTTACTTGTCTACAAATTTGCATAATATTTTGTTGCATCTATTTTTTAATAATGTGGCCACAAACTATAATTTGCTTGCATTATTAATTTAGATGCACTGCAATGTCATTGAAAAAAAGGATCAAATTACTCACAAGCCCAATGAACCAATATGCATATTACATGACTGCAAAATCGTTATCAGATAGGAAGAAAAAACCATCTAATTGTACAATTAAACATTTTGTCGGGTTAATAAAATATTTACGATTGCGGTTTGAACAGATTATTGGCCTGACAAATTAGCAAAACTTAATTATAGAGTAAATGGAACTAAAAAAAAACACTGCATTAAAAATAAAGAGCATAGAATCAAATAAAAGCTTTAAGCAAACAGAAGTGAATGAAATATATAAAAGCATACCGCAACCAAACCAAATCCCCAATAATGTGTTATTTCAGTTGCAATATTTGTAGATATAATATTTAGTATAATAAAATAAACGCAGGCAATTTCTATAGTAGGTATATACGATGGGTACTGCTTAGTTTTATGGAAAACTTTATTTAAAAAAGAATAGAAATCTGTATATAGATAGGTATATTACAAGTTATAGAAAGTTATCAATATACAATTCGTGTTTTTTATTGGTTAGTAGAGCGCTTGCCAAGCATTTCCAGGTTAAATGTCTTTCAAAGATTATGTTTCTTTGTTTTTTGCTTGCCGCAAATAAGTTTATACCTCAATGTCGCGCACCTCGTTGTCCTGCGGCTGCTTCTCCAGCGGCTCGCGGCGATCATCGTCGTCCTCCTCGTCGAACTCCTCGAACTTCTTGGACGGGGCAGAGGTGCTGGGATTCACCGCCGGCTGGAAGTCACCTCCACTGGTGTGCACTCCCTGGGCCACCTCCTCGCCGCTCTCCAAAGGACGCACATTCACCAAGCGCACCTTGAAAACGTTGTTGCTATCACCATACACTGTCTCGTTGATCTCAACCTTATGGCCATCGACAACCTGGTGGTAAGTGGTATTAGTTAGTACTCCTAAGCCAATACATCAGACTATTTCATTAACATGCATTGGCAGTTAAATATGTTTTCCTACCTTAATGGTGGAAGTAGTGTTGGCTTTCTTGGAATCCAGCGGCTTGAAAGGACGCAGTCCAAATAGAGAGCCTACTCCGCTGCCATCAATGGACTCGTCAGAGTTGCCAGTTCGAGCAGCTCCATCCTCACCAGAATCGCTGGCAATCACGGGCCACATATGGGTGCGCAGACGGCGGAAGATATCTTAAGAAAATATTTAATTAACAATTAATGGGAATATCTTGAAAAAGCTTCATATCTTTTAAAACATTTTTTAAGACTACTTCGGTTTGAATAAATCTCTATAAAGCAACCTAACGCGCTGCTAAAACTACAGAAGTGCAAGACTTCGCTGGGAAACTGAACAGGTGTTTCTGGTCTAGACTGGCTCATGAAATTTCCCTTGAGTCTCCATTTATATTTCAATCCTTGCGAAGGAAGAGACATTCCGTTGTCGTCCCTGCCGGCTGCTAATGTATTTTTCAACTTGAAAATCCCTAATCCGCAAACGCACTAAAAAGCGTTTTCTGTGTCGCCGGCGTCTCTGTCATTTTCTTGTCTGCACTTTTGTAATCCTCAGTGCCTGGCTGCGGCTGCCACCCCTCCCCATTCTGGTCTATAAGTCCGTCTTCTGCTTAGTTCTTTGGCCTTTTTCAGTGGCTTTTTTGTTGTCTTCAACCTTGCCATAAATTCTTGACCGCATTGTTTGCACGACTTTGTTTTGGCCCGGTTGCTGCTGATTGTCGTTCGTCGACAAATTCATTTGCTTGCTGCATTTTAATGCGTTTAAATGGCAGCGTGAAATAGTTTACGGCCCAGAAAAAGCTCTCCCTCTGTAAAATACTATATTCTGATCTATTTGAAAGCTCACATCATACACTTTAAAGCGTATTTCCTTTAAAGTTAGCCCCTTTCCAGTTTTAAGAAATTGATCCTGTTTTGTCAAAAATAATTCGCTGACAAGTAACTTTGTTCGGCACCGCAACATTCAACTTTCCATTTATCTACGAATATATGCCATTTCCTACGCTCCGTAATCATTGACCTGCAATCTTCAAGCCCCCGACCCAAAAAATAAGACAACAAAGAATATAACAACTTTTATGCATATACAATGCCCAAGGCTTTTGGAAGTTTTTATCCTACCCCTCGACCTCGAACGTATTAGGAGAAGATTTATGAAGTTTCAGCTTCATCGTCGTCATCTGCGATGTCTTATGGTCTCAGTTAAGCACAAATTGGCAAGAAGAGGCGCAAAACTTTTCACTTTTAATGGTCAACAGACTTGTTTGACCTACTCCACGCCACTCTCTTGGGTCCACCATAAATATAGAAATAAATACAAGAGCATAAATAAACTTTGTCTGGCTACAAGAACTTGACATAATATTTTGATAAATTGTTTTTCATTTCACTGCCATGGGATGGAGTGGGAAATGCGCAGAAAACGAGATGGATAAGTTAAAAGTTAAGTCCCCAAAGGACATTGGCTAATTGGCTTGGCCCAGGGGATGTGCTTTTTTAAGCCATGGCCAGCAACAATCGACATCAAAGTCCACCGCTCTAATACACTGCCTACTCAAAAACGAACTAGAAACGGGATCTTTCGGAATTATGGCACATAATTAAGTCAGAAATATTATTCAAAACGAGGTGGGTAAAATGTTGTCGTTACAAACATTTTTGCACAACCAAAATGCCCTGTTCAACCGCGACAATGTGACGTATACGTAATATGTCAACCGTTCGATCATCGTTAAGCAGAATTATAATGACGACATTAAGCGCATGCGAGTCATATAATTGCATGTTGCATGCAGCTTGGAGGACCCATTAAAATATTGTTTAATTAAAATATCATTATAAATGCTCAAGCCGATTAAGCATTGCATCACGCATACGCCGCGTGTGACGCGCGCCACTCACCATCGAAGGAGTCGAGGAACCCCACATTGAACCTCGAAGGATTCGGCTGAAGGAAGGGATAACTAGAGCCGGTATCGACGACGCCGTGGAAGTTTCGGAAATCCGATTCGGGATTCACCTCTACATCCTCCTGTGGGTCGTTGCGAGCTGAAATGAAGAGACAGAAAAAGTTATTTCAGTAGAAATTAAGCACTGTTAGTCATCATTAAGAGCCAAATTGGCTGGCGAAAGCTGGATTGAATTAGTCAAATCAGCGGTTAAAAGAACCCTTTTTCTTGCCTCATTAACGCTGATTACGCAATCTTTGCTTTGCATCATTTTTCCCATCTCTCTTTTTTTTTGCCTAAAGGTCTCAGATTATGCAAGTGCTTTTTTCACTTGCCCCTTCCTGATTACTAAAAATGTATTTATTCCTTGGAAAATTTAAGAAAGCATCCTCATTTTAATTTCAAACCCTATACTCGCCACTTCAAAAACTGGGCCAAGGCTTTATCTGAAAGCCCCTAAATAACGAGTCCTTCGCCAGGATTTCGGTGTGAGCGAAGTGAGCGAAGTGCCGTCAGGTTGCAGGCGTAGATAAATTCGCCCATCCCCCTTTCCGCCGACGCTCAATCTTTTTACCCCTCAATCTTTAGTCCTGGCATGTTGCACTTCATAAATCTCAACAGCTGACACTGACAGCGACAACAGGCAAAACAACGCAACGCAACGCAACGCAACACAACACAACCATACAGTCATACAAAAAGTGTCCTGGGGAAGCACGAAGGACACCAGTCGGGAGTGGAGCTGCGATGATGACCAGGGTGGTACTCAGTACGTCCAAGATCTGTGCATTGCAGAAACACGTAGTACAACCTTATCTTTCATATTAGTTTTCCCAAATATTTAGTATTGTTCGAAGCAGCTCACAAGCTGCAACTACCAGCCACTTGGCGAGTCCTGCATACCCTGCCGCATCAGGCACCTCCAACCAATATAACTACGTTACGAATAAGTCAGGCCCAGTTGACTCTTCTCGACTCATCTCGTGGCAACTGGGTGCGCCTCCAGTTGAAATGAAATGTGAAAATGTGATATATGAAAAGCTTTATGTGCTGCGTGAAATTGCGTACGCAGAAGGCGAACGTATGTGACCCCAAGGGGTCATGGGGGTGTGCGATATGATGTCTGATTCAGGGGTGCATAAAACAAATGCACTTTTGCGGGTCCCTTTTTACATTCGCTTTTTAAGCCGATTTATGAGAAATATACACGGCGATGTCCGCAATATGTTTGGGTTTTTGTGAAAAAATGTCGCCACCTCCATCACCCCCTTAAGTCCCACTCAGCTCAAACATAAAGTGGAGCAATTGAAGGGGCAAAAACAAAGACCCCAAATGTGGGCCAGAGGCGCCCCGTGAAAGGGGGGCGGATTGGCAGACGTGAATGTCATTTACAAGTGCAAATATTTACCTTTGGTGGTGCATATGAAAGTGGGCTACCTGCTGGCAAATATGCACCATGGATATATTTGTTAGTATGTGTACATAAATGCACAGCTCACATCTCGCACATAAAGATGCCTCTTAAAGTATTCGAATCGTAAAAAAAGCCTTTAAGTGATTATAAATCAACAAATCATATTGCTTAAACTTTAAGTCTGCGCGATAGAAATAAAATTAAATATTTCGCACATTGTGGGAAAAGGGGAAAAGGGGAAAAACAAAAGATAACCCCATCATTCAGCGAGCCAACCCCTCATTTCTTTTTAAAGGCTATTAATCATGCGAAACGTGGAACACACCGGAAATATGAAAACATCTAACATGGCAGTTTCATTAATTTTCCAATAATTAAGCCCAGACAGGGGACTACGGCTTTTCTCCCGACTTTTCCCATTACAGCCGCTCTGCCCCTGCTGAATTATGGAATTAATAAAGCCAGTTGGCAGATTTTCGGGAAAGCCAAAAGGGACTGTGGAAATTTCTGCAATGCGCTGCGCTTTTGTTCTAAACACAACGAGCGTTTTTGTAGCTAATTATGTAAGGTTAACAAGCGGCGGGCGTGGCACTCATATATATTTTCATTTTTGGGTTTTTTTTTTGGAGTGCCTTTCCACTTTTGTTGCTTTCCTGGGAGGCCAAAATAAAATCCCTGACAATCGCTTGGCCTGCGTTTTATGGCGCTAATTGGCCAAGGGGCAGCAGTGGGAGTGGCTGGCTGGCTGCGTCAATTAATTAACATAATTGTACAATTTTGCATAATTTAGTGAGCAGCAATGATGATTTTGTGCACCGGACTTCTTTGCCTTGGCTCTCGGAATATCCGGGCTCAGTGGCTAAAGTTGGTTCTCTGAGAAGGTGATTTGGTGCTGGAAATTATAGCTGCAACTTGGCAGGAGATTTAAATTCAAGCGAATCTATTTTTAGATCACGGGAAATCAGAAATTAAATCGGAAAAGTCATGACTTCTATTTCTACATAGAGAAATTAATTTCACCAACGATATAATTGTATGTTTAGCGCTTAGTCAAATGTTTTCCTGAAGAGCAAATACAATTTTCAATAAATCGGCAGATAGACAGAGCAATTGGAGCCATGACTGGTAGTTATTATCAAAGACAATATCCCACATTATTTGTTTTATAAAATGGCATTCAACCTTACTGACAAAGTCATCGAGACATAATTAAAAGACACGCTGGGAAATTTGAGAATTTGATGAAACTAGAATATGTGTTTGTGAATGGAAATAAATAAGTAAGGATAATAGCCAACTGGCATGGTTATTTCTTCGTTGCCTGTGGAAAATTGCTGGAAATATCAAAAGCTCTTCGAATTGCCCCACTTGCAGCGCCAAAAATGGTAATTAAACTGCTGGCAAAGTGCATCGGGTTGGCTGCGTTTCCATTGCATTTTCGCATCCAGGGGATGAGACGCAGAGCTGGCCATCAAATTTATATTGCGGCTGGTTGGGCCAACATAGATGAGTGGCCCCAAAATGGTTTTGGCCAACATACAAAATTGCAATTCGCTTTTTGGCCATCATCGATGCATGCGTTTTCAATTACTTTGACGATCAAATTGTTGATGAAATATGTGTAATAGTCGCTCGTCTATTGCCGAGACAAGCTTACCACTTTTTCACAATTCATTTGCCATTTTCCGGCTTTCCCATTCAAAATTGCAAATTCAATTCGCAAAAAATTTCATTTCCCTCTGCTGCGGTAAAAGTTTTCTAATTAATAGAAAGAGTAGCGCATAAAATGCAAAAAAATAATGCTGCAAATAAACAACAACTTTTCAACTCTTTCTGCAGGGCATTCTCATTAAGGGCTGGCCCTATCCTCCTACCACGAAACTCATCCCTTTCGACCATCTATCAATTATTTTACCATTTTAACGCTCACAAATCAATTAAACTTTTCCAGCGAATTTTTGCCTTGATTTTGTTGCTCCTTTTTGCCGTTGCACACAATTAATGAATTTTTAATAGCTGCACTTCGGTTAATGTGAAAAGTTTTCCCCTAATGCCGCAGGGTGGCGGGGACTTAGGCTTGTTGTAACTATGATTGCAGTTGCAGAAAGTTAGTTAACTATGTAAATCTTAGCAGAAGCTTCCTTTTTTCTCCACGTTCCAAGTTATGACTAAAAGCGAAAAGGTACAAGAAAGAGGCTTAATGGCGCGGTCATCAGTGGAGAACAAGCGTAACGAAGGCACCTCCTGTATTTATCCCACATTCAGTTCTATTTTAAGTTTGTGCTATCAAAAATAAAATTAATAAAAACTTAAAAAAACTTAAAATACAATAAATAAACTTAAAAAGTGAATACAAAATAGAAAGTGGACCCAATTAATCGCTGTCGCGCAACATTCGCTGCTTCAATTGCTTTCGCTTTTCAAATCACCTATCCGTGCCTAATCCATTAGCCCAATCTCCTCGCAGATTAGACTCCAGCCACCCACTTCCGCCAAAGAGGTTCCATCAACGCCTCTGCGTCCAAGTCCTCCATTTGAAGTTTGCGGAAAGGATGTCGGGACTCCGCCTGCTGGCAAACTCGATTGTATGCAATTTGGGTTAAAATGATTTCAAATCAGTTGGAAACCACTGACCAGAGACAGTCGGAGGCCTGTCGAAGCCAAGCCAAATGGGAATGGCCCAATGGGGGAGTGGGCACATGTGGCCAGGAGTGGGCGTGGCCCGAGTGCAGACTTGTGTCACGTTCAAGAGCTCTAAACAGGGGGAAAATTAGTTTGATGCCCAACACACCGACGCATATCTACGACACTCGAGGTCCTGAAGAGGGGTTCATGGGGCAAATGTCAACAGCAGTCGAGGCGAAAGTGAAATCAAAGCCAGCCTTTGAGTTGGCCACCCAAAGGCCCAACGCCCAACGCCCAACGCCCCACCTCCAACGCCCATCGCCACCCACCCCCAATCGAGTGAAAGTGCAGACTGAAGCTTAGTTGCTGTCATTCTCCAAGTGAAATGCCTTTCAATTGACCTGCGTGATTGTGTGTTCTGCTATTTTGCTAGCCCGCATTTATCGATCACCTGGAGAAATTCCTGTGCAGTTGCTTACAGATTTATATAATTTCAATATATTCCTAGGAACCTTTGATTAAAGAAAATACACTTAAGGCTTCAAGTGATCGCACTTTTTTTTGGCAAATTAACTTCTCTGCAATTTTGTTCAGTGCAAGTCCCACGCACATGCTATCATCTCCTTCCAATCACAGTTCTGTTCGGCAAAAAGAAGCAAAAGTTTAACAAATGATGGACGTGCAGAGCCCCATCGCAAAGTGCGCATATCGCTTTGGTTGGAGCTTTGGAAAAACGAAAACGAAATTAGTTTAACGTCTGAATCCCTGGCTAACCAGCCCCAATCCCACCCCCTTCACGCCGACCAACCCCTTTTTAGGGGCGGCTGTCTGTCTGCTTGCTATCAATTCTAATTACAAATGTCAACAATGATTTTTCGGCCATCCCCTGGATGTGCGAGATGTGTGATGACGTTGGCTTTGAGGATGGGGCACCCACTCCCTGCACCCCCGGCACCCCCTGCAGACCAAAGCGAAGGGGTTGAGTGGGTGGGCTTGGAGCCACTGGGGTGCCTTGATTAATGGGACGCGTTGCAACAACAGCTGGGGCCACACGCGGTCTCGTTTCACGGTTGCCTCCACTCTGCTGTCCACTCTTTGGGTTTTAGATACACTCAAAGCGTTTTTTAAAGTATACCTATCTCCGTTTGAAATCTTAATCAAAAAGCTAGGCAAGCGTTAACTTTATAAATAAATCAAATATAAATAATCAAAACTAAGCATTGCATATAAACTGTTTTTCAATGTCAAAGTACCATCGAACTTATACGAAGATACAAATAATTTTTTTTTTAAATTAAAGACAGGCAGTATTTTTTTAAGTGCACGATTCAAAGTGTAGCGGATGCGCTGTCTATTAGGGGATGCGGTGCAGTTCTAGTTATCTGCATGGTTATTTCCCCCTGTCTACAATTGATTGGCAGTCGCGCTGAGTGGCGACTCCATATGGGGCAGTGGTAAGTTGGGGCGCAGTCAGAAGAATGGGTTGTGACAGATTCGAGTTATATGGCTGCGCGGAGGCTTCAATGGGATGGATGTCCAATGGAAAAATGGCTGGACTGGGCATGTTAATGACTCGGCAGCAGATAACAAATGCGATTTAGTGCAGAATTACCGAACAAATTTTCGGGATTACATTGAAGGATGTCTGATTGGAGCTGGAAAGTCAAACAAGTGGGGATCCCAAATACTTACAATTTATTCTATACTCAGTGAAGGTAAGTAATTTAAGTCCTTTGATCAAAGTGAACCACTTTAGGGGAGAAATCTGATAATCATTCATAAACAATTCGCTCATTTGGCGCACAATACAGCCTCATTAACCAAACAAACAAACAAACAAACAAATAACTTGGCGATTGAGTCTTTCAACAACCCCATTTCTCGCGCTCCATAATAAGAGTGCCATAAAATCAAGATTTGCATGACAAACCCATTTTTACGTGACCACAGTACGGCAGTACGGAGGCCGGGAAAGAACCGCTAACCAAAACAAAACGAAATAAATATAAAATCAAATTTAATTCAATTAATTTTGGGTCGCTAGGTCAGCCCGTGAGGCCTACACCCCCAATTTCCCACCCACAAGTCAAGTCAGGTGCTGCGTTCATTTTTCATTTCTCACTCCACTTCATTTGCATTTCGCCGAAACATAAACAAAACGCGAGACGAGCCTAAAACCAAACGGGAGAAAAAACACTTCGAGTGCTCCTGTGCCAAGTGCACGGCAAGAAAAATATGTTATAAATCGAATTAGATTCTAATTTAGGTTTACCTTGGGATTGAGAAACCTCATTCACAGCCGCACGATGATTTATATAATCCAATACAACAATTCGTTCTGTTCGTTCTGTTTACAAAAGTTTTTTTATAAGCTAAACAAACTAATTATAAAGTTCACAGTCACCATGACTCACGTGTATATAACTTTCTATTAGGCGAAATAATTCTAAATCTTCTAAAATAAAATCAGAACAAAAATATATATTTTTCTTAACAAGTTTCCTGTTTACTTTCTAAAGTGGCCTTAATAATTTCTCTCTGTGTAATCAATCCATCTCGCTCTGTGCCTCGGGAATTTTCTCCCGATCCCGAAATGTGACAATCGTGTCACGTACTCAATGTTCTGGAAGATTGAACGTTACGTTTGTCGCGTTTAAAATGAGTTTTTTCAACTGAATTTGATTTTGATTGTTTGGTCCCGGACACGAAGCGCACCGCCCACCGCCCCCCGCCCCCTTCCCACACCCACACCCACATCCACACCCACAGCCTTGCCAATTGTTGTTGTTATATCGTCGTCGCCACATGCAACAAATTATTCTGGAAAGAAGCAAAAATGAAATGGCCAAAAAGTAAAATTGTTTAATTTTAGGCTTTCCCCGGCCATTGTCTGCCTCAGCCTTCATTATTTCGGCTGGATCCAGAATCATTTTTGCCACCGAGTACGTGCAGAAAATGTATAAAGAATGAAAGAGCGTTCAGATTTGATTTCTGGGCTTGATTTGTAAATGGTTTTGCCTTGATGGGGGGACTGGCTGGGTAAAGGGGCAGGGGGTGCGGCAGGTGGTGCAATTGTTAATGATTTGTGTGCCTGAAGTTGGCCTGGAATGAGTATGGGGTTCAGTCCGAAGGCTTTCACTTTAAATTCGGCACCAAATGGCAATCGATGGAGCAGAACACTGGGCCCCAAAATCAATATTTCATTTGACAGAATTACATAGGATACAGTTGCTGAGTATAATAACATTTATATGTGCTTTCTGGCTTCGACATTCTAATAAATCGAACCGGATATTAGCCAAGTATTATTTTTAACAATTTATATAAAATAAATTTCAGATAAGTACTGAATGCCTATTAATTAGTTTTAATATTCTACGTACCCTAATATCCATTAAAAAAGTCAAAAAATTGTGTAGCTTGGTGTAATATCTTCTAGGCACACGAAGTAAACTTCCAATTATACTTTGATTTGCCCAGATAACTTCAGAACCATAAGAGCCTCAATTTTGGCATACATCCAAGCGATTGCTCGGTTTCGTGGTCTTCGCCAGATATGCAAAATTTTCATAAATTCCACTGCCAGCAATGGATTTGTGGGTGCAGTGCTGAACATGATTTACGATTACTAAACTACTTAATGTTAATCAATTGTGCAGCAGATTCGGGACGATGATGAGCACAATTTGTTGGACGGATAATTGCTGCAGACACTTTCTGCAATCATTGCAAATGTTGCATGGTGACAGTGTTGCATGTGAATGCAAATCAAATCAATTCAACTGGGTGGATGGGGGAAAACTTCGATGGCGAGGCATGGGCGCTATGGCAGTTGAGGCTCGCACATTTTTGGGTGCCTGCAAAAACCGCAAATTGCTATTAACGAAAATCTAATCATAACCGGAAATTAATTTGACAGGAATCTCATTAAATTCACAGCCATGCCAAAAGGACATATGGTAGCAGCTGCTGACGGGTCTGTGAATCCGATCCCAAGCCCGTTCCCGTTCCCGTTCCCACTTCCAATCCACAATCACCAAACCCCAAACCCGAAACCCCCTCCTCCGTCTACGCCCATGCAATCCTAATTCAGCATCCGCAAATCCCCTTTCGCAAATCGTTTAAAGCTGCATTGCGTTGACATTGCAACTGCCTACCGAGCATTTGAGTAATGTGCGGGATTTCATTATAATATACAATTATCCCAGTGCATCATGATGTTCACACGTTGGCTCAGCACGTGAATTGCCCGCATGACATTTAAAAACACTAATTAAACTTGTGGCACTATCTACGATTTGAGTGGAAGTGTTCATTGCGAAATCTCCTTGTTAATTGATCGTAAATTCTTTCATTGCGACATCCTTTTGAAATGGAACTCACTTAATTAGATTTTTGAATCCTGAAATGGCTGCTGGTTAATTACTAACACACCGCTCCGCATAACCATCTTGGGGCGGCTGCTCCGTATGAATTCCCCCCACTTTGTGCTGACTATGAGCAACTGCCTCTGCTGCTCCGGCGACTGGCTTCTGTAATTTATTTCTGATTTTGGGTTTGCGCCATGCGTGGCTGAGCATTAGAGGCGCTTGCACATTTTGCCAGCACATAAATTAACATAAAGAGGCGGCAAACTGCGAGGTGAAAGGGGCCTGGGGGCGTGGCAGAATACCCCGAATGGGGGTACAGGGGGGGATAACCCTCCAGGGAGGCCCTGCGGCGATTACGTGACATTGAACCAGAGCCAAAGTGGCCGATTCTGATGGTTTTCGTCTGCCGCTGCAGTAGTAGTTCTCAATCACAGACGACGAGTGTTCGAGTCACCGTCTAATTGGACAGGGGCGCCGACGAGGGGGGCACTTAATCCCTTCGTGACATCTGACAATTGCAATTTAGCCGGCGTTCCATTGAGAGTCCAGAGTCTGGCCACCAGTCCGCTGGTCTATTGTCTCACGGGCGTGTTGTTAGCATTTCATTGTTGATTGGGCAAATACTATGCAGCAACTAAAAATGCTTAGTTAAACAATGAGTTTATTTTTACAACTGCCAGTGACTCATGTTTGTTGTAAGCTTCGAGTTTCTGTACAGTAGTTGCGATGGGAAGTGCGCAGATTCCAATGAATATGATGTAGTTTTGCAATGCTACCTAGCTAGCTTAGAATATAAAGTATTATTTATAAGCCGCATTCAACTTTGTAAATATTCGCCAACCAAATGCCAATTTTCGCTAAGCTGGCTTACAATTACCACAGCCAGAAAATCAAACACTTTGTAGCGTCCAAGTCTCGCTTACTTGTTAACCCATTAAAAATCGCAATCACGATACAGCGATAAAGTTTTCGGTTAAAATCGTATGGGTTTCCATGGAAGGTGATTAATCATTTGACTGCAAATGCAAAACAGTTGTTGCGATAAAAACAAACAAGTTTCGCTGTCGTTTAAAATTGCAGCATCTTTTGAAATTCATACAGATCAAACGAACTAAAGGCAAAAGTTTCTTTAATCAAATTTAATTGTTTGATTTAAGACGAACCAAAAGACGTTGCGGTAAAACCGAAAATGCAAACAAAAATTGCCAAGCTGTTGATTTCATTTTCTACGAATTAATGTAAAACCAAAGTGACAAGGCCAATACAAAAACTCCTCGGTATAATAAACCAATTACATTTGGCAGCTCAAATTCCAAAAAAAAATATATTTTAATTTATATGTAGACAGTCGACGCTGTTGTTTTTATTTAATTTACAATTTATGTGAACAAAGTTCAATTTATTTGGTTTCATCGCCCTCAAGTCACCGCAAAAGTTTAAAATTCCAGGGCAACAAGTTAAGTCACTTTTAATTTAAACCCCAAGATGTACGCATTTTGTTTAGTTCTTAAAATGTTAGTGTTTTCTACTCAAATGACTAGTTCATTCGATTGGCTTTGTTTCTGCTTTAATGTAAAATGGTCTGACCTGTTAAATTTCCAAGTGCAACTGATAATATTTTTAGATTATCCCTGTTATCAGTGCGTAGCTTAGTTTTGAATTGCATTATCAATGAGCGTTCGCAGACCAAAACAAAGCAACAAATAATTTAAATATTCTTGTATAACAAGTACAAATATTATCGGTTGATTAGGTCCTGGAATTATGTCTCAATTAAATGACGCTTTCTCGGTGTCGCCAGCAATTTTGCATAATCAGCTAAGCAGTGAATATTTACAGTTTATAACAATTGCAACTGATTTAGTCCAGACACAAAATGTTAATTATCTGACTATACCGTGTACATCATGCAATTTAACCGAAACATTTGCATGGGCTCGAAAATTAACTTCAATTTGCATAAATAAATATCCGTCTAAATTAAACAAATTGCCGGTCTATTCAGCGGCAAATGCCAACAATGGAAAATAAAAGTAATAATTCACCAATAATTTTCATAATTGTTTTGAGTTTTATTACTCCACAAATAGTTCCACGTACGAGCAGCAGGAATACAAAAATACAAAAAAAGTGATTTATGTGAACATGCAATTGCAATTTGTTCTGGGCCAGAGAAAGACATTCCTTGGAAAAAGGCCTTAAAAGCGAATTATGGCCACAATTAACCCAATTCTTTTGGCCATGGGACACTGACATGGAGCGCTCACATAAAAACCAAATTAAGAAAAATAAGAAAACGAAACAAGCGGAGAAAAGTGCTCAAGAATTTCACTTGCAATCAGCCAGAGAAATGCGATGACTTGAGTGTCAGTTCATTCAACCGATTCCGAGTTGCTTGCAAGTGTAATAATAATTCATTTAAAATTTAAATATATAAAACAAAATAAATTAACTTGCAGATAGATCCCATAATTTACATTTATACTGATTTATTGGCTACGTAAATTATTTTCATTAAGTATGATTTTATTCTAAGCAGGTTGAAGTCGGAAAACATTGAATAATTACATAGAGAATGCAGTAATAAACTGGCTTATATGCATTTTAGTTAGAGTAACTACTATTTGCAAAACCAACTTATATAAGTATTTTGAAACAATAAGCATGTTCTCTCATCAATTTGCGACATATATTTCACTGCAATTTGAAGCACTCACTGCAGAGATGATTCTCAAGCAAAAATTGGGATTTCCGAGTGTTGCATAAAATCTGTATATTCCTTGCAAATGATTTGGACTGCACCGAATTTGACAACTTCAAGTGGCTGTGGCAGCTGCCAACCCGCTGCCACGCCCACTCCCACCGCCCGCCCATCATCCCATGCGATTCCCTGGCAGCTTCTTCGGCAATTTATGCATTCAAGTGGCAGCCAAAGGCAGCGAACAGCGAACAGCAAACGCTGATGATGACAATAAAGGACGCTGAATCTGTGATGCTGCCGAGCATTCCTGATATTTTGCCATTTGTAGTTACTTGTGCATGTATCTGTAAGATGCATTTGGCTGATTGTCAAGTGCCTGGCTTTGTTATCAGCATGCTGACATCATTATCTGGCAAAGGAAACGACTTTAAACTTCACTTCGCTGCAGAGTGAAGAGCGGAATTAAAACCTTTCTCGAATCGTTCAGATTGTACTTACTAACAAGCGCTGTTAATTACGCATTCTGTGTATCAGTACGTATAGAGTTTGTAGTTCGAATAGCAAAGTTATTTAAATTCCAATCATTTTTTTCATCTTCTCAGAAGTAATCTTTCAGGTTCCACTAGAATTTTCCAGATCGAGAAAGAATAATAGGTATTCCCCGCTCTTATCAACTTTCTTTGTTTATGGTGTCAAACGGTTCACGATGCCTTTATAATAACCATATAACCATATATAACCATATATAACCATATAACATACACGTATGTGCAAATCCGATATTTGTTAGTACTTTATAGGTACGTTCTTAGTCTTCACCTTTGAGGTAATGCTCACTTAAGGAGTGCCTCGAAACTGGACCTTAACAACAGGTTGGATTTAAGCCTTTCACTTACCTGGCAAGGTGAAAACGCCGCTAAGGGCCAGCACGGTCATCAGCAAACCGAACAGCAGCTTCATTTTTGTTTAGTTCTCGTTGCTCACAAGCTAATAATTTGTTTAATTTGTATAGTTTATTTAGGGCTGAAAGCTTCGAAGCGTTGATGTGGACCGGCAACCGGATTCGATTCGATTCTGTTCTGTTCTGTTCTGTTCTGTTCTGTTCTGTGCGGAAAGACAAACAATCGTCAAATGCGCTTAAATGATTTGAGGAAGCGGCAAATAAACGGCGGGCGGTCGAGTGAGTGAGTGAGTGAGAAACCGAGTGAGTGGCTAGCTGACCGCTCTCTCGCTCTCCCTCTCACTCAATTAGTCGCTGGCTTTATAAATATTCCGACTGGCAGACAAGTGCTGTGGGATGAGCGCTTCACTGTGCCAACCCCCAACTGGGTGCAATATTCGCGGACTCCACTGTACTGAATGCAGCGTATGAGTGATATTTGTTCATTCCACCTTTAGCCATCAAAAAGCACCTCAAACTTCTATTTAAAAGGAATTATGAAGAGGTTTCACAAATAATATACACTTTTCTTGATCTCTTTGCTTGAAAGAGTGTTTGGCAGTCGCCGTTGATCACTGAACGTTTCGTACATTAAGTGGTGTTTTCAATTTACTTAATCAGTTTTTGTCTATGCTTCGCTAACTGCACGCGGGCTTCTCTATTCCACTATATTTTTATTTCAGACTTTAAATGTGTCCCTGTCACAGTTGCTGAATGTTTCGTTCGCAATTCGCAATTCGTAATTCAATTCCACTTCGATTGCATTGAGTCTATTCGCCGACGTGTGGAGTTCAAGGTGCTAGTTTCTGTACACAAAGGCATCATTTGCCTTTGCATGCCCCAATGGGGGGGCATCTATCGAGAATTTTCTTCCAAGGAAACGAAAACGGAGCTAAAGACTTAACTAAGGGCCCATTCCCATTAATTAAATAGTTATGATAGAGTGATTCTTGCTAATTCCGCCGTTAAAATAGTCACGTCTTGATTGGGCCGGGCCTAATCACGACTTTACTAACGAATATCCCAAAGATCGGCAATTTATTGGCAATCTTTAGTGCTAGTTCGATTATGAATGATCTTTTTGACAGAACACCCAATTAAGAGTCTGATATATGAACCGTAAATATATTCAACTTTCAGTAATATCAAAAGATATTGCCGATACAAAATTCGTTTAATTAAAGACTGATTCCAGAATGATTCTGTAGAATGGAATATTACTTAAAAATGTACTCAGAATGTACAAAATTTGAATCTCTTGCACGAAAATAAATTCTTCAAGGTCTTCAAAAATAGCAACTATAAACTTTTAATGGCATTTTTTAGAAAGCTTTTGCTTATGTTGGACTCAGCATACAAGTAAGCACATGTAAATATTTCGCAAAACAACTGCGTAAAGTAAATTAGGGGTCCAAATTATTATTATTATTGTCCAGACAGCCTAAACAAATTGTTTGTTTATAAACATTTTTCTCAGCGCCGAAGCGGAAATTGTTCACGCACACAATTCCATTCACATTCACATTCACATGCCGCCGACACCCGCGAATTTGCATAAACTTTATTATTGTTACCGGTGTCATACAGTTATTTCTGTGGGTCGCCTGAATCACTCGCTTTCGAAAGGTCGGAGAAGAACGCGCGATCTTCAGCGTGCGTTGGCTTTAATGGAACGTTTCGGACTAAACGGTTGCGTACGATTTTGGCTTCATTTATACCAGCTCACGTCGCTGGCACTCAAAAGAGAATGGAGGGGAGAGAGTGGGAAAGGGGGGCGGCGCTGAGAAGAAGCCGAGAAAAGAAGAGTCTTCCGAGTGTTCCCATGTACATTCGACATTTTTTAAATTAAGAATGAAAAATAACTGAGGAATCTTACACTATATGTGTTCTCTAGTCTAACATATGATCTTGGGATCCATTCTTTGTTACAACAGATCCCTTAACAAATTTGCCTCAACTGTTTACCCACTCTTGAAAGTAGCAGAAATTTAACAAAAATGTGCATGCATTGACACGTCAGTGGGAGCAAAAGTGAATGTCGCCAGCGGAGCGCGAGTGTCCTCCAGTGGCAATCCCTTGACCAAAACCGTTGCAGTTCGAGGTGCATAAAATCAGAAATCAGAAATTCAAAGCGGATAGCCGACAGCGCCGGCGAAAGAGACGGATGGAGAGACGGAGACAGAGGATGGGAAAGAGGCGGAGATACAGATAGCGACAAGGAACGCGCGCCAAGCGACGTTCTTGGATTGACAATGAAATCCACCTGCCCCTTTTCACCTGAACTCCACCTTTGGGAGCCGTGCGTTCCCTTATACATAGTTCTCGACCAGATTGAAATCCCGATCGGCGCAGCTACAGCTGCTGAAATCTTCTGTAGGCTGGTCTTCGTTTTCTACAACTTGTAATTCTTGTGGTGGTCCCACGAACCGGATTCTGTTTTAACAACACTTTCGTTGATTTTGTTCGGTCTGCTATTTTCGTTTTACTATATACAGGTTTGATTGCACTCTGCCTTTAAGTGGCAGGGTAGCATTTAAAATAAATTACCTTTTTCGGTTAATTGTTGACACAACATTCTTGCGGTCGAGCCAATAAATTCCCCACAAAAACAAGATTTGGTTGTCAAGGCTCCGAAGTGAGAAGAATTTGAGTCAGTTTTTTCTTACATAAATATATGCAGGTATTACCCACTTTTTTAAAAAGGTGCTTTGCTTTTACGACCAAAGATACTAGTATAAAATGTAATAATAATAACAATGCAATAATTAAGTTAATATCGTGGAAAGGGGCATCAGTATATGATTATATTTATATATGTATATTAAATGTGTTTACTTTCCTTAAGCATGTGCAACCTCTTAATTAGTCATAAGTCTTTCCAATTTAAATTTAGACACCGCATGACAGACAGTCATACATTATAACAAAACGTGCTCTTGACCTTGACACTGTAGAAAAAAAAAAATCACATTCTCATAAATGAAGTATCAATATTCGTATTTATTTTAGGATTGAATATTTTTAGAATTTTTGTAATTTCTTTGATAAACTTTATCCTTGCGCCATCTATGTACTTTCAGAAGAAGCTGGCACTAGCGCCACCTAGCGCACTGCTGCTATTCCTAACATTTCTGTAAGTTGTACAGAGCCATTGTCATTCAAAGTTGCCAGATGGATTTTATCGTTGCCCTGGTAACGGTTTTCATTTGATTTTATTGTCGAAATAAAATAATTAAGAGGGAAAATAAATACAACGGAATAGGCAAAACAAAATAAAAATGTTTCGTCGTGGAAAGCTATCCTTCTTAAACACCAAAGACGACCGAATTAAAATAATAAACGAGCGTATAAACATTACAGAACGGCATCTAATGGAGATGTGTTCTTCGTTTGCTTTGCTAACGCGCAAAATGGCCAAGTGAGTTCGGTAAATTATTAAATCGGTATGGATAATGATAATCTCTTGCAGATATCGGGACTCCTTTGATGAGTTGGCCAAGAGTGTGAAGGGTTACGCCGACGACGAGGAAATCAACGAGAGTCTTTGTCAGGGTCTGAAGAGCTTCACCAACGCGGTCACCATAATGGGTGATTACATGGACATCAATGTGCACCGGTTGGAACACAAGGTAGGTTAACCCTTTTGAAACTGCATTTATATATTACATACATATATCATGTTACTTACCACGCTTAGATTGTCAATGAGTTGGCGCAGTTCGAACAGCTTTGCAAGTCCACGAGGGACAATCTTCGAGTGGCTGTCATAGCACGGGATAAGGAGGTTCTACGCCAACGCCAGATGCTTGAGCTCAAGTCAAAGTTTTCTGCGAACAATGTAGGTAAAGGTATAAGAAGGAATATATACTTATATAATTCCAAAACATACCCTAGAGTGCCGCCGATTCGGAGCTGTTTAAGGCCAAAATGGAGGTGCAGCGCACAAACAAGGAGATAGACGACATTATTGGAAACTTCGAGCAGCGGAAGTTGCGCGATGTGAAGCAGATTATCAGCGATTTTATACTGATCTCCATGAAGCAGCACACCAAGGCTTTGGAGATCCTCAGTGCAAGCTACTATGATATTGGAACCATTGATGAGCGCGACGATTTCCTGGAGTTTCAGAAACTGATGAAGTCCAAGGAAGAGCCCACTGCGCGCAAAACTGCCCTCAAAAAGGGACTGCGCTCGCAGTCGATGGATAGCTTGGAGCACGAGCACCTGGTCAGTCCGCTGAAGAGGCGCCAGAAGCTATCGAGAAGCAGCAAGAATCTGGCCGGAGCCGGAATCAGTCATGGGAGTAAAACAGAACCCGAAGATGAAACCGACGAGCAGGACGAAGAGGATGATGATGAAGATGAGGTAAGATTTGGCACGATATTGCATGATTGTTCCTTAAAAATAATTCAATTACGATTCCTCCCCAGGAAACCGAGCAAAGTGGCGATGAGGAAGAGGAATCTGGTACTGCAACGGATGACGAGAGGGAGCCCACGCAGCCGAGCACCCAGGTCACTCCTCGGGAGAATGTGTTTGGGGCAAAGATCCGATCTGCTAGCAAGGATATCGCCACACCATCGACCAGCACCAGTGCCACGTCTGCCTCCACGAAACCCAGCAGACAAACGGTCAAACATCCTTTCAAGGCGGTGGCCTCCACCCATGTAAGGCTGCAGAAGCAGTTCCACGTGCCCCAGCACTAGCACTCAAATTATAACCAGTAGCTGACCTCCTAGAGGTCACATCAGTATTGCAGGCACATTTTGGAATCATAACAAGAGCTTAAATAAAATTAAATTAGGATCGTACTTATAATGGATTATCTTACTCGACTTGTTCAACCCCGCTGCTTCAAAAGCTTTTCTATCTTTGCATTCAGAATGTATTTTCACTAACTATCTCACATTTTACACTGTTCGCCTATAAAATCAAAGCGAACAATTGCAGTTATTAGAAAATCATTCTGGTTTACGAATCAATGTTGTTTTTTTTCTTTTAAAAGCCCATATTATTGCAGAGCACTCCCAGCAAGACAGAGCTGATTTGAATACACTTTTAATGGACACGGCTCACGATTTGCATTATTTGCCCCAGATAAACAAGAATAAATATATGCATATCATAACTAATCAAGCGGAAACGACGCTCTTCTCTTCCCCTCACCGCAATAACCTTTCAGGTGAGGAAGCACAAATCGGGAACTCGTCGCCTGGTTACCGTTGTTAAATCGAAGTCCTGAACACCCAAATAGCAGGGAATTTACAATTCTCGATTTTTTAATATATAAATAGAAACTAAACGGCAATAATTCAAAATTATTAGCCATTGCTCACAAACGAATTACTTTACTTAAATTATGATGCACCCCGAGCGGGAAAACCTAAAACTATGCAAAAAATGGATGAGCAAATGTGTTTTTTGGAGCAGCTGGGTGCAGAGGAGTTTAAGTGAATGTGAGAGCCTGGAATTGTAAACTTGATACGGGTGACTGGGTGCCAGGTGTTCGATGTACGTATGTATGTATCTAATGGTATTGGGATGCAGTTTCCGGATGGGCGTGGCTGGACCAGCGCTACGGATCTCATTTCTCCGGGCCCTGACCCTCGATTCCGGCCTGGTTCATCAGGTCCGCAATGCTCTTCTCCAGATCGTCGATGCGGTTGCCCATGTCATCGATGCGCGTTATTATCTGGTCCGACATCGTCTGGAACTTGTCCTGAACGTTCTGCAACAGATTTTGTACCTGATAACAGGAGGCGGGTTTACTGGGTGCTCATTTCGGGTCTCTATTTGCTGGGTGGCACCCGGATCGGGCATTACTCACGTATATGGTCAGCTCCTGCATGTTCTTGGGGTCCGCATTGCTGTTCAGGGAGTAGTTCTGGTCCAGGTCGCTGTCCATCTCGTTGCGCAGATCGGTCATTCTGTGGCTTCTTTGTGGCGTTGTATAAAAGTACAAAATCCAATCGCTTCTAGCTGTTTTGCTTCTGTTTGCGGCTGCGGCTGTTTCACTTCTGCAAATTAATTTCTTTATCAAGCATAGGGGCGGACTTTGGTTCGATAGTACTTTCGATAATCCTAGGGGTGCGAAAATAGCTGTTCTCTAGATATTTTCCAGGCATATATAATGCATGTTAAATTTACATCGATTTGAGTTTATTTTTAGTCTTTAAAGAATTCAAATAAATGTTGAGACACATATTTAATCAATAACATTTAATATAACTATATTTGTATTTTACAAAGGAACAAAGCTGTAAATACTGATCATTAAGTAAAAGAAATTACACATTGTAAATTTTGAAATTAAATTTTTAAATCTGATACTGTAGATGAATATTTCGAATAGAAATAAAAAAGTTCTTACATTTTTAGCTATCTACCTGGAGATTTGGCTATAAAGCTTAAAGGCTATGTACATAACTGACATTACGTTATTCAACACTGCCCCACGTGTATTTTTTTGTCTCATCCAAATGGAAGTGGACGAGGAAAATCCGCAGGTTGTTAAAGAAAATCAGGATGATAAAACCATTAAAGCTTACCATTCCTTTTGCAGATTATTGCGGAGAACCCGAATAGAAACGTGATACGCGAGCGCAATGCAGAGATCGTATCCGGCGGCAATGTATTCTACAATCCCGTCCAGGAATTCAATCGAGATCTGAGCATCGCAGTTCTGAATGTTTATCGCCAGAGATTGACCAAGGAGCGAAGCGAAAAGGCGCTCAAGAAGCAGCGGAAAAAGGTCAAGGAGGAGGAGAATGAGAAACCCAATCCGCTACCCGAGGATCCTCCTGTCTATGAGGCCGGTACTCGCTATGAGGATGGCCTTCGGATCCTGGAGGCACTGGCAGCCACCGGTTTGCGTAGCATACGATACGCACAGGAAATTGCCGGAGTGCGCCAGATCGTGGCCAACGATCTGTCCCGCCAGGCAGTGGACTCCATCAACACGAATATCCGGCACAACAACGTGGAGCAGTTGATCGAGCCCAGTCACTCGGATGCCATGTAGGTTGATAACACAGCCGTGTAAAGTTATTAGCACACATAATAGGATATTTAAATTTAAACATATCGCACAGGACCCTCATGTATCTTTCGACTCACCACGAGAAGCGCTTTGATGCAGTGGACTTGGATCCGTACGGGTGTCCTAATCGATTTTTGGATGGTGCTATGCAGTGCCTAGTGGACGGTGGTCTGCTTCTGGTGACAGCCACCGATATGGCCGTGCTGGCCGGGAATGCTCCGGAAGCTTGCTATGTGAAATACGGATCAGTTCCGCTGCGGATGAAGTGCTGTCACGAGATGGCATTGCGCATTCTGCTGCACTGCATCGAGAGCCACGCGAACAGGTACGGCAAGTACATTGAACCACTACTGAGCATATCAGCGGACTTCTACATCCGGATATTTGTGCGAGTGTACGTTGGTCAGGCCCAGTGCAAGCTTTCGATGAGCAAGCAGTCTTGGATATACCAATGCACCGGATGTGAGACCTTCACGCTGCAACCCTTGGGTATAACCAAGCCCAATCCCACGGCGGGTAATCCCCAGCAGCTGAAGTTCGGAATTCCCACTGGCCCGGCGGTCAACTCGCAATGCGAGCATTGCGGTCACAGGCATCATCTGGGTGGACCCATCTGGTCGGCTCCGATTCATAGCCCTGAGTTCGTGCAGGATCTGTTGACGGCCGTGCAGAAGTCAACCATGCAATCGCTGGGAACCCAGAGGAGAATCGTAGGAGTTCTTTCCATGGTCCAAGAAGAGCTGCAAGATGTTCCCCTTTACTACACGCCGGACAAGCTGTGCTGTGTACTCAAGCTGGAAATCGTGCCCATGCTGAAGTTCCGGTCTGCTATTCTCCACGCTGGCTATCGAGTCTCATACTCGCATGCCTCGAAGAACTCATTGAAAACCAATGCACCACCAGCGGTGCTATGGGACATTCTGCGCAGCTGGAGCAAGCGACATCCGGTAAATCCCGAAAGGATGATTCCTGGGACTCCACTGGCGACCATACTTTCGAAGGAATGCACTGCTGTCTATGAGTTTGATGAACTCCATCCGGAGGCGAACCCGAAGAGCCGCAAATCGGCATTATCGCGCTTCCAGGAGAATCCCACCCCACACTGGGGACCGGGAACCAGAGCCACTATCATGTAAGCCAAGTAATCGAGCCACCCACGTTCACATACTAAATTCCAAACCCTATTTTAGGATTGGCGACAATAAACTGCCCAAAAGCTACCGTAACCAGAACAAGAAACAGCGTCACAAAGCATCGCAGCAACAGCCGGAGGACGACCATAAGGACAACCCACAAGCAGTGAAGGAAGAGAATGATGAAGATGTGGAGCACCTGCCAAAGCAGCCCAAGCTGGAGGCGACTGCGTGACGACTGCTTCTGTGTCCCAAATTTATTTCCAATAATGTTTGTACAACCCAAAACGCAAAATGGTAGTTTTTCTGGAACAGCAAACAGATTTGTGGAACTAATAGCGGAAAAAGTTGCCGTCGGAGGTCTGCCGCGAGAATCCATTGTTGACCAGCTGGTTGTGGACACCGCTGCAAATGAGTTTCACGCTGTGCGGATGAATCTTTTCCTTACAGCCGCCTGTAAAAAATATCATTAGTTGCAAAGTGAATACTGCACATTCTTAAAATTGGTCAATAGCTTCAGTTTTGCCTCAATATCGTGACCTTACCAATGCGAAGTGGATGACCCAATATGTCCTCCTGCTTGCGTCGTATGAAGCGCGTATTGCGCAACACCCGAAATGATTTGATTTGGGAACCAATTTCCTTGGCCGCCCCAGGAGCTGACCAGCTACTTATGGCCCGGCACGTCTCCCGCTGCATCACGTAGTCCACCTTGCCCGGAAATGCTTCACGGGTATGGTCGTACCGCGACTGCAGCGAAAAGTCCAGCGTATCCTTCGGGATGTTCGGATTGGCACGGTACCGCTTGCTCGAGCGCACCGAGTTCATCGTTTGATGATAGAAAAGCCGCTGATACGGCTCCAGATGGCCATGCCAGGTGCCCGGTTTCAGGTGGGCCTCTGGCAGCGGGGGCTCGGGAAAAGAGCACACATAGGTGCCCTCCGTATGCAGTTCGGGCTGCCTAAGAACACGCAATTGTCATCTATCTTGGAGCCAAGTTAGGAATAGCTAAGGCTTACCATGACACATTCTTAATCTGCACAGTATCGTACTGAATCATCTCTACGGGAGCAACCAATCTAATTTAGACGAAAGTGTAAAAGGGTTTGGCGTGAACCTGAATCTGAATCGGCTTCAGAAGAACTCGGATTTGTGATTTTGCCTTCGGTTTCCCGGCAACAGTTTTGTCAATATACCACACGACTACCATGTTTCTTGGGAGTCAATAGAAACCGAATCATATTAAGGATGAATGTTCTCAGCAATAGCCTTGGTACACAAGCTTATGTTGGACCTTTCTTTGGGCATGTCTTGTAAAAACCTATTCCAACCCATTAATAACATTAGCGGTTAAATTATAATCAAGCAAAACTTTATTGAACCATTTAGTTAGGCTGGAAATTAAAATTATTAGTTCGCTCACTCACCGAATTTACCAAGTCGTTAAGGAATCCTCTCTCGAGTCAGCCCGCAGTCCAGACTCCAGCATCCATCGCATTGTCGATGTGGCTCTGCTGGAAATGATGACTTTTCGCCTAAACTCAAAAGGGACGCCCACCAAGATACAGGAAAACACCAACAACGCCAACCAGCAACAAATCGCGAGATGAGACGAGACGAGAGAAGAAGTTACGGGAAACGGGAAACTATGAGTGACTGCTGCTCCCAGCTCCCAAGCTGGACTCCCAAAATGTGGAGCTGTGGCAGCGCCAGCGGCTAACAGGAAACAGGAAGCTGCTACGGTTACGGCAACTGCAACTGCAGCATCAGCGGCACCAGCAACAGCATCATGCGATAGCAGCAGCATCAGCATCTGTAGCAGCAGCAGCAGCAGCAGCAACAAACAGGAGCCACGCGATGTCCGCTTCCGGGAGGAAGGAGTTGTAGCTTAGATGATGCGCTGCTGCTGGTCCTCAATCGCGAGCGATTTAACCACAATCTTATCTGAACCGCAACAACTGCCACACACCATTTGCCTGCATATATATAATAAACGTGTGGGAGAAGCTTGTTAATAAGTTTGTCGTTAAAAGGTACAAAGAACGGAAACGGGCAACACAAACGCAATCGAATCGAATCACAACGAAACAGAGTCCTAGAGCAGTTCTATCACTCATCCTCATCCTTTCTTCTTTCTCCTCCTGTCCTGTCTTTCACTTGATATTTAGGTATTGAATTGAAGCCGTGTCAATTTGAGTTTATTATGTTCTGTTTCTGATTTTGTTCAAGGATTTCTACTACGCTCTACTTAGTATACGAAAGCCTAATGTGCAAGAACCGACATCGAGGGATCGCCCAGGTTGCGGGGATCTCGCTCGGACATAATCATGCCTGATCTCTACTTATTTACTCTGCCGAAACTTAAAATAGTCGCTATAAATAGATGTGTAAAGTGTAAGACTGTATAATGGTTTGTATACCTGCTGTTCGGGTACAGCATGACACAGATGGAGCCACAGTTCCGGAACAAGATTCGAAATCCGGCCTAGTCAGCGAGTCCTATCTGAAAGCAAAAGAAAAAGTCCCCATTTAACATAATGTGATACTTAGCATTTTTTTAAGCGTATCTTGATATGAACTCACCTCGGACTCCCACTAGTTGGAACGTTACGTCGATATCTAGGAGCGACTGCGACTACGAGACGCAGCTGTGGTCAGTCCGCCAGATCCGCTCCCGATTCCATTGCGGCTGTCGCCGCGTACTGGACTGCGCGAAAACTTGGATCGACGCTCCGGCGAATGGCTACCAGGCGACCGGGAACGAGAGTAAGAGCGGCGACGCGGACTCCGCGAACGGCGGCGCATTGGGGAACGAGATCGTGAGCGACGACGTCCGCCGGATCCACCACCGCCTCCTCCTCCTCCTCCTCCACGACGACCACTGGAACTGCGAGTAGGCGAAGAGGGACGACCGTAGCGGGCCATCTGGACTCGGAGCTCCCTGCCGTCTAGCATGCGACCATCCATGGCCTCCAGTGCGTCCTCGGCATCCCGTTTGTCGTAGAAGCTGGAACATTAAACACATCATTGATTAGATTCATGTGTATTTGCACTTAATTTTATTCAAATAGAAATATTGAATTGTAGGGCTTACGGTAAGTTGGCTAGCAGGGGTTTGGTAGGCAACTGTTGCAAGTTTACACATTCAATCTAGCATATTTTGCTAAAGAAAATGTACAGACTAAAACCTGGTACACATTCAAAGGTGGCAAATAATGCACATAAAACGAGTAGGTACTTTAATATATAAAAAAATATTAAGAATAAGGAAACTTGTAGTATACCTAATGTTTGGCATTGTATCTATTCTTCAGAACTTAATATTTAGATGTAGTATTCTCTGTACGTTGGCTAGTAAGAGTTGAGTAGGCAACGGTTGCAAGTGAACACATTTGATCTGGCACCCTTTCGCTACTGAAAGTGTACAGATTAGCAGCTGATACACAATCGATGATAGCAAATAATGCACTCTTAATGAAATGATACGGGTATATAAGTTCAAACAAGAGAGACTTATTATGACAGCTATAATCGAATGAAATTTTAATGATTACCCCGGGATTTGTGTGATTTGCTTGCATTACCTGTTTAGTTCAATAGCATTTTGCCCCAATGCGTTAATTTTCAATAAAACATTGAATAGAAGATAGTGAAAGCGGAACTGAGGAGCGAATGTTTTGCATGTTTTTCGCAGTATGCTTTCTGGATATACATATGTATATACTTTTATACAATTTCAAATTAACCACCGGTGAGTGAAAGTAACGAATTAAGAAGAGACCTGCGGCTTTCACCAAATTCCCGGAAGAGATTTCCAAATGAATGCTTACCGAACAAAGGCGAATCCGCGGCTCTCACGTGTGTAGCGATCCCTGGGTATATAGATGTCACCCACCTCGCCGCATCGCTCGAAGACCCGACGCAGATCCTCCGGCGTGGTGCGATATGTGAGATTGTCGACCTGTGGGCATTAGTACACGCGGATTGATTTACATGTCTTTTATAGGTTATCTAACCACACAACGTTGTCGGCCGGCCGCCATTTTGTGGGCTACTTGGTCGTGATTTTTTTTGCAGATACTTGCCTTAAGCGAGACCATTCCATCGATTCGTGGAGGTGGACGCGCTGCGCCCAAACCCCCGGCACCACCACCGTTGCTCATTGTCTATATGGGGATTTGTTTTACAGCTTCTAACACACGAATATTAAAAGCGAGCTGAACTCCACACGATTTTTTCCTTTCTATTAAAATGGCGTCAGGCACGACGTTAGAGCTGGAACAACTTCGATTATTATTCGATGCCATTGATGGCTTTTTCATACGATATGTCGATCAGAAATATATTGAAAACCGAAGGCTCACAGTTATTCATTTATTTTTTTATTTTCTTTCTTTATTTTTAAAAGAGTTGGATACGTGTAAGTTTAAATTATTGTACTGCTACCTTCAGGCAGCCTAAACAATTATATATTGAGGAAGGTGAATTAGTAATACTATTGTATTGGACATAACGTAAACGGTTTTCACTTATTTGCAAAGATACAATTTTATATATTTCAATATCTATGACAACTTATATTAACAATTATGATTATTAAATTATGATTATGATTATGATTAATCCTCTGGGTGTACACTTACTCACACTTATAAATACTTGCTTACTTTTGAGAACTGAAATTACTATTAATAAACAGTTCACCTTATTGAAATTTTATTATATCCATGTTATGATATTTTTAAACATAACACTCAAATATATAAATTTTAGTAAATTAAACATTTGTATTACGGATGATTACTCTTTAATTCTTGTGGCTGAACTAACTATTCAAATTTTATTAAGTCTTAAAAAATTTAATTATTAAGTACAAAGTTCAAAATGAATATACAAATGTTGAGGACAATTAATAAAGTTACTAATAACATAAATAAAAAAGGTAATACCTTCAAACAGCAATAATTTTTTTTTGCTTAATTTTTTGATATTTTTGTACCCCATCAATTGGATCCCAGTGTACCCGTACCTATCGATGCACCGATAACACCGCATACATTTGGTAACCCTGACTTGATGCGTGGCTTAAAACGTGTAAAAATAATAGAAGATTGCTAGTTCCGAGCACTGCATTTAGTGTTCAGGTAGTCCAATCGCACCTGCAGTTATCCAGCTGGTCAACACTGCCCCAAACAGCTGATAGCCGAGAAAAGTAAAGAGAATCCGAGTTTAAACCAAGTTGGCCAGGCTAGCAAACTTCAAACCTCAAACTACAAACACAACACCGACTCACAACAAAAGTGTAGACCACATTGAGTCGAAAGTCTAGCCTAAACTCCCCACAAGCCACCCCCCGGTCATCAACCATCGAGGCGTGCGTGTGTCTGTGGCATTGCCATTGCCATTCCCAATTTCCATTTCCATTGGCAAACCCAAGAATTCCGAACGACCGCGTGTGTTCTGTGTGAGTGCGGGAGCAGCAAGAAGAAGAAGCCGTTAGAAGAAGGAGGGCGAAAGTGTGTCGTCGCGTGAAAAAAGCGAGAGATTTTCATCGGAGGAAACCACTGTGGAGGATTACGGACGCACTGCAACGATGGCCGCCCAGGAAAACACGGAGATCAGCACAAAGTTCTCCACGTTGAACGTGAACGCAGTGGAATTTGTGCCCAGTTTCAGTTACAATAGCGTTGTGAATGTAGCTGAGGAAGCGGCGGCGGTAGTGGTTGCAGCGGTCGTGGCGGAGGAGACGGCGGATCCGGGTCCCGCCTCTGGTTCAGCCACGCCACCCACCACACCCGATTCCGTCGGCAGCGGGGGATCCACAGCGGGAGCAGCTCCACCGCCTCCAACTGCCCAGGGGGCGGGGGCAGCAGCAGCACCCTCAGAACAGCCGCCCACATCATCCTCCAATTCCGCATCGCCAGCGCCGGGTTCGCCAGCCACCACGCCTTCAGCAGGAGCAGCGGCGGCGGCTCCAACGCCCATCGATGGTCTCAACCCCTCGGACAAAATCGCAAACAATGGTAAATAGAGCTACTAGCCACCTAAATACCCCCTGCCAAATACACACTACCCACGACCATTGAACTCGCTTCCTCTGTGACGTCAACAAAGAAGCGTGTTATTGTTGCTACCTGCTGCTCGCTAGACCGCTGACAGAGACGCGCAAGTGGGGAAAGGGCTAGGGAAAACCCCACAGATAGGTTGCATTCACCAGGTTCCGTTTAGGTTATTATCGCTGGCCCCAGCACATAACCTCAATCTGTGTCAGCGCTGCCGTCGTCGGCGTCGCATGTGTTGCTCGATTTCTATTCGAATTGCAGGCATTGTTGTGCGGTTAAACAAATGGCTAATCGCCTTCGGCCTGCGCGCAAAAACAGTTCATCTGGTCAGGTCCATTTCCTTGGCCGCTTTTCTCGTTGTCGTATCCCCAGCAGTCGCTCATTGCAGAGATGCCCAGGAATCACGACAATAGTCACTAAGAGAATGTCTCCAAATGGTGAAATAACTGCAAATCAGACCCATAAAAACAAGATGTTTTCCAGAAACGACATTTTGCTTTGTACAAATGGGGGTACATACATTTACAAATACTTGTTCAGTCTATAACATCTAAGTCTAATGTAAATCCCTGAAGGATTAGGAATTTGGAGTTTTATCTAGTACGATAATAGAATTTGCTGCGTGGCATAATATCTCTGAAATAATATAAATCTTCTAGCATTGTCTTTAACAAAAATTAGGACTGTCTGTAAATCTTTGAATTTGGTACATTGTTGTTCTATGAACCTTGTCATAAATCCAGTATAGTTATTTTTACACATTTTGTTAATTAAACAACATATTGTCTGTTTAGGATTTAAAGCTTAATTTCTTGGTGAAATATTCACAATCACTGTCACTTGGTTGAAGGTTCCCAATCACAGCGCATCTCTGGAGGCCACTCACCCACTTGCCATTCGCCCGGCGACGTTGACGACCAGCTGTTCGTGCTGCCATTTTACTGCCGCTACGCTTTGTGCCGTCGTTTATTTGGCCATTGCCATGTCCCCTTCTCTTCTTCTGCACCCACACTCGCAAATGCTTGCCCCCGAAACTCTTGTGTTTTGGACACGTTTACTCTTTTGCCAGCCATTCGTTGGGGCCTACGCTGCGCCCAGCTTCGACTGGCGGTCTAGACTGGAATGGCAGAGGCTGGGAATGGCTCACTCGTCGTTATCGCAGCGACTCCAATGTGGCGACTTTTGTAGTTGGTTGGCCCGAATGGAAGCGCTTAGTGCAGCTCGCCGGCGGTTGAAACCGCTTCGAACTTGATTCCATGGCGTTTGGCTGTGCGGCGCGCTTGCTAAAGCGCCTAAAAAAAAAACACAGCATTTGCTGTTGGCTCTTACACATTGGCACGATCGCAGCTCGTTCCTCCGGCTATACCTACATCCGCTCCTAGTTCAGATTCATTCTATTCGAATTGAGTTTTATACATAGCTATCATGAGTAAGGGCGCCGGATCTCGCTACATTTACTCCAAGAAGCCATCGTTGTCGCAGTGGAGAAAAAGTTAGTAATCGGAAAGTCGATGTCTAATTCGTTACAGCACCGCTCCAGGCGGTCAATTGGTTCTCGGACATGTGCGGTAAAGGTTCAGGAACACAATACAATAAAATTACTATTACCCAAGCACGTTGTCACCAGCCCAGCACAGCACTCCAATCCAATCCAATCCCGCACATGACTCATCCGACCGGCTGGCTAGAGCCAGTGATTACCAATTAGCATGTGGCCGCCAGGTCAAACACGGCGAGTGCATGGGGTATTTACAGTAGTATTTACAGAATTATCACCGATCGGCCGTGAACGAAGTATATATAATTAGTAGAGTATTAGCTCAACTTGGTTACACGGCAATTTCCGCGAGTTTAAATCATCTAAAGATACTCTAAGGAAACCGAGTTCTGAACAAGTCGACCTAAATTAAAAATAAATTATTTGCACAGTTGTTAAATGTGCCAAAATAAAATGGAAACGAATGCCATCCCATTTATTTTCTATAAAAAAGAGACACGTTTGTCATTACTAAATGCCACAGAAAGTACAAAGTGTTAGTTATTGTAAAATAGAGAAAGTTTCAGTGAATTGTATACCCCAACACTACCAACACCTTAAAATATTACGATGATGTGGACAATTTCCAAAAACTACATTGCTTTATTCGGCATTAAACTGGATTGATCTGGAGAGAACGACAACTTATTGAGCAATTTTTAAAATTACTAGTTTTTGAGATTGTCCAATGTAAATAATAATATTTCCACATCCAAGCACAGTAGATCCACGCTGCAAATGACTGAACTAATGACCATTTGTTTGTGTTTTGCGTTTAGAAACCGATCCCGCTGACAGCTGGGATGTGGACGATGCAGTGATCACGCCTGAGGACGAGGAGGTGGAAGATGCTGAGTTCACGGAGGGCGAAGCCACGCCGAAGGTGTCCAAGAAGAAAGTGGTCAAGGTGGAGGAAAATAGGAGCAAGCGTGAGCACGTGAATGTTGTGTTCATTGGTCATGTTGGTGAGTTATCATGACTTACATATGCACATATGTATGTATGTGCCACCAAAAGCCATTATTGACATTGGTACTTTGCGATGTGTAGATGCTGGCAAATCAACAATTGGCGGACAGATCATGTCGCTCACGGGCATGGTGGATAAGCGGACACTGGAGAAGTACGAGCGGGAGGCACGTGAGAAGTCGCGTGAGAGTTGGTATCTGTCCTGGGCGCTGGACACCAACCAGGAGGAGCGAGACAAGGGCAAGACCGTCGAGGTGGGACGAGCCTTCTTCGAAACAGACCGAAAGCATTTCACTATCCTCGACGCACCCGGTCACAAGAGCTTCGTGCCGAACATGATCGGTGGAGCGGCGCAGGCCGATCTCGCAGTGCTGGTCATCTCGGCGCGAAAGGGTGAATTCGAGACGGGCTTCGACCGCGGCGGCCAGACCCGTGAACATGCCATGTTGGCCAAGACCGCCGGCGTTAAGCATCTGGTCGTGCTGGTCAACAAAATGGATGACCCAACGGTCAATTGGGATCAGACGCGCTACAACGAATGCAAAGACAAGATACTACCATACCTCAAGAAGCTGGGCTTTAACCCGGCCAAGGACCTTACCTTTATGCCTTGCTCGGGCCTCAGCGGATACGGACTGAAAGACCAAATCCCGGAGACGCTCTGCCCCTGGTACCGGGGGCCCGCCTTCATTCCGTTCATTGACGAGCTGCCCTCGCTCAACCGCAAGTCTGACGGTCCCTTCATCATGCCAATTGTGGACAAGTACAAGGATATGGGAACCGTGGTGATGGGCAAGGTTGAGTCTGGAACAGCGCGCAAGGGTCAGAACCTGTTAGTGATGCCAAATAGGGTGAGTTTTTCTACTTTGTAAATAGTCGGAATTTAATTTGCAACTAAATTGTCGTTGTTTCCCATAGACGCAAGTGGCGGTGGATCAATTGTTCTCCGACGACTTCGAAGTCACTTCTGTTGGCCCCGGCGAGAACGTCAAGATTAAGCTGAAAGTGAGTACTTCTCATTTCTCAATTAGAACCTTGCATTATTTTAATTATTCTTTGCACTTTCGTAGGGTATTGAGGAGGAGGATGTGTCGCCCGGTTTTGTGCTCTGCGATGCAGCCAATCCCATCAAGACGGGAAAAATCTTTGATGCTCAGGTCGTAATTTTAGAACACAAATCAATTATCTGTGCGGGTTACTCGGCTGTCATGCACATACACTGTGCTGCCGAAGAAGTCACAGTTAAGGTTAGTTTTCGCTATAATTCCGATACATCAGCCAAGTACCAAACTTGTTTTCTTTCTCCATAGGCCCTCATCTGTTTGGTCGACAAAAAGTCTGGCGACAAATCAAAAACACGTCCACGGTTCGTTAAGCAGGATCAGGTTGCAATTATGCGAATTGAGTGCTCTGGAATGATTTGCCTTGAACAGTTTAAGCTTTTCCCCCAAATGGGCCGCTTCACGCTCAGAGATGAAAGTAAGTCGTTTGGGTACTGGGTACTTGGAAAACCCCGCCTAATCTCTATTCCTATTTTTCAGACAAAACCATTGCCATTGGCAAGGTGCTGAAGGTGGTCGAATAAATTGAGCCTAGCTGAATTCGAGCGCCCGCCTTTCATTGCGATTTTTGAGATAGCATTGCAAGCCCGACGAGAAAAAAAACAGCCACAACAACAGCAACGCCACGCCACTCCACGCTTTCTTCACATTTGACAAATCCACAAAAACAGTACTCACCAACGCTCGAGCTCTCACTCACATTACTTTCAACCAGGAATAGCAATTGATAATAGGATCCAGATCGAAACGGAAGGGCAAAGTGGGCAGGCGATACGTTAATTTACAACAAGGACGCGCGGATAGAGAGTTCAGAGATAGAAACAGAAATGCATTATATACGAAATATAAACTATATTATGTAAAACTAAGCAGCAAAATCGGAGGAAGCGAATGCGAAACAAGATGAACTATTTATATATGTATACAAAAACAAACCACTCACACGTATATAAGCAAGGAGAGAGTTGATGAGGAGCTGCATTGATAACTGATGAGGCATTAAGAGTTACTTGGAACGATTTTGATTGCAAGGATATTGAGCATTGGCCGCCGTCGTCATTTTATTTTGGTTTACTACTTTGTATAAACTGTAAGCATTAAATAGCGTACACGTACATGCCTAAATCGCGCTCAAGACGTGAATTTTTTTAAATACTAAAACTAAAGCTGCAAGCTAACCAACTTTTGTATTTGTATGCGAAAGCACGAAAGCCACCCCCCCCCCCCCCCCCCCCCCCCCAATCCAGCTTCCTGTATGCGCCTTTAAATTGCAAATTTGTTACATACCCTACAAAATACATTACGATATTTCTGCTCTTCTTTTTAAATGATATAATCTATATGCTTTCATTTAAGTTTAAGCTTAAAGAACATGGAGTAAAGTCGGTTTGATTTGTAAGCTCAAAATGAAATGCCTGTCAAACATTGGTAAAAGCAAAACGGAGAAAAAACACAAATACGGAAACATTAAATTGTTAACTTTAAGATTAAAGCCCTCTAATTAAACCCATTTATTTTGCTGATAAAAAACCTTTGATTTTGTATAATTTAGTTAATTGAAGAATTCGTGCGAGTTGAACACGAACCCCATTTATGAAAAAATAAAATGCCTTTTGCTACTGAGCAGAAACAAAAAACACAAACTATCGAAGGTTTTTATTTAAGTTTAACCCTGTATTGTTTATTAACTCATTCAAATCCCGGTCCAAGGCGGTTTCAACACATTCACCCCCATTATTCAAAATCTGTCTTCCCCTATCATTGTCGAAAATTAAGTCTTTGTTAATTTGAAAGTTGCTTGAAGGCCGTAACAGACACAAGTAAATAAATAATATCAATTAAGCACGTTGAGCAGTCCCCATGAATCGAAGTTAATTTAATTAACTGATTAGTACTTACATTGAGGACCTAATAAATGAAGGACTTTAACCAGCTTTTAACGCTTTTCGCAGCCTCCTACGAATCGAACTCGATTGATAATGAATTCTTATTATTGTAATAATACTTAGTGCGATATAATTGTTGACAACGCGGAAACTCATTTCAAATGTTTCACACATACACAGCCAACACGGACACTCAATCAAATCACACGAGAAATCGGAAAACGGAAGTCGAAAACTACGCCACTGGGGAATAAGAGCGATCGTAATAAAGGAAATGATATAGACAAACGAGAATATTTATACAAAAATCGAAATTAAAGTGTATTATTATTATACATATACGTATGGAATGAAAAAACAAACGATCTGCATAAATTTGAACATTTTTTATCAATAAAAGTGAGAAGAAAAATTTCAAAAAAAAACATGAAACCTAATAAATCTTATTTTGGTTCTTTGGAAATATGTCTGGATTGCAAAACCAAACTTGGGCAAAAGTCTATTTAATATATATATAAAGTTTTTCATTTTTACAAACCTCCATGTTTTTATGAGTAGAAGGGTATACTAGATTCGTTGAAAAGTATGTAACAGGCAGAAGGAAACGTTTCCGACCATATAAAGTATAATATTCTTGATCAGGAGTCGATTTGGCCATGTCCTTCTGTCCGTCCGTCCCTCTGTCCGTATGAACGCCTCGATCTCAGGAACTACAAAAGCTAGAATGTTGAGATTAAGCATGTTAAGCACACCAACAATGTCCCAAGGCTAAAGTTCTATACTCCATAACTCAACTAATCGGATTTTGAAGTGACATACCTCTAAATGTTTCTGGCGCAATTCTCTAAAAATCTGAATTTAAATTTGGAAAATATTTTTCATTTCATTTTTTTGTAATTATACCCGTTACTATACTAGATTCGTTGAAAAGTATGTAACAGGCAGAAGGAAACGTTTCAGGCCAATAGCCGAGTCGATCTCTCCATGTCCGTCCGTCTGTCCGTATGACAGCCTCGATCCCAGGAACTACAAAAGCTAGAATGTTGAGATTAAGCATGCAGCTTCCAGAGACTTAGACGAAGCGCAAAATGTTGCCACGCCCACTCCTACGCACACAAGCCACCCAAAACTGTCACGCCTCCACTTTTGAAAAATGTGTTATTTTTTTCATTTTTTTTATATATCTTGTAAATTTCTATAGAAATTTACATTTCTAAAAAATTTTTAAGTTTTTTTCATTTTGTTATTTGTTTTCCCAACTTCTACGGATATTTCAGAAAATGTTGAAATTTCTCGTTCGCACTTCCACTAGCTGAGTAACGGGTATCTGATAGTCGGGGAATTCGACCATAGCATTCTGTCTTGTTTTATTTTAAGCATTTTTAATATACATACGTACACATAAATTCTTTTTGTTGTTAAACTTAGCATGGTATATTTAATTGTTCTTAGCACAAAGTAAAAATAATTAACAATTGTACACTGAAACACAACATTTGATAGCGCAGTTCAACAGCTAAATTCCTATCGAAAAGCGGAAGATTTGTACATATGGCATTGGAATATAGGCTTGGCCCCAGTTTTCTCTATTTTGGTTGCGAAACCTTACTCTAGGAATGTGCTTTGATTTACTATTATGATATACTCGTGTCTGGCGTGTATTATATGAATCTACTCCTTATAATTGAGTATCACGGATGGGTTGCCTTTTTTGTATTATTCCTGTTCGGATTTCTTGGCCAGGAGCGGAGTAATGGGCTGGTCTTTTCTATTGGCACGCTCCTCCTCCTTGGCCTCCTTGTCGCCATAGATGTCCAGGGTGCGCCCATAGTACCAAACGAGGTAATCGAAGAGGAGTCCCATTAAGGTGAGCACTAAAAGTTGGCCAGAAGATAGGGAGATGCCTTATAAATTGTGAATCAAACTTACGGCAGGATAAAAAGTTGATGGAGTAACGGAAGCGGGTTTGGTCGTACAACTGGCAGTTGCCATTGCCATTGCAGGTCT
Organism: Drosophila orena; assembly: GCA_005876975.1. Classification (NCBI taxonomy): domain Eukaryota; kingdom Metazoa; phylum Arthropoda; class Insecta; order Diptera; family Drosophilidae; genus Drosophila; species Drosophila orena. Next base: position 6,364,164 of record VCKV01000008.1, on the reverse strand, counting down.
GTGTCCACACCAGGCACGTGGAGTCGATGAGGCGGCCGAAAATGATGGGTCCCGGTATGAGGGCCAGGAGGCTGATCATCATCAGGGCCAAGCCCTGGGCGAAGGACTTGTCCTCGTGGGCCACGGCTCGATAGTTGACCAGGACGTTGCCCACGCGGCCGGACGAACCGAACCAGCTAACGATCATGGAAGTAATGGAAAAGGCCCAAAAGCTCCAGCCGCAGTTCTTTGTACAAATGCCCGGTCGAAGCACCGAATCGGGTGTGGATCTCCTCGTCCTGGTGATCAGCAGGTGATCATCGAAGTCACCGTTGTCGTCAAGCAGTGGCACTCCGCTCAGATATTCATCGAAGTACGTGGTGGCATCCAGTTCGGGTTCTGGAGTGGGTTGCAATAGATTCAGCAGGCGCTGTGCCGCACTCTTTGGTGGCGCATCATTGACCACACAACTGCAGTCCTCGTACAACTTGGATGTGGCATTGTAATCCCGGCATCCCGCATGGCAGGCCGAGAAGAAGGTGGTGTCCGTTGGCTCGTGGCAGACGGGTGTGTAGCTGATGCCTTCGCAGGAGCAGTTCATGTTGCAGTTGTTCGTCAGGTTCAGTCTTTAATATGGAAAGCGATTTCAATCATATTGAAATATACATCAGTTCCACTGATACTTACTGTCCCACGTGCGTCATGGAAAAAGTATTCGGACAGTAGAGGAAAGCGTATGAGATCTGACCCAAGATGGAGATCCCACCAACGATAATGTTCCACATAAGGACCCTGCTAACGCTGGGTTTCTTTTTGGAAATCAGCAGTCCGGAGCCAATCAGACCCACGACCATGCCCAAGATGGATATGGGACCAACGATCTTAAAATAATAATAATTAATAATGGGACAATCGAATTCGAGGGATAACGTACAATTGTGGCACTCTGCGCATCCTTGTGGAACTGCACCTCCATGTACTTGGTGAGGAAGGTCATGAAGCCCGAGGCACCCAGGATGTAGAAGACCGCCGAGAGGATGTTGAAGATCAGCAGCTTGTTGCGCAGCAGTCGCATAAGGGCACGTGGGAAGTCCTTCAGCTTGGGCAGCTCTGCATTGGCCCCCGCAGCTGCTCCAATGGTGTCCAGAGCGGCGTTTGAGGAGAAGCGGCTGCTCAGGGAGAGGTTCTCCTCCCGCTTGAGCTCCTCCTTCGTCTGCCGCAGTGCCAACGGCAAGTGGGAGTTTGTCCTTGGTTCTTTGATCTTGGGCAATTGCTTGGGAAACAGTCCGATGAGACCCGAGAAGAGGCACATGAGGGTGCCCAGGATCACCCAGCCAAGCCACCAGGCTCCCAGCCAGCGAGGGTCCTTGCTGTCGATCAAAGGAGTCTTGGTTGGATCGATGAAGGTGTTGAGCGATATATAGCCTAAAGGGGGAAAGAGTTTAGGAGCATAGTTGACTACACTTACACGTATATTGTGTATTTTATTAAGGCTTACCGAAAAAGAAGCCCACGATTGGTCCAATCATCCTGAGTGCCATGGCCACCGCCAGCATGAGCGGAGTGTTGGTCTTCTTGGTGTTGTCGTCCAGGTAGGTCTGCCCCAGGGAGTAGTACATGGTGTTGCCCACGCCCAGCACAAACTGCGAGAGGAAGATGAGCACCAGTGGCACGTAGGAGAAGAGATCGTCGCAGTCATCCTCGGTTTTGCCCACTCCACACAGTCGTTCGGTTTTCACAGAGCTGATATTCTGCAGACATATGTAGGTACCTTACTATAGACAGTAGTTGATGATGGAGAAGTTAACCCACCTGGAAGGTGTAATCCGAGCCAGAAGTGCCATTCAGTAGGCTCTCCTGGTACTCCTTGGTGAACTGCAGCACCTCGTGACCAGCTCCGTAGATGAAATGAGGCAGGACGAGGATGTAGCACGACAGGCCGCAGAAGACAATGCCCCAGGCAATCCAGCGGGGACGATTCCGCTGACCACCGATATAGGAAAGGATGAGCGAGAGCATGATCTGCGAGATTTCATTGCCGCTCAGAACTATGCCTACAAACAACACGAGTTTAAGAGATTGATTGAGATAAAATATAGATATAGCTTTGAAGCAATACCTGTCGTTTGGCTGGGAATCTTGAAGCGCTTTTCCAGCGTGGTGAGGGTGACAATGAAGTACATGTAGGACATCGCCTGGATGGTGCCGAGCAGCCCGTAGACGCCCATGAACATCTTGGTGGTGGCGTACTTCTGCAGCCAGGCCGGATGCCAGTTGGCCATGCCGCACAAGTAGTGCCCGGGCGGGGGATTCGAGCCCCGGCGCCTCACTTCCGCCATCTTCGATTCCGTGCCGCCACCAACTGCGGGATGCTACTGTCTTGTCTGCGGGAATCACCAAACCATCGATTGCGGTCGATAAGATTGCGGACTCGGCTTCCTGATAGGCAGGGCTTCCTGATAAAGGTGATAGCAAGCAAACTGCAAGGGACAACGGACTCTTGTAAATCAGAAGGCATTAGGGGTTCCTGGAAAAGGTTACCACTCGGAGAGTCAATTTCATCACGCTCTGGAGCCAGTGAAAATCGCTCCGGTAACCATGACTCTCCGGATCCAGAAATCGTTAAATATCGTTTAGGGCTTATAAACGTAGTTGATAGGGAAATTCGTGGTATTGATTAGGTGTCGATAATGGCGTCTACTCAAGATCACACTGGGACTAGGCCGAGGCGATTAGATAAACCGGAGTTCCTAGCCAATTATACCAAATACACGATATCTATATGGTCGGGGTAGCTTTCAAAAGCAGCTATACACGTATTTGCCGCATAACTCTTCTTGTTTGATCACACCATGGCCAAATCACAAGAAAGGCAGAGCCGAAGGACTCTACCAACTCCAGGGATCTAATTATAGCGATTTGTACAAGTTGGTGATCAATCATAATTACGAAATATTTTCGTTTTTTGCACGTTCCACAGTTAACTGAAATCAGTTTAATGAACTCAGACCGATGGGCTACAACCAACTGATGTGAGAAATTCGTTGCCTATCACCGCTCTGAATAAAAAGGCTCTTTTATTGTGACTCGGTCTATTTCACGGCTATTTTATTTGTTTACTGCTTTGCATTTGCTTTGAGTGTGCCAGCAACAAATTTGCCTGTTGCAGAAGGCTTATCAGAATTTTTATTTCAAATACTCAAGTGATTGATTGGTTGGAAAGACATTTTCGGGCTGCCGAGTTGTAATATCTCATTTGTCATAAATAGCATAAGAGCCAGGTGTAAAATGAATCACTTGAAAACCTTCTCCTTGATCAACATAGAAGCAAAACTACTACTTTAAGTACCAGAAGGAGATTGGTCATACTTCGGAAATGAGTTGCACTTGAATGTATACTTGTAAAGAGCTGGATTGACCATGAAGCTGCCACGAGTGCATCCACAGAGGTTCCTTTCCTTCCGCTTGGCGAGCTACCCCAATGCCGAACTACTAGTGCCGCCCCAAAATGCAAACAATCCGATTACCAGGCAGGTGTACATACACGTACGTTTCCAGACGCGACTGAAGAGCTGCCTCCGTCTATATAGTGGGCATGATATCAATGGCCGAATAGTGGTCACAATCTAATCGGCGGCACTTATGCGATTAATTAAATTGCCGCTCGAGTTCCTTTCTGCAGGAACTGGGAGCTGGTCCCGTTGCAGCGGCCAGTTGAGTGGGCGAAGATAGAAGATAGTGTTGGCCGATCCGTTCCGAATCGAGGCGCGAGTTAAACTGAGAAATGGAACTTAAAATTCGCTGGCGGGCCGCCCTGTCCGCTCGGTGCCAATCGAAGCCTGATAAAGCTTTATCAGGCCATAAAAGCGGGACCGGAGCGGTACCGGAGCGGGACAATCGCTTCTCCCGACGCTGGCCCACGTGCAAAACAAATTTTTGGACATGCGAGTAATGTCGGAATATCCAAGAATATACTCGTATACTCGTATACTCGTATACCTACGCTTTGTTTTCTTCGTGCAGAGTGGCAGAGTGGCTGAGTGGAGAGTTCAGGCGGCGGTATCGCAATGACAATACAAAACAGACAATAGAGGAACGCGACAATGACATTATTATTACGATCTCTAACCCCCTGGCCCGTCCCCATCCCCATTCCCATCCCCATCCCCATCCCCATCCCCATCCCCATCCCCATCCCCATGCCACGTCGCAGGCCCATGCGATTAGAATTGTAAGCAAGTGAATTAGCTGAATGTGTGGACTACTGTGCCGCATGTGCATCAAAGAGCGTGGGCGAGGGTCGCCACCACAGTTGCGCGCCGCCTAGGTGTCCGTCTTGATGTGCAGGTCAGGATCGTTGGCGTTCTGCAGCATGTGGTTCTGGCCGATCGAAAGCAGCATTGCCATTCCCATCCAGAATATCGCCACGATGATCACCACCACGAAGATGGTCTGCGTCAGGGTCGGTGTCATCAGTATAGAACAGTCCCAGCAGGGCTTTACCTCGTGCTCCAAGTCCAGGCCACTCTTCTTGTCTGAAAGGACATCAAATAACTCTAAAATGGTTGGCTCAGGACAAATGAGAAAAGAAACAAAACCAATCCCCGTATCGACATTCTAAAAGGTCGCCGAAGCGTATGCAATGTTTTATATTGTGGCAACATTTTCCAGATTTCCTAGTTGTTTTGCCCACTCACCCTGCCAAAGGATGTCCAGGTGAAAGTCGAAGAAACTGAGACGCCCCGCCGCCGTGGAATACACTGTGATGTCCGTGCAGCAGAGACTGAACTCGAAGCCGAAGAAGATGAGGTCGCGCGGATAGTGGGTCTGGTTCATGAAGATTATGCGCGTGAGGTACCAATTGCCCTGCGATGGCATCAGCTCCACAATCAGCGGACTGTTCTCTGTGTTCAGCACCAGCACGATGCCACCGAAAATGTTAACGCCATTGAGCAGGCCCACCTGCACTTCCTCGCTGCCCGGGGCGAGCAGCACATCCGTTCGGTTGAAGGGTGAAAACAGGGAGGGCGTCTCCTTGGTGGCCAACAGGATGTTGCGAAAGGTGAGGATGACCATTTCGTGACGCAACACGGTCATGTTATCAGCCTTGCTGTAGCTCACAGGCTGCGGCTTTAAATTGCCTTCGGTATCAGAGTTGCTCGACGTTCCACTGACCTCCGATTGCTCCGACTTAATGGACATGGCTTGGGTCTTGTGGAACTTGCGACGCTGGAGCGCTTTGTCCTCCTCCGTGTAGGCGGTGTACACATGCACCACAGGGCAGTCGGTGAACTGATAGGTGGACACCGCCATTGCAGCGTCTGGAATAATCAATTTAATCAAGTAGTTAAATTTGTATAGCCACCAAGTCGTAATAAATATTTTCTATTATATATAAAATACGGTTTTTATACATTCTTCATAATCAAATATTAAAATCGTTGAGCTTTAACCTACCATGAGCAACCACATTGCGATCGTTAAAGCGGAATGCGTGTATCTGGCCTTTTTGGCATGAGAGCTCCATTTCCGCCTCCAAGCTGCCCATTTCCGAGATCTTGGGGGTGTGCCAAACAATCTCATCTGTCTGTCCAGCCACCTGCTCCACGGCTTTTAGAGGCTCCTCCACCTGGCTGTAGTAGTTCATGGGCTGGATCTTGCTGAGGTAGGGAAAGCACACGTCGCAGTTAATATCCTTGGCAGCTAGCTAAATTAAAGAGATATTGTATCTACCAGTACGCTCTCAAATAAGTGAGTTTCAAGCTACCTCCGAGGCCAAGTAGATAACTATCATATTATTCGTCTGCAGATTGCGTATTATCTTCTCAAACTGTGTCGTTTTTACAGCCCGGAAAATGCTGGTGGATTTGGGGCTGCAAAGAGGAGTCCTTATGGTAAATTACATATATTTCTGATGGCTTAAACTTACGTATCGACTCCCCAGACCAAAACCGGCGGAGAACTAGTCACTTTGGCTGAGACGAAGGAGAAAGGAATTATTAATAGGAAACTTGCAAGGAAATACATCTTGACTTCCTGGTAGCTCTGATTACTTATATTTGAAGCATAGGTCTGGCTTGCTTATGTGGTATTATACTTTACACATGTATTATAAGGCTTAATAAATACTTCATGTTGGTAACAAATATTCTTCATCTATTCCAATTACCTTTCAATTGCGATCCTTTTCAACTAGCAGTGTTGAGACACTTGTTGCTGCCACATGTTGCCCACGATCCATAACTATGCGTAAGCGTCGGCAATAAAGTTGCAATTAATAACAAAACAACAAAGTCCGAAAATATGATAAGATAAGAAGAGTTGGCTTATCAAACCGCAGTCGGAAAAAGAGAGTGAAGCGGTTCTGGCCAGGTGCGGCTCCTCAGTTTGCTCCCGTTCCCCTTTTCGAATAGACGTTAGTGCGGTCCTAACGCGGCTAAGATGCCAACTGACTAATGTAATCAATAGCCCATAGAAGAAGCGAGTGAACTGAAGTGTAGTGATCATAAACGAATCCGAAATCGAATACAAATATGGCGCAGAATACGCGCAGCTCCGATTTATCGCAGATAGCGGTCAATGCCAACAACATACCCGATGGTGGGTGACCCAAATGCCCGATTTCCGATTACGTACACGTATAACTGATTTAGAACTTCTACCACCCACCAGACAGCGTCGACTGCGGCATCAAGGGTCTGGGCTGGTGCCGCGGTCCCGGATGCCAGAAGTACGCCAGGCTGCGCACCTTCATCCTGGTCCTGGCCATCTCGGGAACCCTGCAGGGCGCCTGCGAGTCCTACTTCCGCGTGTCGGCCAAGCAGGCTTCCTTCCAGTTCGGTTGGAATCCACTGCTAGTGGGTGAGTAAGCTGCTTTATCGCAGAAATGGCAAAGTGCTAACCCGACCAGGGGAATATCAACGAAGTGTTGGCCCGGTCCTATGTACGTGGAGATTTCAGTTATCTTATCAGTTTTGCGGTATTCTTGACGATTGTCAGTGCCTGGGAGCTGGGTGGCTCCTTATTTTCCACTAGCTCCCCTAATTTTATTCAATTAGAAGGTATATGGTAAGCTACAGAATATTAACAACAAAACAATGTTCAATTTAACAATTCAACACGCCAAAAAGTATGTACGAGTATATTTAATTATAGCCGAACTACTCAGGTTTTCCTTCGCAAGCCGTTTGAAGTGCGGAGCGGGTATTATTCATTCGTCATCAATTTGATAGATAAGCAACACGTTATGGTAGTAAGAATGGCCGCGTAATACATTTGTTGTATGTTTTTGCAAGCTGACACAGGGAAGAATTTAAGCGGAAGTGGCGTTAACAATGAAAGTAGTACTTAGTAGTATACTAATAACTTCATCCACTGCCGCGTTACTCATATAATACATCATATCTTAGTTGGTGGACGGGTTATAGAGAGTTTGTCAGGGTACACCGGAGAAAAACCCCCCAAGTGTGTGACTACCTAGTATTCTCATTCTTTAAACATACAGATTGGCTGCTGGTGGCCAGTGGACTGTTCCAGGCGGTCTTCGCGTTGGCCTTCGCCTACTGGGCGGACGTCTATCATCCCATCAAGTGGCTGGTGGGAACTCTGATGTTGCAGGCTGTCACCTGTGTGGTGGCTGTGATTCCCTCCATCATGAACTTGTAAGTAACTTGTGCGAGTAGATAAATGCACTTAACTAGCAATTGATAACGCTTTCCCACAACTTCCTTGCAGTGCCGATGGCGACAAGGCAAAGGATGCTCTGCTGGATGCCAATATGTGCGCCACATCGCTGGCCCAGTTCCAGAGACTCACACTGACCGAGGCCCAGAGCAGCAGCCTCACCCTCGCGATGCTCTTCGTGCTTCAGCTGGCGCTGGGAATGGGAGGATTAGCCTACTACACGCTGGGCGTCAGCTACATCGATGACAACTCCCTGTCCCACGACAGTCCGGCGGTGATAGGCGCTGCTCTGGCTGCGCGCGTGTTTGGCCAGCAGGCGGGATCCTTCCTGGTGCTGGGAGTGGGCCTCACCCATGTGGGCTGGTGGCTCGGCTGGGTGATACTGGCACCCCTCATCTTCGTGGGCGCTGTGCTCCTGGGACTGTTTCCCAAACGGCTGCCAAAGACGGTCATTCACCAAGCGGCCCAGCGGATCATCGAGCAGTCGACCATGCGCAACTTTGGCAGCCAGTTCTCAACTTACATGGATGACCCGGATTTCTGGCCATCGCTGAAGAGGCTTTTCAGCAACCGCCTGCTGATGTTCAATCTGCTGAGCCTCATGTGCGTGCAGAGTGCAGTCGTGAACTATGGCCTCCAGGAGGAGAGCTATCTGCAGAGCAGATTCTTCTTGCCCTACAACGAACAGGATGGCTTGGCGGCGGAGTGGCGATCGGCCTTCGTATCCTACTTCCTCAAGCCGCCAGTGATGGCGGTGGGAATGCTGATCAGTGGCCTGGTCATCTCGAAGGCTCGCTTGTCTGCGCGCAAAATCACGGGCATCAACATAGCCCTCAGTATCAACCTGGTAGCGATTTTCGTCGGCCTGGTCTTTGTCCAGTGCGATGTGGGCGCCATTGCCGGCGTGGAGGGTGGTAAGCTGAAGCAGCCCTATTGCTCCAGCCAGTGCCTGTGCACGCCCACCGCCTTCATGCCCGTCTGTCCGGAGAACAGTGCCGTCACCTACTTCTCGCCCTGCTACGCGGGTTGCACCAAACAGACCTCCATCAATAGCTTTCAGTTGTTCGAGGGCTGCAGCTGCAGCGGGGATCAGTCCTTGAACTCCACCGGCCAGATGAGGGCTACCGCGGGAGCTTGCAGCGCCGACAGCTGCCAGGCAGCCATTATCCTCTTCCAGATTATGAGCATTTCGGTGGCATTTCTGATGGGCGTGGTTGCCATTGGAAAGACGTTGATCACCCTGCGGGCTGTCCTGCCGCAGGATAAGTCCTTGGCCCTGGCCTTTGAACTAATGATCGTGGGCCTCTTCGCCTATGTTCCGGTGCATCTCAGCTACGACATAGTCACCCGTAAGTGAAATTACCAAGTTGCAGTTAAATGGAATCCAAAGTTCATCAACTTTCTCCGATTAGGCACCACCTGCGTCTATTGGGCACCCAATTATGAGCGCTGTCTGCTGCGAGAAACGCCAAAGCATGGCAACATCCTGGACATTCTCACAGCCTCACTGATCCTGGCCAGTGTGTTTTTCGACATATTCGTTTACATATTCGCCAAAGGACTCAATCTTTACAACTGCAAGGTGACGGATACCAATTACACACCCTCTCTGTATGCACCAATTCCCCATGAGGACACGACTACGTCGCCCAGTGCTCCTCATGGAGGAAGTCCAGTGACCACCGCCACCACCTCCTCGCCCTTGCAACGCAGGGATGCCCATCCAGAGCCGCGGACGGAGACAGCGGTATTCCGGAATCCTAGTTCGGTGACTACTTCGTCGGGCGGAGCACAGAGCATTGTGGAGCCCAGTGAGAGTGGAGTCACCTATGCACAAGTGGTCTTTCCACCAGACAGACGCAAGCCAGCTGACGGCAGCACCAGTCCCAAGCGGTTGGCCGTCCCAGCAAATGTACCATTGCATCTGCTCTCCGAGTCGGACGTTCGCGGCCAGTTGGGCAGCCTGAAGTCCTTCAATCCTCCCAAGCAGGAGGCGGACAGGGGTCAGGACACTGTAGACACCGACGATGTGGTGGTCGCCCAACCGCAGGTCCAAGCTGTGCATCCCCAGTTGCAACGCCAGGTTCAAACGGAAGTCCCCCCGAGCACCGGAGACCTCCACCCGAACCATGACAGTCCGAGGCCACAGAGCCCAGAAACGGACTTCTGAGGGGCCACACCAAAGTATTCTAATATGTTTTTATTACATTCCTACCCTTAAGATCGATCCAATGTGCCAAGACAATCATGTGAACAAATAAAGTTACTATTCATTTCATTCAAAACAGCATATATCAAGTGTATCTATTAAAAAGAGTTTCCACTGTAGTTTCCTTGATTAATATACCCATTGGCTAAGCTGGCTTATGGTTACTGAACGCTCGGTGGACTATCACACGTTTATGACCCACAAACTGCGATTAAATCGTTCAAAATCGTTTGAAATGGAAGCCCTGTCGGAAAAGAGATATGCTGGGTTACCAAGAAAGGACTACAGCTGTATCCTATAAATACAGCCTATTTTTGATTGAAGAACATACATGAACATGAAAAATCAACTGCGAAGTTGCCTAACAACAGTGGTTAATTTAAATTGTCAAAATGTCAATTTACTTCCCTGCCCAGTGGAAATTTGGCTTAGTGAGTATGATCCACAAGCCCGGAAAGCCAGAGAGTGACCCAGCATCCTACCGGCCAATCAGTCTCCTCCCATCAATCTCGAAGATCTTTGAGAGACTTATCTCTGCCCGAATTGCTGGGATAATGACATCCACAAGAGCCATCCCTGATCACCAATTTGGATTTCGTGCAGGTCACAGCTCAATAGAACAACTGCACCGCATCGTTGACCAAATATTGCAAGCCTACGATGAGAAAGAATACTGCAATGCGCTCTTTTTGGACATTAAGGAAGCATTCGACCGAGTCTGGCATATTGGCCTATTGGCCAAAATAAAAATGACACTACCAGCACCGTATTACTTGCTAATGCGGTCCTACTTGGCGAATAGGCAGTTCGCAGTACGTTTCCACTCCGCAACCTCAGGGATACATGAGGTCAGTGCAGGAGTGCCTCAAGGAAGTGTACTGGGTCCATTATTGTACTGTCTGTATACCAATGATATGCCGCAGCCAAATGCTAGTATGGACGCCAACCCTGACAGGATGACTCTAGCCACTTTCGCCGATGACGTCTGTGTTACTTACAGATCATCCTGCGAATATGAAGCAGCAGACGGCCTACAAGAGTACGCTGACAGGTATGAGCAATGGGCAAGAAGATGGAATATTGGCATAAATGGTCAAAAGTCAGCTAACGTGTGCTTCTCACTAAGGAGGAAAACACCACCTGCTGTTCAACTAGGTGAGGAGATGGTACAGCAGTGTAGTACGGCCAAATATCTTGGCATAACATTAGACCGCCGGCTCACATTTGCTCCCCACATAGCAGCCATCAAAATAAGGGTGAGAGCAGCTGTGACAAAGCACTGGTGGCTCCTAAGAAGCAACAGTAAACTCTCCACCCGAAATAAGCTCACCCTATACAAGCAGGTCATTGCTCCCATCTGGCAATATGGTTGCCAAATCTGGGGGATAGCAAGAGATAGCCAAATCAAAAAAATTCAGGTGGCCCAGAACAAAATAGCGAGACAAATTACAGGCTGTGAGTGGTACATTCGAAATAGCGTGCTACATAGGGACCTAAAACTAGTTACGGTCCTACATCAAATCAACTTCCACTCCAGTCGGTACAACTCAAGACTGATGAACCACAGCAATCGCCTCGCTAATGATCTCACCATTACTCGACCGAGGCAGAGGATCAAAAGACGTCAACCAAGAGACTTAGTGCAAAGATAACAATTGCTTAATAGCTAAATATTAATTATATATCAACATAAGAGTATTAGACTAAACTAGAAAAAGCTATATTAAATATTTCCTATAGCCGGAGCGCCTATTGGCAGAAACAATAGAAAATAAGGTAATAAAAGGGTTCACAGCTATCCTGTATATCTTAATAAACTACAATAAAAAAAAAAAAAAAAAAAAATGTCAATTTTACACGTCTTCCGTTATGAAAATATGAAAAGGAAGCATACTTTTGGGCGAACGTTACGTTGACTTACGTTTCACTTTTCGTTACGTTGAAATAAAGGGTTTATACGTTGAGTTTATGAATTATAGTTACATAATTTGTTGTACTCTGCTTACATTTTGTAAGTACTTATATTTTCATTGATTCCAGAGGATTCAAGTGCAAGAAGTTCGCTTATATTAAGAGTATTATGAAGAATACATAGCTATTATAATTAATAAACCGTAAAAAGGCGAAACTTTATAATAATCGCCAGATTCCATAAGCAATTGTTTTTAATAATCTTTTTAATATTCTTTTAGCAACGTTTTGCATGTATTTGCCCCATATCCAAACGCGCCGAACGTTTTCAAAAAAGAGTACGAGAGAAGATTGTTTTGGTTTTCAGTATAATTTTATTTTTTCCTTTATTTTAATATAGGTTGCTTGCAGTTATTTTGTTTAGATTTATTTTAATTGTTTTTGCGCTTACAAACTAATTAATAAATTAATAGTTAGCTTAAAAAGAGACTTAAGTCGTAAAACTCATAGGAGAAGAACTAAACATGAAACGCATGAAGATGGTTCTTTGAATTAAATACAAAAATCATAAAGGGAAATACTTTCAACAGAATTACTGTCTGTCTGTATGTCTGTCCGTCCGTCCGTCCGTCCGTCTATCTGATCTGTCCGTCCATTGGTGTTTGCCCTGTAGACAGCTAGTTTTCGGCACTTGAGTTGGAGTATTATTTTTGGTTTCTCTTCACATTTCAATCCGTTTTCATTTGGGATGATCATTTTCTTGTTTAATCCACGCTAGCCCTAGACAATTTGAGTCTCCGCAGGCTGCATTTTGTGTTCTCTGGGACAGGATCCTATGCCCTGCCCCAAACGAGTGAGTGCACTTGGGCATTGCAAAACTTGGCGTCTACAGGGCGGCCAACTTCGGACTGGGGCAACTCCGGGAGGTGGGAGACCTCTTTGGAGCTTTGCCCCCTTTAGTTTTTCACACTTCCATCTCATGGCTGCAGCAGTTCAGCATCTTTTCGCGGTTTATCTTGTGGGTTTGTGGGTTTTGTCGGTCTGAGAGTGCGGGGCGTGAAACGAAAGAGATAATGTGTAGAGGAATCCTATAACAGATTTCGTATAAACATTAAGGACTTTTCAAACTAGGAGTAATGCAAAATTATCGACTAAATAATTATAACAAAAATAGGACGAGTTTGTCTTCTGCTTACAATTTTAGCTTTTCTTTCATCTTGTTGATTTTGTGTGTTCTCATTTTCTTTGCAATGTATCTTCACCGTCGTGACTTTTGAAGTTTGTTCTCAATTTTAGTTATTAGTTTTACACAATATATACAGATATTTTTTGGGTTTTTCGTTTGCAGATAGTTTAAAAGTTTAACAAACAATTTTGATAAGCTTTTATTTTGTTTGGCTTGCCTTTCCTTTCCTTTCTTCTTTTCTTTTTTTTGTTTGTTTGAATAGCTATACAATCTTTTAAATATAGCTTGAGAATATGCTAGAATTACTATAATTTACTACTTGTTTTGTTATCGCATTGTTTAATTTGAAATTTGTATTTTTTTTATTTATGATGTAGTTAATATTTTCTCTTGTATTTTTACAATAAAAGTTGGAATTAAAGGTAAATTATAAAAATAGCAGCTGGCCTTTTCTTGTTTCACTAAATTGTATTTGTATTTATCGATCAATGTTGAATGTTTGGAAATTTGAATCCTACTTTCCTGTCCTTTGCTTCTCGGGTTTGCTTTTGTTTCTTTTTTTACAATTTACATCTTATGTCTCTGACTGCACAATGCAAATTATCACATATTATTTCATTTAATTTCCCTTCTGTCCCTTTTCCTTTTCTCTGTGTGTTTCCCTGGCACTCTAGAACACTTTATCGATTTGTATTTGAATTTCTGCTGCTGTTTCTCTCCGTTGACCAAAAATTTTACTTTCATCAAGTATTATTTTGCAGCCAGCTCGGTGAGTGAGTGGTTGTGTGGTGTTCTGGGTGTGCTTGTTTATGATTCTTATGTTTTTATTCGTAGCGTTAACAACGCGAAAACAAACGGGTAAGCAAAAATAAAAAGTTTTAAACAAAAGGTGGAGGCGCAGCAGCGCGATATTTAAAGGAGCTCCTATACTCGCTTCGAGTTAACAGCGGACGTTAACAGCGCCAGCCGCAGCCGCTGTTAGCGTGCAGTCTATCTGTGTGCTTGTGGATGTGTGTGTCTGTGTGTGTTTGTGTGTGTAAATGCGTGCGGGTTGTGTGTGTGTGTGCTTGTGTGGTCTGCATGTGTGTGGGTGTTAAACAAATATCACAATCGAGAAATTAACAAAACGGCGGCTGCAGCAGATTAACAGCCAGCAACAACAGAACAGTCCTTAGCCGCAGGTTAGTCTGCCTAACACGAACTTAACATGTTTTCTTCTTTTGTGGCGAGTCTGCCGCCGCTGCTGTTGCTGTTCTTGTTGTTATTGGCCCAATACTTTCGCTGCTCCACTCGGCCCCGCCTCCTCCGGCTAAGAAAGAGACTGCGGCTGAGTTAACATTACGGTTTTCATTCTTAAAAACGTTCATTTCCCCCGCCACACCTCCTCGGCGGTGCGTGGGCGCGTTAAAAAAACAAACACTGTGTTTGGGGCCACAGCAGCAACAGCTTAGGACAGGGGACCATTGGCTGTGACTGCCGCTGCCGCCGCTGCTGCCGCTGCTGATGTCACCTGCTGCACCTGCTGCTCCACCGATACCGCTGACTCGACTGCACTGCTGCCGTTCTCGGCGCTGCCGTTGGGAATGCTCGTGGGTACCGCCGCGGACGCTGGACTGGTGGCCACACCCGTTACCGCTACCGCTACCGCTACCGCTCCTCCAGCGGCCTGCTGCTGCTGCTGTTGCTGCTGCTGCTGCTGAACTGCCTGACCCGCGGCAGCTGGAGTAACGGCACTCTGTACCGCCGGTGCCGCCTGAATGGCGGGCGTGGCCGGCGGGGCGGCGATCTGGAGCTGCATCTGCAGCTGCTGCAGTGTCTCCTGCGGGATGTTCGACTTGAGAATGTTGTTCTCGAGCTCCAGCTTGTTGATCTTGTCCATCAGCTCGGAGATGCGCTCCTTCAGCACTTCCACCTCCTCGCGCACCGCTATCATGAGATGCGACTTGACCAGATCCTGAAGGAATAGAAAGAGGAGAACGGTTTCATAAGTATGCTGTGCAAAACAGGAGGAGTTTGAGGACTTTAGACTAAGCATTATTTTACATCGCATTATCTTATTCTTCAAAGCATATTGAATACGCCAGAAAACTGAGAAAATAATTCTGTGATTTGGTAACATTCGTCTTCATGGTGATAGTTAGTATTAGTATCACTTATTTATCTCAGATTTAAGACGCTTTGTGGGTTTCCGAGCTGGCAGCATCTGCGGTTTGCATCCCACTTAGTGCACCCGTTTGTAAACTATCTCGTTGTGGCCAAGCAAACTTAGCACTGCAATTATAAATATTTACCCCACAGATTAACAGATTAACAGTGGCATAGTGTAGTGCTGGCCTAGCTCAACTTACATCCTGTAGCCACTTTTCCCAGAGCGTATGGGTCTGACTCATTTTGCGGCGATTCAAGAAAGACCCACAATTTGTGGGGCCATTCATAAATCACATTTTGTGCCAGCAACGTGGCGAATGTTTGCCCAATGTGGCGTGTTCGCGTTATACGAGTATATTTGCTTTATTTGCTGTGTAAATGCAAATGTAAATGGTTCGCCAAAGAATCAAATGCTTTCGTGTCATTGTCAATGCCACAGCCGCAGAACGAACACGTCATCGAGGCCGAGGAGGCCGAAACAAAACCGAATCATCGGCACACAACATCCACCTAGCTCACCTAGCTCACCTGGCTCACCTGGCTGCCCATGCAACTTGTGAAAATTTAATAAGCCCATTAAAGAGGCAGGCGGAAAACCGAAAGGAAAACGCGTGCAGACGAATAGACGAATAATCGTTCGTTTTCCATGCATTTAACGGCACGTGTTTAGGTGATTTTTTCCCATGTTCAATGTGAAATGTCAACAGACCGAATGCTCGTGGATAAAATGGAAAAGGGGGCAGCAGGCTGCTGATTTTGCGGAGGAAAATGTTGCCTGCGGCAGTTCCGTTTCACGAAAGAGTTTTCTTTCTTTCCTTCTTTCTTTCTCGACTCTTCATGCGATCTCTATAAATAGTCACAGCTCGAATGCTTTCGTCGTCGTCTTCACTCACTTTCAACAATTTCTTTCAACATTTTCTTGTTGCTGTGGCCTGGTTTTTTCTGGCAATGCAACAACTAAAAGTTGAAAGTAAAAAAGTAAAAATCGCGCAAAGAAAAAGCCCACGAAATCAGCAAAAGGATATGAGTTTCGGAATACATTAAAAACGTATTAAGAAATCGTGCACGTCATTATCGTTGGCACAGCAATAAAAGTGTTTGAAAAAATATCATATTAATTTAAGAACTCTGAACCGCAGCACCGAATATTTCGTACGTCCTCTGCTCATTAGTCATACTTCAAATTCTATACGATATAATATAAAGTATATCTATAGTAGAAGGCATGAGCATGAGGCATGGAAAGCCAACGAAAAGTCGCATGTTCTGGCACCAGTGCCAAAAGCAATCGCAAGAGAAATCATATTTTGCACGTTTTTCGGCTGTTTCGCGGCAGGCCAATAAATAATGTTTATAAAAATACCATATTGTATTTTTAGATCGCTCGCTTGACCGATCAATAAGTGCAAAAATTACCAAAATTAGAAGTCAACGAGGGAAGAACGATTTGATAAAAGTCGCCTCGAAAAACCACATTGACAACCGCTTTAAACAAATGCAAACCGGTTGATACCGCCTCGACTTGTTAACAATGAGGTGCAAAAACACATACATATGTATATGTGCATATACATATGTATAAGAGATGTACATATATACAGCACATAAGGGAGTAAATTGTTCAGAAATCAAGGCAGGTGTGTCTAAGACTCAGCGTATCAGCTTTTTGCACCATCTCGAGGGGTTTATGATACATATCGAAGTAGATAAGCGTGCGACGGGTTATCTTAGGTTCAGGTAAGGGAAACTAAATGCTAATTATACACATTCGGGGAAAGATACACACACTCGGGCTGAGGAGAAGAGAGAGAGACAGAGACAGAGAGAGAGAGTGAGAGAGTTAGAGACACCTAGGCGGAAAAGCGGGTTGGGTTCTCCTGCTGGGGTCAGGTCACGCGCTTCTCCAGAGGTATCATCTCTGCTCTCCAAGTCTCCTGCAGTTCTCAGTTTTGGTTTTCTTGGTTTTTCGTTTTTTTCGGTTTTCGGTTGCATTTCTCAAACAAACATGGCGGACACCGCATTGAGGTTCTTTTTTCCCATTTGGTACACTTGCCCGAAGATCCTTGGGTAGAAATTATAAGAGCCTTGCCTTTGTTGTTGCACAGAACAAAGGACTCGTCTCCCTCACTTTTGCCCAAAGCAAAGGAAGTGGTGTGTCTCATTTTTTGCACTTAGCGTGGAGTAATTTATCAGCGAAAATAAATTGACAAGTGACAGGCACAAGTACGGTGGTTTTTTCGTTCTTTTTTTCTTTTTTTTGTATTTTTATTTTCGGTTGCCTTTTTGACGACATTGAAAAGTCGCCAGAAAAAGTCGCGCAGCCTCACGAAATGCGAGGAAAAACGAAGGAAAATCGATAGAAGTGCATCTAGTCAAGGTAAATGACGGGTGGTTCTTTTTTGTTCGATAGAGGGGAGGGGTGGGGGGTGGTCTTCTGCGAGGTATACATACTTTTGCATTGGGCACCATCACATAGCAGGGGCTGTCGTAGCCCTTCTGCCAAATCTCGTATAGCCAATTCTCTGGCTGGCGCAGCGACATTGTGCCCATCATATTTGGCTTTGGGTTTATTGGTTTATTTGGATTTTCACTGGGTGGTGGGGTGTGTATCAATAATTTTTGGTTTCTTTTGCGGAGACTTTCCACTCTACACTCTGCACTCTGCACTGTGCACTCTTGCACTTTTCAAGTATATTTATGTATCAGTTTCAGTTGGATCACAGTTGGGTTTTATATATTGTATTTTGTGTATTTTCACTTCTTTTCTTGCGCTTCTCGCCACCGAGCTGTGTTTGTATGGCAAAAGTTTAGCAATAACTGAGTTTGCTGTTCAGCTTTTTGCGAGATTTACGAGACCGGCGCAGAGCTTTTTTGATATTTTCGAGCTTTTCTCGATTGAATTTACTGCGATTTGAGTGTTTCGCGTCTGCTTGTAACGAATTAATATAATTCACGAGTCTCTGGTTGGCTTTACTGAATTCTTTTTGGTTGGTATAAAAAATAATTGTTTTAGCAGTGTTTCTATTTTGTTGCTTGTGTTATATATGTATATTAAAAGTGGTGCCAGCTATATTTGTTGGCGATGTGGCGTGTAGCAAGTTGTACTGGCGACTGAACGTCTGCGTGCAATTAGTGCGCATTTTATATGAAATGGCAGGCCGTTTGAGTGCGAGAGAGCGCTCTCTCATTGCGCAGTGCTCTCCAAGTCGCGCTCTCTGCGGCTCTCTTATGTATCTGTAACTGGTCGCTCGACTATTGGTATATCCATCAGCATTTGCCAGATACAAAAGTTACTCAGATACTCTCTGTTTGTTTTGACGCGTGTTTTCTCATCAATTTACAAAGACTGCCACTATTTATTCAATACACATATATGTATTTACGTATTTATTTGTCTTTGGTGCCGCTCATTTGCCAAAATGTTTGACTGAATTCCCAAACAGCCAGCCGGTTTTTTTGTTATTTAAGAAATAAATACATATGTTTTTTTCAGTCACTACGACGCAAAAACTTTATGACACTTTTGTTTATCTCTCGCTCGCCAGTGCTCCCGCTCCCTCTTTTATTTTCATATTTTGTTGTATTTATTTTATTATTTTGTTGGACGTTCTTTTGGATACTTTTCCGCTTGCCACGCTCGGGTTTTCGATTACTTTGGCACTTCTCTGGGAATTAAGTGTGTATGTGTATGTGGGGTGGGTTTTCTTACCTTTTGCGCATTGCGTTTTCCAACTAACCGAATTAAGTCGATTGGAGTCAACAGTAAACAAAATTCCTTGATAAAATTTAATACTCTTCCATATTACGAAGCGCATTTGTAAGGATTGCCATTACATGCTTCAGTTTATAAAGTAAAATATTCGCATAAAATTTCCTGTTCATCCCGATTATATTATATTACAGGAATACCCATATCTTTATAGATGTTTGATACCAAACATATGTAGGGTATGTGGGATAAAGTAATATGTCATTGAATAAAATATAATACACGGGATATTTAGCGTTGCCTATAATACCAATGACAGTGACAAAAATTGGAACAAAAATTCAAGGTCTTCGAAAGTTGGATAGAGCTGGCTGAGGAGCCCGCAGTACAAAATGTAAAATATACAATATACAATATAAAAACGAGCAGAACATGAACGAAACTTATCGATTTCACGCGCATGCTGAAGGAAGCATTTTCTGTCAATACACACATTCCATATAGATTTCAATCTATATAGGAATAGGAACGAACAAAAAGCTCGACGCATCAACAACAAATTGTTTAACAAAAACCGAAACAAACATCCGCGTTAAAAATTATTAAAGAAAAATAAAAGAACACAATATTTTTAGTAGTCAGTCGCCGGTGGAGAAAACAGCAATTAAATGCACATTTAAATAAACAAATGGCATGCTGTAAAATAATAAGTCAACAATTGTTGGTGGGTAGGAAGAGAAGTTCCTTAATTGCTATACAAACTGCGTAGATGGGATAAAGTTGGGATCGTCATGGGTGGTGTCGTATTTGTGGGTTGGGGATTGGGGATTGGGGTTGTGAAGGGCAGTCTCCTCAGAAGCTGAGAGTGCTGAGTAAAAGGGTTGATTGTTTTAGTTTCTTTCAAGGAACTTAAGGGGCTCTAATTGCAGTAATGCAGAAAAACGATTCCGGATGCGAATTACAAAAACCCAAAGCTTTTGTAATAGAGTTCTATACCGGCACAAGTATTTAAAAGTTGCATGCAAGAATCGCTACCTGCCCTACTAACTCAGTAAAATATACCAAAGAGGGCTAGGCTATGTTATCATGTAGTATTACTAACTTTAAGATAAGCAGGTCTCGCTTATCATTGAATGCGATAGATTACTCGTTGCAAAGACGAGGAAGTCGGCAAGAAGAATCGCCTATATTTGCAAACCATTTGCAAATTTCTAAAAGCCATTCAGAAAACTTTCCTGTACCGCTGGCTTATGTCAGTTCTAACAGCTTTTCTGATCACACAGATTTTGCATGCACTTTGTGGACGACTGTGTGTGTAAACAATATTCATTAAAAGCACACATACACATATTGCATACTAAGTCAACAACAAAAACAATGCATACTCGCAAATGAAAATGTCGAAATCGTCGCCGCGTCTGGCAATCAATAAAAATTGAATCGCAGCCGGGAGGGGGAGGTGCGAGCGAGAGGCAAGCCACGATAGAGCGAGCGAGCAACAATAACAAGTCCGAATGTTTTGTAACAGCCTGATTCCATCCCAATCTAGGGTGATAATAAAGAGGGGGATGTGCCAAGGAAATCGTCAACACCCCCACCACCCGATCTTACACTCATAATATATACATTTCTACACATGCGGAAAGTTATAAAATATTTGAAAAGTCCGAGGAATAAGAAATGAAAAAGCGTGTGGAAAATTACAGCATTTCTCTGTTGTTGATTTCGTTGTTGATTTTCGCACGCCCCCAACACGTGTTCGCATGTGTATGCTGAGTTTTGATGGGTGTGGCTGTTGTTGACTCGTTGTTGAATGGATAGTTTTTTGTGTTGTTTTAGACAAAGATAGCCGATAATATAATATTTGAATTTAAAATGACTATCTTAACGTTAGGCAACTTAGGGAAACATACACGGATCTTGAAAAGGTTTACAGGATTGGGCATTGCATTGTTCAACTATCTATCTGTACACTCTTTGATATCTCTATCTATTACTTTGGCTTCCAGTGTAGCGTAACACGAAGATTAAGAGCTAATCTGACATGCAACACAATTAAATCTGATTCATTTAGCGGCGCGTGTCATTAGTTGTGCGATCAACGGGGGAAGAGTCGCGATTTCGTGTGGGAAAATTCATAGGTTTTGTTTTCGTGGGTAGTTTTGACTGGACTTTGACGCCAATTTGAACGAGTTTTAATTGCTTCCACAGACCCAACACAAGTGATGATAAAACAGGCTGTTATCGCCATACGAAACCTACAACAACCCCTTGACAGGTTGTGTCTAAGTTGCAGTCCGCACAAAAACAGGGCTATAAAAGGCAAAGGCTGGAGCAAGGGGTAAAGGTGCCCAAAGCCGTCCATCAGTCTCCGGCATAATACACAATCCGTAACAAATGTGGTGCTTGGGCTAGCACCTTTAGAAGCGAAAGGAAGTGGGTGGAGCCAGGGGGATCGGTGGGGATCGGTGGGGAGACAGACAGGCAGTCTCGGATCCAGTGGAAACTTACAAGTGTTTTTTCTGGCGTGGAGAGAAAAACGCTGAAGTAAAATTTTAGGTAACAATTCAAATATCAAGAGCCCTTTGACTGAGTTTTAAATGGGCTCCGGTCTCAAGAGGAGACGCTCAAGATATCAGTGGAAAATTTATTTAAATTGATTGGTAAGTTTCCATGCGCCACGAATAAATTGAAAAGATTTTCTTGTAGCAAAAGAAATTATACGACGATAGTGTTTTATTAGAAATATATTATATAGTAATTATTATATCCAAAGATATCCCCATATCCAGTACATACTGAATAAATAGGTTCTTTTCCCACCCAACATCTCATACTTCCAGCAATAATATTTATTGAGCTCGTTTAGAAATTCCCTTTCTTACTTTGGCCAATCGACAGAATACGTTTTGATTAGTGATTTCCTTATATTGACAAGAAAAAAACATCTGCGTGTGTCTATCGGTATCAGTATCAAATAGATACAATTAGACAATTACAACTGACTGACGGCTCAGTTCAAATTGATAAGAGTTTCTATCCACGTGCCTTCAAATCGGATGAGACACGCGCCAGTCGAAAATATATAGGTAATTATTTGGTATTTGCATGAAATACGTATTGCTGCCCTAGTTTAAATAAATCATTTAGAAAAATGTATACACGTACATATATCTTTGAACAAATCGAAAAGCCTACGCAAAAGAGAATACTATTCTGTTTCACTATTTTTAAACATCTTTTACGATCCCAGCCTTGGATGGGCTAATTTTTGAGGTAAACAAACTTTGCGGATTTGAAAGAGGAGAATAGCATCTATTGGTTATACTTGTTATATTTGCTTTGGATCTTGGAATCACGCAACAGGGAAATGGAATGAGCTGGCTGATAAGGAAACATATTAAACGAATCGCTCTTCACTAACTTTAGCTAGACGAATGGGCCAGCTGATAAGAAGACGCATAAGCAGATGAGTTGATAGTGCTTCAGTTTTTTTTTGCTTAAATGGGGAATGCTTCAGACAATTTTCGCTTTTGATTTGCTTTTAATGAATTTCAATTGTTTGCCATTTAGCAGGCATCCATACGTCAGCAGCAGAGTAACAACAAAATCGAATTGAAATCAAAACAAAGAATTCGCTTTGGGTTGAGTCCGCTTTGAACAAGTTTCGTTTGTGATTAGCTCACTTTTCTGCCTCCACATACACATATGTATTTTGATAAGAGCATTTGGTAGTTCCGTTTTCTTTTCATTATTATCAGGTTGATAACGGCTTTTAGTTGTGTGGAGCGTCCAAGGGAACACCTTGAAACATGGGTCATTTATAAATATTTGTATATTGCTGTACATAATGGCTACTAAAAGTCGAAGCAGCTGTCTGTCAATCTATCCATCAAACGGTTTCCCTTCTGCGACTGAGACAAACATTTGTCTGGGACGTTATTTGGCACAAGCAGAAAAGGTATATGTTCGATTTTGGAAATTGCAAACAGATGAACGACAGGTGTGACGTGATCTGCAATAAAATGAGTAAAATGGTGAGAACTGCAAATAGCATAGAAGTGAAAAAACTAAAAACTTATACGCGGGGACCCAACTTGGTCAAGGAACTATTTATTTGGTGACATACAAGTATAAGTTTCAAGGAAATGGAACGGTAAAATTAACAAGAAAAGTGGATCGCCTAAATGTGCAGTTTCACAAATATGAAAATATCCGACTATATTTTCTTATTTCCTTGTTTTCGATTTGATGAACGAACCAATTGGATAGGTTTAATTATTCTTCTGTGAAAACAGGAACGTCAAGTTTAATTTTATTGCAATCTTGGATAAGCAAATATCTTAAAATTAACCCTTTATGTGGGAAAATCTAAGCCTTTAAATAGACACCTAACCTTTTCCGTCACCAGACCGAAATGACAATACAGGTCATTTCAGACTTGTGGAATACTTGTCGTTTTTTGGGACAATCATCTCATGCAAAACTAATGCGTCAGTCGGGACAGGAGAAAGATAAAAATAAAAGTGCAAATTGCATTTAAATTGCCCGGCTGCTGCAGTTTCGGTGAGAGCCATTAAATCGTTTTATGGGCCCGCAGTTCGGACCTCGGCAGCCACAAAAGGTGCGCTCACAGGTAAGCAAAGATACAGGGGATACAGGTAGAGATACAAGATACAGGGGCCAGTTTGTTAATTGCATTCGAATGCCCACGAATTTGTTGTAAAGAGATACGACCACGACACGTGTGGCTAATTAACTTCTGGCCGAGTGGCAAGCATCGCAAAGATGTCGCGAATTCTCAAGGTTTATATACACATACATATATCTAACATTACTTGGAAATCCTTTTTATATAAACGATATATCTGCGATATACGCATCATTTTCTTAACTTATTTTTAGACAATTCGGTTGAATAGACTTTCATCTTGACCTGAATTTTTCCGATGTTTCTATTTTTTGTTTGTTTCTTTGGCTTCTTTCTCTTGTTTATTTTTGTTTAATAATACGAACTCATTGAATTTGCACTGAATTTGTTCGTGCCTCTTAACCTTGTGACCAATTTTTTGCACTATAATTTAATTGAACAAATTTCCGAGAATTTATTTGACCATTGGCGACATACAGATTTTGGGTTAAGGACAAACACGCCAAAAACCAATTACTCAAAAAATTCAACTAGCTGAAATCGCTGGGTTAGAACACGAAACCATTTGTTTTCGGGTAAAACTGTCATTGTTTTTATAAACATTTCTAAAGCATTATTAACTCGAGGCATCTATGGACTAGTTACGATCACTAGTCATGAGAAATATGGAAGACCCTTCGTATTCTACCGTGCTGTGCCTTCCCAGAATACAATTACCCCTATCAAATATTTGGTCACAAATCAAAAGTTCTTCTTCCACCTATGCCAAAAGGGTCTCAAAACTTGGTAAACAAATGAGCAGAACAAAGAGGAACCATGAATAAAAAAAAAAAAGAAGAGAGAACTACAAACAAAACCAAATGAAGAGGCCCACAAAAACAACCATTAATGAAAAATTAAAACTCGAAAGCGAGCAAATAAAATGCCCACAAATAATCATGAATTATTCAAGGCCAATCGAGGCAGTCACAATAACACTATTTGATATAAGTCTATGTGTATCGTTCGCTATGTGTGTTTACTATTTAGTGTTCTGCGCCCAAATAAATGGGGCCTTAAAGCTTTCGGCAGAATAGTTCGGTTCCCCACTCATTTTATTCGCACTTCATACACTGCATACCCTTCAAAGGGGCTACACAATTTGCGGATATTCACTGTCAACTTTTTATGGATCAGTAAGCGATGGAAGTGGGATCATCTCTGGATAGGGTATTCAAGAGTTCTCCGACATATTTTGGGTATGAAGAACTTAATTATTTTGTTTTGCTATAGATTTTCGGACTATTTTTGGCACAACGTCGGCAGATCGCACAGTTTACCTCTTTCCCTAACAAGAACTATTCAAAGATGTCAACATAATTTGCATTCCTTCAATTATTGTGCGGAATATTTTGTTGAATTTTCCCGTTTCTGTTTTAATTGGATGTTATTCAATTTGTGTGTGGAATAATTTCATCCATCCATTTGAGTAAATGCTACATACATATGTACATATGTACATATGTATGAATGAAAATATATGGGTAACTAATTGACTTACGCAGACCAGAGCACAACAAGATTTGTTGTCCTAATCTTAGAAAATATTGTTCTGCTTACCTGCAAAGAGAAGAAGCAGAATAGAGAGTGTCAAAAATATGTAAACAAAATTATTGTCGAATTTATTCTTGGACAAATAAATAAAACAGTCGGCGGAAAAATAAATTACTGGGAATGTTTATGTCGGTGAATATAGTAAATATTAAGTGGAATATTTTGTGGTTTCGAAAAAAGGTAGTCGTCACTAATCAACAAAAGTTTTCACTTTTAATGAATCGATATTATTTCAGTTATTTCAGAGCCGGATACTTCCCAGTAATAACTACTTTAAAGTCATTGATGGATTCTGGTTTGGTTTAAAAAAAAAACCAGTAATGGGCAATGAAAATTGCTAAAAATCAATCAATCGAATATAAAACTAAATACGAATGATTTCTTTTGAGCATTTGCTTTGAGATTTCCTCAGGAATTTCTCTTGAGAAATTTTCCATGCCAGCCCAACGTTTCTCAATACGTTTTTAGTTGAGTTATAATGCGGAAGCTAAAGTCGCCACTGTTTTATGTGGGGGTCTAAGCACACACACATAGTTATAAAAGCACAAACACACATTTCTGTGATATATTTATTGGCGTTTTGTTTTCGCAGCGACGCAGAGCAAAGGCGGGGCCATAACAAAATAGAAATGCTTGGATCGGCATAACTTTCTGTGGGGCCCCAATCCCCAATCCCCAATCCCCAGTCACCAGGTCCCCAGATTGCCAGTTGGGTTCGTGTTGCCTCAAATGACATATTGGTGTCAATTAAAATGCAAAAGGCCCAAAAATAAAGCGAAACACAAAGCCAGGGCATCAGCAAACAAGCCAACGCACACATTAATCATCAATTGCAAAATCTTTTTTTTTTTCTTTTTTAAGTTTGGCGATTCGAGAGCGAGTGAGATCGCCATGTCTCGGGCCAAACGCGTTTCGCGTTGGCGTTCGATCATGGCCAAATTTAAATCACATATGTATGTACATGTACATAGGTATGTACATACATATGTACATCTGTACAAGTCCGGCGGACTCAGGTGAGGTAGGTGTGTCTCGGCCAATTGCCAACGCGCACGCCACGCACACGCGGCGCATTTGTGATTTTCTCAACTCGGCTGAGATTTCAGATTTGAGATTTGAGATCAGCTGGGTCCAGCTAAGATCATTTGCAAGTAAGTGGAAGTGGTCGAACAGGTCCCCGAAATAAATAAAAATAAAGCACGTCGGGCGGGTCGCACCTCAGCTGAAATCGATTAACGCATGTTTTTTAAATCAGTCGATTTACGATTAATTTATGTCAGCAGTGCACTTGAAAATATGTTAAAATCGGCATCTTAAGAGGCACGCTCGTAGCGTAGGCTGGTTTTGACTTTGGTTAATGATTAATTATCTGCATTGAAATTAGAGTGACGTTGAAAAGACTTATTTTTTTAGTTGCCACCACAAGTTTATTGTCCCAATTCGAAAATCGTGGCCCAGCAATCAAAGACCGCGTAATGGGCCATCCTTGACTCAGAGTAAACCTGAAACTTATCTGAGATCGTTGAAGCGTTTTTATATCCCTGCCCGGATTCATTGGCAAATCCATCAGGTAGCCCACATACACGTACGTATAAGCCACCTATAAACAATACGAAATTGAACAACTTTAAACTCCGCCAAACTGGTTTTTGTTCCCTCACTGTGATGTCACTAACCCAATTAGAAAGCAAGTGCCGCCAAAAACGCGAAAACAGATCCACAAATCGGACCCTGAACCAGCAGACAAATTGCTTCCATCAATTTAACCATAATAAATGACTTAAAATGACTATAACGGCAAAAGATAAAAGCTTTTGCAAAAAATTTAATCTCTTGTTTATTTATAGCATTTTTAGTTAATTTTTGCTCCATGTTTATTGGGGGCATTATTGTCTGGCAAAAAAAAAAAAAAGAAAAAAAATGAATATATATATAATTAGGTCAGCAACTGTTTTTGTCATTTCCCAATACTATTTCCATTTCGGTTTTTGAACAATTTTTGCGTGAATGAATAATTTGCTGAGTTTTCTGCTTGGCAACACGATGATTGCAGAATCGAAAAATGGGCAAAAACGAAAATTGAAAAACCTTAGTGGTTGTCAAGTACAGTTGTGTGTGACAGTTGGACAGCTGATTGACATATTTAGTTGTTGTGCAAAATGGCACACAGGCCATGGGCCAAAAAAATAATTGTTTACTCGAGGGGAGAAATCGTTTCTGTGAAAGCACGCCTTCTTTATTTGGACACACCTCCTCCCACAAACATTTTACACACGAATACAGTGTTCAAATGACTCCAGAGGTCAGGAGAAGGTCTAGGACGGTTTAAAGTTGAAAAACACCTTTCAGGGTCTTGTGCTCACTGCTTACTTTTGATTACCTTTTGTCTCGCTTGATTTATCATCCCACACATGTTTGCAAAAGCGATTAAAAGCGATTAAGAATACATTGAGCTCTGCTTCCTGCATTTTAAGCGTGCTTTTTAATGATTTTTCTCGCCTGATTGAGGGGCAAACAGAGACGGAAGATATCGGCTAGAGTTCAGCGTATATGGCACAAAGGTCAATACATCTAAGCCACATTTATCAACTGACTTCTCCGACTGGGGGATTAACCGAAGGCAAACGTTCGAAACGAACGACTCCGTCTAGTGCTAGAGATCTTACTTCGTTTTGATTTAGCCAAACTCAGACAGAAAACCAGATTGTGACGTTCACAAAACTTGTTTAATATTTAACACTGCCCAGTGAATTATAAGAGCCACATCGATATCGGGCTGAAAGTCAAAGTGTTTTGAATTGAAAAACGTTTTTGGCAAGCATTAGGTATGTTTATTTTGGTTTTCAAGTTCCGCATTAAAGCAGACAGGAAACCGGCGAATTAGAGAAAATCGCAAACATCCGAACAGCAGATTCATTGCCTTGTGATGCGCTGATGATGGCTAATTAATTTTGATATTGAGGAAAATCATTTTGGCTAGCAAACTGCTGGCTAATTATCTGCTAATATATGTTATTAAAATATATGATATTAAAATGCAACGCTACAAACATATTTATGGGTAGACTTGCTGACGGACCTTTGTTAATTAATCTATTTTTCTGATGTTCTGCAGAAATCTAAAATGAAATATATGTACTAATTCCACTTAACATTCCGACTCTTGGGCCATTCAAAATTCTTAGATAATTTTTGAAATGCACATACAAAGCTTTTTTTTACAAAGTGAGCAGATACGTCGGAATTCTCTAATGATCTGGCTCTATCCTAACCATTGTGAAGTGTTCTAGGCAAAGTTTGCCACAGTAAATGCAACTGAAATTCCATTAGGATGACTAGAAATGGGAAAGAACGATTTAGTAAGTAGCTTGTGGATTAAAAGTTTCACTTAAAATGCACTTTGAGATCCAGCACTCCATGGAGGCTTTCGCAGTGCACTTTTGTGCAGTAACGACCGCAGTGGCAAAGTTTGTTGCATTTGCATTCGCAGTTTATGGAAATTGAGAGCGCTTGGCAACAGTGGACGGTGGACTGCAGCTAGCAGGCAAACATAAGCGAAAATCAACGGCACCGGGTCTACACAAGTACATACGTGTATACGAGTAATACATGTATATGGGCATATACACCTACCTATGTATATACACATGTATTGGCGATAAAACTGACCCACTTTTGGAGCTGCAATGCACGTACAAATAAACAAAAACAGCGGCCAGCTCGAACGACAATTGCAACTTAAACTAAAGGCTATCTCGCACTCGGGCGGGCGTCTGGCTGCGAAAAATAAATAAAAATAAAAAAAAAAGCAAAAACTCAAAAAATAAATAAATGCTGAACGTCTGGTCTGGTCGAGAGTGTTTAGAAGGGGCAGGAGGCAGGAGGTGGGGCGAAACAAGTTTTAACCTAGCACAACAAGCCCGAACTTCACACCCAATTGCAAAACACCCACGGATTCAGCCTTGAAGTTCGATTGTGGGGAACTTTGCTCGCATGAACTCTAATTGCAGTGAAATTTTCTCGGAAAACTGCGGCCTTTGTGAGTCATTAGGGGAGTTCGCCGCTGTAGGTGGCATGTTGGTGGCATGTTGGTGGCGTGAGCTCATCGCCATTTCAAAAATGTTTAGCTCATTGCCCGGCTACCTTTCTCCGTGCTGCTACTTGCCACACTGCCCCACAATTCAACTTGCAATTCGCGTGAATTGAAAGTCGCCGACCTCGAAGACAAAGTGAGGGGGGAAATATAACAAAAGGCCAGAATCAAATTTCTTCTTGTTCTAAAGAATCTGTGGTGGGGATTTCGTGTAAGACGTGTCCACATGTATTATGCATTATAGTTTACAATAGCACCGGAGATCATCATACGGGCATCGTGATACTGCACGTTGTGACGCAATTTAAGACCGGGTAGATGACGTCAGAGCGGTGGCTGTGACAAAAACCAGAGCCTGACATTTAATGTGTTCTAGTTGAAATGATGCAACAGTAGCTAACTGTGGGTTCTAAGTTAACTGTTAAGCAGGTCAAATTAAATTCTATTCTATTTAGGCATTCTATCGAAAATAATCGAGAATTTTGTTATCGCGCGGTGTTCTGTACCATCGATGTCTGGCTACGATGTTTATATGTAAAATAGAACAAAATCGATAAGTCTGTTTATGGTTTACCTATTTTATGAAGTACCTTATCAACACATAAATTTTAATATTAGGGACACAATGAGACTTGCTTTTAGGTCACATATATGTACATATTTCTTCTTTCGATTGTTTATGCTGCATTGTTTGAAGTCACGAGTCCATCGCTAGAGCTGCGAGGGCTATAAACTACAGACCAGACTAGATCTACTGATAGACACGGCGCACCAACGGCGACTCAGCGGGTGCCTTTGCGGCAGTGCCACGTCTAATTAGCACTTAACTGGCCCGAACCATTTGGGGTTGGGATAGAAAAAGTAACTGACCGACAGACCGACCCCCGATATTGTATCGATTCTGACGTCAATTGTTTGAAAATTGCGGTGCTGTGCATTGTCAATGCAATTAGACGGACTGAGCAACAGATCATGATACATCTATTGCTGGATAATGACGCGTTGCACCTACTTAAGCATTGGTTATGGATACTTGAACAGACCCGCACATGAATCGCTGTGGACATCTGTGATTCCATGATTCCATAAGAGATCAAAAGGGCACGTGGCCAGAACACACTTTTGTGTGCAAGAGCTTAATAGATATACACGTATGTATAGTCTGAAACCAGAGTTATGCCGATATTTGCCCATATTTCTGGCGATTCCAGTGGCAGCATTATGCAATATTATCTTTGTGTTCCCTTAACCGATTGTCTGTTGTTCTTATCGCCTGATGTCTGGCTGTCGTGGAAAAGTAAATTATTTCACACTATTCTCTTAGGGATTGTTTTTCCAGTTCGCCTTAACTGAAACTCCCCACACTTGGACAAATAACAGAGGCCGAACCAATCGAGTGGTAAAAACCCAACACAACCCGGCCAGGCCAATAGGTTGTATTTTTATCTTATCTGTCATGCTTTTTATGGTCTTGTTTATGGGTTCTGCATTTTGTTTTTCACTAAAGTGGAAGAGTAAAGCCAGCCAGCGAGGAGCTCGGCACAAGTCAAGCCATTCGATCCGCACATCGGGCGAAATAAAGCTACATTAATGTCATTAAGTCATTAAGTTGTCTTAGCAAATCAACCTATCATCGCTATCATGTTGTTTTTCACAACTTTTTCTTTAACTGTTTGGGAAATTGGTTCGGAAATTTTGGGGCTCTATGATATCCGCACTGCGAGGAAACGAAAGCTGTTTTATTGGGCACTAAAAACATTTGTAAGAAGAAATTACGAATGCAAAGACGTAAAGTGTTAGATAGCCAATAATTCATTAAACCTACGATTCGCTATATCAGAACTCATACACCATCAAGGTTTAGCCTACATTCCTCCTTGACTAGAGTACTCGGGTAGTTTAAGTTGATAAGTAGTTTATAATACACATTGCCTCTATTTCTATTGTTTGCGCCAGTTCAAACGATTGTAAAATATTGGTATAATCTAAAAACCTTATCGATCTACTTGAGTATGGGAGGAACAACCTAATCATTGGCGCCATGGTTTCTGCTCTGATTTTTTTGTTCAATTTAAAGAAAACATTCGTTTTCTTCAGAAAACCAAAGAGAGATTAGCATGGAAAGTAGAACGTGTGAGTAGCTGTCTAGCTTCAGATTGTATTGCGTAGAGCAAAGCAATGAGCAATGACAAAGTCTGCGATCGCCTGTTCTGGTTCTTATCATCATCATTAAATGTTGATCGCGGCTAAATAAAACAAAGAAATGCAATGAAAAATCCAAAATAAGTGACGTCACGCGATGTGACGATTGATAAGTGCTAAAAGAATAATAAAGGGAAATATAAAAGCGATTGCTTAAGGAAGCAAAACGCTTCCGTATCACTTCTTATGCATTTGTAAAACAGGAAAAGACTGTCGCAGAGGCTGGTGCAAATAAATTACAATTTATTTAACGCGCCTTTGTTGGGCGTAGGCAACAAATGACTAAAAAACTCATCTTTCTTTTTTTCTGACTCAGGCAAGGAATACGCCACAATCCGCAGAATCAGCTGTCCGTAATCCGCAATCTGTTTGCTCATGTCCACTACGTGACAACTGAAGCAAACGGAATGAGTTTATATACTATATACTATACTATATATACTATATGCATATACGAAAGCAGATCAAGAAATGGGAAGTGTCCTAAAATATGACTGATATGCGACATCTGCTTGGGGTTAGAGAACTTTCGTGAATAAAATTGGGGCTACACCTGGCGCAAAATGTAATAGAGCATCATGAATCAGGTGACATATACTTATTTATAATTTTAGGAAATTAAATTAGTTGACGTCACTTAAAAAAGTTGAAAAGATAACAAAAGGCTGAGATTTGTATAATGACTCAAGTGAAATATACTTATTTATAATTATAAGAAAATAAAGAATTTTTCGGCACTCAAAATGTTGAAAAGATAACAAAAGGCGGACAGGAGATTTGTATCGCAATGTGCGACAATTGCCAATTTAATTTCGATGATTGAGTTGAGTAATTTTCACATTATCTGCCAGCAAATACGCTTCTTATATGTTTTCACATTCTTGGCTTTATTTGGTTTTGAATTGGCAAACAATTTATGGCATATTTGAAGTGTGGCATTTGTTCGCTCTTGGTTGTGAGATAAGCAATCCACGCAGAAAAAACAGTCTGCCATTTTGTAAACAAGACAAAAGCCTGATAAGCGCCGCTGGGAAGGGAGCTCGTAAAAATATCAGCCTCAAAAAAAAGCCTCGTATAAAATATTATTTTATTTCTTTCCTCGCCAAGGTCAACAGCAACAACAGAATTAAACGCATAAATTCTGCGGCGAACAAGAGAGTTAAATTGAAGGAAAAACGGAATGCGCTTGGGGAAAATACTTTCACAAAGTGAAAAAAAGAGGGAAAATGTTTCTAGGCGGCTAGAAAGGAATTCAGAAACAAAAAATGTAAAATAAAAGCAAGAAGAGAATCGAAATGAAATGCGTCGGCCAAAAGAAAGTGGCGAGAGCAATTGAATTGACCCAAATGACCATTATGGGTTGCAAGTTGCAACTGCAACAGACACTGTACACTGCCTCTCAATTGAATTTCGTGAAAAAGGAAAAGTTGATTGACTTTAAATGAGGCAAAATCGACATGCAGCAGCCAGTTGCCACAGCTCAAAATGTGTCATCAAGTTCCGCTTGGAATTTTCTATTAACTCCGCTACTTGGTAGAGTAAATCGCAATCTCAATGATTTATTGAGGGAGCAATATGAAGTATTGTGGATGGGCTCGTTACTTATCAGAGATATACATCCTCTTTCTTGTTTTTAATCCAGCTTTAAGGAAATGCGAAATCTCTATATGATAGCCAATTTCAAAACTACTTTTTCTATTAGGGCTGGCAACAATATTGTCTGTTAGCCAACAAATACCAACTTAAGGCAATCGAAATCATTGAAACTTTTATTTTGACGATTATAAGCTCGATTAGATTGCTCACTTGAGATAAATTCGATTGTTCATTGCGAACAAGAAATAAAAACTACGAATTTCAATGGTTTTCCATTCATAACTCGCACCACAGTTCATTTCAGTTCATTGAAAGAGACTCAAAGCCAATTGTCATCTCTCGGGATTGTTCATTGTTTTAAGAACCGTCTTTTAATTGGGTCTAAATATAGAATCCTCCATTGAAATGCATGCCATCTCAGTACAAAGCAAAAAATTCAATTCAATTGAACTAAATTTGTACTTCATGCCGAGAATGAAGAAGGAGGGCCACTTGATTGAATTGTATCTTTTTTTTTTTTTTTTTGTGAGCATGGCGCCCCACTCGAACATCTTTTCGTGTTTCTTGTAGCTATTTATGGATTGCTGAGACTTGAGACCTTGCCTAATCG
The DNA here is from genome assembly GCA_005876975.1 of Drosophila orena. Classification (NCBI taxonomy): domain Eukaryota; kingdom Metazoa; phylum Arthropoda; class Insecta; order Diptera; family Drosophilidae; genus Drosophila; species Drosophila orena. The sequence continues at coordinate 6,330,594 of VCKV01000008.1, read as the reverse complement.
AGATTAAGAATGGACCATCTTGGGAAAAAAGCGACTGTTTTCATGGTCAAAAGTTTAATAACGCTGAAGGCTCAGCTCATGACGTCCGCTGCCGTTTTTTCTTCATTTTTGCCTGATAACACTTTTTTTTATGAACATTGTGGCCCCTTTGTGAAGATTAACGATTTCATGTTTTTCAACATCTTATCAATTTTTCGCTGCAAATTTTGTCTGTCATTTGTGTATTGTATTGAGTATTGACTTAATCGTTGTATTTGTAAATGTTTAAAGTAAGCAAGAAAAACGAATTTATTTTAAACTTACCATTGCCTGCTCGATTTTGTTATCAATCGCAACTGCACTTGTTCCAGATGCACTGAAATAAAGGAGTAAATAGTTATTACAATTGAACAGATAAGTAATACAATACAAGTTTCTTTTTGTCTTTTTGCATTGCTTTTTATTTTTGCAAATGTAAGCTAAGCCTCCATCAAATACTTAATAGCCCCTCATCATCTAACGTCTCAATTAAAAACAAATCAAATTCCTCTTTTTACTGCCTACTTTCTGATTAACGAAAACTTTAGCTGAAGACCTTCGAATGGAAGTTATTTTTGGCGATCCGACCTTGCTGATGACAGCCGTAAATTGAGGTCAATATGACAATAAAACTTCCTCTGCTTCGCAAAAAGAAATAAAAAACCGCCAACTCCGAATAAAACGCAAATCTCCCCATCTAATTGCAATGCCAAATGAGCAATTAAGTTGTCATAAGACAAAAGTGAAAGATGAATGGTATGTATGCAAGGTGTACAGACATTTTGATTGAATTTAAATCCGATGTTGTGAATTTTATGCAACCAAATCGGGTTTTCCCCGCGCCAATACTTTTTGATCAATATGGGCATATTTATGTAATTACTGAGTGCAAGCAAAAGTGCAAATTATTCCATTGCCCGGTCGATCGATCGATTGACAAACCATTATGTAACTCTGAAGGAGAGTAGAAAAGACGCAGGAAATGGAAATGATATTATGTAAAATGCAAAAACAATCGATTCGTTGCTTTAAGCATTCTGGTATTTTAAGAAATTTCGAAACAAGTGTGAATAAAACTGTATCAACAAAATGATATTGCTCCATTAAGATACATAGTGCAAAATATTTATTGTGTTATTCCATCAGAAATCAATCAGAAAATGTACATATATTGTCCATATCTAAATGTCGCTCACGTTATCAAACGAATTGGATATGTGCTTCCAAAATGCTTGCCATACGCAATAGCTTCTAATAATAGATATTCCACGATACAATAGAGTGTGTCATCAAAGTAGATGGCTATAAGATAGTTACACCCATGTGAAATAATAGAGTAATGAGTCATTTGAAAGCAATATCTATACGGTTGCCGAAATTGCCAAATGCCCTGGTCATGTAGGAAATATCTCTATAAGAAAGAACATAACAGGGATGTATGAATATGTATGAATATATGAATATATGTATGAATATTAAATTATTTGTATCCAGCCATTTTAAAGCGTTTCATTCTTCACTTCAGCATGATAAACACATCGTGATGTTGATGCGCTTTTGCTGGAAAGCCGTCAATTAAAATGGAATGGAATAGTATCGTGCAAAATAACTAAAGTCTGTGGAAGAAGACGGTTGGTTGGGCAATCAAGAACGAGCGGCGGGTCAGAATTATGAGTGTTTCGCATTCGAAAGCCGACGGGCAGTGAATACTCGTGAGTATTCCCCCTGAGTCAGCCGACAAGGACGAAGGCCGGCCAGTTTCTTAACCTGCGTGGAGGAGTCAAGGGAACTTAGTTTACGACTTTCCATATCATCTCTCGCCTTGCCTGGGAAAAACAAGGCGGGGGAAAAAGTAAAAGTCTCGCCTTTGCATCCACACGCATGACTTCGGGTGCAATGACTCATGTCATGTCGTGACTTTTGTTCTCTTTCTTTGGGCTATGGGCACAAACAAAAGGCAGAAAAAAACAAAATAACATTCATTCGCCAATGTCATTTTGGACATCGGTCAATGGCGCCATTGTTGCTGTAGTTGATTTTTGCTGGACACGCGGAGTTTTGGGCGAAAATTCGCTACTCGCATGCCCATTAAATTTAATTCGTTCGATAATAAAGTGTGCAGCAATTTGAACAAATAACACACTCAATTATTTGTAGGTGAATGGGTGCATTAATTACACTAGGATTCGGCTCAGTGAGGGGAACTAAAGTACTGAAGTACTAATTAAAATGCACTCGAGAAACCACTCTTAATTGAATACCAGTTAATTGAAATTATAACTTTAAAGTGAAATGTAAGCAAACTTGAATTTAAGGAAAATGTTTAGTTCAATAATAAATTACTGGCTTCCAAACTTAGAGCAATACTCAAAAAGTCTTTGCTAAGTTAGTAAAACATTACATTTTCTACGTGTATGTGGCGCACTTTTGGCGTTTTGACTACCGACTTTAAGATACTGTTTTGATTACGTTTCCAACTACTCCATTCAAACCATAACAATCGTGCGCAGCTGGCGGCCGCACCACCATCATTAGAGCATCTATTGTTGCTTTGCTTCGTTATCATCTCGCCAGGTGTTATCAGCATGAAGTCCAGCAAATAATATTGGACATGGTAAAAGCATGAAAGTACAGGCAAACAAATATCCACAGAGAAAAACGAAAAAATGAAGAAACAAAATCACGCGGCGAACAAAAAAGTAAAGCCACACTAATAATATATATACATATATTATTTTTTCTTTTAGTAAACAAAAGAGCAGCAAAATGAAGAAGAATAAACAATACAGTGAGGAAAGAAAGTGCAAAGTTTATTAGGGTTCAAACACCGACATCGAACGCACGTAAAAATATCAGTGATGTCATTTATTTATTACTTTTTCGCCTCAGCTTTTGTGCCAATCTAAATATTGCTTGTTTATTTTATGTTCGGCATCTTTTCGAGAGATTCCGGTATCAGCGTTCTTCTACAAACTTGCTGAGTAATAAGTAATTTACGTTTCGGTTTTATGTTGCAGTTGGCGCCTTTTAGAAACGTGCCACTTTTTCTTTCTTTGACGCGCCGACTGAAAAGTGGTTTCCAATCCAAATCCAATCGAAACGATCTGCTGCGATCTGATACATGTGAATGAAAGTCTGGCCAATTGCCAGGCTAATCCCTTGAAGAATGTCGCTGCTCTTTGCCATTTTCCCCTTGGCTATTTTCATTCAAAATATCATGATACGTTGGCGACTTTTTGTGCGAATCACACGGCTCAAATTGTTCTAAGTGCTTCCGAAATTTTAAACTTGCGGATGGCGACTCTGCAATTCTCCCTAAAAATACAAATTGCTTGCCCAGCAAACGACCTCCGCTGACTTGGCAAAATCGAACAATGTATAGTAAAAGCAAATATCGAAATTGTTGTCAGGCCATTGCTGATGTAAGCGAAATGGGAATTTGGCATACATATGAACATTCATACACGTTCGTTCGATGTATGTACATCATGCTATCCTCGCCATTTCGAAGCCGATGTCGATGATTTCCCCCTCAATGGCGTGGCATATTTGTGAAGTGTTTATTTGCATTTGGGCCTCTGAAAAGTCGGGAACGATGACACTGAGTTTACGACACTCAGGAAGTTGGCGAACGAAAACAAAACACATCGTACAAAACGGGAAATGAATTTATAGCAAAGTTTCAGTTGCGCATTCAGATGCACATAGGCTCTGAATGAAATGTTTACTATATTCCGAATATATGTTTCGTGCGTGTTTTATAAAGATTAAATTACCGTGCAAAACATAATTAAAGGAACAATGTGCCCCTGACCCAAATAAAAGCGAAATGAAATAAGAGTCCATATATAGAAACGGCGAAAAGGGTTGCAGGGAAAACAAAAGGTGGTTTTGAAAAACTGCCTGAAAAGAGAGTCGATGAAGAGTAAAGAGTGTGGAAATGGAAGTCCAAGACCAAGACCGGTTCAGTTGTGCCGTCTCATTGTAGGAAGCCTTAAAGTGCCAGCGAAACCAGCGAAGAAATGTCGCCAACTTGGCAGGCTTCATGGCAAGAGGCGCGTGGCAGCCTGCTCCTCGACGCGCCCCCTCTTCCCGCAAATCTTGCACGCCCATGCAAACGCAAACTTGCAACAAGTTGCCTAACTGGACGTAACGGACAAAAACAAAATGGGGTCAGTGCAAAACAAAAAAATAGTATTTTATTCAACTAACGATGCGATGCGTTGGCCCGTTTTCCCGGTGATGTAAGGCTCCCCATAGACAGGAAGCGGTCAGCAACCAGTCTTCCACACATAATTCGATTACTCGGTACGGTTTAAAGCACCATGCCACTCGGAGATCGGGGATCAGTGTCTTAAGTGCCAGGCCAAATAAAAATCCGTTTAAATCCATTTGCTAGGCTAGCATACTGGTCACCCAATACCCGGCGGAATCAACCATTTATGCACATATGTATGTATATAGTGTATTCTCTTATTCAACGCACACTTCATTTACCAATATCTTTAGAGTAGCCGCCGACTTATCCAACCGATAAATATTTATGTGTGCTTATGAAATCAACACTACAACCCACCGATATTTATCATCGCCATCCACAACTTAGCACCCTCAACTAAAATTGCCATACTTAGATCTGATAAAAGATCAGAGCTCAGCTGCGTTGCCATGCACGGGATATAATATAGGGCCCATTATGGAACTTCATGGCGTCTGGGGCTCGCTAATTGGTTTTCCAAGCAGGGAATCACATCAGCTGTGGGTCGGAAGTACATATTTTTGCCATATATGTATTTATAGCCACCTGAGCTCAATTGTCGTTTGCTTAGATGTCTGAAGTCTTGTTTTCCTTTTGCCTAGCAGTAGTTCACACAAATTCGCTTAAATTAGCTGCCACCAATTTGACAGTTTACTATAAACAGCCCTGGGAGACATCTAAAATTAGTCATCACTTGGTTTGTCAATCATCAGATAATGATGTGCAACCATTTTCTGATTTTATAACACTACTACTAAGCGCTACTACTAAGTAAGTTGATGCCTTTATGGTAGGGGTTTTAACAATAAATTTGTACCAATTAAAATCTAGTAGTTACATGTAGTAACCAGCTTCAAAGTATCAATAAAGATTTCCCAGGTGCTCTAGTTTCTTATAAGAACTTTAATCTGGCAGTACAGCAGTATCTCGGATCTGAACAAAAATAGCTAGCAACCAATATAAACAGATTCATAAAATGCTCCAGCTGGCAGCTTACCTAGCAAAACTCTCTGGCTAAATCCAGTAGGTAAGCAATTTTATCTCAGAGATAATTCCGTTTGCCAACAAGTGCAGAACAAAGAGCTACTGTTCCAACTGAAATAATATCTACTTTTTTCTCTCGGGTTGACCTCTGCCCAGGTTGTTATCAGCTTGGACAATAGCTCCCTTTCTATCTATATAACCAATGTTTGCTTTCCCACAGGCTATTTTTAAGAAATTCGTTAATTGAAATCATTATTTATATTTGTTTATATAAAATTGATAGCATAGAAAGTATGTGTGCTGTTTTTACACTAAAAAAAAAACAAAACTATCGCATACTCACTCTGGCAGAAAGTAATCGATATATTTCATAACGACCTCGCGAACGGGATCCTGTTGCTTGCCCGAAATACTTGGATACATATCGAAATCCATATTGACGCTGGTATTATTATGATTATTATTGCTGCCGGTTTCAGTTTTCATTATCGATATTACGATAACTAAATACAACTTCTTTCTCTACCGTAACTCTTATTTAAAGTTGTAAGAACTTTATAGTTAAAATGCTCACTAGTGATATGTTTAAAAATTGCTTGGGATTTTTCTTTTTCCCGATTGCTTAATTTGACAAATTTGTTTCGGGGAGGTCCCAGCTGCTTTTTCTTATTAGATATACACACACACAGTTGGGAGAGCCCAAACACTGGTTTCAGCGTATGTACATGTGTGCAAACAGTTAATTCTGTTCTCTTTTTTAATAAGTTTCACTTGCATTTACACATGTATTTTAGGTGTTCGAAATTGTTAGGTCTTCTTAATGTTTTAACTTAACACACCAAAAAAACAAAAACAACGAACTGGGGAGCTCTTTTATTTGTGTGCTCAGAGAGAGGTTGCCTCTCTTGCTGAATGCGGCTGTTTTCGTTATTCAGCAACTCCCTCTTTCGCTCTCTGCTTTCTCCTGGACTCTCTCACTGAGTGAAAAAATGCGCGCGAGACGTTTTCGCCGTTTTTCCTTTTCTCTGAATTTTTATATACAGTATCTTGTGAACTTTTGAGAATTGTTAAGACTGCTGGTGTAAACAATTTGCCAGCTTTTCTTTTTCTGTTAAAAAAATTTCGCTTCGTCTCTTTTTCTCCCTTTCTCTCTCTCCCTCTCTTTTACACGAATTGCAACACAGACGCACAGATAATAATAGGTATTTTTCACACAATTAATTAACAACAATTGAGCAACGAAATAAAATTAAAGGACAAGCGACAAAAGCGAATCGAAGTTTTAACTTCTAGGCGATTTTCGTGTTTGAATGGAAAGAGCTCCTCAGCATAACTGAAAATGTTGACGTCGCTGCTGCGCTTCGCAGTAACATTCGCTGCCGCCACTGCCACTGCGAGAGCCAAAAAGAGAGCTGAACGTGCAGCAGCAGCAATTACAACAATGGTTTCAACAGCTTTTCGGTGGTGGCTTTTTGAAGTTTCCAAGTTGGTGGAAGAGATACCCAGAGGCAGAGAGAGAGAGAGGGAGTTTTACTAAGCTGTTGTTTTTGCACAAATGCAGAGCCACTGAGAGCACAACAAAGCAAAGCTTAGCAGCTAAAGTGGAGCTTGCAATAAACACTACTTTATACTTTTCATATAAAAAGGTTAAAGTTAATGAATTATAAAGGGTAAGGGGGTACTTTTTCTGACAAGGAAAAACTTTATAGGTACTGTTGTAAACAAAAATACATAAATATGCGAAATAGGCTGTAAGGCTTATATTTATATTTACTTAAGATTTTCCATAACTAAATCAGTTGGTCCAGTTACAGATCGGAAAATGCTGATTGGTTAGCTTTGGTTTCAAATTGACAACCGAACCAGCAGCAACAAAGAATTCCTCTACAGAGGCTTTACTGTACATATGGTCTGCGATCTTTATTACGGAACCCTTTTTCTGGACAACGACTCAATGCAATATTCCCATGGCCGCACCACGTTTTCGCTGGGCTCGTGTTAAAGGCAAACAAAAATGCATGGAAAATAAACAAACAAGCGATATAAACACTAAAAAAGACAGTGGATGCCCAAAAAAACAGACGAACGAATCATTCCAATCAGTGAATTTATAAGAGGGGAGACTCTCTCTCTGTGAGATACCTACGCACACCCAGACACACATGGACGATAAAAAAGCAACATGGCTGCTTTTCAAAAGCTTTTTAGCTGAATTTCAGACACGAGAGAGCGAAACCATACAAATGCGACTTGTCAGCAGAGAGCGAATGCCGAAGAGAGAATGTTGGCTGTAACGGCAAAAGAACTTTTGAAATCCAGTGATGCGATGCAGCAGCAGTAGCAGCAGCAGCATCAGCATCAGCGACAGAAAGGGACAGCAAGAGACTCTCTATGCCACTTGACTATGACAAGTTGCCACGTTGAAGGCTCAATAACCCGTGTGCTAACTGTAGATTTTCCATACGCATTTCACGACTTTCGCACGCTGTTGCATTGTGGAATATTGAATTTATTGTGTGGGTTTGTAATTCCAAACCAGCTGGTTTTATTTTGGTTAAAGGGGTGATTGTGGGTGGGTTCTGTCGATAAGCAGACCCTCAAAGATATATGGTTATACTGATCCAACAAAAAAAAACATCGTTAATGAACTTTCTTACCAATACTTTGCATTACTTGTTCCAATTAACTCTGGTTTACCTTTAAAAGCTTACCCTCTACGACGTGGTTTACCATAACAACGTTTATTCAATAAAACTCACCTGCAAAGGAAAAGAGAAATATCATTAATAAATGTGTATCTGGTATAATTAAACTTAATTTATTTTCCACATGGACACCCAAACACGTCTATTTCCGGACGCTCACGCATCAAGATTATTTACCCTTTCGCACTTTCCCAACATTTCCTTGCCTTTTCTAACTTTACGACTTTTGCAACACCCCGAAACTGAACCATTACGAAATCGTATCGAAATTGTTGGAGGAAAGTTTTGTCGGTCACGCAATGAAAATGTAGCAGAGAAATGTAAAAGAAACGTGCGTAGAAATTGTGCAGGAAAATTAAACAATAATAGGGGCGAAAATAACATAAATTATTGTCAACATATATAGAGAACCTTTTACAATTGACACTAAAATGTTACCCATTCTTGTCCTTTTCCTTTGCTGACCTGAATTGATCCCATTTACCTTGTTTTCCGTAACCTCAATATTTGCCTTGAACAAGCTGATTTCCACCTCGCTGGAAACCACAATAAATATAAATCTCGAAAATATGCAAATTATTTGTGCAAATTGTTTTCTTTGCCAGCTGCAAAAAGTGCAAATAAATGTCAGCAAAGGCGATATTTCGTATTCATAGCTGACAAAGGCGAACGTGTGCCAAGTCTCACCGATAAAAAAAACTCGCATAAAAATCAATTCCAAATGTAACGCCATACGGCCATATGGATAAAAAATACTGGAACCTCCTTGTTGTTAATGAGTGTTATTTTCGAGTGTGATTTTATTGGGTGGTAAACAGCAATGAGCCTGTTGATTTTTCGCACAAAACAACATCGTTGTGTGGATCGTGCCACGCCCCGCCAATTAGCAAAGGCCCAGTCATTAGCGGTGAAAAGTCCAAAAGATCGGCCAGTTGGCAACATTATGTTGTTGCCAGCCGGATTTTGCTTGGCCAGCAAAAGCAACAATTGTGTAACATAAAACAGCGTCTAATAGCTGTAAACCAACACACTGGTGGCCGTTGAGACAAACCCACAACAAGATAGATGGATATTTCCAGGCATTGTCTTGTTGTTGTTATGAAACCCAAGACAGCAGAAGACAACCAACCAACAACGAACGAACAACAAACGAACAACCCAGGAGACATAGCAACATTTAATCGTTTGGCTTGGGGCTGCAACGTCTTAGGCGCATCTTTGCATGCCCTTTCCTAGAGGGTCTACCTAGTTCTTTAATCAGTATTAAGCATATCGATAGAGATCATATAATTACTCTTGAAATTAAGAACTCTGAGGAGTCTGTAATATGTATCACTACTTTTTACCATACCTAGAATGAGTACGCACCCGATATTAAATACAAAAGTTAACTCAATTTTATTATTTCCAGTATTTATAATAAAATGGAAGGGTATTTCAAGATTCACTCAACCAACTTGTTTATGTTTTATGCATTTAAAATCGTGAGCTCGGCTTGGCGTTTTTTTTTTTTTTTTTGTTACTTTCATTTTCAGAGTTTTCCAGGCAATGGCAATTTAATGCCAGGCTGCAAGTCATTAGGTGGCGCCTGCACCTCTGACCCGGTGAAAACCTGCCCCCCTCAACCCAAGACCGTTGAAAAGCCAAAGGCGAACTCACGTCAAGTTCAACCTTTGACCTCAGCACTCTGCGCTGTGTTGTTGTTGTTGATTTTGTTGTTGCGGCAGTGTGGTGTGGGTGGTGAGTGTTAAACGCACAACAAGAAAAACATTTTGAACACTGATTAGCCACTCGAATGCTTGTGCTCTCTAATTTCCACTTGACATGTCAATCCAACATTAATTCGAATTGAGTGCCATTAATAAATTTACCATAATTTTCCCTGACCTTGGGTCGCTTAAGAAAAAAATTAAGACCTAATTGACATTTAGCTTCATTACTATGTGTTAGTCAATGGACAAGGTTTTAATGTGTTGTGCTTTACGTAGCTTTTTCAATTTTCCTTTTAGTCTTTTATTAATCAAATATTTGTTTCCTTCAACTGCCTTGGGAAAATTTCGCGTACAAAATTCCGTCACGCGTTTTAATTGAATTTGTATGCAAATCTGAGGCAGCCATTTAAATATAAATTAAAAAAAAACAGTAGCAAGTAAATGTTAAGGTTAACTTGTTGGCAACTTTTGCCTTTCACTCACGCACTGCCGACGCAGTCGAGAGTCGTAAATTAAAAAGATATATAAAGATGTTACTCATAAAAGTAAATAATAATTATGCAGATGCATAAAGGCAACCACCACCAACAGGATGACCCGTGGAAATAAGTATCGTACATGATATTTGTAAATCAAATTTATGGTCTTTTTTGCGGTTCATACATACAGAAAAATAATGAGACTTCATCAGGTCCATTTCGCCGACTATAACATGTTTACATCATACTTCCTGAAGGTGGGGATTTATGTTGTGTAATTAAATTTCGGTATTTTTTGGTGACTCCACCAGAAGGAGTCAATTTCCATAATAATATGCCTATAGATCTGTCATCGAGCTATTCCGAATTCCATATTTATCCATCATTCAGTTTAATGACACTCACTAGGAGCAAATGTCACATTAGGCAAACTCTTTCGCTTTCATCTTTGAAAAGTGCGTGTTTGCGTAGATATAGCCAAATATAGACACTCGAAGTATTCATAAATCTTTCAACAATTTGTTTGTTTGATGGTTGACGTCATGTGTTCGTTTGTCGGCCGCATTCACTGAACATTGAAATGTTTGCACTCTGCGTATTTATCTTTTAATTGAGTCATAAAATCAACGAAAAGCCAAAAAGGGGGCCAGTCAAAAGACGAAAAGTGGAAATATTTACAGTCAAAATACGATCGGTTTGCGATGGGCAAAGAAAAGAGAAGTAAAGTGACGTCAAAGGTGGCGGGAAAAGCGCAGAGGACTCTTTGAACTCTGTGGAAAAAAGGTGGGCAAAACTAATCAGGGTGCAAGGTTGTGGTCGCACCACCTCCATAAGTGGATTGATTTTCGATTTACAGCTGAGACAGCCTGGCGGCAGTCGAGTATATATTATATACTCGCATCGTCATCGTCATCGGTGAGACATGAGTTCGTGGCAAACATTTTAGCATTATTAGATCTAGCTACTATTTACGACTCTGGCTGGCGAACGTAATCTAACCGCAGCCGAGTAAACAAATCGACAGGAAAGACACGTACACGTACTACAGGCAGCACTCACTATATAGCACCACCATCGCCAATCATTCATGTTTCACGTGCTAATCGTGTAAGTGGCAAGGAATATATGGAATTGCAAACGTGCTTGTGCAATCAAATCAATCTTAAGTTGCGACCCATGATAATGCCGCAGCCATAAGCGATTATGGACTGTGAATTATCAATTCCAAGTCTGTTCAAATCCTCTTTGCTTTGTCTGGGTCATAGAGTAATTGGAAATAAATAGACTTTGTTACCTAATAGAGAACCTGTTTTTATACACGAAGCCATCCACCTTTTCCACTTTTAATTCTTATCAATATTACTCGAAATAGTTTTTTAAATTAATTATGTCTGTTTAAAATGTATCTTGCTAACTGATTTAAGATAATGTAATATAATATATATAATATAATATAATATAATATATAATATAATATAATATAAGATAAGATAATATTGACTACAGCAGGATCTCGGCAAACTTTTACATCAGGAGTAACTAGCTCATCGACTTAATTTTGTAAGCCAGTGTAATTGATTCATGCTTAAATAAATCCCTCAATGAGTTTTTACCTATTTTGGCACACCATTCCTTAACATTAATTTCGTAAAGCCACGAACTGTTTCGGCGAAAACAAAATTCCATTTCACACATACGGGTATATAATTTTTTAGCCATTGAGCACCTGAAGAAAATTGAGCGCCCAAGCGAAAACACTTTTCATGGTCAATATAATTTGAGTATGCGCCAAAGGTGTAAATGTACAGTAGTAGTGCAAAATATAGGCACAACATATGAGGGAGATATCAAAAAAAGTTTTTACTTTTTCATCGTCGACTGAAACAACCCAAGAGGAAGGAAATGTAGAGAAAATTGGAACACATCTAAATGGAAATCTAATTTATTGGATAATTAATGTTGGGAAAGTCCATCCTTTAATAAGTTCTCTTTAAAAATAGTATTTTTACAGCTCTTGACCTTGAAAGTGGCTGGTTCCATGCCAGCATGTGTAATTCCTATTATGTTCTTTTCGTTTGGCTCCACTTCAGTTGCTGCCGATGAACAGATGGCTCTGTGGAAAGCCGCTTCTGTGGCGCCTCTTTCACCTTGAAATCAACATATTCATCACCCTTCCGACCCATCCTCTGGAATCGAAGATTCACGCCTCCCCCGCTGTTATTGTTTATATTTCGCTAACATTTTGCTGTTTATATTCGTTTCGTTTTTGCTTCGCCCTCTGGTTGCTCACATTTTGTGTTCACGTTTAGCGAAAATTTATTGAACATTATTCATTCGCCTCCTGAAATGACTTTGCGGGGAAAGTGGGTATTCACACGTTCATAGGAGAAGGTAGGAAAGATTAATTGTTGCATACTGTTTTGCATTTCGTTTCATTTATCATGACTTGACATTAAGACAATGTCAAGGTTGTTGTATAATCCCTATTTGCGCATTGCTTTGTTCGATCGGCGGGATGATTAAGTAGTATAAAGTAGTAACTTCGATAACTTCGATAACCAAATATAAATTATACAACATTTAGGAGCAAATGTGTTCACCGCATAAATATTTATAGATCCAATCGATAATCGCGATATAAATAAGTCGTTTCGATGCCTTTTGATAAGCTGGAACGAACCATTTGAGCGGTTAGCATAGCAGGCTAGCAGGTTTTCCCGCAATAAAGAACGTGTGTGGCCGCTTTCACGCCGCTTTTCCACTTGAAAAACTCTTCTCTTCTGTGCTCATCGCCTTTTCTGCATGCATATAGGTAGGTTGGTAGGTTGGTAGTGGGTATCGCAGCTATAAGCGCTGCTGGGCACGAAAAGGTCAAAGGTCGCACACGACCTTTTGAAGTGCATTTACCTTTTCAGTCGTTGACACAAAAAGACTCGAAAACTTCATTTTTTTTTTTGCCGTGCTAGTTGCTTTGTAGTGGGCGTGGCTCAAGCCCTTTTCCACTTGTTATTATTGTAGCTGAAGTTCTTAGTTCGTCTGTCTGGGCTTTTCCAGATTTCTGAGAGCTTTTTGTTGATATTTTTGTGCTCATGCGAGTTCAAGGCAGTTCATTGATAAAAAAAAAACGAAACGACAGCCAACAAAAGTTTCGCCTAATTACTACCCATTGTTGTTCCGTTGTAGGCGGGAATCAAAAACACTGTAGATTGGGAAACTCAGAAAGGTAAAACGACAAACAGACAGAATTCAAAATGAGCCGCAGAAAGAAAGGAATGGGTTCACCAAATCAGAGGTCTAATAATCATTTGCTCGGAGATATTGAAAATTACTTTGTGTTTTGCAGACAACAAAAATCGCTTGAACAAACAAGAAATGAAAGAAAAATAGCTTGCTTGATAATAACAAAGAAGTTTATCTCGCATTAGGAAGATTAGCTATTTAAAAGTATAAAATGGTTATTTCGATATTTCAGACTGAAATGACAATGACAATTTAACCAAGTATGAAATCGCCTTGAGCTAATTAGTAGCTTGCGATCCATTATCATCAAGGTTTTCCTATAGAGATAACACATCTATTCTAAGGGCAGCAGCACAAAGGAATAAAGAAAATTTGCGTCAGAATCGGTCGAAAGTCAACCGTTGTAATGGCATTTATTATAAGCAATTGCTGAAACAGCTAAAAATAACGATCCTGTCGTCATGCTTAAATATTGATTGTACTGCGAAATCAAATCTTTTAATCTTAATAGATTTTTTTATTTAAATTACCAACTTGTGTACAATGCTAACCTAACTTACACTATCTCCAAGTATGAACATATAAGAATGCTAGCCTAACTTATACTATCTTCAAGCGTGAACATATAAGAAAAAGTGTATATTTTAGATTAAAGTATCTAGTTAACTATGTAAATCTACAACAAAACGAATATTTGTAGCGACAGAGTAGAGCGTTTTTTGCCATATGCAATTAGAAATGCAGTGCGCGATGAATGCGATAAACGGTGGAACAAGTAGACTTCCCTGTTTCGAGAACTGAGTAAATGAAAACTGTGGACTGGGTGGGACGAGGCACATGTGCGCGCGTGGCTGTTAAAATAAACAAAAGACTCCCACGTTCACAAACAGAGGAAAGAATCGAAAGTGCATAAGGTATTCTACATATGCATATACATATGTACATATATCTACGAGTATATATATGAAATCAGCTGAGGGCGAGCGGATGTACATGTAAAATGCAGCGATTCTGTTGCTGCTGCCTTCCCAGCGTTGACTTTTATTGTACATTGATTTCTGTGCAATTATTCAACTTAAGCCTTTTAATAAACCCCTATTTTTTTTTGCATTTTAAGCCATTTCGCCGCTGTTGTAGTTCATTTAAGGCTAGTCGCGTTTGCACTTATGGAAATTGATTATGCAAATGGTGTACAAAATTGTTTTGTAATAATAATATAAACTAAAATGGGTACTATTTTGCTTTTGAAATGAGAGAAATTGCGACTTGGACTGCGACTTTACCAGTTTACTATGAACAACATGAACTGCACTATAATGCCACCATTTAAAATCAGTCACTATAAATAACTGATTCTTGGGCCTCTTATGCATATTTATGAGCCGTAGGGTAAGGAACAACCAGAAGTACTTTGCCTTAGGCATAAATCTCATGACACATTAACATTTCAATTGCGGCTTGTTCGGAATTTGTGCTATATAGAAGATCAAGGTCTTTAAAACTTGATCCTGGATATTGTATATATATATATATGTAACGATTAAGTTTTTATGGAAACTGTTTTTTCAGAAGCATATATATACATTTCTTTATATACTTTTATAAATGTCCTTAAAACAATGCTTTGCAGTTCTAGCTCGCAGTTTAATATTATATGTTTTACTTGCTTTATCTGAGTCAAGTATTTTCCCCTTCCCATCCTGCAATCAGCATTAAGTAGGGCATTAGGAAATCCCAGTGGTCTTAAACAAAGGGGGTTATATATAAAATTGATGCCTGATCGAGGACGACTTACTTATCAACTTCAGTGCTGAACATTCGCACCATGTGACGCTGCAGATACTGGGGCACGGATTGCGGCGACGATGGAGGCGTTTGATAGGGATTCATGATGGCCTCATCATCGTCGAAGTAGCCCGAGGAAGTGGACGAGGTGGTACGCGGATACTTGAGCATTTTCTCGCACTTTTTAGTTTCACTTATTTGTATTTGTTGTTCAATTGGATTTTTAGTACAATTTATGGGCTTGCTATTCGTAAATTGTAAATATTTACTTTTTCACTTTGAGGCTATTTATTTTTGGCCTAATAAATTAGCGCCTCGGACAACTTGTTTGGCTTATGCGACCCTTTTTGTTATTGTTGATACTCGGCTGTTATATAAAGAGGGCAGAAATATTGAGTATTTATCCAATCGGGCGCGGAAAGGAGAAACAGCAAACGAATTGTGTAGCCGGTCGAACGACAACTAAAAACAAAAATTGCTTTGAATTTTCGAATTTTGCATTAATTTTATTTTTCTCGCCACCGCGAGTGAGAGCCATACTGAGAGAAAAAACCGAGAGAAACATGCACTTCAACTTGGACAACAACACGACCAACGGCTCCCAATACGTTGGCCAATTGTATTTATAATTTTATTTATATATTTTGCTTACATTGTTGCTGTTGCCGTCTCTTGATATATATATATATATATATATATTTTTTTTTTTTTTTTTGCAGTTACTGTGTGTATTTCTCTCTGATAAATTGTTAAGCGCTGTCTGGAACTGGTAGCGCGTGCCAAATAGCAAAAAACTAATATGAGGGAAGACGGCGTTTGGAGAATTCCGCGAACGGAGCAGCAGCACCGATGGAACTTCTGCTCTCGGGTGGCAATTAATCAAGTCTTGACTAAAAATAAATATTAACCAATTAAATTTATCTATTAAGATACGCACAGCAGCCGAACGCACGAGCACTCGAAAGATACAAAGTTGTAATTGCAGACAAATTTAGTGTTTTTGCCTACCAGAGGATAGTCGAGGAATTTGAAATACGAAATGGCAAAACGTGATTTTGCTGTGTAATTGAAAATTGCGTTGTTGGGAGCTGCATTTATGTAATTTAACTTTTCAAACTTATGTAAATGAGTTTGTGTGCAACAAATACCCACTTGATTTTTAATTTATATATTAGTTGCAATTTCATGTACTTTAGCTGAACAATAATTTCACTCATCTACCCTTGCAAATTAATATTTTTAAATTCTTCCACTTTTTGTCGAATATATTTGGACATATTCCGGACCATTTCTGGCTCCATTCGAATGTGAAAACAAATTAAGCGATCTCCCACCAAGAAAACCGAATGTAAGGCAAAACTCTTGAGCCACCCAAAATTTATTCCACAATTTGTTTTTGCCGTTTTCCCTCATTTTGTTTTCGCTCGCGGCTTATTTTTAGACGAATTCGATTTAGACAAATAGTGCGTGCGATCGCCAACAACATAGATAGATAGCTAGATTTTGTATCTCAACTGTAAGTATAAAGAAGTCCCAACGCAGATCGGTAAATAAATAAGCAAAGGAATTCACAATCAGTCAGTAACAAGGTCAGGGTACCGAGCCATCGACATCAACAACGACAACGACAACGAAAAAGAACAGCTGCAACAATTAACGCGCGTCATCATCACTCGACGCGTATCCGTAAGATACAAAATAGCGACAGCCATCCGTCCCGCGTGGATGGCGAGCTCCCTCTTAAACTATAACAAATTGTTTAAACAAATACTGTTTGGTCTTTACTCTTGCGCTGATATTCGGTTGTAAGTTTTGTTGCTTTTGTTGAACAACCTTAGAGTTGCCCGCGATTGCGTCTCACGCCGGCGACAAGTTTTTGTTTACTGAATTCGAACCAAAAACCGTATTTTACACAATATCCAAAAACGAGCAGCAGAACACGAAAAAAATAAAACCAAAAAGGCGGCAGCGACGTCGACAGTGGTGGCTGCGCGCTCAACGCCAGCAATAAAATTATTTTCAAAAATACATTTTTTCAGCGTTTCTTCTCTCTTTAGTTTGGGAAGACGACGGCGACGAAAGCGCCGAATAATAGGGGAGAAACACAATTTACGCACACGACCGGAGCCGAAGCTATTTTATACTTTATTTCACTTTTTTCCCTTTTTTTGTTGTTTTTTTTCTTTTGGAGCACCGATGAACGATAAGAGGAGAAACACACCATACTCGACAGGCAAAAAAACAAAGCAGATTACATCGAAGAACCGTCGTGTGCCCCTTATCAACAATAACTCTATCTAATCGTCGTCTGATAATTAGCATTGAGTGACAGGTGGGGGTGGAGGGAACTGGGAATCAAGTGGACGCAGGGAAACTGGGAACCATAGTGGTGGGTGGCAATTTCTAGGAGGGGTCGAGAGCTAGGAAATAAAGCGTATTTCAAGGATATACATAGATAAATGGGAAGATTCAGTTCTTCAACGTTTAATCAAAGGATATAGATAGATGGGAAGATTCAGTTCTTCAACGTTTAATCCAGTCCGCATTATGTCTTATACTTCCTATTAAAACATGTTGTATCCTCTTGTAAATCTGTACTACCGAATCTCAACTAGTTATAAACTATTTCAACTTCTAAAACAATTTTTTCAGTGCAAACCATTCGCCGCCTTTGAACCAACTTTTCTTGGCAAAACATTATCAGCCAGTCAATAAATGGGTCTTAATATGTCTTAAAATTTAAAGTCCGAGTTGGTTTTAGGAATATTAAGCCGATATGTAAATGATACTGATAAGGAAGACAAGCAGAAAATCAATTAATAATACGCTTTGCGAGTGAAAAGGAAATGGAGCTGATGGCATTCAATTTCTATTGAAGTAACCGCGAACAAACATAAATATATATAAATATAATAAATATATAAATAAAATGTATTATATTATTTAAAATATTTAAATATTATTCGTGGTATTATCTAGATGACTATACTAATAGATACTTTAACTGGACGCTACCTCAACATAATCAATATAAACTAATCACCGACTTCACACAAAGCAAACATTGGCTATCAACTGACAGGAAAAGCGTGTGCACTTTGATTATAAGCCACTCGACTAGCCAACTCTAACCAAAATAAATATGGAAATGCGAAAAGTCAAATGCAAATATGAAAAGGCTGGGCACATGTTCAAATGACTTCTCGAATGTTCTGTATGTATCTGTATCTGACTGCAGACTGATTTCATGGTAAATTATGAATAGGGAAAGGAATAAGATTTCATAACCCAAGCTGCAAATTGCAGGGGGAGACCAGGAAAATTCGAGGAAATAGGTTGCGACAAGTGACGAGTTAGCGTGAAATTTATAGCCAACAACGGTCCGCGCCAGAGTGAAAGAAAAGTCGGAGAAAAGCGACGCAAAGGAAAATGCAAGCGATACAGTTTTGCTTTCTGATTTAAGCAAATTACAGCAGCTGGCCACCTGCGCGTATACGTAATGTGAATTTATTGGCTCATTAGAGTTGAGCAAACGTTAAAGCGTCGGCGAAAATAGTTCGCAGCTAAGGCGAATTTATGCTTGCTATATTTTTCTGCGCTGCTTTTTAATATACACGTATCTATCTATATGAAAGTGTATATACACGTGCATATATGTACACATGTCTAATTGGCGTTTAATTGCAGTTTGTTAAAAGCCATTGAAACTGGGCAGCTGTCTGTTGAACGTTCTCCTCGAGGACACTCTTATCAGCCCGCTGATTATTTATATGGTCGAGCCCGATAAGCCCGCCATGTTTGGTATTGTTTAGTCATTTTCTATAAATAGGCCATTAGTCAACTTTAGGTAATATGAGATGATTTTGAAAAACTAAGATTCCATTGTGGTAAAGAAGAATGATTTCCAAATTGTTACTGGTTTATAATAATTTGTACTATTTCTTCTTCATTCATTCTTCATTCTAGTTTCTAAATTCTTGTTTCTAAATTCTTGTTTCTAAATTCTTGTTTCTAAATTCTTGTTTAACTCTAGTTTTTAATCAAGAGGGCTAAATAAGAAAAATTTGCAGGTGTTCTAGCCACATTCCTCTTACATGATCATTGCATTTCAACACTGGCAAAAGCACTAAGTCAATATTTGCCTGCAGTTTTCTCATTAACAGTCAACATTTCGAGCCGCACTTGACCATCTGTCTGGAACTCTACATTTCTTATAACACCATTTTAAGTTGTGCAAATACACAAGTGGAATAGTTATTAAGTGGAATAGTCAGTAAGTATGTAAGTAATTATTACATGTCCACAATCATGGCGATGGTAGCTTCCTTTCTTATTATTTGTCATATAACTAAGTAACTATGCCATTTTTAATACGAACCAGTTAAGACCCCCTCAATAATTGGTTTATACCATAGGCTGCTCTGTATTATTAATCACTTCACGTTGCCCGGCTTAATTTATCCTGAGCTCCAAGTATCCCACCCCGTTTAACTTACTGTCTTTTGAAGTGGCTTGAAATGAAAACGCTTACCTGAAAAGAAAATGCAAAAATAAATATCAATTAATAAAGGTGAAGCTCAATTCCAATCAATTTCAAGTACTTATGCCTAGGCAAATAATTAATGTTTAACTGATTGAAACGACGCAAAAGGTCGTCGCCGTAGTCGACAATAAAGACGAAAATAAAATAAGCAAAATGCGAAAAAAATTGATTTAATTAATTGTCGTAATCAGGTATAGCAACAAATTAAGTGCTTGGGTATACACACGTATGTAAAAATAAATTTCAGCAATTTTAAAGAGCCAGCTTCCTGCCAAAAGACGTCACACGAGTGTAATTCGTTGGCAATGAAAGGGGAAATGGCATCAATTTTCGCGAGCTTGGCCAATTTTGGCCAAAACTGCACGACGTGTGTCACCAAACGTGTGGGTGTTGATGGCTAAAATATAAGCACACAATTCTATCGCCCTTTCCCCGACTCGGAATATTCTTTTGTCAGCCTGTTGGCAGGTGGACAGCCCAAGGATGAGTCAAATGCAGATCTGGTTCAGCCTTTTAATTGAAATGCTTCGCCTAATTTGGCCCTAAGCGTCAAGAACCACAGAAAACAGGTGAAGACGTTTTGGGGCACAGCAGGTACAATTCTTAGAAATTCAATGAATACTCTCAAATGAAACATCAAAACGAAACATCAAAACGAAACATCAAACATATCGTGACAATTTGATTATAGAGAAATTTTTCCCAATAAATATGTATTATTACATGTATTCATAGCCAAGTGTGCGTACTAAGCAATTTAAAAGCATTTAATCTGTTAAACGGTTAAACGTATGAATTTTCATTTCTAACAATCGGAATCTTCCGCACTGATAAGGTTTTCGGAGTTGGGTTCTTCTAAATATTTCTCTGTTTTGGTATCCGATGGCAATGTTTCGGCAGTTAGAACCTCGTTTGGTGTCTTCATTGATTTGCTTTGATTGTCTTCCTGAGTTTCCTCGACCACATCAGCATTATGTGTATTCTCAATGTTGCCCACAAGAGGATTGCCTAGCTCATCGATGACAATACCGACACATGAATAATTCGTTTCCAGTATGGATTCCCAACGATCCACGTAGTTGATCTCTGAGTTATGTATTTCCATTATCGACTGCAGATAATACGTAAAGTCCCTGCCAGCTACATGAGATAGGGTTCCGTTTAGGCCGAATTCCGGCAAATTACTGGACACATCGTAGATTTTTCCCTTGAGCACCACCAGTATTCTGCCATCACTTCGGGTCCCATCGAATCCCAACAACTGATCCAGCGTCAACTTGATTGGGGGCAAATCGGGCAGATTGACAGCAAGGGATTTGGAAGCAATCGGTGGTTCATTTCCTCTGTCACCCCGCTGATAGTAAAAGGCGTAGAAATAACCCAAGACGGCGGCACAGATCATCAATACCATGTTGACCGTGAAGCCCAAGCCACTTAACTCCTCCATATTATATATTTTTGCATATGTATGAAGTACCCAAAGCCTGATGATTGCAATTCGGAATTTATATCTCAGCACTGAAGTTGACGAATTTTGAGTGAGCTAGTGTTTGGAAAGAACTCTCAAGGCTAACTTGGCTTTAATCGATATGGTATTGCCCCACACTTGTGTGACTAAGGAAACCTTCCTTAATGGAAGTGGAAGTGCTTTTGAATTCATAGATTGGCGCAGTTGGAAAATAGATTCTAAACAAATCGAAATCCAAAATCTATTAGTTAAAGATTATTATAGGAAAATAGGCGCAAGTAGGTCGTTCTCACTGCAATCTAGCTCTTATTCGCATCCTGTATTTTATCTGGCAATAGCTCACAGAGCGATAGCTAAGGTGTATTTTGATATTCTGCCGCTGCCTTGGAAAGTATCAAGTGGCTGGCTGTTATCAGACAAGCGAATGAATTGAACACTCGTAGCCATATCATTCGCGCTGCGAGGGCAGGTGATAATGTCAGCAAGTGTATCAGGAGCACAGAAATTGGAGCAGAGCCCCACAGGCGGGCAGTCAGCACAAAAGCAAGCTGAACAGTTTTCTTATATTATCAGTTGATTAAATATGAATTATATGAACAAATAAAGGCGCAAACACTGGCTTGCACAAGTGTGTGTGCCACGAAAAACGATAAGCGCCGGCATACAACAAAAAAAAAAAAAAAAAAACAAAAACCAATACAAAAAAAGTTTAAAACAATATTACTGATACAGGGTGGTGTTGAAAATCAAGGGGAATACAAAAACTCTTAATGTAAGGGTGTTAATCAGTATTTGTTTACATAGGTCTTTGCATTAATTACAGAAATGTCTGAAGTTTAATGTTGTTAAAGGGTGTTAACAAAATTTGTTTCAATAAAATGAATGCTAAACATTTTTGTGTTTTGTTTGTGCTACTGAAGAAGTGTTAATTATTAAATCAAACTTGTTTCAAACTATTTGTTCTGACTTAATGCAGCAAATTACAAACTTTAAAATACACTATAAACACATATTGGTTTAAAACTGCTCAATTTTTTGTTCACTGTGTACCCGAAATGAATGGCATCAAATGTCATTACTTATGAAATTATGTGGTGGCGTTAGTTTATTAGTTGCCATTTAATTAAAAAACAATATTTATACACGTATATGTATATATAGATAATTGATCATATGGAAATTGTAACTAAGCGGAAAATGCAAATTTGTTGACTACCAAGAAAGTTATTTTCCAAGCGAAATTTGTGTGGTGCTTTGCAGCCTGTCGCTTCTCATTTACTTACCCGATGAAATCTTTGATAAAACAATAAACCTTAAATAAGCCGCGATCATTATTGAGTAAATATTCGGGCTGTATGACTGCAGCGGGCATTATGAGATTGGATTGTGGTTGCTGCTGCTGTTGTTGTTGCTGTTGCTGTTGGTGGTGGAGCATTTGTTGTTGCTGCAGCGTGGACTCGCTGCCGCCGATGTTGTTGTTGCTGCTGCTGCTGCTGCTGGTCGTCGCCATATTGGCAGCCATTTTGTTGGCTAACGCAGCCATTTTGTTGCTACTGTTGCTACAGTTGCTACAGTTGCCGCCATGCTTGCAACGCGTATGTTCATGCAACTGTTGTTGTAATGTCGTTTAGCAATTATCGCCGTTGTTTAATCAAAGTTAGTAGTGCCGCATTGTCTTGCTTTGAGCCAAATTCGTATTTAATTCAAATTAAATTGACCATAAAATTGAAATTCAAATACAAAACTCTACCATTTGGCAAATAACTATTGCAAAGTTTTAAAACACTTTTTTGCATAGTACCAATTAGAAATAAATCACATAGCAATTTGTAATTTAATGTTGTGAAATTAAAGAATATATTGCTAAATTTGGGTTTTCCTGCAACAGTTGTACAAAAATGACTCGAACCCAAAAGGAAAATATAAATTGAAATCACAAAAGCAATTGGCAAATTGTATTTTGCTTTCATTTGAAACTTTGCCAATTTCCATCAATTTCTGTTTCAACTTCCATTCTGCGGTGTGGTGTGGTGTCTTGTGGGTGGGATAGTGTGGGTGTTTGTTGCATGTGTCTTCATTAAAAGCAAAGTTGCAGCGTGTGGAGTAAAGTATTTAATTAACATTCACAGAGCTCTGACATGCCACAGCCACGAGGCGTTTTGTTGCATGCCCCGCACAGAAAGCACACGTACAAATGGGGAGATGAACAACGCTTACGTAACACACACATGAAGCAGATGAAAGAGCATGCGAGATGCAATAACACACAACTGGGTTACCCAATGTTAAATATCATTTCATTTTCGATGCATGAGTTCAATTTCAAATGCTACAAGTACTGGTCATTTTAAAAAACTAAACAAAGTATTTTATATAGGAATTTTCCTTAAGAATTTTATAATTCGCAAAGTTATCCCTTATCGAAACCTATTTCTGCCTGCCATCTCAAGCCAGTTTTAAAGGGTTTCATATGGCTTAAGATTAGAAAATTAGAAAAAAATCAATCAGCTAGATAAATTAAAAGCAATGTATTCCACTAGCTATGACAGGAAAAAATAAATAATGCAGGAAATGTGATCTTCCCTATCCAAGGAAGTGTTTGCTTTTGAGTGAATAGAGTGGCACCGCAATAGAAATTGCTTCGACCGCCTGTCAAGTGGTACAAAAATGTAATATGTCTCTGGAGCACAAGTTAGTCGAGCACTGGGTCGCTGGTTTCCCATTTTATCCAGCTTCTTGCAACAAATGGCGTCTGTTGACAGCTAGTTGACAGTGCGGCTGGAAATATGACAGCTGCGGCTGGAGGCACTTGTGTGTCAACAACTGTGTAACAACTTGTTTAAGATGCGACAAGCAAAAAGCACAGACATTTCAGCAATACAATAATAAAGGACGATGGATGCCTCCCCAGATGGGCATTACACGAGCAGCCCCAAAAAACAAAGAACAAAAACGTAACAATTGATGTGCTACCCACATTAATTAGCATTTTTAATCACCCAAAAACCGAGGGTACGACCAAGGCTAGCAGGCAGTACTCGCCAGAATTATTTATATATTTTTTTCAGGTATCATATGTTTTGCTTTTTAATATAGTCAAGTAGCGGGGCCATAACGATGATGTTTTACTCGACCCTGACTTTGACTTCCCTCTGCCCACACAAGCAACAAACCAACCAACCAACCAGTCACGTACCAAAGCGGCAGTACAAGTACTTTTTTTTTGTCAAGGGTCCACACTTCTAAGCCCTCGAAGGAATGAAGGGGTCGGAAGGTTTGGAGGCACCAGCATGCCAAGTATTTTCATGCAAAGAGTTGGTGGAAAACCTTGAGATGCTATGCGGCGCCAAAGAACGAACTCATTCACATTCTCGTTCACAGACCTCCCCACACTCAATTGAAACTGACACACGGCGCCCAGCGTGAAACAACACAAAACCAAAAGCCATTTCGCCTTGAAAACGTTTTCATAATGGAACCCAACTCGACACTAAACACAGCGCGAGACAAGAAAATGAAATCTCTGTTTGGAAATGAACTGCATGTCTAATGCTCGCTTCCCATTGTAAGGGCATCATTTCAGAGCTGGTCCAACACAATGGAATGGAATGGAATGGATGAATGGATGCTTGTCAAGGATATTTTCTTGTTTACTTGGGCACGTGCGGGGCCAGTGGGCTTTGATACATTAGATGGAATCCGCGGAAGTAATGTGTATTAGGCTCATGCAAGGTAATCATGGGACACAGTAAATGGGCCAGAATACTGTTAGAATTCAAGAACTCTCTTTACAGCGCTAATATCTTAATGCTTCTTGTAGACTGTAAAAAAATGCACTACTTTGAAATTCTATTTCTATTTTTCTGATTCCTATGGGTACATACAGTGTTGGAAAAAATAATAGAAACACGTTGGGTGAATCATTGATTTTAAATTTTGTGCTCAGTACGAAGAAACGTAGCTTGTTTCTATTATTTTTTCCAAGCGCCAAAAATGAAGTTAATTATTTTTAGTTAATATAAAGATGAAAAAAATATTTTTGTTCCTTATTGTGATATATACTTATATATGAATTTAAAAAGATAAAGATTAAAAAATATTACTTTCGTTCTGAGCACAAAATTTAAAATCAAAGATTCAACCAACGTGTTTCTATTATTTTTTCCAACACTGTATGACTCCATTTCTGTTAGTTTTTATGTTGTATTTATTTATCAGTATAGTAGTTATAGTTATTTAGAATACAGTACGATTTCGTTGGACTAAAGTTCCCATTTCCATAAATACTATCCCAAATTAAAACCTTAGCTCTGCCAAGCGTTCAATAAAAATCATTTAAGCGTGAAATGTATGCACATTCTGAATCCTTGCTGACGTCAGAATCGCATTTTTCTAGCTTCCATCATCGCGACTCTTGGTATCCGTATGCGTATTTCAGTGCAACTCACGCAGTGTGTAATGGAATTATGCAAAGTATCTGTGTGCGGCTATCTGCTAGTAAGTGTAAGTGTGTATGTGTGTGTGTGTGTGTGTGTGTGTGTGTGTGTGTGTGTGTGTGTGCGCCATTGTGCTATAGCAAAGAAAACAAATAAAGAACCAAACAAGTACGGGCAAGGATCGGGCGAAGGACTCGTCAACTTTCCAAAAGCGCATTACTTGCTTTGGGAACAAGAGAAAATACTAAAAAAAAATGAAACGCAATCGTTTTTGCCATAAAGGCGCACACACACAAACACACACACACACACCCACACCCACACAGATGCAAACCAGCAAGCCTGACCTTGACCTGGAAACTGCGCCATGTGGAGCAATCGTGGGATGGGTGGGCTGCTCTCGCCTCCTCTTTCTATCTCCCTGCGAATGGGCCAACAGAAAAATACGAAACCTGAACATGTTGTTATTTGAGTTTAGTTCAGCTCAGCTCAGTTCAGTTCAGTTCAGTTCAGTTCAGTTCTTTGCTGCAACCGCTTCGCCCAGATACGGATGCAAATACAGATGCAGATGCTGGCGCACACACAGATACAGCCCACAATCAGCAGCAGCAGCCTCAGATACATTCGCACAGATACAGCATAAAGTGCTTGCATTCATTGTGTGGGTGGCAAATGTGGGTCGTGGCGGATGCTTCGCTATGTTCTGCTGCCCCACCATTCACCCCTGGATTTTTATGATAACATTTTATTGTTTCCCCCAACTTCGCTTGACTTTATGGCATCTCCAGTTGCCGTTCAGCTGCAGTTGAGCGACTGACAATTGGCGCCAAATGCTGCCAAGGACGCCAACATTTCCAAAACGATTTCATCACGTAAGCTGCATTTCAGAAGTACGAGGGCTTTGCATCTATGAAATGCCATTGCATTCGGGTCATAAATTTTTAATGGGAGGGATATAAAAAAGTTCACGGGTTGATATGAAGAAGGCGTTTTGGTAGAACTAACAAAAAAAACTATTTTAATTTTAAGTCTGCCCCTTGGACAATCTTTCTAAAGGTTAACTGGGCAGCTAGTTATGCCACGGAAACTATAGGGATCTGACAGAAGTAAGCTCTTAGTTTGTACTCTTTTATGATATGTTTAAATGAACTGCCGATGAACTACCGGTTCATTCAAGTTTGTGCTCAATTAGGTTCCGTACAAGTAATTAATCGTTCAATTCCTTTGACGATACTTCTTTTTAATTGATTTATAAATCGATAAAAACATAAAAGAAACGTGAATATTGAATTCAATCATTAAAGTCTTTCAAAAGCCGATAAAAATACCGGCTAGAACCGCTCTATGCCAGCTGAGTTCATCAAGATTTATTTACTGTAAATCGAAAAAAAAAAAAAAAAACAAAATTGAAGAGATGCACAAATGCGATCCGCCTAATAGGCAAACGTCGATTAAATGAACCAGCCATATGTTCCATCTCTCGATATATATGTGTGACGTACACCAGCCGACGATGTTGTTAAGCAGTTTAAATCAAATTATCAGCACGAAATGATCTCAAATTAAATTGTTTTTGTTCAAATTACCAAAATGGGCAAATTATAGGTAAAGTTGCATTCAAGCGAAAAAGATCGCTCTCGCAAATCGAAGTTGATAATTTTTTTGGGGTGTGTATTATCGGATATTTTTTTTTCCACCTCCCATTTGCTGAGGTCACCAGTCAAAATATTGCGTATTCGCAGCGTTGACGTGACGCCATTATGGCTGCCAGAACGTTAACCAAACTAAGCCAAAACCCAAGGGTATGCCACCGAATAGCGCCAAGGAAATGAATGAAAATCAACTTTCAAGTAAGAGTTGCGTAATCAAAGGGGGTGGTGCTCTTTCTATGGTTTTAGTCATGCCAATGCGTGGGAAACGCTACAACAAACACAAATGAGCTGACAACCTCCAATGGTTTGTGTGGGCAAAAGAACAACAATGATTCGTTAAGGAAAGCGCAAGAATATGGGAAACTAGAATAAGATAGGGAAAAATCAATGGTCGTGTTGTCTTTGGTCTTGTGGAAATGCCCTCAATCATGTTTGCACAATTAAACATCTTGCGCTTAACTTCTAGGGGACTTAGCCGTTTGGTTTCCACTATTTATCGATTTCTGATTAATGGCCATTCGGCTTTGGGCAGAAGGACACTTTCATTGGCCCATTAAGGACGCCGTGACATTGAAGGCAAAGTGCCAGTCAAGGCGATTAAATGTTTGCCTTTTCAATGACTTGTCTTTCCTTGTATTGATTTCAAGTGTACTGAACTAGTGGAAAATAGAGGGCGTAGATATTGCATGCTTAGAACACTTTGAACACTTTGGGGTTGGTTTCTCCACAAGGACCTGTTTATGGGCGTATGTGGACTTTGGTATTATCCCAATATTTGGGCTAGCACAAGTATGTCAGCGAAAAACTTGTGTAGTTCGCTATGCAAGTGAATAAAAATTATCAGCAGAGATTTAAATAGTAGAATGATTACTGGAACTGAAATTAAGCTATTTAATATGCCTCTTGATATCGATTAAAGTCGAACAAATTTTGTGCAGAATTCATTTTTAACCAAATATAATTACTTCTATTTATTTGTTACTAGCTTCAGATATTTTAAATGTAATAATATTGCTAAGCACAAAGGCTTCCATAAATTTCTTACAGGGAAAATCCGCATTAAAATTCTAAACAATTTGTGGAAAATGCTTTTTAATGTTTGATGTTCGTTGATGTTGATCGGATGTGAGGAATATTTTACTTGGATAATTTGCCATTTATTTTGTACTGGTCAACACAATGAAATCATAAACCGAAACGAATTAACCAACAATACGAACACAAATAATTACAATTTAGAATTGGGTGACATTACCTTTTAATAAAAATATTTCCGTTATTAAAAGCGATTTCTAAATTGTTTTTGTTTTCCATGAATGAAATTTTTACTGATCACTGTTGTAGAATATAATAATATCGGTGAATAATTATATTTATTTCCTTTTCTTTTTGTTTTAATTTTTTCGCGTTGAAAAAAACAAGAGAAATAACAAATGGGCGCGAAATTCTAGAAATTATCTATGCAGTAAGAGCGAGCGAGAGCGAGATGTACGAGCGAGAGAGAGAGGCCAACACACACGAACACATTGAAATCAACCGAGGCGTTTTGAATGAAAGATTTTTTTGGTAGCTCGCCTTTCTTTCACTTTTTGATTGCCCAGATGCGAAGCTGCATTCGTTTCATTCGCTGATTTTATATAATCAATCGAAACACTTTGATGCCGTTTGAATTTGCTTCAATTTTTGTTGCTAATTTCATTACAACTTTTCAATTGTTGTAAACTTTATTTGGTTGCACGCACACATACAAATACACGCACACCCAGCACACTCAACGCACACAAACGCTCGGCGATGATGTCCGAATACGACTGACTGACGACAGCAGCGAAAACTTCCGCGTTTGCCACAAAAACACACAAAAATGGCTCTTTTTTCTGCAAAGCGAAAAGGTCCCCGAACTAAGTGTCGCAAATACTTGAGCTAAACTTAATCGAACCGCTTTTGATTGTTATAAATTTTAGTGGCAGAAAATGTTATATATTTTGCCAGCTTGTTTTTGTGTTTGGTTTAGCAAGAAGCCAAAGTGTAGATTGACTGACTGAGGGTAGGATTTTTTTTGTTGCTAGCTTTTTGTGGCGCGTTCATCGCCCAAACATGCAGATGAGAGAGCGCCAGGCGGAAAGAGAGCACGCGCGAGTTCATTTTCGCCAGAAAGTGGGAGAGCGAGAGCCACGTGAGAGCTAGATTTTTGCAAAGAAAGTGAATTTGCGCTCTCGCAAAGAGGAAAATTTGTATCTGGCTTTTCCTCTGCATTTTCCCTTCCAATTTGAATATATTTTCTGTCTTATTTGCTCTGTGTTGCAGTGGCCCTTTCCTCACATCCCTCCCCCACTCTCTCTCTCTCTCTCTCTCTCTTGTGCTCTCTCTCTGTTGATGTATACATAAATATAGAATATATATGGATTTGAGTGAAGCATAAATAACACCTGCTCCTGTTTTGGGGGCTCCCAATTTCTCAATTTTCCTACGCCTGCGCAAATCGGACAGGAAAACGTGCTAACCTAACCATATATACATATAAATAAATATAACAGACAAGAAAAACATAAATTCATCGTTATCATGTGAAATGAGTGGAAGGGAGATAGGAAGCGATTGCATGTGTCTGTGCAGAAATGAACACTGCACAATAGACAAAAAGCCAGAGAGAGGGAGAGAGAGAGACTGGGAGAGAAGTGCCTCTCCACTGTCCCCATTTTTGTAAGTTCTCCGCTGGCCAAAATAATTACACCAATTTATAAATTATCAGCGAGGCGAAACCATTTGAAAGGTCCTTCCTCAAGGCTTCATGGAAAGGCAATGGCAGAGAAATGCCACAAAAACCTGTGTAACATCGCATGAAGGAATGAAATGCCAGCGAACGAATTTCAATAACAAGGTAAATCAACGTCAGTGCTGGAATTCGAGGGGATTTCCTTTGTTTTCGAAATGAATAGCTCGTGTTTTTTTTTCTTTTCTGTTATTAGTGGGCACCACTGTATGGACATCCCAACATTAATTGGTTATATGTGGGCCTGTCCCATCCCATTCAATTCTCGCTGTCCTGATTGCAAGTGGAGCATGACCCACATACTTGAGTAAACAAAGCCAAAAATCAGCTACGCGAATATATGTTCACAACGAACAGCTCAGAGTCCTAACAAAACAGTAGAAATTCGGTGCGTGTGTGAGTACTCAAAATCGGAAAAAGTTAACAGGGAAAAGGGGTTCCAAAGGAACCGGAAAAGGGCAAACTTAGACTGATTATTGTCATAAAAACGAAGTTCAATCAAAGGCATACTACTTTTTTAATAGCAGAATGCAGAACACTTGAATAAATGGGTGGAACTAGTGCTACAAGAACTAGTTCCTGAAAACACTTGGTCTACTAGGCGTATACGTGATGAGGTACAATGTGCTAATTAATTCCTCATAAGATATGGTCGTTTTTAAAACTTGGCGCCATGTGTCCATCTAAAAACTTATGTTATGCACAAATAATGTTTTTTGAACAAACAGCAGGGATTCCTCGTTTAATGTTCTTTAAGAAATTACGTATACGTATTTATTTTAAATAGGTTGGTGCACCAAAATTATACCGAATTTGATTTTACCTTTAATGTTAGAAGAAATAAGAGTAAAATTCAATTGTAAACGTACTAAGCAGAGAACTATTAAACCAAACCAATTTAAAGTAGTATTATATTTTGTGTAGCATACTTAGCAGAATATTGTTATCAACCTTCGGCAAAGACTTCACTTACTATACTACATTTCGTTAGTACTAGTATTTTTTTTAAATAATTTATGTATGCAAGTAGCTTTAAATATCTATTTAGTTTTGTATCCCACTTAAAGATATGCATATACTTACTAATATAACGGTAGAAAAGCGGAGATCTTATACATACCTGTAAATAAAAGAGAAAATATATTAATTGAAATTCCAAGTAAACCAATGTTTTATTTGATTAAATGAATTGATTAAAATGTAATTATATAATTTGGTTATTTTGTCATGCAGTGCAGTTCATTGATATTTTTAACACAATTCAATCATCATCGAAGACCCTTTTTGAGAAGTAAACATTTGATAAGATAGGCTGAGGTGTAGTTGTGGTAAGTGAAAAACTGATTAGATGACGAGGCTTGAATGCCACGCTTTGTTCACTTTTTCTATCGCCTTATTGGCGGTAAGCACATATTGAAAAGTACTTTATAAAGCAATCATCGCCGCTGTCTGGGTCTTAAGGAGCCCAAAGTAAACAAAACTGGTTGCCCGTAATTTTTCACATGGCAATGGGTGCAGTTACCAGACCAGTTCTGGAAAAGGTCACGATCAGCTCCACTCTCAAATTATGCTTCTCATTCGGCCCAAAAGCCGAACAGCTAACAGCTAGTCATGTTTCTGATAGTATGATTGCGATTTATGTGGGCCACTTGGGAAGGGGGCACAAAAGTGTGCAGTCTTTGTTTAGGAAGCATTATAAATTTGTATCAAAAAATAAGATAGGTATAGTGACTTTGACTACAATTTGTGCACTTTGGCACGTAATTTGTTAATATTTAACTACAGTTTTCAAGAAGTTAAGCAAAAGCATCCCATCCAGCTGAAGTTCTATTTTCAAACCGAGTCAGATCTGCAACTTTGTATTACAACTCAGGCCTGCAAACACGTGGTCGAACGCACAGCTCACCTGAGAAAATCGAGGTTATTCATGATAACCCGCAGGAAAATGATAAGAACGACGCGCAGGAAGGCCAAACAGAAAACTACCAGAAGTCAAAGCGCTGATGTGTGGGGTCAATGAAATTGAAGTGCAATTGTCAGAAGCTTTTCGAACTCGGCGCGAACTCGAAAGGTAAGCCCCGTGTACAGCTAAAGCCAAACAAAAGCTTAAACCGATCGAAAACAAAAGGCGGCAGAGATAATCGCGAGAGAGACAGCGCGGCAGAGAGAAGAGCGGAGAGAGAGAGATAGAGAGAGAGAGAGACCCAAAACCGGCACAAGCAAACAAAGAGCCGAAGCGACAAGTAACCGAACGACAGCGACAGCGACAGCAGCAACAACAGCAACACATCGCTGCCCGCCCATCAGCAACATCGTGGACAAACACGAGGAAAAAGGTTCGACTGGCTCAGTGTGGCGGCGAACGTCGTACCTGTTGTGTGTGTGTTGTTTCCACGATTTTCGGTTTGTCCACCGAGAAGTGCCAGGCGCAAACAAAGAGAGCCCCCTGTGGAAAAAGTCCTGCGTATCGCAAGCAATAGCAACAGTTGGCAGCAGATCGGTGGAGAAAAGCAGAGCAAAATGTTTGAAGTCGCCTGCCTGATGTTCATCTGCCCTTGGCTCATACTCGTACTGCTCATGTTCATCGCCATGACTGTACTCTAGTGGCTATGCAGTTGAGCAATGTAAACACAAACGAAGAAGAATGGGCACACCACAAATTGCAACACATCCGCTGGCAGTGTGCCCAAATAATCATCGGAAATTAACAGAAGATTCCTCTTGCGCCACCCAAATATTCCTACGAAAATGTGCTTTGATTGTTTTTTTTATATTACCATTACCCATTGCCCATTACCCATCTCGTTCGTTGTTTGTTGACCGCACGCAAGTGCAATGTGATTTAAATTAAAGATCCTATTATGTAAGAAATCGTACCTTATGCATATTTACTTTAAGTTTAGTTTAGGCCTTTAAGCTTCGAAAATAAACTACAAAGTAAAAAGCGAGTCAAGGGTTTCTTACGCGCTGAGCATGGTTCAACTGGCTTACACCCAATTCCATTGTTAACTGTTTTTAATTTAGGAACGAAAACCAGTTTTCTGAGCGATTAAATCAACTTGGCTTCGCTCAACTGGCAGCCCTCTAATCCGAGTTGTTGTTAGCCAACGATTTAGAAAATAAGTAGGGGTAAAAATATGAGGTCTAAGGCAACAACTTGTATTGTAAAATTTGCGGACTTTACTACATATGTACGTGTATGTATTGCTAGCAATTATATGCATTCATTATATGTACAATATATGTATTAAATATATTAAACAGACAGTGTTGCGCAAATGTGAGTTACCCATATGTGCATTGCCCAACTTCATATCAGTATTTCAATCTATCACTTTTATTGTGCGCCATAAACGAATGTCTTTCGAAACGCACCAACTGTCATATATTAAGAGTGGTTATCTGCTACTGGCTTCGTATCTGCGTTTGATAAGAGTTAAATTTGGGACATGACTTCAACTATTTCATTCACAAATGACAATACTTTCGTTCTCCCAAATATGCACACACTTTTTCTCTTAGAAAAGCTAATATATTTATTGGGCTGGATATATTTTTAAATGTAGATGAGGTCACGCCATTCCTCGAATTTATAATCACTCCACAAGTACGCGTCAAAAAGTGAAAGTTTGTCACATAAGCGTAATAAGTGTAAAGACAATTACACGTGTAGTCTGTGTCTATACATGCACGTATATCCACATCGTAAAGCAAAACTTTGTTGTAGAAATATATATAATACATATATGAAGAATTGCCAAGCCATTAGTTATAGTGTCAGATCAAATTAAAAATAGCGCTATTATACATATGTATGTAGCTCATTTTTATAAATCTACATATATTTTGTGGTGGCTTGTAAGTAAACAAAGTAGTTTTCTCTTTCGTGGTTTTGCCTGCGTGCTGGGAAATGTCAATGAACCTTACATACTAGCAAAATAAGAACAATGAGGGGAATGGGCAGAGTAACAAGTCAAATATTGACCGAAATATGTGTGATTTCGGGGTTTTTTGGCTTTCAAAGTTAGCATTGGATCTTCCACAACACGTCAGAGTTTGATTTAAGTTAGCTGCCTTTTGTTTTGGTCGCATTCCAATCTTCATCGCTTGCAAATGGCCAAATATTATGCGCTGTCCTCTGTTGACTGAACAAATAATGGCAAATATTGACCCATCGATGACTGGCTAATAAGTCAACTTGGTCTAATTCCACTGTGGCACTGTGACTTTTGGGGCTGTATTTGCTTGTGCACGACTGTTTGGGTAAAAACAAACCAAGTGCATTTCCATTGGAGTGCAACAATTCGTGGAAAAGAGGCCTGCATAGACATTTGAGACACCATCGCGTGCCGTGCGTCCGCCTTCGAAGGCAATTGCTGTAATGTGCCGTGGGGTGTGGGGTGTGGAGTGTGGGGTGTGGGGTGTGGGGGGTATGGAGAAGGTGGGTGCCACATGGGGCAGTGCAACCAGCTCCGGAACAAGACCCTTTTTGTGGGTCAGCAGGACGACTGCAGTTGGTGGTGGCCATTGTAGTTACTATAAATTTTGAATGTTTACCCGTGCCATTTTCGTGCTCAAATCGGTTTGTCTGCATGCGAGTGTGTGTGGTCTCTGGGCCTTTCGCCTTTCGCCTTTCGCCTTTTGCCCTTTGCCCTTTCGTATTTTGCATTTTGCATTTCCCGCAATGGGCACTTTGAACTCATAGTTCCGGCTGAGACAAGTCAGCGTGGCCACAGTTCATTGCTCTAATTCCCCAGCAACAACAACAACAACCAGTAGCGAACGATTCGAATCCCAAAGTGCGGCACGTTCTAAGATATTATTCTCCTTGATACCCTATAGCCTCATGCACACCTCTGGCATATTGGGCAATACTATTTCATTCATATTTTCAAAACGAACGAGCAAAACAAGAGAGGTATGCTTAAGCATTGTAGGTAAACAAACAAATAAGTAAGCCAACAATTTTTTCTAAATTTGTGTACTCTTTACACTTTAAACTTGTGCACAGGGTATGGCACAGTCGCAACAGCTATTTGAGACCATGCTTTTCGTGCTTTTGTTTGGACTCGGGCAAAGCTGTTTTTATCGCTGCCCATAAAATCACAAATTTCGCACATAATTAAATGCAAAATGGCAGCGAGGAAAACTCGACCGCAAGCCAAAAGGCTGGCCAAAATCAAATTACAACTAATCATAATTTCAGCTTGTTTTCCATACTCATGCATTTCTTTGTTGCAGCTGGAGTTGCTTTGAAGTTTGACGCTTTTGTGGCCGCCGGTTGGATTGTTGCACTTTTATTTCGACATAGACTGGGAAACTTGCCTATGCAATTGCATTCCAGCTGGGCGGCAACACTTTTCTTCATGTTTTTCTATTTCATTTTCTTTTCTCTATGGCAGTGGCTTGACTTGAGGCATTTTGGGCTTGTCACGGAGCTTGCGATTGTGCCGATGATGACTGCAGGGCTAAACATGACCTCCTTCGGTTGCTGTGCAATTTTCCTTGGTGGGTGGAACGAAGTCTACCGGGAAATTGCAGCCAAATGGCTGGGCATTAGGATTTTACGACTTAATAAATACGATGAAGTAATAGTAATAGTAATGTGAGGGTGAGTTGTTACAATCTATAAACGCAGGCTCAACTCGATAGCAAGTGGGCTTGCCGAAAAGAAAGCGTATGCACAACTGCATTTCGATTCTCTGGCTAACTTGGGCAGCGTTTTAGCGTTTCTCGAGCTCTGCATGCTTGCATAATAATTGATATACCATAATTCAAGCCGAGGTATTCCATTATTTCCATCATTTCCATTATTTCCCCATTTCGCAAGCACAACACTGCGTGGCCAGAGGTTTCATAAGAATTTCTTTGCATTATGCAAAAATGAAAATGAGCATTAAGTGAAAACTGGTGGCTATGTGTGGCTTGGCTTAGTCAACAGTTTGGTTTCTGTGCCTCATTTTTCACTGCCTCAGTTTGTTTGCGCCGCCAGAATGTCTGCCACGTTATTAGCCACCTTTTGACGTCTTTCCCTGTGAGTTTCTGTAACCCGAAACCATAACGAACTTAAGCATTCTACAAATGTTGCTTCCCACCCCCACACTTTTCATCTCAGGTTGCTGGCTGCTTTTTTTTTTGTTTTTGTTTTTCCCCCTCTGGCAAACTAATGAAGCGCACACCATGTGCCAACGCCAGCAGTATATGTATTTTGCCTTATTTTGTGGTTAAACTGTCCCTCCACTGTCGCTCCCCTCTAACCCCTCCACCATTATCGACTCATTAGCTTGGCCAACTTGGCCAAATAGACTAAATAGACGGCTAAATGGCGAGCAGAAGCGCTTTTCCATGCCGCTGTGTTTGTGTTCAGCATTCGGCGGCTTCTGTTTAACATTTGCCACGTGGCCGCTGGTTCCGGGAAAAATAATTAAAACTTCAGTTTATCATGGCCAACGGGGCCCTTCCCAATGTCTGGAATCAAGTGTATGTCAAATAGTGGGATTCTTGATTTTCACTGATTGCAAAAGTTGGCTTGAGTTGGTTGCTGTAATTAACTAATGTTAATAATTTACTACCCTACATTCTTATTCAAAAGTTATTAAAGTCCCTTGCCCTTGATGGCAACTCAAAATCAGTGATGCCAATCATCGCAGGTAGGCAAAACAATGATGCCAAATCAGTTAAATCTTTGTTTTGACAGCCTGCAAAAGTTGGCTTGAGTTGGTTGCTGTAATTAACTGATGGTAGAATGCTTACTGCTGTATTTTACCTACATATCCTACATGTTTATGCAAAAGTGATTAATGATGACAAATCAAGATCAGTGATGCCAATTATCGTAGCTAGACAAGACAATGATGCCAAATCAGTCGAATCTGAAAACACGCAAGAGTCGTAACAAAACAGTGACACTGAGTTAAAATAACTATATAAAGGAGGCTTTTTCCCTCTACTTCAACAAGTCAGACCCTCTGAACCCATCGATGAAGTGCATCAGCGACGTTTCACATTTTCCCATCAGTATGAGCTGCAGGTTCCGACGCCCACCTGGACTTACGACACCTGACAACCCTGAATTATTCAGCGCACGCCATTACAGAATACAAAGTGGCGGCTGGCTGCGAATTATCAATGAGTTCTAAAGTTCAATCGGAATCTAACGAGATGCGGCCATTACTCAGTTAATTGTTCATTTTCATTTATGCAACAGTGTCTCATCGCGAATAATTTCGTGGAAACAAAGCCAGTGGCAATTAACTAATTGAAACGAGAAGCATTTATCGACATGGAAAATCTCAAAGAAAAACTGCAATGAAAAGATATTCGAAATGCACTTACATTTTTAGCTGGAAACTAAAAAGTGCAATTAAAAATTGCCACTTTCAAAATAATTGAAGACAAAGTTTTGTCTTGTTATGCAAAAATGAATTGCATTTTTATATGACATCCTAAGAATTTTGAGGTTTATTACAAATTTCTTTACGTGCCAGTGTCATTTTCCCCCCTTCCGCCCTCCTTCTTCCTCCTCCCTGGACATTAATAAACAACCCTTTTACGCCCCGACTTTCCATCTCTCAACTGCACCTGCCCCACACCTCGCCTGCAATCTACAATAGACATTTAAAGTGGCAGCCATTTAAATGTAATTTACCGCGCATTGCAATGGGAATTAGTGTATGGAAAAGTGTATCTATGTCTGTCGGTTTGACTCTGGCTCGTGGCCCACCTCGGATGTGGGCGGCCTGGGGGGGAAGGGGTGGGAAATTAACGATTTCCAGTGAACGAGCGAATGTGCCAGACATGATGGCGTCTCCATCGCTCGCCTTTGTTTTGTAGCTCAGCTCGTTAGTCTCCGAAGTACCCGGGGTTTTGACTGCACATTTCAGCCAAGTCTGTGTCTAGTCTATTGCCGTTCTGCCGTTCTGCTGTTTTCCATGTCCCTCCACTAATGCTAATGTAATCGCATCGATTAGTGTGGACAGTGGAGCAGTTGGCTTAGGCAGTTGAAGTACCTCACCCACTTCCTTATACACTCAACTTATCGCAGAGTCCAAAGGCCAATTATATATGTAGTTCATATACTGGGGCTTCACTCTCTTTTTTTGTTTTTTTTTAATTTTTTCGCATTTTGATTTTTTGATTTAGGTAATTATTAAATGGGGTTGCGTTTGTCGGATTCCCCTCGCCTGCATACATAATTCAGAAGTCGAAATTCGCATTAATGCTATGCGTTTTGTAAAACAACTTGTGATTGATGTGCTTTTAATCAGAGCTCTTGCAAAATAACCGAAATTATTTAAATATTTATGGGGTGATTTTAGACTTTCCAAGTGAGTGTTGAAATACAACACATTAATTGTGACTTTTAAGCGATGCAAAAGTTGCAAAAGTCCGTCCCCCAAATTAAAGGACGTTTCATTAACAAAGAAAAAATGATTGATGATAAGATGGGGCACCGAAACTAAAAATAATAATGTTACACAACATATTCGCAATGAAAATACATTTGTACAATGAACAGGCACTTTTGAATAGGCCTAAGTAATCCGTAATCAATAAATTAAATAAATATAAATGTAAATGTATACAAAAATGAAAACAAATAAATAAGCACGACTCATCGAGTAGGCAATAATGTGAAATGACATGACAAGATACATATACATACATGTATGTACTTATGTGTGGAAAAAACCAACAGATAAATCCGCGTATCTTGCAGATACAAGTGGGCGACGACGACAAATGATCTGCGGTGGCTAAAGAAAGGCAAAGAAAGGCTAAAGAATGCCTCTTAGACGGGCCCAAAAAAAGCCAAGCAAAGCCATCGAGCAGAAGAATAAGAGAGAAATCTTCAAGCCAGACACGGCGCAGCAAAGTAAACAAGAAGAATCGTTTTAGGCCCTCTTCTGGGCCAACATGTGTATGTACATACATTACTCTTGGCCACAAAAGACTCGCATCTGGCCTACACTTCAACACCACGACTCCTTAAAGCATTTCCATAAGATAATTGTTTATGTGCTTTTTTGGTGTGCTTTTTTGGTTTGCTTTTCTTCTCTTTTCTTTTCTTTTCTTTTTTATTTTTGCTTGCTTGAATATTATTTTTGGCATGTTTTGCGGCTTTTTTGGTTTGCCTTCGGCTTCTTTTTTTGTTTTTTCCCTCATTTACTTGGGATTTCTGTTTTTTGTTTCGCTGCTGTTGTTGTCTGCTCGTTTTTTGGCCATTGTGTTTTGTTTTGCTCGGCTGGCTGCAAGCATTTGTGCCAAAAATAAGTGCTGACATCATCCGCAGCAAACCATTCAGCCGCAGCCGCAGCCGCAGCCGCACAAAAATCGAGCTCGCCCAAATTGATGGGGCAGGGGATGGGGCAGGGGATGGGGGGGAAGGGGGGAGCAGAGCCCCTCGATAAGGAGACAAACAGCACAGCCTCTCTCTTGAGCGAGATAAAGCCACAGTTGGGAGCAGCCCATCCAGATGCTGCCCAATTGAAATTCTAATTGGATTCCAGCCCATGGATGGAAAGTGTGCTGAGGAAACCCAATGAAGAGAGCGCCCGGTTTTTTCTGGGATTACTGACCTTGAACTTGATGCAGCATTTTGGGACTCAAGTCGAAGGTTTCTTCTTTTTTGGCGCGTTTTCGGAATATCATTTTGTGCGCTTTCTGAGTGCATTTCAACTGCATTTCGGCAGAAAGATCGAGTTGTTTGCGGAGAACAGGCTTTTCAAGGATTTACCAATCTGCTTAAGTGATAATGATATGTGCTATGTACCTATTATACCATTGATATTTCGTAATAAGTACCAAGTTCGTTTTAAATGAATTCCCAGCAGTAGTACTATCTCTACTTTACCACCTTTTGGCAAGTTTATTAGCGCCGAAGGATGATAACAGAATGGATGGGAGTTATTTCTGTGCGCGAAGCACCGGAATTCATTCAACATGGTGCAAGATTAGAAGTTTCCTGTTTAATCACTCGCTGCTTATATGCATATACACATTAATCGCCATCCGTGAACTGAGTAAAACTGAGTCAGAGGTTTTTAAATAGTTTTCAAAACTCGCGTGATCATCTGCAATTCAAACGAAAACTCGCAGTTCAAGTACTGCAATTGCGTCAGTTTAAAGACAAATTCTGGGGCCATTTTGTCATCTATGGAATGTTTTCGCATCATGCTCCACAGCATATGAACTTGAGTCGCATGGAGACCTAATTTGGTGCGCCATTCCGCCACAAAGCTTCGCCTTTGTGGGGCCCCATGTTTTCATTTTTATTTATTTATTTTTTTTTTTTTTGGGGTGGATTGGGGAACTATCTTAAGACCCTTTTCACTTTCTACGCAGTTCGCTGGCGGGAAATTGCGTTGCGCCCTGGCCAGCACCTCAAAGGAATTGCTTTTTTATTGCTTATGACCACCGTTCACCAATCACCAATCACCAATCACCAATCACCATTCACCATTATCATCGTCATCATTATCACCATCATCATCATCGCGAAAGCCGAGGCAAATATTACAAGAGAGGCCAAGTTTAGGAATGACATCACTCGCACAACTTTTAAATGCGCTGAATGCTGATTGAAAAACGCAGGAAACCTTTTTATAATTAAGCAAAAAAGAGGAATAAAGACGAATAAGAAGCCTCGAGGGCTCGCGACTGGTTTATAAATGGCGTTGGACCACGAAAAGGATGCACGAAAGGATTCTGGTTGCCACATGAATCACCTGCGGCGGAGTGACGCCACATGATTGATCGATGCAGTCGCGGATTTCCATTAAAACTAAATTACATTGAAATGCATTAACATAAATTGGGATTTTGATTTTTAGAACAGGCAAACACATGCACTTACGCACCACAATGGTTAGTTCATGCCTAATTTAAGTCAGCACATCAAAAATAAACCCAAAATAATGGTATGCGACAGGGAAACATTAAAGGGAACATTAAACATCGAAGGCAACCTAATATATTGTTTAGTGGGGCAAATGTTTTTATTATAACATCTATGACTGCAGTGTTAACTAAGC
The DNA here is from genome assembly GCA_005876975.1 of Drosophila orena. Taxonomy (NCBI): domain Eukaryota; kingdom Metazoa; phylum Arthropoda; class Insecta; order Diptera; family Drosophilidae; genus Drosophila; species Drosophila orena. Next base: position 6,289,508 of record VCKV01000008.1, on the reverse strand, counting down.
TGGTAAATTGGTGCTTCTTATGTTTTAACTTATTTGACAAATAAATTGTGTTATACTTTTGTTAAATAACTTTCACGTTATGATGTGTTAAGTATCGCCACGGGCATTCGCTTAAACAAGAAACCGAATGCAATCCAAATGCAGTACAATATTCAGCGTGCAACAGCGCAGGCCAAGCGATTAGGAACACCAAGCATTCGCGGAGGAGGACACACATAGTTTAGTGGGTTCGGGGGAGGAGCAACAGGAGGAACAAAAAAATCAAGCGACAAGTAGTAGGACATGGCAATTAGCACCCGCAACCACAAACGGGCGGACTGATCGACCCACACCACCGACCTGCTGATAATGGTATCCGCTGCACCACCTGCACCACCGCACGTTGCAGCGGCCGCGACGGCGGCAAACACGGTGGCGCACTCCAGCGGAGATCGGGATCTGCGCCCGCGGTCGCCGGATGCGGCGGGCACCTGCAGGCGCTGGAAGGCAGGATCGTAGCTGAAGGATATGCGTGGATGTCCTGGCAGTGCGGCACTGGACAGCGACGTCTCCGGCGAGCTGGCATAGAACGGCGAGTGCGGGTAGGCGTAGATCGAGGGGCTGGCACTGAAGGCGGCCGCGCCCGCCGGATCCGCACCCACCTGGCCGACGCCGCCCAGTGCGATCCGCGGCTGGGCACGATGCGGCTGGTGCTGGGGACTGCTGCCAGCACTGCTGGGTATGGGGATCGCGCGGCTGGCGGAGCGGGTGTACAGCGTGGGCGAGAACTGGTCAATGGCCTCCTCGTAGTCCTCGTCCGTGCTGGAGCCCATGTGCAAGTGCGTGTCGCTGACCGCTCCATTGGGATTCGTGGCAATTGGGCCAGTGGGCCAGAGGGACTCGTCCACGCAGAAGGAGCTCCTGCCCGACTGCGATCTGTTGTAGTAGTAGAGCTGCGGATTCAGGCGGTGCATGAAGGAGGGATCATTGGGCCCTCCTATGTGCGGATTGCTAAGGGCCCGTTTCCGATTGCCGCCGGGATTCGCAGCGCTCGCAAAGCTGGATTTGGCAATTTGGATTTTTGGTGGTGTTGGCCAACAAAAGCAAAAGGTCGCGCGCAGTTCAAATAAAAATAAAGAGTTCAGAGGTTTAAGAGCAAGGTTTAAGAAGGTAGCCTTATGTAAATATAGATTTCACATCATTTGAATTTCGGTTTTCTACGCCAATTGAAATCAAAATGCAGATACTTTTGGGGCGGGAATAGGTGGGTGTGGGGATTGAGGATTGGGGATTTGGTGCCAGGCAACAGGAGTCGTTTCGGTGTTGCTGCAATGAAGTGATCGAGGTGCGATTCGAAAGTGAACAACTGTGATCGGTGCCAGACAATCAGGTGAGCGAATCTGGTGTAGTAGAATTGTATCAAATCAAATGTTTGTTTTGTGTTTCAGTAGCATGGAGATTACTTGAAAAAATAACTTGGCGGTTATTTGAACAAATATAATATATGATATGAGTGTGGTTACGTTGCGTAATTGTTTGTGAAAGTTGTGCAACATTTCAATTGTGTTTGCCGCGCACTTACTCACTCCCTTCAAAATGTTCCTCCACAGCAGCTACGGAGAAAAGTGCAACCGCAGTCAACGAGATCAGACTCAATTTCCACCTCATTTGCCAGCACAAAAGCAACATTGCAACATTGCAACAGTGCAACAGTGCAACATGGTGATGCAACATTGGCGGCAACTTGGCGATGCGCTCCAATTCTCGGCACGAGCAACACACAACTGCCGAGGATGCAACACGGAGTCGCTTGCTGCTGCGGCAGATGATGGATGTGGCATGCCACATGCAGTTTATGCAGCGAAATAAAATAAACAAGAAGCGAAATGGCGGGCAAGTGCAGAAATTTGTCAATTACGCTGTGGCAAATTAATCTCCGCAAAAAGGGGAAAAGCGTACATTTCCCGTGCAAAATGTTTGATCTGCGACAGAGTGACGACCACTCAGTTTTCCTCTTCCTTTGAGGATGAAAAACACATTTCCGTTCTGCAAAGCCAAGCTGATTTTCCCCCCACAACTAAGCGCATGCATTAAATGCAACAGGGCGTGGAGAGAGGGTAGTTTTCCCAAAAGAAAAACTGCAGTTCAGACTGCCAACAGGCTAAAGACCATTTTCTGCCAAAACCAAGTGCAAAATATAGTAATAAATTGAAGAAAAGCGTGTGCAACTGCAACTTTTTAGCTGCCGTCCAGTCACATTTTCCTTTGCTTGCAGTTTTCCCTTTTGGGCTGCGGCATAATTCTCAGTGTAGTAAAGCTATTGTTTTTCCTTTTGCTATTGTGGTTATCTGCCAACTTTTGCTCTTACAACCTTTTATTTTTGTTTTGCTGCTACGATTTTAATTGTTAATTTTAAGTTTGGCAAAACTTTTTGAACTTTTTCCGCCGCACATGACGAAAGTGTTGCCCTCTGCACAGCAAAAGATACAATTTGCAAAAGATACCCTTTAACAACCGTGTTCCACTCATTTGGGCCAAACTTTTTCGCGCTTAAAAAGTGCTTATTTAGTTCCCATTTCGATACTTTCGCCTGTTTTCCCGACTTGAGTCAGCCTCTCGAAAAGCGCAGTGTCATCCTGGCATCTGGATTGTCATCATGCTTTCTTCTTTCGCCACTTGCAGCTTGCATAATGGCCAAGTAGCAAAATTAGCATAAAACGAGCAACACAAAATGGGCAAAGCAAACTGGCAACGCGAAGCCGACAACAAGCGAACGACCCCATGGAAAACTATGGAAAATTGCGGCTGCATTGTTGTTGTGCAGCAGCAAATTAAATGCACATTACATGCGGCATTTTCCGCCTTCCCACTGCCATTTTCATTTGCCATTGTGTTTGCCGTGTGTTTGCTGTTGTGCAGTGTGTCGCCCCAGAGCCAACAAGGAAATAAAAGTATTCAGCAAAAGTTGTGAAAAACAAGCATTTGTTGTCCACGAAAATTAGGTGAATGGAGCGGAGCTCGGCTGAAAAGTGCGAGGAGAGCGCGGGAAGCGCGGGGGAAAACTCCGAAACGGGAGCCTCGAAAACTGCGATCGCAGATAAGACAACGGAAAATCGCTGAAAAGAAATTGGCAGTCAGCTGAAAGGAAATTTTCGATGGAATCGAAATCGCTTCACCGTTTTGTTTTCGCAGTTAATCTGCCAGTTTTCATCGCTCGTCGCTGCCGTTTTCTGCTGCTTTCTGCCGTTTTCTGCCGTTTTCTGCAGTTTTCTGCTTTTGACCACTTTTACCCGCCAAGCCGAAATTTATTTGCGAATTGTCTTTCATTCGTTTCTATTTACGTAATTCGATTTCCAATGCCTGTGCTTTTTAGCGGCAATTCGGTTTGATTTGATTGGACAGCACAATTAGCTTGAAAGGACAGCAGCAAGGATTGCGTAACATTGAAAATTGGGCAAGAAAAACAGGGGACAGCTCCAAAAACTGAATCCAAAACTAAACTAAAAAGTAAATCTCCAAATGTGAATACATAACCGCAAGGCATTCAGTTGGGACTTCTCTTCACTTTTAGTACTTTTAAAAAAGTGACAAAAAATAATTCAAGGCAAAGCTACAACATTTAAGTATTCAGGTAAATAGCGGCAGTTTGAAAATGTGTCTTCGTTTTATTTACAATTTTAGTACCAATTATTAACAATTTACAGATGATAATATTAGAATGGCACTCAAATCAAGGAAATGCGATTCAAATATATGTATGTACTTGTTTTATAGCTTGTTAACTACCAAGTTTTTGAAATAGAAAAGACTTCAACATGTTTTACTGACTGTTTTACTCAGTTAAATAAATTTAAACTTATGTACAAGTTAGTTTTATGTTAGTTTTGTTGGTGCATGATCAAATTATTTATATGCGTTAAATGGGAAGACAAAACAGCAAAAAGTGATGAATGTTCATTTGATGGATTGGCAGGGATAAGGGTATTCGTAGTACTCACATGCTCATACGTAAATGAAACTAGGGCATAGACATTTTGTTTTGCTTACCTGAAAAGAAAAGAGGAACAGTTTAAGTAAATATTGTTCAAAGTCGAATGCAATCATTTTAAAACTTAAAACTTAATAAGATCACTTTTTTGGCGCCCTAAATTCAAATATTTCAGTGCACTGCATGTTTTGTAATGTTCTGTTATTGGTACAAGAGGTAAACTGCTTGCCGAGTACTTCCAAAATGCTCCGATAGAGGGCTATGTACACTGCTTCATTATGCGGCACTGCTGACAGACAGAATTGTTTAACAGTCATGCTGTTTAACATTTCGGACAGTTTTACACTGATTGAAAACCGAGCACTACTTTCTTAACATAAATGTTGTTTAACAGACTGAAAAGTTTTAACATATAAAAAATAAAGCACACTGCTTGAGTATGTAGCTGGGCACAGTTACTCTAAAACTGTACTAGAAGCAGAGTGCTGGTTTTAACATTTTAGCACTGCTTGGAAAATCAATGTAAGTTACCAGTAGGATGTAGAATAATATTCCATATAAGTAAATAGAAGTAAGTAATAGAATAAAAAATGATATTTCACAACATTTTGTTAAGAACTTTATATCAAAAAAAGCTACAAATTTTAAAAGCCATGCATTTGCGTAGAATCATTTATAAAAATGAAAATATCACTGGCAAGCTAGTAAAAGTTTAGATAAAATTATGACACACCTTTTAACAAATTAGAGTTAAATGAAAAAATATTGTATAGAAAGGGTAAAATCATTTGATTTGGTAATATAAAACCGAAACGCAATAAAAAATGTGTTTACGTTTGGTCGCATTTTGTTGCTGCTTTTTTTGCTAAGAAATATGGCAACAAATACAAACAAGGCGATAATGTGCAATGCACAAAAGCGATCAATAACAAAATCGAAGAGAGCACAAAAGGAAGTAGACCGACAGAGTGAGAGAAGCCAGAAAGCAATAACAAAACAAAACAGACGACGATAGAATGCAATTAGAAGACGCAGATAGCGAAAGATAGAGAGAGAGAGAGAGAGAGAGGGAGAGAGGGAGAGAGATACAGACACGGAGAGAGGAAAACAAAATAATTCACGTGTGTAAATGACAAACGATGTAAGAGAGCGGCCGAGCGAGAGCGAGATGGAGCGCAGAAATCGAGTGATAAGCCCCTCATGCCCTCTCTTTCTCGCGCAGAATTGATTGACTTCGAGACTTTGTCGCATTTGCTTTGTTTTTGTTTTTGTTTTCGATATTGTTTTGCATTCTCTTTTCTTTTTTACGTTTAGTCTATAATAAAAATAGCAATTTGCGCACTATTTTTAAATGTTTTGAGCAATTGTTTAATTTGTTTTATTTTTTTCGCTCCCTGTATTCCACAGCATTTGTTGTTTGCTCTTCGCAATTTGTTGCTGCTGTCAATCACAGAAAAAAACAAAACACGAAATAGCCTAGGAAAATGAAGAGGACAAATATGTGATTTAACACATTATTTTTTGTTATTTTTTGTTTGTCAAAAAGTGATCAAGCCTTTTCTTTAATCAAACGATAATCAAGTCTTTTTTGTAATAAAACAAATGATCACGTCTTCTGTTCAAAATTCACTTTAAATAAAGTTTTGTGGAAGCACATTTAAAATTGTTCCCAGCAAGCGTTTAAATGCCCTACGAAAGAGGATAAATGGAAAGAACGATAGAAGATTTTGCCAAAACAGAAGAGAATTGCCGACTGAGAACAGCCCCCAAACGCCCCCCTCAATTTACGTACGTACATATACATACGTACATACATTTGTATGTATGTATATGTATATGCATATGCGCACACATGACCATTTGCTTAAGCGCCTTGGCGCCAACCGACGTACGACAAAATCTATTATTTTCCATTTTTTGTTTTTCATTGCTATGTACATATGTATATATGTATGTATTTTGTTCGTGTATTGCATGTGGTTTTAACTGCAAAGCCACCCGACTACCAAGTTCGCCGCACTTGTGTCCATATGTCCAAATGACTGGGGAATTCGCGTAAGACAAGCATATAATCGATGGCCTGCCCGCCGGTTGGCTCTTATCACGGCACTTGTCGCACTGATAAGGCGGGGCACACACGAAAGACAGCGGAAAGCAGAGAAAGTGAAGAGAAACACGAGCGTGCTGCAAGCGGGCAGATTTTTAATTTCCCGAATTGATAAAGGTCTATGCACATACATATGTATAATATATATATTTTTCGGTTCGCTTTGCTGTATTTCCGGGAAACAACAAAATGAGTATGTTTCATTGACAAATCATCAACTAAATTAAAAAAAAATCATCAACTAAATTAAAAAAAAAATCATCTTCTAAATTGAAAAAAAAAATCAATTCTAACAAATACCTATCAAATATTCATCTTTTGAAGTTCCGAAACCTACATACATATATAAGAACGGAAATGTGTGTGATATCTGAGATATCTGTGATATCTGTGCACTTCACCGATATAAAACCTAGCTAAAAATTAAATAATAAATATTTTAATTTGAGTTTTCATGCCCTGACCATCCGAGAAACATAAAAACGAAATACTCCGGCTCCAAAAGCAACCACATTTCACTTAGAAATGCCATAAACACAGCAGACAACCAGGAAGCATTGTCATAAAATATTTACACAGTTGTAAAAATGCAGTTCGCAAACGGCGAAATCGGTTTCGATCCACAAACCACCAATAACCGCACAAATAAATCACCAATATCGTCGGAATGCAATCAATAGATCGTTTGATGACCTCCATTTACCTTATTGGAAATTGCATTTTCTAATGGATTATCGCTGGGGAAAATGCACAGCGCATCGAGATGCGAGTATATCCAATTGATTTATGCTTCGCCATCGCAAAATAAAACGAATGCATCTTTGAAAATGTTCTCATGCTAATGAATGTGCATTCATGTGCGGAAATTAAATTTGGCAATGACAAATTGACCGATCACAAGGCGATGTAGATGCGAATAGAAAGTACAAATAAGTGGTGCAAAGCTCGCGAGAGGAGGCCGAGAATTAGACCAAAAGATTACGCCCTGGAAATAGGTGGCTAAAACAAATATATATCAACCATTTTAACTTTCATTGAGCGCACTTCTTGGCATTAAGTATTATATTTTAAAATTACTGGAATTTTTAACTGGGTTTTATTAGTTCTTGGGATAATTCTACTAAATGCCTCGAATAAATAGATACATACACCCCATCAACGGGCGGGGAAAATAAATAAAGCGAGAGGCATTGCAAGAAATGTTCATTAAAATTGCATTTCCCTCTATTATTTGGCGTCACCGCCGTTCGTTCGTGCAAGCAATTTTATATATTTAATTTATATTTATCTCAGTTTGTTGTCTTTCATTTGTTTTTTTCGTGTCCATGACAACTGCATGTGTCTTTTTCATTTCTACGCCCCTCTGTGTGTGTGTGTGTGTTGGTGTGTTTGCGTGCGCTGGTGTGTGTGCTGTCTCACCGACACACAATAATTAGGCAAAGTAAATAAATTAATTTCGCATTTTCGCGCGTGAAGAAAATTAATGCGAAATTAATGGAGCGGCAAGGCGTCTACTGCTCACTTGAATCGCCCAGCCATATCCCCAGACATATAGACATATATCCGTTCGTCTCGTCCATTCAATTTGCCAAGTGTTTGGTTGCAATTTAATTAGCAATTTATTAATTGCCACTTTGGCCAGCAGTGCAGTGCAGTGCAGTGCAGACGGCAGCAAAAGTGATTCACACGAGAGTGACGGAGTGAAGATCGAAAGTATAGGGTAGCTCGTGAAATATGTTTCATAATTTATGGCTCTACTATTATTTACCGATGATATACTTTTGTAAGAATATAAACAATACACATATGAATGCAAGTGAATTGTAAGATTTCCAACATTGCATATGAGTATTTTGTGATTGTAGGTATCTAAAGTGAACACTATCTGAGGTTTTGATTATAAAACGTATATTTTCATTTAATCTTTTCCAATAGACAGGTATTTAATTGATTGAAGTCCCAGGATGTGGGTTTTTTCGCTTGTCATAATCATCTTATATTATCTTCATTTAGAACAGATGTTCCATTGCACTAATAGTAGTATCTAGTGTTCTGATATCATGCAGCATTTCTTCTTATAATGCTTTTGCTTTACATCTTTTTATCTATTTCAGACTCCATTGAACATCGAATGACACAACTTTCAGTTATCCCCAAACTCCTTTTTCAAAATCTGGAAACTGCAATCTGCCCACGAAACTTTAAGTAACTTCCTCTGTCGATGCGTTTGTATTAGTCATTTCTCGTGGGTGTGTGTGTGCGGTTGCTCATGTGTGTGTGTGGGTGTGGGCGTTGTCATGAGAAGAAGAAACCGGTAAAAACAGCTGTTGACTGCTGACTCCACAAAGGCTTAAAAAATACATAAATATATATATATATTTATATATATGTACATACGTATGTACATATAAATTGGCAAACAAAGGGGCGCCAGAAAGAGAGACAAACATTTATGGAGTTTCTGTGAGGGGAAATCGCAGTGTATTTTGTCGAGTGTGTGTGAATGATGACTAATAAACAACGAGACTCTGCACTCTGTGGAATAAACAACAACAAACAAAACATAAAAACATCAAGCAACGGCAACGGCAACTAAAAACAAAATAAAAGCCGGCAAAATACAAAACTGAAAATGAAAACCCAGCCAGACAAAGGAAAAACCGGCTCAAAACTATACGAACATGAGGAGCTAAAATTACTAAAAAGAAAAGCAAAATTGTATTCATAAAGCAGCAGAAGAGTTTTTTCATTTAAACAAAAAATATGATTCCATTTTTATTACTTTCAGCAAAACCAATTAAAGAGTAAACTGGGGAAAACGCTTGGCAATTACATATATTAAAGAATCTGTTGAAGAAGCTGTAGATACCACTTAAAGATATAACAAATTAGTAATTTATAAAAATACTGAAATTTTCAGGGGGAAATTCCCGCCAAATTTGCGTGGGCAGAAATATCCGTCGTCCAAAATTCTTAGTCAGCCAAAGAAAACTTAAACAGACACGATACAAATGACATTTATTAGTATAGAAAATGTGTCCAAGTCAATTGAAATCGAGTTGAAAGCCTAGGACATCAGTTTGCATAATAAACAAGACAATGCTATATTTAATTAGTACAAATTATGCACACCTATAGAAGATAAGAAAAGGAATGTGAAAGGAAAACAAGTTTGACAAAAAAGATAAAACCGCCAAGAGTGTTGAATATCAGAATCTGATAATACTCGTACAGTTTTCGGCCAGTCATTTCGTGTTTTATATTAAATAGACTTAATTGTATTATCTGCGATAGAAAGTGTAACTGAATGGGAGCACTAATCCCTCAATGAACGAAAGGCAAGACAAAGAAGTTGATTAAAGCACATGAATGGAAGCGAAGGAACGCGATTGTAAGTATATGCAACTTGAGTTTAGTGGAACGGAAATAAAATGAATTCCAATAAGCCGAAGAAAATAGTGTGAGTCGGTGGTGGAAAGCAAATAAAACATATATTTTCCCCTACTTTCCCAGTTCAACGACCTCCGGCTGACTGGCCTCCTACCGGTAGGAAAATCGCAAATTAGGTGCGAAAATAGTGGGAGTTGGGGAGGAGGGGGAAAGCCCCACCAACTTGGCCCGTTGAAATCCGTATTGGGTCAAAACAAATGCCTGATAAGAGAAATGCATTGTGTCACGCACATTTTTGTTTTGGAACCGCTTTGACTCCCAGCTCGTCGTTCATCACCTTCTGTTTAGGAAAATGTGGAGGTTTTTTTTGGGGCTTTCCAGGTTTTCTATTCGCCGACATGCTCATTAAGTTTTTCTTTCGACTCACTCGCCCACTTGTGGATTTGAGGTCAACCCGTTTGGGTCTAAACACGTCTATAACAATAACGGGCTAACGGCCAAAAGGTTAACTCAATTTCGTATAAAGATACTTCTGGGCAAATATCTTTATAAGATATAAGATACTCTTATATCTTTTATAAGAAATTATACATGAACTTGCATCTAAAATGTGCATACGGCATTCTCAAATGCTTGTATGAAAACTATAAAAAAGGAATACTAATTTAAAATTTAAATACACTTTAGCGGAGCAGTTAAAGTTTGAAAGAAATAAACGAACAAATTGCGGGGGTACTCAACATGTTCTATTATGCTCTGGCCAAGAAGGAAAGTTTTCCTTTCATTTCGCTAATTTCGCCCTTAGGCCGCACTAAAAAAAGAGTTGGGAAAAGTGGAAAAGCCATCCGCTAGGTTTGCATTGAGCGCTTTAACGACCTTTTCCAATGAGTACGGCCTGAACTCAGGCCCCCGCAATTTGTGCGAACGATGCTAATTGTAGGAAAGGTGCAACTAAAAAAGATGTAAACACCTTTTTACAACTCTCGTGTCTGGCAACTTTCACGTGCCGCTCAGCTTTTCACCCAGCACCGTTTGACATTTTCCCGGCGCTTTTTATTGATTTTCGGTTCGAGTAACTTTCCAGCTGTGGCAGCACAAGTGGAAATTGCGTTTCAGTTCAGTTTCGAGCCTTCCCCCAAAATGCAAATCCATAATCAACTTTCTGCGATTTGCTGTTTGTTTGTTTGTTTGTTTGTTTGTGCTCGCTTGCTGGTTCGTCTGTTTACCCACACACGATAGTAATAATTTCGCTTTTCGCTTTTCCCCAACCAACCGTGTGCCGACTGTTATTTTTCGCTGTCAAGGTCGTTCTTCGCCGCGGTGGTACCTACTCCCCCAGCCTCCCAACTTCCGCCACCCCCCCGCTCACCAAGTTCCGACAACAGTCAACATTTAACTAAGCTGGCATTTCCCTATTTTCCCAATGAATTGTGTTGTTCTTTCCGCCTATTTGGGGTCACATTTATCAGACAATAAACCCCGTGCAATTGGTGGCACAGGTGGGGCGTTGCAAGTTGATTTGCGTACTACTGAAATACAGTACACCAAATAACAGCTCCCTAAATACATTATATCTTAAGTTCGACATATAAACAATAATAGTCCTCTGTGATACTTGACATTAAGGCAATCAAATAAACTATATAGCATAATAACACATTAGTATTAATAATTGAGTAGTCTTTCGTGATTTTGGAACAACTAAATAGAGTTCTATTTCGACTATAAACCTTTTAATTTGCAGAGTATTGTAGTGTCTGATGACATTTATAAGGTTAGCAGCCCTATGAAAACGACCCAATTCTTCAGTTCCCCATGCAATCCCAATCTCCATCAATTTGCCTCGTTTGTTAGTTCGATTTGGAAGCTTTTTGTTTACATTCCAACTGCTGGCCACAAAAATGTTTAAGGAAGGGTCTGTTTCAGCCCTTTGTTTTGACAAAATATCAAATTGAGTTTGACATGCAAAAAGAGTGAAAACGAACTCAGACAACTTCCGACGTCTGACATGATTAAATGCAGAGGGAATGTTAATTAATGTACATGTCCATTCAGCATTTGAATTGAAGTCGGTTCCGAAGTCGTTTAATTACGTTTTCATTGGGCAAGAATACAAACTTTTCTTCAATCCCCCAAGTGCAATTCGATTCAGTTTGCCATGTCTGTTGCAGATGCTGATTTTAGTTACCAAAGTTTTACGTAAAGAGATTAAGTATTTGGAAGTTTGGGTGTTTGCTGCAGGCCATGAAGTTGGCTAAATCCATTCAAACATCGCACAACCAATAAGTTTTTGTGTGGTACTTCAAGTTTTTGGAGAGATTTCAAGATATTTCCAACCGAACATAAAAAAAGAAATAAATTTGAAGAAATTCCATTTTGTGTGTAGATTTGGTGGTCATTTTACAATACTCTTCGGTACTTTTGTAAATATGTGTAAAAATAACAGTCAAAATCGATTGCAATTTATGGAAAGAGTTAAATCTGTGAACCCTTTTTTAAGCCTCCTACATATAAAAAATCCATTAAGTAAATTCCTCAAAATGTTGTGATATATTCAATATGTACGAATTTCGTTATAATAATTGGTCATTTGCATTCGCAGCACATAAACTCATTCAATTGATTGCGATTATTGACCCACTGTGAGCGGAATCGCACCAGAAACTTGGCACTTGGCAGGAGGAGAAAAGGACGGCGAATGCGCGAGCGAGAGAGATGGCGAATCGTCCCCGAAGATGGGGACATTGTATCTCTCGCTCCCTCTGTGGTGCTGGGATGTTAGCTACATATCTTTCGCGGACGGTAGAAATTTATGAGCAAATAAATATGCCTGATATTGTCGGCTGTTTTCCTTTTTCTCTTCGCTTTACTTGGTTCTTTGTTATTCTAGACTTTAGTATTTAAATCATGTGCTCTGGGTCCCACACTTTTGCCCCTCCCTCACCCTCACTTCCCATGCCGCCCATCCCCATGTGAGATCACAACAGCCAACAACTGACGTCTATCAATTATATCGTTCTGTATTTTCGGTCTCTTTTAACTGAAATGGGGGAAGAATCGCCTTTTTGTTTCCACGGTGCACTCTTTTAATTCGGCATTTCTTGCTCCAAATTTGACTTGCAAATATGCAAGGAGTCAATATCCAAAGTCAAAGCCAATCATCAATCAATCAATCATTCGGGCGATTCGAGCGCTCGCAAACGGCGCCCATAAATCAATCAATAAAAGGCGTTTCACGCCCTGTCCAGGTTTCAGCTTTCAGTTTTCAGCAAAAATGGCCAAAAGAAGCCGAAAGCGGGGAAGTGGAAGTGGAAGTGTCACTTGTGAGCCAACAAATGACAGAGAAAACCAAATCGAATCGAATGCAAAAAAAAAAAAAAAAAAAACCTGGCAGCCGTCGTAATCTGAGGCATTCCCTCTGCCGGCATTTCATTTCATTTCGAGCGATGAAAGTTCAGCTCTCGTCACATGGAAACACCTGTTCAGCATTTCAGTTCGCAGTTCGCAGCGCAACCACAGTGGGGCAGGTTGTGAGTAGTCAGGCTTTTTGTTCTTTTCAAATTTGTTTGATTAGAGAGTGATTAGAGCGAACACCACACACAGCTCGTTAGCATTCCTGCCTGGCAACAAATCGTGGATTTTTCAGTTTCGCATGGAAATGGAATTCGATTTGGAATTTATTTTTGGTAGACGTGGAAAGAAATGGATGAGCAAGTACTTGATGGCTTCTAATGAATGTTTAGATATACGGTGATATAGGTGAAACCTATTTTTGTTCACTTTCCGTTCTAGCTCATTTAATGTGTCTGATGGATTTTACATTCGTTTTCATGATCGGACTTATGCTCAAGATAAAAATTGACAGTCAACAACTTCTTATATAGAACACCTTTAAAAATCGTAACAAATCGATTAAGATCAAATTAGATTATTTGTGCAAAACTATCATATTATCCTGTTTTATTGAGAATCAGGTTTACACTTGGCGAAATCTTTCCATTATGCACTTTTAGCCTTCCGGGCCATCAGTGGGTTAAACAGCCACTTCAAATGAGGCAACATTGTTGCACTCACCAGTTGCCGCCCCCCTTTACCACCTCCTCGAATTTTATCTGAGAAAAACAGCTTGTGGCGTTAAGTAGGAAAACAAACAAAAAATGCCAGCGACAGAGAAAAATTGAAGAGGTGCTAAAAATATTGGCGCGAAAAAACAGAAAACAAATATTGCAAAATGCTGCGCAAATTTTGTTAAAAACTTGTCTATGAGAAGTAGACATAGATAGACGGTACATATATCATTTTATTGTAGAATACAGCATGTGAATATTCTGTAAGATTTTAAATATTGCCGTTTGATGTTTTTGAGAACGATTTTAGCTCCATTTTTAAGTAGAAAATCACATTAAGATTTAAAAATATTTAAAAGAAGCAAAATGGATTGTTACAGAACTTCATAATTTCTCAGTGTAACGACGTACTGAGCAACTCGGAGAGAGGGAAAACATGAATTAAATCTAATTTGTTTCATTGAGTTTAATCAAAGCATGAGAAGACTGCGTTCTCGCTCTCTCTCTCTCTGTCACTCCTTCACTTCTCTCTTAGCTCCAAGAGCGCGTGAGAGTTGAAATAGCAAAAACAAAAAAAACAACAAAAAAATGCCACGCGCAGCAGAGTTTATTTTTAAACAACAACAACAACAACGACGCATTATAATGAAGGCAGCAGCAACATAATGACAATAACAACAACACCGATAGGCGATGTTTGATAGCAACAACGAACCCACCAAACGACCCATGGGTCGGCAGGGGGTGGAGGGGCGGGGTATCTGACGACGGCCGTATAAAAATCAACTTCAATATTTGTGTCTATTTTTAGACACACAACGAAGCGATACGAACGCATGACCGTTGATTGTATTGTGTGAGAGTGTGTGGGTTCTGCGAGAGCGAGAGAGCGCACGAGCGCTGTAATGCGCCGGTTAACGATCACTTGCAATTACAACAGCAACAACAGCGAATCAAAGGAGCACTGCACAAAATCTCTCTCATCAATACGTGCACGTATTTTTTGTGCGTCTGTGTGCGAGACGCCAGACGACAGACGAAGCGACGTCAGAGAGCGGTCTTGTTGTTGTTTTTTTAGTGCTCACTATTTTATTTTTACTGGGGTACACTAAGCGTAATCGAAATATCGCAAACATCACTTGGAGTTAGTAAGTACGAAATTATGAAATTAATAAGCACTGAGAACTGTGTTCTCGAGCTTTAAAAATGTAATATAAATTTATATTTATTTTTGTAATGCAGCATTAACTTGTATACAACGTATTCATAGGAAAAATCGAAATGAATAGAAAAGGCATGCTCTAAATTATTGAATATTTCCTAATCTCCTAATTATTTCCCATCTTAAATATCGTGTTCGTTTCCCAAAAGAAATCTATATTTCATAGGATCGTTTCGATATTGCTTTTTAAAAAACATTTTGCGCATTACACAATATTTCTAATAGTTATAAATATTTTTATTAAACCTTTCACAACTATTGCACCACCAAGTGGAAAGTTTTGTGGCGCCTAGATTAGCACACAAACACTAGGCCCCCTTAACCACCACACCACCACCCCACCACCTCACTAGAGCATCGAATTTCCCAAGCGAAGGTCAAGCTGTGTTTTTGGTTTCGTCCCATTTTCCGCACTCTGATGTAAACGAATTATTTCCAGTTTTTACTACATTTCGTTACTTTTTACATCACAATTTTCCCCACACACGCGGACTGCGGGTAAGTGCGCAGCGCATAAGGCGAAGCTCATTTCAGCGTAAAGCGTGGCTTTTATGTAAGCAAAAGGGGGGATGGGCGGGGAAGGGGGATGAACGGGGTCCCCAAGCCCCCAATATGGCGCATTTTTTAGATGTAAACGAGACGAAAATAAATGGAAATTCATGCTTGTATACTGTGCCCATGTTTACTAAGCTCCATGCAGGCACCGCATTATGAGGAAGTAAATTAAGATTTTATCGCAATAAGGTGTTTTAATTTTTTGTTTATTTATTCAAAACATATTTATGACAAACGCTGTAAGCTGAATCGCTATTATTAGGTCTGTCTATCAATGAATGTGCTTTAATCAGCAACTGAATATTTTCTAATCGGCGTTGACAAATTTGTTTACATCCTTTAACAAACACTCGAGACAGTAATTTTTAGGCTCATGCAATTTTCCCAGTAAAAAAATGATTAGTCATTTTTGCACAAAAAATGCCAACAACTGTTAGTGATGATAACAACGCTGTTTGAAACATTTAGGTATAATTTACTAGGTGGCTTGTATCTTCTTATATTATTACAGGCATGCCTTGGAACAGTTTATAGGTAAGTACTTTCCGTTGCTTATAGAGATATGTATATGTGGCTTGAACTTGAAAAAGGTAAAGGCTAGTTAACTTTTTCCAAGCCTTTTCGGTTCAATACACTCTTTCTTATCTCATCTGATGTTTGGCTTTTATGGTCCGACATGCAGATACATTTGTACAATCTGTTCGCTTGACAATTGGGTGTTGTATGTCGGGTGGTGAACTCCAGCTCATTTAGTTAGGGCACCCGATAAGGCAGAATCCCAAACGGAAGTGACACACGCGTCTAAAGGTTCTTGAGCGTGAAATAATAACACAGAAAGTTCCCTCTTAGTAGGTCAATGCGTCAAAAGACGACAGGCCCCGAAAAAACAAAACAGGCAGCAAATTTAGTCAAGGCAAAGTATTTAGCAAAGGAAAGATATATAATTTGGCACATGTGAGACGGGCATGTTTTTGACCTTGTGGCAAAAAATACATTCAAGTATTTTCAATATTTTCGCTTCTCCGCAAAAATGTCTTGCGAAGGAAAACTGGAATTATTGGGATGAATTCTTTTGGTACTATACATATATGATTTATTACTTTAGGTATACTACGTCTATAATATGAAAACCATTTAATATTTTATACAAAACCATTTCACTCATTTAGAAACACGAATTCGAAACTGTTTAGCTTCTATAAATGCACTTTTCTTCAATATTTTAATAAATATGTGCCAAAAGTGCTACAATTTGCCATTGGAAATCCGATCAGCAAAATGCTTGAGCAGTTGTCTGCTAATTTCTCTCTGAAGGTTCGCTTCGAATATCTGACAAACCGAGATAGGTATATCTTTCGCTGTGACTTTGACATAGATTTCACTGTAGCTGTGCCGGTAGCCAAAAGACAAAATAAAAAAAAAGTAAAAGAATATCAAAAAACAAAACAATAATGACATTAAGAACACTGTTGAATTCTCATATTGATTCCTTCCACATTTCGTTGGCCACTTTTCATGCATACTTTATTATTATTGTTGATTTCGCTGGGTTTATTGTAGTACACAAGTGAATCAACTTCGATCGAAGGAGAGTGAGTAATTGACAAAGCATTTCTTGGCGCCTCTGCCGCGGTTCGTTCCACCCATTACGGAAGTTCAGTTTTCGAGGTCATTGGAATCCAAGAACCGCCCAACCGCCCAACCTCCCCAATTCCCAGCTCCTGTTTCGGTGCTTTCTCAATTATTCTAAGTCGGTCAATGCCAGGCACGCGTCAAGTTACCATTATTTCGATATATGTATATATATATGAGCAAATGATATATGTGTATATATATATATATATATATATATATATATATTGTTGGGCCCTGCCTTGGTCGCGATTTAAGCAACGCATGAGGTAATCGGCTATCACATCCACACATTCAGTGATATACCCATATATGTAGCTTCATGTTTCCAGGGTGATTCGGATTGAGGCAGAGGTAAAGGTGTCTCCTTATCGCCACTTCTTGGCGCAGGTGACTCATTGTTCCTGGCTCTGAAAACGCCAATCGGATGGGGTCATTGGCTTTGGGCAAACCAAAGCCAATTGCAGTAAATCTGTCAATTGCCTACACACAGGCACACAATCGCTGGACATCCAGAGAAGTCGACTGCGGCTGAGTGAAACATTGTTCCATATAAATTATAGCAACAGAGTGCGGAAAAGATTCATCCAAAGCTGCGAACAAGTGGAAGGAATCCGCATGGCAACAATCGTTGGAAGATGAAGTTCGATATTATTCAAGGCATACCCACCACTCAGATATGAATTAATATTTACTTTGACAATTAGGCCACATTTACCCATTCTTTTTTTAAACAATTACCGTTCTCTTAGAGCTTAAAAATATTTAATAAAAGATAGATGTGAGAAGCAACGATTTATGGGACTATGCAATATCCCCTAAATGCGCAATGTAATTGAAAACACAAGGGTTCGTAGTGAAGGAATTCCTTCAGCCATTCTGCACAAAGTATTCCACTTTATCCAGACAGTTTGATTACTTCTGCCCGACTAATTGGCAGCCTGGACAAAGGCAAATCAGTTTTCAGTGTGTGTGCTGAGCAGAAGTTATGAGCTCAGCTATTGGACGATGACAACATTTGACCACGGGGCGAAGTGGGGCAAAAGAAGTCAATGGTATGTAGATTTGTCATTAAAGATATTTAAATACATTTTGCGAATTTCAATGGAAGCGAATATAGTTTATATTCCAGATGCTTGTCGTAGGCAGGCAGCGATTTGTTTCTAGCAATAAACGTTCTAGGAAACAATGATGATTAATCAGTGGATTTCAGGGTGATTAAGTAAATAAATATCCGAGAAATGGTTGCAACACATGGTAACTGTTGATAATACCAGGTAATACTACTAGATTGCATTGCAGTTCTGTTTTCACGATTAACGTTATAATAAACTTGTTATATACTGTAACATTTCTTTCAATTGCTGTTGAACTCCCTTAACCAGTTGTAATTCATTTATTACTCAATTTTCAACGGATAAAATCCTCGACTTCGTTTTGTAAGGTAAAGTGATACACAATTGTCATTGCTGCAACAAGCCACATACATTGAGTGCCACTCAACAAAGACTTTCCTTTTCATTAGACAGGGCTCAAACTGGTTTTCCTCTCTCCTCTTCCTTTATGGCCACTTGTCCACAGTAAGTGACGTAAGTGGATCTCCAGGGGAGGGAGTGAGTGAGCCATGGGTGAGGTGCCCAGTGCCCTTGGGCCCAGTGCATCAATCAGTTGCTCTAATAAAGAAAGCATGGATAAATTGCCTGGCCGGGGAAGACGAGTCGCAGAGGAAATAAATGTGAAATGAAGATTCAGCGGGGAGTTGTGGAGTTGGGGGCTGTGGGGAAGTTGTCAAGTGCAGGCCGTTTTGGTTCTTCAAGTTGTTGCTAAGCCGACAAACGCAAACACGAACAAACCACTTACAAGCGCACATATGGCGATGCATTACTCATACGACGCATTGTCACCCCCCTGGCCCCTCCATGAAACCCCCTCTGCAGCCCACGGCCCTGGTTGCCGGCTATTTTTAATACCCAAGCCACATAATTCATTGTAATTTGCCTTTTGCTGCCACAGTCTGCCTCCCCCCCACCCTTTTTTTTCTTACATTTTCCAGTTGCATTTCATGGGGAAACGAAAAGGAGAAACGATCGTTCTGAAATGTGGGGAGTGGCCAAGGGGGCTACAGGCACTTGACTAGCTCCTCGTCACACGCAAATGCGCAATCTGCCAAGAATATGAGATACACATATCGTTCGCATCTGCATGTATCTGCATCTGCATATGTATCTGTATCCACACATGTTTCATTTGCCTTGACTTTAGTCTCTCTCTAATCTCTTGGCATATGCTCAGTGTATAAACTATTGAAAAAGATCCCCCGTTTTCGTATGCATTTCACTGGTTTAATCACACGCAAAACGCCAAATAGTGAGTCACCCAATAAACTTTTTCTATGCCAAACAAATTAGTCATCAGCCGCATGAGGGTACCAATAGAAACAAAAACTGTCACCAACTTTTAGCTCGAAAAATGTTGGTCAATGAGTTTGTTTTGAAATACACTAAAAAAAAAAAAAAAAAAAAAAAAAAAAAGACGCTGGATAAAAACGATTTCGATTGGCGAAGAAGGTGGATGAATGCAATAAATGAACAATGTATGAATACAAATAACAAATTAGCTCTCATCATTTAAATGCATTGAAATGTAATATAACAAATAACACCCCAAAAATACTGATTGCATATACAATCTTCGATGTAATCTGCATTTCAAAATGGCTTTGAAAAGCTGAATTTCCAGTTTCAATTAGGTGCAGCAGAACAGCATATTCGTATTTTCGCAGTGTATATGGCAATTGAGTAAACTGTTGTACGCTTTAAAACGAACTTAATTAAAGCGACCTTTTGTGTCACGTTCATTTTGTTGTGTTCGTAGAGCCACCGCCCCCACAAAAGTACACCCATCCGCCCCATTGACCCCCCCCCCCCCCCTTTCCAGAGCTTTCCCATCAGATGCCGAAAAATAAAAAGCAGCATACACCGCTCGCTTTCTGTGCAAACATTCCATGGCTAATTTCATTGATGAATTTTTATTAAATAAATTATTGTAATGAGGTTTACCCTCTATTAGAGGTCTTTCCCTCTCGTTCCTTACGCTTCCCGCCTAAGCAAGCAATTCCAGCAAATGGACGTAGCAAATTTGCAAGCAAACAAAACTACAAAACCAAAAAAAAAGGCAAAAAATAATAATAAAAAAAGAAAAACACAAAAAACTATAAAGAAGCAACAACAAATTATTCGAGTGGCGAAATTATTTCTTGCGACCGAAAGAGACGACAAAACACAATGAGAAAGAGAAGGCGGCGCGTGTTGGCACTTTAGCAGCTCGAAATGAACCTGAAATTAGCCCTAGACGAACGATAGTATTGCAGGGATGGGAGGAGGGCATCTTGGGGGGAGGGGAGGGGGCTGTGAGGCCAGCGGACATTCTCAAAACTTGTTCAAACAACGCTTATGCGTTCTAAATATAGTCGGAATGCAAAACAAAGGCAAAGCCCGGCTCTGCCCACAAATAACTTTCGGAACGGAACCTCGGTCTTTTGAGTTAATTGATTAGGTCCGCGCGCGGTAAGAAAAGTAGACAGAGCGGCAGTTTGTTTATAATCGTGTAAATATTTGATCAGCCCAATACTATTCGAGATAAGACGCCAAATGCCAGGCTCTCGTCGTAAATGTGGAAAGCGAAGGCAGCAGTTTTTGTGAATGAATTTGAAGAGGAAAATGGAAAAGTCGATAAGATAGCGGGGGCAAATACATTAACCCATTGAACTAAATACTTTTGATTTTCCAAAGCAACAAGATATTTCTATCTTTTAAAAGGCCGAAAACCTAGCAATTTAATCCCTAATTATTTTACTAATATATTCTACATATTGGAAAAATCAGATAGTTCATTTCAACGTTTTTTTTTTCGCTTGTGACTCACCTTTCAGTCTCGGACTCTGCATTTGGTTGCTGTTGTAGCTGTTGGATTTGCTGCTGCGTTGCTGCTGCAGCGCCGGTCGCAACTGCAGCTGCAGCTGCCGCGGTCGCCTGTTCATCGGTCAAGGTCAGCGCGTTTGTTGTTGCCTCGGCGGCGGCCACAACATTCGTATTCGTTAGGTTTAGATTACTATTATTGGCACTAGCACTCGCGATATTTGCTGGCGGAAGCGATTGTTGCTGCTGCTGCTGCTGCTGTTGTTGCTGTGTTGGCTGTTGCTGCTGCTCCTCCTGCTGCTGTTGCTGCTGCTGCTGTGGCACCATCAATTGCAGCGGATCGGCAATCGTTGCGGGAGCACTCTGCAATTGCAGCGTGGGAATCGCTTGCGCTGCAGCCACCGATGTTGCTGCTGCGCCTCCTGTTGCAGCTGTTGCTGCGCCAAGATTAGGCTGCTGCTGCTCGTAACTGGTCATGCTTGATAACAGCGGCATTGTCTGACCCTGGACATTGACTACCGCTGCATTGGAAGTGTTTGAAGTCTGTTGTGGTGGTGCTGCAGCCACTGCAGATGTTGCAGTGGCTGCAGCTTGCGGAGCTGCTGATTGCTGAGCCTGCTGCTGCTGCTGCTGCTGTTGCTGTTGTGGGTTAAATGGCTGTGGGACTATTCCATCTATCTGCGATGTAGCTTGCTGCTGCTGCTGCTGTTGTGGCTCCAATTGGAAGTTGGGCGACTGCCCGGCAGCAACCGCCGCGAATGTGGGTGCGCCCTGGGGCGTGAGTGGTGCTGGGGATAATGGCTGCTGCTGCTCAACATAGCTGGTGCTTAGCTGCGGCTCTCCAGTTGCTGCTCCGGCGCTGTTGTTGTTGCTGGCCGCCACACCAGCAGAATCTCCCCCATTTTGGTAGTTCGGATAGCCCCCTGGCGGCACGTCCATGGCGTCTTCGCGCTGCTTGAGCTGCTGCATCGTTTGATGCAGTTGCATCGCCGCCGTTCGCGCATAGTCCATGTTGTTGGGGTCACCGGCGGGATTTGGTGAACTGGCGGCATTGGCATTCACGCTGTCGAAGAGCTGCTGCTGCTGCTGTTGCTGCTGGGCGAGCAAATTGGGAGACAAGAACTGTTGCATGATGGCGGAGAGGAGGTGGCATGAAAAGAAACGACCGGAGGGCAGACACAAATAGTATGTTAGCGATGTGTGATGGTAAGTTTCTTAAGATTACTAAGCAGTTCCCTTAACATTCCTACTTGCTCAATATTTATTTAAATTGTAATAAACAACCACTAAACAGCCACTAATAACAATTGAAACTATCGATGTATTAGGTAAACAAACAAAGGATCAACTTACCTCGACGGAGGCATTAGGACTTGGGGTTACCGAGGAACTGCGACTCACTGATCAAACGAAATAAAGTAAAATTAGTGACTGAATCCGAACATTTCTCGAATGGAAACTAACCGTTGCGAAGAGCCACGGGCAATGTCTTGGTCAGGGCATTGCCAACTATTGTTTGTTGCTGCTGCTGCTGTTGCTCGGCATAGTTCCAGTTGGCATCGGTCGAGGTGGCCTCCAAATGGTTCTCGTTCAGCTTCTGGGTGGGTGGCAGAATCATACTTTGTGTGGTCTTGTGGGCCGGAGCAGGAGCCTCAGAGCCACCGGCAACACCTGCTGCACCATCCGTTGTGGCTGGGTGCGCCTCGGAAGTGGAAGAGCCAGTCTTTTCGTTGTTATTACCGCCATTACCCACACTCGAGTGATCCAGGTAATCCATGCACATCCAGCGGCCGCGCTTAAACGGCTCCGTCGACTCAATTTTGACCACCTTGAATCGCTCGCTGCGGTGCTGCGTCTCCTTGATGTCGTCCTTCTTCTTTGTGCCTCCCGGTGTGACGGCACCGCTCACCACATTGATAATGTTATCCGACACATTGACCTGGACGTTCTGGATCGTCTGGCCCAACGAAGGTGCTATGGGATCCACCACGACGAGGCCGTACTGCGAGCTAGTCGGTATCACCGGCGCATTGGTGCTGAGGGCATTGTTGGCATAGTATACCTCCTCCTTGGAGAACGTGTCTTCCGACATTGAGGGCGTCTCGTTCTCCAGGTCCGTTATCCGACTATTGTCATCCGTGTGAGATTCGTCCAGATCGTCGGCCGACTCGTCCCCAGTATCGCCGGCAGCATTCAGCTTGGGATGGCCCACCGTCACCGAGGTGATCTCGAATGAGGATGTCGTCTTTGGTTTGCGATTGGTGCCACCAGCGGCGGTCCCCGAGGAGCTTCCACTACCACCACCACCCCCACCGGCTGCAGCTGATCCACCGGCGACGGTTAACGAGGCGTGTCCTTGACTGAGGCTAGTCTGTTGCTGTTGCTGCTGGTGGTTGTGATGCTGATGGTGGTGATGATGATGATGATGGTGGTGATGTGGCTGATGGTGATGACTGCCTGCTGCAGTGCCTGGGGCAGTGCCAGTGCCAGTTGCAGCTGCAGCTGCTGCTCCGCCCACCGAACGTGCTCCATTATTGTTGGGCGAACTGGCCTTGGTGAAGCTGTTGTTGATGCTGCCGCTGCTGCTGCTGTTGTTACTGCTCACCGGCTGCTGTTGGTGCTGCGGTGTCGAGTTGCTGCCACCACTGCTGCTGCTGGACTTGGGTGCCAGCGATGTGGAGGTGGATGTAGCCAGGCTGGAGTTACTGCTGGCCCTGGACACCGATGTGGGTGTCGCTGCTGCTGCTGCCACGCGACTCAGCGAGTTTAGACGCAAACTTTCGCTGGTGGTGCGCTGTAAAGCCGAATTGCTGCCGGCATTGTTGCTGTTCTGATAGATGTTGCTGGGTGGGTAGCACACAGCAAAGTGATGGTTGCTGGTCAGCGAGCTGACCTTGGTCACCTTGCGGATATTACCGCCAGTGCCACCGATACTGACTCCTCGGGATGATGTCAGCATTGAGTTCCTGCGTCCCGGATTGTTGCCAGGTCCCGCATTTGAGGAGGCCGGCTTAAACTTGGCATTAACCGTGCGATCGAACATGTTGCTGATGCTGTTGCGATGCTGCTGCTGCGATGTGCTGCTGGTTGTGGCTGCAACTGTTGCGGCTGCGGCTGCTGCTGCTACTGTGGCTGCTGCGGCTGATTGCTGGCGTCGCAGCAAGGGCAGTGCTTCCTGGGAATTTTCAGGGGATGAGGCCTGCGAGTTAGTGGGCGATTGGTTAGCTAAGACCGATGTGGTTGAAGCGGCCGTGACTGATGTGGTGGCTAGTGGTTGCTGATGTTGCTGGTGTTGCTGTTGCTGCTGATGTTGCTGTTGCTGTTGGTGACCGGAATCTTCGCTGGCCGCACTTTGATTCTCGGCCATAATCGAATTGGATTTCAGCGTGCGCAAAGTCTTTAGCAAATAATCCAGGATTGCTAACGATTCTTGGATTATTTGGGGCCACGGAAAAAGTTACGCTCTACCAGCTTGCGGTTCGTTTCGGTTTGATATACGGGGCGGTTGGGTATCCACTACGGACTACGATACACTGTCTACAGCCCTTGTTATTAGCCTGTTTAATTAAGTTCTGTCAGTTGTTGCATTAGCTGCTGCTCGCCCGCCAATTCGAATGCGATTGTTGCACTGGCCAACCGACGACGCCGATGCATAATAGCGGTTAGCGTTGCGTTGTCAGGTGCCACCGACTGCCAACTGATCCGATCTGATCCGTAACCGTCTGTACTATAGGGTTCCGTTCCGTTCCGTTCCGATCCGATCCGATACAATACGATACGATACGATACGAGGACTAGCAACGTTCGCGACGCGCCGCGATGCAATTTGAACCGACCGACGATGGGTAATGCGAAACTCTTGACTATTACCTGGTATTCCTTTATTAAATTGTGTATTTTATTTGTTGGGGGAGTTGATTTTGTTGGGCTGGTAAATTGTAATTTATTGGGGCGAGGTGGTTTCTCGTGATGCGGGGGGCTGGTGGGCGGTTATAATTTGACTTTCCGCGTTTTGTTTGCTGCTGCTGCAGCATAAACATCAACAACAACTACAACAATGTGTGGCACACCGACAACAACAACAACAACAACAACAGCACTGGTCAAAGGCGGCAGCGACGGCGCCATCTAGCGCTTGACTTTGTTTAGCGGGCGTTTCAATATTCGCCACCAACACCGACACACACATACACTAGCACATACGCGAACACACACACGGTTCACTCACGTACACGTACACGCACACGCGCGCGCCCCCTCACACACACCGGTGCATGTGTACAGCACAGCTGTTAATCGAATCAATTCGATTTGATTCAGTTTCTGCAGTTGGATGATTCGTTTTCGAAAGTAGGCTTGCCTGATGTGGTTCTAGAACTTGGTATCACACTTGAAATATTTCTTATAAATTATGAAAATATTTTGGTGATCTTGGTTAACTTGGGATTTGTATTCATCTAAATTCTATTCATATATGTATTCAAATATTTGTTGCACTTCTCCACTTTGTCGTCACACGCTTACGCATAGGTTTTCAATTTGTTGGTTTTTTGCAGCTTTATCTCGTAGAATTAATCAATTTCTTGGGTTCAGTTTTACTAGCACATTGCAGTAAATTGTAGAAATGATATTCCTGTAAAATGGCAGAGCAGAACAAGAAATACCATTAGAATTCATTTCAATGAATATGAAAGCAAGAGGTACGAAATTCGATCAAGAACAAACATTAATATTATTTTCCATTATTTGTTTATTAAATTAAAAGCACACAAAACGCCGCCGAGCACAAAGATCGCGGGGGGAGGTGGGTAAATGATTGCACCGAACAACGCGACGTATACGTAATATACATATGTATGATAGAAATAACATTTGTCATGAGTTTGTTTGGGTAATTAAATGCATTTATTTATAGCCAAAAATAAATAATGTGGCACTCAATAAGGGGTGCATTTCAATTAATTTCAAATTATAACCAGGTAGGATGGGCTAATGGTAAAGGATTATTCGGCTTCCGTCTGACTTGCAGCGCATAAATCGAGCAAGCAAGCTAACTAAATTAACCAAACAGCTCAAATTCCACTTTTTAGTATTCCCCTGAAGTTAAGCCCAACCTTCGGCTACTGTGTATTGTCTGATTTTCTATAAGTATCTAGTTAAATTTCATAACTGCGTAGTTCATGTTCGTTTATTATCATCATGACGATGTTGATGATGCTTTTGTGTGCTTTTCATTATTTTTTGTTTCGCCTCGTTTTTTTATATTATTGATTTCATTGAGTTGTCGGTGTTTTGGGTACGTCGTAGTTTTGTTGAATTAGTTAAGTGCTACATTAGAGGAAGGAGATTTTTGCGCAGGGGGTTTCCTTCCGAAGCAGTGAGAAAATATGAACCGAATGTTTGCTTTTAAATACTTTTAGCTGGCTGCTTGTGTTATTATCTTTTGCATTTGCAGTTGAATATTCAAATATTTATGTATTTGCTCTCGGCATTGATTTTTTCGCCCTCACTCATTATTTAATCGATTTCGTTTACGGAAATCAGAAATGAGTCCGCTAACCAAAGAGAAAGAGATAAAAAAGGCAGCCCACCAAATGATTCGCCAAAATGATATTTGCAAAAAAAAAAGTTTTGCAAACATTTTCGGGCACACGCGCCGTTCTCTTCCGCACTTGTGTTGGTAAGCGTAATAACCGTAAACTTTTCGACGATCATTCATAAATTGCGTGGACTGTCAAGAAGAGAGTGTACTTGTATTTGTAAGTATAGTGGGCTCTCGATAAGGATTCATGGCTCGCAGTATTGTTCAAAGTGTTCATCATTACAAAATCAATATAATATTAATACGGAACTGAGAAGAAAATAAAATTGAATATATCTAAAACTGAAATCCTAAAGAAATAAGTTTTCTTTGCAGTACGATTTCGTTGACCTGAGCAACTGAGCTCGAGCATTACTAGCATTATCTAATGATTCATGGACAGACTTGCGAGTGATTACTGTAGTGGCGTTTGAACTCTGCGTGTGCCCTGCCAGAAGGCAAAGTCAAGACCTTGACGCTGCTCTTTTAATCTTTCTCTCTCGCTTAATTTTGTTTTATTTCTTTTGCCTAATCGAGTTATAAACGACGCAAAAAATCTGACTATTTCGTGGCTAGAAGAGGAATTAGCCGTAGAAAAGAGACAAGCAAGCAAACCAGCAAACCAGAAGAACAAATGAACAACAAAAAATCAGTTATAGGTCAACAGTGGTCGTAGCACTCTGTCAAGGTGGGTATTTTGGCTTTTATATTGTTGTTGTAATTTTTTCTGTATTTGCCTGTTGTTTGTTGGGTCTTTAAGAGTCTATTGGCCTTGTTCTTGAGCCACGCAGGTGTTGGCCCAAAGCATCTTCTTGATCTTGAGTAGATTTCGGATATGAAATGGGGGAGTAAAGGCGTGTTAATTGGGCACCAGATTTTATGAACGAATGTAACACGCATTTGAAAATCAATAGCTTACAACAGTAATTGCGGCTTGTAACACGAATTGAGTGTTTACAACACCATTATTTTCTTATAATGACATTCAAAATCTGTGTAAATTAGACGAAATTGGCTCAATTGGGAATTTAATACACTGAAAAGCGCACACACAAGCCCAGTTAGAATGCCCAACCCATTAAGGACCTCTGGACTGGAGTATCCATTCTTATAACTCATCTTCTGGACAATAAACTTGGGCCCCCTTTTAACCCCACGGCAGTCAATAATCAAAGTATCGCTGTAGGCACCAGATTTCGCACACAAACAAATCGGCGAATGGAAATGAGGATTTCTGCCTCTGCTCACTGCCTTCCTCAATAGCAAGAGCTAAAAGCCCAACAACAAGAACAACAAGGAGATGGGGCAGAAAGAAAATGAGAACCAAAAGTGCAGACAAGAAGCAAGCAACAGAAGAAGAACTAATTGCAACGACAAAGCATAAAATCGATGGCAAGCCAACAACAACAAATGTAATGAAAAGCAACTACAACAGATAGTACAGAAAGAGGCTAGAGCGCGCGAGCGAGAGAGAGTGAGTGTGAGCGAGCGAATGCGCGTTGAGAAAATTGCAATCGGAGAGCGGGAGCTGCAAAAGAGCGAGAGCAGCCTGTTGGCCCCCCTCCGCATCCCCGTCCCCATCACCTTCCACATACACACGCTCCTTCCTTCCAACGTGGGCGCCTACAAGTGGGCGGGACGGGGTGGGGGCCGCATACCAAACAAACCGCAAAAGGAGAGCGGCTGCCAACTCTCGCTCGCTCTCTCTCGCAGCAGACAGCTGCCGGTAATCAATATTGATGATGATAGCAGCAGCCAACGAAGATGAAAACCAAAAGGAAAGGTGTCCCGATTGTTCGCAGTGCACGAAAGGTAAGCCAGGACATATCGCTAGTACAAAGTGTGATTATGAAAACCACAGCTAAAACTACAAAAAGGTTACCAACTTTAGTTGGTTGAAAATCAAATCTTTGAATAATGCTTCAAAATGAAATACGAAAGATTGTAAGTAACCAAATAGCAAATGTTTAGGAGGAGCAAAGAATAGAACCAAATCTTCGGCATTAAATTGAAAGATGGAATTAGGAGCGAGCCTAGATCAAAAATTTGCTTTGATTAACGCTGCAAATTGATTTAAGCTTTGAACATTCAGCTCTCGAAAATCCAGCAGTTTGAAATAAATTTCATATTTAAACCCTGCCGATAAATATAAAACTGAACTTTGGGGATACCAGAGTATTAATGCATAATGAAAATTGAACCGAATTAATAACTTTTCAATCAGTGACTTTCCTTTCCTGTCTTTCACCCACAGGCACTTCCCACCTTTTTCTCTCTCTTTTCCTTTCCGCAAGGAAATGATTCACAATGCAAAAAAATGGCAAGGGAAAAGGAAAAGAAAAACGAAGGCGTTATAGGAGGAAGTAAAAGAACCCGAAAGAGCGAGAGAGAGAGAGATGTCGAGAGAAGGCAATGAAAATGTTTATCAAACGAGAAAAGAGCAGCGACGAAGATGAGGAGGAGGCGGCTGCAAAAGGAACAACAACAAGCTAGAGATTACAATGACAATGCATCCATGAGATACTCAGATACAATTTGAAATCGAATATAATTTCTGAATTGAATTGAGTCGCAGAATGTAAATAAAGCAACATGACATCCGAGAAAATTGCTGCAAATAGCTGTTAAATTACCGAAACTCGGAATACCCTAAAGCAAATAATTAATCCTTATTTCAGTTAGGTATTATTCAGAAAATGTTAATGAAGAAATATTTTCATTAAAATCGAAAAGTCTAACCAATTGCTAAAGGACAGCTTTCAACCCCGAAATTCCTGCATTAGAAAAGAGTAAAGAAGGTTGGACTGATTGAATTCTGGTTTGGTAGACGTGACTGCCTGCACACGCATTTTTTGTTTGCACATAGATCCCTATTCGAGAAAAAAAGCTTATTTTTGAACTCTTTCCGGTCTATACTAAAGTATCTCTCAGAACAATCCAACTGTTTATGGCTAACAATTGTGCCATCGATCGTACCAAAGGATTGGCAGAAGTCTGAAGTGTATCCGATTCCTAAACGCAAACATATAGTCCAGTGATAATTACAAAATGGTGCAGGCTGAGCGGAAAAATTTGCCACGCGGCTTGGCAGAAAGCCGATCTGGCATAAGGTTTATTCTGTTTTGCTTTGAAATCGGAGATGCGTTAGAAGGGATGATCATCATGATCGTGAAGATACAGTAGATTGTTTCAAGGGCATTCAAAGCTAATCAGATTTATTCATTTTAAGTTGGTACAAAAAGGTTTCTCATACGAAGAGAATTCGAAATAAACTAATTTACTTTCGACTTAACATTTAACTTAATATTCTCAGAAAGTTTACAAACGCCCATTAACTTTTAGAGGAACTTTAAGTGAACTGAAACCTAATTGTTATTATAAAAGTCTGGTTTGTTTTTGCTCATCGCCGGTATTTAATACGTATCCATAATTCTAAACACTTGTGTGTAATTCGAGTTACCGTTAAACCAAACAAAACACACAATTTTGTGTTTAAGTTTCAACTGTAAATCACATTTAAGAAAAAAAGTACCCCATAATATCGGATGGCAAATAAGCAGAAAATTGCAAAATGGCACAAAAACAAAACTAACACTTGACTAAACAATCAAGGCGAAGCAGAACGGAAAATAAACAACAATGACGGACCAGCTGACATTATAAACAAAAGCAAATGGCACAAAAAATACAGTAGAAAACGAAGGAATATTGGAGTTAATCAAATGCTTGGCCAGCTGTTTTGGAGAAATGGCAATGGTAAGAGGAAATGCGAAAATCTAAGGTACAAAGTGCAAGCTGCAACAACAACTGAGCGAAAGTGAAGAAGCAGAGCAAAAGGATGGGCACACATGCTGACACACACACACACACACACACACACTCGGGAGTACACACACACACAAACAATTACGCGACTGTTTTGCACTTTTGTTTCATTGAATTTCTCTGATTTTTCCTTCGTTTTTAAACATGTTTCGATTTGCATTGTTTTTTATTGGTTATTTTCTGATCGATTTGTTGCACCGTTGCGGCAGGAGCCTCTCTTCTTACCACTTTTTTCAACACACGCGTAGATCAAACGATTTAAAAGTACTACGTTTCTCGGCATAAAATAATAAACTAAAAACAAGCGAACGGCCACGATTTAAATTTGGATGGGATATTAGTTTTTCGTTGCGTTTTGCTAATCGGACAAAAGGAAGGTAAATGACAGTTTTGACAGTTGGCTGTGCATAAGCAAATGCGGGGAGCAGCGCGAGAGCTGATTCGGAGAGCGCGAGAGTCGTTCAAGAGAGCCGAAAGAGAGAGAGAGAGAGAGATTAAATAGAGAGGTATTAAAGCGTGCATGAAGATTGGCGAAAAAAGTTTTTTGCAAAAAAAAAAAAAGCGATATGCCGAACTGCGGAAAGCAAACAATCGAATACAACAATTTTTGTTGCAAATTTTTAACGCCAGGGACTTTTTTCGTTTTAGTTTTCCTGGCAAAGGCGGCTCACACCCACACATACACAAACTCCCAATGTGTCTCTCTCTCCCACTCTCTTCAAATCGGTAGAGAGTCGGCAATCCACAATTTTTTCGTTCTTTCGATTTTGCACATCTCTCCGCTTGTCACTTTACTTTTCGCAGCTCTTTGGCTTTTTGCAAATAAATTAATTTTTCAGCGCACATATAAATTTTCCATCAGTGCCTTTTGTGCTTCGTTTTCTTATTCAATTTACACGCACACACAGCCGCAGCAGCAGCGCACACACACATCTCTACATCTGCATGCCAGCTCGCTCACACACACAGCGACGCACACGTCACACTCATACACTCACACGCACACGCACGCACATACACAGTTTTTTCTTCGATTTTGCGTTAGCTCTCGCAGCCTTTTTTCGCTTTTCTTCCTCGATTTCAAGGGCGCCGCGAGTTTAGCGATTTTGCAGCACTTTCGCGGTGCTTTCGATTTGCGTTCTTTTACTTTTTGTCCGTCTGCAGACAGCGAAAAACACCAACAACTTGCCTTGCGTTTTTGTTCCAACTCAAATGCCAATAAAAATATAACATCAAATAATAATACCAAATACTAAAAACGGGATTTTTCGGACCTTTGAACGGTCACACTACGCCGTCCACAATTGATATTTTAGTATAATATGGTTGTGTCCCATGCTAAAAAAATAATCGATTGTTATGGTTTTGTCGTGCGATATCCGATTTCGAGCAACTATCGCCTACCTATTTTTGAAAACTTAGATAAAATTACAATTAACTTTTAGTTTTAGAAACTCAGTTCTAATAATAAAGTGCAGAGCTAAGAATATTTACTTATTATTCTTCGTGTGAGTGGAAAGTTCAGTGACCACTGAACTCATTTATTTGTGGCAATAGTTGTTCCAAAAAATGTATAACATACATCGGTATCACTGCATTTTATTAAATGTTCAGAATGGCCACTGGTGCCGCTAGCCAAGCTAACAACCCTGTAATTTTTTGACATTTGGAGCATTCTTGTAACGACGGACTATTGGAATTTATGTATCTTCAAGTTGTATTCGTAAATCTTTCTAGCGAACGAATTCTGATAATCGTTCAGTTTTAAATTACTTATTTAAATTCGCCTTTTTACGCATATTTTTAAATAGGGCTTATAACGGATGTATTTAAGCGCCAAGCGAAGAACAAAGCGCCATATTTTACATTATACATTTATATCATCTTGGCTTGGTTCTTTGCTAACGATTTTTTAAGCGAATTAAAACTAGTTTGGTCATTTGCTAATTATTTTAAGGCAAATTCCAACTAATAAAAGCGAATTAAAACGACAACTGGCCTGGTTTGGTCATTTGCTAATTATTTTAAGGCAAATTCCAACTAATAAAAGCGAATTAAAACGACAACTGGCCTGGTTTGGCTCCTTGCTATTTATATTGGAGCGAATTCCAACTAATATAAGCGAATTAAAACGACAACGGGCCTGGTTTGGTTCTTTGCTATTTATTTTGGAGCGAATTCCAACTAATAAAAGCGAATTAAAACAACAACTGGCCTGGTTTGGTTCTTTGCTATTTATTTTGGAGCGATTTCCAAATTATAAAAGCGAATTAAAACGACTATTGGCCCACGACCAAAATGCGGCTTTTAAAAATATATAAAAAAGGAAATCATAAAAAATTAACTTCAACAACTCTTAGAATTTACGCACATTTATTTTGCTTTGTTTTTTTATAATAAAATAATTAGAAACAGACTCTAAAACGTTTCTTCGCAATGTTGCTGCTTATTAAAGCGTAAATATAAAATTAAATTATTGTCCAATGTGTAAGTTCTTTGGAGTATTTTGCGAAACTTTCACCTTCCCACTTACTTGTATCCATCCCAAACGCACCTCGTTAGCTGATTAACAGGTATCTGATAGTCGTTTTGCTGCACGCTACCATTAGTAGGCGTAATTTTTGAATGCCACAAACTACCTCGCACTTCCTTTAGCTGAGTAACGCGCCACTCGACTATGGCATTCCCATTTGTGTCCTTTTTTTATTTTCCTGGTGGAGTTCATTGAAGCGTTCTGATTTTCTTGTCAAAGCGGAAAGAAATCACGCTAATGATCGACGCACCCTCCACCAGTCGCAACTCAACCAAGGAGTTCTATATACATATGTATATATGTACATATATAGATATATATATTTATGTATATATGGCAACTGACCACTTGGTTTGCAACGGAACGTGTTCGGGATTAGAATTAATTCCAGCCAACCGCCCCGCCCACTTTCACCCACCGACTGCAGGCGACACCCTCGCATTTGGCCAACGTCTCATTTAAATTGCAGCAGGCAGGAAAAACATTGGGCAAACGCAGACGCCCGAGGACCAGTTTCCCCCCCCCAAAAACGGCCCCTTTTTTTTTTTGCACTGGACATTCAAAGGTTTGCGATTTGCCGGACATGTTTTGTGCGTAATTAGTGCAGACGGATGCGTTGCACCCTCGTGTCAGATGCGAAAAGTCCTGCGATCCACTCAGTCGTGCTCTGCGCCCACTCTCTGCAGCGTTTTGCTCTCGGGCAGTTTTCCTTTCTTTAACAATTTCCATTTGATTGCGTTCGGGGGGAAATGCTGGCTGGGGCATTCATTAGGGCGACCAACGTCGGCGGGCTTAACTGTCATTTCCATAAGACGCCCATTTGGTCAAGCACATACTGAGCGAAAAGCAAATTTTCCTATTTTTATTTATTTTGTATCTGTTAAAAACGAGAAAACATTATGTGTTTGCAATATCGAAACTAAAATTACTAGTTCATTACTTTTCTTGTGAATTTTCCCATAGATTTCAGTCGCAATAGTTTTCAGATGTACCTGCACTACCATAGGTATCTTTTGTACTTGCCAAGTTTTGGCTGCGATATTTGTGACTGTGAATGCCAACTTTTTTCTTCAGTGTAGGCGGGTAGTTACCCAACTCCCTGGGAAGCACACACATCCCCACCGCATATGCAAAACTTTGGCGTTTCATTTGAATTTCCTCCTCTGCGTACAGCACGTCGTCTCCTCTCGCACTTTCCCCTCATTTCGCTGCCCGTAATTATGAAGATGAATGTCCTTATTGCTTTTATATCCCTTTTGCGTGTATGTGAGTGCTTTCAGTATATGTGGTTGAGTTCAGCCGCCGACGTTCTCTATTAATAATGCTTTCAGTCACACTCTGCATACAAGTTCGCTTGAATTTGTTGCCATTCGGACTGTTGGTATTTTCCTAGGTACTGCACAGTGGGGCAATGTCATTGTTATCTGCTACATCCTTTGTTGACACTGTAAGCTAATAGGCAAATTATTATTATTGGTATAATGTGCATATGATAATAATGAATGTTTATGGTATAGATATTATACTTACGAGGCTTTATGATTTTTTTAAGATATTCATGATGAGTTCATAATATATATCATAATATAGTAAGAAGGTATCTTTAGGGCCTCATGTTTTTCGTGGTATTGGACTTGATGGGTGGTATTTGCTATTATTGGGTTGCACGCTTCTCCAAAAATCCGGGATCAAATACCTTTTGCCCCACTGTGCCGCAGGAGCAGCGCGTGCAACGTGCCATGCCTGCCCGCCTCCCACGCATCTCGTTTCCTTTCGTTTCGCCGACGGCCGTGGCAATAATAAAGGAAAATCCGACAGGATGCTAATGCGTATTTAGTTATTTAGTTTGTGTGTGTGTGTGTGTGTGTTTGGTTTGGGGGAAGGGGGAAGGGGGAGGGGAGGCTAGAGGACACAGGACTCGCCGCGCTTATGTTTGTTTTACTCGTGTGTGAGTGTGCGTGTGTGTGTGTGTGTGTGGGGGATGCAAAAAATATTTGCATATTATCGATTTTGGGTGCTGCTGGAGGTGGAAATAGTGTACACATAAGTTCTGATAAAAGAAGACACATCCTTAAAGCACACGAAGCAGGCTCATCTTACATTTATAGAAACTTAAGGACCTTTAAGTAGCTTAGTACAGAACTTAAACCGATCAATTTGCTTTTCGAATGGCAAGCGAAATTCGAAACTGAACGCAAAACGTGTTGGGCGAACACAAAATGGCCGAGGTCCTTTTAGAAACGTAAGCGGATTTCAACAATTTAAGCAAAACATTTTTTTTAGGGGCAAAATGTCAAACGTGAAGGCGAAAGCGTCCAATTAGATTTGGGCGGGCTCAAAAACTTTCCAATCAACCCTCACAAATTTTTGCTGCGTGGGATTTTTGAACAGCTGCTTTGGGGGGAAGTCCTTACCAAATCCTTCGGCCAGCACAATTATGAAAGGCCATGAATTGTAAATTGAGTTAGTGTTGTAAAACTGGAAATGAAGTGATGTAAAGAGATGTAATCAACTGATGTAGATGTCATTAACTGATGTAAGGAGATGTGATCTTCGGGGAACACTTTATCATTATTAGCAGATTTTTACATATATTTTTAGATAGAGATACTACTTTTTAAGGAACTTTTTGCAAGATGCTGCGATGATGTAGAGTGTTTTCATACAGACAGCTGCAGCAAAATATAATTTATGCTTCAATTAAACACTTGAAATAAAACCACATAAGAAATAGATATTTGTTTCCCTAAAACCAAATAGATAATCCAACTCCCTGAATTGGGCAACGTAAACACAATCATATACGCGTATAAGCATTAATAACAATCCAATAGGATTTACAATGCATTGCAAATGTCATAAATATCAATATGAGAGACAGTTGACTAGCTGCGTAGCTTTTTTAGATATAAATTTAATTTTAATGGCCGCAACGTCTAGGCGGGATAACATGAATGCCCTATTTAAAGGATTAGCCCATTGAGTTATGAGCTAGCAAAGCCAAATCGGACATTGCCACATAAAATATGTGTGCGAGAATTTGCTTTTTAAGTTAATTTTATTTTATGTCCTTTGGCCAGCAGCGGATTGTCCGTGGCGAAACGCGTTCCTTTTTTTAATGGTGATTTATCTGGAGGCACCGAAAGCGAAACTGAACGAGTTTTCCGGGACGTAGGCCTATTGGGGGTCCAGCGGTTGCTTTTTTATGGCCAAATCCAGGCTGACAAATGGCCAAGGACTTGGCCATTAGAGGCTGTGTTCAATCGAATTCGCATCCAACGTGTTACATATTAATTGCCCACAATTTATGACGGGCATTATGGAACAACAACTTTCCCTGATTTGTGGTGCTCTCTTCTATTTTCAAACCCAGCAGAATGCTTTTCACTTTGCAGAACTAAATTAGGCGTACATAAACCAAAAAAAAAAAACAATTTCAAAGCTCATTAAATGTATCTTTTCTTTCTATTTTTTGGGCAGTTCATCTCGTGGTGGATGAGGATAGTCGAAAACTATGGCTATTCCTTCGCCTCGGGATTGTCCACCAGCCAGACTTTCTCGCTACGAGTATACCATCCCAAGGATATCTATCATCTGATTTTGGTGGGGGTTGACGGGTCTTGAGGGCGTGCACATAGTCATGAGTGTAAGTGTCGCAATT
Organism: Drosophila orena; assembly: GCA_005876975.1. NCBI lineage: Eukaryota > Metazoa > Arthropoda > Insecta > Diptera > Drosophilidae > Drosophila > Drosophila orena. Next base: position 6,253,051 of record VCKV01000008.1, on the reverse strand, counting down.
GTTGAATGATTGCAACACGTAAGGCGCAACAAATTGTGCTTCATAGGGGTAAACATGAAATAGTTGATTTCGATTGGATTCTTTTCAAAATGGTATCGACTAACACATACCTTATGTATAAAATATATTATTATTAGTATTAACTTGGCGATATGCATTTTTTATAGTTATTTTAAATTATAATTGGGGAAATGAATTTCCTTGCAGCTACTATGCTTCGTTCCAAGTCAGCTAATTGAAGTTTGGGATGGAATTTAATGCATCGATCTATAGCTACATGGCTTCCCTTGAGAGACTGGGCCCATCATCCGAATCGGCCCTTCCAAATCGTATAAGTAATTTCCCTTTGACAGCTCGCCGCCATCGTATTATGTTTTTATCTCGACACTTGGCAGAAATCTATTAGATTCCGAGTCAGAGTTGCGAGGACTGCGTACCCATTCCCAGTGCCCAGGACACACTGCATCAATCCTGGCAGCTCCCATGCACGTCGCCTGCATTCGTAAGTCTGCGCATTTGTTTCCCTTTTGTGCTGGGGTCTTTCATCCCGGCTTTCATCTCGTCTACATACGTGTATGCACAATTAATATTCAAGCAACCGCTTCCCCCCCAAAGGACCTTCCGCAGGACCCATCCTGGGTCCTTCCATTGGCTTCACGCCCCGCCATTTGATGGGGTGCGAATTGCGATTCAGCAGGGTGCGATGCGACTTATCCGCAGCTGAGTGTCCAGGGTGTCCAAGGGAAGCAACTGCTGGGGCTTCGAGTTGGATCGGAGTTGGGATCGGAGTTGGATTGGAGTTGGATTGGAGTTGGTGCTTGGATTCGGGTCTGCTACATCCGGGGCCGCATTAAGTGTAGACATTATTCATTTTTGATGATGAATTTCCATGTCTCGCATGTCTCGCATGTCTCGCATGTCTAGATGTCTGGCGCACACACACACTCGCCCTCGTGTGTGTGTCCAGTAATAAGTAATAAGTAATAAGTGCCGAGCGGCGCAAAAAGAGATGAGGGAAAAAAGTGAAATAAATAAATCCAAGTGGGGGAGGCACATGAAAAAACTTTTAGTTCTGTTGCTGTTTGGCATACAAATGAGTTCAACTTTCAATGGCAGTTGATGCTGGGCCTGGCCTGGGATGAGTTTGGCAGGGGTCAACTTTCTGGGATATGACCACTTTTTTGGGGTTCTTTCGCCGGAGATCGTGATGATGTTGCTGGGCTGCATAAGTGAATTCTGGCAAGTACACATTTTGCGCTCTATACTGGGTTTAAATTTGTTGTTTCATTTCAAAATACTTTGAGGTTACACATGTAGTTTGGTGCTTGGAAAGGAATCGAATCTACTACCCCACTTAATAGGTTTGAAATAATTAAAAATATATAACTCCTTGTTCCATAAAAGTTTTTAATAGAAACAATATCAATTACTTCACTACTCCGATTTATCCTTGAAGAGCCAAATAATTTTTGTTGATTGCATGTGATATGTAAATTAATGTATCGCTGAAGTAAATATACATATATCAAATATATTTTTGGGCTGAAAAGTCTCTCGATTTCATGGCTTTCAAAATCGAACTCTAAGAGTTGGAAAAAAGGATATCGCCCGTTCTGTAGGCAACATTTCTCTTATTGGACGTGTCCTCCACGCCCAGGACATTTATCTCTGAATCAAGGCGATGACAGGGCCTAAGCATTTGTGCGCCCTGCTCCTGCCAGGGTTGTCATCCCTTTCAACGAGCACACGCACTCTGTAGGAGAGAAGGCGCAACGCTTGGAGCGCGTAAAACTCATAAAACACATTAAATCCAATCGAATAATCGAAATGTCACATTAGTTTCTAAAATATGGCCAACCAACACGTAAGGAAGTCCACCATCTTTTACTCCACCGCCCACGCAGTTAACGAGAACCCAAATGTGACCAACCAGAAACGAAATGAAACTCTTTTCAAACATCTTCTTCGGTCGTTGTGCACTTTTCCAAATGCCAATTTGCTCGCTGGCCATTTCCAAACGATTTCATATTCAAGTTGGAGATATACATAGACAGTCCCCGAACACCTCGCATCCGCTGCTTTTTATGCCCGCTCGTCCTGTGGGTATAGTTTTAATGGTTAAATCGCTGCTGGGGAATTGTATCCTCTCCTTGTAGCCTCCCTTGTAGAAATGGAAATTGCTTTTCCATTATTTCCATGTGATTTTGTTGGGTTCGCTTGCCATGCCATCGGCTTTGAAAACGCATAAAAATAAACATTTCGCATTTACAAAGATCCAAAAGATTTATTTGCTCGCTGAGCCTGGGGATATTCGAAATGTATCTGTAAGATTCTTCGGATGAGGTTGCAAATAGAGAAACTGCCGTCTTGGGATTTGTTTTTCATTTTGATTTTCCCAATCTATAAACAAATAACTAATGCTACGATTACTACTGCACTCTTAAACATGAACTATTATTTAAAAATTAAATGCTTAGATATAAATTATTTCTTATTCAAAGGTGATCAGTTTTATCATCTTAAAACTGCTTAATATTTCTCATCTCCAGGTAAATTTTAATTTCACTTTCATGTAAGTCAGTCAGTTTCCCACAGTTTCCTTTCTGGAATAAACCCATTAGGAAACCCCAACTGATCGGCGTAAATGATTCAGCTATGCGGGAAATATGATTGATGACTTTCCCCACCCACCACCCCTTAACACTTGCTTAACCCTTTTGTGTGGCCATTATAGCCCATTCCCCGCAGTCTGCTTAAAGTTCATTAATAAGTTTTGCGTGAGCCAAAAATGGCGCCGCTTCGGAATCGTGACAACGTGGAAACTCTGTACTTTGGGGTTGCAAAACTTCGCAGGCTGAAAGCATTTCGCTGTACCCAGCGCATTTGGGGGAAGAAATGCGAGAAATGCGAGAATTCTAATAGAAGTTTTGCAGCAAAGTGCCTCAGACAGGTTAATGACCAAAGGCAGTTTTGCATTCGAAATGCTGCAGCAACCCTCGCACGAGGGTTGTCATGACAGACGAAAATCGAATTTACAACATGCAACTGCCACTTTGAGGGGTGACTTTCGTCCTGGACGTAGCTGCGAAGCAAATTCTGCGCGCAGGAGATTAATTACGCTCTGGGGGCAGTTAATGAATGCTTGGTTGTAAGGGGGCGATAAGGGGTTAACGTTTGGCCAGCTCAAATTACCGGGAAACTTTCCCCCGCGTTGAGCATGACAAAAATTGGAATTTTCAACTCGTTTTCCCAGCTTTCCTTGGGCAGCATAACTTTTCCATTAACACAATGGCGACGATGAGCCGACAAATCGACGAAACCAAATCGGCACAATGTGAATGAAAATTATACATGATTGATTTCATATTAATTTCTTCGAATACTATGAATCGGCTATGAAACTGGGAAAGCTAATATTGCATGATTTTGGTTTTGTCATGATGACCGAAAGGGTTGTAAGAAATATATAAATCACACAGGTAGTATACACGTATATGTGAAATACCATATTTAAACTGTGTATTTGTTGAACAAAAGTATGTTATATAGCAATCTAACATTCTCGACATCTGCAACATTTTTCGTATCGATCGCTTCCTTTTATTGCACCTCCAACACCTATTTAAAATGAAATGCACTCCAAATTAACTAATTTAATGGCTCATATCCTTCGTGCTGCTCAGAAAGGCAGGACACGTTTTTTGCCCATACACCTTCCCCATTCAAATGCAACAAAAAAAGGCGCCGGAGGTGAGGAAAATGTCTGCCCTGGAGCTTGACAAGCCGAGATATGGCCCATCAAAAATGTTCAAATGTTCTTTTTAAATAAATGTCTCATTATATGGCTGCCACGCCCATCGACCACCGCCCACCGCCCACACACGTGCCGCCTTCCGGTTTAGTTGGGTTACCACCCAACCTGGCCGTAGATTTTTCACTGCGGACATGTGTCCAATCAGTGGCAACGTGCAACGAACCGTGGCAAGCAGGGAAGGAACCTCCATCCCAACCTCCCGAATTCGATTCGATAGATTCTCCACACGAAATAAAAAAGAGGCAACATTTTGCAACATTCTATTTACACTACACGGAGACACTGGACAAAGTTGGCAATGGGTGCTGTGATTATTTGTCTTGCGCCAATAGATTCCCTCCTGCATATAAAACACCAGATACACAACCAAACCAAATAAGAAGGAGCAAGAAATCAGTTTAATTTCAATGCTGATGAACTCGAGTTGGCGACTCTGGTGTTTTTCTTTTTCCATGTTTATTTAACGTTTCAAATTTACACAGCTCCCGAAATGGGCCACATAAATACAGCTAGAACTTTGTAATATCAACTGAACTTGCATAAGGAACCAGTAATCTTGGAAATAAACAAAAGCCAGCAAGGTTACGAGATTGATAATGGAATTTATAATGCCTTTTGAAACTTTATTCAAGCCATTTCAATAATAAAAATGCATAAGTATAGCAATCTAATCTTTTTAAAAAGCAATATTAAATAAATTGCACAACTTTGACTGGCCAAAGACCAGAAAGAAAATCACTACATTGAATTCCTTTTATTCGCTGAAAATGGCAACAGCTTTGAAGTATTAACCTGATGGCTGAAAAACCTTTTCCATTTTCTGTCCCAATCAAAAGTTGGAAATAAAAGTGAAATGCCACTTTTCGACTAATCAAAATGCCTTTTGAATGCCTGAGTAATCAAGTTGGATTTTTCATTTGATACCCACGCCAAGCGCAAGCGGCAGAGGAAAATGCGTGGAAATTAGCACAGACTTGAATGGACGCACGAGTGTCGAATGGAGACAGGAGACAGAGGGAGAGAGAGAGATGGAGAGAGGAGAGAGGGGGGAAATGAAAGGGCAGTTTTCCAGGATAAGGATGGCCTCGAGTATGCTTGGCCTGCAGATAAGGCAGTTTACACACACTTTCGCACATGTACACACACGTACATATGTACGAGTATGTCAATTTCTTTACATCGTTGTTGTTGGCAGGAGTGGCCCGAAAAATTCGTGCTGCTTTCTTTTTAAATGAACACTAGAGTGCGGGGAACGAAATGCCAAATAGAAAGTTGAAACAGAAATGCGCCAATGTCAAATATTTGACTTTGTATTGTATGTTGTACGAGTATGTGGGGTATGTGTTAGTTGGTAGATGGCACATATATGTATGTATTTCTGCTTGTGTCATGTGCGTGCCAATCAGGCGTGTGTTCTTTTTAGGACTTACATGGGCATTTCGGGCGTATCTTTCGTTTCTAAATTTTAAATTAAGTTTTGCCATGAGCTATGTATGTTCCTTGCTGTTGCCTGCTCCTGGGGTCAAAGGTTCTTGCTGTTGCCTGCCACAAACGCACATCAAATTGAGAAGAGCCCGCCAGTCAAACTTTCGCTTTCAGCGTTGGAAAATTTTCATTTGATTTTCTTGTGTTTGTTTTGCCAGGGGCCCATGGCTTATGTATTATTGTACGGATGTTTTCTTTATGTATATATACTGTTTGTATGTATTTGTATGTATTACATTCACTTTTAAAGGATTACAAACTTGTAAGCTTTCATATTAAGCAGAGCTGTACTTCAACCGTTTATAGCTACAGAATGATACCCATAAAAGTACCACAGATTTGTGTGCGCTAACCAAAACTAAATCAATCTTTAACCTTCTTCGTTAAAGTATCTCAGCTATTGGAGTAATTCGGTGCTCTTGCCACTTGAGCTGCTGGCTCATCAATCAACATCAGCAGCTCCAGCCGAATATGAATATGACATTTTTACGCAAATTACACGCCACTCGACAATTGGGCAAACAACGGCCTTGGGGGCCCATCCATACGAGATATAATACATTGGTAAATCAAAGTGAACGGACAGGGGAATTATCCCCCCCCCGCGCCCCTCTTGCTGCGAAGTCCGTGTAATCAAGTGAGTAAATCAAATTTGAACAGTTTTTCAGCTACTGTTGCCGAAATACTGTTGCTTTATTTTCTATTTGTGGCCTTCGCCTGCTTTTTTAAACGCATGAAAAATGATGGTCCTGCGAGCCGGACAATGGAGCAGGATCAACTGCGGACCAGGCGGAGACCCGGGGACAGCTCGGTCATTCATCATGACACCCTGCGGCGGACATCGTGCCAGGACATCGTCCTCGTTTATTATGCAAGCTCATGCCGGGGCCACCAGTGTTCACCATGGCCACCAGGGCGTATGAGCGACGAAATGCTAATCTCGAGCCAGGGGAGTCCAGAGTCCAGAGTAGAGAACCCACCACCGAGTTGATATTAATGAAATCTCACAAGTGTCTGTCTCACATGCAAAATGGCTCTGGCAAATGCCATGATTGATTGACTTTATGTAAATTTCCGACAAGCGGCCACTTGAACTCCCCAAAAACTTCCACCATTCGCAGAAACTACCTCCTGGCCAATCTAATCAGTGGGACTTTCATTTTTATCGTGCTCTGGGGCTCGATTCGTCGTCGTTTCCTTACACATAAATGCAATTTTTTATGGCCGCCTATCTGGAATTGTAAAATCGAATTTGTTGTGAGCATTTTGCGTCGGCCTCAAATGGAAAAATGAAAACACAATTCGATTTTCAATTGCGTAATGCTGCGTATGGAATTGGTTTGGTTCGCAGAATTGGTAATTTGATTTGAAAAGTTATGGCTTCTTTTGGTATGTCAAAACCTTTGAGAAGGGTCCTTTTAATAAAAGGTTTTCTTTTCTCGAAAAAAATGGAATTGAAAGAGACAAATTTAAGTTCGAAAATGATTATAAGATGTCATTTATTTTTATAAACTTATTTATTTTATATGGATAATTTTTGAATCTAACTTTATTTTATAAAAATGTCTCTGTTATTCAAGCCACTCAGATTTTTTGCAGTCATGAAAAACAGGAAATGCGGAAATGTCAGTGTGATGCTGCCATCAGCATTCTCCATTCAGCAACATTGTGAGGATGGATGCTGGGATGTGGGGATGCGGGGATGTGGGGATGTGCCACCAGGAATAAGGGCTCCCCAAATGGAGAAGCTTACTCAGATGTCATCTGCTAGTCCCCTGGAAGATGGCAGGCGTAACGAATGGCAAACGGAGCAGAGAGCTGAGCACAAAGGCAGCACATGGGGGCACAAGAAAAATAAATAAATTATAAAATTATTTCAGCATAATAACATGTCAAAATTCCCCTTCTTGCGGTTCGAGAAGGCGGAAAAAACAACACTGTTAACATGGAAAAACTCGCCCGTGGCCACACACACACACACGAAAATTATACATTTTTTGAGGTTTTCTTTTAGATTTTATTCATCTTTTCCTACCCTCTTGTCCACATACATACATATGTGCGTCTGGCATCAAGTGGTTTTCAGGGGTTTCCTCTGGGTAATCTCTCATGTGGGATTTGCAGCCAGACACCCTCTCAAAAAAATGCTGGACATTTGAAATTTTGTACTTTATTTCTGCGGCTAGATTGTTTCCACCTTCATGGACCTCTGGCCTCTTGATTTGTAAATACATTTTCTTTTGTTGGCAGGGTTGGGCATTCGTTTTACATTGGAAAAATACAATTACGCTCTCGCATAAATGAAGTTGTCCATTCGTTACGCACTCGAAGGTCAATATTTATTTGAAATATTGGCATTTATGCAGCGTTTCAAAAATGTTTCAAATACTCGCCATTTTCACCACATTGACATTCCTGGCTTGCATTGCTGAGCAGTTTTTTATGGAAAACACTTGCGGCATAATTTTTGTTTACACCCAATTCGGTCTCTGGGGGGATTTGTGCTGAGTGCCCTTTTGTGACCCAAATGGAATTTAAATCTATTTTGTATTAGTTACGTGCACATGGCATATGTGTGTGTGCTTTTCATAAATGGGGGTGTTTTCAACGAAAATGTTTTTATTTTGTGAAACTAACATTCTGTTGTTGTGGCTTAGAAAAATACATCAGCCGAAAGCATTGCCTAAAATAATATGTTTTTGTTAAAATTTTGTTAAATTGATAAAGCTAACTAGACTATAGTTAGCCGGCGCGCCCAAATGGGCTGAATCAATAGAAAAAAGGACATAAAGGGGTTTCCGGATTTCCCCGTACGCCTCAATAAAGCTTAAATAAAATATAAAAAAAAAAAAAGTATTTTTACTAATTTGCTGTTTTTAATTAATTCAAAATGAAGAACTATTAATGAACCATTTCTATCTTAGACTTTGAATCATTTTCATTTGTATAAAACCAAAATTGATCGCTTCTCATGACGCATTTTGTGAAGATATCTCTTTGTTCTGCTTGACAGTTTCAATGCCATCAATTATTCAAAGCTGCGCAGTTTTTTTTGCTTATTTAAGTTCGAACAGCATTTCTTATTTATGAACATAAAAACAGTTGCATCTTGAAATGCCATAGAAAAAGGAATATTGAAGAGCCAAGCAATATTGAGCAAAAAAACAGATAAATAGAAGGAAAAATCAACATAATCATCGATGCAATTTCATTGAGCAGCAATTCAAAAACATAGCCTCAGACAGGGAGATTGCCAAATGGACAAATGGATGATGACAATGGATGAAGCCAAAAAGAAGAGGGTGTCTCAAGAGGAAAGACAGTGGCACTCGTTATCAATTTATTGAATAAAAATATATATCATTTTTTGTATCTTTAAAAATCTATTTCTTATCTATGATGTTTGAAAAAATCTATCAAAAAACTCAATTAAAGTGTTTGGCTTGTCTTCAAATTTTTCAGATAGTAAAAATAAATACATTTTTGTTTTAAATGGCTAAATTGTGGTGTATTCGTCACTAATGCGACCACTGTGACTGAGTAAGCAAATTGAGTTTTGTTTGTGGCCGTTGCTTTTGCTTCTCACATTTGGCAGTTTTATTGGTATGCATACGAACACACGCATACAGAGGCACAGAGAGGTCCTTGCGCACACAAACACTCAAGTGAAGATACATTTTATTACGCTGGACAGCTATTTTCAATATATTACCCGAGGCATAAAAGGCAAAAGCGCACTTGTTCTTTACATACGCGATGCTGAAAGGATATCTTTGCTTGTGTGTCTGTGTATCCTTGTGCTTTCCATACTAAAAAACGCATAAATAAGGACCCGTCCGAGAGGAAAATAACGGTTATGTCTGTTGCTGGTGGTGCGGTGGAGTCTGCGTGGTGGTTTTCCCATCATCTTCGGCCCATTGGTGGTTGTTTTCCCTGCGACTCCCGCTGATGTTTTTGCTCCTTTTTGCTTTTTATGCATAAAAAGTGCTTAGCATAAAGTCGTAAAAAACGTATTTGCCGCCATACACACACACACATACATACGCAAACACACAGGACGAGCCCATCGATGTTGTTATTGGCAGGATGCCTTTGGCCACGGCTTTAGCCGATTTCACCGCTGCTGGTCCCACCGATTTAGATGCCCCCGATAAGTTTTGCGTTCTTCTAGTGCCGGTGCTTATTTGCGTTATTATGAATTTATGACACTTTGCCGGGATGTACGAGGCGCATGGGTTGCCGGATTGAGTGGGTGGGGCGGCATTTCCCCCACACGCGGAAAAATCATGGGTAAGAAATAATTCCCAAACCATTTGGGAAATTCGCATGGGCTTGCGACTACTTTTGGACATGATAAAATTAGGTGTTATTAGGTTTATACGTATTTTCTTTTAATTTCTAACATTTTAATTACACAATACTCGTATTTATGCAGTTTGTATTTAGAAACTTAGACTATATTTACACGCTCTTCAAGATATATGTATAGTGCATAATAACAAATGTTGGCATTTACTTACTCTTACCATTTAATTTGGTTACCAACAACCTTGTTTTCAGTGCATTTCCCTTCCGACACAGTGGTGAATAATCGCTGCAGCATGAAAAATACGCTGATTCGCAGGAAAATTTCTTCGGTCCAATGCCACACTCCCCTCCCCGCGGCCCATCTGCGCCGCTTTTCCGTCCTTTGCCATTTCGTTTGCTGGTGTTTGCTTTTTTATCTGCGCAAGGACCCTGCCATTTTTTACGCAAATCGTCGCCGGCACTCCAGGCCTATCGAGCCAATAACCAGCTCGCTCCTGGCCTCCCGCCGAGAGGACTTGAATCAGCTTTATTGCCGGCATCATTATTTTTATTATTATGACCACTTACATTTCCCGGCACCCTCCCACACACGCACACACACACTCCCACACACACACACACACCCTCACGGATTCCCATGAATTTAGCCCTCTTCTTTTTTAGCCACATTCTGCGAATGTAAATGTTGCCTTGGCTCTGGCCTGTTGTTGTTGGCCGCAAGTGGAAAGGCAGCCGAAATCGCGTAAATAACTTCAACCCATTTGTCCGGAAAGGGGGAAATGGCAGGCCGTATATAAAAATAAATTGAATTGGAATGCTAATTTTATGTTAATCGCAAGGGGCTTTTATGCAGCTGTAGATTTTATGCCCTGTTTTTTCGCCCTCCGCCGAAGGAGCTCTAGTTTTTTGGACTTGCTGCGGTCAGCAGATCCTTGGCCATTTGAAGCATTATCACTAAAAGGATGTCATCACTCGGTAATTTCTCGTGTAATTTTTACGCTGGCTTGCGCATAAAATTCAATGGCTAAATTGCGCTCTTTACGTTTAACCAGCTTTCTTTACTTCTTTCTAAATTGATAGTTTCGCCTGAAAGCGGGCTACATAAATTATTTGTTATATGCCTCTAATGTTTTTGTTTACAATTTTTGGCGATTGGCTTTCGAGCATCGAATCACAGACATTGGATGATGTGATTAACAAGTTGGGTGTATATATAATGTTCTAATAAAAGTTCAACAAAGTTTTTGTTTGGCTATCTGTCACTTGAAAAAAATTTGATTGAAATAGCGATTTCTAAAGCGTATTTGTATGCTAATATGCTAACTCTTTGCTGCTAGTGAACAGCTTACATTTACTAGACAATTGAAAATAATATGATATATAACTATTCTGAATTAATTACCTACCTATAGTCGCCAGTTGTAGCTTGCAACATTTCGAAGTAATGCCATTTTGATAGCGTATCTTTATTTGCAATCGACTGATGGCCAAAACCAATCGCAGGATCCTTTCCCCCGACTGTCTGTGTGAATACATTGCAAACCGGATATCCGGCTGCAGGGCAGACAGATCTCACACACACGCACACGCACACAAGCAGACAAGTACACACACAAGTAGACTTGCAGCAGGAAACTGCGAGTCAGACGCCCCTTGTGTCGTATTTTCGCAAGACTTTTCCTCTTTTCCTCTTTTCCTCTTTTCTTATCTTGCACGCACAGTCTGGAAGCTGTTTCAACTACAGTGCCCACGAATATGTCCCCATGCCCCCGCACATGCAAAGCAATACCCTGGCCCCCAAAAGGAAAGTTTTACCTCCGAAAAGGGGGAAGTCCCGGGCACAAAGAGCATTTTCTCGTTCAGTCCGTTTTTTTTTTTGGCCGGCTGCACACATGGAGGAAAAAGCCACCGTGGCCAGTGACATAAAATCGATTTTATTTGCCCTGTCTAGAAGCATTTGGATATACATATTTCCTGGACTGTGTGCATTATGAAGCGGTCTTACCTTGCATTGTATGTGAGATTTCCCAAAAAGATGTGAAAAAGTAACACACAAAATATAAGTAAATGTACTTGTTCGAAAACGTATACCATATATTATATTATATTATAAATCGGTTTAACTGCTGTTTTCTTTAGCGTAAGTGCAATTCCAACTTAAATGTAATATTCAGCCATTTTATAAATACTTTCCTCAACAAAAAGAGAAGGCATGCGCAAATGAGATCCATTTTTTGGAGTCCGCCATTTGAGAAGGTGTTCAAACTCAAATTCTAAACTCAAAACACCCTTTCTAAGCGAATGAGCTTCTGGCTCACCCCGATCACTCGGCGCTTCATTTGCATTTAAATTAAGGGTAGCACAATTGTACAATTGTGAGGGTGAAGTCCGCCCATGTATTTCACCAAATCAGCATCCATAAATCTTGGGCTAGTAAAAATTATATACATTTGATTAGTCATAAATTCAAATGGCGAAGAGAACTTTAGCGCAGAAAGGAAGCCATGAGCCATGATTATTGTATGCATAATGTGCTTTCCCCTCGTCTTCAGCCCGCAATTTTTATGATTGTTATTATTATGCATGCAAGGCAAGCGGAGATATACGTTCATATTATATCTCTCTATCCAAGGATTTCTGCAAACTTGGCACTTCTAACGCTTCATTGGGTTGTGGGTGGACTGGCGGACTGGTGGCTCGCTGGTTCCGCTTGTGATTCATTGGCAGAAACTTTCTGCGCGCCACAAAAGGTGAAATCCGAAGGAAAATCCCGCCATATCCGACCCCGGACCCCCGACCCCCTACCCCCGACCTTTGACCTGGACGCGGCTCATTAGCATCGAAGAACCCTTAGTGCTTCATTGCTGGATTTATGTGCTGCGCTGTCATAAACCCAAATATGCAGCCATTTGAATAAGTTGATGGGGGCTATGTTCTTCGAATGTTCGCTCAGAGTCTGTTCCACTTATAAGTTGAGAAATATATGCATACATATATAAACTACAACCTAGAACTATCTTATGCAATGGCTGCTAAACCAAATCTATTAAAGATATTTGAAACAAACAAACACTGGCCGCTGAAAACTGATTTTGTACATTAACTTCTTTCTAATTTTGTGGCTTTCAGTAGAACCAACCGCTATAAGCCATTAAATACGTTATATTGTATATTAGATGCGCTCTAGATCAAAGGCCTGCGATCTTATCTTGATTAGCATCTATTTTAGGAAAAAGTAATTTGGAAAATGTAGCTTCAGCAGGAAAAGCAGCAATTCCACGAAAGGCGAAAGGGAGTTTTCAATGAAGTTGAGGAGAGATGAGAAGAAAGTGGAGCCTGAGCCTGTCAGTCAAGTGAAAAGAGGGCATTAACAACGAATTTTGTTGGAATTTTTTCGCTTTACAATTTGTGGGCCACAAGCAAAAAAAAACAAGTAGAGAAAAGCGAATAAAATGAAATAAAATCGAGTGGGAAAACTTCGACACAGCATACGAGTGTGTGAGCCAAGATAATGCAAGGAATGCGAACTGGCGTATTTTCTTCTTTTCATTTTTTTTACTTGGCTTACTTGGTTGGGGGTGGTACTGAACACTGGACACTGGACGCTGGACTTTGATTATAATTCCAACACCTACAAAGTGAAGCCGACGGAGCGAGGGATGGGGAAATTGCGGCGACGATTGACAGTTGAAAATATAAAAGCGGATTTGTGTCCATCCAAGTTTCATGTGTGTGCTCGCTGGAGGGTGGGACTCGGAATTCTACTTTCTGGATACTGGATACTGGATACTGGATTCTGGGTTCGGGGTTCTGGGTTCGGGGTTCACCCTTGGCCAACATGAAAGGGCAGTGGAAGTCCTGTGGGAAGTGTGAACGAATGTTTTGCTGCAGATAAGCAAAATATCTGTAATAAGAAATTCTTTTTTATTTTCCCTCCTTCCGTCCGAAGTGTTTTTTATGCCACACGTCCATTCCATTCACTCATTCGCTGTTGTCCTGTGTGTTGTGTTGTGTTTTATTCGCTTGCTTTATATTCAAAGTGATGTCCTTTGGGGCATTCCTTGTCCCAATGTCCTGTTTTCCTCCATTCGTTCTCGTTCTCGTTTTTTTTATTTCTGTGTGCGAAAATGTCCATCAGCCGGCCGAGATGCGTGCCTAAGACGATTTCCTTTATTATTTACGGTAGGTTTTCCGCTGGGGGCTGATGGGTATGAGATTGGAAATGGAATCGCTGGATAGAACAGACATATGTCTAATGCTCATTGTTGTATGTCCTTGCATTGTCAACGGCGAAAGCCAGACGAAGAGTTGCGGATGTCGCAGACTGACGGACTGGAGTCAGCCGATAAGCTCCACTAATTTTAATTCTGTTTTTTCCGGATGAAATGCGTCCGGCTTTCTTCAAAATCTAACGGGCACCGTCATTCCCTTCAATTATTAAAATAGTTAATATTACTGGGGCACAAGCTCTTGCTGAAATATTTTTGTAAATTTCCCATCCCCACTTGCAAAGCGGAAACAGATGTCCGAGTGGAAGTGTACTCTTCCATTTCCTCGACCATAGCGTGCCCCCAATGCAAAAGTGGAATAGAAATGAAACGAAATGAAATGAAGTGCATTTTCCTATGCATAGCTAATGGTGGTGGACTTAAAGTGCTTTTCGAGCATTTTCTGCATTGGCCAGCCTGCGTTTGCATGCTAGCTGCTGGCCAAGTATCGTATGAGAATGGAGTGTTAATTTATTGGTCTGGAGGTCCAGATGCGATGGCCACCTGCGGTGGCAATACCCCGCACCGCTCCCTGTCTGCATGCATTTGCAATATTTCACACTTTAGTAAATTTGCATGATGCACCGTGCCACACGAATTGCGCTCCAATGCAGTCTGCCTCCGATTGTAATTAGTTTTGAGTTAATATTCAAGTTAATATTCAGGTTTATGCATTTGCAAAGAGCTTCTGCGTAGAGCCTTATTATTATTTATGCAACGTACGCATATACGTGTATATGGGATTTTGTTTTCTAACACGAAGTTTGAATTGTAATTATAATAATGAGTTTATGGCATGTTGGCTATCTAAGCTCTTGTGTATATACCTGTATTATATTGCTGCTTATCTTAGCTGCTTATCAAGCTGCAGGACATAAAAAAAGAGAAATTGTTTAATTCCTGCAAGTTTATGAACCGTTTTCGTTGTAGTTAATCCCATCTACCGACTGCAATAGGTTCCGGTTGTATGCCAAAAGTGATCCACAGATGATCGCAAGATCATTAAGAGATACGGCCACGCCCCCACAATATCTAAATCTGTAAGAGCGATTAAACGAACTACGACTTGTGCAGCTCCAGTTTGTGTGGAGATCTCCACGCGAGGCGAAAGAGTTAAGCTTAACTGGATCGCAGTAGATTTATTAAATTATTCATACAGACATGTTATTACGTTGCTTAATAATGGCTTGTGTGCTGCCCACTAATGGCGGAGTGCCCTGCAAATATTTTGCTGTTGTAAAATGTATTAAAAACAAATTACGTTTTAATGTGTTAATTAGCTAAGCCCATGGATTAGACTTGGGTGGATTTGCATGCCTGATTCCCATTAAACTCTGCATCAGTGAGCTTTTTGGGGCGTGATCTTCGGGTCTGGAGTGCAAATTTGAAATGTGTTCGCCGCTTTTACATACATATACTATATTTATATACTCGGGCAAAAATCTATCTGACGTGAGTTTATCATTTGCATGTCTAGGTGGCATTAGAATTAAATGCTAATCGCCGACTGGCCTGAGTGGAAACCACCTTCGTCGTCGACAAGTCGTTATCAATTTCCATTTCATCAGCGGCAGCCGTCAATTTTCATAGTTAGCATAATTTTATGTCTTACTCGGCGGGCTCTATATAGTGCACATACACACATACACACATACACACACGTATGTACATATACTCGTATAGACGGGAAAAGATAGGCCATCTTGGGCGGTATAATGATGGGTTGATTCTGACCTGATCTGCTTTTCTACCGGCTTCTTCTTCACAGTTTATCTATGCATAGACAATTTATGTACTTCATTTTCGCAAAAATTCAGCTGGCTTGCATGACATTTGCTACTTAGCTGGAATGCTGGGCTGGGATCGCTCTTTTAATATTATATATTTATATTGGAGTTTATTTTTCCGTTCATGAATATGCTATGTTTCCTTATGTTTCTCTAAATGATTGTGAAACTGTAGTTAAATGGGCAATTGTTCTGGCTTGGCTTGGGAATTCATATGTATCTTTTAATCTATTAAGCATTTTTCATTGCATCATTTTCATTAATTCATTTTAGTTTTTCTAATGGTACTGTAAATTCTAATCAAGCAGCACTGAGATTAGATTTCCTTAAATTACGGATTTACCTATGTTTGAATTTAATACGAATTATTTAAAGAATACTTTTTGTTTGTTTTATAGATAAAGCATGTCCAAATTCAACTACTATTTTGATAAAATATTCGTTCGAAATTTCTCAACTCGAAAACCACCAAATGGAACCACCAAAATTAAATTCAAGATTACAATTTTATGATTGAGGCTCATAAATTAACCGCTACAAAAGACCCAAGGCGCAAGAGTATTTGCAGAAAAGTAAAAATAAGAAATGAGTAAATTATACCAATACTTTAGGTGTAATGTATTTTAGTTATTTTTTTAAAATGTATTTAATTTGATTGATGCACAGTTGCACACCGTCAGTTATGTTTGGGGGGCAGCAAATCGCTTTGTAGCGAAAATATAATAAAATGGAGAATAAAATAGAAAATGAAATGAGCGAAATATGAAATAAATTATGAGGCGAAATGAAAGATGTTTGTTTGGGTGCAGTTTTGCGTATCCGAGTATCTTTTGCATTGCCTCTTTCAGCCGGCTAACGTACACATTTCGTACACATTTGTTGTTAAAAGAACTATTGTTGTTGCTGCTATTGCTGGTATAGTTGTGATTGTTGTTGCTGGCAAGCGACAGCAGCGAAAATTAATGAGCATAATTAACAACACGCAGGGCGTTGCGGATTCGAAATGATATCATTGCATGGTCGCTGGGCTGAAATTTTTGGTGCTGTGCATTTTTATTGCCACTTAGCAAAGGTTTTTACCATCTTTTTTGCGCCAGTAATATTAGTTTTGGTTTTTACTGCCAATGCATGTCTATCGGCACAATTAAATTTGTTGCACTCGCTGCGCAAAATGCATAAACAGTTTCTGCCTCTCCGAGGCGTCTGGCTCTTCTGTTCACAATTTGGCACGCAAATTGTTACCAACTCATTTTTCGACTCGCAGGCGGCTGAGTATTTGCTTAAGGCCTTCAACGAGGCAGAAACTCAAAACTAAATTAAGTATACATCTGTTCGCAGTGTTTCCATTGCTAATTACAGCAAATTAGAAGTGATAAAGATCTTCGGGCAGAAATTGGGCTGCTATTGATGCAATGATATGCGCTGAAATCGGGAGCAGAACTGAAAAGTGCAATAAAATGAATAATTAAACAGCTAAACCCAACTATATATTTCTATTCATTTTGTTGGTGCTTAATCAAAATTAAATATGTGCAAAATATAAGTGCACATAATAAACCGGAAAGAAATGCAATTGTGGGTTAATATTAAAGTATTCAGTAATTAAAATACCAAATAAAAAATTCCTAATAAATTTATACAAATTTTAAACAATCTGAAATATACTTTAAGTAACAAATGTTTAAACCAAAATGTATTTATCCAATGTAAAATGTAATCCAAGGCTGAGTATTCCAAGTTTAAGATCCGTTCGCGAGCGCCGTCAAAATGCGATTGACTGCAAAGTCCGTTGGTCTTCCTGCTTTTTATACAAATTTGTAGCACTGGAAAGTTTTCCAATTTAAAGGAAACTCACAAAATTTGAATATGCGCACTGCAACGTGCGCGACATTAATAAAAAACGGAAGGTAGCCACTCGTTGGAATGGTGAACGTTGATTTTTGGGGTGGCACTGGAATGGTTAACCAACCAACCCTTTGATAAAAAATGAGCAGAGTACATTCCGTACCCCTTTTTTCCCACTCAGCTCTTACCCCTTTTTTGTAAATAAACAACATTTTTAGAACAATCTAAGTGTGACCCTGTTGCAAGAAGACTTTAACCCCTGGAATGCCAGTGCAACTCCTTGTTTGGAAACCGCATTGCCAGCACAAAAAATACCACACCTTTCACATCAAAATACAATTTGTGAGGCTGACAAAAGTATTTTTACCTTTTGTTTTGCGGAATTCTTCTTTTGTTTTTGCACGCCTCATTATCACATTTGCCAAATATGCATCCGTGCACATGTCCAATTTCAGCAATCTCCAGCGCTGTCAATCAAAATGCAAATAGTTGTACCTCATTAAAAGCAACTTGAGGGGCAGCCGCACCAATAGCAACGTCGAAAAGGAAAAATGCCACCAAGCATAATTTACATTTTCCAAACTGACGAAACAAACTTTTGAGCAGAGGCGCGCGCTTGCGCAGTGCCAACAATTAATCGGTTCAAGGGGCCAAGTCGAAAAGTCCTCAGTTTTTGGCTCGCTGGAAAAGCTGGTGACAAGGGGTAAAAACTAAAGGATCAGCCCGAAAGTATCGCATGAAAATGGGGAAAAAAACTAGCGATGGGAGATCGGAGATCTGAAAAAATCTGTTGTACTAAAAAATATTTTCCTATATAATATATTAACTTTGACTTGGAAAAAGGTTATACAAATTCTGCATAATAGTTACTGTAAAATTAGTATATAGTTTTTAATTTAAATTTAAAAAACTTTTAAGTGATTATGATAATAAAAAAAATACTCAGATATATACACAACAATAATATTTCAAATAGTTATAGGTGATATATTTTATTACTAACAAATACTTACTGAGTTTTTGAATATATCCACATATCACAATTTTTGAATATTGCATTGCTTTCCTAATGGATATGCATGAATACTTACCCCCCTCACGCAGCCATCTCGATCAGTTTGAATGGAAAAGCTTGCATCTGTTGGATGTTGGCGACTACTTCAGCTGCCGGCGACGTGTCGTTTGTCGTTTGTCGTTTTCAACGGTTTTTACACGATTTGGTCAAAAACGTCAAACTGACTGACAGCTGCCAACTGGAGGCCCCAGGCCAACAACACTTCAACGGCCATGTCGCCTTGTCGCCAACTCACCTCTCGCTCACACACGCTGGCTATCTCTCTCTTGTCGCCATGTGTCAGATTTGAGTTCGATCTTGCAGCTGTTGGAAAACAATTTTTCGATTGAATAATTTGCCAGGTTTTTTTTTGCGATCTGGCGCTGCTGCCTTGGCTTAGACTTCTGCTTATTAACGTGGCAATAATTGCAATTGCAAATCGAAAATTTGCATAATTATTTAGAAATCACGAGGCTAGTTAGTCAGTTAATAGTCCGCTGATTGGGGCCTATTACCATGAACTAAGTTAAATGGAATGCTGGCTAAAATCGAGCACACGTCGATATTGAGCAATGACCAATTGTTGATTTCCTAAACTTTTACATGCACAGCAAGAAAACTAAAGCAGAAATAATCGACAATCAAACAGAGGATTTCGATCCTTCTAACGATATATGTATAAGTTCCTAATTTTCCTATGTGTATGACTATGAGTATTTCCGCTTGAATATTATTCACAATTACTATTCATCCATTTGAAAGCGTTTCACCTCGCTTACGATTACAAAGTGCTTTACAAAAGTGCGCATTGTTCTGATGATATTCGCAATGCCAATTTCCATTTGCAACGAATGTAAATTTTCCGCCGCGGATTTTTCCTTCGCCTTTCAATTCAGCGTGAGTCAGGCGTCAATTAATTTAAATATTGGCCCAGAGGCTGGCGAAAAAAAAAGAATGTTGGCATCTGACGGCTACTGTTCGGGATGAACCTTCAATGACGCGGATGATGATGATGATGTGTTGAGGTGTCGGCGCTTTTCAAGATCGCCGACACGCCCCAGTCGAGTGCATCATCTGAAGTGGGTCGGGTTGTGGCATATGCACTGCTGATTTTGCGCTTATTAAAGATCTTTAAATACTGTAATTTGAGCACGAAGACGATGGACTTGAACTTGCCGCTGGTAGAGTGCCAATTTATCAGGGATTCGTCATGGTCCTTTTTGGATTGGCTAATTTAGAATGCATTTATGAAAAAGTCATCCAAAGTCATCAGAAATCCTTTTAAAGCCATTATTCGAGCTGTGCTTATGCACAATCAATAATTGTTCGAGCACAATTACGGCCAGGTTTCCTTTTTCAATTTATGCAAACATTTTGCTGCCCTCAATTGACTCGATTCGAATCGAATCGAAAACTTACATATTTGCTCTGCTTGTCATTGAACCGATTGATTGGGCCTTAGAAATGTGAATGTTGTTTGTAAACTACTGCACAGACCATTGGCTCTAATAACTATCAAGATTAATGCATGCCTAACGCTTTTTGTTTTATTTGATGTCCAGAACAATGAAGTATCTTAATATCTTAATATCCATCCTTAATAATACTTACCTCCTTCAGAAATTTATACATAGAGTCTTATGTTGAATGCAGTGTTGTAAGTATTTTGCAGGGTATCCACGCTTCGCCGTTAACTTGTTGAATTCCGAGTTGTGCCTGGCAAGCTGGGCATTACGATCAAATGCACTTGAGAATTAACATTCGGAATGCCTTTAACAACTGATCGAGCTTTGGCATTTAATTGAAAGTCAACATACTTATGCAAATCCCAGCGGCTGACCACCTAACGAGCCACCTCATCTCAATGGACTTGAATTGGCCGGGACAAGCGGATTTGCATAGAATGAGATACGCCGAGGATTTTGGCCAGCTGATTTGCATGCTCGTATAGTCCGCCAAAAGGGGGTACTATATATTATACATATGCGTGTGTGTGTGTGTGTGTGTGTGTATCTACCGGATACACGGATTCCGCGACCGGCGAAGCAGACAATAAATTATGACAAAGGTTGCATTAAAATAATTTACAAATTAAACAGCAGAAATTACATTGAAATGAGTGAAAATGTGGCAGCCGACGAGAGACGGCAAAAAGCGGAGATTCCTTACCGAGAAAGCCAGTTGGATGCCGCTGGCCAAGCCGCAGAAGACCAGGCCCGAAGCCTGAATCTGCGCTTCTGCCGATGCTGACTGATGTTAATAAGGCGTCTCATAAATTATCAAGGCGAAACGTGCTGAGAGATGCAGCAGAGTGCCCGCCAATGGCACTCCATCGGGCTATGACTTTCGAGATGGCAGCGTGCCTGGCTGGATTCTTGGGGCACGAACCGGGATCATTTGCTATGGCAAACTATATCAACTGCAGTCTTTGTTTTCTAAGAATTCCAGCTCAAAATGAAAGCAGCCCTTCAGCAAAAATCGCAAGCCCTAAAATATATTTTAAATATATTTAAACAAGTTTAGTTTTACTTGTTCCCTTACTAGTAAGAAGCTGAAACGAAAATGAATCAAATACTTTAATAAATTAACTTAGGTACAGTGTTGGAAAAAATAATAGAAACACGTTGGTTGAAGCATTGATTTTAAATTTTTTGCTCAGAACGAAAGTAATATTTTTTAATCTTTATTTTTTTTAAATTCATATATAAGTATATTTCACAATAGAAACAAAATTATTTTTGCATCTTTATATTAACTAAAAATAATTAACTTAACTAATTAACTTGGCGCTTGGAAAAAATAATAGAAACAAGCTACGTTTCTGCAATTTGTTTGAATTTTTTTGCTGCTAATTTTGTAAGAAAATCAATATATATAAAATTTATAAAAAATCTAAGCATAAGCATTATACGATTGTAAAACTGGAGTGTAGGACTCACGGATCCATCCCCAGTTTTCCTCTTGGCCATCCACTCCGTCAGCGTTTTGTTGTTGTTGTTGTATGCAATGGACATATGCAATGGCGCGCAGAACACAAAAAAATTTACATTGCATTTATACGGATGCGAAATGCAAGACGAGCTCAAATGAGGCGGAGGTAGGATGGAGGTGGGTTCGGGAATGGGGCTCCAGATCGGGATGGGGATGGAGATGGGAGTGGGAATGGGAATGGGAATGGGAATGGGAATGGGAATGGGAATGGGAATGGAGATGGCTGCCACTATTAACGTGACAATTTGTGATTTGTGCTGGATGCTGGATGCTGCTGTGACTGGTTGGTATTTAGAATTTCTTTCTCAGTGCCAGCTTCTCAGCATCCTGTTGATTGCGATGGGGAAGGAAAGCGTCGCCAACGTTCTTGGGCTTGTTTTGTTGCACTGACGATGACTGCATTTAGATTACGGAATTATTTAAAATATTTTATTAAACAGCAGCTGAGAGATCTCTCCTTAAGTTGCGACTAAATGCCAGCTGTGCGTGGCCAACGTAGCGGGGTATTAATTATATAAATTATTCACAAGTCTGTGTGCCATTAATGAAATGTCAGCGCAGTGGAATAGCGCACAAAAGCAGTCCAGCAGCGCCATCTGGCGTCCGGAACTGGTTCCAACTCCTTATCGAAGGGGTTGGAATCGGTCTAAAAAAGCGAAAACCACGGGCTCTATGCAAAAATCAGGCACTGGAAGTGAGCGACCATTTAAAGGGTTGAATGGGTGTTCATTTTTTATAGAAAGGGTGGTTCGGCTGATTTTTTTTTTCACTTCCAACATTCAGTTTGTTTCAGACTCTGAAGAAGTAAGGACCTGGAAATGAAGCTAAGAAACAGTTTTAAGCATCTATATATGTATCTTTATACCACTCCAAAATGTTTGCCAAGGTAAGAGACTATTTAAAATCGTGAACTGCTTAATAGCATTTATATTTTAGGTACTCCACTTCAAAATAGCAATGGCGAAAGGTAAGGAATCAAATTGTATCTGATACAAAAAAAGTTTCAGTGAATTTGTATATATTTTTTGGAATTATAATTTGCGTACTAAGGAAAGTAGCCTTTGCTGCTAAAATGTTAAAAGGAACTATTTCGTAAACACATTGATATTGCTAAATTTCAAAATACCTCAAGATGAAGCTCTTTAGTTTCCATACGATTCGATTTGTGAGTTCCAAAAGCCATGGATAAACTTCTCCATATATGCTCTGCCACGAATCGAAGACCAAATAAATAAACATCGAAGCACGCTTGCCTCAATCAAGACACAAAATAAGCATTGTTTGAACACGAGCCCAATGGGATCAATTTAAATATGAACGTATTTTTTCCGTTTCTGCCTAACCCAAAAACCCGGCCACGCTTTCAAATTAATTCCAAACTCCAAAAGTTGTAATGTCTTAAAGCCGCAAGTTTTTTGTCGGCTCATTTCCGTTTTCCTAACCGAAAACATTCCAGTCAAAACTTGACAAATTAGACAAATAGAAAACATGTCAAAGAACTGAGCGGATCGAGCTGACTGTCCGCCCCAATTAAGCGGCTCAAATACTTTTTTTTTCACCAGTCATGGCGAGTGCGTAAGACCAGTGGAAATTGGTAGGAAGGTGTTGATAGGGGATAGGGGATAGGGGATAGGGAAACCACCTGCTAATTAGAATAAGGAAAAGTGTTTATTCATGTTTTGTGGTGGGGAAAGGGGACTTGGTTGTTAAATGGAAGATGAAGGTTTACGAACTGCCAGGGGATCTTCACAATCTAGTTTTAACTTTGGGTTCACAAAGCACTACTGGTTTAAATATGTACATATATTAAAAGTCGAAGATAACTTCATTCAAAATATGTAAACTTTGCTAATTAATTTAATAGGAAATTGGCCAAAAATGTTAGGAAGTACATATATATTTATTTATATATTTTTTTGATAGGATAGTGCAGTTTACTTTGTATTAACAACTCATGAAGAAAAGGTCGAGTGAAGAGCATGATTTAAATTTTCGAATCGTAGTTTCCTGATACCGATCAATGAATGCCTTCGACCCAAGAAAGGCGCCTAGTCATGCTTCCGCCTCTGGGAGACAGAGACCCACTGAATCGCATCCCATCCCATCCCATGCCATCCCAATAGAATTCAGACACCTTGGGCCCATGTCGTCCAGCTGGCGGGGCCGGCATTTGGCCGTAATCAAAATCCTTTTATAGCATTTACATAGCAGCACATACAAATCAAGTAATGCCTGCTATTGGCCAGGTTTTTTACCCGGCCAACTGGCCAACTGGCCACTTGTTGTGCAGTTAGAGTTAGTCATTGAGACTTGGGCCGCTGACAGGCGAGCCGATCTTAGCCGATCCGATCCAGTCGATCGTGGGAAAATGATCGATTTCATCAGGCCCGGAGAAGTGTCTCTCCCTAGACTACAGCCATGGAGTACATGACATCGAACATGCCTGGCGAGCTGGCAAAACGCAATTGAAACGTGTTCATAAAGCAATTTTCGTCTTTTTTCCACTCCTTACAGCACGAAGCTCGGCGTTTTTCTCGCCGCCGCTTTGAGCTTTATGAAATGCATCTGACAGATTGTTGCCAATTTGGTAGTGGAGGCTTTTTGAATATTGATTTGATGACCGTGGAAAATGCCTTTTTTCCACTGCTCTTGATGGATTGTTAGCCGTAGATAAGCACTAATAGACATCTAATGATTGATTAGGTATAAATGTTATGGAAAGCAGAAGACTTAGGAGTAGCTAAATTATTATTTTGTATTACTGTTTTTATTTTGTTTCTGGCTGCTAGGGTAAAATCCTTACTAAACTTGAAACATAGTGTAAGATTAAAATAACCAGAAGAAGTATGCATTTGAAAATGTACGGCTTGATTTCAGGATTTTTTTAATAAAAAATTTAAATCAAATCATAAATAATACATGAGCCAGCTCAATAAAATCTTAAACCATCATTAATAACAGTTTAACATAGACGGAGCCCAGAAGCCGCCCAAAACTGTCACGCCCACACTTTTGAAAAATGTGGGTTTTTCTCACTTTTTCATATATCATGTAAATGTACATAGATTTGCAAAAATTTTTTGCCACTCCCACACTTTTAAACAATTGTTAAGTTTGTTTTTCATTTTATAATTTTTTCCGCAATTTCTAATATCGGTTTATTCCAGAAAATGTTGAAATTTCTCATTTGCACTTCTATTAGCTGAGTAACGGGTATCTGATAGTCGGGGAACTCGACTATAGCATTTTATAAGTTTTTAGGTATCACAATAAAATACGCCACCATGAAAATGATGGCAGTCCCATCAGAAAATCATAAATTGGAATATGAGAAGCAAACTGGCTCCACCCAAAAAATATAATTTATATATGCACAGCCTTCTCGTCTCATAGAAGTCAACACAACCTTATTGGCAATGGTAATTTTGTTGCAACATTTTTATAATGAATTATTTTGCCACTTTTTAGTTGGCCATGCCTTTAAAGGCATTTTTCAGAGCTCCATCACCTTGTAATGGAATGTGTGTCTAATTGCCTCGTTAATTTAATTCATACCACATTAATTAATTCTCTTTATTGAATTAGGAACAAATGAATGTATATACATATATCTGAAAATATCATATTTATCTATAGAAATTCAGGAAAGTCACTCAACCAAAAACGGATTAAGTGGGTATGGCAAAAAGCAGAAAAAATCGCCGGCAAAGAGGCGCAAAAACTTGACCAGGCCAACGATGGATGGTGGCGAATTATTATGCAGCAGCAATTACTCGCCAATTGTCGTCGCAATGAGATAGTACAGAGAATGGGAACAGAAGAGGAAAAAGCTGTTCGAGAAGGCGATAATCCGGTCGTCGGGAACGATGGACGTCCTCCACGTCCTCCACGTCCTCCACGTCGCAACGAATCGAATGGAATCGAATCGGATCGGATCGCAATGATCAAACGCCTCTGGAGCTGGGATCTTGGCCAGCTGAACGGTTTTGGCCCGGCCAGCTATGACCAAATGCAGAGGATCAGCAGAGTCGTCAGTCGCCCCCTGTGATTATTTTTATTATAATTGCGCGTTTATTGGCGTGAGGATATGTGTTGCCACTCGAATCCGTGGGGACACAACACAATCGTACCGCCACGACGGTGAGTGCCTTAAATTTCATAATCAAAAATCGAAACACTATATATATACATATATGTATACATATATTTCTCGCTTTTCCACCATCAACGCTTGCAACTGCTAATGACGACGACACCTTGGTCGAAACCCATGCTCCTGGACCCCCGATTCCATCGACATCGTGGCTCTCTGGATGCTGGATACTGGACAATTCGAAAACATCCCACTAATTTTGCCATATATGTCCAAAGTGGTACACAAACGGCAAACGGCAAACGGCAAACGGCAAATCGGCTTTGATTTGTGTGGCAAACTTGGCGCTTGTTATACAGCATTTTTGCGTCTCTTAAATGCTGCATTTTCCCCTGCATTTGCTGCTCTTTAGTTTAAGCGGCTTATATGACTATGGGTTGTAGGGAAGTCTATAAAAATGATATTGTGTTACATCTTAGAATCCTAGAGAGCACTTAACTTTCTTCAGGGATTTTAGGCTCAATAATATTTTTTGCTAAACATTTTACAGTGGAAATTCAGTATTAATTGTATCGTTAAACCTTAAAATAATGTAAAATATTTAAATATTAATTTTGATACAAGATTGGAAAGAGTTTTGGATTTTATATCAACTTTTTTTCCACCTCGTTTTCACTTCAAAGTTAATAGTGATTTTGAGATGTTTGTACCATTTAAAAGTGGCTTACAAAATCAAACACAAGAACCCAAATTAAATTACAATTCTTATGTTGTCCATATCAGATTGTTTATATTGTAATGTCTAATGGCTTATTTCCCACTTGTCGTATCTATCATCTCGATTGGGGCCTCACCTTCATTACCTCATCAATTATTTCAAGCAAATGCAATTCAATTAGGAAGTGCATTTATAAAAACCCGAGGCGAACTGTAAACTCTAATTTACCAACTTTTAAAGTAGATTTCAAATCAAGCAATTGCCGTTGGCGCCAACAGTTCCAACAAAGACGTTAAGCTGTTGGAAATCTTCCTGAAATAGTTAACTATTGAGCTGAAACGCAATTGGAAACACAAAAAGTGTTTTTCAGATGGAAATCTCGAGCAATTTCCAGGCCCAGCCCACCGTTTATTACAGGCAAAGAAAAGTCCACTTGAAATGATTGAATTTCACCATTTTCACAATCGAAGGAGGCGTGTTTTGAGGGCGTGGCTATTGGATAAACGTGAATCAATCAATATTGAAGCGTATTAAATATTACTCTTTATATAGATAACAAGCGAAGGAAAAATTAAAATTGTTGCTTGTCTTTGTTACACTTATTTACAGCACTCCAGAACATTACATTTTAAGACGCCCAATACAATATGTATATATTTTCATAAGTTTATTTATTTATGCTCCATAAACTTTTATACGTCTGCACTAAAGGCTTATATAATATTAAAGCCAGACATCTTTGCCCTAAGGTGCGATTTGCTTAAAAACAATTAAGCCGCAGGAGAAGCGCTAATAAAAAATTAAAATAATCAAGGGAACGGCACGCCAATGGCTCATTTGTAATGCTCGAGAAGAATTTCGCTGAAGTGTATATAAAGTGGATATATAATTACATCGCCTTTTGTTGTCTGCACTTTGCGTTTGCTGGGCATGCGGGTGTTGTAACGCGACAATTAAAGTTGTAAGACTTTCTGTTTCTTGGCCGGCCTTAGCATAATCGCACAATTTGTCAACGAGTCGGTCGCCGCAGACAACCCCTTTCATATCACATTTAATTGTTTTTCCTTTTTTCCCTTTTCTTGTTTTTCTTAATATAAATGCAAAGTTTCGGGGTTAACCAGTGGGGCCTAAATGCGTTAAGGAGAAAAATGTGGTCGACATGGCGTGCTTGCAAGTGTGAAGTGAAAAATTGGCTTTCAGCCATCTTCATATGATGAGTAGCATTAGGAAGCCAAAGGTAGTAGGTTCTAGTTTTAAGTTTCTAGTAGCACTGGGGAAAAGTTCTCCTTATTGATATAAGTGCCTAGGGGAATACCTTAGGTCATATTCTCAAGTTTAGTAGCTAACCTCCCTCTGTTTAAAATCGAATTACATTTTCACGCCATTTAACGTGTAGCTAGAAACTTAAAGTCCACTAACTTTTTAGTTTAAGATACTACTTCATCGGGCAAAAATGTAAAAAGATGTACAAATATATGTAATATGTAACTTAACCAGTAGCATTTCTGATTAATTTACTACAAGAGAAGGCCCCTATCAAAATCGCAGAATCGCAAAATCGCCATTACATTTGGCATAACAATCATTTGGAATATTTTATGCCGCTGTTTTACCAATTATAATCAGATTAGACAAGACAAACGCATTTGGCGAACAGCGCAAAATGAGGGAATGCCATAAAGCAGCCAAATTATTGCAAATAAATATGGATGTAAAATCGCAGAATGAGGCGGCTGAGAATTTGATTTGCAGCTACATTCTATCACATGAAATCGAGCAGTTTATGCTGAACAAAACTAACCATCGGGATTAGACCATAAAGCATGCTAGAGTGCTCGTGCTCGGCGGTGTATCTGCCAGATATCTAGATACGTACTCGCATCTAGACTGTGCGTGTCAGCAAGTGTGTAGTGTGCAGTGTGTAGTGTGTAGTGTGTCTTTCTCGGAGTCATACTCGTATACGGATTCGCATTCGGATTGGGATGCTTCATGGTGCACTGGGCCTGGCCTGGACCATCAAACCAGAACGGCCGCCTAGGAAGAATTCTGCCATAAATCATGGTCATAAAACTTAGCTGTAATCTGCGCGGAGAGTAGAAACACTGTTCTGTTCCTCGAGGGTTTCTTTTTTCTTGTTTTGCGGAAGCATTGCGGACTTTCAACTGAGCATAACTTTGATTGATAATGATGTGTCAATAATATGTGTTTGCAATTTTATGCTGACTGAGTAATGTGAATGTAACATTGTGATGAAATGCCTCCCTCGGCTGGAGTAACATTTAAATGGTAATTTAAACATCGACTTAAGTTCCGGGAACCAATCCAACCATGATGAGCCCCCATCGGCCAAAGGACAGCCCATGCCCATCACTTTGTAATGGCGGTATATCATCATATTGTAATAGAAGCCTATTAGGCAAGAATTTCATGATTAGCTGAATTGGGATTTTTCACATTTTGTTACATTTTAAAGTAGTTTATATCAAGTTATGCGGAAATTTAACGCTGAGTACTGGCTAACGTGAAAAAGTTGGTACGGAAGGTTGGGATTAAATTTACTCTTTTACAACATTTAATGAACTTTATAGAAATTCAAAACAAGGCTGTGAAAATTGTATTAGTAAGAAATTAAAATGTTTCCTTCAATATAAATTAACTTTTTCATTCAAAAAATTAAAGAGGATTAATTGTAGGGTTGGCATATTTCAAAACAAAAACTATAAAGGAATATTCTCGACTTATTTAAACGAAATGCAAGCAAACATTTAACATTTTTTTCAGAGTTTTCAATTAATTATATTTTAAATCTTTTCAGGCGAGTCAAAAAATTGTACTTCCCTCACGGATAGGGTATCGCGGATGCCGCAGCATTGA
The DNA here is from genome assembly GCA_005876975.1 of Drosophila orena. Classification (NCBI taxonomy): domain Eukaryota; kingdom Metazoa; phylum Arthropoda; class Insecta; order Diptera; family Drosophilidae; genus Drosophila; species Drosophila orena. Next base: position 6,223,814 of record VCKV01000008.1, on the reverse strand, counting down.
ATCTATAACTTCGCGGCCCCTGTGAAGCGGCAACATTTGAATGGCCAAAAGCGCGCAATGCGTGGAATTTGCATTCAAATTGAGGCCCGTTCACTTGGGAGGCCGGCGCCTTGAACAAAGTGGAAATACCGCACAAATGCAAACGACAGGCTAATAAGCTCGAGCGGACAGCTTGGAATGCCTGGCCGGACTGCATATGGTAAACAATTGGCCAAGATCAGCTCCAGTTGGCCGGAATTATGCACCCAGGTCGTCCGATCGCCGATTGCCGATTGCCGTTTCCCGATCGCTGTTGACAGCTTTTTTAAACGCCGGCAAATTGAGCAACAGGTAAAATATCCAGCCCGCGGAGGTGAATCAACTTAATTGCTGGCGGAATTGTGTCAGCAGATCGTGCGTTTGCGATATGCGATTTGTGCGGCAGCGGCGCCCTCCAAAACAATGCCCTTCAATGGAAACTCCGCGGGGCAGGTCCAACCTGAATGCTCTTCGCCATTCAATGGACCACCGTTTAGCTGGGAAATATTTCTCTCGAATTATTGATGATTAATTTACATTGTTGAGTTTATCCAGATGACCAAAAATTAAGTATACGCCATATAAAAAGAATTTTTTTTCAAAGATTAAAAGATATTAAGTATACGCAATATAAAAAGATTTTTTTTTTCAAAGATTAAAAGATATTAAGATATCAGTAGCAGTAGTAATTTAAATAAAAAGTTTTTTTCATCATGTATAAAATAATAATTTTATTTGGTTCTTAAAATATTTAAGGGTGTTGTTAACAAAAAAGTAAGTAAAGAGTATGGAATAAAAATAAATTAAAAATAGTTATAAAAATCATAAAAAAAGGGTAAGAGCGCAACATAATTAAAATGCATACTTAATTATAAATAATAGTCTTAAGTGGATGCAACAGAGAATGAGGAAAATTTTCAGGTTTAAAACAGTTTGGTTTGTCAGTATTAAAGTACTGCACTGAATTAACCCAAAACGAAATCAAACGAAATAAATACTAATTCCCACTTATTTAAAAGCTTTTACGACAAATTCACAATTAAAGCGTTTCTTTAATCAGTACTTAGTACTTAGTACTTAGTTAATAGCCTACAAACATCGCTGCCAATAAGAGGCGTTGGCGAAACCAGTTTGCAAAACAAAAATCCAATTGGATAAGTCCGGGCCCCAAAATAAAGATAAAGCCCCCCACTTGCGTCAAAGTGACAGTTAACGAGGCGATATATGCAGGCGGAATGAGAGTCTATGCGAGCGTATCTCCCAATTGGGCAGAGAATCGCGGCTCCACCTCCAATTGGATTAAATAGGCACACAGACAAGGGGGCGATAATCATAAATTTAAATAAAGCGAGGGAGCATGCGGGTGCGAGTGGGACAGCGAGCAACCAGATTTGAATAATGCAAACGTGTGCGTTGCAAATTAGCGAGCGGGATTAGTTGTCTCTTTTTCGCCAATGGGGCAGCTTTTTGTGGAACCTAAGAGAGTGATCGCAGCTTTTTGCAGTGGTAGTGGTGTGAGTCTGGGCCCCAAACACCGCCACTCCCCCGCCCTGCGAGCAAGAAACGGAGCGCGAAGAGAGAGCGAGAGGTTTGAGATACAAGAGAATTTTTTGCTATCAAAGGAAACTTAATTGATTTTTTTTTATACAAAAATGAATTAGTGTTTAAACATAACTCATTACAGTTTGGGAGAGCTTATACTCTCTCTCGCTCTATCTCTCTCTTATCGCTCTCCCACAATTGCAATGTTGCAAGCAGGTGGGTATCTGTGTGTGTGTGTGTGTGCAAGTACCTGCAGCAGACACAAGCAGCTAAAGTCACACACACTTAGAGCAAAAACCGAACACAGAGACACTTCACATTGCAATTGTTTGAGTGCACTGCCGTTTGTTTATTTGCCTTTTGTTTATATGGATTTGGCGAAAAACTTGTTGCAGCCCGCTGCCGTTAAAGTTGCCGATCCGTTGCGCATCTTTAAGATACTTTCGGCGAGCTCGCCTCAGTTGAGTTCAGCGTTCAGTGGTTGTAGCTCAAGTGCGCGCGCTTCCCGGACTTTGGCAACACATTGTGTCCTCCGCGATATCCCATGCGCTACACTACAATACGATACAATACGATCCCGAACGATTCGCTTCGTTTTGCAGACACCCCTCTTCTAATAATAAAAATCCCCATTCTCATCGCTCTCGCGTCGCGATTTTTCCGATCTCTTTTGTGCCGCAGTTTTTTGCGTTTTGACGGCGGCATTTGTGCGAATCGAAACGTGCTGCGAATGAGACGCAAATTGCGCTTTTGGAAACATCATAATTTGTTGCAAAACTATACGCTTATAGTTTTAGAGAGAGTGCCCGCAATTGTGCAGATAATTAAAAGGATAACACATTACTTACGTGTATTCACTTCAACGAAATGAATTCGATATCTAAGATTGAAAAGTTTGTCCGAAAAACTTAACAGCAGAGGTAAATACCATGAGTATTACATTAAGTTATGTAAACTATAAAAAAATACAAAATATATTTAAAACATGGTGTATATTATCGAGAGTGTACTGTAATTCAATAATAGATTATTTGTGTACAAAATGTTGTATATGAAACGTCGTTGCAAATAATTTATTTTTACTGTTCAGCTAGTTTAAAATGTGCAGAAAATAAATTCAAATTATAAGTTACTTCAAAAATACAATTTTACATTTTTGAAAATTAAGAAGGATGGCTCCAGGCACTTATTAAAATTTTAAAATGGCATTTATAAAAGCCATTGATGTAATTATCTTTTTGGGTACCATAATATTTATTTACCTTCCCCATGAATTTATGAAACAAAAAGATAAAATTGTTTATTTATTCGTTAAATCAAATATAATTTTAAATTAAATAGATTTTGTGCATTTAATGTTCCGAAAATTACTAACCTTTCTCTCCAAAAATTTGAACACATCAATTTTAGAACAAGTGACATCAGAATATCGTTTTTGATAACAGTTCCCCAGGCCACCTGGACCCTAATCATGATTCATTCAATTAATCAAAGCCGTGTTGAATTTCACAATCCTAATCTGGAATCTTTAACAAGCTTTCATAAATGAAACATTCTTGAATTTATGTTGCTTAGCGTTTTAAAAGGGGACTTTCCCCCGCCCCGCAGCAGTAAATAGTTTGACAATCTAGAAGATTCAAGAGCTACAAGGTTATTGAAAAGAATTGAAAGTAAAGGAAATGTATATGTTACCATTTAGGTGGGGGGATATGTGATTGTACAAACCGTTTTTAAGGCGCCTTGAGTTTCAGACCCGAGGTAAACAGAACCTGCATCAAAGTTTACTCCACAAAAGTTGAAGTGGGATACCTGTAACTGCAGTATCTTTCGCAATATCGCCGGGGCGAGAAATAATATTGAAATTGAAATAAATAAATACGGCAAGCAAAGTGTAAGAAAAGCGATCGATTTACACTTTAAATATCGTACCAGCCCACCGTTCGATTTGTTTAATGTGTATATCTATATCAATACACAAGCGTATATTATGTTGCCTTATTGATAAGGCGATCGACTCGATATGTTTTATTAGCATAACACTTGTGGCGTGCCGCGGTTTTGAGTTCAAGTGCCTCTGGACAAGTTGGAACTGCATTTCCTTTTGGTTGGACACTCATTTTTTTCTTATTCAAATGCCGTTATCTGGGTGGCGTATATAGATACAGTCGTACAGATACCATTACCATTTGCTGTAACGATCGGGTGATTGATTATTTTTACAGTACAATAATAAATATTTGTGCAGCGTTTGTGGCGTTGCCTGCTTAGCCTAATTAGATAAAAATGGAATGGAAAAATGGAACCTGCTCCTTCTTATTCTTAGTCTCGTTCCCGTTCTCGTTCTCGTTGTCGTTCTTGGCGTAGCATTATCTCGACTGCGTTTTCCCATTTACCATATTCGGTGCTCCTCCAGCCGAACTGAACTGATTAAGCCCGACCGGGCCAAGAAGACCAAGACGAGTTGGGTCTTATTGGAGTATCTATATCTATGTGTAGACCCGTGTCGACAATTGCGTCGAAGCTGTTGTTTAAAAAGAAAAATGAGTTCAATTTGTTTGCTCTGGCCTGATAAGACACCTCCGCCGGCAGGTGAGGCAAGGTGGAGCCAGGTGGGGCACGGTGTGGAAAGGTGAGATAGAGCCAGCAGTGAACCAGTGCCATGCCACGCACTTCATACCCCAGCACTTTGCATATCATCGATGACGTTTTGGCCAAGCCCAGAAAAACCAATCAATTGAATGGCAGTTAAAGGCTCTAGAAATCTTAATTTGAATCTTGAATATATTCAATATATCCTTCACGTGTTAGGAGCATATTATATTGCTTACACCCATTCCGAAAATAGCTCTACAGTCACCTTTTTTGAATAACTAGGAGTGTGCTTATGTAAAATGAAATCTTATCAAGCTAATCAGTTCCGTATATCATTTAAATATGAATCACTTGAGACTTGGCGACCAAAGAGTCAGCGCATACGTGTAGTTGATAAGAACTATTGATTTCTTTGCGCCTGATAAGCCAAATTCGTCAAAAGGATCCTTTCCACCCCCCCTACTATCTTCTCCAATAAAATATAATTTGCAAAATTAACAAATAAGTTGAAGGCTCGTGATTAGAGTTTATTAAATTCACCTGATTTCGTTTATTGCGCTCTCCACTTCAGCTCACTTCACTCCTCACTTGAGTTTGGTTCCATGAAGTGTGTGCCACAATTCTTGGAACTCGTAATTCTTCCAGCGGGGGTAAACAATGGAATCTTGAAATATGGGCTGATGTTTAGTCCGAGCAAAGTTCATTGGGGGGCTTGTTTCGCCTAACACGTTTCACATTTCGCAATCTGGGAAATCGGTTTGCACCGGTTCCCCATTTTTCGATTCGATGGTTTTTGGGTTAGGTAAGGTCCGGTGCTATACAACTGGCCTCAAGTGGCCATTCGCTTGAAGTTAAGGGCTGCCTATCTTATATTTTGGCAATTAGCAAGTGTCCATCCAGGCATCCTCTTTGATATATTTTAGTTGATTTCCCTACATTACAATCTAAGTTCTTTCGCTACTGATGCCATTTACTTGGTATAGTCTCTATTGTCTATAAACAGCTGAATAATATATGTATTAGTGTATATATATTCTTATCTAGAAGCCAAGTATAGTCTATAAGCCAAATATCGCATTTCCCAGAAACAGTTTTATAGATCTTGACTTGGCTATAATTCGAGTATGGTGCTTCCCCCTTATTGACCTTTTTGAGTTCCGCACTTGAGACTTCTCTTGCATAAGTCGATCAGTTATAGCCACGTGATAGCCATTAGATAGACGTCTGTTCTTGAGGACCCGCCTGCCAATAATCGGCGGCAATAACAATTGAACGTGACACAAGAACAAAACCGAAGTAATAATAAATAAATTTGTCACAAGTTAAAAAAGCAGAAACAATGAATGCCATTCATTAGTCAATTACAGTAAGACTTGGCTAGTTAACAAACACAGACGGTTATCAAGATAGAAGCCGGCGATAGCGCGAAATGGAAATGAGTCAAAAACAGGTGCCAAATGGGGGAAATGATGATGTCTAGATAGAAAGACAAATAATTTGTTTAGAGTTAGGAATTTGGGGCTCCGGCGACAAGGCAATCAGTAAAGTGTTGCTAATTAATATTGAGCTGCAATGGGGTTAATTTGTCTTAGTTGGTAAGTCACAAATTGTTTCATTTAGTGTTGAATATTCCGTGCCTATTTTGGTTTTTGTTTTTGTCTTTTTTTTTGTTTTGTTTTGTTTTGTTTTGTGGAGCAGAGCTAAGCCAACTTGAGCCGCAGGAAATCTACCTTTGGCACTTTACGAATGGCGCCCCATTATTCATAAATGGGGAATATTCAGACCCCCTTCGTTATGAGGAGGGTGACAGAAATCGATGGGGGACCTCTGCTATTTGGTTACGCATTAAGCGTAATTAATTTTGTAAATTCCGCTAATGCACATGGACTTGCCACTAAACTTCTATTAGCATTTTAAGTCCGCGAGTTCAAAATACGCTTCTATTAATTGTCAATTTTTGTACAAATTTATCCACGTATTCCTGACTTAGCTAAGCCTTCCGCTGAAATTGATTAGCTAGCCCAGCGAAAATAAATATTCGCTCGAAATGTATTTTTGTATTTTTGTATTCTGGTATTCTTGAGGAGGTGGTGCAGACCCACCCATAATGAGTGCCAGGGCATTGTCACACCTGGGCAAAGGTCATATTCATAGACCAGCTTATCACTCACTATCTGCATACAACTATGGATCGTGTGTCACCGATTTGCTATGAATTTACGATTCAAAGTATCTTCGGCTATGACATGATTCAAATTAAAGTGAGCTCTGACTGCATCTGATATTTTGAGCAGTTACGGTTTCCTACTCATATATTTATTTGCATTATTAGGTTAAATATAATTGTGAAAGCTTAAAGTTGTTTACTTGTTGTGATTGAAGGGGATTCAGTATTATAGGTTGAATTTCTGAGTGCCTTATATTTTGAACATTTATATATAATGAAAATATCTGATGGACTGAGATACCCCCGCTTAAACTGTATCTAACAGTTCGTTCCCATTTGGCTCGAAATAAGTGTCGTAATACGCTTATAGGGGGTTAAATGTTGTTAAATATTTAACAATAGCTAGGAGAGAAATCGGCCGCGTCACTTTTCACATTTCCGCTGCACTCGGATCTAGATCGGGATTGGGAGCTGAAAACCCTTTCGGCTTTAATAATAGAACATGACTCGGTCGAACAAAGTGTGGCTTTCTGTACGCACATTTAAATGGCATTAGCAATTATGCGTGTTTAGGCCCTCTGTATGAATGAAAATTTGTATCTGTCGGTGTTTATTGTCTGATTATTATTTTATTTCAATGCGATTGCCCCCGCCGCCAGCATGGCTACTGTTCCGTCTATTCAACTTGGTCTGCTTCTGCTTTTGTGGCTTAAATGGTCAAAAACATCAGGTAGATGACTTGTAATTACGATGCCAAGATCGGAGTCTGTACGGGTACCTCTGCTTGTAGTTGGGCAATTTAATACGCCGAACGCGGAGGGGCACCTCGTAAATATCAACTGATGCACAGATAAAAAATGTTGCGGCTTTCATACTTGATTCGAAAGAAAACGCATATACATATATTTTCATAGTTCTTAATCTTACTTGTTTCCTTTAATGATTTTGACTTAAAGTTATATTACAAATATTACAAACTTTGTATGTTTGGTATGTTTGTATGTTTGTAAAGTTTGGCAATAGATTAGTAAGAATTTGTATGGGCTGATAACAACCTAATGCATTCATTTTAAATGAAATTATTTCCTTTTGGTGGAATTTCGTCTTTCAGTGCAGAGTCTGGTATTGAATATCTTGAATATTCAGCTCGATTGCCGCTACCGTTGACAAACTTTGTCAACTGTTTAGGCCACCTTCTTCAGCCCCTCCCACCTGCAGTTGGCTGATAAGCTAGGCAAAAGTAAGAATGAGTTGGCGTTTCTAAGTTTTACATTTTCGGCCACGTCACGTTTATGGCTTGTCGCCGAGAGAAATTTCAAGGCAATGGGCTGATTTAGGAAAAGCAACATAAACCAAAAATTGAACTAATTAAAATGACAAAAAAAAAAAAAAACAGCAGCAACAACAAAAAAGGCGAGATACCCAGAAAAGCAGAAGCTCGTGAGGGGCTTTCAACCTGGAGATAAACAGGTTCACATGTCCATCATACTTTGCGTGCGGAGTGATGAGTTTGCATAAATGAGTTTTCTTCGCAGCTCGTCTTCTAAGCTGAAAATGCGATTTGAGCTCTTTGAATTTCTAATTGTTGGGGCTTTTGGCTCGCCCAGAATTTCCTTTGGCTTGAATTATATTTTTTGTAAATTTATTTATTACCATGACAATTGCTTTGGTATAATTTATGGCACTCCCATGCCCGAACCAAAACCCCTCGCCCTTTATGGCTAATTAATCTTCTTTGGCTAATTACAGACCAGCCTTCGTCCACTTGACCAACTTGCGGTGGCTATCGGCTCTAATCAAGGTTCCTGAGCTGTTTTTCGAGAACCGTTTTCAACTGCTATCTGCTCCGGAGGGTGATTACCTATGTGCTCTGTGCTGTTGCTGCTGTTGGCACAGTTAGCCGCAAACACTGATTATGCCATTGTTGCTAGCAAACCACTATCAGCAGCAACTTCAGCGACGGCAGCAGCGTGTTGCTAGCAACAACGGCATGTTACTTGAATACAAAAGCCATTGCAATACAAATCGGGGCAGCAACAATTGCAGCAGCAGCGGCATCAGCAGCAGCAGCAGCAGCAGCAGCAGGAACAGCAGCAACAGGCGCAGCAGCAACAAACAGCGACAGCTGTTCGCAGCGGAAGCACTAACAATGTCAACGCCGACAACAACATCGAAATACAAAATCAATGGCGAGGCCACCGAAGGCGTTTCAGCTTCCACACTGCTGTATCATCATCCGCATCACAGCCATCGTCATCATCACCACCAGCAGTCGCAACAGCAGCAGCAACAGCACCAGCACCAACACCAGCAGCAGCAGCAACGTCATCATCATCATCAGCAGCAGCAGCAGTTGCTGCTGCAGCAACAGCTCCTGCAGCAACATGTGGCCAGCAGCTCGCCGCTGCAACATCTGAGCAATCTGTTTGGCCAGCATTTGCCTACGCACAGCCTGCAGCACTTGATTGCCGCCGAGTACTGGCAGCAGCAGCAGCAGCAGCAGCAGCAGCAGCAGCAGCAGCAACAACAGCCAGCAGCAACAATTAAAAGCGAGCCAACAACTCAATCAGTGGCAGCAACATCGGTGTTCAGCTTCACGCCGCAGCAACACGTCAATTTTGCCGCCTCATTAGTCGCATTACAGCAAAATGATGCCCTGCCCGAGGCAACAATGGCAACGGCAGCAGCAGCACCGACACCAGCGACAACTGCATCAGCAGCAGCAGCAACTGCAGCAACAGCCGCAACAAGCCCTGCAGCAGCGACAACACTGCAGGCGCCAACAACAACACAAGCGGCAGCAACAATTGACGACATCGATGATGATGATGATGAGGATGATGACGCCAGCAACATCGGCGACCACATGCAAAATGCAGGCGGTAAGTTTGATGTTTTATGATTATTTTGGCAGCTGCAGCTACGAGCGAGGTGAGACTGAGCAGTTTGCACTAAACAAAAGCATGAGGATATGATTTCAATAATTATTATACGATGTCAAATTATTATTTTTTAATGTCAACTTGAAAGTACATGAGTGACTTATATTGGCTTGTTGTTAATCCCCATTTCACACATCAAACTCCCACTGATGTTCTACGGTTTCTTGCGCATATCCTTCGCGAAACCCTCGCGTTGGCAACCCATGTTGCAAGCTCATTTCCATTTCCTGTCCCGATCACGCTTCGTTTTGAGTCTGCTTCGTTTCGATCCACCTTTCAACTGGGTTTTGGCAACGTGTGTGTCTTTTGATTTATTATGCGGCCTTTATTTCATTCATAAAATGAAATGATTATGCTGTATGCTATGTGGCATGGCTGCTCGCTCACACATTCGTGTCATCTTTGGCCGAACTTATTTTCATATCATTAGCCTCATCAGCAGACACGTTTGCTGCACTCCACTTCCGCACCTGCCACCTCCGCAGATCCCGAGATCCCGACATCCCTGAGACCTGGCCAAATCCCTAACCCAAACCCAAGCTCAAGCCCAAAACCTCTTAAACATCATCATCAGGCGCAACATTAACATCATCGCAGCGCCCTCTCATCAGCCAATCGTCGACTTCTGTTTCCCTTTTTTTCTCTCTTTTTTCTGTCTTTTTTGTGTATTTTTTCTGTCTTTTTTGTGTCTTATTTGTGTCTTTTGTGTTTGCTCTGTTTTCAGTTTGCTGGGCACAAAATCGTCTGTTGTCTGCACGCAATATTCGTAGATATAAGAATATTTTTGTTGGTTTAGGCCACCAGCACTTGACGTGTTTGGCAGCAAACCGGAATGAATAATATTCCGCGATGGCCAAGTTTTGAATATCTGCTCGCCTGATAAATGGCTCGGTCCGCGGAAATTTACATGGCCTTACAGCTCGGGAAATGAAATCGCATGTCGGCCAAATTAAATTATGCTTTTTTTTTGCTGGAATTATGTAAAACAGCTAAAAGCCTTTAGGGTAATGTGCTCTCATTAATTAGGCAATCAGACTGGGAATTTATTAACATGTGCCCATTTTATGAGTAGGAAAAGTAAACGCTTGTCTACGACAAACCCCAATTGGAATAGTAACTTTTGTTTCAATTAAATGTGTTTTTAAATGGAATACATTTCATTATTGTGAGGTACATCAGACAGGAAAGATGATGTTCGTATGATTCGCAGAGCCACATCCGTGCTTGTAGACCTATTTTCCTGCTCTGCCTGGTGCCATTGAATATGAAAATCATTTATAACTGGCCATAAAAGTGTTATAATCACGTCAGAGGTGTCAAAAACGAGCCCCTCCGCCCCCCGTGGGCCAACCCATCTGGGCCTAGACATCTAACAAATTGCCAGCCCCTGTAAGCACGTGGATAATTGATGAGCTGAGCCACAGTCAAGCCTCTGTGGAAAGGCCGTCGTACCATCCCGGTCACACCTCCTCCCCGTTTGGCATTTTAGCATAATTTCAAGTGCCCACGAAGTGATCTCAAAGTGCTTTGTGTGTCCATCCCATAATTATGCCATTTGTACAACCGTTTGGTCGGAGACTTGGAGACTTGGAGCCTTTAAGCCGCGTGGAGACGGCAACATCAAACTAATTTGAATATAATTTCATAGAAAATTAACCACTTCGCTTGCCGTTCTCAGTTATTTATTGCCTAATCCTTGTGGTTTGTGCTTTGAAGAACTCGTGCCCCTCGTGCGGGTCTTTTATGCAAATTCTTTTTTAATAACCCCAAAGGCCGGCAATTCTTCAGGCAGCGAGAGCAGCGTCTTTTGTTCACCTTAGCTTGATTGCAGTCTGTCAGCTATTGTCTGGATCGCCTTTTTCATTCAACGGTTTCATTCAACGGCCTTTGATGGCTTTTGATTCTTATTGAAAGTGATAAATGGAGATGAGTTCGTGTCCGGGGCGAGTGCAGTAGCAATTTGAACTCATCAGGCTGCAGGCAGTTGACTGATAGCTCTGATTGCTACCTGAAAGGCTCACAAAGGAAGTTGCAGCTGTGGATCATGTAACGCTAAAAAGCTGAGATTATTCAAAATATCTGGGCTTATGATGGATTTCTCACTGAACTTGCATTGATTGGAATAACTCAAGTGTTAACTTGTTATTTAAAACAACCTATTTGTTAAGCTCAAAAGTTGCACCTGTAATTACTGAGCATTTTAATTACCTTGTCTCGAATCAGTTCATTTTAGTGCCGTAAAACCATTATAATAATTTGAATTTCATTGTCAGAAACGAAGTTAGTTAGTTTATTACTTAAGCGCCATTACTCCCTAAGTCATATGTATACTCAAGATTAGTGAAGTGTGTATTTAACTTGATAAATTTAAACTCTATGAGCATGCATAATCCTAAACTGATACTATCAATATGGCTATAAGCGATCACGCTGTGAACTGAACTGATGATTTATTAATTTTATTAAAATAGACCCGGCGACCACCGCCTATCAGAATCATCAATCAAATGTAATTTATGGCTGATTTCGCATACAGAAAGCTTCTCAAAAGCGAAGTAGACAATTTCGATAAGCTGGCTGGCTGGGGCATTAAAGTTCAATTCGTTATCCCATTAGGCCATTAGGCTGCAAAACTATTACCGGCTAAATGCCCAGTTAGGCAGTTGGAGTTGCAAATTGCTGGTAGAAACGTTCTGTGGCTTCTTGGCCATCATTGCCGTATAACCAAATCGCCGGCCGGAGCGATCATCAGCCATTTGGCCAAGTACAGCAGCCATTAAGCCCAGCAGATCTAGTGGATCCAAAGTGCTCCTCTAAGTGCTCGAGCGAATAAGGAACCGAAACCGAAACCGAAACCGCGAGAGCTGACAACTGTCAGAATTTAATGGCGGCTTCAATTTTTATAACCGAAGCACGACTACCGTCAAAAGTGAGGAGGGCACATCCACATCCACATCCACAACCACATCCACATCCACATCCACATCCACATCCATCGCAGGCTGGAGTTTTGAGTTCGAGCCAAGTTAAAACAGATTACGCCAGCCAATCTGACGAGGGCTGAAGGAAATAAGAAATGCAAACGAGTTGCGGCTTCGTCCGAGGCTCGAATGCAGATTTCAGAGGCACGATATCGCCTTTGGAGGGGAGTTACTACTACGTACCGCTCTCGCGGTGAGTTGTATGTGTGCAGCATGCAATATCAGTTCCCACAGTCGCCGCAGCGGTTGCTCTTTGGCAACGCCTTCGAAAACTGATGACGTTGTAAGGCAGCCGCAGCCTCCTCCAGCCCAACCCCAATCCTCCAATCTCCCAGTCCCCAGTCCCCCGGCCCACTGCACTCCTCCTACTCCTTTGGCTGATGACTCGCAGACCTCGACATGCATATGAGCTGATGGGTTCGATATGGGTGCGTGAGTCACGGACTAGGAGAAAATTAGTTGAGGCATCTCGAAAGAGCGACTATAGGGTTTGGATTCTCGCAAAATGTGACCAAGTTACCTATTAATGCATGTAGCAGTCTGCCCGAGAACTATGTAAAGCACAGTGTGACCATGTGCTCAACCTATTTTAAGTATCCCCACCATTGAATGGAACAAAAGGCAGCTGCAAATGTGTAACAGCGCTTTAAAAATATTAAAATTTCGTTTAGATTTCCATTACCCCATAACCGTTTACTAATTTCATTCAATTGACTGTAGCACCTGCTTAAGCCCGGCTGAATTGCAATATGCTTCGGTCACGCTCACATCCCCAAGCTCTGTGTTTTGGACCACAACCATAACCATCACCATCATCATCCACGCTCGTCTTCGTCGTCGTCGCTTATCTGGCAAAATTTGATCAACGTTTTCGCAATTCGGGAGCTCCGCCCCGAAGGTATTTCCATAAATATTCCCTGGCCCCAGCTTCAGTATTTTGCCAGGCTTTTGCTGCATTTGCTGCTTTTGCTGCTTTTGCTTCACTTTTGACTGCTCAGGTTTTGTTTTTTACTTTTATTAGTTGGCCGGCCAGTTGTCTGTGTTGGCCAAAAGGCTGTTGTTGTTGCCGCTGCTACAAATAAATTAAAATTATGCATGCTTAGGCATAGGGCCCTGGGAATTTGTTTTGTGGGAAAGCCTCTTTTGTCTTTGGCCATACTACGAATTTTGTGTTTTTCGTTCGTTTTGGGCAGCGTCTTTTTGGGCTGAACTTAAACAAATATGTTTCGATGGGTGCAGATAATAATTTTTTGCAACGAAATTTATGTGTGTGGGAGCCTATTGCTTTTGGCCATACGTATGCACATATGTTTATGTCAATGGGTGGGTGGGCAATAAAATACCCAATTATGGTAATTGTGGGTTAGGCCAGCTTAGCTAGATTTTCAATTGCTATCCTTGGGCAAAGACCTTAAGTACATAGCTTAACATGTAACTTCTTAGGAAGGTGTTACTTACCAGGTAATTACTTACAGTCGAACTCTGTTTTAAAATTAGTGGAATATCTAATATATGTTGAATATGTTTTAAACTGGCTCTGAGCACGAATTCACCCTCTTTGCATGGCACTTAAAAATTTCAATAAAATTGCATTCTATTCCGTTCCAACAGAATCGCAAGCTGTTCAGGCACGTTTGGGCAGTTAACTTAGTTTGATTGCTGGCCAATGGCCAGTGTCCGGTGCAACTGGGCCGAGCCAAACTGAAAGCTAAGGGCAGAACGGAGTGGCTTCTCAATGTGTTTACCATAAAAAATGGTAAATTTGCGCTACGTTCTGTTTGAATTGAGCAATGCAGCCGGAGAAGCCTGCATCCTGGCGCCTTCTTCAGAACGCAGGCCGCTGAATTTCCAGCGAACTGGGCGCATCGTAACTCATACGCCTCGTGGGCCTCGCAGTCGGCGATTTAATTTGCACCGCCGCAGACTTCGCCTCCAATTAGCCATAATAAAGTTGAGACGTGATATTTTATTTCGCTTTTGTGGCCGTGTGGAAATTTGCCTACGTTTTGCCGTTCAGCGGGGGACGGCGGCCCATAAAAATCCATCGACGACTCTTTCCGCAGAAAACACCTACAAAACAAAAAAAAAAACAATAAGAAAAAACAAAAAAATAAAGGGCAGCTGGTCAAATTATATGCATAAATAATAATTTCAAAGAGCCAGGGACAAAGGAATAAGAACTATAAATTTGTTTCATTTTCGAGTGTGGAACGTGAGCTTTTCGTTTTTGGCCAGAAAGGATATCTTTGAGGAAGGTGGACTGGGGGAGCTCCCTGCTCACTCAATGTTCGAACTGCGAAACCCTATCATTAGCATTTCCGCTTTTTATTATTGCTCAGCATATGTATAAGCCATTGGGGCCATGTGAGAGTACCAGATGATCATACTTAATCATAATTTAAAGTCTTCGGGTCTCCGAGGATCTGCGGATTCAAATTGCTCGAGAATCTCGCCTGGCTTGTCATATGAAAATTGCAGACCCATTAAAGGGAGTCGCGGATCCCGCGGGTCAGCGGAGCGGATATGTTCTTCTCTGAAAATGAGCTCAAATTATCCCCGAGTCTTGCCAGAAAAGGGTGAAAGAGTTTTGGGTCAAATTGTGCCGGTGGTGCAACAGTGGTTGGGGCATTATAATTGAGGCCATTTACATTTTGCTTACACCGATCTGTAAGGATTATGAAATTATGATTAAAATTATTTGACGAAAAGAGGACTATAATTCCCACTCAATTTTAAGTATATATTTATATTTGTTGTTTTGTTGAACTGAATTCCATTCTTTCGGTTTTCGCGATTGGAAAATAATTATAAATATTATTTTTTCAAAGCCACGACCCAGGAAAATAGGTATACGAACCACTGTTCTTCGCTGTGCCAAAAATTAATTGACTTTACCCAAAGATCTCGACAACATTTCGTAGGCAAATTAGCTTTGTGTTAGCTGGTCGGAGTTTCCTGGGAACGCAATTAACCAAGTTCCTTTCGGCCGGGGGGCGTTAGACGGCAACCTCTTTTACAGTTAGCCCGCAAATTGAGTTTCGAGCTGGGCCAGAAAAGAAGAGGAATCCCAATGAATCGAATCCTAAACAGGACCTACCTGCGAAATACAAAACAATTTGCCCGATACGCTAAGATTAATGGTCGCCACAAGGAGCTGGGTCTTCGGTAGCGATTGCTTAGACAGTTCCCGGTATTAATTTTGAATTCATAATTCAGGAAATCGCATTCAGGGAGCCAAACACTCCCCTGGCGGCAAAGTCCTTTCAAATCGCTCATCACTGACCTTCAGAGTCTTTAGTCTTTGGTCTTTGGTCTTTAGCAGGCGCCGAAGAGCAGTCTTCCATCTGCAGTCTTCAGTCTCCGCTCTCCGCTCTCCAGTCTCCAGTCCACTATTCACTCTCCCCATGACGCCGACTTTTATGGGCCCCAGTTTAACGCCAGTCTTTTCACCCTCCCCGGTGCAAAAGTTGTGCTCATCTGACGCTCTTGTGGTTATAAAATTGTGCCAACATTTTTATTACTTTTCAACACATTTTCAAGTTGACGTTCGAGTCAGTTTTCGGTTTCGTTTCAGTTAAGTGTTTTGACCACACTTTGTATGGAAAGGGAGCGCCAATTCGACCTGTAAATGAATTTATCAATGGTCCAAAGTGCGGTCACTAAAAGCTAACATTTGTTTTGTCATCTAGAAGATACAGTATTTTTTATTATTTCTAAGAAAACTCAGGCATTTATTAATTTCCAAATATCTCCAACAAGATAGCAATAACACAATGCTTACCTCTTTCAATTAAATGTTTGCTGATTAAGAGCAAAGTATTTAGCCGCAGCTAAATGTAAACATATCAAAAACGTTGTTTAAATTTTGTTTATATATTTTGTATATAATAACTTATTCCGTTATTTTTGGGATACAAATTTCGATCGTACTGCGCGAAAAGCCATTTTTCTTGGTGCTTGGCAACAACGCATGGGAATTGAATGGAATGAATGGGAAAATGAGGCGCAGCCAAAGGAGCGTACAATGTGCAACGAGGCCGCAGGTTGGACCTGTGCCCGACTGCATCCCGATCTGCAGCTTGCCACAGTTGCCACAGTCACTCCCCATCTCCCCATCTCCCCTCCCCAGCCATTAGCTCTGCAAGCGAACCTGAACCGATCATCCATCCATTGCCAAAGTCATGGGAACTTTTTGCTGCTTGCGCCTTTCGTACGTTTCATTTAATTTGCATGGATCGTGCGGACGTCGTACGTAAGACTGACGACTTGGAATTGCCGCAGTGCCTCCCCCTTGGAGCCCTTTGGAGCCCTTTGGATCGCTTTGGGTCCGCTTGGATCCCCGCCCCACCCCCTTCTGCTTATGCGGCTACTTTGTGAGTTGTTGCTGCTGTGCCTGCGAAAGAAGGACGCGAGTCATCATCATAATCAACTGCCATGGCGGCTGCTGCTGCTGCAGCTCTGAAAGCCTATCATTATGATTATGACGAATATTACTTTTGTATATAACTTTTACGCTGAGCCAAAAGAGATCCACTCCCTATATAGCAACAGGTGCATCCAAGATGATAGCAACCAAGGATGTGAATATTAAATATACTATTATCCTTTTTTACTATTTTTTTGTTATATTTCCACCTATTTGTTTTATTTTTCGCCGAAGGAAATGCTAACGAAATATAATAAGGCTTAGACTTTAGATTTTTACCAGATTTTTTTAGTTGCTACATTAGTAGATCTGGATCTTATTTTATAAAATGTGACAACCAATAAAAGATCCAAAAAGAAATGGTAGCACTTGCCATTTAATTTTATATTTCGTGCTGATTAACCATACATTTGCAATAACCGCCTAATACCCTGGTTGCTATTATGTTGACCTCAGCTGTGTGTACATGCACACGAGCAACATGTTGCTGCAGATTCTTTTTGCATGTTGCTGTGATTGGTTTTAATTCAAGCCGAAAGAGTCGGGCAGGTTCGGGCCACGGCCACTCAGCTCTTTTTGGCCGGGATCGTCCAACAGAAGCGACCTCTTGGCCACAATGGAGATGGAGGGCGTGCTGCAGCAGCCGTGGCAGCAACTCGCAACATCGGCCGATGCATATCTGAAATTAGTTTTGGTAAACCCTTCGATTCGTTCCCTTTTCCATATTTTCTATACATATATATACACGTATGTAAGTAAGTTCATATGTATATACTATGCCGCCTGTCTGCTGGACTAATTAGCTCCCTTGGCCGCTTGGCTGCCTGGCTGCCTGGCTGCCTGGCTCCTTGTGTGATCACTGAACCGGCATCATAAACATTTACAATGACACCAACGACTTTATAAAGTCGTAATTGTTATTTAACACTTTGGCAGGCGCCGCCGCTAGATGTCGCTGCAATTGTCGGCAATTGTCTGTCACGAGATCGCTTCATTGTGGACTTCGCCGACTTGGCCAGTGAGTGAATCACTGTGGTGCCGGTGGCCTGGTCGACGCGTCGGCAAAACTTGTCCAATTCACGACACCCGCTTTTGTGCGGCTATAAAAAGTTATTAACTGTTTCGCTTTTTTTTTGCACCTCAATTGCAACCGTAGACAAGCGGCAGACAAGCTCCGTAAAGAAGTCAAGCAAGTTAAAAATAGTCTTGAATAGAAGAATTGGTTGTTTTGGCTTTCGGATAATAGAAACTTTCCGCAGGTGTTTGTTCTCTGCTAAACGGTAAATAACCATATCATTTTTTGTGTTCAATACGAATTTTGTATTGCTACTTTACAGCTTTACTTATATGTATATTTAGATTAATGTTCTGGGTCAAGTTGTTGTTCCTTTTTCATGCAGTCTTTATATTTGCGGTAATTGCTCTTTAATAATCTATCGATTTGTCAGTAAATGTTGTTGTGAATTATTATTACCTCCAAGAAGACTTCACTTACACCCCTAGTAATTCGAATCAGAAGAAACTTCAATCTGTTTTTGGGATATTTCTTTATCCCAATTGGAGGAGAACTCACCCCTAAATGTAATGCATCTACTCGACGCTAGATGGCTTGAAATGTCCTTTTAAAAATTTGAAAAAAAAATGCTCATTCATGACAACGTTTTCCTAGGAAAAACTGCAACTTCTGGATAACTGCACTTGTCTTCAGACTTCCCCCCTCCTCATCCACCGCCATGCAATGTTCAAAAAGCAAAACTAATTACAATTGGCAGGCAATTGTGTCAGTTTCCTGGCAGCAGCGACTACAACTCACTCAGTTGCCCAGCAAGTCAAGTCGAGTCACCAAGAGCAATTAGTTAAGCCAAAAGAACCCAGAGCCGCGGCTGAAAAGAAGGAGCAACTAGCGAATTGTGAACTATAATTAAACATTTGCTAATTACCCCAGCTGAAGTGCGGCCCCTGGTCGACGTGGGACGAAGGGGTGCCGCCTTTAAGATGCAATAAAATGCAAGTTGCAGCTCGATATAGAATGATAAAAACCAAGAGAAAAACTCTCGAAATTATAGATATGCAAATGCATAGTATAGTAGAGAACTTAAATATAATATGCAAAAACTAAAAAGTTTGACCAATCATTTCAAAGAAGTAAAAGCTTGCTTTTAAAAGTATACAAGTGCATATAAAACATTTTAATTTTAATTGATTACCATTGTTAAAAAGAGAATTTCAATTTCCTGTTTTAAAAATATACATAAAATGTTCTTGCAGTGCATTTCAGCCCACTGGTGTCTGGTGGCACCCCCTGGGGTCAGCTAATTGAACGCTTTTGGCCCGATTGCAGTTGAGAACTCCATTTCGCGTGCACAGCTGGAGAAGGAGAAATATGGCATTGAGTAGATAGATTTCAGCTGATTTATAGGGAAATTTGCATATGCCACAGTGCTGGCAGGCAATTGCTTGCTCCAGCTATGATCACGCCCCTCTGCTCCTTATTTCCGCGCCCATGAATCCGCGTTCGTTGTTTCAGTCTTTCGATTCGCAGACGTTCTGGCCTGTTTGAGCACTTAAGTGCTTTGTCCCCCACTGTCCCCCCTGCTCACTTTATCTGGCATTACTCCTCTATGAGCATGCGTTAATTGAACTTTTGCCGAGACAAACTGTTATGCGCCTGCAGACACACACATGCACGTAGGAGTACATACGTGTACATACATGCATATGTACATATGCTGAATCGACATCGCCGCTTTTTCCAAGACCAAGTCTCAATTACAAAGCTCGGCTCAGTTTGGCTCAGTTATGAAGGCAGCAGAAACAGCAACAAATATTTGCGTATCTTTTGTTGTTTTTTCGGTCTGTTGTGCAACTAATTAGTGCGCAATGCATTGCACCTGTTGCTAGCTGAAGTACCCTGGGTTTTTCTGCGGGTATCACAGGCTATCTGATGGAGTGCAATTGCCAAATGAATAATGTAATAATAATTATTAAAATTTTTTTAAAAATTGTTTTGAAAAAATATTAATAATATTGCAATCATTTGTAGAAGCCTTCTTTACAATAGTTAAGCCATTTCTAGTAACCAGAAATGTAAGGCAGTACATGAGTTCCGGGCCTGAAAATTGATTGGCCAATTAAGGGTATTTAATCTGCGGATAATCCATGCTCACTTCTGGCGCTCTCTTCGTGTTCCCTGCGATATTTTGCACCCAGGGAATGTATTTTGCATGCGATCGCCGCTTAGATGCCGTCGCTGATAATTATTTGTTGCTGTTCTGGCTGCAAGCTCGCTTGTTTTTGTAGCAATTTGCAGCGAAATATAATTTGTTGCCGTTGTTGTACCACTTTTTTTGTTCGTATTCTACGTACAATTAATTATATGTTAATCGCAGTGCATGCTAATTACCCATACCCCTCCCATACCCCTCACCAGCAAACAACTCGCTGGTAATTTAACCCTGACTGCGAATATGCGTGTGTTCTACAGCGAAAATGCACTTGTTGCTGCCACTGTTCATTCAATTGAAAAATTACAACTTTGGCTTATTTGCGTACATTTCGTGTTTTGATTGTTGCGGCCATTTCAAAACAATTTTCCCCATCATACGGTATAACTGTAGTATTAATTGCTAATCTTGGCCAGTAGTGATCGCTAGTTGGAGGGTGGTAATTAAAATGCTACATATCACATGACCTAACTGAACTAACAATTTATGAAATACACTTCTTTTGAAAGTAGTTACGTGTGTATGTAGCGAAATAGTTTCCATTTGCTGAATTCCAAAAAAAGCTGACGTATTAAGCAATAAAACCCAGAACTGATGATAGTCTACCCTTCAGTGACATCTCTATACTTTTTCAAACAATTTCAATGTCAATTTGTTTTTAATCAAAGCTTAGAGACAGCCTGGGATTTGTCCAGGAAATCGGCCTGTCCAAGTGAATGTCAACTGAGAGTTAAGAAATTTTTTTTATTGTAGCTCGTTTAACGCTGTCAGCAGATCAGCAAATGGTGCCAGGGGCCTCAAAACGGACTTGTTTAGCGGCTTTTGTTTCAAGCCGAGCAAATTTTTTTGCCTCTACCCCCCTCTGGTGTGTTTGTCGCTGCCGCTTTTGATTTCCTTAGCTTTAGTTGCCGATTTTCGCATTATTATGAATGGATTGGCTGGATGGATTGGCTGGATGGACGGCTGGATTGGCTAACTGCGATGAGATGGGAAGACAGCCCAAGAAATCGTCATAACAAGACAAGAACCGAGCCGAGATTTCTGATCCTTGGCTTTGATCTTGAGCTGCCACATTTCAGCAGAGCAGCGGTAAAGTTGAAAGCATTTTTCAATGATTTTTCGCTTTGTTGTTGCCTTTTTGCCTTTTTGCCTTATTGTCTTGTGTTTTTTTTTTTAGTCCGCTTGACTGTGGCACGCATCCCCAGTAAAACTGTAAAGCTAATTAGGGAGTTCTGCTGCCACAGCCAGTTAAAAAATTTATGAAGTGCAACGAGTTTCTTTTTTTTTTTTTTTTTTGCATAAAGATATGGTAATTTGTGGCATTTATGGAGGGGGCAGAAAATATTGCGTGTTTAGCGGGCGAAAAAAAGTGCGAAAAAGCAAAGCAACTAACAAAGCGAAGTGGAAATATTTGAAATTTATTTAGATAGCTTGCCGCGAGAGGGGATTGTAATGAAATTCAAATAGTTTGCCGCCTTATTTCGATTTTGAAAAGTGCGCAAAAAATAATGAGTTTGGTTTTTGCAAATTGAAAATTACAGAAACTCATGTACACCAAATACAAATACACGAGCCAAGTAAATTGCAATAATTGTACTAATTGTTATTGCAATTATTGCTGGCAATTACCATGACTAATGTGGGGCAAAATGTTTGTGCACAAAGACAGTCAGCTGGGTTTTAGACAGTTGAATGCTCCAAGAGCCTGGATCAAGTTAATCAACTTGCTCTTAAAGATAAAATACAAAATAGGAATGGCAATCCCCATCGTTATTGGTAACTTGATTTATTTTGACATCCATTGACGATCAATTTGCCGATTTCCGAACCCGGTATATTAGCCATTTCCTTGGCCGCCAGGACACCTGCATTTCCCTTTCATAGCCGACAATTGGCCATCGTTTGATTTATGTACATGTGCACTTCCGTGTTCCCCATTTCCCAATTGCAGCATTGACCGACTGCCCCAGACAATCAAATAAATTCATTCGCTCAATATCCGTTCGAACAGAACAAAAATGGGAACCAAAAACATCAAAAGGATGGGAATCATCTTGGAGGAAGGGTACCCCTCCTGGATCATTATGCTGCCCCGAAATACAATTAAATTTCGTTTAATTTGTGGATGGCACAGCAAGTGCCGGGAGCAGACTATTGAAGGAAAATCTATTGCAAAAAAAATAAAAAAGATCAAAATAAAATAACACAAAATCAGAAGGAAACTCCCCCAAGACAGGCGACTTGTTTACATTCCCACGTCCCAGAACGCACCTTGCTGCATATTCAAAGAGGAGAAATAATAAATAATAATAATGAGTGCCCATCAATAGGATAATGCGAAATGAGTTTCGGATCCTTTCGTCCTTCGAGCTCCTTAGAGCAATATCCGTTCAAGTGGAAGGCCATGCAGTGAAAGTCGTCCTTGCATCCCAACTACCTGGCTTTGCAATTTTCCATGCAATTTTCCATGCAGTTTTCCATGCAGGTGAGATTGCCTCATCCCATGGATCCCACGCAATGTTCCCAGACTTCTTAGGGTTGTTTTCCAGCTCAATCTTATGCAAAATCACCTTAGGGGAAAATTTGCATGGGAAAGTGTTTGTGCGGGCTCCTAAATGGGACATTTTTCCAGGCCATTGTTCTGCGGATTTACTCATAAGCAGGAAAGTGCAATTTCATGCAGACAGGTTCATATGATTCGTGTGTATAGTTAAGTGAATGAGTAAAAGTGAGTAAAACTTTTATACAATATTAAGCAACAGTAACATGACTCGTTCTACTAATTTTAATAATTTTTTTATATTAAATATAGCATTTTTAATTTGTAAAGAGGAGGTCAATATTGCTAATTAAGTTTATGGCCAACGTTATGAATCATAATTGCCGTTCGCTGAAATCACAGCCACTCCCCTCTCGACAAACCCATAATTATTCACTTAACACTATCTAACCTAAGCATATAAATAATCAAGTTTTTGCTCTGAAAAGAACGAATTGCAGGAAAATGGAAACGTTAACTTAATTTTCCTGCTCATGTTGCAGGGCTCATTAATTTCGCTTGTTAACATTTTAAGCCAACAAATTTTTTGTCGGCGCAGAGCCAGACGAAAATCATTTTCCAAGTTGAAAAACATCTGTTGAGGCATTTGCATGGCTTTCACTTTTGTGTGTGTGTCGATGGAAAATGTGGAAATTTGTCGCAAATTACTTTCACTGCTGTATCGAATTACAAGAGGAAGTCAGCTCGAATTTGAATTGAATGTCAGCAACACCGAAATCCTTTCGCAGGACATGCAGGGGGTGTCCCCAAGCGAAAAAAGGGGGAAATTTTGTGAAAATGTTTGCATGTCAAATTTAATTTCCAAACAAATAGAGCGACAGCAGCTGCGACCCGCAGTGGCCGCAATCCTTTGGTCCAAAAGTGAAAGGACCTCGAAGCAGGATATTCGATCGACGCCGAACCGAACCGAACCGCCTTTAATGATGATAAATGCGATGTCCTTGCCACTGGAAGCTGCAAGTTCCGCCACATTGAGCTGCGACGACAAAACAATCTCAGTTTTCAGCAAATACCAGCCCGGCCCGACTCACTCGAAACAATTTTAGAGCGGGTTCCGCGTGCTCTAACCCTTGCAGGGATCCCAGGATTGGGTTACACAACGGGCACAATAACAAACAAGGCGCGCATGCGCAGCACGCTTGGGCAAAGGACTCGAGGACTCGAGGACTCGCGCGAAAGGCGCATCCTTTTGCCCCGCACGCGCTGATTTCGTTTTTCGATTTTCGATTTTCATTTTTCGTGATGAGCACAATGATATCTCCGGCGCTACATGGCCCCCATTCCACTTTTCATTATACCAAACACTTTTTTATTGGCCCTCGGCAGTTTCATAACTTTGTTTTTTTTTTGTTGCTTATCATTCACGTTCATGCAAAATAGGGTTGAAAATGATTTTTTTTTTTTTGTGTCTTTGATTTTAGAGCCATGCCCACATTTGATGTCAGCCCCTTTTCCACCCCTTTATTGCGCCATGAGCAGCTGCCATTAAAATGCCCATTTACTTTGCGCGCTCAAAATTTGTGTAAAAAACAGCAAGTAATTGCCCGAAAAAATGTCAGGGTGCGAAAAAAATGAAAATCGAATCCGCTTAAGTGACATTTAACCTCTTGAAAGTACTTTTGCTGCAAATTCTGCACAATTTCGTAACGTATTTTTGTGAATTCTCAATAGAAAGGATTTTATTGCTGCCAGCATCAAATGGAGTTTGGAGATGTTTCTTGGGAAACATCGATTTTCAATTGCCAAAAAAATAAATAAAACCCATTAAAAAAAGGCGAAAATATTGCGGGCTTAGTGGCAGCGTGGGAATGGGTAAAAACATATATTTTATTATTTTTGAAATACTCCTTTATTTTCGTAGCGTTTTTCTATGGATAAACGCTGCAGCTAAGCCATTGAAAATGAAATCAATTTTCTTTTGCACTAGCACGTCTTCATATTTTCACATATTTTCCACATGCTTTAATTAATAATACGCATTTAAAGGAAAATCAATTATATTTCAATTAAACCGAAGTGAATAAGTGATTTCCCAAACATATCAACCTTAGCCTATAATTTTAGCCGACAGCAATTGAAAAATCCTCTGCAATTACGGACTTGCAACACATTTTCACTTCATTTGCAGCGCTGCTTTGGCAAATTTAAATGCAACACAAATACAAATTAAATTAAATATATGCACTTAATATGAACTTACGCAATTTAGGAGCATTTATTTTTTGCGGCCCGCTGATGTTTGCTTTTTTAATGCGCGTCGTGGGCCAAATAACTGCAATTACAAAACGCAGCAAAAACGCAGAGGCGCAGAAGAGCGAGTGCGCGAAAGAGAGGCAAGACTCGCGCGTCTCGAGCGGCTGCACATGCAAAGTGCGGCAGGGAGAAAGAGACGGAGCGTAGGAGTGAGAGGTGCCTGGCACGAAATTTATGCAAACAAGCAGCGAAGTGTAGAAAGGCGTGTAAAAAGCGGGGGCGTCAAAAGCGTTGGGCGGAGGGAGGGGCGGAGGGACAGCGCAGGTTATAAGCGCTAATTGTGCTCAGTGTATGCAAAAAAAGATAGACGCCGCGTTGCGTGCCAACGGCGCATTAAACAGAGCGCGCCGTTATTTAAATGCGAGCGAAGCTCCTACGAATTGCTGCCAGTGTACTTTGTGTGCTTACATGCATTGGGCGGGCTCGAAAACCAAAAGAGAAACGCATAGCACTTGACAACATAGAGATCATATAGTAAAACATACTAAAAATAATTTAAATTAATTTCAAAAGGGTAACATTTATTTAAGTGTACTTTCTCATGAATGAGAAAATCAGTTGAATTGTTCCATTTTAAGGACCAATTCGCTTGCTTAACAGCAATTATCTGTGAGCTAATTTCAAACAATTCCCTGAAAAACTATCAAAAATAAATATAAAATATATACAGTGTTGGAAAAAATAATAGAAACACGTAGGTTGAATCATTGATTTTAAATAAGTGCCATATAAACCCTTTATTTATTATTGTTTGAACAATGTTACTCCAACAAATTCATAGCAATCCGTAGCAAGTGTGGCATTACTGGATGATATAAGCATTATTTCTGTATATATTTTTATGCAGAGTGATTATGATTTCAATGGGTATGCTGGAATGAGGTGCGTTTGCGGTATGTCACTCCAGACTTCCGATAGTTTCCTCCATGGGTGTTCGGCAAGAAATGGGGAGATGACTCGAGGCTTTCGTAGGACGAGGAATCCACTTGGATAGAGTTGCGCTCATAGGAACGAGGCGAGAATGACGGTGTCCTGAAGAAACCCGGCTGGGCAGGACGAAACTGGTAGTTATGACTCTGGACAGGACGTTTGTAGTCGGGTGTGTTTTTAATGAGATGTATTTTCAAGCGTCGTCCGTCGACAAAAACGCCGTGGAACTGCTTGATGATCTTCATGGCATCAGCGCGATATCTACACATCAATTGAGCTGTGCCCAATGAGTTGCCATCGCGATCGTAGTGGACAAACCCTTTCTCCACCAGACCGGTATCATTGAAGAGCTCCATGATGTCGTCGTCATCCAGTTCGTATTTCAAATTGCAAACCATCAGAAAAGTGTGTTTTTTTGGTGGCCTCAAAGCGATCTCCTGATTGAACTTCGTCTTCTGAATGAATCCAGTGGCCTTGCGGGTCCTTAGAATACCTTTGAGTCCGCCCTTTGCATTTGGGTTTCCCGTCGATCCTACTCGAACTCCTTGCTTTTGAGCACTATGAACTTTGCTGAACCTGATGATGTCTTCCAGACTCGATTGCATCTTATTAAACATCTTGGTGCTGCGAAGTAGAGAAAGAATAGAATCGATAGCTACAGGAAATTGTTTTTTTGTGATGACTGAACAAATCTTTGACTGACTTTGACTGACACCCCAGTTGCCTACTTAGATCTGAAACAATCACACATTTAAATGATGCTAAAAACAGTGAAATCGTTGATACTTGAAATGTGGAAAAAGTTTTGCTTTCAGTAATTGAATAGAGTACATGAAGATGGTAAGCAGGTTACCCACTGCGCTGTTTCAAAAATCCCAACCGATATTATAATACTAAGGTTAGATACCATACGTGTTTGTATAAGAAGCAATAAATTCAGGTTTCGCAGACACAAAAGAGCAAAAGTCGCAACAATAATCACTTTGCGCATTGTGCCGCCGTTTTGTTTCGCTTACTTTTGGTGCGTAGCCAAGTGATCACAATGGCGTGGTGATCATCATTTCCCGATTCTCCAGATTTGCCATTGTCTGGCATCGGGTTCTTCATCATTTTCCCGGTGATTTTACCAGTGTTACAGTTACACTTTGTGTGCCGAAATACGCAGCGGGTGTGTGTTGCAGTTGCCAGGGGACAAAAGCCAAATTGCACTTGGTTAGCTGGGCTCAACGCATTGTCCTTTGCGCAATGTGCAGTTCCCACGACGATGGCTCGTCCTCTGCTCCTGTTTGGCTGCTCTGGCGCAGCATCCTTCTGGACCCCAGCAACACCTCCTTTGATTCCCGGGTTACACCTGGCCTCCTGGCGGTGGAGGAGGCGAGATGGATGGACCTCGATCTCGGGCAGGTCTCTGCGCCGATAGCTGCTCAATTAAAATCCTTGGCTAGCTGACAGAAATTTATGACCGAGCAGGATCCTTTTCTCGGTGCTGCCACTTCCTCGTAATTGTGCAATTGAAATGCGCTGTCAAACGGTAAAAAATCTAATAATTCCAGCGTCTTTGTTTTCCTCCGCTTAATGCTGCAATTCGTTTGCAGTCGCAGTTATCCTTATCCCTATCCTGAATCCCTGTCGGCTTGTCCTCAGAAGTTTACCTTTTCCTAAGATATTCAGGTTGCGCAACAGGCAGAGATTTGCTTGCCGAAGCGAGAAATTGAAGTCCTGAAAAATCCTCGCTACTAAATACTTTGCGATAAAAAACTGGATGGCATTGAGTACCTGGAAAGGAAAAAGGATGGCGAAATGCACTAATATCACTGTTGTGGGTTACTTAAGAGTTATCTCTGTGGCAAGCCTCGCTTAAAGAGATTGCCAAATTTAAGATTAAAGCGTTTCAGATGACATTGCACACTGCACTGGCATTCCCAAAGAAAAACTGTCTAATGACTAAGAGCTTAAGCTAATGATACGATTTGTATACAATCTTTATATATGCCTGGTATATTCCTTGGATAAATGCGTACATAAATGCAGTTTCCTACGGGTTACTTCCCCTGTTGAAGGTATCACACATTCCTGCACACTTAGGCTTTCCCTTTTAAGACCCAACCCCCCTCCGGGAACTTTCACACTTGAGCACTTGAAACCCATCCATGTGACTCATTTTTTAGTGGCATTCCTGAGCACAGAAATTACCCAGCAACAGGGAAAGGAACAGGAACAGGACTCAATGGACACATGATGGCTATGTCATGCCGTTATTTCAAGCATCAGTTACCCGGAGACATTTCAACGCCTTGCGATGAAAATATTTTTCATATTTCCCCGCACTTTTTTTGTTGGCCCACATGCGGAGTCGAGGCCATTCAGCCAATGAAATGTGCCCCGGTTGGTTGCTTTTTTAAGAGCCCCCCCTCCGGCTGTCCCCCCCACACACCCCCCTCTCTCGCTACTCCAGAAGCCAGGGAAATATGACGTTATCAGCATAATGTCAGGAGTGTGCGTATTGGCCCATCAACCCTCGGGGGGAAATATTAAAATGAAGACAGCCCGCCCGTTTTTTATGTAAATCAACCCCTTTTTTATGGCCCACCAGAGAGAGAGCGAAGCTTATTCAAATGCCACTGGGGTTGGGTCATAAAAAAGGGTTGCTGTGATTCCATAACCATGGGCTTATGTAAATGCCGCAGTCAACCCTTTCGAAGATAGCGATTTGTGCTTGTGATTGGCTCATCGGCAGTGATTTGAATATACACGTACAGTGTATATAACAAAATGGTGTGTCTCAGGGCTTTTAATTACTGAAACTTAGTAAATATACATATATTTTTGCCAAAAACTACAGGCTTAGCGAGCTAAAATCTTTGCCAATCCATTTAATATCCTCCACTGTCCCTCCTTGCAGTTGGCAACTTTAAATTCGAGCCAGGACAACAACTTGCCACGCCGCCGAATGAAGCTGTCCTAACGAGTTCCGAGGAGAACAAAGATGGAACTTTGACTGCTGTTGACACAAATATGCGCGATGTCAGCGCAAATCACAGCAGCTCCTTTCTTTCGTCCTCGCCCGCCTCCTCCACTCTGGTGTCCTGCCACTCCCCCTCCCCCTCGCCGCCGCAGCCCCTTGCGGAGCAGGACGAGGGAACGCGGAGGATGCGGGACAAGAAGCTAACGCTCGAATTGAAGCTACAATCGTGTGATGAATATGTTGAGCAGCCAAAGGATAAAGGAGCCGAACGGCTGCATCCAGCTCAGATTGCCAACGACAATGCTCCGTCGCCTCTGCATTTGAAAGTGGAGGAGCAGGATGAGCAGCAGGAGCAGGAGGAGCAGGAGCAGGCGGAGGCAAAGGATAAGGTCCTGGAACTGACCGGAGCAGCAGTTGCTCTTTATGGCCACTTGAACAATGCCAGCAAGGATGTGCGAGATTTAGAGCAGTGTCTGAAATTGCAGGACCCAAATGGTGAGTGGCAAAGAACTATGGCGATGGAAATTGAAGCTAAGAAGTTTTCAAGAACTACAGATGTGTAGGGGTGTGGGAAAATCGTTTTATAAATTATTACAATCATCTAAATGTCGCGTAGTATCTAATTACGTATAAGAAATCCTACAATCCCAATCATTTATCTTCCATGCATATGTACCTAGATATTTCAATGCTCCTTTTTAACTGTCATTACCCTAAACAAATACCTTATTAGGCAACTGTCCTCTGCCCAAATCAGAGATAAAGGCATGCAAAAAGATATTCATTTTTTACCTTAAAACTCGTGGGAAACTTCCGCAAAACTAGGAGCCGAGGAAAAATGCATAAAGAATTCCTCGACTTGTGTTTTTTTTTTTTTTTGAGAAAACGGCGCAAAATAAATCAAAACCGTTAGCAACCACAATCCGAGATCTAGGTATACCCAAAATAGTAAGGAAATGAAAGAACGCAATTAAGGAAACTCGCTATAAAACTGCCGAAGAAATGAAGCGCAGAGAAAGTTTCCTAACTACCCCTAAGTAAACAGAAGGAAACCCACATTTTCATGCTAAAAATTGCATAAAAAAGCGGAAAAAAGTACACTTTTGGGGGTAGGTAAGCGGCATATAGCTCGCATATGCATATACATCTCAGGACTACGTACTCACTACCTGAGGGTCCTGCCAATGTATGTCCTTGCTTCTGGGGTGTCAAATGCCAGCAAAGTACCGTAGCATGTTCCTTACCATTTCCATTGTTTAGCCCTGCTCTATCGTGTGTTTTTTAACGAATATTTTCTTATCGAGGTAGGCAGACAACGCAATTGATTTCTGTTCTTTTCTACCAAAAAAAAAACCAAAAAAAAATAGCAGACCGAGGTTTTCTGTGAGGACATAAATAAGAATCAAAGAATGTCATTGAATGTCATCCTCGACATCGATGATTCGGTGCTTCATCATGTTACCCAAAACAATGGCAAAGTCTGTACTGAAGTTGCCATCGGAGATATGTAAAAAACCTTAGGGGATTGCGATGCTAAGTACCATGAATATTTTTGCGCCAAGAACGGACTGCAGCAGCTTTTCCTTTTCCCTCCTCATTTTCAGAGTAGCTACCCTCTTCAGACCAACCCCAACTCATTTTGAGTTCAAATTTCCTATAATTTCAAGCAAAATTGCGAGCGGATTTTTGGAGATGCTAAGCTGCTGATTAGAGCGAGGGACAAATTTAATTAACGCACCACTGGGGTGAGATTTCCATTAAAATTTATATTTATATTTGCTGAAAGGGTGCAAAAATATTATCCACTAGGGCTGATGAATTTGAAAAACTTGTGCACATATGTACGTTTGTGAAAACACATTTTAAATGAATCTAATATGTTTTTGCCGTACGATCTTGAATAATAAATGCTGGCTACCAATTTAATTTGATCTCCAGCTTATAAGATATATGCCTGAACTATAAAATGTTTTAGTGCTCGAAAAAAAGTTGCTTTTTACCCCAAATTTAGTTTCCTTTTCCCATTAATCAATGCACTACAACCTAAAATCAGGAAACCCACAAGAACATGCACCCAAAAAGGGCGATCTCACTAAAATACAAACACATGCCAACGTGTTTGCTGGCCGAAAGAACTTTACGACTTCATTAGACATTTCACTTTTCATTATTTTCTCAAACAATTTACCAAGTACCCTCCAAATGGTTACGAAAATTCCCTTTCCTTTCCATTTTCTTTTTTAATATTTTCCGGCTGCCCCAATAAAAATGTTGTTTGCCACTCTCAACTCTTCTGCACTTCTTGCCTTTTTTATGATCTTTGCCTACATTGACTTAAGTAATTCTCGGCAACGTATTTCCTTTTACGATAGCCCGCAAGGACGCTCCGCAGCGAAAGGTGAGTGCGAAAGGGTGGGGTAGTGTAGCGCGAAAGAGAGATAGATAGCGGGCGAGCCGACAAATAGTTTTGATATTTTTTATGGACACGCACAGTAGGCCACATTGGTGCAGCTAGAGTTCACGCAAATAAAAAAGTCAAACGGTCAGTAAGTCAAAGGGAGCTATAAATTAAGTGACGGACTATATGATACCCTGGAAATATTCCCCTAATGATAAGAAATATCCTGAGATGCAGTCATGTAATAGCTTGCTTATAGATATTTCAAAAACCAATTAAATTTTGTTATATTTCATTGTATATGTTAGTTTACTTTATAATGGTAGTGATCCATTTTGAAACCCATAGATTATATATTGAGATGGCTACATTCAGCCTAAGCAACTCGAAAACACACTACAGGGTATTCCAGAAATCCTTTTTTAACAGCTCTTCGCGAACGTGAGAGCGCGGATGACCAGTAGTCAAAGTGGCCCAATGCCTCTTCAGCTAATTAACATGTAGAGCCAGCCAGGATGCTGGCCAACAAACCGATTTTCCGACTGCCCGACTGACTGGAACGACTCGGTAACCTGGGATCTCAAACGTATCGAATGTTTTTTATGATTTACGTGGAAATCGAGCCAGCCTGCGTCGTCGTAAAAAGATGGCCAGGAGCGCGAAATCCTTCAGAACCGAGGAAAACTAAACCGAACCTAGGTGGCTGTCATTGATGAAAGCGTTAAACGCTTGGCAGGACCCGGCCACTGATTCCACTGATTTCGTGTCCTCTTCCTATCCCACACATTTATTTTCTTCTTACCTGTTTGTTATTTTCGACTTTTTATGACTTTGTAACAATTTTTTATGATTTTTTCCATAACAAAGCGATGTACGCATAAAAAATATATGCGTACATTGTGCATCGTCCAGGTAGTTGAGCCAGTTTTTTATATGGGCAAGATTTTGTTACTCTCGCCTTGAAAATTTGACTTTTTCATTATAATTCGTTTGTCTTTGCTGTTCTACGGAACATAAAAAACATCTAGTTTTCAATATGCATAAAAACGAAATTCTGAGAAGTTGACCTCTGTATTTAAATTTGACCAGATTACAGAAGTTTTTGAAAATTGAATATACTGATTTATTGGGGAATAGTTTTCTACTTGTGCTACAAAATTTCAATATTATCATTTATACTTGAAAATGGCGCTATAAACATTACTTTTTTAATAGTTATTCAAGGAAACTTTCCCACCATAAACGTCCTTTCATATCGAAATATGTGCTAAACCAAAACAAATCATAAAATAATACAAAATCGGGGGGAAAAAAGCAAGAAAAGGAAAGAAAATTCTGCCAAGTGGGTGGCAAGTCCACGAGAGGAGAATGGAGGGTGGATGGGGGCCTTCTTTTTTCGGGAGTACCCCTACTACGCTCCGCACATGTGTGCATACATGAATGGCAAATAAAATTGCGATAGCGAGGAGGAAACGGGAGGCAGAACAAAGAGCGAAATCAGAAGACGACAGTGCTGCAAAGAAGTAGGGTGGCGGTGGGGGGATTCTGCTGCAGTCGACGTCGACGCAGCTTTAAAATATTTTTACATAGCTCAAGAGCACACACACAGCAGCATTTGGCAGCATTTTTGACTCGCCAATCATAAAATAATATGCATACACACATACGGCTCCAAAGAGCGGGGCCGTATAAAAAATCCATTGCCATTTGAAAGCCAAATTTAAATTTTAAGCCACGCCTCAAACAAGCGCACGCATCTCACACACACACACACACACCGATACACCGACAACAATGGAGCCCACGAGCGAACCACAAACGAGGTAGCCCCCCACTCACACACTCACACGCTAAATTTTAAAGCGCATAAAATGTGTGTGTTAGTTTACAATTCACTCGCAGTCAAGAGAGCGAGAGTGAGAGCGAGCGCAAGAACTTCTCCTCTCCACTCCAATTGGATTGTGAATGTGTGTCCGTGTTCGTGTCCGTGTGGGTGTGGAACGCATTTCTAACGCCAGCAAGAGAAAGACAGAGAGAGAGATAGGGAGAGAGAGCTCCAAAGCTCTCTCTCGCTCTTCTGCCAGCGATTCTGCCTTTTCTGCCTTTTCTGCCCAAGTTCCAATTCAACTGCAGTCGACGCGCAAAAGTGGAACCAGTTAAACGTGTGGAGCGCTAGGTCGCGTTTTTTATCACGTATACGCCACCATTTCCCCAGTCCGTTTTTTACCCCCTCAACGCACACGTGTGTTTGTGTGCGTGTGTGTGTGTGTCTGTGTGTGCGTGCTAAAAAAAGGGAAAAGCAACCCTTAAGGCTTTTTTAGGGGTGCAACAAACACAACACAGCCCAACAGTTTTCAAACTCAAAATCCCAAACGCCGGCACAGAGAGCGAGCGGGAGAGAAAGAGCCAGAGCGGCCGCAGAGCGAGAAAGAGAGAGCAGACAGAGGCAGTCATCATCATCATATCATCATCGCCAGAACGCAAACATTCAGGCCTAGAGCGATTATCCGTTAGTTCGCTGAGAGCTATCCTGCCGCTGCGACCGCTTCTCTGTTGTCAGTTTCACACGAGACACGAACGCGTCCACACGAAAGCGGCGCTTCCAAGAAATCAGAATTAATCTACAAGATACCAAGAAACCCAACGCAAACGAATCAGAATCAATCAGAACAGAAATACCAGTGCTCGAGTGAATTGACAGTGCTTAAGAAACATTGAACATATCGCATATAAACACTTTGCCTTTGCACCATTGAGTTGTGAAAATGGTTATGTCGGAGCTACGTTGGCACACCGCTAGTCCCGAGGATAATAACAATTCCTTGAAGCGCGATTTGCTCAAATCCACACCGACCAGTGCCCGCGAGGCCGCCGTTCACATGATGCAGAATCGATGTAAGTTAACGCCTTCTGAACACGTTAAGAACAGACTACAAGCTTGTACTTATTGTCAAAACAATGCCAAAATGATTTACCACACACAGTTTAAAATTTTGAACTCTAGCTGTTCCATTAAAAAATATATATATTAAATTATATCCTCTTTAATATTTACACAATTAAAGTTAGTTTTTGAATAGCATAAAGATTGCTCTTCATTTTAACCATGTCAACACTATTTCATATTCAAAATACAAAGTTTTCGATAATATGAATATTGCAATTAGGCTTCCAAAGTTGTCAAGTTCCAGTAATTTATAAGATTGAAGTACATTTTAAGCTTATTTAGTTCAGCAATTAGTAGTTCAAATGTGTCCCCAATAAGAACCATCTTTAAGGAGAATCCTGCAGATAGTTTCGCAAAGCAAAACATCTAATAAGCATTCAAATGAAAATATACAAAGTATTGGTTACCCTTTCACCGCTGAATTACTAAGCCAGACCTCGTGAAAATTACCTTGGTTTAGTCAGTCAGGTGCTCTGCACATATCAGAGTAAAAGCCCAAGACTCACCGCTCCAAAGCCAGAACAAAGCAAACTGCAATCTGCCTATTGAAAATAAACACCGGCACAGGTGTCTCTGCCATAAATATTAACTCCCAGTGCCCCACTTAAAGACGGGTCTCAAGACCCTCAAGACTGGCGGTGCCAGGCGAGAACTACTACCACTTACAAGCTAGCTAGCAAGCTAGCAAACTAGCAAGCTAGCAAGCTAGCAAACTAACAAACTAACAAACTTATAAACCAGCAAATGGGTATTACTAATGCCGGACCATAAAAATATTTATTAAAGACGCATTTCTTGCACAACCAGCCCACAAATATGACCATGTAAATACACGTACATAGGTGCACCGCCGATACTGGTGGCGATGGGCACTCAATGGAACCGCTTGGCCGTTGTAAACAATACTTTTAATTTGTTGCCTTATCAATTATCGTTTTCGAAGCGCAGCGAGTGCGGAAAGGGGCAATAAAAGAGCGCATTTCGATGACAAAATCGAAAATCGTCGGAATATGCGTAATAATTCCGATGAGCCATACTTGAGGTGTACCAAGTGGTACTGGCTTTCGAATGGGTGGCTATGATTGATTATGTAAAACTACCCTAATGAAAAGTGAGTAAGCAGAGTAAGCAGAGTAGGCAAGTAGCCAGATAAGCAAACGACATTGGAGCATGCTAATGAGATTGGCACTAGTTGATAATTTTTGCACTAGTTGATTTTTTGTACGTTAAACCAAGTTCCACCACCTCGTACAGGAGCACCTAATCATGCGAGTATGTGGAGCACGTGACGTAAATGAGTCGCGTAATCTGAAGAACTAACGATAGCTAATATATGTCTCATGATATTCCTATAGAGTTTACCTTGTACAATGCGATTTGCTTATCGCCAACGCTTATCGTTCGCACAACCAAAATCGCGCCAACGTCTTGCACACCTGCAAAATGGCCAAGGAATGATTCCAAGAAGTCCGGCACGTATAGTAAACAAGTATCGTCATCTTTTGGCGATTTTAATAAATTAATCGAAGCACATAGAAATTACTGGCCCGCCAATCAGTTTTAAATTAATATATTTGGCCGATTAATATACAGCCCGTGGCAATTGACGACAATGTCCAACTTGAATAATAACATTATTTTTAGTCATTGTCCATGAGCTCATGCAGTCTTTTCTTTTTTATTTGTATTTTTTGTTAGTTTACTATTTGGCGTTATCACCTATCGCCGCTATAAAAGCCGATCAGGAAAGAGGGCGTGTGACCGCTTTTTATGGGTAATTCTTGGAACTCATAGGAAACAAATGAAGAGTCGATTAAGATTTACAATTCGCCAACGGAAATTGATAGAAAATGCAGTTGATAGGATTTTCTAATGCAGGCTAAGTGATAAGCAAACAGTCAACAGGGTTTGTTGACTCTTCAAAGAGCTCAAAAGAGTGCGAGAACCGCAACCAGTGATTACATTGACTTAAAAACTTAAGAAGGGCTAGTTGCATATTAAATTTGCATTTATTATAATATGGTTAATTGAGCAGAATGCCTATTAACTAGCTAGTCTTCGATTAGATTAGAAGTGCGATTAATGTTTGAATAATGCCTAAGGACACGGCGCTCCTTTATGGTTTTCGCACTCTCTTGAATCCTTTAATCAAGCTTTCATTTCGCCGCATCGAAGCTTTCTCTCTTGGCCATTTTGCCAGTTTTGTTTTGCTACGAATATACAGGCAGATACAAAGGCCAAGGAGCACGCACATTATGCTTGCTTTCCCTTCTTCACTCTAATATGTTTTATTTTATTTATTTATGTTACTTTTTTTCGGCTACTTTTCGGGCTGCCCAGCCCAGTCCGCGATGGAGGGGTCAAGAGTTCAAGACACGCAGCTTCCGCCGCCGCCAACGACGACGACGATTCAATCGATAGTCAGTCTCAGTCTGCGCACGTGATGACCATATAGCATTCATATACATATAGCAAGTCGGCTGTGTATTGGTTTTAGCCACCCCCAGCCAGCCAACTGTCGAGGTCATTGACTAATTGTGTGCGCCACACAATCCCCGCCCCCTCCCCTTACCCGCTCTCGAACATCATCATAAACCGCCACCCCCGCTGGGCGATTCTCAAAAATTGTATTTTATTTCCTTGACGTCCGCCTCGTTTTTGGGGGTGGCCGCCTGTGGTTTTCGCAAATTTCTCTGCCAAAAACTGTAAAATTCTGGAAAACCTTTCGAATGCTGCTGCTCATTTCACTCGTGCTGGACACGCGCGAGGGTGTTGAATTTCCCGAACTCCCCACCTCCCCTCCCAGTTACATAATTTATGTGGCACTTTAACGCCGGGTTTGCTGTAAAACGTTCATCTACCTAACTCCAGCCGATATATATGTATATACTATATATGCTGGATCCTCACATATGCCGCACCACTTGAACTGGCAGCAGTTGTGCCGCTTAATTAGCGGCTCAAAGGCGTGGCCAAAAAGGCGACAGAAGCGTGCCAGCAGTGAGGGAAGATTGTGGTGGCATACGGAAAGAAATCCAGCTCAGATAAACTGATGCACGGCAAATAGGTTCTTAGGTAGCATTCATAGATCTTCAGTTAGAAGGGGTACATAGGTGGAGTTACTAAATGAAAGAAGATATAGAGTAAAGAATGCTTACACCATCAAAAACGCCCGAATAATGTGTAGTAACCTTAGATGACTAGGAACACAATCTGCTAATAGAAACCTAGAAATTTCCTTGTACCCCCCGCCTTAGAAACCCAGTGTTATACAACACCCAAATAAGAGGAGCACTCAATTTGAAATGCATTTCAGAGGGGTCAGCACGCTGCACTCGTAAATTAGCCAACGCGTCCAAACAAAATTCGATTGCTGGCGATATAAAAATGCAGCACAAACGCTGTCCGTGTCCGTGTCCGTGTCCGGGTTCGATGGCAACTTCAAAAATTCAAATCGTACACGGACCAGGTGTTCCTTGAACTCCAGTTCGGCTGCCCCTCGACGAGGTCCATAAAAATATCCTTTTATGGGCAACGGTGTCGATGTCTGGACTGGCCATTTGGTCAGTTCTGGCTTAGAATGTATATCGGTATCGATTTTGTGTATCGTAAACTTTGAGCATTTGCTTCTTGGAACATTTTATGTTGGCGACGTGTGTTATTTTACCTTTAGCTTTAAGTGGTCTCAATTTGGCTAGTCTCAAATTTGTGTTTTCCCTTTTATTTTCAGATATCAGTCGCCTGTCGCGCTCGCCGTCACCACTTCAATCGAATGGTAAGTGTATTTTCCTATTTTCCTATTTTCCTGCTTTGCTATTTTCCTCATTTTAGAGCATCAGCTGTTGTCCGAAAACGATTTACGAGATTTGTCCACTTCATACAGCCACTACTATATACTCGTACATACATTTATTTATTCCTGGCCTGAAACATCTGCTTTTTGGGGCAAGCGGCATCAGGAGGCATCTCGGTTTCACTAAATCACTCGCATGTTTTCGGTTCGACACAAAAGACAATAAACCGGAGGGAATATCAAGCCATTCAACCCTTGCCTGCGACAGCCACGCGCTAGGCACTGGATATCTGGATATATGCACACGATATAGGGTATATGTGTAGTTCGGTTTTAGGGTTGGTTGGGCTGCCTTGCTAGGGAGGGTCGCCCCTCACACAATGGCCTGTCAAAACTTTTGTCACAGCCCCTGCGCTGTGATTGTGTTTGTGATTTAAGCCAGAAAATGGAGAGGGGCGTCTTTAAGTTGATTTTGATGTCTTATTAAATGGGTGTTTCGACTTAACAGCTTCTTAAGTAGTTGCCGAAATGACAATTGGCCCTGTCAATTGCCCCTAATTGTTCGTTCGCCTCACCGAGGAGCTGGGAAAACCCATTGTTGAGTGCGATGGTCTTTGGCTGCACTATAAATATTTGATGGATTCATAAAAACCTTCGATTATTATTCATAACTCGTTGCTCGCAGAAGGCTGCGTTCAATTTGCAATTCACACTTTTCAAATTTCATGGACTTCGTTAGTCACGGTCCGAACAAAAAAAACAGCTTCAACCTTTTTCTGGCTCCCCTTCGATATATTTTTTTGCCTCTTTTGACCACATTATTGACAGCATTTCGCTTGATTTGAATTCGAATATGTGTGAGGGAGGCTGTCTGGTCCTGTGTCTGTGTGTGTGTGTGTGTGTGTGTGTGTGTGTGTGTGTGTGTGTGTGTGGGACTGGA
Source organism: Drosophila orena (assembly GCA_005876975.1). Lineage (NCBI taxonomy): Eukaryota > Metazoa > Arthropoda > Insecta > Diptera > Drosophilidae > Drosophila > Drosophila orena. Next base: position 6,185,136 of record VCKV01000008.1, on the reverse strand, counting down.
CACAGTTGCTGTGATTTCTTTCACGAACATGAACATATATGTATATTTACATATATTTTATGCAAAAATTATTCCGTTATGCCGGCCGTATGTGGGAGCGCTTTTGGGGTAGCTCAATGTGCAGTCAAACTGACCATTTGGCTTTTTATTATTGGTTGTGCTAAATGGAGCAGGGGCGTGCTAAAAAAGGGGTTTCCTTATAGGGGTTTTATTCGGTCTTCGGGCTTAGAAAGTCTTTGCAAATACTTACATAGAACTCAAATAATCAACTAAATAGCACTATTAATGATTATATTCCTTGTTCAAGTATAAGCACAGCTAACATAGAAAGGACCCTGAATAGCTTTCGACATTAAAAAGGTGAATTATTTTAGATGCCTTAGAACCCCTTTCATAAAGATAAAGACACACAGCTCCGCCTCTGCCGATAGCTATTCACACAACACATACAAATCGAATTTGCACATCATCTGAATACCAAATGGACGCACGTAGCCCGTCCAAGGAGGAGAGAAAGAAATCGTTCCTGGCCAGGGTTCGGTCGCATATGTAAAAAGGATGACCATGTGGTCGGTGGGTCGCCCACTTGGGCGAATAAGTCATCAAATTCACGTAGCACCAGGATCGGGGCTCGGGGCTCGGGGATTGGAATCAGAGGAATCCGGGCATCAGGAGGCGAGCTGAAGTCATAAAGTAGCCCAGGCAAACATATGCAAAAATTGCCTGCAGTGGACAGGATGTGGAAATTGGTTGGCTGGGTCTTGGGGATGCGGCATGCGAATGCGAAATGCTGGATCCCAGGCCAGGGACCACTTCAAAGGGTTTAGCTCCTTTGATTGCCCCTTTATATGAGGGCGGAAGTCTGGCCATCTAGCTCTAGCAGTTTTAGCTCAAAAATAAACTCTCCTCGTGTATTTAAATATTATTGCAAATCAATTGGGCCGAGCCGAAACCCTGCTCCACCACTCCACTCTCCATCGCCTTGTTGTATAAATAAAATGCATACAAATAGCAAATTTATACAAATCGCCTTGGCCAGGCATTTGAAATGCTAAAATGCCACTTAAAAGCAGCTAAAAGCGTCAGCCGAAATGAAAAGAAAACATGAGAATTCCATTTGATGTCAAGGTGGAACTATGTAAACTATGGACCGATGGTCTCGATGGTCTCGATGGTCTCGATGGTCTGCGGGGTGAACGAAAGAGTGGAAGAAATTTTCGCATAATAAATCGAAGGCGGTGGGTGGGTGGTCACGTGAAAGGCTTTCACTCGAGACCGAAAACCAACGGACTATGAAATTGAACGAAAATTATACAAAACGCTCGTGTGGCCTATGCTAAATTTATGCAAAAGGACATTCGAATGGGTAAAACGGTCAGGGACTCGAGGTCCCCACAGGGTGACTCATTTTGCATGGCATCAGTGGATGGGAAAATACATGCTCCATGGGGCTTGGCCAGTTGGTTACGCCTTCTTTTTCTTGGCCTTGGTTGTGGGTTTTCATGGGAGAGATTGTCAGAGATGAAGACTTGATGAGGCAGTTGATAAAGTTGTATCTTTCTTAGCTATTAGCTGTTATTATGTTGGTTCTATTTGGCATTGGTAGTTTTCATTTTCCTAACCCCAAAACCATTCTTTACTTGCAGCTTCCGATTGCGATGATAACAACTCGAGTGTGGGCACCTCGAGCGATCGCTGCCGATCTCCATTGAGTCCTGCGCTCTCCTTGAGCCACCAGCAGGCCAAACGCCAGCTGCTGTCGCTGCAGCCCCATCCGGCACACCACCATCACAATCCGCACCACTTGAACCACCTGAACCACCATCAGTACAAACAGGAGGAGGATTACGAGGACGCCAATGGTGGCGCATTGAATCTAACCAGCGACAATAGTCGTCACAGCACACAGTCTCCGTCGAATTCGGTTAAATCGGCCACTGCATCGCCGGTTCCGGTGATTTCGGTGCCCTCGCCAGTGCCGCCCATGATCTCTCCGGTGCTGGCGCCCTCGGGCGGTGGATCCACCACGCCCAATTCCATGGCAGCAGCGGCAGCAGCAGCCGCCGCAGTGGCATCCACAATGGGTAGTGGCATCTCGCCGCTGCTGGCCCTACCGGGAATGTCCTCGCCACAGGCTCAACTCGCAGCAGCTGGCCTGGGCATGAATAACCCACTGCTGACTGGATCCCTGTCGCCACAGGACTTTGCCCAGTTCCAGCAGCTATTGCAGCAACGTCAAGTTGCCTTGACACAGCAGTTCAACAGCTACATGGAGCTGCTGAGGAGCGGTTCCCTGGGCTTGGCACAGGACGATCCGGCACTGACCACCCAGGTGGCGGCGGCCCAGTTCCTAATGCAGAGTCAACTGCAGGCCCTGAGTCAGGCCACCCAGCAACTGCAGGCACTGCAGAAGCAGCAGCAGCGCCAGGCGGATGAGCCACTGCAGCTGAACCACAAGATGACGCAGCAACCACGCAGTTCCACACCGCACTCGGTCCGCAGTCCCATCGCGATTCGCAGTCCGGCCAGCTCACCCCAGCAGTTGCACCACCACCACCACCACCACCACCACCCACTGCAAATCACTCCGCCCAGCTCGGCGGCCAGCTTGAAACTGAGCGGAATGCTGACGCCCAGCACGCCCACCAGTGGCACCCAGATGAGCCAGGGCACCACCACGCCGCAGCCCAAGACGGTGGCCAGTGCTGCAGCTGCTCGGGCAGCGGGCGAGCCATCGCCGGAGGAAACCACCGATCTGGAGGAGCTGGAGCAGTTCGCCAAGACCTTCAAGCAGCGTAGGATCAAGCTGGGATTCACCCAGGGCGATGTGGGTCTGGCCATGGGCAAGCTGTATGGCAATGACTTCTCGCAAACCACCATTTCGCGTTTCGAGGCCCTCAATCTGAGCTTCAAGAACATGTGCAAGCTGAAGCCGCTGCTCCAGAAGTGGTTGGATGATGCCGATCGCACCATCCAGGCCACCGGTGGTGTCTTCGATCCTGCGGCCTTGCAGGCCACCGTCAGCACACCGGAGATCATTGGACGTCGTCGCAAGAAGCGCACCTCCATTGAGACCACCATTCGCGGCGCTCTGGAGAAGGCCTTCCTGGCCAACCAGAAGCCCACCTCGGAGGAGATCACCCAGCTGGCCGATCGTCTGGGCATGGAGAAGGAGGTGGTGCGCGTGTGGTTCTGCAACCGCCGGCAGAAGGAGAAGCGCATCAATCCCTCCCTGGACAGTCCCACGGGTGCCGACGACGAGGAGTCCTCCTTTATGATGCACTAAGGGATCAGGGATCAGGGAGCGCTGAAGGACTGCAGGGAGGTCACATTTAGGGACAACGACAGTGCAATGTGCGGGAGAAATCGAAGGAAGCTTAGCAACAGCAGGTGTGTACTCCTCCAAAACATATAACTATAACTAGATACATTTAAATCAGTAGATACAATAAATATGGTTTATATTCGGTTTCACTGTAAATTAATTTCCGTACTAACGTAATTTTGTTGATAACATTCCGTTTTAGTAATGAAATACTTACGAACTATTTTCGAAACTGATAACGACTTAAAAATGTAACAAAATGTTATTATATTTTTAAGATAAGATATATGATTATCTCAACTAACGTTATCGCCTTCTCTGCTCTTTTTCCTGCAGGTTCAAAGTCGCAAACACATCAAATACTAGCATAATTCTGTACTACGGATAGGTATCAGCTCCTACACAAAATGGGGTTTGCTTATGTTAACTATTAATGGTATTTATTTTAATGTAACTCTCTTATAAAGGTTATCCAAAATATTGCTGCTCAAGTGAACGGCTAAGAGCTACTCATTCGGCACTTAAAGTTTACTTGATCAACAACATTTTGTGGATCATAAGGAAATGTTATTTATTTGCCTTGATTGGCAAATAAATGCGGCTTCTTTATGGGTCTTTGTGGCGTTTGTGTATTACTAATATTTAAGTACACTCTTTGCACAATTTTCGAAGTCAAAATAATGAATTCCTAGCGAATAACATAATTAGAAAGTTTAGCACTTTCCACGTAAAATCCGTAGATTACATTGTAAGCATATTTATTTTTCGCGTGAATACTGTGATAATCAATTTGAATGATTTTAATTTTAATAAATGAATAAGAAAAGGAAGAAAAACATTATAAACATAAACTAACCGTACTTTGTATGTTATGGGCAAGTAAACTAACACGAAAAACATTAATTTAAACCTATCGTATTTATATGTGTAAAAACCGATTGAATTTATGAAACACGAAAATATTTACAATTGTAAAACATGAAATACTAGAATTTTTAAATGTATAACAAAAATGAAACAAAAATACAAAATCACAATGAAATAAAATTAATTATCAGACAAAATACCCACGAACATTTTTCATTTGGGCAAACGACTTTCATCCAAACGACTCGAAGTTAAATTTCAAATATACAGCAAGTATCTGAAAGATATCAATCACCAGGGATGGAATGAATTTCAGAAATTAGCACAGCGGCGCATTTAAAAGGGCATCACAAGAATCGCAAACGTCTGAGGCGATCTGAAATTTTAATAAATAACAACATGCAAAACTGAAATTAATTCACGGAATTCGAGCGAGGGAATGCGAATGCGCGTGCAGAGCTAATAAGAACCAGACACCCGCAGTACGGCAACTGGACCGCTTCGATCTCATGACCAAGATATCAAGATATCAAGATATCAAGATATATGACATGCAGATGAGCCGCATGAAACGAGGTTCCACCGTGCCTTCCGGGGGCGAAGGGTGGGGTCACAACCCGGGTCACTTCAAGTGCCCACACTATCAATGGGAAGCCGACTCAACAAAATGAATTCACTGCGATTTGGCGTTTGCTGTCGTTGTCGCTCCAGCTTTGAGCAATTAAAAATGGTTTACTATCTCGGTGAGTTGGCAAGTGGAAAGTACAGGCGGAACTCGCTAAATAGAATGCGCCAAAAGGCATTAGAGCTTTTGGGGAATATGGCTGTATTCCCTTGGAAACCAAATCAATGTTGGTAAATATATAGTATTACGCATTATAATTACATTATAATTAATATAAAATAATTATTTTTGTGTTATTACTTCATGGTACTATACAATTATACAAGATACTTGTATTCCAAACAAAAGCTCAATATTTAAATTAATTTGAACAATAGGGAACTACATATACAAGGTTCTTAAGCAAATTTTACTAAGAAACATTGAAGGAGAGTAATAATAAAGCTGAAACAGAACATACAACTAAAGCGTTTTCTTTCTTAATTATCGACTGGTGCAATTTTCTTCATGTGCCAGGACGCACTGTATTCATTAGCCAGCCAGAAGCTCGACATACATATACGCAAATGATGTTGAAAGCAGATGCAGATGCCCTCCCATCGACCTCCCTGGCAAATTTCCACCGCCCCTTTTCCGCAGTCACTTGTTTGCATGGAAAGCGCATAATCATCGCGTGTCATGTGGAAATTTATACTATTTATGGTCTGTTTGTTTGTAGTCAGATGGAATCAAACGGAATGGGTAGCGTTGGGCTTTGGTCTCCGCTCTTTGGTGTTTGGGCCTTGAATGGGGTGGGATGGGGTTGGGATGTACGACGAGATGTACGAGATGTTAGCCCTGGGCACTTAAGCCCTTCATTTTAATAAATTCATGGAAAATTGCGGGTAATTACGAGACAAGCGACGACGATTTCACAGGAATTCCGCGATCCAGCCCGCCATTTCCTTCCAAATGAAACGGCTTTCAGGGGGATCATTTGCATATAAGAAAATTGGAGCTCGTAAACCCCATTAACGCGCACACAGCTAACATTGTAGATGGATTGCGATAAATCTTTTGGGCCCCTCGAGGGCTTTCCACAAAACTGAGACCGAGTTCGAGACCCCCAATTGGCATTTCCCAGGCAACTTTCTAGGCTGCGCGAAAATTTTGAATATTCATTCGGTGCCCGAGTCTGTGGCTTAAGTTCTACATGCTTAAATCAACTGAATTATACAAATTAAAGCACATTTAATTACGTACGCGAGATGGTGTGGAATTATAGCTTTGGGGTGATGGGTCGTCTAGGAATCACACCGCTTTTCCTCCATTTAAATCACCGATATGACGATCCTAACACCTACTTCCCCCTTTTGCATTGCTGTTCTCTTGTCATGCAGTGGCATCAAACACATCAAAACTAACCTGAATGGGGCATAAATTTCATCTGACTCTTCAACTTTCTAGTCGCGAGCTGCAGCACAACAAGAAAAATAAGGAAAAAATTTGCAATGCATTGCATTTTAGTTGGAATTGCTTAATTTATCAGTTCAGCACACAGTTGGCATTTCCAGCCCGGAAAATGGTGAAAAGGGGGTGGCGGGAGAGGCGGGCGAGGCACGGATCCCATGAATATGCATTGTGGAAATTGCCACAACCACATACTTTTAGTTAGACATCTAGCTTTTTTTGAAGAAGGCCTCTGGTTCGATATTGGGAATTTTCATGGGGAATGCTATTGGACGAGTTTAAAAATGAATATGAATCATTCGCAGTTCGATATACATATGCAGAAAGCTACAAGAGACAGAGTTTAGTTAGTGATTATTTATTAGCTACTCTTAATACAATTAAAAGTAATTGATTTGTTTTAATTAAGTACCAAGTTAGTGCCAAATAAATTTATTATTACAATTTTACTTGATTGCACAGATTTCTATTATACGTTTGTCACCAGTTCCTAAATACTCCTTCAATTTTCTGTTTTCTGTTTTTCATTTTCTTTTGATTATTAAAAACATTTAAATATTAAGATATAAAAGACCATTGCAGTTTCTTCATTTACTTAGAGTGTGATTCATTCCCACCCTCGTGAAATCAGCCAACTCAATTCGGAACCTTAAAATCATACAAAGAACTTGGAGTTATAACATTTGCGTGTGTTTAATGAATGCCAGTGCTGACCACAATCGAATGTCGAATGCCCAGAACCCAATAACCACGGGCAGGTGTTCTCCAATGGCGAATTATGCAATTGCAATTTGCCTTCGACAAAAAAGCGAAACAAAGAAGCCTTATTAGCATTTGGCCAATGCAAAAGGGAGCCAATTTGTAAATTACATACACGTGCATTTGTATTGGAGTAGGAAAAGGTCGGGCATGCAAGTTAACCACTTCCCGTTCCTGCTGGTCATTAATTAAAAATTAGTTTTGTAAATATTTTGCTCGCCTGTTTGCGCAATTCGGTCTCAGTTTGTCTGGCATTTTTCGTTTTAATGTATTTTCTTTGTTTGTTCCTTTCGGAAATGAAATTGTTTTATAACGAAGTGTCTGTGACTCGCGAAGCGCAAAAGTGGCGCCGTACCCTTCCCCCTTCCCCCTTCCCTCTTCCTTCCTTCTTTTCCGGGGGCAAATGGTTAACTTCCCGGCACTTTGCATGCGATCATGCAACTGCACCGCTCCGAGTGGGCGGTCAAGTGGGCGGGAAGGGGACGGAAAGGGTCGGAAAGGGGGCGGGGCCCACAACCCAGGACGGTCCATATTATTTTTGAATTTAATTTACGGCTTGGATCTCATTAAAGCTCGTGGCCATAGAATGTCTCTGATGCAACAGATTGTGATCGCCCAGGGAACCGGAATCCAACGAGGAAATCCAGTTGCGCCATTCGACTCTCTTGGCTGGGTATGTTAATATTGGCTGGAGGAGAAGAGTACCATGTAGCCACAACACCTACTTCATTACAGGTTGCACAGATACCATGCCTCTTTGAGGTAATTCCTCATAAATGAGCAGTGGGTAAAAAGTACCTCAAAATTCTATTAACTCAAATCTTTGAGATCACTAATATGTAAGTTATGTTAGTTCTCGTGGAGTAAGAGAATATATTCTATATTTTTTGAGCCCAACTTGAATTTTAAATATATGCACATTATTTCGGTTAGTTTGCCTATGATATTATTGAAAATCGGTTAGGTGGTGATATTTACATATTTCGCACCACTGTGCAGCTACAAATCGAGTCGGTGCATTATGCCAAGAACTATCAAACTCTTATTTAATAACAATGTAAAAGCCAATCCCCTGAGGCCCAACGGATCGCGTTAATAGAAAGCAACATCAAGGCGAACAAATATACATTTTATGATTGCGATAATCAAGTGAGACACACACAGAAGGGAACGTTTGGCCATGGTCAGTGGGCTGGTGGAAAATTATAATACATATAACTAATTAGTAAATATCATTTGCTACTTTAGCTATAGACACCGGCCATGCAAAGACATAAAATCAGTCCAAACTCCACTATCCACAATCTTGCCGCGATGAAGAGCGCAGAAAGCGATCCAGCACGCAATCCCAGAGGAGAGCATTTTTATAACTCATTAAATGCACATTAAACCCGATGATAATTGTGTTTTCTTGTACTGCTGCATCCATGCAAATGGCCATTTGTGGGTGTTTTGCCTGTCAACCGATTCTCATAGGGAAACCAACTTGAGTACTCACTTAGGAGGCGGCGAGGGGATCGTTCTCATCTCGTGTCGGCCGACATGAAGCCAATTAAGGCTGCAACTGCACTTGCCACAGCAAGTGTCATAAAATTTAATTTATTTAAATTAAGACGATGGCGAAAAATTTGCGTTTTTAATTGTCAAGTACTGCCGGCGTTCGAAGCGCTTATAAATTTTCCAGCTGTGAGGAAGTAATAATCAGCTTGGGAATCTTCTGTTTCTTTTTTTTTTTTTTTTTAAACGAAATATTTAAAAATGCATAAAATTACAATATTTTTAAAGCGCAATTACTTTTTTATAAAAAATTTATACTGCATTGTAGAATTTTATGCTTGATTTAACACTTAAATGGTAAACTGTTTAGAGCTAATAGATAATATTTAAAACAATTATTCACGTTTTTATTGAGGCAGGCCTTTTTATGTGGACCGCCATTGAAAATGTCTGCAACCTCACAGTGAAACATCAGATGTAATACAACCCATATCCCCATCAATTTCAGCCCTTGAAAATTGCAGGCGTTCGAGCAGCTACCAAAATCCGAAGATTTGGTTTTACCATCCTCAGCGGACAATACTCCAAAATTGAACAAAAGGGCGTTCGAAATGCGCTGCTGGCTGAATGCAATAAAAATTAAATAAAGTCATCAAGTCTATTTACAATTTTTCGAAATTGTTTCATTCAGCGCGAGACAAAAAGCCATTGTCAAATGAAGCGTAGAAGAAGAGCGAGCAAATCAAAGAACAGCAGCCATCGAAACTGAGTTTGTTGAGTAATTTAGTTGAACTGCCGGATCGCCCGTTCTAACGGATGAACTATGAACTATGACCTGCCCTGCAGAGTGTGTGGGTCGGTCACCCACAAAACGCTTCCAGGTGCAAATACTACCGATGGCATCTATCGCATCTATCTCTCGCAGTGATTTATGATGCCTCTTTGTCTCGCATTCTGCGGAAAAATTCCGTTCAAAACCAACTGCCCAACTTTGTGTAGGCGTCCAAGCAACGCTCTGGACCATCTCTGGACCCGACCCGATCATCCGCACTCTGTGGTCATCTTTCGACCCCTACTCCGATCTGATCATCCCCCAGTTCGCGGGCACAATGCATCCTGTTTGACCAACGCACTTTTGGCACGCTTCCCAGCCCCTATACCATTACTATATCATAATAACCCTACCCGAAAGTCCTTTGTTCTTGGTCCTTGGTCGTTGGTCCTTTGCCCTACCTACTCGTACTCCCACTCCCTGTACGGCGATCTCGGCTAAACGCTCCGTTTAGGCTGACCTTAATTCCTCGAGTGGCGTGGCATTAACCTTGACTGGGTCCGATCCTTATCGCGATGGCCTTTATTGCTTATTGTGTAACAGCCATCGAAAGTGCTTTGTCATTCCCGCAAGGAATCCACGAGGAAGCGAGGGAGGGAACCGCGTGCGAGGGTGTTTCTCGCCCCTCGATTACATATTTCTCCTGGTGATATGGTACCATCGGTATCCCCATACCTATTCCTATCCCCTCGCTTCGGTCCCTAAAATTTATTATGACATTTGGCGCGTGTTGAAAGGTTTTAATACGGGGGATCTGGAGTGCGACCATGTGGTGTGGTGAGTGAAGATCGATTTGGAAATGGGATCAGAGCCCTTAAACTCCACTTAAGTATATGCATATTAAATCCTATACTCCATTCATTTTAATTCACTATATACAATGGTTCTAACTTTACAAGCATTTACATTTTTTCTAAAATTGTATTTTTATGTGAAGTAATTATTATTATTATTAAGTATTCTTATTTTCACAACTTATTTTTAATATATACCCAATATTAATGCAAAAGCTCAAAGAATGCTAATTGAAATCATGAATATCATCTCTAACTGATCTTCGCTGGGAACTTTTTAGGGAAGAGCGCCTATAAAAATACCTTCCCATGGTTTAGTAAATTATTAATTGTCAAACTAAACCTTTAAGCCAACGGCAAGTGAAGTTGTCTAACTCGCAATTGGTTTTCGCTTGCCAACTTGTATATCTCGTTCCTGTTTTCTTTTTTTTCTTTTTTCTTTTTTTTTTTTGACTTCACACACCGACGCCCATTTTTCTGGAGCACCGCCCCATTTATCAATATTCATTTAGTGTCGTCGTCAACTTGTTCTTATTGTTGTTCCTGCTACTCCGCCCGTTTTGATGATGATCATTAAACGCTGGGAGGGGTAAAAATTAATTGACGGCGCATAATGACAGTTTATCTGGAAAAAATTGTTTGCCCCGAGTGTTGAGTTTTAATTAAAAATTATTGGATTACTTTGTTTGTCTCAGGCCAGGCACCTCTGGCCGCCTTTATCGCCGCAACTTGTGGTCCTACTTGGCTACTTGGCTAGTTGGCTACTTGGCTAGTTGGCTACTTGGCTATGCCTAAGTGCAAGCCAAAGCATTTCATCATCTTAATGATAGCCTAAGAAAAAGCAAACTTCTCTTCGAGTGACAAAACAATTTGCGAGGCAGCTCAGGTCTTCCCACTTATATCTACCCTGTACCAACCACACTGGACTATACTCAAAGATGGTTTGAAGGGTGGTGTAGTTGGCTTCTGGGAAATTATTATGGCGGCTGGAATTCGCAGCAGTAAGGCGTCGGATTAAGTTGCTTCTTTCTAATTGGTGTTAGCCAGTGCCAAATAAAGGTAACTCTTTTTACACCTGAGGCGTTCTGAGAAGTGTTTGGCTGGCGACTCTAGCTTGTTAACACTTGCTGCAGCTTTCAATAAAAACAATTAAAAAGAGAAAATAATCTCAATTGTTTATAATTTTGGGTGCTGAAGAGTTTCTGGCTGTGGCTAGAGAGGTACAAGTAGATACTAGCATATAGGAAATTACATTTAAAAACATCAATACATTATGAATGCTTAATAATTAGGTTCGGAAGAAAGAGACGTGCAACTTTCTCCTTTAAGATAGAAATATACATAATATACACGCACTTGTATAAGGTTCTTGTTCCAGCAATAAACCACAATTATTCAAAAGTACCGCTTCAGTACCCACATAGTGTTATTAAATTATTAAATCCGCTTGTTCCAAGTACCATTTGTGATCAGGAGCTGCAAAAAGTCAAAACTCCATCCGTGACTCCACTGTCCGTTAATTTTGCTGGTGACTGATCCTCGGCATGGCCACGTTGACAACCTCATCATCATCATCATGATGTTGGCCATCGGCGAGCGGCTCTTGCCTTTCTTGACTTCCACTGTCGGCCGTATGATTTTTGATCATGTGCTGAAGATCGTACCCCTGCCCCCCTGCTCCCCCCCTCTGTTCTGGCTGGCTTTGGTTTGGGCCTTAAGGAAGCCATTACACGCATATATTGAGCAGACAGTCGGCCTTATGAACTGCAATCATTTCTGCCGCAATGTCTCCCGTTCCCTGTCGCACTTCGGATCGCGATGATGGTCGGTTACGCTTTGTGGTCGCGATTGTTATTTTCGATGGCCGCCTGTACATCGCACAATTTATTACAACAAATTTAAATGTCTTTGCCCTGTGTTCGGCATTTTTATGCTTGTTTTTGTCAACCGAACATGCAGATGGAGAATGAAACGCACATCCCATGGATATTCAAATTGAAAGTGCAACTTAAGCTGCAAATCTTATGAAATGCTTCTTCTACTAGAGGAAAATGACTAATTTGTTGACTTTTTTTAGGACCTCAAATGTCAGCCCTACATAGAAGACGCAGGTTCGTCGTCAGTCACTTTTCGCTACGCCTTAACAATGGAGCTTGAGCTGGAGATGTGCATAGTTTTTAAACTCAAATTAAAGCACAAATTGCTACCGCAACGAGCGACTTCAAAGGCCCCAAGCCGATGGATGGGGCCAGGGACATGAGGTCCGGGTCTCCCAACAGTAGCCCAAAAGATTTGCGTTGCGGCTGGGAGCCAGAGTCCCTGGCCAGAACCCCTCTCCACAGCACTCGGCCCGGCCAGCATTCACATCCATCAATTTCTGACGCTTTCATCAAGCGGCATCAACGACATTTGCCACAAAGCGAACCAAAGGAGCGCAACTTCGCTGCTTTCAGTTGAGCTGAGTGGAGCTGAGTGGAGCTGAGTGGAGCTGAGTGGAGCTGAGTGGGGCAGAGTGAAGCTGAGCTGAGGCCATGTTCTGATTATTGTTGCCACTGTGGACCGGATCAGGTTCTGCCGCTCCTCCTGCCCCATGCGCGCATTTAAATTGTCGGCAGGATCCAAGCGTTTTGCACTAATATCCACCAAAAGCAGCCAGTCCTTGTCCCCAATGCATTCCTTCTGTGAGACCAGCTTTTGTCTTTCGGCGCGGTGCGTATGTACGTACGACTTTTTGCGACTTCTCTTCATGGCATTGACATCTTTTCGTCAAAGTCAAATCATTCATTTTGCCGCATCAAAATGCATAAATATTTTCGGCTTTCGGTTTTCGGGTTATAGACTGAATTGGTAGTTGATTGTTGCCGATTGTTGTTTGGCTTTGCTTTTGGCCTTTCGCCTCTTGCCGCGGCCAAAAAATTTAAATCGCCAACATTCTGTCTGCTGAGGCAAACAAAAACGCCGACCAGAGTTGCCAAGGCAATTAACAAATTTAAATAAAGCTTGAAATTTACACATATTATTGAACATAGTATTAAATAATATTGTTTCTAGATTAATAAAACTATGAACATTTTGTTGAGGATTATTGTGATTATTGTAAAAGAAATCTTAAAAATTATACATATTATTGAACATAGAATTAAATAATATTGTTTCTAGATTAATAAAACTATGAACATTTTTTTGAGAATTATTTTGATAAAAAGAGATAATACCAAACATATTTTAAATATTTACATGAAACATAAATTATAAAGGAGTTTTTAAGACTTGCTGCCAAACATTTCAGAAGTTAGAAGAAACTTTTTATTTTTCTTAACTTACTTGTCAGCCTGGCAACCCTGAAAACTACCGCTAGTAGCCGTCGACGTCGAGCCTTCGACGATGACGAAATGCCAAGAGCAGATACAAAGATACATCAAAGCAAAGGCAGATCGATGCTAATGCTGGCCGTATTCCATAGCTACTGTATTCCGCACCGGATCTCGATGGCCCCCCGCCCCTCTGGCCGTCGAAAGGACTTTCGGCAGCGCTTTGAAGACCGATCGTTGTTGGTGTTCACAATGCCATCAAAATTTAAATAGCAAAACAATGAGGGAGGGGCGGAAAAAACGCAGCATTCCCCTATGTCTGCGACATTTTTTGTGCGCCTTTCGAAAGTTTTCGCCTTTTTTTCGGGACCCTACTTTGTTGTGGTATTTTTGGCGAATGCTTTTGTTTTGCAATTAGTTTTTGTGGCCAACAGCGCCTAACGGTTTACCAAATGCCCAACTTGCGATTTTATTACGAGTATAGTGAAACCCAAGGTCGCGAGGAGGCGAAGCGGAGGGGGCATTTCCATTCGCGGAGTCAAAGGCTGTTAACTCCCCGTTTTGATTTATGCGACTGTGAAAATATCGAAGACCCGCAATTACAGAGCCGCAGAATGACAAAGATGAAAAACGAGCTCGATCCGCGGCTATGGAAATGTGATAAGCTATAATTAAGCGACCGAAAAGGATGCCAAGTGCTGCAAGCCCCAATTGGGGTCGTGGCATATGCTAAACAACATGCAAGGGGCGTGGACAGTGTAAGCAAATTTAATTTATACAATGCCATGCCAATATGCAAAGAATTAATTTCGTATTGCGAATAAGACGGAGGAGGGCGGCCTGGGGGCCGACTGGATGCCGGGGGGCGTGGCAGTCGTTTGGCATTTCAATTGGATAAAGTGGCGCCCCGAACTGGTTTGCGAATTACCAATTGGCATTTGGCTAATCCCTGGCCAGGAACTGGAAAAATGGTTATGCTTAACCCATTATGAACGAGGTGGGTCGATCTCAAAAATAATACATTTATTATTAACAAAGAAATATAAAGGAATATACAATTTCTTGGAACCTTTCTGCTTAATGGCAGAAATGTAAACTTTTTCAGATTTTATTGCTTGAACTAAGGATCTGCAAGCCGTAGATATGGGTTAATCATTCAACGGCCCTCTTACTGGCTCGCCTCCTGCTGACCACAGAAATTATACAGAAAACATGCGATATGTCATAATATTTATTGTTTTTTGAACGGTACACCCCCTGGCCGTAATACCCTGTAAAGTCCCCTAACCGATGACAACAGACGTAATCGATCAGGTGTAGAAAACACGGCAATTGACTAATAATTCATAAACATATTCCCACTCGATAGAAATTAATTTGCCGGCCAGGTTCTGTCTGGTGGCCAGCGAGTTCAATGGGGTTTTGGTGGTCATTACGGGGACGTGTTGACGTTTGAAATGACAACAGCTAGCAGCACACACAGCTGTCAATCATTTTCGGGTGTTCCAGTAACTGGTCTTATTGGCCATGCCCAATTATTCATATTGTTCCAATGAATCGAAACCAAGAGCCGTCAGCTGTCGCGGTCAGAGGGTGGTCGCAATGGGAAACTTGTGCCTTCTCGATTTTCCCGTGCTAGTTAGCGGACATTTCCGTTACTTAGAGTCACGCAAAGTGCTGTGAAAATTTGTGGAAATTGCTTTACTGGAACCGACAAAATATTGTGAATAATTCACGAATGCTGAAGGACACTGCATGCAGACTAAAAAACGTAGGGGAAGTAGTTATATTTCAACCGAATTTTCATGAATGATTCCGCATTTCCATCTCACAGTTGTATCCTCTTTTCGGAGCAATCCCCCAAGGAACTTGTTCCTCCTTTATTTATTTCCAAAAATGCAAATCATTTCCCTAACTCCCCGAACGATTCATGTCATGCACTATTAAATGGCCAATTGAATTCAGAGTTTCGGCATTTAAATGCCTGCTTTTGAATAAACAAATTTCTATTTCTATTTGATTAATTGCACGTTTGATAAAAGGCAGGGTAACTATTTGACTGTCATGCTGAAATGTACATATATCTTTTTGGTTTGGTAGACGTCGGAGTCAACTGTCTGTGTCTAACGAGATTCACAACTGGCTGACTTTCTTCTTTTCATTTGAATACGAACCACATTCAATTATTCACAATTGCATGTAAGTAGCTCTAATTACAAGTCTTACCTATTTTGTCTAATTTAAATATACATGGCTCAAAAGGTTTGTAATGAGATGTTCATTAGCGAGAGCTTCAAAAAAGTGCACAAATTGGGTTAATGTTTTTCGTTGGTTTTATGTTGTATGTTGTATCTATAAGCCTTTTTTCAAGTATAAAATGTAGTTTTGCCGAACTTAAGCAGACATTTGTGGTATTTACTGTCTTTTATCAACCAAAAAAGGGAACGCAGATTTTTTGCTTAACTATTTGGCCTTTTAACGGCCAGTAAACTGTATAAGCCCATGATAGTTAGCTGCCCATGTCACTCAATCATCAACATCGAACACACCCATATGATGACACATATCACCTACGAGTTACACCACCTACGTGTATGCATTCGTACCCACATATTTACTTAGCAAATTAACTAAAAAGCAAATGGAATAAACGAGTTCTGAAATTGAAATTCAATATGATGAGCGAAGCAAATACGATTCGAATACAAATAAATTCGAATGCGATAAACGTTGCAATCAAAGGTAGATAGAAGAACTGTAGAAAACCACACCCCTGGCGACCCTTAGCCGGTATTTTTGCCAGCAGGTCCTGGCCATGCGATACTTTGTGACAATTAATACGCTAAACGATGGATGAAATGCCGGCGAGGACGACAGTTCTCACCGGGATATATCGCTTGGGATACGGTTCAAAATGGAAAAGGAGCACGCCTAGCAGGCTGGAAATTGCCGCAGGACACGCGTCGCGCTCGTTTGCGCAACTAAGCTGAAATTAGTTGGTAAACGATGCGACTCCACCCTCTGATAAAAAACAGATAAAAAATGAAACCCAACGCCGGCCAAAGGGGAGGTGGGGGGTGGGACGCAAGTAACCGCACGACGACCACAAGAACGCATCGATAATGACGGTAATACGGATTCAATGATTGTCGTGGATTTTGTTTTATTCTATTTTTTTTTTTTTTGGTTTCAACTTGCACCACCTCTTTTTTATTCCCTGTTTTGATAGGGCGCCCAGCCAGGGTTACTTTCAATCCGAAACCAAATCGGGACATTCTCATCCCCAATCGGTTGGCTTTCGTCTGCATTTTGCATGCAAGTTGCTCGATGATGACGAAATTTGTCAAGGAACTGTGCACCCTCTTGGGAACATTGCCACAAAATGCAAATCAGTTTTCCCATTTTTAATGGACAGTCATAGTTAGTTTTATGTGAAAATTATTCCCTGGGAAAATGGCAACAAACAATGTTTACTGTGGCGAAGGAGGTTGGTAAAAAGTAAACCATTATCTCAAAATCAATATTAATTAATTTTCATGTTCCCATGTTGACGTCGCTTATCAGGCCGCGCATAATATGATAATTATTGCATTTTAAATGCAATTTATGTAATTATTTGTCTTTCATTAAGTTCAACACACATTACCAGATAAACAGCAACCGGCGAGCGGCAAACAAGCGACCAAGGACCAAACTGGAATCCACCAGATACGCGCCATTAGAAGTCATCGCAGGAGCAGAGGTAAAATTGCATATCGAATGCTCGAAGCGCATAAATTAAGATCCGACCAGTCCCCAGTTGAGCAAAAAGTGGCAAACCGAGCAGAATGCAGATACCAGATACAGGAACCCACTGCTGTCCATCGCTCGGTGGATGTGGATGTGGATGTGGCTGTGGATGTGGCTGTGGATGTAGATGCATCTCCGTCTCCACTTCTTGTCGCTGGATGAGCATGGGACCAGCGGACCCAAGGATGGACTTGGACCGCTGGATGACTGCGTCCAGAGAGCAGTTTGTCATTGTGACTTGGGCAACAAGACGACCAGATACCAGATACAATACAAGGGCACATTAGCTACACGGTAAATGTGCTTAAACTGCATTAGAAGTTAGAGTTTAATCGCTTGACCAAACCAATGTCAGAACCTTTTGTGTTGAGAAATGCAAAATATTTATAAATAAATTATACAGTCATGCAACACATGCATACGCATATAATATTTCATTCCATTTCGAAAAAGAATGTATTTCTATCCATTATTAACGTGTGCATTAAACCACATTTTATGACCATTATGATATGTGTATAAATATGTAAATAAAATATGTTGTTTTTCATTCAAAAGTGATTTTTTATTCAAATCTTAAAATTAAAGTGATTTCTCTTTTTTCTATTTCACCTAGTAACTAATTAATGTTAAGTTAGTTGGCTTAAAACAAATGGACATATATGCAAGTCTTTGGCTTATATAAATATGTTGTTTTTCATTCAAAAGTGATTTTTTATTCAAATCTTAAAATTAAAGTGATTTCTCTTTTTTCTATTTCACCTTAGACTCTAGTAACTAATTAATATTTAGTTAGTTGCCTTAAAACAAATGGACATATATGCAAGTCTTTGGCTTATATATGCTGTTTTTCATCCATATGTGATTTTTTATTACAATTTTAGTTATTAAACTGATTTGTCTTTTAGACTCTTACTAGACACCTTAGACTCTAGTAACTAATTAATGTTCAGTTAGTTGGCTTAAAACAAACGGACATGAATTCCATTTGAACCAAGTGTGCAAGCCTTTAACTTATGCTGTGCACCGTTTTAGACTGGCTTTCTGCATCTGAAAAATATTTCGAAAGGGTATTTAAGACAGGTTCTTAATTCGCGGCTGTCCAGCACCTGCGATGTAAATTTGACCACTATACACCAGTGCGTGCAGCTCTGGAAGTTAGGATCGTTTTTTCTGGCACCGCGAGAGACCTGCATATTTATGTTTTCTGCGATGGATGGCGGGAGCCCATGGATGGAGGTGGCCTGAACTCCATCTTGAATCTTGGCGGTGCATGCAAAAGGCGATGGGACAAAAAAACTTGATTGATTGGCCTGCCAACGGCTGGGGATCGGAGATCGGGGGGTTGGGGGTTTGGGAGCTAAGGGCGGCACAAAAAAAAGAAGGAGGAGAATGCAAAAATCTTGGGGAGCCCTATAAAATGGCTGACTGAAGTGCCAACCTGAACTGCGACTCTCCGCTGGCATTTCCGCTTGTAACCAGTATCGAAATGCACTTCGACTTTGACTTTGCCCCATTCGAGTGCTTGTAATGCATATACCTATCTATACCTATCGATTCTTGATTTTGTACGGGAAATCGTGGCTGCATTTCTAGGAATTTTAATATTTGCTATTTTATATCAGCCTGAAAAAATTGAGATAAGTCACCTGTGAAAAGGTGCTCAGCGTAAATATCATAAACAAATAAGAAACAGTATAAATTCAACAGCAAAAAGAACGACCGAAATTTGTTTATTCATCGATAGCAATTACAATCGCTGCGTTCCGCTCGATTCCGGAAATTTATTAATTGGTTGTTCCCTCACCTCCGCCTCCCCCTCCACCACCACCTACCATACAATTTGAATTGAATTACGCGCCCGATTATTGTGTGCATTATCAGTTGGCCTGATACAGCGATACTCCGTTTATTTATTTAGGCCATGACAGGTCTCAGGTTTGTCCACCTCCTTAATGAAATCATGCCCCACGTCCCAAGATATTGCCCGCTATATGTACCAATCGCTCGAATGTCGTTCACATATAATCGGTCATTCCGTGTAGTATCTGTATCTGTATCTGTATCTGTCTATCGGTCGAACCCCTCGTATATCTTTCTATGCATGAAATTCAAATTCTTAAAATGTTCACTCGCCGCGCGATAAGAAATGCCTTTATTGGCTTTAAAAAGTGGTTAGTTTCTATTTTGCTTATCTGCGTACTGGGTTTTTCGTATTCGGGAATATTTGCCGACGTTATGTCATAAAATTTCCAACCTGTTCATAAATTTGTTTGAACATTTTAAAAACTTATTTACGTTTATGAAGCTATCTTTACTTCTTTCAGGTATAAACAAAGTAAATTACTTTAAAAATATCTAAGCATATGTATGTTTTAATCCTACATTTTCGTTATACAGCACTTTCATCCCCAAGACTTTGATGGCAAACAATTTTATTTAAATGACCCTCATAACAATTATGCATTCAATTGAGGGCCGCGGCAAGTATCTGAAGCCAATTAATTAATTAAGCCGCTGATCAGCCCACGCAGCTCAGATCTGCCTCAGTGAGTGGTTAGTTTTTTACATAAAACAAAATGCAATGAGAATTTATGGGCCCTGAGCAGTCAATACTGTCCAGTGAACAGCGAAATTTGTCAATCGATCGTAGTTCTCGTAGTTCTCAGGCAAACCGAAATGGCTAATTGTAACTGACGCCCAAAGGAGGGGAGTCCAACGACATTTTCCGTAGGGAAAAAGGCGGGGGGAGTGGTGCGAGCTGACTCGAAATCGATACGGAACTACTCTGGCTAATTATTCAATTGAAGAACGTTTAATTTATTTCAATATAATCGAATTGAATGATCGCCGCGAACAAGTCGAGCCAGATGGAAACGAGGAGTACCCGTTGGGTGGGGGGCACGAAAGCACAAGGAGTTCAGCTGGAGAACAGAAGGCCAGATGAGGCTCCCACGAAAGTCAAGCAAATTAATTTAAGGCTTAATTGGTGAAAACGAGAGCGAAGGGGGGAAGGCAGAGGTGTAAGGCGGGGGTCTAAAGCTACTTAACAAAAAGTCTTTTCAGATATCAAAAACCATGTTTTTAGTTACCTTTCAATATATATATTATTTATTTATTTATTTATTTATTATTTATATCTATTTATTTATTAGATAATACATATATAATTAACATTTTAAATATAATATATATTTAATTACACATTAGTTCCAATATATCTGAATGTATAGATGGGTTTTTTATATAGCATGCTATATCGCGGTATCCTTTCAGTTGATCATGATCATAATCCCCTTTTCCACGCCTCTGAGTGGCGCTTCAAAGCTTGTCGCCCTCGTATTGACAGAAAGATGCCGCCCACTTGAAGCGCAATAAGCGAAGACAGTGAATTTAAATTTGATTAAAAGCAAGCGGAAAATGTAATTGCGAAAACGGGAGTTTAATTAAATTGTCTTCGATTTCGATGGGAAAAGTTGTACAAATGTACCACTTTGCAATTGGGGGAGTCAAGGCTCGATTAAACTCAATTTCTATGAATTGTGCCAGCCTCTTTATCCAGAAGCACATATACTGCAAATTACTAATATCCAAAGCTAATTTCATTGCTATAGAATCGTCAAATAGAGCTCGTAAAAACATGTTTTACACCTTATGCTAAAGCAATGACAGTAAGGTTAGGCACTCGAGGCAATTAAAGAATCACTTTAATGAGCGTCAACATTACGCATAAATTAATTAAGTGCCCGTTCCCATTCGCAGTGACAATGAAAGTCGTGCTGAAATCGTAAATGTTTTCGTTATTAATACGTTATTGGTCAGTCCACGACAATTAAGCGCATAAACATACACGTATATGTATATATGCACTATATGTACTATATGTACTATATGTATTACTAATGTATTTACGATCCGCACAAATGTGTCAGCAATGACAACCGACATCCAGCCAAGTGGCAATGGGGCAAAAACCGTAGCACGGCCACACAACATGACACAAATTTAATAACAGAAACGATTCCATTGTATCTTCGGGATACCCCCCCCCCCCTCCCCCCTCCCCCCTCCACCACTGACATCCATTCGCATGTGTCGCTTTGAGGTGAAGTCATTAAATTTACAATAATGCGTACAATAACTAAAAGCGTATTAGATGCCAACGAAAATAGACTAAAGCTGGCGGAGAGATATCGTCGTCAGCCGCCGAAAAAAGGAAAAAAGTACGATATGAGCAAATGAAAAAGATGTCAGCTCGGAGTGATAAGAGCAGAATCGAATTTTCGGTTTCAATTTGGCTGCTAGAGGTGGCACACTCGAAATTAAATATTTCAAATGCATTAGAACAATGGAATATTACAAAAAGTATTAATGATCAATTTTAAATCGATTTTCATAAGCAGTAGAAATGCAGAGCAATATGTAGTTGGATCTGTAAGTAACTACTGTCAAAATAATTTGAATTGAAGAGCCCACTTTGCACCTTTCCATCTCATTGCTAGATGTAATATTGACAAAAGTTTATAATATTTTCTGAGATAAAATCATGGTAAAGCTCTCATCTCTAGTTGAGAACCACCATTGATAGGCAATGTGATAATGATAAGCAGCCATAATTATTTCCTTTAAATTCAATTACGTGGTACATCTTTTTCAGGCAATATGATTTGATTTTCCGAAAATTAGAATTGTTAAAACTGTGGGCAAACAAAGATTGCTGGGTATCAACGAACATAAATTCATTAATAACAAGCGGTTCAGTTTCCTTTTTGTTCTTTTTTACTACGGCTGAAGGTTATCAGCAAGTTAAAGGGTGATAAACCCAAGTGGAATGCAGTTAATTTGTCGAAGGCTTCTTACGCATGTTAATTTTGGCTAATCAGCCAGGTGAGTGAAGCTACAAAAAAGCCACGCGCTGTGTGCAAAAAGTGAGTACACAAAATCATTTCCGATACGTGATCGTCGCATATTTATCGCCAGCATCTCCCTGCACTGGTCTAGGCCATTAACAGGCCAAACTTGGCCCGTAATGAGGCCAGAGATGGCAGAGATACAAGATCTGGTCGGGATTGGCAATGGTAGTGGGAGTTCGGATGGAGTTGAAGTTGGAGGTGGAGGCGGATTCGAGATGGGCCGCCTCGATATGGTAAGCACTCAAAACTGAGCTGCACTTGCCCGTCGTCGTCGTCTATGCAGAGCAGGACCCATCTGGGGCTCCTGCTCCTCCATCGCACCAGAGATTGCTATCTGGAGGAGTACGCGAAACGCGTGCACGAGCTGTCAAGTGGCCTAAACTCGATCCGAAACTTTTCCCCCATCGTGCACTCATTATGATTATGACTCGCTCATTGTGTTTTCGCTGCACGGGTGTAAAAAGTGGTGCAAGGAATGTGGCATCTTCGGCAGTCGGATGTTCTTAAATCTCTGTCCTATACCGATCTACAACCGATTTTCTAATGAGTTCGTCTGGCTTGAAAATCTGCTATATACATATATGTTAAACGGCTTTTATTTGCAATAGATATTTGAGGAAGTGGCAGAAGTACCCTGTAAGTTATATTTCTTTCAGCTGCACTCAGTTTTTTAAGTGCTTCGCATGGAATCCCTTAAAGCAGAGCGATGAAAATAACTTTTAGTTAATTATCCCAAATAATTCACCGCATATCTGTGATAATTTTCATAAATTCTATGGCAATCGTCTAGCATTTTGAGTTGACAACTAATTGGCGCAGCTCCATCCCCGTCCACTTGCCAGCCAATTAATGAAAACCAGCCACTGAGGATTCTTACCTGGACCAGAAACTCCAACGAAAAGCGAAGGCGCAGATAAAGTACGAGTATAAAAATGCTTTACAAGTACACAAAAGTGTCATTCCATCACTCACTTAAAGTATTCATCCATTAATTGCCCGAAAGCCATTGCCAAGGGAGTAGGGGGGTAGGGGAGCTGGAGCGGAGGATCCGAGGACATGTCGATGTCGCCACCAACTGACGCCAGACGAGGATGGCCACGTCGGTGCGACTTTCAAGTCCAAGGCGGCATCGCCGGCAGCCATAATGCAAAGAGGAGCTCCAGAGGCAATTACCATGAGTTGGAGTTGCAGTTGCCAGGATGGAGATGGAGATGGAGATGGCGATGGAGATGGCGATGGACCTGAAGATGGAGTCCGGGTTCGGGCAGACAGCAAGATTTAAATCAGACTTTCGAATGCACTGCGCAGTGCTTTGTGATGGATGCGTGATAGGAGTGTTGCAAGAATATAAATATATGTATATATGATATATGGCAATTTATTACTTAAATTTTAATTTAATCACCCAAAAAATATATATTTATAGCTTTAAAACCAAAACTATCAGTGAAAATAAAGTGTTATGTTGTAGTAGTTAGTTATATAATCATTAGTAGAATATAACGTGAGCGATATATTTTATATAGAATTCTAAAGTCGTAAAAAAACAGGTATAATTTTTTGAGTTCCACTTGGAGTATCGGCACAAGCGATAGTTTCACGATCTCCTCACCAACTTGACCACTGACGGGCAGCGACGTTGACAACCCGACTGGACTTGGATCTTCTCTCTATATCCCCGACTGACTGGTGATATTCAAAGTAATTGCTTGAAAAATGCAATAAAAATGTACAAACAACAACAAGTGGGCAAAGGAGCAACAAAAAATGAGGAGCAAAGGACGTCAAGGAGAGAAGAAACGCAGAAAGGCCGAATGAAGAAGATGGTGGAATCTGGCTGGGAACGCCTGAGTATGTGAAAAAGTACAATTGTTATGGTGGCATAAAACTCTATATAAGTGGACGCCGGAGCGACCAGTGGACACTGGCACAGCTCGGCAGCAAGATGCCGCCGATCCCCATGCGATGACGATGCCAAGACAGCTGAAGAGCTCCAGACTTTGACAGGCCCAACTGCCAGAGTCCGGGACCTCGGGACACTTGGACACTGGGACAGTGGGACAGTGGGACACCAGGACATCGGGACATCGGGGCAAATGGCGCGCAGTGATTGGATGCATATCAAAGTAGACAGCGCGGAACAATGAAAGGCGGCAATCGTGGATGGAGTCCAGCTCCTCTGGTTAACTCCTTCTAGATCCCCTAGACCCCCCTCCCAACCCTGGTTATCCCTTCATCATCCGCTGTGCGTATGTACATCCCGATTCCCGAGCTATGTTTTTGGTTTATTTGGGTAACGCCTCCGACTGTCGGTGATGAATGCTGCAGCTCTGATTCGTCCAGGGAATGGTAGGCATTCGGCTTGGAATAGGCCAGGAAAAATGGGTTCCAGTCAACCAAGACCGATCTGAGCAGCTTTAGAGTGAAAACTATTAAGTATAGATAGAAGAAATTGAAATTGAATTGAAAGAAATAGATGATTGAAGCAGTTAAACAAGCCAACTTAACCTTACCTGCTTTGTTGCCAAAAAAATACAGCGCGAGTATATTTGGCTCAGATTTTTGAGCAATATTTTGATTACACATGAATCCTTAACCTTTAACCTTATCCTTTGATCAATTCACCGTGAAAATTTAATGACACAAGCAGTTATCTAGAGCATTTAGAACCTGACCTCCAAAGGGAGAATTAACCTAACGTGATTTTCGTGGGTTTTGAGTATATGACAGAGTGCAACGGGCAAATGAATTGTAACCAGACGGTTTACATAACGCAGGACATTTGCCAAATCGAGTGCAGTCGATGAACCCTAAGCAATGGATGCCCAGATACAGCGATACAAAGATACAAAGATACAGAGATACAAGTAAGAGATGCGGAGAGAGTGAGAAAGTGCCCACTGCTAAATACTCGTACTTGCAGTTTTATGAGCCAGCGGAAAAGTGAAAACTGGCTACAAAGAAGGAAACACAATACAATTGGACACAGTCGGTGGCCAAGACGCAGGAGTCAAGGACATGCCACAAATCCGGGCAGACAAACTGCTGGGCTGGGGGTGTAGTTGGCCTCCCCCCGTCGAGGGCCAACACGAAGGTCAATGGAAGAGGCCACAGTGCAAGTGAAAAATTCGCGCGAAAAAATAATCAAGTTTTGCAGCGAAAGTGAGATAAATAAGTGTTGGCCAGATGAGGTCAGCCAAAGGGGTAGGACAGGTCACTGAAATCGGGTGGCACGTTATCGAAATCAACAGTTTTGGACAAAGTTCGTCGTTTATGGTAAGTTTTGTTTGGGCCTAAAGCAACTTACCGACGGCATTCCCAAAAAGGGTCTTACTCATTCTAAGTTCAATTTGGAGCCAGAACATGATTAAAATAAGTTTAATATCTATAAAGTATAACAGGTATAATAAAAATGTATCTGATACGTTCTACAATATTGTGTCAATGATTCAAGCTAAGTACTAAGGGTTTTAGTATTGTTTTCACATATGAACTATGAACATGAGGACTATTTTTGAATAAATATATATATATTAAACATAAATACAATTATAAGTGATATCTTTAAGGATATCTTTGGTTGAATGATTTCATTTAACTATATAAAGCACAATTTTTAAGTAGTCTGAATAAGAAGTTCAGATAAATTTCACGAATATTTTTGGGTATTTTTGAATAAGGAAGCGAAATTTAAATTTCCAATTATCCCTTCAGTTGGTGCAGTTTTAATTAACCCACCCCAAGCCAAACGCAGTGCAAGGCGCATTCTAATCAACAATTATTAGGTGCGTGCACAGTGAAAGACCATGAATGAATGAGTATGAATAAAAAGCATAAAAAATGAAAGAGGTACTGCAGCACGCAAAGAAGAAGGGGAGCCTTTAATGTGGGGAGTTGGGGGAGGCAAACTGATTTCGCGTCTCGAAGGCGACGGTCGCGCGCATGACTCGTAAATAAAATTGTAGCCACAAGCGAACTGAGTACTGATCTCTTCGGATGCACTTAAAAAAAATACCGTATATATAAATATATACTATACTGCGGTATAAAAAGGTGTCTTAAGCACTTCTGAGCTGGTAAAACGTTGTATATTAAGTTGATTAGTCTTATTAAAAAGTAGAAAATTGTTCCAATGAATATATATCTCAAGCTTACGTAGAACATCTTTTCCAATAAATATATATATCTCAAATTTAGGTAGAAAATCTTTTTCAATGAATATATATCTCAAACCTTCAAAAGCACTAAACAGAGCCTTTGAACATATATGATTACATTTGCCTGGATTTTTTTTGCAGTGCATACCCTGGATCAGAGAGGACTGAACCCTGCTAGCGGAAGCCAGCGAAGATCGGACCGCACAGCAGCCAGCGGATTGGGCAAGGTTAGGATCAGCTCCATCTTTTTCGGCGGGTAAATTGCTGGACTCGGTGGTTCTGTTGCAAGACCTTATCAGATCGCTGGGAGGCAGCCCGAATCCGAGCCCCAGATGTGCTGGTGGCAAGTGCTCCCGATCCGAAGGGGCGACGGACGGACGGGGGGCACTGCTTGTTTTTTGGGATCTCGTTGTGTGGGAGCTGTGGGAGCTACGTAGCCATTTACACGTGTGCATCCTCAGCTCCTCAGCTTTCCTTGCTGGTGCGTGTTCCATAATATTTAAAAATCGCAAAAAGTTAATTGCGAAAAATTGTGGCTGCCTCGTTCATTTGGTTCGCTTTCCTCTTCCTTTTTTTTGTTTTGTTAGTTGCGTGAGCGAAGGATAAATGATAGTGATAAGAAAGGCAGCCGGATAAAAAGTTAAACGGATGCCAGCTTCGAACTGTGAATAGTCGTGGGCTATGAGTTCAAAAGCAAATCTTATGATTGAACCAACCTGTAAGCCTTGGCAATTACTTATAACTAATAGGAAGTTAGTTTTCCATCAAAATATTATACATTGAGATTCAAAAGGGGGGTACGTTAGTATATTCGGGAACAAACTCTAGTACTGAACTCAATTAAAATCGAAAACATCAATACTTATCTCGGACTACTGATACCGCTGCAATACCCAATGCATTATGTCTACTTTATTTGCGCTGCTCCGCTGAAAGTGAACTAAAACGATCCACATGGGCAGCGAAAAAAAAACTATACCAAGACAACAAAAACGAGGTAAATATAAAAATAAATAAACTAAAGTGAAGCGAAGCGAACTTAAGGACGGCTCTTGGAGGAGTCCAGGGAGGAGGGAAGGAAGGCCTCCCTCCGGCGGAGGTTGCTGCCACACCACGGATAGTGGTAAGTGCCGGGCTAAATGGCTTCCCCATTAAGGCTCATTTGAAATCAGACACGTCCGATTAAAATCTCATTTCTCACCTTGTGGTCCGTTTCGACTGCAGCTCAAATTGGAGTTGGGCTCAAGCTCAGGCTGAGGCTAAAGCTAAAGCTGCGACTGCCATTTCGAGTTGCTGCACTCAAAGAAATAATATACCAGGAATCCCCATTTATTCCATTGTGATTAAAATATACATTAAATTGTAATACAACTTATTTATTGCTCAACTTTTTATTATAATAAAAATAAAAAATTGTTCAACGGCGAAAGTAAAGTAAAGCAACTTAGAGCTTCTGCGTCCAGGTTTTCGACTGCTACTACTACTTCTACTACCATTTACCCGAATTTTCGCTCAGTGCCCTTGTGGAGGACTGACAGTCGGGCATGGGGAAAGGTAGGGACAAAAAACAGCTGCAGAAAAATCATATTTAGCTGGCAAGCCAGGCAACAACTTTAGCTTCCAGTTCAGCCACCAAGGTGGCCAACTGTGCAGCTCCTGCCATTGATAGGCTGCGATAGAGGCCGCCGTAGGTATTTCCCAAACATCCCGAAGGCAGTCACTATTTCACGCCTTTTTGCCACTTATTAAAATAGGCAAAATGTCTATTGGCCCGCCAGTGAGCAGCCGGTGGGTAAACCACATTCGGTTTTATGTGGGTGGCTAGAAGCACCTGGAAACGGTTAGGGGAATGGAGAAGCCCACTGGTATCGTGTCATGGTGCCAGCTTGGATTCTCATAATCGCTTCGCGGGCCCGACTCTGGTTGTCCCTCTCCCAGATGGCGATCGTTGGAGGCCTGATCTTCCACATCTCCGAGGAGATACCAAGAAATGTGGTAAGGGAATGATAGGAAAAGTCACTTTAATAATGTATTTACTTTCATATGTTTCAGTTTCAAAAACAAGAAGACAAGAACTCATACTCATGCCTCACTGCTTCCCACTCCATTGAACCACTGAAAACCATAATAATTTTCTTTGGCTGGTGCATCGCGATAAACACGCAAAATCCGCTCCACACACTCAACACCTTTTTGTTCTGGTTCATGGTCCTGGCCATGCTCCTTGTGGCCAAATGAGCTTTGAGCCAAGCCACCCATATTCCGCAATGAATCGGATCGTCCGTTGTCCCCTTTGGGCTATTTAAGCAAATGATCAGCGGCCGCCGAGCAGCCGACACGCAACGCGCCCCTCTTCCCCCGCCCCTCCGCGTTCCCCTCGAGTTGTTGGCCAAGTGTGAATTGTTTCGTGCCCAGAGCTAAGTTGGCCAGATAAGTTCAAGTAGCAGGTAAGGCCTCAAATCGGCTGGCCAAAGACCAAACTTTCGAATACCCTCTATTCGAGATTTAGTCTGCTTTAAACTGCTTGAATATATTTATAGTAAATGAATAATTTAGCAAACAGCAAACTTAAAGGATTCTCTCTTTGCTTTGCTTCGAAATGACTTTATTTAAATTAAAAAAAGTTTGGAAATTTATTTTTGCTGTATTCCATAATCAACCGCTATGAGAAAGCCGCGTGGAAGGGTATGAAGTTTTGGCTCAGTGCAGGCTTTTTGCATATGAAGAAACTGAGGCCGCAGCATCGAGGAACCGAGGGAAATTGGCGAATTCTCTTGTGGTCTTGTGGGCTGGCGTGCAAATTCTTGACGTTTTTTCCCACATTAAGTGCATTGTTTCTGGGCTACCGGGCTTGAATGTGGTTCGGTGGTTCGGTGGCTCGGTGGCTCGGTGGCTCGGTGGCTTGGTGGCTTGGTGGTTCGGTGGTTCGTAGGGCACCTGAGAGATCTGGCCCCATGCAAAACAGCTTGTTAAGCACTTGTGCCTCCTACAAAAACAAAGGCACCAACACGATGCCACATTGTGTGCCCGACTTTTGGCTTGTGGACCTCTTAAGACCCCAGTTCTTCGGGCTTATTAAGCAAAGCTGAAAAAAGGCCAGGAGGATGGCTTATAAGAAGGTAGCAATTTCCGCGCTTAACTCGATCACGCACTATTATCATAATCAGTTTGGTCAAGGTGGAGTTGCACACGGGTCATCATTATCACTATCGCTATCAAACTATCTTACGATGAAGAGTTTTGAGCACTAATTGCTTAACTGAAGTTGGACATTCTGAGATGTTCTAAAAAGGGTACTTTAAAGAATGGAAAACATTTCACACATAAATGAGTGAATGAAGAAATTGAATACCACAGTTAAATATTTGTTGGCTCCATTTCAATTATAAAATTGATTGCCATTCTCACTCTTATCAGCGAGAAGAGTATAATCATACACACTTTTTTTACCTTCCCCTGGAAGTAAGAGTAATTTTCCTATTAAATTCGATTCAGTTCCAGCAGCCAACGTAAAACACGAAAAGCACATTACTCATACGCCCTGTGGCGGCCTTCTGCTTAGCGAAATGAAATTTCTCTTCCACATTTCATGTAAAGGAAACTACAAAATGTACTGTAGCACACTCCACTTGAAAATTCAATAAAAAAAGAGAAGGAAGAAATTGATCAAAATTGAAAATGAGCAATAGCTCTGACCTCCTCCGAGGTCCCCTCCTTCGAGCTTAGTACGTATTTTCCGCCCCTCTCATGCCAACGTAAACAAATATAGAAAAGTTTCCACCGCTCGTGTGGCCTTTGGTACAGTTTGGTTCGGGCTCATAAATATTTAAAAATTAATTTCACAATATATTGAGGGGCCTGCGCTTGCCTGTGAGCGATTTTTCAATTTCATACTTCATTTTATGGCATAAATGCCAAAGTTTCAGCGAGGAGAGCACAGAACGATGGAATATTTGGCTTATATAAGCTGCCATCAAATTAAATGTTTTATAGTTCCATGTGGGTTCGTACATGTGGCTTCGTGGTGTGAAGGTTCTCAAAGGTGCAAAAGAGGGAGCAGGCGTAATTATATACGAACTCCCAAATCAGGACAAGGAAACGCCTTTTATACTCTAAAACTTGTGTATGTAGAGTGACTGCAGGGTGGTGAAAGCAGGGCGGGAAGGGGGAAACCGTAGGTGGGGAGCACTCCCAAGAACTACCTTTCATATGTAGCACTTTGGTCCAACGTTATCGTATTTTATGTGCAAGTGCTTCGTTGTCCTGCCACCAGGACCTCTATTTTTCGGTTTGCCATGCACACAGCCCCCGTTCTTGCCGCCCCCACAGGTCATGTAGTTTTGCAACATTTTCTGCACATTTGTGCAGTTTTTCATGTTCCGTGCTCTCATGTGCACCAGCCAGGATATGAAAATTTTCCAAGCGCAATGAACGAGTGGAGTCCTGCGGACTGTGAGTGCGCGTGCGAAAGAGAGGCACGGCGCAGGAAGAGAGACAGACTGAGTGCATCTGTGTGCGCATTCAAGTTGGGAAAATTGTGCACTTACATTATCATAATGGAAATGCTTTTGACTTGAGTGACCAGGGTTGCCAGCGAGCAAATAATTCGCAAATTTAATTGAATATTATGTCGGTCTAACTTCTTTCCTTCATTAATTGTAATTAACTAAAGTATTAAAACCTACTCTGTCTAAAAACAATTTATGTTTTATTTCTTTTCTTTTATATTAATGTTTTGTATTTTCATTATTAGAATCGCTGATTACATTTGCGTATGTTTCTACAATTATTAAAATTGCCTAAGAGGAACTTAGGGTTCATTTTTAATTGACAACAAATTCAATTCTTAGGATGTTTTTTGATAAGAAACATACATCTATGGAAACATTACTTATTATCTTGTTGAAGATATGTTATAAAAGCTATATGTTAGATATACCGACCCATTACTCTTTTCTATAAGGCTGGCAACCCTGGCTTAAGCACCTCTATCCTGCAACTCTGTACGTAAATGCAAGCGAAGCCAACTGTGCCATATTGCCCTGCACCTACCCGCCCCTTCATGGTGGAGGTACATATATACATACACTACCACCCCCTCTGGGCGCCCTAGGCAGCCATTGTATTCTGATTGTGCGCCTTATGGCCCAGGACTCCTTCAGGGCTCCTATATATACACGAGTGTATGTGTGTGTGTGTGGGTGCGAGCGTGGAGAGATGGAAAAATATTATTTTTCATAAATTTTAAAATATACCATGGGCAGGCGGCAGAGCCTGGGTGAGCGAGTGAGAGAGCGAGCCTTGTGTGTGTGCTTCTTTTGTCCTGCTCCATCCGTGTATAACGGTAAATGCCAGCCATACGTGGTTATATACATATGTATTTGTACAATATACATATGTACACATCGAAGGCAAAGTAGAGGGAAATGTATGCAACATTTTACAATGCAAAAGCCATTTACTTGGGCAACGTAGGAAGGCCAAGGGAGATGGAAAACGAAGAGCCCCAGAGAGAAAGAGAAAAAGGACGTGTTAGTGCACGTGTGTGTGTGTGTGTGTATGTGAGTGAGTGTGAGTGTGTGCTTGTGAGGCAGTCAGCATATGAAAAATGAAAAGTCACAACTGCGAAACGGAAAATAAGAAAAGAATACCGCTGAAATACAGCCTTAGGAAGGAAAAAAAATATTTCTCCTCTTTGTTTCCCTATATACTACAAATACCACCCGCAAGCACTTATATACACATAAACATCATGGGAAACTTTCAACTTTTATGTCGCCTCGTCCTCGCTGGGTAATGTAAATAAAAAGAGACAGGAAATGTTTGCGATATGTAAGAGCGTACGACACACAAAAAAAGGAAAAGTGCAAAATTCTAAAAAGTTTCCACAGAACGCGGGGAGTGTGGATGATGCGGCAGGAACCATAACTTAGGCACCCGTCAGCTTAGCTTTGTTGGTTGGTCCTTAGGTGCTCGCCCTTCAATATGAAAAATGAGCCAGGGAAGGCAGCTGAAATTTTGGGGCTGGGCGATGTTTTCAAGTTTTATGGGGCGTATACGGAATGTGGAGTAGCAAATGGAAAATGTAAAGGCAGAATTCCTGGGGTTGGTGCCCAAGTTTTAGAGCGTGCTCTGCATATGGTAATAATAATATTTGTAAACTAATTAAATTGGTTTTTTATTCAACAAAAAGAAATAAATGTTACCTCTGGCATTAAAAATACATAAATCATAGCTACGAAAAATAGGCATCCACTACGTTCTATTCCACATTCGTACTATTAATCAATTAATATAATATGACTTTTTTATATAACCGTCCTCTATAAACCTGCAATATTATTTTTTATCATATACTATTATTTTTTGTACAGGTTTTTCTTATTAGATGGACACAAAAGTGCTGTAAGTGGAATCCGTAATAAGTGCCCTCGCATCAGTTTTATTGTTTCCCAACTTCTTTATTTCATAACTATCTTTTAACTGCCAAATAGTTAGCCCGTGAATAGTTGGGCCACGCTTCCCAGAACCTACCACCACAAACTATACCATTTTCAGACGGATCCCATCGATTAGTTGGATTTAAGCATCTCGAAACAGCGACAACTTAAATGCTTACAAAACGAGAATAGTGGAGAAGAGGATGTAAAGGAGACTGCGGTGGAAACCAAAACACAAGCAGACGGGCAGACAAGTGAATAGAAGTGACAAACCAAAAATAAAAGGGCCAAGGAGGGAATTTCCTCGGCGCTAATCAATGAAATTAAAGTTGCGGCCAAGGCGAAATATCTTTAAGGACCCACTACTGAGGGGGCGGCATGCCGAGGGGAGTGGCACATATAGAATAGTGAGCGAAGCGAGCCGAGGCGAGCTACTGCCAACTTTAATGAACGGAAATTAGCAGTCAAAAGGTAAAAGCCCTCTCGCTCTCTTTTTTGCCTTCGCAGCATCTGGACGCCGCGGCGAATTCGCGCACATGCACACACAATGGCCAACAGCGAAAGAGAGAGAGAGAGAGAGCTCCCCACAAAGAGCAAGCATGCGCCACAAGAGAGCGCCAAAGCTTAAAGCCGATTGGCTGCCGGCTGCCCACTTTGAGTGAGTGTGGGTGTGTGGGAGAGAGCGCGCTCGTTGGATATATTTCCCCAAGATTTTCTGCCTTTCCCTCCGCACTTTCTCTCTCACGTTCTCTTTCTGTTCAGGCATAAACAAACCATTTTGAATAAAATCAACAGCTACAACTACGGCAACCACTATGTTGTTGCAACAATGTGGATCCCAAGTTGTCGAGAAAAATCAACTGATTCTACACTCGGAAAAGTGTTATATATAGGATATTTGTTATAATAATATTTCGATTAAAGCTCATCAACTTTATATTGTGAATATTTGCTTGGAAAAAAAGAAAAAATGTTTATATTTGCGGTAAATTATAAAAAGGTGCCATTTTAAGTTACTAGAATTAAAGCCATGTCTTTTTTTAAGTGTATGATTACTATAGTTGGTGGTGCTTCTTCTTACATCTGCTCAGCTAGTACTGCTCTTCTTCTAGCTGCTTTGGCCTGGTCAAGTTGCATTCAATTGCAGTTTTTCAGTTGCCACTCCGTTGGCCGTTTGTCGGTTGTCGTCCTCGCGACTTTTCTTGTTTATTTTTTCCCCCAACTTCACAACTAGCTGTGTGTGCGTGACAGCAACAACAATAATCTGAGGACGCCTCTTGTAATTATTTTAATTTATGCATTTATCGCTTTTTGCCTCTTGCCGCCGATTCAGCGGATTCTGTTTTCTATCTTGCTGCATTTGCTTCTTTTTGTTGCCTTGACATTCGCATTTTGACAGCACGGCGAATAATTCGCGGTTCTGCCATCATTGCAATGCCAATGTTTTTTATTTCGCTGATATTCGCTGTCCACGGGGCGTATGCGTAACGCGAGTGGTGATTTCCTCCAAGTGCAATGCCGTCGGAACATTTCTTTTTGAAAGGAATAAAATCAGTTTTGCACTTAAAATCAAAGGAGTATTCATATGTTTTTACCCTGTTTTTTGTATCACAAATAGTTTTTTATTTCTGAAAAACAATATAAGTATAAGGAAAAGTTTATTTGACGAAGAGTTTATTCTATTTATGATATCTAAGCAGAAAAAACAAATTTTATAATTTGAGCCCAATAAATAATGGATCATACGATGTGAAATAGTACTTGAATGAATAAGAATTAATGTGTAAAATTTATTTTACAAACTCAATTACTCGGTAACTCGCCTTTCTCCTCCTCTATCCCATCCAAAGGGAAATTTTCATGCCGCTCTAAACTACAAATCAACTTAGGAGCCCCCATATTATTTCTCCCCTCAGCGAACAGAAGCAGCGGCAGTCAATACATACATAATTCGGAATCCGATAAGAGCCACCCACCCATATATATATATATAGAATACACACACACAATACAAGCTTTTCATTTTAAAACCTCCTGCAAAGAAAAAAAGAGGCAAGAGAAAGAAGAAAGAAAAACGAAGTCAAACGCCCCAAAACACCCACGCACCACCCCCTCCACCTGTTTTATGGCTCCCTGCCCCCACCCCCCACAAACACACACGTACACACTCACACACACACACACACACACTGGCACATTGCAGGCAGACCAATACACTGGCACACTCACACTCACTCACTCTCTCCAACATCTTCTATAAAAAAAAGTATTTTTTGTACTCGCTTGACATTTTGTGGATACGTCGGACGTCGTCGGAAGTCGTCGCGAACTTTGCTTCTTTTTGCTCTTTCTCTTTTCTTTGGTCTGATTTTTTTTCCACTTTTTACTTTTTGCCCATATCTCCTTGCGCGTTTTTTTAAGTCAGTCGTTTGTCGGAAGTCAATCAAAAAGCGTGTCTCGGAGAATTGTCCCAAAAGACAGAGATCACCTCGCCGCACCTCCCATCACCTCGACGGCCCACAGAGAATGCAGCAAGGGCGTGAAGCTGTCGCGATTCTCGCTGGCAATTACAATTTATAAAAGTGTGGCAAAATAAACAATTAAATTATAGTTCGTGACAGGAGGCAGAAATCAGTGGAGGAAAAACCAGTAAGGAGGTGCGCCATCTTCCAGCCCAAGTGAGTTTGCCACTTTTTTGGGATCCACTGAGTGTGTCAAGGAGCTTGTCTTGCAACGCCCACACTCAATGGGATCGATGGATGGGATCAGCCAGATGGATGGGGCAGATGTGGCAGCGGAGAGGGGAGAACTGTTTCTTCTGGCTTGTCGGATGGCTAATCAGCTTTCCCAAGTGTCTGCGTCCTTAATTGGCCATATGTGTTTGAGGGCCAACAAGTGTGCCGGGATGGCAAACTGAGTCCGTCATAGAGATCTTGGTCAGAATATATATCTTAATTAGTTAATATAACATGCCTAAATAATACCGATAAGGAAGAACTTCAAATCATTTTTCTAAATATTTCCCAC
Organism: Drosophila orena; assembly: GCA_005876975.1. Taxonomy (NCBI): domain Eukaryota; kingdom Metazoa; phylum Arthropoda; class Insecta; order Diptera; family Drosophilidae; genus Drosophila; species Drosophila orena. The sequence continues at coordinate 6,149,351 of VCKV01000008.1, read as the reverse complement.
TTTATAATTTCCCTAAGCATCTTTATAATTTCCCTAAACATCTTGTGATTTGGTTACACTATCTTAGATGTGGCACATGTATTTTTTATGGGCTTTTTACAGTTCCACTTCTGGCAAAGATTCGATAATCACGACAAACCATTTCCCAGCCGAAAGTCAGGCAAATCACATCTTCGAACTTAGTTCCCTCGTATCTTTACAACCGAACTGTGTACACCCAATAGGAAATTATGGAAACACAAATTCCAAATTGAAGACAAACAATCGCTATGTTCGGTATTATACGATAGGCGATACGATTCCGATGCCAATTGGAGTAAGCAATTGTGTTTAATTTTAAAACAAGATAAAGTTAAACAAAAATAGCGAAAGCCCCGATATCGTCGGCCCAATGAGGAATTACCGTGCTGAATTGCCGATTGGGAATTATTGAAAGTAGCGTCGAGGAATAAGTGACTGCATTTAGTCGGCGACTTTGATCTTACCGGTAGATAGGTAGATATATGTATGTATATATATATATGGATTCCTGGCAATTGCTTGCTGACATGCAAAGAACATAATTTACCGACTGTATTGGCAAAATTGATAAACAATCTTCGTGTGGCACTTTGGTTGCGGCCAATTTGCCGTCGATACTGACAACTCAATTGATTTGTTTACAAGTGCCATTAATGTTAGTTGCCCCGACCCGCCTCTATATAGCCACATGTGGTTCATATACCCGTTCGCTTATGTACGTGTATGTAAATAACCATTTCCATAAACGCGATGCACTTTTCAGCACCGTATCTTATCTGGGCGAGCTGACTTGTTGTTCGGGGCATTTGATCGTGGCGGTTGTAGTTTAATTTCCCATTTCTATTTCCTTTGATTTCATCGCCTTTTGCCGTGATTTTTCGACTCCCACCCACTCCTTATCTCATTTGACTTCAATTTGCTTTCAATTTACGACAATTTCGTTTCAAGCCACATTTGGTAAGTGTGCCCATTTCCATTCCATTCCATACTCCTATTTTTGTTTGCATAATAATAATAGGTTTGGGTTTTAGTGCCTTTTATGGAGTCTACTGTTGTAAACTTTTAAACAAACACTTTTCACTTGTGGGAGCTGATTTGGCAGGCCATGGGAAAATTGAAAGAAATGTTTGCACTGCTCATAAACAAATCTGAACTATTTAAAATGCGATAGTTGCTTTTATGACAAGTTCATTTAATGCTTAGTATGGAAAAATGGTTAATCAGTTACTTATTTTTAATAATATTGCTTAGAAACCGTGGTGATTAACTTCTGGATGACGTACCCTCAAGTTCTCTTTTATCAAAATTCAAACTTGTAATCGCAGAACGGGCAGACAAAGCACTATACTCATGAGCCAGTTAATAAACTAAACTAATTAATCGCAAATGTAAAGTATGCAAACATCCGTTGGATTTCAAACAAATCCACTGTTTCCACCTGCAAAGTGAAAAGTCACGTGCAAGAAAATGTGGATTGGCCAGTTACTTTGAGGGAAAATCAATTACTTCCGCCATCGAGTCGTTGAGATCACAGCGCTATATGTGCATATTTAATAACAGCTTTTTAAAGCGCACTTAACAGCAAATTAGGCTTTCAGCAGCAGAAGACACTTTTAATTATCAACCACTTGCAGGCAGCAGAGGAGGCAGGAATATATATCGCCAGCGGTCCATGGGTCAATATCATAATCTGAGGCAGCAACCGGAGTGGCAAACAAGTCGCCACAGGCAGCAAGGAGCAGTTGAGTTGCCCATAAATCAAAGCGACGCAATTTGCTGCTGACGAACTGCAACGCAACAGCAGCAACAACAAAAGCAACATCAGCAGCAGCAGCAGCAGCAGCCGCAACAACTATGCCATTACTGCTGGCAACAACACTTGCCAACAATTCCCATCATCAACACTTGAGCACAACAGCAGCAGAGACAGACGCAGCAAAGACAGCCGCAGCACCAGCAGCAGCAGAGACAGCAGCAGCACCAGCAACAGCAAAAGCAGCAGCAAAAGCAGCAGCAGCAGCAGCAGCTGCAACAGCAACAGCAACCATGTTGCTGACTTCGCCGACAGCAGCAACTCATTGCCTTGCTGCAGCAACATCGGCAGCAGGTGTTAATGTTCAAATTACTGGCCAAGGCGTTTCGGCCACTCTCGTCGGCGATCAACTGCAACTGCCGGCTAATTATGCCGCTAACGTTGGCCATTTGAATGGCTTTAACCCTAAAGACAACTGCCCACCAGTTCCACCCACCAGCGAGCAGGCATTTGAGGGATTGCTGCGCCTGCCGCAGATACAAGTCAAGCAGGAATTCATGGAGTCGCCTCCAGAGGTGCCCAGCTGCCATCCCATGAGCCACCAGCAAGCACCAGCCAATTCAGGTGAGTTGACCTTTTTCTCATGGGAATGGCAATGTATCATAGGGCTAAGGAGCAATGCAAAATAGTTTAATATTTAATATTTTTAATATTTTAAATATTTTACACAACTTGCTAAAGTCTATACTAGACTATTAGACGTTATATTCTAATGATTGCAAATTATTTTCGTGAAATGCTTATTTATTTGAAAATATGAGTTATATATATGGGTTAGTGAAGCAGAATTTTAAATAACTATAGAATATTAAATAACTTTTAGAATAAATCTCCTTTCATTCTATAGTTTAGTCCATTACTTGCAGCACTTATTTATGAAATCTAAAATATATTTCTTTTATTCGGCCGCTAATTTTAATCATTATCAATTCGTTTGCCATAAGTTCGTCCACTTTGAGTACTACCTCACTTTATCGTTTGAACATTAAAGATTAAAATATTTTTTATTTTCAATCTCTATTCAAACAACTCTTGAACTCTTGAATCCACCTGGCAAACTCGTCTTAGCCCATAAAACCCCATAAAGAAGTTAACCCTTTTCAGCCTGCCGCCCAGTTTCCCTGGCCAAAAGCATCCACACAATTGCATATGTGTATTTAAAAACCCGTTAAGTGAAAAATGAGGTATTTACAACGTGTTAACAAGAGCACGGCCATTTTTCATGGCCTCAAGAAGCGGGAGGGGGGGGGGGGGGGAGGAAAAACTCGTGCCAAACGCATGCTTATGGGCTTTTCAATTTTTTATGCATCGAAACAGATTTCATTTTTTATTGGCAAGGGGTCGTCGTCATCTTGATAGAGCCAAGGAAAAGGATGCGACACAAGGGACCCAGAGCAGACCCGGGCTAATATTGCAACAGAGTGTGGTGCCGTGCCACGAGTGCGAACATTTATGAAGATTGAAAGGGTTGTCAAACACTTCATCCGTCTTAAGGGACCAGGACAAGGAGAACCACAAGGGGTTCAAGAGGGTGCCGCACATCCTGTTGCTCCTGCCCAACCCGAAAAAAAGGGGGTTGCAACATCTTGTTTTCTTTCGATTATTGAAATTGCCATTTTGCCGTTTGATGATCTCACTCGGGGGACTTGGAAACACTGCTCGTGACCTCAATTGTTATTTAAAGCCAAGCAAGCGGAGAGCCCAATTTAAATAGGACACATTACCATTCATCTTTATATGTAAATCCATTTCCTCTGGTCCAGCTCGGAAATGCCCGCATAACATGCAAAACTCACAAAAAATCAAACCTCCTTAAGTGCGCGCAATTATCAAAAATTTAATGTAAAACACAGGGAAAAACGAATAAGCCCAACACGCGACCGGAAATTAAAGTCGATTTAAGCAAATGTAACTCACCGAAGTTGGTTTCTCTGATTAGATTTTCTGTTAGATATTCGTGATATTCATCCAGCAGTCCCAAGATCGTTAGCATTCGAGGCTATCCATCACCCCAGTCTTCCATTACGATTTGAACAATAATTTGCCATAAATGAGCCAACTCCATATAATGCCACATCTGCGGCAGACAAATGATGGGAAGTGGTCTGACCAGCTGGTAGATGCAATCCGAAGGTAGTGAATCCCATTCTAATACATTAGAAACTTGGGAAAGGAAGGAAAGTTGCACTGCATTAAACATTCCCAGTGTTTAGCCTCCTTTAAACACTATATTCCATTTAAATTTGAAGTACAACTATCATCAGCATTCCTATAAAAGGATGTGTTTCATGGCTTCGAATCAAACAATATAAGACCGCATTTTCCATCAAGATCTTAGGAAGTAATACAAACATAGGCCCATTTCCCATATGCATAAGTGTATTCAAAATAAGTGCTGTGCATGCAGCAAGTGCCGGAAATGCAAGGAAAAAGAAAACATTCGGATGCATCCCCTCTTTCCCAAGTTGCTGCCACTGGGAACGGTGAGAACATGAGGTCCGGGTTAACAAAAGGGAAACGGCGTTAAGAACTCAAAGATTTCATTCAGAACGGCCTCGGATTTATCTCGCCAATCTCCGCCAGAACCAAGATGAACTGTCAGATGCTCAATGCATCGCCGCATGAATGAAAATAATTATGATAATTGCAACTGCCACGAGATCGGATGGGTTGGTCTACTGTCTGCTATATAGGTATGTTATGTTTATGGGTTCCTCGGTACCGGTGCCCCGACTAATTGTAGGATCACTGGCAGCGGCAACCGCAGCGGCAATTCGATGGTTTTCAGTTGAGGAAAACCCAATAAATCCATTGTGCGCGCTTAATTATTGTCGAAATTCAAATTGAAATGGTTGGGTTACCTGCCTGGCTTCTCTCTACCTGTCGTACCTGCCCCATCATTTATCTTCCATCCACCCGAGATGCGCGAAATTTGAATGCTCAGCGACGGCACCTGATCTCTCTATAAACGCATCTCCATATGATCTATTCCCTATGCATGCAGCACATAAAAAATGGGCTTTTCTTGTGTGGAAATTAGGTCCTATTTGGCCCAGCGTGTGATTAGCGCGCCTCTTTGATCCACGCTGATGTGCGGCTGTCGGTTGCATTTGATTTATACATGTATTCCATTGAGGTTCTCTGAGACGGAAGGCAGACGGGTTCTTACCTGTTGCTCCAGTCGCAGCAATTAAATTCAAATCAAATCAAACCAAACATTTATTTAAATTTTATGCATCGGTTGGTGGTTGATTGAATTGCATTGAGCTGGGATTTTCCTGCAGCTACTGCAGATGAGCGCGATTCGAGATGGTTGAAATGCAGTTTAATGGCTTAAGAAAGGGCTACAAGGCACTTTAAGGCACTTGGTTCTCAACTCATTTGCGAACAGCATTATTATTTTTGATGATAACTTTAACCCATATTGGAAGATGTACGTTTATTTGCTCTGTTTATCCGCCCATAACAATTGGTTCACCTACTTCTTCTGACCGTTCTGGCTTCATGAACCCAGCCAGATCCCATTTGAAAGAAACCAAACCGGAAAGGCGCCAATTAGGCGAGACCCGGCTAATATGCCCCACCAAATTATGCATCATTAATCAATAAATGGTCGCGCTAGGAGAGATGATGCCCCAGCTGACGCCGTCACATCTTCACACCTTCAACACTTCCACAGGGAAGGTTCAAGAAATTGCCGATGGAAAACAGATCACCGTGCAACAGATGTGGCTACGTGCAGCACTAATATCGTTTTAATCGCGTCAAATTAAAGGTTCAATGAACAAGCAAGTCAACTGCACTCCACTCGAAAATTCCCATCACCCAAAGATCAAGGTATGGTAAACAAAAGTGTTGTGGTTCAGCAAGAGGAACACCATTGATCCAAAAACGGAGGAAAAAACGGGAAAAAAACGAAGTTGCCTTGTAACGCATAAGGCGGCTAAGAAAATTAGATTTTTAATTAAAATAATTTCGTATGCAATTTAGATAATCGTTGGCGAAAAAACAATACAGAAAATCCAGCAGAAGCCACGGCGATCCATGCGATCCATGCGATCCATGCGATCCATATGCGATTTGTTTGGCTGCATTTTCGGCTGGCCCGCGTTTGTTTTTTTGGAGCTGGGCATTCGGAGTTTCCAAGTTGAAGCTGGCCAGTTGCCAGTTGGGGCGTTAACCCATGGAGGCGGACGCCGGTCGCGGCCAAATAAAATGAAGCACATTTTTTATACAAATCGAGAGGAGGCGGCAGCATCGGCAGCATCAGCAGCATCGGCAGCATCTGCGGCAGCAGGTTGCATCAAGATCCGCATGCATTTGCCCCGCTCCAAAGATGCTCCTCCTGGCTGCGGTTCCTTGTGGAGGAGCACCGCCGCAGCTGAGGGTCAGCACGCTCACGCACCACCGGCAACAACAATTGCAAAATATTTAAATTGATCATCTCCATTTAATAAACCTACGGGTTCAATGGTTGCAGCTTGCCAGAGATGGCAGCGTGACCTAACTCGAAATAAGAACAAGTCCAGAACTAACATTTATTTCACCATCAGTGATTTACGATATAAAGAGAAAGCTAGTGAACAAAAGTAGTAATTTAATAATAATTATTATTATTTAATCAAAATACCCAATCAATATGCAATGACACTTTATTATAGCATCTTAAGCTCTTCACTGATATGGAAACTCTACTGCAAAATGGTTACCAACATATTTGGTTGATTTTGAAATCAGTTAACGCTTTTTATTAAAGTCCTCAATATATGATGTGCAACTCACGATCTTCTCACGCTGCCACATCCAGTGCTTCTGCCTTTTTGCTTCCTGCTAAGCTGGGGAAAAGTTCTTAACTTAATTTTGCAACGATTTTCATAATTCACCATGAACACCCGACTTGGCAGCTAGTGCACCGATGGATTCCTGCCGATCCTAGTCCCTGCCCTCCCCCGCTCAGAAACCGCATCCCCAGTGCAACTGTTTTGGTAGTTTCTACCTGACTGTTGGCCCGGCTAAGCTTAACTCTTAACTTGGCCTGCGACGACGCCCCTTTCGTTCAATTTCGGCTGCGATGGTGGAGGCAGATGGAGATGATGAGTAAGAGGATGAGGATGATGGTGGGTCAGCCAGTTGGGTTACTGTGGCAAGGGGTGATGGGTGATGGGTGTGGGTTGGATGAGGCATTATGGGCTAAGCGGCGGAAGCAGATTGCCCCGGCGTACGGGGCATTCTGCATGTAATTATGGAAACATGGTTTTGGCAAGTTGTTCGCACAGGTCGCAGTGTCACAGGGTTGCCAAGTTGGCGTGTAAAATCCCTTCATTGTGTAAAAAGCTGCAAACGTCTGTAATGTGCCGCTTTCTTCTTGGCAGGACTATTAAACGAACTCTTTAACTATTAAAATTACACATTGTATTATATAGTATTAATGTGTTTATCTTGGTAATGCCTGGCAACTCTTTTAGCTCGTCCATTTTTCCCACTATAGCCCCAATCCCGTACATCACCCACCCAGTGTGGACGCCACCCCCTCTGCCCACCAACTGCTTTCCACAGCAAGTTGATTTTTTATTACAACGACTACGCCTTTCGAATTACCAGCGACAAGCCCTCTTTGAAATGGTTTACATAAACGGAATTAATGCGATCAAGACGGGGGATCTAGATGGTCAAGAAGTGGCGGTGGTAGGGGGAAGCGGGGGGCGTAGACCCAAGAACCTGTGCCAGAAGATTACAAATGAAGGCTAATTTGACCGGTCCATTGTGCTGGGCAAATGCAATTATGAGCTAGAGCACTGCCGTCTCGAATTTCCCAGCCGAGGAGATTTTGCAATTTGGTCGGCTCGAAGACCACCTCCACGATCGGTTGTTTGATGTGGGTATATGGCATCGGTGCATATGCACAGAGTTGCACTTTGCATTTCTTCGTGCACAAAAGCCATTAAATTAATGATCTATCTGCAGTGCATGAGCCAGATTGTTACGACCTGCCAGGAGTCAGGATGCCCCGCTGCGAGGATGCAAAAGGCATCAGGATCACTTACCTGGCCAGCTAATAGGAGACCTGGCGCCGAAAATCCATAACAAATGCACGAAAATCCGTTATGCCGTCGCTGGGACGGCCGAGATAAGCCCGAAATCCCGAGTCCTTAAGCAAATACATATCCCTATTTCGTATGCAGACGGCAGGCTAGATCCAACGGTTTTGGCTTCCTCTTTGACTCCCAGCTCTTGGCCGGGCTAACACATTTGCACATTTGGGTTTTGTTCTCCGTATCTGACTCTCAAGTGACGACTAATGATGGTAGAAACTGTTTTTCTTTTTGGGAAAAACAGAACACGGCAACAGTGAATCCAACTGAATCCTCACGTTCTGCACCTTTTCTTTTGGCCGGTGACTTTCCTTTCGCTCTATTGTTGCACCTTTTGTTCGACGGCCGAAAATGCCATTAATTCGTAATGAGAAAGGTGTCATCGCTGCAAAGTCAAAGACAAATATTGCCAGGACCCGCCCACAGTTCGAGTTCCCCTAGCCGATGGGTGGTTCCTCCGGCAGGTTCTGCATCAAATCAATTAGTATTTCGGCTCTGTTCGATTGCCATCAGCTGTTCCAAGTGGGGGGCGTTGGTCTGGCCCATGAAATATTGATTTTCTGCCTGCAGAGGAACTACAAAGTCGCTGATGGTTTTCAAGCGGAAAATACTTGGCCCGGCTAAATGAAGACGTCATCGGGGCAGGCAAAACAATATTTATTCCCGTTTCTAGTTCCAAGATTTTACATAAACTCTTAAAAAACAGGAACAGCAACTCGGAAATATAATAGTTTATCTAATTAGTTAAATAAGTATTTAAATACTATAATACTATTCCAATTTCTTTAAAACATTAAATTACTTTTGACTACTGTTGCTGTATTATTTCATGTTGAAATTTACTAGTTAAATTCGCATCTTTTGAACAAGCTTGTGTACCAACCACCCAATAGAATTGCCAATATTTCGCCTAATTGAACCCGAGTATAGTAAACAACAGCCCGCCATTCTCTTCGCAAATCAAATCGATTAGTTTATTTCACCAAACCACGCACTTCTTGAGCGGATTCATCTCGGTGCCCAGCTTACAATTGAAGGCCTCGCTGAACTCGGGCATATTGCTCAAGGTGCCCTGGACCCGGAACTCATCATAGGCATGGACATCAGTCTTCAGTCTCCGGAGCTTATCGCCATTATCCTTGCCGTTGCACCAGGTTTGGGCGAACTTAACGAAGAACAGCTGCTTGTTATTGAAATGCACACCTCTCAGGGGTTTTTCCAACCAAGCCTTGTCGCCGCTTTTCCGCTTGAATGCATAGTATGCCATTCGAGTGCCGACATTATCGGCAATATTATCGCCAGAGGTGAGAGTGCCATTGGTTTGGACGCCCATCAGAATGAATTTGTTATACTGCGATTCGAGGCAGCGATAGCGCTCCTTAAAGTTTCTCAGTGAAGCCGAGGACCACCAGTTCGTCTTCTTGCCATCGTAATTGTACTGATAGCAATAGCTATCGAATCCGTGGGCCATTTCATGGCCTATGATATTGCCCACTCCAGCGTATTTCAGGACATCGGGGAAGTCTATGTGGTAGAAGGGCCACTGGGCCATACCGATGGTTATGAAGGCCAGGTTGAGGAAATCTGCATAGTACGCATTCACGGTTCTCGTGGGCATGAGCAGGGGAATCAGAGCCTTGTCCACCGATCGCAGGCGTATCCTGGCTCTGCTGCCCTCCAGGGTACACAGGTTCTCGAACCAATTTGCGGTCATATTGATATCGTTGTAAATACCATCAATCACTTCGCGATGCTGCAGATCATCCGTGTAGCCCACCAAAATATCCATGGAGGCCAGCTTGGTCTTGGCCTGCGAACGAGTATCTTCATCCAGCCAGGTGTGATGGTCCAGGAGATCATAGAACGTGTCCTTGATGTCCTTGGCAACACCCAGTATATCTGCACGCCTCTCCTTATCGAAGACCTTTCCAATAAACCAGGGCAACAAGGCGTAATTGAAATACGTCTCCGTCAAAGAGCGACATTCACTTTGAACTCCCCCAGTTTTAGTTGGAGTTTTCCACAAGCCATAGAACCTGAGCAGCTCTCGCATTCTTATATAACCTTTTAGCGTTTCCAGATTGGTTTGCTCCAGAAAGAAAACCAATTCGTTGATATTATCCAATTGATTGAGCACTGGCCAGTGGGACTCCTGACTGCCATTGAAGGCCAGATCAAAAAATCGCGTCCAATTCAAACGATCGTGTTTGTGTTTCACCAGAAACTCCTTGAGGCTTAACTGCTCTGTTTCATTGCGACTTTTGGCCAAGGAGACTAAATTCCTTTCGAACTGCGTCAGATTGTTAAAGTTCTCCACAAATTGTTTGGCCTTCTCTGCACTCGAATCCAAGCCAAACTCTCTGGTCATATTTTTCAACTGCTGCTCACTGAAACCAGCTAGAACTTTGCTGGGCAGCGTTAAGAGCAAATCGAACTTCCTGGACGAGGTGCTATAGTGCACTTTGAGAGTTAGCAAAGGATATATGTCGTATTTGGACATCAAGTTGATGTACATCCAATCGTGGGTCGCATTGCGCTGCCTTAAACGATCCTCATCGAGTTCCAGAACATACTGATAGCCCATCGACAAGTTGGCCTTCATTTCCACACAGCTGGCATAGAACTGCTTGGCTTTAATCTCCGCCGATTTGGTGCCATTAGCACCCAGATCCGCCAGCTCTCGTTTGGTGGCATTCTGCAGGAATGCCTGGATCTGCTCATCGATCTTGTGCTGGATGGCGTGCAGGAAACTGGTATTCCGGGCCTGTTCCGGCACCAATTCCGCCTTCTTCCAGCCGCCACAGCTGAATTCGTAAAAGTTCTCGCAGGGATCGATGCTCCTGTTCATGGTGGCCATCAGGAAGCGGCCATAATCCTCGAGCAATTCCTCTCTGTGATTCGTGGCGGGTGGCAGGGAAAATAGATCGTTGGCTAGAGCACGGCCGATTATAATGAGCGATATTAACGTGGCCCACAAAGCGTTGACCATGGTCCAAAAAGCACTCGTATACACACACACACACACCAACACACAAGTACACACGATTCAAGTGAGAGCAATAATTAAATTCGAGTTGCGCGCCCGGCAGCAGACAGAAAAGTTCTAAACTTTTTTGGCAACGCGCTTTGGCAATTTATACAATCATGATCGGGCCAAAACCAAAAAGGGGGCATTCGGGGGTTAAAGGGGGGCTGGGCACACGCTTCAGTGGGTTAGGTAATACAACACACTCGGATTCACCACAGAACTCACATTAGTGAAACAATTTATGGTTCTACCTACGAGCAGCTGAATCTTCCGCACAAATCTTGGCATTCTTCAATTAACCGCAATTCTCCACAAGAGTTCTTATCACTCTAGAAAGCTGATTTTACTATTTAATCGCTCTTTGCGGATCTCACAGCAGACCGCTTCTCTTCGAATTTGTTTATTTGTTTTTCAGTTTCTTTTTTGTTTGTGAATGTCACATGTGAATGACCCCGTTCCGAAATAATCACCGCAATTATAATGCAAACATTTCTAAATGGTTTTTAACTCTCTCATCTCGGCATTTTATTTTTTATATATTTATGTGTTACGTACATTTGTCTGCGAATAGACTCGTTACATCACTCAGTAGACAGAAAGAAAATTTGTGGGGTGGAGGCCTTGGAAAAGCGCTTCGAATAATACCAATTTTAATGATCAAAACGGAGCCACACAAAATGATGGTTTCAAAATAGAGCTACATTTCCATTTAATATTAATCAATTTGTGACTTTTTTAATATCATTTTACTGGCACGTTTCGTTAAACGGTGCACTGAAAAAGATTTGTTGAAAATATTTATTTTTTAAGCATAATACAAATAATAACATTATTCCTTCGATTTACTGCCCAAAAACGAATGATTTTCATTAAAAATCTGCTTTTTATGACCACATCTGCTGTTAGCCACAAATTTTAATAACCTTTAATAGTTCACACAATCAGCCAAGTGCCTGTTGTGTGGTCCGATTTCTCAATTAAAAGTACTTCCAAAGAAATATCGTAAAAAAAACTCATTTCGATGGACTGAAAACAAAGATATTCAGCGAATTTCCTTCGCAGGCATTGCGTAATTGGAAATCCTTAAAGGATCCTAGGGAACAAGCCAACTGCGAATGCATTGAGCTCCTCCTGACACTTTTGCGGAGCTGCCCCTTTCCTTTCCCCCGCGTTTCACTTTTTCTAATGTGTTTGCCAGCCGGTGCATGCAACAAAGGGGCACAAAGGATAAAGGATATTGCCGCAATGGGAAATCAAAGCGCATAGGATAGCAATAAGGAGGGACCAGGTAGTGAGCAGGATGCGCGTTAATCGCCATGTTGCAGGTAAATATAATCGCACAAAGTAACAATGCCAAAAAAAGGAAAAGCGGGGAAACTGGTTGGCAATGGCAGGAGGATTCCTTGGAGCGCCTTCGATTTAGTTGAAACAGCTTGCCAGGCTTAGGGTGCACGGGGCCAAAGGATGCACGGCATCAGTAGCAAATTGAGCCTGAAAAAAGGATTTAATGTTCAGTTTTTTAACAATTGCGGCTTGTGCGGCTAGAGCAGCAGCTGCTCCTCCGATGGCAACTGTGCAAGCAAGGCATCCTTTCTTCGTCCCCTCATTTGATTGAAACTTTCACCTTTGGATCTTCATCTGTCAGCGAGAGTTTTCCCCCTCGAAGGATTGCATTTCCAAAAAGGACCTTGACTGGCACGCGCATTCAGGCGCATTGACAGCAGCAACGACACAGGAATCGCTTATAGGAATCAGGAAGCCTTTCCAATTATTGAAAGTCAGCTTTCTGGCCCGAACCGCCCTCATTTCATTTTCATAATACTCGGCACGCTTCGCAGTCAGAGGTGGCACAAAGTCTTTGCAAAGAAGCAAAAATGAATTATTTCTGAAAATTCAGAATTTTTCAAAAGTGTGGGCGTGACAGTTTTGGACGGTTTGTGGGCGTATGTGTGGGCGTGGCAAAATTTGGAAACAAACTTGCGCTGCGTCTATGTCTCCGGAAGCTGCTTGCTTAATCTCAATATTGTAGCTTTTATAGTTCCTGAGATCGGAGCGTTCATACGGACAGACGTACGGACAGACGGACATGGCTAGTTCGACTCGGCTATTGATCCTGATCAATAATATATATACTTCATATGGCCTGAAAAACTTCCTTCTGCCTGTTACATACTTTTCAACCAATATAGTATACCCTTTTAATCTACGAGTAACGGGTATAAAAATATTTTAGCAATATTATCCATAAATATCTACATTATTCCTAAGAATTGACATTGTACACTTGAATAACTTGGCTTGAAACAAGCTAGGGCCAACAGCACAGTTCGCATCAGATGTATTTTCACCATTTCCGGTGTGCCAACCCTTTTTGCATCTTTAAGATGTCGCGTGGCCAACACGATCCGAAGGGGTGACAAGGGGTTAAGCGTTAACCAATATTTTCCCTATCGTTATGCTAAAGAATCCGCTTCAATCTGTGGCGGCACACAGAAGGGGAAATGGCTTTCCTGCGGCTTTGCCGGCTTTGTTCTACCTGACCCCCAGCCATAAATCAAATTAATACCCATAACATGGGCTGAGATGATCCCATCTGACTACTGCCTCCAATCACAATTAACTGGGACTCGTGTTTCGTGAACTTCTCTCATTATTCAGACGGCTTTTGGCGCTCTAATGAACATTTTGCGGTTGCCTTGATTTTACTTGGTTGGAAGCGCAGTCAATTGTGTTTGGTGCTTTTTGATTTTTGTGCATCATTAGCCATAGGTCAGAGTTTCATTCATAAAGTGTTCTGTGTTTTTCCGTTTGTACTGGCTCATAACTGATCCACAATGAAGTGATCATATGCCATACAGTAGCAATTGTCGGCGGGTAAATAAATTGGTCATCGGAAAAATGTAAGGAGAAGTTTTGTAAATGACGGCGCTAATGCTTAATTATTTAATTTGAGCATATTATATAGCAATATAATAAAAATAAAGTGTAAATATAAAGTAAATATTTCAATGACATTTCTAGCAAATATCTAACAAATATCAATGCCTGATAAGGAATAGGTAAGGATGCAATATTCTTTTACAACTTCTAAAAGTACTTATAGAATGTAACAAATGCTTAAAATGTACTTGTTTCCCGTCTGACTCAATTTTACGCCATTAGTAGTCCTAAAATGCAACTAATAGAGTTACCCCATCGCTCAGTGTAGGGCGTGTCACTCAGAATGATGACGTACAACGCCCACACTTCGATGAACAAATGTTCGGATTTCACTCCCTCCGCTGCCTATGCGAAAACTATAAAATCAAAATTATGTACAGATTTCATAATCAATCAAAGTCATAAATGAAAAGAGCGCCGTAGAACAAAAAACTGATTGAAAACTGGATATGGCGAGTATGGCGTACAACCCCCACCAAAAAGCGAAAACAGCAGCATAACCAAATGGGCCAGGGGTGCAGCATCGAGGGGGTTACAAGGTGGAAAGGCGTATCAAAGTTCCATAATGATGAGTAATTGATAGTGACATAAACGGTTTCCATTGGCAATATGCTCTGGGAAAGGGGTTGGGGCAGCTGAAAGAGGGCTGTTTACCATCGGAGGGGTGAAAAGCCGGCAAGTGTTGATAATGATATTGAAACCCTTTTTTTTACCCCTATTTTGCCCCATTTTATCAGCACTTTTTTCCGCCAAATTCTCACTTCATTTCGTTTAGTCTATAAAAATGCAATTGTTTAACCCTTTTTTCCTCGCTTTTCCACTTATTTTCCTGTGATTTATAGCGCTGGCTACAAGCTGTCGTGGCAAAACAATATTAAATCCATGGTATCTGAGGCCCGCCGACGGCATTGGATATCATAATTATAATAGCAACAACAACGGGAGCGGGGAAATCAACAAGGATGTTGGCCAGCAGATGACTTCCGCATGTGGCGATGGCCAGACATGTCTGCCAGTCTCGTATTTTGGCATGGAGACGCTGGCATCTATCAAACAGAGACAGAAATCCCTGCCAGACTTTCTAATACCGCTGCACGAAATTATGTTCCAGCAACAACATCATTACCAGCAAAGGACAATGGGCACATTAATTAATAGTCTGCCACACGGCTTGGTCGGGTATCCTCCCCAAAAAGCAGAGACGTTCAAGTCGTTAACCCCACCGAAAGCACTGCAGCACCACCAAAATCACCAGAATCACCAAAATCAACAGAATCACCAAAATCACCAGAATCACACCGGTGACCACTCCTTCGTGCGGCACTTTCACGAACGAGATCGCCTCATTCGGGAGCACCAGCTCAAGCATCAGCAATTGCGTGACGAGGAGGAAGTCCTGCAGGAACAGGAACAGGAACAGGAGCAGGACGAGGAGCAGAGGCACGAAGCGCTGGGGAAACCCCACGACGTTCCATCTGAGCTGGAGCACAGCCATCATTGGCATGGCGTCGTTTGCGATGCCAATGGCCATGCCACGAGGCTGCTCCACATTGCCCCACCGAGGCCAGGACCTACACCACTGCCATCGCATCAGCAGCCGGCAGTCAGAGAGGTCCTGCCACCCCACTCCACGTCCTTCTCGACCATTGTGGATCCGCCCAAGGAGCCCGGCATTTACGAGCAGCCAGCACCAAATGGCCGACATTGTCGTCCTGCCAACAAAGGTAAGTTTTATGCTCGAATTAATTGCTTAGCAGGGTCGAGAAAGAATGGATTGGTTGAGTAAATGGTGATAATATGTTCAATACACATATTTGTTTAGCCCAACCATACATCGTTCAATCTAAACTTAAAATTACTAGTTATATCATGACTTAAAAGTTACGCTTAATGAAAGGATTTCTGTATAGTTTAAATTATTTTAAATTAGTTTAAATTATTAAGGACTCTACTTATAATTCATAACTATCCATGTATGTCATAGCACAACCCAACTTTAGTTTCGTGAAATTATAGTAAATACCCTTCTACTTCTTCTTTTGAACTCTCAAAAAGTAGACATCACAATCATTCCACACTTCACATCTAATTCAAGGTAACCCAAATCCAACCACTCAAAAAGTTCAGAATACAACCGAATTCAACTCAATTACAAGCTCTCAACTTAATACAATACCTCGGCACCCTCAGCGACCCCAAGAAAAGTTCACAGGGAAAAGAGAAGAAAGTGGGGAGAATGCCCCATCAGAATTGCCAACATACAAACTCCATTTGAAATCACTAAAATATTAATAAATTTTACAAAAGTGCGAGCGAAATATGCGTGAAAATTCTCAAGTACACCAGCGCAACCTTTACAACTTTATTTAATGGAATTTAAAACCACTTTGTCCGCCCAGTGGGTGGGTGGGTCGGGCTGGGGTCATTTGGTGGGTGGTTGGGTCGGGCTGCCCGAAAAGGTTGCTTGCGGCGCTCTAAAAAAACCGAACCACAATTGCATGAGGTAACCTTTGACAGGGACACAACAAAAAGCGAAAATAGAACCCACCCCGCACCAACAATGGGCGAGCAGGGAAAATCCAAAGTGAAAAGCTCTGAAAACTGTGAAACTGGTGTCACTACCAACTGTGACCCGGTACCCGGAGCAGCTTATGGCCAATTGAGCCCCGCCTCGGGACCAAACTCCAAGCCGAGGGTGGCCGCAAATCCAATAAAAACGCTTTACAAGCTATAAAGCAAAGATCATAAATCCATTTTTGTATTTCACCCACCACCGCACCTCCATTTAAATGCGATTTACATTTTTCCACCGACTCTAAAATGGTTGCGCATCACCATAAGGGTTAGATTTGCATAGATTGATTTGTTGGATTGACAAAAATGGAGTCAGTAGTTGTTTGCCATTCAGTTTTTATCAAAAATCTATAAATAAAGTAGAATTTTTTATATTATTTTAAGTACTTGTATAGAACTATCAAAATACTTGGCTAATGCCCAAAGAAGTTAATAAAATGTTACAATAATTTGCAGTAAATTCTATTATATTACTAAATATACTATATATACCATACTATAAATTTACTATAAATATACTATACTATAAATATTACTAAATATGACTTATTTAAAATATGTAAAGCATTCATAGGGAATGCACTAATGCTTCCAATTACCATTTAAATTTACTGTTATTTGTTGCTCTTAAACAGTTTTAACTCAATTTTTAACACTAAGATATTTATGCTTTTGTACTGTTAAAGCCATTGAAAGTTTTCCAAGCTGTCAATCGCTGGTAGAAAAGGAACCCTCTCGAATCTCGAATCGCTCCCTCCAAAACTTTTCAACTCATTCCATCTGCTGACCCAAAAACACCGAGTACATCTTGTACAAAAAACCCACAAAAATAGCGCGCCAAAATAGTAGAAAGGAACCCGATTAAAGCGAGCGCAAATCGATGAGGAAACCTCAGCAACGGAAATCAATAGAGGAAGAGCACAAAGCATCCTCTAAATGTCCTTTTACTTCCGCATTTGTAGCGCCGCATCTTCTGCCCTTCTAGGATTATTTATTAACGTTTATTGATTTCGACTTGCCCAGCGGCAATCTGCCACAGAAAATCGCTGTCAATCGGCGCTGCAACCCTTCGGCGAAGACCGAAGTCTGATATTTCAACAGAAAATAATGAATTTTCTTCACATTTTTTCGCCGCACAATGCCGAAGAAAATTGCGCGCCGTTTTTTCAGTACGTTGTTTTTTTTTTGGGACAAAAAACCGAAGAAACCGTGCAGAGCAGAGACTCAAGGGTAAAAATTGAGGATCACTGTCAAGGATTACCCGAGATCTTCCACGGCTTAGCTGTAAGGTAAACTCACGAGGGGTTGCAACCCCTTGGCCTCGGCTACCTAAGGGTGAATGTACCCCAATAATGCGTAATTTTTTAAGGTAAAAACGGCTCGAAATTGAAAGAAATTCAAATTGAACAATGGCCAATTTTTTGGGTGATTTTTTGTGCGATTTTTCTGTCTTCGGGGAGGGTGAGAAAAAGGCGAAGCAGAATTGCGGTTCCTTTTTTAGTTTTTTTTTTTTTTTTTGGGTGCCAGGACTCTGATTAAGTACGGGATATCTAACGGAATTCTCGCAAAATTTTCTCACAATTTTTTGGGCAAAGAACTATTGATTTATGTGCCTGCTTTTAACCCATTTTGGATAAAGAAAATGAAATGTTTTTCAAGAAAACCGTTACTTTCGGGCTGTATTTTGTTTCTAAAGTAGTAGGTTCTGGATGCTTCTTAAGAGAGGAAAAACTGATATTTTATATAAGAATTTATTTTTAAATATTAACGCCTTTAAGTAACTTAGCTTCAGCCCAAGTTGTGCTGCTAATTTGAATATTTTACGCATAAATTTGGATAAACTAAACTACGCCTCAGTACTTTCACTAAAACGCCAACTAATGCCCATAAACCCCTAAAGAAGCCCCACAAAAGGACGAAAGATGTGAGCCCCAACTGTAACCAGCAGCTCCCCCTTCGATTTCCCTATCCAAAATGTACAATCAACTTGAGGACGGAATGCTAGTCTCGTCTTATTTGCTTAACGCAAATTGGTATGTCATTTTAATGCGTTGCAACAACGAGAAGCGACAGGGAAATGTCGTAGTTTTCACAACCACCCGACATTGTTTGGTTCCGGGTTAGTGCTGCGCCCACAACCACTTTCCACTTTCCTGCTCCGCCGGCGATCCTGGCGATGTCCTTGTCCTTGTCCCGTCTGTTTTCGTCATGCAAAGTGTGTGAGGCTTTCACATCCACGCAAAACTCCCTTTTCCTTTCGATTTTCCGGCGATGCTGCGAAGCGTTTATTTTCTTGATTAATTTCAATGGCCAAAAACCTCGTATGTCGCTATGCACATGTGTGCGTATTTTGGTGTTCGTCCCCCTTTCCTTTTGTTGGTCCTGTCTGTTGTGTCCAGTGATGTCCTGGCTGTCTGTGCCGTCTGTGCCGTCTGCTCCTGGCAAATAATCAAATTGCCTAGACACCGCCCAAGAACTAGGCAAAATAACACACAGGGAAAACTATCCAAAGTGAGGAACTGTTTATCTTTTGTCTCCCTGTGACAAGTTTAATCAGCAGCAGCAGCAGCAGCAGCAGCAGCAGCAACGCCAGGACCAAAAAGGATAACTATTGAAATTAGTTTGGGGGAGAATTGAACGATTGCTATTGATTTTCCCGGCTTTCCCTCTGCTTCTTAAATCATTTTTGCACTTTAATGTGCAGTAATGCGTAAATATTAATAGTGGATACATCAACTTTTTGTAGGTAAAATATTTTGGGAATATGCCTTAATAATTATTACCCATATCAACCAACATAATTTACGTGACATATTAATCAAGCTTCATAAATAAACAGTGCACTGTTTTTTCAGCCTTAAATATTAAATGATGAATCTATTAAAATATATAATAAAATAAAATAGCAAAATAATAAGAAGGTTTATATTCATAAAGGCTCGTTTATATTTCGTTTGCTTTTATTGGTGCTTTCAAAATTCTTTAATTGTTTTGGTCCTCGGAGCCAAGAGGAAATCGAGTCCTGAAGGCAGAAACATTAATTTTGCAGTTTTAATTAAAATGCTTCAGACGAAACGGGAAATGGGCCCAAGTCAGTGGAATGGGAATGGGAGTGGGAAGGGAAATGATTTTCCCTCAAGAAAGCATTTTCCCCTGCAACTCCCGCAAACTTTGGCGAAAAGAGAAAGAAAGGAAAGCAAAGGCAAGTGCAGTCACAGTCATAATCATAAAGTGTATGCGCTGTCGCCAGGGCTGCAAAGGTCCTTTTCTCCCGCTTTTCCCCCACCGAAATGCAGGAAAATCGACTGGGTGGGAGGTGGAAAATGGAAAAGAAAAAGGGGCGGAAGCAGGGCAGAAAGCTGGAGAGCGCAACAACACTTGTTGTAATTACTCGAGCAAGTCTCGGTTCAATGGCTGCGCTGATGTTTATATGAATGAGCTTTGTGTTTATATAATCACACCAAATGCCCAACTTGATGGGGGACTGGATGGCAGGACTGCAGTTTTGCAGGATTCGGAAAAAGCTGGATTCAGATTCATAGTTTAACAATAAAAGGTGCTGAGCAGCTGGGCATTCTAACTGGCATTATCAATTTGGAGTTGGACTCTTGTTTCAAGCTTTCAATTTTTTTTTATATGTGAAAAGAAAATAGAAGTTAAATGAGCTTTAAAAGATTTAAAAATAATAAATCTTCAATTAAAGTATTTTAGAACATCCCATTTTCCACTTTAAAACATATACTACTTGAGAATTAAAGCAGTATGTTAAAAACTTTTACCTCCCAAAATATTATATAATTTAACTTGATTACTATTACTCATTATAAGCGTAAGGTGATGCATTCAATGGAAAGTCAGGAGGAAGCAAATGAACTATTATAAAAATGAATCTTAGCAAGCTGAGCTCCCGGGATTTCTCCAAAAAACTACCCGTTCAATCCGACCCATGTATAACTATGAGCCCCAAAGGTATATAGAAGCCAGACAACACCTTCCCAGGAGCACATAGAACCCCCCACCTTATTATGATTTACTTGCAACTGGGGGAAAGTCGGGATATGCAAAGAAATGCTGCATACTGCGCAGAAAGTCGGAGAATGCATAATACATAGGCCACACCCATTTCGCAGGAGAAGTCAACTTGTGGCCTATGCTAATGCAGGAAAATGTGGAAATGCAGGAAAATGTGAGAATGCAGGAGAGGGCCAACACAATAAAGTCCCGGGATATTCTGATCAGAATGCACGGCGACAAAGGATACGTTCCACACCACACACACATGCACACACACACACACACACACACTGAAACTCGGCTAACGGTGCAGGGGTTGATAGCTGGGGAAAATGAGCGAGAGAGCGGAGAGGAAGTGAGGAAAACTACTGCTGCAAATCATAAAGCATATCACACACACACACTCTAGCAACTAGAAGAGAGAGTGAGAGAGAGGGCAGCGAGTGCGAGTGAGAGGTGGCATGCACATAGCAGAGAATGCAGCAAAATACGATTCCTCAATTCAGTTTCTAAGTTGCATTCGAGCGAAGAAGTTGAAGCTAGACGGTCCGGTTTCCTTACTCGTGACAACTATTGAATTCGAACAGAACAGACCGGGAAAATAGGAAATCGTAGACTGTCTTCCTTGTGCATGTTTAAGTGACCAACGGATTATTTAAATTTTAAAGACATTTGTAAAGCATCAAATTGCAAAAATGATGGTGCTACAGCAACAACAACAGCGTCTCTGGGATGCAACAACAACCAGTAACACAAATACACAAGCACAACAATCGGCGAATGCGGAAAGCACGCCAACAAAAGTTTGCCATCAGGAAAATGCAGCAACAGCGGCACACACATGTGAGTTTTTCAGGGTTGCCACCCTACAACCAGCCATGGAAGCTTTTCGATACGTGTAGCTAAGGTTGTCACATGCAAACGGATTTCGGCGAACATATTGGGAAAATTGTTAGATATGAATATTTATTACAAATTGGAAATTCATTTCAGTTTTTAAGGTTACATCATTTAGAACAACCAACAAAGCAGGATTTAAATATTGAAAATTTAAAAAAATTTTAAATCTGTTATTGATCTAACGAATTGAAATGTTTTATTGATTTTTGAAATAATACATAGCCAGGAGGTCAACCAAAACAACTTACCAAATGAAAACCAAGATTTATAGTAACCCGTACCTGTTACAGAAACTTTTCACTTTCTAAAGCAATAAATTTGGTCAGAAAGGGACTAAGGGCACACAAAGGCCACCGATTATCATTACACGCCCACACATTATCCCAGGTCCAGATCAGATCGCATAGTATATAGAAGAGGCACACACAATTTCCCTATCAGATGAACGATTTCATGGCGTTTTGCAATAGATTTGATGCGATGTCCTGCTGCTGACGGTGTCCTTTTTTGGGCAGCTGCTGTCCTTGAGTGTCCCACTGTGCGAGCGTGTGATCGTAGTTTTTAGATGTCTTGTGTTTGCATTTGCATCCTGGCAGTGTCCTTTTTACCTGTGCCCCAGACGTTGTCCTTCTTCCATGAGGGTATTTTGCATGAAAACAAAGGAGAAAGGAAACGCTGTTTTTTTCCTCACATTCCTGGCATTTCCTTAGTTTTTTAAGGCGAAAACCATTTTCCAGCCTAGGACGTAGGTAATTTTTATTTGCATGGCACAAAGGAACGAAACCAAATTAGCCACAAAAGCCAAATTTTCTGTAATTACATTTAAGCCGAAGGTGTGTGTGGACATAAAAAGGAAGAGCAATTTCAGCATGCAGATCATGTGCACGGCTAAAATCCCAAATATCCTTTGACTAATGCCACTTGTTATCCTGCCAACAAGTGAGGTGTGAGGTCAACCACCGCCTCCAACTAAGCCGACCCCAATCCCATCGGGCCAAACCATTACCCGACCACAAGGACAACGCCATTCCAATGGCCAATGGCCAATGGTAATCTGTATATTTATATTGTTCTGCACTGGACATTATGCACAAGGATTCCCCAAGTCAGAGCCTCCCCACACAATATATTGTCGTAAAAATATGTTACTTTTTCCCTGCTGCCCGTTGTCCTTCTCGGGCCAGGATACTACTTTGCTTACGCCCCGAGGGAGCTATAAATTTAATATCTACTTTGCAAAACAAAAAACCAAATGGCACAAAAAAAGATCCGAGGGAGGATGAGAAAAGACGGTTGCAAATGGATAAAAGATGGTGAGGATTTGGTCCCAGTCTTTTGAAGGGGCTTTGAACGCAAGGATTTCACTTAAATCAAAAACGTAGAGTTGCATTATACTACTGATATAACTATTTGAGGTACATTTCGATTCCTTGGCATTACGTGCAGTGCACTTTTCTTAGCCTATAAAAAATCGCGTGAAAACTATGCCAACCATTTGCACTCGGAAATTGACCCTTAAAAACTTTACACCACCGAGTACTCAGCTGAGAGCTGGACACATTTTTGCATGTTATATACGCCATAAGAAATGTGCTATGTCCGAACTCCTAATGGACATTTTACGAGCCAGTCATGAAATGAAAACACCCTGACACCAAGACACCATCCCCACTTCTTGTTTCAGAACTGCTTGTACTGTCCATATCCGTCTGGGATGACGAGTACGTGTCATTTGCATTTGAGCTGTTTGAGTTCTGCTTGGAAGCATTATTAAAAATTAAAAACATATTTTGTTTCTCTTTGCAGTTATGCGGCACATGTCGAACTCGCCCACACCGCCCTCGCCACTGCGCTCGCTATCAGGTAAATAAATGTACATATAATATGGCTAATCCTTGGCCAGCATACAGGCGTCATGTCCTTTTTATCCTGCGCCCGACTCGTGGCGGAACGTGGCTACTTTGTGGCTAAATTGATTACTCACACGACAGACAATTTTTATAGTTTTCAGTTTTCCTCTTTTTGCAATATGCAATAAGCCACGCATCCCCTTTCCGCATCCCCTAGCCACATTTGGCTCTATTTTGAGGGTTTGGCTTAGGTAGTAACTCAGAAGTGCGGCCAAGGACTGCCGACTGGTTCTTCCTGGTTCTGTTATTGGTAATAAGGCATTCGCTTAGGGCACCTATCATATTTATAGGTGCTATTGGGCAACCAGCACGTGACTGAAGTGTGACCGAGGCTGGGTTAGAAGCCTTTGGGTTTGAAAAATAAATTCGAGGTCTCTAGGAGGACGAAGGCTAGCTTCATCATTCTACTAGGAGGATGAAGGCCACATCATCATCATTCAAAAAGATGAAAAAACATAACGAGAAATAGGAAAAAATCACCTGAAAACAAAATTAACAAAAAATATTAACCTTTTGTAGGAGCCTATCTTAGTAGCAAATTTACTGGTGAGGTTTTTGAAAGTTCAAAAGAGATCTTTTATAAACTTTTGAAGACTTCTTTATCTACAAAGCGTTGGATTTATTTATGTAGTTTTGGGTCCCAACATTGAAAATAATTGGTATAAACACGCATTCATTATGTGCCTTTGTATAAATTATGCAAACCTTAACGTCTATTCAACCATTTCCATGGAATGCCACCCAAAATCTGCTCTACCACACCCACCAAAAACTCCCCCGAGAAAACAACCCCCACATGGCAACAAGCTTAAGCCAGAGATCATCCTGGTGAGACCCCTATATGCTCTTTTGACCTCCACCTCCACCTCCCCCGGTGACCCTAACACGACCCTCTTCTGTTCGCAAACAAACAGAAATAACAATTTGTCAAAATGTAAATTTCTGCATTGGCGCATTTAAATGATGGGTCGAGCAATTATGTAAGTACCCCGAAAGCAAGGCCAACAACCCCTAACGAAGTGCAACTAATCTATGCAAAAACATGCATGGAAATCCACCCCATTTGAATAAATGCGGCGCATTAACAGGGTTGCCAATGCCATCCGATAGTAGTTGACAATTAAACTTGCATTTTTATTGGTTTACACAAATTAGGCGAGTCAATCGAGCCCAGGGTGCCCCTAGCCCCTCTCACACCCCTTCTCATCCTCCTCCCATTATGCATATTCAAATGTTGTCAAAATAATCGGGAGGAGGGAACCCTTTTTTCAAATAAAGGGTTGTTAAACCGCTAAAAAACTCAAGTGCCGTAACATTAGCATCGCACACAAAAAAGGCAAACTGTTGATCCGGCTCAACCCTGTTTAACATATCATTTGAATAGCGCCGAGGTGTGAAGTCGATTGAGGGGGTAACCCTAAGCGAAGGGTTACCCTTGCCACCTCATTTTTTAAAGCACCACTTGTTGAGCGATCTCCCCTCGTTCTGGTTATTCAAATTGAAAGGATTTTGGTTGCGTGAAGTTAATTGAGGGGTAAT
The DNA here is from genome assembly GCA_005876975.1 of Drosophila orena. Classification (NCBI taxonomy): domain Eukaryota; kingdom Metazoa; phylum Arthropoda; class Insecta; order Diptera; family Drosophilidae; genus Drosophila; species Drosophila orena. The sequence goes on along the minus strand of VCKV01000008.1, from coordinate 6,124,520 downwards.
TCGGTAGAGGAGCGCGAAAAGGATCTTACAATCAGCAGCTCTGATTGGGTGCTCTTTATTTATTCGTAGTTCTAAAAAACTTTGTTCAGAGGGCGTTTCAAGGGCGTTATTGTGGCATGCAAACAAGTTTAAAAGAGTCGATGGGCGTGACGAGCTCTCTTGATGAAGGGTTAAGTGAACTTAATGAAGGTGCTTTACCATTAAATTTAAATAATGGGGAACTTAGGAAATCGATTTAAAAAGTACCGATTATTTTGAGAGATTTTATTTCCAGCTACAATATATAATATTTAAAGATTATTCTAGCAGCTATATTTTATTTCTGAAAGTGGTTTTTACTTCCACCTTGTATGTAGATAAACAGCTTGTGATATGCAAGGATAATTGGATTGCCCACATCACCCTTCTCGCATCTTTCAGTGCACTCTCCAAATTTTCGGTTGTATCTTTCCGATAAATCGAAACGCACTTTACATTCCCTTTTATGGCATAGAGGCAAAAGCAACCCCTAAATACTGCATGCAAAAGGAGTACCCAGAATTTCAGAAAATTTTTAGTTTTCAAATAGAGGCAACACTTCATTTGTCAGTGGAAACATTCACACATTGCCATTGTGGCCGGACGAGGAACTTGCATTCACCATGTAGTCCTCATCAGCAGGATAACACATCTGCCCCGGCGACAGACAAAGCGGCATCACCTGGTTTTGGGTTTCGAGAAAATCGAGTTTCGATGCTCGTGGATCGCTCGCTGCAGGCGCATTCCACTTACAAAGGATCACAACAGTGTTTCTTCGCCTTGGTTTGAACTTGCTCGCGAGGCTTCTTGACTTGCCTCCTTTCTTTCCTTTTTTTTTTGGCTTTTTGAAGCTAAACAATGCAACTTGGAACCCTTCTTTTAGCTGGTCCACATCTCCACCCAATGGCAAGATGCATTCGGTTCTAATCCGCAACTCGTGCATTCGAAATTGTAACGAATTTTAAATTCGTAACTGCGCTGCCGGCGGAGGGTTGAAAACCCATTGCAAAAAGGGTGACAAATTTTTGACTATGCCTAACCCTTGGATGGTTTTCATTTCTGACTGGTTCCAATACATTTTCAATGGCTAATTTTATTACGGCGTATTCAACTTTCGCCGTTCTACATAAAGGGAGTCATAAAAACAGCTGCCCACATGCAATTTATTTTGCAAAGTTCAAACGCCCGCATTGGATATACTCGCATTTTTTTGGAAACACATCCTAATCCGCTGAATCGAGTTTAACATGGGGTTGAATCCGCTTAAAACTATCAATTCTCTTTATTTCGAAATCGGTTTAACATTTTTTACAGTTCAGACAAATGTTTGAGAGTTGATTTTTGATGGTGGATCGAAAGCGGAGAAGTTCGATGTGCTATAAATATGGAGGAGAAGCTTTTATATTATATTATACCTTTGATCATATTTCTCCAGTCGGAAGTTAAGTACTCATTATTATATTTCCCATCAAAATCAATAGTTTTCTTTTGAGAAATTATGAAATCTGAGCTCCTTTCGCTGCTCTACTGCGCATTTATCGGAGACAAAGGAGCAAGCATCCTGTTTGACTCCGCCGTGGCCTCTGATGTATGGCTATTTTTCAATTATTATGCATGGTTGGGTTTTCAACAAGGATGTTGGGGTATGTCGAAGGCTATTGGGGGAGTGGTGGCCACAAAGGAGAACCCTTCCGCCTGAGCGTCTATCGCAGCTAACCGCAGGACGCAGACATTGGACAGGATAGCTGGGAAAGGATGGGCATTCGATTGGAAGATTGAATAAAATTTGACTTAAAAAGGCTGAGGAGAAAATGTTTACCGAAAGACGTTCGATGAATACACTTTGTGCATGAATAGAAAAAGCCCCAAAAGGGATTCGGGAAATACAAAATACATTATTTTCTTAAGAACTCTTATATAAATTAAAAATAATTAATTTGCTTAGCCTTTTCCTTTCTTTTCAAACCTCCTATTAAATTCATGAAACCTTTGAAATACCCTTTCAAATACCCTTTCAAATAGCTGCAGAAATATTGAAAAACTTGCAGTGTCTTTTGGTTAAAATCAAATTATGCCATGCGTGCGTTGACCAGTCCGGCTACTTGAACTTCATTGAGTTGGAAAATTGAAAAGCAAACTACCCACAATCAGCTACTATAAAAAATATCCTTTTCCCTTACTTACAGACTGTGGCAAGAGCTTCGAGGAGGAGGAACTGGAGCTGGGCGAGCACGGCGAGATGCCGCAGAACCTGAGCAGCAAGCGCCAGGCCAGGGAGCTGGATTCTGAGCTGGAAAACGAGGTCCTGGACCTGGCTCCGCCACCGAAGAGATTGGCGGAAGCCCACTTGCAGGAGGAGCGGGAGGAGGAAAAGGTAGCCAGCGCCAACCCAGCACAGGCCTTGGGATTTGCGCCGGAGGAGATGCATCAGGCCCTGCAACTGCAGTTGCACAGCTACATCGAAATGGTCCGCCAGTTGGCGCCGGAGGCCTTTCCCAATCCCAACCTGGCCACGCAGTTCCTGCTGCAGAACTCCCTGCAAGCCTTGGCGCAGTTTCAGGCCCTGCAGCAGATGAAGCAGCAGCAAAGGGAGGATCCTCTGCCCAGTTACTCCACCCCCCTAGCCAAATCACCTTTGAGAAGTCCCTCCCTGAGTCCGGTGCCCAGGCACAGCAAGTCCCAGCAGCGAACTCCGCCAAACTCGATGTCTGCCAATTCCCTGGGACTGAGTAGTGCCGTGATGACCCCCAATACGCCCAGCATGCAGCAGCAGCCGCAGCAGCAGCAGAGCACTCCGAAGCCCACGAGTGGACTAACTGTGGCATCCGCCATGGCCAAGCTGGAGCAATCGCCGGAGGAGACCACCGATCTGGAGGAGCTGGAGCAGTTCGCCAAGACCTTCAAGCAGCGGAGAATCAAGCTGGGCTTCACCCAGGGCGATGTGGGTCTGGCCATGGGCAAGCTGTATGGCAACGACTTCTCGCAGACCACGATTTCCCGCTTCGAAGCCCTCAACCTGAGCTTCAAGAACATGTGCAAGCTGAAGCCGCTGCTCCAGAAATGGCTGGAGGATGCGGACAGCACAGTGGCCAAGTCGGGCGGCGGAGTGTTCAACATCAACACGATGACCAGCACACTGAGCAGCACACCGGAAAGCATCCTGGGACGCAGGCGGAAGAAGCGCACCTCCATCGAGACCACGGTGCGGACCACGCTGGAGAAGGCCTTTCTGATGAACTGCAAGCCCACGTCGGAGGAGATCAGCCAGCTGTCCGAGCGCTTGAACATGGACAAGGAGGTGATCCGGGTGTGGTTCTGCAATCGCCGCCAGAAGGAGAAGCGCATCAATCCCTCACTGGACCTGGACAGTCCCACGGGCACGCCACTGAGCAGTCACGCCTTTGGGTATCCACCCCAGGCGCTGAACATGTCCCACATGCAAATGGAGGCCGGATCGGGCTCCTTCTGCGGCAGCTCCATCAGTTCCGGGGAATAGGAGAGGCGGGACTACCGTGGAAATCCATCCATCCAATCTTGTACATAGTCAGCTTACACTCCAAATTCTTCCACAACATTCCACACGCCACTCTCTCCATATCAAATGCAAACAATGCCATGGATGTATTTAGCAAACTAGGTGATAGCCAGTCGTATCAGAAAATCCATTACGAATTTATGAGTACATATAGCTCCACTACACTACCTATTCGTATCTGTATGCATATAGAGTTCCTAGTTCTAACTATTCCCCAAATGCCATACGTGTATCTGTTGTGCCCCCCCCCCCATATCCACTATGCCACAAATCAGTCCCCCCTAGTTGTATTTACGATAATTTAGTAATGTGTATTGACTTAGATGTGTATGTATACCGATGTTGTTGTACGATGTCCAATTGTAAATTGATCTTGAGCACACTTAGATCGTAACATTCGAAAATTTCAATAAAATTATTCCGATAAAATAATTTATACAAAAACATACACTGTCTTTTAATTTTGGGTGAAAGCTGTGATCAAACTTAGATCCAATTCGAGATATACATTCAGTCTAGCATCATCTAGTTTAATTTTTATTAAATAGTATTTAGTTTCATTAAATTGTACTAATATATTTAAGGATCTATCATGCAGCCTTCATGTTTTTGAAACGCTTTAGCTTGTTTTTCAATTAGCCAGCGCTTTAGGATTTGCACTCGAATCTCATTAGGCACCGCCTAAATAAATATGGAACGAGGTATTTAGTTAACTGATTTCCTTGGCCCGCTCCAAAAGCGTTTGCCAGCCACGCGACAAAGGCAAACAAGAGCATTTTTTAATAAACTTCCTGGCAAACGCGGGCCGGAACAGCAAAGGATGCGATGGATGCGAAGGATGCGAAGGATGCGAAGGACCCACACCAGCAACCCCTTTTTCTATGTTTGGCTTGGTTGTCGAGTGTGGATTTGCTGGATAAGAAATCACTTCATCTTTTTGGGCCCGGCGACAGTCAATATGGCAGCTAGAGCCCAGACAGAACCCTTATTTGTATATCGGGGCAAGCGTGTAAATCCTTTTTTATCAACCCCCAACCCCCGAGCCCTCAACCCGGATCGCCTGCCCCTGCTCCCGAATGTTTGCCTGGCTCTGATTCGTTTAGGGCACGAATCTCTAAAAAATGATAGGGTTGGGGCAGTTGGCAAAGGGTTCATGCCATCAATTCACACATGGTTATGTCATATGCTCCTGGCCTGGGTGGTTGATTTCGGTCATGTACTGGCTGCAGCTCCTGTTGTTTGCTGTTCTGGGAATCCGATGTGGGCAGTGGAAGTATTTCATGTTGTCCCAGTTGTGTCCTTTGGAAATCGCTTAAGCGAGTCAAGTCCTCGATGGAGATATCTTAATGGAGGTGTGCCAATAAATTAGGTAAATGATTGTGGAAAGGAGTGGACAGGACACATATGCTTAGCACTGGCTTTTGTCCTTTTTAAAGCTGGATAAATATTATTGAGTGATATTTGCGATGCATTTTATAAAAGCTCAAAAATATCCTGTATATATCTAAGGAGGAAAAAGGACCTTAAACTTTGTAGGGATACTCCAAATTCGATTTTAATAAAGTGTTCAATGAGACTAGTTCCTCATTGATATTTATTCAAAACCTGAAGACTTACGTGTACTTGCCTGCAACTGACTGGAGTTGCGAATAAATTTTTAATCTGGCCAGAAGTGAAATCTCGACCAGAATGCCTACCCTATTTAATTTGCAGGCCATTCGCCCACACACTGGAGCACACATCAAACGGAGGCCAAAGGAAAAGCCCATCGATGCCAGCACTCACACTTAATTGGCGAATTGGCGAGCACTCGAATCTCGGGAAGCCTGGGGGCTTGGGACTCTTTCAATGTTATCAGTCCAGTGCAGACGACGTCCGTCCATTCCACATGGCCAAAATGTAAAGAATGGCAACGGACGCAAAATGGCTTTGAGCAATTTCGGCTTTTCAATGGGGGACGGGACGGAAACTTCAATTGCATTGGCCATATTCAAAGTGCCCTAAGCCTCAGCTGGTCCAAGTGGGTTGATAAGCCCCGTGGGCTATTATTCAGGGGATTCCCCCCGGTGGTTGCAGATCGTTTGGTCGAGATTTCATTCGGGTTTCGTTTGATCGATTTCCTTTCCTTTCTGTTCGGCGGACGGGCAAACATTTGCTGCATTTGCAAATTGAATTTTTCTAGCCGGAATATGTTTCATTCTCATTTCGCCGGTTCATTTATAACAATTTAATGAAATTTTCGAATGCGTTTTCATAATATTGTCGTGGTCCGGCCATCATTAATCACTCGCCACTTGGCAGGACTAACGAAAATTAAGTTTCCTTTATGCTTTCGCTGCAGCATTTCTATTCTTGTTGCTCATTTCGGTGTTGCCCCCTTGAGTGGCATGAACTAGATGAAAGTATTTCGTTGAGCTGAGCTCTTAAATGCTTGGACCATTAACCAAACACTTGAAATCCTATTTCAAATGGAAATAGATTATTAATTTCCAGAAATAATACGAATTGGTACATGGAGATACAAGTTATGTGAGTTATATTAATCCCTAAATACCTAAATACACTGTTAAGCTTAAGATTTTGCAACCTTTTTGATTTATTGCGTATTTTTTAGTCTTCTTTGTTGCTTTTCAATCTGCTAGATACTCGAGCGCTAAGATATAGCAGACACTGGTAATTGCAGTTGAGTTTGGCGAAATGAAAAGTGCTCGCAAATTATATGGCGAACATATGTTAAATTTCTGCGTGACTGGCTGACAATTTGGTGCTTTGAATTTCAATTCGTCTAGCAAAAAGAAATGTAACAAGGACACACAGGACACCCAGGACACGCAGGACACACCCCTTTGCGCCCTTTTCGCCCGAGTGGAGAACATAAGACTTGTGCAAACATTCGGGCGAAAACAACAGCAGCGCGGGGGAAAACACAATTGAATTACAATGAAAATATGAAATGAGCAAAAAGCAGATGAAGAAAATCGCATACAGAAATTAAGCAAACAGGCGAAACAAAGGAAAAACCCCCGAAATAAAAAGTTTCAAAAGTGTGGGCCACTGGCTCTGGCAAATAGCTCGGGAAAAAAGCGCAAATTCAATATTTGCTCAAGAAAGAAATGGGAACGAGGACGTGGACGTGGAACGACAATGCCCCAAGACAGTCGAGCAAACAGCTAAAAAATATAAAAGTTGCGAAAATAGAATAAATAACTAAAATGGGAGCTGCTCAAATCGAATCAGTTGATACCCTACATACACGAAAACTTCTTTTGGGTGGCTGAAATGTAGGCTTAAGATTGGTTAAGTACCTTGGAAAAACGTATTAACTATTTATATTTGGGATTACTAAAATAAGCTAACAATGATCCTATGCAATCATCATAAATGGTTCATTCAAAAACATGGATATGCTTCACCTCAAACGTAATTCCAAAGATGGGAGCGCTGACTTTTCCACCCTCTGCAAGCCAAAATGGAAACACAAATCAATGGCTGCTGGCTGGGGAAACGAACTTTAAAATGGAAATTTGCATCCGAAGCCCGGGAAACTGATGGAAAACCACCACCCAAAACTTTTCATCAGCCAATTAGCGGGACAGCTTTTATTTGAGGGCTAAAAAATCAAAGCCAATCAAGGGCGTGATCCGAAATCAACACCATCTCGGCCATCATCGCCTAGATGGGTGGTGGAAGATAGTGGGCTGGAGAACTTGATCCCTTTGACATGTTTACACATTTAATTAACTTACACGCGCCGAAAGTTTCCGGACAGCATAGATAGATAGATAGTCCCCGTCTAATCACACCCAAGCGAAAACCCCGCCCGCATGAAGTTCCAAAATGGGGCTAAGAAAACAAAAGGATAAAGACCCTTTCGCAACCCAACCCCTAGGTCTTCCTTTTTGTCAATTTGAAACCAGTTCAAGTGGTTTAATCATTTAACGCACATCATAAAAATCGCATCAAGTGATTTTTATTTACACGCCCAGGACAAAAAGGACCCCCAAAACTACACGGAGTACAATGATTGGTGCGAAGTGGTTGGATCTGAGCTATCCCTTTGAAACCCAAGGTGGTGGCTGAAAACGAGAAAAACGAACTGGCACACTGGATAAGGATTGTGTTAGTTGATAAACTGTTAGGCTGTACCATATTACAAAGTTGGTTAGATATAGGTTATGAAAATACTTATCCCCAAATGCTATATATGCATTCCTTGTAAAACTTACAATTTTTTAAATACTGTATTAGGCTTAAACCACACATTTATAAAACAAAATATGGTAGGATAGTTTCAAACAAGAGCTTCTACATAATCTAATAACTTTCGGGCTAGGAAACCATACTTCCCATGCAAATAAAATGCTCCCAAGTCCAATTCCTCCTCTTCGATTGCCTTATATCCGATTTTAAAATCAAGTTCTTATGTGGGTTGTGTTAGCGAAGTATTTAATCATTTAGTTTTATTTTTAAATACATGTTAAGCTGGTGAGGCGTAGTGTATATGTGAATTTTATTCAAAATTTAATGCGCAACCGCATAATGGGTATAAGATGTGAGGCTTTAGATGAATTGGCGTGAAGATTGATCTTGATCAGAGACAGAGACAGACAACCGTGAAATCCGGGTCACACTGCTTAACTGAAGGTGTTGACCTGAAAACAAATTAGGACAGTGATTAGCAATCAATTTAATCAATCAATCCATTCGTGTAGCACTTACAATATCGTCGATCTTCAAGATCGATCGAATCGTCTCGGTGGCCAGGGTGATCGACGAAATACTGACCAGCAGCGGCTGCACCACGTTCTCCGCAAAAATGTCTGTGATGGCGCCCTTGCGCACATTAATACCGGCGTTCTTCTCACCCTGAGCGTGGCGGTTGCGCAGCTCCGTGACCGTGGCAATGGGATTCAAGCCGGCGTTCTCAGCCAGCGTCGAAGGAATCACCTCCAAGGCATCGGCAAATGCGCGGAAGCAATACGCATCCACACCCTCCACTGTTTGAGCCAATGCGGCCAGCTGCAGGGCCATCTCAATCTCCGGCGCACCACCGCCCACAATCTGGGCGCGCAGCTTCACCAGGCAACGCACGACACAGAGGGCATCGTGCAGGGAGCGGGCAGCCTCCTCGAGCACCAGCTTGTTGGATCCGCGGCAGATGATCGAGACCGTGCGTCCCATGTTCTGGATGCCGGTGATCTTCACAAACTTGTTGGTGCCACTGGCCACCTCCTCGACCAGATCGGCACTGGACAGGTTTTCGGCTGTGAAGTGATCGAGCGAAGCGATCGGACGGCAGTGGAGGGTCTTGCACACGAACTCAATATCCTCGCGCTCCACATCCTTGACCACCAAGCACTTGATCTTGTCCAGGAAGTGCTGAGCCAGATCAGAGACGGCATCGCTAAATAAATGGGGAACTTTCAGCACTAAGTGGATAAAAAATAGGTGATCTTAACCTACCGCAGGATAGACTTCTGAACTAGAAGAACATTGCAGCCGGACTTCTTGATCTGCTTGACTATGTTCAGGATGTATGAACGCTCCTCCTTCAGCACACGATCCATGGCAGCGTAGTCAGACACAATCACATTGTGATCCATCTGTAATTTCCAGATTAAATTATTGAAAACAATGAAACAATTGTATGGATCAGCGCGTAGTACTCACATCGGTCTTGGGGGCCGAAATGCAGAACTGGATAAGACCGATCTTGGCCTTCTCGATGCGCTTGGGAGCGTTGGATCCGGCAGAGCGGCAGGTGAAGACCAATCCATCGACCAGCTCGGTGTCCTCAACGGTGCCACCCAGGCTGGAGATGACCTTGATGTTCTTGAGATCCACAGAGGACTCCTTGCCTGGGTCCGTGACCTTCAGCACGGCATCCACGGCAATGGGGGCCAGCAGGCTGCTCTGCTGTGACACCACCTTGGAGTTCAGCGAAGTGGAGGCGCTCTTGATCAGCGTCTCGCGGTCGTCCAGCTCGATGGGCGTGGACATCTGTTTCAGGATCTCTACGGCCTTGTTCGAGCAGCGCTGGAACGAGTCCGAGATGGCCGTGGGGTGCAGACCCTTCTGCAGCAACTTCTCGCAGGCCTCCAGCAGGGCGCCGGCAATGACAACCACGGAGGTGGTACCGTCACCAGCGGCCACATCCTGGGCACGGGACAGCTCCACCAGCATCTTGGCGGCCGGGTGCAGCACGTTCATCTGCTTCAGGATGGTGGCTCCGTCGTTGGTGATGGACACTTCGCCGTTGCCGGCCTGGATCATCTTGTCCATGCCTCGGGGGCCCAGACTGGTGCGGATGGCATCCGAAACGGCTGGAAGGCACAAGTATTTCAATTAGTTACTTAGCATTTTGATTATCTTACACCTAAAGGAGACACTAAGCTAAGTGGAGTTCATGTGCTTCGTTTCACACAAAAAACTCCAAAACGGCATGACTAATTTACATACACATGCACATACATGGGTACATACAAAAGCAGACAGATGGTCTATCGGGTGTTAATTTAGCAATCTCCAATGGAACTCATATTAAAGGGTAAGCAACAAAATCCTTATAGCAGACAGAAGACCTCTCAAAATAGGGTATTAGAGAAACCTCAATTTTTAGGTTGATTCAATTCATCACATGAGTAATGCACGCTTCTTCTTCTTCTTCCGCCCAAGAAGTTTCCAGACAGCCGGCATCCAACTGCTTTTTCAATAGACCATTTGGCCGGAAATTCTGGTGCAGCATTGCTCCGAAATGAATCAACATGGGTCGTAGCTCAACAAATAGCATATCCGCCAACAATTTTCAACACAAAAGTGCATAGTTTTGTCAATTTGCTCGCATTTTCTCACCTTTGGCCGCCTGGATGTTGGACAAACGCACATCGGTGGGCTTCGACTTGTCCTTGAAGGCCTTGGCCGTTGGCTTGATGTTGACCGTTTTTGCCTTGGGCGCCATTGTAGGGTTAAGTTATGGTTGTTAACAAAACACAGTTATTCTACAATAAATTCACAGCGATTTACACAGAACACGTTGCTGCGAAATGTTAAGGAAAGTGTGGCCGCACTTGGTGAACTTAAATATACCGCCAACTTGTTGTATCGATAAATCTTTGCCCGTGAATGGCAAATCCGGGTGACCGTATTCTCCGTAGTGACTCGGCTGGTTTATTTACATTCAATTTTTGTTTGGTTTTTGAATTTTAAATTGAAATAATGCCGCACGGACACTCGCACGATCACGGCGGCTGCAGTCATGAGGCCTCGGACGTGGACCACGCCCTGGAAATGGGCATCGAGTACAGCCTGTACACGAAAATCGATCTGGACAACGTGGAGTGCCTGAACGAGGAGACGGATGGCCAGGGCAAAAGTGTCTTCAAGCCCTACGAGAAGCGGCAGGATCTCTCCAAGTACGTGGAGAGCGATGGGGACGAGGAGCTGCTCTTCAACATTCCCTTCACCGGCAACATCAAGCTCAAGGGAATCATCATAAGTGGGGCCAACGATGACTCCCACCCAAACATGGTCAAAATGTAAGGGACAGCAGCCAAGGCGGCTCCTTGAACATAAATACTATAATATTACTATAACAATATCCATATTCAATATGCTACCATTCAACTACTGTCATAATATGTATTAAGATCTAAAAAAGGTAGCCGCTTACTAATGTAAATAAGTTTGTCTAAGTAAGATGATTGGTTTCATTAGAGGTCTATTTCCTATTCATATATATTATTTTCAGCTTTAAGAACCGACCCAGGATGAGCTTCGACGATGCCAAAGCCAAACCCGACCAGGAGTTCCACCTGACCCGCGATGCCCGTGGAGAAATCGAGTACTCGCCCAAAGTGGTCACCTTCTCCTCCGTGCACCACCTCTCCCTGTACTTTCCCAGTAACTTTGGCGAAGACAATACACGCATTTACTATATAGGTAAGGGCAGCACAATCTGTGTTTAGTTACCATCTAACAGCAAGTCGCTATCCGAAGGTCTTCGAGGAGAGTTCACGGAAGCTCATTATCATGGCGTAACCATATGTAACTACGAAGCTCGGGCCAATGCTGCGGATCACAAGGAAAAGGCATTCGATGGAGTAGGCAAAGCCATCCAGTAAGCCAGTTAGGTTGCAAAGAGATAACAAATGCGCAATTTAATTGAGTATCTCTGTAAAGTATATTTTGTGATCATTTAAGGCAAGAAATGTAGTTGTATTCGCTTAACATATTGAGCATTTGTATTGCACTAAGTATATTGTGTGGGTGGAACCACATCGGGTCCGATCTTCATGCCAATATTGGGCACTTTATCCGAATGGATTTCAGCCGTGACCTCGGTGAACAGTTTGTCCCACTGCCAGAGATCATCCTTCTCGTTAAGGCTCTCCTGTGGAACCAGGCAATCGGTTAGGATTGAGAGATCGAAGCCATCCACAGCCGAAAATGCGTACTGGGAGAGCAAATCGGAATTCGCCTCCTTCAAGACGGCAGATCGCGAGGTGCCGATACTGAAATTATGCCTAATTATTGTTGTGGACAGAACAATGTTGTGGACAGGCTTACGCGGGCGGTTCCACAATCTCATTGAGCATGATTTCGTCCTTGACATCATCCATATCTGGAATGACGGGAATGTCATCCGTTGGTATGGAATTTGTAGCCGATTTTGTTTGCCTAAAACGCTCACTAAAAAAAATAAAGAATTACTACAAGAGTGTCGGATAACTTTAAGCTTTCCCATCCTTACTCGTCAAATGAGTTTTTCTTGGACCTATAAAAATATAGGGCAATTAGTAAAGTGCCTAAAGAGGTCAATCATACCCACTTTAATCCCTTGAATCCGGAATCCGCCCAGCCACCCGAAATGCGACGAATGGGTGGTCGATGAGACTCGAATTCATTGTTGTATGTGGACGAGGTGGCCGTGTCCGAGGTGGTGGGTGGGGTACCCGCCTGGACATTCAGAGTGATGTCGATGGATATGTCCTTAGAGCCACCGGCCGCCTGGGAATCTTCCTCCTTCAGGACATCGCGACTCTTGGAGCGCCGACCTTTCCTGGCCGTCGTCTAGGGTGGAAAATACATCGAATCTTCAATATACACCCATTTAAACAAGCTTTCTCACCTTTCTTATGGTCATCTTGAGTTCTTCGGCCCAGTCCATCATCTTTTGTTTACGTTTTTCCTCAGCGTTTCCTAGGCAACAAGTGGTCATGGTTACTCCGTGGGAATGTCCAAGTTAACTCCCGGAGTTTGCCATTCGCCCCGCGATGCGATAGTTTTCAAATCACTCACCTATCGCCTATGACAGTTGGAGGAGGAGCTTCAAGTTGCCAAAATAAACAAATATATATTTTTTAATAACGGAAAATGCTGACGGACACGGAGGATGACTTCTTCTTCGAGGAGGATAAGATGTAAGTGACCATTGAAACCAGTTCGTTGCTGAAATACCGCCGTCCAGCTTTATTTGCGCACAACAATCTGTTGCGATGTGCCGAAAAGTAACTGTTAAAAATCAATAATCGCCACAACTGAAACATATTGTTGGAATCAGGCCAGAACCGCTGCTCATCCAGTTGGATGGGGATGGTGCTCAGGCTGTCCGGCGGCACAAGGATCGCCCGGAGCAGCTGGAGCCCTACTCCGCCATCGCCTCCGCCGCTCCCAACGAGGCCACCGTTATGCTCTGCTCCCCGGCGGGCTTCTCCTCCGATTCCGCATCCGGGGACAGGTTCGGCATCGAGTCCGCCAGTAGGCAGAAGTATGAGTTAGACCGTTTGTAAGTCAACTCCGTTGACCCGGAACTGTTCCAATACTACATATTTCCTGTGGAAGCTCTGTTTTCTAAACGATGGCTTTTATAGTCCTGTAGTTTCTACAAAATTTTCTCACCCTTGATTTTTCTTTTATACTCCATTCTTTTATGTTACTAAATTGGTGTATTTCTGGAACAATAACTTATCATTTTATATTTATATTTTATAAAATATTATCATTTTTTAAATTTTATTTTGACACATTTCTGTAATTAACGATTTTAAATTTGATATTAATGCAATTATGTAAATTTTTTTTGTGTATTTTTGTTTACTTTTTCAAAGAGCGACCACAGTACTATAGCCTTTTGTTATACAGTAAGCGCTACGGAATTAGAACTAACGAAATTTTCATTTTTATAGTTTATTAATTCCACCAAAAAAGGACAGATATGAATTTCCTTTGTAGAGCTTTAGATGCTTATTCTTAACAATGTCGTACTTATAACTAGGCTAGCTAGTATACAAACTATATTGAATTCGAGGCGTCCTTTGGCTCTCCAAGTCCCATCCTTCGAAATCGATAGTATCACCAAGTCTTTGAATAAACTGCCCCGATCAACAGTTTTCCCAAACAGCCTTAGATAAACTTGATATAGTTCAATGGCCTTGCTAGAACTGGTAACATGGCTAATTAGAAAATCGCACCGATCGATGTGAGTACGTATGGAAAACTGATATGAAATCACCCACATGTAACCATATATACTACTTCCAATCATGTAGCACGCGTAGATAACGCTTTAAACTATATCTAAATTTTATAAACTAATGCCTTAACCCTTTACTAACCCTCATTTAGGGGCATGACTGTCAGCACGAATGCTGTCGTCATCACAAAGGATCAGAGCAACCTGATTGGAATTAGCATTGGGGGTGGAGCACCCATGTGTCCATGTCTATATATTGTTCAGGTAAGTGTGATCTTCAGATTCCATAAACAGCTTTATTTTCAAATTTGATTTAGAATATTATTTGTAGGCTCCCCGAGAGCCCATTCCAGTGGTGACCCTTGTTTGCTTCCAGGGATTCGGTGTAGCCCGGAAATTTGTCATTTTGCGTAGCTTAAAAAACTCGCTCCTTTCCCGAGCAAACCAATCGCTGGCCAGCTTTTCCAAGCGCAGATCCATCCGTACCCTTTTCCTCTCGTCATACAGTTGGCGACTCAGAGCCCGCTCCGACGTATGGAGACGAAAAGGTTTTGGATGGGTATAGGAGGACTTGACGTGCGGTGTAAAGGGCTGACGGTTGCGGTAGTCCATGGAAGATCCAGGATTGATTCGGGGAATAAAGTCGAATGTCTTTCGGCACTGCACTCGCTTCTTTGGACGGCTGTTTCGCGGCTTCTTGGGCATGGCCAGGGTGCCAGGGCACCGGGACTTGGTCACCTTTTGCTGCGAGTTCAGGTACAACCGGTGCCTTTCCAATCGCTGATGAGATCGCTCAAAATCGGGCACAGGTCTGCTCCGGAACTGGAACGCTTTTCTTTGCGTTTTGTCCAAGCGTTTTAGCTCCTTGCGTTTCTCGGTGTAAACCTTCTGGAACTCGCTTACCCGTGGAGTCTGCATCTTGGTCCTCTTTAGCTTCTTGGGCTTTCCCTTGTTTTGGCCACCACCGGCCTTTTTTCGCTTACGCTGATGCTTTTCCAAGTCCCGCTCCTGAAGAGCCGCCCTCACCCTCTCATCCAACTGGTCAAATCCCGGAATCAACTTGGGTCTGGCATGGGACTCATTGCTAGAATCCGCAACGGTCCAATTAAACCAGTTGGCGATGGTCATAATTTGGCTAAGCAAATCTGTTTCAGCTGCTAGGGACTAACCTTAAACGATAATTTTGAAACTTAAAGTTATGACTACTACTAGCTTGGTTTTCTAAAAATGTGTACACTGTATCATTTACAAACTATAATCAATCGCTTGCCAAAAAAAAATGCTATAATGCCATATGTTTTGAACTCTAGATCTTCGATGGAACACCCGCTGCTCGGGAGGGATCCCTGCAGTCTGGAGATGAACTGTTGGCCGTGAACTCGGTGAGCGTGAAGGGCAAGACGAAGGTAGAGGTGGCCAAGATGATCCAGACGGCCACCGACGAAGTGGTGATCCATTACAACAAGCTGCACGCCGATCCCGAACAGGGCAAGACACTGGACATCATCCTTAAGAAGCTGAAGCATCGGATTGTGGACAATTTGTCGAGCAATACGGCGGATACTCTGGGTCTCTCGCGCGCGATACTGTGCAATGACTCGCTGGTCAAGCGACTGGAGGAGCTGGAGGGCACTGAATTGATGTACAAGGGTCTCGTAGAGCATGCCCGCCGGATGCTCAAGGCCTACTACGATCTCCTGCAGACATATAAATCCTTTGGCGATTGCTTCACCCAAATATCGGTCCATGAGCCGCAACAGCGCGCATCGGAGGCGTTTCGAACATTCGGCGAGTTCCATCGCACCTTGGAGAAGGATGGCCTGGGCATCATCAAACAAATCAAGCCCGTATTGGCCGATCTGGGAACGTATCTGAATAAAGCCATTCCGGACACAAAGCTCACGGTACGCCGCTATGCGGATGCCAAGTTCACATATCTTTCGTACTGCCTGAAGGTCAAGGAGATGGATGATGAGGAGCATGGCTTTGCTGCCCTGCAGGAGCCGCTTTATCGCGTCGAAACGGGCAACTATGAGTACCGCTTGATCCTGAGATGTCGCCAGGATGCACGCAGCAAATTCGCCAAGCTCCGCACCGATGTTCTCGAAAAGATGGAGCTGCTCGAATGCAAACATGCCATGGATCTGAACAAGCAGCTGCGAAGCCTGCTGGAAAGCTTGGCCGAACTTCACAGGAGTTTGGTGGACCGACTGGACTCCCTACCGCCGCTCTTTCCCATTGAAGTGGACTTCAAGGAGACGGACTTCCAGTACAAGTCCAGCACGCTGAAGCCGCAGGAGCTGGACGATGATGAAATCGAGGCCAACAACCATCCCCATTCCGCTCCTTCGCAAGTCGATTGCGGTTTCGAGGCTGTGGAGCAGCCGGCGGCAATTATAAACGTGGAGCCCAAGGCGTCCGTTGATTCGTCCACCTTCCCATCCACCAGCGAGAACGAGACGCTGCTCAAGGAACTGGGTCTGTACGACGTGGACCTGCTCTCCAATCCGCAGACCATTAGCAATCAAAAGGACTCCATTGCTGCCCAGAATGATGGCTACGATTTCGACTTGTTTCTAAACCAGGCGACTGCAGCCACCACCAGTTTGGAGCGCGATCTGATGTCCTCGAATGCGGAGGAGATGGATCTACTCCTGCAATAAGCTCCTTAGTACAAATATTAAGAACTGCGTTAGATAAATATTAAATGTTTCAGTATTGGGTGAAGATATCAAAGAATATTAATAGTCTTTGAATTCAATGGGATAAAAGTTGCTACGATTGTTCACGTATATAATTTATTCTCGTACAGTTTACATTTATGAAAACCAAATTCTTTGTTCTAGCAATTATCTTACTTATATTTTGTTTGTTTGTACTTTTTTTGTTTAATTAAATTTATTGTACAGCATGGAATAAATAAGATAGTTTCCTATTTTCAATTATTAACAATCCCGTATGTATGCCTTATAGGAAATCTTGTACTTACAAAATTGCACATATTATCCTGTTTGAATTGTCTAAAATCGTATACAATCCTACGTTAAAGGAACCACATTTCCCGCACTTGACTTGTTAATCTTGCAAAACAATTTGACGCAGATAGACCCAATTATAGATATTCCACCCAAAACCAAAAAATAGCTACCGTAAACCACGTACTGATCCCGCGGCTCCAGAGCGAACCCAACTCGCTCCACAACCGCAATGGTCAGAATGGTCTGGAGCATTAGACCCACCAGCGTGTTAATACCGAAGATCAGGCCAAAACTGTCCTCCACCAGATTCTCGGCCACCACGGCACCCGCCACCGTGATGATGAAGAAGAATACGGCGCAGAAGAGCACATAGTTCACATAGGCCACCCAGATCTCCTGCGTCTTGGCAGCATAGATGAGCAGGGCGCCCAGGGCAGCGGCACAGATGGATATGCCCGTCATGTAGGATCTGCGTCGCTTATTCGAGTTCAGCAAGCCGGCCAGAATGGCTCCGATCGCTCCAAGCAGCGTGGCCACTGCCTCCACTCCGCCATTGTACACGCTTAGGTGGTCCGGGGCCACTTCCTTCCACAGGAACTGGATGTAGGAGATCACCTGGAGTTGTATATATAATATATATAATTGACTACCTTTCGAAAAGTTAATATTGCAATAAGCCCCCAACATACTTGAACTTGACCGCACGTGGCCAGGGCCCACCATATACTCCACTGCAGCACCACGGGATTCGAGTAGGAAGTGACGAGGTGGTACCACAGCAATCGGCAGGCGTTGGGGAAGGAGAACTTTGCCGCGGTCTCGTCTCGGCCGGGAGTGGGATGCTTTTCGAAGTCCGTGTAGAAGTAGAGGCTCCGCGGCACACTGGGCAGGAATAGGGAGACGGCCAGGGAGATCAACTGCGTGGCCAGCGATAGGTAATGCAGTTGCCGGTAGTCCATGCTGTCGGTGGACACCAATATCTGGGCAAACACACCGCCGAGGAACTTGCCGCTCAAGATGGCAGCTCTCGTGTGGCCAGTGACCACCTGATACTGCTCCTTGTTGACCTTGGCGTACATGTATGTGTAGTAGGCCACCTCCGCGGCCGTGAATGTGCCAAAGAACACTTGTGCCAGCTGCAACATTCTCACGCTCTCCGTCCAGATAAGCATGGAAAACAGGGCAATCCCAGCCAGCGCCGACAGTACGATAACCGGTTTGTACCTCACCAGATCTGTGATGAGGAACACAATGACCAGCTGGGCCAGCACCGAGTAGGTGCCAAAGGGATACACATCCTGGTATATCTGATCCGTGGTCAGGTTGCCATAATCCGAGGCCAGGTACTCCGTGACGTACGGCTCCGAGGGTCGAAACTCCCGGAAAAAGCCAAACGTGCACAGCAGCAGCGAGATCTTCAGCCAGCTCTTCATCTCGTAAATCGCGATACCAGGTGGGCTATTCGTACGGAAGCCCCAAGCCCCAAGCTCCTCCGGCGACAGATGTTTCGCCAACTGATTAGTGTCGTAACCAACGCGACGAACGCCAGCCGGCAACTGATCGCGCGAATTAAGAGCGCATGGTATCTCATCGCTCTCCGCCAAAGCGACTACAGTGGTGGCCAGCAGTATCCACCCAAAACAAGCGGAAAACTAGAATCTAATTTGAATCTTTAAGGGATCGGAGGACTATTATATCATCACAAGGCAGCAGACTCCAATACGATAAATGTAAGAGAGGATTTTAAAATATTATATTTGAGTTAGTGTCATTGAGTAAATATAAAAATTATATATTATTTATTATTCATATTTATTATTTATTACTTTTTTATTTATTTATTATTTATATTTATTAATCACATTTAATTTAGAAATAAAAATCGATCATATGTACGAATCAACCTATAGTTATATTTTAAAAAGTAGGTTATATGAAACATATTTTTGATTCAATATTTTGTTACTAAAAATTTATATCCGAAATATTACAGTTCGAAATTGCAACAACTTTTCGTTCAATAAAATTTATTGTACCTACTGTTTGACCATAAAATTCGTATATTGAAAATATTCACATATGTATATGTTTAACCCATGTGCGCAAGTTCAATGACAGTTAATGTTAATGATAAGACCCCTAAAAACATAATTAAATATTTGCTTTGGTGTTTCCTTCAAAATGAAATTCAGTTTTATAACATATATAACATACACATAGAAGAGTACATAAAAAATGTCAAAGATGCCAAAGAACAAAAATAGCTAAACTTACCAAGACTCCAATGAGAGATATCCGAACCAGCATTTGATAGAGTAGTAGTAGATACAATTGGACCACTACCAAAATCAGAAAATGGCAATGAATATGCAGTCACTCTCATCTGTGAACCAAATATTTAACCAAATATTTAGTGGCCATACTGATACCGAACAAAAGTTCGAATACAGTAGCTGAAGCAATACCTGAATCCTTTATTCCGAAGTACAGTCCAATGAAGACGTTCATCACGGACAAGGGAACGGAGTTTAGGAATTCAGTGATTCTGAATCAATTCTGTGCTAATAGCTAAAAATTAAAAATAAATTAGCAGCCTGCTGCAAGTGCAAGTGTAATACGAGCACCCTCTTGAAGGCCACCATGCAATATTGCATAGCCACACACGTCATATAGTTTTGGCTGCTACTGTATGACCTCAAAAGACCGTGAAATATTCATTTATCTGCATTCAATTAACGTGGAGCATTTCAAAAACAATAACCTAGTATAACACATATATACTGGGTTATAGATCACAGAGCTCGAAGAGTGATAAATTCTAAATAAGTTTTATTTTGATGACACCCGACTTTTCACGCGCATGATTGCAAAGTCTGCTAAATTATCACACACCAACAAAAATCAAGATTCTTGGGTTGTTCCACATCGTTTTATTGGCAATTAAGTGACGCATGCATTGGAAATTTGTTTAAAGCTCAACGTTGGCACTTGATATTCCCAATCAAGAGAATGATACTCTTCCGTGCTAGAGGGTAAAAATAGAGCACTCACGTTATCACCGATAGGTCTGCTTTCGCCATCTTATCGTGATAGTCTAATCTGTAGGCACTAAACTATAGTTTTGGAACTGTCTAAACGCCAAAGTCGACCGTATATCTCTAATCGGTGTCACTTTACAATAGTCAGTTGGTTTGAAGGCTGATCCAGTTAAGAGCTTTGGAGAGGTAATAACGAGGTAATTTGATTAAGCAAATTAAGTAGATTTGTTTCGCTATCTTATCGTCACTGTTTGGCGGATTCTGCCGAAACAGTCATCACAATCGAGTCTTTAGATAGTTACAAGCGTTTCCTCTTCGCTTTGCAAAGTCTACTTTCCCCCGATCACTAAAACTACTTTCGCCTAAGGTATTCTTCGTAGAGTTTTAGCAATTCAGGGCTAGTTCGCGGAGGCACCGCCTTCAAGGCGTGCTCGAAGTCCGTCCACTTGACATCCTCCGCTTCGAAGCTTTGCTCTAGGGCTCTCAGGGCAGCCTCATGGCACACGGCTTGTATTTCTGCTCCGGAATATCCCTCCGTCAGCTGCACCAGCTTTTCCATGTCCACATCGTTTGATGTCGGCATGGCACGAAGTTTGATCTTTAAGATTTCCCTGCGTGCTTCGCATTGCGGTAGTCCTACGTAGAGAATTCGGTCAATTCTGCCTGGACGAAGCAGCGCCTTATCGATCATATCTGGACGATTGGTGGCAGCCACTATGGTGACATTTTGCAGGGTCTCCACGCCGTCCAGTTCGGTGAGCAGTTGGGTGAGAACACGCTCTTTTACGGAGGAACCCGAGCCGGAACCATCGCCCTCCGAACGCTCACCACCGATGGCGTCTATTTCGTCGAAGAAAACGATGGCGGGTGCCACCTGGCGAGCTTTTCGGAAGACCTCACGCACCGCTCGTTCCGATTCGCCCACCCACATGGAAAAGAGCTCTGGTCCCTTGATGGACAGAAAATTAAGCTTGCTTTCGGTGGCTAAGGCCTTGGCAATCATGGTTTTTGAGCAGCCTGGCGGTCCAAACATGAGGATACCCCTTGGTGGCTTGATACCCAGGCGTTGGAACTTATCCGCATGCAGCAGTGGCCACTCGATGGCCTGCTGCATCGCCAAACGGAGTTCGGATTGACCGCCAATGTCTGACCACCGCACATTGGGACATTCGATGAGCACCTCACGCATCGCCGATGGTTTAATGCGGGTCAGAGCAGCTTGTAGATGCAACATCTGCAGAGGATTAGGTTGCGCCTGTAGCATGGCAGCATAAACAAGATTTGCCAAATCTGCTCCCACGTAGCCGTGGGTAATAGATGCAACGTGCCCCACTTCCTCAGCACTCAGCTGATGCTCCATCGACTGCATGAGGCACCCGAGAATTTCCAACCTTGCCTGAGAGCTGGGAGCACCCAGCTCCACTTCACTGTCCAATCGGCCAGCTCGCCGAATGCTCGGATGCAGGGCATCGATCTGTGAACTCGTGGCCAGGACGAAAGTTTTGCTCCCCTTTAGCTGGCTAGGATTACTTAGCTGATCCAACAGGGATAAAAAGGCCAATGAGACTCGCTTGACAAGATCGCTGCTTTCCTGCTTGGGACACAAGTTATGGACATCCTCAATCAGCAGCAAAGTTGGATGCGGATAGTGATTGTAGGCACGCTCAAAAATAGCACCCAGTTTCTGTTCCGTTTCGCCCAGAAATTTGCTGTAGACTTCGCCGCTGTTGATGCGTATCAGCTGGACATGTCCCTGACTACGCTCCTCTGCCACTGCACACATGGCTTCCAGAACCATGGACTTGCCACAGCCAGTGGCGCCGTAAAGAAGCAGTCCGCGGGAAACCCTGAGGCCTAAATGATGAAAACAATAAATACATATGTTCAATATGAGTCTAGGTTCAACTTACCTGCAGGCAACGTTTGGAAGCCCAAAGCGTACTCCATGCTCTCCTCCACCAGTTGCAATTGCCTATCCAGCCCGCCTATTTGGGATTTGGTTATTCTGTGACTTTTCTTCTGCTCTTCCAGTTGCTGATTCGCATTTTCAGCTATTAGTTGGAGTTTGGTAACGTTGGTAACCTGGATGAACTGCAAGGACTTGGAATCTAGGCTGAGACCTGCAAGAGCATCTTCCACAGTGCTCTGCCATCGCTCCAGGCGAAAAGTCAGCGATTTGTTAAAGAAATTCATGTGTATCAGACTATCCTTGCAGAATACCCTATTGACCATGTCTCTTTTGAGAAGGGCTACGGCGTCCTGTAGTTGTCCCAACTTCAGGGAAGTCTCTGTGGTGTTTATATGCTTCAGGGAAATGCTGGCAGCCGCAGTGAGGCGACTGGGATGCAGGGCAGAGATCTTGAGTAGCTTTCCTCTTAGTTGCGTGCAATGGAGTTTGAAATC
The DNA here is from genome assembly GCA_005876975.1 of Drosophila orena. NCBI lineage: Eukaryota > Metazoa > Arthropoda > Insecta > Diptera > Drosophilidae > Drosophila > Drosophila orena. The sequence continues at coordinate 6,102,077 of VCKV01000008.1, read as the reverse complement.
TGGTTAAAACTATGTTCATTAGGGCTCAGTATCCTTTTAAAAGTTCGAATAACCTACCTCCTTCGCTCACAAATACTGTGGTGAGGAATTGCTCCGATGTGGGCCATAGAATCCTAACTAGCGGCGGCTCCGAAGTCGAAGGAGCTTCCAGCACGACATGTTGTCCAATGTGCAGCTGTGCCAAATGCATCGCACCTTCGGATACGAAGACTAGCATATTGGCATACTTGGCGGGCAGTTCCTTCAGGGATTCCACCTCAAAGTTTCGCTGCTGAAGACTTCTCGTATAGATTGCCCCACTCCGCACGTACTCAGCCTCGGAATCCTGCCCAACATCGTCCTGGCTGATGGCGGAGCACAAGCCCTCGTGGTTCTCTCTCGCTTTCGAGGGAATGTGGGCACCGCAGGACTCGCAGTGGTACCAAGTAACCTGGTTTTTCTTGCTGCTCGACTTTGGCGGCATTTCGTTGGCCGGTTGCACGTTTTGTTTTCATTGTGGGTGGAAACGTTCGTTGTGAATGGCAACTGAAGGCCAGCTCTGGCAGACCTAGGCCAAAAATAGCTAGATCTTGGGATAGCTGAACAAGATAATAAAGCCACCGCCAATTGATTGCTCTTAATAACTATTTCATTGCGTAATATTTTGTATATAAAAAAGTAAATTTATATACACAGGTCCCTCGCATAAATTTAAAAGTTCATTTTGCAAATAGAGCAATAGAGCAGTAATCTTTAAACAAAGAAAAAATAAAATAATCTTCACAATTTCGCAGAGTCTTTAAAGGACGGCTGAGGAGTTTTTTATGAAAAGATCAAAGAGAAAAAAAATTAAATTTAATAAATAATATAAATAAGAGAACCTTCACAATTTCACAGTGTCAATAAAAGAAGCCTGAGGAGTTTTATTTGAAAAGAGCAAATCGTAAAAAATTTAATTAAATATATGATGGCTTGAAAAATAGCTATGTTTGGCCTGCAAGCCCAGTCAGCCGAGCTGCCATCACTGACAGTGTTGGTGAGGGCGGTATTTTCCGGCTGTCCGCATGCAGCCACTCCTGAGATTCATTGTTGGCTTGTGACTCAGACTTCCTAGTGCGAGAAGCAGGAGAGGATCACATAGCGGATTATCCATGAACAGCGACGGCGAAGCCTCATCACTGCAGATGCCCCAGATGACCGTGGGGGCCATGCTCCCGGGAGAAGCCAACCAATCGCCTGACACCGCTCCGCTTTCGGTGGCGGAGGCGGTGTCCAACACGGACTTCTACATCGGCGTTGGCCTGGCGATCTCCTCCTGCTTCTTCATCGGCTCCAGCTTCATCATCAAGAAGAAGGCGCTCATTCGACTGAGCAGGTACGGCGAGGTGCGGGCGTCAGCCGGAGGATTTGGATATCTGAGGGAGTGGATCTGGTGGGCTGGTCTTCTAACAAGTGAGTGAAGAACAAAACAAAAACACTTGGCTTCCGGATTACCCTTGCAGTGTGATTTTTCTAGTGTAATAGTGAGTAATAGTGTTAAGATACTGTAAAATTACAATACAAAGATAACTGAGTGAGGAAAGCTTTAAAAACCCTTTTCCATATATTCCATTTCTAATGTAATTAGTAAATCATTATTTTTAATATATTTTCAAACATCAATTCCTGATATGCGTCATTTAAATATACCCAAAAACAATCTGCTTAAGACTGATTGGTTTTTAACTTCAGATTAGTTTTCGATTTTCTATTTGTAACTATTAACAAAACACATTTAAAACAGTGATAACAGCTACATGAATAAGTGCATACAAACTTGTTTAATCTATAGAATCAAATACAAGTGTCGAACCCTCTCCCGAAATTTGAATACCGCCTGCAAGGGTATATTATCAGAAAACCAGAACCCCTTATCACACTGACCCTATGACTCACATACTCTGTTTATTTCTTACAGTGGGTGTGGGAGAAGCGGCCAACTTTGCGGCCTACGCCTTTGCCCCCGCTTCGTTGGTCACCCCGTTGGGAGCTCTGAGTGTAATCATCTCAGCCGTGATGGCCTCCAGATTCCTCAACGAGAAGCTTAACCTGCTGGGAAAGATAGGCTGCTTTCTGTGCATACTGGGATCCACCATCATTGTGATTCACTCGCCCAAAGAGAAGGAGATCGAGGATCTGCAGCTTCTATTCGACATGCTGTTGGACCCGGTGTTCATCCTGTACGTGATCTGCATTGTTGGCTCCACGGTGTTTGTGGCCTGCTTTGTTGCCCCACGCCACGGACACAGCAATGTGGTGGTTTATATCTTCTTGTGCTCCGGAATTGGGTCTCTGACTGTGATGTCTTGCAAGGCATTGGGCCTAGCCATTCGGCAGACGCTGAATAACGGAGGAAACGTATTCCTCACATGGATGCCATGGTTCCTGATCGTGGTCACCGTCACTTTTATAGCCATACAGATGAATTATCTGAACAAGGCGCTGGATATATTCAATACTAGTATAGTGACCCCAGTGTACTATGTGATGTTCACCACTCTGGTGATAGCTGCCTCTGCCATCCTGTTCAAGGAGTTCACCCACATGCGGTTCGACGATATCCTCGGCGATGTGTGCGGCTTCCTCATCGTTATCACAGCCGTGTTCCTGCTCAACGCCTTCAGAGATATTGATATATCGCTGAATGACGTACGAGGTCTGATGCGTCCGAAAATGCAGCGTGTGGCGCAGTTCGACGAGGAGGTGCTGGTCACCAGCAATACCAAGGAACGCCGCCTGTCCTACGGATCCAGCGACATCTTCCGGAAAGCCTGACACAAGCAGCGATACCAGGTCTAGTTGCATCCCTTGCAGCGGTTGACCTGAAGACAAGGCTGCTTTACGCCGTAAACGAAACATTGCTATAAATATCTGTGCATATCACCTGCATCCTCATCCACACATCTCATCCCCATAAATTGTTCCTTCGCTCTTGTTATTCATACATTCGCTAGTATAAGAACGTAGGTTATATTATAGGTTATATTATATTAAACACGATTTACTAACGTACAATTGAAGTTTTATTTGTGATAAAGGCCCGAAATATTATAAGTATTGTTGGTTTTTGATAGGATATTCATTGTGTAACCGTCTTTTTGATCAAAAAAATCATAAAGCGATTTGTAATCTTCTAATCATCACAATCTTATAATCATCCTGCGACATACACGTACATAGAGAAATGTAGACCGTTCCAAATCGGACTTTACACAATATTTATTTTCAATAGTACAGAACATGCTCAATAGCTTGGTTATGGTCACATTCGACTAATTTTGTAAATTAATAAATTTGTAATATAAATCTTCCAATTTACATTCTAACCAGTCGTGTAAGCTAATATGTATAAATTGATTTTATGGATTTTTGCTGGGTCGTTGTTTCCTTTTCTTGTTTTTATCCAGTTCAACTGGGAAGTCCTTGATGTAATTTAATAAAGTGCTTTCCGGATTCTCTCCTTCCTATTCTTCTCTGGATATTTCGATACGTACAGCCAAATACATCTGCTCAGATTTTCAGCGGTGTGAAATGAGTCTTCTGTTGAGTTATTAGGACTGTGCTGCGCTGGCGGAAGCTCCTTTGGTCTGCGCATCTTCCGTGGCGTGAAGAATTCGCTATCTGTGATCAGAGGAAATCGCTGGCTTCCATTTTGAACAACCTTCGGTAAGCTGATCTGCGAATGGAAGGGTGGTGAGTCCTGTCTAATGGATATTCTCCCGAAGTTCCGGATGATGGCCAACGCCTCCTTCTACACCGTTGTGGTGTCCTCCCAGTCCTCCATTGTAGCGTGCTCGCCCAGCGGCTTGGTGCCAGCTACTCTCTGAATCTTCTCCATCATTTGCAGACTTTGACGGATTTCCCGCCCTTTCCGCCTGGCGTCCCATATCCAAGCAGATCTTCACGGGCTGCCAAGTACTCGTAGATATTTACTCCTGAGAACTCCTGTTTCTTCATCAGCTCGTAGGCGATCTGTCCATGAATCAAATTAGAGCGCGGATCCAATTGCACCAGATCGTGCTCGAATTTCGTCCTGGGTACCCATGCCATGATGCTTTCAGTTGCTTTAAGTATTCACAACTTTTTGAAATCCAGGAAAGTTTTTTTTTCCAGTAGACTGTGCAAATATTTTCGAAAAAGAATAGAAATTCAAAAACACTACATTGCTATCGATACCGATAACCAAGTTAAACGCTTCCCGGTGAATCGCTGCTTATCGATTGGCAGTCAGCAAATAAAACAATAAACCGTTTTTTAATTAATCCATTTTGGTTTACTTAAACAATAAACATGATTTCTATGCGGTTCAGGGTGTTGCGCAACCTCAATCGCAGCGCCCTAAGTGGATTTGGAAAAGATTTACCCCGACCAACCGCTGTGAATGTCAACTATTCAGCTGTCACCTTTCCGGCCGCCATTAGAACGCTGAAAACTTTTAGCAATTCTCTCCTAACCAAGGAACCAATCTCTGCATTTACCGCATCTCAGCGCCAGTATTCTTGCCAAAAAATAGACAAAACCATGGAGGAGCACTGCGTGGTTCCGGATGTGATCGCCAAGGCCCCGGCGCAGACGGCTGTGGTGGAATATCCCGGCGATATTGTTGTGAAGCCGGGTCAGGTGCTGACCCCCACCCAGGTGAAGGATGAGCCGTGCGTGAAGTGGGAGGCGGACGCCAATAAGCTGTACACCCTCTGCATGACCGATCCGGATGCGCCCAGTCGCAAGGATCCCAAGTTCAGGGAGTGGCACCACTGGCTGGTGGGCAACATACCCGGTGGAGATGTCGCCAAGGGCGAGGTTCTCTCCGCCTACGTGGGATCCGGTCCCCCACCAGACACCGGGCTCCATCGCTACGTTTTCCTGATCTTCGAGCAGCGGTGCAAGCTCACCTTCGACGAGAAGAGGCTGCCCAACAACAGCGGAGATGGCCGCGGCGGCTTCAAGATCGCCGAGTTCGCAAGGAAGTACGCCCTCGGCAATCCCATTGCCGGTAACCTCTACCAGGCGGAGTACGACGACTATGTGCCGATCCTCTACAAGCAGCTGGGCGCCTAATTTTCACGCCATGAACCATGCTTATATAAGCCAGTTTGATGGGACTCGCTCCTCATTCGGAAATCTATTGTAACCTAGAAATGAAAGACACCCATGTACACTTTGTAAAACATTGTTGCTGGCAATAAAATTGTTAAAGACATCTTAAGTCACTTAAGTCTCCCACTTATTGATGTCCTGTTTCAGTATTTGTTATCTAATATACTAATCATATATAATATGATATGATATATAATAATAATCAAACGCTGCTTTCATCAATTTCTTAATAGTTTGACAACGTCTAATGAGAAAATAGTTTTTGAGCTGGTTATTTATTTTTTATTCATTCCAATTACAGTCTACTTCTTTACCAATAGGATTCTTCTAGCGTCATATACATTTCATGAAATTGATTTAATATATCTTACCAAAATACATGTTTTGCAGATACAACACAAATTGCTATCGACCTTCCGAGTAGGAAGAACGTTTCTGATCAGTATTATAGTAATTTCCCAGAGCGCATAAAACGCCCTTCTGGGTAACTTCTTTATTTGTAAAAGCAAATTACAGACTACTTCTTAAAGTCAGGATGGTTCTTCGCTTTTCATGTGTGCAATAATAAAGGTCTCTAATACAACTAGATGCAAAAAATCATACAATCCATAAAATAATGCTGAAGAAGAACCTACATTCGGTTTGGACCTATGTAGGGACCAATGTATGTTCGGGTTTTGAGAAGGAGGGCATGTCTAATTTCCAAATTGCTTTACTCTATATAGGGAAAGACAGTAGAGTGGTCTTTCCATTCAGTTTCGCTGATTGCCTATAAGAATTAAGTTCGGAGTTAGTTGATTATAACAAGGTTGCAGAATATTTGATCAACTCACCAATAGCTCATCGAAGGCCTGCTTGGCCAGCCAGTGGAAGCATGGACTCTTCCATTCGCGCGCGATTGCCTGCTGATCCTTCACGTCGTCCTCGGCGGTGGACTTGGAATTGATAATGGCCTTGTATTTGGCCCACAGGAAGACCATGCTGCGGAACTTGTATACCCAGAGGTCGTTGGGTATACCGCGAATGATGTCCTGGATCTCCACCATATTCAGCTCCGTAAGGTTTTCCAGGAAGGTGCGGTTCATCAACGTAAAGATGGTCTTCATTGTGTCGTACGGTACGTCCGCATTCTTCTCGAGACCAAAGTGTGCCGACTTTATGATGGCGTAAACCACCTGCTCTGTGGAGAGCTTGGGCAGATTGGGTAGGAAGCAATGCTCCAGGTTCAGGTTGCCGCACTCCAACAGCTGTTGGTCGATCTCCTCGCCCACATTTTTGTAGTCCTTCCACCAGTTGCCCCAATCTTTATATTTCTTTGATTCGCTCAGTGGACCCCACTCGGACCTTATACGCTTCCTGTTGCGCTTTGCATTCTTGCGAGCCGACTTGGCGTCGTCGGCAACCGATTCGTCTTCCGAATCCTCGTTGAGCACTACGGCGGCCTCTAAGAAGTCCTCCTCGGTGGCGTCCTGGTTTGTACTGTAGTTGAAGGTTTGTTCGAAGAAGATCAAGGCATATGAGTCCGCCTCGGGTTGTGGGAGCTTTTTCGGCTGATCGTTAAGATAGGGAATCTTGAATCCGCCAACTAGGAATCCGCGCTTGCGTGCCACGCGTCGCCATTTCTTGACCGACTTGGAGGCAGCCTCAGTTTCCAGCGGTGGAGCTGGAGCTACACGCTTCTGGCCTGCAATGAATCACATATTAGGGACTTGAGTGTGGTAAAACTATTCCTGATTGCTGCGGAAATCTCTACCAAATCCTTCATTTGGAGTAGAGTTTTGTAGCATCTTGGAATAGACTTATTCGAATAATAATATCAGCCTCACTTAAGCATTTTGGTTTAAGAGAAGAAAACGAAATCTTACCAACTTGGACGGGGAATCCAGAAGCATTTGGTGGCCTATTAGGCACTCCCGCTGGCTTGCCTACTTGTGGTCCACCCTTTACCGCTTGCTGGCCAGTCCTAGGTGCCACTGGTCCAGACTTCTGCAGCTGTGGTCCAGTTTTCAATCCCTGTGGTCCAGTTCTCACTCCCTGTGGTCCCGTCCTGGGTGCTTGGGGTCCACTCCTCACTACTTGTCCAGTCACCGCTGGCTTCTTGTTGGCTACCACAGCCGTACTCGCCTTAGGAGCTAAGTTGTTGACTTTATACTGATTTGGTGCCGCAATGGGCAGCTTCTTTTGTAATCCAGCTGGGTTGCCCGGACGCAGGTTGGCGGGCTTGTTAGGTTGGTTATTCTTGTTGTTGTTGGGCAAATTGGGGCGACCGCGGTTTTGACGATTGCTGCAGCCTTCTGAGGATTGTTGCGCAAGTTCTGGACCGCTCTGGCAGCAGGCTGTGGACCTGGCTTGCGAACAGATCCGCCATTGTTCAAATTCATCTTCTGCAGCTGATTGCGCTTCGAGTTGAAGGCGCGCTGACTAGCCTCCCATCCAGAGCCAGCACCGGCACCAACTCCTCCGCCGCCACCACCTCCTCCTCCGCCGGTGCCGCCACCATCTCCTCCTCCGCCGGTGCCGCCACCACCTCTACTGTTCGATTGATAGCCAGAGTTCTGGAACGAGGAGGATTGTGATTTGTTCCAGTTGTTGCGTGAGTCTTGGAAGGTGCGACTAATGTTGTTGCTAAAGCCGCCTCCGGCATTGTTGTTACCAAAGTTGCCTCCAGAATTTTGGTTAAAGCCTGGGCCTCCGGAGCCACCGACAGCCGGTCCGCGGTTGTTGAAGTTTCCTATATCCCTATTGTTGTCCCCGAAGTTTCCAGAGTTCTGGCCAAAATTGCCCTGATTTCCACCGCGCCCGTAGGAGTCATTAAAATCAGAACGCTGGTCATCAAAGTTAGGACCTCTGTTTGGGAAATTGTCATTGTTGAAGTTGCGTTGATTGTTTCCTCCAAATGAAGGACCAGTGTTTCCAGCAAAAGGGACATCGCTTCCTCCAAAGGAAGGTCCATTGTTGCCTCCATAAGCGGGGCCATTATTTCCACCAAAGGCGGGGCCATTGTTCCCGCTAAAGGAGGACGTATTGATGCCGCCAAATGGGAGTCCATCGTTGGGACCGAAGTTACCGAAAGGTCCTTGATTTCTGGGTTCATCGTTGAAGAATCTATCGCCGCTTCTCTGCGACTGCGGACCTCGATAGTTGATGTCCGGATTGCGGTCCATGTTAAAGTTGCCAGAGTTACCGGGTATGCGGTTCTCCAGTTCCAGCAAGCGGGCTACGTTGCCCGAATTGGATGAGCCCCTGTTCGCTTGCCCGAAATTGGAGGACGGGCCGCCACAACTGTTGTCCTGGTAATTATCGCCGAAACGCTGGTTGCTTGGATTGAATCCGGTCCGATCTCCAACTCCAGAACGTGGGTAGCTGTTGTTGCCGCCGCTGTTGATGTTGTTGTAGCCACCGCCACGATTAAAGTTGCCACCATCTGGACTGGAATTCCGGTTGCCGCCGTAGCTTCCGCCACCTGAATTGCCGCCGTAGCCTCCGCCACTGGTATTGCCGCCTCCGCCGAAATTGGCGGCACCACCACCGCCACCGCCGAAGTTTAAGGAATACATCCCGCCTCCGCTTCCGCCTCCTCCACCACCGACGCTAGAGCTATTCATTCCGCGCCGCTGGCCAGTGCCGTAAGCGTTGTTTTTCATTTGGCGGTAGTCCATTCCGAATAGTGCTTACCCGGAGTTACCTTTTAGTCGAGCACTCGCCGCTACTTCCAATTAACTGGCTTCTCTGCAATTTTTTCCAACACAACAAACGCTGCCCAAAAAATGCCTGCCTTTCCCCGATTTTTTCTCTGTCTGACGCCAGGGTTGCAACGCAATGAAAGCCGGCTGCACAAAATGGTAATAAGTCCGATTTGACGTTGGTATTTTTCGGTGAAAATACCAACTTTAAATGAAAAATACCGCTTTTAAATTAATTTCACATGTTAAGTATTTATTTAATTAATCCATATACAATTTCAGCTTGCAGATTTTCCATCAAATGAATGTTCGATTTTATATACACGGATTTTCGATTTTGTCTTGATCGGACAAATCGAACACCCACCCTCCCAAAAAAAAACCTTTGGCAAAAATTGTTCTAAATTCCATTTTTTTATAACAGTTTAATGTATAATTTTAGTTTTTTAACTAGGTTTACTTATGAATTTGATAGTAAAAGTCATAAATCCAATAAAGCAGCTCCTTATCTTTACCAACCATCAGCTGGGATATTTTGTGATAAAATTAAAAAAAAAAAAATTTCAAACTTGTGCCTTTATAAACTTTATCACAGCGGCGATGATTCATTAGTTGCTGAACACAGGAATGCGAACCTGAAGCATCTAAAGAAGAAGAAAGAACAACAATTAAAAATTAGGATCCTCCACTTTTGGTTTAGTGCATCACCTTGGTGGTCTTATCGAACAGAGCTTCAGCCCGAGCCTGCTGCAGACGGTAGTTGACAAATTTGTCGAACACATAGCCATGTTTGTGGGACTCCACTGCGATACGATCCTCGCCAACAACGAGACTGAACTCCTGCGAGGAAACCTGCGAAGTAAAATGGGATTTTTCAGTCCACAAGACGATGCACAGGCAGGCATTCTGTTTAATCTTACGCAGTTCGGTAAGTAGATCTCAGCATGGATTTCATCAACGGACTCTTGACGGACTCGAGCGCTAAGTTTGTACTGCAACTCCTCAACAACGCCAGCTGGTTGTCGACTTCCCCTTATGGCTGCTGCATCCTTCTCGTTGATCTCCTGCACCAGTTTCCCGGAGCTGTCTGGTGGCACAGGTCCTTCCTGGTTGCTGAGAGCAGCAGGAACGGCGGACACGGGCTGGACCCTTTTCACATCATCGTTGCGCACACGATGAGTGACCAAAGTGCCAATGAACTTGCGATTGTTCAGAATTAAAGACTTTTCCAAGTTGAGCTGCACATTATACTTTTCGCTCATTGCCTCAGCGACAATTTGCATAAAGAAATTTTTAAAGAGTTGCGACTTCTGGATCTTCACCAGAAACTTTGGGTTCACGGCGATGTCGCAGACATCGACGGTTTTATCGGAACGATCCTTAGTGTGTCTTGGTTCTGAGATACTGAGGGGCACTCGAAACGAGCCGGGAGTAGTCGATTCCAGTATGCTAATCAGTTCCTCCTCGGTGACATCTTGCGGAGCTGGGATTTCCGGAGCCTGGCACACGTTGATAAAGAACTTTTCATCACTATTTGTCTTGAAGCTTTTCACGCAGATTCCTAATTGGAAAAAAAAGAAAAGGTGAGCAAGATTATATTTGTTTTTTATCTGTAAAATTTCTGGCTGCTAATAAATATGAAAAGCTTCTGGCTGCTAATAAAATGCAAGCGTATTGTTCATTGCAGAAGCAAAACCCCTGTTTTATTTGGCTTTTATTCCGTTTACAATCTTATACACATCAAGCTAGAAGTCATTTTGGCAATACGTTTCGCATTTAATTACGATTTCAAGCCCGGATAGATTTTATTATGATCCGGCCACGCGATCTCGCTGATTGCCTATAAATAAAGATAAGGTTTGTTGTCAGTTGAATAAATATTGCTGAAGACAAAAGTACATGGGTTTTCTAAGGTTTTCCAGATACTTTTCAGTGAGGGAAAAGTTGTTCTCACCTTAAGCTCATCAAAGGCCTGCCTGGCTAACCAGTGAAAGACAGGATTTTTCCATTCTCGCGCAATGGATTGAATTTCCTTAGTGTTATTGATATTTTTGGGCCCTTGGGTTTTAAGAGTGCCATGGTACCTTTCCCAAAGGTAGACCATGCTGCGGACCTTGTAGAGCCACAAGTGATTTGGAATGCCACGTATCAGGTCCTGCAACTTTTCCATTTGCTCATCAGACAAACTTTGAAGGAACGTTTCGTTCATCAAAAGGAAAATCGAACGCATGTTGCGGTAATGGCTGAAGGTGTTCTTCTCCAGACCCATGTAGCCCGCTCTGAAAATCTGATTGATCGCCTGTTCGGTCAAGCCTTTCCGCCCGATGGGATTAAAGCGGTTGCGCAGATTGCGGTCTCCGTACTTGTCGAGCTTTTTGTTGATCTCGCTGCCGCACCACTTGTAATCCCTCCACCAGGCGTGCCAGTCCTTGTAGTTATTGGTTCTATAGATTTTTGTCCATTCCTTGCGCAGCTGGGCGCTCACCTTCTTCTTGGCCCTGGGTCCTTTCACTTTTGACTGAACACCAGACCGGTCCGAGTCCACAGATTCATCATTGGACATGTCCTCCTCGTCCACATCTTCGTCTTCACCAGCATGGCCATCATCAATCGCATATATGTTTGTGTTGTAGATGGGCGTTTGCTCGAAGAAGGTCACCGCGTACGACTCCGCCTCCGGTTGTGGCAGCTCCTTGCTATTGCTGTTGATGTACGGTAGGCTAATTCCGCATATAATGAAGCTGCGATCTGTTTCCGCTCGCTGGCGTTTTGGCTCGGCTTTGTTAGCCCCTAACTTTGCGGCCTCAGCTTTTCTTTTTTGCCCTGCAAAATTAAACATGTATTTTGTTGTGGGAATATCCGAAAATTTAGGAATGCAAACCATACAAAAGGACTGTTATAACCAGCTTCTCGCACAGTTTTTATACCAAGTGCTGTTGGTAATCCAAGAAAACATGATTCAAAAATGATCTTTTAAAAATTCTTAAAGCTTTGGGAAGATGGTTCCGTTAAGGTAGTTTGATTTTGAAATCGGGAAGATCCTTTAAGGTCATACATAAAAAAATATATTTTTGAACGGGTTTGCATTCCAAGGTTTTTGCAAATGTTGCTTTAAATTAATGGGGCAACAATTTCTTCAATTTAAAACCAATTCAAAAGCTTTAGCCAGCTCGTAATTGGTTCGCATAAACTGCGGAATTGATTAAGAATTTAAAAACGTATCCCTTACCAGCGGGTGGTTTCGCCATGGTCGCGTTGTTTTTAGTAGTCTGTGGTTTCGGTTTGATTACCGGCTGGCCAAGTTTGGATGCACCAGGATTGGTGATCATTGGTTTGTTGGGATGCGGTGGACGGTTGTTGGGTGGAACCGCTGTCTTCTTGATATTTTGGTTTGGAATGCCAGGATTTTCATATCGAGATAGGTTCGGACTTGCGCGTCCTAGATTGGGACCACCCGATTTCACATTCCGTGAGGTTGCACTGCGATCTTGACTTGCCAATGAATTTGACCTGGGTTGATTAGGAGCGCCAGTACGGATGCATGAACTCGATCTGCTTTGTGGCTTCCCTTCAGGATTTATATTTTTAGTCATTTTACGATCTAGACTTGATTTGTTTGGGTTCAAATTAGTTCTGTATTGTATAGGACCTCCAGAATGGCCAACTCTGGTTTGATTGAGACCCATGGGTCTGTTAGCACTGTAGTCGTGGTAACGATTTCCAGAACCCGATCCACGGCGAATAGTTTGTTGATAGTTCGGCGGAAAATCAGGGTTATTTGAGTCTAGGAATTTGTCATCCTCCCTTCGGGGAAAGCGTTGGGTGTCACCGCCACGCGAAGAGTTGTTTCGCTGATTGAAGTCGTCGTTTAAGTTGCGGCGATCGAGTTCTCGATCGAACTGGCGCCTATTGCCCTCGAAGTTACGATCGTTGCGATTGCGTCCATATACATTACGATCATCGATGTTATGATCTCGGGGGTTGGGTTGGTCACTCCTGGAGCGATGATTGCACTCGCGCTCTTCTGGGTTACTAAATGTTTCGAACTGCTGTCCATGATGATCATCATCTGTGTCGTCAATGAAATGTGCATCTGCAAGCAGTTCGCGTTCATCGGGTACGTAGTCGTCTCGCCCATAGTGATCTGGATTCTCTTCGTTAGTGTTCGTCCAGTCGGTGCGACATAGTATTATTTGATTGTCATTCACAATACGCTGATAATTGCGACCCGTTTTTGGTCCATGGTTTCCTCCGAGGCTAGCACCCATATTACTTGGATCCTGTTCAATATATGGCCCATGCTGTTGTAGGTGGGCTTCAGGCGAACGGAATCGATCTCTGGGCAGCGGCATGTCGTCATCTATTATGGCATGTCGATCTAAGTTGGATTGTTGAATGGGAACGAAGTTCTGATTACCCGGCCTGCGATTGTTTTTTACTTGGGAATGATCATAGTTTGAGGGATGACCTCTGTTTGGCACCTGACCAAGATAGTTGGTGTTGTGATTTGGTCCTTGAAAATTTTGGTTATTGAAGCTGGGTTCCTCTTCAAAAGTATTACGATTGAATTGTGCATTAGCAATGCGATTATTACGGTTAGGTCCTTGAGGGAATGCATTGTTGTTAGCATTACGATTATTTCGATTGAATTCATCATTGTTTCGATTACGATTATTGCGATTGAATTCATCATTGCCTGCATAACGATTGTGATTAAATTCCTGCTCATTAGCATTACGGATATTACGATTGAATTCCTGTGGATTGGCATTACGATTATTGCGATTGAACTCCTGGGGATTTTGATTTCTATTTGAGCGCTTGAAATCCTGGGCATTTGCATTTCTATTAGGGAGATTGGATTCCTGGAAATTCTCATTTCTGTTAGGACCACGGGATACCTGTGGATTAGGACGTGAACTCGCATTTCGGTTGAAAATTGCATTTCGATTATCCGGGTTGAGTTCTCGGTCATTTGCATTGCGATTATTTCGATTAAATTCACTTCTGTCCATATTCCGATTAATGTCCTGCGCATTACGATTACCGCGATTGGAACCCTGCTGGATTGCACCACGGTTGTTACGACTGAATTCGGCAGCAGGATTCCCGGCAAGATTATTGCGATTAATATTGCGGTTTCGATTGATCGGATTGATTGGCTCCCGCACCGCGTCCTGCTGTTCCACAATTCCGCGGTTGTTGTCCCTCCGGTCTGGGAAGATTTCCTCCCTTGTACGATTCCTAGGGCGCGATCGGTCGTTCCTCACCGGCGAATTATCCCGCTTGGCAAAGTGCCAATCAATGTTCCGCGGGGGCGATGGAGTGCGTGGACGCGACTCGACATCGTCGTGGCCATCCACCGCATCCTCGATGGCACGAAGCACCTCCTTGTCCACCACATCCTGGTGACTGTCGCCCAGCTCGACGCTGAGGCGGAACCTCTGGCGCTGGAACTGGCGCAGGTTGAACTTGGGCACATTGAAGGTGGCCTGTGCCAGGGCGTTGGCCAACACCCGACTGGCGCCCAGCTCACGGAGAAATTGGCGCCGATTGTCCAGCTCGCTGCTTCCTAATTTCATGGTTCCACACATGAAATTTGAAATTTAGAAAAGCAGACACGTTTTGTGTTAGAGCTATGGTCACGTTTAGCACACCAATTCCAATCTAATCTACTCATGACAGTCTAAACATGTTTTGTAGTGCTCACTTAAAATATGTATAATAGATTTGCTTTATTCTGCACTTTTTCCCACTATTTTGACTTCCTTTTATCTACAAAGTTTAATTGGTTTGAATAATTGTAAAAAAAAGTGAATTTCAATTGCATTAATACTTGATGGCCTTCTCAGTAGTTATCAAAACGCTGACTAAGCTTGATGTTTTTGTCAATCTATAAACTAATCACTGCAACCATCTCATATTTTAAATTAAACATTTGCTTAAATCGATTAGATTACAGTTCTAACCAATTTTTATATGTAATTTTGATAAACAGATCAAATCCTTTCGGTTCTCTAGAAACTACTGAGCACCGCATTGATATGCTTATAACAAATATATTTATGGCATCAAAACACAATAAACTGATAATCAAGCGAAGTACCACGTACAAACTACGCGTAAATAGGTATGGTCATGCTTATACCAAAATCGGGAAGCCTTCGCAGCCAAAAAACCAGTAATTTCTCTCAATTGTACGACTACCGTTAATATCGTTATCATTTGGGCCAACTTCTGTGGCTCTTGCGACAACAAAACGTTTAAGAGTGTCGTCGTGTGTCTAGATGGGTTCAGAATAATTTCACCAGAGTAGGAAAACATGCTTGATTTGGCACTTAAAGCCGCCGAAGAGAGTCAGTATCTTTCAGCTGGGTTTTTGTTCTGACCAAACTCGGCATTATAGGAGAGTCGGGCCTTAGCGGCATGGGGTTTAATTGATCGGGCGGCCAGCGACACAGAAAGAGCAAATTCAAACGCTCTACGAGGTGGGAGCTAAGCTATTATCTCATTTTTGTTTTGAGCACGGAAAGGGAAAACAAATAAGTTTGTTCGCAGCGCTCGCTTCGCATTCAGTTGCGTTTTTTGCTCGTTACGAGCCGGTTGTCCGTCGATTTGAAGTGCTCTGCCGCTGACCTCCATCCAAAAAGCGATCCGATCCCAACCGCTACGGCTCGCTTCGATTCTATTCACTCCGATCAGAGCCGAATCGTTTGAATCGCAGCGAGTTTTTCTCTACGTAGAGGTAATTATAAGTGACATTTCAGTCGCATCGATACCACCAACACCACCACCACCGTACATTCTTGATTCCCATGTCGATATGTGGTTGTTGGATTCCGCCAAAGCGTAACAAGTGTGCCAGTGTGCGTTCGTATCTATGTGATGTGTATCTGTGTATAGATTCTTTGCCTGAAATTGTGAAATTTTCGTAGGGCTCCAGAAAGTCCCGCGCAAACATTCCTCGAAAACAAAAGAACGAGAAATTATTGATTCACATTAAAAATTGTTTGATAATAGCCATTAATGTTTTGTCATGCTCGCACCGCAACTATTTAATTGATAACCGAAAAAATGTAAAATTGGAGTGCGCAAGGCTGTCTTTGTGTTCGTTCGAATACGTTTTACACGGCCACAGTAGTAATTTGCCTCGTGGGCTCCACTGACGTCAGAGGCCTTGAAAGATGGTCTACGGCCCATAGTTTCGACAGCTTCTCTCCTAGCCCGATTGTAATCAGCTCGGACTTAATGTGTGGAGAAGCAGCAGCATGTAGAGCAAACTATTGTGCGATAAGGAGCAATATAGGGATTACGATGTGCAATTCATAACTGGAACGACAAACACAATAGAATCCTCTAGTAGGGGGCACCCGATAACGTTCAGTTCTGGGGTTCCCGATAAGGAGCTGCTGGTAAAATGCCTCATTCGCCACGGGGAAGTTGTTTTTTCAGAGTTTGCACTTGGCCAAATGCAGCCAGTCAGCCTTATCTCCACTCTTCTATACTAATAAAGACATCAAGTGTCGAGTGTCTTTGATACTCTGTAAACAAATCACTCTTCTTTAGCGGCGTAAACAATTAATGCCGGCTGGCATGATCCAGAACAAACAAATTGTGTTTAAGGTTGTGAAGAGAGAGGCTTTTTTTGCCCGAGAAAGTCATGTTGTTTTTCCCTTGATTTTTTGTGGCAGTCAAGAGATCTCCATTCCATTTCGCTGGGCAGCTCATCGTGACTCGACGTTTTTGTTTTTGAAGAGAAATTTCGCGCTGGTGGAAGGGCAAACACACACTTTTAGTTTAGTACAATTGAATATTAGTTTTGTAAGGGGTTTTCGTCGGCCCGTTGTGCTGCGCTTATATAATCGCTGCGGGAACAGGTTTCGCCGTTAATTATATCAAACTGAAAATACTCGTTTCAGATGTGTTAGAATTTTATCTAAAGCCAAATGCTTAAAACACATGCGTGTACGGTCAAACAAGTTTTTGGCACTCATAAAATGTGACTGGCCCAACGCCTTAAACGAAATTGTGCGGCTCCGGTCAAGATTAGCTCGAATCTTGTCTTTCTTTTTGTATGCTTGTGTAAGTTAGTTCTTCTTCGAGGCCGGGAAAACCCGTTTTGTCGCTCATGTGTCATTGGCAATGAACAATCGCTGGTCAGTAAGCTATCGTTTCAAGTGGGCGCCATGAGACCTTCCTCCAAGTGGCCCTGGACATGTAAACACCTACATATCTGCCGTAGCACACAATACCGAGGGCTAGATTACAAACTACTAGATTACTAACTACCCTCCCAGCCCTCTTTTGATATAATAGGATAGTTCGTCAAGTAATAATGTGCATAATTGGTTTGAATTGAAGAGTATATTAATACAAATTAATAACCTTTAGTTAAATTGATTTTCTGAAATTGAATATACGAAAACAGTATGGACAAACTAAAACTACCTCACGGCGATAATTAATAAATTCAGAGCAATTAATTAAGCATTATATTGGTAATTGGTTTTTAAATTTGAGAATAGGAATGGTTAGATGGCAAGCACACACTTTTGGCCGTAACTCGGGCTGTTATTAGCATGGGTTTAGGGTTTATCTGTCCTATGACGTGCTCCGTTCGTCTTATCGCGGGTTCACTGTACCATTCAGAACGATTACGCGAAATCGATGTCGACGTGAGAGGCTTATCTGGTTGACATGGTTCCGCACTCGCAGAGATTACTGTGCACACAAGTGCCAGGTAGACCATAAACTAAGAGTCATGACTACTAGCCGGCTAGAATCTCCGGGATTCTCTGCGCCACCGGCAGCAATTTCAGGTCCATGTGCAACTTCGGTTGTCGCGATGGACGCCACTTACCTGCGGTCGGCTGGACAATCAGCGAATCCCGTAGCTGCGGCTGCTGCTGCGAGCCATTGGCTTCCGTATTGGCGCCTTCGAAAAACTGGTTAATGTTGTCCTCGAACTCGTTCTGCATTTAAAAAAGAAGTCCATCTTTAGTGGCGAAGAGAGTTCCTCACGTCGCATTTCCAAAGTTTTGCTTACCCTCACAAATCGCAAGTTCTGGTCGCGAAAATTGTCGTTCCCTTCAATGAAATTGGAACGACGCGACATTTTGCTTCAAGATTTCAATAGAAAAATGATATTTACGCGCTTTGCGACGAGCAATGCACAATTTTTGCCAGAACGGAGCTGTCAACTCGATTGAAATGAAAACCGATGTTATAGTGTGACCCTTGGTGGAAACACAAATAATGCAATCGAATATTCTAAAAATACTAGAAACGAGCGGTTTTTCTGTACAGGGTGCTTAGATATGGTACAAGGTTATGAGAAGAATTTAGGAGATTAATTTCTATAGATTTCTGTATATAAACATTAACTTCAATATAAATTTGATTTGAATTCATGCTCTTACGATTGTGGCGTATTTCCACTTGTCAAACGAATGCTCAGGCATTTAATTATAAACCTACTTATATATGTAGCAACATTACAAGCGTTGCCTATATAAAAATAATCTAAATTGGACCAGTATTGGACACACATTCCATTCGACAGCCACTGTGCCGTGAAATACCAGAAAATACTAGGACTCGGTGCACACAACTTCCCACTGTCGCGATTAGCGTTTGTTGTAGTTGTGCGGCTTGGGAAGGAACAGCTGTGGCCCAGAAAATATAGATCCGTTTGTTTCCCTGACGCTTTACAGTTACCACATCGCCCGATATAGCATATATAGCCCAGTTGCACGTGGAGGAGGTTGCCGAGCAGACGAGTGACCATGGCGGACGACACAAGCTCGCCGATGGACAGATTCTGCGGATCAACATTCTGGGTGAGTGCATCATCAGTAGATGGGCTTGGTGTTCGATCTGAATGCATGTGTAAATGTATGGTTTCCGTGTGCCCAACGAACAGAACGCGACGGAGACATGGTGGACCAACGATCCGGACTTCACGCCGTGCTTTGAGCAGACGGCCCTGGTCTGGACACCATGCGCCTTCTACTGGGTGTTCGTGATCTTTGACTTCTACTACCTGAAGGCCAGTCTGGACAGGAATATACCCTGGAACAAGCTGAATGTGAGCAAAGCGCTAGTGAATCTGGGTCTGCTGGTGATCACTGCCCTGGACCTGATTATGGCCCTGATCAAGAAGGGCGGCGACTCCGAGCTGCCCCTCTACGACCTGGATATCTGGGGTCCCATCATCAAGTTCGCCACCTTCCTGTTGGTCTTCATATTCATCCCGTTGAACCGGAAGTACGGCGTTCAGACCACGGGGTGTCAGTTCATCTTCTGGTTCCTGCTTACCGTGCTGTCCATTCCCCGTTGCCGCACAGAAGTTCGCCTGGACTCGGAGCGACAGGAGATTCTGGCTTCGCAGCAGCCCTCGAAGCACGACTTTTCGTGGGAGGAGTACCAGTTCGTTAGCTTCTTTATCTTCTTCACCTTCACCAGCATCATGCTGATCCTGAACTGCTTTGCGGACGGATTGCCCAGGCAGACCAAGTACCAGAGGGGTGAGAACGAGATTCCCGAGCTGTCAGCCAGTTTCCTTTCCAGGATCACCTATATGTGGTTCGATAAAATGGCCCTCAAGGGCTATCGCAACCCGCTGGAGGAGAAGGATCTGTGGGACCTGAGGCCCCAGGACAGCTGCTCCGAGGTTATGCCCATCTTTGCCCACCACTGGAACCAGAACGTGCGCAAGAACTACAAGAACAAGGCCCGCGTAGAACCCAAGGCCCAGTTTAGCAATGGCAACGTGACCTTTGAGAATCCCCACGGAGAGAAGAATGGTCGCAAAAAAGGCATGGCCAGTATTATGCCGCCAATTTACAAGTCCTTTGGAGGCGTCTTTTTGTTCGGCGCCCTGATGAAGTTGTTCACCGACGTCCTCACATTTGCCCAGCCCCAAGTTCTGAGTTTGATCATCAGCTTCGTTGAGGCCAAAGAAGCCGAGCCCGAATGGAAGGGTATCTTATACGCTGTCCTACTGTTCATTTTGGCCGCTGCCCAGACCTTTATCCTGGGTCAGTACTTCCACCGCATGTTCATTGTGGGCCTGCGAATCAGGACAGCTTTAATCAACGCCATCTACCGCAAGGCCCTGCGCATTTCAAACTCCACCAAAAAGGAGTCCACAGTGGGCGAGATCGTCAACCTGATGGCCGTGGATGCCCAGCGATTCATGGAACTGACTACCTACCTGAACATGATCTGGTCGGCGCCCCTGCAGATCGGCCTGGCCCTGTATTTCCTCTGGCAGCAACTGGGACCCTCTGTGCTGGCCGGTTTGGCTGTGATGATTATCCTGATCCCTGTGAACGGTGTGATTGCCAGTCGCATCAAGACCTATCAGATCAGACAGATGAAGTACAAAGATGAACGTGTTAAGTTGATGAACGAAGTACTGAGTGGCATTAAGGTAAGTGGTCTTAAGACTCAGGATTAGGTAGCAGCCTCTCTCTTCTCTTAGCTACAACAATTATCCTCTGTCTGCTGCTGACTGTTGTCAGAAGTCGATGCTGTATTCTTTGTCCTACAATAGGTTTTTATAATCCGTTTTTATAATCCGCATAGGTGCTGAAGTTGTACGCCTGGGAACCGAGTTTCGAGAAGCAAGTGCTGGATATCCGTGACAAGGAGATTGCGACGCTGCGATCCACTGCCTATTTGAACGCGGGAACTTCGTTTTTGTGGTCCTGTGCCCCCTTCCTGGTAAGATATGCCAGCCCTGCAGGGCTCTGAGTCCTCCGAGATTTCTTTACAGCTGACTGAGATGAGTTGGACGTGTAGCATTGGACTAATCTGGCAAATATATGTACTTCGTGTCCAAATAAACAAAGGTTTCCTTGGTCACGTTCGCCACTTACGTGCTGACCAGCGAGGCGAATCAGCTGAGCGTCGAAAAGGTGTTAGTCTCAATCGCCCTCTTCGACCTCATGAAACTCCCGCTGACCATCCTGCCCATGCTGAGTGTTGACATAGCCGAGGTACGGCTCCCACGATGGCGATGGACTAACAACCTCTTCGGCTATGGTGCACCTCCGCCTCTCCTATATCCATCAACTTCAGATCAAGGATCAAAGACAACCATTTTATCAACGCCTTAAACGAAATTGTGTATTATCTTTTAGGTTTCATTAGTTACATTCGCCACTTACGTTTTAATCGATGAAAATAACGTGCTTGATGCCACCAAAACCTTTGTCTCATTATCATTATTCAACATTCTACGGTTTCCGCTAACAATGTTGCCCATGCTGATCACCAACCTGGTACAAGTAAGTTACGCCCGATTGCAATACCAAATACTACCACTCTAGTCGATCACAGTGGGGCTGAGGGTTTCTACTTTCCTTATAACTTATGCCGATCCACGGCCCCATTGTGATCGGCGATTTTGTGCCGTTTTGTGATTGTGATTTATGTTTATTTACTTAATTTGAATTCTTTTTTAGCCAAATCGAATTTACACCGAACTATATTCTCCCAAACCAAAGTCCCCTACCCAGCACTAAATCCTTACACTCATTTATTCCAAAATTATACACCTAACGTTTCACTCATGTGGGATTGAAAGTTGTCCGAACCAAACCAGTTCCGATTTGTCATATATCTGGTGGTGGGGTACCTATTTCATCCGTAGCAACCATTTGTTTGGGTTTCCAATATGCCCTTGCAGAGGGCATTTAAGGGGGATTTAATTACAGGTATAACGATGTCATGGAAATTTGTCTGAAAGTACATTGCGATCAATAATCAGTTTGTTGTTGATATATAAATGCAATACATTTATCTATATATCTTTTTAAATAATCTTTTTGAAACATGATTAACTTAATCCCATTTCTCATAGCCGAACCGTCGACACTTTGTTCGTTCTGCAGGGGTATATGAAATCCTCGGAAGACCCGAGGATGTTTCTTATTCATTCAGTTTTGGATAGATACATTTTCCCTATATCCACAATTTTTTTCCTTTCCCAAACCTATTACTAACATTTTTTGTGTATGAAAACAACGTATATTGCGAAACAATTTTAACTGATATCCCATATTGCATGTGCGAACGAATAGACGCAAGTTTCTGTGAATCGTATCAATAAGTTCCTGAACAGTGAGGAACTGGATCCTAACAGCGTTCTCCACGATTCCTCCAAACGTAAGGACATTCAAGAAATTTGTGAAGATCTTTACCTTAATATATTTTGTATGCAAACAGCCCACCCAATGAGCATTGAGAATGGCGAGTTCTCTTGGGGCGAAGAGATCACGCTGCGGAACATTAACATCGAGGTGAAGAAGAACAGCCTGGTGGCCCTGGTTGGCACGGTCGGTTCTGGCAAGTCGTCTGTAGTGCAGGCTTTCCTCGGTGAAATGGAGAAACTTGCGGGCGTTGTCAACACTGTGGGCAAGTTGGCCTATGTACCGCAGCAGGCTTGGATTCAGAATGCGACGGTGAGGGACAACATCCTCTTTGGGCAGACGTACGACCGAAAGCGCTACAACAAGGTTATCGACGCCTGTGCCCTGCGTGCCGATATCGACATCCTGTCGGCTGGAGATCTCACGGAAATCGGTGAGAAAGGCATTAATTTATCAGGTGGCCAGAAGCAGCGCATCTCGTTGGCCCGTGCTGTGTATAGCAATGCCGATCTGTATCTGCTGGATGATCCTCTGAGCGCCGTGGACGCTCATGTGGGCAAGCACATCTTTGAGGAGGTTATCGGACCCAAGGGTATACTGGCACGGAAATCCCGCGTGCTGGTCACCCACGGCGTCACTTTCCTGCCCCAGGTGGACAGCATTTATGTGATGAAATTGGGCGAAATCAGCGAAAGCGGTACATTCGATCAACTGGTCAAGAACAAGGGCGCCTTCGCCGACTTCATTATCCAGCATCTGCAGGATGGCAACGAAGAGGAGGAGGAGCTCAACCAGATCAAGCGTCAGATCTCCAGCACCGGAGATGTCCCTGAGCTGTTAGGCACTGTCGAAAAGGCCATCAAGTTGGCGCGCACGGAAAGCTTGTCCGATTCCATGTAAGTACATCTTCATAAAGGACTATGAAGTAAACATTATTTATTTTAAAAACATTTGACTAACTAAATTAACTCTCTTTTTCAGTTCGGTTACATCCGCTGATAGCTTGATGGGCGGAGGAGGAAGTCTCCGCCGGCGAACCAAGCGACAAGACTCCCACGATTCCGTTGCCTCTGCCGCTTCCCTGAAAAAGAAGCAGGAGGTACAGGGCAAACTGATTGAAACTGAGAAATCGCAGACTGGTGGCGTGGAGTTCGCAGTGTACAAGCACTACATCAAGAGTGTTGGCATCTTTCTATCGATTGCCACATTGGTACTCAACTTTATATTCCAAGCTTTCCAAATCGGCTCGAATCTGTGGCTGACTCAATGGGCGAACGATCAAAATGTCGCCAACGACACTGGCCTCAGGGACATGTATCTGGGTGTTTATGGTGCCTTCGGATTTGGCCAAGGTAAGTCCGTTGTGATTCGATTTTTACTTTTGAAATTCTTTGTTTGAAGTTATCCTTGTTTCATGTTCGTTTTGTCCATTTGGTTGTTTTATATTAAGTTTGTTTTGTTATATTGTATACTTTTAACTGTATTGCATGAGTTTGCTGCTTTTTTATGCCCTTAATATTTATGTTTTATTATTTTGTATATTTGTTTTTACTAAATTCGTAAGAAAGATGGTTTCAAAATGTTAAAACAAGTGGTGTGAGGTAATACAAAGATATTTCGCTAATACTTACTAGTACTTTACAAATATCAGTGCATTAAAAAATGTTTTTTATGAAACCATATTTTTTACATTTATCGATGTATTCTATGTTTGGTTGGGGGATTTCATTTATGTTCTGCTTACTTAACTGCTGTCTTCCTTTGGCGCCAAGAGAACACATGCTGCTCAGCTACCAGTAGGCGGTTTGAATAACATTCAGTTCAGATTAAAGTACCTAACTAGCTAACACTATCTTCGGCTTTCTACACAATATTACAAAAATGCACACAAATCCAAAAGCACTAACAACACCGCGAAACAAATTAGTTCTTATATGGCTGCACGCTTGGCAAATTGAACACGAAAGGCTTCCCATATTAATAAATGCTATTAATATTATATCCACACACAAATGTTTTGAAAATCGATTTTGGCTTATCGATTTTGATCGATTAAATCGTAAATCAGAACATTATAGTCAAATCACTTTACTAACGGTTCTCCTTTTGTGTGTGTATGTCTGTGTGCGTAAATGTGTTGCATAGTAAATAAACTTATTCACCAATAATTTGTGAATACCTTCCGACCTTACCTAATCAAAACTAAACAAAACAAAACAAAAAAACTATAATGATCGGCAAAATTCGATAAAATCGATTAAATATCGAATTCTAGTCGCTACGAACTTCTTCGCATCCCTCGCCATCTCATTGGGTTGTCTCAAGTGCTCGTACTTGTTACATCAGACCCTGCTATACTACAATCTCCGCTGGCCAATGGAGCTCTTCGACACGACGCCACTGGGAAGGATTGTCAATCGCTTTTCGAAAGATATCGATACAATCGATAATGTGCTACCATTCAACATTCGTGTCGTCATGGGTCAGGCATATATGGTAATTGATTGGAGTGGATCCATGCACGGCCAATTTTATCTATCAGGAATATCGGATCATTCTATATATCATGGATCGGCTTATCATGCACTACCATTTATATCTAATACTATTCCTTCGTGCTCTTTATTTTAATGAAGCCATCTCTTATCGACCATTTTCTTCTTACGCTTTACAAAGAACTAGCTTCATTTAATTTATATTTATAGCATTTGATGTTTAAAGTATGAGGCAGTTAAAATGAGAGCACGACTGAATATACTTCGTCTGTGGGCAAGAGGTTCTGGTCACTAATCGGTATACCCGTGCTGTCGCTCTCTTCGAAGTTGTTACAGCGTATCTATCCGACCTGATCCTTTCATTGGGCTGCGTTTATAGCGCCTGGTACATGCACAACGTGCTGCTCTATGGCACTTTGCGTTGGTCTATGGAAACGTTCGACATCACACCTCAGGGTCGCATTCTGAACCGTTTTTCCAAGGACGTAGATACAATTGACAATATTCTGCCATTCAGTTTTCGGTTCATCATTATGCAATTGTATGCGGTAATTATCCCAAAAAAGTACATGTCCGAAACAAATCGCCATCGCCCATACTCAGCTCAGTTCTGAGTGCAGTTCTTTTAGAATGTTTTGTCCACGCTTTTGCCTAGCAATTCAATTTAAATTAATAAAAACAATGTGTAAAACACATATTTAATTGAACTTTCCAGTTACCTCATACCTCTTTTGTTCTCTCACGCTGGCCCTTGGATGCATCTACTGCTCCAAGCTGATGCACGAGACGCTCCTGTCATATGTATTCCGATGGCCCATGGAACTGTTTGATACCACGCCCCTCGGCCGCCTTGTCAATCGCTTCTCAAAGGACGTCGATACCATCGACAATGTCCTGCCGATGCTTTGGCGCATGGTCATCAGTCAAGCGTTTGCGGTAAATGTTTATTAACGAGGGCGTTTCCAAGCTTCAATAGTTGAATATCATCATTTCCTTCATGAACACTATACTACAGATTTCCGAATCGGCTGAATAGTACAATTAAAGATGTGAATCTTTTCTAAATTTATTGTAAGAAACGCTGCCTGCAAGAATCTGAATCCCATGCTATTTGTTAGATATGGTTGAAGAAAATCAATGGGAATGTGATAGTTTGTTGCACTTATTGTTAAGAATCTACTGCAGTGTTTCCTTATACCCTTCTCCTTAGACTAAATCGATGATGCACACTAACTGGTTTCAATTGGCACTATCGCAATAAGAAGTCTTATCCTAATGCTATGTGGCACTAACTTCAACGATCTATGTTGTGTATTTATATGTGAATATGAACACTAACCTGTAGGGGGGCTTACACAACAAACAAAGTCTAGAAGCATGAGCAGTTGAATCTTAAGTTCATTTTAGAAAGTTAGTTTCCCCTAACACCTAAGTGTAATGCATAGCACCTAAACCGATTTATGTACGTTACATACAGTGCTATCCAAATATTTATCGGGTCTCGCCTTGGCCATCGGAGGACTCCATTCCTCAATGAATGTATTCAACAAGCTGCTGAGCACAGGCCTCAAATGGCCGATGGAACTGTTCGACACGACGCCAATTGGTCGCATTCTAAGTCGGTACTCGAAAGATGTCGATACGGTTGACAGTGTACTGCCCACGATAACAGTACAGTTGTTAAACACATGTTTCGGGGTAAAGATTGACCCTTAACCTTTGACCCTTCAACCTCCCCCATTGCCCAATGGAATGTGGAGAAGCTTAGATCCCAAGCCAGAAACCTAACAAAAGCTTGCATACTACTAACTATGAAAACTGCACTTTCGCACTATTCTTTTAGTTTACTAATTATCTTTCAACCTGCATTCTGTTCAATCCCCTGCAACATCTATAACTCTCACTTTATCGCATTCTCTTCCCAAGTTTCACTATCAAACAAACTATCATAAGCCCTACCTTTCACCACTCAGACATTTAAGCGTAATGCTAGATTTCACTAGTGCCTTGCAAAATGTATTGCCTTTTATTTTGGATCAAAAGCGCCTCGACTTAATATAAGACTCATCAAACAGAATACCCATGTTTTGGATGTGCGAGTTGTGTGTGCGAATGCCCGAAAGGGGAGCTCAAACCACTTAGGCTTAAGCCCATTCTTAATCAGGGACTATGGTCACAAAACACTCTGCAGATATACTGGTCTCAGAGCCCTAAGTGTTAAGGTTTCTTTATAAGCGGGAGCTGATGTTATGCTTTGGTTGAACGACCCACGAGATTAGTGATAACTTAGAAGATCGCCTCATTTAGTCAGCCATCCATGCGAATCGAGTATCCCAGACATTCACCGAGTGCTCACGGGCACACCTGTTCCGCTCTTCCACATTTCCGATTGTACCAGGTGTGCTAGCCTACTTTGCGGTGGTCATCGTCTACCTGGGCGGCTTCCAGGCGGCAAAGACCATCCACAATGAGCTGCTGGCCGTCATAATCCGAGGCTCCGTGTGCCGCTTCTTCGACATCACTCCGATCGGGCGACTCCTGAACAGCTTCAGCGGCGATATGGATGTTGTCGACGAAGAGTTGCCCGCCACCATGGATTCCTTTATGACCTTTATCTTTATGGTATTTGCATAATTGATTTCGCTCATTTTTTACAGTATATTTTCTCCTCCCCCCTCTTTATTGTTATTATTGATTGATAACTTTTGATTTGTAGCCCTTAACGAGTTACGGTTTGTACTTGCAGAACTTTCGTTGTAGAAAGATTTTGCCCACGTTTTCATACATACACGTATCTCTAGCATTTGAAATATCTCATTTGATCTCTATCTCTATTTCTCTAAACCGCATCGAATCAAGCTAGGTCTTTGCAATTACGGCGCCGCCATATCACTTTTCACAGCCACCCTGCACGCCTCATCCAGAATTTTCCATCGACTCTTTAACAACATCATGCATTGTCCCTGCGAGTTTTTCGATACCACGCCCAAGGGTCGGATTTTGGATCGCTGCTCAAGCGATGTCAATTGTTTGGACTTGGTAATGCCGCTTAATATAAGAATGGTCATGAGCACGGCATTTCAGGTAATCCCTTTAAGTGGAGTTCAAGCGAGCATGGTTTATAGTTTTGACCTATTTTGTTTACCAATATTAATTTTGTTGTAAAATGAAATTACAGTAGTAAAGCATCGAATAACCATAACCAGTAGGGGTTTTGAATGTTATTATAGTTTCAGTTTTGTTTCAAAGTCCAAACCTTTTTTTTTAGCTATTTTAAAAAAATCGTTAAAATTGTTTTTTTTTAGCAGGAACCTTGTTTCATTTGTATTGTCCCAATAAGAAACCCTAACCTAGGCTTAATAATAGTTTGTCTCCTAACCCTTGTCCCACATCTTGTACTCAGTCGTTCAAAAATAGACTAGAAAATCCTTTATATGAGTTCCGATCTTATAAGGATAAATTCCGTTTGAAATCCCAAGTCTGCAGCTATATAGGCAGTGTGGTTATCGTTTACCTGGGTGCCCTGATTGGGACCCGCAAAATATTTATCCAGCTATTCGGCCACATTTTGCATGCCCCGCAAGCCTTTTTCGACTTAAAGCCCCGGGCACGAATTCTCGATCGTTTGGCAAACGATATATACAAGTTGGATGTGGTATTGCCAGAACTAATACGCGTGTTTAACTCGCAAATATTCCGGGTACGTTCGCTGTGACTAACCGACAATCAAAGAACCATTTCCTAACTAATCCCGACTAACAAAGTGGTATACCTATCATTGTAAAACTCACAGCCCGTAGCAATTTGGAGGTCCTGGCAACACACATCCCTAGAGCGTAGTATGTAAATATATATTCGAATCCACGGGGAGGGCGCATGTTGTAATCTCGCAATCTCGTTCACTTTTGTTACTTTATCTTAAGATTACGTATCCTGTGGTTGTCTCCCCTTTCTCTGGAATCGTATCTTGAGGGCAAAAAAAACTCGAAAACTAAACAAATTACTGCATTTTATATCATTATTTGCAAAACATAAATATTTAAAAATTTTAATTTGGCAATTTTAACCGCAATGAAGATGTAATTCTCAAAAGCTATATTATCATTTAAAAAATCTGCAGAGAAGTTACCATAATACTCTTCCTTAAGTTTTCAATACTTAAATACTCTTAACAATTTTCTAATTGGATCAATTGAATCGAGTAAAATGATTTAGGTTCGGTGAATTTGTTAAGTTGTAGAGTAAGCCAACCCCGTATTCCTTTGTGGAATCGGCAGGCCAGCCTCTATACGATTTTCCTACTCGAAGAGCCCCTTTCGAGCATCGAATTCAGCTGGTTGACTATTGCTATGCCAATCGATGAGTAATTTAACTCTTCATCCATACTGAATTGCCTAATCGCAGGTATCACGTCATTCTTATCGGACCTGGCTCCGGCACTGGGTAGTTTGCATGCCGCAAGAGTCCTGCACTCGATGCTCCTCGAAAATGTGCTGAGAGCACCAATGACCATGTTCGATACGACGCCGGTGGGTCGCATCTTGTCTCGATTCTCGAAGGACGTTGAATCGGTCGACCAGAATATGCCGCAGGTCATTAATGATTGCATTTGGTGTGCATACGAGGTAATTTCACAGCATTTTGCACTAGGAACCCTCTTCAAATTGCTACAAAACGTGTACACACATCGAAAGAAATCTCAGTGACATTTGAACCCTGTGCATATAAAACGACTAACTAGACCAGATTAATATACTTATAGGCGGCGCCTCATGCCTTCTCCGTCTCTTTATCCCATCCCTTATATTCGATATCATTGAGTTTGAGCGTTTGATCCAAAACAAAGGCAATTCATTCTAAATTTCTACTCATCGAGATTTTCCTATTAACACCCCGCATTTTCCCGCACGTATGACCTCTCTTCTGTTTACCTGAACAGCATTTACTTACATTGCTATATTGCTATTGGTTAGGTTCTGGCTACCATTGTGGTTATTAGTCTGTCCACGCCAATTTTCCTGGCCGTGATCGTGCCCATCGCCTTCCTGTACTACTTCGCCCAGCGCTTCTACGTGGCTACTTCCCGGCAGCTGATGCGTCTGGAATCCGTTTCCCGGTCGCCAATCTACTCGCACTTCAGCGAAACTGTCACCGGAGCATCGACTATTCGTGCCTACAATGTGGGAGATCGGTATGTATTTGGTTATCATTTATAAAATAAAGCAAAAATGTCTAAAGATTCCAATTTATTTGATTGCTTCAGTTTTATTGAGGAATCTGATGCCAAGGTGGACAAGAACCAGGTTTGCAAATACCCGTCCGTGATTGCCAACCGATGGCTGGCCATTCGTTTGGAGATGGTGGGCAATCTGATTATTCTGTTCGCATCGCTCTTCGCCGTCCTGGGAGG
The DNA here is from genome assembly GCA_005876975.1 of Drosophila orena. NCBI lineage: Eukaryota > Metazoa > Arthropoda > Insecta > Diptera > Drosophilidae > Drosophila > Drosophila orena. Next base: position 6,072,217 of record VCKV01000008.1, on the reverse strand, counting down.
TCAAACCAATCCCGGCCTGGTGGGTCTTTCGGTAAGCTACGCCCTGCAGGTGACCCAAACCCTCAACTGGTTGGTGCGCATGTCATCCGACATCGAGACGAACATCGTGTCCGTGGAGCGCATCAAGGAGTACGGCGAGACCAAGCAGGAGGCTCCCTGGGAGCTGGAGCAGGACAAGAACAAGCCAAAGAACTGGCCAGAGGAGGGACGCGTCGAGTTCCAGAACTTCCAGGTGCGCTATCGCGAAGGCTTGGATCTGGTGCTGCGCGGTGTTAGTTTCAATATCAAGGGTGGCGAGAAGGTTGGCATCGTTGGTCGCACGGGTGCCGGTAAATCCAGTCTCACATTGGCCCTGTTCAGGTAAGGAAGATAAAGAAATGATTTAAGGTCACCATTAATTCTTGATTTGCATTCAGAATAATTGAAGCTGCCGGTGGTCGCATCTCCATCGATGGTGTGGACATTGCCTCAATGGGTCTGCACATGTTGCGTTCCCGCCTGACAATTATCCCCCAGGATCCAGTGCTCTTCTCTGGTTCGCTGCGCATCAACTTGGATCCCTTTGAAATCAAAACCGATGACGAAATCTGGAAGGCTTTGGAGCTGTCCCATCTGAAGTCCTTTGTAAAAAGTTTGGCAGCTGGTCTGAACCACGAGATTGCCGAGGGTGGTGAGAATCTGTCCGTGGGACAGCGCCAGTTGGTTTGTTTGGCGCGTGCTCTGCTGCGTAAGACTAAGGTACTGGTGCTGGACGAAGCCACCGCTGCTGTGGATCTGGAAACAGATGATTTGATTCAGGTGGGTGCTATTAACTTGTATACATTTTTACAATATTAATACATGAATATAATTTTATTTTTTTATAGAAAACCATCCGAACGGAGTTCAAGGAATGCACTGTTCTCACAATTGCACATCGCTTGAACACTATTTTGGATTCGGACAAGGTAATCGTGCTGGACAAGGGCCAGATCACCGAGTTTGCCTCGCCCACGGAGCTGCTGGACAATCCCAAATCGGCCTTCTATAGCATGGCCAAGGACGCCAACCTAGTTTAAGATCCATGAATGTCAACTTGAAACTCCACGAAACTCAAACGGAAGAGTTTTTGCCCCAACAAAAACCACTAGGAAAATCATAGAACAGTAGCTTTAAGCCATTGGCACCGACAGCTCTACCTCATGGCTAGAACAAGTAAAGATGAGAAAAAGCAAGCTAACACAACAAAGGAACAATAAGCGGAAGAAATTAGCAAATACCAACTAAATGTTCATTAGACTAAGCGAAATAATTCAAGCCAGTTGCGCCTTCGTCGGTTACGCTATGTTCGTTTTTAATATGTATATGTATTTACATAGTCAAGTGTATTTTTCTATTGTCTATTGTACTTAGTTTTCTATGCAACAAAAACCGGTAAAAGCGAGTTGGGACTTAAGCCCAGAAAGAAAAAATAACTCTTATGTATGACACATAATTATGTACTTAAAATAACAAAACAGAAGATTGAGATACTACTTAAACTCTCTCAAGAATTTTTGCCTTCAACTGATAAAATCAGTGAGAAAAATGGTCAATGTAGTTAAATCAATTTATTAAAACTTTTGTATAATGTATACTTAAATCAAAAATAAACGCCTGGAGTGAATAAGCCCAACAAAATCCGAATAAAATTTAGAGATGCTTTTTAATTATACAAATAAAAATGGACTTTGTGTGATTATACCCGTTACTCGTAGAGTAATCGGGTATACTAGATTCGTTGAAAAGTAAGTAACAGGCAGAAGAAAGCGATTCCGATCATATAAATCATATAAATCATGATCATATTTTTGATATGAAAGCCTCGATCTCAGGAACTATAAAAGCTAGAATGTTGAGATTAAGCATGCAGCTTCCAAAGACATAGACGCAGCGCAAGTTGCCACGCCCATTCTAACGTCCACAAACCGCAAAACACGTCTACGCCCACAAACCGCCCAAATCTGTCACGCTCACAATTTTGAAAAATGTTTTGATATTTTTTCATTTTTGAATATATATTGCAAATTTCTATAGATTGCCAAAAAAACTTTTTGCCACGCCCACTCCAGCGCCCACAAACCTCCCAAAACTGTCACGCCCACACTTGAAAAATGTGATATTCTTTCATTTTTTTATATATCTTTTAAATTTGAATAGATGTCAAAAAACTTTTTGCCACGCCCACTCCAACGCCCACAAAACGCCCAAAACTGTTACGCCCTCACTATTGAAATATGATATTTTTTCACTTTTTTATATATCTTGTAAATTTCTATAGATTTGCCAAAAAAATTTTGCCACTTTCACTCTAACGCCCACACAAGCCGCCCAAAACTCTCACGCCCATACTTTTAAAAAATTGTTAAGTTATATTTTATTTTATTATTTTTCCCCATTTTATTTTGATATTCCTGAAAATTTAAAAAAAAAATTTGAAATAGCTGAGTAACGGGTAGCTGATAGTCGGAGAACTCATCTATAGCATTCTATCTTATTTTGATGTTATGAAGACATTCAAAAAAAATTAAAAAATGTTCCAGGGCTGAAGTTCTAAGCTCCATAACTCAACTTATCTTAGTCGGATTTTAAAGTGGCATACCTCTAAATGTTGCTGGAGCAATTATCTAAAAATCTGCATTTAAATTTAGAAATTCATTTGTTTTTAATTTTTTTGTAATTTTTCTGTGTTATGATGTTGTAGAAATTCAAATTCGCCTATAGCATTCTATCTTGTTTTTATTTGCAGCTTAGCTAGCCTAGTGCATTTATAAAATAGTCTTTAGCTTTAAATGTGTTGTCATCTTGGAAATCCTTCGAACCTTTTTGCTTGGCTTTTGACAACTTAAAGCCTCAGCCTCACATTTTGGCTGACTAATATGGCAGCGAACGGGCCATAAATTATATTTATAAGCGCCGAAAGGCAGTCTAAACTGTTTGGAGACAATTTCCAGCCACCTATTACCCAGCCAACTTGAGATATATGTATTTATTTTAGATATTTACCGGGAGACACCCACTGAAAATGAGCATTCCATTTGTCTTTATTTAGGCTCGGACACAAAATGGCTGCTCGGAGGCTGCATTTATTGACAATAAACAGGTCATAAATTACGAATTGAATGGTCTGAGCATTAGAGGGCGAGTTCTTTACCAAATTTCAAAAATACAAGTACAAAATAAAAAAAATTAAAAGTCCTTGGCCAGGCCCTACTTTTGTATTGTTTTTCAGCATGACAAAACGAACTTCAAAGTGAAAGTTGCAAGGCGCCTTTGTATTTCCGTTTTTGTGGGCGACTAGGGGGCATGGCTGCGGAGTGCACTTGAAAACAAAAAGCGTAAAGTTATTAAAGGTTTTGTGTGCGCTTTGTGTGCCCGCTTTCATGTCACTTACACTTTTGGCCATGTTTCAAAGCCCCTTTTAGCCAGCCCCATCGCCGGCATTCAATGTGTGCCGCCTGGTCTTTCACTCGGTAATCTTGAGAATGGCTTTTGCATATATCTCGTCGTGGGTTTGGCAGCTGGGGAGCTGAGGAGCTGGGGAACGGGGGCACAAAACTTCAAGCGTGCGGCAAATTCAATTTGAAAATTTCAAATGTTTTGCTTATTTTGCAGCCCCTGAAAACCACGTCCACCTCCACATCAATGCATATATTTTGTTTTTGTTCTTCACTGTTTGGAAATTACATTTTTATGAGGGGTGCCCGGCTCCCGACTCCTGGAGTGTCAATCCCCAGTTTCAAGACAAGAATGGGAGGGCGTGACGCGGTGCCGCCCTCTCTCGAACTCCTTTGAAAGTTGCATCGGCCCGGCCAAAAAAGGGGCCAAATGAATATTTTATTGCCCGCGCATCAGAGGCAAGTGAAAGCAAGTGAAAGATTTTTGATGTATGGCAAGTTGGTGCCCAGAAATTGGCCACCCGCCGTGCAGCAGCCGTCATAGGAGCCCATTGACGTGCCCAGCACAGTGGGAGCAGTAGTGAATCTACTTGGAACTACTTAGGAACGCGTTCTATACCAAGAGCTATTGCTCGATTTCTTCAATAAGTATTTTAGCATTTGAGTACTATGTTCATGCTGATGTTTTAATATTCGTACACTCACTTAAATCAAATATCAAGTTGGAGTCACTGTTCTGCCCACCGTGCGGAGAAGGAACAGGATCCCTTCCTGGCTCTGGGGCATCTCCTATGATCGCTGCGGGATTGTGCGTGTTGCGGAAGCAAACAAAATATATTTCGAGGACCCTGCCCCAGCTCCAGGGGGGCAGGTCCTTCGCCTGGCGCACGCATCAAAGGAGCCATTTCGGATGTGCCAAAAGCTCCATGGTGGATCTCATGCGGCGCTTCAGTTTCTATTGCTCTCCAGTTGCGTACTGCATCGAAATGTTGTATAAAAATAAACTCGCACATAAATATTTTCATATTTTATTTTCGGTAGCTGAATGTGTTGGTAAGGGGAATAAATGAAAGTCAATCGAGTGAAAGTGCGTGCCTCCATTAAAGGAAGCTTATTTAAATGTAATGTCACTTTAAATTAAAATTCCTAAAATAATTAAATGTGTTAATTATGTATTTTAAAGCCTACAATATGTGTAGATCGGAAACTATGAAATTAAATATTTATTGCCAAAGAAACCACAATATTTTTGAAGAGTTTCCCACAAGTCCAGATCGCTGTGCGTTGGGTGGGCAGGAAAACGGCAAATTAACCAAAAACCGAATCGCTGTTGGACACCAGCTCCCAAATGCTTTCATTCGGTTTCCATGTCCTGTCTGTGATGCAAGGCATATGGAAACGAAGCGCCAACTCCCGCAGAGGTGACACTCAGCATACGGATTTTATAGCACGCTTTTTAGGGCCTCCTTCCCTGTCAGTCTCTGTCTATTTCGCTTTCTATTCAAGTGACATACAGCTGTCTAGGTGTGAGATTTGCGGGTGTGTGTGTGTGTGTGTGGGTTCGCGATGCGAGCACTTGAAAAAATTTCTGGAATTGTAAAGTTCATATAGTGAGGAACTAAACTAAACTAAACTAAAGTAAACTAAATGCAATAAAATAAACTATTCCACATAATAATCATAATATTCATTTTACATTGACTCCTTATTAAAGTAAAGCACATTTTTTGAAGTACGCATAAAACACGTTAAGTTCATTAATTGTGAAATATGTATTTATTCGAATAGCAGTACCATGAAAATTCACCAGTTGAATTCCATGGCTTAGATTTTTTTCCGGTGCACGCGAGTGTGTGAGACCGAGCTAAAATTCATTTGTCAAAAGGATTACCATGGTAATAGGGTTTTAAGCATATCCTGGCAAACATTCACAGCTTTTTTGCGTGAAACATTTTTTTTCAACTCGCCTCGCTGGTTTCCCATGGTTTTGGTTTCGGTTTGTTTTGCATTGTTTGTTTTCGGTTGCGGCGGCCACAGGTGGTGGCTAATTAAAAAGCGGGATTAAGCAATTATGACTGACATTTGTATAACACACATAATCGCACCTCGCACCTAGCACCTCGCACCTCGCACCAGTCCAGGCACTTGACTCACCTTTGGCAAACAGATTTATTTTGGCAGCAAGCTGCTAATAAATTGACTGCAATCAAAGCTGTCATAAGTTGAGCAGGACAACGCCCACGCAGCCTTTGCGGAAGGACGAATAACTGAGGTCACGTTCACGTTCACGTTCACGATGGCAGTGGCAGGTGGGTCCTTGAAAGGGATTCTCCAGGGTCACCTTCGAAAACCTGCAACTACAGACAACCATGTCCTGCAATCAAATGGCTTAGAAACTATTACTTTTTAGTTACGCCACCTTCTATTTGGTTGTAATCCATTCTCCGTTAACGACGCCTCTGGCTTGGGCGACACCCACCCGCAGCCAAATGACAGCCTAATCGCCCAAAAAATCAAGCCAAGCGGAGACATTGTCCTACCCGGACTCAAGGATTCCTGCTGGCTGCCATGTGTCGCCTCTGCCATCATCTTCGCCGCTGTGGGAAACTACCGCCCCGGAACCCTCGGAATCCCTCGGTCTCCAACGAGGCGAAAATGTACAAATTGTTGTGATTTATTTTAACAGATTTTTTGTTAACCCAAGAGGAGTGACACGGGGGTGATGGGATAGAAGCATTCGCTACTCTATTGATGAATATGCTGGTGGGTCACTCACATGTGACAGGAACGGCGGCGGAGAGGGGGATTCCAAGGGGCGCCTGGAGAGGCCGGCGCGTGACAATGCGCCAATGTGTGGTCAAGTGCGCACGAGTGAGCTGGGGGAGCCGGGGGAGCCGGGGGAGCCCCAAAGGAGGCTCCATCAATTTGTCCTCAGATGGAGCACGGCAGGATTGGAGGTGTGGAGGCGGGCAGCCGTAAGGAGGGGGAGGGGGGTGGAGCAAAAGTTAACGTTAACAGGTTTAACCAGGCTAAGGACAAGTGTGGAGACAGTGGCCGGAATAGCTGATGGGGAGCGGGCATGGGAGGCCCCACAACTGTGGTGAGGATGATGATGGGGCACCCTCATCATTAGTGAGAAATGCTTGAGTTTTAACTGAAAGACTTTGATGAACACGTGTCCCACAGCGAGTATGTGTTCATGGTGGCCAACAAAGGCGTGTCCGGAGAAGGACACATACTCGTATTTTTCAATAAAAAATGTACTAATCATGTGCATGTTTTTCCGCAAATTGCACTGATTAAGCTTTATTGTCTCAGAAATATTCAGAAATTGTTCGATTGTATATTTAGCATAATCCCCTTGAATACGCCCATGATTACCATAAGATTTCATCGGTGAGATATCCCAACCAAGTTCGGAAAGGCTTCACTTAATGTGAATAGCATTGTAGCAAAATGCTTAGCAAATCTGATAGCCCTTTTCCTTTGTTTTAGAGAACAAGCGAAGTTTTCCCGGGGACAGTGAGTGAGTTTTGCATGACTGATGGCTTTATCTTATGGTTATTTGTGCTGGTTAGAATATCGTTCTATTGTGTTCTTTAAAGCTAATTGGATTCACATACGAGTATGCACGTATGTGAATCGTAGAGAGCTGATAAATAAAACCAAAATGTTGGCCGTAACTAATGCAGTTAAGTAGACCAGAAAAGCGAATTACCATTTTTTTTTACTAGATGTGAGTGTGAATTTATGGAATAATCAAATTATGGCTAATTCAATGCCGATACTTTTTCATTCGGAAATCGTCGTTAAAACGCCTAAATTTTTTCCCCGTAACTTTGCCGTCATAGGCATTTATTAGGAGCAAAAATAAAATTTATGTTACTCCGCTCTGGCCCAAAATGCCAATTAGCGTGTCCATTTGGACTTGGTAGCCTCTAATCGTGGAGCTCTGTTCCCACTTACCTTCCTCTGATTTTCCACCCGGCCGCCCCACCCACTTTGCTGGTTACAATTGGCGTGGCTCTTCCCTATTTAGGCTAAACAAACGATGCCCCGGGATTAGGTTCCTTTTCGGGGTATCTATGTCAGCATTAGCTAATTCTATAAAGCAACTTCTTCTGCCCCTCGTGTCCTGCGTCCTGCGTCCTTCGTCGCCGCCTTATGAAATATTGCGGAACACTTTTTTCGCATTTCCGTGGGTGGGGCAGGATGGCAGGACGAGATGTCAGCTCTGGTTCCCTGACGGAGATGCTGCACATCGATGGTGGCACGTACTTTGGTTAGCATTTCAGCTCAGCTGCGGCGACAGGGCGACAATTTAATTTATTTGGCCGCTTTGCTGGGGCGGCGGCGTCTTGAGTGGTGGGCGTGGCTGGAAGTCAGCGAATTTACGATTGACATTTGCGTTTAACCTACTTATGCTGATTTGATGGCAGCTCATAAATAAAATTTAAACCATTGGCCGGACGCGAGTCCTAGACCTCCCCGTTCACTTCCGCCAAAATCCCATCCTCTCCGCGCGCTCATCAATCGCGCAGCTGCTATCAATGTGGGCCATCATCTGGCCCATCATCCTAATCATCATCCCACTCTATTATTATCCTCCACGAGCTGCTCGTAATTGAACTCTTAGTGGGGCAAGCAATTTGGATTTCTAGTGCCAGTAGCGGCAAAGACAAATATTTAAAATCCCCGCAGCACTTGAAGAAAAATATATGCAAGTAATCTATTATATCTAAATAAATTGTAATATAGGGCTTACTTGTTCCCTAATCGGTTTTAGTTCAATTGAAAATGTACAATAATAATATGATAATTTAAGGACATGAAAAGAAAATAGAGTAGGATATTTCTTTCTGTGGATTCATCCACTTCATCCAGTCCAACTGCTCGACAAATTTTTGTCGTCGGTGTCAAATGACGCAGAAAGTCGGCGCAACGCCTAGAAATTAAAACGTGAAATGAGTCGTAAGAAAAACAATGAAAAACTCCTAGAAACGAAAACGAGAAGCGGAAAACTCGTCTGAAAGTTTTTCGATTGTCTTGGGAGTTGGATGGGAGGATCGGGGTACGTACATACTACGTATCTGTGGAAGGAGACTGCGTTTGCTGCCAAGTGAAAGGTTAGGAGTTCGGCTAAATGTGTCACTGGGGTGCAATTTGAAAATGAAATTTTACGTATTTTTTGTTCAGCTTTTCACAGCATTCCTGTAACGCTCTGCTGCCACATGACCTTGAGCAGGTGCGGGGGGAGGGGGGGAGTTTCCGGGCCGCAGGGGAGTTGGCCGGGTGTCCTTGCTGGAGATAGTTTTTAAACTTTTCCAACTTTTCATGTATGTATATGCCTTGAAAGTCAATTTGATTTTTCCAAAAAAATGTTCCCAGAGGACAGTTCGTTTCGTGACATAGTACTTCATATATATTTTACAAAAAAGTTGGTTAGAAATTTTTTTTTTTTTTTTTTGTTTTTAGAAATTTTGTCTGATGTTATTTTTTTAAAGGCAGCAAAAAATAAACTATCTTTTAAAGAAAGAGCTCCCTTTGGAATGAAAGCTACCTTAATGCGATTATTAAATATGTAATTTAAATTACACGTAACGACTGCACGAGCGTATGTGAAATGCGCTGACTGACCCTTTGAATATTTAAAATACAACCATTTTATTACAATATCTCACTCCGCAACATAATCTCTTTATAAATATAATATTTATTAAATTTCCCAACCGGCGAGCACTGAACTCCTGACCTTGGTACATCGAAACCCCCAAAAGACGCCTTAAAACCATCAGCTCCCAATACTTTTTTTCAACTTTTTTTCGGTTTTATGCACTGGCCGGAGTCAGTAAATGGTTTGAAATTTGACATACTTATGCCCAAACAATTTAAGTAAAGACCGGAGCCGAACAAAAGAGCAGTGGTAAAGGTTGAGTTGAGATTTTGGCCCGATTCCTTTGAATGTCAGCAGCATCCCACGGGTCGAAAGGGATGCGCTGTGGACGAAGTGGGATTCGAAGGGCTTGGATTGGATGCGGGGCCAAAAGGTTGCCAACCCGACCGACTTGACTAAAGCCCAATTCAATAACTCAGGCGAAATGGAGTCGCCCATCCTGCAGAATGTTGGCTTCGCATGGTTTTGCTTTGCTTTGGTACGGTTCGGTTCGGTTCGGTTCGGTTCGGTTCAGTTTGGTTTGGTTTGGTTCCTTTGGTTTAATGTGCATGTCGAGAGCTGAGGCAACAAATATTTATAAATGCTCAGATAGAACAGATAACTGTATTTTTATATGCACACGCTCAACTTCTCATCACCCACTGAATATATATGTATATGTATATTCCAATGGAGCTCACTTGGCTGGGCCAAAAGAATTTCGAGATTCGATTCAATTCTGCATCTCGTGGAAGTTGAGTCGTCGATGGGTCGACGCTTTCATTCATTCATTCATTCAATGCCATCGGATTGCCAGCAAAAACAACAAGAGCAACACATCTACATGAGCAACAACAACAGGAGTTACAATTTTATTGCTTGGCATGGAGCATATGAAAGCCGCCCGGCGAACCCATTCCTCCATTTCGCCAGAAAAAGAAACACACACACACACACACACACGCACACCAACAACCCTTTAATGCTTTTTTGTGCGGCATACTCTGTGCCGGAATGGGGCAACTATATATCAGGTATATATTTCACTACAAATCAAAACTAAGACGCGAATGCTTAACCCTTTTGCTGCTATCAAATACGCCTATTTATACAATCTTCATTAATCAGAAACATACGTTGAACATAGCTTAGTTAACTTATTGACTTATTAACTTAATTATAGTTGATCTTCCATCAACATTTTCAGCATTATAACAAATTGGCTGGCAAATTAGTAATAATTAATAGTAAATACTCGCGAATAAAGGATTCAAAGGATATATAGTATTCGAACTGCCGCATTATCCTTTCCGCCAGTTTCCTGGTTATTTCGTTTGTGTGCTGTTTTATTTCTGCTGCCAACCCAAACGAAAAGAGCGCAAAGGCGGCAGAAAAAAAGGGAGAAGGGTGAAAGGAGAAAGGAGAAAGGGGCGGAGAGAGGCAGGAGGGCGAAAGGGATTGCTTGCCTGTGCGCAGGAAAGAAATATATATTTTTCCGATATTTTAACATGAATTTTGCATATTGTTAATTTTGCCTTTCAACTGAAAACGTAGCGCAAACAGTGAGCAGTGGAAATTCAGCGGAGTGGGGAGGCGGAAGTGGGAGTGCGCTTTTATAGCATTTAGCTTCCGCTTCTGCATGCGAGTGTGTGAGTGAATGGGTGTGTGTGTGTGGGTGTGGGTGTGTGTGTGACTAAGCAAATGCTACCCTTTGTGTGTGTGCGTAATATTTATTTGACAAGCGCATTGAGTTTGATTTTTGCTCTTAAGTATGCGAACAGAAGGAAATGGAACGGAAAACTGGAAAGTCATTTTCCACCTGTTGCGTTGCACCAGCTCACCATTTTCCAGGTGGTGAATATCAATTCGCCGTCGATTCGAAGCACATTAAAAATATGCTATCAACAATCCCGCAGGAGTGTGATTTCAACTTAATTTAATTCAAGAAAAAACCCGCTTTTCACTCGGCACGAACATCATCATGGAAAAACGTTCGATTTTTAGTGCAAACACTTGAAATGACCAGCAGCACGAGGCTTCAAACGCGCTTCAAGTGTTAATAAATACATATACGTGTATGCATTAAAATCAACATGTGCCATGGTAAATCATCGAAACGCGCTAGCGGCATTATAATAACTTAAACTGGCTGTTTGGATTTAAGTATTAAAGATGCCATCAAAATGCTTTGAAATTGCTTCAATTTGAGTTAATTACTTATTTTACGTAGTTTCCAGAGTCTCTTAAAGCAAAAACAATCAATTTTAAATGGCGCCATTAAAATTGATTGAGATGAATACTTTTTATTGCTCATTCATGTCATTTATTAAACCCATTTCAGTTGAACAATATCAAACGATTCCTTGACAAAACAACAATGTGCTTTAATATATACTAATATAATACTAATGATCATTTTAAAATTTTCCCTAAAAGACACTTGGTTAATCAGATAACACATCCGGAAACAAATAGAATAACTATGTTGCCAAAGTACGCAGATACGTAGATACGGAGCATAATAATATAATATCCTGCCTGGCAGGCCAATTAAGATGATACCGAAATCCCGAAGCAAGGAACATCATAATAATTTAATAAGTAATTCCGGTTGAATGTACGAGCAGCAGCTTGTTTGCGGGATCGCTGTCATAAGTTAACCCCTGTTTGTGTATGTATGAATATGAATATACAGGAATTTGCGTGTTGGGGGAATCTATTAGTTGTTTGCATACGAAATTTGTCCGTTTGCCATTTGGCCTGATGCACATTTGGCAAAACACTTAACTTTAACCTTAACCTTAGCAATTTCTTTGCAGAGTTATGCATATTTCATGTGCTGCTTCTGTGCTGCACAAAGCCGGAGCTCATGTTCTCCCTAATGCAACAGCAACAACCACTATCGAATTGACTAATGGCCTTGACTGGAGGTGGGTCTTAGTGGGTTAAGAGGGCCATGAGGTGGAAGGCCAACGGATGGAAACAGCAGCTGCATGCCCTGATAAACATTTGTTTAACATGACCATTAAGACAAGTCAAACTGCAAACGCACACGGTGCACAGTCACACACACTCACACACACTCACACACAGGAGCACACCAAAAAGGACCTCCGATAGAGACACTCATCCATGCAAATGGCGCAATATGGCATAGGACATGCAATATGCCATATACGTATATATACGTTTGTATATGTATACACACACGCTCGCACACCCAAATGCCAGCACACATACTAATAAGTAACAAACAACAGACACGATTACAACCAAATGACACAGAAAATCACTCCTGGGCGTTATGTAGATGCTCATTGCATTCAGCCCGCTTCGGTTCGGTTCGGTTCGGTTCCATTCCATTCCAGTTGGTTCAGTTCAGTTCTGTTCAGTTCAGTACGGTTCGGCTGGGTCCGTTCCCGCCACGCCCCCTTCAACGACGCCCCCTGCTGCACGGGACGCAGTTCGGTTCATATGAAAGTAAATTAGCTTAGTGCCTCTCGGTGCACGGAACAAAACCCTTCGAAAGTATTCCAAATTCACTTCAATTCGACTAGAAACGAGTCTTGAAAACGAGAGTGTCCTGTGTATATGAACGTACAGTACTAATAAGAAACAGATCCTTGCTTTCTCCCAGTGTAGCTCGGCCGACTTCTGACTGCTATTTATGTGCAATCTGCGCCTCTTCCATCAGACCTCATGCATGTTCCATAGGCCGGTGCGTGTCTGCAGTCCACAAAATACGCCGTGCCACAATTCCAATGGACGGGCATAAGCACAGCCAACTGACTTAGTGACTCCCCACCACCCCACATCCCCACATCCCCACATACCCGGCCCTGCTGGCTTCCTTTATGGGCTCGGTCCAGCCGATATGGCTTAAATCGACATAAATGCGGCCATTGGGTGGCCATGGCGGGCATTTCGCTTTCGATTTGTTTATAGCTGCGTTTAATAAATGGCAAATGAACTTGGAGCCTCGCTCCATCTCGCCAACCCAACCCTAAGTGGATTTTTCTATGATAAGCCATCGAAGTGGAGGCATTTGCATTGTTTCTGGGTTTTATGTTTGCGGGGGTGGGGGAATGGCCGATGGTCTATGAACCATCAGGAGGAGCAGGAAAAGCTAAGTTATGGGAAAATGCTGGTTGCATGGGAAGAGCTGATGGGATGAGTGCACCTGTTAAGAAGAAGTTGAATTATTATTCATACTTTTATGTGAAATACGAAAAGGTGAGGTGGGTTTACAAAACAAAGGCAATTTAAATTATTAGCACAACTACAGTAGTTTGATATCATAACCAAAATAGCTGAATTCAGTTAGATGTGGAGCACTTTCTGTCATAATAATTAATTTATAGCCCCCATTTAGTGACCGAAACCACTCTTTTTGGTGGCCAGTTGTTGACAGTGCCATAAAGATTATCCCGAGCTACTCGTTCTTATATCCTCGCAAGTATCCTTTTTGGAAATAATTACAATAAGGAAATTGGAGCATAAGCCCTCCACACTATACACCATATATTGATCGGTTCTTTTTTTTTGTTATTTGTGTTAGTTCTCGAGCTTGCCAATGTTTATATTGCTCGGCACTCGATGGCCTTCTCTATTAGTTTTTGTGAGTGTTTGTATGCCTGTATGAGTTCCAAGAAATATGAGTGCCCCGTGGCTGGTCGAGCGGCAGCTCCAAGTTGCAGCCTCCCGATTCCGTTCGTCTTAACCCTCCAGAGGCCCCTGTGCCACGTCTGCCCCCGCAGTGAGTCATAAAAATAGTGCAAAATAGCAAATGCTACAAACGCCAACGAACCAAAAATGAAATGGCTTAAGCTTTCCAAAGCGTCGCCGATGGTAACTTCACTCTGTTTTTGCCCCCTCCCCCCCACCCCTCGAGTCCCTTTCTCCGCTTTCTCCGCTTTCCCTGATTCCCAGCTTTCTCTTTCCCCTACCCCTTTCCCCTCGCAACCCCTTGAATTGTAGTTGCTTCTGCTGCTTAAATATAAATGCATTTCACCCGACCACAAAATGTGTTCAGCCGGAAATTGTACGTGGAGAGGATGCACTGCTCGAAATTGGGTATCACTATTTTCGCAAAATATAGTATAAAGATTTTATAACAAAAAAATGATTTATTTCTTTGTTATAAAGTTAAATTGTTAAATAAATATATATATATGGGAAATAAAAATTATAAATAATAACTCTATAGCAGTTTAAAATTTTGTGTGCGACACCCACGGTACGTATGAGTAATATTTGTCTAGAGGAAGTAACAAATGCATTAAAAAATCAATCGCTGCATAAACTACATTTTTAGTTGCAATTCAACTTAGGCACAAACGCCATGAATTTATTTCAGTGCACCGCACATTTGGAAGGCGGAGCGGCAATCGAAACCCCTTCAGTTTTGCGGGAATATGTGGTGGCATGAGGGACTGGGCGTGGTCTGAGTGGGCTAGGATCCGCTTGGCCCTGCTCCGGCAGCCATATGTTCCATTAGCGTTTTTTAAGCGCCTATTGCCACTGTTGAAATTTTAACAGATTTTCTCCTCCAGTTCCGCTGGTGTTTTGAACATTGCGGTTGAAATTTCCACTAACCAACAACACGAGTAAAAAAATCGAAACTACCAAGTCGCAAAACAGGGGCAAGTCTGGGTTTTGATACAGATATTTCTCTAAAAATCGATATCTTCTTAAAACTAGATATGTAAATAAATATTCAAAGCCAAAAAAACCAAATCCTTACATAAAGTATTACATTACACAGCTGGAATTCTGGAAAATGTAAGTTATTATTGATATAAATCCGATCTTTATGCTTTTGAGTTCATAATACTACCGCCAGCCTTGTGCTCCCAATCAATATACCATTTGAAAGGGTATCGAAGCGCGATCGGCTTTTGGGGACTCAACTTCTAAACTGGGCAATAGCGGCGCCTTTTGCTTATTTGCATCGATTTGCGGGGGCAAACGATGGGGGCGATGGGGCTGATGGGGGTGATGGGGGCAATGCGATGGTTTTTGGCTCTGCGGACCACAAAAAGGGGTGGGTGGGGGGAGGTGGGCTCAAGTTCTTTGGAGCTGTTTTGTGGACTCGTTAACATCGTCATTGCCGTCAGTTGCACCTGCACCTGCACCTGCACCTGTCTGACGTTGCAGTTTCGTCCTGTTTCGTCCTGTTTCGTCCTGTTTCGTCCTGTGCCACACGATGCCGTGCCATGGAATTGTGAGCTGAGGACGCGTCAAAGTGCAAATGAGCTCAACGATGTCTGCTCTGGCTCCCCTCTCCGCCAATCCGCTGCTGAATGGATATGCCAACAGGACGAAGGAGCTGAGACTCTGGGCAAACACAATAAATGCATTCATGCAATATGCATCAGGTAATCTCGTTGCTTTTAATCGTTGTTTGACATCAAAATTACAATTTTCTTAAGACGCTCCATCCATCTATCTATATGGCATTTGTATTGAAAGGATATTCACTCAATGGCAGATGTTTGCCCAAGCCTCGTCTTTGAGAGGGGTGTTCAAAAACCGGCAGCATCTTAGGAAAGTTTCTGGCCATTTTCAAACAAGCATTTCTATGGCACAAAAGGATACCCAAGCCAACGCATCTCTGCAATCTTTTATTCAAAAGAAAAATTGATGCCGCACTGGTTTTGGTTAGGGGGAAATCCCTCAGTTTGTCCATCTAGACAAGTAAACTTCCTGGAAAAAAAACATGAGTATGCTGGCAAAATGCATCTGCATCTGGAATAGCCTAAAAAAATGAGTAGATACATATAAAAATATCTGTTCTTTTTATTTTAATAGTTACTTTTAATACTCTGGTAATGTTAAAGTCGATGCCTAAACTATTGCATTGTTTTTCAGAAACTATTAACTTAGAAGGCTAACAAGCTGGCTGAGTTGTTATACTTTTGGGGAATTAGCCTCTGGTTCGCTGTCCACTTGGACCCTCTATTGATGCCCCGACACGTTGCAACAATCGCTCACTTTGAGGGCTGCCTATTGTTTGAAGTTCTTTCTCCGCCGTCGCTCACTTTTTTAGTTTTCCCTCCTCGGGTACTTTTGTATTTTCCTCGTTTTGTTTGTTTCGCCTCGACGTCGCTTTCCCTAGTTCTTCATACTCTATAACAATAGAGGTAGCTGGGAAATTGGGTGTTTCTGTTGGGGCCAAAGGACTTATTGAATGCTGCTCTGGTTCTGTCCTTCATTGTGGTCAATGCTAAAGGCTGTCGATGGGGCATCTTGGGTTGGCACCACTTCCATGGCTTTCCTTAAACTATCAAGTGTTTGGGCCTAAACGATGAGGTCATTTGGGACATTTAAAATGGTTTGCATATCGTTTTATTGCATTTTTTCGTGGAAAATTCAATGAAAGCACGTGCTTTTAGGTTAGTTCAATTAAGGGAATCGCATTGTTCATTAAACTTTGTAAATAAATAAATTGTAATCATAATTTTACTTATGTGGGACTGCATTTTGTGATAAGTTTTATAAGTAACCAACTATGTTGTTCCTTGCATATTTGTCCTTGTCCCATTGAGCAAAAGTCTCAGATGTTTGCTGAGAATGGGCACCTGGACCATTCAGCCCCATTCAGGTGAAACAGTTTTGCAATTTCACGCCGCTCCAGGCCAAGTGTACCCAGCTCCTTCTTGCCCAGTGGACATAATCGAACAGGCTGTCTCCCTCTCAATTTGGGGTAAATCCAACAACGTCGGCAGTTGGCCGGAAGACAAATGGAAGGCTTTCGCTTGCTTGGCTACTGGTGGCAGCAATTAAAAGATTTCCAAGCAGCCTCAGCTGCTTTCGTTTTCCGTACTCCTTCATTCATCCAATTCTGGCAATCCCCGACCCATTGACAACCCAGTAAACCCACCACCCACTCGACCATACGAGTATATGTTGATGCACCCTGGGCACAGCCACATTTTTTGCTGCTGTCTCCATTTAGTCACTGTTAGTTTCAACTTTGGGGGTCATTTGTCTTTTCGGAAAACTTCTCGTCTCACTTTGTTTCGCCAAGTTGCCATGTCATGGTGACGGGTATAGGAAGGACACTATGTCTCGCTGGTCACTGGTCACTTTTTTATGGTTTGTGCATATTTATGTTTTGCAGGCGGATGGTAGTAGGATATTTTCGGCGTTATAAGATCCCCAACAGGAGGAAGTAGAACTCCATCGATGTACATATATACTCTGCAACCAAAATGCCATATGGAGTATTTGTAAGATTATCTTGACAAATAAGTGAAGATGGAGGTTATGACTAATACAATTACCCTTTCATTTCTGCTTCTCTGATGAGCTTGTTGTGCTATAGAAACTCAAGTAGTTCCCAGTTGAAGCCGAGGCCCTTGAGTCGATGGCATTAAACCACATCTGGCCCTTAAGGCTTGTGGACTGCTGCCAGGTGACCAGGCTGGGCACGAGGCACTTGGGTCATCCGGAAAGTGCTGTGAACCACAAAAATGGCGCATGACCTCGCAATTGGCACTTACACGAGTGCATTGTGTCTGTGCACGAACCGCAATAAACAATATGAATTTATATGCGCTCGGAAACATTTTAATTAATCACTGGAGGGCATCAATTGCATTTTGTATGCTAATAATTTGCGCTATAAATATTCCATATCCCTTCGGTCTCCTCTCCAATCAGCCTCTAAAAATCCAGAGCCGCGATACCATTTCTTTTTACTGCCGCACTCCCCATTTTATAGTGCGCATTTTAAAACGAATTGATATTCAATTAAGCTAAAAATTTCGCTGGCATATAAAACACACACACACACACACACACACATACACACAGCCAGTAGAATGCAGCAAATAATAAATATTTATTTAGGTTTGCAGTTCATATTTTATACTATTGATGCTGTTGCGTTTGCAGTTGATTGTTGATTTTTTTTGTTAACTGCACAACAGAAAAAGTTAAGCAAACATTGACGGAAGCGGAAAAGCGATGTCGAATTTTGAGTGCTCTTTTAAAAAAGTAATGCAAGTTTCAAGCTTAGATATGACTATAAATACAAAACCCATTCATAATATTTACTCATTTGAATTAGCTTAAGACCAACTTATCACAATTTGTATTTTCCAAAATCGTAGACAAACATTTCAGCAAACATTGAATTTGAAATATCACTTTCATGTAGAAGAACTACACCGACCTAAATAACACATCCATCTCGAACACCGTACAACATCCGCAGCTCCTTGGAGATCTTTCTATTGATCAAGCCGTTGGTCCGGCGGGTTTGAGAGGAGATTGTCTTACGATAGCCGGGCTGCTTGATGCCGGGCTTGTGCACCAGGAACGCGTTATCCAGGATATGGAACTCGTAGTCCAGAACGCACATGGCATAGGCCTGGGTCATTTTGTCCCGCTGACCCTCCCAAGTCAATCGGTCATCGTAGGGCGGATCGTTAACGGTGCCCAGAAATATGGGTTCCCATTTACGGTTGTCCTCCGAGCGGCGACCCACATTGAAGACATTCAGTTCCTCGGAGACCACGCCCGCGTTTATCCACTCCTCCAGGCCTGGTCCCCTATGGCACACCTCGCAGATCTCTATGTGAAATGGAACCGCCTCGTCCGATTTCAACAACTCCTGCAACTCTGACTTGGTGTTCGGCACAGAAACATTGGCCATCACCTCGAAAATACGCAGCGCATGGACCATCGGCGAAGTGGGCTGCTGTCCTGGAATTCCAAGCACCTGCGATTTAGATTACACCATTAAATTCATCTTTAGTTACTCATCTATATGGTTAATTTAGGATTGATCTTGGAAGAGTAAGAAATCTATATAGCCAGCGCACTACTGACGAGTAGCAAAAGTGAAGGCTCATGACCAAAAGTTCAATAATAAACCTCACCCGGCGGCCAAGAAAATTCAAATAGTCGCGCACCAATCCTGGCGTGGGATAGAGCTCGATGTCCGAGGCCAGGACGTAGTGCGTCAACGAAGCCCTGCGCGCGATGTTGCGTCCAATATTGACGGGATAGGTCAGTGAGCTTCGAGCCCTGTACATGTCCGCTTTAACGACGTTCTCATATGGCGGTGGTCGGCTGCAGTTGGCTTGCTCCCTCAGAGACGTTGCGGGTGGAAGCACCACCTGGGGCAAGTGCTCCACGTCGAAATACAGATGAAAGCTGCACAGTTCGCGAACCAGGTCCTTGCCAGGATGGCACTGCAGCAGGTACAGAATGCTCTGTATGGTGGGCTCGAAATCCGTGCCAGGAGCATATATGGCCAGGCTGAGGGGCGCTCGCCAGCGTTCCAGGAGGGGCACCACGTTATCCAGATATGTGTAGTCCGCATGGCTGGTGTAGGTCACATTTGCATAGCACGGAATATTGCCGTGCCCCGCCATCACATAGTTCTCCAGCACCCAGTAATCCCTATAGATCACCTCGCTCGGCCTGTAGTTCTTAACCTCGCAGTCCACAAACCTTTTCAGCTTGGCCATGGTTCCATTCTCCAGGCAGTTGACCCATGGGACAAGTGTAAGGACTACGAGAGAGATCAGAAGGTCAAAGAGTCGAAACATAATGTTAGGATTTTCTTTTTCCGTTTCCCACAAACTGTTTTTGGACCTGACCTGTGCTTCCTCGATAAATAGATTGTTAGTATTGAAATTGAACTGGATTGTAACAGAAATTTTGAAATTATTAATTCAAACTCACGGCTGCTTAATTGAAAGCTTAAAGGAGCATTTAAAACTCAATTAAGCCAACCTCTCCCAAAAGGCTTCTCGCCCCCACCAATTGAAAACGAAATCCCAACGAAAAATAATCAGTTACGAATGGGGTTTATTATTGATTAGCAGACATTTTAATATGCAGGCTGCGCAAATAAACAATTAATACGGAAAATTAATGTACATTGTTCATTGTTAAAGGTAAATCCCCAATCTCGCCCCCAAATCCAACCATTCCAGCGTCCTTTTCACAGCAGCCGTGGACAACAAATTTTGATTATGCGCCAGTTTTGGCTTCTATTTGGGCGCGCGATGGGTGTGCTGTGTATATAGATTATGTATTTGTATGTATATTGAAATATTAGTAATTACGAGTTGAAAATTCATGAAAATACAATTTGCGATTATTGTTATTAGTGTCAGGCAACAGGCAGGGCCTCTCCGATGGGATTTCCCAGCAAACTTTTGCCAATGGCTGGCAAAGTTCGCCGTGTGCGGTGGAGGAGCAGCCGAAAGGAGGCGCAGAGCGAAGGACCAAGGACGAAGGACCAAGGACGAAGGATGTAGGACAAAGGGCGCAGGAAGGCGACAGCAGCTGAAAAATTTATAAATTCAATAGCACCTAATTAAAATTAAATCTGAAAGCTTTCTGTATCGACGACGATGGAGCACGGCTTAGGCAGCCACAGTTGGTAGGAGCAACAGGAACAGGACACAACGCAACAGCAACGAGTGGAGCGGGAGAGTTGGCCAAGGATACACGGCAGGATATGCACGGTAAATGCTGTAGCCGGAAATGAACACGTTCTGATGTGTGCTAGCCCAGCACTTGGAGAAATAACTAAGCCATGCATCCCATGCAAATCAGATTCTTGAAGGAGATTTAATATACTAAAGTAATATAGATATTTTTACATTTTTATTTATTATTATAACAACGCTTTTATGCATATTTTGCTTGCTGGTCATTACTTGGGCCGCACTGTAGCCCATTTCAATTTGTGCCACAAACAGAAAGCAGTAGTAAGTGAATGCAGTGTTTTCGAGTGGGCTTAAAATATTGCCTGTGGTATTTGCGAGGTGTAAGCTTATGAATTTGCATGTGATGTTGATTTTTGGGCAGTGTGTGTGTGTGCGGCATGGAAAACTTTGCCAACTGAAACGTTCTGTGTGTTTATTTATGAGCCGGCGCTTGTTTGCCCAGCCAGCTCGACGCCAATGTGCCAATGTACCCTACCTTGGCCGGGCTGGCTGTGGGCCATATTAATTATTGAGAGATTTGATATCGGCTTAAAGTTACAGTCGCCGTCTGTTGCTCTCATTGTTTCCACTTGCTGTGGAAACCAGCCTGAGTCTCCAGCTCTGCCTGCAACCTTAACTCACTTGTCGCATGCATCATCATCAGGGCAGTGCCAAATCTAATTTACCTTGTCTACCTTTGCTCCTCGCCAATACTCGGCTCCCTGGCCCAGATCAACTTCTACCGAGCTGGCATTAGTCCTTGATCCAGGTGCCTGGAAATGAACCAATAAATCAGTTTATAATAGAGCGGAGCAAAAAATGTGGGAAAGCTGCATCGAAGTCAGGTGCAACTTTTGATGCAGGGCGGCTCAATGGCCCCGGGAGAGAGGTTAAAAGTGCTTTTTCCCAAAGAAATCATATTTACCTGTGCATTCGACATAAAAATGTCAGGAAAAATGCAGGTGGATAGGGTTTCATAGAGCAAGAGTCAGCTGAAAAGACAGAATACTCGTACATACTTGTTGGCCAGAATATGAAAAGTCCAGGCCCTTCTTATTAAATTATAAAACTAAGAAAATGCGTATTAAAACATTGACAAAGTGTGAAGAATGTTAAATTGGGGTGAAATGATAGCAAAAATCAAAATGTGGTTGTGGCTCAATAAAAATGTGGCTAACAATATAAAACCAGGCTAAATCGTAATTCTATTTACTCCTCCTCTAATACCGAAATGCAACTGTCGCACTTGAAATGTATTTTCTGCTAGCTTATATAACAATGGGTATTTCATTTTAGATTGATGTTTATTCACTTGTTCACATTTGCCCAATTGATTTTCTAACCGAAAGCGATTTTCAATTCAAATGTCTTTGCTCTGCACCGGGCTTTAATTTGCAAGATAAAATGTTTTCCATTGGCGAGCATGGCTCATAATTCAATTTCGGTGTTAGCATTTGCCATTCGAATAAGCCGATTGTTTCTGTCCCGAGCCGATTCACTGCTAATCCTTAGCGCCGGATAACCAAGACACAAACTGGCCGGAAGCACACTTGCAACACACTTGCTTCCCGTCGCAGCACTCGAATTTTGTATTTTATTTAAGGTCGGACTGTGGCATAAGCTATATTCCGACATATGCCAGATGACGTTTAATGTGACCCTACGTCCTCCTGTCGACACCAGCCAACGTCAACATTCGTCCAGGACAATGCAAATGAGCCGGAAGGCGGGACTGGGCGGAACAGGGCGGAACAGGGCGGAAGGGGGGGTGTGGTCGGGTCGAGAGTCAGAGGCACGCTGCATATTTCAACATTTCCGGTTTGATTTCACATTCCAAACAAAATGGGCGGCAGACGTGCTTCCGCCATCAGCTGCACGCATCGCACCTGAACCAGAATCGAATCAGTATCAACATCAGTACCAGAATCTGGACCGAAATCTGTACGCAGGACCGGTGCAGGATCCATATCCACATTTACAGGATGAGCAGGGTCAAAAAAAAAATAAAATTTAACTTAAGTTATTTAAGAAATTAATATAATGTGTAGTGTAAATCCAAATACATACTATTATCTAAAAGCTTGCTAAAATAAAATGCCGAAATAAATGTTAACAATTTTCTTATAATAAAAATCAAACTCTTCACAATAACGTAAATTGTTAGAAATAAAAGATTTCTAAAAAAAATGCCGAAATAAATTTAAACAATTTTCCTATAATAAAAATCAAACTCTTCACATTAACGTAAATTGCAACTGTAGTTGTATTGAATTGAAGACAAGACTCCACATTTTTCTATAATAAAAATCACATATTTTGATGCTGTTTTTTTCAGTATCCACAGCAGTGATCTGTACATACGACAAATTTATTGTAAGCCCATTGATTAGATCACATGTCCTTTCTATCATAACTGGCTTACGTTGCATAGGCAGATAAAAAGGCAGTAGGGATTGCATGAATGAACCCCTATAATCATATTCGATGCCATGATATAGTTCTGGACTCGATTCCCAGTGGCTCTCAACGGGTATAACATTTAACTCTTTAATCTTTTTGATGGGGCAATCGCCGGGCAGGGGCACATAAAAAATTTACCAGTTGATTTTATGCTGGATTAAGCTTAAACTTTATACTAAAAGGAACTAAGCAAGCGTAAATGGAGTTTTTCCCCTTTTCTTTGGCTCTCGGAGTTCGCCGCTGTTGTTTCCAGTCCCTTTCCTTGTTAAAATAGCTTTAGTGCGGTCTTTTGCCTTCATCTGGCTTGGGTCCTGCCCCGAGTCCTTTTTGCCTCCTTCATGTGTGTGTGTGTGTGTGAGTGTGTGTGTGTGTGTGAGTGTGTGTGTGAGTGTGTGTGTGGGAGTGGGGATGGGGTTGAGGCTCTTAAGCTACGTCTGACTGATTCCGGCACATTTCGGATGGGATGTCGAAAAATATTTGCTGTGACAGTTTTTGGCCCAAACACTCCTGCTCTGCGCTTTTTTCCGCCCGCTTTTTTTCAGCTTAGGAGGGGGTTGCATTTCGGCCTACCGCATCTCCTGACCATAATTCGCATCGAAAACCCATCAAGTAAATTTTTGAGCCAGCCAGTGAGAAAAGGGGTAAAAATTGTGGTCGAAGGTTTGGCTTTGGTGCTTTGACGAAGGCAATTTTGTGTTCAGGTAATAGCTCTATTATATAATTATTGTACATTATTGTCTGCGGTTTGGTCTGCTGCACACGCACTCAATATATACCTATACCTATACTCGTATATACGAGTATACACGTATATAAATCGAGCTAGTAGAGATGCTTACAAATCAGAGATATCGGACATGAAATATCGATGCGGACTGCATGGCTATAATAGTGTTTAGTAAGGAAACGTGATGGAAAAGATTGTATTTGAATAAGAACTAAATAAAAATACATATTTTAGATATTGCCTGACCACACACTTTTGTTGCCATCCCTGAAAGTGAGTCCTTTGACCCGACGTACTGGTCAACTTCAGATTGGTCGAGGTATCCGTATTAATATTCTCTCGTCCCAACCGTCGCACGTTGAAAAGGCAATAAAAATTTGTGTCATTCAACTGCGATGACAACGATGAATCGGACCCATGCAACCATAAGCCCCCCACTTCACCCTTATCCCACGGCGATTCATTCCGGCCACTATCGATATGCCTTGACAGAATCCAATTCCATTTCAATTGACCGGCCAATGCATATATAATACTGTGTATATATGATTTGCCACTCCCCCTCAACATCCAGGGACTCCGGACCGTAAGTGTTGACATTATTTATTATGTAGCTGTTGCATATGATTGGCTTTTTGCATTCGCTGCCTTTGCGAGTATGTGAAATATTCGTTTACATTGCACATGAAGCTGTGTATAAGTATATAATATACTTTTTAACTCTTTTACGCGGAAAAATAATCATCGCGAATTTGTATTTATTTTTCGTGATAATCGCGATAGATTCATTCAGCGACTGAAGAAATTTGTATTTGTTATAAATAAATTCGCGTATAACTCTCTGATTTGTAAATATCCATCAGCTTATTTATTTTTCCCTACTAAAATGGTTCAGTGCTCACCAAACATTTCATGTTTCATCTCTGAAAAAAAAAAAATATATATATATATAATTGATTGCCGTAAAGTTTCTTGCTACCATTGCGACCATCTCCTTTGGGAGATCCAAATCAGTAGAATTTTGCTGAATTTTCCGACAAATTAAACTTAAATTTTCTCTGCCATTAATCGTGATAATCAACGGTCGGTTCGTATCTGTCTGTAAATATTGAATAATAATTGTTAAAGGATGTCTGCATTCTGTTCGCTGCTGTTCCTGGCGCCGCTGCTGCAATTTTATTATAAAAATGATCTCGCTGCGGGTTCAGCTGTGGGTGGATAATGAAACCGTAGCAAATAAATCAATAATTTTTACTCTTTTGTGAATTGCCCGTGGCTACTTTGAGTTTGTCTCTGCTTTCCGCCATTCGCTCCGCTTCTTTATGCTGCCTGGAGAACAAAAAGAACATACATATATAATGTATATTTTTTATGGATAAAAAAGCCGAACCAACGAAAGAAGAACACATTTTATTTGGCTTGTTGTGGTTTTGGCTGCGAGCGGATACGAAGCGAAGGCTTCACTTCCACGGCTCTAGTTAGCCGATTGAGCACTTGAAAAAAATCTTCAATTAAGCTTTATTATTATTCATTCATATATTATAAGGATAAAATTTTCAATATTAATATTACTACAATTAGGCGATCCATACGAGGACATTTTCATTTCGAGTGCCATAAGTTTTCGCTTTCCTAACACCAATTAAAAATGTCATCACTGACATTATGAGGCGGAAAACAATACCAATAATAATCTTATTTATTATTTACCTTTTTTTTAATACTTTATTCATACATCAAAACTTTTTTCCCCTTACCCTATGGTATTAAAGGATCAATATAAGACGGAAACTACATCGCAAAATATTCGCTTTTAAGGACCCTTGCTCATTTTCTCAGTGAGGCCCGCTGGGCCTATTTGTTGTTGGCAGCGGTTTTGTGGTTTTCATCCTTTTTAGGCTGCCGAGAGAATGTCCTGGCTTGGCCTCTTCTGCGCTGCTTTGGTCCTTTCTGGTTGGGCTTGGTATGCTCCTTTCTTTAACCGAAAATGTGACGAAGGCACTGACTGTATTTCACTGTAACACACATGTGTGTAAGTAGACTCATTGCCATGTTATCCTCTTTCCTTCATTATTTTGGCTCGTTTCTTGTAGTGGCCACATAAATTGGTTGGCAAACTAATTGAAAATGGTCCGGCCCCTCTGTCACCCACACGAGCTTACATATTCAATAACCTGATAGTATGTTAGTGTGTGTGTGTGTGTGTGTGTGTGTGTGTGTGTGTGTGTGTGTGCAATCTAAACGCTAATTAAATGATTCAATGATTCTTTTCCCGCCCCCTTGATCCTCCCGTTGCCTGCTACTTTACCTTAATTCCATTTTATTGTTTTTCGCATGTTCTTTCAATTGCTTTTATGTGTGTGTGACTAAGGGTGTTGGGGTGTTGAGTGTGTGTGTGTGCAGTCCAAGTCCAAGCAACTCCTTCAAGTGAGCTGACAAGTGCCAGGGGGTGCACTGCCCTCCAACTCTCCTCCCCGCCTTTTCTCCGTGTGTATTTGCGGGTTAATTGAATTTTATGTGTTGGTCGCCAATCCTTAAGATTGTCTTCCCCCGAATACGCCCCACTTTCCCGACTACTGCCCCAGTCGGTCTGGACTTTGGAAATTAATTTCCTTATATTGACTTTTTTCTTTCTGCTCCACATTCCCTCTCCCTCCCCCTCTCCCTTTTGTGCACTCCCTCAATTTCCGCCGCTGTCTGTAGAATTTCTATGGAATTTTTTCGTTCCTGCTTTTTTGGGATTCCTTGGATTTATTGCCTTTGTGGTATATAGAAATTCTTGGGCTGACTAATGAGAAAATTATAACCAGGCACTGGGGTACTTAAGAATCCCTACCCATACTCAAAAGCTCTTCATCTTAGTCCTCCCCAACAACCTTGCCATGATTTCTCCTATCAGCAAAAGAATACTATACACTGTGCAAATGGTTTAGGATTTCATTTAGAAATAGTTATAATAGTTATAGTTTTATAATAGTTTTATTTTTTATAGTAAATAGTAGTAATAAGTAATAGTAGAGGTGTTTTAAAATCTTTTTTGGTTTTTGCCCCCTTTGAAAGTGCCAAACTTTGATGTTGATGCCCAACGCCTTTCTCTGAGTGCACTCCATCTAATGCTTCACTTGATGTTAATGGATTCGCACTTGCAATGAACCACAAACATATGCAAATGTCTCGAGCACCTGCTAACAACATTAACTAGCAGGGAGTCCGCACATACATACGTACACGTATATCCTGGCATCCTGGCATCCTGGCATAGCCAGTAAGTATACTCTCATCATTTTCAGGCCTGCTCCAACACTCGCACTCCATCAATAATTATATGCTGCATACATTTAGGCGCCGCTTTTCCCACCCACACCACACCCACACCCACACCCACACCTACAGCCTCGCCACGTTCATCGCCGCTTCGTTTCACTGTGCAAATGTTTGTGCAGCACTAGAAATGTGTGTTGCAGACGCAGTGCAGCAGGAGCGGGGCGCGGGGCGCGGAGGCGGGAGTTTTTGGAGGCGGTGGTGTTTTTGGGAAGGAAACGTCGCCATCACCAACACCAGCGTGGCGAAAATAAGACGGTTAACATTTTTGAGTGCGTGGCTGCAATTGGGGCTGCCTCAGATGGCTTGATGTGGGTGTGGGCCGGAGAATGTGGCAAGCGATGGGTTCGTTGCTGCCACTGCACCGGCAGTTGGGTGAAGTTGTGGGCGAGCCTGCTGGATGCCAGCCGAGTGTGTTTTGAGGCTTCGCTTTGCTTTGCTCTTTGCCGGCTGCACTTAAATATTTTGCATATGCGTAAAGTGGAGCATCAGCGACTATGACGACAGCAAACACTTTGTTGCAGCCAGGATGTTGCTGGCTGGATTTGCTTCTTTTTCTTTCACCGCCGTTACAAAACTCCTTACACCAATTTGTAGTGCTCAAAGGGAGCTCATAAGATTGCCTTGTTCGTTGGTAGTTAGTCAGCCAATCGAGTTTGGGGTAATTGCAGGCATTTTGGCGAAATAACTTCAAAGGGAGCGATTAAAAGGGAAGACTGTGAGGAATTGTTTAGGAGTACTTTAATGGAATACTTGGTGTGCGGATCATTTGGTTTGGCTAAAAGTCCAATTATTGGTACAACATTAACGCTTATAAACGTTATAAACGTGGATCAAATCAGATCAGTGAGCATAGATAGTAAGGTATATCATCAATACCACTTTAAATATTATTGCAATGCTTAAAAACTACTCCGATTGTGCTCAAGAGTGGTTCATAATCTAATGAACAACATGAATGTCTTTCGCATTTCCGTTATGAATATCTAATAAACATTCCTTTGAACTAGATGGCCGAGCTCCCTTACAAATTGAGTTTAAAGCAACTCAGTTGATTCATTCTATTCGATCCTGTTGGTTAATTGCATTTGGCTCATTGGCTTTGAAGTGGGGAGATATTACCACATGGCCGCAATTCAATTATTTTATTAGAGAAAAAGGGGCCTAAGCAGAAGCAATTGCTTTGATTGCCGGCGGCACTAACCGCAAGGCGAGCAGTCAAGGCTGCTGCTCCACCGCTCCACCGCTCCCAGCGCCCCACCACCCCAAAGGAGCCACCCCCTCCCCACCCTCTAAGCAGAAACCACAACTATGATAAGGATAAAGGGTCGGGCGGATGGTGGAGTGATAGCAAAAATGCGTTTTAAATATGAGACGTGAATGGTGGATGGTGGATGGTGGATGGTGGACGGGACTTCCCAGTGAGCTGCAGGGACAATAACCGACAAAGAGGACAAGAGGCTCCCTCTCGGTTCTAAAATTTAACCGCCACGCTGATGGCAGCAATTAAACAGAAAATGCCGGCGAAGGAAAATGCTCAAGAATTTGTGGTACAAAAATTCAATTAATTTTTGCCCCTACACACAATGGCTGGGTGAGGGTATTTGGGGGTACTTTCGGTTGCTTGTGGGACTGGGGCACATTGTTGTGTGTTGTCTTGTTCGGCGGTTAGCGGTTAGCAAAACTATAATAAATTATTCTACGACATTTTTGCCCTTGATTAGCATGGGCATCAGCAGCTTCATTCCGAAATGAAATAAATTACTTGCCAGGGAGTCTTCCTGAATGGCGCACAGTGAGTGGGTGGTGCTATCGACCAATTTGCTGGCCACATTCTATAGATAGAGTTAGGGGAAAAAACTATACATCACATCATCGGTCAACTTTCTATAGTGTTGATGCTAAAAAATTGAGTTACCAACTTTCCGGCGTCTGTGTAAAAAGATATAGATCACTCGAACACAAATTGGTTCATTGTGTTACACAATTATGCTGAAAGCCAATAAGAGTTCATGGCAACTGGGTGGTCTTATGGGTGGTTCGACACAAGGTCGTAGCTGGACTGCAATTTAGCCATTTATCGAATTATTTGTCTTTCATTTCGTAATTAGTTGGAGCTTTTTGTTTTTATGAGTAAAGTTCCATATCGATAAGTGAGTGGCAGGAATCTTTCAGCTGGGAGCAGTCCTGTTTAGTTTCACAAATCATCATTAGATCTTGGAAGCTCTAAATTTCCAGATGATGAAAATATCGAGAAATATAAATTTAATTTACAAAACTACGAAATGGAAACTGAGCTCAAAATTGAAGTCTCAATAGCCAAAAGCATTCCCTTTTGGGACCTTGAAAAGATTTATTTAAATTGACATTTTAATTTACTTGTAAGGAAAACGATTTCTCAGTGGCGGTACAATTTATTTGATTTGTGGGCAATATCGACGGCAATTAAGATAGCAAAAATGTACAAAAAACATCCAAACGAATTTAAATTGAACTTTTATTTTGCCCTTCTTTTTGCTCTCTTCTATTTTATCTGCGCTCTTAGGTAGACAACAATAAATTCTAAGAAATAAATGTGTGGGTTCGGCTTGGAAATAAAAAATAAAACGAGGGGAACAGAGATGAGAACATTTTCTTGGCGGTCGAGTCAGCAAAGCTTAAATTGCCTACGCAGGCACAGACAAAAAACACGAAGGGGATGCACAAATTTAAAGGCCGGGGTGTACCCTATTTACCATTAAAACACACACACACACACACACACACAGGCACACACACTCGCAAGACAACAACAACTCACGATGCATAAAAAATGGGCATGCCATAGAGGCATTGCCAAATTCTTTTGACACTTATCCCTTGTCTGCCTTCGACTCTCAAGCCCTACACTTAAAATAAAATATAAGTATAATTTATTTTCGCAGCTTGTTCAGTTTTCAATATATTCGAACATATTTATATACACTTCAATAGAGTTCTTTGTATTATTTATGCCGCAATACGAACAGAACTGTTTCGGTCCAATTATCTTAAGTTTAAATAAAATCTTATTTTGGCATAGCTGTTTTGAATATTTTTGTGGATATTTTTCGTTGAGTGCATTCAAATTTTCGCGTGTGTGAGTGTATCTAGGCCCCTTGTCACCTGTCTCGCTTGCACAGTCTCGGGGTTCGTTCATTATTGTTATTATTATTTTTATTTTGTTTTATATTTGTGTATCTAGCATGTGGGCAGGGCTTTTTGGGGGCATTTTCGCTTCTTGATTTTTATTGTGGAAATGCGAACGTCGGCCGTTTTTTTAAAGCCACCACCACAGGCACCCACCAACACACAGGACTGGCAAGGATTCTAAGCTTGATGGTGTGTGTGTGAGTGTGTGTGTGTGTGTGTGTGTGCGACCAGTATGAGTTTTGTTTGTACGTGTGGCCCAACACTTACACGAAAATGATGAATGATTTTATGGTTTGCTTGACCTGAATTTTATAGTATGCATGCATGGCCCCCCAAAACCCCCCAAGCCCCTCATTCGAACAGCCCATTGCGAGTGGAAAATTTTATGTTTGCATAAGAAATTGGATTTTTGCATTAGTTATGGAAATGAGAAAACTTCAACTTGATTTGTTTTTCACTGGTTCACTCGGTTCGTTTCGCTCCACTCTTCTCACTTCACTTCGCTCACCGCCCCTTCTTACCAATTTTCTTCATTTTCTTTTTTTTTTCTTTTGAGTGTATGTGTGTGTGTGTGTGTGTGTGTGTGAGAGTGGTCAGAAGAAAACGGTTTCTGGCAACTCTCGGAAAACTGTTTGAATTTCGTTCATTCATTTTGGGTTTTCGCTTCGTATTTTCGCATGTTGTTGCTGGCGTCCATTGGTTTTTAGTCTTGTGCATTTGCTCTTTGGGCTTCTGCGGTCCATGGAAATGCAAAACCAAAATGGAAAGAAAAAACCTGGAAATTTACTCTTGTCTAATGCTTATTAGATTTGGCTCATGAATCAACCCAATTGCAAAGCGACCGTCGGGAGTGAAAATGGAAATGCAAGGAGGTTTCTGTAAGCTTACACTTGGGCTATCTGGGTGCTTGCCATTGTGTTTGTGTGTTTGAGTTGCAGTTGCAGTTGCACTTGCAGCTGCATATTAAGTATACGCCAAGTGGTCGGAAAGATGAAGCACTCACCGGCAGCAGCTGCATCACCGTTGCCTCGCCCAATATCTCACAGTATGCCAAAACAATCGACAATGTATATCACACCCACCTACACAAATAAGATCCCACAACTATGGGTTAAATTTTATGACAGCTGAAACTTGATAATGTTGGTATACCCTTGTAGCTCAAACAAGTGTATATGTGTTACATAAAGATTTTGAACTATTGCTTGTATTTTAATAAATAATTAAATCAAATATTTTTAAAAGTATAAGCCATTTTATAAATGTGCTGTGTCTTTTAAAGCCATACACAGGTATTGAAACCTTTTAAGTTTCTTGGCTTTCTTGACTAGTACTCAATTTTAAGTCTTACATAAAATAAGAGTATTACGAAAGGGGCTATAATATCAAAGAACGGGGATATCTCATAAAAAAATAAGTTTCTTATATGTGCAGATATATATTGTGCTTTATAGAAAAACTTTTGCTCTGCAAAGCAATAAAGCAGTTGAATGCAGCGCCCTGGAGTGTGTGTGGTATGTGGTGGTGCTCGATGAAATGGATGTGGAATGTGGGCTTAACGATTGCTACCAGTATCTCGAATCCTGGCTAAGACAAGGTTCAACAAGCAGACACTTTCCCTCGGGCCAGCTGAACAACCAAGACAGTTGATGACTGAGACCAATGAATTTGACCGATTATAGCAAGAAAACAAATCGCTACAAAAAGTAGCAGCAACAAATTCCTTTTCAGATTCTTAGACTTTTGCGAATTTCAATTCGACGCGGGCATACTTTAAATCGAACAAATATTTATGGGTTTTATTTGGCTTAAAATAATAATAAAAGGAATATTAATAAATTATTTGTATGGTATTTCTTTTAGACTTACTAGGAGGATATTTAAAAAGCCATCATATCATATCCCATAGCCAGATGCCTTCGCATACTCGTACTTTTCCTCTAGCTGCCTGATGGCCTGGCTCAGTTTTAATAATGGCAACTTTTTTAATTATTTGCTTGAAACACTTGCCGATTTGTTGGACGCCGCTGGTTGATTTGTTGGCCGTGTTGTGTTGTTGTGCCCGATGGTGCCAAACTATGGCGGCAATATGTGCCAACAGTTGAATAATCTGTCAATAAGCTTTTGTCATCGCTTGGGGTTCCCAGCATCCCGGCTTTTTGCGAGAAGGACAACATCACCAACTGCTGCTCCAGCTCCCGATGCTGCCACAAACAAACATTTTTCTATTGGTTTGCCAGCGGAGCCCCGAGGGTCACCCTCAGATGGATTTTCCGGCGTAGGGGTAGGTGGCAGAAGTGAGTGGAAGTTTTCCCATATATATTGCGTCTTGGGGGCCACTAGCTCTTTTTTCTCCGCTTCGTTTGGCGGTTGGCGAAAAAAAAACTTTTTAATAAAGGTCGATTGCTGCATGTCAATTTGCCACCTCTTCAACTCGCCCTCCAAAGTTTTCCATCCCTAGCATCCCTAGCATCCCTATACCCACCCACCCAGTTTTCCCTGCCCTTTTTGCTCTGCGATTAGCTTTGGCAATAGTTCTGGCACTGTATGCGCATCCGGTGCCTGCTCCTTGTCTTTGTGTTTCCGTTTTATCACTTATTACTTCCGTTTCGACACTTTGGCACAAGGTGCTTGGTTCCTTGAGCTTAATGCCGTGTCACCTTTTGCATTTTAATTTATTTCCCTCCGCTCGCGTAATGAGCTGCAATTGCCACTGCAACTGCAATTGCAATTGCAATTTCGACCGAGCCGGGGTATTAGCATTTATATGAGCAACTTTTCATTCGTCTAATTGCTAAGCTGGATGGCCGAAATAAATCTTGGACCTAGCCTAAAACCACTCGAACAAGTTGGCCGGCCAATCTCAAGGCTCTCGAGTGCGTGGTGGGTGCTGGGTGGTGGGTGGTGGTTGGGTGGCAAGGTTGTTCGCTGGCTACTTGGCGTCTTCAGGTGCATGGGGGGGTGGCGATAAAATATACATAAATAACCTTTATTACACATGCTGACGACGCTCGAGTGCTCGAACTTTTTCAAGTCCACTTTGCCCAGTTGTTTCTCGAGTAGTTTTTCGGTGGCTCCTTTGTTGCCGTTGCCACCGCACACCACCCAATCACCCAATCACCCAATCGCCCAATCACCCTCAACCCAACTTTTGGCCACGTGCAGAACTCCTTTTATTATAGGCCAAAACGGTAAACGAAAGTCGATGGCTGGCACATATATACATAATTTAAAGGGGGAGGTTAAAGAAATTGGCCTTCAATGGTGGAACAATGTTGTAGTTTAACGCTTTGTAGACGAAATAAATGTGAAAATTTAAGCGCATATTTGTTTTCAGCTTTTATTCTTAAAATATGAAAAGCTTTCAAGATGCAATGGAATCGAAAGTTAGTTCAGTGATGAATAGACCACGACTTTATAAGAACATTAGCTCTGTTTTCTAATATAATATATATAATATAAAAATTTCGTTGATAGACTCTATTTAAGCCGACTTTGACCACATGACAGGGCTCATACTTAGCCAATATTACATGTCTATTTGTAACCAAGGCGCCGTAAGATAACCCGATTTTCCTGGCAGTCCTTTGCGCCGTGGAAATGGATTTGGTCAAAGGCGAAGATAAGGCTATCTGTCCCGGGAATTTGCAGTCCGTGCAACCAATTTGAGTTAATTAAACCACGCAAATCCTAATGTGACCTAATTGGGTTCAGTTCGCTACAGATTGGCAGCTGCCAATGGAGGGGGAGTGAATGGATTGTATGGAAAGGAATGAAATGGGAGGAGCAGGCCTAGACACTTCCATCGCACTTCGAGGGCTCCTTCATCCTCATTTACACTCATTTCGGACATTCTTTCTGGTTGTGTTTTATGTCTTGGGTTGGGTTTTTGCCTTTCCCATTTTCTCTGATTTTCTTCAAGCAATTCGTGTACACATGGGCAAAAAAGTGTACTGTGCGAAGATATTATTACGATAAGGTACATAGTTTTTTGGTAGGTAAAAAAAACTGCTTTAAAAATTAGTAGGAACAGGTATTTTAGTAGTAATAGTTATAGATATACATATTGAAGAAGGGTTTACCAGTGGAGTATTTTCATACATATGTATGTCAGCAGAGGAGGATCCTAACAGATAAGCCTTTCAAAAATAAATATTTAGGCCTACACTCCATTTTATAGAAGTAGAAGGGTTTAAGGAGAAGGAAAGTTCGTGTTTTTTAGTGTATTCCGTCTTCTTCCTTTTCATGGTTATGACCCTTTGAGTTGTGTGCTGGTGTCCAAGGGCTGCTTGTTGCATTCGCGAATGCCAAGAGCTGTTCATCCCGCCCACGACCTGCCCCGCCCACTGGCCGACTCCACTTGTCCTGTCCGCATTTTGAGTTGTCCTGCCAGGACAGTTCCGTGTTCATCCCTGCTCGCCGGACTCCATTCTCCATTCCAGCGCGCCCCTAATCCTACAAGCAACTATAAGCCTTGGTAATTATCTGCAAAGTGACCATTAGGCGATTAGTTGATGCTGCCTCGCCGCTTCGTCCTGTCTGCTTACTTCGGTCCTTTGAGTCTCGATCCCGGTGCCCCGTTTAGTTCCTCTATTTACTCTTATTTCACTTCGAATGTGTCTTGGCTAATATAACGCCTCATGTGGAGCTGAAACGTGTGCCATGTTTCTGGGCAACTTGAAGTTAAGGCGAAGTAATCGCTTTACATTGCCACCAAGTAAGCAGTCGGAGATTTTATTATAAATCATAGCAAAGTAGTTCAAAGAAATCTTTAATAAAGAAGTGCTATTAGTCTTCTTACTTTGCATTTGAATTTTCCACTACAGTTGCTTTCCTTTTTATTGATATTTAATAACGCAGAGTGTTGGTAAGTTAAACAAATGCAAGGAAAAACAGAACAGAACACTGAAAACGAACCACTTTAAGTGATTGGAGACTGCCTGACTAAACTAAAAAAAAAAAAATCGAACACTTCAATGCAACTCACATTTAGTTTGATGTCTAATTCAGCCGATCTAATAGATTTGCATTAGCTTAAATAATGACTTCCGCATCTGTGGACTATAACTAAATGCGAAGGGTAATGAATCTAGTGGCTGATAACTCGCTTATTACGTTATTAGCTGCAATTAGCAGTTCATTTCACTTGTCAGTGCCGCCCACTAATTAGATTAAAAACTAAAATAGAATTCTGGCTCAGTTTAGATTGGGGGCAAAATTCAGATAAATCATTATAACATTTGTTTTGACGGTCGTTTTTGGAAATTAACTCATCCTGGATAAAAATTCAAATTTGTCAATCATATTCAATTAGTGCAAATCAAGTGAAACGCAGCTATTAACATGAAATTTGTTATTTCGAATTTAAAAAGCATATATATTTCTTTATAAAACTGCGCATAATAATTACTTACAATTTGTATTTCATGGTAACCCTTAAAAATAGGTTGCCATGCTATGATCCAACTAGTAGGTGATTAACTGATGATTTCAGATGGTTCATTTGCATTTCTCTTTAGTGTGATTAAATGAAAAGTGTTTTAGGGAAATCCTCAAAGCGTCAAATCCAAGCTCGAAACTTTCTATTACTCCATTAATGTCTACAAAACCGGATAGATACATTTTCGCTCTATTCAACCGCATTTCTTCGTCTCGTTTTCAGCTAATTTGCATTCGCATTTTTTGTCCTATGCGTTGGGGCTAAAATGATGAGGATTTTCCTTGAGTTCACTTTGCATTTTGCTTTATGAACTGCTGCATAGAGGAAAATGCTCTAAGTAGCTGACTTAGTATGTGATAATTTCGCTGGCCGATAGTTACATTTTCATGTTTTTGTCATAAACGAGGTCCCTTCAAAACCGCAAGAAGGACCGCAAGCGTGAAAAAGGAGCGAAAAGCCAAAGCGGATTTCCATAAGCAGGCGGAAATGGCGAAGGAAGGAGGGAAATTGTAGTCCAAGCACATGCGAAGCATTGAAAATTGTTTACGATAACGATCGCATAATCATAATAATAATCACATTATAATAATTCTTGGCTTTATGTGGTCCGCTGTGGCCTGTCGCTGCCTTTTCCACCCAGAACTTTTCCTTTGGGGACGTGTAATAGTTGCTAATAAAATGCAATGCCCATCGACAGGGCAGCGTAGAAAAAAGTTGGCAAAGGATTATAAATTTCTGCGGTTGAAACGGCGAAGAGGGTGGCCAGTTAAGTGGGCGGGCACTAAAAAAATGGCAACTGCATTGATGTTATTACCTGAGCCGACCGACAACTATTCGCCAAAGTCAATAAACCAAAATGACAGACTGGCCCGAAGTGGGGCTAAAAAAAATAAGTTGATGGCGGTTTTGGCATATAGCCCCCACTGCAGCTATGTATGTGCTCTTTTTTGCCCTGTCAGCAAATTATTGTTATGCTTTTGGCTTTTGCGCATAATTCTGCAGTTCTCCGTTCTCCGTTCGCCGTTCTCCATTCGGAGTATGTTACTCATACGCCACGTTGCCGGTCTTGTGGCAACTTTAGCATGCACTTTTAAATGAGCCATAGCCATAGACATGGCACCAATTTTTATTTCGCCCCCTTCGCACTCATATTTGCGTGGCTTTGTTCACCCGTTTTCAATTTGTTTTGGCTTGGTTCGTTGATGGTGTGCTGTTGAAGTTAGCTGTCGCCGGGTTTTTCACCATTTCCCTATTTTTTCCGAGACCCAACTTCTTTATTTGAATTTGGCCAGAAGTGGGGAAAAGGGACGGAGCTGGTTCGCCATGGCTGTCTGTTGCGATGCGGGTGGAAAAATTCGGGAAAGCACATTGGGGGCTGAACAAAATTATTTTCACGAAAGGAGTGCTAAAATAATTTAAAGGACTTCATTTTGGTACTTTGCTATACGCGCTAAAGTAAGCAAATGAAAAAACTGAACGTTTCATCATATATGCTTATTGCGCCTAGTTCAAGAGCCTAAAGCTGTTTAATTAGATAATGTAAAGCACTGATTTATCACTTGTATATGTTAGCATGAAACAAAAAAAATACCCCAGGCAGTCTGCGAT
This sequence comes from Drosophila orena, assembly GCA_005876975.1. Classification (NCBI taxonomy): domain Eukaryota; kingdom Metazoa; phylum Arthropoda; class Insecta; order Diptera; family Drosophilidae; genus Drosophila; species Drosophila orena. Next base: position 6,034,968 of record VCKV01000008.1, on the reverse strand, counting down.
GTAGAGTATTCAAATTTCAGGTTGGCGGAAAGTGTCGCAACTATTTTTTGTGCCAATGATGGTTTGCGGTTGAAAAACAACTTAAAAAAAAACTAACAGGAAAATCGACAAAAGCGATGATGGAGACAGACTATAGCAAGTTTATTTATGCTTTGCGTGTCTGCTGTGAATTAGTGCCAAATTTGATTATCTATGACTGCACACATACATATTGGCGCACACCCACCCAGTTATGTATATGTATATGCTTTCATGGATGAGGGGAATGGGGGGGGGGGGATTAACCCAAATAGCGTGGGAAACACGCCTCACAGCAAGTCACCGTGGGTTCGGTGCTCCTTTATCATCCTGGTTGTGGCATTTGCGGAAATGTACGCCCACCGTAAATTGATTTCCCTGATCAGTTGGGAAATTTATTTAATTTTCTTTAATTTTCCTGGTTCATAACGCACAGAAGTTCTAATCTGCCCGGCAGGCTTGACATGATTTTTAATTTCACACGAACTCATTTTAACTTTTCATTAAGAGCAGCGAAAGGATTGTGCGCGAGTGGGCGCTGTGGCCACGCCCACCACTACCCACACACACACACACACACAGAGGTGTATCCATAGACGTTAATGTCATAAGCCACATGCCAAGCTGTAATTAGCCAACTCATCATGCTGATGGCCTGGCGGGGCTTTAAAGGTGTTGCTTTAAGCCATTCGTGCGATATTTCAACTGCGATGGAAAATCAATGGGGCAAGCGTTTCCTGATTGAAGTGGTAAATTTGATTAGTTGATTTTTGGTTTTCATTATTAACAAGCAGCTATTTGCCTGAAATGTATGTATATTTAAATAGCATTTCATTGGAAGTTACTTAAGATTGTAACTGGTAATTGAAGTGTTTAACTGGATTAGTAACTGGATTATTTTCTGCCTTGAATTTCTTTAATTAATATCGCACTGCGAATAAAATTAAAGTAGCTTAACCACCAAATTGATTTGTTTAAATGCCGAGAGCAAGAACAAGAAATTTTGTGTTATCTGAGAGTTTTGTTCTGTGCAGATTTCAGGCAACAAACGAAAGATATTTAATAATATATATAAATGTAAAATGATCCTTTGGCCTTCCCAGCCTTCATAGTTTGCACAGCAGCAAATCAATTGAAGTAAATCCTGCAGTAATAAGGCAATCAATCGGACAGTGCTAAGAACAGGAAATATTAAATATTTCCGCACAGTATGCTCCGCATCAATTATGTTTATGCCTTATGATATGGCATAACAGATCTCTGCTGTTTCACATCAGGCTATTGTGAGTGAATTCAATGGAAATGTTTTCATGGCCTGGCGGTTGTGGGTGTGGGTGTGGGTGTGTGTGTGGCAACAATGAATTCAGGCGCACAATATCTAAATCTTTATTAATTCGACTATTTTGTGGCAAGTTCCTGGCCCAAGCACAGCGATGCCACAATTTTTCTGGCTTTCATTGGGCAACGCAACTCGACAAATAAATTAATAGCTATCAATCAGTAAATCCGCCAAAGGACCTTTTCCTTTGAATGCAAAAGTTCTTTTCCCCCTTCCCCATGCGTGTGTGTGTGTGTGTGTGTGTGTGAGTGTCCTTTGTGTTTGTGCGTGGGTATGCGCAAATGCGTGGCTGTGTGTGTGTTAGTGAAGGAAACGCACAAAAGCCCCTATAAGCGCACTCAATGAATGGCTAATATGACGACTGCAGGAGCTTCGTCTGTCCACAATGAGTTGCCAGTTACCAATACGAGAAGGAAAAGTCACAAAAGTTACAACAAATGTGGTGACTGAAGGTGGAAGTGATCGAGCAATCGCGGAAATAGAAAGTGTGCGGGCAATGATTCCAATAAGGCACATACAATTAATTGGAAATCTTGCAGGACTCATGATTTGCCTAGCATGTATCCTTCAGTGCACACACAGAGCTATTTACTATCAATCATTGCCATTTTAATTTCAATTTTTTATAAGACATGCATTTGAATATGTAGCATCGGAAAATGTAGGTTCTGACAATAAGTTGAAATATGAATTGAATAGTCTGGATTCATTCACATAAATCAATTGAAATCGACCTGTGCAAAAACTGAATTACCTCTGCACTTCACGAATAAATTGAAATTATTTGCATCAAATCATTTTCCTCTCCGTACTTCTGCTGGAAAAGAGCAACCTGAAGTGTATACTGGTGTATTGGTGATCTCGGCGTGGATCACAAGCCGTGACAGTCAAAGAAATTACTGGGATTGCCTCGTGACAATGGGGCCAAGTGTGTGACAGTTCCATTTTAGCAATAGCAATGGGAACGGGGAGTACGAGGTGGACCGGAGCAAGCGACTCATAAATCATTCGCGACATCGATGTCGATGTCGACTATGACGACGACTGGCAATCGCAGCATCTGATTGACTACTGTCAAACGGATGGCTGCCGCAAACAGGCGAGTGTATGGAAAACCTACACCGATGCTGCTCCAATGGGGCAAGTACGTGTGTATCCTTGCTCACACAAACGTCTACATGTGTTTGTTTCGATGCTTGGCCTGCATGTAGTTCGTACAATATACAATACAGCATATGATGATGATGTACTGCTCGACTCTCTCTGCCTATCTATTTATATATATATATATATATCTGCATTTGTATCGCCTGCACTTGTAATCGAGAATCCTAGGTCGCTCCTGCAATCGCTGGGATTTTGGCCTGGCTTGGATGAGTTCGGATTGGTATGTTTGAAATTCCTCACGTCGAAAGCTCGATGGAAATGTTGCGCCATTCATATGCACAGTCGCATCTTATCACCAATAAATACGGTGATGTAGCTTGGTTGTAGCTCTTATTACGCGTATTATTCCCATTACTATTATTCCCATTACTTGCATTATTTTGTATTTTGACCTATCCTGCGTAAGTTTTGTACATCTGCTCACAGTTTTCCATCGACTTGGAGACAAGGTGCATTGTATTTGGGATCACAGTCGTCGGTAAAGCGTAACAAATGAAATGTGACACATTATGCGACCAGGCGTATAACTGTCTTTCCATCCGTCCGTCGATTTGTCAGTGCGTTGGCGGGTGTGTATTGAATCAAGTCGAAATGACTTTCGTACTCCATCAATGGCGAAATTATGCAATAACTCCTATTGATTACGCGTGCGGGATTAATCAAGTGGCCAGCCGATCGGGTAGTCCGGAAAATGCATTAAAATACCCACTTAAATCAGAGCAGAGTGTGTGGGTGGCATCAGTGTGGCGCTTAAAGTGAGTTCAACGGGTTGGGGGCCATAATTCGACTGCCTCTGCCACTGCCTCTGCCTCGTTTCTCGCTCCTCGAGGAGCCGTTTTCGTTTTATTATTATACGTTGTTGTGATGTTTGCTCTGACAAGCCACTTTAACTAGATGGAGCCAACAAACCTGTGCTCCACATCCACCCCCACCCAGCTTTGCCCCTTTCGACAAGCAAATTGCACACGCATTGACAACACAAAAAACCAAACAAGCAAAGGAGTTGGGGCTTTTATGGGGGGCTGGCTGGGGGGCTGGCTGGGGGGTGGGAAGCCCCTTCAAGTTGTTATCTGCTTGCTTAGCTATTGCTGCTATATGGCTCTTGGTATTTGCTTGCCATTTGTGTATATTTATACCCTAGGTATGTGGTAAAAGAGGTGCTTTGTCATGTGTGGACGTACAAGGATATGAGGGAACTGCTAAAGTTCGAGCTTTTAAAAATCAATCATTTAAAAAATATAATAATTTTTATATCAGAAAACATGGGGTATTTAAATAAACGGCCAATGCAATGTTGAATGGTAAGCCTACCTAGTAAAATAAAAAAACCTAACTAAATTAGTAGTAAGCATTTTGAAGTTACTTACAAGTTTCAAGATTTTTCGATCACTTTCATGCAGCGTGAAATGGTGAGTACGGGGTACATCGTGGTCTAATAACGCCCTGCTCTGTGTGAGTGTTCTTGTGCAGTCCCCTACATATCCAGTTAAAAGGATAATGGAGCACAACAATTTTTACACGCATATATTTTACAAATATTTGCATTTTTGCAGGGTCTACCTGCCTGACAGGTGAACGCTGCTGCTTTGGAGCATGGAGCACTTCGAAAGGGTGGCGCCACTGAAATGGGTAGCTATAGTCACATAACTTTGGCGTACCTTTTGCATTGCTTCCCCTTTCCCCCTGACAAGAGACATTTAGCTTGGCAGGCTTCGCCTTTTGGGGCTTAGGACTTAAGAGCCCCCAAACGCACAACTAAGCGCGGATTGTGATTGGGGTACCAATAAAAAGAGCGTCTACGGAAATCGCGTTTGGCTGCGATTCATTGTATTTCATTCCTTCGATCGAATTACGCGCCCTTTGCACACTCCTTAATGTGATCGGCTGCCGTTGATACTGCGATGAAAGCCCTTTATGTGCAAATCTTATGGAGTCACAATGGAAGTATTATTTGCAACAAATTGGATCTATGATAGGCAATCGCAAGATTTCATTTGTTTTTAGTGAGTAAATTAAGTCTATCTTTAACGTATCTTTAACTACGACATAGTTTAGAGTATAGTTTTAAAATATTTCAAGCTTTAAATTGCCTTGGCGGATTTATATTTTTTGCATTGACTACTTCGGCCACTAGATCCACTTGAAGTTCCATAGAATGACTAGCTGTCTGGTTAAATAATCATAATCGAGTTACTGTCAAAGAAGGAAGTTGTTGCACCGCAAATTGAATTGAAGTCCTGTATTTGGCAGCGTCAACTTTTCTGTCACAGACAATTAAGGAAATTCCAAAATAATTCTCTCCGAGAGTTCTGCAGTTTTAACAGAAGTGCAAATTGCATTTCAATGCACAAAACAAAACAGAGAAAGCACAAAAAAAAATCGCGTCATTGCACATTATATTGCTGATAGAGTAATGCATTTTCCCAGCCATTAACATGCAATTGGCAATAATGAAGAAAGATGAATTGAATAAATCTGAGGGGCATTCAAATGAAAAAATGTTCTACCTCGTTATTTACCAATTTATATTCCCGCAGATGCAAATTGGCATGTCCATAAAGTTGCTTTCGGATACATAAATTAGTTGGAAATCTGTATTTGAAAGCCATTACAGGCATTGTCGCATACATTTGCTTGTCATGAGAACTTTATACTCAGATCTTGTTAATCGAGGTCAACGGGATAATTATCATCTCACACATCTTCATAATTTGTCCTACTAAAGGATTCATGCGATTATTTCATGATTTATATTATTTGTCATATTGAAAAAACCTATTTTGACACTTTGATTATAATATTAGATATGGATTTAATAGAAAACTGAATGTAACATATATATATAACTACGCCAATAAATTGACTAATGCGGTTTTAATTAGCTTTGCAGTGTGGCTAAGGTCAATGTGCAGTGCGCTTATAAAGTGTGCATCCTGCGGATATGGGTCATCGCTCATCCGCCGGGCTGGCCATCTCTGTCTGGCTCGTTATCGCCCTCTCCCTCTGGCGCGCTTCACTTGCGACTTTTGCATAAAAAATGATGTGCGCGCCATGGAGGAGATGGCGATGATGATGACTGGGTCAGGTCGGGTCTGGCCGGGCTTAAAGCAGCCACGACTTCGCCTTTGTTCTCCGGATTCGACTCGGTCGGATTTCAGTGCACTCAAACGATTGGTGCTAGTAGACTCCCAATTTATAAACCAGTTGCTGAGTCTTGAAGTTTACGTTACATATAATATTTAATACTTCCATTTGTAAAGTAATACAAAGTTTTTACACCCAAACGGATTATTGTATCTTTGAAGTGTGAGTTCACAATCCATGAATTTTCTGTGTGTACGGGCTCCCCATCTGCCTATTCTAGCGTATCTGAACAAGGAGACGTGAGGCATACTGTCAGTGTCGTCCTGCTCGTCCTTCCTCTAAAAAATTGCTGGCCTAGCGGCTGCTTGCAAGGCAAGTGGCGCCAGTTTGTATTGTCATCCTTTTTGTAGCTTTCCTTCTGCGCTTTTCCACCTTTCCTTTTTTTTTTTTTAGCTCTCAGCCTGCCTAGCTGGCTCCATTTCCACGGCTCTATATGTGTGTGTGTGTGTGTGTGTGTGTGTGTGTGTGTGAGACAGAGAGGGACGGAGCGAGTAAGCTCTCTTTCTTTTCTATTATTGTCTCACTTACAAGTGTACCCGATGTATTATGCATATCCTGTAACACTCCACTTTTGTTGTGCATTAGTCAAATGTGCGACAGTTGGAAAATGGCGAAGCCAGAAGCATTTGAAGCCGCGAAGGGAACTCAGCGGAGCAGGACATTCATTTAGGGCTCACGCACACACACACACACACACACACACGTACAGCCATACACACAATTGGCCAGGAACAAGAAAGCGCTGAGCTAAATATGTTGTTTTCTTGGCTTCTGTTTTGCTTTGTTCGCGCTTAAGGTGGCTGACAAATTGAGAAATTAAAATGCTGAAAATAGCATCGAATTAATAAGCAAGCACCTTAGCCTCAGTTGCTTAATTGGCTACCATTTGACTGTGAGCCCTTGCTGTTTTATTTATATTAATACGAAACTGTAAGCCCGTCTAGATTGGCTCTGTCCGCCCTTTAAGCCGGCAATTATCACAGTTCCCTTCAGCTTGGCCGCCAATGCCATTAAAGGGACACTTAAACTGTTTTAGTTTTTCGCTTCAGTGTTTTCCTTTGTCGGAATCCAGTTGCAGGTGGCAATGGCCCAATGGCTAATTGGGGGGCGTTGGCTTGGCCCAGACTAATGTGCTTATCCACGAATTGCTGGCGGTGTAGAAGCCATTTGGGTATAGAGTTCTTGGTTCGCGAGCTTCTGGCACTTTAAAGGGATATTGAAAGTACTGCAAACAGGATTCAAATACTGCCAAAAAGTCTTCATTTCCTAATCAGATCATTAGAGGTTTTTTTTTTGGAAATAAAACTTATTATTACTTAGTTAAATATCGCTCATTCAAAAGTTCATAAAATTAGTTAAGATGTAATGCCTTTTTACCCCTTCTTCATTTTGTTCGAACTCAATGTCATGCGTAATGACTTAATTATTTATATATTTCCCAAGAAAAAAGTGGCAAATTGTGTAGTATTTACTCTAATGGTTGTACCTCCCTAATGTATTGGGCCAAAATAATGTGCTTGTATTTGGATTAAGTAAAGAAAGAGATCGAAAAATACATCAAAAGACATGATTACCAACTTGTCTTTGATTGCGTTTTAATTAAGTATTTCTGTTAAACTTGTTTGTACCCTAATGTTTTCTATCTGACTCCTAATTTTAATTAAACTGAGTATCAAAAGATTTTTGTTCCACATTTCTTAGTTTATAAATATGCATCATTTTTAGGCGTAAAATTATTTACAAATACAAATGCTAGCATTTTCTGAAAAGCCTAATCGCACTGAGTTTTCGAGGTGAGCTTGCATGATTGTGGATAGAGAACAAGTTTTAATTACAACTTGGAACCTAGCTGGATGACTGCGCACTTTCCCATTAGAAATTTTGAGCTCTTGACAAATGCTTCCATCCTTTATGTCCTGCCCCGAATACGCACCTGTTTCCTGCAGCGCATTTCGGCGCCTAAGTGCCAATTACGAAACGTGTTTAATTGCTCGATTAGCGAGCATTTTGTTTGGCCCAGTCATGCCACGCCCACACGACCAACCGCCCTACCGCCCCCATTTTCCATCCGTTGGCACTCATAGTGCTGCTTGTCACCGCTTTTCCTCCTTTTCCTGCTGTTCCATTCCAGCTTTTCCTGCTGCTCCAGCTGCACACTACACAAATGAAAAGCGCGTCATCGTCCGTCTCTGTTTCTGTCTCTGGAGTCATCAACTTGCCCCCGGAATTCCCAGAGCTATAATCTTGAACTTGCTATCCTTCGGGGATGTTGGCTGTGGATGGAAGGGGGGTCAACTTTCAGTTGGCTCACGCTGGTTTTTAACTAAATCTCGTTTTCAATTTCATTTCCACTCGAGCAACACTTGAAAACAGTCGCCGAATTAAATTATTCAAAATGTCAAACAATTATTCAAACGCCAAGTACGAGCGAAGGCAGAAGTTCAACCACCTACACGACCCGCACCCCACCGAGTCTGGATTTGAGTATATAAGCCAACTTATGATTTAAAAAGATATTAGACTTGTTCACAGTTTGCCGCTCCCTTTGTTGTTGCCTTTTGTCCTTTATGCTAAACAGTAGACGGCTTCGCAGGAGCCACAAACACAAAAAACAAAAAAAAACAGAAAAAAAAATGAATGAAAAGCAGGAAAAATAGCAGAAGAAAAGAAGCACAAGCTTTGGCAAATTATGCTGGCAATGGCATATAAATATATGTATTCAGATATATATGTACGAGTATACATGAAAACGATGCCACAGTCCAGTTTCACTAAAATACCCCGAAGTTTCCTTTCAAACAGTTGTTGCTTGAACAGCTTCCACCACGAACAAAAAATATTAATCGAGCTCATTGACATTTCGTTGCCATGCAACTTGAGGTTTGAAAATGTAGTACTCCCTATATATACGATTATATTACTTAAGAATATTATTACAATTAAGGTACAATAGTAGAGTGATTTTAACTGATTTAAGATGCTATTGAATTGCTAGTTATAGTAGATTAAATTATGTTACTTATAAGTATATTACCCAGAAAGATTGAGTATTTTATTTCAGTAATTGAGGGTATGGTACAGGCAGTTTTCCGTTTGAACGAGGCTCCACTGTGGCATAATAGGCGATAGCGAAAAATTTCATTATATCTGAAGTTGAGGGCAGGTTTATGGACGAATTCTACGCATAAACTTTTATTAACTGTGTGCGTATTTTGCAATTTGAGAAAGTTTTCATTCCACCCACTGGGGCTGCAGCTTTTAAAGCGCCGTAAAGTATGCAATGGGCCCTCGGCGAATCGGCGGACTTATCGTCCATTTTAAAGAGGCAGCCGCCAAGAATTCCGTGCATATTACGTACATAGAGAACACATTTATGCAACTTGTGCCTGTCAATCAAGGGTCCTGGCCACAGAAGCCGCACCCCCACACCCACACACCCACACACCCACACACACACACACACACATACGATTACAGTTGCATGGGGCCAATTTAATGGAAATGCGGTTTTTATTTTAATTTGCCCAACTAGGAATGATCAAAGGTGAGCCGAAAAGGCCTAAAATCCGAAACTGAAACGTATTTATTCTGCATGCTTCTGCCATTCGCCGCTTTTGCCTTTTCGCTATGCGGCCTGGCTTGGTAAATATTGGAGGGTTTAGGCGTCTAATGAGTCAGATTTAGGCTTTGACGTGTGCAAAATGTATCGCAAGCGAGTTGATTGAGCATGTCAAGTGGGGCAACTTGCTTCCCTGCTAATTGCTGGGCCGCCAAATCAGGTTGGGCCATAATGAGACTGATAATGGGGGCGCAAGGCATATCACGCATGAGTATCATATTTAAATTCATTTTATATTTATACCATTAATTTGCTATTAATCGATTTGCATAAATTAAGTTAATAAATAGCCGCAAAGCAGGCAAAAGACCAATGCTCCAATGCTCCAATGCTCCAAATTGAATAATACCAATTAACTACTGTAAAATTCCATTGAACCATATCTTGGCACCAGTTACTCAATTCCGCAAACGGACATTAATTATGAAGCCACAAAGCATTTCGCCCGCATTTATATATATATATATATATATATATTTCCCATATATATTTCGCGGTATAGTTGCGCTGAGTTGCCATCTTAATTATGTTTTCTTCATCTGTCATTTCTCACGCCCCCGCAATCGAGCACTTGCCGCAAAACCAATAGAGCAACAAATGAAAATCACTGGGAGCGGCAAGGGGAAGTGTCATAAATCCATAACAAAAATGTTTGGCCATTAGCGGGAGCAGAATACGGAAAAAGCCGGGACGGAGCAAGTTTTGCAATGGCTTTCAATTACACTTGACGCTCATAAGTATGCTATGATTAATGTAAAAGGTACACTCGAAATCCGAAATCCGAAATGCGAAATGCGAAATGAGACCCCTCATTATGGCCCAGTCGATTTATCATAGGCACATCTTCGGTTAGTTCTGAGTGGCAATTTGCGGGGCCAGGCTCTTAGCTCATTGGCAAACTTTGACTTTGTCAGCGGAACACACGTAACATGGGTCATAATTACACTGGTCCAGGCGCTAATAGATGGTCCACGAAATTTTCATCCGGAAAAGGGCATTGTGAGAATATAAGACAGCATGAAAGGCAACTATTTCCCATTAAAAATGAAATAAACACTCTTTGGCCTCTACAAAGCTGGGCATAATTTGCAGATACCATTTCCAACTAGAATAGTAGTAATACCTGTTAGGGTATCTACGGCTATCACCAATCTAAATACGCAGTTATGGCTTCTGTCGTGGTGCAAATTAAGTCATTAGACGAGCACTGGATCTTCGCTTGATTGACACACAACGTTTCGCATGGCAACTAATTGATGTTAATTATTCGTTTTTAGTTTTGCTCCAGGATGATGCCCTGATGGATGGTTGCCCATTAAAGAGGCGATTGCTGTTTTCCATCAGATGGTGTAAGTAGCGGCTTAAAGCCTTTCCAGGGCCGGGATTAGCTGGGGAAATGCTTTTCAAAAGCAATTTGGTTGCCTCGGCTTTGGCGTGGCTAAAAATAAAAGGCGGAATCTAAATCGAGAGTAAAGTTAAAGCGACGCAAATCGAATCGTCGAGCAAGCCAAGGAGCTGGTATTAAGTGGGCTGGGTGGGCAGATGGAAACATCCTTCAGCATCGACACTTGAGGGAAAGTTGTCCTTGTCGATGGTAGCGAAACGGTAGCAATTTCTGAATTTATTTTTATCCGTTCGAATGCCGCGGAAATCCTTTCAACGATGTTGACGCGTTTCTGCGTGGGTAGCTGCTGCTGCTTCTGTTGCTGCTGCCACCGCATCGAAGGATTCTTATCCCAGACCCCATTCCTTGGCTCCAGGACTTGGATCTCCGCTTCCATCGGTCTGCGTGTCTGTGATAACAAATGCAATGGCGTAATCAGGACCAGACTTGGCCCTGCAAAACAATCACTCACTGTTTGACTTGAGTTAATCGCCGCTGGCCTTCGAAAGCCACCTCATCGAACACTCCGGCTGGAGCAAAAGTACACTGAAAGCAATGCGGTGGCTTACTACCTTTTCTATAAAGTCTAAAAACCACTTGTATCGTTTTGTTCAGAAACCAAAACTATTGCTTCAGTCTCAATATTTAAGCTAACAAGTCTCAAAAAATCTATTAATCTCCATCCAAAATGGTTTTTGAATGTTCTGTACAAGCAGGCGATGCAAAAACTGTCATGTTAGGCCTCGATTTTCGACCATACGTGTAAGTTATCCTTTCTTACGGTTTACCGAGTATTGAAGCTAGTTCCTAATGCACCCAGACTTGATCTCCCACATTCATCTCAAGACACACACGTATCTCGAGGGCTCCAGGGGTAAACAGAATTGATTGCGTGTATTTTCATTTTGCGGGCATTGCCGCAATGCCATTTCATTTTCGGCTTGCCAGATGAATAGTTTGCCCAGCTTCGGGTTGGCACTTGATTTTACTTGGTCCTCGACTCTGCTTAACTGTGATATGAAACATTTGAAGTATGCAGCTTGTTCGCAAACATCGACCAGGGCGGCAAGGCCACAAATATTTATAATTTAATTTAGCTATGTCTGCTCAAGTGTCTCATTTTGAGTGTTAGTTTCGTTTGATGAAATAAAAACCCCCGCTTGTGGCTACTAATATTTTGAGTTATTATTACAGTTGATTGGTAATTTCGTTAAATAATTAAAAGCTAAGCTTAAATATATATTTGAGATTACTAATACAAATAAATTATAATTAATGTAATGTAATTGAAATTAATGTAATTAGCTAATATAAATGCCTTTTTCGCTAAAGTTCCGATTGCCTTTGAAGACCCTCTTGTGAGTCAAGGCAATTCCAATGCAACCTTATCGTATTAATGTCAATTGATTAAAAATCTCTCGTCCTGGATCCCTGACATACGGCACTGGTGTTTGTGTTGTGCAAGCAGACGAGTGCGTATTTGCGCCTGTGTGTGTGCGTGTCCTTATGTCCTCATGGCTCAGCTTGCAATTTACTCAGCTCAGTTCGGCTCGGATCCTGGTTGTGCAAACCCCACTTTCTTCGACCTCCTCGCTTGCAACTTATGCGTGACTCAAGTGCATACTCGAGGGCTCAGAGCCGGGCTAAAAGCGTACGCAGCTAAAACTTTTGCCACTTGAAAATAGTTTTCCGCAACCCACTTTCAACGCGCTCGCAGTCAATAGCTGTCTCATTCCGACTCCGACTGGTTGACTTTATGCAAATAAATGTTTTTACTCATTTTAATACACATTTTTATGGCACTTTTGCCATAAGCATGCCCCCCAAACACTCCCTTCTCTTTTTCTCGTCCGTGCTCATCTTTCATCTCGTTAGTGCGTAGTATTTATACAGAAATTGGCTCAATTTGCTCTCGATTTATGCAGCAGATACTCGAAATGCTTTTCCGCTGCGATTGTTTGCTCTGATGGCCTTCTGAGTGCCCCCAAGCCGAACAATTTGATACTTAATTGACTTGCATTTCTGCCCAGCAGCTGATTGCCGTAATGGCGGCCCATTTGCGATGAGTGCGTGATCGCTTTATGTGCAAACAACACTGATTTGCTTTTCCAGGGTATTCATTTCGAGTTATTTAGTACGTAACATTAATAATATTGAAATTGGCGAAACCATAGAATGTTTTTTAACACTCTTTGAAAAACTACATTAATATGACTCTTCTGATATGACCCAACTTGAAAACAACTTAAGATGCGAATACATCTATACTTACCCTTCCAATAAATTGATCAAAATTTGCCAACTATTTTTGAAAATTTCGAAAATATTTGAAAGCAAGGGCATCGAAAAATGCCTCCAAGGATGGTATTTTGGTTCTCCCACACTTTCGCCAGAGGACTATCGCGCCGAGGCCATCTCTATTGGCAGCCTGATGATGTCCGCTAAGTGCATAATCCCCCGCCGCGCTCCCTGACCCCTGACCCGCCAACCACTTAGAATGTATAAATATATACATATATATATATATATATTTATGTGCGATATTAGTTCTCGTCGCTTGGCCACAATGTTGCCATTTTATTGTGCAATTGCGAGGAGCTGGCGACATTGTGAGCCCAAGTGAAAGGGGGAAAGGGGTCAAAAGCGGTTTGATGGGGTTTATGGTATTGGCAAACCTTTCTTGCTCTTGCGCCGGCATAGTAAGCGATTTCCGGCGCCGGCCGAAAGGTGGCGCTCTACCAATTGAATTGCAAATGTTGGCGGACGACAATGAGCGGGAGGGGGAGGAGGAGGAGGAGAAGTCGTGGCAAAAGGAGTGGGCGGGGCTGGAACGAGGGCGGAAGCGAGGCCATCAGAGGCAACCATTGAATGGCTTACTGGAGGCGAGCGATGATTCCTGATGCACACACTGAAGCAACTGGGAATCACGTTTGAACGAAAGGTTCAAATAAAGAAAAGCTCTATAAAAAATATATTGTCCCGCATAATAAGCAGAAGTTATTTCGAGCATATTGTATTAAACAAAAACCATTTATTTTTCAAATGCTTAACATTCTTACAAGTGAGAAGAATCAATTACTTCTAACTTTCATCGATTATTTTTCGCTTTGTAATCTCCGATTTAAAAAATATCAACACTAGTTTTGCAGTATAAGTTTAAATGTATCTTCTTCTTTTTGATTAACCTATAGTTTGTTTGCAATTACACATTAAATTAATTTATTGATCAGGGCTCGAGTTCCCATCCATTAGCTTAATTAAAATATTTATAAGCCACACTCCCCTATTCCCGATTATATTTTTATAAAATTAAAGTGTAGAGCGACTTTTTCTCTCACTGTAGAGCCTGCGGTTTGCCTAACGCGCTGTTTGCTCTGTGGCTCCTCCGCTCCGGATCCTCCGACTCTGCGACTCCGGCTGTGATTCTGATTCGGATTCGGATTCCGACTGCGATTGCCGCTGCGTCGCCTGTTTCTCCTGCTCCTCCTGCTGCTCCTCCGGATTGTTTGTTTGCTTTTGCGGCATATTTATTTCAAATGAGCCTGCACTTAGCGCTGCGCTGGAGGGGGGTTGGGCTAATGCAAAATTCAAACGAAAGGCGTTGCAAATGAGAAAGGAGGAGGCTGCACGGCGTGGCAGGGGGCGTGGCGGGTGTGAGTTCACGCCAAAATGGTTTCCGGCACGAAAGCGGAAGTCAGAACACGGTACGGTACGGGGGCCATTGACTTGGTGCGGCTTATTTATGTTTTCTGACCCCATCGCATCCCCAGCAGCCCTTTCCTCACCTCGCAATCACCATTGCCGTCGAAGGGATTGCCTAATTTAATTAGTTATCCTGACCGGGGTTGGAGAAAAAGAAAGAAAACTGACACACTGACTGAGGAAGGGCCAGTTAAGGTAGCTCCAAGGCCCCAGGTATTTACGGGGTTATTAATTAATATCTCAGACTTAGGCATTGATGATTTTAACATGTGGATTTACACAAATTCCATTACGCCGTTGGCGGAATACAAAGCAACAGTTGATATTTTTCAGTTTTAAATTAATTTTCGCACCAAAAGAAGACAATTTTTATACCCGTTACTCGTAGATTCGTTGAAAAATATGTAACAGACAGAAGGACACGTTTCCGACCATATAAAGTATATATATTGTTGATCAGGATCAATAGCTGAGTCGAACTGGTCATGTCAGTCTGTCTGTCCGTCCGTCTGTCCGTCTGTCCGTATGAACGCCTCAATCGCAGGAACTACAAAAGCTAGAATGTTTCCAAATGCTGCCACGCCCACTCTTAGATATTATTTCAATTAAGTAAATAAATAAGAGACATTTTGAATTTTTCTATTATGTAGAAGAGTTTTCAGTGTGCAATTGGCCAAGATAAGCAAAAAATGGAAACAGGCTGCGCCAGTGTACGTGTATGAAACGGAAAATTAAGAACCGCCTTCTTACGCATCGGTTGACCCAATGATTTACTTAGTGGGTCTGGCTGCTGCAACTGGGGCAGGCTGGGGATGCGGATGATCAGGAGGGGGATCGGACTAAGGACGTTGGAGGAGCAGGTGGACGAGCCAGTGGAACCTGGCAATGGAAACTGGCAGCTGCTGGCAGCAGTTGGCAGTTGGCAGCTTGACGTCGACATTGCTTGTCATGTTTGTGACACACACTTCAGTCTTCCGTCTTCAGTCAGTTGAGGTGCCAGCTCCGGCCAGACCAGCTTTCCAGCCAGACCAGCCAGACCAGCCAGTCCTGTTTTGTCGTGGTTTTACCACCGCCTTCCTTTTCTATTTTTCCTTTTTTCTTATTTCGCCTACCTTGCCGTTTCCTATCCTGTTCTCTTTTTTTTCTCGGTTTTTAGCGTGCCACATGCAAGTTGCAAGGCGGCAGGACCGAGTCCATAGGCTGCCTGCTTGGTGCCGTGTCCTTGTCAGAGGGGCTTTTGCCGCTGTCAACGTGGCGGATACCCTGCAGGATTTGCCGGGTGTCGGGGCATATGAAGGCTAAGCTTACCAAGCTATTTGGATCGCCTCCATGGACGAAGCCTCCAGATTTTGGAGCCAACATGAACATGTAAGTGCTATTACTATTATTTCTTTAATTCTAAATAATTCTATCAGATTAATACATATGTAATAATCAATAATAATCAAATAGTAATATTTACTCGTATGTATATATAGCGCAATAATGACAAGATGTTGAAAAGCCACTTAAATTGTGTTCCGCGAATAGGACTACTCAATTTACTATTGATTAGGCCTTAATGTGTTGACAGCATGAATTGCACGTATGTATGTATGTGTGCTGAAACTATTTTAAACTTAACTACTAATGCTATGAGACTTAACCTGCTAATCGTACATTTACCCCGCGATTGGGTAATTAGAGGGCCGTGGGAGGTAGCAAGTCAGACAGCCGTTGACAGTTTGACGGATAACAATCACAATCATCGGCGTGTTCATTAAGATCATCAGGCCATTGAAATCTGCAAAGTTTCTCGGCGGCTAGAGTTCAGTTTACGACTTTGTCGGGGTATTTCGTAGTCAATCACTCGCAGTCGCGTCAGTCTTACTTAGATTTTGTTTTCCCCTCTTTATCAAGCACTGCATAAAAAGCTGAGGCTGTCAAAGATGGGCAGGGCCAGGACTTCGCGGGGGGATGGTTTAAGGTAAGGTTGCCACGGCGATAAAAATCCTTTTGATTAGGCCGCAGGAGGGGTAGGGGGGAGGGGTATGGGGGAGGGGCTGGTGTGAGGGAGATGTGAGAGTGATGGGGACCGACTTGAGAAATTAAATTGTGCTCATCTGGCAGCTTGGCCCCGCCCCCATAAGCCGACACGCCCCCATTTCCCATCGCCGCGTGCATTTGTGCTGCGTCTGGCTTTTGGCTTCAGTTGCGCTGGCTGCTGATAAATTTCCTTATTTCATGCTTCGTTTTTTAATTTATTTTTATTCTCATGATTTTACGTTGGATTTTCGTATTCGTTTTCGTTTTCGTTTTCTCTTTTGCAGCGATTCAGCTAACCGCTCGCGGCATTTCCGCTGAGCCAGACGCGAGGATATGCCAGGATATGCCAGGATATGCCAGGAACTCACTTACACACTCATACACTCATACACTCGCAACCAGGCAGCAGTTGTGTATTCTTGTAATTACAGTTATGTCTCTGGGGTAATACAGAGGACGAGACGAGAGATTCGCTTTTGATCAAATGAGTTCCACATTTCCACCATTTTCCATGCATTCCTTGTTAATATTGTTAAATACTATCTTTTGGCTTGAACAAAATAATAGGATTTCATGTATTTGGCGTGCTAGCTGAGGAACTGGTTTTCGTATTCAAGGATTTTTCTGTAACTTTATTTTTTTTCGTGCTCGGACGTGATTGCAACAGATTCTCTTTGGGATTTGCTCAGGATTTGGTGCCTGCCAGCTTGCGAGTGTGTGAGTGGGAGTGTGTGTGTGTGTGTGGGGGGGTCCTTATCGGGGTTTTCCATTGTCGCTCCTGTCGCCTGTCTACTGTCTACTGTCTTCGTCCTTTGGAGGTTCTATCTCGTCTGTTATACGCTCTTTGATAATGACAAGCGGGATTTCATTCAGTTCTCACTTTGCCTTTTTATGGCTTCGTGATTGGTCTTTGATTTGAATGATGGCGAAATTTTGTGGAGAGTCCTCGTCGTTATATATAAATGCGAATGTACTTACACAAATTACACACAACTGGTTTAATACATACTGATTTCACGGATGATGGAAAGATTTCAGATGCACCTGCACAGCTAGTTAACTAGTTAAATATCCACAAAAATCTGCAATGTGTTTTCTTAAACTTCATATGAGTAAGAGACAATTTAAGAAACCGCATTTGAAAAGAGTCCTTTAAGGATAATTGATAATTATTTAATTTTCCAGCTGACGACTTTTAGTTTTTAGCTAATTAACTGTTAATTGCTAAGTGACAACTACAAACAAGTTCTAATATGCACACAAACACGCCTCCCAAGGGGAGAAAAAATCATAATTGTGGAGCATTCAGTCGCGATTTGATAATATTCAAGGACACCCCACCGTCGTACCGGCCTTCCTGTTCGTACTTTTTCAATGTTCCGCATCTCTTTTATTATTATTTGTTATTTCACTTATTATTTTTTACTTTCTGGTCTTTTAGGAGCCCGGTTGAGTGGCTTGCCCGGGGGCGCGATGTTGTCGTGGGGCTTGACATCGCGATGGCTCCTGCCACCGCCGCTCATCGTTAGCCACCTTAGTGTCCAATATGCCAGGACACCCGGGGCCTTCCACCTTCTGTGTGTATGTACTTGTAAATGTGTGTGTGTGTGTGTGTGTGTGTGTACTGCAGTGGGACCCCACTCTTATCATCTTTGGTCTTTTTATTATGACAGCGAAAACAACGAGCGAGCTGGCGAGCGCAAAAAAAGGGAGAAAATTTAATAATGCCATCAACAATAAATCTATTTGCCGTTATTGTTCCTAGACAAGAGTAAAACATCTGGCGAGCCGGGCGGGCAGTGGAATCCGGAGTCCAGAATCCGGATCCGGTTCATTCCGTTTAATGGCTTTTGGGTTGTTTGGGCTTAAATAAATCTGCGGCTATTTTCATTTTTACCTACTTTTTTAATTGCATTTTGATGACGTCTTAATTTTTATTTCGGCTCCCGGACTTGGGCCCCCAAATCCAATTTTCCGCGCATCCATCCCCTTCAGCCTCCGCTCCTCGTGGCGCTGCAAGAGTTCCATTTTATGCGCTTAATCTGCTGTTGCCATTTTTCAAGGTTCTTTCCGGTTCTTTCGGTTCTTTTGGCTCTTTCCCCATCCAGCCCAGTTTTGTAGTACATTAAAACTCCCTGTGGCCGTTACAATTTCATTCTGCTCTCGTAATTTTTTGTGCTTTTTTTTTGGGTTTTTTGTTTTGGTTTTTGTGTTTTTAGCACGGTTTGCTGGCGTTTTGCTGTATTGTTTTTGTTTGCGGCAATTTTTGGCATTTGCTGCGGGCAGTAAGCAACCAAACAACGACCAAAGTCACTCAGCAACACTGTAGTCGTGTTGTTTTTGCCTCCGCTGTTGTTTTAATGTCGCGTGATAAGCGATTTATGGCGGAGCTCTCTTGAATTGGTACTTCAGTTTTTGGCATTGCGCTTGACTGACTGAGGAAAAGCGGGGTGTATGGTGGGGGGAAGGCGGCGGAAAAGCGGCACTAAAGTGTGGGGGGCAAGCATGGGGGGGAGCCGGGGTATGTCTTAATTCTATTTAATGGCATGCCATGGTTATAAACTGCAAATGGTTTAATTGTTAGGCACCCAGCAACAGCAAAAATATTGCCAATAAAATGGAGACTTTTACTTCCTTCGGTTCCAAACAAGAAGAAACAACAACAAAAATAAAACGAATAATAAATAAATAAAAATGTATTGCTAAAGTTTAAGGTTTCCCGGTGGGGTGGCAGGAGTCACCAACTGGCACCTGCAGCGGCGTCTTCAAAGTGCCTTTACCTGGATAGTTTGTCAGGGCTCGAAGATGGCATGACTAGATGTAAAGTCCATATCATGGACATGCAATCCCACGGGAAAAGAGTTACGGCAGCGGAAAGAGGGCGCAAAATGGTTGGGTAATGAAAAAAATGGGGAAGGACTCGAAAATTTATTGGATCAAGGGAACGCCGCTTGCGTGATTTTTCTAATATATAAAAAAGGTTTAATTCACGAATTAACTTGTAGCCAAGGTGTCCAAAAATAAATAAACTTAAATAAAGATACAAGTTAATCTATTTGCCTAATCTTTTTTTGAAGACCTCAGATAACTTCCCAAACATTAATATGTATACTAGCTTAAGTGAAAGCGAGCAAATATAGTAGATATCAATCACGTTCGAGCAAGCGGAAGCAACCAAGTCCAGGCATACGTTTTCCTTTCCTGTTTTCCTTGGGCCTTAATCCTCCTTCCCCTCAGCCTCAGCCCCCGGCACCTGTTCATTTTCGTGCACCCTTACCTGTACTTAATTGAGTTACCAAAGTATCTTATCGCCGTAAATGCACTCCAAGCTCCCCATCCACGACGCAAGTACCAACCTTTCTGGGGCAAAAAAAAAAAGGAAGTAAAACTTTAATGGGGCATCGAACGTCTGAGCCGCTTAAATAAGGAAGAAATGGAAATCGAGTGCAGAGTCCGAAAATATACAAAGAATGGAAATGAGCTTATTCATACAATGTGTACCCACTCATGTCGGCAACAAATAATGCGAATGCTGTGTTCCTTGAGCCGAAGCACATTATGAAAATAGTTGTAGTTCTGATCGTGGAACTCCATTCCGAGGTTCCAGTTGCCAGGCACTGTTGTCTGGTGTATAGTGCATAATTAATAGATTTCCTGCTCACCTGTCATTTTCCGTACTTTTCTCGGCCGCGGCTTAAAGAGGGGCCAATAATGGAATTCACTTTAAGTTTCGCACGGGCGATGAAAGCAAAAGTTTGCCGAGCGTTTCGTGGAAACTTGTTGAGACGCTCTACTTTGAAGGCATTGATGAGGGCTTATAAGAAGTTGCCCCCGTTTTTCTTTGAGCCGGAGTGTGGTGTAGATTACGCCTTAAAGTTGCCAATTAAAAGTTTTCCTCAATCTCAGATGAATGGGGTTTTCGAATAGCGTGGTGGCAGGGGGGGGGTAGGCGTGGATTGGTTAGGCTTCTCGCTGATTCTCCGATTCTCTGATTATGTTCAGTATCTGATGGTGATTTTTAACTCGTTAAGTAAACTTCTGAATCAGCGGCATTGGAATAAGTTAGCTGGCTTTTAAATCAGTCTAAGGATAACATAAATTATTGTACTTAAATGTGGATTAAATGCTGGACAGCATACTGTGGTACATAATTTAGGTCAGAAGGATCTAATAAAAGAAATCAATTGCTATTAAATCCCTTCTGTAACTTGCTAAGTTAATTTCTTTTGCTAGCAATCTTTTAGATTTTATTTATATATGTCTGCAGCTGAAACATAGCAAAATTGATAATGTCACTGAGGTAGCTTACCCAGCTAAAGCTGTAATTTTATCTGTAAGATACTTATCATAGTTTTGTAAATACAATGTAGCAGCTTCAGATCTGTACAGATTTCTGTAAGCACCCAGTGCTTAATACATATTCATGGATACACACTAAGCAAGGTATTGAGCACAGGCTCGAACTGCCTTGCCCTGAATTCCTGACAGCCTTATGCATCTGATTACGATTGATAAATCTTTAATTAACACACAGGCACGCTGAAAGAACCCAAATTGACACGAGCCATTTGTCATTGACCCTGGAACAGGAACTGGCGCCCAACTGCGGGCCCAAAGGGTTCGGCCTTGCCACAAAGTCATCCGAAAGAACCGTTGGCAGTCGCGTGTGTGGGCTGTTATTGAATTTTAAAGATTTATCGATTTTTATGTGCACATGAAAGGCGACGGAGATGTGGTCGTCGAACGGGAAGGAGACCTGTGCCACCTGTGCCACCTGGGTAGTGCTTTGAACTCTCAACTCGACTCCCCGTCTCGACATCTGCCGGCATATCGTACGATGTTATAGTCAATGTAAAACACAGAACATAAAAAAGAAACACATCGTAACCAGCTGACTAGGGGCATCATAAATTAAGGGCCCTAATAATGATGAATGCGGGGTGAAAGGCCAGGTACTGCTGCAATCAAGTCCCTTAAAGACTACTCCGACCCAAGTGATTTGTAGGTCCTGCGATTTCTCAGGGGTTGGAGATTTATACCCCCAAAGCAGCCATTGATGTATATGACTTGAAGGGGTTACCGTGTTTATGACGTATTGGAATAATAGTTACGACTGTATGAACCCTTAAAAACAAGCACTTACGGTTCCCTGATGATGACTGAAATCGCGCCATGGGTCATGGCTGCAGCGGGGCGTATACGTAATGACCCTGGATTGGACTTGGTCTGGTGCCACATTGCTTCTGGTTTTAATTAATGTTTACACACTTTTAAACTCAGTGACGTTTGCGGCTTGTGAGGTCATAGAAGGCAAACTAAAAACGTATAATTGCTCACTACAAAGGGGAGAGGGAAACTCACGTGAAATTGAATCAAGCCACAACGAAAGTCAAAAGGTGGAATCTATCATTTTGGACAAATTTTTCAGTTGGCTTAGATTACTTTTAATTAAATTAGTCAATTAATACCATGGTTATTTGATTTTTATAATATATATACTTATTTGCTTGTAACTTCGAAGTAATTGAATTGAACGCCGTTTTGCATTCGGTATAGTTAGGCAAGCACTTCGAAATATTAATTTAAATTTAATATTTATTTGCAGATATAAGGCAATGTGCTTTTGTCAAAATTTTGCACTTTTTAATTAGTGGCTTTGTCCGTCAGTTTGATGTTATTTTATTAGGGGGAATATAAAATTTAGCTACAACATTTTGAGTGATTTCGACTTCCCGAGATTAAATTCAATAATTTAAATCCACATCGCATTCCATTTCCTTGTGCGGTAATCACTCTTTGTGACGTAATTACCATTCCATTTCGCGCATTACGCCCCATCAGTCTCGATTAATAAGCTGGTCTTCGATTTGGCTGCCAGTTGCACTTTTCATTTGCCGTCTGCCGTTTTCCACTCGGCGGCAGCTCGTTGTTCATTAACACATATTTGTCAAACTGACGAAAGTTTTTCGTGATATATGAAGATAATAATTGACGATATTGTGAGACGTGGATATTGCGGGGGCGGTGAATTTGGTCAGGACTCACGAACGCACACACGAGTGTGCCTGATGAGGTGTGACAGATGGCAGGGCGAAAGTGAAAGTTTTTTCCATTGCACAACGTGAATTATTAACCCCTTATACAAGGCCACGCCCCTGCGCCTACCTTCCAGTACCGTGCTCTTTGACAAATTGACTAAATATTTGAGCTGGCGCCGGGAAATGAATAACAATCGATAAGTCATAATGCCTCTGAATCAGACACGCAAAAACCAGCAGGCGAAGAGCATATTACGGATATCGAGTGGGTATTTTGGGTGGACAAAATGGGATGGCATTCAATGGGATGGGTGGGTTGGTGCGTGGCGGTGCCATGGTGGAATGATTATTATTTAATCACGCTGACAACCTGGGCGTTGAAGGTGGCAATGAACTTAAGTTAACTAGCCGGCTGCCTCGACACTCAATGAATCAATAAGAGAGACGAGGACACGAATCGATTTGATTGGCAGCAATTCGATTCGATTTGGATTCGGATTGGAATTTGGATTGAGGAACGGAGGAATTAAGGAATTGAGGAATGCCATCTCAGGTGTGGTGACACACGTACCCAATTATCCTTGGATATTGCTTTAATGCCGCGCCAAGATTAAAGCCAAATTGCAAATTGTTTTTATAATTTTCTATTGCGCCGCTCTAAGCCCGCATCTTTTTCCAATTTGATTTGCATGGAAATGTAATTGTTGCTGGTAAAAAGTGGGCGCACTCTGGGGGCGTGGTCGGAAGCGGCTGGCTTATCTCTACGGTTCACCCAATTCAGTTAGGGCTGGTAGGCAGGAACTCGACGTTCACATTGTATTTCCTATTGAATTTTTAATGAGTTCGACTGTAAAGGTGGGTGGAAAAATCCCCAGGATGCTGAAGGACCTTATATAGACAAGGATCTTTATATGCCCATAGCCTTTCCTCGAAATCATTGTGGCCTTGTTATTGCTGTTTCCGGGCCAGTTTTCCACGAATGGAAAGAGGGAAAAAACTCTCGGAAAAATGATTTAGGAGTCGAGGGTAAAGATCTCGGAACTTATGATATAGTAAGTAGGTAACTGCAGGCATCCCATTAAATCATGCACTCATATATGTTTATAATAGCTTTTAAATTCAGTTCCCGACTATCCCAAATGGATTTATGATTACTCTTTTGATTGCCTATACACGCCACAAATCTGTATTTTACATTTGCAATGGTCTCACAAAGTTTACCATAATTTTCCGTTTCCAAAATTTCGTAGCCTGCTTTTCAGGGCATATGCTCAATGGGCTTTCCTCGTTATCTCCGCGTGGCGGTTTGCATGTGTGGGTGTGTGGGTGTGTGGGTGTTTGGGTGTTTGGGTGTGTCGTAAAACAAATATCGATAAAAAGCAACAGACAGAGCGATACAAATACAAAATTGTGATTTGCATAATGTGGCCCACACACGCACAAAAAGTCCTGGGCCGACCCACGTAATATACAATATAATTTACATTAAATTGCTGATCAATATAAATGTATCTATCTGGGCATTAGCTTAATTTGTAGCTGTATTTGTACGAATGAGCCTGGCTTCGTGTGTGTGTGTGTGTGTGTGTGTGTGTGTTTAGGATTAAATCGTTTACCTACTGCCCACACACAAACACATGGAATTTTGCCGCTGACCGCGAGTGAGAAATATTTTTGCATAATTTCTCCTACTGATTTGCTGGGGTTTCTCTGGTTTTTACGCTATGTGCACCATAAATTATGCTGAAAAACTGCCAAAGCTAAATAAAAAGTGAAAAAGAGACATGCACATGCACGAGTACGAGTATGTACGTGCATATGTGTAGTCGGCCAAAAACCAGAGCATCAAGTAATTTGGTTTATGGATTTGGCCATTCTCTACCGTAGATTTCTCGGTTTGGGGCGTCAAATTCTGTTTGCCGACCAAAACAGAATTATCATTTGGCCAAAAATACGTTTTTACGGACCTCTGCGTATTTGCATTTCGGCTGGTGATTAATGTTTGATGTGCAGTAATTAAATAGACAAAGCAGCATGTTGCATGCAAATTTTTCGGCCTGAGTCCTTTGTTTGACTGCCTGTCGCACTATTTTCGGTTCGGTTCGGTTCAGTTCGGTTTGGTTCTGTTTATGTTTATGCAATTTCAATTTCGAGCGGGCAATAAAAGCGATTTGTTTTAATTACTTACGCACATGGCATTTAATTATTTTTATTGATTAAATAAAACAATTAAGCTTATGTAAATTAATGTAGTCGAGTCAACTCCGTCAGTGTAATATTCTTACCCTTCTCCACTTTGGATCGTTGGGGCGTTGGGGCGTTTGGGCGTTTGGGCGTCGTGTGACGAGTGGGGGCGTGGCATGCGGCTGTGGGCATAGCCAAGTCAAGTTAATGGAATAGCTGAGCAGGGCAGGCAAGTAAAATAATTTAAGGCCAAGCATACAAAATTAATGAGGCCATTAAATCCTGGAGACGCTAAAGAGACACACACACACACACTCGACGAGCAGGAGTCATGTGTGCGCGAGAGTGTGTGTGCTTGACAGTCAAAGGACAACTCTTTGTTCAGTCTGTGTTTATGACTCTCGTCCTGAGCCTCTGTTGTGTGCGTGTGTGTCCCCAGCTTGGCGTGTGTGTGTGTCATTTATACACTATGCAAAGCTGAATTTGTCAGCAGGACATCCGCTTTTCCCTCACAACATTTGGAATCACGCTATTCCTTATACATCACAAGTTGTTGAATATACATATAAACATTTTTAATTAGCATGTTTGCAAATGCAAAATATATTTATTTATAATTTATAATACATACCGGTACAATACTTACTTCTTAGGAGCGCCACTGAAATATATAACTATATTATAATAACAAATATGTGAAGATAAATGGCAAGATTTTCTTTGTCATAGAGCATTTCACAGCCGCTCTTTGAACGCCAGCGAATTTACCTAGGCCTCCTTCGTTCATGCTCCTTATTTAGCTTGCGGTCGCTTTTGGTCCTTGGGCGCGCACACACACACACACACTCAAACGGCCAGGAAAACAAAACGGTACAAAAATATCGCTCAACATTATGCCCGTGCACCTCAAGCAGCTGTCTCTTTGTTGCTGCTGCTCACATCCATCAGCGGTTACCGATTGTCCGTCGCCCCTTCACCGGCAGGATCCCCGGAATCGGACCTAAGATGGCCGGGTTTTTGGCCTGGCCTGGCTTGGCTTGGCTTAGCCCGGTCGGAAGCCCGAAGCTCCTCGATTGAATGATGTTTTCTGGGCTCCCCAAAAATAAACTGCCGTTTTCAACAATATTTACGGCGCGTTGTCTGTTAGCTTAGGCATACATATACATATGAGTGAGAGCGAGTGCCGTGTATTTGCTGCGTGTGTGTTGGTTTACCTTTCTTCTTTTGGCCCGTTTTTTCTGCTTATAAATTTCGCATTGCTCGCTGTGGGGATGGAAATAATACTGCGCTACACTCGAATTTGCAAATTCATGGAAAATATAAAACATAAATATATAAAATAAAGTCCTATAGAATTAATATTAAGAACTGCTCGAAAACAGGCCTAAAAACTGATCGAAAATATATTAAAGTCGATAGTAATATAAAGAAAAGAAACTCTTTGCATAGTGCTATTTATTTCTTCGCTTTTTCCTAATTTCAACCTGCATTTTCAATGCTGTGCCATTGCCTTGCTAATTTCTAAGCCATCATTTGGCATAGTGTAGGCATGTGTTGGCCAAAGTCGTTAAGCACAGAGCGCCCCAAAGCGCAGAAATGTATGCAACATAAAAGTGCGACGAGCACCTGACGATGCCACAATGTCGGAGGCTTCATTAGAGATCACCTGGTGGGAGTGGCAGGGGGGAGGGGTCGATTTGGAGGGGTGGTGAGCAGGGCCCACGTTTTGCATTTTTGGTTATTTGCACAGGCGGCACAACGGCACGTATACGTAATAAAGTTGAACAAATAAAATACACTTTCGTTCGGCGCAGAAAAGTTCTAATTTTTTCCCCCAACCACCCGCTCTCCATTCGCCTATTGGCCTGTGTTTTGTTTGGCTTTTGTTGGGCTTCAGTTGCAACCTAAATTTCATTTGAGGCACAAAACTTGTTTAGTTGGCAAACTTTGCGCGTCGTCAATAAGGCTTGGTGGCCATATCCGCAGATGAGGGGTCCGGACTCCTCCGGAGCTTTGGGTGGCGGACGGTTGAGCCCAGACAGCTTGGCATGGCCGCACGCCATGATATAATCTGGCAATGGGCCGCCGTATATATTACGCGCTGCCTAACAACTCCCGCCCACAACACCTCCCCACCTCACCTCACCTCACCTCACCTCACCTCACCTCACCTCACCTCACCTCACCTCACCTCGTCCACAAACAGAGGCACACGCTTTGGAGAAGAGGCCACTGGGTCGCTGGGTGCATATTGATGGAGTAGAGGTCGCCTGGATTTCCTAAAAAGCCATCTCCAATTTGCCATGGAAAATGTGTGACTAAAACTAGTTCGCTCCGAACAAGTTCAGGGATTAAAGATAGCGGGCACTTGGAAAGGGAAACCCTGAAATAGACAGCTTTTTATCTCTGTGCTCTACTCGGGTGCTGGTGCTGTTTTTCCGAATACCTATGGTGATTTAAAAATAGCAAGCTTTGAAAGCGGTTTATGACATACACGTATTTAGAATTTCAAATCTACACCATTTTTCCGGGTGAGATGGAATAAGGTTATATTAAAAAAGGTTTTGGAATATTTTTAAGCAGTTTAAATAATTAATATTTTGTAAAGGTAATACAAAAGCATAACCATGTTAGTTTTAAGAGGTATATTTTCAAAGTTTGCCAACTAGCAATGCGAGGTTTTTCTAAGTTCCATTATTATACCCAAGGGTATTCCATTTGCCCCGTTCATGGGCATGATTTTGGCCTCCCCCGATTAGCCACATCGATTCGAGCCACACTCTTAGTTTGCCTGCCTGAGTGTGGGGTTGGCTTTTTGGTTTTGGGGCTGGGGTGTCGGTTGGGTTTGAGGTTGAAATGCATAATTGGCGATTAGACGATTGGCCCTAATATGCCAAAGCGCAGCAGCGAATAACATGGGAAGCGCAGCATAGCCGGCTTTGGGCTTAGCCCCATCTTCGGACAGCATTCGAATGGCCAACTAATTGGGTCATGTCATCCCCAGGTGACCGGCGGGATCCACCCTGCCCCCCTCTGCTCGGCTACCATGTAGCGTACCTACCTTTGGCTGAAATCTTTGTGGTAAAAAATAATGACAATGGTTTATGTTTTTCGTTTATATATAGATATATATAATGTTATATATATTTCCTTTTTGCTTTGTTGTTCATTCAGTTGCTTTCATGCATTCAATGCCCGCCTTTTGTCTGCGGGCTATCTTCCCTCTCCCTCCCTCTCCCTCCCGCTCTCGACTTTCTCCCACTTTCTCTCCCTCCCTTGCCCTCGCTTGTTAGCTATGCCGCTCGGTTGATAAGTGTACACATCTATAGACTATATACTATACGTAGGTTTATATTATACAATACATAATACATAAGTTCAACTTAAATGCTACGGCTTTTTCTTGCTCTTTTTTCGTCTTTTAAGATTACTTTCGGCTGTATGTGTGTGTGTGTGTTCTGTATCTGTGTGTGTGAACCTACTGTTTGTTGTTGCGAGTCCTTTGAAGACTCCTGCGCTCATTTAGATGCAAAGAAAAAAGTCTTTGGTTTACCTTAAAAATATTATTTTGTTTGTGTTTGCTTCTGGTTTTTGTTGTCTGCTTAAATTCTAAGTCTTAGCAGATACGGGCAATTAATATCTTGTGGATACGCTTTAAATCGTTACAAGGACAAACTGACATACGTCTACATGTACACGTATCTGGCTACGTGTTTCTCTTGCCTGTGATGTGTTTGTGAGTGTGCATGTATGTGCGTGTGTGTGTGTGTGTGTGTGTGTGTGTGCACTTTGAGTACAATTTACATATGTTATATTACGTATGCATTCGTCGAATATTTTCCTCTGTCTTCAATTTGAATTTTCTCCGATTGGTTTTCATATTTGTTTTCTGACTGCCCACAGTTTTTATTTTCTTAAATTTCTTTCCCCCGAGCTTGCTTTCTGATAGATTTATTGGGAAATTTAAAAACATGTGGTATTGTTCTTTCAACATATTTTACTTCAACTTTTGGTAGCAGTAAATAGCGTTTGAGGGTAAATGGTACACGGAAAATAACGTTTAGAGTAAATCGATTTCATTTGATTACGATCAAATTTAGCAAAAAAAGAATTTAAATACATGATTGGAAATAAATAAAAATTAAAATGGGTGACTAAATCATTTTGATACTGAAGATAAAAGTGGCAGCTTGGTAGAATTGTACTAAAAACAATAGATAGCATTTATATTTCATAGATAACAATAATTTCCTTTATAAATACGAGCAGTATGTTAAGAAAACAAGGAATGCAAACAAACTTCTTCACTGCTACCACTTTGGTAAGACTTATAGTCTGCCTTAGTTTAACATTATTTCACAGCATCTATCGGGACATAGAATGGTTTCAACAATAGTCGGATCAAGAATTGGGTTTCTTTGTCTATGGGTTATCTAATATATACAGTTACCCAGATTTATATAACTTCTTCTGTAGTTTTACCATGCGTATGCATACCATACATGTGAACGTATATTTTACAAATGTTGAGCCACAAGTTCGGATTTTTCGTGTCTGATTTATGATAATAACTCTTGGAGGAAGAGCTTATTGGTTTTGGGTTCCTTTTTCCTTTTTTTTCTAACCGAACAACGAAGAAATTACACACACACATGCACACACATAGTCACATACATATTCATATATGTGTATATATTCATATTTATAGATTTAGTTACATTCACATGGTTGGTTTTCCATATATTATTGGGTTATTTGTTTACGTTATGCGGGGAGTTGAGAGTTTGTCATGTTATTCAAAGAAAGAATGCTGTACATATCCTATTTTAAGTTAGTTTACGTTTACAATTAGTTTAGTTTAGTTTAGTTTAGTTTAGTTTAGTTAGTTGAGTTACTTGCCAAGGAGAGTATACTTTAGTGTAGTGCAGTTGATTTCGTTTTAGCTTTCTCTTTGCTTTGGGCAATTATTATCTTCATTCGCATTATCTTTTTGTCAGACACTATCACAAACAGTTCGCTTGCACAATAATCGCTGCTCGCCTAGGACCCCGGAGCTATCTATCAGTGGTATACCTAAAAAGAGCTACCTCCCATCCGTCGCTACATCTTATTTGTTTTGTTTAGTTGTGTTAAGTTTAGTCAGTTCTTGGTTTGGTTTCTTCGCCGTTCCCTCCCCCGAGAAGCGCGTCGCTTACACATCCGTGCCGCATCCTTCCTGGTATCCCTCGTCCGGCGAATTCCGGCTGCTGCTGATCAGGGCCCTTTTCAGCGCCGTCACGGGCGGCAGGACGGGCACCCCGCCCTTCTGCCACACCCGTATCGTCTTGGCGTTGATTGGCTGTCCGTTGGGCAGGATGGAGCAGGAGGAACTGGAGGTGCTGGGATTTGCCGCCTGGTTGGCATGGCCACCGCTAACCGCTGGCGTCGGCGACGACCGGGAACTGCCGCCCCCCCCGCCACTCCCGTCGTGCAGGCGTGGCAGTGTGCGGCTATTGAAGTGCGGACTGCTCCCGGTGGAGCTGCCCTCCTGCTTCTGGTGGTTCAGCGTGGAGGTTAGCTGCTGCTGGAGCTGCTGCAGCGGATGCATCTGCAGCTGGTGGTTGTGCTGGTGCTCGGCTCCCGGCACCAGAGGCAGACCATAATCGTTGGGGTAACCCGATGAGGAGCCACCCGACAAATTGGTGGTCACTGTTGACGCCGTGGAGGTTCCACCACCCGTTCCGCCGCCCGTCATCATCCCCTGCTGGAGATGAGATCTGGGAAAGGTCTTGCTGAAATAGTCCGTGGCCGCCGTTCGCTCATGGAGGTCGTACAGCTGAGTGGAGTCTATGATGGGCGTCTTGTCGGTGTAGCGCTTCATGAAGAGGTCATCCGCGGATGTGGCACCCACTGGAGCACCATGCTCCCACAGACCCGAAGGATACAGAGAGTCGCAGCCGTTGGCGCGACTATACTCCCCACTGCCACCCACTCCAACACCACTGATGGGTGGTATCTTCAGATCCGCAAACTCGTCGCTCCCGAAACGTTTGGTGTCATTGATGAGGTCAGGATTGTTGCCACCGTTTCCGGGGGAACCACTGGGCGAGATAAAGCAGGAGGCAGTGGACAGGACACTACCGTTGTTGTCATAGCCCTGCGTGGAGTACGGAAGATCTGTTAGCCTCGGCGGTTTCTGTACGGGATTCGCACTGCGCTGATCGTGTCCGCCATGGGCTACACCTACCCGACCGCTGCTCTTCCGCTCCAGAGTACCTCCCTGCACCACACCGCCATCGATTATGTTGGCCACAGCTCCATTGGCGATAACCACCCCTCCAATGCTGCCATTTCCCGTTGCGGGCTGGGTCTTGTTTGTTATGGAGTTCTGGTGGTTAACCGATGTTATCACCTCCATGTGATTGGGCGTCTTGCTGTCGACATACGGCTGCCGTTTGACTCTAAGGAGCAGGCACATGATGACCCCAAGGGCGAATACAATCAGAGCAACCAGGGCGGCACTCAGACCCACAATTTGGCCACTTCCCAGGGAGGCCATGCCCGCAGCTCTCATGCTCACGTGTAGGGTGAAGTTGGCCTCGGCCATCCCAGCTCGATTCTCGGCCACGCAGTAGAACTCACTGGAATCCGTCTCCTGTGCATTGGTCAGCACCAGCTTGGACCGCTTCTCGAATCCACCTTCCACCTGCTCTAGCATGTGTATCCTCTGGTAGGCGGTGAAGGCGGAATTGTTGGCCAGCAGACGTCCGTTCCAGTACCAGTTGATATTCGCAGCTGGAACCGCTCTTGCCCGACAAGTGATCGAGGCATTCTCGCCCATGGCCGCCTCCACATAATGCGATATGGGCAACATCTCCGGTCGGCAGGCAAACTCATCCACATGCAGATCCGCAAAGCTGCGGTCGATAATCCTTTCGGGTCCACCCGAGCAAACCGGAGCCACCGGATAGGGAATATTCCTTTGCATTAGCCAGAGTTTCGTGTCCCTCAATCGGCAATCGCAGAGCCAGGGATTGTCGTGCAGCTCGATGCCATGAAGTCGACTCAGGGTCTCAATTGTCTTGGGCAAAAGCTCACTCAGCTTATTGCCATTCAAGCGGAGCAGCGTCAATCCTTGGAGGCCACCAAATGCCTGGGCGGAAATGGTCTGAATATCGCAATGCGACAGATCCAATTTGTGCAGCGATGGTGTGTTCCCAAAGGCCTGGCTCTCGATTTTGTGTATGTGATTGGAGGCCAGGGTGAGTTCGCGCAGTGATGGTATGTGGCCCAGGGCCAAGCTGGGCACAGTCACCAGCAGATTATGCGACAGATCCAACTCCACCAGATTGGTCAGTCCCTTGAAGGTCTCCCGCTCGATCTCGCCGATCTTGCAGTTCCTCAGATACAGCTTCTGCAGATTGAGCAGATTGGCACGGATGAACTGCTCGTTGGAGAGGGTCTGCAGCTTGTTTCCGGACATGTCCAGCACCTGGGTATTGGGATCGATGTGCTCGGGTATCTGGATGAGGTGGCGATCGATGCACTCCACCGTCTGCTTGCCACCCTTCCACTTGCAGGCGCAAACCGTTTGGCAGGTGCTCTGCTGTTGGGCGGGGGGATCCAAGTCGGAGTGGGTGGGCGGAAAGTGCTGGCTGGGGGGCATGTAGCCATCCTCGGTCATCGGCTGGCTGTCCGCTATGGAGTACACCTCGTTCTGGGAGGAGGGGGATGGCCTGTAGCTTCCAGGACCCGACGACGATGCTCCTCCATTGGCATACAGATGCAGCTGATTGTAGCGATTGGCCAGGATCATTCCAGGCAGCAGGGTGAGGAGCAGGAAAACCACTTCCCTGATATGCATTTTCCTGGCTGTTTCTATAAGTCTTCTAGTTGAGCGTTCTAGGCCAAAGCCCAGTGTTTGTTTGCGATTAGCAATATCATGGGGGTTCCAGTTGATTTTTAGTTATGATATGATGAGTTAACGATTTTCACACGAATCCATCGGTCTTTTTGTAAGTTTTTTTTATTTGTTTATGATATTGTGTTCTGTTCTCTAAATTAGTTTCTGATTTAAATTAGTTGATGAGTCTTGTGTTGATATGGAAACTTTTGCAGTTCACGTTTAAATTGATGTGGACTTTGCATTGCTTTTTTCGTAACTCAAGGATATGCTTCGTTGGGTTGACCTTTTGCTCTTACTTTCGTGCGATTGTATCCTTCGTTTTTGCGGACTTCCCCGCTTTTAATTATGATATGGAACCTTCCTTATGGGTCAAGCGGAAAATTGATTAATTGCCGCCTTGGCTTCACTTGTTGTTGCTGCGCTTTTCGCCAAGATTTTCATGTTTTGCCGTAATTAGCGCTCGGCCAGACCCAATGTTATTTATAGGGCTAGCCCCGCACACACACGCGCGCGCTCTCACTCGCACACTCGCACACTCCCACACACACACTGGCACAGTGGCACACTCGTTTGGATGATAATCGTTTTTATTTTTCGGCCAACGAAATTCGTATTTCCCTGCCTGTTTTTTCTTTTACTATTTTTCTACGCAATTTTCTTCAGCTATTCTGTATTTTTTCCTTCTTCACGTGCTGCTTATACATGTGTATATACAATATGTATGTACATACATATGTATGTTTTGGTATAATTTTTTTTTTTTGAATGGTTGGTTTGTTTTGTTGCTTCGGTTAGCACATTTTGCCACGCAAAGCTTTAATTCGCATCGCGTTTTTTCGTCGTTTTCGGTTTCGGTTTCGTTTTCGTTTGCGCTACGAGCGAACCTCGGTCCACGCGAAAGGGGATGATGATGGTTGAATTGGATTTTTGGAGCGAGGGCGGCGCGATGAGTTGTGATCTAGGCATTGATTGCGCCCATTGCAATTGCACACTGCCAATTGTTTTCACTGCACAAAATAACGGTGTGTCCTGGCTAGCGGTACTCTCACACACGTACACACACACTCCAGCGGCACTCTTACACACACAGCGACAGCGACAGCTACAGCGGGAACGACGCAACCGCTCGGCAGCGTACATCGACTTGAACTGAACTGAGCTTCTTCGATTTCAATCAAAGCCTCCGCAGTCGCTTTGCCACTCGGCCGCAGCCGAAGCCACTTCGGCTGCCCTTCTGCCGCTCGGCTCGCGAGCGGAGAAAACGGAGAAAACATAGAAAGCAGGCAGAGAGCACTGCCGCGTGTTGCTTGAACCGTTTCGCAACATTCGCATGCAACATGTGGGGACGGCCGAATCGGTTGAAAGGATTACATTACACACGCCTCCGTTGTAAAAATCTCGAATGGGCTTCGCGCAGTATAAACAAGGATTTATGCGGTATAAATAAACATCCGTGGGCCGATCGCATGACATCGTTAAATCGCATTTAATTGGCCCGACGTTTTTTGTTTTACTTTATAATTATATGAGTTGCGGTTGCAGCCAAATGTATTTATATGTTTTTAAAATTAAAAAGAATGTAGACTTAGCTCGTATCTGCCGAGAAACTAATTTACATTGTGACCACTTCGAGCTTTGAAATACTTGGAATTTCGATTGTTTTTAACGCATTTTCACAGCTAAGACATTAATAACATTAATTTGCCACCGCATAGAATCCTAATCAGCTTTCTAATTTCTTTACTTTCGCCAAAAAGATACCTTTCCGACTAACTAACACCTCCTGGCAGTGTCTTACAAGGTTGAGAAGACTGTTTACATCGTTTGATGTACTTTTGGTGTTCCCAACTCGCCGTCCCCACTCTTCATTCCCATTCATCAAGGCCCCCGCTGCTCCTCCGCACCTACAGTCAATCAGCGATCAACCTACTCAGGCATGAAACACCAACTGAAACACAAAAAGAAGGCAAATTAAGGCAGAAAGCTATACAGAGAGAGAAAATATTGGTAACTTGCTGATTTTTATTTCATTATAAAGATTTAGTTTACTAATGATGTTTCTATGAGATCGTTTAATTCCATTTTTTAAAATATGTAGCCAACTTTTTAAATATTCTATTGCTTAATTTGATATATAAGGTTAAACATATTACTAACTAAATGTTAATTGACGAAATTTAATATTCATTTTATTTATTATAAAAATCATAGTTATACATAAACAATTAAATAATAACAACTTACGCTTTTCTCTATATGGACAATGCTTTTGAAGTATAATAAGTATTTATTACTGATAGATACATGCCCTTTTCTGTTGAACATTTCCTTCATTTCAAAGTTTTAAACTGAAACAGCACAAAATTTTTCTCAGTGCCGAACAACAAAAAGAAGTGCTAAGCTTGCAGCCGGCAAGTCGAATGAGTAGCTGAAAAAAGGCGACTTCGCTTCGCTTGTCTTTGCTTTGCCAGTCGAGTGCGGCGTAATTTCAGTCTTGACCGAATGAGTCACATCCGCCAGATACGAGATACTGAAGCTAAGCTGAATGAATTGGCTGGAGCTGCACGGTGTGCAGAAATTTCACATTGTGATGATTTTGTGGCCGACTCGTTCATTCAAGATCGGTTTGCATAGTGAAAGAGCCGGTCGACATGAGACCGATCCGATCAGCAAAAAAACTATCTCCTCTTCGTTTAACGATGCTCCAGAACCAGAATCAGCACCAGATTCAGCACCAGAACCACACTCAACACTGAGAATGGGATTGGGAATGGGATTGGGAATGGGAAGAGCTCAAGCTAATTAGCCCGAGGGGCCAGAAGTTGAGCTTGAAGTGGAGCCAGAAATTGCGTATAAGTTACTTCACCTGCGGAAGACTCGGGGCAGCTACATGATACCTCTCGTGTCTTTTGGCCAGACAGGAAACGCTCTCAGTGTTACCTGTTTTGCCCCACACCCCGCCCGACCTGTCTCTATGCCATATGAATGAAACTGCAGCCGAGATGTGCCATGCCATACCATACCATCTAGCAGCTGCCTCCGTCGAGATACAGGTACAGATTCAGATTGCCTGAGAAGTTTTCGCAGCAAACTTGTTTACAGCCAGCAAGCGGGCATGGGAGCAGCAAAAAAAAGAAGAAAAACAACAAAGCAGCGCAGAACTACTTGCCTTGTTGTTTGTTGTCCTCTTTCGGCCGAGAAAAAACGCGATTGCATATGCTTGTTACACTCCAAGATACATTTTCCGAAGAGATACATTTCCATTTCCATTTCCATTTTCCCACCCACCCAACGAAAACAACTGAAAGCCCAACATTGCAGACATTGATTAAGGTCAGTTATGATTGCTGTATTTTCCACTGGCTCGTTCGTTTGTCTAAGCTCCAAAAAGTGAAATCTCCTCTTGCGTGTTTGGGTTTTTCTTCTCATTTTTTGCTGTCGAATTTTCGTTGAATCGTCGGGCAGTCATGCATGAGTATCTCGGAGTTGACTTCAGGTACCCAGAACTAAGCAGATTGGGCTGAAAGTTGGAACTTTATTCGCTTGAATTATCAAGTGGAAAGATCTTCTCATGTTTTGGCCTTTTATGTCCAATTTAATTTATGTTGTACCTAAAGTTTGCTTTAAATAGTTGGTTAAGGGTTAGAGAACAAATTAAGACAAGACAAAATGGAGGTGTACAAAACATTTTGCTTAAAATCATACTACAAGCTAACGTCTTCAGCTTTTATAATTGCTTTAATGCACTCTTTATATTTAATAATTGGTAACATACGTGTACATACAAAACTGCCTTCAAAGCAAATCCGTTGTAATAAAATTATTGTTTTCTCCGCATAAAAATACTTGACTTCCTTTTTCCCAGCCCCTTCCATCTTCGGTTTGGGCCACGCTCGATCTTTTGCTTGGGTTGGCGAAAGTAGAACTCGGCCACTATGCAAATGACTTTTGGCCGCAGCGGAAGTTGGCAAGAAGAAAACGCTGATCGGTAGCGAATGATCAACAGTTTTCGACAGATATTATTATTTTTTTGCACCTTTTACCACTTTTTTGTGCTGCACTTCATCGTTGGCTGACTCCCCCGACTTCTGGTGGTTATAAATTTTGTCGACTTTCACGTTTCGCATTCGGCGTCTGAGCGTCTTTTCCCGTACGCAACAATTAGCCGCAGTTAATTGGCCAAAATGGTATTTGCGTTACGCTTTCTGCACTTGTCTGCCAAGAAAACTTACCGCTAATCTTCGAGCCGAACAACTTCCGTCTTGTCGGTGGAAAACTGTAAAACTTACAGTGTAAGGCGTACAATTAAAAATCACAGCAGCCGCAGCAGAAGATGACTTTGAGACTTTGAGTTGCCTCGCTGGAATTCCGCAAAAAACCAACCTTTGCGTTCATAATTTGAAAAATCACCTGGCCGAGCTCCACGTGGCTGGTGGCTGTGTTGGGTGGCTTCCAGCGACCTTTGTGTCCGTAATACTGCGCCTAATTGCCCTTAATTTATTTAACTTCAAGCTGTGCTCAGACTTCGCAGCGACCACCTCCTCACCGATTTCCGCCGAGTCAAGGGTTCGCTGGGTGTCCTTTTGGGTCACTTGGGACGTGGCCGGAGTCTCGGAGTCTCGGAATCTCGGAATCTCCGATTTGAACAAGTGTCCCTCGGTCCGGTGTCCAGTCCCATCAGCAGGGAGCTGCTTTAAAGGTATTCGCAATTTGTCATGATCTCAGTTACGATTAATGCGAAAATCTCTGGAAAAAGTTATAAATTGTTAAATGTGAACATCATTAATAAGTTCGCTCTGGCTGGGCAGCACTAATTGGATTTTTATGTTTAGCATTTTGTTTGATTAGTATTTGCTATAATGCTAAAGCAGAAGGGTTGGCAGCATTAAATTAATGTCTGACGTCTTCATAAAAATTGAAACCAGCGTAAGTGCTTTAACTTTAATCAAAGACTAAACTAAAGCTATGTGCGCAAATGTACAAGTTTATATAAGTGTAAATAGTAAGTGCATTGATTAAAATTTAAAACAAGCAGCACACATATAGGGAAGTTTTGAATTACCCCTTCCCAATTAGTGCATTTCCAAGAGTAATCAATATCCATCTGATGATGTCTTCATCTGGATTTCTCCACTCCCGCCGACGTGGCATCTAACGTTTCAACGTATCTCCCGACGGGAAAATTACGAGCATTGTGGGTGGTGGGCGTTGGGCGGTGGGCGTTGGGCGGTGGGCGTTGGGCGGTGGGCGGTCACTAAACGCTCTAATTATTTTCAAACTGTTTTGGATTTAAATGTCTCTCGGGCGTGTGCAGTGGCAAAAGCAGCAACGACACTGGAAATCACTTTATCTTCATTTTGGGGCATTAAGCCGCTTAGTGCAGTCGTCGTCCGATGTCCATTTGCTATCTCTCTCCGTTTATCCGGCATTTCAGTCGCCTGCAATTATTCAAAGCGCCCCAAATTAGGTAATTGCCCTTTAAAGAATCATTCTAATTATTTATGTTTATGTGTGGCCCGCAGTTGTGTGCCCACCCCGCCAACACTCGCCGACCCACCGCCCACTTGCGTTGCATATCGCCGGCATTGTCATCGCCTGACCTGCGACCCCAACCACCTCCCTTACCCCCTCCCCCACCACCACTCCCCCTTTCCCAGGCGGGTGCCACGCTTGTTTGCGGCCTTGATTAATGGAGTCGTCCTGCGGCCGTCGCTTGAATCGCTTGGAGCGTCCTGGAAGAACAACAATCAGATAGAGTAGCACGGGCTATTCTGCATTTGCGCAAGTCGGATATTAGGGTATTGCCATATTTGGTAGTTGATTTCCCAGCATTCGAGAATTTTGGTACATTAAAACTATAAAACGTAGTTTTACTCTTCGCAAAGCCAATCGCAATATGCTAAAGTTGCCATTTTTAGTAATTATATATAGTATTGGTTTTTTAAAGTTACACAAGAAACGAAGTGGTGTAACCTCTTTATTGCTTAATTAATATATATTAGTGAGCTGGAACAAAGACAACACACTGGATGAGATACTAGCAGGATCCTTTCGCAGGATACAGGACCCAGCAACTGCGGCGATTACAGCAACAGTTGAACAGGCATCCTAGGAATACGGGTGCGGACTTTGCTGCCCCGGCTGCTTGGCTTGTTTTGTTTAGATTTATGTCAAATTGTTGGGGTCATGCGCGACGCGATGGGGCGGGGGGCGGGGGCGGCACAAGTGGGGGCAGTTGAAGGCAGATGGGACAGAAAGAGGCGGTGCCGCTTTTGGGCTTTTCAATCAAAACGCGTTTAAGTGGTTTCCAGCTCAGTTTTCGGGGCCATGACCGTCCAAAGAGGCGCCAACATAATTGGCCGAAATTAATTGTTTGTCTAATCAGTTCATTGGATGCGACGGCGGCTTAGAGCCATTGAACGTGGCCCGAAAGCGATGCCCATTCGAGATTTCGACGGAAAGCAGCTTTTATGGTAATCTCTCTGAGAAAGATGAAATCGATTTGGCGCTCGCCAGTTTATGGGGCTCACAGCGAGAGCTGGGTTCCCAAAGCTATCCATCCTTAATTGAAAATCAGTTGTTAATTTATGAGGGGTCAAGTGTTGGACACAGACTGCAAAAGGGTTTCAATCAACGGCTTAAGAACGAGGACATTTGTTGTATCCTTTTTGATTATGAAAACACACAATGCACAATGCGAAAATTGTAATTGTACTTTATTTAAATTCGGTCCCTGTGAACAATAAACGTTTATAGTTTCATAACATTCATTACTTAATTAATTGCCTGGACTATAAGAGGGATCCGCTTGTAGTGCTATCTTTAAAAATGGAAATCATTATGGCATCATTTACAAATTGAATATGCTGTAAATTCATCCTTATTACTCCACAAAAAGTAAGCAGATATAGTAATGGTAGTCGATAATTTAATTTTAATTACGTTTACGTTGGTTATGCACAAAGGTGAAAAGCAAGTTTGGTTCGCTTATCTTGTAAACGATGCGTCGAAATGTTGAAAAGAGTTTAAAACCAATTAGAAGCCCATTTCTGCTGACAGTTCTCGCACATTTTCATGGCTGTCAATGCTCTACCAAATCCCTTAATCGATGTCCAGCTTATCCCATTAGGCAATCACAATTTATATGTCTGCGGCAAAATCATTCCCATACCTCGATGTGTCATCATTAATTACTTGAACGGAAGTTACATTCCATCCGCTCGGCTCGGTTCAGTCGCTCATTCACTCATTTGCTCATTCGCTCATTCGCTCATTCATTCATTCCATTCGCTCGGGCCTTTTAATTTTCTATGATTTATGCGTAATTTGCTTTCGATCCGAACCGAACAGAACCTGCTGTCCATTTAACTTGCCCAACAGGCCACGGGTAAATGCCGCAGCAGCGGAGACATGTGCACCTGTGTTGGCCACATCCTGTGCGAGGGCAACATCAAATAAACTTGGCCAAAATAAAGAAAAAGGTAGCAGAAACACATCAAGAGATACACTCTGCCAGCTGGCTGGAGCGCTCTGCCAGATGAGTCGATAGGCGAATACCCCTTATTAATAAGTGCAGTTCGAAATTAAAACTAATAAGGAGATATTAGATAAAAAGTTTCATTTTAATATTTCAATAAAGTAGTATAAAATAATATTTAATAAATTATATAATACATTTTTATTTAAAGAAGAATTTTCCTAAGATATGTTTGGCAGAATTATAGAATGTCTTTATGGGTGTGCAATATATTGTATAGTTTCTAGTTTCTAGTTTCTTTGTACAAATGAATTCAACCAGTAACTTGTTATTTTTATAAGTTAATTGAATATTTATGTTATTATGCTGCTTCTTTTTGAAGTGCCATCATACCCCGCTGGCAGTGCTACCTAAATTCTGGTTTAACTAGACTCGCCTCCACTCGTGGAAACAGTCGAGCCTCGAGGCGAGAACGCAGCGGGAGAATGGCCGAGGAGCAGGACTCAGACTCAGACTCAGACTCAGACCCGGATCTGGTCCCTGGTCCCTGGTCCCTGGTCCCTCAGGTCGAGACACCTTAGAGCTCTGTAAGCTCTGGCTCCACACACTGCGTATTTAAAGCGTCCAGTGGCAGGGCGGTGACCAAATATTGGGACTGCGACTGGGAACCGAGACTTTGGCCCGGAGTTGGCTCAGTCGGCTATTAAATGTCAATGGACTTCTGCATGAATGAGTTGTGCGACTTCTGCTCGCTGGTGCGTCTGGGACTGCTTTCTGTTTTCGGTTCCACTTGGAATTTTGGTCCGTCTTTTGAGGGCTTTCAATGGGCACACCACAGCACAGCACATCACAGCACAGCAGAGCACACACATATAGTTTCATTTCAATTGCCAGAAATAAATATCCCCCTTGATGGTGTTTCTGGCCACCTAGGGCTTCAGAAACTTTGGCATATTTTTATTTATAGAACTTATTGAAATCTGGTGGCCAGGAGCTGGATGCTTCTATCATGTGGCATGCGCAATTGCCTTTTTCTCTTAATTAAAATGTACAGGCGCAAGTTGAGTTCCACCTACGTGTCCGCGGGCCAGGAGAAGTCAGCAGGCCGGGCCATTATTTCCCAGAAGTCCAAGGAGCCCGCAGCGGGGTGGCCAAATGGCAAAGATGAAACCTTAAACCCCGGACTCATTATGTAATTCAGGCGGCGCATTGCCGAGCTTATCGCAGCGATTTCAAATGCCAGCGAGGAGAGCGTGATGAGATGCCACTTAGGATTTCATGATCGGAAGGATCAAGAAAGGAATTACGAAGTTATAACTTCACACCTTAAAGGTGTGTAAAAATATGGAAGGAAATATATCAACTCCAGAATTCCCTTGTATTGTAGTACTTCAACTTGTACTTGTTCTTGAACACATAGAATAAAGAATTTCCATATCCCTAAAGACACAACATAGATACTCATTCACAGTCGCTTAAACGCGGAATCACAGCTTGAAAGACGTGATGTATGAGGAATTCTGGCTGGCAGTAATGCCATTTCTAATCTATTAGCCCATAATCGCTCGTGACACGCTTTCATCTCCACTTTCTACCTTCTGCTGGCGGGCTCCCCGACCATTTAGTGGCTGCATTAAATCTTCAACTAAATATTAAACGATGTCTCACATTCCAGCCCCTGGCAGGGGGATTCCGGCCCACATCGACATAATAAAAGGTCGTGGCTTCAGTTTTATGCCACTTATTGTTGAGGCGGATGGGTGGGTGGTTGGCTGTATTGTGGTGCTCGAGATTTTGAAGGCTTGTCGAGTAATAAACGGGTAACCTCCCTTAATCCCGCCAGCACAGTTGGAAATATTTTTCATTAGCATTAAGAGGCAATAGAAGCC
Source organism: Drosophila orena (assembly GCA_005876975.1). Classification (NCBI taxonomy): domain Eukaryota; kingdom Metazoa; phylum Arthropoda; class Insecta; order Diptera; family Drosophilidae; genus Drosophila; species Drosophila orena. The sequence goes on along the minus strand of VCKV01000008.1, from coordinate 5,993,097 downwards.
AGGAAAAAAACGTAAAACAAAAAAATGTATAGCATAGTCGAGGAGGGGAGGTGGAAGTAGTAGTTGAGCTTGAGCTTGCCGCACATTTCCACGTGTCTGGCTGGTAAATCTTGGGGCTCGGCTTGATAAGGTTTTCCTCCGCTTTCCCAGCCGAAGTCTTATCTGCGACGGCTAACTGCTTGAGCGCATAAGTTTTCCTCGCCGCGTGTGTCGTTCTATCGAGGCCCAGCCCCAACCCCCTTTTGGCCTTTATGGCTACGTGTTTGGCAAACGGAAGTGGCCAGAATAGACATATATACCCGTATATGCGATAATATATATGAACACACACATTTCCGTGGGCTTTCTGATTTATATACCGCCGCTTAACGCTCTAACGACACCCATTAGAAACAATTGCGAGAAGTTTTAATTAAACATCGTCTCCCATTTGCAGCCAGGTCTCAGTTTCACTTCTCCACGGATATGATGATTTTAGCCATTCTCGGGCATTTCCATAATCGCTGCCCGCTCGACCAGATCTTGGAGAATTAGTGGTAATTACACTTTTCACGCTCCAATTGCTCATTTCCGTTCGCAGCGAATATTATTTACTTTCCGTTTTGGGCGAGAAATTACAAGTATTCGGATTACAATGTATGCGGCTCTAATTGCTAAGGTCTAGCGTCTAGACCTAGGATCTTAGTCAGCCGGAACGCAATGAGCTTCTTTCGAAAGATACTTTTACTGAATGAATGAATGAATAAGTGCCGCCCAAAATGATTCATTGGCTAGGCTATATTTGGATCGGTTCTAGTTAGTTTGAAATCTCAGTTCACGCTCCGTTGCAACTTATTAGGCTGAAGCCATAAGAAATATTTTCATAATTCTAATTAGCAGTTATGGCCATGATATGTTTAAGAACCATTTTTATTACACTTTATGCCTCTTGCTGCTGATTAACTGATCTCGATCCTTGACTTTCGCACACACTTCGACCGCGCTCAAATCCTTAAACTCAACTGCAACTGTTTGGGACAACTTTGCCAAGGAAATTCGAAGCGACTTTGCACTCGGCAACAATATGGCAAACATATTATGGCCATTTGTAGTGGAGTGCAAAGCACAGAGTGTGCAACACCCACAACACAACACTGAGGCCAAGAGATTTCCCCTGGCTAACTGTGACAATCAACTGCGGGGGGAAATAAACTGCGCTGGCCAAGGATAACAAGAGCTGCTTCGTCCTTTTCCTCTGGCCAGCACCTCGCTGGCCATCTCCTTCTCCACTGTTTAAGCTGCCGCGATACTTTTGACTTCCTGCGACAAAAACACAGGACGGCAAAAACAAGAACATGGAGTAGGCTTAGGCTTCCAACTGTGAAAATGTTCACTACAGACTACAGGCTACATGCTACAGGCTACAGGCTAGAGGCTCCAGGCTCCAGGCTGGCTGGGATTTGGGTTTGCTGTAGTATGGTGTGGAAAACTAGTGGAAAAGCGGTGGCAGTGGCAGGCGGAACCCCATGCGCCGCACTAAATTGCGGCTTTCGCAGTCCGACAATGAGATACTTCAGAAAGAATTAGTTGCACTAAAAATAGCAAAAGTCTCCCCAGACTCGGCCAGACTTTCACTCTCTCCATTTGCCTGCAGCTCCACCCTCTCCCCCCCCCCCCCCCCACGCCCTCGTGCCACATTTTTCATCTGGCTTTGGGGCACAGCAGGCGGCTCATGGGTTAAGGCCCCAGCTGGAAAATAGGCAAAAACAAAAAATATAAGGAGTTAGAGGCCGGGAGTCAAGAGCAAGCGGATCCGGAAACGACGACTGTTCTAGCGGTTTTTTGGCTGGACACTTTATTCTGTAGCCTCGGCGGCTCCCCTTTCCCCTTTCTTTTTCCCTTTTTCTTTTTTCTAATTTTTTTTCTTTTTGCATTTTGCTTTCCAACACCCTCATAACTGGTAATGCAATTTTCAAGGCAGTGCGGACTTTGCCACTTTAAACTTTAAATATTTATGGTCATATTCGAGGGCTTTTGACTACTCATCTGTAGTGGGTATTTAAGCAAGTTTTAAATGCGCTGGTAATATCTTCTAAAAGCGTTTAAATTGGGCGTTTATTAAACCAAGTGATTTATGAAAATCATAAAATTATCACGCATAATGCTTGTTTTGAAACTTGTTTAATGTAAATTCAGCTTATAAAATCTTTCAAAAAAAAGGTTATTTCCAAAATCATTTTCTAAGCCATTTGGGTGGTTAAATGTAGACTATCTATTGATAAGCTTTAAAAGAATTTCCACCAAAGCTGAAGGGTAATAAATGTATTGAATGTGAAGTTCAAAAACAACTTTTTCCAACTATCGTAGCTGTTGCTTTTCATCTTCTTTAGACCATGACGTCACATTAGAATAAAGGCAGCATTTTTCCGCTTGTGACCTCTACTTACCGCCCCCACCCCGTTGACCCCCTCCCCCCTTGACCTCTTTTTTGTTGCGATTCTCCAACTGGAAGTTGCACTTGCTGCAGCTTCTGCTTCTTTATTTTCCGTTCTCTGTCTTTCCATCTCTCCATCTCCCCATCTCTTCTTCCGCTTCCTCCTCTTGTTTCGCCTGTTTGAAGGCCAATTTGGTTGCTGTTGCCAAAGTTGTTACTTTAGTTAGCGTTGTTATCTAACATGTTTAATTCAAGGCGCATCGCTCCAAATTAAAGCGAAGTTGTCAAGCATGACGATCGTGAAGTTGCCGCGGGGAGGGGGTTGCATTCAACCGGCTGGTGGTGGGTGGTGGGTGGTGGTTGGCAAATGGGGAGGGGGTCAGTCGCACACGGCAAATTTAGCGTTAAATTTTACTTCATCTTCGTTAGCTTTTTCTTTACTTTTCGGTTGTTGTGATTGCCGTTTGAAGAAATAACTGTGATTACACTCTAGATCTTCTAAACTGAAATAAAATCATATGTTGTAAGGTTACTCCAACTCAAAATGTTCATAACAAATATCTATACTATAACTATACTATACAAAGGCTGTCTTTTTTAGGATAATATTCGAAAATATATAGAATATTATTAAGATAATCAGTATTATGATTAAAATAACACCATACTACTTCAATCAAACTAGACAGTTGATATGCCGAAAGCTAATATCTATTTCTGGTGAGACTATTCATCAAGTCTATTCAATATTCTATAACCATTACCAATTGTTATATATATATATATAGTTATATATCTTGAAAAGGCGTTTAGTTTTAGTTTTATGGAAAACATATTATTTTTTCCATGTACCAGCTTTCTTCATACTCCATCCTCAACCGCTTTTCCTCTTCTTCGCTCTGTTTCACTGGGAAATTGTCGATGTCATTGCATTTGCTGTTGTCATTCGACTTCTGCTTACATAAAGCATTTCGCTTTGATTGCCGTAAAGTGATACAACATAATTATAAGGCCAGACGGAGAGCAACTGAAGCCAAACCCTAAAAACCAACGAAACTGAACCGAACCCGAACCCGAAACCGAACCATAACCCTTTTTATTGCAAATGAGCAAAAGCAAACAAATAAACTGAAAATGTTGATAGGACCAATCTGGATGGAAATTAGGCGAACTGACAGCCATTCAGTGACCGAACTATGATGTATAATAAAGAAATGAAAACGCTCCTTTCAACACCAAGCTCGGCACACTCTAGTTACCTTATAAGAAGTGTTAAATATAACCGTGTCCTAGTAAAATATGATGAGACATAGTTGTTAAATTGTTAAAAATTAGGAAAAAGAAGGCAGTCAAACCTAATTAACTGAAAGTATATTTTATAAAACAAAAATCGTTTTCCCATTCTAGTTGGCATACGGTATTCGAAAAGTACTCACTCCACTCCAGATCTTAGGGTATCGAGAACTTTAAAGCCACCTCCCTCGATAAAACGTAAAATCTGTTTAGGCCAGTTGGTGGCACTGTGTGTGTGTGTGTGTATATGTGATGTTGCGTCTGTGAGTGTGACAACCATTGTTGACAGACACAATCAAGCAATCAGAACCTAAAAACTTTATCCCATTCATAGAGGGTCGTAAGTGTGCGTGTGAGAGTGTGGGATGGTGTGTGCAGGGTATGGAGTGGGTCTACCCTCTAGGCATAATCAAACACTGAAGGCTCTCGTACTAATGCAGTTAACAAACTTGCGGTAACACAACCCCCACGCCCAATCACACACACACACACGCACACACACACGCACACACACACGCACGCACAGCAGTGGGTAGCATGCGTGTGAAAGTCTTAAGTGCTCCAAACACACTCACCCACACACTCTCAATGATGATGATGTATTGTGTGAGATGTGAATGTGATTAAATTTCCATAGCAGCTCGTCTTTCATGCCAATTTTCCATTAGTCCTCACAGCTTCTATGCGTGTGGAAATCTACCCTACTCCCCACCCCTTCCAATACACTCATACACACACATATGCACACACTTAAAAGCACATCAGGGCGAGGGGCGTAAAGGGGGCTGACATATGCTTATATGTATGCTGCTGTCTGATGTTTGCTGTGCCGCGTCAAAAAGTGATGATGAATAGTTTGTTTGATGTTACTTTGACCATTCCCATGATCAGCACAAAATATAGTGTTAGTGTGTGTTCCTGTGCGTGTGTGGGTGTGTGTGTGTGGGGCAGATGAATGGGTAAGTTGGCCAAAGGGTTAGATTTGGAAGTAGGCTAGTTAGCGCTGTGCTTTAAGGAAACGCCAAGGGTGGCCGAGATTACTTGAAATGATTCCGGCTAAATTTATGATAAGCCAGCAATGACAGGCAAAACTTTAGGCCCTCATATACATAACTCGACTTATGGGATAAAAGTGGGGGCGAACGTGCTGTAATTAAACCAGATGGGATAGCGAGAACATTACCTTCGTTTACCAGCATTCAAAATAGTAACTTTGCATGATTAATTAAAAAATAACAATTTTATTAAATATTTTATATACTTTCAAGAATATTACCTTCGTTTGCCAGCTTTCAAAATAGTAACTTTGCATGATTAATTAAAAAATAACAATTTTATCAAGGTATAATATTATACTTGCTGTAGAATATGAAATATGATGATATCGAAACTAGACACAGTATCTGTAACATGAGTAGTTGCATTCTGAGCGAACTTCCATGGGGTTTAATTAAAACAAGATAAAATGCTATAGTCGAGTTCCCCGACTATCAGATATCCGTTACTCAGCTAGTGGAAGTGCAAACGAGCAATTTAAACATTTTCTGGAATATCGGTAGAAATTGGTGAAAAAATTATAAAAATAAAAAAACAACGCCAGTTCGACTCTGCTATTGATCCTGATCAAGAATATATATACTTTATATGGCGGAAACGCTTTCTTCTCCCTGTTACAACCTTTCAACGAATAAGAATGAATACAAGCACTAAACACATTTGTTAATTTATAAAAATAGACAATTAAAACATGAGTTAAGTTAATTTATTTTGATTTCTTGTACCCGATTTGATCTCTGTAAATGTGTGCAATTTATTAATGGGCACTTAAGCTGTTCTTTCAGCAATATCCCATTAATTGATAGCAATCTAATCGGGAAAGCTTCCCAAAGTGCCCCAGCTCCGAAATCCTTTGGGGTATTTGGGCCAAGAGCCCTCGGCACTTAACCAACCAAGAGTTAAAGCCAAACCCAGACCTCACCCAACCCAACCCAATCCATTGATCTTCCCGAGCTCCCGACCCCGTCTGTCGCCCTGAAAGCGAGCTCCTCGAAACAATTAAATGCTTAGCTCGACAAAAGTCTGCGGTTCGCATTAAATCATCAGTCTGCAGTTGACTCCGGCTCTCTGGCGTTGCACCGAGCTCCTCATTTTCCTCATTTTCCTCATTTGCCCCGCATCAGCTGAATAATTTACATAAGCAGCGACCACGGACTGCAGCTCCCCATCCCATCCCGTCCCGTTGCAAAGATCCAAGGGATCTACATCACCGCTGCTGGCGACAAAAGAGGATGCCAAATTAAAGCCAAAAACCCATGCAGGCAAATCCCTCAGCCAGACCTCAGCCGAAAATAAGAACAACAAATAATCCTACTGCTTCCCCTTGGCAATCTTTTTTACCCATTGTATTACTTCTGCCACGGTATTCGAAGTGAAAAAACCAATCCACTTTTTAGAGTTCAATAATAATAATAGGCGTATGCGTATTCGAAATGTTCAAATAATTGCAGAACAAAAGGTAAACATATAATATCGAAAATCGTTTTCCTATTTTCTTCTTATTATCGAAGAAATTTAGAAAATTTTAATTTGAATTACTTTTTCTGAATTAGGTATCGCATAGTCGCAATATAGTGATAATTTGCTGGTTTTTCTTCAATGTTTTTGCAGCGCCTTTTTTAAGGTTGTGTTTTTTTGCTTAGAGGTTTTGTTTGGATTTCCGTGCATTCACTTGCGGAATTTTCGTGCTGTTGACTCGGCAACGCATATGAATGTATGTCCCCTCCCAAGCCCATATAGAATATCTCCTCGCCCCCGGCCCCAAGCCCCCCTTCCCCCCCGCCCTTTTTGCATTTGGTGAGTGTGCATATGTGTTGGCGCATACATAAACAATGCCACCAACAACGGGCCCAACAACCAACGAAACGAACGGGCACCCAACGCAGGCATAACAATGACAAAAGAACGCATATTTCCCCATCCGACCCATCCGACCCATTAGATACCCCTTCCATGAGGGGCCACACCACACCCATGGCGGCTCCCTGCTCCTGTTTCTGGTCCTGGCTGGTTTATTATGCAAAAGTTATGCAAAGATAAGCAAAACTATGAGCAACGACAGCAGCTCAGCAGCCAAAAAATTGTAAACGTACCCCAGCCTCAGCCGCATCACATGGAAAAACAATTTAGTAGTTTTTCCCAATTATTTACCTAAAAAATAAATTTAAGTTTTAAAACATATCGTAATAAATACAGATTTTCAATAGCATTTGCTTCTTAAGCTAACATGTAACAAATACATATTTGAAAAGCAGTTTTAAGTAACTTAGCATTAGTTTAATCACGTGGTGATTAATTCCAGCTTGGAAAAGCAGATTAAACACCAATTTTTTTGTGTGCAATTTTCGCCACAAAAAGTCGAACGGGTTTGGGTTCCTGTTCCTTTTGGTTTGATTTTTTTTTTGTGTTTCTGTTGATGCGGTGGGAAGTCGGGCAGCTGTTATGGGACACCCACCAAGTCATTCAAGTTAATTGTGCGGCCAAATGCAAAAATCAACTTTTTTACAAGTTCAACGGCAGAGGCGTAGTTCGGTCTGCGACTGCAAGGGGGTGGTCTGGGTTCATGGGTACTCGTCGGCACCTCGTGAACGAAATGGACACTTAAACTCTAATCGAAAAACTTTTCCCCATATACAAGTCACTTTAAAATGCGCTTAATTTGATCAGCGTGCGGCGATTGTCGGCGGCGAAAGAGACTTTTGCTTCTCAAATCGCATTTCTCTTCTCGGTTGTTAGCCAGTTACCTCAATTTCCCAGGATCCATGCCCGATTTTCCCATTTTGCCCGCGCACATTACCATAATGAGCTCTGGCACTGGGCACAATTGTTATAAACTTGTTACTGCCGTTCGACTACAATTTGTTGGCGTTCTTTTCCTTTATACTCATTATTTTATTCTGGCTGTAAGCATTTTTGAAATTGGTTATAGAATAGTCCTGCCGCCTGCAAACACATGAAATGATGCGGAAATGGCGATAAAATTGGGAAAGTCCTTCAATGCGGACGATTGGACTTTTGAAAGGGACCGCTTTTGTGGGATAATATCAGAGCTGCGATCTCTTTAATGGTAAAAATAAGTTCCTTATCTGTATAACAGCTAAGATCTGTTTAATGGCCAACATAAATCCTGTATTTGTCTGTCACAACCAGTGATTTATTCGAAGGTAAAAGGTATCATTAGATATAGTATCTTATATTTAATACATAGCTTAAGGATATAGCTTACTCATTATGCTTTCCAATTATATAGTTAGCTAGAATCCTTTGTCAAACTTGGGAGAGCATCTTTGGTTCGCTATTCCAGCCATTGAAACAAATACCCGACTGTCTGTGACAACATCAAGTGTGCATTTGGTGTGTGTGTGTGTGGCGTGATTTTTTCCGTTTGCCCGTGGAGTGAGTCAAGTGCACACTTTTGGTCCACTCTGCACTCAGCCACACCCACTTACATATCGCCGGTCGGATGACAGCATTCTGTGGTAGCAGTTGCCACTCGACGCGGTCTGCATTCAGCTGCCCCAAAACAGCCTCGACTCGCTCAATTGAAAAATTAAGCAGCCACTTGGTCAAAATGCCGTTTCAATGGGCTCTCGTCCCCGTCAAAAGGCGGGGGCTGGGTCAATCCCAAAATCCGCACTCGGATCCCAAGCCCATCCACAAACGCCATAGCTCATCCTGACTTCCAGCCGGCCTGCTCGCCTTGCCGGCTTTAATTGTCGACATCTGGGCGTGACATGTAAATGCAAAAGGTTCTTCAAAGAGCAGTATACCAACCACTACAGGCTCCACTTCTTTCCAGTGCTGACTAATCATTTTTTCAAAAAGAAGCTAGAAAGTTTTGGCCAAATTAAAGGCTCAGCTAAAGACCTTACAGTCCTGTTCTTATACAAATATTTTAATTTGTTTAATATTTAATATTTTGTATTTTGATCAGTTAATAATTTAAATCAGTTGGCTCATTTGACTTAAATGCTTGCGCAAATGCTAGATAATACATTTATTGAGGAATAATTACATTTGCTTTTTAATTTTAAAAATAAACAATTACTTGGCTTTAAAACAGCTGAGTGAATAGTGCTGCTGAGCTCCCCCTTTTGGTTGATGGAGCACACTCGCTTGGCACTTATTACATTGGCATCTGCGTATGGTTTTGGCGTTTATTGATGCAAATGTTGTCCCCTTCCCGATCTTTTGGCCGGAAGCCAGGTCGGTGGGTACATGGCCACCTCATTGACGTCTAACGTCGAACACAAGTGCGCCGCGCGCTGATTAGGGTTGCCTCTTAAACTGTCTCTTCGGCCCCCATCCCCTTTCACGACCCTAGTCCTGTATATGTCATTCCGTTGTCAAAAAAATAAAATAAAACGGAGGCGAAAAATTCGCTGGCAAACCTTTTCACTCCTCCTTTTTATTGCCTTCATCGGAGGACTTTATCCAACGGTTACCCATTTTTAATCGCCTTATTGTTGTGCGCATCTTTTGAATTTCGCATTCCCCTTGATTGAGTTGACATTAATGGGCACTTGGAGGTGTCAGCGAATGGCAGTAATTGGCAAGCAGTTGGCATCATTTAGCATTCTAGATGCTTTTTATACCCGTGAAATTATTAATACAAAAAAATCAAGCTATTTTAGCCAGCAGCGAAATCTACAACGGCCATCAAATGGATATGGAATATTGAATTACAATTATAATTAAATGCTATTAAATGCTAAATGTAGCCACAAAGTGTGCGATGATAAAAATATTTTCCAAAATATATCATCTAATTTGATTAGATTACTCTCCGTACATACACACAACAATGCGCTTCAACATCAAACGAATTTTCCACGACTCTCACTCAAATCTGCATAAGATTTGTGGGCTTTTCAATGCATGTAAGACCTTGGTTGTGCTTTCTCTTCCTCAAGCTCATAATTATGTGGGAGTTCCTGATCCGTTTCTATCCTGGTCTCTCCCAGATTTCCAGCTGAAGCCCACTCGTCATGAGCACATCTGGGTAGTGGGCGTCCGCTGGCATTCCTCGTTCCTGTGATCTACTTGGCAAGATTTTCAGCAACTGACATTGCCTGGGATTGGGATTCAACTGAGAGTGGGCGAACCCGAGGCATACCTTTTGCGAACATTGCTTTAGCAATGTGTATATAGCTCTTTTCTTTGCAGTACCCTGTACCTGGAATGGCATTGGGTATATTAGATATGTAGCTTACCTTTTCCAATGCTCATACTGATTCAAATGCACTTCCCGCTATCCTCAACTTAGCCATCACTGATAATGCATAACTATTGCATTCGTTTATTCAAGGTCTCTGGAAATCGACATAAGTCTCAGCACTGGGTATCCTGGGTTCGGGCTCTTGTTGCACATTCGTTTCATATTTTTTGCTTCGTTTTTCGGCTTGTTGTCACTCCTCGGCCGCGCCTTTGTTGCATCCACATCCACATCCACATCCACATTCACTGCAGCACTGCATATCCGAGGTTGAGTGCAGTCTTCTCCGTTGCTCCATTGCAATTCCGTTTGCTGTCGCTTTATTTTTATTTAATTAACTTCATTGGATTGCCATGTCAGGCAACAAGGAGCGGTGGATGGGGCACGGAAGGCTGAACTGCAAGGCAGTCGTCAGGTCGTCAGGTAGGTGGGCAAACCTGCTTGCATCTCCGGCCCTGCCCACATGCAAAAGCCCTGGCATCTGCTCCGACTGTCGTTGTCGTTTTCAGCACCTTGACAATGACTTATTGTCGCCAGCCAGCAAGGAGGAGACGGATGGAGCAGCAGGAGGGATCCACGAGGTATCCAGGAGGTATCCAGGAGGTATCCAGGCGGCATACAGGACTCGCTGCATGCGGAGGCAGAGCTCATCTTCAGTTCATTGGCAATTCTTTGGCTAAAGTGGCCTCTCTTGTCTGGCATGGGCTCCGCTCCTCGTGGCCTCGAAACATCTGCACAGAAAAAAAAATATATTATATTTTGCAAGATATATGTAATACTACAAAACAAATCCTGTATAAAAAGCTATGAGCTGCATTTATTAAGTACTTAAATGCAAGTTGGTTTTCACTTCGTTGGTATTAACTTGCAGATACACAATGAGCACTCTACACTGTGCTCGTTAAGTTGGTATATATCTAAAATTATTTCCAGTGCAGCAGCGATATATTTGAGCCCTGCCCGGATGCAAATCAATTTATTTCGCTCAACTTGAATCCGAAATTCGTGGGGTAGTCAATCGAAGGTCGAACAATCTGCATTTTTCGGGGTCAGTCTAGCACATCCTGTGCTTCCTGTGCCCGCCGAGGATGCCGGAATGCACATCCTGCGGCGATTTTATTCATGACGCTGCAACCAGTTAAGTGTATCCCTGGGAGCAGTAATTATAATAACCCATCCGAACTTCCCAACTCCCAGCAGAGGGCCCCAGCCACATCCCGGCCAAAAACTGAGACGGTCTTAGTGTCCATTTCGGTTTCAGTTGCTTCTATTTCGCACAGAGCAGCCCAGTTGAGCTCACAATGAAAACCGCAAAGTCATCTCCGGTTTATTTACTGGCTAGCAGAAAATAAACCAGAAAGCGAAGATGAGACCAAAGGAATCAACAAAGAACAAAAAGGGCAAACCAGCGACTTCGGGCCAAAGTTAATGCAAATGCGTGGATACTCTCGGGCTGAAAGTTTACAAAGAGTTTCCTTTATAAGACATCAAGAATTTCACACTTTAAAGCAAAATTCGTTAAAATGGTATATTTTCAGACTACAGTTTGTTTTAGGGAGTGTTTATATTGAAAAGCCACTGTCATTTAAATTGATCGATGACCGGATAATTTAGTTTTAGCTGGAAAAATTCGTTGTGTGATTTATCAAGCATGCAAGACTATGGTATAACAAATCCTTAGTTTTAAGAAAAGGTTTTTGTTTTGACCAATACATGCTGGAAGTGTGCATGCTTCTTGCAAAGAGTAAACATAAATAAATGAAGCCGCATGAATTTTCAGTTGGCAAAAGGCTCTGCTCCGTTCTCCGTTGGCAATGAGCAAAAAACGAATGCCCAGTCAAGCTGGGGATCCCTCCATCCATCCATTCGCTCCCCACCTTGGGCGATACATCGAATTTAATTTCCTGCCAAAATCGACAGAGACCAAAACATTTCTGCCTGCCTTGTCGTTGCGGTGTGGGGCTCAGTCGAGCGTTAAGAATTCGCTCGGTTACTAGAACTTAATTTTGCGGCTTGCATTTCAGGGAATCTTGCTCGATGGCCGATGAATGAAATTTCACACAATTAGCCGCTGCGATCCCAGATCCCAGGTCCCATATCCCAGGTCCCAGGTCCCAGATCCCATCCTGAAGCATTCTGAAGCGGAGGCCCAACAACTGACGACCGGCACGTGATCGGGCCAGAAAAAATGCTCCTTTTTCAGGCAACAGTTGCTGGCCAAGTTCGCGCCAGCATGTGGCACTTTCGGCCCGAGTCCCAATCATATTTCAGTGCGCCAACTGGCGCGAAACTTATTAGACGGCTTCTTCCACTTTCGCATCGATCCGGGCTTAGGCATTTTATTTTTGGCCCTCAAGGTCTCTATCCTTTCAAAGCCGACTTCTTTAGCACCCTTTGCGAGCGGGCTGAATATGATATCTTTGGGCAAGAACCACATAATTATGCCCTACACTTTAATACTTGCATATAATATACCGAAATTACTTTTGTATAATAAATCAGTAACCTTGAATAAAACGCCGAGTAAGGTATCTCCTGGTCTAATAATATATTTTCCAATATTAAAGGCTGGCCAATGGAAATATTGTTTGCTAGAAAAGCAGTCTGGTCGAAACAAATGCGATCGTAAAAATAAATGGCAAGTGATTGCAAGCTTTTGACGCAACATGTGTAATTAATAGACTACCCATATCAACTATATATACGTACATATATACGTACATCCTCTTGGATGTGGCTCTCGGTTTTTTCTGGTTGAAAATGATGAATGCCTCGTAAAACGCTAAGGCTGTGCGGAATGAAGGTGTCTATTGTATTATTTACGTCTGCATTGCAAAGCTACCTATATCCCCCACTACGGCTGTAATCCAGCCCTGCTGCCATTCCATTTGAGATCCATAAAATGGGCTTCCCATGGCTTTTTTCGCCCCCATCCCGTGGAGAAGTGTCACACATGTCCTTGTGCGGCTTTGACTTTGGCCCCAGCCGAAAATAGCCAACTGAGGGTCGCCTGCCATGGCAGATGTTGTTGTATTAGTAGTTGTTGTTGTTGTTGTGGTTGTTGCTGTTGTTGCTGTTGTTGCAGCGAGTGTGTTGCCCACCAAGTGTGTCACTGTCACACACTTGACGATTTTTCGGGACGGCAATAGGCACTACAGCAGATGCCCGACGAGCTGGGGGCTTATAGTACCCTACAGAGCGTTTTTATCAAGGGGATATTGATGGGGTAGAGTTTACGTTGCCTAAACAATCATGAAGTAAACTGCTTAATACAAATTGCATTTTTGTAAACTTACTCAGGGTCTTAATACAGTAACATCTATTATATTATATATATTTTATATATCAAATTTATATATTTCTACTTTATAAACAATACGTTGCATAAAAAATCATGTAAATCATCAGAAAAGTCCTTAACAACAAATGGCTTTTTTGTAAACTTACTCAGGCGCTTGATACAGAACCATCTTTTTATTATATTATATTATATATATTTTATTTATATTTATATACTTATATTTTATATATACTTATATTATATATTTTTAATATATTCGACATGATGTTTCCTCCAATAAATCCAACGCATAGCACTCCAATCAGTGCAAAGTGATAGGATAAAGGAGAGGCACAAAGATGGAACCTCTGTTCTCTGGCGCTGCTCAAGTGTTTGTTATATCTGGCCAGAGTCTCGGTGTCCGTGTCCGTGTCCGTGTCCATAGTACTATCATCCTCGTGTCCTGCTCCATGTGGCCATTTGCCATACGCCTCCGTGGCAAGGACACTGCTCTGTATGTGGCGGGTGGCAGGGTAGTTGGGCGGAGGAACTAGTCTGGCACAAGGGGCACCTGCAACTGCGTTCACGCAAACAGAAAAGATACTCAAGGCACTCGTTCGGACGGGGGGATCAGGAAAAACTGTTACGTGATGAGTGCGCATCATGCGGGTCCTGGAACCACAATGGCCGAGGGGATGGCGATGGCCCAACCACTGGCCAAATCAGGCATCAATGGGCGTTTAGGCCAGCTCGCTTGATGTCCGCAATGAGATTTAAATAGAATCAAATTAGTCTGGAATTTGCCCACTATCACTTGCCGTCGGCAGCACCATACAACCACAAACAGCCGCCCACCCAACTCCAGGCGGTCAGGCGCCATCCGCCCGCTCTCCCATCCTGCAACACCACCAATCCTCCGGTTCAATGGACGCTTTGTAGCTGCATGAGGAATTGTTTGGTTTAGCAGCTTAAAGCGTTTACCTAAAAACATAAATCCGCAGTATATACAAACGGTCGTTCGTCGTTCGTCGAACGTTACGTTTACCTTTGTCAACGGTTTTTGCTTACACCACGCCCACATTCCCGCCCACTCCCTATGTCTTTCTAGTCAGGTGCACAAATACAAACATCGGACGGGACGGACGGCGGCATCGAGACATCGACATCGACATCGACATCCAGCGGGCTACGGCTCCCTGTGCCATGTAAAGTTGAGTTCGGCCCGAGCATTGACAGTTTGAGCTTAAAAATCCAATTAGTCTTTGATTTGCATACAAACAAACAGCACAGAAAAACAGGCCCAGATGCCCGGTCCACGATATCGACGAGGAAATGCTCACTAGATTTTACAAGAAAATGGTTCGGAAAGTCTGAATATATTACTAATATTTGCCTTAACTAATCAATATGGTATTTCAATAATTCAAAACAATTCGTCTGTATTTCTTTAACTCGCATTCTTGCCGTAGCTATTTGTTTATTAAAACAACAGCAAAGAAATATAAATTTGTAATTGTGTCATTCACGTATTGAATTTACACCATTAGTTTGAGTCGGCTCGAATATGTATAAAGTATGAGGTTTGATTATCTGTGTATTTGGCAAACTTGGCTTAATCGCCAAGTATTTGAATGGAACTAGAAGACAATATACCTTTCGATTTCGTGATTACCGTGTGATAAGGGAAAAGCGAATCCAAATCACGTGGGGGAGAAAGCGAGGTGCAGAAAAAGAGAAAGCGCCACACAAAACAGTCGCAGAATTTCTTGCTTAATATTTTAAGACCATTCCCCAAATGTGAGCCGAGCGAATTTGTATTTTGGCTTTGATTTCGACCCTCGCTTTGAGTTGTTGCTTTTCGGGGCCGAGGACATAAGCATCTTTCCCGCCGCCCACTCTTCATCCTCTCTGGTCCTTTCACCGCTGACTTTCTCTGCAGGGGAACGACAATAGACAATTGGATTTTTGCGGTTTCTAATCCAATTTATTTCGTCTTAAATACAAAAACTTGAGGCAACGTCCTTTTTGCCTGCGCCTCAAAGTGTCCTTAATGTGCACCTGAATGTGTCTGTGTACTGGGTGCGGTTCAATGTAATTTAATGGATGGCAAACAGACAGACACACAAACAGACACACACACACATACACAGGGAGACACACATCCGGGTACGAGCAATAAGTCGAAAAGCTAAGTCCCAAAAAGCAGGAAGGACATGCATAGGCACCTGCTCTCACTCCAAATCAACGAGCTGGGGACAGCTCTCAGCAAACTAATTTAAATATTTCAACAATTAAGGAGTCCGGGCCATTTAAATAAACCAACGCCACCTCTGACCCCCAAAAACACAATGGCAAAATCGGGGATTATTCTGCAACCGGAAAGTCGAAATTTGTATGCACTATTTATGAGGGAAAACAGAGAGCGAGAGAGCTTAAGCTTCGCCTCTCGCTCGCACTCGCATCCATTCGGCAGGATTTCGCTCTGAATAAGCCGGACTACTCCTGGATTATGATGGAATTTATGCAACACAATGTGGAAAGTGGCCAACGTTGCTGTTTCAAAATCGTATTAGCAATTGTTGATCACCGGGAGCTATTTGCTGATTGAATGGGGGGCACTGACAATAACGATTGTTGATTAATTGTCATTAATAATTGGCCTCTTCTGATCAGCACACGCTATATCATTTTGATTTCTGAGCACGATTTTGATAGGAGTGGAATAGCGTAAAGCAATGTCCTTATAATTAAATTCTTTCTTTAACAATCAGTTGATGATCTCTGGTATAAAATCCCTCCAATTTCAATATAATATAATATATTTATATATTTCTGCGGAGAAGTTCGCTTTACCAGTTAGGGTGATGAATGTCTAGTGTAAAACAATCAACACCGTGTGACTACTAACATTCAGCCATTTCAGCCTTTTATTTCCCATTCACGAAGAACCTTACTTCCTCTCAGCTCCATCCATTAAAGTAGGGGGCTACCTGTGCCTGTGTTTTGTTGTGGACAACGTTCAATCAATGTCAGCGTCATTGTCCTGCTACCTGCCCCATCCTGTTGCTTCAATTCACCAGATTTCCGCCCCCTTAATCTGCCATTCATCTTTTGTCCGCAGCTCTCTATCCCCAATCCCAAAACAAGATTCCTTCACATTTGCCTATTAAATTTTCGTGCAACCTGCTAACCACTTCGCTTCCTCGTTTGCTGATTTTCAAATGCTAGGAAGCTTTCAAACGGACCATACACCTGAAGAAAACTTGGCTTAATACCATGACAATATGCACGTTGGCATTGCATTTCGCCAATGTTTTGCTAACAGCCAAAGCTGCCTTTTCTCCCTTTCTCCGAGTGCTTGCACTGGGCATTTTAGGTCGCTGGGAGGTCCTTGTTCTTCCTTCTGTCCGCCGAAGCGATTCAAAGGCGCTCCGTGCAACTGTCAATATCACACGCGGAACTGGACACATGAGCGACACATTGACACATGGCGTACAAAGGCAAGGACAGACCAATAGACACACACACAAACACACGTTCTCGCTAACGCATCCTACGAATCTTCCTGCTGCCGTGTGTGTGTGTGTGTGTGTGTGTGTGTGTGTGTGTGCGTGTGTCGATGTATTAAGTGGAAACACCTTGTAAAATGGCTGACAGGTGTTAGAAGACTTTGCAAGATTTATGCGCTGACATTAACATGAATATGTATGACTGCAGTTGCGCGTGTGTGTGTGTGTCTGCTAGCGAGTGTCTTTCTCTCCGGACCGTCTGTGTGTGTATGTGTGTGTATGTGTGTGTTTATGTGCGTCTGTGTGTGAAAGTCGCCCAAGCAGTTAAAGGATAACAGCGCATTAACTTAAGCATTACATTTACTGGGGCGGGTGGGAGAGGTATGCGTATATGAACAGGTGCCAGGACACGCTGTGGTTGCAACAATTAAAGTTTATTTGCTCCCACATAGACACACACATACACACATACACATATGCATACTCACTGGCATAGGAGCTCGCTCGCTAGTAAATGTGTATTTATAGTCACCTTGCCACAAAATTAAATAAAAGCAAAAGTCAACAAGGAACATAGATTTGCTTGCCAGCTTTACTTGCTTTGCTTGGGTCAACTGAACAACAAATACCCACGACCACCACTGCAACAACGTCCACAAAAACAACAGCCATGGCAATATGAGGCAACATGTTAGCCATCATCGTTATACCGCTCGACAGGACCCGTATAGGGACACTCGCAGGACTCGCACAGGACATTTTGGCCGGGCCAACGAGCGGCAATGTTTTTGTTATTCGTCACAGAGAGTGAAGCGTGAGGCACGCGTGAGTGTCGAAAATAATAATCTAAGCCACTAATCGTATTGGAAAAGTATTTACAAATTTGTCACTGAAGGATACTATTGAGCCATTTTAGAGAGATTTTTTATTATATGTTAATTTTTATCTTGCAGCACTAAATGCAATATGCTGTAATAAAAGCTAGCTTTGAGCAGATATCTATTTAATGTATTGGCATTTTAAAATGTGATATATTTTGGTGAGCAATCTGGGAGTAAGAATTACTAGAACTAGAAGATATCATCTCTTTATTTCAGTTTCTATCATCGCAGCACCATAGTGCTCGTGTTGCAAGATGTGGTTAGAAATTTTGAGATTGACCGCTGGAGCCAGCTCCTTGATTGGTTTTTTACTGAAGAGTGACACTGGATTGGGGACCATCTCTAACTGGGTTAGGGTGCCAGTGTCCTGCAGTCAGCTTTGCTGCTGTCAGCCATTTCAGTGGTTGTTGTAGAGGTTGTTGCTTGAATGTTGCTTGGTTGTTGCCTCATTATGATTGTCAAAGTGACGGACTGGTCATGCAAAGGTAAACACAAAATGTGTAAATACAATGGGACATGGATATGTGAGTGTGCACATATGTATATACTCGTAAACTTGTAGTATATACATACATAGGTCGCTACATACACGTATATACGGGCGATATTACAATATTGCTCGACTCACATGCTGACTCTCAGTGTTGGCATTGTAATTATCATTGCGACACTATTTGCTGTTTGGCTTAAGTGCTTTGTGCGAGCAGCCAAGCAAATCAATAAGCCCAGTTACCAGCCCTTGCCAACTCTTACCTCTTGCCACAATCCAAAAACACCCCCCACTCAGTCAGCCAGCTCATACCACATCGTTGCATACTTGATGTCTTGAAAACGTCGGGGAAATTGGTTTGTTATGCGCCTTTAAGTGGCCTAAACGCTTCATTTTTATGTCATTTCGCTGTCATCACTCACCGTTCCGCTCACTTTTTACACCTCTGGCACTCCGCCTGCGAACTGCCCATCCTGCTTCATCCTGCTCCGTCCAAAGGTCCTTCCTGGTCCGTCATTCATTATTTGCGCTTTTTTGTGCTGTTGTTCCATTGTTTGGTTTGTTTTTGTTTGAGCTGCTTTCCGCTCATGAATTTTTTATTATATTTCGCCACCTACACCGCCCACCGCCCACCGCCCACCCCCCGCCTCACCGCTTGCCAACGCCTTCGACTTGGCTGTTGTTTCATTTTTAAATTATTAAATTTTATTGGCGTATCACTTTTTATGGGCCACCACCGCCAGAAACATTATATTTCGATTAGCACCTGTTTGTCGACTTCCCACCCGCTTTTCATTTGTTGGTTTCCTCGGCCGGTTTATTTTCCATTGCAGCCAATTCTTGGCTGCTTCGGTTTTTCCTCCGTGGGACAACAGGTGAGACCCTAAATTCCCGCAAACCATTGCCATTGCCATTCGCATTCGCATTTCTATTTTTCATTTACTTTTATGTCTTATGGAAATTTCAACCGTCATCTCTTCGTTTTTTATATTTCCAGTAAATTAAATGCGATTTGTGCTCCACATCAAAATCATCGAAGCGAGCGGCGCGTGCCTGACGCCAGACGCTAAGTCGCAAACAAGGTGAACAAACGAGGCGGGAAAATCGATTGGGATGCCCAGAACACCTGGTGAGCTCATTAAGCGTGTGCTCCTCAACTAACCACTAGTATGGAGATTAAGCTCCGGCTAGCATACGTGTATGTACCAATGTGCATTGCTTAAAGTGCAGGACTTCCCAAAGGATACTTAAGTACCAAAGGATTACATTTGCAGCCTTACAATCAATTAAAAACCTTTCAAACGTGATCAAATACTGTTTTGTAAATTAAATTAAAATTCATATTTTCCCCACTGAATCATCATTACAATTAAAAATAAACTGCTGTTTTTAAAGAGACTTGTTTTTGAAGTGCCACCACACACACACAGTTTGCTTGCAACATCATCACTAACCTAATTTCGTGAAATCACTACCAATAAAGGGAATCACCATTTCCGAGCAGGCAACATTTAATTGAATTTATCCCCCTACACAACAACACAATAGTCGTCCTTAGCCGATTACCACTGTGTCTGCCTGCAATTCGAACTGCAGTTTCGCTGGGTGGCCCGCTGAGGGAAAAAGTTTCCTTGTCGCTGCAATTGTCATCGTGTCTTCTCCTCCGCCTGGGAATTGCCCAGGGGAAAAGCGCCCGACGATGCCCATTGCAACTCAATGGCAACTAATTAATGTGCCCATTTAATGGGCCATACCGGAGTCCAGAAATCTCCGCCATCCGCCCACTCCCCGCCTGCTGCTCGGTTGCGTGTGTGGGCTGTCAAGAATATTCCGAGCTCGGTCAGTTAATAAACTGTCAACGTGTTGGTGTCGATGGCATTTATACACACATGTAAAGTGCACTCAAAAAATAAGTGTGCCATGTCACTGAGGCATATAGAGTACGGTATTTAAGATAAAATGTTTTATTCTATGTCAAAATGGAATAAAATATTACTTATCTATAGTAAACACATTATTACACTTTAAATGCTGAATATTATTTGAAATCAATCATCAAATTGCGCCAAGTAAAGTTAAATATATTCGAAAAGAATGCTGGAAGATGATATTGTAATAGTACGATGTTTGGCATGATGTTTTATCCGTTTCTGTCAATGCACCAAAGGGTGTGCTACCGGAGGTGGAGTGCATGTAGATATGTTCGTTAGTGGTCGAAAGGCGTTGACTGGATGCGATGAAATTGATTTTTGTGTGGCATCAATGAGCCTGACAAGCTGGCCAGCTCCATTCCTATGGCACAGCTCTGTCATCCGTTGGATTGTCAGCAATCCTCGCATCGCCTCATCCGTATTTTAATTGAATAAACATCCAGCCGCAGTTGGCAGCGTGCAAAGAGCAAAAAATAAAATTAAATATCCTCTGCTGCAATCGAGCCGAAGACAAACAACAGCCAATGCCAATTAAATGGGAATTTTAATTAGCGTAAGTTGCTCGGCATGACGCCACTACATTGGGGCCAAGAACTCAGGTGCAGGTGCAATGCGATGAAAAATAATATTAATATTACTTATCAATAAGATGACGCAAAGTTCTTGTTTACAGCAGAGGAACGTGCTTCGGCTCAGGACTGCAAGATGAAGCAAACAGATTCGAGAAATGCAGATTATTTAAGCTGGTAGGAAGAAAGGAACTTCGATTTCTGGTAGCCTGTATTGCATTTATTGAAGATTAAATCATGCTGCATTTTATGGGCAACCATTACTTTTGATGACTTTTCAAAAAAGGTTTAATAAATAAATGCGAGCGCTTCGTCCACTTCAAATAGATGGATTTTGCGAATAACAAATATTCCATTACAATATAAATTGTTTAAGCCCTCGTATTATTATTTAATACTTCTAGCTTGTGAAGAAGTTTCCTCTGTGGGGATTTGGGGAATTAAATTCACTCTCGATGGCATACTTTTTGGGCGTATAACAGAACCTAATCAAACAACAATTAAAACACACACCCAGTTCGAACATCTATTTCAAATATTTACCAACTCAATTTGAAATGACCCATGCATTTGCCTTATATATTTTGTACATTTTTCCATTCGAGATCGAGGGAGCAGGGCGGGGGAGGGGGCAAATAAAAATGCACATTCGATTTGGTCGACAACTGGCTCACACTTTTAACAATTTCAAATGCCGCTCTTCATTTGTTTAAGCAGCGTGTCCTTTTTCCCCCTCTTTGCGATTATCCCCAGCATAGCAATCCTTTTTGCAGCCACACACCATCATAGCGTACAAGTTTCACACTTTCCATGCCCCATCACTGTCCCCCTTTATCGGAGAGTAAATAAATAAAAATTTCAAATTCAAATTTTTGCAGATTGGCCGAGTTGAGTTGAGTTCCCTGGTGACTGCCAGCTGGACACGGATGCAGCGGAAAAGGACGATGGCCATGGCGATGACGATGGCTGGGACAGGATCAGGACCAGGAGTGGACCAAGGGCCGCACTAGTTAGTCGTTCATCAAACATGGCCAGTGAGTGCTGTTACAGTGAAGCCCACACTGCATGTATCTTAGCTTCATTCAAACGGGTTTTGCTAATAAAAGTATCTTATTTTACTCTGCTCGAATTGAATGGGATTAAGATTAAGATTAGGCGCATAACTTAAGCGTAATTTTAGTATATTTTGAAATATTTCTAAATCGTCTAATATTTTCTAATACTTCGATCCGAGCCCTACTGTCCGCAAATTATAAATACATATGTATATCCCCACTTCGTGCAGTTGAAACTATCCGACTGCTTTGGGCCTCTACTGCTGTTTCCGCTTCTGTTTGATTTCATTACATCATTTGACGTCTGACGTCTGACTATTTGCCGGCCGGTTGGGCTGGCTTTGCTTTGGGTTTGGATTGGTTTCGTTTGGTTTCGTTTGGGGAACTGGAGATCGGCTATGGGATGAGATGGGGATGGGGATGGGGCTGTGGATGGGGATGGGGATAGGGATGGGGATGGGTGACAATTCCCCCGTGCACTAGCCGTGTGAAAATTGTGCGCTATGATTTTTGTAATTTGATTTGCAGATTTTCGTCCTCTGCCTGTCCTGGCTACCATCCATTTCATCGACACACATCCACACATCCACATGGAATGATGAGCCGGGAAATGCTCCTGGGAAATGGTCCTTGTTTTATGCTGGCTCGTTTTAGTTGTGAGTGGCTGGGAAACCACTTTTTATGATGATGCTGCTGCTGCTGCTGCAAGCTCGTCCTTATTTTGTGTTTGATCAATTTGTATTCTTGTGCCACATGGTTTATTTTGCTTTCGTGCATTTCAATTTGAATGCCTCCTTCCCCTGCGATTCAGCCAGCCAGTCAGCCAGCATCCTTGTCATGTGTCAATTGCAATGCTGGAATTAAAATTCAATTCTGTTTTCATATGCACAAAACGGAAATTGAAAAGTAGTGAACACCAGCAAGCAGCTGGCAAAACTTGCTGATGCCGTTGATGTGTCCGTACACTGCCTACCACTACTGCATTCCGCATTTCCGAGCCAACTCAACTTGGCCCAGCTCCTTGGCTTGGAGAATGTCATCGGGAGTCTGCAGAAAGCTGCGCGACGAGACAGCTCTTCCCTTTGACATTCTCCGCCAGAGCTCTTTCCAGCTACCCGACAACACATCTCCTCCTGGCTTTGGCTATTAAGTCAAGGCGCGCCCTGAGACATTGTCTCAATCCGAGGGGTCCGCAGATGAACTGGAACTGCTTATAAATTCTTTTGTCCTCGGCTGCAGCTGTCAATTCAGCATCTTCAATCTACCGATCTGACGGATCCTTGGCTTGTCTCGTTTGGGATCGTTTTGCCCACGTTTTGACTGCTGCGGAGCGACAAGCCTGCACTGGATTGTAATTTATTCGTGTATGCAAGAATGCATCCAGTTTGGCGGGGGCCCTTAACTGGTTTCCAGTTTGTTAGCCCGAAGTTTCAGCTGCCGTAGCCCGTCCTGCGAAGTTGGTGAAAGAAATCGCGGAGGGTTATTGAAAATCTCATTTTCTTGTCAGATATCACCGAAAGCAATCTGTAAGATATGCACTTAAATACATATCGTGCTGTAATTCTGTTATAAAACGGCTTAAAAATATGGGGCTTAGTTTATATAGCATTATAATTTGGCATGCTGTTGATATAGCACTCAAGTTTTCTTTAACCCCGACCTTAGCTTGTTTTGGGTAAATCGATGGAGGTGGGGTTTCCCCACTTGCACATACACATCCCAATTTATATCCATGTCCATTAGAGGCGTCAATTATTTTATGATGGCTGTGTGTCCATTATCATCCCAAGGCAAGGCAAGGGAGGCATGCAGATGAAGAAGGGAGCGGAGCGGGCTGAGATTGCGTGGATGGCCCAGGATGCCGTATCAGAATGAGCCATAAGTGGAACAAAGCTCGGAAACGTGACCAAATCAAATTTAATGTTTATATCCATCAGTGGGACAAAGATGGCATGCGAAAAGAGTGATAGAAGCAGTTGGCAGGACGAGACAAAAGGGTGGCGAATAAAGATGAAATCGAAAATGAAAATGAAAATGAAAATGAAAAGGAAAACAGATGCAGAAGCAGAAGCAGTCTAAAATTAGAAAACACCAGCCTTGCCAAATTTATAGGAATTCAGGTGAAAGTAGCTGACGGATTACAAAGCGGCTTATAAATATCTATAATAAAATATGTGCATTTTCAGAGTTTTCTGCCATAAGCACAAAGCATTTCTCTGTAAGTTCTTAAATTCCCTGGGCTGAAATTCCACTCTTTGATGATTGCATTCCGTAATAGCCGTATATTTGATTACTCAATATTGATGCTTTTGCCGAAATTACTTACTCAAAATAAAAGAAGATTAACTGCAGCAGCCCAACGCTATGTTGTTTTCCTCGCAATCAGGTCCCTCCAATATCTTTATTCATTTTTTGAGCTCCGGATTGTCCGATTAAATGATTTATGCCTGTCTGCACAGCCGCCCTTCGCCTTGGTTTCGAAATCAGTTTGGATTCGCATTTGAAATATGCACATAAATATTTAAAGAGCACGTGGCCATTGTAAATGGTATGTCATGTTAGATGGCAAACAATTAATCAAAGATTTGTATTTCCCTAACTCCGAATCGCTCGTTCTCGGCAACAAAGCAATTGCCTGGACCGTGCCCCAAAGGAGCAGCTGAAATCATTATTTTCTCGGGGGTCCTTGGTCCTTCCTCGTTCGCTGCCTCTTTCTTTGGGGGCAGGGGACTTCGCTGCGATTTGGGCCACAGCTTGGCATCATTCGTATGTTGCTGGCAACATTTAACCGCTGCCTCTCCAGCTGAATTTGTGCTCAGCGATTTGCTCTGCCTCAGCTGCTGGCTCTCTCCGCTCTCCGCTCTCTGGTCGTTGTCAGCGCTTGGCCAACTTCTGTGTACACAGGAAACGAAGGAAGAGAAATTCGACGCATGTCCGCCGATGCAAATCTGTTCAGACCAAGTACAGAGTACAGGGTGCTCTGGGCAGTTTTCCAGGCGCTATGTCAAGTGCGTTCCGTCATAATTCGCCCATTAATACAGACACACACACACTCGCACACCAGCACACTAGCACACTAGCGCACACGGACACGGACACGGACACGCACACACAAAAGGACTCAGTGAGTCTCCGAAATCCTTGGCAGGACTTGAAGGTACTTCCTCTTCGCCCACGCATTATTAAATATTTAATAACAGAAATTTAATGCGTGGTTTTCGACTCCTCAAATGTTGTTTGTCTGCCCTGAATTTTTGTTATGTCCTCCGCTTTCGTCAGCGATAAATATTGTAGAACTCACACGTGGCTGGCTGGTCGAAAGGTGTCAAGATTTTGGTGCTTTCGTATATTAAAAATTATTTTTAAACCCACTGACACCTTGGATGTGGGAGCGAGTCCATTGAGAAATAGAAATCGACCTTTAAACGGTCTTAATACAAATAGAACGGCTTTTGACGTGTGAAAGCAGTTCACTGGATGTTTTTGGGCACTCATTTATTAGCGGTAGCTAGCTATCCATTAGAACCAGAAGTAAACTCATACATATTAATGTCACGTTGAAAGCAACGAATCCTTATATTTATTTGCTATAATTATGCATTCAGATTTAATAAACAGGTGCAAACTATTAACTAGCTGAATGATTTTAGTGGCTAAACAAAAAATCAGGTCGATTAAAATATTTACCTAATTGTTTGAAACCATTACGTCAACATCTGGAAAAATGGTACGACACCTTAAAATAAGTTATTAAAAACTAATTTGTACAAATATACAGATTCTCTTTTGTTGTTTATAATGTGGCTAGCTGTGGCAGTGGATAAATTAATTAATTACTAATAAATGTTAAATTCTTAATAATCGTTGCCACAGCGCCAACAATGCAGAACACAAAATTTGGACGTGTTAATTATTAAATAAATTACTATTTAGTTACAGTTTTGTAAGTCGTACAAAGATCTTTTTTAAATAGTTATTCCGCACTTATCTAACTTCAATGACCTGGTCGGCGGGAACAAATATTAAAAAGAAATTACACTCATAATTTCTTCACTTGAGGAGGCAGGACTCACAGGACCTTAAAAGAAGCGAAAAAAGGAGCGACCCGAAGCAAACTTTTATAATTTTCATGCACTTATTTTTAATTTTTGTTTGGGGCAGTTGTTTGTTTGTTTCGAGCAGTGGCGAAACTTTGAAGTGGCACTCGAGCCTACAGGATATCTTTTTTCAGGGGTCCAGTGTCCCGTGCTATCTGCCTGGCTCAATCAAACAGTCAACAAAACATGGCCCACTTCGAGGCAACTTGGCCAAAAGCCGGCCGCAACAGAAGCATAAGGAATTGTGGCGGCCAAATAAAATAGTCGTAAACAGTCCGATGACAAAAAAAAAAAGGGGAGGAGCTTCATTTTTAGGAAGCAAAGATGTTGGCCCTGCGGTCAGTTTGCTTATATTTCTTATTCAATTTTACACTTGCTCGCCCGGCACCCAACTGAGCAAAGCGAATCTTTTATTATTTTGCGTATTTTTATTTGCATACTCGTAGCTGGAATCGAGAAAGAGCTCGACTTGGTCACGTTTTGTCAAATGCTTTCGTCTGGAGCAGAAATGTTTTTAATATTTTAGCTATGCTGCCGGGGTCAGAGCAATTTAGTGAAATATTTTGATTGCCAAACACGGCAAACGGCAGCTTGGCGCTTGCATATGAATAACCGACTGCACTTAGGATTCTCCCTCACACACACACACACACACACACGCACACACACACGCGCGCACACACGCACAGATACAGATGCGAGTGCAAGTGGAAGTGTATGTGTGTCTAAACGGAAGTGGCAACATTGGCGCCACAAGCAAAAGTTTTTGTCGCTGACAGGAAGTTGCAATTTTGTTTGCAATTTCCTTCAGCGCACATTTCGGGCCCAAAAGCGGGAGGGGGGAGGCACAACAAGCCGAGGCGGCTGCCACGCCCCCTGCCCGCTGTCAGCATGTTTAGTTAACTAAGTTGCGGTTATTACAAGTGAGAGGTGTGAGCTTAGAGTTGCTCGGTGGGGCAGAGCAGCCGCAGAGAGCGGTGCGTTTCGAGTGGTGCTGCATCGGCTACTTTCACACCATCGCAAATTAAGGACACTGCACTGCAGTGGAGCGCAACGCATCTAGCGATGAATTTGGCATTTTTCCACTAGTTTCTAAAACAAAATATATGGCAATGCTAGGTGTAAGAGTGTTAAATGAATTGGTGGCTAGATAGCACTGAATATGTATGATACAAGTCTAAGCTTCTATGATCTAGTATAGAAACTATCTATTGAGCAGCTCATGGAATAGTGCAATTTTAAAAATCCAAATCGATAATATATTCTACTATAAGTCGGATGATTTTATTATGTGTAAAGAAATACAAATGCTTATGATGAACAAGGCGCTACCTGGCTCCCCTCTGAAGACTAAAATATCCATAGTTGGTAACACTGTTTTGGCCAGGACGATACACGTGCGTGCTGCTGCTGCGCTGCTGCTGCGCTGCTGCAGCGCTGCCTGGCCTCTGCCTTGGCCATATTTTCGCAGTCAACTTTTGTGGCAAATTAATTTGCAACAAAAGTTGCACGGCGCATTACACAAATTGAAATATGCAGAACACGCATTGCGCTCTCTTTTCTCATCCGAACCTCGTTTTTTACTGGTTTTAGTTCTCGAGTTTTTAATTTTTATTCCCCCCGTAATTTGTGGATTAAAATGGAATTATGAAAATGACAATGTAAGCTGATGCCGCGTAGCCAAAACATAACCAAAAACATGTTATCGCCAGCAATTTTCAATTAGTTTTCTGGGGTTTTTGTGATGAGCTTTAAAGCGCAAATATATTTGATATTATTGTTGGCTTATGTTTCGCTAATCGTGCTTATGACAGCTTAATTATCGAACACACACGGCTGTGGATGCTCTTTTGCCAACTGTTTGCCGCAACATATTGCATAATCCTTACGAAATTCTAAATCACAAATCAAATACCTTAATACCCAAATCAGCAGATACGTGATTTGGGTTACATATATCAAATGTACACTGTATGTACACTGATGTATGTACATCAACCCAGGGATCTATTTAGACTTTTGTCAGTAATAAAGATGTCTAATTCAGTGTGCAGTCTCTCCCAATTAGCAAAAGCAAAATTTAGAGTATACAGGTGGGCAGAATTCTAGGTTCCGAGGCCGCAAACAACATTTTCATACATAATTTGGTTCACAAATAAAATATTGCCTCTGCCAGCCAGAAAAGAAAAATATTTTCTTCAAATTATTTTTGTGCGTTTTGTATTTTTTGTTTTCCCTCCGTTTGGTTTTTTGTTTACCAACTTTTCGATTGACGGCATTTGCTGCCATGGACATAAAGTGGCAAAAGGGAGGATGGTCAAGGGTCACCGGCAAATATACAGATATACGTATGTATGTATGGATGTATGTATGTATGTGCGCCCAGTATAAATGCCTCTCTGACATAATTTGCTCAATCATTTGCATAATTTTTAACAGTCCACAGCCCTTGGCACGCCCCTTCCGCCCATTCAGCATATTTGGGGTCTCTCTCTGATTTATTTAATTTTTTTATATAAATATATTTTTTGTGCTTGTGTTGCGCAGCTCGTTAACAGGAGACGTGGCGGAAAAACGCAACAAAAAAAAAATGGGAAATATTCAACACCAAAACAAACAAACAGACGAAGGGAAAAACTGAAAATCGTTGGTGTGGTTGGTGTTTTGTAGGCGTTGGTGTTGGTGTGGCTGCTTTGTCTGTGTGTGATAAGAGGACATTTTTCCGTAGCATACTTTGTGGCAAAGGACCAAATGGCTAACCAAAAAAAAGAGAGAAGCTACGAAAAAATGCGACACGTGTTGCCGCAGCAGTTAAAAATTGCCGCCTGGCATTTGCCACATTTTGCACATAAAAATAATTGTGTTTACTTTGTTTAATGCGATCGAATGCGGCACAGAAAGTCCCCACAGCCATCTGAGCCAACTTTGATGTAAATGTATCTGCAAGATACACAAGTCGTATGTAGCATATCCTCCAGTGCCGGTTTTAAATGCCAAAATGTGTTAGAAATCGATTGTAAATTTGAAGAGTGCGTGTGTGTTTGTTTGCCAGCTCTCATTCCCTTTGATTTCAACAGGTTTCCGGTGTGACATACTCGTATTGTCCTGGCTTCGAATTTCTGGAATCTCGCCTTCCTCGAATTTCTTGTTGATTTTATCTAAGCTGGCAAATGGCTGGAATACCTAATTGAAACTCTTTGCTGATTGCAGAATGTGTTTGGATTCTGATTTTCGAATACGATAACTTAAATGGGTTGGCAAGGAGAGAAATATGCAATAAAATTTCGTTTGTGCTCTGATCAGAGTGAGATGTGGTATTTATAAATTGATGCTGTAAGTACACGTATATTATTATTTAAGTGCAATTATAACGCCTTGGTCTAAAATGTAATGTACCATAACAAAAGCTATAATAACAGCTTACCCAATGTAACCTACCTTTTTATGTAGCCAGAGCATTTTTTTGGAACCCAATTAGCCATCTTTCAGAATTTGGGACGTTATAAGCCTTTTGTGTTCTTCGGTTTCGAAATAATCCGTTCGTCTGCCCTTATCCCCTGCAGCCTGGACAGGCATACCGTCCAAATTAGGGTCAAT
Source organism: Drosophila orena (assembly GCA_005876975.1). Lineage (NCBI taxonomy): Eukaryota > Metazoa > Arthropoda > Insecta > Diptera > Drosophilidae > Drosophila > Drosophila orena. The sequence goes on along the minus strand of VCKV01000008.1, from coordinate 5,963,711 downwards.
ATGTTGCCTGTGTTTGGTCAAAAAATCATCTTCTGGCCAGCAAAAAAACAAAGCCAGCTGTGGGTGAGATGAATGCAGTGCCTCCAAGTATTGACGGGTGTTGCTGTCACGGCCACAGGATGTCAGGTGTTGCTCGGCTACTATGTAGCTTGCAGAGGCAAGCAAACAGGTGACAAAAAATGTTGAGGTCCCAATTCCACGTTTCGGAATCTCCTACCTGAAATGCCTGCAGGACATGCCACGGAGGTACGTCTGAACATTTCAATCAGATCCTTGTTGGCAGGACCCCGGTTCTCTTTTTGTTCCGAAACTCTGGATTCTGGCCTCTGGATTCAAATGCCTGCACACCATTCCACATCCATCGTTATTGGCAACCACTCGGACAATTCGCATCCTGTTCCTGCTCTGGTTTGGCCAATTTTTACCCTGATATCGGTTTGAGTTTTAACTTTTGGCTGTGGCAAAAATACAATTTGAGCTAGAAATGGCCCCCATGCACTTGGGCGAAAATGTTTTCCTTGTTTGAGCAGACGTAAAAATGTTTGTGCATCAATATTTAACTAGCCAGGTATTTTAGCATTTCGTTTTTTCCTTCGCTTTTGCATTTTTTGGGCCACCCGACTCATTTGCCATGCAAACTTAATTACAATTTCATTCGGTTTGTTGTGCAATACTCCCACATCGCCTCTAAAATAGTTTCGTATTTTCTCCTTTTTGCGTCCAGCTTGTAAAACGAAACTAATTCACTTTGCTGCCTAAATATTTAAGGGTCTCAAAAGTATTGCCGAGCTTTAAGTGCCGGGGCAGTCCGGCTTGCAAATGAAGTTGTCACTTATTTGGCATGGAATCAAATTGAAATTTATTACAACAAAATGATTATTTAATAACAATGCAGCAGCCACTCATCCCCGCTGACTTAACAAGACTTGACTGCACTTTTCATAAATATGCATAAGACGAGCGAGTGGCACAGCCCGATGTCTGCATCTCGTTCTCGTTCTCGTTCTCGATCTCGACATGATTTGTGGCACTTTCCGACTGCTGCCTGATGTCCCCGTTTTCCAACAGTAATTGTAACTGTCATGTTGTGCGTGTGTCTTTTCCCCTTTTCCTCCCACACCTCCTCTGCGTGTGCGAATGTGTGTGTGTGTGCGTGTGCGTGTGTGTGAGTGCGCCTGTATGCCGTCTGCAAGTTAGAAATTGAAATTTATTTGCATTTTTGATTTGTCAGTCATCATAAATATGCAAAGGCCAAGGAAAGCAGCAGCGGGCAGCGGGGAAACGGGGAAATGGAAAATGGGAAATGCGAGGCGAGCAAGTGAGCGGCAGCAAGTGGCATTTGCTTTTTGATGAGATTTTTTAATGAACTTCCCTCAAAGCAAATCCCAACCAACCCCTGGCCAACCAAGACCTCTAACAATCCCTATTACGACAACCCTGCAACAACCCCCACTTGCTACGCATGCACTTAAAAAAAAGAGTGAACTAAATTCGGGAATAAAATCCTAATTAAATAATACATTTAAATGTGTTAAATAGGTCCTCTTTCTGGGCAAAACATGTTTTGTATTAATATTTAATAGATGATGTCGTTCTGGGTCGTTAACTCTCGACCTTTTCAACTATCTGTAGATGGTACCGATTTGTATTACATTTGAGATTAAGTTCTAGCCATAACGTGTGCAAATTAACATTATTAGTTTAATTATTCAAGCTTTATAGCAGTTTCCTTAAGAAAATAAAATATATTTAATATTCGATGAACTTTAAGCTATCATAATTTCTCTTTATAAGATATATCGTTACCACAGTCTACTGGATTGTTGCGATATTCTATCATCAACAATGTTACTATTGAATGCTATTTCTTGCAGTGCAGCTGCAGAGCCGCTCCTACAGGAAGCCGCAAGAAGTCGCATTAATTGTTCTGATCTTTGCCATGCCTCGATGGTCCTGCAGTGCCAAGTTCAAAGCTAATGACGAGAAGCCCCTGACTGGCCACTGAAAAGGAAGCGTAGGAGTCGGTGGGTCGGTGGAATCGGCGGAGTGAGTGAAGCTCGCGATTCGACGATTTCAGCTCTGATTGAAATGGAAACCGAAAAGGATTTTACTTAGCTGCGGACTCGACTCGCCTCGGCCTTTCGGCTTAAAAGTTCAATGCATCTGGGCTTACTGAAAGAAAAGACGCCGATGGCAAAACCCTGGAAAACGGTTTGGTAAGCTTTCGCCAGTCCCCAGCCCCCCACCTCCCATATACATATATATATATATATATATGATGTCCAGCAAGCGCGGTCCCTCCGGTCTATATGCCCTCAACTTTTTGTCTCTATTTATCTTATGCTGTTATCCCATTTCTCCCTCGCCAGACAATCGAATGTGGTTCCATTTCCAGCTCACACAAAAACTTGCACGTCACTAAACATCATTTGTTTTGCTTTTTGCTGTCGGGCGGGGGGAAGGTTTCTTTTGCCAACGCCCCACCCGAAAATTCCACCCCCTAATCTGAGCCCTGCTGGTTTTTCAGCCCGCCTCACGGGCATGTGCTTGGAAATCATAAATTACCCCAAAAAGTATGCAACATAATACCAGAAATTTGTGTAAGCGCATTCTCAACGCACATTCTGAGTAGTGGAGGGTGGTGAATAGTTGGGGATGGTGGGTGGCTGAGAAAAGAACCCTAAGCGCATTTGGCTTGCACTCGACGTGACCCGAACTCACACACACACAAGCGCACACACAAGCGCACACACACACGCACAAACACATCCGGAGATGGACAGACACAGCTGTCAGGATTCGCAAGTCCTTCGTTCAGCTCCCCCAACCAATGGCGGTTAACTAACGTTTGGTCTAAATGTTATAAATAAATAAAATAAATATAGAAATACACACGAATCAGTGTATAGCTGAATGCTGCTTTTGTTTAGCTTTTCCCCCAAAAGCTTGCACAACCGCAGACCCTGATACCAAAAAACGGGGAGCAGTACAGAATATCTTTCTTCAGCTCTAATGAAAGTTGCAATTGGGTTTTGGCCAGCCCTTGGGCATTGATTCAGAGCATTCCCATTCAAAAAAAAAAAACCCAACCAATTTCGAGGAAAATTCGTAAATGTATTTTTGTTTATGCTTAAATGCCCTTTTGTTTTTCCTACTCAAACTGTTGCCTGTAGTGAACGTTGCATTTATATTGGAGTAGTACACTTCTTATTAAAAATTCAATTGTTGAGGCATTCGAAGTTTAATATTGAAGTGTTAGATATTGTTTTGCAAATGCTTGAACAAATAGAAGATGCAAATATTTCAGTTTAAATGTAAATAAGAGTTATTCAACAATATTTGAGAAACAAGTCTTTCATTTTTACAAATTCCTACCTCTGGTCCACGTAATTTAATTACACTGACAAGTATTTTTTTCTCGTTTTAATAACTAATCAATATAAAAATGAAAATTAATTTTAAGAAGATAATATTTTTTGAATAAATACATTTAAGCTATAAAAACTTTACGCTTGTAATCTGCACTATTTTCGGATCTATCTGTTCCGATCATAATCATAGTTTTTCGTGAATAGCTAGCTATAAACGTTGCGAAGTAGAAGATTCTGATGAAATACTGTATCTCATTGATAAGCACCCATCTGTTTTCATTAATTTACGATTTTATCTACGGAAAGGAATGGCATGAAAAATGTTGCAAGAACTTTTTATGGGTTTTCCATGTTTTTCTGCGTTTGTAAACTCAAAATATGATCTATCACATATCCCAGCCCAAATCTGTCCATAACTTGTGGCGTTGGGGGCGTGGCACAGTCCGCTCAACCAGTTCACTACTAATTGCAAGCGGTGCGTGCAGATGGAAAAAATGCGAGGAGGAGAGATGAAATAATAACCCAATGGTACTCAAATGAAGACCGCTCCAAAGGGGATTAAGTAAATGCGTGGAAAGCGGGAAAACTGCGGGGTTGTGGGAGCCTGGGACAGCACTCATTTAAATTTCATGCTTATTGCCGCAAAATAGCTCAGTTGGTGGCTGGTACTGCTGCTGCTACTGCTTTTTCCACAGGAAATATTTTACATATATCACTGACAAGCGACGACGGATCAGGAAATGGCCAGGAGAAGTGCGAGGGACTGGGGATGGGCCTGGGAGCTGAAAGGTCGGTGGGGGCCACGGCCAGCCAACCAAAAAACAAGCTTGGGGAAGCACCAAAATAACACCATAGGACCAGGACCCCACGGACCCCATGTGTGTATATCTGCAAGTGTGTGTGTGCGTGTGTGTGCGCCTGTCGGTGTGTGCTTGGTTAAGCTTTCAAGTAAAAATAGCAAAAATTCTGTCAACATAATAACGAAATTTTAACGCGCCCAGCGCAACGAGAAACTCAACTCCCGACTGCTCGGTTCTCCCAGGGTCTGGCAACGCCATTTCAACGCATCAAGTGATTTCTTTTTGCTGCTTTCTGTCGATACTCTGAAATCTGGTATCCCCACTGGATCAGGAAATGGGGAATATAAACCACAGGACGCCATCGGTTTCTTGTCAAAAATCATAATTTAAGAACATAAAGGTCCAAACAACTCTATAGCTGTGTACTAATACCATGTGAAAGTATAAAATGGTATTACATTCAAATTACATTACAAATTTGATAAGAAATACAAAATATGTAACCATTTCATTAGTATTCATATTTAATATCAATAAAACTAATTAAAATAATAAAAACTAATAAACACTAATCTAATAAAGTAGGTATTCATCCAATATATATTCAATAATTTGCTAGGTTTATCTTAATATCTTAAACATTAATAAAATGCATTAAATCCTAGAGTAAGTGTGGAATTACAGGGTATTTAAACTTCGTTTACAATTAATTTTCTTTCCTGGCAGTTTTTTTTCATGAACACCCCACCACTGGCACCCGTTTCCATCCAAAAGCCGACCCACTGTGAAAATATTCTGTGGAAAAACGTACGGAAAACTAAAAACTGAAATCCAGAAATAAATAAATTGACGTGGCTATGACGCTTACACGGTTCAGATGGGCACGGCAGTGGGAAAAGCCGGAGGAGCAGGAGGAGCAGGAGGAGCAGGAGCTGGAGTTTTCTGGGATTGCAGGATGTGCAAGGACACAATCATCCGCGGCAAACCAAGCTGAGCTGCGCTTCTGTTGCAGCTCCAGCACTCGCTCGTAAATTCGGCATGAAAAAGTTGCACGAATAAATTAAATTTGTTTGTAGAGAGAGGAGCGAAAAAAAAAGAGAAGAAACCAGTAGGAAAATCTCCACTCTTTACTGCTTTTTCCCAACGCCCCAGCAAATTGTCTGGCTAGCATGTGAGTGCATCTGTATTTAATTTTGCCATTTTAAACGAAATTTTCACGCTGCCTGCATTTGGATTTTAATTTATACATTCGCATACCTCGACACGAACGATGACGAGTTGAGGCGTCTGGAGAATCCATTAGGAATTCCACTTAGCCGGTAATGAAAGCTCAACAAGACAGGCAGCAGCATTTGTTTTGGCCCGAAAACGCTGCCGGTTCGGTTAGTTTAATTAAAGAGTCTTTTCCCAAATTGGTGTCTTTTCACTTTGCTGTGCCGCAACATTTCCGAAAGCTTTTCTGCAATTCTTCTGCAGAAATGGACAAAATTCGTTGGCATTTCAGAGCGTTACCTTGAACTCTGAACCCTGAACTCGATAGTTATCCTTAACTGAACGAGCACACAATACATTTGCATTTAACTTTTATATTTGTTTATTTAAGTAAATCTGCTCACTACATTTCAGTTGAATTGGCAATTGACAGCACAATAATTCCAGGCATTAATCAATAATTCCACTCACTCGAATTTGGAATGGCATGGAATGGATTGCCAAAAATCGGCGACCATCGACCGATTTCCGCTTAAGTCCCATTTCTTCGTAGCCATTCAGACGGCCAAGTCTAAAAGGGCGAATCCCGGCTAAATCGGGCGTAAAGCTCACGCAGTGCTAAGCGCAAGTTGTTGCCCAGGAGATGAGCAGGTGAGAGGATGCTCCTTGCCAGTCACCAGTCACCAGCCACCAGTCGCCAGTTGCCATCCCAGGTGCCAGGTGCTAGGTGCTAATACGCCACAGCCATTTGCAATACCGTGAGCCAACAAAGGGCCCATGCATTTGCCCGTTTTCCATAGACTTTCCATTCTGCTTTCCCGCTTTTGACGCTGCCTCGCCACTTGAGCGTGCAATTGGCCGTGCCACGAGTCCTGCAAAGGCGACACAAACAAGTGGCGATACTCCAGATCGCGTTTTATTTAAATTGCACTGATGCATACCCTGTGATTACTACATTTGATGTGAAATATGCATATAAAGCGAATGTACCGAGTTTTAGCAATAATATGGATATGAAAATGAGCAATATAATAAAGGAAATTCTGCATTCACCACACACTTTATTAAGTCATAAGTTTGGTGGTCCTGCAATTTTTTTTATTTAATTCGGATTTATGTTATGCAAATACTGCTGAATTGAATAACCCCTTCTATACCCCAAGAAAGGGTGCAACAATCAGGCAATGATTTGACACTTGAGCAAAGCGAACGATGCTCGAGTGGCAAGCGGCAAGTGGCAAGTGGCGTGAGGGGAGTAGAGTGGATGGGTGGCAGGAGCGGAGTGGAGCGGAGTGGAGTGGAGTGGAGTGGAGGATACAAAGCAATTTCAGACAAAACGAGATCCAAAGGACAAGAGGGTTCAGCTCCCCCGACGCCCTTGTAAATTGCAAATTGCGAGCGAGCTGCTCACAAAATAGAAATTAAATAAAACCCGGGGACGATGACCACCTGGATTAGCCACGTCTGGTGGGCATTGGGCCACAACCGTTGCCATCATCATAGACTCGGGGGCCAGCACACAATGCCCGGCCTAACGACAGTCAAATATAATTATGGCCGTAACAAGATGGAGACATTGTTGGCCCAAGGAGCCCCGCCACCACAATGAGTGGTGCGGTGGTGTGGGTGCTGCGGGTGCTACGGGTGGTGTTGGTGGTGTGGCCAACACGCAAAACAGCCACAGAGCAAGTGTCACTAACATCCCGCTCCGGGGGGATGAAGTGCAATGAAAGAGCTGGGAGTACACTGTCATTTCGCATTGGGTAAATAGGTATTTGCTAGGACTGTACAATGCGCTCATGTGTTTAACAGAAGCAGGGAAAAGTATTTATTAGTAGTAAATTAATTATAAAATGATGAAATAGTAAATCAAAATAAGTAAAATCCAATTCGAAATTGATGCTGGGGTTAGTTAAGTTGGTTAAATTAAAGTAGTTTGTTAGACAAAATATATACATATATACCATATATGTTTGTACATGTTGGAATGCATGTTTTATGATGGCTCATAATCATATGTACATGTTGGAATGCATGTTTTATGATGGCTCATAGAATCAGCTAAATACACAATTTTTTCTCAAGTTACAAATTTGTTGAAATCCTTTTCTTTCAATGCTAACAGAACAGGGCCCGCTAAACTCTCGCTGGGGGTAGAAGCAAATTATTATCATTTTTAAAAGTTGGCGATCTCATCCGGCTGAGGTCCTCCTCCAGCTCTTCCTCATCTGGCCCGTTGTTGAGGTGAGGCCGCGCTTGTTTAATTAAGCCAGAAGCAGTTGAGCAGCTGAAAAGAAGTGGGTGGCAGGAAGTGGGTGGCAAAGTGGGTGGCTAAGTGGAGGTGGTGGTGGCAGCGGTGGGTGAAAGTGGAAATGGGCAAAGGAGACTTAACCGAGGTCATTGGGGTGGCACCGAACAGCACTGAACTGGTGGGAGTTGACTCCAGTCGCAGGACTCGTTCTGGATCTGGCTACGGCTCTGGCTCTGGTTTGATTGCCACTCAACTGGGGATTTAAAATATGCGACAGGCGTAGCGCAAAAGCAATCGCGATGAGTTCGGGGATACAGGGTTGATGGTCTCGGGGATAAACTGGCAACTCAGGGCACTTAAACTATATACACGTGTTGTTTGCATCCTTTTTTCCAGCCCCGCTGCCTGCGCTCATGGGCGGGAAATCAAAGTTTTGCCGCTTCACCTTTGGATAGTTGTTCAAATATGTCAACAGTCACGATGGCGGAAAAAAGTGTTGTGAAAATTTGCCAGACTGACACAATTTATGGCCCTCGGTTGACATTTTGTTGCAATAACCTGGAGCAAAGTTGGAGCACGAAAGTGCGGAAAGAAAGCAGCGGAAGCCAGCATGTTTCATATTTTGTCAACTACGAGCGGGACTCGCTTTTCTTTCTTTTCTTTCCTTACGCTTTTCCACCTTCTTTCCCTGCCGTTCCTTCGACCTTTCATTTTACTCTATCGTGGAGTATATTCCTTCAGCTCCAGGTTATTACACCACCTAATTTATACTATATGACAATGTTTTTGCCATCCAATTTTTGTAAAACACCACAAAGACTTATCTGCTGGCTTACTAGAGTTTTTTTTACCCACACATAGTAATTTATGCATATGCATGCGTTTTACTCACTATTCGAGTTAAAAATTCGTTACTTTTTTTAATAGTAATAGTAATAGTATTAGTATCCAAAGAGTACCTGTCTTTGTGGCAAATGTTGCAAAAGTTATCTGTGTCGACGTATCTAAAACATGTCGACGGTAGGAATAAATGGAAAATTGTTGCAACTGCTGTTGCATATTATTGTTTAGTTGCCGATAAAACACGTGTTACGAAGACCGAAAAATGGGAAAAATAATTCACGATAACATTTCCAATTCCTGTGCAGTTGTTTCGTGTATTATTATACTTGCATACTTGCTAAAGGGATTTCAAATCTATCACAAGCAGTAATCGGATCGTTAGGTCTAAAGCACTGAGAATTAGTTTCATTCTCATTTATTCAGCACCTTGGTATCCCGGATTTTTTGGGTCAACTCGTGACCCAGTGCTGCGAGTTTCGCTGGTTGGGTGGCTGGGTTGTTGGGTGGTTGGGTGGTCCGGGTTCGAGGACCTTGGTTCGTGGGCGCACCACAAGCACAACCTTGAGTGAAAAATATTGTATGCGACCAAAGTTAATGTCAGTTGCCTTTTGCGCGCTGTAAACATGTATTTCTCCCCGGCCTCGGGAGGGGCGGCGACCTCGAGGGGGCGTGGCACACTGCACACGCATCGGGGCCAAAACTGTGGGGCGTTAACAAAGCCACTTCGTGTGGGGACTCCCGAGAGAAGGACAGAGTCAGGTGAGGTGAGGTCGAGTGAGGTGGAGTGAGGTGGCAAGCAGAGACAGAAGTTTGGACATTTGTTTGCCTGATGAGGGGAGACGTTCTACTCAGTGGACTGGGAATTCCTGGGGTCACCCAGGTGAGCAAATGACAAATGGCAAACGTTTAACTCGGAATTGGCTAAAACTGCTGCACTGCAGTCAAAGGAGCAAAAAGTTTCCATTTGCGGGCGAATAAGTTCGCCTCGAAATGTCAGATGTCGTGGAATTCTCTTTGAAGTGAGCTGATACCACCACCACTTGCATTTTTTCCATTGAAATTTCAATTTCATCCGCAGACCTGTTCAAGTTTCTTTGGCAGTTGAACTTTTTAATGTTTGGCGGAGTATTTTAGCTTATGTAATCGCTCGTAATTGAATTCATAAATTCCTATATCTGTTTTTTACTTCTTAAGCTATTTGTTGGTATTCTGTGGTTTTGCATATTTTTCCTTAACTTTTCGCATTTCGTATGCAATATAAATAAAATCCGCTTCTTAAGTTCCGCATTTTAGTTTCAGTTTGCTATGATCTACATTTTCAGCTAATTAAAGCAATAAAAACACTTTGTTTACGAAATTCTTCCCCACATCGCCTCCATAAATAAGCAATGATTATTTTTTAGTCGCTGCTTTTCGTAAACATATCCGTGACTCAATTAAAAAATAGCAATTTCCCTTTTAGAATTCATTCCTCGCCGGAATGCGCCCATTTACGTAATGGAAGTCCGGCTTAAATGACTTGACACCTTGTCCGTCCCCCGAAGGCTGCTTCCTTATACCACCAACAGCTTGCTTGGCCCTGTTCCTTGCCACCCGAAGTGGCAGGCCCTGTGGCTGCTTTTAATGGCTTGCTCCAATTGCCTCAAAAGCAACTTTGAAATGCAAAAATAAATGCGCTGCGATAAAATGCAAAAACAATACGCCGGGCGCGCACAACAACAAGAGGCGGCAGGAGGATCTGCCAGATCTACAACAACCATAATTTAAAGGCAACACAACAAGGACAACTTCATTACGCGTGATTTAAGGACAATCGTAGGCGCCACACCTAGGGAGTGGGGGAAAGAGTGCGGGCGGGGCTTGCTTTTGGTGCGTTTTATTTATTTAAACGCATTTGTGTAAATTATCATTTTAAATTGCTGCCAGAAGAGTGTGCCAACTGGCAGTGGAGGGGCGGTGGAGGTGGGGAGGGGTGCAAGTAATATATAAATAAATGAATGTTGCTTATACGCACAGCAAGGACACGAAACAGAGTCTTCCCAGAGCATGCCACTGAAGGCTCTTCAGGCCTTAGCCCCCTCAGCCCCCTCAGCCCCCTCAGCCCCCTCAGCCCCCTTAGCCCCCTTAGCCCATTCCCATTTTACTTACTTTACAATGACATTTGCAATGTAATTTAATGAGTCACAATCTTGTTTCCCCAACTGCCTGACACTTCCTGCCTTCCTGCCTGGCCACGCCCCCTTTTCCCTTTTCCACCGCCGTGGGGGAAAGTTCCTACACTCATTTTCTCCCGAGCAGCCACTTTTCCATGATTTTAGTCCGACAGGAGCGAAGGCAGCCATATATAACAGCTTCTGTCAGTCATTCAGGGGCCAAGATTGATGTTTCGCCCTTACAAACTTTAAATGGAATTCAAAAATGAGCAGAAATAATACGATTTAGAGACTGGCTGCGACGAGCAGATACTCGTTTTACTCTGGAATGTTGTAATATACTTATTCTTCTCTATAATGCTTGAAGTATTTTTGGAATAATACAACTTACTATATGTTATGATAATAGCACTCCTTCCCCTATTAAATACAGCTCTAATAATTATTTGATGGCTTAATTCTACAAAGAATAGATTTATACAAATGTACATTTATTCTCATTGTTGTTTAATGGGTATTACGTTGTAATATAAGTTTTTCCCATTATTCAAATGTTCAAACTACCTCATGGGGAGCAAAAATGAGAAGCAAAAAAATAAATCTTTAACCAACTCGAGCGTCGTGAGGATACAGATGAAGCTGAGGTCTTTATTCTGTTGCTGTTGGCTCATTTTTTCTGCTGACCATGTCTATATTATGATTTTTTCTCCATCTTTTCGTTTTTTCTCAGTTAATTTGTGGCCACACGCCACTTGCTACTTGCCACTTGCCACTTGCCACTTGGGCCACATGTGGGCAGGATTGCAGAGGCGAAGGCTCCTTTGGCCAAGCAGAAGGACTGCAAATTTTTGCGCACGACCGAAGCAAACGAAGCTACCAAGTGGACCCGCTGAAATATCCAATTTGTGAGGGCGACAGGAGGATGACGGGTGAAGTGGGTGCGGGGGCGGCTGGGGCGGCGGGTGGTGTCGTGCTCCTGGTCATGAATGCCAAGTAAGGACTAAAGGAGTCGTCCTTGTCGTCAGTCGCCTTCAAAGTAAATCACTTGAGAGCGGACAGCCACGGAACGCGTTGAGCTGCTGCCATTTTGATTTGGCGCAAAAGACGCAAAAAGGTAACTAACAAAGGGCCAGCCAAGGACCTTGGACCTCTTCCAACCCCCCCTTCTCTACGAACGGCACGCAGCGTTTTTTCTCGCCAAGGACTCTTTTTGCTTGGACCGCACAATTTTTCTTAGTTCTTCTGTAGATTTGCTCAGCGCTGCGTTTGAAAAATTGGCTGCCGTTGGCTGAGTCTTCGGCTCCTTCGTTGTCACGTCACGTCAGGATGTCGGGACTTTACCTTGAGAAACGGGATGCACTCGAAGAAATTGTAAGCCGATCCCTTGTAATACGATTAAAATCATATGTGTAACACACTATTAATGTATTTTTCCGCCCATAAGACTAATAAGATTAATGAAAACTACTATAAATATGAATATTTATATCAAATGCTGGAAAAGCCGTAAATTGGTTTATGGTATTATTGTTGTTCATATGTTTGCACTTTATTGTGAAACAAATACTTGAACAATTTCTGTCTGAAACTATTATTGAAAATTCAGGCTAATTCGCAACTTAGGCATCTTCATCGATACCAAAACGCCAAGTGCAGGAATTTCGAAGGAGGCGGAGCTGCCCACACCTTGGCAAACTAGTTTCCTAACGCCATAATGATGATGTCACCATCAGCAGACGTCACCTCACATAATAATGAGCTGGGTCTCGCTGCGGGATTGGTCTAGTCCCGAGTGTCTGGAATCGGGATGGATTTATTTGCTGGTAACGCTGCCCAACTTATCTCCATCAGCGGCGGTCACAGATTGATCAGCCAAAGCGTCGGTGCCAAACTTTTGCCCGGCACTTAATGAGCTTTTAATAAAAGTCAAGCCAGCAAGCCAGCAAGCCAGCAAGCCAGCTAGCCAGCAATCCAAGCAAGTCGTGAAGCAGGCTAGAAATCCCATCTCCGCGAAAAGAAAAGCGGTGGGAAAATCCCGAGAAAAACTGGCCACGCACGGCGGCGGACCGAGGCCTTGTGCATTTGAGCGCAAAACTTATTTCTGTCACGGAAATTAAATTTGCTCGCTCAGGCGCCGCCGCAGGCGCAAGTGGAGTGAAGGCCTCGGAACACTTTGCCTAAATCATGCCCGACAGCCTTTTGGCCGTGGCCAAGAAAGGGGGGCTGGCTAAGTGGATGGCCACGCCCCCAAAAACTTCGCACAACTTCACACGGCCCCCGTCCCCGGCCAAGTTGCGCTGCTAAGGCGACAATTATACGCTTTTAATCTCTTTTGAACGTCGTGAACGTGCCCAAAATGCTCAAAATCTTTTCCGAAAAGCATGCGAAACTGGATGGCCGGAGCCAAGGTGTCGCCCACTGTGCACACACACACACACACACACACACACACACAAAGGCAAGGGGAAATAACTGCTTCAAATCCTTTTGGAAAATCCTGGCAAGAAGGCTTTGACAGCAGCAGCGAAAAATAAAAGAAATCTGCTGCGAATTAGCTGAATGGCGAAAAGGAAATTTCCATTTCACGGGAAATTTTCTGCACATTTCCACGTACATTCAGAAATTAAATTCAACCATCGTCCATTTTAGCCAAGCAATACAACAAAGATTTTCTAATTTTAGTTCTTTGGTAAAAAATATTTAAATTATGACATAAAAGAAATATTTTGAACGCAAGGCCTACGAAATGCATTTTAATTGTTTCAGCACATGCAACGAAATTGTTGTCCGAGTCCTTAAATAGTAACTACATGTGTTGAGCCCAGTTATCCAGTATGAAAGTCGCGAAATCCCCAAATCCACACCAGTACTTTTAGCCCGGCAATTAGGCAGAATGTTTTGGGCCCGAAACAGATTGAAGCTGACGCCAATTGCGGTGCTTGAACTCGGTTGCTGGCCACCACAGCAGTAGCTTCTGTCCGCTGGAAATTCTATTGGCCCTATAAATCTGTACCTGGTCAATGGCTGGCAACTTGGCCGGGGCTTACAACTCAATTCGCGTTAATTTCGCAAAAAATCCTGGCAGCGGCAGCGGCAAATTTTGCGATATAACTCTTCCTCTCGCCCTCCCTGTTGGCTGTGGTTTTTGGCCAAAAGCAAGAATGGCCAGTACGGCGAAACTAGCTGCAATAACAACAGTGGCCAGGACATCGGCAAGCGGCAAGTACAACAATTGTGTTGACAGGCGCGGCAATGCGACGCTGCCAACAAACAAACCGCGCTACAAACCACGCAACAAAAATGCCGCAACAATGGCTTGGCCAACGGGAAACGAGGGGGATTGGTGGGCGGGAAGCAACAGGAGGGGGGTTTTTGGGGGTATACATATAGCGAAAATCAGGCAACCAAAATCCAACGGCAGGCAGGACATGTAATGACAATCGACAACAATTACAATCAAAAATGGCCGAGCACAAAAATTCCGGAATGAAGCAGTCAAACCAGTCGGGTTTGGCCCACCAGGGCAATAATTACCTTTTTCGCAACAACCGTGGGCGTGGGCAGACAAAAGGGGCGTGGCAATCGGCCAGCGTCGCCCATAACATTTGTAATTTTTGACACACACAGCGGCAGCATGCGAGAATTTCGCTTGTAGCATGTGTAGCGAATATTAAATGACTATTGGGGCAGTTTCTTTTTGATAAAATGTTAAATAGGAAAAATCTTCAAAAAATTGCTTAAGAACTAAGTTATAGAACACTACAAAGATGATGTCTACTTATTCCAAGAACTTAATGTTTTCGAAAAAGGAACTAATAAGCATTTTGTTTGGCATTTGAGTGCTGCGTTTTGCTGAACAAAACACATAAATGCGTGGTAAAACGTGATTCTATGATAAAGAGCCACCATTCGACAGTCTGAAAGTCAATAGCGATTTCAGTTGTGCGGGTCAAAAGCTGACAAAATATTTCGCTACATCGACGACAGGTCAGCAAGTTGATTGCCTCATTTATTTTTCAATTACAACATTTGTTCGGGCCAGCAGCAACAGAAACATGCAAATTGGCGAAGCAACAAAAGGAAAACAACAGCACGGACTAATTAAAAAGTGTAGTGAATAAATGAGAAATCACAAAACTCATTAGTCCGATTTGCCATTCCAAATGCCATACACTCAACAACAAGTTTGTTTGACACGAAGGGCCAGCAGCAGCATAAACATGGCCATAAATGACAACAATGATAGCAATTTCAATTGATAGCCATCGGAATAGGGAAAAAATGGTAGAAAAAGGAACGGAAACTAATTGATAGGTTGGGCCAACAAAGGCGGGATATTAAAACTAAACAAAACAAACAGATAAAAACATTAAATTAAGGCTAAGCCTGCATATCCAATGACATTTGAAAATAAGTAGGTTGCTTTATGCCATCCATAAATTTTATCACATACCCAATGGGGCAAATAGAGATGTCGTACATTTGAAAGCGTAGCCAATGGAGTATTGAAAACAAGTTAGGATTACTGAAATTTTCCCAATCAATATTTAGCTTGAACGTAGGCAAAAGATCTCATTTAAGGTTGTCTGTAATTTGACGTAATTAAATGTCGTTACACACTTCAAAAATGGAATTGAAACTGCTGGAATTGTTAGGGTCCACAATTACGTATTAATTGAAATAATTAACCCTTAATTTCAACTAGCACGCAAGCATAGTGATTAAATGTTGTAAGTACTTTTTATTGGTAAGAAGCCGGCAAATGAGAGCTCATTAGGTTCTTAGTTGTTGAAGTACGAAGTACGGCAAGTGAATGACTTGTAACTGGCTTTACGTTTTAATGTTCCAATTAAAGTATAATACTTTGCTACTCGTTATAAAATGAATGAAATATTTATGAGTAATATTGGGTAGTAATATATATATATATATTGTCTTATGCAAACAGAATTTCTGCTTTAATCTCATAACCACGATGCGTTTAAATATAAAGTGGAATATGTGGAAAAGCTGAACTGCTGCGACTGGAAAATTGAATAAACAGCAACCCCGTGACCTTTCGCAGCCTGGCCCATATCCCGAATCAAAGCCTTCCATTTGCCGCGGGTATAGTTGGCACCACACTGTCCAGGCCCTGATCCTTCCTGACATGCATGGCCATCTAGCCGGCAGGCAATCGCTTCATTTCAGGACCCCATCTCCGGATCCCACCAATCACGCCGAAATTCCCTGCAATGTGCTCCGTTCTCGATGTCGATGTAAAGCTAACATGTCCATGCCTACATGCTAATATGTCTGACAGTTGGTTTCGATTTGGGTCCGGGCTTGGTCCTGCCACTGCTGTTGCCGCTGCTCCTGCTGCTCCTGCTGCTCCTGCTACTCCTGCTGCTGCTTATCCTGCCAGCTTAACTGTCATGCAACTACGGCATGGAACGCAAAGTATCTTCGAATTTGGGGCGGGTCGATGGTACCGGAATCCGGATACGGATCCGGATGCGGCTGCGAATTTGCTGCGACCGCCGAAGGAGTCTATAGAGGGCTTGTCCTTCTGGTGACAGCCAAATGTCCTCGTACTCCCATTCTGCTCGGATGCCGAACCAAGAAGACGAAAATAAATAAAATAGAATGCTAAAAATTCAATTTGCAAAACGTTATCCGTGGGATTTACATAAAGCAGTCATTTTGAAGTTATACGCATCCCCGAAACTTTTCCACTGCCACTGCCTTTCGCACTCTTACCCATTATTTTATTTTTTTTTTTGGGACTCCCTGTATATCTAAGTATATCGTATGTTTATGCACTGAGAATAGTTATGTTGTTTATTGTAGTTTATTTCTGTGGCTTACAAAAGTAAATCTTTTGAGTTGGTTAATCAAAAACTGGACCCACTTTCGAATAATAAGATTTTTGTTAAGTCATTTATTATATTCAGAGGTATTGCCCCCTTTGTTGAAGTGCACTTAAGTTCGATGGGGAACTTAACGCAGAGAGTGTTACCCTCGTTGGCGCAATCCCGCCGCCATGTCAATAACTTGGCTTGTATTAGTCATTTAAGCGCCTCCCCCAAATTCACTCATCCAGCGAACCGACATCCGTGCCCTCCACATTCGTCCTGCGTAATTCGAAATTTTTTACTGCGAATAGACGATTGAGTTTGGGTTGCAAATGGAAAACCATCAAATTTATTGAAATCACTTGCTTCTGCTGCTGTTTCTGCTGCTGTTTCTGCTGCTTTTGCTTCTGAGACTCTGTCCGGGCTTAAATGTCCTGTATCAGTCGCAACGCGTTGCTATTGTAAACATCAAATCACAGACAGTAAAACCTTAACGCACACATACGCTGCCAGTCGGATACATTGAGACACTTTCAGACGGATCCAGGATACCGCACACACTCTCACACACACACACACACACACACACACACATAAACATAAACGTAAACGTAACGTAAACATAAACAGGGAGAGGCGATGGCCTAAAGTGCGTCTAGGCGAATGTCCTTTTTGGCCATGCTGGCGGTTCCCCAGCCCATCACTCCAGTCATTCCATTCGTCAGTCAGTCAGTCCCCCGTCACTGGTTGTCGATGCGCTGTAAGTTGTGTTCAATTTTCTAAAAAGTTTTCCCCGAAATTGACTTCGGGTGTTAGCCAAAAAGGGGGACGGGAAAAAGTTTGCGAAAACATGCCGATTTTTAAGTACGATAGAGTGGAACTAAGCCGAATGCGAAACTCTCTGAAATAAGTATTGATTTAATATGATTTAATACTACTTCAACTATTTTTCAACTATTTGGTTTGAGCTTTAAATAAAGCTTATTTGTTGATTTATTTAGAAGTTACAAAAATATCTTTGGTTCTGTTCTTTAATATACGACGTATTCTGCAACAAACAGAGAAGACATTACAAAGTATTACTTTATAATGTGTACATATGTTACAGGAAAGTCCTTTGCATAATATTAAAAACCGCTTAATTTCCTGATTAGCTACCCATAATAAATCATTAGAAACTACATTGTCTTCTTTACAAATACATCTTAATTATAAATTCACCATTATTTGTATCTTTTCTGGCATTTGAATAAATCAAACTACACAAGGCGATGTGCTCCACTGGGATAGCCTTATCCACATCCACTTATTTATAGACCACCAGCAACCACAGTCGCAGTGGCACCCGTCCACTTTCTCCGGCTTTCTCTCCGTCTTCCGACTTCCGTCTTCCATCCTCCACCCTCCACCCTCCATCTTCCATGGCAGACTTCGTTTCCTGGCCATTTTCCGTGTGTCATTTTGCAAATGCCGTCAGTTGAAGTGTCCGGCAGAAGACAGAAACGGACAGCGAGCGACGGCGAAGATGGAGTGCGGCGCATGGATGGGGAATCAATAAACTTGGCCAGTGGTTAGCAGAAATCTTGAATACAAATATTTTACAATGCTTACAATGTTTGCAGTGGGACTGAGTCACCTGGGCGGGCAGTCGCCCTTATCGAGCAATAAAAATTCAATCGCACACTTCGGACGCTTGGGGTTCAGTTCGGTGCGGAGGAGGACAAAGCCATGATAGTTATGTAGATACAAGCCGTGGGATCTCGTCCTCCTGGCTGAGGGTCCCAGCGCAGTGCTTAAATATTCACATATCGCAAATTCAATTGAACGCAGCGCCCAGGATAACGCAGGACATGGCCCGGCCCTCGTCCTGCCGGCCACGCAATGCCAAGGATAAAACGGTGTTGACAACAACTATGGGAATACCAACACACACTCGCTGGGTTGCCAGTCGTAATTGGGGCTGGGACTGGAGTAGGGACTGGAGTTGGGACTGGAGTTGGAGAACGAAGAGCCCAGACTGCCGGAGCAGCATCTACGGGAGATGTAACTTTTTATATGTTAAAAAGGATTTGCGGTTAAGCCGAACGGACAATGGGAAGGACACATAGCCGTACAGTGACTGCGAAAAGTCGTCTCGCAACTGGTTGCATTTTCCCCCCTATTTGGGGAGACGGGCAGATAACATCTGCACACATCCCCAGCATTGCGATGGGCCCTTGAGCCTCGAATTGTTTGTGCCCCTAATAGGGATCAACGTTGGTCAGCCTCTTGAGACATCACTGCCACACCGGTGCTGCACGCAGTCAGCTCCCGCAGTTTATCCTCGTTATCCACCTTGGGATTTTACCACACACACACACACACACATGCTACTTGCGGCAGGACGGCGTAGATTGTTTTCCTGTAAACAAGTTTATAAACAAGGTAAACAAGGCTCTGAGGAGTGAAAGCAATTTCACTGCAATTATGGGATTGGGAAAACATTGTCCTGCCTTATTAAAAATTATATATTAACTTGTATGGACTTGAAAATTACCATTCAAATCATTTTTGGAACAATATGTTTCAAGCAGCAAATATGAATTTTACTTGAGATTTTAAAAATATTACATTATATATAAGAAAGTATTAATATTAATATATGTGCGGTATCTTTTAGTCCTCATAGACTCTTCTACTTTTACCCCACTCGTTTTGTCCTTGCCTTTTTTAGAGGCTGCTAATAGGAAAGAGGTTATAACGCATACGCAACGTATTGTAATTATTTTAAAAGCGCGAAATAATCGCATCAAAGTGAATTAAATTAAAAGTTTCATAGCATTGCGTAAGGCACACGTTTTCCAGGAGCACAGTGGTTGCCAGGGGCTGGCTACCTGGCAAAGTGGAGAGCGCGTAAGCTGCACATGGTGGAATTCACTTAAGGATTCGCCTCGAAGGCTCGTAAAAGGCAGAAATCAAATGGAAAACTTTTTCGTCACTAAAAAATTTCCGCCGAACGTGATGGTGAGAACGGGAAGTGTGGGTAGACACTAATACGGCGACCAAAGTGATTTCAACGCAATGCAAACGCCTGAAGTTCGGTGGGGAGGTGGTGGGGAAGTGGTGGTGCGGGCGTTAAATTAATGGCGCTTAACTCCATGTTTACAAGACGAATGTGCACGGGAGCAGAGCCAAATCCCGAGACACACACACGTGCTGCTGCAGACGAGTCTTCCTTCCGCCGGAGTCCTCGAGAGCACCGTAAGTCGCCCGGCCCCGTGACTGATGGGCGTATGCAAATGTCCTGATGACAGGCATCAGCAGCAAGGATTCCACCGCCGATGAGCAACTGTGCGACACAGAGCCGATTAAAAGTTGCCATGACAGCACAGTCCCAACCCAACCCATCCCATCCCATCCCATCGCATCCCATCGCATCCCATCGCATCCCATCGCATCCCATCACATCCCATCTCATCCTCTCACTCCGCTCCTGCAATCTATTTGCATTTGTGCTTTCGATTAGAGGGACATCGTAAAAATATTCACTGGCAAATGTAGAGAATTACAATATAATTGATATTTTCAAGCGAAATGTACTTGTTTTAAGCTCATTATAATATAGCCCAACTAGTTAATTTTATATACATATTTGATAAAGAGCATTTTGGGGATACCTTTTCTATATAATAACAACCAACAACTAATAATATGCCGAATAGTTTACCACAAACAGTCTTTTTTGTGCATTATAATTTTTCTACATCCATTTCGAATATTTTAAAGCAGGCATATGTACATATCTATTTATTGCGAACTATAATTTAATTTCATCGGTTTCCCAATTCAGCATGTATCTCAATTCATTCCCCATCGAGACAAAATCCACTCGAAACCCAATCAATGCTTAAAATCAAAACGTATTTCAGGACAAATTACATAAGTTTCAACCATCCCGGGTAAAACTTTTACCCTTACCCCTTTTCCCCTTTTCCCCCTTTTCCCTTTTTCCCATCCCTCCTGCCCCTCTCGCTGCGTAGGAACTTTTCAAGCAGCCATTAGAATAAGTGCAATAATTATATCACTAATGTGCACTTACTTTTGTTGACTTTTCCTCTTGATGGCAGCAACGCAACCCCCCTTCGTGGGCAAGAAACCCCCATTCATTGGCACGGGTGGCCACACCTTGGGGGCTTCTGTCCGCCGGGCCCGGAAGGTGAAATGCGTTATTTGAAAATTTATCGACGCTATGGGAGCGTTATTATGGTAAAATCAATAACAAATATTTACAGACCCGAAAGTTGAGGTCAGGGCTGACTTAGAAGGGCGCCACCTAGTGGCAGGAACCGCCCGCCTACCAAATCTCCATCCAAATACCTCACGAAAGAGCACGTGACATTTAAATTTTTTATATCGCTGCGAGACATGGTGTACTAGGGGCACGTCGTGGGTTTGAGTGTTTTTGGTGGTTCTGAGGGTGGTTGGCTTGTTGGAATCTTTATGATACAGGGTGGAGGGGGGGGTGGTGGGGTGGGGGACTGATAGGTCGGTTGGGCACGAGGACGAAACAAATCAGTAGCGAAATGCTCTCGATATACAGAAATTTATACAGAAAAATCATTGAAGCGACTTTAATGAAGATGGCGATGATGATGATAATGATGATGATGATAACGACAGCAGTGGGGGCGGCGAAATTGGGGCGTGGCGCGACCATGACTGATGGCAAATGCTGCAGTCGGGATAGACAAATACAATGGCGTCAGGGTGTGAGGCGGCTGGCTGTGTAGATAGCACATAACAAGCTCAATCAAAGACAAAAAGCACAAAAAACATCAAATCAGCACTCACACATACACACACACACACACACACACACACACACACACACACACATATTCAGGGGGCTGGGGCTGAAGGACGCACTACGATTGGATTTGTATTGATATAAATTGCTGGAGCGTCTAACGCGAATTACAGCTGCGAAAGCAGGACTCTCCGGTCGGAAAAGGGCGACGACAGCAAACAGAAACAAGGACGCGGACCAGGACCAGGACCAGGACCAGGACGAGTTCGAGGACATCAACAATCATGGCCAGCGAAATGAAAATAAAGGAATAATCAAATCAAGCAGCATATTGATTGATTATGCGCCGTACATAATGAATAAATATGAACTGAAACAAAACAGAAAAATATGGAGGAACAAAATATTCAGGCGGTGGCGAACCTTAAGTAGACTGCAGAAAGGATTATCGTCCTCTTTATGGGCTTTCGCAGGTGCCTCAGACAGCACCAGGATTTCGCATCGGCAATCGTAATTTATTTGACATTGCGCATACGCCCTGGGTACCAAGTCAAATGTTGTGCATGGAGTCGGAATTGTTGGAGTTGTTGGAGTTGCTTTAACGCAATGATTAATTGTTGTATTTGCTGAATGTGTGCGTATGCGTGTGAGGGATGCCTCTTTTATTTATTTAGAACGAAATTAATGTGTGTGATACGTAATCCAATCGAGTCCCTAGGCTGTTTGTTTAAGAGATATTTACATATGAATTTTGCCATCATAAAGCTAAAATTAAATAATTCCACCTGGGGTGAACTCAATTGAATTCATACCTGTATTTCATTTTTTATTTTCCGTTGCCCAACTATGTATATGTACATTTTGATTGAACATTGCCTAAGAGTATTTGGACTCCTGATTCACTCGCCCAAGTGTCATTTCCCCTTGGGTTTAGCTTAAAATTTATGTGTGCCAGCGCAGCGATTTATATTTAATTAAAGAAGCTACTGCATATGTCTGCCCCTGCACAATAAACATAAATCTGTAAACATCTAAATAGGAAATGCGATAAGTAATGGCAGAAAGGGATGTCCGTGTAAATTGGGAGTGTGCGTATTGTGATTGTCCGAGGGGCAAAATTTATGCATTAATCTTCACTTAACGAGCGATGAAGAAATGGGAAGGGACAGCTGTTTGTGCTGCTCATCAGCTTGATAACTCCATTTCTGATTAAATGCTGGCTAATCGAAAATGTACAAGTTATTTGCATAATTTAGTAGCTCGACTGCCGAGTTATATCTCTCTTTGTTCGACTGCTCCAGGTCCTGTCAAATGAAATCGAAAACCGTGCAAAAATAAAGCTGAAGGAAACCAGGAATTTCCGCAACACGAAAAGTTTTGGTGCAAATTTCTCTGTTATTTTTTTGCATGCATTGTGCTGTTTTGTTTCGACTGGATCCTTTATGGATGGTGGACTCCAGCTCCTTCCTATACGCTTATATATGTGTGTGTGTGTGTGTGTGTTTGGAATCCGGCAAATTGCTATGGCCAGGCGAACGTGAAACGAGCAACAACAGCGGGAAACTGCGTTTTCCCAGCGGACTGCAAGTTCAGTTGAAAATTAAATACCAATTTTTGGTACATGGCGCTGGCCCTTTGTTGTTCCCACTACTGTTGCCCCCTCGCTGGCTGCAACATTTCAAATAACATTTCAACTTTTCAGCACTCGCCATCGTCAGCAGACAAAATTCTGCTTCGGTTGCCACAGGATCCCGCTTTCCTCCGCTTTCCTCCACTTTCCTCCACTTTCCCCTCAATGTTGCCCTCTGCAGCGGCATTTATTTATTTGTATTTGTGCGCGCAGCTCAATTACGTTTAACGCTTTTGACGTTTTACAACATGGCCAATACCAACACACACGCAGTCCCACTGCCTCCCACACTCACACACACACACACACACACACACACATATAGAGGGAAAGGGTCCAGTTGAGTCGCTGATTGCGGCGGACAGCGAGCAGCGTTCTCCACTTTCCCCTCTACTCACACATTCTTTTCGCACAAACCTTTTTGGAAATTGTTGAAATTTTTCAACCTTGTTTCGCATTGCTGTTACACTGCGATGAAGAAATCTTGGAAAGAAATCTTATACTAATATTACGTGTTCTTGCACTAATTAGAAATATATAATTAGCCCGTCAGCGGAATTGAACTTATCAAATTTATAAACTTTTGCCCATTTTTCATCAAGTTAGCTAGATATAAGCTAAATCACTTTCAAGTCTGGAAAATAAGCATGTTAGTTGCTCAGAAACAACAGTTTAGCTTCACACTTCCTTCTCTGTAGCTTTCAATTAAAGAAACAGCGATTTCTCTCAGTGCATTCAGTTGCGCTTAATTGGTTCTGTCAGCGGCAGCAGCGGCGGTGGCAGGAGCAGCAGGGCAGATTAAAAAAGTTCTCCTAAAATAACATTAGCAGCATGTCCGATGCCAAGGGATTGGGTCCTGGCGAGGAGTGGTAGGGGAGGTGGAGAAGGAGGAGGAGGAGGAGGAGGCTTCGGTGGCAGAAGGGCAACGACTAGGACTGGAATTTAAAGCATGTGCCTCGCCGCTCGATGCCTGGGCAAACAATTTGCTTAGTTATTGATATGAGGAGCCGCACAAGAAGTCTAGGGAAAGTGTAGAAGAAGTCCAGAAGTGAGAGATACCGGCCAGCGGAAAGAGATGGCACTGCGCCACTTCATTTCCGGGCTTCCGTTTTTCTAATAATGAGAGTTTGCCGTAATCTCGCGAAATGTACAATCCAATTGGGATGGGTGCACGAGGAGGAAGGAGTTCGCAGCCGGCAGCCGGCAGCCAGGATTCGAGACCAACAACTGGCACGTGAACAATGCCAGTATTTTCGATTTGTAAGGACCGGGAGGAAGGCGGACAGAGAGTGAGAGTGAGAAAGAGAAGGATAAGGAGACTGGCAGAGCAAGGACGTGAAGCCAGGGTCCTTGTGTCCTGTAAGTGCGCTCATTCGTATCAGAAAGAGTCACGTACAAATGGCAGCCACGGCAGCCATGGCAGCCATGGCAGCCAGACTCTCCGCTTCGTCCGCTTTACAGTTTTGCACTCAATTGCTTATGAAATTAATAGGATATGTCAGTGGTTAGTATTGACCGGAAGTAATACAATTGATAAGGATTATGGATGTCCAACTGTGTGCGGCTCCTGTTCCCGCTGCTGTTGCTGCTGTTGCTGCTGTGGCATGTGCGTGCCCGGATTCCTTAATATTCTCCCTCGCCACTTGGCCCGTCACTCGTCATCGGCTTGGCCAACTGGGCGTATGAGTGTTATTGACGTGTGTGTCCTGTTAGGTTCCTGTTTCCCAGTGGTTATTGGCTTAGCTCCAAATTAGAATATATAATGCAGGGGGCCAAGCTGCAGGCAGTTCAGACTACCAACCTTTCCAGCCCTTCCACCCTTTCCACCCTTTCCATCTGACCGACCACCGAGCAAACGCACGCCATTGTTTAACACGGCGTATACGCAATTATTAATTCAGAGCTTTCATTATGCTCGCAGCGGCCACGTTTATTGTTTAGCCTGCCGCGGTCGCTGTTGTTTTTATTTAAATAATTTAATTGCTTTTCGATTTGTTTACAAGTTGAAAATGCAAATTTGCTGCCTAGGCCGCGGGCAGTAAATTGACTGCGATTTAAGTCACGCGTTAATCCTTTCCCCCCATTAAATGAGTGGGTGGGCAATAGGTTATTACTTCCCATGGGTAAATACACTGTAAAATGTGTAACAGAATTTTAATAGTTTTACCTTTACTTTTTTTTGTGCGCTGCTTATTAATGCAAATAATTATTGTTATACCTATCCGAAATATGTAATGAAATGTATTTTGTAAGGACTATGCATTACGCTATCTAATCTAAGCTTTGGCTAAAATAGTGACAGTATCCATTTTGTGTGGGTAAAGCATATACTTACAATAAAATTAACAATTACGCTCATAAATATAAATGTGCAGCATATATTTTCCAATAAATAAATAATAGTAATTGCTGCTTTCCAATTCGTGCTCGAGCGCAATTGAATGGGTCATCGATTTTTCACATCCCCCAAAAGTGGCTATCTCTGGCCCAATAATATTTACATTTCCAATATCCACAGCCAGCCAGATTTCCTCTGGCTGCTTACATAACCGCATTAGCCCACGGGCTAAGAGAGTCGAAGAGGGTGGAAAGTCAAAGCTGTGGGCCAATTCAATTTGTTTGTCTCACTATCAGACGAACATCCGCTGACGCCGAGACTTCCTCCACCGCCCGTATTCCCTATTCCCGGTCCCACAGACGCGGAACTGTATCCTCAACTATTCCCAGGCTGCATTTGCAGCTGCCGGAGATGCCCTGCTGCCGGAAATTATTATTGGTTTGTTGGAGCGAGTTGCTGATCCAAAGATCCCAGTGGTAAACTCTCAGCGGCGCACTGATGATGCTGGCCAAAAAAGTTTCCTCTCGCAGTCTCACTCGGAGTGTCTCCATCGGGCTTATTCATACCCGGTGATTGCACTTTTATTATTATATTAAGTTAAGAACTTCCATTGAACAGGGAAAAAAGTGTAAAAGCAATTTAAAACAGCACTCGAAATGCGCCCCATTGAAAATGGTTATAGTGTTCATAAATAAGATTTTAATTATGATTTTACACTTCTTCCACATTTCATAAGTCAATTGTTCTCCAGTATAGGAGTCTCTACATTTCCTGAAACTGGGTATCTGTTAGTTCCATCATATAACTGGCTACCTCCTCGTAGCCTAAGCATGCGTATATTTCTTTTAGCCAGCCAAGACGAAGTTAACTTTTGCCATCCCAACGCATAGCCTGGCCATTGTCTCCGGCTCCAGAGGAAAAACTTTGCTCATGAACTTAACGTTAGGGGTGGGGTGGGCTGAAAGGATCTGCAGGAAGTACGGTATGGAGGGCAGGAGGTGCATATTGCGTGGCAGGAATCATGGGAGAAGGGGGGGGGGGGGGGGGGGGGGGGAGCACGCATCCTGATGACTTTGGGCATTATTCTTAAATCCGATCCAATTAAAATGCAGGCAACTTGCATATGCAATGCAATTTAATTAACGTCGCTGGGGAATTTTTGTTTACTGCCCTTTTGGCCACTGATCCACTCGTGCCTTCAGCTCCATTTTGCCCCGCTCCTTTGGTCAGCTTCAAAAAGCATATAAATATCCACTCAGACGTGCATCTGTGTGTGTGTGTGAGTGTGTGTGTGTGTGTGTGCGTCTCTGTGTATGTGTGTGGATCCGGGTATGCATGGCCAGCATATCCTTCATATCCTTCAGTTCATTATGCAACAATTATGCAGAGCAAAGCATGCGTTTAATCTTTTACCCAACACACGTACATACGTAACCAGCTATCTGCCTCTCGCTCTGCCTCAGTTGCCCTCTCCCTCCCGCATTGCATTTTCTGTGCGATTTAATACGCATTTAAATGCAAATTTATATACGAAATTATCTACGTGAAGAAATCTTCGGACTTTAATAATATTTCCCCCAATCACCAGCACTCATTCAGCAATAATATTTGTACCTGCATTCTCCACCGTTTTATTTCAGAGGAATTTAAAAGTCAATTTAAGCGATTTTAGGAGTGAGCACAAATTTTAAAACAATTTATGTTATATAAGACATATGGGTTTTTTTTTAGAGGTATATAGGTACATTTTTCAGAATTCATTTGGTTAAGTTTTCATAAAAGTAACATTACTATATGGATGGTAAATGCCTTAATTTGTTTGTTTTTATATTGTATATTATTCAAATGAATAGTATAATTTTTAAGCCTATCAGCTGACACAAATGTGCAAGTGCCTCGGAATGCTTGTCATTTCCCATTACTGAAAATCAGCATATTTAAAATGAGAAATAAGCCCAAAGTGTGAGGGATTGTCCGAAGTTGCAATAAAATTCATTAACCCAAACATAATTAAAATTGAAAGGCTACAAAGGCAGGCGGCAGGTTTATTAGTCCGCGAAGCGTTAATTGCATTTGTCGACCGGATTCTTATTCATTTACCTTAGCATTACCTTAGCGCCCTTTCCCCCCTTTTTTGGCCCAATGACATTGAAGCGGCTATCACGTCCACGAAAACAAAACGTGAACAAGATAAGACGGCCATAAATCGAAATCAAATCAAATGCCTGGCAATGTGGACTATAAAATACTTGGCGAAGATTTCATTTTCTTTTTGCTTCTGGTATCTTTTGGGCTCTGGCATCCTGCTGGACTTCCCACTGTTGCCTTTATGAAAACGTCCACAGCTTTATTTGTTTTCAATGACAATATTTTCGCAGGCAAAAAATGTCTTTCGCTGGTAAAGTTACATTGGGCACCATCATTTTCATTTAAACTCGCTAAAATCCTAAGGTTAATAAGTATTAAAAAAAAATAAACAAGATAATTAAATACATATTTTAAGCTTGTAAAATAGATTAACTACTAACAATGGGCTGATTGAGGGGTAACACAAAGTCCAAAGCCGAAAGGCAATGCAAGTCCTTGTTTTCTGTGTGTTATTGTTCGGCTCTTAGGGAATATCCCAGTGATACATTCACCCAAACTAGTGGAGCTCTGGAGTGGAATTTTGCCCACATTCACCCAAAAGTGAATCGCTTTTTATGAGTTGAGGCAGCTTGCGTTGAATTGATTTGTTGTTATCGCATTGTTTGTGGGCTGTGGCCAAGTGGATGGATAGACATATAGTCGTAGATGGATGTGGATGCGGATGCGGATGCGAATGCGGATGGGCCAAGTGGACGAAAGGATCTCGCCTCGTCTCGTCGCGTTTAGGGACGTGTCGTGTGGCAATCAAAATTGAAAATAAAAGGCAACAGCTGCGTTGTCAACAAAATAAATCAGCGGCAGCAATTTCATTATTTGACAGTAAACGCGATAAACTGTTTCGGCCTGCACTTGGACCAGATGGCCGTCCCTTCTTTTATAGTGTTGCCAAAAAAGTTGAAATTGTTATTTGTGCTATTTTTCACAGTCGAGTACACATGCACGTTCGACGGCGTACACAATTAGCAGCTTCCTCCTCAGTTATTTTATTAATTGAGCTGCAAAAAGTTTAACTGCCTTCTTTACCACCACACCTGATTCTTGCACTGTAAAACTAGTTTGTGGACAATGCTGAACCCAATTCTAGCTAACAAAGTAACGGAGTAGTAAATATACACCTTTTCCTGGGAAAATACTTTCGCTGAAGTCCAAAGTTGTAAAATGCGCACTTCAATGACACATGCAACCGAATTGATTGATATGCGTTATCAACGATTTAGTAAGTTTTTTATTACAAGTTCAAGGAGAATCGGGGTATAATAGATACATTTTCTTTGAGTGTTACGGTTCCTATTTTCGTATCCTGCAGAGAGGCGACGACGACACACCGCCGCCAGCCAAATAGAACAGGAAACCGAGTTCCCAGTGCCAGGGATTCGGATTCAGAGTCAGACCGCCGGAGTCAGAGCCGCAATGGAAGTCATGGCAACAACGTATGGAAATCCCCATGTGCGTGTGCACGTAAAAGTTGCTCTGGGAGTTGTTCGGGAGGAAGAGTTATTTTGGAGCAGGTGGATGGAGGAGCACGGGTATTGGGGCGGCGATGGAAATGGGCATGGAGATGGGGTGACCCAACCACTGGAGCAGGCTCGGAGGAGCTGCCGAGATTGGAAGGGAAGGCTGCGAATAAAATTTCATTAAATACACCAACAACAGACAAGTGCACGCAATTATGGCAAGATAGTTAAGTTTTTGATTGTGGGAATCACGCATGAGTACGCACACTCGCACACACACTACTCAAGGTTTTCGCTCGCTCTTGGGAAACTTTTTTCCTTGTGGTAAAAACAATTCTCAACTCGAGTCGTGACGCAAAATTTTCGTACATTTTGTGCGAGGATTTTAGTTTTAACAATTGCCTCAATTTATGTCGCAAAAGTTTTCTCCCCGTACGTAAAACTTGCCATTGGGCGGGAATGGAAGTCAACTACGCGTGTAATAAATTTCAATGCCTTGTCGTTTAATTAATGATAACAAATTGTTGTGCAGGGGGCCAGACGACACCAATAAACACTACCCCCCAATCGCAAGGACATTTCCTTACGCACAAAGACACACACACGCACACACAGGCAGGGAAACACACATGTAGACGCACATTCGGCGCTAATTCAATTTAACAAATATTGACATATGCTAATTCATACAAATGTCTGCAGGCCTTCTCGATTTAGACCGAGCACGAGTGAAGGATAATGGATTATAAAAACTGACAATGAGCCGCGTTAAAACACAATTATTTGCAGGAGACTTCAGCCAATTTGGGTTTGATGAGGGGTTGCCTGGGTATTTATGAAAGTAATCGGTGACACTGGCAGTGAAAAGTGGTTGACTGAATAGGCACATTAATTATTACGTCGTCAGGTACAAGAAAATGCTTCATGGTCCATAATAGCTAATAAATAAGTAAGAAAATAAATAAATATGAAGATATATAAATAAGAAATGGCTACATGAAACGATGACAAACATAGTATATCGTCAAGTTACGTTAAGAGTTGAGATAACTTTTACCATGTCTAATACTTCAAATTTATATATGATGTATAATTAATTTTAAAAATTTGTTAAAATTACTTAAAAAAATCGACTTCTTTGTTTCTCTTACAAATATTGGCTTTTATTTAATGGCCACCTTATTGTTTGGATATCCCTACAAAATCGACTTGATGGAGAACAATCGAGTCGCTTTGAAGGCCATATATTATGGTTTGGCAGCGAGAAAGTGCTTGGCGTTTGATAGCCAGAGGCCTTGAGGCTTCACAATCGCATACGCACTAACTGAATAGGATCCCTGTTTCAACAATACAATTGGGCTCACTCTACAGCTACACTGGTACAGCTGCTGCAATTGAGTTCACGATTTCCATTGACTTTAGTTCTCTAACGCCCGAAAGTATCGAACAATAACTCCACAATCAATGGCCCGAACGCCCCCAAACTCCCCCAAGCGGTGCCGTCTAAACTAGAGCCCATCGCCATCATCATTGACGGCATCTGAAGTTGATGGCCAACACATAATGGCAGACTAATGACAATAATCGCCTGGCCCGAAAAATGCCAGGGGATGCCGGGGGCGGGTGGACATGGACATAGATGTGGATGTGGATGTGGATGTGGATGTGGATGTGGATGTGGAAGGCGCCATAAGCAGTTGGAAAATTTATGGCCAAGGGCAATGGCAAATGGCCATGTGAATGAGCCCTGCCAGCCTGGTTAACTCTGCGTAAAGGTCCTTGGGCGGCCAAAGCACAGCAGGACATTCGATTTATAAATGAGCCATGCGTTTTCCATGCTTATATGAAAAATATGGTGAATTAATGCCTCATAAACCGAAATGTGTCCCATTTTGATGCCCTAACAGAAGGTGTAGTACTACGCATTTTATGAACTGAAAATGGGCAACTGAAAAGAGCAAACTTGCTTTGCAAAGCCATTTTAAATAAATGAACCCTTTTTTATCTAAACAAACTTATCTTGTGACACTTACTATTTTCAAAAAAATATTTTTTAAAACAAAGCACCATCTCTTTTGGAATAATATTCATATTCATCTGAAAAAGAATGTAAAACATGATTGACATTGCAATGAGAGCGAGCAAATTCTAAACTTCAAAATAGGACTTAAATTGAAATACAACTCCCTTAAGAGCATTTTAGTCCTCGATATTCAGAGCCAGCCTTTCAGCCATGTTTTGATGGGTGCTAGCCTGGTTAAATCTGGGGCCTGCTCGTTGGTTTTTAACTCGGCATTTGGCAAGGTCGCCAATTTCGAGTTGAGTGAGTGACTCCAAGGCAGTCGGAGCAGTCACTTTATTAAATTTAAAATCAACTCTTGCCTGCGGTCGTGTTGAAGGAGCACTGCACCCAGTTCCCAGTTCACCCTATTCCTCAGCTGTGTATCTCCGCATCCCGGGGCTATGACCTCGCCTTCGTCTGGTTGAGCACACATATGGGCGTGGCCCTGAAGGCGGCATGCACAGCCATTATTGCTCCATTAAATTTGTAAGTCAAGCATTTTAATATTTGGGCCAAACAATGCAAACGAGAGGCAAACCGAACGCGGCCAAAATAAGAAATGAAAAAACGCAGAACAAGGCAAATACGGCACAGTGCTGCACACGCGATCCCTGGAGTAGTCCTTGGAGCAGTGGCAACACCAGCAGCAACAGCAGCAGCAACAGCAGCAACAGCAGCAACAGCAGCAGCAGCAGCAGCAACATCAGCGACATGTTCGCATTTTTATAATAACAAGAGGACGCAGGGAGGCGGTGAGGCGGAGGGAACCAAAGGAGCAACGACTACAAAGATATGCAATTTCGCATATGTACTTATATCCTAGCGACATGAAAAGGATCAATTGTGGCAAAACGAATTGCATACGAATGCGATGCCAGTGCCGCGTCCTGGTGTTTGGGGGATAGTGTTTTCTACCGCCCCCTCCCCAGGGCAGGGGCGTCGCTCGTGGGGGCTTTGAACGACAACCAGCTCTCGAAAGCAAAACGACGAAGTAATCCCGGATTTGCATTTTATCGGAATGCGGCGACGGCAAATGGAGGGCAACGTTGGTCTCGGTGGTGCTGCTGCTTCCGTTTTTAGCTGAAGACAACATACTGCACGCGATTCATGGCGTTTATGCGTAGCACGAAGTCGTGAAAAGCGTAGATACGTGTTGGAGAGAGCCATGGGGTCATCATTAGGAACTAATTCAATAACCCCCACCTGATATCACAAAAATTTACTCATATAGGCACCTTTACAGATATATACATACGTGTATGTTTACCATTAAGTTATTTAACAATCTAGATCTAGAAGCAACGTATTATGATCATCATATGCTAATGTAATTCTAAGCTTTTTTAAAAACCCCAATACTTGCTGACGACTGTTGTATGCTTTTAACAATATCTGAATCTTTAATTCATCAATACTACCGCATAAACTTCTATAGTCATCTTTCTCCCCCTGTTACGATTCCAACCAGATGCCATCTCTCTCTGGCAGTAAGTCAGTCATTTGCATGCGTCGCATATTTGTCGTTACAACAGGCAACTGTTTGTTATGCAATTGTAGTCGGTGAGTTTGTAGAATCGTCATCTCTCTACCGGTCTCCCAGAATTTTAGTGTGTGTGGGTCCTTGCTGCTGCGTCCTTTTTTAGCTTTTTTCTTTGTTTTTGACCGCCATTCGTGGGGGAGGGGCAAGAGTATTCCGCATTCGGAGAAATGCGCATCGCATTTTTTGCTATGTTATTATTAAGTGGGACTCAACCATTGAAACAATATTTTCCTGTTCAGATACTTTCAAGCTAAATAAAATAACATATTCGATAACACTATATCAAATTAAAATATTTAATATTTTTACTGTGATAAATCCTAATTTTGATTGATCTTTAAATTATTTGCTATCAATACTTTAAGTATTTGTAAAATATTTAAAACCTCCTAAGAGTATAGGATAGTCCGAAAAACGAAACGTCACAAACTTTTTTATTCCGAATTTTTCGTTGCCAACGTTTTGTTTGCATGTTTTGCAGTCGGCAGCTTATTCACATTATATAAACTAAATGCGCTCGCGTCTTGCGTAACGAATTGAAAACTGCAATCCATGGGAATCTGGGGAAATTTGGCTGATGAAGTGCCGGCGGGTGCGGAGCGTCCTGTTTCTCAATTTCTGGGCAGCAGGGCGGAAAATATACACAATGCACAACACACAGCGACCGGAAACCAGAAAAAAGTGTTGACATTCGTAATCAAATTTTTGGGCTGTAAATGCTGTTATCATCAGAGGAGAAGAAAGGCCCACGACGAGGTAACAGCTTGCCGGGAGGAAATCGTGGGGTGTCGAAGTCACCAGGGGCAGGGGATAGCCATATGAGTTATATTTTTGACACGACCATAACAGACACACACATACACATGCACACATACACACATACACACTCAAAGGCACATGCACTGCCTCACACAGCGGAGAAGTTATAGAAAATGTGCGATTTGCCAAGTACGTGACGCTTTTGTTGGATCCTTTCTTTGGGCAACAGTTGCCAGTTGAACTCGAATGGGTATAGAACCCCTATATCTATCCCCCCACCCCAAATCTACTTTCACACACACACAAGCACTGCAAATGGCAGTTACTTTTGTTGTTGGCATTCCAAGTTGTGCCCACATTTTTTAACGTTTTGGCGAGAAAACGCATTAAAATTTGTTGCACGTCGCATAAATGCTTCCACTGTGTGTGTGCTGCCCTAGGATCTTTTCTGTGTGTGTGTGTGCTCACACACAGTGAGCTAAACGAGCTAAAGGATGCGAAAAGATTGTGGGAAGGGGGGCATAGAGTTGGCTTAGCTGGCGAGAAAACTTTACTACGCTTCTGCACTGCAGGCAAATAAATTTGCGGATACTGAAACCGAAAACAGCACATAAAATCACAGCCAGGGCGAGAGATTTCCAGAAAGGTGAACGAGAAGTATCCAGGCGCAGAGAGGAGAGGAGGGAAGTCCTGGTGGCAGCGGTATCCTTGACTCGACATTGCCACGATTATGCGCTGGGGTCAAGGCATCGATTTAACTTGGATATCCTTGGCTTTTCGAAAAAGTCGATCGCAGGGATAATAGAATTGTTAGACGATTAACCAATAAGCCACATTATTTTAAGAATTATGCACAATGAATCCCAGAACTTATTCACCACAAATTGTACAGCAACGGAAAATGCTATTTTCTGTTTCAATAAATTTCATTAACAAAGTGTGTGTTCTTAGTTTTTTTTTGTTTTGCAAATCATAACGCTTCTGACCACCAAGGCAAGGTTTCCATCGTTGGTCAGTTCATCTATTCCTAATATTCTAGGAACTCTTCATGGTAGCATTACTGCTAACAGTCTATCATTTACCGCAAGTTTGCGCCCATCGAAGATTGCCCACCACCCACAGCCACCCACCAAGGGACCAACTGCAGGGGCAACCGCAAAATGCTTTCCCATATCTTCCAAGTTAGTTATGGCCAACCAATCAACAATTTAGCATGCCAAATGTGCAATCTGAGGCCACTAATTGCAACGCATTCATCAGGGGCAAGTAGACAGACATTTAGCACACAAAATGATGGAGAGACCCCCCCCCCCCCCCTCGAAACCTCTTTCAACAGTCCAGGCCCCCAACTATCACCGCCAATTCCAGCTGGCAATTGGTTTATTAGGCCCGAAGGATTCCCTGCTCGATTTGTGCTGTGCGCTTCTCTTTTCCGACAAATGAAAGAAAATTGTAAATGGCTTTTAATTAAAAGGCACAAACATAAACACCTGCTGCCGTCCACACATACACACACTTACGACTAAGTGTACATACACGCACTCACGCATACCATGCTGGAGCGGAAATGAAATCGCAGCTAAGCTACGACCAACAACAATTCCACAATTCTCATTCAAACGCAGCCAGCTGTTGGTGTCCTTTTGTCTATTGGTTGCGGGTGAGGACATTAATAAGCCCGAATGGTGGCAAAAGAGGAGGGGGAGTTGTAAGGCCACACACACACACACACACACGCACACACACACATGCAAGACAACAAGGACTAGGAAATATGGCGGCATGTGTTGCGCGTTTGTTTATAAATCGCCAGGCCGCACGGCCAAGATTCAGAGAAAAGCAGGGAGAGCGTGAAGGGAACCAAATATAAGATAGTGGCGAAAGGCAGGAAAATCTGCATACGGCTGCTCTACGCAGTGTCTGCCTTTTGTCCTGGTCCGCGATTTCAATTAAATCCTAGTCACGAGAGGCGTAGAAATAATTACTGTGCCACAATTTTTCAAAAAAATATTCAAATTAAATGAGAACACAGATAATAATTTGTTGCTTCGCATAAAATTAGTCTTATTATTGATTAAATGACAGCATACTGTTATATATGAAATAATTGTGGAACCCTTGAGAATGTTCCAAACTGAATCCATTGCTTTAAGAATTATAAAACATAAATTCCAAGCTTATTCTTCTACAATGGTAAACCTAGAAGTACTTATAGCTGCTTTGTATTCAACTATTACAAGCACGCCATATGATATTTGATTTAAAGATAATTAATTTTAATAATTTGACTAGCATAAATTCATTCAATTAAATTAATTGAGGCTTTTGAGAAATGGTGTAAAGCCTTAATATTTACCATTGATTTCTTCAAATAATCAACTTATTTAAATAATGTGTAGACCTTGAGTTTGGTTTTACCCATTGATTTCTTTAAATAATTAATTTATATAAATAATGTGTAGACTTTGAATTTGATTTTACCACTGATTTCTTCTAATAATTAATTTATTTAAATAATGTGTAGACTTTGAATTTGATTTTAGCACTGATTTATTATAATAATTAATTTATTTAAATAATGTGTAGACTTAAAATTTGATTTTACCACTGATTTCTTCAAATAATTAATTTATTTAAATAATGTGTAGAATTTGAATTTGATTTTACCACTGATTTCTTCTAATAATTAATTTATTTAAATAATGTGTAGACTTAAAATTTGATTTTACCACTGATTTCTTCAAATAATTAATTTATTTAAATAATGTGTAGAATTTGAATTTGATTTTAACACTGATTTCTTCTAATAATTAATTTATTTAAATAATGTGTAGACTTAAAATTTGATTTTTCCACTGATTTCTTCAAATAATTAATTTATTTAAATAATGTGTAGACTTTGAATTTGATTTTACCACTGATTTCTTCTAATAATTAATTTATTCAAATAATGTGTAGAATTTGAATTTGATTTTAGCACTGATTTCTTCTAATAATTAATTTATTTAAATAATGTGTAAAATTTGAATTTGATTTTACCATTGATTTCCTTAAACAATAAATTAATTTAAATAATGTGAAACTTTAAAACCGAAACATTAGAATTGTGCCACAAGTTAACTTTCCAATTAAGCTCCAAGAGTGTCCACAAAGTATCCATGGCCTCACCGACTTTGTTCATTAGGAGCCCCAGGAAGTGCTCAGACATCCGCTTGGCCACTCAGCCACTCGGCCCACTCAATTTGAATGCAAATGCACGGTGCACCGCCCGACTTGTTGCCTCACACACAGTCACACAGTCACACACACACTTGCACACTTGCACACACGCACACAGCTGGTGTGGTTGTTGCACTCGTTTTTCGTTGTCGTTGGTGCATTTGCATACAACACTTTTTTGGGGGCGGACTGAAAGGCTGGAGGAGGATGGAGGAGGATGGAGGAGGATGGCAGCCAAGTTGATTGTTTTCCTGCGGTTGCTCGAAGCTGCAGAACTGTGAACATTGGCCGGGGAACAAAAATTGAAAATGCATCTTCTTGCGGTGCTGCGAATGGAGTTTGTAGCCCGAGGTTGAGCTCGAGTCGGGCCATAAATAATGTGGCATTATTTTCAAATAAACTCCCGAAAAACAGGTCTGCGTTCCTTTGCTTTTTGGAAATTTTTGGGCCTTGCCGTCGAATGATTTTCACACATGAAGAACGTGCAAAATTGTCCATAAATCTTGGCCAGATTCGCCTTCCTCTTTTGCTCTTCTATTTTTAGGTGTTTGTTTTTTTTTTGGTATCCTTTGGAGGTGATTCTCCTTTGCGGGTTTTCCTTTATTTTTTCCCCGTTTCTGTTTTTTTTTTTTTTTGTTACCGCGTTCATTGATTTTGCAGTGCAGCAAACGAAACAAACGAAACAACAATGGCAATTCTGGTGGCATTGTCGTTTAGCCTTTTCTACATTTGCAAGTGAAATGTTTTGCGGCCTGTCAAGCGCAATGAGGCGGGCTTCTAACCAACCAATATGCAATTGTAGCCGGCAATGCCAAAACAGATGCCAATAGACAACGCTCGGCCCCAAAAAGTAGGCAACAAAAACGCCACCACAGGCAGTTCGCGGAGGACAAGTGGAAAAGTGGAAGAGTGGAAAAGAAGGGGAAACAAGGCCAGGAAAAGCAGACTGTGTGTGGGAGGAAATGTGGAAATGAGCAGTGCCTGTATTGGCATATTCAATTTCGTTGATACAATGGGCGGTATATTCGGCATAGCTAGCAAATGGAACGAAATCAAAAGATTATGCGATAAGGCCTTGCATATAAAAGATTTCCGTGGAGCAGAGCTTAAGTCTAGCTTCAAATAGGAAATATAAAAAATTTATAAAGATACAATTTTATTGAGTAATGCTGGTAAGAACATACTCTCAATTGAACATTCAATTATATCACTCCATTCCACATCTTGAATAATTTTCAAAGCTATTCAAACTCCAACCAACATTCCCGAATGTAATTAAAAGTCATTATTATTGAATCCATCGCACAAAAAAGAATTCCATTTAAATAGTTTTCCCATTAATTACATTTAAAAATTGTTGCCAGCCCTCTTCATCTATTTCCCTCCCTTCCGCTGGAAGATCGGACAAAAATGATTCTCCTCAGATCTCAATTGCATTCTCTTGATTCACTTAAGATGGCATCTTGTGCATCCATTGTGGCGCAGATTTATGGCAAGTTAATATGCCCATTCCAAGCATTTTCCTCGACCCAGAAAGATCCTGGCGAAGGGGCATAAAAAGTTCCCGCTACTCGGAGCTGGCACACGGCAAATTATTAGTTGAGCATGTGCCAAAAAATATTGCTGAAGACGACGGCAGGCAGTCGCAGGACGCAGGACACTTCGCCCAGCCCGGTGTCGCCTATGGCACTTCTCCACACATACACACGTACAATATGGACGTACGTACATATGCACCTATGTATATAGAGAGTCTTGGCACTGGGTCGCAAAAATTTATGGCCGTTGTCTGTCGCGGACAAAGAACATCTTTGAATGTTGTATAACTTAAGTGCCAGTGCAAATTTTCTGCCACTTCATGGTCCGCACACACACATACAAACACACACACACACACACACACACAGTCTGGCAGTCACATGAGAATGCACTTTTCTATAAGTGTCTAAGTGTGCTAGTTTTTGTTGCAATTCCCAAATTTATTTTCGGGGCGGAATTCTTAACTTTATGAAAAGCCATTTGGCAATTTGGTGCAGCCTCCAAGTGCAGCCTGCAGTCCCAGTTGGCAGTAGGAATTAGAAATAAGCCGGGGGAAAGGAAATAAATACGAAATGCCTTTAGATTCTTGCTAATTGAATCGGACGAGTGTGCGTATGCGACACCGGATTCACTTAGGCTAAAAGTCAAATCAGGTATTAAAAAGGATGTATTATTTAGTGGTAACATTTACATTTAGAACGTTATTAAAGATTTAGCGTAAGTAAATGTAATCTTTTATTGAGCCATAACCGTGTCATGTTTTAGATGCGATTAAAAGGAGTGTAAAGGTATGCACCGCGTGTCGCTTCCAGACAATTTCGTAGCACACTTTAAGGCGCCTCTTCTAGCGACTCAAAGCCCTGGGGCTTAATTTTGATTGCTCTCTATTAACTTAGAGCTGTGGCCCACCTGCCGAGGCCAAGTCTGGAAACCCCGGACTTGCGTCGTTTTTGGGGTAAATACGTTAATTAAGCCAAACACTTGGCCGCAGCAAACGAGTCGAGTGGATGCCTTTGGGGGTGGACATGTGGTCACTCAATTTGCCAGCCAGTTAAGTGCGTCACCAGCAACAGCAGCAGCAGCAGCAACAGCAGCAACAGCAGCAAAGCAGCTGAGGGAGGGTGTGCAACAGCAGGCAAGGACCATAAACAAAATGCAATAATGCTCGACATGACACCGAAACCCGCAGAAAACCGTACGGACAGCAAGTACGGACGGACAGCCACAGAGGAGAGGACAATTGCACCAACGATTATGGCCGGAAATGCACACACAGGCGCGTTTAAGTATGTAGGTGGGCGAACATACTGCTCATGTACGCAAATGCATACACATATACACACGCATATGTATATGCCGAATGGCCATGGATATAAGCACCCTGATATTGGCTTAATTAAGCAGTAATAATTGCGCATAAATATAAAACAAGGGAACGCAATTTCGAATCGGGAATTTGTAGTGTTTGCGGTCGATCCGGTTGACATTCATTGCGTAGAGCTGAGTGCGTGAGGAGTAAGTCTCACGAATGCCGTTTATTTTTAAACAACATTTAGACAAATAGCTACTATTTTAAATAATTAAAGACTCTTTAGTATTTTCTCTAGTACGTAAGTCCACAGAATTCTTTTAAGAAGTGGTTAATACTTTCAGAAACCTAAAGCTAGCATTTAAAATATTAAAACATCTAGTGACTGCTTGTGTGCATTTCAGCAAAATATCAAACAAAATGTAAGAGATATATATAGCACACTCTGGAAAATATTAAGTTACATTGTGTTGAATTTTACACAGCTATGATTTTCCAATGCGAGGTCAGTTGTGCTCGTTTCCAACAGAGATACAGATTTTTACTGCGGATCGCGTTGGATCGACTTTCGTTTTAATTATTCACCCTTGTTCGAGGAAATCCTTAAAGCCGATTTTAAGGCAATTACAAAAAACGTTTGCGAACATTAAATTCTGCATTATTAATATTATTATTGCTTTTATTGTTATTGCCGGTCCCGAACATATGTTGAACCATTTGTAGCAACATGAAAATTACACAAATCGTTTAATTTCTGCAAAGTTCTTTTTTTTTTTTTGGTCTGCTACACTCAACCCACCGAGAGTAATAAATTTTATCGCAACCTCGACTCTGGCATTTTTACCTGTGACATTTCCATTGTTGTTGCGTTTTTTGGTTTTTTCTTTATTTGCTTGTCGTAATTGTGGGCAGACAAAACAAGTCGCAAAAAAAACAACTTTAGCAGCGGCTGAACAATGGAAGGTCATAAAAATTTAATGAAAATTAAAATGAATATAATTTGTGTGTTTAATTTAATTTTATGGTGCCCCGAAGACCGCGACAGCAGTCATTTTCCACGCAGATGGATGCCGGCCATAAACCAATTGCGCCTAAAACTATGCAACACATCATAAATCAGTGGCATAAATAACGAGTGAGTGGTAGGTAGGCAGATGCCCGTAGGCCAAGTCGAAAGCGTCCTGCGCTTCTTGACGACACAAGGAAAATGGGAAAACAATTCGCGACGTGCAGGGGCAACGGATGAGACACCAACGCACACACACTTACCCGGAGGAAAAGAAAAGAAAAGATAACAATAACAATAACAATAACGGTAACGGTTACAGTAAAAGCAATGTTAACAATAACATTACTTCAAATTTAATTTAAAATATTGCTCCAGTTGCCAACTGGTGGAACAAACAATTGGGCAGATGAGTATCTGGCCAAGATTACCTGTAATGTTGTCGAGCATTAGATAAACTACACTGTACCAAACCAATATATAGCTGTAAACTAAGGATTTGTGAATAAAAGAAGAATATTATATTTTCTCCTTTATCATTTGTATAAATAAGTTGCACCTATATTAATAACAACTTTTTAACATAAATTGTAATATTAAATAATTTTTAAATTTTTCAGTTGTAAAGATGCCTTCTAATCTAATCTAATCTCTGTAAACTATATTTAAGCGAGCTTTAGGCAAAATATTATACAAATTTCATGAAAATAAAGCAAACTCATTAATTAATTAAAAATTTTTGTATATTCAACAAGGCTTTCTTTCTTTTGTAAACTTCATGGTACTTTAAGATAAGAAATATGCATACATTTAGGCACTTCTAGTGAAGTTTGAGAATTTCTTCCAGCGCATTACCACCGCCGACCGTAATCCACAACAATAAGGTAGACATGTGTGCCTGGGCCGAGGGCTTAGGTCAACAATGGTGGGTACAAGGTGGCAAACAATAGGCCACATTGGTCGTTTCGCGTTTTAGATACAAATCGCGGTCGATGAGGTCAAGCCCAGGAAATGGGATTTGTCCACCGCCGCCAAACTAATATTGCATGTGAGCTGCGAGCCCCATTGTCAGGAGAAAAGATTGCGGCAGCCGTCCGCCAATTAGTTGGTATTTACCAAATGGAACCAAATGGAACTCGTCGACTCCGATCTGCGGGATAAACACTTGCAATTGTTTGGGCAAATTAGGGGAAAATTGGGTGAGCGGAGGATATATTTAAGTAGCAATCGAAATAATTGCATTTCAGACTTTATTTTAAATTTGTAGCCACAAAATACGAGTATGCGCTGAATGAAAAAGTATCATACAAAATAAAGATATATGATTGCGAAATTGGCAAATTTAAATAGTTTTACACGTGAAGAGTCATAAATTTGAAATGTATTCGATTCTAGCTCTAATACCTTGGCAATTATTTGTTTGCCAACCATATGATGCCCACCGGAAAAAGAGCCATCTGATATGCA
This sequence comes from Drosophila orena, assembly GCA_005876975.1. Taxonomy (NCBI): domain Eukaryota; kingdom Metazoa; phylum Arthropoda; class Insecta; order Diptera; family Drosophilidae; genus Drosophila; species Drosophila orena. The sequence goes on along the minus strand of VCKV01000008.1, from coordinate 5,921,990 downwards.
TATCAATCAGTGCGCAATAAAAATCCAATTTTTCCGTCACCATAATTGTTGTGCTGGTGATTTGAACTAACTCATTAAAATGAAATAACCAAACGCCAGCAAATTAAATTGCCAAATCGCAGTGCCGCCACCCGAACACAATTCGAATTTCGGGCTGGTTCTCACTAATTACAAAAACATAGATCCACCGACGATGACAGCCGCAACCATAACAACACCAACAACCACACCAACAACCACACCAACAACAACACCAACACCAACAACAACACCAACAACAACAACAACAACAACCTCATCTATAGTAGGAGACATACAAAACATTCATAAACTTGATTTCCAGTTGCATTTTCCATTTCCAACAGGATGTGCATTAGCAATTCAAATTCAATGCTCGCCATTAAACTCATTAACTGCACACAGCGGCCAGGAGGAAGGAGCACAGGACTCCATGGGACCATGGAACCCCTGGGAATCCGAGACGACATCTAAAACTACATAAACAGCAGAGAATAGAGTCCTTTGGGACGAGGAAGCTGGGAGTGATGGGAATACTGGTAGTTCCGGCACACCTTTAACGGCCATCGATCGACAAATTGAAGAATTGTCTTCATTAGACATTAGGCAGAGACATCTGCGAAAGCTGGTTAAGTGTTTGTACTAGTTTTCCTCCCATTTTCCTCCCAGCTTTTCTCTGCAGCGATTCGAAGCGCTTCCGCACAGGTAATTTGACTAAACACTTTGGGGACTCAAAGAAACAAAAGGGGAGGAATGGGGTGTCATTTGAAGATGAAGCTAGGATACCCTCTGTAGGAAAGCAAAACAGGTGGCACTTACTTAAAATATATGTCTTGTTTTCCATAACAAAGCTTATTTGCTAAAAAATAAACGCAGATCGTTGTTAAGTGAAAATTACCATAAGTTTAGTAGGAGATACTGCATACAATAATATTCCTCAGAACGCAAAAGTGCGTAGCAATTATATTATATTATTATGCATAATGGCGACATGAACCTTCAAATGAGGCCGAAAACCAACCATCTTGCCTAGGGCCAGGGTATGATTAGGACCCAAAAGCATAAACTAGGTAGAAAAACCGGCGACTTGGCTCGTTTGCATAGAAAAGCCATTTGCACGCCGTTGACTTCGATGGCGGCTGGGCCAGAATAGTTGACTAGCTGCCAGGGAAAACAGAGCCGTCGGTGGAGCCGGAAGCTGCCGAGTGTTCCTGCTGCAAGGTGGCAAAGGATAATTGACTTTCAAATCAGTTTGCTATAAATTTTTATCGGCACTTCTGACGCTGTTGCTGGCAGCTCCGCCACCCAGCACTCGATGGCCCCAGAAGACCAGCCAGCGGCGACATCACCAACGCCATCGCCATCGCCATCGCCATCGTCGTCGCAGCGACAACGGCTGCAATCAATTGCCAAAGTCAACGGGGGCAAGCCTGTGATAATTGCCAGCTCCGTGGAGTACCCGGAGGTCCTGAAGTGCCGGAGAGCAGTACTAGTGGTAGTGGCAATGGCAGTGGCAGTGGCAGTGTCCCTGGTATCGACAAAAACGCCACTAATGAGTTTTATTGAGTGACCCCGGCCCGGGGGAAAGCCCCAACCCAGATGGCCAACGACTCAACGGGCTAAAAAAGAATTTGATGACGCACGGAAGCAGTTAATCAAATCTGCAAGTGACCCCTCCAAATCTGCCCAAGGGGTCATCGTAATTGCATTTACCTGTCCCCCACACACACACACACACATACACACACACATATGGTGCACACACACACACATTTGCTGTGCGATTCCAGGCCAAAAATAGTCGAGGCCAAAAAAAAACAGCTTGCTGCTGGAAATTGCGAATGGAAATGAAGGCGAAAATAAAAATTGGCATAGGCACGTAAATTATGTGCTGCCAATTAGCAGGCCACAAATTCCTGCACGCAATGCTGCTCTCGTCCTTTTGCAAAAATCGCAAAAGGAAGTGAAAATGTGACCAGAAATACGCAACGAACAAAAAGCGGGTAATACGGAGCTGGCGAATCAAAGCAAAAAATTTTCTAAGGCTAGGCTATTTTCCACGACACACCCATATATCGTATAATAGGCACAGCACAATGCTATGCAAAGCAGCGAATCGTGTTGAAGTCTGTAATCGACTGAGATATTACCTGGAAATTTAAGAATTATATATATCATTGTTTTTCTGTCATTGTTTAGTGTTTTAAATTACTGAAAATTACGAATATATATTAAGGAGACTTAATTGTTCAAGTACTCTTAGCTTTCTTATATCCACAAGTGATGCCCAGAGTTTCGCAGCAATCCTCAAAGTCGAAACTTCTTTACCTGCACGGTATTTAAGAAGGGAAATATGTATATAAAAATAATTTCGTCACGACATAAGTGGCATCATTAGAAGAAGTATGTTGGCAGCCACCCACCTTCAGCCTTGACTCCCTTGGCAGCACCACCCACTTGCCCCACCCCCCTAGCACTACGCCCACCCCCCCCTCGCGCTCGTCTCAAGTGGCTGACGCAAAAAAGTCAAACACCGAAATTGCCAGGCACCAAGAACGCAAAAAGGAGGACAGAAAAAGTTATATATGCACATATATACGCGCGGCAAGTGCTGGGGCCAAGTGAAGGCGTCAGATTGGGGGCGTGTTCCGGGCCAACCAGATGGCGAAAGGGTGGTCAGGGGGTTGGGGAGTGCGGAAATGGGGAAATGGGGAAAGTGGGGAAATGGGGCGGACCACTGCGAATGAGTGCGAAGAAAACATGGTAATTTTTCATAAAAACCGCCAAATGCGCACACAACCCGAAGCGAGGCGAAGTCAAAAAAAAAAAGAAAAAAAAAAGTAAGTAAAAGAAAATATATATATGTATGTACAATGTGCTCTCGCCCGCTTTTCCGTTTTTTTTTTTTGCTGGCCTGCGCGCTTTTTGCGGTGGACGGAATGTGGCTCAAAGACGTGGGCGCTGGCTGAGCTGGGGGCGTGGCATGTCATGTTTATGCGACGTCTTTAGCCATTTAGGCATGCGAAATGCGTTTTGCCCCGAAATCCTTTCTACGTGAATACTGAAATCCCGAAATCCTGGAAATCCCGAGGCCCAAGGACAAGACAGGCCATGGAAATGGGTGGAACGGCTTACTTTCTTTTCGTTTTTGTATTTGTTTTTGTTGGACGGGGGCCGGTCGCGCAAAACAAACTTCGAACGGAAGTGGCAAACGGCGCGGCGGAAATGTCAACAAAACGGCAAAACGCTTTGCCACCCCCCAAGCCACATAAATCCCAGCTCCGTCCCCGGCCACTCATAATCATTCCCTGGTGAAATATTATCAAATTGCGGCAATTGATTTAACTGCCGGCGGGTCTACGTGACGGGGTCCGGTCTAGGAAAAAGCCAAATCGCGATTCAAATTGACGCAGTAAGCCATCAAAGCGGGCATCTCAAGTTGCAGATGGATAGTTCGGTTTGGCCAACGCAAGATAAACACTTCAGGCATGAGCAACTGATTGGTAAGGGATACTTAAAAAGTATATCTAAAAAACCGAAAGCCACAGGCGAGTCGAATTGAATTAAACGCTTCACCTGAGTGGAGAATATTCAACTTAATTAAAGGGGACGCCGTCCGAAAATTCGGATCCTTTCAAATAATAATCTTCTTTCAGGCAGTTGAACAGAAAATCTACATTACCAAAGGCATTTTAGCCAACGAGTATAAGTATAGATATTATAATATAATAGATATATAAACTCAATAAAAGTATCTTTAAATGAATTGTTGCGGAACTCAATCTACCCGAAGATGCTAAAAAGCTTATGTGATATCTGGAGCACACATATAAATAAATAAATGAGTGAAAAATCCATTAATATGAATGCCCGCCTAAGTTAGAACATTTAATTACAGACGCACACACTTCCGAGAACTCGAGGCAATTCGAGGCAGTGGTTGTGCCACAAGTCGGTGCCGCTTTGCCACCATTGATTTATTTCGGTGGCGTAATTGAAGCGCGTTGCTAAGACTGTGATCAAATTCGTAAGCATAATTAGTACTTTGCTCAAAAATAGATCATAAATAATCGCCGCTTCCCTAAAGGATGCGAGTGCCGCTGAAGGAGAGGCCGCAAATTGTCTGAGGAGCCATGCATAAATTACCTAAATGCTCGACTTCTTTGGACCCTTTCTCGTCCTTTTTGTCCCACTCTCACTCTCTCTCTCTCTCTCACTCTCTCTCGCTCTAGCTAAGCGGCATGCGGCAACGCGTCGTATGCGCAATTTTATTAAATTACATTCGTGTTTTGGCAAATTAATTACGAAATTATTCTGTCGTCTGGCGCCTAACGAGCTCTATCTTCGGCAGAACCCGCCTCCCATCCCCGTTTCAGATACATATGTATTCATCTAACTGCTGGCTAATGGGTGGGGTCGTTGCCTTGACAAAGCGCTCTGCCTTTGGTTATGTCCTCGTCCTTGTACGGAGCGCTCCATGCATTTCACTTATCTTTGACTGTCAGAACAACCACATCGTGCAGCTGCCCCACCGCCCACCGCCCATCGCCCACCGCCCAACGCCCGCCTTGGGTCATAGTTCATGCATATTAAAAGTAATTTCAGCTCATTTTTGGCATATTTGGTTGTCTGGCTGGACAAGGACGACGCGCTCCAAACAGATTACTCAGCATTTGAATGGACCGTGTCGTCGTTTTCGGTTTGATTCTGGCGCAGAAACATTCAACGAAATCTCAGTCGCCATAAATTTGACTTTATGTTCATGCCTCGCTTACCAAATTGTGTTTACAAATCATACAAATCTCTGGCGCGTTCCGTTTCCCCTTTTGCTTATCTAATTATAGCCAGTCCAAGGTCAGAGCTCGAGCATTACTCATACGCCGCATTAGCCGTTGCCCACATCATTGTCAAAATAAATTACAATAATTTGTTAAATCGCTGCCACGGTGGGCGGGGCATGGTAATCCTGTGAGGGATGTGGGCCAAAATGGAAATCAAATCAAATTGCGAGCAGCGTTTTAACGTTAAAAATCACATTTGCATATTTTCTGCATAACAATCAGAGGAGCAATGGCCTGTGACGTCAGAGGAATCGGTGAACTCAACCACAACCCATACGATGCACAGCGAATAAAAGTATTTTAAAATGGTGCTATTATAAATTTATGATTATAATGTATATATAAATTCAAATATTTTATTAATTATTAAAAGAGTAAATCACCATCATCTTGCGTAAGCTAACCACAGTTTTAATTAGGAATTTTCCGCCCAGTGCTGCCTGCTTGGGATCTCCCAGTGAAATGTCTTTCAGACCCAGTCAAATTGCTTTCAGCTTGCAGTGACGGCACACATCAACCAAAATCAAGGCGATGAATTTACCCTACCACCTGTCACCCCCGCCCAAAGTCAGGATTCCCCCAGCCCACCACCCCCCCACCCCCCCACACCCCTGCCGTGAAACGGATGTGTACGCTTCATTTATGCATTCATCAATCAGCAAACCAAGTGTAAATTTTGCATTTCCCTGCGCGTTGAAATAAAACAGAGAATTCGAATTTAGCACCCCCTGGCAGTCAGCTCCTATAAGCTTTTGTCTTTTGGGCTTTTAGCTCGCATCGCATCGAATGCTCCCTCGTTCGCCCTTCATTTATTTTATTTCGAAATTTATAAATCGCACCTAAAAAGTATGCTACACTAAACTTTGATTCATGGCACAAACTTTCCGTGTGCGCTGGGAAATTTCGTTTTTCCTTACGCACACACCCACACTTCTTTGCAGCTGTTGCCCACAACGTTTCGGTTCAACGCTTTTTACGTGCTCAGCTGCCACGCAGCTCCACATCCCCCCCTCCCTCCCCTCCCCCCCTTTCCACCTTTACATTTTTTTTAGCTCGCAGCATAAGAGCAGTGTCGAATAAAAAAAGAAATAGGAAAAGCAGAAGCAGAAGCAGAAGGAGATGGGAGAAGGGAGTTGGGAGTTGGGAAAGCCAGCTCCGAAAATTTTTCGCAATTTTCCCTTGCGCCCATTTAGCACTTGGCCATGATACGCAGTTTTCTCTTTTATTTGCTGTGAAAATAATAGAATCATAAACTGAAACGAACCAACGCCGGCGATGGGGTCCGCTTTGAAGTGTTTGATGAAATTTTCAACACTTAATGATAGCACACGCAGCCTTGGCGGATGGGGGGGGCTGCACGGAAAACAAAAAAACAAAAAAACAAAAAACCAAAAAAAAAAAAAATGGGAACAAAAAATGGGAAAACGGCTCTGGCAACATCACGATGTCCTTTCCTCGGCCAACCAACACAGCACATCATAAACGTCAACGGCAATGACCATGCACCACACAATTGTGTTAACCAAATGATGCTGCTGCCCCCCTGCCACATCACCCTTTTGGCCATGTCCAGTGCAGTTTCGGACTTTCCGCCAGATCGCTGACTACATAAATAGCAGCTGGACAGGAACGGTGGGGCGTCAGCCAACCAGGCCAATAAAACCAACGAGCCGCTCCAAAATAGGCTGCATGGAAACGCGCGAAAATAAAATAGGCGGCGGTGGGGAATGCAAAAACTGCAGGGGCCATTGAAACAGAATTTTTATATACCCTGGAGTACAGTCCATAAAGGCTTTTTAATGCTCGCTGTTGAAATATTTAAACTTCACTAGGTGGGCCCGCCACCATTGTAATAAAACAAGGTTACATCGTAATAAAACAATTGTTAAATCCTTAAAATGTAGCTTACTTAAAGTTTGTTTAGCTTTAGTTTAGCTTGCATTGAATGTTTTTTAAAATGACGTTCAAGCACATAATTATGTTTCTTTATTTCTAAAGACTACTATTTACATGTATTTTACATGAACATTTTCACTTTCATTTTGAAACAATTAGTTTGGTAAAAATACTGTTTTGAAGAACAATTTAGACTGTTTGACATTCCACCTCGTTTAAAATGATAACCATTTTGGTTTCTTCTAGCTTCCATCCCAAGGAATTTTAAGCTTTGAGCCTAACTACCGAAGATATTTGCATTCATTACAGACTTGCAATTACCATATAAGGTACTTCTGGCATTATCACATCGTTATTATGGCCGAAAATTTGCATGCCCCAACCAATATGGCTGGTACCGCTTTCCCTTTGCCCATTTTCCGCTTTTCCGCACATCCGCCTGCTGTTGTCAATGTTGGTCAGCAGCTGCTGTTGCTCTTTCCACATTTTTCGTGCCGCCAGTTGCTTTTGGCGCTTTTTGTTTACGGCCGGGAATTATGTAGTTAGTGCTGTTTATATTTTAAAGCCCCTGAAATGCTTAAAGTGTTGCGCTGAACGCGCCAAACGGCTTGCCAATTGCCAAATAAATTACGAAATTTACGGCCAGCTGCAAAAAGAAAAGGCCGCTAAAAAATCGACATCGAACTCACTAAAGGCACCCGCGAGTCAGTTTTCCCGCTGCGAATGGCTGCTGAGTGTTGGCCCATTTGGACACAATCAACGGCAACATTAACGATATCGCCTTCAAAGTGCCGACCCGTACCCGTACCCGTATCCGTACCCAAGAACCCAAACCCCTGCCCAAGTCACTGCCAAAAGCAAGACCCAGCCGGATCCGGGTCCTGCTTCGATCCGGAGTTCGGGTCCGGGGATGGAGCTGGAACTGGAGCTGGAGCTGGAGTCCGTAGTCCGTGCAATAGCACGGCAAACACGCAGGTCCCCCAATAACAAACCCCAAAAAGTTTTGCAGGTGAAGCAGATGGCCTTTACGCTCTAGCGATGGGCGCGTGAAATGAATTTCAGGAAATACTTCAAACTAACTACAAACTTCAAAACTATTCTGAAATTTAGGTACTACAAATATTAAATACAATGAAATGATTCAATATTATTAAAGCAATTGCCTGTTCATAGAGTTCTATAAACTAAGAAATCCGTTTATAATGGCTTACCCAAAGAAGGATACATTTAGAAGAGATTACAGTGAAAAGTACATATAGTAAACATAATAATATTTTTCTAACGACTAAAAGTAGTTTTAAAAACTGAATGGAATACCGATGACGAGTACTCAAGCACACTGTCATCCCTATCTTAAATTTCCCCTGGCCTAGTAGCAAAGAGTTTTCCGAGTTTTGCTTGTTGCGTGTCCACTTTCACTTAGTTTTCATCGGTATGTGTGTGTCGGAGGCGCTGTATTAGTGTGTACCGAGAAATTGCGGTTTGTTTGCCAGGTAATTACATTTCGGCATTTTCTCTGTATGGGTTTGCCGCCCCTTCAGCCCCTCCAGCCACCCACCCCTCGATCTTCTGTGTGTGGGCATGTCAGCGTGATAATTATGCGACTATAATCGCACTTTTACATGCCAGTCCTGCAAAGGGATGGCTGTAGACCGGGGAGGGGGTAGAGGGGGAAAATGGGAAAGGTAAGCAAATAAAAAGGGGGCGGAGGAGGGGGTAACTCAACTTGGAACTTCGAACTTGGCTAAAACACTTGAACCTTAAGCGAAATATGTCGTCAAGCGGCAAAAGTCAGCAGTGCCAGCTAATTAACTGGTCGCCAGCTACAGACTTACCTTTCGACCCGACCCGACGCGACCACGCCTCCTCCTCTCCCACCTCACCACCCACCGCCCCCCTGCAACACATTCATGCAATATTTAAGCCAACTTGGACGGCCGGGCTCAAACAAAAGCGAAAGGCATGTTTAATCATAAGAGCAAAAACAACACGCCGTTTGTCGTGTTGCCAAAGGCAGAAGGTTCCTTTAGCTCCTCGGTTAAAAAAGCACCAGTGCCAGTATCGCCCGAGACGTGACGTCAGCGTGGTGGGCATACAAAAAAGGGTTAAGCAAATATTGAAGTGAAAAAAGAACGATGAAAAGGGATCCGAGCAAAAACTACGACAAAAATACCCGCAGATCTATATATACATATATAAATGCACAGCTGTGGTTGAAGTATAAGTCTAAATCAAGACTATATAACATATGTAACATATGCTCAGATCCACATCGAAAACTTATCAAATAATTGCTTGAGAAGTATATCAGATTGCACTTTAATGTTGATAGAAATTAACGATATTTCTTAATACATAAGATGTAACAGGTCAGATTTCAGTCATTGTTAAGCTGTTGTAAAATCTTTCGTACGGGAAAAGAATACAATGAATTAACATTACAATTAAGTAGTGCACTACTATTTTGGCTGCAATCGTAGTTGTACCAATGTACAGAAGAGAGAGATGAAACGCAACGCATACAGTCAACTACTCTTTTGGCCGTGTCGCGCTGCTGTGGGCGTGGCACACAGTGAAGGCGTGTGGGCCAGGGCGAAAGCCAGTTCCAGTTCCAGTGCAAAATCCAAAGCCAAAGCCCCGGCCTGACTTGCAGGAGAAGCAGCCACCAATTAATGTCCTTGTTAGGCAGTGGCCTGTAAAATTGGCTTAAAAAATATGTAACCTTATGCGAGAGTGAGCCGCAAACAAACTGTAAATGTGTGAGTAAGAGTTTATGTGCGAGGCTATAGCAGATATTATTTTGAAACTAGGTTTTTTTTAGCTTTGTCTAAATCCCGGCTAACAATATAAAAATATATGTTCAAAAACAGATTGTTCAGGAATGTTGCTGTTTTAGGATTAAACTTCTTCAATAATTCCTTATGTTTTTCGTTGGTGCAATGTGCTTTTTAAAGGGCATTAAATCCGCAGTTCTCGTATTTCATTGCAGCATAAACCCCACGATGCACGTGTGTAAATAGGTGTGTTTATATGACCGACGAGTGTGTATGTTGGCCCAAGCAAAGGGCAGGGGGAGTTCCATCCACTACAATGGCTACTGTTACGTCCTGGCTGGTGTTGCTTTTGGCTTTAAGTGAAATAAAGTTCAGTCCGCTTTCTTTTTTATGCACTCGCGGCTATTATTTAATTTGCGCAGCTGGGCGTAAGTGGGCGTCGGCTATGGCTATGGCGATGACGATGGCGATGGCGATGGCGATGGCTTTGACATGGCCTGGGCCTGGACACGAAGGCTCTGGGAATGCCAGAGTTCAGCTTTCAGCGCCCAACGTTTCTGCATTTCAGCATTTCATTATGGGCCACCTCATGCGATGCCATGGCAAATCATTGGATCCGAATGTGGCCCAAAGCGGTTGCCGGGCACGCAGCTATTGACCAAAGACCCAGGCCCGGCCAAATATCGAATGGAAATGCAACATTTTTGCAGATATCAAAGTTGCCGCAGTGATTTGCAAAAACCAAGAAGGACACATCCTTGCCGGACAAAGGCGCCTGTCTGCATCCGTCTGCCGGAGGAGCAACAACCGCAACCGGGTTTTGGGCCATGTGGAAAGTGCCAATCCCAATGCGGCGAACTGTGGGCTTGTGGGGCGAAGCATTTGCTCCTACGAGGCCATCTAATCTGTAAGCATAAATTCCAATCATTTTGCAAATGGAATGTGCTGGCGCAAACCAATAAAACCGCAAAACACAACACAGCAGAAGCCAGTGCAGCAGAGCTCCCGTCAAACTACATAAGGTTCCCGGAATAAGTGAAATTTTTGGGACCGACATTGATTTTGCCACGTATCCCCCATGGGGTACAACCCTTTCAGCAATCCTTCACATTTCAAGTGGAGATCTACGTCTGAAAACTCCTTTGAGACTCAGTCTTTCGGTGTCCTACCACAAAGACATCAACATCAAATGAAAGTGGTAAAACTTAAGGTATGACCAACATTTGGTCATTTACGGTTTTTAGACCCATTACTCGTAGAGTAAAAGGGTATACTAGATTCGTTGACAAGTATGTAACATTCTGCCGTTAGCGTTTCCGACCATATAAAGTATATATATTCTTTATCAGGATCAATAGCCGAGTCGAACTGGCCATGTCCGTCTGTCCATCCGTCTGTCCGTATGAACGCCTCGATCTAGAAAATAACATAGCAAGCTTATTCGCTACACTCATTTTAAGTTAACTTACACAGAACACAAGGCAAAACCATGAACTTTCCCAAAAGTACCATGAAGAAAACCCCGTTAATGAAAAGGAAGCTTAGACCATGTCATCTCGACTATGCTAACGAGCGCCTATGGGAACACAGTTACTTGACGGTAAGCTATGGTCCACCCTAATGCAGTTAATGAGGTTTTTGTTTGTAGGAAAAATGCAAGGAGCTACATTTGGAGGAGGAGTATAGGAACTACCAGGTCCGCCTGATGGTCAGTAACCTCACAATTTTTTACCTCTTGTTTATAATTCTGGGCATAAGCTTTTTGACAATCGAACTGTTCAGCGTACAGGTGATATTTTATGGTTAACCCACTAAACTATTTCAGCTAAATAAACTCTCATGCAGCAATACAATGCCATCGTCGTTAACGTGGTTGTCAGAGTAGTAAACACTATACTGGTATTATCCTTGTTGAGCATCAACTTTTGCGAACAATTTGTCAGTCGCCATCAATGGGTCATGATAGTCAGCTCAGTGCTGTCGGTATATATGGTGGTACTTTCAGGTTTGTTTATCAAATTATACACTAGGGTTTTCACTTCGTGGACTGTTCATTTTCAGATATCGCTCTGATCACGTATCACTATTACGTGCACGACTGGCCACTTAACACCTCATTTGACGTCTTCGCACTCTGCATGATCTACATGTTCATGCCAATTCCCTCGATCAAGGGAGCTGCCCTATTGGCGTCCTCAGTCAGTGTTATATATGTGGCCTTCTTCATGCACTCGCTCACTTTCAACGCAGTGTACACTGAGCGCGATAGTTTCGGCTTCGATATGATGTCCACTGATATATTGCACAACCTGGGCTTCAACATGATGGGCATATTTTTTCGCATTATGAACGACACCATGGTGCGCGCCTCCTTCCTGGACCGCCACCAGTTCATCATGGAGGAGACTTGGTTGCGCCATGCCTTGCACCAGGAATCGATACTACTGGACAGCATACTACCGCCTCAAATTGCAAAGCCGATTCAGGAGAAAATCAAGAGCAAAATAATCCAGTGCGAAAACAACCCCGAACGCTTCCAATCGCGTCCTCGTTGGACAGAAAGCTTCATGGCCATCCAAATTCATCCTGATGTCAGTATCCTCTACGCCGATGTCGTCAACTACACCCATTTGACAACGACATTGACGGTGGAAAACCTGGTGAAGGTCCTGCACGATCTATACGGCAGATTCGATATCGCCGCCTCCAATTTCAAGGTGCAGCGCATCAAGTTCCTGGGCGATTGCTACTACTGTGTGGCGGGTTTGACTACTCCGGATCCAGATCACGCGAAGTGTTGCGTGTCCTTGGGCATATCCATGATTAACAATATCCAGGAAGTTCGGTACGTTGGCCATTGAAAAGGGGGAATAGGCCTACTTTACAATGCTCTTCACCATTCTACAGGGCTGAACGTGGCTTGGACATCGACATGCGCATAGGTGTTCATTCGGGATCTCTTCTAGCTGGCATCATTGGCGAGGCCAAGCTGCAGTTCGACATATGGGGTACTCTTGACTAGTAATAAGTAATTGATTCAATGCAATTTTACCAATGATAACCTCGTCAGGTACTGACGTGGAGATCGCCAATCATCTGGAGTCCTCTGGGAAGCCAGGTTACGTTCACGTTAGTGGACGAACCCTGAGTATGCTGAATCCAGCGGATTATACTATATTGACTGGTACGCAAAAGGCTCGAAAGGATCCAGTGCTGCGGTATATAAGCACCTATCTACTTACTGGCCAAGTGGCCCGCGAATCAGTCCTATCTTCACTTGGTGGATTTTTATCCGGTTCTGTTCTTGAATTTAGGTCAATCGAACGGATCCGGTCAGGCAGGCCAAGTCAATCATCAATGACCGAGGAGTTGCGCGAAGAGTTCCGGAATATGCCAGTTGGGGGCATTAAGTAAGTGTAAATCAAATATTTACAGTGTTCCCATAATTTCTTGACAATTTACTGCATATCTACATATATACTTGTATCTATACACTTTCCCTAACCATTGTAGCTTTAACTCGCCCTGCTGTCAACGGACCAGCGTGGACACTCATAAGAAAGCCCAGCGCGAGATCGGGATATTTTGCGCAGCGTTCAAGGACTCTTCTCTGGAATGGAACTACATGCACCAGCCGGACTTCATCTTCAAGTCCTCAATGCTCCTGGCCTGGGGAATCGGATGCTGCCTGATCTATATCCAGATAGTGACCAACAACTTTGCTTGCTCCTCATGCATTGTGGTCGACTTGGTCACGTTCTTCTTCCTGACGTCCTTGCTGTGCCTCGCGTGGTACAAGAACGTGTGTTGGTGGAAAAGTGGACGCTACGAGTTCACAATCTATGGAAAGTACAGCTGCTTTGCGTTTCACATTTTTGAAAAGATCCAACACAGTGTGTCTCTGCGCATTACCGTCTATCTGGGGATCTTATTATCCTTCTATTCTGTGATCTCCTTGATAATGGTGAGTTTTAAACACTACCACATATTCGTTTTAATGAATTCTAAATGTGCAGATAAACTGTGACCGCGACTTGTACGAGTTGAGTTACATTGAGAGCAAGCTCTATCACTACGAAATGGATAGGGATACCTGTTTCCATCCCTGGGTCTTCACAAACATGATCTCCCTGATCCTGGGCATAAGCTACACCTTCGCCCGCATCCCATTTGCCCTCAAGATAATCATCAGCTGCTGCGAGACCCTTGCCTACTTGTTAATCGTATTTTTCCAGTTTGCTTTCATTTTCCAGCACAGTGCCACCACAACTCCATTCATGAAGGCGGAAATAGCCCACTGTCTTCGGGTGTGCATGATGTTACTCACGATGTACGCAAAGGAGCGTCAGTCAGAGTTCAACACTAAAATGAACTATAAGTATGTTGTTTCTTTAGATCTTGCCCTTAATCAGCCTAATCCGCGTGCTGTTAACAGGCTAAATGTGGACTTGCAAAACAAGCAAAAAGCAGCCGATTTAACAAACCAGTCGATCATAATCCTGCTCAATAACATACTTCCTTCTCATGTTGGTCAGTTTTAAGGGATATTTCCGAAAATTTCCGAAATATTTGATTCATTCGCTTTCTTTCACAGTTGACCTCTATCTCACTTCATTAGCCAAACACGAACTCTACTATGAAAATTATCCAATGGTATCAGTCATGTTTGCCAAGCTCAAAAATTTTCCAATGAGCTTGCCAAGCCTCCGAGTGCTTAACGATATCATAACAGAATTCGATAGACTGGTGAGCTCCTTTTACCAAATCCATTGGCATTCTAATACTCCCATACGATCGCAGTTGACTGCTTACAAGGAATACTACGTAGTTGAAAAGATCAAAGTCGTTGGCTGGACTTATATGGCAGCTTGTGGATTGGACTTCAACGTGGCCTCAAACATCCGCCAAAGCAGCACTCACTTTCGCAATAGTTCCCTACATGTTGAGAGTAAGTGTTTTATAAAATTAATATACTCAATTAAGATGTATACCTTATCTTAATTGAGTATATTAAATATATGTGCTTCCTAACTTACAATTTTCATCCAATCCTCATTCCAGTGGAACACGCCCGTAATCACAGGATGACGGACGAGACTAACGACAGCGATTTTAACAATGATGAGGTGGTCTTCATAATGACCACCTTCGCCCTGGACCTGATGCGAACCCTTGCGGCATGCAACCGGGCGTACTCGAGCATAATTTACGATCAGTCCATGTCCAACGGGAAGATCTGCATCGGGATCTCCAGCGGCGAGATAATGGCCGGCGTGGTGGGTGCTTCTCAGCCGCACTACGACATCTGGGGAAACCCTGTGAATATGGCTTCCCGAATGGAATCGACTGGGCTGCCTGGACACATCCAGGTGACGGAGGAGTCAGCAAAAATTCTTCAGGAGTTCGACATTAAATGTATATACCGCGGCATGACCTATGTGAAGGGTCGCGGTGACATACCCACCTATTTTGTGGGCATCGACGAGAACCTCAAATTTATGTCCGCAAAAGTGGTCAATCGAAGTTTGTCAAGGCGTTTCTCAGTTATGTCTTCACTAGATCCGGACAGCCTTAGGATGGGTTCGACTAGTGAGCAAGAATCAAGTGAATAATTTGATATACTTTTACAAACATTACGGAAATATATATTTTTGATATGTAACCTTATGCTTTTCAATCAATGTGCGTGGAATTTCATTCTATTTTAGATCGGGATACGAGAATGTTTGAAATAGTAGTGCAGATAATCATAAAGATAAAAAAGTGTTTTGAAATTTCGAAAATATGTACAAGAAAACATCGTTTAAATATCAAAGCAGAAAAAAGGACTGTTATCTGGACTTCAGTGATGAGCGAAAGTGGGAACCAAAATATTTAAAGGTGAAAAATCCCCTAGCCTTTAGGTTACTTAATGTTTGCTTCGTAGGCCAGTTGTAAGGCATTGTGTCTAGAAGAAGAGTATGAAAAATATCAGATCCGACTTATGATCAGTTACCTCACCGTCTTCTTCCCTTTGTTTATATTTGTGGTCTTAGGCTGTGAAATATGCCCATGGATTTTCTCTGAGGTGGGAGTTCAAGGGTGATCCATAAAGCGAACTGATTAACTGATTAACTAGCTTCTTTGCAGCAAAAAAAACGTATCTACTTCGAAATGATATCGGCTTTCATTTTATTAGTTACTGTTACTGGCATATTGAGCGTCAATTTCTTTGAAAGCATTGTGCTTCGCCACAGGTGGGTTATGGTGTTTACTTCGATTTTGTCCACGTATATTGTGGTACTTGTCGGTAAGTTTATAAGCTTTGACCCCTACTGTTATCCCTAACTGTCTTTAATTCTTAGATATATTTCAGATATTAGTGTACCATTTCCATTCTCACTGGCCCCTTAATACGGCATACGATGTCTTCGTGCTCTGCATGATTTACATGTTCCTGCCAATTCCTTCGATCAGGGAAGCGACCCTACTGGCCTCCTCTGTCAGCCTTATGTACATGGCATTATTCATATACTTTATAACGCAAGACGATGAAGATATTTCGGATTTGGTTTATGACCTTAGTACAATTTGCGTCGCCATATTTCACTATTTGGGCTTCAACCTGATGGGGATTTTCTTCCGGATCATGAACGACACCATGGTGCGCTCCTCTTTCCTGGACCGCCACCAGTTCCTCAAGGAGGAGATATGGCTTCGACAAGCTCGCCAGCAAGAGACGATGCTTCTGGACAGCATTCTTCCCCCTCAGATTGCAAAGCCCATCCAGCAAAGCATTATGGAAAGGATCATGTCGTCCGAAAGCGATTCAGACCGCTTTCACGTCAATCCCCGGAAATCGGATAACTTTATGGCCATTCAAATCCATCCCGACGTTTCCATCCTGTATGCAGACGTGGTGAACTACACCCAATTGACGACGACACTGACGGTGGAGGATTTGGTGCAGGTCCTGCACGATCTATACGGCAGATTCGATATGGCTGCCTCCACATTCAAGGTGCAGCGCATCAAGTTCCTGGGCGATTGCTACTACTGTGTGGCGGGCTTGGGGGAAGCTGATCCCGATCACGCTAAGATGGCTGTGTCTCTGGGGATTTCCATGATTGCAAACATCCAGGAGGTGCGGTATGTTTCCCATTGATAATTACTCTAGAATCTAGAATCACCAAATGCATCTTTAATTTCACCCTGCTATCCGTAGGACCTACCGTGCATTGGATATCGACATGCGAATAGGCGTCCATTCGGGAACTCTGCTTGCAGGTGTGATCGGATATGCGAAGCTGCAGTATGACATATGGGGTAGGTCTTAGCCAGGTGTAAGTGGCATCTTGATCGGATAATTGACTTCTTAGGTCCCGACGTTGATATTGCCAATCGGCTGGAGGCAACCGGAAAACCCGGTTACGTGCATGTTAGTGGTCGCACCTTGAGCAGCTTGAACGTATCTCAGTACACGATATTTCCGGGAACGGAATTGGCCCAAAGAGATCCCATACTGCAGAAGCATCCAATGAGCACCTACCTTCTTACGGCCGCTCCAAGCCGGAATTCAGTCAGATCCGTGGATGCAGTGAACTCCTACGCTGACATCAATATAAACGCGTTGGGAGCATCCCGGAGAAGCCCGATCTTGAGGCCTACCATAATGTCACAGGAGTTGCGTGAAGAGTTTAAAAAGATGCCAGTGGGAGGCTTTCAGTAGGTGTTAAACGATATTTGAATGATAATCAAATGACATATGATAATTATGCACAGAGTTCGATCGCCGTGTTGCCGAGAAACAAATGCGAGTGATGAGAAACTCAATAATGACCTAGGCATATTTTGTGTGGCGTTCAAGGATCCGTCCCTGGAAAGGAGCTATTTGCATAAGCCAGACTTCATCTTGAAATACTCAGTGCTGTTGGCTTGGGGAATTGGATGCTGCCTTATCTACATTCAGGTAGTGCACGACAAATACAGCGTTTGTATAGAATGCATCATGATCGACGTGGTTGTGTTTACCTTCCTGACTTCCTTGCTCATCATCTCCTGGTACAAGAAAGTGTGCTGGTGGAGGAGTGCAGAAGATGACTTCCGAAAGTATGGCAGAGTCAGCTGCATGCTGTTCAAGATTTTTGAGAGAATCCAGCACAGCTTCTTCCTGCGCGTTACTATCTATCTGCTTATAGTTGGGAGCTATTACTTGGTGATCTCAACGATATTAGTAAGTCTTGAACTACTTAGTACACCTCCGCGTTAACGAACTGTATCTCTCTATTCAGCTTAACTGCGACAAAAATCAGTATGAGCTGGATGTCATCAATAGCAAGCTCTATCACTATGACATTATCACTGACAGCTGCTTTCATCCGTGGGTCTTCACAGACATGATTTCCCTGGTCATGGGCGTGAGCTACACCTTTGCCCGAATTCCATTTGCCCTCAAAATATTCGTTTGCTGCTGCGAGACCGTTGCCTACTTGGTAGTCGTAATCTTCCAGTTCTCATTCATTTTCCACCACAGTGCCACCATAACTCCATTTATGAAGGCGGAAATAGCTCACTGTCTTCGGGTGTGCATGATGTTTGTCACGATGTACGCAAAGGAGCGTCAGTCAGAGTTCAATACTAAAATAAACTTCAAGTATGTTTGAGAGCACTTCCTACGGCGCACTTCCTATAAAGTGAATATCTTCCTTGTTAACAGGATCAATCAGGACTTGCAAAGCAAGCAAAAGGCGGCTGACATCACAAACAAATCCATCCTTATTCTACTCACTAACATTCTTCCCTCCCACGTTGGTCAGTTTTTACCTCAATATTACCCCAAAGCGTACAGTTCTCATCGAAAACGTTTTCACCCACAGTCGAGGTTTATCTCGATTCAGTAGCCCATCACGAACTGTACTTCGAAAACTATAAAAGGGTGTCCGTCATGTTCGCCATGCTCATCAATTTTCAAATGAATTTGCAAAGCTTACGAGTGCTAAATGATATCATAACAGAATTCGATAGACTGGTAAGCTCATCTATTGGTTTCTTTATTGCAAGTTATCATTACCTTCCTATCCCAGTTAGGTGCCTACAAGGAGTATTATGTAGTCGAGAAGATCAAAGTCGTTGGCTGCACTTATATGGCGGCTTGTGGACTTGATTTTACCCTGGCTAAGTCCAAATTTGGAAGCAAAACACAGGTTACTACTGCCTCTTTCTCGTCCGAAAGTAGGTACACCGTCTTGATAGATTCCCAATGATGAAGAGGATAAACCGTATTGCTTATAAACTCTTTCTTTTAGTGGACCAGGTGATGAATCGCAGAGAGTCCAGAGTCGGAGATAACGACCATGATGAGGTGGCCTTTATAATGACCACGTTTGCCTTGGACCTAATGCGAGTGATTTCCGTCTGCAACAAGGCGTACGGGGAAAAACCCTTCGATCGGGCTCTATCCACCGGAGAGATCTGTATCGGAATCTCAACCGGCGAGATAATGGCCGGCGTGGTGGGTGCTTCTCAGCCGCACTACGACATCTGGGGAAACCCTGTGAATATGGCTTCCCGAATGGAATCGACTGGGCTGCCTGGACACATACAGGTGACGGAAGAGACAGCCGATATTCTCGAGGAATTCGATATTCAGTGCATTTACCGTGGCATGACCTTTGTGAAAGGTCGTGGCGAAATTCCCACCTACTTTGTGGGCATCGATGAGAACTTGATGTTTATAGCCTCGGATAGCAGGGACAGAAAGCAGTCAAAGCGGTTTTCAGTCTTGGCTTCTCTAGTGCCAGATTACAGTGAAAGTAACCGTTCAAGTGAAAACATTTGATACATTTTTTAAATTTTACAGAAATATGTTCCAGCCTCTGAGTAGATATTTTCAAAAAATTAAACATAAAACATAATTGCAATTGTTTAATGAAAGTAAACGCAAATGACAGTCGACTAAGTTAAAATCAACTAGGTTGGTGGCTCTAAGCAGGCTTAGTCCTCTTAGTCCTGCTACTCAATTCTCATATATACAATAAACGTACAAAAAAAACACAATTTAAAAATATGTACAAAAATACTAGTAAAACGCCGTACAGGGAAAGGATTAGGCGATGTTATCTGGAATATACTAATGAATGCCTGTGGGAACAAAGCTATTTGAAGGTAAGGAATTTGCTTAAACTTCAGGTTCTTGAATGCAACAGATATTCGTAGGCCAAATGTAAGGAGTTGAATTTAGAGGAGGAATATATGAAATATAAGATTCGCTTGATGATCAGTTACCTCACCGTTTTCTACCCCTTGTTAATACTAGTGATCGTAGGTCTTCAAGTAATCAAGTGGTCATTTACCGAGGTAAGCGTTTTTAGTGGGAATTCTGGATATTTGAACGTATGTTACTTCTACGCAGTACAAAACATACATCCACATCAATGTGATAATTGACGGAGGATCATTAATTTTAGTCACGGCCTTACTGAGCATCAATTTCTTTGAAAAATTTGTAAATCGCCACAGGTGGGTCATGACTGTCACCTCGGCTTTGTCGGCATATGTGGTGGTTTTGGGTGGTAAGTTTAAAAGCTATGGCCCACTCGTACAGTGATTGGGTGTACTACATTCATTGAAAATTAGTCGATCTTGAAGATCCACATCGTCTTCCAACATGCACTTAGCTGCGGTGTTTTCTCCGCTTTTCAGATATAGCGCATCACAGTTATCATTACTACCATACCGACTGGCCTCTTTATACCTCATACGATGTCTTTGTGCTCTGCATGATCTACATGTTCCTGCCAATTCCTTCGACCAAGGCAGCAGCTCTGCTAGCCATCTCTGTCAGTCTTATATATCTGCTATACTTTATTCACTTTATAGTGTTCACCGATCATAATATTGCAAAATATGTTTATGGTCTGCATATAGTGTCAATAGATTGTTTTCACTACCTGGGCTTCAATATGATGGGGATATTCTTCAGGATCATGAACGACACCATGGTGCGCTCCTCTTTCCTGGACCGATACCAGTTCATCAAGGAGGAGATTTGGCTTCGCCAAGCTCGCCGCCAAGAGTCGTTGCTTCTCGACAGCATTCTTCCACGCCAGATTGCAAAGCCTATTCAGAAAAGCATTAAAGAAAAGATCATGCGGCCCGATAACGACTTCTACCATTTGGGCAGTTCCCGGACAAAAGAGAAGTTCATGTCCATCCAGATTCACAACGATGTCAGCATCCTGTATGCGGATGTGGTGAACTACACCCACTTGACGACGACACTGACGGTGGAGGATTTGGTGAAGGTCCTGCACGACCTGTACGCCAGATTCGATATGGCTGCCTCCACATTCAAGGTGCAGCGCATCAAGTTCCTGGGCGATTGCTACTACTGTGTGGCGGGTCTGGGCGAGTCTGTCCCGGATCACGCCAGTATGGCCGTCTCTCTGGGTATTTCCATGATTGCTAACATTAAGGAGGTGCGGTATGTTTATTACTACGATCCTAATGGGATTACAATCTATGATTTGTGGTGCCAGAGCTACCTTTATTTTATTTTTCTAACGTGGCCTTCCTTTTGAGTATCCTTTTGTACACAGGGTGAAACGTTCTTTGGATATTGACATGCGAATTGGTGTCCATTCGGGAAGTCTGTTTGCAGGTGTGATCGGCGAGGCCAAGCTGCAGTACGACATATGGGGTACGACCCATGACATCTATGATCCAAAAGTTATTCGTGAGTTTTCCAGGGTCCGACGTGAATATTGCCAGTCGGCTGGAAGCAACCGGAAGTCCCGGGTATGTGCATGTTAGTGGACGCACTCTAAGTAGCTTGAACGCTGCGGACTACAAGATATATCCGGGCACGGAAGAGGCCCTGAGGGATTCCGTGCTGCAGAAACATCCGATGAGCACCTACCTCCTCACCGCCGCACCAACCAGCGATTCAGATAAAACTGCTAGCATAGTTAGGTCCGTTGCTAACCTGGACCTGAAAACCGTGGGATCCAACCGAAAATCCGAGCTTTCCAAGCCTGTCTCACTGTCCGAGGAGTTGCGGGAGGAATTTAGCAAGATGCCGGTGGGGGGTTTCAAGTGAGTATTGGGGAAAGCTGTGGGCAACAGAAATACAAAAATAGCACAATTTTTCAAAATTTAAATTACCCCAGATTTCGATTCCCTTGGTCGCGACAAGAAATAAATTTAAATAACGAGAAAGTCGAACGCGATTTGGGCATTTTTTGTGTGGCATTTAACGACAGTACTCTGGAATGGGACTACTTGCATAAGCCGGATTATATTTTTAAATACTCAGTGGTGCTCGGCTGGGGAATTGGGTGCTGCCTCATTTACATGCAGAACGTGAACAACGTATATCTCTGGTATACGGGTGCTATACTCGACACGATCGCGTTTCTCTTCCTGACTTCCCTACTATTCATCTGCTGGTACAAGAAAGTCTGTTGGTGGCGTAGTGGAAAGGACGAGCACAAGATGTACAGTAAGCTCAGCTGCGCGATATTCAACACATTCGAAAAGATCCAGCACAGTTTTGTCCTTCGCGTCACTGTCTACATGATGATAATATTGTGCTATTTCTTGGTGATCTCCCTGATATTAGTGAGTTATGCACTACATGGCGCTTACAGCCGCCTTTAATATATTTGCCTGCCCAAAGATAAACTGTGACCAGGACCAATATGAGTTGGACATCATTCAGAGCAAGCTCTTTCACTATGAAATGGATCCGTTTTCCTGCTTCCACCCCTGGGCCTGTACCAACATGATGGCCCTGATCCTGGGAATGAGTTACACCTTCGCCCGCATCCCCTTCGCCCTCAAGACCTTCATCGGCTGCTGTGAAGCCGTGTTCTTTGCGCTCATTGTGCTATTCCAGTTCGCGTTCATCTTTGATCACAGTGCCACCACATGTCCCTTCTTGAAGGCTGAAATAGCGCATTGCTGCCGGGTGTGCATGATGCTGATTACTATGTACGCGAAGGAGCGTCAATCGGAGTTCAATACTAAAATGAACTACAAGTAATTTCTATTGCCACTACTTCCCTTAAGTCAGCTCAATTTCCCGCCGCTTACAGGCTCAACTTGGATTTGCAGAACAAGCAAAAGGCGGCCGATGTAACCAACCAGTCCATCATAATCCTGCTCAACAACATTCTTCCATCCCATGTTGGTCAGTTTTCAACGACTATCGCCCCAAGGAACTTACTTGCTATGAACTCATCATTTCTCTTCTGCAGTCGAGGTATATCTCAATTCATTAGCCCATCACGAACTGTACTATGAAAACTATCGAATGGTGTCGGTCATGTTCGCCATGCTCACAAATTTTCATATGGACTTGCCCAGCCTAAGAGTGCTAAATGATATCATCACAGAGTTCGACAGACTGGTGAGCTTGATTCTATATTTTGATTGATTCGATTTTATATTATATGTACGTGTATGTACCTTCCGTTTGCAGCTGTATGCTTACAAAGAATATTACGTAGTCGAGAAGATCAAAGTCGTGGGATGCACTTACATGGCGGCCTGTGGCTTGGACTTTAGCCTGATCGAAAAGCCTGATAGAACCTCGAAATTCGGAAGTGCGTCATTGTCATCAGAAAGTTAGTACCAATGCATGACGACTCAAGTCCGTAGCAAAGGTTTTCTAATTCCATATGGGTGCATTCGATTATTTCAGTGGAGCAGGTGCGCAGTCGCCAGGAGTCAACCATAAGAGATAACAACAATGACGAGGTGGCTTTTATAATGACCACGTTTGCTCTGGACCTGATGCGTGTCCTGGCAGTGTGCAACAGGACTTACGCCGATGAACACTTCGATCGGGCTTTGTCCACCAGTGAGATAAGGATCGGGATCTCGACGGGTCAGATAATGGCCGGTGTGGTGGGCGCTTCCCAGCCGCACTACGACATCTGGGGAAACCCGGTCAATATGGCCTCCCGAATGGAATCGACTGGTGTGTCTGGATTTATACAGGTTACACAGGAGACAGCCCAAACACTCGAGGATTTCGATATTCAGTGCACTTATCGCGGCTTAACCTTTGTGAAGGGACGTGGCGAAATTCCCACCTACTTTGTAGGCATCGATAAGAACCTGACGTTCATATCCAGAAAAAGGTCTCATATTTATGAGAAGCACTAGCAATACATCCAACCATGACCTGCACGGCTCCAATGACATATAACAATTGTTTGGAAAATTAGTCATAATATGGAAATCGAATCGCAATTGCATATTGTTGGCTACGCCTCTCAGATTTTGAGATTGTAGTTCTTGACTGAAAAATTTGAGATGCGTAGCCATACAAAATGATGTAAGAACTCGAATTTTGTAAAAATTAGTTTGAAAATACATATTTTTAATACACTAAAACATTTGTAAACAAATTTGTTCTTTTTATTAAAAGAAAAACCTTGTTCGAGTTGGCTATGTGATCTATGCTCCTATTGTTCTGCTGAGTCTTGTCTATCGAAAATAAAATCCAGGTACTTTAAGCTTATAAACCAGAATGCCTAACAGCCTAGGAGTTTGTCAGCTCAATTATGCACGGGAACGCATGTGGGAACCCGGCTATCTTAAGGTAAAACATGGTGTTTTATTTATAATTTTATTTAATAAATCTGAATATTTCAGGCCAAATGTGCTGAGTTGCGATTGGAGAGCGAGTTCCGATTGTATCGGATACGCCTTTGGAAAAGTTACCTCCTTACCTTCTTTATGCTGCATGTTTTCGTGACCAGCGTGCACTGTGCCCTACTTCTAGCCACAATTGAGGTAAGAACCGCCAACTTAGCCACAATTTAGACCAAAGGGCACAAAATGTTTAAGTAACCATCGAAAGCGAACTTTTGGTTCTGTAGCGGCGACTGAAGGCTGCTTAGTTTCGTCTGAACGGATATATGGTTTAATGCCGAGTAGTTGGTATTTTTTTGAGGAAATTCCAACAGGTAACAAATATCGAAATCAGCTGTATCAGTTACCATAGTTAAATTCTAAGTTCTGGTTTTCTTTGTCAACCCTTTGCTGTCCATATCCCAGGAGCGAAAAACTAAATTCAGGAACTACCGCCATGATCCTCAGAAGTATAGATATTTTTTATTGCAATGGCGAATATTAATTTACTATTTAATATGATAGTGCCTGTATGAGCAAGACCTCCTCCCCTAAAGCCGGCGAGCTAGTGCCGGATCCTGTACAGTGCCCAGCAAATACATACCCTCAGAATCCAAGCACTTCAGTCGAACGTTGCGCGCTACAGATCCTTGAAGATTTGCGTACCATTTTGTAAATTTCTATACTATATTATGGTACTATATTATTATGATACACGTCATTGTACCTCCTGCAGCGCGTATCAATTATCTATTTTGATGTGGCCCTTACCTTGTCATGCTCCGTGGTACTTATACTTGTGCTGAGTGTCAATTTCTGCGATAAATTCATAGCGAAACACACGTGGTATATGTATGCCAGCTCTATATTTGCCTCCATGACCCTGGTATTCGCTGGTTAGTATTTGATTATTTGCTTTGATGCAGTATCTTCCTATCCAAGTATTTACTTGTAGACCTATCTGAATCGATTTACCACACCTACGCGCACAACTGGATACTGGGCACATTCTACGACACCTACATTATATACATGATATACATGTTCCTGCCGATCCACTTCATAAGCGGAGCAGTCCTGCTGGCTCTGCTGGTGTCCGGCATCTATATACTTTACTTCGTGCTCTTCATTGCCCAGGGATTCGCCCAGTTTGTGTCTGCACTATTCGCAGTCGGCGGAATGTCGGTGGACATTGTGCACTACCTGTGCCTTAATCTCGTGGGCATATTCTACCGCGTTATGAACGATACGGTGGTGCGCTCCTCATTCCTGGACCGATACCAGTTCATCAAGGAGGAGATTTGGCTGCGCAACGCTCGGCTGCAGGAGAAGCAGTTGCTGGACAGCATCCTGCCGCCGCAGATCTCGCTGCCCCTGCAAAAGCACGTTCAGGGCAGGATAGTAATGGCCAAGCAAGGTGTTCACTCCTGGACCGCCATGGAGCGCACAATGGCCATCCAAATCCATCCCGATGTCTCCATCCTGTATGCAGACGTGGTGAACTACACCCACTTGACGACGACACTGACGGTGGAGAAGTTGCTGAAGGTCCTGCACGATCTATACGGCAGATTCGATATGGCTGCCTACCGCTACAAGGTGCAGCGCATCAAGTTCCTGGGAGACTGCTACTATTGTGTGGCGGGTCTGTCGGAACCCGATCCCGATCACGCCAACAACTGTGTTTCCCTAGGCCTTTCCATGATCACCCACATCATGGAGGTGCGGTAAGTTCAGTGCATCAGTGTATCAAAATGAATTGCCTTTATGCATATATAATACGTATTCAGTTTTCTTTTAAACTTCCTAAGTAATCATAGTCATCATCCTGCTCCCAATCTTCAGGGACTTGCACAGCCTGGACATCAATATGCGCATTGGAGTTCATTCGGGCAATCTTTTTGCAGGGGTCATCGGGGAGGCCAAGTTGCAGTTCGATATATGGGGTAACTGGACAGTACGAACTATGAATTGCTGTTGGTCACAACTGCTTTCAAATGTCTTCTAGGATTGGATGTTACCATTGCCAATGTCCTAGAATCAACTGGAGTGCCGGGGTTCGTGCACATAAGTAGTGCCACCTTGAACTACCTGAACGTTAATCGCTTTGCCATTGAGGATGGACCTGAAACTGCCCGGGAACATCCTCTTTTGCAAAAATACCGAGTAGGAACATATATAGTTCGACAAAAATTGCAAATGGATGATGAGGATAGTGACGACTTCCTTGGCGAACTACATGCCAGCTCCCTGTGCGACATGGGAGCAGGACCAAGACTGAGTGATTCTGCTAATCAAAGTATGAGGGCGGTTTTCTACGAAGAGTTGCGAGAAGAGTTTCGCAAAATGCCGGTCAGTGCATTTAAGTAAGTACAGAAAAAGTCATTATTTTACCAACATTTAGTAACATTAAATATTTTATTTAAATAAAAACTATCCCAGTCACGAATCGCTATTCGGCATTTGTGGACTCAACTCGAAAAAAGAGGTTCCTTCATACCATCAGATAAACTTTTGCCTGACCTTCGCCGATCGTACTCTGGAAAAAGACTATCTGAATCAAACCGACTATATGTTCAAATACAGCATTATTCTGGGCTGGTGCGTTGGATGCGCCGTGGTGTACATTGAGCTGATGGACACCCAGGCTATATGCTCCTCCTGCTTCATTTTGCCAGTCACAGTGGCCATAATACAGTGCGTTCTGACCTTCATAGCGTGGTACAAGAAGTATTGCTGGACCAGATATGGCCAATACAACGTGCCCCATCACTACAACCGATTCAGTTGCTTCATTTTTCACATCCATGAGAAGATCCTCAGCAGCTTGCCCATCCGCATCTGCATATACCTGTTCTTAGTGTTATCGAGTTTTTTTGTTATATGTGTAATTGTGGTAAGTATCTAAAGTTGGGCACGACGTTGGTGCGGTTTTAGTGAGGAGTGAATCTGTTAACCAGATGAGCTGCAAACGCGAAGAATTCGAGTTGGCCTATATCGAGGAAAGACTCTTTCACTATGAGCAGGAGGCCAATATATGCTTTCATCCCTGGGTGACGACCAATATGATATCCCTGATGATTTGCTTGACCTTTACATTCACCCGCATACCCATCATGGTGAAGACAGCAGTGGCCACTGTGGAGACGGCCGGCTATCTGCTGCTGATTTTCTTCCAGTTTGATTTCGTCTTCCATCACAGCATTACGACAAACCCCTTATTCCAATCCGAGTACGCCCATGCCCTGCTAGTTTGTATCACCTTCCTAACAATGCTTGTGAAGGAGCGCCAAATAGAGTTCACCAACAAAGTAAACTTCAAGTGAGCTCGGTATAATTTATATACACTTTAACCTTATTATATAAACGGGTTCTCTCAGCTGGCGTGTCGACCTGCGAAAGAAAGAGAATGACGCCAGCCTTACAAATCATTCGATCATAATTATCCTCAACAACATACTGCCATCTCATATTGGTGAGTCTCGAACCGGCAAAGGGGATCCATTGATATTCATATAGACATAACTTATTTTATAGTCGATGTTTATCTCAATTCTTTGGCCAAACACGAACTCTACTATGAAAACTATGAAATGGTATCCGTCATGTTCGCCATGCTAATTAACTTTGAAATGGATCTGCGAAGCTTAAGAGTGCTCAACGAGATTATCGCCGAATTTGACACCTTGGTAAGGTTTTATAGTTCAACAAAATAATTCATTTTATTTATGGTATAAACTTCTAGTTGCTCTTCTACAAGGAGTATTACACGGTTGAGAAAATCAAAATCGTCGGATGCACGTACATGGCGGCGTGTGGACTCGATCTTAACTTCGCCGGCTCCACTAGTACAACTCGCAAAACGAGCATGCCTTCAGCTGGTAGATATTAATCGAATGAAAACCGAAGTGAAAAAACGTATAAACGTATAATACTTAACAGAAAACAATGACAGACCCAACCGAAGACTTATGTTCCTAGAGAACGGGGAGGACCTCGAGGAAGTGGTCTTTGTGATGGCCTCGTATGCGCTGGACATGATGCGAACCCTGGCCAATAGCAACGAGGTGTACCAGAGTATTGCCGGTGATCGGAATATTACGGATGGAACCATCGCCATCGGCATTTCCAGCGGCGAGGTGATGGCCGGCATTGTGGGTGCATCGCAGCCGCACTACGACATCTGGGGCAATCCGGTTAACATGGCCTCGCGAATGGAGTCAACGGGGCTGCCAGGACACATCCAGGTGACGGAGGAGACAGCCAGGATTCTGCAAGATTTCGGCATTTCCTGTTCATATCGCGGCCAGACTTTTGTGAAGGGGCGTGGCAAAATTCCTACCTATTTGGTGGGCATTGATGAGAACCTTAACTTCATCTCAAAGGAGGCCACACGATTTCCCAGTCACCAGGAGCGCAGCACGGTTATATCGTTGCAGTCCACCTATTCTCATCCTGAAATGAGTAATAACAGTATCAGCAATGTGTCTAGACACACTTTGCAAGGTATTTAAGTCAGGTTTTTAGTTAGTTAAGTAACTAAGCACTGTGGCTTTTATATACTAATCCAAATAAACCAATCCTCCTTTTTATATGACGATTTATTTGCGGTACTAGCTCTGCAAGGACCTGCCCAATTGTCATCCATTGCCTGATCCGGCATGTGACATGCATTTTCCATTCGAATTTCGAAACATAATTAATGATTTTGCTGTGCCTATCCATTAAAAGTGTCAAAAGCATGAACAAAGCAAATCAGAGCCTGCTTGCTAACTAGATTTCACCTCATTCCCGCATTTTAGTTTTAATTGAATTAATGCCAGGCCGTGCTAAAATTTTGAGTGTGAAGTGTGCCCACCGGATGGGCTGGAATCCCCTTTCTGGCAACCAATTAAGAGGTATTTTTACAAGCAATTTGGAAAATATGATGGCGCCGACAGATGTGGAAGGTGAGATCGCATACCTTTGATGCTGATGGTGCTTGTCATTGTTTTCTGTAATTGACGAGTTTTCACCGGGATGAAACATCAAAAAAGCACGACAGCACGGAAATGCAAAAACACGCTTTAGAGAAACAGCCATTTCCGGTGAAAGCCCCCAGGATTCGGTGTCCTTTCCTGGTCCAAAAAGAGTTGTTTTATCTGCGCGGACACGCTACTCCTTTGACATGTAAAACGCTCTCGTCCAACTGCACGCCGTCCAAAAAAAAGGAAACCCCTTGTTTTTTTCGAAATGCAAATTAAAATGTAAAACTTATCTGCTCTGGAAACAGACGAGATATATGACAACTCTTTAGTTGCACTACAAAGATGTTTAATACTTATACTTATAATTATGCGTATAATTGAAATTTCTTAAGTAAATCATTTAGAATACGTTCATATAGCAATATCTCCCCGACTGGATATATGCTTTTGTGCTACAGGGTATTTATGCCTCGTTATATGGAACTCACTTTTTACACTGCATTTCATTGGTCTATAATGAATCCTTCTGAAAAAAGTATAAATTCAAAAAAGACAAGAATTTTGAACTGAGTTACAAAACAAAGTTTGTAATTTGGCAAGTGCATCTACACATTCGAGCCTTTTAAAAATGCAATATCAATTAGAAAAAAAGAAGTGGGCTTGGGACTAAATGGAATATTTCGATATTATTTAGTTTCCATTTCAAGCTTTAAAAATAGCTGTTGCAATGTGGGTTTTCTCTAAAACTCTTCGCACTCATAGGAACTTAAATCCTGTACCATTAACGCAATGAAAATATTTGTATTCAGTATATTTTAGATGCAGCTGTCGGTTGACCCACTCCATGTTTTGTAGCCAGATGATTACTTCGAATGTGGTAGCTGGAAATGAAGACCAATTCTGGCACACTCAATAACAAAGCGAAAAATGTTTCCATGACAAAAACCGAGAGGCAAAAAAAAAAATACAAGAACGCAATCGAAATCGAGTTTCATTCTCAGGCCATTTGCCATTCCCAGAATCCAAACTAACAACATTGACTTAAGTCCGTAAAAAAGATGGAACTGAAACTAAACCCTCCCAAGCTAACTAATCTTTTTTCAGGGATTTCTTTTTCCCTGTGTGTGTGTGTGTGTGTGTGTGTGTTGCTGGCAATCCGAGCGACCAAAACGAAAATGTCATCATCAGCAGAGCTTCGGTCAGAGAATAGTAGAGAAAGCAAACGGACTGGGAACTACACACGTACATATATACATATATACTGCCACTCAACGTAACTTTTTATGTGCAACATAGCAGAATGATTGTGTTCCGTTCCAGAAATATCAGCACAACAAGCACGGCAACAACTCCGGCCACAGCAACAACATCTTAAGCCGTTTCGCATAAAATTTCACACACCATTTTAGCCAAGTGCCACATTACCTGCACACAAGATGGGACTCGACTCGCCCACCCCCCGCCTCGAATGTCCTGTGAACCAGGACGAAGCAAGGAGGAAGGAAAATAAAACGTTGGAAAAATGCTGGAAAACACGAAACTGAACATAAAAAATACCTTTTGACACATGCAAGCAGAACCAAATGGGGGCGTGGCCAGAGCCAAAAGTGTTGGCCAGCTGAGAGGAGCGGGGGAAAAGGCTCAAAATCGGCGGGCAAGAACTGAAATGGCGCCAGCCAAACGAGCTGAAAGGAAAAGAGAAATCTTGAAAATTGCATTTTAAGAAGAACTTCGTGTGGCTATAAGGGAAAAAACTCTATAAAAACACATACCTACACATGTAAGGGTTTATATACCAATATCTATATATATATATATATATATATACACGTATATATGAGTGGCACAATCCGACTGAATGCAGACGGGTTGGAAAAAGGATACAGGGAAACTCAATCTGGCAGTGACTTGGGGCCACAATAGCCATTCGGTTATCCAGTCGGTCAGCAAAGCATCCAGGACCAATCCAATACAATTTTAACGGTAATGTGGTCCAAAAGCAAGCGATGGCGAAATTGATATGGCCACCAAAATGGTGAGCATTCACATTTAGCTGAGCTACAGATGCAAACGAAAACATCACGTATACGCCCCATAAACAGTGACGTTACAAGTATCCGTTGGGGAAATGGCACTGAATGCCCTTGAAACATTGCTCGAATTTGCATTTTAAAATGAAACAAATATAAAAACAGGTGTGGCTGGCTGTGGACTCCCATCTTTTAATGGCCAAATTACCTTTATTTATTCATCCGCTTAATATGCTTGCAACAATAAATACGAGCATACAAGTCTGTAAGTACGGATATTTTCGAAGATAAAAAATGAATCTGCCTTGAAATTCCATCTTGTTTGAGTATCAAGTGCGTTACCATGAGAATTTCCACATTCCCGCTGCAAGACAACCAGCTTTGGCAGATATCTAAATCCTGGAGCGCGAAAACTGTGCGCCAACAACAACTACAGAATTATGGCAGCAAATTGCAAACAAACAAGCAACAAACAAGTGAATCACCTTTAACGCTTCCCATGCACTTTTTGGTCTTTCGCCCAGCCACTTCGCCTCTATCCTTTTTCCGGCCAAAGGATCTTGGGCAGTTAGGCGGGGCAGGGTGGGGGCGGGCAGAAGGGGTAGGCGCGCCGCACAATGGGCGGGAGGCGTGGCAGGTTTTGTCATAACTTCCACAGCCTTCAGGCGCACGGAAAGAACGAGAAATGACAAAAACTGCACACAGAGAGCTAGCAGCAGACAGGTTGAACAGCTAAAGACCGAGACATGCATGTCAAAGGACAACGAAATCTATGAGTGTGCCAGATACTACACAGAGAGAAATAATAGCCCCATGGCTCCTTGTAGGTCGTTTGAAAAAATGGTACACCTATTGATACATACATACGTCTTTCTAAGCAAAATATACACTTAAATCGTTTTAGCATAATCTTGTTTAATAAAGAAAAAATTTTTTTATAAGTAAATTTGTTTTAAAACTTGAAATTCCAATTGAATTTTGTTAAAGATACACACTGCCCATTTTTCGCAGTGTCTTTTCGAGTGTATTTCCGTTTGTGTGCGTTGCTTAACACTCAAAAGCGGAAGTAAGCGGCATGTGCTGCGGTCGAGGATGAGCGGAATGAAAGGAGCAAAAGGAGCAAAAGGAGCGAAAGGAGCGAAAGGAGCCATCGGGAAAAGGAGTGAGGCGGGACAGGAAGCAGGCTGAAGTTTGTTTTCTTGCGGCCTCATGACTGACACTTCTGTCTGCTGGTGCTGCTGCTAGTGCTGGTATTGGTGCGACTTCTGCTGCTGCTACTTCTGCTGCTGCTGCTGCTGCTGCTGCTGCAGTGACAGCAAAAACCAAGAAGAGACAGCCGCACGGCAGCCCACGAACTCGAAGATGGCAGCAGGTGGAGGGATAAAGTCGGCAGGACGAAGCCTGGAAGCCCGAAGGTGGTGGAAGGCAAACGGAACAGGACAGGTGTGCTGTACGCTGTACCAACCGACACAAAAATATCACTTTAAAGTTTGCCACTGAGTCCTGTCGTCTGTGTTGGTTTTTGACATGAAATTGCATTACATTTCACACGGAAACAAGCTGGGTGTTGCAATGAGTTGGCTCTGCACTTTTGAACATTGTCTTATTTTTGTGCCAACTGTCGTTCGGTTTCCCGAGTGAAGTGTACAAATTAGTTGGCCTTGTCACAGGCAACAGAAACAGCAGCAGCAGCAGCAGCAGCAGCAGCAGCAGCAGCAGTGCTGTAGTTGCAACAACAACTCACTCTGGCCCGGCATCCTTAAGCTACTTTTCATCGATCCGCTCAGCAATTACGTGCAGCGTTCTCTACGGAAACAATTTATCAGACTGGGCAAACGACCCAAGCTGGCTTCCTCGCCGAAGGAAACAAAAAATCGAGAGAAGAAACACGAAAACAAGGACTCCGGCTACTTTTACAGAGCAGAATGTATGCCCAAAGTGCATGGTAAAGTAAATTTTATTTAACGGCAGCAACAAACAAACAAAGTAGCGAGCATTTTCACCACGAGTTATGGTTGGAAATTTGAGATACTCTTTAAGAAGAAACAGTTGGAAAATTGGTTAGCCCTATATGAAATAGTTTCCCCGTTTCTACTTGATTGCAAATTAATAGGAGTATTTAAAGCTTAAATAGTGGGATACAGGACATTGGCAAACCTACTTTGGGTTTTCTTTTGAATATTATTATTTAATATTATTACTATACTCCACTTTTCTGTGGAAACCAAGGTCCCCCAAGCAATGTGTAGGTAAACTTGTATGCCCAGACTTTAATCAACAACCGACGAAAAAAAAACGAGGCCTTGAACTGCGTGGGTAAAGTGCCAAACAGCAAAGGAAAACACGACCTGGGGCCAATGAACCATATTAGGAAACGCCCACGCCAGGCATATATGTAGATGTATATGGGTATGTGTATCGAATGGGTATTATATCGCAGCCCATTCCAGTGCACTCACCTCATTCGGTTGCTGCCAAATCGTCACATCATTACTTATAGTCCGGCAAAATATAGTGCTTTGTGTCGGGCCTAGCCTAAAAATAGACTGACTCGGGCCAAATTGAAAACGTTTCGGCTAAAATGCACTTAACGAGCCAGCCTAACCGCCGGAGATCCAGCTCCCCCCCCGATCCCCGCCAGCTCCTGGCCAGTGACTGACAGGCTCCAGTGTTGAAATTTATTGTGCTAACCAAACGGCCAATTTACCAAACTGCAATTGTCGGCGGAAGCGCAAGAAGAAGAAGAATAAGGACGCACTGCTGGTTGCAAGGAGGTGCAAGGGAGTGCAAGGGAGTGCGCTGTGTCTAATCGCTGCGCTAAATTAACACGTATACGCCATGTGGCTGGCCAGGATTTTGTGTCTGCTTGGCAGTCGCGGAGATTCGGCTTCGCTGCTTGCATTTCTCGCTGCATACTTTTTGGCGGTGAATGTTTTTCATTTGCCACTCCGGAGTTCGCACGAAACGGGGGGCTCTAATAATGTACACTTTAAGTCCTACTAATTGGGAACAATATATTAGAATTTGGAAACCATCTCTATTAAAATGTGTGCTTCCGAAAAGTGGTCAAAGAATTTTAATAGAACATTCAGTACAAATAAAAAGCTTATTGTTTTCACGCACTACTGAGGTCTGGTTATTAAAAAATAAATTAAAGTTAATTTTATTGAGTACGAAACTTAAGTTAGTAATATGGTTATTTATTTTTTGAACCTAAAACATTGCTGTACATAGATAAATATGAGAAGTGCCTATATTTATTGGTATATCGATTTAATGTACTGATTTCAGCTGAAGTACCGCATATTTTATAGTCGAAAACGTGCGCCATCTTTTCAGTGGCAATGCTCACGTTTTATGGGCCACAATTTCACAGTTAGCCAAGTTAGCCAAGTGGAGGTGCCAATATTGTTGTAAACTGCTGATAGTTGCCGCTGCTGCCAGTGTTGCCGTTGCCAGGCAAAGTGCAATGCGCCAAATGCGATTGCCATTTGCTCTTCAGCTCCGCGCTTCGGTTTGCCCTTTTCCCTGGCATTTTCCCCCAGTTCCTGGCGCCCCGTGAGCAGTTCTCATTTCAGTTTCATTTTTATTGCATTTCATTCCCTTTTCGCCACTCGGCTGCAGCAGTAGAAGCAGCAGGAGCAGCAGCAGGAGCAGCAGGAGCCGCAGGAGCAGCGGCGAGCGAAATGCGAAATACATTTTTAGTTTTCTAATCGACGCGCGTTCATCGCATAAAAATAATGCAATAAACGATAATCCAAGCGAAGCCAGCTGCATTTCTGACTCGACTTTTGTTCGGTGTTTCGATAATGCCTTGTTTATGGTCGAGGGCCGGAAGGGGGAACCTGGGTATCTGTGCAGGAATGATGGCTAATATCGGAAGAGCTTGTCGGGGATGGGAAGGCCCAAAAGGACAAGGGAGGAAAGTACATTTAATCGGAAAATTGCTATTCGCTGCTTTGTCACAGGGCAAAAGTTGTGAATATAGAACTTGTTAAACTTTTACCAATAGTAAGGCATTAAGCTGAAGGATACAATTGCAACAGACAAGTTTTAGAGAATGGCATAAGGTTTTTGGAGCGTGTTTTATGTAAGCATATTCAGATGTTCCTCACATAAATGTAACAAAGTAAATGTACGAGCATGAAGCAAGAAATGAAAATCTCAAATCGCATTAAAATTAATTCAATTTAATTGGCATGTGAAGCAGTTCCAGCTCATTTGCATCGAAATAAGCCAATTGTCACTGACATTGAACTCCGTGCGGCGTCAATTTGCCTCGCGATTTCCCCACGGAACCCAAATCGAGTTCCATTCCAGCTTAAAGTTCAGTTCGCTGGGGCATTTGAAATTCATGGCGCACTTAATGAACTTTGGCGACAGCCAGCCAGGTAAGAGGCCGGAAAACTCGGCTCCAAGAACAGCTGAGAGTCATTTCGATGGAGGCTGGATTCTGCGAATGATAAACGGCTCGTCTGATAGGCTAAGCAAGTTGAGCCTTGGGTTCTATTTTTTTCTATTTTTTTCTATTTTTTCCTGTTGTTTCTTGTTCTGTTGGCCTCAGTTCGCTACGCGAAATTTAACAACACAATAAAACACATCAAATAAATTTGCGCTGAAATTTTGCTTATCGGCGAGGCGTGGCAGGGGGATTTTAGGATGTTTTAGCGGGAGATTTAATGGCAACTTGATAAGCAGACAGCCAGGAGGAGTCGCTTTAAACTCATGGTAATAAACTCGGCGGGCCGTAAAGCTGTTTTGAGAATCTAAATAGACTCTGGCCAACTTGAATTTATTTCCCCACTTCACAGCGGCAAAAGTTAAGAGTTTGGCTCGCAAAAAAAAAAAATATAGAACAAAAATTCAGAGAGCAAAAACAAAGGCTAGAAATAATACCACGGCATGCATAATTTCGAATGCTTTTTCGGCGTCGTGGCGGCCACATTATGCAACATTCCTTTCAGCACCGACCCAAAGCAACCTCTTACCATTATACTCATTATGATAATACAAATGCTGAGCGCCACGGCGATATGACCAAAGTGGGCGTGGCTGGGCGGGACAAGTCTGCGTGGGAAACTCCATGGTCCTCCGCGGCCAAAGCCCACAACAACAATTAAAACGTTATTAAG
The DNA here is from genome assembly GCA_005876975.1 of Drosophila orena. Lineage (NCBI taxonomy): Eukaryota > Metazoa > Arthropoda > Insecta > Diptera > Drosophilidae > Drosophila > Drosophila orena. The sequence goes on along the minus strand of VCKV01000008.1, from coordinate 5,885,713 downwards.
CGACCGACGGGGGGAAAAAAAATAAGAATTATGCAAGGATGGGCGAAAAAGGACTCGCTGAAAAGGCAATGGCGGACCGACCACGAAACAGATACAATGAAAGGTAGAAAAGCTAAAAACGAGCAGCAAATAAATGACAATGCGGTAAAAAATGTTAGTGAATTTGTGGCCAAGGATGTGGACAAAAGGCTGTTCTGCTAATGAATGTGTGGGCTAAATGGAAATGTGCATTTTTTCACATGTGCATGTCTGTGTTAGGGAATAGGTACAGTGTGCACCAGTTGAAGAGATAAAATCAGAACCAATTCAGTTATAGAAAATAAATGTTACTGTAACTGATAAGCCTTTTTCCTTTTAAACTAAAAATTAATAAATACATTATGCTTTTTAAAACTTTTTTAAAGTAAATATAACAATATAGAGCACCTCACGAGCAGTTTAAGCCAAATTTTAGCTTGCATTCCACAAATGTAAGTAAAACTATAGCTATTTATCGATCTAGTGTATTTGTATTCTGTGAGAACGGCAATCAACTAGAATGGTAGGAGCATCCGGGAATCAAAAGCAACAAAATTAACACAAACTCTTGTTGCACACCACAATGTATCTAAATTATTGTGGCTGCTCCGCTGCTGCATTTGTTTTTCTGGTCTTGAAATGTTAATTATGGCCAAAGAAGTACATGAAAAGATTTCCATTTTGGGGCGCTGGGGAGCGAAACAAAAACTTCACAGATGTTAATTATTTAGTATGGCCCCAGAACAAAGAATCTTTGCGAGCAGAAACACAAAGCAACAAACAAATAGGCGAACGCACACACACACATACACGCAAATGGATAAAGGATATGGGCGGCAGTGCAACATAGAGAATAATGCACTATAGCACTATAGCATTCCACGCAGACTTACAAATATTTGTAAAAGCGCAAGGACAGTTCATAACAGGAAGGATATGGGGGAAAAAAGAGTTATGAGTCTGCATTTCAATTAATCAAGGCAAATAAACATTAAGAAGAACTATTAAGTGCATGAAGTGGAAATTGAATAAAAACGCACCATTTTTTAAATAAATAAAATATATCAATTGGAAAAGATATTTAAATTTAATTAGTATATATAATTAAAAGCTTGCTTCTGAATATTGTGATTAATACATTTCGACATCACTAGCATCTATTTAGCACACTTTAATATATGTTAATAAGCAAACCTGTGCGTCGAAAACTTTGTGAAAAATGAAAGCCCAGCTTTAGCTCAACATACTCCTGAAGATAAGCTTTGAAAACTTTTTAAACTACAAAATTTTTAAAACAGAATTTATAGCAGCCTCTTGAGATAATAAATCCATGTTTTGTTCCACTTGATATGCTAATTGGGTAGAATCTACTGAGTAGCAGTTGAGACAATGTCTGCAGGGGTGAAGAACTCTTGACGCAACAGCCGGAAACAACAATAGAAAATGGCGCGGCAAACCGGAAGCGGAAACTTTGAAGCACTAGTTATGAGCATCGTTAATTAAACTGCTCCGTATAAATCATAGGCCCCGAAATGTAGAATGATTTCGTGCGGCAGCCAGCCAGCCAGCCAGCCAGGTTCTCGGCCACACCCCCATTATCTGGCTAACCATCCATCTGGCTATCTGGCTATCTGGCCAAAGCCGTTCATCTCCTAGCCGGTTTTTAGCCTGCTCCACTTGTACAACTTTTGTCTTGGCTTCCTTTTCTTGGCCTTTGTATCGGCACAACATGAGGGCGTGGGCGGGTAGACTTGGCCGAACACTTTTCACGTTGCGCGAAATTTATCATGATTCCATTACATAATTAAATCCGTTTTAATAGAAACTTTGCACGTCTCCTCTCGCTGCCGTTTGCGGATGTTGTTGTTGCTGCCGTCGTATCTGGCTGTTGCTGCTGCTTTTGAGATGTATTTGGTAAAGTTTCCATCGCCAGGGCCAAATTGAAAAACAAAACAGTCCAAAGGAAGCTGGAAAGTTGCCGGCGTCGCTGCTATTGCGTAAATGAAATTAAGAAAGTAACCAAAGACTCAAAGCTGCTGCCCCCCGCACGCCCCTGGCAGCCCCTTCACCTTTTCTGCTGCTTCCATCTCTGCACTGCGCGAAAAGGCGACCCTTTACTTATTTTAATAAAATAAAAGGCTTACTGCATCGGGAAATACTTCATATACAAAGTATACTTAATGGTAACGCAAAGTAACGCATACTTTCGCATATTACGTATACGCAATGTTGTATCCTTTGGGATTTAAATGATATTGAGTACTTACTTACTTAGTATCTTCAGCTTTGACTGTTCAGCTTCTTGTTCGCTTCTTTTTTATTTTTTACAATACTTATTCATTTTCTTCCGTAGCTATATCAATCAAATGATTAAATGATTGGGACTTGAACTCTCAACCGATTCCTAATGAAATTCCTTCTTTTTCGCAGTGAGTACTTGGCTTTTATTTCTGTTCCACTAGTACCCCGTCTTCCACTGTTGCTTGGTTTTTGTCTTGATAAATTACCCCGTCCTTGGCAGCGATTTTAACGTTGTCGGGCGACACAGTAAAGTGATATTTTTATTCGGAGTCTCGGTTTACCCCCTCGGTTCTCACTCGATGCTTTCTCTTTCTTCGGCTCGTCCCCTCAATTGCTGCCATTTTTAAATCTTGCCAAATTGTTAACGATGCTGAAGTTGCCATTGAAAGAGAGTTAAGGCGTTCTTAAAAGTCCTGGCCTTGGCCAAAAAAAGGGGATAAGTGGGGATGGTTGGCGCTCTTCAACGGCTAGGAGCGACGACTACGGCCACGACGACAAAGTTTAGTAAATGAAAATAATTTTCTGTCGGAAAATTATTTAAAGTAGTTCATTAAGTGGGCAGTTTTTTGTTTTCATTTTTGTTTTGTTTCCTCTGTCATTTGATACGGAGCTGAGAGCTTGAACTATTTAAAAACTACTTTTACTGGCTTGCCTGTGAGTTTTTGAGCAGAAGATCCCATTTTATTCGGCAGAATTCATTACAAATTAAAGAATTAATTGGGGTTTATTTAAATGAGATAGTAATTTTAAATTTAAAAAAAAAAAAAACAAATACTGTGAGTCCATTATTATAATATGTATTACAGTTTTTTTCAAATTACAATGTAAAAATAACTACAAAACTATTCATCCGGCTAAAAACATGTTTTTAAGTCGTACTAAAGGCCCTTAAGTTTCTGAACCTAGCCAACCTCTCGCTGAACCCAATTACCCTAACCGCACCATCGGCAATGCCCACAATTTCAATTAAAATCGCATTAGATAACCACATGAAGGCCACATACCGCGTAACCCAGCTTGTTGCTATGAAAACTCTCCTTTTTCCTAGCCCCAACCCTTGTATCGCACTTTCCTTATCCCCGCTTGACAACTCACTTAAATCGCCATAAATAAGGGAAAGGAAAAAAGCTAAAGAAGGTACCACACACACACCTGACAACATTGAAAAGGGGTGGAGTGGGTGGGCTAAGGCGAAACGATCCCGCATCACTGATAAGGAAAATCCTTGGAAATCCCACTCAAGTGTGCTGGCGAAAACCCCGTTCTCAAATGCCCGCAACGGGCATTAAAATAAAATTAATTTTTCCTTCACTGAAGCCGGCAGTGGAAGCAAAATGACAAAACGATTGACTATTAAAATGGATAAGGCATAATATTTCTCGCATTTTGCGGTTGCAAAACGAACGATGGTAGGGGGCTTATGTGGAAAATCTTGCGGAAGGTAGCGTCACGTAATGTAAGAAAAATAGTTTACAGTCGGAGCTTATCTCACTGAGCCAATAATGTTTGCCTTTTTCGAAATGACAAAAGCACTCAGGCACACAAAGTTGGCAGGAGTGGAAAAAAAGGGAACCTGAGGACGTAAAGAGCGTCAACCGAAGGCTTAAATTAAAAATGATAAAAGTTTTGTTGTCGTGGTAAAACCATGGGGAAAATATAAAAAAAAATACTCAGGTACACTGAACGTGGTACAGAGCCGCTTAAAATAAAATGAATTGTTTTTTTTTTGGTAAAAGAAACAGGTTTGTCAAATTTCAACTTTATATAAGAGAAATATTATATATTTTCACACCACTTACGAGTTCATAAAGAAGCTCTATTTACATATAGAAAATGAAGTATAACTTAAAATCGCATGAATGGTAAGTACATTTATGAATATTTATCCTTCGTGTGTACTTTTAAATCAGGCTTAAATACATGTAACAATTCCATAAATTTGTAATAGCCTTGCATCTCTGCTCATCGCTCTAAGTAGTTGCAAATGTCCTTGTGGCTGCCAAAAATATTTGTATATGTATTAAGTATTTCTCTAGCTGGCTTGCTGTTGTCCTTGGTGCTTAATGTTTTCTCAACGGCAATTAAACATTGAATTTAGGGCCCACCCCGTTAAAGCCACAGGAAGTTGCCAGTGGAAGATGCCATGAATAATTTCTTGCTGCTGACCAAGGAGCAGAAGGAGAGGGAGATGGAGATGGAGATGGAGAAGGCGAAGCTGGGAAGAGTGAGATAAAGCATAGCTCACACGAAAGACAAAGCAACCGCAGAGTGGCATGAGGGGTGGCCATATGTGAGTGGACTCGCAAAAAAGTTTCTCTGACTGCGGTGCGGTTTTCGGTTGGCTTTTCGGGGTCTTCTCCTCTGGACATAGGCGCCCCCTGCAGAAACCCCAATTCTCCTCCCACGTCGCCCGAGATTATGGCTCGCTTAGTGGGCAATTATCGCCTGCAGGGCCCATAATTATTATCATCACCAGGACCAAGTTGCATTTTCATTTCATATTCAAAAGGCGTCCTCCATCCCCATCTTCCGCCCTCCATCTCTGTCCCTCTCGCTGGGCGGTCTCTTGGGGCTCTGGAGCTGGTTGCATGTTATCTGCTTCCACACATGAGTGGCATGAGCAAACCGACTGAAACTACTACGAGCACATGCTGAAAACATAAATATAACAGAGATATCCCCCAGGGGGAGGGCGGGAGGGGGTGAGGTACGGAAAATGGGTGTGGATTTCGGTGTTGGGGCCGAGACCCGTCAGTCGAGCCTCCTCCTCGCACAATGGACTCCGGCTGCGAGTGGAATTGTAAGTGCGCTGCCTGTCCCGGACTCTGATGAGCGGCTGCCACTAAAAATAATAATAAACGTAAATTTCTCTAATTTACACACACACTCGTGTGCACAGGACAAAAAGGAGCCAGGCACAACCACAAACACACACGCAGAAAGAAGGGCGCTCATGACAGGCACACTGACACAATGCCCTACAGAGATCCCTCGATATGTGGAAGCCCGAAAACGAACTTGGAGTACTCTTCGAATCTAATAATGGTATTCATTTTAATGAAAAAAGTCCATCGTTGCAAATATAAATTCAATTTGTCTCATCGCTTTTGCAATTATCTCAGCAAATTGCTTAAATAAATAAAATGCAAAAGAAAAAAAATCTTTTCAACACCGAAAATTATTTATATAAAATTTATTTTTTAATATGGGATGTGATGGGATGTATTTATATACACGTAAATATATTTACGAAAAACCTGCTAATATCTTAAGACTGTTGTTGAAACGCACGATCGGCTTGCCAAATTAAACCCTTTAATAAAAAATTGGCTAAGGACTATGCTAATAAAATGTAGTATGACTTAACCAGTTTTTATTACCACTCGCAAACGTATTCCCCGAGTCATTATGCTCCTCCTGCAACAAGCCATCCCCCAGGCCCCCCTGCGCCCCTTACCCTTGCCCGCCGTCAAATAAACAACAAAGTCACTGAAATTTAATTTCCAAGCATCAGCAGGAAGAACAAAAAAGCCGAAGGATGCCGACTGAGGAGCGGGTGCGAGCGAGAGCTGCAGACGGAGATGGAGAGCACTTGGCAGCATGTTCATGTTGCTGCTGTTGTCATGTAGCGACAGCGTTCTCCCCTCTCTCTCGCACTGCCGCCGCTGCAGCAGCCGAAAAGTTGCCTTATCACTTGGGCGCATTTACATAAAAAAACCACAAATAAAAGTTGCCAACTAACGCAGCACCAAGGAAGCAGCAAAAGAAGCAGAAGCCCCACCAGCATCCCATCGGCATCTGAATCGGAATCAGAAGAAGCGCTAAAGAAATAGGAGCGCAATCACAACTGCGTTTTGTGCACTGAAAATAGTCGGGCTATAGTCGGGTTTCCCGACTACCAGATACCCGTTACTCAGCTAGTCAAAGTGCGAACGAGACAACATTTTTCTGGCATATCGAAAAAAAAAAATTAAATTGTTCAAAGTGTGGACGTGACAGTTTTGGGCGGTTGGTTAGTGTTAAAGAAATTTACAAGACTAACTAAACCATTATTAAAGAAGACGTACATGGCCAAATGGACTGGGCATTTGATCCTGTTAAGAATAACTTTTCAACAAATCTATAATCATAAAACATAAAAACATGAAGTCCATGGTACAAATAGTTTTGAAAATAATATGTTTACACAAGATTACTTACGCAGGATAACAGCTTGAAATGGTATTTTTGGTTTATGCATAATTTAAATGCTACCTATAAATAAATTAAAGCTACTTAGACGAATTGCATTTTAAAAAAATATACCAACTAAATGTATATTACATTTAACTTTAAGTATTAAAAAGAATTAAACTTTTTTCCCAGTGCTATCCAGTCGAAAACCAACTTTTCTCTCGGTGTGGGCTGCCGCTGAGTGAGACTGGCTGTGGCACTGAGTGACTCTCCAAGTTGGCGGGGATTGTGAAGGGGCAGGGGGGAAGAGCAGGGGCGTAATGAAGGGGGCACAGCTTAAGCATTAAAAACTTTTCACATTAAAGCACATTACAACAACAAATCATAGAGCAAACAAAACAAACAAACGCACACAAGCAAATACTGCCACACGCACACACTCGCATATGTGGAGCAACACATTTAGATAATATGCTACAACTGCTGTGGCGCAAATGACAACACGAGGGGTGGCAGGGCGGCAGGGAGGTAGGGTGGCTAAAAGGGGCTGGAAAACTCATGCGAGTTGTAAAAAGCTTTGGCAACAATGTCGCCTGAATGTCGCGCATTGTTTCCAGGCCGCTGCCTCTGACACTACCAAAACTGAAGAGTAACGCCCCATTCCTACTGGGGTAAAATTACCCCGCCCCAGGCCCCCGCCCTCGCCCCCGCCAACGACGCCAGTGGCCAAACTTTTTTAAACTTTATTTTTTGTTAAGCACATTTGCGCGTTTTCCTTACTTATAGCATACTTTTAAGCGCCAAAGCGCATTAGCCAGACAATGCATGAAATTAAATTACATATCACGGCATCTTCGGCGAAACATGACAGACTGGCACCGAAGTGCAAAGGAGCTGAGAGCTATATGGTAAAAAAAATCTGGAAGGTATAACCCAACATTGGTGTTAAGCTAGCTGACTAGTTGCGAAAAGAAATTAACACGCATTAGGACGTATTAAACAATGTTTCCAAACACACGCAACACAATTGCAGGCCAATTATTAAGATAGCCCGTTATATATTGAACTATAAATTCCATTTGATAAAATAGTTCTAGCTAGTATTAATACTTCAAGCCTTTTGAAACTCAAGCTCAAACTTAATCTGCACAAGGACATCTCTCATCGCACTTGCAGCACTCGACAGTTTCCGTTTCAGCCATAACTCTCTCGAATTAAGCTCTTCAAACGTTCTTGAAGATTGTTTCATTTGCAGCTAACAATGCGCTTTGCCCCAAGAGCAGACACTTCGCCGCTCCTTTATGCAATGACCTGCGCTCAAAAATCAACGCATTGTCGCTGACAGCCCAGAGAGCCCGGAAAATCCGGAAAACCCTGGACAATGTCGCCTCGCCGATGGGTCGCCAAGGGGGTTGGGGGCTGGGGGGGTTGCGCGGACATTGCTCGGCGAAAACTTGTTATGTCGTTAAGTGTGAAACTTATTTCGCACATGACGCCGCTTCAATGGAGGTGAAATTTGTATGGAGATGGGTTGGGGATGGAGGTCAAAATGGGAGTGGGGCTGCAGGGGGATACAGCGGGGAGACAGCGGGGGCAGCTGCCGAAAATCGCAAAAGAAATCAGCAACAAAAGTTTACTTTCCGTTGATGCTGCGACCTCCTAGTCCACTTCCTTTGTTTATACCCTATAAATGAGGGGATTTCAGGCTGATCATAATTTGGAAATACAAAAGAATCGCCCAAAGTTATGACATGCTGAAAATGTAACAGTTAAGTACATGAATATCTACTTCAAGTATCATCAACTGATCATAGATCAGTTTTAATCTTAATTTTTTTTTTTTTTTGCAATAGCTATATTAATCTTACTTTAGTTGAACTTAAACAGAGCATTTCCGTTTTCGGTGCTCTGACCTATTTTTAATTTTCATTCCCCTCCTCAGTGCGACACTTCAACTCTCTTTTTGTTTCTTAAAAATCAAAATAGCTAAAACGTAGCGACAAGTGTTAGGGGGAGTGGTGTGGGAAGAGGGAGGGGGAGGGGGAGGGGGTGGCCGGGAGGAAAGTGTGACGAGAGTGGAAAACTTTTCGGCCAGCGAAAAGTAAGCGAAAAGCGTTAGCGATGCCACCGAAACAAGGCAGCCAGGGAGGTGAAAGTGGGTGGTGATGTTGCCACCCGGCCAATCTTAAAATAAACTGCAGCTGCGCGTAAAAAGTGACAAGTTTTGAGCGGACGAGGACAGTTCTCAACTAAAAGGAACATGTGTCCGCTGTCCGCAGTCTTCAGTTTTCCTGCTCCCCAGGACTTCATCCGGCCCCCTTTTAGTTCCCTCACTTATTGGCACTCGGACTTTTCAGCACGTGACATATTTTGCAATATAAATGTGTTTTCTTTTTTCTCCATTTGCGGATTTTGGCTTAAGCTTGAAACAAGGTTGCGTAGGGAACGGAAGAGGGGGAGGATAGCTAATGGGCCAATATGTTGACTTATTGTGTGGTTTCCATTTGGCCATGGAATGAGGTGTGATGAGGGGCAAGAAGAATTTCAGCCAAGTGTTAACATTTTTCTGGTTTTGTGTACAAGAAACAAGCTATATTGAAACTGGCATAAAAACCTTTAGGTATGTTATCAATTCTGAAGCTTCAACTTAAAAACCCAAGAAAGTGCCAAAAAGGTAAACCAGAATCAATAAAACGACAAGTTTCTTCGCAAATTTCTCACCTCAAATCCTCTAGAACTTCCTCAACTCAAATCCTCAATTTTCGCACTTCCTCCTTTGGAATTCGGCTGCATTTGCTCAGCTGACAATTCATCTCTGCTCCTACGTTTTTTGGCCCATCCAGATGGCATCCAGATGGGGGTAAGATGGCGCCTGTGGTTAAAGGAAAATGCAAATGCCAAGGCAATTTATCAGCTTGGCGGCAACATTCAAAATTAAACGCAATCACATACAAAAACCCAAAAGTGCGAACAAAAAATCGGGAATGGCGGAAAACTAAAAGAAGATGCGGACGGAGGAAAAAATACAATTGAAAACTTTTGCAATACGCGGCTGAGCGAGAGAAGGAGTGCGGGCTTTCCACTTGGCGGGGAAAATGAGAACTCTGCTCGGTGCGTTTTCATATCAAACTTTGGCTATTGCATTTTCATGTGTCTTACTTTCTTCTTACTGATAAGGCGGCGGAGTTGGGGAGTCGGGGAGTCGGCGCATATCGTTGTCAGCCAAATGCACTTTAGCCGAGTTATCAAAGAGTTGAAATTGCATTGCCCAGGCCCAATGCGTCGCCAGCCAAGGAAAAGAGGAAGGCGCCACTTTTAGCAACAATTTCAAGCGCATTATCCAAAAAGCTCTGAAAGGAAGTGAGCAGAGAATGCAGCTGCCGAGCTGTCAGCAGGATTATGCCCCTATGACACTGGATATGTTCAAATGCTACGGTCACATTTTTTTTAAATCACAAATGTGTACTAACTGAACGCTGAGTAAGTTAATGCAGTCTAGTTTTTTTTACATTACTAATTTAATCCTGAATAACGTAGTTTGTCTAATCAGCTCTTAGTCTTGCTGTTAGCATGACACTTGACATTTTAGAATGCTGAAACTATGTTTTAATCGTTTGAATACCTTTAATATGCAACGCCTTTTCTTTGAGAACTAGTACAAATAATGTGATATAAACACACCAAATATGAAGTACATAAAGAAATATCGAAGGAGTAGTGTCATAGCAGCTGAAGCAGCAGCAGCAGAGGAGGAGCAGCATCCGCGCTGCGCTCCAGAGACACAAAAGACAAAAGTCAAACTTGGCTGCTCAGACAAAGCCTGCGTCGGTCTGTTTATCTTGTAAGGTAAATCATTCGAGACTGAAAGTCAAACAGCAGCCAAGGGAGGACGCGAGAAATCGAGGTGGGACTCAAAATGTGGGGGGCTGTGCGCAACTTTGGCCAAAGTAGTAGAGGCGACAAAGGCGGGAATTGAATTCAAACAATAGCCGTCATGGGACACAACCGAGTTGCAGCATCTCCTGCACCTTAGCTGCACCTGCTCCTCCTCCGGAAATCCCCTCACCCTCCCCTTACCATCCCCTCACAACCATCCATCGACTCTGCCGCATTGCGTCGCTGTCGTGTCCTGCAAATTAGTTGCATATTAAAAATGCGTTGGCCAAACAATGACGAGTGCCTTGGGTGAAGTCGAAGCCAAAATTTCTTAGAAGTACTACAGAGCCGGGAAAATTGTCAGGCACACTTGGAAAATATTTAACCTTGCAGGTTATCTTTAGCTAAGGATATTGTCGAAGTAAGAAACTAATTATTTTATTAAATATGCATACAACATTTTTATAGATAGACAAAAGCTTAATAAGCTCGATGATGCTAGAATGTCTAAGCTACTTAATGAATTTCAACTGAAATTTTCTGCAAGTGCACTGCTTATCGAAAAGTCGGTGCACCCCACCGCTGCCCCTCCCCATCCCCCTCATTGAGCACTCGATTGCAAAGCGGCAGCAGGACTAAGTTTTGCGCTGGCGTCGCTGCTGCCGCCGCTGCCATCAAATGAGAAAAGTTTAAATGACGCTGCAGTTTGCAAATGCCAAGCCGTTAAAAATGGGGATATCTGTATAAGGAGTCGGAGGATTTGCTGTGCCACGAACAGGGGCAGCTGATTGGACAGGATGCGGGGGACAGCAGAAGCACCCAAAGGACGCGGCCCAGGACCGCTGGAAGGAGCAACAGGAGGAGCAGCTCGAAAGGCCCGAAAGGAATGACATTTGGGAGGCGGTACGGAGGGAGCTGCTGAAGATGGAGCACTGGAGGCAGCCCAATTTGTTATCTGCAGGAAAGTCGTGGACCATGGTCAGGGCATCATCAGTTAGCCGCCCGTCGCAGTGGCCTGATCCTGGACAATGAGGAGATGGGAAAAAGCGTTAAGATGATGGACGATGCGGCAGGGAGACAGCCAGATAAATGAGCAAATTATTCCAGATTCGAATGGAAAAACTCTTTGTACATTTGATGATTTGGTGTGGGAAAATACGAATTTGGGAACAAATTATTTATAGCCCAACTAAAGCTCTAACTTAATTCATATCCCTTAAACGTTTAAGTGCAAATTGCTAAAGTCAATTAATAAGTTTATTCATGATCTACTTAACTTTGAACTATTTAAAATTAGTAATTAAGGTTTAACCAATCTACACACTAAAATGCCATTTTCTTAGATACTTCTGATTATATAAGTTTTTCCGGACCTTCCAGCATTTTCTGATCAACTTTTCCGCACTCTTCAATCCCCTTCAATTCATCCATAACCGGCATTAAAACGCAATCATTGTTTAGCATGTCCAATTCTTATTTTCGTACATGTTTCTCTCGCTTACACTAAAATCACTTTAGATCCTCTGCGGATGTGGATGTGGATGTTGATGTGAATGTACTATGTGTGGGGGCGGGGATTTTCCCCATTTTCCGCCACAACCACGAAGGCAAGTTGGGTGCCACGTTTTCCGATTTCTTGCCTTCCCACGCGACTTTGTCTAACTTTTTCATTAAATGTATTTCAATACTTTTCGGACCACACCCTTGAACTCACCACCAAGAGCACTGCCAATTTTTCCACTTGACCAATTCATTTTTGGCCAACTCCCCCCGCTCAGTCCGCCCGCCCAAATTTGATTTTGTTTTTTCTTCGCACCAACTTTTAGTTGATTTAGCTGCCCCGCGACGCGAATTGAACTCGCTTGCTCTGCTCAACTGATTGCTTACAGTGAGTGCAAACAGTATTCTGATTGGTTCGGGGCAATCAGTGGCTGGGGATCGCAGAGCTACATCGAGATTTCACCATTTTTGCTGCACTTGCTGCACTTGCTGCACTTTTTTGCAAAGCGCTCAAGAGCTGAAAGGAAACATTCAATTACGAATTGGACGCCGGAAAGATGGTTTTTTTTGGAGCTTATACTTTATATTAACCGCTAAGAAAGCCATGTGATGTTAAATAATTGATTTAGCTTTCTACCCAAATCATAGACTTTTCAGGGCAAACTCTTGGGACAACTTTATTTCCGTAGCCAAGCCAAGGTTAATTTTGCTAATTTAAATTAAAACCTATTCAAGTGACTTGCGTTGGAAGCCAACCAGCTCCATATGGCCAGCATGTGGTTTCACTTTAATTTGGCCGCACACTTTGCAGGCCCACTGTTTTGGGGGCAGTTTCAGCCAAGAATGTTCGAAATGAAATTCGGCCGTCAAGGTGATTGTTTTCAAACCTCAAGCGCTTCAGTTGGTTTACTTAGAGGGCCAAGTTTACAACAGTTGTGGACCTGGCCGACAATCCGTGCCATCCTCTATTCTGGAGGTCTTGGAAGGCATTTGTAGGCGTTCGGCTTAACTGGCATATACATATACATATACATTTTTACGGTCAATTGCCGTTTGTCTGTCCTTTGGACTTCAACCCCAGCCCCAGCCACATACCCTTTAACCCCAGTTGCCCCAATTCGCTGGTTTGCTCTCCTGTTACTCTGTTTGTTTGTTTGCCCAACTCGAATTTGATTCGACAAAAACGAGAAATAAAAAAAAATAAAACAAGAAAAACCCAAAAAGATTTGTGTGTGCGAACCGCCTGGCGACGAACTTTTGACCGGGGCGAACGCTGAGGAAAAGTTTTTAATTTTATTTATTGAAAAGTTTGTCCTGTTATTTATTTGCTAGCCATGTTGAAAATATGACCAAACACGGTTGGGCCGCTCAACTAGCTTAAAGCCACTTTTGCCCCATTTCACTTTGTTTGACTTGCAGATGGAACCGAAAACTGAAAACACAAACTAAACCAGAAGCTTTTAATATCTTTCCACTCACACTACAAGAAAATACGATACCAAACCATCGGACATTCGGGTGTGTAATCGCACTAAAGCCTAACAAAAATATATACCAACGTTACATAGATTTAATTTGCTTTAAATGAAAATATCGTTTGCTTCATAATGGACTTTCTACACTAGTAAGCCATATGGAACTTAAATATTGAAAACCGAGAATGGAGAACACAAGCTTAAACGATTTTAGGCTAAGCTCTTAAGATGGTCTAATTATTTTTCTTAGTGGTGGCTCTTAGGCTTTTTGCCGGACATGCCGGGCTTCATTAAAAACTCATTGCCACTTGCAAGTTTCGTTTATCATTAGAAGGATCTGTCAACTGTTACGGTTTTACAGTTTTCAACAGTTTTCCAGGAGAGGCGGAGGGTCTGCGGAAAAACTCGCCAAAAATGTTGTTTGTTTGCTTCAGAAAAGTTTCTGTCCGAAGCCCATTTAAAAATAGCTTAAGACATGGACATGGAGGGCCAGTCCCTCGACAAACTTTCAGCTATGAGTACCATAAATTATGGTTAGTTAAAAGTTAATATAGCCGAAAGAAAAACATGCTCAACCATTGACGGTACAGTCGCGCTCCCTAATTAACAGTTGACTTTGGAATTTCCTTGCCCTAAAGCGAAAATAGATTCGCGGATAACTTTCCTTTGGGCTTCAAATTTGTGGCTAAAACAGGAAATTTAGCGGAACATTATATTTCTATTAGAATAATTTCAAGAATATTGGCAAGTGAAACTACTTACAAGCAACTAAGATGCCACCGAACGTTAGTAAGTCAAAATAGAATGCTATAGTCTAGTTCCCCGACTATCAGATACCCGTTACTCAGCTAGTGGAAGTGCAAACGAGAAATTTTTACGTTAGAGTGGGCGTGACAACATTTGGAAGTACACTTTCTCTGCGTCTATGCCTCTGGAAGCTGCACGCTTAATCTCAACATTCTAGCTTTTGTAGTTCCTGAGATTGAGGCGTTCATACGGACAGACGGACGGACATGGCAAGTTCGACTCGTCTTTTGATCCTGATCAAGAATATATATACTTTATATGGTGGGAAACGCTTCCTTCTGCCTGTTACATACTTATCAACGAATCTAGTATACCCTTTTACTATACGAGTAACGGGTATAATTACTGCAAAGCTGTCCAGATTTCGTTGGACGGCGATAGTTCATAGCATACTTTTGAGCGCATTGAATTCTGACCCATTGGGATTTCTGTCACTCATTTTTAAGCATACAAGAATAGGACAATTGGTATTCCATCCATTTCCTTTTTAAAACACTTACCCAAAAGTCGAGCTTCGGATACCAATTGCAATGCTTCATTTAACTTGACTGCTCATAAATTTGCGCAAATCATTTTAAAGGAAGACCAAAGTTAGGAGCCCAAAATTTTACATTTTTAATTGCTCGTTGCGTTTGTTTTGTCAACGCTTGTTGTTGTTGCTGTTGTTAATCTAATTTACTGCCTGCAACTTTGTCTCCTCAGCTTCTGTTTTTTGTGTTTATTTATTTTTTATTTTCTTTCTTTCTTTTTTTTGGGGTTTCTGTTTTTGTTCCGGCGGGTGGAATATAAGATGGAATACACAAGTCTATGGGGCCACGCATTATAATGGAGGAACATTCTAATTAACTTTTGTTTTAGCACAAACTTGAGTGGAGTGGCGTGCTGCTGCCTTTTGCCAGTCATGGGAATGGTCTTGTGTCGTCTAGTGGATACAACAATGACTGGGGAGCATATACTCATACTCATACTCGCACTCGCACTCGCACTCATACTTGTACTCATTTATGAACTTGTGCCCTTGCAGTAAAATTAACATTGACAAAGCAACAAGAACAACACGAAGGATGCTTGTGCCTCTTCCTTTTTATTTTTACTGGGGACAGGCAATTAAATTCGCTTTGTGTGCTGGGTTTATTGCTTTTCGGTAGATTTTTTGTACTTCGAGGTTTTTTTTTTGTAAATTTTTCTTTTTTTTGGCGCTTCTCTGTCGCTTCCCGCTTTTGTTTGTCTTTGCGCTTATTTGACAATTTTATTCGCCTTTTTGTGCTTTTTCCTTTTTTAATTCAACTTTGTTTGCACATAATTTTTCGGAAACAAGCGTCAGAAAGCAAACAAATGCATGAATAAATACACACGAGATGAAACAAATGACAATGAATGCGAATGAGTGAATTGTTGCTGTTCATATGACCGCTTTTATTGTTGGTTCTTGTATGAAAAATGCTAAAGTCAAACAAAACACTGCCTGACGTTTTATTTCCTCTGATTCGATTCGATTTGATTTGATTTGATTGCTTAGCCGGAGGGAAAAACGGAGGAATGACTACTGCAGTTTAATGATTGATTATACTGTTTCAGCCCAGTTAACAGGAAATGGGTGAAAAATCTGAAGCGAAAATGTAAACCCAGAAATACACTTTACATATTTATTTTTACATTTTTAAAAACATTTGCTTTTAAGAATAGTACATTTTTGCCAAACTATTAAATTGATTTTACTTTAATTCTATTTTTACATGTTTAATTTTAAAGCTTGCCAATCGAAAGGTAACGCAAAAACAAAAGGAATTGCATACCAAAACATAATATGGAACATAGGATATATGGAATTTATAAAAATATCATTTAATAAATACTATATCTAAAATTAACTAATTAATCATTAATTAATTAATCATTTTTCTTCACATAAGTTGATATTAAAACTTTTCTGTGTTGAGGTGCGATCGTCACTAGTTTTAGCCTCGTTAAGAGGTGTTTTTGTTTGATTTTAATAAACTATTCAAATAACTCTTTTTTATTTGACATACACGTATATGATTTAGATTGACTGTATGCAAATGAAAATAGCGAATAATATCTTAATTATTTTCAAATACAAAATATCATTGAAATTTAAATTTCAGTCCATAGGAACTAAAAAACACCCATTAATAATGTTTACGCCCAGCAAAAATATCCAAGTAAGCTGAAATAAACTAAACAAGCTAAAACGGTTCGGCAAGCGACATACCAAGTCAATTTTCGACTCAATTTCAGCGAGTTTATCATGGGATAATCCTCCTTAAATATTCAAGATGAGTTTGCGTCCACCCCATCACCATCTGGCCAATATTTCGCCCCTCTCCTAAAATTTCAGCACAAAGTTCTCCTCTGGGTAAGCTCTTTGCATCGACTACTTCAAAGTAACAATCTCTGGCCTTTGATTTGTGCACAAATAACCATAAACAAATTACAAATTAATAACATACTTCACTGCTTAGTGGCAGACAGGGACATTGTGTCTGTGTGTGTCTGTGAGTGTGTGTGTGTGTGTGTGTGTGTGTGTGTGTGTGTGTGCGGAAGGAGAGAAAAAAGCTGTGGCCATAACTTGGAGCTATCAAATGTTGCCGATGAGAAACAGGCGGGATAGGAACGGCACTCGGAGAAAAGTTCATACACTTGACGAGTAAGCTTGATTAAAACATTTTTAATAACTTACATTACTGCATAGATCATATTCTGGGATACTATTACATGTTATAGTATATTACAATGAATATATTTTTCATAGTCTTGAAATGTGGCACAACCATTTTAAAATGCTTTTTCTACCACCTAATTACGTTGCAAATCACAATATTTTTGTTTACAAAAATAGATTACTTTATTTAGGAAATCCAGCTCAGTCGTATTTTTCTGGCTTTGTTCCAAGGTAATACACATTTTTATACGGTGCAAAGAGAGTCAAGTTCTGGACGTGGACCAAAAACAGGGGCCACCGACAAAATAGGCAGAGAAGTGGGAAAATATTGGGGTGAGCAGGGGGAGGGCAACAGAATGCGGAATAAATTTACATATTTTATTGAAAATTGAATAGCGCCAAGCAGCAGAAGCCAGCAGCTCCTCGTCAGGCAACAACAGAAATAACAAAGTTAACAAAATCCAGAAGAGCATAGCTGCCCCCGAAACCCCCATGAAACATAGATCCCCGAAGAACAAAAAGCAGTGTGCAGAAAAGAATGAAAGTTTTAATACGAAAGAAGCACTCAATAGAGAGGCAAGCACAATAATAACAAAGGGAGCAGTGGAGGGGTTGGATTTTCCGGGGGGAAAACTGGGAGCCATGACTAGATGAAAATATGACAGTAAGTTATCTGCCAAAGCCAAAACAGGAAAAGGAGCGGAAATAGCTGCAGTAACAGAAACAGGAGTATCGACAAACTGCCAAGCAGCGCATAGAAAAAGCTATTTGCAAATTTAATCACTGCCCTAATAACTGAAAAAAATGCTTAGCAATTCACCGCATTAAAGAAAAAACTTGGTTCGTAATTGGAATAATTTTGGGTTAATAACTGCATTGTTATAAAATATTTAATTGCTATGGGCAGTCGTAAAATGGAATAAAAACACATTTGAAAGCGAACAAGTAGATTAAAAAAAAATTCAAATTATAAAATGACTAGGTATATTGAAAAAGTATTGCGTATATTAACTTAATAGGTGCACTTATTATTGCACATTGTTTTATGATTCTGCATTGTTACAATCTAAAGTGAGTTAAGCCAAACAATAAATGCATATTCAACAAATAAGAGATGTAAAAAATGCATTAAAGCTGTTAGTTATAGAATTTTGTCAAGTTTTCCCAGGAATATTCAATTCGTATACCCAGTTTCCTCAGACTAAGACTCCCCAAATACCCAGGGCATTGAAACAATGCAATTCGTAGTTGCGAGTTTGCTGCAGGAGGTGGTGTTGTGTTGCCTCATTCCGATGCGGATTCCGATTCCGAAGCGGATTCTGCGCTTGGCCTCGCTTACACGGAGATTCATTTGAAATCAATACACATAAAGAATAAAGGTAGCAAAACCACTGAACCACTGAACCACTGAACACACGATAGGAAAATCGGATGGGGTTGAATAGTGGGGAGCAGGGAGCAGTGAGCAGGGAGAATGGAAATGCTGAAGCGAAATAAGCTGATGTCGGTGTGAGTGCCTTCGCAGGGCATTCCATAATTTAGACAACGTCTGTCAATGAAGTCGACCAATTCGATTCCAACGCCATCCTACGAAATTCTGCATTCAATTTGGGAATCTATCTCAGGTGTCGAAACAATGTGAGATATGTGCCATGTGCGTGGAAACTGCCATAAACTTCGATTATGCCAGGGGAATCATATATAAGGCTAGGATCACTGGAGACTCCAGGTAATTCCCTGAATTAAGGTTAGTCGTTTGATGGTTTGGCAATGAAACTGCTACTCCTCATATTGAGCACATACATAAATCAGTAACCTAACTGCACAATAAAATAGACTCAGCAAATTCAACTTCTGTAGCTTATGTGAAGCACCTAACTACATCTGACAGCCAGGTGGGGTTGGACCTGGAAAATCTGGAAAAGTTTTTCCTTGAAAATCCCTTTAATATGCCGGATCAGCCCGCCTTTTCAGCTGTAAAAGAACAATATAATTCCAGATAAAATTTCCCTCCCATAACAGCTGGGCATGGAAACCGCCAGCAGACTGAAAAATTGCTCATACGCCACGGTGGTCGCATTCCCACCCCCGCCAATGTGAGTTAATTAGCTTTATTCCGCAAGTTTAGCTGCTTTCAACTTTACTTATCGATTGGCGAGGACACCCATTTCCACTTCCACCTCGTCTTAAAGTCAAGCCACAGAATCTCTTTTCTCACAGGGCAAAGACTCGGTGTTCGGCCTTAATGAAAACTCACGCTTCAACAACAACCACACACCTGATCCATGCCACCAGCAAATCATTTAAAATTGTACAGACACATGCCACGCCCTTGCCGCTCCCGCCCTTACACACACACACACACACACACGCACACACGCACACACACACGCACACACACACGCACACACACAGAAGCGCGCAGGGGACTGGGAAAAGAAGCATCTGCCGCAGAGACTGAAGGTGAAATTGTTGATAAAAATGCGGAGCGTAAAAGTGCAGCGTACGTGCAAAATGTACCGCGGGGCAGGGGCGTAGTTAAAACGGGGGCGGAGTAAGTCATGTTGCACCATGGAAAGCCAACAAACCCTGGCTCAAAGTTTTCAATGCGCGCGTACCGAAAACAAAAGGTTTTTTATTGAATTTTGAAATGCTGCGCTGAGGTAAGAGTTGCTTCTGTTCATCTCAAACCACTCACCACCCACAGAACACCACCCACTCCCCATTTCACTTCCGTCAACCCTTCGACCCACATTTCAATACCGCCTGTACAGGTGTATGTGTGCGCTTAGTGAAAGAGCCGCGACTGTCACGCTGCATTTGCTGCAAGGTGGAGCAGTATCCGCCTGAAGAATACCTCATCCAGGTGCGACTTGGGCTCAAGCAAAGCCAGCCAGCACGTGCTAGTGGGGGGCTTACACTGGAAAAATACATTACTGCATGCTCTGATCAGTTTTTCAAAAGCTCATATGTAGTTCCCTTGAAAAGTAGGCAGTGTCAGAAGAATCTGAGATGAAGCTTAGATATTAAATAATAAATTTTAGATTATGTACAGCTTCTTACTGAGAACTGAATGCTTTAAAACTCTAAAATATTGCAAACTGCTCTTTTCCTGTGCACCACCACATTTCTACATGAACTTCAATGCCACATTTTCCGTGCCTCGATGTTTGGAGCATTGTTTTCCTTACTGCATCGCGGAATCTGCACCAAGGGGGGTGGCAGATTTTCCACATCGCTAGTGCGGTCAAAGTTTAGTGGGGATATTTTAAAGCTTGTCAAAAACGTTGCAATAAATAAACGTGGCGAGCCAAAGACCCCACCTTCAAGCGGATTGGGGCAGCTGGGAAAAGGCGGCAAGGGTGGTGCAAGGGTGGTGCAAAGGTGGTGCTAAGCATTTGAAAGCGCTTGCGGGTAAATAACGCTTAACGGACATGCTTGCACCTTCGGCTAGTTGCCCCCAGGCAGCTGTCAGTATTTAAAGTAGCCAGGCCAGGTGAAAGGAAACTGGAGCAGCTGGAGCGAAAAGCATTTAATTCCCAAGAAATATTAAATGCATATATAAATGTCTCTGGCATAGCATCTGCAGTAAAATTCTCAGCTCAAAGGCTATTTAAATGGCTTTTAAATGCTTTTGCTGTCATCGATTAAAGCAAAGCGGTTTATCTTAAATAAAAGTGGCTTACTTTTTGGCAACAGCTTGGACTCTTGGATAATGATTTCATTCATTCGGGAACGCACTAGAAAAACTTTCTACCAAATTAGGGCAAATGTTGTTGGCCCAAATCGAAGGAATTACTCAGAAATTACTAACCAGGCAAATGAAATGATTACCTGAAGAGGATTGCGAGATTTCTTTTCATGGCAAACCCCACACATAGAGCCACAATTAAGCCTTTAGTCAATGCCCTTTTGATCATTCCCCTTTGCGACGTGATTACATAAATCCCAAGCAAAAAAGAAGTACGGGCTGCGGAGGTCGTGGGCGAACCTTTTTTGATTATGATTGGGACACATCGGGAAATGACTGCTTGTCAACTCAATATGGCTAAAAGCCAAGCGAGAAAGCCGGCAGGTCCTTGGGTATTAGGCTAATTGCTGAACCAACCTGAAAAGATATCCGGATGCGGATTGAATCTGTGGAGTGGATGAAACTCCTTGACTCATGTCAATGCCAAGCCCAGTTTAATCAACGTTCCACAGACTTTTTTCACCCTCACTTAGTTTTTGCCGACCTTTTCTGAGTCCTATAGTTTCGCATACTCTTTCTGTAAGTTGCCTTTCAGTGCAGATGCAAATTAAAAAAAAAATACCGTACAAATATATATATTAAAATTCCGAAGAGCCAAATAGTTTTTAAAGAAACGTGTACTACTTATTTTGATTTTTTTAAATGCGAACGAAATGTTTTACCAATTATGAATACAGCCGATTTTAATTGATTTGAAATAAGTAAATTATAGCAGTTTAATGGCAGTTTACAATAAAGGTGACTTGTGATCATATTACATCATACTGACGTGATTTTCCATTGAGTTTTAGAAGTATAACTTTTTCGTAAGAGTGTTCGCAGCGTACCCTAGTTGTTTATTCTTTTTTTTTTTTTTTGTATATATGCAGCCTGATGTCGGCAAATTAATTCAGGAAATTCAATAAAAACAAGCACCAAAACATGGCAAACAAAACTCGTCGAGTCGTCGAGAATTTGCCCTCAATGCTCGCAGCTCCATGCAATCAAAGAGTGCATAGATAAATCACCCGGCTAAATCCGGAGGGTCTGGGACATGGGTGGGTAGTTGGGAAGGGGTTCTGGATGC
Organism: Drosophila orena; assembly: GCA_005876975.1. Lineage (NCBI taxonomy): Eukaryota > Metazoa > Arthropoda > Insecta > Diptera > Drosophilidae > Drosophila > Drosophila orena. Next base: position 5,864,063 of record VCKV01000008.1, on the reverse strand, counting down.
CTGTGCCGGCGGCGGGTGGCGGTGGGTTAAAAAACACGGCCAAAATGTCAATGCAAATTTAATGGCTGACAATTTATATGCATGCCAAGTGACTTTTGGCCAACTACTGAACTTTGTGTGAATGCGAAAGCAGCCGGGGAACTGGGGACAGTTTGGAGTAGCGGCGGCACAAAAACCGGATGCGGATGGTGGGCAGACTCGATGGTTGGGCTAGAAAAAAGTTCCGAAGGTGCCAAGTGGCTGTCAAACTTTTGCCAGCGCATTCTGCTCGCCCAAATCGAATCGAATCGAATGGAATGAAAATGCGAAATCGAATGGAATTCCTCGTTTGTCCTTGCCTGCCGCGGCTCATAAATTAAGCCAACGCATCCCCCTTTCGGGGCGCCGCCGCCCATGTCCCTCTGCTTTCCCTGCACTCCATGTCCATGTTAACATTAACGGTTTATTTATGCCGCCGCCGACATTTAAAATGCATTTCCTGCGACCAGGTTGGCCTCGGTCCCTCAGATGAAAGCAGCCGGCCAAGAGAAATGGCCAAAAAGCGATGGATAAACTGGGCTGGGAAAAAGAGTATTAAGACGTGCTGAACGGCAAGTCGAGGGGCCGTGGAAATAACTTTAAGACGTGTATTTATAACGCAACCGGACAACTTTATGGCGACGCATCGGGCGCATAAATACGGAAAGGTGTCGACGTGACTCCCGACTCCGGACTCCCGGACATAGCCAGTGACGTAGTCCCGAAAATGCCTCCGGGAGCAGTTAAGAACGCCAAGAAGTGGGTCAACCAAAAGTTAAATGCAGCTTCGAACAAATGTTGAATGTGTATAGTGTCTTATGTGCATATGACAATTTTTGATAAGAATACTTGGTTCCCATGTTGTTGCATGGCTAATTAATAAAAGCTGGAGGCACCTATAATTCAGTACAAATGGAAAGAGAAATTTATCAAACATCCATAACACTTCTTACATGGCAGTCACTTACGTCTCTCATTTGTCAAATTAAATAATTTGCCTACACAGTTGGTTTCAGTATCGCCACTAATATCTTCTTATGCTAGCCCACATTTAGTGGTCAAGTCGCCTTTGTCGTTATCAACGAACCGCATACACGACACTCACAAGTGGTTAATAAATTATTAATTAAGTTGAAAATCAAGACAGCCAGTGCCCATGATTGATGGGTGTTTGGCGGAACCAATTGAAAGGCAATAATGCCCATTGTGCCACTTGGGCATTTGGTTTTGGTCTTCTGGCCTGCTGATTTCCAATGACAACAACAATGGGGGCAGTGGAATTGGATCGGTTTTGCAATGTGCAATGTGCAGCGTAACAAAGTCGCTTGTTTTGGCCAACGGCGGCAACAGTGGCAAGAAAGAGCTCCCAAACCGCAAGAAGTTGGCCCGATCGAAGGGTTTTTTGTCGGGAACAACGTTATGCACTTAGAGACAAAAGAAATGCGGCAAGCAACCAACCAAAAAATAAAAAACAAATAACAAAGAAAAAAGGGTAGGAACACTGCAATTCAAAATATTACGAACGTTTGATACCCCATATAAGGTGTATATTATTTTATATAAATATAAACATATATCAAATTCATGTTGTGAAAAGCAAGGCACTCGAAATCCTTCAATGCAATGGATTATGAAGAGTATTCAATTTCTCCTAATCAGTTTTAGTATTGAGAGTATAAGGACTTAGATATAAAATACAACACAATAATCCGAAATGTAGTATAATTGCATAAATGTTTTTTGTATTTAATATATTCAGAAATTTAGATTGAATATTAAATCGCATTAATTTGAGCACAATACATACCTCTGCAGTACCCACTACTAAACGCAACACACCGAAACGAAACCCAAATAAAAAGGGGTGCAAAAAGCTGGCAGCAAAGTTGGCAAATCAGCCGCAAACTGTGGCAGGGCGAGAAGGGTTTGGATAAAAAGCTTCGGCGGCTCGAGGCGACTCCAGTAGACTGCGATAAGCGGGCGTGGCAGCCGCACCAGAAGCAGGGTCAAAACAAGCGGCCAACAGCAGCCAGCGAGGATAACAGGGAGCATCAGTGGCATCAGCAATGTGGCCGGCTTGGCAAGTGATAACGCTGCTGGCGCTTCTGGCCGGGGCTTTGGCCCTCCACTCAACGCCAGATGGGGCAATGGCCATAAGCGCGGCGCTGCTTGGCCAGGACTTTGAGGACTTTCAGCCATACTTCGGCCGCAAACAGGAGCAGGTGAGGAATTCTATATTTCAGGAGATTTAGCTGATGTTAGGATAATAGTTCCATTTTGCTATAAGTTAAATTAAATTCAATTGCTGCATCATTGTCAGATTGCAAATAGAGTGATACCACAAAAATGAGTCAAAAATTAGAGGAGGTATATGAATATTAAGTATACGCCATGTTGCACTCGCGTTTTAATTGAAGAACGTATTTATGCATACTACCACCATTTAGGAAGAGGATCAGCTAGTGGCCGCCACGAAGCACGAGGAGCATTCCGAGGGCGGCGAGGAGGAGTCTGGGGAGGAGCACCACAGCGAGCACTTCCACAAGAAGGGTGGAAAGAGCAAGAAGGGTCACAAGCATGGCGAGCACTCAGAGAAGGGCGAGAAAGGTCACCACGACAAGGAGGGCAAGAAGGGGGAGCACGGCGAAGAGGAGGGTCACGAGAAGAAGCACAAGCATTCCGAGTCCCATCACAAGAAGAAGAAGAAGGGCTCCAAGGGCGAGAAGGGCAGCGAGTTCGAGGATCACGGCTCCTACAAGAAAGGACACTCCATCAAGGGCAAGCACAACGTGCACAAGCTGGACGAGAACAAGAAGGAGAAGAAGTTCTACGATGAGGATCACAATGAGGGCGGCGAGGAAAAGCACGGCGGCTTCGAGGAGTCCAAGAAGCACAAGAAGGGCAGCAGCTTCAAGAAGGGACACCACAAGAAGGGCGGCCACGAGGAGCACTACGGCAAGAAGGGTCACAGCAAGAAGGGTCACAAGAAGAAGGGCCACAAGGGGCACAAGAAGAAGCACGAGGAGTCCAAGAAGTGGGGCCACAAGAAGGAGCACGGCAAGAAGGGCGGCGAGGAGCACAAGAAGAAGTGGCACAAGTCCCACAAACAGAGCAGCGAACACGATCATGGACATCATTAAATCTTAAGGCGACCTTGCTGCGATTCTCTTTCTTTTCGTTGTATTTTATAGGCATGAAAAACAGATAACTCGGACCCAGTTAACAAGAATCTTTTTTACTCAATGTATTTACATTAAAGCACTCAAATTTGCATAATGAAAGCATGATTTTGCACAGAAGCTAGCACCCCCATAAGTCATAGAACTTCTTCGCTAGGATATTTAATTTGATTCGTAAACTCCTCTCCATGCAGATAAGTTATTGAAGAGGCACAAAGCCCATCCAGGTCACCAGAAATGACGTCCATGTCCTAAACGAGTATAGCCCAGCATGTAGGTGTATGTATAATGAACACAAAATGTCATTTGCGGATTTGCCATAGTTATCTTTAAATTACTTCGTCTACTCATGTACGCAGCTGCTTAGAAAGAGATTATGCAGGACCTACTTGCCCCGCACACACACAATCTCGTCATGCAGATTAAGAAAAACATAATTAGGAGGAAAATCGTAGTCATCTTTGGCCAAGGGCTCACAGCTCACAGTTCACAGTTCACAGTTCAATTGGCAATGCTGGCTCCTTTCCTTTCCCCGCACCCCGCGCCCTGCACACACCTGAAGCAAAGCTAGGGCCAAACGTTAAGTGAAATATGAATGGGCCAGGACTGGGGAGTGAGACGGAGCAGGGCGGTGTAACCCGTTCGTGTCAAAGGTTAATTACGCATACTGCAGGTCATTCCCATACTCGCCTTCCTGTCGCAGCACACACACACACACACACACACACACACAGCAGCAGCACTCAGATATGCACACTCTGGCGCACATGTGTATGTATATGCATGTTTGCTTAGCCATTTCCGGTTCGATTTTACCCCAAATCTTGTCCATTTTCTAGCCTAAGCAAACAAACGGAAACTGGCTTAGTTGGAGCAGCCGTTGGGGAGTTTCGGCAAGCAGTCGGCCAGGACAAGCGGCTCTGTTTGGTCTCATATGCTAATCCCTGCGACCAGCGTCATAAATCATTTTCAACCAACTGGAGAATGGATGTTGGCCAAGGGACGACTGCTCCGCAGGACAATGGAGGTCGGGGTTAAGTAAAGTTCGTCTGGGCCTAAAAGCATTCGACGATGCCCTCTCAGCATGTGAGTTCGAGCAACCATTCAAAGCGCATCTTGATTTCGGCTCTACAATTCATGACATGTTTTTATTAAAGCTAGCTTGAAATATGTATGCTTTTAGGTACCATATTTGGTATTTTGTAGATTAAATGCATTGCATGTAAACCATTTTGCTACCAAATTTCGTTTCAAATTATGTGCAGTGCACCTGCCTGAATAACTTTTTGCAGCAATTAAAGCAAATTATTTTTTAGAAGCCAAATTCCTGTGCATGTTTGCTTACCGTGCTCAGGAGCATTGCCATCATCTACACTTTCGTGCGCATTCTTCACGGGGTTTTCCTTCTTTCCAGGAATGAGTTATGCTGCAATCTGCGGGAAGCAGGGTATAAGAAAAATGTATGCCAGATCCATGGGGATCTGGATCCTGCAAAGCGCCACAACAACTGCAAGGACCAATAACAACGGCATGAATATAACAAAGGCTTCAGTCCCAGACCGAAAAGCAGCTTCAACTGGGGCTCAAAAAGCGAGTTTTTCTGTGACTCAGCCTCCTTCTTTTTGGATTTTGTGTGAGTTGCAACTGCAAGGTGAACAGTCAACAGTTGAAGTCCGCATAAACATAATGCCACTGAAATAAAAACTACAGCTGATGCAAAAACTTTAAAATAAGATACTTTTAAATGAAAGTTTGGGTGCTGTGATAGTAATTTAGATAGTGTAATACCTCTGTATAAAGACTTATATACATACTTGTTTTGTAAAACAAGTGAATTTTCTATAAACATAGCCTTTTCTTCCAGTGCAAGTGTGTGCGTATTTGTGGTATCTGTTATTGTTTTTGGAAAATTGCCTGAGCAGCAACGACAAATATGGCAGCAGCAACAAGAATCCCACATGGCCAGTGCAAATGCATTAAGGAAAGTGGCTGAGAGTGCAACAGTGGCGCCGGCATAAGGGGGGTGCCATTCAAAGGGGGGTGGTGGCGAGGAGGGGAGCAGCCTGGCGGTGCCGTGTGACCTGGTGTACCAGCACTAAGAGATCATAATTCACACAAGTCGGCTAATAATTCAGTTAAGTTGAAATGAGCAACACACAAGTTGCACAGCTTCCACAGCAAGGGGGGTTGGAAAGGCGAACGCTGATGAAGTTGGGCACAGGCGTGGGAGCAGGGGTTTGCAGGGGGGTTTGCAGGCGGTCGAAGGGGGTCCAAGGATAAGTGCCACCACACACATACGCTTGGGAGCCATTTGGGGGAGCGGAGGGGGCATGGTGAGTAGCTCTCCAATTTGGGTTTATGGCCTTTGTTTGAGAACTCGTTATGGAGGGGCTATCAGTTTCGGTTCAAAGGCGATCCATAAATTAATATTTAGAAATGCTATTTAAAGGAAGTATTTACAAGTAAACTTCGAGTTAGGGAATGGAAACCCTAAACGATTTTCATTTATTGTACGAGAATATATAAAAGATATGTAATGGCATCTTACAATGAATCTTAAGATCTTAAGAGTGTGTCTTATGTGGTTTAATTTATTAAGTGTTACAATTATTTCTCTGAGCTTAAAAACTACGTTGAAATTAGTTTTGTTTTTACCAACTTTTTAGTCATACCACCCGTATTACCATTTAACTGATCGCAAGCGCAGCAGTTTTAAGAGAATTTCAATGTTCTTGCTAATGAGTTTCAGTCTCCCATGCGAGTGAGTGTGTGTGGAAAAGTTTATTGCTTATAAGGACCAACTGTTCCAGCTCCCTGTTGGTCCCGAATGGAGCCCGAGTTTTGGCCATGTTGTTGTTTGGCAAGTCCTAGCTCTGTTTGCTGTGGTAAAGTGCATCCATTCCTTACGCCCAAAAGAATATGCTAAGAGTAATATTGCTGACCTAATAAAGTATAGTAATACAGCCAAAAATAGGAGAAGCAGCCACAATACCTTAATTCACGCACCCTTTAAAATGTACAATGAACTATTTCGTTAATTACTAACAAAACAATACTTTTGTTAAAAAAAAGTCAATATTCCTCGATTTCAAATGTATATAAATCCGTTGGGTTAAGTCAATTAGCTTATAATTAAAATTTATGAAGGCCACCGAAGGGCAATAGTTCGACCATTAGAGCCAAGGCCCAAATGAGCTGGCACCCTTTGGCTTTAAGCAGCCAGTGTGCTGGGGGCGATGCATCTGCTTGGGGGCAATTAGGACAGCTCGTAAATATGCCAGAATGCGCTCGGATGCATCAATGAATGTGTCAATGATTAGGCACGCCGGGACAAAGGACACGATGGCCACGATGATGGCGCAAATCGAAATGTTGCACTCCACGTTGGCCGGGCTCGTTGGTGGCGGGGTGGGGGGGGTTGGCTGAGTAGCAGGGCGGGGAAGGGGAGACCTCATCGCCTAATGCAACTGCAGTGAAATGGAGAAGGGTAGGGGCAGTGAGGGGTCCGATCGCCGAGGGGAGGGTGGTGCGTTGGGTGCGGGGGTGCGGGGGTGCGGGGGTGCGGTAATAGCAGGCCATAATCAAGCGAATGGAAACAAAGGACAACGGCTGCCACGATACTCAGTACACTGGAAGAAATTTAAATAAATTATTCAATAAATTAATTTATGTTTGTAAATACATACAATATATATGTATAAGTTAGATGCATGCTTAACTGCCTCAAAAGTGCATTCAAAGTATACGTGGGTAGCCACTACCACACTACCACTACCATTCACTTAAATGCTATCTATAATAGTTTTAAGTAGCATCAAGCTGATAAGCAGCTCGTGTTATCTTTTAGATAAGAAAATACCAAAAGTGATAAATATTTCAGCCAATTCGTATTTATAATGCATGGCTAACATGCAAGGAAACTCTTAATGCAACTATGCACTTTCCACTATAAAATATGAATAAAGTAATGCCTGAGTATTGAAAATTTTCTAGTGCACACACCCACATGCGGCGAAAGATACACACACACACACACACATGGCAGTGCCATCGCAGTCAATTTATTGTGACCAATATTACGCCCGGACTGACTCGCCGGATAGCTCCCGTTTGGTGGTGCCCACAGGGGGGGAGGGGGCGGGTTTGACCGGGTGCATGTAAATTGAAAATTATGGCAATGCGCAACAAGATTAGCCAATGGCCAATGGCTGCTGGCGGTGCTGGCGGTTCGGAGCCTTCCTAACAAGACCCAAATGAATTTATCGAGAGATGGAGATGGGTGGAGATGTGGAACGCGAGTTGCACACAGACATAAACTAAATGAATGCCCATGGCCGCCAAATGAAGTTATGACTTAATGTATACAGTTATCCATATATGTGCGTACATATATGTGCATACATATATGTGCATATATGACGGTATATGGCGAGGAAAACAGGCAGATAGCAGTCGAAATATCTCTAAGCGAGCATAAAGTTATACGGAATACGGAATATACATATGTACGTATGATATGCAGATTTGGAAGCAAAAGTTAGCGCAGCCCAGAGCTCAAAAATGATTCAAAAGCAGCGAATTCCGTTGCAGTAAAACTCATTTTATTTCCTGCCCAACTGAAAAAATAGATTTTGGAAAATATATATGGCTAAAAAAGAAGTGCATGTCTGCCTAATGAACTGCGCTTGATATTCAAGAACATATAACTTAGTAACAATCAAAGTTTTCGATGCTACAAGAATGCAGCTTAAGAGGTTTTCCCACTCAAAAGTTTACTAAAATGGTGATTTCAATGCATTTTTTTGATAAACACGACAAGGATTTTGTGCAGGACACTCACAGACACACACACACACCGAAGAACACTGGGAAGTGGCCCAGGATTCAAGCATCGAGTGGATGAGGGTGCATATCCCTGCTTCGATGTGTCAAATTCATTCCACTTTGGCGCTCTGCAGTCAGCAGAGTCAGTCGAGCACTTTTCTGCGCCATTTTGACACCGAATCAGAATCCGAAACACTCAGTCACTCACTCACACACACACATACATGCACACACACACATCTGCAGTGCGGGGATTCCCCGTTCCCAGAGCTGATAGAAATTTCCAATGAATCGCTGGCAGATCATCATGCCGCATGCACTGCTGCCTTATTATGCAAATGCTGCGACTCGAGATGCGCTCACTCGCCTGCCAACGTCATCGATTTATAAGTTATGCAAAGAGCGGGAGCCAGAACTCACATACCCACCCACTGGCATGTCCTTCGTATCTCTCGCATCTCGGAAACATCGAGGACTCGCTGTTCGACTTCTATGTTAGCATGGCTTTACGTTGTAGTTGCCACTTTAGCTGACTGCCATCCGAAAATTTAGCTAAATCAAGCTGAGTGCAGCGACACTGAAAAAAACTAAGCGGAACTCGACTTATTTGTAAGGTATATAAGGCCACGATTTAAAAGATGGTATGACTAAACCAATGGAGACTAAAAATACATCAAAATAATTTAATTGCTAAAATTTCAATTTAAAAGGATTTTGGTAATGCGAATTTCTGAATCTTTTCAAATAGTACTTTTGTTTTTTACTTTAAACAAATTCGCTATTAAGAATTCTTATTATTGCTACTATTTGTACTATTTATATACATACGTCAAAAGACTATATTTGAAATAGCGTAGAAATTTCTGCACGATTAAATCTTAACTTTTTCGCTTCTCCATTCTCATTGATTACAACCCACAAAAAAGAAAGTGGGGCAAGAATGGAATCCTAACTAAAAGAACAGGAGAAAGAAGAATGGATAAAATGGGTAAAAGGGACGGACAGCAAAAACTTAAATCATTGGCAAATATCTTTTTACGATGCGGATTTTAATCAAAGTTTTTGCATCCGCAGTACGTTTAATTTTTTGCCCAACATGAAATAATTGAAATAATTGCAAGCATCATGTTATGGTAAACTTATTGGGCGACCCTCCCACAATCCATTATCGCCAATTGATTAATTTAAAATTGCTTTTTCAGGCATTTAAGTAGGAAACTAATAGTGTGTGTAATTAATTAATTGCCATTTCATTGAGGGCATTTAACATCATGCCAAATACAAATGTAAAAGTAACTTTTGTATGGATTTGTATGTTTGCTGTTTTTCCTTGTTATATATGAGGTTTCCTTAACTATTGATTTAAAAAGGAACATAAGGAAAGCATGTCCTAATAAGTTTAAATATCTTATGTACCTTAGAAATACTTACATATGCAATTTGATAATGTCCTATTAATCGTTGATTTCATAAAAATTGGAAAAAGAACTCGTCTAATCCTGAAACTTCAGAATCAGCCCACGAACTTCTTTTAGCCAGTGTAACCCCACCCGCTCTTTAGCACTGCTTCGCTCCGTCTCGCTTCCGCACATCGATTGGCAAAAGCTCCGCTCGCACTCGATATCAGCTCACAACTTCGCTTGCAAGCTCGCCACGGAAAGCTCGCGATCACACGGGTCGAAATCGAAATCGAATCGCTGCAGGGAGCTTTTCGAAGTGCGAGCGTCGACGTTTTATTTCTGCGGCTCAGTCGGTTTTAGTTCGTTCTGTTGGAGAAAAGCAGCAATCACACGTTCGCAAGGTGAACGCGAAGACACAGCAAAGTAAGCCCCCCTACCACCCACCCAAAAGCAAATAAGTAAAGATAAATAATGGTTGCAAAACGGTTCTGGGCGATCTAAACAATTAGCAAAAGAAAGCGGCATTGAAATCCGTCTTGAATTCGCCCCGAAAAAGTGACGAAGCAGCGATCAAAGCGCAGAGCGAAAACACGCACACAGACTGCAAGTGTGTTAGATAATGAGTGCAGCACAATTCCACACTTAAGTATAATAATCCCAGAAAAAGCCGATTATCAATTGGTTTTCGAGGGAGCTTGAAAAAGTGCGGTATGAAAACGTGAAAATTTGCGCGTGGAAAATTATTTTGCCTTGTCAGCTGACCCCCTTCCCCGTGTTCGCTCCATCTCTGTCGCACCGCGGGTCTTGTGATCGCCGCCTCTCTGGCGCTCGCTTGCTCTCCCGTTTCGAAACTCGAAACAGAAGTGGGAGTTTTTCGTGCTCCGGTAATGAAAAACCAATATGGAGAACGAGCGAGTTAAAAAGGCGGCCCAAGATTTTTACCATTTCCCTTACCCACTTTTTTTTTCATTTGTCAGCTGACGGCAATGACAGTAGTCTTGTGATCAACGTCAAAAGCAATTGTCAAATATTCGAACTCGAATGGAGAGCGAGAGAGCCAGAGCGGAGAGTTTCTCTCCCACTCCTTCTCTCTTGTTTTTCTTCGCTGATAAATATGAAAACCCGCATATTTTGAAAAACAAGCGTTTCAGTTGCATTCCTCCGTTGAATTTGTTAACCCGTGCGTGTGTTTTCACAGCTATTAATTTATTTATTTTGCGATTAGTTAGACAAATTGCTCTTTTCGAACTTTCAAAGCTCCGTCACGTGAAACGAAAGCTCTGCTTTTCAAGTTTTACGCAGCATAATCAAAGAGGGGGAGTTAAAAAAAAATAATGAAATCAATCGAAACAGTAGCTGCCCACCTACCACTTTATAACCTATAATCGGAAAATCAGGAGCTGTGGACTCTCCAAAAACTTAACCTGTAAATGGAGCAGATCCACCTGCCCCTTGTCAGCTGACAGAGGGCCAAGCCAGAAATTAGTGATAAGAATATATTCACCTTTATCTTTGCCCTTTTCCAGCCAGCACTTTACCATTTTCCCCCTCTGTTTTCCCTCCATTGCAGTCGTTAAAACAGAATAAAGCAAAATGTCCAACCTTAAGCGTTTCGATGATGAGGAGCGTGAGTCCAAGTATGGACGTGTCTTCGCTGTCTCCGGTCCTGGTAAGCACCTAACCATACTGATTAATCATAACTCATGCTATCTGAAAGTTGATACAAGTTCTACACGTGAACTGGAAGCCTTAATTTTGTGGATAATTTACAATTTACACTTCTGTTCTTAATAATGGCGTCTTTGAAAATGTGTCCAACTATTTGTTATTATTCAAGAAACACTATTGGCTCTAATTTTCAAAATTAAATAATGTTTAAATTAATTTTAATTTTTTCTTACAATTTTGTTATATAACTACATTTTGTTTATAAGAATCGAGTATAGTTAATATTAAAAAGTTGTTATAAAAGAAAATGACCAAGGCCGAAATAGGTTCCATCTTCGCTGGCTGAGTTATGAATACTTGATGAGAATCATGTAGTCATCAATGTAACCCGACTAACCGCTTTATTCCAGTCGTCACTGCCGAGGCCATGTCTGGATCTGCTATGTACGAGTTGGTCCGCGTCGGCTACTACGAGCTGGTGGGCGAGATCATCCGTCTGGAGGGCGACATGGCCACCATCCAGGTGTACGAGGAGACCTCAGGCGTGACTGTCGGCGATCCGGTGCTGCGTACCGGCAAGCCCCTCTCCGTGGAGCTGGGACCCGGCATCATGGGCAGCATCTTTGACGGTATCCAGCGTCCCCTAAAGGACATTAACGAGCTGACCGAGTCCATCTACATCCCGAAGGGTGTGAACGTGCCCAGTTTGTCGCGCGTGGCCAGCTGGGAGTTCAACCCCCTGAACGTCAAGGTCGGCTCCCACATCACCGGAGGTGACCTGTACGGTCTGGTGCATGAGAACACCCTGGTCAAGCACAAGATGATTGTGAACCCCCGCGCCAAGGGAACAGTGCGATACATCGCCCCCTCCGGCAACTACAAGGTCGACGATGTTGTCCTGGAGACGGAGTTTGATGGAGAGATCACCAAGCACACCATGTTGCAGGTGTGGCCAGTGCGTCAGCCACGTCCCGTGACCGAGAAGCTGCCCGCCAACCACCCCCTGCTCACCGGACAGCGTGTCCTCGACTCGCTCTTCCCCTGTGTCCAGGGCGGTACCACCGCCATTCCCGGAGCCTTCGGTTGCGGCAAGACTGTGATCTCGCAGGTGAGAGGCGTCACTTGAATTGAGAGTTTAAGGAGCGATACCCCGTGTAGCCTCCATACACTCAAGTGTCATAAAAATATAATCCCTGACAAATCCTTTATTTGCCCGCAGGCCCTGTCCAAGTACTCCAACTCCGATGTGATCATCTACGTCGGTTGCGGTGAGCGTGGTAACGAGATGTCTGAGGTACTGCGTGACTTCCCCGAGTTGTCCGTGGAGATCGACGGTGTGACCGAGTCCATCATGAAGCGTACTGCCCTGGTAGCCAACACCTCCAACATGCCTGTGGCTGCTCGTGAGGCCTCCATTTACACTGGTATCACCTTGTCCGAGTACTTCCGTGATATGGGTTACAACGTGTCCATGATGGCTGATTCCACCTCCCGTTGGGCTGAGGCTCTTCGTGAGATTTCGGGTCGTCTGGCTGAGATGCCTGCCGATTCCGGCTACCCAGCCTACTTGGGAGCTCGTCTGGCCTCCTTCTACGAGCGTGCCGGTCGCGTTAAGTGCTTGGGTAACCCCGAGCGCGAGGGATCCGTGTCCATTGTCGGAGCTGTGTCTCCTCCTGGTGGTGACTTCTCCGATCCCGTGACATCCGCCACTCTGGGTATCGTACAGGTGTTCTGGGGTCTCGACAAGAAGCTGGCCCAGCGCAAGCACTTCCCCTCGATCAACTGGCTGATTTCGTACTCCAAGTACATGCGTGCCCTGGATGACTTCTATGACAAGAACTTCCCCGAGTTCGTGCCACTGCGTACCAAGGTCAAGGAGATCCTGCAGGAGGAAGAGGATCTGTCTGAGATCGTGCAACTTGTCGGCAAGGCCTCTCTGGCCGAGACCGACAAGATCACGCTGGAGGTGGCCAAGCTGCTGAAGGACGATTTCCTGCAGCAGAACTCCTACTCCTCGTACGATCGCTTCTGCCCCTTCTACAAGACCGTGGGCATGCTGAGGAACATCATCGACTTCTACGACATGGCCCGTCACTCCGTGGAGTCGACGGCCCAGTCCGAGAACAAGATTACCTGGAACGTGATTCGTGAGGCTATGGGCAACATTATGTACCAGCTGTCGTCCATGAAGTTCAAGGTGGGTCATCAGATACAGATGTGATTATATCGTTGAGATTGTGTTGACCACATTTTCCAATCAATTTCAGGACCCTGTTAAGGATGGTGAGGCCAAGATCAAGGCTGACTTCGAGCAGCTGCACGAGGACCTGCAGCAGGCCTTCAGAAATCTGGAGGACTAGATACCGCGTTGGCCCTACTTTTACACTCTAATCTTATATTTGTTATATAGTTAACGTTTAAAAATGAAAGCAGTCAAAAACCACCCGAAAAGCCTAATCAAACGCCAACAATTCCGTGCTGCATTCGATGAAAAACAAAAGTCCAACAAATACCACAACTTCTTGGTGCCTGTGAGAGATGTAAACATTCCGGCCTGCGGTTAATGCTTCCCCCTAACCACGCCCCCTCCGCCCCCTGAAGGGCAACTCAAGGCAACAACAACTACAACGTCCTGCTATGTACTTCCATTTACAACAAAGCACACTTGAATAAAAGTACACGGACACTGGCGCACACACACAACACATACATAAAAGACACAAATACAAATGCATGCATAAATAGTATTATTGTTTAATGAATGGAAATTCTTGTTTATTTGTGAAAAAGTCATGTTTTCTCCCTGTTTGTTTGTTAAATTTATGTAAATATTTAAAGTATGAAATATTAAATGTACGAATAAAGTGCAACAACAAATACATTTAATGTAATTGAAAGTGGCAGCAAAAATGGATTTTAAAAATGTGTCACCTCGATAAAAACATAATAATTTTGTAACATACAATATTTCTTCTTTTCATTATGAACTTAATTTGGAAAATTTGAAATATCGAAAAGAATAGTCTAAAATCCCATATCATTAACAGTCATCATCTTAGTCTTTCCATACACTTCTGCCTCTTTTGTTGTTTGACAATATAAGCAAAAATTTTAACAAGTGGAACAATTGTATATATTTACACGAGATGGACAAGAAGTCTTGGGTTGCACCGATTACCTCGTTCACTAGCACTGATGCAAATCAGGACGACTCCACACCGCGCACCTCGGAACCCTCAAACCAAAATGCGCAGCCAGCTAAGAAGTGCACCTGTGCCGACTGCAAGTGCCAACGCCCTGACCGTAAAGTAAAACCAGTACCTCCTGCCACCCAAAATCGCAAGCCAGTAGCCGAGGCGGAAAGCCCACCCCATAAGGTCGATGAGGAAGGCGGTTCGGCAAGGGAGTCGAACCAATCGCACAAGAGCATTCAAATCGCAGCGGAGCCCGTGAATGAGGACTCGCATTTTGGGGTCGAGGAGGTGGTTGAAACGCACAAATATTCATCGGATGAGGAGGAAGAGGAGCCGCAAAGGGGTCGCATTTTCGGAGTTTCCGGTCCTGTGGTGAATGCCGAGGAGATGGCCGGGGCAGCCATGTACGAGCTGGTCCGCGTGGGACACTCCCAGCTTGTTGGTGAGATCATTCGCCTGGAGGGCGACATGGCCACCATCCAGGTGTACGAGGACACATCGGGTGTAAGTGTTGGTGATCCTGTCTACCAGACGGGCAAACCACTATCCGTGGAATTGGGACCCGGCATCATGGGCAGCATCTTCGATGGTATCCAGCGTCCCCTGAGATCGATCAGTGAACTGACCAACTCCATATACGTGCCCAAGGGCATCGATACGCCCTCCCTGCCCAGGAACATTGCTTACGAATTCACACCCGGAAAATTGAAGATCGATGCACTGGTCACCGGCGGGGATATCTACGGATCTGTTTTCGAGAACAGCATGATGCACGATCACCGCCTGATGCTGCCGCCTCGCTGCAAGGGGCGCATCAGGTGGTTGGCCCCGCCCGGAAACTACTGCGTGGACGAGGTGATCGTAGAGACGGAGTTCAACGACGAGATCACCAAGCACACCATGCTCCAGGTGTGGCCGGTACGCAAGTGCCGTCCGGTGGAGGATAAGCTCCCCAGCACTTCCCCTCTCCTGACTGGCCAGCGCGTTCTGGACGCCTTCTTTCCATGTGTCCAGGGCGGAACCACCGCCATTCCGGGAGCGTTCGGTTGTGGAAAGACCGTCATCTCACAGGTGAGATTGATACTTTTGTGCTTGGCGTTTTCCTGCTCAATTGCATTCCTTGTTCATTTAAAACTGCATTTTAGAGCCTAATTGATTTCAACTATTAGTATCTTTAATCTTTCAGTTATAAAGTAGTTATACATATTAAATAAGTAAAATTAGTTTCTGGTAGAGAAATATTCTATTCACCTTATTCCCTAGGCCCTGTCCAAATACTCAAATTCCGATGTCATCATCTACGTGGGCTGCGGCGAACGCGGCAACGAGATGTCCGAGGTTCTGCGGGACTTTCCACAGCTTGAGGTGGAGGTCAACGGCACCATGGAGTCGATTATGAAGCGCACTGCTCTGGTGGCCAACACCTCCAACATGCCGGTGGCTGCCCGAGAAGCCTCCATCTACACGGGCATCACCCTCTCGGAATACTTTCGCGACATGGGCTTCCATGTGTCCATGATGGCGGACTCCACATCTCGGTGGGCGGAGGCGCTGCGAGAGATCTCCGGACGTCTGGCCGAGATGCCTGCCGATGCTGGCTATCCAGCCTACCTGGGAGCCCGCCTGGCCTCCTTCTACGAGAGAGCCGGACTGGTGATGTGCCTGGGCAGTCCCGAACGTGAGGGTTCCGTGTCCATTGTGGGAGCTGTGTCGCCTCCTGGTGGCGACTTCTCCGATCCCGTGACATCCGCCACCCTGAGCATCGTTCAGGTCTTCTGGGGTCTGGACAAGAAGCTGGCTCAAAGAAAGCACTTTCCATCGGTGAACTGGCTGCAATCCTACTCCAAGTACATGCGCACTCTGGACACTTACTACGAGGAGTCCAATCCGGAGTTCACCCAACTGCGAGCCAAGGCCAAGAAGGTGCTGCAGGAGGAGGATGACCTGGCGGAAATCGTCCAACTGGTGGGCAAGTCGTCGCTGAACGAGGAAGACAAGATTACACTCGAGGTGGCCAAGATGCTGAAGGACGACTTCCTGCAGCAAAACTCCTACAGTCAGTACGATGCCTTCTGTCCCTTTTACAAGACCGTTGGCATGCTGAAGAACATGATGGTCTTCTATGATGCGGCGATCCTGTCGGTGCAGAATACGGCGGAAAATGAGGCACGGGTAACCTGGGGATTAATCCGCACAAAAGCCGCTCAAATTCTGTACGAGCTCTCCACCATGAAGTTCCTTGACCCCAAGCTGGGCGAAGCATTAATCATGGAGACCATGAACAAGCTGCATGACAGTATCCTTATAACTTTCCGGGAGATAGAGGAGAATGCAGAGGACTTCTGAAGTTATAAGGTAATCACTACTAAATCAAAAACAACATGTATTGGGTATTTTACAAATTGTCAGTAAATAATGAATTACCTGTCTTAGAATTTATATAAAGGATAATATATTTATACCCGTTACTGGTAGAGTAAAAGGGTATACTAGATTCGTTGAAAAGTATGTAACAGGCAGAAGGAAGCGTTTCCGACCATATCAAGTATATGTATTCTTGATAAGGATCAATAGCCGTCTGTCCATCTGCCCGTCTGTCCGCATTTTTATTCACAATTTTTGCCAATATTCCAGAAAATTATGAGATTGTAGAAATTCAAAAAAATTAAGAAATGTCCCTGGGCTGAAGTTCTAAGCTCCATAAGTCAACTTATCTTAATCGGATTTTGAAGTGGCATACATCTTAATGTTTCTGGGGCAATTCTCTACAAATCTGCATTCAAGTTTAGAAATTAATTTTTTTTAAATTTTTTTTGTCGTTTTTTGATGTTATGATGTAGAAACTCATAAAAATTAGGAAATGTCCCAGGCTGAAGTTCTAAGCTCCATAACTCAACTTATCTTAATCGGATTTTGAAGTGGCATACCTCTAAATGTTTCTGGGGCAATTCTCTAAAAATCTGCATTTAAATTAAGAAATTTATTTTTTAAAATTTTTTTTGTAATTTTTTTGATGTTATGATGTTCATATTTGTTGTATGTATACAATTATTTGTATTTGTATTTGTATACAATTATTTTATTAGGACTTTGACATTACAAGCTGTTTAATAAAACTATGGTTTTATTGAATTATAAGAGAAAAGAACCCATTAGATGATTAAAATCAAAATAGTACTTACGTTTGCAAGCAGGGGAAACCCACTTTGAACCGAACCGCCACCGAAAAGCGATTATCGAGTAGTAATTGCACCCAACTTATCGCAATCATTTTCCAGTCGGTGAAAAGTCATTTACCCGCCGACGCGTTTTGCTCATTAGAAGCCATAATGGTGCATCGTCTGCCTGCTCTGAAATGTTCCACCCATCTTCCCTGTGGATGCCAGCCGCAGTTAATCCTTTGCCGAGCATCGGTGGGAACGCAAAGGAGATTATAAAAAATTTGGTTGATTTATAGGAAAAGTTTGTTAATGCGCCAAAAGCGGCCACGCCCCGACAGAACGGGAAAACGGACCGAATTTCCCAGCTCACACCTCTGGCAGCCGCAATCGGAAAAGCAAACGTCAAGGCCCTGTGAAGGGCTTTTTTCCACAGCAAGGGAGCGAGAGATCGATTTCGATTCAATTAGTGGAAATTAAATGTAAGTATATATGTACAAGTCGCCACCACGCTCGCTGCAACGCCCCCCACCGCTGCTCCCTGCCCACCGCCCCTGTGCCGCCCACCCGATGGATTGCGATGATTACATTTCCGCAGCCCGCCTGCTCCCGCCCACAAGCCTCCAATCCTCCAATCCTCCAGCACGCCCTATATGGCAAACCAAGTCAGCCATAAAATGAGCGCCCAGCAAAAGAAGCAAGCCAAAAAATCAGAATCAGTTCAATTGCAAATTGAAAATCCCCCTACAACTTCCGTTTCCGCTATGCGAGGGGCCCTCACTGAGAGAAAAAGCGAGTGCACTCGAAAAAAGCGGGCTAGCATTACAATTGGTGAACAAATTCGTTTCTGAGTAACTTGTAAGAAAAAGTCTTGAAATGTCATGTGTTGAAAACAGCGTGTTTATCACTTGTATAGTTTGTTGGATCGGAAAAACTATAAGCATATTACAAAATTAATTAATTGTAATAAATTCATTAGAAATATAAGATAGTAGTCATTATTTTTATTTTAATCAGATATTCGAATAAGCTTATATATTTCTCACCAAAACCGATATAATTTTCAAACAGGGTATCAAATCTATGTAAATTAAATGGGAATACACTTTTTGAACTGTGTCCGCCTCTTGCAGATGTATGTATGTGTGCGCGTGTGTGTGTGTGTGTGCGAGAGAGAGTGCGGAAGAGTGCAAGTGTATGTGTGGGAGTCTGGCTGCCATGACAAACGTGGCGTATGAGCAATGCGCGCTAATTGGCTGCCATTCGATGCTCGCTCCGTTCCGTTCCGTTTCGTTGGCATTGCTCTGGATCTCAGAGCAGGCGAGTATCCTTGCTCCACATCCAGACATCCTGCCTTCTGCCCCCCTGGAGTCCCTGGAGTCCCTGAACCATTTGCCATTTGCTAGCTGCGAGTTGCGAGTTGCGAGCTGAAAGCTGCTTGGGCTCAGCTTGGGATTGCGTTGCTGATGGCGGAGTTTCGCAAGGACTGGGGGTGCTGGGGACTTATTGCATAATTTGAAGGGGTTAAGCCATTGAGCTTTAATGCAAAATTTCAATTGAACGTCAAACAGTCAATTTTGCTTTAGCGGCGATAATCGTAAAAGGATAATGGCGCTAAGAGCGCATAAAAAGGCAGCAGTCAGGCGGCAAGGACTCCTGAAAGCCCCCACTCCCCACCCCCCTTGCCCGCAGTTGGTGTGAGTGTGTGGTTGTGTGTGGTTGTGCTGGTGCGCTGTGTGTGTGTGTGTGGGTGTCTTTTTTTGCTCTTCCGTCTGCTGCTGCTGCTTGGCCTAAGTGTGCACTCAATTAAAGGATTTCTTTTCGGGACAGAGGCTAACGGCCACACAATATTGGCATGGTTAGATAAGCCTTGCGCCACTCGTTACCCTTTGCCAGATATTTGCCCTTCTCGACATTTTTAAGCCGATCTGCGCCGTATTAGACTGGCAAATACAAAACACAAGCAGGCTTGAAAATTCGAGGAAATGCCAAATTCGAGAACAAAACACAAGCAGGCTTGGAAGTTCGAGTAAATGCCAAAAATAAGAAATTCTAAATATGGGCTTATTCTTTGCCACTGTGAAATTTGAGCTCCGAACGACAAAAATGAATATTGCATAAACATTTAAGAAACATACTTTGTCTTTGATTTATGCCTGAAATTTGTAATCTTATCTCTCAATAGACGTAAAAGAGCGTACCTATCATACACGCAAATAGAATATTATATATCAATTAACTGATTTATCGCAATTTTCTATAAACAGAGAGCATTTATATGAGCTGAATTGGACACATTCTTTTCGCTTTATCAACAGATACGATAATCGATAATAATAGAAAATAGATAATTACTTAATGACGTTGCAATTCCGATTAAAATTGCTTACGTAGCTAATCTAATCGAAAGCTCTTGATACTCATTAGCCGACGTATACAAGGTAATAGACAGATCCAAAGTGCTTTTAACAGATTATACACT
Source organism: Drosophila orena (assembly GCA_005876975.1). Classification (NCBI taxonomy): domain Eukaryota; kingdom Metazoa; phylum Arthropoda; class Insecta; order Diptera; family Drosophilidae; genus Drosophila; species Drosophila orena. Next base: position 5,844,140 of record VCKV01000008.1, on the reverse strand, counting down.
TCTCTATAATCGCAATTTACATGTTCACTGAACAATTAAAATTCAGAAAAAATACGTTGACTTGGACATTCGCCTCAGCGCAGGATCGTTCAACTCCTGACACTTTTTTCTTGATATCCTATCTGTTAATTTAAGGTCTCAGCACCCAATCCTTAACCCATGCCCCCAACTCACCGCAATCGCTGACAAGTTTAACCCGAATGGGAAGCGTGTGCCGAGGCCAAGGACATGTTTCACTGCTGGTTATTGTTGTTTCTGGTTGTTGTTCCTTGGCCGCAGGGCCAAAGGATATCATAAGCACATAAGATGATGAAGTTGGAAATGCTGTGGAAACCCCGGGCTGAGCGAAAGGCAGGGCGCAACAAGGACATGAACAAATGGCAAAAAAGGGGGCGTGGGAACACGGATGAGGGCAACTTAATTTGCAACTTATACGCAAAATCCTTTTGATTTTGTTATGTCGCTGCTTAAAGGTCTTCAGTGTCCCCTGGTATATCCTTTTTCTCTGTTTCTGTGTGTGTGTGTGTATGAGTCTACCCGGCTAGCCTGCAGTTATTTACCAAACTTAAGGGTACACCCTTTTCGCCTTGTTTTCCATGAATTTCCACGTTCTTTTCGGTTGTTCTTCGGTTTCGGCTTGGCCAACTTTTCAGTTTCGGTGGAAAAAAGGTCCGCTGATCATTGTCCTTTTTGAACCCTAACCATTCATACACACACACACACACACACACACCTATAGGCGAAGACATATCGGGCTACTGTTTAAGGGAATTTAAATTAAGCCTATGCAAATTCGCCTCAGGATGCTTTTCTTTCCTCAGCGCCTGTTTTTCTTGATTTTTTAAGGGAGACTGAACCACCAACTGCTGGCTGTATTAACGCCGCATTATGGCTGCAGTCACGCCCTTTTTTGAACACACGCCCATTTCCTGCAGTTAACCAAATCATAAGATTGTCAAAAATAAAAAACATGTATATATACAAATGTAATGAAATAAAGGTATTATATTTTATAAATATGGATTTTATAAATAAGCACTAACTCAAAGAGCAATGTGTTACATATAAAAATGAACTCAACCTTTGGAACCATTTTCCGTTTGAAGGATTCGAATGTTAAAAGTTTGTCGATTCTACGTTAACCATGACCAGTTCATTGGGTTTCCACTGTACACACATGAATCAGCGCCTTAATGTATGCTCTGAAAAATGCTATGAAAAAGTTTTTGCCATAAAAATTTGCTCGCTTCTTGGAGCGCCACATGGTGGGGCCCATCGGAAGGGAAACGGAAATGGAGAGGGGTACGGGGTACGGGGAGGGGGACTGGGACTGGGGGAAGTCCTCTGCCACTTGCTGCGGCGTGTCGCCTGTCACACAACAACTGCCCTATCACTCACTTTCCCCCACTTTCCCTCACCGCTGCTCCGCAGATAATGAAATTGTTGCGAGCGCAGAGAGAAAAAGAAACTTTTCGCTATGTTCTGTGTTCATCAGGCGAAGGCAGGCAAACATTTTAAATACAAAAGGATATGCGTGGGCCAGGACGAGGAGTCCTTTTACAGTGACATTGATGAAACGCTTGAAATTTACTGCGCTGCGACCTCCTCCACGCCTTGTTTCTCTTTAAAATAAAGTAGTACGCACTCGAACAAATGTCTGCAAGAAGTTAGCTGGGCAATAAATGCATTTAATGGTGGTTATTTAACAGATAAACAAGAAATTAAACAAAATATTAGAACACATTTATTGGTAATTTAGATTAGGAGTGGTTTTCAAAGCTGTTGCTACGAACACTTCAATGATGAAACATATTTTGCTGAGTGTAAAGTAACCACTTTTTATGTCCTTTTTTAAACTTTGTGGTTTCCTCGCATCCTGGTCCTTGCTCTGGTCCTGATTCCGTTTCTGCTCGCCGGCATTGTTGTGCTTACTTATCCCTGTCGAAAAATTGCCGAAACTTGGTGGAGCGCGTCCTTGAGGGGGCGCAAAAAGGGCGGAGCGTGGGACGCTGACTGAATGAAGGAAGGAATGAAAGGGAGCTCTTCAGCTCGAAGTCAGTGCATTTAGTCAAAAGTGATTGAAAAGGCATTTTGTTATAATGCCAACTTAATGACAACGAAATTACACCAAAAGCCAAGCCGAGGAAAGGGCAACAACAATCGCTGCTAAACAAAATGAGTTTCCAAATACTTTGGGACCGAAACTTTGTCTCCGCCACGCATAGAGCGCCCCAAAATACAACAATTTCCCGCCATTTTCCCCTAGCTGCTATTTTTAATAGAGTGTGTGTGGGTGTCCGCTTTTCCCGACCGCTCTTCCGGCCCGCCTTTTCCCCAAACACTCAGCTGGCCTGTCATGCTAGCAAAGCGTTTTAATTGTTTGTCGTGGCCATAGATTTCCCAGAATGTTTAAGTAATCGAATCAAGGCTGAAATCTTCTTTAAGATTAACTCGGTGCTGAAACTGATTGCAAAACTTTCGCCAACGGCTGCCAGACAGATAGAACTGAAGCTGAAGTCGGGATAATTAAATTGGTCGGGGAATTAAATGCGCGAAAACTTGGCTTGGCTTCCAGGAGAATATGTGCGTTTAATAGGAAAAGCATATGTATTATAGGTTTTTGGGAAATTTCCACTAATTTTCAGGCAACAAAGCTTATTAAGCCCATTTTGAGTTGTAAGCCACGAAGTTAGTTATGGCTCCAATAAAATATGTAACCATGAATCCACTCAATTAGAATCAATATTCTGGATATTCTTTTTTTTAGTTTGCACACCTTATCGTTTGTTTCCCAATTTCTGAGCAAATCGAATAGGAATTTCCTGCTGCTTGCACTTCATGGGCTCGATGAACTGCGAAATCCGGAAAGTTTTGTGCCTTTCATTGTCAGGCTCTGGGTTAAAAGGCAAAAGAGTTTCAATTATTCACGTTGAATAAAACGCATCAGAGCGCACACACACGCACTCATTCGCACAGTTTCATAGCAACTTATTTAGTGCAAATGGTGTTAATTTAACTTTAGTTTAAATTTGACTTTATTAAATCAAATATACTAGTACAAAATTGCATTTAGAACATCTCCAGCCCAAAAAGATATCTAATTTTATAATATATCTATAAGTATTTTCAACGTACTGTGTAAATCTATCGATATATTAAAACTCTTTTACAAAAAGGGCTTTTCAATATGCTTAATACATATTCATGTTTATCTTTAACTTAACAGTTGGCTACCATTATTTCTTGGACGCTGCTGTGGGCTACACGCACACACACACACACACACACACAAACAGGCAGAGATTTCTGGGAGTTCCCTGTTAAACTGGCATCTGCATTTGGAGTTGGACTTGGAGCACGTAGCCGAAAAGTATGCTATTGAAATATTTATGCATGCTCGCCTTGCTCGTTTTCTTTGTTTGCATTCTTTCTGTGCCTATGTGTGTGTCTGTGTAAGAGAGGGAGGTGAGTGTGTTTGTGAGAGTGCAGGCGCAAGTGTGTGTGCGGCTGATTAAGCATTTGACATACATATTTCACTGCAGCGACGAGTTCAAAGCGCATTAGGCATGCAAAACAAACACGTGCCGACACATACACACACACTATTTACCTCTCCCTCAGACACACACTAAACCAGGGGCGTGTTTTTAGGGGGTTTCACTGTATAATATTACAATTAAATATGTATTTCAGATGAAAAAAAACGTTTAGTTTTTATTTAATTTTGTTTATTTTAAATATTATTCCATTTCATGTGTTTTATATTTGTACAAGTTATTTGTAATATACGTAAATAGAAGCTTATCGTTCACTTTTAATCTTTAAAAAATGGTGCTAGAGACTGGGTATGAGCTGAGTTAACTGCATTTTTAAAATATTTAAAAAATATTAAGCCAGAAGGCTTAGCACCTAACTTACGGGGAGTTTGAGCCCCCGAAATCCCCCCCATTGGCCGCTACACACTTCGCTGGCCTATGTGTCGCATTTTCCTATTAGCAGCCAGTCGAGCAATTCGCAACAAAATATGCAAATGCAGCCAAGCGAGTGAGCCCAACTCCTCTGGCATCCCGATCCCTATGACGCCCCCTTTTGGTTTCCCTGAAATCTGTCTTTGCCCGGCATTTGCCGCATTGTTTTTCTGTCTGTTTGCTTGTTGTCGCCTGAATGGCTTCTAGCCGAACATTTGCCAGACAAATTTGCAGCACGTGATGCTTCAAATAACAATATTAAATAACTCTGCCAAAGGGAGTGTTAGGCCAAAGTGAAACTGATGAGGACACGCAAAAATTTGTAATCACCTGAAATGTATTATTTTACTTACGTTCGTTCGTTGCCCAATGCAATAAATAATTAAATCAATTTTAAGCATCATATCTGGAGTTACATTTCTGAACTCGCATTTCTTATCTGAATGCTACCAGCTAGCACAAGAAATCAAGGGAAACCAGTCTATTAAGATTTGCATATCCCGAATCCTTAAGTCGTGAAGTCAACTTCACACTATACGTGTATGTAGGTGCTCGAGTTGAACTAAAACCAATTGCTCCCAAAGTTCCTATATATTTTGGCCAACTTGTCGTACTGATAAAACCCATTGAAACCACTTTTTTGGCAGCGTACCCACTCGATCCACCATTTTCCCCTTTGTTTCAATTATTCCTGCCTTATCTCAGTGAGTTCAGCTCTGGAGAGTCGGAAGGAGTAAGGACTTCAAGGAGCCAGCGCTGAAGGACAAGGGAACTGTTATGTTGGCTTTTAATTGAATTTTGAAACCGCATAACTGAAATCGCAATCCAGCAGCCAAATCTTGACCTCCGACCCGATTTCCCACTTCCATTCGACAGGCAATAAAAGTGTTGTAAAAATTTCGCCAAAAGTAATTTGCGCTAAGCAAGTTGGTTCCCTTAATCTGGCCAGCATCGAAGCTTTATTACCCTCTATAGGGAGAAATAAAAGTATCAACAGCCGAAAATATCCGTAAAAGATACATATATATACAAATACATAATACAGATAAGATACAAATATATATTTGATTGAATGAAATTTTGTTTCAAATAGTTATTTTATGAGCATTCCACAAGTGTAGATGCCCTGTCGATAGTTTTGCACCCTTTAGCAGCCTTAGTTTTTTGAGGAAATCCACACGGCGGATTACAGGCGATTGCCACTTGGCGATAGCGCTGCCAACAGCTCGACCGAGGAGCCCATCCTGCGGATTGTATCTACTGCCCCCCATCCAACCCGTATGGCCCCGGTCAATTAGTTAGCGCATTAAAGGGGATTGCAGAGCTTCCGAGGAGCGAGTTGGTAGGAGTGGGCCTGGCCGGTCAAGGAATTTATTGGGCTCCCAAGTCCAAGTCGGTTATCGCTGAAACCAGGCTGCTGGATGGGTGGTTGGATAGGGGGAACCATTCTCGGATCCTCGGATCGACTCCACTCGCATCCGACTCCAGTTGAGTCGTAATTGACTTGTTGCCAAGTAATCGTTGCCTGTTAACTGCTGTTGTCAGGGGATTATCTACAGTTCAGTTGAAATCGACTGCTCCACACATCCCTAGGTAGCTACAAGCCGAAGTTCAGTGAAGTGCATAAAAAGTGAAAAACAATAAACATCATTGGGTGGCTACTTTGTCCAGGGCATGGCCACCACGGAGTTGGGTGGTCTGATAATTTAATTTCAAATGAAATTCTATTGAATCCTTGGTGTCTAAGGCCTTTCCCATTTATCCTCGGTACAAAACCATTTTAATTGGTACACTGAGCTGTTTACTTTATTGTATATAACACCAAAGATAAATATAATAATGTTAGTATTTCTGCAAAGTTTCGAAGGAACGTCTTTCACTTTGTTGTAAGAACAGGCCTTTCGCACATTCCGCATATACACGTATTTTAAAATGTTTCTAGCAGAGCAACGTACTTACATTATCTTCATCGCAAATGGAAACCCTTTTGGGCGCGAGGTAGTGTTTCGAAATTCAAAACTCCCAAATCTCTCGCACTGCATGGAAACCAAACCACTCTACAGCTAATTGGTTCTGAAATGGTCGAGTGTCCTGGAATATTTACCTGGTCCTTCGGCCACCCATCCATCATCTCGCCAACATGCTCAATCTCTGTCTGCAACTGGCGCACCGGAAGTGTGGCCGCAGCAATCAACGCGCCAAGTTGCAGGCCCGCTCATCCCCTTTGTGCTGCAGTGGCGGCCATTTTGGGAGCTTAACCATAAATGTTGCATTTCGCTTTTAAGCTGCAACCAACCTAACGATGTGTGGGTGTGTGTGTGTGTGTGTGTGGCAGCCGAGGATGCAGGGTGATCGAACGGCAGTGGGCGGTGGCAGGAACGAGGATTGCGGGGTTCGAGGATGAGGCTTACCAGCAATTTGGGTTGGCTTTTCCCCAGCCAAATGGGATGCGAGCTGGTAACCAGGCAGCATCTGCCCACCTTTTTACACGTGCCTCGACTGCGACGCGTCCTTCAGCCAACCGCTCATCTCCGGCTAATTCTCTATGCATTTCAGTGCCGCAATTCAGGAAGAATCCACCTGCCATTATGGCCCCGTTGCCCCCACCGCTCCTCCCTTGCGCAACCCTTTGGCCGGCGATGTGGTCTATTTGAATCTTCCACTTGTTGGTGTCCAGTTGTGTTACAGCTTAGGCTTAGATTCTCCAATTAACTAATTTATGATGACATGAACAAGGACATATTGAAACAAAAATGCTTTATGCGGAATTTACATATCTGGTTTCTTCAAAACCAAGTTGTATCTAATCAACCTCTCTCTTCCCTGCCTTCTTATTAACCAATTATTTATGAAATGAACATTTCACTACCTCCAGAAGGAAATTGGAGAATATTTTCTTATCATAAGGTGGTGGAAAAGCGATGAATTGAGTAATGATTTGCTAATAAAAGTGTACATAAGCACCGCTTAAAATTGGTAAGAGTTTGTGCTGTTTTAGTCAAGTTTTTGTTAAAATCATCACTAGTTTTCATACGAAACCATGTGCCCGAGATGAATACCAGTTGGTGATTCACTGCTGAAAACGTAATAAATGAAACTGTTGGGTGGCTGACAGCTTGTTTCGCTTTTCTTCCTGCTTCGTTTACGTTTTTTTCGACCATTCAATGAGCTTTTAAGAGCGCTAATTAAAAATGTGGCAAGTGTAACCAATGCAGACGCCTCCGCCTCCGCCTGCGCCCCCACCTGCCCTCCTACCCTCCTACCCTCCTAGCGCCTTTCATGCCATTAAGGCCTGGCCCGAAAGGATGCCACATAATGTGGCTGTCGTCTCCGTTTCTATTGGCTGCTCTTGTGCGTTTTGCGTTTCTGTGAGAGCGCAATTAACGCCCTTACTCTTGGCATTGGCAGCCCTGGAAAAACTAAGGAAAACCGCAGGAAAACCCCCAAGTCCCCACCCCCGCAACGCTTTTCTTGCGGCCACCCCAAAAGCCCCTGTGGTTATTGCGGCTTTGTTTGTGTGGAAAGCGTTTTAGATTGCATATTTATTAAAATGCAGCCAAAGTTGCAGCACATGAAAGCACAAACGCAAGACGAACGAGCCGAGGAAAAGCTAAAATGTAATAACTCTTGTTGGGAAAAATCCCACACCACCCCCACCCCCAAACGCCTTTCCGTTTTTCCCGGGCTATGCATTTCCGTAAGCAGCTTTTGTCCGCAGGTGTTTGCTATTGTGTTGGCTCAACGCTTAACGCTCGATGGAAAGCGATGCGTTAAGGGACAGGCACTGCCAAAAATTACATATTTTAATAGGGTTTAGTTTCAACATTTTAAGAACTTTAGTTTTTAAGGTCATGTCATTTAGTTTTTCAGGTCATTAAGGGGTACAAAATATTTGTAAATATTCTAAATTTGGTATACCTTAAAGAAATTTGTAAAAAATATCAATTTGTGACAAGTTTTATTCAATCAAGTAGTTTATTTAAGTGAACACCACGATCACTGATCGTATTCAGAATTGAATATTGATCTTCAGTTAAATACTTTTGAAATATGGCAAGCCAGCTGCTAGAATTTTCATCAGTGTAATGGGTGAGCGTTCATTTCGTTGGCAAGGATTTTTCAAGACCAAGCTGCTTATTATCGCAAAAAATGAAAAAAGAAGAGAAAACATAAAACATAAAAAATGAAAATGAGCGGCAACTAATAAGCTTATGGCCATGCCAGCAGCCGAAGAGCCAGCCATCATCATCGTACCGGGTTCCAGCTAATTGTGAGCTAATTCTAATTATCAGCAACACATTCGAGAGGCACTGGCTCTCGGTTTGCTCCCGGTTTCGGCACCAGGACTCCGGGACTCTAGGACTCCAGGAATCCACCGCTCCCCCTCCCCCTCCCCCTCCCGCACCCGCCGCGTCCTGTCTGGCAGCTAACGAGTATTTATTAATAGCGCTAATGGCAAGCGACGCCTTTGATGAGCGCAAAATGCTTAAGCACACAGATCCTGGCCGGGCTTTTTGCTCCTCCTTCTTCATTCGGGCCACGCAATTAGCGCACAAATATTTCCGCGTCTATATATATTTCTTCTCATTTTTATTTTTATATTTCTTTTTTTGTTATATTCCCGCTGCCTTTCCGTTTTGGCCATAAAAATGCTCAACCGAATTGTAGTAATTACAACAATTTGCATAAGAGACGAGCAAAGGGGCAAAGTGGGGGGGCGGAAATCAAAAAGCGCAAAGCACCGCGCACACACACACACACAGAAGTATGCTACGCATTTTGCACTTTATTCAGGCAGCCGAACGGGAAAAGGACAACCCAGAAATTCCGAAAAAAATACAAAAGAGCGCTGTGAGAGCGAACGCTAATTATGTAATATGAAAATGCGAGGACAACGTTGAATTATTTGCATATGGTAAGGCAGCAGAAGAGGACAACTTAGAACCTTTTCCTTGCCGGCTCCTTTTCGGGTCATTTTTTATGCTGATTTGTTTTTGCAATCATTATCAAATTAAATTAACACTCCCCGCATGCGGCGGGCAATTTTATTAATAATTTTTATTACCTTAACAAGAGCACTGCATTGACGTGGCAAAGCGAGATGCGGCATTGATATCTGGCCTGCATCTGCTGCACTTGAAATTTCAATTAGGCCAACGAATTCACAGCCGAATGGATTCAAAAAGCTGCAATGCTCCGAACACTGGATGTCGATTAGTGCCGCAAAGTGCAACAAACGAGCGGAAGGCAGAAGCAGGATTGTGAAATCATAAATTCCAACAATCGGAGGTGGAAAATTCGATTTTCTTTCTTGCTTGGTTCAGGTCGGCAAGGTAAACGTGCTGGAAATTGCACAAAAGTCCAAAGAGGGATACCCGAGTGATTCACCGGAATATGTAAACATTTCTTGCAACGATTCATGAATATGAACACAGCCGGTTGCCAAACAAGAAATGCATGTGTGTCAAACGATATCGTAAATATATAAATATATAAAATGCCAATGCAACAGTGCAGGCGAACAATTAACTGCAACGTTCAAGCCTCTTAAAATCCTTTTTTCTTCAATCTGAAACACTTTATTTTGAAGAGTTGTGTAATTTTGGCTGAAAAATACCAACCAGGGGAATTACTGTTTTTCAATGTTCATTTTGATTATACTTAAATATAAATATTTGTATTAATTCACTTACCCCATTTTGTTTCGCATGCCTTATAAAGCTCATGCAATCGATTAACTATCCAGGTACATTTTCGCCTGGCGATTCGTGGCATAATACCCGTATAAATACCCACAACGCAATGCCAAAGTTCTTAAAACAAAAAACAATAATTGCACAAATATAGGCTGAACACGAAGAGTAATCCGGAAAAAAAAGGGGGGGCATATTGCCCGAGTCGCGTTAATTTTGCATGCCCCAAAAAGTGTTCAGTGCGACGGAAACGGAAACGAGAGCGCGAAATTTCAATATGCTGCTTACCACGACTACAATTGTGCATGGCAAAAAACCAATTTCAATTTGTTAACCATTTTTTTATTCGCAATCAAATTTATTACATCGGCTGACAACAAAAGTATTGAGTAAACGCGGAGCTTGGCCAGCGAAAAAGGAGAATATGGAAAACAAATTCGCAATCGGCGCTTATTTTCTTAAAAATATACATATCCATATGTGGTGGTTCCTCTTGGCTCCTCTTCTTGCTTCTCCTCCTGGCATCTGTCTCTGTGTGTGTGTGTGTGTGTGTGTGTGTGTATTTATTGTGCTGCAGGAGTGTGTGTTTGCAGGACAATTAAAACCAGGCAAACACAACAACAGAGGGCGTAGTCGTGGTGGTGGTGGTGGTGGTGGTGGAATAGCAGCAGGGATCTCGTGGCCCTAGTAAATGGTAATCAACGCAAATCCTCCATAGAGAACCGCACACGGATAGGCAATCAGCAGCTGTTGATGGTCCATGGAGAAGGCGGTGGCGAACAGTTTGGAGGCCGATATGGCGCACCAGAATATGGAGATGCCGCTCACAATTAGGCCGAGTGTGCCCCTGCAAGAGTGAAACGAGATACCAACTCAGTCCAGATAGATATAGACGTCGGTGAAATCAATAAACAATGCATATGCATGAAGCACCAGCTCTACAGAGTGAGAAAAACCCAGAAACCCAGGCCCCAATGATCTTGGCCTCCGATTTGAAATCTTTCAGTATCATAACACAGGAAATGCACTCACCTTCAGTTGGAGTCTTCAAATTGAGCTGAATTACTGATACTTGCGATAAGATCAAATATAATTTAGATCTATTATTTAAAAAATAACTTCAAGTTTAGGTAGCCTTTCAATCGTGGTCAGATAAAAATGATTTTTGTAATCCCCAGATAATTGAAGTACTGATTGCTTTTGGCACTATTTTTCTCAGTCTATCGACTTGGGATATACTCTATTCGGCTGAGTGTTCATAAAAAAGGATGAGTGTGCATGTGGGTGTGGGTAAGTCTGAGCGTGTGTGCGAATGAATGGGCAGGGCAAACAAAGACAGCAGGCGATGTGCCGGCAAAAGGATGTGCAAACACAGTCCAACTACAAAGCGCACACATAACCAACCGAACAACCAACACACACACACGCTCACTCGGGAAAGCCCAGCGGAAAATGAAAAATTGATTTCAAAGCGATATACGAAAACTGTTACCTTTATTCCCTGACGCACAAGTCGGCGAAAGATTAAAGGCAAGCTTACTAAGCTACAATCCGAATAATTACTTTGATTCAGCGGTTTGAAGCATTCATTTCCGCACTATCTTACCAAATCAATTAAGTATTTACAGAAAAGAAATGGAAAAAACACGTTTAGTTTTCAGAATGTTAGGCAAACATCTCGAATAAAAATATTTTACGATCAATAAATCAAAAAAAGAAAACAATATCAAGGTTATTGACTCCCTACTCTGGTCAGCCAGGATAAACAAAATGTATACTTGAGTAAGATATAAGATTAAACACTTGGAAAGCGGAGGAAAAAGTTGTGATCCCAGAATCTCATTCCGTAAACCCATAAAATCCGACAAAGAAATCAATTTAGGAAACCAAAACATAAATCCCCATATTCCAGAGTTCCAATTTTCAGCTACACGCACCCGTTTAATGGATTGCCTTTCTGTGGTCTCGGCGGCTCGGCTCGGCTCCTCTCCTCTCCTCTCCTCTCCTCTGCTGTCACCTCCGACAACTCCACCTCCATCACCCGTTTTCCGCCACTCAACTGGGCTCCCGTTTTTTTATGGTATCTGCAATCTTCCCCAGAACTGTGTTGTTGCTTGCTGGTCACAGTGTCCAGCAGTGCTGGTGCCAAGTGATTTTTTGGCCCCGAACTGGGCAGCTTAAATGGTCCGGCACTAGCCTAAAAACCAATCAAAACAATACTATGTAGGGCCGGATAACTCGACTGTCTGTGTAATTTTTGCGCACTTTTGCATCACCAAACAAACTCAATTAAAAAGTCTGTCTAAAAAAAAAGGAAAAGGGAAATGGACAGCGGGGAATCGCAAAAATATTTACTGTAAACTTGGCTGGCACTCGCAGGACTATATGAACATCAAAGCTGGCACACACACTCACACACACTCACTCACTCACACACACACACACACACACACCACCCACAAAAGTGCAAGCGCTTAAAGCCAACAAATAAAAAATGCAGGCAAACAGGCAACCCAAATGGCAATTGCACTGGTCGGTTGGACAGTTTGGTGATAGGGTTGGGTTTGGGGGCTGGAAATCGGTGGTGTGGTTTGGGTGGCAGGATGGGGTAAACAAAACGCGCTTGGTGTCGAGTAAGCTCGAGCAATAGTTGTTCTCCACACACACACGCTCATTTCCACCCATGCCCACCCAGCGCAGCACTTAGTTTTCCCCGCGCTGCTCTGAAATTATGACGTGCCAACGGGGTGGTGGGTGGTGTGTGGTGGACGGTGGCCAGGAGGAGGTGCATCCACCAGAGAAAGCGCTAAAAACTCACGCAGCATTTGCGTGTTGCTCCTCGCATGGCCATCATAAAAAGCGTGGCGAGTGAGTGGAGTCAGTAAAAATACAAAAACGGAAATAAGAACACAAAAAATGCCGGAGAACAAAGGCGCGGGGAAACGTGCGGAGGCATGCGGAGGAAAACGGCAGGGAAAAGTGGGCAGAAAGCCTGGGCCAGCAAGTGCTGGACACATATTTGAAAAGGAAACTACGTGAGCGAAACTCAACGGGTGGCAAAACAGGACATGGAACGTTAGACAGATGGACACTGGACCGCCGGGCAGGAGCATTTCCACCACCGAAACCGCCCACTTGGCCAAAACCACCCACTCCAACCGTCCTCAGCGCGAAAATTAAACGGCGCATAGTTGGCGTTATTTGGCTCCGCTTTTTGCCTGTCTTGCCTTGGCTTCAATGGAGTCCAAGCTCCTCCGCTCCTCCGTCCGTTATGTCCGTAGTTGGGCGTCCACGGTCCTCGGTTCTCTGTTCTCTGTCCGCAGTCCGCAGTCCGTAGTCTGTAGTTTGGCAGTTGTGGCCCTGGAGTGCACTAAAAGCGCAAATTAAGTTGGCTACTCGTTTTTATTCGCATTCGTGTGTATGCATCGCTGGCCCAAAACTGCAACAAAATTAAAAACCTAAATTGTGCGAAAAGAGCCAAGGGGAAATCAAGCCCAAAGGATGGGCAGATAAAGAAAAATTAAGCGCTGGCCGAGCAGGAATAGTAGTTGCATACTAGAAATGAAGAGTTCTGCTTCCATCCCACCTCTTAATAAATAGGTTATTAGATTGAGGTGTAAATTCACCATTGAATATATCGTTATAGGACAACAATGGCACTAGGAAGTTGATTAAATGTTTTAAATCCATTCGCGCCAATAACTTCTTCAAGCCTAATTACAATTTACACGCGACTACAGCCCACTGGGGGATTTTCAGCTTCGCAAGTGCAACTATTCCATTGCAGTTACATGACCATATCAAACAGAACTGTAGACTAAAATCAAACAATCGAAAAACAACACCCGCAATAACAATAGTAATAACAGCCAGAAGTGATCAACTTGAATGGGCGAGGAGCAGCAGCCGGAGTCGAAGCATCAATAGAACAAATTTCAGCGGCTGGGACGGATCGAAAACGTGCTGCAGTCGCAGTTGGGCGAGCTTAGGCAGAAGTTTGTAATTACAGGCCACAAACAATGAGGATTCGACGTCAATGCATTGGCAACTTTTCAATTAAAAACATAAATATAAAGCACAGCGACTGATGGCATGAATGGTTGTTGCCTCACTGGCCAGTGAAATGAATGGAGGTGAAGGCAGATGAAGGGCCAGCGACTTGTGTCAACAATTACTTACTGAATGGTGATTAAAATGTTGATGCCCGACAGCACCACCATGGGCAGCAGACAATAGCCCAGCACGGAGGCCACTGCTCCGAAGGTAACCTGCGACCGGCTGACCATCAGGGACAGCAGGCAGTAGAAGAAGATGCAGCCCATCACTCCGATTCCGTAGATGTACGAGAACGTCACCTTGCCGCTCTGTGGAAAAAGAAGATATTGAATGACTTAGTGATTGCTTCACAAGTTATTGCCAATTATTTTATAATAAATATAAGTATATACAAGATTCGTGATGAAACGTAGGCACACGTAGGTATAGAATTTTAATCACTTAAAATATTAATTACAATTAATTTCGACTGCATTTAGAGTACAACAACTTACCAGCAGCAGGAAGCCGCCAAGTGTGAGGCAGAACACCAGTGGACCCGCCATGTCCGTATCCTGGAGGATTTGCTGGTCGGTGCCCCGCAGCGGATTCAGCACGGCGAGCGTCTGCAACGGAAGAGAAAGAGCGCTAGAGTAATACGATTAAAATTAGAGCAAGTGAAGGATTACACAACGACAGGAATGGGGGTTGGGTCGGCAAAAGTCCGCCCGGCAACAGGCCATCATCACTCATGGAGCTTGCGGCAGGACACGGAATTCGGAACACCGGACACGGGACACGGGACACGGGACACGGGACACGGGACACGGGACACGGGACACGGGACACTGGACACTGGACACTACACAACACAATTCATTTGTTCGCACAGCGGTCGTAAAATGAAGCCCAACTCCCGTTTTCCAAACATTTGTTCTCTATGCGTTTTGGTTTTGCCCCTCGTTTTTGCACCGTGTGCAGTGGCAGAGAAATTTGAAAAATGGAAATTGATGATAAATGATATTGGTGACCAGCCAGCCAGGCCAGGCAGCCAGGCAGCTACCAAGTGAGCCGGGGCTTGGAAACTCGGCCAAAAGCTGTCAACGCATTTGATGCATGCGAATGTGGGCCAGGGACAAGGGCCATGAAATTTGATATTATAGCCGACAAGGACCCACTGAAAATTGTCGATGAAATTGCGAGTGTCTCTTTGTGGGGTTACCAACATTAATTGAGATTGAAAAGAATTTGAAGTGCACAAATGCAGCCCATACATTGCGGTTGTAAATTAGTTTTCTATAGCACTTTTTCGATATCCAAAACTAGATCAAATTGGAGTTGGTTGTAAGTGCTGCAGTCATATGAAAAGGGAGAATTTATATGCATACTATACGAGTACACCATACATTTTGTAATACAGCTAAGTGTTAGTTGTTAGTTTTTTTATGCGGACATGAGCCGTGAGTGCATAAAATCCTTGAAAATACCTCTGTTGACTTTGCCATTTGCCAACGTTCCATTACTTTAGCAAACAGGGCCAGAGTCACACACAAATCTAACCATAATTCCCCCAGCTAGCTGATGAACAATTTAATTAGCATTTCATTTCATTTCATTTCATTTCAGTTTTATGATGGCACACGGACTCATTAACATTAACATTTTCATTTTTCAATTAACACAAGCGTAATAAATTCCGTGCCGGAGCGAAAGAAATGAGAATCAGGCGCACGCAAATTTTTTTACAAAATGGACAAAAATGCAGAAAGTTACACAGCAAGCGGGACCGAAAGCGAGGGGTAAAAAGTGAGCGAGAAAAACTTTAATTAAAAACACAAAAGTTGCTTTATTTATTTAAAAACAACTACGGCCACGCTGGCGGCGAGTGCAATGAAAAAATATGTCTTCATTAGCGACACAAGCCCGCTAGTGCAACGACAACATGGCACACAATATAAAATGCATAAAAAAAGGCATAGAAGCGAAAAACAATAGAATTATTGCGGCAGCAGGAGATGCTTGCAATAAATACAAAAGCAAAATGCAAAAACATTTAAATTTCAATTAAAACGGAGTTGGTCCCGCCAGAAAAGTGCGGCCTAAAGTGGCCGCCCAGAAGGAAAGCCACCCGTTGCGTTGCACAAATTAGAAAAAGGCACCGGTCCGCGACCGGAACAGGGACCGGGGAAAATGCGTAAAGGCAAAGCAGGAATTACGCGGCGGGTGGAGTAATTGTCTGGGCAAACAAAGTGGGCAACTCAAAACTCGCAGCTCCTTTGTGGCGTGTGTCGGTGGAATCGGGCGCATAAAATATGCAATTTGCCTGGCCCCTCTCAAGATCTCCATTTGAAAATGCGTTCAAGAGCAGCGGGCTAGGGAGGAAGGGTGGTTATCCTCCACCACCAGGCAGCTCAAAAGGTGGAGTACGCAAATTAAGAAAAGCTGCGGCGGAGCCTCCTTTGTTCTGCTTTCTTTACTTACCTTTTGGAAGATGTGATTCGGATTGATGCCCAGCTCTGCAACAGAAAAGGAAAAACAAGAGGAGATTCGTTATGCGATAAAAGATTATGTCTTAAGTATGAAACCTGAATTGACTCAACAATCGCAATATACATAAATATGTTCACTGACAACTTGTCTAGAACGAACATTGATCATTTTCATTTTTTAAATGTAGAACAGCTTTTTAGTACTATAAATAATAATTTAAAAGGTCCTAAGCTATTGGTCAAACACGCTGGGTTTAGACAACTATTGCATAAAGTTATGTATTTTAACATCTAATATACACATCTTATTAGATGGTTTTAAGTTCTCCAAGCAAGTGACTTATACATCGAGTAGCTACGGAATTCTGATTGGCTGCATAAGGACATGAAGGCAGTGTGCCCATATGGAAGACAATCTCACCTTCCAGAAGTGGGGGCTCGTCGTCGAATTCGTTGCCGGCTCCTCCGGGGGCACCTGACTTTCCACTCTTGTCCTGTCCGTAACTCGTGTCGCTGTAAGCCGTGGGATCGTAGAACCCGCCCAATCCTTGGTTTTGGGACTGGGCATAGGCCGCATCATAGTTGGGCGGCACCGAAGCCTGTGTGTTGTCGAAGCTTTGGAAATTCCTGCAAGCAAGTGGAGCAACAATTGCGAATGAATTCTGTGCGAAGTGCAATCCCGGGAAAGTACTCACAGTTCCTGGCCAAATTCAGGCATATCGAAATTGTAGCTGGAATCCCCCGGGGGCGCGGAGCCGTAAAAGTCATTGGGTCCGCCAAACTGAGACATAATTACTTTAAATTAAGCGCAATTCATATATGTTTAAAATGATATTTAATTTAACAACACGTCAACTAGAGACGGCATATAGAAAAATGTAACCGATGATTTTCGATGATTTACCTATCGCTTAAAATAGTCGACGACTGACATCAATGCTATCCGAAAACTATCGTCATCGATATCTTATCGCCAATCGAGTTTTTTTTGTATTCAAAAAGTCGCGCCACTTTAAAAAAAAAAAATTAATTTATTAAAACCGTATCAGTTTGTAACATTCATAATACATTTTATTTACATAGCTCCATTTGCAACACACACAAGTTACTGAAATAGCTATCCTTTGGTAGTAGAGGTACATGCTTTTGGGGCTACGTTGTTATTGCGTTCTTTAAAGGTCTATAATATGTAGGAATATAATAATTCGTAATTTCGTAAAGTTTCAAACGCCCTTTAGTTTGTTTAGTTGGTTTAGTTTCACATAATGGGGTAACGAACACAATCGATAACTATATGAAAATTTACTAACAATACATAGCTGTGAATTATATTTATATATCAACATAGATAATTATACATATGTGTCGTATATGTATGGTATTTATGTATATGGCTGGTTTAACTGCGTTCCATTTGCGCTACCGACTAATTATTGTTCGTCTTTCCTTACTCGCCGTCACCGCGTTGTTTTTTGTTTTGTGTCTCTTCTGATGATTCGATTCTGACCTGACTAGACCTGAAGCGGGCCAAACTGTTGATAAACTTATAAGTAAACTTGAATTCAAATATCTTATTATGCATTATGTAAATATGACTAGATTGAATGGGGAATTCGAATAATAACCTAGCTTTGGTTTCTTATTTCGTTTGGTTTGCTTTGCTTCTGTTTCCATTCCTCTTGCTAGGAAAGCCCGCCGTTGTTTTTAGACCTCCCCGCTTAGTCCTCCAGATTTCGGAAGGCCTGCTGCAGATCCTCGTACAGCTGATCGTAGTCGGCCTTGATCTTTTGCTCGCCATCTTTCACAGGGTCCTGCAGGTGTCCATTATTAATATGTATAATAACCATGCGAACAAATAAACCAACTCACCTTGAACTTCATCGACGACAACTGATACATAATTCCGCCCATCGATTCCCTGATGGTGTTCCATGTGATCTTGTTGTCCGATTGGGCTGTGGACTCAACGGCATGCCGGGCGGTCTCATAGAAGGCCATGATGTTTCTCAGCATGCCCACCGTCTTGTAGAAGGGACAAACGCGATCGTATGGTGAGTAGGAGTTCTGTTGCAGAAAGTCGTCCTTCAGAAGCTTGGCCACCTCCAGGGTCACCTTGTCGGTCTCGGCCAGCGATGCCTTGCCTACCAGCTGCACGATCTCAGACAGATCCTCCTCCTCCTGCAGGATCTCCTTGACCTTGGTGCGCAGTGGCACGAATTCGGGGTAGTTCTTGTCATAGTATTCATCCAGAGCACGCATGTACTTTGAGTAGGAGATGAGCCAGTTGATCGAGGGGAAGTGCTTGCGCTGGGCCAGCTTCTTGTCGAGACCCCAGAACACCTGTACGATACCCAGAGTGGCGGATGTCACGGGATCGGAGAAGTCACCACCAGGAGGAGACACAGCTCCGACAATGGACACGGATCCCTCGCGCTCGGGGTTACCCAAGCACTTGACGCGGCCAGCACGTTCGTAGAATGTGGCCAGACGAGCACCCAGATAAGCCGGATAGCCGGAATCGGCGGGCATCTCAGCCAGACGACCCGAAATCTCCCGAAGAGCTTCGGCCCAACGGGAGGTGGAATCAGCCATCATGGCTACGTTGTAGCCCATATCTCGGAAGTATTCGGACAGAGTAATACCAGTGTAGATGGAGGCCTCACGAGCAGCCACAGGCATGTTGGAGGTATTGGCCACCAGGGCAGTACGCTTCATGATGGACTCGGTGACACCATCGATCTCGCAGGTCAGTTCGGGGAAGTCACGCAGTACCTCAGACATCTCGTTACCACGCTCGCCGCAACCGACGTAGATGATCACATCGGAGTTGGAGTACTTGGATAGAGCCTGCGGATGGTAGAAGTATAGATTAGGAGGGAATTTTTTAATAACATGTAAGCTGTGGATTGAATGAATGATTTGTAACTTGCCTGCGAAATGACAGTCTTGCCGCATCCAAAGGCACCGGGGATGGCAGTGGTGCCGCCCTGGACACAGGGGAAGAGCGAGTCAAGGACGCGCTGGCCCGTGAAAAGCGGGTGGTTGGCTGGCAGCTTTTCTGTGACGGGACGTGGCTGCCGCACCGGCCAGACCTGCAACATGGTGTGCTTGGTTATGTCGCCGTCGAACTCCGTCTCCAGAACAATGTCCTCCAGGTTGTAGTTGCCCGCGGGGGCAATGTATCTAACAGTTCCCTTAGCCCTGGGAGCCACAATCATGCGCTGCTTCACCAGCGTGTTCTCGTGGACCACTCCATACAGATCTCCTCCGGTGATGTGGGATCCCACACGCACATTCAGCGGGTTAAATTCCCACATCTCCGAGCGCGACAACGCGGTTGTGTTGACACCTTTGGGTATATAGATGGAGTTGGTCATCACACCGATGTCCCTCAAAGGTCGTTGGATGCCGTCAAAGATGCTGCCCATGATACCGGGTCCAAGTTCAACGGAAAGGGGCTTTCCAGTACGCAGAACAGGGTCGCCCACGGTGACGCCTGATGTCTCCTCGTACACCTGGATGGTGGCCATGTCGCCCTCCAGACGGATGATCTCGCCAACCAGCTCGTAGTAGCCCACGCGGACCAGCTCGTACATAGCGGATCCAGACATGGCCTCCGCGGTGACCACTGAGGGGGATTAGGGTAGGTGAAGGAGGAGGAAAAGCAGGAGCAAATATATAAGGAGCCGGAGTGGGAGGAACAGAAAAAGGACAATAGAAGGAAAAATAAGAAGGCAGGCCGAAGGATGAAAGCGCGAAGCGTGATAATGAAAAAGGATGAATGGCGGAGAAGGATGTGGGGAAGTAAAATAAACAAGAGAAAGAAAAGCAGGAAATATAGAGATTACAGATTAGGTATTGGGCATGAAGGACGATGGTGACGTCGCTTACCTGGTCCGGATACCGCGTAGACACGGCCATACTCCGACTCGCGCTCCTCGTCTTTGAATTTCCTCAAGTTGGACATGGTCGCGGTTGCTGCTCTTCTTCTTCTGCTTCGGTAACGGTCAAATCGTTCGTTGGCTGTGGAAAAAGTAACCGTTTGTGTTATAAACAAAAACACGCATTTTCCATGCCCCCGAACGAGAGAGTTTTCCGGGAGGAAAATTACAGATGGCGCTGATGTGCAGAAGCACCCCCAGTGAAAAGCTTCACACCCCCGCAGCCCAGCATCGATTTTCCAATACAATTTTCACACATGCCACCAACGGCAAGATGAATTTTCCACATTTTGCGCATCACAATAGCAGTTTCCACACTTCTCTTTTATTGAGCACTTTGGGGATAGTGTTCTAATTGTTTTGTCGCGTAAAAACTGTTTTTTTTTAGCTGCTCTAAAATTAAATAAGCTCACATTTGTTTCACCACCTCTTATGAAAATTCTCTTGCTTTTTTGATTTCACTCTAGTATTGATCTATCGGTTATCGGCGAGGGGTCCAGGTGTCGATAGAGATGAGCTCACTTGCACGCACGCAAGGCATTAGGAATTAATAGGTAGTTTCCACTAACACAATCTGCCCTTTTATAAAAATATAAATTTGTATATAAATAAAATATAAAAATAAATATAAATATATAAAAATGTTTACTTAATGCTTAATATATATAAGGTTGTCAAATATCTCCGCCTTTTTGTCTTTTGAAATTCGCGGCTATGTACAAAGCGCTACACAGATCGTATCTGCCAATACTATACATAATTTGAAAGGTCTTGATATAACCTACAAAACGACGATATGCATGATTAGTTTCGATATTGCGTTCAACAGTGATAGACGTGTAGACATGGAGTTCACTAACGCCGAAATTCGCGCTATTTTAAAGTTTTCATTCGTTAATGGCAAATCCGCTAGAGAAACGTTCCGTGAGATTAATGGTGTTTTGGGGGATGGTACCCTATCACTTCGAACCGCGGAGGAATGGTTTCGACGATTCAGAGCCGGTGAAAACGACACCATGGATAAGCCAGCCGGCGGAAGACCTGTGACGACAAATACCGATCAAATCATGGAATACATCGAGTTAGACCGGCATGCGGCATCTCGTGACATCGCCCAGGAGATGGGAGTTAGTCACCAAACCATTTTAAACCATCTGCAGAAGGCTGGATACAAAAAAAAGCTTGATGTTTGGGTGCCCCATGATTTGACGCAATAAAACCTTCTGGACCGAATCAACGCCTGCGATATGCTGCTGAAACGGAACGAACTCGACCCATTCTTGAAGCGGATGGTGACTGGCGACGAAAAATGGATCACATACGACAATATCAAGCGAAAACGGTCGTGTTCGAAGGCCGGTGAATCGTCCCAAACAGTGGCCAAGCCGAGATTGACGGCCAGGAAGGTTTTGCTGTGTGTTTGGTGGGATTGGAAGGGAATCATCCACTATGAGCTACTCCCATATGGCCAGACGCCTAATTCTACCATCTACTGCGAACAACTGGACCGCTTGAAGCAGGCGATCGACCAGAAGCGTCCAGAATTGGCCAACACGAAGGGTGTAGTGTTCCACCAGGACAACGCCAGACCACACACTTCGTTGATGACTCGTCAGAAGCTACGGGAGCTCGGATGGGAGGTTTTATCGCATCCACCATATAGCCCGGACATAGCGCCAAGTGACTACCACCTGTTCCTGTCCATGGCGAATGCCCTTGGTGGTGTAAAGTTGAACTCAAAAGAGGCTTGTGAAAAGTGGCTGTCCGAGTTCTTCGCAAATAAGGAGGGTGACTTCTACGAGGGAGGTATTATGAAGTTGCCGTCTAGATGGAAACAGATTATCGAGCAAAACGGCTCATATTTGTCATCCTAGACGAGCGGAAGGCCTTAGCTGCTAATGCTCCTAGTTCTTAGTTACCTTATAGTTTTATACTTTAAGTTAGCTTTAAAATTATACATTTCTGTATAATTTTTCATAGGCTTCAATGTAAATTGTTCATTCAAATAAAAACAAATTCGGTGTTTGTTTCTTGAAAATAAATGTAGACCTATATCCGTTATTTAGTCTTTACTAAATCACTTTTTTAACAAGTTTATTTAACTTATGAACCATTTTCTTTATTTATTTATAAAATATCTAAAGCTATTAATGGCAAATTATTGATATCGATACAGGCATTGAGAAATATCGGTAAGAAAACATCGATTGTCTATTCATCGAAGTCTGTTTTACATCACTAATCGGCAGCGGCTGCAATAAATTTCCGTAAAAACCGAAGTAATCTGGAATTAAAGGAAGCAAACAACCTGCATTCGAGCTAAATCGTTCGGCACTGGTGCCAACACATGAGATCCTATCGAGTGACGAGTGGAACAGTGCGTGTAGCGCCCCGGGGCAACCGAATAGATAACCTCCAAAGTCCGGAGACAGCAGGCAGATGCACCTGCTCCACCCTTTCCCCTCCCAAATGCAAGTGAAAATCGCCTTTAATAGTGAATAAAACCTGCCCAGCCATGTCGACGACGTCGGTGGTGCAGCAGTTCGTCAACGGGCTTAAGTCCCGCAACCGGAATGTACAGAACAAGGCCACCCAGGATCTGCTCTTCTATGTGAAGACAGAGCTGCGCGAGATGTCCCAGGAGGAGCTGGCGCAATTTTTCGACGAGTTCGACCACCACATCTTCACGATGGTGAATGCGACGGACATCAACGAGAAGAAGGGTGGTGCCCTGGCCATGAGTGAGTTGCTGGGTCGCCGGTAGTTCATTAGAGGATCTAACGTCATTCCTTTCAGAGTGCCTGATTAACTGCGAGGGCAGTCTAACTGCCAGAAAGGGAATTTCTCCATATCTCAACCGCCTGCGCGATCTTCTCCTGATCAATGATGTGTCCGTCATGGAGATTGCCGCTCGCTCCCTGGTCAAATTGGCCAACATGCCCACCTCCAAGGGAGCCGACTCCTTTGACTTCGATATTAAGAAGGCTTTTGAGGTGCTCAGGGGCGAGAGACAAGAGGTGAATTACAAGAGAAATAAAAAATTTAAAATTTTAAGCCTGATTGAATAACTTTTTTTCACAAAATTATAATTCGATCTTACGTTAATACGTAATATATTAGTATTAATATATTGGAAGCAAAATGTTAAATGTGTTTTTTTTTTAGTACCGCCGCCATGCAGCCGTCTTTATCCTCCGTGAGCTGGCGATCGCCTTGCCAACATACTTCTACCAGCACATCCTGACCTTCTTTGAGGTTATCTTCAACGCCATCTTCGATCCCAAACCTGCAATACGAGAGTCTGCTGGCGAGGCTTTGAGGGCGGCTTTAATTGTCACCGCGCAGCGAGAGAGCACCAAACAGTCCAGTGAACCACAGTGGTACAGAATCTGCTATGACGAGGCCAGTGGGAGCTTCAGTGCAGACTTGGCCGCTAGCAAGGATCAGAAGGGCATGACCCGAGACGATCGCATTCACGGTGGCCTCATCGTCTTCAACGAGCTCTTCCGCTGTGCCAATGCCACATGGGAGCGGCGCTACACGTCGCTTAAGACGCTGTTCCCCAAGGCCCACCACAGCAAGTTCCTGGAGGCAAGTAGTTCGTCGGGTATGGGCTCCCAGCTGAACACTCTAGTGCCGCGGCTAAAGGTGCCCTTCATTGACAAGCTCGGCAGCACCCAAACGCATTTGGGCGAGGGAGAGCATCACAAAGGAGTGGCCAAGTTCGCGAGCGTGAGTCTAACGATCAAATATAATACCTCCACACACAAATGTATTTGTTATTTTCATTTATTTACCTATTGGTTTACGTAGTACTTTACATGTATCTAAAAACCAACAAATGCCTGACGGGCAAAAATCAGCTGACCTAATTATAGTTTAAAAAATTGTGTAAAATGTCGAGGTATTCATATCTAGCAGTAGAGTGTGAGTGATACTATAGCAGAAATATTTGTAGGGCGGCAAATTACTTAGATAACTTTCTTTATATAAAGTGGTATTTTTTTTTATTATATTAATTTGAATATGATATTTGAAATCAAAAATACAATTAAAACACACAGATAACTAATAATATCGTCATCCAACAGCACAACGTACTGGAGTCCGCCTATGCCCAAGAGATCCTCCAGGAGCACTACTCCACCATTTGCGACAATGTTTTGGAGCAGCGAACCTCGAAGTCTCCGTATGTACAGCAGGCACTCCTTCAAATACTGCCCCGATTGGCTGCTTTTAACCGCGCGGTCTTTGTGGAAAAATACCTACAGACATGCGTGTCGCATTTAATGCAGATCCTGCGGGGCAAGGAGAAGGACCGCACGGTGGCCTACATTACCATTGGTTACATGGCTGTGGCAGTGCAGAGTGCGATTGAAGTTCATCTATCTAGTATAATGACCAGCGTGAAGGTCGCTTTGCCAGCAAAGGATTTGACCAGCAAACGGAAGGTACCAGTGGATCCTGCGGTCTTCGCCTGCATTACGCTCCTTGCGCATGCCGTTAAGTCGGAGATAGCCAGCGATGTTAAGGATATCCTTGAGCAGATGTTCTACACGGGTCTCTCGCCAGCTCTGACTGTTTGCCTAAGAGAGCTCTCAGAGAATGTGCCGCAGCTAAAGTCGGCCATTACAGAAGGATTGATCGGAATCCTGTCCCAGGTGCTGATGAACAAGGTACCATACACTGCTTTGCCGTCGATCGCCATCGATGGTTCGCTGATGCAGAATGCTGATGGAGCCACCACAGTGCTGGCACTAAAAACACTGGGTACCTTCAACTTTGAGGAGCAAAACATGCTGGACTTCGTGCAACGGTAAGACTTAATTTTTGTATATTTTAGTCACATTACAAGGTCTGAATTCTTTGTCAGATGTGCCGACTTCTTCATTGTACACGAGCAGCAGGAGATTCGTCTGGAAGCAGTGCAAACCTGCACACGACTCCTCAAACTGGCAGTGCAATCCTCTGAAAGTATGGAGAACTCCAAGACACTCAGCAACACCGTTTCGCACGTGATTGAGCGCCTGCTAATGGTGGCAATTACTGATATGGACTGCAATGTGCGAATACGAATTCTTCGTTCGCTGGACGAGACCTTTGATGCGAAGCTTGCTCAGCCAGAGTCTCTGAATTCACTATTTATTACGCTTCATGACGAAATTTTTGAGATCCGCGAGCTGGCAATGGTTACCATTGGAAGATTATCGTCCATGAACCCGGCTTATGTGATGCCCAAATTAAGAACCACCATGATCGAGTTGATCACCGATCTGAAGTACTCGGGAATGAGTCGGAACAAGGAGCAGAGCGCCAAGATGCTTGACCATTTGGTGATAAGCACGCCCAGGCTAATATCCTCATATATGAATCCGATCCTTAAGGCCTTAGTGCCCAAGTTGCATGAGCCGGAATCGAATCCAGGAGTTATTTTAAATGTGCTGCGCACCATTGGTGATCTAGCAGAGGTAAATGGAGGCTCCGATGAAATGGAACTGTGGGCAGACGACCTTTTGTCCATTTTACTCGAAATGCTGGGTGACGCTGGCAGTCCGGATAAGCGAGGAGTGGCCCTGTGGACCCTGGGACAGTTAATCAGTGCAACGGGCAGGGTAGTTAGCCCATATCACAAGTACCCCGTGCTCATTGACATTTTGATTAATTTCCTTAAAACGGAACAACGCCGTTCCATACGAAGGGAAACGATCCGAGTGCTGGGCCTATTGGGAGCCATGGATCCCTACAAGCATAAGATGAATAAGGGCTTGATTGATAGCCAAAAGGATAATGTTTTAATAGCATACTCCGATGGCAAGGTAGATGAAAGTCAGGACATCTCCACCGCAGAGCTGCTGGTTAATATGGGTAACGCATTGGATGAGTACTATCCCGCTGTGGCCATAGCTGCCTTGATGAGGATCCTACGGGATCCCACGCTGAGTACGCGACACACCAGTGTGGTGCAGGCGGTGACTTTTATCTTCCAGAGTCTGGGCATCAAATGTGTGCCGTATTTGGCCCAAGTGCTTCCAAATTTGCTGGACAACGTACGCACAGCGGATAACAATCTGAGGGAGTTCCTCTTCCAGCAGCTGGCCATTCTGGTGGCTTTTGTGAAGCTTCACATCATCAGTTACATGGGAGATATTTTCAAGTTGATCAAAGAGTTTTGGACCATTAACACACCTCTGCAAAACACTTTAATCAATTTGATTGAACAGATCGCCGTGGCCTTGGGATGCGAGTTTAGGGATTATTTGGCAGAGCTGATCCCACAAATTCTGCGAGTGTTGCAGCACGATAACTCCAAGGATAGAATGGTCACCAGAAGGCTGCTCCAAGCTCTTCAAAAGTTTGGCAGCACTTTGGGGTACTATCTGCCGCTGATTTTGCCTCCAATCGTGAAACTTTTCGATTCTCCGTATGTACCACAGCAGGTGTCAATGGTAGCCCTGGAAACGATCAACAATCTAGCCTGTCAGCTCGACTTCAGCGACTTCTCCTCGCGCATCATACATCCGTTGGTTCGAGTGCTGGACGCTGAGCCAGAGCTTCGGGACCAAGCCATGATAACCCTCCGCTCTCTGGTGAAGCAACTGGGCAAGAAGTACCTGGTGTTCGTGCCAATGGTCCAGCGCACCCTCAACAAGCATCGCATTGCGGATGCCGAATACGAGAAGCTACTGAGTCAGATTCAGTCCAACAGCACACTGGCGGATTCCAGTGGGGCCGGGGAGTCAGGTCTGCGCACGGCCAAGTTCAAAAACAACGAGCCATTTGTGACAGACCGGAATAGCAATAACAAAAATCTGCAGGTTCGTTGATAATAATTTATCGTTTTATTCCAGCTCTAGAACTGTTTATTTCCTTGAAGGTTACCACAAACGAACTACGAACGGCGTGGCAGGTGACGCGACGGGTGTCCAAAGACGACTGGGTGGAGTGGCTAAAGCGGTTGTCCATTGGCCTGTTAAAGGAATCGCCCTCGCACGCACTCAGAGCCTGTCGTTCGTTGGCCCAAGAGTACGATACGCTGCTGCGAGATCTTTTTAACGCCGCATTTATCTCCTGTTGGACGGAACTCTCGCCGGATCTGAAAAACGAGCTAACTCAGTCGCTGATTCAAGCCCTGCAAGTTACCGACATGCCGGAAATCACTCAGACAATTCTCAACCTTGCTGAGTTCATGGAGCATTGCGACCGCGATCCAATACCAATTGAAACTAAGCTATTGGGTACCCGAGCGATGGCTTGCAGAGCCTATGCCAAAGCATTGCGTTACAAGGAGGAGGAGTTTCTTCTCCGGGAGGATTCCCAAGTTTTTGAGTCCCTGATTCTAATCAACAACAAGCTGCAGCAAAGAGAAGCAGCGGAGGGCCTGCTTACAACCTATAAGAATGCAGCCAAGGAACTAAAAGTTCAAGGAAGATGGTATGAAAAACTTCACAATTGGGATCAGGCGCTGGAACATTATAAAGGGAATCTAAAGACGGATTCCTCGGACTTGGAAGCCCGCCTTGGTCACATGCGCTGCTTGGAGGCCCTCGGAGACTGGTCGGAGCTGAGCACCGTGACTAAGGACGAGTGGGAAACCTTCGGAACGGAGGCCAAATCTAGAGCAGGACCTTTGGCAGCGGTCGCTGCCTGGGGTCTTCAGGATTGGGAAGCGATGCGGGAGTACGTGCGGTGTATACCAGAGGATACCCAAGATGGAAGCTACTATCGAGCTGTGCTCGCGGTGCATCATGAGGACTTTGAGACCGCACAGCGCCTTATTGATGAAACGAGGGACCTCCTAGACACGGAGCTTACATCAATGGCGGGCGAGTCCTATGAAAGAGCCTACGGAGCCATGGTATGCGTACAAATGCTGGCGGAGCTGGAGGAGGTCATCCAATACAAGCTGATTCCAGAGAGGAGAGAGCCCTTAAAGACCATGTGGTGGAAGCGTCTTCAAGGAGGGCAGCGACTGGTAGAGGACTGGCGAAGGATCATCCAGGTGCACTCGCTGGTGGTAAAACCGCACGACGACATACACACCTGGCTGAAGTACGCTAGCTTGTGCAGAAAAAGCGGTTCTCTGCACTTGTCCCATAAAACTCTGGTGATGCTACTTGGCACCGATCCCAAGCTTAATCCGAACCAGCCACTGCCGTGCAATCAACCCCAGGTGACTTATGCGTACACCAAGTATATGGCTGCCAATAATCAGCTGCAAGATGCCTACGATCAGTTGAGGCACTTCGTAGACACCTATAGTCAGGAGCTGAGCTGCTTACCTCCGGAAGCACTGAAGCAGCAAGATCAGCGACTTATGGCCCGCTGCTGTCTGCGCTTGGCCACCTGGCAGAACAAGCTGCAGGACAGCAGCGGACCGGAGGCCATTCCCGGCGCCCTCGAGTTTTTCGAAAAGGCCACTAGCTACGATCCCAACTGGTACAAGGCGTGGCACCTGTGGGCATACATGAACTTTAAGGTGGTGCAGGCCCAAAAATCGGCGCTGGACAAACAACAGCCTCCCGGAGCCAGTATGGGCATGACAATGAACTTGGGTCTCGACAGTGATCTAATGATCATACAGCGATTCGCCGTTCCGGCAGTTCAGGGATTCTTCCGTTCAATCAGCCTTATAAAGGGCAATTCACTGCAGGATACGCTACGTCTCTTGACCCTTTGGTTTGACTATGGCAACCATGCGGAGGTGTACGAGGCGCTGCTCTCTGGAATGAAGCTGATCGAGATCAACACCTGGCTTCAGGTTATCCCGCAGCTTATTGCCCGCATCGATACCCACCGTCAGTTGGTGGGTCAACTGATCCATCAGCTCCTTATGGACATAGGAAAGAATCACCCGCAGGCTCTGGTCTATCCTCTAACAGTCGCTTCCAAGTCGGCGTCATTGGCGCG
Organism: Drosophila orena; assembly: GCA_005876975.1. Taxonomy (NCBI): domain Eukaryota; kingdom Metazoa; phylum Arthropoda; class Insecta; order Diptera; family Drosophilidae; genus Drosophila; species Drosophila orena. The sequence continues at coordinate 5,815,107 of VCKV01000008.1, read as the reverse complement.
CAGGAATGCCGCATTTAAGATCCTCGACTCGATGAGAAAACACTCGCCCACATTGGTTGAGCAGGCGGTCATGTGCAGTGAGGAGCTCATCCGTGTGGCGATTCTGTGGCACGAACAGTGGCACGAGGGCTTGGAGGAAGCGTCGCGACTCTACTTTGGAGATCGTAACGTGAAGGGCATGTTTGAGATTTTGGAACCACTGCATGCTATGCTGGAGAGGGGACCGCAGACGCTCAAGGAGACATCCTTTTCGCAGGCGTATGGACGCGAGCTGACGGAAGCCTACGAGTGGTCGCAGCGATACAAGACATCGGCGGTGGTGATGGATTTAGATCGAGCCTGGGACATCTACTACCACGTCTTCCAAAAGATCTCGCGCCAGCTGCCACAGCTTACTTCGCTAGAACTGCCGTATGTATCGCCGAAACTGATGACCTGCAAAGATCTCGAGCTGGCCGTACCCGGGTCCTACAATCCTGGCCAGGAGCTCATCCGGATTAGTATCATTAAAACAAACCTGCAGGTAATAATTCAATTTTCTTTACAATTTCTTAAGTGGCTTGTGGGTGTTAATTCAAGTTTCTATCCTTAAATTTCAGGTGATAACATCCAAGCAGCGCCCACGAAAACTGTGCATTCGTGGCTCCAATGGCAAGGACTATATGTACCTTCTAAAGGGACACGAGGATCTTCGTCAGGACGAACGCGTGATGCAGCTATTTTCGTTGGTAAACACATTGCTATTGGATGACCCCGACACGTTCCGGCGTAACCTGGCTATCCAGCGGTATGCGGTTATCCCGCTTAGTACCAACTCGGGCCTTATCGGTTGGGTGCCACATTGTGACACCCTGCATACGCTTATCCGCGACTACCGCGACAAGAAGAAGGTGCCACTAAATCAGGAGCATCGCACAATGCTCAATTTTGCGCCAGACTATGATCATCTCACGCTGATGCAGAAGGTTGAAGTGTTCGAGCATGCGTTGGGTCAGACGCAAGGCGACGACTTGGCCAAGTTGCTGTGGCTCAAGTCTCCGTCCTCCGAATTATGGTTTGAGCGGAGAAACAACTACACCCGCTCACTGGCAGTCATGTCAATGGTTGGATACATCCTGGGTCTGGGCGATCGTCATCCATCGAATCTTATGCTGGATCGAATGAGCGGCAAGATACTGCACATAGACTTTGGCGACTGCTTTGAGGTGGCCATGACGCGCGAAAAGTTTCCCGAGAAGATACCCTTCCGTCTCACCCGGATGCTAATCAAGGCAATGGAGGTCACTGGCATCGAGGGCACCTACCGGCGCACTTGCGAAAGCGTGATGCTGGTGCTCCGCCGCAACAAGGACTCCCTGATGGCGGTTCTGGAGGCCTTTGTCTATGATCCGCTGCTCAACTGGAGACTGTTGGATGTGGACAAGAAGGGTAACGATGCGGTGGCGGGTGCGGGTGCTCCAGGTGGAAGAGGCGGTTCCGGAATGCAGGACAGCCTCAGCAACTCCGTGGAGGACTCCCTGCCCATGGCCAAGTCGAAGCCCTACGATCCCACGATGCAGCAAGGCGGCCTGCACAACAACGTGGCCGACGAGACGAACAGCAAAGCCAGCCAGGTAATCAAGCGGGTCAAGTGCAAGCTAACAGGCACCGACTTTCAGACGCAAAAGAGCGTAAACGAGCAGCAGCAGGTGGATCTGCTCATCCTGCAGGCTACCAACAACGAGAACCTCTGCCAGTGCTACATTGGCTGGTGTCCGTTTTGGTAGGTCCAAAGATCTGACAGAGATCCCGTGCGACAACCGGCAATTGACTGAGCGAGATTACGAACTTACGATTACTACTACTAACTGAATTGGGTGCAACCATCTCTGGAGAGGATACCGAGGTGTCTGCAACTAGGAATTAAGTATACAATATTTTTATAATTTATGTTAGAGATACGCTTAATTATCTATTATTTGTAAATCAGATTGGAAAATAGATTCCAACTTTGTATAAACCATTAAAAACCGTGAAACAATCAACGTTTTGAAACTTCTCTTACTTTGAGTCATTGATTTGCCATCTGGACCACCTCAAATCAAGTTAAACCATCTGTTTTTTTTTCAATATTATTTTTTATTTGGAAATCCAATTGCAAATAAATTCAATTTTTTAAATCGCCAAAGACCCGCACAACGTAAAGGGCAAACGAACAATCCGATATTCCGTCGTTCTTTCGCAACCAAATAGAAAAACAACGAAACATTTGCAAAAATTTTCAATATTTTTCAAACATCTAAATTATTAGGACTCCTATCGGGAGCGGAGATTAATGATAACTGACACTTGCAGGCCACTCAAAAATCGGGGCGCCACAAATAAACTAAGTCCTGCAAAAAGAATATTTATATTTATATGTAGAATATAGGTAGACACTAAAACTGCACATTAAACTAGTCCTAAGTATAGCTTGAAGGTTGAAGAAGGGTGCAATGGTGCAACCGCATGGGAACAAGGCTTAGCTGTTGTTCCGCTTGCCTCGCTGCTCCTTGCGCCAGGCGTCGATGCGCTGCTTCAGCTCAATGTTGGGCACCAGCATGTCCTCGGTGAGGGGCTGTCGGTTGAACGGGTCGGTGCAGCTGTTGAGCAGGTGGCGTGTGATAATCGCCCGGTCCATCACCGTGCCGGAGGGAAGCACCACTGGGTCCGACATGAGGGTGTCCATCAGCGGATCCTTGAACTCATCGGGTGCGTCGGCGCATTCATCTTCAGTCTGTTGGTTGGTAACTGCAAAGGAAACATTTGTGTTTTATTATGTTTCCATTCGTTGTTTCTTAACTTCCTACCATAGATTTCGTGGGCTCTCTGTGTGAGCGCCTTGAATCGCTCTACCTCAACCGCCGAGCGGAGGGCCAGTCGCTTAATCCTCGATGCTGCCTCATTGCAGATTTGAACGTCGAAGGAGCGCTCGTCGGCAGCCAGGGCCTCAGCGAATCTATCACAGTCCAGGTGGAGATATATGTCGAAGATCTGGGCCAGCAGACTGCGTGGCTCCCAGCCATATTTGGCCGGGTTCTTGACCTTCAGGTCGTTGCACTTGGGCCCGGCCAGTTGTTTCAGATTGAAATTCAACATGGAGCTAAGCCGGTCTACGAGCTCGGCGCGCATGAACGGCTCCTTAATGTCGCTCTGAAATTGATAATAGGATTACATCTATGTAGCATTGGCATTCTCTATCTCCACTCACGGTCAGATAGTGAAACAGATCGACTGTCTCCCGAGCCAAGGTCAAGTAGGAGCGGCACTGGCGCTCGTCCGTCGCCAGCTGAGTAAGTCGACTCTGTTGCTGCTCCGCGCTCATCTTGCTCAGATTAGCCTTATCCGATAGCAGCTGCTGGGTCTGGTGGATGCGCTTTAGGTTCTCCAAGCACTCGTCCAGCAAAAAGGTTGTGTCGTTCATCAGCATATTGACAAACTTTACGAACTGATTGCCCACCCGGGATTCACAAATGACGGCCTGCCGATGGATGGGATTCTCCCACATGGATTTGAACAGATGGCTAATATGGTATCTGCATAGAGATAATATTTCATTAATTACATTTGTGTGTAAATCGTTCATTAGGCAACTCGGATGAGTGCTTTGCATTTGCATTTATCTGTTATCTACTTCACTAAAAATTATGTTTATCTAAGCCCCAAATAACTATCAGAATTTTGCAGTATAGGTCACCAAATTGGGAATGTCGGTATGACTCATTCTAAATTATGAAGGTAGCTCGGTTGGGTTCATTGGCTTGCTCACCTTATGGTAAACTTATCGTAAAACTCAGTGCTTTGGCCCGTTGTCTCTACGTCCACATAGAACCTCATCAGTGCGCTGACCAGGGCGTTCTGGGCCAACTCATGGTTCCACATCTGTATGGAGCACACATACAAAGCTTTAGAAGTGGCATTAGGCGATTGTAACCGGAACCTACCGCCGTGTTAACCGAGTTGGCTGGCTTCAAGGAGAACACAAACATCACCTCAACCAGCTTGGCAGTCACGTATGGATTTTTGATGAGGTGCGAGGCGCAGACGCAGGTCAACAGCCAGGTGATGATCGAGTGGTCGATGCCTTGACGGATGTCTACGTTGGCATGCTGCATGGTGAACAGGATGAACTCGGCGATGTCGTCGATGTACCACTCGGGCAGTGCGGAAAATGCATCCGTTGGTATAAGCTGTTGCACGGGCAGCTTGGAGATGAAGGGTCCCTCGATCGGGCGTCCCTCGAACTGGTACAGCATGAACTCGCAGACAGTAGAGTAGAATTCCGTGCAGCGCTGGAGCAGGGCCGGATCCAAAAGAGTGATCTCGCAGCAGGTTTTTGATCTGAAATTCGGAAGGGATTTTAAATAATGTTCAAAGAAGCGCCATACTTAGGTAACTTTTGTGAGTCACATAAATAATTAAAAAACATGCAATGATTTAAAAATAACCTACCGATTTAGCTTTCGCAGCTGCTTTTCCCAGCGTTCCTTAAACTGATTATTACGGTTGGCGTAGCGGGAGTTGACCCAATGTGGCTTAGTACGGTCCAGTTCGTCGATGAGTTTCTGCAGCTCTTTGATGGCGCGCACCTTCTGACGGTAGCGCTGGATGGCAGGCAGGTAGCCCAGATGATGGGCCTGTAGGGTGAGGAACCAGCACTGCGTCTGGAAGTTTGTGTTCTCCACGGGCTGGCTGAAATCACGGGCCAGGAAGTTGCGGTACTCCTCCTCGCTGTACCTAATCTTCGTGTCCTGTTCGATGTTAACGAGCGAGTTCTTGTAGTAATGGAAGTTTGGCTCAATGCGGTCCAACTTTATCTTCACAGACAGCTGCTGCAGCACGCTCATCAGGTTAATCACAAAGCCGTCCCTGGCCAGCAGCTTCTCGTCGCTGGCGAACTGCACACGACGGTCGTTGTGGCGAAGGATATTGGCGATGTATTCTAGCGTCTTGGGACGACTGCTAGCATTTACGCACAGAGAGTGGAACACTACGTGCATGTGAGTGCGCATAGAGTGCAGCTCCTAAATGGTAACATGAATCCAGTCAGTATATTTACGAAATCAAACTATTACATTAGTTACTCACCCATCGCAATCGAGAGCTGGCAGCATCTTCGAGCTTGTTCTTGGTGGTAAACTCAGCAAACTTTACGTTCTCCTCAGCGAAAAGCGACACGGAGAGGAAGGGTCCCAGGAAGCTGCATTTTACTATTTCCCGACCGGAGATCTTTGTGCAGATGGGTGGCAGGAAGTTGGGCTGCCTGGACACGAGATCTGCGATGGGTCGCACATTGCCCACCTTTATGACCACCAGTTTGGCCAGCCATTCGATTTGCTGCACACTGATCTTGGAAGTGCAGATATTGCGCTGCATTCCAGCGAAGAGGCCACGAAGTACCTGACTGAAAATTGTGTCGAATGCATCGCGGTCCTGGTGCGTGTGGGCTATCAAGTCGATGAGGAAAGACTCGCTCACCTTGTCCGTGTACATCAGTTCCAGCAGAGCAGACTGATCCATGTGGCCGTTAAGATTCTGGTAGATGCGATCGGTGAGCACCAGGACGGTCATTCGCATCAACTGTTCGAAGGCCAGCTGCAGAGCAGGCTGGGTGAGAGGCGTCTTTCGGGCGCACTCTGTCTGATAGTTGTGGTAGCACCGTATTAAATAAAGCAGTACGTGGTGCTTGGTGGTGGTCACGATACTAAGCACCGGTGGAGCCACGCAAGTACCGGCTGCCTCGACACTAGCCGCTTCAACTGGTCCAGATGCGCCAGCAGCCGCAGTTTCCTCGGTGGTTGTTGCTCCTCCGGTGGCTACTGCGTTGGCAAGGATTTCCTGTACTTCCGTATCATCTGATTTTATTTTCTTGGCAGAGGAGAACTCTTTATCGTCCGCTTTAACGGAAACGCCCTCGCCTTCGTTCAGCTCATCGCTGTAGATCTTTAAGGCAGCCTCCATAAGCACATTGGACACAATGCACTCAAAATCGAATCTTCGATGGGGCTGCTGCTCCAGGAAGCTGGCACTTTGGGCACAGATGATGGACCCGCTACCGTACTCATTCCACGTGGCATTCAGCAGACGGGAGAGCAGCTGCTCGTTCTGCTCATCCGGACTTTTGTTTGGACTGCCAACTGTTTCGATGGACAACTCCGCATTTCCAGCGGATATCTTGCAACTCTGCAGCACACTCCTCTTGGTGGCCTCGGTGGTTGGCAGGCTGAGCGCTGGCGTCATATCCACATCTTGCACTGGTGTCGAGGCCACCGACTTCATCTCCACATCCATGTCCGGTTTTCCGCTCAGTTCCGACCAGGCGGGCGCCTGGGTGGGCAGTGACACCTCTTTGTCGCTGGGCGTGGCTTCGCGTACCAGTCGAGACTCCCCAGAGACATTGGTCGGCTTCCGTGACTCCTTCTGCGGACTGGGAGTCAGGGGCGTCAGGGCATTTTGGATGCCACTTCGGGCGGCCAAGGTCCGAAGACGACGGGCGCGCATCTGAAAGATTTCAAGAGGTTAGTTTAATAAATTCAGTTGTTACCATTCAATTGGTATGTCATAGTTCAATATGCATTTACCTTTTATGAAAGGTTTTACAACTTAGAGGTATGTAACTTTAAATATACATCAAATTTATTGTATTTAAAGGATTGTTTATGGCATTTATGGAGGTAGAAATAGCAGTGTGACAATATTAATAAGATACTTGCCTCTTCGGCGGATAATTCGGTGACCACAACAGCCTCCGCCGGCTGTGGTGGCTGCTCCTCGGGGTTGCGCTCCACAGGCTGTGGCTGACTGGGCACCTCGCCCTGCGCCCTCTGGGGCTGCAGATCCTGCTCCTGTTCGTGGTCCTGCTCCTGCTCCTGATCCTCATCCTCCTCTTCCTCCATGGGCTTTTGCGTCGGCTCTTCTTCTGGCATTTCTCTGATCTGCTGGTAAACAATGCGCAGTTGTGCTACCAAATCTGTTTTCGGCTCTCTCTGTTTTTGTTTGTTTGTTGCGTAGTTTTTCCGCCGCTTCTTCTCCTGCAAAAAATAAGAGGCGATGATGTGGGTTAATGAACCAAACAAAAGCACGCGCAGTCCGCAAATCAAATAAAATAACAAAAAGTAAGAAAATTAAAACAAAGTCCAGCGGTCAACGTCAAGTTCACGAGGAGACAATGCCGCCCCATCGCCAAAACCAGATGGATTGGCCTTTTGTCTTTGTGTTCAACTACGCACTAGACGGATGGTGTGCAGCATACCTGGGGGGCAGGACAACTGACCTGCCGCACGCAGTCAGCATGCAAATCAAAATCGGACGCAGATCGGCCGAGGTTGACAAAAAATGCACGGCTGCAACTATTTTTAGAAGGGGATTTCTCGAGCACTGGGCGCACTGCACCCAAAACAAGTGCAGTAAACAATATCATAACATATGCGGAATCGGATGGCGAAACCTTATATAATGGTTAGGGATAGCCTAAGATAGCGCCTATAGATCGGCGCGGGATATGGCCACCATATGTGGACGCTCATCTGCGCATTTGAGGAAGCGGATAAAGTACACAAAATCGCGGGATATATAATCGGGCATCGGGCCGATGTGTGGGTGTGTGAAATGCGGATAATCGGGGGTTGCGGAGCCCTATACTCGCACTTACCTGACTCTGCGGACCGACTTTCACCTGCTGCGAAACGAATTGCTTGTGCTCCGGCCCGCAACTATTGCATTTTACGGAATTCTGTCTGGTTAAGCAATTCACCCGATCAATTCCACGTCTGGTGACCACGCAAAAAATTTCTCTTTTGTTTCGCGAGCTTCGAGGGGTTTGGCTATCGCTCCTCGGCTGGCTTTATCTGTTGGGATCGCCCGATTGCGATCCGGATATCGACACTACTGCTTCTCTGGCCAGCGATGTGCTTTGCAAATCCAACAGCCCACCGAACAGAGCTCCAATCGAATTAGTTTTAATTTTTTGGTTTCGCGTCCGTCGTCGAACTGAGTTTCGAACTGGCCGACGGTCACACTGGCCGTAGCGTGGTCATACTTAGAGACTGAATGCTCGGCGATAGTTGGTTTAACCCTTGGCAGGGCTCTCACATATTTTCATAAATTTCATTATCGAATTCAAACAAGTTGCGAAACATTTTTAAAAACCAAAACTTGCTATGTGGATTTTTAGAATTGCACTTTTGATTCTCACTTAAATTGGTATGAAGGTGCTTTGAATTGATTCGCTTTTAAAGATGTAGTTTCGAAATATCTCAAATTCGTATCCAATTCGTTGAATTACTAGTAACGAAACCAACCAATCTATTGACTTATGAAGGTAATATAAAATTAGGCAAACTATATATATTTCATACGACACATAATGAAAGAAACGAGTTGTTTAGTTATTTTTGTTCAACAAAAGAAAATCATTTACTTCATTTTACAAAAATGTTACAATTACGTGGAACCTAATTATGAACCTAAAACCTAAGTAACCGCTACTAGAAATCCGTGTACCGCTGTCGCAGACTCTGTCGTTTAGCAACGTGATGCATCTGCAAAACACAAGTATTACAATTACAAACTGGCATTAAAAATGGTCTTAATTAAGATAAGGACTTACCAAACGCTGCTGACGTCGTTCCCGATTCTTTTCGTATGCCTTGAGCAGCGAGGGGCACGTACGCTTGATGAACTCCTCCGATTCCCAGAAAAGCCCGCCTTGGTTTTCGTAACGCAAAAGGAATTCAACCTGCAAGGATATTTAGGTTAATAATAAGACTTATATTTTAAAAAGTAGAATTCAGAATATGCTTTTAAGAGTTTTCCTACATTTTAGACAGTAAAGAACGCTGATATTTGAGACTAAAATATTAGGCAATGTTTGTATAACAAACCTGCTCTAGCTTAAAATGGCAATGTTATTAAATGTTATTCTTAGAAAATATTTGAACCCCGAACCGCTCTTGTAGTTTAGATCTTTTTTATTGCAAAAACATACCTTTCCCGCCTTGGTCTCCTTGCCCAGAATGCGTTCAATGCCGTTCTCGGGCTTGATGCGCCTGAAGAAGTCCTCGTCGTTGTACTCGGTGACCACCTCCTCGCCGACTTCGTTTAGCATGTCCTCAATGCTGAGCAGCCCATCCTGCACCCGGTCGCCGTTCTGTTCGACGCGTTGCACGAACGTCAACGGGTGCTGCTTGAGGTAATCCTCCGCCTCGGCGATTGTCTTGGCCAGATCGAACTCCTCCTCCGCCTCCTCCTGCTCCACGTCGTCATTGTCCTCGTACTCCTCCTCTGCCTCGCCGTCCAGCTCCATGCCATCACAGTTGGCGCCGCTGAGCGAGGTGGTACGTTTGGTCTGCATGGAGCGTCGCTTTCTTTTCATCCAGTTCCCGCCGTCGTTCTCCTTGACATCCGGATGGAAGCGTACCTTCTTCACACGGACGACCGACGAGGCGGAGTCTGTTGTTTCGGGGGTGGAATTGTTGGGTGTTTGCTGCGACTCCAGCATACTGCTGCTGCTGGAGGCGAACGTGGGTGTGGATGTGGATGCTGATACTGAGACGCCGGTACTCTCCGCCAGCGTGGTTTCCTTGAGGTTCTGTGAGATTAGCTTGACTTTCGTCTCGAAGGCAGTGCATGGGGACGTGGGTGATTTGCTGGCCGGATGTTCTGGTGGGGATTGGCTGCTCGGCGGACGATCGCCCTCGCCCCGCGTCCCCGTCACAGTTTCAGTCTTGTGATCCGCCTGCCTCCCGGCTCCCACTGTCGAACCCGATCCCTTGCCCATCGATTCCGCAGCGGAGTCCCTGCTGCAGTTGTCCAGATCTCCGACTGTGGAGTCTCCGTCGACCGTCGTCGTTGTCTCTACCATCACACACTTGATTTGCATAGATTTGTCCAGCGAGTCACTGCCAGCCGAGTCATCATTGGACTTGGTATCCATGTGGTTGGGGGGCTCCGGCTGATCTGCGTTGGCTCTCTCTCGTATTGCGGGGCTGCTATAGTTCAATTTTGGCTAAATGCATCGCAATTCAATTGTAATCTTTCATCAAAACGGCTTTCTCAGTGTTACCGTACCGCCAACTATGAAAAATACCTTCGCTCGCATACGTCAGACAAATTCACAAAGGTGACTTGGCAACGATTGTGAAACGGTGGAATATGCAATAAGGAGCCATATTTTATATATGATTTTTTAATTTATAATTTAAAATTTTACATTAAGAGCTGTTAGGAATAATTTTTTTTTTATGGTGTTTATTTATTTTGTACCGTAAGTATCACCTCACGCAAAGGAATCAGGAATATTATTGCATATACCAAATATAATAACAGATCTTTTGTTTCTTCAGTTCCCTTTCTTTATTTACGCTTAAAATGAAAGTAAATTATAAGCTGTTTCACATTCCATCGTCCCACAACATTTACAGAGTTGCCGTATGTTGAAAGTCACAACAATATCGAGATACCGTTACCAAGGCTGTCTTTGAATTCAAAATGGTTGAAATTTTATTTGTTTGATATAGGTCAATTAATGTTAAATAATAAAGAAATGGACGAGTTTTCAATTTCATACTGTCATTGAACTAGTTTGCATTTTAACTTCCATTACAGGAAACGAGTTTAATTGAGTTTACAGATACAGATACAGATACAAATGCATATAAGCGGTCAATTGTAAATGCAACTTGTGTTGTTTTTATTTGATTTCTTTATTAACAATTGTTTTTTGTACATTTTCTCTTTTGTAATTCAATGCCGTAAATCTTATTGTGTGTTTGTAGGGTGTATGTGTGTGTGTAAGTGTTTCGTGTCTGTGTGCGCAGTAAACAAAACTAAGTTATTTACACTAACTTTAAGTTTAAATGTAGTTCAATGTTAAGGACTATTTAATGTATAATATATATTGTGTGTATAGATATCCGTATCGATATAAGATGTATATATGCATATCAAAGGCGGTTGCAGTTATATCCAAGTAAGATTCTGTATATATATCGCGTTTTTGCGCTATATCTTCTGGTTTTGATTTGCTTTGTTTTAAATGTTTCCTTGCATTAAGTTTAAACTATTTAAATATGGCCCCGCTATTCCACATGTGTTCTTTTTGTTTGCTTACAGTTTAATGATAACATTTTGTTTGTAGTGTTAACGCCTACACTGTGCTACAAAGACGTTGTTTGCTGGAAAACATTCGCATAAATGATGAGAACATAACGATTCCGTAGTAGAAACTAATTACTATCAACTAATTTTAACCGTGTGCTGCACATGTACAAAATAATATTGCAAATATTGCAAAAATTTCCCTATTCTCTGTCGATTTTTGAATTGCATTTTGAATGTGTTTTGTTTTTAGTTTTTATTTTTGCAGCAGCTGTGTGTAAATATATATGTATAGATTTATATAGTATGTATATAGTACCATATTCATTGCATGATATACGCGCTCACTTTCTATTCTTTTTTTGTTTTGCATTTACAATTATCAATAATCACAGTTCCCATTCGAAAAATTAAACGAATTATTTGTAGCAAGACATAATTTTGAATTTATCTCTTTTTCTCCTGTACAAAGTTGATTTCCTTGAAACGCTTTTGGATCTTGCTCGGATTGGGTTGGTTTTTTAATTTCATATTAAGCCGATGGTAAATATAGGTTCTATATTAAAATGTTCCTATAGTTATTTCTTTGATAAGTTACAATACGATTAGTTTAAATTACATTTTGCACCGTTCTAGCAAGTAATTACATTAAGAATTCCGGGTTATCCCATTTGCAAAGTATTCGAATTATGGGTTCTCTTTCCATTTCGTTTATAAATTATGGTTACGTAACACTAACTTAGGTTCTAAAAAAACGTAAAAGTGCAGGAACATGTTCCAACTAGGTGTGTTTAAGTGGGTGTGTGTTAGTGACAATAGAAATCCTAAAACAGGTGCCTAAAACGAATCCCCAACTCCACTAACGCATACCCCAAAAAAAAGGAAAAGCATAAGCAACAACAAAATATTAACAAAACCAAAACTCACTTAAATCGAAATATAAACTAAGCTTAGATGGATAACGTGATTAAATTAAATAAAAGATTCGACCCCTGGATGTGGCCTACTTTCTGGAAATGACTTTGCCCGTCTGGGCATTGACCAGTATCATTTTGTCCGGTGTAGCGGGTCGCTCCTGGCCGGTGGTGGGAGTGGCATCCTCCGACTGGTTGGCACTTCCCCGGAGGATCCTTCGCCGCAGGCGATCGCTGATGTTCTCGCTCTTCTGGGACTCCGAATGGGTGCCCTCATCCTGGGAGAGCTTCACACTCAAGCCGCCATCGTTCTTGTACAGAATCAACTTGGTGCTGGGTTTCTTGGGCGACGTCTCCTCCATCGTGTCGACAGCTGTCTGTTCATCTGGGTTGCTGCTGCTTGGCTGTTGTTGCTGCTGCTGCTGCTGCTGCTGCTGCTGCACATTGGCGTTCATCACATTGTCCTGGTTGTTGTTGTGCTCGGTCTGCTCCACCTTTGAGACACCGGCCTCCTCCGGTTCCCGCTCCACGCTGATCTCCAGTTGATCGTAGCAGGTGAAGAACTCCACGGACTTGAGCTTCTCACTGGCATTGAAATGCAGCGCCGTGTGCTCCTCCATTTCCGCCTCCTCATTGGCATTGTAATCACAGTGTTCACATTTGTGATAGTTGGGAGGCGGCGGATTCACGCAGGCGTGCTTCTGGAGATGCTGCATCAGCTCCTCGTGCTGCTGCGTCTCGAATGGACAGTGGAGGCAGCGTTCCGGTGCCGGAATGGACTGGGGCATGTCCACGGACCCTGCATCACTACTGCCATCTGCCGCCAAATCACTGGTGGCCACCGAAGCGCTGGTCGACGGCGTGGAGCTGCTACGTCGCTCCTCTTCCTCCTCAGGGGTTTCCGCCTCGTTTTTGGTCACCGACGCTTCCCGGGGAAGTGCGACCATCTGGCCACCGCCCGATTCCAGCTGCTTCTTGAGCAGAGAGTTCTGGTTGTCAAATCCGCCGGTGGAAGTTCCAACTCCACCTCCGATAGTCTGCTGCAGCAGCTGCAAGCTCAGCTCGTTGTCCACCACCCAAATGGTTTCGGGACCAGTCAGCTGCAGCAACTTGGGTGCCGGATACTCGACATCCTCCTTGCAGTTCCGGTACAGCTGCTGGCACTTCTCCTGGTAGTGGGACATGTGCACGGCCCGGTGCAGTTGGAGCATGGTCTCCTCCGACGTACGATACTCACAGTAGGCGCAGACATAGCTCGGCTCCTGATCCTCCGGCTCCTGGTCGCTGTGGGCCAGCAAATGCTGCTCCAGCTCTTGCTTGGCATTGCGCTCGTCATTGTGCTTCTGGGCAAAGCGAGCCGGACACCTGGGACAGTAGCTGATCAGCTTGTACTGGTACTCCGGCGGCAGCTGCTGTGGATTAAGCTCCGCATCCGAGGCAGCATCCATCTGGATCTGCGACAAATCTATGGAGAGTGGTGTGGAGGCGGGCAGTTGTTGCACCTGCTTGGCAGCTGCGGCCAGCTGGAGGGCCACACTGAAGTCTAGACCCAGGGAGGCAGCGCCTCCACCTAATCCCCCGGCTGCTCCTCCGGCTGCACCGGCTCCCGATGCAACCATCTGCTGCTGGTGGACCGTCCTCATGTGGCTGCTTAGATGCTGCTTCTTGGCGCACACAAATGTGCACAGCCGGCACTCGTACTGCGTGGGCTTGTGCAGGGACACATGGTAGTTCATCTGGGATTTGCTCTCCGAGATGTACGGACACACCGGGCACTTCTGCTGCTTGCTCTTGGTATTGTTGCCGCCGCCGCCGGATCCGATGGAGTGCTCCGCCGTCGTTGGCAGGCGGGTGATCTCGATCTGGTCATTCTGCTGCAGCTGCAGCAGCTCCTCGGCGCTGCTGCTGGCCACCACTGCTTTGCAGGCTGCTGCCCAATAGGCCGCCGCCGCCTGGATATCCTGCTGGGTATTGGCCGCGTTCACCACCGCTGCGGCGTTGGCGGAGAGCGGTGTGTGGAAGATCTGCTCCAGCTGCTTGGTGGTCAGCAGCAGGGGCTGGGCACTGTTGCTGCTGTTGCTGTTGATGTTGATGTTGATGTTGCTGTGGCTGTTGGCACTCGTGTTGCTGCCGGGCTTCAGGATGTTGCTGGTGATGGGATTCGACGGATTGTGGATGTGGGACTGGGATTCGTTGCTAGCACCTGCTCCCAAGGGTCGGTAGATGGGTGGTGCGTTCGCCGAGACACTGGCTCCTCGCTCAAGGGTCTCGATCCGAATATCCCCGGAATGCTTTAAGCGACAGTGCCGCTGTTTGGATAGAACAAGGGAAATAAGTCAGCAATTAGTACAACTTTGCATGGCTAAATGGCATTCATCGAGTGTCCTTCTGTTTTCATGTATATGTATGGGTACGTGTGTTTGTGCGCGCGCGTGTGTGTGCGTGTGTGTGTGAGTGTGTATGTACGTAGTGTGTGTGTGCCCTTATTCAGGGATAATAAACCATGAGTTTAGCCCAATCGAAAACCCTCGCACCGTAATGGGAATCCCTTAAAGGTTAGCTTAATATTTTTATGGTGTCATGGGTTTGTTTTTTTGTTTGTTTATGATTTTGGATTTATGGATTACATTTAGTTCGAGAGGTAAATAGAGAGCAAGCAAGACTTTCACCAATGAGTTTCTTATAGTTAATTATCGTTTATCATATAGACGTACAGCAAAAGCAAGACCAGACACCACACATTTAAACAATCAAGATCGGGATAATTAAAGGGGGGCTTACAAAATAGACTTTGCATATTTACCAGCGCGGCGCAGGGACTACGGACACAGATGGATTGGTGAGATGGGTGGCAGAAGGTGTCGGATCGGGGACTGCAAGCTGTCTAAATTGAGTGCTCAGCTGGTTTGGGACTATTTCGGTTTTCCTAAGAATCTCAGTGGCTCTTTAAAACTGTTGGAAGTAGGGGGGCATTATTCCGGATTCTCCAAACAGTTTATGTACTATGGACTACATTTATTTCTTTCCTACAAATCTTTCGCAAGTTCTTCAAGTAGATAAATACTTAGAAAATCACCCACTTTATTTAAAATTCATTTCAAGGCACCAAAATATTTCAAAAGATCATACTAAACAACAACTTAATATTGTATTCTGTATTCTGTACTTTGGAATGCTTCTAAAAATATTTAAAATATCACCCACTTAAGCTTTCCCACAGAAATCCGTGGATCCTTCCATTTCTATAGACTACTTCGTAGACCCTAATAGTTCAGTGTTCCTGGCAAAGTTCGGGTGAAAACGAAGCTTTAGGGGATTGGCGGCTCGTTTCGGTTTTTCAATGGGACAAAACACAAATCCATTAAAGTGCACTGGGCCATACCTGGATGACATGCTTCCAATTCGAGACCTGGTGGCAGTGGCCGCAGCGATACGGCGAGGGGTCCCGTCGATCGCCATCGGCCATGGTCAGGAGGCTGGGACTACCTGGACTATGGCTATGGAATCTCGTCTGCGGATGCGACATCTGCGCAACGGTTGGCGCCTGTTTCTGCGGCGCCATGGCAGCCAGGTAGGCGGAGGATGAGCCTGCCGTCGGCGGTGGCGACGATGTGGAGGAGGACGCCGAGGCGGACGCGGAGCCGGCGGCCGATGAAGTGGAGGCCACTGAAGACGATGATGACGACGACGACGACGAAGATGACGAGGGAAAGGAATTGGAGCTGGGATTGGCTTTCGTGTTAGTGTTTATGGTGTGGGCATGGGTTAGACCCGACGCCAGGTGGCAACCATCACCGGCCATGTGTGAAGGTGGAGGATGATTTTGGTCATTGTGGTGGGATGAGGATGAACTGTGGTTACCCGCACCCAGTTGATGAGCCAGCGGTGTGGCAGTAGAAATAGGAGTAGGAGTGGTAGTTACTGGCAAAGGCGATGCATTGGGCTTGCTGACTGAGTTGGTGGGAGGTGGTGGTGGTGGTGTGCTATTGTTGGTGGATGAGGCGACGTAGACGGCATCCAGCCGGAGTCCATTTCCCACAACCGAGTTACTGTTAGCGTTAGAAGGATGATTTCCATTTCTGGCACTGCGCGGTGAGGTGAGCAGATCCTGCAGCGATCTGGCGGTGGTGTCTTTGGTGGTTCTACTAGTGGTTGAGTTGGTGGTGGTGGTGTTCGGCGACGTCAGACTGTCGGCACTTGCCTCGTTTTGACTCGCTTTCTGCTCACCGTGCTCTAAAATGGAGGCGGCACTGGCTTTCGTCGTATTGGCTTGTGGCTTCCCGCCCGCCAACGCCAAAGCAAGTCCGCTCAGAGCGCTGGCGTTCGGAGTGGGCGAGTGCTGGGCCTCCTGGATTGCCCGCTGTAGCAGTCCGGCCGAGATGGCCGGACTCGTTCCGGCGGAGCCGGAGTTGGGCGACGACTGTGACTGGCTCTGCGACAGGCACATGGCGGCGAACACCTTGTTCATGTAGAATTGTGGACTACCGCCCACGGATACCTGCAGGGGCGAAGTGCTGGAGTTCCCGGAGTTAGACTTGGGGTAGCTGGCGTCCTGGTAGTGAATCTTCACGTGCGCCAGAACAGCATCGCGATTCTGGTGCCTATTGTTGGGGAGTAAAACATTAGTACATTACAAAAAGTGGTGTTCCCCTCTCCGGAACTCACCCGAAGTTACACTTGCGACACCGATACACGGTCCTCTTCTCATTGCCCTCTTGGTGCACCTCAGTGATTAGGTCGTCGCTGGGCTTGCCCTGCATTACGGACGCCTGATTGGATCGCTTTACCGGGGAAATAGTCACCGAGGGCGTGATCATCGTGGACTGGTGCTCCTTCTGCTGCTGCTGCTGGTGTTGCTGTTGCGCCATGGCGGCATTCATCATAGTGGCCAACAGGGGAATCCGTATGAGGTTGTCCGCCAAATGGGCATCGTCCAGTACGTTCGGTTTGTTGGGCAGCACTGGTTCCAATGTGATATCCTGGCCGGAAACCGAGCCCACCTTGGCATAGTCCTTGAGGAATGCCAACGAGGCCACCTGGTTCGGGGTCATCTCGCCGGACTTCATCAGCTTGGGATCACCATCCTCCTCGGTTACCTTCATCAGGGTGATG
Organism: Drosophila orena; assembly: GCA_005876975.1. Lineage (NCBI taxonomy): Eukaryota > Metazoa > Arthropoda > Insecta > Diptera > Drosophilidae > Drosophila > Drosophila orena. The sequence goes on along the minus strand of VCKV01000008.1, from coordinate 5,797,966 downwards.
TACTTGTTGTACTTGGTGTAGTTCCGGCGGCCCGTCTCGTCGTTCATCAGGACCTTGGCCGTCTTGTGCGAGGGATCGCGGATTGTCTTCAATCGGATGTGCTTGGTGATGTCCCAGCGCCAGTTGGAGCGGTACGAGCAGAGGGAGCACTCAAAGGGCTTCTTGTTCAGATGGCCCACGATGTGCACGTGGAAGCGGGACGCCGTGGAGGCCCAGAAGCTGCAGTGCGGACACTTGTACACCTTCTTCAGCGAGGAGTTGGCTGCCTCTTCCTCCGGTGTCATCTTTTTGGTTACCTGCAGTGCGTGAAAGAGTCAAATTTCATTTTGACGTGGCATATGCTCGTGCTGGGTCAGGAGATTCAACTAAATGATACCCTAACAAATTAAGGAACCACAACAATTGAGGTTATAATCCTTTCTATAATCCCATCCCAAGAAAAAAAGTCCTATATAAACAAAGTCTATCCTTTAAAAAAATTAGGTGAAACTATCAATTTTAACCATTTTTTTTATTGTCCAATAAGTACACATAGAAACTTAACGGGGGGCTGTGGGATCTGTGCTATGTGAACTCCGGACTTACCTCGCCGTATCCGGGTGCCGTTTCTACGCCATAGTAGCTGTTCTCCTCGTTGCTGGCCGCCTGGCTTCCGGTCGGCGACTTGACCAGGCTGTGGTTGCTCTTCTCCTGCTGCAGGGATGCGGCGGCTGCCGCGACGATCTCCTTGGTGGCCTTGTTCCAGATGCACACCCGCTGCTGCTGGACGGCTGCCTGCTGCTGGAGGCTCTGCGAGTCCGGGCGCCGATCGCCACTCTCGCCGGAATTCGAGTCGTACATCTCGTTGGCGCATCGGATCGCCTCGACGCACTGCTTCAGATGGTGCATCAGATCCGTGGAGGACTTGCAGCGGTGCCGGCAGTGCTGGCAACGCGTCGATCCCGTCACACTGAGATTCAGCGCCGAATGGGAGTGGTGATCCTCGTCGTCCTCATCGATTTCCAGCCGATCATCGGCATCGTCCTCGTGCAGCCCAGCATCATCCTCGTCGATAATCACCGCTGAGGCGTGACAGCTCTTGCCGTGGATGATCGACTCCGACAGGCACTTGGCCACATGACCGCACTGGCACACCAGATTCTCGTGCTGCGCCCCCGTTTTCAGTTTGTCCATGAAGCTGGACTTCTTGGTCACGTGACTGCGCGTCGAGTTCTGGGAGGCCACCGTCGTCGCCGGCGACAATTGTGGCACATCCGACTTGTCAAGCATCTCCGAGATCTGTTTCTCATTAAAGAACATGGAGGCAATCTCCGTCAGGGAACTGCGCGAGGCATTCGTCTCCTTGGAAAGGTTTAATACGCTGATGAGGATGGGGAAACAAATGTAATTAGTATTTCCTCCAAAATGTGAAATATTGATTGGCGGTCTAAAGATACTTACTCTTTGGCCCCCTTGCTGATCGGAATCAGATTGGGCATAGTTCGCTGTGCCCTCGGTGTGGGCGTGCCCACACTGGAGGTGTCCGAGGAGCATCCGCCCTTCTGCGAGAGATCTGTGGGCTCCTCCTCTTCGTCGTACTTGCTTCGCTTGCCGTAGTGATGGAGGTGCATCGGTGGCTCCTCCCCTCCGCTCATTGCCTCGTCGGCATCCTCGACGCCATCCAGTTCGTCATCGACATTGTTGTTGTTATATTGATCCTCTAACTCCGCCGAATCGCTGAGGAAATCCTCGCACATCTCGCTCGCTCCAACTTTATTCTGGCGTCTTGGCCAAATGGAGCCGGCATTGCCAACCGGCGGCACATGGTGGTTCATCTCGTGGACCGTCAGCGATTGCTTGATGTCGGCGGTAAAGTCGCAGGCGGCGCATTTGAAGGCTCCAGCGCCGCCGTGATTCTTCATGTGCCGGTCCAGATTCCATTTGTAGGGCGTGCGGAAGTCGCAGGTGACGCACTTGATCATCGGCATGGAGTGGTACTTGACGTGCTTGCTGAAGCGCGCCTTGATGTGGGTCACATAGCTGCACTTGTCGCAGCGGAAGAACTTGGTCTTGCCGTGCTCGGCCAGCTCGTGGGCTCGCAGTTGGGTTCGATAGAGGGTGGTGAACTCGCAGGCGCTGCACTTGAGCAGTCGGTTCTGGGGCTCCTCTCCGTTGGAGGGTGGCGTTGCCGAGCCACTGGTGGGCGAGGGAGTGGGTGGCTCTGCCGGCGACTGGCGCTCGTAGTCGCGAAGGACCTGCATTTGTCGCTCATACGCACTGGTGGCCACCAGCTCCAGTTCTCGCTGCTGTTCGCGCTGCTGCTCCTCGCGCTGTCGCTGGTTAAAGGCCTGAATGTCCCGCTGCAGCTTCTCCTCCTGCAGGAGCAGCTCCCGCTTCACTTGCTCCAGCGTGGGCACATCCGGCACGGTGACCGTCAGGGATTGGCCACCCATTACACCCACGCTCTCCTCCAGCCGCCGCTTGCGTGCCTCCCTGCTCATGCCTCTCTTGCCCCTGGCCTGACCATGACCACTGGGAATGCCGTCCGTGCAGCCGTGCACCATCTTCATGTGCCGCACCAGCTTCTGGAAATGTCGCGAGGCGTACAGGCACAGCTTGCACTTGTTGATCACTATCTTCTCGCCGTGCACATCGCGCAGGTGGGTCAGGTGGTAGCGCGGATTCTGTGTGAAGTACGCACAGTGGTTGCAGCTGTAGTTCCGCTTGATCTTGCACTGCGGCAGGCCCTCCTCCTTGGCATCCATGCCGATGGCGACCTGCTGTGGCTGCTGTTGCTGCTGCTGCTGCACGCTGTTCACGACGGCAACTGCAGCTGCCGCTTGTCGTTGCTGTTGCAGCAACTGCTGCAGCCGGAAGCGCTCCACATGTCGCTCCAGAAGGGATGAGCCCGCCTGTGTGGCTGGCGTATTGCCGGTCGAGTTGCTCGTGATGAGTCCCGTGTTCCCGCTGGTGGGCTGGTGGCCACCCTGCTCCGTGTACAGCTGATTGCCGCTGACCACGCTGCGTACGATGAGCGTGTCTCCTGAACGCTGCACCATTGAAGGCAGGTCCATGTTGATCCCGGTCTGATGGTCTTCTGTCCTGGCAACTCCCTCAAGACTGACTGGCTAGTGGTTAGCTGCAAGAGGAGCAAATGCAATCCAGTTAGATGTGCTTGGAAATAATCTCATTTAATCTTATCTCATGGCAGCTGCACCATGATGAAACGGTTGCTCCCTTCATTCAACATGATGAAATAGTACTTCAAAGTATTGACTCAGCGATTAAATTAAATGATCGATTAAATGAATATTTATCATTTAAACTTTATTTAAAGGCAAATTATAGTAAATATTTTTAAATATTGTGCCTGTACCTTGTATTACTACCACCGTATTCTTGGGTATCAAATCGGGGAAAAGGACAGAGCAAATGAAATCCCATATGCGATACAAAGGATGTCTTAAATGCAGATTTCAACACTTGCCCAACTCATTACACATACATTAACAGAAGCACACGTGAATCGCTTGTTTCTGTGTGTGTCAGTCTCATAAATATTTCAGCATTTTCCCTCGAAACGCCGACATCCCCGTTTTCAACCAACCTTTATCAGCAAAAGTTGGTTCGCTTTTCCAACTTGCTTGGCAGGATATTAAAATGAAATGTGTTCTGTCCGCCGAAAATGCGACAAAGTAGCGTAAATCCAACAGAAAGTCGGGGGAAATTGGGCAACGGAAAATGGAAAATCATTCGAGAGTTTTGACAGGGAAAACGAACCCAAAGAGCCGCCTCAAATCTCGGAGGTAAACGTATTGTAGTTTGTGCGTAACACAAATCCATTTTGGGGCTAATTGGAGTTGGCCAAGTTGAAAAAGGGAAACGGAGGATGAGTTCGAGTAAGAGAGCTGGAAAATTTCAATGCTCCCACACAAAAACACACACACACACACACTCATAAAGGGTCGGGATCCAGTGAAGGTCAACCTTTTTTTTTTCTAGTGGAGCCACCGTTTGCATGAGTGCACAGGAAGGGAGGAAGTTCGTGGGGGCTTTCCCCACTTGCGGCTAATCCTTGGGGTGTCGTTTTTATCAAATGCAGTAATTTTGCTTTTTAAGCGTTTTTTATTGCCCACCCGCAACACACATGGGTGTGTGTGCGAAAGTCCTTTCCGCACAGAAACCGCAATTGTGTTTTGACTTAGCGGAGGACCATCGAAAAAAGAAGAAACAATTTGATGGAGCATCGCTCTGGTGCCGTCATTTAAGTAACGTATTTAATTATAAAAAGAGATGGCGCGAAAAATACATTAAGATAAACATATACATATATATCCTGCACGCACACACTCGTGTAGGCTGTGTACTCTTGACATTCAACACGTTTATTGTCGCAGAGCAACAAGCTCATCATCCTCTCAGCATCCTTCATCCTACATCCTCATCAGCGTCAAGGCGGAACTCATTAACAACACGGGAGAGAGAGTGAGAGAGGCCTCGAAGTGGGTGTGTGTGTGTGTATGGGTGCTTGGGTGGTTGGATGGCTGCAGGGCTGGCAGGATAACATGCACAGCAGTCACTGCTAGCGATCACTGGACGGAAGGACACACTCCATATTAATTTAACCTGGGGTCGGTCAGGTGAGCTGTAATTGCAGCACTTGGACTTCGGAATATACGCATTTGCACTTCACAATACAGTTTGTAATCTAGTTTGCCACGGCAAAAAGGATTCATTTCAAAATGTAGTATTTTAAATACATATTAAAGTATGGGAAAGGATGGTTATTCCGTATGTGCTGAATGCATTTTTAGGCCTATTAGCCACAAGTGAGCATTATTCAAAATCTAAACTCACTTTAAAGCGCTAAAGTGTATGAGTTTTAAAGTTGAGTTAGTTCAACCCAGTCACGGTTTCTGGTAGCCCTCGTTCTGGACAGGATCAGCTCATCCTTATGCATTGTTGACACCGCGCTTATTACGGAAGGCACTGGAGAAAATACGTCGACGAGCTGCTTCCTGCTTATTTGCCTTTGTTTACGGTTTGTTTTTCTTATTTTTCTTATTTTTGATGTTTTCTTTTTTCTGCTCAGTTTTCAGTTGTTGGCCTATTGTTATTGTTGTTCTTGGCTGTGTAAATACGCTTATACACACACACACACGCACAGGCACAGACACAGACACAGACACAGACACAGTACACAACCTGCTTATGCGGCAACACGTTTTGCTTTGAAATTTTAATTTCTCACGCGACGCCAAAAAGTATGCTACAAAGGATGAGGCAAGGATGTGTTGGGCGAAAGGGGCTGGCGTACGCACTTGGTGGGCCCAAGCTGTTGCCATTGTTTGAACTTCCTGTTGTTGTTGTTTTCCTCGCTGCTGTTGCAGCCTACGCGGACTTAATTAATCTTGCTGTGGGCTTAGCCCGTTGTCCTGGCAGTGCTCGGTTATCCCGGTTATCCTCTACCCCTTCCCGCTGCCGAATCCCCCCTTACCAAGCGTTTTGACTCTGTAAGACTTCTTTTCCGCCGTTTCGGTCGGTTTCTGTTCTGTTTTTGGTGATAATGAGGCGACAGCTCTACGCCTTTTTTTCCCCGTCTGCATTAAACACTGTTGAGCGTTGGCGGTTTGATTGATGCTTCGCAGAGTCCCAAACGTTTCAGCTCTTCAGCTTTTCAGCTTTTTGTCACTTTAATTAACAGCCGCGCAGACATGGCGCTTTTGTTACATTTAAAAAACTAAAATAACATAAAATGGTTTCTCTTTTAGCTCAAAAAAGGGAAACCTAGATAAAAACCTAAATATTACCAGCTTTAATGAAATCCTTACTTTAAACGAGTTCCATTTCCCTAATTACTTCATTCGTCAGCCTTGTAAAATGTAAAAGTTGCATAATTTGTGCACTACAGCGACTAAAATGTCCTGAATGTTCGGTTCGAATTTTCGCAGCTTAATTGGCACTGCAATCGTTAAGTTTCTGTGGACCAAGTGGCGTTCGGGTAGCCAATTTCCTTGTAAAAGTAAAAGTGCGATGTAGCTGAGTGTAATAGCAAAGTTATAATTAAGAGCGTTTGGAAAATGGGAAAATCGCTTTCTTAAACACAATTTGCTGCTTTAAAACTGGTATTCAGATTGCCTACGCTTATGTTTAAAAACAAGTTATCCAGATTTTTGCCACTTCTCCTTCGCGCTAAATAAAGTTGATGAGGGGCGAAAAAGTTTTTGCCATTCTTGGTCGGGGTGTTCGGGGTGATATTACTTAAAGATTCTGTTGCTAAAACTAAATCGTCGAGGCAGTCAAAACTTTTTCAAAACAGTCGGCCACTCCACTTCCTCGGCATCCTTAAGTATCAACGGGGCCAACGCATTTATATTGCCTTCACATAAATCTCAACAGACGTCAAAGTTTATTTCGCATTTTTGAAATTAAATAAAGATTTGTCACGTAGAAATCCATTTGCTGGAAGTCACCCACACATATTGAGTTGTCCCTAGCACACACACACACACGGATGATGAGACGGCATAAAGTAAGACTGTATTTCCGTGTTTTCTGCTCTCTTTTCCTTATTCTCCTAGACAAATACCAAGGTCGAAACCTTGCCTGCTAAGATATTCGAGAACTTTGGCATTTTCATTTTTTTGTCGCGAAAAAAAAAGTTGACCGGAAGTGGCCAGACTTTCCACTTCCGTTTCAGATTAAAGTTGAGTGGCCGGAATGTGCAGTGAAATCCAAATGAAGTATTTTTCAAAGTGCTACAAAAAGTCCGCATTTTTCATTGGGCTTTTCCCTCATTTGGGATTTACTAGGGGCGTTGGTACGAGCATATGTTGGCATATGTTGACAGTCACCTGCTGTGCCCTCTGGCTACGAATGTGTGAATATATTTCCGTGGTCGCCCGATTTGATGAGACCCACCCACAAGTCGCCCTGTCCCTTCATACATAAACATGACGCGAAGTAGTCGGTTTCACCTCTTGACACTCATACGCCATGTTGTCCATCCGCAACTCATACGTTTTTTCCAGCTTTATACGCTCCTCCCACAACTATGAGATATTTGGGTGGAAAATGTAGAGGCCGAAATCAAAATAAGAACAAGCATATGCTTCGAGAGCTTCAGTTTGTAATATTAAATGGGGGAAAACTGCCTAGGAAGCGCATATAAAAAAGGGCGAGTAGCAAAAACCACAATGTTGGTAAAAATGTGAGAGATATCTATGAAACCGCGCACATGCAAATTAATAGGCAGCACAAAAATGGCAGGACAACGTTACTAATGCGCCCCGTTTGCATTGTCTGCTCGCACACAGCTACACACACACATACACACTTACTTGGTTCGCCTGTCGTCGGACTTAACAGACAGATTTTCTTTTTTTTACAACACAGTAACAACAAAACAACTTCTCTTTTTAGCGCTCTTTTCTCTCTCTCTCTCTCTCTCTCTCGTTGCCAATGTCTTTTTCGCGATTATTTCGGAGCCGTCACACGACGAGTCGGTCTAGTGGTCCAACAACAACTGAAGAAGTGACCGCCGTGGTTGGATTTTCACAGCGAAAATCCTGTGAAAAGGATGCCGCTGTTGCTGCTGCTTCAACTGCGGATGCTGTTGGTAAGTTGGCCTCTCTTGTTCTGCAGATGCAAGACTGTTAAAGGATGCCTTACAGTTGGACTTTTAGTCAAGAGCAGCCTTAAGAGAATCGGAATGCGAAGGAGAGTGTTTTCTCTTTGCAAATGTAAGGCAACAGAAAACATTGCAGGATGTTAAGCAGAGTCTGTTAGTTAAAAATATATTTTGACATTTAGTAGGATTGCGGCTAAAATTCCCAAAGATATTTTCCTTTGTGCCATAAACTTTATTTTAGTTGAATGAAGAGATATACGTAAATAGTATTAATCAAATTTATAACATTATTAACTGAATTTATTTTTTATACCTAAACTTCTAAGTGTATCCATAACTTATTGAACTGATCATCTGTTCCACAATCAAAGCCAATCAGTGTAAACCACAAAACCTGTTAAAAAGGCAAGACAGCATCTCCATTTACACCAGTTTAATTTGTGGCATTCCGAATGACATTTTACCGCACTTAATTTGTTAACCAGGCAGAAGAACGAGATCCACTTGAAAAGAAAACCCGACGGACAAAAAGGAAAGCCATCGGGGGAAAATAATGTGGAAATCAAGCGTACTTCAGCCGGGCGGCAACTGTCGAGAGGCTAAGCCGAAACCGTAAAATAAGACGAGCTGCAATGCGGGTTTCATTTCAGCTTGGGTTCGGTTTTTGGGATGGCTTCGTTTTGGTCCTTGGGCTGAGGGCTACGCCACTTTTCCGTGTCCTTTTTCAAGGCAATCAACACAAATGCTACTTAAAAATTTATTTGTGACACGCACAAGACGCAGACACAAAGGGTGCGGGTGATGGGCGGAAAGAGAATCCAACTGAAGGCGTTGCAAAGTACAAACACTTAACGCGCACACTGTGGCAGCCAGACACACACACACACAGTCACACGCACCCGCAGCTACACACACACACAGACGCATGAGGCGCCGACAAAAAAGGACAATCAACATTTTAACACTTTTAAGGCAAAAGGATACAACATGGAGAAGGGGTGCTCCAGCTGAGAAATGTGTTGCGGTCATGCATTTTCATACGCTCTGCACTGCAAAATATTAGCGATTAGAAAGAGGGCTTTGGGTACTAACTATTAAAATACACATTTTTTGTAGGTCTACAACATACAAATTGAGAAAAAAACGTTCGTTTCGTGACAAAGTCTTTTGCTATATCTAAAACGTGTGCTATTTTTTCATGTGCACACAAAAAGGGGAGGGAAGGAGAGGTCAGAGCAACGGGTTAGAAGGACATGGCAAGTCCGGAAGGACAGGAAGCATCCATGGTCAGCATCAGACACGGACACTTGACATTTAAGCCTGCCATTGAGACGGGTCCTGTATGGTTTTCCCAACCATTCTGCACTCACCATAGGCTTGTGATAAATGTGGGACCTTTCTGTGCCTTCCGTTAATACCTCAGATTTTTACTGCATTTATGAGCAGGACATGCTGCACGAGCGCACGTTTTGATGGCAAATATTGACCAGAAGGGAGAAGTAGTTAAACTGCAGTTCGTACTGACGCAAATCTTTTAAGCAACTTCTCTGTAAACTTTTCTAATCAAACACTCGGCCACGGAAGCGTTGAAGAGTGTTTTCCGGATATGTGAAAGGATGGGTGTGTTTAGGTCCGTGTCTAGCCGAAAACTCGACTTGTTTGTTTGCCTGTTGCCCCGATGGAGCTGCACTTGTATCCTGCAGCTCGGTCCCTTTCCAACCAGCTAAATGAAGCAGCTCAATTTCGCCCACAGAGTGAAGAGAAAGTTCCTCGAGTGCAGCATGTGGAGCTCGAAGTTTTTCCATCTGCAATCCTATGGGTACACAGAGACCTCCATCCATGGCCATGTGGTTGAAAAAAGTGTTGCTTGGTCAGTGAATGAGGCAATGTGGGCGAGGGATTCTGCCAAGGAGGTGTAATGAAGCCGCACAAATGCACACAACATTGTTCAGGGCTTTTTGCAGTAATCAAAAAGAGGAAAAATGGAAAGTAATTTGTTGCAGCTTGTTTGCTTGACCCCAGACTGGCATGGGAAAATTAAAGTCGTATTGTGGAAAAGTTGAGTAATTCAGATTGGTTACGATTTTCCACAAATACCGGTTAAATTTATTTATGTTTTATTATAAAACAGATCAATGAAACTTAATACAGCCATTCATATATCTTCTTGGTTATTTAAAGAAAAACGATATGAATGCATTTTATCATAACTCAAAACAAAATTCAAAGCAAAATTCTTTGGGGATAACCAAAAGGAAGGGCTGAAATGAAATATCAGTCACAAACAAAGAAAATGGGGAGCAAGTAAATAGCCATAAATAAGTCAATAGCATTTTCATTCGCATGAGCTACATATCTCAGATGCCTGTTGACAAAAATTGAATTGCTAATATTCCATTTATATTTCATTGCCTATTTTTTAGGGATTTAAATTTGCTATTGCCATGCTGCAGGCAACTTCATGGCTTCGCACGCAAATTCGATTGGTTCTCAGAGTAAAACACGCATACACGTGTATTTCATTTTCCTACTTTTTTCTGAGGTATGTGTGGCAAGGAGGCAGGATGCACACGCTCGCCTCAAAGTTGCTGCAAGTTGCAGTCAAAGCCGCAGCCGCAACCAAGAGCGGTACTTCATCAAACGAGCAACTTGCCGCAAGGTAACACACCACACACACTCGTATGCAAAACAGTTGGAGGAAAAACAATATATTCAGAACGCAAACCTTAACTGCATTTAAAGAATATGCTGTTACTAATATTTTAGATCTTTGCAGACTTTTAGCGCTCTCAAATTTCGAACATATTTGTGTATTTACTACAACTGCCGTCTTAAGTTCTATAACCTTGCCCGCTGCTGTGCGTGTACACATACCATGATATACCATGTAGTTAAGAACTCTTTGCTTTTGCGGCAGCCAGAAACTGGGAGCTCGCCACTTGTAGACACGTGCACAGTTATAAAAGCATATAAAATTTCCTATTTAACTTCCGGCATGTTGCAGCACACATACATGTACGAGTAGAAAGCGTGCCCACACAGCAATAGGGATATACATATAAAGTCGGGTCTGACATGGTAAGTCCAAAGAAAACATATCCGTGACAAAGTAAACCACCTCCAGGTGCAACCAACAATAATAATACTTTTAGTAGTTGATTTTTTTCCTTTACTTTCCACTTTTTCTGCCATGGTTTCGCTACGGATTTTTCCTTTTTCGCAGTTTTTCCTCGCCGACTTGCAACTGAGTTTTGGCTTTGACAAGATGGCAGAGGCACTAAGCGAACGACAAGAAATTGAATTCGGCTGCAGGTGGCAGGTAACACCTTTCCCCATCCACTTCCTTTTCCTTTTCCCAGCTCTGCAGGATGTGTGACAGGCTTTTGAGTCGAGTTTTTGCGGCACCTTGACAGCCGCAGGATTTAGCGGTCCCCAGTCGGGCCTTTAATATTTAATAAGCTGACTTCGGTCTAGGCAAGTTCAGAGCAGAGCTGAGCCAAAATACCCCATTGGCTCAGAAAAGAAGAAAAAAAGGCGAAAGGCAGCAGCAGCAGCAGCAAAAGCCGTCTTCAATTATGCAAAAGAGGCGTGGCGTAAAGGCAAGTTGGCCCAGACGGTGACATGGCCAATGAATTGGGGGAAAAACAAGACCAAGGCCGGATGAAAAAAAATGAAATGCAGTGGTGTGGCAGATGGCAAACGGTTTTATTCTGTGGCAAAAGGTACCAAGCAAGTTGGCGGTCTGATTACTTAGTATAATCCGAGGTACGAAATTTTAAGCCAGTATTAAATGAATTTCCATATACTCGTACTTTTCCGTTTCTCTTCTTACGAAATGTGGACACTTCATGAATTCATTAGCTTTCTACCAGCACTTCTAGCCGACTTTAATCATCGAAACAGTGCCGTCTTGCTATTTAGCACATCACCCCTAATTATTCACTTCGTCACATATTATCACGTAATGCCTGCCAAGTTTCCATGTTTGTTGGCCGGCTGAGTTCATGGCGGCGCATATTTTAGCACACACGACTCGCCTTCAAGGACTCGATTTTTGGGTTCTATACTGCGTTCCATCTTGGTCTTTTGCTTTCTGCTCTTTAGTATTTTGGCCTTTTGTCTGCGAATTTGTTAGGCACGTTCGATGTCTAACCATCGCCCACGGTTCATATGCACGTTTTTGCTGTTCTTGGGCGGCCAAGTTTATTGTTTGTTGTCGGCACATTAATCATAATTTAACGATTAGCGCAAGTTTTGTTTATTAAATATTCGTCGAGCCCGTCGAGTGGCGAGTGTGGTCAAAATTTATGACAACGTCGCCGATGCCACGCGTCGATATACCACAAAACTCTCATAAATTGCAATTATTTTCACAAAAGGGAAGAACAATTTATGCATCGCTGTTGCTTTCAGCAAATTTATGCTTTACTCTTTAATTATGTCGCAGACGATGATTGTGGCAATGAAATTTGCATATTTTGGAAAACATTATTGCATTTCACTACACACTCGAATAAGAAATGTTGGACCAAAAAATGTCTAGTATGCTCACTTCTTCGTACATGTCCTCGGAAGGCAAGAAATCAAAATTGCCCCATTTTCCCCCATTTATTCTGAAAATATTTCAACCCAGCTCCACCCAGTTTTTTTTATTTCGGTTTTGTCTTTGATCAACGACCCTAAGTCGTTTAGGCTGTCAATGTTCTTAAAAATGAAAATGGTTTGCTTAGATCAAAGCAAAGTTGGTTCTGTAACTTGACTTTCTGAATCATTTTGAAAGCGAAACTGCAAATATATGAATGCTAAAGACTGCCGATTAAATAGTTGAGAATTTGGCTTAACCAAAATTAAAATAGCACACAACTTACTATTCCTAAATTGCGATGGCAACGAATCTTTTTGTATTTTAAATGAAGCACATACTACAATCAACCGATGACAAATTTAAAGTGATGAGCGACAGTCTCTTTTCCCAGACTTGAAGAGAAACAAACACCGAGTGGAAGAGATAAAAATACAAATGCAAATTTGCTGTGGCCGTGTGTTGTGAGATATTTAGCATTTGGCATTGGTCTATTTGCTCCAGCCAGGGATTGAGGAGCGATAGAGCCAGATAAGAAGTGCGCGGTGTTTACGGGCAGAGACTCCGACACCTCGGCTATCTACTACTATCTGCCTGCTAAGGTCAGCCACTTGGGCCTGCACGAAACTAATTGATAATCAAACAATTGTCCACAGTCAGACAATCAGACAGGCAGACAGGCGGACACACACACACACACTCTCGCTTGTTTATCTGCCTGCAATCGCTAATTAGTTGCATTGTCCGAGACGAGGTCAACGCTGCGTATGCGCAATGTGCAAATATGGCACGGAGAAGTGTGATATGGCGCAAAGAATATACGGTTCACATGCACACTGCACACCAATCGCAATGAGAACGCACAAGTTCAAGTTTATTACGCATACGCACCGTTGCCGAATGGCCGAATCGAGAAGAGAAGAGCGCAGAGAGCACAATTCTAATTCTAATTTATTGATGCCAGTCAATGCCATGGCATGCCTATAAATGTAACTCAAACAGTGTTGAGCATCTGTAGCTGTATCTGTAGCTGTACCTGTATCTGTATCTGTATTTGTATCTGTAGCCGGCCGTGACAACAATTGTTGTTGCTTTGGCTGCGTTTTAGCAATTTGCAATTGGTTCAAGATCAGCAGCAAAAATCGTTTTGGCTCCGCAGCAGCATTGCGTGCAGAACGCAGGGGGGCAAAAGGAAATTCAGGGGACATGGTGGTGGTTAAACCAAAGTTTGGCCTTGTGACAATTGATTTTCGCAGCCACAAAGAGCGACAGCGACAGCAGCAACAGCAATGATTATAAAACCAACACCAGAGTGAACCACTTTGGCATCCACTCTTGTGGTTAAAGCCTGATTCATAATTTATTCTTAGCGGCGGAGGCCTGAATCGCTTTGGAAAACAACAATATCATCAATGACTCAAAATGAAAACAGCATTTACAGCCAAGCAAGCACTTACAGTGCTCGTCGTAATAATATTAAAAAAGGAAATTGAATAGAGTTTCTTACAGAAATATTGATTTTCTAACGTGCGTAACGGAGTAGTGATGGTACAACCTAACAGCCTTTGAACCTCAGAACCTATTTCAACTAATTGCCGGACTCTACTGCATTGTAATGCTCCTTCTTTCTTAGAGGGTATCAAAGATCCATGGCAGTGTTCCAGTTATAATCGGAGCTGACTTCTTGAGTCATTTGAGTCGCTGTTTGGCATTGCGGTTGCCGTTGGAGCAGCAGCTGCAGCAGAAAATCGCAACAGCAACTGCAGCAGCAGCAGCAGCAGCAGCAGCAGCAGCAGCAGCAGCAACTACTGATGATGAGTGCACAATCGAGGCTGCCAAGTTGCTCAATGCTATCTCATCGCAGTGTGTCTCCTTGCCCGCTCGCCTGCCGTCCCTCTCTGGCATCGTGTTGCTATCTCAGTTGCTGCAGCTTTCAGGGTCTCTGGTGCATCTAAATAAACAGCGTCCATATAGTATATACAAATTCTGTTTTAGTGTGTTATGGTCTGGCACTCGATGACTTTGAGAACTGTACTTGCAGCGCGATGACAGCGCTCGCTTGTTGATACCATTGGAAGCTATATACTTGTAGATTATGGGCACAATATCTGAAATTACTACATAGACCGCCCACCGCTGGGTGGCCGAAACACTTGCACTTCGAGTGCCGCACACTGAAAAGTTCGAATTGCCAAGGCTTTTATAACTGAACCCATACGCACATACGTGGCCCTCCATCCAGTGGAGGGATAAAGTGGGCAATGGCAGGAGGGCACACGTACATCAATTTTCATTTACTTATGAAAATTAATAGCATTTCGCTTAACTTGCGCCCGAGTTTTCCCAGCCAGGAGCAGATTGAGCGGCCTCAAAAGGGTGTGAGATTGGCCGGAGTGGGTGGCTTCTGTGCGTGGCTAGCCATTAATCAGTGAGCGAGAATGTTGCCACAAACAAAATTAAATTGCTGCCTGCAGCTGATGGAAACCGTCTCCCCTCCCCTCCCCTCCCTTCACACTTCACCCTCCCTCTACCCTTCCTCTGGCTGCATTTTCTTTATTTTATTGCCACTTTTAATGCGGAATTTATCTTTTTTTTTAATTATCCGCTCTTGGCTTGACAATTTCATTAAAATATTATTAATTATTGCATCTCGCATTTAATATAATTCTGCCCAACATCGAATTGCAGTCATAAATATACATTTTGCTTGGTCTTTGGACTTGGCAGAGAATTAAATTGGTAATATGAATGCGTATTAAAGAGTGCCAGAACGATGGAAATGAAAGAATTTTCACAAAATGAAAATATATCGATCCATTAAAGCATTTCAAGTGAACATGAAACTGGAAACATGTTGAATAAAATTGAATAACAAGCTCAATTTAATTATGCTTGGTCGGAAATTTACAGATAAAATGTTGAAAAATATGAAAATATTATTTTATTGGAATCATTAATTGAGGGAAGTTCTCTTTCAAGAGAATGCTTTTGCGGGAGCTCTAGAAGTACGCTTTTCATTTAACCCCTTATTAAATCTTGCATCTGTAATTCAACGTTTGTAATACTGCTTTGTAGGTCATGTGAGATTTCGCCATTTATGGCATAAATCAAGAAGATCCTTTGAGTGGCGCAAAAACCTGAAAGTTGCATAACTCTTCCCACTTTTCGATGGCTCAAACCGATCGAGCGAAGCGCAAGCAACATGTTGCAAGTCTGCGCACTCTTAACTGCCGATCCCCGCCTTATGATCGCCAGATGGCTGCTTGTTGGCCAATGTCAATCAAACACATGTGTGCGCGAACTTGACTTTCAATGCGAGGCGCACAAGGCGAAAGCTGCGCCGCTCTGCCGCTCTGCCGCTCTGCCGCCGTCGACTGCGATCGCCGAGGCGCTGCAGCAGCGGCAACCTTGACCCGGTTCTTGAAACTGCAATGGCAGCAGCAGCAGCAGCAGCAGCGGCAGCAAGCCGCAACAAACATCAGCTGCAGCAGCACTGGTGCAACATTGGGAGAGGCTGACAAACAGGTTTCGCGATGTGCCGGCAAATGCAGCGCCACGTTTGCGAAGGGGGGTCGAAGGGGGCGGCGGGCACCGGCTTCGCTTTTTTTTTATTCGGTTTTGGAACGGCGCGCATGCGCACAATTCGCAATGCGTCGTCAACACGCATTTAGTAGCTTGCTAGTGGTACGTGCACCGCGAAAAAGTCTTGCATACTTCATACTGAGCGTTAAATTAGTTTTTAATTATTTAAAGGAGATGCCATAAATGACAGCTAATGCATAAATGTATAAAAGAAATCTATACTAAAAAGCAGTATAAATGTATCATATTACAAAATTATGATTTTTAAAAAATGTAAAAAACTCTTGCCACACTCGTTTTTTTCAACATTTAAGCCAATAAATAAAGTTTTTAGTAAGATAATCACATTTTTCTTTGTAATTTTCACTTTGTTGAACTTATTGCACCTAAAAGTTTGCGGTTTTGGCATATTATTGATGTCTTGATGTGGCAATCGGCGATGGTCAACTGGAATTGAAATCGAAGCGGCGACTTGCGATTCGCGACTTGCCCACGATGTCCACCGTTCGGCATTGAGTGGCTAAAAAGCAGCGGTGACGTCAGCCAGTTGGCAGCGTTGTTGTTGCTGCCGTTGTTGTTGTTGTCGTTGTTGTTGTTGTTGTAAGGAGAAGGTCGAGGTTAATTAAGTTGTCTTTGCCAGTGGCAACCTTGTTTGTTCGCAGTTGCAGTCTTGACATTTTGGCTCGAACAAGTCGCCCCGCTCTGCGTGTAATTCATTATTAATTGTGTCATCTCCTTGCGTTTTACCTGCATTTCCTTCATGCCTCTGCTCCGAACGCATTTTGCTGGTTAATTGCTCTGCAATTTGATTAAAATTAAACTGCATTTGCGGTTGCTCGCCAGCTGGCAGTTGCTCTAAGAGGAATTCCCTCCCGATTTTCTTGATTTTCCCCATTTCCACTTCTATCACGTCGCCAGCAGCATATTTTCTTATTAAATTCCAACGCGCAAACGAGAGTGAGAGACATGTCCTTTTCCCCCTATTTTTCCTCCTCTGAGCGACAGCCGTGCAAATTTAGTCACAAATTGGTAAAGTGAGTGGAGTTGAAAGGCGTCAAGTTGGTGCCGAAGGTCCCTATTCACACGTGTGCACAAAAGAAATCAATGCCATGGCACAACATGCAAAATGCACTTCAAGTGGAAATAAAGGACAACTTTTCATATATTTTAAGTTGGCAACGAATCACAAGAATTTTGCATTATATGTATCTAAAGATAAATTACAAAAATGGGTTTATTTAATGAAATATCCTGGATTTTAGAAACCCCGACTAAGCGCTTAAATATGTTCACCAGAGAGGAAATCCAACGATAATGGAAATGCATTGTCTTTGGAAAGTTGTCAAGGGAGTCATGGGAGCAGAATCTAAGTGATAAAAGAGGAGTTTATACTTTAATGTCAAATATTTTTGCCCATTCAACAATTTACATTGACTCTTTGCTTGATTATTCGATCAAAGCGACCGCTGGCCAAATATAAACCGCAAAAAAACCCACAAAGCAAGCAACAAGTGAACATCAATGCCACCCTTAAAAAGTCCGAAAAGAGCAAAAGGAAAATCCCGCAAAGGGGAAAAAAAAACACAAACAAACTTTTCCTGCTATTTGCTTAATTAAATGCGCAACGGGAGGGGCAATGGAAAAGGGCAGGCGGTCATCAGATAGTACGCAAAGCTCAAAATAATCAACGAAAAAATCCAGGGAACGGGAAACGGGAGCAGATAAGTAAGAGTGTATTTGATTACAATACATTAATAGAAAGCGGCAGCCGCGGCGAAAGGTAAAAAACCATCGAGGATAACGCCGAGGAAAAGCCGCACCAAAGAAAAGTCCTTTTGCAAGCAGCCGCAGCGGAAAATGCCGCAAAAGGGAAAGGTGCAAAAGGTGGAAAGCAAAGTGCCAGAAATCAAGAAATAATAAGGCGCAAAAAGTTTAGGCGAACAAAATTATCGAATATTCAAAACAGCAAGGTTTTTTTCAACTATATATGTTAATTTTGATACGTTACCCAAAAAGTTAAATATAAAATATAAATATAAAAAAATATTTCGTTATTTCACGCACACACTGTGTGTTAATTTGTTCCTTGTTTTCGAATAATATATGATATATGCTTATGGAAATATTTGATTTAGTTTGCTTGTTCGAAATCCCGTAGTTAGGCTGTTTTGTGGCAGTGTAAGCACGCAAAAGACCGCAATATTTGTGGGAGCACCAACAGCATCTGCAGGTAAATCATTAAGGCTCCAACTGCGGGTCGGACTAAGCTGTAATTAATGAGCAAGTGGAACATCGTTGAGCCAGGCGCCGAGCAAATTAACTTGAACTGGCGGCCCAGGTGACCAAAGGGATGGCTAGGAGGGGTTGGGTGGCTGTTGGAGTCGAAGGTTGTGGGTTCAAGTGCAATTAAAGCAGCGCCGCATTTTGTCTTGTAATCATCTAATTTTCCCCCCGCCTCTTTTCATTGCTGACGCGGGCAAAAGAAAGCGAGCAAGCGAAAGCCGCACGAAACTGAATATAGAGTAAGCGGAAAAATATCTCAGGATTGAATGGGGAAAAGTCCACTTTCCACTCGCGGGAACTTGTTAAGTTCCAAGGAATTCCAAGGAGGATTTGCTGATGCTGCCTTGATTGGCATAGTGCGGCCAATCATTATGATGCAGTATGATTGAAGATAAGTTTGCTTTCTTTCACCTTGTATGTTAATTAAAGCGATTCTATTACCAAAAATAGGGCTGCAAATTAATAACCTTATAACATTGACGGCATACTGTAATACTGTTCACTCGAACTTCTTAATTAAATCGCATCACCTTGCCCATCAGAGTTTAATTAAATGCATACATGAATAGTCGTAAGCCATCTAATTCGATTCCAGGAATGGTTTATTATACCGCTTCGATGAATCGCAATTAATCTGCAGAGAAAATCGATTGAGGGAGGACCTCTTAGGTTTCAGTTCTTGCCGCAGGCCCTCTGCCGATCTTGGTTTCATATTGAGGCTAATCTTACTTTTGATTTCCACGTTTTCCATTCATGGTAACTCCTTTGGACCCCCATGACCTCCACTTGCCACATCCTTATTAAGCTGTATCTGAGTCTTTTGTTGAGCAGGCCTCAAAGTTTTCACGCCCCCAACTCCAGTTAATTATTAAGTAGAATACACAAATTTATGGTGAGCACCGAGTTGAAGGTAACATGGCCCCCGGCCATGCCCTCCCGCCCCTCTTCGAGTGTTTGTTGTGTGCGTTGAGGTGTAAACGTGCGGATTAAGTGTCTCAGTGTCTGCTGCCGGCCTAGAAGATGTATATCACTGGGCTTTCGAGAGGGGAAGGGCGGGGGGCGTGGTAGAAAATACATCCCCAGTTTTTCCTCCTCCTTAACCACACGAAATTTCCGCTTCGTCCTTAACTTTGCTAATTTTTGTTGCTGTTGCTGTTGCTGTTGCTGTTGGTTTTCCCTCTTTTCAAGGTGAGCATTGAAAAATTGATGAGATTTTCTTTGCTTTGGTTTTGAAGCTAAAGTTTGTCGACACTTGAACTTTTCCATCCTGCTGTTGGAGAGGATTTCGAAAAGGAATTTTCGCTCAAAGGGCAAGGTGAGCAGAGGAATAGAAAAAGAGTTTTCTATTTAGATAGTTCAATTGGCGTAGCAAAAGCCGAACAGAAAAATGTAAAGAAAAACTGTCATAAGAATGGCAGGGTGATGGTGCTAGAGTACAGTGATAGCCAAGATAATAGATAATAAATGCATAAAATACATAGCCAAAGGGTGTGGCTGCAAATTTATCACAGCAATAAAATAAATGGTTCCTTTGCTCTCTTTAATTATGGCTATAAAAAGTTGTGCACATAAAGCATTTTTGATCTAGGATAATCCTATTTCGAAGAAGGTCGCACTAGAGCTATCATGTGTATTGCAATTGTACATGCTCACATTCATTCATATTCATGCTGAAGCTCCATGCAAAATAAGAAATAAATGAAAATTCTGGACTTGAATTTTTAACGAGTCTGCCTAAGCCATATTGATTGAGGCTGGGAAATAAAGCGACATGCAGTGAGAAAGGTACCGAATGAAGGGTATGTGGACGGGGAAAACTGAGACAAAGTTGACTGAGCACTTGGAAATTGCCAGCATTTCTCCAGCATTTCTCCAACATTTCTCCAACATTTCTCCCGGACGCAGCAAAGTATGCAAGGAAATGGAAATAAGCGACAGTAGCATGCAGGAAATCAAACTTCACTTTTGATTGAGTTTCGCTTGGAACCCGCTCATAACTCTAAGCCGATTTGCGGTCCCTTTAGAACTTTGCCTTTCTTTCAGCGCTTTTCCATGGTCTTAATTGAATTTTTGCAGCATTTTCGGGATTTGCCCTGGCCAACACTCGAACTGAAGTTACCTAATGGGTTAAAGGGACATTTGCCATGCCAAGGATATTTCTATATTGCCGAGCACACACAAATGAATATCAATGAAGCGTCATAAAAGCAGCATCCTGTGCGAGCGAGGGAGCAACTGCCAATGACAAGACTGACACGTAGGCAAACATTTAAGCACCCAACAACAACAGATGCAGGCAAACACACACAAACACAGCAAGCTCAAACATGCACAGGGGACGACTCACACACACACATAAGATTTACACTTGACAGGGGGCCATGGGCGTAGGACAGGGTGCTTAAAGGGGGGTGTTCTAGAATCAAATGTGGCAAATAATGTAATGCGAGTAAATATTATCTTAAGAAATCAGAGAGAAAGTCATTTTTGGGCTTAAGCCCAAGGAGTTGCGCTGCCCAGGTATCACATCAAGCATTCAGCCTTCCTCAACCCAGGAAAACCCTCTGACCCCCCTTGACTGCGCTCCTCTTCTGGGTTTCTATGACGAGCACGCTTGGGTCACTTTCGCCCTGCCAATGACATGTGATTTCAACTAATGACAGCTTTTCGGGGCGTTTGTCATCGCAACAGCAACAGCAATGGAGAGTCGGATCCCAAACCAGATTCCGACCCATAACAGACTGGGAGGCAGACTGACAATAACAAGCTTAAAATTTAATGAAATTTTCATGTGCTGGGCAGCATTTCCCTGCGAGCCTATAATAATTCAATGTGAGTGCGCCGGCCTGTAACACATGGCGTATGATTAATGTGGCAGGGTAGAGCAGAAGAAAAGGATCCCAGAAAGTTGAGCCTGTCAATTAGATGAACTTTTGTCAAATATTCAAAGGAAAAACTGTGAAATTGTTTAACCGACACTTTCATAGATGGAAAAGCACGCCCAAACATGTTTTATTTTATTTGCTTCGAAATTTTATTTGCCAGCATCTGCATTTGAATGGGACTCCATTTTCATGCTTTAGTAACGGCTGAGTTCTCTGCATCTTCCTTTTCATTTTGCGTCCTTGTGGTCTCAATATGTATTTTTGATTAGCTTCAATTTCATGCGTTTTTGGGTCATGCCTTTTGGCAGACACCCAGCGAATCCCAAAAAAAAACGTTCAATTTGCATATGCAATAAATTTTTAATGAGCCCTAATGCAGAACATACCCCACTTGTATTTGGGGCACGGAAATTTCCACTTACCGATATGTATAAAGGAGTGTTTCTCGCCTTTGAACATGTCAACTGCAAAGAGAGCAAATGAGTAAATGATAAGTATATATTTAGGAACTTTATCGTATACTATCCATTATATTCAAATAGATTCAGAACATTTTGTAGTTTGCATACTTATTTTTTCTGCCATTCGACACCCACCATGTTTGTGCCATGTGAAAGCACAGGCTTGAAATGAAAATGTTCTAAACACTCAGTGCCAATGGCCCAGATATCGTTTGCTCACTGATGCATTAAGTGATGCACTTCACACCACATTCACACATTCACACCAGCTCCTCGAGCACACACACACACACACAAACGCGCGAATTTTCCGACACCTTCTTATTGGAACTTTCCTCGTTGACAAGCGTTTCCCTTTTGACCCTAAACGCAGGCGCAATTGATCGCTTGACTGATTGATTGATTGACTGATGGATGGTGGTCGAAATGGTTGATTGGATGCATCAATTCGAATTGAGATTTAGTTGTCAAGTGGGTCGTGCACTCCTCTATTGACACATTATGATGCCGGACATAATCGTAAATAGCATACATTTTTGAGCTATAAAAAATATGTTTTTGTTACCTAACTTCAAAATGCAGAAAGTTTCAATATTCATGTTACTTCGCTGTTATTTTCGTTACCTAACTTTACATTTTCAAGTCCTCTGCCTAGCTTGTTTTGGTCAGCAATTCAAGGCAACAAACGCGGCCTCAAATGTGACCTTTTCGTTGGCTACCCGCCACAAAGTATTATCCTCTATCCTCACACTCGCTTTCTTTGGGCGGCGTCTCCATCCTCCCCTCGAATGTTAATGGCTTGTCTTGGCATACAATTGGCTGCTGTTGTTTTGTCGGTTTCCCTCCCACAATGTTGGCCTAATTAGCAGCTCAAAGAGAATGGCCATTTGCCACAGTCACAGTCGCAGTCGCACTTCCACACTCACACACACTCACACACACAGACAACCAGCGCTCACATGAGCATTAAGGATAAGCCAAATGTTGGCTTGCATTTATCACGCATACGCCGTGTTGGCCAAAAAACCACTTTGTGTGGGAAGAGAGGGAAAGTGCCAAAGAAACGGTGGCGGGGCGACTAAAAATGTAATTTTGGCATTAGACGAGCTTGGCAAACATAAAATTACCTTGATTAGAAACTCAAATGTGGCTCATGCCGAATAAACGAGGGAAGAGGGAGATATGTGTGCCATGGGGATCTGGCGATTGCCACGTGGCCATATACATATATCAGCACCGACCTAAGCCTAAAACGACTTTGGGCCACCCGCGCCTCCCGCGCGCCACCCCCTCTGCTTTTGGGCCAACCTCAGGCCCATATATCAACGTGCACCTGTGCCAAAAGGGGCTGCGGGGCAATGGGAATAAAGCCAGGCCCAAATGATGCTGCCTTGGGTGTTGGCCGCCATCTGAGGAATGGCTGAGGTTTTGTGCTCGGTTGTGGGTGTGGGTGTGGGCGTAGAAAAGGGGGTGGCTTAGTGGCGGAGTGGCACAGTGGGTGGGAGTGTTCTGTGGCGTGAATACCCACATTCATGCGACGCCTGTTACCTTGAGGCGGGCCAAGTCGCAATAAAAACCAAGCGTCACCCATAAAAAAAGCAAGGAGGCGGAGATAAAGAAACCCTGTTAAAAGTCGACATGGAAATGCACTATTGGCCATTAAAATATATGTGAAAACTCCATCAATAATTTTATATTATTACCTACACACGCTTATTAAAATTTAAAGCTGCTCAATAAATATGTAATAAAAACTTTTACTATTCAGTTTCCCGTTAAATTATTGCCCTTTGGTTTTTTAAATGAATTCTTATATTTGATAAACTGCTTCTCAGCATTTACCCAACTAAATATTCCATACGCTGGCTGAAGGATATTGGGACATATAGGTGCAAATTCTGCAAACTGCTGAGGCATGTCCTCAACTTCCCACTGCCTTGCTCGTCCCCATTCCCATCCCATATCAATTACATAACACATGTGTGTGTGCGTTAGCGTTTAGTTTTTATGTTTAGCCATAACAAACACGAAAATGGCAGAGGAAAGGTGGGCTGTGGCTGGGAAAGTCCTGCAGACTTTAGCCACAAGGCTAATCAAGAAGATTGCTGCTGCCTTTTAGGCGGCCAGCATATGGCTGGCATAACCTCAGCTGAACCCTCTGTTTGGCACTTCAAGCTTTGATTGGAGGGCGTGGCATGATTGATGAACCATTGAATGACCCCAAGAGTACTGCAGCAAATCCCTCCACTTGTCCACGACTTTGTTTCGTGCCGGAAAACTTTGAATGAAATGAGTGTTATAAAGTTCTGTGCCACCCCATAATCCCTATTCGCAACATTGAAAAAATTTGCAATGCAGCATGAAAAGTGGCGCAAAAGCCCTGACGGTAAAGTTTTTATTCGTTGCTCTTTTTTCAACAGCAGCGAAAAATTAAAATGAAGCTAAGCAGCAGCTGCAGCAGCTGCAGCAGTTTGCATAGCCGGGATTCTATCGCCATTCGGGAATGGCATTAACAAACTTTCAGGTCAGTTAAAAGGCAAAGTTGCCAGCACTCAAGGTGAGTCAATCAACAGAAGGATTTCAGCCAGCTGAAGCTGTTTTTATCCCCGGCCCTTTTTTGGGGGTTTATTTACTGTCCATTTAGAAGTTTAAATATAAGAACTGAGTCAACAAACTTCTCAGCTTATTGCTGAGTTTCTGGCATTCAAAAATACGGATCTACAATAACAAAAACCTTCTTGTAACTCATTATGAAATTTCGTAAATTAAATTCAATTGATTGTATATTTTTGGTTTTATGAGCCAGCTCTGAGGGCCAAGAACTAGCCGTCTAAATGGGAAACACAAGGGTACTTTTCCTATATACAGATCAAACATAAGTTCTATGATATGAAGGGCACATTCAATACAAGCCAAAACCCCTCGACAGCGCCAATCAACATCGCTATGAGCTGGCAAACAAAGCACTTGAAGGGCTCGAAATTCGCTTGGCTTTGTCATTAGGCGACAAATCGAAAGGACATACTTGAGCGGGTATAGGCGTACTTTCTGAATAGATGTGGAACCATATTCAAAACACGCAACACTTGTCAGCAGCAGGCGTCGGCAATCATTCAACATGAACACACAGCCGGGGAAAACAATGAACTGCACAGAGAAAAATATACCTATCGATTTCATACCCATCATGTTATGGGAAATATTTTGCTGAAAAATGAGCATTTTCATTGCATTTTTAACTTTATGCGATATAAACCATGGGTGCTTGATGGGTGCAAGAAACTAAATGCGTAAAATACATTCAGCACTCACTTCCCAGCTATGAATACACCTAGTGCGGAATGATTGTTCACTTCTGTGGTGCGCCTCTGAGTTCGAGTGAGATGATTTTTCTTTAGTCCTTGGCTTTGAGCTGAGCATTTTTTCTCCTTTTCCTGGGCTGTCATCATTACAGCCTCCCCCAGCGCAGCGTTTCCTCTTCTAGCTCCTGTTGCTTACGACTTTCAGTTGCCGCTCGAAGGCATTTGGCACATGATTTTGGTCCTGGGAGCAGTTAACAGCAGTCCTTAACACTCGTTCCCCGACCAATATAGTGTATTTCTGTGTGCACGTTCACGCCTTAACACCTGCAATGACTTTGTTGACAGCTGAGTGGGCTGAAGGTCGAAGCCAAGGAGGGAATTGGGTATAGAGCTACTTATTACTAAATGTGTCATCGTCGACTCTTGTTGGGTCGAATTTCACGGCAGTTGATTTAAACTATTAGCTTATGATCGAACAAGAAGTTGTATGTTTACCTAAATCAAGCCACTTTTCGGCCACATATTCATTATTCATCATTTCATTCGATTTCGAACGTGCCGCCCGAGTATTTGTGTTGCCTACTTGTGAGCGCAATTGGTGCACAAAGGCAAACAATTGCTTGGAGGTCGACTTTCAATTGCCTGGACTAAGCCCCCAGAGTCTGTTTGTATTGGTGTGCCTTTGTTTGTTTGGTTGGCTTGCACTTCACTTAATTGAATCAGTGTGATTGACATGTCTCCTCTGCATACATACATATGTACGTATGTATTCATATGTACGGATTGGCTTCAAATCGAGGAGAATGTGTGTGGTCAGAGATGATCTCTGGTCTGACTGTGTGAGCACAGGGGTGTTCTTTAGTGCGGCATTCACAATGTTCATCAATTATCAACTAAGAAGGACCCAGCCAGAGGGAGACCAGAGCACAAACAGAAAAAGCAATAAATCTAAACAAAAGGCCTACCGGGCCAAAGCGAATGATATGGGAGGCCAGCAAGGACGTGGCCATAGATTACGAGTATGCCCATGTATTCAGCAGCTAGAAAGTCTTGTTTATGACCACCTTTGCCCCCGTTGCCAGTTTCCCTCTGGCAAAACGGAGACCAAAGGCCAATGAATTGGCTCCAGATTTTTGGTTCACTTTTGGTTTTTGCCTGTTTGGGCTATATAGTCCTCCATACCTATGGAGCAACTGGAATTTGGTATACACGTTGGTATGACTTAGAAATCCGTGATATATGCAATGTTTCTCCGTCGTTCGAAATTGGTTCAGGCAAAAAGCGAAAAGTTAAGACCAACTAACCGGCAGGCACAAACTACAAGCAGCCACTTTTTTGGACGCTCAAAAAGGCAATATTCCGGGGAGTTTGGGTGAAAAGTGGCAGTGTTGAAGCCTTGTACAAATACAATTTAAGTAAAACAAGCTTGGCAACAAAGTTTGAGCAGTGGAAAATGTTCGCTTCCCTTACTTTCTGTTTTCTATATTTTTTTTGTGCTCGCTCTGCATTTTTGCCTTCTGATGCAGTTACATGTGTGGAGGGACAAATAGGGATGAAGAAAGGGTGGAAAAGAGAGGAAAATGGGACGCGGAGTGTGAAAGGAGGCGGTAAAAGAAGAGAAAGGAAGGATCAAACGGGTAAAAAGCCAGAAGGACAAAAGCGCAGAAGAAAAGCGCTTGCCAAGGAAAACTCATTGATTGCAACACGCAGACAAGAGAGAAGGACACCGAGATGATGGGGCAAAGAGGGGGCGGCCCAATGGGGGCGGCAGTGGGCGTTCAAAGGCGTTCACATGGCAAACATAAGTCGCACACTCAAATCAATAGCTTTGACAGCTTGGCATTGTTTGAAAAACGAACCGAAAGAGCCAAGCCAAGAAAGGAAGGTTGATCGAATAAGAGATACACAAGTGCAGGGGCGTGGTGACGGCGTTTTCCAAAGGGGTGAGAGAGCGTGTGTGCCTCGGTGTGTGTGCCAATTGCATTCATTTGACTTGACTTGGCTGCCAATTGTCTCGCTGCAATGGAAAATTTCTGCCAGACGTCATTGGAAAATCGAAAGCACACATAAAACTAACAAACCAAATGGATAGAAAATCGAAATTCGAATGCGAATGCGAAAGAGCTGCTCTCAATTTGTAATTATTTGATATCATTATTTTTATGAGAAACCAGATAGCAGCTCGTAAATTGTAGAACAAAGCTTGGATTGCAAGGATTTTTCCTTAATTTCTGTGTGCTGTTATATTATCGGAAAATTTTGCCACCAGCACGTGCTACGTGTATTTCTGCACAATTTCCTCGCATCTGGCAAAAGGAAAAATAAATAAATAATATTGAGCAGATGAGTAATGCAAAATTGAAGAGACAGCAGGCAATGAGCGCAAATGGGCTAAGAAAAGGGAAAAAAAACAAATTGTTCAAGGATTGCAAATTGCAATTACAAAAGGCAGCAGCAAAAATCGGCTAAAGCTGCCAGACGAGCCAGCAACAACAACAACGACAACAACAACAACAACAACAGCCATCACATCAACAATGAAATGGCAAAGTAAAAAGATAAAAACTACCTTGGCCCAGTATTGAAAGCGCCTATAAAACTCATCGCCCTGTGTGTGGGTGTGTCTTATACGTTGATACTATATCCGTGCATACACGTACAGTAGATACACACACTCGTGCCGGGACGAACTGAATCTGCTTCTGCAGCAGCAACAACACCAATAACCAGTCAGAATAAATGTCGTTGCACACCATCGAACACCCCCCCGCCCCCTCCCCCCCCCCCCCTCCCACGAGGCAAAGTGCATTGAAGACGTGACCAAGTCGCCAAAAAAACACAACCAAGACAACTTTCGTTTCATTTCATTTAAGTTTCCGTGCAACGTGGCGTATGGTTATTATGGTTCTGTTTGCTACACTGCGAAAAACCAGCATATAGCTTAGCATTCTTTCGCTCGGAAATGACAAACTCTAAGATGACATAGAGAACTACGTGATAAGCTAATGAATACCTCATTAATTCAATCCATTGTTTTCGAATATTATTATAAAAAAGTTCTTGAATCTTTTTCGCGTGTGGCGAGCATAAAACTGAAGAGTTTCGAACATGAGCAGAAGGACGGCTGATCAGGGGTGTTCAACAGCCTTATCAGTGACAAAGTTTGCCCAAGTCAAGCACTCGACATATTTGTCGACCAAAGATTGGAGGAGGCACCAACCAGTAGACGGCACAGAAAAAGTGCAAGCAAAAAATATATAAAAAAAAGATGGAAAATAAGGGAAAACCTGGCCAACCTCAATGCTGTCGCTGCAGCCTGATAAGACACACATACTGTGCAAATTGGCCAAGTCATAAAGGCGAACTCAATTTGCTGTTGATCACGTTCCTTTTTAGCCATTTATCGCAGACCAGTGCAGACTAGTGCAACAATGGAAGTCTTTTTATTACCAAAGAATTGGGGCAGCCAAATAGAAGAGTAAAGCTAAAAGAAATACAATTAAAATTATTTATTAGCCAGCCGACAACAGAAATTGGCCGAGAAGGGATGATTGGGAGGCTGAATTTTGGACGATGGGCTGGGCAGCGAGAACTGGCGCACATTTGGCCATGTCTTTTTGGCCAGTTGCCAACCATAACAGAGCGGCAGTGGCAGCAGCAACAATGCGACCAAGTTTTGGTACGCCCATTCTGTTGCCTTTTTGGCTTCTTGGTCTAGAGCTTATTTATGTGCGTTGGCTGCAAAATATGGCGCAGAAAATATTTTCCTCTATTGCCAGCTTTTCATTTTCCATTTTCCATATTTTTTTTTTTTTTGTGTTTTGTTGCTTGCAGCAGCATCTTGTATATTTTTTTCTGGCTTATTTACTGCACAAGTAGCCAAAGCTAATTGGGCGGCCACCGAGGGGGTGGCGCGGCCAGAGTATAATGCATTCTGCATTCTTAACAATGTTTATGGAAGAAAACTATTTGTTGACTACTGCTGACATGGAGAGGCAGTTCTTCAAACGTGAAAGCTGTCGCTACTTTGTCAATTAAATGTAATCGAATACAAATTATTGGTGTATTGGTTAGGTTTTATTTATTTAGGAGTTTGAATTTGATGTATTTAAATGAAATTCAAAAAAAACCAACATGTTTGTAGTACCAACTTCTTAGCATTAATGAAAAGATATTAAAATAGACCTGCGAGAATTTCTCATATACGAACCGAGCCATCCATTCTAGAAATATCTCGTGTTGCTGGACAATTGAAAATGTAATGCAATCACATTAGCTGCGGCTTCGGTTTCTTCGGCGTCTCAGCCTCAGCAATTCTTATCAGCAGAAGAGAAACAAGAAGCCCCAAGAACGAAGAACGAAGAACGAAGAACGGAGAACGAAGAACGAAGAACGAAGAATGTTGAGCCAAAAAGTTTCAGCAAGCAGTGATAAGTCAAGTCACTGAACTCGATCTCCACAGAAGCGCACAACACACGGTCCTTATCAAAAGCGTGTATTATTTGCTTTGCCCAATATTTTCGGGGCGCTGCCTCTAAAATAATTGCCAAAACGCCTTGGTTAGGGAAGCGAAAGTGAGTGGTTGATTGACGAGTCGTGGGAACGATACAGATACAGATACAGATACAGATACAGATACAGATACAGATATGTGGGTCTAAGGAGGAAGGGCATTGCAGGACAAGATCAGGGTTCAACTACCTGGCGAGGGGAAGGTAAACGAGCCAGATACTAGATTCGGCGATGTGAATAAACCCATTTCTCTGCTGCACTCGCATCGCATCATTTGCCCTGATGTATTACCTCTCCCAAAAACAGATTTGCTAATTAAATGGCAGCCATATATAAGGCGTATTTCCAACAAAAATTAATTAAGGAATTGTCACATCAATCACGCTGCAAATTATGGCTCTCGTCCGTCTTTTATTCTCGTTGTGCACAAGAATTTTTAAATAAACAAATAAAATGCAGAAAATAGATTTATGCCCGTGTGCAGCAAAATTTATGACACATGTAAAAAATGTCCCTCGTTCTATAATATCTTTCCTTCCACGGTTTCATGTATGACGTTGATTCCGGTGGCAGAAGTGGCATTTGCCATCCGAGAATCGAGAATCTAGAATCGAGAACTGAGACTGACCAGCTGCCGGTGGCCATATTCATGGCCCTGACTGACACTTTCACTTATAAGGAAATTGAAAAAAAAAATACAGAAAAAATGTGGGAGTGCAGAAAACACTTGCGTTGATAATGAGAAAAGTTTCGTCTTTTTGTTCTGCCTACACTTGTTGTTCTTTCTTGCAATTCTTTCTTTTGTTTTGACGATGATCCTTGGTCTGGTAATGAGATATGCACTCGGCGACTTTTGTTTACAGTGCTTCGTTTTATTTGTGTGCAAAGGGGCTCAAGTATTATTATTCTTTGTAAAGATCTCGCACTTGGCTGTGTCCAGGTGTTTGTGGTCTGCTCGAAATGGATTCGTTTTCCCGGGAAAGTCTGCCAGGCTTTTTCAATTACCTGACCACCAGCTGGTTAGGTTTATTCCAATTAAAATCAGTTGGTCAAAGTCTGATCCTAAAACCTTTTCGGCTTATATTCCAGTTGACTTACAAACAGTTCTGTACATTTTATATACATATATTTAGCTGTCTGAACTTTTTCATGATTATTTTCGAGAAACTAACAGCAACACATTTTTGTAAATGTTAGTTCATAATTTGAAGATTGATTTAATTTTTCGTAAGCTGGCTGAAAAGCAAAAGCAAATGTTCACAACTAACTGAAATTGTGTTCACTTATCACTCAACGAGCTAAAAAATAATTAAAAAAATATTAAAAACATCAAAAATGCTTATTATAGTTTTAATATTAAATTTTAATCACTCCGAATATTACACAGCTGCCTGTATTCACTATAAAGTTCAAAAAAATTCAATTTCACAGATTTCATTTCCTGCCAATATTTCACCTTTTAATATTGTGTAAAGAAACAAACGCCAATACTTCTTGTTTACACTTTTCCCAAGGTCTTTTGCTTGTCCACAAGCAGATTCTTACATTGGCCAACCTGTCTTATGCTTAATGACGTGTGCATAATATAAATATTTTGCGACGGCAATAAATGGATTTCTTTATGTGAGCTACTATCTATTACTCAACAATCACAGAGATCACAAACATTCGTTGTTTACCAACCTTTTGTGAAATTATTTCCTTCTGCCCTCCAGATCGATCGGCAACGTATTATACGTATATATAAAATTCACTAGCACGGATATCCAAAATGCTGCTGAAGTATTCCAAAATGCAAAGTTTACGGAGTATCCAAGACTTAATTTATTTTAACACTTTTATGCGGGACTAATGGATTCCGCCTCTTGTACTTCTGTTTATTTTGTATTCCAAAAAAACGAAAATCTGTGTAAAATGCACGAAATGTGAGTAGAATTCTCTTCTCTCGTTTCGTTGGTTGTTTATGTTTTGGCAGAGATTTATAAATATTTTCGCACTACACTTTGACACTTCGCTTTTCCAGATTGAATTTACAATTCAATAAAATGCAGTTTTGTGTTGAGATGGGCAGCAAAATAATCCCATTTGCTTCTTCTGTGTTGCGGCTTTGTATTTGTTGCTATATTTTTAGAACACGCACTTTTTCGAAGTAAAATTCTTGTTTTTTTCTTTATTTTTATTTTTTTTTTGGCACTTTCGAGTTTCTACCCTTTTGGTTTTCGGTTTATTTCTGTTTCGGCGGCATCACTTTTTTGTGTGTTGCCGTCTATTTTAAGCAGTAGAAATATTCTGCGGTCAGCGATTTAAAAATAACAATAGCTCCACGAGCAGGAAAATCGAATGCACTTCTTGTTTCACTGGCGTTTTGTTTTCTATTTATTTGGCTTGAGGAATTCGAATTGCTTTCCAGTCGCAGAGATGAATTAGTGTTGTTTTGATTTGATTTGATTTGACTTTGATTTGGGGCTGTTTCTTATTTGTGCTGGCGTTTCCACTCAAAGAACGCGATTGTGCTTCAGTTGCTTAGCGATTTCGGAAGCGAGCTTCTTCGGCTGCTCAAGAGTCCACGTTTAACCGCTGCGGCGTTCCACTCACTTCGATGAACATCTTGTAACTATTTTCAAAAAGCGCACGAACGCAGCTGCAGAGCGACAGCCAACCAACCAGCCAACGCCAACCAGTCGGTGGCACAAACCAAAAGAACCGAACCAGAGAGCCGAGCGGAGCGGAACGGAACGGCACAAGAGAGCTCCACGCTTAAGAGAGCGAAGAAGAAGCGAAGGGGAGCAGGAGCAGGAGCATCCGCGGTGCTGCTGCTGGTGCTGTTGTGTTGAAGAATGTTGAAGAACACAGATGCTCTGCTGTAACACTGCCGAAGCGCACGCCGAACGCCGAACGCCAGCCGAAGTCACACGAACAACTGGTTGGTGGGGGGGGCATGCGAAAGAGCCAGACCGAGAGCGCGAGAGCTGGCGAGCGAGGGCACACGAAAGAGCGCCAAGCCTAGCCCCACAGTGCAGTTTCCAAGCAACCCCACCGCCCCTCCCAAGCACACGCCCAACAGCTTACCGCTCTGCTAACCGCCCACTGTTAGCCGCTCTGTTAGCACAGACGACTTGTTGTTTTTGCCTGATAGAAGCCATATGTTCGCAAATTTCATGGCTAAATGCCCAATCTAATTGCCCAAAGAAGCCACAGAATGGCATTACAGGCCACCCACTTAGCCCTTTATCTGGCACGAAACAACATTGCATACTATTTCTTTTCGTATCTGAATTTTCCGATATGAATGCTTACGAATTCCCAAAATCCTGCTCCGGTATGTGGCCAATATGGGCAACTTTAAGTCTAATCGAGTTTACATATACGAGTATGCCCTTATTGAGCTTCCAAAGTGTAAGGACTCCCTCAACAATGTTTATTTGCGTTATTTGATTGAATTAACTCTGCCAGCAAAGCTATACTAACTTGTTTATAACATTTATTCAAATTGTCCTTTAGTGAATAATTGTAAAATATTTCTTAGCTAACTTAACTTATAAGTTAAGTTATAAGTTATAAGTTAACAAAACATATTATGACAATTAGGCATGGCGGAGAGGATTGAAACTTATTAAACAAAGCTTACCACCGTGCAATCAAAACTCGACTGTTCTCTAAGTCTAATTTACGGATAAGTCCTGTTGCTTGGTCCTACCAATTGCTGGCAAAGTTTGCCATTTGCTCGGGCTCGATTGTTCCTTCCCGGTCATTAAAGTCACTGAAAGTATTAACCGAACAACACAAATAACTATGAACGGACAACAATGAGGCTTAAGCACAATAAGCGCTTATTAAATGCCCTGAATGCGAATCAACTTTCAGCTAAATGGAAAGTGCCAGTCGAGGACGCGGGCAAAGTAGCGGTAAAAACAATGAAAATGCCATGGCCGGAAATTCATGCAACGGAAGTTGAAGTAAAGAAGAAGAAGATGAGCGAAGAAAAAGCAGAAGTTGCGCAAGATGGGGAAGCTGCCAATGCCACTTGGGAGCCTCAGTCATCCGCAAGACAGTTCCCAGCCGCCACCACCGCACTCCCCCCGTGGTTTTCCCCTTCCTCCCAAACAATGATGGCCAGCTGCTACTCAATGAGGTTTCCTTATCCAGGCTCTCTTCGGGCTCCTTTTGTTTCGCATTTCCAGCATTATAGCTTTGTGGAGATAGTTTGTAGTTTTACGGGATATCTTTTTTGTTTTATTTAGAAGCTAGTGTATATTTACTGCAAGCTTAATAATCCATATTTATATTATTAAAAATCTAAAAAACTAAATCAAACCAAATATAAAAAAAACAATGCATATACTTTGAAAATTAACAGACTTAAATACTAAAGTGCAGCTAGCTTCAATCATATTATTAGGCATTCTGTGGATATTGCGAATATACCAGGAAAAAAGAAGTTGGTCCTTAAATATGCTTCCCTCTTAAAACTTTCATTCGCCTGCTAGTCTTTCGTTTTTGCTTTCACATCCGTTTGGTCTATATCCTGCCTGGCTCAACCCGTTTCAAGTATCTTTTTGCTCGCTTTACCATTTCTCCCCCGAGTTTTCCTCAAACTCATCCGCCATCCGAAAATTTTGCATGCCTTGGCAGAAACAAAGCGAGCGCAAAATGTTCTGCCGCCTGGGAATTGGAATGGCTAAAACAAGTGGAGGACAGGACATAGAAGAGGATGCTCTCAGGCCAGATTGAATTTCATGCGAAATGCTTGCGGATCAGGCGCAAGGATAAAGGATACAAGATGCCACACGAAATTTGCGAAGAATCAGCAGGAACGGACTGCAATCGAAGGAATTCTAAAAATCAAAAATAATATTCCAAGGCATAAATCAGGGCGGACCAATACGTCCCGCTCCACCCGATTTGACAAATGACTACCTCGGCACTTAGCACGTGCTCCCAGTCAGTCCTGGGAGTCAGTCACTCACTTTGTCCAGGCACAAGGACACATATGTATACGGGGACCTTTGCAAAAGTTATTTATGGCACTATGGGCGAATGCAATTTGTTGTGGTCAACAAATCGCTACACACGAAACTCTGTTTGTGGCCAAAAATGAGCAAGATCATTAGAGAGTCGGAAGATGGGGATGGCAGTGGGAATGGGGATGGGTATGGGTATGGGGATGGGGATGGGGATGGGGATGGGGACAAAGGTTTATTAGTCACTTCCAAGGAATGCGAATCCCAAATCCCGAGTGGCGATGGTGATGGCGTTGGTGATGGCTTTGGCGATGGCACCATCGAAAAGGTGAAGGCGAGGCTCCAAATATCAAAAACTCTGCGCTAAAAGCAGCCAAAGAAACGAGCTTAAGCCAAATGGCGTTAATCCATGAATTATTGCCTAAAAGCATGCCAAAGCGCATTAAAGTCGAGGGGTGACAATGACATCGTGGAGCTGTGGAGGCGAGGAGGATTCCCCGATGCGGGGAGCTGGGCGGATCAGGCAGGTAGCCAAAGGACAAGCCAGCAACAAGATATCAATTGAGCATTAGAGTCTCGAGTAGCGGGATACTCTCTATAGTAAACTCATTTTTTGTGCAAGGAAGTGGGTGGATTTTAAAAGGAAATACTTAAGGATAGTCTTGTATTATCTGATTTTTCTAAAAATTAAAATTTAGCAAAATGTTACAATCTATAAATTTACAGTCGAATAACGATATAGTACGTTTTTTAATCAAATATTTTGAAGAAGCCATTTCTCATTCATCTTAGGCTGCAAAACTGAAATACCCCACATATCCCCCGAGCATTAGGAATGCCCATGAAAGTGCCAATGGAGAACATGAAACATACATTTTGATTTTTTAACTCCAAAAAGACACGGCGATAAAACAGGAAAAAAAAACAATACACAAAAAGGCAAAAGCAAAAACACTGACCGCAAAATAAATAAGAGCCCAACGATAATAAAAAGGGGTAAAGCGAGCCAAATGTTTTGGACCGCACCCATCAGCAGAAGCGGACCAATCAGCCACGCCCCCGCGCTGCGGCGCATCCCCCCGCCCTAGGCTATATATACATATATATATATATACATACATATTATATATCGCACTTCTCTGTGTGTCACAAGCATAGAGTTATTCATATCTTTTTTTGGCCAACTGCTTTTTGTTGTACGAGCATTTCTGCTGTTTTTATGAGTATTGACATTATAATCAACGCCGTTTTCAATTTCAACCAACCTTCCTGGGACGCACAACAAAAAATGGGTATTCCCCTTTCCGCTGGACCGAAAAAACTCCTGTTTACTTTTGGGTTGGTTCTGCGCTCCTTTTTATTTCCACTCTCCTTTTGGCCAAAAAGTATGTAAATTATAGCTGTGTGTGTTTGTGTGCGTTTGGGCCATGCGTCAGTCACCTGAGTATTTCATTTTTTCCATGCTGAATGCTCCCGTTTTTATTGGTCTGACAGATAGTTTTGGAGCTGAGCTGATGCCAAATCCCCAAAGAATTTCGATTTGAGACGTATTCCATTTCCATTTGGCTGATGGCCAGGCTGGGAATCTGGGTGGGAGTTAAGTGGAAAGTTTCTAGGGCGACGTTATGACTTTAAAGATTCTAAAGCTTAGGACAAAAATATATTCAGATACTCACCAAGTATTACATTTGTATTAGTAAAAGCTAAGTATGTATTTAAAAGTAACATTCTATGTCAAAAATAATATTCTCTTAAATATTTTTACTAGAATAACATACAATATGTTCAATTCAACAGTTGGCTTCCTTTCTTCTATACTCGTATATATGTATGTACCTACTTACGGGTCAAGCATCTCACTGAAACTCTTCTGGCTGACAATTAGCTTAAACTGTTCCCCGGGCGACCTAAATCAATATTGGGCCACTGACCAAGTCTGGCCATCATTGTGATTTATGGTGCACCTACTCCGCCCCTTCTGCAAAAACGCTGCAGTTGAGTCAATATTTTTGCAGTGAGCAGACCTATTCGATTTCAGAGCTCCAGCTCCAAATTGTGGGACTTAAGGTGGGGGGGAGGACTTTCGTAAGTTGACCTTTGTTTCAAAAGCAAACAATGACAATGAACGATGTGAAAGACAAACCGAAAACACAAAACCCAAAACATAAAACCGAAAACCAAATGAATGCCCAAACGAATTAAGTTATGGTTATTGACATTTAATGCACACATTTGACTTGGTCCCTTCTGGATTCCCGTTGACAGACGAGCTCCGTCCCAAAAGTGCCTCTGCCTCTGGAGGGGGTGGTGGTTAAGTCCAGCTAAGCGTTTAATATGATCCCAGCGAAACTCCACCAATACGTACATATATATGTACCTCCAAGCAAACGACTCCTTCCTCTTGTATCTGTACCTGCAGCTCAGGCTGCATTTGAATCTGTCAGTTTGTCTGTCGGTTTTGGGTCGGACATTCAATGCCCTGAACAAACATTTTTTCCGCATTTACTGATTGCACCAAAGCTGTTGGTAAGATGAGATCTCACACTGAAGTACAGCTTTTACTTTTTTATTGCGCCAATCTTCGATTACCGACCGTATTGAAGTGCTCTATTTGTATACCCGCTAATCGCAGGGTAAATGGGTATGCTAGATTCGTTGAAAGTATGTAACAGGTAGAAGGAAGCGTATCCGACCACATAAAGTAAATATATTCTTGATCAGGATCAATAGCCAAATCGATCTGGCCATGTTTGTCCGTCCGTTTGTCCGTTCGTTTGTCCGTCCGCCTGTCCGTCCGTATGAACGACGAGATTACACAATCGCTAGCTTAGGATCTATTTAAATTCTCAGCTTATTTCCGCTGCATCTTCGCTGAACCTAACCTTGCAATCAAATCGCCGACAACATCCATCGTTACAAATTTTCCATTGTCTTGAATTTCAAGTGCAATGTCTGGCCGCCGCCACCTCCGTCGCCAAACCACCCACAACCGTTCGTTTGATTCCCACCATGAGCTTTGTTGTTGTCTGGGTCACGTTGCCAATATAGTTGTAGCTACTTTTTTCATTGGCCACCCCCAGGGCCAAAACTTACCCCCCTTGCCGCTAACCTCTTGCCAGACAATTAGTCTGCGCGCATGCGTCGCCAGCTTCATTGTCAACTTGGTTTTTTGGCTTGTCCGCCAATTGCCATCCGTCCGCACGTCCGTCCATTTGTTTGTCCGCCAGTTTCGGTTTCGTCGTCGTCGTCGTCGTCGTCGCTTTTCCCATATCCAAAGTATCGGGCGTAGTAAAATGCTAATTAAATTCAATTAAAATGCGCTGCGAGTCTTCGACGAAATGTTATTCACATTTCAAGGTTAATTTGACGTGCCGCCTCCAAAGCGCTTTGAAGAAGTGCTAAACTTTACAGCGGTTTTGGGCTTGATTTGTGTGTGCTTGGACCAACTGCAAAGTTCAATCGTTCAGTTGGTTCCGCAACATTGGATTTATTTTATGTGCGACTTAGTTGACGGCTAAACAAGCTCAAGTACAGAATGGAAAAGATTTTAATAGCCGATGGCAAAAAGTCCCCTGTAACGAAATCTTGGATTTAGGGGGACTTTCTATTTTGGTTATTATAAATTATATTAATACCTACATAGATAAGTTGAAGTTCAAATAATTAGGTATTTAACACGAAGTTGCAAAAGACTTCACAGTGTACTTTTGCACATTGCCTATAAACATAAGTATGGATCTTTGATTTTAATTGAAAATATTTATGCATTTTATTACATAAAACATTAAATCTCCTAAACTTACATCGATCCTAAATAAAATATTATAGAAATCCATCTGTGACCTAACCATCCAGCCACAAAGCTGCCAAGTTGAATAGAAACGCAAGTGCCAAACGAGGATATTAATAATAAATTGACTTAAACAGCATTAAGCCGAAACCGAATTGTAATAAAAATTATTTAGCTGGCCACAAATTGCGGGAGTCGCTGTGCCCCAGATCCAGATCCAGATCCGTATCCCCCTCCTTCGGGTCGGTGGACACCCCCTGCGGCGTCAGCTGCCACTTAATGACTGAATGAATGGCCAACACGTTGCCGCGCGGTGGGCGGCGGGGGGCGTGGCTGCGTCGGGGAGAAGTGGGGAAGGGGGGAAGCATGGCCAACAAAGCATTTAATGTTTTTATTTGCGGGCGGCAGAACCTGAAAGTGGCAGCCTGCGCTCCTCTTTAGTGGGGCTTTGCGGCAGGACTCGTGACAAAACGGCTGCTGCCCAAGGGTGGGTCGTGCAACATGTTGTTGCTGTGCCGCACACTTTAAAGGGGATTTTTCCTAGAATTTAATTCGGGGGATTTGGCCCTAGGAACGGTTTACCCCCAACTCTGTGGGATTAATTGGGAGAGGCCTTCAATGATCCAAGGATCAGACCTGATGCCTGTTTGGCTTATAACTCGACAATTATCGAAATGATTGCGGGGCTTAGTGTGGTGTGGTTTCCAGGTGATTCAATTGGATTATTCTAATTGATTTTGAGGGTATCGGTAATGCGATATCAGGACAAATGCAATTATGTGCCTGTTTATGTGTAAGCTTTAAAGGTAATAAGGTAAGTTCATATTTTACTTAACTTGGAACTCAAACTTATATTTTATTTTAAAGGAAATATATATGAAAAATGTTTTTAAAAAGTATACCAGTATATCTAAGACTATGAAGCGTACTGTAGTTACTTTTCTTATGCTTCAAGCTGAACAATGGTTAGTTGTTGGGTTCCGATTTAACTCGATTTAACTTATTTCTATCCAGCATCTCCACGCATCTCCCTGCCCACTCTAGCTTTCGATTTCCCCACCCAACTCGGCATATTTTCCCACATTTTCCCATTCCCGCCAACAGCCTTGAACCCGCACCGCCTTCAGTCCACTGATCGCACATAGTAGTCCGTCTGTTCTCGTTTTCTCGCAATGAATTTCCATTTCATCTTTATTAGTTTGGCCTCCTTTTGGCGCGGTCTTTAAACAAGAACTTTGGCACAAATTGCACTCGCCGAGCGAACATTCCGACTTGCCTCGAGATTCACAGAAGGCGAAACTGAAACTGAAACTGAAACAGAAACAGAAACAGCAACAGCAACAGCAACAGCAACAGAATCACAATCTGAAATTTATGCAGTTCGTCCGCTGGTGACCACTAAAATAGAAGCCACTTCAAGGCGCTGACTGACTGACTCAGCTCGACTGCTGCTGCTGTCGGCCCAATGTTTGTTTAATCTGTCTGCCTTGGGATTTTCCTTTATTTCCCCGTCGCTTTTTGGGTCAGTTTTCAGTTTTTCAGTTTTTCAGTTTTGCGAAAAAATATAGAATTTATTTCTTCGCTGCTGCTTAATGCTGAATACTGAATGCTGAATGCTGAATGCTGAATGCTGAATGCTCAGACCTCAGCCCATAGAAAAGGGAAGGCGGCCAAATGGCCCGTGAACATTTTAGGTCTGCGCTGGCCAGTGAGTGATTATTTGCCAAGTGTATCTGCACACGTCAGCGCGATAAGCAAATCAGCTAAATTAGCGACAAGTCCCGGCCTCCAAATGTGTGTTTAGATAGCTCGACGAGAGGCACAGTAAAAATCCAGAGGAAAAGTGCCCACAATAAGGGCCATCACGACTGGTCCGAGTGGCACGATAAGCGGAAAGAGCAGGCCAATCAACCCAAGACAATGTGTGCATAGGGTTAAGATCTGTTTAGATCCGCTAATCCCTCGGTTTATCTAGTTCTACAAAATATTGTTCAGCAAAGATGATGACAAATGTATGCCACTGGCGTCAGGCGATTCTTCATAGGAAATTCTAAATTCTATAGGAATCGTACTTAAAAAGTTATTTATTTTGCGCTAATGTAATCTTTGGCTATTAATCATCTTTCCTTTTATATTTTGAACTTAACACTAGTAATACATTAATTCTATAATCAATCACTCTTTTCCCAAAGCTATTTGCATTGCGGGCTTTAAGCATTGTGACGAAGCTTACCTAATAGGTCAGGATATAGAAAGTATATAAAGTTCCAAAATTGAAGTTTATTGAAGTAAAAAGAAGGCAACTTCCAATCCTTTGGTAATTTATGGCTCAAACTGGGAAAAAGTGCCTTCAATAAAGTGCGCTACCAGAGCCATTTATAG
Source organism: Drosophila orena (assembly GCA_005876975.1). Classification (NCBI taxonomy): domain Eukaryota; kingdom Metazoa; phylum Arthropoda; class Insecta; order Diptera; family Drosophilidae; genus Drosophila; species Drosophila orena. The sequence goes on along the minus strand of VCKV01000008.1, from coordinate 5,757,617 downwards.
AGTTTCTGAAATCTGCGATATTTACGGGCAGCGCCACCGACAAATCGCTGGCCATTTGGTCTTGAGCCTCAGCAGATACATATGTATCTGAAACTGCAAAAGTCGACTAAATAAATAGTTACGAGTAAGAGCGGGATTTCGGGGATCGGTGGGGGCCAGGGTACTACTACACATGTCGCGCACAATTGCCACTAATTTAACGTTGGTTTTTCTTTCATTTTCCCTCTTGGCGCAAAGCTTTCTTATGCTTAAGTCTGCCTCCAAAGCTGACACTTTGCGCAGCTACTTACACACACATTACACTCGCACTTGTGTGCTGCTCTGTGCCCCCAGATACAGATGTGGCTGGAATGGGACCACACTTGAGAGCATTACTAATCTGTGTCTTTTTATAAAGCCACGCCACTGCGAGGTCAGGCCCCAGAAGAAGACACCAGCAGCAGAAGTAGCAGAGCATCCACGACAACGACGATGATTCGCCGGCAAAGTATCTCTAATGAGACATAAGCGCAGAGCACTTCAGTGCCCAACTTAGTTGGACATCTCTCTCGGTTTCTCGGATTCTCGGATTCTCGGATTCTGGGGGCACTCTCCTCTCTATTCCTAATACCCTACATAAAAGGCCATTCTGTGTAGATAATTATGCCCTAAAGTCTTCTTTGGAGTCTTAGTTAACCTTCATTAAATGGATAGGCCAAAGTGAGTGATTTATACTAGTACAATTATACTGTTTTTTAAATTAGTAGAATAAACTCTATGAAAAGGGAATTCGACTTTCTATACTCCATTCATACAAATACAAATACAAATACAAATACAAATTTTATTTGAATTAGGTATTTGAATTAAAATATAAAAAGGGTGATATTGCACTGCCAAAAAAGATTATTTAGAAACAACTTATGCAAAAACTTTAAAATTAATTTAGTTCTGTTTTTAGAGAAATATAGAAAGTTTGATTTTATTAGTGCCTGTCATTCTGCAAAGTATTGCAAGTACCTAATCAAGAACTAATAGTTTCTTGTACCCCTTGGCTTGGACAGGGGAAACGTCACTTTGTGGACAATTTACGTAACCGAATGATTTTGGGCGTGCCAGCTACTCCTCAAGAAAGCCTCCTCTATACAGAATATTACCTAAGACATGAAACATTTCCCAGGCGGGTGACAGAAAGCAGAAGTGCGGATCGGAGGGCGGTTTAGTAGTGGGAATGTGCATTGTAAAGATCTGGAAATCAACGCTGTGGCCCCAACCGGCGATAAGAATCTCAAGTGCAAAGCAGCCAGCGAAGCGTTCGACAAGAAGAAAAAAAATAAAACGAAACGAAACGAAACACAGATACAGATACAGATAGACAGGCGCAGATAGAGATACAAATACAGATAGGGAAAAGTATCTGCTACTGCTGGTGGCTTTACAGCCTCAATAGTTGGCTGCTATTTGAATAAGTATTTTTCATTGAATTTCGTTTCGTTGTGGAAACTTTCAGAGTGAGAGAAGAGGGAAAAAACTAGTAATTAAGATGCACGAGGCAAACGGCGGAAGCGAAAAGATGGCGAACCTCTGCTCAAATTGTGGGCGGCTCCGTGGGGCTCCGAGGAGGCGTGGCATGGAAAAGCTCGACGCCCGTTTCACATGAACAATTCGTGGCGATAATTTATAGAATAAATGAAATGCACTTCATGGCTACTCACACAAAAAAAGAAGAAAAATAAACGAACGAATACTATGAAACTACCTCCGGCTGCGACCAAGTCCGTTCCGTAATTAATCTATCTGCGGTTTTTGACGTGCTTTGAATAGTCCCAGCGATTATGGCTCGCTGATCATCATCATCATTATCATCATCATCAGCATTAACATCAACATCAACATCAAAATCAAAATCAACATCTCAACTCAGCTCAACTCAACTGAACTCATCATTGTGTGGGCTTACCACAAAAGGTACCGAGCTTATTAGATGCCACCTTCCTTTGACTTATGACAAAACAACAAAAGTGCGCATATACATATCTACTAATAAGCGACGCGACAGCCAAAAGAATGCAACTTAATTTGTATGCCAAAAAATATTATAAAAAACCAAGCAAAACAAAACGAAGCATAACGAAACGAAAGAAGCGACAAGTCAAACAAAAAGTTGAGCACTCAACAAAGGAACATCAGACAGCGAAATGTCTGCGAGTATCTCGGACTCGGACTCGGACTTGGACTCGCACTCGGATTCAGATTCAGATTCAGATTCAGAATCAGATTCAGAACCAGACTCGTATTCGGACTTCAAATGAAATCAAAAGTGCAAATGACAACAAAAGGCAGGAATCGGGGGCCTCAGGTTTGCGGGCAGGCGGGGACTGAAGAAGATTGAAGCACAGAGGGGAGGGCGGGGGCATGGTTAATGAGAGCCAGCAAAAAACTCAGATACAAGTACAATACCACGACGAAGAAGAACCAGCGGAGAAAATCGTTTTCGAGGTGGCACTGGACGATACTTATCGATTAGCATATTGCGAATATTCATGGGATAGGGTTCGACTGAAATATACTCTGGGTATTTTACTACTCCTATTTCTAGCCCAAAAGTGCAACATTTCGTTTTTAATCAGCAATGATTAGTTTCCACTTACCTAAGTTTTTATAATAGTTAAGTCAGAAAATACCAGAGTCTTAAGTTTTCGTTAACCGAACAATACTCCTATTGTATTGCAAATAAATAAACACAGTTTTGTTATCGAAGGTTTTAAGCAACTTATGGTAGCTTTTATTTCAAATGTAGTCTATTGCCACAACTGAAGATTGATTGAACACGTTTTTCTCTCAAATACAATCGACAATTCTTATAAGCCCAAATTTGTTGACAAAGAATTGTTCTCTGTGCAAACTTATTTGTAATTTGGCGAACCAAATTAGGAAGTATGTTAATTACTATTATTAGAGTAGATTAACTTAAAACTAAATATAATATCCTGCAATTGTAGGACATTACTGAGCACCCAATTTATGCAGGGTAGCACAACAAAATGTATATCATCGTGTGCAAAAAGTGAAGACAAACCAGCAGCAGCAACAAAAAAGCCAGCGCCAATAATCAATTGGAGTGTCTGTCTTGGCTTTTTTTTATTTTTCGGGGCGTTAATGGGATGTGGTGGGGTGGTGGGGTGGTGTGGTGGTGTGGTGGTGCTGTTGGTGGCTCGGTGGTTCTGCTGTGGCTCGGTTTGGTTAGTTACCGCCGGCGGCGACCGCATAAAGTGGAAGACAAGTGGCGGCATGGACAAGTGCCATAGAAATTGCGATTGTCTGTGGGTGGGTGTGTGTGTGCGAGTGCGAGTGTGTGTGTGTGTGTGTGTGTGTGTGTGGGGATTGCACAAGAACACCAAATGAAAAGAACGCAATGCAAACGCAAGACACCAAAAAAGCAGAGGCAAAAGCAGCAGAACAAGAAGAGGATGGAAGGCAAAGGCACAACTCAAGCACGCACTTCAGACGCAAAAGAGACGGACGGAGTGCCAAACGGACGGACAGCGCAGACGGACAGTGGTACAACGCAACAAGAACCGCCGGACAGGCTAACTTTAGATACTCTTTTAGTGACACCGGATCTGAGACATCCGTAAGATATTGAAATTATTCGGAAATTTACAAAAACTTTGTCCTTTTTTTCTTTGAGTGGTAAAACTATTTATCATAACCATAATGAATCATATACATATTCCCCACAATACAGAGGCATTAAAAACTTGCTGCTTGGAATTCATATATGTATGTACATTGTCTTAAGTTGTATCTATTTGGGCATACCCCAAAAATACGTTCAACTTACTGTACCCCACTTGCAAAGGGTATCAACGAGATATAGACAAGGCACAGGCTATTTTATAGCTGCTTGCTGATGAATGACTTGGGCGGTTTTGGCTTAAGGGGGCGGGGCTACGGGGCTACGGGGCGTCAGGTGCGGAAATGTCATTTGAGCCATTGGATTCGATGACGGTATGGATGACGATAATGATACTGGTGATGATGATGATGATGATGAGGACGAGGACGATGACGATGACGAACTACGTCCATCCATGAGCTCTTGTTGTGCACGTTCCATCGCTCCGAGTTCCAGCCATTACACATACGAACTTTCAATAGTACAAAAGTACGAAGAGCAAAAAATCCATGAGGAGGAGGAGCACAGTCACCAGTTAGCAGTTCAAGTGTTTTTCCAGAAGCAGAACAATGGAGGCGGAAGAAGAAGAAGCAGCAGCAGCAGCGGCGGCGGAAAATAATGCAAACAAATTTGCAGATACGAGTACGAAGAGTTAATGAAATTATGTAACTGAAGCGACGGACATTTGATGATAAAGAGTAATAAGTGGGTTCAAAAACTTCACAAGTTACCCATAGCAAAATAGTAAGCAATATTAGTTAGACTGGTAACGTCTTTCTATTCTGATGGGTGAATAATTGATAAGTTATTTTAATATATCGAATATCAAATGCGCAAAGTAAGTACAAAAAGTTCATTCAATGCCAAATCGCGGAGCTCTCAGGAACAGATAAAGGCATTCAAATAATTCACTTCCACCATCGCAATTAACGCCATGAAAACATTCGCAATGTCAACTGGAGACTTGGCTGCAATCCATCAAATCGAAAGATTCAATGCGAGCCAACTGAAGAAACAGTAGAGATCGATTCGAAATGGAGAGGGGCGAAACAGAATAAACAGATAAGTATAAGCTTCCCATAATAGCGCTAATTGTATGATATTTAAAGTTGATTATTAAGCTGCCACTCAGAGAGCAAATAAAGCGCATTTAACAATAAAACAATTAGCTTTAGTAGTTTTTGTATATCAATAAAACATAACAGCAATTAAAATGTCACTGGCGAAAAATCACTAGCGACTGCAGTCGCTCCTCCACTCGCACGAACTCATAGATACAGATACAGATACATTTGTATCTGGGCAGCGTATGGCATTGCAAAAACTTTTGTATATATGTATGTCCGACTAAACACACACACACACACACACACACATGTTTGTCTCCGCGGACTTCTGCTTCCAGTTTCACTGTGACCGTACTTTTATTTATACGTACGTATTTATGGTTGTGTAAATTTTAATTTAATTGCCAATGATACGCGTCATTCAAGCCTCGATGCGATACATTGCCGATGACGACGACGATTGACCACGACTGTGATGTTATCAAAAGTAAACAGACATGCACGAGTATGTGTGTGGGTGGAGTTGAGATGCGAAGTGCTAAGCGAAAAATGCGGGGGTTTTATGCTCCATGAAACTGCAAATGTTACATTGCTAGGAGCGATGGAATTGGCTGATATTTGAGAGGGGGATTTTGTTATGATGTTTACCAGAAGTGGCTGTAATTTGTTTATCTGAATTTCATTTTCATTAATCACTTCAATTCACAAACAAAAGTTGTTTGTTGAATAAACATTAGGCATTGTTAGGGTATTACGATACATAATAAAGCCAGTCACAATATATGTGCATTTTAAACCTCTAGTTTTTAGGTTCCCAAACTTAGTTTTCAATGATGACTGAAAGAGCATCTGCAATTCTGTAATTCTCTGTGTTACTTGCCATTTTATTGACTTATTTAAAATTGTTCGGTGTTACACGATAGCAGACGAGCCGATACCGTATGAAATGGCACTCGAGGGGCCACTTTTGCTGGAGTTTCCTTGGACTGATGGATAAGCTGGAGCTGCATTGAAATTCAGGTAGCTTTCAATTTAAGGTTCGCCAATAGCGCTCGGCTTGTGTAAATTCAAATTCAGGCTTGATAAATTGTTTGACAGCCCATTGAAGCGTGTAATTTTTCGCATTGTTTCACTTGCCATTTGAAATGAGTTTGCAGGGTAGTAGTGATCTATCGCCGCCAGCCGATCTCGCTGGCTTTCCTGTCTTTCTGTGTGCCGGGTGTTAGATTTAATTTATGGCGCAACACAAGCGCTCCATGCTCTACATATTCCGGCTACCAGTTGGTTAAAGGTGTGCCGTGCCACCCCACCAAAACCGAAAATGCTTGGGTCAGAGACAAACATCATGCGCCCATTCCACGCGGTTCGATGCCATCCCATCCAATCGCTAATTGTCATCGACACGGGTCTTTGTTGTTCTGCAGCTGACTGAAATGAATGGATGGAAATTGGGGATGGGCCACCGGGTGCTTCTGTGATGCCTCTGATGCACTGCAAAAAATGACGATCGAGCGTCAAATTCAATACGCATTATAGTAATAACGAACATATATCCTCTTGGGATATCCATTAGCCCAGTTTTATCAAAGCGTTTCGATTCACACTGTCGCGGTGCGCTTCGTCACTAGGTGAGTTCGAAAGTGTAAAGACAAATATATGCTTTTTTTCCATATTTTTTCTTATGCTCTTGTTGAACTTCCTATTGCTGATGATCTCCATTCCGTGGCAATTGCCTATCTGCCGAAAATTATCAGTCAGCGACTGAGTGACCTCGCCTCTTCTCTTCTTTTCTTTTCTTTTCTTTTCTTTTTTTTTCTTTTTTTTTATTTGGTTCTTCTGCTGCTGCGGCAACTGGCTTCGCATTTATTCAATTTATTTCTATTGCCGCCGCACTCATATCGCCAGTTTTCGTGTCGAGTTTCGTGCCGAGTTGAGTTGAGTTGGTTGGGTTGAGCCAAGTCGTCTTCTTTAACATCTCCTTGGTCTTTGGCCACAATTGTCATTGTACTAATTCCATTAAATGATGGCGACTTGCGTGCTTTTGTAATTGAAGTGCTCGTGCAAATGGAAGTGGAAGCAGTACAGTCAAACTACAATATGGCAAACTGCCATTTATCTTGCCGCTGTAGTACGGTAGGTAGTCTTACAATAGCATACCACCTCTATGTAAATTAAATGATTATAATTATTTATACCCGTTACTCGTGGAGTAAAAGGGTATGCTGGATTCGTCGAAAAGTATGTAACAGGCAGAAGGAAGCGTTTCCGGCCATATAGAGTATATATATTATTGATCAGGATCAATAGCCGAGTCGAACTGGCCATGTCCGTCTGTCCGTATGAACGCCTCGATCTCAAATGTTGCCACGCCCACATATATTTAACTAACGCCCACAAGCTGCGCAAAGCCCGCACGCCCACACTTTTAAAAAATTGTTAAGTTTATTTTCATTATATTACTTTTTTCCCAATTTTTACCGATATTCCAGAAAATGATGAAATTTCTTGTTTGCACTTCCACTAGCTGAGTAACGGGTATCTGATAGTCGGGGAACTCGACTATAGCATTCTATCTTGTTTTTTCTTCAATTTATCAAAAATGTGGCTATTTAAGTATACACCATACATTAGCATCGGCTATAATAACCTTTGGGAATCTTTACAGAGCTTTGGTATTGGGACAAAGCAACAGCATAGGTAAAGAAGCGCTGGAGCAGAAGACTTGGGCTTATAAATCGCGGCCCAATCGGGGGAAGGGAGGAAGTAGGGCCGGAGGTGCCTGAATAGTGTCTAAAAAAGCTGAGAGATCCGTCGAAAAAGAGCAGCTCAATGACTGAGCCACGCCCCATTCAGTGCACATACACGTATGCGTGCTCGAGTGTTCGGTCTGCTCCTCGTATTCAGACATTCGACGCCATCGATGTTGCTGCTGCTGCTGCTGCTGCTGATGCGACTGCTGCTGATGCGACTGGTGCTGCTGATGTTGCCGCCGTACATATATGTTGCTACTGGCTCGCTCTTATCTGTTGCTCGAAATTCCTTGAAGAACGGGGGGAATGTCTGCCACTGGGATGCACCGCGAAAGTTATACCCTTTTGTTAATGATTCTTTTTATACCACGATTAATTAAAATTCTTCAAAGAGAAGAGAAGGATTGAAGATATTATGCGTGGAAATTACTAAACATTATTTTGCTAAGTGTTTTAATATACAACTAAAGTAACACTTAATGTAATTTTATTTATTCTTAGAACGCAAGTTAGGTTGGATAAATGGATTGTGTAACTTGTAATTTTCCAGACGCAGTAATACTACGCTATAATGAAGCTCAATGCTTTTAACAATTGCATACAATGGTCGTTAAACCTCTAACAAATTAGGGTATTCCTGTCGTCTGCTTTAGCTTTTCACGCGCTTTGCCCCGCTTTTAACCTCTTTTCCACCCATTTTTCTTCGCTCTTGTAACGAATGCTTATCGTGAGGGCAAAAGCAAAGCCAAAACGAGGCCGTCGTTGTTGCTGCTGTAGAATGCAATTTTCTAATAATTTCGTTTTTCATTTTGCGTTGGTTTTTTTTTGCCATATATGTGTGCACTTGTAATCACCATTAAAAGCGCTTGAAACTTTCTGCTCGCTTCCTTTGAGTTCCAGCTGCTGCCCCCTGACCCACCCAGCACCACCCTGCACTACCCTGCACCACCATGCACCACCCAACCACCCACACATATTTACTTATGCAACCCGCAACAGCTTCCCGCCAAATCGTCCCTCTAATCGCCGAACTGCCGAACTGCTGCTGCTCAAGTTCTAATGAATATGTTAAATCTGACCTAATTTTACAGCGTAGAAAAAAGTTCGAAATTGTGCGCTTAAATGCATTCGCATAATTAGATGCAGCAGAAGGGGGCGGCACAAAGGGGCGTGTCTGCAGTAATGCGTGCATTTTAAGTGTTGGCGTTGTGTGCAAAGTCTGGGGCGAAGGGCAAAAAGCGAAGCCTTTTTTTCAGTCAATTTGGTGTAGAAAAGTTTGCAAGATTCGCGGAAGAACGATTTTAGTTTTGCAACATTTTGGGCAGATACTCGGAAATGCAGACTGTTGCTATCTAAAATGGAAAAGTTTTGCAATAAGTATTCAAGTTTTCTAGTAAAAACAGTTTAAAAAATGACTGGAGAATATATTAATATATATGAAAGCTTGTTTTGTTATTAAATGAGAGTTACTTGTAACTCATCAAAAGAATATAAATAGATCAAGCTTCACATCCCCTAATATTCCCACAGCGTCCATTCGAAAACAATTCACTCAAAGTCAAAGAATAATAAAAACAATCAAAGAACAAACGAAATTAAAAAGCAATTCCCAGCATGGAGTGCCATAAGAAGTTCCGCGCTGTAACCAAGTGGACAACGCTTACAACCAAGAGGAGCATCAAGAGCATCCCGGCCACCCCATAAAATGTCTCAATTTTGCGCTCGACAAAACTCAAAAAGCAGGCCATATAATAAACACATGAAAGTAAATAAAAATCGCAATAAAAAACAACGCGAATACAAAATATCTAACGAACTGAAAGTGGACAAACCGAAGTGGAGATGATGGAAATATCGGGCATTGCCAAAAATACAAAAAATGCCTTTTTCTGCCAAACCAGCAATAAAGTCGAAAAGCAGTTTATCAAATCTCCACGCGCCGAGGGGGTGGCATTTTCGGGGCAGGGGGTGGTTTTCTGGTTTTCTGCTTTCCTGGGGGGCGATGTCTCCCTGTTGCCACAAAACAAACAACAAAAGCCCCTGACGATTGGCCATCGTGTGTCGTCGCCAGTTTCCTGGCCAAATAAACAATGGAAAAGAAGGAGCAAATGCCAAGAGCGAATTTTTAATACCCTCGAAGCATTAGGAAAAGTCGAAGTTTTCTTTAATTTAGCATAACTCCAATACGGTAACATATCTCTGCAATATTATTTTTATTAAATATTATTTACATAAATAAGCAACCTTTATGCAATTAATAGCACACATTTATTATAAACCATTTTTTAATTTTATACGTTTATATCCGTTTTTGTAAAAACATATTCTCAAACAGTTAACAAGTGCACATCGTGAAAATTTCTTATTCAGTAAATGAATCTGTTTACTGCTGAGTTTCATGTTTCGCAGCATTTAAAAATAAACGTACTGTTAACAAACAATTAAAAGAATACTTACAAAGCTGCCTCGGGGCCTCGCAAACTTCTAGCCAATTTCATGGAGCCATTTGTGATGGTCTTGCAACATCCCGATTCCCGGAAAACTTTTGCCGCTGTCTTCTCGTCAAAAGGACACGCAAACCACAAATTGCGGGGCCGGCAGCCAAAACTGGAGATGTAATGAAAAAAGCGTTAAATGTCTTAATTTTCCTTGGCGTCTTTTGGGGGTGGGAGTGGGGGTGGGGGTGGGGCTAAAACGAATGACAGGCCATTTTCGCAAAAAGTGTTTTTTAAGAAACTGGAAACTCCAAACAGAGCGCTGGGTGAAATGAAAAGAAAAAATAAAATAAAAGCAACCGAAGTTCAATGAGCCGCTCAAATGAGCAATGGGTCAAGCGGAGCACTTGTGTGGTCAGCTTTTGGTTTGAATTATTGACATTTCTGTCAGCCATCGCCTGCTGCTCCCCCCGGAAAAACACCGCCCTCCGTCCGAAGTTCTGGGGCAACGTTTCCGATTTCTGTGGCGACACAGCTGTTCGAGTGGATAGGGCTTGGATTATGTGGAGTGGCATGAGCATTGGCTATTTGAGGAATTCATGCAATTCCAAGTGACTTCTGTGCGATGCGGTGTCTTTGCCGCTTGCAATTTGTGGCTTGTCGGAATTTTTAATTGGAAAAGCGGTCGGAGAGTGCATATGAAATGCGAGCATTAATGACTAGCCAAAGTGTGCATAAGTAGTTTGCGTAAAATGGCATGAAAACTATTGGAATTAAGTCATTACCACAGCAATGAATAGCGGCGCTGTTTGAAATGCTATGTTTTATATTTATTTTAAGTTATAAAATCACTAAGATAATCTAAATTTCCAGTAGATGCCAATTTGCTGCATTATACGAGTACAACTCTAGGTGGAAACTATATTAAATAACAATATTCATTTAGTAAATATAGGCCATATTTTCTTATGCTTTGAAATCATTTAAGTACCCCCCAACCACAAATTTGTTTGTAATAGTTAATAGTTAACTTTCTTTATATTTTTTTCGATTCAGTTATATTTAATATCCATAAATTGCATTCGAGGTCTCAATAAAACTCACCTATAGTAACTCTCCCATAACCATTAAGTGATGACTAATTTTGGTGTTTGGCTAACTTTCCGTTTCGCCTGCAACCCTCTGCAATTGTTAACAATTATTGTGCGTCTACATATTATATACACTTGTATGTTTATATATATATTTATCGGTGTGGCTGGGCCTTTTTGTTATGGCAACAGCTGCTGGGTGCTGCGGCGGCTGTTGCAGTCCGACAATAAATAAACAGCGGGCCACTTGAAATTGGATCGCCAAAAAAGAAAAATAAACAACGAGACAGACGGCAGCCATAAACCCGCACACCATCCACCACACATCACACACCACACACACACCACACACACACCACACGCACACACGAACACAAACACGAACACGAAAACAAACATTCGCACAGGGAGTTTTCACTTTTCTGACACTTGACTTTACTTGGTTTGTCCAGGGTCCGAAGTCGGTTGACCCTGCCCCTGCCCCCAAAAAGCCCCCCCAAAAGCCCCGCCGTGCGATGATGTCACAGCAACTGGCCGTAATAACTCATAAATGAAAAGTGAAAATCGTGAGGAGGCCCTGCCTTCTGCTCGCCGTAGAAAGTTGCGCAAATTCTTTGGCCCTGGGGGCCTCGGATCGGGATCGGGATCGGGCTGGGGCTGGGGATGGGGCCCAACTTAAATATTTGTCGAATTGTCACGCTTCTTTACATCATCAGCATCTTGGGGCCGATTGCCATCGGACTCATCATCGTCGGCGCTGTCTTCACCTTCATTCCAGCCGCATCCTGCGTACGTTTTTGAGGACAGCTCTCGATTTGTTTTATTTTTCATATCACTCGGATGGGTGAAAAGCATTCAGGGCGAGTGAATTTGAATACCCTATGAGTTCAGAGTTGAATGGAATTGAATACATACCGATAATTGGTACAAGGTAACATATAAACACTGATTATTTGGTGAATATTTAATGCAAATATGCTTGTTAAAATATTATTATAATTATATAAGATTATTAATTTCAATTGCAATTAAAAGAAGTACATGAACTCTAGAATCTGAATAACAATTTTCTGTCTTCCCTGTTAGATAAATAAGTAAAATCATATATAAATCATTCTAAGTACTAACTAACTACTCACTCTCATATATGTATTTCTATATTATTAATTTCATTCGTATCTCTATCATCCTCGAGCGAATCCACTTGTTTCGTATACAATGAGTAACTTAACTTCGTGTCACTTCTTGATTATCTTTTACTGAAGCACTCGTATTCGCTGGGTATCTATCTATTAACCGCACATTCCGACACTTGCATTCAGTGTCGCCCCAGTCTCGAATTTTATTCCACTGCTGAACCGAATACGTATCTGAATCTCAGCTTGCAGCTGAAGCTGAATATGAAGCTTTTACTGCTGCTGCTGTTTTTGGCCTGCGGCAATTATGAAACGGCAGGCAGCAGACGGCGACTGTCGTTGACATTGATAAAATCGTTGGGCGCGTGCTGCGCCCAGACGGCAGATCCGACGGATTCAGATAAAATCCGAGATACAAGTACGGATGCCAGAAGGTAGAAGCCCAAAGTTGCTGGAAAAGCATCGGGGGCAGAGGCACTTAACGCTGGTGCCGCACAAGCGTTTTTCAGGCACTCCGACTTTTGCTTTCGTCGCAACGAAGTTCGACTTCTTAGAAAACGGCTTTCATTGACCGAACGCTATCCACATTCGAAGTTGTCTGTATTCGCTTAGCATAAATTTCTGGCTTTTTGTCTGACATTCACTTTTTAGCTGCTCTGCTCTAATTTATGTTGCTAAAGTTCTACCGCGGGTCATGTCGCAGACAGAAAGGGCAAGTAAGCTGCTTGAATGGTTAAAGTATTATTTAGCTCTTAAGAGAGGTTTAAAGATACGATTTCAGTTTAGATAACTCCTGACTTCTAATATCTAATACGTAGCTCTGAGTTAATTATTAATAGCTTCAAGAGCTTAAGTTTTGCTCCCAGAGAACCAATGTTTTGAACTTAACTTGAAGTATTTGCGAGCCAAAAAACACCCTTTTTCGGCTGTTTGGCTGTGGATTTGCTTTGGATTTTCGGGTGGCTGTTTGTTGCCGCCTGGGAACCGGTAGCGACGTCATTTAAATAAACAATGTGCACTGGTTCAAATTTATGCGCATATCAAGCTGACAAGGTTATGAAAATGCTAACACAGCCTGCGACTGCCAGACAGCCTGGTTCCTGTCCTTGTGCCCTCCACTTTTCCCCGGCTTCCAAAGCCCGGCTAGAAGCCCGCTTCCGAATCCTTCAGCTGCTTACCCGTAGGCTTCCCCGAGCTTAAGGCTGTATCTGTCTTTACCTTTCCTCTTAGACACATCTCACCTATGATTCATATATCTGCATATATCTCTCCTGAGTTCCCTCCTCGGCTGGGTGAATAACTTTTTGGGGCGCACAGGAGGTGGGCGGTAATGTTAGCTGGCTTAATTGAAATGTAAATTCTCGGCTGGAGTTTTCAGATGCAGACAAGTGAGGTGGCTTGAGTGAAATTAATATTTTGTTTGCCATCTAGCAAAATAAACTAGAAGTGGCATAAGAAAGTAAGGGAGTACGAATGTTGGCACTTGTTGGGGAGTTGGATGGAAAACCTTGAAGCAGGCATTGTTAAGTTCCTTAAATATTCAAGTTATCTCTGACGTCTTTAAGGATGGGTATTGAGTTAAAAAACAAATTAAAAGCAACTTCAAAAATGCACATACATCTATTCTAATAGATATACAGTATACAGTAGATATATAGTAACACAAGTAGTAATATAGTAATAAAATACGAAACACACTGCATTTCGCCAGCAAGCAAATAACCACCCCCAACCCAACCCAACCCAACCCAACCCCTTCATCTAGGGACAAAGCAACTCATTTCCCTAAGCAGATGCAAAATACATATTTAGCATATTTTTTGCTGGCATTTTTATTTTTCTGGTTTTTAGGTGGAATAGTACATCTTTATGGCGGCCATTTGGTTACACATTTGGTAACTGGCGTCGCTCTCACAAAACGTGACTTTGCCTGCATTTTTGCGCCACTTGCGGGTGGATATCACCGCCTGCCTCCCCCTTAGCCACCACCCAACCGCCACCACCGCCTAGCAGCACCACCCCCGCCACCAGCCCCGCCCGATCCGCAAAGCAGACACACTTGTGTAAGACCCACTTTGGTGGTTTCATAATCAACACATCCAAGTGCCGACGACTACGACGTCGGCCATTTTGCGGCCACCATCAAAAAATGCCCAGCAGAAGTGGCAGCCAACCACCCACCCACTGGGAAAACTCTTAGGAAAACTCTGCCCACCGCTCCCCCATTCCTCACTTTCGTTCGCTCAGTCGGTCTGCATAAAACGCTGCTTATTAAATTTCGCTCAATTTTAATAAGCAACTTTTTTGTGCGCACATTCCCAAGAAACAAAGTGAAAAATGCTGCAATTATGAGTTTTTCTCCTCAGCCAAATATTTGTATTAAAAAAGAAAATCTGCGAAAGGCCAGCATAACAAGATGCTCTTATGCTCTATAAATAAGTGTGAGTTATGAAAATATAAAGCGATTGAACAACACCTCAATCAGTGGAGAGTGGAGTTATTTGTTTACAGAAATGATCCTTCGCGGAATTGGCAAACCCATCGGCTAAGCGACCATACCCTTTCCTAACCCAAGTAAAAGAGAGTGTATTTGGGCACAGGGTAAAACAGAAAAAAACAAGAAAACAGAAAAAAATCAAAAAAACAGCAACGGACTGTGATGACTTTTAATGAATTTTTCACGCGCGCTTTTGCAAATGAAACTCATTTTGCCGGGGCACGTTCTTCCCTCTCGCATTTGGCGGGGAGCGTTTTAAGCAGATTTGCTCGCATGAAAGCGAAAACTAGCGAGACTAAAATGTTATTACGCATACGCTCTGTTGGCCGACGGATGGCCCTTAAATTTGGGTCAATTTTAGTTGTTTCTCGTACGCGAAAAATTTCCAAGCGCAAGTGTTTCAGTCTTATTCGTTTTTCGCTTTTTTTGGTTTTTTTTTTGCTTTTGTAAAGAGACTCAGCTTGGACGACAGTTCATCGACTGAAAAATGTTTAAACAAAAACTGAAGAAGCAACAAGCTTTTCTGTAGTTTTCGCAAACGAAATGAAAGAAATGAGTTCATGTGCCCCCCCGCCCGTTTATTTTAATTGTAAGATATTGTTGTTGCTGCTTTCCTTTATTTATATATGTTTTTTTTCCCCATTTTTTTGCTTTGTTGGCTAACAAATAAAACAGAAATGAGCTGGGTTTTGTGGCCTAATTAGTTTCACCTGTGTCAATGTGCAAACAAAGCCGCCAAAGCATATGGAATGTATGCCAGGAGCTTTTGTTGCTGCTGCTGCTGCTGCTTCTGCTGATGAAGAAGACAACAACGGACATATAGAGAAACATACTCGTATATGGATGGTATAATATTGAAAGCGAGCCAGACGAGACTGCATCCAAAACAATGCCAGCATTTAGTGAAAAATCCATCCAGGCTAAAAGCTTTATTTGCGTGCTCCACACAAGGCACCAATAAAAGAATAATAAGCGCTGCCCATGAGGTAATTAAAGAGGAATGCTTGAAGTTAAAAATGATAATAATAGTTTGCTTTAATACACTTAAAACTTATCTGTGTCACAATTGGGTATATAAGGAATGAAGGGCTTGAATCATTCGAAAATAAAATAATTATGTTTAGTCGAAAATACTTAACTTTGTGCGCAGCGTGGGTGTAATAATCAAAATGGTTGGACTCCATATGATTCACAGTCACACTCAAGTAAAGCTGATAAGGACAAACCCTTTCCTAAGTCTGACTGTGCTGAAAAACAAAGAACACACTCACTTTGTGATGAAATTACTAAACCTTTAGTGCACATTTTTGTACTATGTATATGCATATTCCTTGCATAAAATGTTCGGACTTTGAATTAAATAGATTGCTCCACCGTGAGTAAATCCCAAGCTGAATCATCCGCATCAAAGGCGCAACCCAATCGGCTATCGAAGCCGAACTTGTGGGTATCTTGAGAATGCAAAGCACATAACCGGGAACTACACACACTTAAATTGGTTCCATTGTCACTTCCGAGAAGTGTTTACCCCTAAGTCTGGCTCTATATAGATGGTTCTTGGTCACTCCGGCCATAGCTGCCGCCGATTTCTTGGAATCCACTGGCATTATAAAAGCTTAAGTCATACCAGTAATACCAAATAAATTACGAATCAAGCAAACAAGAACCTGCAATCCCGCGCGACTCATAAATAACAAATAAATAAATAAATAAATAACTGAAGAAAATAGAGAAACAAAGAGCCGAGCCATGCAGCAAGGTAAAAAATGTAAATTATTGAACGAATTAATTCAAAGTTCAAGTCGCACGTTCTACGTGCGAAAAAGACAAACGCAAATAGCAAGACAATATAAACAACAAGAAGCCAAACGAAAGCAAAAGTTGTCGAGAATTCGTGGCCCAGGGGAAACCAGACTGGAATAAATTTTTAATTTCAATTTCAGAATCAACAGCGCAGACTGTGGACATCGATGTGGATACCAATGCGCATAAACTTTCTATGGCTCTACGATAGACCTAAATCTGGTTTTCGTGCGGTATGATTGGTATTTCTGATTGCACCTTGAGAATTTTCATCACACGAACTTATGCAAATTTGAAATTTATCATTTAATTTATGGAAATTACATTCAAAAATCATTTGTGTATTATTTTATGTACTATGTATTGTTATGTTATGTATTATGTATTGCTTGAAATGGTATTGGTAATCAGTGTTCGGGAGTGTTGCCATCTTCCAACTTGGTACTTAATAGACCTGAATAATAGTTGAAATTTTAAAATTGCACTTATTTTTTGTCTGTGTACGTATCACCAGGGCAGTCTGCTAATTGCGTAGGCGCTGTCCCGCATGACCAACTAGATTTTTCAGGGGCCACCAGACATTAGAGGGGACCGAGGTGGGTTTTGGGGCCTAGGTGGGTCTAGTCTCGCCTGAGTTGTAGGTGAAGGTCACCAATCGGTTGTTCTATTTACGTTCTGTTATGTTAATTCTAGTTGCTGGCTCCATGTACCTCAAAGTTGTGTGTTTTATGACTGTTTCTTAACTTGTATACATTAATCATTTACACATTTCCTTATCGGATCTTTTAGTTTGTTTCTTGTGCGTTTCATGGACACGCGCATTGCGCTCAGATTCCTTTGGGATTGGTTTGGGTTACTGGAGTACTTGCACGACGCTCCATGGAATAATTTTATCGTGAATTGTACCCAGAAGGAATTCTTTAAATTGCAATGATTTTAGATGAAAGAAATGGGCAGCTGTATGCTTTATGTTTATTCAATGTGTATAGATAATGGATAGAAATCTGCGGAGAAGTAATGTAAGCCGAATCCTATCAAATTACAGAGAACTAAAAGAAAACTTGAAACCGGAAGACTCCACCACTCTTATTGTTCTCTATGAAATCATGCTGAACATTGCGAACGTGGAATATCTCACCTTGTAGCAAGCTACCAAAAATTACGTATCCGCCGCGTGTGTTGCGTGTCGCATGAAGATTCACGGCTAAGAGAAGAGCAAATCCACAGAAAAAGAGACAAAGAGAAGCGGGTATGAGAAAAAAGTAGAAGAAACCACTGCAAATTGTATGGTATCAAGAGACACTGCTGCCAGAGCTAAGTGCTTTTAATGTTTATTAATTATGCAATTAAATTTTGCTGGTCATTTAATTGTTTAATACTCTAATACTCATATACAACACAATATACTACATGTTTATATGGCGAGTGGACGAGTGGACGAGTGGAGGAGACACATTTGGCCGTCCAGCTTCTGCGGTTTTCTCTACTGTCGGATCTTTGTAATGAGGCGACTAATGCGCATTTAATTTGACACATTTGACTTGGCTTTCGACTTTTCGACTTGTCGACGACGCGGGCTCGTGCCTAATGGGCCAGTCTTTTACAGCTCTTAGCCAAGTGGAATTATGTCAGCTAATTATTTAGTTAACATCGTTATGCGCCCGAGTCCGACAAACAATTGTGAGCAATTTTTCTATTCATTGAGTGGAAATTGTTTTTGTACAGCGTTTTGTTAGGTGCTGCCTCTGTGCTGGCATATAATTTTCAAGACCTTGAGACCGAGCCAAGGTCAGAGTATTTAGCATTAGTTAGATGGCTCTGTCTTTTTTGTGCACTTTTGGGAGTCACGAACCGGCACGGAAGACGTCACCGCCTCACGGCTCACAATGAGCAAACAGAACTCTTCTTTAGTTCGCTTTCATTTCCAGATACGTAGATACTCGTACATACGTGTATTCTGAATTCTTAGACTCTGTATACCCGTACAAGACTCGGCTCCCCGAAGGCCATATAAATTATGATAATCATAAGAATTACTGGTGTCTCCCTCAACCGCCCTCGGCAAGAAAAATTCCTCTGCCTCTTAGCCTCTTTTGCGTCTTTGCACGTTATGTAATAAAACTGAAAAAGGAACGCTCACAAAAGGGGGAGAGTATCTGAAATTTGTTTGTGCGAAATTTCAACAAAATTGTATCGAAACACAGCGGCTTGGCATTTTTTACGATTTACGTGCTTTACTTTAAAAATTCTTGAATTCATTTGCTTTGCGGTCTGCGATTCAATTCTGCAATGGATTCCACATAAAGCACATACATATACGAGTATGTAAACGCAGCCACTTTTTTCCTGCCTTTCATTGGCTTTAAAATTGATAAATGTTCTTAAGGTTTCTTGGAGTAGGGTCGTCTTTGCCCGAACAAATCATTTGAGCAGCGAAAATGCATTTTGATGGGCATTAAAGCTTTTGAATCGGGCTTATCGATAAGCTCTTTTGTGCTGCCAATGGAATTATTTATGGACTCTCGCTGAAAGATGTTTTCAATGGGGTCGATTCGCTTCTTAAGAAATATATACTCTCATATACTTGTATATATATTATATGAGGAAGTAGGAAGCTTGTTGTAAAATAAATGAGGGAGAAGTGGTGTTAGAAATGAAACTTTAATAGAAGAAATGCGTAAGGAAATATAGATGTCCTCTATATTTAATCTTTCATATCTCATTCTATCTCATGTCTCATAATATCTCTTTCATAGGAACACGCAATAATTGCGGTTTTTTATTTCAGCCAAGACAAATATTTCTTTACGTTAACTTTGATTTATTCCTTCCAAGCCTCCCACCACTTTGTTTGCCATTTCTTGGTATTCAATAGCTGATGAGACCGCCATTTGATTAATGGTCTCGATAAGCTCAGATGATAAATATTTAATTATTTCATTTAACCAAAACAGAACTTGTCACATTATTTATCTGCATGACATGGCCAAACAATTTCAATTGTCACAGCATTTATTTTATTTCGTCTGTCCCATTGTTGTTGGCACAATCGACCGAATTTGTGGAAGCCATTTGATTTCAATCGCTTGCGTATGTATCGATTTAAAATTCAATGCATTCTGCATCCGCCATCAGCCACGCCCACACTTCAACGGATGGATCGGACGCCCCAAAAATGGATTCGCCAAATCGCTTTTGGGTGATTTTTATATTCAAAAGCCATCGATGAACTGCAGCTTTTGTGTCATGTACAACATGCTGAAGTCACTGGCGTTGATGATGATGATGTTATCGACGATGATCACGACGATTGCTTGTCTGGCTTTGCGCCTTAAATTTATTAAATTCATCACCACTGACAGTTGACAAAACAAATCGCCGCCTCAGAACGGCAGCGGCAAACAAATTGCTGGCCAAAAATGTGACAAAGTCTGATCTAAAATAAAATATGGCAATGCGAAGACATGGATTCGGGGTGTACATTCAATGATGAAGTGGGTTGTTGTAGTTGGTATACCCTAATATGGGTACCGGTACTATTCATATTATAATTTGTAATAAAACTTTTATATTTGAGTGCTATTACGCCGCATTGCATCTTATCAGATACATTTATATATTATATCATAAGGAATTTCTTCTGTAAATACCATTTCGAGGTATGGGCTTTAGAAACTGCTAGTGAATAGGAGGGGCCAGATACCTATTTTATCACTAGGGTATTTGAGTCGTCGCCTAGACTTGAAGCTAACCATTCTTTATTCCTGCTTGTGAAGCTGCTGCAGCCGTCCAATCATCGACCACACGTTTGGCATATGAAATGATTTGTGCCCATTGTTCGATTGTTGGACGTGTCGGCTCCTCGGGCTTTGTGGCTTCATTGGGTTCCTGGCCCGTTCTGAATTGATTTGGCTCTGGATGCCGGTCTCCACTCGCCGGGTGCCGGGTGCCGGTTGCCGGTTGCCGATTGCCTGTCGTCCGCTGTCGATGGCGCGTATTGATAATTGAAATCAGGCATGAAATCGCTGCGGCCACTTGAGTTATGGCGTTTGCCTGGCGCTTTTGTTCTCGCCACACTCTCTCCGTGCACTTGGCCACCCCAAAGACATCCGACACAGTAGCCGCTGAAAATTTGCATAACAATTTGAAATTCTCGGGCAGTGGCTGCTGCCAGAAGGATGGAGGCTTCCCTGGCCCGCACCTCCACCCCTCCACCCCTCCAGCTGATTGATTGCTCCACACGCTTGATTGTAAGCAAACTCCCATTTTGGCCACCAGGCTGTTTAAAATTCCAACTTTTTTGGGCCTGCAATTAACAAGAAGAATCCCTTCTTTTCGCTCGAACTGCCCATCCATATGTAAACGATAAAATGCGTATTTTAATGGCTTGCTTCTTCTTTTGGTTATATTTATTCTGTGCCGCATCATATGCCTGCAGCTAAAAGACTTGACAGGACGCAAAGTGAAGGAGCAGGAGCCACAAGCCGCAGACAGCTGAAAGGAGCAGTCAGGGCACAAAGTTGTCAAAGATCGCAGCATACACGTATGTGGAAGCAGTCTAAACTAAA
The DNA here is from genome assembly GCA_005876975.1 of Drosophila orena. Taxonomy (NCBI): domain Eukaryota; kingdom Metazoa; phylum Arthropoda; class Insecta; order Diptera; family Drosophilidae; genus Drosophila; species Drosophila orena. The sequence goes on along the minus strand of VCKV01000008.1, from coordinate 5,736,612 downwards.
TGTGGTCTGAAAATAATATAATACTAAATAAAATAAGAATCAAAACTAAATATTACCCTGTATCGGTTGCATTACACTGAAAGGTGGTTAGTTGTTGCAACAACTTTATCCTTGTAAGTTGCAAAGCTCGAGGAAGGGTATTAGCAAGGGCATTTAAGGCAACCTTCGCTTCGGGCCACCAACGATGACGAGAGATGAGGACGAGGATGCCGTAGAGACAGCATCTGGCAAAGACAGTTGTTAGTTGAGTTTTCTTTATGGCGTCGTTTCGGTTTTCCTCCACTGTTCGGTTTTCAACTTGTGCAGTTGCATTTATTAGTTCTTGCGAAAATGTTTTACGCTTCAGCGGAGCAATTAGCGTTGCTTAGGTTAAGCGAAACGAGCTGAGGGGAAAAGTGCTAGAAAAATGACGGAATATAGGGTAGGAAATAGGGTCCTTAGACATAGAGCAGGCATCTGTTTCTATGTTAACGATATGCAACCATATACATTTTATTTTTGAAACTTTAAATTCGCAAAGCCATGCGTTTGTTAGCAAACCTAAGACCTTAGACTTTAGACTTTTTAGCTTATGAAGACTTCACTGCCTTTCATGTGAAACTCTTGGCAGCATGTAATAAAATGACTTCGCAGCATGTACTTGGCAGGAATGAGATATTTTGTGAAAACTTCCGATCGATGTCTTGGCCATGGCTTCAAGACACTTTTGACACTATGTGTGCACTGAAAAGCATCTGGCACAGCCCCCGATAACCCGATGGAAGCCCCTAGAAATCCACCATGTACATATACCAAGACCAGAGTGTTTAAAATTCTATCTACGGACCGCACAAGTGTCCGTGTTTGCATTGCCGCGCTCGTTTGTCGTCTATTTGCTTAGACATTGCGCTCGCATCGCTTGGAATCGCATCGCTTGGCCCGGCGCACATGGCGTATGCGTAACCTTGAGCTTTGTATTCCGATGATATTGCACAGGCAAGTTGCTAGTAGACCGACATCGATGATGATGATGTTTCTGCTGCTGCTGCTGCTGCTGCTGCTGCTGCAGAATCGGCCAGCTAACGACACGCATATGACTGCAATATGCTTGAAAAATATAACAATTACGGCTAGTTAAGAATTCCGTGCCTCTCGACAGTTGCCTCCATCTCTCTTTATGGCCATGCAGTGCAATTAGTTACTTGAGTGCTGAGTACATAGTGGACTCGTAATCGATTCGAATGATTATGGACGGCCAGTTCTTCGAGGTCGATTTGCAGGAACGCTTAAGTGATAAGCTATACACAAAACAAGTTTAAAATTATAAACTTATATCAAAACAAAACAAAAATTTGTTTAATAGCACTACATTTATTTATCATAATCATAATCCCACGTGCCATAAGATAATCAATACTTTTAGCTAAAAAAAAACAATTATAAGAAAATGAATTTGGTTTTCCTATGATTTTCCTTGTCGTTGCTGCATTCCTTGCGACTGACTCATTGGGTTCACATACATATCGAGCTTGCTTGTTCGTGCCATCGCTGCGTATGCGTAATCGAAGCAGCCATATTGCGCATACGCAATGTAATCCACTGCTCGCAACGTCAACCTTGCTACTTCTACGCTAACGATCTTCCGGCTGGCATAAGTACAAAGGAAATTGGCGATAGCGAAAACAACTTCGGCAGCATCAATAACAAATAACTACAACCGGTCAGCTGCATTAATGCCAAGAATTTCTAATAGGAAATGCCGAACGAACAGAAAAATACTGAAATTGCTCCAGCAACTCGACAAAAGCAGCCAGCCATTAAGAAAAAGGCGCGACATTGCGGGGTTGGGGGCTTAAAAAAAAAGTTTTGCTTACGTGACCAAAGCAGCAGCAGAAGATTTACACGTCTGACCTTGGGGGCGAAAATCTTGCTGCAATCTTCAATAATAAAATTAAATATAATTGCCGGAGGGAGACGATAGAATAGAGAGCTGCTTCCAGCAGCAACACCAAATGCAACCACTACAATGGCAAATGCAAAAGCAAACTGCCAATCAAATTGTCAGTCAAGTGGAAAAGAGCAAAAACTGCAACACGAGCGGGCCAGCGAAGAAATTTCCACAAGGCGAAACTTCTCGCTCTTCCCCAGAACAGAACTGAATAGAACTGAATAGAATCGAATAGAATAGAACAGAACTGCACGGAACCGAGAGATCGGGCAGAAAACTAACACCCCGGCCATATATTCCATATAGTATAGATGGGATGTGTGCGAAACTTGGCAAAAACAAATAGTGCAAAAACCTTGAAACGCTGCTGGGATTGGAGGCATCCGAGACAACAACAAAATGCGAAATCACCCTGGAATAACCGGCAACAACTAAACTAAAAAAAAAAACACAAAAAAAAAGCAAAAAAAACAAGCTTAACAACAAAAAATTACAAAATGCAACACGCAAACTTAGAACCGAAACGAGCGAAACAAATCGACAGGCGGATGGAACGGCAACAATGGCATCAGCCGCAACGCTGTTAAAAATAAAGAAATAAATAAACAAAAAATACTTGCAACTACATATTTCCAAAGAAACCACTGGGAACTTTGCCTCAGCATCGGCGAATTCGAATGACCCTTTTAAACATTAATTATCAAAAGATATGATGACAAAACCGAGAAGAATTTCAGGAAAAATTTAAATTATAATGCTTATTTAAATACGGGTTATGCTCACTTCCTCAGCAATGTAAAATCATAAAAATTGTCATGTTCATAGCATTTACTAAATTCACAAATACATGAGTGTAGCTTTTATAATTCCTGTTTGAACAAACAAATTTTCAGACATAGAAAAGCTATTTTCTCGCTTATTAACTTGGCCGGCAAGCATGCCAAACACCTGCCTGCCATCCAATGGCCAATCAAACATTAAAGTCAATTGAATATTAATCACACTGCTAGAAGCTTGTGCTTGTTAATTATTTGTTAGGGTATTTCAAGTTGACCTCAAAAGCTATCCCAAAGATGCATTCTGCAGCGGCGGCAGCTGAGCAATTTGTAAAATGAGCGGATTGCAGATTGTGAAATCGCAGGGTGGCAGCCAGGGGATGGAAGCTGGTAAAGCAAAAGGCTTGTGGTTATGGGTTTGTACTTGGCACCAGCTCATTTCATTATCATCTTCATTAGGAGAGTGCGACGGGTGGCGGCTCGGGGGTTGGGGGTTGCAGATGCAGCGAGGGCTGCGAGATAAGCTGAGGCGGATTCGGATTCGGATTCTCCATTACATTTCAGATTCAGAAAAGCTCCGTGCCGTCGTCATCGTCTTATGGCGCAGTAAAGATTTATTTTCCATAGTCGCTGCTTGCTGCCCGCCCGTACAGTGGGCCCTCGGTATGGGTTATTCAGCTAATCCAGGTATATGAAAAACAGTTTCTGCACTGCATTGTCATTTTTTTTTAGAGAAGCGACAACTGAAGTATTTGCTATTCAACTTATATTAAGTTAAAAAATTATTTAATTTATTTCATGTTATTCGGAAATTTTATTATTTAAAATCAAATAATTTAAACGAAATATTAGAAATGCACACAAAAAATTTCTGTAGGAAAGGTTTGCTTACATATTACCCATTCACTTTCCTAATAATTTAATGATTTTCCTTCTAATATTGAAGTTGAAATGTTTAAGAATTAAGATAAATCTAATACATAAGCGTTGCTTATATAAACCCTAAAAAGTGCTTGAATCCTAAGAGAAATTACAAAAACCTGCCGCAGCATGTGCGATGCTTATTAGCCACCACTGTGTTTCTGTTTTAGTTTAGCAATAACTTTTTTGCTGCTGTTGTTGTGCGGAAATTTCGCAGTGCTTTTTATATTTTTTGTTGCTCAGCAACGCCCATTTGACCGCAGTGCAAGAGTGCGAAAGAGATGGAGAGCGAGCGGGACGCGGAGGGCGGGAAGCTGGACGGCAACTAAATCATGTGACTTTTTCCTCCGCCTTCACAGAAACGCTTTTTGTCGTCCCCTAAATGGACTTCTAAAGTGGATTTTTTTATGCGAGAATTTCGGTTATTAAGCAAAGTTCAGAACAATGCAGTTTTGCTGATTTGTTGCTGCCGCCGCGATGAGTTAAAGTCGCATTTTTATGGGAAAGGGGGATTTTTAGGACCGGCTTTCTGGGGTTAGGGGTTGGTGGGGACTAGGGTGGCGGCTCTGGTATTGTGGTTCGTCAAATGGAAATTGAGCTGGGAATTACCTTAACCCGAACCTGGAACTGATCTATTGAAAGATCCCACTTATTACCTGTGAATTCTGGGAATTCATCTAAATCGAGCTCTACTCTAAATGGGCTGATTATTCCAAGTTGTCGTTAATGGTGGAAATCTGTAGGGACTTGCATTGTTTACGAAGGGCTTTATTTGTTGTTGCAAAAGTTCGCATTACTTATAGTGAATTTTGTGGTTCGTAAGTTTTCAGAATAAACCTATAATGTAATTACAATAACGTCAAACTATTTAGAAAGTAATTCCCTTAAAGTTTAATTATTCATAAATAAACCCTTTATATTTACGACTATTTCCGACGACCATGCGCCAAATAATTTCATTTAAATTATTCAACAAGTTCTTATCACATAAATGCCATAAATCGACGATTTTTGAACTTAATTGCTCACCGAATTCGGGTATGGAAATTGGTTTATTAACTCACAATTTCCAACTAATACATAGGTTATGGCATGCCCATTTAAACCCAATTTTGCACTAATGATGTCTAATTAATTGCACAAATAGCTACGATTCCGTCAGGCTCGGCTCCTTCATCCCAACCATGTCCTTTCCAACTACCCAACTCTGGTTGATTGTTAGACAAGAATATTGATGAGAGCACAAGGACAGCGTCTGGTTTCCATGGAGCAGGAAGACTTGACTGATGGAACCATAATCGTTGCCATTAGCTACCCCTCACTGGATTGAGCTCATTGTATGAAATACAAAACTATGAGAGTTTTCGACTGGACTGGCTGACTTACTGGCCTTGAGCACAAGATTGGCCAAGTTTATGCTAAAAGCAGAATATGCAATAAAAACCAAGGTAGAAATCAAGTTGACAAAAAGGTCGGAGCTAGCGACGGTTTCTTTAGCTTATTATGAATGCATATTTCAGGCTTAATCCCAAAGTGGCAAAACGAGAATGTTGCAGGACGGAATCGGATTGGATGGAACTGCTTTTGGGCAGCCGGCATCCAATGTGGCAACATTCACATCAAGTATCTTGTATCTTGTATCTTGTATCTCGGATCGCTCTGGTTTCGTTTCGCTTCTTGTTCCCTGGCTTTTTGGCCCGGTCAACTGGTTTGAGGGTAGCTTCTTCTTTTAATCGAGTTCATCATTGTTCATTATTGTCGCCACGGCTCTTGCAAGTGTTTAATTTTATGCCGCCTGCTGCTGCGACTGCTGCTGCTGCTGCTGCCGCTGTTTCTGCCTCGAAGGTCAACAAGTGCCAAGGAGGAATTGGCCTGGCCAAAAACTGGAACTTATTCGATTTCATATGCCTACGCCTTCGATGGAAATTTTAATAAGCAACCGAAGGTCAGCAACAGGAGATTTTTAGCCTGCGGTTTGGTCAGCAATTTTGCCTTTCATTTTCTCGCCTCTCGTCTCTCCTGCTCGAGACTGGGAGCCACATCAAAAAGCCGAGAAACTTCCACAAGGAATTCTAATCAGAAAAGTTTTCTCGGTCCGTGCAGCTGGGCCTGGGAAAATCATTTGGTCGAGAGCCAGCAATTTCCACAAGGTTAGCTCGTCGAAAGCCTCAATTTGTTACAGCCAACAACCGCACACGATGACAATTGCATGTCACATTCAGTTTCCATCTATCCCTCCGCAAGTGCACGCGAGGAGCACCTGAGTGGCCCACCTGAGAAGCCGATCAACTTTCGGGGGTGGACAGGTGGGCGTGGCACGCCCACAGTTTACACACAAATTAGTGGCTTCCCAGCGGGCTGGCACTTCAAGTTCAAGACAGGAAAAAACACCAGGTAATTTGCATCTGTTAGCCAGATGTGGGGGACAGCGAAAAAAGTGAGAAGAGCTGAATAGAAATTACAGGGCCAAAAGTCGAAAGTAACACACACTTTCAATATTTTTCATAGTGATTTTCAAGTGATTGTAGATAAGGCAATATTGTATAGAGTAACAAAGATCTAAAATTAAGGATTTAATCTGACAAACTATGTTGGTGAAGGGTTTTTTGTAGCCGAATTATTATGCTTCGAAATATCGCTGTCAATTTAAATGCATGAGGGTGTGAGAAGATCTCCGAGTGCAATTGCAAATTCAAGTGCATACACAAATTACCAATGCAAACAGACAATAGCTAACTGCAAACAACATTGGAGGCATTTTGAGTCACCAAGCATGATGGCCATCATGGCCGGCGGATACATTTGTATCTGGAGTGTGTGCGACTACAGATAGACCAGATAGAGATACAGATACAAATGCCCAAACACATGCAGATACGTATCTCGTTGCTGGCCGCGCTCGAATTACAAAAAAAATCGTGCAAATTGTATTTGCTCTTTTGGGTACAAATACTCAATCACTCGGCCGGGCTTAGTGTGTCATTTTCCAGATACAGATACAGATAACAGATACAGATACATGTACATATACATATACATATACATTTACATACACTTACACTCACAGAACGTGTTTAGCCATGATGGACAAGGGCAAGGGATTTTTCACACTCTGCCGTTTGCATAATTGATTCGAACAGATTCGATTGGAGGTCGATTGATTTGCTGTTTTTGCTGCCGATGCTGGTATCTCTCAAGAACTTTAATGAGATGTCAGGTGTATGGATTGGGTTAGTGCTGGGGTAAAATTGCCATGAAATCGGTCTAATTAGCTGAAATCAAACGTTGAAATTGGTCGCGCTTTCAACGTAAATTTGATGTTGGTAGGTGGAACTTCATGGGACGCGAAACATATTTCAAAACATTATTTCGACACTACCAAAACAGCTCGCTTATAAGTTTATACTTTAAACATTATTTTTAGATATTAATTCTCCAAACAAACTTGAGTGTATTTTATCAAGTTATACCGAAAATATGTTTGCAATCAGTAATAGATTAGTTAATTTCTGGCTAACACACAACATTTTTGATTGAAACTTATAAATTAATGTTTTTTCTTTTCTATTTAATTGGGTACTTCACCGACTATTTCCTCATTATCTGATCAAAGAATACCAAGCATTAATTCCATATGGACGTCGTTCATGCCTATTAATATCTTGACTTTTTGCCCAAGAGCCAAACAAATGGCCAGCACAGGCGAATTTGAATGAATTAATGCAAATGCAAATGCAAATGCAAATGCAGAGAAGAAACAAATGATTGACATAAATTACAGAATACGGCTGCCACGGCTAGCCATGAAGATCATTTAACGTTGGCTTCTGCAAAATCTTTCTTTGTATTTGCTGCAATTGAAATCATAAATTCTAGCAGCTTAATGACCAGAGTCAAAGTGGAGTCAAGCCAAGTGGAAAATTGACTAAGAGGGGTAGGAGTCGGGGCTTTGTTTGCTTTGTTCGGTTCGGTTTGGCTTGGTTTTGTAATTATATTTTGAACTTTGCCGCCAAGCTGCAAAACGTGCCTAATTGATATTCTTAATGGCCATACACACAGATAGTCGCAGACTCGCGACGGCGACTGAGCAATTCACACTTCATTTGAAAATTTGCATACATAAATGCCAATACGGATTGCATGTGATGGGGCAGAGCCCGGCCAAAGATTCCAGATTAGCCAAGTTTTAATCGATGGTAGCTTTAAGCTTTAAATTGCATGTTACACTGCAAGAAGTTTAAGTAATTTCTCTGACTAAATATTACTACTACTACATACTTAGCTTGCTATGGATACATGGATAACATGCTCGTTACCTTATTGGTACTGACATAATACAACTAAGTGTACTTCTTTTTGTTGAGTGCGTCTGGGCCGACTTGGCCAACTCTCACGTTCCCAATATCGTGTCCAATGCTAGGGCTTCGCCAGTGCACTGGTCCGTTAAATGGGTCGAAGACAAAGCTGCGGTTGTTGCTTTAGATTTTGTTGCTGGTGGTGGTGCTGATGGTGCTGGTGGTGGTGCTGGTGGTGGTGGTGGGGGTGGTGGTGGTAAACGCCCCGCAGAAGAAGACCAAACAAACCGAAGAGCAGAAGCTGGCCAACACGTTGACAATGACAACAATTGTAAGCGACAGAGCAAACATCCATTGAAGCAGCCCAACCAGCAAGCAACAGCCATCCATCCGTCCATCAATCCGTCCATGCATCCATCTGGCCATCAGACATTGCCGCAATTTTAAATGACCAAATTCGTCTTGTGGTTTGTACTTGAGAGACCCAAAACTGGTAAGCGAAATGCTATATCAAATCGGCCAAGAAAAAAGAGAGAACAACTCGGACCAGCTGTCAAATCGACCAAACCGAAATCGAAATCAAAATCGAAATCGAAAACGAATCCGAGCCGAAATCTTTCTGCTTGTTGTGCGTTTCTTGGATTCTGTTTCGCAGCCGTAAAATGTTAAAATATGTAGCCATAAAATCGCCTTGCCCCTGCTCAAATCAAAATGCAATAAATGAAATGTACAAATGAATTAAATGATTGAATTCAGAGGGAGATGCGAAAGGAAATTAAGTGAGAGATGGGGAGAAAATTTCTGTTGAAATGCGTTTACTTTTCATGTGGCCTTACTAAATGATAATTTAAACATTTATTCGTCAAGATTTCGACGAGCTCGTGTGGCGTACGAATGTATAATAAAGTTAAACCGAACACAAATTATGGAAGAAAACCCCAAGACGTGGTTTAAGGTAATGAGGGTTCTCTATCATGCAATAAATTACATTTCCAACTAATTCACTAATTTATTTTTTAAAAGCAAGAATTCATTGTAAATTTATAAGAATGGCAACATTTTAGTTTGAATATTACGTTACAACAAGCTTTTTGTGATTTTACAATCACTAAAAAGTGCGATCACGCGATCATCATTTCGCTGCCTGATCTATCTCACCAATTAGCTAAATAATCAGCACTAAAATTAGGCTCGATGTTTTTATTAAGTAATGAAGCGATAAGGAAGAGCTGACAAGTTGATAAGGGCGATTTACAGATTAAATCGTTGTCCAGCAGCGCATAAGTAGCGGTGGTCATCTAAAGGGTGTCAAACAATCCCAAAAATCAAGCTCATAATCAAAAATATATAAACATCAAATACAAGCATCTTCGCGTTCTTGTGCATCCATTACCAGTTGACTACAGCTTTGACACACTGTTCAAGGACAAACTTCTACAAACTTCTGCCATTTTGATTTACAACCTCAATTACTTAGCCACCGTTTTGGGCAGCCCCTAGAGAACTGAACTGACACCCGACCACGCCATATAGCATATAGCAAATACCAAATACCAGCAGATCTAAACCGAAACGAAACGAACCGTACCGAACCGATCCGAAAAGAACTGAGCAAACCATCGCCATCTTCAACTGGTGGGCCATTTATGGGTCTGGCAATGCCAAGAGACCGACAAAACATGAGAAGAATTCTTGGGCTCGCGTTATTTATTTATTTATTTCGTGTATCGCTTAACTGCCGAAATAAACACGATCAAGGCTAACTGCGACAACGGCGATGACAACACGGGCTGGAAAACACATTTCGGCACCAGTAATTTCAGCTTCTTTTGGCCGAAGCCAAAAGCCAGAACAGCCAGAACAAGTGCAGATACATTCGTCGGCTCTCCACGGCGAAGGTAAGATATTGGTATTTATTTATGCAAATTTCTCGCTCGGCTGCCAAATGAAGAACATGTGGTAATGGCGCTGCTCCGATGCTAATGATGTTGGCAAACGTTGAGTGGCAAATGCAAATTCTGGTTTTCTCGCTTTCGGGTGACAACTCTTGCGAAGTCAATAGGTTGCGTATACGCAGCGTTGTCTCTTCTAAGGACTGAAGTAAGCCAGTTTTATGGGCCACTTAACATTAATTGCTAATGTTATCTGTCGCGTCATCATATGGTTTGTCTATACCTCAGCCAAATGCTTGTTATATAGTTACTAGTAAGTCCAACACCATGATAATGCAATCTTAAATATATTGAGCATTAAAATTATTGATTTTTATTGGAAGTATTCAGCTTTCCACATTTAAATCATTCTTTTAAAGTATATATGGTTTTAAGAAAATGTGCTTAGATGTATTTTATGGAAACAATACTGTTGCGATTGTTTAGTTTCATTCAGCACACAAAATTATACATTTTTGACGGATACTTCGGCTTGCCCCGCTGCCGACACTCTCTGCCAAAATCATGCCGTGTAAAATAATTGCAATTTGTCAGCGGAGCAACAACTACAGCCATTCATCGCGATGATGATGATGATTGCGATGGATTTGATGAAGGTGGCGCTGGATGTGGCTGTGGATGATGAGCTGCTGGGCCATGGGGCGTATACAGAATGTAGAATAGGTTTCGGCTGTGAGCGATGATCTCACATGCACTCATTGCATGAAAGACCAAAGCGACTGAATTGGCTCTCTCTTGTCGTTGCACACACACACACGCACACACACAGACGACGCACACAGACGACGCACACACTTATGTGTAGAGAGCAAGCACTTACAGATCCAGAGAGCGAGAGTAGTAGCCTTTGTCACTTGGAGCTTTACAAGCCATTACATAACGTCGTAATGAAGCGTCAATCTGCGTCGCAGGTCCAGAAGTGGAAAACAGAAAGCAGAAAACAGAAAACCGAGAGAACCAACCCATACCAATGCAGATGAGCAGCGTTGTGTGAACATTTCATGGTCACCCACACCAACAGATCCCCATCCATACGCGTGTGTGTATGGGTGTGTGTGTGTGCGCGAAGTAAATACTCGCATTGTAGCCAAACAGCAGAAAAAAGGCACGAAGCCAGTCAAACATTTTTGCAGTGCACTGTGAACCGTTTTCGCATAGTGAAAACTTTTCCATGGCATTTAATGCATCCCCAATGGTGGGGAATAGTAGAAACCTTTTACTGGATGGAGAGAGAATTTGCTGTGTAATAATGCAATTGGCTTTCAGCGCTACCCTTTCTAGCCCACTCCTCGCCCATATGGCTCCCCAGCTTCAATGGTTTGGCAACCACTTTTTGTTCAGTTTCTGTTGCGAATTTCACTTTTTGCACTCCGCTTTTTATACATTTTATTTTCAGCCAGCTCTAGTTTGGCAATTACATGGCGAGCTCTTTTTAAATTAAATTTTTAAATCTGACAGCAAGGCAAACATTAATGTTGCAGGCATTAAACGATGAAGATAGTTTAGAGAACAGTTGCAATTGAAGCATGCAATTTATTTAAATGCACTTTCTGTCTATTATGCTGATGTAAAATCGTGTGGAATGGAATTTGTTGCTGAAATTAAATCGGAATAATTATTTCAGGAATGCATTCACACTAAGAAAATGTAGGTAGATCTTATCTTTGCTATCATCTTAAGCAAACAAATTTCACAGCTGACCCGCAACTGAGTTCCTCCCAAAATTCGAGTGATTTACTTTGCCATGATTCAATTTCAGTATTGGTAATAACTATATTCAAGCTGTGGCTCTGCTGGTTTCTTTGAACTGCTTTTGAAGCGACAAATGCATTTAGCTGGAATCCAAACAAATCGCCGGGTGCCATGGTGCGTATGAGTAATGCGAAACCTAGCATAGGCTGGTAAACATTTCTTTAGAACATTTAGCTGGAAATCCAGCGCAGTCTGAGTCATCCAGCTGGGTGGGCATAGAATCTGCGCAGCTTCCAATTACCAACGGAAAAACAAAACACTCTTGGCTTAGTCACTCTGAATTTCGTTCTAGGGCTTGGCCAAGCGGCGTATACGTAATATCCAGTACAGTGCAGTTCGTGAGAAGCGCTTGGCTTTCAAATGCAACCTGCGCGCTGCCGCTGGATTATTTATAATTTCTAATTACAAATGTACAGCCCTTGGTTGTCCCCCGGCCCGGCGATGCTTTGATTTATTTAGCTTTTTTATTAGTGCATCGGCGAGTTAGACCCGTTTCTGGTCGGCAGCAATTGCAACCTTGAACTTGATATTAGATACGATGGCGCGCGTGAGTGAGATTGTGAGAGAAATATTTGTCGACTTCTCACAACCGGTTTTCGCATCGATTCGACGGCCAAGGGCAATGGTATCTCTGGCACATCATTTTCTTCCCGTCCAGTCATCAAAATTTCATTTCAAGATACTCTTGCCAGTCTATATGGGCCGACTTATCTTTTCGGGTCTGCCTTTCACCACCTTTTTGTGGATTCTTTTTTTGCTTTTGCTAGAGGTTGAGTCATATCAGCAAAAGACTAACAAATATTTGATAGTTATGTGCGTTTAGCCAAGGCAAACATTCCACCACCTCCTAATCCCCACCCACCCACTCGTCCTGCTTGTGTGCAAATATGTAAATCAATGTGGGTCGCCCCTAATGGCAAGGGCCCCAAAAGAAGCGGCGAAGGGCGACGGGTGCGGAGCAGTTCCTGTCAAGTGGTTGGCAGGCTACATAAATTGTGTGACAACCAAGGAAGCACCGCCCCTGGCCCTGCCCCCCACATCCACTTGGGATGGAACGGTGCAACGGTGGATCGGTGGAACGGGCTGGGATGCGAGAGTACGGCCTCTGGGGAGCGTCGTCATATGGAAAATTATTTTACGGCCACGCATCGCCATGTCACCGTAAAGTTTAACTGAAATAATTGCACATTAAAATGCATCAAGCAGACAGATGCAGCCAAGTAGATGCGAAAATATGGTATACACTTCTAGGCACTGCAGTCCTACATACACGTACATAGTATAAGTGGATACTCGAAATCAAACTATAAGATCTAAGAAGTAGACATACATAAATGGGTATACTGCATTTTGAAAGTAATACCTTTCCCTTCTGCAGAGCATACGCAATCGGCAAGTACAAAGCTATAAAGAATTACTTAAACACACTTACAGTATAGGAATGATCTATATGTGCATATGGTCGCCGAGAAGGCCTACAATAAATTTCATCCAAATTACGTTTTCATGCCGTTGGCGTGCAATTTTCATTTAATTGGGGCTTATTGCGGTCTCTCGGGTGGGTGGTTTTTGCCCGCCTGTTGGCTTGGCCCGATCTCCAGCTGGCCAACGCGACCGACTGTCCATCTGGCTGTCCGCCGGAATGGGGAACTTGCCTTGTGCGGTCGTTGGCGCAACAGATGCGCCCGCATTTCAAAGAACAATACGAAAATTAATCATTAAAGACTTTGACGATGAGTATAAGTACAATGACGACTACGGCGACGTTGACATCGAGATCTAGCATAAAGAAGCCTCCCTTTGCCTATATTATATATACACGGCTTGTATCTGTCAGATAATTTTGCCTTTTCCGTGCATGTGAAAGCGTTGTTTATTAACTTGTATGCTACTTTACTGTTTGATATATAACATTGAGCGATCTATAATTAAGCAAAAAAAGAATCACTCACAATGCAGCTGATTGAGTGACGATGACAGAATGGTAAAGGGGGTGCAAGGTGGGCATGGCGCATTGCCACCGTAAAAACCATTCAATGTCACATTTGTGATGGAAAATGCGGCCCACAGCGCGTTTTCACATTTATTTTCCACTTAGAAAACATTTTACACTTGCCCACGTACATTTCCCCTTTTTTGTGCTTTGATTTCCGCATCGAGTTTTCTTTGTGAATAGGTTGAGTGAACCTAAAAGGCTACAACTATGACTACGACTACCGAACATATTCATTCACACACAATCAATTCGAATGAAAATTATCAAAAATTGTCAGGGATCGTGACACACTTCTGCTGGCGTGGAAAATGTTTTATGAATATTCTAAGCGAAGTGCGCACGGCGGGAATGAAAATAAACAAATTCCATGACAATGACCTTCTATCCCAGCCAGATAAACAGATCTCGCAGTAAGTGAGCAAACATTTCGAGCAAACCAGCCGAATGTTCGAAAATTCACATAAACAGAGAGAAAGTGTGGGGAATCTAGAACAAATACAATATATGTATGTATATATATATATATACATATGAGTGTAAACAAATATATGCCTAGAACATTTCGTCTGAACGATAATGAAATAAAAGCAAGTTCACTGCTCGGAAGTATCAAAGCATTCGGGTTTCGGGGGGTGACAGCGTCACAAATCGAAATAGAAATAGCAGAAATTGAAACAAAACAATAATAATTAAATACTAGAGCGAGCACGACAACAACAATTTCCATACGTCATCATTGTGTGGGCACAATGATTAATTAAACATTCGGCGGCAAGTGGGCAATTGCGAGTCGTCACAAAAGGTGGGAAAATTCAACGAAATTCAGCAAACATACATGTGTACCTAAATTCATTTACATTTATCACATAAAAGTTTGCAACGTATTGTTGTTTGAAGTATGTGAAATATTTTAAGCCAAGTTTCTTCTATTAAAGTGAATATATTCTGTTTAGTACTTGAAAAGTACTTTAAAAAATGAAGTGAAATGTGTACACGAGCTACTTAAATACTTACATATAGATAGCACGTAACATGAACTTTTTCCATAGTTTCACAGAAAATTCTTAAAGCCCTAAAGTCAAAGACAGCATTTCGATGTATGTATAGTGAGCAAGTCCTGCGGCCATTACCCATTTCCACATCCACCCCAATCAATTTTCCACCCTGGTTCGAACTCCCCCACTGCACTTACAAGCTTTAAATTAATTTGATCAGCTTAAGTTGCGTTTTCGGCGTTTTTATTCTGGCCATTTGTGGAACCTGCTGCCCGCACGAGCAGAGTTGCCGAAAAAATGAGCTCAGATTGGCCAGCGAGCTTCGGGGCTTGAGATACATTTTATGGACAGCGTCGTTAAAGTAATCAGCAGTAACAACAAGAATCATCAGACGGCGGCATTAAGCGAAACCGAGAAAAAAGCACATGTACGCCTATATAAAAGGCCAGCGCAGCCAGCGAAATAAAGTTAAAAGACTTTTAACCAAATTCAAGGTCAACTTCGTTTCAATAAATTGCAAACGGAATGGTACGGCCACATCTGTGGGCAGTTCGGTGTCGACCAGATGACAGGGGACTGGCCCGAAGAAGATCTGCGACTTTTGACTGCATGACGCAAATGAGGCAAAAACCTGGCTTACCTGTAACTGAATCTTAGCCCTCCTCCACCTGCTCCCCCTCCTCCTCCTTCTCAAATATCTTGAAACATCCCAATACCAGGCAGCGATTTTTCAACCGAATTTTTAGCGTGTTAATAAAGACTGTCGAAAATTTAAAGAAAGGCTTTAAAGAAGCACAAAGGCAACAGAATTAATGAAGCGAAGCACAACATCTGCTATAATAAATACTTCTTTCCAACCAAATATTTTATAGAATAAAAAGTGCTCGTTTATTTGTCAATAAAGGCCCATTTCAAATGTTCCACAAGCAAATATAAAACATACTTTAGTTAAAAGTACTAGATTTTTATGGCAGTATGTAGTAACGTTTTTCTTTACCTCTATAAAGTTGAAAAACTTGGGCAAGTCCAACATCTAACATTTGCTGTAAACTTCGAAGCAATATTTAATTATGTTCTGTAACACCACAATGAGACCAAAGGTATTTTGGGCTAAATGCACTCTCCACATTTCACTCTTGAAATAAAACCGCAAAATATACAAATATTTCCAGCATGTATTTAGCTCTGCGCTTAATTTGTTTATTTTACCTGTTAACCAATTTATTTCTGATAAATTGTTTATATGTCGTTGGCACACACAAGTCTGGGTCTGGTATCCGTTTCTGCTGTGGCTTTTGTTTACACATTTTAAATGAGCTTCATGTATTTTAGGTTCAATCAACTTTGCACCGCAGCCAAAAAACCAAAAAAAAAACAAAAAAAACGCCCAAAACAGCGACCACAACAATTGATTAATTCATTAATTATTTATTGAACATGCAGCAATCAAAGATGTGTTTTTTCACATTCAACGTGAGTGCGTTAGTCAAAGAAGCCGAAGAGATAAGATTTATGGATGAAATACAATTATGTTTATTGCATTTCCATCTAATGTTGTTGTATTATTTTATTGAATGTTAAGCAAAAACTGGTAATAATAAGGTTAAAATTAGCTACCTAATTATTGATAATTTCTTATTTCTTAACGTGTGCATCCTAAAGATTAAAGATGTATTAAGAGGCTTCTGTTTTTGTATAGTACACTAAAACATATTCCCATAATTTTATATGATTGATAATGTGTTTGGCAGAAGGAATGGAATTAGAGTTGGTACATATGCACTCTAAATAATCGTATATAGATTTTCTCTATTTAAGCAGAAAATGAGAGTGATGCCTTTATTCTAAACTTGTTAAACAGTGAATTTCCATTTGCAGCAGCTTACGATATAATATTATTCAATTAGAAAACCATATACCCTTTGTTACCCTCCAAAGCAGGAAATGCTCGCGATTTGATTCTTTTCACTATTTCCTCTTCGGCTTCTCTGTGTGGTTTCTCATTGTCAGTTCTCTGGGGCCAAGTTTTTTTATATGGCTGCGGGACAGGAAAAGATTGTGCCACAAGGTCAGCTGAAGTAAACCGCATTATTGTTTTTAGTTGCTTTTTTCTCTCGCCACTAATTTACAACTGCGATGATGCGCAGAGATGCTAGCTAACGATAATGATTTCCTAGCTTTTCTTAGACAGTCTCATGTAAAGTCTCTAGAAAATCGTGAAGTCAAATATTGAGTGGGTAGTTAACCAGAATTTATGACTCAAGAATTGGTGTGGCTTTAGTATTTGCGAAGAGTGTGGAATATTGTTTGGACTATGCAAGTATAGCCATGTTTCTGATCACCCCTCTCCACTATTCAATGATCTTTTCCAGTCTAAGTACCTAGCCAGTAATTTCACCCTTGACTCGATGACTTAACTAAACCCTTGACTCCGCCGTCTGGCCATAAAATAAAAACCACTTCCAAAGTGCAGCAGGGAGCAGGCAACAGTCAGCAGCAGCATCAGCATCAGCATCAGCAGCAGCAGCAGCAGCAGCATCAGCATCAGCAGCAGCAGCCGCAGCAAAAGCAGTTGAAACAAGACTTTAGGACCGAGCAAGTGTTAATTTGTGGCCACATCAACCCGAGCTCTTGTTGAACCCGGCAACCCTGAAAACAGCCCTCCGGCAAGTGCAACTTAAAAAAAGCAGCAAAAAATTAAGAGATTAATACGAGACAAGCAAATGCAAAATTTCAGCCATAAACAAGTCGGGAGAGCTCGGCACAAGACAGGGAATGCGATAAAACCAGCATGGGGGTAATGTAAAATTCGGAAGTCGAGGCGGGAAATACACTCGACAAAATCATGGCCACAATTTCCTTTTGGAAATTTTCCTTTGCTTCATTTGGTCACAGGAAAAATAACTTAATACCAGGATTGATAGTTATTATACTATGTACCCAAGTAAAATAAGTTATTTACATGTTATCTACATGTTTTGTTAAAGTTCTCTTATCTAAACTATACCACAGTATATATCATAACAGTATATATAGCACCATAAATTTTATTTCAAAAACGTGTCGCAAAACAGTTGATGAATTTTAATTTTCCGCACATTACGGAAAATGAAAGCATCCAAAATGGAGGGGTTCACAGGGAAACGATACTCAAAATGATATTCCATCTGACATTATCTAAATGCCGCGCCTCGCGGCGTCTTGGGGCAATTAGGCCTGCAATAATTCAGCAAAGCTGAAAACAAAACTTGAACTTCAGCCCGCTGCTGGCACCTTGGGAACGAGCGCTTGTGTGATATCTGGTAATTGCCAGCATCAATTGCATTACTCATGCGCCGCGTTGTCGCTGTGGCTAGCTGCGGTTAGCCTTAGGCTCGGGGATCGAGAAAAACTAATGCGCGACGGGTGACATTGTAAGAAAATGCAGTTGCACTTGATGCTGCCAACTAAAGATGCGAGTGGCGATGAGATGACATGAGAGGAAAACGTTTAGCTGGCTGGCATCAAATGCATTTGTTATATCGCTGCCAAGATTTCCAGTTCACCATGAAACGGGACGCAGCTGGCCGCAGAGTCTCAGGGTCGCGTTTTTGAACCATTTTCGCCAAGAGCTGGAGCACGAGAGAGCGGGCCAAAACCCGTTGTGCAACATTTGGTGGCCGCCGCATTTGGCCAGACGGATGACGGACGGCAAGCAACCTTGACCCGGTTCTACTTCTACAGCCTGGTCACCACATCATAACCTCCATTCGCGCTTGACTACCTTTCCATGCCTTTTCCATGCTTTTCCAATGCTCCCCGTTGGCTCCCAGTTGGCTGCCAGTTGGGGAGTCGGCTATCAGACAGACACAGAACCTAATTAGCATTTCCGCACGTTCGCTTTGTAGTTGTAGCAGTGAGTGTGGGATTTCCACAGGCGAAGGATACTGTTGCTCCTTGGGAAACCTAATTAAAAGTGCTCCTTGAACTCGCCGCCTGAAAGGTTTCAGCACGGATTAATGCCTCCGGTTGGCAGCTTCCAGTTAACACTTTAAGTATTCCATCCGAGAGTCAAGAAGAGGGCCAACGCTGGCGAAGGAGCTTGCCATCAAGATGCTAAAGTTTTCAATTAGAACATTTTCTCATTTACATTTCAAATGGATTTGAGGCGCCACTTGCGCTCGCTTCACTCTATCTTAATTGGTTCTTATCGCAGCGTTTTGGCTAGGGAATGGATAATGTTTGACTTTGTAGGCGTTACTTAATGTGGTTGCTTAGACATATCGAAGATAAATCCATAACAAAATTTAATTATTAAATACAAAAATTTAAATATTATATACGACTTCACTTAGCTGTAAGCTGTAAGCTGTACGCTGTCTGTTTCAACCACCCTTATATTTCAATGTTGAACGACCAACTGTTGCCGCTTACCGAAAGAAAAACGTTGCCACGATACTTGGCGGAAAACAAATAAGGGTCGCCATGGAAATAGCGACGAGCGACCATAACAAAGGGCTTTCAAGTGTATTTTTCATTTAGCAACGGACCGCACAGCGAAAATGTTGCATCAGGGAATTATCCTGCGCGAGGGGCATGTGACCAGGACGATATATAATCTGGTAAGCCGTGGCATAATTTAAATTGAAATACAAACACTGAAGCACTCCGTCGCTTTAGATCAAGGACAAGCGCTACGAGGATGTGATCGAGTGCATAACCAGTTTCGGGGAGGCGGCCAACACCAGGGCGGGTCTATCCACCCTGGGACATTGCTACTACCACGCCCAGAAGTACGAGGAGGCGGCCACCTGCTACGAGCAGCTCTGCCAACTGGCGCCCAAGGAAGCCAAGTACAGGTGACACATACTATAGGTTCACTTTGGTCCAGTGCTGGCCTACCAGTGTGCTGCAGAAGGATCTAAAGCAATGCAAATGCGTTGTTCTGTGTTGATCCCTTCAGATTCTACTACGCCCAGTCACTCTATCAGGCTGGCATCTTTCCCGAAGCCTTGCGGGTGCTCAAGCAAATGGGCGACCAGGAGGACGAGCTCCGGGAGCAGTGCCTTCAGCTGCAGAGTGCGATCCTGTACTCCAGCGAGGATTTCGCGGGTGCCCAGAGCCTGCTGAATCAGCGGGCGGGGGGCAATGCGGACACCCTCAACGATGAGGGATGTCTGCTGTTCCAGGCGGATCAGCACGAGGCGGCGGTGCAGCGGTATCAGGCAGCCCTTCAGGTGGGTGGATTCAACCCACTAGTGGCCTACAATGTGGCGCTGGCACATTTTCAAAAAAAGCAGAGAGCCCAGGCACTGGATTACACATCCGAGATTGTGGAGAGGGGAATGCGCAATCATCCGGAGCTGGGAATAGGCGCCCAGGTGGATATTGCAGATGGCGGCGCCAGGAGCGTGGGCAATCCCATTACCATGGCCATTTCGGGCATAACTCAGGCACTCAATCTGAAGGCAGCCATAGAATTTCAGGACGGCAACGAGGAAGCAGCCAGGGACGCCCTCCTGGACCTACCTCCTCGAGCCGAAAGCGAACTAGATCCGGTCACATTGCACAATATGGCCTTAACCGATGTCCAAGGTCCTGTGGCGGGCCTGAGGAAGCTAGCGTTCCTCCTGGAGCTGGGTGCGCCCTCCTGCCCGAAGGAGACCTTCGCCAACATCCTGCTCATCTGCTGCAAGAACGAACTTTACGAAACCGCTGCGGATATCCTGGCGGAGCATACGGACCTCACCTACAAGTATCTTTCGCAATATCTCTATGAGTTATTGGACTCCCTAATAACCGCACAAACTAGTGCCGAGTTGGCCGAGAAGAAACTGGCCACTCTGGCCTCCAGTCTTGCGGGTAAGCTGCGCAGCCTGGCCGCAAAAGTTCAGGAGGTCAGGGCCACCAATGAGCAACAGGCACTCAGGGATGCCCTCAAGGACTACGAACAGGCACTGGAACTGTGAGTTGACCTTAACATCCTATTTACTTACTAGAATTTATTTACATTTCATTAAGTCCGGCTCTCGTCAGGATTTGTATATACACGTGTCTTCAATGACACAGTATTCAGTTTTACTCCTATATTATAACGCTTTCTTAAACATAGTTACTTGCCCGTGGTGATGGCTCGGGCCTGGATCTCCTGGCGGGATGATGACTTCGTCGGAGCTGAACGGGAATTCCATGCAAGTGCCGAGTTCTGTTCGGAGAACTCCATTTGGCGCCTGAACGCAGGACATGTGCTCTTCATGCAGGGCGACAAGTACAATGAGGCGGCTGCCTTTTATGAACCCATCGTGCGCCAGCACTCAGATGATGTGAGATTAAAACATTTAAGCTATTCACACAGAATGCCCGGTACTCAAATGAACGGTGAATAACACCACTATGGCCTAGTAAGGGAAATATTTGTAATATACATATGAATCTCTGTGTTGTCCGTATAATTATACGGACAATTCAAGTTGCAGATAACATTAACCTATCAAAATGTAAAATTCAAGCATCTTTAAAAGTCAGTAAAGAGTACCGGGTATCTAACAGTCGCTACACTCGACTATGCCATATCAGGTGTCACCCAATTTTAATCTGCCATCCCCCGTGTCAACCAGATCATGTCCGTTCCCGCAGCGGTGCTGGCCAACCTGTGCGTCTCCTACATCATGACATTCCAGAACGAGGAGGCCGAGGAGCTGATGCGTAAAGTGGAAAAGGCCGAGGAGATGAAGGGCAATCTGGGCAAGCAGTACCACCACCTGTGCATTGTCAATCTGGTGGTGGGCACACTGTACTGCGCCAAATCCAACTATGAGTTCGGCCTCTCCCGCATCGCCCACGCCCTGGAAGGTGGGTCTGGGAACCGCCTTTATGCCGACACTTGGCTGCATGTGAAGCGATGTATCCTGGGCCTTCTCACCGGTATGGCCAAGCAGAACATCATCCTGCCCTATGCCACCGTGCAGGAGGTCCTAAGCTTTCTGCGCTTCTGCGAGGCCTACGGCCTCTTTACGCCGGCCAACATTTTTTCGGCCACCGAACAGGTGCCGGAGGAGCCACTTACCATTGGACTGGAGGCCAGGAAGTTGAGGCTGCTGCTGCTTAAGCTGAGTGAATACGATAACTTTTAGACTCCGCTTTAACTTCCTAATAAATATATTCATGGAACACAACATACTACAGTCGTATAAGAAATAAATAACAAAAAGAATAAATCCTTTACAAGTCACTATTTTTGTATACAATTTTAAGTACTCGGCTTGTATGGCTTGTATTGTTCTAATACTATATTTAATAATAGTTAATTTTCGTCCCTGCTTTTACAGCACTTACAAACTTTTAAACTACAATCGCATTTTCCTAAACCATTTTTGAACATTTCTATTAAAGTGTGTTGAGAAAGAATACATTTCAGCTGTACCAGCAGAAAAAGAAGAAATAACCTGACCTGGCTCTGTGACAGCTGGTAATTCCACTAAGGACTCGGGCCAACGTGAATAGGCAAAATAAGGTGGGTAATAAATATAAATTACACAAAAAAAGTGGATAAACAGAAATCTGCCATAAATCACATTAATGGCAGACTTTCATCAGGCAGGTAAGCGCAACCAGGAAGTGGATTGTATGCCAATCTATTGACAAGGAGCCCGAGCAGCACGTGCTACCCGGGGTGAATTGCCTTCCCATTTATCTACTTTCTCCCAACCCCACAAGCGTTCTGCTCGGCGAGCACGTGAGTACTCACGCGTTCGATTTGACAACGTGTTTATGTCGCAGCTCAATTCCGCATTGACAGCCTCATCGACATCCTCATCATCATCATCACCCTCATCACCCTCATCAGTGGCACAAAAAAGTCGAGCATGAGCACCCGACTAAGAAGTACTTGGTAAAATACAAGGGAAATACAAGGCTGAAGCTCTAAAGTCCATAGCTCCACCTCTATTAATCGGATTTTGAAGTGGCATACCTCTAAATGTTTTTGGACCAATTCTCTACAGATCTGCATTCAAATTTAGAATTTTTTTTTTTTAATTTTTTTGTAATTTTTTCGGATGTGATGATGTTGTAGAAATTCAGAAATGTCCAAAGACTGAAGTTTCAAAGTCCATAACTCAACCTCTATTAATCGGATTCTGAAGTGGCATACCTCTAAATGTTTTCAATTCATTAAGACTTAGAATTTGATTTTTATAATTTCGGTTCAGGTATGCAATTTCATCTCTACAAGTTCCAGTAGAGATGAAAATGCCTACCTAAAACCGATTACTCATAAGCCAGTAGCATCAGGAAACAACTAAAATTAATAGAAAAGTCTTTTTGAAAAATAAATCGGCGTTGGATTATATATAATATATATACACTCCTAGCTTTAGTAACAGTTTAAATATTTAATCATAGAAATAATAAACTTGGACAATTGCTTTACTTAGCCTGACTGAAGTCCAATTACGATGCCATACTCAATTAATTTAGCCATTTTCATTTGCAAATAAGCAGAATCTATTTTTAAAATTTCTTAGAAAACATGCTTGTTTTGTTACTTTACCAGTGCTTGCTCTTAAGTACTTTTTTTCTCATACGTTTTGAACTCCATACACTCTGTTCCAAATGAGGTATAAAAATGGCGACAAAAAATCGCTAACAAGCACTTTAAGCTGCTGCTGGATGCTGTGGCATGCCCATGCCTCCCACTCCGTCATCATCCCCATCTCTAGCCCCATTCCCATCCCCATCCCCATCCCCATCACCATCAGCATTGATGTTGTCATTATACCCATCGACATCCTCCCTGTCATTACGCGGCGCATACGAAAAAAGAGGAGGAACATATAGAACATGGAAACACTTGTCATCAACACAAACAGACTGAGCGACTCGCCCTCACGAAAACTTGAGGATATAGAATGGGGCCTGAATCGGTCTCCAAGCGAGTACAGCAACACCTTTAGCCAGGAATTTCGCTATACCCTGACGGAGAGTGGAGCATTTAGATCTAAGCGGCAGATATATTTCGATGGTATAGGGAGGTAATCCACAGAATAGGTTATAAAATCATTATGAAGACGGGACAACCCAATTGAAATTACTTTTCTTCGCGCAATGGAAAAGTATTTTATAGAAAAATATGCAAATTTATTAACAGAATTTGCATTTATTTTGCAAAGTGGTTAGATATCGGAACCAAGTAGAAAGACTATTCTATTTATAATATAATATTTATAATAATAATAAGAGCTTATATTAAAAACTGCTATCATTTGCTTCGTGACATTTCGAGAACGATGGTATTTCTTAAATATAATTCAATTCCCAAAGAGTACACGAAACTTAGGTAAACTTTTTTAAGCCCACGTTTTCTGCGACGCCGTCGAGAGTTTCTCATTTTGTTTTACTTTATCACGTCTGCTTGTTAGCCGCCTTTTGTTGGCGCCTGCTGCCTCCTGAGCCATTCGTCCTTATGCTCCTTTTATTTCTGCCCAATTCCATTTCAGTAAATTGTGCATTTCAACAGCCTTAACACTCTGTTGCCCCCGATTTTCCACTTAACCCATCAAGCGATGTGTCAATTGTTAATATGAATACCTTTCAAGCATTTCGCCTCCGAAGGACCAAGCTTAAGTTAAGTTTTGGCAACTTTAACTAAATTGTGCCTGCCACTCAAACTGATTTTCCAGGCCATTTAAAGCAGCAAGCACGGAGACCCACAAGCACATAAATATGCATTTTTCTAAATGTCCTCGCACACAGCTTCAATACAGTCCCCAACTCGGCTGTCTGATCCTGTCACTGCCATTGTGTTGGCTAAAAAAAGGAAAAGCTAACCGTTCCTAGCCGATGTAAGCATACCCTTAAGTGCACTATACCTATATTTCAAGCGAGTGGATAGTGTACAAAATATGAAAAAAGGTTGAGTCTACTCAAATAAACCTACCACAACTTAATATTAGTTTGGCAAATATCTCCCTTCCGCTTTTTTGCTCTTTTTTCAATAATATATTTAGATAAAAGATACTCTATATAGAAAGTGAATTTTAAATAGTTTACTGAGGTCCCGGTCTGAAAATAGAAAGATTTGTGTAATTTAATATAGTATGACTAGCTGTAGTCAGCTGATCAAGTTTTAAATACCCCCTGAAAAGGGTATAAATCCATTTTATAAACCGCATTCAAGTCAAAAATCAATAAGGCTTTATGGCTGCTCCTGTTGTGATTCTTGTTGTTTTTGTTGACCGTCGGCATTTGGCGGGGCAATTGTTGCATGTCAATGTGTGAGTGTGTGCGTTTGTGACCGGTTAACTGTAAGCGAGGAAATAACTCAGGCGGCAGTTGAAAATCCAAACAAAATGAAATGGGGGAAAAAACTGGAAAAGGGAGGTATGTCGGCATTTTCAAGAGGAAATCAAATATTTTGCTTTTCCGGTTTCTGCCGAACGGTTGAGAGAAATATATTCTAGCCACAAAATATTTAAGCTCCATTATTTCATGCAAATGCTGTTAAATAAAACACAAACAAGTGCTTATTGGTCCACAGTGTAAGAACAGCATTCATTGCAAATTAATAAGATCCTGAACCCACGCTTCACATGATTCCTTTCTGGCCATCCTGTCTCTTCTGTCGACCAATTCACACACGATTTTTACCCGCGGCTGCCAAGAACTACTGAGCACAATAAATCAAGCTTTGATTGCTTTTATCGACAGAATAGCAACAGAAACTCAGACAGAAGCGAATAGAAATAGTAAATCACTTTTCGCTACGGTCAGAGCAACAAATAACGCTTTTCAAACGGCAAGAGTACTTTCTCACACACAGATACACAGCTACACAGATACATGTGGCAATGAAAAATTGTTGGAAATTCGGCTGAATCGAAAGAGGAAATTGTCAAGGCGTGTTTGGGGTTTCTACTAAAATGTTGTTACATCCATTACGTATACGCAGCGTAGACAAAAGCGATAGAGAATCAAAAGGGGCGAGACGAGAGGCCAAATCAAATATCAAATAATTGCTGGCCATCTTGAATGGATGCCAAAATAGCTGAGCTGTCCATTTATTCGCATTTACACAAAGGCAATAAAAAGTGTCGTCTAGGAATTAAACTTCAAACACTATTAATGATTCAACGCCACTGTCCTGGCCATGAAATGCAATCTGGAAACCATTTATTTCAGTTAATTTTGAAACTTTTCAGACCAACATTTTGTCATTGGGGGGTGCTCATTAATCAATAGCTCTACCAGAGGCTAAGAAGGGTCAATATTGACATGTATTTTCCACTCATGATTGATGCAACAATGTCATTCAAGGATTGTTGCCCTCCTACAATCGCTGGCAGCAGCGATGTGTTTGCCTCAACACGTTTCGTGAAGAAACTGTTCGGACAGCTAAAGCCCTGAAAGTTTCCCCGGGGAGTATTAAAATTTTCTGCGCCATTTGCCCGAACTGCTGTGCTTCCAGAACAATGAGGACATGGAGTTGGGGCAGACTTCTTAGCAGCGGCCAATAACCTTAACAGCACATTGGTCCCAGTTTTAACATGGCCTGTTAAGCTCGTAAGAGTAAGCTACTAGGGTAGTTATCCTTTAAGAGAACTGTCAGAGAAGATATTGTGCTTAAGATGAAGAGATTAAAAAGAATTCATTGAATTCAGGCTCAATATCAAGTTAATAATTTGTTTTATGGCTGGCAAAAAAGATGATTTTAAATTTAGTATTATTTTCATGTATTGAGTACAGACAATCTGATGCCCATAAAAAATTTAAAAATAGCCCTTATCATCCCACTACCTGCTTTATATAAATAGCTCCAGAGCATATCAGCCAATTTAATCAGCACGCTAGCTGCACATGAAATCGCCGACAATCTACATCTAGAACTTGTTAAAATATAAAGAAATTAAAGAATACAATCACAACAACACAGACACCATTTAATCTTCTTATTGCCGAACATTCCATAAGCATAACATTATCTGTCAGCTTAAAAGAGCAAACAACAATTGCAGCGAAAGAGAGGTGTCTACAAAAGAGAGCATCATTGATGAGTTTCTCTTGAACTTGAAACCTTAATCATTTCACATCCTCAACTTCTCTTAGATTGTATTTAACATTTGCTGATTAGCTCTAGAAACGCAGATTAAGCCAAGGAAGTAAGGTAAGCTTACTCATGGGCAAAAACCAAATACGTTCTTTAATTTATAAGAAATTGATAAGAATTGAATCGAAAAACCTAAACAAAATTGGCTCGACCCAAAAGTCACAAACAACTTGAGTTTCCGAGGGGGAAACTCAACTAACTGAGGCAGTCAGCCTCAAGGCGAATTTTTCAAAATGCGACAAAATAAAAATAAAAGACCCAACAAATTGTGCATGAAATGCTTCCCAAGCGAAGGCCCAAGAACTGGACGCTGCCATTTACATGCCATATATACATATATACATATATACATACATACATACATACATACATACATAAGTATATACTGGATACCCGAGTCATTTGAAATTTGCACAAATGAAAATTGTGGCAGTAAATTGAATTACCCAAAACAGCAGCAGCAACAACACGGACTATCGCAGTGGAAACAAAACAATAAAAGCGACGGAAAAGGAATAAAAGTTGAAAGGACGAAACGGGCCTCCTGACTCCTTTCCATTGTAACCACCAGTTTTTTAACCCCCAACCAACTTCTTTTGAAAATAAATAACAGCAGTGGAAAAAAGACAGCAAATAGCTTTGCTGATGCTTTGCGACTGAAAGATACCTGTTATTAAGTCCAGATTATTGCAAAAATATAATATTTTGTAATTTTCTTTAAACGAAAATTACCATCTGTGCTGGTAAGTTAGAAAAAGCATTTAAACCGATTTGATGTTTTAGTCGTTAGTTTTTTTCGCATTGAAAATATATTTTTGCCTGCAATCTCTGAAAAAAGAATAGACATCCTTTTCCGTGACGAATACGGGGTAAAAATAACAAAAATAAGTGCTGGCCACCGACTGCAAAGTCAAATGAGAAGCCCCGTGGGGCCGTCTGCCCCCCACCCATTCAGGAATGGCCCCACGATGTTGTCACATTAGCCACGCCACGCTGTGCGCCCTTAATGAGCATCCCAGACATATGCCATGGGGCACGGGCCAGGAGTCTTGCGCCTTGAGCCCTGACCAGGGGGCGTGGCCCGGCGGACGGGGAGCGGGGGTCAGAGGTCGCGGGCCATGTCCTGGTTGCTTCTATCGCAGTCCAAATCTCTATACTCCCGACGAACGTACTCGTAAATTGGTATGTTTAGGTTGCCCTTGAATTGCCGCATTGGGGGTGGAAGGGACTGGGTGGCTAGATGGCTGGATGGCTGGATGGTGGCTACGGTCTTGAAAGAAAAAGGACACCCCTCGCCATATGTAAATGTCTTCATTGTTGTTCGTCCAACACTGACACTGACAGTTGCCATGAGGTCGGGCTGATCTGCTGCGATAATAATAGGGAACATATGGTGGGGATATTGAAGGACCTCTCTCTCTCAGTGGGGTAAACATGGTGGGAGGGTGAAAATAACAAGGCTATTTACCATCTTAACTGTGAGAAGCACATTCAATGAACTTACTCACTTAACTTTACTTAACTCCTTGCTTACTGTTTCAATCTTCTTGTTATATTACACATATATTCAATTCAAATCAAAAGCGGGGCCAGTGAAAGTTTCATGAGTCCACCCATCGATTCAATCCAGTACATCACTTCTGTGATCCATACGTGAGTTTTAACCAAACATAGAATGCCGCAATCTGCGCCACTTTGGTCAGTAATCAGTGTCGCGATTATCATTGGCGTAATCATCGACGTTTCAAACATTTTGCGGCTCTCGAAGACCCCAGATTGAAAATCATTTCGGAATGGCATCGAACATCGAACAGAAATTCGTTGCTGGCACTGTTCCCATTTGCAGCGGTACCACATTTGCCAAACACCCCACTTTTTCGCCCACAAGACCCACAAATCTACGCGAATTTTCCTCCGCACTTGTTGATGTTAATGCACATTACGTATACGCACGATGGACGTTTTTATTTCTCTCTTTTCTCGCTGCATTTCGCATTTTGCCGTCTGCCGCATAATTCTTATTTTAATGCTGCACTTTAGGCACATGCCAAAAATGAGATGGTTTTTGGACGAGGACGTTCGTGTGAATGGGCGAACAAAATTCCAGACACAAAACCTCCAGACAGAATACAGAAGAAGTCTGCTTGTGCCATTTCTCAGTGCGACGCCTGCTTGCAACGCTGATTTTCGGTTTCTCGTTTCAGTTGCGAGTTGCGGGTTGCGAGTTGCGAGTTGCGGGTTGCAAGACAAGAAGTTGTCTAAACAACTGCAGATGCATGTAGGCATTGTGTTTATGTGTTCTTTGGGGCGAGTGTTCCACGAATGCCGCTGACGTCAACCGCGGCTGCCACACGAGTCTTGTGGGAACCATTCCATCCAGCCAACTGCGAATGTAATTTCTGATGCTCCTCTGCTAAGCAGAAGCCACTTGGTGTAGTCCCTCAAAATTTAATAATTAGCTGTTGCTCAGGGAAATTCTATAGTCTTTAGAAAGTCTTCCTAGTCTATAAAAAGTCTATATACTAAGAGTGTATATATGCAAAGGTGACTAAAAGTAGGCAATCAGGTTTATTAATTCCCTCCTCATATTAAGTAATAAGTAGTGTATATTAAATACTTTTTAAAGGACCATCTGTCCAGATATAAATTTGTAATTTTCCAAATTAACTAGTATAACTAGTTGTAATTAGCTAAAACATATTATACCAATGGATTTCATTAAGAGTGAATGTTTTTTTAACTCCATTTTCACCGTCCATTAAATTGGCAAATTTGCATATAAAGCTGATATTATCCGCTAGCTAAATCTTTTTTACTAAACTATAGCTGCATATTCAAAGCCTGTTTCTATACGTGTTATTTCGTTTATTTTCCTTTAGCCCGAATTTCTATAAAGTTTTTAAAATAACATGCCCGTCCTGGCGAAAATGTTGTGCGATTTTCGGCTCGCTTCTGTTTGCTGCAGTTTTGCTCGATTTGCGGCAAATTAAGTTGGCCTGGCCAGCAGACCATGCCCACCCATCGGAGCACACCCACCCACCCAACCACCGAAAACCAACCACCTCGCACCACCCACCCAACCACCACCCACTGCCTTTGGGTGGTGCATTGTTCACGACGTCGTCTGGTTTCGGTTTTGGTTTCGGATTGGGGGTCTGGGGTCTGGGGCCTGGCTGCTGCCCAAAAATGCAATAAAATTAAATGTTTTTGTGTAAAAACTTTATGACTTTGTGTTTATGTTCGCAACACGCTCAACTCTCGCAGCAAGTTTGCTGCGTTGTTTTTTGGACTTTTGGTCGGTCGGACGCCTGGCCTGCTTTAGTTTCTGCGGCTGATTGGCAATTGTTTTTGCTCCTCTTCTTGGCCATTTTCCATGGCACTGGTGGTGGTGGTGGAGCTGCCGCCTCGCATGTGTTGACAGTAATTAATTTAACTGGCATAAATGAAATTTATACGAGCAATACATTTTGGTACACTTTGACAGACAGCGAATGTAACAGTTTTTCAAATTAGCTTAGGCAATATGGAAAATACAATAAACACGCCTCGCATAAAATGTTTTCAAATATAATATAATATATAATACTCGTATGTGAAATATAGCAACAATTTTAAACATATTATTTGTTAACAATATATAAATTTGTGAATTTCTAAATTTTTATGTATTGAGACCCACATAGTAGCAACTGGAAACACTAGTAAAGTAATTTTGGTATTTTTGAATCCGTATCAGCATCATCTGCATCATCGTCATCAAATTAGCGCGCTCGATTCCAATAAGAGCGCTCGTCCATAACCCAAGTGATTTCATACTCCCCACCAATTATGGTTTCACTTTTCGCCCTTCGCCGCAGTTTTCTCTTCGCGAGCGGCTGCGAGCTCTCTTCGTGGAGCTCTTCACTGGAAGTCGAAAGACTGACTGGTGAAATCATCGAGCGGCAGGCACGTTCGCCCTTCAATTGGGGGGCGTGCGAAATGCATCATAAAAATCAAATATGAAATACACTTTTTAACAGCTCACGCTTTTTGACAACATCATTTGGGGAGCTGCGCGAGGTGTGCCCAACTAAATGCTTATTAATTATGAGTCTGCAGGCTGGCATTCCATAAACACCCGTCCAAGTTCCGCAGAGGTAATTAACTTAATTATCGCTGTAAAAAGAAAACTTTTGTTCGCCCAACTGTCGTAAAAGAAAAGATACCAGAGGAGTGGTAAGCCGAAAAAGCAGTCATAAACAAATTAAGCTGCAAACTCCAATAAAATTGAACATTTTATCTGGCAGAACAACACGATGCTTGTAATTATGAAACAGGTCGTGAGAAGGGGAAAATATCCATCCTTACAAACTGCATTAACCTCTGCAATGCACAAAATCAAGTTAAATATTCAAAACCTCCTGGACCAGGGTATATGTATGCATGTATATTCATGCCCCCCATATTGTCATGTGGAAAAACTATTTAGATATCAGCGCGCGAGGGGGAAAAGTGGGGGCTCAACTCCCGCGATTGATTCACACAGTGAACTGCCGAACTTCCGCAGCCAACGAGCAAACAAAAAGTTTACGCTTCATAGCACAAATTGAATAAATCATTTGACGTTGTCGAGCAGTCAAGTTGGGAAAATGTGTTCGGGACTGGAAAAACCAGGGCTAAAAGTTCGTGGGTTCACATAATTGTTGCGCCAAACTGGCCAAAAATAAAAGCTCTTCCGTAAGCGCGAAATTCGGCAAAATTCGAGGCGGCAAAATAGACATAACCAGCTTTGATAAGTATCTTTCTATCTACATGGTAATTTTAACTCGTTATATTATGCTAAAAAGTAAATTCGCACCTTCTACACACAAGAGTTTTGATATCAACCCAAAAGGATTTTACAATTGACCTTATAAACACCTCTACTACCACTTTATTAGGCCCCTTTCTTAGCCAAACATGAAGTTATACCACTTGGTGTGCTTGTTGCAGCACGGCCACTGGGGAATGTTGCAGCTTTTGGCTGGGCATCTGCAGCAGCTGGACCACACCTCAACCAATTGCATCAGGAGGAGCAGCCCCACAAGCCAGGGAACGGATGCACACAGCGATGGAAGCATTCTGGCGACTGAAATGGAGACAACTCACAACTCACAACTCGGGACACAACTCGGAGGCGCCTTGGAGGCTTGTCGAATCGGTGAACCGAATGGCGATGACATAAGCGCATCAGCAGCTGCCGATGCAAATGCAAATGCAAATGCAAATGCAAGTTGCACGGACCAAGTTAATACATCGCCAGTTTCCGGTTCCGCTGCACATTCCGCTGCACATTCCGCTGCACCTGCGAAAAGATATCATATCGTTGATATCATATCATATTTATTGTGCACTTCCCTTCGCCCAAGAAAGTACTCAACAGAAGTCACATAAGTGCAGCAAATGCAACCAAAAACATTTGTCGAATGCCATTTGTCGATTTAGCTAGAATGGAAAACTAAGTGGAAGCTTTAAAGACCGCGTCCAATTCATTAGCCATCCCGGATTGATAACTCAAAAAGCCGCATATTCACTTCAGAGCTATTTTTGAAAACATCGTGCTAATGCAGTTGACCTACTTACTATGCGTGGCAAGTGTTTTGGTTTTGCTGGTGCATTTGACTGATGGCGCGAAAAGAACTGGCTTGGTAACTTCATTTGAGGCAAGGAAATGCCTCAATGTCACGGCCCTAAAGAACGTGAATAGAAAAAGGGTAAGAGTGACAGTTATTGCTCAGCCAGCTTATGAAGCTAAGCTTTTGATTTGCATTAGTTATTGGGTGTTTGGTACGCCTATGCAACTACTCCAGTGAACATACCCGTCTACAAACGTCGTTGTGCATCGTACAATGTTCAGGATAATCGTAAGTTGTGACTGCCCACATGCCGCAAAACTGCATTTCTTATATTCGAATTTTGTTAGCGTATTTCGATACCAACATCGTGTTTACGGACTACAAGCACTTGGTCATCACCTATGCCTGCAAGTACAACGATATGACCATGCTGTACGATCGTAAGTAATACCCATTTATATTACATACGGATTTTATATCAATTCCAATGCATCACCTTCAGTTAAATTGCGCGTTTTGACCCGCTCGCGAACGCCTTTGGTGGAACATTTAAACAAGGCTGCACGCTTCCTAGAGGCACATTCGTTTCCATTTAGTAAGTTGGAGTTCCTCAAAGCAAAGGCGTTTTGCTTTGAGTGGTATCTGTTGAAATATCACTTAAAAAGCAGACCGGGTCGATTCAATGCCCCCATCAACCGGGTTTGGGATCACTGACCGTCACAGTGGCCGTCGATGACAGCATGAATTAATTGCATAACTATCGCTAATTATTACAACATAATCAATGGCGGAGCTGCAGACGTGGAGGGGAAATCGTATAAATTAATTAGCTTGGGCTGGCCCAACCAAAATCAATTACCAACGACAGTTTCACTTGACTGATTGGGCCCGGGTCCTTCAAGGAACCCAATTGTGCTGATTTCAGTGTCCTTGCTCCCAAAACTCACAGACATGTTCATATAAATATATACGTGTACGTATACCGACACTTAAAAAAATTTAGACATACTCGTACAGTTCATCCCTTACAATTTCTATTTGATTTGATTTCCATTGATATACAAATTTCTAGCAAACATCTAGCTAGAATGCCTTTCTTAAACTATAATATATAATATATATAATAATATATGTATATATAATATATGTAATAAATATACCTACATTTAAAATAATGTTCAATTGCTTACAATACACAATCTGTATATTAAATTGTATTATTGCTTAGCAAAAATTAATTTTCTTCAAAAAATAAAAATAAAAATAATATTAATGTATAACTATTTTTCCCACTGTGTACACAGACACATATGGAGAGCAAACAGCCTCCTGGTATTGAATTGATGCCTTGCCCATTCTGGCGACGCTTCAATTCAATTTACCGAAGGGGATTCCTCTTCCGAGAAAAAAAAGGGAAACTTGGAAATTTCTATGGGCCTGCGAAATTTGTGTGTCTCTGCCCATTTTCATTTTCACATTTCTTCATTTTTTTCCGGTCGGCTGTTTGGCTTTGGCTTCCTCTTGCCAAATTGCTCGGGCCAGACTCAAATTGGCTTTGGGGTCCTGGCTGTGGGCAATAAAATCAAACCCATACTGGGGCCCACTTGGCCACTTGGCCACTTGGCCACTTGGCGTATGCGTAACTCACAATTATCCCTCATTGTGTGGGCGTGTCCCCACAGGCATGGCAATGGGGGCATGGATAATAGTCACTACGCAGGGATAATTGTCATTGTCATGCGAATTTCGGATCCACAGGACATGAGAATCTCGCTTCCGCCTATCCCGCCAGCCATCCCGCTGGCCAAAAAGCGCTCGGACAATCCAATTCTCGAATTTCCATTTGCATTTGCATCTGAATGTCTGAATGCCCATATTTTGCGACTAATTCGTTTGGACCTTAAACGGCTTCCTCGACTGAGTTAACCCACAGTGACATTTTGTTTGTTTGCTGTGAATTGAATTGCTGTGAGGCTTTTTGGTTAATTTGTTTGGTCCTTGTGAATAATTAATGTGCATTTTAAAGTGAAAGTCAAACATTGTGCGTAATAATCAGAACAATTAAAATTTAAATACATTCAAGCCACGTTTTTGAAATAAGTCGATTTTGATTGATGGTTTGGACCAACATCCTCCCACATGTTGCACTATAACCTCTAACTCTGCGATTATGGATTAACTACGATCATAATGGTGGTAGACCAGCAAATAAGAACAAGCCTTATGAAAATCAAGCCCCAGAGGCCACACCAACAGCATCTGCTGCAGCAACAGCTAAGTTGCAACACAAAAAGCGCAGCAACAGTGGAGTAGCAGCAAAAACAGCAGCAGCAACATCTGTTACGACAACAGCAATTGTCGTTTAACAGCGAGCAGCAACAGCCACAGCAACAGCAACAGCAACAGCAACAGCAACAGCCATAGCAACAGCAATTGCAGTAACAGTAACAGCAACATTGCCAAGAACACGAATGTCACAGTGTGCAGTATATAAAGATAGGTACATATATGTATATGTACATGGCTATAAGCCTAATTGATACGCTCTTTTCAACATTGCCTGGTTTTGCTGATCTTCTTGTTATATAGCCAACTGCTGTTGTTGCTGTTGTGGCGAAAAGCTAAAGCTAAAGCAGTTATTCAATTTGATCTACTGGCAAACTGCGCTGTTGCTGCCGTTGTTTTAGCCATTTGCCTGTCCGTTGTCATTGTAACAATTTTATGGTTAGTACGTTTTTATTTCCACAGATTTCAGTGATTTTCTCTAGTGACTTTTTTTTGTTTTTGTTTTTGTTTTTGTTTACGTTTTTGCTTTTTGTTAACCAGCGCCAGTTTTTGTTTCGATTGCATGACGCATTTAGCGATTTCAAGTTCAAATCACTTTTCATGGGTCTTTATGTAATCACGTAAGCGTCATTTGTGGAATACGTTTGCGAGAAGCAATCTTTGCATCCAGATGACTACGACTATGACTTCATGCAGAATGCGACGCTCCTAATAGAGTTGCATTTAAATTAATGGCCCGAGAACTTGGTTATCGAGATCTGTGAATACGAGTTGTTAGCTGGCGCTAGCCGAAATAAAATTAAAAAAAACACTCTTAATTAGCCAAAGAAGTTCTTTTGGCTTGGCCACTTCGGTGGGTTTGGCTTTTGTCGTCATTTCATCCGCTGCTCGACTGGTTCCACCAGTTTCCGTTTCATTTCGACTTCGATTGCGGTTTCGTTTTCGTTTTAGCTTCTTTCACGTCCAAGAACAAGAACAACAAGAACAACAAGAACAACAAGAGCTCGAAGACAAGATGCTGAAGACGCCGCCAAAACTAAAAAACAAAAAGAAAAAGAGCAACGGCAAAACGTCTGCGACAAAGTATATGAAATACGAAAAACAAAAGAAGAAGAATAAGCATTTATTGATGTGATAATCTAAAGATCAAGGTCTTCCTTTTGCCATTTCAATAAATTTTGTTGTTGAGCTGCGTACACTTCGTGGACACCCAAAACGTTCAATCTTTGATTCCGACGTAGCAGAAATGAAACTAGCATTCCGATCCGAAAGATTGGCGATAGGACAAGCAGGAAGTGCGGAGATACACTGAAATAACTTGTACATTTCGCGAGATTACTTACTAATTAGTTAATTAGTTAATTAATTTCAAACGAAATATACGAAATTTAAGTGCAAAGTGCAGCTAACTTTATGATTTATTGGCTTGCATTGGTTTTCATAAAGCAATTATTACAACAAATCGAAGTAATAGTTTCCTGTGTAGAAGCCAGGGCTTAGAAGAAACGCAAAATAGAGTAGAAAAAGAAAAAACGAAAGTTCAGACGGCCAGAAGTGGAGCATAAGCCGAGGATTCAGTTCAGCTTTGGGGAGCAGTCGTGGTCCCAGCCTCCGGTTCCTACTCTCAGTTATGTAAAACATATGCTAAACTAATGTGGGTAGTTGCCGCTCGTCAGCAGCGGCGGCGTCAGCGGGGGGGAGGGGGCGGGCGACCTGGGTTTGCAATTCAAATGCAGTTTGCAAGTTGCTATTCATTGGGGGATTTTCTCGGATGCAACAGCAGCAGCAACAGCAACTGCAGCAGCAGCTGCGGAATCAGTGCAAGCAGTGATGAGTGATGATTCGTTCCTCCATCCAGTCTATCGCCCACCCCTTCGCACCGCATGTGCTGCTGTCTCTTTCTGATTTCTATAGACTGCAAAAGTCGGGAAAATTATAACTATGAGCAAAGCTTCTATGCTCTACTGCAGTTCTGAGCTAAAACATATATTTCAGAACTCTGCAATATAACATCTTTAACATAATAGGTTATTTTTGTTGATGAAATTTAATATAATTTAGAATTATGAATTATTTTTCAATTTTGTGGCCTGCATATGTATATTTCACAAGAAGAACCTTTTAAATTTTAAGCTCTATTACTTATTGTGATGACTCCTTTGACTTCAACACCCCAAAATCTGTTTCGTTATTTGCATAGTCGTCAAAAGGTTCAATTTTTTAGCCATCTCATCGATGCCTCAGGATGATAAGCCTTAAGTGGCCGCTGCCATCCTTGATGGGCAAGTTTCCATGCCCGAAAGGCGAAAAAGTAGAGTGGCAGACAGCAAATCCGAGTCAAGCGTTCAGGCAAACAAATGGTTGGCCCCAAATGAGGAAAAGCGAAGAGTCAAATGCTCACACAAATATGTCACGCACAAACAACAAAAAGAACTACAAGGGATACGTAAAAAATAGAAAACAATGCGAAAAAAAACGAAATGCTTCGAAAATATATGTAAAAGCTAAAATAAAAGGGAATGGAACTAGGTTCGTCGGGTTCAAATGAGGCGAGTCAGAGGCACAAAAACCCAAAGAGCGCCTAAAACTTTTTCCAGCGCCCATTTGCTTGAGCCAAAGAAGAAGCAACAGTTTCGATGCTAGTCAAATGCGATACAAAAAACGCAGAGTTCTGAAAGGGAAAACGCAACCGAATCGGAAACTAAGAAGAAAGCGTCAGGCCGACTGAAAAAATATGCTCAAGAGGGCGTCAAAGTTGACGCTTATCTACGCCTCATTTGCCAAAGGCGGCAACAAAAGCCTCATCAATTTCAAAGGCCTCGACCGTCGGGGCCCGAGATTGAACCACTGACAGCTGTCTGCAGGAGGAGCAGATGGAACGGATACTGTGGCCGAAGAACTAGATACATTATATCCAAAGTAGCAAGAGGATGTAGTTCAAACCGACCGTGAGATACACTCTTTCCTGTCAATAATCAACATGGAACGCTAATACGTGTATGTACTTGTTCTGCAATCGTTGGAACTACGATACTGCGATACTGCGATCTGAAAGATACTTCTAAGATTCAAGATCATAAACAACCGGTTCCTGAAAGCCAAATACCTATGCTCTGCTCTACAAATAGCCAAATTAAGAGGGAGAACAGTGGACACTGTCGCGCCAAAGTTCACTCAACTTTCAACTCGTAATTTGTCATTGTGCCAGGCGCCGTGAGTAGCCAACTGAAAGCGACTCCCGACAGCTACCACCGCCTTCCACTTTCCAATTTTCCCCATTTATCCCATCTATCCCACAGTGGTGCTCAGAACTGGCGCAAAAAGTGTTTACCAACGGACAATGCCATCGCTGGCCAAATAATAAATATTAAAATCGCTTGCGGCAGTGGCACATCCTCACCGGCATTTCTGAATCCCCAAAAAAACGTAACAGCCGTCTGCTGCTCGATGCCACTGCAACGTATGTATACGCTGCGTATACGCAATAAAATTTATGTTAAAGCAAAATACTTTGGACTGTCGCATTTTTGTGGAGAAAACGGCTAACGAGTGTCACATCGCAATGAGACTGTGGGCATGTGGGTGGTGATTAATTTGCGTATTGTTCTTTGAGATATATTTCGCTTTTCAATACATTCCTTATTCCCATTCCCCCTCATTTTATTTTTATTACTTTCCCGTCGCGACATTTCCCCAGATGGTCTTCGGCTCGGCAGCTGCCATGTGCATTCAACGCATGGTGCTCCTGCGGATGTTGTCCACACTCTTAAGTGGGTAAGGGCATTAAATGATTCCGGCTGGGTATTGGAATCCGTATCAGTGGTTTCCCACCTGACCATTGTTGGGCTTTAGCCAGCCTTCCACTTGCCTCTTTTTACAGATTTATAGATTATAAGCAGAGATTTAACCAAATTGCTTCTCTATATTTGCACAAGCAATCATCTAAATATATCAAATTTAATTAAAGAAAATTTGTTATAAATCAGCGCGATTTTTTATACTCTTGCATTGAACTAGACACCTGCCTTTGATTTGCGCAGAATAAATAGCATAATAATTGTACGAATCTATATTTATTAGAGCAATCTGCGAGCGACTTTTCGCATGCATGTACTTCGTCCAGCCTGTTAACTTTTCCACTCATTTTCCGCAACTTAAATCAATTTGCCCTTACTTTGAGCGGGCAGCATGGGGTTTCCGCTCTGGCCGGCTTCTCATCGAAGTCTGCCATATAATTTGCAATGCAAACAGGACTCATGTCCTGAATCCAGCCAACAGCATACGTGGTGGAATTATAATGGAGGGCGAAAAATGTACATACATATATTGGTTGAACTTCCACTTTGACTGACGATGACGAAGACTTTCTTTTGTGTCGTTAATAAAAAGAATAATAGCAACAACAACGATGGCTGCGCGGAAACCTCCAATAATGAAATT
The DNA here is from genome assembly GCA_005876975.1 of Drosophila orena. Lineage (NCBI taxonomy): Eukaryota > Metazoa > Arthropoda > Insecta > Diptera > Drosophilidae > Drosophila > Drosophila orena. The sequence goes on along the minus strand of VCKV01000008.1, from coordinate 5,697,596 downwards.
TATTTCTTTCGCAGAAGCAAAGCTTAAAATGCCCCTTGGAAAATCTGAACTTCAAAAGCTTGACATGAAATGAAAATTCCTCGAATTGCTCAGTAAATTTGGCCTTGGAATGGAATTAGAGGCGGCTCTTTCTGCCACCCAATCAACATTATCGTCGTCATCGGGTCGAGTGTAAAATGTAATTTATAGATAGTAAAAAGTCTGGCCAACAGGTTGCCAACTGGTTTTCAAATACGCTCATAAAACCCACCAAGAATTACAATAACGATGAAAAAAAGAGCCCCAAAGCGGAAGCGAGCACTACAAATTTCATTTACAAACAGTCCTTGAAGACAGACAGTCCGCTGACCAACAACCAACTAGCAACAAGCAACAACCAAGAGATACAGGTGCAACTGGACAGGTGAGTTCCAATTAGCACATTACATCGAAGGAAATTCTAGCCGACTTGGCTGCGATATTGAAATGAAGAGGCGCTTCGCATAAATCGCATAAATATGTTAATTAGTCAAGTGCCGCACGAAGCGAACGTAAACATTCAGCGCTGTTCGCTTGAATTTGTTTAGAATTAATTTCAGCTTCATTTGATTTGCATAAATTGTGTGAATGTTTAATGGACTTGTTTGCCGCACAGCCGCAAGCAAACGAAATAAAAAAATCAAAAAGCGCGCTGCGAAACAGCAGAAAGTAAAAGTTAATTATCGCATAAGACTAGAATCGTCAATTGGGTATCATCGAGAATTGGGTCAATGGAATCGGGGAGTCGAGGAATCGGGGAGTCGGGGAATCGATGAATGAAAATGGAATTGCTTGCACAACGGCATTGATAAGATTTCGAATGGCTTGGTAATTGGAGGAGCTACAAACAATTCCACAGCACACACTTCTTGTGCGCCACAATTGACCTCTGACATTCGGGCCGTGATTAGGCATACGCAGCGTGGCGGAGTCAGATTGTCCTCGTTTCGTTGGAAATGTCTCAAAGTACACAAGAAGCTGGGCGAAGGAGAGATAAGCCAGCTCTTTGGCGGATGGAAAAGGTCGCCAGCAGGGGCACATTGAAACAAAAACTAGCGCTCATCGCTCGAAATTCTAGTCTTTAAGTAAACCAGAAGCCAGAAGCCAGAGGCCCACAAAAACCATGATAAGTCGACACACAAATTTAAAGCAGCCCAAGAATCGGATTTTCACTCCGCAAGCTGATTAAATTTGTTTACTTTGTCACTCACTGTATGTTTTGGGCTTCCTGAACAAATGAGATGATTTGATGCCCTTTGCCAGCTCTTAAGTTCCATAATGACAGGGAAATCATTGGCTAAAGTCTTCGCTCTGTATCCCACTATTCCAATTTCTTATCGCTGCTTATCTGCCTTTTGCTTAGCAATTGCCACTTATCGGGTATCCCAATACGAATCGGAATCGCAGCCCAAAGATATGGCGTCTCTTGTGCCAAATATTTGGCAGATAACAGAAGTGGAACCACGGAGGAGAACGGCACCCAACCCGAAAAATCCAAAAACCAAGTACGTGCCGAGTGCTGGTTTCTTTGGAGATGGGCACTTTCCCCTTTGGGGAGCAGAACTGCAGTGGATTTACGATGGAGCTGCGATTCAGGTCTCGTCGGGTTACGTGGGTTGTTTGGGTTGTTTGGGTTGTTCTGTGAGTGTGTCATAGGGCGATAAAAATGAACTCGTTGAGCTGAGAAGTTGGGGGCCCTCTAGTCCACGTCTCGGGTTTACACGTGCCACCATTTGGCTGGCCATTGCTCGATGAGTTCGCTGTTATCAACGAAACCTGAGCGAAGCTCAGTCGCTTTTTAATTTCGGTTTACGGCGCCCAGTTCAATTGGTTCCACGCTCCTCGGACATGACTCAATGCGGACATTAATCATGCATCCAACCAAGTTTCGGTTAGCCGTACAGATGTACATACATACGTGTATGTATGTGCGTTTTCAACTAACCAACCAAACAAAGGGTGTTAGAATGCTTTTTGTTTCAGCATCGCTGAGCAGAGATTTAAGAGTCGCTTTTGGGGCGGAATGGCAGGGTGGGGTGGGGAGGGGCGTAAAAAAACAAACCGCAAAACAACCATAAAGAAACCAAACGAAAATTACTTTTCTACTAATTGCAACTCTGGAACTGCTGAGGTCATCAGGTGGATGGCGGCTACATGGAGAGAGACCAGGGGGCAGATCATTTGGCCAACAGTTCAAAACAATGCACAGGAAATTCGCATTTACCCAGTGCCAGGGAAAAGCCAACAATAAGCCAACAAAAACGCCATGCAACATCAACATTTTCCTTTGCCATTGTGGAGCGGAATTTGCACAAAGCTTTGGATTGAATAATGATGCCGGCGGGATCAGAGGCAAACGGCCAAGGAATAGCTTATTTCCAGATTGAAATTCTTCCCTACGCTTGGGGCTTCAGCAAGGGATACATAGGGCCAACAAGGATGGTGGGGGAACTCGGTCCATTTTATTGAAACAAACTCCGAAATTTCGCATTTTCAAGAAACAAATTGGTGTAAACCAAGATTACTGAAATAAGCTACCTCGTCGTAGGTCGTTAAGGTAGTTTCTAAATTTAATATAATTTCCTAATACAATGTGTTCAATGTTATAACATATAACTCTACAGCCATTTGTTTTCAAACCTAATATTACTTATAGAACAAGTTGCAATTAATTCGCCTACTTGGCGCACACAACTTTTCAATACCCAAAATATGAGAGAAAAATGCGAATGACAGTTTCTACATAGACTTAATCCAACTCCCATAATTCTCGAGCATAGCAAAGCTTTTCCGTGATTTTCCGGTACCCCTAATCACTGCCCTTCGCCCGAATTGCACCATCGTCATTCCAGCGCTGGGTTGCCAATTGACGTGGCAGCCACCAACCTCTATTGCATAACACCTGACAAATGCAATTCAGGCAAAATGCCTCGACGAGGCTGATGATGATGGCCTCAAGTGAAAAACACTCACGCAAACACGCGACGCACTTTGGGCTCTGGATTGGGATTGAGTATTGAGCACTGGGTACTGGGTACTGGGTACTGGGTATTGGGTATTGGCCATTGGGTGGCTCCATTCCATTGGGCACTTTAATAAAGTGCAGTCCAAATTGTGGGCCATCGGGTGGCGGCAGCCCTGCAGTTGTCGGCATTGTTGTTGCTGTCGGTGGTGCTGATGCGGCGGTGCTGCAGTTGCAGCCACCGTGGCGTCAATTATCGCCGCTGTACGCAAAGTGGGGCAGGCAAATAAGAAAAAAGAAAAAAAACTCGCCCAAACGCAGTCGTCAGGCTTAAAGCACTTCATTGTCAAATGAGCTTAAGCACCACGCCTCTCGGCCCCGATTCCGCCCCCTTAAGACCCACTCCACCACCGCCATCACCCTCACCCTCACCATCCCATCTCGATTTCATTTGTGCAGCACTCTTTGCTGCGTTTTCGTTTTCATTTCACTTCAGCATCTCACTGCTGCGATACCCTATAAGTATTTTCTGCATATCATATGGTTACAAAGCATTGTATAGCAATACACATTCATTTTGATTCATTTGAATTCCTTAACATTTGAATCTAATTGCTGTTCTTTGCTAGGGTAAGAATAATTGTGTATGTTAATTTTATTGCAAGAAAGTTTTAAAATTATTCTTCATTTGCAATCCAATTTGTTCTTAATAATATTTTCCCGGTAGTTTCATATAAGCTATACTTTTTAACGAAAACATAAATAAGCTAAAACAAAATCAAATCTTCCTTAAATAAAAATTTCAATATCCATTACAGATGGAGTTACAGGGTATATAATGGCTTTAACTGAAAAACACCTCTCCCTGGCTTATTTTTTATGTTTTCTGCAGTTTTGTTCGCCGTTTTCACGCCTCACTTGCCACCTTGTTTGCCTCGTTCGCTGATTTGCTGATTGATGGCGACGTCTGCAATTGAGACGGCAACTGCGACAGCGACTGGAACTGCGACTGGAACTGCGACTGAGACTGAGACTGAGACTGGAACTTCGGTTCCGTCTCCGCGCAGGTGTCGCCGCCTAATTAAATGAAGGCAACGCTCACGCATGCGTAACCTGCAAACACTCCCTGGCCCATTGCCCCGCCCCGCCCCTCCTCGCCCCGCCCCCTCGAGCAATGCATTGTTAAGAAAATGGGTCAATATGCAATTATTGCATTTATTTTTTCCATATTTTCTTTGCAAGACCTGCGGGCTCAGCTTCGTTTGCGTCACTTGCGTGGAGTTGAGTTGAGAGGCGAGTTCGCAATAATCATAATATGGCTACTTCACTTGGCAAAGCAATCAGCCCGAGGCCTCTGAGGTGTTGATTTTGTTAATATTTCTCCTCCTACCCAGATGCCACCCCCTCCCTCCCTCCCTGCAGTGTTCTCTGTCCAGCGCTCCCGATTCGCGGAACTTGGAATGGAGCCGATGCGCCGCTGGATGTGCAACTGCAACAGCACCCAGCTCTTTGGGTTAATGAAGCGACGCCAAAGTTGGTTTGCTCTGCTCCAATTTCGAGGTTGATGGAAAAGCACTTTAAAGGAAACTTTAAATTGATTTTGCGAAGTAAACGATCAACTTTCAGAGGAAAACTATCATGGAGACTAAAAGTTAAAAGTTAAGTTGGTAAAAGCGTTATTACTGATAAGAAGATGTATGTATGTATATACTAACTGGAAATATTACTATTAACGTGTTTAATTTGATATGTATCAATCGTGCAAAAGACTTGGCTTTCAGAAATATGTCTAAATTTGAAGCAATGTTTCCCTAAAATAAGCACCCCTCCAAAATACAATACCTTTGGCCCCTCACCAACCAAATTAGGCCTTGTTTGAAAAGCGAAATGAGGGTCCTTCTGGGCACCAAATTCTTCCTGAACCTCGTAAGTTCCACGGTCTCCTAGCCCCTTTGAAACTGTTTATCTTCAAGTGAGCATTACTAGAGTAAGCACCGGATACGATGGCACCACAAAGGCAGTTCATATCTACCTACTCAGCATCTCTACGATGTTGCAAGGAAAGTCGTCAGAGCCCACCGATCAGCGATTTCCCCACGCTTTCTATCAGGCAAAGGAAAACCTCCAGAAACTCCCACTTTGGATTTAATTTGTCGGGTATTAGCATCAGCGAAAAACTCAGGTGATGCTGGCAAGCCGAAAGAGCCATTGAAACTTGAATCCATGGGTCAAACATCTCCTAGTTCCACCAACCATACATTGACAACCAATCCGCTTCATATAAAGGACGAAAGCCAAACGCCATCGAAAAGCCAATTAGAACCTGAGTTGGCATACTCAAAAACGCCGGAAGTATTCAACTGTAAGAACTGTTTTGAATATAGCTCGGAAATAATGATTGTAAACTGTAAAAATTGCATCGAAGATGACCATCAATCTACACAGTCTGTTATGGGAAAGGCGACATTACTACTACAGGAAAATAGTGCAAATCAATCAACAAGTGCTTTAAGGGAGTCTTCAACTTCGGCGTCAAAACCATCGGTTGGCGAAGCTCTACCAACTGTTGCCCCAAAGAAACCTCATGGATCACCAAGTTCAACGTCTCTCAATGAGAGATTTACCATGCCGCAAAAATCAGCTTTTCCCGTGGGAAGAAACCCCTGTGTAGACGGCAAAAAAGATAAAAAATCTAAATGTCCGCCACCCAAACCCAAACCTTGCAGCTCACCGGAAGGTGAACACAAACCTCCGGTTAAGAAAAAGTCACCTTCAAAACCCAAATCGAAAGATCCACCTAAAACCGTTCCTAGTGCAGCTGATGCACAGAAAAAGGAGGCTGCTCCTGCAAAGCCAAAGATCAAAAATACACCTGCGAATAAGCCTCAAACTTCAAATTCAAAGGTTGGATTTTCTATGTCTTCGAATTCGGCTTTTCCATTGGGAAGAAATCCCTGCGTTGATGGTAAAAATGAACAAAAAGTACCTAAATGTGCAGCATCCAGTTCAAAGCCACTTCAAAAAGCCAAGAAAGGCGATGCGCCAAAAGTTGCGACTAAAAGCCAAAATAAGCTGAAAACTGAAAAAGAAACAGACCCTAATGCATCTCTGAATAAAAAGGCAGCTACTGTACCAAGTGGTTCGCCTAAGCCTCGAAAGAAAAAGTCTATGAGGCAGGGTATTGTCAATCCAAAAGAGACTCCGTTTAAGCCAAAAAGTCCTCCGCTTAAATCCAGGGCTCCTCTGAAAAAGGCTCCTAAGGCTAATGCAAAACCAAAGGACAAGGAGGTACCACCACTGCCATCCTCCCGTTTTACTATGCCGCTAATGATGGCATTTCCCATTGGAAGAAATCCCTGCCGGGATGGCCCAAAGGGGTCAGCCAAAGAAGACAGTTCCTGCGGTAAGAAGGTAGTCAGCATTTGTCAATCGGAAACCGATTCCTGTAAATCTAAAAAGAAATCAGCGGTTGATCAAAAAATTTCAAGTTCATTAAGCCCCGTTCCTCAAAAAGTTTTTAAGGAATCAGATGCATCGGAAGCAAAGGAATCCCACACCTCACCACCATCGAAGGCTTCCTTGAACCCTCCGCCTCCTCCAGCGTCAGCTGGTCCATCACAGAATAAGGAGAAGTCGGCTGCAAAAGCACCATTACCCACAGGAAAAGAAACCAAGAAATCTCCAGCCTCGCAGCCTTCGCCTCCAACTTCTAATAAGCAAATAAAAACATCTCCAAGCCCCGAAGATCCACGAGCTAAGAGATCGAATTGCGAAGTAAAAACACAATGCGCTTCTACAGAATCCCAAAAAGTTCAAAAGAAATGCCCCGAATCGAAAGTACGCCACCAGGCCAACGCCAACAATGAGCCATATAAGAAACCCGAGCTAAAAAAGTTTCCAGCTCTGCCGCTCAAGCAAAGCATCGCCAGTTATTTAAGCAGTATTGAACCATTTCTTAATGAAGAGGAACTCAAAGTGGAACAGAAGTTGACCAAGAAGTTTGTGGACAACGAGGGTGCGGAACTGCAGGAGCTTCTCGAGGAAGAGGCCGAGCGTTCGGACAACTGGCTAACACCCAGATGGACACGTTCCGCATATTTGACCTATCAGGCTCCGCTGACCGTCTTCTCCAATCCGGGTCTCTCCTTCCCCATCCAAGAGTTTAACGAAACCAATGATTTTCTCAACTTCACGGCTAAAGCTATCTACGCCATGTGCGAGTTCAAGCAGCTGATCGACGAATACAAAATCCCAGTGGTCAAGATGGGTAAACATTATCTGGACAACAGCCAGTTTGAGAAAATCTTTGGCACGGTTCGTAAGCCAGGTCGATTTTGCGATACCATCGAGCAGTACAGCGATGCCGATTATATTGTGGTGGTGTATAACAATAATGTGAGTACTAAGAAAGTTATTATTGATCGGTTTTTGGTACTATTAAGATACAGCAATCCTACATAGGAAAGTTTAACTTCTATTAATACTTCATACTTAACAATCTGGTTTACCTTTCTTCATTCGCAGTACTTCAAGTTGCCAATTTATTCCGAAGGTGGAGCACTGTTGCATGTTCATACACTGCGCGATGCGTTGAAGGATATACTGGAATGTCCCATTAAAATGGGCGAGCACTTTGGCCTTTTGACACACGACAATAGAAGCAACTGGGCCGAGGCATATACAGTACTTTGTCGTCCTCACGGAAACGCAGATACCGTGGAAGCCATTGAGCAGTCCCTGTTCGTGGTCTGTCTTGACAACTGTGTACCCGTTCCGAGGGGAAAGGAGAGGGTTGTCCAGGCCCATCAGCTCCTCCACGGTGGTGGAGTGCGCCAGAACAGCGCCAATCGCTGGATGGACAAAACCATTCAGCTGATTGTCAATCCAAATGGCTTGGCCGGATTTTGCTATGAACATTCTCCCGCGGATTGCCAGCCACTGGCCATGTTGATGGATTTTGTGCAGCAGAAAGTGTAAATATGTTTATAGAAATGTTTTTATTTACAGCTAAAAAGAACTTGTGTTTCAGCCAAGAGGAGAACTATGGCTGCGAAGGCTGTGAGTCCGACAAAAAGGTCACGTCCGCTCTGTTAAAATTTCAGCCAGTGAACGATTGCATCAACTTGTGGTTGTGCCAGGCAAGGCGAAACATCCACAGGATCGCCAGCCAGCTGCAGATGAATGTGATCCAGTTCGAGTGCCATGGCAAGTGCTTCATCAAGGCGCAGGGTCTGAATCCGGATAGCTACATCCAGATGGCCCTGAGTCTGGCCTACTACGCCATGCACCGGAAATTACCCGCTCAGTATGAGTCCGCTCACCTCAGGATTTTCCACGAGGGGCGCACTGAAACCATTCGGTCCACGTCCAATGAATCCAAGACCTTCCTCATGACCATGCAATCGGAGAAGGCTTTACTGAGTGAAAAATTGGTTGCGCTTCAAAAGGCGGTGGATGCCCACGAAAAGTTGATCAAAGAGGCCATTAATGGACAGGGCATCGATCGGCATTTGTTTGGCCTGCAGGAGATGGCCCTGGAACAAGGAATGCCACTGCCGGAGTTCTTTCGCTCCAAAGGTTACCTCAGATCGGTGACCTTCCAACTCTTCACCTCCCAGGTGGCCACATCCCACGAAGGATTCATGGCATACGGACCACTTCTATCCGACGGATACGGAGTCTGCTACAACCCGCAGGAAAAGAAGATCACCTTCGCCATCTCCGCTTGGAAAAGTTGCCCAGAAATCAACGTCATACGATTTGGCAAAGCCATCAAGCACTCCCTAAACGACATGAGAAAACTAATCCTGAACACAGGAGGCGATCGTGTGGGCGAGCATCCATGTAGATGCGAGAAAGTGCTGCTCTAGAAGGGAATACCCTATACATTTCTGTTTAGATACCCTCCAGTGTTACGTTTCACAACAAGGCAAATACACACTCGTCATTTTTTCGGTTGCATTAACCAAGCCACTTTAGCTGAGTTTGGGTTCAGGGTCGTTGGAAAAACGTGCGCATATTACTCAGCCCAAAAACACACTCACCTTTGACAAAAAAAAAACACTTATATCGCGTAAAATTCTCTTCGAGAATATTAGCCTGAGTCAGAGAGAAAAGTGTGCAGCCAACTCAGATATTTCGACATCGCGTGTTAATTTAAAAAAAAAAGCAGTCCGGGGAAGAATAAGTAAGGTTGGGTGATTCAGCTTGAGTTACCAATATTGTGATGTTTCATTAGAATTAAGTAGCCTGTTGTCAAGTACCTGATAGTTACAAGATCGCTGAGAATCATATCCATTTCGGTGCACCACTGACCCACTTACAACATGAATGCGGCGCCTTCTTCTCCAGGGGGCAAAAAGTCAACCCGCCTTACTTCAATATAGTCTCATATATGCCTCGCGAGTTCTTATGCAACATTTGCATCGGTTTCGCGGTTCTCTGCTCATTTTATTGCTAAATTAAGTAATTGGTACAAGAAGCCGCCATATCTTCAGCCCCCGCCGCTCTTGCAATATAAATGCCCCGCTGTGTTTGCTGCGTATATGCAGAAGTATCTGAGTGTGTGTATCTATAATACCGCTGCATCTGGGCATGGCCGAATGAGAAGTGTGCTCTGTGCTGCTCTCTCTCGTTTCGGCTCTTTGGTATTGCACTTCTGCTTTCCATAGTGAATGTGATATGCAGATGCAGATTGCAGTTCAGTCCACGAAGAGCCAGAAAGAGAGGCGAGGACTGCACATGATCAAAGTAGTGCAGCTGTACAGATGCTTTCGCATCTGTGAGGTACATCTCTATATATACGTGTATATATCTTTTAGACTCTACAGCAGAACAATCATTCCAGCGAATTGCGACTTATTTTTCGCCGAATCCCTAGCACTGCATTGCTGTCATTAGCCAAATTGAAGGCATTCTAATTGGTTCACTCCATGCCGCCGCACTTCGATTCACTTCACTTAAATTTAAATCGTTTAAAACTAATTATAAATTGTACTTGAAAACGCTATGCATATGGGGACTTATTTTGGGTACCACTAGCTAATAGTATTTTAATATAAATAAATTTTTGAATTGCTAATACCATCTTTACCCCAGAAAGCCTTAGGAGTTCGAAGCTAAGTCTCCATTTCGGTATATCAATCTTTTCCAAAGACGATTAGCTGATATACCTTATAAACCGAAATTAGTTTACTTTGCCAAACTCACCGTGTGAATCACATGCATGCGGAGCAGCGCGGCGGTGGGCGTGGTCGGCGGTCAGCCCTCCTCTCACGTGCTGCTCGTCATCGCCGGCCACAATCTGATCTCATTTTAATCACAGCTAATGAATGTCAACACTAATTGCCACTTGAGTGCCAACACTCTGTGAGACGGGGGCAGGGGGGCGGGGCCCCAAAGGGGTGGACCCAAAAAGTGATCTTAAACAAAACAAAGTTAACAAGCAGCAAACAGAAAAAGACGCAAACAAAAGGCAAACAAAACTGCGAAAGCCTAATTACTGGTTGTTATAACTATATGGGGCACAAACCTCTCCTTTTTCGATGGGATGAGGGAAAAAGAGTTGAAGGGCGAAGGAATGCGTCACTTAAACGACTTAATACTTACAAAAATTTACACAAATTAATTAACCAATTAAGTGAACGTAGAGCAGACAAGTTCGGTCATTAATCATGGAGTGTTTCTATGACCAACCAAAAAGACCCCTCCGGCTAATGAAGTGGTAAAAACTCAATTCAAAAACGCTTTAATGGGTTTACTCAAGAGTGATAGATGGATTAATCGATCTTTGGAATTGTCAAAAGCCCTAAGCCGTATCTAACCCTATTAAGAGTTCACCACTCAATGGGATCTTTGATATTATATGCATATGTTGTAGCATTTAGTTATACAAATTTGATTCTTGTGTATAGTATAGGTAATAAGGATGAATGATTCTCTATATTGGATTAAGTTTAAGTTGAAAGGTTCGGTATGCTGCTTATAACTAGTATTTCTAAAACATTAATATGATTACATAGACGCTTTTAAAATTTGTGCGTAGTCTCTCGCCTGAATGCGGTTTTTGGTTCTATCCAAAGATCTTAATGTTAATATAATATCATATATCTTTTATGGCAATGGCCCTGTATTGCACTTTTTGGTTGATATTTAAAATTTGTTGATTTTTGCATTAATTAAACCGAAAGATAACTTAATTCCATGCTTGCAAATGCAGGCAGATGGAATCAAGCTAGTTCGCCGGCCACATGGCGTATGAGTAATCAGCCTTAGCACAGCCTTAGCCATTTATGGAGCCCCTGCAGCATCGATCTTGACTTGGCTCTAAAGCCGCCTCTTGGACAACGCATTCGATTCAACGATTGTTTGTTTGTTTGTTCGGCTATTTGCTTGGTTGCTTGGTTGCCTGCTTGACTTGGCGTGGCTCTCAACTGCGATTCCGATTTCGAGTTCGCTCCAATCCGTGGCCATTTGGTGCCATGTCATGCTCCGCGCTGCAGTTTGCCAGCTTGCGAGGATAGCCTGCGACCAAGTTGGGGTCGCAATTCTTTATTTGTATTCCGAGTAATTGTCGTCGCTGCTGTCGCAATGATGTCATCCGGCAGGTAGATATACATAGGTGCCAAAAGGTGACTTTTTGCAGCAGTCATCGTGGCGAGCTGCTTGTCGTTGATGGATTCGTTGAGGCGAATCTCGGATTGGATTGGATTGGATTGGATCCGATTGAATTGGCCAGAGTAGGTGCTCTTGTCTTGGCCGCTTGCTGCGCATTTTGACCAATTTTAGCCAAACTCAATTAGTCTTAACTGATGTTTCGTTTGTGCTGTTTATAGAACTCTGAGAAAACAAGGAGCGGGTGCTCATGGGTGCTTTCTGATATCATTGGGGTCAAGGACAGGGTTCAGCACCCAAGCCCAGAACAGAGATCTCGAAATCGTGGCTGCTGCGCAATTCAAAGAAAGCCGTGCACATAAATTCAGTTGGCTAAATGTGCACATACATCTGAATATACAGCATTCTGAGCTGGCTTCGATTCAGCGTCTTTAATTAGCACCGAAATTAAACTTTTTTTTGACTTGCGCTTTTTTCCTTTCATTTGTCGCATTACCTGCGACTCAATTTACCCAACTCTCGGGCACTCAGTTCGCATGGAGAGTCCCGAAATTCCAGTTCCCAAGGCGGTGCCGCCGATCGACCGACTAATTCTTCTTTAAACAAACCGAGAAGAACCGAAAATGAGCGGCACCAGAAAAAACAAAAAGTAAGTTCAGAAATCTTCATAAACACGCTAACAAAAAGTTCTTTTGCCAGCGACCTTGGGGATTTCAGTTCATCTGCTTTGCGTGCTTCATTTTATGGTATCGTCCCCCGTTTCATTTTATTTATTAATTCGTAATGCCATTTTACGTCTGGCCATTTGGATGCCATAAAAAATTTCGGTTCAGTTTCAGATTTCTTTGAATTGGTTCGCTTTGATTCTCGAGTGGAGTGGAGTATGCACACTCGTACACTCGTATGTAAAAAGAACGATGCCCCAAAAGAATCTTTAGAATGCAAGTAGCAGAAGCTATACCATTTTCTCAGTACTATCTGCCAAAGTTGCACAACCCACACTCGCATTTTGAGTACTTGCTTTGCTCGCCGCCTGGCCTCTTTGACTTCAATTTCCTTTTGTATATTTACATTATTTTGGTTTTTGCCTCGAATCCGCATTCAGCATACGCCCTGTTGCCCTCACCACTCCGGCAATTGCATCTGCAAAACACATTCGCCATGGAAGGCAGAAGTGGAATACCAAAGAAGAGCACAGAGCGCGCTTCTCATTGTGTGCCGCTCCGCGATGCCCAGATGGAGATACGAGGCCGCCAGCGGTCTAATAGATACAGATACGCGGCCACAGATACCCAGATACTCGCACAAAGGCAAACATAGCTGAACATTTAGATTGCAGAATCCAAAGCGAATGCAGGGCAGTCGGTGGGACGGAGGGACGGAGGGAGGGGTGGGCGGATGTGATGCGGAGGCGGCTTCTTGTACCAATTACTTAATTTAGCAATAAAATTGCAGCCGGCAAAGAGCAGAGAGCCGAGAAATCGAGAGCAAACTCAAAAGAATTGCATCTGCAAATGTTGCATAAGAACTGGCGAGGCGAATATGGGATGATAATGGGGGAATATATAGGGGGCGGGGCATGGCAGGTTGACTTTTTGCCCCCGGGAGAAGAAGGCGCCGCATTCATGATGGAAGTGGGGCAGTGGTGCATCGAGTAGGGGGAACACTATAGTTATGATTAAGAACTATTTGCTATACACGTATGTTTCCCATTGGGCGCAGAACCTATTAGTGACTTTCTATATATATGTAGATTATGAATATTATTTCTAAAAAAATGATAAAAATTAATTGAATGTTGCATACAGTAGTAAATGCAATTACTTTTTCATATCAAATAGACTTTATAGCATTACTTATCTGCGCTCTTGTTCTATAGGTGTTTAGGTTCATTAATAGTAGTTTAATGATTATTACAAATGCATCATTAGTATCTTCTTCTCGTGGCTATTGTAACTCTATTGCATTTATGTGTAAAAAGCGATCTCTTCAGCTGAGCCATAGATTCCGATGAACTTCATTACCCAACTACAAAGCTATCCCCAGATACCCGATAATTTTGCCTGCATTGTTCGAGTACATATAGTATAATTTAGTGCCCCCGCCGACTTGACTGAGTTATTAATTAGCGAGCCCCTTTCCCCGAAGGGGGTTCCCGGATGAGCTGGACTGGCTGCACTTGACTGATCTGGCGTCCCCCTTTCTCCGCCTCTGCTCGAGCCACACGTCTTCTGAGTCTTCTGAGTCAGGCTAATACTCACGATCGTTTTGGGGCCTTGTCAAAGGTGAGTAATAAGCGGGAGATCGTATATGGCTCGCTGGATGTTTCCACAGAAATTCGACAAGTTTTGCGGCAAATGTTCACCTTGAACTTGGCCAGACAAGCGGGCAGAGAGATGTTAGTTAGCGTTTGAATTTGAGTTTTCCTATCCATTTACGCCCCCCTCATTTTTTGCAGTTGCATCGCGCTGCTCAGCGAAGCTGAAAATATTTAAATGCTAAGCAACGTTTTTTATTTTTTATTTTTTTCCCCCTCTTTTGTGGATGCTAAACAAATATGAATGCGAAATTTGTTTGGCGTGGCGACTCCCCCACGAGCTGGTCATGACAATGCCGATGCCGATGCCGATGACGATTTTGTTGGCCTGGCCAAAAAGCAGAACCACCACAAAGTAATTACGTCGAGGAGCGTACCAGAGAGAGAGAGAGGTACAGCAGGTTATGCAAGTTCAAGGCCAAAAACTCTGCATTAATTATAATTATTTTTGCATTTGTTAAACGCAGAGGGGCAGCAACGACAACAACAATCATCGAGCTGCCTGTGTTAATTGTCTGGGCGAATGCAAAAGAGGAAAAACAGGTAAATGCAGAATTTGTTTTGCTCGAATGTGGTAATTAATTGTGGCCAGCAATCGATGGCAGAATCCCCCAGCCACGAGGGTTAATGCCATTCAAAGGCATCGAAGCCAGCCCCAAGACCAGTAAATTACCTCAAGACAGAGTTTTTATTACTTTGTAATACAGATGGTATAATTAAAAGCAACACAAATATCATTATTCAAATATTCCGTAGAAGTGAAACAACCAAAACCAGGGGATTAACAAAAACCCAACTTAAAACAAGAAGCGCAACATTTCTACGACTCTTTAATGTGGAAAGTAAACAGAACAGAGCGAAGAACACTTATATAAACTAACCTGTTATTTTGTTGCACATTATTATATTGCAAATCGACAAAACTTTCACCCAAGAGAAAGTGCTTTCAACACACGTACTGCAACTTTGCACTGGCTGCTACTCCGCCTCTCCTCCACTTTTGTTTTCAGTAAAGTATTTGGCACACAGCCAGTATATCTCATATCATTTGCACAGATTCGGGATACCCGATAAGCTAGTAAACAAAAGGCTGATAAGCAGCAGTCCAAATTCAATTTGTCCCCTATCGATAAGAAAACGGGGGGACATGAAACCGAAGGGTGACTTAAGCCAACGATTGCTCCGCCATTATGGGTCTTAAGAGCTAGAACAGGCCATAAAGTAAGCTCCTGGAGGAGGGGATGCCACCCAACCACCCATCCATCCACCCACCCATCCAGCCATCCATCCAGCCATCCATCCAGCCATCCATCCATTTAGTGAGACACAGACAGAGAGTGACATAATAAATAAATTTAATCAGTTGGCTGCGTAAAAGCTCTGCTGATGCTGCTGAATGGCGAAGTGGAAACCCAATCCGAATCCGATTCCGTGGCAGCTTTAACTTCTAGTGTCTTTGACTTTGGGACTTACTTTAAGATTGCCGCCGTCTGTGTGTCATCAGTTCATATTTCGAGTGCTTAGCGCTCATTTCTTTCAATTCATCCCTTTTTATGACCTCCACCTCTGCCATCTCCTCAGCTGCCTGGCTGGCTGGCTTATCTCATTGGAAGCCCGATTCTAATTCCGTTCTTGTGTCTGTCGCTTGGGCATCGGGACACTGTGGCTGTGCCCACGCTGCGTATACGTAATCAAGTTCCTAAATCCGACTCAAAGGGCAATTGTGTTGTGACACCCAACGAGTTTTTATAGCCAGCAGCTAACTCGCTTTTCAAATTATTTCACGTTCATCATAGCGTCCTCCAGTTTTAATGGCATTATTACCACATTCTGTATACCGCGAGTCGTCGTGCGAGTTTTCCATGATTTTTCCCCTTTGGAAATGTACATCCTTTCGGCTATTTGTGTGTGTTTATTTACTTATGAGGATTAAAGCCCCAATTAAAATTCGTTTAGTGTGGCTGAGAAAACACTGGGCCCGTGATAAAGGGTGTGGAAAACGAGGTGCATTTAATAAGGGAAACGTTTAAATATAATTGAAAATTTAAAACAGAAACCTGCTGGTTGTCCTGTGACAAAAGCGCAGAACAATTGTGCGGTTTCCATTATTTACACCACGAATTCGCTGCTGTAATTGTTAGTTTAACTGGGTAAATAATTAGCAAAAGCAATCATTTAAATTTAAGTTAAAATTAAAACGTAAAATGGTTTAGTTATACGTATACATACAGTCGTAACTTTGTGCCAGGAGAATTTGCATAGTAATTGATTGCATTGCAATCGCAATAATTGATTGTTCTGCTCGATGTTTGTTTTTGATTGATTTGTAGAGATAGAAATTACGTTTTAATGTGGGTAATTAGGTTTCGATTTGTTGCATGTTTAGAAACAATTATTTTTCTTTTACTCCATTTTCATGAGAGGCCACTAAAAATATAACTGATTTCCGAGGAAAAAGCTAATTAGCTTATATTTGCTTAGGTCTTGCGCAACATATTCCTCTGATTAGCACTGAATAAAATGTATTCATGATGCGGAAATCGTTTGAATTTCTCTCGATGGCCTTCCTTTAGTTATAGTTATGTATAACTGGTTAACGCTGGTTAATGGCTGAAGCCCAAATCTCGGCTATTAACACAGAACGTTGGTTCGACCATAAAATCGCATAAATATGCTAATTTCTTTTTGTTTTCGTTTTCATCGTCATAGTATTCTAAGCTCAAAATTGGTTTCGTATTTTTTTCTGCTTATTATTCACCTAATTAGCATAAGCTGTTCGATTAAATACGTTTAGAGAGGGGCGCAATTTTGACTCGACAGTAAAAGTGGTATTTTCCTAATGATAACACAAGCGAAACTTAGTTGGAAATGGGTCAAGGTGCTTGGAATTTTTTGGAAAAGACCAGCTCATAAAATAATCTTTCAACAAATTTGATTAGAAATATGTTTTATTTAAATTGAGCATCGTACAATTTAACCTAAGTTAATAAGCTGAATTCCACGAGCGTCTTCCTCCTTCGTCACCTTGGTTTTCACTAAGAAATATACCCGATCTATACCGATCGCGGTATAGATTAATCCAAACAGCACCAGCAGACGGAAAATGGATTGCATTTTTCTTTCGATTAGCTCTGGCTACAGTTGACTCAATGTCAGTTGGCTCTTTAGCTTGGCTTTTATAGCCTAGCCCAGGTTTATCAGCAGTTCTAAATGGTTCATCAAGGATTTAAAGCTTATGTGTATACTTTTAGATTGAGGTGAGAACGGAAATTCCAGCTTAACGTCTTAATCTATGTACTTAATCTATGACTAGTATTTAATATTCATATTTATTCGCTTACTAAAATATGTAATAAAAGGTCTCATGATTGATTTTCAACCCACCCATAAAAGTACATCGACGTGATGTACAGTTTTCAATGATAACATTTTAGAATTGCTTTTTTCACTACTATTATTTTACTTAATATGTATTATTGAAGAACTTGTTTATTTACAGAGAATAGGAAAGGCTGACTTAGCACTACATGCAATACTAATAATGTCCATATTAAATCGCCGGTTCGGTAGTAATATCCACAAAATCCAAGGTGGTCTCATCGCCATCATAACTTGGGTAGTCGGTTGAGTTCTCATGAGCTGCATCGTACTCCTGCCAGCGCCTGACCAGCTCGCCCATTGCATTCATGAAGTCCTCGGCACTGCTGTAGCCACTGCCAGATTCATCCAAGGATTCATAATTCGAATCATTCGGATCTTCAATTAGGTCGTGCGGATGGGCAGCAATCAGAGCCGCACAAATGATTCCGAGTAGGAGAACCAATGGAATAATGTGGCTCTTCATACTGTTCAATACGCTGCCGGCAACTGCATAGCTAGTTGCAGTCTCTTTCGTTTTTATATGGATCGTGTCGGTCAGTAATTAGTCCGGTGGAATTCTGGAAAATCCAGTCTGGGCTAAGCCCAAGTGGCAAGCTGTTTGGATTTCCTCGTTCATATTTATGCGTTGGGCGGTACCATAGTACTATACTCCCCTCAGCCGTCTGAATCATCGGAGGCGAAGCCAGCACAAGCATTGCGCATACGACACGTTGCCACTTGCGGATCAACAGTCATGCAAATAAGTCTATGATTAATTCGAAATAATTGCAATGTCTGTGAAGGAAATTCTCGGCCATGCCAATCATCTGTCAGTTGCTAGAGAAGTGTTAGTTAGCTCAAAATCAAATAGTCTACTCTACATATAGGATCACAAACTTAGCATAGCGACTGTATTTAGTGACTGTTTTCCTTGTAGGCCGTTGTGAGGGCTGCCGGCAACCCTTAAATGACTTGGTTGCGAACATCGAGCACTTTACTCCGCTTCGTTGCCTCGATTCCTCTTTGGCTCCTACGGCACCTTATTCAATTTTTCAAAGCGCGCGCACTCAGCTGCCAGTGGGAACCCCACTCTGCCACCCCAAAACCAGGAGCCCATCCACGAAAACCTGTGGTAAAACCATGCAATCTACTCACGAGGCTAATGCCCTTTTATGGCATTGGAGTGTGCCGCATCAGCAAAACGGTACTGAATCGCTGCTGCTGAAGCTGCAGCATTCAACCTCCTAGCCAGCATGCGAACAACACCATTAGATGGGCCACCAGACTCGATTCACGGGGGCTGCAGCTCATTATCCTCCGGGGAAGCAGCCACCCAGCCACCCATCCACCGAATTGCTGGTGGACTTGTCTGCAAATATGTCGCTGTCGCTCATTTGCATCATCATCATTGGAGTCTAAGACTGCGCCATTGAAATCAGCGTAAGCTTTTACACAGATCGTTTTCAGTCATTTACAAAACGGTGGAGGACATTTTTAACTTTATATAAGTAACTGAATTTCCAGGTATAACAAATTTTCATATTTTTGGAATTTCAAATAATTAGAATATCCCTCAACTTATAATCCCCACTTGAATACTATTAATACCGTTCTATACTATACATACTTTTTCAGTTGCTTTTGTATATTTATGTCTATCTTCTAATCGACTTGTTAGCCAATCTCATTATACAACTCCGTCAGTCATATAAAAATCCCCGATGCCAGCGGCGCAGCAAATCAGACTGGGTTTCGAGTTTTGTTCAGTGCTTTTTAAGCCCACATGAATACCCACTTCTAGGTGTATAGAACCTTAGCAAGTGCCATTAAAAAGATACAACTGAAATGGCCCAGGCACTCCGACATACAAGTACGACAGTCAGTCAAATTAACATTTCAGTCACACAATGACCTTCACCTAGAAGCCATCAAAGCGTACCCAAACGGCGGCCCAGCCCTAGCCCCAAATCCCCAGCCCCAAAAGCCCAAGCTCCACCGGAGCCCAAAGCCAAAACCAAAGCTAAAACCAAAACCAAAGCCAACTTCAACGCAACGCGGACAAATAACATAAAAAACCAAAGTCAATCAAAAAAAGAAGAGGAAAATAATCATATAACAGCTAACGTTTAAATACCCTTTTTGAAGTTTATGTGTTCATATGTTCATGTGTTTGCATAATATAGAAGTAATAAAAACCTAACAAACAACTATTTACGCTACAATAACTTACAATTTTCAGAAGTATAATTAGAAGATACATTTTATTCCAATATACCCAAGTTGCTGTGTGTTTTTGTACAGTGTTACAAACCGCTTTTAGAAATCATAGAACACTTCGGTAGGGAACCAGAAATATATGAAAAACGATACAAAGTCGAAGCTGGCTTTTGCTCAGTCGGTCGCGTAATTTTGTTTTCGTAGCCACTTGATTAGCACGCTCTGAGCCATGTTTAAACGTGGGCTGTTTAGCCAAACGGCAGCCAATACACCCGACCTGGTCAAAAGCGTACCGTCCAATAACAGCGTTGGCAACAACAAAGCTCCGATATCGGCGACCAGAATTCAGCTAAAGACCGCACTAAAGACTTTGACGCAAAAACGTGCGAGTACGTGCGGCTGATTAGTAAAACAAACAAATTAAATTCGTCTCTACGTTTTGCTCGATTTTCTTCTATTTTTCGGCTTACGACTTTTGGCTAAGAGCTACGCAAAAGAGCTGTGTTGGCTCAAAGAGATTTTTTAACTTTTCAAAGAGAACTGGTATTGGCTAAAGTCAAAAGTTTCAGTCTGCACGTTAAACAGATGTTATGGTTTATAACAATATTCTCTATTAATCTAAGAGTGAATGAATCTACTGTACTAACAATGTTATCATCATATTATTTAGCTATAATTGCTGGTCTTTAAAAAAAAATGTCATTTTCAATGCAGCAAGTGGTTCTTGTTCGTGATATTTATAATTCATATTTAAAAGATTAGCTCTTTTGACCATCAAGGTCCACCACAAATCGATCTGATCTTTGCGACTACTAGTCTTGGCTTATTTGCAGGCATGGCACCTGCTGTTGGCCAGCAGATCTATGAGCTAAAATGAATATTTATATAAGAATGGATTGCATTGGCATGAGTAGGCAGGCATACGTCTCGCATTCTTGGCTTTATTACTTGGCCCGTGGAGAAGGAGAGTCAGGTTTGTTAATCCATGCCGAATCAATATGCAGGTCGCGGCTTTGACTCAATTCTTATTTTGCCCGATACGTCATTATAAACCGCAGTGTTTTCGGCTGGCGAGGGGGCTTACTTGGGCTAAGCCCATTATTGGACACCAGTTGGATAACTGCTGTCGATGCTGCTGGTGCTACACGCAAAAAAAATGACAGGCCCCAACAAAAAATACAAATACTAATAAGAAAACAGATTAACAGATTAAAAATTTAACAAATAATGCTAATCTACCTAATCTAGATATTCTAGAGTTAGATGCCCCCTAATGAAATATCCTCCAATGCGGTTCTATCACATCAAATGCAGTTTGTTCATTCAAGCACTATCCCTTTATTTTCAGTGTACTGCTCCCACTGCTGGCACTGCTGCATTGTTCTCGCTGGCGTTCTTAACGAGCGCAGCATGCAAAACAAGGCGCAAGACGCCATTTGGCTAACAGAAACACACAAACACACAGAGGGAATCGCAGAATCGTTTTTATGGCCGATGCGCCCCCTGAATGATAATGATAATCTCTGGCTTCGCCCTGTCCAGTGGACTGCAGTGCCTCTGCGCCTCTGTGAATTTTTCTGCCTGATTGTGCGCACGCGCTCATAATCAAAGAGTCTGCTCCTCCCAAGCCCTCCAACTTGGCCAACTCGCTGCTGAGCTGGCCTTTTATGATGGATGGAGCGTTGGCGAGCGATTCGCCTTGACGTTGATGCGCCATCAAGGAAAATTATTGCGTGCGCGCAATTAAAACTAAAATAAAGTTGCAAAAATATGAATACAAATTTGCATATACCGAAAAAAAAAAACCTATATATATGGACAATGCAGCCACTTCACGCGGATGAGTCAGTGGGGATTTGAGCGACTTCCTATTGTGTCTGCCATTGCGACTTGCATTGTTCAAATGTTTGGAAAAGTATTGTAATTCTTTCTGAACTGCAAGCATTATTTATTTAAAAGAAGAAGAACGTTGTTAAGAAATACAAGTGCAAAATAAAGTACTAAGGTGTAGGACTACAAAAGCAGAACACAAAGTTGCACTTTAAGGTATACATCCCAAAGACAACAACCGTCAAAATTTGTATCTCATACTAAAATGGAAATAAGCCTACGAATTGTGGCACAGCGCTGTGCACTTAATCAAAATTGAAAGCGCATATTTATACCAAATTCATAGCAATTCATCTGTTTCATCAATCGGAAAATTTCATTAAAATTTTACAATTGCAACGCATGCCCTATTAAACTTCTTGTGCACGAGAAGTACTCCCTTCATTTAAACCTTTACCATTGATAGCTTTAATCTCATCACGTTTCAGTTGAATGAAAAGCTTGAAATATTTTGTATTGTGCAATGTACTTTCTGCTGAATCTTTTAAACACCGC
Source organism: Drosophila orena (assembly GCA_005876975.1). NCBI lineage: Eukaryota > Metazoa > Arthropoda > Insecta > Diptera > Drosophilidae > Drosophila > Drosophila orena. The sequence continues at coordinate 5,675,724 of VCKV01000008.1, read as the reverse complement.
CGATTCAATTTGGTCTGTTTGTTCGTAGCTTTTGCAAAATAGTTGTGCAATGGAGCGCACGGCTTTGGTTTTCGTTTTAAACATTTAAAAAGGTTTTGCGTATATTTATTGTGTTTTTAACGTGACTCACGGGCAAAATGCTGTCCTTCCTGTGGAGCGGAAGCTCTTCTCGTTCAGTGACAAAAAAAGTGGCGACATGGGGCAGACCAAAATCATCGGACTCCGGCGCTTAACAGCGACATTGTTGACATATCTGGACACTTGGATCGCTATGTTGCTGCCACGATATGTTGCCAGTACCATTATACAAGTATATACATATACACGTATATGGCATATCAAACGAACCCGGGTTGTGTGTAAATTTGTGTTTATTTGCCGGTTTTGCTTTTGAATTTATGGCAGGGAGTGGAGTCGAGATGTTGGAGAACTGCCAAAGCAGCCTGAAAAGTTGTCAGCGATACTTTATATGCTAATACATATATTCTGGGCAAATACGTCTATTAGATTTGGTTAGGAAATTGATGTTTTACTAAGACACACGATAAAGCATTGACAGTTTTCTCAACTAACTCTTATCCAGACGGATATGAGGCCTAGAGCGATTTAGGACATCAATTTAATGAATTAAGCCATCTTGTTTCGGACTATCAAAATAAATACTTTGTACTTATACTTTATACTTTTTTACTTTATCTGCATCTCTGCTACTACTTTCAATAATTTATTTTTAATTGAATTAAGTGCCAGAAATGGCCTCATTGGCAATCACTGTCTCTTGCGTCACAAGATCCCCGGGAAAATACATACATATACGTATTTATATTTATATATCTACCGGCAATCAAATTATAGAGCAATTCGAGACAAGTCAAGACCACTTTTGGCTGTCAATATTTCATATTATTATCGATTTTGTAACCAAGTACATACTGAAACGGTACAAAAGCATAACACATTCTGGCCTGGGCCACTAAAGATGGATATCAGGCAAAACATATTGGCGCAGTAACAATATTTTGCTTTCCAGGCCAAGCTCCGAATGGCCGAGTGCCCAAATGACTGACTGGGTAACTGACTGACTGACTAACTGACTAACTGACTGACTGACTGACTGACTGACTGACTGACTGACTGACTGACTGACTGGCTTACTGGATGACTGACTGGCATCAAAAACTGAGGGAATACATTGAGCCTGTTTATCAGCAGCCTTAGTTTCAGCATCAACAACGGCCAAAAGCCGGAGGCGAAGCACGCGTTCTCCAAATATTTATGAGCCGCAAAAACAGAAGGAGGACGACCACATGAGGGGGGTGTGGATGGGGGAAAGTGGCCAGGGGGACTTTTGGCCAAGTGATTTACCGACTGAGCTTCAAGTAGCCGGAGCAGCTGTCAATCAGCCTGCAATCAGCCTCCACTTTAAGCCTATAAAAACGTCTGCAGTTAGCGGTAAAGCAAAGGCCCAAGACGCAACAAAAAAGTATATACATATATGTATATACTTAAGCCAAAAAGTAAAAGTGGCTTACGGTAAAACGGTAATATTCGACAACAAGAATTTCATACACTTTATACATTTCATATTGCGCCGCACCCAAGATCTCCATGAAATGGAGACGCGTCCCAAGCGTACAAAGACAATTAGTGACCTCAAAAACGTTTTGCAGTTAAAGATTTTTACCCTGCAGTTGATCTTTTATGAGCGATATGGCAGGGAGCCCTCACAATATTGTCGGCTGCATTTAGTTAATGAGATCTTAAACATTGACGGGCCGGATTTTCACTTCTCCTATAGCCAACAAGACGTGATCGCGCTGAGTGGCCGTGAGGAGATATTTCTTATGAAATCATTTACATCAGTTAGATTTTTTCATATTTACTATACAAGTTTTGGCTGTTTATACCACATTTTTAGTCCACAGTTTGCGTAGATCGATGCAGTAAAAGTAGTTATTGAAAACAATCGGCATTACTTCAAAACGCAACTCTAATTGGCATGCAAATCCGTGGCGTATGTTGTGAAATTTAACTTAAAGATATTACTCACAGATTTTGAAGGGTGTGGTTGGGCTGTTGGACTGTTGGACTGTTGGACTGTTGGTTCCCCGAAGAATGGTCATCCAATTTGGGCATCGGTCACGCGGCCAATTTCTACCTGGCCAACAAAATATATATTTGTGTTTGTATATGGCTTTTTATTTTTTGCAGACCTTCAGTGCGGCCAAACGTAAATAAAATCCCAAAGCAAATTAATGTTGTATCTGCTATTTCATGTATCTTTTTATTTTTTATTGGCCGGCACGAAACGAAACTGTCAATTGATGTCTTCGGCGCCGGACGAGGTAGCGTTTCGTATTTCCTTGGAATTATCTTAATGTGAAATCTTGAACTATGTTTGGGGCATGGTCACAAGTAGGACCGGCCGGCCGGCGAAAATACCTAAGACCATTTTTAATGGATTTCGCTCTTGACGCGACATGGCCGAAACGTCTTAGGGCGCAATTAATTGCAAAGTTTTGTAACATCAACATGGTGTCACAGAAACTTGGCCTACAGCGAAATATAAACAGGAATCAAACTAATAAGCTGTGCTCCCATCTTTGGGCATGTTCGTACACATCTACCTCGAAACCAAAAGCAATTCCGGACTCCTATCTTCCTTGGCGTTGCCTTTAAGCCAGATTATGCCCACTTTAGTGAGCCACAGAACCCTTTTCGCATCCCGGCGATTACACATAATTTTCATGTTAATGGCGGCTGGCAAATGCCAAGGTACTATGAGGGGGAAAAGCCCTTTAGAACAAAGGGAAAAGGAGTAATAAAATGGTAAGAATATGGGAGCATATGTGAACTGGCGTGTGCAGCTAAGCGGAAATCTAACCGACATTCCAAACCGAAAAACACAAGCTGAAAGCGAACGTAAAGGAAGGTGTTTTCATTTTTTACGACCCTTCCAGACTTTTAAATGCTCTATAAAAATCTAGAAAGCTCATAAATTTCATAATAACTGGATTTCATGAAAAAACTATTGATTATGAATCAGTTTATAGTGCGAAACTTTAAGGCACAGTGTTAATAGATTTTCCTCGAATTCTGCGTTATGAAATCTATATGTTTAAAAAAATAATGTACACAAAATTTTGTACATGAAAAATCAAAGAATAACACATTAAAAGTTAAACATTACTACAATATATAGAACATAGTACATACGAACTATAGCAGCATAGCTAAAAATAGTTTAAAATAATAACCGCTTATTGAATACAATTTAATTCCAGGATTAAGTGCAGCCATAACCTCATAAGCAATCAGCACAAATCCGGCGATTCGTGACCTAATTTCCAATTGAAATAACTTCCAGCTATACGAGTATAGCTTTTATATATCCGCCTTTTATTAGTTTACACCCGGCCATAAGGAAGTAATACTCCAGATTACGTCACTCAGCACGACTCCTTCGGCAGGACAACAAAGTTGGGGCTTTAAAGTCCCGGGCAGATTATATGACCAGACGAAACGAGACCCGGACTAAGCTGCACGACAAAACCCATAATATCCTGCAGTGGGCCATAAAAAACGGGAAGGGCAGACCAAATAAAATGGCCCACAGTCTTGCGATTCAGGTGTGTAAGAGCGGCCTATGGACCAAAATCCACAGACTGACATTTGGTTTCTTTTCCCCCCAAATCCTGCGGTTGTTTGTCTGTCTTTTTTTTTTCTCTTTTGAACAACGCTCGGAAACGGATGCGGATACGGATGCGGATACGGATGCGGATGCGGATGCGGATGTCTGCCATAAACGAGCTCATTAGTAGGCACAATGTGCCGTGGCTAATGTGCTTCAATAGATACTCCGGCGGCATTCCTCAAGCGATTCGGTTTAAAGTTGAGCTGTTATTTTGGCCACAGGAGTACACTGGCATTGGCACCGACCATTAAAGCCAACTTTTACAACAGCATTAAAGTCGTAAACACCCAATGAAATTTTAATGACCGCTGGCAGGTTGTGGCCACGCCCCCATTCACTTACATACTGGGGCGAGACGTGGTGCAGTTAAATACAAAAAAAAAAATAATAAAAATAAAAAATAAAAAATAAACTCAGAATCTGGTCCAGCGATTCTCGCATCCTGTTTAAAGTTGAAAAATCCAGGGCTTATTGATTTTTTGTTTTGTGCAGTCGCTGGCGCTCGTTTCGTTTGATTTTGGACAGTTTAATGCTCCATTGAATGTTCCCGGAGTGCGGGGGTGGTGGTGGAGATAGAGGTGGAGGTGCCCCCATGGGATGTCCATGTTTATGCCTGGCTGCTCCACAACCAGGAGGTCCTGCCACTCCATCTAACCCTTTCCCTTCGTTACCTGCCGGAGATACAGAGAATGCACAGAAACATCCTTCGCCCTTTCGTACACTCGATTGGCAACTTTGTTTGGCCAAATTGTCTCCCCTCCCGCCTGCACTTTTCACCCACTTTCCCGACTTTTCCCCCCCGCCGCTGCTTGAAATGTCAATTGCGCTTATTAGGGTAAAAGTTCACTGCGCTCTAAGCGAATTCGAATCCTAGAGATGGGCCATCTGGAAATGGCGAAAAAGAAAATGGCGCTGGAAATACTCCTAGCATGAGAGTACTTTGATATTAAAGAAATAAGTTGCTTAATATATTTTAATATATCAAATTGAGTTAAATTAAATAACTTCAGGAATGTGAAAATGAAATTAAAATAAATCTTGTACAATGTGGCTTACTTTAAATTTTAATATTTACAATATTCACTATACATTATATTATACTTGAGACACTGTTTTTGTCACGAAACCATCCCAAACCAAAGAGGAATACCTAAGTAAGTGGAGGGCAGTGGGCGGAAAAGCCGTAGCCAAGTTGACTAACAAAAGTGGAAAACATTCCGCCACTTGACGGAGGTGTTTTCGAAAGTTGTTCAAGTGTGTGGCATATTCCGCTGAAGAAGCCAAAGGAGCTGCTGCTCAGCTTGCTCCAATGGAGCCAAATCCCGATGCTAATGACACTGCAGCTGTGAGGGAAATAACTGAGATGTTTGCCAGTCGGCTAATGACAGATTTCAGCTTTCGGCATGTATTTCCACCGGGCCAAAAGCATTAAGACAATCAAATTAGTCCAAGGCGAAAGCTAAAAGCCAACTGATAGACATGGACAAAATGACCCAAACAGCTGGCAAAAAGTCGCATCAATTTTTCCAGTTCCTGGCGGAAATTGCGTATACGACAGATGGTTTCTGGGGCGTCTTCAGCGAGATTTATTTTTCCAACCAAGTCCCACTGAGAACCTCCATTTTGTATCTGGTAGTAGGGTAGATTGGGTAAAATATGTCGCTCGATTTATTTGAAAATGCAAATTACCGCCAAAGCTGGTCTGCAGCCTAATTAAAAAGTTGGGTAGTACATTTTGCTCACAATAGAGTGATTGCTAGCAGTTAGGTAAAAGCCTGAGATAATTGCTAAAGATAAAACACTGAGCCTCTGCTTACAGAACTTTAATGTAAAAATGGGCTGCAACAAAAACATTTCCAATTGTACTATTTTTTGGTTAAATACACAATTTGCTTGAATTTAAAAATTGCCTCTATCAATTAGCACTTTGCGCTCGATTTGTATTTGCCTGTGTAAATTTGCGTTATACCAATAATGTCGTAGTTTTTGCGATGAGATTTCCATACATACACATACACGTATGCAAAACGGCAATTTCGTGTAGTATGTGTAGCCAAAAATTCGCGTTGAATATTGCATTTTATGCGATTGAATAATTTGTATTTAAATCGTTCGGGTTCAATGCCCTCGAATAGCCAAACAAGTTGGCTTCGCTCGCTTTTTGTGCAAACGCTTTCGTTGTTCGGACGATAAATGTCAGAGGGGCTTAGATGCGAAACAAATACATTTTGTGGAGTAAACATGCGTCCCGCTTCCGTTCGCTCCTCTTTCGGTGCTCAGCGCTCAACACGGCGTATGATTAATCTGCGAACGACTAATGCACTTAGCGAGCAGGGCTATGACATTAAAACTTAAGTGTGTGGCCCGCACTTAATTTAAAATGCATGTTAAAACGCCATTAACTTGCAAGCAGGAAGTGCTGATGCCCATATAATGCGACTACTACTGTTCTCGATGATCATCTGACCCGGGATACAGGGATTACGGATCCGTTCCGCGCGTTTACTGAACTCCAGCGAGGGGCAATTGGACAAAGCAATTGGCTCCCCATCGTATCATGTCGCCATGCAGCCAAGCGTTGCATATAAATTGCCAAAAATTATGAAAATCCGATGCCTTAACAGGTAGCTATAATTACAGGGTTCACAGCTCATATGACTAATTAGGTTTTTTTTGTCGGCGTTACGCTTGCTTTTTACTTGGTTGTTTTTTTCTCGTGGTCTGCGATTGCATTTGTCAGCCAGCTGGTTCCGAGCTCTTGAACCCCGACCACCTCATAAACCAGTCGAAGCAATTAAAAACAGTCTTAAAATACAGAGCAACTTGCAGGCTGCGTGCGATTTGTACGATAAAAAAAGGGGCGAGCAAGAAATCCGTTTCTTGTTCCCCGAAAACACGAAAATTACCTGTTGGCGTCTGTCAGTTTGAATTATTAAAGCTTATGCCATACAGTCAATCTTTGCAAACTCGATTTGCGCTTCTTTCTGCTTCCAGCGCTAAGAGCATCCCAAGAAAACTCACAACGAGAAAAATATACAAAGTAGAGATCAACTTTAATATAAACTTTATAAGCTTTACAACAAATATGTTTATATGTCTATATGTGTTTATTGAAAGAATCACAATTAATGTGGACTATACACCACTTAAATTGGCTATATATCCTTCAGAAATGGAGAAGTAATGATACTGTATTGATACTGAAAAAACCATATATACTCTGGATCTGATCTAGGTACAGAAGGCCATCTATGAAAAGTAAGACTATATATATATCCATATATCCATATCCATATGTATTCTTGATCTGATAAGGCCAGTTAAGCCATCTTTGACCCCAAATAGTTGCCGCATTTAGTTTCCGCATTTGCTATATTTGCTAAGTAAACACTGAAAGCTATTCAAGTTTGTAAGTAAACTTTAGAAGTTTACTAACCATTTTTTAATGGGTTGGAGCTTTCGAAGCAACTTTATCAGCAACTCTGTGTGGTGGGAACAGTTTGGCAGTTTGGCTAGCCCCCAGTTCGCCTCGAACATGTTCGATGGCAACGCGATTATGATCTTCGCTGCCGTGGAGCAGAGCAACCTTGACCTGGTTCTTGGATCTCGAAAAGGGGCGACAGCGCCAAATGGCAATATGTACAAATTGCACGGTTGTCTTTGGCCGCAGCCACATGGAGTTGCAAGCAGGAGGCACTCGTAACCGGTTAGCCGGTTAGCCAGTTGCCAGTTGCCAGTTAGCCAGTTAGCCAGTTAGCTCTTTTCCCACCAACCTGCAATTATCTGCCTTCTCGCAGCGCTTAACTTGGCCGCCGCCCGCGGCGCACTCACGCAATGCGGTGGGCGTGGCAAATAGGATTTTTTGGCGGTCAACAGGTTGGTGCGTGTAAGGCTGCGGGGGCGTGGCCTCAAATAAAAATAAATAAGTCGAGCAGGTCTGGAAAAAGAGAAGCTGTTAAGTAGGACAAGCGATTTATTCAACTACCAAATTTTAAAAAAACATACATATGTCTTTAATTTTTGTTCATTTTATATATCGATATCTTATAGTACTGTACATGTTTATTACACTCCTTTAATAATTTGATGTATAATCACAGCTTCCTTGATTTTACCCTATGGCAATATCTGTATCTAATACCCTTTGAATTAATTAAGTTTAATCACTGTGCGTGGTGAGTCAGTGCCAAAAATGTAATCTTATTCTGCCCTTTTAGCATAGAAGTTCATGATCATTAATCTTTAACCGAGGGGCTTAATTTAATGCCTTTTGCTATATTTAAAATTCCATTTGGGTTGAACTCAATATGTCCTCACAAGTGGCAAACCGCTTAATTAAATTACGATTATTCACTTGAATACTTAAACACATGTTAAACTATGAATTTGTTGATATGTAAATTAGTAGAAATTAATTAGGTAATGCATATCAACAGTAAAGTAACAGTAACAATAATTAAATATTTGAAATTGTTACCAAATATTCGTTTAGACTAAAAACCAAATGATTTTATTCAAAATATACTTTTAAGTACGTTAAGTACAGTTAAGGTTTCTCAACTGTACACTTATGTGATACAACTTATTAAAATAAATCCCTATATATTATTATTATAGCATTTATAATAAAATTTTCCCACAACGACGGCAATCATTTCGAGAGAAACCCAAACAAACGAGATTAAAGTTCGCTTATTTGAAATTTAAATTCCATGAATACTTGCATGCCCAGCGTGCAATTGGTTTTCCAGTTTACCCTTCATTAAGCCGCTTTCTTGTTGTTGGCATTACCTGGTGCTTGTCACCGATTTCTTGCGCATTGCCCATTAATTTGCAGTACAAAGAGCCTCCGAGAGCCGGTAACCGGTTTTGAAGAGCCTCGCATCTAATACCAAGTTCAAGGTCGAGTCCGAGACCGAGACCGAGACCGAGACCGAGAGCACAATGCATCGCAAAGGTGTGACTATATCTACATATACACCGTGTATACCAATCCAAAACCATACCATACCAGCAGCGGCCAAGTCAGCAAGCATTCGACCAAGTTCTAACCAGATGCACTGAGCGAAAACCATTAGCAAGAACACTGTACTTAGAGAAACTCGACCTAAAACACCAATTAAATTGTATACAATGTATTTCAATTGAAATGCTTCTTAATTGCAAAACATTCACTTATTATTTATGAGTATTTTCATTGATATTATTTATTCAAGCATAGTATTTTTTTTCAGTGCATCAAGAGCTATTCATTTTGTTGTGGTGGGCGGTGGCAGGCGCGAGTCTTATTCGCGTAGCTCATTCCCAATCCCCACTCACTCAAATCTTGCTTAATTATACAGTGGGTAAGTCTAAACAGCTTTGTGTTCTGGGGGGCAATTGCAATTGAAAGATTTTCCCACGAATTGCGAATTTCCATTAAGCCATTGGCTTTGAGACGTCAAGTGCTTGGCCACGAGAACAGAATACGGCACGTTTTCCAATTGAGCAGCGTCGAAGAATGCTCTCCACCCGAAGGGTACTTACCAATATAAATATTTATTCTGCAGTTAATTTTGGCATTGCACTGAAGACAAATACAATCGCTTACGATCAAGAAAACTGTGTAATAATTTAATATTTATTGTGCATAGCTACCATTGGCGTATCAAAAATTATAGGTTTTTAAAAGACAATTTCTGGATATTAATGGTCATACAAATTATTTATTTCGACTTAAATATGTTTTAGAATTCTTACAAGAATCTTCTTATAAGAATCTAAACTTATTATATTAAGCAACCTTATAATTATAATTATATTTTAATCCACCCATATGGGTGGAAACCATTTGCCCAAAATGCTGCATCAAACATAATGCAAATCCTATCGCATATGATTCCGATTCGAATCTCTCAACGGGTTTCGCACAAATCACATTATATGCCAACACATCCGAGCTCAAACAGGGAAAAATATTGATCAAGTGGGGGAGTGGGAGTTCAAATATTGATAAATGACCCGATTTAGATGGAGGAGTGAACTTTTTGAGTGGCCACATGTGCGGTTTGATTTATGAACGTACCGGCAAAGAGTTGAGGTTCATTAAGACCATTTTGATAAATGCGATAGACGTCTAATTTGCATGGAGCTGGCAAAATGCACCAGCACACATCGAAGCTTCCAAAGCACATCCATTTGAATCCATTTGAGCCCTCCATCTGAGTCCTCCTCCACTTTGTAATTATTATGCCGAAACGCCCCAGAAGCCCGTTCGCAGAAAAAGAAGTAAGATCCGCAAGTGCCGGAAAAAAGGATAGATAGAGCAGGGAGAAAATGCTATTTAAACGGATATCCTAAATGTCTGGCCGGATGGGCGATGCTCCGCACTTCTGGCCTGACAGTCATTTCCGTTTGCAAGTTTTTCATTGCTTCCCATGGCGATTTTACGGACGAGTGGGGTGTGGAGGTCCTGACGAGGACCTGTTGCGCGGAGACAGATTTATGCCATCGTAAAATATGCCATTTGGATTTGGGAATTTAGTTTTAATTACCAAAAAGGATGCGAACGGAAGTGGGGAGTTATGTTTACTTAGGTTTCGTCAGAGATGCTCAATAGTTGCGCTTGGTAATTCGTAAGCTTAGACCACTTCACTTGGACAAGATGTCACACATTGTTAGTTATTTATTTATAATCAAATAATCAAATATGCAAATCAATTATCTTATTATATTAATCGCATTTTAGTGATCGCCTAAAAGTATGCCATGTTTCTTTATCCTATCATCCCAGTTCCGAAACCACTTAATAGCAAATTTTTTACTTCGGAACTCGAACTTTAAGCTCATAGTGTTCAATAATATATCTGCCGTTTTTATTCTAGCACCATAAGCGGTGTCACGATAAGGAATCATCACTATCTAAGAATTTCGCCACGGAGTCCGTTTGCGCAAATACAACGCCCCCAAAATCCAGCACACCCTCTCACGCTCACACACACGCACACACACACACATACACTCAGCGGCCATTAGTGTGAGTGCTCGTCCTTTTTCTCATCCAGCGGAAGTTGTCTGTGTTAATGGAATTACATGAATTCCAACTCTGAACCGCAGAGTAAAAGCGAGAATACACTGGCAGGCGACATTTCCGCAAATGCATGGCCCATAAACTTTGATGGCGGGCGGTGTGGTGGGGTCACAGCATTTCCACAAAAGAGCGACAGAGAGGTCTAGATGAAGGACGAGAAAGAGGGATAGAGACAGTTGCAGCTGACTTTTTATCGCATTAAAGACTTTGCCCCATATACATAATCCACTTTTGACTTTCCGCTGGCAAGAAACAGAATCGAAATGAATGTGTCGAATAGTTGGAATTGTTTTTACGCTTTTCATTTCATTTAATGTTATTTCAACGAACTTCAAGCTAGTGGTAAGTCAACATATTGTGAAATAATAAAAAACGCCAAAAGATGAATTTTATTATTTTATTTAATTTTAATACTTTACTGATTCGAAAGGTAAGTTTGGTTGTTTCTTATTATATTATATTTAAAGTTTCCAACACTTATATTTCCATTCATTCACAACACCAATTTTGAACTCTAACAAGGTGGCAATGCCCAAGGAATTTGACAGTCGTGCCTTTACTACTATTCCTTTCTAGTCATACTGGCTACTCTTATTGAAGAAATAAATACAAGTAGTCGTTTTTATCAATATTTCGTTAAAAATGGGTATTTAATCAATTTGCACGGATAATCTATTTTAAGGATATCATTCAAATCCCTCTATCCTACTTTAGAACTTAAGGAAAAGAAGCCAAAGTACTCAAAACGTCAGTCCAAAGTTCCCCTCATCATTCCCAAGGACTCGGTGGTCAGAACCTATGCCGTCGGTCGCCCAGGCTCCGAACCTATTCCGGTGAGGATTGAGATTAAGGAACTGATAGGGAGTGGCTCCTTTGGGCGGGTGTACCGGGCTCATCTGGACGAGTCGGAGGAGTTGGTGGCCGTGAAGCAGACCCTTTACAATCCCAGGTTCTGCCAGCGCGAAGCAGAGATTATGGGCCAGCTAAGGGAACACAACAACATAGTCCGGCTCATCATGCACTCCTGCCTTGACTTGGGCGTTCCACCAATGGACTACGTCATGCTAGTCATGGAGTACATGCCGATGACTTTGCTGGACTACATAAACTATTACCTAATGGAGCAACAGCCCGCAGAACTCCTAATGAATATCCGCATACTCTCGTACCAGATCTTCAGGGGATTGGCTTACCTCCATCTATTGGGCATCTGCCACCGGGACATCAAGCCCGAGAATCTGCTGATGGACAACCAGACGATGGTGCTCAAGTTAAGTGACTTTGGCAGCGCCAAGCACCTGGTGCCCCAGGAGCCCAGCCAGAGTTACATTTGCTCCCGGCTATATCGTGCTCCCGAGCTTTTTGCCAAATGCGAACTTTATACCTGTGCCGTGGACATCTGGAGTGTTGGCTGCGTCCTGGCGGAGATGCTCAAGGGCTCTCCCCTTTTTTCCAGCCACAAACACGAGCGGAAGCAGCTGCGTCTCATCGTTAATATGCTGGGCAGCGATGGCTTGGAACGAGCTCCTGAAATTCGCTCCAAGTGTGGGAATTCACTGCGTCCTCGGACTACCCGGCCCAGTTGGGATCTTCTCCTGGATGCGGCTGTTCCTCTGGACCTGTCCGATCTCTTGAACTCATGCTTGATCTACGAATCCGCGGCTAGAATCTCACCCATGATGGCATGTGGTCATCGTTCATACGATGAACTGCGCATCATTGACGCCCTTGGACTCCGCATGCCCAATGGCAATCCGCTGCCGCCTCTGTTCAACTTCAGCAGCCAGGAGATGGGTACAGATCCAAAACTATGGGTCCATCTTTTACCGATCCATTTGTCTTCGGTGGAGGATAATTATTCGGTGGTAGCAGCCTTTGAAGAAGTCTAGAAGACTTACTGAATAAATAAACAATGACAGGGATTTTTTAAGATATTCAAATAGATAGATAGTCCTACTGATACAGATGTTATGTTGCTGGTATTTATGTTATTATGCTGGTTGGAAGAAAATAAATATATACAAATTTATAATTAAAAATTGTTAAGTGACATTTTGTTTATATGCGATTAACATTTTGTTGCAATTATTGCTATCCTGTTAACCTATTAATTAACTTTTCTATATAAAATTCATATTTAGGTGTACAAAGAATATACATTTGAGAAAATTTTGAATATTTATTTAAAAATTATCTTTTTATTAACTTAAATGATGTGAACCAGTGCGGAGCTGAAACACTCCGATTCGATTCCACTTTTTTCCAAAGGTATGAACCGAACCTTGAACCGGAACTATAAGTTTCTTATTGACACATCTTAGACTTTTAAAATTTAAAATGTGAAGTATGAAGAAAGATATTAGTATTTTATAAATAGAAATAGAACCCGTTGCAAGTGGTCCTATGTTCCTACCTTTAAACTTGGCAAGAACTAAATATATTTTATATGCCATTTGAACATATCAAATCCCTGATAACTCTTTTTCTGTCATTTAGCCGATTACCGAAGTAGCCCTTGAAAGAACTGAACGAAGTCTAGCAGGACCATTGGAAAAGTGTATCAGTCTTACAGGAGATCTTGCACCGGACAGCAGAAAAGTGTTTTGTGAAAAATCGAATTGCTGAAATTTTGTCGAGTCATGGAGCTATCATCCATGGTGGAGCGTTCGGGTGATCGCCTGGTGGTGCGCAGCTTGGTAAATGGTGCTCCAATTTATCAGTCATCCTCTGAGGTTGGAGCCGGTGCGGGGCTGCCAATGTCGCAAAGCTTGCAGCCGCTGATAGGTCCGGATTTTCTGGAGCAGTACAAGGCGAACAAATTCATGTTTCCCCTATCGGTGCCCGATTTGGTTCCCTCGGAATCTGCAGAGCCTGTGGACTTGGCCAAGGAGAATATGGAGAACACACTGCCAGAGGGTAATCCGGCCAACAACGAGGAGGAGCTGCCCCAGTGTAAAATACGGCGCAACTACAGCTGCAACCAGTGCGCCTTCTTCACCCAAAATCCACGCAGTCATCTCTCCCATCTTCGCGACGTCCATGGCGAGCGAATTGTGATTAACGAGTGCAAGTTGTGCCTCTATGCCTCACGCCACTTCCAGAAACTGGTGCGGCACATGAAAATGGTGCACGGCTGTTCCGATGATAGCGGCGGAGTGCAGGGATTAAGTGGTCAGGCGCGAGGTAAGCGAAATCTATCCAGGGAGGTGCGCAAGCGTCGTCTGGAGGAGAGCATTGAAAGCCAGGGTGCCACTGGGCAATGCATGGACCCCAGCCTACAGCGCATGATCCAGAATGGACCACCACTGGAGCAGCTTAAAATAGAGCTGCAGCAGCAAGAGAAGCAGCTATTGGCCAGTATCAAGGCGTACAATGAGCAGCAGGAAAAGCTGCAGCTGCAGCAGATCGTCGAGAGCCACGACAACATATTCTCCATGGCCTACGAGTACCAGGCCAAGATAATGGCGCCCAAACAAGCAGAGTCCTTAAAATTGGACGAGCAAAACAGCAGCTCCGATTCCGAGGAGCCCCCGAAAAGTCCTTCGCCGGATACCCGTGAAGTGAAGCCGGGTGTGGAGCAGTTTCAATGCCATAAGTGTTCGTATAGCACCCCCATCCGGGCCAGATTCAAGAAGCACGTCAAGTACCACTCCATGCCGCTGATCAAGTGCAGCTCATGTGATTTTCACACTCCTTACAAGTGGAATCTGGACCGGCACACCAAGAACCATGGTGCCAATGGCCATTTCAAGTGCACGGCCTGTGACTTTAGCACGGATATCAAACAATCGCTGACCATACACGAATTAAACCATCATTTGCCCACGAAGGGTCCCCAAATGAGCAACAGATGCCGAGATGAGGCAGAGGATCAACAGCCAATTGGTTCCATGAAACCGGAAACGGTAAAAGTTCGTCCTTCCGTTGCAGCAGAGGATTCTCCTGTTCCCCAGCCTTCGGGGATCGTTTGCTCACACTGCCAAAAGCGGATGGCCAATGCCATCCAGTTGATCAACCATCTACAAGTGTGCACTTCAGCCTTGCACAACACCACCCAACTGCAGGGTTCTCTCAACGGGGAAGTGGATCCTACCGATGAGGACTTACCCACTCCTCCCACTGATCTTAACTATTGCGGCGTTGAAACGGCTCCTGGCTATGGGGAGGTAAGATCTTAATTTATTAGTAATAGTATTTATAAGCATTGTTTTCAGGTCACAGAAGTTTTGCCAGAGGAATCCGATGATTCGGCACCATTGAAGAAGGTTTTTAAGTGTCCTCATTGCACTTTTTGGGCCGCCACTGCATCTCGCTTCCATGTCCACATCGTTGGTCATCTAAATAGGAAGCCCTTTGAATGCTCTCTGTGCGCCTATCGCTCCAACTGGCGCTGGGACATCACCAAGCACATCCGCTTGAAGGCCATCCGCGACAGATCCCATAACCAAGCCCAGGTGCTGATGAACGATGAGACCGGGAGGCGCAACTACGCCAAGTACAACCAGTATCTGACTATGATGAAGGTAACCGCTGAACAGTTGGCCGATTCCAAGGGAATGCGCACGGGTGAAATGATTGTGATGCCGCCGGAGAAGCTAGTCGACCATCATCCCATGGAAACAGAGGAGACCATTGAGATGGTGGACAGTGCTCACGCGACCTCTGCGCTGGATTTAAGGAAGCCTAGGGATGACCACTCGGAAGAGCTAGCAAGTAACAGCAACAGGAAGCCACAAGAGGAAGCCAAGTGCGACGAGTTGCCTACAAATTTAGAACCCTTGTCATTTAAATCAACCACCACCAAGCCAATGTCCAAAGAGTCGCCTCTGGATTTGACCAAGTCAGATGGTGGCCAATCAGACGAGACAACATCCACTGATGACTTTCATGAATCCAATGAAAGCGATTAGAACGCATCTTTCCTTGATTTTCTGTAACAATATTACATAATTATTGTATTGAAAAATTAAATAAAACAAATAAACCTAACAACTTTTCATCCGGAGTGGTTCTTTGCTAATTTGAAAGTAACAAGAAAGGAAACTATGACTTCCCTTTTAATTGTTCCTGTTCCTATGGCAGCTATATGATATAGTCGTCCGATTTCAATAGAGTTTCCCGACTATCAGTGGCAGTGCGAACTCGAAGTTTCAACATTTTTTTTTTTTTTGGATATCTATAGAAATTGTCAAGCAAAATATCACATTTATCTCAACAATTTTACAAAATATATATTATTTCAACATATGGATGTTTCAATAACGAAATGAAATTAATTTTTTCGATTTTAAGATTCCTATAAGAGAAGTAACTACGGAGAGATTATTGTATATTGGTTTATTGATTTGTAGGGATAATAAGGGGAAATTAAGCCCACAATAAAATTTTAACAATAAATAAGTAGATAATTTAGCGTGGCCATTTTATTGATGACACATCTATTGAAGATCAGATCAGCTAAGCTTTAGTCTCGAATAATAAATAACACTACGAATTTAGATCACGCGCTTTTCACAGCAAACATTCCTGTATGAAAAATAATACTATGCATATCAGGACGAACAGCGGCACCAGGAAACAGACTTCATCTACGCCGAAAGTGCCCAGTATGAGCCACAAATCGAGGCAGAGAAACCGCGCTTGAAGGAGCCACAACCACAGGCACTAAGCCGTCTGGCACTGTACGCCCTCAAAGTTAGATGACGGTCCGTCCTCGTCCTCCGGCTGCGGCCCATAGTCCGTCATATGCACTGCCTCGGCGTTCTTTGGGATCGCAATCGGCTGTCTGGGAGGAAGTAAATCCTCCAGCATGGCAAGCTGGGGTGCCGTGGCAAAGTCGTTGCCCGGAAAGTTAACCTTAAACTTCATGTAGAGATCTCCACTGTCGGTGGCCTTGTTGAAAACGGGCATGCCACTGCCTCGCGCCATCTTGATTTTGTTGTGCTGCAGCACTTCACCCGGGTAGGTACGCAGACAGACGTTCCGTCCATCTAAGTGCTTGAAGCAATGCGTGTAGCCGCACAACGCCTCCGTGATGTTGATCTCTAGGTCCCGCATGTAAAGATCGGCATGGCGGCGATGAAATAGTGGATGCTCCAGCTGGAATATGATTACAATCAGATCCCCGAACTCGCCGCCTCGCATTTGGTGTCCCTCATTTGCGAAGGGAACCTTTAGCATGTGCGGTGCCCCTCGCTCCACGACCAAGTCCCGCTTCATCTTCTGCTCTACAAAACCGCTGCCCTGGCAGGGACTGCACTTCTTGTCGTTCTTTATGGTAAAGCCCCTACCATCGCAAGTCGGACAGGTCTGAAAAAAAATATTTAAATAATTACATTTTGGTTAAAAGGTTAATTGCTATAATAGGTATGTGGGATTAGTCGTCTCTTGCATTCCGAATAACTATAATCCATTCCAAATTAACCATCTTGCATACCGTATCGAAGGGGCTGAGACCCATGAAGGTAAATGCGGCCGCTCGTCCAGCTCCGCCGCAGGTCTCGCAGCTTTCGTGTGCTTCCTTGGGACCGCCGTCGCCGTTACACTTTGAGCACAACTTCTGGCGCTGGTACTCCACCTTCTTTTTCATGCCGCCGACGTAGATTTCTTCCAGAGTCAGCTCCACCTTCACCACGACTTTGCCATTGCGCCTGCCCCTGCTTCCCGGTGAGACCCGATCGAAAGGGAACCATTGGGCGAAGAAATCGGAGGCATCAGAGAATCCATCGGCGCCCTCTTGCAGGCCCTTCAATCCGTAACGGTCGTAGATACGACGCTTCTCGGGATCGGACAGCACTTCGTAGGCGAAGGATATTTCCTTGAACTTGTCGCCCGCATCGGGATTCTTGTCTGGATGGAACTCTTTGGCCAATTTTCGGTAGTTCTATTGGAGAAAAGGTGAATACAATGTATTTACCAACTAATCGAATTGGGGCTGTTATATATGTACCTTTTTAATTTCATCATCAGTTGCATCCGGAGCCACTCCGAGAACCTCGTATAAATTTAGGTTGTCCATTTGCTATTGAACCCCAGTCCCCCTACAAACTAAAATAGTTTGTACATTGTAAGTGTACGACTTATTAAGTTATTTAACAATGTATTTATGACAATATTTTCAAGTCATATTGGGTGGCAAGTGTGCCCAAGTGAGACCAAAAAACTAAAATTTTGGGGAAAGTTCCAAATAAATACTCAAAATCGCTGCCTATTTTGGGAACAGTAGGCACTTGCAAGAAGGTTCTGGAAAGCTGTTTACACATTTTTGTATTTAACAACTTGGTTATTATGGTGAAAGAATTTCAACATATGCATACATTAATTTATAGTCCTACCAAATGAAATGTGTTATTATATACCATATAAATGATTTTTGTTTAGTTTTTAAAATATATTATAAGTAAAATATGTTAAAAAAAAAATATAGAAGCATAGTTCAAATTTAATTTTTTTACTTTTTGACAAATTATTCCAACAGGAAGTACACATTTTAATCAATTAAATTTGGTCTTTCAGCTGTCAGTAACTACTGTAGCCGCACGTAATCAACCGTCCAAAATACTGAAATGTACCAGAAATATACCAAGATGAGTCATGCTGGCGGCACACTCTATGCGAAAACGCGTTAGCGTTTCGGAACGACGTGTCAGGGTCCCACCCGAATCACATTACCAGCGTACATACACACACAGGCGCAGCTACGTGTGCCATCTTGATTTTTTCATCGGAAAATTTTCCAGAAATTACGCCCGAAAATTACGAAAAAATCGCGACCAAATGGTTTCGAAATTTTTTTAAAATTTAAGTTTCGTGAAAATACGTGAAATAAAGTCGGGTTGGTTGAAAAAAGCGCCGCCAAAAGATCGCTGGAGAATTTTTTCAATCAAGCCAAATGGGTGCGAAGCTGACGACGTAAAAATTTTTGTGTGTACCAACGAAAGAGCGGAGAAAACGGACGAGGCGAGAGCGCAAAGCGGAAAGACCGAGGAAACACTCGCGCAAGAAGAAGAAGAGCCAGCAGCAGCACCAACTACGAGAGTTTTCTCTCCGTGAGGCTGTGTGTGTGCGTGTGTGCGCGCTTTTCGGTTGGGAAAAAATGATGGAAAATTACGAGGAAATTCGCCTGGGCCACATACGGTCTAAGGATCTGGGCAACCAGGTGCCAAACGCTCCGCAATTCTATCCGCCAGCTAAGTTTGATTTTGGCGCCGAAATTCTGGCCACAACGTCAACAGAGGTAGATGTGGAAGCAATAACAACAACCACAGAAACAGCAACAAGCGAACTTGCTGGCAAAGCAAATAGTGAAATCAAAACAAAAACATTGGCTGCCAGGGAAGAACAAGAGATTGGCGCCAATTTGGAGCATAAAACCAAAAATCTAACAAAGTCAATGGGCGAGGATGATGATGATGACGAGGATGAGGAAGATGAGGACGATGAGGAGGAGGACGATGAAGAGGAAGTTACCGGAACGAGCAACGAGGACGAAGACTCTAGCTCCGACTGCTCCTCATCCGTGGGGCCCGACTGGAAGCTACGCTGGCTGCAAAGAGAATTTTACACAGGCCGTGTGCCGCGCCAGGTTATTGCCAGCATTATGCCGCATTTCGCCTCCGGTCTTGCGGCTGACACCGACGACTCCGTGCTGTGGGACTATTTGGCCCACCTGTTGAACGAGCCCAAGCGGCGCAACAAGCTCGCCTCTGTGAACACCTTCGACGATGTCATCAGTTTGGTCAAGAAATCACAGAAGATCATTGTGCTAACGGGAGCCGGGGTATCTGTCTCCTGCGGCATTCCGGACTTCCGCTCAACCAATGGCATATATGCGCGGTTGGCCCATGATTTTCCCGATCTGCCCGATCCGCAGGCCATGTTTGATATCAACTACTTTAAGAGGGATCCACGTCCGTTCTACAAGTTTGCCCGCGAGATATATCCCGGGGAGTTTCAGCCCTCGCCCTGCCATCGGTTCATCAAGATGCTGGAGACCAAGGGTAAACTGTTGCGCAACTACACCCAGAACATCGACACTCTGGAGCGGGTGGCTGGCATTCAGCGGGTAATCGAGTGTCACGGTTCCTTTTCAACGGCCTCATGCACCAAATGCCGTTTTAAGTGCAACGCTGACGCCCTGCGGGCGGACATATTTGCCCAGCGAATTCCGGTGTGCCCGCAATGCCAGCCCAATAAGGAGCAGAGCGTGGACGCCTCGGTAGCTGTTACCGAGGAGGAGCTGCGTCAGCTGGTCGAGAACGGCATCATGAAGCCAGATATCGTCTTCTTCGGCGAGGGTAGGTGCCATTTTAATACAGATTTATTATATATAATCAATGGTCTTGGTAAAATAAATGCTAGAGCTTCTAATTCGACGATCGAAATGAGTGTTTTTTTAAGTACATATCAAACTTTTTCCAAGATTTTAAATACAAAATAACGCTAAATACCATATATCATATTGTGTTTGCTTTTTCTATTCCCAACAGGACTGCCGGACGAATACCACACGGTCATGGCCACCGACAAGGACGTTTGCGATCTGCTGATTGTGATCGGCTCCTCGCTGAAGGTCCGACCTGTGGCCCACATTCCCAGCAGCATACCGGCCACGGTGCCGCAGATTCTTATCAATCGTGAGCAGCTGCATCACCTAAAATTCGACGTGGAGCTGCTGGGCGACTCCGATGTTATTATCAACCAGATTTGCCACAGGTTGTCGGACAACGATGATTGTTGGCAGCAGCTGTGCTGCGATGATTCAGTGCTTACCGAAAGCAAGGAGCTTATGCCTCCAGAGCACTCAAATCACCACCACCATCATCATGTCAGTCACCATCTACATCACCATCGCCACTGCAGTTCAGAGAGCGAGCGGCAATCGCAACTGGACACGGATACGCAATCTATCAAGTCAAATAGTTCGGCTGACTACATTCTGGGATCAGCTGGCACCTGCTCGGATAGTGGATTTGAGTCATCCACTTTTAGCTGTGGAAAGCGTTCCACTGCCGCCGAAGCGGCAGCCATTGAACGGATTAAAACAGACATACTGGTGGAGCTGAATGAGACCACCGCCCTAAGTTGCGATCGTCTGGGCATCGGAGCCCCTCAG
Organism: Drosophila orena; assembly: GCA_005876975.1. NCBI lineage: Eukaryota > Metazoa > Arthropoda > Insecta > Diptera > Drosophilidae > Drosophila > Drosophila orena. The sequence goes on along the minus strand of VCKV01000008.1, from coordinate 5,654,847 downwards.
ACACCGGTTGAGAGTTATCGCCATCTGTCCATTGATTCCTCCAAGGATAGCGGCATCGAGCAGTGTGACAACGAAGCCACGCCTAGCTACGTGCGACCCAGCAACCTTGTTCAAGAGACCAAGACAGTGGCGCCCAGCCTGACGCCCATTCCACAACAGAGGGGAAAGCGACAGACAGCAGCCGAGCGCCTGCAGCCTGGAACATTCTATTCCCACACCAACAACTATTCGTATGTGTTTCCAGGAGCTCAAGTTTTCTGGGACAACGATTACAGCGATGATGATGACGAAGAAGAGGAAAGAGTACACAATAGACACAGTGATCTCTTTCGCAATGTGGCGCCCAACTATAAGGATGAAGATGAGGATGCCTGCGATCTGAACGCCGTTCCATTGTCACCATTGCTCCCGCCATCCCTGGAGGCACACATAGTCACCGATATAGTGAATGGATCCAATGAACCCGTGCCCAACAGCAGTCCCGGCCAGAAAAGACCCGCCCGCATTATAGAACAGCAGCCAACGGTCATCCCATCGCCCGCTACTGAGACGGAAATCCCCCCTCTGAAGAAGCGTCGACCAAGCGAGGAAAGTGAGCAGCAGACCCAAATGGAAAGATCTGAGGAGAGTCCGCCTCCAGGACAGTTAGCAACAGTGTAAACGTAATCTTAGCCCTGCTAGTAGAGTAGTATTTATTTTAAATGAAATTTAAACCAACTTGTAAACACAACACAACAGAAACAATGTCCAGAGAAGCTCCGAAGTCGAAGCAGAGGGCCATGTTACCAATTTCATTCCCCGGAAATCTTGTGGAATCGGAATGATACAACGTTTACTTGTTATTTATTTGAAATATGAGAACACTTCTATTCCGGTATCACGGAGTTTTCAAGAAATGAAGGCGGTACTAGGACCACTAGTTTACTCAATTCGAGGCTTTAGAGATCTGACCTTCGTTGCTTTACAACACTCCCTGCATGCCCCTTATGCCCAATCCCGTTTTGATATTTTTTAAACTCTTAGTTTATTTATTATCTCTCTTTTCAAAACGAAACGCTGTAAATGTTAGTATTTTATTATATTAAGTTGTTATTGAGGCCTTTTTAGATAAACTAAAAGAGATAAGCGGAAAGTTGAAAATCCTTTAAAAAGCAGGGTTTCTTTGTATTCAAAGAGAAGCAGCGCCTCAACTTTAAATCTAGTTCTAAGCGTAAAATATTCAAAACTATGCAACTGCAAACGGAAAAATACGTTAGTTTTAGTTAAAAACTAGACTCAAACACTCTGTATATAAGCACTCGCCCTTAATTTGTATTGTAAATGATTATTTTTCTACATTTTTGTGTTATCCCCTTCCTTTCCTATTTCTATCGGTTATGGCAACTATTTTTTAACATTAATACACTCGCACCCACATCAAAATTGATCACGCATGGATTTACAGATATAAATACGAGTTTAAAATTTGGTGTGCGTGTTTAAAATGTTTATTCAAAACCTAGCATAAATATATAGCCACCAAACGCAGTGTAAACTAGCAGTAAGAATTTAGTCTATATGTCTTAAAAGTGTATTAATATCCAGAATATAAACAAATCTAAAACACAAGAAAACGATGCATTTTTATTGTAGAGCAGACATGCACAATTCGAAGCCACAAAACCCAACCAAGATGAGAGGTAGTCGGCGAGATTTCAATACTTGCAATTTTGAATTCGGGTTTATTAAAGTATTTTGACATTAGCTGGTACCTTAGGAATATCTAAATACATATTTTATCATTAAGGTTGCCTTCTTCAAAAGTTTGCCTTACACCAATAATGACCTCCTTGCAGAGATGTGGGATACCGAAAAGAAGTTAACCGAAGGAGAGAGCGGCTGGTAATCGGGGATCTTACGGACTAGAAGCGACTTGCAATCGCTCAGATTACGACTGAAAGTTGACATGCTGCCTGGGTTGTTTGCTTGCGCTTGGTTCTATATAAAATATGATATTCTTGGGTCCAATATAATCGGCGACGGTTTTTATGTACAATTTACAAACCCATGCTGTGCAATCCCCATATATAAAGGTTAATATATGTGTTGCATGCATTTTTAGTACTCTTACTTTTATAAAAATATGCGTGATTTAAAAAAATGTCTGTCTCCAATTCAATGATCTCTATACAATGGTTGATATAGAACTCTGACTGATATAACATGAGCGTACTAAGGTCTACGGTTTACAATGTAATCGCTATAAAATAACGCGCTGTGAGACTTGAGTTAGTTATACAATTGTATCATGGATGGTTGATCCATTCTAGGCAACGTTTGTGTTTCGATTTCCACTGCTAACAAAATACTTCAATATCTATATATAATCGTTATATATATCCTATATGCATAAGCACTAGTGTAAAAAGTGTGTGTTCTATCGGTGATAACTTTCGTTTCGCTTTGAAAAAATTTAAATCCGCGCACTATAAAAACGGAGATTTGTTGGTCTTGTGGGATCTGGCTCTGCCCGGATTAACCTTGCACTTAAGCTGGGTAATAAGGTCGGAGATTTTCAGCGCTGGGCCCACTTTCATGCCCAAAAGTGGCATGATATCGTCCTTAGTCAGCTGCAGGAGTCGCTTTCCGTCGATCTTGTTCCGGCTGAAGGTGTCACAGTGGGCTGTGCAATCGTTGACCCGCAAAAAGTGGGATACGTCGTACACGTTCCATGTATCCGGGACCAGCTCCAAGTGGGGTTCACTCGAATCGATGTCGGCCAGACGCGGAATGTACTTATTATTCGTCGCACAGGAGTTCTACAGTGGGGTAAAAAATAAGGGCCTAATTAGTGAACGTATAATGTTGTATTCCATTATGGGTTGATGGCGGAACGATTGGATGTCGATGTGTTGGGGCTGTTGCAAGTACCAAAAATAACAGTGCGTAAACTAAATTATATACAAATTGGCGTTTTATGAACGATTTCGGTTATATACATTTATGCAGTAGTGTTACGGAGCTGTAGCACAGTGGTTTAGGTTGGGGCGGACAATCTAGTTTATATAAAATTACAAAAACATAAGCTAAGGGCGTAATTGGACCATTAATATAGAGTAATTAATACATAAGATAAAGCTTCTTTTTTAAACGAAAAGCATTTCAAATAAAAGTGAATTTAATGTTTCTCTAAGATACTTTGGATTTTTTTCTAAACGAAAACCACTATGCTGTTTGGATCTCCCGATTAGATGCATGAGCTGGACTTCAGGCGGGCAAGCAGGCTGGCTGGCTAGATGGATGACTCTACGCACTATTATTCCGCTAAGTACTCACCGCAATGTAGCTAGTGGCTTTGCGGCCCACAGTTGGTGGCGCAGGAGATTTAGTAGTAGATTTCTTTACCGTTTTGTTACTGCCCGTGGCGAGAGTTACCAGTGAGGCGGAGCCACTTCCGCTGCCTGATCCTGCGATCAGATCACTGGAGGACTGTGTCGTTGACTGCTCAGAGATGTGGCTGGTGCTTCCGTCTCCATCGCCGTCCGCGTCGGGATCCTCCTCGTCGCCCTCTTCCTCGGGCTGATTGTTCTCGTAAAAGGCAGCATTGTGATGCTCCGGCTTTAGCTCCAGCTTGATGCTCAGCTTGGGTAAGTGTGGGGTGGTCTTGAGCGCAATTGTACGGGATTTGACTAGAATGACAATGAAAGGTGCATAAGTTTTAGGTAATGATACATATATGAGAATTTTACGGCTTTAGAAATAAAACTCACCCGACTGAGTGCTATTGTCGTTTGGAGTTTTGCCTCCGACTGCTCCCTTTTTGGGCTTCCGTTTTCGCTGTATTTTGGGCTTTGGTGCCGGTTTCGGGGTCTGCTGATGTGCAACCCTCGGTGGGCCTTCTAGCTTGTGGTTCACCAATACACACCATCCAACTGGATATATATCGGCTGATTCGCAATCCAACCACTGGTCGTACTCATCCGTCCACCCGTCAAAATGTACTTTGAGTAATCGACCCACCACTCGCGCCACCGTGGCCACGCAGACGAGACGGGGATCCATGAGATCTGCACACTCCAGACTCATACCCACCTCGAATCCATGATCAGGAATAATCCGATGAAATAGATGCTGGCCGGCGGCTACGGCTCCCGTGTCCCGCAGATAGCCCTCCCAGGTGAATGTACGAGAGTTGTAGCCGTTCGGTGGGGTAACCGAAATGCTGTTGACGGAACAGAATCCAGCCGGAAAGATACATGGGCTCTTTTCATGGTAACAGAACCTAAAAAGACAACAGAGGCTTGTTGATTTTGTTGACTTTAATTGAAGCCTTTAGAGCTCACCAATCCGACCCTGAGGCATCCGGTTGGTAGGAATCAATGCGTATCATCATGTACCCGAACTTGAGAACCGCCATCACTGTAGCCGGGCAAATGGATGATAGATTGAGAGGATCCACCGCTTCCAGCTTCATGCCCTCCACAAAGCTATTGGTTTTGCCGTCACTGTAGTATTCGTCGAATGTGAAGTTCATCTTAAACAGCTCGATTGTGGCGTCGTCCTCATGAACCTCGATCATGGCTTCGCGACCAGCTGAAAGTGTGAGTTGTGAATAATTGTGGTTTTCGCAGATTAGATACATGGAAAAAGGTTGTGTCCAGAAAATAATGTAAATATTATTTACTTACCCAACATGCGCTCCAAATAATCTTGCGGGGCAGCCAGATTATGGCCAACTGTGGTTGCCCAGCCGACTGGATGGATGATGGGCGAGTCCTCGTGACACCAAAAGCCATCGTCCGAATCGAAGTACCGGAGGAAGAGACGTTTTCCCACGATCTTGGTGACGGTGGCCAGGCGTACCTGCGAAATGCGATCCTTGTCCACGCACTCGAGATTCAGGCCAAGGCGGAATCGCGACTGGAGGCTGTCGTTGATTTTGTTGTAAAAGTTGGAGGGAAGGGTGCGGGCTCCGGATAACCGACCAACCAGGAAGTCCTTCCAGTCCTTGTACTTGTGCTCGATGGTGCGGGGCGGTATCAGTGGCTTGCCCCGAGTGGCGCACCAACCCACCGAATGCACCTCAGCGTTGCAGAGGTTCACCCAGAAGTCGTGCGAGTCCGTATCAAAGCCCTCGTAGCTCATTAAGGCCTTATAGCCCTTGATTTCCAGGATGGTGGCCACCCAAAACGAGGTAGGAGTCTGGCCCGGTTGGATCACTTCGATGCTATCGCAATCTGTATTTTCCACTTCAACCTTCATGCCCACACCCAAATTGTCCCACACCTCGCAACCGGGTGCATGAGGAAAACAAGTGACAGGTGCCGCATTAAAGTTCTCCTTGCTAAGGCGGGGCAACCAGTCGTAGGAGTGTGTGGGATCGTACATCCGCCGCCGAATGCTGATTATCTTCTCCATTTGCGGACACGGCACCGGAAGGCGCTCGTACTTTGGAATTTGCGGCAGGTCATCCTGTGGGTAGATGTCTTTAAAGAGTCGCAACGCCTTGGGCGTGGGAGCTGCGCTCAGATAAGAATTGGGTGTGGATGCTCCCTCCTCGGTGCTTGCCGGAGCTGTGGCATCTCCCACTGCTCCGCCATTCAACGCAGCAATTGTTTCATCAGCTGCCATTTGTACATTAGTGGCAGCTGCATCGCCGCCTAGCGACATGGGTTCGCCGAAGCTATTCAACTGGGTAATCTTCGATTGATCCGTAATGCGAAAACGGTAATTGGCGTTCTTAATGTGCGCCGCATGAAGATCCAGCTCTATATCCGACTGCGACTGTTGCTGATCGCCAGGCAAATCGGTTGACTCTGAGCCCGCTCCAGGATCTGGGGAACTAGTGGTTGCCTGGTCTCCGTCCATCTTAGTATTAAGTACCAACGAATAGAGTTCGCCTCGGGCACAGGCCATGCTGCAAAAACGTCGCGATTTTGTGTAGAATGTGTGCTTCACTCCAATGGCTCCGCAACGTTTACAGACAGCTGTGGAAGAAAAAGGGGAATGTTAAATACATTGCAATTTAAACGACAATTTTGCATTTAATTTAACTGCTATCCTGCTATACAAACCCAAATTCTTGCAAAACAACCCAAACCAAACATTGAGATAAAATAAAAAGGATTTAAACTAAGGAGCTTGAAAATGAATATCGTGTAGAGCGGGTCGATTGCAGATTTACAGGGGCGGTGGTTTTAATTTAAATAACCGAATAATTATTAATTACTTATACACAAATAACTATTTACCTCGTCAAATACATAAACTAGTCTATAGAGCAGGCCTTTTAAATAAAGGCTTTTGCGATTTTAGATAAGTAAGTTTAATGCATATTTAACTGATTAATTTTAATGATATATGAATTCAACTAAGATTTCTACCATTGAATGTTATTTTAAGTTATATACTCCGCCCACAATGGTCTAATCAACAATCGACCCACTCTAGAGCACAGCAACCTTACCCATGCCATCTTTTTGTATGGGGATCACCGATGGGTCAATGTTTCCCCTGTAGGCGATGGGTGTCTTCAACACCAGTCCTGGCCTGTTTACGGGTTCGATCTTACGCGTCTTGCGTTGTGATCGCAATGCGGAAGACGTGGAGGCACTGCAGCTAGCGGTGGTTGCGGTTGAGTTGGCTCCCTTGGCCGCACTGTAGGTGCGCTGTATTTGCTTGCTGGAGCTTGCGCATGGTGCTTCAGAACTGACCATTATGTTGCCAAAGGCATTGCCATTAAGCGTACCCATCGCAGGTGCCAGGGTTGTGCCGAGGAGCTTGTGGTGTAGCAGGCCATCGGGCAGTGGAACCAAGAGATCGTGCTCAACTCCGTGGACGCCCAAGCCTCCGGGCATCTGTGTCATGCAGGAGGAAGAGGACTGCGAAATGTCTTTATCGGAGGAGGTCATGAAGTCGGTACCATCGTACGAATTATTGTCCTCGTTCATCATCACAAAGTCGTCGATGTTGATAATCTCCTGCTTGGGCTCCAGCTCAGCTCCATTATCATCAAAGTTATTGTCCCTCTGACCGTACACTTGGTCGTCATCGTCCACAACCGGCTCGCCCACACCCACGCCCATTAGACCACCGCCATGCGCGGCCAGGCCAACCATTCCGTTGTCCACATCGTTATCCATTGCCTCCGCATAGTTTTGGAAGACTGCCGCCGCCGCCGACTGCTGGAGCAGTTGCTGCTGCAGGCCGCCCATGTGGGCAAATCCGTACAGGTTGTTCGAGTTGGTGGCAATCAGGGTGCCCGGCTGTACACCCAGTGCCGCAGCCGCCGCCGCCGCTTGACCAGTGAAATCTCCCCCCATTAGGCTCATCATCGGATTCATGTCCTTTTGTTGAGCAGTGTGGGGGGTTTGGAGATTGGAGGTGGTTCAGGTTGAGGTTCGATCATTGGTTATGTGTGTTTTTGTGTTGAGATTTAAATTGTAACCAATACATAAATCATAGAAAAGAAAGTAGAAGAAATAAGTAAACAAATTCCAATCGGTTTTAACTGAGACAGATAAAAAAGATAGTTTGGAAATTTGGCCAATCCCCAAAGAGTACATGTTTAAATCTAAGAAATTTGGGTTTGTTTCCGACTCCGAGGACTATCAAATATAATGGATCGTTTTCGCGATGCTCATTTAGTAGCAATTTATATTTATTAGTCTTCAAATTGAGAGATTGGCTTCTGAATCAAACCGTCTGCACTCACCAATGTTGGCTGTTGGGCGGTGATGTCCTCAATGACAGAGAGTCCAACAGTGGGATGACCCAACAGAGTGGCCGCATCCTCCAGTGTAATGCGCTCCGAATTGTACTGGCTACTCATCCACATCATGCGCAGCTCGGCTGGATTCATTCTGAGCGAATGGTGCTATCGATTCCGGATTTGTCAGTATGGCAAAACCATTTATGGGACAAGTTTCTGGGATTTCTTCAAAAAATATTGCTTTCTATTGCTGCAGGTCGCGGTTCCTTGTTTTTCTAACTCGCATTGGCTGCAAAACAAACATATTGAAACAGTTTACTATTTTGTAATATTACAACTTTGTGTGGTTTGAAAAACTTGGCCAAGTTATTCCCTATTTATACCTATCTATAAATTTCAAACCAAGTTAATTAATTATTTATTTTGCAGTTGTGAACTAATTTGGATTTTTAAAAGCATTTTTGAACATTTTCGAATCTAGATATTAGACTTGCAAACGTGAGCGCATTTCTAATCTAATAACTTATTTGAAGCTGTTAGTTTATTTGACTACAATTCAATAGATAATCCAACGTAAAATGCTCCCGTTTTGCGAAAAGCTCCTGGACCCGGCAAACATTCCGGCCATATGGACTGTAAGTCCTGACCGATTCCCAGTGTTCCTCGTTGCCCGTTTTGTTTGCTTCCTTCTGTTCTCTTCCTTTTTTTTTTGTTACTTCTGCCCTTTTAGCACGCAGCTGCTGCGCAGGGAGGGAAGGGCACGGAAATGTGATTAAAGCCTTCCGTAGGGGTCGGAATTTCGGGGGAATTTTGGCGGGGCCGCCGCTGGAAGTGCCATTAAATAAAATTCGAACATATATCCGATTGATCCGAACTTTTGGTTACATTTCATGGGTTCACTCTCGAAAAGTCAATGAAGCGTTTGCGCAGACAGCGAACGCGAACACAAAAGAAAATGCACGATGTTGCTGCCCCTGGCTGCAGACTTACACTTTTGGACGTTGAACGCGTTCGACTTGGGTTTCCCCAGTTGCTAGCACTTGCGATACGACATTTTTTTGACTTTTAAATCGATTAACAATGGTTTTTTACAGATTTTTGTGAGCTAACTTCTTTTGCATTTGCGCCGAGCAGGGATGGCAATTAAGTGCCAGGGCTGCACAGTCGCGCAACAGCGTTTTGGCATTCTTTTGCCCGCTAAATTGCCAGGGCTGCAAAAAAGGACGCGTTCAGCTAGCAGCACCAAATAGTGATTTTTCGATGAGTGGTTGTCTTATCGATAATTGTACTGCTTATCATAGTAAAATTTAAATTCTTGGTGAAATAAACCCCACTCAGGAATTCATGATCTTTTTTAAAAACACTGACTATAGTTTCATAATTATTTATGATTTCAAGTCTTCCTAAAAAGTTTCGGTACAGAAAATTATTTCCGAACTGTGCTTTTTTTTATCAATTACCTAATGCTGAGTCACATACACATAAAATCACTAATCGGAGTGCTGAACGCGCCCATTCATATACTTTACAACACTGTTCGGCTTGTTTTGTTGTCAAGCAACCAGTGTTGTCACACAGTCGAGTGGGAAAAATGAGTAGAAAATAATATTAGTAAAATATTAGCAGCAAAAAATGCCAGAAAATGCATCCAGCTCGATGCCCACAGAGGCAGGCTTCCGGAGCATGCGCAGCCAACTGGCGGGCAGCACCTTTGGCCAACGGCGTGAGGACATCTTTCGTCGTCTCCAGGAAAGTGCGCATCAAATCTCGCAAAAGTTCAGTGGAAAAGAACTGGCCACTGAGCGGGATGAATCTGTTCAGGAACTGTGCGAATCCTTCGAGGACCTTATGTCCTACGGACTGAGGCAATCGGTTAGCACGTCCTCCTTCAGTGCCTCCAGTTTCATCCAGAACATGCAGGAGATGGTGTCTGGAAATTCGGGCGGAGGCAGCAACAACAATGACGCCACTTTCTGGGAATTCTGTCAGACGCATTTGACGCCCCACGAACGGCAGAGGTACATAGATCTCAAGCAGATCTGGACAAATGTGGGCAGAGGGCGTGCCTTCATACGCGCCACGCTGAACGAGAAGCGTCTTCATTGCCATGTCCTCACCTGGCTGAGCGACCAAGAGCAACTGCATCGATTTTACACGCCTTGGTCCCTGCTACTCAACGACGAGGCAGCCAAGAAACTGCCAGAGATCATGTACTCCCTCAGCGATGTATTGTTCGCCCTCAATGTGGACACCACTGAGCTCAATGCACCGAGGAGAGTGACGTCAAGTGTTCCCGTCAAAGAGGAACCAATTATATTCACCACCAGTCCAGTGCCGGTGGTGGGACGCCAAAAAAGACCTGGTGTTGCCGTGGAACGACCCATTGAGAGCGCCAGCTCCACAGAGGATTTGCTGGGTGCTCTAAAGCCCATCGAGTCGGTGGAAGTGCAGCAACTACTCTCTAAGGAATTCATCGAACAGGAGTTAGCAAAGCCACAGGAAGAAGTCAGCTTTGGTCCCTTAGACCCCATTGAACCCGAGCTGGAGTTTCTCAAGACGCCCTTGCCCGACATTGGGGCGCATGTTGGAGAGCCAGAGCTCTACGAAGATCGAAGCGACACGTCCTCGCAATGGAGCAAATCGTCCTCCTCTGCAAACTGCATGGCTAACAACCAACAGCAACTGGCCCTGGAGGAGCAGGTCAACCACCTAAACGAAAGATGTGCCCTGCTGGAAACCCGCGTAGCGGAGCTTAGCCTACAGAACCGCCTGCTCATCCGAAGGCTCACAAAACAGTTTGAGGAGACCGGCATCGACCCCAGCTCATCGCTGTGCTCCAATTTCCTGATAACAATTCCGCACGTAAAGCTGGCAAAAACACGGCGATCAGGTTCCCACTACACCTACGAGGTTCACATCACGATGAGGCAGCGTTTGGAGCACTGGACGTTTTTCAGACGCTACAGCGAGTTCAACAAGCTGCACAAGTCACTGCTAAAGACCCATCCGGTGGTCAGCGCGGTGGAGTTTCCGCCAAAGAAGCATTTCGGGAACATGAACTTGGTCTTCGTGGAGGAACGGCGCCAGCAGCTGCAGATCTATCTGCTCAATCTGGTGGAGACGCTGCCGCAGGTGGAGGCCTGCAAGTCAAAGGCGGAGCTGCAAAAGGTCTTCCCCTTCTTCAGGGATAGGTAGCAATATTAACTAAATCTAAGCTATCCAAGCTTAACCAAGGAAGCTCGAAAAGAACAAGTATTTCTCAACATATTTTATCTATTGTGTTGTAGATATGTATCTTTATCTATATGTGTAATAACGCAGTTGGTCCAAGTGCTGTAATCATTGATATTAAATAAAGTTAAGTCTTTCATCTAGTTCAGTTTTGTTCTTTCGATCGTCATTTATTTTTCGACTCCTATTTTATTGTATTTAATTTTTGAAAGATTAGGCCGTTTTCAACTTATGATTTGTAAGCGAAATTAAATTTCGATTTTTGTTTTGTGTTTTTATAAAATTATTTAGCATAGTGAAAAATTAAATTAAATTAAATAGTGGTATTTTATTAACTAATAATTTGAATTATTAAACTAGAAACAGCTGTTTGGTATGTTCAAAAGCCCAAAGTACGGGCACACTAGATGCCGAACAGCTGAGTTTGTTGTTATCAGCAATTTGAGATTCAATTGCGTGTACTTTTGTCGGCGTAATTGATTTCTGCACCATGATCGAGTGATTGGCTGGTTAACCACGGCCTCCCAATATCCCGATTCAATCAGCGCACTCAGTACGCGTGCCTCCGGCCCATTGCTGGGAACAGAGCAGCGCCACCTAATTGAATTAGTGCAGGTGGAGGTGGATTTTCAAGGCCGACCATGTCGGGAGTTGCCATAGCCATTAATGCGGCCATTTCGGCCGCCGCATACTTCATGACTGTGCGGATGATTCCCCGCTTCCGGGAGATGTTCATCAACGCCAATCTCTTTGGCAAGGATCTGTGCAAGAAGGACAAGCCACAAGTGTAAGTTGGCGTTCCTTGGCGTTGTAGGCTTTCTAATTGGAATGATTCCCAACTCTAGACCTGAATCCTTTGGCGTGCTGATTGGCTGTGTGTTCCTGGTCTCCTTGTTTCTGTTCATACCGATTCCCTTTGCCTTCGATGAGGCAGCTGCCACGGACGCGATTACTGGAGGCAAACCCGATACGTTTCCACATGATAAGGTATTTATCTAGTTGATAGATTTCTTTGTGCGCCACCTTATCGACTGTTATTCCCCACACAGTTCGTGGAGTTGATTGCCGCCCTTCTGTCCATTTGCTGCATGATCTTCCTGGGCTTCGCCGATGACGTTCTCGACCTGCGATGGCGCCACAAACTACTGTTGCCCACTATCGCCACGTTGCCGCTGCTTATGGTGTACTACGTCAACTATAACTCCACTACGGTCGTCATGCCCAACTTTGCACGTGATCTGTTTGGGACCTCCTTGAATATAGGTAGCTAAGGTTCCCCAGAAACGAAATGTAATGGGACTTGACAAATATTTTGATTTCTTCAAGGTGCCCTATACTACGTCTTTATGGGCATGTTGGCGGTATTCTGCACAAATGCCATCAACATCCTGGCGGGCATCAATGGCCTGGAGGTGGGACAATCCTTGATAATTGCGGCCTCCATTCTGCTGTTCAATGCCATCGAACTATTGCTCGGTCACCAGGTGGATTCGCATATATTCTCCATTTATTTCATGCTCCCTTTCCTGGCCACCACCCTAGCGCTTTGGAAGTTCAACAAGTAAGTATTCCAATTGATTTTTATTTATAAATACTGAATTGATCTTGAAGGTTAACGAATTTTCTTCTATTTATAATTAGGGTTCTTAAGTTATAAACTAATAACACAAATATCGCTTCAAAATTGTAACTAAATCTAAATTCGTTTAAACTTGCTTGCCTTCTGATAATCGGTACCAATATTTAAAGTAAATCTAAAAAGCTTTCTCATACAGATCGTGTGTGTTATACCTTAAAAATAATGTTAAATTCCGTTCAACCCATTTCACAACTTTTTCCAGCAAATTTGAGACTTCTCTCAGTTGGTTGTATCGACTTCCTCTCATAAATTCATTGTTTAGTTCTGGTTTTTCTTATCACAGATGGCGGGTCTGTCTGTCCTGTCTGCTGAGATACTAAATTTGGAATTCACCTGGCCAAAAACACAGAGGGGCATTCGCATGAGTGGATTAGGCAGAGTATGATATGATGATTATGAGATTGTTAGATTTTGATGGGGATTCAAAAGCAGGCACATATAAATATATATTCGTAGGTTTATGCTGGTTCGTTAGGGTGCCATGCCCAAGTCACACTTTGACAGGCGTAGTTAGTCTTCGTCCTGCAGGTCTTCCAGGACATCCACATCGTATAGGTTCACCAGTAGCTGGCCGTACTGGCTGCTGTGTAGCAGAGCCTCCTCCGGAGCGAAATACTTCTCGCTCTGCTCCCGCAACCGATGCAGCTGCGTAGCGCCATCGATGTGAACTCCATTGGCTATCAATTGCTGCATGTAGTTGGCATCGATGTGGGCATTGCGGGTATCGTTGGGTAGTTTTACTGGTAGCTTTCGGTGGCTGGTGCTCTGCAGCAGGAGCACAATCTGCTCGGGAGGCAGACACAGCTCGCAGTTCCATCCGCCGTAGTGGTTGAGATCACCCAATGTGCTGCTCGCCAGCCGGTGCAGACGGTGGGCGTCCAATTGGGCACTGTGCAGGTGCCCCAAGGAACTTATAACCCCATTTAAGAGGGTCTTTTTCGGATGCTGCCAGTAGAATCCATACACGTTGTACTTCAAACGAAATTTCAGCGGCAGCACATCCTTGGCATAGTACTTGAGAAACTTGAGGGCTGCTGGCGCATAGACGGTTCCACTGTCCCCGTGGAGCAGCAGATCCTGCGCCTGCATTTGGACACCACACTGCTGCCACAGCTGTCTCCTAAAGTGGCTGTAGGCTATTGAGCTGCTGCAGTTGCTCTCGGAAGAGCAATGAAGTAGCGTGTAGCTCGTTTGGCTGCCCAGCATGCTCTCTAGACTCCTCTCCTTGCTGCCGTTGCTCACATAGTATATGAGAAAATAGTCCACAACCTCGATAAGGGCTCGAATTTGCAGCTCCAAGAGCTCAAGACTAAGGTGGTCCCAGGCGCCCAGTTCCAGCATATAGAACAGGCGGTGCAGGGATGTGGAACTGGCCTCGACCAGTTGAAGCGGTGTGCTTCCGCCTCGTTTGCTGGCCCGATTGGAAGTCATCAGGGCTCGCCATATGATCTCCGGCTGGCCGCAATCTCTGCCGTGCCAGCCACTTTCACATTTGCACAGCGGTGGCGCCATCAGATAGTCCACATCGTTAAGCCGCTGGCTCTCGTTGATGGTACCTTCGCGATAGCACCAAAGGGTGGGGGTTAAGCCCATCTCCGCGTCCACATAGGCGGGCACTTGGTAGTCGGGCAGGTGGGATTCGTTCAGTCGTTCCGGCTTCATTTGATAAAAGTCCCTGTCGTAGCGGTTGACATTGTCCTGCTGATGGGGACAGTGGGTTCCGCCCACAAGGGCTATCTTTTCCATAGGTGCGTCGCCGCTGGCCACGAAGTTCACCCGTCCACCAACTGTCTGGTCCACTGCACTGCGCTGCTGTGATTCCTGGCCACGGCTCATCTGCAGCAGCCATATGCAGCCGATAAAGCCCACCTGCAGCACCAGCACCAACCAGAGCACCAGCTTCTTGGTGATGGCCAGCCGTCCCAGGCCGACTCCTGGTATCTGGGTGTGGGTGGCCAGGATTGTGCTTCTCACCATGGTCACTGGTTTACTTTCTGCAGGGTTTCCTGCTCATTCCGTTGGGATTTTCCGTACTTGTCACGCTTTTCTTTCGCTGGCAAACACGCCCAAAAATTTTACGGCACCCCGCACCACCCCCGCACAGCTGACGCAAATGTCCTCAGTCAGCTGTTCGCCGCTGCAGTTTTAATCTGGCTGTTTCGCTTCGAAGGGTCTTACAACACTGGTTCTTACTGTTATCGAAATATTAAGGATAAAACTTATAATCTTATACGTTATAATAGTTTTTCTTCAATTTAAATATAGAAATGATAATTTTTACATAAAGTATACATCAATTAAATATACAGACGTGTAATGAAATTGTGATGAAAATGTTAATTTCTCTTTCTTGCATTATCTTGTAATAAATTCCAATTAGAAGTACATATTCTTTTGACTAAAATATTAACTTTGTTTAACTTTGGGTTGTAATATGTTTTCTATCTTACTTATTTCCCAGATATCCATCGCAGGTGTTTGTTGGGGACACCTACTGCTACTTTGCCGGCATGACCTTTGCCGTGGTTGGAATCCTGGGCCACTTTAGCAAGACCCTGCTTCTCTTCTTCCTGCCGCAAATCCTGAATTTCCTGTACTCCACGCCGCAGCTGTTCCACTTTGTGCCGTGCCCGCGTCACCGGCTGCCCCAGTACGACAGCAAGACGGATCTGCTTCACATCAGCACCACGGAGTTCCGCCTGGACGAGCTCAACGCTCCGGGTCGCCTGATGGTCACAGTATTGCGAAATTTGCGACTGATTAGCTGGCATACCAAGGCGGACGGAGTTGTGAGGACCAACAACTTTACGCTCATCAACTTTGTCCTGGTCGTTTTCGGACCTGTCCACGAGCGAGTGGTCACCCAGATGCTGATGGGATTCCAGGTGCTGTGCACACTGATTGCCCTGACCATTCGATATCCCCTGGCCAACTACTTCTATGCGAAAACGTAGCCCTCGATTCTATAATTATTCGATTCTGATATTTATTGTAGTAAGCCTTTGCTAAGTTAACTATACAAACAGAAAACATTTATTTAATGCCTACACAAAATATTTCCCGAAAGTAATTCGTAAGTAAAAATCTGTACGTCACTCGCCAATAAAGAACCGAAAGAAGCGAGTTAAATCAAAATCATCATGGCCATGACCGAAATATCCGAGGAGGACCTGTCGGCGCCCGAGGAAGAGGAGGATTTGGGACCCAATATAGGCGTAAGTTTCAAGCTGGTTCTGCAGAAGAGGATGGGACTGGTAAAAGTAGTAGTACAGATCTTTGGCTCCAGCATGCGAGTTCCTTGAGTTCCTTCTTGTATTGCTGTAGCTTTAAGTATGTAGTAATATTCCTTGATCCCAGCTGTACATAGGCGGTCGAAATGCAGCAGGACAGAGGCAAGGCAGAGGTTGGGCCATCCTTCCCAATGGAGATCAGTATGATGGGAACTACAGGAAGGGTCGCCGTCACGGCATCGGGCTGTACGTGTTTAAGGATGGATCCCGGTACTACGGACAGTATCGGTGCGGGAAGCGCTGTGGGCGTGGCATCTTTATCTATCCAGACGGATCCGTGTACGAGGGCAACTGGCGAAAGAACTTGAAGCACGGCAAGGGGCGGTACAACTATGTGAATGGGGACAACTATTCGGGGGACTGGTTCAAGGGTCAACGTCATGGGGTGGGAATATATCACATAAACAGCGGAACGGATGGCTGTTGCCTGTCCGTCCGAATAAAGTCCACCTGGAACAGCAATATGCGAACGGGTCCCTTTGAGCTGTATATCGGGAACGAGGACAAGTGCACAATACTCCACGGAATTTGGGATTCCCTATACCCGAGTGGACCGGCCGTGTTTAGCTTTAACAGTCGATACCTCTTGCTGGGCTACTTCCTGCCCGCCAGTTACAATTTGAAGGCGATTAGCAACGAAGACGAAATGGAGGACGCTGAGGAGCGGTTGGAGGACGAAATGGGCGAAGCGGTACCAATGGAACCCACTCTGTGGTTTGCCCAGGAGATGGCCGTGTATGACTATTCCCTGCTGCCGCAGGAGCCGGTGCCCCTGGCCATATCCGATTCAGAGCTGTCCGTCTGCTCGCTCTCTACTGAGCCGAGCATGCGCAGCGAGGAGAAGATCAGTTGGTATGGAGAGGGTGAGGAGGCAGAGGGCGAAGAGGGCGGCGAGATGGAGTGCTTCCCATGCGAGTGCGATATGACCGATCTTAGCGAGGTAGAGACGGAGAGCGAGGTCTGCAAAATTGACGCCAATCCATGCTGTATTGAGATCCTCAAACAGCCAGAGTGTCCAGATCCTTAGGAATGCAACTTCTATTCCATATGCTATTGTTATTGTTATTTTATGTTTCCTGCAAATTAAAGAATATATCAGTATATATTAAAAATTATTTGAAGTCGGTAGGCGTAGAATGATTTCATCGATTTCATACGCTTTTGTTGAGCTTGGAAGAAAGAATTCGCCAAGTGATATATGGTAAAGATTTATTTGTTATATACGTCTTTATTTTCATACAGTTCAATTAAAATTTGTCAGTTTCACTTTAAAATACGCCTTGAACTTTACGCTTTTGATGCTTTACACTCGTTAAGTAATGAAATCACAAATGGGGAGTCTCTTTTCAAGTATTATTGACGTGATACCTTAGCTATAGATTCCAGGTGTGAATTGATCTCATTTTTAAATTCTTTAAGCTTGGTTTTGATCATCTGTCAGTATAATCGTAAGACTTGTTCCGATATTTCCTAATGTTCAGCACTTGAATTTATGTGTTTTGCTAATTAACTCTAAGTTTTATTATTGTTGTCTGCCTTACCATTATAGCGCAACCATTAACATCAACGTCATTTGCAGATGTGTGTTTGATTCACGTACTTCCTTACAGTTTATATCTTCGTTACTTTTCAATACAATTACTAATTTTAAATTTTAAAAAATCTCTAAGTGCTGGCATGGTCAGGCTTGGGGGGAGTAGATGATAATGAGGCGGCGTTTGCCAGCTTGCTGCTGACCTGGCAGACATCGCCGCAACTGGCGGCCAAGCTGTTGGACTCACAACTGGACTCGGATGGAGGAGTCTCACTATTCCCGCCGTCGGCCTCCTGCTCCGGTTTGCACAACGACGCCGAGCCACATTCGTCCAGGATAATGTTCAGCTTTTCCGTTTTCGGCTGTATCGCAGGAGTAACGGAGGAGGCCAGCGAAGTGGTCTCCACGGGATTTAGGCGAAGCATTTGGTAGGGTGCTTCGCCTTCCTTCTGCAGCTCATGAAGAGTGCTACCATCTCGCTGTTTGGAAACCTTATAAATTGCCGGACAAGACTTTGAGCTCTTTACATCGTTCAAGTCCTTCAGTTCGGGCACCCCCAGTGGTTTACCACTGATTTTTCTCAGCGGATGCATCTCCTGCTCTTGATTATTGTCCTCCACGCTTAAGAACTGCGATAGAGCCCCAGCTGCCGCCAATGCCGCCGCCTGACCACTGCTGCTAGCGCCTTCGGGATTCATATAGAGCATGGGGGCATTGTAAAGCAATAGCTGAGGTTCCATTTTGAAATCGTGCTCCAACTGCTTTTGCTGGTCCAGATTCTCATCAATGTAGTTGATGTGGATGGGAGAGGTCTGCAGATTAAGAGGCGAGATATGCAGCAAATCGTCGTCTGGTGGGGTATAGTAAAGCGACGCCTTGCTGGCTGAGTAATTAGCAGATAGGCGCGCTTTAATTTTTTGTATATGCAGCTCCTTGGAGCCACCAAAGTCCATTTGGCCTTTAAAGTAGCAGTCTATGTCTGATAAAAAACATACGTTTAATATAAATACGACTTAATAGTAATTTAGTAATATTTTACCCTCGGCAATGTCCTCCTCACATCGTCCGCGACAATTCTCGAAGTAGAAACTAGGAAGGTTCTCCAGTACCTTGTTTAGTGTCTGCTGTTGGTATTTGTATCCCTCGCGAAGTCGCAATACCTGATGCGCACTAAACTTCCTGATTTTGTTCCTCTGGAAGACATAGTTTTCCCGCACCCAGCTCAACTGGCCTGTGGAGTAGTCGCGCACCTTCTTCACCTGATCATAGTATTGGTCCTTCAGCGTGGTAAGGTGATTCGAGCCTATATCGCGGAATTCGCGAATATGCTTGGCCTGGCTGGTGTAGCTGCTCTGGATCCACTCCACCTGCTGGGCGCAGTTCTCCCTGATGCGGTGCACCTGCTGGGTATAGTTCTCTCTCAGCCTCTCCAATTGCTGGCTCTTGTAGGTCTCGATGCTATCGAGCATAGCGTATATTTGGCGTTTGCGCGGTGACTTCTTCTTCCGATTGACACAGCAATAGAAGCGGTTACAGATTCCCCAGCGTGTCAGGCAGCTCCTCAATCCCTGCACCATCAGGGTTAGCAGTAAGAATGCAGTAGCCAATGCCGTGCCAAACAGTATACTACCGATTTTAACTCGGTAGAACACAATGGGATCGATATACAGTCTGCAGAGAACAGAAAAACCCTTTTAATAAGTATTTAAACATGATATTCACTATTTAGTCCCACCGCAATCCTGCCGAGGCTTTGCCCATCACATTGAAGGCATAACAAGTGTAGAGCCCACTGTCTATTCTCGAAATATTGTGCACCAGCAGCGATCCGTTCTCCATCAGCACCACGCGTCGACCCAATAGACTATTCTGACGTGTCCAGTTCAACGACTGGATGTAACTCTCGTCCATCAGGGCAGCTAGTTCCTGGGCACTCGGTGGCTGGTGAGCATTCTCCTTGCTGTCTATGATGATCGGCCGCTTGTCAGGGTCAGCATGGTGGCGTAAAATCTTATTGCGTGGTGTGACCTGATGAAGGGTAAACGATTAACTCTGTGCCTCATATAACGTTTATGGAAGAATTATACATTTAGTCACCTCTAGGGAAGCTAAAGGATAAACTTTTAAGACTGGTTACCTTAAATCATAAGCGATATTCAAATATATCCAATAATACTCATTTATACTTATTTTGTTGATAAAAATATTCTTTAGTTGGTATGGTAATTTTACATTAAAATGCCCAAAATAACATGATACTAGGATGCTGCTCTACTCACCCAGATGATATCCGGTACTGGGCTCCCTGATATCTGACACTCAAGCTTGGCGGTGGAGAGAAGCTGGTGCATCTTTGGCTCGGAGAACTGCACCACCGAGGGCACCGAGCAGTTGAGATTGCTTAGCACGCGGAGCATATCGCCGGGATAACCATACTGACACTTGAGCGCATCGATTTGATGGTCGATACTCTCGTATGAGTCCAGTGGAGTCTGGCTGGAACTGCCATTGCTATTGTTCTGTGCCTGGGGCAGCTGGTGGCGCAGGCTAGTGCTGGTATTCGCCAGCCAGGCAGTCAGCCAATACATGCTGCAGTCGCACTGATACTCGTTGCCCAATATATTAAGGTAGTGCAGCTGTCTGAGCTCTTTGATATTTTCGGGCAGCGATCCCAAGCTATTGCCACGTACACTAAGTCGCTGCAATCGCGACAGGCCTGATATCTGTGTGGGCAGCTGCAGCAATCCGTTCTCGGCCAGCAGAAGCTCCCTTATATTTGGAGTATTGGCGAAGAAGGTGGCTGGTAACTGAGTTAGTTTGCGATTCTGCTGCACGGAAAGGTAACGCAAACGATGGAGCACTTGCGGATCGACAAAAGAATCATCATAACGCGATATCCAGTTGGAAAACTGCTCTATGGGCGTCTCATCAATGCGTAGCAAGACCAGGGAGCGCTGTCTCTGAAACAGGCCACTGGGCAGCTGCTTGAACTGGTTTCGACTGAGATCCAACTGCCTGAGGGCATGCAGCGACTGGAAGATGATGGATGACAGCAGGGTCAGATTGTTGCCGGAAACGTTCAGGGCTAGCAGGTGATCCAGAGACTCGAACGCCTTTCGATCGATGACGGACAGAGAATTTTGGCTGAGGTCCAACTGTCGCAGCTCGCGCAGACTGTACAGACTATGCTTGCCGATGGACTTAAGCTGATTTCGCTGCAAGTGCAGCTGGCGAAGCTGCCCGTTGCGGGCAAAGAAGTTGTCCGGAAAGGAAAGCAGGCGGTTGTCGCTGAGGTCTAGCACTTGGAGATTGGCAGCCGTTTGGAAGAGCATAAATGGCAGCACGCTCAGCCGGTTTCCGGATAGATAGAGTCGCTCTAGCTTCAGGGCTCCCACAAATATATCCCGTGGAAGCTCTGTCAACATATTCTGGCTAAGGTTCAGCATGCGCAATTCGCTAAGCTCACCCAGGAAGCGCTGCGGTAAGAAAGTGACTTCACTTCTGTCCAAGTGCAGCTCCTGCAGTTCCTTCATGTGCTGCAGGTTTGTCAGACTGCAGTTGCTCAGTCGATTACCGCTCATTTTAAGTACTTTCACGCGCCGCACGGCCAGCGGAATGGCCCAATGAAGGCACTCCAGGCGATTTTCGATGAGATTAAGTCGTTCCATATACTCAAAAGCGTGCGGCTGGCGGGTGAAGAGCTCCCTGAGCGATTCATCTTTAAGTTCACTACTCTGCCAGTGGAATTCCCTCACACTTTCGAGCTGCGGCAGCTTCAGGGGATTACTGAGATCCGCAGGCACATGGGACAGCATTAGCTGGTTGTAGTTTATGTGCGAGCTTCGCTGGGAGAGCAGCTCCTGGTTAACTCGCCTCAGGTCCACATGCTCGCAGCTTAGCTTAAAAACATTGCCCGAGGGATCGACGTGACCGACCGAAGGAAGTTCATTCTCCTCCACCTCTACGCTCTCTGATCCGGCGTCCGCCGCATCCAGCCACAGACCCTCATCACTGTCACTATCATCTAGATCCGAGTCGACGGCGTGGCCCACGAACGGCAAGTGAAACTTGTAGCCCAGCAGCGAGAACTCGTGCTCCTGCCAGGTCCTTATCCGGGGCCTGATCTGTGGACGATTTTGCTGCGGGATTTGGGCCAGGTATGCCTCGGCACTGCTGTATGTGGCCTGACAGTGGGTGCTGTCGCCACTGATGGCCGCTACGGCGTTGACCACGGCAAACAAGGCACACAATATCAGGGAAATCTTCGATATTGCTTCCATTTTTCAGTATGTAATCTCAAATATTTGTACGGTCGCATAGTACACCTGTAAGATGCGAAGATAACAAGGTTTTAGAATATTATTGATTACTAAAATATTAATATTATATTTTGTTATAGGCAACTATCTTCACTGCGTATATCCTGCGACCGTTATACCCATCCTGAAGTATGTGGATGTCTGGACACTAAACTGGACTAATTTAGGTTTTTGGTCATTATTGATTTTCGCTTTTACCCTTCGGGAGCCCAAAAAATTGTGTCGCAACTCTCATTTCAGCGGGAGAAGGAAAAAGTGAGACAGAAATGGACAAAATCAATAAGTTAAGCAAATAATATAAATAAAACGGTGGTCTAAAGGAGGCAGAGGACGCGCAGACCAGTTGCGTGTCCAAATGGCGACGCATAGAACATGTGTGGAACCATTAAGTGAGGGACTTTTGTAGTATTCTTCTTTAAATAATGCATCACTACCATGTCTGTCTAGATGTGGAGGAGTTTCCTCTCCTACAACGCCAGTTTTACATTCGCACGCAATGAAGATTAAGAACTTTAAGGCATGCAAGGAACTACTATGTGTGAACAAAATTATACTGTAGATCTTTTAAGGGAATATAAAATTGTTAATGAAAATATATCAAGCGAATAATATACTTGCACTACTTTTTTCTCTTTTCTAATCAAAATGAACATTACAACTTGCCATTATTCGGTGTGCATAACAGATTATGCCTTTCTATTGCTATAAGTCCTAGGTTGTATAGGTCTTAAAACACTCGTCAAGATTCATTGAAATAAATGGTCAGGAAAACAAACGTAATCCGCATCGCTGTGAATCAGCAAGTGGCCATTATAATTTAGCACATATTTTAAGTTTCCTTGATGCTGCCACCGCCTTGCATTTGTTTATAAACAGATATGTATATCGAATGAATTGCCGCCCAGCAACCCCAACCTGCACCAACAAAGCAATTACGTATAATACATAGTATACTTGCCAAGATTATTAGTCAATGGGCTTGGGATAAAAAGACGCGAGAACTATAAAATTATCCATTGTATAATGTCTCGAGTGACTGACCCGGTGCCACGTCGAATATATGTACATATATGTATGTACATGTGTGGAAAATGGAAGGCGTAAAGCTTTTCTATTTGTTGATAAACTGACAACGGTTAATGGCCAGCTGTTGGGAAAATGCTGATAAGAGCAAATGAGCCCATAAAACTGATAAGCCGGCACTTGCAAAAAGTGATCAAGATGGATGGCCGCAGGGGTATTTCAATTAATCTCAGGTTCCAAAGAGCTTGATTCGCAAAGAAAAAAATTGGTTGTTGATGGCAAATATCCAACGCACAAGCAGATATCTGGCCAAAACAAATGCAAACAAAAAAATAACGAAAAACCGATACAAAAATAGCCCTGCACACAGACAGAAAAAAACCGAGAAATACACATGCAAAAATATGGCTAAAAAAAGTGCCACGACGAATCTAAGACAATAATTAAATTATATATATACATATGTGGCATACATGTTAGCCTCGTAGAGCGAGAAAGTAGTTGCCAAATTGGAGCGCTACTAATAAATAAGACTAAACTGCTGATATGGCAGTTGGTTATATTTTTCCATTAATTTGAATCTCATTTTCGTTGTGCCAAAGAATCGGAGCAGCCCGAAAGAGATGGAAATAGAGTGGGTTGCATAATCTGTCATGGAATCCGAGCTCAAGACAGGGCGAGAAACAACCGTTTAACTGGGTACATAGTGCGAATACATAATGTACATACGATTCATACACACAGGCTTACACACACGCATACACTTGCATCACCTGGTGACATGTGAAAAGCCGCTAATGAGTCGGGCTGGCAGTAAAGCGGCCAATTAGCCGAGATTCCCTGCTTCCCGCAAGTGGAATCATTCACCAAACTGAAGATTCCCCGCCGTTCCGCCCACTCCCAGAATTCATTCATGGCTTTTCGCCTCCTTTTTACCTTGGGAAAACTCATCTCAAGTGAGTGTGTGTGTAAGCATATTATGTGCATACATACATGCAAGATGGTGCAGCTGAAGATGTTGCCAAGGGCAACGATTTTAGGCTCTGATTCGGATGATAATCGAGTAATAGCAGGTGTATCTAATTCGTGGTAATACATAATACATATAAAGCCACCGAAACTTCTGGTTTCGCTTTTTTTCACCCTTTGTGTCTGGAGTATCTGTTTCATGCACACACTCGCACCTGCCCACAGTCTTAACTTTTCTCTGTGCTACATAGCAAGTAATTTCTCCAGTTTTAACTCCAATATGTTAGTCACCCAAAAATTATGTCTTGTGGCATATTGTTTAATTATTATCTCACCGTTGTTTATATTCTCTGCATCTTTTCGCGTCTTTTTTCGTCTGGGTTGCAGTGTGACCTTAAAAGGACGGTTAAAGCAAACCAATACTTTTAAGAAAAAAGTCCCAAGCGGCTTTAGTTGAAATATACCAAATGCCAGTGCTGTGCAATGATAAAATATATTATATTATTATGTTATTAATAATATGAAAAATAATAATAATGAAATATTTAAGCTAATTTCAGCATAAACAACGTTTACTCGTAAGTATGCCAACAATATTAGTTTAATGGTAGAGGGCCACACTCTTCCGCTCGCCGCACAGCTGGTCACACTAAGTGTGCAATCATTTTTTTTCATGATAAAATTTAGGAATCTTGAATTCATCGGTGATAAGCAGCGATCTGTTTATTGCCACCGAAGCAGCGCGGATAATTATAAAAACAGACTTCTCTAGATATATAGTAGCGAATCGTAATGCCCCGCCGATCGGCTGGCAGTAGTAACCTTACGATTTTGACGCTCGCTTTGCAGTCGTGGTGGTTTGTTATTGGAGCAGAAAACTTATTCCAAACGAGATTATAAATAGTCACGATGTGTGTCGCAGTCGTCGCGGTCGTCGGGAGGATGAATGTGCAATTGCAGATGCCGTAGAAGCACCGCGCTTGAGTTTTATCCAGAGAACCCCGATCTTCTAGTGCCCGTGAAAACCGGGTGAGTAACAACAACAAATTAGGTCGACATATCAAGCACAGGTGAGCCTAATTTCAGCCGAGTAAAAGGGTTTGTTAAATTTTAAGCTAATTATGAGTTGGCTGTTTCAATTAGGCTGCAGAGCCAAATCAAGCGGACCACGGGCCCAAAGCGGAGTCAACAAAGAAGCGGCGCAGAGAAACATCGAAACATTGGTTTCAACACTACACGTTCAAAGTGAAGGTCAACGTCACAACGACTCGAGCGGCAAGACTGGCGGCCGAGACCGATAGACAAAGCCATCCGCCGTCACCAGCACAACCTCCAGCGCCACTACCACCACCACCGCCTTTGGTAGTCTCCAGATAGCCAGCACCATGTCTGCCACAATCTCCGAATCCTTCATCCATGGCCAGCGGCTAATGCTCATCTTCCTGGTGGCCCTGTGCATTGTAGTTGCCTGCGTCCTAAGCACCGAAACCACCATGCCCACGCAGAACATGTCCAACAAGGAGAGGGCGGAACTGCGGTAGGTCTCAGCTAGATATGGTAGTATCTATGATTCTGTAGGGTTACCTTGTGTTTTCTGACGGACAACTTCTTCCCGACTATTATTTTTCACCAAACGACGAAAGTTTCAGATTTGTAACTCTTGATATTCAAATTTACTTTGGGTTTTTGGAGGATCAACGCCTTTTATTTAAATGTAACCCATATATGCATTAGAAACGAGGAGGTCAAATTAGCATAACTCGTTGGTAATCATTTATGGTTTTAAATTTAAATGTAGTGCTTATAAAATCCACTTTAAAATCTGTACAATTGTATGTCCATGACTCATATAAATAGGAGTATATAAACGCTTAAGCCTAAAAGCTGTTCTGAACAATAACAAAGAAGCTGAACTGTTCTTTGTTTTCAGGGAAGAAGCTCGCGATATGTTCTATCACGCATATAACGCCTACATGCAGAACGCCTATCCAGCTGATGAGCTAATGCCGCTCTCCTGCAAGGGACGCTACCGAGGAGTGACGCCATCGCGTGGCGACATGGACGACATCCTCGGAAAGTGAGTTAAAAAACCTTAGGTTTGGCGGTTACATTAATATGATTTTTTTAGCTTTTCCATGACTCTGGTGGATACTCTGGACACCCTGGTGCTGCTGGGTGATTTCACAGAGTTTGAACACGCGGTGAAGTTAGTTATACGCGACGTTCAATTCGACAGCGACATTATTGTGTCGGTGTTTGAGACGAACATTCGAATGGTCGGTGGCCTGCTGTCGGCGCACATTCTGGCAGAGTATCTGCAAAAGCATGCGGACACAATGCATTGGTACAAGGGCGAACTGCTCGAGCTGTCTCGCGAGCTGGGCTACCGATTGCTACCGGCGTTCAACACATCCACGGGCATTCCGCATGCTAGGGTTAATCTCCGCCTGGGTATGAAGGATCCGATGCTAAAGAAGTCCCGTGAAACGTGTACCGCTTGCGCTGGTACCATTCTCCTGGAATTTGCTGCCTTGTCGCGGCTTACCGGCGATCCCATTTTCGAGGTGCGAGCCCACGCCGCCATGGACGCACTGTGGAAGCTAAGGCACCGTGGCTCCGATCTAATGGGCACGGTGCTTAACGTCCATTCGGGCGATTGGGTGCGTCGGGATTCCGGAGTCGGAGCGGGCATCGACAGTTACTATGAGTACTTGTTCAAGTCCTACGTTCTACTAGGAGACGACAAGTACCTGGCCCGCTTTAATCGCCACTACAACGCGGTAATGAAGTACGTCAGCGAAGGACCCATGCTACTCGACGTGCTTATGCACAGGCCACACGCTAAGTCCAAAAACTTTATGGACTCGCTCCTGGCATTCTGGCCGGGTCTGCAGGTGCTTTCCGGCGACCTGAAACCAGCTGTGCAGACACACGAGATGCTCTATCAGGTATGCTTTACCTTTCCAAATCCGCCAATATATACGATTTATTTAACAAATATTATTTATCTTATTTACAGGTTATGCAGATGCACACCTTCATTCCCGAAGCATTTACCGTAGACTTCCAAATACATTGGGGACAACATCCCCTGCGACCAGAATTTATAGAGTCCACTTACTTCCTGTACCGCGCCACTGGCGATCATCATTACCTGCAGGTTGGCAAGAAGGCTCTGAAAACACTCCAGCAGTATGCTAAGGTATCTTGCGGCTATGCGGCCGTCAATGATGTACGGACTGGCAAGCACGAGGATCGCATGGACTCCTTTGTGCTCTCCGAGACGATCAAGTACCTTTTCCTCTTGTTTTCCGATCCCCAGGATCTGATCATAAACGTCGATGAGTTCGTCTTCACGACCGAAGCTCATCTGCTTCCACTCTCTATTGCCCAACTAGGGAATGCCACGTTCAGTAAGTAATTTTTCGGTTTTAAATTGCTTTACGTAATCGCTGCAGCGCTATCAGTAATTCTATCACAAGAAATAGCTCTTGATAGGTATCAATTGGTTATTTGCAACAATCTTTGTTATCTATTTATATTGATAGTCAATTTAGTTTTAAATCCTTAGTGGAAAACTAGGAGAGTTTTTTGGGAACTCTGATTAATTTCTTCTTCCTTTTACAGGCTTTCGCCAGACGGACGAACACAACGTACTCGACTTCATGCGCACCTGCCCCAGTTCAAATAAGCTTTTTCCTGAAAAAGTACGCAAGCCACTGCGCAACTTCATTACGGGCTCGTGCCCTCGCACCACCGCAGGAAAGCGACTCAGCGCCCTGGATTTTCAGGCAAGCAATGCAGATCATCTTCGAGCTGTTTACGACATGGGCATTACCATGGTTTCGGTAGGCGACCGCAGCCAAGGCAAGGTGCGACTGTTTCATAGTTTCTATAATGTAAGTTTTTTTCTGTTCTGCTTTTTGGTTTCGTTTGCATTTCTTTGACACTCTGGTTGGAAACCTTTGCGCCGCCAGTTTCCTCGATCTTCCGCTTCCTCCTCTTCCTTCTCATCATCATCACACAGATCGTGGGACAAATTAATATAAGTTTGACTTTATTCAGGCAAAAAGCCACGAGGAAGGCGAAATGGGACTGCAATTTATGCAGGAGATGCTTGAGCTGACAAAGATGCAGAGCATAAATCAGCTAGCGCAACTGCAGGTTTGTATGCTTCATTTTAAAGGAAAGCTTTATAATGATATTTGAAATGTATCTTTCCTTTCTAGGCCGTAGCCTACGCCACTGATGAGAAGCCACAGGATTGGATCGCTCTGATGGCCGGACCCTCGCACTTTGGCCCAGAATTAACTGGTGATCAGTTCGTCCAAGGGGACTTGATACTGGCCAAGCCGCTGCGAGCCTGCGATGAGACCCTAGAGAATGCCGAAGAGGCGAAGGGAAAGGTGTTGGTGGCCGAGCGCGGTGATTGCACGTTCGTGAGCAAAGCGCGACTGGCCCAGAAAGTGGGGGCGGCAGCGCTGATTGTCTGTGATAATGTTCCGGGCTCTTCCGGTGAGACGCAGCCGATGTTCGCAATGTCCGGCGACGGTAAGGACGACGTGCTCATTCCAGTCGTCTTCATGTACAGCATGGAGTTCGGCAAGCTGTCGGCGGTTATGCAGCGGCGGAAACAGCCTCTGCGTGTTCGCGTCATGCAGATGGTGGAGTTCAAGCGCTGGCAGCTGGCCAAGGAGCAGCGCCTAAACCAAACTGCGTCGGTAGCACAGAAACCGGAAAAAGAATTGTAGTGGACTGCTACGGCTGCTGGATCGCCCTCAGCGTTAACTATTCTTTTGAGGCTACATACCGCCTTGAAATGGTTCTCGCCAAAATAGAGATATATTTTCTATATTCGTAACATGTGCAGTTGACCGTAACTAAATTGAAATTTCCTGTACTTTGCTAGACATGTAAGAACGATTTAATGCCACGAGTTTTTGAACTCAGTTAAAGATCTTTGCATTTCGTGGTTGGTTCTCAGGCAGGCAATTGGCTTCCTAGTGGCAATATTATAACCGAATAGCATCGCATTCGCGTTCATTCTAATTGTATATTTGGTCCACCTCACAATTTTTTCGATGGATTTTACTTTTTTAATGTAAGTAAAACTTCTGTATATAAAAGATTCGAACTTAGTGACTAACAAAATAGTAAGTAATGATTCGTTTTAAGAAGTTAGTTCATAGGATAGAGTGTCGGAATTGATCGACAACCGAGTAGTTGAAATTGATTAGATATTATACAAAAATTAGTCTAAAATATACGAACTAAATATACGAAAACTCTAAGGCATTTTTGATTTGTTGTAAAAACTGAAGATCCAGCTTTGCCAACAATTTTATGCATTAATGGGAAATACCTTCTCAAAGAACTTGTTTGAATAAGTATTCCTAGCGCCAACAGGATGCTGCAGAGCACTCCGATTCGCAACGATCTCGGTAACGGGTTCATCCACATCAAGATCCAACCAATGATCGGTTAGCCACTGGGCGATTAAGGAATCTGTATATATAGTTTTCGGCTAAATTGCAGTCAAGCGGATGTCAAAACCAATTTCGTTCTAAAGGCACCCTCGGAATTAATGCTCGAGTATTATAAGCCAAGTTATTTGTGGCTAAAAACATATCTGTGAATCGACAAGATGCCACTTTTCAATAGTTGCTGACAAATCACTTGCCTCTCTTGTATAAATAAAGTTTTAAATTTAAATAAAAAGAAATACAATTTCTAATAACACGATTACAAACACGTTGTATTTTTAATAGATTTCCTTTTAATGACATTTATTTCGTTCCATTTTGGTGTTTCCATTAAACTAAAAATATGACACATTCACTACTACATTCGATAGTAGGAAATCAAACAGTTGAATTCATAAGCCTAAAACTACGATAGCTTAAGCTAGTTTTGTTTTTCTTTTAGAAAAAATAAAAAGAACGAAAGAAACAAAAACACTTATTCCAAAATAGCGCATAATAAAGGCTACTCTTCGACTAACTAAAGACTAAGGCGAAATGTTGATATTAGATGATGATGATTGTTAGGACTACGGGGTATGACACGCAACTTATTAAAGTTTCGTATATTTGAACTATATTTGGGCTGACAGCCAGAAGCACATTTATAGATCGGGTATTCTGGGTAATTTTCAACAAGGGGTGTGGTAAAAAAAATAAACAAAAACTGTTCACGGTCGAGATTCTCCACAGTTTTCGACACATGTCTACGCCGAGTGTGTCTGCTGGACTGCCAGTTTCAACATGTGATTGGCGATACTATCTACAGTTAGGGATTGCGGTGACATCTCGATCACCTGAGACTTGTGGCGGGCATAGAAACGTTGCGCTCCATTGATTTGTGGCGCCAAATAGGTGAGCTGTCTTGGATCGGCGGCACTTATCCAGGCTTCGTCGTTCGATGCAGACTTGATGATCAGGTGATCCCCGGTGTTAACTCCCTCTGTAGCATCGTCAAATTGCGGCGATGGTAAGCGGTGTACCTGCAGAAGGCGGTGCGAGGGCGTGGCGTGGGACAGCTCACAGGCGATCACATGCACCTCGGCCGGCTTGTTTGTTTCTTTAAGAAGCTGGTAAAGCACCAGCATGCTGCTTTGGTCCATGTCGAGGCTAGGATAGTGCATAGCAGCCAGGCAGCGGCCCAGAGGGCGGCCCAAGTCGTAGTTCATCAGAGTGTCCCCGCTGCGGTGATCCCAGACGGTGATACGCGTCTGTCCGTAACCGATAAGGCGATCCTCTGAAAGGCACTCAATGTGACGCAGCTCGTGGCGCAACTGCTTAAACTCCCGTATGGAGGCCAGCGTATCCAGCGTGGGCGTCAGTGAATACTTGCAGATGCCCGAACGCGGCTTGCCCATCACCAGTTCCTGCTGCCATGCCATAACAAAGTAACGCGAATCCGCTATAGTTGTGTATATGACATGCGGCCACTCGCTAAATAACGATAGCTGTTAGTTAAATCATAGAATTAAGGCATACTTTATAGTCAACCTTACCAGTTTACAGCATCCAAGTGCACAGAGTGCATACGGGGTCGTAATTCTTCCTCGCAGAAGTAGTACACATTCACATGTAGGGAGGTAAGCTTCACCTCCCTCTTGTGATGGTCCAGCGGCCTGCTCCGCATTTCAAGGTACACCGGCGTCGAATTGTGCACGCAAATGCGGCTGCCAAACGGCGTAAAGATCTCTTTCTCTGCAATGGATAAAACAAAGAAAATTAGAAAATTTTCTAACATAAATGTTCATAATCATATCTCACCGATAGTTAGGCGCCGCACTCTTCCGAGGTAAACCCATCGCGGACCAACATCAAGCTCCTGCTCGGCGTCTTTGGGTTCGCGCGAATGCGGTTGAGGCAGCTGCGGTGAGGGCGATTTTCTGACGCCATCAAAGGAGGGATTATATCGTGGCTGATGCAGAACGTTGAACACTTTGGAGTACTTCCAGAAGGTAATGCAATTCTCCTGCAGTACGATGAGCTGTTCTAGCTCGTAGTACATATAGAGAACCTGACCGTGCTTGGCGGAAAGTGGATTTGCTAGCGTCGAGGATCCCTGACTAAGCCGCAGCAGGCCGCCAGGGGGAGTGGCCAGGACTAGGTCAGCACGATTGACTTTTCCGGCTTGCTGGCGAGGGCGGTGTAGCTCCGTATTTGGTGGCGGTGTTGTTGGGGATGGCGGGTAAATAAGCACGGGCTCTGCATAAGGCGATTGTGCGACGGACGGGGAATGAACGATGGTCTTATCTGTAGCTTCTTTGGCAGCGGAGTTGACCAGACGGTTGTGTGTAGCTGCAAAGGCGTTGGAAACTTCTGGTGGCAAATTAGCGAGCCGCAAAACATTGGCATTAGGAACGGCTGTCACCAGTTCCGTCACCGTTTCAATATTCGTGGGCAGAGACTTGGCTCGTAGTCGCTTGGTCCGCTTGGTCAGGCGACTAGACTTCGTTGCACTTGTAGTGATATTTGCATTCTCCTTGACACCTTTCATCGTTCGTGGAGTGTTTCGCGGAGCCAATTGCTGCTGCTGCAAGCGATGCTGCTCAGGAAGACTTTTATCTGCCGGTTCCGGCTTCTTTAACGCCGCCCGAACAGCCTTGGGCATTTGGACCTTTTTGGTAGTTTGTGATGCGCCGCCAGCAATGCGTTTGGATCGTCCCTGAGCCATTTCATCCGATAGGGCGTAGCTCTTAAGCAGACTGACCTTGCGGCTACGAAGTAGCTTCGAATTAAGATGCGTGGTGGAGCGTGTAACCAAATCGCGTACGCGAGTTTCTTTTCCGGGGATGGTAGCTCCCACGGTAGTGCGGCGTCGTTGTGTGGCGGCAACAGGTTTGGTGGCTCCATGGGTTTTCCTATGCTTTGGTCTTTTGGCTGTATCAACTGGTAAGGCGACAGGAGACCGAGCATCCTTAGTTGGACTGGTAATTGTAAGACTTTTCTTCGCTGGCTGGGAAATGAGTGAAGGACGCGGTGCGCTTACGTCACCAAAGCCGCCGATTAAGTGTAAGCGCGCTGGTGACATGCGAGACTCCTGCCTGCTAGGCGATGGATTCGGAGGCAAGGCATTGCTTGTAGCCTTGATAATATAAATCGATGGCTTGGTCTCACGCGCCTGGCGCAATCGTTGTTGCATGCTCTCCAGCAGCTTGGACTGGGCAGGTGCGGCAGACTCAAAGATCTTAGTAAAAGCCGCCTCAACGGACTGAGCCCGACCCTTCTCAGACTCCTTGTCTATCTCATGTTTCTTGTAGCCGTCGCCATCCATGACGGATCTATGATATTGCGGCTCCTGTTCTTTGAGCGACGGACACGTCTCTCCATCCTTTGAGGGTTTGCAAGTGGCTAAAAGGTTGGTGGTTTTGGGCGACTTCTTCGTTGAGCATTCTTCGTCTTCCGCAAAATATGAGTTGTAAAAGTGATTCAGCTTGCGTCTATGCTCTGCAGGCAATCGGGAGTTGAGGCTGACATCCTCATCACCCGCCATCCTTGAAACGGATTCTGATGTCTGAGGTGGAGAGGGTTCTTCCTTATCGGTGCTTAGCTCACTACTGGTGGTCAGTGGTACTTTCTTGTCCTTATCCTGCTGCCTATCTCGTTCCCTTTCGCGTCGCTTACCACGCACATCACTACGCATCCTATCCAGTTGCTGTTGGGGTCTCACCCGCAGAGATCGGCGAGCTACAGTGCTATTGGCAAGCTCCTTCATTGCGGTAGCCACAGCGTTTGCTGTTGCCAGTTCAGTGAGACCCAGATAGTTGCAGAATTCCTGCTGCTCGTAGAACATACTATCATTCGGACAGTTGACGTAAGACGCCTGGTTTCCTGCCATTGGCAAATAAAATTAGTTAATTACAATAAGACACAAATAAAATGTCTTACCTTGGAGAGCCTGTGGCAGTTGCTGGTAGCGATACATCTGTGGCTGTTGCTTCATCTTTTGCTCTATAAACTGCTGCTGCTGTATTGTTTGCACCTGCTGACACATAACATCTAAAACAGCGTTAGTTAATTGCTGGTCTTCTGAGGGCCCGCGCTCGCTTAAGTTCGGCTGCACAAAATCGGCAATAGCTTCCGGAGCAGATTGTCGAGGTTGATCATGGGAAACGGATGCAACCAAGTCCAGATTCGCAGCAAATGAACATGCCGTTGGAGTAACTGCGCTACTTTCCAGGTCTGCTGTTGAGGTTTCCTTAGTAAGGTTCCGCTGCTCAAAGTTTTGGGAGTCCGTGTAATTTAAGTCATCCACTCCGAGCAGCTCCACCTCGTCTTCCTCCGCTTGTTGATCCACTTGCAGCTCTTCATCGGGAATCAATGTGGTGACAGAGGCCTTTTCCATTTCCACTACCTCGTAGCAATCGTCGTCATCGTCATCTAGCACAATTGTCTCCTCCGTGGGGAGGATATGCAAATAGCGACGATGGACAGGCCGCTCCGCCGACTGGGAGCTGGCTAGCTCTTGAGTAGATTCGTCTGAGGTTTGCATGATGTCACGGCTGATCTTCTCCATGTTCCGGACCAGTGTTTCCCGAAATTCGAGAAAGTTATGCTGCTTGAGAGATGCCGTAACAGCCTCATTCTGGTTGAAGGCAGCCTCAAAGCTTTCCACATCTTCGACAGCGGCCCATTCGTCCATGGGTGCCGTGTTCCAATTGGTGACTTTCTCGGCGGGACCCATCTGCGGCTGAGCCTGGCAGATGCTTGCCAGTCTTCGATCCATGGCCTCTCCATGCAGCGTATTCTTCATCAGCGGCGGATACTTGCGCTTTAGCGGCGCCACTTTGGATGGAGAGAGGCCGCCGGTTAACTCGTCTTCAAAGTCGTAGTGGTTACTGGCGTTGGGCATGGAGGATGAGCTGACTGGGAATTCCGTGGGACTGCTGTGTTCGCGAGGGTACTTTCTTTGCAGATTATTTTGCGGCCGCTCCCGTCCCTCTAATGCAATAATGTCGATAGGCTGATCTGGTTCTTCTTGGATGACTGCGCCATCGCATTCTTCATCGTCGTGGTCCTCCAGTTCGTGATCATACACCTGACAAATATCTGGCCTTTCTTCCTCCATCGGTGTGTCGTCTAAAAATGTGGCGTTCTCGTTTTCCTCGGCTGCCTCGTCGTCCACCAGTTCCTGATGCACTAATGGCTGTGCTAGCGCTGCATCACTAAGGTACACATTGTTTCCAGCGGCCAAACGTGCCTCGCCCTCCTCGATGTAGGCAGTACCATTGAGACGCTCATTCGCACCACTCTCCTCGGGCAGCAAACCCAGCAATTCTCCGGTACCGTTTCCGGAAATCAGGATGGCCCTGGTGAACTCCTGCTCGCATGCCACTCCCTGGGTAGCTACTATGATCTCACAGCAGTGTTCTTCCGCTAAGACGACCATGTTCTCTCCATCCTCAGATTCGTAGATCACACACTGCTCTTCTTCCTCGGCCACCTGAAGTTCATGGTCAGCCTCATCATTCTCGTGGGACAGCATGTCGAACTGGTCAACATTGCCATTGGTCAGCAGCCCTTCCGGGCAGCTGACTACAGTCTGCATTAGTGCATTGGTCGGATCCTGGACAGCTTCGGGCGAGTCTGCAATACAAGAAAGATGAAAGTGAGTTTACCGTATTAAATATTTCAAATTGTTCAATTTCATTTATATTAATAGTTAATAGAACAAACCGTTGATCTCAAAGATTTCGTGGCTGCTGCACGGACGTTTCGCCGGCGTGCAGGCGGCCCATTCCGGGACTTGGGGTGCCTCTTCGGCCACCATCACTTGCCGACGAAGTCCGAATATTAAAGCTTCATTTTGGGCGACGAAACTGGAAGACGGTTGCTCCTCCGGCCATCCCTTGAAGCCACTGCCACTTGAGATAAGGCTGCAGATATCCAGATCGTCGGAGATCACATGCAACATGCTGTCCGCGGCAGTGTCCAGATCTGCTCCCGTCCCTGGGGATCTGGTGCCGGTTGCAGCCAAATCCGTTGGACACTCCCGATCCTCAGCCACGCCCGATGCGGCGCCTGGAGCTTCGCTAGCCTCCGCATCAACCTCGTCGCCTTCCAGCGGCGAGTAGCGGTTCAGCAGGTGCTCCTCCGCCGTCGCGTAGGCCATCAGATTGGCTGCTCTCCTGGACATCGCGTTGGTACGGGGAATGGGATTGGGATTATCTAGCCCTCGTCGATTCGTTTACCAATTGTGGTAGGATTTATTGTAAATTTAGCACGTGAAATTTAAAAAATATACTTGATGCTGTCTACAAAACAATTCCCGAACTGACTGTGGACGATCATGATTACATTATCATGGCTTGGTCGGGTAACTTCGATTGGTATTTTATGTATTTCTGCGTGCTTTGCGTTGTATATTTCTTATTTGCTAGGCTTAATATTTTAAGTTGCTTTATCCTGTGTGACCGTGGAAACACCTTAGTATTATCCCAAATCGCAATGACTAAAATACCATTGAAAATACTTTTAGTATTATTTTTACAGTGGGATAAAAGATGTCTAAATATTTTGAAAAGCATCCAGAATCTTCTCCGTACATACATATATAAAACATTTTAATTGCAGTTAGCCATAGTAGTTGTAGTTGGTTGATTAAAAACGTCGTTAAGTATTTCTTTTATTATAATTTACTTCTTAAATTTTCTAAGTTTGTAACTTTAATTTCCTTTCAAATATATATATATATAAATACATAATATATATAATATATATAATATAATATAATATAATATATATAATATTTAATATATATAATATATATATATATAACATATATATATAATATTATATATATATAATATTATATATATATAATATATATATATATAGATATAATAAATAAAAAATAAATTTGCATTTAGGTCCAAAATCGAAAATCATTTTTTAATAATTTAAATTGGTATGTTTAGTTTTAAAACTTAGTGTGATCAGTTCCTATAAGCCCCATGAGCCTGCCGAGAACAATTTTTTGTTAGATTTTAAGTTTAATCTATGAATAAAATTAAACTTTAAGTCTTGTAAATCCATATAATTCTCTCTAGAGAAGCCATGCGTCGTCGAATGTTGTGTAAGATGTAGCATACTTGTAGGGGTCACCATTTATGTTTAATGGTCTTTGGTGGAGCATGGTGGGGGGCGTCGACGGCATAGCAGCTGAGGAGGAAGGAATAAGTTATGTCCTTGTTTGTCCCCATTCCTGTCGTATGTTAGTCCGTTAACCAGTTTTTTTGTATAGAAAATAACCTCCCGAAGAATGGTAGCCGGATCCAGCGAGTGCTCGATCGTCCCCATCTACATTTTACCATTTGCCAAAAAAATGTGTTACTATGGTAGGCCGGGGACTTTTTCAGTTGACATGTTTCTTGTGTAACTAGCTAGCCAGTACTTAATTCAACAACCGGAGGCTAACCTTTTTGACATTTCCACACTCAACAAACTCTTGACAACCAGGATTGGTTTCATCACATTCACCACAACGTTTATACAGTTATATTTATTAGTCATAAGACCATTTCATGTTCCATGTTGAATAAATAAATATATTTCTTGGAAATAATAAACATACTAATTAAAATGAATTGCCCCGGGCTTAAGACCATTCCTTATCTACCAAGTGCAGCTTTGATCTTCAAATAATTTTCAGTTCCAAAATGCAGCTCGTCGTGAAATTTCTGGTGAGTAAGCTAGTCAGTGAAAAAGTATCTTACGCTAAAATCCATATCCCTTAGATTGCTCTTTTGACATTCATCTTGACATCATTCCAGTCATCACTTAACAATTTTCTTACGCTGAAATCCATATCCCTTAGATTGTTTGCTTGATCCCTTTCATAACTCCATGATATTCTGCAAAATTCCATACTCCCCACCGCCAAATTTACCATATTAAAATGTACATATTCCCGATGGCTTATTAAAAAGTAAAATACTTTTGACCTGCGAATTTTTTTTTTATTTATTTAAATCAATGGAGGAGGCGAGTCTTATGAACACGAACCAAAGCCCATTGTAGGCAAATGTTAGTAGTCATTGACGTAAGTTAGTCCTCCCGCGATAAGTAAGAGGTTTGGTTATATTATTTATATGTTTAATTGCAATGTTATGGTACTAGTACTGCATGTACGGATTCGTCGCTTTAATAAAACTAAAACTAAAAAAAAAAAAAAAAAAAAAAAAAAAAAAAAGTCATTGACGTAACAATATATACGATGAGGATTTGATTTCGAGAAATGTAACGAAACATATTCCTTACGTTATTGGCGACAGCGCCCCCAGCGCTTTTCAACATGTATTGTCCTTAGTCCTGTCGGCCATTAGTCCCATAGGCCCTGTTTTTTTGTGGATATTAATCTTAGCTCGCAATTTAAATAAAGACATTTAAATAAAGACATAGCCGCCCTAATTCTACCGAAGAATGGTAGCCGGACCAGCGCGTGCTCGATCGCCCAGCTACATTTTACCGTTTGCTCGGGGAAGATATACACGAAGTTCGCTACAATTTTAACTTCATGGGGTCATCGATTTAAGACGGCTTTGTAGAGATAGTCCCTAGTCTTACCCTGTATTATAATACTGCTTAGTGCTTGCTAAATGTAAAGCTCTTTCTTTTAGTAATAGAAATTAAGTCAATTGAAATGCATTCCCAATATCGAGTTTTTTCGATCAGCTGTTGCTGTTTAAAAAATTAGCGTTATTTGGTATTTATCGCACTAGGCAGACGGTATTTTTGGGCAAATGCCGATCCGGCCACTCTGCTCTCACGGTACTCGGAATTGTGAGAAAATGAAATGCCAGAATGTAAAAAGAAAACCCAAGCTAAAGGCGACGCACTTACGCTCAAAAGAAAAAGTTTCCATGCGCCCGCGCTCTGATAATGCAAGTGTAAGCATCTGAGACCGATTCCGCTCCGAATCTGAAATCTGAATCCGAGTCCGAAACCGATAACGAGAACTGAAACTGAGTAGCTCGGTCGTGAATGGGAACTAATATATGTATAGCGAACGTCGCCGTTGCTCAGAACAAATAACATACAGCTCTCGAAGCGTAAACATCGTTGTTGTCGAGTTTCCGCCTTGAAATCGAAATCGAGAACTGAAAACAGAAATATTCAAATAATACGTACACTCCGGAATCTATTGTGCCTGTTATCCGGATTCTAAATTATAGCGATTGAGAAA
Organism: Drosophila orena; assembly: GCA_005876975.1. Taxonomy (NCBI): domain Eukaryota; kingdom Metazoa; phylum Arthropoda; class Insecta; order Diptera; family Drosophilidae; genus Drosophila; species Drosophila orena. The sequence continues at coordinate 5,616,455 of VCKV01000008.1, read as the reverse complement.
ATTCAATAAGTCAGCGATGGAGGACAAGCGGGTAAATGGCGATACCAGCGACTGCAATGGGCATTCCGACGAGCAGCAGAAGGATGTTCGCGTCTGGTGCGATGGATGGTGAGTCATCTGCGTTCCGGCGCCTCTAGGAATCGGGCGCGAAATATCTAGCGGTCCCTAACGCACCCCATTGCGTCACGTCACTCCGTTACTCAGTGCTAACGGTAAAGTGAGTCAAAGCATAGCCGTTCCACGACGCTCCCATCGATCCCATGCCCAACCACGGCAAACCGAACCTTACCATTCCAATTCCAATACCAATACCCGTAATCAGCCGACGATAAACTAAACATTTTTAAGTGTACTAAGAAGCGTTCAGGGTTCCTCAATTGATTAGCAAATCTTTGTGGAACTGTGTCGTCTCGGTTCCCGCTCCAATAGCCGCCCATTGCCGTCGTTCGGCTGAAATGTCTACATCAGGTTCAAGGTCTTTCAGATCCGAAATGTCTGTATTCTCCACGCTTGACCGGGCCTTTTCCATTATATTTATATGCTATGCAATCTATTTATAAAGGGGTCCGCTAAATGTGCACTTCACAGTGGGTATTCTAAAACAGTTTACTGTGGATATTATGGAGCTAATACTAGCCATATCCAAAATTAGATTACAGATGAGCTTTCGGTTTATCTAATGCATGTATTTTAAATCCGTGTATATATACTATTGAGGCACTTTGCCTTTTTGGGCACCATCAAGATGTTCTATTGCGCTCCCCCATATATGTACATATGTATAATTATTTGATTCCGTGCGATGCATCATCAAGAACCGGTTTATCTTTATCGGTAATGACGCGTTGGACTGCGATATGGATGGATGGCCTACCATAACAAGTTTGTCTGCTCAATTGAGGGACAATAAAAATTTCCTCAATTATGGCTACCGTCAGACGATTTCATTAGTAGAAAAATAAAAATACACCAATTGTTTATATTCGCCCTCGCTCTTTCTCTTATTTCATTGTATTTCAACTTACCGAATAAACAATGATATACACGCCCAACAAACAAAAATACAATCATCGTACGATTTTGTATATGTATATACGCAAGTGCCATATACGCTCTGGCTAACCCACTGTATTTGAACAGCTTTCCTTCCTCTTTTTTTATTTTGGGATGAGCGCTGCATTGCGCCCTTGTTGACTGTGGTTGCCCGCCGATTGGCGGGTCTGCGCATGCCTCCTCCTCGGTGGTGCCACGCACCCGGTTTGCAGCACCATCATTGCCATTGCCTTGCCATTGACCCACAATACTGTCGTCATCGTCAGGCGGTCTTTTATGTGCCTAATTTAATTGGCATTTCGCTGGGCTTCTCCTGCCCTGAATATTCGCAAATCCCTTGCCTAATTTATAGGCGGTTATAAATATCACATCCGTTCAATAGTTATGGCTGAATCATTTAGAAGAAACATGTGAATACTTCGTGTATTCTACGAGAGCATGTCTGCTTTTGAAGAATTTTATGTAACATTTTTCTTATGAAGAGCTTAGAAAAACTAGTATTAAAATGTTCAAATGGCCTTAAAAAGAGCAGGCTTTACTTACTTTACTATCTTTGCTAATAGAAAGATCAACAAAACTAGGTTAATCAAGTACATTTGTCACCTAATTTATGACTTTAAACTTAGAACCATTAGGGGCGATCTAAACAAGTGTGTACATCATGCTCATTGGCGTTTCCGGGTAATTTTTTGGCAATCTATGCTCCCTTATGTCCATTGTCAGCGTGGAAGTCCTCTGGCTGAGGCTGATAAGACTGACCTACGTAGTCGCACTCCAACCAGATTAATACCGCTTAAATTCCACATCAGCTGCTCATGGGCAAAAGCAAATATAAACATCATATTTTCGTGGAATCTGCCCAATAGGCCAGCAAATGGGGGGAGCCACGTACATACATACATACATATGTGCATGTGGGGCACTTGGACCCAAATATTCTAATCAGCAGAAATTGATCATTGACGCAGGCACAAGTGCTCGGCTTGTCTCCGCCTTTCCATCCAAGTCAATGAACCTCTGCCAGAGGAAAAACAAATGAATGGGGAGCTCTTGGTGGCTTAAGGCATTGATATGTGTATATAGGGTCTATGGCATACTTTACCCCTCCCAAGTCAATCCACTTTACTAGGCTGGGGTCCGGTCGTCAGAGCACAAATTCTACGGAGAATCGCGTGATATTTTTTAATCAGCAAACGGGCGTCGTCGTTGCTGTCGCTTGTGTCGCTGCTTTTAGCTCACTCAATTGATTAAGCGACCCCTGGGTCTGTTCCACATATAGAGTACAATGTTATATGGGTATAGTATGTTCGGCACAGATTTCTTGGTGCTGCAAAAAATCTCCGGGAGCAAAGGTTTCGCTTCGATTGATTAATGAATGGCCCACGCTTTTCCTAGCTGCTTTGTGGTCTCTGGATTTTTTACTGACTGGACAAAACCACATAGCTGGTGCATACCAGGGTGATTTGTTGGCTCCGCGACTATTAAACTCTATTCTTAAATTCCCTAATCTTCAATGGAAACAGTACTTAAAATACTTTCCGTCTACCTATTTCAAATAAACTCCCACACAATCAATTACTGAAGAACCGACGGCCGTGATAATGTTGACGCCATTATTTCTTATCGTACACAATTTAGTGAAGTGGTTTCCTTTTGCATCATATGGTAAATACACACATCCAGTATGGTTCCTCATTTCATAAAATGCTGCCAAAAGATCTAGTTCCAATTAAATTATTTCCGATTTATAAACACATTTCAATAACAATTTCAATTGCTTATGGGGTCAAAAATGCGTTCCGCAGTAAATACCTACATAATTGGTGTTAAGTGCAATTTGAGCAACGCCTCACGTCCCTCGGATGTTATTATCGCTTTCCCAAGCCAAACAAAAACCAGGCCAGGGCACGTGTGCCTATAACCATAATGCCTAGAATCGGCGGAGAATGTAAACAAGCTGAATGGCGCTGTTTGCGAATATATGGCCACTGAAAAGCTGACGCAGCAGCGCTCATAATTGCAATTAGAATTGCAAAACACCGAGTAGCAAACACGGCTTCATTGATATCCCCTGTCTCGATTGCTTCATCTCTCGGCATTTTTGGCGTTCCTACTCTGATGATCGAGTCCAAAGATCAATCTTGGCCAATGCTGGGCAAAAGTGGAGCACAATAACCGCCGGTGTATAGTCACCGGTGGTCAGTCCGTCAGCTACTGGTCATTAAAAGCACTCGGCCAGACATCATTGACGCGCTTTGACAGCGGCTTATGTAAGCTATGTATGTAAATGGCTTGCTCGAGCCACTTTATTGCTTTGTGGTCTGGGTCATTAGCAGTACTGCTTTGACGGGATTAACTAGCTTCCATCATTAACTAAATGCCCAGGATTGCAGCTGACCGGCTAGATTAGTCGACTTTTTTTGGGCCTGGGGTTTATTATTTGTACATTCCACGCTATACATGTTTTTATTTTTTGCGAGTCTCGGCTTATCTTGCGAGCTCGAAAAATTGCTAATTTTAGGAAATATATGCCATTTTCTGAGTCATATTGGTAGAGGCAAGATCTTGTTCATTGGCAATCGACAAGGTCGCCGCAATCGGTGCAGTCTGTTATCTCAGAATAAAAGACAATATTTCCGGTGACAATAAACGCGGTCATGTCATGATAAGTACAACATGGCACCCGTGTGTACTGAAATGTCTAATAATTGTACTTCCGCCCATCCTCAACAGCTATGATATGGTGCACTTCGGGCATGCCAACTCCCTGCGACAAGCCAAAGCTCTTGGCGATAAGGTAATTGTGGGCATTCACACCGACGAGGAGATCACCAAGCACAAGGGACCGCCGGTCTTCACCGAGGAGGAGCGCGTCAAGATGGTCAAGGGCATCAAATGGGTGGATGAAGTGGTGCTCGGTGCTCCGTATGTGACCACACTGGAGGTGCTCGACCAGAACAACTGTGATTTCTGTGTGCATGGAGGTGGATACCAATGAATCCAAATATCTGTGGATGTTACTTAAACGAGTTCGTTTTTTGCAGATGACATTACCATGACAGCCGAAGGCGTGGACACATATCATCTGGTCAAGTCAGCTAATCGCTACAAGTGAGTAGGAATGACATAATTTTCAGTTTTTTGAAAAGGAAATGCAATTTTTTTCACTTTCTTTAATAAACTGTAAGTTGTCTTAAAACTCACGTACTTTATATTACCGTATGCCATCTGCAGGGAAGTAAAACGCACAGCTGGAGTTTCGACCACTGACCTTGTGGGCCGGATGTTGCTCCTGACACGCAATCACTTCCGTCAAGGATCCGCCGAATATGATATCGAGAAAGAAGGTAGCTTAAGCTCGTTTCAACGCTTTAAATGTTCCTAAATCACAGCGAGCACAATTTCAGTGTTGTGCGCCGAATTCATTGTTTCTAACCATTACTAACTTTAATTTTAAGACAACTTTTTGTTTGCACTCTTTTTGTCTTTCGTTTCCTTATGTTGAACTTGTATATTGCTCATGCATGCTGTGCATAAACCAAAGTCGATCAATCAGTTACAAGTATGAACAATATTATACAGATATATTTAGTTTATACATGAGCTACGCACGATTAGTTTATGCATTTTCCTTACTAGATTCCTTTCAAGGAGTTCAACTTTTTATTTGCCATAGTTGAACGGAAATACCTCCTTGGCTTATGTTGCTCTCTACAACTTTACTATTTCTCTTCTTTTTATTTCTATGTACGCACTGTTTACCACTAACCAAAATATAATATAATGTATGAAACCTATGAAAACTATGCTATAACCTCAATATGCCAAATGATTTGTGCGTGTGCGCGCCCGCGAAATGAATCCAAAATGCCAAACCCAACGACCAACCTGCAATCAAAATATCCAAATCCGAATCCAAATCGAAATCAAATCCTAAACGTAATTTTTCGCTCTTAAATACACACTTGCTCATTTGTCTGCGTTGCTTTACAATACAATTATCAACAAAAAAAAACAGTGTCAATTTTAAAACGACAAATAAAATCCCATCCAGGTTCTTCGAACATGGGTCAAGATCCAGCAGCCAAAAGTCCATGGACCGGTTGTAGTCAGTTCTTGCCGACTACCCAAAAGATCATACAGTTCAGTGATGGCAAGTCACCGACTCCAGGTGATAGGATTGTAAGTTTCGCCTTTATTGTGTTATGGCTCTGTATATGTAAAATTCATAATGCTCGCTATTGCCAGGTTTATGTGGCAGGCGCCTTCGATCTGTTTCATGTGGGTCACCTAGACTTTCTGGAAAAGGCAAAGAAACTGGGTGACTATCTGATTGTTGGCCTGCACACAGATCCAGTGGTGAACTCTTATAAGGGCAGCAACTATCCCATTATGAATTTGCACGAGCGCGTGCTCAGCGTTTTGGCTTGCAAGGTAAGATGGCAATGTGAACTTTTAAAAGGCTGTCTCATTAACACTCTATTTTCCCAATTTCCACAGTTTGTCAATGAGGTAGTAATTGGAGCGCCCTACTGCGTGACCGAAGATCTGCTTGAGCACTTCAAAATCGATGTTGTCTGCCACGGACGCACTCCCATTGCTTTAGAGAACGGCAAGATCGATCCATATGCCGTTCCCAAGACGCGAGCTATCTTTGAGCTGATCGATTCCGGTAACGAAATGACCACGGAGCGTATCGTGGAGCGCATTATCTCGCACCGGCTGGAATATGAGCGTCGCAACCAGGCCAAAGAAAAGAAGGAAATCGAAGCCTTTGAGGCACTGCAACGCCAAAAACAGACCCAAAAGGCCGGCTAGCCGGAACCAGATTCCGACCTCTCACACTAGACCGATGTTTTATATTTTTTGTTTAGCTTGTCGTCCCCGTTAAGATGGCTCTTATACTTTGTTGCGTTGAATGCGAAGCGACGCTGCCTGAGGGGGCGTGCAGCCAGAAACTTTTAAAAGCCTCGGGCAGCGGACCGCTCGCTCGTTTTTTAGTACAATTTTTGAATATCTGCACATGCGCCACTTAGAAAGCCTTAATGATATAAGGTTATACACATAATTATATATTTGTAATACTTTAGTATAGCATATTTAAAATCTAAATTTTATGTATGTAAGCTCAAAATTTGTATGCTGTAAGATAAACTGTGACATGTTATCCAAACGTTTGGCAATAGAAAAGCCTTGTACGAAATGTATATATATTTTGCAATGCAACGGATGTCCGGATGAGGAAATAACTGCTTTTATCAAATGTAATCTCTGATACTTTGTCCTTATTTATTAATGCATATACCAAGTGCAAGTTCAAGTTTTATGTTTCAATGATTTATCTTAGACTTAAATACATGGCCAAATATATTGCGAATTCCAAATATATTTCAATTATGCTCTTGCCTCGCTGATCACTTTCAGTTCGACGGTTAGCGATTGCTGCCACACATCTAAATTCATTAGTGGTCGAAGGTCCTCTAAGCTGATGAGGATCACGTTGCTATCGGTCTTAATGAACTCACTGCAGGTTTGGTTCGACGACAATGGCAGCATTGGACGAGCTTTTATCTGCTTTGTGTAGTAGCGTGGCGACTGGGCCGGTTGAACCAGCAGCCGCAGTGCGATGGCCACACCGTGCAAAGGAGTCGCAACCCATATTGCCAGGACCTCGCGTTTGACACGCTTCCTTTCCCACAGCACCGAGTGCATGGTGCGGCAGGCGAAGATCATGAGGGCGGTATGCTGCGAGAAGCGGCGGTACTCCAACGGCAGATGGGTGTTTCGGTGGCATTTCAAAGGATTGAGGCCAGTGCGCCGATAGCAATAGACCCCCAGCATGGAGTTGACATCTCTTTCCAGACTGCTAAAAGGACATGTTAGGGATACTCGCTTGCCCATTTCCAGTTCGAAGAACGGCATCCCCATTCCCGGCAAATGGTCCCTTAAATAGTGACCCAGTAGAGCGCTGGGCTCAACCGAGCAGAGGCATCCGTGACATGGGCATGCCACTAGGTGCAGTCGGGTCCACGGCGAATCACTAGAGGCGTTCACAAGAAGCGGACTCTTCCTGCTGCTGGGCGGCTGCTCGGTATGCGAATCAAAATCCAGCAGTTGCAGTCGGAGCAGCTGATCTTCGGAAGGCGTGGCGGCCACCGACGCAGTTAGTCTGTAGTTGGAAAAGTGTTTCGTGTACAGCAAATTTTGCATTTCGTGCAGGCGCTGTTTTCTCCTCTCCTGACGCTTCCGATTCCGGCTCAATCCATGGATGGGAGGAGATGGAGCAGCCTTGGCGGTATCTGTAGCCTGCTTGGCACGGGAGGTGGAGGGCGCGTTCATTGTGATGCACAGATGATGAAACGACATAATTTAGACACGAGACCAAAAATTTGTGAAATTCCACTGCATTGACACGTAGATCTTTTTAGCACTAGTCGATTTTGAAACAATATAGTTAAATATTTATTATTCAGTTGGGCCGAAATCCCGGCGGTACTGCAATACCGGGCCAACCCGCGACAGAGGTGGAGCAAGCTCCTAGCACTCCGTCTGATTCCAAAAATCAGTTTAACATTTGTTGTCCTCCAATGGAGGAACTATCAGATGTTAAGCTGATAAGAACAGATACTACACTTTGATCTTAGCCATAAGGCCGAGAAGCGATAACTTGAAACGGAAAACGAACAGGGTCTCCATGAGCAACCGGTCAGAACCAATTGGGAATTATAGGCACATGCATGGGAATGAAATTGAGGTAGGTCAGGGAAAAGTAGTGGTAGAAAGTGGAGTTAGAGAAAAGTGGGTCGGATAGGGAAATTACAACGATTTACTGCAATTGTCCTTTAGAATCAGATGAAAATGTCCTTAAAAGGGAATGTCCTTTAATCCACAACTATGATAAAGTAATCTAAATGGTAATATATGATTCAAAAAACAGACAAATTTTTCATTGAAAGGCATCACTTAAAACTTTATTATTACATTCCTTTCACTTAAAGTGCGTGGGTTTAAAACACTTAGAATTGTGTAAATAAATATTCTTATGTTAGTAACGTTTTAAAATACATAATTTACTACCAGAAATAAGGCGAGGTACATGTCTTCTTGACTGGGTCTCAAGGAATGTGATATTCCTTTGTACATATTTCTCCTGGAGATCTTGGAGAGGTAGGGCTGAATAAGAAATCCTGGGACAGACTAAATTTTAATGGAATGGGGGTTACGGTGGTTATGCAGCTGTAGAAGGTGGGAAATGCTACATTATAAAACATGAATTTTTATTTTGAGGTATTATCACCACTAATGGGCTCATTAGTACTGATATTCTTTATTCTAACGCTGCCGTACTTCTCCTTTAGGTACTTTTGCACATTGCTATTGTACTTGCTTCGGGGATTAGGTTCTCCTTTTTTCAATGGTGTAACGAAAGGCTCGTTAATATTTTTTAAGGCAGTGGGTTCAGTGGAAGGCAACAGGTCCGGTTGGAGTTCTTCGATTTGTCCCTTCTGTTTCGAGCAGCCTGTTGATTGCGAGGAACTCTGCCGGGAATCCTTATCGAACTCATCTAAGTAGTGGAAAAACAGAAATGAGGTAAAATTCAAGCACTGTGGTATTTTGCATTTCATTGCCTTTTTGTTTAAGCTCTCCTTTCTTCTGGCCACCAGCAATAAGTGAATAGAGCTCCCGATTCCGGGATGAAGTGGACTCCGCCTGATTGTCAAAATTTTCAATGCAACTATTGCTCACGTCTTCATAATTTCTCGTTGACATGTAATTGCTTGGGTACATTTCGCTGCCGTTCGCATTCGGTGTTTTAAATAAAGTGTAGTTTTTACTTGATTGTCCACTAGCACTTAATGGATCCAGCGAGATCTTGCTTTCCCGCAGAACTCCAGAACTAAGGGCGCTGATTGCGGTAGCATCTTCACTACCAGGTGACTGCACGGGAAAACTAGTGGGTTGCAAATAAGAGTGCTGGCCGGGATGAAACTGCTTGAATCTCTTGAAAATCAGGCATGTTACCAACGAAAATAGGATGGACATGCTGAGAAAACCCATGGCTATAAGGCAGACTATTGCAAAGAAGTTGCTGTCGATCAGAGAAATCCGTTGCAGGTCCTTTTGGACCACCACACTTATGTGAACCGAATCCCTGCCACCGGGATTCTCCGCCAGACAGGTATAGACGCCCTCATCGCTCTTCCTGGCATTAACTATCGTAAGACGTGACACAAAAACATCATGTCCGAATTTTCGAACCTTTGGTTCATCTTCTCGCAACAGTTCTATGTAAACACGCTGCTTTTGCAGACTTTTCACCGGCTTGGAGCGGGTTTCGTATACTTGATTGCTGTAGTCCCAGGCAATAACCGTATTGGGAGATCCGTGGACGCGACATATAAGCGTTACGTTCTCCTTGGAAGTGTTGATGGAAGTACTGAGCGCCGGATACACTATCTTCGGCTTGCAAGCAAACGCCTCCGGCTGATCCTCGATCCAAAGACGACCACGTAACTGCAAAGGATAATGACAGGATGTGGGCGGAGTGTATAGGTTCATACCTATAACGAAGTCACGGAACATCTGAAGATCGCAGGTGCAGTTCCAAGGATTCTCGACCAGCGATAATGCTGTGAGCTTATTCAAGTCCTCGAAACTCTCCACTCTCAGTTTGGTCAGCTCGTTGTTGTCCAGATAGATCTGCGAAAGAAGTGGTACTCCCACAAAGGCCTGGACATCGATGCTGACCAAGCGATTGCGCTTAAGTTCGATCTTGTGCAGATACTTGAGATTGCGAAAGACTCCATGGCGAAGTGCTTGCAACAGGTTGCCATTCAATAATATCGCTCGTACTTTCGAAAGACAGTCGAACACATTGGGTTGCAAATCCACAAGTAGATTGTTGGACAAGTCGAGCTCTATTAGGATCTGGAGTTGGGTGAAACTACGCTGGTTGATGTGTTTCAGTGTGCCATTTCGTATGAGTAACTTCTGGAGATTTTGCAAGTGGGTGGTCAGGAATGCGTTCTCCTCCAGGTAGAATATATGGTTGTGTGACAAATCCAGCACTTGAACCTCCGGACTGAGGTACTCCGGCACTCCACTTAGGCTCAAATTGCGACAGTCTGCCGTCTTTTTGCCAGAGTTCCATTTGCAGTGACAGTTTCCACAGTCCATTAGCCAATCGGCACTGGCACTTTGGAGTAGGAGTGCCAAACAGGATATCTTAAATAGGAATAGCGACAGGTGCTTACAGGAAGTACTACATGGATCAAAGCTAAGCTTGATGGCCATTGAGATTTTTCTAAGGAACGGAACGTCTAGCACATCCCAGTTAGTCTGGGTTATTGTTTGTTGCACATTTAAATGGTTTTGTTTAATTATCTCTCATGTCCAGTGTCCAGAGTGATTAAATCTTCCGTCTTGCATTATACTCATGCAATCCATCCTGGAAAGTACAAAGGAAGAGTATTTTATCAGTTTATTTGTAATGAAATGTAAGGTGTACGCTTATTCCTCCTATACCTGATACACAGGACTGCTATTTCCCTAAACAAGCACTTTAAACTGTCCTAATCCTGATGATATATTGGTTTGACAAGGAGTTCCCAACGCGACCATTACCTGACCCAAGGGGACTGCCCCTTCAAGGTCACTTTTCCATTTTACCTTTAACAGTATCGCATAAACATAGAAAATTGCGTGAAAAGCTGGCTGACACTGGCCGTGAGAAAATGCTGCACTTTGTTGGCTTACCAGATATAGAAAAACAATATAAATTTACTATCCCGCCACGCCTAAAACTCGCTTAGAAAATGTTCTTCCAGAGACCTCGACGTATATCCATCAACTGTTTTTCTATTTTGGTACTGCCCCACTTACCAGAGTGTTAACAGTATATCGGCGCATGTCAAGTAGATTCCAGACTTTTTTCTCCTTTTATGTAAATTAACATAGGGTATTTGTCGTTTTAAATAATTTCTTATATTTGTAAATTAAATGTTATATTTTTTTTATATATTTATATATTATTTTATATTCTGATTAATTCATTATTAACATTTTTACATGAATATTTAAAAAATTTAGGAATAATGATTACAAAATATGTCCGGTTTTCTATATTTTATACATTATTTATGTTTCTCAAAACAACATAAGTCACTAATACTCACCTCTTTCTATTTCAAAATGGTTACAAGTTAAAAAATAAAAAAAAAATATTTAAGTGAAACGCTTTTCAAATTGTCCGTTACAAAATAAAAAGATTCCCTTTTATTTGCTTTGCTGCCAACAAATCAACTACCCCTAAAAGTATGCTATTCTTACTGAACAACCGCTGCGTTGAATCATTTTTCGTGTGCGCATACTAATAATTCCCAACTGGTTCTGGCCGGTTGCTCATGGAGACCCTGTTCGTTTTCCGTTTCAAGTTATCGCTTCTCGGCCTTATGGCTAAGATCAAAGTGTAGTATCTGTTCTTATCAGCTTAACATCTGATAGTTCCTCCATTGGAGGACAACAAATGTTAAACTGATTTTTGGAATCAGACGGAGTGCTAGGAGCTTGCTCCACCTCTGTCGCGGGTTGGCCCGGTATTGCAGTACCGCCGGGATTTCGGCCCAACTGAATAATAAATATAAGACTACTTTAAGTTATGTGGTAGGTTGTGATAATCTAAACAAGTTTTAAAGCAACGAGCTGAATGTGCGTCCTCATAAGTTGTTGTACGCCAATCATATGGTGAAACCTTGTGTTATTTCCTATTATTATTAAAAAAAAGACATTTTAAGTTGTTAGTTAATAATTCGTATATTTATTTCGATAATACACCTAATATGAATACAGTTCGCATCTTTGATTGTTTGTATTAACTTTCTTTGGTACAGTTAGGGACTCTTTCTTATCTTTATGCCATTTTATTAAAAGTATTGAAAAACTTGTTACGATAGTTTAGATTTTGGTAAAACAATAATTAATTAGAATAGACATTCTAAAAGAAATAATCACTGACATATACGTTTAGAAGATTGCATTTACATAAATATTCGAGCATTAGGAATAAAATACTGTTGGGATGGAATTAGTCGAATTAACATCTAGATAAGGAAACGTCCCTAATGTCTATGCTAATACAAAGTTCAGTGGAGATTTCGCTCTTTTTAAGGGCGCCTCAAACATTGTTCCTAACACTCTGGTCAGCATTCAACAATAAAAGTAGATAATTCATTTAAAAATAAACAAATAATTGATTCAAATAATGTTCAGCAATTACGATACGTTAAATTTGTTGTTTTCAAAGTGAATGCTTTGGTTTTTTTCGGTGTTTGGTTTCGCTTTTATAAAGGACAACTCCAACTACGGAACAATCTGAGGCTGGCTGCTTCCATAGTGGCTAACTATGAGCATGTGTACTAGCTGGTGAATAGCTGCGCTATGCTCCCACATACAACATCAACCGTAACAACGCGCTCACATATGTATCTTTGGCGAGTGACCACTACGTTCAATTGAATCGAAAAAAGGGAAGAGATTTGTGATGTGTGTAACGTATACAATGTCAAAGAGCTACAGTTAAAGAGTGTTTTTCGCGTGTGTTTTCTTAAAACGACGACAGATTTTGTGTTTGACCATCTCGGACCAGTCCGAGGTCCTAAACAACCACTGCTCCGGCCTCCGAACGACTAACTGGTAGGTCGGGACAATTCTTCCAGGTGTCCGAAAGCGGATCATAACATTCGACAGCATTGATAGTCACTTGGGCTCGGTAAAAGTTTACCTCACAGGGCTGCAAGAGGACGCAAAAATAATGATGATGAACAAAATAATTAGAGAAACTGGCTATCTTGTTACCTGATCACCACCAGCTACATAGAGTAGACCATCGGCGGCGGCCACGGCAGGAATGGCTCTGGGCACGTTTAGTGCACAAACTGTCGTCCACTTATCCTCATCGAAGCTGTAGCGTTCCACGGAGCTGAGAATGTCCTGGCTGATGCTACTACCCCCAACCACATACAAGTACCGATCCAGAACGGCCACGCCCATCTGACAGCGAGCTGTTTGCATGCGGGCCAGTTCGTTCCACTCCTTTGTCACTGGATTGAAGCTGCAATGCATTTTAATAAAGTATATTACTGCGAATATATATACGTATATGTATATGGTTAAATACCTGATTAAATCCGGCAGATGACGGGTTGTAGTTGTGCAGCCACCCACAATGTAAATGAGACCCTCGAAGCTGACCACGCCCATGCTGAATCTGGGCTGCGGCATGCTGCCCATTAATTTCCAGAGATCCTGCTCCGGATCATAGCACTCCATGGAGCCGCCGATGTCGTCGCCAATCCAACCGCCCACGGCAAACAGATTTCCGCCCATGGTGCAGAGGCCGAACTCGCAACGCGGCACAACCATCGGGGCAATCGGTTGCCAAACATCGTTTTGTGGATCATAGACCTCGCCATTGGCCAGAATTTGTGACCCGCGCTCTCCTCCTACTACATAAATCTTGCCATTCAATGCTGATACACCTGGCAGGATGCGTCCCACCTCCATGGGCGCTGTTTCCGTCCACTCGCGACGGAATATATCGAATTTGGCCACCGTCTCGAAGATGCAGTCGGCAGAGTTCCAGGTTCGCGGCGTATCGCGGTGGGATCCACCAATGATATATATATTCTTCTTGGCTAGCTGGCGTGGACAGACCCGTAATGGCACCAATTGTCCGCGCTTTGACGCAATGTCCCGGCAAATGGAGCGCAGGGCTATCTTCACGGACATGTCGCGACAGTCGTCCTTCAGAGCCTTGTCGATCACCTTCACCGGAACAAGGGCCATGCGCACGTGGGACAGGACATCGAAGACGTAGCAGCGGCGCTGCGTCACGTCGTGCTTGATCCAACGGAGCGCCGCCTGGAAAACCTGCGACTCGGAGTCTACACGCAGCAGCTCCGAATTCAGTAGCTGCGAGAGTAGGGTCTGTGGCGTTTCTAGGAACTCATCCTCAAGCGTTATCTGTAAGGAACAGAAAAAGGAATGAAAAAAGGAATAGACCATTCAATTAATATAGGAATGTATATATTGGGCTAAGCCTTGGCCTTGCAGCATAAAGAAATTAATGAGCAATGAAAATAACTTTGAATATTAACAGTAAGTTTTTTCGAAGACGTATCTATTTTGAGTCATTTCCCATTAAAATATAAAAATGCTAGCATGCTGATTCAATGACCTCCTCTTGATTTGGGCGGTACACCTACAAATCAAGCCTTTCAAGTGCCTCCAACTCACCGCTGGGAAATTGGCGTGGACAAAGTTCAGTGCACTCTTGGCCAACGACTCGCAGTTGTGGGCCTCGGCGAAGCGTAAAATGCCCAGGGCGTTGGAGGCGTGCAGCTCGCGGCAGAGGAACTCGCAGCACCCGTCGACCACCTCGTTCAGCTGCAGCATGTCGGCGGCGGCCAGCAGCTCCTGGACATTGGACTGTAGGAACAAAGAAGGGATTAGGCATTAGGGGCCAGAGAGCAGAGACAAAGGATGTGGGCTCACCTGGGTGATTTCGCAGCGACCCGTGTAGATGAAGTCAAGCAGGATGTGGAGGATCTCGCCGTCGATTGTGTGCAGCACCACGGATTTTTGCTTGACCTCATTTAACCCGAGCTCGGGTCGAAACATGGCCTCGAAGTAGGCACTGGCTGCACTCAGAACAGCCCGGTGGGCACTCAATGTGGCCATTCCGGCGACGATCTCCACGTCGCAGAAACGCGACTGCTCGCGCAGTTGGTTGAGATTGGAGAGCACCTTAAACGGATACTGAGCGTTGCAGTAGGAGGGCAGGTTTGTGCGATTGCTGGCTGCTGTGGCTCCCAGACCCGATCCAGATCCCAGATTTTGGCCAAAGAAGTCACCATCGCTGCCGCCGGTGGGATTCTGATTGGCGTTCTGATTGGCATTCGCATTCGGACTGGGATTGCCATTGTATTCGTGTATCTGGTATGTTTTCAACGGTGGCATTTCGTCGACTGTTGGGCTTTTACTTCCCGGCGATCTTGAATCGGATATCGCCTTAATAAATGCACTTTTTGGGGGGAACAGCACAGCTCAGACTCTTCGCATTCAATTGTTTGGCTTAATTAAACTTAATTGCTGCACTCTGCGCTCACTTCACCCTTTGTTGTTGCTGCTGTTGTTGTTGTCGCAGTCCGTTCATTTTTCTCCAATCAGAAAGCGAACACACACACACACCCAGCACGCAATACAAATGAATGCAGGCGAAAGGCTATCATTTCACAAATAAAAACAACAAAGTCCGCTATTAAGACAGCTAATTCTCCATTAAGATGAACTAGTGATTTTAATATTTACAAACTGGCATATTTCTTTAACTTTTCTATGCACTTTTGTATGTAGCTGGGACTGAAATCGATGTTTTTGAGACTATCGATGTTGATAGCAATTGGACCGTGCTTGTGTATCGATAAGTTGAAGTAACAGTTTTAAAAAAAAACGAAAATATAAATACGCAACTTTATAAAGTAAATAAGTTAATTGTTTTTAATATATATCTATTAAATAATTAAATAATCATATTCTAACTAATAAATATATCAAACCCTTATCGATATTAATCGCTGCTATCATCTTCGGTCCACCTCTTGTTGTTATTTAATTTGTATTTTATTTTCAATGCATTTTCAATGAAAAGCTGACAAAATGATGTCGCGAAAAGTGCTAAACCTCCGCCTGGGATACTTGGCACGCCGCTGGGCCAGCACAGATCCGTTGAGCATTCAGAACGAGAAGCTGCAGGCGTATTTGGAGTCCCTACGCCAGGAATACTACGCCGTGCGAGTCAACGCCGCGGGAAACAGCAATTCCTACGCCCGTCTCGCCCAGCTGGAAGGCGTTGTCAGTGCCCTGGAGCAGCGACGCGTCCTGGAGCGTCACATCACCAGCGCCAAGGACATGGAAGCGGAGAAGGACGAGGATATGCGTGAGCTGATGCGTGAGGAGAACGAAGTCTATGTGGATCTACTGGGCAAGCAGGATCAGGCCTTACTGCAGGAACTGCTTACGCTCTCTGATGATGAGATGTATCCGGCTCTGATCTTTGGGCTGAATGCCGGCGCCGGTGGTCAGGAGGCAATGCTATTCGCCCAAGAACTGTACGAAATGTATACCGGCTACTTTGAGCACATGGGGTGGGAGTGGGAGGAGTTTGCCAGCGAGAGCACCGACATCGGTGGTCTGCGGCACGCCAGTCTGATGGTGAGCGGAGAGGATGCCTTTCGTTGGTTGCGTTATGAGGCTGGAGTTCACCGGGTGCAGCGGGTGCCGGCCACCGAAAAGTCTGGACGCATGCACACCAGCACCGCCTCGATTACCGTGATTCCCCGGCCCGCCGACATCCAAGTGCACATCGCTGAGAAGGATCTGAAGATCGAGACTAAGCGAGCGAGTGGAGCTGGTGGACAGCATGTGAACACTACCGACTCGGCTGTGCGTATTGTCCATCTACCCACGGGTCTGGCGGTGGAGGCGCAATCGGAACGCTCCCAGCTTAAGAACCGGGAGCTGGCCATGAAGCGTTTGCGATCGCGACTTGTGCAACAGCAGTTGGAGAGCTCTGAGGCTAGCAAGATGGCCACCAAGAAGGCGCAGCAGGGCAGTCTCAATCGCAATGAGAAAATCCGTACCTACAATTTCGTCCAGGATCGGATTACTGATCATCGAATTCAGGGCGGTACGATGCACAACCTCGATGGCTTCCTTAAGGGTGGCGATCAACTGTGTGGACTGATAGAGAAGTTGCAATTGGAGCACCGAAAGGAACGACTAAAAGAACTTTTGGATACGTGGGAGCCTCCAAAGGAAGCCATTAAGGAGAACTAGAGCTACTTTCGTTTGTTACTACATCTATACGCCTCTGTTTTAGAAGATAATTGTACTTCGCAACTAAAATCAGTTAAAAAATTAACTTTGTCTAAGAGCAAGAAAAGTCATCTGATTACAAAGTTAATCATCACTATTTGAATTACTGTTGGTTCTATTTTATTATAAATGTTGCCTTTCAATTGTAAAAATAGCCAGTTTTGGAAGAAATAAGTCCTTTATTTCAACAAACTTTTGCAAAATCAGAGGCGCTGCCCATGTGCAGAAGGTGCTCCTTCACTGCCGCCTCCAGAATGTCCCGGATCTCGCGGCAACCGGCCATAGCAGTCTCGATGACGGTTTCCAAATGATCGATGTGGAACCGTTCGCTCATCTCAAGAAAGGCGATCTTCCCGGCGGTGGGCAAGGCTGCCACGGTCAGTTTCGGGCCGCCGGAAACCTCCTCAAAGTGTGAGATGTCTGTGAGCGGGATGTTTGATTTGCTCAGTGAAGCGGTGCAGGCGACAATGAACTCGTTGAGGCAGATTCCTGCATCAATTAGCGCCAGTGTGGCTGCATTAAGTGCCACCGCATAGTTGGCTCCGTCGGCCTGGAGCACCTCCACGTAGATGTCTATCTGGGAGCGTGGATACAGCTCCGATTTAATGGCGGCACTTAGCGCCTGTTGCAGGTACATCTTAAACTCCAGAGATTTGCGATCGCCCCGCGGCCTATACTTGCGCTCCGCTGTGGAGAAGGTGGCCTGACTGTACTGGCAGTTGATGATGGACTCCGTCTGCTTGCTCTTGGCCTGGTGTGGTCCATAGACGGCAGCCAGAACCTTGGTGTTTCCCTGCTCCATGTAAGCACTTCCATCCGGCTGCTCGAAGACTCCCAGTTTGCACTTGATGCGGCGCAGTTCATGTGGACGTCGTCCGTCCAGACGGAGACCCTGCTCACTGAGCAGCTCGTATTTACCAGCCATATTTCGGAACTTTAGAGATACAACTATTTTGGGTATAAATAAATATCGCACGTGCGGCGCGCTTTGTTTACAATTTTAACAGCAGTGTGGAAGTACTTAAAATACCAAGAGTCAATAAAAATATACTTTTTATACCAAATATTTAAAAATATAAATGCACCTATCCGAGCAAATATTTTCAAACTTTACTACACTAAGTGCAGATATACAAATTTATTACCATTTTTTTTAAAATTTATTTTTAATTGTGCTTGGATTACCCCTACTACAAACTTTTGCCGTTTAACAACACTAACATATGCTATAATCGATATCCGATAGCACCATGCCGATAGTTGGAACGAAAAAGTGGTAACCCTAAAATATATAAATAGCTGCGAGTGTAAAAAAACTGAATTTATGGGAATAAAATAGATAAATATTATCTGAATTGTGTGCGAACCCGTGCTTGCCAGCACCATAAATACGCACAATGTCCAAGTCAAGCGCAGGTGGGTCTACAACACCGCGAAAACCGCACAAACTAAACAGACGCTTCCGGGTGCAAAACAAAAATAGCGAGCCAAAATATCTTACACTTTGAAAATAATCGACTGTTTACCGGGATTTCCAGCACGCTGGGTCAAATTCTTCAATGCGGCAGGCATCCCATCTCCCGCGGCCGCAGGATACGCCCATGTCTTCGTGGAGAACCGCATCCAGGACGACATGCTGTTGGATCTTAACAAGGAGTATCTCCGGGAAATGGGCATCACCTTGATGGGTGATATAATTGCCATCCTGCGGCACTCAAAGACCGTCTGCGAACAGAATGCCCGGGATCAGGTCCTCACCACGGAGGTGGTTCAACCAGCCGCCCGTCCGGTGTCGCCAAAGCCCAAATCGTCGGTTGCTACTCCGAAAGCAAAGGTTTCTCCGCCTGCGAAACCGGCAAGGCGGGTGCTTCCGGAGCACGAGGGCAAGTACAAGGTGACACTGCCCACGGGAAGCACCGAGCGCAGCAAACAGATCTTGGCCAAGCGGGAGAAGCGTAAGGTCTTAAATCTCCAAACAAGTCCAAGTGTTTAATATTTCTTCTTTTAGTATACTCCGATCGCGTGAGCAGCTCCAAAAAGTCGGACATATTTTCGCGTCTACATGCCGACGACGAGGCCCAGGAGGGCATAGTCTCCAGTTCCGGCGAGAGCAGCGTCCGTGTGCACATCACCGGCGTATCAAAAATAGCGGCCACCTCCAGCAACAATTCGGTCTTCGCTCGACTCGGGGGCAAGCAGGGCGCTCTGTCGGGGGATATCACTGCGACCAGGGAAATTAAATCGATCCTAAAGAACACACACCGTTCGGTAGGAAGCAGCGGAGGAGGAGGGGTCACCAGGAACTCGCCCATTGTGAAGGCCAAGAAGCTGGCCGGTGTGCCGCAGCAAAAGGTTATGCTTGTTCACAAAGTGCCTCTTAAGAAAGGCGACGATGACGACGATAGCATGGACGATTTTGGCAGCGACGAAGAGGAGTACATGTCTAGCGGTGAAGGGGAAGACATCGATATGGGAGCCGGAGAAAAGATTGTTAAGTTCGCCTCCACAGCGGAGGTTCGGGAAATCGCTCCCGAAGCGGCATATAAAAATAGGCACGGCAAAAATTTTGCGAATAACATCAAATCGAGGCTCGGAATCGGTATGTTTGCTTCAGACACTTTGTGTCCCAGTCAATTAATCCACCGCTTTTTGTTTAGTATCCAAACTTCATGCCACAAAGAAGACGTACAACCTAAAGGCATCGCCAGCAAAGAAACCGCAGGCTCGTCTCAGCCCTGTTAAGGGCAAGACCATACGCATGCGTAGCGACGAGCTGTTTACCCGGCAGGACACGATGCCCGTCCACAAAAGGCTTGGAAATAACTCGACCTCCGCTCCCCTCAGAGCTCCACCAGCTCCACCACATCGACAGCAGCGCCCAGAGCCGCAGAAGAAGAAATACGTCCCGCCAAGGCGCCATAACAGCATGAATGCTGGTCATAACAAGCACCGAGATCAATCTGGCTCTGTTTTTGACCGCCTTGGCTTCAATAACTCTATGTAAAATATAAGTGATGTGACCCTCATAAATTGTTTTAAGTTCAATGCCCCTAAAAACTAAACTTTGCCAGTAAATGTTTGAATTGAAATACAAATTGATTTAAACTTTTTGAAATGGGTGAGAACTGGCAGAATTTTTTAGAATTCATTATAGATTTCTGCGTAGATTTATGTGAATTCCCAAAACATGAATTCGCAAGCTTTCAGAACACACAACCAATTGATTAACTTTATGATGAAAAACGTATTTATTCAGTTTAAAATTAATGTTATCTACAATTAAGCTAGGATTTCGCTT
Source organism: Drosophila orena (assembly GCA_005876975.1). Lineage (NCBI taxonomy): Eukaryota > Metazoa > Arthropoda > Insecta > Diptera > Drosophilidae > Drosophila > Drosophila orena. The sequence goes on along the minus strand of VCKV01000008.1, from coordinate 5,596,171 downwards.
CCGTTCATATTGTACAATCTGTCCTCGGTCACTTAAAGGTCTATATCACTGGTTGCTAGGCAAATCACTCTGTTTCGAATGTCTTTATGTGCGTATCAAGCTCATTGCTGCAGCAGAGCCTGGAGGGCCTGGCGCCATTCCAGTGGCCAGGTGTTGGCATCCGGATTGATGTTGAGCAGTTGGCGCATTTGGAGCACGGCGCGTTGCTTTTGTAGCATGTAGGCGTATGCCTGGTGGTTGAAGACCGGTGAATGGGTGACCGAAACTTGGGTGGCCGGAAGCGGATGTTGATGGTGTTGGTGTTGGTGTTGGGGTGGCGTGGTGGGTGGTGTGGGGGGCAATGAGTGGTGATGGTTCAATGGTTTTTGCTGCAGCTGCTGGACCTCCCGCTCCGTCTCCTGACGACGCTTTCGTGGTGTATTTTCGCTGAGGGCGTATGGTCGGAAAAGAGGCGTGGTATTGGCAGAGGGGGCAATATCCTTGGCGCTCTTCTTGCTAAACTTTTTGTGCGTATATCCTACGATTTTGAACTTCTTGTGGGTATAGCTCTCGCCGACTTCCGACTCGTTGTGGTAATCCATGTTCGAAGGTGCCATGATTGGTGTTTCAAGATCTGGGGGTCTTAGTGCTGCTGTTTATAGAGGTGTTTTCACGACGGCTGTTAAGGCTCGACTATGCTCCTGCTGCTGCGCAACCAGGTATTTATACTCCCGGGATCAGAAGTCCTACCTGAGAATACTATCATTAAGAGCGAACATGCGCCCTGTTTATGGGAAAATCTTCGTTGACAAAAGGTTGGCATTGTCGTAAGGAGAAGAAAAGGATTTCGGCAACACCCATACTACCTGTAACCATTGCCGGCTGACTACCTGCTCATCCGAAAGTCCTTTGTAATTAATTTTTCATTTGCTGCAGCGCGCTGCTCGCACCTTCTATTGTGTTTGCCTAGTCCGTCCGGTTTTTCTTGGAAATTTCCCTGGATGCTTTCTCGAGAACCGTTTTCCACCTCTGCAACTGGCCAGCGCCTGCGCTTGCCACTCTTTGATGCTGACCAAGTTGGCTGGACGCTTCGGAATCTGGATTCTTATCTCGCTTACCGCTAATCTGCCTCATTAAGTTCTCGTCCAGGGTATCCGGGGATGCCTTTACCTTACCTTCGAGAAAGTGCCAGCCGCTGCTTAGTCACAATGGTTATTGAATGGAAATTTATTGGGATTTTCCCGAATCGATGGATGCGCGTCCGTCCTAGTCTGTTCAAGGAATTTCGTGCGGATTCTTAGATTCATTTTGGAGTATTTTCCAGACTTAAGAAGTTGCATACCATTTATTGATTTAGAGATCATTCACGGTGATATAGTGTTGCGCAGATCAGTTTCGTCTATACTCTTTTAGTATAAACGCTGAGTCATATTTTATGGAAATACAACAGATTTTGATCATGCTATGGTTTTTATTGCTTCTATTTTCATATAACAGATTTAATTACGATACGGCTTAATGGATGTAATTCTGTTTATGAGACATTTTAATAAATATTATTTAAAATGAAGAAGCTTAAAAGAAGAGTTTAAGGTTTGAAAATGTAAAAATTTGAAGATTACAAACCAGTCTTAGCCAAATATCAATAAAAAGATTTAAGTTTAATGATACACGAATGAAATTGGGTTTTCTTGAAGCAGACTATTTTTTTGTGTTATAAACTTTGAGGAAAAATTATTTGATATAGTTCGAACTTTCTTAAATTGAATAGTAGCCCAAGTTTTACCCTTAAGTAAATACTTAGTATGTACATATATTAGATTACTTTAAATATATGTAAATTCGAAGAAGTAATTTGGAATGTCATTTATTCTCCTAAACCATTTAAGAATGCTTCACAGCCTATCATTTTCGGTTAAAAATAGTATATTTGTACATTAGATACCTATGTATGAAGAAGCAAGGAAATCTAATCCTTGCTATCATACAAAGTTAAACATTCTGTATTCTGGTAGTTCCCATCGCTGAACAGATCTACGCTTTAGAAATATATTTTCCCATCCACCATCCTGTTAATTCAACATTATATAAGGTAACACTTAATTGTATCATTGGTGAAAGCACTTCCTGGTAGGATATTATGGCTCTTTCTAAGGTCATTCCCCTTGAAAGGATGAACAACACCTTCGAGGACCCCATGCAATCGATTATCTTCGTTCCAGAACAGATGGAAATTGATCAATATAATAAAAGGGAAACAATCAAACAATACGACAATCTTTCACTGTAATACTTCAACTGAACAAATAACCAACTCCCACTCCGCTGCTGCTTATTGACTTTGGGATTCCTTGAGGGCTGGTCTCAAGCCCACCTGAAATAAATCCGCTTAGGCGGAGGAACAGTGAAATGTGAGAACCATCCAAATAGGCATTCGTTCCCTGACTGCATAAATCAATGGACAAAGGGCCATTGAATGAAACGGAAAATCCGACATAATGCCAAAGACACGAAACCAGAGAGCCGACGGAGCATTCAGTAATTGCCGGTTTTCTAGGATTTGTACCGGGAGATCCAGAAACTCCGAGACGGTTTTTCAGCTGGCCAAGCTGAAAGTCATAAATGCTTGTCTTTCGAATCGAAATCGGGCAATGAAAACTGCTGCATGTCTGCTATTCAGGTGCCACAAAGAAGGCCGAAACAAAAGCGGGTCGGCAGACAGCCTGGACGAATTGAGCGCCAGGATTAGAGACTACAAGGATCCTACACAGAGATCCCTGCTTGGGCCCGACAACAGGTAATTCCGTCGAAAATCGTCGGCCATGTAAACAGACGAGGCAAGGACAACAACTGGTTTATGACACCCTCGAGAAGAATGCCAGCCTGCGGATTAGGGACTCCCTATTCCCAATTCAGGTAACAGCGGCCGATTAGTTTTGGTCACATTTTTAGCGAATGAATGAAATGCGTTGGGGAAATACCTGATCCGTGTTCGATCCACAGGTACGTGATGGGAAAATCTTTGGCATTTGGTTGGGCCGTTTTGTGGGAGGCTCTGCACTTACCTAGTGTTGCATAAAATGGATGGACAGGAGGAGGGGCAGCACAGTCGTCTCAGAGACAGCAAAGCGAACACCACTCCCTGTTATCAATCTGAAATAACTATAATCATGGATACCTATAACCACAAGAAATTCACTGGAGCTCTGAAGCGAAAGCGCAGCGTGGATGCGGAGTCCGATGACGACGTGGTCTTCATCATGGAGCAGCCGGGCCAGCGCACTCCAGAGCAGCCACAGCCCAAGCGACGCTTCTTCCGCCCCTGGATGGATGAGTCCCCGGAGAAGGGGCAACCACAGCCGCCCCGAAATCCGGTGGCCGCATCGACACCTCTGCCACCGAATGTGGATGCCACCTACCACGCCAACATGGTGCGCAACCACCACGTGCGGCGCCAGCGCAGTCCGCAGGAGCAACTGCGTCGAGATCGCAACACCCTGGCTAGCCTGCGCCACCGACGCTCCCAGCAGCAACAGCAGCAGCTCATGGAACAGCAGTACCTGAACAGTCGCATCCAGCACGAGGCCAATCTGCAGCAGCAGATCCGCCTGAGCCTCTACTACGTGCGCTTCCTGCAGCAAGCGATGGCCTCCACGGAGCCACTGCCTCCCACGCAGCCAAGGCACTTGATGCCGCGCCAACAGACCACCACCCAGCATCCTTGAGGGGTGGACATGGACCTTCGACTTGGCGCTGCTCAAAGCGCTATAACTTATTGTAAAAATGCTGAATAGCTTTGTGATTACTTTTAAAGTTTAATTTATTTATCTGTTTGACTAAGCAATAAACACAAAAATTGTTATCGAAATAACTTGTAATTGTTCTGTACATACTAGAGGTACTAGAGGAATTTTACACCAGATTTTGGGGTGTGCAGACTTTTTAGTTTGCTTGTAACTAATAGTACAGCTACATACATACAGCTAATACAGCTACATATCTATGAAGTTTATATGCTTTGGTCTATTTCAATAGTAATGTTGCACATGTTCTCGATGCGATACTAAAAGTAAAAGTTGTGATACAACTTGGGGTTTTCCCATCATCAGCATCATTCGCTTTCGTTTAAAGTGCTAAAATAATCGAACGATCGATTTGAAAACAATGGGCTGTATGCATTGAATCTTAAGTGGAAGTCTAATTTCAATTTTCCGCCGTTTAACATCGTGAGGATTTATTCTAGACCAAATGTACCGGAAGCAGCAGCTATAAGAGTTACCTCACGAGGTTTTTCTGCCATTACATTACATTAAATACATTTTATGCAATTCATTTCGTGGAACGATAATTTGCAATGCTAATTTAGGTGTGAAGTAATTCCAGCGATTCATGCCCAGACTAAAGTGAGGATTGAATCGAGATGGCACCAGTGACATATTGTGGGAAACGCGGAATAAAATTACAATTTATTTCAGGTGGATTTAATTATTTAATTTATAAACAAATCCGCTTAGCGTATGAACTAAGTGCTTGGCAAATAATTGAAACATGGTGACAATAAGATCCGCCTTTATATTTAAATAAAATGAAATCATCTTATTTACATTTACTCACTCAGCAATTAAAAATAGCTACTTAAAGAGTACGGCAAAAAGTGTATTACTACTATTTGAATTTTACATCATTTCTAAGATAGTATTTTACTATATATGACCGTTGCAGTTCATTTAATTAATACGAACGTTGTTCAAATATAATTAATACATGAAAAATATAGTGCATATAGTGAGAGGTATCTCAGGACTTTCATCATGTAATTCATTCTCCATAAACTTAAATCGCATAGGCCAGCCGACTCAAAAAATATTCTTCTAACCAGGTAATTCAATGCACTATCATTCTACAGGAAAAGTGTTTGGAAAAGGACCCTCGAGAATTTCCAGGGAATTAAAACAAAGTGTGCTGATGAACCAGGAGCCAAAGGGACCACACACGCTGGCACAACCAATTGTGTCATGCAGGTCAATAAAAAATATATTGTCTGCATAACAGTTGTTCGGTCCAGAACTTTCCTGTTCCGGTGGCCACATTCGTCCGATAATCCAGGTAATCCACAAAAAAGGATACCGACGCAATCCTGCGACGGCAATTAGCGCTGTGATAGAGCAGGTCATAAAATATGCAGCTTAATCCAGGACGAAGATTACCTAATGCCGAATGGATGCGCTAATCCCTTTGTTGACAGACCCAAAACAAATGGATTTCCCTATATGGCTACCTGTGCCGCCTACCTACTGTGCATATAACCAGGATATCAATCTCAAAGCCAATCATTCAGCAAGCGATCGTCCAACGAGTCACATCATCACCACATCTCTATAAGAGTCATATCAGCCAAATTTGTACCAATGGAGAACTCAGCTAGCTACACCCACAAGAAGTTTGCCGTCAGCAAGCGGAAACGGGATGTGGACCAGGACAAGGAGAACCTAACTCAGGAGTCGGAGCAGCCGATCCTCAAACGCCGCCAGACACAGGGATTCTTCCGACCGTGGTTGGATAATGAGCAAAACCAGCAGAGGGAGAAGGAGACGTCACCAGTGGCCAAACCCAGTGGCCCCGGAACCTCGGTCAGCCAGTACCGCGCCAACATGGTGCGCCGTAGCCAGACCCATCGCCAGCGAAGCCCCAAGGAGCAGATGCGTCGCGATCGTAACACCCTGGCCTGCCTCCTCAGCCGGCGGGCCAAGCAGGCCCAGGAGGAGCAAGTGGGTCAGCAGTACGAGCAGTACCGTAGCCACCATGCCGCCATGCTGGAGCAGCAGGTGCGCCTGAGCCTCTACTACCGCCACCTCCTCCAGCAGGCGGTGTTCCAGCGCGCCATCAATCCCGCGCCGGCTCACATCCTGCCCCAGCAGCAACAGCAGTTCCTCCAGCAGATGGCCCTCTCCCAGCAGATGCTCATCTTTGGCGGCCAGCACTGCTGACCCTCCCAGCATCATAACCAGCGACTATGGATAGCCCAATCATGTGATTTAGTTTATTAAGCCCTAATTATTATTATTTATTGTTGACCTTTAAATTAAACAAAAATTATACATTTAACGTAAATTACCGGTTTTTTGATGGTTGTTATCGCTTGGAAAATTCGGAATTCGCAGCTTGCTATATCTTGGTTCCCTAAAATTTGACTAAGATCAGCTTATCAGCTTTAATATGCAAGTTTAGGAAAATATTTTAAAAGAAAATGCTATAGTCGAGTTCCCCGACTATCAGATACCTATTGCTCAGCTAGTGGAGGGATAAACGAGAAATTTAAACATTTTCTGGAATATCGGTAGAAATTGGGGAAAAAGTAATAATCTCAACATTCTAGCCTTTGTAGTTCCTGAGATCGTGGCGTTCATACGGACAGACAGACGGACGGACGGACATGGTTAGTTCGACTCGGCTATTTCAGGATCAATAGCCGAGAATATCAAGAATAAATATACTTTATTTGGTCGGAAACGCTTCCTTCTGCCTGTTACATACTTCTCAACGAATCTAGTATACTAGATCTATACTATGTCTATACTATATCTCTACGAGTAACGGGTATAAATATGTAAAAGAAGTGAATGCAACCAAATTGTTTATATGACACTCAAGATATAACTTTTAGATAATTAAAACTAAAAAAACTACTACAGTTTTGGGTTGGCTAACCACTGAGTAAGTGACTCATCGAAGCACTGAAAGATTTTTCCGAGAAACCATTTACCCAAAGCCATTACCCGGCTAAGTTCAACTAATTGTTGTCTAGCTAATTTCCATGGCGTTCTCATTTCGAGGCGGCTTTCGTCAAGGTTCAGGCCCGCCACAAAGAACCATGTTTCCGAATGGGCCAAGCTTTTGGCATCGCCTTCAATGGGGCTGGTTAATATTGACAGAGATCGGATGTGGAAATACGGAGATATAGCCAAAGTCCGAGCAAAGCTTCAAGTTCAATTGGCCAGTGAGACGGAGTTGGGCAAGCTCACAGCTCACAGCTCAAAGCGCAGAAATGCAATTTTCAATGTTAGGCCAGGTGGAAAAGCAAAAAGCAAAAAGCAAAAGGCAAAAAGCAAAAAGCAAAAAGCAAAGAGCAGCCACAAAAAAGTCGACAATTAACTGAAATTGATGTTTGGCTGCATGGTACAAGTGCAAAGTGGTTTACTGGGTTGTTCAGCACTTGGCTTTGCGCCATAGGAAGTTGGACCACCACATTCGCCGCCAAGTACTATCAATGAAAATTAAAAGTAGTTAACTGCGCTCGCAGCGATTGCGCAAGCGCCAAAGAGTTAATTATGTGCAGGGCACTGCCCCGGCAGCCTGAAAACTCAGCCTGAATTAATCAAAGCTCCCGCTTTTCACTCACAGCCCGATGCAGTTGGTCGCTTTCCAGGCGGGTGCACTCAATGAAGCTCGTCATCAGCCTTTTTGTTTTCTCCATCTGATCACCCGAACTTCCTTATAGACCGTTGATTTTCTACTTGGTTAGGCATTATGCAAGTTAGCCAGAGTGAAAGCATGTTGAGTTTGCAATCACCTTTTTTTTTTTGGTACCCATTGAAACCCTTTTTGTGTGACCTCATTCTATAAAATGAATTGCAAATAAAATAGGCACATTTATTAAGAGCATTTTGCTGTCGATGCCAATAAACGGTTAATTATAAATGATAAGAACACCTACGACAGAAAACGCAATACTGAAATGAAAGGAAATTTAAGATTGTTTAGAAAATAGATCAGTTTTCCGAATACTTTTCACCCAAGCTAGATAAATTCCCAACTAACTGTACCTAAATAACTCGAAGACTTTAGTCACATTCTTAACCATGTTCCGGAATCAGTATGACAGCGACACAACAACATGGAGTCCGCAGGGCCGTCTCTTCCAGGGAGTACGCCATGGAGGCCGTGAAGCAGGGAGCAGCAACCGTGGCACTCAAGAGCAAGGACTACGCCGTGCTCGCCGCCCTGTGCCGCACCTCGAAGGACACGAACACGCTCCAGCGGAAGATCATGCCGGTGGACGGGCACGTGGGCATGTCCATAGCAGGACTCACAGCAGATGCCCGCGTGGTGTGCCAGTACTTGAGGACGGAGTGCATGGCATTCCGGCACTCGTACGATGCGGAGTTTCCGGTGCGCCGTTTGGTGGCCAATCTGGGTAACAAGCTGCAGGCCACCACCCAGCGGTATGATCGTCGACCCTATGGTGTGGGCTTGCTGGTGGCTGGCTATGATGAGCAGGGAGCGCACATCTACCTTTTTTTTTTGGTACCCATTGAAACCCTTTTTGTGTGACCTCATTCTATAAAATGAATTGCAAATAAAATAGGCACATTTATTAAGAGCATTTTGCTGTCGATGCCAATAAACGGTTAATTATAAATGATAAGAACACCTACGACAGAAAACGCAATACTGAAATGAAAGGAAATTTAAGATTGTTTAGAAAATAGATCAGTTTTCCGAATACTTTTCACCCAAGCTAGATAAATTCCCAACTAACTGTACCTAAATAACTCGAAGACTTTAGTCACATTCTTAACCATGTTCCGGAATCAGTATGACAGCGACACAACAACATGGAGTCCGCAGGGCCGTCTCTTCCAGGTGGAGTACGCCATGGAGGCCGTGAAGCAGGGAGCAGCAACCGTGGCACTCAAGAGCAAGGACTACGCCGTGCTCGCCGCCCTGTGCCGCACCTCGAAGGACACGAACACGCTCCAGCGGAAGATCATGCCGGTGGACGGGCACGTGGGCATGTCCATAGCAGGACTCACAGCAGATGCCCGCGTGGTGTGCCAGTACTTGAGGACGGAGTGCATGGCATTCCGGCACTCGTACGATGCGGAGTTTCCGGTGCGCCGTTTGGTGGCCAATCTGGGTAACAAGCTGCAGGCCACCACCCAGCGGTATGATCGTCGACCCTATGGTGTGGGCTTGCTGGTGGCTGGCTATGATGAGCAGGGAGCGCACATCTACCAGGTGATGCCCACAGCCAATGTGCTCAACTGCAAGGCAATGGCCATTGGATCCCGTTCGCAGAGTGCGCGCACCTATTTGGAGCGGAATATGGACAGTTTCGAGGACTGCGACATGGATACACTGATATGTCATGCGATTCAGGCCATTCGCGGATCGCTCGGCCATGATGATACCGAAAACCTAACCATAAATGTGGCCATTGTGGGCAAGGATTTGCCCTTCAAAATGTTTACGGATGCCGAGAACCAGACCTATCTGAACATGGTCAAGGCGCTGGAGCCACCTTTGGAGGAGGAGCAGGATACTCTATCCGATGAGGGAATGAGCGATGATGACATGATGGACCACGGACCGACTGGCAGTGGAATTCCGCCCAATGATGCAGATGACCTGAACCCCAATGCCTCCACAGGTGGTAATGATGCACGCTAACTGGAGCACTCACTCTCACAGAGTATACCAAAATTATTGTTTCGTTAATAATGTTATTAAAGTTTAATGTTCTATATTATGGCTGCTTCGTCTTTAAGGAGGAAATTTATATTCTGAATTAGTTATAATAGTGTTAACAGCATATGCACGTGTTTATATACATCTGATGTTGCCTGTAGCTTTAAATAATCTAATCGGATTTAAAAAATAGGAACACTGCAGCACTTGCCAATTCTATCAATACACTACTATTTTCCACAGAGGTTAGGGGTTATGCAAGTGAAAGCCTTTAGCGTGACCAATTCGATTAGTATGGATTTGAAAATGTCGTAGCTGCGACTAGCTAAAGTGTTTAGTTTAACTTTAAGTGCGACCATGACAGTTGAGTGATGGACGGGAATAGGAGAAGTTAACTTTTAAGCCCACATTCTCGTAGCTGCGGTTTCGATCGGCTTACTGCTGTGCTGCCAGTGGTTTGACCAGGGTGCAGGGTTAATACCCAGTGAACTTTATCCGACTGGCTCGCCAGCCCGCCGATATCCCACACTGCTCCATGGGGTAATTGTCGATGGGGTCACCAGCAACGATTGGCCCGACGCTTTCTTGGTTTTATTGGCCAGTTCCGATGACTTCAAGGCGGATGAGTCACGGGAAAGCCATATGAACGTTATTTTCGGCATCCAACGAGCATTCAATCCCAAGACTGCCGATCTTATCCGAATAACATCTCAAATGGATTTAATGGTTTGTAATCAGAAATTTTAAAGGTTTGTTAGAAAATCTAATTCATTGATGATTTTATTTTCTTGAATTTTGAAAATGGAAATATTTTTGATGCTAATATTTTCTTTATTTTAGCAGAAAGCTAAAGGTAACTTAGGTAAATTATAACATAATATTTATAATATTTATACGAATCATGCAAAAAAGTGAGAACCGTGAGAATAATGAACACAAATAATGGTCGTTACACTTACAATTATTTTTTTTGTTCATATATATATTTATTAAGTGAAGAATCTTAATATTCTATCTTAATATCACAGGGTGGGGAAATATTCTTAAGAATTATTTACAATTATTAAAAAATAAACATTTTTTTTAAGTGTGATAAAGGATGTTTGACCCAAGATAAAAACCGATTAAAGTTTGCCAATTTTATTTTTTAAGAAGTTCCTGCTTAACCCTTAAAGGCTCTTATGCTATACACGTATGTTACATTTCCTAGCATTAAATGTTCTTGAAGAAACTTAACAACTTAACGGTAATTCTTAACTATATAGTACAATCCTCAAAGGAGGTAGGCGTGCCTAGGCATTCTACTGCCTAATGCCACCGATCAGGTAGTCGATGCTAAAGTTGCTCTTGCTATTCTCCTCCGGAACTCTCCTGGAAGAGACCAGCGGGTGGTCCTCCTGCTTGACCAGCTGCTTGAGGTGATTCAGATAGACCCTGGCGCGCAGACTCTGCTCGGCGATCTTGAGGTGCTCAACGGAGCACTCCTTGTACTGTTGCTCGATCTGCAGGTCATCGAACTTCTTTTTCCGCCGACTCATCCTGCAGGCCATGGTGTTCTTGTTGCGGCGCTCCTGATCCTTCGGCGAACGCTCCTTCTTTGGGAATTTCCGCACCATGTTGACATGGTACTTGAAGATGTCTTGGATGGCCTCGGGTATACTCGTAATTTGACTTGCTGAGTGGTAGGACACGCTTGAGGATGAGGATCCCAAGCGACGGCGCTTTGGCAGTGGCGGAAAGTCAGCATCCTCGTCCCTGAATCCCACACTGATGGACTGATTTGCCTCATCGATAAGGCTTGTGTGGTACTGATCTTTTGTTCCACAGTTGTTTCTTTTTTTAGATATCGGTTCTTGGAACTCGGAGTGCCATTTCTGGGCTTGCACTGTCAGATGAAGGCCGAAGATGACGATAAGATGACATCTATTTGGGGTTGCAAAAGGGCACATTGCAGACGACAGTCTGCGTCTGCTGATAAGGTGCGTTTATCCCTTTTGTGCCAGGTCACTTGATAGATCTTAAAATGCTCTTAGAGACTTTCTATGCGAACATGGGCCAATTGAATTAGTACAAAGACTTGAAGTACACGTCTGACTCATTTCCAGCCATTTAAACTTTGACCACATCGACTTTGGTTGGCTACTAGACACACGTGACCAAGTATTTACTAATCAAGCACTAAAAATATTGTTGAAAGGTGCAAAACGCGGAATTAGCATTATAGCTGTTAACACGGCCACGCTTGACATCTATTGTTTGATTTATACTTGCATTACTTTTTAAAGACGAGTGCTTTTTTATTTTTATTTTAGTGTATATTGTGAGTAAATTAAATAGGTATTCGATTGTCAAGTGGTGGTAGTATTGTAAAATGTTTCGGCATGTTTCACGAATGTTTAAGTACAAAAGGAATGGTTTTCATTTCAGCATGCACATCGTATAAGCTGATACAGTGATTTTTACAGGGATTAATTTTCTGAAATCTTAATTATCTATAATATCGCCCGATATGGCAACAAGACCAAGCGCCCGAGACAGATAATTAAGTGGTACGTTTAAATAAGCCGCCTGGGACCAAGATCTCCACAACCATCAACCATCAACCATCTCCATCAGCAAGTCGAGGAAGCATCCAAAGCGAGTCGGATCGCTTGGGACAGCTGCCGGTAGTCGGTGGGCGGTTATGTGATGGGTAAGTCGGGTCGCAGTGGGGTCGCGATAAGTCAAATCGGATGGCTGGGTGGCTTCCACTTCACGACTTTACCGGGGAATTTAATAATGTCGTTTGTATTTCACTACTGTCTACTGTCTACTGTCGACTGCCTACGGTCTACGGTCTACTGTATATTGACTTTTGCATTTGCTTTGTTTTCTACAACTGCGACGGCGATTAGTTCCAAGCTATTTTTGTTATCCACCCAACGCCCACCGCCCACCGCTCCGCCCCCAATTCCCTATCATTTGCCAACGCCGAGCATCTGTGTTTGTGACTCTTTTTATTTTGCGTTTGCCTTTGCAATTTCGATTTGATTGGATTTGTTTTGTTTTCTTCCCATAAATAAGAGCCCGCCACCCATCGCAACTCTCAGACGTTGATTCGCATTTGCATCGGTCAGGTTGGGTCCTCCCTCTATCGGTTGTTGAATAACTTCGCCGAACGGAAAAGTCTATTGAGCCATCATTTAATCTAACTTATCGAAGTGAATCTTAAACAAACCATCCAAATGGGACGCATCCTGGGCGCTGTTGCTCTAATTCTGATGGCGGGCTCATGTTTGGCAGCGGAAATAGAGTTGCCGCCAGTAGAGTTCAAGCCGGTCCGGGAAATACGTGAGTGTGATTATACGTGAAAAATCGAACTAGATAATAAAATTAAGAAATAAGGATAAGCAAAATAATTGGTTGGAAATTGCCAACTTTTTGCATTTAAGCAAAATAAGTGTACAAGTAAAATACGTCTAGAAAAAATACATACCTTGTAAAAAATGGAAAAGGTTGGTTTCGCTCGTTTGTACTAAAAAAAAATTGGACATCAACTTATTTTCTAAAAATTATTTCAAATTGTTAACTCGACACTTTAGTGGATTTTTGCATTGCAGTCGCTTAATTTGTGATTATCAGTTAAATAGAAAATTCGAAACATACAAATTGACTTCGTGATAGCAATAATCATGTGAAGCACGCAACTTTGTGTGAATTTTATAACAAAGCACTTCAACCATCTGACAGTCAAAGTTTAAACGCAGATTTCCTTAAAACAATAGCATTGCACAACGCTAGATACATTGCTATAAAGTCCTCTTATTTTGACTAAATGATAATAAGATATTTATTATCTTGGCTGACCTTTTTAGAGATTTTTTATTGTTCATAAAGCCTGATTCGTCAAACTCATATGTAAATGAGATTGATAAGATTGAAATGTATATTCTCCCCAACAGAATAATAAGCAGAATATTTCTATATATTAAAAAATAATTTTCTAAGAAACATGTACACTTAAAGAAATATAAATTATGTGAAAGTAAGAGTGGTAGGCAGAAATTGTCCTTGATTTGAGCTTTAATTCTCAAGACACTTTTTATGAATTCAATAATATGTTTTTTTGGCATACTGATTTCACAGCAGACAGACCATGACAAACATAAAATGTTCATTGTCATGCTGATCGGAATAGTCTTCAAACAGTGTTGGCCAAAAATAAACACATATCCATTTGAATTACCCCAGGTCACAAGTGTACATGTGATTTTTATGCGATATTTGCCGACCGCGTCCTTGCTGTTGTAGATATAAATATAGCTTTTTTATGGGAGAAGTTAAAAATATATGACAAGTTTGCCGCTTAAGTCTTTTGTCCGGACTTGTCACTTCCGGCGGTAAAGTAGACTTCTCCCAAGGTAGAGGCGAACTTGAGACAGCAGGCAGAACAAAACTCCTTAATTATATGCAGGAATTTTCACTCGACTCACTGACAAAATGAAATCTAATCAACAAATTAATTGCGCATGACGTTGACAATTATGTGAGCAGCGAAACGTTTAAGCGAACTCCAACTAAAAATTCTCGGCTAGAAAAATGTCACGTTCTGATCATAGGCACATCGATCGAACGCGATATGGCTAACGTGTTTGATGCTAAACTAAATATGTCAAGGTCCATGCTCACCAATTTAATTTTTTGTTTGCTTGCTTGGCATTCGGCAGCCGGGGATATTCCGACCTGTCGGGAGGGTGATATCAACATCAGCGAGTGCATAAAGCAGGGTCTCCAGCAGATAACGCCACGCATGAAGTACGGCATCAGCGAGCTGAACATCCCGCCCCTCGATCCCTTCGAGATGGGCAAGAGCTCCTACAGCTACACCTCCGGCCTGCTCCAGGGACGGATCTCCATGAAGAACGTCGTGGTCCACGGCCTCAGCGAGGGCATCGTGGACAAGGTCAACTTCCGGCTGAAGGATGGTCGCGTGCGCATGGAGATCCTTTCGCATGTGCCCCAAATGTTCGTCGAGGGCTTCTACAAGGCGGACATCAAGCTCAACGACCTCAAGCTGAACCCGAAGGGCGCCTTCAACATTACCATGAGTAAGTGACGCAGAAGAACACCTGCATAAAAACTGCACCAAACTGGTGACTGGCTAACAATCATGAAGTCATTAAAGGTTGGCCAGACACATTGTGTGTCCAATGAGTTGCTTATATTATTAAATGCCTTTGCTTGGCTTATTTCCTCTGCAGCTGATGTGGCGATGAGGGCGAGACCCATTGGCGAGCTCTACGAGCGTGATGGTCACACATATCTGCGCCTGACCAAACTGGAGACTGAGCCCAAGGTGGGTGACCTCAAGTTCTACGCCAATGGACTTGTGCCCGATCCGGTGCTGAGTAAGTGATAGCCAATCAGCTATGTTCCAGTACTTACTAACTGCTCTGTTGCTCTGTTTTTGTCTAGACGATGTCATCTTGGACTTCATCAATCAGTACTGGCGCCAGCTTTATCAGGCCATGCTACCCGAGACATTGGCCACCTGGCAGCCCCTGATCTTGAAGTCCACCAATGACTTCTTTGCTGCGCTACCATTCGACATGCTTGTTACCAAGAATTGAGTTACCTAACTTTAATATTGTTTTACTATTTATACCCTCCGGATTCATCTGTTCTACTCAAGGTGCTAACATAGTTTGTACCGAAATAAAGATACACTTACCTAAATAGTTTGCTACAGATACATTTTTCTGGTCTATAACTGGCCAAATATTTAAATAAGTTTCTTATTATTTTTTATGTCTGCAGGTTGTTTTTAATGTGTAACCTTTTTATACACATATTTTCATGCTTAGAGTGAAAGGTCGCGACTCATGAGTCATTTATATGATCAATTAAATGCAATAAATTGAAATGTTTTATTAGTTTATTGGTAGTTAGAAATCGAACTGTTGCTTCCAATGGATGTAAAACTATAATCGTATCCTATTAGCAATAACACAATGGTTTTATATAACCCGATTGTATTGTACTTAATTAGTTAACTTGTTTAACGCCATTCAAAAGCGTTCGAAACTGAATGAAGCTAAAAATATAATATTTCAAAATATAATAGATCTTATTTTACTTTCTAACTAATATATATGGTGAAGTTCATACAACTAACTTCAAATGTGACTCACTTAATGACGAAACTTCTTTAAGCTCAATTTGGCAGCCCCTCAATGTCACCATTGAATAGCCAAAATCAGCAGCCCATCATTGTTATTATACGTACTGGGTAATTAGTATAAGAATTTATGGCAAATAGTCGTTGCCATTTACTGTAGTGCCTTCAATATATTTTTCCATTTAATAATACGACATTATAAATCAGGCAGACCGAGCCGGTTCGGTATTCAGTCAAAGTCTAGCTGCTCGCCTGGCTAATGTTTCTGATTTACAAGTGAAATATACTAAGCTAGATTCTAACTTGCATTGTGTCGTAGTGTGCTAATTTGGAGAATAAAATAGCCCGACTTGCAGTCTGAGAGCTTCAGTTGTAGTTTAACGTTCTAGCAGTAGGTTGAAAGTCGAATTCGAGTCCCAAAAAGGATTTAGTAGGATTTAGTAGTAGTATGTATTATATTATTGGATTGCTCAGCCTGCTGGCGTTCGGAGCGAGTGCAGCTCCCACGGATAAAAACTACTTCGCAGGTAGGTACATACATACACGTATATCATATATTACTATGTATTATTTTGTACAATGCATTTTCGCCTTGAAGATTTGCCAAAATGCTCGACTGAAGAGGATCAGCTGGGGGAGTGCGTCAAGCAGATATTCAACACATTGACTCCGCGCCTCAAAGATGGCAATCCAGAGCTGAGAATCGAGCCCTACGAACCTTTGCACCTCAACCGCACCAGCTTCCAATACACCAGTGGCACGGTTAATGGTCGGATTACCGTTCGCAATGCCAAGATCTACGGCTTCTCCGCCAACCGGGCCAAAGAGGTGTCCGTCAAACTCAATGGCGACAAGGTGAAATTCCGTCTGGTCACCCAAATGCCCAAGCTGAACATAGTGGGCAGCTATAAGGCCGACATGCAGGTGAATCAGCTGCAATTGAAACCCAAGGGCGAGTTCAACGTAACGCTTAGTAAGTAAATGAGTTCGCCTCTCTCGGAGATCACTAATCATTCCGGCTGCAGTGGATGTGGAGGCCACAACGTTGACCGATGGTGAGATCTACGAGAAGGATGGTCATCGCTTTTTCCGCCTAAAGCATCTCGAATCGAAGCCAAAGATCAAGGATTTGATCATCAAGGCAAACGGAATATTTGCAGATCCAGAACTGGGTGAGTTCAAAGTTATTGTTTAAGGCAAGCCAGTGAATTTGTTGCAATGGTTAAGTACTTAACCAAATACATATGGGTCATTTGGAAATGCTAATTTTAAAGTGCCTTAGTGCTTTATTGTTTTCTCGAGTTTACATAAATATTTAATTACTTTAAATACGTAAGCACTTTCAACTAGTAATACGTTTTACGTCAATACAAGTATCAATTGATTCCGCAGTAATACAATTGCCGTTTATATAACTAGAAAATATATTAGAAGATTTAAATTGCAATAATTAAACTTTATGTATAAGTAAACTTCATTTCCGTAGATATACACTGTATATACCTACAGTGTGCAGTAGAGAAAATTGATTTTGAGTCAAACCTATTTAACTAAAGGCAAACCAGTTGAAATGCTCTACACACTGTTTTCTGTGCACTCAACGTTTAAAGCTCGTGATTATTTTTCGTTACAGATAAAGTAGCTCTGAATGTGGCTAATCAGTATTGGCGCGATATCTATGGAATAATGCTGCCTGAGACCCGACAGTTTTGGCAACCCCTTATGTTGCGAATGTTCAACGAGGCATTCGAACTGGTTCCCATCGACCAGTTTCTCAAGGAGTAGCTCAATTAGCTGTCGGACTAAGCTCGTGATGATTGTTGTTGAATAGAAAATAAATGGTTCCATTAGGTGCTATTAAATGATAATATTTGCTTAAATTAAAAACCATTTATTCTAGGCGCCAGTTCGAATTCCTCATTTTGAGCCACAATAATTAAGGCCGGGGTTTTATTGAATTTTTCATGCCCTAGTTTTCTTTTTTACCGCTGTGTGGTGTGGTGTGACCCAATGATAATTGCGTTAATAGGCTAAGGCTAAGTGCGCAGCCGACCTTTGACCTTGGCTCCAATTGTGGATTAGCAACCGCGGCGCCATTGAGCAAGACCCAAGCCCAACTGGCTATCTACTAACTATCACCGAACTTCAAGTTAGTGGGAAACTTCAAATTTATTATTCAGTTGGGCCGAAATCCCGGCGGTACTGCAATACCGGGCCAACCCGCGACAGAGGTGGAGCAAGCTCCTAGCACTCCGTCTGATTCCAAAAATCAGTTTAACATTTGTTGTCCTCCAATGGAGGAACTATCAGATGTTAAGCTGATAAGAACAGATACTACACTTTGATCTTAGCCATAAGGCCGAGAAGCGATAACTTGAAACGGAAAACGAACAGGGTCTCCATGAGCAAACGGCTAGAACCAGATGGGAATTATAAATGTGAAAGTAGAAAGTTATCATACTTTCTATGGCCTATTTTAGGGGGTTCGGGTTCATTTGCTACAGATAGTGCCGTTTCGGGTATTTGCTTAAGATAAAATGAAATTCCTAAAAAAGAAAATACTTTTACTTTTTTTATTTGTTTTTTGTTAATCAGCGTTCGGATTCCCAACAATTTCCGATAAGAGGTCATTCTTTATAAATATTTTTTTCTAAAAGTACGAGCCCTAGTGGTCTTATGGACTCTCTACTAAGTGTAAAAAAAATGATGAAATTTTACTCGGCTCAAGTTTGTACCCTAGACGGCGCTAAATGTGCCATAAATCAGCTTATTATATTGCAGTCAATTATATATTCTTAATGTCTATGGTGAGTGGATTGTTTCGTGATGTGCATGCAAAACAGAAGCGATACGAAATGTATAGAAAAAATAAACACGCGACTGTCGTCTGTCCAAAGACAGGCCCATCATATTAAGTGGGTATTCTAATCTTTAAATTGCATACATTTCGAATATAATTTGTGCGAACCTGTGAATATTGCTTTCGTAGCAAAGTTCATCATTGCAGAGTTCTGATTTCAAGCAACTTCTCGGAAGTCCCGCACTTGCTCAGCTACATTTTCGAAGATGTCACGTACTAGACTACCTTGAACATCGATTTGTACACCCACAAAGTCGCAGGTTCATGAATAATTTTATGTGGCATAAAGCTGCAAAGATTTACAACTGACCCACATTTTACATGAACACCTCGGAGGGCTTCACTGCCAAACTGCGACTCAAACTTAATACGTGCCTTGCACTTTGACTGAAAACAGGGATGGGAGGCTCTGGAATGGGAAAACGTCTTACCAGTTTCCTCATTGTTTTCTGTATTTGACAGATATGTGGGAATAATCAAGAGATGGATGGATGCGTGCATTATGGTGAGTACCTACCTAATTGAATGTATTGTTTAAAATATTTCATTAACTTCCAAATCAAAAAAAAACCACACACATAAACGAAACTTATTAAGATTTGCAAATAAAATGAACTATTTTTTCAATATACAGTCTATAAAAACATGTAACCTGTGACTCTAAAACTGTAGTTCTGTTTAATAAGCTTTTTTTGGGCGAGATGAGCTTTTGAGTTCGGCTTTTGGCTTCGGCAGAGACGGCCTAAAGCCTTCAAAACGACCGATTTTGTTGGGGCCTACAACTATATGTTGTTGCTGTTTGTTTTGGCTTCGGCAGCGGCTTGGAAAAACTTTTGAACGAGCACAAAAATCGGGCAGCTTGAAAACTATAAATAAACGTGCGATTTATGCAGCGCTCATTTCAAGATTTGCAAGCAACGGGCCGTCAGCTCAAATAAGTCGTTAGTCCATTTTCTGCGGTTAAGTTTGGCAATTAGTTGACTAAGATTGTGTGCATCCCAGTGTCCGTGTGTGCAGCAATTGCAGCAACAAATGCAGTTAACCGAGAAAACCGAAAAGTCAACAAAAAAGCAACTGTAAAAAGCGCTCGTGAAGAAATAAAAGTGAAGCCGGTTTGCAAAAATTACGCAAATAAAAAACCAAAAACCAAAAAAAAAGGAAAAAAGGAAAAACGGAGACAAGAAAATTACCGTCTGGATTGTATTCGTGTGTTAAATCGAGTCACACGAAAATAGTCAAATAGAAAGAGTCCAGTAATCAATTGAAACGAGTTTGCATCGGCCAATTGTGCAGAGGAAATCGGAAAGCAACAGCCAGCCAGTCCCAAAAATGCAATTGCCTTGCATCTCGCTCACTATTTTGGCCGCCCTGGCACTCGGAAGTGGCGGCCATGCGGCCACGCTGCCAACCTCCGCACCCAGTGTTTTTAGCTCCGATCCTAAGCCGAATCCAAATTCCGGTCCGGTCGACGAGTTGTCGGCGAAGTCTCCCAGCGATGTGGCTCTGCCCTCCAGTTCAATCGATTTTGGCGATGCAGGTAAAGTGACTTATGCAAGCGTACAAAGGCACTTGATAGTCAAACAAAATGTCACTCCCTTCCCACGCCCTCAAATATACGTGCATATAGACACGCAATTAATGCAGCTCAAGTCAACGAGTTCGTTGTCCAAGTCTTTCGTTTGCCAAATGCAATTTGTCGTTCTCGACTGCAGTGTGTTGTTTAAACACAAAATCATGGTTCATATTATCAACATGAAACCTTGCATATCTCTTTTCTGATGTGTACTCTGATCGAGGTAAAAATTCTTAACGATCGGGCGAGAATACTATATGCATGTTGAAATATTGTTTTTATTTAAGATATACTGCCTATCATATTTACACGGTTTTGCTTATGTTTTCATACCATTGCAAATGTTATGCCTTTATTTTAATAACTTTTGAAACTAGTGACATATATCTTAGAGATAGTTTTACATTTCAAAAAAGACATAGACCACCAAATATACTCAATTAATTTTATAAATTTGTGAACATAAGCTGGACTTAAAGTTTGGCTACTAGACAGGAAATAGACAGGAATACAATAATTGTTAGCCAAATATCTAAAGTAAAAAACGTTGCTTGCAAACGCGTTCTTGAATCTTTCTGTAATATCTAACTTCCTGTTTTCGAAATGTTCTTCATTTGCTGTCTATACTTCACCGACAATATGATTTCTTATTTTAAATTCAGTACAGGCCGTGTCCGGTGTGCCTTCCATGCCAATCTGTGGCGATTACTCATTGTAAAAAGTTTACCTTCTTGAAATGTTTACCTGTATTGCGCATACACTCGCGACCTTCAAAATTGGGAAAAGTACTGGCATCGTAAAATATGTTTTAATGGGATTTGCAAAGAGTGAAGTCCAGGCTATAGAAAACGAAATTGCAATAGAAATTAGCAAGTGTATTTGCAGTAAAATCTTTTTATTTATTTCGCCTTTTAACGCTTTTGAAATGGCAACTGGAATATGTAAAATAAAGCGACAAGCAAGTCATCGCCTGTGCCACTTGAACTTGACACACTTACACATGTTTTTTGTGGTAAAAGTTATCAAGCTGAGGCTTAAATCATTGGGCAAATAGAAATTGTGACGCAAGCTGGTCCGAGTTATAAATGCAGAATAAACACGAGATAATTCAGGCTATGAAATATTGCCAATTACATTAATTTAATCAACCACGAGGTGTTGGCTACTGTATGGGATTGTGAATGTGTGAATGTGTGTTGTTTGCGGTCTTGCGAAAAGAGTTCAGCGTCAACAAAAGCAAAAACGAGGCTTAAGTCCGATCCGAAACCGGCTGCCGTCACTACCAAGACTATCATGACTACCGCCGAGCTGACATAAAGCGAAAAGCTGAAAAACTGACCTACATCAATGCGTAAACGTCGCAGCTGGGCTTGTGCCAAACTGAAAGCTGTAATTGTAACTTGTCTCTAATTGCGCAAAGAAAACCGCCAGCAGTGGGTACTAAAAACACGGCGAGCGCAAATTTATTGACATTTGCCTGAGCAAACAAAGGACTTAGGCAACGAACTTGAGTTCGACCCAACCCTTTTCTGTCACCTCTTATTTTCGACATTTCGGTTTCGGACTTGCTTTGTGCCATAACAGCTCACCTTTGACATTGAACTTGTCAGGCGAAACAGGGGAACAACGATTTAAAACAAACAGTGGGAAATTTTGGAGCACTCAAGCCAAATGACTTAATAGGGCAGTTCACGTGCGTAATTTGACTTTAAATTAGCCAAAGTTTGTCTCATTCTTCAGATTCTTAATTACATGCCTTCAATTCGTGTTCATATATTTCGGATTCGGACTTGCCTTGCCAAGAAACATTAAAATAATTGCTTTCCGCTTGTCGTTAGAAGGAGAAGATAAAAACAATTAGTGGCGTGACTAAATATCGTTGCAAGTAAAATTTGATTTTAAATACTTATTGTTAAGCTTCCCTAACTCCAGTAAGATAAAGCATTAAAGTTTAAGCTTAGCTTAATTGGCATTGGATATGCATTTTGGATATCATATATTATTTAGTAAATGCTATTGCTAATTAAAGCCCCAGTGGAGAAATATCGATTTAATTGTCTAATGATAATTGATAATAAAATGCATTACTGCTTGGCAACGCACAAACAAGTAATGATTGTTTCTCTTCCTGCCTCCAGTTGCTTGTCACGTTAGTTGAAAAAATACTAATGAGTGAGTGTAATGCATATTTCTAAAATAGAAGAGTAAGAAAGTCGTTTAATGATTTAGCTTTTAATGTATTGTTTATAAATGCTATAAATGCTTAAAATTTGCTATCTTATCACAAAGGCCAGTGGCAGCATGACACAAACCCCATTCGCATATGACAGAAGACACGTGGCGACAGGGACACGTGAACTTCGTCATGCCTGGTTGGCTGGCACTGAAAGCGAAAAATTGAATAAATATAATAGTTATGAACTTCCCATTCGGTCAGGCACTTTTGCAGTGGTATGCTATGCCCCGACGAACTTTACAACCTGGCCTAACCGTGACTTAACCGACTTGTGAACTAATCTCGCATCACTTTCGCCTTTCAGTTGCACCAGCGGTGGCTAGTCTGACCAGTGGCTCGAATGAGGTGACACCCTGTAGCTTGAGCTCTTCGGATCTGAACGAATGTATACGCGGCTTGATCCAGTCATTTGCCCCCAGGCTGAGGTATCAGGGAGTGCCAGAGTTTAATATGGACTCGATTGATCCGTATTTCTACAAGAGAGGCATCTTCCGGTACACCAACGATGGCATCCAGGGCGGACTCCTGATCAAGAACATGGAGATCTATGGCATCAGCCAGCTGCAGGTGAACAGTGTTGCAGCCAATTTCACCGAGAACGGCTTCATAATTAAGTTGGGCGTTGAACTGCCGCAACTGAAGGCCGGTGGACACTTCAAGGCGGACGTGAAGTTCGGAGGACTGCGTCTGGTGCCCAAGGGGCCCTTCAACATCACCATAGGTAAGCGGCGGTTTGAAAAGTAAGTAAGTATGCAGAGCATGTGCCTGATACTTTCACAATCCCCCAGACAACATCAAGGCCACCATTCTGACCGATGGCCACATCGAACAGCTGCCCAGTGGTCAGCAGCGTCTCAGCTTACATCGCCTGAATGCCAATGTCAATATCGGCGATGCCAAGGTGGTGGCCAATGGCATCTTCTCCGATCGCAACCTCAGTAAGCCCTTTACTCTCCTTTAATTTTCATTAAGCTGATAGATATTGTAACCTTCCAGATGCCATGATTCTCAATCTGGTCAACGAGAATCTGCCGGAAATCACTCGCGTCGGAATTCCCGCCACACGCGAGCAATGGGCTCCCATTCTGATTGCCCACATCAACGAGTTCTTCGCCAAGGTACCCATCGAGAAATTCCTGGTTCAATGATGCACTGAGCGCGTCCTCAAGGAACACTTAGCTCCTAGTTAGTTTAAGCCTAATGTTAACGACTACAAATTTATCTTAAGCGCTGTTTCCAAATAATTTTCTACGCACTAACGATTTGGCAATCATTTGGAATGATTTTAAACATAACCAATTTGTATTTATTTATATCATCTCTTCTGAGCAAAGATAGAAGTTATGTGAAAATTTAAAAATAAATTCTCTTTCCGAAAATGTGTAATTTGTTTGCTTGTTTTGTTATAATTAATTAGTTTGACAAAGCTTTTGCAAGTTATTCTTAATCGGTTTGTATTAGCGATCCTGAAAGTATGCTCTCTTTGGATAATCGCTAGACGTACAATTTTATTACTTACACTTGACAGGTAAATTTGATGTATTTTACTTGAAGAAATATTCATAAAGTTAAGTTTATTTGACATGTATTTTTTAAAACTCAATTGGGACTCCCAACTCAAAAAAGAACATCTGCACGTGCTTTTTTATGAAAATGTTTTCTTAAAAAATTGGCTATTTTCTTTTGCTTCATTGCTCAAAAACAAGGTTCCTGGAGATCGAGGATCTGAAAAATAATTTAGCAATACTTATTCCAAAAATATACTTAGCCGAAAAAGTAAAAAATGAGCTAATTAATAATATATGAACGGCTCCAATTCCAAAGAGGTTCATTGAACATCGAGTGGGCCATGTTCCCTTGTCAGAACATCCAATTGTATGAGACTGAAGATGCCGAGAAATGCACACTCGATCGATTCCAATCCCACTGGAGAGCCTTTCAAACCAATATTCAACACTCCCACTTGTCGATCAATCAAAGGTGCGAATGTGCCCCAAGGCTTCCAATTACCAACAATTAGTTGGCAAAATATTGAAATACAATACAATATCCCGCAAAGGTCCAGGCCGTGACACTTAACTTTCCATCGATCAATATATGGAACTGGGGTCGAGTGCTTTTGTATTGAAATGATCTGGCCGATTCTCAGGAAACAATTGACTTAATTTGTGATGTGTTAGAAGTAACACCCAAGGTGCCGCCCGATCTCAGCGTTAATAAAACGATTGAAACAAATCCCTGATCAATGCTGATTAATTTTAAATGCAGATCCGTACAACCGGTAAAATGCTCGCTAAACGTCGTAAACTTTGCATGTTAAATACTGAAAGTACTTACATCAGGCGATGAATTCAAACGGGTCTACTTATACTCACCTGGTGGAAAATGAAGATGCCGATGCATTATGCACCTTGGAATTTAAATGGAAACTCAATCCTGTCATGCACCGAGAGATTAAAGTGGTAAGTTAGCTGAATTGTTGTGGAAAGGCAATTTGGGATTCTTTGTACTTGTAAAATATAATTACCAACATATTTTGAAAATTTGTGATTTTTGAAGTAAATACAGTAAGTAAATTAGCATAAAGCCAAATTTTTGTACTTACTTTTACTAATATTTTTTTTTTTACTGCATTTTAATGGCTAACTAAGCGAGAACGAGAAGATGCCACCGCAGCTGGATTTTTCTTTTAATAGTATGCAGTCGCATAACTTCCCGGCCGTTGTTCAGTCTGATTTGGTGCGTGTTCCGGATCGGATTCGGGATCGGGATCGGGATCGGGATCGAAACCGGGTTAGAAGACAGACACGCCTGGTGGGCATTGGAAATGGAGGCGTTGCTGGAACTAGTTTAGTTTAGTAACCAGCGTCGCGTGTGCATTAGATGGCGGCCCAATAAGTCGGCCAAAAGTTATCCGGCGAAAGAAACGCGTTTATAATTGACATTTCTGCTCCGGCCACAACATTTCTGCCGACGTCGCTGCCTCCGTCGTCGTTTTGGCAACGGAGCTGTTAACCAATCCCCAGAACTTCTCTTGGCTCAGAAGCGATCGGAGCTTCGAGCCAAAAAGACGGTCCTGTCCGTCTAACGCACGAGTACTTCAAGTCAAGATTCCAGTACCGAGTGCCGCGATCCAGAGCAAGTCCGAGTCCAAGTCCGAGAACTTCGTCTTCGGGATCGTAGTCGTGGTCAGGTGAATGCCATCGGGGCAACGTGCCTGGCATTCCAGAGGAGCTATATACTCTGAGTCGCGATTCGTGTTGGCGGTTCTTAATACAATATAGCAGTCAATTTATATATGGTCTGCCCCGTTCAAAACGAAAACAAATTGGGAAGATATAACCATATAACCGCAGCGAAAGCAACAAATATCAAAATGTTTGCATTTTTGCCAGTTTTATTACTTTGTGTGCATTTGCTGCATTTTAAAATTATCTCGGGAGCAGATCTCCCATCCGTTTCAGGAGGGGCACTAGCTCCAGCTCCTGTGTGGCCCAATGGTGATATAAACGCGGCGCCCGAGGCAGGATTGTTCAAAGCCAATGCCACAGCTGAGGAAGATCTCGGGGGAACGGTGGCGGGTAAGTGATATGACTGGATTCAAGGAATGAGAACTAGAAGCACAAGTCGGTTAAGCTGTAATCGAAAGACTTAAGGCACAAACGTAGACATTTTGTTATAACTAGCACTCCAAAAAATTGTTACGAATAGAAATGTTAACCAGTAAGAAACATCCCAATTATTTCCAATTATAAAGTTTTGAAAACATAAAGAAATCGAAAAGATGCAAAAACAGGGTTGAAACAAACTGGAGTCCATACAAAAGTGTATCCTTACCTTCGCTTTGAAAAATGTTAAAAACTAATTCCTATGCATTTCATTTAAAACTTGAAATATTTCTGCTAAATTTTCTGTGTGAACCGGATATTATTATTTTAAGAATCCCTTAATCCTTAATTTTATGCCAAATTTTTTTAAGTAACCTACAAATTAATATTGGAATAGAACATATGGCTTCAGAACTATGAATAGTCACTCTTCAAAATACGTCACTATTATAAAATGAAGTTCAACGACATCAGAATAACACTTTTCTGATTCGACGGTAGAATTTATGCGCGGCACGCACCAAGCATTACTTGTATGACCTTCAGAAATCTATAAATCGCTTGAGGTTTGAGGGGAAATGCGATGTTCGGCTCTACGAGTTTGTGTACTCAACATTGTTTACCTTATACCCGCATAGATGGCTTGTCACTAGGCGCTGCCCTTTGGGCCAGTTATAGAGAACTTTCTATTGCAAAGACAACTAGAACTCATGTAGGAGTGCAACTTCGTCGCTTTTCGATCGTGTTCTGTCGCCTGTCAATGTCTATTCTCATTTATTTACGGCCAACAATTAGACAATTCGAGAATTGGACAGCACTTTCGATGGAGAGGCGTGATCTGTGGTGATGTTTCTTCGGGGCGACGACATAAGCCTATTAAGTCGGGATGCCCCGCAGATTGGGCCATAAACGAATGCCATATAAAAGGCAATGAGCCGACACCTTTCGCGGTTTCAACAAGCCATATTCATTAAAAATTAATTTTTATTTGCATTTTGTGCACTGTGCTCGACTGGAATCGCGATAAATATCGTTTATATGGCCGTTGATCATATAAAACTTACAAGCCACCATAAAGTAGAGCTGCAGCTCGAGTTCTCTGGCGTCCTGCGTCGGAATTCAGGTTTTCAGTAGCACACGAGCTGTAACGGTCGTGCAGACCTTGAACTTGTAACTTGCCCCTGATTCTCAGTTAACGCCTTGCAAGTCTTTTGCATCAAGTGCTAACGATTTGCAGGGAAAACCAGTTGAACTTCGGTTTGGTTGTGGTACGAGCACCACTCAAGTTATAAGGAGAAGTTATAGGTTATCGCTACATACGTGTATATTTGCATATAAAGTGTGGATCCTACATAAACTGATCCAGTTACTTAAGAAGCAATCCATTTGGCACATTTTTTTTATATTTCATTTAAATATTTCATATTTCCTTTTCTTTTTATAAGAATTATAAACATTCCCAGATTTTAAAGCCGCGATAAGTGTGTCGAATTCAAAGCAGGATCTCCGATCAATCAAAGGCAATTTGTTGCCTCTGACAGCAAATTGTCAAAACAATTTAAAAAGCATCAAAGTAATGTCGAGTAAGCAGTAAACAAAAAACACACCAATTTTTAACGATATTTGGGGCACATGAGTAATATTTCGGCGACTTTCTTTGGGTAACCACACAAACATAGGTTTCATTCAACAATTCCTGTCAAGTGAGTCACGATTGACTAGCACTTTGGGCTGATGGTGGGACTTATATTGTTAAATGAAACCATTTTTCAGAAAACCAAAGAGACATGCATATTCATTACCCATTCGGATCACGACCTGAACGTATTCTTCATTACGACTTGTGTCAGTGAAGCAAGAGCCACGTGCAGATTTCTTAGTCTTGCCCGTGACAAATTGCTTTTATGCGCGATTTAGAATCAATAAAACTTACACCCCAGCGAAAGCAATTAAGTTTTTTAGAGCCTGTCAAGAAGATCGTTTAAATTAATCGCCAGAAAAGCAAATAGCTCGTTAGGAATAAAAGCCCAAGATGAACTGAGCATACCCCTTGTTTAGTCAAATTTTATGCGCTGCCGAGCCATTCGAACTATATTTGTGGGCCAGAAGCGGACCAAGCCATGCGTAATAAATAAAAAAAATGGCAAATTCATGCTAAATAGCAACAACAATGCTTATGCGATGGAATTAGAAAAGAGCCGGCGACCTAAACAAAGGCCTAGACCAATTTTAAGAAGCCGCCAATGAACATGACAAATATACGACAGTATTGACAGTAGAAAGTTGCCGCAGTGGGGGGCAAGTTCAGCATCTGTGAAATGGCACAGCAATTGTCATTCCGTGTGGAAAGAGCTTAAGTTTATTGTCAATATTCTGGCCAGCGAAATATGTCAAAATATTGAGTAATCACTCTCAACGGGCCGAGAAGCGTGGACCCAAAACCCGAAACGTGAACGAATGTTAAGCAAATATTGGCTTGGTCTTCTCTCCACTCATATCTGTTTTTTGTGTTTTTGGGTGCTTTGTCAATAGCGCGACAGATTGGCCAAAAAATGAGTTGTAGAGTACCATAGTTTTGGCTAGACAATTGCGTATGTAGCTCAAATCTCTTCAGGGGTCAACAAACTCTGATCTCAAGTGGCCCCAGATATGATCAGCAGTTCCCCAAGTGCCACATACACTACATTTTCCAAATATAGAACCATTACTTTAATTACACTAGAAATATGCAAGCCTATTTTGGTTAGGCACAGTCTTCTACTTTATAAATTATTATATTAGTAAATTAGTTAGTTGACATTTAATATATTTTGTAAAATTATCACATATATTTTATACCACTTTAAAGGTTGAAGGCTCTAAAGTTTTTTATGAAGTATTAATTATGAATTGGAAAATTTTAGTTTAGATATTGAGTGTTAATTCTTTAGCTACTTATTATTGTAAATTACGTTACCCTCTTATATAAGGACTATGAGTTTTCAGACTCTCCCTTATCCTTAAATTGTATTTCTGAACCCTCTTCCTATCCTGCAGATGCCCCATCGCCAAATCTGAATCGCCAGCGACGTCAGTTCTTTTTCGACCCGAGCATTTTGCTATGGCAAGGAGCTCTCGGAGCGTCGGGAGTTTCTGGTGGCTGGGGTCCTGGCGAGGGATCCAAGTGCTTGACATCCCTTGGCCAACAAGGTGTGTGTGTGCGCATCGATGGGTGTCGCCAGTATTACAGGCTGGCCCGCCAGTTGTCCATCTTCACACTGCGCCAATGGCCACAGACGAATGGACTTGGCCTAAACGGCAATATGTGCAACTTCTTCGATGTGTTGGGCAGAGTTAACAATGGCATTTGCTGCACGGATATTGATGCCAACTCTTTTGGGGTATTCCCACTGCCTGGACCGACGACCACGACTACGGAGAAGCCTTCAGTGGTGGCTGACGAGGAGGATAGGGAACATTTAATTCCCGAGGGAGAAGTGGAGGGTGTATATCCTGCGGATGCTCCTCGGCCGGAAGAGCCCATTGACAATCCGAACAGCGTGGAGGATATGCCGGATTTCCAGGACGGCAACACAATTGAGGGTAATCCCCCCGAAACAGATCAAAAACCAGAAGCAGAGCCAGCGGTAGTACCGGTGGAGCAGCCTATTCCCACCCAGCCGGCGTCCACCATTCATCCCTACCAGTGGCCCTTTGGCTCCTTTGCTGGCGGCCAGTGGCCACCGGCGCTACCTACCCACCCACCCACAACGGGGGGTTGGCCACCACCGCTGCCCACCCATCCGCCGAACCACCATTATCCCACGCATCCCACCACAGGGGGAGTTCCCAGCACCAAGCGCACCACACCAAGGCCCACAAGCCCCGCCAGACCGACAACCACTAGGCGACCCACTTATCCTGCTTATCCCTCGCCAGTTACAACCACGACAACTACGAGACGTCCTGTGAGCGGCACTAGTCCGGAGGGACTTCCGCTGCAGTGCGGCAATAAGAATCCTGTGACGCCCGACCAGGAGCGGATTGTTGGCGGCATCAATGCCAGTCCACACGAATTTCCCTGGATAGCTGTGCTCTTCAAGTCGGGAAAGCAGTTCTGCGGCGGCAGTCTAATTACCAATAGCCACATTCTCACCGCAGCTCACTGTGTGGCACGGTGAGGAAGAAGACCGAGTCCCTTAAAGGAATCTTAAAAACTTGTGCTCATTTCAGCATGACCTCGTGGGATGTGGCGGCCTTGACAGCCCATCTGGGTGACTACAACATCGGCACGGACTTTGAGGTGCAGCATGTGTCCCGCAGGATCAAGCGTCTTGTGCGACACAAGGGTTTTGAGTTCAGCACCTTGGTAAGTGAATCTAATCTGTCCTACGGATCTATCTATCTATCTGCATTGTATTCAAATGATAAACGGAATAAACTCTTATCCAGCACAATGACGTGGCCATACTGACGTTGAGTGAGCCGGTGCCCTTCACCAGGGAGATCCAACCGATTTGTCTGCCCACCTCGCTCTCGCAGCAATCCCGATCGTACAGTGGCCAAGTGGCCACCGTGGCCGGATGGGGAAGTCTTCGGGAGAATGGCCCTCAGCCCTCCATCCTGCAGAAGGTGGACATTCCCATCTGGACAAATGCCGAGTGTGCCAGGAAGTACGGACGTGCCGCACCTGGTGGGATCATTGAGTCGATGATATGCGCTGGTCAGGCAGCCAAGGATTCCTGCAGTGTAAGTGAAGACATATATCCTCTTAATCATCAGGATTCTCCGACTGTTTTCATCCACAGGGCGACTCTGGCGGACCCATGGTCATCAATGATGCTGGACGATACACCCAGGTGGGAATCGTGTCCTGGGGCATTGGCTGCGGCAAGGGTCAATATCCTGGCGTCTACACTCGTGTCACTTCGCTGCTGCCCTGGATCTACAAGAACATTAAATAAATATAGGATTCCGATTAGTCTAAGACGTGATATGCTGCAATATATTAAGGCGAACGATTCAATAAAATGATAACATTTTTGTAGACCCAGACTTTTGAAATGCCCAAAAGTATGCCGGGTTTTTGTATCAAAGTTTTCATTTTTTTAAGTTTATCGTTGATTTCAAGATCTTACGCACATTTACTAAGAATTTCTTTCAGAATCCCCAAGATACTCATAAGCTTAAATTCCATTTTATACAACAGGCCAGAAAGATATTTTTGTAACTGAGAGATACAGTTTTGGATAACAAAGTAAACATGGCTAATATCGATCAAGAAAAAAGAAACACAATTTTATTAAATCTTTGCGAGTCATGACTTCTCCACGACTATTTGTTCTCGAGGATATGTTCCAGTTTAACCATATTGTGCTGGATCCCTTGGTGGAAGTGTATTCCTTGCCGTTCCTAATTCCCAGGATTCTGGAGTATCCCGAACTGGTGCTTGCGGCCGATGCTCCTGACAACCGTCTCATCGGCTTCATCCTGGGGACACGCGTCGAGGATGCGACTGAATCCTATGGAGCTGGAAAGCCAATGAGCTGGCGTCATGGACACGTCTCTGCCCTGGCTGTGGCTCATGATTATCGGAAACAGGGCTTGGCCACCCGACTCTTAACAACTGTTAGGGATATGATGGATCGTCAGAAAGTCTTCTATATAGATCTATTTGTGCGGGAGAAGAATACAAATGCCATTGGGCTCTACGAGTCTTTGGGTTATGTGAAATATAAGTGGATGCCTCAGTTTTATGTCGACGATCATGGATATGAAATGAGATTGCCTTTGTCGCGCGATGTGGGTAGGAAGTCCCTAGAGGGAATTAGGATTAACAAAATCTACAGCTTCGGCAATAAGCTGTTCTATCTGCTGATGTTTTACATATTCGGAATTATAAGTATAGTTATTGGTGGCAAATTGATTGCGTAGGCAATTGTAGCAGCACAAAACTATTAAACTTTATTTGGCATCAAAATATATAACGTTGATGTGTGGCGCATAAATTTTTCTGCGATAATATATCGAGGAAATTGGGTCAAGCATTAAGAAAAAATAAGCAGCACTAAGACTATTTGAATATTGTGGGTTCTTAATTTTCATTGTTTAAACATCCAGAAAAAGTTCATTGCACTCGGTCGCCATCGTTCATACTAAAAGTTTGACCAAATCGCTCAAAGTATGAAAAATAGACCTGAGAATGTATGTCAGAAAGCATATGGAAACAAGATTTGTTTATATGACAACATTGAACCAGAATTTTCAAATGCTGTGCGTTTCAAGTTGCGCAAAAGCCAAATTGTGGAAATCATTGCGCGTGTTTCAGACACATGCCCCAACCAGACTACACTTTATATTTATATATATACATTTTCTAATTTGTTTGCTTTCGAAAAATGTAGCTAATAAAAAAGACAACAACGAAAGCCTTGGCCATCTCGAAACGGAAATTTGCAATTGAATTTGGTTTGGCAAACGACACGAACATCAATGCGTTTGGGTTAAAGAACATGTACATATGTACGAGTATATGCATTGCCAACATTAGAGTGGACCTTTGAAAGCAGTGAGGAATGAAGTTTCCTTCAAGATGTTTTGTAAATTTCAAAGTAAAATATTTTATTTTAAAAACAAGCATTATACTCTGCATATGCACTTTAGTAATTTATTAAATTAATTTAACGAGATTCAAAAGAACGATTTTTCCAATCTCGTAGTACCAACGTAACGTGACGTATGAGTGATGACCTAAAGAGTATAAAGAGTATATACTATATGATTGATGTCCACCCTAGATATTTCTTCCTATAGTTAGTCTTTGTGCGTCAACGGAAATTGATCTTCCCTTAAAATTTTCACCTCAATGGATTTTCTTTAATTAGCTGTGTAATACAAAAAAAATTTCAATTTATTCCGAAGGCCCACCGATGGTACTGCTTATTGTACCTCCATGGGGCGGGGAACGTACTTTCTCAATTCGTAGGCACTTTCCGGCTTCGGGACATCCGGATAATAGTCCTGGAACGTTTTCCGATGAGCATACCCCATGGAAGTATACAACTGATAGGCGGCCTGATTACTGGTTCGCATAAAGAGGCTAACGTAGGAAGCTCCTTTGAGGTCGGAGACCATAAAGAAATAATCCATGAGAGCAGTGGCCAGTCCAAGACGTCGATACTCGGCTGATACAGTCAATGTTGCCACATGACCATAGGGTTCCTGGTGCTTCTTCACCTGATACTGGCCGAATATATAACCCATGAGTCTGCCATCCGGACCTGGAGCTTCGGCCATCTGCGAAAGTCCTGGAAACTGCAGGAGGTTCTTCACAAAGAAGGTCAGGCTATAAACCTCGGTGAGAGCATCGAAAAGTAAGGAGTTAATTTTGAGCAAATCATCGAATCGCATTTCCCGAAAGCTAGTCATCACTCACAACAAATTTGATCATACACATAATGTAGTTTTACTTTCTTTTTAGAGAACTCATAGATTGACAAACTAGTGGCCTGCTTCATTAGTTATACATATCTTTACTGGGTGCATTCATTGCCAGGGTTGTATGTTGGGGTTATAGACCACACCCGATAAACATAATCAAGCCGGACAGTGGAAAATCTTCGCACACGGGAATCGAAAATTATTTCTCGATCTTCCAATGAGGTTAATGTTCGAGGCACTCGTTGACTCAGCGCCCTGTGCGCTTTTCAAAGATCTATTTATACGATTTAATGGCGCATTTTGCACAAAAATAAATAAAAGTACAAACCGATATTTGTCTTTATACTATGTATGCCTACATTTATATGTAAGCCCACATTATCTCGGTAAAGAGGCAGAGGTCTATTTATAATCGAGAGGCATCATCCAAGTTTGTTATGCTTTTCCATTTTCCCGGACAGGTGGTCCAGTCAGGCACTTGTAAATGTAAAATGCTAGCGCTAATAATGAAAATCGTCTAACCGTCTGAGGAAAAATGATTTGCTAATTCCCCAGCATCGCTCTTTTTCCCTTGTTTAAAATACATAAATCTACATATACACACTGGATGTTTTTTCAGCGGTCTTGTGTTATTTATTTTTCAAGCATATGTGATTTATAATGATTTATCATAAGATTTGGCTAAGACATCCAAATGGAATCATTCACATGGTGTCGGAGCTCTTTTGTTTGTTTTTTTCGGAGCCAACTCTTTATTGGTGGAATATTGAAATTTCACAATGCAGTTTCTTATTTTCTGCTTTACCACTCAATAAATTTACAGACTGACTTATAGCATTTTAAACTTCAATCAATATTTTACAAGTGGTATTTCTATACTTTGCCAAAACATTACAAAACCATGAGCATTGTTTATGAAATCTGTCCTAATTTGATCTGCCGATCAAAATGTTGGAACCAGTCAAGTGTGATATGTGCGAGTATTCGTAATTTGTTTAAGTGCATTGCGCGTTAACTCGTCGATGATCGGCCCTGGGTGTAAATACATTATTAGAATTATTGTGTGGATCGGAAAAGAGGAATACAATAAGTACGAACGTCCGCGGGCTTTCTCAACTTTTAGATTTCTTTCATTTAAATAAACTCAAAATTCATCGAATTTTCCGAGCAGACGCACTTTACACACGCTCACAAGTACGCACACAATCGCACTGCGACCACCACAAACGCACCAATATAGACACGGACATGACCGATGGTCGAATAGAATATGTACTGAAGAAGAAGGAGCATTTATTTCGAAATGTGAAATGTGCTTTTCGGCTTTTCGGCTTTTCGGCCGAGGAAATTTCGTGTGCGAATTCAGTGCGACTTGGGCTGCTAACTTGAACGCGTTGCAAACGAGAAAAGCATCCGAAATAAAGAAATTTTCAACTAGAAACTAACACATAGATATATCTATACCATCTAGCTGGGCTGTCTATATATACGAATATATATAGATATAGATACGAGTATTTTCTCTGGCAAAAGTGAGCAATGCGTCGCGCCGCGATTTAAAAATAACAAATTACAAAATATCGAAAAGAACGTTGATGAAAAGGGTTCCATAGTTTTGAAACAGTGCAAAACCCGAAACTCGTAGCCATACTAACTAGTTTCTATATACGAGTAGATGCATATCAAAATCGGCACGATATTGAACACATTATATTATATGTACATACATACATACATACATATATGAATGTACTTGTGGGAAAAACTATTTCCGAGTGGATCGCTTGTGTCCGTGCCGCAAATTATATAAGAACGCGTGATTTTTGATGAAAAATAATTTTCGATTTAATATTCATAATTTAATAATCATTTTCCATACATTTTTCAGTGTTTTTGTGTGCATAGGCGTCGTTTGCAAAATCTTTTCGTAGAACTTGCGTGCGTTTGGCGAAAACCAACGCCTACGACAAAATCTAAATATCGCGATTTCTTCCGACTGGCGGCTGTGTGTAGGCGTGGTGTTAAAGGGTTTTGAAGTTGAACTTGGAATACAGAAAAAGCGGCTAACATGAGTTCTGGGTAAGTTGAAAAAGGGTGCTAAAAGAAAACATAGTTGCAGTAAGGATTATTTTCGAAACTCTGGAAAGGAACAAAATAACTGACTTATTTTATGACTATTTATCATAATATTTTTATATTTTCTCATAAACTGATACAAAAAGTTCCCCCAATTTTTGCCGGGGAAATTCCAAACCACACAACATAAAACAGATGTATCTAAAGCACAATTGGATGTATTAGTGCTAGCTTTGTTAAGCTGCGGCAAAAAAATAGTTCAATCAACAAATGTGGTTTATTTTAGTAATGTTTTTTACTGTTGAGCTGGCCATCGAAGATATTTGAACTAATTTGAAACCCTTTCGTGGGAATGTGTAACTTACAAAGTCGGCTTTATGAGTCTTTTGGCCACCACTATTGTTCTGGCCACAGTTGTATGGGCCTATAAGTATCTGTAGTCTGAACATTTTTATGATCTCCGCTACAATTAAGGCTCACACACGAGTTTTTTGAAGGCCATCCATGGCCCACGCCCACACTCGAATCTCTATATAATTTTTTTTCGTTTCTTTGGCTGGTGCCATGTTGCACGCGCTTTTTGGCAGGCGACACTTTCGGTGTTTTCCCCTGCTTTCCTAAGCGAATTAATTAATTAAATTTCCCATTTTTCTACAACATCTCACTCGGACCCAGTGTTGGTGTGCAGTTCAGTGTTTTAGACCCGGCAGCAGCTGTCTTTTGGCTTTGTCTAGAGCCAATTGGCACACGTGTGGGGTATTTGGACGGCTGACGGCATTCACCGGAAGTTTCCTTCGAAGCCACGCACATCATAAAAACAAGAACTCTAGAACCTTTCAAAACAAAAAGCCAGGAATTTGGCATAAAATGCATTTGTTTTATTCTTTTTTTTCTCGTTCCTCAGACAGTAGATTTTTTTTTTTTGCATTTCGCTGTTGACGTTGATGTGTGGCGCATAAATTTTCAGCACCCACGGAAATCTGCGATAATATATCGAGGAAATTGGGTCAAGCATTAAGAAAAAATAAGCAGCACTAAGACCTCTATTTGAATATTGAATTTCGGGCTTTCTTAATTTTCATTGTTTATATTCTACTTATTGAAGTTTTGGTCTCAACTGAATTACGTATTGTATCAAGTATACGCCACGTTTAACATATGAAATATAAATGAAATATATGTGCTGTAAGACAGCCATTCAAAGACTATACGTACTTACATATTTTACGTATGAACTTGGAATAAATATTGACCGTGTACATGTATTTAAAGTGTTGATGTTTATTTCAGCTTAAAATATTATTCGCATTTTAATGCCTGAGACTGTGATGCATTACCCGACATGACTTTGATTTTTGTCAACGACAATTATTTTCACACTTCTTTGTCGGTTTATTTTTCACTTTTGTTGATTGCGTAAATCAGGTGTGAGTTTATTTATTTTATACATTTTTGCACTTGTAAAATTCGCAAACAGATTTCGTGTCCCAAGTTCAAGTTGGTCGCAGTTGACCGTGAAATTTGTATGCGGAATAGGGTACTAAACTCAAAGGAAGATTCCCCAGTGGATAAGGCAGAAGAAATAAAACCACACCCATATGACAGTTCAACAGCATTGGGAATTGATTATTGGACACGGTGGATGTGAATGTACCTAGATCGTTCCCATGATAGTTGACTCAATGATTCACTTTGCCTTTACAACTCCGAATAAAAATTGATTGATGAAAGAGGCACAATAGCTCACTAAAGACGCGTCTTCATAGTTCAATTATTTTGTAAGACAATATGTGTAATTAAAATATTTAAAATTTATAAACAATCACAGAATTACAATAAAAATGGTTTTCCGGAAGCTCTAAGAATTAAAACCATTTCTAAACATTTTGCCCAGATTTTCCCTTTAGTTGTATTATTTATTTGTTTTTCACGGAAAACGGTTTGGTTGTGCGTGATTTATTTCTTCACACTTTCTCCACAAACAAAAATCGTATTTTCATGGTTCGGTTATTTTTTGCATTTTTACAAATCAATAACATGGCAATTTTTCAACCAGCACCAATTCGAGCTGCAGGAAATTTTTGAAAAATCGCAAAAAGGCGCTGGCTGGATTTGGTTGCCTATCTGACCAAAAACGATCGGATGACGATGGATGACGACATGTGGTCATGGTAGGAAAAATGTACAGAAATTCGCGTTTGTATGCGCATATACGTGTATTCCGCAAGGCAGCTGAATGAGAAATATTACCGCCATCGATTGTGCAACGGGCTTTTGGGGCAGAGTCCGCGTTTCGCTTTCACCTGGGATCGCTGGCGTTGACCCAGGCCAGATTATAAATAATTGCGAGTACCGACCAGGCCCAATCCCCAACCCAATCGCAAGCCCAACGGCTCCCTGTCTGATGTGCTCATGTCATGCAATCAACGCAGCTAAATGACAAATGCAAAACGAGTTGCACACTCAAGTGGACGTAGAAAGTGATGAATAGCTTCCCTGATTGCGTTTGTTTTTCTTTCATTTCTTTTTTTCGTACGTACAACTTTTTTCCCCGGCGTTCAGATAGTTTCTCAAGGTCAGATACAACAAAAAAGCCAGAAATATCATAGTTTCATTCGCGCTCGTGCCTTCGCTGGTGGGTGTTGATGGGGAAAAGCTACTTTATTGGATTATCCATCCTTGTTTTCCCTTTACTTTTCCTGAGAGATCGTTTTGTATTTAATGGGGTATAAATTTTGTTCGCTTTATATTTGCAAAATTAAGTTATAAATAGCTTCGCATCTGTGTGTTTGTAAGTGTTTATGTTTCTCGCCTCTAGTTAACTTACCCATAGTTTGTGTTAATTTATGAGACTAATCGTCAGACCAACAGACGTTGATCTAAACACTTGCTGTTGAATATAGTGTGCATATATTTTAATATAATATGTAAATACATCTTTTTAAACTATTTATTTATATGATTCAAAGTAATTAATTATCCAAATCGAAGATCATGAATGAAAACAGCTAGGAAGTGAGAAAATCCAAAAGAAAATAAGGCTTTATTGCTTATAAAATTAATGACTTCTTAATCGCAGTTGCATTTAAGAACCTGGCAACGCAACAAAGTGGGTCATCATATGAAACGAAAGTGAAAAGAGAAAATACAACGAAATTGTTTTTCGAAAAGAGCACAGCAACATTTAACACATAATTAAAAATCCCATTCTTCACGGTCAGAAGAAATGACTGTAGTATTTTCTACAATCAGAGGCCTGTGGCTAACTAATTAGATGGCCCCCATGATTGATGTCTGCACAAAGCCAAATATCTCTGTCTGACCCAGTTTCCGGCCAGCCAAAACCGAAATATTGAATGAATGGGGAGACCAATTTTACTGACAGTTCTTTGAGGAAAGAATATTATTGACAGCCACTCGAATTTCAAGTGTGCGTCAATTGGCGGCGCAGCACTTAAGTGTTTATTGAACCAAATGAGTCACTCAATCGGACACCTTTTGCTAGGCGTCCACTTCGAGGGGATCGGGTTCACCGTGCAGCACGATCTTGACGAAGATCCTCCGCTGCCTTCCGGAGGCGCACAGCTCCCGGATGTCGGTGGCCGTGTAGAGGAGGTAGTCCGTGTTGCAATACAGCCGACCCTCGCTATTGTACAACGGACTGTCCAGGGTATTGCGGAGGCAACGCAATCCGTGCCTCTCGTGGGCACGGGACCCGTCGAGGAGTGTTACATGGGCACTCACCAGCCTGGAGGCCACAGGACTCACCAGGTAGAATATGTAGGCCGGTTCCGTGTTCAGGACAGGGGGACTAACATAAAGCATCAGTATAATGGGCAAATGGTGGACGACCTGCAGATCCGGAGTAACCGCAAAACTGAGACCCGTTTTCGGGGGTCCCCCATAGGCTATGACTCCCATCGAATGATTCCGACCCGGTGTCAATTTATCCAGCTCCACTTCGTACAGTTTCGCCACGTCCTCGTTGATCTCGATCATCGATTCCTGCGGACTGTGCCGCATCAGCAGATGGGCCAGCATCTCGAGTGGCGACATCTGCGACTGGCACTTGGTCACTGGACACATCAGCGGGATTCCATAGAGCGCCTCCAAATTCAAATGGGCGAACCGGTTGTTCTGGTTGGGATTATATGGAATGTATAGTTTAAGCGACTTTCCTTGCAGTTGTTTTAACTTACCATAGTTTCAAAACGGGATCAATTTTATTTCTCTCTGTAATATTTAGAAAAGGGAACTGAGAATGTGACTTGAAAGGAAATTCCTGTCAAATGAATGTAAAACTTTCCCACAAGGTGACTAAAACTTATAGAGCAATATCGACCCATCCATTTTGGGAAATGATTTACTTAACGTGTATCCAATATATAATTATTTAAGGTCAACTATTTGATTTTCCCAAATGATTCACCAAAAATGAAAATTTCGGACTTGGTTAAAACTATATAATGTGATGAAATGAAAGTAGATGACCAGAACTATCCACAGTAATCGTTTGCCGATGTGGTCTCTTGACTTTCCCCTTCTTTGTGGCATTTTAAGTTTTTTACTTCGTACAAATTGTGGATGTCGAGCGGAAAAAGAAAATACTTTTAGCCCAGTCATTCCGCGGTATAAATTCCTTAACGCTTTCTTGCCAATTATTATTTAACTGAGCGCAAGGCAGTCGCAAAATAATACAAAACAGAAAAAACAGCAGAAAAGATAACAACTTATTTTTCTGTCAAGGCTAGTGGGCCACATTTCCGCAGATGCTTGTTCAAATGAGTTAATTAGAGCAAGCCGAGTGCGCAGATTCGATAAAGAAATCCTCCCAACTAAAGATAATGCCAAAGTGGGAGATACCCGTTCTTTCGATTTGTTTTAATCGTGAAAAGCGACAGAAGTAATAAGCAGACGACATGACAGTAGAGTGAAAACAATTAGTAGCACGATAAGAGATGCAGATACAGCCGAAAGATACCAGATACAGATAAACGAAAGCGTCGCAAAGTCTTTTTGGCGTTTAGCTGGAAATTTGTCGCCATCATCGAACTGCATTGACAGACAAATAAATTGCTCTACAGTCCGCGTGCCAGTCGGCCGTTTGTCAAGCGATCGGTTTTCCTTTTGAGGCACCACCAATACCACCAAAGCCACTGCAAATGTATCTGCAACAAGTTGCCGAACAACCCGACTCAGATGTGCCGTCCAACCTCCGGCGAACCGAACCCGACTTCAATGCGCCTCGAGAGTCCGCTGCGATCAGTCGCCCAGTGCGCTCCCCAGATACAGATACAGATACAGAAACAGACACAGATACAAACGAACCTACGAGATACTTTTTGTGCGCAGCGCGTGTGTTTTCAATTTAATATTTAGTGAGTGAGTGATTAAAGTCGGATATTATCAGAAAGGCCAGGCAAATGCCATCCTAATTCGGAGCAACTTAGCTCATGCCTAATAATAATTCAACTGCGTAAGCGTATCTCGCCGAGACGGAAGACAGCTGGTCCACATACAAGTAGCGATGCTGTTTTAGGTTCCCCCGAAAATTTCAGTGATTCTTCTCCGCCGATATGAGTCAGCAGACCATTTGCCGGCTGCCCCTTGTCAAAAAAGGTTAAATTCAATTCCCACAATCGATAGTTGAGTCATTCGACCACCTAGGCTCCAATACAGCACCTTTGTTTTTGTTTACATGTACCCTGATCGGCCAAATGTACATCGCTTGTACACACAACCCATTGTACTTGGCTGCTTGAATTGTAACTCTTTGTTCGTTCAGCGCACATTCACTGATAAGGGCACTTGCAACCTGGCAAATGGCCTGCAGATATTTTCATTTAAATTTTCTAACTTCTAAAGCGATTCAAAACAGACCTAGACAACAGGGAGAGCAGAAGGAAAATTGCACTTATTTTTTAATTTAAAAATTAATTATTTCTTTGGTATCTATAAACGAAGATCTGATGTGGATTAGTTTTGCTTTGGCCTTTCCTAAAACCCATTTGCTTCATTTGAATGAAGATCGACTCATTTCCGTGCTATGCAAGTGTAATTCAAAGGCGAAACTCAGATAAAATAGTGGACGACAAAAGTGAATTAGAATAAACGTACAAAAACAAGTAAATAAGAGTACGCAAGCAATGGCCACCTCAACGCTGCAATCTCCGTCGCCGTCGTCATCAACCGCCTCCGTGTCGGCCAAGAATCCGCAGCTGAAGCGCGTCGTCTACTCCAAGTATCGGGAACTACTTGGTTCCTATAATGATAAGGCCAATGCCATCATCGAGACCCTGCCCGCATATATGGTTCGTCAGGATCGTGGATTTCAGCTGTCGGAGCTGCCCGTGAGCGGGGATGCCAATCGGAATGGCCTGGAATCGTCGTAAGTCCGCTATATACATATGTATATACATAAATATAGCTAAGTTTGCTAAGGCCAAAATGCCCGGGCAAGAGCCATTTTGAAGTAAATATTTATCGCTAGATTAGCTCAACTGCGGAATGTGGGCGGCTGGACGGAGCACCCTGTACTCGCGATCATCTTCCGATCTGCGACTTCAGGTCCCAGCTATTTATAGCCAAGACGGGCGGACAATGACTATCATTATGTCATGTTGCATGTGGCAGCTTTCAAGTTCTTACTTCTTCTTCTACTTCTGCTGGCTGCCCTTGATCTTGAAATATGCGCGGCCAGCTGCAACTGCGGATTCTTCTAGGCAACTAGTTTGCTTTTACTAGAGGGTAGTGCGGGATATGATGGAACTATACTAAAATGTATCAAAAATACTTTAAATATATTAAAAATGCAGAACATGCTGATAAAACTTCTGAATGAAAATTACCATTTGTAAAAACGTCCACATACTGAAATCATACTTTATCCGAAAGGTAATTATGTTGTATGAACAACTCATAAGCGAAATAAGACCAAATGCGGGATGCCAACGAGTTCATCAATCAGATTTCCAGTGCTTCCCAGCAGACATCACC
Source organism: Drosophila orena (assembly GCA_005876975.1). Lineage (NCBI taxonomy): Eukaryota > Metazoa > Arthropoda > Insecta > Diptera > Drosophilidae > Drosophila > Drosophila orena. The sequence goes on along the minus strand of VCKV01000008.1, from coordinate 5,553,799 downwards.
CGTATCTTGTGGATCCACCCGGTTCCCAGTTAGTTGCAAATGCCTTTAGATACATTTTTGCACGCTCATTTGCATGCGAGAAGGCAAAATTAAAGTCAAACACACAACAACAAATTAGAAAAGTGAAAATGTGAATCGCACAGATGTTTTTCTATCATTTAAATTTGAAATTCGGATTTTTTTGTTACCATTGCATGTTTTGAACTCACGCATGAACAGCTGCGAGTGGAGGATTTCTGCTATTTTGCATTTATTTTTGGCCAATCATAAAGCCCAGTCATTAGTCAGTAAAATGGATTTACATTTATTTATAGAATTGTATGTTTATTTAAGGCAAAGTGCAAGTGCATCGCATTTGCATATGATTCACAAAGAATATAAGTAAACTTGTGCCAGTTAATTAGTCATGTTGCATTATGATTATAGGCGAACTTTGTGTGCTAGTTGATTGTTTGTTTACTTGTTCGGTTCCTCTAAAGTTTTTCCTGGTGCGCTGACATTTTAATTGCCAAATCTGTCAGTGGCTAGCAAACAGTTGGTGGTCTTGTCTTGTGGTGGTCAATTGCTTCTTATCCGCATCCCCCAGTACCAAGTACTGACGCCATGTACCCGCCGATTGACGTCATCAGGCGACATCTGCGATTTCAGCGCGTGTATCTATAAGTTTTTAACGATCCTTTTGTTTTCCAAAAATTTTTGCAACGAATTTCTTAGTTAAATGTGCGTGACGATCACTGAAATTGAGTACAATGTATGGGAATTTACATTGCTTTGGGGTTCAGGAAATGTTTAGTACATTAAGCTGACATTTTTCCAGGCTTGTCACGGTGTTTAATAACTTTTATAAGCCAGCCCAATATGGCAGCGGGCTAATGTTCAATACAGAAAAACAGTTAACAAAACGGTTGTGTAAGCTGCATTTCCTAGTCGGCCATAAAGCACCCCGATCGAGTCAGTAAACGGGGCATAGACCGATCTGAACTGAACGACCTCACAATTTTGGGCACGCCTCGACAATTATGGAAGCTGTTGATGCTATTAATTCGCACATAATCAATGGCAAGTTCAACAAAAAGTGTCCCAACCTGCCTGGGCATTTGTATCCATAGTTTTTGTTTTCCACCATGCCGTCTATAAGGAGCTGACGGCATTTCTTCGACCATCCCGAATATGGGGTTAATTAAAGATTTGCTTTGATTCGATTCGATTTAAATGCGATTTTCTGTCACTAACCGCAGGGAGTTACGTCATTTGCATTTGACTTTGATGCACGCGCTCCAATTTGCATGTAAGCCAGTTGTGGGTGAGTTTCGCAATCGTTTTCCCACACAACTTGGCCTTCGCATTTGCGGTTTCCAGACTAGGGTGCTTTGTGCACTAAGTTTATTTCTTTATAATTTGGCGAGACCGCAGAGTTTTGGCCGTGTCAACTTAATGGAACAACTGCCAGGCAGACATCACCTGTTCCTGTTCGCCTGACCCACTTGGATGCGAATCGGCGGCGTCATCCACGCATCCACGCAAACCAAGCTCATGTCAAACGGGCCTGACAACTTTTCAGAACCCGATCCCGAACTCCATCACTTTCTTTCGGCATAAACGGGCTTTCTGGCCGAGCCACCGTTAACGAGAACGTATACTGTCGCCGAACGTCTTCGATTTTCGCTTTTAATTAGCGAATTGTTAACGTTTAACGCATTTTAAATAAGCAAATTATGCGGAGAAAATTCGCCGCTGACTGGGAAGTGGGATGCTCGTACATGAAGACATATTCAACGGGACTGGGAAAGTGCAAATGAGAAATTTTCACAAGCGTAAATAGGCATTAAATAAACCAATCTTCACAATAATCAATTTCCTTAGATTCTCTGAGGAATGCTTGCTTAGCTTTTCTTACCTTAATTAATAAAACGGATTAAGCTATTCTAATTGTTAAATTCCCACTTACCTTTGTACTCGTATGTCTGTCTTACGAGTTTATTATAATGAAATGAATTCAGCCAATTTCTTCAATAGACCTCTTTTTGCCTGTGATACCATAATAACTTCTCACTTTCAACCTTTCAAATTTGGCACTTCATCAGTCGTCTCACCTTTTATGGACGGTCGTCCGTAACAACTTGAACTCACTTTCCCCCTTGATCGTTAAAAAATCAAAACATTGGCTCGTTGAACTGTCGATGATCGACTAATAAGTCACAACAGCGGCGAAGAAAGGAAAACAATACAATTGAATAGCGCACCAATGAATTAGAAAAGACTTAACAAAAATTATGATAAATAGCCCAAGCAAATTAGAGAGGAAGCCAGATTAGCATGATCGCTGGGTTGCGAAAAAATATAATACCAACGTTACCCAAAAGATTAAAGTATTGGTAATGCATATACCTTTTTGAAAGCTTTTGGCTTGTATTTATTAAAAATTATCATAATCCAACGGATCAGTAATATCATATTTCCCCTTTCTTGTTAATAAGTCAAAAGATGATCAGGATTAGTAGTGTGTACAGAATATATCTTATGTTTTCAGAAGCACAAGTTATATAGACTCAAAGATAATCTTGAAAAGAGCTCTGGAATATTTATTAATTAAAATATATTGTTGAAATATTAAGTGGTTCACAGAGACTTGAACATTGTTTTCCTGCAGGTATGGACAGCGCGGAGGAGGCGGATCCGGAAACGGTGGCTACGAGGCGCCCGCGTGCGTGCAGAACGCGATGATGACAAAAGACAAGAAGCCCTTCACCTACACGCCCGGCGGCATCGATCTCTCCCAGATCCGATCGGAGCGGATGGCCAAGCGGCTGGCGCGCAATGCCCAATCGGAAGGAGCCACCGGAGCCGCCCAACAGAACAGACCAGCCCAGCCACAGTCGCCAGGCGGGCCAAGTGGGGCAGCCAGTTCGATTGGAGCCGCTGCCATGGGCATGCCGTTCCAGGTGCTGCCACCGCCACCACCGCCGCCGCAACCACAGTCGGGTAAGAATGGCACCCAAGGTGCTAGCGCCGCACCCCCACCACCACCCCCACAACAACCCAGCACATTAGCGCCACCCACTGGGCGTCTGAGTGCCCCCGGTTCCCCGGCTGCGGCGCGCAAATCGCCAACTCCGCAGCGTTTTGAGCCACCGCCACTGGGATTCCGGCCGGAGATCAAGATACCGCCAAATCCCATGGCTGCACTCCGCAAGGTGGCACCGCCCGTGGAGAAGAACACGTTCTGGAAGGACGAGTACATTAAGGATCGCTCCAAGAGCCCCCTGCCCGAGGTGGCATCTGGCGCGAATGGAGGATATAGCAGCACTGCATCCGATGCCGTTGATGGTGAGCAGAGCCCCCAAGGATTTGGCTCGCCTTACTTTTTGGGTGGTTTTGGTTCTGCTACTGATCCCGATACGACTCATCACACATCGCCAGCTCTTACTAAGCGGTTGAGGTTGCTTCTTCTAAAAGAACCCATTCGACTAACCAACCAGTCATCCAAAAGGCCTTACAAATTGGCTCACAATCCCCCACTAACAGCACTAATAATCGGATGAAATTTGAAGGAAATGGTGGCTAACAAACTGTTTTTCTTCTGTTGAATATAGGTCCAAGACCATCGGCAGCTAGCGTTGAAAGCAGCTATAGTCCTTACACGCCGACCCAGCAAGTGCCGCCCGCGGCCAAGAGTCCACCGGTGCAATACCAACAGCCGACGCCACCGGCAACACCGCCGCAACAGCAGCAGCAGCAGCAACAGCAACAGCAACAGCAACTGCAACAGCAACAGCAACTGCAACAGCCGGAGCAGCCACCTGCAACACGTCCGGAGTTCCGCAGTGTGCCCATGCCCACATCGCCTGCGGTGAGCGTCTACACACGTCAGACGGACAGTCCGAGATCGCCCTTCGAGCCGCAGCAACAGCAGCAGCAACCACAGCGATCCACTGAGAGCCCCTTCCGGTTTGCACAGCTGCAGCAGCAACAGTCACCGCAACAACGTCCACCAACAGCGATATCACCGCTGGCTCAAGTGCAGCAGCAGCAGCAACAACTCCAGCAGCTGCAGCAACAGCAGTTCCAGCAGCAACAACTGCAGCAGCAGCAACAGCAGTTGCAGCAGCAATTACAGCAGCAGCAACAGCAGCAGCAGCTGCAACAGCAACAGCAACAGCAGCTGCAACAGCAGCAGCAGCAACAGGCAGCTCAATCAGTACCATGGCGCACCCAACGTGCTCAGCCTGGAGCGCAACAGCAACAGGAATCGCATCCACAACCCATCTACAACAATGTTCAGCAACAAAGATCTCGCGATGTCTTCAGTCCGGCAAGGAATGAAACACCGGCAGCAAACACGTTCAATCCACAGCAGCAACAGCAGAACTTTGGCACTCAACAAAACCAATTTGGCGGAGCAGCAAAGCCGGTGAGGAATCTATTATTTATTTAACTCGACTTGCTCTTGATCTCTTGAGCTCTTTCTCAATATTTAGATTTCCCCACTAAGTTTTGTGTTATTTCCATATCGCTTTGACCTTTAACTATATTGCTCATACGCCATCGAGCATCATTGTGCAAGCCTCTGAGTGGCTTATGAGTAATTCCTAAGTAGACCGGACACTGCTAACTTGACAAATACCAATACACATGATAAGTAAAATTAAATATTCACGTTGTTGCAATGCAAATGAGTGGAACGCCTAAAATTACTGGCAATCTATGTTCGCGGAAGCACATTAGGATATTTTTAAACCAAAATCTTTGGGAGAAATGCATTGAATGCATTTACCAAGTGCAGCGTCTAAAATTAGGCACAAGCAAAGGCCAAACACGAATTTTGAACTTGAGGAAACTGGCGATCGCGAAATTTCATGGGGAAATCTAAAAACCATATTAAGCATGTTAGAAGAGTATTGGTGATTAACAGATGCTAACTAAGTGCTGTATTATTTTTCCTATTTTTCAATGTACAGACCAACGTTGGATCGCTCTACATAGCTCCATTGGCCCAGCCCACTGAACCGCAGGCCCAACGAATTCTTTTGCAACAGCAGCAGCAGTCATCTGCTCGGGATTCCCCGATGCGCCAACTTCCACAGCAGCAGCAGCAGCCACAGAACAACCAACCGATGCGATGGCTCAGCTCACAGCCGGCCAGCAAGGAGCAGGCTCCTTGGGCTCGTCCCGAAGAGAATGGCAACGTCCTGCCCTCCACCTTGCGCCAGACCACCCCGGCACCGCAGCCCCAAGTCGTACCTCAATCGCAGCCACAGCAGCAGCAGCAGCAGACATCCTTCTACCAGCCGCAGTTGGTCCAAGGTAATGGCTACGGACCAACGCCAATTACAGCCGCCCCCATCAGTCTGCAGAACTTCGGATCAAATCCACAGCCTGCAGGACTCCGTTTGCAGATCAACTTAAACACCAATGGCAACAGCAGCAATAACACAAATCAAAGTGCTCCACGGGTAAGTTAAGAACTAAAGCATTTTTTTAGTAAATAATTAAAAGAGCTTCATAAGCAAGTTGAGGTCAAGCAACAACGAAACTTTTATTTAATATTGATTCTGATTATGTTGGAGAAGCTAGATGCTAATCGAGATCGTGACCTGCATCCGACGAGCTCACACCGCCAAATGGTGTATTACATTCATACTTAATAATGTTCCAAGAAATGTATTGAAAAAGTAAAGAGTGCACATGTAGATAAAACTAAGCCGCTTTTATACATTCTGTATAAACTTTATTTTCATTTATTTATTTTTAGGAGCGTATCATACCGATCACTCTAGAACAGACGCCGACGTATGCCGCAGCTCAGCCCAACTTTGGTGGTAAGTTTACACGACAGCATAATGCTTTTATGTTCTGTACAATATGTGTGGCGCTTTCCTAAAACCCGTAAATGTTTGTGACTAATACCCTACGAACCCCCAAAACCCTCCGAAACTCCCGAGCACTCTCCACTCCAAAGGAATGACTTTCACCCGTGTATGATTTTCCCAAAACCCCGCTCTCGTCCAAATGTGTAACTCTCCAACTTTTACATCAAAATGTGTCTATGTATACTCTTTCTTTCCCTTGAAAGCGCCTGCAGGTCACATAATACGCTCAGCTAATCAATTTGTCGATCAAGGTTACCAGAATTACCCACCTCAAGCCCAGCGAGTCCTGTCGCCCAATCAACCACCGAGTACGAGTACCAACACCAATGGGAATGCCACACGCTTGATCCCAATAGCCATCGAGGGAGGACGCGGTGGTCCAGTGTCCCAGTCGCCAGTGCTGCTGCAAAAGTAAGTCAAGTTTTGTTTGCGAAGGATTTACCCTTCCGCCGGCTATCCTTGTGCTTTACCAACACCCAACAATTGGCCCGCACTAATGCGATTTAATTTTGTGCTTTTCTACCAACTAAAACAACCAACAACTACTTAGTGGCAATTACAATTTGTATGTGCACCAGTGTCCGCTCGAGGCGGAGATCCTCTACAGAAAGAATCGTCTCAGGTAGTACGAGAGCACTGTGCCCACCAGAGTATACTGAACAGCATCAATACCTCATGCCATGCATTCTTCTGTATCTTTTAACCCAATTTAAAACCGAAATCTGTATCTTTTAACTCAATTTGGAACTTGAATTCCTTTGGTTTTTTAAACTTATGAAGTGTTTAAACTTAGGAAGCGCTTTTGGTGCACATTTCTTAAGAATATCTGTATCTTTGTGCAATGTTTTTAAAAGGTTAATCTTGAGGGTATCATTAAATTTTCAAATTCTTAAATTAAATATGAATTAAAATTAATTTTTCTTTTGAACCAATTCGAAATTGTTTCGTATCACAACCAAAGATATAAGTAGTTTAAAAGTAAAATTGATTAGCTATTTTCGCATCGCAGTAAGCCTCTCATTACATTCGCACTCCCGCTTGTATTACATTAATGCAAAATTTTAAAAACAATTTGGTTTCCAAGCTAAACGTAAACAATAATTCAAACGTTTTCTGCGCACCAAACAAAATCGATGTAATTTGGTTAATTTCAGTCATTTTCGATGGCATGCTAACCAACAACCTAACCTAACACACGCCTATATCTACTTGCAGCGATCCACGCTCACCGCCCATCCAATCGAAATCGTTTAGAATTTTGCAAAAGATAACCGACACCGTGGACGATGGCAGCGGGAACGGGGATTTGCGGCAGGACTCGCGGCAGGACCTGCAGCAGACGCCCCAGGAGGCGGAGCTGCAGCGGCCGCAATTCGCCCGCCAGATGAGCGCCCAGCAGGCCAGGAATAGTCCGACCATCGAGCAGATGCGACGCCTGCAAATCGGACAGGATCAGCAGAATAACCAGCAACAGTCGGGTACGCCACTCACTTGGTCCCCGCAAGGTGAGATCCGATAGGTTGTCCTCCTCATTGCTCCTCGCCCATCCTCAGATATCACATTTTATACATAACACCGTATACAAGTATATCGGTGGGTAAGAGTGTAGTTGTGGTGAAAGTTCTTAATCCTTGGGGAGTGTCCTTGGGTCCTTGGGAAACCTTCTACTAAAACCTTAAACCGCTTTTAGCCACAAAACACCTTCTGGTTGATAGAGACTAACTAACCAGCTTACTGTGTCTGTCCTGACTAGATTTGCCAGAACTAGTGCTATGCCAAAATTAAGCAGCACTACTAAGTAGAAACCTAACTATATTATTGAATAATTCCTTCAATTAGTTGGCATTAGTTTATCAAGTAAATGTTTATTTCAGGTAACGGCGTCTCTGCTCAAAACCGATTTACGCAACAACGATATGGTAAGAATTAAGTATGGATAGTTTTGAACACGATTAAAAGACGGACAGCTTAATACTTTAAGTAAAAATCGGAAAAACATGCAATGATTTATTGTTTTCTCTAGATACCCCCCAACAACAACAGCAATATGTGCCGCCAAGTGAACAGCAAGCTCCGGAACCCAAAAAATACACGGGCAGCGCCATACCCAGTCGATCATTCAAAATTCTACAGGCAATGACAACACCTGAAAATGCCGGTAAGTACGGATGTGCCAGAAAGTCAATGTGCCGACTGATACACTTGGAAGGATAAATCGTTTTCTGAAATTAAGTTACAAGATTTGAAACCAATACACACATCAGACAAATATCATGGCTGTATATATACTCAGAATCCATCAAGCATCACTAATTCTACTGATCACACGTTCACTCAGATACAAGCACATGGAGCATTGCACCAAGGATCGTAATTTTTATAAAATCGTTTTTGAGAGATTTCACCTTTTTTGCCGAATGGTGTCCAGACACTAAATTGACCTAATCCCAATGGCTTTTGATATTAATTTTGAGCATCCCACACCATTTTGCTTATACTCATGCGCCATTTACTTGTACATAGCTCGCCTTACCATTTAACCCATCAGTTATTCAGATCGCAATTGATCGGATCAACAAACACTTTGTTCGCACTCTCACCGTGTCTATTTCTCTTTTTCTTCTTTTATATTTGATAACCGTGTACCACAAAACCGACCTCAGACCATAAAATTCACACCGAGCTGGACTCGGATTTGGAAAATGTTGAACTGAACGAATCCCCAAACAATAATAATAATAATAATAATAACAGTAACAACGGAAGTACTGAAAATAATAATAATCATAATAAGATTAACAGTAAAACCAATAAACGTCACAGCTACACACCATCCACATCCACAACCACAAACACACCCTCACCATCAACCTGCACAGATCCCAACCCACATTCATCAAACTCATCTCTAAGCTCGGATAGCTCTTGTCCCCCACAGCCACCTCGATCGCAATCGGTTCCACCCCAGTATCCCTATGCCTTTGGGTATCCGTATCCTTGGTACATGCCTCCACCTCCACCAGTCAATGGGGAGGGCGCACCCTGGCCATATCCCTATTCATATCCACCGCCACCCCCTCCACCATCAATGGATGGCAAGCAGGCAGAGGGATTTCCACCATATCCCTATTACTACCCATATTATCCGCCTCCCTTGCCACCCTATGGACAACAGCCTGGGGAAGCTCAAATTCAAATACCCCCCGGCTATCCTCAGTTCCATGCCATGCCACCATATGGTCACCCGTATCCCTATCCAGTGGCTCCCAGCTACAGTCAGAGTTCCACCGAAGAGAGCAGAGCCAGCAGTGTTCTACCGGATATAATCATCACTCCCAGTACCGATGATATACCCTCGCAGATCATTATGAAACATCACATCCGAGTGGAGCCACGAGAGTCACCAAAACGAGCGCACTCTGTGGAGATAGAGGAGCTAGTCAGCAAACCGAAGGCCCGAAATATTTGCACCAATAATCACGAGGTCATCGATGTGCTGAGCCAAAGATTGGCCAATATCAACAAAATTGCCAGTGGAAACACCCAGGCCAATCTATCCAAACAGCTACAGAAAAACTATGCAGGTGAGCAAGCCAAGGAACTGGGTGAGAGATCCCCCAGCGAAAATGCCTCCAACTCGGATAGCCAATCGGAGGAAGAGAGCAGCGATGACGAAGAGGATACCCCTAAGCTGGGAGCTCGTCCCGCTCCCCTGCAGTCCATTAAGTCAGTGACAAATGTGCAGGTCTACAAAGGTAAAACACTGGAACAGCATCTGGACTCCGAGAGCAGCGATGATGAAGATGATGTGACTACAGCGGATGAAATGTACGATGAAGAGGAACAGATCGAGGAGGAACAGGAAGGATTGATCGAGGAAATGGAAGATGATTACATTGTAGAGGAGGATCTAAGTGTTATATACGAGGAAGAGAGCGAACTAGAACGCAGCAGTGAATATGCCAAGACAGTCATTCGAAAGGATGACTCCCGATCCACCATAGTTGATGATATTGAAAAGCAAATCGAAGAAAATGATGATGATGACGATGAGGAGGATGAGTCCAACTCGGTAACAGTTCGTTTGCCACTTCGCTTCTCCTTCAGTCGCAGTTCCAACGATGAAAACATTGCCACTGTGGAAGTCGGAAATACCACACAGATCGAAGAAAAACAACCCATTACCGTAAGCTCGTTCAGTGTGGCCAAGGTCGAAAGTGATGATGAGGATGATGACTGTGAGGTCAGTGTGACCATCAGTTTGTCAAACTCTTCGCGCTCCAATTCGGTGGAGAGGGCTGCTCAGCCCTATCGGCCCTCCAATGCATATCCAGTGGAGGATATAAGTACCCCCATCAAAACTAGTGAAGAAGACGTTTCCACTTCGTTCTCCCTTGGTATGCGCAACAAATTCATGGGTGAAACAATTGCCAATGATGTAACTAATAATATATCCCAGGATCAGGCAAAGCCAAAGAATGACGTTACGGAAGTTGAAAGCTCTCCAAAAGAGGAATTCGACTTCTTTGCCACTTTGATGGCCACAAAAATGCAAGCTCAGAAAATGATGGAGCAGTCCAGGAACTTTTGGAAAACTCCTGACTCTAGTCATTCTAAGCTAGCAGAAACGGAAGCTGAGAAGCCAAAACTTCGACCCAAGGAGAATATTCCTGAGGCAAAACCAGCGAGACCCATTTCTGGTGACATGTCCAAGACCCAGGCTTCGCTTGAGGCAGCCAAGAATAGCTTCTGGTCCACGTTTGCTACGACATCAAAGGAAACGGAGCCCAAAGTAGAGCAAGAAGATGCCGCTGAGGAAGTCGACTTCTGGGCCAAGATAGAAAAAAAAGAAACCTCTGATAAGGACGAAAAGCAATGGACGAAGAAAAAGAAGACCGTAACCTATACCCCTTTGCAAAAAGAGGAAGTGACTAGGGTGGAGCACTGGACAACAACGTTTAGGGCTCAGTTGGAATCCTTACCAATGTCCCAAAGAGCCGAGGTGCATTTTGTAGTTGAGGAAAAGCAAAAAGAGATTGAACAACCGCAAGAGGAGAACCAAAGTGAGGAGAAGGATTTCTGGGGCCTAGTAAATCAAGACAAGATGGAAAGCACAGTCAGTTCAACCTGGGAACGTACAGAATACAATTCAGAACCTCCTCAGGGAGTGACAGAGCAAGCCACCCAACCAGATGAGGACAACGTTGACTTTTGGGCCCACATTGAAACATCTAATACTTACGCAGATGAAGGAAGGCCCAACGACATCCCCTACGATCCCACCAAGTATCCTGAAGAGCCCCGCGAAGTGGATACTGATGAGGAGATTGACTTCTGGGCCGAGATAGAAGCCAAACGCAACCCAGGAGATGATGACGACGAAGATGTCACGTTCCATAAGTCAGCAACTTTCTGGGTTCGCAAAGAACGACAGAATTCTATAGAGGAAACCCCATACAAGCCGGTGGAAATCAAAGCTTTCAGAGCAAAGTTACCCGACGAAGCAGCAGTAGAAATTGATGTATGGGCCACCCTAGAAGCAGCCAGAGGTCACGAGCCGGAAATTGTTGATCCCGCGGTGGAAGAGGAAAAGGTTCTCGCCGAGCAATTTGAGGATATTGAACACGAGAGCTCAGATGAGGAGGAGGACGCGGAGGAGGAAAAGGAGCTTGAGGAGAAGCCTCGGGAAGAAGTCCAGGAAAGCAATCTCAGCCATATGGACACCATGTCCCTGGCCTCGATGCACGAGCCAGCTACAGTCTATACATGGGCCTCCCCACCACAGGAAGCTGATGATAATGAGGATGAAACCGATTTCTGGGCGGACATGGAGAAGGAACGATCTAGAAAGGAACAATTCGAGGAGGCCGAACAGAAACGACACAACTACAGGCAGGCCATGGCCTTCTTCAACACCTCAATCGATGGCCAGCAGTCGCCGCCACAACAAAATGCCAGTCCCAATCGCAGCAGTGTTATTCTGGAAGTGGAAGAGCCACAAGAGGTGAACCTGGGACCACCTGGTGAGTACGAGTTAGTAGGCGAGGATGGCGTCATCGTAGAGGAGCATAAGCCGGCGCTAGCCGAAACCGAGCAAGAGGAGCGAGGTGATGCAACTCCAACCAATATGGAGCCACAACTACCAGAGGTCTATGTGGAGCCCGAGCCGGAAGTGAAGCGCCTTGTCAACGGACTTCCTGATCTTGCCGTGGAGAAGTTTAGCGAAACACCAAAGATATCGGTGCGTGACAGGATCAGTGCATTTGAGGTGATTCCCTCGGCAGTTAGCGATGGCGCCAAGGGATTAACCAAGCAATCCCTATCAGTGGACAGTGCCTATGGTAAGGGAACCCTTTCGCGAAACAGCAGCACTCAGCGGTCCGAGTCGGAGATTGAGGAGGACGACTCCGGGGTTACGGACATGAATCGTCAGCTGTCCGAGACGGACACAGAGTCCGAGAGTTTTCCTGAGCTGCGCAAGATGACCAGCTACCAGCGGGCAGCCACACATTCCAGGCTCTTTAAGCTGTTGCAGGACGAAAATGATGTTCCGGAAGCGGGAGTGCAACCCGCCGATGAATTTCAATTTAAGCCCAGTCGCAGGAAGATTGTCCACAATGTGTCCATTACCAGGCGCCAGAATCCAGGAGCTCTGAATGATGCGGAGACCATGACGCAGCGCAGGGAAAGGCTTTCGCTGCCGCTGCGTAAGAATACCAGCATCGATGCGGACAATCCCTCGACTCCAAATAGTCCTGCCTCGCCCATTATGGGGCCGTCGGCCAAGAACCAACGCGTGGTTAGCGATAAGTTGGTAAATGAATTGGTCCAGAGCCTGCTCCTCAAAAGCGACAGTTCGCATTTGAGAAATCTGCCCATGGAACGCCTTCAGGCGGCCGCCAAACAAGCTCTCGTGGAGGAGATGGACTCGGCGCAGGAGATCAGTTCGCTGGACAGCACGCCAGCTCCCACGCCCAAGCATGACAGGGAGTATTCCGACTACTACAACAGCTGGTGCGAGGCCAGCGGGAGTGGCGACGAGGTGCTGCCCTCCAAGAGCTTCCGTGCTCTGCAAGATCCACGACGCAGTCCTTGGACGGTGCGGTGTCCGCGAGTTCTCAGCTCCAAGACGATAAACCGGGACTTGGCCCGGGTTACAGAGTCACCGGAAATAGCCAATGGACGGGGCAGCAAAAGTCCCGAATGCTTCCGTCAGAACTCACACTCGCAGTCTCGGGAACGATCCGTAAGCAGTTGGCGGAGAGTTTAGGATACGGCAACGAATTGCCTTTTGTATATAACAGGGCGGGTCTATAGTCTTTAGCAGGGATGTGAGACCGGCTCAAATGGGAAATAGAATCTCTGGAAGAGAGCCTAAGAATCGAACGAAATATGAAGCGAATTTAAATCGAAGCAGGAGTTGTTTTCAGTTACCTATTTCCTATTTCTGGTTACATATTCCAGTATCTAGGAAATTGGGCTAGAAGCTTATCTCCAGAGCCGGATTTCACTCCCGAACCTCTCGTACACTAGGAAACTTCTGCATTTGGCCGAAAGAGTCACTGCCTCTGGGAATGTGTGATAAAAGAGAGCCAGCTTTGCATTTCTCATCTCATCATCGAACTACCCATCCACATTGTACATTATGAATATCGAATACACTCAGCACATTAATAAACTAAATCTAATTAAACATGTAAATAAACCAATTGAAACCAATGAAAGGAAATCGTTCATTCGTTCGTTCGTTTGTTACCTCAGTAAAGCGCAATACCAAAAACCAACCAAAATCATTTTCTAAACTTACATGAGTATTTTAAAATTTGTAAGCCGTAACTCATGAAATCGAACCAAAAAATAACAAGCATATGAAACTTAAAAAAAAAACTGAAAACCTATCAAGCGCCACAATAAACAACAATATAAAAACCAATTTCATCTCAACTCAATGATTTTGTAAAACTCGTTCAAAATCCTAAGGTACCTAAAATTGCAATTATTAAAAAATTACCCAAAAGCAAGTTTTAACTAATTGAATGTTTTCATAATATTCCAAAAATTGTCCTCTTTCTATACTATGTATTTACTTTTATTTTCGCCGCTGTTTGAATTTAATTTTGTGTGCCGTATTCTTTTTAATTTGTCTATAAAAATATTTGCGATCCTTGCAATTGAAGTCGAACAAATTAACTCAGGTTTGTATGCGCAAATAATTATCAAATAATTTAAAGTAAATATGATGAGTAAATACATTACCCATTTCCCATTTATTATTGTTGAATGAACCCCAAATATTTTTGCAAATCCTTTTTACATCGCAAATATTTTTATTACACTATTGTAGTTCCTTCCCCAAATGCTTCCTAAAAACTTGAGCTTGGAGAGCAAACTCCACCTTGCAAAGAACAACGAATGAAGATTACCTTATTTGTTGTTGAGACCATAAATAAATACTATCGAAATAATGGAGTGGAAAAATATAAAGTGAAAAATTGTACAATATGACTTGTCGAAAACTCGTTCGTTACATTAACCATTCATGAGTTTACAAATGCATAATTAAATGTTTCTTTCTCTTATACTCGATTAACTTGTTTTATACACACAATAAGAAATAAATATTTTTAACAAACATTAATCGTTAACTTTAATAATGACAATGAATGGCTTTTACCCCAAAACTTAAATTGAATTGAACTGAATTGAATGAATAATACAAACAAAAGTTAGAAAAAAAAGGTGAAGTTTTCTCTCAAAATTGTTTTGGCTGCCTGGCACTTGCACTTTCTCAGTTGCTGCTTCAATATTTCTTATTTATTTTATATATTTTCTATTTTCTATTTACTTTTTACGTTTTCTTTATATGTAAGTCTGAACCTGAATAAGTGTTCATGGCCAAGTCAAGACTGAAAAGTTTCCACAATTTAGTGTTAGCTTTATTTGTTTGTCTCTACCAGTTAAAAACATTTTGAAGTAACACTCTTCTTGGTTTAATCTCTTCCAGGACCTGGTCAATCGGATCTATAATTATTTCTCAACGCCATAGAAATCAATTATAGCAACTCAACAGCATCATACAGAAATCGAAACGAAACTGAAACTGAAAGTTATTCAGATTGCTTGTTATAGTTATCTAGTTTAAGTACCAGACACTCTAAGGATCGCCACTATCAAATAACTTGGGAACGGGAACAAGTTTTTAGTAACATTTTTTTTACACTAACAAACATCATTGCAACTGAAGAGGAAACTTTTTCTGTTGAACGCGACTTGGTAGCAGCACTAAAACCAAACAAAACACTTCTAACCCAACTACGAAGCAAATAGCGAAAGCGAATACATACTAATCCTAAAAGTTAAGATGAACAATGCAGGTGCAATGAGGTAACAACGAAACGAAACAAAATACAAGAAATCGACTATGCTTGATATGTATCCGGATAACACGAAAGCGCACATCAAACACGACTAATAATATATTAAATATTTTTGTTTCTTGCGAACATTATTATTTCATTTATGAATATTCTCTTTTGTTTGTCATCAATATTTATTCTTTTACACGGTTCGTATGCATACGAACTCTCTTCACATTTATTTGAATATTATAATTTGATACATAAATAAAATAGATTTTGTGTTGTACAATTTTATATGCAGTAAAATTTTTTAGTAAATAAAGAAGTAAAATCATGAAACTTGTATTTGTCCTGTATACAATACGATGAAAATCAAACCGATTTGGCTCTTAAATACATTGTCTATAAAATAAATGAAACATTTTAGAGGTGCAGAGAAGCCAAGTGTAGCAAAACCTTTTCATACTGTTACGTTTTAGTTTAAATTCGTTACACGAGTATGCATATGTACTTCATAACATACAATATTTTCATAGTTTGGACTTGCTGATCGATGTAACGCCAACTTTAAATTCTCAGCTACTAGCGTTACAATCAACTAACTTTTAAATCTAGATTATATACCGATATTGCATAGTCACATAACTCTAATAGTTCGAAAAGCTATATCAACATTAAATGCATATAAGTATGTTAATAGTATACGTATTTAATATGTAAAAACCTTCAACAGTACGTTTCTATAGTTGGCATCGATATAATTTCATTTGTACAACTTTTCCCATACGAGATCAGCAATATAAAATGTTCAAAAACTGAATACACGGTATTTGAAAAAAAAGCAACAAAACTCGTAGATACATTTTGTAAAGTTATTGTGTACAATATTGCTTGGCTAGGTAACTTTTCAATAATTTTGACATACCATTTAAGAGGTTAGACTGTCGACTTGCACTTCCATCAGCTCTTGTACAATGCGGTACTCATGGCAGTCTGAGCACAGAAGGCGACCGTTCGAACGGTTTGAGCGCTGAACCCTCTCATGACAGACAATGTGCACTAGTTTAAGGTTCTTTAGCGAGAATATTTCTAGAAAGTACTCCAGTACTGAGATATCCACCACTTTCTTATTATGAATTGAACACTTTATCTGCGGATGACTCACAAGTTCTTCCACATTTGCCACAAGTGCGGGAAGTATTGTGCGACACAGTTCAATCTGGTGGTCCAGATTCCAGACCTGGAACAAAATGAGATTCTCTCGCGAAGCGTACGGATTGATAGTGTGCTGCTTTGAGCAGCTGTTGCCATTCTCCGAGAAGGAGCCCTGGCAGTAGAAGTCGCCCAAATCGGAGCACAAGGAAGTGGACCACTCATCGAGGATGCAGTTTTCCTTTGTGTACTCCTTAATCACCTGCCTTAGTCTCTTGCTGGGTATTCTGCCAGCGTCTGTTTCCTCCTCGCCCAAGTGCTGCTGCAGAAATTCATGCTTTTGCTTGCAACTCCTGTCAAAGATCATGGAGAAAAAGTCGCAGCCGATGAGCAGGTATCGAAACTTTTCCAGCACAGCATTTATCACTTGTCGGGCCCTTACATTTTGGCGGTACAAGGGATTACGGGTCAGTTGCTCCTTGGCCTTATAGTAGTAGCCGCGCACACGTGTCTGGGCACGCATGGCCATGGCTTCTTCCTTCGAATGGAACCTCTCCTCCCCGCCCGCGAACCATTCTACGTGCTCGTCCTTCAAGCTGAGGTGGGCCTTGCTGTTGTCCAGGACGCAACGTTGCTTTTGGTCTTCGTACTCCGTGATCATGCGGCGGAACTTTTCCGGATGCTGTTCGATAAAGTCGTAGAAAATGTCAGCCACCTTCAGCAATGGCGATTGCTGTCGCATCTTTTCGAACTCAAAATCGGCATCTAAAGGAAGCCAGATTAATTGGGGATGAGTTATATATTTAAGGAGTAGCTCACCTGTTGTAATGACAGCATCCGGTCCAGAAACTATGAACAGCGTCTGGGGTGGTAGGCTTTCTAAGTACTCATCGTCGGAGACCTCGAAGCCATCAGAAGCCAAATACAAATGTAAGTCGTGAAGCTAAAATGTAGGAAACGATTTAATTTTAATGCCCTTGACATGGCCGAAATAAAACGAGGTCAGGTCGATGGAGTGTCTCGCCCAATTCCTGGTTCAGGGGCCTTCAGCTTGTGCTTTTTGCATTTTTTTTTTTTGCCACGCAAGGACGATCCGTCAACAGGTGGTTAGCTCTACTAGATAGGACATGCGCATTGGTAGGTACTGGTGGCATTGAAAGAGAGCCAAACACGGAAACCATTGCCAGGGACATGGCCTTGAAAATAACCAGGGCCAGGAACTTTCTGCCCCTACGTATGTGTGTGCATATTTCGCGCTTCTACGCAGTTTTTTCTGGTTTTTTCCTTACCGGGAACTTTCTCTTTGCCTTGGCTAACAGCATTTCCAGGGAATTGGCTCCTATTCCGTATTTTCTCGTCCGCTCGTTATCAGTAACCTTGTAGCCGCGCATTTGGGCACCCACTGTTCTCATGGTTTCGGGTGAGCTCACATCCTTGAGAGCTTCGCCTGCTGGCTGGCTGACTTTCTTGTTATTGCAGCTGCTGCGTGTTGTCGGTGACATGATTGCATCTCTAATGTAGTTGAGCATCGTTCTTGCTCATAGTAAAGTCAACTTTGGAATGTAGTCCTTGTAGCAAGTTTCCTTTCCGGTGGACAAAGCAAAATAAACCAGCAGAACCAGACACTTTTCGCGCTTCCGAACACTAGTTGTTTTTGATATATTTTGTTATCTGTGCTGCTATTTTAGCTATAAATAGCTAAATTCTAAAATATGGAGTTGTATGGTCTTAAGAATAATTGATTGCTGCTCCTGTAATTTAGGAAATATTTTATGACTCGATTAATTGTATATAATTGAGTTGGTAACATATTCATTTATCGTTAAATTTTAAATAAAAAAGAAAATAGCCAAATTAGTAAAATAAAAGCTAAACAGTGTATTGGACACCACTATTGCGTGCCTTCAATGTTTTGCAACACTTGTGCATCAACAAACAGCTGTTCGGGCAATAATTTTTTTTGTTAAAAGTTTTTGTGGAAAAACTACAACAAACATAGTCTTGGTGTACCATGAACTGGAGTGCGGGCTTCGCGTAATCCGCCCCTCGTCCGGAACCGCGTATTACGATGAACCTACGGCCGCGTTGCCGCAAGTGGCTGCCACTGGCCACCCAGCAACTTCGACTGCGGAACCTCACCCGAATTCAGGGATTCAATATTGAGTCCGGGCCGCAAGAAAAGTCGCTCCTGGTGGTCGAGCCAGATGATGTGTTCCTCTACTACACACTGCATACGGAGAAGTCCAGCGAGGCGTTCTACACCAGCGAAAAGTTGCCGCAGCGTCACCAACAGCAAAAGTGGGCGGAGATATGTGCGGACGACGAGGCCTGGCGGAAAACCAATGCGCAGTGTGTGTGTGTCAAGGTTTGGAAGCACTATCCGGCGGAAAGGAGGGATGGCCAGCCGCCTGAGGTTGAGCTAAGGAATAAGGATGTGTGCAGGTAAGAAGACTTGCAAATAGAAATCAGCTATCACCACCCAACTTTATTCCAGAAGATCCCAGTTAACGCCCAGCAGGCTGACACGTCCTCCCGAATTACTGTTTTGCTGGGGCGTCTACTTCTCCGGCCTTATACCCTTGTCACCCCTCACCTTGTCCCAGTGCGGACGAAATTGTTTAGTCTTTCAGTTGAATGGCGAGCAGTTTGCCTCCCCGTCGATGATAAGCGAACAGGGTTTGCAGTCGCAGCTGCATTTGCACTACCAAAAGTATGCGGAGGAAGAGGAACTAGAAGAGCCGCAAGATGAGGGCATAAACTCGCCGGCTGTCAGCCGGAGTTCAAGTCCCGTGCTGCGAATGAGTACGATGCGCTATGCACAGCTGAAGTGCCAACGGCAGGAGATTCGACGCAGCATCAACTTGGAAAAGCTTCTGACGCTGCAACGTCTGCAACGTTTGCATCAGCAGAAGAGGCGTCAAATGGCCGAGGTTTGCCGGGAAATTGCGCGCCTCAGTGTGCACTGTGTGACCAGGAACGAGCTGCGCTTGAAGCCCCGCACCACATCGTTGTCCGGCGACCACTTCGCCCATCAATACCATTCCATGGGTCGCGCCCTGAGCGTGTTGCTCGCCGAGCAGCAGCAGATCGCGCCCCTCACGCTTTATAATGCCCAACAGTTAACTAGAAGGATCGAAGCGCTAAGCAGTCAACAACGACTACTGAAAGCTGAGCGCGAAACGTTTCGCCAACGAAACGAGCGAGCCCGTCAACGTCTGGAGGAAATGAGGGAACAGCGGGAGGCACTGCAAAAGCGGCTCCACAGCCAGCGACATCGACTGGAAAAGGAACGCCTAGAGCTACGAACCCTGGCACCTCATCATCTGGAGCAGCGCGATCAAAGAAGACATATAGAACGGCAGGTGGGGAATTCGCAGTCTAATAACAATTAACAAGTATTAATTAACCTTTTGACCTTATTTAGGTGGAGCGCCGAATGTCCACACTGGTGTTAGAGCTACAGGAGATCTATAACATCCAGAATGTGGGCGTTCGGCAATTTAGCATCTGCGGCATCGCCTTTCCTCACATGGAGCAATACACGAGCGAGTCCCGTCAGGCGGCCAATGCACAGCTACTGGATAACGTCTCGCCTCTGGCAGTGAGTGCGGCACTGGGTTATGTTGCCCATTTGGTGCAGATGCTAGCCATCATTATGGATCGGCCCCTGAGGAACCGTATTCTGTACGAGCCATCGAAAGCAAGGATTGTGGACGACATTAAGGAGTTAACGTACACAACAAGAGAGTAAGCACTTCGACTAAATATTGCTTTTTTGGTATCTTATTTGTTCCATTTCAGATTTCCTCTGTACACGCGCTCCATTTTGCCATCGCAGCAAACAAAGTATGCCATCTACCTTTTGCGCCAGAATGTTTCTCAGCTGTGCTTCGACATCACGGGTCAGTGCGATCTGCGAAACACTTTTGGAAATCTGCTGGAGCTATTCAGCACTCTTCGCTACATCGAACGAACGCAAAGGGATGAGGGCGACGAACGGGATGGTACTGCAGTTGGAGCTAGCGGTGGAGAAGCACGCTTGGCAAATGGGTTGACTGCTCCGCACCTGTCGCAATCGCACTCTTCGGTCGACATGAATCATGTGCCACTGCCGACGGTCAAGGATGCACTGCTCCAGCAGCTGTTGCCGCCGGGCGTGAGTCAGGCGCTGGCTATCGAAGGCTATGCGTCAACTCAACGGTAATATATTATATATCTATATTTAGAGACAAGCAGAGAAACTATACCGGACTCATATGACAAAATTTAATAATAATATGATGTCATTTTCTTCCAGCATTTGCCGTTCGGTGGGCTCCTATTCAGATGGTGAGGATGAGTTTCGACCGCGGCTGGAACATAACTATTCCAATTCGGACTCCAACATAACCCTGCAAACTGAGCGCAGCTGAGCTAGTGCACCCAAAAGTGTTATATTTCAAGCGTTTATATCCAATATCTAAGCTAGCATTGTTTAGCGGCTCACCTAAGCGGGTATTTTGGATTGGTCGCGTATTGTATACTTTTAAATTATGGTAGTCGGCAGTCCATTGCGATAATATTATTTTTAGTTGTTTAAGATCTCTGTGTAAATTTCCTTTTATTGTTTGTGTGCTACTATAAGCTACGAATAAACATAAAATATTTTATACACGCCAAATGCGTATTTAATGGGCATGCCAAATGTTACAAATACTTCGATAAAGATCAAGTCGAAAAATGTTCAACAGCACAAGAAAACAAAGTGCTTACGATGCGGAAAACCTAAGCTTCCTTCCTTTCTTTTCGAATATATTGGAATAAGGCTGCGCCTTATACTAAGTTTATTTATTTTTTGTGTTTGAAAAAAATGTTTATGAGTTTGAATGAGGCGGCAATAAGTGTTGCAAAGTGTGAAAACCAGTTTTTGATTTATCTCATAAAGCTTATAACTTGAGCATATGTTACTGATGCATAATATGTGTATATAAACATTTTCTGTTTAATATGAATGAAGTAAGTTTTGCTTTAAATACTTATTTATAAATTTAAAAGTTTTCAATCAAGCCTTGGGTAGTGCTGCACAACGTTCCGTTCCCTTAACAGTGGTCTGTAAAGCCAGCTGATTACCATTTGGGCAAACTTATTTCGCTGGCAACTTGTTTCCGGGATTTGAATGTTTCTCAGCCTACATCCGGACTATTCATAAATAAAAAATGTGCTGTCAAAGACTCAAAGAAGGGCCAAAGGAAGTGCGATAATCAATTAAAGAATTGAAAACGCGAAAAGCCTGCAAATCAACGTGTTAAATGTGGTGCTCTTGCATATGTGTGTGTGGCCCGGGCCTTGGCCTTTTATTTATCGAATTCATATCAATTAAATTGAAACGCTGAGCTATAGCAGGCAATTGGCATTTACGGTGACGATTTGGTAGCCGGCAACTGTAGCCACTGATAAGCGGACGACTGGGAATGCCCATGATTTACGCGTATATATAGTGTTTACCCTACATGTTTACCGCTCAAACAAAAAATAAAAACATAAAACGCAGATGTGATAAGGAGCAGCAGTCGTTCACACCTGAAAATTGCTCAATGGAAACGTGGCAATAAGACTAACTGAGTACCCAGCATTTAATTTTTCGGAGACAATAGCGGATGATAGTGGGAGTAAAACTGCATTTCTGGTGCTAATTAGTTTAGTTCAGGCGCCAAAACTCTTCCTAACAGCTCTCTTAATCAAGATTTACTACTTTAAGCTGAGTACGCTTGCTCTCTTTGAAACTCTCTTTGTTTGAAAATGGCTGAGAGCA
Source organism: Drosophila orena (assembly GCA_005876975.1). Taxonomy (NCBI): domain Eukaryota; kingdom Metazoa; phylum Arthropoda; class Insecta; order Diptera; family Drosophilidae; genus Drosophila; species Drosophila orena. Next base: position 5,531,627 of record VCKV01000008.1, on the reverse strand, counting down.
ATGTACCGCTACGAGACTTCGACGAAGAGAGCGAAACGGATTCGGAGACCGAATTGCTCATACGCCGCGATGCACCGAGCGCTAAACAGAACAACAACAACATTAGGGGGCGACGCAAAACCTCCATGGGCTACAGCGGCGTCGACGCCGGCGCTGGCAGCTCTGCCGCCGGCGGCGGAGGCAGCTTTCTGGGCAATCTCTTCGGATCCAACAGTTTTGGCTCTGCCGCCGGCCAGATACGTTATAGAAATGAGCGGAGTCGCGAGCGCGCCAAACACTCAAACGGTAGCTACAGCAGCATTTCGAAACTGGCGCAATTAACGCACACGTCATCGGGCGTCGCGGGGGCGGGATCGATCGGTGGCGGTGGGGGTGGCAGTGGGAGTGGTAATGGCACCGGCATCGGAGTAACCACTGCCGATGGCAGTGCAGCATCATCTGGAGGAGCTGCAGCCACGGGGGATCTCAGCAATGGCGGTACGCACAGCAACACCGTTATCGATCCGGAAAATGGCTCATCCACGGTCTTCTACCAGCACAATCGGCGGAAAAGCAAGAGTCGCAGCCTTGGCAACGTCTGCAAGCTGTGCCTCTGCAGGTGAGTTCGCTTTCGGTGCGATCCAGTCGTTACCCTCCGCCAACGCTGCGTATGCGCAATATTTCCATTTCACTGCTGCAATAGTTGGCGGTGGGAGTTATGCGAGACTATATGGTACATGGTGCTGCAACAGCTGTTCACTGGCCAGCAGAACACCGGGAACTCAAGTGTTGCCTCCACAAAAAATGGTTAGATCGTTCATATTTTTATTGATACTTTATGGTGACTCTCTTGCTAAAAAATAAAATATGTTATAACTAGAGCAGAAAACAATATTGTTTAATCTATAACATTGGAACCTTGAAATTTCAAATGTTTTTTTAATGTTTTTGAAACATTATCTCTTAATACGATTTTTTTATGGCGTCTGTTTTTTATAATGTTTGGCTTAGAACTCAAAATACCTTATCTCATAAAATGCCGACAACAATAGGTATAAAGCAGTTTTTCTCAAACTTCTATAAATAATTTCAATGTATGTATATATTTAATATTTGGCAAGAAGCAGCGTTGTCCTTTGTATCTTTCTCGGCATTCCATCACTTTCCTAATTCAACAGTTTTACGGCGAACAAGTTGTTGTTTTGAAATATTTGTTTATTATTTTTTGGCATGAGCCAAATCTTTGTGAGGTTTCTCAAAATGAGCAGCAGAGTGGGCAAATTACGTTGTCTTGCAATTTGATGTTCTTTTTAACTTAGAACTTTTACGAAACACATTTCCAAGAAAATAAATTCTAGCTGAAAGTGTGAAGATAGATGTGTGCGCCACATATGTGTGACATATACACAATGAATGCAACTGTATATAGTATGTATAGCATACATATGTACGTACATAGCAGATATAGCAGATATAGCATACTTGTATATAGCGATTCCAAGATATATTTTTAATTTACCTAATTAGAGAGGAAGCACGAGAGAACTTTTGAGAAAGGCCGCACATGCGAACAAGCAGCCACGTCTGTAAGTGGATCGTAGAAAGAAAATTAAAAACATTTCGCTTTCTGCGCGTCGACGGACTGTGCAAATCGATAAACGTGACGACTCCCAAGTCTGGGGGAAAGATTTCAACGAATGGAAAATAATAACAAAAACACGGCTATAAATAGTGGCCAAGACGAGCGACTTGGTTGGGTGACAAGGCATAAACGAAACGCAAACATTGCTATCCGTGCCGTCCCCCCACATTTGCTCCACACCCACTGAGCGTTTTTCTTATTATTTTTTGTTTTGGAGTACAAACTCTTGTTGCCGCAAAACTTTGGCCAAAAATATCACACACAACTCCACCCGTTAGCTGTGCATTTTTAATCGACGTTTGCCGTGTGACTTGGAACCCGATTGGTGGGCGAGCAAAAAAGCGACTCAAGAAGTCACCAAAAAATGCTAAAAATTTGAAAACCAGTTCCTCAGCTGGGTTTGGCCGCACAACGTTGTATTCAAGGTTTCTAAAAAATACAAACGAGTTGTACAGAAGAAGTGAGTCGCTTTCGAGTTTTTATTTTTATACCCGTTACTCGTAGAGTAAAAGGGTATACTAGATTCGTTGAGAAGTATGTAACAGGCAGAAGGAAGCGTTTCCGACCATATACCCAAACCCAAAAACCGACCAAATCTGTCACGATCCCACTTTTGAACTATTTTTTTTTCCATTTCTTAATTTTATTCTCAATTTTTACCGATATTGCAGAAAATTATGAAATTTCTCTTTCGCACTGAACTGAACTATACCTCTAAATGTTTCTTGCGAAATTCTCTAAAAATCTGCATTCAAATTTAGAAATTTTTTTTTTTTAATTTTTTTTTGTAATTTTTTTGATGTGCAGAAATTCAATAAATTAAGAAATGTCTTAAGGCTGAAGTTCTAAACTCCATAACTCAACTTATCTTAATCGGATTTGAAGTGGCATACCTCAAAATGTTTCTGGCGGAGTTCCCTAAAAATCTGAATTTAAATTTAGAAATCTATTTTTTTAATATAATTTTTTTGTCCGTATGAACGCCTCGATCACAGGAACTACAAAAGCTAGAATGTTGAGAATATTACTTTTTTCCCAATTTCTACCGATATTCCAGAAAATGTTGAAACTTCTCGTTTGCACTTTCACCTAACGGGTATCTGATAGTCGGGGAACTCGACTATAGTATTCTATCTTGTTTCTTTTTGGTCAGACTCTACTTTTGCTGTTAAAAATTGAAAGTTTCTCTGCCACGGCTTATCAGAATCGCCGGATTTCAAATGATTGCACGATCCGCATTTAAATGTTTCTATGGCAATACATGATACTTACCATCTAGCTTTGACAAAGCGTACCCTTGTGTGAAAATCTTTTTGTCACTTCCACGTCGGAACAGTAAGCATAGACAGATACTGATATAGAAATCGACGAACGTGTAAAAAGGCAATAGCAAGTCAGAATGTCGGGACGTGAAGGCGGTAAGAAGAAGCCCCTAAAGGCACCGAAGAAGGACTCGAAGAATCTAGACGAGGAGGACATGGCCTTCAAGCAGAAGCAGAAGGAGCAGCAGAAGGCTCTGGAGGCAGCCAAGGCAGGTGCCTCCAAGAAGGGACCTCTTGTTGGTGGCGGGATCAAAAAGTCAGGCAAAAAGTGATCCATAGCCGCGGCTTTATTCGTATTCCGTAACTAACTGGATTAAACTGTTTTACTCAAAATACAACCATGTGGACCAACATTCAATATCCCTAATTAAAGTGTTAAAGAAATCAATATCGTGTGTTAGCCTTGGCAAATTACTTTCACATTAGCGTACGGCAATGCTTTCAATGTATTTACTGAAATAACTTAACACTTTTGGTGTTCAAAGGCATTTGTTGCTTTTTGAGTGCGTATTTAACTCTTTATCGCCCTCTGACCACGAAAATATCTTGAGGCCTCTACCGATTCAACTTCTCTTCAAGGTTTTCTTACTCAAAGCCTAGCTTTTTCGGGGTGCTCGAAACTTTTCTCGGGTTTTTCGTTACATTGTTACGCTCAACTCCAATTGCCGTTTCGGTTATATGAGGCTCAAAGATTTCGACAGGCCGATTAGAATTGCAAAGTGAGGCGCCATGTGGCACAGCTTGTTGGCGTGATTGCTGTTGCCACGGTGGCCACTGTGTTGGAACCAGCTCGCCGCTTATATTTCCTCTATTTACCAAAATATTCCATGGCTCTCTATCAAGTAAAAGAGCTACTGATAACGTTTCATATAAAACAAGATTATTGATTTACTTGGACTCACTTAAATGTATAAAATATTGGAAACTTGTTCAAGAGTTCAGTGAGATTTTCAAACCTGTTCAATAATTTGATAAAGACTCGAATCAATCACACTTAAGCTAATTGTAATTGCTACAACCAATACCATTACGAACTGACAAAAAACTTTTCCCAAGCTTTTTTCACTTAGCCGCATGCAAATTAGTGCGCCACGCCCCCAATCCCCCTGACCGCCCCCGTGGACGCCACAAACTGTCAATGGTAACGCCTAATGTTATTATTTTCTAGTCGCCGTTAGCTGTTTATCTAGTTGCGAATGCAAATGGCTGGGAACAGAAAAAGCCATGGCAAAAGGGGGCTTGAGCGGTGAAATGCCACAACGATTGACGCCCGCAACTTGGCCTGCCATTGTTTTCCACCCACCGGCAATGTGGGTTAATAACCAAAAGGCAGAAGGCAGAAGGCAGCGCAAGTCACACTATTCATGGCTCACCTCATTCCAATCCGGTTACCCGTGAAAGGGTATATGGTACACGTGTAAACGTTCCACTCCCTCCCGAATAACCATATTTGCCTTTTTCCGCAATCGCCATGTGTGCATATGGTACATAATAGCTACATATGTACATATGTATATCTACTTGTCTGCTGTTCAAAAATAATAATATTTTATCGCTGGTTGAAATTTATCGCTGGACAAATTCATTTAAGGTTTCCGACATTTAAGCTCAAGATACTGCATCAAAATAATGAATGTTTCTTTCCAATTTATCCATAGAATACAAAAATAACCACTCGATTCAGAAAAATAATACCTTTAAATACTTCATTTTATTTTAATTTAAACCGCTATGACTGTAGGGTTCTCAGATACATATACAAGTTATCAAGCAGCTGTAAGCAACTGTAACATTTGAACACATTTCTCAGCCCTCAATGACTCAGTTATCTGTGAACAAACTTGCAAATAATTTTTTTTGTGACACATGCTTTAAATGCAAATGGTTGAAGAAGTTTGAAGGAAGTTGCAATGAGTAACCGATAGTTAATGAATAAATTACACAAAACATGTACTCATGTACTGGAAAAAACTATATCAGTGAAAATTTTACGGCTTTGTTGCTTTTTACGTGCGGTAAACCGGGTTCCTGTTTAAAAATGTTTTATGATTTTGATTTTGTTAATTGTTTACGTTTCAGCATTTTAATAAGACCCTGGAAAGTTGATAAAGATTATATGTGAAGTTCGGTTTCTTTCTTACATTAATTACCAGCTCTTACCATGCAAAGTAATATTACGCAAATGTTTTGTTTTTGTTTTGATTTGGGTCAATGATAGCGCACTGCTATCAAGCCAAATGCAGCTGAACTGATAAAAACATTTATCTAATGATGTATAAGGGCACAAATAATTTGTCACGAGTAACTAATCTGGAAAAAGGAGATTCATAGCTCTAATTTTGTGGTCATAATAGCTCTAATAAGTCATCATAAAACGTAAATAAACGTTTTAAGTTCAGCTGTTCAGTAAAAGTATAATACTTGATTCATACATTTTTATTGATTATATTGCAAAACTAGAACGGCTTAGACTTTTATCAAAAACTTTACTAAGCAGGAAATGTGCACACTTGCAAAAATCGGAATGAATGAATCGCAGCTGTTGAAATATTTACATACATGGATGTATGTACATACTTAATAGAAAAGGCGAAAAACAAAATTTTCTTGAGCAATACCATGGAATCCAATCTGCTGAGGTCTACAAATCGTTTTGATATTTCCAGTTAATTACTCAGAACGAGACGAATTGCGGAAATTGTTTGTTATGGCCGCTGCAATTGTTAACGATTGCATTTCAATTCACTGAGAATACAGGATGAGAGACCTCAGCTGAATCGCAATTCGACCGATAAGCGAGCCTCTAAAAGGGAAAAATACATAAAAAATGCATCTAGGCGTATTTAACTAGCGTGACACACAATTTGAGATTATGGCGAAACCCGAAGGCTTCGACGGTAAAAGCGCTGACTTTGAAGTGCAGCATGAGTCACACAGGTAAGCTAATTCTGCTGGCTCTTTTGTTTTGTCTGCGGCTGCAGACTGGTCGTTGAACTTTTCCTGAGCATTTTTGGCAACTTTTTCTTATGAGATCATGACATGAAATCGTCTGGCCAACGAATGTGTGTGTTATATTGACAAAACTTGGAAGCGCGCTATTCTATTCGCACACGTCTAGCGCGAGCAGCGAAATAGAATGGTCGTAAAGAAAAAAAAAACTGTAGAAAAACCAGTTCGCTCGTGGGCAAACAAATAAGAGGAGCAGCACATCGCTGGTGCTGATCTAAGCAGCTGAAGCGTAGACAACTGGCAAGAGCTTATTTAATTAACATCCGAGTGCTAACGAAAGCGGCGAGAAGACCTGTTGAGTGGGCAATAAACGTGCCATAAAGATCCCCCCCTTGAGACGGCTCTTTTGAATTTGGCGCCCAGGGTACGCGCGCTGCCAGATTCGGGTAGCAAACTCTTATGGCAGCTCCGGCCAGTGACATCCATATAGTTGTCCCGTTCCCCCTTATTGATTTCTATAGAATCACAGAAACAGGGTTGTTTAACGCGCAGACGACGCAGTTTTCATACGGAATTTTCACTTTTGCATTTGTTTTGTGCATAAGAATTTTGCATAACGCACTTTTATTATTCGGAGTGCTTTGTGAACGCGTGTGCCATGAGCCGCGCCTGTGATAATGTGAAAAGGGCCAAAGGAAATCGTCGAATTCAAGTGGCAGCTGCGACTGCTGAGAACAAAAGCTGCACAAGACTACATAAATAATTTCGGGAAAATCAAATAAGTGCGATTCTCGGCCAGCAAACATGGATGATGCTACCTCCCAAAACTCGGCCGCAACGCCCATGACGCGAGAGAACATTCCGCTGCTGAATCGCCAGCGAAATCGCTGGTACCTCTTTAGGTGTGAATCATACTATAAACCTATTCAAGTGTGTCACAGTTCGCGGGGTACTTTATCCCGTTTTCTTATCAGCTTTTTGTTGCTGTGTATTTATACTAAACATGCTGTATGAACTAAACTACAGTTAATCTCTTTCTAACACAAAGCCAGGCTTTCCACCTCCCACTCGCACACTCTCTCATCCACTCACACCCACACTCACATCCGCACACAAATGCATATACACCATTAACCTTTATTGTTGGTGTCTGAATTTTCACTTTTGTTTATTTTTCGAGTTTTTATTATCGATTTTCCACTCAAGGTCGTCTCCTGTATGTGATTGAAATTTCAATTCGTTGGCAAAGCACTTGCTACCAAGTAGGGAGCTCCCATGCGAATATGAATATTATAGATTCAGTAACTGTTAGGAGTGCCTTAAAAGGTTCCCTGTTCGTGGGAATTCATCAAAATATGGAAGTCTATGACTAAAAAATTCAAATTAGTTCGTCATTATTAGGTATAATAACAATTAAATTAACATGGTTGTTATTAAAATATTTGTTTTTGTATGACGTGAAACATCATCATTTAGGACTTATGTTTTATGGATTTCATTTAAATTACTAGAGTCTTAACAATATTTGAATTTCATTATTTACGGTTTTATGATGAAAAAATAGTTTTCATTCACCCCTTCTTTTCGTTATGTTTCGAAGTATAAACAAAATTCTATGTAAACCAATAAAGATCGGCAGACTAAAGCTTGAACCTCGTAGGCCGTGCTCGCTCTATAATTTTCGATTGTGAAATTAAGAGGGTGTATGATGACTGGGAATATTGGCCGGAAGGATGTTTCTGGCTCACACTCTTACCGAAGGCGGCGTGATACTGATCCTCGTCTGTCTTTACAGCTGCTGGCGAAAATGGTTTCGGCCACGAGAGCTGAGGGCCCGCACCGTAAATCTGGGACGGGTCAACACGGAGAAGTTCCCACCGAACGAGATCCGGAACCAGAAGTACAACTTCATCACCTTCCTGCCGCTGGTGCTGTTCGAGCAGTTTCGCTTCTTCCTCAACCTGTACTTCCTGCTGATGGCGCTGTCGCAGTTCATTCCGGACATCCGGATCGGCTACCCCTACACCTACTGGGGTCCGCTGGGCTTCGTCCTGATGGTCACCATTTGCCGAGAGGCGGTCGACGATCTGCGCCGCCATCAGCGGGATCACGAGGTCAACTCACAGAAATACAAGCGACTATCGGCCACCAACGGCAGCGGCTACGAGATGGTACCCAGCTCCAAGCTGAAGGTCGGTGACGTTATAATTGTGGAAAAGAACGAACGCGTGCCAGCGGATCTGATCCTGCTGCGCACCAGCGATCGCAGCGGATCGGTCTTCGTTCGTACGGACCAACTGGATGGCGAGACGGACTGGAAACCACGTCTCGCCGTTCCGTATACTCAAAAACTCAGTCGAGACTCAGAGCTACATAGCATCGATGCCAGTTTTTACGTAGAGAAGCCACAAAACGACATCCACAGCTTCATCGCAACGTTCTGCATCGCAGATGGCAGTGAAGACACAGGTCTTAGTGTAGAGAACACCCTGTGGGCCAACACCGTCGTAGCCGCAGGAACAGCCACAGGAATTGTCATATACACTGGCTGCGAAACGCGCAGCGTGATGAATAACTCACAGCCAAGGTCCAAAGTGGGACTGCTAGACATGGAGATTAACGGATTGACTAAGGTGAGAAAGAATGAGATCTAACGATTATGAAATTCCTAACTTATCTGTTTTCTACAGGTTCTGTTCTGCGCCGTGCTGGGACTGTCGCTAGTCATGATGATGCTTAAGGGTTTCGGCGGCCCCTGGTATCGATACATGTTCCGTTTCGTTCTGCTCTTCTCCTACATCATTCCAATTAGTCTGCGTGTCAATTTGGACATGGGAAAGGCCTTTTACTCGTGGCAAATGCAAAATGACTCAAACATTCAGGGAACTGTAGTGAGATCGACTACCATACCAGAGGAATTGGGCCGCATCTCTTACGTATTGACCGACAAGACGGGCACACTCACTCAAAACGAGATGGTGTTCAAGAAGATCCACCTGGGTATTGTATCGCATGATGCAGACACTTTCCATCACATTGGGCAGATGATACAGAAGCTATCGGGAAACATTCTGCAACAGCAGCAGGGTAGTTTATCGAGCTCGAGCAGCGGTGGAGAGTCGACTAAGCCAATGATGTTTGGCAACAGGATGCGTCGCCCAGAGGGGTGGAGAGAATGGGAGGCGGTGCGAGCACTGGCCCTATGCCACAATGTTACACCGGTGAGCGATGACGAGGACAACCGATCCGTGTCCACGGCATCGACTGTTACCGGCGGTAACAACTCGCCAACCAAATCTGTGATAAACATCGAGGCACCTGGCAGTACGGACACAGAGCATCAGTATCAGGCTGCATCACCAGACGAGATTGCCCTAGTAAAGTGGACTGAGCAGGTGGGCTTGACCCTGATTGCCAGGGATCTCAACACGATGACGTTGCAGGTGAAGACTCCCAGCGAAGACAGTAAGTGTTTCTATAAAACAATCATAATAAGGGGCTTATTTTTAACCTACTTCTTTACAGATGACATTCTTCTGCATTATCAGATTTTGCAGCTTTTCCCCTTTACCAGCGAGAGCAAGCGCATGGGAATTATAGTGCGGGAGAGCAAAACTGGTCAGATAACGTTCTACCTAAAGGGTGCTGACGTGGTTATGTCTAGCATTGTGCAGTACAACGATTGGCTTAGCGAGGAGTCAGGGAACATGGCTAGGGAAGGTCTTCGCACTCTTGTTGTGGCTAAGAAGGTTCTCACCGAGGAACAGTACTCTGACTTTGAGACGCGCTACAATGCTGCACGACTAAGCATTACCGATCGTGTCGCAAAAGTGGCGGCAGTTACAGAATCCCTTGAGCGTGAGCTCGAACTGCTCTGTTTAACAGGAGTAGAGGATCGTCTGCAGGAGAACGTACGACCAACGCTGGAGCTGCTGCGCAATGCCGGAGTTCGCGTTTGGATGCTGACGGGCGACAAGCTGGAGACTGCGTGCTGTATTGCCAAGTCCTCACAGCTAATTGGCCGAAACCAGGGACTCCATGTTTTGCGTTCCGTGAAGACGCGTACCGATGCTCACCAGGAGCTGAACAGCTTCCGGCGTAAGCAGGGTCATGCATTGGTCATCTCAGGCGAATCCCTCGAGGTTTGCCTGCAGTATTACCGACCAGAGTTCCTGGAGCTGGCTACGGCCTCACCGGCCGTCGTCTGCTGCCGCTGCTCGCCAACCCAGAAAGCACAGGTGGTGGCTCTCATTCAAAAGCACACTGGCAAACGAACCTGTGCCGTAGGTGACGGCGGCAACGATGTTAGCATGATTCAGCAGGCGGACGCTGGAGTTGGAATTGAAGGACGCGAGGGAAGACAAGCCTCGCTGGCCGGCGATTTCAGCATTCCGCAGTTTTCGCACATCGCCAAGCTCCTGCTTATCCACGGTCGCAGAAGCTACAAGCGTTCGGCGGCCCTATCCCAGTTCGTTATCCACCGCGGCTTGATCATAACCACATTGCAGGCGGTCTTCTCAGCGGTTTTCTACCTCAGCTCGGTGGCCTTGTACCAGGGCTTTCTCATGGTCGGTTACTCGACGCTGTACACTATGTTCCCAGTGTTCTCATTGGTGCTGGATCAGGATATCACATCGGAGACAGCCGTCACATATCCGGAGCTTTACAAGGATTTGTCGAAAGGACGCAGTTTAAGTTACAAGACCTTCTTTATATGGGTACTCATCAGCATATACCAAGGCGGCGTTATTATGTACGGAGCCCTAATACTCTTTGTGGACGAGTTTATCCACATTGTGGCGATCAGTTTCTCGGCATTAATCATGACGGAGCTCATCATGGTGGCTCTCACCGTTCGTACTTGGCATAGGTGAGTTTTGTCAACTTTTTTCAACCTTTCGTGTGTCATTAACATTCACCCTTTGTGTACAGGTTAATGGTGCTGGCGGAACTATTCAGTTTAGCGCTCTATCTCATTTCACTGGCCGTGTTACATGAGTATTTCGGTATGTAATTTCGGTATTAATGTCAATCGTTTTATATAATATGATGTTTTTTTCAGACTGGGAGTTTATTTGGTCGTATGATTTTCTTTGGAAGGTTTCTCTCATCACGTTGGTCTCCTGCTTACCATTGTACATAATCAAGTTCTTGCGTAAGAAATGTTCGCCGCCCTCTTACTTGAAGCTCTCTTAGATGGCGGCCTAGCAAATGAATTACAAATTATCCTGACTATAATTTCCATTTGGTTCTTCTCACAATTTAAACTTTCTTTATTATCTACCACTTGATGCGTTGTTACTTTAACTTGGCAGCCATCCCACAACTATTCTTTGTTTTGCCAATACCCGCACCAAACCCAAATATACGTGATATCAGGTTAAACTCCCCATCTTCGACACTACACTTTTTCTTTATGGTGTTTTTGTTTAATTTTTAAAGTTACACAAAAGACAAAAGAAGAAGTGGTTCGATTATTGTAATTTAAATCAAACCGATTCTTATTTGTAAGCTTGAGGCGTAAAAGTTTTAGTATGTCCTTCAGTTTTGTATACCTGTGTGTATTTGATTAATATTTAAGTCGCAAAAACCAAATTATGTTACTAATTATTTAAAGATAAAATAAATTAATAATAACTGTAACTATGACTAATAATGAAATCAATTACCATGGTATAAGAATTACAAATTGTAAAACAAAAAATATAGATTTTGTATAAGGATTTAGAAATTGCATTGCATTGTGTAATAATAATTATAAATAAATATACATATATTAATTAATTGAAAGGGAAATGCTATCCGTTTTACTAGAGGGTTAACTTTCAAGGAGCTCCTTTTTCAGCTATGGTAAGATATAAACAGCAACGCAGATGTTTTTTGTATTGTACATTTTTTATTTACCATTTTGCTTGACATTTTGTTTCTGTTTATTACTAATTCACAATTCTTTGCTTGAAATACATAATAATTTTAATAATATATTTTTTATTATGCATGTACGCACATACAAACATACTTACGTACGTAAGTTAATGAATTTTGTGTTGTCTTTTGTCGGTAATATAATAGTTTAGCTTTTGCTATGCTCTTAAAATGCATGACATCCATTAGCGTTTACACTTTCATGGTTTTTCTAACAATTAATTATTTTCTTGTTTCGTTACTTGGTTGTTAATTGCTTAGCAAAACTTCGACTCATTATAGGTTGAAATGATGAAGCATTGGTTTACGATTTTGCTTAAATGCGCAGAAATACTTTTGAAGTAAACAATTTTGTTTATTTTTAATTTTGTATTTTATTTCCTCAAATTTCACAACATTGAAATTTTATTTCTTCATCAACACATGTAGTTTTGTTTTTAATTTATTCTTGGTGTGCTTTGTTATAACATTTTGATTTTCTTTGTATACTCGCAGCAACTTGCCTTCCGCTAATACTGAATTCTGTTGAGCCTTTCGTGTACTACCTGGTGAGCAAACTCTTTGCTAAGAACTCAATTGAGCCGCTTAGTTCAACTTTTATGTCGGTGTATAAAAGTGTCGTCCAATCATTTTGGTTTCTTAAAGCTTTTCCATTTCCTCATTTGTTCAATCAACAATTTCAACTCTAATTCTCAACTTGGGTACAGAGAGCTGAGCTACATTTTGAAGGGCATGGGGATGTATATATTTGGGATAAATATTTTTGTAGACATATGTATGCACGTGTGTTGAAATCGGTTCTCATAATCGGTTCTTTCACTTCTAATTTACTAAAAATCTACAAAATATAATATTTGAATTTTCCTCTGCTAAATATATTCTGCATATACTCGTACATACGACATACGTTATAGTGATTGTTTAACATTTTTACATTTTTTTTATGCAAGTTTTACTTTCTTACTGTGGTTTTAATGTGTGGTTCTTGATGAGGTCAACTTTGATTTGTTTTATTTGAAACGTTTGCTTTTCATCTCTTTGAATATCTTTATATTTAGAATGATTTTCTCTAATTGTTGATATGTGTTTACTGTTGTATGTTGTGGCTAATATGAAATCTTGCGTTTTTCGTTTTATATTTTTACAATTCCAAAAAGATTGAACCGCTTCCCTTTACGTGTTAATTCGGTTATATACTTTATTAATTTTTTTTTGCTTTTTAATAATATTCAGTCTATATAAACATTCATTTATACATTTATGCTAAATTTTTGGAAAACAATTTGGGAAAAGCGTGCGTAACTGACATTTTGCAGTTCCTCAACCAAAACTGGTAAAACTTCTCTAAAAAGAAATTGGGTTAAAAGAATGTGGAAATAAAAATACCTGAATACCTGTGGATGATCTGTTTTATTTAGGAGAAAGTGTTTAATTTATGTAAATCTATCAAAAATTAATGGTTGTTTACTTTACCTCGCTATTATGTCTTACATTTTTATTAAATAATGTAGGTATAGTTTGGGCATGCTGTTTGCTCTGCATTCGCTTCTGTATATTTATTTAAATATATTTTCGTTTATATTTGTTTTCTTTTGCTTTAGCTTGTTAACACATTCCTCTTGACGAGTTTTATTCAATGCATTTGATTTTAGTTGTATTTTTCATTGTTGTTTCTGAATTTTTACTCAAGGTGGCTATACCTTTTCACGGGAACCGACATTTTCTTCAACAGATTCCTAAATTTTTGCTATGCATTTGAATATAGATAGAAGTCGATCAACATAAACGAAATCAACTATTTACATATATAGGTTTCCGTCTTGTAATAAATCTAGTCATCGCTTGCAGTTTTTGGTAGCTCTTCAAGTCACATACTCGCAGAAACCAACAAAAGCAAGACATGGGGTTTGGTTTTTGTAGGGTACGTACTTGGATTCGAGTCGAAAGTAAAACTTTTTGCAATATACTTTCCAACATCGTATGCTAAAATATTTATTTCTGATATTGTTAATCGTAATACTTTACGTCGTGCTTTCTAGAATAAGGTTTATTAGAGTGTTCTAGCAGCGACTGAGCTTGCTGGGAAAATATCCATATAAAGAAACGTATTTTATGTTATCAATTCACTAATTACTAAGCAAACCAATGCCAAGCGTATCCTAAAATTAATGTTGCTTGCTCTACATACTCCATGCTCGGCGCCGTTTAGCTCCTTTAAAAAAACTGCCAATTCTATTCGCCATCCTTGTGCTCAATAATCCAAGACCTTTAAAGGAGCCCTTCCAGCCCAATTATAGTAAATCAACTATTATATTAATTGTTTATACCCTCTGCCTCGGATGTTGATGCACGAACTGGCTTACACCTGCACCGATATATAAAATTTGTGTGGATAAATGGTTAACTTAGCTAATTAAAAAAGTTCCTAACTTAAATCATTGTAGGCAGTATGTCATTTTGTTTTCCCATTTCGGTTTTCTCCAGCTGTGTGGTTCGCTCTGAGTGTGGGGCAGAAAATAAGTGCTGACAGTGTGTTAATTTGTTGTTGAACACAATTGCTTGACTATGACATCAATTAGATAACTGAGCTCCAAATAAAATACTGTGAGTTGTTTGTTTAATGCAAATATCATGTTCAACTTAGTCCATTAAAACGTTTTAAACTCTCGGAACGACTTGCCGAAAAGATTACCATTAGCAAAAAAAAAGACTGAATACACTCAACGGTAACCCTTCGCATAAAGGAACAATTCTAATATTCTAGAACTTTGTCGTGCTATATATGCACGCATGCTATGCGGTGCGGCACACTGAAAAGCGACTACACATTTAAAAAGGATTGGCAAAGCTTTTACAAAATTACGAAACTACGGTTACAAACTACTTTGCCACAAAAAAAAGCAATACCATGTGCAATACTGATTTGAGCCCGATCAATCGATTTGGCCTGGCAGGTATTCGAAAACTAGACGTCTCGAAAGCAAATCTAAAAACTAACCACTGTGCTCATGCCAAATGGCGCTCCTCCTCGCAGATGGCGCTGCGCGTCGCCTCGCACTGGGCACAGTGCTTCTCCAGAAACTTCATGGACAAGTGGAACGTATACCGGTGCCGGGTGCAACGCCTTTACATCTTGTACTCGACGATTTTGTTGGGATTGAGGAACTGCTCCCGTTGCGACGCATCCAAGTGGGCTACGGTGCGCGTCAGTGCCGAGCCCGATCCCGATCCCGATCCCGATCCCAATCCTGATCCCTGTCCCGTTCCTGTTCCAGCTCCAGCTGTTGATCCCGAAGAGGACTTGTGCTTGCCATCGCCTCCGCCACTAGTGCGTCCAGTGTCCGTCCCAATGGGCTGGTAAACGCCCTCGGCACTGATCACACCCACATTGACCCCGGCGACCACCGGCTGTTGGAGATATCCGGAGTACTGTGGCGGCAGCTGGTAACTGCCCGGCGGCTGCTGCTGCTGCTGTTGGTGGCTGCCCGCCCGCGGCTGCTCCGTGTGGGCAATGGGATACTGCTGCTGATGGGCGTAGTCCTGGCTGCTGCCCACAGCGCCAGCGCCAGCCACCGAACCACCAGCTGCTCCTCCGCCACCGGCTGATCCTCCACCGCCGCCACCGCCCATACGGGAACCAGAGTCATCGTTGAGGCCCTCACCCATTTCACCATCTCGATTGTGCCGTCCGCGGATGCACAGCTTGGTGAAGAGCCAGACTCGTCCGCGGTAAAGGAGGTAACAGCAGAAGTGAACGAAGAACGTAAAGATGATCGCACAGGCCGTCACTATAATCGCCTTGCCCGGTTTGGTCCAGTCCATCATCGGGTAGATGGCAGTTTGGTTTTTCCTTTAATCAAAAAACGACATTACCCTTCCCTTTCTTCTAATGAAAGTGATCGATGAAAGTCACCTGTCTGTTCCGCCGGCCAAGAAATAGATTCCCGTGAATATGGCGTAGGCCAGGCCAATGCCAGTGGTAAAGTAGGCGTGGCTCATCTTGATCGGATGCCCCACTATGGCCAAATCGATGAGCATTATAATCGTGTTGAGCACGTGCACCATTATGTTCAGCGCATCGATCTTGTGGATTTCTGAAAGTATAGCAATGGTGTTAGGATTTGATTGGGAACTATGGAATAATTAAAGGATCCATATTATTTTTTTAAGAACTTGTAATAAGTGCATTTATTTTTTTATATATTATATATATTATATATATTATATATATTATATATTATATATATTATTATTGCCCTTCCGGGCAGGCTTTTTCAGAGTTCTCCAATTTAGAAAATCCCTATTTCGAGTCCACGAACATATCCCATTGGCTCTTCACTGATCTGGCTAAAAACTTTTGATTCGACGTCTGGCCAGCGTAGTAGAACTCAAATCCAACATCATTGGCGGAGTCAAGAAAGATGTAGCAGGCGAGAAAGTCGAACAGGAGCATCGTGGCGCAGAGTGGCATATCCAGGATCGGCGGCAAGTTCTCCCAATAGCCGGAGATGACCTGCGCCTGGAACACAATCAGCGGGCACATGACTTGCCAGAGCACAAAGTGAGTGGCTACTTCATAGGAGTAAATCAGATCAGACACGTGGACACAAACGGCGGCCATTAGGACGATGGAGAACACAACGAATATGAACCAGGTGAGGAACAGGTGGGCTATTGTGGGGCAATCGGCCAGTAGAAAAGAGCCGACCAGCAGGAGCAGCGCCATCATGACAAGAATCTCCAGGCTCACGACCAGGACGTGTCCTGCACGCTGACTTGAAAGGACGGACACCGTTCCCAGTGCCAGGCAGGCTGCGATGCAGCAGCTGACTATCCAGTTGAATGGAAACTTCCGGCGCAGCCAAGTCACGTTGACATAGGTGCACAGGCTGGCCAATCCGATGACAAAGAAGCAATAGGTGGCCACCACATCCGGCACCAGGGGATATCGTTTGAACAGGCCCGGCAAGATGATCAGCCCAATGGCCAGGACAATGTACACCATGGCGATGCCGTAGATGCACTGGCGCACCTTGAGACGGAGGCGCACGTCGCCATTGACTGGCTGATCACTCATCGATGTGGGCAATTTCCTCGTTTTCTGGTCGATTCCCGGCGCCCGTGTCAAGTGTCAAAGGCGACAGCTCGGCCTGACAGCCAGTATGTTAAGTGTAACCAGATCGGTATCAGCCCCAAATTTCAGCGTGCGTTCCGTTGGATCCTATAGCTCCAGGAGCAATTACGAGGCTAATCCTAGTCTGCTTGAAAGCCAGTATTCGGACGGGGACCGTTTTGTGGAGGCGGCCACCAGCATCGACCTTTTTCCAAAGAGGCGGAAACCCTCCACCTGCATTTTCCGAACCTACGTCTTCTTGCTGTTGGTCATCCAGGTGGTCCTGGCATCGCTGCAGTGGGTCGGCTCCACGTACCGCTGGAGTCCCCAGCTGAATGCGGCCAACCGCGGCCTGTCCGTCCTGCTGCTCCTGCTTTCGTGGATTAACCTGACGCTGGGCTTTATTGGCTTCCGGCGGCTTCAGTTCACCTTCCCGCTCAATTGGATTGTCTTCGGGTGCATGTTCGAGAGCCTCACGCTGCTGGTGTTGTGTCTGCACATTCTCGAACAGGATCTCACCTGGCCATTTGTGCTGATTGGCATTGGTGTGCTGGTTGTCTATACGCTGCTGGGGCTGTGGGTGCCCGAATTCCTCACCGCCAACTTGTGGATCCTCATCCTGGCGAGCATTGTGGTCTTCCTGGTCTCGACAGTGGCCTTGAGCGTTCGCCTGCAGATGCGCTACTACGTGCCCGCCAGCGTCTGCTTGGTCTTCTTCGGACCCTGGGCCATGTACAACTCCCAGAAGCTCTTCCTGTGCCACAAGCGGTCTCGTTACCTAGCTCACCAGTACATGGAGGCGTCCGCCAAGATGTTCATCAATTACGCCTTCACTGTGAGTGGCATTATATTCGCACACCGCTTCTCGGTGGACACATTGGATGCCCACAGATAGGATTTGGTGATTTCTTGGTTGGTATTTATGTGGTTTACAATGCCTTTTTTGTAAGTCTTTCCTAGTGCTCTGCACAACTAAATTAGGTGTCGCAAAATTGTTTGTAATTCCCCAATAATATGGTATACTGGTGAAAAATGTCAACTAAAGAAAAAAGAAGTACTTAACGAAATAAACTCTTCATACTCGTTTTCAAGCACTTCCGGCTGAACTATGAACTTAGGGCGAATGCGGTTCACTTACCGGGATTGTGGACCAGAAGCCAATAGCACATGGTGACGATGAACGCATAGACAGTGGCACAGGTGTAGAGCACCCAGTACAAGTGGTGCAGGCGACTCTTCTTCGCCTGCCGCACGATCTCGAAGTCCTCGCGCTCCACCATCATGCCCTGGGTCACTATCCAGGCGGCCAGCCAGGCCTGCACTGTGCAAAAGAGCAGTCCCCAGTGGGTCAGGTAGATCCACCACTTGGCGTAGTGGTGCTCGAAGTGCTCGTCCGTGCGCCCGATGTCCAGCAAGGAGCAGACCAGTGCCGCCAGGCAGGTGATGGCCGTTATCCATCGGTAGAACAGGTAAACGATGCGCACCTGCGTGTTGCGCTGCCACTAAAAGGGGTAAGGACTCATCAGATTTGCGCTTGAACTTCTTGAGGAGATTGGATTGCTAGCTTGCTGCATAGCTTTCCATATAGAAAATAAACCATTTCAAGGCAAAGTGCTTGTACATTATGCATCTGATATTAAATCAGTACACACAGAAAATGAATTTCAGTAAAGAATCTTGATATTATATATTGGAATTTTAAAACTCGTTTATTATAATAGAGATAACATTGATTTGTGGCTGGAAAAATGGCTCACCTGGCACAGATAAAAGTTGTGGCGATGCACATGGTCCGGGGTGAACTCCGGGAAGCAGCTGTTCCACAATTTGCTAACCATCATTCTCTGATTGCCCAGGCAGCTGCCCGCGTTGCTGGCGAATTGGTTGAAGCCCTCGCAGCTGTCCTGCGAAGGATATTGGTACGAGTGGTAGGACTGCTGCTGCAGTTGCTGCTGCGACGGCTGGAAGTGCTGATGTTGCTGTGGGAAGTGCGACTGTTGTTGCTGGTGATGTTGCTGCTGCTGCTGATGCTGCTGCTGCTGATGCTGATGCTGCTGCTGCTGCTGCTGCTGTTGGTATTGGTAGGGCTGATATCGCTGCTCCTCAAGGACACGCTGCGACTGACCACCACCACCCCGACCGTCTGATCCCGCCGATCCTGCTCCTCCCGCTGCGGCTGAGCCGTGCTCCGTTTGGTACTCGTGTTGCGGCGGCGTCTTGTGGCTGTGCAGGCTGTCCCGGCCGCTGCCGCCGTAGGGATGTAGAAAGTCCGGCAGGTCAAGGATGTGCGCCAGCTGCGTGGCAACCTCCTCGTCGTCCTCGTCCTCGTCCTCCTCCTGCAGATGGAAGAAGCGCAGTTCCTCGAGACTCGAGCAGTCCGTGGAGAGCAGTTCCTGCGGCAGGCACTCCTCGAGCAGGTCCTCCTCGTCTTCAGTGGTGCTGGCAAAGCCAGGCAGATAGCCGTAGTTGTCGTAGGCGTCGTACCGCCTGCGGGGCGTGGCCTTGTAGCGATAGCCAGCTTGCAGCTCCTCCGCCGCGCTCCCGTACTCCCGGAACGGCGAGCTGGAGACCGCTGATGCTGATGCCGATGCCGATGCCGATGCCGCTGCTGCAACGGCCGCCGGAGTGGGCGGTACCGGTGGCGGAACGGTCCGTGTGCTCCGGCTGCTGAAGTAATAATCGGTGGCTACGCTCGGCGCCGGTGGCGGTGGTGGTAAGGCTGCCGGAATGGCCAATGGTGGCAAGTAGCCGGGTGAACTTCCCGCTGAGGCTAGCAGCGGTGTCGGCGAGGCATCGAAGTTAATTAGCGCCGCTGCCGGATAACCTCCTCCGGAATATCCGCCCACGCTCCGGTACGGATACGGAGGATAGGCTGCGCTGCCCGGTGCACCGCCGCTGCTGGTGGTTCCTATATAGATGTGCGCCGATGTGGACGGCAGATGGTACCAGCTGGAATGGCAGAAGGGTGCAAATTGGGATTAGGATAATGGTGCATGGATCGGGATAATGATAATACCTGGCTAAGTTGCCGCTGCCCAGACCGAAGCCCAGGCCCAGTCCGAGACCCAGATCGGTGTTGGTGCTACCGCGACTGAAGTAGTAGCTGTACTGCTGCTGCTGCTGCTGCTGCTGCTGCTGCTGCTGTTGCTGTTGTTGCTGCTGCTGTTGCTGCTGCTGCAGTTGCTGGTGCTGCAGCTGCAACTGCTGGGCCGCAAAGAGCTGCTGCTGCTGGGCGATCTGCTGATGCTGCTGATGGGGGGCTGCGTAGTCGGTGAGCCAACGTTGCCGCAGGCACGAGTAACTCTGCTGCAACTCACGCTCGAGTCGCTGCAGCAGCAATTGTTGCTGCAGCTGCTGTATCTGCAGTTGCTGCTGCTGCTGGGCTAGCAATTGCTGCTGCACGAGCTGCTGGTGCTGTTGCTGCTGCTGTTGTTGCTGCTGTTGGCCACTAATTGGCACCGCTCTAAAGTAAAACTGCGCGTAATCCAATGTGATGGCGTTCCTCTACAGCTTCGACGCGCGTCTACCGCATTCACGCTTGGCTATAGTTCGCACGCTCCCCGCTGTTGCAGTTGCAGTTGCAATTGCAGTTGCTGTTGCTGTTGCTGTTGTTGTCTTTCTTGTGTCTCTTGTGTCCTCTTTTGGTTTGTGCTCCTGCTGCAGTTGCAAGTGGCAAGACGTCTGAGCCTGTAAGTGGAGCAAGGCATTGAGGCATTGAGTCGAGTCGGCTGCTTTTCAAATGCGAGTGCATAATGCACTAATTAGGCGGGCGTTACGTATACGCCGTGTGTACGCAGAAAAACAGGGGCGTAGGTGTAAATTAGTTGCTTGTTTATAATAGGTAAAATCATTTTGTAAGCATCAGTGTGAATCTACACCGTTATATCCTATCATACAAGTTTATAAATATGAAATGGTTTTGAATATACTAAGAACATCTTGGACCCGCTTAATGCCGACTTTGGACCCCCAGATGGTAACAGATAAAGGTTGAAAAGTACGATCCACTGAGCACACACAACATGGTTCTGAAACCGTTTCTTTGACATACCAATTTGCAGAGATGCAAACGTTCTCAGTTTTTAAGACAGAAACACAGTGGGATGGCATCCACGAAGGCAATTTCTCTGCCAGGATGTTCACTACATTCGCTGAACATCCTTGAAGTCTAGAGGCATTGAAGCGCATACTATGCTCCCTCGAGTGTTGAACTCTGTTGAACTTTCGAATTAGAGTTGCAGTCTTTGAGCTGTCAATTTGAGAAAGTGTAATGATTTGCTTGGTTTGCAAGAATCAGATTTTCATTGCATATGTAGAAAGAGATTAGGAAAGATACAAATTGAAATTACTTCTGAGTAATCCCCAAATGTTTACTCATTTTCATTTTATTATAATTGAATTAAATTTGGGAATAATAGTGTGCAGCACTTTTCGCCCTATTATCGCCAAATGCCGTGGGCTAAACTATTTCCACGGCATTACCCTTTCGCTGCAGAAATGTCCTTAGCGAGTGTGGGCGGGGCAATACAATCAAATCAAATTGCGCGTGCCTCAGCAAAACGCAAAACGCAAAACGGCGACCAGGAAGCGCCGTTGTGGCAATTTCGGTTGCGTTGCTTTTCCGCTGCAGAATTGAGTTGCAGTTAGTTGAGATGTCTGCTGCGCGTGGGAAAATGTCGGGGAAACTGCAGGGAAAACTGCTGGGTGTGTGTGTGTGTGCATTTGTGCTTTTTGACGTCATCAGCAAATACTTTGCTACTGGCACTGGCACTCGTTTTGTTGCTCTTGTTGTCGCTGTTTGCACAGCTGCCATAGGGCCACATTTAGTTGTTGCCACTACCGCTGCCTGCAGCTGGTTGTTGCAACATTTACATTGGCAATTTGCTTGGAAAAGCACTTGCACCACCATCCTCCTTGTGCCAGCCATTCGCTGCACACACACAGCACACACAGCACACACAGCACAGACGCCAACGGACCCACTTCCGGCCACAAGTCTGTGCTTTTGGCCTAAACCGAACTTCCGACATTTTCACCATGACCTGAACACCCTTTTGTTATGCTGGGCCCACACCAGGGGAAACCAGGGTGGATTCCTTCTATCATATGCATTAATAAAGTTATTAATCTTGAACTCACGAAATTCGTAGTTATTAAATAATTATACATCACTTCATATATACAAGACCAAGAAAGTATGATAAAAATTATAAATAAAAAATCCAGATTGGTAATGATGAATTCATCTATGTTCGAAAGAGAATCCACGGTGTCCTAAGTAAAACTCATATGCGCTGACACAGCTTGTGTTTTTTATGTGTCTTTTTCTTACATTGTTTTAAATTCCACTTTTGCTGTGGAAAAACTACGTTTAACTTGTGTGAAAACTTTTTCCTTCCATCACTTTAAGACTCCTCCGTATGGTGCCAGAAACAATAACAAAAGATCCGAAAGAGAGCGAATAAAGTTTGGTTCAACATTTAGTTAAAGTCGCTTGGATGGTTTTCAGCCCTGGCTGTTTATTTATAGCCCACTTGGCGGACAAAAGTGCTGAAAAAAAGTGGAATTTGACAATAGTTTTTGTTGCGGCAATTAGGGGCACGCAGTACGTTGCAGGTCATAAAGCCGAGAACGAATTACCCAACAAAGTTGCAATTGAAATGGAAATTGAATTTTAATGGCCATTTGCAGAGATCGCGCAGAATCCAGCGTGGAATCGTACTCCACAGCCAGGGAATGGCTCAATAGACGGACCATTGTGTGCTTAAGCTGCATGATAAATTCACTGAAATGCCCGCCTGGCAAACAAACACAACACACACGTTGTGGACAACGTGTCGTATGCGCGATGGCGGATGAAGTGCACGCGTTGAAGGTGCTAAGAGAACTATTGCATCAAGCTAATTTAATTAGGAAAACGTGCCAATGCATGATTCTTTGGCATATAAAAGAAAATCTGGAAAAACTGCACAAACTTTAATTCGATTTTATTTTCCCATAATCTTTTACAATTGAGTTTCTTTCTCGTCGAGAGCCAAGCTCAAATAGCAATTAATAATTTTCGCATTCCCCGAAAAGTTTTCCTCTAATCTTTGACTGGAATCCCCATAAGATCAGAGCAAGTTCGCCTTAGTTCAAAGTCAAAATAAACAGCAATTCAGGCACATAACTTGCCGAGCACTTGAAGCCTTAGAAATTTGCAGCATTTTCCCCAGAAGCAACTCACTTCCCTGTTCCACTGAAATAAGCGAAAGTAAAAAAGAAAATTTGCTCATTTTAATTAAATTGCATTCTCCTCGCAGTGCCACTTTCATCAGGATACGCAGGATACGCAGGATACGAGGGATACGAAGGATACGAAGGATACGAAGGATACGAAGGATACGATACTTTAAGCGAATCTCCCTCCAAAATGCGCACACTTGGCTGACTTGGAATTTCTGTTAATCAAACTCAGCGTTCAGCATGAAAACGCTTAATTGTATTATTACATAACTTTTATCCAACCAAATGGAACTGGAAGTGTGAGTGTGGACCAAGAATATTCCGCATTTCACTCGAGACTCGAGTCGTTGGCAATTAATCCATGTGCTTGCCAAAAATAAATCGATGCGGTCTCAAAGGATAATTAATGCGTCACCAGAATACAGAAATCTGAACATGACAGCAGCCAATCGAATTTCATATGCCATAACTTAAGAGCTCTATCAATGTCTTACATAATGTCATCCATGGTAAATGCTCAACCACAA
Organism: Drosophila orena; assembly: GCA_005876975.1. Classification (NCBI taxonomy): domain Eukaryota; kingdom Metazoa; phylum Arthropoda; class Insecta; order Diptera; family Drosophilidae; genus Drosophila; species Drosophila orena. Next base: position 5,507,945 of record VCKV01000008.1, on the reverse strand, counting down.
TGAAACCAACGAATGGCCAAATGTATAAATCACAGATTAAACATTAACCGCACATGAAATATATACAATTATATTTCTATATCCCAGTTCCAGTTAAAAATGTATATGGTGCCGAGATGCAGCTCAAATATAGCAGTTTTTGTTGGTAGCCAACACACAGGTTTTCATTTCCTGGAATTCATTAGGTAATTTATTGAGGCACTTAGTGCTTTTCTGAGTGCATTTACACTAAATTCAAGCCAACTTTTCATGCGTATAGGCATTTCCTAGTACGACTTTTGTGTTGAAAGCACAATTCCTTCCTAACAAATGTACATTTTAGTGCAGGTGGCAGGCGAGGATGATGGAACATGGAGCCAGGATATGAGGATATGGGGATATGGGGATATGGGGATATGAGGATTTCGAGGGGGGAGAGGGAAGAGCTGCGACGTGTGTGTCTGTGTAAACAGGAAGTGTTGCACCGCAGGCAATGTTGCAGCAAAATAGCCAGTCAAATAGGCACCCTGCTCCGCTCCACAGCCCTCCGTCTAGCATTTGGGATTTTGAAAAAATATTTGCATACATGGACTTATGAGGGGCCATCATTTAATGAATGGCCTGCCACCTGTGCACGCTCTTAATGAGCTAAAACAAGGACTGTGTTGCCAGGCGGATGTTAGCTGCGGATGTTTGCCAACGTGTGCACATACGTGTATGTACATATATGAGGGTAAGAAGCTTTTCAGCTACGTTCTGGTTGTGTTATTTTCTTTGATTACATGTACAATGGACTGTAGCTTGTCGTTATGCCACACAAACTGAAATAGCAAATATGTGTTAGTGTGGCGTAGCTTTCCAAGTAAGTGTAGCTTCCAAATGAAGTTCAAATGAGTAAAGATACCGAATTGCATTTAAAAAGCAATAAGCCGAATTTAGCACCATTTGCATTTTGGCGAAGGCGAGCCAGAAATGAGCATTTATCCTGTTTGTGGCACATTCAAATAAATATTCGCTCACAAAGCACTTACAACCAATTGTCTGCCAGACTTTAAGCCAACATTAAGTTTGGTTTCTTTCGCCGAAAATTAATGGCCCGGCATTGGAATCTTGTTTATGGCATATATACACAAAATAGTTTGGCCAAAAGCCGAAAAAAGTCATAGCTGCCATAAATCAGAGCGAAAAAGTCAGTGAGCAAACTGGGGGCCAGCACGAATATTGCTACCGCAGCATGGGAAAAGTTTGAAAAACGGCTTCGAGAGGGAAAAGCTGAAGAGCTGCAGATTTCACGACACATTTGCGGCTGGCTGGCTGACGGGGAATGAAAATGGAAATATATTTCCGCCAACGACAATCAGGTGAAATGCAAAAAGTGTCGAGGAAGTTGTCAAAACACTGAGATAACATTTTCTGGTCAGGACATTGATGGCCAACGAGCTGGAGAAGATGTGCCATATCCTGGCCCTAATTAAGGACGGGGTCCAACTTGTCTCTGTGGGTTTTTAAGGTACGTTCATTCGTGGAGGAACTTTTCCATCTCTGGCGGCTTCCGTAGGCTCCATTTTTATTTATTATGCCACAGCATCCGCGAGGGCAATTTATTTTTCCTGCGCTTGCACTTTACATAGTTTTGCCCCCAAAACCCCCATCTGCATAATTTCAAGGATTCTTACACGGAAGCCTTCAAAAGAAATTAATCTTGCCGACGCGAAACCAACGAAAATTTACGAGGTACCTTGCTAAAGGTGAAAGCACATTCTTCCGCCAATAAATATTTGTGTTCACTACCATTAATTGGGGTCTTAAATAAATGCCGCTTCAAGAGAAATAAGTCTACATGCCACGAACGCAAACCGGGCTTAATCGAGTTTAATCAAAGTAAACAATGGCTGTCATTTAATTAACACATAGGGAACCTTGTTAGTTTGCAAAGGGCTGGGCGAGCGGGTTAGTAATTTGAAAAACTCGTGTACGGCGAGGCAAACAATTGAGAAATCCCAGTAATTGAAAGGGATCCGAACAACAAAACCCTTTGGCACAAAAGCCGCGAGTGCTGAAAACAATTGCTACCCAGCATTTCGCCTGCCAGCTAACTTTTTGCATCTTTTTGCAGGCACTATGCATCACACTACACATATGTCCACACAATTTTTATTAAACCCTTTTCTTTCGAAAAACGCTTTTTTTACGGTCAGCATGGTATGGTAACATGTAGCGAACTATAATCACCGCATGCTGTTTGAGTGGTAATTATGTTGTGACCTTTTGGCCTTAAATTTATTTAAATATAATGCTAGTTAACTTATTATGCGAGAAATTATTAGCCTGCAAAGTCCCATTCCCACCTCTGTAGTGAACTGCGAACCCATTAACTACCACTTATCGTAAATCAGCTGTTCGCGGTTGACATTCTTGAAAAATCATGCAATATTGCAAACTGGTTGAATGGCACAAAGGGGTGAAAAACACAGCCATGGCATGCAGGTCACCCATCGGCCCTTTTTTCCTGCCACAGACTGCCATAAATCACATAAATGTGTGGCAGCATCAGCGGCACTCGCAGAAAAACGTAAAAAAGTAAGTGAAAAACCGGCTCAATATCGGCTCAACTTTTAGTTCAATTAGGCGTAACTCTGATGGCATTCCGAACCCCTATTTATAGCCTTCATAGGGGGGATTTTCATAATAAGGTGCACCGTAAAAATTGGCTCGTAATTCTCAAATTTCCAGTTAGCCACAATTTCCATTACAGCCAGTCAATAAGCCACATTTACTAAAAATTCACGAGATGAATCCATGCTATTGGTATTACTTTTGGCTATTGAATGTTTTCATGGACATGGACCACTCTTAATAATTTATTATTCGCCGGATCTCATCAACAAACTCTTTTTCACTTGTGCACAGCATACAAATTCAATACTGCTGTCATCTGCACTCATCAATAAAGTTTTTAAATGCATACGAAAATGGGATTTAAATAAAAATGATCAATAAAGATTTTTCATTCATGGAAATCATATAAACTGGAGTTATCTAAGGCCTCCTTAAAACAAACAGCTAAATTCAAAAACGAAAAGCATTTTAACTTATAAAAAAATCTGTTTTTTACTAAAATCGCTGCTGGGGAGGCAGTGCAAAAACCACAAACATAACAAATGCATAGCACAAACTGAAAAGAGGTCGAAACGGGCAAAAACATTGGACAGAAAACACAGGCGGATGAACACGGCTCGGAAAATGCTGCAAATGCGTTCGTTCGCTGCGAATCAATATGGATCCGGTGCAGGGGGGGCGGGGGTGGGCTGCGGGGATCAACAATAACAACATACTGAATAACGTCAAACTAGACCATGAAAACGGGGGAAATTGCAATGAAAAGATACCTACCACGCACTCAAAAAAATATTATTAGCATGTCAACAAAGTTAAACGACAACTGTGAGAAGTGCTGGAACATTTCCTTTTAATTTATATTACTTGTATTTATTTATAATATTTTATTTAAATTTAAATATGTTTTCTTTCTTAAACGATAACTGTGGAATATTTTCTTAAAATGTATATTACTTTTATTTATTTATATTATTTTAAATACGGATCGGAAATAGTATAGTTTGCAGAACGCAAACAATTCAATATTTATACCGTTTGGTTACAAATTTACTGATAAATGTGTAGAAAGAAATATAGATATTAAAGGGGTTAATTGTTCGCCGCAGTGTAAGGCCCATGGTGAAGTATACGCCCCGTTGCACGTGATGCACCCGAAAGTATGCAACGCTCCTTCTGCAGCAGCCCAGTTCTCTGTGGAAAACTGCGGTTTTGGTTTTTATTATTTTGAATTTCTCCATTTGCCGCTTAGAGCCGAGTCACAAAATCGCACCACGTTGACCGCAATTAAAGCGAAATGTGCAGATGATGAAGGCTTCGGGGCGAAGGTGGGGCAGGTAGAAACAATTTTTCTACCTTGCTGGCCGGCGACAAAGAAACTTTCCCGAAGAGCCCAAATGGGCCGAATAGGCAGTGCTCATCTATTCTGACAGTTGAGTGAGAATGCCGCACAAGAAATTCACTGTCAGCCAGAAAGGAAAACGGCATTTCGCTAGAATTTATTTCACTGGTCGCAAGAAATTAAAAGACAAAGGTAGCCGCCAGGAAATGGGAGGACAATTGTGGCCGTAGCCCTAGGAGGACTTGTTTTCCCTGACTTTGAGGCATGTCTGCTTTAAAAGACTTTAATGTTGTATATAATAAAAAATTGCAGTAGAAAAGGTTTTACTGGGCGGTAATTCGTTCGATAGTTTTATAGAATATTGATAAGATTGGAGATACTTATTTAATCTACATTTAGTAGTAATAACTATATGAACTTCGTTGTTTTATTAAACATCTATAAGATTACCAGCGATTGCTGGATTATTTTATCAGTAAATCTTCCTGTCACCCAAGAATATTCGCTTCCGTTTTCATGAAAAGGGGCGGGGCATTGCATAGAATACAATTAGTGTGTGATAAATAGTCTCAGAAGACAACTGGGCCGCTTGAGACATTTGATGCAATGCCAACAGGGGCCAGCAAACATGATATATCTAAGTTCATCTATTGAAAGTCATTGTGCTGCACTAACTACCGACAGATGGCTGCACTTTCAGTCCTTCGGACTGCCAGCCATGTGGTTAGGGCCCCTTGGGCGACCACTAGACCACTAGACCACCCGTCCACCCGACCACCCGACCACCAACCCATCGGTCCTTCATCTGACATATTGTGTGAGTCGAGTCAGCTGCTCGGCCTATTTGGCATTTAGCTAGACGACATTTCTGAGCCCTGCATGCGAGTAGCTTGGGCTGCAATTAAAATTGTTAACCCTTGTGTAAAATCGCATTGGGCTGCTGCTCTTGTGGGCCAAGATCCGGCAGCTGTCGCCTCTTTCGGCTAAAACTTGGAATTTATGGCATAAATAATTAAGTATAGGCAATTTAGTGGTGACGAGCGAATATAGAGCAGTTACTAACCCAAATAGAACGAGGCTAACGTAGGTTATTGACATTGGCATCATGTGAAATGTGAAATGTGGCCATGACTTAAAGCGGTGCGGTTCTCTGTGGTCAACGACCATCCCTTTGGGCTCTGCAGCTGATGGCCAAAACATCAATTTTCCCGGAATGCCAATAAAGCTTCTTTGGCCATTTCCATTCACAGATAAAATGTTCAATGGTTCTACCACTCACTTCTTGTGAGTGAGGGAATTTATTTGTACACACGCGTAAATACGAATTTATGCCAGTGATTGTCGCCTTTATCGGGGCATAAAAACTGCAGCACCCAATTTGGGTACATCTCAAGTTTGAACTGGAACATGTGTCATCCCATCGGATGCAGTGCCCGGAAATCGACAAGTCGCCGTAATAACATGCAAATGGATGGCAAAAAGCTTTAGGAACTCTGCTCCTCCAAGGCGAAAGGCGAAAATTGTCAACGGCTTGTCGGCGCCTAAATGTATGCCATGAATTTGTGTGCGCCCGCATATCTGCAGATTTCGCAGAGAAACTTTTGCCATCGGTTCACAACCTTCGAATTTTCGCGGAGGAAAAGTTTTGCTGGCAGTGCCCCTAAAAAATACAAAAACACATCCCCAGCTTGTCTGCCAAACAACTGGCAAATATTTATAGTCTAATTGTGAGTACGATTGAGATTGTACAAATACGTTCTCTCTTAGAGCCTCCAGCCCACACCTTTTGCACCAATATCCAGGGACCCACTTTGTGGCTCGGCACAAAGAAGTCTTCAATTTAGTCCTCCAAAGGATGTGCAGTGGCTGTGCTGGGTCGGCTCGGGATGTTCGGCTGGAGGACAGGGCAGGTCGGGTCGGGTTGGGCTGGGTCGCATTCGCAATCTCCGATCCTAACCGGAGGTCGCATACTCATACATATATGTATGCATTCAGATATCTATACGTCCATATCGAAGGCGCGCCTTTTGTGCTTCTGACACTTGTCAAAGCTATAGGAATTTCGAAATAAACAATGTAGGTATCAGTCGACAGTGCACAGTGTGCCAAACTAGTTGGAAAAGGGATTTCCACATGACTTCACATTCGATTCGAATGGCCTGAACTGGTAATCCGGCGGGATTACTCACTTATCGCTGACAAAATAAATGAATACAGTTTCAACCACTTTGGGAGTTGGGAACTAAAGAGTATTAGCCAATTATACTGGTGCAAAAAGCATCCAAATCAATTTTACAACATTTATGAAGACTGTTTTCTAATTTACCTTAATTTTCTTAGGTATTTATTGCTACTGTAAATGTGCTTAAGTCAATTTAAAAGAAATGGTAATGTTGATCTTTAGCCCACTGTATTTTCCCACGATACGAGGTTGTACATCCTAATGGTGTGTATACATATACGAAGATACGGTTTACTGAGCAGCTGCTGGTTGCAAAGGACATGGGGCACCAACACCACTGCACACCAGCACACACACACCCACACCCACAAGGCGAGGACCCCCAACTGTCATAAACTAGGATTATGTTGCATAAGCCTGCTTCCTCCTGCTTCATTGTTATTGTTGTCGTGAATAGAACTGAGATGCCTACACAGTTTAAGGAAAAAAAGCTCCGTTGCTCCAAAGCCGATAATTAGATTTTGGTTGAAAATTGATGGGTATGTGTCATTCGGCGCAGGGGCCGCACTGCAAAGTCCTCGTAAACTAATTGCTGCCTATCGACCCAGCCGATTGCATTCCCTTTCGTTTGAAAAGCCAATTAGAGCTGCCGACATTTGTTAGTCAAAGCTTAAATGCGTAATTTGATCCATTTGCCAAGATAAAATTTGCCGGCCCAGTGGCAAGGACAAGCGGGGCGAACTTTCCATTTCCATTACCGCCTCGACCGCCTGCAACTAAATCAAATTTTCCCTTGCACGGCTAAAACGACAGCTTCCGGGGGCCGCATAATCAATAAGTTGGCTTGTGTGGCCTCTGTGTTCTCGGCATCCAGTTCTCAGTTCTATGGGCACTGGCACAATGGCGAAAGTTCGACTTGCTGCTTCATTAAATTTAATTTATAAACTTGCCATAAGCACTAAATCACTGTGCAGCATCTGGAGGTGGGGCCATTCCAGTGCCAGGAGATACTCGCTGCTGGCTGCGTCTCCGTTGCGTTGGCACACTCCTTGTGGAACTGCATAAAATGGCGACCAGTGGCCAAAATGGCGGTCCATAAACATCCGGTCTCCACTTGCTCTTGTTCTTGCTATTGCTCTTGCTCTTCCCGTTTGCGTTTTTGTTTCTGCAGCTGCTGACCGTTATTTACATGGCAACAAAATGGCTGAAGGAAAAGGGGCGACAAAATAAGAACCCAAAATATGAACATATTTATGCTAAAGAACCCAAGGCTGCGAGGAATGGAGCACTTGACAAACAATCGACGAATATATGCAAAAAGTTTGCAGATAGAGAAGTTCGCCCTCAAATTCTCAAGCTCAAAAAAAGCCAATAAAAGTCGGTGATACATTTGAGTATTTACCAGCAATACTTAAATATTTATTTATTGATGCGTGACTTCTGCCAAGGTAATCGTAAGAAGAAGGAAAGAATTTAAATACGACAAATAAATCAATAGTTGAAAGGCACCAGTTATTAACGAACAAAACTGCAAAAACATCGGAATCAACTATAAAAGGGCTAACATTTGTTTAATGTTTTTGTTGAAGCTGTCTAGGTCGACATTTAAGCCATTTGTTTGCTGTTGACATTTTCGTGCTTTTTCGCCTTCTTGTTGCTCAAGCATTTCCGCTTGGCGCTAAAATGTGTGCTACACTTTTTTGTTCGCCCCACATACACACACACACACGCACGAACACACAGCTGCCTGCCTGTTTGTGTCAGGGGTCGTCTATAAGAAACGACAATTTATAAGACCACGCCTCCAGCTGGCATGGCCCCGCCCAGATTTTTGCCCATTCTGCGTGTGACAAGCGCGTGTGGCGAGTGATTTTTGTGCGAACTGACTTTTGATAATCGGAATTAGTCTGCTACAATTCCACTTGCCAACTGTGGGTGGATGGACCTGTTGGGGGCTTTAATTAAGTTGCTTCACTGCAAGGACGTGATCTTTGGTCCAGAATTTTCCCATCTTAATTGTCCTGTTCATGGCAAAGCTGAATGAATATATTGCCAAATGAAATTTGTGTCTAGAGCTTATTCATAGTTAAGGAATCTGAAAACTAACAAAATCAAATACTAATTGATTGTATTCTTGTGATAAAACGAGAATGCATTCGTTTTAGTTCTTTCGTTAGTAAGTACAAACAATTAGCAATCATTGCCTGAAAAATATATAGAATATACAGTATATATATAACTAATAGGTGGAGACCTTACTAAATAGAGCTAGGAAAAGTATTATAAATGGGTTATGTAGGTGGGAATTAATGGGTCCGTAAGTGCTTGCGATGATCAAAGTTTAAGCTGTCTGTTTGGCCCATCCAGAGATAATCGGAGCCTAAATCAGCAGCATTTGAGAGGCATTCAGACATCGAGGCGCCCACTAAAAGTGGCATAAGAGCCATTCCACGAAACCCTTTGACGCGGCCCATTGAACCATAATAACAGGTGAGAGACAATTGGCGCCATCCAAAAGGCGCTCCTTTGAATTATGTTAAGTGGACGGGTGTCTCTGCAATTCTGTCCATTCCATTCTGCTCAATTGTGTTTATTTGCGCGAACTGCGCCCAATGGCAGATGACAAAAAGACGCTTGACCTTATGGCGCTAAAGGCAAGTCCTGAGTGCCCACTCACACAGGACGAAGGCGATGTGTCGCCAGAGAAAAATTCGTTACTCGCAGTGCGAAGTGCCACGCCCTCGGCCCTCGGCCCTCGGCCCCCGCCCACTTTCCCAGGCTCATAATGATGAGATTCTTTTCTCTCCCGCTCTCGCTCTGTCTTTTTTCGTTTGTCTTTTTCGCAACAACAGCGAAAATTTTCAATGTTGTACGCGAAATTGTTGACAAAGTTTGCCTCAAGGCAAACACAATGCCAAAGCGGGCTGGGAAGTCTCAGTTTCAAGGCAGCAGCAGCCACCCACTCACCCACTCACCCACCCACGCCCCTCGTTGGCAACATAAAAATAAAATTACACAAGAAATTAAATTAGCGCAAATAGGAGCGCACTGCAAAGGAAAAAAGGAAAATTCAAATTTACTTGCCGTAAAAACGACTGTTGTGACACTTGAAACGACGCAAGTCGGCAGGGGGAAAGACAAACAGCGGCCAACAAACGAAAACAATAAATTAAATTCAGAGCAGCAGGGCCATAAGCGTCAAAGGCGACTAAGTGCTCCGAGTGGCAGGCTCAAGGATCTGCAGTGCCACCTCCTCCTCCACCTCTAACCACTACCCCGTCCAGTCAGACGTCTCGCTATCAACATCAACCCTCCACCTTCGACTCAAGTAGCCTCATAATAAACAGGCAAGTGCAACAGTGACGCATTTCCAGTCGGCGCCACTGAAATCCTCCCAAGCATTCCCCAAGTGCGGCGATGGATCATTTGTGCGAATGGATATGGAACAATCAGGCCCAGATGAGCGACAGGTGGACAACTTAGCCGTCCAACTTAAGCAGGTTCGAAATACAGTACAATTTGGTTGTTCAGTTGGAGGGTAAACATAGCTATCTTAACCAAGAGACGTATGTATGTATAAACACTTTGAATTAGGTTTAAATATATATGAATATTAATACCAGGAAAAGATATCATTTCAAAGTTTATTTAAGCTTTGCGATTTTTATTTGCTTATATAACGTACTCATCGAACTTTTTTAAAGCCCATAATGTTGAGATACCGATGTATCCAATTTAAAAATGGTGCAACCAAATGTCATATAGGCATTAGTAGCATCTAAAGCCACCTTTTGGCCGCTCTACAAATTATTTAAATTAAAGCCATTATTTTAATTGCTTCCCCCCGCCCATTTAGCCTGCAGGTCAGTCCGAGCATCTTGACAGCGAATTTGCAAATGGATTTTTGTGGGCTATTTTTGGCAAATGTTGCATACCCCGGGGAAAGTTGCTGCGAAGGACAAGCGACTGCAACCCCTTTGCCCCACTGCGCTGGCCATACGTGTATGTAAATCGTGCCATTTTTGCGCTTTACGTATATCAATTTAAAATGCAATTCGAATAGCGACAGCCATGGGGCTGCAAACTGGCAGTGGGACTTGTGGCGTGGGAGGATATGAGCCAGTGTATCCTTGGTAGCTGCGCTGTGTGTTTTGATGAGCGGACGTGGCTGGGGCTGTGCCAGCGTAATGAAACAGTGCGTCAAATATTAGCCATTCGAGGCAAAAGTTTGGCGAACTTGCAACGAAATGCGGCAGTTAGCGGGCAAAATTTGTGCAGCCGCCCACATGAGCCGAGCCAGATGCAGATCCATATGCCACTGTATGCAACTGTCTAAATACCCAACTATCTGCTTGTGTTCATAGTGTCCCGTGGGACAAGTTTTTAGAGCTGGCTTTCCCACCTCCCCCAAAAATCACCCAACACCAAGCGCCTGGATTCGAAAGAATTGACAGGTGCTCCAAGTGTTGTTCGTGAAATATTCAACCATGTGAGTGCCAAATTTTAGTCCAGAGTTCGTGGCAAAAATTCCTGAAAGTATTCTCCCCACCAACATAAGCATTTGAAAATAAAATGTGCAAATACCAAAAATGAGCAACTATTTGCGCACGTGTTCAGTTTCCAGAACAAAAGCTCAAACAGTTTTCTTTAATACCAACATTTTAGTTTATAAACCAATATTACCAATGTTCATGTGCAACATGTTTACACAAAAAGTTTAAAACTAAAAATTAAAGTTGCCAGGATGGAAATGATGTACGTAAACACATCCTTTAAAGTATTAATTCCTCGCAAGCACCATCTACATCTATTGCAACTATCAACTATCAGTTCACTCAAGTTAAAAGTGCTGGCCTGGCAACCTGAATGGAAATCCGATTACGCGATTCAACCGCGCTCTGAAAGCTAATTAAATTTACAAAAGCCCGCCAGCACTGACTATTTTCCATCAGCCAACATTATGATGCGCACACACCGCAGAGCAAACAATATGGGCCACAATTCAAATTTAAAACCGGGTACACGCAAATACAAGTCAATAAAGGCCCAATGCCTACTCACAGTCATACCCAAACAAAACTCTGCCATTATTTAAGCAATTTTTTGTGCAAGCATGCGGTGGCGTCAAAAAGATACGTATAAATATAAATATAAATATAAATATAAATTGAAGCGAAATGTAAACGAGTTCCGATGCGGGAAGAAATCTGTGATGGGTAGTGATGATGCTGATGGGCTGACGACTTTAAGCGGCCCAGAATGTTGCCTACATTTCGGGCTGCTGCGCAATCAATCATGGCCAAAATCAATTTAAACGAAAGAAGGCAAACGTAAACACACCCATACTGGTTGAAGTGCGTAGTTCGCCGAATGACATCCTTGCCGGGGATCCAACGATCCAAGCATCCATGTATCCATGTATCCATGTATCCATGGCTATGTCCTTGGTGCTGTCTATTTTGCCAGCTGCTGGAGGTGAAGCAGTTGCAGACGGGGAATCAGTAGCAGGAGGAACACAAACAATGCTCATTAAAATTGGCAAATCATGTGGAAAATGTGTAAATAGCAATTACACAGCCACCCAGTGCGCACACTGCGTATGCGTAATACTGACTTTGTTTACTTCACCGCTGTTAATTAGAAATGTGCGCAGAACCATTTGCAAAACAATCGCATAGATTAATTTAAATATTTTGAACAACTTATTTTCTGATGCTTTTCCCTTGTCTTATTATAAGATTGAAGTGTTAAAATATGCTTGTATTATAATCTCTTTTAAGCGTTTAAATAACCATTAAAAATAATGGCAACAAGCAATAGGTTCAATAAAGAAATGTAGATTATTGTTATATTTTGTAGCTCAACTGTAACTCAAATATTGCATTTTTATGCATTTCCGAAACACATTCTGCAATGCTTCTGGGCCATTTGCCTACATTATTACCTTCTTAATGGCCGAAAATGGAATTCATTTGAAAATGCTGTGCTACCCTCGGCGATTTTTAATTACTCCTATTTGGGATACGAAAAGATAAGGGAAAATGAAAGTCACCTCCCATGATTGATGGCCTATCGAGCGGCCTTGTGGGGCTGGCGAAATTTGCATTAGGCACGTCGGTCATTTCAGGCTTGATTGCCCGAAAAAAGTATGTATTTGGGGTGGAGTGCACAGTTTGTTTTAAATTATGGTCAATTATGAAACGGCACATTAACTTCGAATTATTTGGGCTATTCAAACGCTCGACTGCAGCTCTTAATAGGCATGTGGAGTTTCAGGTGCTCGAGGTGTAATTATCAGTGATGATGTGGCTTATATGTACATAGGTAACAGCCCGATTAGTTCATTGAAACTAAAATTGATTTGCGGTCTTGCGCCTGCCCATGCAGCATATACATACAAGCACGTATATGCTTAAATCAACATGTAAATCATCCTGAAGCCAGAAGCTAGATTCAAGTATATTTAACCGCCGCTAGGTGGAGCCTGTGTATACTGTGTACAACTGTTACTATAACTTTATTTGGCTGCTTAGGGCTGAAGTGGTTGGCAATTTGTATCATATATGAGAATTCCCCAGAACTTTAGTGTATTGTACTAGCGCATTCCGCTTCCAATGAGGCAAAAGAAATCCCCCAGTTCTAAGCAGTTGATTTTTATGCTCCATTGAAGCGCCTAAGTCGTTTCTGCACCTAGGCGGCAATTAATTTGGGGCAACTCTCGAAGGGAAGTGGGGCTCTTTGTTGTGCCAAAAATCAATGCCACATGTTAAATATCGTGGGAAAAACACAAATACCAGCAGTGGCGCTGGGGGGCGTGGCAGTTGGAGGGCTGAATGTTGAATGAGGACAGCAGGCAGCGCAGAACATAATGAACATTGTTGTCGCACTTCCTGTCTCGCAGTGCCTGTTCTCCTGGCTGTATATCCAGCCAGAGTACTCGCTGGGTCATAAAAGATGGAGGTACTTCAGGCACACAAAAGCCAGCAGCATTGACGAAAAGTCAACATATCCACCGAAAAAGGACGAGCACACTGCCTGGTGGGCCGTTAAGTGTGCAATATTTATTTTGTATAAAACGCGTGCCACGAATAACAACGGCGGGAAAAGCGATGCCATTAAATGGAACGCAAAGGTGGAGTCTAAGGCTTTCACTCCACAAAAGGATGTTTTCATGCAGTCATGAACTGTGGGCCAGTTAAGGAGTTGGCCGGTTAAGCCGCAACTTGCAAGCACTTCATCAAATCCATTTTTTCTTTTGAATAATACATATTTTTGTACTATAAAATATTTGCAGAAACAACATGATTTCCGTAAATAAATTTAAAGGGTATTATTTCTGCAAGGCACGCACTGTTATTTCGCATTGTATTGCGATGTACGACTGCGCTCCAAAATTAATTGAAATATTCATGCCAGATTTCCTGCTGAAGTTTATTTTTAGCCTGGCCAAGGGACTGGTAATATTTTTTCTGTAATTATTTATTCATTGGCAGAGTGGATAATATTTCGTGCTGCAACCGAGGCTTTTACCAAAGTTATTCAACTAAGACTGGTAATCTGCCCAGAAATAATAACCTGTTTTTCTGTGCGACTTACTTACTGCTTACGCTCAGTTATTATAATTTTTAAAAATGTATTTTCATTTATCTCAGCTGCCAATTCAAGCGCATCGAAACACATCGGTTACTTATTTTCTTAGGAAGCAAAAACGCTGTTGTTTACCAAAAAGCAAAATCACAAGCATTTTATACTTTATTCGGGTGATTTACCGCATTTGCAAGTTAAACATATTATGGCCATTATTGCCCTTAATGGCCCGTTTTTTTGTTCTAAATTTAAATGTTAAATCTGATGGTTCTTAAAGTGTTTAGCAGCTTCAGCGATAAAATTCCTTGCAGCTTAAAAGTTATTATCCAACTTTGTGGTTCACTGCGAATTACAATTTCTATGTTTATTTAAAAAAGTAACTTTAATTTTCTTTGACTTGAAAAATTCAAATAGCCATACAATAAGTCTATGACAACCTTAAATAAGTACACAAAAATCAAGGAGTGGAAATGAAAAAGGTGGGAAAGCTCAGGGGCTTTAAGAGCATACACCTACTAATAAATATCCAATTTCCCACCAGCAGTTAGTTCCGCATACCATATGTACTAGACGTCCAAAATGCCTGCAAATCATTCAATTAACTTTGGAACCTTTTCGGTTAATTGAAATTCGGGCGCTGATCGCACGCACTTGATAATGGCCAGAAAACATTTTCCCACAATTTTGATTGCAATTTGTATGCCATTTGTCAATATCAACAGATAATTCAATATACATTTAATTGACTCAATTGAATCAGTTGGCTGCGCCCCTCATAAATTTCAAAATCAGACCAATTATGCAAACCGATCGATTGATCAAGGAGGTGATCGCAACGGATGCATTGACTTTGAAATACATATATTCATTGTGACATTGCCCCCTCATCCCCAGTGGATCAATTTTGGGTGGTGAAAGCTTTGTGTCAATTGAAGGTGATGCTTGCCACAAGCTTCACTTTGGGGCACGTTGATCAATCGAGCGATCGCGATCGCGATCGTGATCGCTCACAATCGTTTACTTGCCGCCTTGGTTCAATTAAATTGACCGTTCTGGTGACGCCGCACATGCAATAAACTCGTCGGCGTGGGAGACGAGCCGCCTTCGCCAAGATCTCGATGGTCTCTAGTAGAGAAAGTGCCACTGCCACACAACCGATGCGTGTACTGCCGCGTGCCGCAAGGTCGACCAGATGTCAATTGGAGCGCCGCACGTGAAAAGTGGCAAGTGGATGTGGCAAGTGCGTGGTGCATCGCCCAAAGAACTAACCATAAATGGATGCAACGTGCAACGTGCAGCAATGCAGCAATGCAGCCGCCGCAGCCTCTGCTAGGAATTTATGCTCTCCGCTTAAATAATTCACACGGTGTGGACTCAAGGACATTGCCACAAATAGCGAGAGCGCTCCGAAGTATGCAACGCCAGGAACACTCGCAGGACATACAGTATATATACAGTATGGATGCCCAAAATAAAATGCCGTTTTAATTTCATTGCAACGCGCTTCACTAATTTGTTTTGCTTTCTGTTTTAGTTCGCTGCCATTTCCACTCCGGCAACCGCATTTTACGCAACCGCATTAACAGTCCAAAAAATTTTTAAAAGCACTGCCAAAACATCTCGTTTTTATTTGTCGTCCATTAGAATGCATTAAGTGCATTGCTGGATTTCTAACACTAAGAAAATGGGGACTGTTTTCTAGAGCTTTTACTCTTAACCCGTCCTTTAACTTGGGAATTTCTATTGTGCGAATGCAGCTTTATAGACTTAAGCAAATATAAATGTATATATAAGCCTCCTTTCTATGTGCTTCCCACTTTTTCAGAATTTGAATACAATTTCTTCCAGCCAAAAGCCGTTTGAAACATACTTAAAATCCAATTAGGCTTCCTATTACCAAAATTCTTCCTGCTAGTTTGGCATTCATTTCTAATTCCCTTATTCCTGTTATACTGCAAAATTTCAGATAACAATTTGGCAGAAAAAAGCATCCTTGTGCCCTGGGTAATTATGCGCTTATCTCTGCTTTCCATCCCCAACAAATTTTTGCCAAAGCCCGGTCTAATTTCATTAGGCATGCAAATCGCGCAGTTTTCGCCATCTGCCGATTGCGGCCAAGTTCTTTAAAAGAATTTCGAATAGGAAATTTCGATTGTTTCGCCAGAAAAAATTCAAACAAGTGCTTTTTAATTGAAACTACATGGAATACATAAATACCCTGTCTCTTGCAAAAATTGTGATATTGCTTTTTTGGAATCATAATAATAAGACGACTGTTTTCAGTCAAGTCAAGTTTAATCCGACTTTAAAAATAATATAATAAATATATAATTTCTATATATATTTAAATGAAAATATTTTTTGAACGCTACAAGAATAGCGCTAGTAATGTAAGCTCAACTTTTCATAAAGCGTTTTTTTCATCGAGTTTGTGGAAGCAAACTGCTTCTGATGTCACATATACCCTATCAGGCCCAAGGCAAACCCGAATTCGAGCAAAAATCTCATTAAAAGTTTTCGGCATTCTCGGTTCGTCTTTGTTGCGTCTCGAATTTGGCTCACAGCTATTAGGCAGGCATAATCAGCCAGAAGTCGCGTGCTAACCTGTCCAGGACTTTTGAGAGGGTTTACGAGTATTGGTGGCCATTCAAGCGTGCAGGGAGAGGGATGCGAGTGCGGGGCTGACAAAGGTTACCGTGCAACTTTATTTTTTATGTATTTTAATTTGTTTTTTGTTTTTTGGTCGCAGCCGGCGACTGAGAAACGCGATTTGCAAATACGTCTAAAAAGTAACATGCTTATTAAAATAATTAGATACCCTTGGGTTTTTTTTGTGGTTGAGTTTCAGGATGTGAAAAAGAAACGTGTGTTACTAGTCCGTGGTTGTTTTTTAATGATCAGAAAAACGTGTCAAGGGAATCGTTTGCTTTCCTTTTAGAAACAATTATGGTATATAATTTAAGTGATTGTGAATCTAAAACAAATCCCATATACATACATATATGGTACCTTTGATTAAAACTCACTTGAATAAAATATATCCCTGTTAATTTGTAACGTCTTTAAATGATAATTGTATATATGTATGTACGTCAAAAGCTAAGTTAAAAATATAATAAGTTAAATATTTCTATAATTTTTTTTTGTTTTGATCTTGTGTGGGGCAGCTCAAAAAGCAAACACAATCGAAAGAGGAAGCAAAATATGTACATTCTCCTGAAAGTTTTATAAAACAAAATATGAGAAACACGCGCCAACATACCTATTCAAATTGTTTTTAAACTTGTGCGGCTGCAAGTCGACGATGTGCGATGGGCGAAAGTGATAATTTTAAAATTCAGCCGAGGAAAAGGCGCAGGGAAAGTGGATTGGGAAAGGGTGCTCCTAATTCCCTCGGCTGCTGGCTACTGGCTGCTGGGTGCTGGGTGCTGGGTGCTGGGTGCACATGCCCCTGACATTTAAGCTTGATACGAGCCACTGGCTACAGGACGAGCAGTACGAGCAGGACGAGCAGGACGAGCAGGAGGAGCAGGGCGTGCAAGAACAACAACGTGCCACCGTTTGAGGCAGCCAATGTCAGAGAACGCCACTCGCTGATTGGCTGCGCCCGCTGCATGCTGCAATCGGAATTGTTTTTCGCCTGTCCTGGCCTGTGTTTTCGTTACGTCCTGCAGGATTTCTCCAGGACTTGTCATATTCTCACCTGGACTTTTGGCGCTACATTTGATTGAGGACTGACGTCTGTCGTTCCGCTGCTGAATGGATTTTCCACTAACTTCTCACACAATCGAATCACTTTGCATTTTGTTTGTAAATGGCGCTTTTTGCGGTACAACTTTGCCCGTTTTGGGTCACACACACTCGTTTATATTCGGGAGTATCCTTTTTTATTTGATTTCGGTGCAGGTGCTGGTGCTGAGTGTTTGCATTAGTTTTCACCAAAGATTTCCAGGTAATAATCACGGACCACAAAATTTCCAAGCTCTCGATTTTCTGTCGAGTCCAGAGTCTGTCGCCCAACTGAAATTGTCGAGCGAGTCGGCAACGTAGAAAAGCAGAAAAGCTGCCTCACTTGCGTGCGTGTGTGTTAGTGCGCGAGAGCGGGAGCGAGCGTCGCCTGCGTGTGTAGTGGTGCCAGGAGCCACGTGAACGTGCGTCAGCTGTGCTGGGCCAAAAACCAGCATAATTGCCTCTGAGTCTGAGTCGCTCTCAAAGCTCGGCTCTCCGAGCTTCACGTCACCTGATGTGGCGTCACTTGATTCTATTTGTTTTCGTGTTGTTGTTTGTTGCAAAAAGCCGGTCTTCCTCCCCGTCAAACGAGGGTTCTGATGCAAGGAGTCAGATCAGGACTCACTCGGGTTGCAACAACAATTTGGAGGGTAAGTCCGCGTAACGCGACTTCACTTCCAGCCAGGTGGGCTCACAAATGATGGATGAATCATTTGTCGGTGGCGGGTATTTCGCGCGAATTGCCGAAAATCGATTCAAGGCGGCATACTGAAATGGATAGAGACCTCAATTGATTTTGAGGAGTTTCAAAATCGACAGATTCCATAATCCAATTTAGGTGCACATTATTTTTTTAAACATTTTTTGTTCAATATTTGGTTTTATACTTGTACAGTTTCACTTATTGTTTACCTTACTTCCACGTCCCCACTAGCTTTTATTAATAATAGTCAACCACTTACCATATAAGATTCTTATCTTATAAACCTATTAATTGAGTAGAAAATAATTTAACTTTCTCCTTTTTTCGACTACTGTGTTCAAATTAAGGACATAATAATGAAAGTCGAAAGGCCTTTTTTTAATATTATTAATCAATATATTAATATATTATTTTAATATTTATATATTAATATGCGCTGCTAATATTATTAAATCATATATGCCATTTGTATTTAAAATAAATCCCAATAAAACAAATAAATTGAATCATAAAATAACTAAGGATCTGTGTAACCTTCCAGACCTGAAATTGCGATGACTGTGGCAACATCATGCGACGCCTTGAGCCTCCTTGCGTTTAGTGAGACACAGAGGCGTCAGCTCTCCCGAAACCTAAAAGGACCCTCAATGGCCATGCTCTGCGACCCTCCGGATGTCGCACTCTCTCTCGCGGCAAAGGATGCCGTGCACCTGCCTCAATGTGCGTGCTCAATGAAAAGCTTGGCCAAGAGAGTGAGAGCGAGCTCTTCGCTCCGAGAGTTGATGTAACCGAGCTTTTTTTTGGCTCGGACCATGCAGGACGCTTCCTGAATGTGTGTGTGTGTTTTTTTTGTGATTTTTTTTAGCTCACGGGGGGTGGCGCCTCGCTTTTGCGGCCGCTGAAGGCCGTCGCAATCACTTTTTATTAGGAAAGGTTAGTTGTGGTTGCTGCTGTTGTCGGTGGCCCGGTTGTCTGTTAAGCAGACAAAAGCTGCGCGCTGTGCTTTTTGCGTGAGGCGTGGGCGTGGCACTCTTGCGGAGTTGCAACAACGAAATTTGCAACAGCGAAGAGGAACCAAGGAAATGTAATCACAATAGTCAAATAAAGCTGGCCAACAAAAGGATTGTTTACCCACCACCAGCGTCTGTAAGAGGAAGTGAAAGTTGGTTACCCTTTTTGATGGGTGTTTTTACTTCTACTGGATTTCCTGATTTCAGCCATTAATATTTGCTTTAACATTCAAAGTTATTAATAACTAATATTAAGAGCTAATAAATCAATAATAATTTAAATTAATAATTTAAGTTAACTTAGGATTAAATTATATTTAAAATAAAATAAGCTTATTCTCCCATTAAACAAATTAAATGTGACATATTATAGGGGAATTAAAAAAAAATGTAGATGCTGCCTTGGAAGCACCTAAACATAAATATTTTGTAATAGTTTTCCAGTCGTATCATTATCATTACAATTTTATTGCAAATGAAAAAAAAACTTGTTCGACTTAAAATTTTTTGAAACGTAACCACCACTTCTTCTTACGTACGTAATACGTTTGAATAACTGAAGCTTTTCACACTGCTTGCTTGATTGAAAAAGCTCCAAACGATAACTTTGAAATTTTGTTCATGCTACCGCTCATGAAGCTCAAGGACTGATGCTTTTTACATGCTTTTTACATGGTCTTTCCAACAGGTTTACTCCTTTTTTTTCAGACATTTTTACAAATGACATCAATATAAATTCAAAAATGTGTATATTGTGTATTTACTTTAACGTTTTTTTCGTCTATCATTCATCTTCATTAATTTATGTCAATTAGTTTTCCGTCTTAAATAAGTGTATATAATTACTATAATTAATTTCTGATCCAAGTGAAATATATGAATAAGTAAATAAAAAATACCCCCTAATCCAATCGTTTATTTTTTGTTAATATATGCGAGCAGACCAATTTATACTTATTTTTACTTAAAAACTACTTATTTATAGCCTATGCTAAAAATCAATTCACCTGATTCGTATAAGCTCTTTCATACTTTAATCCGTTTATGTGCACGGGTGACAACAAGCCAAATATTAATTTAATTTCATAATACTCAATTAATTGATAAATCTATCAATCTATATACTTACATACATATATTCGCACACCCAAAGCAGTGAGAACTCATTAATGTAAATTTTTTTTGCATTTGTCAAATGAAAAACAGAATAAGGGAATTAAATTGTTGCTCGGTAATTTCCAGCTGAGTTTTTATTTCAATAAGCAAACAAAAATGTGGCTACATGTAGAAAATTTCTTACTTCATAAAACCACAAATGTTTCAAACTAATAATATTCCTTTAAAAGCATACCTCGTTATGGATATTTATTTCCACATTGTTAAACATTTGAAATGTAAGAAAACACAAAAAAGAGCCCTAGAATTTCTTATATTTATATATATGTTTTACACATTACTGTTTTTGTCAACATTTATTTATTTTTTTGTGTGAACCGCTTATACAAACTTAACAAATAGGAATGCGATAATGTTTTCTGTGCGCCGCAAGATAAGTGCGACGTCAATTGAAGCCTGCACATTTTTTCCCTCACATTTAAATTGTGTTTGCGGTAGTTAATTATGTTTTACAGCTAATGGCGAAATGTCAAAATAATTAAAATGCCCACAACAGCTCAGCAGTGAAAACTGACCAGCCGAAGGTGTACATATTCGTAATATACACGTATGTGGAACGGAGTTTCATATACGAGTATTCAGGGCATAATTGACAAGCGGTTTTCAACTGTCAGCGGCGATTAAGGTGCAAAGCCGCTTAACGATAAATTAAATATAAATATATGCGCTGTAAGTTACACCATTGTCACTCTAATTGACTTCGGTTTCAGCATTGGTTTAATAAAATTTAATAGATTTGCTGATAAACTCCAGGATGGTTATGTAATGTGTTCTGTGGCAAGCGTAGCTAATGCATTTAACTGACGATTGCCAATGCATTTAATGAAGCGGTACAATGTACGCAGCTCTAAATTGGAATGAGAAATTTATTATTAATAGACAAATGCGACTAAAGCGGCGGAATTCAAAACGTTTTGTAATTAGCCATTTGAAAGGATGCGCCCAAACATACAGGCACACGCAAAAAGTTGGATAATTATACGGAACGAATACAAGTTTATAATTATATATTAAAATCTAATTAAATTAGCTGTCTGGCAGGCAATTGTCAAGCCGAACAATTTACTAGGATTCGAGGGGAGTGGGCGAATAAATGCGTTTGCACCCATTGACCGGCAAAGAGGTCGAAATATTACGCGCCAATGACATCACATACTGAAATGAGCATTTCAATAAATCACAGAAGCAATTAAACCATTTGATTGCACTTCACGCTTCGCAGAAGTTAGAATTATATTTTACTGCATTTTTATATTTTGTATGCGTTAAGTTTCTAAGGTATATGCCAAAATATTGTCAGCCTCATGTATAGTTTTGAAAAGGTATGGTTTTATTCGTATTAAATCTATTCTGTTAGTCTAATTCTTTGAAAAGCATCTAACAAGATGAATGAAGTGCTTCCAATCCTATGAAGTATTTATATTCCCAATCAGGATCAAGCCATGTCCGCCTGTCCGTTCGTCTGTCCGTTCGTCTGTCTGTCCGTATGAACGTCGTGCACCGGAAACTATAATTCATGCAGATTCTAAGCTGCGCAAGTTTGATTCAGAACATTGCCATGCCCACCACTCCCACTAGCTGAGTAATGGGTATCAGATAGTCGGGGGATTCCAACATAGCGCTCTCTCTTGCTTTAAAATGTTAATCATGACATTGTCTGAAGCCTAGCTAGTTGGTAAATAAATTGCTGATTTAAGCAGTCAATATTTATAGTATTTCGCTTACCATTTCGGTTGAGACAACTGAAGTTCTTTGGCTAATTGCCGTCAGAGTTCATTACCAATGCCCTCCAACATTCTTAAGTGCTACATATGTTTGTGCATTTATGCCAGTCTCATTAGCATAGTGATATTGATTTTCTGGTTAACCATCAATCAACAAAACGTTAGACACACAGGCCCCAGATTGCTATGCAATTGAGGCTCCAAACCGCAGCACGCCATGCTCGAATGCCTTAAAGCGCCTGTTGGCATGCAGCAATTTATGTGCACATATCTTTGTGTGTGTAGGAGGCTCCAAGGATGCGTGGATGTGGCTCCTTTGCCCAGAAGGGAGCTGCGCTGAAGGCAGAGCCAAATACGTAGCTCGATGTCCTTGCGCGACCATTGCTTCTCGATAAACAATTATGCCAGAGCTTCGCACAGCCAACCGAATTCACAGAACGTCGAGAACAATTAACGTCTGCCCAGATGTCCCTAATTAACTATTAAGCTGAATACTTACCATCCCAATCATAATATGTGAATGTAACAGACAAAACCCATAATAAACACAGATTAAGTCACTTGAATTCAACAATTGACTAGCGCACAATCGATTTCACTAAATCAATTGCATATTTCACGCTTAAAACCCTATTCATTCTATTTAACAAAATATGATATATTTATTGGGTAAGTCTGGTAAATAACTTCTCAATTATTAGTTATCTATTTTAAAAATGGTTTGAATACAATTTGAATCATTTTTTGCATATGAAATAAATATTGTTTGCACACGTAAGAAGAACTATTAATAAAAGATCCAATATCAATAAAATCAAATATCAATATCATGAAATAGTTATTCAGTCATTCCTTGACACTTCATGAAAGCTTGATAAATGTTGTAGTTTTCTTATTAACAGACTAATTTTCATAGTTATTGGAAATAGTTCTTGCTAGCTAACGAGCTAAAACTTTCTTTTACAAACTTTTTAAATTTCATCGAGGATTCCCAGTTTAATTTAAAAGATACCGAACAGTACGAGTATGTGTAAAGTTGTTTATGCCACAAATATTTCCCACATAAGCTGCCAAATCGCTGAGAATAAGTTACCACTGCTAAAGTGGCATCAGCAACTTGCATTGATTTCCACCCAGACGCACCCTGCCCTCCAGTTGCTCTGAATCTGAATCTGGATCCGCATTCCCATCCCCATCCCCAACCCATCTTCCGCCCAATTCTGCGAGTCAAAGACACAATCAAGTCGCCTGAACTTGGTATTGCATTCGTTGACTGACTTCCGCTCTATTTGCTGCGACAAAGTAATAGTAAAATTTCATACTTCCGCAGAATCTGTGTTATCCGTTGGTTCTCTGCTTCACACGCAAAGTTCCGGCTTCTGGGGCTGGTTCTGGGGTTGGGGCTGGGACCACGCCCACATTTTTGTGCCATCGACCGCCCTCTGGCTTCAGTCGCTTGTCGCATATTTTGTGCTCGCTCAATTATACGCTAAAATGAAGCTGCTTTTCAAGTCGCACCCGGAGGCCAACGTCAGTCCAACAGTCCAAGCCCCAGCAATCCCCGGCCATCCTCATCCGACCCATTTTCCCTTCCCTACCCATCCAATCCCATCCCAACCCATCCCAACCCAACCCAGCTCATCTCAACCCATTCCATCCAATGCAACCAAACTTCTTCGCATTCCGACTGCAGCCCTTACCCGTGCGATTTAACTGTTTGGTTTTGTTGGCATTTCATTTAAGCGCAGCAGCATATTTTGTTGCCATTGTTTGCAATGCGTCCGCATCCGCATTCAGTTCGGGGAACACCCATACCATCTCCATTACCATTCCCATTCCCATTCCCATTCCCATTCCATTCCATTCCCAATCTGAGTCCCCAGGAGGAGCGACATGGCCTGGCCCGCTGTTTCGCAGCTTATTTGGCGCAGATTTGGCGGGAATGTAAATCAGTTATTGATAGTCCAAGTAATGAACGATTTGCAGTTGTGTTTGAACTTGTGATTTCTGTTTTGCCATTAAAAGTTTGTTAAAGACTTGTGGTGAATGAAAAAGGCGTTGGTTTTAATCT
Source organism: Drosophila orena (assembly GCA_005876975.1). NCBI lineage: Eukaryota > Metazoa > Arthropoda > Insecta > Diptera > Drosophilidae > Drosophila > Drosophila orena. Next base: position 5,483,826 of record VCKV01000008.1, on the reverse strand, counting down.
GTGAGTATTATACATTGCGATTTCTGGATGTTTTGTACTCAGTGGCTGGCATTTATTAAAGGTGTCTGTTTAGAAAGCTGCTCAGGAAGTGCTTCAAATTTATGATAATACTCTTGTATTATTATTTAGCAATATTTACAATTTAAATGTTCCAGTGTTACTTATAAATGGCCTTCAATCCCTGTTGCATCATATTAATAGACAGAAGGTATTATCTCGACCAAAGAATTACGATATGAAAGCCTGGAGGAGTATTTTACAAGCCAACTTTAATCCAAAATTGTTTATTTTAAAGCATGCAGGCTAGAGCTCGCGCTTGAGCTTATCTTGTTGCTGAACCGAATACTTGAATACTTAGCAAATCCACCTGCACGAAAAACATCTCATTACGAAATCCGGTAAGTCAGTTGTGCGGCAGGAGGAGAGGCACCTGCAACTGGTACATCAAAGAAATGTGTCAACTCAGACATGGTCTGTCCGTGGAAAACGAGAACGCCGGCGAAAGTTGGCAGAGAAAACGCTGCGCCAAAATTGGGCGCGGGGCAAAAAGCAGGATGCATGGCCATATGATGTATACGCCGTGTGTACTCACTCCTGGCTGCGGAAGAACAAAAAGCGAAGGAAGCGACGACCCTTGACACGTGGACAGGCACTGGCACAGGTGGAGGGCAGGTGTGTGGCGGGGCAGCAACTGACATTGAGTGTAATATGCCAAACGCAAGCCAAAGCCAAAAACCTTCCTGCCACCGCGTTCAACCGTTGCTTATGCGACGAGTGGGGAAAAAAGGGTAAAAACGTGTTGCACACACGCCCTGGCAAAAACTTTAACTACTTTTTCGATTGTTTGTAAAATGCAAATGTGTCGCCTGTTCGCCACGAATCGCTCCCAACCAGAACGGGCTATATCTGTTATTCACACAATATTATTCCTTTTTGCACTGCCTGGCACCTTTTTGCATCCATTGTTTCTGCCAACTGGGATAAATAATAATTTAAGCGCAACATGCACTCCAGTCTAATCTTCTGCCTATATTCTTCTATTTCATATCCCGTTTCATGTGCTTGAAATATAATAATAGTTTACAAATACCTAAGTATTTAAGATCTTGTTGCTAAAGTACTAAAAAAAGGGGGGCATGTGATAATCCTAGAAATATATTTAAATTTCGTACAAGCAAACATATTTTTTCTTTCCTTAAGCCTTTTCCCAGTTGACGAATCTAGGCGAAGCTGAAAAAAGAGGCGTCTCTTAATTATGATCAGCCCAAGGCATGAAGGCCCATCATTGCAACCATCTTAGTCGACAGCAAACATCAATCAGTCTGCAGGCACTGAGCCGCACTGCCAATCGCTTTCCGCAGACAAGTAGGCAGCTATTTGCTCAAAGATACATATATTCCTGCCTTTTGATATGCATATATCTACGCCAATCTATAGTATATACAACCATATCGAGGGCACGGCACACAGACTAGTTCCCGCCAATTATGGCGGCTTTGATCATCAATCAAGGCGCACAGTAGCGGGCGTCAAGCGATTGACCCCAAAGAACCAGACATCGCCGAATCAGTTGGCCTCGAACTCATAGACCACGGTCTCAAGGACTTGTGGGTGCCGGCATCCCTAGGGCGTGTGTGCAAATTTTTGACAGCTGCCAAACAAACGTTGCACATTAACAGCAATTGCTTTTAAATTGATTGATTTGCCTAGGCGAGGAGATGAGCCGCCACCGACGCCAAAGACGCCGACCGCCCACTCAATGGGTGTGTGTGAGCGTGGCAGTGCACATGCAAACATTAGCAGGACGTGCAGGACGAGCAGGACGAGCAGGACGAGCAGGACGAGCAGGACGTGCAGTCCTGCCACTGACAGAGCGACCTGATTGCATCCCACCCACCGCAACCCCACCGAGTCACCGAAACAGCGATCCACCCAAAAATCCACCGATAGCTGCCGCACCACTTCGCTCAAGCAGCTCTTGGCAAACAAAATATGATTGCTCGCAATTAGGCGCCACGATTTTGGCAGGCTTCAAAACCGACCGCGCCAGTAACACCCACACCACCCACAACACCCACCAATTTCCCGAAACAACCGGCAGGCGCATTAAATAAGAAATTTTCCAAAAATTTCCCCACAACACGCCAAAAACTAATTACCCGCCGCCTGACCCACGGCTGCACTTTCATCTGCAGTCGAATGCTAATGAGGATGGGCTGCGAATGAGGAGGTCCTGGCGAGGTCCTGGCTTTGTGGCGGCTTTTTTTCCGCCATCTGTCAAAATCCTGCCACAACAGCCAGACAAATATAATCCAATGGTTAATCAGGGTATTTGAATCGAGCTGCTTTGATTTATCAATTGGTGCAGTACGCGATTTAATGAAACTATTAGTATACGCCATACTTTTAATGTCTTTAATACAAAATAAGCTCTGCAATTGGTGATTTATTACCAAAACAATGGGCAGATATTAACTTCTTTAACTTGCTTTAGCTTCAAATAGCCAAACTGAGTAACTTCTTTAAACTAATAACTTAAGTTTGTGGCTTTAAACACTGACTGCTGACGTGAGTTGATCAAAGTGCAACCTAACGATTTTGGTAAATAAGTGATGATTTCTGGTGGCATTAACGCTGAAAAGGATGCAAGCCCTCAATTCTGACCCAACGCACTTTTAATCAACAGACTGTTGATGCAGCACCGGCTCCATTCCGATCAGAAATCAACGCCTAGCGCTGCCACGCCCACAATGGGGGCAACACAATGCAGCAGGGCATCTGAAATTGCCAATTTTACCCTATCGACAGTTTTCAGAGCAATCAATTTCGATGCAAATGCACTTGCACTTGAAGACTCAATGAGTGAGTGAGTGCAGGAGTCTTTCTGCCACTGGTGAATGGCCACCGACTGAACCATCTTGGTAATCAACATGATTAAATGCTTTAATCCTGCTTCGCTGCCCTTGGAATTCCAAATAGTTCGGTTGCTAGAACTTGAAGCATCCGTTAAAATCACTAGGGCTCTAAATGTTTGAACGAAGGTGTTCAAAAATTAAATTCATACAACTCAAAAACTCGATTTGTACTCAATACAATGTTATTGACCATCGCACAGCTCAGCCAACTTACTCACCATATGACCTTGTAGCCACTTATTAATATATTTTATAAGCCTATTAAAGCACGGCGAAAATAAATAATTATTCCCTTATTTATGTTCAATTGTTCTGTCCGGATTTTTTTCTGTCTGGCAGGGAACTTGTACGTGTTCGTGGGAATTGCATCAAACTTATGCGCATTCATTGCATGCCTCGTCCCATTCCGGCCAACATGATGCCATTTAAATCGCGCTTTAACTTAATTTTTATTGTTGTTGTGATTTCAAGCCCGCCGAACCGCTCGTCGACCACCATCATCATCAGCATCAGCATCTCACAATCACCAACGTCCTCGTCAGCATCATCATCGTCCGTGGAATGTGTGGATTGCATTTTTATTTTAATTAAAAAGTCGTCATCACAAAGCGAATCGGCCGAGACCATTCCGCGTTTCAAGTGGCCATCGTCCGATGCCAAATGTATTTACGGCTTCATTTTGTTCGATTGTTTGTTTCCCAGCTCTTTTGAGATCCATCCAGTGCGTTAGTCAATGGTCAGGTCTCTCCATTCGCATATTGATCAATTAAAGCGACTTCGGTCTATAAATCCTGATGGTAATCCTGATAATTTCACATACGTGTACGAGTATATGTATTTAAAAGTGATTACAGTGCGGAAAACGTCATATTGCAATTTAGTTGCACTAAATTAATGGTCGAAAGAGTTTTAGTTGTTTTAGTGAAGTGCATTTATAAATGTTGCCAAATTATTTTTAACAAAATGTGTATTTATATTTTGCCCTATAAATGTGTTATTTTCAATTAAATGAAGCTGCTATACGAATATTATTATTATATTAAGCTTAACATTAAAACTCCACTCAAGTAACACTGTAGCTCAACAGCAACTGAAAATTAACATTAAATTAAGACTCGACTCAAATAACACTGTAGCTCTAAACCAACTCAAGTGCGAGTTTCTAACATTTCAACTCATTTTCTCTTAATGCAAGTGAAGAGCGGATTTTTTGGCTCAATGTTTGCATTTGAGCTCCTTTGGAGCAACTCCGAGTTGAGTTGAAAAAAGGAGCTCTCAGCTTGCAACGAGCCGAGTAGATGATTTCCACTCCACGCATTTTCCATACCGAATCTACATAACAGCTTGCGTTTTCAGTTTTCCGCACTAACACTTGCACGTGCTGGAAAATTATGGCGCTCACACACACGCGTACAATGCAGCACAATGAAGTGCATGCATGGGTGAAGGTGAATAAAAAATTGTTGCAATTTGCAATGATTTATGATTTTGATAAATTCTCTTCGGGTGACTTTATTATTTTTCCTAATAATGATCTATGACAATGTGCGGCTCTGTAAATAGCGGGTATTCAAATCTGCGGTGTAAAAGGTTCAAATGATCTAAAAGTTGAACACTAAAAAACCCTACTATAAAAAAGGATCTTAAGCATTAGGCTCAAATATTGGCTTAATTTCCTATCAATTCCGCGTTTTTCTAATCAACATATATCTCATATCGCGAATATAACCATCAAACTGTGCACAAACACAAAATTGGGAACAATACTAAATGCACATATATGTAATTAGCTTGTCTGATAACCAAGTGGGTGGCTTGCCAAAAATGTAACAAATTTACTGACGCAAAAAGCTTGGCATGTCAGCAAAAAATATTCGGGGGCAAATAAAAACAAGTGCAATAATAACAAAAGGAACAGGAGCAACCACACATAACTAATGAACCATTTCAACTATAACCCTAGAAAACTTTCAAAAACGCCATGGCAAAAACAAAAAAAATTAAATTGTAGATTTACTTCCAAAACTGTAGCATGTACTTAAATTACTATACATTTAAATATTCAAAGTAATACTTTATTATTATATAAAATAAACATACACACTTCATCCTTTTCAAATTACCTTTTGAATATTTGCACGTTTTTTACAAGAAATGGTAAAATTCATGAATTGTTTCTTTTCGAAAGAGTACACAAATCGCACCCTGAAAACTTGTCTAGTTCTAGGCGAAAATTACGAGTTAAATAGCGCAGTGCTAACCCAAACTAACAAGGCGAAAACCACGCAAAATAGGCCAACAAACTGGCCAATTTCAAAGCAAAAAAAAGTATAATACCAATCATGGATTTGGGCAACCGAAAACTGGATGGTGCAGCCCTTAACTAAAACCTTTCACTTCAATCAAAATCATCGACTTATAAAAATGGTTGGTTGATTAATTTTCAATCCGTAAAACCAATTATTCAAAAGCTCACATGATTCGATTGACAGAAAGGGCAGAGTATGAGACGAATATTCATATGTAGTTCAACTGAATTTTGGATCCTGACCAGGACATTTGGCATGTCAACATAATTGCCTCTAACTTTTCGTTTTTGCCATCCAAAGCCGTTTACTTGCTACAGAATTTGGGTGTCCGGTGTTTTTCCGTTGCGAGCTGAACCATTTTACAAGGGCCAACTAATTTGGTTTGTACAAAGTTTGATTATATTTTTGGGGCCAAATAGTTGGTGCTAGGCGGTGTTTTTGGCCGCTTTCTGGCTGCTTTGTTTTGCGTTAGCTGTGTTGATTTATTCAGCACAATTAAATGCCAACGCAGTTGTCTGCACTTGCTAATTTAATTAGCGGCCTTCATGGAACTCCATTCTGAGAATATTTTACCACCATTCTGTTCATGTCCAGTTCATGACCGTTTGACAGTCGTATATAATAAGCCCAATTTATTCGATGCAGGCACATATTCAATGAGTAGATTTCGAAATTGTCCTGTCTATCGAATCTATTGCTATGGTACCTATTTTGCACACAGCAAGTCAATTAAGTCATTCATATACTTATACAATAGGTATGGTTTGTTCTGAAAGTTAGGTTTCGTTAAAATAGTGAGCTAAAAAACTGGCAAACACCACTTGCTTTTGAATGTATGCACTTGCCACAAAAGAGGCCTTCGAGTATGGCGAAATTTTCAATTTCTTATTATTATTTCGCTATCTTGCGAGCGACATTGTCGATCGACAGTGCCCACTTTCCATTTTCAGCAATTTAATGAACGAATTTCAAAAGGAGGGTTGGGTCTACGGGGAAAATCATATATCGGGGGGGATTTTTAATATTAAATTCGCACGCACACAATGCAAGCGTTTGCTTTTGTCACACACAGATACGCAGGCTCACCCACATCCAAAGGATTCGAAGGATGCACGCACAGAAACGCCCACATATGGAGGCGTATCGGAGGTCCTGCAGACTCGACAACCACGTCGGCTCAGCTGCCTGGACTCGTGGGCTGATTAAAACAGATTTATTGCTTTAAATGCAATTTACATAAAAATCAGACAATAAGTTCTGCAGAAAACGTTGCCAAACGGAAGGTTTTCACTTTGCAGGCGGAATATATTCGAAGCTCGCCCAAAAATTACTTCACTATACACATTCAATAAATAATTTCAATTTGAATATTTAATTATCATATTCGTGCGTACATGGATTAATTAATCCCTCAAAATATGTGAATACATATGTATGTGATTATATGTGGTTCATACGCCACGTATGTAATCAATCTACAGCTTGCTATATTGTATTATGTTACTAACTTTTAATTACTGTTCGATTAATGGACACTACTGCATATGGAAACAGGTGGCTGGTATATCTCGGACTGCTTTCCCCAACCGAAACTATAATGTAGCGCTCAAATCTATTCAACTAATGATAGGACCAAAATCCCTGTGATGTGTTGGTATAATGAGGTACACAAAAGTTTATCTTGTTTCAATCAATTGTGTAAAATGAGTAAATAAACTAAGCTGCAGCTCATAAAATCCCTGCATCGTTTGGAGTAGCAGCATGATTACAGTTACTTTTAATTATATAAATTAGGTACATTTCCCTCTTATTTAACGAGTTAATTTACTCGCAGCTCTTGTGTCAGCAGATCGCTTGCCGAAATTTGCCCGGATGAAGGCAGGTGAATAAAGGAATGGCTCCTGCGGCTGGCCGCATATGTGGGCCAACTTAGTGGCAATAAGTTAAATTAGCATAAACTTAATTAGCATAAGAGTGCTGGGCCAACTGGGAGACGGTAGATAGAGAGACCAGGTGGGTGGTTCCGGGGGGTTGGGATATGAACCCAGCCAGCCCACCCAGCCCACCTCCCACTCTGCATATATTTCACAGCAAATCCGCAGCGCATTAAAAGAAAATACGTGGCAAAAAAAGAGTGCAGGTTGCTATACTATATACAAGTATAAAATAAAATGCACAGCAAAACAATGAAGGCAGCAAGGGCGAGCATTTTCGAGTCTGGGGATTGTGCCAATGAAGTAACGACCGCACATACAGATACAATGTTGCCCAGCTCGTAGGTTGGTGGTTTGGATTGCAGGATAGCAGTATGGCAGGATGGCAGGATGGCAGGATAGCAGGATGGCAGGATGGCACTGCGCTAAGTGACTGCTGTTATACATTTAGCCGGGGCTGATGGGATTGTGCCGCGCGATACGAAGGAGCAGATATGGCCAGAGATACGTGTACAGCTGGAGTAGGGAGTGCGAATGGCCACCTCATATGCTGCTCTGAACAAATGTACAAATGTACTCCAGCGGACTACTACACAGCTGCCACCTGGCGCCTCCACCTGATCCCCAAAGCGGCCAGGAGCGCGACAAGATAAAAGCTGGCGCACTAAATCTGCTGCTATGTGCGCCACGGGACGCAGTGGGCAACCTTCCACGGCAGCTCCTATTCTCGCACTGCTCCTTTCGCTTGGGCCACGCTGCGTATGAGCAATGCTTTGCGCGTTAAGTATACGTATACGTATACGTATTTGTTTGTCCTAAAGGATTTGGCCAAACAGGCCCACACCATGGTCGCCTGCATATGCAAAATAATGCGCTCGAAAATTTTCCACTCGTTGCACTCACTTAGAGCAATGGTATTTTAGGAAAATATGCAACTGCACTCAGTGCTTTTATGTACGAGAATTTCATTCTGATTTTCATGTAAAGTTATGTTTATCGTGCTCTGCGAGTGAAGCCAGTGCACGGAATTGGGAAACAAATATATGTATTTCCGAACAAGGTGAAGAATATATTAATCTATTTTAGCCATGTTGCGATAATTGGTCATACAAATAAATTTGTGAAGATTGTTCGGTTTTTTATTTAATCCCACATGCGCAAAAACGTGCAATACATTTCGCAGGCCCCTAAAGCTCGATAGCCATCATTAATGCAGCCATTATTTCCCATATTTTTTATTTTTTTATTTCTTATTTATATTTCTCCTTATCGGAGGCAGGCCTGAAAGGGGGCCAAGTTAATTTCAGAGAACACTTTACGTGCTGCAATTTGGAGCGTTTCAGTTGCATTCGGACCCGGGCCAGCAGCACATTTGGTAAGCAATAAATTGACCCGCCAGCCGACGCCATCATCTACTTTAAAAGCATTTGTTGCCACACCGCCACCACCCAAGCCCGGTCGCCGCGCCCCCAATCAGCCGCACTTGGAGCCATCCGCCGCCCGTTGACCTCCCAGAATCCCCGCCAGCTGCCAGAGCGCCATGCTCGAAGCGGCGACGACGCTAAAAAGATACCGGAAATGTTACAGGAAACAAAATGACTTAATGGCCGCGATTGCAACGGCATGGAATCGTTTCAGGCATCCTCCTGATCCTGCTCCTTCCATTTTCCTCCATGCTCCTTGGTCGACAGCCTGCTGGCATTCATGGAGGTTGCCGAGGTCAGCAGAAAGGCATAAAGGAAAGCCATGTGCTGAATGGATGCCCTTCTTCAGGTCGCCTTTTTTACACATACACATATTTTACAAGTATATCAAAAAATCATCGTTATTATTTTTAATAAATATCAAAATGTATAGCCCCCTTTTAAGTTCCAGCAAAATACAAGTACTTTTTATTAAAGCATAACCATTATAAAACTACTATTACTATGTTTTATTCTCCTAATTTTAATAAAAGACTTACTATGTTATGTTCTAATAAAGTCAAGAGATATTTGTGTTGTAAAACCATATTTTTTCGAGCAAGCATTTCATCTTATACCCCATTGCTTTCCTGATATAAAGTGGAGTCCCACAAGTAATGTCCTTTAAATCGAGCCGATGATGAGCATGATCCGCCAAAGGCAAGTTACTGTCCCGAACACTTTCTTAAAACAGGTAATTGCCATTGGGGCATCATTATCATAAGCTAAACAGAACTGAATGCTATTGAAACGGTTTTGAGGTTTGCCTTTCTTTTGAGGTGAAACCTATTTCTAATTAAATTAATTAAGCGGAGCGAGAATGTGGCAAGTATGCGAGCCAATTAGTGGAAAATGCAAAATTAAATGGCTGATGTCTGTGCTTTGAGGAGGCTGGGAGGGGGCGGAAAAACAGGAGGGAAAAATGGCAGAAGACCGGAAGACCGGAAGAGTATGTGATCGCTCAGCCAACCCAATGTCCTTGTCCACGGAGCACTTTGTTGGCCACTCTGGCAATAATTGCGTTGAGACATGTAAGCTTTTGTTTTGCAGTTAGGCGTGTGGCTGTGCGACAAAGTTAATGACAGCATAATTAAACAAAACTAACAGCAGACTAATAAAATGTTCATAGTGCATGTCGCTCAAGGCCTCGCCACATCAGCACCCCAGCATCCCAGCACCCCAGTACCTCACCACCCACAGTGCCCACCCACAGTTCCCGCTCCATATCTCTAAATGCATATACTTACGAGTATATATGTACATATATGTCAAGTATATGTCAACGTTTGTCAAGCGACAATTAAAGTCATAATAAAGGCATGCTAAAGACAATTATTATGTGTACGTCCTGCCAGGCCGCCCAAAAAGGACCTCCCAGTCCCAGTGTTAGTAATGCATAAAGTTCGCCACAAAAGGGTTTAACCTGAGCGTAAACATGCGCTCCTTTGTCTCGCAGGCATATAAATTTCAAAATTAAAGCAGAGTTTAACCTTTGTCCTTGTGCAAATGCACAATGGGGCTATAACCAGCTGCGATTGTGTGAGGCCCGCATAAAGAGCCTTTAGTTTTAATGCACGCGAAATTGACTTATTTGATTTATTTTCACTGCTTAAGCCAAGGGGTTTTATTTTAAGCATGTTTTAAGCACAGTGGATTTTGGGAATGTGCAAGCAATAAAGTTATGTTATATTATTATTTCTGATTGCAATTTTCTTGATTAAACACTGTACTTTGCAAGGTGCATTGTTTCTTTGTTCATCATACCAATTTTTTTTAAATTTCACTCAAGTAATGTGACACGTTTTCTTTGAAGAAATGGGCTGAGAGCTATCTTTGAAACGTTATCCAACCAGCCTGCACTATTCGCTCATAATGGAAAGCGGCTGATTAAATATTAACTAATTTAATAAAATGCCGGCCTGCGCCAATATTGAACTAGTGAGCGAATGTATTTGCCCAAGCGCACGTAGCCGAGATATATAAAAGGTGGTCCAGGGTGCGGAATGATTAGGCTATCCGTCGACCGACGATGCATTCGACCAAGTCAGCCGTGCTCCTGCTCGCCTTGGCCATCAGCGCCAGCTGCGTGGTGGCCACACCGCATCTGGAATTCTTGGATGGCATCTTCGACGACCTCAACAGGACTGGGCAGCACATTATCAGTGGATTTTTGAATGCCACCAAGAATGGTACGGTCATAGCTGAAGTGTTCCTGGAAAACATAAGGAATTCCTCTGCAGAGTACTACAAAGAAACGCTGGAGTTTGCCCAGAAAATCGAAGACGCAGTTCATACAGCCGCCACCGAGGGAATCGCCAACTTCTCCGAGGCTCTGCGGGCTGCCATCGACACATTGCACCGGGAGATTGGTCGGGAGAGAAACGTCTTGCAGCGAGAAACGCTTAAGGATGCCCTCGCCAGACTGCAGACCATCAACGCCAGCGTAATCGATCTGAAAAATGCCGTGAATAACCTCAATGATCGGATACGCGATAAGAAAAAGCAGTATTCCGCCATAATCCAGGAGAAGTGGACCCACTGGACTGACGCCCAATTGGAGCGAGTGGATGAGCAGACGAATGGAGTTGGCAACGAGGAAGCGAAGGAGATCATTGATGAGCTGATCTCCCGGTATTCCGGATATCTGCACAGCTGCCTGGAGGAGTTGCAAGCGCAGAAAGCCTCGTATGAGCAAAATGTCAATGAGGCCATCGTCAAATACTACAATGCCACCACCAATCTAACCGCTGATGTCGTGCTCTGCGCCGAGTCCAACCTCAACTTCCTGTCCTGCCATAGGGCCATCAATAAGGCGCTAGGCGGTCTCTCCTCGGCTCCCGCGGAACTGGACAACCTGAAGCAACAAGGCATCGAAGTCCTGGCCACCGGCCTGAGTGCCAGTGGATGTGTGGGTCAGACCCTCGCCGAGTACGAGCTGGAGAAGCCCAGCGTGGAGCGCGAGCTGGATGATATCATCACACGATACCAGGAGCAGCAGGAAGAGGAAACGGCTACCACGAAAGCATCCTAGTAGAAATATTCACAATGTACTTTTAGGTGTCGGGTAGGAGCAGCAAAATAAATTACTCGTTAGTGCAACTAAATTAAAAATTGATTTCCTTTATCGTTTATCAATGGTGTTTCTTAATAAACAACGCCAATCTTCTCCACAAAATTGCATACCTTTTAACTGGACTTTACAAAGGAATCTATCAGATAAAATGTACAATCCAGATACCGATTACCTTCATAAATGAAGCAACACATTTTCTGCGGTTGCTGACGCTTTCGACTTGAATAAAATTACGATGCAATATTTTCACATTTTCTTCTTCAGTTAAGACACGACAGCCGTTGCAATTTAAAGACATGAAGCTGCAGTAGATTATTTATTTAATTATTTAAATGAATTTTGATTTGTCAATTAAATAAGGGTGCTAAGCAATATAGAGACGGATATGAAACCAACTTGAGCTCATAGCACCTCCCCTCCTTACAAATGAACTGAGTGATTTCCCCTTAAAAGGACTTCCCCAGCTTTTATAATAGTAAATTGTGGTATACCTAAAGTAACGAAACTTATAGCTTTAAAGTACATTCTCAACTTCTATAATAATGAACTTTAGTGCTTTCGTATAACAATATAAATGCAAATAACACAACTTGTAGTACATCGTTTATGAATACTTTGAACTTTTATGCTTTAATATAACTCAGTAAAAATTAGTGGCTTTATATTATATATAACAGATTCGCCATTATATTCTAATTATACGTCCGTACAACTAGCATACAGGACCCATGCTGTTATAAACTTAAATTGCTGTATACCTAGAGTTACGAAATATATAGCTAAAGTACATTATTAACTTCTATAATAATGAACTTTAGTGCTTTCGTATAACAATGTAAATAAAAAAACATACAACACGTTGTACATCGTTTATGAAAACTTTGAACTTTTATGCTCAGTAAAAATGTGTGGCTTTATATCACATATTATATAACAGATTAGACATAATATTCAAATTATACATCCGTACAACTAGCATACAGGACTTCCCTAGCTGTTATAATCGTAATATAGCATTATAGTACACTCTCAACTGCTATAAACATGAACTTTTGTGCTTTCGTATAACAATATAAATGAAAAAACAGACAACGCGTAGTACATCGTTTATGAAAACTTTGAACTTTTATGCTTTATCATATCTCAGTAAAAATGTGTGGCTTTATATCACATATAACAGATTAGACTTAATATTCAAATTATACATCCGTACAACTGCATACAGGACTTCCCTAGCTGTTATAAGCGTAATATACCATTACAGTACACTCTCAACTGCTATAAACATGAACTTTTGTGCTTTCGTATAACAATATAAATGAAAAAACACAACACGCGTAGTACATCGTTTATGAAAACTTTGAACTTTTATGCTTTATTATATCTCAGTAAAAATGTGTGGCTTTATATCACATATAACAGATTAGACATAATATTCAAATTATACATCCGTACAACTAGCATACAGGACTTCCCTAGCTGTTATAAGCGTAATTTAGCATTATAGTACACTCTCAACTGCTATAAACATGAACGTTTGTGCTTTCGTATATCAATATAAATGAAAAAACACACAAAGCGTAGTACATCGGTTATGAAAACTTTGAACTTTTATGCTGTAATATTTCAGATTAAAAATGTGTGGCTTTATATCACATATAACAGATTAGACATAATATTCAAATTATACATCCGTACAACTAGCATACAGGACTTCCCTAGCTGTTATAAGCGTAATATACCATTATAGTACATACATCTTTGCGATTTCCATTTATAGCTCATACGCCCTGTATACATAACTAGCATACAACTGGGTCATTTATAGCTTTCAAGCCCTGTATGAGAAGTGTACGATTTCCCCTTTATGACTTTGCGAGGGGCACTGAATGAACGGCGTTAGAATAAATATTTGCTGAAATTAAACGCAAGTTTTCTATCTTAGTTTGCTTACTTGCAATTTTATTGACTTCATGTGTTTGAATAGATCTCTTTAGTATCTGAAATTGCCTCTTAATACCTATAGACCACTAAAACTGTTTTCTGTTTTTGGTTTATTATTTACTTAATAATTATACTTTTTGTGCGCTAAGCCAAACAAAAAGTTTACGGATTTCGAAGCATTGGAAATTCGATTCAGTTTTGTGATAATACCTAACTTATAATTTCAGTTTCTGCCCATGCATAAGCCAAAAGACAAGGACCAGTAAATATGTCCCAAGCTTCTTTAGCCCACTAATTTAGAGTCTAAACGCATATCTCGAAGGAGCTTCGCCCTTACTAATTGGTAATGTTGCACTAACAGTTTGCTGGCAGAATATCGATACATATTCATTATTTTGCATGCATTTGCATTAATTTCATTTTTGTATACCTTATTGCTTATTCTACAACACGAAACAATGGCTTAGATTACATATGAATTTAGCATTAGGAATTTTCTGAATTTTGCTTAGGAATAATTTTGCATTAGGATTACCAAAATCGGGAAAACATATTTTCCAAATTAAAGAGAACAACCAAATAATGATTAGTGATTATAATTTCGTAGTTGCTTCTATCTAGCATAGATTTAGTATTTTTTAAGTCTCACATCCCTTGTTTCATAGGGAAATATTACAAAAAATATTCCTTTGAATTTGTCAAATTTTAGATAAATAAAGATATTCCCCTAGCACTTAAATATTATGTAAAGGAATTTGAAATAATTTTCGGAACAACCAACTGGATTTTCGCTGATATCATTGGCTTGAGATCATATTGCTACAATCTTATGTTATTGCTTTTCATTGCACTTACGTTCCTTTTATTTCTACTGTGAGCAAATGAACATACACGTACTTAAATCCATAGGGTCAGTTATATCGTTGAGCATTCTGATAATGGCCAAATGAAGTTGATGAACTGCACCGGAACACAACCAACTAAATCCTCAAACTAATTGGCACACAAATGAACCAAAAGCCCCCCTTAAATGTTTCCAGCAATGTCCCTATCTCATTGGTATTCCACCCTGGCCACGGGCACCCCCAAATCATTGATTTCGAAGACAATCAGCTTCCGTTTCTTGCGGACATTGGGCGATGGAATCGATAGCTTGGGTGCCGTCGAAGTCCTGGTCATGGTCATGGTTCTTGTTGGCGTGGTGACTGGGATGGTTTGCTGCTGCTTCGTTGTCGCTCCTTTCGTTGATGCCTTCGTCGTTGTTGTGGCTGTGGGCACTCCTTTGATTAAACTCTTATTCGTTGTTACACCCAGTTTGCTCTTTTGCTCCAGCAATTTCGGATTGTCCTTAGGCTTTTCCTGGGGCTTCTCTTTAGTCTTATCGTTAGTATTTTTCTTGGCTCTCTCCTTGGTCATTTCCATGGGTTCCTCCTGGGGACTCTCCTTGGTCTTGAGCAACGGTGGCAGAGCTGGTAGATCGCAACGCTGGCGCAGATGACGATACACTGCGTCCACCCGCTGGACCAAGCGATTCACATACTTTGTGGTCGTTCGATCAACAATCGAAGGCGCCTTTATGCAGTCGTTGCCTCCGAACTCGCAAACCTACAAAGAACAAAAATACATATAAATAAAATACATATTTTATTTACATTTTAGGCTATACACTGACCCGATAATGCTGCAGAATGGCCTCCTTCGGCGGCACGTTGAGGGATCCCTTACCAGGTGCGAATTCCCAAACGAAGTGGTTGCCTGCCTCCACAACTGCCTCCGGTTTGCAAATGTACTTGGAGCGTTGCTTCTGAGGGTGCAGCTTATATCGCCTGAGGTCATTTGGATATCAGTATGTATTATGGCTATTCCTACTCTTCGATAGATTGGTTTACCTTCGTGTTTTACGTTGAGTGACTAGATTGGCCCGTACCTTCGCCAGTTGGTCATTACCGCCCTCTATTCCAGAGCTAGCCAAGCTGTCATCCGCAAACTGAAGGTAGTAGAAGGCGTTCTGGAACGAATAGGCTCCCGTGTTGCGATTGCGGAAACGCTGATTTAGGGATCTGAATGGTAAGCATAGGTAAATGCAAAATTTATTGGTGTAAACACGTTTGTAATACGAGGGCATCCACATATCCTTCTCCTCCACTCACCCAATGAGGTCATTTAACGTATCCGAGTAGCGTGGCACAATAAACTCGTCCAGATCCACCAGAGCCAGATACTTGTAGCGATACATGGTGCGGTAGAGGCAGTCGTTCAGGGCCGCAAAGAGTCCTTCGGTTCGAATCTCCTTCTGGCTGCGCATGCGCAGATTCCACGGCAGGATGCTGACTGTGGGTCGCTGATATTGCGTTCTGAGAACACGGGGCGTGGCATTGTTGGCTGCCTCCGCTGGCGTCAGCGGCTCCAGATCGTGGGCGGTCAGATTTCCGGGCACCAGACCCTGTTGATAGTTCTCCAGGACGCAGGAGGCGTGTGGTCCCAAGGTGTGGTTGTAGAAGGTGAAGTGAGACACCCCCAGTAGGGCATAGAATTCCAAGTACTCCATGAGATACAGTGCCTGATCGTAGTTGAAGTGCAAGGGCTTCACGCAGACGGCTATGCGATCGGGTATGTTATCGCCACTCGGCGGAGGACGACCTACAGGCGGGCCTCTCCTTACACTTGAATTGCGAGGCGGGCTCACCGCAAAGTCCGCATCCTGGTCGGTGTTCCGCAGGGTCAGCAAATTGCCCGGCGGAGCACGCAGGCGGGATACCACACTCACGAAATGGGGAACTGCCAGGGGTGGAGTTCGTACCGGACACAGGATAAAACAAGCGCTGTACTTCAGATTCCAGTTCTCACGAATAATCTATAATGTTAAATTGATAGTTGTACTATGGTATTTGTATTCTCCGTAACGAGTGTATAAAATTATATCTATATTCGGATTGCATTTCTTTGTACAATTACATTTCTGAAGTACACGACTATCAGTGCTGAAATATCAATTGAATTTCTGTGCGGTCGTGTGGAAAACGCGAAATGAAATGCAGGGCTCACCTTGACGCGAGCCATCACAGTGGCCGAGGAGTACTTGGCACGTGCCGAGGAGGAGCCCGCATCGGTGCCATTGCCAGGACTCGGTCCGTACCAGAATCGGCACCACACGCGCTCCGGTCCCCGGGTCTTGGTGGCGCCAACCACTCGCACCAGGCGCGCTCCCTCGCGCCGGTCGAAGTAGGCGGAGTAGACAAAGAATTTGAAGCGGGTGCCGTTGACAACCTGCCAGGCGCCATCGGTGGGCCGTGTGCCAAACGGGAAGTGGGGCAGGGTCTCCTCCACCTTGTCTGGCAGCACCTGGCCCCAGGGTATGAGCGGTACATTCACGCCAAACGCTCCTGCTCCACCCCCGCCGCCGCCATTCAGAAGCATCCCGGCCAGGCGCTGGCCATCGGCGCCTGCGGCTTCTGTGAAATTGGAAATTGCATGAGACATGGGGCGTATACGTAATGCGCCATTGTCGCAGCCATCTTCTTTGTCACCCAGCCTCAGCCTTTTGTGCTGGGATTCTTACCTTGAATTTTCAATTTATTGTCGCGCAGCTGGACAAATCCTAATTTATTATCACTCAAAATGCTTGCATCCAATAGATCGTAATCGTCCTGCAACAACCATTGGTTTAGTAAGGAAGTTAAATTAATTGTAATATGATATGAAATATACTCGTATCATCTGTGGGAATCTTTTTAAAAATGAACTATAAAAATTGTACAACCAAACCAAATTCATTGGTTAGTTATTCTTTCCTTTCTCTCAAGCCTGCCAAACAGCACCCACCGCCTTTTTGAGACCCTAATGAACGAGTTGTGCGCCAAGTCGCCGCTGGTCTAATTTGCATAGTCCAACTTACCTTAACATTATCATAATCCGGCATCGAGTCGCCCATCCGTCCGCCCAGGCTGGCGCCGCCCCCGCCGCCCGCCCTCATGGCCAACATGCCGCTGTGGGTGCGCTCGTCGATCATGAAGACCTGCGCGAGAAGGAAGGCGGAGAAAGGTCCTTTGGTCAATTTGAATTTCAAGTGGCTTTCGCAGTTTTGATTAAAATTGGTGGGCAAATGTACACTTGCAACTTAAATATGTTAATTATTTCCACCTACTTCTCTATGAACCATGCCAATTTTGCACGAGAGTTTCATTTCCATTCGAAGTCATAATATCGAACTCATTTGTTTAAAATAAGTTAGTACTACAAATTATTTGATGAACATATTATTTATATAGAAATTTGTAAATTTCAATATTTATGGTGCGCGGATAACTGGGTCTTACCTCCGTTAGAATGATTAGTCCAAAGACGGCGAAGAAGGTGATGACGATGAGGAAGCTCATGCCGGATCTTTCCCTGGTGCCCCACTGCTTCTTGCCCCGCTTCATGGTGGGGGTGAGGGATGTCCGTGCTCCGTGGTGGTGATGGTGCTGCTGCTGCTGCTGCTGCTGCTGCTGCTTCTGTTGATGCGACTGCAGCTGCTGCTGCAGATGTTGCTGTTGCAAGTGGTGCTGATAGCAGGCGTGCGAGTGAACCTTCTGTCCGTAGGCGGATTGGTTGTGGCCCAGCAGCTGGGACGTGGAGCTGGTGGAGCCAACGGAGCCCCCCGGGGATTGCAGCTTGTGTTGGGGGGGCTCCGGCTATTCAGCATGTTGGAGTGCAGGGAGCGGGGGATTAGATTTCGGTCTCTGGGCGATACTTTTCCCTATGTTTCGTATAATTTTTGAACACTCATGTGGAGTTTTTCATCTGTCTGTTAACGCGTTTGCAACTTATATTATTCAATTTCTTTATGCTTGGCGCATTTTCAGGATTTCGAATTGTTTATTTGCGAACAAGCTAAGCAAAACAAATGGAAAATGGAGAGCGGTTCTTTTCAGAGAGCGGAAAATAAGAGAAAGAAAAGCCGTGAGCAAACGGAGATTGCGCTCTCAAGACACTTTTCCTTGCTGGCCAATTGGAAAGGAAAAATCAATAAAATCTGTGCAAAGATGAGCTTGAATTATTTTCAATAGAGCAGCTGGAGTCCTTAAAAATGCCAATTATACATCCATATCATACTTTTTCAAAGCGACTTTTGCATTCAGACGATATCTTTATATTATTTTCACATAGTGAGAGAATTTTGAGCTATCACTTGGTTATCACCTTTTCAGTGCAAATTGTATTGGTAAGTAACTTTGATTCTTAACCACTTAACGTTATACTCTCGGATGTATCAAATTGTATTCTTAGCAAATACCGCTTTTACGGCTTAGTTATTATTTTTTGGCATTTAAATTAACATTTTACTCGCGTCGACAACAGCAGGAAAACAATGCGGCACAGCTGAGGAGCTCAACGCGAAGGACATGCGCACAGGACATCGAACGCCAACAGATGATATCGAACATTGCCAGATATTCGTAAAAATTGCTATCAGATAATATTTATTACTTATATTTCTTACACTAGGCTTTATTAAATTGAAAACACATGTACATGCTATTTAAATATTTCCGTTTCTTTTGGCGCTAAACAAGAATTTTCATATTATTATATCAAATCTATTTAACTAAACAATTTTTTTCGAGGTACTTATATCGCATGCTCTCGTTTTATTGTTATAATACTTTTTATAAATCTAAGCTTGGTATCAGGATTTTAGAGAAAAAATAAGAAAATGCTATGGTTTTCTAAAGGTTTGTAGGCTTTAAAAATGATTTTAAGGACCAAATATAAAATGTATCTTTTTATCTCTAATATCTACCATCATTTTACATATGTTATAATTATGCATTTCTTTCTCAAGATGGCGAACAAAAATTTTTAAGAAAGTCAACACTATTTAAGTGAATCAAAATCACGAACAAAACCAGAAACTCTTACATTAAGCCAAAGATTACCCAATTCAATGGTTTCAGTTTCCGGGGAAACTTTTCGGCCAAGAATGGCTTTCTGGCCCCTCCACATGACGATTATTTGCTGCCCGGAGTGGACAAAAGAAATTAGCGGAAACAATAAAATTTGGAAAACTTTTGAAAACCAATAAATTCCGAGTGTTTGGAAATCAATTGGGAACAAATTGCAACAGGCAGAAGCTGCGAAAAGGAAAGAAAGGCGAAAGAATGGGTGGGAAATGTGTGCTTGGCCAAATGCATATCTACCTATTGACTCTCATTCATGGCATTCCACTTTTCACTTTATATTTTTGCGAGGGAATTGTGGAGTTCGCAGGACAAATAGCCAAAGAAAAAGGTGCTCAAGTGGCTGGTGCAAACAGTTTTGTTTGCTAAACTTTTGTCACTGAGTGCGTCCAACAATAGCAAAGCAATCGACCGCTCTGGCTGGGAAACTAAATTTAAGTTTCGAGGAGAACATGCCAAATATTGTGCAAGAAAAATAAACACAAATTGAAGCCAAGTTAATTCTGGGCAAACATGCAAAACATTACCGAGATAGACAGACTGGACAAACTATTTATGGCAAAATTCAAATTGAAATGGTGCAAGTAAGTAAATACGAGAGGAGGCAGGGAAAAAGCATTCTATAATTAATTTCTTAATTAAATATCAGTAGATGCATTGTTGGCCAGTTATTATGATGATTTGCGTGTGCATATAATTGTGTAAATTGCCAACAAGAATTAACAAGACTGGAAATTGCCAAGTAAACAAATATATTGGAGAGCAGAACTGCAAGTAACTGGCCATAAATACACACAGCACAAGCCCAAGAAATCCCCAACCATTGCAGCCACTCGAGAACATCCAAACTTCCAGTGCTGCACCTCAAGTGAGATTAAATAAAACTGCGGGGAAAATTGAAATGAAAATTCGGCAAGGCAAACACAAATTCGAGACAAGTTATAGCAGCATCTATGAGATACTCTCCCCCATGACCGCCCTCCTCGGTTGCCAAAAAATATTTCATTTATACAGGAAGAGCTCGCCTGCATATATTTGCTGGCAAGTGGGAACTTTCAAGTCGAAACGGCGCTGTGGCAGCTTAAGTTACTACCCAGCCCACTCCCACTCCCACTACCACTCCCACTACCACTCCCACTCCCAATCTCACCGATATTGGCCAGGCGTAAGCAACTTAACTTTGATGAGTTTGCAAAGAGTTCTGTGGCAGGGGGAACGGCAATAAGGTGTAGCGGACTTAACTTATCCACCTACTTGTGCGGTCGGGTGTACTCGAGATGATGATTAAAATAACGAAAAGATGACTGTTCTAAGGCAGCTGCAGATATCTGCATGGATTTGGAAACTAATAAAGGGATAAGGGATAAGCATAGCTCTCAACAGCAACCCTATGTGGTGCATTCTAGACTCTGTTAATTACACATTTTCAAGGATATTTTGCAACTAATCGCATAAGTACGTATATTGTTTAAAATAAAGTACGAAAATTGCATTCGATTCAACCAACACGGTGATGCAGCAGGCAGATATCCGCGAAGAAAGAAGAATAGCATGCTTCCAGGCATTTTATTAATTTCACTTCATTTTGATGCTCTCGCTATCCTGGGCAGCGGATGAGGACAATGGTGTCTGGAAATGGCTGGCAGGACTGCGGGCGCACAACTGCCGGATGCGCGGCTTGTTTGGTAATTTCCTTAAAGGAAGTGCATGCGGTTGCAGGACCATAATAGGTTCCTCCTCGGGAACCATCCTTATCCTAGCTCCAGCCGGCGGAGCTGTCTGAAGTCCGCCGTCGGCTGGCTGGCCAGTGTGTGTCGGATTGTCAGCCTTATTCCTGCACGGCAATCTGGGCGTGGAAAAATCTGTGTGGCCAAAAATGTGCTACACACATTTCCGCAGCAATACTCGCAAAAGAGCAGTCACTAGCCGAGAATTGAAGGGCTTCCCAAGGCCGTTTTTCAATTGATTAAGCCCTTTTGTGGTCGACGCCAAGCCACAAAATGCAGCAAAGATGACCACCATAATCGATGGCTTTGAAAATGTAACTCAACTCAATGTAAGTTCAACTCTTTTGATAATTGGCTGTCACAACTTTGCAAGCAATCTGGGAAAGTTTTATTTGCTGACTGACGACTGTGAACATAAGTTGCTTGAAAAGACTTTTATACAACAAAACTTTAAAATAAAACTTCAATATACAATAACCGTAAATCAATATAATAATTATGGACCTATGGTTTATTCCTTGCAATACTGAATGTCTGTCAGTTTATAAACACCATCATAAATCTACTTACTAACATTATACAGAATGAATAAAAGCAATTGCTCAGATACAAAGTAAGACATCGATTTAGGTAAAGTGTGTGCAGTTATTGCAATTTAGCACCACCTCTTATTAAACGCTGAAGTTTCGGAATAAGTACACATTATGGGGCTGGCCGATTGTGGAATGCAGGGAGTGCAGTGGCACCCCCAAGACCATTAAGCCCAGGATGAGTCGGAAGCACAATTAGGCTGAGTGCCAGGGGCGTGGGCCGTGGGAAAAACCCTAAATTAGAGCTCAACCAGGAAGGGAAAACCATCAAATGCAGAGACCACAAGTCTGAGACGATTCCGACATAAATTCAATAGAACGATGGCAATAAGTGCATTAGCAGCATATTTCACAGATTGGCAGACACGTCGCTAGATGTGGTTCCGTGGCCAGTCGAGGAGCATTCAGGAATCGAGGAGCCAGCCAAGCACACCAGACCAGACCAGACCACCCCAGACCAGACCAGGCCAGAACCAGCCAGACGATGGCCAAGACCAAGCAGTAAGCCACAAATTGCACGAGATCATAAATATTTCAAGCATAAAGTACAAAATATGCAAAAGTTTCCTATTTTCCTTTAACGTTCTGTTCGCTTTGGCTATTGCCATTCCCATTGCCAATGCCACTGCATTCGGGTGCAGTGCAGCCAATTTATCCGTTTTAGCCGGACAAAGCTCACACATTCGGTAATCAACAAATAACATTTTCTAGCTATGTATGGAAATACATAGATGGAAAATTTAAATAATGGCGACCATATTTATTGGATAGCAAGCATAATGAAACATTTAAATATGTTCATTTAAATCAACTATATGTTAAAAAAAGAGATCGACATCAACATTAGTCATATAATCATCCCAGAGAACAGCAAATATTCTTTAGATTATGCTATATCATAAGATTTTAATCCTCTTTTTTAATATTAATAAAGAAATATACTTTTGCCCTTATAAAATGTATCCTTTTCATCCTTTTTTAAATAGCTGCTGGCTGCACCAACTGCTGCTGCTTGTTGGTTGTGGACCATTGCAGTTGGCCAGATACGAAGGACGTCAAACGGAGTAAGAAAATATATTGCTAAATTATCGCACAGGAAACGGCAGCAGGAGCAGGAGCAGCAGCAGCAGCAGCAACAGCCAGCGGGTGGACAGGACTCTTCCGTGGTCCCTGTTCCGTGGCCCGCCATCCTTCGTCCTCCGTCCACCATCCGAGTGCAAGTCCAGTGTCCGCTGTCCGCTGTCCGCTGTCCGCTGTCCGTTGTCCGGCACGTGCACTACGGCAAAATGGCAAACGGAAGTTCAAAAGAGCAAAGAGCATGTAACGATATTTCGGTTCTCTTTTCAGCCATTCCGCATGGCCCTGCGATTGCGGCCAAAAAATTTGCAATAAGCAATTTTTCAATTTTCAATTTAGGCACCAAGGCGGGTGGACAAGGATATGCAAAACGGCGGCCACATATCGCCCAGCCATAACTCAACGCGACTTGCCAAAATCGGATTCGGCCCAAAGGACAAATGAGAGTCCTGCGAGTGACCCAAACCGTCAGTCAGGCGTAAAGCGCTATTAATTAACAGCGATTCTGTTTTCTGTTGTTTTCGAAATGTATGTAGATGATTCTAATACTGATTTTTTAATTTCCGCCATTGGTGACGAATCAGCAGAACAGCCAAACTAAGCCGCACGATGCAAGCCCCAAGGAAAAAAACGGATGCGGCCACTTCCACCCAAATTTTAGAACTTTTCAGAACGAAGACGAAGTTCATGTAGTTCTCCTCGCACTTTGTGCAGCCATTCAAGTCCACATGCACAAAGTCATCCCCGTAAGACTTTTCCCTACGGCTTATAGTGGCATTGACTGCGTGGAGCGAGAAGCCCATCGGCAGGCAAAGAAGTTGGGTGCCCAAGGAGGGCACTCAAAGAAGGAACACGACTGGAGATACAAACCCCTTGCCGATGGCCCTTGTGGGCCAGTAAAAGGATATCGTATTACATATCGAAAAAAAAACAATCTGGCCAGGATAGCTGCTTAAATTCCACCGAAATTAAATATCATTATGAATTAGTAACATATGGAGAAACAGAAGGTGTACTGTGGAATATAAAGCTATCAAGAGGTTACCTTGAAAAAGTGATTTTTCCTAAAGAATATTGCATTTTCCTAAATGGAATGCATATTTAGTACTGATTTCTAAAGAATCTGTTTACACCATGTAGTGACGTATATCAAGATTGCGTTCCCGTAGCTTCAGATCGATCCACTGCCGGTACAACTTGACATTCGTGTAAATTCCCAGAAGTTGCGGGTCATCGCAGCGAGCTGTCCGGGTCAAGAGACCGGCCAGGAGGAAGCGGTCATCGTGCCCGGAGAGAGGACACATCAGCGGCACTGCCGTCATGTCCACATCACCGCAGACGAAGTCGCCCTTGTCGCCACCGGCACATAGCAGGCTATCATTGTGGGCGTGGCGTCGCCCCAAAAGGGACAATCGCAACTTGGACCTGCATTGATTGGGTGGTAGGACGTAGAGGGTCCATCGCTTGGGCAGGATCGCCGATCCCCCAAAATCGCCTCTCTGCCAACCGGACACATAGCACTGGCTGTAGTTGTATATCATTCGCGGAGGCGGCAGGCAGATGGGCTGTACATTGGGAGCCAGCTGGAAGGGTTTCTCCTTGTCCACCAGAAGTATCGCCATGTTGTGGGCCAGTGGCAATTGAGTGTAATTGGGATGCACTAATAACTCAACCACCGATCTTTCCTGGTGCGGCTGGGGCTCCAGCTCCACGGCGGCATCCCATTCCCCGGCCAACAGGCGTACCTTCGCCGAGTCCGAATTCTGGACACAGTGCGCCGTGGTGATCACCGCCAGCGGAGTGATAAGTGCTCCACTGCAGAGATAGGCATCCGCCCCGTAGATCGCCACCAACCAGGGAAACTCCCCGAACTTGGCCTCCTGCTGTTTATATCCAAGCGGTCGCAGGTAGTACCAGAGATCATGCCGTCCTCCACACGGGCAGCTCATCACCTCCTTGGGCACTTCCGGTGTCGGGAGCTGTTGGTATATAAGTTAAACTCTTAAAAACTTATTCATGCTTGGGTGCTAGAAACTTAAAAGCAGAATGCGAATGTATCAGAAAGCCAAACAGTTAGGAATGCAAAAGGCCAAAAGAGATTGAAGCTAAGAGTGTCACATCAAGAATTGTTTTTTTTTGTTTTATTCCAATGCATATACTGCCTTCCACAAAACTAATGGTAAATCTGAACCTCTTCTACTTACTGTATCGAGAATATTGCAGCACTTTTCCATATAGTGACAGTTCTCGTCCAAGGTTGTTCTACTGCGATCCGGATAGAATTTCCCGTCCACCAGTAAGCCCTCGTTGCACTGCTCGTATGGAACGCAATGCTTTTCCGGCGCGCAGCCCTTGAATGCCGCTATCGAGGGCATTAGGGAGCCCAGAACACATATCACCACAATCCGGTAGAAGCACATATCCGGGGATTCCGATTCCGATTCCGATTCCGATTCCGTCCCTGAACAGGTGTCTTTGCCTTGCACTTGAACTGCGCAACTGGGCGACCGATGGTTTTTATAGCCTCGCCAGAGTTCAAGCCGTACACCCCGGTTTGATGGGGCAAAAAATAGATTGCAGTCCATTAAAGTACTAAAAATAGTCGGCATTGCGCTGGGAAAAAGGGGCTGGACCTGGACAACATAATAATTGGTTTAGGCGGCAATGCACTTTCAAAATATTTCTCCAGAATTCGTATTAAAAATTGTAAAAGCTCCCCCATGAAATAGATATTTTTTAAACGAATCAATGGAGCAATCAAATTTATTTGACACACGTATTAACATTATTTTTACAAAAAATGTTCAGAAAAATGACGTACAATTATTTTGTAATCAAATACCAACCCCGTAGTGCAGGCTCTCCTTTCAGATACTTTGTAAAGTTGCCCGTGGAAAGGGTATCCATTCTATGCCCAATTACGCAGATGCATCTAGCACTTTCCTTAGTCTGCCGCCACTTACTCGTATCCATTTCTATTACCGGGCTTTGCTTTCGAATGGGACTGAAAGTGGGGGAGGATGCGGATCAGCTGTGCACTGGCTCACGGATTGCGTCATATCTTAATGTACAATCGTCGCCTAAGTGCACTTAAATTGAATAAAATTTCGACAAAGTTTAATACACCAGACATGCACATGCACATGCACACAACGTCAGAAGAAAATGAGGTGGCGACAAGATGGCTCGGGTTTTTCCGGGGAGAAATCTGCAGTTTGCCTGCCATTCGATAGACAACACACAGCTTTCAGCATCTGGACAAACGTACATATATGTATATATGTATATATTTGATGCACCGACTTGTTTGGCTGAGATTTACGCAACTAAAGCAGATTGTCAACAGGAATTGTGAGGGATGAGATCGAATCGAGGACCCCGAGGTGGGCGAACAAGGATGCCTGGAGGAGAGTACATGCGTCAAATGTGTAGAAAGTTAACGTGTCCTGTGCCTGCTGGTCCTGTGCGAAACTTAATTTGTTCCATCGTGTTGCAACACTTCTGAACAGATGTTATCCTCGAGGAAATGAATCCTGTTATTGTTGCTGGCCGTCCACTTAAAACAGATTTATGAACATGTCACACCCCCTTGATTCGCCATCGAATCCCCATTGCGGTGGCAAATATTCAATTATTATGAAAATTTATTATTCGACCAATTGTGCTGGGCGGATCGGAAGTTCATTTTGCATGAATGGGATCAAAACTGTTTGTAAATTGTGCTGTGCATCCGTATGAGTGTCTTTTAATACACCAATAATATACCAACCGCAAAATGCCATCATAAAAGTATGGTTCTTATTCAATTTCCAATCACAATTTAAATAGATAAAATACAACCAATTGCATTAACTATTAATGTATAGCATTAATCGAATCCTTGTGGTGTGAATTAAATGACAATTAGGAAAAATGAATTTTTTTTGAAAATCTTTGTTGTATTTAATATGATTCTATCTCTGGCATGTTAAGTTGTTAAATTAATTTTACTATTGGACCTTAAAGCATCAATAAGTGCAACTAAAGTGGCACTCAACTTAACATTTGAGCATTATTTCTGCAACGTTTCGAACTCATTCTGCTCAACCGAGTATTTTTTTTTTGAGTGAGTGAACTCAACTCTCTTAGTTGCATATTCCTCCCTTAAATGCAGTCTATCAAGCTCAAATACCATCGGAGTGGAAGTTTACAGAATGTAAACTGCAATCTCAAGACTCAAGCGCAATTCTGAGTGAGTCAAACAGGTAGCTTTGAGTGAATGTTTGTGAATGTTTACAGAATGTAAACTGCAATCTCACGACTCGAGGGCAATTCTGAGTGAGCTAAACAGGTCATTAGTGCAATGAGCTGGATTTTGACGAGTGGATCGGATTCATCTGCCCAGCAGGTATATTTTGACTGTTAGTAAATAATGACATCTAAGCTTTGGGATTCGTATTTAATATTACATATACTACGTTTGCTTTTATTTCAATATCAACTCAGATCAGAGGATAGCTTGAACATAAAATGGCCTACAAGCAATAGTAATAGTCGTAATTGTAACTACTAAAAGATTAGGGGATTACATTTAGTACATGTCTTATGCGGATCTTATTTGAGTGTAAATTAATAAGCCTTGCATATTGTTTAGTCAAAGCATCGCGCAATGCTCGAAAAATTTCAACTATTTCGGAAAATTGAAAGATTTAAGCATAGTAGCCGTGCACTCAAAACTAAACAAAGGGGCTTTAACATTTTAAAATAGCAAAATATAGCACGCAAGCTTTCTTGTATGTATAGACGTGTTATAAAACCAGCATAAGACATGCCTATTGTGGATGTGTTATCTTAATCTCCAAAGCCATGTCGGGAAGTAGGATGATGTGAAGCGCTCCCCTCTTCGTCGTCCATCAGACCATGTCCAAATTAATCCACCTCATCCTGTCCCGATCCCAGTCACTAGCATTGTCACAGAGTGTCGTTGAACAGGCGCTTGCCCTTGAAGTTCGGATTAATCGGTCCCGGTAACACGTGTGGCTTAAGGGCACTCTTGCCGGGCAAACGATCCGCGTCGTAGGGCACCTGCGGAGACAGCTTCAGCAGGCGGTAATAATCGCTCTTGGGGTAGATGGAGTTGCTCTTGGTCACGATCCGCACCCGCTTGGCACTGCTCGTTAGTGGAGTTGCAAAATGTACACGCGCAGGCTGCTTGGGTGTGGACTTCTGCAGCTTACTGTTTGCCTGCATCAGTTGCAGTTTTCGGGAGGAAACAAAGATGTCCTGCTCACCGGGCTCTAAAGGGGCATCCCATCCGTTAGCTTGTTTCGGGGTAGAGGCTGTGCCATCATCATCATTACCGGCAGCCTTCGTTTTTGGTGTCGGCTTGGCCTTGGACTGCCCCTCCTCCTTGGGTGTGGGCGTGGGCGTGGGCGTGGGCGGCTCCTCTGCTTTCGGCTTGGACTGCTCCTCCTTGGGCTTAGGGTGGTCCACTTTCTTGGGCTTCACGGCCTCTTCCTGCTGTGCCTTGGAAGTCAGTTGCTCCTCTTTCTTAGGCTTAGAGTGGTCCTTCTTGGGCTTAAGCTGGTTTTTCTTCTTCACCTTCGTCTGGTCATCGTTCTTCGGCTCGGACGATTCCTCCTTTTTTGCTTTTTTTGACTTGGGCTTGGCCTCTTTGACGTCTTCTACTACCCAGGCGTCGTTTATGCTGGAACGCACCTTTGCATTGTGATTCACCTTCTTCTGCAGCTCAGGAGGCAGAGCCTTGCTAATAACCTCGTCGTAATTGTGCTCGTCCACCTCCTCAAAGTTAATGGACTGAAGTAGGCGTTTGCGCTTGGACTTGTTAAGTTTCTTTAGTTTTCTTCCAGTTGCAAAGACCTCGTCCTCCATCTTATCTAAGGCAGTCACCTTTTGCTCCACCATTTCCGACAGAGTTTGTCCCTCCACCTTCGGCATTGTCCTCACGCCCAGTGGGAACTCCCCTCCCTTGTAAGTCTCAAAGATCTGGATAAGTTTGCGCAGTCCCTTGCGTCTCTTGCTGTTAAAATCGTTGGTGCGCAACTGCGTCTGCAGCTCATCTAAAACGCAGTCAGCGTTGAGCGGCAGCTCCGGCATGTGAACATCCACATTGCCCGCTCGAGGATCCAAAGATGTGGCCCGTGGCTGCTCCTCCTCGGCGTTGCCCTCGTCATCCTCCTCGTCGAAACCAGAATCTAGTTTCTCGATGTCATCAATAGAGGCGGTGGGGAAGCCCATCAGCTTCCAGGCATTGTACTTTTCGCTGTACTCTCGTCCCAAGTTGCTCTGGTATAGTAGATGATAGAGCACCCTTGTGCGGCACTGGGCCACCAACTTAGCATCGCGTTGTGTAGCAATGTAGGTGACAAACGGACGCAAGAACAGATTGACTTGAGCAGCGGTGATCTCACCATCGGCCGCCTTGGCCAGCTCCTCGAAGAAAACGTCTAGGTAATGCATGGTCATGCCGCGACTTTTTGGTTGCTCCGACAGCACAGATAGCTGCATGCTGCTGTTGAAGGCGGCGATGAGGTCGGACTCCCAGTTGCTCTGTTTGAGCAGTCTCAGTAGATATCGCACCATGCGGCGAGTGAGCATCAGAAACTTGTCCATTCGCCACTGGTCTATGCCAAAGTACTCCTGGCACATTGTGCGCATAAACGCACTAAAGTAGGCCAGACTGCAGGCCGTATTGCCGCCGAAACTGTCCACCATTTTGGCCAACTGCTCGGCCAGCTCCTCTTGCACCAGCGGCTTGTCCGACATCCACATGGTGTAGTACAATCCCTTCCAGATGCGCATGAAGTCGTCCTCGTTGAAGGGGAAGGAGCTACCGGCCCGCGCTTTGAACCACTTGCGAAGAATGCGGATCTGGCGATTTCGCTCCACCACATCGTTGCAGGCGAGGGCACGAATGATTTTCACCTCCTGGGCAACCACCATCAGCTCTTTGGCCACCTTCGGCTGGGTCGCCTCCTCCTGTTCTTCGACCTGGATTTCGGCCGCCTCGGCATTGCGCTTAACTGGCTTCTTGCGCGTCACCATGCTCCGGCTAATTCAACTTTTAGTTGCGAGAAATAAGTGAGCTGTGTATATTAAATACGCTACGGCACGACCGCACGTGTTGCCGTTCGGTGCTGCCAGAAATTGAAACGACGATTTTCCCAAATTTCGTCTAACAGCCCTGTGTCGCAACACTACACTGAAAATGACAACAGAAAATCAAGCTTTGTATAAAGAACTTATTTTCAAAGCATACGTGATTTAAATTCTAAAATATCTGATAAGAGTTCGAAATATTTCGATTGCTTGTTTCGATATTTAAAGAAATGTTACCTTATAAATGTTTAGCCACCTATAGCTTTTTATTTTTTAGCTACCAGCACTGACTTCTTCGCGCATAGTGGCAACTCCAGCACCGACTTCTTCACGCATAGTAGCAACTCTATTTCACAGCTGATAATTCGGTCTGCTTTTTATAAATTTTGCTTTTCCAGCAAATTTAATTAAATAATTCAAAGAAAACATGCCCGTGGTGAACGTGTCGGCTGCCGAAGAGTACCAGAAGTACATTAATGGGGACAAGACGACCGTGGCGCTATTCGCCGCCGACTGGGCAGAGCAATGTGGTCAGGTGAAAGACGCGCTGGAGGAGCTGGCCAAGATTACTGGCGAAAAACTGCAATTCATTAGCTTAAACGCTGAACAATTTCCAGAGATTTCCATGAAACACCAGGTAAGCTCGTTTTCCTTGTGAAAATCTAACGGAGACTCTTAGTTAATTTGCGATATCACCAGATCGAGGCCGTGCCCACGGTAATATTCTTCGCCAAGGGCTCCGCCGTAGACCGCGTCGATGGTGTGGACATTGCCGCCATAAGCGCCAAATCCAAAAAGTTGGCCGAAAGCGCTAGCAGCGCGGCGGCAACAGGACAGACGCTGGAGGAACGCCTAAAGGCCCTGATCAATACTGCTCCACTGATGATTTTCATGAAGGGCGACCGAAATGGACCGCGTTGCGGATTCTCCAAGCAGCTCATCGGCATTGTAAATGAAACGAAGTAGGAAAACCGATCAGTTATATTATATTCCCGTTTATAAACGTAAATATCCCTCTACAGGTTGCCGTACGAGACATTTGACATCCTCGGCGACGAAGAAGTGCGCCAGGGCCTTAAGACCTACTCTGACTGGCCCACATATCCCCAGGTTTACGTCAAGGGTGAACTTATCGGCGGACTGG
Organism: Drosophila orena; assembly: GCA_005876975.1. Classification (NCBI taxonomy): domain Eukaryota; kingdom Metazoa; phylum Arthropoda; class Insecta; order Diptera; family Drosophilidae; genus Drosophila; species Drosophila orena. The sequence goes on along the minus strand of VCKV01000008.1, from coordinate 5,452,613 downwards.
ACATTATCAAGGAACTGCTGGCGAACAATGAGCTCGAGTCCACGCTCAAGGGCTAATTCCATCGGATTACATTTACTCCTACAGACACTTCAAACCAGAAACAAATTTTTTGCTAGATCCTTAGACTTATTAATGGTTTAATAAAGGATTTTTGCTAAATTCGGATATTCGTTTCAAAGAAATTTTTAATAACAATTATATAAAAGGGACTGACTTTAGGTGTGTGTTTAACATCTTAAATGGGGTTTTATGGTTTCACCATAATTGTTTTACAAACTTTTTTACTACGTATTTTAAAATATAACGACATTTAGTTTATATACATAGTTAGAAATTGGTAATAAAAAATATTTATAAGCCAGCCCTGGTTTATCTGGTATTTTGCATCCCTTCAATTAGTAAACAGCTGTTCGGCGTCGGCATTTTGCAAAAAAATTTTCGCAACATTATATTTTTGAAAATACCCATTAACTATACCCAAATTTCTAAATGGCTGAGGGTAATACCGCTGGCGGAGAGGACCAAAAGCTGTCGGAAATCTTTTTAAAGGGCTGGAATTTATTCGACGAGCTAGAAAGTACCGATCTGCCCTTCAATGGCAGTGAATTTCAGGTGTGTAATATTTAGCATCTTTAAAACTAAAACAATAATTGCATCTCTTTCGCAACGTTTAGAACAAGGTAAAGACAGCAATGGGCCTTTTCGAGCAAGCCACGGTCATTGTGAATCAAGTTAGCATGTTTAGTGCCAACGAGTTGATCGACGAGGTGTCCACGGAATCGCTACCCTTCATGCTACTCCCCTACTTCCTGGGCAAGCTAACCACCAAGATCAACAGCCCCAATAGCACACACTCCTTGGAACTGGGCGAGATTTACTTCAAGGACCACCTGCAGCGCTGCCAGGAATATGATCTCTGTGCAGCGCCCAAATCTCAGGTGGCTAAGACGGATAGCCAGGCGGAAAAAAGCGAGCAGCGCGAACTGATGGAGGCTGCCTTCAATAGAAACGACAAAATAGCCCAGTATCGCCGGATGAAGGAGATTAACGAGTACATGGCCAGAATGCGCGATGCAGTCAAGAACAAAACGGCCGACGATGAGGATAATCGCGAGTTTTTCCTCAAGTATTTGGACAAGAGCATTATAGACTCCAAGCAGGAATTGGAATCGTTGGGCGTAATGAAGCAGCTGGCTCAGATGCGCCTTGCCCGATTGGCTGGTGGCGAAGACGACAACGAAGTGGATTCGTTCCGTCCATCCAATCAAAATCAGTCTTCTGCATCGTCCACCTCCCGCGGTCATGGTCACAGTCACGGACCAGGGTATCACCATCATCATCAGCAGGCCGCTAAACCAAAGCCCTTGCAGCCCTTCATCATAACACGTAATGCCACTCAAAAGGCGGTGTTTGGCTTGGGCTACCCAAGCTTGCCCATTATGACCGTGGATGAGTTCTACCAGCACCGCGTCGACGAAGGAATCTTTCCCGACGAGGAAAAGGTAGCCAAGATGAATCAAGCACAGGCCATCGCGGCCGCCCGAGATCCCAACGAGCAGGAGGACGAGGAGAAGGCTGTTGAGGAACTGCAAGCGGAGCAGGATGATCCTGAGTATATAGACCGCATGAGACGCATGGATGAGTACAAGGATGTAGTGCGTCGCGGGGACGGCAATCGTCATAACCGTAGTTAAGAAAATAAAAATTTATGTATTTTTTACAACCTAATAAAATGGTTTAACCACAAGACTGCATTAAGTCAGTATATTCAACAAATAAGCCTAGATTCTAATTTTTTTCAGAATCTTATATTTAAGAGAGCAATTCGAACTTTTAAGTGTTACCTTTAAGGATGAGCTGTTGCTAAAAAAAAACTATAATTTTTTTTTAGTATATTCAAGAAATAAGCCTAGATTCTAATTTTTTTCAGAATCTTATATTTAAGAAAGCAATTCGGTCGTGCCGTAGCGTATTCAATAAGTTAAGTTAAGAAATTTCTGAAAAATACTATATTTTATTGAATGGTTAATAAATACCGTTTGCATTTGTATTATTTTTAACGTTTTGAAAAAAAATAATTTTTCAATTTAGGTATTAGAATAGTTCCACCGTTGCAGTGTTGGTAGGCGTTTAGCTGTCGTCGTGCATTTTACAATACTGATTCCACCACCCGTAACAAAAACAAAAATCTCGAGCACAAAACAAATTTGTATGAATTGCTGCACAAAAATAAACGTCAAACAAAAAGATTGATCTCTCGAAATATTGGTAGATCGAAAAGATTAAAGTAAGGTATGTAAAAGTACAGTTATTATGTGTTAATTTCAAATGCCTAACAATTCGCCATCCGCAGCAAACTAAGAGCAGAATGTCCGTAAAAGACTTTATCAAGGGCCTGCCCAGTCACGATTCAAGCAATTTCACACACTTGAGCAACGAGCACGGGATTCGAACCTCGCAGAAACGGGCCTCCGTCTACCTGCCCACCGAGGATGAGCATTCTGAGCAGCTGATCGTGATGGACAAGCGATGTGTCCTGCTGCGCTACCTCACTCAGCAGTGGGACAAGAAGACGCTTCAGCGGAAGCGCGAGCACGGCGGGGAGTCGGGAAATGGCAACGGCAACAGCTCCACGCCCAACGGCACCGGTACCAACAGCAAAAAGCGCCCGCGCTTAGACCCCAACGAGCTGAACTGAACGGCAGGACCTCAAGCCAAGGACACGATGGACATCCCACAAGCCCTCACGGCCTCGAACTTCGCAAGCACGAGCCACCCTTCATTTACACTCATATATATTAAATGAAATACACTAAGTACAAAGGAGTTGCAGTCGAACGGTCCTTTCCAAGTTTGGTATCCTGTTGGTCATCGATATATATCCCCAGCCTTTTCTTTTAATTTGAGATTGAGAAGCTAATTGCTGGTTTCCTGACCAACAATTTGCATATATCTCTTTTCGTTTATGCAAGAAAATAAAACATTTTGTTAACTTTGTTACTGCTAGTTTATGAACCACGTTTTTTTTTTCCAATTCTATTTACTTACCTTGTACGCCACAAGTTTGTAATTTAAAATGTAATGTGTATCTAATCTGGGAAGTCACCTGCCTAACCAACTGAGTCCACTATTATTGTAAAGCCTACTGTTTGAGCCTATTGTTTTAGGCGATGAAAATATTTTGGGAAAAGGGAGATCGACTGCATTCCAGTACAATACATTTATATAGCACATACTGTGAGTTCCAATAGATTTACTTTTGAAGACAAAAATTGGATGTGATTTGACTACGGTACTCTTAGATTAGTGGTGTCCCAGGTCCTTGGGGTCGGGCTTGCCGTACTGCTTCTCCCACCAGGTCACAAACTCCTTCTTGCGCTGCTCCCGCTTGGCAAAGTACTCGGGATACTGGGCCTTCTCCAGGGGATGCCAGTAGTCCAGCACCCAGTCGGGGGGAATCACCTCTCGTTCGAAGGCACAGCCACCGGCACTGTTGGCAACTACAATGATAACACGTTAGAAACATATGCCATATGACCAAGTTCCGTTTGTTTACAGTTTCGGGGCTGGAAATGCTTCGTCTCGAAGAGCTCCCTTTCTCCACAGGCCAGGAGTCGGATGCCCTCGCCCAGATCCTTGGAGCTGTTCTCGTCGAAGCGAGCACGCAGCTGCACAGCGCGGTAGCGGTAGACATTGCTGGCGAGCATTAAAAAACATCCGAGATGCACTTGCTCATTATATAATCTTTGGGAATTCAGCGGCGTATGCACTTACCGTCGGTCGTACCACGCCTCCAGGTTGCGCAGTGCCCGCTTGTACAGGCTGCACACCTGGCGCTTGTGCGAGACGATTGCCGAGGGAACTTGGGCCATCGTTTGTGGCTAAATTGGTTAAATTGTATTAAATTCCTACCACAGCCGAGGCAACAACAACAGCTGTCAGAAGTTCAGTGTTATAAAGACCTGCGGCTGAATTCAAGTGTTGAGCAGCGAAGAATAATTTTACAGAGCGACAGCTCTGAAATGAATGTAAATTCAAAAAATATTGAAACCTATGCTTAAATTTATTAAAATTATCAGCTCGCTTTCTGTGATTTTAATACAAAAGTTTTTTTATGGTAGTAATCAAAACGTCACTGTGTTGAGTAGATACATATTACCAAAAACTCTTAATAATATAATATTGTTATCTTACCCAATATTATATTAATACAATGCAAAAATCTGACTTACCCACATTCGCATTTTACTTTAAATTCGCAATGAACAAGAAAATAATTGAAAATACATCTAGCGAAATGCTTTAATAAATTATAACTTTTAACAAATACTCTTAAGATATAAATATAAAATGTTATTAGTCCTCTAGCTGCATAACATTCATTATGCATTGAACAATATGCTCTGGTATTTTTAGCGGCGTTTCGCACAACTCGCCCGTCTTTTTGTCCAGCATGTAGATTTCGTTGAGCACACGGTCCTCGTGCTCAGGATCCAAGGACGAGACGAGGGCCAAAGATCCTTCCGCGAGCTCGGCGAGAATTTGTTCGATATCCGGTTCGGTAGTGGACGGCGGATTGGGATCATCCGGCGTTATAACTTCATGACCATGATCCTGGTCTTCAATAAAATTTATTAAATATGTTTCTGCCTTTCGATTGGGTGTCTCAGTTGCGGGCTCGACGTCGCTTACATAGCTTAGGGTACCATCATCCATATTGATCATAGTTTTATCACGTGGCTTGTTTACATCTACTTCATATTCCACCGGATCATCCATCAGAAGTCCATTAAGCTCAGCCTGCAGTTCTACCCCCGATGGCAAAAGACTTCCTATTTGTTCTGTTTTGATCGTTTTTTCCTGCTTAATGGCAGCCAGATCCGAATGACTCTCCGTTGTACCTTGAACTGGAACCTTGGTAGACCGTCGCTTAGCCTTGGGCTTTTTTTTCGCAGGCCCACTCCCGTCGTTCTCCAACTCCTTTCGCCTTTTGGCCCAGGCTTGTTTGCCGAGCTTTGTACTCGTTACGTGCTCGTTTTCGTAGACAACATCGCCATCGTTCAGGGTCCGTGATGCCTTGCTTTGCTGCTGTATTCTCGAACGCTATAAAAGTATTACAAATGTAATGTAGTTTAAAGGATATAATAAATGTTTAACCTTTTTTTGGTTCGCCGGAAGAGCTCGTGCGATTTCCCTCCACTGGCGTTCATTCTCTTCCCGTTCGCGATTCTCCTCTTCCAGTTGATCCTTGAGCTCTTGAATGTTAAAGGCCTTAGGGTAGAGCAGCGCCTTATTAATCAGCTGCCCATTGGTTCGCTCTTCCTTTTTGTATTTCAGCTTGAGATCTCGACGCGAACGCGATGGAAACATTTGGCACATTAGCGAGAAGTCCGTCCCGATGATCTGCAGGCTACGATAGAAACGGACGGTCTCATCGGATGTCCAGTATGGCGTGCGCTTGTGTCGTTTGTAGAATCCATTATCACCTGCAAAGTGAAAATCAAGTCGTTAAATATTCAATATTTATATATTAACTGTGAGGCGCACCCGTAGTCTCGTCCATCAGGATTAAAGATGAGTTGGCTAGCACCTTGCGGGCCTCCACCTCGGCCGTGGTTTCGATTTCCAATGTTTTTTCATCAATGATCATCTCGCCATTGGCATCAAGCTTTAGCTGAGGCACTAACATAGCGGATGTGGCCTCTCCCTTGGGCTCCAGTAGCTGACTGATTGAGGGCTTGGAATCATCGCCACCAGACTCATCCTTGATGGTCGTAACCGACTGTTTGGGCACCATGGGATTGCTTTCCGGGTTATAGAAGATCATGTCCATCATCTTGAACGTGGACTTGTCGGGCACACCCTTATTAAACCGCGTTTCAAAATCTCGCCGGGCATTTAACCGCTGACCACCTTGATTTTGAGACTTATCATCGCCCTTTCTGTGCTTGCTGCCTCCTTCGGAATAGGTGGAACAGGTGGATTCGGTGCGAATGCGCCCCATGCCCGGACTGGCAGGCGGGAGGTATTTATAGGGGGATGGAGGCATAGGAGAGTGCACCTGCTGCTGCAGAGGAGTTCCTGACGAAGACCCACTAAGGTAGCGTTCTCGACGCGTGGGCGTGGCTGGCGACTGATAGTCGCCCTCATAATCACTGGCCATTGGTGAGCCTACAAAACTGTTACGCCGCTGTCCAAATACAGGAGTGGGTCGCACACGCTGGCGGGCTTGAGCCTTGCTGGGCGACATAGGGAAGCCATTGGTGGTCTTCTGCAAATCCATCTGAATGACATTGTCCTCGATGTCGGAGTGGAATACCTCTTCCAGTTGTCCAGCCGAGCTTGTGGGCATTTTAAAGGCGATTGCATCAGCCTCTAGTTCCATTTCCGCAGCAGGGGTCGATGCAATGGGCGGGGACACAACCGCTGCTGCCACCACCTCCTCCTCCTCATCCTCCTTTTTCGTCGTTGGGAGCTCCTCCCTGCGTGGCTTGCGTTTGATAAGCGACAGGTTGGCCGGAGCCTTGATGCGCTGGCGCCGCATGGACATCCTGCCTGGGTACTCTTAGGCTGCTTCCAGGCTCAACGGCAGTTTCACACATCAAATCGAATCAAAATCTGCGCGACAAAAACAATGCGGCCGCAACCACGAGTTTCCCAAATGTAGTGTTGGCTAACGGCAAAAGGACATTTACAGTGGTCTGGGCAAGTAAAAATGTAGAAAACCAATTTAAAAACAGGTTAAAAATGGATAATAATTTATCTCATTCATATAAGTCTATAAGAAACGTGTAATACTCGGAAAGTTATTGTCAGAAGTTCCAACGACTAAAACAAATAATTCAAAATAACTAGGTAATAGAAAGCATGTCAAGTAAATTTATTCGCAATGTCAATTCTTAGAGACTGAAACCTAAATAATTTTAATATAAATTATGGCACAGCTCGCCAGTTTTACAACAAAAATTTTTATACAGTAAATAATTGGTTAAATTTAACATTTTTTATTGTATTTCAGTGTTGCAGAAAAGTGTGATCACTGATCGTAGCTGTCACCTCTCAGCAGGCAGTACGCAATTTTCGAGCACTGCCCTGTAACGGCACAACAACAGGAACAACAACAGCGGAATAACAACAGAAGCAGCAGACAAATTGCAAGTTGCACGTTTTTTTTCTAATCGGTCGAACATGATAAGCCCGGCTAGAACATAACCCAGCTCTCGTGCAGTAAGGTTTCTGTCAAACCGATCGAGTGTATCCTGGCTAGAAGTACTAAATTCCCAAAGTTTTGTGGCGACAAATGTGTCAAGTGTGTGGGCGCACAGTAATAGCGAAGGAGCATTAACAAAGTCGCCGCACTTTTGAGTAGGGTGTTATGCAAGCGGGCGACCTACGGACAAATTGAATTAGCCGGCATGCTGTTCAATCGATTTGTTCTGGCCATCAAGAACCAGTCCCGGGAAACTCTGCGCGCCTGGAGCTACCAATGCGAGTCAATCTTCGCCCAGCGCTCGCGCCGTATTCAGCAGTTGTTCAGTTTCTATCAGTCGGTGTATGGAACCCAGGGTTTGAAGCAGCTATGGCGCGCCTACTACCGCCGGGAGCTGCAGCCCCCGCTCCGGGGAATGGTAATGAGTGCAGTGGGTCTCGTCGGGCTTAATATCAAGCGCCTGGCTAGCGATGGCTTCGATTGGAACAAGGAGCGCTTGGCCTTATCCAATTTTGATCTGTGCCGCAGGGATATTGAGTTCATCAACGCTCTGCCCAACAATCAGCTGTGCGACCGCTGTCAGGCCAAGAAGATGAAATACTGCTTTTGTCAGCTGGGCAACCAGCGCTGCAAAAAGGGCCAATCCAAGCCGTCCACCAGCAAAGAGGCGGAGACGGATGCAGAATCGAGTATCAGCAATTGTCTGCGACCTTTGGATCTGGACGTGCGCAATGCACCGGCCGGAACGGTACGCATTCAGGCCCAGGACGACCACAAATGGGAGCCGTACTTTAGCAAAAACGAGTTTAGCATTTGGCGGCGGCAGGAGCGGTCCTCCTTATACTCATACAAGGTAATTGGTCATCTCAGTAAGGTTTGTAAAACTTATTTAAACGTCGCCCTTTGGATTGCAGGTTTATGCTCGATTCGACGACATAACAGCCGACGATTTCCTCCACGTTCAAACGGATTTGGACTACCGCCGCCAGTGGGACGACACGGCCCTGAGACTTGAACTCATCAGCGAGGATCCTGTCCCGGGCAGCAACTCGCATCTGATATACTGGGAGATGCAGTGGCCACGACTGTTCGCAAATCGCGACTATGTCTATTGTCGCCGCTACATTAAGGACGACAACAAGAAGCTAATATTCATTTGCAACCGTGGAGCCACGCACAACAGCTATCCGGCATTGTCTGGAAAAGTCCGCGTCACTGACTATTGGAGTCTGATGGTCATCAAGCCCTTTCGCGGTTTTCATGAGCCAGGTCTCCACTTTGTCCTCACGTACTTTGACGATCCAGGCATACCCATACCGCAGAATATTAAGTCCTGGGTTACTCAGAAACAAATGCCCGAGTTCCTCACGAAGATGTACGTGGCCACCAAAAACTATGCCTGCTCACGGGCCATTAAGATGAAGGACATGTTTCACGGATTCGCACTCATCAATGACGAATATACGGCTAATGACCAACGCGGCAGTTGGCTGGGCAGCTTGAGCCGGCGCAAGGTCGATAGTAAACCCGAAGCAGGTCGCTAATTCATTTACCATTATATACCTGGCTGCTCCCGCTCCCATGAGACCTTCCTTCCAAACACAGCCACGTATCAAACTATGCAAAAGCCCAGCTCCATCTTATGTTTATACCTTCCTTCGGCTTTAAAATCAATTCAGGCGAGATAAATCTAAACCATTGAACATCGGAGCAAATGTGCAATAGCTGGAAGTTTTGCTCTTAATGTGAGTGCCACTTTGATAAGAAACTTTGAAATAAATATATATCTACATTAGCTATATAGCTATACCAAACTATTTTAAGTTTAGAAGTTGTTTTAAACGCAAATAGAAATTATTGAAATTAATTGTACAATAAAAGAAATGGAAATAGACACACAGACTGAAGTCTACTTAAAAGAAATGTCTTGCATAACTATTACGGCTATCATTTTCATTCATGCATAACATTATCTACACCGGATAGGCAGTCAATTATGTTTGGTTCATAACAAATAAACATGTTCTGCGTTGCCCATAGCTTGTGCTTATCAAATAATTGACAAGGCATTATCTTGAATTACTTTTAAAATGATCTCACCAAAACTTCGGCTGTTCTTATTGTGGGCTGTATACAAATCAAACTGAATTAAGGGGATGTTATATTATTTGAATAGTTTAATAACTTCAATAGTATTTTATTATTTCAGTAAAGGCATTAGCGTATTGTAAATGAAATACTATCGGTTTTAACGTAATTTATTAGTATGCTATATAGTTACAAAATGCGCATACATTCTATAAAATATTCGATAGTCTAGACGACATTAAAGCTGAACGGAACGAATACAGTTTAAGGTAATACAAGAAGTGAGATTATAAAGTGGTGGGGGAAAAGCATCGTTACACTTGGCAACAAGCGTATCACAGCTCTGTACGGTCCGCTGAGCTCGGCGGATTGTTCATATAGGCGATAAAGTCCTTGCTGGTGCGTCCGCCGTTGTAATCCAGCTTGGTTTTGAGGTAAGAGAAGTACAGAATGGTGGGATATCCGCGAACATTGTACTTTGCGCAGAGTGCGGCAAGCTTTGTGCAGTCGATGGCGACAAACGCTATCCGAGGATCATCCTGTAAGGCCGTGGCAGCCGCTGTGAACTCCGGTTTTGTGTGTTTACAGTGTCCACACCCTTAAGACGATAAGTATTTTAGTTATATTCAATAATCAAACGGATAAACTTACAGGGAGCATAGAACATAACCAGCGCATGCTTTTTTCTCTTCAGCGTCGAACTGAAGTTGTCATCATCCAGAAATATAACTTCTTTGCTGTCCTCCTCCTCCTCCCAACTCTTCTCGGGCGGCGGAGGCGGTGGAGGCTCCTTGGGATTTCGCATAAATTCGACAATTTTCGATGCTTCGCGTACATTTACTTCAAACTTAAAGACGCCATTTGTGAAAAACTTAACAGTTGGATAGCCCTTGACTTTGTATTTCTCTGCGATTGACGGCTCCTTCGTTGCATCCAATGCGGCCAAAAGTCCGGGAATATTTTTCTGCTTCATTTCCAGAGCTGCCTTTTCGTATTCAGGCTTCATGCGCTTACAGTGTCCGCACCAGGGCGCATAGAACATGACCAAGGCGGACTGTTCATCCTTCAGAGCGGGTTCAAAGCCCTGCGAGGTGAGATGAACAATTTCCGAGTTGGTATCCGCCGACCATTCTGGTTCCTTGGGCTTTGGCGTTGGCTTAGCATTTGGGTTGAGCATGAAAGATATCAAAGCATCCTTATTGTTCTCTCCCTCGTAAGTAAAGCGCAGTTTGCCATTTTCAAAATAAATTAGGGTGGGAAAACCTTCAACGGTACCGTTTAATTTAAAACTTTATGAGCAAGATGTTTTTATCTTACCTGTTATGTTGAACATTTTGCGTATAGGAGCGTTTTCTTGTCGCTCCACATTCATTGCCGCCACAATATACCCCCCCTTGGTCTTCAGCTCCGTGGCCGCTTTTCCGTAATCCGGCTTCATTTTCTTGCAGAAGCCGCACCAGGGAACATAGAACATGACAAGCATGGGCCGGATGTCCTTGCGTAGGTGTTTTGTGAAGGAAGCGGCGTCGCTAAAGTGCAGGACATCTTTGCCGGCAGGATCCTCCTCCCATGGCAAATCTCCAGAGGGATCACGCATGAAAGTGATCATGGAACTGACAGTCAGCTGCCGGTCGTAGTCCTTGTGGAAGTCGCCATCCTTATAGTGCTTAATGGCGTAAGGCTCTGGAGAGACCTTCAGCTTTTTGCAAAGTTTCTTGCGATCCTGCTGGCCGCAATCCAGCAGCAACATTGTCCCGGTTCCCCGTACCGCCTCCGCCGCCTCCCGGAATACCTTTAGCTCGGCAGCAGCAGCCCTCGCACTGGTCATATAGAGCGCGAGGACATTGTTCTTGGTGCGCAGCAGCTTCTTAAAGTCCTTATACTCCGCGATGTCATCCTGCACTGCCGAAGTTTTCGTTTTTGCGGCAACAAGTGCCACCAGCAGAAGAAAAACAATCTGACCGGTGATCCACATCAGGCGGCTTGTACTTTACACCTACAGGTAAACGTTGACTTATTTTACTTAGTGCGCCTCTGATAATTGCATGCTTAACACAATATTATAGCGTCATTTTTATTTTACAAAACGAAAAAACCGCAAGTAGAAGACGTGGACTAGTTGAAAAACCTATCGATAGGCAACTTTAAAGAAGATGGTAATAACAGCATGGCCCAAAGTGCCGGCTATTCGAAAAACACCTGTCCCATCACCAGCCAGTGCTGACGCTTACCAAGCCCAGCTGCAAAATAGCTTAAAAGTAATATTTTATAATAAAATTGGATATACATCTGTACTAAGAACACTTAATCCTAAGATTTGCTGTATTGAAATATTAATGACGAACTGTTCTTTATAAGCAAGGGAAAGATGATTTACTAATAATTAACTAATCAATTTAACTGCAAGTTATTGTTTGTTAACTTAAAAATAGCCATATCCGAGGAGCTTGCGACTATCGATACGCCGACTAACAGCGCCTGTACGTGGCAGGCGACAACCCTATGCCAGCTCTGACACATTAACGAGGCGAAGAAGAAGAACAGCGGAGGCAGCTAAAGAGTTTTTCTGGTCTCGCCGCAATTAATTAGTGTTTTCGCAGACAGCCGTAGTTTGCCCAAACCGTTGAAGATGCCTCTAAAACTAGACATCAAGCGTCGCCTGACGTCGCGCTCGGATCGGGTCAAGTGCGTCGATCTCCATCCGGCGGAGCCGTGGATGTTGTGCGCCCTGTACAATGGCCACGTACACATCATGAACTATGAGAATCAGCAAATGGTGAAGGACTTCGAAGTCTGCGACGTGCCTGTGCGCTCCGCCCGTTTCGTGGCACGCAAAAACTGGATCCTCACAGGCTCAGATGACATGCAGATCCGCGTGTTTAACTATAACACCCTGGAGAAGGTTCACTCGTTCGAGGCGCACTCGGACTACCTGCGCTGCATTGCGGTCCATCCCACACAGCCTCTGGTGCTGACCAGTAGTGGTAAGTTGGCGGCGAGGTGGTGTGACTATCATTTCGTCACCCAATTCGTGTGTTTACCTTGTGCACCAGCTGGGAAGTATGCTTCGATTTCGTGTCTTATTCCTGTTTCCCCTTTTTATAGATGACATGCTCATCAAGCTGTGGAACTGGGAGAAAATGTGGGCCTGCCAGCGTGTTTTTGAGGGCCACACCCACTACGTCATGCAGATCGTGTTCAACCCGAAGGACAACAACACCTTTGCCTCCGCCTCGCTGGACCGCACGGTAAAGGTGTGGCAGCTTGGCTCAAATTTTGCCAATTTTACGCTGGAAGGGCACGAGAAGGGTGTCAATTGTGTGGATTATTACCATGGCGGCGATAAGCCCTACTTGATTTCCGGTGCTGACGATCGCCTGGTCAAAATCTGGGATTACCAGAACAAGACCTGTGTGCAGACCTTGGAGGGTCATGCTCAGAATATCTCAGCTGTCTGTTTCCACCCAGAATTGCCCATAGTGTTGACTGGCTCGGAGGATGGCACGGTTCGCATTTGGCACTCTGGCACTTATCGTCTGGAGACCTGCCTTAACTACGGATTTGAGCGAGTGTGGACTATTTCCAGCATGCGCGGTACAAATAACGTGGCTCTGGGCTACGACGAAGGTTCCATTATCATTAAGGTGGGCCGTGAGGAGCCAGCAATGTCAATGGACGTGGTAGGAGGCAAGATCATTTGGGCCAAGCACTCTGAAATGCAGCAGGTAGTTAAACAATTTAACTTTACTTTTGGTTTTGTTCTTAACTTCGTTCTTTCACTCTGAAGGTCAATTTGAAGACTATTGCTGACGGCACAGAGATCAAGGATGGTGAACGCTTGCCCGTGGCCGTTAAGGATATGGGCGCCTGTGAGATCTACCCGCAGACTATTGCCCACAATCCGAACGGACGCTTCGTTGTGGTATGCGGCGATGGCGAGTACATCATTTACACATCGATGGCCCTGAGAAATAAGGCATTCGGGTCCGCCCAAGAATTTGTGTGGGCCCTTGAGAGCAACGAGTACGCAATCAGGGAGAACAACGGCACCGTTCGACTGTTTCGAAACTTTAAGGAGCGTAAGAGTTTTACTCCAGAGTACGGCGCCGAGAGCATCTACGGTGGCTACTATTTTGGTGTAAAAACCTCCTCCGGATTGGCCTTCTATGACTGGGAGACGTTGCAGCTGGTGAGGCGCATCGAAGTGCAGCCAAAGAACGTTTTCTGGAACGAGAGTGGCAGTCTGGTCTGCTTGGCCACAGATGACTCCTACTTTGTCCTGGGAGTGGACACTGCCCAGGTGGCAAGTGCCGTAGAAACCAAGGAGGGACTGGAAGATGATGGTGTGGAGAGCGCCTTCAATGTGTTGGGTATGTTGATATCAATTATCTAATATCTTATCTTTAGAATACCTCACCTTTCAATTCTCCAATTGAGCGTACAATGGTATCTCTCTATTTCATCATGAGAGCAACCCTTTTTAAAATTTATATTTACAAAAATGTTTTCATTTACCACCTGATATTAAGTATAGTTAATTGTATTGTATTATTCCATTTTGTTGCAGGCGAGGTATCGGAGTGCGTCAAAACAGGCCTTTGGGTGGGAGACTGTTTCATCTATACAAACTCGGTGAACCGCATCAATTACTACGTGGGCGGCGAGATTGTGACCGTATCCCACTTGGACCGCACAATGTATCTGCTGGGCTATGTGCCCAAGGACAATCGTATTTACCTCGGCGATAAGGAGTTGAACGTGATCAGTTTTTGCCTGCAGCTGTCCGTGCTGGAGTACCAGACGGCGGTGATGCGAAGAGACTTTGAGCGAGCAGACGTTGTGCTGCCGACCATTCCCAAGGAGCACCGCACTCGGGTGGCACATTTTCTGGAGAAACAGGGCTTTAAGTCGCAGGCTCTGCAAGTCTCTACCGATGCTGACCATAAGTTTGACTTGGCCTTACAAATCGGGGAATTGGAAATCGCTTTAAAGCTGGCACGTGAGTCGGAGAACTCCCAAAAGTGGTCCCAGCTGGCAGATGTGGCGGCAAGCAGGAACAACATGGATCTGGTAAAAGAGTGCATGCAGAAGGCAAACGACTTCAGCGGTCTTTTGCTGCTCTCAACCGCTTCCGGCGATGCCCAGCTGCTCGAGGAGGTGGGTGCTGCTGGCTCGGCCCAGGGACGCCACAACCTAGCCTTCCTGTCCGCTTTTCTGCGTTCGGACGTGGAACGCTGCTTGGAGATTCTCATTGAGACAAATCGCTTGCCAGAAGCAGCGTTCTTTGCCCGCACCTACCTGCCCAGCCAGATGTCAAAGATCGTCGAGCTTTGGCGCGAAAAGCTTGGAAAGGTCAACGAGAAGGCGGGCCAGTCGCTGGCCGATCCGGCACAGTATACAAATCTCTTCCCTGGCCTGGGAGATGCGCTGCGAGTGGAGCAGCATTTGCAGGAGGAGCGAGCTCGTAAGGCGCCGGCACGCCTGGCTGCCCATCTTCCCCTAAACAGCGAACGTCATCCTCTGCAAGAACTACTTGCCGCCGAGCAGGGTGGCGCCGGGCAGTTGGAGGAGAAGGTGAAGCCAGCTTTCGTTCCCGCTCAAGCTGCTGTTTCTAGCAGCCAGGTGGCCGAGCCTACATCTGCTGCGGATGACGATGATGATCTGGACTTGGAAATAGATGGAATCACGTTGGATGATAATATTGATACGACAGATGTAAACCTGGATGATGATTTTCTAAGCGACGATTAGGAGGAAAGATCAGAACCAGGTCTAGAATACCATTTAAACTATCGTTTACTGCTACGGGAGTCCCACATTTCGTGCATTTCGAGCCACAGAATTCCGCGCATACATTCACATTTGATTTGATTGAATGTTGTTTAAATATATATCTATTATTATTATGTACAACAGTAATGGAGCAAACACTGCAATAAATACTTATACAAAAATTTCAAATAAGGAGGGCTTCTATAAAGCAACTCCACGATTTCGATTGCATTCTGATTTAATATCGATACCACTTTACAATACCTTTATTTTTGCTGGTCTGTAATGATGGACTTAAAACATACTTTTTAAAAGAGTTAAATTAGTAATCATTTTATTAAAGTTTTTCAATTTATAAAATTAGCAATGTCTTTTTTATTTCTAATTAAAAATAAGGTAGGCTGAAACTGTGTAAATATGTTGCCTAACGGTATACCTTTTAAAAAAAAGATACTTTTTCTAAAACGTGGGAGTGACAGTTGTAGGCGTGTCAAACGGACATCGTCAGATCGACTCAAGAATATACACATCTACTTAACGCTTCCATTTACCTGTTACATACTTTTCAAGGAATCTAGTATACCCATTTACTCTTCGAGTAGCGGGTATAATAAGTAGGCAATCCAAAAAAAGTCTGGCAACCACGACCATTAGTAGTAACATACATACAATTCGTGTGTGCGTCTGGATTTTGCTGTATTTTTTATTTAAGAATGAATTATTAACTAACCATTAATAAATTATTATTAAATAAAAAACAGTTAAAAACCGCGAATCTAGCGTGAGTACTCCTCGAATTTCGCCGAGAACGTGAGCTGGAGTAGACTACTTTTTGCCCGCTTTCGTCGGTGATGTATCGATTTTTTAGCCAAATATTACCCCGAAATTTCGAACAGATACACACCGAGTCCTCCGAAAAACCGTGCGAAACAAGAACACTATGGACCAGGAGAACTTCCACGGGCACAACTTGCCGCAGCAGCTACAGAACCTTCACATCCAGCAGCACCAGGCGTCCCCGAATCCTGTGCAGACGGGATTTGCTCCACGGCGGCACTATGAGAACCTTGGCGGCCTGGGCAATGGCAATGCCGTTAGTGGAAGTCCGGTGAAAAGTGCTTCTCTGGGGCAGCGACATGTGAAGATCAAGAAGGAGAAGGTATCCGCCCAGGTTGCGCAGCTGCCACAGTTGGGTCCAATGCAGCTGTTGGATATCGGTGATCCCTCCTTGGCGGGCGGATCGGGCTTACAATGTGGAGCCGGCCTTATGGGCGGAATAATGCCCAGCGACGAGGCCTTGAAGTTCGTCAGCGAGACGGACGCCAATGGACTGGCCATGAAGACGCCCGTCAGCATTCTGCAGGAGTTGCTCAGCCGGCGCGGTATTACGCCGGGCTATGAGCTTGTCCAGATCGAAGGCGCCATACACGAGCCGACCTTCCGGTTTCGCGTGTCCTTTAAGGACAAGGATACGCCTTTCACGGCCATGGGTGCAGGACGCTCGAAAAAGGAGGCCAAGCATGCGGCGGCCCGTGCGCTCATCGACAAGCTGATCGGCGCGCAGCTGCCGGAATCGCCTAGCAGCTCCGCTGGTCCGTCGGTGACTGGGCTCACGGTCGCCGGAAGTGGCGGAGACGGCAACGCCAATGCCACTGGTGGAGGAGAGTGAGTGGTTGTGCTATTGATGTCTAATTCAACGTTTCCTAAATCATTGTTCTATGTCATTGCAGTGCGGGCGACAAGATAGTCGGTAATCCTATTGGCTGGCTGCAGGAAATGTGCATGCAACGGCGATGGCCACCACCGTCGTATGAAACGGAAACGGAAGTTGGTCTGCCCCACGAGCGGCTTTTTACGATCGCCTGCTCGATACTCAACCACCGCGAGATGGGCAAGGGCAAGAGCAAGAAGATAGCCAAGCGCTTAGCCGCCCACCGCATGTGGATGCGGCTGCAGGAGACACCCATCGATTCGGAAAAGATCACCGACGGCATCTGCGGCGAGTTGGAGGGCGAAGTGAGTATCATTGAAGACAGCGATCGTTACGTGCAAATCACTAAAGAATTCGAGTTGATAGAGATCTAACCAAGAGGCACTTCTCTAATATTTGTTATGCATTCTTACGCACGCAGTCACACTCTGATTCCAATTTAATTGGTTGCGGACTGTCTTAGTTTTAATATTACCGTCGAATTAAAATTGTTAATTGTTATTGTTAATGTTGGTTATTTCTAAATATAAGTGTGCATTTTTGTCCTCCTCCTTCCTAAAAAGATCTGTAGATCGTTTGGAGGAATCCGCATTTGTAATAATTCGTGTAAATTGTTGCCTTAACACCCCAATTTATTTTAGAATTGTTTATCTTAGCTTTGACTAATCCTAATTAAATAAGTACATAGCTACAGATTTAATACTCAAACAGCCCTTTTATAATGTACAATCCGACCATTGTTACGGCTTTGTTACGTCATTTTGTCATAATTATACAAATAATTAACAAAATGCCTAAACATGATTTTTATTTGTGGTTTTAGTAAAGATACAATTTATGGTTTATTTTGCTTTTCCTATTCGCAAAGTACTAATTTCTGTATGATTTGATTTAGTTGTTCCTCGAGATTGTGGTTGTTTTATAGCACGAATTTGTAGATCACTTTTTCTACACAACAACGATATATTTCAACTCACCATTGGCGTGGGTGATTTCAAATGTGTCCCAAATGCAATGGAGAAAAGAAACCAACAACTTTGCGTTCTTATTTACAGCCCCGCAGTAGCGAAAATTATTATGGTGAATTGAAAGATATCTCAGTGCCCACACTGACCACGCAGCACAGTAACAAAGTATCCCAGTTCCATAAGACCCTCAAAAATGCAACTGGCAAAAAACTGCTTAAGTTACAGGTAAATTTTACTCCAATAACACATTTTATTTGAAGTCAATAAACTAAATCCTAGTTAATCTATTCATCAAGAACATATTGCAAAACATTTCAAACTGAAAATAGCTTTCATTTTTGGCTTACATTCCTTAAACGTTTTCACTATTATTATAAGAATAATGTTGCTTGAAAGTTCAAATTTAGTTTATCTAATATAGAAATGATTAAATTCCAGTTCAATTGGACTATGCTAATTCGATGATGTTTTGTTTTCAGAAGACTTGCCTAAAGAGCAACAAGATCGATTACATCAAGCTGCTGGGCGAAATCGCTACGGAGAACCAGTTTGAGGTGACCTACGTTGACATAGAGGAGAAGACCTTCTCTGGCCAATTCCAGTGTCTGGTTCAGCTGTCCACGCTGCCCGTTGGCGTTTGCCACGGTTGTGGACCGACAGCCGCCGATGCCCAGAGGCATGCCGCCCAGAATGCCCTCGAGTACTTGAAGATCATGACCAAAAAGTAGGGCCTGCCAACTGCATAGCAAAATCTGAACGCACACCACGACTACGAGTATTTGATGTGAGCGCTACGGATACGAATGCACATGTCTAAAAACTTTCATTTCTGGGAACGCGGTACAGCACCAGTTTTTGGCTCAATGCAGTGCCGATATTATGTATTTTTTGTTTGTTTTTTTCACCGATTCCTTTGATTAGGCAGTTGAATTTTTTCACTATATATGTAAATGGTCATATATGTACTACACTTAGCAACGTATGTACGCTTGCATATACAGACAAGTGTGTAATCTATAATGGAATCTATTAGTCGCTTTTAAATTCTGTAAAATCCAGAAAGTCACATAAAAACCGAATAAATCCAATGAAACTAGCTAACTAGGTTAAGGTAGATTGCCTGTTGATTGTGGAGGTAAAAAGGCTTATGAATATAATCGGATTTTGGTAATCGCTAATTTTGCAGTTTTCTTTCATTTAATCGGGAGATGTCTTAATTTAATTTTGATATGTATATTAAAGGGAATGTCTTGAATTAATCAAAAATTTAAGAAATATTTTATGTCAACAGCATATCTTATGCTGAAACAGCTAGGGAATTATATAAATATAATATCATGCTATTAAGCTTCAAATTAGTTAGAAAATAAATTGACAATATTAGTAAAGTTGACGTGGCTTTATTTAAATAGGTAATTTTGTGCTTAATCTAGTAGTATTCTAAGTTAGCCTAAAGGATTGCATCTATTTCTTCTTTCGGTCCTGCGTACACTTGGGGCAGAACCACTTGCCTTTAGGCTTTGTGGTGAGGCCGACGCATGCGAAGTGGAACCACTCAATGGGGCACTAAAAATGGTTGTGTGAAAACAGTTACAACTGACTACAGAGTACATAACAATCGGATACTTACGTCGGGATTGTCGCAGCCAATCATCTCCCCATAGGACACCTGGTGACATAGGCAATATGTGGGCTCATTGGGGTCGACGGGCATGTCCATAACATCGCTGGGATGAGTGGCGGCCGTGTGGCACGATTCCTTCTCAGAGTCATCAACCTCGACAGTTTTCTAAGTGGATATGTTCAAAAAATGCGTAAGAATGGTCGTTTGGACGATAGTGGAGGCGTGCAGATACGGAAGTGAAAATGCAAACGATATGGAGACAATGGATAATGCAGGATTTCTATGGGGATTATCTACAAAACTTTAGAGTATTCTATAAAGGACCAACCAAAACTGGGAAATAGTAATAATAAAGTTCTAACAATGTAACAATGTATAGATGAGAATGTGAATGGTTTACCTTTTGTGCGCCCCCCTTGCGAGTTTCTTTTTCTTGATTTACCTTGGACTTTTTCTTTTTGGTACCTTGCCCGGCATTGCTGCTCGAATTTACACTTGAATTTGCGTTAGATTGGTTATTGCCTCGCCCAGTTTCCTCATCTGAGGATGCGGACTTTTTCTTTTTGCCCGTCATCTTGCTGTCCTTGGTCTTTTTGCGACCTTCTGCAGAAAGGAATCGAATAAAGGGGTCAGCTCATTGAATAAGAGATACTTTGGAGCAGTCTTACTCTTGGCCACCACTTCCTCGGATTTGGCACGCGTGGATGAGGCCTTCTCCTGGATCTCACCCTCGAAGCGAGCTAAATCGTTGTCCAGTCGCCGGATCTGCTTGTCCACTAGTTCGTAGGTCTGGATGGCCAGCTGCACCTTGTCGTCGCTATACTCCTTGGCCTTTCCGAATAACGCCTTGATGTTCTCCTGGCGCTCCCTCCTCTCCTCCTCGCTCATGGCGCCGTTCTCGCCCAGCTTTCGCATAAAGTCCTTGGCATGGCTATCTATGCTTTTCATCGCAGTTTGTGCTCGATCGTCCAGTTTTCGCATCAGTTTAAAATTTCTCTCCAGTTCCGTTGGCAGACTTTCCAATCCTGTTTGTAAATCGTGAAATATATATGTTTTCGAGAGATTTTCATGTTTCACTATATTCCTACCATCCAAATAGTTCTCTAGGTATATAGCCGAAGACATTTTCGGTGTAAAATATGGTATTCAACAAAGAACTAAGAGTGTTTAGACAAAATTCCAGTCTGTTTACGTCTGTTTTTGTACTACATGGGCTATTTAGAGATGACAGCTCGCTCTCTAACTTGTCAAAGTAATCGATAACTTTACAGTGGGTAATAGCAGAACGCACAAATTTGGGCAACTTATAATAATTATAATAATATTAACTAATAAGAAAAAAATGAAATATTTGAAAAACTATAAAGCATTTGCATTATTTAATGTGATCGTAATTGATAATACCTTGTAAAACCATTACTAACAACTCAGCAACAGCTGGTCCCTCGTTACTACTTTATGGTGGTTGGCAACTCTATTGAAAACTACTAGACAAAATCGCACTAAATTGTTTTGATAAGTCTTATTTAGGTTAAATCAAGTTTTTAAGAATGAGTGCCAGTTCCGGAGGATCCTGGATTAACGCCATCTATGATGAGGTAGCCCTCGAGGGCTTGGAGGGGGTGACATTGCCCTGTAAGTGATTTCCATGCCCTTTACACTTCCAGCCAAAGTTATTTGTTTATTCTTTTAGATCTCTGGGACCTGCTGGCCAGGCGCCTGGACTTTTTTCCCTCTCCTCTGCCTGACCGCATTCGAGAGCAGACATGGACCTTGCTGCTGCGCACTCCGCCCCACAAGATCGAGTTCTTTGAACTGCCGGCGGAAAGACCACTTATGCCCTACTATGATCGCCTCAACGACATCGACGAGCAGCTGGGATTGCCAGTGGTAGCCGAGCAGTGTCCCTACATGTTGTTCCCGGCCGCCTATGTGCAAGAGGGCGACATCAAGGGTAACTGCAACGACTTCAAGACCCGCAAGCCAATCGCTTCTAGAGATCTGATTTCTCTTAATGCCGCTCAAGCCACGGAACAGTGGGCTGGCCGGCTTGTAGTGGTGGCCTCTCAAGAGCTACGGGAGACTGCACTCACACCCGAAAGCCTCATCATGCCCAAGAATCTGCCATTGCCTAACTACATCTTTCTAGAGGCCATCGGACGGTCTCGGTACAGCGGACACACTACCGCAGGTCCTTGGTCTCTTATAAACTACAGCAAGGACACAGGAATTCTCTTCTACATCAAGTGAGTTTAAAGAGCTATACTTATATTTAACACCTAAAATTACATTCTTTACAGAAACAAGTTGATAAATCTGCAGCTAATTATAGCCCAGAACTATAACGAAATGAACAAGGGGCGCATATTGGTCTCTTCGCTGCTGATGCTACCACGCTTTTACCGTATCTACAAGAACCACTCTCAGGAAAATCTTGAAAAACTATACTTGGAAATAATACGCACGCCAAGCCGCCAGGTACCTGTGACCGAAATAACCGAACTACTAGGCCGTCCTACGAATTTTAAGACGAAGAAGCTACTGGTGACCCACGCCTTTCGTAAGTTCTTCGAGACTAAGCAAGTGCAAAGACCCGTTGCGCCACTGACCAAGTCGGGAAAGCAGTCCAAAGCAACCACACGAAAGGTGACAGTGATACAGCTGCGCAATCCAAGTATGCAGCTGAAGGACTTGTACAAGGATGACGAAAGCGAGGAGAATCAGGTATCCGAGTTCTTGGATCTGGGTCATTGCTTTCTTGATATGCCTCCAGAGGAGGAAGTTGTCCGCGCAGTGGCGAGATTCGGCAAACGGGGTCTTAATAGCAACGAGTTGTGCCATTACACTGGCATCAACGCCACCTCAATGCGACACTTTGTTAAGCGAGTAAAAAAACATGGCCTGGTGAAAGAGTACTCGGAGCAGGTGGGAAAGAGCCGGCAGTTCCGTTTTGTGGCCGTGGGACACTTGGGGGACCTTACAAAAGAGGACGAGATCAAGAAAAAGGCTCTGGAGATTAGGTGTAAGGATGAGCCGGTAAGTAATATATATTATAAAGGGGATTGTTCTTATATTTGTATTTTATACTATTTTACCTAGAATATTACCGAAAGCACTGATGTTCTGCTGAAGGACTTACCCGAAATCGTGACGAATGCCCGTCCCATAGCGTTCAAGATAAAGAAGACCCGAGCGGCCAATCAGACACAGCGCCAAATTAACCGCCAGAAAATGATTGTGCGCCAGATCGACCAGAATTGTCTTGTGCCCTTGCCCCGGGTGTTAAGGTCCATCCAGGAAGCGGAGCGTCAGGCCGGCTTTAAAGATAGCCTTTGCCGCCGCTCCTTGATGCGCCTGCTCCGTCCTATGGTTGAGGAAAATGTTATAAACGTGTTCGAGATCACCCTCCACTACACTCAGCGGGTTCGCGTCTACCGTTTCGCCACGCACCCGAAGATCGGGCTTGACCACGCGGTCATGAAACGCGAGATTGTCAAGCTCAAGAGTAACTTCCACTTGATCAGTGAGGAGCGCTTGAAGCGGCCATCACAGATGCCTCCTAAGGAGCGCAAGGAAGTACTCGCTCGTCGAAAACTGGAGCCGGAGCGTTCAAGTGTGGTATTTAAGACGCAAGCGCCCAAACTTTTGCTGGCGAGGACATTGCACGAGTTCCTCTACTATTTGCACCATGAGCTGTCGCCGGGACAGAAGCCCCTACCCATGACCGTCGAACTTGTGCAGCAATGGCAGAAGTCAGAACCGGCACTGCAACCGCGCCAGTTCTTCGATGAGTGGCAGGCGGATGAAGTAAAGGTGCAGGCCTACTCTGAGAACATAGGCTGGCGCACCTTTATACCGCCGTTGCCGCGCTACGTAGACAAACCATCTGGCTGGCTATACTTCATGGATGCCATGGACCGAATGCCGCTCTCGCTCTTTCTGCGCATTTGTCGCATCGAGCGTGAAGCCAGCGACGAGATGCGTCTACAGCTTCAGCATCCCATCCGTCAACACTACTTGCTTTCCCAACTCAAGTTGGAGACCATTGTGCCACGTCTGAAGTTGCAGCAGCTTTACGTGGGCACTCTTCGTCTTCTTAACAATATGGGTCTGATCCAGGTAGGAAACTGTATTATTTTTTCGCTTAATTCTACTTATTAAAATTATTCGTATTTAGGTAAGCGAGCAAAAGTTAGGTCGTGACTCCCTGCACCGCTGGGTGTTCCTGAATCAGCGAACCAGTTTGCTGGATACGACTTCCAGCACTGAACACAACTACATGCAAGTGAGCGCCGATCGCTCATATACAAAGCTTCACTTTGAGTTCTCCAGCGTGGAACAACTGGGCAATTACTGGGCCAAGTTGCAGCACATCTGCATTTACACGAAGCTGGGATACCGCAAATCGTTAAGCACGCAGAGAAGCATACCGGAGCGCTTAAAGGTCCTAGTCTTCCAGCCTACGGTGGAGTTCAATCAGGCAATTGAGCTTGACAACGGAACAGTTCCTGGTGATCACCTCGGAGCCGCTGGGTTGAGCTCCCATTTGTTTGCCCACCAGTTTCGCCACTGGTCGTGGGTGCAGCGCCAGAATGGTGGAAAGTCAAATGCAGCGAGGGAAAAGGCAAAGAGAACAGTCCGGAAGCGAGCTGTAATTACGCGCCTGAAGATTGGTCCCCGACTAGCGGTACGCAAAGCACGCGAGCTATCTTCCGGAAAAACATTAAAGAAGTCCTCCGGGCCCCGAGACGATATTGACCGGGATGCGCTGCGGAATATGCGAACATTGCGCGTCAAATGGGCGCCAGAGGAAGATCGTTTGCTCAAGATGGGCCGGGCCGTCTACATGTTCATTGATGCACCAACAATGACCTTGGCCTTGTGCGACCTGGCTGTCGTATGTCGTGATTTAATTCGCCGCTGGCTGGGCATCTGTAACAAGACAACTCAGGCCTGCGTGCGCCGCGTTCAGTTTATGGTGAAGATGAAGCGCGACATACCGGACGTTCCCAGCTGGATCTACGCAATGCAAACGCAGCCACAGTTCACCACGGTGTACAACGAACGATTTCTAAGCCAGCTGAAGCGGGATTATCCCAACAAGACCGATTTTCAAAACGCGCTGATGACTCACTTTGCCCTTATGATGGCCAAACTGCAGCGAATGATCGCGAAATCTGTAAGTTAAATACAAGAAGCACCTGTTGTACATATACTTACATCTTTCTTAAATCTAGCAAGGATCTATTAGTCGCCAGTTTTTGCTGCCCGACTCCTTGGATGCCTTTGGTAGCCAACTAAGCGAGTGTCGACCGGCGCACGAGGAGCAGCAACTGCTTTTCCAGGACCCCGCTTCGGAGACGGATCTACAGGTGGCCGTAGCTCATGGCGTGTTGCACAGCAACATCTGCTGTGCCAAGGACAAGACGCTGCTAAACCTGCAAACTTTCGAGATCTACAAGCACTTCTCCGAGGAAGTGCTCAACTCAGCCTTCAACAAAGCGCGTGCAGATTCGTTGCTGGTTGCGGTAAAGAGGCGAAACATTCAGTCGGCTGCCAGCCGCCAAATCTCTGGACCTGGTCATTTGTTGAGCTCAAAGTACAAGTACCGCCTAATCTACACCAAGCTGACGCACTTCCTCTACGACAGCTTCTTTGCTTTGGACCAGAAGCTGCGGGCAGACCAGGAGCAGCAGATATCCTCGCCGCATTTCGGCCAACTCTTAGTGATGGGCGAGTGGCTGTCGCAAAACAGGCTCCGTCTTTCACTACAGCTGCCCACAAATATCCTGACCGTGGACACCACCACCATGGGCAGGCAGAGTGGTTGCCACTCAGATCGAATTCTGGACCATTACAGCTGCATCTTTGACAACGCCCCGCAAACCGAGTACTCTAAGCGTTTGGAGGGTGAGTGCAGTGGACGCCAAGCGTCGCGTGTGCGATTTCATCCGGCCAACCTGAGCTTTCGACTCCCGACTAGTGCTTATAATCAGCTCTCCAAACTGCAATTGCGTGCCATGCATTTCTTCTGTGCATTAGATGCCTTGGGTGAGGCCATCACTTTAAGTCAGTCGCGTTTGGAGCAGTTCGACTGCCCCTTCGCCAACTGTATTATGCGCAGTGGAAACTATTTAAACGCCGTCGAGCGGATTGCCCACGAGCAGCGACCCATTCTCCGGCAACTGGTGGCCGATGCTTTACCATCGCAGCAGTTTGTTCTGGAATCGCATCCAGCGGGAACACCCCTCACAGTGACTAACGCGATTCTTCTGCCGTTTGCCCAGCAACTGGAGGCGTTCTGGCGACAAAGACAACAAACGACAGAGCTTAAGGATTTGGGTAAGACGCTAGCGGAACGAACACAGCACAAGCTCACCGACTGGCGTTCCATTTGCGCTGAGCTGCTTGATGATGAGCCACATGCATGGGAGGCGGATCGCGTTCAGGAGTACGAACCCGCACTAAATAAGGAAGAGCGAGCCCGAGCGCAGGATGTGTTTGTAGTTCATTTACCCACAATTGGAATGAAGGTTGTTGAACAGCCAGAAACAAAACAGGCAATTGACAGCCTGCGTACTTCAGTCCTCGACAAGGTCCTTAAGTATGTCTTAACTAGAAACTTTCTTGGGTTAATGCCCTAACCATTTTTTTTGTTTACTTACAGAACTGTCTACTGGCAGTACACGGAGAACAGCTTTGAAAGCCTTACGCCCAAACTGCACGAGAGAGGATTCGATGACCGTAAAATCCGCCACATGGAAGACATACTCAACCACATTGAAAAGCATTCACTCGGTGTGAATGGCCTCGAGTTGAGGAGCAAGTTTCCCGTGGGAGATTTCCTGTTGGAAACTCTTCATCTACTAGCTGACCACAATCTTATTAAGCGAGTGGGCATAGTTAGTGTCATGTATGTTCATAAAAACCACATCCGCAATTGGGTGGTGCACACGTTCCACATCAAGAGACTGGAGCGAGAAAAAGTGCAGCCCATGGTGGCGGCGGCACCTGGAACACTCCTAGCCGTCGTTGGTCACAAGCGCAAATTGGAGGCTCAGGAGACGGCTACCTCTGTTCCAGAAAAGAGGGCGAAACTCATGGAGCAACTAAGCACAGAGAGTGAGAGTGACGAGGCGGGAGGATCCGCTGCCAAGCGGCCAAAGAGGAATACACGAAAGGAACCCTGCCTCGAAGTGGCTAATACGACGCTGGAGGCATCACGGGATGCAATTGCCATGCGCCCGCAGCCTTGGATCCGCGTAAATGCATCCCTCAATCGACGCGTCCTCGATCGCTGGCTGGGCGCCGTTCTCAGCGAGTGCATATCTCGCGTCGGCTGCTCCGTGCATAGTTTGTTTCTCAGGTTCTTGCACTTGGTGCCTGTGGACGTCATGTTCTTGCTGGAGCTTCTGCACGATCTCGGTTGCATACAACTAATGGAGATGCGCCCTCACAAAGTGCACGTGGAATCGCTGCTGGATGATGAACATGAAGACGGTGACGAGCAGCCAGTCACGGAGCTCTACGATCCCATGCAAACCTACGTTCAAGTGCATGGCAATGCTATAGGCAGGCTCACAAACTTTATTGGCCTAAAAAAGTACAGTACTGAATTTATTTAGGGATCGCCCATTGATTACCTTGTCAAGACTACATTAGGATGCACTAATACTGACTTATCTCACATTGCAAGATCAAATTTCAATTATTATTAGCTTTTATAATCCCTTCGATCGGAACACATTTTCTATTAAATATTAAAACAGTAAGCGGAATCATCGTAATTATGGTGGAAACCGGCAAAATAAATAAATCGATAAGTATTTAAGTGATTATATCCTAGCTAACCTATTAATTTTGTATGTTTCATAAATAAATGTAAGACAACTACTGCTGTGGAGCTATTGTGGTTTGTGCTCTTAATACAGTAATTTTTTAATATGCAATTTTGGCAACTGGAAATATTTTTTCGCGATCTTTAAATCAGACTTCGGATATTCCAGTGTTTATATATTCCTGATGTCTGAGAAAATAAAAGTCGGGCTTAAGTCTCAGCTATGATATGATATATTTGCCTTTTAATATGTTTGACAACTTAAAACTCCTGCACCTGGTCAAAACTGATGGGTAAAGTTAAGTCAATGACTCATGACGCACACAGTATTCCTTTTTTGTGTAGTTTCCACACTGCAAGCCAAGCTTGATAAAACAAAACACACGACAGGGTTTTTTTTTGGTCACCACGAATTCGCATTCGCGGCGTTTGTTTAATTTTTCAATTCACGAGTGGTTCCTTAAATCCTGGACTAACTTTAGCACATCACTACCGGCGACAGGTGTTTACCGCTTGCCTCCGACGCGGGGAGCAGCCTTCTGCGTGACCTTGGCGGCCTTCTGCTTGGGAGCCGATTTCTTGGCGGGAGCGGGGGCAGCAGCCTTCTTGGCGGCCTTGACGGCACGCTTCTGCTCCTTAGCCACCTTGATGGCCTGGTCGCGCTGCGCCTTGCGCACCTCCGGCTTCATGTTGCGCTTGGCCATGATCTCGGCCAGCGAGGCTCCGACGATAGCGCGCTGGAACTTCTGGGTGCGGCGAGTGCGCTTCTTGGAGGCCTCCTCCTCGATTCCCTTGCGGTGCTTCCGGCGGTACAGCACGGTCCACGTAACCTTGCGGGGATTGCGCTTCATCAGGTAAGAGCGCTCGCACTTCTTGTCCAGGAAGGTGAAGGACTGCAAGAGTAATCAAAGTTTATTATCCGTCCTCCATGGGCAGAGCATCTGCGCCGAAAACTCACCTTGCCATCAATCTTGACCATGGTCTTGCCATGACCGGGGTAGATTTTGTACCCGCTGAATGCGCACAAGCCAATTCTGTAAATACAAAGATTCGCATTAGTAGGGGCACTGTTTACAATTGCCGAAATGGGGTTAGGAAATGCAGAAATCCACAATTAACCGTGCATTTCAACGATTTTCAATAACGTACTTCATCTTGCTGGCGTAGAAACACGAAAAGAAAAGAAAACGGAAGTGGAAACGAAAAGCGGAGCCAAATTAGTGTGGCTGCCACAGGCGGACGAAAAGGCTTAAAAAATACCACCACGTGCCGATGGCGTGCTGTTAACTGCGAGCTGTTAGGCGCACAGAATTCAAAAATTAAAATAAGAGGATGCCTTTAAAAATTATAATTGTTATTAGTGTGGATAATATAGAAAACCGTAAATCCTTCCAATCAATTTCAGTTTTTTTTTTTGCTTTTTTCTCAAATTTTCAATGCAAAAATGTAAATTTTAAAAGCTATACAAGTAACGTTTTTCTGCGCCTACGTTTTTTTTATTAAGGGTGCTACTATTATTGGATCAATGTGCACACCATTTGAAAAGAAAGTCACATATATTCCACTAGCGGAACCGCTGGCTCCAATTCCAAAACCTCCTCGTCGGTATAATTTATGTGATTCTCTTTAAGTTTTCCGACAAATGGGTATTTCTCCTTGTATTGCTGTTCCCACTCCTGCAATGTGTTCAATTGGCTGTTTGAGAGGTCACTCAAATCATCAAAATCCTCGCTGGGGTTCCTTTTCACCGGTAAATTGATCAAAATCCGCGAAATATCCCGACCGGCATATAATGGATTAGCGCCATTTCGTCCATAATAGTGTGCAGATCGCGACACATCGTAGATATTAAAGTTGATGGCCACCAGGATGCGACCGTCCGCCCGGGTGCCGTCATATTCGCGAAGTTCCGGAACCGTAAAGTCCTGCCGCAGAGGCGGAAGCTCCACATCCGCTTTCTCATGTCCATCATGCTCACATAAGTCGATTGAGCCAGGTGTCTTGGCCCTCTGATCCTTGCGATGTTTACTCAGACGTCGGCTAAAACTCGCCACCTTGTAGAACACGATGGTCGATATAATCAGAACGGTGACATTGATCGGCATTTGTTTAATGGTATTGTAGAGGCTGGAGTACCAGCTGGTGGCATGTTCCATGTCTTTGGAGTTGTCAGCCATTCTGATGCTACCGATTCCAGAGTCTGGGATTTAACAAGTGAAAAAAAGTTGTATGAAAACTGCCCTGACTGCCTTGGACTGACTGCCAATTGATTTTTGATTGATGTTTTTAGCTTGGCCTCCGTTTTCTGAACATTTATATCAGTTCCATAGCATGCTTGAAAATACGAAGAAAACAGGTGTCTCAACTACTAGGTGCCTGTTACTCAGCTATAGTTCGGTGAGCTAATAAAAATCGTATAAACCCTTTTGCGATATCTTCAACCATGGGGATATGCTAGTATTACGCCTAATATAGTCAGCCAACGGAACTGAAGAGCTCTATATTATTTATTCTCATTGCTTTTATTGAAATGCGTACATTGGCAATACAATACAATGATTTAAGAAAATGCTAGCAAGGTATTATATAATAGGTATAACTCAAAAATACATATCCCGTTTATTCCTGAGACACGAACTCATTCTTTTCGAATACAGTGCGCTGCATGTCGAAAGTGCGCTTGGCTCGCTGTAAGGTGATGTTTTCCATGGCCTCGTTGAACTCCAGAAGAGCCTTGCTGAACTCAACATCGCTCTCGATCATCCTGAGGAAAATGGTCGCCTCGTCCTCGGCCTTCGGCTCCATCTCCCGCTTGGCCTGCCCCTTCTTCTTCTTGGCCTCCAGCTTTTCCCTGGACTTGCGTTCCTCCTCCAAGAAAATGGTGGTCAGGCGCTTCTTCAACTTCATCTCTTCTTCGCGAGCCTCCAGAAGCTTGCAACGCTGTATCTCCCGTTCAAACATCTGCTCTTTGAAGAAATAAACAAGAAAAGATTGGCTTCTCTGGAACACATTATGACCACTCACCGACATCATGAGGGACTTCTCCTTGACTGTGGCAGTTCGCATACCCTCCTCCAAGCGGAGCATCAGGCAATCGCCGTTAGCCAGGCACACGGTTAGCATGCATCCATCCGGCTTGAATACCAAATGGGTGACGGCGTACTTGTACTTGATGGTAAGAATTGGTCGAGTGTGGGACATGAGCAGGTCCCAAAACTCCAAGTTGCCCTTGTCGTCACCGATGCAGAACAGCGAGCAGCGTCCCGTGCTCCAGGCACCGCTCAACACCTGGTTTGGCCGGCGAAAGTAGAAGGTACTGGGGCAGTTCTTCACCTCCTCCGACCAGATCCGCACCCGCCAGTCGCCCACCACCAGGAAGTTCTTGACAAAGAACGGATTACGCATTATGCAGCGAATGGGACCGACACAAATTTGATAGGCGGCAACGATAGTTTCCTGCGGAGTCGTGCCCTTTCGATTTCCGACAAACAAGTAACCCATATCCGTGCAGATCATGAAGCGCACTGGGATGGTGTACTCGAACTCGAGGAAAGTAACGCCATGTGCATTTTGGCGATTTTGAACCGCCTGGGGGTCCGGTTCGGCCAGTACCTCATGCACCGGCATTAGAAGATTCCGGGTATCCCAGTACTTGATGGACCCATCCAAGGATCCTGAGTAAAACTCAGTGTTCAGCTTTGAGTGCACCCAGCAGATGGCCGTGGTGGCTTCGCGATGACATGCCTCCAGGGGGCACATGGTTTTGGGACCACCCTGGCTATCGGTTAGCCAGTACGCCACCTGACCCTCCTGGAGTCCACCCACCATGTAACTCTCATCACGCATGCACACCTTGGCGATCCGCACGACTCGCATGGCATCGTAGTGGCAAGCCGGTCGGATGGCATCATCCAAGTTCCAAATGTAGAATGCATGCGGATTATCGTTGCCAAAATCGGGCAGGGTGTTCAGCTGCTTGGTGTAGCCCGGTGTCAGGCTCATTGGGTTGGTGAAAACCAGGAGAAACAGATTGGGGTCGTTGTTCAGCCACTCGCATGTCTTTAGCTGGCGCGGTGGAATCCACAAATCATGAAAAACATGCAACAGCCTGGCCGCGATCTTCATACTGATCCCATGACCCAAGTCGCTTGGTAGATCCACAAAGAAGTCCTCGTAGATGTTTACTGCATTATTGGCCGAACTGATGTCTATTGCGTCGTGCATCAATTTGTTCACCTCGATGCCCCAGGAGTCATCGCGCTCGACCTTTTTGCGATAGCGCAGTGTGGACTCTTCATCCAAAATGTTCACCTCCTTGACGTTCCAGCCGCCTTCGTAGTGATTTAAGCCATGGGAATCCAGGGTCACGTTGTGGGTCAAAGCTGAGGAGGCCGCATACTGTTCGCTCAGCTGCGTCCGTTCGTTTATCGGATTGCGAAGGATGTACTTAAGGCGCAGCCGTCCACTCGGCTGCACACTGAGGATCATCTCATTGCGGTCCGTGAAGAGGCACTGCCTCCCGAAGCGACGACGCTCCCGCGACAGGATGAACTGGTTGCCCAAGGTTCCCATTGCAATCGATTTAACAACTATCACAAAATAGATAAGTTTTGCTTATATAACAGATATCATTCGAACTGGGCAGATACGCAAATAAATCCAAATGATTCTTCTTACGCTACTGGATACAAAACAAAGAAATTTTAACGTATTTCCCTCTTGAAAAAAATTATGAAATTTAATGAAACCGAGCGGAGAGATAAAGTTTTATATCTGACTTATTTGTCGTGGAATACGCGTTAAAAGTTTTTGTTTAATATAGTTTGCTTAGAATTTCAAAGCTTAAGCCAAAACAAAATTTATTATGATAGGGTTTCTATAGTCCGCAATAGTTGTTATACACGTTACTCGTGGAGTAAAAGGGTATACTGGATTCGTTGAAGAGTATGTAACAGGCAGAAGAAAACGTTTCCGACATTATACATTCTCAAATTCTCTAAAAATTTGCATTTAAATTTAGAAATTCATTTTTTTTAAATTTTTTTGATGTTATGATGTTGTGGAAATTCAAAAAAAAGATAAGATATGTCCCAAGGCTGAAGCTCTAATCTCCATAACTCAACTTATCTTAACCGGATTTTGAACTGGCATACCTCTAAATGTTTATAGCGCAATTCTCTAAAAATATGCATTTAAATTTAGAAATTAATTTTTTTTTAATTTTTTTGTAATTTTTTGATGGTGTTGTAGAAATTCAAAAAAATTAAGAAAGGTCCTAAGGCTGAAGTTCTAAGCGCCATTACTCAACTTATCATAACCGGGGTTTGAAGTGGAATACATATAAATGTTTCTAGCGCAGTACTCTAAAAAAATTTGCATGCATATTTAGAAAATTTTTTTAAATGAAATTTTCTTTAATTACATATACCCTTTTCTCGTAGAGTAAAGGGGTAGACTAGATTCGTTAAAAAGTATGAACGCCTCGATCTAAGGAACTACAAAAGCTAGAATGTTGAGATTATTATTTTTTCCCCTACTGTACCGATATTACAGAAAATGTTGAAATTTCTTGTTTGGTACTAGCTTCCACCTGAGTAACGGGTATCTGATAGTCGGGGAACTCTACTATAGCATTCTATCTTGTTTTTAAGTTTTCATAATATTTAAATATATATTTTAAATTCAACGCTGTTAGTAACAGTGGAATAAGAGTATCCGCAGTATGTGCGGATAACAGTATGTTATTTTAACGCAGTTGGGTGACCATTTTGATGGGCGCTGCTAAACGCGCTAGTGTGCCTGTTGCGGGAAGTAACAGGTAGCCAAGATGCGGTCACACCGCATTATTAGAACGCGGAAAAAATTCAACTTTTTCGAAAGCAACACGTAATTTACCCAATTAAATAGTGCGTAAATAATAAAGCAAGGTTTGTTGTGTTGGCATTGAACGATTAAAAGCGAATTGGAGCAATTTGCAATATGGTGAGTTTCGGGGTATGCCAATTGGATGATGTACTTTGACTATTCTAATGAGTCTGTGCACAATCTGTTGATTTAGAAATGGATCTGCAAGAATTCCTTTCCCTGGAACGCAAGCAACTGCAGAAGGAGCGCCAGCGCCTGGCTACCAAAAATCCTTGCCCCGCCGCCCAGCTATTGAACTCCAACGACTTCAAAGTGCAATGTCGCAGGGCCAAGGAGTTTGAGGAGTGCACGGAGTCCAATGAACCCGCCACACAATCGTCTTCCTTGGCAACCGGCGGCCAAAACGAAGAACTTCACTTGGACTTGCACCTGGTTGGGGAGGAGGTGGAGGAGCAGCAGCAGCAGCAGGAGGAGGAGGAGCTTCCGGCAGAGCAGGGGGTGCTGGCTCCCAACCCCTCGAAGTCCACCAAGGAACTCGCGAATCAGCGCCAGCTGCTTGTCGGCAGCGCTCGTCCGTACAAGTCGCCAAATGGGTCGATGCGACGCAATTTGGAGAACGAGCGACCGCTCAGTGAGAACCGCTTTCCTATCCGTCGCTCGGTAAGTGCACTGAAAAAAAACGATATTGTATATAATTAAATAGAGGATAGTATCCAAAGAGTTCATATTAAAATAGGTGCAAACGCTGCCCTTACCGGCTGCAGGCTCTGGCGGCCTTGGGGTCTATGTATCTGGACTCTGCATGGCTAATCTCAATTTTTAGCTTGTATAGATCCAGAGATCTTGACGTTCATACGGACGGACAGACGGATATTGCCGGATAGACTATGCCATTGATTCTGATCAAGAATATATATACCTTATATGGTCGGAAACGCTTGCATACATACGAGTTAACGAATTACTCTAAGAGAATCGGGTATAGCTATCATAATTATTTTAACTTAGGCCAAGGCATTGTCGTGGAAAAGATAGCTTAACACGCATGTAATGCCCCATTGAGTTTGAACCTTTACCAACCCATTACAAATATTTTGGGAAATGCTTTGCTATTTGTTCTCAGTGGAGATCAACTGAATCAGTGTTAAAGATGAAGCTCGAGAATGTGCGTTGCGCTTCACTGGCGCCTCTTACCGCATCGCATTGCCAATTTGTGTGGCGATTGGCCATAAATGTGCGAAATGGGTTTCTCTACGCCTCGTTGCGCTGCTCACTTATGTGCAAGCTTTTCGAAAACCACATATTTTTGAATCTTCGCTTCAGTTGCACAAAAGGTTTCACAGTGTTCTTAGCTTTAACTAGGGGTCTTTTGGCAATTTGGTGAGTTCTGGACAATTAGAAGGATTTAAGTAGATAGAAAAGTACATATTGCTTTAAATATAAGTGTAACCATTAAAATTACATTTTAGCCCCACTTATAACTATCTTAAATAACAACAATGGAAAATATCTGTCATTTGCGTGTATTTATTAGTTTCTGTGGATTTTAAAGCACCTGTATGCTGCTCATGAGTGTATTGCATTTACAATTTCATCATTTATATCAATAAAATTCCCCTTACAATTGCAAAACTAAGATTCCTATCGAGCCTTGGTATAAACATGCTGATTTTTACGGTTTTCAATTTTCTATTTGCATTATTTAAATGCCTTGAGTTCTCGGAGGGCTGCTAAATAATTGCTGGCCAAATCGCTCACCCTACCGTTTAGATTGCATAGCCTATTAGTTTTCACCCTACCGCGATTCTGCATTAGAGGAGCAGCACAATTAGTTGGGCATTTTAATTATTCATATTATTTCGTTACACTTGTCCGTGTTTTGTTGCGTTTTGAGTGTGGCCTCGTTGCCTTCCGCTATCAATGTTGCATGGCCCGTTTCTAGCTGCTACTATTTTCTACTACAGCAAGTCGATTCCGTGCTCCAGTTACCAGCCATTTCGGCTCTGTGTGAACAGGCGACCATTCGCTTAATGAATTTGCTGGCACCGCTCTCAGTTGTTACTTGAAGCTCGTTTGTTGCGCTTGCTTTTGTTGGCCTGAACTTGAAATTACCAAGTGCCAATTCGGTGCTCTATAGCAACATACCCTATATACCCACAAAATACACATTTACGAGGTGAGGTGTGCCGCTGATTGCCGGCAAATCAAAACCAACGAACGGAACGCAATAAAAAGGCAGCCTAATTGACTTTCGTTTGCAAACCGGCGAGCGCCATAAATTAACCCAAAAATCAGAGTGACGCAAAGCAAATATTGGACGATTTCTAAAAATATACAAACTGACAAGTAATATATACATAGATAGTTATAAATAATAGAGTAATATTTTATTTATATATAATAATCTGTTATAAAATATTATTCCTTCGTGGTTTACAAATAATTTATAGATCGTCGACAAAGTTTTTCATACTTCTGCCTTCACTATAGGTTTGTGTATGCCCCTAAAAGTCTAAATTCTGCCGACTCATTTCCCTTTTTATGTGCATATGTGTCAGACACGCCCATGTGCAACTGCGATGCTTTTTCATAACTCGCTAATAATAATGGATATTGAAGTTATGAATATGAAGTATGAAAGCAGCTTGACCACACAAAGCCTTTAATCAAGTTAAAGCCAAACTCCATACATACATATATGTAGATATATTTATAGACAGACTATTAAAGCCAAATTGAGGGAACTCGACTACCAGTTGGTGTTTACAAATGTCCTGTGAATAGAAGTCATGACCTGGACAAGGACGTGAGCAGACAAGTGGTAATTAAAAGCAAGTGGCTATGGCTGGACTAATCGTTATGAGAGAATTAAAAATACCTTCAATACCTCCTGTTAAATGTCCTTGAACTTACAGAGATGCGTGACAACAACAAAGGGAATCCATACCCGTTCAGCTTTCATACGCATTTTCATTAATTTTCGCGCTTTTCATGCACAAACTACCTGGCACTTAGTTAACCCAATTTCGATGCGACACGCAATCATATCCAATGAATGGGCGTAGTAAAACAGGTCGTTAAAGTTTGCCACAGTGGGTGCTTGAACTTTAAATAAGGTAGTTTTAAATATTCTAATATACTATATTGAATGATATAGGTTCCTTTATGAATTTTGTATACTATTTTGTTGGATTTGGCTAAATTATTGTTGTCAGCGAGCAGGATCCTCAATATGAAATTGAAACCCACTGTTTCTGCGCTCATGACTTCGGTTAATGGCACAAGAGAAACTGAGCCTAGAATGGCCACCTTTTTCCCCACCTGAGATGAACTTCGTGACCCCGTAATTCGGATTCCTTCTTGCCACCACTTACTCTTCCAATTTGAAGTCTTCATTTTTATAGTTTTCTTGACCTGAATTACTGGAAAGCCTTTGCTTTTACAGCTTTCTTCGCTGAAGTGAACGTTCTGCGAGCTATTAGCTATCATATTCATAAATTGCACTTAATTATGCAACGCAAAAACGTTACTCGGATATCCCCGAACCATTCAGGCACTTGCCTGAAATGATGAAAACGTTAAAACCTACTTTAATTAAGGCGCACATCATCAGGGCTAATAGGGAGTGAAGCGTAGCAATGCATGCAGCTAATAAATTGAAGTGCAGGTTCCCTTCGACTGAAGGAACACCAGTGGGCTGAAACAGCTGGGTTTTGTTGATAACTTGGCGTGGAAAGACGTCTCAGCCGAGTGCTGAAGGCGCCTTCAGTCGTTTTACGAAGCGCCTCGTCCTTTATGTTATTATTTTTGTTACCCTTCACAAAACAGAGCATTTGTGGATGAAGGTAGCCAATCAAAACCAAGATGACAGTCCTCAAATATTTAAATACTACTTAAAATGGATTTTAAGTTATAGATTTTGTGATCCACGCATAGAAAAGAGTTAACGATCATATTAAATTAAAATCAATATTGTATAGTATATATTGTATATCTGCATGTTTTATGTTTACTTGTAGATATATATTATGTAAATGAGTAGTAGCCTAGTCGACCCCTTGTCTTCAGTTGGATGTTTGTATTATATATAATTTTGTTGATGCCATCGGTGCACGCGATTTGCGCCGTCGACGGCATACAAATTATGTGCAAAAATGGCAGTAGGCATTGTGGAGTGTTCGCTGGAGCAGCTCCTGGTGAAGTGCTGGTGCTGCTGACCCCAAAAGCAGAGGAAGAACGAAGCCAGAATAATTTGTGGCCCATGCCACATGTAAAAATGTATACGAGCTTCTTGCTGGTGGTTAGTGTCGCCGAAAGGAACACAGGGAATTAGAAACAAGCAATGGGCGCGATAAGGAATATGGGGATATATTTACTATATATGTACATATACAGACGACGGCCCACTTACGTTCGTTTTCTCTTTCGCACGCAGGATGATATGGAGCAATGGGTTACGGACACATTTTATTCGTACTTCCCCGGCTTTAACAATGAAAATCAGAAGCGGCAAAATTATTTGCGTGAGCGACAGCGCGAGAACCAGCAGAACTTTCTCAAGCACCAGGTAAGCGTTTCAATATTACCATAAAAATAGTTTGATTATCTGCAAACATTAATATTGCCAAGCAGTGCTAAATTTACGAGCTTATAATAATCCTTTTCTTCTTGTTTTTACTCCTGTAGATGCTCCATCCGCCGGTTAACAAGCAACACAGAGCGGAACAAGTGAGGAAGACATCTCAACCAACATCAGCGGCACCAGCACCAATCCGCTCCAGCCAATCCAACACAAGCACCTCGAACCACAGCACAACGGATAAGACTGACCTAGAGTTAATTGTAAATAGTAATCCCAACTATGTGCCGCCCAAAATTCGGCCAGGCACAACTCGTCAAAAACTCCTCCAGGATCTGGGACATGTGGAGCTGTCGAACATCGTAACAGGAGATGGTATTATGGAGCGCAACCTGCGGAGTGCCGAGCTGGAAACAGCTCGTAAAAAGGACTACCAGCGGGATCTAATGCAGCAAATTGATGAAAAACGTCGCTCCATAGAATTGCTAAGGGAAAAAGAGCGTCGACAGGAGGAGGCTCTGACCAGGTGCTATTAAATAGAATTTTCATAGTTTATCTTGGGTTTTTACTATGACTTTATTCTTAAAGGCGACTGGAGGCGCAATTGAAGACAATACAGTTGGAGGAGCAGTTGGAAAAAGAGCGCGTGCGAGCTGAAAGGGTAATATATCATTTGATAACATTTGATAAATAGTAATAGTGAGAGTGCTTATTCATATCTAGTTTCGTCATTTCTATACCATAAGATACATTTGTATTGAACGACCGTTAACTTGTTAACCGTAAAACCTTGAGTTTATTTATATAACTAGATTAAGATTACATATCAGAAAATTCGATTACGCGCTATTGTCGTTGATTGGTATTACCATTATGTTCATAAGCTACTGCGCCCAAAATAAATAATGGTGGAGGTTATTAGCTGTAATTGATAGAAATATTAGGGCCTCTGATTTCGCTTATACTCATCTAATGATAGGTAATTGCATTGGAGTCCAGCGTTATTAATTGCATAAAATTCCTCTTACTTTTGTTCACTATGCTGACAGGCTCGCATTGACTCGGAACAGAACCGCTTGATGCGCGAGGAATTGTTGTCCAAGCTGGAACAGGATGCTCAGCTGCTGCACGCCAAGAAGACCAACAACCTAGCCGAAACGCCCAGGACGTCGCGCACTAAAGGCAAAACCAACAACGCCACTAATATAAGCACAGAGAGCAACACCAACCGGGTGTACAAATATTTCAGTAACTCTGCACATCACGAGTACAGACGCGGTCAGCCTTTACCGCCGGCCGTTGAGTTGGACTTTGAGGTGCCTCAAATGGCCAAAATCGAGCGCGAGTGCTTCCATCTGTGCGACAAGATATGTCCACTTTGCGATGAACCGCTAAAGAGCTATGAGAGCTGCTGTTTGCGATGTCAGCGGAAACTGGCTCTGAAACTAAAGCAAAAGGAAAGCAAGCAGATTGGAGAAAATGGGACAAAACCGAGCGAAGACTCAGAGGAGAGTAAGGAGGAGCAAGATCGGGATGATTTTCGGGAGGAAGATCCAAACCACAACTGCCAGAGCAGCTACGCTCTGGTGTGTCACAAGTGCGAGCGACTATACGCCATGTGCCCCCAGTGCCTGAGCAAGAGCGATGTGTGCCGGGCTTGCCAGAGGGAACGGAATGTATGCATGAACTGCCGCCGAAATCTCTGCTCGTTTTGCCTGGAGGAAGTTGCCTGCGGCCGGGACACAGAGCGCACGCATGTTAATGACAAGGAATCTTTTGGAGATCCGCCCTCAAACAATTCATTTCAAGTTCTCGAACTGAACTATGCTGTGCCTCCAGCTAAGGATTCTACGGCGAGTAATCTGGCCGATGTATCGCCACCGTATTCCGTTAATATAGCGCGAAACTCGGTATTCCATGCCGACTATAAGGCTACGCCGGTAAAGCCGTCTCTCCTCGAACAACTGCCAGCGACTTCGGGTAGTGCCAACACCAGTTTCGAGCTGGATAGCGCCGATGAGCAGGCTGTGGAGCGGGTGCGACGCCAGACGGATCAGCGGTTGTCCCGCTATCTCAGGAACTACGGCGATCTGGCCGCCAAGCAGCGCCAAAAGTTAAAGCAGTCGGAGTTGCATCAAAGCAAGAGCGAGTCCCGTCATCGGGGCACTCAAACGACGCCGCAGTCATTGGCAAGGAGAGATGTTGTTCTTAGGGAGGCTGCTGGTCACAATCTATCAATGCCTCTGCTGCGCGAGATGCCCAAAATGACACGACAGGAGACAGGTGCTCCCTTGGCTGAAAATGGACAGCGCAAGATTGAAAATCTAAAAAAGCGCTGGGAAGTAAGTAGTTACATTAATAGCAAATATTAAATATTGAAACTAACACCTTGATTTATTCACAGGTTCCTGCCGTGCAAAAGTTTACCGTTTCAACATCATCGCCTAAAATCCTAACTCAAGTGGGAGCCATAAGAAAACAGTTGCAGGCAGCGCGATTCTTTGATGATGAAGTTGATCCGGATGATTATTAAGGAGGTGTCAACCACTCTTTTTTTTAACCATCGAAAATGATTGGATTGACTTATCTTCTTATCCGAGCAAAACGAATTTAATTATTTTTGAAGTCTTCACATTTTCCATTATTATTTCACACTAATTTCATTTTGTAAACAACTCATGTAGTTTTAACTTTATAGTGAGCTGGTCCCAAGTGCTTCTGCTGTTTCATTCAGCGACTAATACATAAGCCATAAAGTTTGTTAACGTTTATAGCTCTTATTTTAACTGAAATCTATTAACTACAAAAGTGTTAATTAGAGGAACTCAATATTAAAGAAAAACTTACCAGAATTATCTAAAAAGTTGTTCAATTTCTAAGAGTTAATATTCAAGTATGAATTAATAAACCCTTAATTTCTGATAAAAAAGTTAAATACGTACAGATCAATGAAGTTATTATTATATATTTAGTCTCTGAAAACAGAAATAACTCTAATTTTATAACATTTTTTTTGTTGAGTACTCTTGAGTTTTGTGCTAAAGCATACTCTTTAGTGCCTTAGTTCAGTCATGGTAATCCCCCACATAAATGATTAAATTGAAAAAGATCTAGTTTTATGATTAAACATAAATATTTTTTTTTATTTTTTAAGCATTGCAGTTGTCGTTGATCAGGGGCCAGTGGCATCTGGGGAACGTCCTACCACTGGATGGGCTGAGGGGCGTAGACGGGGGCGTACTGCGAGTAGGCACCGGCGGATCCATAGCTGGGAGCTGGGGCGCTGCATGGCACTGGGGCCAGGTTGGGCTGGCAGCTGAACAGGTAGTTCTTGGGGCAGGGAGGAGCCGGGATCGAGACCGGAGCGGCGGCGTAGGATGGAGCAGCTGGGGCGGCGTAGGCCTGGGGAGCGGCAGCCGGAGCGGCGTAGGACGGAGCAGCAGCAGCGGCGGGCTGGCCGTAGCCACCGCCATAGGAGGAGCCGAGCATCTTATCCTCCTTATCGGCGGCAACGAAAGCGGCCAGCAGGCAGATGGTGGAGACGATGGCGATGCACTTCATGTTGATTGGTTGATGATTTCTTAGACTGTTGGTAGCAGACTGCGATGCTTCTGCCTTCGACACTCGAGGTTTATATACCCGATGCAGTGCCATCAAAAGTGCAGAGGCAAGCACTGACCAAGTTTTCAGTTTAACCAACGACCCCTGGAAGTCGGCGTGAGTGGCGCTTTTTCTGCATGGCCAACAGAAAGCGAAAAGAACAAACATTTCCTCCACTTTTTGTGGGCCACTGAACTTGTTGAGTAAACAAATTGTCGCATGCCAGAATTATAAGTTAATAAAATAACGGAACTAAAATTTGTTGAAGCACCAAGTATTAAATATACTTAGCTGTGTATTGATCTATATTATTTACCAACTTTAATTTAATTGAATGAAATGTAATAATCATATAGGAAAATAAATAATTTATAAGTAACATATGAATTTAGTTCACTGAGCTTAATTTTTCTCGAGAATTTGTAATCGCGTGCCGAATATGCCTTGCATTGCAGAATTTATTCGGATATGTTTATGCATAGCAACAATTGTTTCTGCATAAAAATTCTTACCAGTTTATTCAAATCTGTTGATTAAGTAACCTTTTGCTCAATTACAGAAAATCTACATATATGATAATAAGCGATTAGTTTATTAATTTTTTTAAAATATTTGCAATTACTTTGGCCAAATTATATAGCCATGGACTATATCTCAAGTGCATAGTTAGGAACTGCTTATTTTATTTAAAAATG
This sequence comes from Drosophila orena, assembly GCA_005876975.1. Lineage (NCBI taxonomy): Eukaryota > Metazoa > Arthropoda > Insecta > Diptera > Drosophilidae > Drosophila > Drosophila orena. The sequence continues at coordinate 5,410,664 of VCKV01000008.1, read as the reverse complement.
TTAATTTATTTTTGTTATGCTTATATATATGATTTCAAATTTCGGAGCTGAATACAACATACATATGATAGATAAGGAGAAATATTTCTATTAGGCCTTGAAAGAAACTTCTGAGAAATATAATAATCTAGCAGTCATGAGATGCTTTATTTCAATTCAAAATTAGATGTTGTTTCTATAATTACATTTTCATACAAGAACCAAAGCGCTTGAGTTAAATTTCATCTCATCAACATGAAACTTGTCTCGCTATTTTGGCACAAAGTCTGCCGTCATTATCATACAAGCCGTGGGTTGCATATTCCACCAGTTCAAAAGAGTGAGTCGCATGACCAATTGAGGGAAAAGCTAGAGCACTCTGAAGAGATAATAAAACGGGCCATGACTTTGTATGAGCCAAATGAGATGATGCTGTCCTTTAATGGTGGCAAGGATTGCACGGTCTTGCTGGATATTTTAGCCAGGATGACGCCACCGTCGATGCCCCTGGGAGCGGTTTACGTGAAGTCTGCGAATCCATTTGAGGAGCTGGAGAAGTTCGTGGATGATTCTGTCCAGCGCTATGGACTACAACTAAGGCGATACGAAGGGGGCCTTAAGGTTGCCTTTGAGCAGCTGGTGGCCGAGGATTCCCAGTTGAAGGCCATCTTCCTCGGCTGCCGGCGCAGCGATTCTGAAGGCTTTAATCTATGCGAGATGGCACCTACCAACAACGGATGGCCAGCGATGATGCGGATCTTCCCGTTGCTTGAGTGGAGCTATCACGACATTTGGAGCTATTTTCGCTTGAACAATCTGCCCTACTGCTGCCTCTATGATCAGGGTTACACATCTTTGGGGGATCGCCATTCAACGCGCCTTAATCCCAGTCTGCTGACTTACGACAAAAAGCTGGGCAAGATGACTTATCGGCCAGCCTACGAATTGGAGGATGTGCGCCTGGAGCGGATCAACAGGGATGGGCATGGCCACGCCTCAGACAGCGGATCCAAACAATAACCAATCAATAATTGGCCAAAGTTCAGGTCAAGCTCAACGTTTCTGGCTCTGCACTTGACTTGATTTTCTTTCATTTTTCCCAACCCAAACTGAGACAAAGTAGAGCAGCAAGTGTCAGCTAACTGGGCCGACAATTCTTCGTCAAGACCCCATTTCACTTGTTCACATTTCGCTTATCAGAGAATTTGAATAACTTGAACATACCGGCCTAGCCCTTTGTACAACTTTTAACTACTGTATAAGAGAAATGCTAGTAAAAGTTGTAGATATTTGGTGAGTTTTGTCAAAGCTTTTTCTCTCCTAAAGCTCAGGAACTCTGTGGACTTAGGTACCGTAAAAGAGAACATTTTGAATTTTATGTAATTATTTATTTTTTTAGCCGTACCTGTACCTATTTTAACAAACTTTAAAAGATTCGTTGATATCATTTTCATCTGTTTGTATTTTTTTAATTTAATTTATTTTATAAACTTTTCGTTGCAAAGTACAAATTAATATTATAAAAACGAATGTTCCATCCTTAGAATAACTATATCTGGGGGGGCTTACTTAGGCCCCTTAATGAAATAAACCAACTCATGTGTCGTTTGCATTGGACTTTTACTTGGCGGTGATGATGTCGTGGTACTGGTTCCCTCGTCATTCACAAGGAGGAGCCGGTGATTGCGCTTATGACAATCCTGTTTCCTGGACACCTTTTTCGCTTTCTCGATTTCGTTACCATTGGGATACTCCTGGCTGGATGACTGTGGTGTGTACTCCAAGAGATCACGATAAACTTTCCACAGACTCTGATCCTCGGAACGGTCCAGCCAGTTGAGCAGATCCTGAACGGTCTTATCGTGCCGGTGGGCAACTTGCGAATTGAAGGGCGGATGCTTTCGAGTTGCAAACTGTGCCCGGTAGCCAGTTTTGTTGGTTTTTGGCGTAAGGCTGACGCGAAACCAATGCTGATCCTGCGGATCCTCACCTAGTAGGGCGTATTCAAAGTCCGGAGCTACCGAGGAAGTCTTCTGCAAGAGACCCAAATGATCAGTGGTGGACACCACACTGTGGTTGGCTGCCGCTAGCGTTTCTTGCCTACGAATATTGTACAATATTTTATGGTTTTATAGTGTAGAAATTAAAAATATTTACCCCAACTGCGAGTATCTGGTTAACTCGGTGGGTATGGCTCTTCCACCGCTGGCCATCATACAAAAAATTATTATTCTCATATACGGTTTGTTCCACATTTCGTCAATTTTCGCTGAGTGCGATGAAGTTTCTGAATTCGCAGCGTTATATAGTGTTTATGCTTGGGCTTTGTCATCTTTGCCGGTTGCTTGGGAATCGTGTTCGGCGTACAAACCGGCATGTAAAAGTAGCTGAAATGATTTCGATTTGACAAACGCTATTTCTCGGATAGCTAATAATGGTGATATACTGTCACGTTTGTGGTTTGAGTTACAATGCGGTTTTTCAAATTCAGCTTATAAATGATTTGTAATATTTTTTGCGTAGCTTACGTTAATAAAAGAAGAGCATTGATTATAAAAGCTACGCTTTGCACTTATTATATTAATCGCACTTTCTTAAAATCTAAAAATATGTTTATTGTTCCAATTTTGTATGCCTTTAGACACTTAAAAACAAAACTACCAATATCTATTCTATGTGACATATATTATTAGTTGAGCACTGGATATTATTCAGCAACATTGGAAATCTTAATCCTAATCTTGTTCACTGGTGTCACATTCTCTGATATTAATTATGAAATAAAAAGGTTTTTCCTATTCCTTCTTGTGGCTATTCGGAATATTTACCTTTTGAATTTATTTGGGGAAGTACCACTTGGCCGAGTCACTTCCGGTGCGCTCCTTCCGTTTCCGCTGCTCTCTCGCAACAGCTGTCGCAGCATTGCCAGCATGGACGAATGTTATTATCAGTGAAATTGGCGACCTTTCCAATGTGGGTAAACTCTGAAGGATGTTAATCAACAAGGCTACTTTCACTTTAGCACACATCCCCCCGCACCCCCCCAACTCCTCTCCCGCAGCCCGTCGTCCTGCGGTGAGCGTGCGCCCGAGAGGCAACTTTCTCTCGCCCGTCGCTCAGCACTCTCTCCATTGCTCTCTGCGAGCCTTTTAACAGCAGCTGAGACGGCACAGCTGTTTGGCATTTTGCGCGCGCACTTTGCTAAAACAAAACGAAACGCATATCACACATACGCGCCGTGGTACGGCGAAGGCGACTCTCCTTGGGTTCGACGGGACTCGGAGCCGTTTCGCACGCTCAGTAGACAATCTTTCCTCATTTCGTTAACACACTCACAGCACCTTTAAGCGAACCAATAATATACAGAAGAATTACCCCACAGCAACAAACAGCAACAGTAGCTAAATGAAATACCCAAAATACCCTAAAACGAATAGATAAATAAATACACAGAAATAATTTTCCATTATTGAAAAGAGCTTGCGTATATCCGTGTGTTGTTCGCCGACTAAAATATTAATCAGCTATATTTAATCAAACCACATTTAATGGAACTGAATGACAACGTGCGTGTCTAGTGCAAAAAGCTTAATCCCTCGCCTTGTTGTTATGGCAGTCGTCGCCTGAAACTTTAAACGAAAGTATGTAAAAAAATGTATCTCTTATCAGGCAGCTTCGTTTATGCGTGGCACACACTTTAATGGCAAACGGTCAGAAATTGGCCGATACAAGGCAGCCAACTGGCTTTAACCATTTTATCCATTCTATCCATTTTACTTTCTGTATCCTGTTTTATTCGTGCTATCCCTTGGACAAGTTAGCCACTTATCAGTTGAGAAACGAACGCTATGGACTGTAGTTTGTGTGCAGGGTAATTGCTGTACTCGGTATCTGATAACAATCACATATTCCCATTGAAAGGCAATCGTTATTATAATTGATGGGTGGCCAACATCATGTGATGTCAGTGAGGGCATATTGTGAAAATGTACAGGACCTTGAATGGTTTGAATAGTGGAGTCAATAGTATTGTGCATTTATGAATTAGTTATTATTTGCTATTGAAACAAAAACCATTTAATTAAAAATGAATATTTTACTCCCTTTAACTTCTAGTTAGCTGTTATCTAAGCCTGCATTTTCAACAATTACATTTATTGCAAGTTTCACCTTTTGTTCGGCATTATCTGTTATTCTTAATTTAATTAAATGTGTTTGGCCCATGTTCGTTGAATGGATTGTTCGTTGCCTGCGTGTTCAAGTGGCGTGTAAAGTAATTTAGCAAACCAGCAAACTTTTCGGGGCGCTTAATTTTTAGCGCAAAACAAATAAGCAATTGCAAAAGGCACGGGCCAGAAACGAACAAATGCGGACTGCGAAAGTCCTTCAGAATGAGCTGAGCGGAGTAGAGTTTCAGCCAGGTTAGTTAAGCGAAAGAAAAAGTTTTGGCCTGGCCATTACTTTCACTTTTTCAGCATTTCAGCTGTTCCCGTGCTTTGCCACTGCAATATATTTTTGCCGTTGTCTAAGCCAACTTGGGGCTTCACCTTAGGTGTGTCTACAGCATGTATAGGTATATATAAATATATATACATTTTTTATATACTGGATATGTGCGCCCGAGTGATGGTGCGCGAGCTCGTCCTTCAATAGTTCTGCTGTTAGATTTTCCTCATCAAAAGCCTTAAAGCGTTTTATGAACCTTGCATTTGACGTACAACTTTCATAACTTTATACTTTAATTTCACTTAAGTTGAGTGTTTAAGTTTCTTTACAAGCTAACGCTTAGTCAGCCCTAGTCAGCCAGGCTTGTAGTTTTAAGCTAGTTTTTAAAATGAGCACAACTTTAACTAGAATAAATAATCAAATAAAAAATACTTTTTGCAATTTTCAGTTAAAGTTCCCCAATAAACTAGGCTTGCTGTTTCTTTCAATTACTTAAAATGCTATCTTTAATATAAATGTTAAAATGAACATGGAGATAACCAACTCGAAAATGATTTATATTGATTTTGATTGTTTTTATTTACAAAACATTGGTACGTCAATATTGGTTTAAAGTTATAAAATGCCCTAACATTTTCTACTTCTTTACTACCATTTCAAAAGTGTGGGTGGGTAGGAGTTGAGCTATGGTAACTATAAAAAAAAGAGCTACAACTCGGTTTGGAGTCGTAAATTGTTGATGTTGCTGTTGCCATTTGTTGGTGGTCTCTCCCACCGTTTGTTGTTCCTGTTGTTTTGGCCCTGCAGCTTGACTTGTAATGAATATAAAACTGCCTTTTAACTGCCTTGGCCGTAATCCTTCTCTTACCCTCGCTAGCTCGGTTTTTATTCGTGGCCGAGGGGTATGCGAATTCCTTTTCTGCATTGTTTTACGATCTCCACCTAGAGGCTTTTACTCACCCAAATGGTCGTTCTTCAACAAGAAACTTGTTGAAGCAAAGTCGAATCAAACAATTGAATATGGGAAAAAAGCTGCTTGATTTTTGGCACACCATAAACCAGTGTAGAATTTTTGCCAATCTATTTTTCGCTTGCCGCTTTGAATGGAAAAGATTTCGGCATTTCACTCTTGCGATTTTTTGCTCCAGTTCCTGTTTGGCAAGTCGCGTCGTTTTCTTTCGCCAAAGCAACCAGTGTTTTGTGTGAGATAAGCAGCTTGACCGTGGCCACAGCCACCCACAGGAAGTGGGTGTTGGCCTGGACTGGGAGTCGAGTGGGATCGGGCAGGATGAGCAGGACATCCATGGCACAAGGACAGGCGCAAGCCCGAGCCTTGGTTATCCAGGCGACGGCACGTACGGAGCCGAAGCGTGCACTCTGGGATGATAATTCGTTGAATATCCAAGTCAGCCTCGAATTTATTCCGTATAACACCCGGAACGGCTGGGAGGGGGGGTGGGTGGAGGGTTCTGGTAGTGCTAAGTGTTAAGCTGATATGCAAAGCAGCTATATGTATTGCTCTGGACAAATCCGAATAAAATCAAACCGCACTCTGTTTAGGTATATCGTTGGATGTCCTGCTTAGAGGAAAATCAATTTTCGAGAACTCAAGGACGAAACCAGAAATTCCTTTAGTAAGCCGTGAAGAGATTTCATTTTAAATATATGTGCGAAACAATTTTAAAGTGTATTGTGTTAGCACAGCTTGAAGGTTTTTTTTTAATCAAAGCATCAAGTAGTTTGATAATGCAATTTCTATGAGACTTCAAAATAGTTTTTGCACTCTATTAGGGTATTTTTTTGGCACTAAGGCCTTTATTTTTTACATTTAAAAAGGCTGGAAAGTATTAAGTACTTAATTGTTATACTAGTTTTTAGCCAAGGCAGTTTACTGACTTAAAATGAACTCGTATTTACCAAGGCTGCTTTGGCGTTAACCCACATTGTGAGCAGTCGTTTGGCCTCCATTATAGACCCATTGACAGACACTAAGCTGAAAGGATCAAATTAGTCATCTTGATGGGCTGTATATCTAATGTGCGTACATATATTGCGCTCTGTATGCCAAATAAGACAATAACTTCTGGCTTTAATGAGAGTGGCCAATGCCAAAGCCAAAGGCCAACGTGAATTTGTTTCAAAGTCGTTTGGTGGGCGTGTGTGCCGCGCAAGGATGTGGCTAAGAAGCTACGAAGCTGCCACATATGTATGCACGAGGGTGGGCTGGTGTGTGTTTTTTTGCCAGGCCAACGCCTGTATGTCTCAGCGTGGAGTGAAATCTTTTAAAAAGCCTTGAAGTAGTCCGCTGCCAACTTTTCGACAATACAGCTCTAAAAGTTCAAGTTAAGTGCAGCGGGCAATAGCAACAGCATACCAGCCAGCAGCTAGAAAACATGGCCAACAATCGACGTCTTAGGGCCTTCTATATACACTCCCCAACTGTTGTTGTTATAAACAAGAAGCCAGGAACTGGCCAAGTTGGCAACTCTCCGCACGCTCCTGCGCGCGCATACACACATTCCGTCGGGTCTGGAGAGCCGGAAGAGCCAGAAGAGCCAGAAAAGCCAGTAAGCCGGAGAGCAACGAGAGAGTTGTATTCCCACAGGACCTGAGGACGCAGCTGCTTGCGATCCAGTGGCAAACCCATGTCCTTTAGTATACAAAACGGCAGCTAGCAAAGCGTTTGCCCATCGGCCACAGAGTACGCAAAACCAGCGCCATTTGGCACTGACAGCAGCCACAATATCAGCGCCAAAAGTTCGCGTCAACTGAAGTGAAAAGTGAAAGTTGCAAACCTGTGCAAAATTATATCCCAGTTTAGGTCCAGGTGGGCCTGTCGGTGGGGCGCACGTGGCGTATGTGCGATATTTCCCAGGGAGATTGAATTAAACACGTTTGTCTCCGCTCAGCTCGAAGGACTCCCTGGAGCATCCTCACCCTTTGGCTAATATTTTATACTCCGCCATACGGTTCCGTAGATTGAAACTGGTGTGCGATTAAGTTAACAGCTGGGGAAACGAAGCGTTTCATGGCCAAGAAAAGTAAAAGCTAACTTTCCACAGAAGCAATTTCATCTCACGAATGCCTAGCGTCAAATCGTCTGAATAGTCAATTTTGTTTCTCCATACTTAAAAATTTATGTAAAGAGCGCAGAAATATATACAAATGTATATAAAAATTAGAAATTGTTTTAGCCAGTTGTTTGCACAACATTTTTTTTTTAAATAGTCGTTCTGTGTGTTGTTTCTTTCTGCAATAATAACAAAACAAGTATCATTCAGTGTGCGGCTATAAAATTGGTTCCCATTAATTTGTTTATTCTCTTTATTAAATTATTATTTGAGTAAATAATCATCACAATAGTTATAAAGTTTTCGTGCTACGCTAATATAGAGAAAATCATTTTTATGTTATAATTCCAAAAGTCACAAACTTTGGGTGTCCAAGCGAAGACCGCTTCCTTGTTAATCATGGTCAGTGGCACTCTCCTTGTTGTTTTTCCTCAACGAGCCATCCTTGTATTTCCTTTCGGCTTAAGTTGGTGCTTCCATTTTATGTTTATTAACCTCTTGGCTTATTTGCAAGCAAATGTTTGATCAACTAACTCTAACTGAAGTTCTTCTTTGGTTTTTCATATACGCGTATTTTATTGAAATGGCTACAGGAAAAGTTTGGCAGCCATGAAATCCCCTGACTTTGATAACAAACTGCGCGTATAAACTGCAAAGGGAAATGAGCACACAGGGCAAAGCCATTGTGAAACTGTGAAAGTGTAATCAAATAAATTCCCTCGCAGAATAATCCGAGCAGCAGCACAAAGGTCAATCGTAGAAATGTGCATAAAAACCTGCAAAGACATCAAATTCGGTGACAATAGCGACGGAGGCCATGAAGCTGCAAAGAACATAGTCATCCGTACATCCAAATCGGGCTACGAGCACTTCCAGCTTCAACTGCAGCTGCAGGCCAAGCAAAACAAGCAAAAGCACAAGGGCTGCAAGTTGCCCAACTTTAAGATCCTCGTGTGTTGTTGCTACTTCATCATCATAGTGTTGATGATATGAGAACGGAAGGCAATCGCTGCCACGCAATGAAACTCAATCTCCAACCAGAAATGCTACAATTATATTAGATAAATGCCGACATATTGACACCACAGAAGCGAACCAGAAGTTATTGTTCAACTAAACTCATAAAAAGGTAAAAGTTTCTTGTTGCCTACTTCTGGGTGGATATAGTTTATAAGTGGTTTATTTTGGTTATTGCGAAGTACTGAATCTTAAATCTGTGCAAGCAGCTGTTTATGTTTCATTTTAAGTTTTAATTGTTAGCCAATTAAACCTTTAGAATTTTGCGATATTTCTTTAAAATGCATTTCAACATGCGTGCTTTAAGACTATATTGATTTTGTGAAAAGGTTTTATTATCAATTAACCATACAAAATAGAAACAACTTGATTTACTTGGCCACAGTGCTAGCAAGGTCTTCTTCATATAGTCACTGGTTTTATCATTTTTCACTAGTTAGCTGAGTGTTACTTCCACTTATCGAGTTATATCAATTGGCATTTTACGGGGCTGTTTGGTTTATTGAAATTAGCGCTAAATTGATTTATACCACAGTATGTTACCGCCGTCAATATACGACTTGCGCATACTGTGTGCTTTTTGTTTGTGCCCTGGCATTGTTTGCTTGGCTTGTACCCGCTGATTACTCATACGACGCGTGGCACATTTCATGAAAATTGATTTTACACTGCGACAAAGCTCGAAGTACACACACACTTCACCCTCCCGCGTCTGTGGGCTGAGTGTGTGGTATGTGGTATTTGTTTTTGTTTTTATTCTGATTTTCAATTCACATTGCTGACCTACATTTTCAGTTTGCGTGGGTGAGGCTCTGGTATTTTTTTTATTATTGCTGCTTTTTGGGCCACAGGTTTCTGGAAAAATAAGGAAAAAACAGCCAGGGGCTATAATTTATTCGTTTACTGCCAGGAAATTAATTAATCTGGGGAGCCACAATTTTTAAATATTCCCAATGAATAATTTAATGTGCCTTTAAAATTTGACGAGTGTCTGAACGGCTAACGAATTATTTATTCAACAATTGCAGTTTGAACGATTTTTAAGGCGCATAAATATTTACGCGATATTTTTGCGGGCCTCCATAAATATATTTTGGTATAAAAATATGAAGTTTAATTCCATTTCCATTCATGAAAAGAAGCGAGCAGCTTTGCTAGTTCCCTTTTTATATTTTGTAAAGCCATAAACCCCAAGTCGGAGAAGTGTAATTCTACCTTAAATGATTTTCTTTTATTTTTATTCCTTTGTATGGTCGTAAGCAGCGTATTTACAGCACAGGCAACTCGTAAATGGAGGCAGTCGTTATTGCGCTGATATTGTCAGCTTTGAATTTATTTTTATATTATCGGACTTTATGGCAACCGTAAACATGCAGTTCGGGTGCTTTCTTCGGCTCAAGGATTTTTACGCGAGTTTTAAATCCTTGAGGGAACATGCTTTACAGCTAGCATTCTTATATATGTACATATATGTAAATATTTGTACCCATATGTCATCGGCTGGAGTAAATTTCGAAATTTGGCGAACATGCCCGAAACGTGCAGTAAGTGGAACAAATGGGATCTCAATCTCGCTTTTGAACCGCCTTTGGCACAGATGCTTCCATTTGGTGGGAAAACAAAAAAGTATTAACCAAAGGGTATGAGACTTTGTGGAAAAGAGCCATATAACATGTAGAAATATTGTGCGTGGAAATGGTATTCATGTGAATTATTCATTTATTGTTATCCTTCAAATCTACAAATTTTTATTTACAGCAAGTGGCTTAGCTTTCCAACTTTGTTATTCTTTAGGAAACGTTTTTGTACTGATTTGAGTTTGTTAAATGTGATAAAAATTAAGTTATATACCTAGCGTGTGCGACAAACAAAGCCCTGCCGAATTAGTCTATAATGTCCTGATAGATAATTTAGCTAATGCACTCGAGTCAGTTATGTATTTTCGATTCACCACCACTGTGCAGCACGAAACATTTTGATGAACATGTACAGGCAAGCACATGTGACCCGATATATACAAGTATATGTATCATGTGTATGCGTAGCTAAACCCTTTATTATCCTTTATGTGTTTTAATACCAATTCACACACACACACGCACACACACACGCACACTGACCACGTAAGCATATCCTGTCAAAATGTTGTTGTAGCTGGTGTCTAGCCATTGTGCAATCAAATTGTTCGGTGGGCGTTGCTTTTGGGTTAGCGCCGCTTACGCGTGCATTTACAACAAATTATACGAAGGGAATTGTTATTAATGCTTTTGGCAAGGTCACGGAATGGCTTTTTGGGAAATTAGATAAAGGGTTTTCGGTGGGTGGGCGCGAGTGTGACTGAAATATCTAATTCCATATCTAATTTGTTTGTTCTTCTTTTGCTTTCAGATCTCATTCGAATGCTGTCTAAAGTGTAAACCATCAGTTATTTCAATACATGTGTTACAACAAATTAAATGAATTAAATATATATAAATACACATCTATGTATAGTTCAATAACAAAGTTAAATATTTTCAAATCTAGCTTAGAGAGCGAGTATAAGCTAATGTTTTTGTGTGTGTGCAAAGTGCAATTGTTCAGCCATAGTCATTGAAAAGTATATGTTTAACTGCAATTCGATCAATAATTCAAATAACCTGTAGCTGCAACAATGAACACCAAAATTCGGCAATGAAATCGACGAATGGCTCCAGCAAGTGGCATTATTTATGAAAATAATACCTTCGTGAAGTGAGTACAACTGATTTTTTATACTTGTTATACATTTGATGGCAAAGCTATAACAAAATTAAGAAGAAAATTTTGTTTGATATAGCATTCAAAAGACGCTAGAGCTAAAACCTTTTAAGATTTATCAAATAATTATGTATTCAATAGTTTCACACGTATGCTCCGTAGAAACAGTAGTGAATCCTCGTAACTAGTTATGTCCCTTTGGCAAATAATAGCTGACAAGTTGGTGAAATCCATTACAGTAGAGTTTAGCCACCTGACCACTAGGCGTATGCGTAATATGGGCGGGAACATCTATACTCCCCGGAAAATGTTTAGCGAGCGGCAATATTGAATGGCAAAGCAAATTTGTGGACTATGTTGACAGACATGCGAGAATTGTCCCTGGGCTGGGCAAACAGAGGGTTCCAAACAGAGAATCAGGTCGGGGAACCCATTTCTGTGCTTGTGCGTCCTGTTTGCCTTTTCCAGCTTGCCCACAGTCAATAGCAAATGCAATTTTAAACAGTTCCTGGTAATTGTTTTATGGCACTCCAAGGAGTCACAAACAAATCAAACTGAAAAACAAGTCAACAAAACGACTTTCGACGAAAGATTTATGTGAGTGCCTCAGCGAACAGAGCAGACATTATAAAGTCGTGACAAAAGACGCACACTTGGCAACTTGGCTTATCGAAAGGCCAATAAATAATAAGCCAGCGAGCTTGTTGCACGATACATGAAATGTAGATCACGATTGGGAAAGAAAAACTTGTTTTTGCTTTTCATGCCGGCGAAACGAACGTTCTATGGTAATAGTATAGTAATACGTGTGCGCTTGTCTATGGGACATGTTGACACTTTTTATGCATAAAACATTCATCTAATTGGCGAAAGTCTGCATATTTAATTTCACTAATGGAGGCCTGTCAATGGGTCACATGGTAGGAATTGGGCTGTGATTGAAGTATCTGAAATCCATTGATTTTTACCCATAATTTTAAACAGCTCGCTGCTTTCGGCGAGGTCAAGAGGTCAAATTGTCAGTGAAAACGCCAAACTCTGTGGCATTTACACACAGTTTCGTCTGTGAGCAACAAGGTCGAGGTCCCCGAAATACGAAATACGAAATACTCAACAAAACTTGACGGACGCAGACCAAGTTTGCCTTTGTCAGAGAAGTGCGTTAATTAAGTAATTTGCCAGGTCACGCTCACCTGTCCTTAGCAGAATAGAACACACCTTTAATGACCGCTCCGGCTGGAAAAAAATCGATTTGCGTTCTCTCTTCCATTTTCATCGTGGAGCCACCAAATAAACGAGGTCTTTTCTTAAAATCGATGGGATTTTGGGCGCGTAGTCATTTAACATTACATTACACATCTTAGCAATGCCATTCTGTAGGGTTTTCAATTTTTCTTAATCCTAATTCTAAATGTGCACGTCTATTCTTTTTTTAGCTGCTCGCTTTCTGCCTCGTAGAAATTTGCATCTGTAATCTGAAATTCGAAGTTTTCAAAAGTTACCTGATGAGCTTGGATGGCGATTTATTTTTCTTTGACGTCAGCTCATTGCATTCATCCTTAGATCCTTATTCGGTCGACTTTTGCCCAGGAAAAAGGGAAATACCTCCGCATTCTTTTCGCCTGGCAAATGGCAAATTCCGCATTTTCCCTGACACAGTTTCTGCTCCTCCGAATTCTATCCGCTTATTGCATTTTCTCGCATTTCCACTTCGCCTAAAATGTTTTGCATTAATTAAAATTGGCTTATGAGCGGGAAGGTGACTAGTGGCTGGTTTCGGTTTCGGGCCTATTTCGGCGAAAGTCTCGAGTGTTTCTTGAGCGTACATAAATCAGACGCCACAACCACACATTTCGCGCACAGCGAGGACATCGAGAACGCTTACATAATTTGTTAGGCGCGTCCAAGTCGCAGCCACTAAAAGCAATTTGCTGTAAAAGTAAATACGAAATCGTATTTCATGCCATGTCCCGACAGTCGAAAGACATATGCAAATCATTAGTATGTTCCCTACTTAAGGACATTTCGGTTGTACACACTTTTCTGAAAGCGATAATGGGATATATTGGCTAAGCAAAATAAGTTCTTATTGTTATAGCTTAAATTGTACGCAGAACTAGAACTAACTAACTATTTGGAACAAAACAAAAAGCGTTTAATTTTGCTTTTCATCTTTTAATTGTTACACATAGTTTTATAGTTTAGTGCTAGAGAGACTTCAGTTTTTGTAGCCTAACATGCGGCGTTATATGGAACGTTTGCCGTTTCATTCAATTTTTAATGAACTATGCGTGTACGTCTATTACGATTAGAAATACTTGCGAGTAGTAAGCGGCTTGTTTTGCTGCTGCTGCCCCCCTTCCTGCTCTCGGGCAAACTCGACGCCCAAGGCCGGAAACGGAAGTGTGCACATTGAGGAATGGCGCAAGGAGGAGGAGCAGACGCCAAGATCTTGAATGCGGTGAATGGGCCAAAGTAAGTAGTTGGCCTAGGGAATTTTGCCAACTTGCCGGGCACAGAGCTTGGAGGCCACTTAAATACCTGAAAAAGTTTTTCGCGCTTCCGCCGGAAATTGCCGAGGGCGGCAAGAAAAAAGAGTTTTCAGTTGATGGCTTTGTGTTGTTGGGAGTGAGTGTGTGCGTTTCTGTTTCATATCAAATCCTCCTCAAATGCACAGCGAGACAGCCAGGAAATGCTAAAGGAAATTCGTTTTCTTTTGAGACACGCGCAAAAGGGGAAGATCTGGCTGGCTGGCTGGCTGGCTGGCTGGCAAAAACAAGGCGAGGAGAGTCCTTTGAGCGCCTGCTGCAAATATTGCACAAGTGCTTGCCACTCGTCGAGCTGCACAAACACAGTAAGCAAAACAGCAGCAACAGCAGCAATAGCAGCAATAGCAGCAATAGCAGCAACATCAGCAGCTCAGCTCAACTCAGCTCAGTTCAGCTCAGCTCAGCGGGTAAAAAACAAAAGCAAAGCCAAAAGCAAGCTCGTTAAAATTACAAATAGAAGGCAAGTGGCAGAAAAGTGCGCTCAAGGACGCGTTGGCGTCTCCTCGCCCGTCCGTCACCCATCCACTCGCCAATTCACCACCCACTTTCTAATCCTCACATGTGTGGCATTGTGTGGCAGTCATGCAAAGCGTTGTGGCAAGACGAGGCTGCATATGAACTTGCTTGTATTCGTATTTGTATTCGTACTCATACCCCTACTGGTATCCTGCCATTAGAAACTTGCGCCTCAATTACGAAATGTTATGCTTCCCCCCAAAACTGGAGTCCTACACCAATCTTGCGCCCCCAGATCCTGATTGTGGGGGGCGTGGCATGCGTGTTTACCCTTGCATTAGGCAGCACAGAAAGTTTTTAGTTTTGAGTAACTACCTTTTGGCCCGCTCTTGTTTGAACTGTTGCATTTCTGGTTTGGCTGGTTGATATGGTTTCGGCCTGGCACTCGAAGGTCACTCCTGCTGCTGACAGGACCTCCTGGTGGGCGGCCATCGGTTGTGTTCCTCCGGCAGGACCAATTTGAAAGTCAAGCTAGCCCAGTCCGAGCCACGCAAGGGCAAAGAAAAAATTAAATGTAAATGAAAGATATGGCAAAATCGAGTTGGTTGCTGGAAATTTCAAACAGCTCAGCGGGGTTTTGCTTCAGATCGATATGTACTATCACTTTTAAACAGTTTAAGCTGAAACTTAGCTATTCAAGCCATACTTTGTAGTTCTATGCAAATTTAATTAGCTTAAAAAAAACATACATACATTACATAAAACATACAAATAAATATATTAATAGCTTAAAAGTTGTATATGCTTGGGTTACCCATCTAATACCAAACTTTGCATTATATTTACCATTCTGGTATTGAAATATTCAAACATCTTATGTACAATTCTAAAGTAGCTAAGGTACTTTGCCGCAATTTGGTACAGATACTATTAAAAGTTTTAAATTAAAACGTGGCAACTTGCAGTCCCTTTCCGCCAAAGAAAAGTGTGGTGAACTTTTGTAAATGTAGCTTCAGCACAAATTTGTTTGGCAATCCGCTCAATTAGGCAGGAAATTAGCTGCAGCCAAACCACAAGCCCAACACCCATCGATCCCATTGGATTCGAACACTCCGGAATAAAACCCCACTCCGGCGAGTAGACGCCTGGGATTTATGTCGACAAATTATGCACATTTATTTCAGGGTAAAAGCGAATGGCAAATAATGCAGTTGTAGTCGCAGGATAGACCCCGCCCGGATTCCGTGCCCGCATGCGTATCCAAAATGGAGCCAGGATCGAGAACGAAGTGCAACGAGGCCAAAGGCACATAATAAACTTATAATGCGTGACAGGATGCGTGTGGTCGGGTGCCAAGTGGTGCCGAGTCCGGTCGAGTCCTGGCGTATCCTGGCGAAAGCCATAAGTGGTTGCGCCTCATTTGGCAGGCCATGCATCTCCGTTTGGCCGCCTCATTTCCACACCACTCGGGATTTATGTGCATTGCATTTTTATTCAAATTTAATTGGTATTTGCTGATGGCCATAATAACAATGTTGACGCTAATTTAATGGCACTGCGTATGCGCAACTACTCATCCTGCACGAATTTACGATCCTTGCCATCGACAGCGCTGAAATTGCTCTCTAAATGGCCTTCAATCGAGTGGCGTCAACTCTGCTGGTCCAGTTGACAAGTGATTAAATGAAATGGCACTCATTTCCGCCCACAACTCCCTCACACAGAAGTGTGAAGTCCAAATACTTGTAGCACTCACCATTTGCATGGTGTATTAAAGCAACATCCTGACTAAATATAGCTAATTAACAAAGGCAGTTATAACTTAAATCATTTTATCATGTGCAGTTGTGCAATTAAACCAGAGCGCATGCAAATATTAGCGTTTGTGACTGCGGGCAATAAACCAGTTCCTCTCCTCCATTGTTTACATTTAAATAAATAAAAATTAAAGACACTCAAAATGTAATTGTTAAGCTAAATAAAGGAGAGTTATAACGCTGCGAATAATGTGTTGTACCAGCATACACGTAAATAAAAAAACATATACATAACTACTTAATCATATCACGCTCCACCTCACATGTGTCTTCAGCTAATGGAGTGGTAAACAATGCAAATATTTGAACATCACCCCGTTGTTGCCCCGTGAGATTTAATCGCTATCGCATGTGCCACATGATGTTCCTCTGGTGTTGCCGGCGATGTTGCCGATGCGGCAGATAAGACATGCATCACGGCGATATAGCAAGTACGGCGGGGCACAGTGGCTCCGGGTCGCCTCTAGAATGACATAATCGACGCTGCAGTTTCCGCACTCCGGAGTCCGGACAGAATGAGTCCGGAACATTAGGGATGAAGGTGGATGGCTGGATGGCTGGATGGGTGGATGGCTGGATGGGTGGACGTGGGATGTAGATGGTTGGATGTTCCTGTCGATGTGGATCTATTGCTGCTGCTGACGGGCTGCTTCCCGTTATGGCGACGGGACACTCAAGTAGCAGCTGATGACTGCTGAAAGGCTGGCAGTTCCCACCATTATAAAACACGGAATGTTATGTGCTGGCTTCCTCTGTTGCCTCTACGGAAAAGTTCCTAATTAGGCAGTTGGCGTGGGAGGGGCGGGAGAAAAGCTAAATTAAAGTTGCAAGGCTTCGCCATGTCGCTGCTAATTGCATCTCAAGTTGATCCTGCCGAAGATAATGCTAATTATAATGATTTGGCTGGCGTTGATAAGATTTTAGTTGGTGTATCTCATATTGAAAAGGCGTTTGGCAAACTTATTGCTCTTATTTATTGCCAAAAAGTTTTTAGGTTTTCCAGTAAGGCAAATAACAGATCAGTGCTTAGGAATTTTCATAGTATTTTAACCCAAGATTTCTGTCAGTGTGTTAAATTTTGTGCAGTGATAATTATAATGCTATTCAAGTCCTTGGATGAAGAACGCTTAGGACTGTATATATGTTTTTCATGAGCAGTGATACCCTTTAATATGTTATATTAATAAAACATCTTGACTTTATTTTCATCAAATGCTCATTGTTCACATATGATTTTCAATCAATGTTCACAATCTTCTGGTGCAGCGAATGCCTTTTAAATGAATCAATTGCATTTTAATTGAATCCAGTTAAACAGCTTAAATTTGAAAGCATAAATGTTGTGATAAACACGCACGAAACGTTTTTAATAACTGAGTCTGTTAATTATAAATTATTCAGTGGAATTACGTGGTCATTTGGCAATTCGAACGCAGGCTCATTAGTTCGGTTTTAAGCCAAAAAGAAAATGAAAACCGGAAGAATGGCGCTTGCAAGATTTATTTGCTGTCTAATTTAGAAATACTGCTGCGTTGAAACTTAGTGAGATAGGCAATTCCACGCCCAACACTTGGGAAAAGTCAAATGTGAAATTATCGCAATGAAAATTTTTCGGTTCGCTGAGTCGAATGATGCTGCAGCTAAACTGCATAAATTGAAGCATTTTGCGAAGCGCACCTTGCCATCACGTCTCATTAATTTCCACTGCCATTCCAAATGCACTTTTCCGAGTGCCATGTGCCTTGTGGGCGTGGCCCTCTGTGTGGGCGGGCGGTTATAATTTATTGTATGTTTACTTTACACTCGAGCGCATCCAGAATGTGAAAGGCAAACGTGGGGAGGGGCTGGGGGGGTTGTAGAGCTGCAGGATGGGCCACGCACCGATTTTCCTTCAACTCTTGCTCCGGCTTATGCAAATAAAAGTGCATAAAGATGCAGATGACTGAAAGCTGCACACACACATCTGCGAGCTTGAATATTTTATGCGCTGCAGTTGTTTTGGGCAATGGGGAAAAAGTAATCTCTACTTGAAGAGCCAACTTTGGGGCAGTGCACGGTGGGCAAAAGAGAGTCCAAATAAGTTAATGTTCGTCTTGAAAAGTTAACTACCTATTTTTCCTTTTATCAAAAGTTAATAGTCTAATTGAGCTATGAGAAATAAATATATATTTACTCACACAATTAGTATTAATACTACATTGTTGGTAGTTCTTGCTTTTTGAACCTACTTCAGGACTACAAAACAGGAGGTCAGGCATTATATATATTTTCACAATATACATTTCTTATACAGAATACAAGTTCACCATTTAAACAATATTTCAAACTATATTTATGTTATGCCTGTGCTAATAAATCCGCTTAGAGTTCCCAACTGCAATTGCATTAATTATCCACTGCTGACCATTGTCGTGAGCATCTGGAAAGTGTTTCCATCCTTCAGTTTGGAGCAGCCGGAGCTGGACCGATGCTTAAGCACAATATTATTATTATTACTTTCTGCCTGTCGAATTTTAAGCAAAAAGTTTATCCTTCAGATGGCCGAGGAGGAGCTAGTCCATGCAGTTGTTTAAATTTGGCCCCAAAATGGGAAAGAAAGGAGCGCCCCTCGATGAGCAGGGCAAAATAAAGAGCTGCAGGCGGGTGGAAGACTAGGATGGAGAACTCAGCAGCCAGGCACTTGAAAAAGTTGAGCTCATCCCCACTGCCGCGCCTTCGCCTTCTAGCTCGCTTCCATCTTCGGGGCGCCACAGGTAGAGGAGGACGCCACAGCGTTCACATAGATACACAGATACAAATGTGTATGCGAGTATATAGTATAAAAAACGGCACTGTATAGAGCTGCCGCTGTGCGCTGTTTGCTGAACTCAACTTGCAACTTTGTTGCCCTGGCATTTCGTACTTTTTGCTATTTTTATAACGAAGAGATCAAGGGTGTGCAATGTTGGGTGCACAAATGGAATATTTGTCGTGCAAGTTTGAGCAATTGCATTTAAAAGCTGAAATAAGATAAGCCTTTTCTTGAAATTATATTAGATGTCTAGCCTTTTATAAAAAAAAATAAATCTATTCGTCTATGCTTAAGCGTGAAGTAAAATATGTTTTTATAATTTATAATATTTAACAGAAAATTAGCAGGTATGCTACAGTCGAGTTCCGTATTATTCTGCCATTGTCCGCATTTTTTATGTAGCTTTTCCTTTCGCGCAGTTCTCTGTCGAATTTGTTGCTGCCGCCTCTGTTGCAGCTGTATATTTCAGTATTTTGGCGTAGTTGCTTCATGGCCCGATGCATTCGAACACTTGCGATGTTGCATGGCCTGCATCTGGTTCCAAAAATAAAATGAAAAACTGTCATCCAACATGTCGGGAAATTCAAGCCGGGCTGCGTCTGCTTTATTTCATTGAATACTTTTAGAAATTTTCTTTGGTTAATTTTTTCCCGTAGGCTATCCGAGCCCAGGGGGTTTTTTCTTTGCTCCCTGGGTAGTTTCCAATTTTTAAGTTTTATTAGCAAGAGGTATTCCTCAAACGAAACTTTCAAAGAAATCCAGACACTGCACTTCCCAAAATGCCATAGAAGCGTTTAATGTAGCGAACAAATTACAAAGTGCAATCCTGCGGAGCCAAAGAAAGAATGAGATACCAAAAGGAGATACGGCGAAAGTCTAAGACAAAGGACCACACATGTGTATGACAATAATGTTGACGACATTTTCTGCTGTTGCACCCAACAATGGAGCTGCGGCCAACAAACTGGAACGACAGTCGCCAACGGGCCAGTACACAAGCACATGGATGCATTCCTCCGCCCTCAGCGTTTTGCAACCAGTTTGATGGAGCAACACCTACCACAAAAAAGAGGGCCTCAACAAAAATGATTACAAAGCAAATGTTGGGAACGCCAAGACAAAAACAAAGAGGAATACAAGAACCGGACGTGCCACGGTCACCATTTGTTGCCGCATTTTGACAATTTTGCCATTTAATGTGGCGCAAGCAGTAGCTCGTGGAGATGTGGATGCGGAGGGCAGGAAATATTTGCACCAGGATGCGCGTGTTGTGATGGGAGCATGACAGACGTGGCGTATATTAAACGCTCAACGCAAAGACACAATGGGAAATTATGTGTTTGTAAGGCGTATCGCAAGGATAATAGAAATATAATTTTATTAATATTTATTTCTTTCCAAAGTACTAATCGGAAAGAATTGGATTCGATTTATTATTTATACTTTATTTCAAATGTCCCAAATAGACATATCGCAGATTATCCGATAGTCTTGACAAATTTTCGACTCAGCACCGAGAACTGACTGTCACTTGGCTCGATTCCCTTTTTGCATTTTCTATTACCTCGACTCACTCGACTTAAGTGCATAGTTTGTTGTACTGTGTACTAAGTCCCTAGTAAGAAAACAAATTGTATTTTCCCAGTTGTTTGCAATCTCCCCCCTTCATACCCAAAAATGGCCCACATTGCGTATACGCAACGTTGCACATTTCAGTGAGGAGTCTAGACCGAATGGAAGAATGCCTTACAATCCACTCGCTCTGACAAATAACCAAACTGTATTGATTTGTCGCTAATAGTTGATCCTGCTTCCCATTCCTATTTTATTTCATTTATTCGATTCTTTTCTGCGGATGGGTTTTGATTTGAGTTTTCAAGTACACAGAGCTACCGACACACAAAAGCCACTCATCTGCGGAATGGAAGAGGGAAATGTATTTGCGGTTGGCGAACTGCAAGGGAAGCACAATTTCGGATGTTTATGCTGCTGCTGTTCGCTTATTTATCGAGGGAGCTTAGCTGTTGTCGGGTTTCTGTGTGCATTTTGATTTAATTTGGAATGCACTACTCAAAATGCATTTCCTTTTTGGCATGCAATTTGCCAAATGTCAAATAGGTTTGGGCCAATCTCAGCTGCAAGGGCTGCCAGCACAATAGAAATGGCTAACATTTGACAAAGGAACATTTGGAATCCTGTTTCTGCCATCGCCAAAACATACATTTCCGACCACCCAGTACATGTGTGTGCATATGACGTTAATTTGGTGTTGACTCCTATAAGAAGTGAGCCCTTGAATCATGATTCAGCTCAACTCTGATTGATGTGACTTTTTAGCACGCCCTGCCATTACAAAACGAGGAAGAACAAGTCCAGCCCCCAGTTTTTGGGGCCCAAAAGCCAAAAGTCAAGCGCCCTTTGTTTTCCAGGCAGCCACCGAAGGCCAGTTGGCTGATGCACTTGCATAGATAACCCGCATAATCGGATAATTGGATTTTATTTGATCGCTTTGGGGTAATAAAGTTTCATTTCGGTTATAACTAAGCATTTGCAAATCGGATTTATTTTGTTTAATTGGCATTACTACGTGTATTTGGGAATGTGTTTATACCCAATCGTTTAATCATGTATAATTAATATAAATTGATATCAAAAATATTATATTCTAATCATGTTGCTTGTTGTTACGTGATAAGGTGGAAATATATTATTAAAATATCCCTTTGAACTTATTTAGTAACCAGCAAAATCGTTACAAAATCGTGGGTTTTCCCCACGAAGTAAAGTTAAACTGGACTCCAGTTAACTAAATGCACAAGGCACAGCCTTTAGCTGCAAAGAGCTAAACACACAACGTTTCCAACAATTCGTAAGAGCACCTACTTCCATCGTTACAAGCTCATAAAAACAGAATGTGTGTTAGCCTCTATGTCTATGTAGGCGGACAAAAAGGTGCACCACGCTGCCTATGTGTTTTGCGGACCACGGTGCGTATGCGTAATACGCTTGCGAGTGGCAGGGGAAGTCCTTTGCCATCGTTGACTGCCGCTTGTGTAATTGGGCGTGTAATTGTGTTTGCCTTTTCACATTTAGTCGGGCCCAAAAAAGGTCACTTTTGATGTGTGTCCTGTGGCGATGCTGCACTGCATGAGTGGAGCGGGCTCACCCAATTAAAATGTCGCTCAAAACTTTTGGGCCAACGTCCCTGGCGGGAGCGAAAAACTGTTAATTGAGTTTCTGTCCGCCAACGCGAAATGAATTATGAGCAACTTATAATGAAGACGGCTCAACTTGAGCGCAGCAACTTTTGGCAACTCGACAATGGGCCAAAGTCCATAATGACGGGTTGTCCTTGGCGCGTTCAAGGCCACATCCTTCGGCGCAGCGATTGAAGTGATTGACTTGGCCCAGCACAGGCCTTATTTATTTTTGAGCGTCTGTCCCACTCGCCAGATGTCGAGGCTCGATAAGCTCCGGCGTGGCATGCCACACACCTGTCAGGATGTGTCAGGATATGTTCCATGCGTGACAGTTCAAGGCGCGGCTTAGGGCGAAATATTGGGTCCTCTCATCGAATATTCATAGCGGGCACCTTTTTTAATGGATGAAAAACAGTTTAATACCCATAAGTTATTTATTTTCCTGTTAAAGCCCCGCGACTAATATCCTGAATCAAGGATATTAACGGGTTACGCGTCTAAGAGTATCAATTCTAGATACTGATTAGTATGGGCTATAGTTCTGTAAATTAAGAACATAAAGAGCCCGAAACTATGCCACTTAGATAGAATAACTCTTGTGTGACTCCAAAATCATTTTGTGTTCGCTGACTCACGAAGACTGTTTTCTGTGAATGTGCAAACACTTGAAAGTTAGCGCTCAAAGTTGTCACTACGAAATACAAAACTGTATAAACAGTTCTTATCGGCGGCTACGAAATGCAGAAACAACATTATCACATTTTGGCATAAATAAATTCCGCAAGATAGCCAAAGGTATGGTATTAAAAATACGTTATCGTTTATTTATGTGTCTTGGAAATTAAGATGAATGTCGAATTAGTTGTATTGAAATGATTCATGTGGTTCCAAAGACCCATGATAGTGATAGCGATGGGTATCTGTACGAAATCGGAAGAGCTTTAGTAATACATTTTTTTTTATATTTTTAAAGTAAAAAGTATATTTTTTGAAACATCGATGGAAGGAAAACTACCTGTGTCTCTTGACCAAACCATTTTACAATGGTCTTGAACCTTGCGACCCATAATTAAGATACCATCAAGGGTGAAAATCGTCCGTCAAGTGATTGCCGTCTGCCATCTCTATTTTGATAAAGGCGCCTCACATTTCGGCCATGTCAATGGCGCTCTCAACTGCGATAGAGGTCGTGATAAGAAAGCACAGACAAAAAATAGAAAGCCGTCTGCAGGCCAATTGGCTTGGCCTGATAAGCGAGTTGGCTGATTGGCGGGGACCCCAAACAGCTGTGATTCAGTCATAGCCGAACATTTGCCGTGTCCACATGTCCACGTCGCAGTTCCAGCTCGTCGCGAAACCAGAAACCGAAAAATAATCATAAATATCATAAATATTAAATGCCAAGAAACGGCCAAGTGAAGTGTCCGCGACATGTTAAGCTATTTGCCGGTAGCGTGGCTCTTTTTCGCCCACCTGGTGCTCCGCGCCGCCATGGGCCAGATCATACCACTGCCCACCTTTTGCTTGGGCCTTAGCCCACAGTGCACTTGTGCCGCCGAGGCGAATGTGGTGCGGTTCCACTGTCCGGATGAGTATGCCATGCTGCTGGAGGTTTCCGAGCCGGGAGCGTCGCTATACATGAGCTACTACGCCTGCACCGATTTGCATTGGCTGCCGCGCTTCAACATCAGTTCTCTGGTGAAGATCGAGTTCGATGCGTATATCTTCTGGCCGGAGAAGTTCCTGAGTGACTTACTCGAGGCCTTGGGTGTGCAGACAGTGAATGCGATTCTTTTCCGCGACCGAACTTTGGAAACGGTAGTCACACGCGATGTCCAGAACTCGGCCGATGGATATCTGGAATCTTCGCAGCCCGGAAACATTACAACCTGGCACTTTGGTTCGGTTTCCGGCCTGAAGAAGTTCAAGTTCTACAGCCACGTGCCGGAGCTGCAGGAGTCCATATTCCACGGATTCGACACCCTGCGGGATCTGCAGCTCAGTGTGAACGTGACCACGCTGCCGGGCAATATGCTGTCCACGGTGAATGGAACTCTGAAAACGCTGACCATCGAGAGTCCGGGTATAGTGTCATTCGGGAATCCACTGCTCCGCGAGCTGCAGCAACTGCGCAACTTGAGTCTCGTACTCACAGATCCGACTCACGTACGCGATAAGCAATTGCAACCGCACTTCTTCGGTTCCATGAATAATCTGGAGGAGGTGCGACTGGCGTCCGCCACAAGTAGTGTGAATCGCTCCATGTTTAAGGGCACCAACAAGTTGAAGCTGATCAAGATGAATGGCAACGACGATCTCACGGAGCTTCCCGGCCAAATTTTCCTGGATCAGGTCAATCTAAAGACCCTAGATCTATCCTGCAATGCGATCGGCACTCTGCACGAGGATGTCTTCAAGGGCCTGGAGAATCTAACACTGCTGGATCTGTCCAAAAATAAACTGACTAACTTGTCGAGGTGGGTGAAAAGGGGGTTCCGTTCACTGTTTTCGCCACCTGCTTGCTTGCGCTGATTAATAGATGGCCCACCCAGCGATAGTCTGCGGACTGGAGAGCTTGCTTCTACCAAACTAATTAATCGAAGGCACTCTTCTCAGCCTTATCGCTGTGGTTGGGCTGCAGCTAGTTCCCTTATCAATCCGGGCACGGTTAATAGCTCAATGAGTGTACTGTGTCTCCACCTCTCACAGACAAGTGGGGTTATCGGTCCTATCGTTCAGATACTAATTGCAGTATTATTGTCACAGTTATGTACTGCCTGGCACTAAAAAGTATGCCAAACATTATTAATTGATTGATCCCCATCCCCATCTAATAGTAGTAATTTATGCAACTTTTTCGGAATCTCTAAACCATTTATTTATAAACACTATCTTTCTGAGAACCCATAAGTAACGTAAGACGTATTTTATTTATAGCATTTCTTGTCCACGGCAATCTTATTGTCTTTTGATAAGATGTGGTCGAACAGAAATTAATTAGATATTTTCCTGACTGATAGACCAAAATTGTCCCTTTTAATATCATATTGATAATAATATTAAATGAGTAGTATTGAAATTTACAATCAATTTGGTCAAAAACATAATTTGTATACTGATTTAGTTTCCTAACATTATGTTGTAGACTTTATTTGTAGTTCCCATTTGTTTTAGCAACATTTTATTAGTTTAATAAAAGTAGAAAATGGATTTTAAAAGGGGTTGTAAATTAAACATTCATGCATATTCGACATTAACGCATTAGTCGACTCATATATGTATGTTTATTCAGGCTATACCACTTAAAAAAAACAATTCTCATATCTTTAAACAAATTGTAAATAACATGTTAAAATTGCAAAAATAATTGCGTTAGATTTATGTAAACTAGCACATTTTGTAGGTGTTGTTAACCTCCAACTAGTTGAAAAGGCTTTACTATTTTTGAGTGCTTACTTACCACGATTTCAAAGCACTAGAACACCTTTTTCGGAGTTGTAGATTACGGTAGCCCCACTTGGATCCCGGTACTCCATGCCAATGACTAATGCCAATCTAATCCTTCTGCGCTCTCCTCCATCCTGCAGCACCATTTTCGCCCCATTGAACTCGCTGAACGTTCTGCGTCTGAACAAGAACTCGCTAACCGCGATGTCGCCGAGTGTGTTCCAGGATGTGGTCAGTCTGAACCACATCGAGATGGTGCACACCCAGTTCTACGGGGCCACGCTCCAGATGAACTACGAGGCGGTGGTGTGCACCAATGATGAGACCTGCCAGTACAAGTCGGCGGAATGGCAGTGCGATCCCCGGTGCATCTGCTGGGTGCAGCGGAGCATGGGCAGTCTGATCGTGGATTGCCGCGGAACCAGCCTCGGGGAGCTGCCCGACTTGCCGCGCACCACGCTGCTGAGCACGGTGCTCAAGGTGGGCAACAATAGCCTCACCAGGCTGCCCAGCGTGAGCGAGCACAGGGGTTATGCCAACGT
Organism: Drosophila orena; assembly: GCA_005876975.1. Classification (NCBI taxonomy): domain Eukaryota; kingdom Metazoa; phylum Arthropoda; class Insecta; order Diptera; family Drosophilidae; genus Drosophila; species Drosophila orena. The sequence continues at coordinate 5,384,610 of VCKV01000008.1, read as the reverse complement.
TAGTGGCCTCTTCCTGTCGGACAATAACCTGACCACCCTTGGAACCGGCGACCAGCTGCCCGAGAATCTCACCCACCTGGACGTGCGAGGCAACCAGATTCAGTCCATCAGCGAGGACTTCCTATTGTTCCTGCAGGAGCCGAACAACACAATGACGCTATCGCTGTCGGGCAACCCCATCTCCTGTGGTTGTGAGTCCCTGCAGCTTCTGTTCTTCGTGCGCACCAATCCGCAGCGGGTGCGGGACATCGCCGATATTGTGTGCACCAAGCAGAAGAAGTCCTTCCAGCAGATGGAGGCCTTCGAGCTGTGCCCTTCATATGTGCTGCTAATCAGCTGCGTGATCGGTGGCCTGGTGATCATCATCTGTCTGATCACCGTGTTCTACCTGATGTTCCAGCAGGAGCTGAAGATCTGGCTGTACAACAACAATCTGTGTCTGTGGTGGGTCTCCGAGGAGGAGCTGGACAAGGACAAGACCTACGACGCCTTCATCTCGTACTCGCACAAGGACGAGGAGCTGATCAGCAAGCTCTTGCCCAAGCTGGAGAGCGGTCCGCATCCCTTCCGCTTGTGTCTGCACGATCGGGACTGGCTAGTGGGCGACTGTATTCCGGAGCAGATTGTGCGCACCGTGGACGATTCGAAGCGGGTGATCATCGTGCTGTCGCAGCACTTCATCGATTCGGTGTGGGCCCGCATGGAGTTCCGGATCGCCTACCAGGCCACATTGCAGGACAAGCGGAAGCGGATCATCATCATCCTCTACCGGGAGCTGGAGCACATGAATGGCATCGATAGCGAATTGCGGGCATATCTCAAGCTGAACACCTACCTCAAGTGGGGGGATCCGCTCTTCTGGAGCAAGTTGTACTACGCAATGCCGCACAATCGCAGGGTTCTGAAGGGCCAAAAGAAACATGCGGGTCCGCTAATCTGAGGCTTGAATAAAATTGTACATAGTTTAGTTGAATATACTCACTCGTGATGAGGCAAAAGTTGGGCCCTAAAAGCTAATCCACATGCCTTGCTTAAAATGCTAAATTATTTTAAATATTTAAAAGTATTGATAAATACTTGTACACATAAGTTCACTATTTTTAAACAAACTGATGACTACGATTTCGTTTCCAATTTTTCGGAAATTATATACATATTTACAAAATAATTTTACAAGCAATATCTACAATATGAACATTAAAATATCAATTTACAGTTTCTAAAACTTAATTAATTCATTCTATGAACAAATTATGTTTCGACAATTCGATTTTGCATTCATCCTTAAGATAGCAAGAGCCCTAAGTTGAATAATAAATTGTCGAGGTAATTAACTCAGCCATTAGCTTCAACATTTAATCGAAGGCACAATCGCTCGATTGCCATTAATCAATTAGCTCAATTAAAATGATGATTAAGTGATTATTTCAGCTTCGGATGAATTTATGACACTTATGTATTATACGAATTATTTTCCTATAACCTAACCATTATAGGAAAATAATTCGTATTCGTAGGAAAGGTTAATAGAATAGGTCGTATATATACATATACGAGTTAGAAAATGCCAGACGCTGAAAATACAATTATTTCCACATGCCTTAGCTGCTTTAGAATGCAAGTTACACAGAACTGTGAAGAATATCAAATTAATCACGTTTAAAAAGCTTTTCATTCGTGTAAATTTTTAATTTGCCGAGGGACCCACAAAGTGGACACAGTTTGAGCCCTCGTCCAAATATCCCAGCTGGCTTAGGCTTTTGATGAGCTGCTCCTCGTTGGTGCGTCCCTTTGTTTCCAACAATGTATTCTGGCTAGATTGTGTCATTTTTCGCATGAGATTTTAATTAAATTTTAAACTTCAAAACATTCGGGTGCTCTGGGTGGCGGAATAAAATGCCCATTAGCCCATTGCCAATTAAATGAATTGTAACAGCTGATGTGTGCATAAATGAACATGGATTGCTGCTCTTCTGCATGACTACAAATTAATTCTGCCAGCGCTGTATGCTTTTATTCCACATTAATGTTTGCCAAAGTCACCACATCATAATCATCGGCATTCGTGGGCAATAATATTGGCAATTTATACGGACAACGAGGTCCGTTCAATAAACTTCCTTAAATATTTATTCACTCACATGCTTAAAGCAGCCCCCATAGCCTCCTCTTCAAACTCTAATTATCCACTTCAGTAATTGCGCTGGCCTTCATTGCTCAGTGGAACCCTTTCCTCGAATAGGCCGTTTCAGGCCCAAAGTGGTGAGCCAAGCCAATTCCCAGCCAGATATAAGTGAGAATATATGTAATGGCCAAAAGGGCAGAGAAAAACATTTGGCCAACTTGCGCTCCATACACTGTCAGCCTTTTTTGTTACCGCACGATTGCGTGGCCTTTGTCCACCCACCACCCACAAGCCACCTTCAATGTGGGTGGTGGGTGGTGGGTGGTGTAATGGTGTTGCAGGACGTCTTTGAAGATTCATTGCCTGCTGGCCCGCTGGCCCGCTGGCCAACACTTTGTGGGCGAGTCGAATAAAAGAGTGAGGGTCATAGGGCAAGGGACAGAGCTAAAAACACTTATTTATAACGCTTGGTCCTTAAACTTAAAAATTGAAATATTTCCACTATCCTTTATGTACAAAAAATATCTTGGAGAAGTAAAAAACATATAAGTTAAATTATATATATAACCGAAGGGGTTTAAAGGAAAGCCACATCAAATTTATCTTTAACATCTGCGCGCTATGATAAATTACTTTTTTAAAGCCAACTGAAAGGCAGGAATTCAATCTTTTTGCAATTCAACATTGTGATTCGCTGTGAGTGCGGCATCCAGTTCAGTTTTGATTGTAAAACTGCTCAGTTGAATTATATTTCGCTTTGCTATTGTGGCCGTCTATAAGTTCGTAAGTGATGACATTTGATTGCAGCCCCAACACTTTGTAGCCGCCATTGAATAATCATCTGTGCTCATTTTTCATAAGCTCACGATGAAGTCTGAGTCCTGCCTGGAGTCTGGATGTGAGTAGTTATCACAAACATCTGTTCGCCACAGCTTTTCATTTATCACGAGTCCTGCGAAGAAAACTATAATAAAACCGATGCTGCCCATTCCCAGGGCTTTTGGCTACGTGATTCAAAGGCCAACCGTTTCCCACTTTACTTTCGCAGTGGCTGGAACTCAAGCTGGGATTCCCTGGCGTTGAACTACTTAGTAGCCATAAAGCAAGGATGTGTGGCTCACAAGGGGGCTGGGCTGTGATGGTGTGTATGCCATCAATGGATTTCTGGCCTGGCGCCACCAGCAGCAACTCGCATCGAAGGCGGATGCAAAATGCTAAATTGTTGCTGGCTCTGAGTCAGCTTTTGGTGGCTCTATTGACGACGTCCCCAGCCATTTGATCCGGCACACAAATCATTGCAAATGCATGCGGCATATAGTATTTGCTGATACTTGCCCACAGTCATACACGTACTATATCGTACTTGGCTTTTATTACATTGCATTTTATTGCTTTTCATTGCCGGCTTTCTCGCCACTTTCAATGTACGATATGCCGATTGTTTAGCTTACTCTTCTATGCCCCATAAGCGCCCAACATTTTCAGTAATAGCTTGCAGCTCAGTTGGCAATGATAAAGTGCCAGAAGCTCGAGTTAATTATTTGTTAATAAGCTTATGCATGTAATTACTGCGAGTTCCTTGACGTACATTTGAAACCCTGCATCCGTTGTGCTTCTTTAAATGCAATAAGCCTAGGAACTTTCGGCACTTTGCAGTGCGGCATGCGGCATGCGGCATGTGGCATGTGGGGGAGCCACACCCCGTTGTGGTTATGTCCTGCAATTAGTGGAAGTTTTATTGCACACTCTCGTGCCATGTGGCCCGGCCAGGAAATGCATTTCGATGTCCGACACAAAGAGGTCATTAACAAGTGCAGAGCTGGCCGGCTGCGGTTTCCTTTTCTTCGGTTTCTCTGTCCTCCACGCGCCAACCGATGTACTCATTATATATTGACAGGAAATCACACCATTCCCCTGGGATACAGAATAGGTTCAAGATTGCATTCCACTCTGCTATGTGAGCACAAACAAGTCTTATTGCTCCAAGTCAAGTCGTATTTGATTTTCTTAGAATGATTTCCATTGTAAGCCTGAGACTCGAATGAAATGAAATGAGTAGAATTTGTTCAATCTATGTTGCATAATGTTCCAAGCTAATTAGTACCGTAGGCGTATACGTAATATACTCCTAAATACGAGCACACTTCTTGATGAAAACCTATTATTTCGCTTAACAGATTCCATGTTCCACTGTCCTCTTGGTTGCTTGCCGCCTGACTGGTTGGTATTGGGTTTCCCCCATCGCCTGGCAACCGGCCCACTTATCTTTGATTGCGTGCAATTTACGCTGGGCCAATTGTTCATATTTTTGGTTTCGGGCGCGTGGCTAAGCTGCTGACCTTGCCCAGTGGGCGGCTTGGCCAGAGGCGCGGTTGAAAAATGACCACCACGAGGGGGGGCCCCAAAATGCAGGGGCGCAGGTCCAGTGAAAAACTACAGAAGGCGTTAAATCATGAATGCAGGCAACTGCTGATGGCTGCACTGCCTCATCTCCTCACCCGTGGACTGCTGTCAGATGGGCCAAGTCCGCACATTTTTCATTTAGCCGAGTGGCCGGCTAAACCGCCGGCTCCACTTCGCTCAGTGGCCGAAAATCAATCGCACTCGGCATTAATCAAAAACCCATTTATCAGCAAGTGTGCAGGCCGTCCTCCCGGAGGTTTATTAGCTGCCGGCTGGCCACGGTCGGTGATTAGTTGAGCGTTAACCCCGGGTCGACACAGTTCCATGCGGGACCCACAAAAACCGAAGAATTCGAACAAGAAAAGTGCAGGCGAGCCGCGCGAATGTGCAAATTGCAATGAATATTTCAAGCGAAATGGGACTTGATGGGGATAAATTTCGCTGGCTTGTTGGACGAATTGGCGGGCCGGTCGGGAATCATTAATATCGCCAACTGCAGGTGACAACTGCCAGCTGCTCCACTATCGTCAAATCCATTAGTGTTCCACTTAGTTGGAGCCATGTGAAGAAGGTGCCAGCACGCTCACTTAGCAAGCCGCAAACGCTATTCGACCGGCTGGCTATCCTATCCACCCAGTTTCAATTTATGTTCGGAACAGAACGGGAGTACGGATATATGTAGTCAAAAGGGTATCCACGTAAGACTTTCCATAAATAATAAACGCCCTGCATGCGAGGCACGCTTAAAGAAATGACTAAGTTGGGAGCTGCCAGTGAGCTTCAGCTGGAATTCAAAGCCAGTTCCGGGTCAAGTGGATCAGCAGCTAGTTGTGCATCGTCCTCGTGTGCAAATTGGATTACCCATCAAACGGGAAAGGAGGCACAAGAGCCAATGCCTGACAGGATGCTTACCCTCAGTGCGCGGGGTCTTTTGGTATGTTGAAAATCATATGAAATCCACTTGATTGTTGCATTCGCGGAGATAGAGTGCCTCGCCTACCAAATACCTTTTACTAAGCCTAAGTTAGTGCTAATTAGAATAGCTTATTCTAACACTTCAAAAAGTGTGCCAATAATACCATTTAAATGTATACTTATTTATATTGAGTAAAACTGCCAAATCCCGAAGAATGGCACCAGGAGAATGTAACTATTTTAATTGGTTAAATACTCCAAGCCTCAATATGAAAGAATGCCATTTTACCAACTACTCCCCTAAGACATTCCATTTTCTCGAAACAACTTACATTTGCTTTATGATAGAAAATTTTAATGAACGTCAATGATGCAAAGTATGGTGGATGTAGATATTTCTTTGGACTGCTGCTTACGCTAATCGAGAATAGGAAGTCGTACTGCCAACCGTCTACCTTAATCCAGGCAGTGTGTTGACTAGTCGGCGTGAAGGTGCTGTCGGCGCTTGGCGCGTCCCTTTCCGAGCTTTTTGGACCTGAGCTTGGCCATGTGCGACATAACTAGGTAGCTGCCCGGCAGGATCAGCAGCATTATGTATATTTTCAGGAACAGAACCATGTCAAAGGTGATGTTCCAGGAATTGGGCATTTCCACGGTAAACCGTTTCGTCTCTTCGATGTAGGGAATATTACGTAGAACGATGATGCCCTCGCACAGGATGCCCATGGGATAGAGCGGTATCCAGATGGTGTACCTAAGCCAGGTGAGCAGGCCCACCTCGCGACCAAGCAATTGCGCCAAGTAGTAGGGATATCTAGTGGGGTTTAGTTAGGTTTAGTTTGGACGTTTATCCATATTTCAATAAACTCGCTGCACACTCACCGCACCAATTCGACCAGCGACCATATTATAAAAACGTAGAAAACCACGGGCTTGGCGTACATGCGCGGTTCTATGTCGATCATGAGAAACAGGATGAAGTTTCGTCCGGACACCTGGAAGAACGGCACCATAGCACTGCCCTTGGTGTAACCGAACATGGGGTGCATCACCTCCAGATACTGCAGCAGCTGGATAAACTTGAAGGCGTTGCCCACATTGGCGTAGGTTTTGGCAATGCTATCGACGCCATCGCGGTAGTAGAGTACTCCCATTACCACCATGATATACAGGTAGCCCACGAACATGGCCAGGTTGTAGAAGATCATGTACACCTTCTTGGTTTTCTCTGTGGGATGAATGGGATTGGTGATTACTCAATAAATGGGAATGGCGTAAAATCTATCTAACCCTTGATGTAGCCCAGTTCGTGCTTCTGGAGATCGGCGTACTCCTTCTCGTAGTCCTGGCGCACATCGCGCGGCTTCTCCTCCACCTCGACGTCGTCCTCGGTGCGCCAGCGGTCGAAGTCGATCTTGAGCCAGTGTGGCTTCTGGGGAGTGGCCACCAGGCGGGGCCACCACTCCGGCTCCAGTTTGCGGATCTGCAGCTCGATCTTGTTGTCGCTGACCACGAAGGCGGCATTCTCGTCGTCGATCAACGCGTAGAAGTGCAGCTCGAACTTGTAGGCATTCACGCCACGAGCTCCGTGCCCGTTGGCACTGAAATTCACCGAAACCGGCGAAAAGTCCGCGATGGCGCCCTGAAATGCATTTCAAGTTACCATTATTGATTTTTCGCTCGGGCTGGGCTGGTTGTACCTATGCAAATGCAAGCCCACATACCTTGGCATCTTTGAGGTCCACTTTCAGTAATAGGGTTTGCTTGGTCTGCGACCAGTAGACCAGCGGACTGAGATTTGTCATTTGATCTTATCAAACAAATAATAACATTTCCAATCCGAAAATAACCTTTGATTTGGCTGCGAATGCGTTGTGCAGCACTGGCTGTGTGACCACACAACGTGTGTTGCAAAACCCTCCAATCTGGTATATTTCAGATACCAACAGCATTTGTCCGCTAGCTGGTGGGAGACTTTGATGATGATGGTGCGGAACTTATCTTGTCTTTCGATTTGATTTCTTATTGGAATTTCAGCCGTTATATTTTTCATTTCCCAACGGAAATTTTAAGCACAACATAAAATATGTTTTTTGTGAAAGCTAAAATCAAAATATTTGGAAAAATTGAATAATTTTATTGTAATGCAAAGTTTTTATATTAAATAGTCATCACAGATTTGCTTATACCGTAATACAGTGAAAAATAATATAAATCAAAAATAGGAGTTGTATTTAGAAGTTTCTCGTTATTGTTTTGGCCTTTCTTCATAACTTGTGTTATAATAACTTATTAAATTAGTTTCTAAGCTGTAAGCAAAAGGTTCTAATTCTGTTCTGTTGTTCTAATCTAAAAAAAAACAAGTCTAACATATTGCTGTGTATTTTTCTTTGGTGAGAATTTCGGGTCATTTGATTTATGAGCCGCCACCGCGAAAGTCGGAAGTTGTCAGACAACGGGGCAAAAACAAAGCCGAACAAGCGGGAAAGTCCTCGGAATCGTCGAGGAGCGCGACTGGGTGTGTTGGAGTATCGGGCATATATATCTATATATATACATATACATGTATATCCTTTTGTAGTGCCAGACATGGCCGCACTGCTGTTGTCCTGTGAGCTTCCTTCCTTTTTTTGGGCGGGTGGCGTTGCTAAAACAAAAGGCGACAACTTGTCAGGCTTGTTTTGCCATTGGATTTTGTAACTGGAGCAGAGCAAGCACAAATGAAAACGAAACGGAGCATACGTGAGCTAGGAGAATAGGAATGCAGGAATCGCCTTTGCTAATCCCGATGGGTATTACTATTTTCTACATCTCTTTCACAGCCATCACAACCAGCACAATCCCATATCATTTTGCACAGCGGCGTAGGCCAAGAATCGGGCGGCGGAAAAGAAAATGCTGCGGTTTCTCAAGAACCGCTAGACACGGCGTCTGCCCAGGCACCGATATCGAACCGCCCATCTATCTATATGTATATGCTTAGCTGTATCTGTATCCGTATCCGTATTCGTATCCGTATCTGTATCTTCGTGTCAAGGTAAGTCTACTCAGTAAGCTGCTTTATAAGTTTACCGTTCGAAACATCGTTAGTGTTGCAAAGTTCTCAGGTACCTCGAGAGAGAAAAAAAGAAACAAACTCTTATTTTCCTTATCCGTGAAATCGTATTGATTTGGCTTTAAGAGGGCCCGCTGTGCATTATTGATGAATGCAATTTTGTCGCCAGCGAAAACGAACAACGACCCTTTGTGGCACTGACCCTAAAATATCCCATGCTGTTTAATTATGCATGCTCGGCCTGTATGGGAAGGTCAACCTCCTTAGTAAACAGATGTTTCACTTGGCCAGTCCATCGTGGCGTATACTTGATGCGAACTGACGCACTTAAGTGCCCCTAATCACCGTTAATGACAACGCTGTATATGCTTGCCCAAACGACACATAGAACCCGTACGTAACGTCATATATCTTGATAAATAGGAATACGCTGACATTTCCTGCCCCCTCCCCACCCCCCCAAAAAAAAAACACATACCCAAGCCACAAATGCTTTCATATTTTGTTTGTTGTCCATTGGCGCCCAAACAAAGCGCAGCAAATGGTTAAGGTCAAGTTGAACAGGAGTCGGAGGACGTCAAGTTATGACTGAGTGTTTGTGGTTGGCAAAGGAGACGGATCCGGGATCCGGAGTCGGAAGAGGGGAATATTGAATGTGGCATGCGTGTTCATATATGTTCTAATTAGGGATTCGACAAGGAAACAAGTCATAAATGGTAGGGCATCAAGAAATACACTGCAAAAGTAATCAGCTTGCAAGGAATAATAATACGAAATACCCTTTCTTAAATATTTTTTTATATTTTGAAAAAGAAAAATGAGCATGAGAACTAATAAACATTCTAGTGACATATAAAATTTTTTATTTTGTAACAATTGTCCATTTCCAGAACGTTGCACAATTGTTCTCCTAGGTTGCCAAAATGTATGCATTCTTCCTCCAGATGAACTATCTTAACTACATTCCAACAAGCTTGGCCAGATCCCGGGTAACCTGATTGTTGGGAATTTTCGCTTTTGTGGGTTGCCTAGTGATGATCACCTCGGTGGTGGCCAAAAGTGAGGCAATTCCGGCGGCAGCCGTCATGGCTGATTGCATGACTTTTGTGGGATCCACGATTCCGCGGAGCACAAGATCGTCAAATTCGCCGGCGGCTGCATCATATCCATAGCTGCCACTGCCCTCCAAAACCCGACGCAGAACCACATTGGGGTCCACTCCAGCATTGCGGGCGATTGTATAGCAGGGTAGTCGTAGAGCATCCCTCACAATCTCCCTGCCCACCTGGTGCTCCATTATCTCAGTTGGCGGCAAGCCGTCCAGAGCTGGAATGCACCGTAGATAGGCGGTGCCTCCCCCGGGAACCACGCCATCACTGATGGCCACTCGAACGGCATTGAGAGCATCGTTGAAGCGATCCTTTCGCTCGCTCACCTCCAGTTCACTGGTGCCGCCCACAAAAATGGTGGCCAGGTGGCCCTGCAAGCGTCCCAGTCGCGTTTTCAGCCGGTCCATTTCCTCATCGGTGACAGCCTCATCGATCAGCTCACGAATGTGCTGGATGCGGCACTGCAGCTGCTCCTCGTCCACATTGATCGGTTGCAAAAGGTGCGTTTCCTTGGCGTCCACCACCGCCTCCATCACTTCACCCAGATCCTCCTCTCTGAGATCCGCCAGCCTGGAGGCGTCCTCCAGGAGATCGCCGCCCGTAGCAAAAGCCAAATCCTCCATTTCCTGGCACTGCTCCTCACCGAAGCTTGGGGCCTTCACTGCACAGACCTGAACTCGATCTTGCAGATGATTTAGCACCAAGATATTTAGCAAATCGCTGCCAAAATTTTTGGCAATGATCAGAAGGGGTCGTTCTTTCAGCCTGGCCAACTCCAGAGCGGGAAGGATCTGTTCCACTTTCTCAATCTTGGCCAATGTGAGCAGCAGCAAGCAATTCTCCAGTTCCAGGGCATCGCCATTCGATTTTTTGGCAAAGAATGGCGAACAGTAGCCCGAAGAGAGGGTTACACCCTCCTGGATCTTAACCTCATCAATAGGGCTATGGGATTCCTTCAGCAGGATGACGCCGCTCTCGCCCAGCTCCAAAATGACGTCTCCAATCAGCTCCGCCAGCCGTTCGTCTCCATTCAGGGCCACCTTCGCCACTGCTTCCACCTGTCCAATGGTATCCACCGACTGAGACATCTCACCTAGAGCTTCGCAGACAGTCCGCGATCCCTCGAGAATGCCCTCCCGCAGGAGTTGAACGTTCACCTGGCCCTGGCGCAGCACATGCATTCCCTGGGAGGCTATTCCACGGGCCAGAATGGTGGCCGTGGTGGTGCCATCGCCCACCTTATTATTGGTATTGTTGGTGGCCTGGCGCAGCAATTGAACCCCCATATCCTGGCGGTGATTCCCCAGCTGCACGTTGTTGGCCACCGTGATGCCATCCTTGGTGATCCGCGGCGATATCAGCAGCTGTTCGATGAGCACGTTCCTGCCCTTCGGGCCCAGAGTGGTGGCCACCGCGTTGGCCAGGACGTTCACGCCCTGCAGAAGCAGGCAGCGCGCCTCCGCTCCAAAGCGAATGTCCTTGGCATAGGAGCGCACACCCGCCGCACCACTCCGGCCCAATCTGCTCAGCATCCTGATTCCAGATCCTTGATACTCACGTTGCTTGTCACAATTTTTAGATAACTTCAAATTTACTTTTATCAAAAGCTTTAACTCAAATTTAATTACCTTTCAATCGGTAAACTGGGGAAAAAACGCAAAACTAGGGGTGTTCTGTCATTTTCGACGTGTAACTCAGCGAAATGTAATCGAGCAACTATTTATACAACTAAGACCACAAATATTATTTAAAGGGTGTACAGAAGTCGCCAGCGTCAATGTGGCGCTTTATTATGTTCCAACTTGTTTTCCGTTTCGTCATTTTATTTTAACAACAAATATTACATTTGCGCCATGTTTCCTGCTTGTTTTTCGGCTTTCGCTTATTAAATGTGGCGTGCACGTGTTGGTAAACTGAGGCACACAGACGCGGCACTCACACTAGCGCAGGCACGACAGTCGCCACCACCAACACAGGCGCAGCTCGGAGTCGCACAGACACGCTCGGCAGACAATGTGATTCCGCCATTAATATTAACGTTAAAGGACCAACAACAAAATGCTCATCAAACATGCGGCGTTTAGTAGGCGCACACACACACACACGCACACACACACTACACACACGCTTATAAAAAGGACAACTGCCTGCGCGCGTGTGTGTGTGTATGTGTGTGCGAGAGAGTGAGCGAGAGCGCTGTCGGACATTTCCTCTCGTCTTTCGCCTCTTTCCGGTGCGTTGAATGTTTCGCTTTCCGTTTTCGTTCGCTGCTTGTTTTTTCTTTTTCCATTTTTTTTCGGTGTCTTTCAGTTGGCGTCGAGCGTTTCCTTAAGGCAAACGCAGCTTTGATTTGCCTGCCGCGTGTGCTGCTCCGCAAAAGGAAATATATTTCGAAAATATCTGAATATTCGTGTGTGTGTTTTCCGATCACTGATAACGGGTGATAATGGCTCTGGTGGCCCATCGGATGATGCTGCCAGCGCGGCATCGACGCAGCACCACCCAGCAGGTGGCCCGCAACAAGGTGGGCGTGCTGCTGGTTCCCAGTGTGGCGGATTACTACGGCGCGGAGGTGGCACCCGGCATGGCCACGCCCCTGCCCCTGCCCACTCCGGCCGCCTCGCAGCTGCACCTGCCACAGGATGCGGCAGAAGCATCGGCCGATGGCAGCGGCGCAAAAGTGAGTGCAACAAGTCGGTGCAACGACCCACATTCGGTTGACTGTGCATGGGAATGGCAGGAATTTCCTCCGGGGATTTCCCCCAATATAGCAGCTTCGCTTTCTCATTTTCCCTTTTTGCTACGGCTCCTGTTTTCGCCTTCTTCTTTTTTTTCTCCGACTGGCGCCAGCTTTATTTGGTCAAATGTGTGCTGTGCGATTTTGGGGCATAGTTGTGTTGTTCTTGGTCATGGTCGGGATTAGAAAAACACGCTTTTTCTTAATCAAGTATACGACATGTGGCCGTCAGGCCATAAGGAATATTAAAGTGCCCCATATATGTACATACATAGGTTTGAAAGATGAAATATAGTTGGAAATGCAAAAGCAATGTTCTTTTAAGCCTGAAACAATTTTGAAATTAATAATTGTGATATTTACTGAGTACCCTATAGGTCTCATAAATTAGGCATGATAACATATAAAACTTGGCTTTATTAAACCTGTATCTATAATCAATTTGTTTGGTTATTCAGTAGGTAAATTTTGAATAGTATTATATTTTTTTGTTAATATTCGGGTTGCTTTAAAAAGATAAAAAGCTGTCCAAAATAAGTGGTTAATTGATTCTGGAGTGTATTTACTGCTTATATGCCAGCAAACCAATTAAAACCCAATTGTATCTGATTGTACTCCCGGTATTTGATTAAAAGTTCCGAAGTGCGTGACGACAAATTGTTTTTTACGCTTTCGCCTGCTCCACAAATGGAATTTTTAATCCTTGGCGGCACTGCCGATGTCCTTAATTGAATGGGCTGTACTCTGTGGCTTCGGCTTTGGCTTTGGGCTGGCTTTGTTTTGGTTGTCGGACGCAATGGCACCTTTCATTATTCCGATGTTACCACGCGTGATGAACTTGTCGCCGACCACCACTGCACAGTAGTCCATAATTTATTTAGCCCAAAGGTTGGCCGCGGGGCTGGTGGCACTGACACCGGTTATATTAATCAATAGTTTCAGCTCTAATGCATGGCCTTGACATGGCATAAATAGAAGCAGCCTGCTTGAATTAGCCAGGTTCGTTAGCCATTTAGCCTGCATAAGCTGCCGATTAATATAATTAGCTAAACTGGATTTGTTCGACCTAGTGCTGTTTTCCTTAAGAATTTGAGTATTTTAATTTGACGAGCAATTCTTTTAAGATATTCAAAGGTATTTTATATCCCGGTGGATACTTTACAGATTTGACATATTGTCTAAAATAATTATATCACGTGCTGATCCTTTTGGTCAAAAAGGCGTAAAATCCTTTACAAACAGAGCCTATCCCAACAATACAGGTGAAAATGAAAACTCACCACATTGAAGACATAAACGAGAAGAAGACCTAAAAGAGCTTTTCCGGTTAGCTTTAAAGGCCCAAAGCACCGTAGCTTTCCAGAAAGCACCTACTGCCCCACTTTGAGCTCCATTTTCCTGGCTTCCTACCCCAATAAATGAACCTTGTGTTTCCAAAAGCACTCCGTGGTTATTCGATAACAAACAGCTTACAGCGACCAACTTGTTGATGCCTCGACAAAATGCACATTTGTTTATGTTTATTGCGGTTTGTTCGCCGTCAATTATTTATTATGACGGAAAATTAGACGTATACAGTTGAGCAATCCCTTGAAGAAGTATAAGTCCGCTGGCAGCTTATTTAATTTCGAGCCATCGGCGGAGCTGGTTGATTCTCCCTCTACCTCTACCCAGCCAAGCTGGCCTCCCATTCAAGTAAGGATTTCGAGCCAGCTGCCTATGTGGAAGTCCGCAATGACAGTCGGCTTAACGCGGAAAAATCGCCTGGCGGACGGGAAAATGAGATCATCAGGTCGGCTGCCAAGGAGCACGAAAGGGAAATGCGACAACGGTTTGTGGAGAACCACAGCTGTGATCGCAACCAAAAATTGAAACGAAAAACTTAATACGACTAAGTAGGCATGGAGAAATTTGTTTCAAATATATGTGGCATTGGATAATATTTTCCATTGCAAGTAGACAGTCGGCTTGTTTTTGACTTACTCGAATTCTCCTTAAAAATATTTTCCACCTATTCGAACATGGACGTGGGCGCCTACGAAGAAGTAGATCATACTCAGCAGGAGTTTTCTTCAGCAGTCGAGAGGGATGTGCAGTCGATCATCCGTTTGGCCCACCAGGAGCACGAGGCTCTAGTACACAAGCAAGTCATGAGCGCGATGAAGCAACGCGAAGAGGAGTTGGTCAAGCTGTGGAATAATCGACCATCATTCGCGAGTTTAGCCCAGTTCAAGCCTCTTCAGGATGAGGAACTTAAAGCTATCTTGGACCAAATCGTTTCGATGGAGGACAGTAGCGATGAAGATGACGATGAAGATGAAGATGAAGATGAAGATGAAGAAGAAGAAGTCGAAGATGAAGATGAAGGTGAAGATGAAGATGAAGGTGAAGATGAAGGTGAAGATGAAGATGAAGGTGAGGGTGAAGATGAAGATGATGAAGATGAAGCTGAAGCCGAAGTTGAAGATGAAGATGAAGATGAAACTGAAGCTGATGCTGAAGCTGTAGCTGAAGCTGAAGCTGAAGCTGAAGCTGAAGCTGAAGCTGAAGTTGAAGGTGAAGATGAAGATGAAGATGTAGATGAAGATGAAGATGATGAAGATGAAGATGAAGATGAGGATGATGAAGATGAACATGAAGATGAACATGAACATGAACATGAAGATGTACTTGAAGATGAACATGAAGATGAACATGAAGATGAACATGAAGATGAAGATGAACATGCACATGAACATGAAGATGAACATGCACATGAACATGAAGATGAACATGAAGATGAACATGAAGATGAACATGAAGATGAACATGAAGATGAACATGAAGATGAACATGAAGATGAACATGAAGATGAACATGAAGATGAACAAGAACATGAAGATGAAGATGAAGATGAAGATGAAGATGAAGATGAAGATGAACATGCACATGAACATGAACATGAACACGAACATGAACATGAACATGATGATGCAGATGAAGATGCAGATGCAGATGCAGATGCAGATGAAGATGCAGATGCAGATGCAGATGCAGATGAAGATGCAGAAGCAGATGAAGATGCAGATGCAGATGCAAATGCAGATAAAGATGTACTTGCAGATGCAAATGCAGATGCAGATGAAGATGCTGATGCAGATGAAGATGCATATGCAGATGCAGATGCAAATGCAGATGCAGATGCAAATGCAGATGCGGATGAAGATGCAGATGGATATGCAGATGAAGATGAAAATGAAGATGAATATGAAGATGAATATGAAGATGAAGGGGAAGAAGAAGAGGCAGAAGAAGAGGAAGAGGAAGAGCACAACGAAGAGGAAGAGGAAGAGGAAGAGGACGAGGAAGAGGAAGAGGAAGAGGAAGAGGAAGAGGAAGACGAGGAAGGACGAGGACGACGAAGACCACTTTTAATGTCACTATCAACTATTCATTAAATGCTAAAGTGGCCTAAATAATAATAATAAATAATACCTATACCTACATATGTTAAAAATGTTGGGTCCTACGGATATATATTTAAATTGATTTGAACCAAGTTAAGGTAGAAGACAACATAATAATCCATTCTCTAATTTAATCCAAGTAAATTAATTTGGGTGTTGACGTCTTCATCTTAACTACACTACTCAGAAATCAGCAAGGACAATGCAATCGAGACAAATTCCTGATTAAGCTGAGATTATAGAGTTTGTTTAATGCTTGACCACTGCCTCTGAAAGAGCTATGCGATATTCAGAAAGACATAAAAGCTTACACAGATTTATGTATGAGCAAAGTGGGTGGTGTAAATAATAAACCGACTTATGTCGCAATTACGAGGATGATGATGATGATGGGGCGAAACTGGCAAGGTCTCGTGTGCATCTTGTAAGCCGCATGGCCAATTGTCATAATTTATGCAACAAGGAGCCCCAAAAACCAAGCAGTCAACGTTTTGTCCCCCACTGAAACTTTAATTAAGTTGAACTTATCTATGCCTTACACATGAGACTTGAGCTTGTGCGGTATACCTCTCGGCCCCTCTCTTTCGCACTGTCATAGCCGTCTCGCTCCCTTCACGCGTAAGCCAGAAAGCGCTCTCAAATATGCAAATGAATGTGGCACTGGGACGTCAAATGTGGCTTTACACCCGCACACTCGCCCACACAAATACGCTGGCACCTTGGGGAACATGCATTTTGGTCATGTTTACAATGTCAGCTAGGATAACACACTGCGGATTGCAGCGGCTGTGTATGTGTGTGTGTGTGGGGGGGCTTGCGAGCTTTCACACTGAAAAAACAGTGATATTTCAGTTTCTGCTTAGAACCTATTCACGAACTAAACTTTCATGCTTATTTCAGTTTCCAAAAGGAAACTATTATTTATAGGTAATTGTCAAATGTCTGACAATCTATACAAGGAAATGGGTACTTCGGCACAATTTGAGAAAATAATATGAGACAGATACCCTGTTGGTCTAGTTAGCTTGTTTAAAAATTATAATTCATTTAAAATTAGTAATTAGTAACTGTTTGCGGTATTAAATGAACCCAAATCTAAAATGAAATTTATATTATAGGTGCACCTAGTTTGTCACAGTGTCTAAGCCATGTCAGCGAATTAGGCCAAGAGAGGGGTCGCTGAGAGAGCGCTGGCTGGCATCAGCTGTTTGCAACGCCCACGCACAGCTGAGCGGTACGGTGCGGGAGCGAGCTTTCGACGAGAGCGTGCCGCTCAGCTGGGAGCGGGAGTCCTTTTGGCTCGAAGGACTCGGTCGTCGGTGCTTGGCCAAGTCGTGGCTCGGCTCCGCATCCCTACCTGGACGAGCTTCGTCCTGGCTTTGTTTACATGCCTTTCAGGCGCTCCCGCTCCAGCTGCTCCTGCTTCACCGCCGCTCCTCCGATCCTGCCTGCATTGCAGGACGAGGACGAGGACTAGGACGAGGACGAGGACGAGGACGAGTGAGTGAGCCAGCGAGCGACCCACTTCGGGCGGCGGCCAGGCGCTTTCAATTTCGTTCAACCTGAATCCTGTAACACACAGAGTCCTGGAAACGAGTCCGATTCGAAAGACGAGCCCATCCATCGGCTGCGGACTCGGCGCTCGCTTTCAATTTCGCCCCGTTATTCGTTGGTGGCCGTTGGGCGGCCTCAGTCGTGTTTTTTTGTTGTGCCCGTTCGCGCGTGTCCTGCTGGCTGCTAAATGCCAGCTGCCTCCTGTCCGCTGGCACTCCGTCGTCCTACAGCCGAGCTCGTTAGCTGCACTTCGTCCGCGCCTATAAGCCATACGAATTTCTACCATTTTTCTACTCATCGGTGCATCGGTGCATCGGTGCTCTAATAGCAAATAATAATACCAAATTCAAGAAAATATGCAGCGCGGTTCGCAAGAAAGGGGCGAGTTGGCAAAGAAAACTTAGGACTAACGCCCACCCGAGAAGATGTTTGTGTGTGCAAGGAATGCGGTTAATAATTGATTCGGTCCACAACTGGTCCGCAACTGGCGAAGGGAAATTCGTATCGTTTCGTGCAGAATAAATAATGCAGAAATTACAGTGCAAATGTAATATGGAATTACAATCACAACCGTATCAAGGTGACCGCAACAATCCTGCATTTGTCACTGCGACGTCGCTGGGCGCCCTTTGCTTTTGTCCGCCAGGTAAGGAGCTCCCCCAGCCCAGGAGCTGCAACTGGAACTTGCAACTCGGATCCATCAGGCACGGCGGCGTCGCTCAAGTGACAATTGCAAATATGCAAGCCTAACGCAAACAACAGCACTCAATGGCAAATCAATCAATAATAGAATGCAAGAAAGCGACTAACAGCAGATACTTTTAAATTCCGCCTTCAATTATTTCGATTGACATGTGTGTGCATTGCAAGCCAAATACAATGGCCGGAAAATTAAATATTCATATGAATTATTTACTAAATTTCAATCATAAATATAAGAAATGGTCTGCATAACATATTAAAAAACTAAAAGAAAACTCAAAAACGAAGCAAAATTAAATATATAATAAAACAAATAGAAATTCTTCTATATAACCTTGCATATCTCGGATTCAATGCAACAATACAGTTAACGAAATTAATGCCATCATAATAATAATAATAATAATGTTACGAAAATTTAAAGCAATATAAAAAAAGCAAACAATTGAATTATAAAATCACATAAATGACATTTAATGTCATATTTATAAACATCTGATTGTCATGGACAACATAATATCCTATTTCAATACAATTTGCATTTAAAAATCCACACAAATAAAACACTGCAGATAGAATAATTGTATTTATACTAAAATAAACAAATTTTCATCAAATAAACGATATATTCAACTGGCAAACAGCAGGTAACAAAAGCGCAATCTGCGAATGCCAATCTGAAAAGGGCCTTATATAATCAAAACAATTCATAACGCATAAATAATGATAAATTGAATTGCGAACAAGTAATAATAAAGGGAAACCTGAGACCAGCAATGTTGGCAAGTCCGACAAACAATTGGGCGAAAAAAGGGCGGAATGGCCATAAGTATACACAGCTGCTAAAGTAACCAAACACAATTCAGCCAGGCAGCATGAAAAATGATAATGACAGGCGCCGCAAGCCAAACGTGAAAAGTGATTACATACACGCATATACAGTTATACTACAAGTATACACTCGAACGTATCTGCATTCCTATATGCCATATAGCCCTATAGCCATATGCCATACAGCCCTATAGCCATAATCCGTAATAGTCGCCATCGAGCCGCTTATCGATGGTGAAATATTAATTCAAGTCGTGAGTTTTGGCTGTCGTGTTGTGTTGCCGTCCTAATGCCGATAAATCACAAGTCCTTGCCAACTGGCTCTTGGTGTTGTTTACCTGCAAGGGGCTGCTAATTTGTTGCCACAGGAGCGTTACTCATTTCCGAGCAATTACATTAACGCCACAATCGCTTTAATTAGGCCAGCCACATGCAGACACACACAGTGGGCAGCGAAAGTATCTCTTCAGCTCGCATCTTGAACGCCATATGAAAAAAGTGCAAACGCAAAGTTTTCCCTGCGAAAAGTTTACCCTTTTTCGCCTTTGCCATTGGCGTCGTCATCGACGTCGTTGTCTGCCAGTCGAGACAACTTTGTTCAGGTGTTGTTGGTTGTTTGCGGCACACGTTTCTCGTTCCTCGTTCCTCGGTCCTCGGTCCTCGGTCCTCATTCCTCATGTTTTCACCAGAGTGTTGAGGGTTGCCTCCAGGCGATCCCACCTTTGACCTTTCGTCGTTTGTTTTTGGCAAGCGAGGCGGCCATAAAGGATATGATATAATTTTTTAAATATTTCATATTATATTAAGACATTTACGTACACAGAATGAGGGCATCAAATCTCTACGATCCTTCCTTACGATTTCCCCACAGCTTAAACGTATCTATTGTAATACTTGGATTTAGAAATTGCCATGAATTGCTTCTCTTGAGTTGGTATAGGAAAAACGTAATATATTAAATAAAATGAATATTAAATATTCTAAAATATTTTACGAGGAGCCAAATTTCCAAAATATGTTTCAGATGGGCATAGAAATTTGAATACTTAAAATTAAAAGCCTTCCAAGAAATGTTATTTTAAAGCTTTTGAAAGTTGTGGTTCGACGAACTTAAACTAAACTCAAATATATATATTTAAGATCCAAGTAATTTCCTATAACAATAATGTTGGTACAGAAAGAATGTACGAAATTCTGACTTTCCTGTGCGAACGCGGCGTTTTCATAATTTAAGGCTTGCCAAGTGACTTTGCACCTAATTTCATGTTAAGCATGTTGAGCTGGGGACCTTCTTTGCTCTCCCAGTTGACCTTCAGGGAGCATTTTGGGCCCCATTGGTTACCTTCCGTGCCTGGTAACCATTTTTCAAAATTCAGTTTTAGCCGGGCTAAGGAAGCGAAAGTAGTGCAAAGTGGCCAACCGGCAAACGCATACGAATTAAACGTTGGCGAAAAACTAGAACTTGGCTCAAATTGGGTGGCAGGGGGTGCTTACCACTCATCGCACAGGCTGCCATCGGCGAACGTGGCCATAATTCAAACGACGGCGCAAACTACTTAATGTTATTAGATATGTCTTTCTGGTCCTGGCCCCGGCCACGCCCCCTCCTTGCAGCCGTGGGGGCGGCGAAAACTTTTGCACGGATTTTCGAGCAGTGTGTGTGGGCGTGTAGCTGTGTGTGTGGGCCAAGTTTATGCTGATGTTGTTGATTACATCTGCCGCTCCTGTGGTCGGCCGCCTTTTGGCCTCGTCCTGCCACATCCACATCCACATCCACAGCCACTGCTCCTTTTTCTTTTTAATTTTTTGTGTGTCCTCAACTTTCCCTCGTTGACATTTCGTTTTCAGCATTTTTCATGTGAGCCAGTTTGTGCGTATTTCGCCATTTTTTTCCCGTGGCTCGTCTAGCTGCAGGTGCTGCATTTAAAATGAAATATGGTCGACTTTTTGCGGTTGAGATAAATGCGGCTCAGTTTGTTTGCTCCTGCGTTTTTTCTGCTGGCTAACTTATTAGATTTGTTACCCTGGCCCATTTCACTCTATGCAAGTGGTTCTCCACCTCGTTTACTTTCTGTTTTTCAGACAGTTGACGTGTTTTTTTGTGGAATTACACGGGGGCTGAATGGAGTTTACTAGCGCAGATAAAACAATTTCTGTTTGATTTCAGAAACCAAAGTAATTGAATATGATCACAGCATACTTAGATTATTACAAGTATATTTTATATTTTTTATAGAGTAAAATGTAAAATGTCTACAAATATTTCCGCTTCTGGTAAATATAAGTCCAATTTATAGTTAGGTTTTAAAAGCCTCGCTGCATTTGCATTGCAACAAATAAAATATCTGTAGACCAGGCTTAAGTTATCCTTGGCGCCCGTTTCCAAGATTTCAATTAGCCAGAGCAGCCAATCAGGCAATGTGCGCCACTTAAAAGTTTTAGCCAACTTGGAGGGTCAGTGGAGTGCTGCTACCAATTTGGCGATGAAATGGATGGCTTACAGGGGAATCATGAACCGGAAAGCAGATGCAGACAACTTGGCAGCGGAAAGCAATTGCCATTATTTGTGAATTTCCATGCGAGCCGTGAATAAGTCGAGTGAAATTTCCATTTGCTGCAATGAAAAATCGACGTATTTAGTGTTTGTCAGGTCTGCTGTGGAGATTTTAAGTCGCTGGGATTAAAGAGACAAACAAGGAAGGTTCATTTGCATTTGGCAAATTTACGCTTATTGGCAGCGGAATGGGTGGCAGCTACATTGGTCCCGTTTAGGGTTCTTTATTGCCGCAGCTAGTGTGGCCTGTCATTTATTTACTTAAATTTGCATCTAAGCTGTTTGCAATGGGGGTTTGCAGATGGAAATGGCGAAGGCCTAAGAAAACATCAGCTAGGACAACAAATTAGGCGCAGCATGTACAGCATGTGCATCTTAAAGATATTAAAACACACAGATTTATCAAGATCTGGGCTAAATTCCGTCTAACCCTTAACACTCACTCACTGAGTGGCTAATTTGAAGCGGGCTGAACTGTTGAGGAGACCCTAAATTATGGGGGCGTATTTCGCATGGCGCTCTGATTTGCCAACTTGCTTCGCCAGCACGAAGCACACACACTTTTCCGTTTGCTTTAACTTTTAAGTGTTGCTTTGTTTTCCGCACCAGCTGCCTTCCCTGCGCTTATTTTTTTTTTTTTTTCTTTTTCTGTGAGCTCTGAGTTTTGTGGGCCATAAGCTGTAGCTGCAGGATCCTTGTGAAAGGACCTCAGACTCAGACTCGCTCGACGAGCTGTTGACATTGTGTGCGGTTATTGCTGTTGTTGCTGCTGTTGCTGCTGTTGTTACTGTGCGCCAGGAAGCAAACACTCAGCGCCTACTTAGGCAGGTTTTTCGCCTTTCAGCCGTGTTTTGCATTGTTTTTTGAGCTCCGGAGGCTGCAGATGCAGTTGCTCGGGCCTCCAGCTCGAGTGGATGTCCTCGAAAAAATGCCTGCCAGGGTCATTTGTTCATTTGCATTCGCTAGACTGGCATCTTTTATGCATTTAGCATTCCGCTTTTCTCGCTTTGTAGCCCTATCGAAATTCCTTCGCTTTAAAATAATTAAGAAATTGTGACGCAAATGCAAATGCACATGAAGAAGGGACCCGTGGGCGTCCAGTGGACATGTCAAACGAATTGGCATGTGTCGTGGCAAAAGTCTAAAACTAATTGGGTTATATCCTCCCCAGACGCTCGTTGTCAGCCGAGTTGCTCCGTCCAGCTGAGCCCATCTCATCTGAGAGCCCAGCTCGTTGTCCTCAAACAATCGCATCGCCCATGACGTTGATGGCTCTTAAACTGCTCTTCATTTGCCCCACCAGCACCACCAGCACCACCAGCACCACCAGCACCACCACCACTCACACAATCAAACAAAAGTGGCAACACGGATGGGATACAAATCTAAGCTCTCACTGTTGCTGTTCATCTGTTTATGGGCTTTCTCATCTGCTATCTAGAAGACTCACAGACACAGATTCCGCGTTCGTGTTTCGGATTTCGGATTACGGATTCCGGAATCCGGACACATACCTGTATCCGTATCCGTTTGTCCGTCCGTTCGGAATGCATAATTTAGCAGGCCTTTAGTGCAAGCCCAGTTGGCCAAAATTCTTGTTGCCAATATTGTTTTGCGGTCGACATTGGGCATTGCCAACTGACAGTTAAATGGAACTTAATTTGAATAGTTGTTAATGTGGCTCTTGGGCAATGCACTTTAAGCTTTAATGTTTAATAATTGCATTTACCTATAGATTTGGCATTTATTGGTTTATTTTCCATATCCAACTTGTTAAGCGTATTGAAAACCTAAAAAGTGGCAAAACTTAAATAGCGATGGGAAAATGGTGTGTTATATTTTGATAGCTCAAAATAATTCAATTGAATCGTGTGCATTCAAAATACTTTTCACTTCCGCTAAATCAATCAATAAACAAATTCCGCAAGAGTTATATTTTTGCGGTTTTCGCATTCCCATCCAGCGGTTAACCATGGGTTTGATTAGACCCATTTTCCGCGAATGGCGCGATGTCAACAATGTGTTTTGTGCATGTTACATTTTCCATTTCCAGCTTGCATTTGCATAACGCGATGCTCTTTCGATTTCCACCTGGCCGGATGGCTGATTCAGCGACTGGGTGACTGGGTGACTGGTTGACTGGCTGTCCTGCCAGAGCCACCTGTCATTGTCATGGAATGCGAATGGGAATGGGAATGGGAATGGGAATGGTTAAAGGGGTGGTAACGGGCGACAAGTTGAGTAGATAACAATGACAATGAGGGGCTCTGGGTCCTGTTTGTTGCCATTCGATGTATTTACACAGCCCTATTTGTATATATCAGAGAAGTGATTCCATGCTGCACACACAAAAAGGTGCACACAGACACACACCTCCCGCCAGAAGCCCACAAACACACACCTCGATAAACAACGGCCATAATGGGCTGTTATCATTGGGGGGGCGGATCCATTGTTTTCTGATTCGATTGTGTGAATAGGGCACAAGTCACTGGTGACCGCCCCTGTGGTGCGTTGAATCAACAAGTCACTAACTTATTACTTAACTGAGCGGGGGGCGAAGGGAACCAACGAAAATCAATCATACGCCAAGTGTGTCAATATGTCAGGCACTTTGTGCTTTCTGCTGACCCAGCCATTGTCGTTTCGTTATTCTAATATACGATTTTATATATATTATACACTGATTTGGCCCTGAGGTCAGGTTGTCTAAACAAAGCTAACCTCATTTTGTTGCCGCCCTTTTTGTTAGCTGTATTTGCCTTTTTGCTACGGACAAGCAAAGCCTCCTCCAAACAAACTGACCCCAATAGAGGGAAAACAATAAATTGCGAAATGGTTGGGAATGCAAAGATGCAAAAATAAATTCAGAGACTTCGACACCCACACACAAAGAGGTCAGCTGAGTAATGCGGCTAGTGCCTGTGCCTGGTAGATGGCCAAATAACAAAATGCCAGTGCAACTTTCAAGTGGGATGGTCCTTCCACTTGGTGGCAAACTTCCTCGGCTAGAACCTGAACTGAACTAAACTGAACTGAACTGAACTGAACAGTCCAGCCGTGATATTTTATGGGCTCCGAGGACGGGCACAGCTAGTAAATAAAAAGTTGCCATTATAATTTTGAGCCACCAGGGGGACGGCTGAAGGCGGAATACGGAAAGATAAATAATCCACGCGAGGGAAAAAAGATAGAAAGTTGCTTTTGCTTAGTCAGAAGTCAACTGCTACTTTAATATGGTAGAATGTGCAACTTGAAGCTTACTGCAATGATAAATGGACTGCTGGTCCTAGAAAAACCACTTTATTATAAATTAAAACAATTAAGGGACAGGATATTTTCTCTTCTGTTTAAGACGACTCAAAGTATTAAGTTAAAGGCATTTTGTTTTTATTATTTGTATGGAATTTAAATGTTGATGTCAAATACGGAATATTTGTTTAGCCTTGGTGAAAATGGGCCAAGTCTTTAAAGCTTAGCACTTCTAGGCAGGCTTTTAAGTACTCACTCTGCTCCATGGAAGGGTCAAAGGGGAAACCACTCATCCGTCGGCAGCTATATGCGAATGCAGTCATTAAGCGGCACCATAAAAAGCAATAAACACGACGGGCTTCACATGCAGTTTATGTCATTTGCAGCGGGCTGCATGTGCACTTTAAACGAACCAAATGGTCTCGGCCTGGGGTTCTATTTTTTTCTCGAGTTTAAGCCCTTTCCTGGGGCCAGCCAGTAATGACCAACGGCTACCGGCGGCCAACAACTCCGGCTCAAAACCACTCGGCCACTTTATTGGAGTTTTTCCTAGCGATTGCATTTTGCCTTCACGTTTTTTTTGCAGTACCCCCATGTAATTTATGGGCCAGAGAGGTGGAAATGGCCAGTCCTGTTGCCTGTGGTGCATTGGTGGAGTACTGGGGCACTTTGTCTTAATCTGGGGCTCATTCTACGCAACATTGCCCTTCGTCCGGCTTTTATGGGTGCAATTAAGCGGAAATTATGCCGTATGGTCATATTACGTATACGCCAGGTTAGTGGCACCACTGCCAACATTCAGAGGATTACGCATTTTATGCAGACGTGCATAGAAAGCTTTAAGATATTGAAAAATTGTATAGTTGTAGTAAAATGTGCACAGCCTTTAATGCTCGTACATATCCATTATGAGTCCTTATCTCTCCTTCAACCATCGAGCAGTTCAAGTTCAGCCATCGTTATAAACTGACAAGGAACCCATTGCGAGTGTCAGAGAACTCCCTGAACTTAGTCTGACATGCAGCTCTCCAATGGGTTTTCAGGCATTTTGGGCAAGTGTCTGATGCCAAGGCGGCGACCCCTGCACGTCACTCAGTCAGAGAGTCAAGCACACGAGCCTGGTGTCAGTTAGTTCGCCTAACACTTTAATTAAAAATCTCAGCAAAAGCAGCGAAATCGAAAGTTATGAATGCTCAACTGAAAGTGTCAAGGAAGCAGAAACTAGACAGCCAGCTAAGCGGAGGCAGGAGGAAAATGTGAATGGGTTTGCTGACTTCTTCTTAGAAGGAATGGAATCAGAAGCGTATGGATAGGGAAAAAATATTTGTCCCACTTATATAAAAAGGCGAGTGAAGGTGATGTGAGAGGAGGGGCTATCAAATAAAAAAGTTATTCCCGCACAGCCAACGTGGTGGAGCCCTGTGCATTACATTGAAATTGAAATCGAGAAAATCGAGGAAATCGAGAAAATAGAAAAATAGAAAAATTCCGAACGAAAATAAACGCTTATTGACATTTGCTCCAGCGATAATCAATAATAGTTCCGGCTCCTACTGGTATCCGCCATATTCGTATCCGTCTCAATGTGTTCGTGCCTATGCAAATCGTCCGCATTTGTACAAAATTATTTTATTGACAAATTTGACTGGCAATGGCGTTGAAATAGTACGAACTTTCGCCTTATTGAGCTACTCGAGCGGCGAACTTGCTTTCATGCGTGGATGGCGCTAAGTGTGTTATTAAAACGATGCAATCACCCATAAGCGACACTAGATGTCAGTACTCATATAAAGTACATAAATTCCGGATTAAATGCCATTATTATTGATCAGTCGCAGAGAGTGGTATTGCCTTGCATTGACGAGGCATTTAATTGGCGGAATCGTTGGTGGGTGAATGTATCTGTATTTAAAAACTTTAAAAACGGTTTTAATTCTCTACTCATTTTGATGGGCTCGCTCCGATACTGTAGTTTTAGATGCACATTGGTGATAAATACGCTTTACGCCAACTGCTCGAAATGATTTCCATGTTTTCCTAGAGCCGGCTGAATAAACACCAACTCATTCAGCTCGAGTACGTTTAATTAGCAATAAAATCTGTAATTATCCTGCGCAAACACGGTGGCACTGACCAAAAATAAACGGAAAAGGGGCGTGGCAAAGCAGCCATAAAACGCGAAACAATCCAAGCCCATTGACCATGCCGCAGAAGTCAGCTTAAAATAAATTTAAATTTTAATTTTAATCTCGGTTCCGCTCGCTCGCTCCGCAGCGACACACACAAAAGCCAACTTTGTCGGCGGTTGCCCTTACCCCTTTCCTTTTTTTGGCCATCCCCCCATGTTTCAGCATCCATGTTTCCATCCATCCCAGCATCCCTTTCACAGGGCATCCGTGCCACTGCTGCGTAGACAACTTCCAGTGGCCCATCTGCCATTTCTGTGTGTCCCTGTGCAAGTGAGTGTGGTCTGATGGAATCCTTTGACAGGTCCCTTCGCTTCCCGAAGTGCTGTGTTCGTTTGGCGAATCTGTTGGTCCTCACTTCACTGTACAGTCTTTCCTCAGCTGTTCGTGTACCAGAAACAAATATGGTCTCAGAAACGAATATGATGCACTTCAATGAACATCATTTTTGAACTGAGCTATTTGTTGTTTTAATTTTCGGAATATGAGAAACTTCATTTGATCAATTTTAAATATTACTGAAATGAAATGGAATAATGAAAATACACATTCAGCACACTCTGCACTTACTCCAACTACGCACAATTCGTAAAGTTTTAAATGGGAAATGGGAAAGGGTATAAAATACTTCGCATATTGTCAGCAGCAAAATTGCTGCTATGGGATTTCTGAGCGGCTCTTTACACATGCATGCAGGATGAATAAATAAAGCGCAGTGCTTCGCTCCGGCTCATTTCTGCCTCCTACCTTTTGGCTGCTGGCCCACCACCACCTTGCGATATGACGTATACGCCACGTTGTCTGACACGGAACGGCAGCTCTTTGATGCAATGTCTCCTGTGGGGCAGTCGAATCCCTCTATTTGCGTAACCGAGCACATGTTGAGTCATCCAGTGGGCGTTGTTGCTTTCCTATATGCGATTTTGTGACCGCAAAACAATTTCGCTCCTATAGGCATAATGGGCAAACGTTTGAATGCCATTAGACTGTAATTAGCGTACTTGCATAATTTAGCAGCTTTTTTGGTCGCATTTGATCTCCTGATAGAACGCCTACGATATGGGACTGTTGTTAGTTTGCAATGCTATCGATTTTCAGTGTGGCTTTCATACTGCAGCGTTAATTGGTATCATCTAAATTCATATTTCCTGGGCCGCAAAGTTCTGGCCCAGTTTGCTAACCAACCAACATACATACATACACACAATAGGCGTGTGTTGACCTTTTTGGTTACAAATGGTCAATATGTAAATAGGTTGGCAATTAAAATGCTGGCAGGGTAAATTTTGTTAATTAGCCAAGAAAAAATGTGTAATTGGCTTTGGGTTCTGCAGGTTTGAAAGCTCTTTACACTACTAAAAGCAGCTGTATTTTTTTTTTTTAAATAACAGCCTTCAATTTGACCTTTTAGATTCAATGAAATGCAAACGGACATTTTTTAAACGTATTTAATATAATAAATTTATTATTTCTCATTAATTATACATGTGCTTGAGAGCCCTAAATGACATTATGTGTTAAATGTAAGAAGAGATGTTTTCAAAGGTAGTGGAAAAAATAAGTTTTAAACAAACTCGTTTGCTATCTGGTGTCCTATTTTTTTCAAATCGTTGTATCTCGTTGCTTGCCATTTTGTTTGTGCCAAAAATAAAATAAAATGCAGAGCCAAGCAACACGTCAGCGTCAGCACATTTGGGCCAACTTTCAACTACACTGTAAATATAGACGCGATATATTCGCTATATACCTGCCAGCTAGCATGGTTGGTTCCTATGTGCCTTATAGTTTTTGCTATTTCTTGCTATTTTACGTTATTTTTTGGGGCGTTGCCGCGGCTGGCTTTTAATTAGCACTGAGTGCGTGCCGAACTGAGCCAAAAGCCGTACAAATTGTTATATAAACACATACACATGCCCAACAAAGTGTTTTGAGGGCCTAAAACATTGTCGCCACCAACTGAAGTTGGCTAGCACGAAAACTACGCAGGTCACGAGGAAATTAGTTGCCCAAGGTGCTGTGTATTAAAAAAGCTGGCAAGTGAAAAGTCTTGAAATGGCAGCGGAAATGAAATTAGGGGAAAGTGGGGAAAGGACGTGCTTGCAACCCTGAAATGGCATTTTTACTAACCCCCATATCCCTTTTCTCCAAGGCTTAAGGTTAAATGTCCTTTGGAAATGAAAAAAAAACTTATAGCAATAAGCGGGCGATGGCCTGCCTCGCTTATTTTGCATTTTTGTGTGTTGTTCCCCATTTTAATTTGCATGTTTACGCCAATATAGCATGCAGACGGTAAAGGGATGGCAAAATATTTGTAAAATATGAGAGAAGGAAATTCCGGTAATTTATAATTGGCCGAAAATATTTAAAGTAACATTTAGCAGAAATTTCGGTTGGCAATGATGCATGTGTTTATTCCGACGCTATAAAATTCAAAGACTTCGTATTTTTCTCACAAAATGTAACTGGCATTTTGGGTTGTCTGATATCAGCCCAAAAAACTTGAACTTTCATTGCACGAACATTTTAATGGAGTGGAAATGGTTGAAAAGAAATTGCAAAGAGTTGAAAGTTTGGGGGGCAAGAAAAATACTGCAAAATTTCCTTCTGATAAAACTGCTTACATGGCTTTCACCATCGGCATTTTACTCTATTTAACTGCATTTTCGTTTAAGTTTTGAGGTAACGCCATTGAGAACTTTGCAACGCAGATGTTTCAGTCATTATTTTTAAAAGTCATTAATTAATATTTACATCTTGTTCTAATCTCTCTACACCGGATACATTTTGCAGCTTAGCATTAAAGTTGTAACATTTGTGTATATTCATATGGATTAGTCATAAGTCCGGTTATGCATAATATGTTATTCACATGTTCCTTGCAGTAAATCCGTCTCTGAACCTAAGTTAAGATAATGCTGTGCAATGAGCGAGTGAAAGCGAGAAGAAAAGTGGGAAAATGTAGCATTGTTGAAATGATTAGCTGATTTATTCTATGGGTGTATTTTAGCAGCAGATGTGCATGTATAAAAATTAAGAGATAATAAACGAGAATTCACATCCAAGCGCAAAGAACAAAGAAATCAAGCAGCTGCAGGAAATCATAAGAAGATCAAAAGAAATTCAAACAAAATAATATGATATATGTATATGTGTGAGTTTAGAATTTAAATGCTTTTTGATACCCCAAACGGACATTAGCTAGGCGAAAGGCAAAATATGCATTGCAAATTTTATAGAACACAACGCAACTTAGGCAAAACATACATATATACGAGTATATAAACCAAATACTTTGTTTAAATTGTCATAGTCCCACAAGGAATTCAAGCACAGCTCCAACTAAGACATGTCGATGGATACACCCAGACAATACGCCCAAAAGTATGCAATTTGATTGTGCAGATAGAATATTTTTTAAATGTTTATAAGCAGAGATTGAACTATTTGTAAAACATATTTTAATAGACACCGAAAACCAAAGAACAAACTTTTTGAAACATATTTTTTATATACAAACAAGAGACGAAAAAGTTGAACACTGCGAATATGCACAAAACATATATCTTTCGGATAACCCTAGCCTAAGTTAAACATTTGTAACATTTTCATTTCGGAGTTCACATACATTTACTTTCGATGGTTTCACGACAAGTTATTTTAGGCCTGGCAAACAAAGATTCGGTTAAAGCTTAAGCAAGTAATCCAAAGTACAATCATTTATGTCCAACGGGACAACACCACAGCACACCAGATATATTGGGCAAGGAGAATTCTGAAATAGAAATACAAGGCGATAAGGTTGAACAGTCGTTTTTACAGGGACAAACGAAATCGAAACACTTTTTGCTAACAATTTTTTAAAATTCGTTTTACACACTCGCTTTATAAGATTGCTAGGGGGTTTCGGGAAAGGCCGCTAAAAATATAATATAACAGCAGTATAGTTTTCAAACTGAAGAGAAGACGCTAATGGAAAACAATTGAAAGGAAGCTATTAAAGATATTGAATATTAATTATTTAGACTAAACTTGAGCTTAGGTCTGTCGACAAAACCACACCAAAACCGAATGTAATCCCTGTACTTAGTTTGTAACTAGAGCTGAAGCTCCGCAAGCCCGAACCCAAGCCTAAATCCGTAACCGTATCCACGCGCGAAGTCCCTCTCCTCGATCAAGATGTATGCAGCTGCTGGTGGCGCCTCGCTGGCCTCCCGCCAGGCGCGGCAGCGCCAACGCCAGCAGAAGAAGACTCAACAGCTCCAGGCGAAACTGCATCCACCGAAGGCGGCCGGATTGGCATCCGATCATGCCGCCGAGGGCGCATCCACGCCCACTCGCAGCCAGTCGCGCCAGTTCCACCAGCTGCCCCAGAACTATCTGCGTGCCCCGCAGCCGCATGGACGGAAGCTCAGCGCCACCTATACGACGCAATCGAAGCTCCTACTGCCAATCGAGGAGGGTGACACCCAGTCGGTGTCGCAGCTGCGCATACACTCCCACGCTCATTCCCATGGCCACGCCTACGCGCACGCCCACTCCCATTCCCATGGACCCGCCCACGCCCACACGCCTCAGACCGCACCCGCTCTGCTTAGTCATCATGGGCAGACGCCCTACCAGCAGTTCGCCTCATCCCACGGACGCGTCTCACCGAAACTGGTGCACCGGCACTCCGGCAGCAGCAGCAGCGCCGGCTTCCATCCGGTCATCTCCGCCGGACAGCTGCACAAATCCGCAACGGCCACGCTGCCGCTGGTCTCCCACATGGAAGCGGAGGCGATGGCGGTGTCGCCATCGGCGGTGGCCGGCGTTAAAACGACAGTGACCTCGTTGGAGACAGCCACGCCCACGTCTCCGCCGCTGGCCAGCACATCCGCAGCCGCTGCAGCCGCAATGGCGGCCGAGGCGGAGGCAGAGTTAGCTGGCGCCGGCGCCATGTTTGTTCCCCACCATGATGCCATCATTGTAACGCCGGCCACGCCCATGGCCTCGCCAGGCCACGTGGTCAAGCTGCGGCGTCCCGGCCCCGAGGAGCTCCTCTTCGAGTCCTCCGCCGAGCGACAGCCGCTGACCGCCGGCGAGGCACTGGACGACGAGGATGAGCCGATGCATCCGCCGGCGCCGGGTCAGCTGGAGCGCAAGTGCAGCGTGTACAGGATGCGCAGGAGCGACGCCTTCGAGCAGGACACTGGCGGCGCCAGTGGTGGTGTTGGTGGTGCAGGCGGTGGTCTCAAGCGGCAGCTCAGGGAGCTGCAGTTCAGCACCGGCGTCCAGCAGACGCAGTACGAGCCACTGCTCGCCGATGAACCGCAGCTGATCTTCAAAGGATTGGGGGTCAATGGGCGCAAGATGCAGATATGCGCCTACTGCGAGGAGGGCATCTGCGTGTGCGAGCATCTCGAGGTAATTCCGGGCCGATCCTGGCCACCCCTGATCCCGTTGATACGTCTATGATCCCCATTTCCCGATTTTGGTGTACGCTAGCTTATGTGTCTTGTGCATGCTGAATATTCCTATTATCCTTGTATAAGTGTTAGTTTTCTCTGAGTGTCGCCCTAACATACGTATCTTATCCTTTAGATATATATTTCTAAGTTATCCTTAGAAAGTTGAATGGTCTTGTATGATAGTTGGATAAACTACAAATTTATCGAGGGGCTACATTTTTATTTGTATATTAATGAAATATTGTTGAAGTGCCAAACAATTTTGTGTGGAAGGATTATTTCAACAGCGAATGACGTGGTTGTTTAAATCAAGCACTATTATTATATATCTTTCATTTTAATATCTGAATCTGAAAGTAAAACACAATTTTGGTTAGTAGAAAAAGCTCTACACATATAAAGATGTTAAATGATGGGTGAAAAAACAAATAATTTATGGGATATAAATTTAAATATATCTAAACTATAATGGGCAAGCATCTGAGGTGTCCACACTGATTTTATCACTTACACATTATCAGCATGATTCATTTTCAATGAAGAGAATGTACACTGCGAATTTAGAAATGTTTATTCGAGGCTGTGCAAGCAGCTCCGACATGCCACACCCACACCCACACTGCTTTGTACATGTATGGCATTTAAAATAAGGACGAGTAGGTTTTGGCAGGAGTCAAGCAGCTCGATGTGTCCGTGCAGCTTTCCTCTCGACTAGCCTCGTTTCTGAGGCGATGCCATAACGGCGGCATCGACAAGGAAAATGCTAGAAACGATGACTGCAAGTGCATGCATAACAACAATCCCAGAATCGGAAGTGCATAATGTGCCTTTGTATCGGCCTGATAATGCACCCTGCCCGACTTAAAAAGGAGCTTGGCAGGCTCAGACCACCCACCTCGCCCACTTTGCCCAGCTTCCCAGCCAGGTCACCTCCTCCGTGTGGCGCCACTTGCCAAATGTTGTGTAAAAGGCTAATGGCAACACTGAATGTGTGCCATAAAAGTGCAGGGTGGCCGCCAACGCCAACGCGACTTTAAGTGTCGTCCTTAAAGTTCCTGGATCACGACTCACTTAATGCGCCCTGGATGAGCGGATGGGTGGTAAATTAAACAACTTAGCACTGCGCTACTATTTGAGTTGCATAGGCTGCGAATCAACCATTTATACATTATATATGGGTACTTTTTTATTCGGAATAAAGCACTAAACTTGCGCAAATTAAACAAAACGTGCGCACAAAAGAAAATCTCTGGAAGACCCGCTTTGAAGGAGGAAGCGCTGTTCTAGGAGAAGAAAATCATTTACACAAAACAAATAGATTCCACTGATTCGACACAAGTATACTCATTAGCTGATGGAGAGCTTTTTAGCACAGTTTGATCCAAGTCAAAGTGGGAAGCCATTCGGAAACTCGCTTTCAGGACCTTTTTAAATATGATATATATATGTACGTGTAGTTTAAAAGTACGTACGTACGTAAGTAAGAGAATTTCTTAACTTGCTACTTTCAGTTAACGATTCTTTGGTATTCTAGATAGCAGATAGATGCGAAAATGTTATAGACATAAAAACAAAAAATATAATGACTCCTTAGACATGTTTAAAACACAAGTGCACCCATTTTAGGCATTTCTCCATATAATTTAGAATGATTCCCATTGTCATGAGAGGCAGTTTCGTGCGATGATCGTACATCTGGGCATTCAGTGCCAGTGCACATCCACAATAAGTCTGGGTAGTCCGCGTTCTGCCAAGAACTGGGTGTAAGAAAATAAAAGTGCCACGGAGAAAGTGCAAAAAGCGAGGAAAGTAAACAGCAAACGCGACTGGCGGCCGCTGAAATTTATTATATTCCCAGGGAACCACGCCAGCGTCATTTCTAGTCTCCTTTTCTGCCACTCGAATCGCTGAGAGAGACATGGATTTTCCTTTGGGTCTGTGTATGCGTTTCCGCCTGTGTGTGTATGTGTGTATAGGTATGCATGTATGCATCGTGCACAAAAACAACAGCTAGTAAATTAGCTGGAAAATAGGGAAAAAAGTGCGCGGCAAAATGGCGGACGCCAGAAATGCGAAAAAATATCATCATCGCCATTTGTCCCACCGCCCTCGCTGCCGCTTTCCACTGCCCGGGAAAAGTGTAAAAGGAAAATGGGCAAGAGACTTGTAATAAAGGTGAAAATAAACGTGCCACGTTCGCTGCGATTTTCGCGGGGGTAGAGTGTCTAGAATTTATGAATAAACAAAATGGTGGCATTGAGATTAATAACTGCATTAGCAGTTAGCTGTGGGAGCTCCTTGTAAACGAAAGAATATGGTCTTTAGAAATTAATTCATTTTACTATCTGATAAGGTATCTATCGTTGCCTATTTTTAGACACCCCTCTTTTTAAGTGGTTTTGAAACGGTCAAGGATTTAAGTAGTATTTCCTAAAGAAAACCTTTGGCATCCATTTCACATTTTCAAAGCTATTCCAACTTAGATTGCTTAACTATCCAGCTTAGATAACGTTCATATTAATTGAAAATCCATGTCAAGGACAGACTATTAGACGGCTTTCGGAACAGCAGTATGCTGCAATCGGGAATTCGAGGCCGTTCGATGGTGATTATTTCAGTTTGATGAATCAAATCGCTTACGCTCGAACGAGCAAAATGCCTTGATTTTCGAACAAGTCGTTCGTCGTGCTCGTAATTTAATTTCCAATTATACGAGATGTCTGCCAAAAAAAGAAGTGCCACACTGGGGACTGTTGCTGCCTCAGAATGCAGTCCCAATAATTACTCAAACTGTCGCCCAGATGCGGCGCCATCCTTGATGCTCACTTGCCCACTTTATATCGGTGATGGCCCATTTTTCGCAATTCTCGGCGGTTGCTGGTAATTGTTTGTCAGGCACGTCGGTCTTGGCCAGTTCTCGTAATTGTAACTGACATATTGCCAGTGCACAGCCGCACTCGCCACTCCATGCCGACTTACCCAAAAGCCATCTCGCAAATAAAGTGGTAATCATGCCCGGGCACAAAACGAAGGAGAGAGATCGTTATGGTCCAGTGCATCGACTATTGGATACCCGGCAGCTAGACGGCAAGATTTGGAAGTCGTTTGTTTGGCTATATCAGTTTCCCATAACTTCTGGATTAAATAACTTTTTAATAGGTCAGTATTGGCAATTGCCACTGGCACAATGCTCCAAAAGAAATTTGAATCTGTCTGGCTATCAGATATATACTGGATATATCTTACTCTACGAGTAATGGGTATAAAAATGGATCCGACCAAAGCAACGCGGTTGGTTATTTATTGCACATTTTGTGGCGGCTTCATTGAATTATTGTTGCATAATTCATTCACATCAAACAAATGCACACATGGGGCAGCCGGAGAAAGCAAGAAACTCTTCTCGTTTATTACAAAGCCGCATTTAAATTAATTTTCGATTTTGGCTCGATGCTTTTTTCTCCGCGTGCTTATCCACATTCGCCAACATTTATCTTCGAAGTTTGGACAGCGTTGTTGTTGGTTGTAGCCACTGCCATCGACAATAAAAATCATTTAAAAAGACACAAATTATTCTGCACACTGCGCACACTGCGTTTCAAAATTGCTTGTGCAGCTTTATGGTCCCGAAGGGGTATTTATTTGCTTTACGCAAATTGGAAAATGGCTTTATGAAGAGTTGAGTTTTACGATATAAATGCATCGATTTGCATTCGCTTAGCTGCAACACCAATTGTGCAATATTTAACTTGCGCTTAAGAACCTTTAGCTTTATTATATTTGTACAATTGTGCACTAAGAAGGCATCCTGAAAATTGACTTTAAACAGGAATATCTGTGGAATTCACAATATCGATTAATTCTGACAACTTAAGCGCTGCGAATGACAGCGATTCTAAAACTGAATATTCCGTATGCAACATTCCACTATATGTTAATTATTGGTTGTTTTTTTTTTGTTTAAATAATAATAACCTGCGCTGCCACAAATTTATAGTCTATTAAGCCTCGAACAGCTCAATAACTTATGCTCAATTAACGCCGGTTAGTGGTTGGTCAGGGTAAATTTGCCAGCCAATTTGGAGCAAACAGCAAATGGCAAACAGGGGACACGCAGACGACACACTCACATATTCGGTCGCCTCAATGGCTGTCAACAATCAAATAACATGACTCGCAACGAGGACAGTTGCCATTTCTCACGGCATTGTGGCATATGCAAATTCTCGCCGAGGGGCGCCTCGTACGCCTTTAATTACCTGCAGACAAGGCGACCGTCGAGTGCCTGAGACAGGTGAACACCAGGTGAGCACCAGGTGAACACCAGCTGAACAACTCGGCGGGCGTTGTGCCAAAAATTCGCCAGCAGGAGGATTTCGGCATACACATTAATTAACCCGAGATATATTCACTCACTAGTGTTGCAACGAGGCAGCAGTCGATTTGCTAACTATGGAGCTATGTGGTTGGCTACTTGGCTGCGGTTTTATGGGCCACATTCGTGCCTCCTGTTTGCCATCATATTGATTTGCGGGGCATTTAGCTGCACTTTTTACGGCCGTCGAAATGTGAAAGTTGAATTTGCATAAGTTCAGACATTATAATGTTTTATAATAGCCTGAAAAAGTGAAAACGAATAAAGGTTAAAGGTTGAGAGTCCTGGCAATATCTTGTACGTTTATTTTGATTTAATTTAGATTTTCAATTTTCGCAAAACCTTATTTCTTGTAACGTTTTCCTACGGTAAAAGCACTATTACAACAGTCATTTACAACAATTACCTTGCCTGTGGCGAGTGATTGATGGCATTTTATAATTGAAAGTATAAGGTTAAACTATTATCGACCATCTATCATTGGGGGATGCTGATGAAATTGTAGTGCCCTTGGGTTAAATCTCTTAAATATCCTTCAAGAGGATATCCTATCCGCAGAGCTGTATAAATTTTCCCATAATGCACTCGACACAATTGGCCATAAAATGCATGGCACCCAGCAGACAATTTCTCACAAAAGAATAGGGCAATTCAGTGTTAATGAAATTTACAGTGAAGCGTCATATATTATTTTCACTCTTCCGAAACCCTTTATCCTTTCCCCCTACCCACTTCTGCGCCCTTATCCTGGCAATATGGCGAAATCATGGTGCACAAATTAATTTTCATAGTATACTACTTTTTATGCGCTTATGTTGTCAGCATGACATTGTTGCTGCCCTGTTGGCGACTAGCTGCCAAATAGCAACATGTGTAGCACAACGCACACACGAACACAACGCACACATTCCGATTCTGTGAGTGTGTGTGTGAGTGTGCCGCGTGTGTGTTTAATTGCGAAAATGTAGCAATCTTTTAGGCGCTGCAGCCAGTCAGTCGGAGTCAGCCAGCCAGCTTTTGTTATGTCAGCTGCGCCTGTGTCATGTTTTTCTCCATTAACGACCACGAAGTCTGCATTGTATGGATGCACAGCAGGGGTCATCACGGCAAGTTTTTTTTACAAAAAAAAGTCATATTCATAATCTTTCTCTGATCTACGATGCTGCTGCTTAGGCTTATTTGCTTATTTGAAATTTAGGAAATGTGACACTTAAAACACCTTGTTATTGCTGCTATTCTCTTGAACTCTGCTGTATGTAGGGCTGTGTGCAATAGAGTGTCTGCGTTCGAGAGTGTGTGTGGCTTTTGCATGAATCTGTATTTCATTAAAATTTCATCTGCATCGTTCAACGAGTGACTTTTTCCGCTTTGCGCTGTTGAATTATTGAAATTTTCGTTTCGCAGTTGCCAGTTTTGCTTAGGTCGCTGTTCCACTTGCCCAACAAAAGAAGGCATACCCGCTGCGGCACTGCCTCCGCTGCAGGATTTGCATATGAATTCCAGTTGCAGCTCGAAGCTGGCGTAACTTTTCCACGGCCTTCCGTTTCTTTTCTCATCTCAGAGTTGCCATTTGAATTATGGCATTGCAGTGCAGCTACATGGCTTATATGCCATAAATATTTTCCATGTTTGCATTACTCACCACCAGATTTTTGCAAGTGATTTGCAACGGCCTGGAAACTTTGCACTCGACATGTCTTAGCATTTCATTCACGAGGGGCAATGGCAATGAAATTGATTCAAGTCGAATATGTGCCCGAGTGCCTTGGGTGCGTTCAAGTGGAGCTATCTTCATAAATGAATAATTTGGTTTATTGACATGGGCTCCATTGTTTGCAAACGGATTCTCGTTTATATTCATGGACATCAATCGATAACTTAATGTGCATACTCAACACAAAAACTACTTTAACAAATTACATTTATAAAAAGATGAGCCATGGCTTTCCCCATTCAGTTTTCCAGCATGAATATATCAATCAATAATAAATAAACAAATACAATTCGCAAGTAAATAATATGCATAGCAACGTACAATATTTAACATTTCGGCCATTGATTTAAAGCGTTACCAATGCACACAGTAATAAAGCCGCCAACTTAATCCAACTCATAATTGAAATCAAAAGTTATTTATCCATTCAACAGAAAATTTTAAATGGAGCAACAGCAAAGAACATAAATATAACAGCCATGTGCAAATAAAAATTGAGTCAAACAACCGAACGCCATGAATTGGAAAACTGCAACAAATGTGATATGATCAACTAATAAAATATAAATAAAGACACTTTTAGTATAATCCAAATCAACGTTAATTATGCCTCGGAAAAAGGCAACTGCGGACACAGAACGATAAATCAAAATGAGCATATATTGTGTGGGCTTGACTTTTATATAGCTAACGATTATGACACTTAGTGCTACAGCAAAGCAAAAGGAAAAACAAAATAAAACAAGAAAGCTTTAAATATTTTTTCTACTTACTAACAACTTAAATTAATTGCACCAAATGTGATCGAACCGAAATAATATATATTGAACAACCAATAAGAGTTACTTCAACAATAAAATTCGACAACGACATTGCCTTCTCTCATTGTAGCCTAAACGAAATTAACTCTAAAACTCAATTTCGTAGTCACTAACGTTAATTACTAGTCTAAGCCGACAATGAATAAGCTGATCAACTTATAACTAAACAACTCAAAGACTTTTCTACGTGCAACAAGGAGAAATACAATTAAAATTAATTAAAATAGAATATGCATAGACTAAGTCGGGCAATCACTTACATTCTAAACGCAGTGCGCCTACGTTAACGCTGCGCTAACGAAAACGGTCAATTCATAGATATAAATAAATGTTTATAGCTTTCAATGCCAAAATCCAAACGAAAATGAAATCTCCTACGAATACAAAGCTGCGCGACGTGAACGCTACGTAGCAAAAGGCCAGGCGTTGCGTTACGCCTCGCTACGTAACGACATAACCATAGTCGAGTCCGCGTCCGATCATCCGATACCCGTACTTCACGCCGTTTATGAGCCAGGATTCGCCGCAGGAGCGTCGCAGGACGAGTCGCAGGCGCAGTCAGAAGCATCACCGCTGGAAAAAAACACAGCCTATACGAAACACACAGTGCAACAGCAACAGCAACAGCATCAGCAACAACAGCAACACAACCAACCAACAAGAACGACTTAACGGAGCTAGAAAAGCAGCCGACCACTGGCGATCAACGCAGCCCATCCTCAGCCCGCCACTCAGCTGCGCCAGCCCTTCGATTCCGAGGCTGACGCAGTTTTTCAAACGCCACAGCTACAGCTACAGAAAAACCCCCCAAAAAACCCCCAACCACCACAAGAACTACAGCACTACACATAGGGATCTGTTTTGAAAAAAACCAGATTCAAGAATTAACATAAATATAACTCTTTGCTTCTATTTCTATACTCCTCCTCTTTGTGCCTATCAGTACGTTCTCGTAGTTGTTGAGAAAGTTGAGAAAGTAACCGTACCCGTAAACGGACTGAAAGCACGCCTTTTTTGGATGCTGCCCTCACGATCGACGTAACGCGCAGACTTCGTGACATTTAGTTTTGGACGTTATTAAGCTCCTAAACCTGTAACCTGTGTCATCCCATTGATTTCGAACTGTGAACGCAAACGCAACGGATACGCAATCACTGACGTGACGTGACGTGACGCATACGCACCGTTGTACAACGGACAACTGACGTGTAAAAGAAGAAACTAAGAAACTAACTTTAACCGTTAACCAAAAGAACAAAAAAACAACACCAAGATGCAGGCCGCATTGATGCTAAGATCGAAATCTCGGGTGGCGAGAAGAAGAAAGCTACGAAAATTAGGTGGAAGACTTGAGTTGCCTAGTAATGTAGCAACTAAAGAAATAGCTCCATTTCCTCGTTATCCACCTGAGTCATGGGTAATAATATAAAATACCAAACAAAATTCCTAATTAAATTTAAACCACATTCTATGAATCTCTCTATCTCTCTGCCCCCCTCTGAACTGAAGAGCCCCCCAAAGAAAACCAAAATAAAAGTTCAGTAAAGCAAAATTATAATCTCTGACCCTCTAAGAACCCAAACCTAAATCAAAGAGCGCAAGTTTCTTAAAAGTCGTCAAATGAAAATCATCAGCCTTAAAGAAATTCTAATTTCCAGCCCCGATCCAAACCGAAAATCACCACCCAATACTACCCAAGCTATCTGACTATCTGACTATCTTTCTGATCTGTACTTCTCTCTCCCCAACTATCTATCTTTATGTACCTGTCCCCTTCTCTATTCGAGCCTCCCAAGTTTCGAGCCCACGACACAATATCTATTTTGAGTTCAGAAACACCCCAGAGTTTCCTACCATCAGAGCATACTTTTTTCTTAAGTAGTGTGGCAACTCTATGCTAGGTTAACTAAATAGAATTCAACTTTTTCTCCATCTATTTACTTCATATTGGAATTAACTTAGCGTGTGCTATACCCGATTCTAGAACGTAGAGACGCTTTTGAACGAGTCTTGAATTAACTGTTAACTCAGTAGACAATTTAATAATATACGATATATCCATAGATACTATATATTTCAAGTCTAAGAGCTCTGCCAGCCAACAACTAAATGCGCTGTACAACTAGCTTAACCACCTTTATTCAATTCTCAGCAAACTATTAGTGCTTTTGCTCAACTCTCTACCTCTATCTCTCTCTATAGCTATCCAACTATCTCTCTCTTTGTCTAGCTCTCTGCCTAACCTTCTGTCTCTATCCCACTAAGTGTAACTCTCTATAAACCAATAACTATCTGTCTGTCACCCAGTCCCTCACTTAGCTTCAACTGTAGTTGAAACATTGCACAGACCCCGCCTTCTAGCCAATTACACCCCACCCCACCTCAACCCACCAACCCAACAGAGGACCCCTGATCACCCAATGCAAATCTGAACCACTTTCGCCTACTTTGCACTTGCTTAAACTCTATGTAACGTATAAATAAAAGTCAGTATAATCAAAGACGTGTGTAGTTCTTCACCCACAAAACCACTAACAGATCAGACATATCTAGTGCGCTCTCCCCACTCACACGCTGCACCCTATTAACTAGTCGAGTAGTACTCAACAGTATCCAAAGCAAGTGCTTCTAACTATTCTTCACTAAACCTAACTCAGATAAACTAAAACCAAAAACGAGCTATGAAATATCAAATACAAATTACCTACATAACAAATATAAAGCACATCAACTAATTTATAATTTGAGACACATTTATGCTATTATTTCAAAACAATTACACGGATTGTACTTTAGTTGTGAAAGATTGTTCCGTGGATCTTTTGAGTTTTGCAGGATCCACAGATCAACGAAATTATACACTTTATTTTGCTAAACACGCACTGAAACAACAATTTTCCACTACCTTTTAATTCACTCACTGCGATCACTCATTCTACTCGAAACTATTACTCTTTCACCC
This sequence comes from Drosophila orena, assembly GCA_005876975.1. NCBI lineage: Eukaryota > Metazoa > Arthropoda > Insecta > Diptera > Drosophilidae > Drosophila > Drosophila orena. Next base: position 5,342,422 of record VCKV01000008.1, on the reverse strand, counting down.
TGTAAATTTCGCCTACCGATATTTGCATACGTTTTACGTAAAACAGATCACACAAATTATGTATCTTGTATCTTACATTTTTGATTTTTAACTTTCGCCAATCTCGATGTAATCCAATTGCGTAACTAGAAAAACACATACGTGACCACGCCCCCGGCGCCGCCGCAGCCGCCTCCGCCACCGCCGGAAGTAAGTGCCAAAGCATCCATTTTGAAAAAGAAAACACTCATTTGCATACCGAACAATGTGGAAGCAAAACTTTTATTTCCGTTCTATCGTTCGTTCATCACGTGCAAGTGTCTCACGTGTTTCTTTGTATATGTGTAACGTAATGATCACCTGCGTGATTGCCTCTATGCAATTGCGCTGTGCCGCTTACGTTGCCGTCTTGCAGTTGGTTGTAATTTGAAAGTACAATGAAAATGCTTGTAAATAATTCACTTTGCTTTGCATTTGATCTCCTCTCTTCTCCCAACATACCTAACCCACTATCCACTATCTGTCTGTTCTTCGCTCCTTTTGTATGCCAATTTTGTTTCATTTTTTATTTCACAATTTTTCGCTTTAGTTCATTACGTTTCGTACTAAGCCCGGTACGCATTTGCACATGAAATATTAAAAATATTTTTCCTGGTCTGCCATTGGTGTGTGTTTGAGCATTATGCCGAAGCCAATAAAATATTTTTAATATTTTATTAATTGCAAAGCAGGGCTAGCGAGTAAAACGGTTCCGACCAACAGAATTGCATTGAATATTTACAAGCATTTTCATTGCTTTGATTTGAACGACCCCTCCATGGTGTTTTGTGTAAGGATCCAGCGACCATACTGCAAGAACAGCCAGCTTAGCTTGAGCAATCGTGTGAACTGAGTGCCCATCCACATTAAATATACATGCCAAGGCGGAGAATGAGTGCCTACGAAATGAAATAGTTTGCGCTTTAATACCACTAAATTAAGGTCCAACGTTGGGCGCCACATTTGAGTAACTGCAGGCCCCACGTTGGGCGCCAAGTATGAGAAAAATCATAAATTGCATAATTAGTGGCTCTTGTCAAATTAGAGCGGTTTAATTAACATACTATCGTCAAAGTAATTAGCATAAATCAGTGGCGAAACTCAACAAGTTTGCCAGCCGCCAAATGACCTCAATTTACATATAGAATACATTTTGTGAGTTCTCATTCTCCACTTTTCAATTAGCTCAACAATCAATTAGTTTCTCCAGTTTTCATTTGATTTCTTACTTGATTTGTTGGCTTTAGTTTTTTTATTTGTAGTCATCAACAAAACAAAAGAAAACAACAGACATATGAAACAATCAAACGATAAACTAAAAGAAAGTATGCAACATTAACTAACAACCAAAAACGAACCACCAACAGCAACCACAAAAGAAAAAACATAACACTCAAACGCCAAACAAACACTCAAGCAAAATGCATTAATATAAAATAAACAAAATGGTATCAAGTTTTCCCAAAAGATTCTGTAAAGCTTACTTGCCTCTCATTCCCGTTTTCGATCTAGGAGCTCAACTTGATTCAATTGCGAAATTTGTTCCACAAAGTCAAACCAATCAAGAAGTCAACAAAAAAAAATACGCTTGAAAAAAAAAAGAAAAACCAGAGAATCCAAATGAAAAAAATCAAATTGAATGTTTTACAAAAACGGCAAAATGCAAATAGAAAAAAATGTTTCCCTTTGACAATGCCGACCGATTCGCGTCGAGTCGACAGCCAAAGTGAAACTTTTGCCTTAAATTGAAATGCACATTTTAATTTCGGCCCGAAACCATTTTTTTGTGGAACATTCACATGTTGAAGCAAGCGCTAAAAACAAAAACAACCCAAGAATACAAAACAAATAAGGCAGCAGAAAAGAAAAACAGCAAAAAGAAAAAAGAAAATACCAAAACGTGTACACAGCATATATTTTGGCTGTGGGTTAAAAAGCTTTTTGGGTGGGAGTATTGTCGTTCTTTCGACTTGGGTTCTGTAAGTCAAAATACAAATACATTTCCAGCGGTCTGGGTAAGTCAGAGTTGGCGTGATTCCTATAACAAATACAATTTATAAGTACAATGTAAGGAAATGTTTTATCGTAGTTTAGAAAGCCTTTGAACTTAGCTATGCCGGCTAAAAACCTAACCAAAATTAAAACTAAATTTCAAGCCCCACTCAGCCCAGCCAATCAAGCGCAATTCATCGCCATACAACAAAAGTATTTATTCAATTTTCTGAAAAAAAGTATTAAAGTAATATTTTGCCGAAGAATCAAACAAATTTGGCATGTATTACTATGCATACTTTTGGGGCAGACTTAGCCTTGAATTATAATTATAAAGGCCCTTAAAGTATGTATAAAGCCAGTACCGAAAATGCTAGGTTACACATTAAAAGATCATTTGTGTAAATTAATTTATGATTTTTTTAATCTACGTCGACACATGTGGCACTCTTCTGGGAATATATCCGCTGCGAGCTTCAATCGTTGCTTTTTTATAATTTATTTAAGCTTGAATTTAAGCCCTTCTTTTCACACACACACACACACACACACGAGACAAAATTTCTATGGTTTCCTTTCTACTTTCTCTCCTACTTTCTCTTACTCAATGCGAAGCACGCACTGAAACTCCAAAATGAACACAGGAAACACACCTACACCCACACCCACACCCACACACACACACTCGTACTCCTGTTAAACACTGTTTTCTATTCATTTCTTTCAAACGCAGGTACGCGACATTAAATTACACCTATTTCACCCCAAAAAGAAATCAACCCAAAAGTATGCAACGCTTGCTAAAATGAAAATCAATGAAAAATTCAGATCGCCAATTAGGTACAGTCTAAAATTAAGGAGTCTAGATATTGTGATCCATTACCGATTCTATTCCTCTATTGGTGTCTAAAATTGTAATCACAATGCTCTCTCTCTCTCTCTCTCTCTGTACCTCATTATATAATATGTATATCTCTCTCTCTTTTTGTGCTGTGGCCCGTGCTCTGTGTGACTAAAAAACTTAGTAGCGTGCTAGGTTTAGTAGCTTAAATCCATATAACTATGTTTATCTATGTAAATGTGTGAGTGTGTGTGCGCGTGCAATAGTGTGTGTGTGTGTGCGCCAAATTGAACTCTAACATATTGGGACGTAAAAACAGACGGAATTTGAACAAGAAACAAAACTATCGTATAATTTTCAACATTTTCAACATTTTCAACATTTTTTCCTCGCATGTTTGCATTACCTTGCTCGTCATTTTTTATTATATTTTCTGCTCTTTTCTATCTGTAAGTCTATCTATCCTTCTCTATCCGTACTCTCTGTCTATATATGCATATATACATATATATATATATTTATATATGGAATGCAAATGTTATTCCGCTGCGTGCATTTTAATAGTCTTGTCGGTCTCGCTCTAATTTCGCTCGGCCAACTCTTTAATAAGTTTATCTTGCAGTCTGTGCGTTTTTCGCATGCGCTTAATTACGAACAAGAAAAAAACATTATTTATTTTCCACTGTTTGTTTTATTTTCCACATGTGGGTACGGGTGCCAATGGCCTGTCATTTAAAAGGGATTATTTCACTGACAGCGGCGTATCTATCAATTACTTTTTGTACAAAAACCAAGCCCAACACCCTTCAAAATGCCTTTTGCTGACTAACCGCAAGCCAAAGCACAAGAGTGAGTTTATCAACAAGTATCTTTGAAGCAAGCACTGCAATAATGCCCTATTGACTAACCCCCACATGCCTTAATAATACTAATACTACATATTTTCCAAATATTTTTAATGGCTTGTGGTCATGGCAAAGTTTCTTGGAAGCAGATTAGGGATAGCAAATCCGTTATAATATTTATAGGTAGCTCATTATTTCGAAAGCCTAACATTTTTCCTAACGCCCACAATGATAAACCCCCTGAAAATATCTACAAAGCCAGGCTCAAAGTATGTGTATCATCGAACTCCAAGTCTTCCATCCCTCAAAAACCCATTCGCCGACAATATCCTAAAGCTTTTCGATGTGATTCTTCTCGCTCGCAACCTGTATACGTTCGTGTGGTAAGCTTAGCCCAAAAAGAAAGTAACATAAATGGTGGCAGTAAGTAATCAATGGTAATTTGACAAGGACTTAATCAATTTTCGGCGGCTAATGAAAGGCCTTGGAATGTGGCAGCCGAGAATTGCACAATTTGTGGTCAGCACTCGTGTGTGCACTTGAAAGGCCCGACTTAAACTTGGCTTCTTCTGTCAACTTGACTTACTGCCATTTGTGGCTAAAAAGTTTCCCAGGCTGCCATAGACTATTTCCCCCATTTTTTGCCAAGAACAACAACTGGCAGTGAAATGAAGGGAAGGCAGCGGGAAAGATGTGGAACGTAAGAGCTCCGGAAAAGGCGAAACTTTGCAGCGCAATGAAATGCAATCGAACGGAACCGAAAACCAGCGACATGCATTTTCCGTTCGTCCTGCTCCATTGTTTTCCACCCAAAAAAACAAAATGAAGAAATGGAAGAGGAAAATTTGTCGAGTGTCGTTCGAGTGCCTCTGTGCTTGGCGCAGCACTTTAAGCACATTTTATTGCGAACAAATTATGTAGCATATTTTTCAGCGCTTTCTGCACAGCCCTTGGGTTGATTTATAGTGTCGTCGCTGAAATGTGAAATTGAGCGCAGAACAGACTGCTGATCGATGGCTTTTGCTATTTCCTTGACTTCCACTATCCCCCCCCCCACCACAAAAATTATTTTTTCAAAGTCAGACATATGCATTCAATTAACCCGGGATTCTGGCAGACCGTTTGACATTTTCATTAGGCAAACAAAGGCAAAAGAAACGCGGCTGCGACGTTTACATTTCATGGCCGGATATCCGGCTGCAAAAAGGAAAAACCCAAAAGAAATGTCTGCTTCCGCTTGAAGTCGAAGTCCGCAAAACCGGCACTCACACACAGCCACACCACTGTTCACATTTAGCCGCAAAACGACTTTAATTTGCGGTGCCACTGGCGTTGTTTCTCCCCTTCTCCCCCCTCCCTCTTATCGCATACATATTCTATATGGTCTGATTTCATTACACAATATGCGCTTAAATGCTAACTTTTTCGGTTTCCCGGGTTCCGTTTGGGAAAACTTCGCCACTGTTCTTTGTGGCTTTGCCTTTAAATTGTTTTGTTGCCCAGTCGGGCTGCAGATCTCTCCGGTTGGTTTCCTTGGTCCTTGGCTGCGGATTTTCACTGGCTGCCTGACAGTCCTGGGCCCCATGTGTTGCATGTGCCCCTCGCATCGATTCGTGCGTCTTACGCGAATTGAATTTAAAATCAAATCAATTTTATTCGAAGTGCTCTTCCAGTTGTGGGACAAACAGAATGCGCCAAGCGTATTTTTAGAGTGCAGGCAGTACTTAGCTGTGCGGAAAAATGCATTTGGCAAATAGTGATGCTTCTTATGCGACGAAAGTAACGTTTTGAATAATTCGATTTGGGACTTATACCTTTTTGAAGAACTAATCATTCCTGATTAAAAATTAGGTATTATATTCTTTTAGTCTGTAACATGATTGCCAGCTTAATCGTATATCCATATTTACCTGATTGACCTTTCAAACTGCGGTCTCTTTGAAGTGCCCAATATGAAGTGGAGCCCCGGGCATTACTTGGCCTAATGAACTGTCTGTGGACCTTGGCTTAATGCTGATTTGTGTACCAAGAGCGTAGGGCAAAGCCGTTACACATTCGCCCCGTGGCCCTGGCCATGTGCCAGTTTCGGGACAGCTCAGCCGATTCGCCGCATAGGCCGTGGCGCACCTTGAGCCCAGTCGCCTCAGGATTCCGGACACCAAACAGCCAGACAGCAACCGGAAACAAAGACACATCAGGCTGGACTCGGACTGGCTGAAGTGTGAGAGGGGCAAGGGCATGAAGGGCAGCTCGAAAGCTGGGCCTTTCAGTGTCGTTTAGTGAAATTGCCTGTAATGCTGCTGCCGCTGCTGCTGCTGCTGCTGCTGCATTGTCTAACCACAGTATAGCATTAGCTTCCACCTCGTTCTTTACGACCTGGTCGTGTGTCAGCTCCAGCTGCGGCTTCTCCTGCATTTTTCATTAGCCTGCGCACTTTTTCTTTCCCAGCCACGTTCCTTGGCTCTCGGCCCACCTGTCCGAACTTGCTGTACCCCTGCCCGCCTCTAGTTGATTTTGCAAGTGCATTTTGCACTTGACTCTGCGCCACTCGGCTCAAGTCGTTGCTTTCCCTAGCAGCTGCCTAATAAAATTGTACACGGGCCAAATCGCTGGGGCTGTCGGCATCTGCCTCCTTACGAGTCCTGTCACAGATTTGTTTTCAATTGTCGAAAGACAGAGATGTGGGTGCAAGCAGATTATCTTGACCGTGTAGCGAACATATTCTGAACTTCGCATCAATAGCTTAAATTGGTACTTTTGCTATTGAAGTCCTAGCAAAAATCACGCTTTTAAGGGCATCACAAATCAACCAATTAGACAGCATTAACGATAAATGTGTTTTAATTGATTCAACGCATTATCGACATACGCAACACAGTTGTACAGCCAGCCTGGTTCCGGAAAGCAAACCAAGTTGTGCACTTGAACAAACAATCAATGAGCACGAATAAATTGCTGTCATTAATGGCCTACACTTCCTGTTCGCCAGGGAGAAATCGTTGACGAGTACATGTTAATTTTCGACGCGGCCAGGCAATTGCGGCAAAACAATTTATTGTTATACAATGGAAACAAAAATCAATGACGATAATCACAATGGAAGAGCCCACTCCTCACTAATCTCCGTATAAATGTGGCCACTCTGCGGATAACGCTTGTGAGACTTTCAGTCACTAATTATCATAAATTAAAGGCGCATTATTGCGACGGCGACATGTTTAATTAGGGATCTCGTTGTGAGCCAGAAATATTACCAAAAAGCCAAAGAAGTGGAACATTTCCTAGGAATTCTAGTTCCATTGTCTAATTTTTGTTCTTTAATACAAAATTTACGACATTTTTATGGACTAAGAATATAAGGTATACTTAATTTCAGCCTATTTTCAGCCAATTTGTGGGCATCTTTCGATTTTTCATTAAGCCCTATATACCCTGTATACCCAGCTTTGGCCAAATTCCTTTAGTAGCTTCCGTGTGCGGTGTTCATTAGCGTTTTGTCGCCTTCATAAGCCAAATCCGATTGAAAGAACTTTCGACGCTTTGTTGTAGTTCTTACAACATTTCTATTTAACCTTTACTTCTGGCATTGTTTGCTCGCTCGCATTGCGTGAGTTTCAACACACGGAAAGCCGAAGCTACTTGCCCATATAAATAGCAAATCCATCGAAAGACCAGAGATATTAGCCAACCTGATGATTACAAATTGGCCGTGCGAAATATCGAACATTGGCAAAGGTGAAAGTTTAATGAATACATAGCGTGTGCGTGAGGGCAGCGTTTTTCTATCAAATTAAATATTTGCTGAAAACATACAAAAGGCCACGTGTCCCAACAGGCGTATGCGCAATATGAATAATTCATCGAAATCCTATGAATATTAGATGGGCATCCGTAAATGATTGCTTCGGGTATAAAACAAAGCAGCTGCCTGAAAATAAACCTTAAAAGAACCTATTTAAATCAGTGCGGAATAAATTAAATAGACACATTTTTTACTTAATTTATGTTTTAATCCGATCAATTTTTCCAATAGAAATGGATTAGTCCAAATTACCATAACAAAAAGGGAATATAAAGGCATATATGAATGGCAAAGCACCCATTAGGAACTGCAACAGATTTTCCACTCACTGGCCTCAGCACCTAACTGCCAGTCGGCAAGTTAGTCAAATATTTTGAAAACTTCCCGACGGGGAGGCACCTTGGCCCTTGCACCTTCAACGCTCCACGAATCGTGGGGAAAGCTCCTCTTTTCGTGCATCGCCCCTGCGTACGTGCGTTGCTTTCTCCGGGGTGGCCTTCGGTTGAGTCTGCTCGGTGTTCGTCAATCAGCGTCGCAAATTGTTGATTACACCTACATTAAGTCAAGGGCAGGACAGCAGTTACAGTTCCAGTTCCAGTTCCAGCCATAGTTATGTGGAGCAGCCGATCGATACTTTCTCTCCACTTTCCTTCCGACAGCTTTTGGTTATTTTTTTTTTGTTTTTCCTCTGGCGCTCGCTTTGTGTGACTGCGATTTTGCACACGAAAAGCAAACGAAACCAGAAAACGTGGCACTACATACAAAGTCCATCATGTTCACTTATATACTCAAGCACCAACTATATATATAGTCAGTCATACACATACATATATACACATACATCTATATCTGTTGGGGTTTCCTAGCTCCTTCGAATATATAGGCCAGCCCGTTTGTGTGTCGTTTTATTTGCCTTATTACTGGCACGCAGCATATTTAGTGGCTGGCTTAGTGACATTGCCTTGTTTATAAGGCTCCGCGGAGCAGGCTGGATGGCTCCGGGCCGGGGCTATAGTCACTCATTAGCCCGTCTACGTGTTGGCCAGTGCACGTGTATCCAGGAGCGGGTGGACAGGTGCATGTAGATGATGGCATCTATGACTCGCTGTCTGCGCAATTTAAACTGACATTGACTTGTGTTTGTTTAATTTGCGACTAGCTGTGTATGGCACTTAAATATTACGTATACGTATTTCGTTCACTCTCAATGGGTGACTAAGATTTGTTCTCATCTTTGGTACGTTTTGTGCCTAATATATATTTATAAAAATAGAGCGTAAATCAGTAAATATATATCTGAATTCCCATACATAAAAAAGGGAAAAGGATCTTGCAGGATCGATCGGAAATTGTTGGGCTGCAGAGGTATTCCTTTATTTGGCTAACGACAAATTTAATACCACCTTTTTTTAACACATTTAGGTTTTTATGGGGTTTTCTCATGATTTATTTTTCTTGCATGGGCGCGCTACAAAAATTAGCTGCTTGTGGAGCTGCAATGAGGCATGCTGATTAATTTGTATGGAAAATATTATATTTGACTTGTGTCTTGAAGTGTGCTCCCTCCATCTGCCATCTAAGTGTTTAACTCCCTTCAGTGTTCTCGTTTTCAGTTGATGTTCCATATTTTCCATACCTAAGTCTTCCTTCCTCTCTATATATCAATGTGCTCCTTTTACTTGCTGTTTAACTGTTTTTAGTTACCATTTCCTAATTGTTAACTACTTTACTCCAATATGCGTTTAATCCTCTAACTAACCAATAACAAAAAACAAAACCAAAAAACCAAAAAAAAAACAAAAAAGTGTATGAAATTGGCAACCAACTATGTTTCCCATTGATGTTGTAATTGATGACAAGAAAGTACTCTTGGAACCCAGTGTTCAGTATTCTGTTTGACAAACAAATTTGATTGCTTTTGCATTAGACGTTCCTCTTGTGATGAGTTGTATTGTATGCTTTTGGAAATATGTATTTCTATATTCTAACGATATGTGTACTCCCCCTTAACCAACCACAAACGAGAGACGATCTCACACAGCCCAAAACTAATCACTGAACTGTATATATTTTCTATGCATCTGCCCCACAACCACCACCGCCAAAAAAAAAACAATTCAAAACCCAATCGCCACCGCAACCGCAACCACTGTGTGTGTTGTTGTCGTCGTCGTGCTATCCGTGCTATCGTTGTCACTCGGTCCTGGTTATGGTCACGATCTCACCTCTGTGGCCTCCCGATCTCCTCGAAAAGTGCGCCCAAGGACGTGCCGCCTGGTTGGAGCGGGGTCGACGCTGCAGCGTCCAGGATCAGCAACAGCAGCAGGCCACCTGCCACCGACGCTGGGTGAAGCGCAACCGAGTAAGTGCCACCACGAAGGACCGCCTACCGCCTACCGCCGTGTACATACTACCCGTAATCGTACCCGTAATACCGCCTCTACTTGTAACCCCCATATTTCTATCACCCTATCTCCAAACCGTCACATTTCTTTCATGCACCAACTTCTCAATGTTCAGCGCATTCTCTGTTAGGTGAAGCAGGCTACAAATCCGAATAAGTCATCATTTTTATTGCCTAGATCAAACTATTAACTTTGATGTTCATTGGAACCCGATTGAAGTTAGCGTCATTCTTTTTTCTAGGGCCCCTTCAAACTTCATGACCCCAGGAAGACTGACTAAGAAATGTTTTTGTATACTAACCCTTTCATTTCATAATTACTAAATTAATAAATGTTTAATATATAGATTAAAGAAGATTTATAATGATGAAGTAATACAATTCACTAGGTTTAATAGTTTCTTATATAAAAATGGATTGGCTGATACATTCCAATGAATCGAGGAATGAAAACATTTAGGTTTGTCTTCCTTGAGTTGTGTTACAATAAAAAGTACCCCTTTGCCATTTATTAATTCATATACTGACAACGCCCATTTCCATTGGCAGATCCAAGACGCCTCCTTGGGCGGCTCATCGGACGATGAGGATTTCCTGGGCGTTCTGCGGGGTCCCAGCACCTTCGCGAATGCCTTTCTCTACGTGGGTCTGGGCACGGTGGCGCTGGGACTCGTCATCGCGTTCGTTGGCACCGGCGAGAAGGGCTTCAAAACCACGGAACTAAGACTTATAGGCCCCTCTCTCATAGGCAATAAAATAGTTAATCGCCAGTGTCAGTAGAACATGTACTAAAAGAGTTCACTTCTCCGCAGGATTGGGCCTGATTTGTTGCATTTTACGCATCCTCTTCTGCATCTGTCCATCGCACTGCATCTCATCTAGCAAAAAGACGCGGAAGAAAAACGGCAACAAGATTGATGCGGATCACACGACATCGTTGCTCAGAAACGAGAGCAAAAGAGTTTCGATAGCAAGAGGACCTAGTTTTCAGGTGGTAGATGCTACATTTTTTAACAAATTATTATGGTAACTATTTCCATTTTGTAGCCCAAATACCCAATAGCGCACAAACGCAGTCAGAGCAAAATGCTCAACGAGGGAATGGAGGCACTGCGTCAAATAGCCACCACATCCTTGTTCATGCAGAATGAGCAGAAGACGGCCACCAATCGCGTGGTGCCGATCATCAATGAGCCGGAAAGCGGTGGTACAGTATAGTATAGTACAGTATAGACCAAGCTCTAACGATTTTGTATTCCTCCTAGATGCTCCACTGGAGATGAAGAAGCTGCAGACGGCACTGAATGCCTGCGAGATGAGTGACGATGAGCAGGATCAGGACCAGGATCAGCAGAAGCAGAAGCAGCAGCAGCAGCAGCAGCAGATTGCCAAACGTACAACAGCCACAACTGCCGTTACGAGTAGTACCACCAAAGACCCAACATCAACTGCAGCCACATCGAGGATAATGAGAGCCACCACCCTGAGCACGGTTGATGAGAAGCCGGATAGCAAGCTGGTGCGTCAGCGGGTGGCACTTCAGCAGCAACGCCAGCAGCAACAGCAGCAGCAGCAGCAGGATCAGCAACAGATACCAAAGTCGCAGTCCTTGTCCTCCTCCTCCACGGTCAAGGATTCGCTGGAGGTGGTGGAGGAGACATCCCTGATAGATGCCAGCAACGAGACCACAACACCTGTTGCAACGACAGCCGCTTCTTCGACTGCTCCAATGCCCAGCAGCTGCAGTACGGGTGCGATACCTCGACTGAATCGGCCGGGCATATCGACTGGAGCCACGCCCAAAACGACGACCACGACGACGACGCCCACCATCACGGCACGGCTGCCCACGTCGCAGTCGCATCCGACGAGCTATGACCTGCCACCGGCCCTGCCGCACACCTATTCCGCATCGGCGACGGTACGCGGACCCCTGGGCATGTCCATGAGCAGCTCCGCTTCCGCCAAAGGAACGGGAACTGCCTTCACAATGCCGCCCACCACGACAGCAATTAGTTTGCTGCCGCTGCCGGCGCCTCCGACGGTGGCCACCGCCTCATCTACCAGCACAACGATAGCCAGTATTCCCGGCCAGGTGCTGGAAACAAGCGGAGTTACGAGTCTGAGTCTGAGCCTAATGCGGCCGGCCACCGCATCCGGCGTGGTACTGAGCGGATTGACCACCTCATCATTCACCACCGGCACAGATCATCAAAAATCACATCCGTCATCCGCCGGTTCGGTAATGGGGCGTGGCAGTAGCCTACTCCTCTCGACGCCCACAGCGGCAGCGGCGTCGTCGTCCTCGTCGTCGAGCAAATTCGAGCCAGAATTGGTGCTCAGTCCGGCTAACCTTGGACAGTAGAATTAAATGGGATTTAGTTACGATTTTAGTTAGCCATCAGGTCTATATATGTATGTATATGTCTAGGTTCTAGACGCGAGTGTGCATGTGTGCAACAGGATGAGTGTCTGCGTGTGTGGTGAGCTGTGCGTGAGTGTGAATGGTTAAGATCTACTAGAGTTTAGTTACCTCTGTACCCTAAAACTATCTTTTGAATGTGCCACAGGAACCACTTAGAGAAACGAATACACCCCTTAACTGAATCTCTACCCAGAAATCATGTTCTGAAACAGAAATCAAGCAAATTATATTAAAAAAGAAAACAAGCTAAAATTAGGTACATCAATTGGCTAAACTTTAATCAGTAACAGACTCCGTATTTACCATCGCAATGTCGCAATTATTTCCCTTTAACCGCAAATAGCTTTCAGTGTCCAATCCCGTATATTTCCTGAGGCGTAACTCCTCTATTCTTCGCGAGCCACTTGATTTCCCTGCTCATCTGTTGGATGTATCATCCAATCTATAGCTATCGAATATTTTCTTAACATTCTAGATCTGTGTGTCAGGCTTTAGGTGGCATAAGAATCGCCCGTGCTCAGCAAAACGTTGCCAACCTGCGCTGTTCTAAGCTATCCCAAATTAAAAAGAAAAAACTAAAAACATAGCCAGGGTATTATAAAGTTTGTATACCAAACATATCGTTAACTAAATACACAAAGCAAAACTAAAAACACATTATAATATGAAACAAAGAAAAGTAAATTTGGAGCGTCGTCCTAATTAATAAAAACTAATATAAACAAACTAAAACCCAATTAGATATGTACGAAAAGAGTTTGGGGAAAAACTAAATGGCAGTAGTATCTGGTAAATGTGCGGGTGTTTTCAAAAATACAAAGCAAACCCAAACAGTTTAAAAAGTATTATGCAATCGCTGAGAGAACTCTCCAAAATTCGATTTCAACGCAAAACTCAAACTATTCTCGATATTCTTAATGTCTTTCCGTTTCCAAAGCATTTTTTGAAGATATTGCTAAATTCTAAAGATATAATTGCTTGCTCTTTCAACCCCAAGAAACGTGAGCCGAGTAATAATAAAAACTAACATAAACCGAATCCAATAGAATCGAATGTGGCCGTTAAATTATAAAAGAAGCGAAAATAATTAAAGGTAACAACCCTGAAACAAAATGTGTAAGATGCATGTACAGCAAACAAAGCAGCAGCAAGTCATAGAAAATAATAAAAAAAAATTTATGAATTAGTATGTATGTATACTATATGTGCAGAAATAAAAATGAAATATATAAGAAAATTGTGTATAAAATTTTGTATGGCATTGGGAAAAACGAAATCAAAGTGTACTTAAATTGGGGATAGGCAGAAAAAGTATGCATACAAATTTGAAGGTTTCTGTAAAATCTTTTGCAAAAAAGAATATTAAGTTGGTAATTGCCTATATAAAACGGTTTCGAAATCATTTGGGTTATATTATATGTACATATATGTCGCACTATTGTTAATTTCTTGGGTATGATCTGCCATGTTGAAGGCAAATTCAAAGAAGGACTTTACAATAAGCCAAACTTATTGGGCAGCTGCGTCTTGCAAGCACAGTGGTCAAACTATGTTCATGATGTGACAGACACGTACAGTGGTCAAAATACCTTCATAATGCGACATATATATGTATTTTCTAATACTTAAATAGTTGGCGGCTAATGTTTCAAACGGTGTAGAAGAATCAATTTGACTGGTTCATACTAGTTTTTTATACATTTGACATCGGGTTCAGAAAATCAGAGCTAGATGTCGCTTCTTCAGATTTTTCGTTGTATGAAAGATGTCAAGTTTTTGCTATTTTTCCACAATAATTTTTGTCTTGCCAATTTTCTAACTGCCTCAAGTTACAGTTGTAGTACATGTAACCAACACTCTGGGTAGCGCTAGTGAGCAATATTGGGACAAGTATTTGCATATCTCCTCTTCCCCGCAATCCGATTAGCTGAGTAACAGGTATGTAATAGTCGATAGTACCCACACCACGAAAGTAAGATTCGAACAACAGTTTGAAAAGATATTTTAGTTTATTTCACTTGTATGGGCTTAAACATGTTTTCCAAAGGGAGTTTTGTGTGTTTGTTAGCAATTTCATTTTATCTAGGTAAATATAAGTACAACGTGAAATATAAATTTGTATGCTAGACTTGATTGGGTCTCCTCAGCTTGAGTTAATTTGTTGAAGTGAGCTGCCTTTACTGAGGTCGTTAAGCTGCCGTTAAGCAGTGACTTCGATTTGCTCTCATACGTTATTTCCGTGGTCAGCGCTTAGAAAAAGATCTACTATAACAATTATTTCGTATCAGTTTTCCTTATATTTGTTATTTCAAGTGTGTACGTGTATTCGTGTACCCATTACCAAACAATTCATTAGAATTCAATTCGTTTCAATTTAGTTCTCATCTTATCAATTCAGTCATGCCAAGCTCCATAGCAGGGCTCTTCTAAAATATCGATCAGCGTTCAGTTCCAAAAATCATCATCTTTTTTCGTGAATACCTTAAGTTGGGTCTTTGTTTCATTGTTGGGGATCTAAAAGTGCTACAAGGTTATATTTTTCAAATTTATGAATATATATTTTAAATAGTTGTTTATCTATATTTGCTGCTGTGTGGGCTCTACTACTGCTTGACATTGAGTTTCTAATTGATTAATCGTGTGTGAATTTCTAGGGATTAACATAGACACCAAAAACATGATTACTTAGTTCACT
This sequence comes from Drosophila orena, assembly GCA_005876975.1. Classification (NCBI taxonomy): domain Eukaryota; kingdom Metazoa; phylum Arthropoda; class Insecta; order Diptera; family Drosophilidae; genus Drosophila; species Drosophila orena. Next base: position 5,327,400 of record VCKV01000008.1, on the reverse strand, counting down.
TCATCCATTTCGCTCCTCCGCTCCTCCTCTGCTATTAACCATTAATTTCTTATTGAAATTTATATTGCTTCACTATAAGCTGCAATAAAGTATATCAAAGGCCTGTTCGGGCGGCATTCTGGGGGCTTGAGTTCCCTCCCCTTTCAGTGCAATCTTTCGTTTGTTCATCCATTTCACAAAAATTCCTGATAATGCTTGATTTCCATACCATACACAAGTACGTGTCTGTATCCGTTTTAGTAGTGACTATATTTTACTCTGTTTAAAATAAATATTACATGAGACGCTTGCTATGTTATTGCCCCTTGATTAAAACATCTGAATTTCTAAAATGTAATTTTCGCATATCTGATAGATATTTTGTCTGTGCTGCCCCAAAAAAAAAAAAGATTTAAAACTCTAAATATAATTCACAATATTTTGTGTTATAAATTATTATGCTGGCGGGTGGTTACTCGTTAAGTTATTGCTATATCTTTATCAGTTATCTGCAAGCACAGATGATATACTTATTTATAACACAAAGCTGATCTTGAAGAGGGCAAAAATAGATTGAGTGCGTTGTCAACGCTCACTTTCAACATTTTATCACCCTTGCGCTTCAGCAAAGCCTGGCTTACGTGTCTACCAACTATGAAATGCAAAGTAACCGCCACTGAGTACTCTTAGTACACTTCATGCATAATATGCCTGGGGCTGGGTTACGCCTCGTTCCTATTTATGTACAAAACACCGATATCCAGATAGCAAGTACCCTCGTTACTTAGCTACTATCACACACACTGACTGAACTTGCTGCTATCGCATTGTTGCTTTGTCAGAGAGGTTTTACAACTAGTATCATAGCTATTTTGTGAGTATTGCTTCATTTTTATACAGGGTTTTTGGTAACACTAGGCTTTTCTTACAATATTTATTGAATCGTTTTCCACCTTGATATTTTGCCGTCTTTGAGGGAGATAAGAACTTAGGTTTCAGTCGAATCTGAAATAAGTTATTTGTTATCTGATTGTGGTAGCAAATGAAATAAAATAAAAATTCATAACTTATGTTCTTGCTAAATATTTATTTATGTATGTAGTACCCAATTGAAAGTGTATATATTGAAGGATCCTCCCGGCCATGCCGAAGTCATTCATTACACAGGTAAAAGTTTGGCATGTCTCCATTTCGAAACGGCTTCATATTTGTTTTGAAACTAAGACTAGAAACTGGACCTTAATGTCTAAACTCTACTTTGAGACTGCACTTCCATATGGCGCGATAAAGTCACTTAATAATATGTTAAATATGTGTTTGTATGCAAAGTTATTTGAGGTCATTGAACGAAGCGGACAAGTAGACAGATTCAAATATGGTTTGTGGACATGCTCGCACTTTGATGTAATCGATTCGTTTGATTAACGTTGAATTGTTGGGGGCAAAACAAGTAAACCCAACAAAACCAAGTCAATGGGTTTCCAAAAAAGAACGACAAAATACGAGAGATCGTGTAAAAGTTTGGCATTTTGCCCTAAAAGTTTATGCTATTTTACAAATATACAATATATGCATATATAGATGTATATCGCTTATGATTTGATTTGACTTGTTGATTGCCTACGAGCTAATAATACCTTAGGTTTGAACTAAGATTTCCATATCGTATGTACGTTAGTATATGTGTATAAGTATAACTATATATAAGTTATGTATACAATTGTATAATATTGCAATTTCCAAATGTTCAGTTTCAATATGATGTTTTTTTTTTTTTGTATGGGCTAGGGATCTGGGCGTTTAATGGGCTGAAAGTCGTGGAGTGGGGGCACCCATCTATAGATTACAATACAAAATTGCTTGTCTTCACTTGGTTAATAATAATATTACAATTTCTTTTGTCATTTCAAGGGGGTTTTTCGTCGTCCACAGCGACGTCTCAATTACAAATTTGATCCCTATACTAATACTACTTTCTACAAATATATGTATGTGTAATTATATGTTACGATAGAGATTTTTCTTTACTTTCGTTTGGGTGTTTGTTGACCCAGATTCAAATTCTGTTTGAATTCACAATACATAATCCGCTTTGAGTTTTGTATTATTGCAAAATAAGATATTTTCTCTACTGCTGTGTGTTTTGTGCATCAGCGCCATATTGAATGATTAAATATATGTTCTCTCACCTATTTCAAAGGTCAAACAGGGAAAAGTAGTTTTTTTAAAATTGAGAGGACCTCTCACTTATATGACAACGATCTTACATTGGTATTCTGCTGTAACCATTTCTTAAAATTGTAAGCGAGATAAAATATAAATTCATTTGATTTCGTGGCTGAATGCTCCAAAAGCCTATTTAAAACATGTTACCGATCTTAAGAAAGGCCTCACAGCAAATAAATGGTGTCATTCAATTCAATTATGATTAAATATTATTATTATATTTGTCTTGTACTCGAACATTCTCATTTTACTTAGGTTCTTTAAGTATTTAAGGAGAAACCAGACTTACAAAAAGTTAGTTCTTTATATCCCTATCAAAGTGAATGTTCATATTCTTTAAAATTAAACTGAGAAATACACAATAAAACCAAAACATGAATTAAATACTCTTTTTCGTTTAAAATGTTTGTTTTGTAAGTTTAAATTAAAGTAGTTCAATGACATTTTAATGTGTAATGCAAATAAACAAAGGTATTTTTTTCGTTGAATCAATTATAGTACAAAATTAGTTTTCATTGCAGAATACTTCAATTGCTTTCGAGTACAAGACAATAAGAAAGCCTTGGTAGGATCATGGGTAAAATGAATACCCTCTTGCTTGCCCTTTTGTCCATCGGCGTTTTTAAAACAGGCCTTTGGCGCCGGCCAACTTACGTCGCCGGAATCACATGAGTCATCATTTGAGCGTATTGTAAATGTTATCCTCTCCGGCCAACTCCACGGTGGTGATGTGGGCAGCGTGCCTCTCGCCCAACGGTTCCTCGCCCAGGTACACGGTATGGTAGCTGATTGCGCTGCTCTTCACCGCCGGCGTAGCTCCATTCACCTCTATCCGACTGACCGATTGTGGTCCATTGACCGAATACTTGAGCGATGCATAGTCACCATCATCGTCGGGCACATGAGTGAACTGAGTGGCTCCCGAAAAAGTGTCCGCAGTGTATGAAGGACAGATTTCAGCGTATATATTCTCCTTTGTGTAGTCCACAACGGGAACTGGTCTGCTGGCAGACTCCGATCGCAGGCAGTCCCCGCCGGAAGTTACTAGCGAATCTCGCACACTGGAGTAGGGCAAGTCATCCTCCACCAGCGATGCGGGTGATATCGCCAGTTGATTGAGACCTCCTCCCAACAGAGAAACTCCACCGGCTGCCCTTCTTCCAGTGATCGGTTCCCTGGTCATTGCCTGTTGCTGCGCCTTTAGCAACATCAGATGACGCTTCTCCTTCTCAGCCTCGTGGAGTTGCAACTTTTGCGGCAAGGAAAAGAGAGGCAACTGGTGCAAACTGGACGATGACTTGCTGTACTGCCTGGTCTTCACGTGAAACTCGTTGTAGAGCTTCTCCGTGATGAAGGACTGCGGAGGTGGGGTCTGATTCTCCACATCCTCCAGTTCGGTACCCGCCTCGCTGATGGCGTCATTGTGATTGTGGCTGGCCAGCAAATCAGGTCGTGGCTTGCATTGACCATTGAGCAGCTCAATATCCTGCAAGGACATGGACTTCTGCATCATCGTGTCCAGAGACCTCGGCTCCATGTTGGTCAGCATTGTTGTCTCGGTGTCGGACGCTGCTGTGCTGTTCAGGGAGATAGCATCCTGCTCTGGCTGTTCTGGATTCGACCCAAAACGCTCCTGCAGAAGCTTGGACATATCCGTATAGCGCTCCATGCTCATCCGCTTAGCCTGCTCATCGAGATCTAAGTCAGATTGATGTTTCTCTACTTGTGGCTGCTGTTGCTGCGAGTGATGCTTCCCAAACCACTTCTTCTTTGTGGACTGGAACACTCGCATGCGTTCAGAGATGCGATTCAAACTGGATTCCGACTGAGCTGCAGCAGACGCTGCTGCTTCCTTGGCTTCCAGATTCTCCAGATCGGTTTTGCTGAGGAATATAATGGAATCCTCCTTCTCGTGCCCTGCAGCCATGGAGCTCTTCTCGCGTCTCAGGATCTTTGGAAAATGCAGTGGCTTCAGGATTCGTAGCCCCTCTCGATTCTTGCTTCCCGCACGTTCCGAGCGCTGAATTAACTCAATCTCCACAAGCTTCAGGAATGGATCGCAATTAAATTGACAGAACTTCAGCATATTCTGCACATTCGTGTTAGCGAGCATCCGTTGCTCGGAGTCAAAGCCTAAATAACTCTTTACCAGCTGTATATCCCGACTGGGATAGAACTTCCTCAGCTGCAAGGGCGTTTGGGTATCCACGTCTTCAATGGAACAGCCTACGACCACGTCCTCCTTGCTCACTTGACTAATGCAGAGCTGCTCGGGAATGTCGGGTCCGCCTGGACCGGAGATATATCGCAGTGTTAGCGGTAACTGTTTGGCCGCCGTCACCAACGCACTCAACCGATGCACACACTCCGGATTCAGCTTGCGCTGCGCATCGCCCAGTTTCTGAAGCAGTTGAGGAATTCCCGGCTCAATCTCGTAGAACTTGCCCTTGGTGGACAGTGGGACGTACAACACCTGCCTGTTTTCATTAAGGAGCTGGGCATACCGGTTCTTCTCCTTCTCCCGTCCCATGTACCCACCGCCATGGGACCTGGTCGCATTGCCGTTGCCATGCTGCGACATATTGACCTGATCCTGTTTGCCATCCTCGAAGACGGCCAACAGACGGAATACCTGCCCGCCCCTGGCCGTCGTTTTCACGTACTGTGGACGTCCCTTGTTAATAGGCAGGCATCCCTCGTGCGTTGGACTATTCGTACTGTTGGGTGAGGATTCCGTAAACGCCGGCATGTTGTCCACTGAGACAAACTTGTAAACCCGTTCCCGAACCAGCTGTATCAGAGATCCGTATTGTGTGGCCGTTGGGAGGCCCTTCTCGCTCAGCATTGAAAAGTAACCTGCGGGAAAAAGAAAACATACAAATTAAAAATATGTCGTTGTATGTGAGTTTCACCTTTTAAGCTGGTTTTATCAATAAAAATGATGTAACCATTATACATTTATTTAAATTATCGTTATTAAATTAATAACAAATAAGTCAAAATAAAATGTTAGCAAAATCCTTGGCATCTGAAGGTCATGAATGCATAAAGAGTACAAAAAAATTATTGAAACTAATTTGGAAATCTCTTTGAACAAGACAAACATTTTGGTTCAGTCACTGAACAAATCTGTTTACTGTCTAAAATCTGAAAACCATTTTTCCGACAGCTGACAGCTTGGTACTGAATATACTACACAATTTGCAATCCAAAAATGAGTACAATAAAAATAAAACAAAAAACGTGACGTTCGACTGGCCATCTCATAGTATTGAGATACATACATACATATATATGATTTTCTTAAAATAAAGCAGTTTCTGTCGATTAAAACAAGCCGACAAGCTCGATTCGAAGGTTTGTTAAAAATTAAACTTTAACGTAAAAAGAGTTTCAGTTAGCCCGGGTGGATTGTACAGGAAAAAAATGCAGTGCAATTAAACATTACATGTATCGATGAGTCCATTAATCATTTCATTTAGTTCAATTCGCTCCACTGAGTTCAAATTATAATGATATAAAAGAAATTGATGATAAAGAGGGACTAATGCAATCAGCGTCGACAGCAATTGAATCAACACAAGAAAAATCCAATATGGTCGTGCAAATTGAATCACTCCAATTTGCCATCCATTTTTTCCGGACACTGCAAGCCTAATGAATAAAATGATAATACCCAGCGTCAGTGAGTCTATAAATGGGCAGATTGCATAATATTCGCACCCAATGGTTTACATTGCGCCTCGCCAAACGGCTGTGAAAAGTCACATGGCGTTGCGATTTGAAACAATGGCTGACCGCGGTACGGCGCAGCGGAGCACCAGTGGGTGGATGATGGTGGTGCAGGTGGTATCGGTGGCGTCGGTGGTGTCGGTGGTGTCGGTGGCGGGCCACCGAAGAAGTAACCGCTGCCTGACAGACTGGGCCAAAAACCACTGGCACTGGAACCCCCAATAGAGCTCACATTGCATAACGCCTGATGAGCAATAGTTGCGAATACTTTCCATTGTTGAACTGTGACTGTGTCACGCAAAAAACACCAAAGTTCGGGCAATACATATATGTATGTGTATATGGATTGTGTACTTAGTAACCCCGCATTGGGAGATCAGAGTTCGCCCGGCTGACTCACTAAGCGAGTTGGTTACGACCGGACCGTGTAATCAGGTACAACTAAGTATCTAAATGCATTCGTCATGAGAACACTAAATTGTGCCTTCAAAAGCCGCGTCTGGATTATGTAAATGGGCATGCGACTACAATCTACCGCATTCGTGCCGAATCAGTCACAGGTTTTCCTTTTTTTTTTTTAATCATTCGGTTATGCCTTTAGCTACTGCCAATCGGCGCATCAATCGGTGGGTCATTGAAGTTAATTTACTGTGAGCGATAAATTAACTTCGCTCAATGAAATGACAACTTGTTTGAAGCCGCCCTCTCCCAAGCCAACTTGTAATTACAATTAGCCGCAGCAGTTGTATTCTAGTTGTTCTGTGAAAAGGGTATCTCTAGCTTTTGCAATTGTATTATTCCGCTCAATAAATAACAGGTGATTAAACCGCAACCGCACTAGAAACCCGAGTTAGCACACATGTAATAATACTATTTATCTTTTGTTAAAACCAATTTAAAAAATGCAATCTCAATATGTTTGCTAATTGCGTTTAGTTTATTACGAATATAATGGTAACCCAAATGGCAAACTGTAAGTTACTCTTATATCTCTTTATAAACGCAGAAATCAATGAAATCATTCACTGCTGACACTCACCCGGAAACTCCTGTGGAATGAGCAGGGTCTTCTTGCGCTGCGATGCCTGAGTCTTGGCGTTGTGTCCATGGTAGATGTTGCGCTGTCGCACCAGCCTGTAGAGCAGAAAAAGCTCATCGTGGCCGGGTGGGGTGCCACCGTTGCTGCTGTGTCGACCGTTGTTGTTTTGGTGACCAGAACCAGAACCAGAACCCGAGCCCGAACTTAGACCAGGACCAGAGCCAGTTCCGTTTCCGGTGGCGCTGCCTCCGCTGGACGATGAATGGGTGCCGGTGCCGGTGTCAATGTTGCCACTGGAAATGTTTCCAGCACCACCACCACCAGAACCAAACGGATTCGCTCCCGTCGAGGAGCTGCTCGATGCCGCCGTTGAGGAGCCATGCGACGAGCTGGACTGAAGAGTTTCGTTGGAGCTCTTGCTCGCATGCAGGATGCGAACGACGCGGGGCAGGGAATTCCGCTCAAGGAACTCAATGGCGGTCAGCGGTCCCTGGAAGATCGATTGTTTATTAGTTGGCATACAGTATAAGTAAATATAAAGTGTATATTTGATTTATTTCAAAATCAAATGTGGCTAGATCATTTAAAATCGATTGGCGAGATTAGAAAACGTATTGACGTCATAAGCACGTGTACACAAAATAAAACAAAATGTTTATATGTAAATTGTAAACATTTTTAAAATCCCAAAGCTTTTAGCTATGTACGTTAATCTTATTGCGTTATATTGTAATGGTAGAACATTCTTTGGGGATTTTAAAACTGGTTTCTATAGTTATTCGATTATTATTATCAGATTATGTTACTGTTTGAAATTTGTTTGGCGTAAATTCAATCTTACTTCGCTGCTGCCCTTGGAGGCCTTGCTGTCCCCAGTGGAGTAATCGCCGCTGCCATTAAGTGCGTCACAGTATCCGGAATGGGCACCTCCCAGCAATCCTGAGCCCGCTCCCAAGCCGTAGGTGCTATTGTTGGCACTGCCGCGCACGCGTCGTGCCCTCCGCTGGTTCAGCTCGATCTCGTTGCGGCGGGCCAGGCGGGCGTTCTCGAAATCGGCCACCGAGAACATATTGGAGCTTGTGTCGTGGGAGTTGAAGCGCCGCAGTTTGGGCTTGCGCGCCCCGGCCGCCGAATGGTGGCCGTGATGGGCGCCAACGGCTGCTCCACCTGCAGCGGCAAGAGAATAAGGTAGGAGAGCATTAGCATATAGAAAAGAAACGCCATGCAACGCGACGCGGAGGAGTCGTGAGTGAGTGAGGTAGCACATTGTGCATCGGTGAGGTAATCGCATAAATATAAATGCACATGTGAGTGTCTAATTGCCACCCCGTTGTCTGCAGTGGGAAAAACCCACACACCGTCGTATCAACTTCCACATCTACTGTGGCAGTGCCTCGTCTATAATGAGTGTATATTCCCCAAGCGAATTTCAGTTGGCGTGACGCAACTAAAAAAAAATAAGGCAAGTGGCTCAAAACTGTTGCTAAGCGCAGCTAATTTTCAGTCAACGGTCAACGAGACGATGACACACAGTGGGCAAATATCGCCGCAAAGCGCAACCGCAAAATTAACAAGAATTTTCGCAATAGACAGGAAGGAATGTCGAAAGATCTTGCACTGAATTTTAAGTGGGGAAAATCGAACTTTTATTGTTAGAGACGGCCATTTTTAGACCAAAATAAATTTAATGCACTGAACTGCTGCACCTGTACACAACATTCTTGCTCTCGACTTTGTAAAACATCTTTCAGCCAAGGTATTGTATATGAATTGGAATTTACGAACTTAAAGTTCAACTTGTCGAGAAGAAAGCCTATCTCTGTCTAATAATAACATGCAAATACTAAAAGCGTTCAATATGTACAAAACTCAACCTGCTCTATTTGCACTGAATTCTAATCATAGCTTTTTTTGCGTTTTAACAGCGTTTACGCAAACAAGTTTGTCACTAACAAGACTTTATTTGCAATACAAATATATTGACTATCAGCTAATTGATACTAAATTTCGCCATTGACGTTTTCCATGGGTCATTAAAAATATCTTCTTGGTTTATGAATAGCTAGAAAATTGCTCAAAAACTTGTTGGAACATTTTAGATTTATTTCAACTATAAAAATTCGTTATCAAATTAAGTCAGGTCAAGGCATAATGTGTAAACTATTAATCAAGGTCATTTTATTATCGATTAACTCACTTCAATTGGCATTTCCGGACTTTTGATTACTTTTTGAAAATTTGAAAACCTTTTGTTAATTCGAATGCACTCGACTTAATATCGAGGAAGAACGCTTGACAACTGCAGGGGTCTATGACTTGACAATTTTAAGGTCGAATTGTATTGTTGGCTCAAAGATCCAATCGGATCGAATATCGAGGCACTAATAAAAGAGTCAACAACTGGAGGCGATTAACGGAACACAGCTACACAGACAACACAAATAGATAACACCTTCCTCTCCTCATGGGCAACATATATATTATTATATCGTTATCGGGTCGACATCCAAAAAAGCAATTGTCTGTCGCCCCAAACAATACCGCATGAAATCACTTAGGTATTTGATTTTTTCCCAACTTTTTTGCTTCAGAAATAGTTAAGTATATAGGCAAACTTCGAGCGATGCAATTAAAAAGAGATATCGCGATATTTGATTGCTTATTGTTTGAATGCGGCCCATGGTGCGATTTGGATCCGCTGATTGGTGGTCGGCGGCGCATTACTCACTTTAATTGCGCACATTTGGCTTAATTTTTTGCCCCACACACAGCACACATTTAATAAATGCAGGCGAGGGCAGAAATCACAGCATAACACCGGGAAGGGGCTAAAACGTTTTGTGAAATTGCTCTTATCTTTTGTGAAATATCAATTGCAGAGTACACTTTCTGCCAGCGAGTGAGAGAGTATGCAATACATACATAGAGAGAGAAAGCGATAGAGTGGCTGCAGGGCGGTGTGAGATTGTCACGTTTCGTGTGAAATTATGCGAAGCGAGGCGCGCGCCTTGGCGAAAAGAAATCCCCATACAGACAACACAACCACCAGTTAGAAAAAAAAAAATGTTTCTGGTAACGAGGCCCTTGTACCCTTCCAAAGCTTACTCTCACATATCTAAATCCTTCTGCTGATCCTACCCTTGTCAAACTTCATCGCAGATACAAATACATATCAATAATATGAAGTAATAATCTATACATCTTAGTCTTTGATGGTTAAGAATTTTGTATAACCATTCATATTTTTAAATGGGTCGATTTTTAAATTTATGTGAATAATTATTATCACTTCATCTCTTGATTGCTCAGAGTGTTGATTGTTCTTCCATCCAAGCTAGCTGGTCATAAAAATAGCACATGTTTCGGTTTTCACTTTTAATCGTTTCGCTCGAATACGATTTGCACAAAAATAAATATTTATACGATTTGGATTCGTTTATCCAAAAGCACTGTACAGTTGGTTATCAAATAGTCGAATTATCATATTTAGATGAAAGTTTGGAAATCTTTGAATCATATTGCAATCTTTTGAAAGCTCGATTAGTATCCACCTTCCATTGAGACTAATTATCAGAACTTTATTAATATTGAAAATATCTATTTTAAACTCTTGAGTTTAGTTATTGAAGTTAACCTGTAGGTGTAAACTTGGATCTTTTATTACGTATCATAAAATCTTGTAACGGCGCACCTTGTACGGAATATGACGTAGAAAGTACACTCATTTTAAATAATTGGGTACTTTACCCCGTTGTAAAAAATGAACTTTAATATTTTACAGCAGCAACTTGTTCGAAATAACCGTACTATATTGTGTGAAAATAGTTAGTGCTTTGCTACTGTTTGAGCGTAATAAAGTTCATAATTTTCAAATAAATTTAATGAATCGAAAGAAAACTTTTTTTTAATCTATCACATGTGAAATTACAGTACCAAATTGTGTAAATAGGGAAATACGGGAAAAAAGTAACATTTCGGTTATTAAGTGCAATCAAATTAATTTTTTTAGTGCGTTCCATTCCTTCCGCAGGAGTATATCGTTTATATCAGGATGATCCCAATTACCATACCCTATAAGCAGGGCATCCCACAAAACAAAAGCAATGGCAACGTCATTGAGCAAACAATTACCCATTGCGCTCTCCCGCTCTCCTCTCTCACGCTCGCTTGAAGCGCGTGCCTTGTCTACCTCCCCCTCTACCTCCCCCAACCAAACACCCACTTGCTCTCTTCGCGCTAAGCTTACCGTTACATGCAGCTGCTGCTGCAGCTGCGACGCTGTTGCTGGGTGCGCCCGCTGCTGCTGTTGCGACCCCGTTGCCGCCCACTGTGCCAGCGCCTGCTCCTCCCACTGTGGAGCTAGGATTTGTAGCTGTTGCTGTTGTTGTTGTTGTTGTGCTCTTTGTGGCTGATGCAGTGGGTGTTGTTGCTGCTGCCGCTGATGTTGTTGTTGTTGCTGCTGGTCCGCCGGGCATGTGCGGTCTACTGTTCATCAGCCAGTTGGCCAGGTGCCTCTGCCGCTCGAGCTCGATATTGGTGCGCTGCATTCCGAGTCCGGACAGCTTTAAGGTCTCGTTCATAATCGCAATCAATCAAACCGAAAAAAAATGAATACGCCACTGCAACGAGCGGACGCGTCGCCGCCGTCGAAACGAATGTATTCCAACTCGGTACGTCTCGCGATGCCGATTTTCAGCGACCAACTGAGCAGACTTGTCCGACTGCAGCGGCGCCCTCCTCGATCGTTGCTGCTGCTGCTGCTGTAACGAGAGCCACAGAGAGAGGAAGAGAGAGAGAAAAGCGTGAGAGAAAACACGGAGAGCACAAAATGCGCGCACAGTGGGCAGCGTTTACATAAGTGGCAGCGCGGCCAGAGGAACTCGATTTCGCACAGTGGCCTCAATCTGACAGCTGCACACTCTCACAATTATCGGCTATCATATGAATAATATTTGCCGAGCTGCTCGATTTTGTTTGGCAAATATTTTTACTTTATTATTAGACAACCTACTTAGTTATTGATTGTGGTTTGGGCACAGTAGGATACCCAATACCAGGGAGCTGTATCACTCCCAAGTTCAGTTTATACATTTCTGAATCATCCCAATTTCACCAGAATTCGATTATCGTGAAATTGTACTTAAAGAAAATAATTATTTATTAAAAATTCGATTCGACGGCAACTTGAAAATAACAAATTTAGTGCTTCCTAGAAAATTCCTTTTTAAATATATTTATTTTGATTGATTTTTAGAAATTGAATTTAATTTTAATTTTACGAATTTCTTAGCAGGCGTTTTCCTTTTATATTTAAATATTAGCTAAATATTTATGCGACACATAAAATTTTAATTGTTTTGCATTGTTGCCCTAATCAAATGATCAACCAAATAAGCAGCTGTGCAAACCTTTATGCAGAGTTCGTATACCCCGAATCCAAGTGTAACAACAACAATTGCAAAATGTGTAAAAAGATGTTGAGCGTTAGCAAAAAAAAAATCTCCTTCCTAATTGAGATGGTTGCTGTGTGCTGCGTGCTGCTTGTGTGTGTGAGCTGGCTGTGCGTGTGTTGTGCATAAACTAAAATTGCGATGACGATGACGACGTTATCAGAAACTCAGCTCTCCCGCTCGCTCGCTCACTCGCCCGTTCGTTCGTTGGCTTGTTCAATGTCGCCGCACCTTTCAGCTGTCGACCGCCCACCGCCCACTTCGCCACCCCCCGCCACCACCCACTCCTCGTGCAACAGCGTAGAAAGCAGAGCCAGTTCGTCTGGCGCTGGCAGCAAAAACAACAATCGCGCGTCATCTTCAAACGTTATGCGACAGCGTAATCGGCGCGACTGTTAGAAGAGTGAGCGAGATGGAGGGGATAGGGAAAGAGATAGATATTGAGATGTGGTGTGTGTGTGGGGAGGGTCAACCTCTTTCAACTATCATGGGCACCCACAGATAATTTAATTTGGGGATGCGTAGCATGATTTCTTTTAAGTTAATCAGTTGGTCTACAAGTCGTTCACAATTTAATATATTGTTTAGTTCAAGTTTATTTAAACATATATTAAAGATTTGGTGGTACATAGATCGGTATTGATTTTCACAGGGAATCAATCCAAAAGCCCACAACTCCACCACTGGTTTCCCCACTCGTCGTCACTCATTGTTCAGCACGTTTTTTGGTTTTTGTTTGGTGTTTTGCTGTTTTGTTATTTTCTGTTTTGTTTTCCTTTCGTGGCCTGACTCTTTTTATGTGCTTTCCCAGGAAAGAGTATCATAACTTTGTCATAATGTTGGCAAACCATTCGACCGGGGGAATTAAATGCCAGAAGGCATCAAGCCAAAAACCTAAAAACAGTGTTGCAAACGTTTCAGCTTGTGGCTGTACACTGCACACAATTTTACAATTGTCGTGAAGACAGAATGATCATATATTCAGCTCAAGAGCTCATAGGACTATGTTCTAAACTCCAAAAGTGAGTCTAGCTAGATACGTAAATCACACTTTTCACAATTCTCATATTTTTTTTTTAAATCGTTATATGTATTTTTTTTTGTGAAACGGAAAAACTTATTCAGTGTAATTTCGTGAGCATGACGAGGCATAACAAGCGATCTACATACAATGTTTGATTTTTTGGGGTTGCTATGCCAAGCTTTTCTATTGAAACTATCAAAATTGAGTTGAACGATCTGCAAAATTCTGTACATACTTATGTATGTACACACATGCATACATTATTATGTAGCAACATACATACATATGTATATAAGTACAACATAAAAGTACTTTTAGTCGGAAGCAGATGTGCATATGCTATAAAATAAAATGAGTGTGGACTCTTTTGTATCCGGAGTGTTCATCATGTTTTTTTTCTCTTTTTTTTGTTGGACACTTGTGTTTCAAAAAACTTGGGAGAATAGTCTAAGCACCAGCTGTTACCGCTTAGTAATGCACATGATTTATTATACGAACAAAACTGTCGATTCTTTCAGATAGAAGAGTATTCAGGCCTCGACTCGCAAGGCGTGGGCGATTTTCGAATCGGAATAACTGCATATATATTATACTTTAGATTCAACCTTGAATACATCTTATCGGTGAACTGAAATAATATAATAATAATTGCCGTATAGATCTGATGTAATCATTTGAATATAAGGAAATGGGTTGGTGATGCACTTATGCACGAAGATCAAAGAGCGGAATACAGCCACATAAACAAACCAAAAACGATCATGATAAGATGTTCCATAAGTGTTATTTTAATTAATGTCCATAAATTAATACTCAGAAATGACGTAGATGTGATTAATGGGAATGATCTATTTTTAAAAGAATGTAGATAATAAACTGTAATCTTTTAACTCTTTGTCAGATAGGCATATTTACAAAAGCAAGACTCATCCAGGCAGAGCTATGATACCATATGATCATCGTGTTATATTATCCGTTTACACTTATTTCCTGATTAGATAATGTAGAAAGTGTAGAAATTGATATAAAAACGGCTGATAATACTCTTGAAAAGATGCAAAGATACGTGTATACTAGAAGAGCATACGGTTTTCGGTCAATTTGATCCATTTGATACGCAGTTTGTTCTTGTGGCTTCTGTCAACTGGTTTGCGGACTCAACTAATAAAACATAATCGCACGGAATTCGCGTCTTCCTAGCCGCCGCCTCAGGTGTTTCCCCAAGGGGTGTTGGCCCATTGTCTGCCCACTTTTTGTATAATTCATTTCTATGCGTAGCTGTCGGCTTGTCAGCTGTCGCCGCACTTTTGATGAATCACAGGCCTGCCTGCCTGCGCCTGCCCAGCACAACGCAGCACACAGTGGACGGACCCAGCTAAAAATACGCGCGAACTGAAAATGCAAAATTCATGGCCGTTCTCTGCTTTTCATTCGCATGGAATGCGGTGAAGGCGCTCCTCATCGATACCAAATGAACAATCGCCGGTTACTTGGGTTCGGTTAGCCGTACACACTGTAGGCGACTGTTGAAAATTTATAAAATTAGAACCTTTTTAAAAATGTAATCGAATGAAGTGAATCAACAATTAAGAATTCTTTTATATTTAAAAGGGACTTCACTGCCACAAAGATAAGAACAATATATGTATGTACATATGCACATACATATCCACATACATATGTACATACTAAATATAGTATTAGTTAATTTTTGGAAGTCATACACGTTAGAGATTATATTTTGAAATTACTTTAATGGAAGTCATGAAGGAATGATATATGTACATATGTAAGTATGTTTGTAACTGAGCACTGAATACCGGGAAACTTGCATTCTGTGCACGCAACAGCATGACAATGGTACATAGATATGTATATTTAAATGGTGGTTATACTCGATACTTGTAGAGTAAAGGGTATACTAGATTCGTTGGAAAGTATGCAACAGATAGAAGGAAGCGTTTACGACCCTACAAAGTATATACAATTCGTGATCAGCATCACTAGCCGAGGTAACGGGTATCTGATAGTCGGTGATTTCGTTCTGTCTTGTTTTAGTTCCAGATACATATTTTAACTGTGTTTTCAATGGACGTTCTAAGGCAAAAAAAAACTATTTAGCTGGACATGAATGGGACCGTAGACCGTAGACCGTAGAGGTCTAAAGCCGGCGTGCTTAAGAAGTGGCTTAAATGGTCTTACTGTCTGTGGCTTAGACGTCCGGCAGTCTTGGCCAGCAGCCGCAGTAACGAGGGTGAAATTCGGAGGTGGAAAACTGGCTTCGACCACCTGACGACCAGGCCCGATGTTGCCGCACTCATGTGCAACTAATCGACGTGTGCTGGTTTATTGGTTTCAACTTGGGTCTCTGATGCGGTGGCAATTACGCCGCTTCTGCATTTCGAATTTCGCATTTTGAATTTCGCATTTTGCATTTCGCATTTCGCATTCAGTGATGTGGTCAGGGCATAGCGATGGGGCTTTCAAAGTACACGGCCGAGCTTATGGCCACTATAGCTATGCGGTTGCCCCAATGCCGTTAGCCAAAAGGAAGACGAGGTGGAGCGGCATTACTGGGGAGCACAGCATGTGGTCACCAACTCTGGACTGGCACGAGAATACTACGAGTATACACAATGTGCTCTTAAGTTTGCATGTTTATGGCGTAGTATGTATGTATGTATGTACCTACTAAACGACGGACAATTATTTATCAAACAAGTGGTAAAGAGAATAACGATGAGCGCGAGTATCGGGGGGGTGAAGAGTGGGTAGGGGAAATGCATTTTCCAACTGAATTGATTATGATGCAGGGCACTGTGGAGATGACGATTTCGTTTACTTTGACCATAATAATGATTACAAATGAGAACGGGACTGGCTGGCAAGGAAGTGGAACAATGAAATGCAATTTGCAAAATGTGTCTCAAAGAGGAACTGGAGTAGTTGCACTTGCAAATGAGAGGAAACCAGGTGCTAGTTAGGGTCATTTAAATATTATAGGTAGACTACTCCTGAAGAACCTTGCAAACTAACAAACATTTAAAAAAAAAAAATTTCCTTCTTAAAGAGGCACATAATTGTATATGATATCTACCAATCTACCAAATTTAACCTACATAAAGTATTCTATAAGCAATGTTTATAATCATTATAAGGATGTACTACTCTCGGTGCAGACTTAACCGCATTATTATATGGAATTTATCACTTATTTATAGAGTTTGAATGACAAGTAGTGCAAGTATGATATTATTATCACGCTAGGGAAGTTATGTTATTAAGCACACACGATTAAGAATATTTAATATATTTCTATATATATATATATATAATATTATATTTAATATTTTAATATTTAATATTCAGAACAGGAATTCTTTTTTTAAGTACCAACATACTGCTTTTAACTTAGTTCGTCAAGAAAACAATTGTAAAATACGTACTTAGTTCTTAAATACTATAAGTTCACATTATACATACATTTTCATGCGTTTTCCGATCTTAAAAATGCTTTATACTAATTTTCTTTCGTTCGTTGTCAAACAAAATGAACAAAAATTCAGAATAGATTGAAATCGTTGAAGTAATGCGCAAATTTACAGCTTGGCTGAGCAGCTGACTGCCTTCTAAAATAAAAGCAGTGGAAATTCCCAGCAGTAACTATTTTCATTTCGTCTTTCGTACTTTTGGGAGTTTTATGTTAATGCTTTATAGCTCTGGCCACGCCTCGCTTAAAGTTAAAGTTCGTTTCGGGGTAAAGCCCCCGAACTTTTATGCGTCTGCGGTGGGGTTCAGATGGGCGGGCCGTGGGATGGGGTGGTACTTTGGGTGCGGGAAGGTGGCGCCACATCAGCAGCTGCTGTTGGGCCACAGTTAACTGTGCTAACTGTGTTGCCTGGCACTGCGATTTATTAACAGTTAGCCAAAAGCCCGAATATCTATGTATCTACCTTCCTACCTATGTATGTATGTAGCTACCTACACTGCTACAATTGTTGTAGTTATTCTTCTACTTGGGCCTAACATGGTTGTTGTTGCATTTTGAAGCTAGCCCCAAAATTTATTGCCTGCAGCCACATGATGAATGATTCTGATAATAATATTTTGTTATTGCCTTTTTGCCTTGGGTGAGTTTTTCGTTCGGTTCTTCTTGGCTTTTGCTGTTGCAGCAACTTTGAGCTGCGTTTTGTTGCCAAAAATTGAAGTCACCATGGAGCCATGGCCAAAAAGACCTTGCCACAAAAAGCTGTTAAATTCGGGGTATCGAGTATATGTGTGTGTGTGTGTGCCCCATGGAAGTTGCCCCCCGCTGTTGCGACGGCCGCTAAAATAAAACATTCGGGCAACTGACGAAAACATAAACCAAAAGTAATAAACTAAAGGTTGTCATAAGAAAACTTAGACGGCGAACGGTCTTAAAGTTAAGTTATTTGTCTTCAAAAAGTTTTTCAGCGCAGGAACTCCACGTATGTATAACATTTTCCAAAACAGGAATTCACATTGGTGGAAAATGTACTGCTTAGAGCTAACAACAAATTTGAAATAAAGTCTAAAATAAGTCTGCTATCACATTTTTTAAATTTCCAGCACCAAAACAGAATTTAAAAGTATAGAAAAACCACTGGAAGCTTAACATTCGCACGACCTTGGCAAGGCAATTTGATACAATAATTTCCGCGGAATTTGAAGAGACAGTTGTGCATGGAATACTAAGACCATTGTGGTGGTCGGAAAACTAATCCCAACAGAGGAAGGGAGTGCGATAGTGGACAAAAGACAGCATCAATGTCGACACGTTGAAGCTCCGCTCACAGCAAGTGAGTAAATTTTTTGACAAATTTATGATGATGGAATTTTAAGTGATTTTTAACGAGTGTCTGCAGAGACGTTGTATTTTCGGTAAGGCACCGAATACTCAGCAGCAAAGCTATTTTATCAACATCTGTAATGCTTGTTTTCGCTGTAGTTAGCTAATAAATATTTAAATCGCTCGAATACGATTGCACACAGAATAGTGCAATCAAGGGGAATATTTAAACATTCAACTTTGTTTATTGTCTTTGGAACGAGAAACAGTTTAACGAGCGGAAAATGATCGGAAAATGTTAATAAATTTGACTTCGACAAACGGAATTTCATCTTCTGGGCTGCCACTCCCAGTTGGTGCCAACTGCAGGCGCCGCATAGATGCGTAAATTGTTGATGCCACCACCTGTGCATTCGACTGTAAAATTTATTGATTGCACAAATAGGCCCAAAGCATCGGCAGTGACGCAGATATTGGTATCTATATACGTTATGTACATATACGTAGACCAAAGGCCATTTTGCCTATCTGTGTACACACACAACTTGGAGATCCAATGTAAGCAAATTTCGGCATAAATATTGTATTTACTTTGCCATATTTTTCGAATTTAGCAGTGCGTCAAGATTTAATTTCGCCTTAAAATGGGAATTTACAATGAATATCTAGCTTACAGCGTTACATTCTTTCTTGCAATTCGAAACCACAAGTTGTAAAAAAAACAGCAGGATATGCACTTTGCTTTCCAAATGTCCCATCCTTTGTGATGGCTTCTTGGTGGGCGTAGTACTGCGTGTGATTGACAAGCATTCTCATTGAATTATTAATTATGTAATGCGAAACCAATCGACTGCAATTTGCATATGAAATGAGCCTCACACGCTCACAAAGACTAATTATGGTCTGGCGCTGTGGTCTTAGCAGAGCTACATATATGTAGGCATGAATGAAAATTGCACAAATTTGCATAATATAACACCTTGATATTTAAAATGCAACGCAACAATCTCTTCAGCTTTTTTTACAAAGCACACCCTGGCCATTACAAGAATTTTCCCGTGGCCCATGAGCACGGATGGGTTGTGTTAATTGCACTCGAACAAATTGGTCACTTAGGGAAATTGGTATATGAAAATGGGAAAATGTGTTTGTTTTCTTCACCACGAAAAGAATAGGTCATCGAGTTCCGCAGCTCAGCACGTGTTGTGAAAGCAAAGGATATTGATTTCTAATTTCCACTCGAGTGCTGCAGATAATTGAATAAACAAATTATATGCTAGCAAAGTTACTGAAGACAATACTGTCTTTTCAATTAAAACTATTCTTTTGCATTTTTTTCATTCTGACCAAAAACGAACTAGAAAGGACACTAGCAAAAAGGGAAATCTAGGATATATGTGTACGAGTTACCGAACTGAGTGAGCCAAAGATGATGTTACAATTGTACTTCATGCAAGGTTGCACACATTTCCGATTGAGATCTCTGAGTTAGGAATCCGCAATGCCGTGGAAAAAGATAGCAAAGACCCACACGCACTCCACGAGGAGTGCGATGGCAACCAGCTGGGATGCACAGGAGGTAACGCAGCGAAAAAAAAGAAAATAATAATAAAGATTTAAGCCCGGCAAATGTTTACATAATATGGACCACAGCACCATCCGCAGACGAGTCGAGACTCTCCAGATCCCAGACGGTAGGTGTGATGTTTGAACTACACTCGACTGGGCCGCTTGCGATGCCCGGCTCGTCTTTACTCTGCCTCACTTTACCGTGCACCACTCTACTCCACTCCGGTGCGCTTTGCCTTTCTGTTTTAAGGCCACTGTTTTTGCTCGGGCTGTTGGGACGTTGGGATGTTGGGCTGGTAGCCAGGCAATCCAGCCCATCTGCATCCTCGTCGCCAGCCCCATCCTTGAATCCTTCCAGCTGCAGTTGGTTGGCGAGGCGACTGTGTCAGCGGCAGCAGCGCTGGTGTTATTAACATTTCTGTTGACATCCTTGGGGTCGCGTTTTGGGCCCCGAACACGGCGAGTTATGAAGGGTATCCGACATGCAAGTACTCAGTAGCCAACTAACAAATCGGCTTCAAACAGCTTTCAATGAAAATAGGTTTTTACAAGTTTAACAATTAAAGCAAGTATCAATGTTGAATAAACTAAAACAATTTAAAAACTAATTAAAGGATAATCACAAAAAACGTACATTAAAAATAATATCTTATTATGTAGATTAAGAACTTTTTAAATGTATTACATAATCTCATAACTTTAAGTCATTAAAGCACATACTGTTAATTGTGAACAAATTATTTTAAGAGGACCTGTTTCTTTTTGGTTAAGCTTAATGTATGCATTTCCCTACCATATAAAAGTTGCATACCTCATATACTCATTAATAATGAGTACCATTATGGTCGAGAAAATAGGGTTTCGCTTTCTTTTCCCCCCTTCTTTTTGATGCCTTTCTTTTTTACTCTTTTTGTGTACTTAGCCGCCTTCTCAACTCAATCTTTCCATACGTGAAACATTTTCATTTTACTTTTGAGTGCAAGCATATACACTCTTTTTTTTGCACATCTGAATGCGACTCAAAGACCCGAAAAGAACGAAGAAAAAAGTAACATGGAAAAAATTATTTATGTGTATATGAATACGTATTGTTGACATATTGAGAGATTGCGGCAATTTAGACCAGACGACACCATTTAAAAAGCCATTAGGCTTTGCTCCGTCAGCTCATAATTACAAGCACAATGGAATCCC
Source organism: Drosophila orena (assembly GCA_005876975.1). NCBI lineage: Eukaryota > Metazoa > Arthropoda > Insecta > Diptera > Drosophilidae > Drosophila > Drosophila orena. The sequence goes on along the minus strand of VCKV01000008.1, from coordinate 5,306,377 downwards.
CCATTAGTAGTGGTTTCGTAGCCAGTCAGTAATCCAGTGGCCAAGTCAACCGTCTTCCCAATGTCTTTCCACCAGCTGCGTCTTCTCGTTTTCAGCTCGCTGATCAACTGGTCTTTGTGTGCCCATGTGGTGCTCGTGGATCGGTTCACCTTCACTGTCGACGATCGAGACCTGTTCCTGTCCCAAAGTGCGGTTGTCGAACAGGATGGTAATCGCAGCTATCTATCCGGCCATATGATGATTAATCGATTGGTGAATGATCTAATATTGACTTCATCAATGGACATCACGCGTCCCCACCGACCGGAACTGCGTCTATATAATGTTCAGCTCAACTTCTGGTCGGTCCTCAATAATGGGTATAAGAATAAGTTTATCCGAATGCTGTACAATAACTATGCCGAGTTCCTTAATACCAAACCAAAGTGCCCACTTAGGCCGGTGAGTTGAAAGTAATCAATAAATGGAGTATTAATTTCAATTACGCGTAAAAATATATATCAAAATTGTAGCACGCTTTTCGGAACTTATTGAACATTCTTTATCACATTTTGAATACCTTCCTTTTGGTCTTTCAGCTTTTTGAAATTGAATCCTTTATTATTTTCAGAATTTTAACTACTCTCTGCATAGGGCCTACATCGACGAAGCCATGCTACCTGATCTACTGCCGGATTGCACTTATCGCATGAAAATGTCCTTTAAGAACAAATCAAAACTGTTAGCTCACATGCAAATTGACGGGCAGTTGCGCACCAAGCGTTAAAACTAAAATATTTGTATGCTCTTTATAATATAAATAAAAATTAAGAGCAAGGCCCGAAAATAATTTACATTTTGGGGATTCGGTTCGATTACTGTGATAATTGCAGTATCATTAACCAATCTGCAGACAAATTGAAATTTGAATGACTTTGGGAGCATTTCAATATTTTATTCAAATTTTTGGAAAGCCCATAATGATTGTCCAAATAATGCCATTATATTTCTTTATATATTTCTGTATATTCGATTGGATTTTAATTTCAACGCTTCAATAAGCGCAATAATACACCAGTATTCAATCATCAGTAATAATGACCACAAATCGAAAATGCCTAGCGTTTTTCATCATTACTAAAATAATCTCATTGGAAACCATCTTTAATTAAACAAAAAGTTAAATACATATGTGATTGCGCGTTGAATAGAATTACCAAAAGGCATTGTAGTAAAACAATAGCCATGAAAACGTTGTATTTCATATTTGCATTATACTTTTTTATCGACTTGGCAAAATGTCAAAATCGTTTGCGGATTTTCTTTGATGAGTTTGCGATCAAGTATAAGGTGCCAGACGTTTTCGAAAAGATGGATTGTAATTTGTTTCAATCGAATAATCGAAGCTACGTCAACGCCGAGATGAAACTCAAAAGGGAAGTTGCAGATTTGAATGTTCGTACACTAATGGAGTTTTCGAAACCAAACGCCCAAACTAAATTGAAGTTGTACGATGTTCGATTGGATGCGTGTCGCCTACTCCAAACTATTAACAAAAATAAACTGTTCTACTTCTATGTGAAGAGCTTTAAGAAACACTCCAACGTTATTTTGTCGTGTCCCTTTAAAGCGGTGTGTTTTACTCAATTGCAATACAAATTTTCGTTAAACTATGATTTTTTCCAGAACTTTACGTATAAAATGAATGATTGGTTTTTGGATGAAGAGGAGCTACCACCGTTTGCTCCTGTTGGCAAATTCCGCACGGTCACCGAATACTTTACTCAACAACGATTGATAATACGTATTGTTACACAGGGTGGTATTTCGTAAAATTATTAGACCTTTCCTCTAAATGGTACATAAAATAATAATAAGTAATAGCCAGCATATCAATACATTTCAAATACATAAGTTACACACAACAATATTTTACTCAACCCACTTGATACGTAAAAATGTTAATACAAATCATCACATACATATTTATTATATTCAAAGCACAATAAAACAATATCAATTAAAATAGCCCTGTTCGGATCCACAAAATTGTGTTTTTTTTCACTCTTCCATACCTATACTAATTATTTTATTATCAAGCAACGAGTTCTCAATTGACTGGTTTTATAATTCCATATATGTATGTGCCCTCAGCTCTTCTAATCGCAGTCGACCGTCATTAAAATGAAAGCGTTGGCCACGTCTACTTTGTTTTGGCTATTGTGGCTTAGCTCCCACATTGGCTTAAAGTGTGAGGAGCGTAATTTTCGCATAAAGATGGATGAGTTTTCAGTTAAATATAAGCTGCGCGGTTTGATACAGCATATAGATTTCCGAATCGTTAATCTGAACAATCGGAGTTACGTTAACGGTGAGATGATAGTGAACTCTGATGTGGATGATATATTAATGCACACAACTATGGACTTTTGGAAGACAACCACCCAAAATAAAATAAAGCTATATGATGGTCGTTTGGATGCATGTCAATTCCTAAAAACTTCTCACCGAAATGGATTGTTTAAAATTTACGTGAAAAGTTTTAAAAAGCACGTACATGGAAATCTAGCTTGTCCCCTAAAAATGGTGAGGAAACACATATTTTTCTCTATAATATGTAATTAGAAATATCTTTAAGAATTTTAACTACACCCTGACAAATTGGCATATGGATGAGAGAGATCTACCTCCGTTCGTTCCCTTGGGTAAATTTCGGACTGTCACCGAATATTTTACACAAGACCGATTGGCACTGCGAATCGTGACGCAAGGAAAAGTGCTTTCTTACAAGACGAATTGAAAATGAGATGTAGCAGAAAACAATTTGGTATATAAAGAGGCCAAAAGATCCCCAATATTGAATTTTTACTTTAGCCACAATAATATTTCTTGTAGTTTTAATACTATAAAAACTCAAATAAACGTTCAGCATTAGCAACAATAATATATTGAGAAATGGTTTAAAAATCAATTTTATAAGTAGAAAGGTGTAATAGAAATTCTCAACATTTTTGTATTGTAATTATCAAGCTACATTTAAATGATTATTTGCTTGTAGCTAGCAATTTAATTGGACAGTCGATTACAAGGAACATAATGTATAATAATTATAGCTAGCTTTTACACACATACACATTTTTTTAGGCAAAATGGAGTTCGAGAACTCCCTGAAATAACTTGGTTATTCGGTTGAAAAAATATTCATTAAATAGAGTTCGAGTATAGAGGTTTAACATGGGAAGTTTATTTTGCCTTTACTGTTTTTTACTTTTAAGTTGCGTGAGCTCCGAGCAGCGAAACTTTCGCATAGTTATTAATCACATAACCACTAAGATTTTCGATAATGAGACCATCGATAAGTTGAGTTGCCAAGTCGAACAAAGCAGTAATCGCAGTTATGTAAATTGCCATATGCTTTTAAATTGTGAAGTCGTCAAATTGGATGCTCGAAACGTAGTGAGTTTCCTTAAGCCAAATGGGCAAGAAATGAAGTTATACGAAGGTCGATCTGATGCCTGCATCCTAATCGGAAGTTTTCAAAGGAATCGTTTAGTGAACATATTTTCAAAAAACTTTAAACGATTTTCTAACTTGGAGTGTCCCCTCAAGGCGGTAAGTGTTTACACTATTTAAGATATTATACCAAGATTATTGCGAGATATTATTTCTTATTAGAATGTCAACTATACCGTGAAAAATCTTTATGTGGACGAGCAAGATTTGCCCACATTCGTACCGTCTGGAGATTTCCGATCTATAATTGAATTTTATCTTAATAAAACTTTCATGTCAACAGAATATAAATATATTCACACTTTGTATTCACAAATTCCTAAGCAGAAATAAAAAACCCATATATTGATGAAACCTTTTAGTTTGTAGTGATATTCAATATGTTCAGTAGTATTCAATATATTTAATAATAAATTATGGCTCATTATATGTTCATGTATGGAATTAATAGCTTTAATCATTATTTGCAATTTGGATGAATCGATTTTGGTGTGCAACTTAAAAACAGATCAAAAACTCATTACACTTACTCTTTTGAGAAAATCAAACCGGTTTTGATAAGGCTCTACATTTTTGATGCAGTCATAACAGATTCCTACTCCAAAATGAAACGTAATAAAAACTTACCCTTGGTTCTTATTGCTTTCTATACATCCATTGGATTTTATGCCTGGGCAAGGGTTTGTATCTTTCAAAACATATCTTAACGCAGAAATTATTAATTTACAATGAATATTAATTATTAATCCAAAAAGATGGACGCCTCTATGACAAAAATTGAGTGTCCCATTTATTCACCAGAACTTGTGCAGAACTTTAGCTGTCGTTTACATAAAAAATCACCAAATTCTGGATTCAACTCATTTTCCGCTGAATTCTTCTTAAGAAAAGACGTTAGCGAAGCAAGAGGAGATTACGTATTTTCCTTCAAGCGAGGCTCATCCGTAATCAACTATACTACAATGGAAACTGACTATTGTCATGCATTAGCAGATCTACAATCACAATTTTTGTATAAGATGATTGCCGATGAGCTGCGTCGAGTTTCGAATTTTCCCCTGCATTGTCCTTTTAAAATGGTAAGTTAAAGCATTTAAATATTATCAGCTAATGCTATAGATGTATTTTTATATTGATAAACTTTTATTTAAGAACAAGAGGTATTTCATTGATGAATTTACCATCAACCCAAAGTTAATACCCAGCTATGCCCCAGAAATGACTTTCACTTCGGATTGCAACATATTCGTTAAGAAACGTAAAGCTATACAATTAACCATCCATGGTCGTGTATTTCGCCGCTGATCGGGCCGTAAAAAGCAGTTAAAATTAAGTTGACTACAACAATTAATAGAATGGCTTTCATACATTTTAATGGGCAATAAAGTAACAAAACAGAACCATTACCTTAAATGCTTTGAAAAATTAATGTTAATTTTTATATATTCATTGGATATAAGTCGGTCACCAGTTCCGATTTATCTGCAGTCATGAATTTTTGGCTTTTAATCTGCAGCTCCATTCTCATATTTAAGTGTATGAGATGCGAGGAGAGGAACTTTCGCGTTTACATCGATGAAGTCAACATTACACAAGTAGATACAGATTTGTATGAAAAATTTGAGTGCAAGGTTTACCAAGTGGACAATCGCACCTATATGGATTCGAGTCATATTTTCAAACGCAACGTTGATGATATAACCGTGCATGCCGCCCTGGATTTTTGGAAGCTGAACAGCAAACAGAAAATGAAGTTGTATGATGTTGAGCTTGATGGATGTTACATTCTGGAAAATGCTAACAAGAACCGATTGTTCAATATGTTCGTAAAAAATTTGAAAAAACATTCAACTGTAAAATTCCAATGCCCCTTTCAAGCCGTGAGTACTTATCCCTAGTAAGTATCAAAATAACTTATGTGCTCTTTTTCCACCACAGAATGTGAACTATGAAATTAAGAATCTGACGATGAGCGAGCAGGATTTTCCTTCGTTTGTACCTATCGGAAAATTCCGATCCCTAATTGAGTACATCACAAATCAAAAGCTGAGATCTCGAGTCATCGCAAGTGGAAAAATTTTGCCGTATTCAACTAACCCTTTTAGAGTACTAGAATGATGGATTGAAAATAAATTAACCAACTATTAGCAAACAATTTCTTTGTTTTAAAAGACAAGATTATTTATAAACATATTTCTTCATACCTCATATATTGCAACGTAGTCAATCTTATATACGATATAATATTAGCCTAAATATTATACATTGATGTCTGTATTAAGTTGTTTAGTAGATCGAAAATGATCAAATTTGTGAAGAGCTAAGATAGATCCTGATAATTAACAAACTTCTTTTCACGTCCTGCAGCCAATAAGTAATATTACAAAACTTTAAGGTAAACGGGTGTTACGTGTGCTTTAAACCTTCAATGAAAATAAAACTAGTTCGAATCACTACAGTAAAGAAAAATACAGAGTTGTTAGACACAAACTTTCGTTGAATAATTTATGGCACGATTGAAATGATTTATGGCCGAATATGCACTTTTCGCAAAATACATCATCCAAGGGGACATCAATTACTTTAGTTTAAACATCCTGCCGACAACGAACGTCACACACAAATATGAGCTCCAAGTCGAGGGCACCAGGAGGTTAATGGATGGAGCCTCTGTGTGCAATGGGGAAGGTGGAGCTTTCTCGCACACAGAAGCCTCAATGTACATTTTCCATATTTTTTCGTTGTTTTTCAGCGAAAAGAACTTGATTACACGTGCGCTAATTTAGTTGCACGCGAAAACATGCGAGTAATCAAAACGGTTGCTGAAGTGCCAGACCGCCAGACCCTTAACTTAGCAGAGGGCACCCACCGTGGCTCCTTTGCTCCTTTGCTCCTTTCAGTATATTGTACATACATACATACATACATACATATGTATGCAGTACCTTCGTTTTGAAACGCCCTGCTACCCTGGTACTCTGCTACCCACTGACTATGCCCACATATCTTTCAGGTTTCCCCAGGCCAGGACATCCTTAACCCGTTGGCGTTGGAAATTCGAGTTCATGGCATGTTCATGCATGTTGCCGGTTGTTCGTCCTGTGCGCGTTCAAAGGCGCACACAAATTTAATTTATACACACACACGAACGAGTAGGTATACTTATATATACATATATATTTTTTTTTTAAATACAAACTTGCACATTTTTTCCTGGGCCCACACTCACACACACCCACAGACAGGGGCAGGGCAGGCAATATGCAATGATGGGTGAGCAAAAAAATATGCAATAAATTTTTAATTTAAATCAAGCCATCACGCTTTCCCCAACCAAATCCCCAAGTGCGAAAGGGATTTGGGTCCCGGGAATTATGAGAAAGCATGGTCTGCACACCTTCATATCGTATTAACATATGAATGCAACTCATACACGTATGTATGTATACATCACGTATCTACATACCTGTCTCTCTTTGTTGACTTCGTGGAACAACAGCCAAATGATTTTTGGTGGGCGTCGAATGAACTTCGTTTGTTGCAGTGCTAGAACTCATAAATGAATTTGACATGGGATCCATGCAGTCTGCAATAAGAAACGGAATTTAATTCGTCAGTATTTTGATTGTCATAATTCGGTCATTGGTGAATACACAAGTGTGTGTGTCATTGTTTTCTATGTACTAGTCCATTAAAGTTACATTAGATGTTTAATAATCCTAAGATTTGGTATACATTTCTTATTGCTAAGCCTTGCTTTATGAATTAGGTCCTAACTTTTTCATAAAATATCAAACCAAAATGATTGTAAGCATTAGATTTTAGAAAATTGCGCCAGAAACATTTAGAGGCATTCTACTTCAAAATCCGATTAAGATACGTTGAGTTATGGGGTTTAGAAATTCAGCCTTGGCACATTTATTAAATTTTTTCGAGTTTCTACAACATTATACATCAGAAAAAATACAAAAAAATTTAAAATCAAATAAATTCCTAAATATGAATGCAGATCTTTAGAGAATTGCTCTATAAACATTTAGAGGTATGCCACTTCAAAATCCGATTAATATGAGTTGAGTTATGGAGTTTAGAACTTCAGCATTTTATATTTTATATTTTATATTTAATATATATATATTTTATATTATTTTGAATTTGTACAACATTATACACCAGAAAACTTACAACAAAATTTTAAAAAATATGGGACATCCCATATACTTGTACATATAATCGTACACATATCCATGCAAATTTTTTCTTATTATTTGTATTCTACCGTATACACTTAAATTTGGCAATACATAAACTGAATGGTTTTGCATTTGCAAAGGAATGCTTCAGGATATTTGACCGAAACTGCAGGCCCTTCACTCAGCATCCACATTCAGCCGCACCTTCTGGCAGAGGTCCTGCAGCTGTTTGCCCGACTCCTCCATTGCGGTGCGCAGCTGGGAGAGACTGATCTGCAGCCGGGCCATGCGCATGTCGCCGGCTTTTAGGCGCACCTCCTGGTTGGCCGTAAAGCCGGTGGCATCTCGACGGGCTCGCGGCGGACGTTGGCGCTGTGGGCGGGGGTGCAGTCGGAGGTTCCTTTGGGTGACCAGATTGGCGGCCAGACCGACGTCGGACTCCTCCGCTTGGTCGCGGCCATTGCTGGGGCGGCAGTGCGTCTTGGGGTTCGATTCCGGCATTCTAGTCTCTGTTCTAGTCGATTGTCGTCACAAAAATTTGGTTTATCAAATGACATCTATGACATCTATGTACGTGTGTGTGCTGCGTATCGTGTTTCAAATTGTTTGCGATACTTGTGACATCATGAGCACGAAATGCTGAGCTCGCACAGGATGTGATATGGTTCGGTATTTTGCGGTGACCACCCGGAAAAGTTTGTCGGCGGAAGGGGCAACGTGTGTGCTTTGGAGCATACCACTGAACTTTAATTACAATTAACCGCAAATGATGTAGCGCTGCTGGTGACTTGCGGTCATATGGGAAAAAATGATGATAACAAAGTGCTTAACCTTCTCTATGCGACTTTAAAATGCTCTTATATGAGTACAACTTTTGTACAATCACCATAAACAGCCTTAAATTAGCTTAAATGCTGTACCTAAATATCTGAAAGGATATTTTTTTTTATAGTCGAATGCCCTGAATGTCGAATGCGACTTGCTTGATGTAATAACTAATTTAAATCAATTACTTAACTTAAAGGCCATAATTAATTCATGTCTCCCATAATTGAAATCGACATTTCTGGTAGCATCGCCAATGCAGGATACTGCAAAAAAGTGGAAGTAAACCTATTATTGTGCCAGGAGTGCCCGCACACAGACACACTCCTTCCAGGAGGCAAGGATCCAGGAGCAACACGGACACGTAGCGAAGAAAAGGACGAGGGGCGGGGCTGACCACATGGGACGACGAAATGCCATGCGATGGCTGGGCAAACTCAGCTCCTGTTACCTTGGGGCAGATGGGGGGGCGGGGGGAGGGGGCTTGCAATTAATTAAAAATACATGCAACGTGAACGAGTTGCAGACATCCTGGCCGTCCTGCCTCCTGCAGCTGCATTAATTTGACCGCAAAATAAGCCAATTATTCGGTGCAAGGCGAAACCATATCGGCAGAGCGAATATTTTCCGTGCCACCGCTCACCGCTCACCGCTAAATGCATTACACTTGGGACCAGCAAAATGATGTCCAGCTTTCGTATAAGCCCCCCTTTTTCTTAGCTTTTTTCCTCTATTTTTTTACTTCTCGTCCTGGAGCCAGCGGTCAGCATGTGGCTGGCAGAAAAGGTCCTTGCGCTTCCATTTCGTGCTGCGTAAGCTGCGTTCATTTGTAAACAACATAGTCATCGCTCGAAAACAATAACAAGCCCGGCCAGAAGGACAGCAGCTAAAGTTAGAGTACGTAAGACCTGAATAATTGAATACACTTTGCCAGCCATGCACAAAATGTTATTCTGGCAAATTGAGCACGACAAATAATTTAAACATTGCACTGTAATGGTGAGGCTGGTCGGTATACTCGTAATTCAAGAGACCAATGACAGGGCTCGCAATTCGTTGATAAAATCAGTAATCGCAAATCAGTGGCTGCCTCTAATCGCAATTTTCTGCCGTCTACAAATTACATTTCCTGCATTTGCACATATGGTATAGACAAAACAAAAGCCATGGCAAATTGCGTGGCTGTTGGCTTATACATATGGGGATGCAGGGTATGGGCAAAGTAAGCAAGGCCAGGACTTCAAATAAAGTTAAGCAAACAAGAGCATTAAGTGCATGGATGTTGTTATGGCTGTTGTCCGGGCTTCCTTTTTTTACTCCTCGGTTTCTGGGTTTTCTGGTCCTTCGCCGATGCCTTTCCCGATTTAAGGAACAACTTCATTAGGCAAGTGCTCGACCGGCTCCAAGTAGCCTGCTGTTTGCCCTTCTATCCCTTCTGTCCCCTTCATCGCTGTCTATTGATTTTCCTATCAATATTTCCATTCTATTTTACTCTTTCTTATCCTCATTTCTACACGGTGTTTTCGCGGGCATATTGCATTTCTATTAAATATATATCATAATCATTGTTTCCTTCATGTTTCTTAGAAGCTCTAGTCACCAAAAAACTTATAATATAATTGGGTTCACTTTGGCTCTGAATAAGCTCATTAGGCCAATTTAACTTTGGATTATAAAATAAGATACTTTTGGTGATTAAATCGAGCTGGCATTACAATTCAAATTGGTTTGCAAAAGATTCTCTCGGGGCTAAAAGACTAAAAGTAATTCTTTACCCAAGTACCAGGTATTTTACGGTCTAGTTGCTTGACAATATAACATCCCCATCAGTTTTTTCATCCATTTTGTATTTGCTCGAGATGTTTTTGCTCGCAGACACGGTGAAGAGTGTCAAATGCCATTAAATGCCAACTAACCAGCAGCGGGCCATGTCTAAGCGCCAAGTGGCCAGGTGACAAAATAGCCAGCTACTGATTGCCACAAGGATGGGGAATCGGCGGGGGTCCTGCCTGGTTGCGAATTGCCCCGGAATTTCACTTACCTCCTCACTGCCGTAGACAAGAGTGGCAACCGTTTTGACAGCCCTTCCAAGCCTTTGCAAAAAAAATAGGACTCCAGAAAGCAGTCTTTAACACTTCATGGTGTTTAGTAGAAAGTAAATAAGATATTAGTTAACACAATTAAATTGTGCTGGAAAGGGTTATGAACAAGGTCGTATGCTTGTAAGATTATTTACTATAACAATATGCTTAAATGACATAAGTTAAATACAACGTTGAACTATTTAGAATTAAGCCCTAATGATTTATTTTAACAAGCCAGAACTGCAAGCTAGCTATCTGTACATCTTGGACCAACATCTGAAAAACAAGTCAAGAAATTATGAGCTCTATGATAATATGGCACGACGAAAATCCGCATCTTGCCAGGCGCTAATTGAATGCATGCTGCGCCAGTAGCTCGTCCTTTTGCTCCTGCAGCATCCGAAACTGCTGGCTTTGGCCAAGATGATAAACGAGCTGGCCCAGAGTAATAGGAAACAAACAAGCATTAAGGCAAAAATATCTCTAAACAAATATTATTTACGAGCTGGCCAAGCACGAAGCGCAGCCAGTAACTTTTGGCAACGGTTAGCCGCCTACTATATTTGCCCAGTTGCACCATTTGGTTATATAGAGTGATATATATATTTATCGTGCGGCACCGAATATAATCAGCCACACCTCATAAATCCAAGAAAGAGGTCGGCACATTTTCAGGCAGTGTAATCAGGAAGGTTGCCAAAAACGCGGTGGTGACTACAAAGGGTGCGCATTTAATTAACAATAATTTCAAATAAGAATAGCAATTCATTTAGTGGGACACATGTTTTATATTATGCGATTTACATTGCTTCTAACTCAGTTGAAAAAAAAGAATATTCATTATTTACTGAACGTAAAAGTGATTGAACCATATTTTTCATATATATGTTGTCGTGGGCAGCATTTCACACATTTTTGTAAAGATAATTTATAGTCGCATGGATTTCCCCACTAAATGCATTCACGAAATGGGCTTTGTTTAAATCCATTATACGAGACGCACAGCACGATCGATTTGCGTGCCCCTCGGTGCCGCCTCAAAGTAGGCAACACAAATAAAGCTTAACATGCAGCCGAAGGGGCGAACTGGGAGCTCGGAGCTCGGAGCTGGAAGCTGGCGGATAATGGATGGTGGCCACTCAATCCCAGTTGTTCTGCTTCAACACTTTCGCACAAACACCAATCAACTGGCAGATGAATCAAGCGCAGGCGTTGGCTGCCCAGTTAAGCCCACTCTGAACACCCACAACCCGCAACCCACGTAAGCCCCATGCCCCCGCCCAGTTTCAATTTTTTGGACAGGCGACAAAACTGCGCCACAAAAGGGGGAAAGCGGAAGCAGCAGCAGCAGCAGCAGCAGCAGCAGCAAAGCAGGGAGATGCAGTCCATGGCAACAGCATCATCCAAAGGCAAACACACTGGCCGCACATGCGAGTGGAAAATCAATAACGTGTACGTTTATCTTATTTTCTCGTCGCAGGGACTGTCGTTTTATTCCCATCCTTTCAAATATATAAATATAAATCTTCGGCGCACTTAAGCCTTTTAAATGATAACAATGGCCGGACCCAAAGAAGCATCCCACCCCCGCTCATTCCACCGAATAAAAAACACGTCCACTGAGTAGCAGGTGCGCACTGGACACCAAAGGACTTACTATAGAACAGCACCGAGCAAAGTTCCCCCGTTCCAATCCCCCGGATTTTGATTTCCCCACTGCAAATGTGCGTACTCTCCACATGCCACATGTACACCCGGCCAAGTCGAGATATTCCATGAATTTATTATGTCCCCTCTGCTTTAATAGAGTTTCAACGAAAAGTTTCCCTCGAACAAATTATGAAATATACGGAGACAGCTTTTTGCCATTGAACGGAAATTGTGGTTTAAATCTGGGGGATGAATTTTGATCTAAAGCGAATGTGCAAAAAAATATCAGATAATAAAATGGCATTTTATGTGTGTCCTGAAGCGAAAGTTTTTATCTTATTTTATTTATTGTGATTGTACACGTATATTAAAGTAGTTGCTGAATCTGAAATAACGGGGTAAATGAACCCACCTTTAGTTGCAAATAATTGCAAACAATTGCTAATACATTTACACAAGGACAGTAATTTGCATTCCTCTTGCAATTTTCGATCAGTAAACAGGTGCAAGTCCATCTGGTACATGCAATCTCAGTTTTGAGAGCAACCCTGCAGTTTGCTTTGGTTCCTAAAATGCACTAATGCAAAACAACATTAGTGCAGTAGACCGTCATAATTGTCATATTAGACAGGAAAATCCATAGACGAGAGTCGACCCTGAAGTGTCGATGGACAGCAGCTTCTGGATCTGCCAGCCAGACAGGAAAGGAAATTGCTTAATTTAGCGCGAAAATTATCCACTGGCCAACGAGGCTCAATTGCCGGTCTGCCAGGGTCGTTTGAAGCAGATAAAGCAACCCTTTGCTACGAAACTCAGGCAGACTAATTTTAAATGACACGAAAGGTAGAAAATAAATTTAATTCGCTTCATACTCGCTCACACTCATGATTTTCACACGAAAAACATATTAAGTCACAACAGCTAGGAGCGACTAGAAGACCTCCACATGCTAAGTTCAGGAAGTGGCACTTCTGGAGATGATGGCTCTATAACTGCACAGGCAGGGAAAAGTGTCGATGATAACATCAAAGCGCCACCTATTGGCTGGAGTGTCGGGCATATAGATGTCCAGATGCCAAGTGCCCATCTAACTCACGCGCAGATAGCCAAGTGCCATTTGCTTGAAGAATACACCCAGATCCCAAAAAGTGCAAATGTACAACCAAGCCACCTGAAGCGAGCCCGATCCGAAGAGTTTGCTTTCAAGCAAGGTGAGAGATATCATTTAGATTTAGTTATTATTGAAATTGACCGATCTTTGCAGAAGATGACATCGTGGAGCACAGATCATCGAGTCTTTCTCAGCTATCTGACGTTACAATCAAGCCCACCAGCGAGGTGAGTAGCCAGACTTCGTGGACTGCAGCGGATCACAGTAGCACGGAGGTCAAGGAGTTGGAGGCGAAGCTGGCGGCTGTGCGCGGAGGTATCGAACCTGAAACGGATAAGCCCAGCAAGATCCTGCAGCACACGATCCACATCGAGGTGGAATCGGAGACATCGCTCACAGTTATGCAGAGGCCTCCACTGCGCCAAAGGATGTGCCAGGTCTTTGTGCAGGCTGGGGATGCGATTATCGCATGTGCCTACATGATCGGCGAGAATCTGACAATTGCGCTTTTCATTGCCCTGTGCCTATGGTGCCTTTACCTGTTATTGAGCCACTTTTACGGCAACTTGCCGACCAATGTCAGCCAGCAGAACGAGTTGAAGCGCAACCTTTTGCGCGCCATGCCGCCCAAATAAGCCGCATTGTAATAAGAAAGAAGATTCGTTTTGCACTTGATTGAATAAGTAAAAATATAGTACAAATGTAGCTGAACAGAGTTCCAACCAGCGTTCTCTATTTGAATTCATCTCAACATATTGGGTGTGCAACAACACATGATGGCAAAACTACAATATAGCGCCGAGGCGAAATCGGTCAACATATAGCAAAATCGATCGGCCAGCGGCGGTCGACCCAATGCGTTTGGAATCTGCACGGTAACGGCATCGATGAATATCGTGTGACGCGTGGATTCGCAGGGTGCCAGAGCTGGGGAGAAGTCCACAGGACACACTCTGATGCGGCGACGCGGCTGGTCCGTCTGCACGCCGATCGAATGGATGTCCTTGAGCCCATCGCTTCCCTGCTTCCTAAAGATCTCCACATCCTCGTCCGAATTTTCTGCGGGTTGATACACTGATCAGATACGCTTCTGTGGCTGATAATAATGAGTAAATGCGGGTATCTCCTTTCACCGAAATTTAACCTCTACTGTACTTTTTTGTGCTGATATCTTTACCTTCCGCCAATACCTTGGACATCCAACCGTACCAGTTCCGTTTGTTTGGCTCGACTAGATTCGATTTTAAATTGGTGCGGACGGTGGTGGAACTGGGCGTTGCAGCCACATCACTGCCGTCCAAATCCTCAAAGCATTCGTCGGCCTGAAAGCCCAAAATGTCGAACAGCCGCTGGCAGGTGTTCTTTTGCTCGGACAGTTTGCAGGGCTCGTTAACGGCATCCTGGACCAAATCCCCAATTAGCAAGTTTATGACGATCGCAGTCTGTGGTGGCTCCCTGCACGCCATTAAGTTTACAGCGTCCACAGATAAAATTTGGAAAAATTTCGAAATGTGCCTTTCAAGCAACTGAAGCCAACATAATTTCGGTAGCGCAACACGATGTTGACAAGTATCACACCGGAACTGAATTTAGCACTCAAATTTGGTATTAGCTGGTCAAAAAATTCCCAGTTTTCAACACAATACAATGGATAATCAGATAGATAAGGAAGATGCAGACGAACGGCTGTCGTTGCCAGAATCTCATCATCAAGTTATAATAAACATGCCATCCGCCGATGAACATGGTCACGTTGTGTATCTGCCAGATGCAAATTTGGGCGCCACAGAGACGGATGCTTCTGTAAAACTTGACCTCAAGGAGCAGCTTCCGAATGCGGATCGCATAGAGAACAATCGGGTGGCTTCCAAACTTGATGATGTGGCCAGCACGAGTGCTCAATCCGCAGTCCTCAATCCTCAAGGACAGAAATCGTTCGAGGATCAGGGTCTCCAGACCAGGACAGAGGTTCCAAACAAGGCAGGATCCCCTAAGCAGTTGCATAATGTACTGGAACTAATCTGTCGCTTCTCCAACGATATGGATGCCATGGAGAGCCGGGTGGCACCCCATCCGGCAGTGATTCTCCAAATTCCACAATACTGCGAACTGGGCACCCAGACCGCTGAGCTGCCATCCCAGTCCCGGCGATTGCGTTTGGATCCGACCAACCTGAGACCAGATCCGAATCGACCGCCCTGCGAATGCACGCAGCACACATTCACCATTAGTGGCAACAATATGCCGGGCAATCCTCCCCAGCTTCGACAGACGATCTGCGCGCGAATCGGACGCTCCATCTGCGATTTTGTGGCAGCCCTCTGCCTCTGCCTGCAGGTAAACAAGGATTGTATCTTCTGTCTGGGTTTCTTTGTGGCCTTTGTGATCAGTGCCAGCTTCCTCACAGCCTTCTTCTACCGCACCCTCAGCTTCTCCTCGTCACCGGTGCGAGTGGCTGCCAATCCGGTGAGTGGCACCATGCGCTATGAACTTGCCACACTAAGATTTAACGGAGGGTACTACTACATCTATACTGGCAACCAACAAAAGCTTCTCTAGTCTAACTGGATTTTGAGTTTTATTTTGGTAATGGGTTCTGTAGTATTATCCTTAAATAGTGGTGTAGGGGCTTAAATAGTGGTTGAATCTTCTTGAAATTATAAAACCTCATAAAACAGTTTCTCCTCAGTACAGAAATATTTGTACTCTTACTCTTAGGATAAAGATCTTCATCGGAATCAGCCGAGCCGACCTAGCCGTGTCCGTCCGTCTGTCCGTCCGTATGAACGATAATAATAAAAAATGTACTTAAATACTCCTTAGATTTAAAATACGTTTTGTGTTTATTTTTAAGCTGCCTCAAACAAAGTCGGGTGGCGAAACTTTGAAAATGCAAGCAAACCGCATGACCAGGTTCAATCAATGGGCTTTCGGCAGTTTTACTGGTTGTCATGGACTCCAAAGTTTGCAGTTCGCTTACGCCGCTGCCGCAATGGTACTGCCTTTCTTCGCCAACTTTTTCTTGATTTTTTTGAGTTTAACTCTAGACAAAAGTCGCTCTGTATAGCGGGTGGCAGAATGGGGATGTGGCATGAGTGGATGGGGAGCGGGCAGACCTTGTCCGGCTTGACTTGACTTGACAATGGGTCACACAAAAAGTCGGCCTTTGGGTACGGGAAATTGGCCACAAAACGTTCGTCGCCTGCTGTGCCAGGAGCAGGGCGGTCGCCAACTTTTTGGCAAGATGCCCGGGCACAAAGGAATTATTGTTAATATAGGCAATGCCAGCCAGGCCCGGCCAAAAGGAAACCCAGCAGGCTGGAGGGGCAGGCGATGGCCGGGCGATGTCTTTTCAATATAATTTATTTATGCGAAATATGGCAAATATTCTTTGGAAATTGTATGCCCAAATAAATAACGAACTTTTCATACACTTTTGAACGAGATTTTTCGCATTTCATTTGGTAATTTTCTGTATAACGTCTTAGAATAGTTTCAATATATCTTAAACAGAAAATAATAATGGTCTTAAATATTTTTGTATATCCAACTTATTTATTTATTTTTTTACTTTTCTGTGTAATTTGAATTTGCATAGGCAAATTATATTTTTTGCTTATAAGATTACAAAGCTATTTTCATTTCATTCATGTGAATCAACTGGACTTTTCACAAAGAAGTACCCTTAATTTTATTGACTCCTATTGGAGGAGGAGGTTGCTGTCCAAAACGGATGAGCTGTTATGATAGCAAAATCAGCTAAATTGAATTTTACATAATACACTGCTGTTGCAGCCGAATATACATATGTATGCACATAAATATCTCCCCGATTTTCTGGCACTGTATGCTCAACGAAATTTGGTCGAGGGGCAATTAAAGTTTGGAGGGCGATAAAAAAATGAGCCTGGAATTGCCAAACAATTTTTGGAGAACATTTTAAACTTGGTGTGGTGGGGGTGGTTTCCTACTTTATAGGGAGGCTGATGATGATGGGGTCGGGAACGAATGTTTGACTTCAATGGGCGAGTAGAGCGACGCGGGCTTCCGCTGGCAGGAAATTGAATTGCACGAACACGCGAAATTACATCATTTTGGAACCACGGTAAACAATTTCCCGTTTGAACCTAACACTTTTTTCTCACATTTTATTATTCTCATTTCATTTTCGCTGCATATTTTCAACCAATTTTTGTCAGGCAAATTTTTCGTTGCCTAGGTGCCCGTCCACCATCCACCAATCCTTGTTAACGGCAATTTGTGCGAAAATATCAATTTCACTTTTTTTCCCCCTTTCCTTTTTTTTTTTGTTTTTTGTGACCATTTTGTGTGGGATTTGGGTAAAAGCAGAGCACCCGTGTGTTACAAAACAAAAAAAAAAAAAAAGTAAAGCATTATGATAACAACAAAGGCAGCCAAAACGTCTGCAGAGCCAGATAGACTGACAGCCAGCATATAGAGCACCGGATACACAGTAGATACATCGATACACATGCTAGGTTTCAAATGAAAAAAAAATAAGAAAAGAAAAAAAAAACGAAAAAAACGGCGAGAATCCATGGATCCATGCCACTCCCACTGGGGCACAAGCCCTTCGCGTTCTCAAACATGGCAGCACTGTCAAGTTTGAAAGGATTATTGCCACTTGCCGCTTGCGGCGAACGTTCTTAAAATGTAACACGTTTCAAACAAGTTTAGATACGTGTAGTGTATGTTTTGTCTGTCGGTCGAGTAGTCTGGGCCTCTATGGCTATATGACCGTATGGCTGGGCTGGCTAACACTCGTATCTCAGTTGGTATCTCTTCGGGCCAGCGTCTATGTAAAAAGTCATCAACGGGGGCCAGTTTGCCCAGGCCTAGGAACCAACAACAACAACAACAACAATAACAATAATAACAACAACAGCAACCACAATAAACAGCCAGCAGAGGCAAAAACAAAATACAAACGGCGGCGACTGGTTTGACGAGCTTTTTTTCAATGGGCTCGCGACCAAAACCGAAAAAAAATTACGAGCAAAATATAAAAAAAAAAACAGCCCTACACTTGGCTTGAACTCTCCTCTGGCCAGATCTCCAGCTTCGTCCCGGGTTCAAATCCGATTCCAATTCCGACTCCAAGCGGTTATAAAAATTCGCGCTTGGAGTTTCTTATTTCGCCAATCCAAAAAAAAGCGAAGGAGAAATGTTAGACTTTGAGATGCTCTAAGCGCACGCAAGCTCAAAAAATCAACCCACGAAAGACAAACGGATAGTGGTCGCCAAATATCAAAGAAATTCAAGCTCAAATTTTGAGTCTGGCGAGGGGGACATTTTTGTAAGATTGATGGGAATGCTGAGGTCATTCATCATGCGATTCTCGTCTTGATTGGACATTTCACAAGGCTTGATAGACGAAGGTTTCAAAATACATTTGCCAGCACACATATATTTATTATCGAGGATTATCATATAATCGTGCAAAGTGGGCCAGGAAAGGCTCAAATTCGGGCTGATGGGCACACAGTAGCAGATTCCCAATCAAACTTCCAAGGTATAATAATAATATAATAAAGAAACCATAGATATGATACGTAACCTAATATTATCTCAAACAACTTAGTACTAGGAACTTTCCTTAAAAAATTACGAATCGGGATTTCTAAGGATTCAGTACAACGAACTGATTTGGTGAATTTTTAGCACTTCTCTGCAGGTGCAACAAATAGTAACAAAATAATTTATTACTTAGCGTTAATATTGCAAACTTTCTGCACTTGGCTTCCGAAATTCGAGAGACTCTAGGTTCACCCAGTTTTACGACTGCAGGGTATTTAAAATGCAAGCCTTTAAGTGCGACTCACCTTTAAGGGGGACTGGCATTGGTATTGGTGTGCGAGTGTCTGGCTGCCAGCGGCATTGGTATGCGTGTGTATCTGTGAGTGCTGCTGCTGCTGTTGCTGTTGCTGCATCTAAAGTCTAGATGATGACGATGGAAACGATGCTGCACATCCTGGCGGCCATCTTTTCGACTGGCAGAATTAACTTTTTGAGCCGCCTCACATGTTGTTTTCTCCGGCTTTGTTGCTGTTGTAGTTTGTCGATTAACACTTCGGCTGCATGGTTTTATATATATATGTACATGTAGGGATAAATTGGTTTAGACGTGTTTTTTCAAACGGTTTTACGAGCGATTTGATATTGTTAAATTGATTTACTGCTGGCCGTGCGCACAAATCAAGTTTTTTGGCTTCGTCGAATACGAAATAAATAAATAAATAAAAATAAAGCCAAAACTAATCGACGGAAGCCCCGAAAAAAGCTTTTGAAAGTGGCCCACGCAGGCGGCAAATAGCAATAGTTGAGAAATGAGATAAATAATGGCAAAAAATCCAAATTAAAGTGTAATAAAAAAAGAGGTCTAACCACTTCTTTTTTTTTATTTTGCCTTCCACCAGTCGAACAGCTGAAAAAACAGAAAACTGTCGACGAACCTTTTGGCCATTTGCAGCCGGTTTGCAGGCAGAACCAATTCAAATAAAGCCAAAAAATAGTACAACAAATTGTAAAGTCAACTTTTCAAAATCTGGTATGAAGGAAAATCCGAACCAGTTGCAAAGCGCCAGCAGCTGATCCACCGGAAAAACTGAAAAGCGCGTCAACTGAGCAACCTGAGCAAAGGACCTGCAGCCGGGCACTGAAATTCCAGGAGCAGACCGCCTGCCACGGACGTCAACTTATGTAAAGCCGACTGCCGACTGCCAACTGCGAGCTTCGGCCCACATCGCGACGTTTCCCCCTCGCCGCCCCCCTCTGCCCCACCATCACATTTTTCCATTTTCCGGCATTACTGCCGAAGTAAGTGCGTGCGAGCGAGACGCCAGCAATGCAATTTTGCGGGCCAAAGTCAGGCAGTTAACCAGCAGGCTGCTCCTCTTCTTCCTCCCCTGCTTCTGCTGCTCCTGCTTCTTCTTCTTCTGCTGCCTGTGGCTGCCACATCGATGTGTGTGTGTGTGTGTGTGCTGGTGTGCGTGTGGCGCCTGCGCACTCAGCGCACAGCTGACGGCGGTAAGCACCAGGTCCGAAATCATTCAATATCGGGGAGGGGCCAAAAAAAAGCTAATCCTTGAAGTTTCATTAAACCAAGTTTCATATTAACCAACTATTGAAACAGTTAAGCCTTTTAGCGATTTGAGCGATACATGCACATGTGCTTTACTATTTGTATCTAGTATTTCAGTTTTAGTTTAGGTTCTGGTTAAGAGATAATTATATCTCTTATAATTTTTTATGTTCTAGTAGATATAATTTATTTAAAGATTGCGAAATATATGCGTTTGGGATGTTTGTTCGATAGCTGTTATAAGACCTTCTGAGGTCCCACTGTTTTAGGTTCAGTAGGTTCAGTATATATGGCAATTAAGCAAACTGTAAGATCTTGAACTAGAATTTCATACATATATCAGCCACGTGATTTCAACAACCGCATAATGCCCAGACTTATGGGTATCCAAATTTGGGGTTGACAAACTGCTGCCACCTTATGTAACGTGTTGCTCCCCGAGTCTTTGAGCGCCCAAGCGTGAACCGTCCCTGTAGTCAGAGGTTAACCTCTGTTGCTAGGCGCCCGACGCAGTCCCTCCACTGCCGACGCCGGCAGAGCAGCGCCGACTGCCGAGCCAGCTGATTTTTGTGGCAGAGCCGAGGAGCAATGGAACGGGGATTTCCCGAAAAGTAACGGCTCTTTCGGGAAAAACCGTTTTCCGTATTGATTTCGGGGGGCGCTGCATGTGAGCTTCCCATAAACCAAATATGCATTCTAAAACGCCCGATGAAAGGAGTAGTTAGCTGCAACGGGAAGGGAGGAGTGGGGAGGGGCGTCAAAAGAAGAGATGAAGAAAACAAGTTCTGGGCGCACAGTGGTGCAAGCTTAGAAGTCTAGTAGTGACCACTGTGCGGCCGCAGTTAAGCTTCTAGATTCGCATTTGCAGTAAACGCTCCTCTCTCTCTCTCTAGCTCTCTCAGAAAACCTGTTTTTGAGAATCGTTTTTTATAGCTTTTGCCACTTGCCACCAGACCAGGGCAAAAAAAAAAATAAACAAAAAGTATTTCACAAGTTTTGTTTGCCTGCTTCTTTGCTGTTAGTTGTTGGTGTTGGTGTTTGTGTTGTTGCTGTGCTTGCTGGTTGTCCCGATTCTGTTTATCATTCACTGTTGTTGCCACCGTTTGGCGTTTACCTTTTGCACAATCTTCGTTTACATGAAAGCGGCGACGACACGCGACCAAAGGCACACACACATTGGCCTCTACACCCACACACGGACGGGGAACGCAGGCAGACACACGAATACGCGAGAGCGAACGCGAGGTAACGGTAACGGAGGGAGAAAGCGGGCACGTCCACACGCAGCAACACTCGATGAGCATCTGACGCAGTGTTGCCAGGTGTCACGACTCAAGGCCCCTTCAGCAAGCTTATCACTAAAAAATCCAAGCCAAAATCAAAAGTGGGCGCGCAGTTCAAAAGTGCATCACCCTGTTATTTGAGGCATATTAAATCAAATCTCCAAAGGAGCGTTTGGCTATTTTAGATTACAATGAACAGCACGAAACCAAATGGACCTAAGCAGCTTATTAGCTTAAGTACTATATAGTATATATATTTGTATAAAAAATCAAATTTCAATTGGTTTATTTATAAATCCAAAACATTAAGTCTGGCAACGCCGTCTGAATATGACAAGGGCTGCCCACCAGTACAATTATTATCGACCAAATTAACGAGGGATGTACAATAATATAAAGTGTGGCGGGCATTTTGAATTGAATTTTCTCAATTTGTGCAAATGAAAGTATGCATTAATGTAATATTATATTATTAATGAATCACTTGCCCATTAATAAGTAAAGTGTGATTCCTATTATTCCTATTCCTATTATTTGTTTGATGAAATCGGTCGGGTATTGATTTCGATTATTCTAACAATTTGTTAGAAATCTTGTCATTTATAGCCGAAAAGCAAGCCATTTAATTATTTTTAGGAATATAACTACTTTTATTTTAATTCTCTGCTTAAACGACAATCGATTTTCGATAAGACATTGTGTCATCTCTATGTATAAAATCAGTATTAAGGCAGACGAAAATACTCACATAAGGGGGAGCTAGGAAGGAAAAACTGCTTTCGTGGTGCTGGTCACACTAAAACGAGAGTACATATGGATATATTGTGAGAAATCATGTAGTTTAAAAAAAACCACCAAGGGAGCTGGACGCGTATCTCTTTGCAACGGATATCGGAACGCCGTGGGAGTCGGAAAATCGCTGGACGCGTGTTCGTGCGTTTGCATGTGTGCGTGCGTTCGTGTGTGTGTGTGCGCTTGTGTGCGAGTGGGTGAGCGAATTAAAAAATAAATAAATAAATCGCCATGTCAGGCCTAGGAAATGTGCACTAATCAAAGAAAATGCCCTCGATTCCGGCCAATTGAGAATTGCGGCTAAACAAAATATTCAACGGGAGTTCAAGTGAGTGCCAATTGCGGAGACAAAATGGCTGCATTTCAACGCATTTAATTTACGGGCAACACATAGCCAACGAGAAAGAGAGATGGAGAGAAATGAAGAGTGGCAATCGGAGAACACAACATAAAAGAGAGACAATGAAAGAAGGATAAGAAGAGGCGCACGAAACTAAGTAAACATGCAAAAGCGTTGTTAAATTAGCCCATTTGCAAAGTTAAACCCGACATAATAATATTCACGAAAATAGTGGCTTGTTCCTTATTTATTTGAAACAGAATTGTAAACATATCGATTTGTTGTTTTCTTCTGGCAGCAACAACAACAATCTTGAAAGCAACAATAATTAATTTAATGCATTTTGTTGCGCTTGCGCCGCAACGGTCGTTCTCTCCTTCTCTCCTCTCCATTTCCGTCGCTCTTTATCGTCTCTGTTGCATCAGCTCTCCCTCTCTCGCTCTCCTCTCTGCGCTTGCTCCTCGCCTTTGTTCGAGTGCAAGAGGCCAATAGCTGTTTTTGTTGTGATTTTCTGTTTGTTTGTATTGCTAATGTTTTCGTTTTCTAACTTTTATTAAATGTATTAAGCAAGGAGAAACGCATACTGTACTTAAATATAAGACGTAAAAGTAATATAAATATACAAAAAAATAAACAATAAAGTAAAATAAGTGTTTTTATTTTTATTTGTTATTTCAAATTACATCAAAATAAAAGTTACAATGCAAATGTCTCACTCTTCTACCTTCAGAAATAAACAATCCATTGAATAGACGCAAAAATACAACCAAAAAAGAAGATTTTCTTTTTTATTTTCGCTTTTAATTTATTAACGAGAAAATATTGGAATAAAATAAAAATTAAAAAAGTGTACGTGACAAGAGCTCGAAAAGAAGTTGCAAAAAATTGCAAAAATAATTCGTGCGTGCGAAAAAGTGCTGCGAAGTTTTATGGCCCATGCAAAAAGTGCTAAATTTGTAAATGGCATGGAAAGTGCAAAGCTCTGATTAAAAACCCGCGCAAAATTGGAGTGCGAGGTGCCCAAAAACGCAACCAACTACTGCCAAAAGGAAGTTATTAAGACCACCCAACGACCTTCGGGGAAATAAAAACAAAGCAAACAGAAATTTTGTGCTAATTCTGTTTAATCGACACCATCCACGTTGGATCCCCATCGCAAATAATGTCATCAAAATGTGCTTTCAACATTGTATTCGTATCGATCATTTTCATCATCATCGTAAATGGTAAGTTTGCTCAGCTTGAATAAAAATTGTACTTTGATTAAGCATGTAATTCTGCTTCTAAAATCGTTTCTTCTTAAACCTTTGAAGAATTAAGCCTCTTAGTTTGCTGTTATTTCCCCTGAACACTAAGCATTAGTATAGCATTTTGCACTTGACTCACCGGCAACTGAAGAAACCACAACAATCAAGGCTTAAATGAAATACAGCCAAGGGCGCTGCAAATGACCCATAGACAATAACATTGGAGTAAATGCTCAATCAGGCGGAAACAAAGTTAACATTTTCACCCAGAACCCTTCGAGCAACAAAAATAATTACGTACTTTGCCAGGATAATTGAGGAGTGAAGGATTTTGGGGGAGTGTTTTGTTTTGGGGGTGGAGCACAGTGGGTTCTCTTATAATTTTAGTAGACACTTTGGGTAATTGTCTCTTGGTTTCCTCGGCGCGACCATTTTCCTGTGGGTGTATTTTGTTATCAAACAAATGGGTTGTTCAGCATAATTAATTTAATTTCGCTATTGTCACTTCAAATGAATTTACAGAATGTTTTTCTTGTGACCCAGAGTGTTTGCTTTCAGTCAGTCGATTTGCCTTTCAGCGTTATTCTCACTTGCAGGTGCCAAGGTTTCAAACTCAACCGACTCTAATAACACATTAAATGTACATATACCCGTGAATAAACATTTCACATACCTTAGCTAGCTACTCACATACGTATGTACATAAGTATGTACATGTAAGCATTGAGATTCAGATTCCAGCTATTTATTTCTAAAAGCAAATCCATTGTTGTGGCAGAAAGAGCGAAGAAGGTGGAAAGCAAAAGGTATGAAGTGAGTCATGAAAACCTGAGTAAACCTCTGGGGACTCATCCATTTTTATTGTGAAATCGTTGCTGGGTTGAGCAGCAAAGGGGACCTATATACATATACTTAGGTATGAAACACTTTTGGGAAAGAAACATTTAGTTAACACAACTGCATAAATATATCAATCAGAGTTGCGCTACTTAATAAATGCAAATATTATGTTTTCTGATACATTTTTAATTCACTTTTAATAAAAAATGTTGTAAACTGACCGTTTCCTCGCCACTTTAACTAATTTGTTTGCATGCCCAGATTTTATTAAGTTCAACGTTACGAAATTCGAGGCGGGGCAAGGGCTCACAGCAACAACAAAGCATCCACTCTTGGCTAATTAGCCAAAGTCAAGCAACACGAACATGGGCAAAAACACGGAGGATAGAGGGCCAAGAATCAAAGATGGGCCAAGAAGAAGGCAGAGTGGCGGAGGCGAAAACTGGTTTATCCACTTGGCCGGCTAATCTGACAACAAAGAAAGAGAGCAGACACAAGAACCGGGAATGGAGAACCCAGAATCGAGGCGAATAGAAAAGTCTGGGGAAAAACAAAAAATCAGCTAAAAAGGTCAATGTCTCGGCAGCATTATCTGTCTGGGCTGCAAACCATATAATGATTAAAAATTTACAAATTATAAAATATATACGCAACAGCATATTTTTTCCCGCACAAAAAGCAGCGGAAGCGAAGCTAAAAATCAAGAAGTGCTGTGAAGAGCAACAGTTCTGAAATACAGAAACAAGATACAGCTGGGAATTAAGATAAAGATACTGTATTCGTATCTCAGTTTCAGCTTGAGATTGCGGCTACTTTTACGTAACTTATCTGCATCTGTTTGGTTTCGTTTTTTTCTTTTCTAGTGTCGGGCTTGATATGAAACTTTAACAAAAATAAGATTCTACACAAGCTGACGAGTGAAATGAATTTCCAGAGCCACATCTGGCTTTTTGTGGATATTATTATTGTTATTGATAAGCTGTTGACTGAAAAGTTGGGCAAAAAGCTGTGATAAATCAAATATAGGAGATGTGGTCAGGGGACGGGAGTTCAGAAAGTTTACGATGATGGGGCCCAGAGAACAATGGACATTTTGCCCGGGCATTTATGCAATTTTCCTTTGCTTTATTTCGCGTACGTGACGAGTGCAACAAAGTAAACAAACTAATAATGAAGCCACCATCGAAATCAAGAGATGACAACGTGTCCGTCGATAATATACAGACAAAATGACCCACAAAACTCGGGGGGGTTTTTTTTTTAAGAACCCAACCCAGATGATAGACGCGTTTGTTCTGTATTTGCCGTCGTATCTGCCAGATACAAATGTATCTCTCATTGCAAAGTGTGTTACTATCACCAGGCGGCTGACATTTATTGTTTGCCGAGTGCAAGCTAAATAAATGAAATAAAATGTAATAAAAATGAAATACATGTGTGGAATTATTTGCGAATGTATACATGCGGTGAATAAATCCCTTAAGCTTGTTGAATGACTGAAGCGCCTGGCACTTCAAATTGATGAGTAGCTTTAATGAAAGGGCGTGACTTGATGTAAATTGCCCTCTTCTAGAACGCTGCACATGCAGAGAAATGTAAATGGGTTTTCCGAGGGTGAAAGCAGTGGTCGGATCGACAAATGTCGTTATCCTGGCAGGTGAAACTCGTGTTGGCAATTTCCGTAACCGACTTAAAGGTTATGGCGTGCGCATTTCAATATGCCATTCATTAACATAATCCTCCAAATGTTTGTCATATATATTATTCCATATGGTGCTGAGCATTTAAAAGCATAGCATATCACTGCATACAATTTTGCCAACCACTTTAAATGATTATACTCACTACTAAAATTATATTTATTTATTAAATCATATCTGGTTTTTTGTTTTTTCCGGGGTTCTCGAGCCATGATAATGTATTATACTTGTATTTGAGTACATATGTATATATCAAATACATTTTAAATCATTTTTTTTTAAGGCATTATAAACTATTCTAGATTATAGTTTCGCACTTCCTTTAGGAAAGTGAACAATGTGTGCTTTTATAACCTTCAATTCAATCAGGAAGCCCAAAGTTAGCCACTAAAAATGCGCTTAAATTGGATTTTATGTGAGAATTATGCTGCCTCATTATGCCAAATGGCCTAAATAACAATCAAAGCGGGACTCGCATGACACCAGTGGACTTGGGGGGCTTGGGGCGGAGATTTGGAGTTTGGTAGAATTTAATTAAATTATTAAAGTTACGCGGTAAGCCACAGAGATACGAGGGTACACATAAACAAACAGACGAGCATCAGACAAAGGCATAAAAACTTTTCTTTTCTTTCCTTTCCCCCTTTCCCCATTTCGTTTCCTTTTTCCCTCAAGTCAAGTCGCGAAGCATAAACAAACAGAAGGCAAACGATTCGCCAAGGCGGAGATACATTATGCACAGACGCAGCTACAGATACAAGATACAAGATACACCATACACCATACTCCATACACACTACTCACCATCGCACAGCAACAAAGCGAATGAAAAAACAAACAAAAATGAAACGGGGAAGCGCTGATAAAGGAGAAAACTAAGAGTATAAGACCAAGCCAAAGAACATTTTCGTGCTAGCATTCGCTTTTCGCATTCGCATTCAAGTGCAGATTCACATTCATTTAACTTGGGCACAGAATTATGCACATACATACATACGCATTTATTCGTAGATACATCATATGTATGTATGTGCATAGTTTCGTCCTTTAAGCCCCCGGATATATTTTTTGGTTAGAACTCTGCTCCTGCTCTTCCCTCACATTTTAATAAATTAAATATGAAGTCCTGCAAATAACTGGTGGGTTGTTTAGTGAGCAAAAGTTTCTTAACGTGACGTAAGTGTTAATAAAATTAAATACATAAAAAGGAACTATTTGATATATAAAATTAGGGTTTGTTAAATACATCTTATGAATTAATTTTATATATGTACATTTTTTTAAAAATCACTTTTACTTTTTTTCTCTTGTGTGAAGAGAAATTCTGATTTTGTGAAATTTCTGCCTTTCATTTTCCTCATTGTTGCGTCTTCATCTTTATGCGTTTTTCCACTTTGTCTGTCTCGCAATTTTCTTATTGTTGCTCGGGGTTACGACGTCTAAAGTTGGCTGGAAAATGGGAACGGGTTGTGGGGAGCTCGATGATGAGGATGATGATGGTGGGGCGGCGTTTGCTTTTATTTTTATTGTGTCTCCACGCTGCCACAGAAGTCGACATTTTCGTGCTGCGCGCTTTTCAGGGGGTATATTTATCATCATCCCCCTTCGGCTTGCGCCCTTTTGGTGCCCGGCTTTTCCGGCGTTTTTCGTCGGTGTGCCAAAGTTGATTTTCATTAGTTTTAATGCCGCTCATTATGATTCGGGTTCTGTCTGTTTGTCTGCCCGTCCGTGTCTGGAATCTCTGTCTATCTGTTTTTCCCGTGCCTGCGGGGCACATACTCACATCCCAGGCGACACCGTGCACGCAGATTGCTGCCAATAAAGGCAAACTTTCGGCCAAAGAGTCGTGTGTGCGGTTAAATATTTCATTTGCCATTCCAGGACATGGGATATGGGAATCCAGAGGAATGTGTGTGTGGATGTGAAAAGTTTTCACGTAGATGATTGCTGTGCATTTTTTAGAGAACGAAATATGTGTATATTACTTTGCTGGCTTACTAAAAAATTAGACGAAAAAATATTTATATAAATCTAAGTACGTACGACAGATTTATTTTCAG
Source organism: Drosophila orena (assembly GCA_005876975.1). NCBI lineage: Eukaryota > Metazoa > Arthropoda > Insecta > Diptera > Drosophilidae > Drosophila > Drosophila orena. Next base: position 5,277,658 of record VCKV01000008.1, on the reverse strand, counting down.
CTTTGACAGAGTACTGAACTAAATAAATCAGTTTGTACATGTCAAAAGTAATATTTGCACAGAGCATTCTCTTAATTACTGTATGATCTTAATATTTATTTTGCAGCAATAACTTAAAGTGCACATATGTAAATATTGCCAAATGCAACAGCAAATAGTTGCAATACTTCTGATTTTTAACATCATACGATATCCTTCTCTTTTTGCCTTTTATGTATGCTGACAATATAACTGAACTGATATGCAGCAAACAGATATCAAAAATTTCCATAAAAGCAGCCAATGAAAAAATTTGAAAATGTGTCTGCATTTTAGTTTTTTTCCTCAATCAGAAATAGCATTAAAATGTACATAAAGTGTTAGCTTAAAGTAGTGAAATCATTTTTGGGGAATTGTATGCCATTATTTGTATTTCTGAAAATCAGTCGATATGAGGATTGCCGTTTCTACACTAGTCAGTAAAATAAATCACCTTAAAAACCAGAGCATTTTTTATACTAGATCTAAATGAACTACAAATAATATAATTTCCATAACACTTAGTAATATGGCAACCTTAAAAAAGCAACAATGCTCTACAACTGATAGGAGCAAAATTTTTAATATTTTAATTAGTTGGAAATAAGACAGAAGTTGGTAATCACTGTTTTTAAGAGTCTGACCGTGGGAATCTACACAAATTTACACGGTAACCAAAAGTCTTAATAGATCTGATTTGTTATAGATTTTATTGCACAACATTGATTTGGGCGATGCTGCCAGAAAAAACACGTTTGGTCAGATTAAAGACACAGTAAAAACCATTTATAAATTCGAATATGTATGCATTTTCCCCCAAAATCGGACCAAAATTTAGCGAGTCAATGAATGGGCAATGTTAGATGCGTACCAGCAATGCTTTCAATTCATTTAAATGTGATTTATATACCATACATGGGTTGCCATGGGTGATGAAGGCACGTAGAAACTGAAATGAACAACCTGAGTGGCGTTTCCTGCAAGAGTGTATTTCATTATCATATTTGGCGTAGAGATCGATGTTTAAAAGCAATAAATAAAAAATTATTACAAAATGATTTTTTCCCTATATACAATAATTAAAATGTTAGTTCTTATGAAGATATCAAGTGAAATTGAGAGTATGAAGCAAGTCTATTAATCGAATGCAATTTATTACTAAAATGCAACCCTTTAGAAACAACTGCACCACCGAAAAACCACCCTTAAAATTAACCCCATAAACTGACAGTACAAAAAATGCTGTCAATAAAAGTGTGCCACAATTAAAGAAAAAATGGTAACGAAATAATAAATAATTTACACACAGCGGTAGAGCGGATTTAAAAATACATAAAGTTGATATTTGCATGAGCTCAAAAAATTATATTTACGATTCACTTGGCATCCGCTTGAAAATTATAAATTGCGATAGTAACTATCAGCAAGAGAGTACGTTATAGTCGAGTTTTAAAATCATATGATGTTGTTAAGCTTAAAGCACTGTTTATTTGTTTATTTCGTACTTGATTTATTAAAAAGGTAATTTTATTGTAAGGTCTGCATACCCATATTTGTTCTAATCATAATTTAATTTCTTTTGTTACCACTTCGTAGAAAATTGTACATTTTGTTCAGCGTTAATTTTATGTGTCAGCAAATAAGAATAGAAACAATAACACATTTTACGGTGGATATAAAACATTGACAGCTAAATGAAAATAATTGTTACAAAAAGCATTTCCGCGAAAATGTATTTGTGCACGAAAGTCGAACAATATATTTAAATAAGCAGTGGAATTTTTATGAGTGCGTAAATAAAACGGTTACAATTTTATTAAATTTTTTAATACTTTCAACAAGCTTAAGGTTAAACAATTAAAAAAATATCATTCCATAAAAAACCATTATTTACTTAAAAAATTATTATATTATTTTCTTTAATTTTTGGTTATGAATGACAGCAGCTTTGTGGATGGTATAGAATTTGACCTTTAACTTTGTTCTTGTTGGCTTGTCGGCCTTTCAAGAAGGAAACATTTTGCCTTCCCTTCTTGCTTTTTTTCTTTTACCGAAAAGCTGCACTTTGCTTACTAAAGGGGTTTTTAATTTGAATACTTTTGCGTGTTTTTGTACTGCAAGTTACCCCCTTTTAATGAAAAAAAGACCTGGATGAGTGGAGTCTCCGAATATTTGGTCTTCGAGCATAGACTTGAAACAAGAGAGAACGCTGTAGTCGATTTGCTCGACTGTCAGATACCCGTTCCTCCGCGGAATTGCTAGGGAGAAATATAAAAACTTTGTTGGCATTCGAAAAATTTTTCAAAATTATGGGCTCGATAGTTTGGGGCGGTTTGTGGGCGCTAGCTTTCCAGTTTTTATAGTTCCAGACAGACGGACTGATTCTGATCAACAATATATATATTTTAAAGAGTCGGAAACGAATCTAGTATACCTTCTAACTCCACGAGTAATAATAGTATAAATTCCAGACAAAACCAATTAATAAACATATGAACTTATGAAAATGTTTCTTTTTACTTTCAGGTTACGCAAAAGATATTTCTGGAGTTAAAAGAGGTAAGCTTACGTATAAGTTAGGTTGATGGGTAATAAAATAATATGGGAAATGAAATAAATATAATATTATAATCTTTGCGAAATTATAAAATGTATGTTCTTTCAGCTTCTTGGGTAATGTTTGAATTAGAAGTTAAAAATTGGATTTCAACTGTGTCAGTTCTCTTAATATGAATTTATTTAAATTTGGTCACGGAAGTATGTTTTTTCCAGAGATCTATTTATGCATTTGTGGTTTAAAATGTATTAGTATTTGTTTACAACACACTGATTGCTTTTTTGATTGCTTATGTATTGATTTTATATCGCCAGTGTGTTGCGGTTTCGTTATTAATTAATTCTCGGCCATCGGAGACTGTTAAATGCTGAATTGGAAAAGCTAAAAAGTGCTTGCAACTGCCTTAGTTTCGTCATTTTTTTTAGAGGCCGCACATATGGCCCATTCACACGCCGGCACTTCGGCACGCCTCCCCGTGGTGCAATTTATAATATGTGGCGGCGGCAAAGGAAGTCGAAAAAAGAGTAGTTGGAAAAATGCCCGACGTCGAGTAGCTCTAGAATTCGTTTAGGCTGGCCCCACTCTTGCCAGCCAACCCACTCGAAAGCCCGGGCTTTTCCTCAACTCGTCCACGTTTTCCAACCATTTTTCTACCTTTGTCACCTTTTCCTTTTTTTTTGCTCTCCTCAGCCCTTGCCTTTTGCAGGTTGCATCGCTGTTGACTTGTCAGTTGAGTGACGGGCAAAAAGGAAAAATGCAAGGAGTAGTGTAAAAGTAGTGCCTTTTATTCTGTTTTGTTTTTGCCGCTCATGCAAATGTTTGGGTCACTCGACAAGGCGTGGCACACATGTATTAAATATATATCAAATATATATATGTATGTTGCCGTTCGATTTTTTATGATTCAATTTTATGCTTGTAGCGGTTGTGGTTCCTGGCCAAATGGCATAAAATCAATGAAGCTGCGGCCCATTTGGGTGGAAAACGGCGGCCATTTTGTAGAGCCCCCGCCCACTCGATTGTCATTATTTATTGAAAATATAGTTTGATGAGTTTTTACTTGGCCCGCGCCAAGGGAGCAGTGCGGTCGCCGGTTTGCAAATGCTGCAGATGCTGCCGAGCACCTCACACCTTTTTCCGAACCACGGAGCCCGGACTCCGGAAAACTCCTTCTTTTTCCGGCAGTGTTGTTTTTTCCGCTGCGGTCAATGGAATGGCTTTTTGTGTCTGCCTTCTGTCTGTTTGCCTGTCTGAGTTTGTGTGTTTTTTTAAAATTGGTTAAATCAGCAAACTTTTCCCCTACACTTTTTTATTTTTACGTTGCGCCGCAAAAGGTTTACCTTTTTTTAAGGATTTTGTATGTTGGCGGTAGATGAATTCATAAATTGACAGTTGACTATTTTTTTGATTTTTATGATAATAATCCTTATATACTTTAATTTTATTTTATTTGTTAAATATTTTTTGCTCAGAACTGGCGGTGTTTGAGTTTGTGTGATTTTTAAAATTGGACAAATCAGTAAACTTTTCCCCAACTATCATTATTTTTATATTTCGCTCGGCAAGAGCTTTAGTATTGTTTGCAAAATATTTTAAGCCCTCTTTTCAGTGTAACGATTCACATTGTACCAGAATCATTGCATTCATTTGGTTTTAATATGTTTTGGAGTGATACAAATTACGATCAGTAAAATGTTGCCAATGTTTCGTTGCGATTTTCTCTTTATTTGCATGGAACTCAACTGCCTATTAAAAATGGCCAGTATTTTTTACTCAGGATAAATCCTTGATATTCTAACACCTGGTCCTTTTGGCCATAAGTGCGCATTTATCACCCAACTGAAGAGAAGATACACGACCTTAAAAACAGTCTGCCGTCAGCAAACTATAGTCCATTTCTTCCGCTTCATATTACAAATCTTCTGCTGATACGATTATGTGGCGGCTAAATAAATAATTCGAATTGGGATTGGGAATGGGAGTGGGAATTGCTGGCGTATAGGTCCATGTGCCTTGGAGCGAGGGGTCATAAAAAAGCGGAAAAAAAACTGCGCTATTCCGTGGGGTATGACCAGTTAATAGCATTTCCCCCCACCGGTTACGCCCACGCAATCGACACAATATTCCAGCTAGTGTGTGCAACAGCTTTGCACTGTTTTTTTTTTATTCCAGTTTTTCTCCATAGCCTGTGTGCCAAGTATCTTTCCCTGTTCGCGGCTGAATCTGGAGTTATGAAGTTTTTTAACGGGAAGGAAGATGAAGGAAGTATGAAGAGTTGATTGCACCACCGGATGGGCAAAAAACAAAAAAGGGGTAAAAATTTGGAGCCATAAAGGGACAAGATACTTTGGAAAACGGCAATGCACATGGTAGGGTTACATGAAAGAAAAATATGCAAACGAATGGGTTGACCGACTGATTAGTTTGCGCTCCGCTGCTCTCACGGAAAGTGAAATAAATAAAGTGTCAAGACATTTGGGAAGTTAGTTGCATAACATAAACACTATATACTGTACCCAGTAATACAAATATATATTTTCAACAAAGTTGAGAGTGTAAACTACCATTTGATCATTATCGTATGTTACAGTATGCTACATCGAAAACAGTTAGTAAGAGGATTTGCTAACAAGCTTGTAAATTCCCTCGATATTTGCATGATAATTTCTTGATCCTATGCAGCATAACAATAATCGCTGGAACGGTTTAATTTTCGTTGTTCAAAGCATTTTCATCTGTTTTCTGCTTTCCTTGCTGTGAAGCGGATTGCAATCCTCAACGAACTAAAGACCTGCAAACATTGTGCTTGAAAACTTTCTGTTGCCGGGTATTGTGCACTTGCCATTTTTTTTTTTTTGTTAATTTTCCCCCTTTTCCGTTTTTTTTGCAAACAGATTTTCCCGTATCAGAGACAGAGCAGACATTTCTGGAGTTTGAGCTAAATGCGAAGTGGTGGCAGGCTATTAGATCCTGCCGAGGATGGGCTAGCTCCCCAGTTCCCATGGCCATCCTGCTATTTAGCCATGTTTTGTTTGTTTTTGTGCTCTAGCTGCAGTTTGAGCGCTGCCATTCTCTGATATCCCCCCGTAGTTCCCTCCTTCGAAATTCTCATTCGCTTTGCAGCCATTTTTATCTTCAATACACGCTCATTTACGCTGTCTGATGGCTTTAGGGTATATTCATATCCGCTGTGTTTTCAGACAGGAAGTCGCGAGCTGGGAGCTGAGTAGCTAAGCAATACACGTATGTGTGCATGCCGACCCTGATTACACTGGTAAACTAAAAAATATGAAACGCAAGAAAATATATATATAAGAAAATATATATATATATAACTCTCTTTTGAAACTATGCTCACACATAATTAATACTTTTATATTTATTAAGGCCATCAACAGAGTGTAGAGGCATAGGCCTTTTTTTTAATATAATTCATAAATTTAAATTACAAGTAACATGGAATAGAATTTCATCAGGAACTTGAACTTGAATCATAAAACATCCAGTAGTGTAGAAGCTTTTTAATATTCCTGAAAAGCGTGCTGTCTGTTTTTTCTGCTATTGTCTGTCAAATGCTTGGATAAAAAGCAGCGGATAAGCCACTATCTTCTCGGCAATACATAGTTACTCGGAAAATGTACATAAAGTGTATATATGTACATAGATACAGCTGTACATATTTTAAATCGGCTCACCCAAATACGCTGCCAGCATTTTCGCTAATAAACTTTGTCGCCGGGGATTTAATCAACTTTATTTTATTGTTCATCCTGGCAGCCAAGTCTGGCCCATCCTTTTTTACGAGTAGCTTACTCCTTCCTGAGCCACGGAATCCTTTTTTGTTGGCCCACAGGATTTTCATTCCATTTTGTGCACTGAGCTGCCTGCTTCCTTTGAATGGCCTTGCAGGGTATTGAAAACATTGATTACCAAATGTGAGGCTTAGATGTCTGGTGTTCTACCCTTGCCATTTATCGGTTTGTTAAAATTGCGTTTTATTGCATGCCACGTATTCATTTATGAGCCGCTTGTGAGCTTTTCAATGCCACTGTGGTATTTTCTTTTTTTATGGCGGACTCTTTGATATCACAAAGTATTATCCATATATCAATAGTTAAGTAGCAACAATTTCCATGCCTTTTAACTAGTTACAAAATTAATCTATAAAATCATGATACAAGGAATATTATAGATATTCATGATCAGCCAACGCACTTTTTCCACAAATACTTACCGACCCATTCCACCAAGAAAGCAGACAGACATTTTTCCTGGGACAATCTGTAAACGCATTACCCAAGGCTAATCAAAGGCACACGCAGTGGGCCAGCAAACGTTTTTATGCTGGGTAATTAGGATGTTGGCAGTGCCAAGGGGTGGACCACATGACCCACCCACGAATAACTCAGTTATCAGACACGAGATGGCTAATATAAGCATTATACTGCAGGACTTCGCCTCCGCAAATGGGTAAAAAAGGACGGCAACAGAATGTATTCATGTATAGCTCACGCAGTGGGTCGCAAACACGCAAGCAAACTAATGTACACAACTTAATTATCAAAGGAAAATCGCAGACTTACACGTATGTATGTATGAGATGCTCGATATAAATAATGGCCACCAGACAGGAGGCGTCTCGACTGGAAGGGGGCATAAGCTAACGCATCTTTAATAAGCCAGGGCCTACATGGAAGCTGCCTCTTTAAGCAGCAAAGTAACTAAAGTTGAGATAGGCATTCCACCAAACTGTCATATAATTTCAAATGCATAATGTATAAAACATCAAAGACGGTTCTTCGGTTGTATGTACCATTATAAATTGAATTTAAGGCATATTTAAATCTACATCTTTCCCTTTAAAGCTTAGTTTGTAATGTTTTCGGGTGAAGGCAATGATGTTTTATTTATCAAATTGAAAAACTGTACAATTTGTTTACATTTTCGAGAAGGAAAGGGAGTAATGTATGTAAAAGGGTTTTGCAATATTATGAATACACGATATTTTCGGCATTCATAGGATTTTCCAACATCGGCAGCATTTCGTCTGCAAGTGGACCAGCTTTTTTGTGTTCAGTTTTATTTTCACAATTTCATCGTCCACTTGTTTTTGCGTTCATTGCTGTCCATTTTGCAATCTGTAGCTCCCCCTCGGTTTTTCTTTCTGTTTTCGGTTCGTTGGAGCATTCGCCGTGTTCATTGTGCTATGCTGCATGTTATTAACCCCGGACAGAAAGTTTGGATTCAAAAGATCGATAAATTACAATCGAGGGCTGTGGACTAAACAAAACTCCACGGCGTTAAGCCCAATTAGCTAAAAACAGCGGATTATGCATGCTGATAAAGGGAAATACCGCTTTCGATTGATATGCATGCGAATTATCCCATTTTTGATGTAGTTTTTATGTAACTCACGATAATCAATCATTTAAAGACATTTTAAATTCCACTGGCTTAGCATCTTGAATTTGCGTCCAACTTTTTTCAATTTTTCCCTATCAAACATTCACAGAGCTCTAATTTTAACTTTGTTTTCGTTGATTTTCCCTTCAACCCCTCAATTTTTTGCAATCAGCCAATTTTTCAGCATTGCCTGTGAAAAACCAATAAAACGCGCAGGGAAAACAAATAAAAAGGGAAATAAAACACCCACAAAAGTCACGTTAATGCCGCCTTGGCAATTTCAATTTGTGTTTTGAACAATTTAATTTTTAAGCCGTCGACGGATGCATTTGATGATTTTTCCATTTTTAGGGTTGCCAAATATACTTGTAAGTGTAGGTATATATAGGTGTACATATATATATGGCCACCAAATACAATCAAAAGCTAAAAATCTATTATTCAGGACCGCCGTTCCCCATTGTTTATTCAGTCAAAGCTGAACGAAACAAACGAACATGAAATAAAAAAGCAAAGTGTGGAAACTTGAAACTGAAAAAGGCAATATTGCTGTGCAAAGAAGTTGGGGAAAAGCGAAAAAGTATTGAAGCGCATCTCAGTGAAATTTTCTGTTGTCGTCCAGAGCAGAATAGAATGGCAGTGGAAAACGGGCTCAGCCTTCAGCCTTCAGCTTTCAGCTCCAGCATCAGATTCAGCTTTAGCTTCAGGATATATCCAAAGTGTCAGATGTGGAGAGGAGCTGAGGATTTCCAATTCCACAACTCTCTTGCGACACAGAACTGAAATTGTTGGGTCCCCAAAAAAAAAAAAAAAAAAAAAAAACAAAACGAAAGAAAAGAAATTAAGTCTGAAACATGAAATAAAGATGAAGTGCCTGTCGAAGAAGCTGACTCAGTCAGTCAGTTAGTGCACTTGGTGTTTGGGGGAGTAGTTGTCGGATTTCCAACTGGGATTGCGATTGAAAGTGGGTTGTGCGTTTCTGGGGATTGGGCTGTGTGAAGGCTTCTCTTGTTTTGTCATTTCTGCTCCTGGTGATGATGGCCGACGAGCAAGTAAAAATTAAAACTTGTTTTCTGTACGGGTGCGTTTGATAACACCATATTTTACAATTTCAAAAGCAATTACACGGGGGATATTTTCTTATACAAATTATTTAGCAGCTTTATTACATGAATTCAACTTAACTAAAGATGAATCATTTTTTACCCTGCCAATATGTATTTTCCAGTTTAGAAGCCGACCAAACCTCTATTTCATATTCGCCATAAATCCAGTTTCCAGTTTTCCAGTTACTGTTCGTATCTTTTGTTCTCAGTACATTCCGGGTAAACATCTGGCATGTCTTGTATCCGACTATTTGTCTCCTTCAATTTGTAATCATTTAAATTGATTTTTCTTGTCGTTTCTTTCTGACGTCGCTCAATCTGCCCGCCACTGCGGCATTCAGCCGAATGCCTTATCCACTCATGGCTCGTTTTAATTGATGAATTTACTGACTGCCATTCCAGACATCGATAGGGATAAGCATCTTAACCTTCTTATGACTTTGAGATGCAGGCTGCATTTCAAGGGAATACCACCTACTGGCACTTTCCCTGCTTCGCAATTGTCCTTTAAATTGATTTTATAATTTGCTTCGGACGTTGAACCCATGGACTGCAGCACAAACAACGAGATTTATGAGCCGATATCTTTGGTTATTGACGTCAAGAACACGAACCAAGCCCAACTGCCGCCTGAGTTGAGTAAAACTTCCTGAAGTTTGCCTTGGTTCAAAGCATTTGCCAAAATAAAAACCTTAATTAATATTGCATGTCACACACATACTTTTGCTGCAGCATGGGGAAGGCAGGCCTCGAGGGCACAATGTAATTGAGATTGATGCAATTGCATATAAAATTCATATAAATTACTTGAAACTAACACAAAGACTCCTCCGACTCCATCGGGCTCCCAACTGCGACAGCTCCGCTCCAGGCCAAAAGGGCGAGGAGCGGGTAGGAGCGGGGAGGAGCGGGGAGGAGCGTAGGAGAACTCGTTTGCCCAAATGAGTCATAAACACTGAGGAGGCCAAAAGCGAGTGTCAAATGCACACATGTGCACCATCATCACGATTGGGATGAACCAAACAACATTTGAACTTGAAAAAGTTTTCGCCGAAATTTGTTTCCCGTCTGCAAGCGTGCAAAAAGTGGCTGGCAAGCAGGTAACTTATTTGCTTTGCATTTGAGTTGCATCATTATCCAGAGGGGGTGTAGTTTGCGTTAATGTTGTTAGCCTTGAAACAAGTTGTATTTAAAACATGACGTAGTTTGAACATTGTAGAGATTGTGATCAAGTTGTATTGTGCGATAATGAAGGTACGATTTTTAGAAGCCATTCCAATAGTTGTCAGCCTTTTTTTTTAATTTCACTTGGTCCACCCTAAACACACTCGAGCGCAGCAGGAGAAGGCTTCGGTTTTCCTACATGTTTGTTATATATCGTCATCGCCAGCTGCTTTTGATTAGCGCCTCCTCATATGTATATGCATCTCGGTACATACACTTATGCAACCCATTTATGCATATACGTATCTACATACGAGGACGGAAGAAAAAGTATTGGGGCGCTTGGTTTTTGCAACACCCTTTATGCAGCAATTTATTATGTATTGTGATTCAATACATATGCAAATATTATAAAGGTTGAAATTATTTATGACCAATATCAGCAGTATTGCATTTTAATTACAATTGGGGAAGTAATCACCTGCATATGCTAGATATTATGTGTATTATAAATGATTTCTGAGAGCCGTTCCTAAACTTTTAGAACGAACCTCTTGTGTTCAGCATGGGTCTGCATGCAAGGCGCAACAAAATGGCATTTGAAACATGTGTCAAGTTCCATGCACTTGTTTATGTTTGTCGGCCAAATTTCCCGCCCCAAGGCCCCACCCCAAAGTCCTTCTACCTCCCCGTTCCACGCTCGCCGCCGCCCTCCCCACTTGCCAAGTTTTTCTGCCAACACAACTACAACTACAACTACAACTACAACTAAAATGGAGAGCAGACTTGACTTTGGCTTATTTATTGTCATGTGCCCATTTGGCTTCCTTAGCAGCTGAGAGCGCCTCGTGAAACGTGTTTGTTGATAAACACAGCCATGAATCATTTCTCGTCACCGTTCCCCATCCCCAACGCAACACCCATCCCCCCTTCGTCCACCTCCCTGCCACCCACTTACCACCCTCCTCCCCTCTGACGATTTGCTTGATTTGCATATGTGAGCGTGTGTGTTCTGCACACAGAATTTTCTTGTTGCGCTTTTTATACCCATTACCCATGGGTTAAGCGGGTATATCACACATCCAGCAATTTATGCTAGCCACCCAAATCTTTATTTGCTCTCATATTATTTCATATTTATAAATTTATTCATAAATAAATATATTTGTAATTATAATTGAACTAGCAATTAGTGTTCTCGTATAAAATTGGTAATCCTTAGTTCTTACAGGGTTTTAAAACACTGACGAGATACACGGTATCTGACGAATGCGAGTTGTCATTTCATTCTTGGTTTTTTTGTATGATTTGTTGGCGATTTTCACGCCTCGTTTGGTTAAGTTTCGTTGCGTTTCGCTTTTGAGCTTCAACTATTGTTTCGAGAATTTCATTTGTTTCCCATGTATACTCGTACATGTCGCAATTTCTGTTGTATCTATGCGACTGGCTGACTGGAGACTACTGGCTGAATGGCTGACTGGCTGACTGGCTGACTGGCTGGACTGGCTGACTGGGTGGGTTGTGTATGTTATCTCGACAGGGCTACATGTCCATTGAGCTTTTGTGTTTTGAATTCGCTCTGGGGAATCGGTGGGGTACTGCCTTCTCCCCCTTGGGGGAACTATGGAACGCTGAGCCGAGCCCAGCGGCATGTTATGCTGATAAACACGCATAAAATTCATAAATTCGAGCTGCGGATTTGGCTAGCACGACATTTTAAGCTGTTGAAATATATCACAATGTTATGCGAGTAGCACACATTTGTTGAATGTCTAATGAATCGGTAGTTCTGTGGCAAGGATATGAAGAAATATGTCTAGAACTTAAATGGCATTGAACAAACAAAATACGAAATGTATCACAGCTAAGACGCAATAAAATACGGCATTTCTCAATTGTTTCAAGACGCATTAATGAGAAATGATAATGGTAATTTGGTTGAATGTACATATGTATATTAAGTATTTATCTCTTGCGTTCTGGGACATTCTTTTTTAATGTGTACGAGTTTAACGTATGTGATTAACCGTTTCTTAAGGTATAAAGGTCTAAGCATATACCAAACATGCGGATAATTTTCAATTAAACAGTGTATCTTTAATTTAAATGATATCCTCTCACTTTTGTTTACTTTCGCCGCAATTCGATGTCTGAGGTTCCTTGCAGCGATGTCGTGTCGCAAAATTGACACATTTAGCAGTCGTCATTTACTTTTGTTATGCTAATCTGCTCCCTTCTGGCAACTGCCACCCTAACCCTAATAAGCCCTATTATAACGCTTTGCTGCCACCGTTAATGCCCATCGCTCCAATTATTTTAAACATATTACAAGCGGATTTAGCACAGATTACAAATTAGGTTGGATGCTGCGGCTTGTTGGTGTGAATTTCTGTGGGAGGTGTGTAGATATGTTAGTAGTTACGTATATTTAGTTGGCTGGGCTGGGCTGCTGGCTCTCGTAACTTTGAAGTGTTGCGAACTTGGCGCACTTGATGGCACTAATTTATGCAGGGCCAACAATGCCACACCGCATAATCATAATCCAGACCGCGTGGCTAATTTGTTTATAATTTTCATAACTTAACGTGTGCGCTAAGCGTGACTCATTTCCATTCCTCAGCCATCCATTTTCCCGCCGCCCCGTATGACTACCATATATTTTAGATCCCAAATACGCATCTGTGGGTTTCCTTTATCTACATATGTGTACATATGTACATGTATTTATGTACATGCCATGTGTGTCTGTGTTTTCATTTTTGTAGTTTTTTGTGCAACACTTGGCATCGCACGACTCGACTCTTGGCAGCCGTGGTAGGGGTAATTTTGCCGTCATGTGCTGGCAAAATGCAATTATTATAATTATTTTTTGTTAAACGTGCCACAAAAAAAAAAAAAGACTGGAACACAAAGGCTTGTGGAAACAATAGAAAAAAGCTAAAAATGTATATATGCACATATGAAAGAGTGAAAGTTGCGTTAATTTATGGTCTGAAAAAACGTATCTGAGGTTATTATTCTTTTATTTTTTTTTTATTAAATGGTTCTGATTTTTATAAACCCTGATTTTTATTAATGATTTTGGCTTTATAAATCTATTAGGGGTACCACATGCTTTATAATTAAAATTTGAAAAGAAAATCCCCATGTACGAAATTCATAAATATTTTTTTTCAGCTTGATGTATACTGATAGACATTTTTTAGGGATTAAGTTTTCTCTGAATTTACTAATTGGTTTAAATATTTATGTTATGTACAATTTTCGTTTGCGCATAAAGTAATAATAATGGAATTTGTATCCAGAAATGTGCCACAGAATTCATGAATGCTGCGAATGTGAAACTATTCATTATTGAAACGTTGGAAGAGCCAGCGGCCAGGATATCTGCTTCAAGGCACCCACATCCAATTTCCCAAGTTACGTGACTTGGACAGCATTGACCGTTAAACCGAATGTTGCATCAACTCGGTAATTAACGGTAAAGCGCTGGTCCGATAAGGGGGCAGGACATGGGGAGTACCTTTGATGACGACGACGACTATGACGTCGACTCTGACTCTGACTCTGACTCTGACTTTACCGACAACGCACACTGTGTGTTGTGTGTGCACTAGTTAGCGCCGTTGTTGTCCTTCGTAACTGTCGGAACCGGCACCCATTCCTCTGGGTGAAGTCCTGTTTTTGATTGGCGTACGCGGGATGGATGGCTCCGTATATAAACGTGACCATAACCAAAATCCCCCTCCGCATGGCCTAGCCTGGCCTGGCCCTCTGCCCAGAGAACAACCAGCAGCTGGGGGCCACACGCACCAAATGGCGACGTCTTGTCGGCCGTTGAATGCCGCATTTCATTAACTAGCACAACGGCACCGCCAACTGCAACTGCATCCTGCATTCTGCAGTGTGCATTGTGCACGTTCATTGTGCGTGTGCATTAGCGATCGGGCCCAAGGCCTCCGCCCTTCCACCAACTGCCACCCACAGCCCACCGCCCACAGCCCAACACCCATTACCCATTTCCCATTACCCATTACCCACGGGCGCTTTGTTTACTGTGGTGTGCAGCACATTGATTGCAGTAATACCCATTTAAAAATCAAAACCCCGCTTCTTTTGCACATTTATATGCTCTAATCGGAATGATTTCTTTCTACTATTTTAACTTAAAAAAAATTGAATTATTTAGTTTTTGTGTGTCCTGAAAACGCATCATTTAGAACTCCAGTTTAGTAAACATATAAGGGTTCGCATTGGAATGCATATATTCCAAAAACAAAATCGCCCATAATAAGTTGTTCTTTACAATCACATCTTTGAAACAAACTCCTTCAGATAATCTATTGTATGCATCTTGATGACTTTGGGAACACAGTGCATCGTTGCAAATGGTTGCACTGGGATGGCAGTGGACTTCCGTTATGGTCATAGCAACCTGCTCAACATGTTATTGCAACGGCGTACCAAAACCCAAATTCCCATGCAGCAGCTGCTTGACAACTACCCCACGGACAACCCCATTGGGTCCGTGCATCTGGTTGGGGGTTAGGTGGAGTGGGAGTCTTGGCGTGATGGGTTTTGCTACGTGCATCCAAAATGTTCAGCCCTGTTCCATTTGCCCAGCTGCTGCTTTTCAGAGGTGCTACTGCAGCCTCCCTCCCTCTGCTTTGAAAAGATAATTCCACATTCTTGGCTATCCGTTCCAGGATCCCCAGGATCCCGTGTCTCCTTTTTCCCCGCATTTTTATTTGATTTTAGTGCTTTTGGCCTTTGTTTCGGCTCTATTTTAGCCCAGCTCAAACTGTGTGCTTTGCACTTTTATTATTTCTGTCTGCTGTCTGCTGTCCGTTGTACTGTGAGTTAACTATCTATATCTGTTTCTTTGGCTATGTTACAAGAATTTGGCTCTCTCCAGCTCTCACCATTTAAGTATTATATATGCCTATTGGACCAAGGACATTTGCTTTAAATTTCGCATGCAATCATAGATTTATATATATGTATATATACATTTACTGGGTAAATTAAAAAATTAAAAAAATTTGTAAATAATATTAATGAATGATTTAATTATATTGTATTCTTCTAATGATGTGAAGCAAATGTATATTTAAAGTATAAAATGTATAAACTGCTCCAAAAAGCACTCACTAATTATTTAATTAGTATTTTCCCACCATATCCCCTATTTCACTGGGATTGGATAGTAAAGTAGGATTCAGCGCAGTTTCCGATTAAATTCGTATCCAGTGGCTGACACCAAACGCCACTGTAGCTCAGCCACTGGGAGCCCTGGGACCCCTGGGAACCCGAACCCACTTGATTCAGCTCATGCCGCATTTATGAATGCTTTTGTGGATTTCTTATCAGCTCAGCGCGTTCATCGCTGGCACGGAAAGTGACCGATTAGGAGTGGTGTTTTTATAACGCGTACAACTTGAAGAAATTAACCATTTAACCATTGGGTTGATAGCATATAAATTTGATTACGAAATTAGTTCCCATTTCGATAGAGAAGAACAGTCGTTTGGCGAATCGAAAGAACTTTATCTAGCGATACCCCGAAATTGCTTGCTATAAATCCCCTCTAAGGCAACATAGTGTTCCACTTAAATCGTCAACAGATTGGCTATTAATTTGCCCGCTTGGCATTTGAACTTAGCATGCAGTGCGGAGTAAACTTATGTCAATGCCCCTAATTAATCGAGTTCATTGCCTTGGCCAGTGGCAAGAAGCCGATGGCGAAAGAGAACTAACAAAGTGCAAAGGGAGAAACGAAATCAAAAGTAAATGGCGAGCAAAAGAGACAAGACCGATGACCTTCGCTTAAAGTTCAGATGTAAAGTGCGCCTGCGATCCAATGGAAACTGACACCCGGGCAAAACTCGGCCCCAAATGCACAGATACAAATGCAAATACAAATACAAATACAAGTACAACTACAACCTTCCATTTCCGTTTCCTCCCCATCCATCTAAGGCATCCCTCTCTTTCCTGCCTTCGTTCTGACTATGCCGTCATGCAAATGACAGGTAATTGACCTCATAAAGTATTCTCCACTCGGCTGGTGGGTGGGTGGTTTGGATGGCTTGGATGGTTTTGATGGTTACACTCTGTGGGGTGGGATGCAACAATTTTTACTTTTCATGTGTAATTTGATGTATGTGCGCGGTGCATGTTCGCCCCTTTTTCCTTTTGCTCGCCCATTTAAGTGTAATTTTGTATGTCTCTGTTTTATTTCTTTTTTTCTCCATACACATTTGTCACGTTGCCAAGAAGGATGAAAAAAAAAAACAGCGAAAAAATAAAGAAATTCTAAAATGTTAATGTGCCGAGAGTCGACTCCCTTGTTCTTGTTCCGCTGTGGCACTTGAAGTAAACGTTCAAGTATTTCGCGGATCGGGGCGGGGGTATTGTGGGGGCGTTGATGTGTGCCTACTTTACTTTCTTTTTCTTTTACGTTTTTTTCTGTATTTTTGCTGCCTTTAGGCCGCCATATGTGGGCTGTATGGATAAACGAGCAATTACGATTAATTGCATTTGATAAAATGCCATTAAAAAATGTAAAGCAGACAGAAGTACCAGTAAGTTGTGGCTGTATCTGAGTGCCCGTCCCTCTATGAGCATTGTCTTTGGAAAATGCCAACATTTAAGATGAGACCGCAAAATGTGTGCACTTAATGGGAAAGTTACATCCATGGTTTCGCAATCATAAGTAGTTTTGTTTTTTTTTTTTTACATTTTATCCGCTGTTTGACGCAGCTAATTCAACTTTTTAAAGCTATAAACTTAATATGTTCAGAAAATGTATTTTATGGACCACGGTTTTATGTAAAATGCTTGGCGCAAAAGCACATTATGCTTTTAGCATAATCCCGAAAAGATTAGAAAGATTTTCTCTTGACAATTTCAATAATTTATTTTGCGTTTAGCTGCCCTGTCCCGAGCACAGCGCAGACAATGGCATAATAAACCATAATCAAATATATTGTAATGTTTATTTTTCGTCTTCTCTTTACAGGTGAGTGCTCGGTTTCTAACGCTGAAAATGTACATCATAAAAACGGAGTTCGCTGCTCCAGGTAAAGTTTGCTTTTATTATCAGAAGCGACAGGGACAACAGCAGACGAGGATGACTGCTTCCATTTTTTATATATATGTACATACATATATATTTTTTTTTTCCTGTGCTGGCAGTTTAAGGAGGTATGCTCCATTTCCTCCTGCTCCTTTCCAAGCGATGGCCACATAAATAATCGCTTTTGTGCTCGCCACCGTCAACCAGCATCCTTCCAACGAACGACAGCGTTTCATGTTTTCCTTTATAATTTAAAATTAAATGTTGCATTTGGCACATAACGATGTAAAATGGTTAGCAGCTCTTCTGTGGGCAGGCCGTGTAAAATATGCACAAATCCCTGGGGTCCTTCAGCAAGTGCATGTGCTTTAGATATGCAGCAGTTGGGAACCTTTGCCTCTTTGGCATCCTCTCATTTTCCTGCCTGACCTTCCCCAACAGCATTCATAATGTCTGTGTGTGTGTTTATGTGGGTGTTTCTGGGCAGTTTCCTGCAAGGATAATTGCAATTTCCTTTGCTTTGCGTTTTTGTCAATTAAAATAATTTAATTTTCAGTTCGCTTTGAGCACTTAAATGGCTAGGTACCGCTAGCGATTAAGCGAGCTATAGTTTCAGCTATAATGTGAGTACAAGTAAGTTGTATAAATATAATATTTTATACAGAATTGTGCTTTTAAATGATCTTCACATATTTGTTTTATCTGCCTTCAAAATAATAAGCATACATACATATGTACATATATAAGCAAACGTTATTAAAGATGATTTTTTGAGCGAATTGTAAAACTAGTTTAAAGTTCGCATAGTAGTAAAGTTATGCTTAGGATTGAGAACTGTAGCCTTTTCAAGGAGCACATAATTCAATTAAAATATGTATTTTATTATGTCGCTGGCGCTTTCCAATGGCACTTGCCAATGGTGCTGTCATATTTGCTTTTTTATTCACAATTTTTCATTAGTTTTTCATGCAAACTCAGCAGTAAATTCGTTCCATATCTCCACACGTACATACGTGTGTATGGCATTTTTATTCGCTGGATACGAAATAATATTTACGGCCTGCGGAGCGGAGTTGAGCAGCAGGGACCAAAAAACATGGCCGAGTTCTCCCCAAACGTCACTGGCTGCAAATCAAAAAGGATAAACTGTGCTTTCAGCTGCCATCCAATCCTCTGGCTTCGTAGGCTTGCCTATGTGCTATATAGGGGTGTGGGCGGTGTGGGCGTGGCTGGTCGACGGGCTTATCCAGCATGATTATGAATTCGTTGCGAAAATGCAAACTTCCGTCATTGAGTTGCGAGTTTGCTAGTCCGTTTGCAGTTTGCTCTTTGATTTCCAGTTTGCATTTGCAATACTATATGTGCATGTATATGCATGCGTTTTGTATATCTATATATGACTGACAGAGGGCGAAGGATAAATGGATTGAGGATGGCCTGAAGGGGGGGCGGGGCGGAGGATTGGATTAATGCCGGATAGCTCACTGAATGCGTTGAACTTTTGTGTAAAGTGCAATTGCATTTTATTTCATGCTCACTCCCCTTGCCACTTGCTTTTTTATGCACAAATTTTTAGCAAGCTGAGAATTTCCATGGCGCCATTTGGCCATGTTTGTGCGGCCAACTAGTCCCACACTTTCCCAGGCACAAACCAAAAACAATTTTAGACCATAGGGAAATAAGGAATTTTGTATATCAGCATAAAATTGTAGAAACAGCTTGCAAAGAAAGAAGAGAACGTAACATGAATTACTTGAGAGTACTCGCATTGAAAGTTGGATTCTGAAAGTTTTTGCCTATGGCAAAATCATATAACTAGTATTCAATTATACACAGACATTATCATACTGTTCATAACATATATTTTTGTACGAGAGCATTCAATATTCTTTACGTTGCATACCTTTTATTGCCATTTGCTTTGCTAATGAAAAGGATTCGTTTAGAATTTTAAGCAAATAGGACGTGAGTAGCAGGAAAATGTGACCCAACCCAACGCAGGCCAAACTCATTTTTGCTACCTTGACTAGTGTAATTTATGCACGTGTGTTTTTGTATAACTCCGGACTATATATGTATATGTACGTGTTATACACGTGTATGGGAGCCATGGCAGTGCCATTGCAGTTACATTTTGCTGTCATGGGCTTACCCGAAGCATTTTAATGCTCATTATGCATTTTTGCCGGCCTGGCCTGGTCGTTGCCATTGGCATTACAACTTCCGCCGAATCCACCCACTCCTGTTTTATTATGTTTATTACTGTTAAATAATTTGTATGCAATTAATTTAGCTGCAGCGAAAATAAGAGGAACCAGAACCAGCCAGAACCAGCCAGAACCAGCCAGAATCCAGCCTGATTATAGCACGGCCGGGTTTCATTTACCATCTCTCATTAGCACGCAGAGCACTTTAACTATGGCTCTGTTCTGTGCAAAATGGGCGTGAAGTTGAACAAAGTTGGTAGTTGCACATTTAAATGAGCTATGTGAGTGTTGTGCATCCAAGCGTGTTGTAGTTTGTTTTATTAATAACATTGTTGTTAGCATACAGGCATATTTAATTGAACTTTTTAATAAATCCTGTCTAAACGGATAATATGTATAGACAGGATTTGGAAATGTATAATTTCTTTTCATGCAAATTTATTTGTGAAAAGCTCGCACGCTGCTGTAATTAGTATTTCCATTAATTTTCAAACTAGAATTTGTCGTGCAAAAAAATAAATGTATATCATAAACAAAAACAGAAAAGCAGATGAAACAAGAAAACAACAAAAAGCGCTTCACCATAAAAGCCATAAAAAGTTGCCCTGGAATTGGGAAAGCCAAAAAATGTCATCATGCGACCATAAATTGGCCGTAAAAGCACAATAGGCAAAAAGGCTCTGCCCTTTAGGTATTGCAAAACACACAATAAATACATGTATATTTATATTGTGTTTATTGACAATCAGCAACCATTAAAATGCCAAGTCAGACAAAACAACAAATAAGAAAGGAAATTAGCCTCTCCATGTCCTTGGATGGGAGAAATTTCAAGTTCAAGACTACAAACTCGGAATTCGCCAAGGATATGAGTCAAAAAATATTTAAGTATCAAAGGTAGTGGTTTTCTTTCATATTTAGACTAATTCAATATGGGCTTCTCAAGGTCGAGATTTAATTAATGCTGAGGCACCGCCAAGCAAAACTAATCTGCGAAACAAATCAAATGAGATTGTGAAATTAGCTTACTGCTAAAAACGAAAACCAAATCATCCAAGCGGCAACTTACAATGGCAGTGGTTAAAACAAGGTTGTCGGAATGGGTTCTTCAGCATAGACATCGTATGTTAAATTCTATGTATTCAACTTGTTAATGAGTTAATTGTTTTGTCTTCGCGTGCAAGGTGGGCCAACTAACTGAATCTCAATTATTGCTCATTCTGGCATTACTTTTATAAAAAAGGTTCTTCGTTATTAGCAATTAAATATTTTCATTTGTAAGTTATTTTTAAATCGAATAATTCACTAGGGTTTTATATGTATTATTTACGTGTATGGTATAAAAATAATCTAAAACAAGGGCGAACGCTATTGCGTGTCTTAACTATAAGATACCCATTAGTCCCTTTAAAGCAACGAGCGGCATGTATAATAATATATTATATAATATAAAGCTATATATTATATAAAGCTGATTAAAATAAAAGAGATATCAACGCGACGGGCTTACCAACTATTAACTGCTTCGCTTGAATTAATTGGTGACTTAATGAGGTTTCAAATCAATATACCCAAGAACAGTGCCACTGCTGCTTCGCATCCGGCTCTTAACATTATTATGTTTATAATCGCAAAAATAAACACCCTTCGGTACCCTTGAGATTGGAATATACAAGTAGATGCGATGCGAAATGTATCAAGTGCAGGGAGCGGAAAAGCAGTGCAGCAATCGAGAATGATGATTATGGGGATTACTATGGAAGTGGGGATTGGGTTGCAGATTCGAATTGGTTAAGGCCAAGCGTTAGCATCGACATCAGTTCGCATGTTGGCTTTTAAAGGGCATTTGCTACCGCGCATGTTGCGTTGTCATTGCTGGAGCTGCTATTGCAGATGTTGTTGCTGTTGGTTATCTTGTTGCAGTTTATATAATCAAATCTCATGCTTCGTTAATTCAAAATGTCGTTACGTGCAACATGACAAGCTAGCTCCTTGGGCGCAACTCGAAAGTCTGCACATTGTGCTACATCATTCTGACAGCACCAGCGGCAAACGAGAAGCACCATGACGCAGGACGATCCCATAACTGAGCAAGTGAAACGTAAATAATACTGAGGCGCAAATCGAATCGAATAGGACAACAAACCACATCATCACTACCCCCCCCGCTTATCACTTATCCCCAGTGCCACAAAAGACGCCTCCTTGTGTGTGCTACACATTTTGAGAGACCACACAAGTCTGTGGCCCTCCTGATTGCGTGTATCTCGCAACACTTCCCTTCAACAATATTTCCACGATGTTGTTCGACATGTGTACCTTGTCAGGCATTTTAATAAGCGTCACTCAAAGGGGTGCATTAAAAAAATAATAGAACGGTGCCTTTCAATTTATGCTGCAATAAAAATGGACTGTTCTGTAGATAAACTTGAGTATAGTGCTAGATTTAAGATCTTCAGTTGTTGTATTAAAATAAAATTGCAACTGTAAGGGTAAACCAAATTACGGCTCGAAAAATTACCCAGGAATTTCCTTTTAGCCTTTTATCCTTTTTAAGACCTGAGATATTTTTTGCAACTCACTTGTGGGTTCGTCACAAGATTGTGAAATGATTACACCATTGATGATGAAGATAATGTTTCCTAGTCATGTAAGGCCTCAACTTGGCCCGGGAGTACAATTGGTAGAGGGCAGTTTCCATAACGAGGCTATCCTTGGCGCTGACAAAAACTCAACCATAATCAATATCTGTTCATCTATAGTTCTGTTGGGCATTTTCCGGCTCGCCGCTGTGTTTAGCACGGTCATAAACTTTATTTTCGTTTATTGTTATTGGCATTGTCTGCTCCCATTTTATGTTGCCTATAAATTTGGGCTGGCTTCCGAGCCCAAGAAAGCCCGAAACAGGAATCTACTTTATTTATTCCTGGTAATTTCATGTTAATGGTTTTGTTGTTGTTTGCCAGATAGTTTCTCCGGGATCGGAATGGTTAAATTATTCCAAGGGTCAACTGTAAATAAATTCTATGTACTGTCTCTTAACTCTTTGTCTACGCTAAGGTAGTTAAAGCTTAAAGTGGGCTTAATGTCTATAAAAACAGGAAATACGAAGTTTTGGGAACTGATTGGTATTTCAGAAATATTGTCATTTTCTATCCCAGAATTTCACGGCACACAAAATGGGGAAAAGGACTTCTGGGGAGTGTTTGGAAGTCTGAGCAGAGTTGGCACTTGCCTTTCTATCCCAGCATTTTCCTCTCATCTCCTCACGTCTATTGGACATTTTTGGCAAACAATCAAAGCAATTATCGCAGACTCTCAGTTAATAGGAGTTTTCTCTTCGAAATGCTTTTCCTGGCCAAACAGGCGAACCCGGCCTACATCAGACTCCAGACTCCAGATTCCAGACTCCAGACGAGCTCCTTACCAATTAACGTCAATGGAAAGTAACACAAATGTCACCTAATGATGCTGACGACTTTCTCATCTTCCTACCGAATTGTGCCCGTCTTTTACCCTCTTTTGTGTGTATCTTCACCGACCGCAAATTAATTGGGGCACTCACAATTTATTTTGTAATTGTTAAATTAATAAGTTTGTGGCTGCCCTGCTCCTGTGTTGCTGCCACAAAATTCAGTGCCAAAAGTGGGCGTCGCTGGCTGCCTGCAACTTTTTGTGGAACATTTTTAATTGCTAGTGTCGGCGCTGTCGTCACCGTCACAAACCGTTTGCCAACTTCCAGACGAAGGCAATTCCGAACTACGGTTTATAGTTTTTTTCTTTTCATTTTTTGTTTTTTTTTTGTTAAAATTTTAGACAGCAATGGGCCGGGCTTGCCTGTTGAAACTCTTCTCAGAGTACTCAGGCTGGAAGTTACCTGGTACATAGAGCAGTCGGGCAGGAGGAAGAACCATCAGCATAATGAAAAAGTTTCGAACTGTTTTCCGTACAGTGGGCACGAACTTCCAATATTCACAAAGAACGAGCACTTTGCTCACTAAGAGCCACCGTAAAAATGAATTGAGCTCATCTAGTCCATATTTGTATCAATCAAATAATACAGAATTCCAATAATCACATATATAATATATGAGATTAATTATACAATAATACAATGTTGAGCCCAGTGTTCGATCGCAGTTCTGGCTTTCATTTCCTTTGCGTTTTTCCTTAGTTCTGCTTTGGCAATATGCTCATTATAAATGTGCAGGGCTTGTGTGCAAAAGAGCGTGCTTATAAATCAGAAGTATGTACGAATATGCATATACATATATTTTTGTATTTTTTTTTTCCAACTCCAAAGTAAGTTGTATGCAAAAAAGCAGGCGCAACTTTTGTAATGCGCTCCCCGCATTGTCATAGGCATGGTTACCCAGCTGCTGTGGTTTTTGCCGGGGCTGTAGCTATATTAGCAACGCCATTTGATAATGGATTCCTTATTTATGTATGTATGAACAAAATCCCCATATAAACCGGCATGATGGCACCGAAGCGGAGTTTGGGGTCTAGCTGTCATGGTTTAGCTAACACGCTCAGCGCGCACTGGCAACTGGAAACATGCTAAACGCTGACAGACTCATTAACAATTTAGAAATGAATTTCTTGTGAAAATTGAAAACAGAAAAAGCGGCCTAAAAAGTTGTCAATTTTTTTTTTTTAATTCAACGCAAAATCCCTTATTTATTATTTAAATGAATCGATCGATGAAACGACATTTAAGTCATTAAAAGTTAATAACGTGAGCTTAGTCGATTAAATTTAAAATGTAAAACATAGGATGTAAAAAATGTCAATTGAAAGATAATCCATGAAATATAATCCATTAAATCTTACAATGGCGTTCAGTTACGATGCTTAGATGTGCGGATACGTAATATTACTTAAAGCGACGCTTAAAAACACATTTCATACAGTATTGTATTGTTAATAGAAAATATAGGGACTGCAGATCAACAATGCGCAACGAATTGTTACCAAATTTGAGAATGGCGAATATTCGGAGTGGATTTCTCAGTTTGCGCATAACCCAGTTTCTGGTTTATACATACATATATGGCAATGGCAACAGTATTGATATTTGCATATGTGCCATATGTGAAAAATTGCACATGTGCCTGGGTGGAGTGAGTAAAAAAAAAGTGGGTGGAATGGAAGGATGTGAGGGGATTCATTTACCACAAACCCCTTTTCTAGGTTATTCATTGCTTTTGACTATGAAAATGCTTTGGGGCTTGCTAGGTCAGACTGAGCCGTTTGTTACTGTGCTGCCTTCATAAATTTATGAATGTATTTAATTGAAATTTTGTTTTGGCAAGCAGAAGCTTTAACACTCAAAATTTACAAAGAGCTACCTATTGGAAATCATCAAAAAGCATTCAAAAGTTAATGGGACGCATGCATCATACTCAAGAGAATTTATTTCTGCCTATTTTTTCTTCATCGTTAAATAATGAATTCATGTTTGTTTTACACCAGTGAAAACGTGCCGAGTGATATTTAAATGAGTCATTAAAATATACAGAAAGATTATATACAGACACAGTACCCTCCAAGTAAAGATGACATATCATGTTATCTGTATGAGCTAAAAGTAAAAAGTGATTTACGAACTGCGGATTGTTTGTTTATGCTAATCTTATTTACTTCATATTTTTGTAAACAATATTCTTGTTATAAGCTTATCTAACCAGCGTGAATTTGTGCAATTTGTTCGCTCTCTAAAATGAACGAACCAATGGGAAATTCCCATGATAGACGGAAAACTTGCAGTAAAAGTTGCTTTTATGGCATTCCATGTTAAATGGGAGTCTTTAAATTCTAATGCCCAAACGCTCAGGGCTCATGTTCGTGGTGTTGTTACCAACATCACTGTTGTGCCCTCCAGTGCAGCAAATGACATTATTAACCCAGTTTCTCGTACTTTAAGCTCACAATAAACACTCTCACATGCTTTCAGCCATCATGCGCTTCGACACCCACAACAAACAACAAAAGGGGATAAACTTCGGCCCAAACCGATCGAGCTTATACTCTTTTTTTTTGTAGCCTTTAAACTTTGCAATGTTAACCAATCATTATTGCTTATTCATTGTTTAAAAAACAGATTCAAAGTCCAACATAACTTTCTTTAGCTTAAACTTAATCTTATTATATAGCCAACGAAAAGTGAATTTAAATTCGTTAACATTTTTTCTAAGCCTGTTTGTTAAGCGAGCTCTTGGTTGTTTTTTTTTGTCGCTTTACATGCATTCTTATTACTTGTTACTCCTAGTTAGTAGTTGGTGCTAGTCTAACGTCTTCACCCTACTTTAAACGGAGAACAAGCAACTAAACTTCACTCTGGTAAACCAACAAGAAATATATCACACGTATGTGTAAATTAACAAAGAAAAAAGATATGACAAGCAAATCGAAAGTCTCAGTAATTAACTGGTTTTTGCACCTAAATATCTGACAGTACAAGACTATATTATTCATTACAGGTAGTAACTCCATTAGATGAACATTTAGTGAAAATAATAGTTATAACTTATCATAACCTGAACTGAAACATTCGTGATTAAAACGTAGTTCGTTGGAAACCATTTGATAATAGTTACATAAAATGTTCGATGTCTTCACTAAGCCGACCAACTTTTTAATTATCCCACTTTTTCCTAATTTACTTTTTCGGGGAACTACTTTTAATTACAAGTCTCGTTGAGTTTGACCAGTTCCCCGCCTAACTGTTGGCAATTTATGTTGCACTCGAAGAGCGGCATAAAGTTTCTCAAGTGGTGAAGGCAATTTTGTACTTGACATGATGTGGCTCTGCTTTTTGGTCCGCCTGCGAAGTGGATCTGAATGTGGATGTGGTTTTCGGTGGGTGGTGGCTGGTGGCTGGTGGGCGACTTGCTACGGTTAAAGCGGCAAAATCGTTAGTTAAATGAAGCCTAGTTTAGGTAAGTTTTCGGTATGCAAATAAATCTGTGTAATTAGAAAGTTTCTGGCCATGTTTTTCAACCTCTACAACAGTTAAAGGACTGGATGCTTATAATTAAGAAACCCTCCCTGCGAGTGGAATTACTATTTAAAAATATGAGTGTCAGGAAAACTCATGTGGTTGTTTAATCTGAATAAACGCTGTTAGTCTTACTCGATCTCAATTAATATTGAAAAACGGTTTCGTTCATGAAAAGCAAATATTTATAATTACTTTGAAGAGTCATTCACAAAAGGTGCTGGCTGTCGAAGTTTTATAATTGAAAATACTTGCTGTGACATTTTCGATTGGGGAAAGGACCAGACCAGACCGACTCCACATCACCTACTCCGCGTCATGTTGCACTGAGTCAACTTCAGGAAACCCTTTCCTTGAAACTTTTCCCAATTAAAAAAGTTTCCCTTTCGCGTTCCATTTCCAGTTAACTCACTTAACGCACCGCGGCATTTACACTCGTGAATATATTGTAAGTGAAACACGTCCAATTAATGCGAGTGCTATTAACATATTAGTAACTCATCTGGTAAACTTGTCGGCCATCGAGGCATTCGCATTCTAATTGAACGAAACACCATTGCTAACTTTTGGACTTGTTGGGCCTGCTCAAAAGTCTAGCAAATTAATACTGTTGAAAAGTTTGCGCATTTCACAACATATTGCCGAAAACCGCGCGCTGCCACCTTGTAAAATCACAAAACAATTTGCATATATATGTATCTATGGTTGTATCTATATGTAGTATGTATATGTATGATGTGCAAACTTCATCCTTGGCCAGGACGAAACGAATGACGAAGATGACGATAGTGAGTGGTGGGCAAAAGATACAGTGGCTAGACGAAACTTTCATCCAAACTAATAACCTTTGAAATATCATAAAGCTGCCAGCATTTGAACCATTAACTTTTATAATAGCAAAATAGAGAGGGAGAAGTAGAAGTAGAAAATATGCTTAATGAGCCAGAAGTTCGTTGTGCTGTTTGAATTAAACTGAGCGACAAGTTTGACTACAGATGCTTGCAACTTGTTCATAGAAATAAACATTATGAAATATTGACAGGGATGAGTTGAAATTGGACCAGCATGTTTTTCTCTACGTCAAACTTTTCGGTTCAATGGGTGCATGAATTGATTGCTGGAAGTCAAGTTGCAACTTCGAAAAGTTCGGAATCAGGAGTTTATCAGTTTTCGGAACACATTGACCAATATACGTATACACTAATGAACAATGTATAAATTTATATTTTTTATGCTTATATAATTTGAATAGTTTCTTGCTTTTAGTACTCGGTAAAGTTATAAATCCTTTGTAGTGTTTTCTTTTCATATAGAAAGTTTATTAACTTTCCAGTTTTTAATTACGCAAATTCCCCCTTCAAGTTCTTCAAACTTCGTTCGACAAACTGACTAGCTTTAATCTAATTATAGTGATTCATGCCCTGATGGTTTTAAGTCCAAGCACACAAAGTATTTATATTCATACTCTTAGAATGTCTGGCGCGTAAGCAATAATCATATGAAAAGGTGGTAGACTCGAGGGCTGATTAAATAGTAGAGCTATTTTAAGAGCAAAGAAGCTCTAGTTTCAGCTGCCGAATGACATTCTGTCAGTCAGAGGGTATAAATTAAATTCCATCCTCAAGAAATGCCAGGTCTGGCTAAGTGCTCAAACAGACCTCGTAGCGCTTTTGCTTGCCTGCGACTGTGTGTAATTTATTAGATTTTGGCAAATATTTTGCCAGAAGCGCATTTCACTGTCAGAATTTGTGGCGTCATGACCAGACAGACAGTCGGAGAGGATACTCGCGATATTTTTGCCCCATTCTCCGGAAAAATGCTTATGATGTAATGTTTTTATAAGCTCCACTATGGCTTTCCTACTCCTTGTCCCACGCAGGAGCCCCTTGTTTGAAGAGAAGTTGCTTTCCGAGACGGGTTTTCCCTTTTGGACTGAAGCCTTGAAGGTTTTCCTTCCTTTGTTTTCCTTGTTTGAGCAACCAACTTCTCCGTCTCACTTTTATTCTTCCAGCTCCTTGTGCTTTTCCCGTTTGGTTGCAGCTGACAGCTGCCTGCCAATAGTTGATTTTCCCAATATACGTATTCCACTTGATTTTCCCCATGGCTGCATTCAGTTTCCCAAGCGAAATTCACTGGTCAAGTAACGCGCTTCTATGTGGTCCATTTAGTTGAATTAAATCAATAAATTTGAAATGCAACCCAATTTGAATAATAATAAAATTGAGTTAAATGAGAAAATTTGTACATTAGATGACTTTTAAAGTTTTTAATCTAATGATCCCGGATGGCTTCCTTTGTAGAGGATCGACAACGGAAACTTTTGTACTTTGATTACCCATTGGAATTGACTTTATTACTCAACTCGCAATAGCTAATAGGGAAATAAATCTTCTGCACCAGTTCTCCCTGAACAGTAGGTACTCCCTATATCCGCCACTAAGATCCACTGCCAAAAAGTTTTATTTTTTCTACTCGGTGTAAATATTGATTTCGCGCACAGCACGTGCGCCACTTGAGCGCTTAGATTTTCGCTGAGGACCAAATAGGCTGAAGGATGAAGTGATGGTGGGTTAAGCGAATCGTATGCCCTTTCTTTTAAATGTACATATATATATATATATATATATACTTATACATGTATCTGTACATTGTGCCTTTGGCTGTTTGTGTGGCGCTTTGGCACACGTCCTTGTGCTAGTTTCCAAGTTGCCTGCTGCCTTTTTCGCTGATGTCTGGTTTTTTGGCTGCCTTGGAAATTGAAAGTCTTTCCCTTTACTTCTGCTGAAAACATTTAACGTAATGCCAGGACACGTGCTCCGGCCATCAATTGAGCTTCTGTTACCATTTATTTACCCAACTGTTTGCTCCTATGTGTTAAGTGCTAATTGGGTTCTTGTATTTTATCACCATGCCGCACAGTCTGTTCCTGAATAAGCACATGTACTCGTCTGTTAGCTGATTAATTTTTAAAATTACTTGATGGCTAATGCCACTAATTATTTCAAAGTGTATTCTAGCTCTTGCTAAGTGCTTGCTAAGCTACAAAAATAAAACAAACAAATAGAATGGAATGGTAAAATCTTGCAGCCTCTGTTCATGGGATCCTTCCAACTTTGGAGTGGCTAATTAAAGTTTTAAGTTTTTGGCCGGCAGGAGGTTCCAATTTTTTGGCAGCAACGGTCCCAGATGTTTGGCCACTCAAGTATAAAACTTTTTAAATTTATTTTAGGTAAAATTATTTCCCAAGGATCTGGCTAATTAGGTTTTTGTGAAAATCGCAGCTTTTTAGTTTTGGTCAATAACGGAGAGAAAAAAGAGGGCTTCAAATAAGATTTTTACAGTGAAAATGTTGAAAACTATATGTTATTTGTAATTTAAACGTAATTAATAGTACGCAACTCCATGCTAAAATGGTATTTAAAAGCCCTAAACTGAAAATGTGTAAATTAGTGGACAACTCCATATTTAGCATAAATGTGCCGATAAACACATCAACGCCCAGATAGCAATTTTGAGTATCATTAAGGACGAATACAAACCCCTTTAGGGCTAGACGATATCCCTGGGAAACTGCCAGACGCCAACGCAAATAGACATAAATTTAAATGGCTAAGGGCCTCGGCATGCAATCTCTCCCATGTCCACAATACCGCATCCCTTCGCGTCGCATTTCCATTCCCCTTTCCCACCCCATGGAAGGACCAGTCTGTCACAACAAATGTTCGCCAGAAGGAGCACGAAATGCAGGGCAACTGCAATGTTGCAAGTTGCAGCTGCTGGTTGCAACCACCAGCTGTGGCTGTCCTTCGGTGGTTAGGCTGCTGCTGCGATGCCACATAATCAGGACAAGTATCCTGGGTGTGCGACATTCTGCCAGGCTGCCGCCTGTGCATTATAATTATTATTTTCCATGCAATTCCATGCACTGGAACAAAGGAAATGCTCCTAGAAAAGTTCAATTAGTTTAAATAAAACGGTAATATACTTCAAAATACCTTACTATGGACATTATTTTTTCCACATTTGTATACACATTTATTTCTTCAAATTGTGTTTCTTGAAAAGGCAATAGTTGCTTTTATTCTTCCTGCCTAAAAAAACTAAATATATTATGTTAGATTAATTTAATTTATTTAGAAGATAGCCTTTTAGTGTTGAGAACATACCTAGAGATGAGTTCGTTTCTCTGTCTGCAAAGGGAGTTACCTTTGTGGCAGCTCCTCAGTCGGATTTATTCATCTGGCCTGGCCTCAATGTGCAGGTGACATTACTACGGAAAAAGAATGAGGCAGCAGCAACAAGCTTAGCCTTGAGCTAAAGTTGAGCTTTAGGCCCCGTGATGATTTATGCACGTGTTTAGTGTGAAAAATGAACATTAAATGCATGCATGGTAGCGAAAGTGTTGCCAAGAGAATCCTTTTGCCCACTTCTGTGCCCATTTGTGGACTGGGGGAAAGGGGGCGGTGAAGGCAGGACTTGCGGTCTCTGGCACAGGAAGTGAAAGTGTGTGTGTGTGTGTGTGTGTGGGTGTGGGGTGACTCTTGGTTCCATATTGGGGTCACTGGTCATTATCAAGATGGAGCTAAAGAAATGCCGTAAACTGGAGCTGCGACGCGTTCAAGTCCCTCGGCTCCATCTCCTTTCGTCGTCTTGGCTCATTTGATATGCAGGGCAGATAAAGGCCAGCGCGCATTCAGCCCTCAGTTGCTCTGTTTGCTCTAAAGAAGAGGAAGAGCTGGCCAACAATGAGGCGATAGTTTAATGGCAGAGCAAACTGTTGAGCAAGCACATCTTCCTTGGCAAGCCATCAAGCGAGGGGAGTTCCTTGAGTAGGAGGAAATCGTTTATATTACATAATGAAACTGATTTACCTATGCATAGGAGCGACCGAGGACTTACTCGATATATTATTTTAGGAACGTTGATATCAGAACTAAGAGAACTTACTGCAATGCAAGTAATACCGCTTCTTTTATTTTAGAAAACTACAGATATGTCGAACAAAAACCCAAAAGGAGAATAAACGTTTGAAAGTAAATTCGTTGGTTTGATAGATCTTGCTTGAAATTGAAGTGTGAAATTTCAAAAACTTAACTGGCTGATAACGTAAAGAGTGCTACATGTTGGAAATGGAATATTTGCACCGATGAGCTTACGTTTCATCCCCAAATTGACTTGCCTAGCTCCTTGAAAGATTTTTATTTCCCGCTCGATTTTTACCTTTCGTTGAAGCCTTCAGGACTTCCTCCCGCCGAATGAACCATTTGAAAGAAGGCGCAATAATTCTTTTCTCCGCTGCCGGCATTATCCTTTCACACATTTCACGCCCAAAACTCGCTGGGAATGGCAGGCCACGCCCATAGTCTGACGAACAGCCTTTCAATTTCAGCCGTACACTTTTGCATTGCATACTTTTGAACGCTGCGCCAGGTTTTCCTGGCCTGCAATTGTTTGCACTTTTCCCCAACCGGCTCCTGCGGCAACCCGTCTGCAATTTACGCGTCCCTGTTTGCACCTTTTGTTGAAAAAACGACGAACTAAAATTGAAAATGAAAAGAAATTGCTTCAAAACTCACCTTTGGGGCCAGCGCCACCTTTTTGAGCGCTAGATTTTCACTTTTCTCTCTCTTGGAATCATGTATGCACATATATTACTGTTTGGTGTTGGCCCTAAAACAAATTGCATAGACATTTGTTATTTCGGCTAAAGCGGCTTTCAGCTTGTTCTATTGGTATTTATTTTCTTTGGCCCTCTACGTGCATATTAATTTATGTACCTATCTTTGCATATATAGCATGTGCTTTTGTTCTAGCAGATTCGTACATTTGCAAAAAATATAAAACCGAAACTGCTAAAGGAAATTGCATTTTTATAACCTTACTTACGTTTCCTTTCGAATTTCTTCAATCCCCTTTATACCTTTTGTTTATTTATTACCTTTTTCTCCCCGACTGACTGAGTTTGTGTCCTTTATGTGTGATTTTCCTCGCTTCTTTTGGCTTTGTCTCTTGAATCTTCGTTGGGCTTTTACTTTTTGTCGTTTTTTTTTGGTGAAGCTGGTAGTTAAACTTGCTTCTAACGATCTAACCGCCCCATGTGGCCCAAGTGCGAAGGTGTGCTCACTGGGTAAGGTAAAATTTATAATGTGAATGCTGGTATTTAAGGACAAATTTTATGGCTTTTTAGTTGACAGTCGAGAGCCGAGAGCATAACTCAGGTGCCCACAGAAGTAGGCAATGATATTTTTATGGCACTTGATGGCCATCCCACTCCCACATAACCATTTTTAAAACGTCTCCCATTATTAGTATAGCAATAATACAAAATCACTTAACTAATTAAAATTTAATTTGTTCCTTATATTTTCAGGTAACTAACTAATCAATTTACGAGGGAAGTTCGGAAATCAAATAAAATATAAGTATATTAAGAACATTAATCGCCATGTTTATATATAATATATCATTTGCAAACTAATAGCAATTATTTCAAGAAAAAAGTCATTACTCTTAACTACGAGACTGTTTAAACTGTTGATTTGCTGCACAAGTTTGTCTGGCTCAAGTAAAAGAAAAGTAAATAAGCCAATTTGTCTTGGCTGGTTGACCGATGACCAAAAGCCATTCATTTAAAGGACATCTATATTGAGTTTGGTGGGACAAACTGCTGGGATATTCGGGCCAAGGAGCGGTGGAATTCGCTATCTGTCATGTGTTGCATGCACATCAAGCCGGAAATTATTTATTAATTGCTCACACCACCGCAAAAGAATCGAAATCTGTTCACAATTGAGTCGATATAAAGAGTTGCACAGCAAACATCATGGCCGGCTGACCAAGCACACAAAATATTTCATGCGTTGTCGAACGAAATAAATGCATAAATAATTGATTTAATTTTCGCGTTGACTACAAATGAAGCGCTTAAACGAATGGATAAAAGGGTGCGGAATGCGGTTCATTGGCCAGAACATGGCCAGGAAAATTTCACATTTCTAACGCGAAACAAACAAATAAATGCATTCTAAAATGCAAAGTGGATACTGTGTAATTAATGAACCATTTAATACCCATTGAAAAATATGGGACACCAATAAGAGCGTGATTTACCCAAACACAATATTTAAATGCACTTTCTAAGTCTCTTTATAAAAATAAATCAACTAATTTCCTGTTACCTAAAACTTCCTAATCGACTAAAATATTATTCTATTTCTTTTGGTGTAATGCATTTCGAAAGTACTGAAAGTGAATTCTACAGGGAAATACCAAAGTGCTGACACTTTTTTTTTCGTAATTTTTCAACTATTGTGTGGTTACTGCGACTACGGAAATATTAGCTATAATGTAAATATAAATTATGCATTTTTTGCTTTTCTTTGTGTCACTGTTGTCATTTGAAATTGGCAAATTCATGGTTTTACCATAATCACGGTTTCAGTGATTTAGTTTACATTTAAGCATAGACCACAAATGTTATGACTTTAAGGGAACCATTTAAATGTAAAGGCTAACCCACCCAGATAAATCAAATTAAAGTCCATACATTTATTTAAGCTGCATCCTTCTTCTTGTTCGAATTGGTGCCGTCATTGAAGGGCTGTACATCGCCGGATGCCCAAATGCAATAGACAATCGCTGTGACGACAAGAACGGCAAACGCAACCCAAAACACCATTCGCCATTCGATGAGGGTGGCATTCGGAGTCATCACACCCACCAAGTAGGGCGATACCACGCCCGTAATCGCTCCAATGCCATTGGTAATAGCCATCAGAGTTCCGGCATAATTGGGGCTCATGTCCAATGGCGTGAGCTTCATGCCAGCATAGTAGGTGCCCATCAGTCCCATGGTGATTGTGAATAGAGCGACGACCAGGCCCCGATCGCAGCCAGCATAGGATGCAGCGACCATGAAGACAGCCGGTCCAAAGGCTGCCAATCCCGTCATGATTTTGCGCGTGTTCGTGGTGCTCATGCATTGGCGTTTGATCATTTGATCGGCCACACAGCCGCTGACCAGCGACATGATCCACATGGTAACGTAGGGCAGTGAGGAGTAGAGACCATTGGACTTGATCGAGAACCGCAGCACATCTGACATATACTTTGGCAGGTATGAGACCATGATATAGAAACCCCAATCGTGTCCGATCTGAGCACTGATCAGTGCCCACATTGGTACGCTTGTGAAAATGGCAAAAAACGGTGTCTTCGGCTTGTTTTTATCCGGGGGCGGTATCTCCTGGGCCAAGAACGCGCGTTCCTCTGGCTTGATGAATGGATGCGTGTATGGACTACTAAAGCACAGCAGCGTGAATACGACAAACCAAACAAGTGCGATTATCGCGAAAACATAGAACACCCATGGCCATTCCATGGAGCTGAGTACATATCCAGAAATAATGTTACCAGCTATGCTGCCCACCTGTCCACCACCGAGTACGAGGGCTCCCAGCATTCCTCGCTCGCTTGCCGGTACCCAGTTGGCCAGCAAAACGCTGAGAGCCGGAAAAGTGGTTCCTTCACCAAGACCCATCAAGACGCGGAGCACAATTAAAGCATCGGCCCCGCCATAGACAATGCAGACCGGTGTGATCAAAGTGAATAGTGCCGTGAAGAAGATTCCAAGACTCAGGGTCCACTTTCCTCCAAATTTGTCAGCCAGAATGCCGCCGGGCAAATGGGTGACAATATAGCCAATGTAGAAAGAGGCCAGGATAAGACCCTGTTTCTGCTGCGACCAATCGTAATCGCCTCCATCAAGCTGATCTTTGCTATTCGACTGTTCATCCGCTTCACAGATCGCTTCGGTGTGGAAAATGGTGTAATTCCTCTTCACCACCAGCACTGTTATGGCCTGGGATAGACATATCCGCATGGTATACGCATTAAAGATGGCAAAGAATCCCATGATGGCCAGAATCCAGCGTTGGGGTACTACAAAGAATTTAGAAATCTTCTTGCCCCATTCGGGCTGCTCCGTATCCGCCATATGAAGGAGATGGTTTTGTGCCGACTACTGAAATTTTCGTAATAAATAGATTTATTTGACTTGCACGCAATTTGTATTGTAAAACCGTTAACAAATTTTTACACAATTTCTCACACATTTATCAAGGTCAAAAAAACTAAAAATTTTCGAACATTTTATCAATGTGTTCCGTTACTCCGTAAAAACTGTATTAAATGTGTGGGAAAGTATTTCGAGACCTCTGAGTGAAATTTCAAAGTAAGGCCATCTATTTTTTTTTTTGTGATGTCTGTGCGCATATTTTTATGAATGTAGCTGAAAAAGGTTTCACTATATATTTTGGCACCTCTAAGAACTTGGCTCAGCACATCAACCATATGTGTAGAAAGTGTGTGGCCTCGGAATAACCCACTTCCTGTTTCCATGCGCCATCTGTGGGTTTTTTCTTCTTGTTTACCCGACTACTTACTTGGCTACACAGAGCAGTCCCAAGATGTCCCTAACAATTACATTTCCTTCACAATTTATGTATGTTTTGCAACCTTTTCAGTTTCTTGTTTCTATTGTTTTGAATGCGAGTGAGTCAGTCACATGTGTGCATGTGGCGATGGCTGAGAAGGACGGGAGCTTCGGGAGTTTGGTGGGTTTTGACAACCGCAGGCGCAGGTCCTTGCGGTGGCCTAACCGAAGAAGGGCTTCCATTTTCATCATCATAAAGTCTGCTGAAAGGAAATCGATATGGGCAACTTAATCATGAAATGAAGTCGCCGTCAAGTTGTCTTTCATTTTCAATTCCATTCTCAGAACCCCGTACCGTACCCGTACCCTTCTCCCCTCCAACTGTTGCCCCGCCCAAGTGCTTTGTGTTTACTTATAGAGTGCGAAGGGCCAAAAACTTTTACCTCGGTTTTGTTCAGTTCAGTACGGATCGTAGTGGTTCATTTTGTCTCGCTTCGGTTCGGGTTGGTTTGGTTTGGTTTGGTTTCGGTTTTGCGTTGACTGGAATTGTTTTGTTTGTTTGTTTTCATGTCTAAGTTAGCTTACTTTTGTGAAAAAGTTTTTTCCTGCTATCCGCTGTGGCGCTTATGCTTTCAATCACCCACGGTTCTGCCCCCTGTTGCAAGCATTTTTTGTTCATTTCCGTTTCGACTTCCGTTGTTGCTTCGTCAGGTTTTATCCATTCTAGTCCAGAAATGCAGGTCAGGTTAGTTCTCAGAGCAGTGCAGTGCAGTATTATATTAATTTTTCATTTTTACCTTCGTTTTGAGGTCAAACGTCGTTCAGTGCCCTTTGGTTACCAGTAATAATTGGCAGTCTTTTGCTAAGGGCACAAGAAATCGTGTTGCTTTAAATTGTCAAATTATATGGATGGTATTGGTTTTACAAGTTATTTTCAAAAATATTATTCCAATTTAATATGCAAGGCATTTTATGCTATCATATTTCGCGCCATGCATTTGAATGCATGGAGTGATTCATGACGAAATTTTATAGTATTCAGTACAGATATAGCTTTGACTTAATCCTAGAAATCAGAAAGTAAAATGGAATTGTTAAGCTAAAATGTCAATAGGATCGGTGGCGTTGTCAATCCTGAATTTTATACCACATAACGCCAATGATAGAGTGACCCACTTTAAGCGGGTAAGCTCTAACGAAAAAAATCCTTTAATTATTCCGAGCGTGTTTCGCCTCCCTGGAGGCCCCAACCATCTCAGCCCACTTGCCACCCACCAAAAGGCCAGTAACTGACGTTGAGCAAGGTTCGCGATAAAAAAATGCATGACAGCAAAGGTCCATGACAGCAGAAATATTTTATGAGGTAGCATACATTTTTCATGTTATTTAAAGTTCATTATTAAATGAGCCAGTCGCAAGAAATGTTAAAAATTATGAAAGCAAAACGGAGATGGAAATGTTTTATTATTTTCCGGCAATATAATTACAGTTTCTTTATTAGCAGGTTTGATTTAGCAGTTATTTTCTTAAATTTCTATCAGAATAGTTTGTTGTTTTGTGCAAAATTTGTTTAGTCCCTAAAATAATTTACAATTACATCGGTGGATGTAATATATTTGAACTTTTCATGCTGCAGATCTTCAATACCTTCAAGGCATTTTTGCATAATTGTGCCGCAGAAAATAAAGTTTAAAGTGTGTGCTTGCGTTTTTCGTGTACAATGTTTGACATTCCTGTTCATCACATTTTCGTGAATAAATGAAACTTTTTCTTTATGTTTATTGTGAGTATACATATATCCAACCATTTGCTTCGCTCGACAGTATTTTAAACTTTATTCATGCCTTACCATGTCAGTATCCTTTTGTTTGTTTCAAAAGCGAAGTGGGGGAAAAAATGGCAAAAACTTATTATTTTTTATTTTGTTTCCATGCTATTTTTGCTGCTGGGGGAATGTTTCCTTATGCAAGTTTGCTATTTTGCTCTCGCTCACTAACATTTTAACAACCAGCATATTTTGCCAGTTCAATCGCAGGAGCCTTGTTGGATAGCTCCTCTCGTCCTTGGCCTGCGGAAATTCTTCACTTTTGTGATTGAAAGGCATTTTGGTTGGCTTAGTTTTGGGTAGTTGGCATGGCTGCTTGGCTGCGAGGCTTGTAATGCGTATGCTCAACAATTCCGTTGCATGTCACATTGTTGCCCGATATGCTTGCAACATAGTAGGGCAAAGCTTTTTGTTCCTCTACACTCGGCTGATAAGTGTTGCAACGTGCAACTATTAAATAGTTTCGCAGCTGCCACTTTCAAGTTTTTGGCCCATCACCCATTCTGGAGGAACTTCTTGTGCCACTTAGATGGCAACTTAGGGGTATAACCATTTTTTACTAAAGCTGAAATCTAAGTCGATTTTTTATTCACTCTATTTTACTATTCATAGGCTACAAGCTTTAGCTACTATATCACTATATTTATTGTCCAAATTGTTCATGAAATGCCACAGTCATTTTAGCACTGACAACTAATTGAACCAAATCATAGTTTACAATAAATGTGGTGTACATTAAGGTACTTCTAATTAGATTGCTTCAGATATAAATGGTTATATGGGAGCAATGTTTGCCTACTAATTTGGAAATTCAACAAGTGCTCGGAATATTATTCAATTATCTTTAAGCAAAATGATTTCATAATTTAATTTACCTAGCCAATGAAATATATCGGCTGCTTCCCCACTTGTCTGACATCTACTCATTTCTCTGTCTTGGAATTTTACTAAAATCCCCAAACATCCATAATTATTTTCCTATCTGAGTTTGTTTGCCCACTTCTCTAGAGATTTGGTAGCACAAGTGGTTGCCGTGAGTGTTGAGGTTTCGAAGCTCATTAAAATTTGGAATTATGAGCTGCAATGTCTGGATTTGGATTTTGCGGTGTATTTGTATTTACAGCCAGTTTGCATAGCCTATTTGAATGGCTAAGGAATGGGTAATCGCTAAATATCTTGTTCATTTAAAATATGTATATTTTCCTTGCGCTCCTATTTCGTTCATTGCCTGTCCATTTATAGCCCAATCGATAATTTAATTAAGCGAACTACGAAAATGCTATAGATGCGACAGTATCCTCCGGAAAATGTGAAAACTGGTGGAGCAATTAGTGAACAAGGGTTTTCAGGTGGCGTGGGTGTATTCCCGGTGGTATCCCACTGACATCCCAGTGGTCATATCCGCTGAAGTCCGGTGGGACCTTTTATTCGGAGCTTCGTCCATCCAAATTACTGACACATCAGTTGGTATTGTCTTTCGCTTCTGTCTACGGAAATAGCGCAGCGGCAAAATCAAACTAATCAGTTGAATGATTGGCGTCGACAGCCGATGAACAATGGCCACGTCCGGCATCCTCTCGATGTCCTGCGAATGAATGCTGTCGCTCCATTCAGTAAACTTTTCTGATACTTTTTCCCTCTTTTTTTTTTGTGCATAAAATGCGATTTTCTTTTCTCTGCCATTCTCGTTGTATGAATATGGTTCGATCGAGGGCATGCCATAGCTCAAATTACTTTACAGCTTGCTTCAATTAGTTTAAAACGCAAAGAGGTCTATTTTTCGCTTCTCCTCGCCTCATTTGCTGGCAGTTTTTAATGTGCCTTAATTTGAACTTGCCTGGACATTAATTATATAGCTATCCCGACCAGCTTGTGCCTCCTTCGGCAAAGTGGATTAGCTTTGTGCTGTTAGTGGCGGCGAAGTGCTACTTCAAGTTAATTTGTTATGCAAAAATTATACCAGTGCTTTGGCCTATTACTGTTAGAATTTGTGGCTAAGCGAATGCGGGTCAAGATTTCAGAATATGGGTCCGAATAGCTTCTTTTATGGCAGACATATTAAAGAACATTGTTCAAGTTATAAAAAATTTGTTTTTATATATCTATTGCTGATTTTTCAAGCATACAAAATGGGCATATTTGAATTATTTGCTAAGTCCCATCGCATTATGCATTATTTGCTGTTTTGCCGAACGCCCTAATCCACTTTTCTTAGACGAAATTATTTTCTGTTCATACGTGCCAAGTTACGCAGTGCTTAGCTTACTGGAAAAGTCTTCCTTTCCGGTCCAATTTCCATCTCTTTTCACTTACCTAATGAGAAGCTTTCAGGGCTAAAGAGGCACATAAAAAAAATCTTTGAAAGACGAGGAAACCGGAGCGTCCACAACTCAGTTGCTGTAACCGCAGCTAACACACAAAACCCACACACAGACACACTCTCGGGTGCTAATGCCATTTTGACGTTGCCTTCGGTTTTTACGCGCCCTTGTTTTCGAACGCCCAAATGTAGACTACACTTTAGTTGTTTCACCGCAGAACAGGGCACGCCCATAATCCATAAGTTAAGCTCAATGGTTTGTTTGTGTGTGTTTGTGTGTGTGTGTGGCGGTCGCCGCCTGTCGGTTGGCCAGATCTCCACCCCCTTCAACCGCTGCCCCCCTTGCGGTTTGGCTAGGTCCAAAACATATACAAAATCCCCCTCTAAAAACAAAAATTGCCAACAAACCCAAACCTCCAGGATAACAGCTAAAGGGTCAAAGTTACTTTAAACGTTGCCACCAGCAGCAGCTAACGAAGCGGCTTAAAAGGCCTCGACTGGCAAAAAACAAAAAAAAAAAAACAAAACAAAATGTGAATGTGTGGGGCGTGTGCTTTGTTAACAATTTATGATTATTTTTACTCGCTTTCTTTCTTCTTTTGGCCCGCTATCTACTGACCCGCATTTTTGGACGCACGGCCCAAAAGGCGGCCAAAATTAAATGTGTGCAAGGGTCAGTTCAAATATTTTCATCACTTGAGGAATTCGGGTGTATAACAATGATGATTATGTGCTAATCCAAAGGCCATCAGCCATCACAATGATGCCTTTGAGCAGTGAAAAGTAGCCATGATAGAAGTTTCTTTGTTCTCATAGCCTTTTATGAAACAATTGACATCTGTTAGGAGTAGATCACGAAAAAATGCATTAAATATTCATAGACGTGTGTGTGCCTGGCACTACTCAGCATTTTCCCGCTGGCTATCTCACAAAAGCAAATTAAATGTCCAAATTGCTGGCAACAAGGATATCGTCTTGGATACAACTGACTTGTGGAAATCCCTTTCATATCTTTTGTTGATATTGCAAATCCAAAACCCGATTGGTAATTGGAGTTCTAGTAAATATTTACATCCCTGTTGATGTGCTACTTGTAGTTGTACTGGCTCATGTCCTTTTGCTTATGTCTTGCCGCTATCTACACATTTTATTCATCCAGGCTATTTATTTTGTTTGTTTCAAGATAAACTGTATAAATTAAATTCGAAATTTACGACAATGTCGTCTGCCTGTCTTACTTGTTTTTCCCTGTTGCAATGAAACGTAGATATGTGCAATTGATTATAGAATTGACTCTGTACTATTAGAAATATTTTGGTAGCTCAGCAACAAATTAAATTAATTGTTTTAATAATTTATAAACCCTTTGGAAGTTTACATGTTGTCGTATTTGTCGTTCGCCGTGTACTATTACAATCCCTATTTGGTGCAGTTCGTCCGACTTTTGCTTTTCAGCGAAGCGTTGTGGAGATAAAAAAATATTCCTTATACTCATACATATTTACAAATCTCGCCCAATAAGCATTCGGCATTGTCAGCATTCCTTAGCATATCTGCAATCTGGCCCATTGTATGCAAACAGACAACAAAGCCAAAAGGACTCGCACAAGTCAGCTGCGCTTGTAATAAAAAGTTGAAGAGTATGTGGGCACAGAAATGTCAAATGCACTCTCTACTATTAAACCCATACAAACTTGCAGAAACACGACTTGAAAAGTTTGCATGAATTAAAATTAACTTAGAGTTGAGTATTAAGAGTTTCAGTTCAAAATTTATTTATTTTTTTTAAAACCAGTAGTTAAATATAATTGTGACTTACACAAATATTCAATAAAACAACTTTTACAACATGTAAAAAATAAAAAGCTAAAAATTATTAGTAAAGGGACATTTTCAAACTGCTGTTAAAACGTTTTAATGGGGTAACATATTGTTTTGACCCAGTTCAGAAGCTCAGAAAGTCGTGACCCATCGCACACTTCCAAAATTCGTTGTTCATCTGATGGATTTTTGTTGCTGGCATTTCTTTTTCGGAAAGTTGACTGGCTTTGGTTTTTAAGTTTGCACACAAAGTTGGCCTGTGTATTGGGTAGCAAGTGAAATTACTTGAAATGCATTACATGGAAAACTTTTTCATTCCCCTGTTGTTCTTGGTACTGCCGATTTGGCTGTAGCCTTTAAGGCGCTTTTCCTTCGACTTGGCCAACTAATGGCCCTCTCTGTTGTCCTGGTCTGCCTTAGTTGGCTGCCAAGTTATTGCCCACATTGCCGTCGCCCCAGCCAGAGTTGAGTCCCTCTCGGTTCAGTCTGGGGGATTATTGGCCAGTTTATGCAACTGCTGCCTCTACTGGGACGAACTGACAGCTTGGCTTGGGGCACTATCTATCGATATGCATGCCCATGGCCCAAACTATCCTGTGGTCAAATTTGTCTTGAGACTGCGGACCAAGTTTTACACGCCCTTCGAATTTAATATGGTAATTATTTTTTTTGGGCCCTGCCAGGCTGAGGTCAAATCCCTTTTGAACTGAATCGACTTTGGTAAAATGCATAATTGGCTGACATTAAATAAGGAAAATCATGCAACAATTATTTTCGCATTTAGTTTCTTCCAAACTCATTGAATGGCGTACAACGTATTAAAGTGCTTTAGATGTCGATGTATTCTAAAGTACCTCCATCATTGTCCTAAGCATTTGTTTTTATACAAAGGACAAAGAGTCTAGGTGGATGCTAGGTGGATGCTAGCTTTGCCTCAGTAATTGCTGTTATTACAGGTGTTTGCTTGTTTGTAGAGGCAGGTTTTCCACGTTGCTGCAGTTTGTTGCCTTTAAGCTGAAGGCTGAAAGCGCTTAACTGGGCCAACACAGTACTGCCTGCTTTTAGCCTGTCACCAAAACTTTCTGCCAAAGAATATTCATCTGCAAATATTTTGGCAAATCCAAAAACCCCTGAAGCTTAAAAAATATCTTATATACGTATAAGAAACAAGGTGACAAACAATAGTCAGTTTAACCAATGCTTCAACACTAAAAAATCAATTTGTTTTGACAATTTACTATACAGAGCAAAGCTTTAGTTTTTTTTGTATTTTCTAAGAGTAGTAAACATTAAGGTAAGTTTTCAAGAATCTACCTGAAATCATGTTATTCCCCGGTCTGTATTATGCACGTTTCACGTCATTAGCCACGTTTTTTTGTTAGGCAAGTTCCAACTTCTTTAAAGTTTGTACGTTGGAATTTTTTATTTTGCTGCAATTTTCTAACCTAATGGGATGCACGTCATGGCCTTAGCTGACATTTCTGTTCGTTCCAAAACCGCAATAAAAATCTCCAAAGAAAGTTTCCCTGCAACTTCGGTGTTTTGGGAGGGGACCGCAGCGATGTCGGCCTTGGTGCTTTTCACCAAGAAAAGAAAGCATACAAACGAACGAAAGGTTGTCAAATGAAATCCTGCAAAAGTGCAATAAATCACGTAGCACTGAAATCATTTTATCAGCGCACAGCCCTTCAAAAAGTAAGACGAATATATATATTTTCATTTATTAATAGAGTGAAAAATGAAGGAAAACCGCTCCCCCTAATCTTTGTCTATTTAAGCTCAGTTAAAGGGATAATTTTGTAAGTTTTTCCTTTTTGCCTTTGAGAAATAGTCTTTAATGAATGCTTTGGTAAAGTGCCTTTAAATTCGTGAATATTATATTATTTACCTAATAATGAGTTTGTCATTCATCGTTCGTAAATTCGTTTATTTTTAATTTGTATTAAACTTCGGGCTATTTAAATTCAAATTGAATCTGCTCCTGCAAACGACAGCGTTCACAACGTGAAAGATATAAAATATTGGCAGAATAAATAC
The DNA here is from genome assembly GCA_005876975.1 of Drosophila orena. Taxonomy (NCBI): domain Eukaryota; kingdom Metazoa; phylum Arthropoda; class Insecta; order Diptera; family Drosophilidae; genus Drosophila; species Drosophila orena. Next base: position 5,233,689 of record VCKV01000008.1, on the reverse strand, counting down.
AAAAAAAAATAACAATTTCAAGTATTGATTACATTTTGATTCGAATAAGTTAGTGAGTATAAATCACTTGCTGAAACTTAAAGCATTGTTATTTATTGACTATGAGTGTAGATAATGAACTTATATAAAGAATTACTTAAACATATGTGCTTATGCCAGTTTTTTTCTATGGTTAAACTCGGAAATTATATTATTCATCATTGAACAGATAAAAGCTTTAACTTTGTCGATTTCCGCTTGTCCACTGGCCTCAACATCATTCATCAATTTCTGGAAATCCCAAACACAGGCTAGTTTCATTGTGGCAGGCTTTCCAACATCATTCCCGAATTCCAGCCACACAATATAAGCCTTCTTAAGCCTATCAATCAAAAACTAGCAGACTAAGCCAAAACGCTGACCGAATCCTCAGGATATTTAACTCGAGAACCATTGAAATGCTTTTTTCTTTTGCTGCCAACCACAATGCCACCAAATTGAATCATCATTTTCCACCGCATCGCCGAGTTGTGTGGGTTGCGCAGTTTAAAAATGAATAACTTCGAGTGGGATTGGCCGGGATTTCTCTGCTGGGTTTTTGGCCTGAACTGTCGCCGTGTTTTCGCAGTCATCTCTCCAGTAGTAGTCTCTTATCTCCATCTCCAGTGAAGCGCATTAAAGGCTCGTTTGTCCTGGCCATGGCGACATGGATCGATGGGAGGAGGGAGAATGTGGGTTAATGGAATATAAGTGAGACAACCGAAAAACGCTTTTCTCACTCGCCTTTTCGTCATTGAGATTAAAATTGCTAGCTTCGATTTGCTAGCAACCAGTTTTTCCGTAATATCTCTATATTTGGATTGGCGTTTAGTGGCAAACTTGCCAAATGTATCTGAGAAAATCAAAGCTGCTAGTCGAGAAAAAGAAACATTGAAAAGAAAAGTTTTTTTTCTTGTTTTCATGGCTTGGAAAAGTCGGGCACAGCCAGTCACCACCGTGTGTTTGTTGTTTACTTCGTGTTTGTGCTGGCCTTTTCTTTGGTCAAGCGCATTTAGCCATATTCAATTTTCCGCAATCACCCCCTTTCCCATGAAAGCGAGTAGCGAAAGTAGTTTCTAGCGGGTTTTTCTTCTTCCTCGATTGTGTTTTTTTTTTTTTAAGTTTTTCTATTTATTTGTGCCAGTTGTGCAGCAGCTGAGAAGAGAAGCCCAGGGGCAGGGGTTCGATGGGAAATAAACAGAGCTGGCCGGAAAAACCGGAAAGCAACAGGCAAAATGTAAGTCAAGGTGTCACTGATTGGGATAAATTCAAAGCTTCAAATTGTTGTTATGATGGCAGTGAAAACTATTCTGCAAAAAATCACCTACCCCTCTGAGTATTAAAATACGAAAACCAAAGTGAATGTAAAGCTTATTTTAAAGATCAAGTTACATTACTTTCACTATTGAATGTCAAATTTTTAGTGCGTTTTCCTGACCATTAAAATCTCACTTTCTGCAATTTCGCGGAATCTATTGATGCCACCTTTCGCTCATTTTTCGAGCAATTCTTTTCCCCTCGGTGTTTTAGCTTTGTTTAATCAGTTGCTGAGAGGGCTTTCCGCATTGTTGAACCACAGGGAACGATGCTGGGTAAACCTTTGTACCGTTTTGTGGGTCAACTAGTTAAATGACCCCTTTGGCCAAGGGATCCCTTACGTTTCCCCACTGCTGCAGGTTGTTCCCTTTTATTCTGGCTTGATTCATCATGACGTTAGCACAAAAAGAAACGTACAAAAATCGTTGTTTAATGTTTGCTTGAACATTCATTTTAATTACCAAGCACTCAGCCCCCTGCCCCTATATTACTCGTTTTTAGAACCTTTGGCGTTTATTTCGTGATGAGGGGGTTTTTTCCTGATACTTTCTGGCTCTGTGTAATTTTTCTGACAGTCGTTTTGAAGTGGAACCCGCATCCTGGCAGCTCGCTTTTATGTTTCTTTTAAGCTTATATTATTTTTCTCGTTGGCCAAATTTTAATTAATTTAATTTAATGCCGAATAAGGACTGGCCAAACTAATGATGCTACGTGCCTTTGATCCACTATGGTAATGCATGGAATGTTTTTTTTGCATTTTATGCATTTTGAATTAATAAATTAAAGGCATTTACTTTTTCACTACTTTTTTAAGTTTCCAAAAAAGCCTCTTACCCACTCCTAATAAATGTAACTATTTTTTGAAACAGAAAAACTACAATTTATAAGATCGCAACCAAACATAGCTGGAACACTTTGCTTTTTTGGGACCACAGCCATCCATGAGCTGCACACTCTAGTTGGCAACACACTCCATTAGGTAAACAGGCGGCCTTGATGGCCGGGGCTCTTAGCCCTAACTGGCAGACGAAAATTCTCTGTTAAGTAATGCAGTTATGCGTGCAACTGTGTGCGTTGTAAGTGCATTAAAAACGTTGTGGCAGCTTCAACTGGCCAGGAGGAAAAGGACGCAAGGCGACGCCTTGCATGCCATTTTCCTGTCGTCCTTGCTTGCCTTTCCATTTTTCCAGTCCATCTGCCAAAATAAATATGTTTGCGGCAGTCGTAGAGCAATCCAGCAACGCCCACACACAGAAGTGCCACTTGCCATCAGTTAGGCAGTTGGCTGTGGCATGTGTTGGAACTACTTTTAGCCATCTCAGGGGCCACTGCAATAGTAAATGCATTACGGAAAACTGCAGCACACCAATACCAACGCCTGTACCAAGACCATGCTATCCCTTATTGCATAAATGCAATCAAATGTCAAAAGTATTAAGTGAAGGTTGTGTTCGAGCGCTGACAAGGATGTGAAAGTAATCAAAGGACTTTCAGGCCAGTCCTGGCTGCTCCTCAGATGGACATAAACACATCGAAAGTCTGGTGTGGTGTTGTGTTTCAATTTCCGGTTTTCAATTTAATTTCGATTGCGGTTATCAAATTGTTTCTCGGTTTTCTTTCTGCAATCGATTTTCAAGATTTAACAAGCAACGGTTTTTCATGCAGTTTTTCGTTTTTGCTAAATTATTTGTATTTAACCAATACTGCAATCAAATGTTTTTTGCTTTGATTTTATAAAAAGCCTTTTGGAATATTCTCTTATTGAAAAAGCTTACAATTTATATTAATATGCATCTATTTTCCGCTTTCATTACAGGTCATGAGCGACTTAACGAATACATATCCCACTATGAAACACTCAACTATGATCACGAGCACATCCGAGCTAGTCACAATAGAGCGCGACGATCAGTGACCAAAGATCATTATGTACATTTAAAGTTTGCATCACATGGAAGAGACTTCCATCTTAGATTAAAACGTGATTTAAATACATTTAGCAATAAGTTAGACGTGAGTATGGCTATCTAAATCAGCCGAGCGTGTATTAAAATGCTTGTATTTTGTTTTTTGCAGTTTTATGATAGCAAAGGTCCCATTGATGTCTCCACGGATCATATCTATGAGGGCGAAGTGATAGGGGATCGTAATAGTTATGTATTTGGTTCCATACACAATGGGGTATTCGAGGGTAAAATTATAACGGAACGTGATGCCTATTATGTTGAACATGCCAAACATTATTTTCCCACAAATCGCACGGCGACAACAACACCACCAACATCGACGACATCCTCAGCAACAACAGCCACAAAAAACACACAACCAACACGGCCTTTGGCCAAAAGCAACACCAGTACTACTGCCGTTAATAGTAAGACAGAGAACTTTATAAAGAAAATTGCTGAATCCACAACGACGAGCCAGCAGCATCCAGAGTATTCCGAATCGTCGTCGTCGACAACAACATTCCCACCCACAACAGCGTATTCCGAGGACGAGGAAAAGGAGCGCAGTGCCGAGGACGAACTTGATTTTCACTCCATTATCTACAAGGAGTCACATGTCGAGGACGCCTACGAAAATGTGCGCGAAGGTAAGTCGAAATAAGTTGCTTTTGCCACTTTTCAAAAGTAAGTTGCCAGCCGATGCAGAAATGAAAAATACCCCTAGCACATTGTTAAATGTGATTTATTTAGCCGGCTAGCAACTCGCCGAAAAGTTCCAGATTTTATTTTGTACTCGTACTCATTCATGGCTCCTTCAACGTTTTGAGGATGGAGACACCAGTCAGGCTTGAAATTGTTTGATAACATTTCGTTTCTGTTTTGACACCTGAGTTATGACAAGTCGCGAGTGGCTGCTAATCATTTCGCATGCGCTCATCTCTTCAGCTGGCTGTCAGTTTGTCAAGCCACACAATTTTGATAAAAACTGTCTGGGGCTCGGAAGTTGTAGAGCTTAACAACTTGTTTGTCGGAGCAGTGCGAAATCTGGCTGCAGAGCTTAGCTAATGTCACGGTAGGAGCTTCGATAAATATGATTTAAAAAAACGTTGTCCTTGATGTCTTTGTCCTTTTATTACACGCATTACTCGTATTGAGCTCGTATTGATTGGGTACATAATGGGTAGTGTGGGGTGTGTTGGTTATACTGTGTATATGCTCAGTAGGCATATGCTAAAGTCTAAGGGACTGGGGATATGTCACTATACGTGTATATACATATTTGACCAGGATATCCGTTTGTCCGTTCGTATGAACGTCGAGATCTCAAATTCTAAAAGAACTAGAGAGTTGTACTCTAGTGCACTGCATACGTGTAAATATTTAAAAAAACGAAAAAAAAAATATTTCAAGTTAACTAGAGTTCATATAAAAGTAATGAGGAAGTATTAAGGGGTATCTGATAATTGTGTCACTCGACTACAACGTTCTTTCTTGTTTTAAAGTACATTTTTTTTTTTTAAGATTTCTTTTTAATATAAATTTTCTGATGTCTAGCAAAAATAAAAAAAGTTCTAATTGAAAGTCAAAGTTTTCCAAATTCTGGAACAATGTTTTTCCTGCCCAATTAGAATATGTCGACTGAAATTGAAACGAAAAGAGTATATAGAGTATATAGTTAGAGTTTTTCGCCGCCAATGGCGATGGAAACTTTGATCCGTCAGCTGTGCCGACAAAGAAGCGACAGAAAAACTTTCATACCGTTGGGAATGGCAAAACGGGCAACGTGCAGCAACGTATTTCATGGTTTATGCAAAAAAGCGAAACCCAGCGACTTCATTTTAAAAGCAAGCCACGCATGAAGCGCCGTATAAAGCGAAGAAAATAAGAGGAATATTCTCCTCTAGCCGGTTCAATGGTCAATTTTTTATGCAACTCGTCGGCAACAATGGTGCAACCAAAGAAGGTGTGCCTGCCCTCAGAATGGCACACACTCGAACGTACTCGTACATAATATTGCTGCAACAATGACACTGACAATGAAAAGTTGCAACTGCAAAACTGAAAAAAAGCGGATGCATCGTCGTTGTTATTGTGCAGGCAGCGCCACCAACTATGACGACATCAGCTTCCAGACCGGCGGTTACTTTACACACGTACACTGGACGAAAATGTTGCTCTTGTTGTTAAACATACAGATATATAACTCAGTACCCATTATCTACTAATAATTATTTGTTGTTAATGCATTGTATTAAAAGATCAAAACATCGAAAAATATTATAACCATATAAGATCGTGTATTAAGTGTTAGTGGGTAGCAAATAAATCGATTTATTTTCTAAAAGTGCAAGCAAAAATGTTCCCATAACCATATAAAGTTGTTGCAACAATAGAAGAGCGAGAATCTAATGCATTGCTAAACAAGTGAAATGGTGGATATTTTGGTTGAGCTGCACCGTAGAGCAGCTTTGTTGGCAAACTTGTTCCCTTTTTGACAATCTACAACCCATTGTTGGCGCTGGCAAAAATTGTATGCAATTTGACATTCCCAGAAAAACACACACCTGCGCAGGGAATCAACAACAACACTTGACAAAACTATAGTCATGGGTGCATTTAGCCAAGTCGAAAGTTTATTTGTGTTATGTGTTTTTTGGGGGTGCGGCGTAATCAGTTTAATGAGCTCACTCACGGGCCACACCCACCGCCCACCTGTCAGCTTATTCAGTGCTATTCAGTTTGATTGTTGTTCCTGCACATTTTGATTGATGTAAAGTGCAAATTCCGAATAAAACAACAAACTTGACATTCCATTTTATTAAATCGCTGCTACTTAGATCGCATTACAGGGCAATTAATTGGTTTGCATTTGAAATTAAATGTTTCCATCACAATTACGATAATTAAAGCGTCTCAATCAGTTGTAAAACTTATTTCGATTTTAATTTTTAACAGCAAATAACCATGTGAATAATACGTGTATATATAATTTCGTGTTCTAAACTTCCTTCATTGGTACATTTTTGTTTACCATCTTAACGATACATCTTAAACGTTTGAATGACTCAGGGCTCTGGCTACTATTATTAAATGGCACAATTAAGTGCTCAAAGTTGACATGACAAGCGTGGAAAGTAAAACAGCGGTGTCAAAGGTTTTTCCACATAACTGCCATTGGTCACTTAGTCGCGGGGAGCACGGAACATAAACTTTAATTTGTGAAAAGTGCAAAATGGTCGCCTTTGCCACTCGCGCCACTCGCCGCTCGCTTACTCATTTTCTATTTATGAGTTTTTGCTACCCCCTAGTCATAGTTACTCGCATATTTCGCCTGGGTTTTTCCCCTTAAGTTTTGCCTCCTCAGCTGGTCCAACTTTATTAGCCTTGGCAGTAGGGAGGCAAGTGTGTCGCGAGGTGTTTATGATACTGGAGTTATCAGGAGTTTCTTAACCCACTGGCGACGTCCACTCACACACAACAGCACCGCACTTTTAATGCCATTTTAGCAGCATATTAACTTTTGTAGTGGAAATGAGCAGTCGTCGACGGACCCTAGATTACATTGTTGGTGTGTACACACTCATTCATCCATTTTAAGGGGTGCCGGCGACAAGGGGTGCGTTAAGTGCGTGTTAAAACCGACCAAGCGGCGCACGCACATTGCTTATCCGCCCCCTTGGCTAGCCCTACCCCCCCTTCTACCCACCACCCAGTCGATTTTCCCAGCCAACCCATTTATAGCCCCTAGCTGGCACAATGTCTCGCTGCTCCACTCCCGCCAACTTGCAGGCAGCCAAGTAACGAAGCGTGAGCCCGGCGACCCCAGCAGCAGCCAAGGGGTTAACATACGCCGCAACACAAGTACTCAATTACACTGGCAGAAAGTCATCAACTTGAGTTTGGTTGCTCGGAAATATACGTGCAACTGAGCAAGTTAGGGCTTTCTAAGAAGATGGGTGGGTAGAAGTCTCTATACTATTTTCTTTATGGTATAAACCTAGGGTACCAAGTTTTGATAGGAGAACTAAACTGATTAAAACTAAACCACCTTTGAATGAAGATAAGAACTTATGGTATATAATCTACAACAACAGTAATCTGCAAGAAAATAAATCTGTCTTATATAAATCAGGAATTAATCTTGCATTTTTTCAGTGCACCCAAGTGCAATGTGTTCTTGAACGTTGCCTTAGCTGCTGTTGCCTGGAAATCACAATTTATACACAATGTTGTAATATAATTTTTGCACAGCAAAACAGAAAGCAGCTCGAGTGGCACATTGTTTGCTGGCGTCACTGTTGCTCCTTATATAGTACTCCTCGACAGGATCCGCTCCTTGCAACCCCTCAACCCATTCCACTCCATTCCATTCCATTCACTTCCATTCCATTCCACTCCCCCAGTTTTCCGGTTATCCTTCGGGGTCTCGAGTGCATTGACCATGCCTGTGGGAACTTTATGTGCAGTCGCTGCAAGTGCCATAAATGCAATGCGGCTCGCATTTATTTACGACTATTTGATTGCACTTGCTATAACACTATGCAAATTTATAGAAAAATGCCTCTCCCGCACTCGACTCATTCCTTCTTTTCGGCCAGGAGGCCCATTAACTTTTCCTGAACTGTGAACTTATTGGCGCATAAATGTCAATGACACGCAGCTGTTTTAAACTCAATTCATTGCGCGTTGTTTAAACTGGGCTTCAACAAAGAAGAGTAATAGTTGCGACTGTTAAAACTTTAAATAAATAGTTTGGTGCTTAATGAGCTGCTGCTGTTCTCTTATTTCCTTGATTAATGAGCAGCAATTTAGGGAATCTGAAAGTTGGAAGGCAACAAATTCTATTCATTAGTTTTGCTCTCACTCATGTGGCGTTCTTTTCTTCTTAAATTTTGAAGTAATTTCGGGCAAAAAATTCCAACGAAAACTTGTATCATCGACTAAGTAATTGAATTGAATACAATTTTCTCCAGCGCAATGCTGATGGGTATCGTGTTGCTATGAATATGTATCAGTCAACGATGCATGAAATAAGCAGCCAAAAATACATAAATACAGGATTTACCCCGCGTTCCGATAACGATGATGACGCGGGGGCAATGTTGACGTTGGCATAACATACAATAATTTCCGGTATTTGATAGCAGCAGCAGCACCAAAAACCGATGGAAGGAGCCGCCGCTTTACACAGGACCATGGAATGGAGTTTGCAATTGTAAACAAACAAATTTCATGCTACGTTGCACAAGTAACTTCACCCGCTTCCCCCACCACGCCCCATAGTTCTTATGATAAGGGAGCGATGGATAGCATTCACAAAAAAAAAAAAAAAAAAGAATGGATGGCCAAATTGACATGCGACAGTCATAGGCGGAAGTTCTACTTTTCCCGCTTTTCCCGTTTTTTGGGTAGTTCTTTTGATACTCTCGGATGTTAGGATTTTTGGGGATGTTTGTGTATTTCCTTATTGTATATTATATAGTTATATAAAAATATAAATAATATAATTATTGGCAAAGGCCTTGGCTGCAGATCAATACAGGGTATCTAATAGTCTCATAAGCGAACTAGTCTAGACTCTAGAGCTTTCTACGTTGTTTTTTTGTAGCAAATCGGATTGAAATCAGACAGCAGCACAGAAGCCAACCGACGGCCATGTTAATTGGCAACGCCGCCGACTGAAGTGGCCATGAAAGGGGGTATATTGAAATCAAATGCGTTGGAGCACAATGGCCTCGCCCTGTGATAGGGTCTGTGATTGTGCGGCAGTGGGAGGGAGGGGAGGGGTCGAGCTGCTCCAGCGGAGTGGGTGGATGACCCCTTCAATCTGCTGCCCAGCGGCGGTCGGATGAATCCATTTTGCATGCGTGGCGACATGTGTCAACTTCTATTAAGTTACCGCTGGTCATTCAACCCGCGGTCACCGACAGAGTCCCCCGCAATTTTTCAGACTCTGCGGTCAGCAGTTGTTTGTTAGAACGGGTGTTGCTGCAGCACCATGTTCACAGACTTTCCCTTATTTTGTATTTGCGGTGTCAAGTGGGTGTACGTGGAGCATTTTAGAGCTCTTAAAGTGTTCTGACTCATTCTCATTTCATGTCAATACTTATATTGATACTGTATGTTTTACTGTAATCAATTACCAATTACCAATTAGCAATTACTGTAATCATTACTACCAAAACCACGTGCCTTCTATTTTCAAAAAGTATTATCGCTGTACTGTATATACTGTATGCGTAGTGAACGGTAAATATTTTATGATTACTAATTCTGTGTAGTGGATTCGAATTTTCCGATGAAAATTTGCCTCATGCCAAATTCCGATTAATAAGCCGCATTAATAGGCCTCCTGTCTGCCACAAACGATCCGCTTATAATTTAACCATAATGTTACCCTGACTCCTCAACTGGCAAAGGAATGTGCACCGAACATTTCCAATCAAATGCGATTTCGAGCATCCAAATCAACTAGCCAGCAATCGCAGTCGGTTTCCTGTCTATTACCCTGAAAGGGCAACAACTGAACTGGACGAGCTAATTGCAGGCAGCTCACCAGAAATGGGTCATCTGCATCGTTAGCTGCTGCTGAATCTCAATTCAAATCTGACCGCATAATTACAATGCAAAAGTCAACAAAAATCAAGTGCACACAGATACAAACGCAGATGCAAGCGCAGATACAGATACTGACACACAAATTGCAATTAGAAGTGACAAATTACGAAAGGCAGCGGCGAGAGCCGAATGTAAAAACTGTCAGATAAACATTCATATGTTTTATTTTGTAGCTGAGCAGAATGCATATTAAAGTTTAATTATTTCCATACTTCAGTGCCGTTATGTATGAGTGCTTTCATTTTGTTTAATACTTTTGTCTTTTTTTTTTTTAGCTGACATGAGAAAAATTTGTTTGCTGCAAACTTTTGTACTACTATCTTTTATGTTTTTTGTCAGTTGTCTGAAAATTGTTGTTTGCCAACCGCACAACAATTGCGTTTGATAGAGGAGCGACCCCCGTGCCGCTGGTATGGAAATTGCGGTTAATTGAATTCACTGAACTGGGTTCACAGTCAGCTGCTACTGCCGTTGACCGCTGCCCCATGTGCTTGGCATATTGTCCCCCTCCCTTCCCCCCACCTACCCATCACCCACCACCCACCAACAACATACACCACCCCCACCTCCACCGCCATATGTGAAAATTAATTGAAGTTGTGCAGTTTTATGGGGTTTCGCAGCGCTGACCAACGCAGAACAGCGGACAACAACCGGCGACAACGACAACGACAACGACAACGACAACAACGACAGCAACGACAACGACTACCAAAAATCTCGCATGACTAACTTTTTATGCCCGACCTCACACCGGCGGCAAAAAGTATGTATGGGTGGTTACTTTTTATAAGCACTCCGAGCCGTTTTTATGAGCAGCACACCACCAACTCCGAAATGACCATTGTCATTGTCCAATGTCCACAGTGTTTATTATTTTTACGCTTTACTTTTAATTGACATTTGTGCCAGCATAATGAATCGCTGATATGCAACATGCCAACTTTTCATATTTCATGTTTGGCCAAACTTATCCCTCCTGTTTTTTGTCCTTAAACACGGACTGACTTTTGTATGCATGCTCAGTTGGCGAAGGTTGCAAGCATTGAAGCTGAGCTCTTGACAATCTGACGGATATATTATACTTAAACATGTTCTGGTAAAGCACTTTGGGTTTTTTTAAAAAACTCAAACTTGTTGAATTACCTAAATTTATTTGGATAAGCTCTATACAGCTCGATTAAACTAATCATTGTTGCAAAACCCACTTTAGTCACCCTTTAATATCTCACTTAGTATGCATTCCATGATGTTATGTTCAGTTCCGTGCTGTTGCCCTCGACTCCGAGTAGCCATCCTCCGAGCTCCGGACTTATCCATAATGTCGCTTCTGTGGAACCTCTGTCCTCTTTGGGCATCCGACTCGTCAGGTTGACTCATTCTCCTCGCGATGGCTTCTTCTGATACACTTCGTTTGGTTTTGTTGCTCGAACCCTTTTGTTTGATGTTATGCACAGTTGTTCTTGTTGCTGTTGTTGCTGTTGCTGTTGCTGTTCAGTCTATGTGGCGTGAAAATTTAAATTAGATTTTAAAATTTAATATATGCTTTTGGCAAATTAAAACCATGCCATAAGCAACGCACGTCGCAACCTGAGTGAATTTACCTTCAGTTTTCCGCCAGATTGCGAGTGCAGTTCGGATCAGAGAGCGTGAAAACATTTCGCAACATTTAAGTCGCTTTTAATGGCTTTTTTGTCTAGTACCATCATCATCGTCATCGTCATCGTCATCATCATCGCCATCGCCATCACCATTCTATGGCAGGCAAACACACCTGATGAAAGTTCCCAGCCATGACATTGTGTGTTGCTCTGTCACTTCAACGGGGATCGCTTTTATTTTTCAGCAGCTATTTTCGGGATGGGGTTGCAACTAGATTGCACATTTGTGTTGCATGCCACTTTGATTGCCTTGCCGAAACGCAACATGTCTGCGAATTGGGTTGTTATTGCCGATATATCACAATAAAGCAATCTGTCATCATAATCGTGGGATATGGAAGGGGAATGATGGGGGTTAGCATCTTGCTCTTCATCTAATGTGGTCATCAAAAACGGTGACATTTTGACGTATAGTGCATGTTGTACTATAACGTATACGATATACAAATGTACTCTGTTTTCACTTATTTTTGGTGATTTAGTAAATAAATGACTGAATAAATGTTTGCTTTAGCTCTGCATAGCACTTTAGATTAGACGGCAAATATTTTTCATGGATTTTTGTCAATAATAGCGCTCGCAACAAGGCTCAGCCGCATTTATTTTCACATTTTGCAGCTAGACACACATAGAAAAAGAATTAAAATATATTTATAAATTGACGGAAATTAGATTTATGACCATCATACTTTCTATACCAAGCTTTGTTGGTATATCAATTTAATAAATAAATATAAATATATATATATAAATATCAAGTTCTCTGTTCTCGAATGCCAATACTTCGTTGGGCCTGAAAGTTCTTGCTTATCTAAGTTTATTATTACTCTTCAACTAAACTAGAGAAGAAAAGTAATGGCATAAATTTAAATAATGTATTCCCTTAAAACGTAGACCTTTCTGAAATGAATAATTGCCTTATATACCCTGTTTATGCACCGCTCCAAAAATACGAAGTACCAATAGCAAAACCGCATCGTTCGAACATATCAGGACGAAATGAAACGGTGCAACGATTTTATTGACGCAACAGAATGGGATAATCGGGAGTGGAGGCAGCGGAGGCAGCGGAGATGTGGATGTCGAACAATTCAATTTACCACAAACTCGTTATTTTGGGGAATCCGGCTCTCCTCCCCCCCGCAACTCGTACCCCTTAACCCGTAACCCGTAACCCCATAGCACCATAGCCCCATGCTCGTATCCACAGTGCTAGCACCTGGACCGCGGACAGCGCTCAAACCAATAATTGTAGCCGGCAGGTGTGGGGGACCGAGTACGGGGGGAGTAGCGGGGTGCAAAATGTATTTAAAATCTGTTGGCGTCATCAACGAAATGGGGACATTTTCTGGTTTTTCGGGGGAGCTGGCCACCACACTACGAATCTGGCAAATATTTATGCAAATGTTTGGCTGCAGTACTGTTGCCACTCTTATCCAAACTGTCCAGGTGACAGCAGCACAACGGGGATGCGTTGGAGTCGAGACGAGTCCGCAGGCGGAATGGGTCCTGGGTCCAAGGTTTTGGGTGTGAGACGTTCGTGATTCTGTCCCAGAAATATTAAATTAATCGTTGCGGTTGACGTTGCACAAGATGCCATTCCTGTAGACAGGATAGCTCTTTAAAATATCGCAGATTCTCTTTAAACGAAGTTACTTAGGTCTGCGAAATATTCCAGCAAATGAGTCTACATTCAATATTCAAGCCTGTGTAATCAGCACTGTGTAGCAATAGTATTTGATTTCAAATAAATTACTTGAAAAATGCCACCCGCAACTTTTACAATCAAGAGTTAAACAGAAGTTTATAATATCGTGCGACCACATGGCGTATGCATAATGTGTCCAAATGGGTTTTACCAAGCAGTACATGACTCCAGAAAGTGGGCAAGCATGTGAAATTATGATAAATATGTATAAGCACCTACATATATACAAGTACGAGTATATGCAAGAAGACAAACATCAGCTAGAGGAATAAGCTAGAGGTTGCTTTGGCCAATGTCTTGGAGCATAATTCGTGTGGAATCTGTAGAGGAGCGCCTGCAGTTGATGTCCTTGCAACAGCTGCCGCACCAGACGGAATTTAAACAATTTTAAAATTCCCACACACACACACACACACACACACACACTTGGTGTTTACCAAGGACATTGCTCTTGGCCCAACTTCAAAATATGCATAAATCTTGTGCTGAAAATGTATACGTGTATTTACATGTTGCTCGTGCTATTTAACAACATTTTGGTCATCACGACCAGGCCGGGGCAGCCACATTATACGGCTTCCTCTGCATTGCTCTGCACTTCAGTTGCTGCTGCTTCCTTCGAAAGTTTTGCGTTCTAACACTTTGCAACTGCCCACTGCGTTTTGGTAGGATGTTGTCGCAGTTTTCGCTACAGCTTGCTACAACTTGTTTGTTTTATTACAAGTGCCAAATAATTTAACTGCTAAATTATTAAATTTCCCTGTGAATGGTCGCTTGTCGACTTGAGTTGGTGTGTTCATGTGGGGGAATTTATGTATATTTATACATACATATGAGTTTGTTGCCTGCTCTCGTTTGTTGTGGTCATAAATTTGCTGGTGACCAACCGCCTCGGGAGCCCAGTGTCAGTTCAATGGGCCATTTGGGGAATCTGTTTGCTCGTTCAGACATCTATAAATACGCACATGTTTGAGTTTAATTAAAATGGACATTAGATTGTTGGGCGAGTGCCTGCGCATGCAAATAAACTCGTATGTAAAAATACATCATTTGAATTGGAGATGGGTAAGGCAAACACTATGTAGAGTACGCCATGAAGGGATTGCCTTCAATAGGCTCTAATTAACATGTGCCTCATATGCAGACTCGAACTTGTCGTATATCTGAAGCTCAAGGAGCGCGGCAAGGACATCGTTGGATCCCCATACCCTAGGATAAAGCAGGGGCAGTCATAGAAGGGAAATCCGGGCATTGAACACTTCATTTAGCAAGTTTAAATTGAAGTGAAAATTGCGGTTGCTTGGGAACCCAACACTGCTCGCAAATGTTTATAAGAATGTTTATAAAAATACTGCACTTATAAAAATTCCTGTATTGATATGTATATACTTTCTTAAGCACCTAATTTGGTAAGTGGAAGTATAATTTCGTAAGCATAAGCTTTATAAAACCCCAATTAGACTGTGTTTTTTTCGAGTACACAAGTACTTGCGCCAACCTGTAACGACAAAAGCAACATCAACCATCGATTATGGTAGGCAACCGCTCAAACCAGACTTTCGGCCAGGATAGAAGGGAAAGCTGAAATAGACGGGGATTGTTAGTCGCCCGCTGGCTGTCATGCGGTCTTTTTTAAGTGCTTTACGGGTTATTTTCGGGACGGAATGGTGATCGGAATTTTCGAAGGGTGTCAGGCACTTGATAATGACGATGACAACGACTACGACATTGGCAACTCTGTTGTCATAGGCAACCCTAACTGCTGCCAAACACACAAACGTGGCCTCCTGTGTCCTGTGGTTCGGAAAACGTAGCAGCCCCTCGAGTGCTCCAATTGAATTTGAAACAAGTTCCAAATTGTTCGCATTGGCCTCAGAGCTACCAGAAGTCGAGGGTATTAGTGTTGTCCACGGATTATATTCAGCTAAATCCTTTGCGGTAAATCTATAATCAAGGCGCATTCTCTTGGAAAATATATAAATAATTAGTGTAATGGAGCCGAAAGCCTAATACCCATCCTGTAAGCATACAGCGTACAATAAGAATAATAGCAATACATGTAAAATAGTTAAATGTCTAAAATATATTTCAGGATATATGTATGTGTTAAGCAACAGCCGCTCTTTAACTCAACACCTCACACAAAGTTGCCAACATGACAAAGGGCATAATGCACTTCTTAACAGTGGATTACTTGGGGAAACCTATAGACTATAACCACAGCCATAAACCACTTTTATCATGTCCCTGCACAAAGATTCTCACTCCTCACATCGACCAAACAGCACCCACCCAACATTACTGGCCATCCCTATTTCGACTGGCCGTCTTACTTGGCCCATTCTCACCCCCTTTTGGCCAAATGGGCCAGGAAACTCCTTTCTGCTTATCCGTCGTCTCCCTCTGGCAAAGGCAATGCCAAAATTTCAACCCAACCGGGCAAGTAAATATTTCCAGTTTTCGGCCACAAATGCAATTGGGCTTGATGATATTTGTTGCTTCCGTTTTGGTTTGCAGTTGAGGAAATGAAGCTAGTGCAGTTATTTTCTGTAGTACACTGTTGTCTCAAACTGGCAACGGTATCACGATATTAATATTCCTCTTTAAACAGAAATATGTTAAATGTTATTAATCCATATTGACAATTTTGTTGCCTTGTTGCTTGCAGCCGACTTCTGGTGTTGCCTTTGATTTTTGTGCATGCTTTACTTATTCAATTAAATATTAAACTATTAGATGTATCGATGTATCAAGTGTCTCAATATTTTCCTAAACCATACCTAAAATATTCAAAAACTGTGCTATTCAATACGGTTTGCAGCGTTACTTTCAGCTGGCCACACTCTATCTATATTGTCAATCACTATCAGTTGGCCCATAAGTTTCATGTGTCGTAACCAGTTTTCTGCGGCCCCTGTTCAGCCACCTGTCCCTACATTGATATAAATGTATACAAGTGTGAGTATGTGGGTGCGTGGGCCTTCAAACATGTACCACCGAATAAGGCTCTCCATTTATTTTATGGCCGAGCTGCATGCAATGAAAATTCTCAACAATTTGGTTTGCCCAACACACCAGCACACCACCATCCATTCCATTCCATTCCACAGCCCTTGTCCATATGGTGTTGGCCACATTCTCCGGATTGGGTGGCTCAATATCCCCACATTTGTGCATTCTCGGATGTCTTATCAGTGCCAGCCTTAGGCACAGGGCTCCGGCTCCGAACATAGTTTAGTTTAAAATTCCGGGGCGTATTCCTCGTCCACGATGAGAAATTCTGTGTGCCTGCCTGTGTGACTGCCTGTGTGCCAGGTCCTGCGTTCAATGTCAGGCTGTACTGGTCCCGGTGGTAGCTTGTGCTTTGTGTGACAAGTCGACATATTTCTCTTGGTTTTTGGACCGGGCTTGTTGATATTGCACTTTGCCTTGCATGCAAAATGCTGCCTACAAGCAGCTGAAGCAGCTGCACACCAAAGGAGCAGGTCAAAAGCCAAACAGTTGCACTGCCGAATGAACTTTTCTAATTCCATGAGCAGCAGCGCAACCAGGAGAGCCACTAACCTAACCCAGCCTGCAGGACCATCACAAGACCAATCAGGCTGGGATCCTGTGGCTCGTTTCCATTTGCCTGACAGGGGAAATTATTCCGTCGTTAATTAGTGCCTGATACAGAGGAGCCCGCCTATACATTTGGCTTATTTCTCGGCCATTTAGAGCCGGGCATCAGAGCTCTGTCGTTTAGGAAACTTTTTCTTTTCCATTTTCCCCTAAGTCAAACCATGAACCGCCATCAGCATCACCATCGCCATCACCATCACCATCACCAGCATCATCATCATCGTCATCGTCATCGTCAACGTAGTCGATGTCCTTGTCATCGACCGCCTTTAGTTTGCACTTGACCACAAATTGCTCGGCTACCGTTTGCTTTTGCCTTCTAACTAAGCTTTTGTCGTTCGACTTCAACGTCCATTCGCACAGATACAAATTTTGTTTATCTTTTGCTGGCACTTGAGTTAAGTCGAGCTGAGTGCAAAGTTACGGATGATTGGAAGTGGAGATGCGGATGCGGATGCGAAAACGAATACGAATACGAATGCGAATGCGAATACGAATTCGAATGCCAAGATGAGTTCTGACAGCTGCGACAATTAGGCTTCAATCCCTCTTCTATCGAGTCCTTTGTAATTTGAAAGTCCTGCATTGAATAACTCAACTGGAGTTGATTGTGACATGTTTTCCGGCTCGCAATGCAAGTGAATACGAAATTAAACTTTGTAATTTAAATTGAATTTATTTGGGCAAATCAAATAAAATCAAAACGGTACAACTTTCTAATTTAATCGACAAGCATCTTTTAATATTAAGCTTGTATAAATAAATTATGCCTTTCGACCACAAATCTATTACCATTCAAAGGCGCATTTACCCAAAACGAAATACTCCAAGTCACCAAACATATGTAGATACATATGTATCACTGTTTTGATCAATGTATTTAATATTAATGTGTTCTGGTGTGACTAAGACCAGATGGAGAAAAACTACGGAAATGGGAATCGCATTCGAGGATAGATGGGTCAGAGGGTGTAAGGTGTAATTCATTCAAAAGAAGGCCAAAAGGCCGGGCCAGAAAAACTAATTTGTATGCGGAAGGCAGCGGGTGGCGCCAAACGGACGGACTTTCGTTCTGTTGGACGTTTTGTTTCGCTTTTTGCCTTGGACGCGGCCAAAATGCGTAATCTTTTTTCTAGCCCAACGTGGCTTTGGTTTTCCTGAGTGTGCCTTTATGCGAAAGTGTCAAAGCGCAGGTGACGACGATGACGGCGACACTTTTTGCCGGAAAAGTGTGACAACAACGGAAGGCTGTCGCCACGGGCAAAAGACATTAGTTATCCATATGGGTGGGAGGATGGTAGGTCATGGATATGGTCACCTACGGCATGTTTAGAGTCCTTGGGCGTTGAAAAGCGTTAAGATATCATGGTACCAGATACAAGATACCAATGGAATGCAAACTAAATACTCTTTGTAGATATCATTTGTGCATCGAATATGGTGGAATATGTATTTAGGAAATTCAAGAAACTCA
Source organism: Drosophila orena (assembly GCA_005876975.1). Classification (NCBI taxonomy): domain Eukaryota; kingdom Metazoa; phylum Arthropoda; class Insecta; order Diptera; family Drosophilidae; genus Drosophila; species Drosophila orena. The sequence goes on along the minus strand of VCKV01000008.1, from coordinate 5,215,323 downwards.
TACAATTGGAATGTAGATTACAGCAAGTAAAAACATTTAAGGGGTTAAAGCTCAATTACTTTCCATTTGGATTTTCAAGATGTCAACAAAATGCATCTACAATTCTATGCTTATTAATACCAAATGTGCAATGTGTTCTTAAAAAATCGTATCTACAGCAACTTGAGTGTATTGAATTATAAATATGCCTTATAATTTCATGATGTGCCCTAGCGGAACTGAGTTCTTCATTGTTCAAAGCAATCATCGCCGAACAATTGCGCAAATTAAAACATTTTTAATTAAGGCAAACATACTCGTAAAAAGCGTAACAATTGTCGGGCAAACAAATTAAGTCTAAGCTGGCGAGAGCAAATCGCTTACGATGTTCATGAGAACATGTGGGGGGTAGAAGGGCGCAGGGGCTGGATAAACAAAAGAAGAAATGATTAAATAAATAAACAGCAGCGGGAACGGTAACAAGGTGGTAATCAAATCATTTACAAAATAAAAGCAAATTAGGGAAAATTGCATGAATTGTGCTCCCGACACTTACACATCCACATCTGCACAGCACCAACAGAAAGCAGGGAAAATTTTTGCGATGATTTCCACTTGTTTGTGGAAAAGCAGCGCCAGCAGCAATCTCGCACATGCCACGCCCACATAAAGTACGCCCACGACTTGGCCCACAGCATTTATTGCGCCCAAATGTATGCTATATAATTTTTGTGTTTTCCGCCGCAAGCCCGCGTATTTTGAATTTTTGCTCAGGGTGTCGTTAAAATGACAAAATTTAAAAAGACAACATTTCTGAACTAAATTGCTTTTTGTTATCTGCTTATATCTTATGTTTTATATAATAAAAAAAATATATATTTTTTAATTTATATTATATTTATGTTTGAGACCAGATAATTTGCTTGACAATGCTTTTATTTTTTTTCTTTATTTATTTATTTTAAATTCTCAGTCAGGGAGTCGTTAAAATTACAAAATTTAAAAATACAAAATTTCTGAACTAAAATTACTTTTTATTATCTGCTTATCTTATATCTTATGTTTTCTATAAAAATAAAAATATTAATTTTTTAATTTATATTCTATTTTGTTTGAGACCAGATAATTTGGCTGGCAATGCTTTCATTTGTGACACAGCTGCACATTTATTCGCATTTCTACATTTTCTTCCCTTCAAGAGTATTCAGGAGTATTCAACGTCGGGGTTGCAACTGTGTGAGTTTGTGAACTTTTTGTTGCCTCAGATATTTGGTGTTCCCTATTCAGTTATGTTGAATTTTTTTGCTCCTTATTTTGCTTTTAAAGCGTCGAAATTGTGTAAAGCGCCTGTTATGGCCTTTCGGGGTGCTGATTCAGTTTTTGGGGTTTCTCGAGGGGGTGGGTGGGCTTGAATGCTCTTTGTGTGCCGCTGTGGATGTGTGTGTATTTATGGGGTCTTTCGCCCTCAATTTCATTTGCAATTGAATTTGGGATTATTTTTCATTTTTGCTTGCGCATCTCACACACACGAACACACTGGCGCAGTAAGCAAAGGCCACAAGTGGCTTGAATGGGTCCATGGTCGTAATTGGGAGCCGAAAGTGGGCGGTGTGTGCGGGCGTTGATAGTGGCAGGAAATTGAGGAGCTGGAGGTAAAAGCACAGCTACAAAAGCCGCTTGCATGTCTGAACGTCGTTTGTCTCCGACTCAAGCTAAAGTTTTCCTGCTTCTGGCCCTTTTCACAATATACCCAGTAAATGAATGATTTTTTGGTATGTGGGTACAGCACGTTATAAGTCCTTCACTGGAATAAGCACACAATAATCATAAACTTCAACAAAAGTATTCAGTTCCAAAGTTTATGTCGTAAACTGTATTGTAGTTATGTTAGATGCCTTTAAAACCAAAACCCGCTTCCCACTTACAGGGTATGCTGTAGTCTTGCAACGCAACCCTCAATCCCAGTTACTCGTGTGTTTTTTTGTGTGTAAGGCTGCCAGGACGACAAAACCCAAGCTTGCCTGAGCCCGACTAAAGGCAACGGAAGTTGTAAAATTCATAAGTCGAGCGGGCGAGCGCGTGGCTTTTGTTCAATTGGCGCAACAAGAAAAAGGAAAAAAAAAACAAAATAAAGCAAAATCTCAACAAATATAACGAAAATGCTGCGACATAAAACACGAAAAACACCGAAGTAACAGTGGAAAATCTTGTACAAGTGCAAACGTCGATCTGAACTGCAGTAAAAAGATAACACAAAAGTGCACTTTAATCTCTGTGCAGAAATCTCAACGAGACGTTGGGCGATGGGCGTTGGGCGATGCGATGCAGTCAAAGCCAAAGCGAAATATGATTGAAGTGTCCTCGCGGGGCGAGTGGGGGGGAGGGGGTGTGTGGGTGTGAGGGTGTGAGGGGGCTGAAAGGATGTGCAGCATGCTGGAGGCTCTGCAAGGAATGTGCGACAGCAAATGAAGCCAGTGTCGAGTGCACTCAGAAATACAATAAATGCAGCTCTCTATTTTATTTCTACAAATTATATTTTATATAATTTTCTTCTCTTACTCTCGACACTCAAATAAGAAGTATGTGAGATATTAAATATGATTCTGTTAAATAATTTCAGATAAAAAAAAATACAAATTAAATAATTGTTAAGAGGGCTTTAACCCGTATTAAAATTATAACTTCTTTTTTATTTTCTCATGCATAAAAAGCATTCAGGCAGAATGCGACATTCTTTAGCAAATCCTGCTGATTGCTAATCCCAGCCTGCTTCACTTTCTCTGTCTGTAGCAAAAGGAGTTATCGTGGAGCCCAGAAGCATGGGGCACGAACCAGGATGGGGGTGAAGATGGGGATGGGAAATAAGCAGACGTTGAGTGGCACAGAGAAATTGGAAAAATGAAATGTGCTGGAGAGGCGCGCTCTATTACGCTGGCGATGGCGACTCAACAGCTGTTGATTGAAATGGGAAAAAGGCGTAGGGGTTGGCTTAGAGGTGGAAGGGGTCAAAGGTTGGGAGGGCGACCTAGCTGGCGTGGCATAAAAACCAAAAATCAGACAACATCTTCGAGCTGGCTAGGCAACATCAGATAAGCCGACTGAATGCAGCCACAGGGCCTCCTTGAAAACTCATAGGAGATGCAGCAACAATAAAGCTCGGCCTGAAAGTGCGGGGAAAAGCGAAAAGGAAATTCAAGCAGAAGGCGATGCAGCAAAATGAAATAAAAACGGGTCATTGGAGTAAGAAGCGGCATGCAACAAAATAAAACATTGCTCAGGCCACACACATATACGAGCATACATACATATATATGTACGAATGTACGTATGTATGTATGTATGTATGTATGTATGTATGTATGTAAGTACGAGTATGTATATAGAATGCAGCATGTAGAAGGCAGCGCGCTCAAGGGGCTGCCTTTGATATGCAAATTGCATGCCACTGTGGATTTTCCGGCTCCTTCCTGAAGGAGAACGGGGCATTTACGGAAGCTGTGCCTGCTGCGGCTTTACTGGTTTCTCGAGGGCTTACGTATTTAGTGGCTCCCTCCTATGTCTATGGCTACGGCTTTGCCCGGAGAAACATTCCACCTGCAGCCACGAACCGTTGCACTGAAGAAAATACCATATGAATTCGGGGCAATATATCAGATTTTAATATAAATTATTATGTCACATATACATGTTATTTGGATTGAGTAGGAACAATAAATGTACTTTAAAAACATAATAAATATCATTTTACGAACTTCAAGTTTTCTGACATAATACATAATACATACTTATTATGTATAGCAATTTAGAAGTGAACATCATTGAAACATCTTCATAATCTACAGCAAAACTAAAAATCACAAACTTATTATTAGATGTTTACTTAACACTTTAAAGCAGTTAAAGTTGTTTGCTACCGTTTTAGAACACACATTTCTTTCATTTTGCACATTCTCCCACTTTCATTTATGTCACTTTGATTCCGATGAATATTTTTGCAGTGTATTAATTTTGGCGCTGGTCGCGTGCTTGGCCACGTTGCCATTCTGCACTGAAGTACGACAACGCCGCCAAAATCCTTGTAATAAAGACAAACAGTTTGGGAATGGGCAACTGAAAAGCGAGCGCGAAGAAAACGAAGAAGAATAAGCAAATGCATAATGGTAATGGCAACAGCACCAACACAGCAAACTTCATGCCGCCCCCGCTTTCTTGACACAATGGCATCAGCCAAATAAAAATTTATGGCGCCACTGAAAGCTGCAACTGCAACGTCGTTTCCACTGGGAGCGAACTGGACAGCAGTCCTTGTTTTGCAGCCAGGATAAATATCCTTGGCATTCGGGTGCCAAGAGAAGAGTGCCGGCAACAACTAGGGGAACCGCACCCTGTTGCCCTGTTGTTATGACTATCGAGCTGGCCGAAAGAGTCCTCTAAGGATCCTCGTGGAATGCGGAGAGTATTTTTGAGAAGCAGCCAGGCGGGTGGCATAAATGATGTTTACTGAAAAGTGCAGCGCCTTCGATGCTGCTACAGTCGAATTCCTTGCTTGAGTGCGTTTAAAGTAATGTATTTCAGCTCATTTATTCTCATGAAATATTGAAATTTCACGGGTACTTTCGCCTTAAACAAAAATAGGCTCTTAATTACCGAGTACAGCTAATTGCGCTACAACAGCGCTTTCAATGGCATTAAACCTTAATTATGAAATACATAGTAAATTAAATGCCTTCTACTTGTTAATTGAATCGATTTCCCGAGGCTATATCCGTAAAAGAAATTACATTTATGATATAATTCCATATGGCGTTTAATTTGATTCATTTAGCTCAACTTAAAATTCGTTTGGCTGCCCCAGATATTCCGGCCAGCTCTCGTAACTCAGAAGATTATGCTGGAAATGAATGTAAATGGCTGAGACCATAAAACTCGCCCAGCTTTTAAAAATGTGCACCACTCTGTGGCACAGTACTTTATTCCCTTTTCCGCCCTGTTGCATCCCATTCCCCCTACTATTTTTTTTTTTTTGGTTTATTTAATGTTGACAATCGCGATGAGGGGGAAAAACGCCAGCGAATCGCGTGCAAAACGCGTCCTCGCATTGTGGATAAAAGGCAGCAGCAGACCGCGTTTCTCTGACTGCGCTTAAACAATAAAACAATAAATTTTCATTACCGGCTAGCGGCTATTAACAGTTTCCGCTGGCCAAGACAATGCCCCACCAGGAGCTCCTGGCAAAGCTGTAAATATAATTGTTGATATACTTTTAAAGTGCAGCGGGCGCCAAAAAAAAAAATGAAAAAAAGAAATGAATAGTAGAACGCCCCACCTTTGAGTCTGCACAGCGATTTTTCCAAGCTGCACTACAACTTTTACGTAAACATTTCACTTTGGCATTTGCATTAACATTTTTTTTCGCGTATCGATTCTGCGTTGGCTGCTTTTAATTACATTTTTGTGGCTTTCACGGGGTAGGTCATAAATAATTTGCGCCATTGAATTTGGTAGCATAGGGATGCCCCAAAATGCCGAGCTGCATCAACAAATTAACATTCCTCATTCCGACTTTAATGTTTTTTTCTTCTTTTCATTTGTGTCCATTCTGGCGAACTTACTTCCCTCATTCATTCTGCGTTCCATTTCTTTTGTTCCTCTTTGCAGGTCACGTGGCCGGCTGTGGCATTACGGATGAGGTCTCCCAGTGGATGGAGAACATACAAAATTCAGCCGTCGAAGAGTTGCCGGAGCCCATGTCAAAGGACTACCAAAAGCTCCACCGGAAGCAGCTGCACAAAAAGTCCGCCCCACAGCAACAGCAGCAGCCGCAGCAGCAGCAACAGCAGCCCCATCCGCCCAAGAATTACATCAGCGGGGATGAGGACTTCAAGTATCCCCACCAGAAGTACACGAAAGAGGCTAACTTCGCCGAGGGTGCATTCTACGATCCATCGACCGGACGTCGCCTGGGCTCATCCGCCAACGTGGCCGACTGGCATCAGCTCGTCCACGAGCGCGTCCGCCGGGCCACCGACAATGGTGCGGGGGATAGGGGCTCATCCGGCGGATCTGGACGCGGTCGCGAGGACAACAAGAATACCTGCTCGCTCTACATTCAAACGGATCCATTGATATGGCGCCACATACGCGAAGGCATCGCTGACGTGAGTACTTAATCTATTCTGCATTATTGTGGATATTTCTTATGAGCTTGAAGGGAATAGGGGGCATATCTTAAGGATTACTGTTCTTATAAGTTGTATTTATATTATTATATCCGACTGTGCATAAGCTCAGAGACCAGTTCAGCTATGCTTGATGATAAGTTTATAAATATACGTCCTGCCTGACTTTAGTATAAAGTATAAAGTGAAGTCGTGTTGTTGACAGTCTAGCGGCACGAAAGCCAAATTAAAAAACTGAAACAAAACAGCACGAAAAAATCATCAATTTTGCAATTTTTACGGCCCAGCAGACTTCTCATGAAAGTCAAGTGCACATAAAACAAGAGAGACTCAAAGTTTCCGGAATGGGAATTTCAGGGGCCACGTAGACACCGTAGTTGTTAAGCATTTTTGATATTACATTCCATTTCCAAAGAAATGTATAAACAAAATGTTGTCTGGTGCCCTACACCATAATTTGAAGGCTCTGCTGTTCGTTCATTCGTTTTAATGCATAGAATACATGTGTGTAAAAAGAAGAGCATTGGAAAATCAATACATTTAGCTGACAAATTTTTGCAAAGTGGAAATTATTGTTTCAGAGGTTTTAACGAAATTTAAGTGCATATTCCTCGCATTCGTTCAACAAGTTAAATAAAAAAACTTTGAAACCAAAATAATATTTATTAAAACTTTATAAGCATTTTGTGGTAAAACAGCATAATAGCATAACTTTCAGAAAATATTGGTGCCTTCGTGAATTTGTTTACCCACTAATTCAGCGGATTTCACGCTCCATAAACTTGGCGAACCCTTTTGTCGCATTCCGCGGAGTTGCCTACTTTTTGGGGCATCTGCAGGGCGATTGGGGCTTAGCAATCATCCAATCAGCTGACCTCCTTCAGCGCGTACAGCGTATGCAATCAACCGTTATGGCCCGCAACCGTGCTACACCACCCACCTACCGCCCCCCACCTATCGCCCCACCTCCCCACCCCCCGCATTTAGAGCCATTCTCTCGCCACACTTTTATGTTTACGTTCATTTTTTCGCATTGTACGCGAGATGATGTCGACGTCAACATCCTCGTCAACGGAGTGCCAGCCCTATTTCCGTTTCCGCTCACGCCCTCGTCCTTGCCTGCTCCTGCTCCTGCTCCTGCTCTCCCTCATCCTCTTTGTCTTCGCTTTCTCCTCTGCATCCCTCTTTCAACTCCACGTGTGTTTATTTGCAATGAGTTTTGCATAATTCGCGCATTTGTTTCGCTCACTCTTCCTTCGCTTTCCCATGTATTATATATCGCGATTTTTGCCGCCCTTCGTTTTCAAATCCTCGCGAGGGCCATAACAACTTTGCTAAGCAGCTTGCATTAAAAATTTCAAGATTGATTAGCTCTAATAAAATTGCATTACAAAGGAAATCAATCGATGAATTATTACTTAATTGGTAATGAAACTTTAAAGATAGACATGTACTTTGTGCCACCAGACAAAACTGTTAAGACAAAATATTCACGGTTTTTTATAAATTTACCAGTGAAATCAACTTAATTTTTTTAACTTCGCTTTTAAAAACACTTGGTTATTTGTATTTGCAAGGGTATATGGACATCGGCTTGATCACATTTCGCATAACTTTCCAATCGCCTTTGCTTTTGTCTTTTGCGCCCCGCGGCATTTTGATTTTTGAGCCAAAATCGGTGGAAAGCTGCTGCTGGATACGGATGTTTCGGGTGTGCGCATAAGACCTTATAAACTCCAGCTGAAATATTCGACGGGCTTAGCTGAATTTGCATTTTTATACAAATATATTTGCGCAGAGTTGGTTGTTGGCCGGGAGTCTGTGGGAGTGGGAGTGGGCATGGATTGGATTGGATGAGCTATAGATGAAAACAGGGGCGTTGGAAGAGGTCCTTTTTGTTTGTCTGGCGTGGTGGAGCCTCACTACGCACCCGTTTACACAGATGTCAGGCGCATTTCTGCTCTTCATCGCATTGCGGCTTTGGGATTACCGCTCCACCCCCCAAAAACAAGTCATGTGATTCCACGTGAATTAAATCTGTCTACCTGCTTGGTTAACAAACAATTCCTCATAAAATCATATTAGAATAATCACTATGCTAGATGATCAAAAATTTTAAAAGTATTTGTCAATCCACAATTTTGAAACGTAAACTTGAGGCACTTTTATAAGTTGCTGTTATAAGCAATTATTTCGCTTGAGTAGTAGACTTGTCAATCCGAAACTGGCGTTAATTTTTGTCAACACAATTTCACGTGTCCTCTTCTGTTTGCAGCACGATCGTGGACGCAAGTACGAGGTGGATGAGAAAACGCGCGAGGAAATCACATCGCTGATTGCACATCACGTGACGGCCGTTAATTACATTTACCGCAACACAAAGTTCGACGGACGCACCGAGCATCGCAACATACGCTTTGAGGTGAGTACACAAACGCCCACCCACACACACACACATACAGCGGCAATTCCGCGGACAAACAATGATGACGCGATAAGGACAAAGCGGCAGGACCCGCCTCTCAGGATCCCTGACCACATGCGGCCATTGGTAGCTGGTTAAACCATGCGTGTACAGGAATTTAGTGGAGCGTATATTAAAGCACCATCTGGGTTCCCCAGCTCATAGTTGCTCCTCTGTCGCCCGCGACTAATTGATTGTGTTAATTATAAAGCATATCAATAAATTGTGGGTCAATTTGTCGCATTCATGGGGTGTTTAATTGTAGAACGGCGTCGACATACGTGTTTTAAAGTAAATTGTAAATGCAAAGGGTGTAAACCAGTCAAGTTATAACAAGATAGAATGCTATAGTCGAGTTCCCCGACAGAAATTTCAAAATTTTCCAAAATATCGGTAAGAAGTGGGGAAAAATAATAAAATAAAACAAAAAATACAACAAAGTTTTTCTTGGCAAATCTGTAGAAATTTACAAAATATTAAAAAAAAAAGTAAAAATATCACATTTTTCAAAAATGACAGTTTTGCGGTTTGTGGGCGTTAGAGTGGGCGTGGCAATATTTGGAAACAAACTTGCGCTACGTCTATGTCTCTGGAATCTGCATGCTTAATCTCAACATTCTAGCTTTTGTAGTTCCTGAAATCGAGGCGTTCATACGGACAGACGGATGAACGGGCAGACGGACATGGCCAGTTCGGCTCGGGTATTGATCCTGATCAAGAATATATATGCTTTATATGGCCTGTTACATACTTGTCAACGAATCAACTATACCCTCTTACTCTACGAGTAACGGGTATAATTATTATGTTTCAGAAATTACTATTAAAGATTATGTGACTCTAAAAATGTACCCAACTCTTTTCCAGGTGCAACGCATTAAAATCGATGACGATTCGGCCTGTCGCAATTCCTACAATGGCCCACACAATGCCTTTTGCAATGAGCATATGGATGTCTCGAACTTTTTGAATCTCCATTCCCTGGAGGATCACTCGGACTTTTGTCTGGCTTACGTGTTCACCTACAGGTTGGTTATTCGCTTAGCCAGAATATTTCGATTTATTTCATGATGTACGTCTCCTGCAGAGATTTCACTGGTGGAACTTTGGGACTGGCCTGGGTGGCCAGCGCTTCGGGAGCCTCTGGTGGAATTTGCGAGAAGTACAAGACGTACACGGAAACGGTGGGTGGACAGTACCAGAGCACCAAGCGATCGCTCAACACGGGCATCATCACCTTTGTTAACTACAATAGTCGGGTGCCGCCGAAGGTGTCGCAGCTTACGCTGGCCCACGAGATTGGCCACAACTTTGGGTCACCTGTAAGTCTCTTAATCCTTGTGCTGGTTACATTTGGTACACCTATTGACACTTTAATTTACTCCATCCTCAGCACGATTACCCGCAAGAATGTCGCCCTGGTGGCCTAAACGGCAATTATATTATGTTCGCTAGTGCCACCTCCGGTGATCGGCCGAATAACTCCAAGTTCTCGCCCTGCTCCATTCGGAACATCTCCAATGTCCTTGACGTGCTGGTGGGCAACACGAAGCGGGACTGCTTCAAGGCCTCGGAAGGAGCCTTCTGCGGCAACAAGATCGTGGAGTCTGGCGAGGAATGCGACTGCGGCTTCAACGAGGAGGAGTGCAAGGACAAGTGCTGCTACCCGCGCCTGATCAGCGAGTACGACCAGTCGCTGAACTCCAGTGCCAAGGGGTGCACGCGCCGCGCCAAAACACAGTGCTCACCATCGCAGGGTCCTTGCTGCCTGTCCAACTCCTGCACCTTTGTGCCGACGAGCTACCACCAGAAGTGCAAGGAGGAGACGGAATGCAGCTGGTCGAGCACATGCAACGGAACCACTGCCGAGTGTCCGGAGCCACGACATCGCGATGACAAGACCATGTGCAACAATGGAACGGCGCTGTGCATCCGGGGCGAGTGTAGTGGATCGCCATGTCTGCTCTGGAATATGACAAAGTGCTTCCTCACCTCGACCACGCTGCCGCACGTGAGCAAGCGCAAGTTATGCGACTTGGCCTGCCAGGATGGCAACGACACCTCCACCTGCCGCAGCACCAGCGAGTTTGCCGATAAATATAATATCCAAAAGGGTGGTATTAGCCTGCAGCCCGGTTCGCCCTGCGATAACTTCCAGGGCTACTGCGATGTGTTCCTCAAGTGTCGAGCCGTGGATGCGGATGGTCCGCTGGTGCGGCTGAAGAACTTGTTGCTCAACCGGGAGACCCTGCAGACGGTGGCCGAGTGGATCGTTGACAATTGGTATCTAGTGGTTCTGATGGGAGTGGCCTTTATTGTGGTCATGGGTTCGTTTATCAAATGTTGTGCCGTGCATACACCCAGTTCCAATCCGAAGAAGCGGAGAGCTCGTCGCATCAGCGAAACTCTGAGAGCTCCAATGAACACGTTGCGCAGAATGGTAAGGTTCCGCACTCCGTTTTGTGAAAAGCAATCTAACTTGTATTTCATTTGTACAGCAACGTCATCCCAATCAGCGAGGAGCCGGTCCTCGAAGCATCCCACCGCCGGCCCATGAGGCGCAGCATTATCCCCGCGGCGGAGATGGTCGCGGCGGCGGCGGTGGAGGCGGTGGTCGCCACGGTGGCTCTAGGTCACACCATCAGCAGCATCCGCACGATTGGGATCGCCATCAGGGCGGCCACTCAATCGTTCCATTGCCCACCGGCGGCAGCCATTCAAGTCGTAACGCGGCGGCGAATCAAGCGAGAAGGAGTGATGGCCGAGGTCCACGATCCACCAGCAGTGGGCGGCCGCAGGCGACAGCGAGCGGAAGTGGGGCCGCCAGCGGAGCAGCGCGATCTCATGGCGGGTACGGAGCCGAACAGACGATACCGGGTTCCATTGGTGGTGGTGTTCAGGCGGCCATTAGCAGCGGCGGAGTGGTGGCTCGGGCCCAGCTGCCGCTGCCATTGCCGCCGCCAAATGGACAGCAGCAAATGCAACAGCAGCAACAACAACAACAACTGCAACTACAGCAACCGGCAATTTCGCCGCAGCAGCAGCCCCAGCAAGCGTTCTACACGCCGAAAGGTGTGTGTCTCTTTTCCCCGCAAGTAGAAAGAAAGAGTGAGCCCTGAGTTGGTAGTTTTGCCCCAGCCATGCTCCTCCATTTTCTCACCCCTATCCCCATGTTTTTCTTTCCACAAACTTAATTTGTCGTTTTTCTTTTCGTTTGCGAAATGCTTAAAAAAATTCAGAACTGCCACCACGCAATAAGTCCCGATCATCACGTACCAACAACACCTCCAACAACACAACCACCAACTCATCCACAGCGGCAGCCGGCAGTGGGTCGGTATCGGGATCGGGATCGGGCTCGGGGGCGGGCAGTAGTAGTAAGAGCAAGAGCGGGAAAAGTGCCAAAGCCAAAGACTCAAAGTCGCAAAAATCACAGCACCAGGCCAACAGCAGTCGCAGCAGCAGCAAGGAGAAGGCCGTCAAGCCAGTGCGTCGAAATATCGTTTATTAGGAGTGGAACCATCACATTGCCATACAGAACACTGAACGACATAGCCCCGAACCCAAAATATCAACCAAAGCAGCAACCATATATAGAATCGCCCGCTGCTAGTCATCGATCTACATGTATGAGTTGTTGCTTCCCATCCACCGACAGACACAAACAAAAACGAAATTATAATGATATTTCATTTAATCGATGCAATTGGTATGACATTTGTGATTCTCCCCCAGTTTGTTATGTTTGCTCCTCCTTTGGTTTGAGATCCTATTTCAATTTTTTTGTTTGTATACTAGTCCGTATTAGTTTTTGATCCTATTTTGTCCTTCTCCACCTGGAATGAGTCCCAAATTCTCCCTATATGTTGTAGCAACACTTGTTCGCTCAATAGTGGTTAAAGATTTGTATTGTTGTTGTTATGTTTTGCATGTGCATTTACGTTGTTTATATAACTTTTACTTATTTTACTTACCTCTGGTGATTTTGAAATCACTGAAAAAGCATTTTATACTCTTTGGGTTTTGCCAAAATAAAAATATACAAATTGTATACATATATAATATAAAGATTTAAAACTGATTTTATACCACAGAACAAGTGAAAAGTATTGTATAAAATGCTTTTAAATTATAATTTGTGATTCCTTTAAGTACTAACTGCACTAATGAAGTATGCGAATATTAATGTTATATATAATTGGATTTCTCTAACGTCAATTTTGTTCCCTTTTTGTAGGCGTCGCGCCACCGCCGCTTCAAGTAAGCTTTAGTCGGCCGACATCGTTGCACGAGCAACAGCAGCAGCAACATCATCTGCAACAGCAGCAGCAGCAACTAGAGCCGCAGCAGCAACACGCCTATGCTGATGCCTACGCGGCCCTGGGGCGGGGCCAATATGAGTCCACCACGCGGTCGCCCAACAACAGCAAGGTTTGACAGCCAAAAGTAGCAATGGAGCGCCACAAAAGGCCAAAGGCTAAGCGACTCAAGCAGCGGGAGGAGCAGCATCCACAGCAAACAACACAGCCCAAACAGCAACAAAAGCAAAAACAACATAAATCAAATGAACTCAAATTAAATGTAAATGTAATTTTTATGCTAATTATTTTTATTTAAACAGTGTTTGTATGCCACAAGGGAAAACCGCCAGTAAAAAAAAATACAAAAATAACAGAAAAAGGAGACAAATTTCGTAATGCAGAAAAAGCTAAAAGTGAATGATATTTTTGATTAACTAAATTGAAATGAAAATACGAATGCAAATTATGAATAATAAAAGTAATTAAAAACGGCAACATGCATAATACATATAAAGTTGCGAGTTGCATATATACATTTGTATGTATATATTTATTATGCATACACAATTATTAAATAGCAGCAGCCACAACAAAGAAGTAATATACACGAAGAAAAACTAAGGTTTAATTGTATGAGAAAGCATTCTATATGTCGGTGAGATTTCCAAGCGCTAGGCAGAAATACAAAATTAATTACACACTTGAATAACAAATGGTGTTTTGTACAAAAAATGTAATAAGTAACAAAACAGTGCGAATTAATTAAGCGTCATTATAAAAAAGAACGGAAACAACAAAGCATTTAAATTGTATTTATCTGTACCGAAGGCTAAACGTTTATTTAAAGCCGTCAAAATTGCATTTGTAAACTAGCAAAAAACGATGAAAACCAAAAAGTATAAAAACTATAACAATTAAATGAAGAAGGGAGACTTAAACAAAAACGATGGAAACAATCCAATCTTATTCATTTATTGCTGAACGCATTTTTCTGTATGACTTTCGAACGTGGCTTTGATTGTTTTCCGTTTACATTTTCCTTGTGCAGAAGAAAGCAAACGAAGTAACTAATTTTTATATTACATATATTTTTACTATCTTAGGTACAATTTTCTATTGTCAATTTTTATTAGTATTAGGTTTAAAGCTTTATGTTTTAGCAACCTGGTAGCAAGACCGCCACTGATTATGTTTAATGTTATCTATCATGTACGTGTATATCTGCCAACATAACTTCATTTTTAAGTACGTATCTTAAAGTGCGTGGGTCATGCATATATGACTCTACGAGTGCTTGTAATTTACGTTGTTGTACTCTCATAGGTTACTAGTTTATGTTTTTTGTTTTTGTCTGTGTTTCGTATTTGCATGCTTAACAATAAATCGTGCAACTCACGGAGTCCCGACTGATGAACTACTCCAAGAAAAGACATTAATAGCTTGAAAGCTATCTGATATTACTTTTGGATCCCTTGTGTTCGTTTCCGTTCTCACATTCGACTTTTACAACGGCTGTACAGCCATGGAATTTTCTTAATTTTATTTTGCAATCAAGTCGATTTCGGGCTTTTTATTTTAAGAAAAAAATTACATTTTTCTTTGAATTTCCGCCAATTTTTTCGTAAAAGAACATCTTTAACTCTTGTAAATAAACTATAAAATATATATAAATACTAAAATATACGTTAAGGAATAAATTAAAATTGAATTGCAGATACAGAGAAAGCGAAATTAGTTTACAAAATAATTCAAATAACATAAATTGATAAAAAGTATGTATTCAATTCGAATTGACAAGTGAAAAATGCAAAGAAACGAAACAAACTCAAAGCGAACAAAGCAGAACTATGCTTTTAGTTTTTCTCAAACATAGAAAACAATGAACAAAAACAAAAAGCATTTAACTATTAATTTAATTAAAATAAATAAAGAATTAATTAATTGACTTTAAGTAAACTAATTAATTATGATTATGAACAAATTTCTTAAAAGAGATGAATGAATATGAGAAAAAGATAATAAAAACAAGAAAAACCTACTATTTTATAAAATACATAGACGTGTCCTTATTTATAGACTGTTGAGCAGAGCATCCGAAATCAAACCGCTAAGAAAACATATATGTATCTATATATCTCTTTATTCTCATTAGTGAAACTAAGGGTCAAGGCACAT
The DNA here is from genome assembly GCA_005876975.1 of Drosophila orena. Lineage (NCBI taxonomy): Eukaryota > Metazoa > Arthropoda > Insecta > Diptera > Drosophilidae > Drosophila > Drosophila orena. The sequence continues at coordinate 5,200,225 of VCKV01000008.1, read as the reverse complement.
TGCAGATTTACGCATTAGTTTACAAATACTTATGAATTAGTATACAAAAACGGGTTTGGTTAACAACGAACGAGACGAACACATATGTATGCATGTAAGTAATTCCATGGGATCTTCTGGCGGAGATGCACTATGCGCGAATTCGAGAAGCCTTCTTGCTCTTGTCAGCTTTGGGTGGCGGCGGTCCACTGCGTCCTGCCTGTAAGTGGCGGTTGTAGATGCTGTCAAGGAAATGGAGCTGATAAGACGGAAATACTTTTTTGGATGTATCTATGGCACACTCACATTTTATAGGTCTCCGTTTTGAGGTAGTCGATTACGTGGCTAATGCCCAGCAGATATTGCTCGGCAATGGGATTGACCCAGGGATTCTCCTCCATCTTCATGACCGACTTGTTGCTCAGAAGGTCCAGCTGGGCGATCTCAGGCGGCAGCACCTGCAGCCTATTGTTTTGAATGTGCAACTCCCGCAGTCGCACCAGATCTCCAACCTCGCGGGGCAGTTCCAGAAGATCGTTGTCGCGCAGTCCGAGAATCTGCAGATTCTTCAGCTGGCCGACCTCCTTCGGTATGTACTCGAAGTCATTGTCGCCCAGATACAAGGCACGCAGCGTCTCCATGCCAAAGAAATTGCCAGGCAGGACCTGTTCGTTCAGATTGTTGTATGACAGGTCCAGCACTTCCAGCACCGGAAAGGCTCCGAAGCCCCGGGGAAGGTTATTCAGCCGGTTGATGGACACATTTAGGATGCGCAGCTTTGGCATGGACGACAGCGAGACGGGCAGTTCGCTCAGATGGTTGTTCGAGAGGTTCAGGATCTCCAGGTTCAGCAGGTTCGCGATTCCCGGACTGATCACGCTGATCTTGTTGTGGGACAGGGTCAGGCGCGTGATGTTGGACATGGTGACTGCAAATTAAAAAATTTTATTAAATTCAAATACTAAGCATTTTCAAACAGTCAACAACTTAGTAAAGCTTATGTTGATTGTGAGGCAAATTGCTCTGTAAATTCACCACTGGGCTCAAATGTAAACAGCTGATTGCACGCCACAAGTATAGACGCCGCAAGTTAGAGAGGGACAACAACATAAGCAGAGGCATGCGCAATCTTTTTTCCAGAATTTTTTAATTTTAAGATAATTTTTTGAAGTTTATTATAATTTAATGTACAAAAATCGTAGTTAGGGGCGCATCATGGCACTGTAGTAAATCTTTTACATGCACATATCTTATTCGCGGTATTTACAGAGTTTGTTTACGTTCTGTACGCCCAGAATTATGTATATTTTGATGCTGGCGTCATCGCAATTAATAACACTAAACGTGTCAATTTAAAAAGACGATTAGACTCCTTTCAAATGAGTATTACTACCATAATATAATTTTACACAATAGAAGATAACTTATTTCGAAGATTTCTTAGCAGCTGGGCGAGGCTCCACTTTGCGTGGGAGTAGCCACAGTCTGTTTACTCGAAAGTGCCAAATGTGTGTCTAATTGCTGCAGGATCCTTTGGATTTGATACTTACACAGGCCGGGCAACTCCTCGAAGGACGATAGGCCCTTGTCGACCAGGTCCAACTCAGGATTGTGAGTTTCTCGGGCTTCATCCAAAACCTTCTTTGCCTTCGACATCTTTGCGCTCACTGGTATACAAGACTGACTCATTTTTGTCGAATCCAAATATACCCTAAAAAATACCAAAACTGATGATATATTTTTAATAATTTTAATTGGAGGGGTTGGTTGGTCAATAATTTTTATAATGACGAATATAGCCTTAATAACTAAGTGGTAATTTTTATTTTTTGAATATGTTTCTTAATTCAGCTTTACTTTTGAGGGATGCCAGATAAGCAGAAAAATGTAATTTTACATTGACAATACATGTAATGGATACGACAATAGCAATTAAGTACATAAAGTCAAATTCTTAAATAATTAAATTTACCGAATATACTTACATTATTTATTTACATTTATTTTTATATATATTTTTAAACTGTGGGGTAATCAACGCCCACCATAACATTTTTGATAAAATGGTGCCCACATAAATTCTACATGCGCAATATGTAAGTTATCATTTCAACCTGTAAAAAGTGTTAACATTGGTGATAACTAACTAACTTGAAACGAGTAACTTATTAATTTAATTTATAAAAAAAAGTAGTTTCCTAAAAAGTTTTTAATGTTTTTTTAATTTTATATTTTTTATATTTTATTATAGTTCTAAACAAGCCTTTGCGTGTTTTATACTAGTAAAGACTATAATGTGTTCATTAAATTATAAGATAAAAAAAACTTTTACAAATATATATATTAATTTTTCAGTTTCATATTTTTTTTCGTATTGGTCTAAGATTTAGGTATAAACTACAATCACATACCGAGTTGCTGTAAAACTGTGTCCGTCGTCACTTGCAGTAGCTCCTAAACTGTGCCAACTGCACTTTTTGTTAGCATATGTTTTTGTTCGGTCAGTTTTCAGCACTCTTTCTGCACATGGATATAAATGTAATGATTTTTTAGGTCACTGGGTTACACAAACACTGCACTTGACCTGTTTTTGGAGGGAAACACAAAGGCTATTTGTACTGTTAGCCGGAAATTGTTAAATATCTCCGCGGATTTGAACTGATTATATGACACTCACGTTACAGAACGGAACATGGGTTCTATTCTCTTCGAAATTAATCACGAAAATAGCCAAAGTGCGGAATGCGTTGTGCGTCGTCCGATCGTCTCGAGAAACTGAAGAGATCTCTCGCAGCGTCAGCAAGATCGATCGATGTGGATGTGGGCGAGCTTGGGGTGATGGGGGATCCGAATATCTGGGGGCTGGTTTTGCCTTTTCGGGTTGTCGCCACTGCCCGCAGAAAAAAAAAAACAAATCGAACCCAAGCCCGATACCGGGTTTCGTTGGTTTTGTTTAAGGTTTTTCGCTTTTTCGCCAGCATCTTCGCTGCAGTGTCGAAACCAGTTTGAAACATATCGAAAACCCAGACAGGCATAACTAAAGCACGAAATCGGTAGTTTGTCAACTTGAAAATGGGCGTTTTATTGATTAGTTCCCCACAGCCGATTAGTATCTTGAATGCAGCCTTCTTGTTGACTCAAAACTTATAACATCACCATGCAAACTTGGGCACCATGACTATTTTCGATATATTTCACGTTCTTGCTTTATTTCTCCTGCTCACACCAGATAAATCTGAAAGTAAACGGCGATATATAAGTGAGTTTAAGTCTATGGATGGTGGTACATTTAAAGCTAACTCCTTTTATAAGATTGCAGGAGCAAATCTGGCCAGTGGGGACGTTGCATTATGAAAGGATCGCCATGTCCTGGCGTCACTCATTCAAATCGCGTTTGCAATTCGGCAGGTTTTTGCTGCATGCCTTATACGGAAAAATCTTGGGAAAAGTTAAGTACAACTTTAGCACAGAAAGAAAACAATATGGAATCAGCTTAACAAGTGTTTAAATGTTTTTGAATTAAGTAAGGTTGTTCTTAAGAAATTATAGTCGTCATTTATATCGCGAAATAGCTGAACATATATTTATAAAACATATACGTGTATGTATGTAAAAAGTATCTCTAATATACAGTCATTCAAAAACGCAATTTTCCCTATATTTCTGCACTCTGGAACAAGCTTTTCTAATCAGTTGTAGATACTTGTTTAATACAGCAACTATTACTTCAATTCCGGTTCATTTAATGGTTGCTAGAGACACACATTTTCAGGATGCAAACATATCCGATATTATCTCCTTCAGCACAAGTTGCTCGGGGATTTTGTACTCTGTCCATTGGTTGCATTTTTAATTACTCTGTAGTGCTCCAGTTGCCGATGCAGTTTTGGATCTCAGCTATACGTGTATGTACGTACTAGATGTTTGTGTGGGTGGGCACCCCCGTTTTTTGGCTTTCGTATTAATTTTCATCCCGCTGGTTGTCGAATCCGCAAAACAGAAAGTTTGTCTTATGCGCCTGCATAATTTGCGTGTTGCATATACCATTTTTTAAACTTTTTTGGGGGCAGCAATGATGGCGAGTGCCTTCGCCGTTGCGGGACGAACACACTTCCGCCGTATAAAATATGCAAAACAATGCGAACTCTCGCCTGGCCAGCAAAACAACAACAACAACAGCAGCAACAACAACAACAGCAGCGGCAGCAGCAGCAGCAGCAGCAACAACAATGGGTGGGGAATAAAAACTTTCCCTGGCCCAAAAATTAATTTTTGTTTTAGATGGCGCGCAGATTTTTCGGCTGCATTTTTGGCTGCACGGATAATGCTGCGGCACAGGCACCACCAAACGACCGCCGGCCACTGTCCGTAATTTTTGTTTTAATTAACTTTTTGTTTGCCTTTTTTTCCGCCGACAAACTTTTGCAGCTCTGCGCAAATTGTGCTAATTTTGAAATGGTGGCCAAAATGTTTCATGCTCAGATATTTTTGAGGGCCCCTGCTCTTCTCACATTGATATATGACTGCAATTAAGGGTGTATTGTCTATAGGGTCTAGAAAAACCAAAGCCTGAGAAATATGATTCAATTGAGTTTTATTGGTCTTAGCTTTGCAGTTGGATTTTCTATGTAAAATTGTGGGCAAAGCAGCGGACGAAGACCATAAATTCTTCATTGCCAAGCTCGCTTAAATTCCGAATCGGACATCTGCGGGCCATAAATTCGCATTAAGTGTTGTTTACTTCATTTAAATGTTGTCCATGCCAATGTGCCAATGTGCGAGTGTGTAGGAGCGGCATATAATCGATCTGAATTCCAGTTAATTGATGGCACTGGCCCGCCCTCACTAATTTGTGTCCCTTTCTCACAGTATTGACCACAGCTCGAAAGAGTTGTCGGCTGATTGAATAGCTTCAAGTGGGCTCAAACTGGGCCGAAAAATGGTATCCGGCTGGGCAACAGGAATACTCGCATAGCATCCTCTCCTATGGAGCTGTCAACACACGGACATGGCCGCATACTTTTGGCCGGCAGTGTCCGGCCGTTGGGCGCTTACTATATTCCTGGCAATTTTTCAATGCGCTTTGTTTGGCCAGTTGCAAGGCATTTGGCATAAAGCCCGATAGCGCAAGGACCTGCCAGGACATGGCAATCATTGGCAACGGTTGCTTTGCAGCCTCATTGAGGCTTCGACCACAGAATGTGCCTTTTGCTTTTGGCTTGCACTTACTTATCCGGCTCCCAGGCATCCCTGCCATAACAACCATTTTCCCCAGCTCCGTGCCGTTTGATTTACTTCAAACAATTGGCAACATCATACATCAACGCGCTTTTGCTTTTGCTTTTGCTTTTGCCTTTGCTCCGGGCTCCCTTGTTATCCCTTTCCGTTGGGTAGATCCTTCGCCTTTGTTAGGTTTATCGGTTTTGGATCTCTCGTTTTGTCCAATTTTGTCCGATTTTGATGTATGCTTTACCTACGTGTATTTAAATTGGCTGCTTATCTGCTTATAATTAATACATGTTTACAACTTGAAGCAATTTGCAATTGTTAAATATTTGAGCGAGTCCAACTGAAAAAAGTTATTCCATATGCACACGCATGTGATGGGAAAACTAATCCATTTTAATTAAAGTAAATAAAATTGTACTTTCACAGCGATTGTGGTTAGCAGAGCAAACACGGGGATTATGCAAGCATTACAGAATGAGAGAAAGTGGTGTAAAAAAAAAACACAAACGCAAAAATGAATCAAACGGGAATAATTATTGCAGTTCAGCGATGGGGCCAGGTTAGATAAATGGATTTAAATTACGCAAGGCAAAAAACGCCTTTATGTAAAATGCATTATTCATAATTATGAGCACGGCAAATAAATAAAATGTCACATTAATTTGTTGACAACGGAGAATTTATTAGCCGCACACGGTTCTCCAATTGTGTAGCTTACAAAGCTATTAATTAGCGTTGAGCTGGAATTCGGACTGTCAACAAATATTTAGCTGCTCATTAGTTGTCCCCGAAAGCCGAAACTCCGTGTCAGCCCGACCTGCATTAAGTATACGCCGCGTATGGCCGACAGAATCTGCACCTTATTAGGATTCAGATTGAGTCCCGCCGCCTCGATTCGTCTGAAGTCAGCTTCTGCTCCAGACTTCCGCAACTCTAGCCGCAGCAGCCAATGGGATAAAGGACACACGGAAAATGGGAAATGGAAAAATGTGCGAGCTGGGGAAGCTACTTGTTATTCAGTGCGTTGAGCTTCGTTTAGCTGGGCGAAATGTTTTAGAACTCGTTAGAGCGTCCAAGGACTCGGCAGAGATTGAAACAGGGCCGTGAAAGATGCACTCCTTCCACAGCCCCCAGTCACTGAATATCACTGGGTAATCGACTTACCATCACCATCATCAACAGTTGCTGGTTGGGCACTTTTGGACAGGTGACTGCGATAATTATGTGACTGTCTTGACCACAATTTTACATAAGCTTACACGTTTGCAGCCTAATAAATTTAAGTGACTGCTTGAACATGGAATACGTTTCTCTTTTCCTAAGTAAAACTAAAACTAAATAGTGAGTTGCATTGGCATTTGGAAAAAATTCACAAAGAGTTCTTTAAAGCGACGCTGATTGATAATAACACCTGTTGATTGCAAACACTGAAACAGGTATAATAAAGTTCTTGTCAATTGACAATACAATTGTGTTGAAGAGATGTTTGCGTTTAGCAATTGGCCAGTCAAAGCATTGTTTTGACAAGTAAACAGCAAAACAACATTAAATAAGTGCACAAATTATGAAGGGAGGTAAAGTGATGATTTGCTTGTTTACCATAATTGCAGTATTTACGTCAAGCAACCCAATTAATTGAATGAATTCTTATCAAAACGCAATTTGGGTCCAGGCAGTCAGGTACTCGAATCGAACAATTGACAGCCACAAAAGTCGTCCAATTCTCACAGTTGTTCGGCGATGAATGATGCATTTTCACTTGATTTATATCCACTTTTTCTTTTCCGTTTTGTAAACTGAAACCAAAACAGGAATGAAAACTAAAAGCAGAACTGTTGAATTTCATTGGCCAAATTGATAAAGTGGCTGTAGCAAAATCGAAAGGAATTGTAAATGCAAGTCGATTGATCGATAAAGCAGGCAAAAGGATTTCAGAAGATTCGAGATGGCAGGGGAGTCAGGTTTTCCATCACGGACCAAGCAATCAACGTGCACAAGTACACGGATTTTTGGGATTTATTTTCAACGTTTTTCCTTTGCCGATTGCTCTTGTGTTTTGCATGCATAAAAATATGTGATTTTTGTATATTTTCCTGCCTGGCCTGAAGATATTTATGGCTGTAAGCGTGCCAGACGGCAGATAATCATATTATATTAAAGGGTATATGCTGCTATTTTAAGGTTTTTGTAACGACAATCAAGTTATAATATTTGACTTACAACATCCTCATTTTATATCCGAAATTGGCTTCACAAAAAGATTATTGATATGTTACTTCCGCAAACATTTAACCGAAAAACGTTGACTTGCAACCAAAGCCGGCTTGAAAAAATCAAGAACTTTGCACAGTAACTTTACAATGGAAGAAGGAATAATCGCATCTCAAACATTTAAACAGATTTGCTTTCAAAAGGACCACATTCGAGTAGAGTGCAAGAGAGAGGCAAGAGGATAAAGAAATAGTGAACACATCACTTTGCCGGTAAGCCAGTGGAGTGGAGTTATGTTTTTGGGTAGAGGGTAGAGGAGGGTCCTTCTGACGCTCTATGCTACGTAACATGCTCAATTTAAAGTGGCTCTGATTTCCCAGCTTGTGTGTGAGTGTGTGTGTGTGTGTGTGTGTGTGTGTGTGCTGGCAACACGTCTCTTTTTGTTTGAACTGCAAATAGATGAGCCCCACACAAGTGCAACTTGCAGGCGTGTGTGAGAGCAGCAAGTTATGGAGAGAGAGAAATTTTTGTAGCATAATTTTCGGCGCCAACAATAGACGTACGTGCTGTGGATGGGGATGCGGTGGGCGGGGCACAGACAGGAGGCACATGGCATATATCAGCACATGCATCCATAAATCATATTGCTGCAGGCAGGAGCAAAGTGCAGGCAACCAGGAAGCGGCCGGGATCCTTCATCATCCATGTGCTCCTGAGTGTGCCAGCGTTTGGCTGTGGTGTGTGTGCGTGTGTGTGTGTGTGTGTGTGTGTGTGTGTGTCCGCTTAGCAGCCGTGTTGGCTATTTTAAGGATATTTATACTGACAGCGGATTTTTGATGGAAAAACTTTTGTAAATTGCTTCGCCAACCACAGGAGCACAAACTGGTGCAGCAGAATGTTGACCAAAGAACTAGCTTTAATTTTTGGCAGCGCCACAATGAGAAACCCAAGGATACGAGCCTCTGTATCCTTTGGACGTCCTCTGTTTGCTTTGGCCAGCCACATTTATTAAATCGACCTCTCCATTTTTTTTAATGATGTGCTCGTGGGCTAAACTTGTGCTAGTACAAAAGGACGCTGCCTGCAAAATAACAGAAAATAATAAAACTTGGAGGACATAGGGGAAGAAGGAATTGCTTTTCCTTGGCATTATATTGTCCTGCCTGCTGCAGGTCGTACCAGATACATTGTGCATTTTCACTGCCGCTTCTTTGTTGTGACTGCATATTCTGCCATATCATTGAAGTTTTAAAGCCATTTATCAATATATTTCTGTGCCTTTAGCAGTCTTCAAAATTTAATCGCTTACAATTTAATGATACTTTATTATTATATAATAAATTTTAAGCCCAATCAAATTTAAAAAGTTGCAAGGCCAGTTTTTTGTTTGGGTTTAAAAATGAAACAGATAACAAATATAAAAAAAAAACAAATAAAAACTGTATCAAATTGCAGCATGCTAGACCTATTTTAATGTTTTTGCGCTTTTCTTGCTTTATTGCCTTTGTGTGGCCAATTAAATTGAAAATATTGTGATATATTTTGATTATCTAAATGCCAACAATTGTGGGCGATACAATAAAAGCATAAACCAATACCAACGAAACGATAAATGGCAAATGATTGAGGAAAATAAAACCGCATAGGTATAAATAAATTCATTGTACAAAACGCTCTGAAATATGTATATATCCAATGGAATCATTTTGTGGTCGGTTAGCGAGCAATTTGCAAATTGTTGTCAAGCTTAATTCCGTAAAACTATTGTTAAAAAGGAAAGCACAAATACTTGTACAGCTATTTGTTGGACAGCCAATTGCAAAATTATGTGTCTAGAAAATTAAAATTAATTTGATTATAAAGAACCGCAATTTACCCATTGTTCATTAATTTAAAAGTTACATTTGAAAGAAAGTGGCTGCATTCCAGGGACAATTAGGATGGTAGACATTAATCCGGGACATCGAAATTGTGTTTTGTTCGGCAGTATTTCCTGATTGCCTCCAACACCTGCCAAACCTAACTTTTGATAAGAACTTAAGAGCATTGATCAGTATTTTCGGTGTCCGGCGATATCACTTGTGTAAAAACTCCATGTCCAGATTGCCAATAAAAAATAAATAAATATTTAAAACTTTATTAACTAACTATTTGTTTTGTGCTCACTTCTTAATGTTCTACTTCTGTTTAATAAATATATTAAATATAACAAAATTTCGCTAAACCTCGCCCATACTTGCTAGGCTTAGATATCTAACGAAGCCATCGAGCTGCAAAACCATTATAATCACTCTTTAGCCTCTTTCGCTCCACTGTACACCGAAAACAAAGCAGAGCTCAAAGTGAAAAAAATCTGATGGCCAGGCAGCCGTGCCACGTTTTCGCGTTTGTTGTGCAGCTGCTGGGTGAAAATGTTGCACAGCATGCATAAATAATAAACGGCAAGCTAGCGCACACACACACACACACACACACACATTGGCATTATGCACATTTTGCCGTTTCGCCAAATAGGTGTACGGGGGGTGGTGTGAGGGGGGAGGTGTGGTGGAGAGCTGCACGAGCCAGGCAGCTTCTAAATTTATTTTATTAAGTCAAGCACACAGACAGCTAGCTGGGTGCAGTTTTCCCGCCCGTCCGGCTAACGATATAAATAAAATAATTTACGGTAACTGCTGACGCTCATCAGGACACCAGAACCAGAACCAGGACGAGAACGAGAACGAGAACGAGGATGGGATGGGATGGGATGTTGGCGGCGTGTTGACAAAACCCGGCACAGGATCATCATCATCAGCAGAGGCCGCTAACAGTGAAGGAGTGGATAGAAAAAACATAGACGAAGAGTGTAGCATACATTTTCGCGTTGGGCTTTTGTGTGCAGCTGCTTCCAGGGCATTTTTGTTTTCGTTTTGCATTCGAAATTAATGCACATGTGGCTGTTGCTTGCTAAATATAGTTATAATTATGCGCGCATATTTTTAATTAAGTTTCGCCTAGCTCGTTCGTACACACATATGTACATCTCCGTGTGGCTGCGGCTTAGCTAAATATTATGCATACGCCCCGTTAATTTGCATTAATACGAACCGCTGTCAGTTTTCTTTTCGCGGTTGCTACGCACTTCGCTCGCTTTTCTGTTTGTCAAAAATTACATATGTTAAACATCCGCTCGCCTCAATTTTATGCAATGCAAATTTCCCCCCTTTGTTTTTCACGTCCGGGCGGAAAACGCTTGAGAACTGTGTTGAGCACGGATACACACACTTGGCAGTTTCTGTTTGAGCAGGATATTGCAACCAGCCCAAAGCCGGAACTTAAATGAACCTGCAGTAACTAGAGGCGTATCAAATGCATTCCCTTTTGTCCAATTATCATACTGCGGTTTGACTGCTGGATTGTAATTATAGAAGGACATGGGAGACAACGAAGGAGGTTAGTTAAGAACTTAGTAATTTTTAAATTAGTTCAGATATGCCAAAGAACTGAGTATTTTCCTTTCCACATTCTATAAAACATCGTTGCACCGCTCTCATATTTTTCAAGCTCTCAGAGAATGCACTTCCTTTGTACAACTTTGACATTTAACCAGAGTATTCATTATGCAGCACCATACAGCCACAGTTTCTGTGGTAGCCGTGGTTTATGAATGTTGATAAATATTTACAATTTTAATAAAAGTTTAGTTGGCTACTTTCAGACTGTGTTTTTTGTTGTTGCACTTTTCCTGTCGTTTTTTGCCTAGTGTCGAGTAGCTCAAAACACTTTTCTGTTTTTAACGCAAAAGTTTTGTTATGGAAATGCAGCAAGTTCTTGCTACTTTTCCATATTTTTCTTCGTTCCATGTCACTACTTTTTTTTATCTATTCTATTTTCTTCTGTGCGAAAGTTTTAAATATGATTTTATTATTGCTGGTGCAAGTTGTGTGGTTTTTATTTGGTCAGTTCGCAACTGATTTGGCAAAGTTGTTGCCATGGGATTTTTAAATAAAGAAAACTGCTGCTTTTTCTAGCCTTCGTTTTGAGACTATGAGAAGTTCCAACACCGCTGTAAAACTGCCACAAGGCTTAAGCATCCAGGCATGTCCTGTTCTGGATTTTCTTCTCTTTTTTGGCAAGATTTTCTAGTTAAATGCGTTTGGCGTTTTTCGGTCTGAAGATGTCCAGCCGTCTGCCCCCATTCATTTACCCACCGCGTCTGGTTTCGGAAAACTTTCACAGTTGACTTTATTCGGCGAGGGTCCTCTAGTTAAATTATTATAATGATTCACGCTGAAGTGGCAGTTGTTACTGGAGAGCCAGAGTTCGGGCATCTTACAATCTGCCTAAGAATATTTAAAGTTGGGCTGTTCGCCATCTTCGAATTAAATTAGACATCCCCAATTAGAGTGTAAAACAGGGCCTTTCTTTTATAAAGCTAATTGAGCCTTTTTGACATAGTTTTCTCCAGTTAACAAATTTAATATGGATCGTAATTTATATAATTATACAAGTTACTCGTTATAGGGTATGCTAGATTCTATAAATTATATATTTATGTTCTGTAAAGTATATATATGTCCGTATGAACGCTTCGATTTCAGGATCTATAAAAGCTAGAAGGATCCAGAGATATAGACGTAGCGCGACTAAAGCATTCTCTATTGTTTTTATTTGTAATAAATGAAATGAAGAGTTTAATTTTTGTATGATATCATACAAAATCCGTATCACACTTCAGGCATTTTCACGCATTCCACTCAATGTCTTACGCAAAGAAACCAACCCATATCTATACAACTTTGCCTTATTGTGTGCAAAGAACTCACTCTTATTCAATTCTGTTTAAATACATTCATTTAACAGTAAATTGTGAATTATGTCATGCCTAATACATTTTGAATACTTATCGAACTTCTGAGGCCTTTTGAGTTTTGCTCTTCACACTTTGCCAAAGGATTCTCTAGGTGAATTGGACCGTTTTCCACTAGCACCTCTGTCAAATATGGGTACTTGGCGGTCAACCCTTTGGCAACTACATCTCCATCATTCGCACTTACATTTGAACGTTTCAACTTCAAGTGTTAAGATTGGCCCACTTGGAAATGGCCCGAAGTTTCCTTCAAGACAGCTTTCAGCTTTGTGCCGGCCACATTCCACTCGGCCAGATTGCTCCGTGTGAAGGGCCATATATGAAGCTGCAACCCCAGAGTGATTCTATGTTTTATGAAAGGTGACATGTGCCAACAACAGTCGAGTCCTAGCCACATTTCTGGTCGAACCCCTTGCCCATTGTGATGTCAGTTGCATTGTTACCAACCCGCTTATGTACTTCATGTTAGCACTCGGCGTGTGTGTTCTTGTGGTTTCTTCTGCAACATGTTGCGAGTTATCGCAAACTCAAGTGGCATTCAAGTGTGGCAGCAGTTAGCTAGAGAGCATGGAAGCTCAATTTTGTGTTTAATAAATAAATTAATTAAATTAGTGTCCTACAGTTTATTTATATTTCTTATTCATGAACCTATAAAAACAAAGCCAAAAACCACAATTGACACAGATTTTCTTAGGAAATTTAACGTGTTCGTAAAATTACAACAGATAGTTTCTACTCACACTCACATTATCTACGCAGTGTGCTGAACATTCATAAACTTCCGTTTGAGGAAACTTTATTGCAAGTGAGAATCGGGATTATTTTACTCCACTTTTAAATCCGCTCCGGTTCAAATCTCAGCGCTCTAATTTATGCCGCTACAGCCGTGGCAGCTCACTTAATATCCAGAGCCGTTTCTCCTGGCCACGTCGTGGGCTATTGGGAGTGAGGATCCTTACAAGGAGCAGGAGCAGGAGCAGAGCAGGAGCGGATTCTGGAGCGGCAGCAAGGCGGCGACAAAGTGACAAACAACTAAGCGAAAATCGCGTGCGTGACGCGTGGCAGGAGCATAAAGTTTGTGACACGTTTCCCCAGTTGCATTTTGTTTTTATTTTCGCCCCGAGGCGAGTCCTTGCGCCAAGGAGCAAAGAGGTTCGCAGCAAATGGTGATGGTGATGGTGACACTTTACAGCCGCGTTGCATACTTTCGGGCGTTATGCAAGTCACGTTAATTCCGCCAGCCAACTGTGAAGGCAAAACAAAAATAAAATCGACAACAAGCGAGTGTCGGTGTGTCGGTGAACTTTTGCCATTTTCAAAGGGTCTTAAAAGGTGGACGAGGCAAATCAAAATGCTCCCCATACTTATACACTGCGTGTAGTACGTCTGCTTCCTATTTGTTGGCCTTCTGCTGGAAATTATGACCACCCACCCCACTTTTTGGCGCCGTGGCGTTGGGGAACTCATTAGGCGTGTTTATATTATATAAATTAGCTTAATTTGAAAACATTTTTTGATGCCAAAACTTTGCCTGTCTTTTCATTGGCGAGAAGATGCTCAAAGCGGCAAGGAGCTGGCAGTGGGTGGGAAAACTTCTGTCTCGGCTAATTTATATGCCCGTTGGACATTCTCGCGTTGGCCAAAAAGTTGCCGCCAAGTTGCTCGTCTCCTGTTGCGGGTTAATAAGACGACGACCAACAAATTGCCAACATTACTCTTCTCCGGCAGCAGCAGAAGGGTAAAGTGATAGGGGGTGATAGGGGGGGTTGCAAATAGACTTTTGAGTGTTGTACTTGGTTTTGCCTCGCCAGCAGGCTGTCTTCCCGTCTTTTGTCTTGTTGACTCTTTTGGGTTTCGGCCGCCGCCGATTCACTCTGTGCAAGTGTCAAAAGCGCAGGCAATTAATTTGGCCTAATTAGACTCTTGGCTGGCTGCTTGCCCGCTTCACTGGCTTCCGTTCGCCCTTCCTTAGAAACTGCAGATTTTGTGGCTTTTCAGTCTGTTACAGCCACAAAGGATTTTCGGCCTGTTGAGCGATTTATGGCTTAATAGAAAGGACATATTTAAGGCAAGTTTGCGGCGGGCAGGGACGAAAGGGGTACATATCATGTGAAACCTGCCAGCGGAGTATATTTTAAAATAATATATAGCCCTAAGACAATTTTGTAAGCTAATTAGAAGGCGATTGCATCTAATTTAAAATAAAAAAGTAATTTTATAAGAGTAAGGGATGATAAAAAATCATAAGCCGAGCTTAAAAGTAAATAGGTAGCGGAAAAGATGATTGAAGGAAAGATAAAAATGCCAAAATAATTTAATCCTTAATGCATAATACACATACATATATTTTAATAACAAAGGAAAATGCTCCAATTGTCTTTACTACTTAAACAATTACAAAAATCAGTTGTCAGCTGCATTTAACTGCTTTAAAGGCCTTCCTTCCAAAAATGATATCCTAGAGTACAGAATGCAGACAACTCGAACTGAAACAGTTTCCACTGCCTCTGTGCCAGGCCATAATTTGCTTAACAACTTTTGCCAATAGTTGTCCCGCCTCTTTTCCGATTGCCCCGCCCACATTTTCCTGCACTTCTTCCGATTCTCCGCTCTCCGTTCTCCGTTTTGGCTGTGGGCCAATTTCTTTGGCGCCATTCGACACTGGCCGCTTATATAATAATTTTTCAGCATAATTTATGGGCGGCAAAAGTTTTCTGTGGCTGCCCAGTCGAACAATTGCCACTATAATGTTGTGGGCTCTCTAGCATTTCTCATATTATTCGAGCCAAAAAATGTTTGCTGCTCCGTCCAGGCGTGAACTATGCGGTCCAGCATCCGCATCCTTCCACTTCCCCCCCGTCTCTCCATCTCCCTCCGTGTTGCCATAAATTCATGGTGCTCCGCTTATCGAAAGGAGGACATGGAAAACAGGACCCGATCGGAGCGAATGGCATGGCAAGCGTCAAAATTGATTTTAAATTGCATTCTTCGTTTGGCATTTCGCTAAACAATGCCATAAATTGGGGCAATAGAATGGTTAATATAATAGATTGGTAAAGCCAATTCGAATGTTCAGAATTGAAAGGATAACGCCACCTGGAACAGAATACACTTAAAGTGGAGATAGTGCGAGATTTAATATTTAGTTTTATGTTGGGTTGCTTTGGGACAAGGAGGTTAAGTATTGGAAAAAAAATATATTTTTTTAAATGAATAAATCAATCATTATTATATCATATCATATCTATCATATCATATCATGTTCTAAACTTGGGAATCCAAAAACGACTGATCACCTTGGCACTCCAATAATAGTATTATGTACATTTTAACACAACAATGGCTTTATAATTTGTTTTACATCCACTTAGGTCGCATGAGGGTTAAGATTCAACAGGTGGTAAAAATTGCTCAAGCTCTTGCAAATCTGACCGATAGCCAAGTGCTAATTTTCCACCCTCCATTTGCAACTGATAAGAGGTGTTTATTGGTTTTGAAATCGGAGACAACGCGACGCGGCTTATCATTCAAGTGCAGAGCGGGTTTGCCTGGCGAAATATTCAGCTACAGCCATCTCTAAGCAAGCAAAGATAAAAAGTGATCATTGCGGTGGCCCTGTGACTCACTTGAGATACAGATACACCGGGGAGCTGAAGATATTGGAAAAAGCTCAAGAAATGTCATGTGAGCAACCAAAACAGAAACTTCATAGTGCGAGAGTGAAAGAGCACGGTTCTGAGAAGAAATGTAAAAATGCTTGGAGTTGATATTTTAAGATAAATAGTCAATTACACTGCAAGAAATTTGGATGCTCGTCTTCTCGGTATATTCGATTTGTAGACATTATTATTATGACTCTTAAGATATTTTTAGATAACGTGCCATACATTAGGGAAATATATTATTTATTTATATTTATATGCATTTATATTTAGTGGGTGGAAATAATCGATATTACCTATTTTATAATATTATTACCTAAGATGGTATTATGTTTCTATTGTTCTTCGAAGAAGTTAGCTGACTTGTTTGTGGCAGGGTAAACGTTGTCGTTCTTATTTTGATTAGCTTTTTGGTTGCTATTGTAACCGTTGTTGTGCTTCGTCATTAAGTTATTGGTTTTTAACAATAAATATGTTCACGAAATTATAACCAATCTAAAAACAATATTCAAAGATCATACATTGAAACTAATAGCTTAACTAATCAATTCGATCTAATATTACAAATTATTAAATGGTGTGTTTTTGCTAATAATCTGGAGCCGATCGTGCCCTGTTTTTCTGAGTGTGAGAGCGGAAAGCTCGGCAACAGGTGAGCTTGCTGAGCGGACCGATTGGCAGTGGAACGCGGACTGAGCGCGCCTTTGAGCCGAGCTTTTCGCTCTGAGCCAAGTGAGTTTTTTTCTTGCTTTCTACCGTACGTGTGTGTGGCTTTTTGTGGCTGTTTTTTGTTGCTGGGCGCGGCAGCAGCAGTTCGACGTGAACTCGCGAGCGGCCAACACGTAAGCGGCGCGTTGTGCAGCTGGTTAAAAAAACACAGCAGAAAAATACAAAAAAAAAAAACAAACACCAACGACAACAGCAACAGCAACCAACTCGATAATAGGCAGCGGCGCAACTGAAGTGTGAATTCATATTGAGGTTATGTAACGACATACATATAGTACGAAAAAAGGCGAAAACAAAACGCACTAGCTGCATTAGTCAGGTCGCACGCTCACCTGGAAAAATTCAGATAACTCCCAGCACGCGCTTCGTTTCGGGCTTATTACGCATCCGCAATGGAGGAGGCAAAAGCTTCAGCGCAGGCGCAAAGTCATCCTCTGGAGGATGTGGCCCTCAATGGAAACGCTGACGACAAGCAGACGCCCAAAAATTGGGTTAAATTCGACGACGAGGCGGACAGCGGTGAAAAAAACAATAACAGTAACGACGGCGATGCCACACAGCAGCAGCAGCAGCAACAACAAAACAAGTTAACTCTGCCGCCACCGCCGTCGGTGGTTAGTAGCAACAACAACAGGCGGGCGCGCTCGCGCAGTCCGTCCGCTGCGGCAACAACAACAACAACAACCACACCTGTCCAGGTAACTTGCTCACTCTCTCTTTCTTCGCATCTCTCTCTCTCTCGCTCGATTACTCCCCCACGCCCCCCTCCTCGCTCACGCAACGAAACGCATTCCAATGCAAGTCAGGCCCTTGCTGGCCCTCTCGCTCGCACACTTGTTTGGCGGTACAGCAAACACTCGAATAACTGAAATGCGCTGGCTATAACTCAAAATAGGGTATTTTAAAATGCTGGTTTATTTTAAACGAAAAAGTAAGAAAATAGGTGACGACAAAATGTTTGGATTTTTTAACTTTATATCGTGCACAAAATGGGTGTAGGTTGTTTTGGGTCATATCGTATAATGAAGTGCAGATGTTCGAGCGGGCATGGAGTCAAATTATTCAAATTACAATTGTAGTTAGTCAATAAGCTTCAAATTGGTTGCTTTTCATAGTTTTTTTTTATTAATTTTATTCACAAATTCGTTCACGTTTGAGTTTGGCAACATTATAGATTCTATAACACATTGATATATCGTATATAGCCTTTGATATTACCAAGCAATGGCAACGCGTGGGATCGATAATAATATTGGCAATTGTTACTTTGCTGTTGCATTGTTAAATAGCTTACATTCTGAAATTAGGTTCCTCCTGTTGCTCTCCATCAGAACTTGTGAAAGTGCGTATATCAAGGCCTCACTGTTGCTTTTCTGAAGCCGCCTAATGGAGTTGTTGTGTGAAGTGGTTCGGGTTCTTAACTTTCTTCTGCTTGATTTTGGGAACGTTGCACGCATGACAAACGAAGTTGGGGGCCCAGCTGAGAGTTGGAGATGAAACGGGTCCCATCCGGTGATAAACTCTGACTCAACCTACCTTTACATGCGATGCCTTCATTCCGTTGCGGGCCAACATGTCTCAGTGTCTTCTTTACAAAGAAGTAAACACAAGATTCTTCCGAAAGTATACGTTTTGATTCAGTTGTTCTACTGTTACAATTGGCATAGCTCAGCTGGAGTTATTTGATTAAATTCACATCTTCATTTTACTTTTTATTTAGATTACTCTTACTGTGGTAAGACGACAACAAAATGTGTACAGCAATTGTTAAAATATTTTCGCTTCCATGCTGGTTATTTGCTTTCTGGCCGTAAATATTTATCATTTATCTTTTTATATTTCATTTCGCTCACTTCGAAGCTTGTCAACAGTCTGGGGACTTCAATTACTTTGCACAACCCTGACACTCTCGTTTCAAAATTGTTTAAATTGCGATAGAATTTCAGCACATTGCTCTTGGATTTAATAAGATAAATGATAATGGCTTGGAATTTAATAATTTCAAGGATAATGTCTAGTTTACCTTATTTTTAGTTTAACATTGCAAGCAACTGTCTTTTGAAATAGATAATATCAGTACTAGTATGCTTCATATGACTGCTACCTCGATAATACACGTGTAGTTAGCAATGTTATACCAACGTATCTTTTGTTCCTAAGTTTACCCAAGATTATCAGCAGTTTTATAGTTTGGCTACCTAATAGTAAATATGAAATTACCGAACATAATCTTTGTTTGGATTGTTTATCGGGCGAGATAAATAAACGTGGGATCCCAAAAAAGCTTTGTGCTGGTGCAATTATATCTAGAGAGATTTGGATACTACGTAGAGCAAGGTCAGCGTTTTCTAGGAGCTGAGCAAAAACCAATAAATCGCATTTGGCTTTCCAATAACAGGCCTTTTGAAGGCAGCGGATTGCCTTCAGAAATCTGTTTTTGTCAACCGAGAACGTGCCCTGCCCCAAATTGCTTTCAGTTTTATTTCTCGCAATCGAATGCGAACTTGTAGCTGTAAATTTGAGACTTCAAGCGTTTTAAAGACTGCCTAAAAATCAATAAAATTGATTTTGCTCGACCATTTGCATAATTTTCATGGTGGCTGGCCAGCGTTTGACCCTTGGGCCATTGTCGTCTTAAGGGCAAGACCATACTAACCCAAACGAACCCTACTAACGCCTACTTGTTTGCCATTCCCCAGCGCACGGCAGTTTCCTCGACCACAGCTGCGACACCGGGCGAAGTGCAGGCCCAGTCCCCTCCGCCGGATGTGGCGCCCGCTGTTTTGACAACCGAGAGCACGCACGTTAATCTGAGTGCATCCGGCAGTGGCATCGTCAGCGGAGCAAGTGCGAATGCAAGTGCCAGTGGATACGCAGCCGGCCCAGTGCGCCACACCCCGCAGCTAATAAACCAAAAAGCCGCCGCTGCGCCCTCTCCATCGTCCGCTGGGGCGGCATCCTCCAGCCATCAGCACAATGGAGGTGGCGCCAACGGAACTGGTATTAGCCAGCCGGCGGACCAGGGATCCGGGATGCGCACAATCGAATTGTCAACGGGTCGCATACGCGAGGGATTCGGTGAGTGATTGACAGGACTTTTAGGACCATCTGTTCCCACGAACTATCCAAAAATGGCATAATTAATTCATTGGTTATTGATTTCTACTTGGTTACATTAAACAAAATTAATTTTGATGCCAGATATGATAACTTTTGGTAAGGTTATATAGTTTCATTTAAACTGACACATAAACTTGTTAAGAACAAATTTTGAACTGTTTAAGAAGCCTCTTTAAATTTTATTGCTTTTTTACTAGCTTTCTTATGTATTTTATACATCATTTAAACTGATTTAATCCTAAACGATTTTGAGCTGTGAATTATGTACATATGTATATAGTATAACTTACATTCGCAAAACAGCGCTTCTTGAAAGCTTCTTAATACAGTTATTTTTACCTCAAACTTAAATGTTACCCCATAGCAAATGGCGATGTCATCGTCACACTTCTGCCGGCCAACACGAAGTGGCCGTGGATAACCCCTGCCATATTCCGTCCGGAGCTGGTGCCCGAGGAGCTGATGGCTCAAGGCCTGACGGTAAGTGCGGTTTAGAGTCCTTTCCTCACCCCAAAATAGCTGAAACTAACTAAACATTTCGCAGCTCACTGTGGAGGACTATGTGAACGCGATGGAGACTCTGGTGAACGATTACCGCTTTACCGTGTACAACATCTGCTACAAGCGCATCCTGGTCTGCTGGATCCTGTTCGCCTTTACGGTTTTGTTGGCCCTGCTCTTCTCCGGACTGCAGGGCGTGGCTCTGTTCGCCCTGGGCGTGGGTTGGCTCTTCCTGAACGCGGCGGCCATCTTCCTGTGCATGTGGGTGAAGCTGCGCCTGTCGCGCGGCCTTGAAAAGTGCCTGGCCCGCGTCAACCGGCAGCTCATGCGCCACAAGATCCTGCTGGTGCTGGACGACCGGGGTCGCATCTCGTGCCACAAGGTCAACCTGTGCTTCATGTACTTCGATGCAACGCAGTGCGTAAATTTCCTGAACGAGTTCCTGGAGCACACGGAGCAAACTGGAGGCGATGCCATCAAGGCGGGCTGGGAGGCGAAGCTGGACATTGACCTCGAGGATATCGTTATCCAGGGCAGTCAACCGGTGCGAGTGCCCCGCAAGCAGGTGAGCAGGAACTTTACGTTAACTAGCGGAGGGGGTTGTTCCTAAGTAGGGGTAGTTGACTTCATCTCCATCTCCCGGGATCGCACTCGCAGCCCAAACTACCACGTCTTGCTCTCACTCACGCCCCTCATGATCCAAATGTCCAACTACTCTCTTTAGGCCGTGGCCCAGGAGCTGTTTCTGAGCTACCTGCAGCGCTGGGGCAAGGACTTCCTGCGCCGCCGTCTGGATTGGACCGTCCAGGAGGCCGGCGTCCACGAGACGCCCCGCCATCTGCAGTCGTCCATCTGTCCGTGCCAGTACGAGGAGGAGTTGTTGCGCAACAAGATCAAGATCAGCCTGCAGCACCGCCACTGCTGCGGCATCAACTGCATGGGCTGCTGGCTCTAATCCCTGACATGTAATCCTCAAAAATGTTTCGTTTCTTAGATTGCCGAGAATCTATTAAATGTTTAGCCAAAAATGTGAAAACGGTTATTTTATTACCAGTATTCTCTTTGATCGAAGTATCTTCTTTTTTCCAGTAAAAGTAAACTAATTTATAATGTATTTAATAATTTTTAACTTGAACTAAATCTTCAATTATGTTTAGATCTTTTGTTTGCTAAGACATTTTCATGAATGTTTCCCAAGTATATTTTGAAATAATTGATTAATAGTAATGCGTAGGTAGAAGTATAAAGTTTTTGAATAAGTTATTTTAAGTTTGTTTTAGATAGGTCTTGCACGTTTATTAATATTATTAACTACTCCAAATATATCCACATATTTGCTTAAGCCAAGAAGAGATACGCGATTATTTTATTAATAGTATTATGTTAATCAATTTTTGTTTGAATTGTATCTAAAGTTAAGCCTATTGCATTTGTATCCCATTGTATCTTATGTACTTGTATGTACTACTTACGATGAAATTTGTGTAATTTGAAATTCCAGCTGCTGCCGGAAAGTATGCAGCATCCTTAGAGTGTAATTCGGTCGTACTAACCTCATACCTCATGCAATCATCATCGCCCACGTTCCTAACCCAACTCACCAGCACCATCCACTTGCACCCAGCCCTATCTGTTTACCCCGTGTCTCACCACCCGATCTCCCCCGAATCTCTGCAGGAGCGCGGCATGCAGCTGTTCCTGCGCTACGGATCCCGATGGGGCATGGAGGCCCTGAGGGGCCTGGTGGACGTGACCCCCTTGGAGCCGGGACGCCACTGCGGACAGTTCCAGTGCCCCTGCCAGTACATCAAAGAGCACCTGCAGTGCAAACCGCGAGGCAAGTTCAAGTGTTGCAATTTAGTGCATTGGGTGATGGCATCTGAACGCTACGATATCGATAGCTGAATCTTGTTGTTCTTGTGAATGTAACTGTGTAACTGTGTCCTGTAACTAAAAGAATTTACCGAGAGGCTTTATTTGGAACCCATGAATTTATATAATCTGCTAAAATCGCGTCGAAAGAATGATAACAATATGCTACCTGGGAAAACGTCTTACTTTTCCGCCTCTTATGCCAATGATCGACTCTCTTTCGTTTCAGATGTTAGTCCCTAGGGCTGAGACAAAATTTTGGGGGTCCTTGCCAGCTCTCACTTTCTTTCCTTCTATGATCTATAATGCTTCCTCCTATGCCTAATTATTTGTGTGCTACATTAACCCAACAGATATTTCTAAATTTTTGATCAACCATGTTCTTTTCATGCTTCCAAAATTGTACACAAAACAGTTGCCATAAACAGCATTGGCCAAGTAGTTTGGACCCGATTCCCCTTGTTTGGTGGCTAGAGAGTTGGCTGTTTATTGGCCACAATAATACACAAGCACCCACACGATTTCACACAGAAATACTAAGCCGTTTCGATAATGATATTTCAAAAAGTTTGCGCTGCATATTATATATTATTTGTATATATTAATCAAGCGAATGAATTTCTAACATAAGCCCTGTATAAATTTGCCTTTATGAAGTACTTATAACTCGTTGGTGTCTCAAATAAATGTCAAATATACCTGTACAGATCTATATGCATAATTATTTGTCAGTCTTTTATTAACTGCCATCCGTTGCTTAATGATTCTATATGTTAACTCTCGTTGAACGCCTCTTACAGGTTATCCATGTGGTTGCATTGTCTATGGTTCGGATCCCAGTTTTCAGTATCGTTACTAGATATGTTGTGCCTCATTTATCATTTAACCCAACTATCGGAACTCAGTGTGTGTTCAAATTGTGCAGCTTTCAAATTGAATGTTTTGTAAGGTATTCCAAATAAATAAAGAGTTCTTCCGCATTTTTAGTTTTCCTGCAAAACGTAATAATTGCCGAGACGGCACAAATTTGTATGTAGCCTACGAAACTAAGCTAAATGCACATAAATGTAGGTAAATATTTCCAAATAAAATAATTATTAAAAGTGAATTTCAAATATTGGCCTTTTAAATGTTTACAAGACCTTTTTTTCTCTCAAATATCAAAAAAGTTTACTCAAGCCAAGGACTTATGTTTATGACTTGCAACTGTTCACATGTGAGGCTCGTATATCTCATTTTCTGCACTCCATATTTGGGGTTTTTGTGGGCCATGTGCCAGTTTAACTATTATTGCATTATTTTTATTGCATAATTCAACTTAATGTTTTGCCGCATTTTAGCCACATTCGCGTTCCGCAAATTGTGGCAAAACTTTTGTCGTTGCCAGAATCGCCCATTTGGTGGTGTTGCATGTGTAATGAGTCATTAACACATTGCCGCATTCGGGACATTCCATTTTAATACCCGTCGGCCACTTAAATGCCTTAATTTTAATGACATCTCTGCATTCAAATTAGGTGCGAGGCGATTGTATCTATGCTAAATGCAGATTCTCCGAATTCCCTTGATTGCGGGCTTTTTTTTTTGCATGGTGGTAAGTATAAGTATAGTTTTTAGGGGCGATTTGGGAAAGACCGGGAAATACACTCAACACTCGGCAGCAGGGCTCTTGCGAAGCCAACAAAATTAAAAACAAAACCCGATTTCACGCTCCAATAAAACAAATTTAAACTCTTGCGGCAGAGGCGGCGTGTGGCCAGAATGCGCCATTAAACTCCCCCCTCCGAGAACTCAGACCAAAAACCGAAAAACCCGATCCCGAACCCCAAGCCCAGCCCCAGCCCCAACCCATGACCAAAAACCCAAGCCCATTTGCCGTGAAACTCTCGAGCAACTCGTTGGCCCAACTGCACTCCAATCGACAGCGAGTCAAAAGAAGTGCAGCCCGTGGCCAAAGGCATTCTGGCACCAGGGGCGCGTAAACTAATCGCAAACAAACAAACAAGCAAACAAACAAACAAACACTCGCACCCACACACAATCATTACGCTTATTGCAAAAAACCAGATCCTAGGCTCATCAAAGTTTCGACGGCGAGGCGGTTGCTGCTGCTGCTGCTGCTGCTGCTGCATTTTTCGGAAATTCAATTCATTTGTGTAATTTTCATTTGAATTACAGCCATCAAAAGTGCCATGGCTAGAGGAGGGGGCGCCCAATGCCCAATCCGGTGGGCGTGGCAAGCGCTGATGGCCCGCACGCCGAGCGCTTTTCACGGAAGAATGCGAATCTGCTTACCCTAACTGAATTCAATTTAAATGCAGTTTCTGCTGAATTGTTGAAATGTTCATTGTTGCTAATGCAAATACATAAAACTACATTTTTAAAAGTTTATTTTGGGTTTGAATTTATTTTAAATAAATCCGTATTCTTAGACGTAATTAGAACAGTTGAAAGTTGGTAAAATTTATAAAAATACTTCAGTTATTAAAAAAAATGTATAATACTGAAGTAACTGCTGAAATTTTAAAAATAATAAACTAAATAACAAAAATCTATTACACAGACTTCAACCAAGACTAGGAGATGATATATTATAATTTTTTGATTCCTTAATTTATAAAAATGTTGTTTTTCGACTGAGCCAATCGTCATTATACTGAACAACTGAAGAGTAAGAGTATTCAACCATCAGGCAGATATTTTTGGGTAAGAGTATTCAACCATCAGGCAGATACTTTTGGGTATTTCCAAATCCTTGTTATTTTTGTTTTGTTTTTTGTTTGTTGTATTCGAGTATTTTTTCCTCCTGTCGACGCTGCCGTCGTCGTTTTTGCATTTATTTTGCGGCTAAAACTTTAATTGAGTTTTAAACCATTTTGCCGGTCCGCCCCGATCTCCGCAAGCGCTTTCACTGCGTCCGGATTGTTTATGTGGATTTTTTTGGTGCCCAGACTGGGCGGGGCGAAAGGGGGCATGGCCCAGCCTTTGAGTGATGAGTTTGGGTTGCAAATGTTTTTCTTTTGGCTTTTTTTCGGTGCGCCTTGCATTTCTTTTCAGCCTCTCCGGGCTGCCAGGGGGATGCATTGCTTTGCCAACACTTTAATTTTCGCATTTTTATTTGTTAGTTTCAGTTTTCCGCCCAGTTTGCATTTTAAGAGCGGGATGTTTTAAAATATTCTACTGCTGAGGGGTGAAAGCACCTGTTTAGTTAACCATAAGATTCTTTTCGAAATCAACTGGGTGGTTGTAAAAAAGTAATTAAACAATTTTGCGAACCATTTATAACTAACTTTGGCCATAATTATAAATTTCACGTAACAAAACCTTTTTAAATGAACTAACTAATAAGCAGACCTAGCAAACTAGTTTATTCCTTTTTCTGTCAAACTAGTTGAAATATATGCTAACGAAGTTAAATAATCAGTGTAAAGCACTTTTAAAAGCCCATATTTATCATTTTTTACGGCCGGGTCTGTGATCTCGAATTTTCCCATTTATTTTCGAAAGATACTGGGCTATCCTGTATGCAAACCATTAACAATATTTGTGAAGCCAAGGATGCGCACACCTACCTACACACACACACACACACACACTAGTGTGTATGCATTTACACCTCTAATAAATATGGCATTAAATCCATTTTGACAACAGGCACCGGTGCGATAGCGAAAAGAGGGGCGGGGGCCCATCTATCATCATAAAAATAAACCGGACAGAGACCAACAGGAACGTGCTGTCTGCCCCCTTTGGTCGCAGCGGTTATAAAACATTAAACACAAAATCGGTGGTGGATCGCGGATGCAAGGAGGCCCGGGAGCGGGCGAACCGAACTGTTAGGCTCCCTGGGCCACAATCAACATCATTAACGCGTGCTCTAAAAGCCATTTATTTAGTGGCCAATGCGGACAGGCTGAGCCATGTTAAAAATCCTCAAAGGCTTGGGCATCGCGTGTAAGTGTGAGTGTGAAAGCGAGTGTGAGTGCGAGTGTGAGTGCGAGTGTCAGTGCGAGTGTGGGAAACTATAAATTCAACGCTTTTAGCATAATTGCCGGCGCATGTGCGTGTCGCTCCAGAGACGCTCGAGCGTTATGGGCGTTATGAGCGTTATGAGCGCTATGATAAGTGGTCGCCCAAGGATGTAAGCGTCAACACTGGCGAACGAAACGAACGCTGTGCTATGCCCTCCATCCGGCCATTACTCGCCCGAATCCCGCTCTTGTTGGTTTACTACTCATATTGCCGGCAGTGGTAATTGCCATCCTTCTGCAGAGCCAGACCTTTGTCAAAATATTATACGGCTTAATCGACTCGGGCGGCCAAGAGGATGGCGGTCTGCTCTTTAACCCTTCTGCGGCATAAAAACACTCGAGAGCTGCCAGGCACTAGCACTGGATATTTATCGCTTGTCTAATCGAAGCAAATCAGGTCAAAGTGGTCGGGCGGGGGTAGCGGGGTAAGCGGGGTAAGCGGGGTAAGCGGGGTAAGCGGGGTAAGCGGGGTAAGCGGGCTCAATGGGGCGTATGCTTGATTTATGCGTTTCAGGTCTGACTTAATTGCCGCAAATATGCGTGCAGGCCTAGTGATAATAAACATAGCTCTGGGAAGATGGATGTGAAGGCGAATTGACTGAAACTGGTATTATATTTCAGTGCATTTTCTTTTATTGGAGGCTTGCTGCTTGTGCATTAATTAGCATACTTTAAATTATTACTTCTAGAACTTAAGTGCAGGAACTGATTTCAGTTGAAGGACTGCCTTTTTTGTATACAAATTTGTTTAAGAAAACTTGCACATTAAGCAATTAAAGCCTCACCGGATCTTGACTGTGTCTAGTCAGAATTGTGGCCTCATGCCAGTGAGTCCCGTATGCTCACCTGTCTGGGCCAACAAGTGAGCATCCTGAAAAGGCAAACAAACACATGGCCATTTACAGTCACGTACACGTTCAGAAAAATGTCGTCGACATTTGTGCCTCCTTGGCCATTTTTGCTCTAGCCGTTTGTGCAGCTGGCAGCGCTTATGTTGACGCAGATTTAATTACAATGTTGGTGCTTCGTTCACGTTTATGCCACTGCAACTTGGACTGCAGAGTCGTCCTTGCTATGGGAGTGTGTGTAAACAGCACCTGGCAGGAGTGCGATGGTGTGGGGAATGCCCTCTGGCGGGGAGTAGTAGCTGCCGCCATTGTTTAACAACAAATACCCTGAGCGCCGAGGAGCCCCATATATGTGACTGACTTCGCCATATTCAGCTCTTTCTGGTTCTTCTCGACGGGTGCTACTTTTATGCACTTTACAAATTGAATTTTCCACTTGCATTCGTACACTCGCAGAAGCCACGCGGAAGACAAGAGAGACCGAGTAACTCTGATAACTTAGTTACCCACTCCTTTTTGGCTACCCTTTGCAGCTTATATGTCCAGGTGCTTGAAATCGTATTTCCGTCTCAATGTAAATTTAATATTCAATTAGTAGATGTGTTAGCCATTTGTAACTTTATAAACAAGTAAATTGGCTTAACATAACATAAAAAAAACACATCGTAAATTTCCTGGATATTATTTTCAGAAAGTCTTAGAAATAGGAAAATCTCTAAAGAATTCTGAGGCGCTTTTACGTCAGCTTAAGTTACTCCTCACTGCGAAATTGCATCGCTCATACGCACTGTGAACCACAAAGCCAGTGAAAGAGATGAAAATGAGGAGAACGCATCGATTATTCGGTATGTTCCATTCAGCCACTGCTAATTGCTTGGAAATTTCGCTCATTTCCACACCAAGTCATTTCAATGGCAACCGCAACATTTCAACAGAGGCAGCTGCAACAATCGCTATAAGCAAGCTGCAACATGAACGAAAAAAGGGAGAAAAATCGGTTTGGCCTGGTTTCAAATAGAGTCTACGTATGTGTAGGCATTTACTCTCGTTTTCTTCCATTGTCTCTTTGCTTTTGCCTTTATCCATTATATTCCACTCGGTTTTTGTTCTTTTCTTGAATTACTGCATATGGGGGCAATTAGGCTCTCTTCAAGGAGTCGACTAATTGCCACCCACCGTTTTTAAATTGTACTTAAATAATCATTTTAGAATGCTTTTTAAGATGCTTAGATCCAATCCAAACCAATGCATGCCGTTGATATCCAATATAAATATTGACTAGTATTACCCTATCCGTTTTGAATCCACCCCTGTGTTCAACAGCTGCCTTTCATATTGTTCTTCTGCTTGGTTACTTGCGGAAAATTGCATGGTTGTCTGTTACCCAGGTCCTGGATGAAAAATACGAAACCGGATGTTGTTTTGTCCTTGAGGGGGAACTTTAGTAACATTGGATGGGCTTGTTCTTGGGCTTTATTTTTGCTGTAAACTCTTGCGTACATTTACATACAAATATGTCACATAGATATGCCACTTATTCACATATATAGAGCTCCATACATACGTGTATATAATAAGTTATAACTAACTTAGACGTTAGGCATAATATTCCGACTTCATATTTAAGTATTCTGAGCTTCTTAAGTAGGCTTAAATAAATAGGTCTCACCATCATTTTCAACTGCAAAGTTTTTCTGTATTTTTCTTGTATTTCTTGCGGTTCTACATCTAAAGATATATATTTTATTTATTTAACGCGTTAACATTCATTTCAACTTGTATATGATAGTATGGTTTAATTATTTACAATGGAAACTTAAGCGCAATTTATAATTTGTATTAAATTCTTTGGATAGGGTCAGGTAAGCCCTATGAGCTTTAAATGGAAATATGTGTATAGTTGCACATATGGTTTTCTTCATATATACAGCGAAGTTTCAATGAATTCATATAATACTCTTTTTGCACCATTGAAATATTTACAATTAAAGGAAACGAAAAAGGGAAAAAAATAAAATTAAAGTCAATATCGTATTCATGGAGCTTTTTATTTATTACATGCTTCGTTTGCTCATTAAGTTAAACAAATTGAATGCAATGCAACCCAAATTAATTGAATAAGCATATTGTTAACAGCTGCATTTTTGGGACAAAAAATCGCTAAAACAATTTCAATTGTCTGTTAAGTATCAACACTAAATCCAATAAATTACTTAATATAACACTTTTTTGTTTTACCTATAGGTTCACATATCTTCTTATATTCTTATTTGCTTTTATAATTCTGCTAAATTTACTATGTAAATTCGCTATGTATGTGTATGCGTAAATACTTTCATCTAAATGCAAATTTGATTAACCGTATTTCCGTTTTTTTGCCATTCCAGTTTTGCATTTTTTTGGTGATTTTAATTAATTTATTTTCTTTTAATTGGCTTATACATAATGAAACATTTTTAACTTTGCTGTGTGTTGTGAGCAAAAACCATAATGATCTCTAATCGTTTTGAAAATGAATTGTGAGAAATTAAATGAAGATATATAATATTTTTCGCCTTAATAATATAACTTTATTCATATGGAACCATAAAAAATTATGATTAAATGCTCTAAACAAATTTTTTTGTAATAAAATATAATTGTTTTGCCATACATTCATTAAAGGAATAGGTACATTTAATTTTGATAGACTTCCGATTAGTTCAAAAGCCCCATCAGTTGCCCGTCAGTTGTCCGATTTAGCCATCAATATTTGCTGCACATCAGCTGTCACATCTGGCCAGCTCGTCGCTAGCATGATTTTCATTTTACGCTCTAGTATAAACATATCTATATCTGAATCCCAACCACTGCAGTTGTCTGGACCGCTCCTCCATCCCACTTCGTCCTCGTTATCCTGGTCCTAGTCTGGCCAAGGTTTGATTTCGTCCTTCAAGCTGCTTGTGCCCCAAATGAGTTTCTTTTTGCCTTTGCAATTATTTGATTTCATCTTGAGAACATCCGGGAGCAGAGCATTTCGAAAGTACTTGGCCTGGCGGGGTTGATATTTTTGGCGACAACCTTATTACCACGGGTGCCCCAAAATGTGCACATTAAATGTTGCCTATGCGTCGCGCTAATAGAAAATGTTCCGATGTGCCGGCCGATAAAATGCAGCAACATTGGCAGCCACCGAACAAAACATCCAGCCAATATTACTATGCAAATGAGCATTGGCCACTGCCATTGATGTTGCCACTGCCACTTCCACTGCCACATCCACTGCCCCTGCCACATCCACTGCCCCTGCCACATCCTTTGCCATTGCCATTGGCGTTCGCATAGGCGTTGGTATTGCGTTGACGCGCCACACGGCGTATGAGCAATGTGAAATATGCGCGAATGCCGAGCCCACATTGGTGGGCGTTCGGTAATGCGACTGTTGTTGTTCCCGTCTCTCACGCAATGACTTCTGCTCTCCCAGCATCCAGCGGCGGTATCGCCGTTGACAACGGTCTCCGGTGAGTTCGGCCCAGTTTCCACATTACTCATACGCCACCGACTTGGGGCTGAGACCAGCGATAACGTCGACAGCCAGAGAAAGCTCTGTCCCGCCGCCAGAGGCAAAGAGCTCGATAAACGTTTGAAAATCCCAAATGATTGCGTTTTAATGCCGAGCATTATTTTAGCAAGTAGATTATGCTGCGCCAGTGAGCCTGCAGAATTGTGGAATGCTCCGGGCGGATTACGCACGGGCGTTTGATTGTTATCGCCATTGTTTCCAGGATGGTTGCCTGCGGGTGAAAGGAGCGAGTGGGAAAGCATGTAGTAATCAGTTTTTTGGTTAGTGGGGTTTATGTTTTCATTTATTCTGTGCGTTCGGCGAATGCCAAATTGGCACTGGATAAATTATCATCACGGGGTCTGGTTTTGGGCCAGGTCGTGCGGATATTGGAAATGGTGGGGTGTGCTATCGAGTGGGGACATGGATTTTGGGTGGCATTAAAGTAAATTGCTCTTTCCTGCCGGAAAGTGTGCTGTGCACTTAATAGTTCGAAGGTTGTGTGCGAGGATTACTTTGTTACTGGTTAAGTCTTTGGATTTATGTTACTGACTGAAATCATCCATCGATTGCTTGTACTAGGAAGGACCCGCGGGCTTATAAGGGTTGGAAAATTAAGAAATTAATTTTGCTTCGAATTTAAGTGAATTTAAGTGGCTTCATTTGTATATATTCTATTTAATGTAAGCGCGTTGAGCCAAGGACTTCATTCAGCTTGTTGACCTCCACCCGTTGCCCTCTTCACAGTTTTTTTTTATTAACACATATTCACCAGCACATTCCGCCATTTTATAACGTCGTTGTACTTCTTTACAACAGCAAGGCACTCGGACAGCGATTACTTGGCCATATTTCACTGTTCTTTGTCTGCCCTGGCCCAATTTACCACCCACTGTCTTCGGCTGATTGAGTGTCTTTGTGGCGTTTTCTGCTTCTGTTGGTTTTTATGCACGTCATTGAACGCACTTTGTTGTTGACCGCACGTCAATGCCGGATATATCGCTATATATGTATATAGAGTGTACGAGTATATGGGCAGGAACAGTGGTTGAGAACGGGCGAAATATGACAGTCGAAATCGGAGCTGGTTGCAAAGTTATAATGAGTGGCAACTAAAAAATCATTCCTTAATTGGAGCCATCCATCACCCTGCCACTTATTTTCACCCCTTTCGTGTACAGTTTGTCCATGGCGGCCCACTGCCATGGGCAAGTTGATGGAACAGGACCCGCGGGGCTATTAAATATATTTTATCTGCTTTTAATCTTTGGCGTTCGACTTTTCGTCGGCTGACCCCATAAATAACCACAAAGTGGGCTTTAAGAGCGCATTCACTTGACTCTGAATGGTTTGTTGACTGTGCGGCATGGGGCTATTGCCACAACAACAGTCGGAGTCATAAATATAAACTGATAGATGGCAATGGGTTGGCAGGCCAAATGCGAAATTGAATTGTCTACAAAAAGCGTTGATATAGAGCGTTGGGAAATGGCATTCTAATGAAAGTAGGTTCTCTTTGAGAAAATCTTGAAAATCATTATGTTAAGTGAGCGATGACAAACCCACTTCAAAAGTGCTGCAAGCGGAAATCCCCCAAGTTCCGACCCACATATTCCGATTTGTTTACCTTAAAGGTAAACTTAAAAGTGCCACATATGCTCCCAGGCATTCGGCTGATGTCAGCGGTATTTGGATTGACGTGGAATGGGGAATCCCGAGGTATCAGACAGTCAATGCCCGCATTTACGGTTGATTGAGAGCACGGCGAAAAGGTGTCAGCCTGACAGGCAGACAATTTTGATGGCATATTTCATTTGATGTGAGCCAATAAATATTTCCGTTTTCGCCTGGTTTTCGTTTTCGTTTTTGTTTTGTCGCATCCTTTTTTTGCCCTTTGGCTTAGTTCCCGCATACCTATTGTGATATTTTATTTATAAGCCGCGACGCGGAGAAATCAACGTCGAAACTGCCAATCGGCAATCAATCAACAAAAATCATTTCCCAAAGGGATTTGGCCGCACAT
This sequence comes from Drosophila orena, assembly GCA_005876975.1. Lineage (NCBI taxonomy): Eukaryota > Metazoa > Arthropoda > Insecta > Diptera > Drosophilidae > Drosophila > Drosophila orena. The sequence goes on along the minus strand of VCKV01000008.1, from coordinate 5,167,627 downwards.
TTTTGCCAGCCGTTTGGCTTGGACTCCGTTAAAAAAATTTAGAATACCCGCACTATTTGTGCATTTCTACTTGCATTATATAAGTAAATTCCATATTTCTCGCATCGTTCCAATTAATATACTTTTGTGGCATCTACAATGTAGCACGTCAAACATTTCATTTTTCAGCAAATGACTTTATTCTTTTTTTGTCCTGGATAATTTATATTGAATATATTGAATATATTGATATGTATTATATCTGCATTTCATTTCGTTTTGAACAAATATAAATTAATTTCCAGTTTTGCCAACTTCTTAATAAAGTTTTCTTATTCAAAATAAATGGTTTGGCTTTTGCTTTTCTTTCATATATATCAGAAATAGGAAATACTTATGATACCGAAAATAGTGAATAATAAATTATATTCAATTTGAATCTAACCAGTAACTCACAACATCCGTTTCCTATTCACCTAGTGCTTTTTGAACTCAGCATCTCCTGTTCGAGTGTCTTCATTGAGTTTCCCCAGACCCTTGGAGCACCCGCACTCCGATGTTGAATCAATAACGCCCCTTCAGGAGTAAGTCCCTGCTCCGCCCACTCCTCATATCCATTTTCCGGGCTTCCCCTTCCTTCCATAGACTCTGCCATAATGAACAGACATTTTATCTGGATTTTTGCATTCTTCTCGTTTCTCTCTCTTTTTGGGGGCGCTTGCAACGCCCGAATGCCTTTGGAGCCCGAATGCCTCTGTAGGCAAAAAGAGCAGGGGCATGCCACGCCCCCTCTGAAGCGGTTTGGACTTCAGTTCATTAGTGCAATCGGTTGAACGGCATTTTACGGACGCGTGCCTTAAATAATTGCATTTTAAATGCAACAAGCTCAGCCAGAAATATGCCCGAAAATAGGAAACCAGATTAATACCAGTCGGTCGTTGGCCCGGCCATTCAGCAAGAATTAATTCAGACCAAAGGCAGGCAGCCGAAAATTGGGAAAGCCATTGTTTATGGCTAATTTAACTGTCTGCTGCGGTTGGTATATCAGTTATCAGTTATCAGTTAGCATCCGGGGGGTGTTTAGCCGCCGAACTTGATAGCCCATAAAAACGAATGCAAGTGGACACATGTCCTGTCCACACCTCCGTTCAAAGCATACGCTCGCAAATGCCAGATAAATGGCCAGCCAGATGAACCTTGTCGTTGACATGGCCAAAATGTCAGTGTCAATCAACAATGTCGCCAGTTTTTATTGCTTCTCTCCGCTTTTTGGCGTGGCTGGTCTCGCATGGTGTTGGCATTTTTATTGCTGCAAAATGTATCGGACTTGCAATGGAGGAGGTCAACATATCAACGAACCACAAAATACTATAGCGTAAAATTTCTAACATGAAACATTTTATTACATTTATCTTGTATTTATCTTTTGAGGTTGCGCGGTTGTGCGCATTTGCATAAGCCGGCTTTATATTCAATTTATATTGGCAACATTTCCATGCAATAGTGAAAAGGTTAATATTCCATTTTGGCAGGACTTGATGTACTTTGAGCTCCCTTCTTTAAGAAAGCTAAAAGCCTTTATTGCCATTTAAAGTTGCCCTGTGTCTTGAGCCGCCATTCTCTGTGCAAATTTCGAGTTCTTTGTTTGCCAAAACTATTGTGGCATAAGCCCCATTTATTGCTTTTTCCGTCAATGCAATGGCTTATGGCCACTTCTGCAGTAGAAGTCCAACAATCCGGCAGCAGAGAAGTGCAATTTGTACTTGCCACGGAATGCGGATGAATGAAAATAACAGCACGGCGGGAAATTTAATTAATCTCCAACGTTTGTGCTAAACACTTGGGCAATATTGTGCGCAGTCAAAGTTTTCGGCACCAGGGGAAAAGATTAAAATTATGAGATCACACGGCGACGCACTTGAAATGAAGGAAATGCCATAAAAGAAAAATGCAACCACGAGGGGCAACTTTGGCCTCGCAATGCGCAAATATAGTTGAATATGCAGCACGGTCCATAAAATGCCACTAAAGGAGAGGTGGCCATGGAAAAAGTGGGAAAAATGTGGAGGTGGAGATGGAGATGGAGATGGAGATGTGGATGGCGATGGGTCTCTTGCAGCGGATGAAAGGCTGGAGGAGATAGAGATGTAGATATAGATATAGATATAGTACTTACCTTGGGCTCCGTCACGCCACTCCTCAACCCCATAATCAGGCAGGGCGTTAGCCGAGTCAAATTTATTTCTATGACGTCTCTTGCCATCTTTATATATTTTTTACACATTTTTAATTTTATGCAGCAAGCGTCAGTCGAGGAGGAGTATACAATATAGTTCAGGGAGAGATCGGGATAACGCGGTTGTCGGTTGTTGTCGGTTGTTGTCGGTTCATGTTGTTGTTGGTTGGAGAAGGGCATAACATGAAAGAAATATTCAAATTAGGAAAGGTTTTGGGAAACAACGAAGAAGCGAGGGAGATATAGAAACCATATAAAAAAGAATTTAGTAATAAACATTTACACAGATGCCATGGGTAATTGTATGCTAAGGTATTTCTATTTAATTTTGCATTTATTTTCATTTAATAGCCCTTTGAAGCGGCCAAACCGCCGTACACCAGCCATCAAAGGGGGCTAGAAAACAAAAACTGAAATCGCATGCAACTTTTTGACTTGATGGAGCTTAAACGAGGTGGATGGATGAGGAATGGTGGGGTGCGGTCTTATATGGTGTGCTTGCCACGATGGCTTGTGTTTTTCGGCTATTCGCGTTGATTACTGTAATTTCAGGATGTTAAGGACTCTTATCGCTTCTACTTGGCACATCTATGATGTTTGTGAACCGAGGCTAAGTGATTTTCTCCATCGAAATTTAAAAACTAACCCTTTTACCAATTGTTAAGGATTTAAGAGCCTCGTATATAGGCTCACATAATGATTTTTATGAGAATAAACAAAATATGATGTCCTTTGTTATTGTAGTCATGATTATCTGCCTTTTTGCAGCAATTTAATGTATTGTGCTGACTGTGATTTTGTGCTTTGCAGTGCATAAAATTAAAAACCCATTATATGGTGCTCTACAATTCATGACCAAGCAAAAAAAATTATGCTGCGATGCTTATGGTTGAAATTTAATCAATTAGGGAGTTGATCGAATGGCGGTGTACTGCACATAATGCGAATTTAAGTTATTTTTTTTTTTGCCACATTTGTTTGCTTTTAAAGCGTACAGCAAACTTTAACAAATGAAATGTACTTAATGGCAAATAGTAATAGCGAAAGTGAGTCTTACCATAGCTGCGGTTCAGCAAGGACATTTCTGAAATAATGGCTGTGGTTGGTGTCGGCATTTCTGTGGGCAAAATGGATAAATTCATTAGAAAAGTTAACTGTGCTCAGATGCAGCTGCTGCAATCTTGCAAAGATGTAATACATATATGCGAAATATGGGAAAACCCTTACCGTCCAGCTTTATATTTCCATCGGTTTCGCCTAGCGAATTCTTGGCCACGCAGCGGTATGTGCCGAAATCGTTGGGCCCAACGGCTCGGATTTTTAACTTCATGTACTTTGTGTAACCGCTGACGGTTGATGTGGTCTCGTATTTATCGCCGGCTCGCGAGGTGTCTGAAAGTGCGAGAAATGCGGGAAAACTGTCAGTCGTCAGCGGCGGTGGTCTTTTAAGTGACAATTTTCCAGCAATAGCGACATGGTTGGAAAACAAGTTTACGTGTATGTATAGTATGTAGGTAAGGGGAAAAAATCAATTAATTAATGCCACCTGCATTGGGTTGCCGTAGTTTTTGTTGTTTTCCCTACTGGCCAAGTGCAGTGAAGTGAGTCGCTTCCCCAATCGGAGGACTCCAACTAATTACACCCAACCCCTCTTATAGAAACCCACCAACACCCGACTCCTTCGCCGAATGTGTGATTGTGTGTGTGTAATTAAAACTGGCGCAGTTCTTCAGCCATTTCCATTGCCATCGCCAACTAAAACTTTTCTCATTAATCAGTGAAAATCTAAAAGAAAAACTTTTGTTCAGCTGCCGTCTGCGGCTTTAATTTCGTTCCATTTCGTTTCGTTTCATTTCGTATTGTGTTGCCTACTTTTTGGGGCCCGGCTATGAAAACGAGAACAAGTAGCTACTAGCTAGATGGCAGTAAGTAGCATTAAATATATAAACTTAATTTCACTTTGATTGCTTGGCGCATTGTAAGGCGATATCGCATGTTATCCATACGTCATGTTGTCCTTTGTCTATGCCATAGTGTGAGTGTGTGAGTGTGTGTGTGTGTGTGTGTGTGTGCATGTGTGTATGGAGTGTTTCTGGGTTCCTGTGACAAATGTCTTTAGTTTCCCCTGTTTTCTTTTTCGTCAGCCCCAAACAATGGGGAAAAACAATTTTCCACATAGCGCCCAACTTGCATGCGACCCGCTCTTGCGACTTCTTTTTATAGCCCCAGTCACCTTTTGTGATACTTCTCCATCTCTCTGCATATGCCATGCCACAACTAGAGTATAGGTAGGCCCACATGTAAGTCCCTCCGACACGCAAATATACAATTTTTCTCATAATCATCGGCGGCAGCAATTCTTTTCCCTGCCTGCCAAGTCTTTCCAGGAACTTTATACTTTTAATACCAGCCGCAGCGAAGGAAAGTTTCGGTTTCTTGAACTAAATGTAGAATTGCTTGTTCCGCAGACTGGCGCTCTTTACGTTTGTGATATATGGCATCTGCTGCAGACAGTTCAACGAGGGTAGCTCATAAACATGTGTCTTAGGGAATCAAAATTGTTTATTCCCAAAAATATTCACATCTTTTTAGCGAGGGTTTTACTTTAAATGTACAGCTGAGTACAGATTTGCAGATAAAAATATAAAACTTTTAAATGGATTGATTGCTTAGAAGAATCTAATAAAATGAGTAAAAATATTTGTATTTATTACACTTTTCACATAAAGGAAAAAAAAACATTTTCTTGCATTGCAATTGAAAATGTTATAAAAAGCATTCGCTTTCTTCTTTTCAAGCTACCCCATTAGCCCACAGTACCTCTATTCATGATAGTTATATGGAACCCAATGGAAAGGCGGTTAAAATTTATTACCCAAACTTTCGGTGGCTGTTGGCCATACATCATGAACGTGGCTTTCATATCTCGTATCTTGGTTCGCATTTTCCTCGCAACGACTTAGTTTTTCGCTTGTGCGTGTGTGCATATGAAATGTCATATATCCGAGTCGCTATTTCCTACCTGGGACAGCAAAAGCCCAGCCATAGATATTCCTTGCCTATCGAACAAACAAAGTGACATTTAAGCATAAAATGAAACCAAATGACAGTTCATCAAACGCTCGTCTATATATATAGCTCTATTTTTATGCATATGAGCTGCCACCAGTGAGTCATTTAGGTTGGATTCCATTGAATTTCTGCCTTAAGGCAAGAGAACTAAATTAATTGGAAAACTATCATCACAAAAAAAAAAACAATATTTAACATCACCCTTGATATTTTCCTTGCCACAGCATTTAAATTTGGCAATTCCATTTTAATTTAGCAAAACTGCCATTAGTTCCGGCATTCAATTTACGCTGTTGCCCATTTGTGTATCCCTTTGGTATTTTAGCACACATGCAAATTTGTAATGAAAATGTGATTATGTTTAAATAGTTTCCGCAACAAAATAATATTTTCTGACGTTTTCATTATCTCTATTCAATTTGTATTGTCTACCGATTTTGCGAGTATATTTTATTTCGGAATTGCTCATTTCCAATCCACCAAATATGTTATTATTCAGTTTTGATAATTTTACAATTTTCCCGCATTTAACATGAATTGTTTTTTGAGAGCTGTGAGTTTAATCAATCTTGTTTCGACGTATTGATTGTTTATATAAAATTAAAGCTGGTCATATTTCGGTGAGCCTTCAAAACGGAATATCCACATTTCAACTTTTGCTAACTGATGGATAAGCTTAAATTATTTTTATACCCGTTACTCGTAGAGTAAAATTCGGTGAAAAGTATGTAACAGGCAGAAGGAAACGTTTCCGAACGCATAAACTATATATATTCTTGATCAGGATCAATAGCCGAGGCGATTTGTTCCTCACTTTTTACCGATTATTCAGAAAATTTTGAAATTTCACGTTTGCGCTTCCACTAGCTGCAAAACGGGTATCAAGATAGCATTCTATCTTGTTTTAATTTAATTTTTTTGTAATTTTTCGTTGTATAATGTTGCACAAATTCGAAATTATTAAAACAAAGTCCCAAGGCTGAAGTTCTAAACTCCATAACTCAACTTATTTTAATCGGTTTTAGAAGTGGAATACCTCGAAATGCTTCTGGCGTAATTCTCTAAAATTCAAATTTAGAAATTTATTTTGTTTTAATTTTTTTGATGTGACGATGTAGAAATTCGAAAAAATTAAGAAATGTCCTAAAGCTGAAGTCCTATACTCCATAACTCAACTTATCTTAATCGGATTTTGAAGTGGCATACCTCTAAACATTTCTGGCGCAATTCTCTAAAAACCAGCATTCAAATTTACAAATTTATTTTTTTTGTAATTTTTTTTTGTAATTTTTTTGTAATTTTTTTGATGTGTGAAATTCAATAAAATAAAAAACTGTTCCAAGGCTGAAGTTCTATACTCCATAACTCAGCTTATCTTAATCGGATTTTGAAGTGGCATACCTCTAAATGCTTCTGGCGCAATTCTCTAAAAATCTGCATTCAAATATAGAAATTTATTTTATTTGTAATTTTTTTTTCTAATATTTTTGATGTGAATATGTTGTAGAAATTCACATTTTGACACCCCACTCCAACACACAAACCGCCCAAAACTGTCACGACGACACTTTTAAAAAATTTTTAAGTTGGTTTTCATTCTATCATTTTTTCCCCAACTTCTACCGATATTCCAGAAAATGTTGAAATTCCTCTTTTGCGCTTCCACTAGTAACGGGTATCTAAACAAGATTTTTATGTTAATGGCTTGAAAATTAGTTTTTAGCACCATTCATAGTCACAGCAAGAGATGAGTGTTTTGGATCTCTACTCAGTTCTATTTGACACATGTTCAATCTCTGTCTGCCCTCAACATTTTAGCTTCTTTTGAAAACTGTCTGGTGTCAATCAAAAAGAAAACTGTTAAAACGTCATCCCATAAGGATGGGACACTTTAAGGCAGTCCTGTTCGAAATGCCACAATGTAGCTGCCTTATGTGTGCACATGTGTGTAAATGTGTGTAAATGTGCATTTTAAGCCTGTCACACAGTGCGTATAGGCAACGGATTTTATTGCGAACCGTTGGACGCGGAAAGCCGAAAACTTCCATGTAAAACAATAAAAGAGGGACACCACATCAACATTCGCTTGCACTACCTTGCATCTGAAAAAGCGAAATAAAAGGGATCAGCTCAACTGAGGTTTTCCCAAGTTTCAATTTTCCGCGAAACTGACTTAAGCATATTAAGTATTCCGAAGTGTTGGTTGGCATGCTTGAAAATTACATTGTAAGCTTATTTACAACAGTTTCGTGCAGTTAATACAAGTTCCTTCCTTATTCGATCTTATTTACAGGCAGTGCTTCAGAAGACCGATTCATGGCCCTATCTTACCCGATATGATCATATCCCCGCGTTCCGTGGTCCAGTAGTTAATCGATGCGGGATAGGCCTCCGTGTGGCACTCGAGTATGACATCTTGGCCCAGATAGGCTCCCTCCAGCTGATTGGGTATGGATAGCATCGGCGGAACTGTTTAAATATTCGCAAGTTACTCGGTTAAACAAAGTGTATTTTAAAAAGTATTAAAAATTATGAACGATTTATAAGATGGTACTATATTTTGTGTGTCTCATTTGCATTTGGAGTTAAGTTTCATCGGTTTTGAAAATATTTCAAAGAGAATCTGAGACTAATGTACAAACTTGATGCGCCTGAAACTAATCCACTGCCATTATCTTTAAATTGAATCCATTATGCCATCAAGTGCAACTACCATACATCTGCAGTAATCCTTTGCAGCATCCCTAGCCATGGAATTCTCTTTTCAGACCTTTCATCAGCTATACGGCACCATCCGAGCTTTTCCAAAAATTTTGCATACCATTTTACGTGAGTTTACAAACTGTTTTTGGATTAAAAGGCACTCAGTCATTAAAAGTGCGCCTGGGAGCGAGTGATTGTGTCTGGAACATGGACGTCCATCTGGGCGGGGTGTGTGTGCGTAAATAGCTTTGCTTGCCACCGCTGATACTGAAGGGGAAAATTCGTGGGTGTGCGTGTGAGTGTGCGTGTGGGTGTGCGTGTGTGTGGGCATTGCAGTTACAACAACAAGAGCTGCTCTACGAATGGCGAACGCATTTTGGCCACGCACACATCACGGGGGCACAAAATAACACCTGCCGACAAACAAACAAACACGCAAACGCCCACAAACAAAGCGAAATGAGCGCAGTGCATCAGCCCAGGGAGACTAGAGATGGAAAGCTGGGGGAAATATGTTTTATAAATTCAAATATGTGTATTTTGCAGTTTTATTGTGTGACAGCATTTTGAAGCAGTGTTGAGTGCCATTCACAAATTCATTCACAAGTCATACTAGTTACATTCTCTCTGCTCCTCTTGAATGACCATTACCACTCATATGTTTGTAAGCTGTGGCTAGTTAATTTAGCCCATTGTAGGCTGTCCATCTCTAACATTCTCGGCCACTGGCAGTGCGACACACACGGTAAACTCTCACAGGTAAATTAATTTAACGTGACTGCAGCTTTTGGTCGATTTTGGCCAAGTGCGTGGCAGTTCCACCCACTGCCCCCACCCACTGCCCCCACCCATCGCCCTTTTGTGTGCCAATGTTGAGGACGCGTTGCGGTTATTGCCCCAAAAACTGCATTGGCAACATGCAACTGGGGGTGTGGCGGGAAAGTGGGTGGTGCACTGCCTTGTTTTGTTTTTACTTTACGTATTGAATCCAGCGTTCGTCACACATTCCAGTTCCCCCCCCGTCCTACTCAACGTGCCATAAATATTGCAAAAGAGTTAAGCTCGAAATGGATTTTCCGCTATTTCTGCAGGTTCCATTTTACGCAGCCCAGAAAATCGACAGAAAAGCACTCGTGATACACCGCACTCATTTAAATAACGAAATTGGTTACTTGGATTTACAATTAGTTGATAAATTTAGATAATAAGTTACAATTCGATCATCACAACAGATTTAGGTAAATGTAGTACTATGCTGATTTCTAAACATCAAAATTTGATTATTATTTTTTATATATTATTTCTTCAATGATTAAGCTGCAAGGTACAGTGATGTGATTCTCTTATTTCTATTGAAATTATTGAACGATAAGCCAGGACAAAACACGTTTTCCTACTGCAACTTTTCTCTTCTTCAGCGAGTCAGCAATCTTTGGTGTGTGTGTTGGCCAATCAATTGACATTTACTCACATTGCACACGAAGGTGGACCCGCTTGCTAATGGAAGGTGGGACTCCGTTGGAGGCGACGCACAGATACGCGGCCATGTGCAGGCGACTCACTTTGGTGATGTGCAGCAGCTCACCGTCGACCACGTTGACTGGCGGCGGGTATCAGAAATTTGGATTGGGGATTGGGTATTGGAAGAGAGAAGGGAGAAGGGAGAAGGGAGAGGGAAGGACAGAGAAGAACCCGGTTAAGCCAAAGTGCAATGCGGCAAGATAGGGTCGCTCACCGTGCTCCCCGCCAATTAGCATCTCCTCGCCGTCCTCGCGTCGCCACATGACGTAGGGCTCCGGATAGCCACGTGCCTTGCAGACCAGCGAGATGTTCTGACCCTCGCGCACCACCATATCGTTGCTGGTCAGGCCCTCGACAATCATCGGTGGAACTGAATGGTTTGGGGGAAAACAGAGAGGGGTGTTATCGCGGCCAATGGGTCACACCGGACCGGGGGTCAGTGGACGGCTATAGGGATTAGTTGGCGTACTCACCCACAACCTGCAAGTAGCCCTTCCTGGAGCGCATTGGATCCTGTTGGGAGTGAAGAGATTAAATGGCTGATTCCCCGAACTTACATAGGCCACTTGAGCTCACCGTATTCACTTGGCACATGTACCAGCCGCGATCCGTCTCCTCCACCTCCTTGATGTGCAAGTACCACTGCGAAAACGAGTTATCGTTTTCAAATTGAAAATTTCAGTGATTCATTTGGCAATAATACCCACCGAGCGATGGTCATTGTAGGTCAGGCTGATGCGGTTGTTCTGCGAGATCACGTTGTGGTGAATGGACAGGATCGTCTGCGTGTCCACCCGCACCCAGGCCACCTTGTAGCCCTTGAGGTTCTCCACCACACAGGCCATTAGGGCATCTCGTCCCACGGAGACGGTGACATTGGCAATGGGTTCCGCGAATCGCGGAAAGTCGGATTCTGCAAGGATAAGCACGGTGAAACAGATAGTTTATTTCGTTTACTTAGTCCTTTTCAGTTCCCGTCGAACTTTCCGCTAGCAAAAGAGCCAAAGGAGAGACATTTTCCGAGGTTTCTGTGTCCGCTGCACTGCGACACATTGCACATACGCCCTGTGTGACGCGGAAAAGCGGAAGAAATGGGAGCGCATTAATTACCTTCCTGTGCCGTCTGCTGGGTGTCCAGTCGCGTGTGTTTACCTGCAAGCGAAATGAACGAAATGGAGAGTGTTAAGACGTTTAATTAATTTAATTTCTCTTTAGCAACGGAGTTTCGGCTGCCCACTCCAAAGGGGTAATAAACAAAAATTAATTAGCCCGGCCATCCAAAAAACTTGGTCGTGGACAGAAGATAGTACGGAAATTGTGTCTCCCTCCGTGTTTTGCTGATACGACAGAAATTCCGGCTGCGCTTTCAGATTTTTGCCTTAGTTTCATTTATTGCACTCGTTCTATGACAAAAGTTCAAGTTTAATTGTTTCTGGCTGCGTTGGCACTTCTACCCCATTCTGCCCAGCTGCAGCGGAAACTTTTTCTGTTCGAGCTTGGCAGGAAATAATTGTGCCAAAAAGGTGAAAGGTGTTGGCAGGGAAAATTTTCCAATAAAAACTTGAGGGAAACTGCAAACTAGTAATGTTACGTTCAACATTTTCGTCCTGATGTCAGAGTAGTCAAATTTGTTTGCGACTGTTATTCGCAATATCGGAAATATTGGGCTATTCATCTTCAACCTTTTCATTTTTATGGCCATGCCAGACACTTTACAAATGAGTTCGGGAAATTTGAGCCAGCGGCAAATCGCATTCGCCTTGCAGAGCTCGACGAGCGATGTCCGTGCCCGTAACATAAAACCGGGTAAATTGAAAAACGCTTAAGCATTTTTACAGCTTTTAACACGGTGCCGCATATTGAATTACGTTCACTCTAGCCCGTCTTCCTTTGGCCAGCAGGACAACTGTTACCGTTTCCTACCACTGGCCATTGGCTTACCGCCCCCGATTTCCCCATTTCCCCATTTCCCCCGTCCATCTGAATTTTCCTCTGGCACTTTTCAACTTCAGTTTCCCCGGAGCAGCTGCTGTTTATGCCTTTTCAGCTACGAAAAAATGCTCAACACGATTTTCGCTGTTGATTTACGTTTTAGCACGTTTTTCGTAAAGCTTAGCCGCCGTTTTTCCAGCTTTCATTCTTATAGAGCGAACTTTTTTTCTTAGTTGAGCATGACAGGTTGCACTCTGCAGCTTTTCGCTTTCCATTTGAATGCTGTTTCACTTTTCCTTTGCTATTTAATGAGCACCTTTTTACCGCCACTGAGATTTGTCCCTGACTCCTTTGGTCCCAATCCTGCAGGACACAGCACCCGCTATTCTCTCGCATTTTGGCAATGTAAAATTAACCCCATTTGACTGCGCTTACCCTTTTGCATTCGTGATTATGTTTTTTTCCTTTAATTTGTTATTTAGCCGCTGTGTGCTAACGTGGCTCACGTGACACACAGGCCTCGACTTTCCATTCTCGACTCTGGAAGCTGGACTCTGTACTCTGTACTCTGTACTCTGGACGCCAGTCAATCAGTCGGAGCTGCAGAGCTCCATTCACGATCTGGCGTCCGGATTCTATTTGTCCTGGGTCCACCTGCACCGGTTGGCCTCTTTGTGCAAACGCGGGCAACCATTCAATTTGTCAGGCTGGACGGCGGCAGGTTCCCTTTTCCAAAACCTAAACTGCCTTTTGAACTTTGTGCAAACAAAACGCACCGGCAAATGTCCGAGCTGAAAAGTGCCAGCCACTTTCAATGGGACCATCATCCTGTGCGCTGAAACTCGATTCTGATGCCGAGTAGTATGCGCAAACTAGAACAATTTAAATGCACCAAGAATAACACAGAAGTAAATATTTGCATGTAACAAATTGTACCAAATTGTAATTTTAATAAAATTAAAATTTGCGCTTTAAGGAATGCATGTGATGGCATCGAAATGCAAAGTCTGCTGTATGAACTTTAAGCACGCGCATCCATTATGCACTGCAGTGGTTTTCCGGATATTGAATGGCTTAGTGGTAAGACGGATTACAGATTGTGGTGACGGTAGGTAAGCCTGGCCAAGAGGAGATTGCACCTTCCCATCCTCAGGCCTAATCTCGACGGCCTCCGCAAACCAAATGGTCGTCATAAACAAAGGACACACACAAAAGAAAACTTTTCGCCAAGACGTGCCGCCCACTCGATTTTCGACAATGCCCGCAAATAAACTGCGGATACAGTGGGTGGAAAACGCAAATATCCTTGTAAAACTTAAAAGTTAGCAACACACATGTTTTTAACATTAAAAAAAATCCACGAAAATTTTAAATTCTAAATTCTAAATGCCTTTACCTTGGTAATAATACATCAGAATACTAATTAACCTTCTAGGCTTTGTTTAATTTTTTAAAATATTTTAGATTTTCTAAATATTGCCTGACTTTTTAAAGTATTAAATCTTTTGCGCTTGGGCTAAATTTAAATGAATTCAACTGTAAGAGATCAAATAGAGCTCAATGCTAAAATGTTGCTGACCACATGTCATTATTTTTCTAACCACTGTAAGCTGCTTAGGTCCTTGCTGAGCTTGCCTTCCGCTTCCCTTTTTATGGGCCATCTTTTTTGTTGGCCATTTTTTCCGTTTATTTGGCTTGGGATGTCTTTGGCAGGGGGTGGGGGGAAAACTGGAGAAATACTTTTGCCGGCCGTTTATTGTCGTTTATTTGTCTTTCTGCCATTTTTATATTTACGCATATAATCGCCTTCAACGCTTGCCGGCGCCTTGGGAGAGCCTATGGCAAGGACGTGGGTCTGGAAGGCGCTTATAAATATGATGTTATCGCTTTTTATGGTCCACTTTTATTGCAGGCAATCAGTCTTGCGTTTTGTTTGCTGATTGCTTGCCATTATTCAAATGTATTTGTTTAATTCCCGGGGATTGGCAGCCACAAATCATTTTAAATCCGCAATATGTCAACAAATATTTGGACAACGAGCACATTCTTTTCGGTTCGTATCGCAGATGCTCCTTGTGCGGGTCATTATTGTGGCTTATATCCCTGGCTAAGGACACTTTGCGCCCCATTACAAGCACCCACTTAACCACTCGTGCATTCCCTTGCCACCAAAGCAGCCAAGTATAATCACATTGCGTTTACGTAATTAGTTAAGGGATTGATAAGGCGAGCAAATCTTCTGCGCCGAACTCTATTGCCTATTGCCATACCACAGGCCGTGAGAATGTTCCACAAACTGATTATACTTGCACTTTGTTGACAAACGAGCTGATTACATGCCGGCTCTTGCTCATTATGCAATTAACTGGCAACTCAGACCCTCTGAGCCGCCTTTATTGACCAACACCCAACTGTGAATGCGTGTGTGCGTGTGTGCGTGTGTGCGTGGACCTAATAAGATGACCGATGGCTCAGGGCCTATTAACCTTAAAGCTTAAGATTCGAAACTAGTTAATTGTATTCAACTTTGCTTGCCAATTGCTTACACATTAGATACGATTGAGTATGTGGAATGGCGTTTGAGCATGCATGTTTAACTAAATATGACAGGAATATTTGTTGCCAGCATAAATACTTCTGTTAATAGTTCAAGTGACTGATTAAACAAGAGAAAATGAATTACTTAAGTTTTCTTAACATAGAGATCTAGCGATTAGTGGGCTCTTTTCATTTCATAGTTCGACAGACGTTTCACGTATCAGTGAAATTGTAACAATTGTTAACAATATATATCTTAAAATACCATTTGGTTTGCTTAAAACATCCCGCTTAATTTTCCATATTCCCTAGCGTGAAATAAGCAAAAACTATGCCACAAACCCAACAGGTTAGCAACTGTTAATCAGGAATGCATACTATAGCTGGCATACTATAGCATATGGAATGCTTTGTGCAAATTGTTTACTTTTGTCATAGAAGAAATACCAACCGGATTCCCACAAAATCCGACACAGAAAACCCAAGCGGCAGAATGCTGCAAATTTGCGAACAGAGAGTTCAGGAGGGGGAGTTGTACGAAAAAGTGTCTAAGAATGCAAAGCAAATATCTACCCGACAATATATGTAGTTATATATTCCGGGAAAACCGAGGGGATGCGGCAGAAGTGCATTTCGCCAACTTGGCAGACAAATGAACTCGAAGTGAACCCGAAGTACACATGTTAGGAGGATACTTATTGTGTGTCTGGCTGCTGAGATACTTAGTCTGTGTAACGAGTTGCTTGTTCGCCGACAAGACAATGGTTCAATTCCAGATTCAACCAGATCGATGACGCGATCCGAAAAACTCATTAAGAACTTTAATTAAATCGAGAGTCGGCCATGAGCAAGTGCGAAGATTGCACTGCAGCAAGAAAACTCATTATTCATAACGACGCGAAGGCACAGGACTGAGAATCCGGGTCCAGCTGGAGTGGCGTTGGCAGCTGCAACAGCTTGAGTCGGGTTTTCCCGCCCCCCGAAGCATGCTGCAAATAAAAACAAAATATGTGCGAAAATGTGTCGGAAAGTGAGCGAGAACATAAAACACGCCGGCCAGCAGAACTCCCAACTCCCCTTATGACTTATGTTGCAAGGACGTCAGGACTCTGCTGTTGCAGAGTGGCTGATGGGGTCCTTTAGGTGTTGGCCGTGGCTTCCGTCACCTGACAGCAGCTACGCTTAAATTGCGCTGAACGTTTTAATAAATGAGTGTGACAAGCGCAGTTGAATGGATTAGGGGCAGGTGAAACTAAGCGAATATACACGTAATTGCGGTTTGCTCACTTAAAATGCTAGAATGCTAGAAATACTGCTTAAGCGATTAAAGAGTATGATAGCATGAAGCTAACCGAAGCTTTAAAAATGTGTACAGACATTTCCTGAGTTCAGTGAGCATCGATAGTTTTCCGATTCTACCAAGCCCTCAAATTCTTGAATTAAACATACGGCTGTCACTCACTCAATTCGTTCCCTTGCTCAAAAGCACTCACTCACTCAACTGGGCGATGTGACAGTGGGAAATTAAACGACATGCAAATTGCATGACCATCAAAAGTGGCCGACACTGTGCAGTGCATTACTCATACGCCCCATATGTCAGCGCTTCGACGACTGGCGACATCTTGCCACCGAAAGTTGGGCGAAAGGAGCGAACGGAGCGAACGGAGCGAAACGATTCGTAAGTGAATTTATTTCAAACAATTATGCAGCAATTAACAAACAGATGACGGCAATTAAACTGCAGCCAGGCTGGCGGGAAGGCGGCGAAACGGGGAAGATGTCGAGTTGTGTCAAGTGCAGCAATCGACAGGCGGCAGCAGTGAATTCAACTTGTGAGTCTGCTGCATTATTCAGGCAATATTTCACACACTCACGCGTCGAGGAATGCACTTTATGCCTTCCATTCGGGCTGAATAATTTTTCAATAATTCAATTGGCCTTACTCGCTTTTTCCGGCCGGATTACGTATGCGCCGTGTTATCTTCCGGATGGCGGTGCACTTGCGTGCCTCAAGTGGCGGGCGTACGATCCTTTTTGATTCGCCATTTAACATCATTGTTTGTTGCATACTTCTGGGCGAGCAGAAGAGGCCACCAAGAGTATATTTCCGGCCGCAGAAACCACTTCACAAATTAAGTTGTCAACAATTTCAGCCATATCGCAACGATTTAATCTTCACACCTAAATTATTTATGTAAAAAGCCACGCTTGCCCCGCTCGCCCCACTTGCCCCGCTCGCACACACTTGCCACACCAACCACCTTCCCCCCGCCGCATTAATACATACACACAAGTGCCTTGTTAGCCGTCGCTCATGCAATAAAACGCTCAGCTGCTCTTACGTCTGTCGCAGTGTTGTTGCTCCGCTGCTGAGCCTTTTGTTTAATAAATTATGTAAAATGCGCCAAATTGAATTTGAAATTCATGCAGCCTTTCGCCTGGTTATGGGAATTAAGATATGTCGACAGTCACAATGAGCGGTCACGGGGGGGAGCTGGGTAATGGCGGAGCGGGGAAATGGCGAAGGGGCAGGAAAATGGAGCTGAAGCGAAGCCATTTTCCCAGACATAAAGTCGCCACATTCAGTCTGGCACGTACAGACAGTTAACATATGCCTTGGATTTGGGATTGCGGGTAAAATGGCATTCTGTGGTCGGGGTTGGGCAAAGATTTGGCTGGAAATAGGTGTAAATTGGGCTGGCTCAATTTAATGACATAAATATTCAAATTTATTCATATCGCTGGAGGTGGTTAACGCCTTGTTTCGATTCGTAATTAAATAGAACTGGCGTTTGTGGCCTAATCAACAAATGTTGTTTAAAGTCATGCAATTTAGGGGCATTGAACTTTGTTGGTTCTGAATTTAAGAAAAATATATCTTTCGAAGAGGAAGTAATTATATTTCGATTAAAGTGAAAATTTCTATACTTAACTTTAACTTTTAATAACAATTTCTTTTTTGCTCTGCACTTTAAATGAAATATTAGGGATGGACACGGATTTGTAAGCCTTTAAAGCCTTTTAAGCCTTGGCCAGCCATGTCTGAGAAAAATTTCATTCCAGCTGCTTTAAGTAGACCATAAAACCGGAGAAAGCCAAGAAAACGGCGCGGACAGAAGAACTTCTATGGCGATATAAAAACGAATGGGATTGCATTAATGTGGCCAAGTCAAGACCGACGGTGCCCAGCATGCAATCGTAAACATAATTTACTCCTCAGAACCCAGAATTCGTGGAAATAATAATTAGGGACTGGCTCACAACAAAAGGCCTTGGCCGTTCTGTCCCAGAATTATAAATGAAGTGTGAACAAGAGTTTGTGGCTACTCCCGTTTCCGCCGCCGAAGTCTGCAAAAAAAAACAAAGGGGAAAAAATGTGAGCCTTTTGAGACATTATTAAAAGTTTTTCGTTTTCCCCCTTTTCTGCGGGATTCTTTGGGGGGCAGTCATTTACATTAACATCCTTTCATCCTGTGTTGACAAAAATATCAAAATGAAATTGCTGCATAATTTGTTCTTTCCGCCTCGCGTCTCCATTGCTGTTTGCCGAGTGTCGTTGGGGAAACTTTTCTATTAATTTTTGTGGCCGTCATTTGGCGGCCAACAAAGTGTAAATAAATACAACCAGCTCCACCCGCAGTTTCTTCGGGAAATTTCTTATCTTGGGGACCGTCGAAGCGCAAACTTAAATTAAAATGTTGGCAGGACATTCGTTGAATTATTCAGCAACTTTGTGGCCAACTCTTTGGCTTTTTATTTTGCGGCCAGTTGCCTTCATCGAAGACAAATGTAAATTTTCTCCCGCCATCCTAGCGACATCTGTTTTAATGTCTTTGAGGACTTCCGCGTTGAGCAGGCTAAGTGAAGTTCGTTGGGTAATTAAAAGAAAAGGGAGTTGCAGAATGTTGTGTTCCTTATTTACTCGCAATGCATTAAACAAATATTGAAATGTAAACGAGAGGTTGGAAATTTATTGATGTAACCCCACAATGAATATCATTTAAGACCTTAGGTAAGGTATGCAAGGTATACATAATTTATCTGACTGTTTGGTGGATGCTTGCTGATGCCATAACTTACCAAATGCTTGGGAAGGGAATGGAGAATTTTTCATTCGCCTCAAACCGTCGCCGTTTAACTTAAATTGTCTTAAATTTCAACAGGCTGTCGCCGAAGAGCCCGGCGGCCACAGCGGTCATAAAAAATGAATGTGGCCAACTTGACTCCAATCTGGAGAGTGGCTGGGAATGGGACTACGACCACCCAGCTCCAGACTGACTGAGGTGGCGAAGGCCAGCAAGTCAAGCAGTTCGCCTTTCACTTTGCTCACAGCTCCAGCTCAGTGGCTCCTGGGGGCATAATTTCCCAATTGCAGGCTCATGTGCCGCACACACACAGGCGGGAAATCCCTTTAGCCATCTCTCAGCAACTCGCTCGCTCCGGGATTCCCTCTTCAATCAAGCACAATGGGCCGTTGAATCGCTTAAGCGCCCTCTCTTCCTTAACTCCCCACTCGAACACACACTGCCACATAAAACAACACTTTGCCACGGTCAGTTACCAGTTACGCACGGGCCACGCCCACGCCGACGCCTACGAAACGCCTCCTTGCAGACTTGCCCCACTTGTTATTTATATTATGACCACTCACAGTTGTTGGCTCATTGTCATAAATTTTCCCAAGTGTTTGCCGTGCGGCCCATCCGGAAAAGTGAGAGTGGAAAGATTTCCTTGTTGTTTGTTTGTTTGTCTTGGTAGACGTGTCCCGCGGGTCATTGTAGCCCAACAATGGCAGCCTCTTGGCCAATTTAATAAATTCCATAAATGGTTCAAGTTCGGCTAACATTGAGGAATGCAGGCTGGTAATTGTTCACTGTATTTCGAAGTCAACCAGTCAAGTGGTCCGTAATATAAGAGTGCGTTTCTCTAACCGAAGATAACAGCCAATTCATGTTGATGCCCCATTCCAGTTTCAGCCCACTCGTCAGAAAAGAGTTGGCTGTTCACGAGTAATTACTCCCCAGGCAGAATGTGCCAGCCCATATTCGCTTTGCACCTCGCCGAGAAAGTTTTCAACACGCCCGAATGGAAGTTGGAGGTGCTCCATTTGAATTCATGTTAAGGCAACCACTAAGCGCATAATCTTGTTAACTTGGCCAAAATTCTCCAAATGCCATAACTAAAATAAGCAAGCAGCCAAGGATGCTCAGCAAAGGGAGTAAAACATATTATGCCCGAGGGCACAGCCAGATTCTGAGCATGGCTTCTTTGCCAAAGTTTTTGCAATGGTAATGGTACTGGTTATGGTACTGGAACTGGAACTGGTACTGGTGCTGGTGCAAGTGCTTGATGCAAATTATTTGGCCTGGAGGTTAACTAGGGTCGTTTAGCAAATGCCTAGCCCACTAAAAGACGCAGCAACAGTAGAGATGATCTCGTGACGGAGAGCTTTAATTAGGAATATGAAGAAAGTCCTATGAAAATTCAAACTATAATTGGGATGTACAAGATATTATATCTAACGGGCTAAGACTCCAGTTTAGTGTAATTGGGATGTAAAAGATATTATAACTAACGGGCTCTGAGACTCGATTTAATGTGTGGAATATAATACACTTGATATGCATAAAATAGGTATTACAAGAAAATAGTTTACTGTCTAACTTCCGTGATTTATTCTATTTTATAGAGCTATTTAAGGCATACATTTACTAACTGCTTTCCTCTTGCATTAAACATCTAGCATCGCCCATTTATATTGCTTTACATAATTGAACACTCATCATTCTCTACGCGTTTCGTGACTCAGCAGCTCACGGTGTCATCCCTAGAGCCACCGTCTTTTTATGAGTCCTGCATGCATTGGCATTCATGAGAGTGAGCCCAGTATTTTTGTGATCCCAACGAGTGGGTGAGTGGGTGAGTGGGTGGTGCCTGGGAGGACCGGAGGGCTTACCACAGTCTGAGCTGCATCTCGGAGCCCAACAACAATGGCAGGTACAATAAATGCCTTTCAACTGCGGTTTCACATGCACTTGAAGTGAAGTGGCGGCGAATGGGGGGGAGGGGCGCTTCCAGGGAGTTGACTTGGGGTCAGGGTGAACGGGCTTGGAGGGAACTGGAACGGGTCGGGTGGCAGTGTCATAAGCCTCAAGTGCTATTTGCAGTGAAGTGCAGCATACATGATAGTTGGGGTGTTGGCTCCATGGGGTGGAGATGGAGATGGAGATCTCTCCCCACAATTTGGGTCTCTGCGATTTCGCATCTTACTTGTTTAGCTCGGTGCTGGCCTGGTCCTAATGAAACTTTATCCCCGGAGTGCGAAATGTCTGGCCAGATGGCCAGATGGCCAGGCTCTACCAGGCACAGCAGCATTTGTGCACTTTCCCCAACTTTGTTTCGGTATCTGGACTGGGTTATTACCAGCATCTGTATCCGCATACTTATTTTTCATCTCGCAAATGGAATGTGAACGACCCACATTTCAGAACTACTTCAGTTGGTCATAGTTGCACTCATCCAGAAATGGATGAATCCTTCTAAAAGCTGGAGTGAAGCTTGCTCAATCCGTCAATTGAGCACTTTATTTCGTACAATTACCTAATTGTTCTGTTTCTGACTTTTAATGCAACAACAATATTTACGCACTGCTGGCTTTTCGAAAGGCGATTCAAAGAAAACAACACGTGCAATTAGTTTTCAATTGAAGTGGGTGGCAGAGGAATTGGCTCCGCTGGCAAAGAATGCTCGGTAAATTGGCTGAAGCCTGGAAACCTGGAAACTTTACTCTCGATTTGTGCCACGGCACTGCGATGTCGGATTCTAATTAAGATTGATGTGTTTACGGTGTAGCCAACATTTGACTTTGCCCAACTAAAAGCTCGACAAGCGCTCGAGTAGCGTTCGTGTCTAGGCTCCCAGTGTCCCAGTTCGATTTCGATTTCCACTTTCCACAGCCTGGCATTTCCTGCTCCTTGCTAATTATTGATGAGCTGCGCTTTGTCCTTCCTCTTTTTTAAGTGTATTAACGTAATTAGCCAGCCATCGAGAACGTTAAGCGGTTTCTATTGCTCCATTAAATTCGCTGCACTTAAAGCGCAATTGTGGGGCATCAATCGCTTGGCTCTGCCCCGTGCCACTTCTATTTTTCGTCTGTCTAGTCAATCAAAATGTCATGAAAGTCTGGCAGTCGATGAACTGATTGACAAGCAGGAGAAAAAGGAAACCCATGCTCCACTGACTCACGGCGCAGTGGATGTGCGCATGCAAATTTCGGGCAGTGTGCGCTTGTTGGTCTGTGTGTGGAATTCCATGGCCTGTGTGGTTAACCACAAGGCCAGGAATCGTTGTCGTCTGCCGGTCTCCCAGGTGTCTATTGGCTACCAAAAACCACTCACCTTAAATTGGCCTTCATGGTGGCGAAGTCAGAAGAAGTCGGAAAGGTCATTTAATTTAGCTAAAGAATGCCTTTTTAACTACAAGTGCGATCTAATAGACCAGGAACTCCGTATCTACACGTATATAAAAGCATTTAAGTCATAAATATCTTTCGACTTCCTACTTCAAACTCTCTAATCGTAATCCCATTTGACGTCACAGCCTTTGTCTAGGTCTGTAGAAATATCAATAACAGCAATTACATTTTCTATTAACGAAATCACAACAGAATGGGTTTTCCCACAAAGCAGTGCCAGCACAACATCATCCATGTCTACCACCTCATCATCCCCATCCCTATCCCCATCCCCATCCCCATCCACATCCACATCATCAAAATCATCTATAAAAACAATCGCAGCCAGGCAGCGGCAATTGCCGAACCGAAAGCAACTCCATTTTCCCCGTCTTTTCCGCGCTGGCAAGTTCATCAAACCGAGCAGGAAAACAGAAAATGAAGCGGGACTGGGGCGTTGGGAAACTCGGGGCAACTGCTGGAAACTGGTGGAGACTGGTGGAGACTGGTGGAAACTGTGGGCCGTACATGTGGTCGTTATTGCTATTGCTTTTCGGCCATCTCCGTCGCATTCGCCAGTGGAAGCCCCTGCTCCAGCCTCAAATGCAGGATGCGTCTGAAAAAAATACACGTAATTTTGGAGTTGTTTTTTTGTGCGATTGCTGTTGTTGTTTTTGGGCCCATGCTGGAAACCTCTTCATCATCAAAAGACATGAGAGGCGCCATGGCCATAGATCCATGCGAAATTAACATAGACGAAAGGCGCCGAAGGGGACGTTGTTAGAAGGCATGAGTTGTGCACAAAATTTGCACCCACCATGTACGGCAAATGAATGGGAATGTTGCTCGGAAAACTGGTAAAGTCGGTCGGAGGGCAGAATACATGAATTTCGGTGCCTCGAAAAGGCTTCTGTTTAATGGAGAAGTCGAAAGATGGCTTTCTATGTTGGCAATCTCTTTAAAAAAGTCATTGAAAATAGTATTTTACTTTAATTATCACTTAAATTGAACACCATATGCATGGCCAATAAAGTGCGAAAACTAAAGTGCTCGCAGACAGCAAGGAACCGTAACTAAGTGCCTTTCCGGACAATTAAATAAACACAATTTTCCAATTGTATTTAAAGTACAAGCTGGCGCACACAAAACACTTAACCCGAATCGCCTTAGACGTCTGCTTAGAGAACGAGTCGGCCAGAAAAAGGCCGCTTAACTTCCGGTCAAATAGCCAGCGACATACAGCCAGCCCCAGTTGAACTTCAACCTACCAAATCCTCAACCTTCCATGGGTCCTTGGCCTCAGGACCTCGGCACGTCCAGCTGCAAAATTTACTTAGCCCCGACCGAAATAGCAGGCAAAAGTGTGAAAAAGCCGACGAAATGTTGTTATCTAAATGCGCGCTGAACTTTTCATGCGAAAGGATAGAGGACGGAACACAAAAGGCGGACCCTTAGACAAAGGATATACTTGTACATATAGACCGACGCCCACATCCAGGCATTCCCAATGCGCTTATTAAAATCCCTTTAAAACCTTGCCGACTGCCGGCAGGAAAATCAATTAAGTCGAATACACTTCCCCGAGGATAATTGCTTTCGGAACGAGGATAACTGCCGCCAGCCAAAAACTGAAAACTTTTGTGCCAATGAACATCAGCTCCCATAACGGGCTAAGCGAAGCGTTAAGGCCTAATGGCAACTTGGCCGATTTCTATAGGCCCTTACATCCCTTCGGCCACGAATGGTAATGATGGGATTTGAAAACGGCTGGTGACAATAAATATTTATTAATGTGAATCACTGTTAAATTTTATTTGAAAATATATGCTCATTAGTTAAAAATGTAGAAATTCATATAAGTACGTTATCAGTACTATTAATATTTCCTAAAATTCATTTCAAGGATATAAGACACGGTACCCGCTTTGTCTATCAGACAAACTCGTAGTTTTCCTTCCGCTTTTATAATTTTTCGCCAAAAACTCAAATTAAGTGCGCTTCAGATTCTTTGCCCCAAATCGTTAAAGTTGAATAAGTTGGTTAATTAATTTCGTTGTTTTCAGAGACTTGAGTTCGCCTTCAGCGACTAAGTGATTTGTTAATTTGTAATAATACGGACGCCAACTGGTTACCGCAATTAGCAATAATGAATGGGCTGCTGCATTTGATTTTGGCAGCCAGCTATTAGCCGTAATTGTAGACTTTTACAGGGCCAAAAGCCAAAGTGAAATTAGCATGCCCGGTGGGCATAATTTGTGAAAAGAAATCCAAACTTTCACTGCCCCCCTGCCAAATTTCCCCCCGAATTTCCCCGAATAGTCCTGCGCACATATACTCGTACAATGCGGGGGCGTGGCCAGGACTCTGATTGCCCCGACGTGTTTACAAGCGTTAAGCGGAGCGCCATTAAATGTTATGGCCGTGTGGAAAAGCACGATCCATTGAATGCCAGTGTCCAACCAGGTGATAAAGTGTCGAATGTGGCTAGTATCAGGAGGCAGGAGGCAGGAGGCGAGGATCCAGGTGCCCGGTGCCAGGTGCCAGAGCTAGGAGCAGGGATTCGATGAAAGTGGAGGTGTTGGCCAGCATTGGATGGTCGATGCTTGCACTGCTTCTAACTGAAACACACAAATTGAAAAAGAAAACTTTCCCGATGGAATAAAGTTGGGCGTTTTAGAGTTTAATAGCAGTCGGTGGTGTGCAGCTCTTGGCTTATAGCAAAATAGACAACTTACTGACCGTCAGCCAAAATGAAATAGAAAAATTAAATATTGACGCGAACTTACCTGAAAATGAGAACCCAATTAATGACAACTTGATAAACAGAAAGAATAACTGTTGCATAAGCTGATTATCTTAACTTTAATAGAGCTTCTTAGAATCTCTTGGCCATATTGGTCATTAGCAACTGAATTATCCGTAATTTAGACTCCATCGCTTGACTTCATGCAGCGAATTTAAATAAGCCGCACCCTTGGACTATTTATCAATCATGGTGATGTGGAGACCACATGGATGGGTGCAAAGTGGTGGTACGGAATGCAAGTGCGATGCTCCGGGCAACCGCAAGTTTACTGTAGCATAGCTAAAAAGGCAAATGGGGGAAATCCGGGGAGAGGTGCACAGGCACACAGGTACACAGGTATCGCAGGGGATAATCGATGGCAGGGGGAAGGTCAACCGCAGGAGTTGAACCTGGGGCTGGCGGAGAACACAAACAAATGGAGCGGCCACAGAATGGCCACCCAGGCAGCAATTAAAAATCCCTCGGGGGGGCAAACAAGCAGCTAATGTCCTGCCTCATTGAGCCATTAATTTCAAGGGAGCCAGGTTAAGGCGGTGGATAGAGCTGGTTTATGTGAAGGTGGGTGGGTGGGTGGCTAAGCCTGCAACCTTTGCAATTTGTCCACATCGATTAGTGTCCGGCGCTCATCGTCTTCGACTGACAGCATGACAGCCATGTCCACGTCTATTATTTTCAACTTAACATGGCCCGCGCCTCTGACAATTGGCCAGGACATTTACTCCTGCCCCTTTGCCCTTCGTGGGACCAAAGGGCGCCACAATACGACTTGCTCACCGCATAACTGCACAATGGCCGACCTACAACTCACTTCCTTCCGCCGCACGGCTGCCACGCCCAACTTTCTCACATTCCCGCCCATCAACGGGACCTTTCCCTGCAATATCTTTAATGCTTTGCCCTTTTCCCTTTCTCCTTTTTCCCCTTTCTCCCAGCCTGGCCTTTTTTCCTGTCGTTGAAACGTGTGTCCAGCGGAAATGACAACGACAGTGGCAATTACATTGTTGCATGACACAAATAGTGTTGCCTACAACAAGGGGAACAACAATTGCTGAGACATGGGGGCTAGCTAAAGGATAAAAAGGGGAAATTAAAGGAAGCAGAAGCGACTTAGTGATACCCTAACTCTGCATTTGGTAGGAATGGCCAAATACGAATGTGAGCAACAACTCAACCAATGAATGACAACTTTAATTTACACGTATTATCCTAAATAAATAGTTCGTTTTTAAAAACATATGTAAAATGTATTACCAGCTATAGAAAACAATTAGGAACCAATTAGTTATTGATAACCATTTTTATATGCAGAAATAATCATATTGGCGAACAACGATCGATCCACATTAAACAAAAGGCCATTTAAATTAAATTTTGCAATCAACGGCGCCAGATTAAATACATTCAGTATATGCTGTCTTTTGCCCACGGAGTAATGAAAAGGCCGCTATAAAAATAAAATATTTTCATGTGGCAGACACTGCGTGTTTTTCTGGGTGACAGAAAAGGTATAAATTTAATTGATGTCATGCCGCTGAAAATGTGTCACATTTACTCGCTTTAAACGCCTGGCTGCCCTCGTGACGTTTGTTCAATTGTAATCAAATGTGCGTTTGTCCGTTTGTCCGCTTCTCCGTCCGTTTGGAAATCGCTGCGTGCCACATGCCGAATTCCGCACAGTGTCCTGCGTCATGTGGTATCCCACTTTGGGCGATCCCAGGCGCCATTTACCACTGGCCATTCTCCATTCTCCATTTGCCATTACTGTTGCCTTGGCCGAGTGCCAAACTAATTGCTACAAATTATCGCTTTTATACTCGGCCCAACTGCTCGAGCATCTGACAGAGAAAGTACACTCCCCTCCCCTTGTCTTGGATTGGCGGACCTTGCCTCGTGCGTGTGCAACTCAATTATGCCACAATACACGGCAATACTACAGCTAAATTAGGCTCAATTTTTGGCAATTGAAAACGACTTTCGGCGGAATGTTTTGAGCTGGAGTTTTGGCCATTAAAGGGAAAATATTCTATGCCTTTTTTTCTTTATAAGGTTTTACATTTCCGATGTAATGGTTAGAAGAAATAGGGTATAGGGTGTGGTATTAGCTTTTATTGAACAAATTGAATAAGGAAGGCCGAAGGATTCATTTAGCATTGGCTAAATTTTCCATTTGTCCCTATAAATCAAAACTTTCGCCAATAAGGAGCCCAGAAATAAATTCAAACTTCTGTAAAATGTTTGGGGGCGGGGCTAAGTAGAGGCACCTGGTTGTCAGACAATTTGGGCCACTTAACACCTCGCTGATTGCCAGCCGAAGCGCAACAAATCGTTTATTTGGAATTATTTTAATTCTGTTTTTGTTCTCTTTTTGCGAGCATTTTTTTAACACAGATGGATTTTAGATGGATTTTGTACGCCTGTTTGCACTTGCACCGCCAGCTGTTTGTTGTATTTTCCACTACGATCTTTCTAGATTTTTTCCTAGCTTTCGTCGCTGTCGAAGGAAACGCCAATTTCTGTCGCTCGGTTGTCAGGACAACAACAACAGCGATTGTCGAGCGTAATAATAAATGAGAAGTGGAAAAGTTTTGCCGCCGCCGTGCTTATTGTCAAGCTCGGCCAGGCCATAAAAAACAAACTTCAATGGCAATAAGGCGACAAAAAGAGAGCTGAATACAAAAAAAAAACAAGAAACGAAAAACAAAAAACAAAAAACAAAAAAAAATGAAAAGCCGGACCAAAAGAACAACGGACAGAACAAAAACAGCCAGAGGAAAAGTTCAAGGCACTGACTTTATAGCTGCAATAATGCCCGTAGACCAACTGGCGGTGGGTGGTGGCAGGTTGGTTGGCCCGGGAAGTCCAAAAAAAAAAAGAAGGTGAGCCACACGCCAGCAACAGCGAGCCGCAAAACAAAGCCAGTTGCAACCAGGAAAGGGGCGGAAAAAAGGGGGTGGACCAGCTGGTAAGGTGAGCAGGAAACAACAAGGCCACGCCGCATCCCGCCGAATGTGTTGAGGCACTTTGGCGAGGTAACGAAATGTAACAAAGTGCCGGGGCGTGGCGGTCGCCTGGTTTCCAGCAGGCAACTTTGGAGGTGGGCCAACATGGGTGCTGGGTGAAGGGGGATGGTGAATGGTGGATAGGTAAGGGGATGGGGATGGGGTATTAGGTCAGGTTTGTTGTGTGGCTTACACCGGAAATTTGTATTTAGAAGGCCTCGGGCGCCGTTCTTGTTGCTCCTTTTCGTGGCCCCAAGGAGCGGCAGGATAAGACCCTAATATGGTCAACTAAATTTAACTTTTTAACAAGATCCGGAAGATTTATCTCAAGTTGTTGAATGGGGCAGCTTAGGATTACCCAAACAATTTGCGCAGGGCTCAACGTGGTGCGAAAATCCGATCTTTGGTTACTCGTTAGCATCTAAGCAACTGATAGTTACAATGTAAAAACTGAAGTTCACCTTACCAAAAACGAAATAGTAAGTAGTAGTAGTAGTAGTAAGTACATTGTAAGTTATGTAGTAACTTTGTTTTATCGATTCTTGAACTCAACCGCATGAAGCGTAGTCTACCATTTCATGAAATGATCTCCACCTGTGTGCGGAATTGGAAACCAAACCAAGAGCCGTCTCCCTCGATGCCCATCGAATGTTAATGTGGGCAATCAGGCATCGAAAGTTTATCTATGCCATAGCACCGTATTAATGGCCAGGTCAATGACAAAAGGACAATGTCGGTCAACGGAACGGCAAAGTCAAAAGCACCGCATTCCCACAGGACATTCATTCAGTGGGGCAAACAGACAAGCGAACCCGATGGCCAACACTTCAGCTCGGAGTGACGGAATGACAGGCTGATGGCTGATGGCTGATGGACAGACCCCGGACACATAAACAGAGTCAATAGAGAGACAATAGTTGAAATTAACAAATGAATTGAAATTACTTAAACAAATTCATTAGACGCGGGCCGTGTCAGAGTCCTACATCTGCGTTGACACCACCACCAGGGCACCCATCTCCCGGGGATTCCCCGCCATTAATATTCTGCCACAAATGTGGGTGGTTGTGTATGTGGGTGGGTGGCGGAAGGTGGAAGGTGGGCGGTGCTTCTGTATCTGCCCCAGGTAAGCATTGGCCCACGCCTCTGCAATTGTCCATCGAAAAGTGGCGAGTTTTTACCCATTTCCCCCGCTTTTCACCATCGGCATCGCATGTAATTAAATTTTCCAACCTTAATGTGCTAAGCATTGTAATTTTCTCCCCCTCGCCTGCCAGTCACGAGTTTAAATTGTCAGAAACTGTGACAGCCCGACACCTTTTCGCCCAGGTGTGGAGGAAACTGGCGAGGCGACAAGCCGCATATCTATAATTTTCATTAATTTTAATTGGCTTTGGGTGTGGGTGTGGGTGTGGGTGTGGACGGAACGCCGCTCAACTACAATGTTTTCAAAATTTTATTGAATTTTTAACCTGGATGGGTCCTCTTGCTCTCCAAAGGGTTGAACAAACTATGTTCAGGCAATTTATGGAGGACATTTATAGTCATGGTTAAATGCTCATGAATACGAAATAGTTTATTAACAGATTTTTAGGGGTTACACAATATTCCGTATATTTTTATTTATTTATAGTTAATTCCTGTAAGCATTTATAAACAAATTTAGCCTATAACAAAGTAGGTTTGAGATGACTGCCACAACAGAATGACACAATCGTTTTAAAGCCTTTTGTTTGCATACTTTTTGAATACTTTTCGAAAATTTTGGGAAGCGTTGGAAATACGCGATCCCCGAAATTCTAAATTTTTGTGTATTGCCTTCAGTTAAAGGACCCATTGACTATGGCCAAGTTGGGGGCCATCCTCGCGCGGAGTGCCGTTCATCTCAGCGAGCATCGCCACCTTTTGAACCAGGCCTTCGTATTCACCTATCAGCGCAGCAGGGTCAAAGTTCGCCGAAACCACTGTTGCGGAATGAAGGTGGTGCCATCTCGCGCGGAGCACTTAAATGCCCTAAAGGCCGAGGAGTTCGACGTTCTGGTCATCGGAGGAGGAGCCGTGGGCTGTGGTTGTGCCGTCGATGCTGCGTGTCGTGGTCTTAAAACAGCATTAATTGAGGCCGAGGATTTTGCAAGCGGCTCCAGTTCGCGTACCAGTAAGCTGATCGATGGCAGTGGTTCATATCTGGGCACTGCCCTCCGGGAGAAGGATGTCGAGCAGCTGTACATTATGCTGCAAATGATGAGTGAGCGGGTGACCATGCTGAAGAACGCTCCGCACCTGAACCGCATCCAGCCAATGATCATACCCATCTATAGTTTTTTGCAGATGCCCTGTACCTGGCTGGGATTGAAGGTAGGTTGGTGAGTTGAGACAAGCCACAGGTGCTAAAAATACATTCCAAGGTTTACGACTGGATATCTGCAGCCTCGAATATCCGCGGATCGCACATCATCTCCAGGGAGGCCACCATGTATGAGTTTCCGCTCCTAAAAACCAAAGGCCTTCGCGGTGGTGTCGTCTACTATGATAGTCAGGTGGACGATGCCCGGATGTGTGTCGCATTGGTGATGACCGCGGTGGCCCTGGGTGCCAATGTGTGCAACCACATGGAGGTGGTGGAGATCATGCCACAGGAGGGCTGCTGCCGAGTTTTACGCGTTAAGGACAAGATCTCCTGCGATCAGTTCTACATCCAGTCCAAGGCGGTGATCAATGCCACAGGGTCCAGCACTGATGCCATCCGGCAGATGGACAGGGAGGGAACAGCCCCGATTCTGTTGCCCACTCTGGGAACCCAAGTCACCCTTCCCCGCTACTTTGGTTCCGGACACTACGGCTTGCTGAGTCCGGCTGAGAAGAGTGATGATCTCACTATATACATGGTACCATTCGAGAGCCACATGGTTTTAGGCACTCGCGAAGTGGAGCTGGACGAAGTGTCCGGAAGGGGAAATCCCACCCCCGAACCAGATGACGTGGACTGTCTGCTGGAGGCAGCCAAGACCAGGATGGATCCCTGCGTGGAGCTGGGCCGCTGCCACGTCCTCAGTGCCTGGACGGCCATCAAGGCCAGTGTGAGCTGTCCTACCGGCCAAGAGAATGATGATAAGCGTGGATCACCGCTCAACAGCTATATGATCGAGGTTAGTGCCGACGGTCTGATCACGCTGGCCGGCGGGCGCTGGAGCAGTTACCGAGTAATGGCAGCCGATGCCGTGGATTTGGCGATTAAATCTTGTGGACTTTGCGACGATCATGTGACCTCCAGTTGGACACAGGACTTGAAGCTAGACGGAGCCGAATCATGGTGTTGCATGCTGCCGCTGGAATTCGTGCAGGACTACGCTGTGCCCATGGACGTGGCGCACCATATATCCGATTCCTATGGGTACAATGGACATGCATTGTTCTCTCAGGCTCCCGATCTAAAGAAGCGTCTTCATCCGAGCTTCCCCTATATCGAGGCAGAGGTTCAGTATGCCATGCGAAATGAGTACGCCTGCACCCTTGTGGACATCATCGCACGGCGCCTGCGCATAGCCTTCGTGGATGCGGCCGCCACGCTGCACATGCTGCCCAGAATCCTCAGGATCATGGCCGCGGAGAAGGGTTGGGAGGAGGAACAGCAAAAGCAACAGATGATGGCGGCCCAGGAGTTTCTGGTGCGCCAGATGGGTCTCGGCTCAATAGTCCAACCCAGGAGCACTAGCAGGAGCAAGCCGAAAAAGAAAGCCTCCTCGGAGGGATGTTGCTGCCGGGCGGCAGTTCGCAGGGGAGCCAGGAGCTACTCCATGTCCAGCGTGTACTTGCCCCTTATGACTCATAAGCCCTTGGCGCAATAGCCAACGTTTCGTTGAGTGTGGGTCTTTCTATGCCATTAAATGAAGTTCGCAACAATACAGTTTTAAATGAAAAAGTAAAGATCAGCTGCATATCAGATAGTTTTACTTTATTATGATAGGAAACGGGAAAGCATTCACATTAATTCTGGAGCTCTTCGGATCTTGATGTGGTTTTCCGAGATCTTGATATACGTAGTTCATAAGGATCGACATTTACTTATTTATTTAATCAGGTTAGGAACTCTCTAGCCTTTTTAGGAAATATTGAAATTGTTTGTTCTAGATAGGTCATATCTCTGGGATACTTTTATACTTCAAGTTATATGATAGTCATGGACTACTAGATTTCATTTTCTTGGTATTACAAAACATTTATGACATACTCAGCTGATCTAATTAATTTTAATTAATTAATTTATTTATTTTGCTGTAATTTTGTTGGTGTGATGATGTTGTAGAAATACAAATAAATTAAGAAATGGCCTAAGACTGGAGTTCTAACCTCCATAATTCAACTTATCTTAATCGGATTTTGAAGTGGCATACCTCTAAATGTTTCTGGCGCATTTCTCTACAAACCTGCATTCAAATTTAAAAAACTTTTTTTTACAATTTTTTTTGTAATTTTTTGGTGTGCTGATGTTGTACAAATTCAAAAAAATTAAGAAATGGCCTAAGGCTGAAGTTCTAAACTCCATAACTCAACTTATCTTAATCGGATCTTAAAGGGGCATACCTCTAAATGTTTCTAGCGCAATTCCCTAAAAATCTGCATTCAAATTAAAAAAAAATTTTTTTTTTAAATTTTTTGTAATTTTTTTTTGGTGTGCTGATGTTGTAGAAATACAAATAAATTAAGAAATGGCCAAAGACCGAAGTTCTAAACTCCATAACTCAACTTATCTTAATCGGGGTTTGAAGTGGCATACCTCTAAATGTTTCTAACGCAATTCTCTAAAAATCTGCATTCAAATATAAAAAAATTTTTTTCTAATTTTTTTTTGTAATTTTTTTGATGTGATGTATTGTAGACATACAAATAAATTAAGATATGGCCTAGGACTGGAGATCTAAACTCCATAACTCAACTTATCTTAATCGGGGTTTGAAGTAATAATTGTTTCTGGCCCAATTCTCTAAAAATCTGCATCCAAATTAAAAAATTTTTTTTTTTAATTTTTTTGGTGTGCTGATGTTGTACAAATTCAAAAAAATTAAGAAATGGCCTAAGGCTGAATTTCTAAACTCCATAACTCAACTTATCTTAATCGGATCTTAAAGGGCATACCTCTAAATGTTTCTAGCGCAATTCCCTAAAAATCTGCATTAAAATTAAAAAAAAAAATTTTTTTAATTTTTTTGTAATTTTTTTTTGGTGTGCTGATGTTGTAGAAATACAAATAAATTAAGAGATGGCCTAAGACCGAAGTTCTAACCTCCATAATTCAACTTATCTTAATCGGATTTTGAAGTGGCATACCTCTAAATGTTTCTGGCGCATTTCTCTACAAACCTGCATTCAAATTTAAAAAACTTTTTTTTACAATTTTTTTTGTAATTTTTTGGTGTGCTGATGTTGTACAAATTCAAAAAAATTAAGAAATGGCCTAAGGCTGAAGTTCTAAACTCCATAACTCAACTTATCTTAATCGGATCTTAAAGGGGCATACCTCTAAATGTTTCTAGCGCAATTCCCTAAAAATCTGCATTCAAATTAAAAAAAATTTTTTTTTTAAATTTTTTGTAATTTTTTTTTGGTGTGCTGATGTTGTAGAAATACAAATAAATTAAGAAATGGCCAAAGACCGAAGTTCTAAACTCCATAACTCAACTTATCTTAATCGGGGTTTGAAGTGGCATACCTCTAAATGTTTCTAACGCAATTCTCTAAAAATCTGCATTCAAATATAAAAAAATTTTTTTCTAATTTTTTTTTGTAATTTTTTTGATGTATTGTAGACATACAAATAAATTAAGATATGGCCTAGGACTGGAGATCTAAACTGCATAACTCAACTTATCTTAATCGGGGTTTGAAGTAATAATTGTTTCTGGCCCAATTCTCTAAAAATCTGCATCCAAATTAAAAATATTTTTTTTTTAATTTTTTTGGTGTGCTGCTGTTGTACAAATTCAAAAAAATTAAGAAATGGCCTAAGGCTGAAGTTCTAAACTCCATAACTCAACTTATCTTAATCGGATTTTGAAGTGGCATATCTCTTAATGTTTCTGGCGCCATTCTTAAAAAATCTGCAACCAAAACTGTCACGCCCACACTTGAAAAATGTTGCGGTATTTTTTCACTTCTTTATATATCTTGTAAATTTCTATAGATTTGGAAAAAACATTTTGCCGCGCCAGCACTTAAATAATTTTTAAGTTGTTTTTCATTTTAAAATTTTTTACCAATTTCTACCGATATTCCCGAAAATGTTGCTCGTTTGCATTTTCACTAACTGAGTAACGGGTATCTGATAGTCGGGGAACTCGACTATAGCATTCTATCTTGTTATTTTGTCATGTTGGGGCGTTGATTTTGAATTATTGTTATTGAAGCGCAAAAGCCATTTCTTCTTGTTACGCTTATCGTTCATATATGTCTTTTATTTATTGGCTGATTGGGGCTCGAAAATATGGGAATGCTTGTGGGTGGTATTTTATAAGTAGCTCATTTTTCCTGCCACAGCTCGTTAGCCATGTAAATGGGGTTTTTATGGCCGCAATTTGAAAGGGCGTGGAAATTAATAACGAAATTATATGAAAATATACCATTGAATTCTAAATTATTATAATTGTTAAGTAGCAGCATTATAACAAAAAGCAATAGTAACATAAATGGTTGCCTTTTTAATACTGTACTTATTGCAGACATATGGTTTACACATCATTTATGCACTTCATTTGAATGACGGCTGGGAAAACCTTACGTGAAATCACGCGCAAAATTTTGAACGGAATTAAATAAAACTATTAGTCGGCCGAAGTCAGAACACTTGCACTTTTCGCCTCACTTTCTAACAAAAGCCATTCTGCGGTCTTTTGGGCCGCATTTTTATGCTGATTAGTAGAGTTAATAATTTCGAGCACGCGAAACTATTTCGGGAATTTCTTGAAACTTCAAGCATAAATTGCAATGCCCATACCAAGGGTCGGTTCGCCAGTGTGGCCAACGCCTGCTTCACTTCATTTCCCCTTTCTGCAACAGCCACTGCGGCGTCGAAAATTTTAATAAGTTTCGGGCAGCAGTCTGAGGAAGTAAGTAATAGGTTAAAATGCAGGCGATGCACACGCGAGCCCATAATAATAAGAAGCCTTTCCAACGATTTGGAAAGGGAGCCCTTCGTCCTGTTGGCTGCAAAACAGCCAGTCAAGGACATTAGCGAGGCACCAAAAAAAAGGTATTAAAAAAGAAATAACTCCTTAAATAGCGAAAAATAAGAAGCGTAAGAAACGTATAGCGGAAGAACCGCCATAAAATTCTAAATGTAATGGGGGGAGGCGACAATCGGAAATAACAGGAAAATAGTGTGTCATAAAAATGATGTCGTACTGGTGTAAAGTACATATCACAGCGGCAGCTGAGAATAAAGTAGATATTAAGATCTTGCAAAGGAGATTTTATGTTTGTGAAAAATACCGGAGAAATGCAAAAGTTGTGTTATGAAGTTATTAATACTTATACCTGAGTTGCAATAAGGCATGAATTCGTTTTGAAAATCATAAAAAAAGATTCCTCCATATATTTTTAACTAACTTTTGAAGTGAGCTTGCGTAATCAGCAAGTGAGGCAATAGTAAATTATTTGGAAGAGCGCTTTGAAACGTTATTCAATTATTTTTGGCACTTGTATGCAAGCCATTTCCGTCTAGCCAAATAAACTGCGAACTAGGAATGGAAGTTTTTCATATTTCCAGCATTGGGAAAATAGTTATTCTTGGGCAAGCCATGCATAAAATCATAATATATCTCCACATATACGCAAGCACAAGTTATCTCGACCCCAGTTGAAGTGGAAATGGGAAAGTCGGTGGTCGGTGTTCGGGGAAATGGCACTCAGCT
This sequence comes from Drosophila orena, assembly GCA_005876975.1. Classification (NCBI taxonomy): domain Eukaryota; kingdom Metazoa; phylum Arthropoda; class Insecta; order Diptera; family Drosophilidae; genus Drosophila; species Drosophila orena. The sequence goes on along the minus strand of VCKV01000008.1, from coordinate 5,132,481 downwards.
GCAAAACATTGGTCCAAACGATAAGTGACAAACATGGTAAGGCAAACAAATGTGTATTTTATACGTTTGCCAAATGGAAAAGGCGAAGGCCAAAGATGCACAACTGTCAGATAAGTGTGGAGAGCATTTTGCGGAGTGTCTTTCTGCCCGCAGGTGACATGTTAAACGTCTTGTAAGCATTTGCATTTCCTTGCTCATAAAATAGAAGGCATAAGATGGAAATAAGAAAATTTCCTTCCCCTTGGGAAGTGGGGGAAAATGTTTCTGTAAAATATCTGTACAATGCATACTCGTATACTCCTCGTATGTATGTGAGGAAACAACTGAAATAGCATGAGGTGGCAGAGGCCAACATCTTTTATCTGCAGTTCATTCATTTTGTTGGCAGCGACTTCAAAGGGGTTGAGTTGTTGGCTTTGGCTTAAAGCATATTTGATTATGTCACAAAATATCCTTGAGCGTGTACCACGCCGTATCTGTCGGCCTCTGCGTTTGCTTAGCCATAGATAAATTTCACAAATATGCAAATAAAACACTCCCTCCTTCCGAGCGGCCGGACGAAAATGGAAAATTGTTTTCATAAATATTTCAAATATGTGCAATTTTTGTTCTTGGCCAATTGGCTGCGAACAACCTTTTCAAAAGGCAAGAAAACCTAAAATTATTTTCTCTTCCGAAATTGCTTTTAATGGCAGATGGTAAACACACATTTTTCTGGGCAGAACCAAATACCGAGGTCCATTAAGTTTTAATGCACGAAATTTGTTTTACCTGTAACTGTAGCACAGACTTGACCACAGACGGATATAAATGAAGGCTTTTAAAGATTTTAAATTTTAATCGGTATCAATAAAAACATATTCCTTTTGGAATTTCCAATGTACATTTTCTGATACTGCATATAGCTGCACATGTTGGTCGCCTTATGTTTAAGTAACTTATTGCAGATAATCCAAGGAGACTTTTGCCAACTGTTTTACTCCACGAGTCACCGAAGAATCGTCAGCTTTGAGAACTTGTAACTTAATTAACTACACACATATTAGCTGATATTTAGCTGATTTATTATGATTTCTTAAATTACTTTTCTTGGTAATGAAAAGCATTTTTAACATACTTAGATTCTACTATTGTAGAACCAGTACCAGTTTCTGAGCGCCAATAAAAAATAACGTTTTGGCAAGGGCTCGACTAGTTAAATTACTTTATAGTGAAACCTTGTAAAATAGCAATTGCTTTTGATATTGATATATGCAGAGAAAAAATAAGTTCCTCTGTTGTTGCTATTTTCATGTTCCCCCTGTCGGTTCATCAGTCAATCAGTCAATCAATCAAACTAAGAAGCCCATCAAGAGGAGGTCATTAAATTATCAAAGCACTTACCCTTTGAGGGGATTTCGGCGAGTGTGGGCGTGGCTGTCATCAGCATGGTAACCGCGGCAATGGCTATTATCGTCACGGCCAACTGCCGGACGTTAAACTCCGGCTGTGGGCGGAAGCGGCGGCGTGTATGTGGGCGTGGCAGGCAGTGGAGTTCTGCCATGGCCATGAAAATCCTTTACCTTAGTTTTCCTCTGCAACGGCTAATGTAACGCAATAAGTTCAACACTACGGCGACAAGTTGCCAAATGTCCAAGGATTCACTGGGCGGCAAATGCTTTCACCTTTAATCACTTTAACGTCGCGTAATCAACAGCAACAACAATGGGGCTGTAATCAACACCAACGGCGATTGAAATGGAGTGTCACGATGGCGATTATGATGATGACTGGGTGGCCCCATGACGATGGGGAGCCAGCTTGCCACCACTTTACGGGGGCCTCAGACCCAAGTCAAAATCCGGACGCGGATCCGGATGCGTGGAATGATTTGCTGCTGCTGTTTACACGCATTTTTGCTACATAGTTTGGGCCCCGGCCTTTTGACTTCTGACTTTGAGCCAACTTTGTTTGCTTTACTTTGAGTTTCGAGTCCTCATTCCACGGTGCCGTCGAAATTCATTGCCTGTGCGTTAATTTGAAGCGTTTAAGACTTCGGCTCAGCCGGATTAAATATCTTCAGACAGCACGCAGACAGTAATTTGATTTGTCGGCGGAAACTCAACATTAATTTTACTTTGGCCCTTAACCTTTTGTTTGTGAAGGCAAATCTTACACAAAGAAGAATATTTTGGATTCAAACTTAAATGGAACGTTTGGAAAATATATCAAAATTAAAAATGTCGAGGTAACAATTGAAGAAATTGCAATAAAGGAATAATTTAAACTTAGCTTATAGGTAATGTTGCATGTACATTGAAATGGAATGAATTTTAATTCTGTAAAACTTTCAATTGCTTTCCCAAACGAATTTCAAAAGTTTTTCAATTGGTTTTGTGGATATCGCCGGAATGCCTGGCTGCAGACCCGTGAATATACTTTCCTCAAAATCTCAATTTGCAACGTCAAGCTGTCAGCGCTGTGTTCGCTGGCAAATCAAGTCTGACAAATGAAATGATTACACAAAGTAAACAGCAAACACGTAACACACAAACCACCTGTCAGAAACTTTTGTGCTCCCACCTTATTCCCTTTTTCACCAGTTGAGGAAAAAAGGACAGTGGCAGGCAACATTTCACAGGAAAGCGGAAAGCCAGAAAGGAGTATTATCGAAGAGGCATGGCAAAAACAATATCGCCATCACAACACAGGCACAAACGGGGTGCGGAACGTACCAAAAATGCAACGGCGATGCCAGCAAAATGGCAATGGCAACACTTCCGTTTCCGCTTCCGACGCTGCGGGCGACTTTCTCGCACAGTTGGCAAAACGTTGAGCAAACTCAAACGCAAACTCAAAAGCAAGTGCGACGGTCGGATGGCGCAACATAACAAAGCTTGTTAGCGTGGCTGCCCCACAGCGGTGCAACAAGCGCCCCATTTTATCCACCTCCCAACAAAGGGATTGCGGATATCTCAGGCTGAGGAAATCCCCCCCGTTTTTTTGTGTTTGTTTCGTTTCGGGGCATCAACCAGAACACGGAACAATGGCGCCCAAAATGTACGAAAATTTTAAACGCTTTTAATATTAAAGCGTCCGGTATAGAGACACAAGCGTCGTAGAACCCGGCGGCACAGGGCCACCAACAAAATGCAACACGGCGTGCAACAGTAGCAAAGTCGGCTGTGGCATGCGGGGCATGCAAAAAGCGGCAACTGCATGAAAATGACACACAAAACGAAACAAAAATGTAGAGTGCAGCGATGGGTATTTTTTGATAAGACTTTATGCATTCTACTGAAAAGGTTTTAATTAGTTTGCTAATACAAATTCAACTGGTATAATTTGTAGCGTGAAAATATGTCTAAAAGAATGTTACTGAATATTATACATACAAAACAAAGAACATTTTTCTCATAATACAGTTAACCATATTGGGAATTGTCTTAATTATTCTTCAAATTGAAACAATTTGGCGCGGTGCATCAGAACTCCAAATTAAAAAAAAAATTAAGTTAAAACATTTCACATAGTGGGATCTTGTAACCTTCTGTCTATATAATCCTGGCTACCCTGTACGCAAACCATCTTCCTCGAGAAACTCTTCGTGAACACTTTACTACCCAGCCGGGATTTCAGCAACACCCGTTCCATACCCTACCATACATTCTGGCTCTTGGCCCGGAGTGCATTTTTTGCCGAGTTCTTAGACTGTGCGACCCTCTTCGTGACGAAAATGTTTCGCTTAACTGGATTTTCAAATATTTATTGCAACAAATTATTTTGCTGGTTACATGGCGGCTCTTTGTTTGTGTCTCAACATGGCCAACATCCCATTCCCTTGGACCCCTTCCGCAGTCAGTGTTCGTAAGCGGTTTTTATGGCCATTTAGTTTGTTGCATTCCAGTAAAAGGATTTGGTGTTGGGATATTTGCGGTTTTTTGCACAATTTCTGACAAATTACGGTATTACAGTTGCATTCAATTTATTTCGAGTGTAAATCCCATATATAATGGTTAAATTGGCAAGTGCAAAGTATTTTCGTCATGAAAGAAAGTGGCTCCATAATCTACTGTTGAAAATAAAAACAAGGAACGTAAGTGAATTATTGTGTTTATAAACTACTGTTAAATAATTAAAAATTTTATTTTTTTTAAGCTTAAAAAAGTATTGGTATAGTATTAACCAAATAAATATTTTTAAATTAATTCACATGCTTATATTAATGTGGAAAGCAGTTCCTTCGATCAAATTACCAAACTTTAAGGCAAAAATCATAACTATTTTCAGTTTCGACCATTAATGGTATTTCAGCTAAGTCCCCCAAAAGTATTAATAAAATACAATGGTCAATGACCCTATTCATCAGCATTACAGCACCATCACAAAACTTTTTCCGAGTGCAAACAAACGTGGCACATGTCGTCAAAAGGTTGGACCAGCAGTTTAGAGCCACGATCTGATTTCTTGCAAAACAACCAACAATTTGATAATTACTTTGAATTGGGCACGCAATTGCGAATGCAAGAGTAATGGAAAGCCGAAGTCGCCACGCGACAAGTGCACTAGAAACTTTCACTCGCTCACAACTTTGGCGAGGTCTGCCAAAATCCGGCAAATGACAGCGGCAAGGATAACGACAACGCACCGCGTAGCATTTCGTGTGGAGCACTCGCGTGGAATCGCAACTCGCACGTCAGATAGTTTCGTGGCGACCCTCGCTGGGCGCACAGACCGTCCGTTCCGTTGAAAGCCCGATTCACGACTGAACGGGCGGACGACTTCATTGGTGGAAAAGGCACTGCAATAATGGCCCCAACGACGATGCCAATTCGTGAAGCCAGTGGCTTCGGCTTTCGGCCGCCCTTCGGGTTTTCGAAATTCATCCGCTTCAGAGAAGGAATGAACTCTCGGCTGCGGATGGGGGGTTGGGGGTTCACTGGAAAGTCCTACTACTATAAGCTGTTTGCTCTTCTCTTAAGCTAAGATTCTGTGGATGATGGCCAACACATTATCCGATGAACCAATAAGTCTGTTATAATTTTAGTTATTCATGTATTAATGTATTTTATGCAGCTGAAACTTCAACTTAGATCTATATTAGACATAACTATAATAATATTTTTATTTATAATAAGTATTTCTTAGATAATATAATATTTTTAAATTAAATATTATGTTTGATATCAAGGAATTGCAATTGATTAAAACGTATAGTTACGTTTTTAAATTAATACAATTTCAACAAAAATTCGGTTTAAAGAAAAAAATAGTTTTCCAAATCAAACGACATGTGAGATACAGCCAGTCAGTTTCGACCATGAATAACAACTACTTCCGGACTTCCTTTTCCAAGCCACACACGAGTTCATGCCATGCAAAACTTTCACAGTCAAATTAACACGCATATTTAAAAAGAACAACTGAATAAATTGGCTTATCTGGCGAAACACACTGAAGTGCCAGACCACTTTACTGGACTCCAACCCCTTAGCCAATGTCAAAGGCAGCTACCACACAACTGAAAACTGGCCTCAACAGACTGCAAACCACAATAAAAAATATTCCACATACGCAGCGTTGGCTGCTGGCATCATTTAGATAAACATAACTTGGAAACTTAAAACCAAGTCGGGGGCAGATTGGAGAGGACGGGCCATCTGACCGATGTTAAATCCATACACGTAAAGAGCCAAATTCCCGGCAAGCAGTTTTGGCCATGAATTAAATAAACAACAACACCAACTGGATGAAGCTGAAAAGTACAACAAATAATTGCTACTGTCCCTGAGCTCTCGACATTTTTGAGTGGTTAGACTGCTTAGAGTTAAAGCTAAAAAAGTTTTATCGGGAGCTGACACAAATTCCCCTTGACCGTCACTCTAAAGTGAGCATTAGGATTCTTGGTAATAATAGTGGCTCGGACGCAAAAAGATAATCCAATGATGTGGACGAGGACCTTCACAGTTGGCCAACGGGGCATTGTTATATACATGTATATACTTTTAAATAAAGTTAAGCATATTGATGCAACTATAAAGTACTACGTGATATCTAACTAAGATATAACTACGCTATTTACCAATTAAACATTTTAAATCATATAGTTAAAAAGTGTAAGACAATTTCAGACCCGACATCAGCTGGCTTTAGCAGCATGAATTTTGTCTCAAAATCCTACCAATCTCCGCTTTCTGGTAGTGGGCTATTGGCCCTTAGGGATCAGCATTTAGCTGAAATCCGAGAGCATTTTCTGCTTTCTGCTGGTGTCATGCTGGAAACGACACCCAAAAGTGTGGGCATTAAGCGAAAGTTTCTCTTTTTTGCTCCTGATGCAATTGCAGTAAATTGCCAGCGCAAAAAGAGGAGTTGTTAGAGGAAACAAAGCAAAGCCCTTCCCAATGGCGCACTGAATGGCTTTCTGGGACCATCTCGTAGCAATTGATTACTACGGGCGACTGCATGGGCGTGTGGCATGTGGCATGTGGCACACTGCTACTTAAAGCGCATTAGCAACAATCAGTCGAAGGAAAAACAAGCTGATTGCATTGAGTGCGAAAATTGCTGCTGAATTGAAGTTATCGGCAAATATACCCAAATGATAAAACCATCTTAAAAGCAATATATACAGCCCTTGTAGTTGCCATTTACTGGCATTGGGAATGAACATATGACACCAACTGATCATAGCTAGACCTTATATTAAGCCATTAAAGTCATTAAAATATCTGTTATTGTTACAGCTAACATATCACCTCCAATATAGCAAAATATCTATGTTCAATTGTATATGCAACTAATAAATTGTTCACCTTTTCGACCAAGAAACTTCAACTCGAATAAAAATATTCCTTTTCGTCGTTAATCAAATTAATGAGTACTTAATAAATGCCATTACAGTTTTATTGCATTCCCACCGCAAAGAGCACAAAATGGATGGTAGTCTGGTCCGGTCCATGGAAGGATACATAAATTGAACAAATCGCCTAGCAGCTTTTCAGCTCTTCAGGTGATATATATATCAATTCGTACAAGTGGATCTAGACTAACTGAGTAAGGGGAACACCCTCGGATTTCATTTCTTCATAAGGAATATGTTTTATTATACATTTTAAAATGTACTTGGGGATCAGCTTGCTTAAGCCTCCTAATATAAAATTGTTTTCATTCTTACGATATTCAAACACTTTTAGTTGTACATAAAAAAACTCACATAGTTCGAAAAACGAATAAATTTCCACTAGTTTTTCTTACCCACCTTTCAGGGTTGCTAATCCAGACCAACTCCTGGTAAATCGGTCATGCGGCGCTATTGAAACCTTTGCCAATCTCCGCTAATCAAAGCCACCCAATATTGCCGCCCAAAAAGGGCAAATAAAGTCGTGCAGGCAACAGCGTCCTGGGGCAGAAAAAGCCAACCAAATGGCGTTTCCATTGCTGTTTTCTGGGCTCCAACTGGCGAGTTATGGCCGCTATTTCCGTTTGGTTTTCACAACTCAACGCGCCGACTTCCTGGCTTTTCCTCTTGCACCTCCAGGTGGTCCAAAGTCGAAAGTCCAAGGACTGGGCCAAATCGGTTAGCGCAGCTTCCAGCGGATTTCAATTCTATCGCCGCCAATTTACTGCCTTGCTGTGTTTTGTCGCTGTTCTTGTGTTGGGCTGGCCCATTCACATTTTTAGCCTTGGCAAAGAAGGCCGTCGCTGTTGCACATTTCTCTCGCCACATTTTCCTTTGTGCTGCCCCCGGTGATTTACCTTTGGGTGATTAGTGTTGCGCTATCGAGCTGTACTTCCACTGATATGGCATCGATTTATAACATTCGCCCGAAACAAATTCAAGTCCTTCAAATTTAGCTACGAAGTTAGCTAACGAGACAACTTGTATGTTGGCAACACAGTTGAAAGTAATACTTTTCTTAACCTATGTTGGTGCTATAAATTATACAAAATAGTATAGGCCATAGCTTGAAATTTGTTCCAATATATTTATTTCAATTAACAGGCCTCAAGCCAAACGAAGTTGAGGCAACGACAACGGCTGTTTTGCAGCTATCTAAAAATAATAGCTTGCAGCTACATAAAGGAAAGCTCTTACATAAAGGAAAAGTTTGCGGTGATGATGTTTGGAAATGGTGACATCTATTGTTCTTCATGCTTCAAATAAGCTCATACAGTGGACTTAAAACTACATAAACAGCCTCATCGCTAAGAATGTAATAATACACGTGTGTGTAGAATTATTTATGGTAATTAAATAAACAAAAGCGCGCTAGAAACTTCAAAATTTATATATTTTTTACATTTTATGTTTTATGTTTTTTGCCCAAATTCAATTATGAGCAATTAGAGCCCACTGTGGCTACCAGCCGAGTGCAGCAAATGCATAAATTAAACTGAGTTGAGCTTGAAGCTTGCCCAACTACAAGTGCGTATGCCAGTGTGTGTGTGCCGGCGCGGGTGTTGGTGTTAGTGTGCGGCGTGCATGTGGACCATTATCGATACCGAAGGACATTATCGGCACACATGCACCAGCAGACAAAAAGGGGCAAGTTTGGTGGGGGACGAGGGCATATGGGCATGCATAAAACATGTTTTGGTCGGTTGGCTGCAAATTGAATCAATAATATCCAATCATGGGTTAACAATGCGAATTGATTTCTAGCAGCCATGCAGCAGAACCACCTCCCATTTCGGGTTCGTCGAGCGCCCCGTCGCCATCATCGCCTCTGGATGCCAGTGGCGGGAGGATCCTGGAAGAGCGACGCCTGCACATATGCAAACATGACAAGATAAGGCCACAACAGCAGCTTTCACTGAGCCTTTAGCTTACTAGCTTGGGTCCTCTGGCGAAGGAGGACCCATGTAAATATTAATTAAGTTTTGGCTTTTGTTGCATTAGGCTTCGGTTTTTGCAGCAGACCCTGAGGCAGCCAGTTAAAGGGCTCCCAGGTGCCGGCATCTATCATTGTATTAGCTGCAGCATTCGGTGGTTAGTTCGTTAGTTGCCCTTTGTACTGCGTCGTCTTGGCTTAATCAAGTTAGCAGTACATGCCCTTTGTGTGACCCGGCCCATTTAATTAGTACAAAGAGTCGTGTTTGATTTGACACTAATACGGTGTATACTTCATGCAATGGACAATATTTGCACAGATGCTTCGAGTTCATGGCTTCGAAGTAAACTGCTCGCAGTCCATTTATTTTCATTTGATCGGAGATCTCGTTTTCAATTGCGGGCTAAAATCGTAATGGCCCCGAAAATTTATCTCAGCTGGGAAATTAAATTTTGTACAATTTGTAAAACTTTTCCCAATGGTGTCGCCAACTGCCGCGAACCGAGCTCAGCCAAACTTTTACCATTTCCATTATAAGTTTTACTTGATGCACCCACCGCAACCCAACCGCTCACCCGCAGAAGGAGTAACCCCAAACCCAGCTTATGCGTTTATTTAATTTCGCTCCAACATTACGCATACGCCCGAGTGTTCACTGAGCTTCTATAATTGCCGCGTAATTGCCGAGAAGAATATCTGTCAGCTACAACGACAAGTTTAAACTCTGAGTGGCGCTGCACTGAAGAAATCGACGGGTGAAAGTAAACAAAATCCTGGTATTTCGACGATCAATGTCACAAGAAGTGCTATATTTAGATGGTAATTCTATCTAAAATCATGGTTTAGTATTTCATTTTAAGTCATTTGTAGGTACCTACTAGGTACATCATACCGTTCACTAGGTACTGCACTACAAAAGTAACACATTTCTTTGTATACAACTTTCACTACCAACAAGAGCTTTGATTTCTTCTCTATTTATGTAACTTGCATTAATGGAATTAAATGGAAGCAATGTATGTTTTTCTCCTCTTATATATTTTCATGTTGACGACTGTTGCATTTGATTGCCGCTTGACGTACGATTAACTCGTGTCGATCGTGTAATTTAAGACATTGGCAGCAATATGACCACCTATCCAAAACAAAGAACGTGGGAAACAGGCAGCCAGTTTCGCTGGTGTGTGTTGTGTTACCAAAATGAATTTAGATGTGGCATATACAAGTGTGATGGGGCTTAGATAACTTCGATGTCCAGCAGCGGTTGCTGTGCGCTCTCATCCACACCGTCGACAAAGATCATGACCAGTCCGAGGCTGGGGCGCAGATTCTCCGGCATATGGGTGTTGTCGCCAGCCAGCACAACCACACACGGTTTCCCGGTGACCAGGCCGGGCACCAATCGGGTGACATACTGACTCATGCGGCGCTGGTTCTCGCGGCGATCATCCAGAGTCATCAGACCCTCGGGCCAGCGATCCTCGTGGCAGTGGTCCACCATCATATTGAGCATGTGCATCGGACAGCCGCTGGCTCGCAGAACGTTGCGCACCATAACGTGCATGGGTGTATCCGGCGTGGAGATTAGGCTGCCCCACGAGTGGACAGTGGCCAGGCGCAGTCCATTGCCCCACTGCATCAGCGAGAAGCGATCCAGCTGCTCGCCAATGTTGCGCATCACGGGATTGGTTGATCGCAGCGCTGCGATATAGTACTGGAGCAGCTCCAGCTCCCGGCGCTGGCTGGAGCTGTGCGCCTCCATGTCGGTTACCTTCTGCTTCAGATCGGAAACCTCCTTCACCACTGTCTCCACCACCTCGCGCAGCTCGAACACGCAGTTGTGGCGCGCCATCTCGTCCTTGGGAACCTTTGGCGTGGATGACAGGTGAATTACAGAAATATCCAACGTGTAATGATCTCAAAAGTTCAAGTTATTCCCAGCCTGCTTACCTTCATTCCGCATCCCTTGCTGCACTCGACAACCACCTTGGGATTATGCTCGCAGGTGGCTACATGGTTCCGGAACTCCTCGAGGGCCAGCAGTTGGGCACACCCGCTTTGCGAGAAGGTGCACTTCATCTTCAGCCTGGCGAGCATGTTGCGCATGAGGCGCGAAGCGGGCACCAAGTGCATTGGCAGTAGGGGGGAGCGGTCCACCGGGCAAATCTGCTTCTGGAGCATCCACTTGTCGATGCAGGCGCGACAGTAGGCGTGTTCGCATTGCGATGACTGGACCGGCTCCTCCAGGACATCTGTACAAATCGGACAGATAAGCTCCTCGTCAACGTGGCCCACAATGCAGTTTATATCAAAGCCCATGATGGAAGGTTTGTTTTCGATACCGAAGTTAATGTCGCTGTAGTTGTTGACCTATTATTTGGGTATTGCCACTCACATGCGCTTACCACTGAGTTCGATATGTATTTATTTTATCCGAAACTCGATTTTTATAATTTTTCGATCGAAATGTTACTTACACATCGGCGCTGGGTTGTCTCCGAGCTGACATCTGATGCAAAGCCAACTATGGCCAACAATGTATACAGTTTGTTTTTAAAAAACCCACGTTCAAGTATTTATTTTGCAAACGCCTTATCCTTTCTTAAGCTAAAATAATACTAGGCCTTTCGCTCATCTGCTATGCAAACAGCTTTCACTGAGACTTTTGCCATTTAGTAGGACACTTCAATTTCAATTCAAGCGCAACTGAAACCAGCCAAACAGGCAACAGAACACTGGGAGTCACCCATTCATCCATTCAGCCATTCAGCCATTCAAGTGGGCCAACACCGAGTGGGGCACGGGTCTGAGAAAGCGTTTTCTTGAGGCACTTGCATATAGTGCGGTCGTAAAACCCTTTGCATATTTATAGTCCCAACTGCTGCGGAAGTTATGCAAATTGGAAAACTTATGGTACGACAACCCGGAATAATGCCAACCGACCAGCCAACCTTCGGCGGCCACGTTTTGGCTCAGCCTGCCCGGAGTTGAAATATATTTATAAAGCGAAATTTTAACAAATTAACAGCAAGTGCTGGGACATAGGCAAACAAATAAACTTGGCATCTTCAGCTCCACAATGGCCGAATTTCGAACAAACACTCGTCAGACGACACACAGGCATGATTGTGACAACATATTGCCATGTCAAAATATTTACACTATATCAACTGCTCTATGCAAACTCGAATGTGTACATACATATATATACGTATATATGTACGTATAGGATGGGCATTGTGTGACTGGGAAATTCGGTTTTTAATTTCACTTGGAAGCGTCATTCGCTTGGATATTAAATTTCATGTTTTGCCTAAGAATGACATTTGCTTTTGTGTGCCTTTTTGCATTTCGCTTGTGACAACTTTACTGCATCGAATCCTTTTCGTTGGATTGCAATTTCAGTTTAGTGCTTACAAATGCTTATCTCCGAATGCAACTGTCAGTCGGAGCTGGCACTTAAGTTTACTTTAAAGTCCAGCTTAAGCCTTTTGAGCTTTCCATACTAGTCATTTTCACTCTTTCGCTTCGTTTGTATCTTGAAGAACAGTAATCGAAATGCCTACATCGAAGTGTTGAATAAATCACAATCGATCTGCTGTGGTTCCCTCCCCATCTGGTGTGAAATATTCTTTAATAAATCGCATTTCCATTGGCTTTGCGACGTTCAATGACAATATTTCACATTTCTGAGCTGATGGAGCGCATTAGAAAATAATCAACAATTTTCATTTGACTTGGCTCCGATAAAAGCCATCCAGCAGAGAGATAATCAAGCAAACACAAAACGAACCACTCAAGCAGGAAAATTTAATAAGTTGTACGTAAGCTTGTACACAGCTCGACACAAAAATGTTTTTCCAACTGATCTGACCGCATTTATGAAAATCAACACTGATGACTCGAAGGTTCTAGGATGTACATGCTCTAATAAACGTGTATCATTACAATTTAAGAACAAGTTTTAAAATTTGTAAGTGCTTTATTTGTTTATAAATTTAAGTGGTGTTAAATGCAAGAAGAAAATGTCCGGTTTTCTGAGTGTATTTATATACGATGGCCAACTAATAAGGCTAGCAACGTGTAAACAGTCATTACGTGAGTGCCTGTGTGTTGGTAGGTAACGAGCCACAAATGCTTGCCACACAATGTTTATTTGCATTTATATGTGCTGTTCTTGCGCCGTTGTCATTTCATTGCATCAGGAGTACGTGCCTCATTGTGCTCAAGTCCTCGGCATCCTGATGCCACATTCCCTCAACTCTGTAGATAATCACGACGGCCGCAAAGAAGCCTTCTGTTCACAAGTTCGTCGGTTCCTTTTAAGCCCTAAAATTGTTGATTGGCAGTATATAATTATGCTCAGAACATATTTACCTTGTTCTTCAACTAGAATTTGTTGGATGAGTTAGGGATATATAGTCGTGTGTATATATGAATTGCAAGTAGGTAAATCAATTATACTAATCACCTAAGTTAGGGTGTTGAGAAAGGGCTAAGCTCCAAAGCGGCTTACATATACGTTCAAGATAAATTCAGTTATTATGATAAATTTTTAGTTCTACTCTGGCAATCATTTCAAGTTTTCCCGACTTCCTGCATCGACATTACGATCCATTTCCAGAGCAACAAGCAAATTGCCATCCGTGTTTCGACCGCCGAAAGATACAAAAAATTACCATGAATTACCGTAATTCAGCCGTGGTGCCCCAAGCCATGTCCATTACATGGAAATGGGACATGTCACAGGACATCGTCGCCGGCGGGACAGCCCAAGTGCGTTGCTCCGATCTCCTGGTCCTCCAACGATGGTCAAGCGGTCACGTTCGCATCGTATGACCGGAACGTGCAATTTTTCCTGCTGGACGAGGGAGGATTTTCCGGGGAGGGGAAACGCAATAAGCACAAGTTTTATGCAATAAAATTAGCCCACACTCGGCACGCGCAGGACACGCAGGATGCTTCAGTGGCTGATAAGATAATTTTATTTGGATGTTATTGCATAAAGTCATGTGAGGAGCGGAAATGAGTGGAACTAAAGTAAAGCGACTACGTGCACCGGAGTTCGAGATGAAACGGGCTGGAAGCTTGGCTTGGCAAATTAATAACATAGTTTCAGAATGGTTGGATGAAAGCAGCGGGAAATGCGAATAAATATGTAACTTTTTAATTCGACTGACCTGAGCTTCGAACGGCCTGTTTGAAAAACTGTTGTAATAGCTATAGTAAAAAAGAAGGCACTATCAGATACCCATTGCTCAGGTAGTGGCATTTCAATACAAAGGCTTGCCAAAATCTCATTTCCATCATCGTTATTCCAGCCCCAAAGGAATTAAGGTACAATTGGGGGAAATATTAGGCATGTATGTATAAATTTAACTTTAATAAATAAATAAACTTATATATATTTAATTTTGGTAACATTTTATACACAAAAGAGCATCGATGCCGCGCCTCGAGCACCGCAATCATAAAGCTTCAAAATGTTTGTTGCGAACGTTTTGCTGGAATTTAACAACTGACCGCACACACAGAAATATTTTTTTGCCACACCCGAGGCGACAACGAAAATGCGGAACGATGGAGCCCGTGGAGCAGCAACCGCAACATGGGGCATGGCTGAGGGAGAGGAATGGCCTCGAGTGCCGCAAGAGCACTTAATACTAATTAGCTTTGCGCCTACGCTGTGACCTACGACCTGGGCGCAGGAACGGCATTTCCGGAAACGGAAACGAGTCTGGGGAGCAGATAGAGGGCATTGGCAATCTGTGGCGCGCTTAAGTGGCCGCCACACGCAGGAACACGGCAATATTTGGTGGCTTTGGGGGCGGAGGTGGGTTAGCAGCTTGAGGGCGTCATTTTTATGAGCTAATTAAGTTGTTAGGCCTGATGAAAAACTCATTTCGTCGCAGGTCCATATCTAATTTGCATTAATTACGAGCTGGCGACAAAATGCGAAATGCAAGAAATGGGTACCAAATAATTGGGGCTGTTTTCGTTTTAAGGCACGAATCGAAGCGAAGCCAGTATGTCAGAAAACATTCATACTTGAGAACTAACCATATAATTGGCTGGCAATTTGCGTTTAGTGGCAAGTGCAGAAATAAATAATGACAATTGCAACGGGCAACTTTCTGGCCGAATTCCTACTTCGGACTTTGCGTGCAACACTTGCAACAATTCAAGGCGCTGTTGCCCGCACTGCGAAGCACAAATTTGCACATAGTTTATCATTTTCTTAACAACTTCGCTGCATTCGGCCAATTGAAATGAGAGTACACAACTTTTTAATGGCCAACGGCTCGAGGAACTTGGCCAGCACACTTTCCAGCTGGCCTGGCCGAAAAGTTTTCGAATTATTGGCGAATGGCTAAGCGCTTTCTGGGGCTGAAGTGTCCTGGAATGTCTGCGACATTATTTCGTAGCCCTCTTCAGTCAAGGTCACTGCAATCTGACTTCCGAATTAATCGGAAAAGTTTGCGGCTCACAGAAAAACTTGAAGCCCAATAAGAAGCTTGATATAAACATTAAGTGGTCAAAGCCCTAAAAGTTTCGTGAAACATGAAATTTACAAAAACTATTTTATGGAATCTGTTGCAGTCATGTCGCTTTAAGCCTTCCCTTATATTTTAGCTACCAAGTTTTAATTGTGCATAAAATCAGTGGAGTGTATTATTTGCCAAACCAGTGCCAAATCCATTTAATGGACTTCTAAGCCTCAATGGCCTGATCCATTAAAATACCCCCATTCCAAAGCAAGCTTGATTTTTCCATGCCAAAATTGAGGCCCAAAAAAACCGAAATCCGACCAAATTAAGTGCTCCCTGGGGTCCAATCAGCTGGAGCTCGCCAACTGTTGGACATTTTGATGTATAGTCGTCAAAATTGCGGCCTGTCCCCCAAAAGCACAGCAAGTCATCACAATAAATGCCAATTTATTTTCGCTCTTTTCTGTTTCCTTTTTTTTACAAAAACAGCAAAAAGGACTCGACTTCGGCAGGCAAATCGAACAATGATTAATCATTGCTGCGGAGGACATAATTATTTCGTCAGGCAACACGATTGAGTTTCAACGGTGGCTGCTAATAAAATCGTTGACAGAAAGGAAACTCGTCCGCGGCCATAATGATTATGTAATGAATATGTTGGTATCGCAAAGTTTTGGCGGGCAAACTTTCGTGCGGGGGAGGCGAGCCAAAGTGTTACCTTATTGGACGCTGGTGTCGCCGTCGTGATAAATTATGTTAATAACGCTGAGTAGGCAACTTGGCTGAAAGTTGAAAAAGCTGCGAAAGTTTCTTCGCTCATCCTTCGTCAGGAATCTGGCCACGTTCCACTGCCGCACTTTTAATATTATGCTGCTGCCCCGTTCGACCGTTTTTCGACCATAATATTGTGTGCATATCATATTGAGTGGGTCGCCCTAAGTAGTTGGCCACATTTCCCCCGTTCGTAATTCCCCGTCCCGTCCCGTCCCGTCCCGCCGCCCGCTTACTTTATTAATTCACTTAGCAAAGTGTAATCCTATCACGTCAATAAGATTATGGTTTCCAGAATCTTTAATATTTTTCCTGCTGCTTGCAGCAGACACATGCGGCACTTGTTGTTGCTGTTTATGGAAATCAGAACCCTCGACTTGGCTTTGGCTTTTTCGCAGTTCGCAGTTGGCAGTTGGCGCCATGCATAACAATGACTTACATCTTGCTCCTTGCCGGGGAGTCGAGGAAGTCCTTCCGCCCGACAAAGTCCTTCTTATCGACGAACCTCGAGTTGGCTGGGCGCTTTTAATATGTGGCTACGTTTATTCTTATTTAACTAGATTGTGTTGTGGGCGCCTTTGTTGACACTTTGGATCTCCGTGCTTGCTTTTATGATTATTAAAATGTTACACATGTTGGCCATACTCGATAGTTGCTGGACGTCTGTCAACATAGGCGGATATGCAGATAAGGAACTATTCAAAAATCGTCCTTAAAACGTAAAGAATAATATAATTGGGTAGTACTTGATTAACCCACAAGAGGAAAGAGCTATGATATGCACAATATAATATGAGCAGAAAATGATTAAATACCATATAAATAAAGCTTGCAGCATCTAAAATAAACTAACAGACATTTGACAACTTTGAGCAATACACGTATGTTGGCTGATGGCAAACATGCACTTATTGTGATGGGGAAAACATAATCGTTCCGGATCTGCCGAGATTTTGTCGAACAAATTGTTGGCAGTCCGCTGGCTTCTCAAGACGTACTCCCTATTGGAGAATCGTTAAGATAACAATGGCAGTACATGGAGGAGAAACCAAAAGCAATTACGCAGTCTTGTTGACCAGAAACGTTGACTAGAAAAACACAAAAGCAGCCAAGGAGGAGATAGGATACGGCAGGAGTTGGCTGTGAATGGTGGGTGCACAGAGAGCAAAAACATGTACATGTCCGGTGCAATAAACATTCATTACGAATGGTCCAAAGTGCCACAAACAGAGAAGGATACGGACACCAAGTCCGAGTCCAGAAGCAGAGGGGTGGGGTGGCTGGCTTCCAAGGACCTTGGTTCTTATGGCCCAGCTGCCATTCGAAAGCAGACGGCCGGGAAATCAAAGCAGGACTCGTACACACACACACACACACGCGCAAAGGACATGTTTCAGAGAAATACGTTACGCCGGAATTGAACAATAAAATAAATGATATTTGCCCAAGTAGCTGGGCTCCATTTTTAAATTCAATAAAATTTTATGAAAATGCTGCGATTAAGTTGCATATGCGTGTCCTGGCACATATGTGTTAAAGGATCAGGGCATAAAAAGGGTCAAGGCATGTCGGCATGAGATTGACTTTTATGACAACGGTCCGTGATCGAAGCGAAAACTATATAATCAGCAACCGGAATGCAACAGCTGCTGCAACAATCCGAGAAAAACGGCAGCAATTTTTCCGCATCACCCTTTGCTTTAGCCACCCCACTGGAAAAACTCAGCCAATGGAGCAAAACGTTCTCGAAAAAAATTGCTGCTCATTTAAATTCTCACAAAGCAAAAAACGTGAAAGTGAAAACCAATAAATTTGGATCATAAATTTCACTTGTTTATAATTGGCAGCTCGGTTCGCTCGCGCATTCCATTTTAATTTGCCATTTGAACAAAATGTTGATAACATTGCGCTCTGAAAACGAGTTTAATGAAAATTCTGTGAACAGCAAAGGAATATGTTGTTAGACTTAAATGATATTTGAAATGATGTGCATATTTGCATATTTTGTAAGCATTACTTTTATTTTCTTACTTATGCTCATACTAGATTTGTATTTTAGCGCAACTGTGGCAATATTATTTTTCTGAATCACATTGCTGTTGTTCTTGTGTATGCCCAACGGCAAGGTTTCTTTATTCGGAATTTTAATTAAAAATATTTTTATTTATTGTATTTATTTGTGTTTCTTCACTCCGCTCCGAGTTGTAAGTGCGCTTTTTTCAACTTTTTTAGCCGCAGCGAAACGCGTGTGACAAATGCGTGGCCATAACTTTCTGTGCTGGCTGCCATGGCGTATGTGTGACATTTATTACAGCATTTTAAAGGTGCTGCCTTCGGGCATCGCTAATAAATTAGCTCGCATTTGGAGAGCTGCGCAAATTGGCGGCGCCACACTTGCTTACGTGTATGTGTGTGCGCCTGTGGAGGGGATTCGAATTTGGAATGATGTCAAATAAATCATATATTTCAAATTAAAAGTCGTATACCTTTGGGCATTTATCAAATTTACCACAACGCAAGGCATTGGCAATTAAATTAAATTATCGTCCCTAATTGTTAGAAAAATAAAGAAGTGCATTTTAATGGCGCTGGATTATTGCCGTTTATTTATTATTTAATTTGTTTTATATTATTTACTTATACCACTTTTTATCCTGCAGACTTGGTCCCTTAAAGTCGTTAAAATCGCTCAAATTGAGGCATATGCAATTAGAATGGCCAACTGCCGTGAACATTACTCACCCACACACGCACACACACATACACGCGCCCACACACACACCGACAAATGGGTCCTTACGCCGGAGTTTCATCAGTTTCCGGCGGAGTGCGAGTGCAAATGAAGCTCGTGCAGCTCACTTAAAATGCCTCACAGCGTAAATTACGCGTATAAAATGAACATTAGATTCATATTTTTATACCTCAGCCTGCATGTGTTTGTGTGTGTGTGTGTGTGTTTGGAGGTGCACACCCACACACATGCCGTCGGTACACAAGAGGGCATAAATAAAAGGCAGAAACTCCTCGCACAAACACACATCCTTCCCGTGAATGCCAACAGCAGAGTCGCAAAAAGGTTTTCTGCCAAATAACCTGCAGCTATTTGAAGCACAAACAGACTCACACTCACACACCCACAAAGGAGCTCACACACACACACACACACACACACAGATGCCTACGAGCTTATTTCCATTACAAATGAGCTTATTATGCGCTCAAGTCACAAAGTCATAGCGACTTAAAAGGATTTGCATGTGATTAGCAGTACGAAATGTAAACAAAACTCGAGTGCCAAAAGACAAAAACAACGTAGGGAGTCGTACAAATGAGCGAGATTGCAAGGAACGACGGTTTGATACTCATTGTTTCACATTTGACAC
Organism: Drosophila orena; assembly: GCA_005876975.1. NCBI lineage: Eukaryota > Metazoa > Arthropoda > Insecta > Diptera > Drosophilidae > Drosophila > Drosophila orena. The sequence goes on along the minus strand of VCKV01000008.1, from coordinate 5,113,029 downwards.
AAAGTGATCTCAGCGTATAAGAAGTAGAAACAGCGGGTTGATGCTGATGATAAATTAACACAATTTTATAAAATATTTTAATTGTTTGATTTAATTGAGAGAACGACATATTTCAACTACTAAGTTCATATGCCTACATATACATTAACGAAACTTTTTCGAAATGTTCTCACTTTGATGTATATGATTTTTCTTAAATACTTGTTTTTTTGATAGTCGTAATACTTCCTTGAAATACAGGATGTGCAGGGCAAAAGCCAAGACGATTTGTAAGCGCTTTGCCAAGTACATGTTACACTTGTGTCTGTGAAGAAATGTACGCATGTATGGAGTATGTGTGAAATTGCCGGAAGCTGAAAAGCGCGCCGCATAAAAACAATGAACACATCATAATCATAATTTTTGTGGCCTAATTTCAGGGGCCAGTGAATTAGAGACGAAATGCGCTGGGTGTATTCATTTTTCGATGCATTAAATGGCCAGCAGAGGGCGCTCTAGCCTTGGCCCCTCCTTTCCTAATTTTGTGCTTTTTTCTTTTTTTTTTGGAAAATTCTATCCATTTCGATGACAGCGGATGGGAAAGAGAAGAAAATTCGGAGCCGGGAACAAGGTCTTTGCGCCTCGATTACCTTGCATAATGGGCGACGTCTTCTTTTGCATAAGCGCCGAGAATTTGCACAAGAGACGATGGCAAATAGAAAAGCACTTATTCGCCATTTTAGAGGGGGTAGTAAGATGGGGCGGATGGGGTGGTTGGGGTGGCTGGGGTGGTGGGGGCTGTCAAGGCTGTGTAATTGAAGCCGACCTGAAAGTGTTGCCCAGGCTTAGTGACGAAAGAAAAAGTGGGAAGACGCTGGCCCTGCAAAAGAAAATATCGATTATCTGGCGACAGGAAAGGCTTCGCTTCGCTTGAATAAAATATGCACTTCTTTTTCGGAACCAGCTATCTTTCATGTTTTCAATCACATTTTGAAGCAGCACAAATACTTAGGTATTATCCATACATAATATACCTCCTAGACCTCTAGCATGTTTGCCGACCGAATTATAATGACGTCAAATGGAAGCAATGACTTGCACTCGCCCAACTCCGAAAATAGGGAAAAGCCGGCAAGTCAGGAGTGAAAGACCAAGGAAATTATGCCAGGCGGACCATGAATGGGACGATAGAACGACTCGGGCCGAGTCTATTGAAATGGAAGATGGAAGGCACAAACGACCAGACTCTAAGTTTAGCTAAAAGCCGGATAAATAAATAAACATAGCAATGTGTATGTATTGAAAAAAGAGATTTGGGAAATTGTTGTGCTTTTGAATAAATAAATCGCAGAGCAAATAAAGGTGAATGGCAAACAGAGAGCAGACAACAATGAGCCATGATGCCGCCCAAGTACGCATAAGTGGGCTGCTGCTGCTGCTGCTGCTGCAGGATTCCAGGATTCCAGGATTCTCCACTCGACTCCACTTCCGAGCACTTGGCCAAGTTTAAGCTGCACACACACAAACGACACTTGTCTGCTTTAAAACTGGCTAAAAAAGTGGGCCAACCCGTTGGGTGGAGGGAGGTGGATCCTGGCCGCTAGGAGCTGGCAGGAACTGGCAGCAGCAGCTCGTCAGCCAAATTAAGGATGTACAGCACGTGTGCTTAGCCCGCTGGCTATTAAGCGACACTCCGGAACGGGAGAGGGGGAGTAAACTGTGCATAAAACTCAATCAAGTCGAGACAACAACCAGCACACATCAATGGCCTTTACATACTTGTCCGCCCTGCACTGGCAAAAAAGTTCTACCCACTCATCTGAAACAATCCCTGAATTCTATTAAAAGTGTTGTTACTTATATTGTAATATTTGTAAGCGATCTGCGGTCAAAATTATCATGTTTAAAATAGAAAATATTTTTAGGATATTTCTTCATTATATTACTCAATTATTATTAACAAATATAAATTGAAAGTATAGTAGTTAGGTCAACGAATTGAAGTGCTATATATTTCTGTTGCAGCAATACAAAAATGTTTTATTTTTGTGTTTTCCAATACGACAAGTGTAATTTTCCCGAAGTGTTCCTGCCATTGTCCCTGCAGGCATGTCAGGCTCTAATGCAAACTCTGACACGCTCCCAAGCCCCCAGCTGCACACGGCAGCTCTCTTCTCTCCTGGAGAAGAGCCTGGTGTGGGAACCAACGGGCATGACTGTCGCACAAGCCAGAATCCAATGTTTTGGCAACAAGGCACCAGAAAAAGACCAAGCAACTCCCCCATATTTTTGGCCTTTTGCTGCTCAGGGCCTTTGTGAGTTACCCGGAGAAAGTCAAATAACTTAGGCAAATCCGGAAAGGCCAAAGGAGTTTTGTCTCATCTTCGCTGTCAGGATGCGGCCCCCAGCTAGTGATTTCCCGTCCAAGAGGAGCTCAAGACTGCCCTAAGGAGATCTGCGATCTAAAGGAAGCCCTACCTGATGTTCTTATCTGATAAGTTTTAATTGTTACTCTAGTAACAGAGGCAACCGTATCCCCAAGCTAACACCTATATCTTTGCTATGGATCAGTTCCAAAGAAAAATGTTTTCATTTCATATTACTTTGAGTTTAGTCTATCATGATCTATCTTTGAAATCTGTCCACTTAGTTGTAGGAGGTTCATCTTTCCTTACTTTCTTTTAAAAATTTATTTCGGAATATTTATTTATTTAAAAGAGTATTGAAAAGTTCTACAATGCCGTTGTCAACGTAGACTATTCCCTGCACTGCATCCATGGCCATGAAATTTCTGAAGATGGCGTCTCCCTGGACGCAGACAATGCAGTTAATCGGAGGAGGAAGAGGCAGGACTCGGGATATCCATTGCCAGTCAGAGGGACATGTGAGCCCTCTTTTGTTAGCTGAAATTGAAAATCCTTTGTTCACCCACTAAGCGCTTTTTAATTAGATTTCAAGCACGCCTGAATTGGTGTCCTGCGAATCGGACACAAGGATCTCCCAGTAGATGCATTGCTCATGCTTATGCCTATCGTTCAGCCGTTGGCCGGATTAAAGTTTCTGGGGCATTATTCAACAACTGCTGCTTGGCCCAAAGAAAAATCAACAATTGTAAATCATTTCAACAAATGTCGACCACGTGATTTCCGGTGGCACGTGCTCCAGCCCCAAGACGCCCCAGCTTCCGGTTCCGCCAACAGCTGCCGAAGCAGAAATTATTGGCAAAGCTTTTAAGCGCAATAAATATGTTTGATTGCTGGCAAGTTGCCCAAAAAGATGTATATCTAAAGATGAATATATACGTGAAGCCGGGCGGGAATCGCAGCCTCCCGGCATCCTGCGATCCTTTTTCTCCCACACCAACATCTCCGGACACAGCGCAAATTTGTAATTCATTTAAACGCGCAACTAAACCGCTTCAAGCTGTTTGCTCTGCACTTTTTAATAGTCGCGGATTGTACTCCATACTGAGTTCACTGCGACAAATGTATATTGGAAAACTATTTTGAAAAAGTTGAAAACCAATTTTATAGGTATTCAATAAAGAAGGAGTTCATGTTCTTGTTTTTAAGTAGTAACTGTACGCTTATAATTATTATATATGCTTTTATGTTAATAAGTTAATTATGATCCCAGTTTTAGGGTTCTTTAAGTTATATCTACCTTCAATTTCATCTACATATTTTACAGAAATTAATGTTCAGCTTCAATGTAAGTTAGTTCAGATAAAGGGACTGCGCAGTTTTGTTTGCAGTGCAGTTTCAGGAAACTACACAGACGGAACTCCGCTGAATTATCCAGCCAGCCAAAGGGGCCACGAACATTGCTCGACTAAATCAAACGAAAGCGCAGCTAAAACGCTTTTGTGCAATTCGATTATTTACGTTTATTCTTTTTAAATGATATTTCCAGCATGGCCAGTGGGTTCGGTGGCACAAGGAGCAAGAAACCAATTATTTGCCGACGGAGCGGAGTAGCAGTTAGCCAGCCGGAGGGCAAGCAATTTGTAAGGAAATGAAGCGCGAGCAGGGGAACCGGAAAATATGCTGCAGTTGAAAGGCGAAAGGGTAAACAAAAGATCAAATTAATAGCCGCACAGCATCGATATCGAAACCGTGATGGGGGGGTGGGGCAAACACAGCTGTGTGTGTTGCAACATCTTGCGGGGGGCAAACATTGAAACAGATGCGATGGCTTTGGAGCTCCAGCCGATCTCGGCAGTATAAAAAACCGGGGGTGACACCTCGAAAGCATCACAATCACTTCCGGCCTTCCACAAGCAACAGTTCGCCTTCTAGCCGCAGTATGTCATCCAAATACACCCTGATCTTTGCCCTGGCGGCACTCTGCTGCCTGGTGGTCTCCACCGAGGCGGCGGCCTATCGCAGCCGAGTTCTCAGCTCTCGCCGTGGCTCCGAGCTGGTCGACAAGGTAGACTCCGCGCTCGCCGTCCAGGAGCCAGAGCAGGATGAGCAGAATGTCCAGGTGGAAGGACGCAGCGAGAATGTTGAAGTGGCCACCGATAACAAGCAGGACAAGGAGACCTCCACCAACGAGAAGGACACCATCGTGAGGGCCAACAAGGATGATGCCCGTGCCCGCCGCATCGTTCGTGCCGGTCGTCGTCGTGGTGGACGCCGAGGAGCTCGTCGTGGTGCACGCCGATCCGTGCGCCGTGGAGGACGCCGAAGTGGACGCAGGCGCGGTGGACGACGTGGTCGTGCCGGTGCTCGCCGTCGCATCTCCATCAAGAGGCGTTCCGGCTAGGGCAACAAGGCCTATGAAATTCCCCTTACAAATATAAGACTAACTGGCCGATCCACCGATTCGATACACACACAAAAATAAATTACGATTTTAACTGAACCTCGCTATATTGATTTCTTCTTTATTTATGCATTGCCGTATTTTAGTATAAGTACAACTTTCTCTATCGCATTGCATCTAAGTGCCAAAACTATTGCCCCATAAGTTGTTACCATAACGTTTGCCTAAACTCGTTTTCAGAAACTTTTCTTTATATTACTATACTTTCTTCAAGATCCATCAATTGACTGGACTTACTTCAAAAAGTCATGTATTTTTAGATGCAATGTATACCATTCATAAATCATGGAGCTGAAAAACCCTGTTTCAAGGAAGCTTAGCAAAGCAAATTTGTCTTAATGATAGGTATAATTAAGTTTTAATAACAAGACTTAAGCTTAATCTATTAAAGCAGTACCTAGTGGGCACTCGATTACGGAAAAATCATTGTTAAAGACCCTCTACAAGTGCCAGGAAACTTTCAACAGCCTCTGGTTAAAAATTTGCGAAGCGCAGGGCAGTGTCGGCCTGATTCGCATTCTTTCCGATGTCCTGACGTCCTTTTCGTGCCATCGTCCTTTGGTCCTGTGCCTTCCCTGCAGCGACGTGACATGTGACAAGAAGTTGCCGCGATGTTGCTGCAACAGCTGCTGTCGCCTGGCGGCTGAAATCCTTGGTCCTTCCTGCTCGTGCGAGCACCCGAAAAATGATGAATGTGCCAATGTTGCTGGGCTGTTGCCACATCCTCTTGGTCCTGGTCCTGGTCCTGGTCCATACACTCTGCCGAACTTCCTTGGCTTAGTGCTGAAGTCGAGGCGAAAGTTTTGCGGCCGCCGCCAAGTTTGTATCCATTCCGGGATTATTAGACACCATTTGGTGCAACATGAGCAGTCCGTACCCGCGGCGACACTTGGTGGTAGTGTTGGCTCCAGCTGGAACACCGCCAGTCCATCAAGACAGAAGTTTGTCCAAGTGTAGGGCTCTACGAGTGCCTAAAACGAGCTAGTCGGGCGTGTCAAATTAAACCACAAATAGTTTGCGGCCTGCAGGAAATTAAACTCATATGAATGGAGCACATCGGCCACTGCCATGCTGCACATTTTGATGGCACTCAGGTTCATCATCGTCCAGGATTCGGAATTCGGGGAACACAGATAATGAGCCATGTATGTTATGGCATTGGCCATCGGTCGGTTATCGTTTAATTAAGGCAGCCCCATTTGAAGTGTGCATTGTGAAATGTTTGGAAGTTTGTAATTTCCTCTGCAGCTGCAACATGTGTCCATATTCATTGGAATTCACTAAGCGACACCGAGTTGTAGACAAAAAGTTTGGCCTTTGTCTGAGTTGGTTCAGCCAACAATAGGCGGCCATTGTTTGGCTTTTAGCAGCAACAAAAGCGTAAGAGCCAAACAATTTAGATAGGACAATAAGCCAACGGAAATTAAATTGGCTGCTCTAGTTTACATAGTAGTTCTCGTCCATCATCTTGAAAAAGAAAGCAAAGAAAGCTGTTTTGAAACGAATTTAAATTAAACTTTCAAGCGAATATATGAACAAGCGGAGAAGGTCGGAATGAGAGCATAATTATCATTATATATCCATACATATCACGTCTTACTTATAATCTGTCTGTGTTTGATGAGCTTGCTTGATAAGCTTAGAAATATGAAAATTAAATTAAAGTGTACCCTGCTCTAGGAAAACACAATGTAGTAGCATTCGGTTTCATAAGAACTCGTAGCTTAAATCGTGAGAATTTTAACTTCATCTGAAAACCAATTTACTGATGCTAAAGCGGGAAAAGTACACGAAACAACAGCTTGAAACTTGGGATTTCTTGTTCAATGCAATTCAAACCAGCCGAAAAAGAAACTGAGAATATTGTTCAATAAATTTAATATTCCAAAATGGTTCCCAGCTCGATTGCCTTCCTTCAGCGGGACTTAATACAAATCCGCTGAACAAGATGAAAACAAAAATCTGTTATTCAGATTGACTTGGCACAAAAGCCGACCTCGGCCAAAAAGCATGTATATATATTCAGTTTTTCTTTGCTTTATTAAATACTTTTTTAAGCCCACTGTTACTTTTGGTGGGCGACAACAAGAATAACGAGTACATTTTCGCAGTGGGGCAGAAAAATGGAAAATCAGTTGCCGATTTTCAATTGAGCGGCGGAAATGTAACGGAAATAAATTTACATAAATACAATATGGTGCGTGCTTCTCGGCGCCATTTTATTTGCACAACATATACGGGTGTCTATACATGTGTGCGTGAATGGAAATGCACACACATACACACGCACACACACACACACGAAACATATTTGCACCGAAGTGCGTATTGATTTGCGGCATATGCATGTGAAATGTTTTCCTCGTTCTGATACAAAAAATGTGAATTTAAGCTTGCGGCTCCATCTTCGTGTGCCCACTTTGTTTAATGGCGGCAAATATTTTCAGCACTTCGTGACCAAATTTCGGAGCGCACTATCTCGAGTGTAAATAGTGCACACACCTGCCTTAACTGCCATTCGAATGGCGTCACTTTACCTATTTTTGGCGGCATGCACCTGGCATTATTTGCATAAGATAAAAGATGAAAAACAGACCTGAGTTAAGGCGCCCGTCCTTCAAGTGCTTACCAGCCAAAAAGCGTCGTCCTAAATGTGTTTTCCATACGAGCCGAGCAAATCCCAGAGTTCTGCGAAAAGAAATGGCGGCGATGGCGAACCTGATAAAGACAACACATATTGAAGGGGTCCCCGGAACGGAGGACCAAGGACGAAGGACGAAGGATCCGGGCTTGGAATGGGGCCTCTGTCGCCATTTTGTAGCATTTGCAACTTATATGCATATGTGGTCGAGGAGCAGACGACTCTGGCCCGGAGTACAAGAAAACGAGCAAAACTCCAGACCGCCAACGTGCTCTGAAATTACATTTTCCCTACACGAATATTTCCCACGACCAACTGCACGAAAATGCAGCAGATTTTTTCGTTATTCCCACATTCTACACTTAGCCTTTTCTTTCAGAAATCGACGTTCGGCTGCACAGTGGTTGGAAAACCTTACGAAACATTCAAAGTTTTCCTTAATTTTCTCAGTCTCTTAATAAGGCAATCGGTATAAAAGTACCACAGTTACAAAAACTTATAATATGATATAATATATCATAACATTTTTTGATTAAAAGCGCATAACAATTAATGTTATCTTAATGTTATCTAATGTTAAATATTCTTATTCTTATTCAAAAATAATAAAAATTAAATAATAATTCATAAAAGATTCATTCATTCATTCCAGGGTAAATATAAAATACATTTTCAAAAGAATAAAATGAGCTTAGAAAGCACACTGTACCACCTTAGTTTGACTGGCATGGAAATCGGTGTTACCACTCGTAAGTTTGCCGTATTTTACAAATGCATTTGACATAAATTTTAAAAGGCTTAAGTGCCGAAGTCCCCGTTCTTGGCAAGCCGTGGTTCCCCTGATAAGAAGGGTGGAGCGGGTCTTTAAATCCCAGTTGGGTGAAGACATAAAATAGAGCAATTACGGAAAAGATCATAAATTATGCAAAGCCCGGCAACAAGTGCGCGATAAGTCCGTAAACCGAGCCTGCTGACTAAAATATGTCTGTGTGTGAGTGTGGATGGAAGCTCGTCTGACAATCATCACTCACTCGCAGGCACTCACCACTCATCGCGAATTGAAATCATTCCAAAAGCGTCTTCCACATACTATATATAGAGTGTATATATACACGTATATGGGGAAAAACAGGAAAAAGCAAGCCAGAGACACTCTAAGAACTGAGTGCACGTCGTTTATCAACTGGCGGTGGAAAATGCATTCCAGCACTGCAAGTTGCCAGCTGTATTCACATTCACACTCACACTCAGAATCAGAATCAGATTCAAGCTCGGATTCAGATTCAGCCACCTCCGCCAGCAGACAGTGGCAGTGACATGCAAATCGAGTCTATCCTTGTGCCCAGGCATTAAGTGTGTGCGATTTTCTTTCAACGAGACAATTTAACAGAAAAACTCATGCTCGACAGCTTGCCAATGCGAGTGTGTGGGTGCAAAAAGGGCGCCATTGCAATTGCAGTTATGAATAAATACAGATAGGAGTTTGAGCCTTACACACTCGCCGCCGCCTAAGTGCCGCCCCCTGTTTGCCTCCCGTTTTTTAGCTTTTTCTAGGCCTTCAAAACCGTCCACTCCACCCAACTCCGCCCACTCCGCCCACTCCACCCACTCCGCCCACACATTGGCGTGTGGTGAGGCGTGTTATCGTCGGATTTGCATGCTTGCACAAGCCATAAATGTCAATTGGCATGGCAAGCGGGATTTCGAGGAGCCAAGTGGCTGCGAAAGCACATAAGTGCCGAGGAAATGGAAAGCGCCCCAGCTGGTGTCATAATTACAGATGACTATCCACCTAATAGAGCGATAAGAAAATCCACTTAAAGGAGTAAATAAAAATAGTGCTCGAATTACCAAGCGACTTCTTCGATAGAAGCTGTGAAAAGTCAGTGCACAGTCGTGCAAATATATAATAATAACATGGGGTTGCACTGTGTACATTCAAATACGATTATCAGCTTAAGCAAGATAAATCGCAAGATATAAAATGCTTGACCTATCCCCTATCATCTTCAACGGCAAAATTAACCCGGGCATTCAGTTTCCAGCCCAGCAGAATGGAAACCCCCGAAAGTATGGGGCTTCGCTCATTCCAGAAACGCCAGCAGAATGAACTGATTTAAATGCTAAAGTGAACGATTATCATTTCGATTTTGTATAAACAGCACATGAATTATTCATTGGCACTTACTTATGCGCCATCAAAGTGACTTAGGGGCTGCTGGAGCTGCTCGCACTCATCCCTGCCCCCCAACCAACTGCCGCCCTTGAGATGACAATATGATGATGCCGGGGCTTATTGAACCCCAGTCGGGGAATACAATATTTGTCGCCCACATTAACACCAGCCGTTTAGATATGATAGTTTGATAAAGTCAACTTTTCGAATTAAAGTAATTTCCTGTTGTTGCTGAACTTGTACCCACACCACACACACACACACACACACACACACACACACACACACACACTCACTCACATATAGGAGTGTAGTCCTACTGGCGAGGAGTGGGAAAAGTTGTCACAATTGTTATTCCAACAGATGTAGCATTGCGTTAGAGGGAGACAGATAGCACACAAATTACTGTCGATTTCATTTTACGCCTTGAGCAGGAAAACTTTACTCCACCGAATCCTCCGCAGAATAGGAGCCGGAATCCTCCACCTCCACCTCCACCTCCACCGCGATGGAGTTGCGTCTGCGGCATCCTTGTCCTGAAATTCGATAAGGCGACAGACACGACAGCGCTAAAACCTGGAAGCAATTTGTGCATAAACGTTCACGACGATAAAATTCGCAGTTTTGTTTATTTTTCTGACAGATTCCAAGGAGCAAGGAGCCGTCGAGGATGCTGCCGCCGGCAATGAAAAGCTTTGAAATCCTGTTCTCGGTTTGTTCAAGGATGTTTCTACCGGTGAGCTGGAATTAGTTTTTGATTTGTTCCCGTCTCGGTTGCGGCTTGGACAGGTATATTGCCCGGAATATAAGGAAGGCAGCATCGATTTTAAGCCCAAACAGACTGAATTTTGATATGAAAGTAAGTCTTTAAAAAAAAAAAAAAATATTTAGTATGTTTCTGATATGCTAATTAGTGAGCGGGATTGATTTGTCTATATACACAGCTTTGTCTATATACACGTACGCCATTGCGTACGTGTATATATGTATATATTTCAATGTTAGTTAGTCACATATGCGATTTAATCACACCGAAACCACCATTAGCCAACATATAGCCACACCCCCGATAAGCTGACATTGTGCCCAAACGCATAATGGTAAATCAATAGGGAGAAACAAAAACATTCAATCAAATAGCTGGCTTTTTATCCACGTGCCGGCAACGTGAATTAAATTCGAATTGAGGGCTACAAAGTGGGCGGGAAATGGTTATGCCGCATGGCAAACACACCACAGTACCAGGCTAAAACGTCAATCACATCGGCAATCAAAGTGGCAACAGAGCGGGGCAGAAAAATTGCAACAAATCCGGAAGCTATTCGCATGTCAGCTGGAAATTATAATTGATGCGATACTAATACGAAACCCATTTTACAGCCGCAACACTTTCCCAACTGATGACGATTGATGCGATGCAGTCGCGGAAAAAGGCTTGGCAACTGTACGATGATGGGAATGATGGGGAATGGGGATGATGGGGAATGGGGATGATGGGGAATGGGGATCCTGGGCACTGGAACTGGATATGCCACGCATAGGACTCGGACTGATGACGTATGTCATTAATGTCGCCAATGATGTTGCTGACAAACACACTCATGCCACACCCACAGCAGCAAACATGGGCTACAAATGGTACGCAATTGTCATCCGAGAGAAGGGTCCTTCGCATGGCCATGGCTTTTTGCCGGCTGCTCCTGGTTCCTGGTTCCTGGGTCCATTCTGCGGGTCCTGGTAATTAGATGAGTGTGCCATAAATCATTTTCTAAATCATTTGCTGCTGCTCCCTCGCAATTGCAACTGATGCTGATGGCCCTGATAGTCGTCTGTCCGGCTGCTGACTTTTTCCATCCAATTCCTTTCGGTTGGACAGTCTGAAAAAGACAGGAACAATCATCAGCAGACAGTTGACCAATTACACTAAAGAAAAATTAAACACATAATGAACAAGGGATCTTAAACATACTGAATAACTCATAAATATTCTGTTTACTTTTTATAGCCTAGCCAGTAGATGATAAAAGTTTGCATAAATTTGAGAATTCTGCTACAAAATCGATATATTTTATTTTTAAAGCTGGAATAATTAAATTGAATTCCAGAGATGCCAAGAATTAATCTTTTTGTATTGAAGGTCAACAGTTCGTGCTTTTTCCATACCAAAATCTATGGAACCTAATTGCCACCACAGATATTAATCGCAGAAGTTGATCAGGCCATTGTCCTTCCCTTAAACGCTTTCAATTGTTGGCCATAAACGGTGGGCTTCTTGGCCAGGCCACAGCGGCCTGCGACAAACATGTTACTCATTATGCAAGTCACAGTCACAGGAACCGGGGGAATACATGCTACAATATGTGGCTGAAGGACTTTTCAGGGGGTGGGGTTATTGGTGGAAACACAAGACGACCAGGGGCACCGTGTCTACAATCTAAAACGCATATTACTCGTACAATGAGCCACGCCCACCGGCAACTAACAAGGCAAACAAGCCGGCCAGCAGGGAGGACCCACAAACAAGCAAACAGGCCAAAGGGGCAAGGGGCAAGGGGAAAGGAGAAGGGGAAGGGGGAGGGGGAAAGGAGAAGCCTGTGGATAACACAGGGATAACGCGAAGGGGGTCGAAATGGCAATAGCTGCTAATTGTGTAGAACAACGAAGAAAATTGCAGGGAAAACAAAATGTACGATCCATGGGAATGTCAAGGGGAAAGCGAACTGGGCGTGGCCGGGCGAAAGTTTAACTATAAAATACTGCGACACATCCAGCAGATACCTATCCAGCAGATAACTACTAAGCCAGCTGACCAGCAAGGAATAAAGGAGTCAACAGTGTCAACAGTGGCGCACGACAATATATCAAGGGGAAAGGGGTTCGACATGAGCAATTCACCCGCTTTCGAGAGGAATATACATATGTATCTAAGACATGTTTCAGTTAAAACTGACATAATTTTTCAGATGCCTTACAAATACGTACCAGCTTGTGCCTATTGATACCCTTTAATTGGAACTGCACGCCACTGGTAAGTGCAGCTGAATAGTGGTCAAGTTTATGGCAAATGCACTTTAAGTGCTAAAAGTCGAAGCTGCATAGTTGCCGACATTAATCGCCTTACCAAGTGCATGGAGTGCATCTGAGTGGCTTGTCCTCAAGATGGCCCAAATGGGGTGGGTGAATGGGGCCAATGAAATGCCGAACTGCGGCCACTTTTCATGTTAATTAAGGTGCGACAAACACACATCGGAGCGGAGAGATCTGGGGATTCGGCTTATGCAGATTTATGGGAGCCAACGAGCCCAAAGGGCCGAAGTGCTCGAACAGCAAAACTTTTGCGACATTTTGGCTATTGTGTCCGTCTAGGATGGACATAATTAATAGTTGCTAAAAGGTGAGATAGTCTCGCACAAAGGCCCCACACACAAATCTGGGAAATGTACACGGATTGTGATTTCGTCGGTGTGCTGCTGCCGCCTCAATGAAAAGTTGCCCAGATAACATAATTATATTTCAGTTTTAATTGTAATTTATGTCCTGGCCAAGTGCATGATTTATTGGCCGTATGTGTTTTTGCGCCCAGAGAGCTAAATTTATTGAATTTTCGCTAGCCAGGGAACTAAGTTTGCTCTTACCTTAAATAAGCTGGTATATTTGAAAGGGGACTTTTAATGCAATTACGTTTTAAATTTAGTTTGGGCTTTCATACTTGCAATTTGCTTAGGGCAGCAACTTATTTTATTAAGCCAGCACTGAAATAAATGTAAATAACAAAGAAGATTTCATTTTCTGCGTTGCACAATTCAATAATTATTAAAAATGAAAACTTTTTAATCTTTCCTCTTACTTCGGAAAAAAAGAAATTAAAAACATTTAATTATCGAAATTAACACGAAATTAAGAGCAACAAATGCAATTTGTTTAATGGCATTTTCGAACCCATACCCACCAAACTGATTAAATCCCTTTAACTTTCGCGTGGGTTGTCATGGAAATAAAGTGAGCCAATTATGATATTTAAGTGGGGAAATATTTGCCAGCTGTCAGCCGCAGAACCCGTGATCCCTATTAGCCTACTCGAGCATTATGGACAAGTGGCCTTGTTCTTGCTGCCAAACTTAGGCAATGTCAACAAATCAATGGGAAATATACAAACACGACACAAAGGCATCGAACTAATTAAATGGTGATTTGTGTCAGCGATAAGGATAATAATTGCCGGGCAAACAAACCAACACAGAAGCCCAGAAATTGTCCATGATTTTCTTTCACTTCCAGATGTGCGGGTGTCGCTGCATAATGAAGCATTATGTCATTGAAACATATCTATATACGAAAATATGTAGTAAATACGTAAGCCGAGAAAAATGACGGTGAAAACATTTAGCTACTTGCCGCGCACTGAACCAAGAAATTACAAAAATAAGAGGAAATCAAACAGCACGTCTCCTATTCAAGTCCCCACACCCCCATTGCTCCCGCGCTGTTCGTATTTGGACAAGCCATCATCAAGATGTTGCGAGTCATTGAAACAAAGGCCAAGTCGAGTCAATCAAACAAATGAAGGGCCGCACTCCCATTTCTCATCTCCCCACTCCAAACCGCAGATACTTCTACATCCGAAGTCAGCAGACAGAAGCCTCAACCACCACCTACAGATAACGCCCAGCAACTGTACAGACACGTTTGTATAATATTTCGATGTCCATTGAACTGTGGGAAAAATGTCAACATTATGAGTAGATGATAGGCCGGCGATGGGTAGCTGATAGTCGTGGAATTTAGGGCGCAGTATTTGAGCTGCGGACCCCACCCCCAAAGAGATACGTTCTGTCCATCATAGCGGGGGTCAGTGGGTCAACGTGGGTCATCTTCTCATACAGCTCTCTTATCATCAATCTTTGCGCCTCAACACTTTGAGTAGCCTGTGGCTGTCGAGGACTGTTGAGGACTGTTGAGCCCTGATGAAGTTATAATATTTATTTGCTTTATTATCCCGACTGCTTGTGGTCCCCAGGGTGAATGGATCTGCTTAGACACCATTTGGTGGTAGGAAGCTTATACCACATAATGGAAGCCTATATCTTTGTTTTCATAGTGCTTTACGAGTAAATCGGTTTAAACATTTAAAAATTGTTTATATATTACCATTTTTATACCCAATACTGGTAGAGTAAATGGTATAAAGTATATATATTCTAGATCCGGCCATGTCCGTCTGTATGAACGTGGAGATCTCAGAACTATAAGAGCTTGAGAGAGTTGAGATTTTTTTCAAAAGGTTGACTTGCACATTCTAACGCCCACAAACTGTCCAGAACTGCCACGCCCAAACTTTTTGAAAATGTTTTGATATTTTTGTTATTTTTATGTTGAATATTTTCTGTCGAAATGCCAGACAAATGTTGAAATTTCTCGCTCGCACTTCCATTAATTCCAATGCTTTGCTCTAAAATTGATTTGCAAGACAATTTGTAAATTAATTATGCTAACAATATATTTTGAGAATCTTTTATTTATATATTGTAGAGAACTGAAGCTGTAAGAGCCTAAATAACTACTAACTGTGTTGAATTTAATAACATACACAAGCCTTTCCGCAGGTAAGGAACTTCTTGGATAACTTTTCATAACTGAAAACCTATATACTCGTACACCGAACCGTGTATCTTTATTATTCCAACATCAATATTCCAGCTGCATCGATAAGTCATGGCCCACGACGAAGGACATTTCGCACCGTACACTCTTGTATTTTCCTTGCAGGAAGAACTTTTCCGTGGAGGGAAACAGTTTTATCAACTTTGCCAGCGGCATCGAAGGATTCGGGCTCAACAAATGCCCTGTCAGAATTTATAAAAATGTATTTCGGCAAAAGTGAAAAATCATTCACATAACCCACCCACTCACACACACATCTCATTGTCGCAGCTCCGGCACACGTGCTGAAGAATGGCGAAAGAATGGCAAAAATGGCAGTGATGTGGCCTTAACACCACTTTGGTGGGGGTGATGGGTGGTGGGTGGTGCGTGGTGGGTGGTGGGCGGTGGGTTATGGGTGGTGCTGCTCCTTTGACACTGCCCCAATGGCCCATTGTTGTTCCTGCTGTGTGGGTGATTGTGGGGCTGTCACGCTGTTTTGGCAACATTGTTACGTATGTCGGCTAAATCGTTTCGGCTGTCTGACTGTCTCTCTGCCAGCTTCTCTCGGCCAAAATCTCACCGGCAAGGAGGTGTTAAGCAAGCAATTGTATTAACCTTATCGCAACTTTGATTTATGCATGTAAACACAGAAGGCGATGCTTGTCAAGAAATCGATCTTGTCAAGAGCATCCGAGCAGGCTTACTAATGAGTTCTTATAAATAAGAATGCAGATTACGATTTCAATAAAATATTGTTTTAAGAGAATGTATTTCACTGTTAGCCTTCTTTGTACGTTGGGATACAAAACCAGTTAGTTAAGCAGGTCATACAATGCGATATTTTTATACCAAATCGCCGTTTGTATCCACTACTTAGATAATTAGTTTTGATTAATTAATACAGAACCAATTAGTGTTGACTTTGACTGGAGATTCTTAAAGTAGTACATTAAACGGTCGATTCAATTGTGACCACAACCTTTTAATGGATACTACTTAAGGAAGCTTCCATCAACAACTTTTCTTCGAACTCAATTATTTCACTTACTATTCCAAACTGATTGACGCTCAAGAAAATGCCTGTAATTTATAGGCGAATCTTGTAACTACTCAATCCAAATGCTGCTTATCAACAACTTCCATTATCTCTGCTAATCCCCAAATGAAATCACAAACTGTTCCTTTAAGCTGTGCCTAAGTAAATAGTGCATATTTGCGGTCGATATACATAAATAGTGCTATTGTGTGAAAAAATTACAGTTCAGTATTATCACAAATAGAAACACTTCAAATCGATTTAGAGACTTTATAGAATTTGCCAAATAAATAACTATATTCCATACTGAATATTCACTTTATAATTGGCAAAAAAATAAATGTCTTCCTTTTTTGGAATGTAAATTTCAACTCATCTCTCTCTTCTCTTTATAAATAGCATGAATAAATGTATATTCCCGGTGTCAATAAAACTATTAATAAAGTAGCAACAATATGATGTGATTATGATATTGAAAAAGATAAATCCTTGATAGTACTTTTTAAATTGAGTTTTAACCACTCAGATGTATGAATTATTTGTAAATTAGTCAATTTATTTCGCTTTTACTTTAAAGGCGCTCCTCCACATCATCCCAGCAGCAATCAGTGCCACGTTGAGCCAGAGCTAGAGCCGGAGCCCGATGAATCTCGGGCAGCTCACGGGACGAATACGAGGCAGACCCTATCGCATATTCACACACAGACACACTTACTCCCGGTTTAATAAAACAAAATCCTGCGGCGATAATTTACAACACGATTGTGCTTGGCAAATTGCTTTGATTTAAGCGCGCCAACGTGCCAGGACTGCGCACATCCTGCGCTCCAAAAAAAATGGAATAAAAACAAGCAGTCAACATTGGACAAGGAAAAACCAGCCACAAGATGCTCCTCCACACACACACACACACACACACACACACCCGCAGCCTGCATATGTGAGCGTGTAACGAGCACACACACGCACACCTTCACACTTGAGTGGCAAGCCGAGACGAAGGCAAACCAATTCAACATCCGTTTGCCGCTAATTCACACGCACACACACACACACACACACACACACACACACACAGCCGCAGTGGCAAGGAGCTGGCATCCTGGCAGCAAGGATATATGAAATACGCGCAAATAACGTGTTAGGAAAATGGCGTGAAAATTGTTATATATATTATATCCGTACGCTGAAGCACTTGATATGATTTCTTATGCTCCATTCACTGCAAAAGGTGTTGAGCAGTTCGCTTCCTGCCCGCGCCCGATTGGAGCTGGGAAGGATGTGTGCCAGCGAGGGGCTCCAAAATCAGAGGGATGCCTTCCATTCAAATTAAAATGTGGGGAATTTACACTGTTCAAACTGAGACTGGAGCTTGGCTGATGCAAAAGGTGTTCACATAGTTCACCTATGGATAGAACTTTCTTTTTCTCACTGTTCCGGTCAGAAATTTCTACATTTTGCTAAAACAATCGTGTAATTATAACCCTTGTATTTAAGGTGCACAAGTTTCTTGGGCAATCCTTTTTCCTTTTGAGCTATATGTACGGTCAAAGCTTTTACACCCTTCATTTGCCAATATATATACTCGTATCTGTATAAAGTAATTTTGATGCATGTGTAAAAACAAGATGTGAAACAAGTTAAACTGAGAGAAATATATTACATTTTTATGTTTGATTCTTAGATTTTTGCCTAGTTTATAGTTTCACCAATGGAGTTTCCATAAACCATGTATTCTAGTTCCCACTAAAGAGATACCAACTTCTTGGCCAGGGAAACTGCCGTTTAAAGACAACGCAACCGGATTCTGAAATCCATTTTACGGGTGCCAAGTGCCAGACAAAACCGAATGTCTGTAAACTTGCACGTGACTTTGGCGCAACTTGCAATATTTGCAGCTATGGCCAAAACCAAAACTAAGCTGCCAACAACAATGGCGACTCCGGGAGAACTCCTGAAATCAAAACTAAAAATTCTGAAAGTCACATAGCAGAAAGTTTTCCATGCAGGTATCGTAGATCCAACGGAAGACTGCCAAAGTCTGTGACTGTTTGCTTAAATGATTTCGCAGTTTTTTACCCCCCTTCTCCCGCTCGTCCAGAAGTTTTCTTCCTTTTTGTTTGCAAGTGTACTTGTTCGTTTTCGTTTTTCTTTTATATATTTTTTGGCCGGGCGCCGCATAAAAACTAATATTGTGCTGGCAGTTTATTGGAATTTGGGCAAAGAGGAACTTCTAACAGGTAGTATCTTGTAATTTTATGGAGTTAGCCGTGGGGACTTTGCTTTATGGAAATCGCAGCCAAAAATGTCGTAAAATCAACGCAGGCCACGCATACAAAAAGAATGGCGCTAAACTCCTCGACAAACTTGTGCGACGGATTTTGTCTTGCGGTTAGTTCCTGCCAATTCTGCAGATGGCACAAAAGTATCCCCGAAATTGTTATCCACATTAAACAGCTCGCCGCAGCTTTTCGCCAGTTGCGTATCCTGCATCCTGCGGATTGCTCGCTTACGTGACGCGTACTTGGCATGCAGGACACGTGGACTCCGGGTCCTATCAATAGGTATTTTCGTTGGCTGCGCATCGATGGCTCTAATTAATGTTTAAACTCTGGCCTTTATTATTCAGTGATTCCGCTGCCATGGGACGTCCGGTCGCCACATAAAAACTAAGCATCGCACGGTGAAATGGTTTTGGCAAGCCCAGTGTTCAATGACCGAAATGCCTGAGTTGGCGGCACACCCAGCAAAATTGAAGCAAACTAGTGCAAAATCCATTTTGGTTTAAAACAGCACTAATAGCCTTGAGGTGCTTATGAAATATCTAATTTTCATTATATCGGGCTTAACTTAATATCATTCTTAAAATGGTTTAGTTTACCAAACATCTATCTATGATTTAATCAAATACATTTTACTTAAAACCATGTGTGATATATGCACCGACTGGATTTCCTTGCAATTACTAGTAACATTAATTGCAACTATAAGGCAATGCGATTAATCGATTTCAGTTGTTGTGAATCAAGTAAGTGAAATTTCATGTTATACGTGTACGTTATCATGTTCATAATAATACCAATTATTAAGCCAAGATTTCTTGATTACGGGGAGTACTCAAAGCATTTACAGGAGTTGAGCAACTCGAAATTATGAATAGGAATTCGTTAGTGGAAAGTTGTGACCCACCATGTGGCTGGTCCTCCGCACATCCACTGGCGGAGATGACCCAGCGGGATGAACTGGTGGGTGGAACTGGGTGGAACTGGGTGGGGGAAAGCGTCAAGTGGCATCGGTCGGTATGGCAAAAGTGCTTCAATCAGGTAAAACTTGCAATATAAATTCAAACATTTTCCATTCAATGCGTTTTTGTGGTTGTTGCCACTCAAGCATCGGCATTGCCATGAATATTCCTCCGCAATTCCTCTCGCTACGGAGTCCTTGATATCCTTTCTCTGCATCCGCATCCAGAGTTCCCATCAAAGTGTAGCTCCGTCGGGCTGATGCTATTATTTTTGGTTTTGTAGCAACATTTACCTGGGCAAGCAAATTGCAATTCGAAGCCAAATGCCACTCCTTTCGGGCCACGCCTCCCGCCCATGGAATCGCGGTCAATGCAACAAATTGGATTGCATTTGGTTTGGTTTTGAGGTTTCTGAACAGGTAGCTTTATTATTGCTATTATTCGATTCTTAACTGCCGACTTTACAACGTATTTTATTTAATTATGTTGGTCTTACCTTTTACGTGGCCTAAATATGCAGTATTGTTAAGTTAAATATGACATATTATTGCCATCCTCCACAAATCATTAAGCACTGTTTTGAACTCTTTAATGTGTGTAAAATCATTGGCATGATTACAAGCAAGTTCGAAATCATTTAAGCCAACTTCCTGCGAGGCCAAAACGACTTACGATATCGCCTTAAAGTTCCCCAACTGCTACTGGTCCACAACACCCATCCACATTCGGCTGCCACAACTTGAGTTAATTTAATAAATCTTGAACAACTGAATAAGCTTTAAATTAATGACCCCGTAAAGTTCATATAAATTATTGCGTTATCTCGAGCATTCACCCCCATTCACCACCCACCACCCACCACCCACCCACCCAACTTCCAGCTGACACGTGGTGGCACAATATGCTGGGCATACGAGATTGCCCCCAAAAGTTTTCCGCCTTTCCGCCTTTTCTCCTTTTCCCTGCTCAGCCGAGTTTTTCCAAATGATTTCTCATTTCCAATGCCGACAGCCGCAGCCGCCGGAGCAACACACTTTTACTCCCTGCGAAATCAAATTTGTATCAATTACAATTGCATTAACATATAATTTGTGAGCGTCTCGGATTTCGCAGCATCTGTTCGATGCCCAGAATCGAACGTTTAAATGGCCAGCCAGCAGTACGCCCACTTGGGTATCTAGTAACAGCCTGCTTATAGGGAAAATCGATGAGCATCTGCAATGCTAAGTATGTAAACTTACTTAATAAAACCCCGAAGTGCAGAAAATAATTTGGTATAACTTTAATCTAGTTGCTTGGCATTTATTTATGACTAAACATATTCTTGAGCCAATTAAATTTTCAAAAATTAACAAACACCATGGCCATGAGCCAATCGAATTACCAATCACACTCAGCTCGCAAAGTATAATTCTATTACTTCATTATGCGAGTACACAATTAAATTAAGCCCTTGCCATATTATGCCGGCTTCATTGTGAGCCAATTAAATTCCATGTGCATTTCCGATGAGCCAACACCAAGTTTTGCCACCTCGCATCCAATGGCTGGCCAATAACAAATTTGGATGCCAAACCTTGGGGCGGCGTATCCTGTGATATAACTTCGCACCAGCAGCTGCCATAGAAAATCAACAAGGGCGGCTCCAAAGTTGGCTTGTACTCGTATTCGTGGCCTCAAGTAGATTACACTGCCAACAATGGCTTCCAAGGAGTGAATATAGCCCGACTCGCCGCGGCGACCCAATTTCCATATGCGGCAGATGGCGGTTTTTGGCTTAACTAGCCGAAACTTGGCTCCTTGGCTCCTTGGCTCCAACTTTGCGTGCCAAGTCAAACAAATCGAGTCGATGCGAGGCTATTCGGAGGTGCAGCACTTGGAGTGGGAAAGTGTTTCGGCTATCCCTGTTCACATGGCGTCCCTTGGGCTGGTATTTGGAGCCCAGATCCAGACCCAGATCCAGATTCCCAAATGCGGTTGCAGGCGCAAGCAAACGCAAAAGTTGGCGACCACAAGCCGACTATGCTCCGAATGCCAGCAGCTAATATTATTGAATAAAATTGAATTTCGCCAGCGTTGTTGGCTTGGCGAAATTATTAAAACATGACTCGCAACTCCAGTTGGCTTTTCCGTTCTGTTTTCCGTACTCGGCTTAGATCTCTGGTCCAACAATTTCATTTTGCGGCTTGGCGGGGTTTTTGTTGCGGCACGCCACACGGATAATTCAATTAGGTTCTGGAGTAGTTGGTGCTCCAAAAGCGGAAGGCAGCAAATTGCAATACTTTTGCAATTATCCGGAACTATTGGATGCAGCTTCTAATTGCCGGAGGGATTAGCAAGTAAGTTGCCGAGGAGGCACCCCTTTCAGACTCGCGATTGTGCTCCTGAAATTTAACCAATAATAATCTAATCTATTTTTAGTTGCCATTCTTATAATGTGTGTAATTCGAAGTAGTACATTATACGTACAATTTGAATAGGTTTCCATAGGTTTCCCGGGGCTATGCTAAATGTTTGGCTAAACTGTGAAATCTCGGGAAAAGGGCTTCAATCTACTCGTACTTTTCAGTCCACAAGACATTAATCGTCCTGCCAATGGCTTTCCTATTTTCCTCACTTTCCAAATTAGAGTACAGGCAGCTGCTCAATTCAATTTAAATTGGCAACTGAACAACAGGCCATCTCGGTTTCCACTCTACCATTTCCATTTAAATCTCTCATCAGGCTCCATTCCGCCACGTTCTGGTCGACCGACTGCCTCAAAGTAAATATCCAACTGTAAATCCACAAATCAAATGCAATCAATTCAAATTTCACACTTCAATATTCATTAGAAATTTATTTTGCATTTTACAACTGCAATGTGGAAGGATTCGCCAAAGGCAATCGCCTGGCAAACCCAAAGACCCAGCTCCTCGGCATCTCAGCTCGATTGGAGAACGAGCGAACGTATAAAAAATAGCTTTGAATTTTCAGGAAAATTAGCTGCCAATTGTTTTCACCGCTCAGCATCGACATTCAGCTGATAAATGGAGAACGGACGGAACGGAAATTGTGCTAAACCAAGCGGGAAATTTCGAATGTTTCCCGATTTTGGTTTAACCCCATAAAGAGCTGCACTTTAAGTAAACTACTTTAATTTGGCCGCCTGGTTTATGTGGTCAAGGGATGCGCAAAACTGTCCCCAAGATGTCCGAAAAAAAGGTGAGTGACGAAGCGCACCACGAGAGTACCAAATGAGGTGAGGTCTGTGCGCTGTTTGGCGAGTGACTTAATTTTTCGAAATGTGCTACCATACGTTGTCACATAAATCGATACTCCAAATTGTATATGTTGAAGGCGGTGCATTCGTCGCGTCCACATTGTCGTTGTTTTGTTAGCCCAAATAAATGCATATGTTTTTGTCCGTCCAAGTGCAGTGCATATAACTTAATTATGCAGAAATGTAAGCGGGCTCGAGGTTACAGGGTTGTCGAGTTTCTCCATGCGCCGCTTGAGGTCCCTGCAGAAGCTCAAAGTTCGTAATAGGATTTAGTTGGCACAGCTTGTTGCAGCACTTTTGGTTGCCTCTGTTGCCCCTGCCACCAATGCCGGTGGCCAGCTGAAGATGATGATGGTGGTGCACGGCAGTCCTAGTCGCTGTCTGGCTTTCTGTGTCCAACGCAGAACTGTGGGCACGTCCATCAGATTGAAAGCACTACTTTGGCTGCAGCCTTTTTTTTACAATTTTTGAGTGAATTAATCAAATTACATAAACTATGGGGCTTTATAGGTTAGGCACTTTTGGACACCATTTTGAAATGTTTTAAATTTAAGATTCTCTTAAAGATCAAATGTTATAATTTGAGAAAGATCTAACATTAGTGGTTCATTTAGGAAAGGTGAAGCCAAGGCTAGGTCACAATTTTAAAGACTTACATGAACATTTGGTCCACTGTGCATTGTCAAATATGGTCACTTTCTAGCTTCTCCGTGCCCGGTGGAAGCCACCTGACCCGTGGAGTTTTTCCTGGCTGACACATAAATTATGCACACTGGGAAAAAGAAAGGTGGCCTTGGAGGGAAAGAGGATGACTCCAACTGTTAAACGGAAAGGGCAGGGGTCTTTTTTTTTGGTGCTTTCCAGAGAGAGTAGAGTGCGCTGCATCTTATAATTCTTGTATGAAAATAACAGCAGCCTAAATGTCTTGCATGCGATAATGAAAATTTATGAGGGAATAGCACGGCAACCCATACGTTTTGGCTTCTTTTTTGGGGCACTACGTTTTGCTTCCTAGTGGGTCATGCATTTTTAAAGAGCACTCTATGGCAACCTCACCGGAAACCTCAACCATCAACTTGGCCAACCTGCCGGCTCATCAGCATCAGCATCAGCATCAACATCACTTCTGCTGCTGACTGCGTAATGTATTGATAAACATTAAAAGCCAATCAGCGTAATGGGTTGTGAAGTGAAGTGGGTTTCCCGCCATCTCGTTCCACGTACTTCACTTTCAACAGCTCATAAAATTGCAATTGGCTTTGAGCCCGGAATATGCAGTATTCGACTCCTTGCCTTTTGGCTTCGCAAAATGTCGCAGTCACATACACGTACATATGTGCTTAATTAAGTGAATAAATTGATATTTGGTGCGAGTTTATGACCGCATTGCAGTTGTGCCCCGATTACGTCGAGTACGCTGCAAATGATGTACTTATCCACACTTACTGGCGCATTAATATCCACTCGGCGAACTGCTCAAGGGCATGGCATGTGCGAATGGCAATAACATTAATGTTTTTTGTCAACAAAAAATTACCACATTTCCTCGATCGTTAAAGTGTAGTAATGGCTTCGCATAGATGGAATAAAGTCACTTATTAGAGGACTGAGTAAACACGTATATAATTTGGGTTTTTCTTCTGATAAAATCTTATCTTGCTGTATGTTTCAATACATTTATAGAAAGTAGAGCATTGTAATTAAGTTGTTACCACATAAATTACTCAAAAACAGCTCTTGGTAGAAAGTTGTACAATAACCAGCTAAATAACAAGATCTTGGAGAGCCAGGACAACAGCCAACTATTTAGCATACCACGTAGCCCGAGAAGATAATTTAATTAATTCACTCCGCCTGGTCATCCTGTGCGCATTTGTTTCATGGCCTGGACAAGCCATAAACTGGAAAGTTACGAGTATTTTCAGCAGCTGCAGCTACTTCATTATGTGACTGATGATGTACAGCAGAGTTCTGGGGATGTTATCAGGTTTTTTCCTTCCATTTTTGATGTCTTTACTTGAGCGCGCGAAAGGATGGACGGAAGCATCCTGCTTGTCTTTATGGCCGTCAAGGAGCGATGTTCAAGGAAAACTTTCCAGAATGGCGGCGAGTGGCGAAAAATAAGAAAATTGGCACATAAAAAGTTTTTTAATGAATGGAATTAGTGTTTGAGCTGCAGCGACTTTGCTAAATCGTCCGAGCATCGCCTCGGAAGTCCACTCAGAGTGCCACTCCTCCATGTCCGGAGTCACTGCGTCAACTTTTGGCTTGCCATCAGCATCGGCGGTGACTGCTCTTCTTACAAGGCTAACAAAATTAGCGCTTATTAGTGCCAGTTGGTCAAACTTGGCTGTGATTCTTTTGGACTCTTTTCCACTCTTTGCTTCCTGTCATAATTTCCCCAGCGTGCGACTACCGGGAATCATTCCCTAATTGTTTCAAATGGACTTTTACCAGCTCGGATGTGTCGCCAAATTATTTCAGTGCCCTAGTGAAACCACAACGTTGTGAAGTAAAATATAATTAGAACATATTTTACGAATGCTTTTCCCTTTGTAAGGGAAATATTTAACAAAAAATACGTAAAATATACAGAAAATATTTCAGTATTACTACTACGGAGACGCTTTCCTTTGAACTTTTGCTAAAACTGACAGTATGGACTTTTTTTTAAATATCCCCGCATGTCAGCTCTAATTCATTTTGTTTTGCAACTAAAAATTGTCAAGGCTGGCTAACCTAAAGGAATGTGTGTGCCAACGAGGACACGACTTGCATTATAATCCAGGAGCACGCTGTGGCTTCCCAGAGGCGACGACCACAACCGAATGGTGAAATGGGACCAAAAAGAAAGTAAGCCAAAAAGCCGCAAAAGATATCAATGAAGAATCGATGCTGCAGACTAACCACAGACCCAACTCCTCCACCTTGGGGATGCGGCAGAAACGGGCAACTATCGACGAGATACGGATACATGCACGTCCTGCAGACGTAGATACAGATACAGATACAGATACAGTTACAGATACAGTATCGTCCTTCGGAGGACAAGTCGTCGCAGTGAATTTGTAAAATACGTGACAAACATTTTCAATTTGGCGGCTATCTTGGCCGCTCCTCCCCCCAATCATCGCATTTCCCCCATCCCAGCTGCTATCATCTGCTCTACTATTTACAATTCAATTGTTCTAATTTCGTTTCTTTCGGTTGGATGTAGCAAAAAATGAAGTTCAATTGAATCGACAGTCTCGAAAGTTAAATGCTTCGCCACTATTTTCCAACTAGTTCGTTTTCACCCGTCCACTTGTTTTTTGTTATGCTGTATGTTTCTTGTCCAAATTGATTTATGTTCGATGTCTGTTCAGTGGTTTTTTTTCGCAGTTTGGCAGCTCTTATCGGAGCGAAGCTTTTATTGTCTGGCTAACCATATTTTGCGGTCCTGGCGGTTATAAATTTATCGTAATTTTCGTGCCATTTTAAATGGCAACATACATTTAAATTTATAACGTGTCGATGTCCTCTGAGGTTTCTTTGTCGTTTATGGTAGTTATAACCGTCACTCTGGTTGAATCGCACTTAGCTTAGCTTATGGTTATGATAATTTGTTTTATTTCATAATTAAATAAATATTTTCAATAATGCGCCTAATGTTTTTTTTTTTATAAAAACGCCTTTTATGTTTCAGGAAATAGCTAAAAAGTTGTACGTTTTTTGCACATCTGATCTCATTCAACGTCATGTACATAGTCAACATGATATTAAGAATGAAAATTACATTAGTTATGACTGCGATTAAGCGTAATCAAGGTAATTCCACTTACCTGCAGGTGTCGCAGCCAGCTTTACACTTCAGGCGTTAAGTATCCGCCCGATGGCTATCAATTGAACCGATTCGCAGTTGAGTGGGGAAACTTTTAAAACCAAGAGCGCATAAAAAAGCCCTACAAAACATTTCAGCAACAACAGCTCTTAAATGGCTACGACATCTGCCATATGTTTCAATGAATGGGCTTAAAAGTGTTTGGAGGCAACACAGGAAAAAAATCATATTAAAAACTGCCGCAGCATTAAGTGTGTGATGGCGCTGGGGATGTGGCATTCCAGCTCCGAGCCTGGCAATTGTGTGCGGTGCTTGCCGAGTGCATTATTGAGTTTACTCGCTTATTTCATTGCGGACCAGCGCAAAAAGTTTCATTTTCAGCGCGTTTAAACGCAATATGGGCCTTGAATGCAGCTCCAGCCCACCTGGACCACCTGGACCACCCGGACCACCTGGACCGGCGGGAAAAGCGCTTAATGTGCTTACATGGCCAACTGGCGGATGCATTCCGAGGCCTGGCCGAGCTCCGCACTTGTCCTCCACTGACGAGGTGACTTAAGTAAGGCGAAAGCCGTTAAGGTATTTATGACCATCAGGACATAATCGCAATCTGATGAGCTCTGTTTGTCATATTAATTTATACATTTGTTGAATTAATGCATGGTTTTAATGTTGTGCTCTTTTAATTTGTAGACCCGAATACAATAACGTCTTAACTTAAGCGATTGCTGAAAATAGTATTATTACCTTTGGAATGCAAAAAAAACCTAATTTTTCCCAATTATCTACACAGACCTTGTTTATATTCTACAAAACTCAGGATTAAGGCTACATCCCAAAGTCATAAGCTTGCAATTGCCAACTTCCCATTGCGGTAATTTGATTAGTCGGCCGACTTGTCGACTTTTTTCGTGCTGCTGTCTGCCTGCTGGCTGACTTGTCTGGGCAAATTTATATAAATGCCCGCAAAATTGACCTGTGGCCTCCCCCGGCAATTATAACAAATTATCAACTCGCTCACACGAACGTAGCCGAGCACACAAACGCACACAGCCGCAAAGAGGGGCAGACAAACTCGGCTCGGCTCGGCACACAAGCACAAGCACAAGCACAAACACACATAAAGCCAAGTCAGTTTCCGGATCCGGTCGGAGAACGCCCGCACGGCCACACGCACACACCTAGACGGACATTAATTATTCATAACTGGAGCGAGCTGCAAGTCGAAGGACCGAGTGAAGAGCTGCTGTTCGGACGGTGTCTTTGTCTTTGGGGAAATCTGCTGGCCCAGCCCCAGACTAACCAGCCATCTCACCCCATCTCAACCCAACCCAACCCAACCCAACCCAACCCATCTCACCTGGATGTCCTGTGGTCTGCCAGCAGTTTCACTTTAATGTCTTCAAAATGTCAAGATGCAAAGGCCTGCGAGGGGGAGCACGTCTCCCCCGTCTAGCTTAAACTTTGCCATCACATACATACCTTTGTGGGTCGCCAGAAAGTGTTTTGGGTTGAAATTGTTCTTTAACACCTTAAACTGCAGAGTCCCTAAGTCGAAGGTCTTTACTTAATTGAACAAGAACTGGTCGCATGTGGCCACTACGCTTAAAACTTGACCTTCATTAGCTGGTACGCCACGTTGCGTATACGCGATATTGCACTGAAAAGCAAAGGGCTTCTGCTTCCCCGTTTGCAATGTTAATTATTTTATGCGTAAGCTGTTGAAGAACACCCTTAAAAATAAAAAAATATACCAACGAGCTTACAATTTTTGGTCTCTATATACATCACTGCTAAATCTTTAATAGTAAGACTTATTTATCGTTTATATTGTAATTATAGTTTTTATACCCGCTACTCGTTGAGTATCCAGTATACTAGATTCGTTGAAAAGTGTGTAACAGGTATATGTATATAAAGTATATATATTCTTGATCAGAATCAAAATAGCCGTGTCTATTTTGGCCGTTTTTGTCTGTCCGTATGTACCATCAGTACCATCGCAGGTTCCAAAAACCTATGCGCAGAGTGGTTAGTCTTGTTAGCCATATCCCGCCATAGCCCGCCCAATATCTGAAACTATATTTCAAGCTAGGAGCATTCTAGACATATAGCTATGTCAGTTAAAAATATAAAACAAAGGCCGTGATGCTAAAAGCCAGCAATTTATACCCGAATTCATGGACTAGATCGGATTTGTCGGAGTGATTAAGTTCGCTCAACTACGTTGTCCTTCCCATCCGTTTAGCGCTTCATAAACTCGTCGCTGATTTAATAATATTAAGATCAACGCCATAAAGTGCTTGCGTTAATGTTGTTCAGTTAAAATTTTTATGCTTGCGCCATAAGACCAAAGTGGCAAACTGCAAAAGGACGACTCCTGTCCGACGTAAAAGGATGCCGGGAAATTGTGCGGGGAAATAGGGGGAGAACGCGCGAGTAATAGAGAAGGCAAAGGGGCCGGGCGGGAGTTTTTCAGATCCGACCTACATTCAGGCTGATGTCAGAGGGAGACAGTCGGGGCTGCGGAGTCCGGACTGACATCTGTTGTTTGCAACATAATAATCATTATAATTTATTTTAAAATGCAATTTACGCGGCAGCGAGTTGAGTTCAGTTGAGTTGAGTTGAGTTGAGCTGCGTCGAGATGATGGTGTGCATGTTAAGCGCGCTGAAAAACTGAAACTGCAGCTGAAAAAGCTGACTGAATGATCATCGTAAATGAATGGCAATGGGATGTCGAGTCCTTGGTCCCTGTTTATGCCCTAAAACGAGTTAATTAGCGTTGATTTTGTCTTCGTTTGTGCACAAACTGCTGAACAAATAGCGCTGCGTACTTCATTATTGACCAAACAGGTCACGTAACAGAGCTCAAATAAAAATCGACACCGAAACGGTTTAGTGATACAACGTATCCACTCTATATACATATACATATATATATATATATATATTTATATATATACACTAAGCTCGTCGGCACAGTTGCTCATTTACAATTGGCTGCTCCTCATCCGCGTAGTCGTCCTTTTGGTCCTGGCGCAGTTTGTTTTGTTGCTTACAAAACCGAAAAAGGTAAATAACAGGAAACATTTTACACTAATTAGCGACGCACGCAAATGGGCGGCTTTTTCGAGTGAAATGGGCGTTGTGGGGGCGGGCTCCATGGTTTTTTTGGGGCCCTGGGGCCCTGGGGCCTGGGGATGGATTGGGGGGAGGGGGCGGAGTTGTATAAGTGGCGGCGATTCCATTTGGTGGCCCGTTTGAGGCATAAAAGTCACTGCCGTAAGCCTAATTATGTCGTTCGGCGAGTATTTCGTTGTTCAAAATCTTCCGTACGCGACTAAAAGTGCCTGTGGGCGGAATATCTGATTTAATTTTGCATAAATTAGCCTCATTTCGGATTTACGTACATTTAAGTTGAAACTGCTTTTAATTGTCCTGTTACTTAGTTTAAGAGAATTATCATAACCCGATTGCAGACTTGCAATTTCTTAGGAACATATTAACGTGCTCATATTTAATTAGTGTCCAATCGAATTGGTATGTATTGGTGAGTATAATCAGTGAAGTCAAAGGCGAGCTTACCATTTAATTTGGGTCACCATCGGCTATCTCACATGGCTAACTGCGGCCACATGCGTCCAAAAAGGGACTTTGATCTAGGCTAAATCGCCACAATCTGCTGGTCGGTGGCCATTGATTTTCCCACGATGTTCTGTGACGGATTTTCATGTAGCTCGTTAGCCATAATTAACGTACAAATCGTTTTACGCAACAAACGTGAAACTCATATCTGGAATACCCGACGGACTGAATGGGTGGATTGCATTGCTTTCGGGCGATTTTTTCCCTTGTTGGCTGTCAATTTAATTACAATTTATTCGGCATTTTACTGGGCGAGCGACCAGAACAGGCATTTCGCATGTTGTGCGGTCAGAGCTTTGGCACATTGCTTAATTTATTTTAAACATATTTTGTTTTGTGGCAACTATTTGGGAAAGTGCCTCGCAACACTCCCCGTGCATTGAGGTTGTTTGATTTGTGTCGCGGTTTCACGTTTGGTTTCTGATTTTATCTGATTTTCGGCATTCGTGAGTGCAAAGATTCAATTTTCATTTGGCAACCAAATAAATAAAGATATTATTCTAACAAATCGATTTAGTGACACACTAATGGAAACTGAAAATAAACTACAATACTCAGGTACACACATAAATACCATTGTTTGAACAAATGCATTTCTTATTTATGATAAAACACGCAGATATTTTAGTATGTATTAAAATAAATAAATAGAGCTGCACAGTTTCTACATTGTTTACTATAATAATTGTGAACGAAAGTTAATGTATAATAATATTTATATCGACACCATTACCGACTGCCTTGACTATCAGATACCCTTCAATTAGCTCAGTGAGAGCAAAGAAGTTGTAAGTATGCAACCACCACAGCTCCATCTAGCGGCGGCAACATTGATTGACCACGACTTTATGTAAAATATTGATAATTACTACATTTCACACATCAACTCAAACAACACTCAAATTGCAGCCAAGTAATTTAGCTGGAGTAATTGACCTATGTTTTTTTGGATTGTTTGAAAACCTCTGTGGGCAGTACTATTATTTTGACCGCAACTGTATATAATGCGGCCGAATTAACATACACATAAATACACTTTACGAGATGGGGGCCCCCTTCGCACACACCTATTTCCTTGCACTTTTGTCACTTTAAGAGTTTGACGAAGTGTCGCAGAAAATAAAAGGGAACCACAACAATTTTATTACCACACGACCTCGAAAAACTGTAAAAGTGCTGCTGTCATTTCAAATTTATGCGTCTTTTGTGACCAACTGTACTCCCGAAGGTCCTGGCAGCGCCGTGCTGCAATTTCTTTCTGCCAGCCAGACATGTTTATGATATGGCGATGGTGCAAATAGTTTGCTAATTTTTCCTTTTCGGAAATTAGAGCATAAACTTTTGCTGTAGCGGCTCTTAAAACTTGCAGCTCCCCTTGTCCACACAGAACGCACAAAACTACACTGAAACAAAGAAATAGCTGAAATTAAAAGTTGAATTATAATTTAGTCTTCATAAATGGAGTTAGAAAACCAAAAGGATCATGCTGTCTGGGCATCAATCAAATTTATATATTTTTTAGGTTCATCTAAGGGTTGAGTTTTAAGTAAGTTACAGAATTTTATAAGATACAATTCTCATAAACGTTTCTATACAACATGAAGGGCAGCAAAATAAAATAACAGCAGTCATGTGCTTAGACAAGATTACAGATTTCGGATTACAACACGCACTTTTTCCTTTGGAAAACCCTTAGATGTTCTAAGCATCTCTCTCTGTGGAGGCGCATGCACCATCCATATGGTATACCGAAAACCAACACGCTTAACACTTTGCCATAAGAATCGCAGCTGCAGCTACGCTTCAGCACAACAACTGAAACAAAAGGGGCAGCCAAAGCAATTTATTTGGTTTTCGTTAAAAGTTTCCCTTTTTCGGTTTGGTTTATTATTAACACCACACGAACACAGAACAGAGTGAAGAGATATGTAGGGAAAGTACTGGGATGTTGGGGGGAAATGTTCGAAGGGGAATTTCAATGGGGGAAAGTTGCTCCCCTTTGGGCTTATTGTTGTTGCACTTTGGCTCCATCTCAAAGTAAAAGTTATGAGTTCGCTGGCAAAGTTTTTGCTTGCTGTACTTGTTTTTAGTGTTGCCTTTCACTTGGTAGAAAGCTTTAATTACAATTAAGCCTTAAATCATATGCAATAGTGGTTCAATTGCTATGAGTGTCAGGCTGCCTCAAAACCAGGACACGTAATCCTCCTAGTTTATTGATCACCTTGACTTCTGTTGACCTTAAAAGTCTTTAAAGATATTTTAAAGATATATTTAAGAGGATGGCCACAGAAATCTCTCTGAAGTATTTGCACATAGTTCTAAAAGTATTTACACATTGCACAGCGGTATTTTAGGATCATACTAGGAGTATTATAAAAAGGGCACAAATATATAAATTAAATTTGAAGCTCCTTTATCATATAATAATGTTTAGTGAAGAGATAAACATATTTCTGTTGCACACAAAACGCGTACGTACTCATTAATTAAAGTGATACATTATATTAAAAGTATCGGAATTTAACTCACTTGTTTTTATGGCAAAAATATTATTTTCGGGCATTTTAAATACGTATTTCATTGGTTCGAATGACTGTGCGTACTACTGGTCGTTTTCATACAATTTTCCGTACGAAAAGGAATGACTTTGGCAAATTCTGCATTCATTATGCTCTTGCAGGAATGTGTTTTCACGTTCCGTGATGATCAACCAACATGGATGCCATACCATTTCTACGGCCATCGCCCAACAAAATAAATTTGAATTGTCCTTTTTCATATTTGCACACCGCGGAACAACAGCTTTAAATGCAATAGTGTGGGTAGTGCACAATGCGAATACGAGTTGTGCATGCGAAATGCTGTGTGTGCGCATTCACGGGAAATTGGCATTTGTGTTACTTTATTATTTTTCATTCCAATACTGGTGATTTTTTCTCTCTTTTTTTTATGTTATTGACCAGTAGTGGCTGAAATTTGTATGCTGCGCCCTCTTTTCACGCCCGATGAGCGAAATAAATTCATAATTGCCGAAACTCAATCAAAAGGCAGAGCGTTCAAGAATAACAATAACATCAATACACAAAAAAAATATTTGATAAATATAAGCCAAGAGTTAAAAATGAAACTATTATTCTGCATGTACCTTTCAATTTTGTGGTATATATTCATATATATTATTTATTATATTATATTATTTATTTATATTATATATTATATTACTTATAATATTTATTTATTTATATTTATTTATTTAATTTTAATATATTGATTAAAAAGAGCTCGAATGTTTTTGTCGTATATTATATACATATGTATATATCAGATAAATGTCCGATTTTTATCAGTGCACAAGCACTGCAGACACGCATTAAATTGAATAATAATAGACAGTAGGTGGACCCGCCTGTTACACGTTTGTGCAACAGTTTGTGGCCGAACCACCAATTTCTCGAGTACGTTGGAGGCGATCAAGCCAAGTTCGCACAGCAGCACAACAAACTTTGGCACACTTTAAACTTTAAACACACTCAATTAGATAAAATAAAATGTTTAGCTAACTTTTAAACCGGCCCTGCCCTTCAGTTCGGGGGGATCAGGACACAGCTTGACCCAACGGGCCAACTTTTTGACTAGCTGAAAAATGTTTGAGAAGCAGCGTACAAAAAAAAAATTGAGGGGGGGGAGAAAGAGAGCTCAAAGTTTTATACAACTTTTGGCAATTATCTTGTGAGCCAAGTCGGTCCATAATCATATAGCCTATTCCTGGCTTATGTGTATATGTGCGGGAAATCGTGCCTATTTGGGCCACACTGCAGCCTGTCAACAACAAAGTGGCCAACAGCTGCAGTTGATGCCAACTATTTTTGTTATTTTCCGATGGACACCAACACAAAAATCTCCCCCTGCCTGGGTAAACATTTAAAATAAAAGAGTATCCTTAAAGCCCATTTTGCAATGCCGCACCCCCCTCGTCCAAACTTAATTGTGCCAATAATGTGTTGGCTCTAATCCTTTAAGTGCTCCTCGGATGGCAGTCGGCTGAAGTTTGGTTTTTCCTTGCCTATGGCATTAAACATTTCTGGGAAAGCTTTCAGCTTTCGATTATTTTTTGTATACAAGTATGTTAAAAATATGCATATTTGTGTATTAACTTTGTACTTTCAGTTAAAATCTATTATTTCCTATCATATAACAATTACCTGATGATAACTTTTGTATTTATCATTTTTTAAGATGAAAATAATTTAAAATTCTGAAATAAAATAAAGTTTCTTGGCATAAGCAGCATCTTTAATGAAAGCATTACATTTTTGCCTACAAATTTACATTTACAATATTAATTCATTGTTTTCAATAGTGTGTTGGATATTTTAAGAGAGCGCAAAGCCACTTTCCCGCAAGCTCTCTTAAGGCCTGGAAATTTCCAGTGCGAGCCAATGAGAGCCGATGTCGGATTCATTTTCGAACATAAACATCAGACATCTGTGCACAAACACCAACAAAGCTCTTGGGGCCAAAAACATGGCCAAAAGGTGCATCCAAAGTGCATAAATAACAACAGACGCAAGATGGACTGGCAGGCAGGTGACGAAAGTTGCAATATTGTTCCACGAAGGGAGGTGAAAGTGGGTCAACGTGGCGTATGCTTAATGTCTTTGCCACCAGCTTTAATGAGCCCTACCTCGCTTACCTTCTGCCCGTTTATTTTGCCATCTAAAGGACTGCAGGCAGGATTGAAAGGACTAAAAGGGAAAAGAACAGTGCTGGATACCGGCAGATTCTAATCAAAGAAAGTAAGTGTCTGAGCGCTATCAAAAGGGAAAATATACTATATAAGAGGCTGCTTACGGCTTGGCGTTTTTGCTCGACTTGGCACTTTTACTATGCATTTTTTTCCATTTTTTGTTAACAAGTTTCTTACGCTATGACTTGGCCCGGCTTATGCAGTCAACTTTTGTTATGGCCAGAAAAAAGCAGGGGGCGAAGCAAAAAAAAACGCTAAGAAGCGAAAGGAGACGCATAAAAACTTGTTGAGATTTATCTTGCCACACGCGAAGAACGCCAGCCAACCGTCATCTAACTGCATTAGACTGCTGCTCCTGCTTCTGGCGTTGCATATTCGCGGCGCATATGCCAGTTTATTTATGCTGCTGCTCCTCTTCCTGCTCCTGCTCCTGCTTCTGCTCCTGCCAGCGAGGAGCATTTAAGCACCTTAAAATAGGCAACGCCCAGTGCAGTTGCGTCGCAACATCTTGCCACTTGTTGTGGCACATGTCCTTGCTCCAACCACGAGCCGCCTCCTCGCTGCGTTTGACTTACTTTATGAAAATCCGTGGCAGCGAGAACCCTCCACCGACTGAGTGGATACAATAACGAGCTTGAGATTCGCAAAAGGACCCGTTGAGACTTGTCATTAGGCACACCATGTGGGTCAGCGAATTCATTTGCGGAAGCTCTAAGGATTAGCCACGTTTCAAGTATCTGGCAAATGGAGTTCCTTAAATGCAGAATAATCTAGAATGGCACAGATGCCAGTAGATTTATAAGGACAGTCTAAGGGCTCCTAAATATAAATATATCCTAAATATAAACTGTATAGTTGTTGGATTTATATTTACTTAATATTTATATAAGGAAACCATATTTACCACATATAAGTGATAAAAGAAACATGTTTTTAACACTGTTACTAAAAAGATAACATGATCACAGAGTTTGGTATAAATCTTATTTTGACTAAATCTGTATACGAAAAGTCATTTAAGAAATAACGAACATATAACTGCAGTTATATATGAAATTGAATATGCATGAAAATAATTTTAGCACGCGAAATAAGAAGCAATACTTATAAAACAAACACTTGTGCGCCAAAATATTTCATTTAATCAGTTTGCAGGGAGAAATATGAGGAACTTCAAAAATGGTGCACACACCAATGCGGGTCAGTTGACCACTAGCCACAAGTTAGAAACAATAAAGCGAACAAAACGCAACAATTCAAACACGAGGCAAAATAAAACCAAAATACAAATAAAAATCCAAACGAAGTATGGTAAACCAGGCATTTAAATATTTGCCACTATTGAACGAGAGCTGGGTATTTTGTTTTCATATCCATTGTGGGCAAAACAATAGAACCAACCTAACTATTTCACTTCTCTCGCACGTAACAAAGGATGAAAAAAATGTAAATGGATATTTTTAGATGGAATATCTACGCCCTTTTGTTTTAAGAGTATTGGGAATATAGGCATTTAGAGAAGCAAACAAATCGACCACCCCACATTTTAATCCCAAAAACAAGACTTTTCAAAACCCAATTTTTTAGTGAGTGAATTGGTTCGTAAATTCCATTTATAATTATGTTCTAATATAAATATAAAATGCGTGTGCAACTTTAAAATGTAATGTGTATGAGAATATAACTATTAGCCGATTTTCTAATATTTGTTGGTATCCTTTCGTAGTACGGAACTTTAATATGCACCAGCTTCCTTCCGTTCCCTTTCAAGGAATGGCTGAATGAAAATGGTGTCAAACAACTGTTGAGTGTGGACTTTGTGTTCTTATTTTTTTTTGCTTAGTATTCAAATAACCGGAAGCGATACAATGAATCCGCAACAGGGCCAAAAGGAACGCACAGCAGTCTAAAATCAGCAAATGCAGAACGGAAAGCGAAGCTAAACAAATGGAGGGAAGTGCTGCTCCAGATGAGAAGGAGCCAAGCTAAACTATCAATAACACTTAAAAGCTTTTTCAAATATTTCCCACTCGTTTTGTTTTGTTTTGTTTTTTGTCCATTTGCCGCATTCTGTGTGCATTTGTAAGTTTTGGCGCACCATATTTATTATTTTCCTCTATTTATTACAGCAAA
This sequence comes from Drosophila orena, assembly GCA_005876975.1. Lineage (NCBI taxonomy): Eukaryota > Metazoa > Arthropoda > Insecta > Diptera > Drosophilidae > Drosophila > Drosophila orena. Next base: position 5,075,873 of record VCKV01000008.1, on the reverse strand, counting down.
TGTTTTTGCTCCGCCTGTCTCGGTACATTTAAAAATGCAATTTTGCTCGCGTTGAAATGCAGAATATGCCACGCTGGGGAGCGGAAGAGCCACGTCATGATATATTTGCCGAGTTGCATAAGTATTTCAATATTTATTGATAAATGCACATACACACACTATTTGTATGTATCAAACGTCATTCTGGTTTTTGGGTCCAGAAAAATTGTTTGCTCCGCCGAGAGAAAGTCATTGGGGAGCTAGTCTGATTTCAAATGTGCGGGATTGATCATTTATGGATAACAAATATTTATGCACGCATTCGACCGAAAGAAAAGTCTTTAAAGTGTGCTGAAATAAGTCAAAATGAATGGTTCTCGTAGAACGAAACTTGTAATACTGCTTATTGGGTAATATTGTAATTGCCACAGTTGTAAAAATAACCAGCCACATTTAAAAGCCGATTTAAGCCGCAAAAGAAAAGAAAATGTTTAATTAATTTATATTTAAGTGATTACGCAACAGCCGCTCACAAGCTTAATTTATGTTAATGCTGGAAATTGCTATTAAACGAATGTTAATGCTGAAAATTGTTATTATGCGAACTACGTGTACACAAAATTTAACAGCTCTAGCTTAATTTTCCATTCTTTAACTCACCAAGCTAGGACCACAAACGATATTCAGATAGTTAGGCAGTATTATTCAAACGAAAGAGAACGGTATAGTCGAGTTTCCCGACTATCAGATACTCTGTACTCAGCTAGTGGAAGTGCGAAAGAGAAAGAGCTGTGGGTTCTGGGCGTTAGAGTGAGAGTGGCAAAAAGTTTTTTGGCAAATCATTGGAAATTTACAGGACTAACATAAAAGTAAAGAAAATATCAAAGCATTTTCCAAAAGAGTGGGCAACAACTTGACTGCGTCTCTGTGTCTGGAACCTGAATGCTTAATCTCAGCTCTCTAGATTCCATAGTTCCTGAGTTCGAGGCGCTCATACGGACAGACGGACGGACAGCCGGACGGACGGACAGACAGACGGACAGCTGTACGGACGGACAGACAGACAGACGGACTCGGCTATTGATCTTCGGCTATTGATAGATATACTGTATATGGTTGAAAACGCTTCCTTCTACCTGTTATAACTTTTCAACTAATCCAGTATACCTTTTCAGTATACCTTTACCTTTATTTAGTATACCTTTTTTTAGTAAAGGGTATAGCTAGGTGATAGAATCCCACATCCCATATGGATAACCTTCATCTAAGGATCTACCTGTAACACTTAATTTCTCCCAATTCGATTTAAAAGTTGAAAAGGATACGTCAGCATTTAACTTCAAATCTACTGCAGCGTTTTGGGAACTGTGTGTACTTATGTGCACCCAAGTGGGGCCTTAAAGATATGTATCTTTTTGTGGGCAGGGTTCCCCTGTTGGACATTTTATCTGGCCGAGCGGGTCAAGCATCAGTTCATTTTATTGACATAAACGTTTATGTTTATTTGTCTGCGTTTAAGCATTACTGTTTATTGTATTGTTGATCCTGTCGACTATGCTGTTGCTTTTCGTGTCCATGAATGCAAAAATAACATTGTACAAATAGACAAAAGTCGAATGGGTTTTACAAGTGTACCTAGGGTGCCTCAACCCATAAAAAACAATTTGTCTGTCCGAAACGATAATGCGACTTTAAAATTGAATTTAAATATCCCTTTTGTTTTTCAAAACCAAAAAGTTTATAATAAAATCAATTCACCCATGTTTTGTTGACATGGCTTAACAGAACTATAAACTTGTATATTTAAATAAATGTTTAAATTTCCTATCGTTGGTTATAACTTGAGGAAAATCTAAAGTTTATGAAATGTATTATCGCCATCAGTATTTTTGTATAAAATAAATTTTTTTAGGAAACCAGACATTTATATATAATCCAATTTTATGGTCGACTTCCAATAAGTCACACTTTAAATTTTTACATGGAAAATTACAAAAGTTTTCCAGGCTTTCCCTGTGAAACAGTGGCTGTTTTTTCAAAGCTTTTTTCTCCTTGAATGGAGTAAATGCTATACATTTTAAAAGCTTTTAAAGCTCATTTCCTTTCATTGTAAGATGACCTAACTATAATTATGGACTTGATCATAGCCTAAAATTCTGTAATTATACCCGTTACTCGAGAGAATCGTTGAAATGTATGTAGCAGGCAGAAGAAAGCGTTTCCGACCATATAAACTATATATATTCTTGATCAGGATCAATAGCCGAGTCGAACTGGCCATGTCCGTCTGTTCGTCCGTCTGTTCGTATGAACGCCTTGATCTTGTAAAGTCTTGTAAATTTCTATCGATTGGCCTAAAAACTTTTTGCCACGCAAAAAAATATTTCTGGCGCAGTTATTGCATTATTTTTATTTTATTTTTTTGAATTGTTTTTGTAATTTTTTTGATGTTATGATGTAGAAATTCAAAAAAAAATAAGAAATGTCCTAAGGCTGAAGTTCTAAACTCCATAACTCAACTCATCTTAATCGGATTTCGAAGTGGCATACCTCTAAATGTTTCTGGGACAATTCTCTAAGAAACTGCATTCAAATTTAAAAATTTATTTTTTTTTCAATTTTGTTGTAATTTTTTTGATGTGATGATGTAGAAATTCAAATAATTAAGAAATGGCATAAGGCTGAAGTTCTTAACTCCATAACTCAACTTATCTTAATCGGATTTTGAAGTGGTATGCCACTAAATATTTCTGGCGAAATTCTCTAAGAACCTGCATTCAAATTTAGAAATTGATTTTTTTTTAATTTATTTTAAAATTTTTCTGATGTATGATGTTGTAGATATTCAAAAAAATTAAGAAATGCACTAAGGCTGAGTTCTCAACTCCATAACTCAACTTATCTTTATATATCTTGAAAAGTAAAATAGATTTGCTAAACCCCACACTTTTAAAAATTTTTTAAGTTGATTTTCATTTTATAATTTTTTTTCCCATTTCTACCGATATTCCAGAAAATGTTGAAATTACTCGTTTGCTCTTCCACTAGCTGAGTAACGGGTATCAATAGTCGGGGAACTCGACTATAGCATTCTATAGCATTTCTCAAAATGGATTAAACCTTTTCCAGCGTCTGACCTCTCATATAAAATGTTGACTTCAACTAGAATGGTTTTGCTTCAAGGTATTTATTTATTTCTCCATGTTTGCAAGGGTATTCCATTTCGTAATTACAATTAACACGTATTTTAATTTGTAATTGGCCTTGTTATGACGTTTAAATATTCGCGACTACTCTGAATACAATCGATATTCCCATTTATCGATAGTCGATAATTAATATGACCGTTCCAACGGCCACGACTTACTCAGCAGCAAAACTCGGAAGATTTGAAGAAGAAGAATTGCCAGCAGGGAGACGTAAAAACTACATTATATATACCAAATATATAGTTTCTAGCGGAATTGCTGCCAAAACAAGGGGTCGGTCCAGTGGTTACTTTCCTAGCACTCCCAAACACCTCCAACAATGCAGGTGAGTGGAGCAAACTTTGGGCACTTGCGATGCCCAGGGGACACGCAGGATTGCTAGACCAGGATGAAACCATCACTCTCTTACAGTCCGGGGCTCTGGCTAGGCCATGTCTGGCGATTGACCTGCTGGCGGCCCTCGTCCTGGTGGCCGACTGCTTCTACGTGCCCGGCGTGGCGCCGGTGGAGTTTGTCCAGGACCAAAAGATCGACGTGAAAGCCGTGAAGATGACTAGCAGCCGCACCCAGCTGCCATATCAGTACTACTCGCTTAAGTTTTGCTATCCCAAGAATGGCACTCTCATCTTTAAGTCGGAGAATTTGGGCGAAGTACTGCGCGGTGACCGAATAGTCAATACGCCTTACGAGGTGCGGATGAACCAGCAGGTGAACTGCCGTCTGTTGTGCAACCAGAAGGACAGACCGCTCACCTGGAGCAAAGAGGACTCCAGTCTGGTTGCGGAGCGCATCCAACACGAGTACTTCGTGCACCTGCTCGTGGACAATCTGCCGGTGGCCACGCGCATCGTCAACGCTAACAATCCCGCGGAGGTGACCTACGAGCACGGGTATCGGCTGGGCCAAGTGGACGGGGACATCTACATTAATAACCACCTGAAGTTTATTCTATCTTACCACATGCACTCCAAGGATAAATACCGTGTGGTTGGCTTTGAGGTGGAAACAGTTTCCGTTAGTCACAAAGAGCTGAAGTTCCATGGGGACACCTGCAACTTCCCAGACAGCGCCCGACCGCAGGTGGTCAATCCGAACGGAGAGACACAGCTGTATTTCACATACTCTGTGGAGTGGAAGGAGTCTAAGGTGAGCTGGGCCTCACGATGGGACATTTATCTTGGCATGCGCGACGTCCAGATCCATTGGTTCAGCATCATCAACTCGCTGGTGGTGGTCTTCTTCCTCTCTGGAATTCTCACCATGATTATGATTCGCACCCTGCGCAGAGACATTGCCCGGTACAATACGGATGACAATATTGAAGATACCTTAGAGGAGACTGGTTGGAAGCTGGTGCATGGAGACGTATTCCGTCCGCCCAAGAATACTAGACTGTTTTCCGCGATTATCGGCAGTGGCATTCAGATTTTCTTTATGGCCCTGATCACCATCTTCTTTGCCATGTTGGGCATGCTCTCGCCATCGTCGCGTGGCGCCCTCATGACCTCCGGCATCTTTATGTACGTCTTCATGGGCACCATTGCAGGATACTATGCTGCTCGTCTCTACAAGACCATGAAGGGTCGCGAGTGGAAGCGGGCTGCCTTTCTTACCGCTACTCTGTATCCAGGCATTGTCTTTGGGTAAGCTGTGCCAGACTAAACGTTATTTTAATACCTAATCTGTTATTCATTTTTGGCCTGCAGCACTGGATTCTTCTTAAACTTTTTCATTTGGGACAAATCGTCTAGCGGTGCCGTGCCCTTCACTACAATGATCTCACTGCTACTGCTCTGGTTTGGCATCTCTGTGCCTCTGGTCTACCTGGGCTTTTATTTGGGCTACCGCAAGCAACCCTACCAGCACCCAGTGCGAACCAATATGATTCCGAGGCAAGTGCCCACTCAACATTGGTACATGAATGCGGTTTTAAGGTGAGCAGACTTCTTTAACGAGTCTCAGTTAACTAATCAACCTTATACCACCTTTTTGCAGCACTCTGATGGCGGGTATCTTGCCCTTTGGCGCCGTCTTCATTGAACTCTTCTTTGTGTTCACGGCCATCTGGCAGAATCAGTTCTACTACCTGTTTGGCTTTCTCTTCTTGGTGTTTTGCATCTTAGTCGTAAGCTGTGCCCAGATCTCTATAGTAATGACTTATTTCCAGCTTTGCGGTGAGGTAAGGTTATTCGGTGTACATTTAAAAACGGCTAAAGCTAATCAATTATTCCGTTTTTTATGCAGGACTACCGTTGGTGGTGGCGCAGTTTCATTGTGTCTGGCGGCTCAGCCGTATATGTGCTTTTTTACAGCATCTTCTACTTTTTCACAAAGCTGGAGATCACAGAGTTCATACCGACGCTGCTCTACCTGGGCTATACGGGTATGCTTGTGCTGAAACCTCTCATATTCTTAAAGTGTTTATTTACTATCTTTAACACACAGGTCTTATGGTGCTCACTTTTTGGCTGCTAACTGGCTCTATTGGCTTCTTCGCCGCCTACGTTTTCATTCTAAGAATCTACGGAGCTGTGAAGATCGACTAAGCTGTGTCTCGTCACGCTGTACACCAAACTATCCTTGCAATATCATTCGATCATAAATATATTTATAGAACAACTTGTCCAGCTGGAAAAATCAATACAAACAAAACGGAACCTATGCGATAACTCGACGACTCATGTGAGCTAACTTCTTCCCTAACTCTTCTTGTCCCAGCTTCAAAAAGCACCCATTAAGCAACCACTTACTAAGTCAATGCGCGATATTCAGAAAGTTCGTTTTTGGCCCCCGGAAGTGGCTCGATTTGCAGAATTTGCAGGAGCGTTGCGTTTTAGAATCAATCTAGAAATGCCTAATTTATATATGTATGTAAAGAATCTAATCTAAGCAACTGATATAAAACAAACAAAAATCAAATAAACTAAGCTTAATGTACGATACCTGGAAGTGTAAGTTTCTTAGCAGGAATCCAACTTCTCGTTTCTGAACGTTTCTCAGTAGAGATCCGAGCTTTCGTTTCTTGTAGCAAACTTAAAGTTTTCAGCTCAGTTGCATTTCCACTCAGCTGCAAGATACTTCACCGAACCCGGTCTAAAAATGTTTCGCTTGCTTGTGGCATTAGTTTATGCATTTTGTTTCCCGAATTTTTTAAGTTCAGGGACTCTGGAAAGTCACGAAGTAAGATTAACCTTTTGAAGAAGTCGGAATCTAATGATATTCCATCCTTAGTCATGGAGAAATACAGTGAAGGGACGCGTAATGTCCAACGTCAGCATGACACTCTACTGGTGGATCCAACAACATTTTCCTTATGAATTAGTAAGGAACGAAGCTGAATGGGATGCCATTGGTGGTGATATTTTCGAGGAGTTTGACTTTGAATAATTTTCATAAAAAGACGAAATATGTACTGTGTGTGTACATCTTTTGATTTTAATGTTACAATTACATAGATTATTTAATTAATTGGTACATATAATTGCTTTTAGTATATTACACATATTAGGTTTAAAACATTTTGTAAGTTATCTATATTCAATCGTATACAACTTCATGACTTTAGTTCGTGTATTTTTGCTGAGTAAGATTCCGAAGCAAAAGGTGACGTCATCACAATGGACGCATATAACGTGTACAGTAACAAAGATTTGACGCTACTTTTTAGGGAATCGTTATATATTTTAAATCCGCTTCTCTCACTTTCTGATCCGCAAAACTTAATTAAGCTACTATCAATGCACATTTTGTTTTAAGTAGGCACAAACTAAGGATGATAAACAAAGTTAAGTGTACTATTCTTTATGATTTTTTGCACAACACATTGCTAGAGAGGGCATTACGATTACTTAATGGATAGATTAGAGTCTAGAGACCGTGCGGAAACAACCAACCAGTTTACTGTCTCTCCCTCCTTCTGCTTATCCTGCATCTCCGCCTGCATCTCTGGACGCAGATCCTCATCTGTGGAAAATTGCTCTTTGACATGGTTGCGAATCGGTTTACCTCATCGGGTTCCGATTCTTTAAACGCTAGCGATTCCGCTTGGTCTTGCGACTAACATTGCCCTCGATGATAATCTGATAGCATGCAAAGTAAAGAATTTGAATTGGAATATGGAGGTGGCTTGATTGACTCTAGTCGTATTTTAGGAAGTTAGTTAGATAGTTTTTCTTCCAGCTGGCTGGGTCTATGGTATAGGGACACTTGAATTGCTGGGTGGGGGAACAGGGGTGGTTGTTAGGATGGGTTAGATGGGGTTACTCCAGCACCGGCTGCTCTACCTGAAGGATCTGGCTGGCCTCGAAAGCGGTGCCAGGCAGCAGGATCACCGGCGAGGTCACATTGCCTGCCTCCACGCACAACATGTTGGGGAACTCGTCGTCCCCGAAGTCACTCATCTCACGCGATCGATCAATCCAAGGATTCCAGATGACTGAAATTGTACAATATACGTGTATATACTAGAACACATTCAAATAGCCGTAGGCCTTATTAACTAACCCGTATCGGGAAAATTGTACTTGTGCAGTCTCATTTTCCGGCCGGATACCACGTTTGTGATGACGTGCTCCTGCGGCGTGTGCTGGTAGATCCTGTCGGTCCATTCATTGACGGTTACCACCTCGCGTCCCTCCTGATAGAGCGCATTCTCCCGCGTCTTGTCAATGAAGTGGCAGCCCTGGAGGCCAGTGATCTGACATCGCCGCACATCGGGCACCTTTAGGTAGGTGTGCAGCAGCATGTTGAAGGTGAAGCTCAGCTCCTTGCTGGGATTGTAGACGCCGATGTGGAAGTGCAGCTCCTTTTCCCGTAGGATCAGACGATAAGTGATGCGAAACCTTTAATGGAAAGCGAGTTAGCCAGATGGTACTCTCAAAATATACTTTCGAAATATTGACTCTGGTATAAATATTGGCAAGCATTCTAAATAGAAAGATTAATCACATACAATTTATGATAATACTTTGTTAGCTAAACGAAATGATCCGAATATGAGTTAATGAGCTATCAGGCCGTATAAACTTCCAAACTTACTGATAGTTCCAGATGGATCGCGTAAAGTCGTTGTCCATCAGCGAGAATATGGCCTCCACATCGCCATTGTGCAGCCTGTCTGGCGGTCTCTCCAGGTGCCACCTGGTAATCCTCGCAAATCCATGCTGTGGCCCGAAGGACCAGGCACCGAACTGAGCTGAAATTGTGGGCAAAAATGAACTAATCGCTGTGCAAAGCTACTGGATCTTGGCAGACTTACGAAAGACAAACGGAATCCCACCACGTATCGCCTTCTTGCCATCGAATGAGGCCAGTTTGCTGGGGAAAAACAAGATGGGTTGAAGGGAAAAGGCTCGTTTAATTCGGTTAGACGGCACTCGAAAATATTCCGGCCATAAAAACGCGTGCAGACCGAGACAGACATTCAGAAATTCAGAAATGCTATTAGCAGAAAAAAGTGTCTGGCAAAATGCTCCTTGCCCCTTTTTTGTGTGTGTTTTGTTTTTCTCCTGTCGCTGAGGATGACGTTGCCGCGAGATGGGACTTGCCTTGGGTTTCGTCTCAGCTAATTTGCCGACGCATCCATCAAGCAACTCCTTCTGCCCCTGGATCTACCTAAGCTGCTCCTCCACTTTCTGTGCATCATTTGCAAACGTTTTCAGCTGTGGATCGCATTGGACATGGCAAAATTGCATTAATATTCTGAGATTTCAGCTCGGCATTTACTTGAAAGAGAAATTGCTGCGTCTTTTCAGTAGTTTTTTTAAGTTCTAAATCTTCTAAGTCTGCATTTTCGAGCTGGCTTAAATGAATAAGGAATTTACGAAAATAATTATAGCCGCAATATAATCACTTGATTAAACAATTTTGTTTTCATAATTTAGAACATAAACAATCTACGTTTTAAGTGTCTTTACCCAAAGTTTTCCTATTTCTGTAAATTTCGATGCCCAGGCAGTCTCGAACAGGGCAAATAATTAATTTAGTTTTCCACTTGCTCGCCTTGTCCACGACCACTGCCAGTTTTTAGTGGGTTTCCGAATGCCGAATGACTGTTGGCCACAAAAACCGTCGAAAACTTTGCAGCAGACGAAACAAAAAAGAAGTTAGCAGCGACGACGAGGGGCTAGCACACTCCAATGTATTTGTATTAGTATTTGTATTTGTATCTGTATTTGTGTTTCTGTTTGTGTGGGAGCTGGCGAAGAACCCGGGAATTGGCCGAAAGTTGATGGGGCCACGAACCACTGTGCCTCCCCTTGTAGTGGGGATTTATCGATCTAGCTGGCCGCGCCAAAAACTCCATTCATAAAAACTTGCACATTGTTTTGCCACAAAGGAGGGAGGAGGCCATGGAAGGGGGATTGGGAAGCCCAGAACAGGAGTAGGCAGCAACAGGGCGAAAAAAACGGCCATCAATGGAGGCAGCTCCTCTTGGTTGCAAGTGCAACGGCTCCTAGTTGGCGAGCAGGGGCATTCTCCCGCCACCACCACCGCCACCGCCCCTGGCGCTGTCCCAGTGTTTTTGTGTTTTTGCCATTCGGTCGCTTTTGGTTCGGTTCGCTGGTTCGACGTTTGGGCCCGCTCGGTCCCGACGTGTTTTTTGTTGGGTGTCATACAAAAACATTTTGCCGCCAAACAGAATGGCTAAGGCTGCTGCTGCTGCTGCTGCTGCTCCTCCTCCTGCTGCTGCTGCTTCTGCCCAACCTGTCAGCCGCCTTCCCCTGGACTTGTCCCTCTACCTGCTCCTTCTCCTCCAACGATGCAAACTTTGCGAATCACTTTTTTGGTTGCATGACCAACGCACAGCAAACCGTGGGCTTGCGTAAGTTCGGGCTTAAAGTTCGGCCAACGTGGCGTATGAGCAATGTTTAAAGGCATGGTAGCAGGTAGCATGGTTCAGTTCAGAGTTCATTCCACTCACCTGACAAACAACTGCTCCTGATTGTTTACCCGCCAGGACACGACCGTAGCACCTGCAAACAGAAGGTAGGCAAATAAATCGGTTTATTCAAAAAGTATTTACGAAAATGATTGGCAGAGTACATAAGGAATATCGTGAACAAATAACTAAGGATGTACGGATTCCTGAAGGGATATAGGATTATATGTACTAATCAAGTACCCACTATAGAAATAAAAACTATGCCCCCAGTAAACAGACTTTTGTTCAAGCTTTCAAAGGAGCTTAACTAGTTTTCAGTTTTATATAATCGTACTATACTATAGTAAAGTACTTAATAATGAGTACATGGTTGTAAATAGATGTTTCAAACTAGGCTTATTTAATTATATTTAATCGCATTCATCGGAACTTGAAAATCAATGAATGAATTCGAAGCTGGATCAACAGTCGGCAAAGCCAAGTACATGACGCACACACTTCTAACCCACATGGCCAACACACACACACAGTTATACACGCACACAATCGCACAGTAAGTAACTGGCCTGTAAGTAAACTAACTGGCTGAGACCGAATCTCTGGTACAGTTAAAGACTGGGATATGGGTTGGTTTTGGTTACTCTACGGGTATGGATCTCGGGGCATGACGATGGCCTACGGCCAATGGGTGGGTGAGCACTTGGCTGCGTGGGAGGAGCTGCTGCTGTTCCCAAAATCTCGCTCAGTTGGCCCCAATGTGCGATGGGCTTTCAGCAGGCCACAACCACTGCTCCTCTGGCACCTTGATTATTATGATTGGAAACACTTCATGTTAAGTTTAGTTGAAGCTCCCTCGAAAACTTATAATTAACATTGTTTTGCATTACATGTGATAAGATACACTGAAAGGAAAACAGGTGATGGTTCATTTAATACATCGATTAAATAAAACCGAATCTGCAATGCATCAGTTCTCGAATATAGCATGAACATGAACATGATTATTGTTCATGAACATGAACAATAATAAAAATGACTGGTTATTAAACGTAGGCATCCACATGATATGATTCCACATGCATTTAGCCATGTGCCCTAAGAGACGAAAGTAAGTAAGTAAGGAAGTAAAGAGTATAGTAAGCTATTTGAAACACTTTCCTATAAGAAGCGATCTTTTTTCAAGAATTCCCACTTTATAGTCTCATCTAATGGTTAGATACATAGTTATTTCTTTGCGTGTACGATCTACTGTCTGTTCCAAACGCTGTTGTGTCTCTCGCCGTCTGACTGTTGCTCAAACGGCTGCGACTTGGAAACCAACGTGGGCAGGCCAGACACAGGCAGTCGTAATTGTTGAAAGTACGCTGGGTACCAGTACCAGCTCACATAGGTGCTCATAGAGAGGGGCCTGTATATATGTATGTACATATGTATGTGCCTATATGCGAACAATATATATAACGCCTAATCGAAATGTGCTGCGAGTAGGAGCCGCATCGGCGCAGCTGGGATAGCAACTCCAAGCTCCAACTCTAAGCTCTAAGCTGCTCCAAAACCGAATCCCCACTGATCCCCAGCGATCGGATCGAGTGGGACATACACATATGAACATATACCGCCTAAACTGCGACGATCTCGGCTGATAAGATAGCGAAATCCCTGGGGCTGGTGCATAGAACAGCGGAAGGTAAAAACAAGGTTATTTTCAGAACGAATTGATAACCTCCAGAGGTCGCGAATATATCGAATAGGGGGCGAAACGGGTTTCGGTTTCGGAAACTCCCGTCGAACGGGAAAGTCTAAGCCAATCATCCGCTAAAAATAACGCCACCAAATTTCGGCACAGTGCTGGTGGTGTCTTCGTTAATTATGATTAATTGTGCGCTTGCTATTCATTTGTTGTATATTGTATTTCTTTTGTTTCAAGACTTTCTGCTCACCGTGCAAATTGATGGTGCAGGTTGTATTGTTTCCGCGATCCAGAACAACTACACTCGTTGCGGCCATTGCGGCCGCTGTGGTGGCCATTTTGGTTTTTTGTAACGGGAAAGGTATATCCGGCGGATCGTTTGAGATCCTGTGTATGGGTGTGGGGGTGCCTACTGAGGGAGTATATTTTCCAAAAATTGGGTAGAAAAATAAACTGTTGCTCCGTGGCACTTAAAGCAAGGCGATCTGGTTTCGTACTCAAAACTGGCGTCGATTGAACTTTAATTTGCGCATTTACATAATGTTTGCAAAAATTATTCTGCACACAAAGCACCGCACTCACACAGACGCGCCCGTTCACACACACACTGGCACACACACGCACGCACAGAGCGCAGCTTGAGTTTTTGTCAATGAACAAATACGTATGGAAAAAACTCGTGCAAAAAACGTTGGAGCGAAAAGCGTCACGATCCGGACCTCCGATGTTCTGCCAACGAGCGACCGATTGAAACTAAACCAGCTTACGCCAACTGACCGCCTTCTGTTACCGGGCCATGTTAAGCCCTAGTCCATGGCTTTATGTCCATGGTCGACTAGGGAATAATCTACCTGAATGTTATTGTTTCAAAAAATACTTTGAGTTACTAGTCTATATGTTTAAGTATTAACTGAAGCGAGTTGAGAGAGTTCAAGATTTCATTTAATACTCTGGAAGTATTGCATTACTCACTGCACTATTTAATTGAGATATTTATTACTATCAAAGGTATGATAAATTAATAAAAAAAATACGTAGTATTGCAAATAATATTCACAGTGTTAAATGTATAAGTCTCTAAAACTATAAGCAGATTAAATAAAACTTTATTTATAGTATTGATAGTGAAGAACTGCAACTTTCAAGCATACGACGCAGAAGTTTTTTAAACTGAGTCACTGACTCGATGGACTCGGATTTTTGTGGGGAGCGGCCGAAAACCAATCATGTTAACGCATAAACGAGCAGCAGCTGATTGGAAATCGGCCCCAACTGCGGTTATCGATAGCCAAGGCAGCGTTGTTGTCCAATCAGAAAAAGTGTAGGCGCAACGGAATAGCATAAATAAAATCCGTGAGATGTAAGTTAGCCATCAGTTGGGCAGATTCAAATGGATCTTGGCGGGAATACCAGAAATAGGCTACATTTTCCCCTAATCCCCGCTACGATTACTCATTTCTAGCAATGTTGAGGCCGCGCAGTGTGGAACAGAGATAACAAATCCCACAAGCAAGAAGAAGACCTGCCAAAAAAGAGCCAGCGGATTAATAACATTATAGCACCTGAGCGTACAGAACACCCCAACGAAATGTCGCGCAAAATGGCCAAGTTCTACAAGCTGGACATCAACCGCACCGAGTGGGAGATCCCGGAGACATACCAGAACCTGCAACCTGTCGGTCAGGGTGCATACGGCCAGGTCTGCAAAGCTGTGGTCCGCGGAACCAGCACAAAGGTGGCCATCAAGAAGCTGGCCAGGCCCTTCCAGTCGTCGGTCCATGCAAAGCGCACCTACCGGGAACTGCGACTGCTGAAGCACATGGACCACGAGAACGTGATTGGTCTGCTGGATGTCTTTCATCCGGGACAGCCCGCCGATTCTCTGGATCAGTTCCAGCAGGTGTACATGGTGACCCACTTGATGGACGCCGATCTGAACAACATAATACGCACGCAAAAGCTGTCCGATGATCATGTCCAGTTTCTGGTCTACCAAATCCTGCGCGGTCTGAAGTATATCCACAGCGCTGGTGTCATCCATCGCGATCTAAAGCCCTCGAACATTGCGGTGAACGAGGACTGTGAGCTTCGTATCCTAGACTTCGGATTGGCTCGTCCCGCAGAAAGCGAGATGACCGGGTACGTGGCTACGCGATGGTACCGGGCGCCTGAGATCATGCTCAACTGGATGCACTACAACCAGACGGTGGACATCTGGTCGGTGGGGTGCATTATGGCCGAGCTGCTGACTGGACGCACGCTGTTCCCTGGAACCGATCACATCCATCAGCTGAACCTCATCATGGAAGTGCTGGGCACGCCAGCTGATGAGTTCATGAGCCGCATTTCCTCGGAGAGCGCTCGGAACTATATCCGTTCACTGCCGGTGATGCCGCGTCGCAATTTCCGCGACATCTTCCGCGGTGCGAACCCGCTGGCCATCGATTTGCTGGAGAAGATGCTGGAACTAGACGCGGACAAGCGCATTACTGCCGAACAGGCGCTGGCCCATCCCTACATGGAGAAGTACCACGATCCAACCGATGAGCAGACCGCCGCACTCTACGACCAAAGCTTCGAGGAGAACGAGCTGCCGGTGGAGAAGTGGCGGGAGATGGTCTTCAGCGAGGTGACGGCCTTCAAGCCCACAGCCGCCTTCGCCGAGCTTCTGCCTAAGGAGCAGTAATCCCGACCGCTGTCCCTGTACGTTCAATGATGCTATATAAATTAACAAGACCGTTTATTTTAAGTAAAGGATCTTAATTTGATTTATTTATTATATTTCGGCAAAGTAACTTTATTTGTTTTTATTCATTGTACTTGACAATTGGAGAACAAAATTAAAACTGAAATTTAGGGCCAACTCCGTCGGACCACGAAGCCGCCGCTGCCGCTGGAAAGTCGGCTGAATGTTGAGTCAGCGTCTGCAACGGGCAGTCCGGCAGCTTACGCGTGCGAGTCTCTGGTTTCGGCTACAACTTTGTCACGACGGCATCCGGCGTAACAGCGTTGTCAGCAAACTTAAGCTTGCGCGTGTTAACTCCTCCCCTACTAGTTTGAAACGCGTCTTCGGGTTTCTTCTTTCTCATTCTGCGCTGGTACAATTTCCAGGTGCCCAGGAGGAGTAGGAATAGGGCGATGAGTGCCAAGCCGCCATATGATCGTGAAGATAATCCTGTTCTAAGATCCCCGATATGGCGGAGATTCTTCATGGTAAGGTCATGTAGGAATGGGAGGCTCAGATGTTCTCTAAAAAGGGTGACGTTGACCACGGTTGACGTGGATACAGCAGGTTTCTTCTTCAGGATGCCTCGGTGGTTCACGTAACGGGTGTCATTCAGTGAGACGTAATCGTCGTAAGTCGCGAGGAAGGTTCCCGCGATTATCTGTTTGTGTCCAGTGCTGTCCACTACATTAATGGTCGCGTTGTTTATTGCTGCAATGCCCTCTCCGATTACTATCACGGGCGCCAGGTGACCGGGGCGTGTGGCACAGTGTGCGACGGCTCCAGATACCAGTTGCTGCGCGCATGAAGTATTTTGTAGTCTTCTGCAGAAAGTGGTGCTCACAGTAGCAGCGCAGTCACGTACAGCGTAGGTCCTTGTTCCGCAGTCGGCCACCGTATTACCCTCTTCTAGATCTAATATTACGTTATTATGCTGGACAGGAAGAATATCTATTTTTTTACAGCTTAACAGAGGTTTTGGATATTTGATCAGAAAGTACAATAATTCAGAATTTTGAAAAGCTTTTATATGAGAGACCTCTAAAAGGTCGGTTATACTAATATTGGTGAGTTGTTCATTTAATAATTCTTTAATGTCGATGCTGTCTAGTATAAGGGGGCTGATTAAATTTATTTTTGCGAGTGTAACAGTAAGGATTAAGTCCTCAAGGTTAGTAATTATCATTCTATTCTTTGCCAAAATAGTTGCATAAAAATGTTCGACCTCTGCATCTGGTTTCAAAATGTTATTGATGGCCCTTGAAACGTCATTGAGTCTTGTTTGGAATTTAGTGTTGATCTCTATCTGCCTGCTTTCGGATTCTATTAACTGATTTTGTTTGAATTTTATTTGTTCCCAGTCATCAAAATCTGGGGTTCCTGCAATTGCCTTAAGGGCACTGCCTATCATGTTAATGCTACGTGCTTGTCGGTGATGAACGGTCAAGGAAGTTATTAAGGTGGCTATGTGCTGTACGTCCGTTTTCAATACCTGTCTCATATGATCTTTGGGTAGTTTGTCTATTAGTTTCCATGTCTCGTCGATGTAAGTTTCGAAAGATGTCAGGTTCGTCGTGTGTCCCAAGTAAGTGTACGCGTCCCAGATTGTTACGTCTCCGTCAACTATAGGTATGTAGTCCGCGTGGGAGTAGTCGTTGAGTCTCAATGTCGCTTCGGTCAAGGTCATGGTTGCTATTATTAAACTGAAAAGATATAACCTAAAAAATGTAATTAGTTAAAAATGATTTTCCAAACGTTAAAAGCCTATTTAAGATTGTCCTTATGGACCACCCTCCCTTTAATAAGAACCGTCGTACCTAGGTCTGCTTCCACTATGCCTTCTGTGAATAGGGGTGATAGTTTATTTCCTAATCGTTTATTGTTTTTTATCCAAACCCGATCGCCTACCAGATATGACTTATAGACTCTTTTTATATTCATTTGGTCAAGTGTCTTTTGCTGAGCTGACGCGATTTTTTCTTTGATCTGGACTGTACTATCTTTGGAGGCTGCGTGAATTATGTCTATGGGTCTCTCGTTTGTCACCGAATGGATTGACCTGTTGTACTTTATAGTTGCAAGGAGAATGTTTTCGACAGTGTCCTCTACCTGTTTTTCCAACTTATAAGAGCGTGCTATATCCCCAAGAGTGCCGTGGAACCGCTCGACTTGTCCATTAGAGAGACTATGCAAGGGTGGGGCGTTTGAAATCACGATGCCAAAGTTATTGTTGAGCATTGATTTAATGGTTTCTGAGTTCAAGGATTTCTCATTGTCGCAATAAATTCCCTTTGTTTTGGGGAACATGTTCAAAAGTTGCAAAAGTGGAGCTTTTATATCCACAATTGCACGAGACCGTATAGGTTGTACTACTGCAAACTTGGAAAACTTATCGATGCAGGTTAGAAAATATTTACCGGCAGTGGAGTAAACATCTATATGCAACATTTCTCCGGCGAACGACGGTATCGGGGTTTTCCCTATTTCCTGTTTTCTTGGGTGCCGATCATGTTTACTCATAGTACAGATTCTACAGTTTGCAGCTATTTCTGAGGTTAAGTGACCCATTTTTGGAAAAAAGTAGTCCCTAAGTATTTGTTTCGCATTTTCTTGCGCTGCTCTGTGCGCGCGATTATGTTCGGCTGTCGCAATTTCCCTCTGTTCCGTTGGGTTTACAATATCTGTTACCAAGTTCTTGCAAAATCTAAAGGTGGTGGAAGGGAATGCCGCGACTAATCCGTGTTGGATGAAAGCCAGTATGGGTAGCTCGCAATGAATTGCGTTGACTACGTCAGCGTTTACCGCATCTTTAATGCTTTGCAATAATGTGCTGCGGTCAGAGAAATGTAGTATGTGACGAGTTTTTGTCTTAAACAAAATAAGCGTCTTCTGATGGGGAATTGTTCCTTCTTCCAAAATAATTTGGTTCCGGAAACAGTTCACCGGCTTTTCTGTGGCTTCAATGGTATACGTGAGGGATTCTTCGCTGTGGATGGTGGCGACATCCGATTCCACTGAGTCCTCTAGTGCATTGACATTTTGGCGAGACAGGGCGTCTGCTACCAAATTCTCCTTTCCGGGTTTATAAATTATGTTCGCGTTGTGCTCATCAATAAAGGCTTTCCAACGCTTTATTTTTGCATTCGGGTTTTTGTCCGATACCGAAAAGGTTAATGGCTGGTGATCTGTATAAATGTTAAGATTCTTAACACCATACAAGTAATTTCTGAGGTTCTTAAGTGCCCATACGATGGCGAGAAGCTCACGCTCATTTGTGGCAAAATTTACCTCATTACCCCGCAGTGTTCGCGATATCATCGTTATCGGGCGGCCGTCTTGAGACAGTACCGCTCCCAGTCCGTAGCCAGACGCATCTGTTGTGAGGTCAAAGGGCTTTTTGTAATTTGGGTAGGACAACATTACATCTTCGGAGGCCAGTATGTTTTTTAGCCTATCGAAGGCTTCATATTGCTCTGGTGACAACTCGATTATCACCTTTCTTGAGTAGTTGGCACTTACTTTGCCATTTTCGCCTTTCAAGATATCTGTTAGGGGCCTTGCGATGTTGGCAAAGCCCGCTATGAAGCAGCTATAGTAGCGTGCTAGACCTAAAAATGATCTAAGAGCGAATAGTGTTTTTGGTGGGGGAAAGTCCTTAATAGCCTTAATTTTATCGGGCGAGGACTGAATCCCGCCTCTGCACACTGTAAATCCCAAATATTCCACGCTTTTCTTGAAAAACTTGGATTTTTCTTGAGACACCCGCATGCCTGCGTCCCTAAGGTTTTTCAAGACCCACTCAATGTCTCTGACGTGGTCTTCTTTGGACTTGGAGAAAATTATTACGTCGTCGACGTAAACATAACATATCCTACCAATTTGTTCGCGAAGCACATCATCAATGGCTCGTTGAAAAATACTTGGGGCATTTTTTAGCCCGAAGGGGAGTCTACAAAACTCGTACTTCCCGTTGTTGACAGAGAACGCTGTCTTTTTCCTGTCTCTTTCAACCAATTCGATTTGGTGAAACCCTGACTTGAGGTCCAGCGTAGTAAAATACTGAGCCTCGCCCAAATTTGACAATATAGTCGAAATGGATGGGATAGGGTATTTGTCGTCGGTTGTCTTATGATTTAGTTTCCTAAAATCAATAACCAGGCGCTTTTGTTTGTGACCCGCTTCGTCGGTGCTTTTTTTGTCGACGACCCATATCGGGTTATTGTAAGGAGACTTTGACGGTCGTATTATGCCGTTCGCTAGAAGTTGTTTAACTTCTGCATTGACAAAGTCAGACACGCCCTTTGGATACGGATACAGTTTTGAGTAAACTGGTTCGTCATCCGTTGGTATGGTGGCAACCGTATTTATGTTGTACGGTAGGGACTCATTAACGTCCGCAAATGCCTTTACCATTTTTTTTATCATACTATCAAAAGTGAGTCTGATAGCAGGAGGGACATCTGCGTCATTAATTTGGATATGGTTCACCTGTTGACATTTGGTGAACTCGATTTTTTCTATCCCATGGTCATGTTTAATGACGTTGTTTGTCAGATCTATTTGAGCATTGACCTGTTTTAAGAGGTCAAGGCCAATAATGCCATCAAAGTCATTAAGTGACTCTAGCATGAAAAAATAGGACTTTACATCGAAAAGGTGGATGAGGCATTTCTGCTCGATCTTAGTGTGCCCATGAATTGATTTGACTTGAAAAGGGCTGTCAACTGACACCCAATGTGCCAGTTCGGGAAGGGGTTTTATATAATTTTTTGAGGCCCCTGTGTCTATCAGAAGTCTGATAATTCGCCCTGCAACCGTTCGTCTTATGAACGGAAGCAGGGAGCTTCCGCTAAAAAATTACAGCTTTCGGCTCCGGACAAATCGTCCTCAACCTGTGTCGTTTCATGCTGTGACCGTGACTCGTAGTCACCGCTACTATCTTCTTGGGGTAGATGATTAAGGTTTTGTTGGGTCCTCATGGACTGATCGACGTAAATGTGATTGTTCCTGTAGCCCTGTGCGGGTTGCCTATAGCGCGAGGAGAGATCCACCTCCATTGGCTCGGGGACTCGCCCCTGGAACTTTTGGTTGTTAAAGCGCTGTTTTGTGCTGTTTGGGTTTTGCTGGTCATTTCTATCTTTTTGGTTCTTTTGGAAGTAGGGATTCCTGTTTTGAGGATTTTCTTCCTTTGCCTGTTGGGCGTTCTGACGCCAGTTCTGAGACTTTTGCGAATTTTGTTTTTGGGGTTTTTCCTCAAGGTGTTTTGCAAAATTTGCTGCGAAAATGCCTCTTTCGTTGCTTGATTCGGCCTCTTGAGCTAGAGCTAAGGCTGAGGGGAGGTCTATGGGTTGCGCCGGGAAGACCGCCCACTTCAAAGATTTTTTTAATCCTGAGACGAAAACGTGAAGCGCGTCGTTTCTAAATTTTTCGTTTAATATAGCTGCTGCGACGGGGTCGTGCGTCATTAGTGTTTTATTTGTCAATAGTGTGAGTTTTTTTTCGACTTCGTCGAAATATTGTATTAGTGGCAAGTTGCCCTGCTGAAGCGTGCTTAGTTGCTGTTGGATTACGTGAACCGGTGTCTTGTCCGCGTATGTGAAATCTAACCTAGCAATAATGGCTTTAAAATTCAACACTGTGTTGAATGAGGCCAGCACAGCATCTGCTGGTCCCCTTACTTTGTTTCTGATTATAGCTACTGCCTGGTAGTGTCTTGAGGTGCCGTTGTATGGCTCGAAGACTTTATAGGCTGCGGAAGCGGCTTGCCTCCACGAAACGTAGTTTTCTATCTTTCCGTCAAACTCGGGGATGGATTTTGCTACATCTAAGGGCTCGTCGCAGCGGGTCCCTGACACTATTTCAATTTCTTGAAAAATTTCTATCTGTGGTGCAGAAACTCTAGCCTTACTAAGCTGGTTTGTCAGTGAGGCTATCCTCTCTTCAAATAAGCGGCCTTGTTCCTCAAGGGCTGCCTGCACCTTTGCCTCCATCCGGGCAACCTGTTCAGTATTCATTTTTTTTGATTGCTCTAAAGTCCGCTCTAAGTATGAGGGTATTAGTTCGTCGCCACTACTGTCGTCCGCCCTTTCTTGGTATTTCCCCGGACACAACATAAAAGATTCAAATCGTTTCGGAATTAATTTTTTGTTTAGGCTTATAGAGGTTCTTCAGCACTCTATTGCAACAGGCAGAAATTTACTTAAGTCTGTTTTATTAAACACTGAAATCTCACACTAGACAGCAATGAGTTCTTTATTTACTTTATTTTAAATAAAAATGAACATCTCACTTACATTTTTTTTGACATGAAATTCTAACTTCGATCAAGAGGTGGGGTGGCCGCTGCGATATGCTGTTTCCCGCCGGCCGCTCGTATTGTTGATTTAATTCGTTCAGCTCTTTTGGCTGGGGGTTTTAATTTTTTGTATTCGTGTATTGTGAGTGCGTATTTTTTGCACTATTTTTGCACTATATTTTTTTTGCGGTTTTTTTTTCACAAAATTTGTTTTGTTTTTTTTTTTTTTTGTTCACTTTGAATCGTACCGCAACTCTTTGCGTTAGCTCGAAGAGTTATTTCAGTTAGATAATAGAGTAACTGTTCACTTGTTGATTTGGTTATTCACTTTATTGAACCGTACCGGGACTCTTTGCGTTAGCTCGAAGAGTTATTTCGGTTAGATAATAGAGTAACTGGGTTATTTTCCGTTTGGGCGCCAATTAACAAGACCGTTTATTTTAAGTAAAGGATCTTAATTTGATTTATTTATTATATTTCGGCAAAGTAACTTTATTTGTTTTTATTCATTGTACTTGACAATTGGAGAACAAAATTAAAACTGAAATTTAGGGCCAACTCCGTCGGACCACGAAGCCGCCGCTGCCGCTGGAAAGTCGGCTGAATGTTGAGTCAGCGTCTGCAACGGGCAGTCCGGCAGCTTACGCGTGCGAGTCTCTGGTTTCGGCTACAACTTTGTCACGACGGCATCCGGCGTAACAGCGTTGTCAGCAAACTTAAGCTTGCGCGTGTTAACTTATACAATTAGAACAGTCCTTTTTACACCTAGTTCAAGCGGATGCCCTCAGATGTGATTTCTCTATCCGTCGAGTGTAAACAATCGGGGATATTTATTCTAAAGCGGTTTATATTTAGAAACTCTTCAGTGGCTGGATTTAAGCAATTTGTTTTGACCACGAACGTAAAGTGAAATTGTATTTTCGAACCTCCGATTGCATTCGATGTATACAGAAATAGCGGTTGAACTAGGTACATGCCTATAATGTAGCGATTCGGAATTCTTTCCAAAAATCAATCAAAGTCACAGCCTTAATGTCCAGTTCAACTTTAGATTTGGTGTCGGTCTTAACACACAGTTCTTGTGAATAATCCTGTAAATGTGAGTGTACATGTACATCGTAGTTCGTAGTTCGTAAGCGAACGCATCTCGCGGCCAGTAACTATAAAAAAAGAGCACTAGTGTCTACGTTGAATCCAAATAAATGTGCTATGTATTTTAAAAAAGGAGATCCTCCAGATATCGCTCGAAGTCATGTTCTCTGGAGGTCTGCCCCTGGCAAAGATCGGGTTGTTGTAGCCAGATTTGATCGTCTGCCTTGGTGTCTTCTTTTGGGGCTGCAGCCTTTTTGCTGGCTTCTGGCTGGAGCTCGGCAGCTGGTTCGACAGTCTCCTCCACATCTTCGCCAGAACTTTTTTGTTCATCATCAAGCTTTCGACGCTTACATTTTTTCTCAACGCGCCGCTCCTCTTTTTGCCTGCGTCGCTGCTTCTTGCACTCTCGCTTCTTGGTGCGGTAGTTCAGCTGATCCGTGTGGGTGGGACAAAGCCGTACCTTTGGAAATCCAATTAGTGACACAATTGCGGAATACCATTCGGAACCCACCTTGACTAGTGCATTTAGGGTCACCCCCTTTTCGATATACTTAAAGTTGACTTCCCAGCTGCGCAGATTATCCCGCACCTCGCAATGCCGGCTCCCGCACTGGAACTGCCCGGTTCCGGTGACCACCTCCTGCTCTGTTCTCCAGCGCAGCGCTATCTTGTTCTCCTTGTAGCGGGACAGATCCGCGATGCAGTACTCTTTGAACAGCTTCCTGTAGTATCGCAGAGCCAAGCGCTGCTCCCAGCTCAGGGTGTCGGTGTCCAACTCGTCATCCTCCCACAGGAAGCGGTGATTCTCCCGGATTACATCGATGTCTCGCTTGTGGCGACGGGCTTCCGCCTCCGCAGGCGAGTTGAGCACGTAATTACTGAGGATATAGTCGTGTCGCTCTTTGGCACTCAGATTGCTTAGACTCACTGGGAATAATTGCGAGCCGCTCATTATTGTTGATTATAATAAAGGGATTCCGATTTCAAGGTAATGCCTATCGATATATCGAAAGCTGTGCTGCTACTCTGGCTATTTTGACGCTATATTTAAGGGTGAGATGGTAGTATAGATTGCGATGATATCAAAAACAAAAGGGAATAAATTAAACACAATTGGAATATATATTTATAATTTTAGAGCATTTCTTATAAATAGGGTGCAGAAATAATCTTTATCAATCAGTATCGAAATTTACCACATGCACTCATTCTCTCCTGTCTCTACAGTTCCTTTCACCACGTTTTTAGCAGTGTAAACAGTATCGATAAATTGTGCAACTGTTGGACTAAGAATAAGGTGCGGTTGTCATCGAAATATCGATAAGATTTGCCTCAATCATTGAGAAAAATCGTTCACGAGTTCTCAGAACAATCAAATGGAATAAAAGCGAAGTAAAAGTTGGTGAAAGTAGCTGGAAATCAGAAAATGGCTGGCACTTTCAAGCAACTGTTCGTTGTCTTTCTTCGAAAGAATCTGCTCTACTTGCAATGTAACTTGTTGCCCCTGCTCCTTATCTGCTTCGGATTTGCCGGAGTCCTTACTGCGTATCTCCACTGGTCCATAAAGCCCGTGCTGTACCAAATCGAGGATTTTGAAGCAAAAAATGAGGTGAGTCCTGTCCTGGGCATACATATGTACATACATATACGAAATCAACAACGCGAACAGTTTATCAGCATTTTATTGTATGTATGTATGTACATATGTATGTGAACCACAATCACAACAGTTCAACGCTTATCTTATTGTAACACTCCAATACCAGATGGTGCTTAGAGACACGTACTTCCCCGGCAATGAACACGACTACATCTACTACGCACCCTACTCCTCCAATGTGGAGGACATTATGGACCTCCTGCGGGTTGATCTGGGAATTGTACCAGAGCGTAAGTGTATATATTTCATATAATTACGTCGCCATTATTAATTATTAACCAAACCTACGATATCATCGCGTAGGACTTCGGGCCCACAACAACAGTTTCGAGATGCAACTGGAAATGGAGCAGCAGTGCCGTGGCAGCTGCTTCGCTATCAACTTCAACCAGGTACCAAATCGTGGCTCTGGCAAAAATTTCCGATATAGCCTTAGTTCGAATCAAATGCGTATTTCGCCTAAAAAGCGCTTTGTGAACGACGAGGAGATTAATCATCAGAAAGGTGTGTTATTTGATGGCCCATTGTTCCCGTTTAACGAACCCGTGCTTGGTTTTTATTTTTCAGATGACGACGATTACATTCGTGCCGGTTTCCTGACCTTGCAACACATCTTGGACAAACAGTATATGAAATACCAGGAGCTGGGGAAAATCTTTGAGGTGCTGGTCAGCTCGATGCCTAACCTAGAGGTCATTAGCATGGATAGCCATCGTTTGTCATATTTCGGAACACTGTGCAGCATCCTATTCAATGTTGTGTTGCTGAGCACCTTTGTTGTGCCCTTTGTGGAGGAGAAGCAGAACGGACTGAAGGAATTTCTCAACCTGGTCACCCCCATGAGTTTTCTCAACGGGCTTACCTTCTTTCTCATTCGGTTTGTGTGCTACACTTTGCTAATTCTTTTTGTGCTGGTCGCTGCTTATTTATACAAGGCACTGGGATTGATCTGCTTCGCTTGCGTGGTAGTGTTGTTTCTGCTTTACATTTTGGCTACCATGTCGTACGCATATTTAATCTCCGTTTGTTTCCATTCAGGTAAATATGTAATTTGATATTTCCACCAAAGTTTTCTTATCTCCTAAGTTACTTGCAGTGTTCTATGCGAAAATTGGTGGCCTGGTAATGTTGATCATTCCCTATGTGTTCTCCTTTGTTCGAAGCTGGGCCACATCTCTGGCCTTCGTGTTCTTTAGCACGAATACCTTCCTGGAAGGATTGGATGTTTTTCAGACATTTTCAAATAAGCGTAAGATTTTAAATCGATTTTTGAAAGCGGTACATTTAAATTTCGACACTGTGTTCTTTTGAAGATCGCGAATTCGGAGTTGCGGATCTCTTTCGTGAAATCAAATGCGATTCCCCAAGGATGTTCTGGGTATATTTTGTGCTAGTATTTCAATCCTTTTTGTATGCCGTGCTTTACAACTACTTGGGATGTGTTTTTCCCGGTCCTGGTGGACTGAAGCGTCCGATTTTCTTTTTCCTAGATGTAAGTACCATTCACTAAGTCATCACTATGTATCGGTGTCGGGCTGATATAGCCCACCGGTACGTGTATCTTATTTTCTGCATCATAAAATATTTTTTTCGCTCATCATTTTCATTTACATTTACATTTTCATACGCTAACTTATCTCGATTAAATTCGAATTATTATTTATCTTTATTATAGCCGGTAAACAGATCGGCTGCAGTAAGGTTCCTTATCTTAATCGAAAAACTTCGCTTGATGCTTGTTATTTTTCGAAATCGCTAAATTTGTTATCTTTTTTAGCTTCGTTATCGGTTACGGTCGCGTAAAAACCGGTTAGAATCGGACGTGTCACGGTTTCGTTTATGGCTTTCGTATACGGCTTTCGTTTACAGCTTTATTTATATTACAGCCAAAGACTTACAGGAAACGACAACGCAACGAATACACGACGGCACCCCGCGGCGCCCAAGCCATCATAATCACTGAGCTGTGCAAGAAGTTCCAGACAAGCAAGCGCGAAACGCTAATCGCGGACAACTTAAATATGACGATCAACAACAAGGAGATTACTGTTCTGCTGGGCCACAATGGGGCTGGAAAAACAACCATGATGAACATGATAATGGGTAGGGATAAGCTCAAAGAAGATGGGTTGGGTAAAATCGAATTTTTGAAATTTGAAATCTAGGATCGTTTGCTTATGTTTGCCCACCAATTAGTTTTTATTGTCCACGTCCAGATTTGATGATATGAAATTTCGAAAATTTTCGAAAATCAAAATCACGTTTGCCCACCCTTTAGAATTTTGAAAAAAATGTTGTTTAGACAATATAACCCATTGAAGAATTAATCGTTTTCTCACCTCTTAAAACTAAATATTTTGAAACAAAATCGCTTGCCCTCCCATTGAAAATTGATTTTATCGTTTGCCAAATGATAGTCGGTGAATTCGATTATGGAATTCTCTCTTGTTGTCTTAGGATTGGTACCAAAGGATTCTGGTAAGATAATTGTGTGCAGTGAGCGCGATGTGGCCTCCTACCGCCACCTGATCGGATTCTGTCCTCAGCACAGCGTTTTTATGAGTTACATGACTTGTCACCAGCACTTGGAGTTCTTTGCCCAGCTGCGGGGATCTCGCCGCTCTGATGCACGCGACTGGGCAGATGAGAAGCTTAAGAAGCTGGGCCTGGGCGACAAGCGAGACGAATTCGGGAAGAATTTGTCTGGAGGCATGAAGAGGCGGCTATCACTGGGTATTGCCATTGCCGGAAACACCAAGTAAGCTTAAGAACTATTTTACTTTAAGATATGCGTTTTAAAAATCTCTGTTTAATCTCGCAGAATCGTAATCCTAGATGAACCCTCATCGGGATTGGACATTAACTCGCGTCGTGAGCTGTGGGACATTCTACTTAATCTTCGGAAAGAGAAGGCCATTCTGGTCACCACGCACTACATGGAGGAGGCCGAGGTCCTGGGGGATACCATCTGCATATTGGCCAATGGCAAACTGCAAAGCACCGGAAGTCCTTTGCAGTTAAAGCGCAAATCGGGTATTGGATATCGCCTAAAATTGGAAGTCAACGATTTTACATTACGCGAAGCCGAAATCATGGAAATAATCCATAATTTTGTCCCCACGGCCAGAGTGCTGGTTAGTTACTGAATAGATTACTTTTAACTTGGCCGTTTGCCTAAAATCTTTTAAACGTTGAACAGAATATGGTGAAGCCCACTGTGTATATCTGCCTACCGTATGCCTATAAACATTATTTTGCACAAATGCTTAATGAGCTGGAGACTAAATCAAACGAGCTGGGCATAAATACCATTTCCATGACGGACACCTCCCTAGAGGATGTTTTCTTAAGGTAGGAATTGGAAGTTACATTGTTTGTAGTTTTTGTTTTAATATCATATGTGGTATTTTAGATGCGCAGGCGAACAGGATCAAGTGGACACTCCGGATGGTTCCCGCAATGACGCGCCGCTACTGCCATCCTGTAAAAAAATGGGCAACTGTGCGAGCCAACCCAGTCTTTTTCATCTCTGGATGGCTGTGTTTTACAAGAAGTGGACCTTTATCTCCAATGAGTGGTTATATTCTCTGATAATGGTAAGCCTTTCATAAATTTTACGGACTTTGCACTGTTTTATAAATGGCGATAACAACAGTAATGTTATACAATGTGTGTTTGTCTCTTTTGTCTTCCCCCCTCGCCAGCTGAGCATTCCCTTTGTTTGCGTGTTCGGGGCTATTCTGGTGATGCATGCCATGTCGATTGTGGAGAACGAGGAGGCTTTGCCTCTGAAACTCAGCCAGATGGGCAGCGGCGTTGTTTACATCCACAACCCAACGGGCCATCACGCCCAAGTGGAACTGAAGCTGCGTCAACTGATCGAGCTGAGCGGAATCACAGTGAAAACACTGCAGCTGCGTGGGAGTAACGATGTGAGAAATGGTGAGTATTCGAGGTTGTGCTGAACTTTTTAATGGCTATATTAATTTGTGTGTTCCCTAGAATCCCTTGACTTACAACGCGACAACTTGGCTGATTTTTTGGAACAGGTGATTGGCATTATTGACATGTATGGAGGTGGGCGTGGCACCTCCGATACGCCCACCATTGAGATTTTCTATTCTGGCAATCGCTATCACAGCTCTGTAGAACTAATCAACCTGGTGGACTCTGCAATGCTAAAGCTAGAGCGTCCAGAGTCGGGCATTGATACGACTTACGTGCCTATTCGTCGATTTGTTAGCGACATCAGTCCATCCCGCCTGGAATACTATGCGGTCATCGTGTCGGTGGGCATGTTTTTCTTCATGTTCTATTTCATATCCTTGCCGTTTCGGGAGTACGCCAATGGATTCAGACAGCTGCAGACCATGTCGCGTTTTACTTACTGGCTCGCGCATTTTACTTTTGATATGCTGCTCCTGATACTCGTCTGCGTTGCATTGTTCAATCTGCAATACTTGGTTATGCCCTCAGAGCTGTACGCAACGGCGCAGCTCAAAGTCATTGTGTTAAGCATATTTTTCTACGGGTGCAGCTACCTACCCATTCTATACACCCTGGGGAACAACTTCAAGTCCATATCCACGATATCAACTTATTTGCTTCTTATGCTGATTGTGTCGGGTAATATTATTTGCATAACCAACGAAAACTATTATAAAAACTATAAAAACTGCTTCTTTTTTTTAGCTATTGCCCCACTTATCACCTCTAACAATGCGGCGGCCATGAAACTACATGAGACCAAGATCGCCTTCCTTTGCTTCCTACCGGACTTCAATCTCAATCACCAGTTGCGCATCATCAATGAAAACTTTATAACACGACGACGTTCGGAACTTATAAAGGGTCTCATCAGCGAGGACACCTTCTTTGCCTATGCCACCGTCGTGTGTGTCCTGACCATGGCATTCTTTACCATAGTCCTGGAACACAAGTATCTGCGCAGACGAATTCATGATGCCATCTGGATATGGAAATTCCCACAAAATAAACACAATTCGACAGGCACCATTCCCAGTACTCCCATTTCGGAAATTGATGATTGTGCAAAGGAGGAAAAGCGAGTTAATGATCTGACTAAAGGTCCGTCATCGATTCTAGAGGAACATCCATTGATTGTGCACAACCTTCGCAAACGATACCGTCATAAGTTGGCTGTGGACGGAGTGAGTTTTGCGACTGAGCGGGGAGAGTGCTTTGGTCTTTTGGGTGTAAACGGAGCGGGTAAGACAAGCACCTTCCAGATGATAGCGGCCAATTTGCCGCTAGATGGTGGCAGTATTCGCATCAATGGCACAGAAATTCGACAGGATGAGGTAGCATATAGGCATCGCTTTGGTTACTGCCCTCAGTACGATGCCCTGAATAAATTCATGACCGCTGAGCAGAGCCTGCATTACATGGCATTGCTGCGGGGCTTAAGCAGCTCCGCCGAAGGATTAGACGGCGTCAAGGAGAACGTAAAATACTGGCTGGAGAAGATGCATTTGACCAAATATCAAAACGTGCAGGTCCGCCACTATTCGGGAGGCACAAAGCGCAAGCTTCTGGCGGCAATGGCCATGATCGGTGCTCCCGAACTCGTGCTCCTGGACGAACCTACCACCGGCGTAGATCCCATCTCGAGACGATTTCTTTGGCAGTGCATCAAGGACTTTCAGGGGAAAAACCGAACTGTGGTGCTCACTTCGCATAGGTAAGCCCAAACCCATATGTATTTTCTAACCAGATTCAAAAATTCGCACATTCTGTTTTACAGCATGGACGAGTGTGAAGAGCTGTGTAATCGCTTGGCCATCATGGCGCACGGAAAGTTCAAGTGTCTGAACAATATTTGCGCCCTAAAGCGACTAAGCGGATTCACGATAAAACTTAAAATGAAGGAGGACACAGAAACGGAGGTGAATGTGTCCACGATCACTGACACATTAAAAGCGCAGTTTGCTGGTCTTGAACTGCGCGAGAGCCATGCCGGCACCCTCACCTACTTTGTTAGCACACAGGAGAGCGTGATCCTCTGGTCGAATGTTTTCAAAATAGCGGAGGACTATCTGGGCATTCGCTTAAGCGATCTCGTAGCGGACTATTCAGTGAACGAGTGCACGCTTGAGGATATTTTTCTCAAGTTTGACAGGGAGGCGAAATCACAATCAACGTCACGTCAAACATCCGTACAACGAAATCCTGAAAGTAGCTACGTTTAGGCCTCAAAGGCGGGGTGTCCGAGTATCAGTTTGGATGAGCACAGTACTGCCGTCGTGGGGGATTGAGCACATATCTTTCGCGGAACTATCTTTCATCTGTAAATTTCTCCCATTAAACTTTGAATCTCAACATCTGTGTATCCTCCATGTGGCGGTCTATTGCGATACTTCTACTTAACTTATATATATATAATAAAAAAATATTAGTATAATATATTTAATGTGCCATGTTTATTGGTTGGACTATAGTAAATTCAAAACGGTTCTCAAAAAAGCAGCTGAAAACTTAGATGCAAATTTGTCTATGTTTTCAATTTTGAATTTCGCGCTTAGTATTTTTATCATAATAATACTAAAACTACATAATAAATACTAAATTGAACGATTCATTCATAAATAAAAAGGTTTGTATATCCCTCAATATATTTCCAGTTTAAATAGTTATTTGACTATTGGATTAAATTAATTTTGTCAAAAATAAACATACAACTCAGTCAATACTTGGGCGACTCAAGCGGTAATCTGAATGTTAATCCTTTAGTAAATCTTCCAGTTGGCCACACTAACATAGCGTTATTTACAAAATATTCATTCCTTGTTAATTTGTCATTTAGGCCCACTATGTCGCGTAGTAAGATATGGAGGTTCTTCGACAAATTGGATCGAAGTACCGCCCAGTGCCAGCTCTGCGAGAAGGTCATCAAGACAAGCGGCAACACGTCCAATCTGATGAAGCACATGAAGACCCATCCACAAATGTTGGTAAGGTCCTGAATTCAAAAACCTTTCATATTTTCAATTTTCTCATACAGAGACCTCTTTGACGATGATACGCTGGTGGAGCGGGGCATTTACAAGCGGCGGGAGCAGGAGGACAGGCTGAGATTTCGGAAGGTTCTGCCTATCAAGGAAGAGAGCTCTGATTTTCACAGCGAGCTGTTGCTCAAGGCGGCTCAGGATGCACGCTGCACTATCGAGCTGGATGATCAGGGAAGGGTCAAGGCGGCCGCAGAGAATCACATCTCCATACAGAGCGTCGGATATGCGTGGGTCACACCGGAAGCCACAGAGTCCCGAACAGAGACGGTTGCCGGCGAGGATATCATCGAGTTCGAGCCCAAGGAGGAGCTGGATCAGCCAGAGAACCCACTTCATCAAATTCAGGATGTACCATTCGCCGCTCTTGAGTAAGTTGTAATCAGAGGAATTTTGAATTCTTAAAACTAACATTTTATTGTATACAGTTGTATACAATAGTAAAGTATAGTAAAGTAACTTATTGTTTTAAGCAGCTTTTTTTTCAATATAACATATTTCGGTGTCTACTCCAACTATAGCATAATTGTAAATATGCCCTTTATTTATTTCCCAGCTACTTCAAAATTGAAGAACCTCTGCCAAGCCGGAGTTCGTTTCACCAAGACGTGGCCTTCTTCGTCTGCCGTGACCGCCAGCCATTGCAGATTGTGCAGGGCGAGGGATTTCAGCACCTAGTAAAAGTACTGTGCCCCACCTACAAGCCACCAAGTGCGGCGGAACTAGAGGCCATTATCCGCAAGGAGTCGGAAAGGCGTATTTCCAGGCTACGCCAGCAGTTGGCCGCCATCTCTTCACTCAGCCTTAGTTGCTCGGTGCACACGAAGGCGGAGAGCCAAAGCTGGATAGAGCTGGTAGTCCACTTTCACGAGGTGCATCAACAAATTTCCCGAACTCTTTCGGTGATGCGGCTTCCCGATCTTTTTACCTCCAACGAAATAGTGGATCGCATGGAGCAAGTGTGTCAGCGCTTCGACATCCCAAAGTATAAGATATGCTGCGTAACAACAAGGAGCAGTCAACTGCTGGAGGATGCGGTGACCTCGTTCCTAGGGGCTCATCATCATGTTCCTTGCTTCGCTGACCAGCTGAATTCTCTTTTAGAGGCGGTGTTGCAGCGGTCAGAGATCCGTGATGTGCGCGATAAGGTGCGTTCCTATGTGCAGTCCACCGTGGAGGGTCACAGCTTGCAGATAAATCCCCAGCTAGACTCTATACTCCGACCTATTAGTACATACGATATGCTAGATTTGTACCTGAAACACACTCTCGTTCAAGATTCGCTTACGTTTTCGCAAGCGGAGGTGGATTTGTGTCAGCAATTGGTGGCCCTGCTGAGACCGTTGACTAGCTCCATGCGTGAGCTAAGTCGAACACCCTATCCGGCGGCCAGCACAGCCCTGCCCATTGCCCAAACTCTGATCAACGAACTGAAGCAGGAGAAGAGTGCGGAACACAAGGTCGCCAGGGAAATACGCTTGTTTATGGTTCAGCAGCTTGAGGGGAACTGCGAAAGCATGGAGCGCAACTTGCACCTGGCTATGGCAAGTCTGCTAGACCCACGGTTTCGGAATATTCCCTTCCGGAGTGGGGCCCTGGTGGCCCAATACATGACTGACCTGTATGACATGATGCAGTCGCAGTTGAACAGCGGAGAGCCAGCTGCCGTAAAGGATCCGGAGGACAGCGACCAGTACGATATCTGGGCGGCCTTCAAATCATTTTCGCATGGGAAGCAAAGGCTTGTCAACGGGAGCAACGCTCCCGGTGCTGACGATGAGATAGCCAGATACTTTTGCGCCGGCATGAGCACGCTGCGAGCGGATCCCTTTGAGCTTTGGGAGGGGCTAGCAGAAACTCATCCCTTCCTGCACGCCGTAGCACAAAAGTACCTGCACATTCCGGCAACCGCAGAGCCGGCGGATCGACTCTTCACGGCCGGCGGAGCGGCGGTAACGGCACAGTACCCCGGACTGATCGAAAACAACATGGAAAATGTGCTGTTCATGGCGGATGTTCCAATGAAGGAGTGGCAGTTATAGCATAGCCCATAGTCAATCTACACCAAAGTTGAGCACAGTGTTTATTGCACACCTTTTATTAATTAGATTTAGATTTGTTATTTAAATATTTTTATATTAATTATACAATATTGCGGACTTAACCAATATTTTAAAATACAATTCCTAACTTTCTCAAAAGTTAAGAAACCATTTTTGTATTTAATAATTTTTAAAATGTAAGCTAGTGAACTAACAACGAAAACATATTAATTAGTGATTTGAAAGACTTACCCCTACACATATTTATACTAATAATTTATTACATGTGAATATTATTTGGTTGTTTTATTATTTATTGACTAATTTATTTGTTTTTTTTTTTTTTTTAAATCACAAATAGCCGCTGAAAATTTAAATATAAGTGAAATAGCAAAAAATACCAAATGCCATAGAATACCATGCATTACCCAACACTGGCGACAGGTCAGTAATTTTCGCTTTCACGGTCACACTTCTGATGACGTTTTTTCGTATTTTGAAGCGAATTTAAATGTGGAAAAACTGAGAGATTTGCAACATGCAAACAGCCACGACACGCTAAAAACTCACCGAGTGCCGCCAGACGACAATCCAACAGAGAGGACCACTCCGCACAGCTGGCGGAGCACCCAGAAGGCAGCAGCGAAAGTTGCGTGGCTGTCGTTTCCGGAAGCGGTGGACAGAGGGAAATCCGAAGCAGGTGGAGGAGGGAAAGAGGCATAAAAACCCACCCAGCGAAGGCGACCTTGGGAGTGGCAGCGGCCCAATATGCACAACAACTCCACAAAGACCAAGGAAATGTTCATCGTGCGTGCTCTAGAGAAGATCCTTGCCGACAAGGACATACGGCGCTCCCATCACTCGCAGCTGAAGAAGTCCTGCGACTCGGCACTGGAGCAGATCAAGGCGGAGCTAATCAGTGCCGGCCAGATCGCGGAGGGCAACGAGTTGCCCTGCGCCGCACTCCCGCTGCCCAAGAATGATGCAGCGAGTATCATTAATGCGGAGACCTACTTTCTCCCCTTTGAGCTCGCCTGCAAGAGCCGCTCTCCCAGGATCGTGGTCACCGCTCTGGACTGCTTGCAGAAACTCATTGCCTATGGCCATTTGACGGGATCCATTCAGGACTCGGCCAATCCCGGTCACCTGCTCATCGACCGTATCGTTGTGACCATATATGGCTGCTTCAGTGGTCCCCAGACCGACGAGGGCGTCCAGCTGCAGATAATTAAGGCTCTGCTCACGGTGGTCACCTCGCAGCATGTGGAAATCCACGAATTCACGCTCCTCCAAGCTGTGCGCACCTGCTACGACATCTATTTGTCCAGCAAGAACCTGGTCAACCAGACGACAGCCCGCGCCACGCTCACCCAAATGTTGAACGTTATATTTGCCCGCATGGAGAACCAGGTGTACGAGCTACCACCTCCCAATTCCAATCCCATCAACGGCAGCATTCACTCAGAGGATTGCAATGGCTCTGGAGAGGAGTCGCTGGGGGATTCCGACGAAGTCATTGCCTCGGAACTGCTGGCGGAGATCATATCAGGTGCGTGGCACACGGCGAGGAAAATTTTATAAACAGATGTTTCTTGTTAAGCGGAAGATGATTACTACTTTATTTAACTGACTTAGATTGAACTATTTTAAGTTCATAAAATTGTTCTTATCGGAAGAAAAAAATAGTATGAGTCATTACTGTAATTTTCACGATACCGTGCAACATAAAATTCCACTCCTCCTAACTGACTAATTATCATTGCGCCATAATAATGACAGTTTTTTTTCAGCTGCCTACAATGAGGCCATGAAGGATCAGGAATCGGTCGCAGAGCCAGAGCCAACAGTTAATGGCAACGACTACTCCTCGCACTCGGATCACGACAGTGTAGAGCTGCACAGCGAGAACGATGCGGTGGTAACTGCTAAGTTTACGCACATCCTGCAGAAAGATGCGTTTCTCGTGTTCCGGGCTCTCTGCAAGCTGTCGATGAAGCCTTTGCCGGAGGGTCATCCAGATCCGAAATCCCACGAGCTGCGTTCCAAGGTGCTGTCATTGCATCTGCTGCTGCTCATCCTCCAGAATGCCGGGCCCGTCTTCCGCTCCAACGAGATGTTCATCATGGCCATTAAGCAGTATCTTTGCGTGGCCTTGTCCAACAACGGAGTCAGTCTGGTGCCGGAGGTCTTCGAGCTGTCGCTTTCGATTTTCGTGGCTCTACTGTCGAACTTCAAGGTGCATCTTAAGCGACAGATAGAGGTGTTCTTTAAGGAAATCTTCCTCAACATTCTTGAGGCGAACTCGAGCAGCTTCGAGCACAAATGGATGGTAATCCAAGCGCTGACACGGATTTGCGCTGACGCCCAGTCCGTAGTGGATATCTATGTAAACTACGACTGCGACTTTTCGGCGGCCAACCTTTTTGAGAGACTAGTCAACGATCTTTCGAAAATTGCACAGGGCCGTCAGGCTCTAGAGCTGGGCGCCAATCCGATGCAAGAGAAGTCGATGCGCATTCGCGGCCTGGAGTGCCTTGTGTCCATTCTGAAGTGCATGGTAGAGTGGAGTAAGGACTTGTATGTAAACCCAAACATGCCGGCTCCACCTATGCAAGTCCAGTCGCCGACAAGCACTGAGCAAGATCAGGCGGACACAACTATCCAAACCATGCACAGCGGCTCCAGTCATAGTTTGAATTCCAATCAGGAGCAGTTGCAGGATCTTCCCGAGGCATTGGAGGAGCGCAAGATGCGCAAGGAAGTGATGGAAACGGGCATCGAGTTATTCAATCGCAAGCCTCAGAAAGGCGTGCAATTCTTGCAGGAGAAGCAGTTGCTGGGTGCCACATGCCAGGACATTGCCCGATGGCTGCACGAGGACGAACGACTGGACAAGACAGTTATTGGGAATTACCTTGGCGAGAATGACGACCACTCCAAGGAGGTGATGTGTGCTTACATTGATGCTTTTGACTTCCGCCAGCTGGAGGTTGTGGCCGCCTTGAGAATTCTCCTCGAGGAGTTCCGTCTGCCAGGGGAAGCACAGAAAATTGATCGATTGATGGAGAAGTTTGCCAGTAGATATTGCGAGTGCAATCCCCAGAACCAGCTATTCCAAAGCGCAGACACCGTCTACGTGTTGGCATTCAGCATCATTATGCTGACCACGGATCTTCATTCGCCGCAAGTCAAGCACAAGATGACGAAGGAGCAGTATATTAAAATGAATCGCGGCATCAGCGACAGCAAGTCCGATTTGCCCGAGGAGTACTTGTCCTCCATCTACGACGAGATTTCTGAACACGAAATTAAGATGAAGAACAACTCCGGGATGCTTCAACAGCCGAAACCCACTGGAAAACAGGCCTTTATCACAGAGAAGCGCAGAAAGCTGTTGTGGAACATGGAAATGGAGGTCATCTCGCTGACGGCCACCAATCTAATGCAGTCAGTTTCGCACGTCAAGTCACCCTTCACCTCAGCGAAACACTTGGAGCATGTGCGTCCCATGTTCAAAATGGCTTGGACACCATTCCTGGCTGCTTTCTCAGTGGGTCTCCAGGATTGCGACGATCCAGAGATTGCTACACTCTGCTTGGATGGAATCCGTTGCGCTATTCGAATCGCATGCATCTTCCACATGTCCCTGGAGCGAGATGCATATGTCCAAGCCCTGGCCAGGTTTACTCTTCTTAATGCTAACTCGCCGATCAACGAGATGAAGGCCAAGAATATCGACACCATCAAGACGCTTATAATGGTGGCTCACACGGATGGCAATTATCTTGGTAGCAGCTGGCTGGATATAGTGAAGTGCATTAGCCAGCTCGAGCTGGCACAACTGATCGGCACTGGTGTGCGTCCCCAGTTCCTTTCTGGGGCGCAGACCACGCTCAAGGACTCGCTTAATCCCAGCGTGAAAGAGCACATCGGAGAGACGAGCAGCCAAAGCGTGGTGGTAGCTGTCGATCGTATTTTCACCGGCTCAATGCGACTGGATGGTGATGCTATTGTGGACTTTGTAAAAGCCCTGTGCCAGGTGTCTGTGGATGAGCTTCAGCAGCAGCAACCGAGGATGTTTTCCTTGCAAAAAATAGTGGAAATCAGTTACTACAACATGGAGCGTATTCGTCTGCAATGGTCTCGTATTTGGCAAGTTTTGGGTGAGCACTTCAATGCGGTCGGCTGCAATAGCAACGAGGAAATATCGTTCTTCGCCCTCGACTCACTGCGTCAGTTGTCGATGAAGTTCATGGAGAAGGGCGAGTTCAGTAACTTCCGCTTCCAGAAGGATTTCCTGCGTCCCTTTGAGCACATCATGAAGAAAAACGCTTCGCCTGCAATACGAGATATGGTGGTGCGCTGCATTGCCCAGATGGTAAACTCACAGGCACATAACATCCGTTCCGGCTGGAAGAATATCTTCAGCATTTTCCACCTGGCAGCAGGAGACCACGAAGAGCCGATTGTCGAGCTGGCTTTCCAGACCACGGGCAAGATCATCGGTGATCTGTATAAGCGTCAGTTCGCCATCATGGTGGACTCGTTCCAGGACGCGGTCAAGTGTCTGTCAGAGTTCGCCACCGCCAGATTCCCGGATACCAGCATGGAGGCCATCCGCCTGGTGCGTACCTGCGCGCAGTGCGTCCACGAGGCACCACAACTGTTTGCGGAGCATGCCGGCATGGAGAACGACGCCTCGGTGGCCGAGGAGGATCGTGTCTGGGTGCGCGGCTGGTTCCCGATGCTGTTCTCACTTTCCTGCGTGGTCAATCGCTGCAAATTGGACGTGCGTACTCGCGCCTTAACCGTGCTCTTTGAGATTGTGAAGACGTATGGTGAGAGCTTCAAACCAAATTGGTGGAAGGATCTCTTCAATGTGATCTTCCGTATCTTCGACAACATGAAGCTGCCGGAGCACGTCACCGAGAAATCCGAATGGATGACCACCACCTGCAACCATGCCTTGTACGCTATCATTGATGTCTTCACGCAGTATTTCGATGTTCTTGGACATTTGCTGCTGGAGGAGCTCTTCGCCCAGCTGCATTGGTGCGTTCAGCAGAGCAACGAGCAGTTGGCACGGTCTGGCACCAATTGCCTTGAGAACCTCGTCATTTCGAATGGATTCAAGTTCAACGAGTCCACCTGGGACAAGACGTGTCAGTGCATCCTGGACATATTCAACGCCACTTTGCCGCAGGATCTCCTCAGTTGGCGGCCGAAAGCACATTCCAGTAACAATATACCCCAGGAGCACAACCACTTCGAGGCGCTGCATATCCGTTGCGTAGTCCAGCTGGAACTGATACAGACAATGGACAACATTGTCTTTTTCCCGGCCACATCGCGAAAGGAAGACGCCGAAACGCTGGCCCAGGCGGCGGCAGACCTAACAGGCGGCAGGAGCGGATCGCAGTCGCAGCTGCTCGAGTGCCAGCGGGAAGAGCAGGGGATGTACGGCTATCTGAGAACCCGCCAGTTGCTCACCCTGGCCGACTGTCTGATGCAGTCGCATCGTTTTGCCAAACGCTTCAACGCCGATCACGATCAACGCAGCCTGCTATGGCGGGCGGGATTTAAGGGATCTGTTAAGCCGAATCTGCTGAAGCAGGAGACCTCGTCACTGGCCTGCGTCCTGCGCATCTTCTTCAAGATGTACGGCGATGAGAACAGACGCAGCGATTGGCCCGGCATCGAGCAGGAGCTGGTGCAGGTCTGCAAGGAGGCACTCGGCTACTATTTGAGTCTGCAGAGCGAGGCTCATCGAGATGCGTGGACTTCGCTCCTGCTGCTCATCCTGACGCGCCTGCTCAAGATGTCCGATGCAAGGGTGAGTTGGTTATAACAATATATAACTCTGTTCGGTAATCAATAAAACGTATATTTCTTCTCCTAGTTCGCCACCCACGTTTCCAACTACTACAGCCTGCTGTGCGAGATGATGTGCTTCGACCTCAAGCCCGAACTGAGAAGTGTCCTTAGGCGTGTGTTCATGCGCATCGGTCCAGTATTCAATATAATGAGCGTTAAATAGTCACGGAGGAGCCTCAGCCACCTGGCTAGCTGACTCGGCCATGTTAATAGATCGATCCTCCCAAACTCCCCTCAAATCATAGTTCATAGTGCACCCACTGGTTCCCTCGGCTTTGTTGTTATGTTGGCGCTTAATCATGCAGACGCGTATATATATTTTTATTATATTTATAAACAATACATAGGAAGAATGTAATGTTTATTAGGTTTAACGAGAAATGTTGTTGTTTTTATATATATACATACCCACGGGTATGCTATGTAAGGCTTTAATGTGTGCGTGTGTATAGTTTTCCTAAGTTACGAATTTGGATTTTGTTCCCCGGTGTAACCACACCTTAACATTCACCCACTATCGATTAGTGTGTAGCGTAAATACGGATTAAACCATCATTGGGTGCAGCCTGTATATTGCTAGTGTTAATTTAAATCAAAATCTATATAAATATATATTTCAAATATACAATATAAACCTATTACCAATGGCACTTGCGATCCATTGATTTAATCGCTGGATTTTGGGACGCCTGTTCCATGCATATTAAGATGGTATGTGATCTGGTTAAATGCTCTCCATCTATAGCTTCAGCCAAGTAATAAAATTCCTTATGTTCCGTTTGCACGTTTGCCAATTTATATTCGAATTCAAATATACCGCGCGCTTTCCCACTTGCCCAATAATCTCCAAACACCCAATTAAGTGTTTTGGACTGGGTGTTTCTTCTTTTGCAGTCCCAAGGCATCTGTCCAGTGTTTTGGTGAAAAAGTTTATAGCGTTTTTATTATGCTCACAATATGTGCGACGAATTTATTTAAATTTTGAGATTTTATTGGCGGGACTTCGGCAGAAAGAATGAAAACTGGTGCGGCAGAGCATCTCTTTGTTAAATTAATTCTGTGGGTAATAAAAATAAATGCACGATTCTTGTGCTGATTTGATCGCCTAACTTATTTTTAAAAGCAGATTGCTAATTCTTAAATGTGATATATTTCGAAATATAGTTATATAAATATATATAAAGCTATTGCAAATACCTGTCAAGCATTTTCGGACACCTTATATGGACTTCCTTATTATACGAATTAGAAGGGCCTTTTACTTCGTCAGCGAAACCTCTTTTTCAGATGGCCTTCAGAAATTAATTTCACTGCACGGAAAGGGTTAAAGCCATGTTCGAATAAGAAAGGCCATTGGGAATATTCCAAGCCGGGCTTATCGTTTTGTTTTTGCCAAAACTCATACCTCCGTCCGTGTCCACATGACACGGATTGATATTTTTCGTGATGCTTTGTTTGTTTGTCGGTTAAATAAATCGATTAACACGCACCGACTGCTAACCGACCAAAACTGAGATGATCGGGTAGGATTCAATGGAGCTTGGTGCGGAAAAAGTGAACTGATACTCGTACGTATTCATGTGTGAGTTGGGAATTCTGAGCCCTATGCTAATAGATCTAGTTAATATGTCAATTCCAGTGGAAACTTAATCACGCTCTCTATTTCGAAGACGATTTGCGAAGTATCACATTGGTAGGTGCTAATTGAAGGCGCTTACGTACAGAGGATGCAAATATTTTGGCCACAGAAAGTATCTTTATATCTTTACCCCTTCATCTACCAAAAAAGCCAAACGAATCCCAGTTGAGCCAACCACTAGCTGGAGTTCAAGATCTTTAACTAACCGAGCATCTCGATGTTTTATACGGTCCATAAAAAGAGAATTATAATGCCCAACTGCGGCTGACTAAACAGAATTAAAAGAAATCCTTAGCCACGCGTGTTACCAGCCAAGAAATAAATATAATTAAAAAATAAACACGATGCGATTGTGCAAGGAATAAAGATGGCAAACAGAGCTATATTCCGGACCAGAATCGGGTCGCTTCTTAAGGTTCCTTATCGAAACAGATGATTAGCTAACAAAAGCCCGGCAACTTCTGTTTGGTGTCACTGAGAAAGTTCACGACTTTTCGCATTCGCCTTGAAAAGTTGCTTGAACTGTCTGAATTTCAGAGTAGTACTTAATTAGTCGGGCTGAATACGTTAACTTCCTGAGATTAGTGTTATCTCAAATATCCAAAAACAATCTCTTGACATTTAGGTAAATATTTCCTTCTTAAAACTACTATTGCTCTTGTTTTCCTTCTTCGTGTTTACCTTTTTTACTTTTTGTAGTACTCTAATGTCTTGGGTTTGTAAGACTTGAGTTATAGTGCAGTAAATAATATCAAGAGGGTGAAAAGAAAGTAAATATTATACGAAACTGGGCTGGTCTGCTAAAAACTTAACAGCTCCCTCAAATATTATTACAAAATAAAAGTCGGTATATGATTACAAATTAGATAATAAATGTTCATAAAACCGGCGGAAAATGCGAGCAGTCGTATATTGCTGTGCCTTATCTCCCAAAATTTATAAATTGAATTGCAATTAAGGTTGGTGCAAATTAATTTACTTGCGATCTGGTCCTTTCCCAATTCAATTAGAACGATCTAAGCGCTTACCTTTCCGAGCCAAAAATTTGCGCGTCACATGGGTTCAGTTAATTGCCACTAACAATAATTACTCGACCTTGAAGTGGGCTGTCAGAGCGGGAGCTTAAATCAAATTCCAGCCAGATACATTCCCATTTTCATTTCCATTTCCATTTCCATTTTGTAAAAACGCCGAGCAAAATGGCAAAATGGCAAAACGGCAAAAGGCGGAAGCGGACGACTAGAAACTGCACGTGAGATGGGGTCGATGAGATGATTGGGGGTGCTGGATATCCAGCGGAATGTTATGAAGCGCAAATAATAATGCATGGCTAATGAAAAGAAAACAAGTTCGGGGCAGCGGGGGCGATAAGAATTGAGCCAAGTGCAAACACACACGAAGATTTCACACGCGCCGAAATTATTGCGCATACGCAGTGTTGACCCATGGGTGGTACGAAGATACCAAAGTTTACCGAAAACTATTATTGTTGTTGGTGTTGGATTGTGCAACCAATTTAACCTATTAGCCAGTGCAAAACAAAAGCGGCACAGAATGGAAATTAGTGACAAATTTTGTGCTTAACTCGCTGAAGTGGCTTCGTGCTATGCGGCGACTGTGCCTAATGGACTAATGGAATAACATGAGCAGCGCGTTGATGGAAATTATGGATCCCTTTGCCCCCACGACCACCTCCGCCCCCCAAGGCCCACCTTGCCCACCAGCCAAGTCATGTGCAGAGAGAGCAGTGCCAGTTCCAGTCCCAGTTCCAGTTCCCCTCAAAACTGTTGCGATTAGCGTGTCAGCACCCCCAAACCAGGCCCATCCCCATTTCCCCCAACCACGATCCGTTGTACATATTGAGACATTTGTGCGCCGTACAACTATGTCGATCTGTGTGCGTTGTCGAGCGCGCGATCGCGATCACGCTGGAGTCCCACGGCAACAACAAAAACAATGCACAAAAGTTCAGCAGCAGAAAACGAACAAAAAACGGCGGCTTGTATGGAGCAATTTGCAAAATGTCTAGGCACAGTGGAAAGCGTTGCCTCGAAAGATCTCCAAGATCTCTTACTTAAATGATTCTGAACTACACATTCTTAAATATAAATATTTCTTAAATATACATACACATGTACAATGATGGGTATAAGTTAAAAACGCGAATTCTTCAGCAATCCAAATAATGTTTCTACCCCGAATTCTTCAGCACTCCAAACCTGAAGGTAATTGAAACTTACCCATGTAAAAACGAGCTGTGCACTGCAGCTCAAGTTCCTGGTATCTGATTCAGGTATACGTTATAGTATACGGTTATACGGTACAGTTATGAAGTAGGCTACCCATTTTTAATTAAAAATCAAATTCAAATGGAGCACTTCTTAGTTTTATTTAATTGGCCGCTATCGGAACATTTGTTTTACCCCGAAAGTGGATCGATCAAGCTCGACAATAATCGATGAATGTTATGCAAGCAACGAGCCTTTCCTCACACATTTCCGCTTTCTGACCACCGATCCCGTCCAGCAGCGAGTGCGGAGTCAAGGTCAAGCAGCTAGACAGTGCAAATACAAGCGGACGGCTAGTGCTACAAAATCGAACTCATTACGTATGCGCCCCATTGTGCCGTACTCAAGTGCGGCCAAACTAAACTATTGAACCCAGCGGCGCTGTCAGCGGTTCTAATGACGCCGCAGCCCGTACCGCTTGACCCCGCCCCCTGCCCACTTTGGTGCGCTAAACAGTAGTTTAGTTCACTGGCTCCACCGACTTTCACGCTCTCCGGATACCTATTTGTTTGCTCAGGTTCTCTTTCGGTGCCGCGGCTGCCTCCTCTGCTCTCTTCTCTCCTCCGCTGCTGCCGCTCGCAAGGTGCGTGCTGCCCGCTTCGCAGTCGCCGCCGCTTTTCAAGCCAGCAGCGCTGCCCCGAGTCCATCAGTCTGAAACCGTCGGACTTAGCACACAGTCGACGCTCCACCACGTTCCGCGACTCTACTATTCTGCGATTCTACGATTCTACGATTCAACGAATCAACCATTCGGGCGACTCCTCGACTCCCAGCTCCCAGCTCCCACCTCCCATATAGTCCCTATAAAGCGGACCGTGCGATCCCCAGCGAAAGTCAGACGCGTGCCACCAACCGCGAGTGCAACAACCATCCAAGGTCCTACAGGATAAATCCCATATCACCAACTAGCCAACAACCAAGATGAGCCACCACTGGGGATACACCGAAGAGAACGGTAAGCTCTCTCCAGCTTCGGCTTGTTTATTTGTTTGGGCTTTGGGGCAGCCTCCGGAATCAGGTTCCCGCTTTCGGTTTTCGGTATTCGGTATTCGGATTTTGATTTTCGGTTTGCTGTTTTCTGTGTTCGGTTTGTTTACCCGTCTGGCCTTCCGTCTAATCAGCCAACGTCGTCTGCGGTGATTCCAAATTTTTGACTCATTTGCACACGCTGCGCATGCGTGCTGCCAAAACGAGATCTTCGCTCGCCAGGTAAACGGAATTCTCTGTAAACTGCAATTGGTTTGTCTTTTAACAAAAATATCCCTTATCTTTGAGGAATTTTGAATCATATTGTGTTATGACAAACTGGATCTATCTGACAGCAAACGTCATGTTTTCGAACAGCAGACATCAAGCGATAAGATATTGGCTAGATATAGGCGTCCAAAGACGCAGCCTTACCCAATAAAATGGGGAAACAATAAAAACAAGGCGTGAGTATACCCTTAATAAAGTGCCAATTAGTCAGATAACTTAGCACTTAGAAATCGTTAGTCGCCCAAGATTTACGTTATCTCAAAGGGTATAGATTGCAGGGTCATAGAGAAAATAGAAACGTGCGGGATTGCCAATTTGATTGCACAATATACGAAATGCCCTGCACTTCGATTTCATGCCTCATAAGCTGAATCGCGCAAACAGACTTGGCCATTCGTTACTCATAAATAATGGGCATTAATTAAAATGCAGGGAAGCGGGTTTTTGTGTTTTCATGGATCGGGGAGTTTCGCACGAGCTGAGTCTCGTGATCTGGTGCTTCC
This sequence comes from Drosophila orena, assembly GCA_005876975.1. Classification (NCBI taxonomy): domain Eukaryota; kingdom Metazoa; phylum Arthropoda; class Insecta; order Diptera; family Drosophilidae; genus Drosophila; species Drosophila orena. The sequence continues at coordinate 5,031,712 of VCKV01000008.1, read as the reverse complement.
CACTAACCAGTCCCCGGCGGAGTCAACCGCCTCGACGGGCAAACTAGTTCTCCACCACCAATACCGACCACCGATCGATTGTTTTTCGCCTTGTCTTTGCTGTTTATTTCGGAGCACCATGTGCCCCTCGCTCTTTGCCGCTTTGAAGGCTAGTCAAGTGCATGTTCTTCGTCTGCTGAGGACGCAAGCCAGACCGGTTCCAATGTCTTGGGCGTATACGTAATGTCTTATGTGTGCGGCGTGCATATAACACTAGCATGTAGAATTTATATCGAATGTGTTGCGTTAGCATATCAATTTAGAATCAAAAGCGGAAAAAAACCTACTTCAATTTTTGACAATTCCAATTGATTTGCTTAACTGGTTGTGATTGCTCTGATTGATTCGATGCTGCTGCTAGTGATACTCATTCCCATTCCGCTTTGCCATAGCCAGCCCGGTAACTTTCCAGCGCAAGAAGAACCTTATCAGCATGCTGCTCCTCCAGAGCCGAGAATGCCCACATCAAACACGAGAAACTCTCCGCCATATATTCATATTTTTCGTTGAGATTGCACATGTACGAGTATAGCATCCTTATCAAGTCGCTCAGGTTGTGTCTAACCCCTGGGCACTGGGCACTGGGCACTGACAGAAGCGTCTGAATGGTGGACGACACGCTTCCAGCGGGACACCACTGATTACAACTCGCGTGTTTACGTGTGAAGATCAATCAAATGTCCCGAAACTGATCTCCCACCTATCGTCTGATTAAATGGCCAGTTCTAATTCGCAATGCTGTTCTCGGTTCAACTGCATCGAACCGAAACTCGCTAATGGCCTTATCTTTTGGGAAACTCAACTACACATTACCTATGATAAAGCCCATTTCTTACCTAATAAATACGTGTCTATATCATTAGTGTGTCATAGTCATAATGATCGATGGATTTACAATGCTCGAAACTGATTTATTTCGCGTGACTTATCAGATCTTGCAGTTAGATAAAACATACCTAAGTAATTCTAAAGTAACTTCAAAGTTCACTTTGGGTATATATTTGTAGATACCCCAGATATCCAGAGACATTAAAATCCAAAGCAGGCCCCTTCATTATAGTCAATATTTATTGGTGTTCTGCAATAGCGAAAAATAGAACTGCGAAACGATTTCTCACGCAAGGAAATCATCAGATTGATATTATTTTTGGCCAGCTATATAGATACACCTCCTGACTGGCCAGTCCAGATTTTTTATTTATCAAATAAAATCCAATAATTTATGCATTTGTGCATATATTGGAAAATACTTGGACATGCAAGAATAAAAATATCAAAACTCATTCATTTTCAGACGTGCCTAAGCACTTGAAAGGGAAGATATCATTAGGCCGATACCGAAATGCACTTCGCTTACGTACCCATTTCGTTTCCCCGACTTTTACGGCCATTGAAGTATTTCGTTTGCGGTTTATTGTCACCATTTCCCACATGCAAACAAATAATTACAGGCGAAAATTTTAGCAGGTGATTGAAGGGTTGGATGGGGTGGTCGATAGCCAAATGTCGTTGTAGTCCAAGGGTGGAGACCACTTCTGGGGCTTCCTCAAGCCACGGCGGCTGATAAATTTAGCAGGGGTAGTTGCCTGTTAGCCCGGTCAATTGAGTGGCTATTAAAAGCTGTATAGCCCAGAGACAAGTGCCCCCGACCAGCAGTTATATTATATATCATCCGATAGTGACTCAGAACTCTGGGGTGCGGCTGGGGGGAGGCACTTTCGCCAAACGAGTTTTGGTCGGTACTTCCTTGCGATCGTCGCCAGGAATGAGGGGCAAAAAAACACGCGACAAACTCATGCCTCCATCCAATCGAGATGATATTATCATGCAAGGCTCGCTTAGAAGCGCTCAGCTCGTAAATTCGTAAATTCGTAAATGCTAATTGCCACATTTTATTTTGTCGTGTTTTTAAGCTTTTTTGGGGCTGTCGTAACAAGCGTTTCTTTATTCGTCTCTCCGGTTTTTTATACGCTTTTTCCATTTTTATTTTTATTTCGAATTGCTTTCTGTATTTACATACATGCTCGGCGAAATCGAGACTGCAATACTCAGGAAAATCTTCTATAGGTTTCGTAAGAGAGATCATTATACTCGTAGAAGTAGATTCCATATAGAGATCTAAACGTTTCCGGAACAAGTTCGCCCAGAAAGCTTCGGGTTTTTGTTTTTCTCCCGGCAAATACGATATATGGATGTGGGTAATTCATTTGCAGTAATTCAATTAAAAAATCATTCGGATTTTATCGCAGCATTAATGGTCACAATTGCGCTTCGCTTCTGTTCCATGTCATCCGAAATTGAAACGAAATGAAGTGCAAAGCGATGATAAATTGTTTGGGGAGTGTGCGACAGATAAGTTTGCAGTCAGTTAAAAGTATAACTAAGGCTCGTTTGATCAGCTTTAAGGGTCCCATAATGCCAACCAGTTATTTCCGATCTGGTTCTGTTTGGACAAGTGCAGCATTTCCTTGTTTTCGTTTACTTTCCTCTACTTTTTTTAATGTCTGCCAATTGTTATCACAGGCACTGCGGAACGCCGCCAGGTGATCTTAAAGTATTTACAGCCAAAGTCGGCAGCCAAGTCGTTGCGTAAACAAAGCAAATAAGCCTGGCCATTCAAATGGGCCGCATTATATGTATTTCTATATATACAGTAGAGACTTTTGATATATCTTCATAAGTTGATTGTTCATTGTAAAAGGTAATGTGTTAAATGCGACAGGAAATTCGCACTTGGCTGCTAACTTAGCAAAGGATCGTGCAACTCCAATCTCCTGCTTCTTTGTATGCCCAACGCGGCGTATACGTGACTTTCATACGACATGTGGACCCCTTTGTCTTTCTCGGCAGTCACATGCACAAACTTTTTGCACCCAAACGGCAAATAATACGCTTGATTTCTGCTTTGATAAATGATAAATGCATTTCACCTGACTTTGTTATTTACTATCAGCATTATGGGGGACTTTGGGAATCGATGAAATAAATATTCGAAGCTACAAAGCTGTTGACACCTTAAGCCAGCCGATCTATCAAATGACAAACGAGGCTTTGCCCGCTGCCTTCGCGTTTGATAAGAACCCCTGCAGGTTGGGTATCATGGGTATTATTGCCAACACCAAAGGGTTCCATATTTGCTCTGATTCAGACAAGCAACAATATATTATACATATTCCGATTCCCATTCCCGCACCCACAAATTTTGCGGTTTATCTGCAGCGATCCTATCACATGACTTGGGCCTGCGGTCTTCAGAGTGATTTTCCTGGCACGTGACGCGGTTCTCTGTGTCAATGTTTGCCCCACCAGTAATTAAAAAGAATCCACACACACGCACATAAATCGCAAAAAATGCAGCAAACAGGGGAACAGCAAATACTTGTGTTGCCTCAGCCGGTTGGTCAGATAAAAGGTCTATGCAAATATTATGAGTGCCAGTTGGGCAAAAGATTGTAAACTCTGGCGACATGTCCATAAACAAATTGCTTGCTTAATGCTTCAGTAAACGCGAGTATATCCAGCCATTAAAATATAAATTCTTTGATTCATTTTTATTCTTCGCTATTAGCTTCAAAGTCCAGTTTCTAGTTTAAATTAATAAAGTCTTTCATAAGTCTTTCATTCTAATGAGCAGCCAATAGAAATAATTTGGATTTATGTAGCAGCAACATTTACAGTCTATTAGAATGGAATGAATAATCATAAAGAATGATTCATTATTTGAAATGATATTGCGGTCATTTGAAATTTCTATTTCCATATATTAGCCGTCTTAATTGTCGAGTTAATGGATTAAACGGATTCTTCAATTCCTTCCACATTCATTAGCCGTCATTTTCCTGGGCATTCATCAATTTCTTGACCAGCCTAATGACCTTTTAATAAACCCCAAAGGAGTACTTGCATGAATTGATTTTGGTTGATTTATTGTTTCTTATCGACGAATTAGCACGTAGTTAAGTTGGTAAATTCGGGAAAACAAATACCTAATGTCTTTGGTGGACCTTTACTTACCCGCCCCATTCAATAATCTCCTTCCAGGACCTGCCCACTGGGCCAAGGACTACCCACATGCGTCGGGACACCGTCAGTCGCCCGTGGACATCACACCCTCCAGCGCCAAGAAGGGCAGCGAGCTGAAGGTAGCTCCGCTCAAGTGGAAGTATGTGCCGGAGCACACCAAGAGCCTGGTCAATCCTGGTAAGAGATTCGCAGTAAACGTACTGCAGTGCTTGACATCAATTGTGTTGCTTACAAAATTGTATAAACACAGAAATATTTACCCTTACTATTTGTTATTCCAGGCTACTGCTGGCGCGTGGACGTAAACGGCGCCGAGTCCGAGCTGACTGGAGGACCGCTGGGCGATCAGATCTTCAAGCTGGAGCAGTTCCACTGCCACTGGGGCTGCACAGACTCCAAGGGATCCGAGCACACCGTCGATGGAGTGTCCTATGCCGGCGAGCTGCATCTGGTCCACTGGAACACCACCAAGTACAAGTCCTTTGGCGAGGCGGCTGCCGCTCCTGACGGCCTGGCCGTGCTGGGAGTGTTCCTGCAGGCTGGCAATCATCATGCCGAGCTGGACAAGGTGAGCAGCCTGCTGCAGTTCGTCCTGCACAAGGGCGATCGCGTCACCCTGCCCCAGGGCTGTGATCCCGGCCAGCTGCTGCCCGATGTGCACACCTACTGGACGTACGAGGGCTCCTTGACCACTCCACCGTGCTCTGAGTCGGTCATCTGGATCGTGTTCAAGACGCCCATCGAGGTGTCGGACGACCAGCTGAACGCAATGCGCAACCTCAACGCCTACGACGTGAAGGAGGAGTGCCCCTGCAACGAGTTCAACGGCAAGGTGATCAACAACTTCCGCCCTCCGCTGCCGCTGGGCAAGCGTGAGCTGCGCGAGATCGGCGGCCACTAATTTCGTAGAAATTCGGCCACCACTCCTTGGATAGTCAACGGATTCGAGTCGTATGATTAGCTGTTCGCACCCACACACCACATCCGTACACCTAGAGCTGGACCGGCATATCCCACTGTTCAATTCTCGTATTTAGTTCGTACGCCCAGCAAAGCATGCCTCCTATATGTGCATCCGTATTCGTATTCGCATCAGTGGATGTCTAGCTGTAAACTTAATTGTAAATGTACGCCTGTTTGTTTGTTTGTTTGTTAAACGTTTGCAAAATGACAATTAGATTAATGTTATTATGGTATTATAAACTAAATATAACACGCTTAGATGTTGCATATGATAAGCCACCTGCCTTTGAATTCAGTGAAGGTAGTACTTTTATGGGAAAGCTTTAATCCAATGGCATCTCGTCTCCAATGAAGACATTAGGTAATCAGCTGCTCTAAAAAGCTTTGAAAGAAATCCATTATCATCAATCTGATTGAAGGAGGTCATGGTGCAGACAGAGATTAAACTCCATTGTTTCCAACATCTACAATAAATTTGAAAATTTAAATGCTTACGCACTGAAACATAACATCTTATCCTCGTTTGATTGACATCAAGTGTCATTTATTTGGCATTGGAGTAAAGTGTAGCAACTCGTGCGGTTTTGTGGTCCATTGGAGAAAATATTTCTCTTTAATTTCCCGCCAGGCAAACTGATAGTCTCTGGCCGAGTCCTTACAGCCAGCATATGTAATACGTTCAAGATCGGAAAGCGGTGGATCAAACTTATCGCTTAGCTTAGGATTGAGCTTAAGTAACTCTAGAAATGTGAGGAACAGGTTGTACTTGCTGATGGCCAGGGCAGCCTGAGAAGTGTTCAACTTTTTCTTGGTTACTCCTTGACGCTTTCCATTCACGGAAATTTCATAGGGCCTGTTTGTAAAAATTATATCAATTGTGCTGAAGTGTCTAGTTCAAAGGATACTTACCTTAATTCATCTGGGAGTTGGGACCAAATCAAACCATTGGGGGAGGGCTGCCAGTCGGAGCGTTGGGAAAACTCAAATCTTATGCCAGGATCGATGCGTATTCGTGGTGTTTGAGGCTGGAACCGCGGGTGCTTGAATGATCTACATTTCCAACGTTTAAAGATGGCACGTTCCAAAGCTTCCAGCTGCGCATCGTAACTGCAAAAGTTCAGGCTGCTAAAGTAGATGGGTGTGGAGATGAAGGTATCCAGTAGTGCCCCCTGCACGCCTAGGAAATTCCAACGGGCTATCTTATCACTGCAGGACATGGATAGAGTGCGCTCTCCACGTCCTGGTTTCGTTCGCAGAGCTCCCGGCGTCTGCAGCATTGGATCATCACTAAGGTCACTTATAAGCTTGGCGCCCGTAAAGACCATCTCGGAATCCTCACCCAGTCGCTGGCGTTTGGCCTGTTCCCCTGGTTGCTCTTCTTCCAGGATACAGGCATCCCCGCAAGGCGTTTGGGTGCTCAGAAAGTGAAACTCCACGTGCTCATCCATGTCGTAGGTACTTAGTGTGCTGTTCCAATGGAAGATCCTATCCTGCTTGAGTTCCTGGTATAGAAATCGCAGAAAGCCCCGACGCGCCAACACCTCGGCATGGGAATCATTTAGTATGAGGCCATTGGCACAAAGTTTAGATTCTCCAATGCACTTGGTTCCGCATCCAAGGGACACTAATTGACATGTTTCCGTTTGCCGGTTGAACTCCACGATTCCGGCCAAAACGGTCCATTGATTGGCTGTGGGCTTTCCTGTTTTCGGCAAGGAATCGAATTTCCTGAAACAAAGTTTTGCTATTTCCTGAACCGTCGGTTTGTTGTTATCACACATTTTTGTTTATGTTCCCGATGTGTGAACCGATAAGTTTGGTAATCGAATAATGTACTCGATTGGCGAATTGCATTGTTTACCTTTTATTTGCACACTTTGGTCACATTGTTTATTTATTTATTTGAGGTGTTTCATGAAATCGCGAATTAGTTAAATTTTATTACCTTTATAAGTCCAGTGCCCACAATTAACAATGCCCAAAGTAGTGTCGCGCAGTATCGTCTGCTCCGACACCAAGGATCAGGAGGAGTACAATGAGGAAAAGCCGCTAAACATTTACTACTGCTTGTGCAACAAGATGGCTCTGATTCTGGGCAAGATTATTGAATTCACCCAACCGGAAGGATAGTCCATAATGGTTGCTTATTTTACAGACTGCAACCTGGACCAGTTGCCGCTTCGTGAGGTGGACAACGCCCGTGTGATAAACTCCAACGACCATGCCAACAAACTTACCTACAATCCCACACCAAGGATGGTCTACATCAAGCGAAGGAGCAAGGGCAATGGGATAGAGAAGCAATACCGCTACAAGGTGAGCAGCTTACCTCCACTCCGCACCCGTGTAGCTCATCAAACGTTTTCCATTATCCTCCAGTGCCGAAGCTGCCATCTGCCACTATTCTATCGCCACAGTCCCGACTCCCACGTAACGTTCGTAATGTTTAATGCCCTGATCCGCAACAAGGGCGAAAGTCCTCTCAGCCAGCTGCTGAATTCGGAGACCGAGGGCAGTGTCAAAACACCGGCTGCCAAGCCAGCGTCTTCCGCAGGTCCTGACGATTCGGGCATTGTGGATGCCAGTGGCAAAAAGGTCATGGTCACTAGGCACACGAAGAACATGGGCAAGTTCAGCTCGGTCACAGTGTCCACCATCGACGAGGAGGAGGACGAAATCGAGGCGGTGAGTTTGTCACCTAAAGCTGCTTGTAAATGGTGCAGGATATCCGATTCAAAACACTATCACTGCACCATTTACGAAGAGACCAACAGCACTGTGAAACTAACCTTTTTGTCCATTAATCAGCGCGAGATCGCCGACAGCTATGCGAACAACGCAAGGATCATCGAGAAGCAGCTGCAGCGTAAAGGCGGAAAACTGAGCGATGTTGGAATCAAGACGGAGGACGCACCTCCACCGCAGAAGAAGCAGCGCGGCACACTGCTGGAAAGATAGTCACATTTTTTCTTCTTATCTACCACCACTAAATATATTTGACGACACAAAGGGCTGTTACTCTTGAACATATTCCAGTTTACCTAGTTATAGCATGCGCAAATAGTTTGATGCATTTCTATACTGTCGTTTCGGCAGCAAACTGGGATGTTGTGCCAGTAGCTCCTTGAGTCGCTGCTCCGCGTGCTGGTGATTCAGAATTGAGTCCTTGACAAGTCCGCAACTGGGACACAGATTGTATTGCGACTTTGACTCTTTGACGATCGATGGCCGCATTCGGGTCTCCATAACCAGCTTCATCCGATTCGTGGTACGCGGTGAGTTGTGCAGAGCAGTGAGTGGACGGCATTTACTTCTTGCTGACAATTCGGCCTGTTCCAAAGCAGCCTTCTGCTTGCTCCTGACCAGCTCGAGGGCCCGATCCACTCGGGCTTTGGCCAGCTGCACTTCAAAAGGTTCCTTGGGAAGACTATAAATATAGTGGGTCCACTTATCGCGCTGCTGCTCCACGCCCTCCGAGCTGAATAGTAAGCTGGAACAATTGGAGCTCTTGTGGTCCCATTCTGTGTTCAGGGTACTACTCAACTTATAAGCGGACATATCCTGAAAACACGATTATTTTAACACTGGAAATTTAACAACTAACTGAAAGTCTACATATGTAAATCTAGGCATCTGCATGAAACTTGCTCTATCACACTTAGTAAGGATAAACGTGGAAATATCATATAGCTTCCATTGGAATAGTCAATGAATGGAGGAAAGAAAAAATGTACCTTCGTTTATTTTAATCATAAGTTGTTCTTATACAGCATAAACCTGTTTTTTGCCGGCATACACTTTATGTCTTATTTTGATCAAGAACGGACGACTATATCATATTGCTGATGCAGAACTGCTGAAGAAACAATTGAAAGTAATAGAAAAGAAATCAAAGCTTCAAGAACAACTTTGTAATCAAATGTTCTCAAGTGTTCAGTTTACATAGGTTAGTTTTTAAATATATACTGACTGTCAGGGTATAGAAGCTTCGGCCTGTTGAAGCCAGCTTCCTTTCTTGTTTTTTAATGTTGCTCTGTGCTAGTTTCATACGCTTAATTGTTTCAATTGAACACATTGAGGATCCTCTCCGTTCAACTCCTATTGATCTCAAGTTAGTTTTCGATCGAGAATCGTTGGAATCGGACGTGCCTTACATTTTTCAGATGAAATAAGTTGAAACTCGATATGCATGTTACATATGTCCTGACGATTGTACTTATGATGGTTGGAGTTCCAACTCAGGGTGTTAATTGCGATGGAGGGGACTGTCTTCCGTATCATCGTTGCTTGTATGCCAAGAAGTTGAAGAAGGTTCCATACTGCGCCGATGGATCCGTTTGCTGCAGGCCACCTACAAGACCCACGTATGATTCGCCATCGAAAAGAGGTACCTTCCAAACGAATAAAAATACGATTCAATAAATAAAACATTTAAACAATACCTATTATTCACATATTAATCAATATTAATTTATGTATAAATAATCAAACACCTGCTGCTAAGCCTGCCAGGAGTATTCAAACGACCAGTCTTTCTGCCCACCGGAGCTGCTCATTTTCAGCGGCAATAGGACCGACCGGCATGAGCGTCAGTACATGGCTGTGATCGGGAAGAGGAGCAAGGGAAAAGCGACGGCAACAGCGAACCCGGAATGGATATGCGGCGGCACCATCATTCACAAGAGATACGTGCTAACTGCGGCCCATTGCATCATACTCGTGGATGAAGATCCGTATGTGTGCTTTGTGTGGTAGTGCCACTATGTCGTTGTCTGAAGCGCCTTACTCTTTTGCAGAGACTTCTTCGTTGGTCTGGGTGCTTACCACAAGAGCGAGAGCCAGGTCTATCAAGTAGTCAACGTGACCCATCACCGGGACTACGACGAATTGAGTTTGGTTAATGATATTGCCTTGCTGCAGCTGAATGAAAGCATCGTTTTCAATGAGAAAATCAAGCCAGCCTGCCTGGCCACGTCTCCAGTGGGGGCTCACGAAACGCTGACCGTTAGCGGATGGGGTTACCTGGACTCCGTGAGCAGAAGGCAGCCCGATGAGCTGCGCAAAGCAGACTTGCAGGTACTCAACATTTCGGACTGCCACAGGGCCAGCAGTGATCTACACATTTGCGCCGGCGGAGCCAACAACATCAGCGACGTGTGCCTCGGGGATTCCGGAGGACCATTGGCCAAGTGGCACCCCCGGTGGGGCGGCTGCCTGGGTCAGGTAATCGGCATTGTATCCATTGGCGGACTATGCGATGCCCAATATCCGCGTACCAAATACACCAACGTTTATTACTATGTCGAGTGGATTGAAAGTATCGTTTGGCCTTCCAAAGTTAAGATATAATTGTATTTGATTTTCCGAATAAGTTCACGTGCGTACCCAGTGAATAATACAAAATGTTGTGCCTCTATCAATTATGCATCTTTAATTTCGTTTTTAATTTATTCTGCACCTTTTTTGTTTATATTCCTATAATAGTTTTTAATACCTTGCTTTATGCCATCTTCTAGGAAATAGGCATATAATAACTTTATCTTTATAAAAAGTCATCGTATGATTTACCATATTATATTAAAACAAGTTAATATTTGTTTAATAATGGTTTAATAATGGTTAAATTAATTGCAAGTGATTTCTCATATTTTAACGGACAGCCTTTGTTCAAATTCAAAAGGCTTCCTCTTCCGCAAAAAGGCCATTCACCACGAAGGCTCCCTGATTTGGGATTTTTTAGCAAATTCTTTGGTAGATATCAGGGTTGGTCGCGAGCGTTTGGTAGAAAACAGCAGTGGCACCATCTGGTCACACCGCGAAAAATATTATATTGAGTTGAAGATTATATTATACATATATATATATCGAAGATACATATTCTGAAAACAAGTGCTGAAGCCCAAGCAAATTGCAAACAAAACGGTCGCGCGAGCCAAGTAGAACACCCGAAACGAGTTCAGTGCGTGCGCTTGAGTGTGTGACTGCCATGCGAGGCTCGCCCGGGTGATCCGGCTGTGCCAGGTGCCCCAGGTTCCAGGTTCTAGGTTCCTGGTTCCGCTCCACTCGTCGCTGGATTCAGTGCAGACAAGGGGCGGGGAGGCGGAGGCTAGGCTCCACCGAAGGCGTTCCGCGGCTACTCCACGGCGCACAGGATGTTCTCGGGGCCCAGCGGCCATGCCCATACCATTAGCTACGGGGGCGGGATCGGTCTGGGCACCGGAGGCGGTGGTGGTGGTGGCTCACAGGGCGGCGGAGGCGGTGGTGTTGGCATTGGCGGCGGTGGCGTGGCTGGACTGCAGGACTGCGATGGCTATGACTTCACCAAATGCGAGAATGCTGCGAGATGGAGGGGCTTGTTTACGCCGTCGCTGAAGAAGGTGCTGGAGCAAGTGCATCCACGGGTCACCGCCAAGGAGGACGCTCTGCTGTATGTGGAGAAACTCTGCCTACGACTGTTGGCTATGCTGTGCGCCAAACCGCTGCCCCACTCCGTTCAGGATGTGGAGGAGAAGGTGAACAAGTCCTTTCCGGCGCCCATCGATCAGTGGGCCCTGAACGAGGCCAAGGAGGTGATCAACTCAAAGAAACGCAAGTCTGTCCTGCCCACCGAAAAGGTGCACACGCTGCTCCAGAAGGATGTGCTGCAGTACAAGATCGACAGCTCCGTGTCCGCCTTCCTGGTGGCCGTGCTGGAGTACATCTCTGCGGACATACTCAAAATGGCCGGCGACTATGTGATCAAGATCGCCCACTGCGAGATCACCAAGGAGGACATCGAGGTGGTGATGAACGCCGATCGCGTGCTAATGGACATGCTCAATCAGAGCGAAGCCCACATCCTGCCCAGTCCCCTGTCACTGCCCGCTCAGCGGGCAAGTGCCACCTACGAGGAGACGGTCAAGGAGCTGATCCACGACGAGAAGCAGTACCAGCGCGACCTGCACATGATCATACGCGTCTTCCGCGAGGAGCTGGTGAAGATCGTGTCCGATCCCCGGGAGCTGGAACCGATATTCTCCAACATAATGGACATTTACGAAGTGACGGTGACTCTGCTCGGCTCCCTGGAGGACGTCATCGAGATGTCCCAGGAGCAGAGTGCCCCTTGCGTGGGCAGCTGCTTCGAGGAACTGGCCGAGGCCGAGGAGTTCGACGTGTACAAGAAGTACGCCTACGATGTGACTTCGCAGGCATCACGGGATGCCCTCAACAATCTCCTGTCCAAGCCAGGGGTAAGTAATTATACCTTACTTGCTAAAAGGTGTGCTAAAATCGCTGCTTTTAGGCCTCATCTCTGACTACAGCCGGCCATGGCTTTCGCGATGCTGTCAAGTACTATTTGCCCAAGCTGCTTCTGGTGCCCATTTGCCATGCCTTCGTCTACTTCGACTACATCAAGCACCTCAAGGATCTCAGCTCGTCGCAGGACGACATCGAGAGCTTCGAGCAGGTCCAGGGCCTGCTGCATCCACTCCACTGCGATCTCGAGAAGGTTATGGCAAGTCTGTCCAAGGAGCGACAAGTACCCGTCAGCGGACGAGTGCGTCGCCAGTTGGCCATCGAGAGGACACGGGAGCTGCAAATGAAGGTGGAGCACTGGGAGGATAAGGACGTGGGCCAAAATTGCAATGAATTTATTCGCGGTGAGTGTCAGCAACGAAAGCTATAAAATACCAAACAGTTATCCTCCAACGACAATGCTTTTTCAAATTTACAGAGGATTCGCTAAGCAAGCTTGGATCAGGAAAACGAATCTGGAGCGAGCGCAAGGTGTTTCTCTTCGATGGGCTGATGGTGCTATGCAAGGCAAACACCAAAAAGCAAACACCATCGGCAGGAGCAACGGCCTACGATTACCGGCTGAAGGAGAAGTATTTTATGCGGCGCGTAGATATCAACGACCGACCGGACAGCGATGACCTGAAGAACAGCTTTGAGTTGGCACCCAGGATGCAGCCGCCAATTGTGCTGACCGCCAAGAATGCGCAGCACAAGCACGATTGGATGGCGGACCTGCTGATGGTGATCACCAAGTCGATGCTGGACCGGCACTTGGACAGCATTCTGCAAGACATCGAGCGGAAGCACCCACTGCGAATGCCCAGCCCGGAGATTTACAAGTTTGCGGTGCCGGACAGCGGTGACAATATCGTGTTGGAGGAGCGCGAAAGCGCAGGAGTGCCAATGATCAAGGGCGCGACACTTTGCAAGCTGATCGAGCGCCTCACCTATCACATCTACGCCGACCCTACCTTCGTGCGCACCTTCCTCACCACATATCGCTACTTCTGCTCGCCGCAGCAATTGCTGCAGTTGCTTGTGGAGCGCTTCAACATACCGGATCCCAGCTTGGTCTATCAAGACCCGGGCGTAGCAGGTGTAGGAGGAATTGGCGGCGTTGGCGGTGACAAGGAGCACAAGAACTCGCATCGCGAGGACTGGAAGCGCTATCGCAAAGAGTATGTGCAGCCAGTGCAGTTTCGAGTGCTCAACGTGCTGCGCCATTGGGTCGACCACCATTTTTACGATTTTGAGAAGGATCCCATGTTGCTGGAGAAACTCCTCAGCTTTCTGGAGCACGTGAATGGCAAATCGATGCGCAAGTGGGTGGATTCCGTGCTTAAGATTGTTCAAAGAAAGGTGAGTAGTTGATTAAAAAACATAATGTTGATATCTTGTTAATTTCTTGGACATTACTTACAGAACGAGCAGGAGAAAAGCAATAAGAAGATTGTATACGCCTATGGCCACGATCCGCCGCCCATTGAGCATCACCTAAGCGTACCCAACGACGAGATAACCCTCCTCACCCTGCACCCACTAGAACTGGCCCGTCAGCTCACTCTGCTGGAATTCGAGATGTACAAGAATGTAAAGCCCTCTGAGTTGGTCGGATCGCCCTGGACGAAAAAGGACAAGGAGGTGAAGAGCCCTAATTTACTGAAGATCATGAAGCACACCACAAACGTGACCCGCTGGATTGAGAAATCCATCACCGAAGCCGAGAATTACGAGGAACGCCTTGCAATTATGCAACGCGCAATCGAAGTGATGATGGTGATGCTGGAATTGAACAATTTTAATGGAATCCTCTCGATTGTCGCGGCAATGGGCACGGCATCAGTTTATCGACTGCGGTGGACATTCCAGGGATTGCCCGAACGCTACAGAAAATTCTTGGAAGAATGCCGCGAGCTCAGTGACGATCATCTTAAGAAGTATCAGGAACGATTGCGATCCATCAATCCGCCTTGTGTGCCATTTTTCGGTCGCTACTTGACCAACATACTCCACTTAGAGGAGGGAAACCCCGACCTGCTAGCCAACACAGAGCTAATTAACTTTTCAAAACGACGGAAAGTGGCCGAGATTATTGGCGAGATTCAACAGTACCAGAACCAGCCATACTGTCTCAATGAGGAGTCCACAATACGACAGTTCTTCGAGCAACTGGATCCGTTTAACGGACTGTCCGACAAACAGATGTCTGACTATCTCTATAACGAAAGTTTACGCATTGAGCCAAGGGGCTGCAAGACGGTGCCGAAATTCGTAAGTATTCTAAATTGCTTCTAAATTCACAAGTCATTTAAGAAATTTCTCATTCTCCTTTGTAGCCTCGAAAGTGGCCGCACATTCCGCTCAAATCGCCGGGCATTAAGCCGCGTCGTCAGAATCAAACCAACAGCAGTAGCAAGCTGTCGAACAGCATGTCTTCAGTGGCGGCGGCAGCGGCAGCTTCGTCAACGGCCACCACAATAGCGACTGCAGCAGCTCCGTCTTTGCACGCAGCCAGCATATTGGATGCGCCAGCAGCAGGCTCAAATGCTGGATCTGGAACTCTCGCTGGCGAGCAAAGTCCGCAGCACAATCCACATGCGTTCTCCGTTTTCGCCCCTGTTATTATACCCGAACGGAATACTAGCAGCTGGAGTGGAACGCCACAGCACACTCGAACGGATCAGAGCAATGGGGAGGTTTCGGTGCCGGCGCCACATCTCCCCAAGAAACCAGGCGCGCATGTCTGGGCTAACAACTCGACATTGGCCAGTGCGTCAGCAATGGATGTGTTCAGTCCAGCGCTGCCGGAGCACCTGCCACCGCAGTCCCTGCCAGATAGCAATCCATTTGCATCGGACACGGAAGCTCCGCCCTCGCCGCTGCCCAAGCTAGTGGTCAGTCCGCGTCACGAAACCGGCAATCGATCACCATTCCATGGGCGTATGCAGAACAGCCCAACGCACAGCATTGCTAGTACCGTGACCCTAACAGGCATGTCTGCATCGGCCGGGGAGGAGTTCTGTCCGGGTGGCTTCTATTTCAACAGCGCCCATCAGGGACAGCCAGGGGCAGTGCCCATCTCGCCGCACGTCAATGTTCCGATGGCCACCAATATGGAGTACCGAGCAGTGCCGCCTCCACTGCCACCCAGACGCAAGGAGCGCACTGAGAGCTGTGCGGACATGGCGCAAAAGCGACAGGCGCCAGACGCACCCACAGTAAGTATTTTAGCTTGCGAGGGCAAGATATTTAAGTAGTAGATCGCAGCATTCATTTTATCATTCCTTGCAGTTACCCCCGCGTGATGGCGAACTCAGTCCGCCACCTATACCGCCACGGCTCAACCATTCCACGGGCATCAGCTACTTGCGACAGAGCCATGGCAAGAGCAAGGAGTTTGTGGGCAAGAGCAGTCTGCTCCTGCCCAACACCAGCAGTATTATGATACGCCGCAACTCGGCGATCGAGAAGCGGGCAGCGGCAACTACCCAGCCATCGGCGGTAGGACCCATCAGCACGACACTAGTGACCGTGTCGCAGGCGGTGGCGACGGACGAACCGCTCCCGCTACCAATATCGCCAGCGGCAAGCTCCTCGACGACCACATCACCGCTGACACCCGCCATGTCGCCCATGTCCCCCAACATTCCCAGCCATCCGGTGGAGAGTACGTCGAGCAGCTATGCCCACCAACTGCGAATGCGGCAGCAGCAGACGCATCCCGCGATCTACTCGCAACACCATCATGCCACCCATCTGCCGCATCATCAACACCAGCACCATTCGAATCCGACGCAGTCCCGCTCGTCCCCGAAGGAGTTCTTTCCGATTGCCACGAGCCTCGAGGGCACACCCAAACTTCCACCAAAACCTAGTCTAAGCGCTAACTTCTATAACAATCCAGGTGAGTAGCTCGCCCAGTCCCTTAAAGCGTACCGAATTGCATTAACCATTTATCCATACGCAGATAAAGGTACGATGTTTCTTTACCCAAGTACAAACGAAGAATAATTTAAGTTGCCTGGCGATGTGATAGGACAAAAACTACGAGTATGATCCGTAAGATTCAAAGTTGCAAGTACTGCTCGAGTGCAGATATAGATGAGAACGGAACGTGAGATATATATATACGTAGGCACAGTTTATGTATTCTAGTTGGCATACGGCCGTATGCCCGGACGAACCGAGTTGTATCCGATGAATTTGGTGATTTGGTGATTTGATGATTTGATGATTTGATGATTTGATGATTTGATTGTTCGCAACTCATTAAACAAGTTAAAACAGAACACGCTCTCATTTACACAATAGGCACGGCATATGAATACATGCGCATGCAGGGCACACAAACCAACCAACAAGAAATGCAAACAAGAAATTATGTTATTATATAATTACTATTATAAATATTTGTAAATATCGAGAACATTGTATTGATCGTAGAACGTAAAACAATAAAATATAACCCTATTGTTAGACAGTTGGCGACGTCTTTTGATGCCCCAAAACTGGCCAGTTGAACTAAGTATTGTATCCACAGTCAAGGCGAACAGAATCGTTTGCCAAGGCCTTTTGTATGCAGACGTTCTTTTCGTGATCACTGTACACGTTTAAAGATCCAAGGTGTACCTTACACAGGCCCAAGGGCCTTGAGGAAGTCGGCCTGAACCGACATCCGACTGCGACACCTGGCATTCTCGCAGTGTCCAGCATAATCTCAGATATTATTAACATTGTGTATTGCTAATTAGTTTCGGTAGGTAGGAAAAACTAGAGCGATTGTTGTCTCACTGCATTAGGTGCAATTAAATTGGACACACACAGCACACACACAGGTATTGGATTGGAAACGACGCGGCTTGACTTTCGCTTTTCTAACGTCATGATCGTTGAGCAAATGCTTCCTGAAATTTTGGGCTGCTCGCTGCTGGAACCGGTTGTTGTATTTGAATTATTTTCGTATTTTCTCACTCGTGTCCAGCCCCTTATCACAAGTTATTAACGGAGTTATGTGTGCATCCCATAAAACGATGTGTCACGTGGTAGCGAACCGATTGGGATCCTCGGTGAAGTACCAACCAACCACCACCACTCGAGTGGCGATTCCGTCCGTTGCCAAGGTGAATAAACCGCATTCGAGAACGTCACTGCTGCAGCGAAGGAATCGCTGAGTCGCTGCCTCGTTGGGTGTATAATGCTGGGAAGACATATGTTCGAGCAATCTTTCATGTCCAATTGTGTCCTATGAACACATTTCTATATATCATTGCAGACATCCGGGGAATTTCCGTTGAGTGGGCACCTTTATTTATAGAGCATCATGCACTCCATCATACCCTGTAGACAAGGCCATTGGCCGAGATCAGCATTGGCATCGGCGATATCGTGGTGGATTCGGCTCTCCATGCAACTTGACCAACATATCGGAAGCTAGACGACCTACACCAACTGGTGATCTATGTGCCATTTTCTCGAATCACGTCTTGGTTGCGCAATTTGCACAACAATTGGCCAAAGAATTACTCAATGCATTTGCATTTAATGCATACTTGATTGCGGCTAATGAGAGAGAAACCTCGCGGAAAATTGCTGGAGAATATTAGACCTCTGCGCATAATCAACGCGCTGTAATTGTTCGTACATAATTGTATTACATGAGCTTATCAATTAGCCAGCCAATTAACTACCAGCCATATCTGGCCATGCGCTGCGACACTGCCGTTCTGGGATTCTGGGATGAGTAGACCAGGGAAATCCCTGAAATGAATGCTCTGATCTGCATTGCGCAGGAAAGAGGTGCTTTCCTCTGCTCCACCGTTGGCAGCCGCATAACCAGAATTCACGAGCCAAACCAGGTGAGATCGGCACTTGCTCGGCTCTCGAGCGGCATGGCCTTTATGTAAGCGCCACTCGGTTTCGGATTCTGAGTGGTGGAAGTCGTCGAGCTTTTATAAAAGCGGCAACAACATTGCCAGTTCATTCAGTTCATTCGGAATCATTGTCAAGTGCAATCTGCAGCAGCAACAGTAGCAACAGCAGCAACAGCAGCACCAGGAACAGCAGCAACATCATCTAGTACATCGGAAATCGGAGCGTTAGCCAAGTCACTTACAGTATAATCCGCAGACGAGAGCCAATAAAATGCTGGCCAGCGAGAACTTTCCCACACATCACTTCAAGGAATCTATATTTAAGCCTTACAGTACAAGTGGCGATGATTTGGCAAGCGTTACCCCATTGACAGCGGCAGCAGCATTGGTGGCGTCCACGTCGTCACCGGCTGATTCCTCCTCCGCAGTTGCATTCGAGACGGCCAGCAAAATGTTGACCACCACCACCAATAGTAATAATAATAATAACAATATCACGAGCGCCAAGGATGATCTATCCAGCTTTGTGGCCAGCCATCCAGCGGCAGAGTTCGAGGGCTTCATCCGAGCCTGCGTCGACGAGATCATCAAGCTGGCCGTGTTCCAGGGCACCAATCGCTCCTCGAAGGTCGTCGAATGGCACGAGCCAGCGGAACTGCGCCAGCTCTTCGACTTCCAGCTGCGGGAGAAGGGTGAATCGCAGGACAAGCTGCGCGAGCTGCTGAGGGAAACGATCCGCTTCTCTGTCAAGACGGGACACCCGTACTTCATCAATCAGTTGTACTCGGGTGTGGACCCCTATGCTCTGGTGGGCCAATGGCTGACCGATGCCCTCAATCCCAGCGTGTACACGTACGAGGTGGCTCCACTGTTCACCCTGATGGAGGAACAGGTGCTGGCCGAGATGCGACGCATAGTGGGCTTCCCCAATGGCGGCCAGGGCGATGGCATCTTCTGTCCTGGCGGTTCGATAGCCAACGGTTATGCAATCAGCTGCGCCCGCTACAGACACTCGCCCGAGTCCAAGGTGAGTGCCCCATTGACGCCAAGTGGTTTACCGCCAATCCACGCGGAAGTCGCGATCCAGATTGGCAGGTAACGGTCCACATTGTTAGTCATGGCCGTGATATATAGACAAATGAAACTAAAAGTTCCTATCGATATAATCAGATGTACTGATAATAAAACAAACAAAATCTTAATGATGTGTGATTTAAGATTGAAACAGGATTAAACTTAAAATATCCATGAAACTAAAAAAATAATTCATTGATAAAAAGAATGATTTTATAAAAATACTTAAATAATATAAAAGTTATAACTAAGTTTTATAAATATACAAATCTTACCACTTCAATCTGCAGAAAAACGGACTCTTCAATGCGAAACCCCTGATTATCTTCACCTCGGAGGATGCCCACTACTCCGTGGAGAAACTGGCCATGTTCATGGGCTTCGGCAGCGAGCATGTGCGCAAGATAGCCACCAACGAGGTGGGTAAGATGCGGCTGAGCGACCTGGAGGAGCAGGTGAAGCAGTGCCTGGAGAACGACTGGCAGCCGCTGATGGTCTCGGCCACAGCCGGAACCACTGTGCTGGGCGCCTTCGATGATCTGGCTGGGATCTCGGATGTCTGCAAGAAGTACAACATGTGGATGCACGTGGATGCGGCTTGGGGAGGCGGTGCCCTCATGTCCAAGAAGTATCGCCATCTGCTCAATGGCATCGAACGGTGAGTGTGACATCCTTGAGTACAATTTCATGGGGGTAACTGAAGATACGTTTCTCGGCAGGGCTGATTCGGTCACCTGGAATCCACACAAGCTGCTGGCTGCCTCGCAGCAGTGCTCCACCTTCCTGACGCGTCACCAACAGGTGCTGGCCCAGTGCCACTCGACCAATGCGACGTACTTGTTCCAGAAGGACAAGTTCTATGACACATCCTTCGACACCGGTGACAAGCACATCCAGTGCGGTCGCCGAGCTGATGTCTTCAAGTTCTGGTTCATGTGGAAGGCCAAGGGCACCCAGGGTCTGGAGGCGCATGTCGAGAAGGTCTTCCGCATGGCCGAGTTCTTCACTGCCAAGGTGAGGGAGCGTCCAGGATTCGAGCTCGTCCTCGAGAGCCCCGAGTGCACCAACATCAGCTTCTGGTATGTGCCGCCCGGTCTGCGGGAAATGGAGCGCAACCGGGAGTTCTACGACAGGCTGCACAAGGTGGCTCCGAAGGTCAAGGAGGGCATGATCAAGAAGGGCTCCATGATGATCACGTACCAGCCGCTGCGCCAGCTGCCCAACTTCTTCCGCCTGGTGCTGCAGAACTCCTGTCTGGAGGAGTCGGACATGGTCTACTTCCTGGACGAGATCGAATCGCTGGCCCAAAACTTGTAAGCGGCGGCGATGGCATGTTATGAGGTTAGGTGTTGACAACATTCTCTTTAGGCTTATGCCGATTGTATCTTCTAGTGTATGGTTAACTACTCACGTTTGTATATTACTTTCGATGTTAAGTATTACCGAAAACAATGAACAATAATACATATTTATAGGTAACTTCATTTAGATTAAATTTTGTGTTTGCCTTGGGATCAGAACAACATTTCAACAACAGGATTCTTTAAGTGCAAGGTTCTTTAAAGACAAAGTCATAAATTATTTAAATCCTTATAAGCAAATCCTATTTAAATACACTGGAAATATATTTAACTTTTTCTGCCTTACAATTTAAGAGGAACTTGTAATCATACCCAGTAGCCTCCAAGTCTTCATGAATCCCTGAGAAACAAATAAGTACCTATTAATTTGTCTCGAGTATATGGCAGCTAACTCTTTTTTATCCAATTCCACTGACTGACGTCGTTACCGCCGGCCTTCTCGATTGCTTCCGCGACGCTCAAGCTCTGACCTGGCTGAATTCCATAACCGATGCGCAGGCCATGCGGATTCGACGGTGTCTTGCAGTCCATGGTGCACTCTTTGCGCAGCACAGTGTCTACCTCCACGGACGAAAAGAAGGCCACCGACATCGGCAGATCCTTCAGTCCGATGCGGGAAACACAAAAGGAGCGCGTCATTAGGTTTGTGATATGCATGGCCAGTGCCGCTTTGGGCGACAACTCCTCCTTGACCAAATAGCGCAATTCATCATGGAAGCTCAGGCAGAATCGAACGTGCGATCCCATCAGCCATCTCATGCTCACCAGCATCAGGTGAAGAAAGTCCACTGCTCCGCTCTGCACCACCCAATTGATGCGGGTGGGCAGGAAACGTTGCTCCTGCTCGGGGCCGCCATCCGCCTCCAGGGCACGACTGAGTCGACCGCCCAGGAATGGCGTCCGAGGCTGTGACCCTGTGGCAATCTCTTCCAGGCGGTTGAACATGGCGCTCTCCGTGCCTCCCTGCCAGTTGGGACGATGGAATACCTCTGTCAGGGTGCGGTTGCGTTGAGTGGCCAGTCGAGAAGCCTCGTAGCTGCTGTACCTGTAAAAGATGTCATTTTAGCCAAGAAGTAGGTGTGGGTGGCCACTTACGCCCTGTCATCCAGTTCGTCATGGAATTCCTCTCGCAACCGATACACGCGCTTGCCCTTTGTGATGGAGAACATTTTCATAGCCTTGGCCTTGGCCTCGGAAGCACTGAATGTGGGATTAAACTGACGGAGCAGTGTCTCGGCAAACAATTGACCAGCTCCGTAGATCCGGGCGTAATTGATCACTTTGGCGTGATCTCGTGAAATGCCGACAGCCTTTGCGGTTATGGAGTGCATATCGCTGCCATTCGACTTACTGCCGCTGAGAGTCATCCAACCGAGGGGCGTGGCCCCGTGCTCCCCGCAGGCGTAGGCATCACCCAGCACGGAGGCGATCCACAGCTCCTGCGAATCAACATCGGCACCAACTAGCCTGTAACCAGGTGGAGCCTGTACCATTGAACGCAGCTCAGAGCCCAGTCGATCAGCCCGGGAATTGGAGGCCGTCATCCATGTGGGTTCCATCGCACGACGCGTTAAAGTGCCACAGGCTACAACTTGGGGACAAATAGCTCCGTAAGCTATTGGCTGAACATTTTCGCCAGTGAGTTCATTTGGCAGTTGCTGCGGATTGAGCCATACTACCATCTGACCCAGGATTCGATCCCTATTGTTCCGCCAGTAGGACATCATGCGAGCAATGTCGATGACGCGGGCGGCAGCTTGACAGGACGGATCACCACTGCTCAGCACGTTTTCTGAGAACTTGTTGAGGAAGTCCTTGGATAAGGGGTTGCCAACCCGAAAGGAGGGTCCATTTTTGTGGGGGAGCTTAAGAAAGAAGCAGCAATCATCTAACACCTTGTTGCACCACACTCCAGAGCCTTGAACATGAATGGATGAGCCCTCTCCCCCGTAAGTTACATCACATACGTACCTTGGTACTGGGTCTCCAGACGTTGTTGTTTCTGAGACAACTTCTTGTAGTGTTCCCGCTTTCCCAAATGCTGCTCCACCTGTCCAGGCAGCATATCAAAGGCCAGATCACTCTCCGCCTTCGAGGCGCTCTGACGGGCAAACTCCGGCACTGGACAACGAGCCAGAAGTTGATTCATGGGCAGTCGATCTACGCCTTCCGAATCGCTGCGAAATGGAACCAGGAAGCCCCAGCCTTGCTCTCTCTCGTAGTGCAGAGGATATCCTTCCCAGCAGAGGGAAAGCAGCTTGGGGGCAATCTGCATGCCGGTGCTGATCTCGCTGGCTCCCGGGAACCACGACTCTTCTTCGTCTTCCAGAATTTCCTCTGACCTTTTGGTTGGCGGCTTGCGGCACAGTTTGCGATACCACAGAGGATAACCGGGAAGCAATGGCCGTCGAGCTGGAAGTAGTGCTTGTTGATCATAGAGGTGCTGAAATTTGGCCTGCAGACGACGCTCCTCCGGCGTGTTTACAGCATTCTTGAGCTCCACTGTGGGCAGAGGCTTGCGCTTCGGGGGCTGCTTTAGTTTAAGCTCCTGCACACTCCAATCCTCGTCCCAGAGCCACAAATTCTGGCGGTACTGATCGTCAAGCAACAAGGAGCAGGCTTCCTCAGCCCTCCGCCCCAAATGGTACTTGGCCTCGATGCTGAGGTCCTCGTAGGTGAGCTGCGCCTCGCGTATGTACCGCTCCCAATTGGAGTTAACAGGCAAATAGGCGGATCCCATCTCCAACATGCCAGCCAGAGAAGCAGGATGCGGAAAACGGTCTGCGTACAATGGATACAGCACTCGGAGTATCCGATGTGTAGCCTCCACATCGCTGGCGCAGTAGTTGGTCAACGACTGAAAGCTCTGACGCACTTGTTCCAGAGTTCCCTCTACGAAAATGTTCCTGGGCTCCTTGGATAGCGCATCCCCGCCGCAGTAGAGGCGATGCACATCTACCAAACTGTTAAGGGAGCTCTGCTCCAGCCATCCCAGGTCCTCGGCAGCGGGTTCTTTCTTCGATTTGAGCATGGCTCGTTGGTAGCTGGTCACTCCACTGACACACATGTGCAGCGACATAGTGTCCACGAAACGAGTGCCCGTGTCCTCGATCAAATACTGCTCCTTCAGTCGCGCCCTATCGTAGGAGACATTGTGACCCACCACCAGGCCAGGTCCACTGGTTCCTAGTGGTATGAGTTCGTCCGGGGTATAGTGCGGACGCTCGGAGTCCGTGTCCACGTCTAAAGGCTCTAGGTTCTCCACATTTAGGCGGTGTTTCGTAAGCTTTGAGCTCACCCATGAGTACCATCTCTTGGTGCTGACGGCGGTGGCCAGAACTGGAGCCTGCCCTTCGCTAACGCACACCTCCACATCGAAGACAAGTCCCTTCTCCAGTGGGTGCTCCACCGGCGTGGCCGTTCCATCGTCGGGATCATAAGCTGTCCAGCCGGTAAAGAAGGCCCAACGCTTTGGACGCTTCGGTAGCTTCTCGCACTGGACCAGGGGAAGAAGTAGCTCCTCGTACGGCTGCACTTGTTCCTTGGCAATGTTGTGGAAGTGCTCCTCAATATTGGCACCTCTCAGGGGAGGCAGTTTCAACTGTACATCCGATACGGGAGCAGAGCTTTCGATATCGACACCGTGCCGGCGCAGCTCCTCCTTGTAACCCTTGGCGGAGGCCACCTGCTGCTCCGAAATGCTGCGTGGGGTTTGGGGAAAGAGTTGCGCGTGCAGGTTTCGCGAGATCATCTGCACCTTAACCAGATTTTCCGCATATTCGGTTTGGCCATCCTCCACATTTCCCGGCTTTTTTGGTTTGTTTACCTTTTGTGGGGGCTTAACCCGCCGATAGATCTTCACGCTACTGCTGGCGTAGTGATCCCGGCTAGCCTTGCTGGCGTACTTTCTGATCAGGTGGAGCTGCATCCTAGTTTTAACAAAGGAAACATCCTTTCAAGCAACTGCAGTCCAACTGGCGACCACTCACTCCTCCGTAAGATTGCTGGCAGCTTAGGTATTTTTGTGCGCTTGCGCGGCGGTCACATTGATTTCATTTTTAAATTTATTTTCCGTTAAGGTAGTTATATCTGTAAAACGGAAAAATTTACATTTAAAACCATAAAATCTTTCAAAAAACGTAAAATAATCGCTCATATTCCCATTAAAATTTATTAAATCTAAGCAAGATCATTTGATCGAACCCGAATCCACATTTCTCGCTGCTCGGAACGCCTAACTATAAAAACAAAAACACTATTTGATTTTACGAATAAAAAACATTTTATTCAGTTTGCTATAAAGGTGAAACACTTTAAAACACACACACAGACTTTCGGAACCATTATGGAAGTAGGGGAAAAGAAAAATCTCTTCGGTTAATTTATGTAAAAAGGCTTTCGCACGGTACAGAACAATGGGAAAAGCGATTTTGGAAAACATTTTGGCAAATACTGCGCTCCTGGCCAGGCCAACACACTCGCTAACAGACAATAACACGTAACGCCGGTCCGTTCCGGGCCGAACTAGATCTGCAGGTTGCGCATGCCGCCATTGATGCTGCTCTGCTCCACGTTCCAGATTACCAGTTGCCCGTCGACGCCCGAGGTGGACACCTTGCTGGCACTGGCCTTGTCCCCGGCGTATAGTCGGACGCTTGTGATGGCGTTCTGGTGAATGGAATCGACCACTGTGTCCGTGTTCTCCGTCCGCATGTTGCGGTCCATCGACTGGAAGATTCTCATAGCAGTGATGCCGCTTGACTCCTTCTTCTGCGACTTGTCTAGCTTGCCGCTCAGCACCAGCTTGCCGTCAGCAGTCAGACTGTAAAGCAGTGGCACGCAGCTATAGCCGGCCACCACGACGGACGTGGGCGAGACCCATTCGCAGGACAGGAAGGGCAGATAGCCGGTGCGGCAGCGGATCACCGTGTTGCCGTTGGTAGCGTCTGCAATGCTCACGCAGCTGTCGTGCCCCACCCAGCAGACCTTGTTACCGTCGCTGGAGAAGCTCACGCTGTTGATCCACCCGCCACCCGAGGTCTGCGAGTTGCGGAACTCGGCCATTAGCTGGCCAAGGGGCTTGCGGTTGCCCCACGGCGTCGGCGTGGGTGGCTCCTCGATGTCCTTTATGAAGGCCGAGAAAACGCGCACCTTGTAGTCCGTAGAGCCGGCCAGCAGCAGAACGTTATTCGGATGCCAGTCCAGCGAAGTAACCGTAGAGCGGATCGGCTTCTTGATGTGCTTCGACACCCACCAGTCGTTCTCCGACTCGAAATAGCACACCGATATGAGCCGGGCGCCCGAACCCACAGCGAACTTGTTCTCCGCCGGGGACCACTTGACGCAGGTAGCCGCACGGTTGATGCGCAGCAGCACCAGCGCCGGTTTCCACTTGCCATCGTCGCCCTGCGTCCAAACATACGCATTTCGGTCGGCGGCACAGCTCACAATCCGATTGGTGTTCTTGGCCCAGTCGATGCCCATGACGCGCAGATCGTGCTGGTTGAGCACGTCCGCCAGCTTCCAGTCGCTACCTTCTCGGCTGTATATGTGGATCTCATGGTTGTTGGGCGATAAGGCAATCTCTGCGGGTTGATTGGAGTGGGTGAGTCACACAGTGCCGGATGAGTAATTTGGGTCGCACTTACGGGTTCGATCCTTGTTCCACGCGTGGCAGGTGATGGAGGCCAGCGAGGTGCCAAAAGTGTACGTCTCGGCCATTGTGGGTGACTAAATGCGCTCGGAATGTGCAGTGTTCGCTCGTCCAAATCCAACCACACACGTAGTTTCTTCGGTTCGGTTCGCCGGATTTCGGATTTCGCTGGTACCACCAAGTGGGCGTTGTTTCTGCTGGCTTTTAGCTTCGCTCTCGTTTTAATCGCGGACTCTGGGCCGTCAACACGATTAAGCTGGCGTTGCTGGGATGGATTCTGGGTTTCCCTGGGCAGGAAGAGCAGAGCGTTGTGGAAAAAACTCTTTGGAAAAGTAATGCACAAAATTAATCACCCGAAATTAGAGCTGGAACAAAAATCGATGGCTCCCGATACTATCGTTGTTGACTATATCGATCCTTTTTGTTTTCCCAAAATAAGCTAATGTACCAGGGATGTTAGCCGCGCCTGGTATATACCAGAGCAAATTTTTTGGCGCCATTTCAATGGTCTTACTAAACTGAATCTATTGCTTGTAAACAAATGTTTAATAACAAATTGGCTAACTCTAAACTTTTTCGTTAGTTATTATACCAACTCCTATTATTTTGGTTACGGGAAGTTCGTCTTTGAAATAATTTTTCCTTGCCCCTGGGTGGATCAGTAATCTGAAAAGAAAAAACACCAATGGAATCCATTTGCTCCTCCTTGGAGACGCTGTTTCCCTGTCGGGAAGCGGCTATTGAAACGCTCGGCGAGCTGATAGGAGATTCCCGTGAAGCATATCCCTCGGCAATTTACCTTTTCGGGCATAGTGGAACCGGCAAAACAGCTCTGACCAGAGCTTTTCTCAAAGAATGTGGAAAACGGCATAAAGTGCGCACAGCTCATTTGAATGCCATCGAGTGCTACACCACCAAGATCATGCTAGAGATCCTGCTAGACTCGCTGGCACCGGAACAAGGGAATTCCTTGAAAGTTGACAACATGCTGGATTTCGTGGAGCAGCTGCGTCGGTACGCTGCTTCACGTGCGGAGGCTCAGGGTTTTCTCATCGCCGTGGATAATGCGGAACGTCTGCGAGACATGGATGCCAATGTGTTGCCCGTTCTTCTCCGGCTGCAGGAGCTGACCAACCTGAATCTGTGCGTTATTCTGCTGTCCCAGCTTCCATTTGAGAAGTTCTACAACAAGACCGGACTTAGTGAAATCATATGCCTGCACTTGGCGCAGTACAACAAGGCGGAAACACAGCGCATCCTGGGATCTGACTTTGAACAGGTGCGAAATCAACTGCTGGAACAGTTTGCCCAGGATAAAAAGCGTCTGGAGATTTGTCAGGAAGCCGTAACAGAAGACTTCTACAACAACTACCTAAATCTTTTTCTGAGCGTCTTTTACAAAGCCTGCCGCGATGTTCCGGAGCTCCAGCTGACGGCCAGGAAGTGTCTATCCATTTACTTAGAGCCCGTACTGGACGGCACTGTGGATGCCACGGACATCTCCCGACTTTGGCGGCATATAGCTGGGCCTCTCCGTTCCGCCTTAACCCAGATCTATATGCGCATTGAAAAGCCCGCGGAGGAAGCTGAAGATTTTACCGCTATAGAAGATCAGAGCGTTCGCAAGCTGGCGCAGTCGCTGGAGCTTCCCTACTATGCCAAATACCTGCTGATCGCCGCATTTCTGGCAAGCCACAATGCCGCCAATCAGGACAAGCGGTTGTTTGTTAAGCACCATGGAAAACAGCGCAAGCGGATGCAGACAGTAAACGCCAGAGCCAAGGTGGGTTACTCAATTTGTCGATTCCAACCCATTTGCTTATTTCAACACCTTTCAGACAACAGAGAAAATGTCCACCACTTTGGGACCGAAATCCTTCAGCATCGACCGTTTGCTGGCCATTTTCTACGCCATTCTAGAGGAGAAAGTAGGTCTGACCTGCAACCTTCTCTCCCAGATCTCAACCTTGGTGCACCTCAAGCTGCTCAGCTTTGTCTCCGGCGAACAGAACATAATGGAGGGGTCTGCTAGGCTGCAGTGCACCATCGGCTTAGAGTTTGTTCTGCAGATCGGTAAGGTGGTGGGCTTTAATGTCCGCCAATACCTCTGCGACTTTATGTAGCCTGGTTGTTATCAGTTTTTAAATATATTGAATAAATAGTCCGGTACATCGCTTATGTGTATGGTCTCCGCGAGCCTTGTGTCCCGGCTGCGCAACTGTATCAGTCCATTCTTAAGTGTTTTCTCGTTTATAACAAGTGTATATGGTATGCCCAGCATATCCGTTTCCAGCAAGTGCTCTGCTAAATGAGAAGCGTCCTTAGTGGAACAAAATCCAATCCCCTCGCCAAGGCGGAGACCCGCGTGGTTGAGAACAAGCCGTAGATGCTGGCAAAGATCAGCCAAGTCCGCCGAGACCTCGGAATTACTTTCCACACAGACGATTCCACATTGATACGGCGCCAGGACACGGTGTAAGAGCAGGGATTGCGAGTCCCGGCCATGATCACAACCATCCAGAAGCAGAGCTAAAAAATAATGATATAGAGAGATTTTCAAAGATAATTATGATGACAACTCACCGCAGGTGGCGGTTTCCAGTTCTATCACAGACCGTATGAAAGTCGGATGCACAGTTTCACCCGTGCGCGCATCGGGCAGCCGGAAGTCTTTGTCGTTCTCTATTCTAACCAGGCTCAGTTGTTCCACGGTCACTTCTCCTGCTTCACCGTAGCTCGACCGTATATCGATGGCTTGATAGTCTTTGGGATTGAGATCCTCTCCCAAATCGCAAGGAACAATGCGGTAGCGACTGGGATTCGAGGAAAGTCGCATCCACCAGATCTTGCTCTCCCGCTGCATGTTATAGAAGTGCTCCAGGGCGCGATGTGGCTCTACTAGGAAGTCCGTGGTTAAAAGTTGGGAGGGCCCCTTTACCCCAAATAAGGAATTGCTATTGGGAGCGGAACAAGTGCTCTGGTGTTTCAGAAGAGTGGGACATTTGGCCTTTCGAGGATGATCTTTGACGAGTTTTTGGAAATTATTACGGAATTGCTGGCTTTGTGGAAATGAAAAACGGTGGATGGTTAATGGTTTAATGGGTTCATTCGTGACCTCTAGGTGAGCAGCCAAGGGACGGAGTCGTGTCCAATGCTGTTGCAGCAGCTTGGCGTATTCCCTTCCATGACTAAGTAGCTCCAACTTATTATCTTCCTGGGTGCGAAAGAAACCAGCTGAAGCCAGGGACTTGAAGCATCGCTGTAAACGGCTCATTTCTCCAGCGGAATATTGCCTGGCGGCGAAACGTAGTAGTCCTCGTCCGTCACCTTGGCGTTCCGGAGCACTTCCGCACGGCAGTCACCCTCGGTCACCTGGTCGTTGCGTAACTGGAGCTGCTGATGCTCCAGCACCGTGTACAGTGGACGCACGTGCTCCGTGTTGATGTGGGCAATCTTGTCTGCGAACTGGATGCTGCTCTTCAGCGTGGCCAGTGCCCGTTCGCTATCCAGATCCACCAGCGAAAGCCGCTCCAGCAACTGTATGGTTTTTGTGTCGATCTGGATTTCGGAGGAGCTGGTGTCGGGAAACTCCGCGTCCACTGGTGTCTGTGGCACCTTGGTGGGATGCTTCAGCTGCTTAAAGTCCAATTTAGTGGCCTTTTCATTCGATTTTATTGCAATCTTGCAATACAAACGTTTACTCAACAGGCGCAACATTCTCACAGGCACAAAGTCAGAGGTGGAAATGAATTTCGTATCAAATAGCTAAATGTTATCAGAAATTAACTAAAGGTTGGCCAGCGTATCAGCTATCCCAGCAAAATGATTGATGTATGCATATTAGTATCGTAAAATATTTCAAATAAATGTGTCTTTATTCAACACAGTATGAACTTTCAATATGATCTATATAATTAGAATATCAACTAATATGTTTCAAACAAAATTTAAAATCTAGCTATAGACTAGCTTTTCAATCCGACCTCAGGACAACTATCGATATCGGTAGACTTGTTGCCGGCTGTTATCGCTGCAATTCCGTCGCTATCTTTTCACTGAGCGGGTTTTTTTTTCGTGACTTCCTTTAATTTCATCAAAACAAAACCGCTATGCCGTATGCCAACCAGCCGTCCGTGCAGATAACCGAGCTGACGGACGACAACGTGAAGTTCGTCCTGGAGGACACGGAATTGAGCGTGGCCAACAGCCTGCGGCGAGTGTTCATCGCGGAGACACCAACGCTGGCCATCGACTGGGTGCAACTGGAGGCCAACTCTACTGTACTCTCGGATGAGTTCCTGGCCCACCGGATCGGCCTGATCCCGCTGATCTCCGACGACGTCGTGGAGCGGCTGCAGTACACCCGCGACTGTATTTGCCTGGACTTCTGCCCCGAATGCAGCGTGGAGTTCACCCTGGACGTGAAGTGCAGCGAGGAGCAAACTCGACACGTGACCACCGCCGATCTTAAATCGAGCAATGCCAAGGTCCTGCCGGTGACGTCCCGCAACCAGGGTGAGGAAGACAACGAGTATGGCGAGAGCAACGATGAGATCCTCATAATCAAGCTGCGCAAAGGGCAGGAGTTGAAGCTGCGCGCCTACGCCAAAAAGGGATTTGGAAAGGAGCACGCCAAATGGAATCCCACGGCAGGCGTGTGCTTCGAGTACGACCCGGACAACTCCATGCGACACACTTTGTATCCCAAACCAGATGAGTGGCCCAAGAGCGAGCACACCGAGCTGGAAGACGACCAGTATGAGGCGCCCTACAACTGGGAAGCAAAGCCAAACAAGTTTTTCTTCAACGTCGAATCCTCCGGGGCCCTCAAGCCCGAGAATATCGTGGTCATGGGCGTGCAGGTGCTGAAGAACAAGCTGTCAAACCTGCAGACGCAGCTCAGTCACGAGTCGCAAAATGATGCCCTGGCCGTTTGATTTACATGTAACAAGTTTATTTTAAGTATATAAAAGATTTTCCGCCTAATCTTTGAACAAGCTGTCTATGTTAATGCCCACGTTCGCTTCCTTTTTTCCCTTGGGAGCAGATGGCGGAGGTGACGACGTTGTCTGTTGGCTCACCACCGCCTCCTTGAAGTCGCTCAGTAGCTGGGACTTGGATTCCGCATCCTGCTCTGGCAGGGATTCCCCTGGGGCTGCCTCCAGGCGGGCCTGCTGGCGCTGCTCCGCTAAAAGGTCCAGTGCGGTCTCGTAGATCCTTTGCTCATCGAGGGCTCCTTGTGTTTTTAGGTCCTGATATATTTTGACGAATTGCTGTGACTGCGTGCTGCGCTTATGGTCAAACAGGGATATTGTTTCCTGGGGTCTATTTTCTTTGTGGAGCTTTCTGTTGGGATACAAGTTTGGTTAATTTGGTTAAGCCCGGCTGTGAGGGAATAACTTACGCTCGGACAACATCCTCGGCATAAAATATCTTGCGCACAGGGAT